>OZ018376.1:40000000-50000000 GCA_963969555.1 Polydrusus pterygomalis
GGGGGGGGGGGCTGCCGGGCTGCAGCCCCCCCGAGCTTAGAAACTTAGCCTATTCGTTTAATTGCAAACCAATTTTTCATGTCACGCGAACTATTTTCGCATGTTTTTTGCGATCTCAATGTTTTATGGATTTGTAATTTTTTTGTTTATCAATGTAACATGGAATCTTACGTTTCTTGAGTAATTAAAGTATAAATTTTAATAAATAGCTCAAAATTGTACATAATGATTAAAAATAAAATCTGATTCCAGTTTTTTCCGTTTCTTTGCATTTTTTGAGAACATTTACCATAGTAATGTATATATTTTTTACACCATCAGAAAATAGAGATTTCAACGAACAAAAAGCCCACCAACTTTTTTAAAACAGCAGATATTTTGACGTGAGAATTCTCGATTGAAAATAAGGGTAGGGTGCTTTTTCGATATTAAGTCGAAATAAGGTGAAAAAATAAATATTTTAAATCAAAATAATTACAGTGTGTTTGGGACATAAAAAGGTAAGTTATCACCAAATTTCGTGAAAACATAATTTTTTTTGTAAAAGATAAAAATAAAAAAACAAAAACTTGGTTATTTGAATTTTTCACATAAATTTTGAGGTAATGTGAAAAAAGTGTTAATACAAAAGTTGTAGATCTTTTTATTACCTACAACTTTGCTATTTAACGTTTTTCCATAGGACTTGTAGTTTTCCCGGAACTCGAGATAAATCATTTTCTAGCCTTAAAAACCACCCCTTTCCACTTCCAGATCTCGGATCGCCCGTAAATTATTTTTCCTTTCATTTTTGTTATATTCTCTTTCTTTTTCAATGGGTTTCATCCTACTATTATTATTTTTTGTTTCAAAAATTATCGACCCTGGTCTACCTATTTATGCGAACCACGATATTGATATTACCGTGGAAGAAATTCTGGACGAAATGGCAAGAACAAAACGAAGAATTTTACTTTAATATTAGTATTATTAGTGATTACTTACAACTTATTGTATAAAGTTTTTGTTTTAGTATAAGTATGCTTAATATATGCGTTACTTATTTTAAATAAATTTTTACTAATTAAAATAAAATCTCTTTATTTTTTTTTTTCATAAATATTTCGTTAGGGCCAGCGGCGTATTATTACAGAAGTTTTAGGGGGCTGTCGCTCTCGTCAATCATACGTACTTTACCCAAAAAAGGGTGTGGCACCCAAAAAAATTTTCGCCAAGTTAAAGCCCCCCCCCCCCCGAACAAAATTTCTGGTTGCGCCACTGTCTAACGACGATTATTTGTCTTATCGGAGTTCTATGTCACCTTCGTGGAAATGTAGTAAATGTTCTCATTTTATTATTGTAAGTGTATAACTGTTATTTTGAACGTAGAATTGAGGAATAAAAGAGATATTTATTGTTTACGCCTACATTGAACATAGAATTAGTTTCGTACCGTTTAGCACAGCGAATACAGGATCGCAAAGCTCCAAAGTCGTAAAATGCAGAGACCATTATATACGGATTAATTTTTCAAATAATAAGTAAAACTGCATTATTCGAACTACTTACACACAGACTGTACGCGGATAGGGTTGACAATAGCACAAATGGATGAAAAATTTAATTTTTCCGGAAAGTCATTCTTGATAAAAAGTTTTGCTTGTAAAAAAAATGCAATTCAAATTTTGATTTTTTATACAGGATTCGCAAAAACTTTAAAAACATAATTTTCTCCAAGAGTAAACTAGGGTAGACTGGGGCAAGTGCCAAGCCTTTTTTAATAGTTTAGGTTTATTTTACTCCTACTCTGAAGGTACGATATTTATAAAAGTGTTTTTAAAAGAAAGTGATTGTTTAATATGTTTAGTTTACATAACGCATAGGGCATTTATCAATAATTGTCCAGAGTTAGAGATTATAAATTTTCTATTTTTAGTCTACCGAAATTTTACACTTACCCCAAAAAGGGAAAGTGCAAAATTGGAATGCAACTTAAAATACCGTTCGAAAAAACGGCAAAAGGAAAGTGTAAATAAAGCTTATATTTCCCATGTCAACTTTTCTTTTTGCACAATAAAAAAAAAAAAAAAATCTGGGAAGTTATGAACTTTTTTATTTTTAGAACAGTTAGCCAACAAATCGTAAACATAAAATTAAAAAATATCTGTGAAAAATAAGTTATTCTAAATAACACTTTAGAACTTTCCCAATAACGAAAGTACTTAAAAAAAAGACATTAAATATTGTATCCCGCAAATTTCAAAACCGTTGTTGACAGTTCTTACTTGACCAATGAAATGTAGGTCTGACGTTAGGACTCTGTCGGAGAGAGTTAAGCAGCAGATTATCAAAACTTGTCTTTTCTTGTTGTAAATCTTCGGTTTTGGATATTATAGCGTCATTTATGTCCTGAATATTATTTAGTATATTATCTTTATTTTGGCCAGAGCTGATAATTATTTTGGAATTGGTGTCATTAGATACTGATGAAGGGGCTGTTAGCAATTTTACATTAGAGGGAGAAAAGTACCGGTGACAACGTTTAACACACTCGGAAAACGGGGCAAGTGCAAAGTTGTTTTTACACTTGCCCCATTACAATTTTTGCACTTACCCCCACATGATGTTTTTATGGGGAAAGTGTAAAAGTGCGTATAAGTAAAAACAGATTTTAGATTTGATCATTATATAGGATTTTAGAGCTGCTACAACAAACTGAACATAAGAAAATCCAATAAAACTAAAAATATACTTTGAATTCTTACTTTTGCACAATTTTTTACGGAGATATCACACACTATTCACCAGACCGATTTGGAGGTTATGGTACAAATGACCGCTCAGAAAGAAGGAAACACGTGATTTTACGTCGGGAGGGGATAATGTAACAGCGGCTACGCATAATTAGTTGGCTAAGAGTCCACAGACAAGAAAACTCTCACTATTGTCTGATGGGAGGTTCTCTTTTACACTTACCCCGATTTTACACTTGCCCCAGTCTACCCTACCTTTATTTTTCATTTTTGACCAAAATGTCAATTAGAAAACTTATTTAGAATAACGATTGTAATTTAAATCCGAGATGTAAAATAAATCTTCGATTTTTTTGTTTTTTTTTAATTTTTAGAGGTACCTAAATGGAAACTTTGCTGCTAAATAAAAATATTAATATAACATTTTATTAGACTCTATTTTCATAATGGGTGGTGTGTATCTTATTTTAAAATTTTAAATGCATTCCTACCATCTTTTGTCAAAACAAGGAATTTTTTTACCTTTTTATTACTTTGCTTTACGTATGGGGCAAATTTGAAGTTGTCAAATAGAATTTGATGTGTTTTGAAAATGTTGACCTTAGGTTAGGTTAGTTCAATGTTACGGTGCGGGCGAAAGTTCTTACAACTTTGTTATAGAGAAATTTAATCAAAGATAACCTAACGTTTACGTCTCAAAAATGGGACTTCATAAATTATTAAGAAAATAATTTCAGCGAACTGGTTCAGTTTCCAATAAAAAAAAAACGCAGCTTCCCTAATCGTATTCCAGTCTGTTGCTGACAATCCTACCCTACTGAGCTCAAGAACTTGATGTAGTAAAAAAAACTCATATTCAGTACCTATATTTTAAAGGCAAACAAAATATTCCCATTTAAGCCAACTTTTAATTAAACGTTGGATCCTCTGCCGCACTTTTGTCACTATAACACAATTATGCACTAAACACAGTGACATTGTTAATACCTATATTGTTTTGAAAGTTTATTTATCACAAAAATAACAACAAATTGTTCAACAAAATTTATACATAAAGTTGCCACAGTGGATCTTTGCCCGTGCGTCATCAATCAACGATCAGGACTCGACGTGGTTAATAACTCTGCATCCTTGTTTATTACAGTAACAAGTTTGAATAAAAGCATAAAAGAACGTCTTTAAAATTCCGCAATAATATAACGTGCTAGACAAGGATAAAACTATAAACGTCAGTTAATTACTTTCTTTATTTGTTTAGTTGACAACCGTTGTATTTTAGAACGTCATTGTCAACCTTATTTTGATCTGCCAATCTAATTCGTATTTTGTAAATCTGTGTGAATTAGAACTGTTCCTGTTTCTAAAAATAGTTCTTTTTAGAGGTAATTATACCCACCATCTGTTTTGGCGGTAAGTATTTATGGATTTTTATAATAACTAATTTATTTATTTTAAATATTCTAACCGTGAAAGTTCTTTGAAACGTTTACGGCAGTGGCTAAATTCCCTTAAATGAAAGGATGTTAAAAATTTGACTTTTGCGATTTTAATAGTCAATAAAACACCAAACTTTTGGAGATTTTAAGCTTTAAAAATAGTATTAAATGTATAAACATTTGTTTGTCAATTTCTTTTAGATAATAGAGAATGCCGGGCAAAACTTAAAATAAATAATAATTTTTCGTGATATTATGTAGGTACGTCAAACGGTAGGCAGGCACGTCCATTTTATGAACTTAACTTAGTTTTGACTTTTTTCGTCTCGTAATTTTGATTTGATTCATACGATTTTGATGACGTAAAAGTGATGACGCACGGGAAAAGAACCACTTTACATAATAAACACGCGAACAAGTTAATAACGATAGTTTTGATTGGCTCGCGAATTCGTTCGTGGTTCGGCGAGACGTGTTTTTGGCATAGACAATTTACCTTTAGATACCTACAGCTTATCTCCTGCGCAAACAAAAGTTACGTTTTATGGGTGAAAAAATACGTCCGAGCGCATGACTCGTCGGTCAGCTGTCTTCATTCGGGGAACCTTCGTGCATGCGCACAAACCTCGTGTTATCGGCCGTCCTACTTTATCGACAATAATCGACGCGCTCAAGAATACTCTCCAGAACCGGCTCGGCCGCCATTTTTGTTGTTGTGTTTTAAGGTTTCTCTTCTCTGCGGATTCCTTGTAGTTTTCTAAAGTTTTCAGCTATCGGATCGGCTATCGTGGATTGTGGGACTGGTGTTTAATATTTATGGATTTCTGGTTTTTGTGTAGTTTAGTTAGTGAATTGTGTTTGTGCTTTTAGTGACTCGGATTGTAATATAAACAATGACTAGTACTAGTTGCAGCCGTTGTATAATTGTAATATGCCCAAATAGGGGTAAAATAAACCCTATATGGTGGCATATGAGCAAGAATTTAAATTTTAAAGCCCGGACCTGTCTATTTTCCCATTCGTCAAACGATAATGTTGCAGTGCGCATGTCTAATAGTTCCCAGTTTTGTTTACATGCGCGAGGCCATAAAACTGCCACATTCGTGATTATTGTTTGTTTATCTAAAGGTAAATTGTCTATGGTTTTTGGTTGATGTTAATATTACTTCAAATGGTTGCCAACTTTTTTCTAGGGGAAAAAAATTAATTCCCCGGCCTCACAGCCTCTCCATGAGATGCTATTTTAAATACACAGGCCTAAGGAAGAATAAGCCGTCTAGTTTTTTTATTGGCCTATTATTTGTTCTAGGATCGGTTACAGGAACAGTTATTTAATTATAAGTGGTTAATATAAAATATTTATATTTTTTAATAAAAATAAATCAATTCCTTACAATTTTGCTATTTTGATGTTTATGTTCCTTGAGTAAAATTTTAATTTAATATTTAAATCTTAAAGCGATTTAAATATGATTTACATAAAAAAATTGTTATCATCTTTAATTAATAAAGATTCAACATTAAATTTTACCTTTACTCTCGGAACCTGTATTGTATAATAATTCCATATTGGATGGTAAAAGGTCATAAGTAACAATTTTAGTAAAAGTAATTCTTTAGATTATATAAATACCTACTAAATAGGTACCTTATAATAATTGTTAGTTCATTATTAGAATAACTAACTAGCTTTGTATTATCGTATTAGATTTCAACCCCTATCCTATATAGGTACCATTCCGCCCAAAAAAACTCGCAATTTTATTTCTCCCAGCCTATTACAAATTTTCAGCTTTGATATTTAAATGTCTTTTTGACAATAGGTATATAAAAAATTTTTATTTGTTGTAATACTAAATAAATATTATAAATTGTTAAACATGCCTTCGTTAAGTGTGGAACAAAAAGCTATATTATATATACGCGAGTGAGAGAACATGTTCCTATAAGAGATATTGCTAAAGAATTACATATCGTATAAGTAAAAATACCGTGCTTTTGTGTAAAAGTAAAATACTCGAGACTGGAACTATTGGAAGAAAGCAAGGTTCCGGCCGCCCAAAAATTTCAACAGAAGTTCAAGATAGGGAAGTTATTAACTATTTGCGCTATAACCCTTTTGAAACAGCAATAAAAGCTGCTCAAGAAACCAATTTTCCTGGTTCAACGAATGCTGCTCGTTGAAGGATTCGGGGCTCCGATATCAGTTGTTGCGCTGCCAATAAAATTTCCTTAACAGAGGTACATAAAGATAGAAGGGCAGATTTTGCACAAAACTATGTCAATCAAAATAATAGATGGGAAACAGTTATTTTTTCCCATGAAAAGACATTTCAGTCTTGTAACAACGGAAAAATTCGTGTATACAGACACACGACAGGAGCGAGGTATAGGTAATAAACAGTATACCCATAAAACAAATATGAGTGGTCGGTTCTCTGTACACATTTGGGCATGGATCAGTAGCAGAGGTCTAGGCGTTTGCGAAATAGTGTAAGAAAGGCTGTATACGGAGAAAATTTCATATTTCAGCATGACAATTCCCCAATTCATACATCTCGACTAGTCCAGCAATCTCTGCAAGAAAATTAAATAAATGTTTTACCTTGGCCATCTAAGAGTCCCGATCTCAACCCCATAGAAAATGTTTGGGGTGAAATGACCAAATATATTATATATAAACATGACTTCAGACCCAGAAATCAACAGGAACTACTAGAAAAAATAAGAGAATCACGGGGACTGATATCTGAGGATTATGTAAGGAATTTAGTTCTCAGTATGCCTCGACGACTTCGAAAAGTCATTAATAATAATGGTTCTAAGACTAAATATTAAAATGTAAAAAATAATATATTTGGTTGGTGATGGTTTTTTTTGTTATTTTTGATATCTTTTCAACAAAAATATGTCACATAATTAAGTAAACTGTTTAGTTACATACTTTATACGTTGTTTTACTTTAGAGGATAACTATCTGAAAACTAAGTCGAAAAAGTTATATTATTTTAATATTTTCTAATACCGCACTTAGAAATCACCTATTTAATTATCAAGGTGAAATTCTGAGAATAATAAAATTAACACGATTATATTAATTTCAACGGCAGCGGTAATAGGTAGATATGTGTTTAAGTTTTAATTATTATAGTCCAAAAGCTAGAATATAAAGAAAACTTTTTTGTCCCAGTTATTTTTGGGCACAATATGGTACATTACATATATCTCTATAACACGATTTACCCCTTATGCAGTGCAAGTTCCATGCGAAAACTTTCCTATTGCAAAATATTTGGGTTAAACAAAGAAATACTAATTACTTAATTGCTTTAACTTTTGTTTACATCTCATTAATATTGTATTATTTCTCTTACCTATTTCTTTTAAAGGTATTTCGGCTTTCCTAATTTTGTTCACAGAAATATACCTTTAGATCCGTATAGCTTATTTCGTGAGCAAACAAAAGTTAAGTTTTATGGGTGAAAAATTACGTTTGTATCCACGGCTCGCCGGTCAGATCCCTTGGCGCCCAACAGGGATGGGCATGTACACAACCCGGTCTCTTGTTATGAGATTCTCCTTCTTTATTGACATTATATAAATACACTCGGCGCCATTTTTGTTGTTACGTGGAGTTTTCCGGTTTAAAGAAATATGATTTTACAATAAACTAAATAAAACACAAAATTTATCAAATAAATAAATTACCAAATATCGTATCGTGACATAATATGCCCCTTGCTTGCAAAAGCTGGACCCACAGCTTTATACAATTTATATGATGATCAGACACAATAATATATATAGGTTGATGGAATGAGCCACCCTTAAAGAAAATAGCAATTAATTGCGATAAAACGTCGTTAAATTTACAAAAATGGGTTTAAAATGACGAAACCAAAAAAATAATTTACAGCAGAAATTAAAGTTCAAAACCTCTAAAATAAAACTATGTTAATAATTCTAAATAAATCTTAAAAAATAAAATTTCCAGAAAAATATTTAATTTCTGTTATTTTTCACTTTTTTTTCAGATTTTTTAAATTATTGATTATAGTTTAATAACCTATGGATTATATTAAGAACTAACTACATAATAAGATAAAAAAAATAATTCCCTAATATAAATTCCTAATACCAATATGATTAAAAACTTTTTTATTTTGATTCTTCGCATAAAATTCAAACTTAAGGTCAAATAAAGAAATGAAACATTAATTTTAAAACATGTTGGTATTTTACAAATACACATTTTTTTAAAAACTACTTAGCAAATTGCATTAAAGATTCTTTTCTTTTAATAAAGTTAATTTTTATTTCAGCGCACATTTTTCAATTTTCTAATAATATTCAAGTTTTTGACAAACGCAATTTGATATTGGCATTAACAGCACACCGGAAAACCTAGAGCAGGGTCCAGACAGAGGCAGCAAGTGACGACTACAATGTCAACTTTTGTCGAAGTATGTTTCTTGTCATAGGGAACATGTAGCAGAAACAGGAAACCGCGTATACACATATACGAAACAATTTTTAAGTTTTTTTTTAGGAAGTTTTCGTTACATGAAACGTGTCGCAACTATGGGAAACCAGGTGTCTACACAGGAAAAAAATTCACAAAAATCAGCTATATTTAACGGAGACAAGCGACTGACTAAACAAACCGACCGTCCACACAAAAGAAACATAGTAGCAACTTGCAACTTGTCGAAGCGTGTTCCTGAATTTCCTTTGAAGTTACCGCTCTTCAAGCGAAACACGCGACACGGGGAAACATTGCGTGCGGCGACTTAAGCAACCAGGAAACATGTAGCCAAAATCGGCAACTTTGTTTCTATAAACTAGTCATTGATGACAAAAGTTACTACTTGTTGCCTGTCTGGACGCCGCTTAAAGCGGCTAGGTTGACTTATAGGGCAATTTTTGTTTTAAAGTTACCCAGATGCGAACATAGCGCACTACCTCGTTCCAGTAAAACCATATTGTGGTTGTGAACATCAGGCACGATGTTGTTAGAAGTCTTTTGGAGCTATTTGGATCGATGCTTGGATGTATTTATCTCTACTGCGCCCTGAATGCAAGGACCATTTTCGAGAAACCATTGTACCCACTGTTGTCATAACTTTATGTCGGTGGTAAATATGATTTTTAAATAAAACACGAAATTTATCAAATAAATAAATTACCAAATTTCGTATCGGGACATGCAATATTGTGATGGTGTTAATTCATTTTCTTAAAAATTTTTTTGTTATTTTTGTGAGATATAAACTTTCAAAACAATAGGTCAATAGGTATTAACAATGCCATTGTGTTTTGTGCATAACTGTGTTATAATGAGAAAAGTGCCGCAGAGGATGGATATCTCTTTCAACAGGTAATGAATCTCAATAGGTGCAATATTTTATTAAGATACTAGCGTGTACCCGGCATGCGTTGCAACCCGCTGGTATAAATACAAACCCGATATATTAGTACCCGGCATGCCACTTTCTGAAATTGCACCCGCGCGAAGCCGGGGCGGGTCGCTAGTTATACATAAAAACCTTCCCCTTGAATCACTCTATCTATTAAAAAAAAACCGCTTCAAAATCCGTTGCGTAGTTTTAAAGATTTAAGCACATATGAATCGGGACAGTTTTATACTATGTTAAGATTATAAATTATATCATAAAGAAATTTTAAAACTTGTTTATTTATTTATTTAATTTTTATTTAATATTTCTTTTGATTAGTACTTTTATTTTTACAAATACAACATAACTTACTGCCTTCTCATTTGAAAGATTTTATAACTCAAAATTTTGAAAATCATAACTATTCAACCAGGTATAATAAAGATTTTTGTCTAGGTAGGGTATCAAAACATTTGACATATAAATCGGTTTTCTATAAAGAATTAAGTGAATATAATAACTTGAATATTTCAATTAAATCACAGAGCTCTTTGAAAAATTTTAAAAAATCATGGACAAATTATTTATTTAAAAAACAAAATAGCGAATGATAAAAATTTTTTTAATACTTTAAAGATGATATTGTTAAATGAGTTTAAATATTTAATAAAATTTGTTAAATTGTAGCACATTGCTAAATAAATCTTGTTACTACTACAACTACTACGACTACTATAAAATACAGATATTATTATTAGCTAATTTTTTTTTAACCTTTCACCAAAGCCATATAAATAAATAATCCCATAACCCTTTATCTTCATAGTTGGAGCGCGTCAATTGCTACGAAGTTACAAACAGTTGGAATGGTGCTGCCCACTCAAATTATCATAAAAACTATTAAAATCAATCAAATTATATAAAAACTAAAACCCCGTTAACACAGAGATATTATAGTATGCCATTTATCTCTTTTTATTAGGCCTGTGTATAGTTCCTGCTAAAGACTTACCTACGCCAATGTCGAGAAGGACAAAAATTGGCGCATTGGCTGATATGTTTCAGCCACTTGGAACGGTATTAAATGAGAAAGTTCCCCGCCACCGCTCACTTTTGTTATTGTTTAATACTGGATCTACGAACGACCTTGCTTTACATTTTTTTTTCGCTTGGATAACTCGACTTTTCGCTGGGTTACGTTGGTATTCTGATTTATTTAATTTGTAGGAATGGTCAACGTAGGTATATTAAATAAGATTTCTTAATGTTTATCTCGATGAAATAATTTTGCTCATAGATCTTTATTAGTAAAGGCTTTTATATAATATGATAAATAAACCGATCAGCCTTTTATACCGCTCGGACCCGTCAAATTAATTTTTTGAAATGCATTTTTTTTGAGAAAATAATGAAACATTTACATTTTTCCATTCTATACAGTCAATTCTAGACATTTTTTATAAATCATGCCCAATATTTATTTTCAACCGTTCAGGTAAAACTTTGATGCTGGTAAATATGCACCACTGATCCTTGAAACTCTTTAAATCAATCGCCACTGCACTCTTCACTGCAATAAAAGTTATGTGAATCCCCGAATTTCAATTCCAATACCAGGCCCAGGCAGAGCTGCCAGAGCTACCGTTTTGACAGTCTCCTACCGTTCTACCGCAGTGGCAACAGCGTATTATTCTAGAGAAAAAAATGGTGTACCTATATTTCAGATGGTTTCATTATGGAGGAATCTGGTAAACCTTTTCATTTGTTGTCTTATCGATTTGTTGTGATAAGGAGAATGATCGTCGTTGTATCCAACAGCAGTTTGAAGGGGTTACAGTCTTTATCGACTGTTCTAGTTATATGAATAGTTAATGATAAAATAATATTACAGCGTTGGTGTTAAAAACTACGCAGTAACTGGGCAGGGCAACACAGAAGGCTTGTGTCTCGGACTCGTGGGAAATTTCCCGATTCGTGGAAAATTATAAGGTCCAAAGGGAAAAGGGAAATTTTTGCTTAAAGTTCAATTATCTTGGGATATTCCATATAGCCTGCTAAACAGGAGTTTGATTAATTAATACAATTAATGTTGAGATAATAACCACAATATCGTACTGGCTGGACGATCTTCTGTTAACAACACAGACTTAATCGTGAGTATTGCGATTTTCATTGGGAGATGTAGTGCGCACATCAGAACGTGCAATTTTGCAGATCTGCAAATATGGCGGACTTGTAGACGCAAAATAACTTTGACATTCCAAAAACTATTTACCCTATTACTAGAGGTGACATTTTCTTTTATAATTTACGCTAATATATTATACAGGGTGTTAATTAATGTCATATATTTTAGGGGGTGATAGTACTCGTCAAAATAAGAAAAAAATGCAAATATATGCATGGTCTAAAACGCGTTATTTTCGTTATACAGAGTGGCAAAGTTTCATTTTTTTTTTCTCGTATTTTGCGTTTTTTCTTCTGAAAAATATTTGTTGCAAAATGTCACAAGGACAATAAACAGAATTAACAATTGTCTATTCCAGCCTACTATTTTTTTTTTCATATTTATTATTGCGTTATTTCGCCTACCTTAATTTCCATCGATGGCTATTTTTGCAAATAAATCGAAAACGGTCACAGATACGAGAATAGTGCAAGAAACAAGAACGCTAAACAAAGGAACAGAAAGTTTAAATTTCATACCGGAATTCATACAGGGAGCCAACAAAAAATGTTCTGAAAGATAAAATTGTAGCCGATTCAAGAAAATGTAACACCCTGTATACTGCGACCGACACTTTTGATACTTTATTAAAGAGATTTTAAAAAAGGGTTGATGTTCCAAATTTGAAACAATTATCGCAGAATATAAGAGAGAAAACGCAAAATACGAGAAAAAAAATTGAAACTTTGCCACCCTGTATAACGAAAATAACGCGTTTTAGACCATGCATATATTTGCATTTTTTTCTTATTTTGACGAGTACTATCACCCCCTGATATGTCTGCATGACATTAATTAACACCCTGTATATTATATTATATAATATATTTGGAAACGTTTAATTCGTGGGAGTTTTCTTTAAAAAAGGGAAATTTTCATCCTTCTAATGGGAAATTTCATTTTTAAAGATTGGACACACTGACCACGACAGGGCTATCCTATGAAATAAATAATAATAAGCAATTCCGATGTACACTTTCCTACCAAAACTATCGCGTAAATCATAAGGCTTAAAGGATGTCCATATTTTGCAGGCGGATAGCACGTGCCCTAAAGGGGAGCATCAGCAGAATATCGACCCGAAATTAGGCACTAGGGGGCGCTCCGGGCAGTCAATTTTTCAACGAGGTATACCCTAGTATAATAAAACCCTAACTTATGGGCACAAATTAAAAACTTAGGTACCGTAAAACGGGGCTACTTCGGCCAGATTTTACAGTTTTTTGCATTTTTTAAGCGTAAAAACTTTCGCGATGCAATTAATGTTTTTTATGTGGGATACTACATCCTTGCTAGAGTACTTCCTAAAAGAAAAAGTTTATTTTTTTTGTTCTAACATATATATTTTTTTGGTTGAAAAGTGTCCGAATTTACCCTACAAGGTGGGGCAAATTCGGACACCTTCTTTAAACCGAAAAATATTGAAGTAAACATGGCTTAATAATTACTTCGGACACTAATTTAACTTTTAAAAATATATTAGGTGGGTAGGTACTAAAAAAAGTTAGCATAAAAGCTAGAAATATTAAAAAAAAAGGCTTTCATATTTACCCGAGTATTTACCATATCACATAATATGATATTTATTTTATAAAAATTCAAAATATTTTCTTACAAAAATAATAACAAACATGTAAACAATAAAAACAATCTTATCACTTATAGTGAATTTGGGAATCCTATAAAATTCCGATGCGCCTCGAAGTGACATTGCTTTTCGCCGAACCGCCCTACAGGCGACTCCCCAACTACCTTCTGTATATGCGAACCATGTCCGAAGTTGCCCCCCAAATTTGGGTTTTTTTGCTTACACCTCTCTAAAAAAAAAAACATAGCAACTATAAATTTCAAATTTTTTCAAAATGTTAACAACATATAGGGCTACTAAAAAGTAAAATAAAGTTATCCTCTATCATAACTAGTTTCGGCTGTGCGCCAGTTACTTTTACCACTTTTGAAAAAGTTCAAAAAATGGCTTCATAATAAAATAACACGTGGAGACGAGACACTTACCTCTAAACGCTGCTAACTGTCGGAACGTACAAAGGCAACTGTTAAGACACGTTTCTGAAGAGAAACAGCGCGCTTGCATTCTCTGTTTCCCGACCACCTAATTATTTTAACCCTGGTGTCGCGATGTCCGAAGTTACCCACACTGTCCGAAGTAGCCCCGTTTTACGGTACCCTTGTACTTGGTAAATAAGGATCATTATCATCTAGAAATAGAGTGGTAAGAGTTGGAACCAAATCATTTTAAAGAACATTTAGATATGTTTCCCCAGTGAGGCTCTCATTAAAGAAAAATGGTCCGATTACCCTATTTTCAACAATGCCCTCCAAGACGTTAACCTTTTCATTATACTGGGTGCGATTTTCTATAAACCAGGAAGGCTTTTCCTGTGCCCAGTTTGTGTAGTTTTATTTATTTATTTATTAACCTGGCCATTTAAAGAAAATGTAGCTTCATCTGAAAAACTAATACTTTGGACAATTCGTACGTGATTATTTGTTAACTCGAACATTATTTCACAAAATTGCTCTTGCCTGTCAGGGTCATCGTCCAATAACTCTTGCACTGGTTTGCAGGGATGTAACTTATCCCTTATATTAACAAAAAAACTAGGTACGGTGATTTGGTGAGTATCGTAGTCGCGCGCAAGTTGTGTGCTTGAACTATAAGAATCTTCCTGTAGTGATAATATGTTTATTTTTTTCTGCTCAGGCATACCAGGACGACTACTTTTAACACTATCTTTAACAGTACGGAAATTCTCCACTTAATTGCTACCCTAGACACTGACGATTGGCTAATAGACTGGTGATTTGAGTATTTTTCATTAAACATATCACGAACTTTTCTATGACTTTTACATTTATCTCTAGAACATTTTTTGACGTCTCAAAGTTAAATAATTTGCCAAATTGTAATTGTAAATGCATTAACGATTGTGACTTGAGTTAAGAACGTTGTTAAGTTGAGAAAGTGAGAAACATAATACCCCCCTCAAGTATTGGCCCCTAGAATATAGTCTAATGGAGAATCTGGCCCTGCGAGCGTATTTTTGCTTGATTGGTGGGATAAATGTGCCATATTTGCTTATTTTTGTATTTTCTTAATCATCTTAATCATCAGTTGCGTTACTTAAATAAGCAAATTGTTTCATCAACCCAAATGATTTAATGAACAAATTGTTTACGGTTATTTTGTTTTTATTTAACGGCAAAGAAATGTTCAATATGAAATGTGTAACATTTGCAGTTTTGGTGCTAGTCACAGCATTCAGTCACTCTGTTCACATGCTCAAGTAATCACAGTCTTCCCTAGTAATTACCTCTACAACCATCTTAAAATCATCGGCAAATAAAAGTGATTTTAAACGATTCACTACTCCAGCCCTCCAGCTATCGCTTTAATCGCCATTACAAAAAGAAAAGGACCTAATTTGAGCACTGAGGAATCCCAGAACTAGGTACTCTTATAGAAGCTTGATTAAGCTCATCTGATTTCTACATATTGCTCCCTGTTTGTAAGGTAATATTGAACTAAATTGCTATTCAAATTCATATTCGATAATGATCAATCGCTTATAAAGTTCCAACGCCCCGGATTTCACAGAAAAAAGTTGAAGGTCATCTACCATTGTAAATGCGGAATATATTTCGGGCACAGTTTTCTGAAGGACGTTCTTTTACCTTCGGGAAACCGGTCATGATATTTTTAGCTCTATACGTATCGTATAATATATTATGTCTTTTATAAATTATGGGGTTTCGGTCCAATACTAATTCAAACCAGTCAGGTTAGTTGGCACAAAGGTTTATTTAAAAGATTATACGAAAAAATATAGATGCAATTTATATACATATGCAAGCGTTAAATGCGTAAACCGTGTAGTTTATAACGAAGGTTGCACTTTTTCGTGAAGCCGGACGGAGACGTATTTTATGGCCAAATTGGTTTTGCTTTTGTTTGGATTCTTTAAGAATATGCGAGTTAATCGACAATTTTTTTTAATTTAATATTTATTTATGACATTATAAGTGTTAAAGTGCAAAATTTTCACAGATGTACAGTTGTATTTATAAAAAAAAAGCGTACAAGAATTAGAATGAGAGGTAACTTTTGTCATATTTTCGTAAAACCGGCTTGTCTAAATGATTGTTTATTGGAAGTTATCACACATCATATATAATAGATTATCCAAAATGCAAAGCATTGGCGCCGGTGTAATTAATTTTGAAACTGCATGGTGGTAGCGTTTGATAAACTTTGACAGAACATAAAAATGCCTCGTCAGTTGTCTAAAGTTGAAAATGCTCAAATTGTATCAAGAACCAAAGAAGGATGGTCAATCCGTGATGTAGCGCAGTTGTATAATAGAAATAAAAAAACTATATTGAAAATTAAGCAACGCTGTAAACAAGAAGAATCCCTAAAGAGGAAAATTGGTCCAGGTCATCCCAAACGTTCCAACCCTGAACAGGATGCTGCTTTTTTGGGATATTAAAAAAATACTCCATTTGCAACTGCAAGGGACGCTATTATTGATACATCATTTCCTACCTCCCAACCTACCGCCAGCTGGAGAGTCAAGGAATCTGAACTAAGATGTCGCCCAGCTGCGGAAAAAATGTTTCTTACCAAAGAACAGCGACAATCATGGATTATTTTTGATTTAAATTATTTAAACCGCAATCCTCAATTTTGGAACAGGGTCATTTTTACTGATGAAAAGACTTTCTAGTCGACTTATAACTGACAAATTCGTGTGTACGGTCCAAACAATATCAGGTTTGAAGAGCGATATACTTACCTACCCCCTCACTTGTAGACATGTGCGTTTCGCTGTAAATGTCTGGGGCTGCATAAGTGTTCATTAACCTGGTGTTTGATGGCGAATAGAGGGAGGATCAAATGCCGGAAATTACATTAACATTTTAGACAACATATTGTTACCATCTGCTGAGCAAATGTATCCCAATAATACTTTCATATTTCAACAAGATAATTGTCCAGTCCACACTGCCAATTCTGTAACCCACTGGTTTCAAACCCATAATGAGGAAGTGTTGTCTTGGGTCGCTTATAGTCCCGATATCAATCCAATTGGAAATATTTGGGGTATAATCGTAAAAAAAATATATAATCGAAATTTTAGGCCACAAAATTCAGAAAATTTGATGAACCAAATTACTTGTAACGACTGTCAACGATGACGGAATAACTGATTGATTGTTAATTCAGGTAGTTACTGACACCCAACAGGTATTAAGCTCTACGGCTAAGCATTGCGTCCTTAGATGCAAGGCCCTTTTTGATGCAAATAATTTTTGCTCGTATGGTATTTTTCGTTTATAACTTTGAAAAAACGGTTCCTCCATATTTTTTTTTAAATCAGAATTAGTCAGAATATATACTGTTTCAGTTTTTCTTTCAAAAATTCTGAAATTTCGTAAAGTGTAGGTACCAGAACCTCCATAAGTATACGATACGATAATTTAAAATTTAATAAAATAGGCAAATTGAAATAACCCTTTTATGTTGGAAGATAATGAAGTAGTCACGCATAATTTGTCCTTCCTATATTGTATAAAATATATTACTCCTCGCTTAACATTGTCCTTTTTAGCTTCTACAGATATCGTTAAATCCGCTCGTTACTTTTTTGTACCAAGGCCGTTCTTGGTTCAACCGAAATGGTAATAAAAGGTCACTCACTGGTCCAACCCGCCGAATAAATTTGTCAAGTCATAACGTTGTCATTGTACTCGGAAGAACTATGCTGTACCAACCCGACCATGTTTGGGGAATTACAGAAAAATGTCCAGACATATTATTGTTTCTGAATGCAATTAAAAATGTAATTACACGATAATTACGAATAATAAAAATTAAGGCGAACGAGAGAAATTTTTTAAAGAATTACAATTGATAAGGTCATAACTCCAAACTATTTTTTATTACTTATGGAAATATCAAGTTCTGAATTTAAAACGCACTCGTTCCAAGTACCGTGCGAGCCAAAATTATTTGCATCAAAGAGGACTTGGATTAAAAGAAGTAGGGCTTGGTTTAGATCACAATGATATGGGGACGATATATCTAACCAAATCTAGGTTAAAATTTTGTCAAATTCATATTATGACATGATATGCCAAACTAATGAGTAGACAAATACAAATTTATTATTTATTAAAAAATGAGGATTTTCACTACTCCACGTGCGTGTATTCTGAGAATTCACATTACCGGAGAGATGGAACCAGGCTTCATCCGAAAAAAATGTCAGGTCTAATAAATCATTTCTTTCCAATAAATTTTGGGTAAACCATTGAGAGTAATTCCTGCGTCTTTCAAAATCTGCGGCTTGTATTTCTTGGAATACTCACTATTAACTTAATAAGGAAATAAATTTAGCTGCTTCTTAAGAATAGTCCTTCTTGGGACAGGCGTCTTATACAATTTGTTGGCGTATTTTGCATTATTTCACGAACGTTTGCAACAAGTTCTTCTGTTCTTACAGACGGTCTTCCTGCTCCTTTTTTGTGTTGTATAGAACCTGTTTCCCCAAACACAGCCACGGTTTTTTTCAGGCAATGATAAAAATCCCCAGCAATAAAAGCAACGTTGGGAAAATGTTCGTGAAAATCGTCCATGCACAAACCCGGAGTGTATTGCCACTTACCATTTACTCTAACCCCGTTTCGAAAATACGCTTCAACCATTTTGTGCTGTTCCGTAAAGCCCATTGTGTGAATTGTTCAAGAAATTGGAAAAATTAGCGATGAATCAAATTACTTGTAACGACTGTCAAAGATGACGGAATAACTAATTGATTGTTAATTCAGGTAGTTACTGACACCCAATAGGTATTAAGCTCAACGGCTAAGCATTACGTCCTTAGATGCAAGGCCCCCTTTGATGCCAATAATTTTTGCTCGCACGGCATTTTATTAAATATGTTTCCTGTTTCAAATTTTTTTGATGTGCCTAGGTACTCCATTTTTCCAAAAGTTTTCCCATTGTATTTATTAAAGAAATTGGTCTATAATTATCGCATAGTGTCCGTATCTCCAGATTTATAGGAATAATTGAATTGATCATTTTTCATTTCTTCCATACACTGGGATATAATAATAATAATCAAACCTTCTGTAAAGTTGTGACGAATTTCTGCGCGACCACAATGCCATTTTTCAAATTTCTAATTTGCCTAACCCGATAGGTATCAAACTGCAATTGACCATAATAGTCTTATACATAACTTTCACTGATAAATACTTTTTTGATGTAGATTTCCCTATTTTTCGTTTCTTAGATTAGGTGTATTGCAAAACCGTACGGTGTTTCCTTTCATTTTGAGAAAATCCCCAGAAAATGGAAAAAATTTACATGTGGGGGGTCGTTGACTTTCAGACCATGTAAAATTTCCTAAAAAGACCATCTGAAATTAGTTACGTTACAGTGTTTAGAAGCAACTAGTAATAGTAATTCCGTTCAGAGTTACAGAATGATATAATATGGCTTTTTTAAGTTACTGCACTTTATGGACATTATTTCAATAACTTATTTGTTATTGCGTTCAAGAGTAAAAGCAGTAATATTTTGTAGGGTTATCTTTCATAGGGTTAAAAATTGCATAATTTATGTACGGCATAAAAATTTAAAAAAAAACCTAGAAAAAACTTAACAATTAATTTAATGCCGCACACACTGCATACATTGTCTTACACTTAAAAAAGTGTATTTCTCGACATTCCAAAGAAAAACGGAGATAGAATAAACACTCCTATTACATTTCGAAGTTGTGATTACTGTCCACTTTGTTTGTATGTTATAAACTCAGACCAAGCACTAAAATAAATCGTGCAAGGGACGACCCAATACTTTTACCTGCCTTTTTTTTCCATAAAAGCGCGGAAAGTAGCGAATGTTTTAAATAACTGATTTTATTTATTTTGAAACGCGTTACAGGATTAAAACAAACTGATCAACCTAACTTTGAATAACACATTGATCTAACCAACAACAATAACTAAATTATGATATATTTTAAGTTTACATTTCGACAGGAAAACCCGTATTATACAGAGCTTCCCTCTGATATCTGGTAGAGGTAGCAAAGACGAAGGACTAACCTGATTGGTACTTGTCGGCTAGCAACAAAATAAAACACGTGAAAATTCACTAATCTTGACCTAATTTAAAGATCTGGACAGCCACAAAATCCCTATGAGCCAGTAAGAGACTCTATTTTATGCGATAGCCTGGCCAGGCATAGGCATATGGGATTTTTTCGGCCCGGCGTCAGGAACTTTTTACACCGTTAGGTACCAACGTCTTAAATTTTAAATTATTCACAAAAAAAATTAAGCGTCGCTACTGTTAGGTACACGTCTGTAGTTTGCATTATATTTTCCACGCATATCAATGTATATTTCAATAAAACAGCTGACATCTTAAAGGAAATTTGCTGCTGGAACAAAAAAAAAAAAGAAAGAATAAAAAAAGAAGGAACAAAAAGAAGAAAATTAGAAGTAATATACCTAGTAAGCAGTCGTTAAACTAGACGCTCCCATACCTAGTTTAGTAGTTAGTAAACAAAAAAGCCTACAAAAAACCTACAAAAAAATTTACCTACCATACAAAAACTTACTACACACAACACTGCACCCTTACACACACTTACACTTACACCAGTAAGTTCTTAACAGCTTCTTACAACAGCTTCAGATCAGCACTGCAAGTTCTCTTTCTGAAACAGTGGGATCCTCATAGCTGTGAAGCATGCGCACGTGTATCTCTTCTGAAGCACAAACACCTACACTGCACCAAATCAGACACATACATAAACACTATCACAGTAAGTTGCTAACAACTAACACTTCTAACAGCTTACTACTGCTTCAGATCAGCACTTCAAGTACTCTCCTGAAATAGTGGGATCCTCATAGCCGTGAAGCAATGTCACGTGTTATCTCTCCTGAAACACAAACACGTACACTGCACCAAAAGCATTACACCTACACAAACATCTTCACAGTAAGCTGCAAATAAAAAAGTAATATGACAAAACCGAAACCTAGGTAGGCGGGTACCTAGGCATAGGTGAAGTACGAAGCAAAGCACGCACTAGACGTGCTGAGCGGAAATGCTAAGCGAGTGGTCTTTTCATAAAAAGATAGAACGTCCCCTTTTTTGGTTTTTCGGTTTTAACTCGAAAATAATATGTCGTGGTGACAAATTGTTTACATGAAAATAAAAGCTTATACATTTTTTCACAATATTAGCTTTACACATATTTTCTCTACAAGCAAGGAGATATCAGCTCTCAAATGTTTTATTTATTATTTAAAAAAATATATTTTTTGTAACACTCATAATTCTGGGGCCGTTTGTTTTACACAAAGGCTGTACCTACTGTAAATCATATACAGCCAAATATTAAAATTTACATAAATAACCCTACCATAAATTCTGATAGAAAATTAGCAATTAGCACACACCCTTACTGACATATTGAAAATAAGTTACGACAGTAATTTTATTATACATCTGTAATCTGCATTGTATGTCATTGTAATCTTTAAGATAAATGCCAATGTCCCTTTCAATAAAACATCAGCTGTTTTATGACCTTTTAGATACTTATTCGTGAATTTGTTCTTATCTGATCACACCCAGCCAAAAAAAAAATGATCGGCGTCATTTATCTGCACAATGTTCTGACAAAAGAACGAAGTACACACCCACGTTAGCAATGTGTCCATGATACGAGCCTTGCAACGTTTTATTTCATGTGCAATTTATGGTTGATATGTGTTGGTATACAGGGCGAGCAGTCGTATGTATAAATTATTAATTGTTTACTGTATTAGAGTTGTGTACTTATTACCTTGACATTCAGTAAGAAGTGATTCAATGATCATTATATTATATATTATAATACATTTTAGTTATTTGTGAAATATTGTGTTTGAAACAAAGTAAATGTTCATAATTTTTTACAATAAAACACTGAATCTTTTTTAACAGTTAGGTTTCTACTTTTTTATTGGTTGAATTAAAAACTGTACCCTTCAGTGCAAATATAGAAAATAATCCTGTAACTATTGAAATAGAACTCACAGGAAATATTGGAAATAGTAAAATGACTAAAAAATTAGTTCAGCTGTGGATACGATGAGATATCTAACAATATAATAAAATTTGTAATATCGGAGGTATTAAAGCCTCTATTATACATACGATATATTTTGGAATATTTCCTAATCAATTAAAGCAGGCATTAGTGGTACCAGTTTTTAAGAAGGGCGAGGAAACGAGCATAGAAAACTATCGTCCAATTAGTTTACTTCCGTCCTTTCCTAAGATATTTGAGCGTGTAAAATAATACCTATCAGGAAGAGAACAAAGGGTTGTGATAGGTAAGGGATCCAACAAAGTATTTTCAACAAGCAAAGGTATTTCGATAGGAGTACCACTAAGAAGTGTTATAGGTCCAATATTACAAATGTGAAAAATAATAAATTATGCAGTTGATACTAATATTTTACTTGCCTATTCAAATCTATAGATTCACTTGAAATCATCCAGCAATTTATGACGGAGGTAAACAGATGGTTTGTCAAAAATAAAAAAAGTTAAAAAATGAAAGACAAAAATGGTATTCATTCCTCATGCATTTAAGAACTCTAAAGCCCTTAAGATAAAACAGACACTTTGTTTAAAACGTGAGTTACACAAAATTAGCTATCGAAGAAAAATAGAAATATTCAATAAAGTACACAGGTCATTATTAATGCCGAAAAGTAACTGGGAAGAGATTATAAAATATTATTATTTAGCATATTTATAGTAAAATTATTATTAAACGAAAATATAATTCATGGTCAGTTTACGTTTTACTTAGCTTACATTTTTTTAATATTACTGTATAACTTCCTTGTATTGAAATTTTTAATGATATAAAATAAATTAATATATTAATAAAACTAGAGATCAGTACGACTGGTCTTGCCATATTATTATATTCACATACCTACCTTTAAAATCCAAATTAAATATAGACACACCCAGTATGAAATTAGTATATAAATATACAAATACTTTATGCAGGCTCGGCTTTAGACTGTAGACTGTACCCGTATGCAGCTCGGCAAGTAATTAAACTATAATACTGAAAAATTATTTCTTTTAAAAATTAAATATACTTATTTTTTAAATTTAAAGCATTGATTCTAAAAAAGAAAAATAGTGTTTTTCTAGGAACTTTAGCACCAAGATTTTTGAAAATTTTGCTACAGTCAAACCATTGCAACAGCCGAGCTTCCGGTGAAAACTTATTTTTTTCGATTTTGTCCTGTCAATTGTAGACGAACTACTACTCTCGTTTATTTTCATACAAATACAGGGGCTTTACGTTAGCCAAGTTACTTAAAAGGAAAAAACTGGAAATTTGTAAATTAATAAAAATATATTTAATTTTTTTTTTAAATAAAATCTTGAAATTTTGCATGTGGGTCTAGAATTTAATACCAAACAACTTTTTCGAATAAATTTCTTTGATATCTTGTCACCTAACTTTACTATTTATAAATTCACAATTTTTTTTTAATGTGCCGTCATACTGGTAGTCAGGTACCGTGCGAGCAAAAATTATTTGCATCAAAAAAGGCCTTGCATCTAAGGACGTACGCTTAGCCGTAGAGCTTAATACCTGTTGGGTGTCAGTAACTACCTGAATTAACAATCAATCAGTTATTCGGTCATCTTTGACAGTCGTTACAAATAATTTGATTCATCGCTAATTTTTCCAATTTCTTGAACAATTCACACAATGGGCTTTACGGAACAGCACAAAACATTCATGGTTGAAGCGTATTTTCGAAACGGGGTTGGAGTAAATGGTGAGTGGCAATTTAATCCGGGTTTGTGCATGGACGATTTTCACGAACATTTTCCTAACGTTGCTTTTATTGCTGGGGATTTTTATCATTGCCTGAAAAGAACCTACACATTAGGGAAAGAGGTTTTATACAACACAAAAAAGGAGCAGGAAGACCATCTGTAAGAACAGAAGAACTGGTTGCAAACATTCGTGAAATAATGCAAAATACGCCAACAAATTGTATAAGACGCCTGTCCCAAGAAGTGGGAAGATCTTGTGCAGGACTATTCTTAGAAAGCAGCTAAATTTATTTCCTTATATTGTGCAAGTATTCCAAAAAATACAAGCCGCAGCTTGCAACTCTCAATGGTTTGCCCAAAATTTATTGAAAATAAATGATTTATTAGACCCGACATTTTTTTCGGATAAAGCCTGGTTCCACCTCTCCGGTTATGTGAATGTGATGCACGTGGAGTAGTGAAAATCCTCATTTTTTAATAAATAATAAATTTGTATTTGTCTACTCATTAGTTTGGCATATCATGTCATAATATGAATTTGACAAAATTTTAAAGTAGATTTGGTTAGATACATCGTTCCCATATCATTGTGATCTAAACCAAGCCCTACGTTTTTTAATCCAAGCCCTCTTTGATGTAAATAATTTTTGATCGCACGGTATGTTAAAATCGATTTTTTATGTCAGATATGCACAACAGATCCCTCCAAAAGTTTTTTTGGTAACAACATTTTATTTTTGGTCGGTTCCTGTATAACCACTTCTCTTCCCCGTTTTCGTGCCTAGAAAATCCGTGAACATTTATTTTCGACCACCCCCTTTATCCCTTCCCGTACAGCCCTAAAAAAAGCAAAAACATTAATTTTTCCTGCTTGTCCCTATTTAGGCATGTGAAATTTCACATAGACCGCTCACTAACACCTCACAGGGTGTCAAAAATTCTAGAGCCAGACCTGACTCATGTCGTACGGAGGGAGTTACACGTATAAGTACTTATTGGTCGTGTCAGGCGGTGGCTGCGACAATAAATTCAAAATGCAACTATTGCTTATGTAGTTGTAGTCCTTGAATAACAAAATAAGCAAGGAGTATGAATTTTCACAGATATAAACTTATTTCGTTGCATTTCGTAGAGGCGCGCCTGGTTTATTTTAAATTTTATTGCGAGTTATACACGAATAAAGTCGAATTTATGGTGATGAGCTTTGTAACAAAAATATATAATTATAATAATAATAATAAACGTATTTTATTATGATAAACAAAGAAAACAATTGCAAAGACTAATAATAATAGGCAGACAAGCAAAAGCGGGGCGCAGTCTAACCACAAAGGCTACTCTACTGAACCCCATGCACAGTGCTTGCTAAAATAATAATAAAAAATATAATATAAAGAATTATGAATGTACCTACACTTGCCTAGACCTAAGATGCAAATATTACGTGCCACTTGTGGCAGTATAGAGGGGTAAAGATACCACGTACGTGAGTTTATAAGTTTCAATTTTGGTTAAAAAACGAACAACTAAAATATCTTAGATAGGTGGTTCAAATTAACATACATAGTCTGTAGTTAATTGCCGTTTATGTTTCACATCTTTCTCCTTGATTTAGCGCTAGCGAAGGATTCAATTATGTCGTCGATGTTCAAAGATTTCAATAGATATTATACTAGGACTGGATAAGCGATGTTGACTCTTGAGCTTCGCAAATGGTTTTTAATATCTTCGACTTAGAAAATGAACGTTCTGCTTGTGCAACTGACACCGGCAGAGTAAAAAACAAGATACCTACAGGCTGTACAAACTTCTGACAATTTGGTGCTAGCAAATAATTGTCCACTATTAAGAATTTTGCAAAATCCTGAACAGTTTTCAATTCAATTAGCTTATTGCCAAATGATAGCTTCAGTTGCACAATTTGGCTCGCAAGGTCAACTGACAAATAATCATCATTATATTTTTCTACCAAGTTTAAAACGAACTGTTCAAGTTCACTTTCCGACAGGTTCCGAATATTTTGAGGAAAAATCGGTGCAAAAAGTCTTGCAATGTCATGTAAACTTCTAAATTGCACTTCCAACTGGCGGATAACTATACTTATCCAATGTTCCATAAAATATTTGCGTTTTGAAATAGGATTTTGCATCTGATTATCTTTCATCAGAACTTAATTCGTCAGCAAATTTGGGAACTTTGGGCAAGCGCAGTTGCCGGTTGCAGCATATTTTAAATAATTCCACCAGGTCCTTTCACTTTTCGAACTTTTTTTGTACAAAGCATTCAACCAGGAAAGAATTATTTTGCGGAAACCGCCCACCATCTTTCTTCAACAGATAACAAATCGCGATTTCAATTTTTGCGGAGTACCTACATTTTCCAAATAAATATGGGTAGTAAATAGATAGGTAGGTAACCAAAGTTTTTCCTGTTTTTCGTATTTTCTTGATTACAATTAGGTTTCGTAAGACAATATTTTAAGAACCGTACCAATATATTTTTCGACTTTAAAATTACTTTTGGATGGTCCCCAAGAGACTCTGGGCCCGGGGGCCACGGCCCCCTCTGCCCCCCCTGTAGTTACGCTACTGGATGAGTGAGATGCGTGGTCTATCTTTGCTTTATTGGCTTTAAAATTATACACTGCCCTTGTTCTTAATTTTATGTTTCTATTAATTTTAGTTTTATTTTTATTACCCATTTACCCAAATTATGAAACAGACTGTTTGGAAATTCTGAACTCCACCCAAGATAATAATTATAAAATTACAATTTAAACTTTTAAACACTGGGTAATTCTCTATATAAATGTTAATCCTTGTGAGGCTAAACCTAAGCTAAAAATATTTAAATACCTTTTTAAAATCTGATAACATTTTCAGTGGCGTGGGTATTTTTTAAAGATAACATTGTTACTTAACAGTGTCATGTTTAAATTGTTTACCTAATTGTTTTTAAATTCACAAATACTAGTATACGTCCAAGGTTGGTAAGATACTTTAACGAATATTAATTGAAAGTTGTAAATTAGGTATTTGAAAAGATTACAATAAGGTTCTTATGCATTAAAATTCGAAAATTACTCTGTTAACTATTATTTTTTAAATTCCATGATACATGCATATTTTTCTAGGTTGATTAGCTTTTCCCTTTCGGAAGGGGTACAATTCGGAGTATATAAGTTTAAAAATTTCACAGAAATACTTAATTAAAAAAAATTAGGAAGGAAAGAAAAAACTAAAAGTCTTCCTCCACAAAATTTAATAGAATAAGTATCCCTTTAGTTGTTTCGAACATAGAAACGTTCATCATCAGGAGACAGAAATTTTTTAAATTTTTATGCTGATGGTGTTAGCAAAAGAGAAAATTGAAAATTAGAACCTTAATGGAGCTTTTATGGACTTAAAACTGAAGTGCAGAAGAAACATGATATGAAGAAAATTGATAATGGTTAAACCATACTGAGTATTTGAAAAAGTTATTAAAGGAGGTGTAAACCAACCAAATAAAATGGGGAAGAAAAACCTTTCTAAGAAGGTGTCGAAGATTATTTAAAATTATTTAAAAAACTTATCGAACATATGTCTGTGAGATATTATGAGGGTAAAATTGTAGAATCACAATAATATTATTCCGTAGTAAAAAGCATTTTTGGGGTACTGAGGATTAAACCTCAGTAACCCCGCAAGAGGTTAATTTGAAACCAATAAAGTCGATTAAAAAATTAAACATTTCCAAAATTTTTTTTTTCAAAAGTCAAAAGGTTATTCACTCGGTTATTCACGTCCACGTGCTGGGGTAAAAAAAATTTTCTTCAACTTCAGTTTTAAGTCCATAAAAGCTCCATTAATGATTATAATTTTCAATTTTCACACTTAAACTAAGAATTTTATTCTATTAAATTTTGTGGAGGAAGACTTTGGGTTTTTTTTCCTTTTCTTTCATACTTTCAACTCCACTACTTTAAGTATGGACTATTTCTTCAAATTAATATAAAAAGGTTAAGGAGAGTTAAAACATGCTGAGCATGTGAAGAAAGTTAGTAAAGGAAGTCTAAACAATCAAATAAAATGAAGAAGAAGAAAAAGGCGTTCTAAAGAGAAGGTGTCGAGGATTTTTTAAATGTTTTATATAAAAAAAAATTATGTCTGTAGACGGTATAACGATAAGAATTGTCATTTGTAGAAGTCATAATGTCACGAGAGGCTTAACCCCCAGTACCCCAAAAACCATTCTTCAACAATTTTGACATTATGACTTCTACAAATGACAATTCTTATCTTTATCTCCTGATGATGAACGTTTCTACGTTCGAAACATGTAGATACCCCTAAAGAATTTCTATATTCTATTAAATTTTGTGGAGGAATACTTTTAGTTTTTTCTTTCTTTTTTATACTTTAAACTCCACTTTAAGCATGGACTACTTCTTCAAATTAAAAAAAAATTGTTATAATTCCGACAAAAAGTAAAAAGTAGGGTTTATATATTCTGCTCGTCGTCTTTTTTTTTACAACCAGTCATGCCAAATTATCTTTGTCGGTGCTTCCAGCGAAAATTAATCCAGATTTACCTCTGTATAGTTTTGATCTTGCATCATTTGACTCCAGTTTAGTTTTATGCAATAAAGATCAGTTCATAGGACAGATGTCGAAAAAAAAGTAGAATGCCTATTTTCCATAAGACTTGTTTTATTAAAATAGCACCTCTAGGAAAGTCTGTCTGGTGGGGAAATTAATTTTTTCCCCTAGAAAAAAGTTGGCAACAATTTAAAATTATATTAGCGCCAACCAAAAACACGAGACTTGCCGAACCACTGGAAGCCGGAGAGCTAATCAAGCCTATTGTTATTAACTTGTTTACGTGTTTATTGTGGTGTTTATTCATTTTGTTGGACAATTTGTTGTTATTTTTGTGATACATAAACTTTCAAAACAATAGGTATTAACAATTCCACTATGTTAAGCGTATAATTGTGTTATAGTAAGAAAACTGCGCCAGAGGATACTCTTTCAACAGGTAATAAATAATACTTGCACTTTATAAGAAAATAAATTAAGCTGCTTCTAAAGAATAGTCCTGCATGTTCCATAAGATCTTCTTACTTCTTGGTACAGGCGTCTTTTACAATTTGTTGGCGTATTTTGCATTATTTCACAAACATTTGCAACAAGATCTTTTGTTCTTACAGATGGTCTTCCTGCTCCTTTATTCTGTTGTATAGAACCTGTTTCCCTAAACACAGCCACGGTTCTTTTCAGGCAATGATAAAAATCTCCAGCAATAAAAGCAACGTTAGGAAAATGTTCGTGAAAATCGTCCATGCACAAACTCGGATTGTAATGCCACTCACCATTTACTCTAGCCCCGTTTCGAAAATACGCTTTAACCATGAATATTTTGTGCTGTTCCGTAAAGCCCATTGTGTGAATTGTTCAAGAAATTGGAAAAATTAGCGATGAATCAAATTACTTGTAACGACTGTAAAAGATGACGGAATAACTGATTGATTGTTAATTCAGGTAGTTACTGACACCCAACAGGTATTAAGCTCTACGGCTAAGCATTATGTCCTTAGATGTAAGGTCCTCTTCGATGCAAATAATTTTAGCTCGCACGGTATATACAGCTTATTTAAGCAATCTATTTCTTTTATAGCCCTGTGATGTCGAGCTTTGATCGGATTGGGACGAAGCGTGCCCTGATTCTGATCGGACAAAATAAATAATTATTGTGAAACTTCCATATTTATGTAATTAATTCTGGTCTACCCCAATATTTAATTTCCTTTCCTTGTTTATTATACCACATTATTTATTTCTTTTATCGAGTCTGGGGTTCTAAATAGCAGTTATTAAATTAATAGATAATATTTAGTACATTCTCATTAATATATTTTTTAAAACTTTCATTAAATTACGAAAGTAACCGCAATCCGCATTACACTTTGTGTATTGTAATCCCGTTTATATGTATAGGTATGTCTATTACATTTAAGGAATAATTTCTAATAAAATTTGCTATGGTTTCGAATTCATACTCAAAAGATGTGAACACAGTTGTTTTTCTCTGTGGCATTCCTTGCGGTAGGGGACTTTCATTTATAAACCAGTAATTTATCTATAAGATCTGTAGCTAAAAAAGCAAGATATAGGTAATTCATCATGACTTGGTTCGTTCTAGGTTTTTAATTAAAGTTTCATACCTACAAAAAAACTATATGTTATATAAGTAGCTATGTATAAGAGTACACTATGTAAAAATATTCTCTATATTTTTAGAAACAGTAAATTATGCCTTGGCTTTATATTTTGTTAATTGTGTTGAGATTTTAGAGTATAATGTACCTATATACAGTGTGTCCACGGATAGAGTTTTGAAGAGGAAAACTTTTATACTATAGAAGAAAAAGTCCTTCTTTATAAAAACGTCTGCTTGTGCTGAAACTACAATTTCGAATATCAGATTTGCGATTAATATAAAGAGTTCGTCAAAACCAACATTTTTAATTTTTTAGATCCTTATTTTTTCAATTCCTTGATGGATTAAATGAATTTTGCTATTGTTGAAACTACAATTTTAATTATTAGATTTGCTATTACTATACAGGGTTCGTCACAAACAACAATAATTGTTGTTAATTCAATTAAATTATTTTAATTTTTGGATCTTTTTTTTCAATTCCTTGATTTATTGAATGAATTTTGCTATTACTATGCAGGATTCGTCAGAAACAACACACAATTTGACTAAATATTCATTGGGCGAAGCTTTCTCCAAAACTATTGAGCTTAATAATAAAAAAATTACATCGAAAATTTCACACCTGTCATTCTAAGCCAATCACACACGTTCATTTCGACAGTTACCAATGACAACCTTCAAATTTTTCGGAAATTTTTCTCCTCCTGCCCAGCTAGGAAAACAAAATTAATAAGTAGAAATTTTTTCTTGACAGCTAACATATGATCCGAAAATCAGTATTCAGGATCAAATTTTGGTATTTAATGTTTTTATTCATTTTATAATACTAAATAAATACAAATATTTATTTACCAAATATTTCTTTTATTAAGGCTAAATATTTTTGAAATTCTGGTTCGAACTCTTCTCTTCGTAATGGAGAATAACAAGGATAATGGTTATCTTCCCTTTCCACTTCTATCAGATGTCTATGTTTAATATAATAGATGTAATATTTGGATGCAATTTTGTTCTGCTGAATTCTGGTTTTTCTTAAAAAGGATGGGATACCTTCCTCCAAAATCTTCTGGATAGCTGAGCAAAGGTTTTCTTGATGGGGATTTAATTCAGTTTTTTCCATTAAACATTGCAAATATTTTAAATTTTTATGAGACATATTAATATCCCCTATTATATAGATTTACAAACACCGTAGGACTTAAAATTAGTTTCTTGATTGTTTACTGCCATGATTTAATTATTGTAAACTAAAGAAGCACGTTTAAGAAATAACTGTCGACGTGACGTATAGCAGAGGCGATTTTGACATCACAAGCCTAAGCCTACTTGACTGTGGTATCTACTATCCACCTAGATTTTAAAAATTGTTTTATCTGGCATAACTAGCCCAAACTAGACTATACTATGCTTTCCCTTTGTTTTAGTAAATGAAATGTAGTAAAAATAAATAAAAAGGATAATTTTCACTTATATTTTTCGCATTTCGTTTAACTAAACGGTGAGGAAACTTTTTTTTGAAAGTTTAAGTATTCCCATAATTATGGATAATTTCAATAAAATAATTCAAATAAATTTTGGGTGTGAAATTTTCTTACCGAATCCCCCGCGTCCTTGAATTAATATCCGGAAATTCTTCCTCAGTCACGCATTTTTCTAGAAAATTTTCCCTCGTCTACGACTCGGGAAAATTTTCGAAAAATGCGTTCCTTCGGAAAAATTTCCGGAAATAATTCGAGCACTAGGGAGATTATAAGTGAAAATGACTTTAGGAAAAAAATTGAAAGTATAACATTCAAGGCATTATTCAACACAATAAAGTAAATTTCATGCCAAAATAAAGTTTTATTTTCAAAGTTATATCTTTAACACCATGGTTAATTTTATTGCTCTAATGCCTATACAAATTCCTTCAATGCTTCGACTTATTCCTGTAATGCCTACTAATTCCTTTAGGAATGCCACTAATTCCCAACATTTGTACACCAAATTTCCTCCGCGATTAACCCCTCGGTTCTTATATAAGATTTTTAAAAAGAAAGGCCAATTTTTCTTTGCTTTAGTTGTTAATACATACATAGTGTTATAAAATAATCATCTGTGTAACGGTAAAAAATAAAGTACTAGTTATATTTTATATAAATGACAAGTAACCATCAAATAAGGCATTAATAATTTAAATGAATAATGGCAAGAGAGATTTATAGAATCATAAAAGCAAACATAAACCTTCGCATTCCTAGTGAAATTTGCGGTTAGCTCTTAGCGATAAATAGTTAAGAAATTTCAACTTAAAATATACAGCAGCTGAAGCAAAAAAATATACCTTCACCTTGAAAAATTGAAAATACCCTACTTTTTTTTTAAAGTTTTTTTTTCAAATAATGGAACATGTATAAAAGTGTTCACACTTTCAAAATTTCACGATGTCACATAAAAACCCAAAATGGCTTACCTTCCTCCGTAAATATTTTCTGTAAGGGGTGCACTTTCATCATCCGAGAAATTGTCATCACTGTAGCTATTGTCATTTCGTATGTTTGCTGTCATTTCTGTAAAATAAAATTATTCATTAATATTTTTCTTGTAACTTTTACATCAATCAAAGCGGTTTTTATTAGTTTTTTCACAACCAAAAACACAACAAAGATATGTTGCATAAAAACGAATGTGTTAATATCTTGTAAACAATTAAATATGATTAATTTGGGGAACTGATTTTCAAAACTGCTTTAATCCAAAATTGACAATCAATTGGGAATATTCCAAAAAAACGTTTAGTAACATTACTAATGGAATGAAATTCTATTACTTTGCATAGTGTATAGTAAATTCATTCCAAATCTACCTTTTATATAAATTCATTCAACCCATTAATATTTATCGAATTATGTAAATTGGATGTTTTATTTTGCTGCCAAACAATATGGGTGTCCAGTAAGTATATGGCATACTCTTGGGAGCGTATAGGGGAGGTCAAAATAACTATACTTTTTCATATAAAACAACCTAAAGTGCCCCTTAACGGAGGTACAGGGCCTCAAAAAGGTACCCAGCGACTTACCTTTTCGGCTCTAACTTTTGGACCGACACGTATAATTTAATGAAATTTTAGTATTTTGTGTAGGCCATAGAGACTCATAAAACTGTCCTACATCAGATATTTTATATCGTCAGGGAAGTCAGGAACGGACTTGCCACCACACTCGTTGGGCCAAAATTTTGACATGTGTCATTTTACAGAGCTAAAAACTGATTTTTTAAATACTTTAGTTATTTTTATTTAAAAAAGGTACTCCACATTTGTCTCGATGGAATTAGCGGTTTTCGAGAAAAGTAAGGTTTTTGTATATCACGTTTAAGCGTTCATCCGAAATTTATTTAATAATCTAGTTTATTAACATAAGCTATTTGAACACAGTAACTTATCAAATAACTTTAAGATTAATACTATATACGCCCTAAAAGAATGAAATAAATTATTAAATCTCATTAATTTTCACATGCATCTAACTTATGGACAAGCACTCGGTAATTGTGTGGAGGCAAGAAGAATTTATTCTGATACATTTCTAAATCGCCGTTTACCGCATCGAAAAACCTTTGAAAGGGAGAAACAGGTTAAAATAACTGTAACCACACACCATAATCATAATAATATGTTTTGAAGAAGTAGTCCATACTCAAAGTGGAGTTGAATAATATAGGGAAAAGAAAACCATAAAGTCTTTCTCCACAATTTTAATTCAGTAGCTAATAAGCTAGAATCGACATGTTTCGAGTGTAGAAACACTCATCATCAGGATGTTAAAGTAAAAATTATGAACAGCTGATGTTGTTAGCAAAAGAGAAAATATAATAAAGTTAAGGTGGAACTAATCCATAATGGAGCTTTCAATAGCACGCATAGGGAGTGAGAAAATTTGTTTGCAGTCAAGAGGTGAAAATCTATCAGCACGCTGAAAGGTCCGGAACCAGTAAAAAAGCCACTGTGGGCGGGAAATGAAAGGAAAAACAGGACATATCAGTATAATTCCATGTCAAATGAAGTACTTTGTGGAAATCAGTTCAAGTGTGTGTGATAAGAAAATTATAGTTTGATTTGATTTGAAAAAAAAAAAAAAAAAAAAAAAAAAAAATTTTAAAAATTTATTTTCAAAATTTTTTTTTATAAAAAATATCAAAAGTTTCCTCTGATAATGTGATAACTTTTATTTCCTTTCTTCAATATGTGTCAGTTTTGACTCCTGCTGGGGTAACTGGGCCGTAACAAGCTTAGTACCCCAACAGCATTTTTCTTCAAGCTAAATGAAAGCAACTATACTCAAATATAAAAAACACAATTTTTCTTTCTCCCCCCTTCATATCTGACTTTTTCTTTCACACCTCTTCGACACAGATGAATTTTTCAAATCAAATCAAACTATAATTTTCTTATCACACACACTTGAACTGATTTCCACAAAGCACTTTATTTGACATGGAATTATACTGATATGTCCTGTTTTTCCTTTCATTTCCCGCCCACAGTGGCTTTTTTACTGGTCCCGGACCTTTCAGCGTGCTGATAGATTTTCACCTCTTGACTGCAAACAAATTTTCTCACTCCCTATGCATGCTATTGAAAGCTCCATTATGGATTAGTTCCACCTTAACTTTATTATATTTTCTCTTTTGCTAACAACATCAGCTGTTCATAATTTTTACTTTAACATCCTGATGATGAGTGTTTCTACACTCGAAACATGTCGATTCTAGCTTATTAGCTACTGAATTAAAATTGTGGAGAAAGACTTTATGGTTTTCTTTTCCCTATAATAATATGTGTTCTGCTTAAGAAAAACCCCGCTGAAGGGTGCCACGCCTAAAATAGTATATTAAAGCACACGTTTCATAAGAATCGGTTTTGGCGCACGCGTCTATTTTAAAAAACGAGCCACAAGGTGGCGAGTTTTTTTATTGACACGTGCGCTAAAACGCCACATGAAATATGTGCTTTATACATTTTTTTCTATTTCACCTTTTATAATCAAGAAAAAAACATTTTAAAAAGAAAATAAATCCTTTAAATTTTTTAAATTTTTATGTCTAAATTTTATGTTGCTAATACTATTTTTTATCATAGTAGCCTCTGGACAACAAAAATTATTTTGCAAACTGTAATTTTTTGATTTATTGACCCATTTTCACCACGAGATTCTAAAGTTATTTTAGCGATATGAGATTTGAAATTGGACGGAGTACGTTGTGTGATCCTTGTACATTCGGTACATATACAGAGCGTTCAGAAATTCGGGAGATTTTGCTACTTTTTTTCGAATTTCAAAAGACGTGATTTTAAGTCACGGCATTGCAATTTAGTATAGGGAAGATGGAAAATTCAAATAAAGTTGAAGTTAAAATCGACATTGGAAGGTTAGTAGATTGAATTTCGGATAGGATTTGGCAGAAAATGATAGCTTGAAGCATCTATAGAAGATTGATTTATAGATTTATGCAACCAATATACATGACTGTTATCCACACAGAATAAAAAAGTAAGTTATCAAGCTATTTTTCCTATGCGAAAAAATGGGTTTTCTCGTAAATCACAAAGGCCGCGCAAGTCAATGAAATAAAACATTTAAATGTTACCAACATCAAATAAAGAAAAAACGCGTATCGAAATAGCTTCATTACGATACGCAAATGCGTATCGTACTGAGCTTATTATGAACGTGAAATAGAAAAAACCCTTTTTGGGCGTCTAGCTACTATTGCAGTACTTCTGCAATAAAATTGAATTGCCAAACTAAATAGCCTGTAGAAACAAATGCAGCTTAATGATTGCACAATTTTCCGTATCAAAATATTATAAACGGCTATTTATTCCAATCGACAAGTATGTATTCTTTGGATTGAGAAGTACAGCAGTCCAGGTCAGGTTATTTAAATATCGTCGTTACATAGTTCACTGTAAGTGCTCGGTGGCGTGGTTGAGTAGCGATGGCCTATCATAATATCATTGACTGCCGGGTATTGTATGTTCTAATTTTACTTATTTTAAGGAATTTTTAATTATTTACTGCAAAGTAGTAGTCAAGTAGCTTAACATTTTTGGTGATTCTACAGCTCTGCAGCTCCCATGTAGTAGCCCCCCCTGGCCCCTATTATCTACTGGCTGTAGATTATAGTTATTTATTGTACAAGACGATAAAATTGTATTTTATCTTTGAGAGTGTTTTTTAGTGTCGAGGCGTCAGTCGAGACGCTAATTACGCTCGAGAAGATAATGCGATTTTATCGTCGTGTGCAATACAACATTTTTTTTCCATAGCACGACTTCAAATTCAGGTGAAAAATAAAATTTCAAAGAAAATTTCATAAATTTATTTTCAAGCAATTAGAAGGTTCCTTTTTGTTTACGTTGCTTATAGCAACGGGAGACTATCTCGATAGTCTATAGCCTATTAACCTAATGAAATTAATAAGTGATAATTTTTCTTAGGAATACTACTACGACTTAATTTTAATTCAAATGTCAAGTCATTTCGAAGTGACAGGTGAGACAAACCAGCAAGTAACAATCAGTTTTTTAGTTATGCCCGTGATATTTATTGTTACAATATTTTGTAAAAAATAATTCGTTTTGGTAATGAATCAGCAAGTTCGATTGCTAAAGAAATTGAGCAGTTAGTACCTAACTCATTTTTATTACTAAAATGTGAGAAACATTAAATAACAAATTTGTTATCTGAAATCCAATGTCTTTATAGTTTTAAATTCAAATATAACTTTAAAAAACATATTTCCGATAAGTTTAGTTTAATATGACGCACTGTATTTTTACAATAAAAGTTGATTTTACTTGTTAGTAACTAAGGTTTATTACTAAAATTTCAGGAACATTAAAAGAAACTCCAATTTATGAAATTTTCTTACCGAATCTCCCACGCAGCAGAATTAATTCCCGATAATTTTTTTCTCGGTTTCACTCATGTTTTTGTTGATAGAAAATTATCCCGAGTCGAAGACGAACAACACAACCATTCCAACCAAAAAATTATCATAAGTTATATCACAAGAGGTGAATATTTTTTTAAATATTTTTTGACATTTTTGTGCAAAATTTCTGTCAAAAATTCGCGAGACAAAAATTCTATATATATATCCCGACAGCGAAGCTGGAGGGATATTTTTTTAAAAGAATTTTTGTCGAGGGCAATTTTTATAGAAATTTTGTGGAAAAATGTCAAAAAATATTCTAAATAAAATATTTACCTCGAGTGGTATATGTTGAGATTATATACCAAAAAAAAAGAAAAAAATACAACGAAATGCAAGATCTTTAAAAGGATCAAATTTAATGTTGTATTTATTGAAGTACCTTTCTTGAAGCAGTTGGGCTGTTTGGTTCCACATTGTCTTGATAACCCCTTCCTTGTAGTCAGAACCATCTTTTTTCTTCATATTAAAACTCCAGTCTTCCAATATAGCGGCAAGCTGTATTATAGTTGTATTTTTGGTCAATATATACTGCCGTGTTTCGCAGAATTTCTCGAATTGGGTCCATATATACTTTTTTGTTTTTGTTGTATTTTCTGGGATAGTCTTTTCAGCGTTTTTTCTTATATTTTCGACTGAAACATTACCGAATCGGCAAGATTCCATTTTTAAAAAAATGTGACATGAATCTGACAACATCAAAAACTTGATTTGTTAAAAGGGATTTTTGTTATTATAGAAACGGTCTATAGCAACCATCAAATATTTTAAACTTGTTATGATGTTGTTATGCATTGGCATTGTTGTGGCAGGTGGCCCAGGGTATATCCACTTATGCGGGGTATATTCAGTATAATATGCATCTGATTGGTCGCAAAACAGCGTTTAATTGGTCAGAATCGGATTGAGGTATATAATCATAAGTTATATCACAAGAGGTGAATATTTTTTTGAATATTTTTTGACATTTTTGTGCAAAGTTTCTGTCAAAAATTCGCGAGACAAAAATTCTTTAATAATATATATTTTTTTAAAAGAATTTTTGTCGAGGGCAGTTTTTATAGAAATTTTGCGGAAAAATGTCAAAAAATATTCTAAATAAAATATTTACCTCGAGTGGTATATGTTGAGATTATATACCAAAAAAAAAAAGAAAAAATACAACGAAATGCAAGATTTTTAAAATGATTTATGTAGCTACTAGAAAAACGGACAAAATGAAACAAAACCTAAACAATTGACAAAGTAATAAAACTAACAGAAAATTAGTTATAAGTATTATTGTTAAACACACAGTTATTATAATAAACAGTAGTGGCTTGCTGGTGTTGCTGGAAACTCTTCGAGCTGCAAGAGACTGGAGCTTCGTGTTGGTCCAACCCATTAGTTGGAGGGTGACCTCTTAAACCTTGAATAGTGTTTTCGTGATGAGTCTTGTCCATCTGCAAGTATGGCCTTATGGATGCAGCACTACTATGTCCAGTTATTTTTATAAGAGTTTGTTCGCTCACACCTGCTTTGCTTAATGTAGAGACAGCTGTGGCTCGATTGGAATGGTTTGTGATTTTTTCTTTCTCAGTATCTAGTCCAATTTTTTGTGCTGCTTGTTTTGTCCAATTAGAAAGAGTATTTTTTCCAATGGACAGTTTTTGTACCAATTTCCCATTTTCCAATTTGGATTTACTGTCAGGAATAGTCTTTGGGTAGTTATATTTTGCCCTCTTTTTGAAATTAGTTTTCTGTAAAGGCGAACTGGACATAAATCGGCATCTTTTGTGTTTGCCACTAACCATTTTGAATTTGAAAGCTTCTTGTCTCCGCCTTGGGATGTTTTTGAAAAGATTGGGTTATATTCCATTCTATTACTTTTTGTACCATCGCTATAATATTCTTCTCTGAAATACGTATTTAGGCATGTCTCGGCTTCTCCTCCTCTCCATGCTAATTCCACAGCCGCTATTTGATAGAACTTTTTCTGTAAATCCTCGGGGTTATTTTCGTCAAAAATTTTTACCATCTTTTTGTACTCGTCGTAGGTTAGTGCTCTTGCACTTTTCCGGTGATTTTTTGGATCAGCCTGAAGCAGTTTTCTTTTAGAATTTCTAGCCATACGTGCTTTTTGGAATTCAGGATCTTTAAAAGGATCAAATTTAATGTTGTATTTATTGAAGTACTCTTCGAGCTGCAAGAGCAGCTGAAGCAGTTGGGCTGTTTGGTTCCACATTGTCTTGATAACCCCTTCCTTGTAGTCAGAACCATCTTTTTTCTTCATATTAAAACTCCAGTATTCCAATATAGCGGCAAGCTGTATTATAGTTGTATTTTTGGTCAATATATACTGCCGTGTTTCGCAGAATTTCTCGAATTGGGTCCATATATACTTTTTTGTTTTTGTTGTATTTTCTGGGATAGTATTTTCAGCGTTTTTTCTTATATTTTCGACTGAAACATTACCGAATCGGCAAGATTCCATTTTTAAAAAAATGTGACATAAATCTGACAACATCAAAAACTTGATTTGTTGAAAGGGATTTTTGTTATTATAGAAACGGTCTATAGCAACCATCAAATATTTTAAACTTGTTATGATGTTGTTATGCATTGGCATTGTTGTGGCAGGTGGCCCGGGGTATATCCACTTATGCGGGGTATATTCAGTATAATATGCATCTGATTGGTCGCAAAACAGCGTTTAATTGGTCAGAATCGGATTGAGGTATATAATCAGTAATAATTCTGCTGCTAGGGATATTATAAGTGAAAATTGTCATTTTTGGCACAAAAATCTCAACTGTGTTGTTCCGTTACTAGGGATATGAACTACTCTGTCAACAAATGTCAAATAAATTTTACATTCTGGTTTTTGTGGAGTGTTCAGTATTTTTGCGTTTTGTGTACGAAGTGAATACGAAATGTACGGAAAAGAATTAACACAAGAAGAAGAAAGATAGATGTTTCTAATAATGTTAATTGTAAAATTACACTTGTTGTTAATCCTTCGAATTAATGTGTTTGAATTTGTAAATTTAATTAAATAAAAAAAGTTAAAACATTTTATCTACCCATGCTGTTAAAGTGTTACTTTATCTACCCTTGCGGTTAAAGTGATACTTTATCCACTCAAAAGAGTTGCTATAACAACATTTTAACATCAGCTATAGAAAAAAAGTACTTTAATTCATTTTATCGTCAACCGTCAGTAAGTAAATGAACACTTTATTTTATTGTAAAATAAAATACTTTACCTGCCGCAAATGCGGCAGATAATAGTTATTTATGTACCTGGGCAGTAAAGTGATTCTTTATCGGACGAGTCTGAAATTATGAGATGAGCGAGCGAAAGTGAAAAGACGTGATTTTACGTCACGGCATTGCAATTTAGTATAGGGAAGATGGAAAATTCAAATAAAGTTGAAGTTAAAATCGACATTGGAAGGTTAGTAGATTGAATTTTGGATAGGATTCGGCAGAAAATGATAGCTTGAAGCATTTACAAAAAATTGATTTATAGATTTATGCAACCAACATACATGACTGTTATCCATACAGAATAAAAAAATAAGTTATCAAGCTATTTTTCCTCTGCGAAAAATGGGTTTTCTCGTAAATCACAAAGGCCGCGCAAGTCAATGAAATAAAACATTTAAATGTTACCAACATCAAATAAAGAAAAAACGCGTATCAAAATAGCTTCATTACGATACGCAAATGCGTATCGTACTGAGCTTATTATGAACGTGAAATAGAAAAAAGTATTTATCGTCAACCGTTAGTAAAGCCGTACATTATCAGAGTGATTTCCGGAAGTAAACGAACACTTTATTTTATTGTAAAATAAAATACTTTACCTGCCGCAAATGCGGCAAATCGTGAATTTAAATATTATTGGGTATCCACATATTAGGCTTTTGGGATTTCCATAAACAATACGTAGTAAGTAAGGTTAGAAATCCAAAAAACTTGAACAATTTAAACAAAAGTTGTTGCTATTAATTAAAAAAAAAACATTGGAAACAATCTTTTCCAGTAAGAAGTTTAGTTAATTCAGAAGGGAGTGGGGGGGGGGGGGGCAGTTATTCTCCCCCCTTTTCCAGCGCCAGTGTTTTAAAATCCCACATTGTTACTGTATATTTAAATCACATTTTCTGAACGGTTAAGTACCGTTAGGCTATGATTAATGGTATTCAGGCCCACCGAAAGCGAGAGTAAATGTGAAAACGAATTTACTCACTTTCAAACTCGGATGAACCTTCCATTCTTTAATAATTAGGACATTAAACCCTGGCCGGTCGGAAAAGAGGTTTAAAAAACAACACTAGAAGCCGTATAATCTTGGTAAAAACAGATAATAAATAAACTTTCCGTCATAAAAATGACGATACAAAGCGAAACGTTAATTTAGGACGAGAATTCTCAAGTTAGTAAAGTAATGTTAAAAAAGTTGACATATTATATTATTATTCTTAAATACTAATCTAAAATTTTTTTTTCATTTTGAATAGTAATTATTTTGATTAGGTTCGTGTATTTTTTTTCTGTAACTTAAATGTTTATTAAATTGAAGTCGAAAACGAACCATGAATATATTGATATTATTAAAATAAAAATCGGCTAATATACAGGGTGTTTCAATATAAACTCCCAGGCCAATTATTTCGAAAACTAAAAGCGACATGTAAATTCTGTAAACGCCAGTTTTTAGCCTCTATTATGGGTTTCACAACTGTGTTTGAATAATACAAGATTTAGGTGGCGCCACGGTGCAAAGAAATTTTTCGATGACAGGAACTTTTAAATGTTGTCGCTCTTAAAGATAATTAATTTTTGATCAAATTATGTCCCATAAAAAATTTTGATAAATCCAACATGAAAGGAGATATTTGGGGTTAATTTTTTTTTTATAACGGGTATTTTAATTATAAATATTTTTAATATCCTTTAGCAGATTTTAATTTAATTTTGGTAATGATAATTTTAGTGATAAAACGCTCGTGTAGCGCTAAATTATTACGTCCAGCGTCCAGTGACGTCTCAGGGGGCGCCTTAACAAATAATATTGGCAAAAAATAAGACGCCACTGAGTTTTTGGTAATTTTTATATTTTTTTCGGATGAAGCAATTAAATACGGTTTTGATATAGGTACCCCAATGAAACCACCAATAATACCGTGCGAGCAAAAATTATTTACATCATACAGGGCCTTGCATCTAAGGACGTAATGCTTAGCCGTAGAGCTTAATACCTGTTGGGTGTCAGTAACTACCTGAATTAACAATCAATCAGTTATTCCGTCATCTTTGACAGTCGTTACAAGTAATTTGATTCCTCGCTAATTTTTCCAATTTCTTGAACAATTCATGGTTGAAACGTATTTTCGAAACGGGGTTAAAGTAAATGATGACTGGCAATACAATCCGGATTTGTGCATGGACGATTTTCACGAACATTTTCCTAACGTTGCTTTTATTGCTGGGGATTTTTATCATTTCCTGAAACGAACTGTGGCTGTGTTTAGGGAAACAGGTTCTATACAACACAAAAAGGAGCAGAAAGACCATCTGTAAAAACAGAAAAACTTGTTGCAAACGTTCGTGAAATAATGCAAAATACGCCAACAAATTGTCCCAAGAAGTAGGAAGATCTTATGGAACATGCAGGACTATTCTTAAGAAGCAGCTAAATTTGTTTTCTTATAAAGTGCAAGTATTCCAAGAAATACAAGCCGCATATTTTGAAACACGCAGGAATTACTGCAGGAATTTATGCTTGGAGCATGGAGGTGGCCAATTTCAGCAATTTATGTAATTATGTTTCTTTTTCTTTTTGTATATTCTTACTTTGTTAATTTTGTAAACAACAAAAATAAATATGTATTTGTCTACTTATTTTATTACTCATTAGTTTGGCATATCATGTCATAATATGAATTTGACAAAATTTTAACCTAAAATTGGTTAGATATATTGTCCCCATATCATTCTGATCTAAACTAAGCCCTACGGTTTTTAATCCAAGCCCTCTTTGATGCAAATAATTTTTGCTCGCACGGTACGTAATTATGACAATGTCAATGTTACTAGACGTTTTATTTTTTTATTAGTTTCAACATATGTTACAGTATTTAAGAAAGAATAAGAATGAATAATCTTTACCCTTTCCAAAAGTTTACTCTAGTTCAATACGTATTTTATCAAGCAAACTTTCGTTTTAAAGTTTTGGATAGGGTAAATAACTATAAGGAATTCTCACGCTGCAATGAACCAAAATAAATGTTCAACATTGTAGTAGTACAGAAAATGAACACAGATTTGTACAAACAAGGACAAGCAGAAAAATAAGTATTGGCAAATTTGACAAAATTTCGTTTTTTTCTTTTATTAATTTTATCAAATATATATTTTTTTTAACTTTCAACCGTTACTTAGATAATTGCTACTCGAAAAGTATTTGGCCGCTTTTCGAAGAAAACAAAAAAGAAACAAAATATTGATAAGAAAATAAAATGGAGAATGCGTGACTAGTGTTTTCTCTTAACCCTTAACTACTATAATCTGGGTCTAAGAGATCCAAGGCATATCCGTTCACCCCACTCTTCCTTACCCAAACGCAGTTGAGTGTTGCGATCCCGTGAATCTTAAAGATGCCCAGCAGACCTTAAAATGCCGTATAAAGCGTATCGCTTTTTCCATATTTACGCGAGTTACGGACCTATCGGGGTCTGGAGCACCCAGAGTTTTTTTTTGCTAAATTTGACAGCTCATACTGTAGTGTGGATTTGTTATAAGTGTTTTCTTTTTTTTAGTCAACATGGACATAATGGGAAGATTTTTGGAGAGACGATCCAGAAGTGATTGAGTCAAGCACTTCCATACAAATTCTTTCGGTGGCTAGCAATGAAGTAGAAGCTGGTATCGAACTAATTAAGATTGAAAATGTTCATGATTCGACTAGCGATATCGAATGGCATTCATCTGATGACGAATTGAACCTCCCTAGAATAGTAGAAGAATTTACAATAACAATATTCTTCGACAGAATCGAAATCTTGCAGCGGAAATCCTTTTAATAAAAATTGTTAGTCAGTTGGAACCTCCACAAAACGAAGTACAAAAAAAGAGCGATGTGGAATGTCCCCCTACCCCCAAAAATGATCGAAAAACAAACTGTGCTCGTTCAGCGTATAAAATACCCATAATGCTTACAATGTTTAATTCAGATTTGCGCAAGTTGCAAATAAAAATTATTAGGTTTTATTTAGTGTTAGATCTGTTTGATATCTTGAATTTTTTTGTAAATAAATTTTTTGAACCCATAAAAAACTATTTTTTCCTATATTAATTCCGGGGTTTCACAGATCCACTTATAGTAGTAGCGAAAAGAATATTTGTGATGATGATGATAGTAGTTAAGGGTTAAATAAACGGTTTAAAAGAATATATTAATTATCGTGGTAGATTTTTCATTATGTTTCATTAAACTTAAATTATTGACTAAATTTAGCAAAATTTAGAAGCGGTCCAAAATAATTTTCCCTGGCCGGCTTTTCGCCTCAGTGGTACCAGACTGCCCCTTAAGATAAAATAATAGCTACGCCAGTGACGTAAGCGAAGGGGGGCACCCCTACTCATTGCTGTTTAGAGTTAAAAGATTTTTTTAACATTTTACCTTTTTTTAACAGCCGGAAAATATAGTTTAGTTCAATTTACATTGTATATTCTTAGAATAGAATTAATGTATTTTTTTCAATATTTCCTGAATAACGGCAAAAAATACATATACGTACATAAAGCAACAAAGAGCAGACCAAACGTGACTTGTCTTATTCGCTGATCTTTCAAGGAAACAACGCATAGTTACCGTGCCCCACCTTATTGTTAAGAGAATTTATTTAAATATTAAGGCTGATAAATTAAAAGCAACTTTTTGCAGAACGAATTGACAAACAACAGAATGTTACGTACTTTTATCAAAGTAGGAAGGCCACACCTAAAGTTTGGTGAACAAATAGGTGTAAACTGTAACAACAACCTTTGTTGTTAGAAATATTATTAAATATTTCATTAAATTTTTCAATTTTATTTGTTGAATCATGAATCATTTTCGTTGCTGAATCGTTTGAAAGGTATAGAAATCCTAGGAAAGTTCCTGATATATTCAATAAAAAATACCCAAATCACCCGCCTATTAGATAATCGACAGTATCTAACGTAGCCGTAGCAATTATTAAGTGGAGAACTTTTCGTACTGTTAAAGAAAGTGGTCGTCCTGGTACACCTGAGAAGAAAAATAAACATATTATTATCACTACAGAAAGATTCGTATAGCTCAAGCACACAACTTGGGCGTGACTACGATATTCACCAAACCACAGCATCTGAATAAAAAAAAAAGTTTCTTCCGTATAATCCAGTATTGTACAACAGTTATTGGACGATGATGCTGATACCGTGCGAGTAGAAATTATTTGCATCAAAGAGGGCCTTGCATCTAAGGACGTAATGCTTAGCCGTAGAGCTTAATACCTGTTGGGTGTCAGTAACTACCTGAATTAACAATCAATCAGTTATTCCGTCATCTTTGACAGTCGTTACAAGTAATTTGATTCATCGCTAATTTCTCCAATTTCTTGAACAATTCACACAATGCACAGCAACAGCGATGGTTGAAGCATATTTTCGAAACGGGGTTAGAGTAAATGGTGAACATTTTCCTAACGTTGCTTTTATTGCTGGGAATTTTTATCATTGCCTGAAAAGAACCGTGGCTGTGTTTAGTGAAACAAGTTCTATACAACACAAAGAAGGAACAGGAAGACCATATGTAAGAACAGAAGAACTTGTTGCAAACGTTCGTGAAATAATGCAAAATACGTCAACAAATTGTATAAGATGCCTGTCCCAAGAAGTGGGAAGATCTTATGGAACATGCAGGACTATTCCTAAGAAGCAGCTAAATTTATTTCCTTATAAAGTGCAAGTATTCCAAGAAATATAAGCCGCAGATTTTGAAAGACTCAGGAATTACTCTCAATGGTTTTGTTTACCCAAAATTTATTGGATAGAAATGATTTATTAAATTTTTTTCGGATGAAGCCTTGTTCCACCTCTCCGGTTATGTGAATTCTCAGAATACACGCATGTGGAGTAGTGAAAATCCCCATTTTTTTGTGAGTCCACATTCACCCTCAAAAAATTGGTGTCTGGTTAGCTGTTTCCCGAAGAAGAATTGTTGGTCCTATTTTTTTCCATGACACAGTTACAGCACAGCGGTATAGAGACAATATTTTGAATCCAATTGTGAAGCAATTACTTGACGACGAACTACGTTTTGGATATTTTCAACAGGACGGTGCAACCGCCCTTACAGCAGCCTAAACTATTAACTACTTACGCAATTTTTTCGACGACAGATTGATCAGTTTTCGATCAGACATTGAATTCCCACCTAGATCACCTTGTTTAACGGTTATGGATTACTTCGTTTTTCCTCATTTAAAGAATACTATTTTTAAAACACCAGTTGCAAATTTAGAACAATTACAAGAAAGGATTATCCAAGAATGTGGTAACATTTCTCCAGAGATGCTGGTCCACACTTTCGAAAATATGAAGAGTCGTGTGAATTTATGCTTGGAGCATGGCGGTGGCCAATTTCAGCAATTTATGTAATTATTTTTCTTTTTCTTTCTGTATATTCTTACTTTGTTAATTTTGTAAACAACAAAAATAAATTTGTGTTTATCTACTTATTTTATTACTCATTAGTTTGGCATATCATGTCATAATATGAATTTGACAAAATTTTAACCTAGGTTTGGTTAGATATATCGTCCCCATATCACTGTGATCTAAACCAAGCCCTACGTTTTTTAATCCAAGCCCTCCTTGATGCAAATAATTTTTGCTCGCACGGTAGACAAATATACCCAGTATAATGAAAAGGTTAACGTCTGAGCGGACATTGTTAATAATAGGATAATCGGACCATTTTTCTATTATGAAAGCCTTTCTGGAGAAAGATATCTAAATTATCTTCGAAATGAACCTTATAGTTTCAACAGGTGGTTCCCCGCATTATGCTGTAAGTAAGGGAGTACCTACTTAAATACCATTTTTCTGGGGAGATCGACAGGTAGATGGGGGGTCAATAGAGTGGCCCCCCAGATCTCCCGATTTTAACCCACTGGAAAGTTTTAGGTGCATAGTAAATTTGATTACTCTATTGTGTAACATAAGTCATAAAATTAATAACTGAAGAAATTTGCACATTTAAATGCAGTGAGAATGGAACAGCAGTTACGGCAACTTGTAATAGAAATATAATTGCTTACAAAAATAATTTTCTATCTTACGTATTTTATAAAACAATCGTGATTACAACTAAAATGTTGACCCACAGAAACATTATTCAATATTAGCAGGGTCTGATGTGCTTTAATTTAATAATATAATACATATTTTATGGTTTGATTCAGTTACCCAACGTCGGATCCGACTGTTACGGTTAGGCAATGATTGCAACAAAATTATAATGAATGTAATATAGGACATGTAGGTTTTAAAGTAATTTGCCCTTTATGTTAAAACAAACGCCAATTAGATATAATTTTGTAGGTTTTGTAACTTATGTTGTTATATATATTTAAAAGCTAATGTTTGAACAAAGAAAGGCAGATTTAATAAATAAGGTGTATACTTCATACGAATCTTATGGAACATGCAGGACTATTCTTAAGAAGCAGCTTAATTTATTTCCTTATAAAATGCAAGTATTCGAAGAAATACAAGCCGTGGATTTTGAAAGACGCAGGAATGACTCTCAATGTGGTAACATTTCTCCAGAGATGCTGGTCAACACTTTCGAAAATATGACGTGTGAATTTATGCTTGGAGCATGGCGGTGGCCAATTTCAGCAATTTATGTAATTATTTTTCTTTTTCTTTCTGTACATTTTTACCTTGTTAATTTTGTAAACAACAAAAATAAATTTGTTTTTGTCTACTTACTTTATTACTCATTAGTTTGGCATATCATGTCATAATATGAATTTGACAAAATTTTAACCTAGCTTTGGTTAGATACCGTAAAATGGGGTGAATAGGATCAATTTTCCACTTTGAAAGCTTGTAACTTGAAAACTATCTGCCTGAATAAATTTCTCAATAGCTTAAAACATGAGTTAAGGTTGGTACTTTTAAATGGTGGTATAAGTTTTTATACAGGGTGTACCCTGTTGTATAATATATTTTTTTGTGCACAAATCCTATTCACCCCGCAGGAGGTGTCAGTAGGATCATTGATTGATTTATTGACTGTATTGTATTTAAACAACCGCGGGGTGTATAGAATTTTGCACACAAATTTATGTTAAGTAATATAAAAGAGTACTAAAAATATTATTACCTAAATTTTATAAGTGCTGCAGAGTTGCAGAGATATGAAGTTTGTTAGACAAAAGCAAAGATAATATGACAACAGTTTAACCGCTAAATTTGACGTTTTAGGTCATGGTATTCAGCCTGCGATGTGGCCAAGTTATTTTAAGTTTAATGTCATAAAAATTTCTTTTACCAACCGTTACTTAAAATCTGTACATTGAAATGACCCCACACTTTAAAATTACAATTATTACAGATTTTTTAAATTTGAAGGTAACTTTCAATCCTATTTACCCCGCTGATCCTATTCATCCCATTTTACGGTATATCGTCCCCATATCATTGTGATCTAAACCAAGCCCTACGTTTTTTAATCCAAGCCCTCTTTGATGCAAATAATTTTCGCTCGCACGGTATTATCAAGTAAAATTTTTATAAAAATATGTCGGCTTCAACACCATATGTCTGTGTGTGAATAAAAAAAAGAAATGGTATGTTTTACTATAGTAGTAATTAGACAAAAAAAAATGTGTCAGCTATCGTATCTATACTCATTGCAAAAGAGAAATCGAGGTTCTCATCGAATGGCTTCACATTATCTGATATTATGTCTACGTCTTCAATCATCAGTCGTCTGGTATTACAATGTTTGTTTATATCACAATAAGGTGAAGAGATGTTCAAAATGTTAATTTTTAATTGCTTTACAAGGACGGATATTGCACAAGGCATAGTATAAAAACTTTATCAGTCCTAATTAATTTTTAAAGGTTACGCTTTTTGTATGGTTGCAATTGTGACGCACAGCACGCAACACATTCAAAAGATGCAAAAATTATAACTTTAATAACTAATAAAATTTAAAAAAAGGACTTTTCCCTTAGATATTAAGAGCTCTCCATCGTGCCGTTAAAAGTGCGTTCCAATCAACTGAGAAGTTATCGTAAAGTATTTTTCACCCTAAATGGTATCGACTTATTGACTGCAACAAAACTACCGGATTAATCCCATTGTTATACACAATCAACAAGCAAATACACTACAGGGTAGGACTTTAGATATTTCATTCGTTATTAATAATATATTATTTAATGACTCAGTATCGCAAGCACAAGATAGTTAAATATTACCTGCTATAATTACAAAATTTTAATCCGACCCTGACAGACAGTTTATTTGCATTTTTATGGCCGAGCTCTTGCAAAACGTCCCAGGTAGTTAAACGGAGTCAACCATTTATTGTGAAAAATACTTTACCAATTAGTTTGGAAAGAAAAATTGAAAACCTAAGTAACCACCGCAAAATGATGTAGTTTTAGATTTTTCAAAAAAATGATAAATTTGTAAAGTTGGCCATGAAACGGTACTTTTGATAAAGTCTCTATTGTCATTATGGCCCTCAAAAAACTAAAACAAAAATTTTGCCCACACCCCTTAACTTTTAGATTCTCTTTAGTTTTTGTTCTAATTTAAAGTGGTTCTGTAGTTCTTGACTGGAATATAAACCCGGGGAAATCCAAAATTCAGAAATATTTGCGCCTGCCCAGCTAGTGGCTACAACTAGCGAGTATTGTTTTACTGTGTCTCAGGGCCCATTTACTTGAAATGCACTACTGTTTTCAAGACTGGATTCAAAATATAATTTGAATTGGATATGGATTGAACAATAATTAGGTAATAGGAACTATAAAAGCTAGAAACGTAAATTAAAAACAGTTGCCGCCCGTGAGGTTTTTTACAGGTGGGGCAAATTTTAATGGCATAACGTAATAAGTAAAATGCAGTTTAGTGTAAAATTTAGCCAAGGAATAAGTTTAACACCACAAAAACATAAAATACTATAATTGCATTTTTGCTTTAAATTTTTTACGTTACACAGCTTTACTTTATTATTATTTTTTATATAATTCTTTGTAAAAATAGGTATTTATGTATTATATTATACAAAGTAAAAGGTAATACATTTTTGCGAGGTGTAAGCTAAGTGGTTATGCAGCAACAAGAGATAGTAAACTTGAAAATATGTCATTTAATTTCATTTCTTATATGGCTAAAGATATACAGGATGATCCAAGTTACTTTATAAAATTGTCGATAATTTGGTAATAAATTAATAATAATAAAAAAATTAAAATTAGGTACCCTGATAGCACAAGGACGTAAAAAAAACGACCGCCGCCGGACGTACCGACGTCCAAAAAACATACGGTTATAGTACACAGTTCGTTTGACGGACGTTTGGCAAACGTACAAATGTCACAAACATGGACAACATTAAAACGACCTAAACAAACGTTTTAAGAACATTTGATAATCGTACAAAAAGCGTTTTATAGACGTATTAGACAAACGTAAATCAGGTGAAAAACATTCATTAAACGTACAAAGAACGTTTTATGAACGTGCTAGACGAACGTTTTAATAATGACCCTTTATTTACCTATATCAGGTGGAAAATACTTTCGTTAAAAGTACAAATAATGTTTTATTGATGTCTTAAAACCAAAAACATGGACTAGAATCGAAACAAATGTTAATTATTTAAATTACAAAACTTTCTTCAGGCTATCATAAACAATTGACTGCTAGGTCTTTTTTTCGGTTTTCACTCTTTCTGGGGCTCGTTTTAAATAATTTTTAAAGCTGTCCTCAATTTTTTTGTCAGTGCATTCAGGCACTAGTTTGAAAGCAGCGCCTAAAAATAATAGATTACAGGTCAATTCTAGTAAAAATGTAACTGCATGCATGACACCTTTTGTAACAATTTTTAGTTTTTATACAGTGTGTCTACAAGTTGGCAGCACATGGAAAACTTTAATTTTTAGTATTACTTTGTTAGAAGTTATTCAGTGTAAAATATTCTTTTTGGTTAAAAAATAATGAACTATTTAAACTTGATATGTATACAGCGTGACCAGAAAATATTAATTTAAATTTGCAATTCCATTAATTAGAGTTTCTAACAAAAATGTTTCAGGTATAATGAAGTTCCGACACCTCTGAAGCGCTGTGCCTAAGGTGAAAGGTTAATTCTGTCACTAACCTGTAATCAGTGTAGCAATGAACAGCCATGCAAATTTTTTCTTTTGCTTTTGTCCCAGCCAGCTATATGCTGTTTGCGTTGCATTTGTCATCAGTTTCTTTAACTCTCTCTTTACGAATTCCTCCACTGTTTCCTCACCCACTTTGGCAAGGTGATCAATCTAAAAATTAAAAATATGTAAGTACAAATAAAGATTGGATGTCTACAAGAAATAATTTTGATCTATCATTGGCACATCTGTATTTTTGGTGCTTTGAAACTTTCTTTTGTTTTTACATTTTACGATTTTTAGGTTAAATTATAATATAGGCATAGATACCTAATTTTATTTAATACGTACCCTTTTATCACAATAACATCAAACACTATAATATCATCTGTCGTCTGAAAATCGGCCCAAGAAATCTGAAAAAATACGACATCCTACTTTGGTCCTACACCTACACCCAAAAATGAAAAATAACTTATCAATTTAATTTATTAAACCTTTTAAAATCAGGTTTGTCAAATAGCGTTATGCCAACGCCAAAGCCAAAATCGAAAGAAAATGGCTGGCGCATGAGTAGGCGGTGGGAAGTAATTATGGGAACAGCAACTGAAAATAGTTTCTTTTCGCTGAAAACGCCAAAGACTTATTAAAATTATAGGAAAAATAAAGGAAACATATTATAAAATGATTAGTAAAAAAAGATTTGGATAATATCTTGATTTAACAAATTTATAAGGACTTGAATGTTGTGTTACTTTTCGTTTCGGATGGCGTAGGTATGACGTAATTAATGGACATATATTAGCGACTATTGGACGTCTTCTTCGTACTTTCAAAAAACGACTTCGTAAGAACGGTTATTGGACGTCCGTTTAAGGGCCTAACTTATGAGATTTTTGCGTACTTAAAACGAATGTTTACGGGACGTATTTTTTTGCACGTTATTAAAACGTTCTGGTGAAAACGTCTGCTGAACGGCTGTTTTTCGCCCTTTTTGACGTGGCTTTAATATAATCCAAAAACGAACATATATTAAATGTATTTTTTCGTACGTTCTAAAAACGACTCCATAAGAACGGTTATCGGACGTCCGTTTAACGGCCTAACTTATAAGATTTTTGCGTACTTAAAACGAATGTTTACGGGACGTATTTACTTGCACGTTATTAAAACGTTCTGGTGAAAACGTCTGCTGAACGGATGTTTTCCGCCCTTTTTGACGTGGCTTCAATATAATCTAAATACGAACATATATTAAATGGATTTTTTTGTACGTTCTAAAAACGACTTCATAAGAACGGTTATTGGACGTTCGTTTAATGGCCTATAACTTATGAAACTTTTGGGTACTTAAAACAAACGTTTACGGGACGTATTTTCTTGCACATTTTTAAAACGTTTTTGTAAACACATCCATAAAACGTTCGTTTTAAGTCCCTGGACGTACGGACCATTTATGGACCTAAAGCAAACGTCCATCGGACCTTTTGTGCTATCAGGGTAGTAAATAGTTATATTTTTGAAAGCAATTATGAAAGAGGCATGTTTTAATATATCCAAATAATGTAAAAGTTAATCATAGAGGCAATCTTAGAGCTAAAGTTAACAGTATGTGACTCATACGTAAAAAAATGTACTTTATTAATTTGGATATTTCAATTAGCTTTTGAGATAATTGCGTTTAAATGCTAAATGGCAAGAAACATAAATAAACACCTTTCTTAACGAAACATATTTATTGAAAATTAACCATGCGTTCTTAAGCATAAATGACATATTTTCACGTAGTCTACTATCTCCTGTTGCTCTATTTGTTCCTTAGTTATGAGACATCCTGTATATAACGATAAGTAAATGGTTTAACTAAGCACTTTATTGATTTGATAATACACTGCGCGACATATTTAACGCATAACGAAAAAATTGCCTCAATTTTGATGTTATATATTTTCCAAATTTGTGGTTCGTTTTTAATGATTTTTTTTTTCAAATTTCAAAAAAAAATTTTCCTTAAGCATATCACTGCCTTTGTTGTTTTACTTGAAAAGGTAACTTTGGTATTATACCGGGTGTTATAAAACTGTTATGTTTTTTGTTAAGGAAATTCAAAACACCCTGTGGGATTTAGTAGTTATTGCAAGTTATCGCAATTCCAGCCAAATTGAAGTCACATGTTTCCTTTACATTTTCTTTTTTAATTCATTGGTTTATCTCTGTTTTTTCATGAAATATTCAATTTTTAGTTCAACGTGATTTTCATAAAAAAATGTTTAGTTAAAAAATACAAAATAAACTAAATGCTTTGATTAATGCAACAGCAAGAAAAAACAAATTATAAAGTAAATGAAGTATCAATATCTGGTATTAATTTACTGAATCCATAAAACAGGGCAAGAAAATACAGGAAAGAAAATAGAAAGAAAATATTTAATTTTTTTTAATACATTTAGAAATTACAATTTTGTTCCTGTATTTTTTTGCCCTGTTTTGTGGATTCAGTAAATTAATACCAGATATTGATTCTTTATTTACTTTATAATTTGTTTTTTCTTGCTGTTGCATTAATCAAAGCATTTCGTTTATTTTCTATTTTTTAACTAAACATTTTTTTATGAAAATCACGTTGAACTAAAAATTGAATATTTCATAAAAAAAACCGAGATAAACCAATGAATCAAAAAATAAAATGTAAAGGAAACATGGGACTTTAATTTGGCTGCAATTGCGATAACTTGCAATGGCTAGTAAATTCCACAGGGTGTTTTGAATTTCCGTAAAAAAAACATAACAGTTTTGTAACACCCGGTATAATACCAAAGTTACTTTTTCAAGTAAAACAACAAAGGCAGTGATATGCTTAAGGAAAAAATCTACAATTTGAAAAAAAAATCATTAAAAACGAACCACAAATTTGGAAAATATATAACATCAAAACTGAGGCAATTTTTTCGTTATGCGTTAAATATGTCGCGCAGTGTAGATGAGTTAACCAATATATGGTGTTTGTACTCACTATTAAACTTAAATAATAAACAGCAAAATAATCTGTCTCTAAAATATATAAAATCCAAAAGTAGAATCTTTGAAACAAACTACACAAAAAACACCAGCCTAAAAAACACCAAAATCGGAAGAAAATAATATGACGCAACCTGACGCGTGAGCTTACTACGGCCCACTGCTGATCTGGAAACTTTAAGGACGAAACCAGATCAACTGTTAATGTCAAATGTCTTTGTCTTCTGTCGAAACGTTTTGTTTTAAGAAAATGTTAACTCTAACGGTATTTTCCATTAGCTGAATGCAACTGTCTGGTGGTTGAAATTTATCCATGCAGTTGTATGGGTTTCTTCCAATGATGGGCAAGTATTTTCTTCGAACTGGACTTCTTTAAAAGTCTATATCATCGCTTTTACTTGTGATATTCATACCATTTATATATTTTGAAACAATAAAGTAATTTTTGTACATTTGAAATCTATACTATGCGATAGCCAAAATAAATAGTATTCGACTGTCACCAAATATCTCCAATAAAATGTAGTTAATCTACGACAGTACCATTATGACGTATTTAGCATTATCATTTAGATGTCATTAGGACCTTCATTATAGCACTCAGTGCCATTATGAATTCATAATAACATCCAAATGTTAAGATACAAAAACAAAAGAAAGTGGGTGCAAACTATTTATTTGTTATTATTACTTAGAAAGTAGGGAATCTATTACGCTTTGCGCGATATCTTCGACATCCAAAGGGACACTTTCGGATTCAGAATCTCCCATATTTAAATTATTTTTGGCCAACACTTTGCATCAATAGAAAATTAGACGGCAATAATGACGTTGTCAAAATCGAAATTGAAACAATCAAAAATGCGGTTATAGTCAGATCTGGTCTTAACGTGCGGGTCCAAAGGTCACTGATCATATGCGTCAAATCAGACAACACAGAGGCTATCAAAATGTTGTGAGATTATTTACAAATATACCGAAGGAAGGAAAAATAGTTTCATTATTTTCGCTATCGCGAAGATAGCCACGTATACCTAATATTATTAGTTTTGTAAAAATTATGTACAGGGGAGTTGAAAAAGTTACAAAAAAATTATATAATCGTTAATTATATACCTACTGTACCCTTTAATTAAAAACGACAATAATAAACAGTGCAATTTATTTTAACAATTTTACTACTAAAACCTAAAAATACAATGGCATTTAGCCTGATAAACTATTTCGATAATGAAAGAAAAAGTGGAACTTCGCAAACCAATATGCAGGAAACCGTAATGAAAACACTGGGAATTAGTTTAAGGACTATGCAGAATAATGTCCATGAAAAAAAAGCATAATATAATAGCCAAGAATACTAAAAAATGTAAACGAAAAACACCGTTTATAATTATAGCCTAAAAACTCTCATCGTCACTTATAAAATCTGAAAAGTCCTCGTCTTCTGAGTCGTCTTCGAATGGAGCAATTATCATTGGCGCTACTTCGACATCTAGTACTTGTTCTCGATCCCACCAATCCCTTATTAATATTTCTGTATGTTCCACCGATTTCTTCCAGTACTTAGGGGTAATATGATCTAACGAGTCTTGCCAAACTAACTTGGTCGGATTTAAGACCATCACCTACATGTTTTTCATAATAAGACTTTGCACCAGCCCATATTAATTCTATTGCGTTAAACTGGCAAAGATATGACCATATTCACGCAGTATTTCATCTACCGCGTATATTTTGGGTTTTTTAAGATACTTTGCTATTGATATGAGTTCCGATTTAAGCATATTTGGTAAAGGATTTTGGTTGTGTTTTTCCAGCCACTCATAAATATCACTTTTCCTCCAAGATGAAGTAGGCTGTTTATTTAAAATTCTTGAATGATATGATGCATTATCTAATACAATTAAAGACGGATCATCCAAATTTGGTATCAATTGAACTTTTAACCATTTTTCAAACATTTCGCAATTCATATTATCATGATAGTCAGCACTTTTTGATGTTGAAGAAAAAATTAACCTCGCACCTGCAACATATCCTGTTGCAGAACCGGCATGCAAAATAATAAAACGCTTTCCTGTACCGCACCCCTTTTTCCTTTTAACACTTTTTACAGACTCATCTTGCCAAGATTTTGAACCACTTCCATTCGAAAATATCCACGTTTCGTCTAAAAATACCACTTTTCTAAATTTCGATTTGTAATGGTCCGTATATTTTTTTTAACACTGAACACGCTGACTCACTATCTGTGGCTGCTTACATAAAAATCTTCGGTTACAGTCTTTTTTATAGCGAAAACCTAAATTTTTTATTAATTTTGATAACGCTTCAAGTCCAATTTCCAAAACACCCCGAATTTTTAATGTTTTTTGTAAAACTGGAAGAGTTACATTGGTTTTTGATTTGTATAAATCGTAAATCACATTTCGAACTCCCATTTTAATATTTTCGCTTAAATCCTCAGTCTTTGGCTTTCTTCGTTTACACTTTTTAGTATTCTTGGGTATTATGTTATGTTTTGTTTCATGCACAATTTTCTGCACAGTCCTTAAACTAATTCCCAGTGCTTTGGCTACTGTTTCCTGAATTTTGGTTGGCGAATTTCCACTTTTTCTTTCATTTTCGAAATAGTTTATCAGATTAAGTACCATTTTTTTTGATTGGGGATGCAAAAACCCAGAAAATTGTTTCATTTTGTCACAAACTGTCAAAGTCACAAAACTGGCATATTTAAAATAAAACGTAGCTGGTGCTATTATAAGCTTTTTTAGAATCGCTGGAAAGTAAATACATATCCTTTTTTTTCATGTCAAAATGGAATAAGTCTGTCTCATTTATCTTACGTATTTTATTTAGAGGGTAAAATTAAACGCAAGTAAAGAAAACAAAAACTGAGAGTATGTCTTTCTTGAATCGTATGACCCGCACGATAAGACCAGATCCGACTATACCATGATATCGACTAATATGGACACCTGAAAATTTTAAAAAATACGAAAACGTTATCTGATATTAATGAAATTTAGACGAATAAAATCTATTTGCACTGTCGTAGATTACATTTTGAATGATACACGTTCGATATGAACTTTGTTAATGAAACTTGTGCAATTAAACCACGAGGCGTTAGCCGACACGCACACGCAGGTATACATTTTTTTAAAACATTGTTTGTCTTGTAATATTTTTTTAATTTAGGTCTTTCTTTTGGAGAAAATAATTTTTAGTTGGACTGTTTATATGAACACCAGTTATAGTATAGTTTGAAAGAAAAGGGTAATCGGTCGTTTTCGTAGAGCGGTGAGAGCGGAGTGCAAATATTGGGTTTATTTAGTGCTTGTTCCAAATAGGGGTATTTTTGTACAAATACTGTGCCTTTTTGTATCATTGCATAAAAATGAGAAAAGGAATAGGTTTCAGACTTAATTATAGGCACATTGTAGAGCAAAAATTAATTTTGTTTTTAATATAGTAACTTTTAAATTTTATTTTTTACGAAACATTTTTTCGTGACAGTTTTGATAATTTATAATTTTTTTTTATTTTTCAAAGCAATTTGACATTTCCTGATTATATTTTTGGGGACGATTATTTAGAAATTCAGGTGTCTTCCTTGTACATTCTGTGAAAACATTTCATAATTCTAGGTCGACATATTGGTCATACAACAAGTATTTTCCGCTTCTTCAGAAAGAGAACCTTCAAATGAAACTAGACAATCATCAATAATATCTAATAACATACTTACTATCGAAGACCTTCATAATATAACATCTCTGAAGTGATCTCAAGCCGGCTAATAAATATTAATATAGGATATTGCGACAGAAATGGAAAAATTAGTATGATTTTATTTTTTTATATCCATTCAAAGTTGTATAATATATGATCGTATAGAGAGATTACCATACCATGTTAGGGAAATGATATAATCTTCAAGAATATGAATAAAACTAGCAACGGATATTTTTAAAAAAATTTTATTATAAACAGCTTTAAAAATAATTAACTAGGTAACTAATTTAGTAGTAGTGCGTTGGCATTTAACCCGAGCTTTAAAAATTGAATTTATGCATATTGTGCAAAATTATGTCATCAAACCAGTTTATTCTTTATTTAAAAGAACGTACAATGTATGTGTAAAAAAAACTTGCTGATCGGCTTGACCCACAGCCCTATTAAAAAATTTAAAATGCTTAAATGGCTGCACATCATAATACCCCTGTACTAACGGGATTTTTGTTTTTATATGTTGCCATCTACTAATTTGAGTTGGCAGCATAATTTCAACTAACTGTAACTTCGTAGCGATAGACGCGCGCCATCTTTCCAAATGCAGGGTGTGTTGAAAGGTAACCAAAATAACTAATATAATCTGGACATCTGGACGAACTGCACAACAGTTTATCATAAACAATTTATCAAATTTCTTTATGATATTTCTAATATATCGTAATGAAACAATGCGCTTTTCCCAGGACCAGGGGCGGATGGGACACCTCGGACCGGCGCGGGAAGTCAATTGAAACGGCGCCGCGCCGGCGTCGGTCGTGTCGATCCAATAAAAAAATGAAAAGACATAAATATGTATTTTTTCATCCACGTACGATATATTTTTTATAATAATAAATAAAAAAACAAACTTAATTTTTTAACACGCTTTTTTTTTATTATTAGCTTCATCTGTATGTTTGTATGTATGTTTGTAACCGACTTCTTTAAACACGATTTTGACCCACTTTAAACGGCCAGATTTAATTTAAATTTTGTAGACTTATCAAGAACCGCTGACAATACAATTTTGACAGCTGTCAGGTATAAAACAAAGATGCGATTTTGACGAAACAAATTATGGGGTCGTATAGTATTCGATGCAGAGACTTCGGGAAAAATAAGCAAAAAATTCTCCTGTAAAAATTTGACAGCTGTCGATATGTCAAATCGTTTAAAAAAAAATGATAATAATACGCAAAAAAATTGACACGTGTCAATATGTCACGATTATTACAATAACCGATAGTAATGAAATAAACGTTGGGTCGTATAGATATTGTCGCTAAGAATAGAGAAAAATTATAAAAAAAATTTTACCCGTCAAATTTTTTTAAATTTTGAAATTTTTTTTCGTTTTTTTATTTCTTGCCAATAACTCCGTTATTGTAAGTTTGATAGAAAAATATTATATAACTATATTTATGGAACGTTTGGAGGCGCGTCTTTTTTATTTTAAAAATTTTCGTGTAAGTATTATCAGTTTCGAGATATGAGGCAAAATATAGAAATCATATTTTGGCCGATATCTCGAAAACCGTAAGAGATACGATAGCTGAGATGTAGATTTCTTCGAGATACAATTTTTTAGCTATATAGACTTCTTTCCTAAAGTTTATACTTTCTGAGAAAATGGCAATTTATGAATATTACGAAATTTTCCTGAAATATGTAGGAAAATGTCGGAAAATTAAAATTTTTAAAAAATTTGCAAATACCGTTCTTTTCTTATAATTCGGCATAGACGATCGGGTTTGTTCGGGTTTGTATGTATGTTTGTTTGTAACCAACTTCTTTGAACCCGATTTTGACCCACTTTAAATGGTCAGATTTAATTTAAATTTTGTAGACTTATCAAGAACCGCTGACAATACAATAATCTAGCTCAATCTTCTTAAAAAAAAAGTTTCTTAACAATAACTCAAATTAAAAAAATGAAAAATAAATATAGTTTAAAAAAACTCAAAAACACGTACGCTTTATTAATTAATCAAACTAAAAAGCGGAAAATAACTATAGTTTAAAAATAATTCTTGAAATTCTTAATATAGATAGAAAATAATAATGAATGATAAACATTAATATTATTGTAAAAAAAGCGTGGGGCGCTTTGTGCTATATTTTTCGTATATCGAGCACCCCATGCTTTTTTCACAGTAATACTAATGTTTATCGTTCATTATTTTTTTCTGCCTATATTAAGAATTTCAAGAATTATTTTAAACTATAGTTATTTTCCGCTTTTTAGTTTGATTAATTATTAAAGCGTGATTTTTAGTTTTTTTAAACTATATTTATTACATTAAAACACATTTAAGTTAAAAAATATTTATTATTAATATAAAAATTAAATAAAAAATATTTAACATAAAGATAACATAAATAAATTCTGGTTTTTTGCTTTTTCGGTTATTTTCAAAATTAATTCAAATTGTTAAACAAGGAAAGAAAAAGTTCCAAACAGCGGCGGCGCCTATTGGCGCCTGAGGGATCGGCGCACCGGGAAATCTCCCTGTGTCCCAGTGGGCCCATCCGCCCCTGCCCATGACGCGAATGACATGATGGGAAGCTACGTCGAAGTAATTTCTCCCGCTGTACTTAATCAACTTGGTAAATCAATATTTCATTTTTTCTGCAGGTATCTTATTTCTTTAATCTTGCACATTACCTTTTTGTATTTAAAAAAATGCCGTTCCTGCAACTTATAGTAATCTTGCAAGCTGCAAGACGCGGAAGTCAAGTGTAAAATCGTAATTATTATACAATCGAACCAAAAAAACTCCAGTCACGAATTTTATATCATTTTAACAACAAAATATCTGTATTTACATGCAGTCAAGTATAACTGGTACCTAAGTTATTAATAAAATATCAAATTAATTATTTGTAAAATCTTTGTATATTGCCTGATTTTATCGCTACGTTACGTCATTCGTCAGTTATTAACCTTTTAATATATTTTTCACAATTACATTTTTTTTTGAAACTGAAACTAGGTACCTAAATCGTGGTATTAAGCGAATTATATCATTTTTACGGTCTGGTATTAGGTTTCGTGTAGTTATACCACAAGAACATTTTGTGTGTTTAGACGTCCAAGTTGTCTTCATCGCCGGATTCCAAATCTAAAGTAATATATTTTTTAAAATGTTCTGATATATATTTGACAAATTGAGCTATGGCTTCAGAATATGGGTGTTTGAATAAATTTCTTCCATGATTGGTGCTAGGGTTTTGAAGGTATAAGATAACCTCAGACATTATAGTTTGACGTTCATTTATACGATTTGTAAGCACTTCTTAAAAGTCTTTACTAAGTGGCGTATTTAGATTTGCAAGTTCTTGAAATAAAAATTTGAAACACATCAGCTGTACACAAATTAACGTATTTTCTACAAATCGTTTGCATCGTCAATTTAACAGCTTCAAGACATTGTTTGATATCTCTCATTATTTGAAATTCACTCTCATTTATGACTACCGGACTGTTCAAATCAATTAACTCTTCTGAATACAATCTTTCAGCAAAACGAACCGTTCCAAAATATCAACGAGGCTATTCCATCTTGTTTTGCAGTCTAATATTAGAGAAAGCTCTTTTCCATGTTTTTCCTTTGCATACGTTTGTAAAATTGGATTTTTGGTAGGAGACCGGCGAAATATCTTAACCACTTTTCGAAATTTGTTGACAATGGAATAAATATCGTGATTTGTTGTCATTTGAATTTGGTTCTCTGGTTCTATTTCATATATAATTTCCATGCCATCTGCTTCATTATTATCTCTGTCCTTCGTCATCATTTTCAAATAAAACGCCAAGAAAAAACAAATAAATACATGTTAAACGAGAACTATCGAAAGCACATTGAAATTTGATCGTTTAAAAAAATCGGGATTTTGGGGATTACTATACTTCAATCCCGGGACTTTCGGGGACAAAAATCATCCGGGATCCCGGGATTTTCGAGATCCGGAATGGAAACCCCAATAATAATCTGTTCCATCGACATAATGAAAAGTGAAAAGAAGATTTATAGACGGTTAGCAAATCAACCATTCATCAATAATTTATATTTTTTATTTCTTATTACCTATTTCTTATTGCATATTGCTTATTTTTTAATTGTGTCTTGGCCTAAACCTAACACCTAAAACAGCAACCCAATTAAATAATGCCGACGCCCATTAGGCTTGTTTATTTTTTAATCCTCGCTATTGTTCAGACTAATAAGGTTAATGCGAAGGTAAAGAAGATTTTGATCATTTATTTGTAATTTCCTTTTATTCTTTTAAGGTGTTGCAATGTCTACCATACTTGTATCTTCCTTGCAAATAACCACCTACATACAACAATCACGGATAATAACCCCCCTGTATTCTATTCACTGTAGGGATTTTTAATTTAGACCCTATCCACAAACCCTATGCAAATCCGCTGTTTTTTTAAAATTTTGTTAGTGTTGTGTTAGTTTTCGTTCTCCTGATTCGAAGCTCTCAGTGGCGCAAAAATATGCATCCAGTAGGTTTCGGGATATGATATAAGCCTCCAAATTTAAAACTGGAGTGTTCTATGATACATGTGATTCAGTTAACTAGGTTTTGGCTTTCTTTTGTCGTGTATTTTATCAATAACCCAATACAAATAACCCTTGGCAATAACTAAACACACTACTTTGTTCCAAAACTTAAATCATCATAAAATATACAGTATATACTACCGTGCGAGCAAAAATTATTTGCACCAAAGAGGGCCTTGCATCTAAGGACGTAATGCTTAGTCGTATAGCTTAATACCTGTTGGGTGCCAGTAACTACCTGAATTAACAATCAATCAGTTATTCCGTCATCTTTGACAGTCGTTACAAGTAATTTGATTCATCGCTAATTTTTCCAATTTCTTGAACAATTCACACAATGGGCTTTACGAAACAGCACAAAACATTCATGGTTGAAGCGTATTTTCGAAACGGGGTTAGAGTAAATTGTGAGTAGCAATACAATCCGGGTTTGTGCATGGACGATTTTCACGAACATTTTCCTAAGGTTGCTTTTATTGCTGGGGATTTTTATCATTGCCTGAAAAGAACCGTGGCTGTGTTTAGGAAAACAGGTTCTATACAACACAAAAAAGGATCAGGAAGACCATCTGTAAGAACAGAAGAACTTGTTGCAAACGTTCGTGAAATAATGCAAAATACGCCAACAAATTGTATAAGACGCCTGTCCCAAGAAGTGGGAAGATCTTATGGAACATGCAGGACTATTCTTAAGAAGCAGCTAAATTTAGTTCCTTATAAAGTGCAAGTATTATAATTTTGTAAACAACAAAAATAAATTTGTATTTGTCTACTTAGTTTATTACTCATTAGTTTGGCATATCATGTCAGAATATGAATTTAACAAAATTTTAACCTAGATTTGGTTAGATATATCGTCCCCATATCATTGTGCTCTAAACTAAGCCTTACGTTTTTAAATCCAAGCCCTCTTTGATGCAAATAATTTTTGCTCGCACGGTAAAATGGTAACATATCAGTGTTAATTAATAAAGTGGTGTCGTAACAATATAGCTGCCATGGCTATTTTTTCTTAGAAATATTATTTTGTATAAAAAGACCTAAAGACACTTCTTGTATATAATTTTGCCGAATTTTTTATGATGTGGTTAACCATATACTATACAGGGTATCAAAAATTACCTTGTCGGACTTCCATTGTCTTTATTTTGTTACTTAACACAAAGTTTGGGTTAGTTAGTATCTTTAACCGTTTTCAAGTGTAAACTAAATCTAAGGCTACTGTCTTAAATACTATCCATGTGCAATGAAGCTTGATGATTCCGCTCGTTTTGGACAACAAGAGGCTTCCAAATATTGGAATATCTATATTTGGTTTACTAAATACAGGGTGTCCGGAAATGACGATGAAAAATTTCAAGGTATGATTCTACATAAAAAGATATGAAAAACAGTTCAGTTCTTCTGTCTTGGCAACGTTGAACGGTTAACTGTTTATATCGTGAAGAAAATATAGAAGTTTTACATCTATTTTTAATGAAAAAATATCTTAAATCCAAATCGTTTTCCATAATAAAACTCAAAAGTGGTGTGGAAGTGCGGGTTGCGTCTATTTCGATGAGAAATTTACACAAATATATACTTTGTTTTGAAAATAACCATGTTATAAATTAGGAATAAGTCGCAGCGTTGCCACGTTTTGGCAAAAATAATCCCAGAAATGGAAGGGAATGAAATAATATGCTTTAGATGTTTGAAGCAAATAGATGAGGATGATGAGTGCTGTGAATGTGATTGCTGCTTAAAGAAAATACACAAACACTGCATGACACTATCGTCATCCGAAATGCGTGTGATTCCACTACAAAAGCGTTTACTAATGTTCGTTTGTGATACATGTAAAAAGTTGTTTACCAAACTACCATATATAGTTAAAATGCTGGAAACTTTAAAAAATGATTTTGACATGTTTAAAAACAATATGGAGACGTCAAAAAACACTGAAATTAAAGCTCTGCAACAAACCATTAAAGATATTACAAAAAAACCTCTGGAAACTCCAGTAATGAATATCCCAACCTATGCCAGTACAACAATAAATGGACGTAGTAATAATCAACCAATTAGTAACATCCCTAATCTTATAATTAAGCCAAAAAAAAAACAAGACTCAAAAAAAACTAAAGAAGAATTGTACAATAACATAAAACCCGCCCAGTTGAAGATTGGCATTAAAAACACTAGAGAGACGAAAACCGGTAATGTGGTAATAAGCTGTCAAACTAAACAAGAAATAGAAAAACTAAAAACTGAAGCAGAGAAAACTTTGGGCAAAGAATATGACGTACATGTAACTAAACTGAGAAAGCCGAGAATAAAAATAATAGGATATAAGGGAGATGCTACAGAAGAAGAAATAGAAAAAGATCTCAGAGAACAGAATTCATTCCTGACTGAGCAGGATGAGCTGAAAGTGACATACATCAAAAAACATAAGCACAATAACTATAGAACAATTTTTGCGGAATGTTCACCAGGACTTTTTCATAAAGTTTGCAATATAAAAAAGGTATTTATACAATGGGAGCGTTACAGAGTATATGAAGACATAAGTATTCTCAGATGTTTCAAATGTCAGGAATTTTACCATAAGAACAGTGAATGTAATAATAAAGCAGTGTGTGAATACTGCATGGGAGAACATGACATCCGTGAATGTCCAAAAACCATGAAAAAGTGTAAGAACTGTGTGGCTGCAAATCTAAAATTTAAAACTAACCACAACTCAGATCATGAGACAAGTTGTACTGAATGTCCTTCCTATAGGTATCTGATTGATGTACTGAAAAGTAAGATAGATTACGGACAATAAAAATGGCTATTCAACCCGAAGCAGAGGTACTAACATGCCTGGAAGAGGACATGGAGGACAACCACATCGAGTGTTCACGGGGGTGTATCAATGGCAATGTTCTTGAAAGTAAAATAAATCTCAACGGTAAACTCTTAAATCTGTTGCATTTGAACATAAGAAGCATAAAAAAAAATTTTGATCATTTTCTTGTAACTTTGAGCACTTTCAATCTGCACTATTGTGACATCATTGTTCTTAGCGAGTGTTTTCAGCTTTCTTGTACCCAAACTAATCAATTTAATATTCCTGGTTACAACATTCATTACAATAACGCCGACTACAATAGAAATGATGGCTTAATAGTTTATACTAAACAAGGTCTTAATGTACAGATAAATAACGTTAAACTTACTGGATCGTCTATAACATTGTCTAGAATCATACTCATTACTGAAAATGTAACAGTAGGTGTTACGTGTTTATACAGGCCTCCTGCAACTAATGAAAGACTGTTTATACAGGATCTAGAAAGGTATTTTAGAGATAACCTAATAAACTCAATTGAAATGTTTGTCGGAGACATAAATATAAATATTTGTGATATTAACAATGAAATTGTAAACCTTTATTTATCAACCCTTAATGAATTTGGTTTTTATTCTTTAATAAACTGCCACACAAGAGTAACCAACACAACATCCACATGCATTGATCATATATTTGTTAGAAGAAGGCTGAAATCTAATCGCTTAAGATACCAATCTTTTGTACTGGACACTGATCTAACTGATCATTATCCGGTGATGGTAAATATTTCATCAAATCGGGAGGGGAAATCTGTCGAGCCAGGAGCCATTCAGAGTGAGATTAAGATTGAAAATATTAATTTCGCCAAACTTAATGATCTATTAAACATGCAAGATTGGGAGACTATAACTAACTCAGTCGACCCTCAAGAGGCAACCAACACATTCTATGAAATTTTTTATAAAAATGTTGACAAAGTAAAATCTTTTAAAAAAGTACTAATTAAAAATCATAAAAAAATAAAGCCATGGATAACCAATGGTATAATAAATTCAATCAAAAAACGTGACAAAATGAAAAAACGACTTAACTTGTCTCGGAATAGTGCTGACTCACTTGCTGAATACAGAGCTTATCGAAATTTCTTAAATAAACTTATTATTAAGTGTAAACATAATTATTACAGAAATAAAATTATAGGTGCTCGTAACAATGTTAAAGAGATTTACAATATTGTGTCCGATGCTACAAATGAACAAAAAACTAAAAGTAATATTAATATACTAAAAAATAACGAAATAAAATTTGACTCTGATAAGGATATGGCAAATTATTGCAACAATTTTTTTATTGATGTTGGAAGGCAAATGGCTGATAGAATCCCCCCTGCAAATGAAATCAGAAACACCGTAGTACCAAAATCATCTTTATTTTTGTACCCTGTCAATTGCAATGAGCTCATAGGTCATATTCATTCCTTGAAAAACAATAGTGCTCCTGGAATTGATGGAATATCATCCAAAACAATCAAAAATGTCCACATCAATATTCTCAAACCACTAGCTCACATTATAAATTTAATCTTTAAATATGGCACTGTCCCAACACAATTTAAGACCACAGTGGTCAGTCCTATTTACAAGGCAGGAAATAAAAATGATATAAATAACTATCGACCGATAAGTGTGATGAATAATTTCGGTAAGATATTTGAAAGAAGTCTTAGAGATCGCCTTATGAAATTCTACAAAGAAAATAATATTTTATACAAAAATCAATTCGGTTTTGTTGGGGGACTTAGTACCTCTGATGCGATGTGTGAGCTGGTGGGACAAATAACAACTAACCTTGACGCTGGAAGGAGAAGCATCGCTGTGTTCTTGGATCTGGCAAAGGCGTTTGACACGGTGCCTCATGATAAGTTATTAAATGTACTTGAGCTCTATGGAGCTAGAGGTATCGTGCTGGATGTCTTTAAATCATATTTATCAAATAGGCAGCAAGTTGTCAAGATTAGAAATACATTAAGCAATACCATGGAGGTTAAAATGGGGGTTCCACAGGGAACAGTAATTGGTCCTACCTTGTTTATTACATACATAAATTCACTTGCTAGTCTTGAAATTAATGGAACATCAATCTCATATGCTGATGACACGGTGCTACTCTTTTCCAGGGAAGGTTGGGATGAGGTAAAGAGACAAACTGAGAAAGGACTGGTTAATGTTAAAAAGTGGTTAGATTACTATCAATTAACTCTAAATGTAAATAAAACAAATTACATCGCTTTTTCACCAACATCGGTTGGCCGTCCTGATTTTTCCACAATTTCTGGTCAGAATTTCGAAAGCGAAATAAAAGAGGTTTCTAGCACTAAATATTTGGGCATAGTTATAGATAAACACTTAAAATGGGAAGATCATATTAATAAATTGAAAAATAGTATAAGAAAATTAATACATAAATTCTATCAATTACGTGAAATAATGCCAGAGAGTATTCTTATGATGTTATATAGAGCACTAGTAGAATCTTTGATTAGATATGGCATAGTGGTGTGGGGGGGGCTTTATGGTAGTGCATTGAAACAACTTAATGTGACACAGAATTTTATCCTAAAAATTATACAAAAAAAACAAAAAAGACACCCCACACACATGTTATATTCTATAAAAAATTTCAATGTCAGATCATTGTATGTATTGTCAGCATGTATCTACATTCACAGCGAGAAGTGTATAAAAAAATATATCAGTCATCAACATGAAACTAGAACAAAAACTCAAAGAACTCTTCAGATTCCTAGTAGTAATAAAAAGTTAAATCAAAGATTCTTGTCATATTTGGGACCAAAATTTTATAACATGCTGCCAATGGATATTAGACAAATAAGAAATAAAAACAGATTTGGTGATCGTTGTAGAACCTATATTTATGAAAATAATATAGACTTTACAAATTTTTGGTGATATATACAAACTAAGTATTTTTAAGTAAACCTAGTTATAAGTAGTTTAGTTAGCCGTGGATTAGGTATATTTATAGTTTCGGAAAACAAATAAATTTCTTAAACAGATAACAGAGGCAATAGGGCACATACAGCTGTTAAATCAGTTAGGTGCCAAATACCAGAATATGGATTTAGTATACTAACTTGTAATATTTATATTGTATCTATATTTATATAAAAAAATATTTGAATAAATTTGAATTTGAAAATTTGAATTTGAAATTTGAATTAACATAGGTCCGAAAATGCTTCCAGAGGGAGCTACAGGCCCTTGAAGATGGTGTCATAAAAGTGGTTTTTATTTAATTTATTAGGATCTACTTACAATACAGGAATTAACTTCTACGTATAAGTTAGAGTGGTTGGAGGTCACTTTGAAAATATATATCAGGTGACCCATAATTGCAACCAGTGGCGTGGGAACAAAGGGGTGGTTAGTTATTTAGGGTTATATTTTTTAAATTATGATTCTTTGAAAATTTTTCCGTAAAAAAGGTTCCCTTGGTATAAAGTCGTATAGTCGACCGTTTTCGAGATAAACGAACTTTAATGTTCAGATTTTTTTTTTGAATAATAATTTTAATAATAAAAATACCAACAAATCAATAACAAAATAATAAACAACGCTGTCCCTAAATTTTTAAATCCTTTTCAATGTTATTATAAATTTTATAATAAGTGTTGAAAATGATTTCCGATCATTTCAATGCATCCTCGAACTCGTTTTCTCATAGATCTTCTAACTTTTCTAAAAATACCAGGTTTATTTCTTATAACTTCACAACAAGCAAACACCCGCTGCTCTAATTCTTCAACGCTGCGAACTGGTACTTCGTATACTAAGGATTTTATAACGGACACCTTGTCTAACGTTGTTTAGTCGGTTTATCTCGAAAACGGTTTTACGCCAAGGGAACGACTTTATACCAAGGGAACCTTTTTTACGTAACAATGTTCAAAGAATCATAATTTATTTAAAAGATAGCGAAAATACACTCGGCGAAAAAATATAACCCTAAATAACTAACCACCCGTTTGTTTCCACGCCACTGGTTGCAATTATGGGTCACCTGATATTTTCAAAAAGTCACCTCCAATCACTCTAACTTATACGTAGAAGTTAATTCCTGTATTGTAAGTAGATCCTAATAAATTAAATAATAACCACTTTTATGACACCATCTTCAAGGGCCTGTAGCTCCCTGTGGCAGCATTTCCGGACCTATATTAATATGAACTTTTTTTCATATCATTTTATGTAGAATCATACCTTAAAATTTTTCATCGTCATTTCCGGACACCCTGTATATGGGTATTTTGATTCATGAAAGCTGCTTCTTTAAATTTTCGTTTTCTCCAGTGCTGTTCCGTGTCCAAAACCCTGGCTTCTGACTACTGTATATTATGTTGGTTGGTCCATACATATTCTGTTATGCCTGATCTCGAAGTTTCACCTCTTTGAGTATGTTTCAGATGTTCTTTAACTCGTACGGGAATGGGTCTTTTTGTTTCTCCAATGTACGATTCGCCACACTCGCAAGGGATTTGATGGATACAATTTTTTGTGTTTTCATTACGGGTTTTACTTTTGTAAGAAAGCTTCTAAGCGTATTTCCGGATTTGAAGGATGTTTTGTTATTATTGTTTTTGGTTATCCTTCGAATATTTTTCGAAATCCCCTTGACATAAGGTATTGTAAGAAATGCTTGCTCCTCTCTCGTTTCTGTATTAGTTTGTACTAAATAGATAATCCCCGATATCTGGAAGCCTCTTCTTGTCCAAAACCAACAGCTCAAACTTTACACTCCAATAAGTACGTAGGCGGAATCATCAAGCTTCATTGCACATGGATAGTATTTATGGCAGTAGCCTTAGATTTAGTTTACACTTGAAAACGGTTAGAGATACTAACTAACCGAAACGTTGTGTTAAGTAACAAACTAAAGACAATGGAAGTCCGACAAGGTAATTTTTTTGATATTACTTCATTGTCCTTCAAACAAATACTATAGAGGGTGTTACAAATTCGACGTTCCCCATTGGGATCTCGTAAACGAAAAGAAAAAGATACAGCAATGGTTAAATTGGGGCAAGGTTGCGCAATTTTTACATGACTGTCAAAAAATTTGGAAAATTCCCAGTATTTCCGAAAGTATTCGAAAGAAACCGAAAATTCTTCTTTCTGTTTTTATTTTTTTCCTAGCTTTAGTTACCAACATGGTGAAAAATGAATATTACATTTTCATTGCAGCTTTATATTTTCTATCAGACTCTGATCCTGACGTTTTGTCTTTTGGGGCCATCATCAGGTACCGTACCTATGTATTTTTATACACGGATTTATATTTTTTATTGCAGTTTTGTAGACATTGTGTCTTATAAATTACACCAACGTTTCGGTTCCAATAATAACATCTTCGTCATGTTAGTCGACTCCGAATTGTGCATCGTTGCCGCCATTTAATATTATGTATTGCATAAGCAAGCTAAAACTGTTGTATCATTTAAGGATTATCATTGCCTTCAACGTTTAAATAGACAAAAAATAAACTATTAGGGTCATTGACATTTATGCACGTTATTTTGTGACTTTTTTTTCTATTTTTCACATTAGCGATAGACCCCCTCCCCATCCTGAACTCAAAAACGTATTTAAAATCTATAACATGAAAACCCTAAAAACTCATATTATTTTTCCCGTTTGTATTAACAACTTAATTATTGTTTTCGGATTCTTTATTAGGAAACAAATAGAAGATGAATATGAGAACGCAATGCCTTAAAAATGCATGTAACCATATTTTCCCATATAAATTAATGTTAGTAAGCAACTCATGGGTACAAATTTCTTGAGAACAATGAAAGATAATTCTAGGTAATTTCGCTGCTCTGATTCTCACACACGGACTAGTTTACGATGTTAAGACCAAGTAGAAAAAAATCCCAGTCCAGACTGCAGTTTAGTATTTTTGGTAAATTCTCATATTTATTTGAGTATTGCCAATAACACATAGGCTATAATTTGAAACAAAAATAAAAGTTAAATTTTAATTTTTGTGCGAAAAACAGTGTCATACTTCTAAGCAGTGGCGTATCCAGAACTTCATAATAACGTGCGAGCAAAAATTATTTGCATCAAATAGGGGTTGGATTAGAAAACGTAGGGCTTGGTTTAGATCACAATGATATGGGGACGATATATCTAACCAAATCTAGGTTAAAATGTTGTCAAATTCATATTATTACATGATATGCCAAGATAATGAGTAATAAAATAAGTAGACAAATACAAATTTATTTTTGTTGTTTACAAAATTAACAAAGTAAGAGTATTCTGAGAGGTGGAACCAGGCTTCATCGGAAAAAAACGTCAGGTCTAACAAATCATTTCTTTCCAACAAATTTTGGGTAAACCATTGAGAGTAATTCCTGAGTCTTTAAAAATCTGCAGCTTGTATTTCTTGGAATACTTGCACTTTGTAAGGAAATAAATTTAGCTGCTTTTTAAGAATAGTCCTGCATGTTCCATAAGATCTTCCCACTTCTTGAGACAGGCGTCTTATACAATTTGTTGGCGTATTTTTCGTTATTTCACGAACGTTTGCAATAAGTTCTTCTGTTCTTTCAAATGGTCTTCCTGCTCCTTTTTTGTGTTGTATAGAACCTGTTTCCCTAAACACAGCCACGGTTCTTTTCAGGCAATGATAAAAATCCCCAGCAATAAAAGCAACGTTAGGAAAATGTTCGTGAAAATCGTCCATGCACAAACCCGGATTGTATTGCCACTCACCATTTACTCTAACCCCGTTTCGAAAATACGCTTTAACCATAAATGTTTTGTGCTGTTCCGTAAAGCCCCTTGTGTGAATTGTTCAAGAAATTGGAAAAATTAGCGATGAATCAAATTACTTGTAACGACTGTCAAAGATGACGGAATAACTGATTGATTGTTAATTCAAGTAGTTACTGACACCCAACAGGTATTAAGCTCTTCGGCTAAGCATTACATCGTTAGATGCAAGGCCCTCTTTGATGCAACTAATTTTTGCTCGCACGGTAAAAAAAAGTGTTACTCCAAAACAAGTGCATAGATATATTTATTAGGCAAGAGAGAATTTACAAATAAAACGCTGAATAACATAATTATACAAAATGTAACTTTTATGTACAGGATATCTCACGGTGACCGTCCATTAGAATATTTCGGAAAGCAAATTTAAATCCTGCAAATTTAAATAAAGAATTCTCGGAGACGCTCTCTTCAAATAAAATAACAGAGCCCATATTATATGCGATACCAGAAGTTGTCTCAAACTTGCTTATTTTAAATGGAGCACCCTGTATAATATATTTTTTGTATTATTTTCTTCCTTTCCAATAATTTTTATTAATATTTTTCGTATCGTACCGTCGTCTAAAATGGAATATATTTTTAAATATAACAAAGCGAAACTCCAAATTCCAGTTGTGAAATTAGATATTATTGTGCTTAATGATGAATTGCTTAGATACAAGGAAGTGAAAAAGTAATAATTTTTGATCTTAATCAACAAATTTAAAACATCCTTATTTTTTTAAATACGATGCCACCTTGCTATTTCATTAAATCGATAGACTAGATAGAACATATTCTATCCGTCTACCTAAGATATCACTATAACTAACTAGAATAGTTTTTAATCTTATTTACCGTTTTTCCCAAAATCCCCCAAATATCAAACAGTCTTATTGATTTTTGGCACGAAGGCCATGATAAACAACGTCTCCGAAAACCCCATTATCCAAATTTGCAGGATTAAAAACGCATTACTTTCAAAAATATTTCAATGAACGATCACTGTGAGACACCCTGTGTATATATATAACTTTTTGTGAATAATTATTATAATATAAAATGTAATCTATGTTTTGATTTTCAGGAACGATTGATTATATTTTCTGTCTCAATATTTAAAAAAATCTTAATGTAGATACAGTTGTATTCATAAAAAAAGCGTACACGAATTAGAATGAAAGGAAACCTTAACCATATTTGCGGCTTATCGCATGTTAAAGGTTATTAAAAATGCAAAGCATTGGCATTTTTACAATAGAAACAAAAACGTTTAACAAGAATAAATACAATATATTATTTGGTCATATATCCCTGTTTTTCTATTGCTTGTGCCAGTCTATTCGGAATTGACTGAATTATACTTGATACATTTGGATCAAGCTCTTCCCAGCACTCATGTATTATTTCCCATAAATCTTCTGAATTTTCTGGCCTAAAATTTCGATTATATATTTTTTTTACGATTATAGGTACCCCAAATATTTTCAATTGTATTGATATCGGGACTATAAGCGACCCAAAGCAGCACTTCCACATTATGGGTTTGAAACCAGTGGGCTACAGCATTGGCAGTGTGGATCCAGCCCCATATATTTACAGAAAAACGCCAATGTCTAGAAGTGAGAGGATTAGTATATCGCTCTTCAAACCTGGTATTGTTTAAACGGTACACACGAATTTGTCCGTTATAAGTCGACTGGATCGTGCTTTCATCAGTAAAAATGACCCTGTTTCAAAATTGAGGATTAAGGTATATATAATTTAAAGCAAAAATAATCCTTGATTGTCGCTATTCTTCGGTAGGAAACATTTTTTTCGTAGCTGGGCGACATTTTAGTTCAGATTCCTTGACTTTTCTGCTGGCGGTCGATTGGAAGACAGGAAATGCTGTATCGATATGGAAAATGGACTATTTTCTAAATAACCCAAAAAAGCAGCATCCTGTTCAGTGTTGGAACGTTTGGGACGACCTGAACCAATTTTCTTCTTTAGGGATTCTTCTTGTTTCCAGCGCCAGCGTTGCCTAATTTTCAATATAGTTTTTTTATTTCTATTATACAACTGCGCTACATCACGGATCGACCATCCTTCTTCGATTCTTGATACATCTTGAGCCTTTTCAACTTCAGACAACTGACGAGGCATTTTTATGTTCTTCTGTCAAAGTTTATCAAACGTTACCACCATGCTGCAGTTTCAAAATTAATTACATCGACGCCAATGCTTTGCATTTTGGATAATCTATGGCGTGTGATAACCTCCAATAAACAATCATTTTTAGACAAGCCGGTTTTACGCAAATATGACAAAGCTTACCTCTCATTCTAATTCTAGTACGCTTTTTTTATCAATACAACTGTACAAGGGGGCGGGCAATTGTCCCCTCCCTTGGATCTGCCACTGTTTCTAAGTATCACGGTGTATAGGGAGCCGATTGTTCTCACTGATTACCTCTCTAGACTTAGCGCCATCTTTGTTTTCTTCCTAAGTATAAACTAAAGGCGCAAAAATTTAAAACCCAAAATTGAAATTTCCTTTTTTTATGATATCTCCGAAAGTGTATAAAAAAGTAATAATTCTTTTTCACCAAATTATTAAATCCCAAAAATAGCAAATTTGCTTCAATTTAACCATCTTCGTATCTCTTACCGTTTTCGAGATCGCACACGAATTTGTAGCACCCTGTATAGGTAATTTTTCTTGGTTTTTCATGTACCTTGACTGTGGAACTAAAAATTGATCGTAAAAGTGCGCAGAGAAAAGTTTTAATTCAACGCTTTGAGAAATTTAATAGAAAAATTGCATTCCGCGATTTTATTTCATATTTATTCACTCGTGCTCATTTAAGTTCTTATATTGCAAGTAGCCAATGTATGGCGTTGGTTTTAGAACATTGCAAGTGAAAGTAGGTTAATATTGGCAGCTTGTTGTACTGTAGACACCAGCTGTTGAGTTCGTTTTTAACATTTTTTAGATAATAATATTAGATAGGGACCTAAAATTGTTATTTAACAATATTATCTTGATATCTTGTTTTTCTATACAACATTTGAAACAAAAAGAGTTATACTCGAATTTGCATTGAAACCGGGTCGATACAGTGTAATAGGTTATTAATTATTAATTGTTGTGGTGAAATATTTTTAATAATTCTTAATACTTGAAACCTCTTTAATTCAAAAAGTGCACTTTTTAAAGTCACATTCTCATACATTTCACCATAGCCTTTTCGATTTTAAAGACGTGAGTGAGGCAGCGTGTCCATAAAGGCACTTAGACGGATACAGATGGGGGGGGGGGGGTCTTCGAGGGGTGAGTTCCACCTCAGGTGGCGTCCTAAAGTCAGCGGCATGAGTTCAACTAAATAATTTGACGTTAGGTTAGTTTTCGTTGTCAAATCATGACAACACGTTGACATCGGTTTAATTTTACTTCAATAAATATTTAAACCTCTGCTGAACTTATCAATTTGTTATACCGTGCGAGCAAAAATTATTGGCATCCAAGAGGGCCTTGCACCTAAGGACTAAGGACGTAATGCTTAGTCGTAGAGCTTAATACCTATTGGGTGTCAGTAACTACCTGAATTAACAATCAATCAGTTATTCCGTCTTCTTTGACAGTCGTTACATGTAATTTGATTCATTGCTAATTTTTCCAATTTCTTGAACAATTTACACAATGGGCTTTACGGAACAGCAGAAAACATTCATGGTTGAAGCGTATTTTCGAAACGGGGTTAGAGTAAATGGTGAGTGGCAATACAATCCGGGTTTGTGCATGGACGATTTTCACGAACATTTTTCTAACGTTGCTTTTATTGCCGGGGATTTTTATCATTGCCTGAAAAGAACCGTGGCTGTGTTTAGGGAAACAGGTTCTATACAATACAAAAAAGGAGCGGGAACACCATCTGTAAGAACAAAATAACTTGTTGCGAACGTTCGTGAAATAATGCAAAACTCGCCAACAAATTGTATAAGACACCTGTCCCAAGAAGTGGGAAGATCTTATGGAACATGCAGGACTATTCTTAAGAAGCAGCTACATTTATTTTCTTATAAAGTGCAAGTATTCCAAGAAATACAAGCAGCAGATTTTGAAAGACGCATGAATTACTTTCAATGGTTTACCCAAAATTTATTGGAAAGAAATGATTCATTAGACCTGGCATTTTTTTCGGATGAAGCCTGGTTCCACCTCTCCGGTTATGTGAATTCTCAGAATACACGCATGTGGAGTAGTGAAAATCCCCATTTTTTTTTGTAGAATCCACATTGCATCCTCAAAAAATTGGTGTCTGGTTAGCTGTTTCCCGAAGAAGAATTGTTGGTCCTATTTTTTTCCATGACACAGTTACAGCACAGCGGTATAGAGACAATATTTTGAATCCATTTGTGGAGCAATTATTTGACGACGAACTACGTTTTGGATATTTTCAACAGGACTGTGCAACCGCCCATACAGCCGCCGAAACTATTAACTACTTACGCAATTTTTTCGACGACAGATTGATTAGTTTTCAATCAGACATTGAATTCCCACCTAGATCACCTTGTTTAACGGTTATGGATTACTTCGTTTTTCCTCATTTAAAGAACACTATTTTTAAAACACCAGTTGCAAATTTAGAACAATTACAAGAAAGGATCCAAGAATGTGGTAACATTTCTCCAGAGAAGCTGGTCAACACTTTCGAAAATATGAAGAGACGTGTGAATTGATGCTTGGAGCATGGCGATGGCCAATTTCAGCAATTTATGTAATTATTTTTCTTTTTCTTACTGTATATTCTTACTTTGTTAATTTTGTAAACAACAAAAATAAATTTGTATTTGTCTACGTATTTTATTACTCATTAGTTTGGCATATCATGTCATAATATGAATTTGACAAAATTTTAACCTAGATTTGGTTAGATATATCGTCTCCATATCATTGTGATCTAAACCAAGCCCTACGGTTTTTAATCCAAGCCCTCTTTGATGCAAATAATTTTTGCTCGCACAGTATACGATTACCATTGATTGCAAACCAATGTTTCTGAATCCTAAAACGAACGCGTTGACAGAAGAAAATAATAATGCGTAAAATTACAACAAAACGATTCGCGTCCTTATATGAATCATAGAAATGAAAGTCAAGGTAACACTCGAAATAGCACAACTCAATCACTATGTAGAAATTTAAGAAAGAAATATCAAAGGTGATAAGTCAATAAATACATATTATGTACATTTATTTCATTGACAGCAACAAGAGAATAATAATTTAAACTGTCATCAAGCATGCAATCTCAAACGCAACTACAAAAATATATTTTCCTACAAGCGTGTGCGTTTTGCCGTTTATGTGCACGCATTTTGATTTGAAAAGATCCACGTTTCTGCAGGCATAATATTAAAAAAAAAATGCTTGTAAGGAAAATGTTGATCCTAACTCGTGCGGAAAGTCACTTATCCTCCCTCAACTAGGTAACGGCAGTTGCGTTCGGGTATGTCAAACGTTCTATTTGACGTTCATAATAAGTTCATTATGAACTTGAAATGAAGTTCATAATGAAGCTATTTCGATACGCGTTTTTTCTTTATTTGATGTTGGTAACATTGAAATTGAAAAATTGACGTAAAATCACGTCTTTGGAAATTCGAAAAAAAGTAGCAAAATCTCCCGAATTTTCGAACGCTCTGTGTATGCACCGAATGTACAAGGATCACACAACGTATTCCGTCCAATTTCAAATCTCATATCGCTAAAATAACTTTAGAATCTCGTGGTGAAAATGGGTCAATAAATCAAAAAATGACAGTTCGCAAAATAATTTTTGTTGTCCAGAGGTTACTATGATAAAAAATAGTATTACCAACATAAAATTTAGACATAAAAATTTAAAGGATTTATTTTCTTTTTAAATATGTATTTTTTATTGAAAAAACTACAAATAGAAAAAATAGTATTTTAGCGCACGTGTCAATGAAATAGACGCGTGCGCTAAAACCTCTTCTTATGAAACGTGTACTTTAGTATACTATTACACATGCAAAGATGGTCCTTAAATGAGTAAGCTATGGCCGTCCAAAGGTGACCTCTAAAGATTAGTTTCTATTTTATATCTATGCAACCGCTTAAGGTAGGGGAGACCGGGGCCAGTTGTCACAATTTTAAGAAATACTTTTTTTATAATTAAATATGAAACATTATGTGGGCATTTAGTGCATCACTAGCATGTTTCATACTTTGGAAATACTATTTAAAATCTATAAGGCTGTACATGAATTCAAAGTGCAAAATTTGAATTTTTCAAAAAATAGACACAATTGTGACAACTTGCCCCTTGTTGGGGCTGGATGTCACATTACTGGGGGTTGGTTGTCACGACGTATATTTCAGGATAAATAAGTTATAAAATTATTTTAAGTAAGAACATATATTAATACAAAATCTTAATACAAAATGTTATTATTCTAAAGTTTTTAAGGAAAAGTAGAAAAGTGATTTACGTTTTTCCATAGAACTTGTAGTTTTGCCGAAAATCGAAATAAATCGTTTTCTAACCTTAAAATCTCACCGCCCCCCACTTCCCGACCTCGGATCGCCCGTAATTTATTTTTCCTTTCATTTTTGTTATATTCTCTTCCTTTTCCAATGGGTTTTATTCTACTATTATATTTTTTCACTTTTTACCTTTTGCAAAGGCTTCAGCCCTGGTCTATGAGTTATCATATTACTAGTAAATAGGCTTTTTTTGTTCAGTCAGGAAATAATCTTTCCAAACATAATTCGTGCATCTAATTTTTCCTTTGAAAAAATTCAAATAACTCGTTGACAAGTAATTTGTCAACTTGTTTTTCCAAATTTTTTCGGAAAAATTAGATGCACTTATGAGATTACCACCGAATTTATTCCATTTGGCTGACATTGTATACACTATCGAAGCGGCGGCGCAATCTTTCTGTTTTATTTACATATTAAGCCGCTTTTTGATAAACCTCTCCTCTTAACAGGTTCCCAGTGTTGCCCCTAATGTCCCAATTATACTAACTACGTTTTTTTACAAAATATTCGAAAAATAATGGCAAGACCAAATTGCCTTACCGTAATAGCAGTGATTAACGAATCGTCTTGAGTAAAGTAATAAAATGGGTTACTCGTTTGTCCGACTGTTGATGTTATTTTTGTTACAAGCTTGTTTACAGAAGATAGTGTAAAAGCAAGTAAAGTACTTATTTGTAGAATTATACCGTTGATCTTTTGACTGCAATAAACCCTCATTATCCCTTTGACCATAAAATAAATAATGAAATCCCAAATTTTAAAACCTTTTCCAGCAGAGCCGGACCAGGTACAAAAACATTTATTATAGGTACCTACCTAAAACTAAAAATACCTATCTATTTATTTTAAATTATAAAAATAAATCATGTGATGTAGGTACATTTTCAAGCCGACCCTGATCCCATTTAATCCCCTTTGAAGAGGTTGAGGCGTATACAATAGGGTTTAAACAGGTAGTTTATTTTTGGAAGTAAGAGTCAACGGTATAATTCTGCAAATACTATACTAATATACTTATACAGGGTGTTCCAAAAGTAATGGGACACAGAGCAACAGCAGACTCCTTAAGGCGAAATAATGCGATTTATTTAAACTTGCCTTATCCGAAAATTGATAACAACAAAGATACAGGGTGTCAAAGTTTTAATTTTGTTTTCGTTTTTTGGCGATTATTTCTTAACGAAACGACATAGCAGCACAAAATTAAGGGTTTTGGGGTTTTTTGAGGTGAGGAATTCAAAATTATTCATAGTTTTTGTGTAACCAGTAGAGGGCGCTGCCTACGGCATGGCCCACTCCTTTTAGGTGGCATAACTTTTTTTAGGCTTCTTATACGATCCGACTATTAAAACCATAAGTTACTTTACTTCTTTTACATCAAAAACGTATAGCTCATTGAAGTCGCTAGGAGCAACCATTTTCGAGATAATCGCATTCGATATTTTTAATGCAAGAATCCTAAAATATTTAAAATAATTGTGTATTCGTATTAGTATTATTTATCACAGCTGGCCTTCATTAAAAACAACGACGTATCTAAGGCAACAACATGTTACACAAAGAAGTATCATCTGTCAAAGTTAATAAAATTTTTAATTAGAATAAAATTAATAATTCCGTATACGAAAAAGCGTTTTTATTAGAAAAAAATAGTCAACCTTAAGGTTGCATTCTCAACGTCATTCAATCAATTGCCAACCTATAACCTATTTCGCGTTGATTTATTGAGTTTATTATTTTAATAACTAACACTTAAAGAAAATCAATATCGTCGGTACATTATTTAGGTAGTATCTGATATATTACAAAAATATCAATTTATTTCATTGCTAATTTTGGGAGAACTGTATAGTAAAAGAACAATGAGTGACAATGACATAATAATGTAAAAAAAAATCTTACCCCATATTTTTCGCGATACAATTCTCCTAAAATAAGTTATGAAATTCCTTGATATTTATTAAATATGTCAATTATTACCTATAGAATATCAAGTCGATACTGATTTTCTTTAAATTTTGTATAAAAGCTAGAAAACATAAATAAATCTACGCGAAATAGGTTATAGGTTGGCAAGCATGTTGATACTCCTACCTTAAGTATTTACATTAACTTTGACACTTAGCAAATGTAGCTGATATACAATAATTTTAAGTTAGAAATCCACCGTTGCTCGATTTTCCGTTGTTTTTGGACCACGTACTTGTTGCATTGGCATATAAAATGCGATTATCTCGAAAATGGTTGCTCCTAGCGACTTCAATGAGCTATACGTTTTTGATGTAAAAGAAGTAAAGTAACTTATGGTTTTAATAGTCGGATCGATATAAGATGCCGAAAAAAAGTTATGCCACCTAAAAGGAGTGGGCCACGCCGTAGGCAGCGCCCTTTACTGGTTACACAAAAACTATGGATAATTTTGAATTCCTTACCTCAAAAAAACCCAAAACCCTTAATTTTGTGCTCCTATGTCGCTTCGTGAAGAAATAATCGCAAAAAAACGAAAACAAAATTAAAACTTTGACACCCTGTATCTTTGTTGTTATCAATTTTGGGATAAAGCAAGTTAAAATAAATCGCATTTTTTCGACTTAAAGAGTCTGCTGTTGCTCTGTGTCCCATTACTTTTGGGACATGCACCCTGTATATAATCGGTTGCACCAAGGCCTTCTGAGCAGATACAGGCCCGCTCATTAGAAAAATTAATGAAATTTTGATAATTAATTCGCGGAACACAGATACAAACCAAACTGTATAGTCGAGAAGCAAAACAAAATGGCAGTTGCATTTTGATATTTTTGTTACAGACTATTTCAATAGAGTGTTTTATACTGGCAAAATATCATAGCAACGGGGCCTGTTTTCTAATGGAAAAACTCTTAATTATGTACACCTGGACAAAATTAACAAGAAGGTTTTTAGCGGCATAATTTGGATAGATGTCAGGTAAAAACTCCAATTGGGGCACAGTTCTCAGAGTTTCTAATGGTAAGAAATTATAAACTGAAAAAATGTACTACTGTGATGGAACTGGCGAAAATCCTCGAATATACGCCTTTAATATGAAGAAGGGTAATGGCGAAGACTATAAAGAATCTTCTGTAAAGGCTATATGGAACAATACAGCAAAAATGATTCAAGAAATGTATTTTACAGGATACGAAATAATGATTGACCCTTTTACGGATATTTCCTTTAAAAATGCGGGAATGGCAAGAGACGCAAAGAGAAAGCAGCTCCAAAATTGTCAGGAAAAGAGGAAAGTAAGTTCAAAAGCATTATTTACCAAAGATTTACTAACATTAATGCAAAGCTACAATGAAAAAAATCCCGATGAAGCAAAAAAAAAGTTTTTCCATGTCTGCTCATTTGAACTAGCTTGGAGAGGCAATGAGGCCGTAAATTGCAAAATTCAATATTTTCAAAAGGAGTTTGATACCATGGGAGAATTTACCGGACGAAATGAATATAACAGCATGTTCTCCAAGACAGCTCAAGGTGGGTCAAAAGGATTGGCAAACAGCAAATGGTTGCTAAGAAATTCATCAAACAAAGACCTGTAAGATTATTTTTAAAATTATTGGAAAAAAGAGGACCAAACGTTTCCACATACAGACTATTTCTCTCCGTTTATCCAAACTGGCAGAAGGGATGTTGGTTGAAAAATACTCCACTAAGAATAAATATAGTACCTAAGTGGACCAAAACTTCAGCGGAAAGAATTTGAATAGATACGAAGAAGCATAAAATAACAAATCATTCTCATCGATCTTCCGCTGTGTCTGCGCTATTTAAGCAAGGTGTTGGGAACAAGAGTTAATTAAGTTAACAGGCCACTCAAACACAAATTTTCATATCTGCACACCGGCGTAGCTAGGGGGGGGGGCATCGGGGCATTTGCCCCCCCCAAGAGCCATGAAAAAAAGTAATTATCAACAATATTTCAAAAACAATATTTAAATTTAATTTTTTTGCCCTTTTAAATTTAACGTAGGTAGGCTTACTTTGAGAAACAACGCGTCTGTTTTGGTCTTCATATCCCTGTCGTCTTGACCGTCTTGTTTTATGTGACATTCGCGGATCTGGTGTCTGGTGGTGTAAATTTCCTTTTCTCTCTTTTATTTACGTAAATAAGACAAAGTAAGATATAAACATCGTAGGAAAACCTAGGTAATTACGTTTGGTTGTGGTTTGTTTGTAGGACTTCTAGATTATTTCAGTTGCGGATTGTACTTAGGCGATTACGTAACAATTATAGATAATAGAAAAATTTAGCAAAATTTGGGCGTGGTCCAAAAAATTTTTCGCCTGCGGCGCTTTCGCCTGCGGCGGGCTTTACGCCTCTTTGCAACTATATGCCCCCCCAAGACAATATCCTAGCTACGCCACTGTATCTGCAGCTAGATTCTAGTCATCATCTGAAGCTCATCGAAAATTTCAGAACAAATGAAGCATGTGGACCTTCGACTTCTCAAATGCAAGTCAATCATACCCAAAACCATGGTTTGGTAGAAAAGCATGGAAAAACTATTACTTATTACAAGTGTACGTTTAATATTAGTAATGAATAAATAAAGTTTCTAGTTAGCTAAATAAACAGTGTGTTTTTATTGTTTTCTCGTGAAATAGTCTTGTCGAATATCATTCGAGAGAAAATTTTGTATTGGCTAAATTTTCTCTTGGTTTTATTCAATTTTGTTGCTTTTTGGTAATTTCGCTCATGAAGATTTTAAAAAATTTCATTTTTGTCTCCTCTCCTTGGCCAGTTTGTCTGCATCCTCGTTTCCTCTGAGGTTGGTATGGCTGAGTATCCAGGCCAGAACAATTCTTAGGCCTCTCTAGTAATTTCCTTTTTGTTGGGATTACCATTTCTATGTTCTTTGCTGTAATGTAATTCTGTGGCGTTATTCTTCTAGTGTACTGTGTACTCTGAATAACAGGTGTTAATGCACAGTAGATAACGTACACTTCAGCCGAACAAATTGTGTGGAAGTATTTGCTTAATCTCAGGTTTAAGGGCAACGAGGATATGTACTTTTTGGGATAAAGTTATACAAAAAATTAATTAAACATGTCTGCAGCAACTAGAGTTAACTTTTTCGTAAAACAAAGCGTTTCGTCAGAAGACAACGACATTTAACGTTAACAGCTGATCTCGATTCGTCGTTAAAGTTCCCAGATCAGCAGTGAGGCGTAGCAAGCTCACGCGTCAGATTGCGTCATGTTATTCTCTTTCGATTTTGATGTTCTTAAGTGTTTCTGTGACTGTGTTTTGTCTAGTGTGTGTTTTAAACATTTAACATTTAGATTGTATATATTTTAGAGACAGATCTGTTTGGTGTTTATTATTTAATTAAGTTTAATAGTGAGTACAAACACCATTTTGGTTAACTCATCTATTATCAAATCAATAAAGTGCCTAGTCAAATCATGTATATTAAATACATAAATAAATACTTTTGCTTTTTATAAATAAATACCAAAAAAAAATGTTGTTTTCTTCTTTTCCTTTAGTTTTATAATGTTTTCACATACTTATTTTGGTAGGTACAGGTACGGGTCTGTCAATATTTAATTTTTTAAATAATAAAATTAATATCTACGCTATAAGATATAGCGTATACGAGTTTTATATAACACGTACGTTATACTATTTTTTCTAATTTGTAGTTTTTTCAATAAAAAACACATATTTTAAAAGAAAATAAATCCTTCAAATTTTGTAAATTTTTATGTCTAAATTTTATGTAGGTAGGTAATACTATTTTTTATCATAGTAGCCTTTGGACAACAAATTTTTTTTTGCGAACTGTCATTTTTTGATTTATTGACCCATTTTCACCACGATATTCTAAAGTTATTTTAGCGATATGAGATTTGAAATTGGACGGAATACGTTGTGTGATCCTTGTACATTCGGTACATATACAGAGCGTTCAAAAAATTCGGGCGATTTTGCTATATAGTAAAGATTACTAAATATTAAGATTCCGTTACAAAATTTAACAGATGGCGAAGGCGAAGGTAAAAGAACTTAGTCCGGTTCTATTTCTGTAGCCAAACGCTTAACGTAAAGTATACCAGACTTCAACAGGGTGTCATTAATGACATGAATGACATCTAAAACCAACAAATTCCGCATCTAAACAAATACATTCATAGTTATATAACTGTTAATAACAAACTAGAACATAAAACTCATTTAAACCCGTTTCATTTGTTGTAATTTAATATTGATATTGCACAGGCTAGTACGCACTATATCCTGTCTTAATTTATATGTTGTTCCGAATTCATTTCTTGTAATTATTGCAAAATATCCAGCGTAACGTTGCTTCGTCGTAACACTCTTGGAATTTCAAGTAAATGTTTTTGAATTCATATAGAATTATTAATAAATTGTACTGTTTACTGTTTAAATTAGTCACGATGGGAAAATAGACGATTGTAATTTTGTAATATGTCATCATTGCCAATTACCGGGGATCCTCAAATGTATATCATCACAGAACAAGTAATTTATTGGATATTTTCTTCAAGGTTTTAAAACTTTTTCTGTTCTCATATTTTTCAGGAATTTATTTTATGATGACGTAACAAAAATAGACTATAAAACTATTTCTTACGCAAAGGCGTAATAATTAAGTAAAGGTTCCTGTGCTTTCGTAAGATACATATAAATACTTTACTCTTAACAGGGGAGGTAACGTTCGTATTTTCTAACGAGCATGATTTTTTTCTACACTGAGAAAAAGCCTTCTACTCCTTCTATTCCTTATAAGAATTCTCTTTATACAACTGTTTAGTACTATATGTGACAGCAACGCGCTTTCCTACTGTAAGACAACGAAACTTACTATTACTAGACCGTTGTGTAGTAATAATATCACGGTAGCTAATAGGAAATAGGAGTTAATGCACCACAGAATGGTTTATAGCTATTATTGCTCTGAATACTCACAGTAATTATCAAGTTCTATTGGGGCTGTAATCTGGTTTCATATAATGTATTAGTCCCGACTGGCAGTAGTAATGAAACTTGACATTATTCATAATAATATTGGCTTGCTACGATTATTAAAGCATATACTTACCAATAAAAATCAGTACTGTAGTTCTCAAAAATATAAATAGGTAGCTTCTAGTGTGATATTGTTCTTGTTGCATTATAATTATCTATTATGCAACATGGTTTACTGAGATAGTTAAATTTGCCCATTAAGTCCAATCTTAATGAAGTGTTGTGCGAAACAAGAATATTCTATTGCTTTATTTAACATGCAAAGTTTAACAAAGTCAAAATAAATTAATTGGAACAGATATTGGTACGATCAATAAAATTCAAATTCAGACAGGACAGCTAGAAGTCTCCGAACAACGATGTGACCTGCGCAACAAATACGTTGAAACTAATACTACTGCGCGCGGCGATTGCCGATCGCTACGAACCCCCTTCAACGTCCTGTGAATTATAGGTTCTAACGGAGACAATTTGTTTTTGGGGACACGGTTCTGCTTTCTTAACTGTAGAGAAAGAGCTTTACTGGAAACAAAATGCGTCGCATTGTGAAGATACAATTTATTTCTTAACAAAATTGCGGAATTAAAAGTAGTTCATTATTCAACAAGTCCGTGCTGCTAATGGAACTGAATACTACCAATAAAAACACTGTTTTAGCAAATCTGGAATTGATAAAACACTAAAGCAGGTTTGATAAACTAGTAATTTATTTAATATGGGTTGATACAAAATAAGATATCAATACAAACTATGTCTTAGCAAACCTGTTGTATTAGATTATTTTCCTCGGTGTACTTCCACATATACATTTTTTGTTTTATGTTCAAAGTGCAGGTGATAAGGCTAAGGGTATTTATTTTTTTTGCAAAAATTATACATATTTTTGAGAACTTTTTATTTTGTAGAAATATAAAACAATAAACATGGAACTATAAACCGTGACATTTGCAACAACAAAATAAAAAACTCTTTTTTAATTTTAAAAACCCTGTAAACGGGCCTATTTCATTTCATGTAGAGCAGGTAATTAGGCCCATCTGTTTAGCGTGTACGATCCGGGCAAACAAAGACATCCTGGTCATCAGCTGTGAATCCAATGCAATCCTCGTGCACCCAGATAAGACACATGGCACAGTACTGTCGCATAATATCACCAATTAAGTATTTCAGTTTCGCATAACTGACAAAACCAACTTTCTTTAGTGTTAGCGTGTATTTTCTTTGGCGGTGGATGGAATGAACTTCGATTCAAAGATTTTAATTTTTTTTCTTACAGTTAGGAATAAGACCCATTCTATTTTGTGGGCGTTATTTTCTGTTTTGTCACCTTCTGACATTTAAGGTTAGGTATAAAAAAATCTATTCTAGAAATCCTTAATATTCTGGAAGTACATTGTCGACATAATATGTTGCATTCTATGCCTGCAAAAAAGCTATTGGTAAGAAGTGGGGACTTAAACCTCATATAGTACACTGGATTTATACAGCCATTGTAAGACCTATACTAACCTACGGGGTCCTGGTCTGGTGGACTGCTTTGGAGACTGCTTTGGACAAAGCAATAAACATGAAGAAACTGACGAAGGTACAACGGGCAGCTTGTTTAGGAGTGACCAGTGCCCTTCACTCAGCACCAACGGCGGCACTGGAAGTGATGCTGCATCTTATACCTGTGGATATTTACGGAAAAAGTGTGACTGCAAAAAGTGCTCTACGACTGAAAGAGTCGAAATGCTGGACCAGTACCAACTACGGACACAGCAGCATACTAAGGATATATCCAGGCCAAAATTCGCGAGAGCCGACCGATTACACTGTTTCGCTGCCAGACTTTGAAAGGGGCTTTTCTATGCTCATTCCGGGTAGGGAAGAGTGGGAAGGCAATCAAGTAACAATGGAGGCGGATCACTCGATCTTCACAGACGGTTCAAAAATGGACGTCGGGGTGGGAGCTGGCATCTTCTCCGAGAGCATGCTAATACAGAGGTCATACAGACTCCCTGACTACTGCAGCATTTTCCAGGCAGAAATTTTTGCAGTGGATAAAGCAATCAGTACCCTGCGGGATCACCCTGGCTTAAGAGGACCTGCGTCTACAGCTATCTATATAGACAGTCAAGCAGCAATAAAGGCAATTTGCTCCAGCAGCACTAAGTCAAAATTAGTAAGGCGCTGTCGCAACAATCTCTGCACACTTGGTGCTCAACATCGAATCACCTTTGTGTTGGGTTCCTGGACACAGCAACAAATCAAATCAAATCAAAATACACTTTATTGTAAGAAAAAGTACATCTTGTTAACAAAGCTATTATTATGTATGTAAATTACAATGTTCACTATATAAAGTAAGAATAAGTAATCCAATAAACAAATAAATAGATAATCACACATTATAAGACAATAAAATAATAATGGTAAAAAAAATGTAAACACAAATCAATCTAAGACGAAGATAAGCTCAATCCTACCAAAAAATCTGGCAGGAATATCATCAGTTTTAATTAAACAAAACAAAAAAATAAATAACAACATATATGGCAACGAGACTGCTGATGCGCTCGCCAGGGAGGGCGCAAGTATGTCTGTCGAACTAGCAGAGAATACTGTGGCTAGACCACTGGGATCAGTCAAAGAAGAGATAGATCGAGCAGCTAAACAACTTGCGCAAAGCAAATGGACAGGGCTTACAACTTGTAGCATCTCTAGGCAATTGTGGCCCCTACTTGATAACAGGAAAACATCAGCGCTATTACAGCACAGTCGGAAGGACCTAAGAAACATCACTGCCGTAATCATGTTGTTCGGTAGACACGCTGAACGTATGCAAATACCAACTAACGACTTCTGCAGAAGGTGCAGAGATGAAGAAGAGGAGGAAAGTATTCAGCACTTCTTGTGTGAATTCCCCGGCCTCGCGAGAAGAAGGTTCAATGCACTGGGCAAACCATTTTTTAATGATCTGGAGGAAGTGAGTAGCCTGCAACTGGGTCGACTTACTAAACACACAGCAGTGGCTGGTTTGAGTGAGCTGTCAAGATTCTTTTACGATCGTGAATCATATACCTATTGCATCAGGAAGCTGATGCAATAGGTTCCGCGGAACATGTGTGGTACCACAACGGTCCTACAGGACTACGTGTGACTGTTTGGTCAATTCCAGAGGTCTGCTACTCTAACCTATACAAAGCTTTATTTTTAATTTAATTGAATGAAGAATACTCCCATCAACATATAACCAACAGAACCACTCAATTTTTATAGTTTAAGCGTCGAAAGTTGTCGGGGAATCACGAGTTGATTTTATAATCGGTAAATGTCATTATAATGTCCCGGCCAAACTTAGAATTACATTTAGTATGTGGTACGACCAATAGATGGTACCGTCAATATTGCTCCTCAACATGACATAGATAAGACGAGACGAGAAAACATCTTGCGAGATGTTAGCGAGGCGAGATTTGAAAAAAATCGAGACCAGAGTTTATTAAAAACTAGCTAGTTCAAACCTGGACTGCCCGGGCCATATAAGTATTTCCAAAATAACTAAAGTTGGATAGCTAACGGACCAAACGTTGTTTGTTTTCTAACATATTTTTAATTTAGGCCTTTCTTTAGAAGAAAATAGTTTTTAAAGTTGACCTATTTAAACTAACACAAAATATAATACCGTGCGAGCAAAAATTATTTGCATCAAAGAGGGCTTGGATTAAAAAACGTAGGGGGTGGTTTAGATCACAATGATATGGGGATGATAGGGGACGATATATCTTACCAAATCTAGGTTAACATTTTGTCAAATTCATATTTTGACATGATATGCCAAACTAATGAGTAATAAAATAAGTAGACAAATACAAATTTATTTTTGTTGTTTACAAAATTAACAAAGTAAGAATATACAGAAAGAAAAAGAAAAATAATTACATAAATTGCTGAAATTGGCCACCAAGCATAAATTCACACGTCTCATTATATTTTCGAAAGTGTGGACCAGCATCTCTGGAGAAATGTAACCACATTGAGAATAATTCCTGCGTCTTTCAAAATCTGCGGCTTGTATTTCTTGGAATACTTGCAGTTTATAAGGAAATAAAATTAGCTGCTTCTTAAGAATAATCCTGTATGTTCCATAAGATCTTCCCACTTCTTGGGACAGGCGTCTTATACAATTTGTTGGCGTATTTTGCATTATTTCACGAACATTTGTTCTTCTGTTCTTACACATGGTATTCCTGCTCCTTTTTTGTGTTGTATAGAACCTGTTTCCCCAAACACAGCGACGGTTCTTTTCAGGCAATGATAAAAATCCCCAGCAATAAAAGCCACGATAGGAAAATTTTCGTGAAAATCGTCCATGCACAAACCCGGATTATATTGCCACTCACCATTTACTCTAACCCCGTTTCAAAAATACGCTTTAACCATGAATGTTTTGTGCTGTTCCGTAAAGACCATCGTGTGAATTGTTCAAGAAATTGGAAAAATTAGCTATGAATCAAATTACTTGTAACGACTGTCAAAGATGACGGAATAACTGATTGATTGTTAATTGACGTAGGTATTGACACCCAACAGCTATTAAGCTCTACGGCTCAGCATTACGTCCTTAGATGCAAGGCCCTCTTTGAAGCAAATAATTTTTGCTCGCACGGTATATTTTGAAAACAAAAGGATAATCGGAAAACCTGCTTCATAAGAAGCACAGTTTAATAATAGGTCTTTCAATATTTTTAAATAAAAATAATTGGTATATGAAATTTGGTGACAGCCGAGGGCGAAAATTGGGTTTATTTTACAGGCGGAGTTAAACTCTTAAATTAAGGTCATGTTTGGCCTTTCTTCATTCCGCGTGATATTTTCAAACTAGGAGGATACCTCCCCGTGTGATAAATACCACTTTTAACACTTGTTCTTTAATATACTATTATTACTCTTACTTCTTACTCGGAAATATTTTGAAAAAATTAGTTGAAAGACAGGTTTATTTATGGTTCACTAATTTCTACATAATAGAGCATGTCTTTATTGTTTAGTAACATTTCGTTACACTTCGCAGCACCGTTGTTGTTAAGTACGAATATTACAAAAGAAAATACCTTAAAATTTTTAACACTGATGTAAAGGGTTATGTTTTGGCCAGTCAAGCATGTTAAAGCAAATATCGTAAGATCAAAAAAAAGTCTTCAAAATATGACGGAAAGATCTATTTTACAGAATACTTTAAGGATTTTTTTTTATCTTACGTTTTAGGAAAATCCATAATTATTGCTAGGTATGTACAGTTGACGACAGATAATTTCATATTATTCATAATAATATTTTCGTTTAATCAATCAATCATCAAGAATAATATGTTTAGTAGAAATAGGGTGGTCTTATGGAAAAATAGATGATCATTTTAAAGTACCTAGACTGTTTAAGGAATTGTAAAGAAATAGCGCTATCATCAAACACTTGAAAGGTCTGTTGGGTCTGGTTTAAATAATAGAAAATCATCAAATGAAGAAGACCGAAATTTGGTGTAGTATTTAAGCCAAAATCCATTTGAAACTGCAGTATCCGCTATGCACATAACAGGATTCCCTGCTTCATCTAGAACTGCGCAACGCCGAGTAAGACAATGTTCCGAATTAAGAAATCGAGCAGCTGCATCCAAACCGTTTTTAGAAAATAGTGATAAGGAACAAAGAATTGCGTTTGCTATGCAATATTTACCAGAAAATGATTTTTTTTTGGCAAAATGTTATCTTTTCCGATGAGAAAACTTTTCAGTCTACATATAATGGAAGGATTCAAGTATATAGACCACCAAATTCACGATACGATATGATATAATATGATACTCAAAAAAAGCAAACCAGTGGACGTTTTTCAGTTAATGTGTGGGCATGGATAAGTGTTTACGGTGCAGGTGTGTGCTGAAATATTGGTGGAACACTAAACAGTAATATATATATGGGAAAAAAAGAAAAAACTAAAAGTCTTCCTCCACAAAGTTTAATAGAATAAAAATTCTCTAGGGGTCTCTACATATTTTGAACGTAGAAACGTTGATTAACAGGAGACAGAAAAATTTATATAATGCTGATGGAAAAGAGAAAATGATGTAGAACCTTAATGGAGCTTTTATGGACCTAAAAAATTGAAGTGTAGAAGAGACATGATATGGAGAAAATTGATAAAGGTTAAACCATACTGAGTATGTGAAAAAGTTATTAATAGGGGTCTAAACCAACCAAATAAACTGAGGAAAAAGAAAAAACCTTTCTAAGAAGGCGTGGAAGATTATTTAAAATCTTTTTATAAAAACTTTTCAAACATAGGTCTGTAAGACATTATGAGGATAAAATTGAAGATATCACAATAAAATTACATTCTAAAAAGTGTTTTTGTGGGTTACTGAGCTTTAATCCTTAGTACCCAGACGCTAGTTCAAACCTGGACTGTCCGGGCCATATTATGGTAAGTCCACCGTTAGAAAATGGACTATGTCCAAATTCTAAATGGTAAAATATTCTTCTACCTATATGTTAATAATTTATTAATTTTGCTACTCTATTGTCAAAACTTAAATTTTTATTGACTCCCCTGTAAAATCTAATACCACAACCACTACACTAAACAAATTAATAACAGTAACCAACGTAGAAGATATTTACGGACGGTGACGCGGTGATGAATGACGACCCGAAACAATAATTGTTATTTACATGTTTATAATTATTGTTACATAAAATTTATACATAACGGGTTTTAAACAATAACATTTACAGTACGTTTCTATTTTTAGGTTACATAAGTAGGTTTCTTGTCTTTTATGCGGTTCGTGTCGTATGGAATCTCCAAATTATGCTAATTTTGTGTACGTAAGGTTAAAAAATTGTAATGTCTAACCGGTAAGCAACACGGATAAAGCACAATAAAGTGACAAAAAAGCAGTGTTAAATTTTGAACTAATGATGAGTCCGTCATTTCGATTCTCTTGCGTATCTTTAAAATAAATTACCGAAAGTAGGTAAGTATAGAGTCCTATCATAAAGATTGAATAATTAAAATTATTAACATAACAAATAATTTTCCACATAAAAAATTTTTCACATTTTATACTTAGCGTTTCGATAGAAGACAACGACATTTAACATTAACAGCTGATCTGGTTTCGTCGTTAAAGTTCCTAGATCAGCAGTGGGCCGTAGCAAGCTCACGAGTCAGGTTGCGTCATATTATTTTCTTCCGATTTTGGTGTCTTTTAAGTGTTTCTGTGATTGTTTTTTGTGCAGTGTGTGTTTTAAATATTTTACTTTGGGATTTTATATATTTCAGACACAGATCTTTTTGGTGTTTATTGTTTAAGTTAAGTTCAGTCAGTACAAGCACCATTTTGGTTATTTATTATCAAATCAATAAAGTGCCTAGTTAAACCATTTACTTATCGTTATATAGGGGAAAGTAGTCGAATATCGACCACTTAAGGGAAAAGGCTAATATCTCGCTAATGTAATCAGATATATATCTGGATTTTATGGTAAATTATTTTAAAAACATTTATTTAGGCAACACTTTCTCCAGTTATACTCAATAATTATAAATTTTTGTGAAACATCAAAATCAAAAATGTGATGGATTTAGCGGGTAATATCGATCAGTCGGGTAAAATCGATCAAGCAATGGGCAAATATCGACCAAAAACTTTATTGAAAATTAGGCAGTTAACTTAAAAGAAAAACGCAAACAAAATAATTATAAATCATAGCAGTTTTCACACACATAATTTTTTGCCTCTTCAACATCAGTACAATCAGCGTGAGCCCAAGAACCACACAAACGACACCTCCACCACAGATCTTTTTTCCACCAAAACCATGACAAACACTACATTTATCTTCATTTTCTGTATTTTTCTTTTTGTCAGACCCTATGTTTTTCTTGACTTTTTCAACATCTTTCAGCTTTGTCTTTTTTTCTTTCTTCTTTTTTTTTTCAGCTCGTCTTTATTAGGAGTTGCAGTCATAATTTTGGAGTGTTGAGTTCTTTTTGATATACTATTTCTGGATCTTAATTTCGATAGTTGCAGAAGATCAGCAAAACTTTTGTTACTCTGCTTTGGTTTAAGGGTCTTGTGAGTTTCATCACTCGACTCATCCTCTATAGCGTCCTCTAAAATAAAATCAGAATTATCTGATGATGATGAGTTTTTAGGTCACGTTGAAGTGTACGCTGCATGTTTTCGTCAGACCATGAAGAACGCTTACTTTTCCTCCTATACTTTTCACGAGGCATCTAAACGAAGTAACACTCACAGTAGTACAATATCGACCACCATAGGGTAATATCGATCATAGTGGTCGATATTAGCCGACAGTAACAAAGAAGAAACTCGCATGCAGTAAAAAAAATTAGGCTAAAATTCAATAATAATTTTATCATAAATTAATTTACAGACGGGTCATTTATGTTTTGTGATAAAAATAATAAATATAATTGTCATAAAAACTGTCAATTACCTTAAGTTAAACACTATGTAATTTATAAGGTGAGGCACAAAATTAAACAATCTATCTGTATCATACCAAAAACAATAATAAACAGCAATATGTTGTTTTCAATGAAGTTCGCTTATGACACACGTACCGTGGCTCCCTCTTACGATTGCACAATTCATACAGGGTTCTCCAAAAGTGCTTGGTCGATATTCGACGACTCTCCCCTAAAGGATGTCTTAGGGGCAAATACAGCAACAGGAGATAGTAGACTTGAAAATATGTCAGTTCTGCTTAAGAACGCACGGTTAATTTTCAATAAATATGTTTCGTTTTAAGTAAGAAATGTTTCTTGCCATCTAGCATTTAAACGCAATTATCTCAAAAACTAATTGAAATATTGAGATTAATGAAGTACAACTTTTTTACGTATAAAAGTTTCCTCTTTCATAATGTGAGGTTAAGCGGTCAGAAACTTGAGAGACAAAAAATATATGCGAGAATTTATCAAACTCATTGTGCAGCTGGCGTTCTCTAGGAGGTATCTTAAAACTCATAATGGAATCCTACCTTCTTGCTCTCAAACACATAACTACACCAATATTGATTCATATCCGCTTAACATCGAATCATCGCCAATTTTATAAAGTAAACATTTACTTGGATCACCCTGTATCTCTTTAACCGTATAAGAAATGAAATTAAATGACATATTTTCAAGTCCACTATCTCCTGTTGCTGTATAGTCCCTTAGTTATCGGACACCCTATATCCATATATAAAATTCACACCAAAGGAAGAATACAAAAAAGGTTTACTTTTTTCCTTGTATAATAAATATATAAATAACTATTCTTGCTTTTTATAACTAAATACTAAAAAAATAAATGTTGTTTTTTCCTTTAGTTTTATAATGTGTTCACATACTTATTTTGGTAGGTACGGGTTTGTCAATATTTTATTTTATAAATAATAAAATTAGAATCTACGCTATATCTTTACAAAATATTAACAGATGGAGGAGGCGAAGGTGAAATAACTTAGTCCGGTACTGTTTCTGTAGCCAACCGCCTAACGTAAAATATACCAGACTTCAACAGGGTGCTTGGGTCTCCGACAAGAACGCTCTGAAAAATGCCATGTCTGTATAATGCCAGTAGTGTTCTAGAACCGCTTCAGGCAAGAAAACAGCTAGCGTAAGATGTTGAACAGCGGTTTGTGTCATCTTCTTTAGTAGTAGCCTTATTTTGTTTGTCATATTTTTATCATTAAAAAAACCCTTTATGAATATTTATGTAAGTTATTTACATAAATGACAAAAGACACGAGTCATACCCATAGCCAGGAAAAAATCGCTAGCCGATAAAATTATTATAGCGCATATTATATTCAATGAATTCTACTTTTAGAAATTGGAAGGAATCTGCAGAACTGTAGAGTATAAACAGTAGCAGAGTTCCTTTAAGTTACTTTTAAATAGCAAAGTAAAATTAACGATTTAACTGAGCTCAGTAACCCCCCCCCCCCCCCCCCTTACCCTTAAGTATGCCACTCTATATTTTCATACGATCATACAAAGTTGTTTGAGAAGCTTTCCTTTAACAACTTAGCAAAGCAGCGATTTTTACATTGCTTTCCTGTTTAAAAGAAGCAAAAGGAAAGTGCCTAATATAGACTGGAATATAAAAAAAAATTAGAGTTCATTCAATAGACTTTTTGCCACAGTGTTATCTAACCAAGAGATTGCTGATTGTTCAGATTTTGTCCTAAAGAGTATTAAAAAGAATGAAAAGCACCGTAAACGTTATTAAATTTTACTTATATGCATTCATTTGAAATACCAAGACCAAGGTAAATAAAAAATACATTCATACATTTTATACGTTCTAATAACCTTAAACAAAGTAACGAAACTCGTCTACTCACTTTTACTAAATCTAATTAGGTCCTGTAAAATTAATGGTCGGTATCCAAATGACATTATTGTTAACTTATAATAATTTATAAACTAATGTTAATGGGAGAAACAGTTTGTTGAAGCAATACATCCTATTTTAAATGTAATTTTCTAATTGAATTTACTACTACCTACTTTATTAGTAGGTACTTTAAAAGCATTGGGCTTAAAACTCTTTAACCTTTAAGTCTTTTGAAAGTACTTTAAAGGTCTTTGTTTGTAGTGTGTACATGGCTTGCAAGTTGCAAGTCCTTCTCATACAATCAAGCACTAATGTTATTTTCGTATTGCTTATAGTATTCTGTCTTTGTTTTAATATGATAAAATTCTGGTTGTTTCTGTTCAATTACTTAGTCTTAGAATGCTGCTCAAATACCTACATCAATTGCAGTTGCCGAACTTATGGGAAATTACATTAGGAATTTACAGAAAATAAATAATTCAGCTATTCAATGTGCTTCAAGTCCTTTGTCAATTTTTTTCAATCACTTTTCGAAAATTATTTTGTGATAATTTGATAAACAACAGTAATTTGTACTCCAAGCCTTGTCATTAAATTCATTGTCCAGCTCTGTAATGGTGAATTATAACATACAAGAGGATTAGAATTTTATTCTAAATTTATGTAAAAGGTCATTGTTAGTATACGCACTCCTCATACCCCAGTTACGCTGGTAAACAACACTTCCGGTCCACGGGCAGTAATTAGAAATTGAAAAAAATATGTTACTTAGGAAACTAAATTTAGCGCCCAATGTTTGTTTTGACGGGTGCTGTACTGTACTAGTGGCTAATATTTCTTCTGAGCTGTTTTTGAGCCATTTGCCATCAAAGTGGCAAGAAATGGACTAAAACTTGAAATTTTGAGAAAAGACACAACGCACTAAAAAACCCTAAAATTGACTGGCAGACATTTTGCAAAATGAACCTCTTCGCCTCCTTTCGGTTTTTATATTTCACAATTAAAAACAAAATTTTCCTAAAAACTGGAATAGCTTCACAAATCTTTTGTCATGCGCCGACCTTTTTCAAAAAATTTTATGAATTATTTTGTGTGATGTGAAACGTATTTTATATTATATACAGGGTGATGCGCTCTATTGGCGTCGGTCTATTTACGAAAAGCCATATGATTATTTTAAAAAGTTTTTATTTTAGGGTATATAGGGCCGTTAGGAGAACGTTTAAAAATTAATTTGAATTATACAAGGGGATTCAAAAATAGTTACAGAACAAAGTTGTAAAAATTTAAATGAATTACCCTATATATTATTACATATTTCGATAGCACTAAGTAAATAAAGGCCAGTTACTGTTATAATATTTATACCTAAGTCATGACATTTCTGAGATATTTAGTTTTTTTTTTGAAAATGTAAATCAAAATAATTTAAGGTTGAATTCTCAACGTCATTCAATCTATTGCCAACCTATAACCTATTTCGCGTTGATTTTTTGAGTTTATTATTTTAATAAATCACATTTAAAGAAAATCAATATCGTCGGTACATTATTTAGGTAGTATCTGATATATTACAAAAATATCAATTTATTTCATTGCTTATTTTGGGAGAATTGTATAATTAAAGAACAATGAGTTACAATGACATAATAATGTTAAAAAAAATCTTACCCGATATTTTTCGCTATACAATTTTCCTAAAATAAGTTATGAAATTCCTTGATATTTATTAAATATGTCAATTATTACCTATAGAATATCAAGTCGATACTGATTTTCTTTAAATTTTGTATAAAAGCTAGAAAACATAAATAAATCTACGCGAAATAGGTTATAGGTTGGCAAGCATGTTGATACTCCCACCTTAAGAAGCATACTTGCTTGAATTGTACATATTTGAGGTAGGTGTTTGAAACTGTATTGATACTTAATATCAATGAAATATTAGGTTTAATTCTAAAATAGAGACGTCTTCAAAAAAAGTGTACAGGGTGTGTCAAATAATGTACCTACTTTTAAATTTTTAAGCTTTTTATTTTAAATGGAACACCCTGTGTATTTATTACGGTTGACAAAGATATTACAATAAGAATTAGAGTTTGAAAAGTACTTTTCACACACCCTGTACACTTTTTTAGAGGAGCTCTCTATTTTAGAATTAAAGCTTATAGTTTTGCTTCAGTATCAATATAATTTTAAATACCCACCTCAAATATGTACGACAAGTAGGTATGCTGCTTGAATAATTACTATATACATTTTCAAAAAAAGCTAAATATCATCATGACTTAGGTTTAGGTATTCCGCGCTATCGAAATATGTAATAATATACAGGGTAATCCATTTAAATTAGGTCTCTAACTTTTTTTTTTGAATCACCCTGTATAATTCAAAATAATTTTAAAACGTGCTCCTAATAAACCTATGTAGGTACCCTACCTACAAGAAAAACTTTTTTAAAAAATTGTCTGGCTTTTCGTAAATAGATCGACCTGAATGGAGCGCGCCACCACACTACCCCATGCGAACGCTTGCGTAGCTATATATTCTGTGGCGTCACCATGTATACAATTTTTGAAAATATTTATTTGCATAAAAAGCATAAAGCTGCTACCATACCTACATAAAAGTAATAATGTATCAGACCTAAATTGGCATTGGTGCATAGTACCTACTGTTTTGTTTTTGTTTACCAGCAGTCAAACTAGAAAGTAAAATATAATTCAGTAAAATCATTAAGATTCTTGTGACCTTATTTAGTAAAATTTCACTTTCTTTTAATATTCACCGGCTGAATATATTATTTAAAACCTGTCAACTGTTAATTAATGCAGGTATGTATTTAAGTTTCCTATAAGCTGTAGTTTTAATAGATCAATACCTCGCCTATTTTTCTTTGATGTTTTACCCTTGTTAATGTTACTGGCTGTTTTAATCTTATTTTTCCTTTTCCTAATATTGAATTTTTTTGTCTTATTGACGATTGCGTAATGCTATTTAGTGATGTATACAGTGTCACCAGTAAAGTCCGCATCATATGGGATTTTTTTTATTAATAGCTTTATTCAAAATTTGACTGGCATCTACACAAACGTCACAAACTACGTTTTCAAAAATACTTATCTTATGAAGTTACCTTATACAGGGTCCAAAACAAATAAACTTTGCATCACATGCGACCAAATTTATTAAAATAAAAGCCCAATTTTGATTTTGTAGAAACACACATTTAATATGGCGCTACTTTAAAGAAAATGTAACTGAAATTAAGCATTGTCAAAACTAAGAAGTTTTATGTAGGTTGCGTTGAGTCTTATTTTGCAAAAGTGGTTCAGGGTAAAAAATCAAAATTTTCTTATGCATCTAAAATTTTGCATGTGGGCTAGAAACTGCATTAAAAAAAACTTTTTCTAATAACTTTTTTCGATATTTTCAGAAATAACCCCTTTTTTGAATTATTTTTTTGGAAAAAATTTAAATTTGACAGATAATGCGAATCACGTGACTACTATTTTTTTGCTTAATTTTCATGTCAATTGAAGCAGAACTTGATGCCAAAGTCAAATTTTGAATAAAGTTTTTAATAAAAAAAAATCCCATATGATGCGGACTTTACTGGTGACACTATATGTATCGATTAAAAAATACAGATATTTTAGTTTTTACTCAATTTTAAAACAGGAAGAGCATAGACATTCAGCCTTTCTTCATATTTGTTTGCACACACCCTTCATGGGATTTGTTTATACGTGCTAAAGTAGGCTTCGAGGTGGTCCTATTGTCCTAAGGCATTTGAAAAACGTACAAGGAAGGGGAGTAAAGAGGATAAAATGTATCCGCAAATATACTTTTCGGGGTTATAACCATAAATAATAATAAATAAAAATAAATAATCTAGGGCTGTCTAAGTCAAAAGCAGAAATTTAGGCTTAATATTTCTTTTGAATATTTGAGCGTCATGTACTTTCAGTGTAAAAAGCGATACAAATTATTTTATAATTAAATATTTTTTATTATTATTATTTATTTTATTCGATTTAAAAACTAGATTTATATTATACTATTATATGCTCTTCTTGTATAGGAAGCAGTAATTTTTCTTATACTATCAATTTTCAACCGAATTTTTTGAATATCATTAGACAATACAATAACATAAAATTTCCCAGACAGTCTTTGAAATAACTATTAATTCTTACACATCATGAATAATAATGAAGAAAGTTACTTACTTAACAACTATTTAATTCCTACTTTTCCAATAAGGGAGCACTTAACATAAGTTCAACGGATTCGTAAACTACAACACTTTCACTAAAAGTTTATATTTCATTTTTCGAAAATTAAAATGTCATCAAAAAACAGCTGTCATTCGCGCGTTTTGAAAATTACCATCGTTCGCTATTGCCCCATTCTTGGTTGGCAATCTTACGTTATTAACCAAGAACTGTCAGCTGAAGAAACCAAGAAGTCAAATCCGTTCACTTTTGGCGGGGCGCATGCGCGTTTGTTGGGTGAATGTCTTAAGTAGGTAGTCGAAGACCTCGAAGATTGCGGATATTCCTGCAAGAATTAGACGAGGGGATTTTCTGCAGTAATAAGTACATCTAAAATTGTTCGATAAAATCGTACATGTACCTATGATGTTCGGCAATTGTGCATGCACAAAACATATTTTGTTGATTATATACCTCAATCCGATTCTGACCAATTAAACGCTGTTTTGCGACCAATCAGATGCATATTATACTGAATATACCCCGCATAAGTGGATATACCCCGGGCCACCTGCCACAACAATGCCAATGCATAACAACATCATAACAAGTTTAAAATATTTGATGGTTGCTATAGACCGTTTCTATAATAACAAAAATCCCTTTCAACAAATCAAGTTTTTGATGTTGTCAGATTCATGTCACATTTTTTTTAAAATGGAATCTTGCCGATTCGGTAATGTCTCAGTCGAAAACCTAAGAAAAAACGCTGAAAAGACTATCCCAGAAAATACAACAAAAACAAAAAAGTATATATGGACCCAATTCGAGAAATTCTGCGAAACACGGCAGTATATATTGACCAAAAATACAACTATAATACAGCTTGCCGCTATATTGGAAGACTGGAGTTTTAATATGAAGAAAAAAGATGGTTCTGACTACAAGGAAGGGGTTATCAAGACAATGTGGAACCAAACAGCCTAACTGCTTCAAGAAAGGTACTTCAATAAATACAACATTAAATTTAATCCTTTTAAAGATCCTGAATTCCAAAAAGCACGTATGGCTAGAAATTCTAAAAGCAAACTGCTTCAGGCTGATCCAAAAAATCACCGGAAAAGTGCAAGAGCACTAACCTACGACGAGTACAAAAGATGGTAAAAATTTTTGACGAAAATAACCCCGAGGATTTACAGAAAAAGTTCTATCAAATAGCGGCTGTGGAATTAGCATGGAGAGGAGGAGAAGCCGAGACATGCCCAAATACGTATTTCAGAGAAGAATATTATAGCGATGGTACAAAAAGTAATAGAATGGAATATAACCCAATCTTTTCAAAAACATCCCAAGGCGGAGACAAGAAGCTTTCAAATTCAAAATGGTTAGTGGCAAACACAAAAGATGCCGATTTATGTCCAGTTCGCCTTTACAGAAAACTAATTTCAAAAAGAGGGCAAAATATAACTACCCAAAGACTATTCCTGACAGTAAATCCAAATTGGAAAATGGGAAATTGGTACAAAAACTGTCCCATTGGATAAAATACTCTTTCTAATTGGACAAAACAAGCAGCACAAAAAATTGGACTAGATACTGAGAAAGAAAAAATCACAAACCATTCCAATCGAGCCACAGCTGTCTCTACATTAAGCAAAGCAGGTGTGAGCGAACAAACTCTTATAAAAATAACTGGACATAGTAGTGCTGCATCCATAAAGCCATACTTGCAGATGGACAAAACTCATCACGAAAACACTATTCAAGGTTTAAGAGGTCACCCTCCAACTAATGGGTTGGACCAACACGAAGCTCCAGTCTCTTGCAGCTCGAAGAGTTTCCAGCAACACCAGCAAGCCACTACTGTTTATTATAATAACTGTGTGTTTAACAATAATACTTATAACTAATTTTCTGTTAGTTTTATTACTTTGTCAATTGTTTAGGTTTTGTTTCGTTTTGTCCGCTTTTCTAGTAGCTACATAAATTATTTTAAAAATCTTGCATTTCGTTGTATTTTTTCTTTTTTTTTGGTATATAATCTCAACATATACCACTCGAGGTAAATATTTTATTTAGAATATTTTTTGACATTTTTCCGCAAAATTTCTATAAAAATTGCCCTCGACAAAAATTCTTTTAAAAAAATATCCCTCCAGCTTCGCTGTCGGGATATTTTTAAAGAATTTTTGTCTCGCGAATTTTTGACAGAAATTTTGCACAAAAATGTCAAAAAATATTCAAAAAAATATTCACCTCTTGTGATATAACTTATGACTATTTCCTGAATGAGAATTAAAGTTGACAGAATTGACAAAAGAAAAAACTATTTGACGCAAATGTACCAGGGGGTCAATTTTTTTGAAACATTCTAATTGAGACAGTGCACTTTTTTAAAGTCTACTAAAGCCAAGACCTTCTAGGATGTAAGGAGAAGTAAGTGAAACAGGATATAGGCCTCTTCACTAAAAAAAAAACAAGTGAGCATTTGACGTTTAATTCATGGACTACGTAGGTCACAGCATTCTACTAAGCTAGTGAAGATTCAAACTTATGGTATAATATAATAGCAAAGAAGCAAATCAAAGTGGCAGTTAATTTTCTAATACATGACGTCTTGTCATGATTTGACAAAGAAAACTAACCTGAAAATTAGATAAATTTATTTTCAAACCAATTAGAAGGCTCCTTTTTGTTTACGTTGCTTATAGCAACGAGAGATTATCGCGATAATTTTGTTAGTTCCTATTAACTTAAGTTAATGAAATTAATAAGTGGTAATTTTTCTGTCAAAAATGAAGTGCTTAATATCTATTGGCAAAAGTCACTCAAAATAAAATCAAAATACATTTTGTTGCTAACTTCACATTTTTATTGATACTAACCAATTTGCTTTACATATCCAACACAAAAGAGACACATCAAAAATTTAACTAAACTCATCGGAAATATGGTTTTTTAAAATTAATTTGAAACTATGTAGACATGTAATATCAGATGTTATGGTTAAAAACGAATTAATGTTTTTAATGTTCCTGAAATTTTAGTAATAAACCTTAGTTACTAACAAGTAAAATCAACTTCTATTGTAAAAATACAGTGCGTCATATTAAACTAAACTAATCGGAAATATATTTTTTAAAGTTTAATTTGAATTTAAAACTATAAAGACATTGGATTTCAGATAACAAATTTGTTATTTAATGTTTCTCACATTTTAGTAATAAAAATGAGTTATACTAACGGCTTAAATAAACTTAATTTCTAAAACTCTAGTTAGTTACGATTAACTAAAGCCGCCGGAAATATGTTTTTGTAGCATTTTAGCAAAAAAATTACAATAAGAAAAAACTGCAATTTATGAAATTTTCTTACCGAATCTCCCACGCAGCAGAATTAATTGTTAAAGGAACGCTTCGCGAACAACTATAACGCTACGAATAGTTCTTAGAGGAAATAGAGAGGGGCATACTTAACCGCGGTAAGGGGGGGAATCTTTGCTGTGCCAAGTTAAATTTGTAAAAGGAACGCTCAACTTGCTTTGCTGTTTAAAAGTAACTAAAAGGAACTCAACAAATAAACAAACGAATTTCAACGTCTTGAGGTCTTTTAATAATTTTACCAGCAAAACTAACCTCAAATTAATTAGTTGAACTTCGTGCCGCTGACTTTAAGACACCGCCTCTGGTGGACCTCACTCCTCGGAGACGCTCTCCCACCTGGATCCGTCAAAGTGCTTTGGCGAATAGGCTAATATGATGCTGTCTTAGTCAATTCCTTAAAAGCAAGAAGGCCGCAACCAAGGGGGAATAGGGAGTTTAACCCCTCCCCTCCCCCAAATAGCGATGAACGGTGCAGGAACTTCGGACTCCACGCGAAAAGTAACAAAAACACAACTACATATTAATATTAGAACTTATTGTTATTACAACAGACTTTCCTTTATAGTAGGGGAGCCCAACAGGGGATTTTGGGATTTACTCAAGCGCAGCAGATTAACATATGGGGGATACCTTGCACCCTGTTGAGTACCTCTGCCATGTCTAAGCCCTCTATATAGTGCCGCGCGTGTACGGCAACTGATCAGAATAGTAAAAAAAATCGATAGCTGTATTTACTCGAGCGCGTCAGATTAAGGTGTGGTGGGTTAATTACATGCTAAAGAGTCTGCATTTCAATAATCTGACGATTTGAGCGTGACGTAAGGGAGTGGGAGGGTCACAAACTTGCAAAAAAAAAACGTCCCATGGACATTCTCGAGAGCGGTCAATTGTTTTTTTATTTTGAAGGAAATAATTCAAGGATAACGGGAAAAATATAATCTGCCGATTACCACAAGCCGAAGTAACAAAAATCGTCAATAAAGTTTATTAGCGCGTGCAGCTGCAGTGAAGCACTCCGCTCGTCAATGTCTCTTTCTTTATCACTCACTCTCTCGCACCGTCCCCACACTACTTTCCGTCAGCCATCACGCCATCACAGGCTGATCACAGCATTCGTGGGATTATATGAACAGGGTTATTATTTTACATTTTAGTTTGTCCCACTTTTAAAAGCCTGTAACTTTTTTGTTTTTTGAGTTACCGCGTTCACTCAAAAAGTAGGATGTAGAACTTTTGGCCAAGTATTTATGGGTTTTGTCAAAAATGACAGTAGGTGTCACATTTAAAACCAAACATTTAATTTTTTTAAATGAGACACTGTGTATATTAGAAGCGCATTAGATGGTTCATTTTCTTCCGATTTCAAAAATATAACACACTTATGCATTATTCTCTTAATTCCATCAAAAATATGTAAAAATAATATTATTAAAAAGCATCAAGATAGTTATGAAACCGTTTTGTTGCTATGGATTTTGTCTTTATTTATATCGCAGTCTTTCACTCTTATTGTTATTACTCGTTCCGAATTTTGTACCGAAATATTTTTGTAAGTTAATTAAATTTTGTAAGATTTAGGAAAAAAAAATCATGAATTTTTTTTTTAAACGGTCAGATTAACAAAATCCCTCAATATAATCGTCAGATTATGAATAAGCACGACCAGGACACCAAGCTGAACCGTCTGTATGAAAATCTGACGCGCTCGAGTATGTCAAAATACCGTTTTTTTTTTGCATTTTCGAAAAGTCGCCACGAGCTTGCGTCACATCCGAATCGTCAGTCTATTGAATGGGAGCTTCCTTAGGGATCCCTTAACATCCCCTCTTAATATCTGACACGCTCGAGTAAATTTTTTTTCCCCATTTTTAACCCTTCTGTACCGCCGCCCCCACCATCAAAACCGGCAAATTATTGTACCTCCGTCATGAGAGTCACGTGGGGCATATACACTATTAATATCTGACGCGCTCGAGTATATCCATGTGACTGTTTTTTTTTACATTTTTCAAAGCCTGTAGTAACTTCCCCCACCGGTGAAAAGGTACACATGATATGACATTTATTTCTTTCAACCATCCAATCTTCGAGATCCAATAGGTCCCCACGACGCTCGAGTAAATCCCCATTTAGCATCGTGGGCTCCCCTACTATTATTTTTCGACTTTTTTTTTGCCTTGGTCGTTTAAGCTAAGGCATTGTTATTTCATTTTGAAATAAAGACGTGAACTTGAGTGAAGATGAGAAATATTTTTACGGCCCTGCTATTACATACAGTTAGGCGACTTGTTCAAACGCTATTCTTGGATATTCTTTCACTTTATAAACGTTCGATTTTCATTCGTGCAATGAGTTCTGGTTGGAATATCTATATCTTTAGAGGATTATATGTATTGAATGCTTTTTTAACATCGATTTTGTCAATTTTAGCTTAAATTAAGTAATTATAAGTAAAATCTTGTATTGGAAGTTGTCCCTGTCATCCGAAAAGTTTTCGTCTTGCAAAACGTCGTCTTTTTGGTCAAGGCCTACCGAGTCAGTGAAAAATATGCGTATGTGATGCCTAAAAGTGCAGTCTTTCAATTAGGACGTTTCAATGATCGATTCCCAGGGATCGTAACTCTCTTTATCATGACAAGCCGACAAGATGTCAAATGCAAAGCTCCACCAGGTTCCTCGCGAATTCCACAATAAAACCACGTTAAAATATACAGCAATTTTTACCCTAAAATACGCTGTTGGCGACGAATCTAAAGACCCACCTGTGTTGCGTGTTATTTAAGCTTAAATTAACTCAAGTTGTAACTATTGAGATTTAGGCACGAGTGCTCGCAAGCAGAGGCGGATTATAGTACAAGCCGACCAAGCCTAGGCTTGTAGCGCCAAATCTGAAAGGGCGCCACATTTTCCAGCGCCAAGACTCCAAAAGAGACTAGAAGACAGAGAGCACCAGCACCTTATAACCAAAAAAGATATGAAACTAAGCGATTTCAACCGTGGATAGAAAAAAAAAACCGGCGATGGTCCTTGCTTGAGTCTAAGTTATCCATTAAAAATTTATCAGTTACCCGCTGGTGGAGTGCACGAGCAGATGCTAGTAAAGCATTATACACATCACCATGAAATATCTGAGGTTTTGCTATCAATAGCTCGATGAGCTTCAAAAATCTGCTACAAGATCGTAAGCAAACCATTTAGCAGATAAATTAATGCAATTCGAAGTTGCAATAATGGCTTGTTTTTGGTTGGCATAAAATATTGGAAAGATTTAATCAAACAAGCAAAGCTCTCCAAGCGTTGACATCGATTTACAATCATTGCTTCGGTTATATGACTCTCTACACGGGAATTTAACTAATATACGCGATTAATTTGAACAAATTTTTTACTGATGCTGCTACTTTATGCCAAAATAATATTTTTCAATATGGTATATCGAGGAAACGAAAAGGAAATGTATCTTTTGACGAAGCAAAATATGAAACCGATTTTATAGACGGAAAAATAAAATTTCGAGTAACTTTATTTCTCCCCTAAATGGATAAATTAATAAATGAGCTGTTAAAGAGGAAACATGCATACCAAGGCGTAAATTAAAGAGTTTGGGTTTCTTACCAATCTAGCCGCTTTGAGTGATAAGGATATATCTTAAGCAAGGCTACATGAGATTGACCAATATTTATAAAAATTATCTCGATATTGACATCGAAAATGATACTTTTTAAGTTAAACATATTCCAAATATTCCGCTGAAGCCAAGGAATTTACTGAAATCACTTAAGGAGGGAAATCTAGCTGGCATATATTTCCAAACTTGGAAAATGCATTAAGAATATTTATATCTAAAGCAGTAACTAATTCAGGAGAGAGATCTTTTTGGACTCTTAAGAGGGTTAAAAATTACTCAAGATCCAAAGTTAGCCGATTCCAAACTTAGTGACTTAGCCTTAATGTCAATAGAATCAGACTTACTTAAAAATCTAGACGCGACAGAAATAACTCAAGTTTTTGCAGCAAATAAATCAAGAAAAAAGATATTTTCCTAAGGTCCTTTTTTTGTTATATTATATTAATATTACTTAAACTTTATTGTTTTATATTTATGTAATACTTATCTAAACTCGATATACTTTGTTCATGTATACTTATTGTTAATTTAAAAATGAAATATTTTGCACTTTTGCCTTTTAATATGCTGGTCATTTGAACTATGAAAAAAATATAAGGGGGGGGGGGGCAAAAATATCCCAGGGCTTCGGGCGCTTCCAAGTGTTAATATGCCTCTGCTCGCAAGCGTCCATTAAAATTCCATAGAATTTAAAGACCGGCATACTGCCAATGAAATAATTGTTTTGGGTCTTTGGACTTTAGTGTTAAATATTTTACTTATTCTTTATATCAAAAAGCTGCTTAAAAACGCTATAGTTTACAACCGAAAACGCTCGTCTAACATTCCTGCAAGAAGGTTTAAAAGTTTGGCGCGCCGATACCACAGTACTTTTACAGCACGTCGGTGACGTCATGATTGCAGAACGAAGAAAACGGTACTGCAGTATTTATAGAACTGAAACAACGAAGAAGTTTTAGGTATCGCCTAACCGTAGGCAACTCTTAATTCTTTTTATATAGGTACTAGTAGAAACGGATTTGGGTTTTAGTTGTTTTATAAATTGCGAGAAAATTATGATAAAGCAGGTTGTTTTTAATACCTACTTGACCCTATACAGACATAAAGGTAAAACTTGTAGATCAATAATAGTATATAATTTAACGAAAGTAATAATGTAGGCCATAATCATCCGAGTGTATATTATTATCTACAACCATCCACCGTACTTTATTTACACTATTTTCAAAATCCATTACTTTATTATACACATATAACATTCAAAGATACCTAGGTATATTGACGTTTATCGTTTCCATAGTAATGGATATGCAGCGCAACGTGAATGACATTAGATGGTCCGGAGGAGCTGCGGGTTATTTTGGTCAGATATTCTGCAGTACCTTAGTTTTAGTACTAATAAATTTTATAGAGATTAATAATTAGAATAGAGAATATCGACTTCGCTTTATATCCTATATCTTTGTAGGTATGGACTGTAGTGTTAAATATTTTAATAATACTTTTTGTACAGGGTGTCCGAAAAAAGGAGGTCAATCCGTTAACCATCTATTCCTTGAGCAAAAATAATACGACTTTTGTTATGCCATTTTTTATTTTTAACCCTCATTAACCAATATGGTTTTAAATTAAAATTGTAATGTTATTCGTTTTTATTAAACTTACATTGTAGATCAGATAAAATGGTTAGTTTTACTGGAAATAAACAAATTGATATGCTTTTAATTTTTGAAGTGACCAGAAAAATTCTTTCGAAGGCGCAAGATTGTATGTATTGTATATGTTTTATAAACTAATGACATTACAACTTTAAATTAAAGCCGCCTTTATATTTCTTTAGAAAAGAGAGGGCGGTAATAATGCATAACGCTTTTAAATTTGGGATTGGGATTTAAGACAAATTTTTCAGTGTCAATTTTAAAATAGCACAGGAGTGTATGGTATCAAATTGTTGAAAAAAAAATACTCGTTTTAAATATTTTGGTGAACCACCATCGTTCCATTTGGAAAAATGGAGTAAACGTCAAGAAAACAAAATTAAATTTTTTAAACGCTTGTGAAACGTAGAAAGTCCATTATTATGACATCATTATAATTTTCATATACTACTTGACTATAAATTAACAGATTTATTTAATTTGTAGCACTCTAGATTAAAAATAAAAAATAAACATAAAAATATTATAACACGTTAAAAAATGACAAGTGAGGTGTCATCTCACTCATAATGTTATGCTGAACCCAAATAAGTAAAAATATATAAGATGTTCCATTTAAAATATCAAAGTCAAGGTCACTTCCGGTCAAACTGGAAGTGCTAACAAATTGAAAATTATGCCAATAAATGCAGACTTGTCTCTTATGCATAATCTTAAAATTTCATTTTAATATCTATAAACATAAAAAAAGTTATAAGGGTAAACGTCGTTTGAGAAACACCCGGTATATTCTGTGGCCACGGGAACCGTCTAGACTCGATGGATGAAAGCACGGTCGGAGAAGCGGGCGAGACACTGTTAAAAATAAAGTTAAAGGGAAATATTTCTTTTACCACTCTGGTCCTGGTCCCGGTTTGGATTTTTCAATTTATGGTAAGTCTAAGGATGAATGGTGTATTTCGTAAAACTTTTTATTTTCATTACTGACCTGCCCGGACAATTTAGCTCTAGCCCAACGGGGTTCGTCCCGGTGTCTCGCCAGAGCCCATCTGCCTCTAGAATACATTCACTGGCTGGCATATAGACCTAATATATACTATGATGCTGGATTAAACGCCTAATATAAGTTTGTGGATGTTCGTTAACAATTTGCCTCACTTCTATAATTTTCGTGCATTGCAAACTATAGGTTTTAATTTCTATTTCTACATCCTGTTCACACCTTTGTTAAATTAATATAAATTCCTGACAGATTGGCGTTCCTATTAATAAGTTTTTTTTAATGAATAATACAACAACAGTACTTTCTATACAGAGGCACAAAGTCTCGGAGTTAAAAGTTGGTGTTCTTTTTTGGCTTCAAACAAACCTGATTAATATTATAATAAATTTTAAAAATAAACTCTTCTTATTGCTTCATTTGCTTTCGGTCCATTAACACAGCCCAGGCTTTAAATAGCTATTAAAAACAGATTATTTTCCAAAACCCAAATAGGTATTTCAGACCATCTTTAAAATTGAAAATACAAATATAAATTACGTATATTTTCCCTTATTTTTGGTCAAACTAAAATTCCTCAATATTCCATTTGGTCCAATTAAAATTTATTTAACTGTAGAAACTGACGTCGAAATACCTCATTTTGGCTTTTTTGACAGCGCAAATGTTGATAATCTCGAATTATTACGAATTTATAAGTACACTTATTGTTTTATGAGTACTTGTATTATGCATAGCATAACGCTCTTATATACTTGTCTCATACTATCATCAAGTATTATGTGCATATTATTAAATGGTTGTAGATAAATACCTAGATATTATTTTAGCCTATAATGTAGGCCATATTAGAGACTTTTTGCACCTCTTAAATTAATATCAGTTTTTAGCTCCGTAATGGTTAACTTTATTAAACATAACGAGTAGCGTCACTGTTAAAACCGGAGATTTTGCAGCGCCTATACGTTCTGTCTGTAGTTATTAATTTGGCGCCGGCGCACCCAAACAAAATAAAATACCTAACCTAACAATAATTTGATTAAATTGTATATTTTAATGTAAAGCTACTATTGCTTTGGATTTTAATCAATTGCTTATCACAATTTTAGTTCATAGCAATGATGCTTCATAACTTTTGTATGTTCCGGCAACCATGCAGTTTAAGCATAACCATAAGGATAACGATAAGCTCTTCCTTATCCTTCCGTAACTAACGGAGTCCGTTATGGTTATTAACCATAGCGGATCACCTTTCTGACATTGCGCATGCTCAGAATAACGATAACCACAAAAGAATGACGAATTAAGAGGTGCAAAAAGTCTCTATTAATATATTCTGCATACCTTATTTAAACAAGGATGATTATGCTTGCGGCGTTATAATCATAATAATTGTATTATCGTTCATTATACTCGTGTCAAATATTATGCTTTATCTACAATCGTCCATTATACGGAATTTTAATTCTAACTAACAAAACGCCATTTTTGCCTTTCCTGCAACATTCGTCGCTATTTCGGGGGGGGGGGGGGGGTTATACCCCTTAACCACCCCCCGCCCCTTGGGTATGGCCCTAGATTGTAGATAAGAATATTCCACTCATTCCTTTTAAATAATATTCTATTAAATTATTGGGAGCGCGAGTAGAGCGGGCTATCTACAAAATTATGTATAAGAAATAAGTAAGAGTATTTTTATTATAGCCATCAAACATTTAGTTGTTAAATAAGCATAATATACAGGGTGTTTCACGGTGGATAGAACGTTAGACGTTTATGGAAAATGGGTGATAAACTACCATGTCCTATCGTTTTAAAATATTTTCAGCAATGCGGCGTTGCCGCTTCTGCACAAAACAGGTGGCAACATCGTTATTTTATATGGAACACCCTATATGTTTTTTAATTTTCAGATTCTACATATTTTTCTGAGCAACTTTTCTAAATATTACCCTATACTTATTGTAGACTTTTTTATGTATTAATTAATTTTCATTTTTTTACGAATGATATGTCATAATTGTCATACACACACATACAGGACATGACTCTTAATAAATCTCTTTATTCTGGACACTGTATATTTAGTTAAGAAAAACGATGCGCGCTCATTTCATGACTTTATCCTACTTGCTAAAACTGTCAATATAGTACAAATAAAACAACAGCGAACTTCTATACATTATTACATATATTTCTTTTGTTAAATCTTTTGAATTTCTATGTTTAGGTAAAAAATACAGTCATAAATTGTTTTACTATAAATAACTATACATATTTAGGTACTACATAATGATCTATTCAAAACTAAGGGTCAGTAAACGCAAACAATAAAATCTTCGAACGCGTGATACCGAAAAAGTTTGTATCGCGATAGGTCAATTTGCTATATCAGGTGATTGTCAACAGATGCTCGTCCCAATAGCTTCTCTGGTTTTTGCAATAAAAAAATAAAACTTTTCTGAATTTCAATTTTCAAATAGGACTTCCCTGTATATTTTTAGTTATTTGGATTAAGGTTAAAGAGTTTCATTTTGAGTACAACCATACCCAATTACCCAACTTATAACTTTTGACAGATCCAATAGATCTAGATACTAATAGATATATATTTTGTGGTGGCAGGCGCTCTTCGCAACAGTATTGGATTTCAGTTCCAGGTGTAGGTATTACTGCCGTTTTATTATTACCTACGTTTAATGATATTGACTCTTGGTTTTGATAGAATATAATATTTATAACTAAATTCAAAAATAAATTTTGGCAAACCTTATATCACAAACTTGCAGTTTTTGCATCCACACAGTAGACATGATACAATAATGGGGTAATGATAAAATCTACCTTGTAAAAAATAGGACTTTCTGAATGGTTTTTGGTTTTTTCAGAGTATATGTGTTATTATTATTAATAATTAATTAATAGCAAACATTTTAAAATTATACTAGGTCAATATTTTATATTTTATTGTCAAAGAAACGTGGTGACATTTCTTGCCCACGTTGGGAGTTTTTATAGAGATTTCATATAGTCACAATTGATCTGTTCTTATTAGATAAAGCTAAAAAAAGACCAATTTACAAATTAATGTATTTAAAAGTAATTCTGCATAATACTGTTTCCTATTTTCGTCGAAATCAGCGCTAGAAAGTCAAATTGGTAAGATAGTTACAGTGGCGAACAAAAGTATGGAAACATATTATATTCTGGTGTTATCAATATAAAATTTATAGACATCAAAAAAAAATGGTTGTTTACTTTTGTTTAGTTCTTCGCAACTGTGTGAAAGTTTATGGGGCTACCTACTTTTTTTAGTTCTTGAAATGCGATATTATACTTATTTTAACGCCAACAAAAGTATGGAAACATTTAATTTTTATCAGACTAAATTATTTTTCTGGTGATTACGGTAGACCTAATCGTATTTATTAGGTTATTTATTATTAATTTCTAGAAATAGTCCATACTTATAGTGGAGTTGAAAGTATGAAAAGGAAAGAAAAACACAAAGTCTTCCTCCACAAAATTTAATACTTAGAATAAAAATTCTTTGTTTAAAGGTCTCTACATGTATTGAACGTAGAAACGTTCATCATCAGGATCAGGAGACAGACAAATATATTGCTGATGTTTTTAGCAAAAGAGAAATTGATAAGTGGTAGGCATAAAACCTTAATGGAGCTTTTATGGTGTCAAAAATTCGATTATTAAAATTACATTATGTGAAGATATTAGAAATAAAGATAAGTTGAAACATAGATACGTAGTATGTGGAAAATTCAGTTGAAATGGTCTAGGCCTAGAACAACCAAACATAAATAGGGTGGGGGGGGGGGGGGGGGGGGACGTGGAGGTAGAAAAACACTTCTAAAAAGAATATGTCAAAAAGGTTTATTTAACAAAACATGTCTTAAAGACACAGTAAAAAATGGGAACTTATTTCATGTATAGAAATTAGGTATTCTAGGCATCATGTTATAAAATCTGTAAAAATAAAAAGGATATTGAAATATGAGATTTTTTCTAAATATAGAGAAAGTACTTACAGATTATTTTTCATTTTTCATTTTATCTACTTAATTTGAAATTAATATCTGGTGGGGTTACTGAACATTAAAATCTGTTATATAACTTTCTCTACATTTACAAAAAATCTCATATTTCAATCTCCTTTTTATTTTTACAGATTTTATAAAATGATGCCTAGAATATCTATTGTCTATACATGAAATAACTTCCCATTTTTTACTGTGTCTTCAAGACATGTTTTATTAAATAAACCTTTTTGACATCTTCTTTTTAGAAGTGTTTTTCTACCTCCACGTCCCCTCCTTTTTTGTTTGGTTGTTCTAGACCTAGACCATTTCAACTGAATTTTCCACATACTACGTATGTTTTAACTTATCTTTATTTCTAATGTCTTCATATAATGTAATTGTATAATCGAATTTTTGACACGATAAAAGCTCCATTAAGGTTTTATGCCTACCACTCAATTTCTCTTCTGCTAAAAACATCAGCAATATATTTTTCTGTCGTCTCCTGATGATGAACGTTTCTGCATTCGAAACATGTAGAGACCTTTAAAGAAATAATATTTTATTCCATTAAATTTTGTGGAGGAAGACTTTGTGTTTTCCTTTCCTTTTTATTCTTATTTATTATTGTTTTATGGTTTAAGATGCCGAAGTACAGTTCTGATTTTAAGGAGAGAATTGTGGCGATGTACTGGGATGGGAAATAGCAAATTCAGACTGCGAAAACATTAAAAATTCGACAGGGAACAGTAAGCAAAATCATTAAGAGGTATTTGCAAAGGAGAACGGTAGATTCAGCCATAAAAATGGAAAACCTCCAAAAATGACTCCGAGAATTCAGAAAGGCAAAAAGTAATCCCAGACAACCAGCTATGGCAATAAATTAGGAGATAAGTGAGGAATTTCGAAATAAAGTACTGTCAGATATGACAATTAGATGCCGCCTCACAACCTTTATGGTAGACAACAGTCAAGATACCACTTCTCACAAAGCGTCACAGACAGGAAACGTTGAAGTTCGCTAGGAAACACAAAAATTAGATAGAAAATCAATGGTCAATGGTAGTTTTTTAGTGATGAAAGTAAATCCAATATATGGAAAAAGTTCTACTGGATATGTTCGGAGGCCCCTAGGATAAAGATATGATCCAAAATATGTATTAATGCTATCAAGAATGGTGGAGGAAACATAATGGTTTGAGGTTGTTTTCGACGGTCTGGAACTGGACCATTAATAAAAATGGGAAAATGAATGCAGAAATGTATTGTGATATATTACAGTCATCTAACACCATATGAAGAGGATCTACCTTTGGTCTGGATTTTCCAGCAGGATAACCATCCGAAACACACTTCCCGCTTTGTCAAAACTTAGTTTTTTGCAAATAAAATTCGGGTAATGGAATGACCTTCACAACTACCCGATCTAAATCCAATTGAGAATTTCTGAAATTATCTAGATAAGCACATAAGAAAATGGAATATTAAAAACAGGGATGTACTTTGGGCGGTACCGCAAGATGAGTGAAAGAAGATCCCAGATGAATTTTGGGCCAAGATGATTGACTCTAGGGCCTAGGTGTCAAGTTGTTATATTGATGCTAGGGTTATTCAACTATATATTAAACTTTTTAAACTATTTTATTGTGCGTTGCTATTCCTAGAATGTATTTAAAATAATTTAAAAATATTGTTTCCATACTTTTGTTGGGCCGATTAATTCAACTGCAACTATTTTTTCTAAAAGAAAGCAGATGTCTTTAAGGGGTGTGTTATTATTTTATATATGGTAATAATGGTAGAGTACGAAGGCGTAGAAGGGCCACAATTTATAAAAAAAAAATATACACCTAAATTCCGAGTTGTATCTCGAAATTCCGAGTTGCATCTGGGAATTCTGAGTTGTAACTCGGAATTCCGAGTTGTATCTCGAAATTCCGAGTTGCATCTCGGAATTCTGAGTTGTAACTCGGAATTCTGAGTTGTATCTCGGAATTCCGAGTTGCATCTCGGAATTCCAAGTTGTCGGTATGTTTGCAGTGTTGCCATTTGGGGCGGCAAATCGCCAAAATGACGACTTTTTGTCTCTATGAGAGTGTGGCGGCGATTTTCAATAAAAAGCTTATTTTTGACGACTTTTTACAGGTGAAAAAATTGAATATGTTGTATACAATACGTAGAAAGAAACAACGTCACATAATAATCATTATTGCACCGAAGGATTTCTCAAAGAGAATATCTGAACGCGCCACGAATTGTACGTCAAATTTTGAGGAATCCCCGAAAACCTACTTGTCGGTCGGTCGATTGTCGAATATCCATATCAAAGCCAGTGCCATTAGGAGGCGATAACTAGACGAACAAATTCCGTCTAAAAGGTATATTGGCAACCGGTTTGCTCGTTGTTACCCAGAGCACTTTTTTTATTTCAATTTTTTCAACTAATATTATTTTATAAAAATATAAATATATAAAAAATTATTTTATAAAAATAATATTTAAATTAAATTTAAAAAAATGCTCTGGGTAACAACAAACAAACCAGTTGCCAATATACCTTTTAGAAGGAATTTGTTCCTCTAGTTATCGCCTCCTAATGGCACTGGCTTTGATATGGACATTCGATAATCGACCGACCGACAAGTAGGCTATCGGGGAATCCCCAAAATTTGACGTACAATTCGTGGCGCGTTCAGATATTCTCTTTGAGAAATTCTTCGGTGCAATAATGATTATTATTGTGACGTTGTTTCTTTCTACGTATTGTATACAACGTTAGGTACCTATATTCAATTTTTTCACCTGTAGAAAGTCGCCAAAAATAAGCTTTTTATTGAAAATCGCCGCCACACTCTCATAGAGACAAAAAGTCGTCATTTTGGCGACTTGCCACCCCAATTGGCAACACTGCAAACATACCGACAACTTGGAATTCCGAGATGCAACTCGGAATTTCGAGATACAACTCGGAATTCAGAGTTACAACTCGGAATTTGGGTGTATATTTTTTTCTATAAATTGTGGCCCTTCTACGCCTTCGTAGTAGAGATTATTTTAAAACTAAATTTTCTACGGCAGAAGTTCATTAATATTAAAATATTTAAGTTTTAGTAAATATTTAAAAGATGTTTCGTACTTTTGTTCGCTACTGTATATTATTAATGATGCACACACGCTACGTTATACTGAAGGGTATGCCTGCTCTGCTCAGTTTAACGGATACGAAAATTTATATTTTTGGTTATGCTTGACGAGTCAGCTTGTACAGTTAGAAGTGTCATACATAACGTAGGTAGTATGTGTGGCCCCCATTACTCTGACAGGGTTCTAATAGGGGGGCACATACGCTGCATACGCTACGTTATGAAGGGTATGTATGCACAGTTGCATTGAAGATAAAGGCGGGTTATAACGGTTCATTCGCGCTGAACCGTTTTGACTGATTCAGCGACAGTAGCGACAGTAAACATGAAAATGATATCGTATATGTGGGCCAAATAAAATTTCACGCAAGAGCCATTGTTTAGTTGTGTTGTAAAACTGGATCCAAAAATGGCACTGCTATACATGATGTTGTGTTGAATAAGGATCAAAATCTAATAATTATTTTGGTTGGGACCACCGCTAACGTTTTGATTTTATTTAAAACCATCAGTAGAGCTCTGTAACGATCAAGATTCTAATACCACTGACAAAACACAAAGTTGTCTTTTCATACTTTAAACTAAATCACAAAATATACAGACTGTCCGCGGATAGGGTTTACAATACTTAGCACAAATGGATGAAAAATTAAATTTTTTGGGAAAAAGTCATTCTTGATAAAACGTTTTGCTTGTAAAAAAATTCAATTCACGAAGAGAAAATTTTGATTTTTTATACAGGGTTCGCAAAAACTTCAAAAACATGATTTTTCTCAAAGAGTAAACTACCTTTATTTTTCATTTTTGACCAAAATGCCAATTAGAAAACTTATTTAGAATAACGTTTGTAATTTAAATCCGAGATTTAAAATAAATCTTCGATTTTTTTAATTTTTAGAGGTAAAGGAATTTTTTTTTGGATAGCAGCATTAGCGGTCGAAATACATACAATATCAATGACAGAAGGGAATCAAAAAGTTTTAAAAACTGATTTTTGGGATTATCAGAAATATGTATTTTTAATTTCACAAATTAAATGACCCTGGAAATAACACAAAATATTCTTAAAATAACAACAAATAATAATTTTATAATTTGCTATTCAAACACTCCTCATCCATATTCAACACATTTTTCCAGCTGTAAACGGATGTGGTCCAAACTTGTTCAAATTTCTTCAATGGAAATTGTTTGAACAGCTTTAACAATTCGCTGTTTTAGAAGCTGTACGTCGTTCTCAATTAGACGGGAGTACACTAATTATTGTTTGAGGCGCCCCCAAAGATAGGCATCTGAAATAGTTAAATCGGGACATCTTGGGGGCCACAGAACCGGACCATTCGAAAGCTGCGTCATTTTGATCATAGTTTTTTTTTTTAATTGGAAACTGAACCAGTTCGCTGAAATTTTCTTAATAATTTATGAAGTCCCTTTTTTGAGACGTAAACGTTAGGGTATCTTTCATTAAATTTCTCTATCACAAAGTTGTAAGAACTTTCGCCCGCACCGTAACATTAAACTAAATAAACTCTTTGTTCTAAGGTCAACATTTTCAAAAGACATCAAATTCTATTTGACAACTTCAAATTTGCCCCAAGCAAAGTAATATTAAAAAGCTAAAAAAATTCCTTGTTTTTACAAAAGACGGTAGGAATGCATGTAAAACACACCACCCATTATGAAAATGGAGTCTAATAAAATTTTATATTAATATTTTTATTGAGCAGCAAAATTTCCATTTACCTCTAAAAATTAAAAAAAACTAAAAAAATCGAAGATTTATTCTAAATCTCGGATTTAAAATACAAACGTTATTCTAAATAAATTTTCTAATTGGCATTTTGGTCAAAAATGAAAAATAAAGGTAGTTTAGGTACTCTTGGAGAAAAATCATGTTTTTGAAATTTTTGCGGCGAACCCTGTATAAAAAATCAAAATTTTCTCTTCGTGAATTGCATTTTTTTACAAGCAAAACTTTTTATCAAGAATTACTTTTTCCAGAAAAATGAAATTTTTCATCCATTTATGCTATTGTAAAGCCTATCCGCGGACAATCTGTATAGCTACGCACTATATATTCTGTGACTAGATTAAGTAGTATGAATGCCGTATAACTGTTTTTATTATTACTAATACTAATAACATTATTAGTTTATAAATTAATTTTAAGTATAAAAACAATACACCATTTTACTGCGAGGTAAATCATTTTTACTTATTCTTAAAAACTTTAAAAAATATACCTCGTGTATAAATCTTCACTAAATTTTATTGTTAGTAGTGAAGATAGTATATCGTCGGCTGAATGCAAAAACTAGGTAACTTAAAATTTCGTGATTTTGAGTTATCTAGTTTTTATAATGGTCAGGATTAGGCAGAATTGAATGCAAAAACTAAATAACTAGTCAATCTAAACTGGCAATATTATTTGTAATTGTAAAAAGTAGATAAAAAAAAAGTATACCTCTATTTATGCTATAAATAGGTAACTGGAGATATCCATATATTTTTTAGAGTTTTCAGATTATTTTTTGAAATGAAAGTAGACAACTGAAGTTACCTGCTTTTTTTACATAAAGATGTGGACCTCCTTCAGTGTTAATAATGGCTAACTAAAGGTAGCAAGTTGCGATAATTCTTTTTGTTTGCTACAATGTCCAAAAAAGACACCAAATTAGTTTAAGAAACCCATTTTTTTTTAAGTTAAGTTCAAAAATACAATAATTTTCTGGTTGTCCGATGTATTTTTTATATTCCTGGTTTACGTTTTAAATAAAAATGTTAGTGCAAAAACTAGGTATCTTCTGTTTTTTGTAAAAAAAATGTTACATGTTATATTTTTTTTATTTTGCACTGAATGTATTCTTTTAATAAAAATAAAGACCTACAAACAAAAATTATGTTGTTTTTTTAATAAACTGTCTCCAGACATTATTCTAATATGTCACAAATAATACTTTTTCGATTTTCTCGAAACTACTAAAAACAAGTTACCTAGTTCTTGCATTCAGCCGACGATATAATAGAAGTATATTTTTATAGAATTTATAATGGATCTCCATCAAGTAACGGCTACTTCTATACAATACTTATTCTCAAGGGCGTCCATAGGGTGGGGGGGGGGGCAAAACGGGCACTTGCCCCCCCCCTAGGCGCCCACATTACTATTTTATTTCATAATTCAGTATAAATATTGAATAGTACAGTGGTTAGTTAGTAGACCAACAAATCACTAAACTGAACAATGACATAATAAAAACATATCAATAAATTAATACATTAGGCATAAGTTAAATAAATAGTCTTATACAGTGTCACCAGTTAGTCCGCATCATATGGGATTTTTTTTATCAATATCTTTATTCAAAATTTGACTTTGGCATCAAGTTCTGCATCGATCGAGATGAAAATTAGGCAAATAAATAGTAGTCACGTAATTCGCATTATCTGTCAAACTTTAATTTTTTTTTCAAAAAATAATTCAAAAGTGAAAGTGAAAATATCGAAAAAGTTATAATTTTTTTTAAATGCAGTTTCTAGCCCACATTCAAAATTTTAGCTGGATAAGATAATTTTGATTTTTTACCTATATTTTGTAAATTGCACCACTTTTGCAAAATAAGACTCAACGCAACTTATACATAAAATTTCTTAGTTTTGACAATGCTTTATTTCAGATACATTTTCTTTAAACTAGCGTCATAGTAAATGTGTGTTTTTCTACAAAATCAAAATTGGGCTATTAAAATTTGGTCGCATGTGATGCAAAGTTCATTTGTTTTTGACCCTGCATAAGGTAACTTCATAAAATACGTATTTTTGAAAACGTAGTTTGTGACTGAAAGTAAAAAAATAATAAATAAAATAAAGAGATTTTAAATTAAATCGTTGAAAATAGATAAATTTTCCGTTGGGTTAAGCAAAAATTTATTTTCCACTTAATTAACACTTTACTGATGACACTGTTCTTTTTTGTCTTAATATTAAGGTGTATTACTTTCAGACACAAACTATGTTTTCAAAAATACTTATTTTATGAAGTTACCTTATACAGGGTCAATAACAAATGAACTTTGCATCACATGCGACCAAATTTTAATAGTCCAATTTTGATTTCGTAGAAAAACACACATTTTTTAATATAACGCTACTTTAAAAAAAAATTATCTGAAATAAAGCATTGTCAAAACTAAGAAGTTTTATGTAGGTTACGTTGAGTGTTATTTTGCAAAAGTGGTGCAATTTACAAAATATGGGTAAAAAATAAAAATATTCTTATCCAGCTGAAATTTTGCATGTGGGCTAGAATTTGCATTTAACAATACTTTTCCCTATAACTTTTTTTTGATATTTTCAGAAATAACCCCACTTTTGAATTATTTTTTGAAAAAAATTAAAATTTGACAGATAATGCGAATCACGTTACTACTATTTTTTTGCTTAATTTTCATCTCGATCGAAGCAGAACTTGATGCCAAAGTCAAATTTCGAATAAAGCTATTAATAAAAAAAATCCCATATGATGCAGACTTTACTGGTGACACTGTATATAAAAAGTATTGTTTAAGTTTTTGCCCCCCCCCCTGAAAAACGCTCTATGGACGCCCTTGCTTATTCTTAAGTTTCTTCTGACACGTGAGAATCCGCCTTACAGTTAAACCCGAAATTTCCACTTACGGCTCAGCTAAATAGCTATTAAAAAACTTGGTTAGACCATTGATTTCGCGTTTTCTGCAGGATTTAAATAAATAATATCCGCCATCAATACATTAAATCAAAAGCAAGAATTGATGAATAGCCTTCGTTTGGGATTTACGTCTAACTCACGTGAGTTTGTACTTATTTGAGTAATAATTTATACCAATAGCATTTTATTCTACTTTATTCTGAGCCGACACTTTGGCTTTAAAGGCAGCAGACATCAGGTACTCTTTTCTAAATAGTTTATTTATGTAGCCTCCTATGTACATTCTCATCCATTCCGGTGGTAAGGTTGTGAAGAAAGTCTAAAACAAAAAAGTCATCAACACTACAACTTACCCATAGATTTTATGAACGGCTTGGTTAAAGTTTAGTATGCAAGATGTGTAATATATTATTACATAATTCGTAGTAAATCATAACGACATTATCAACAACTTTGGAAAAAAATTAATTCTTGAGCATTTTGGACTAGATTTTTATTACTAACTAGCTATACCCCGCGCGCGTTGCTACGCTACTTACTAAAATAAATTTGAAAGAAAGACATTATACAAATATCCGGAATCCCGACATCCCGGCATCCCAGCATCCGTTGCGCCACTTTTTGTTATGCCGAAACCTTCCTCGGCCTGCACGCAACAACTCACCAAATCCCGGCATCCCGGCATGCGTTGCGCCATTTTTTTTATGCCGAAATTTTGCTCGGCCTGCACACAACAACTCACCAAATTTTCATCTTAATCGGATAAATGGTATAGGAACGCATACGGGACATACAGACAAACATTCATCTTTCTTATTCTTTCTTAACATATACAGGGTTGGGCAAATGTTCCGGAACGGCATAATTCCAGGCGAACGAAAAGTGATATCGGATCCGGGTTTTGGGCAATCTATAGGACTAAAATTTTACTATTTGACTATTATGCCATATGTCAGTAATGTCACCAACTGTCAAGTGTTTTTTTTTAATGCACAACATCCTGTATATTTTTACATTTTTAAATTTCACATAAAATTATAATTAATTTTTATTAAATGCACTATTAGTCTATACTTCATATATATATATATATATATATATATATATATATATATATATATATATAGATGTTATCTAATTTTTACCAACGCTTCGGTAGTTTGGTTTCTTCAGAGCTATTCAACTACATACAGATACATTCAACAATGTAAACGAACACCTACAATTCACTATGGAACAGGAAACTGATAAAATAATTAGATTACCCTTTTTGGATTTATTAGTCATCAAACAAAATAACAGAATAGTCACAGATCTATACAGTTAATCAACCAATACAAACAGATTTCTCAACTATACCTAATCACATTCGGTCACTTTCACCAAAAATTGAATATTGTAAAACAATTCGAAGAAAAATTTTCAAACTTAACTATATAAATTTTTGTAGAAAAAATCCTATATTTTAATGCAAAAACTCTTTAAAAAATAACTTTTCTATCAAACTTTTTAACAGGTTACTGTTCCAACAACCCTTAAATCGACATGTTAATACTGTAGCTGACAATAACCACCAAAAAGAAAACCCCCCCGTAATGAAAACACAAAAAATTGTATCTATCAAATCCCTTGCGAGTGTGGCGAATCGTACATTGGAGAAACAAAAATACCTCTTCCCGTACGAGTTAAAGAACATTTGAAACATACTCAAAGAGGTGAAACTTCGAGATCAGGTATAGCGGAACATGTATGGGTATGGACCAACCAACATAATATACAGTGGTCAGAAGCCAACGTTTTTGACACGGAACAGCACGGGAGAAAACGAAAATTCAAAAAAGCAGCTTTCATGAATCAAAATACCCATCTGTTTAGTAAATCAAGTATAATATCCCCAATATCTGGAAGCCTCTTCTTGTTCAAAGCCAACAGCTCAAATTTCACACTCCAATAAGCAAGTAGGCGAAGTCATCAAGATTCATTGCACATGGAAAGTAGCCTTAGAATTATAATTTAGTTTATACTTGAAAACGGTTAGAGATACTAACTGAAACGTTGTGTAAAGTAACAAAATAAAGACAATGGAAGTCCGACAAGGTAATTTTTTTGATATTACTTCATTGTTTAGCAGGATTTGCTTGAAGGTGCTAAAGTTTAGCACCTTCAAGCAAATCTACCTCCCGCAGGGTCTATAAACTTTGTTGACAATCCCAAAGTAGCGGGCGTTTCATGATTGTCAAAAGATAACAAAAAATTTCGCGCTTATTATTAAATTAATGACATTTAAAAATATTTGTCTGCAATTTATTTTAATTTCATGTTTTGCGCGTATCAATATTTTAATTATTATTATCAATAATTTTAATAACACTCTGTATACAAAACAACTTGTCACCTGTATTCCATGTGCCCAGTACCCACTAGAGTCATCCAGTTTCCCCAACGTAGAAACCGCATATCTGGCATAACTTTCCGGATCTGGAACGAATAGACTTCTTTGGTAAATTTTATCACTAAAATGGTTCATTTTTGTCGCCACAAACATCGGTGCCAAATGCTGAATGGTAAGTCCTTGCGATGAATACTCGTAGCGCAGTGCTTGGGTGAAATTTTTGGTATATGTCTGAAAGCAATTTGTAAAATTAGGTTTTTTTCTATTTTTTGCATAAAAAGATTACAATCATGATCAAGTTTTCAAAATTATACAGTTGTAAATATTCAAGTTCATTTTAGTTTTGAACGTTGAGTGACATTCTTATATTTGTTAAAAACTTTAAAAATCTACGAAAATATGTAGGAGCGTGGTAAAATATACAGTGTGACCAGTACAGTCCGCATCATATGAGATTTTTTTTTATTAATAGCTTTATTCGAAATTTGACTTTGGCATCAAGTTCTGCTTCGATCGAGATGAAAATTAAGCGAAAAACTAGTAGTCACGTGATTCGCATTATCTGTCAAATTTTAATTTTTTCCAAAAAATATTTCAAGAGTGGGGTTATTTCTGAAAATATCGCAAAAAGTTATAAGAAAAAGTTTTTTTAAATGCATTTTCTAGCCCACATGCAAAATTTCAGCTGCATAAGATAATCTTGATTTCTTACCCACCACTAAAATTTATTTTCCACTGAATGAACACTTTACCGATGACGCTGTGTTCTTTTTGTCTTAAAATTAAGGTGTATTACTTTCGGACACAAACTACGTTTTCAAAAATACTTATTTTATGAAGTTACCCTATACAGGGTCAAAAACAAATAAATATTGCAAGTTTGGTTAATACGAATTGTACAGGGTGTCCAAAGTTTAGTGTCAAACTTTGCAAACTTTAAAGCATTTTATTTTTCTTATTTAAAATAGGAACCCCTGTATCTTTTTATGTCATTCGATGCAGAATTAAAAATCAAACATTTTTCCTAATTGCAACCCTATCGCAATTTCTAACGCATTCAGACTTATTTGCAGAAAATTCATTTTATCAACTATTCCAACATTATTATGAATAAATATCGAAGGTGGCTTTGAAAAACAATTTATTGGTATTAAAGTGACAAGAGACCATGTTGACTTTAGTAATCTAAAAGTTTCAGATATTGTTAAATTGTATAAAAAGTAATTATTAACTGGAAGTGATAATCGTGGATATGGTTATCCTTTAAAATTCTTTGAACTGTTCTCTCGATTACATCTACGGCCACAGAATATTACAGCAAACTTGAGTTCTCTGTCTACGGCATCAGTGACTGCTTGTTGAGTAACTAAAGGATTTTCTATAACAGACAATAGCAGAGCCAATTAATTTTGTCGGACCGGTTTATTTCTCACTGGTTTTGGGTAGTTTACATTTCCCGTTTGTACAAACCTCTCTAATATGTTTTGCAAGCTCCTTTTGTCTGGACGTCGTCGTTCCGGATAACGCTGTGCGCAAACTCGGCTTGCCAAAAAAGAGTTTTTTTCGCATGCTCCTAATATAAAAATCATATCTACTAGCTCTTCTTGGTTTTAGTCCATCACTGTCCATCACAAAAAAACAATATAAAGTACTTATAACAGCTTAAATAATTACTTATAATTTAACAATATTTAAAACTTTTAGATTGCTAAAGTCAAAATGGTCTGTGGTCACTTTAATAAACTTTAATACCAATAAATTGTTTTTCAAAGCCACCTTCGATATTTATTCATAATAATGACTGTTGGAATAGTTGATAAAATGAGCTTTCTGCAAATAAGTCTTGATGCGTTAGAAATTGCGATAGGGTTGCAATTAGAAAAAATGTATGATTTTTAATTCTGCATCGAATGACATAAAAAGATACGGGGGTTCCTATTTGAAATAAGAAAAATAAATTGCTTTAAAGTTTGCAAAGTTTGACACTAAACTTTGGACACCCTGTACAGGGTGTCCCAAATTCGAGCCTCATCATTGGGATCTCGGAAACTATAAGAGATACAGCATCGGTTAAATTGTGGCAAAGTTGCGCAATTTTGTACTGAGCCATATCGCAAAAAAATATCTGAGCTATCTTTTTTAGTTTTTGAAATTTTTGCAAAAAACTAAAATTTTGAGTTTTTGTTTTTTTAAATTGCTCGACTTATTTTATCCGCTACAGAAAAACAAGCACAACATTGTTAAGGCAACTTTTTACGCTCCATATTGTGACGTTTTTAGAATTTCGTTACAACGTTTCGTTTTTGTGGAACTATTATCAACTTTAATTTTTTAAATGCGGACCTGCATTTTTTATTTTATTTTTTGATAGCCCTTTAAGCCCTGAATTCAACCATGTACCACACTTAATTATATATAGACGTTTTGATGTCATTATTACATCTTCAGGAATGAGAATAATTATTTTTAAATACGGCCCTGGTGTATATTTAACTCTTGGTTTATTAAAACCACCATCATACTGAGCTAAATTAGTATCAAGCGTAGCAAAACAACTATAATGAGGCTGCAAGCGTTCAGGATAGTCCTGTAAATAACGGTCACAAGAAATTTGTGAATTCCTATTGGAAGAATAATAAACTCGTAACATGTCGCGCTTTTCTAAAGCAGAAAACATAATTTTGCTGAAATATTCAGTATAAATGGTGACTGCAGTTGTCAAGATAATTAAGGTGGAAGTATTAACATGCTTGCCAACCCATAACCTATTTCGCGTATATTTATTTAATTTTTCTAGCTTTTACACAAAATTTAAATAAAATCATTATCGTCTTCATATTTTATAGGTAATAATTGACATATTAAATAAATATCAAGGAATTTCATTAAATATTTTAGGAGAATTTTATAGCGAAAAATGTCGGGTAAGATTTTTTTTAACATTATTATGTCATTCTTCTTTCACTATACAATTCTCCCAAAATTAGCAATGAAATAAATTGATATTTTTATAATATGTCAGCTATTACCTAAATATTGTACCGACGATATTGATTTTATTTAAATGTTAGTTAATCAAATAATAAACTAAAAAAAGCAACGCGAAATAGGTTATAGGTTGGCAATAGGTGAAATGAAGTTGAGAGTTCCACCTTAAGCCAAACAATTAAGTAAAAGTTCTTGTCATAGCAACCTTTGTTTTGTTTGGTTTTATTTTTACTTTGTTACAATTTACATAAAAACTTAAATATAGTAAATTATTTGTATAAAATTCCGTATCCATTTACATGTTGTATGTGGTAAAAAGATTAAGTAACTAACACCAGGGCCGTATTTAAAAATAATTATCACATTCCTGAAGATGTAATAATGACATCAAAACATCTAAATATAATTAGGTGTGATACATGGTTGAATTCAGGGCTTAAAGGGCTATCAAAAAATAAAATAAAACATGCAGGTCCGTATTTAAAATAATAAAGTTGATAATAGTTCCATAAAAACGAAACGTTGTAACGAAATTTTAAAAACGTCACAATATGGAGCGTAAAAAGTTGCCTTAACAATGTTGTGCTTGTTTTTCTATGGCGGATAAAATAAGTCAAGCAGTTTAAAAAAACAGAAACTCAAAATTTTAGTTTTTTGCAAAAGTTTAAAAAACTAAAAAAGGTAGCTCAGATATTTTTTTGCGATATTGCTCAGTACGAAATTGCGCAACTTTGCCACAATTTAACCGATGCTGTATCTCTTATAGTTTTCGAGATCCCCATGATGAGGCTCGAATTTGGGACACCCTGTACAATTCGTATAAACCAAACTTGGTTAACGAAACTGTTATACCATATTTAATAAGTTCCTTTGTATAATTTTATTAACGAGGCATTATTTTTATTTTTTTATTTATTTTTAATACCAGTGGTGCAAAACTCGTCTATAATACTGAATCGATTTCAATAAAATTTTAGCAGTATGTAGGTAACGATAGGAGGTACCCAAAAAAGTAAGAAAATATATGGCATGTAATTTAAAAAATACATCCTTATGACGTCACACTTTTTTGGAATACCCTGTATGAAAAAAAATATTTTCCTGAAATGCGCCCCAAGATACAGATAAGGTTTGCAAAATATGAAAATTCAAACTTAATTACTAAGTGAGCTATAGAAGACGGGAGGTGAGGTGCAGGACCCTGTATACAGTGTGTCCACGGATGGACCTAACTATACTTGTAAAAAACTTTATTTTTAATTTTTCGAAAAAAAGTCATTCTTCATCATTTCTTTTGCTTATTAAATAAATATAATTCACGTAAGAAAATTTCCATTTTTTTATACAGAGTGCACAAGAAATGTAAAAACGCAGATTTGCAAAATTAAAAATTTTTGAACCAACTTTTTTGAATGATCAAAATAAAAGAGATTGAAAAGAGAATTCGAAAAGCCGAATAAAGTTTTGAGATGTGACCTGTGGTAACTACGATATTTTATATTAACGTTAAATAAATTATTGATATTTTCCTTCAGATTTAAGTTTTAATATAAAATATCGTAGTTAACACAGGTCATATCTCAAAACTTTATTCGGCTTCTCGAATTCTCTTTCCAATCTCTTTTATTTTGATCATTCAAAAAAGTTGGATCAAAAATTTTTTATTTTGCAAATCTACATTTTTACATTTTTTGTGCACCCTGTATAAAAAAATGGAAATTTTCTTACGTGAATTATATTTATTTAATAAGCAAAAGAAATGATGAAGAATTACTTTTTTTCGAAAAATTGAAAATAAAGTTTTTTACAAGTATTTAGGTCCATCCGTGGACACACTGTATATAAAATATAAAACTAGGGCAAAAATTGGTGTTTTTTTGAATCTGAAATTCGTGGAATTGGATAAAGTTATATAGGGATAAAGCATAGTATTTGACTCACGCAGTGGCGGCTCGTGACTAGCGAGTCAGGGGGGGCGCGCTGGCTTTAAATAAAAAAAATTTGAAACATCTATTATTTTCGAAAGTACGTGTCTGTTTTTTTTTTAACTTTCTCGTTGTAAATTTTAATTTCATCAGCATAAGCAGCACTACTTAAAGAAGTTAAAGTTTGTCCTAACATCTGAAAACTTACCACATTATGACGATGTTTTGCACTATTTTCATGTTTTTTTTTATTTTCTCTGAAATATTTTTGAAGTCCTGCACCCCATTTATAGTCCAATTATCATCCCCGTCAAAAAGAAAACACACGATCACACGAAACAAAAAAAAATAATTTTTGTCCTCGCAACCGCATATCCAGAATTTTTTATTATTTATTTCTTTGTCAAACTTACGCGTAAACTGTGCCTTACTTTTACATTTTGATTGCACTTGTACTATGTTCAATATTGGTAGTGGCCGCTCTGCATTTTTTAAATCAAGTTTTTCACTTAAGCTCAGAGCACAAGCCACTGACCTTCATATTAGACGAAATTTTCCAACTTTATAATGTAACTAATAAATCAAATCAAAACAAATAAACAAATCATTAGCGGCATCGACAAGTCGCATCGTCAGAGTACATTTAATATATCGATTATTCTACCGTGGCATCGCGATTCGCGAACAGCTGTTGGGCGCGGAAAATTGGAGACCATCCGTGGCAGCTCGTTGTGCGATGTGTATAGGTGACGTCACGCCTCTGTAGTCATGGCAACTCGCGTTGAATCGGGACGAATAATCGGTCGTCCGCGCTTAGTACAACCTTGAGAGCGCGTAACTCGCTTATCTATGAGTATAGCCTGCCCGTTGGAATAGGGCTACGTTTGGTTTGAATTATTTTAATTGATTGCGGGTACATTGCGTTCTTGGTTTTTTGAAATGAAAACTTCTTTAGCGCGTTTAGCACTTTTTGTGGGCACTGAATTAAACTGAGCCGTCACGCGTAACGCTCGGCTGTGTTACGCTCGAATTCGACTTCTATATGCCGCATCAGTCGCATGCAGTATCGACGTGGAAACAGTGTGCGTTGTTTGTGTGTTTAAGATCACAAGATAGACACTTGTTGCGTCTCAGGTATGTTCTGGCATTTTTTTAAGGGTTGTTCAATTTTAGGAAATATATTTATTCGATATTATTAATTTCACCTTGTTGAAGTTTTCACTTCTGTCGTGTGGTCTTAAGCACACACAATTTTTTTTTTAAGTAAAGTATTCTTGGATTCTGTTTGAAATAATTGCAGGGAGGGCGGCGCCCCAGAGCCCTTCATTAACGAGCCGCCACTGGACTCACGTATAGTAAGAAATTAATACACTCTGATTATTATGGCCTAACTTATACGCTCGTTAAATAATATATATACTATGCGATGAAACCTTGATGAGTTGTTGTGCGCACACCGAACATGGTTTTTGAATTAGTACAACCTTACAAGAAAAGTGACATTGCAACGCATGCATGCCGGGGAAAGGCTAGTACGAAATAAATACATTATTTCCAATAGTATCATATTTTTCCAAGTGTACGATTAACCCATATTTTTCTAAGTGTACCATTAATTTTTTATATCCCGTCGCTTACTTAACAGAAAAATTAATTTAATTAAACAAAAAAAATATAATAATATTTTCTCTAATGTTTGCAAATAGTGCAATTTTTTTAAACATAATTGCTTAAGTTCGTACCAAATGCAAAATTTACTATTTAAAACCAAGGTTATTATTAGACCATTATGGACTTGCAAAATATTAGGCATCCATTATAATTTAAAATTTTAGATGCTGCTTGAGTTTACCGTACTATCGATCGAAATATGGGTAGGGGAGACCGGGGTAAGTTGCAACACGGGTAAGTTGCAACACACGCAATATCTACTGCACAATCATATTTGAATGGACACCAAACGCACCCGGCCATTCCACTTTGCACCATAGTTGATGGCCAGAAAGCGGGCGGCGACAGCACCCCGGTGAAGCTTAAATGGACGATGTCGCAACACAGTAGAAAGAGAAAGAAGAGAGAGAGAGGGGTGTTAGTGTGCCCGCCGGCCATCAGGGCAAATTAGCGCTGTTGTCGCCAGCTGGCCGTGTAACCGGATTCTGTCGCATATTTTTGACGTATATAGAAGAGAAGGACAGTTATATTCTAACCTACTATAACGCTTCCCAAACTGCGCCAGGTGCTAATTGGAACAAACCAGCCAGCCGCCAGCCCGCCATCCATCCATGTCACAACTGTCAATTTTTCTTTTCCACGTTTTTTTCGGAGGAAATTAATTAATTTTTTATTATCATTTTAATATACAATTCTATTAGTTTCTATTCTAGAAAACTTCGCCGATGTGTGTAATCTTTCAGTTATTATTCCAGCCTACTATGCAGGTAATTATTTTTTATTGTTTATCAAATTGATTTTACACTTCCTTACCTATTTTTTATATAGGAATATAGGAAATGTAAGTTTACAATAAATAAATTAACATGAAATGTTTCACATACATAATAGGTAATAGGTGTTGGTTAACAAGCCAATCTTAACAAAATATCACTGGGCAACCTGCAGATAACTGCAACACATTGTGCCCGAGGTAATACCTAACAATCTATCAGTTACAAACAGATAAGTTTAGTCTCTTGAAATGATAATTTTAACATTTTTGTTTTACTGATTGGATTAAAAATTATAACATAATGGCACAAAGATAATGGTTTGAGCTAACTCGATAAGTAGATACTTGGCCATCGGCCATATTTTACAGAGAAATTTAATGTCTACCCGATACTGTTTCTTTTGTTTCAGAGAACGCTGTAAGAATCACCTGATAGTTTATGGATCTTTTAGTACGTGTCTCAATGCATCCTAGTGCTTGTGTTTATACAGTATTTGTGATAATATTATATGAATTGAGACAATTCCAGATGAGTGAGACCTGTGAGACGTAACCTAAGGACATTCGTTTATTCTAAACAGTTATTTTTTGTTATGGTTGTCAATGCAGATTTTATTTATAAATAAACGTAGAAAACATTATTTACGATAAAGTGCTTCCATATTTATTTTCTAAATCTTGGTTAATATAAAAATGTGCATTATTTATTCCATAAAATAAAAACTTTTGTGCGTCTTTTTATTGATTTAATTTGTGATTTAATAATATTTATATTGAATCACAAATTAGATCCATAAAAACTCGTTAAAAAGTTAATAATTAAATTGAAAGTCCTAAAACCGCTGTTCAAATTTCCCGCCAATGCGCCTCTGATGGCCGGCGGGCACACTAACACCCCTCTCTCTCTCTTCTTTCTCCCTCTACTGTGTTGCGATTTTTTAACAAGGAGCTAACATTTCTAACCCTATAAATTTTCTTTGGGCGACAGTTAGCTTCCAGACGTTGTTCCGTAGTGACGTGTGTTTCGTGAATTTATTTTCAATTATTTGCGTATTAGTTTAGCTCTCGTAGACTCTCTGGCTTTTGTTAATAGAAAGTGATCTTAGTGGTAAGTTTTGGCTAATATTATAATGTTTTATATAACAATAAACACTTATTAAACATTTTACGTGTGCCTAAATTGCCTTTTTGAGTGTTCTGAGAAGTCTGAGTAGTCCGTTGCAACATGCCCCTTACCCTGTCGCAACTTGCCCCTTACATGGGGCATGTTGCAACACATAGCAACTTTTTTTTTAAAATATGCGAATTAGTTTTAGTTTCTTTTGTAAAGTACTAAATTACTTTTTTAATATGTTACTTAAACATAGATCCAAGCTTTGTATAGAGAAATAAACAAAATTAATTATTATATGTGTTCGGAAAAAAAATATAATGCATTTTTGTTGCAACCTACCCTGGTCTCCCCTACCTATATTTTGATATTTTTCTCTTTTTAATGCGAAGAAAAGGTGTACACTGGCCACAGGGCATAACATGTTAATAAAAGTGCAGGTTGCAGACAATAATACAACTCAAAGCCAACGAGAAGCGACAGCTCGGCGTTTTGCGTGTCCTGTTTTGGTAAGCGCATGTGGCAAATAAATTGTGTATCGCTAAAAACCATGTGCTCGTCTAAGCTGTGTTTAGTCCGCGAGCTGACGTTATGCGCCTAGCTAATTGTGATATCATTTTGTTTTCGTTCTGTTGCATTTGCATCTGTACTAAAAAGTAAGGTCGCTCAGTGTAGAAAATAAGCAAGTTTTCTCGGAGTATCAAGTTGTGGATCGACCGTTATCGTTGTGTGAAGGTCACTGAAAAACGACCAGTCGATATCAAAGGTACCGACAGGTATTGTCGCTTCTGGTTTGCTGTAGTATTCTGTGATAATACTCATAGAATATAATGAGGAGTCACCTGCTGTAAACTGATGAGTTGTCGAGGAATTTCTTCATTATTGGTGGGTACCGCCTTGATAAATGTGTTAAAATCATAGATCAGGAAATAAAATAAATGAAGTATCAGCTGAAAACGACGAACTCCAAACTACAGAATTCGTTAGAAAAATTAACTAGCTGGACCATGTTGTCATATCATTTTATAAAAAATTTCTACTTCATCACTGTTAAATAAAATGTTTATTTTAAAAGTGAAACGGAGTTATAGATAGTTTGAGAACCTTTTCGAATAACAACTATAGTTTCAATGGGCATTTACCGAGCTACAATTTGGGACGTGAAATACGATCATGAAATCATAATACATACATATACGAGTGCTGTGGATAACTGAAAATATAATCAGCAACATATGAAGTAATTATTTTATTTCATGTTATATTTTTATTTCTCCTTGAGTTATTAGGTTCACATTATTTAGAATACATAATATATCTAAAAATTAAAAATTTTAGTGACAACGGAATAATAATTAAACCCTTTTTTTTCTGTGATATTATTTTTTAATCTGACTTGATTTGTCAATCTTGTGTCAGTTTCGAGTTTGGCCGGTTGTAATCACAGGTTGTAATCGGTCGCACTACTAACTGGTAAATAAATAAATAAATGCTTTATTTCAGATTTTTACTGATTATGACAAACATAAAAATAAATAAAATGAAAATGACGATCCTGGCAAAAATCTTTAAGACAATACGGTTCCAAATTTATTAGTGCCTTTTTAACTGTTAGTTTAAATTTTACCTGATTTGTGATAACCTTTATATTATTTGGGAGAGTATTGAATAATTTTATGCACCTGTACTGAGGGGCCTTTTCAGTCAGACTAAGTCTATGAGGAGCGTAATTAACTTTCAGTGTTCTTGTATTATATAGGTGATGTTTTGAGGAATCAAAGAGTTCTCTGTTTTTAAAAAGAACATCAAACACTCATATATGTACACACCATGTACAGTCATGACGCCCATACTTTTAAAAATAGATCTACAACTTTGCAAATGGTTCATTTTTTTGATTATCCCAATTAATCTTTTTTGTATCACAAATACATTCTGAACCATACTGAATTCGGTTATAGTGAAAAAGCCCATTACATGCTTTGTTGAAGCTCTTATCATATTTACGAATCAGCACATTGCACTTTCAAAATACTTCTAGAATATTTAATTCTTCAAAATCCGGTAAAGTAGATAAATTGTTCCACTAACTGTGGGTTCAGTTCCCTTGACATTATTGTGCGAATGCTTGGTGGCAACACAAAATAAAATTTAAGGTCATGTTTTTTTAAATAAATCGCCTTTGCGATCGTTTTGGACAATTATTGTTTCTTTAAGTTATCTAATTATTCTTTCGAAATTGATTGTTACCTAAGTAGATTTAACTTTTGTGAATGTGAAAGTGAACCATACAGAGGCACACACTAAAGGGGAGGAAAAAAACATTAATGTAGATGTTGAAAATGCTCGCCGGGAACGTCTTTGCAACATACTAATCTTAAATAGAAATATCTTCTAATGTTACTGAAAATATCAGGCGTGACCGATCTAATCGCAAGTGTTATTCGTCTGCTTAAGTCAACTAAGTAAAAGGGTTTAGTTTTGTATACAATATTTTTGACATAACCCCATAGGAAGAAGTCTAATGGCGTCAGATCATGGGATCGTGCTGGCTATTCCATCGATCCACGTCTCTCTATCTACCGATTTAGATGTGGTAATGGGGCGGTGCACCATCTTGCTGAAGCCATACTCGCTGGAAGTTGTGGGTTTGCTGGATCAGGATATAAGTTTGTCAAAGTTGGCAAGACATGATTTTGAAAAAAGGCTAAATAATTATCACCATTTAAATTACCATTAATTAAAAGGGGACCTATGATATAATCTCCAACTATTCCTGCCTACACATTAACCTTTTCAGGATATTGCGTATGTTCTTCTCTAATCCAGTGAGGATTTTCCCTAGACCAATAGCCGCAATTCTGACGATTAACATGACCGTGAAGTGTAAAGGTGCACTCATCAGAAAACAAAACATGTTCTAATTGGATCACATTGTTATCTAACATTGCCATAATTTGTTTACAAAAATACGTTCTCCCATCAAAATCGTTTTCCATGAGCTCATTAGTAGGTATCATTTTATAGGGATACATTTTATTTTCTTGTAATGTTCGAATAATCGATGAATGGCTAACATCGACATTTGACTAGAAGTATGTGGGTTTTCTTCAAAATCAAGCATAATATTTAATTTGGTATCATCACTTATTGCTGTCTAAGCTGGCGAAACTGCTTTTCTATTTTACTAATTTTTTCTTGAGTTATAGGCGGGGCAAATTAAGAATTTTTTTATAAAATACGCGAGCAACTTCCATTTGTGTCAGTGTTTTATCTCCATAACCAATCATCTGTGGAATTGTTATTTTGTGTATTTCTGTTAAATAAACCATTTTCCTGATTTGCAGTTAACGAAATTCAAACGACTATAACACTGACAACTATTGTCATGCTGACAGATAACAATTTGCTAAGGTCAGGAGTTTTAAACAAAAGTCAACAAAACTATTTATACATTTGTTTTATTTCATATCAGTAAAAAGAAACGCTGAAATGCAATAAATCTGAAAACACTTAATATTTCCGAAACAGTTGAAGATATGCGCGTACATGAAATATATGCGTAAAATTTTCTGAAAAATCCAAAAATTGAATAATATACAGGGTAATGCATTTAAAATAAGAAAGTTGGTATTGGCCACTGTTTTTCATGACACACCAGGTATAAAAAGTTTTTAATAAAAAAAATGCGCAATTGAAAATACCAATCGACGTGTCCAAGCGTTTTTTCGGACACGCCCACGTGTATTTATTACCTATCGAGTTTATTCCATTTGGCTGATACACACTATATAAAAATTTGTGTGACATAATGCCGGTTTCAAGAAAAACTATTGGCTGCAGGGAGCCAATAAAAATTTAACTTAGGGTATATTATTGGGAATATTCCACACTAGTGTAGAGCCCTCAAAACGTGGCAAAGTCTGCCTCCTAGCGGTAGAAAGTAAAAGTAAAAAAATTAAATATGACAATTTTGGAATTTTGACATTGGAAATGTTAGGTTATTGTGAAAATTATTATGAAATGATATATATGATGGTAAAGTTGATTGCTGTTGTTTTAAATCCCCCCCCCCCCCCCACCCCTCAAACAAATTAATAGAAATGTGCTCCCAAAATAGACCTAGGTAGGTATATAACTATTTTAGAAACTTTATTTATGTAATTATAAAAATATTCCTATCTCATTTTTTATAAGACTCGGACGAGCATCGTTAAAATGATAAATAGTTACGCATATTTTCTTAATTTCTTAATTCCTACAAAATGTTTACAACATATCAACGAAAAAAAAGATAGATATTAATCAAGTTAAAATATGCACGCATGCAACATAATTATTGTAGGTGTGCCAACTACCAAGTACCGTTCATGTAATGCGCCTAGTTGGTCTAGAACTTTTTCAATGGCACTCAAGCGCGACCTTTGTGAAAGCATTTAAGTTCAGCGATTTTACGGTTAAATGAATATGACATGAGGATTAATAATTCAGCAGGAATATTATCCACTAGCGAGCGGGTACCGCCGCGCCGCTTGAAACTCAAGAGAGATCAAGGATGGTATGGAAAATATACAATGATCTAGTACCTATAGGTGAAACAATAACAAATGAACCTATTGACAAAATCGTATTACATTCTGAAGTAAATCAACATGCAAATTGTGCTCCTTTCCTTCACTTTGTTTGTTAAACTTGCGCTGTAAGTATTAAGTAACATGATGGGAGAAATAATTTAAATCTTTGTCCAAAACCTTATAGAAAGTCTGCATTATGGCAAGTTGCTTCATTCATTTCCGTTTGAAGATATCCACAGAGTATGATAAGGCATCGAAAAAAATATTTTAAAATAGTGTGAAGAAGTAGTCCATGCTTAAAGTGGAGTTAAAGTATGGGAAAGAAAGAAAAAACTAAAAGTCTTTCTCCACAAAATTTAATAGAATAAAAAATTATTCAAGGATCTCTACATGTTTTGAACGTAGAAACATTCATCATTAGGAGACAGGAAAATTTATTTTATGCTGATGGTGTCAGCAAAAGAGAAAATTAGAACCTTAATGGAGCTTTTATGGACTTAGAAAATTGAAGTGTAGAAGAGACATGATAAATGAAGAAAAATGATAAACGTTAAACCATCAGTGGCGGCTTGTGACTAGCGAGTCAGGGCCGGCTTTAAATAAAAAAAAATTTAAATGTCCTTAAATTATTTAAAAAAGTACGTGTCTGTTTTTTCTAACTTTCTCGTTGTGAATTTTAATTTCATCAGCATAAGCACTACTTAAACAAGTTAAAATATTAGTCTTAACATCTCAAAACTTACCACATTATGACGATGTTTTGCACTATTTTCATGTTTTCTTTATTTTCTCTGAAATATGTTTTAAGTCCTGCACCCCATTTATAGTCCAATTATCATCCCCATCAAAAAGAAGACACACGAAACAAAAAAAATAATTTTTGTCCTCACAACCGCATACCTATTCAGGATTTTTTACTATATATTTCTTTGTCAAACTTACGCGTAAACTGTGCCTTACTTTTACATTTTGATTGCACTTGTACTATGTTCAATTTCTAGTGGTCGCACTGCATTTTTTAAATCAAGTTTTTCACTTAAGCTCAGAGAACTAAACACAAGCTTCTGTAAATCACTGACCTTCATATTACACGACCTTTTCCAACTTTATAAGTTTTATATCGTAACTAATAAATCAAATCAAAACAAATAAACAAAACATTAGCGCCTAGCGGCATCGACAGGTCGCCTCGTCAGAGCACATAATATCGATTATTCTACCGTGGTATCGCGAACAGTTGTTGTTGGGCGCGGAAAATTGGAGCTCGTCCGTGGCCGCTCGTTATGCGATGTGTAGGTGACGTCACGCCTTTGTCGTCATGGCAACTCATCGAGAGGCCGCGTTGAGTCGGGACGGATAATCGGTCGCCCCCGCCCGCCCGCGCTTAGTATAACATTGAGAGCGTGGAACTCGCTTGTCTATGAGTATAACCTGCCCGTTGGAATAGGGCTATGTTTGGTTTATGCCCGCGCTTAGAATAACCTACCCGCTGGAATAGGGCTATGTTTGGTTTGAATTATTTTAATGGATTACTTACATAGATTGCTTTATTGGTTTTTAAGTAAAGTATTTTTGGATTCTGTTTAAAATAATTGCAGGGAGGGCGGCGCCCCAGAGCCCTTCATTAACGAGCCGCCACTGTAAACCATACTGAGTATCTGAAAAAGGCATTAATGGGGGTCTAAGCCAACCAAATAAACTTCTTTTTAAAAGTTTTTAAATAATCTTCAACACCTTCTTAGAAAGGGTTTTTTCTTCTTCCCCAGTTTATTTGCTGGCTTAGACCCCCATTAATAACTTTTTCACATACTCAGTATGCTTTAACCTTTATCGTTTTTCTTTATATCATGTCTCTTCTACACTTCAATTTTTTAAGTCCATAAAAGCTCCATTAAGGTTCTAATTTTCTCTTTTGCTAACACCATCAGCATAAAATAAATTTTCCTGTCTCCTGATGATGATCGTTTCTACGTTCGAAACATGTAGAGACCTTTAAATAATTTTTTATTCTATTAAATTTTGTAGAGGAAGACCTTTAGTTTCCATTTTAAAATAGAATTAGAATTACAAAACAAATCACAAATCTAATTATTCCAAGCTTACACCTTATAACTGAAACCAAAGGTTAAAGGTATATAATCAAGATGGAGAGGCAACGGCAAAATAATTATTTTACGAATAATACATCGAATAAAATACATCGTTGCATCGACAAAAAATAGCAAATGGGCTCGATGCATCGCTTAAAAACGACGAATCACATTGAAAATATCGATGCTTTTTCATGCATCGATGTATATATCGAAGATTCCTATTTCCGTTTGGTGTTTTTTTGACAGCGGTTTGAAATTTTCTTCAGTTTATCGGTTTTGTGCAATAACTGCTGTGTTTTGTGATATTTTTTGTAGGCTAATTAAAATAAGTCGCAAGTATCAAGTATGCAAGAATTCGGAAAATAATAATTATGCAGTTAGTGCAGTATGGATGAGTAAATAGAAAGTTGGGTCATTTGTAGGTTAGGTTTATGGTTTATTCTATAGTAACGAGGTCACATTCAAGGGAAAATGCACCGTAATCCCTACTCCGGCCCCCACCCAACTCTTCACCGCCTCTCTCCTAGGTATCTGATCATTGGAAAATATAAATAACGCTCGTATTAACTTAAGAGATTGCCTAAGTAATCTATGTACTAAACAAATACTCAACCTCTAAGGGGGTGAAAAAGGAAGTATAAGTTTCTCTTGTTTTTAAAATTCAGGCCCTAAAATTAGCAGTCGCCAAAATATCGCGCACTTTTGAAATTCGGTGGGAAGGGGTACCTCCATTTCTATCTCCTTGCAAAAACGTTGGAAGTCGTATTTGTTTAACTGATTTAACAGAGTAACCCAAAAATTAATGTTTAGCTTTTTAGCAGTATTGGACTTAAAATTATATACATTTCAATAATAGTATATTATTTAACGAGCGTATAATGTAGGCCATAATAAAACGAGGATGAAGTTTACGGCACGAGCCAAAGGCGAGTGTTGTAAATCATCCAAGTGTATTATGGTTCATTAGACGCGAGTCATCTTCTATACTTTATCTAAAACCATCCATTTATACAGTGTCTGAAAAAAAGTTGAGTTCATATGGGAAATATAATAATTCCACTTGTTGTATTATGGATAGCATAATGCTCTTATTATCAGAAAAAAAGTTGAGTTCATATGGAAGATATAATAATGACACTTGTTGTTTTATGGTAATTACACTTGTTGTATTATGGATAGCATAATGCTCTCATTATCAGAAGTATTATGCACCTATTATTAAATGGTTGTAGATAAAATACATAATAATATATAGTTATACAGTGTGACCAGTAAAGTCCGCATCATATGGGATTTGTTTTTATTAATAACTTTATTCGAAATTTGACTTTGGCATCAAGTTCTGCTTCGATCGAGATATAAATTAAGCAAAAAAATAGTAGTCACGTGATTCGCATTATGTGTCAAATTTTAATTTTTTCAAAAAAATAATTCAAAAGTAGGGTTATTTCTGAAAGTATCGAAAAAGTTATTAGAAAAAGTTTTTTTTAATGCAGTTTCTAGCCCACATGCAAAATTTTAGCTGCATAAGAGTTTTGATTTTTCACCCATATTTTGTAAATTGCACCACTTTTGCAAAATAAGACTTAACGCAACCTACATAAAACTTCTTAGTTTTGACAATGCTTTATTTCAAATACATTTTCTTTAAAGTTGCGCCATATTAAATGTGTGTTTTTATACAAAATCAAAATTGGGCTATTAAAATTTGGTCGCATATGTGATGCAAAGTTTATTTGTTTTTGACCCTATATAAGGTAACTTTATAAAATAAGTATTTTTGAAAACGTAGTTTGTGTCTGAAAGTAATACACCTTAATATTAAGACAAAAAAGAACACAGTGTTATCAGTAAAGTGTTCATTAAGTTGAAAATAAATTTTAGTGGTGGGTAAAAAATCAAAATTATCTTATACAGCTGAAATTTTGTACGTGGGCTACAAATTGCATTTAAAAAAACCTTTTGTAATAACTTTTTTCGATATTTTCAGAAATACGAACAAACCCGAACAAACCACACTTTTGAATTATTTTTTGGAAAAATTAAAATTTGACAGATAATGCGAATCACGTGACTACTATTTTTTTGCTCAATTTTCATCTCGATCGAAGCAGAACTTGATGCCAAAGTCAAATTTCGAATAAAGCTATTAATTATAAAAAATCCCATATGATGCGGACGACTTTACTGGTCACACTGTAGGTACCCCTCTCAACACCCCTTTTCTTCACCTCCAAGTGTATTAAAAAAAATGATAAAACACGTACGTATTCTTATTTTGTTAGAATATATTATTTTAATTTAATTCTCAGATCAGCACTGCAAGTCCTACTCTCCCCAAAATAGTGGGGTCCTCATAGCCGTGAAGCATGGGCACGTGTTATCTCTTCTGAGGCACAAACACGTAGGTACACTACACCAAAATTCTTACACTTACACAAACACCTTCACAGTAAACTGTAAACAAACAAAGTAATAAGACAAAACCGAAACCTAGGTACACTAGTACCTAGGTTTAGGTGAAGTACAAAGCAAAGCGGAAATACTAATCGAGTGTGGTCTGACGGTTTATACGCCTAAGGCGCGAAAGCCGCAGGAACACGGGGAGTTTATTCGGTAGGCGGATCCTTCAGGTTTGATGAGACACTACTCTGCTTCACAGGGGGCCAGTCTTTAAAGGTTTTCCTCGAAAAAAAAAGTAAATTATCGAGATATTCTTTCTTAGTGGGAAAACCTTTCCATGGACTTGCGTTTATTCTCTTAGGGGGAATTTATTGAAATATTGAAATATTAAAATTGAAATACGTTAAGAAACTACCTACCTGTCAAAATTTATTTTTTCCAATATAAACTTTTCTAACCCCTTTTCACCCCTTTAGGGGTCGACGTTCAAAAAATTGAAATATTTATGCTGTTGGCATACCTTCGTTGCTGCATACACATTCATAAAGGGTAAAGGTTGTAACTCGGATCCTGACGAAACGTTAACTATTGCCCCTTTGCCTCTCTTAGTCATATCCTCTATAAAAGCCCTACACATTAGAGTTACTGCCCCTACATTTATTTTGATTATATCCCACAGGTCTTCTTCTGCAACCTCACCAAGTAACATTGGGTAATCGTATTGTTTTCCAACGTTGTTAACTAAAAGTAAAAAAAACGTTCTGTCTACCATTTAGCTGCGAAAGTTTATATTTTTTGAAAAATATTAAATGGCGGCATGGGCATGGTTATATAGGGGGGCTGGGGCTGTAAGAATAGCCCCCCTACCTGAGAAATTGAGCACCCCCAAAAATTTAAATATGTTACTTTTTATTCATTTTTTGAATAATAGTATATTATTAACCAAGGTCAGACAGCTACTATTATTGCCCGAGCGTGAAGTTGCCAGGAGCTGTCTAAACTGTGGTTAATAAAAAAAAATTCTACTACTAATACATTTACAAGATACTTATTTTTACCGTATTAGTAATTAACTAAAATATAGGGTAGGAGAAAGTCGGATAAGTTGACGAAGAGGGTAAGAAAACTAATATTTTTTTTTGTCCTCGCTATTATTATAAATAACCTTATGGTGGTGCCATCTCCTCGAAAGTAGACAAATTAATTTTCCAATGCAAATCATGATTTCATAAGCTTACAACCACGGGGATGAAGGTGGGATTGGGCAACCCGCAACATCTTGCCACCGGATATGTCAGCCACCTGGCCATATTTGAACGTATGTGCAAAAGCAATTGAGACGTACGTGCGATTAAAATCTGACATCGTTGATGTTTCGTTTTCGTAACCTTTCTTTTTAGACCGCCTTGTGGAAATGTTTTATTTTTTTGTGATTTTTATCGCACCGGCATTATTATTTATGTTAAAAATGTCACTGAAGTTCTTAGTATTTCTCTGAGTAAGTACTAAATATTGTAATATTATTATTAAGCTAAAAATATTGCATCCGAGAATATATCTTTTACTTCCAAATAATGTTTCTTGGAGGGATGATTTTTTATAACCTTTGAAATTGAAAGTCTGTACCTGACTGTGAAATTTGCTAATTTTTATTCTAGCGACGTTACTAATCAGTATTTATGTGTTTCATTTAAAGAATATGATGAAAATACTAGACTTACTTATGCCAGTGACAAACTAGTTCGCTTACTCGATGTAATTCCACGAGAAATTGTATCGTTTCCTTAATAATAGTGCATTGCTCAGTTAGAAGATACATTTTTAGATATTTATGAAAATGAATTTCAAAAATTTAACTTCTGTGAGCAACACGACATATGTAATGAAATTGTTAAATTATATGTTCGATTAACAGTTTACAAATATTTAAGAGATAAAAATACTCAAAATCAAACCTTAAGTGCTGGACACTATAAAAAGCATAACATTTTGAATAAAAGTAAAGTTAATGACTCCAGTTATAAAAGATTTAAAACCAATTAAACAATTTTCTCAGTTTCTATTTAAAAATAATTCTTGTTTTAAAACATTTTACTAATGTATGAGATTATTCTGCCCAATTTTTTTTTTGTTTCATGTTAATGCACACCTACAAGACTAGCCCAATGTTGACCTCTACCGGATTAAGACTTGCCCCACATGAAGACCTAATTTTAATAATGACCAGCCCTATAGTGCAAAATTGAAAAGCATAGGCAAGGAAGCCGTTGAACGACACCACGGTGACTCTAAACTTGTACCTACTAAGAAGGGTGATATAAGAATCACTGGTGGATACCTTAGATGCTTCCTTGACCTATATTTTTGTACAGGCCCAGGGAAGTTAGTCGACTCTGAATACCACCTTTAATCCCTTAGGAAACTTTTATTTTTGATAGTACAATGTTCCGTAACTAGTTCGTACCAGAAGTTCATATAGTTATTAGAAATTCGTCTTGTGTTAGACTCATTGGAAGTTATGCCTTCTGCATTAAGATCTTTTTGATCTAAACTTGAAATAAATTATAAACAAAATATGGTCGTTTTTTTTTCTAGAAAAGTCTTATTGTTTTTTATAGTAAATTAATTTTTTTAATGTTGTTTGCTTTGCTGTTTTTAATCGTTGAATAAACATAATTTGTCTCAGAAAATTAAAAAGCAAAGTAAACAAACATTAAAAAATTAATTTACTAACCTGCAATTAAAATTAAGCGTTCCCCCACCTTCCTCACCCCCTGCCACCTAACATGGCGATCGGTTAAACGTCATTCCCGTTTCGTTCAATTAACATGCAAATAACGTTTCTCTTAGTTGGTGTTTTGTGCTTACAACAGTTGTGTTTGTTTTCCGGCAAACTGTTATAACATTATTGTTGTGCCTTGTAACATTTTCCAGTAAATTTATAAGGTATCTTTAAATCAAATTGTGTTTAATTATTGATGATAGCAGTTTTTAATTGCATGAGTAGGTATTAAAGGCGGATTCTGGGACCTCCTCCTCCCTGTGACCTTGACCGCGCAGGTGTGCAGGTGTTAATTTGACCTTGAATTGTCCTTGACCGCACAGGTATACAGGTGTTCATTCGACCTTGAAAGATGCAACTACTCTTTGTTAATTTGACCTTGACCATACACCTGGACGAGGGTATTTTTATGGTATACAATTTTCTTTTATGTGACTCATTTGACCTTGAAGGATGGAGCTGCTCTTTGATGGTACTACCTTGGCGTGGACGAGGGTATTTTTATGGTATGCAGGTGTTCATTCGACCTTGAAAGATGCAACTACTCTTTGTTAATTTGACCTTGACCATACACCTAGACGAGGGTATTTTTATGGTATACAATTTTCTTTTATGTGACTCATTTGACCTTGAAGGATGGAGCTGCTCTTTGATGGTGCTACCTTGGCGTGGACGAGGGTATTTTTATGGTATGCAGGTGCCCTTTTATTTATAACACTATTGCGTTACAAATTTTTACACCATGATGTATTTTTATTTCTTTATTGTCGTCATTTATTTGTTTGAAAATATCTAAAGGGATGCAGTTGGGTTTTATTGATGTGACCTTGACCATTATTTTTTCCCAAAAGTTAGATTTGTATTACATTTGGGTTTTGTTATACCTTCATGTTCTTAAAGGGTGTTTATGGGATTTTCACACCTTGATGATATTTTCACACCTTGAAAGAGCTATTATAGTCGTAACAATAGGGTCTGGGTCTCTTTGTTATCGGATTTTCACACCTTGATGGGATTTTCACACCTTGAAAGAGTGTCTTTTGTTATGTATGATTTCGAAGGCGGCGTTGTTCTTTTGTTATGAGTAATATTGAGCGCTGGCTATTTTTCTTACTTTGTTCGTTATTTAGGTATTCTTGGATTTATTTTTATAGTGGATGCAGATGTCCTTTATGTAACCTTGACTAAACTTTTGAGCAGATGTTTATTTATGACATTGGGTTGGGTTTATTTTCGACCTTGGACGTGCTCGGACGCAAGTGTTTGGTTTTTACGCCTTGAAGAATTTTTATTTTTTATTGACGTAATTTTGTTCTAAAATATTGAATGAGGTGCAGGCACGTTTTATTTACGATGACCTTGTGTTGGTTTGGGGTGCAGGTGGTTTTTATGTTGTTGAGTTTTGTATACTCTTAAAGCGGCTACTCCTTTTACACTTTGAAGAATTTTTTTCTTTATTGACATCACTCTGTTCTAAAATATCGAATGGGATACAGGTATATATCGTTCTCTACTATGGTTGTTAAAATAGGGTATGTGCTCTTTGTTACGGGATTATTTAACATTGAAAAAGTGCAAGTGTCCTTTTGTATGGGTAACTTTGACTGCTTGCAAACATGCTTAATTTTTCTTTCTTTGCTCGTTATTTTTCTTTCTTTGATAATCTATGCTACCTCTTGTGAATGAAATCCCTTTTTTGACTAGTAGGTAAATATTACTTAAATTTATAAGGAGCTTTTTAGTTAATGGTGATGAATTTGGGTTAATTTATCTAGACTTGGCTGTTTCGCATCCGAAATAAAATATAAAAAATAAAATATTCCAATTCACAAAGTTGGATGAAAATTAGATTTAAAGCATGTGTTGCCGAATATTGATGCAGATAAGAAAAATTAAAGTGCACACAAGAATTATTACTTCATCATTGTAATTCATTTTTAAAAATCACATCCAGTAGATAATACGGGTTTTTATGGAAAATTCATATTTTATAACATATTTATTTATTTTTATAGTATTATTCTTGCTATTTCTTGTTGTCGTATACGTATCAAAACGCATGCTTAATTTATGTCTAAGGATTAATAAAAATGCATATTAGCGGTAAATATATTCTCTTATTTAATCAGACTACTATCCAAATAATGTTGTAGCATACATAAAAAGTTAACTTCTGATAAACCTTTCTTAAAATCCATTCTCCTCTCTCCATGTACTATTCTGTGATGAGTGAGAGCTTTTTAGAAGAAAAAATTATAACTTAGTGCTTTTACGCATTCAAAATTAAAATTGTATTATTTACATTTTTAGAAGAAAAAATTATAACTTAGTGCTTTTACACATTCAAAATTAAAATTATATTATTTACAAAAAGACATCACAGCTTATTACTCCTTATATCGACGAAGATACGAAAAGTTAATGTGCAGTAAACAAGATTTTTCTCTCATCATTGTAAGTAATAAAAAAAGCGGATATAGCATGTGTTTTAAAATTATAGAAAAAGCATCTGTATGTACATGAAGAGATATTCTTTATTTACATAATCAGCCCGATTCCATCAATTTAACAAAACAATAGGAATGAGGATCAGCCATCGCCTTTTAATAGTTTCATGCACGTTTACACAAAAACTACTAAAGCCATCGAACTTATTTCAAGATAATATATTTTTTGTTTATTAAGCAAAGCAGCTGAAGCAATTTTTTGTGCATCTACCTTTTATGTTATTGATGCACGCCAAGACTATTTCAAAAATAGTTGCAAGCGATCCGCTGTGCTGTCATAAAACTAGCAAAATTTTATAAAACGTGTAAATTTGGATAATTCAAGGATCAAATGTTGTTTTTCATGTGATTTTTAGAGCTTTTATTAAGTGAAAATATTAAAATTACTAAATACGGCATATTGGCATAAATTACTGTATATTTTGAAAATAAAAGTTAAAATCTGAAAATTCAGCTGTTTGCCTTTATTGCCCTTATAGTGAAATAAATCGATTATCTAAATTTTAAAACATTCATTCAATGTGTTTAATACTTATATTTTACATGTGGAATATGGGTACTCTTAAATATTTTCGGACAACCTTGAAATATTTTGAAAACCTTTATGTGTTTAGTACCCGAAGCAGATAAAATCAACTGCAACACACATTATTTAGTTTAGTTTTTTGAAAACCGTTCCCGAGTTACAATGGCTGGCCCTAGTCTGGTTGTGGACTTCCAAGCATTCAAGATAGAAAATAATAAACTAATCCCTAATGAACTTGCTGCCTACGATGGTCATAGAATTAGTAACTATGTTTTTAAACCCCGTTTGATCTAGCCTTTCTAAGACCAGCGGCATACAAACAAACGAAATGGTTAATGCAACACTATCATTGCATTGATTGGGATTCCGGATTTACTCCATTTCACAAATTTGCCGATATTGTACGGAGATTGACAGAAAAGGCTGATACCATTTACGTTAAGGGCAAAGAAAAAGCTGATTTTTTAAGAAAATATTCAAGCAAACCTATTATAGAGTTGGATGAGCAACCGGCCCTTAGAAAAGATGTCCCTAAATGTTTCTATCATTCAAATAATGAAAATTGTGCATGTTCTTTGTTTAATGTATTTTTGTTATATGATCAACATGTAATGAAAACCTAATTTTTTTTTAATAAACATTTAATAATACAACCAAAAGTGTCTGTTTTGTATTGATATCCTGATGTGAAGTAACTTTGTCTACCTATACATTCTAATTCATGTACTCATTCATACACCTAAAAACTTCAATACATAATATCCTAATATCCGAATATCCAATTAGCCACTTAGCCAAATCACCAAATATTCCAATACCCGAATATTTCTACTGACTTTTACTTTTTGTAAGTGTTTTCTCTTTTGTAATGTGTGTGAGTCACTTTTTAAATCAATATCGAACCGGAGAGTTTAAAAATATGACAAAATGTATAGAAGAAGAAATAAAATGTATGTAAAAGCCAAAGAGTTACTATAATCTCTACCAGACCTAGAATTTCAAAGATTAAAAAGTTCACCCAAGATACTCCCACGTATCTTTTTATCACCACCCTCTTGGTCACAGAACATACTTTTTTTTTAATCCCAAGCACTCAGCATGTGCCCTTGTATATTAACAAAAACCCGAAAAACCACTCGAAGAAGAAACGACACAATCAAAGTTTTAATACAACTAGCGATAAAAACTCATTTTAGCTAAACAAACAAAAATGTTTGCTTAACACACCATCGGTCGACAATTTTCGTAAGAAATATAGAAAACATGCAGATCGTAGTCTAAACAGTATAATACAAAAATATAATGTTTTACGAGCATTAGTTGTTTAAATATACTGTAAGATATCCATGTTTTTAATAAAAAAAAAAGATTCCGCAAATTCGAGTTTTATTCTTTTATTAAGTTTAAAAATGACTTCAATAATGCGGGTAGATTAACTTATCAAAAATTCGGCTATTTTGTGTTTTTTCAAGAATTAAAACGGAGGGGGTCAGTTCCAATCATCGTATCCATTAAAGTATTTATTTGTGCATTCGTATAAAAAAAAGATAGGTAGTCATAATATGGAATCATCGCCGTTTAAACTTTTTCAGCTAGTGCTCTCATACACAGACATAAGAAACACAACAACAATATAGACAAACTTTATCATAAATGGATGTAAAATATATAGAAATTTATTTTTTAAGTTAAATTTTGATCTATACATTGTTCAAGAAATTAAGATTATAGAACCAATGTCCAGTATTCAACAAGCGTAAATTCAAATCGAAATTATTATATTAGAGACATTTTATAGTAGACATACCGTTGTACATTTGATATGTGAACAACTTTGTATAATATTTTTGTCCTGTTTTAACGTACCTATTATTTTAAAGGTATAAGGAAATCCTTTTTTAAAAAAATCACCCTCTTATAACTTAAATTAGTACCTTTGAAGTTATCGCAATGGGGACAGAAGAGAGGAATGATGGACATAAAACAAAACAATTGCTTCTAACAAGAGTTTTATACTTACTGAACACTCCCAGGTTATTATCTAAATTGTATCAACAGTCTTTCGAAAATAGTTTATTCGCATAATTTTTATTGGTAAATTTTTGAGCGTAAACCCATGAAGCCAGAAGTTTTGCAACATTCTCCAAGAATAAAAGTCTTATAAATCCATTCTTCTCTTAGATAAATTATTATTTCAAATATTACTATTATTATTATAATAAAAAGAAAACAGAATGGGCCCCTAGTAACGAAATGATGATTTGCAACTAAACACTTTGAGAAATAAGTGAAAAACAAGTATTATATTATTATGCGACTTGTCAAAATACTAGATAGACTTTCAATTATTCATTATTTTTTAAAAACGCTGGTATAATAAATTGTGTTACTGATTACAGGCCCATATCCAAAATTTCACTTATTCCTAAACCAATGGAATTCTTAGTTAAAGATTTTCTTGAGGACTGTTTTAAAAATGTTATTTTCACTAACCAGCATGGCTTTATAAAGGGAAGGTCAATAACAACAAATTTACTAGTTTATTCTGATTACATTTTTAATTCCCTAGAAAATGGTGTTGACTGTCAAATTTACGCCCATGATCGGTCACCAAGGATTTTTTTTTAAATATTGCAAAGGTTTATAAGACACCTAAGTGTTGAAGATACTTGTGTTTTGGTTCTCTCTTTATTGCTATTGCACAACACTTCGATTTTCTTTTAAAACTGGAAGAGTTACATTAGTTTTTGATTTGATATTCATAAATTACACTTTATAGACTTCTTCAGTATTACATTTTCGGCTTTTTTTCATGCAAAAAGTTCTACACAGTCCTTAAACTGATTCCAGTGCTTTTGCTATTATTTCTTGCATATTAGTTGAGAAATTTCAACTTACTCTTTCATTTTCCAAATAGTCAATCAAATTTTGTATGATTGTTTTTGCTTGGGAGGCTCAAAGCACCAGAAAATTGCCTTTTATTATTCGAATTGACAAATTTGTCACTTCAACTTGTTAAAAACACAAAATAGACATAATATGTTCATTACAACTTTTTAGAACCACTAAAAATTATAAGTTTATTCCTTTTTCTCATGCTGAAATTATATACGTCATCTATCCTACGGATTTTACCACGAACCACAAACCGAATTTTTGTTTTTGGTCAGACAAACTATGCAATGATTTCTATATATTATTTATCGTTAACGTGTACAATACCTTCTTTTTTTATTCCTAATTATTATATTTTTATGTTTTCCTCCCGTTTCTCAAATCGCTAAATATTTGAATATTTCGTTATAGACAATAAAATACGAAATTATGTTAGAACAAACCTAATATGAATTTTTTTACCAGGTGTGTGTCTAATAAACCAATATACCTATTTTTCCATTGATATTTTTAGCAATATTAAACAAAGGTAGACACATCAGATTGGTCGAATGACAATAAATACAAATCCATGGTTATATATTCAAATGATGGTATACTTTTTAGGCAGGTTTGAAGAGTTCTTCGCAAATACCCTGTTTGTTATTTGAACGCAACATTTAAATAGTATTTTACTCTTAGTAATGAATAGCATTAAACTGAATACTGTTTATAATACCGTAAAATTGTATATTGTAAACGTTGAAAACTTATATTGTTAACACGATTTCTTTTACCAAGATTAGCACTGTCGTTGGTATTTAGTTGAGTTTTTATATATTTGTTCTAAATCAGAGTTTTAATCGGTTATTTATTTTATTTACTAAGTTATATGGGTAAAAACGCAAAAAAGCAAAAAAAACCATTAAAACCATATATTCAGTAACTTTATTTTATTGTAACAAATTAATGTATATTACATTTTACTGTTAGTAGGAAATACATATTTTATTCAATTCTTGATTTTTTTGTATCCGTATAACACAGAGCTTCCATTTGGTAAACATCTCCTTTTTGTAGAATTTTGTCTATACAGTTTAACTTCAGTTCTTGTGGTTACCTCATGTTCCTTTGTTCTACGAATATTCTTTGATATAATTGGTATTGGCTTGGACTCTTTAAGAATCATATCCTTAATGGTATTAAAATTAACAAGTTGTGATGCTGCATAGTTTATGGAAATACCCTTAACTTTACAAATTACTTCCTCTCTTTGCGTTTTAGTGAAATACACCTTAAAAGAGTAATTTTTTGGACCGCCAGAGACAAAGGATGGAATTAAAACCGTAACTATCAAGTTCGCCACTTCTAGAGAGATATATTACAGAATCTGTACAGGACTAATACAGTACTCTATTATCAACACGTTCGAGATATGAATATAACTTAAAACGTGCCCGGGCTGTGACGTAAGCCGCATTCACTACATTTACTGTAGGTAGAGAATTAACAGGTTTCTTCGGTGTATTCACAATTTACCACCATAGTAAAAAATTCCGAAGGTTGGTTTATTATTTTAGTTTTTTGCTGATTTTCTCGTCCAAATTCTCCCCGGAAACTGTTTAATATTAATTTAGCCTAGGACCTTAAACCGAAATTGCGACGATATTGTGAAGTTCTTATTTAACATATTCCTTTTCAAAAAAAGTCTTCAATATATTTTAAATTTCGTTCTTCTGTTTGAAAATATGTACCCCAATCACTTGCTTCTTGTTTAATTTTAATAAACTTGTTCATCATAGCAGTAAATAAACCCTCTTGTCCAGAATGTTTGTTAAATCTTTAAACTTGATATTTCCATATTTCATTCACTTCCAAAATTTTGTAACCCTTTTCTACATATTTCAACACTTCCTCCAGACATTGGTGGTAAATTGTGAATACACCGAAGAAACCTGTTAATTCTCTACCTACAGTAAATGTAGTGAATGCGGCTTACGTCACAGCCCGGGCACGTTTTAAGTTATATTCATATCTCGAACGTGTTGATAATAGAGTACTGTATTAGTCCTGTACAGATTCTGTAATATATCTCTCTAGAAGTGGCGAACTTGATAGTTACGGTTTTAATTCCATCCTTTGTCTCTGGCGGTCCAAAAAATTACTCTTTTAAGGTGTATTTCACTAAAATGCAAAGAGAGGAAGTAATTTGTAAAGTTAAGGGTATTTCCATAAACTATGCAGCATCACAACTTGTTAATTTTAATACCATTAAGGATATGATTCTTAAAGAGTCCAAGCCAATACCAATTATATCAAAGAATATTCGTAGAACAAAGGAACATGAGGTAACCACAAGAACTGAAGTTAAACTGTATAGACAAAATTCTACAAAAAGGAGATGTTTACCAAATGGAAGCTCTGTGTTATACGGATACAAAAAAATCAAGAATTGAATAAAATATGTATTTCCTACTAACAGTAAAATGTAATATACATTAATTTGTTACAATAAAATAAAGTTACTGAATATATGGTTTTAATGGTTTTTTTTGCTTTTTTGCGTTTTTACCCATATAACTTAGTAAATAAAATAAATAACCGATTAAAACTCTGATTTAGAACAAATATATAAAAACTCAACTAAATACCAACGACAGTGCTAATCTTGGTAAAAGAAATCGTGTTAACAATATAAGTTTTCAACGTTTACAATATACAATTTTACGGTATTATAAACAGTATTCAGTTTAATGCTATTCATTACTAAGAGTAAAATACTATTTAAATGTTGCGTTCAAATAACAAACAGGGTATTTGCGAAGAACTCTTCAAACCTGCCTAAAAAGTATACCATCATTTGAATATATAACCATGGATTTGTATTTATTGTCATTCGACCAATCTGATGTGTCTACCTTTGTTTAATATTGCTAAAAATATCAATGGAAAAATAGGTATATTGGTTTATTAGACACACACCTGGTAAAAAAATTCATATTAGGTTTGTTCTAACATAATTTCGTATTTTATTGTCTATAACGAAATATTCAAATATTTAGCGATTTGAGAAACGGGAGGAAAACATAAAAATATAATAATTAGGAATAAAAAAAGAAGGTATTGTACACGTTAACGATAAATAATATATAGAAATCATTGCATAGTTTGTCTGACCAAAAACAAAAATTCGGTTTGTGGTTCGTGGTAAAATCCGTAGGATAGATGACGTATATAATTTCAGCATGAGAAAAAGGAATAAACTTATAATTTTTAGTGGTTCTAAAAAGTTGTAATGAACATATTATGTCTATTTTGTGTTTTTAACAAGTTGAAGTGACAAATTTGTCAATTCGAATAATAAAAGGCAATTTTCTGGTGCTTTGAGCCTCCCAAGCAAAAACAATCATACAAAATTTGATTGACTATTTGGAAAATGAAAGAGTAAGTTGAAATTTCTCAACTAATATGCAAGAAATAATAGCAAAAGCACTGGAATCAGTTTAAGGACTGTGTAGAACTTTTTGCATGAAAAAAAGCCGAAAATGTAATACTGAAGAAGTCTATAAAGTGTAATTTATGAATATCAAATCAAAAACTAATGTAACTCTTCCAGTTTTAAAAGAAAATCGAAGTGTTGTGCAATAGCAATAAAGAGAGAACCAAAACACAAGTATCTTCAACACTTAGGTGTCTTATAAACCTTTGCAATATTTAAAAAAAAATCCTTGGTGACCGATCATGGGCGTAAATTTGACAGTCAACACCATTTTCTAGGGAATTAAAAATGTAATCAGAATAAACTAGTAAATTTGTTGTTATTGACCTTCCCTTTATGAAGCCATGCTGGTTAGTGAAAATAACATTTTTAAAACAGTCCTCAAGAAAATCTTTAACTAAGAATTCCATTGGTTTAGGAATAAGTGAAATTTTGGATATGGGCCTGTAATCAGTAACACAATTTATTATACCAGCGTTTTTAAAAAATAATGAATAATTGAAAGTCTATCTAGTATTTTGACAAGTCGCATAATAATATAATACTTGTTTTTCACTTATTTCTCAAAGTGTTTAGTTGCAAATCATCATTTCGTTACTAGGGGCCCATTCTGTTTTCTTTTTATTATAATAATAATAGTAATATTTGAAATAATAATTTATCTAAGAGAAGAATGGATTTATAAGACTTTTATTCTTGGAGAATGTTGCAAAACTTCTGGCTTCATGGGTTTACGCTCAAAAATTTACCAATAAAAATTATGCGAATAAACTATTTTCGAAAGACTGTTGATACAATTTAGATAATAACCTGGGAGTGTTCAGTAAGTATAAAACTCTTGTTAGAAGCAATTGTTTTGTTTTATGTCCATCATTCCTCTCTTCTGTCCCCATTACGATAACTTCAAAGGTACTAATTTAAGTTATAAGAGGGTGATTTTTTTAAAAAAGGATTTCCTTATACCTTTAAAATAATAGGTACGTTAAAACAGGACAAAAATATTATACAAAGTTGTTCACATATCAAATGTACAACGGTATGTCTACTATAAAATGTCTCTAATATAATAATTTCGATTTGAATTTACGCTTGTTGAATACTGGACATTGGTTCTATAATCTTAATTTCTTGAACAATGTATAGATCAAAATTTAACTTAAAAAATAAATTTCTATATATTTTACATCCATTTATGATAAAGTTTGTCTATATTGTTGTTGTGTTTCTTATGTCTGTGTATGAGAGCACTAGCTGAAAAAGTTTAAACGGCGATGATTCCATATTATGACTACCTATCTTTTTTTTATACGAATGCACAAATAAATACTTTAATGGATACGATGATTGGAACTGACCCCCTCCGTTTTAATTCTTGAAAAAACACAAAATAGCCGAATTTTTGATAAGTTAATCTACCCGCATTATTGAAGTCATTTTTAAACTTAATAAAAGAATAAAACTCGAATTTGCGGAATCTTTTTTTTTTATTAAAAACATGGATATCTTACAGTATATTTAAACAACTAATGCTCGTAAAACATTATATTTTTGTATTATACTGTTTAGACTACGATCTGCATGTTTTCTATATTTCTTACGAAAATTGTCGACCGATGGTGTGTTAAGCAAACATTTTTGTTTGTTTAGCTAAAATGAGTTTTTATCGCTAGTTGTATTAAAACTTTGATTGTGTCGTTTCTTCTTCGAGTGGTTTTTCGGGTTTTTGTTAATATACAAGGGCACATGCTGAGTGCTTGGGATTAAAAAAAAAGTATGTTCTGTGACCAAGAGGGTGGTGATAAAAAGATACGTGGGAGTATCTTGGGTGAACTTTTTAATCTTTGAAATTCTAGGTCTGGTAGAGATTATAGTAACTCTTTGGCTTTTACATACATTTTATTTCTTCTTCTATACATTTTGTCATATTTTTAAACTCTCCGGTTCGATATTGATTTAAAAAGTGACTCACACACATTACAAAAGAGAAAACACTTACAAAAAGTAAAAGTCAGTAGAAATATTCGGGTATTGGAATATTTGGTGATTTGGCTAAGTGGCTAATTGGATATTCGGATATTAGGATATTATGTATTGAAGTTTTTAGGTGTATGAATGAGTACATGAATTAGAATGTATAGGTAGACAAAGTTACTTCACATCAGGATATCAATACAAAACAGACACTTTTGGTTGTATTATTAAATGTTTATTAAAAAAAAATTAGGTTTTCATTACATGTTGATCATATAACAAAAATACATTAAACAAAGAACATGCACAATTTTCATTATTTGAATGATAGAAACATTTAGGGACATCTTTTCTAAGGGCCGGTTGCTCATCCAACTCTATAATAGGTTTGCTTGAATATTTTCTTAAAAAATCAGCTTTTTCTTTGCCCTTAACGTAAATGGTATCAGCCTTTTCTGTCAATCTCCGTACAATATCGGCAAATTTGTGAAATGGAGTAAATCCGGAATCCCAATCAATGCAATGATAGTGTTGCATTAACCATTTCGTTTGTTTGTATGCCGCTGGTCTTAGAAAGGCTAGATCAAACGGGGTTTAAAAACATAGTTACTAATTCTATGACCATCGTAGGCAGCAAGTTCATTAGGGATTAGTTTATTATTTTCTATCTTGAATGCTTGGAAGTCCACAACCAGACTAGGGCCAGCCATTGTAACTCGGGAACGATTTTCAAAAAACTAAACTAAATAATGTGTGTTGCAGTTGATTTTATCTGCTTCGGGTACTAAACACATAAAGGTTTTCAAAATATTTCAAGGTTGTCCGAAAATATTTAAGAGTACCCATATTCCACATGTAAAATATAAGTATTAAACACATTGAATGAATGTTTTAAAATTTAGATAATCGATTTATTTCACTATAAGGGCAATAAAGGCAAACAGCTGAATTTTCAGATTTTAACTTTTATTTTCAAAATATACAGTAATTTATGCCAATATGCCGTATTTAGTAATTTTAATATTTTCACTTAATAAAAGCTCTAAAAATCACATGAAAAACAACATTTGATCCTTGAATTATCCAAATTTACACGTTTTATAAAATTTTGCTAGTTTTATGACAGCACAGCGGATCGCTTGCAACTATTTTTGAAATAGTCTTGGCGTGCATCAATAACATAAAAGGTAGATGCACAAAAAATTGCTTCAGCTGCTTTGCTTAATAAACAAAAAATATATTATCTTGAAATAAGTTCGATGGCTTTAGTAGTTTTTGTGTAAACGTGCATGAAACTATTAAAAGGCGATGGCTGATCCTCATTCCTATTGTTTTGTTAAATTGATGGAATCGGGCTGATTATGTAAATAAAGAATATCTCTTCATGTACATACAGATGCTTTTTCTATAATTTTAAAACACATGCTATATCCGCTTTTTTTATTACTTACAATGATGAGAGAAAAATCTTGTTTACTGCACATTAACTTTTCGTATCTTCGTCGATATAAGGAGTAATAAGCTGTGATGTCTTTTTGTAAATAATATAATTTTAATTTTGAATGTGTAAAAGCACTAAGTTATAATTTTTTCTTCTAAAAATGTAAATAATACAATTTTAATTTTGAATGCGTAAAAGCACTAAGTTATAATTTTTTCTTCTAAAAAGCTCTCACTCATCACAGAATAGTACATGGAGAGAGGAGAATGGATTTTAAGAAAGGTTTATCAGAAGTTAACTTTTTATGTATGCTACAACATTATTTGGATAGTAGTCTGATTAAATAAGAGAATATATTTACCGCTAATATGCATTTTTATTAATCCTTAGACATAAATTAAGCATGCATTTTGATACGTATACGACAACAAGAAATAGCAAGAATAATACTATAAAAATAAATAAATATGTTATAAAATATGAATTTTCCATAAAAACCCGTATTATCTACTGGATGTGATTTTTAAAAATGAATTACAATGATGAAGTAATAATTCTTGTGTGCACTTTAATTTTTCTTATCTGCATCAATATTCGGCAACACATGCTTTAAATCTAATTTTCATCCAACTTTGTGAATTGGAATATTTTATTTTTTATATTTTATTTCGGATGCGAAACAGCCAAGTCTAGATAAATTAACCCAAATTCATCACCATTAACTAAAAAGCTCCTTATAAATTTAAGTAATATTTACCTACTAGTCAAAAAAGGGATTTCATTCACAAGAGGTAGCATAGATTATCAAAGAAAGAAAAATAACGAGCAAAGAAAGAAAAATTAAGCATGTTTGCAAGCAGTCAAAGTTACCCATACAAAAGGACACTTGCACTTTTTCAATGTTAAATAATCCCGTAACAAAGAGCACATACCCTATTTTAACAACCATAGTAGAGAACGATATATACCTGTATCCCATTCAATATTTTAGAACAGAGTGATGTCAATAAAGAAAAAAATTCTTCAAAGTGTAAAAGGAGTAGCCGCTTTAAGAGTATACAAAACTCAACAACATAAAAACCACCTGCACCCCAAACCAACACAAGGTCATCGTAAATAAAACGTGCCTGCACCTCATTCAATATTTTAGAACAAAATTACGTCAATAAAAAATAAAAATTCTTCAAGGCGTAAAAACCAAACACTTGCGTCCGAGCACGTCCAAGGTCGAAAATAAACCCAACCCAATGTCATAAATAAACATCTGCTCAAAAGTTTAGTCAAGGTTACATAAAGGACATCTGCATCCACTATAAAAATAAATCCAAGAATACCTAAATAACGAACAAAGTAAGAAAAATAGCCAGCGCTCAATATTACTCATAACAAAAGAACAACGCCGCCTTCGAAATCATACATAACAAAAGACACTCTTTCAAGGTGTGAAAATCCCATCAAGGTGTGAAAATCCGATAACAAAGAGACCCAGACCCTATTGTTACGACTATAATAGCTCTTTCAAGGTGTGAAAATATCATCAAGGTGTGAAAATCCCATAAACACCCTTTAAGAACATGAAGGTATAACAAAACCCAAATGTAATACAAATCTAACTTTTGGGAAAAAATAATGGTCAAGGTAACATCAATAAAACCCAACTGCATCCCTTTAGATATTTTCAAACAAATAAATGACGACAATAAAGAAATAAAAATACATCATGGTGTAAAAATTTGTAACGCAATAGTGTTATAAATAAAAGGGCACCTGCATACCATAAAAATACCCTCGTCCACGCCAAGGTAGCACCATCAAAGAGCAGCTCCATCCTTCAAGGTCAAATGAGTCACATAAAAGAAAATTGTATACCATAAAAATACCCTCGTCCAGGTGTATGGTCAAGGTCAAATTAACAAAGAGTAGTTGCATCTTTCAAGGTCGAATGAACACCTGCATACCATAAAAATACCCTCGTCCACGCCAAGGTAGTACCATCAAAGAGCAGCTCCATCCTTCAAGGTCAAATGAGTCACATAAAAGAAAATTGTATACCATAAAAATACCCTCGTCCAGGTGTATGGTCAAGGTCAAATTAACAAAGAGTAGTTGCATCTTTCAAGGTCGAATGAACACCTGTATACCTGTGCGGTCAAGGACAATTCAAGGTCAAATTAACACCTGCACACCTGCGCGGTCAAGGTCACAGGGAGGAGGAGGTCCCAGAATCCGCCTTTAATACCTACTTGCATGCGTATATAATTTTTGTTCATAGTTCGTCTACTGTGAAAATATGGTTAGGAAATTTAAACATAACCTTTATGGGTAACACGACGCGTATAACATGACGAGATCGTCGTCTTACCCGCATATTTTTTTTTAATGTTGGTAATTTTCTTTTTTCATATTTTTGGCGAAGAAGATTACGCTGCAGCTAAAATGTCAGGAAGATACATTTTTTCTCAAGAAACTGTCCCAGAAGCAAAAATGACACCGTAACTTCACAAGCAGGGATAAATTCTCCAGAGTATTCATCGGAAGATGAGCTGCCCTTAATTCACTTTGTACAGCAATCTTTATCTGTTCCAGGAGAAAAATTACACATTGAGAATAATATTCAAGCAAATCGATAACAAGATAATACTAATGACGCCAGCTTAGCACGCACAAATGTATCAAGTGGTAAAAGAAACATTTTTGTTAAATGAAAGGTCAGATTTCAGCTTTTGGACAAAAAAAAAATTGTCAAAAACCTGAAATCTGACCTTTTATTTAACAATAAAGTAGTGGACGAAACCTCAACAGATAGAAACATTTTTGGATCATCTTTTATTGAAAACGCAGAGTGTTTCAGTCCTAGTGGAATCAAAAAAAAAAAACTTATCCCAGTGTAGCTTTAAAAAATATTAAAATAGAAGAAACGATGTCGCTATGGAAAATACGTCCTTTTCCAACATATGAAAAACCAGAGAACCAAAAAGGAAGGAAAATTGTTGCAAGTATTTTTACCGATACCGTAAAATGGGGTGAATAGCAACACTTTTAAGCATTAATGCATCTATACCGCAATTAGTAATATGCGTAAAATAAATATTTAATATGCCAATAATAGATCTCGGTGTCCTCTGTAAGGATTTCTATATGTATTTCTTTTCTTTAAAAATAACTGTAAAAATAATATATATATGGTGTGTTGCGATTCACCTTAGAACCGGTGTGAATAACAACACCCGTTTAATTACACATCAGATGGCTTTCACATTGTCTACGAGGTGAAAAGCAACACATTTTATGTTTTTAAAAAACGTTTTAGGCTACAAATTAACTGTTGCTCTAACCGTTTCCGAGAAAAAAATCGCAAATGTGAAAATGTCGAAACTGACGACAACGACGGCAACATACATATTTTAAATGTAGCAGCTTATATAGACGAAAATTTTCAAGAGGCGATCAGGGGGCGAAATTGGACATGTGCAGGATGTAACATATCGCAGAATTTCTGCGATATGTTAACTAACAGCTCGCCACCTGTCGCCTTTCCAGGTGTTGCGATTCAGCCCACTTTTTAATAATTTCTGATCAATCATATTTAAAAATTCATAGAATCGTTACGTTTAAGTTGCGATGTTGCCAAATGTAAAAATTATTAGTAGGATGGTACTAAGGACCTGTGTTATCGCGCTTTACCTTAAATTTAAATGTTAAGTAGGTTTATCAGATAAAGTTTTTTCAGGAACAAAAACTTAATAAAAAAATATCCCTTTTAAATATTGAAACCTCAAAGCCTTTTTTTCTCAGAAATTTCGATTTTGTCCTTTACGTAGGGGTGACCGGGGCTGGTTGTCACATGGGTTGGTTGTCACAAGGCTTACAACTTGGCAACGCCGAAAGATGCAGTTGCCTGGTAGGTCACAAAGCATTCTCGCGTCTTCAGAGAGCAGGTGGATTTAGTATAAAAATTACCACCGATGAATTAGGGTCACGCGGACGAAAATAAATAAATCACTTAACCTAACTAAATTTTTCGCTAGCCATTTAACTATTTGTTTTGAAGACAGCAGTTGATAATATACAAAAACTGTTGAATACATTTTGTTTTTCACTTGGCTGGCTTCGATTTAACGTAAGAATTGAATTTATATTTGTGTAATTAGTGGCGTAATTGAGCTTTGAAAATTAATTGTATAGTGGGGCAAGTTGTCTCAAATAAGCCGGGGTCGATTGTCACATATGACAACCAGCCCCGCTAGACGATTAACTTTCCACACCACTTCACTTAGGTAGATATTATAAGTCTATTTGCTTTTTATTGTTTTTAGATTACACAATCATGGTTCGAAATTTTTAAAGGAAGACTGAGAAGGGAAAAACGCCAGCTAATGTACTTTTAAGAGCTGCTTATAGCTGTTAGGTTGGTAAAATTAAATAAATCATCAATAAGAAAAGCGGCAGATGATATTAACGTAAATTACCGTACTTTGGCAAGATACTGTAAAAAAATTCCAGAGTCTGACTTACTAGATGAACAAATGGTAACACCAACGATCACAGTTGGCTACATCAAAAATCATTTAGTATTTGAGCCTGAACTTGAAAACCAACTGGTTCAATATATACCTACTTAAAGCATCTGACATTTATTTTGGATTGTCACCTAAGGAAGTACGTATTCTTGCTTATCAATTTGCTAGTGCTAACTCATTAAAAATGCCGGAAAATTAGAAGCTCCAAAAAATTGAAAAACCTAAGACAACCCGAGAGACCACCAATTCGAATAGGGAAACTGACGAAGAAGAATGTTTTTGTTTAATTTGTCTCGAACCATTTTCCAACAGTGTGCCGAATGAAGTGTGGGTAAAATGCAGATCCTATGGTGGTTGGTCCCATGATGCGTGCACCCACTTTATATTTGCCATAACTGCGAAAGTAAATGATTTTATAATCAATTTTCTACTTTTCCTTAAAAACTTTAGAATAATTACATTTTGTATTAAGATTTTGTATTAATATGTGTTCTTAAAATAATGAAATATACGTCGTGACAACCAACCCCCAGTAACGTGACATCCAGCCCCAATAAGGGGCAAGTTGTCACAATTGTGTCTATTTTTTGAAAAATTCTAATTTTGCACTTTGAATTCATGTACAGCCTTATAAATTTTAAGTAGTACTTCCAAAGCATGAAACATGTTAGTGATGCACTAAATGCGCACATAATGTTTCATATTTAATTATAAAAAAATAATTTCTTAAAATTGTGACAACTGGCCCCGGTCTCCCCTATTAGGGAAAGGTCCCAGGAACTTACTAAAAAAGTTTTAAGTTTCTGAAAAGTAAGCAGATTGATAAAAAAAATAAAACATTCTTTTCCTGAAAATCGTTGCATTTGGTCCAGCAGTTGCGATTCACCCCATTCTACGGCACCTACTCCAATAAAGATACAGTTAGAGGAAAAGTTAGCGACTGAGAAGCAAAAAGATGATGCTAAAATTTTAAGGAAGCAGAAAAAGCAAAAAAAAAAACAAAACAAATAGAAAAAGTCAGCCGAAACCCACTAATAAAAATAAGGAAGCAATATGCCCAGGATGTAAGGAATATTTTGAAGATCCACCCGCAGAAGACTGAATTCAATGTTTGAAATGTCAAAGATGGTGGCACGATTCCTGTAGCGACTATTCAGGAGTGGGAACGTACAAATGCGTTTTAGGTTAATGGGTACTTCATCTTACCCGCATAGGTTCGTCATCTTAACCTACTAGTGGGTAAGATGACCAATTTTTCATATAACCCAAATTGTTATTTGTTTAAATAGTCTGTTTAGTTTTTGATAACTTATATTATATTTTTACGTGCATTAAACATTAAGAATTGCATGTAAATTAACGCACATAAAAAAAATGTAACCAACATAAAAAAAATAAAAAATTACTGTTAACACCGCTAACTTACCAGACTTTCCCCTATATATTTAAAAGATTACTTCTGTAACTTTGTTCAATCAATTACCTCTGTAAATTTGGCCGGTCGCCTAGCAACAAGAAATTACCGTCTATCTTCTATGTTTTTGTTGCAGAATCAAAAAATCACTTACTTACTGCTTACCTGCTTTCAAATAGATTGTTTTTATTATTAACCATGATCGTACTTATAAGTTTTTTTATATGTATTGGCCTAGCAATTTTCATTTTAATATTCGCATTAGAAAATGGGTAAAACTACACAGAACTTTGTGCGCCTAATTTTTTATTTGTGTGATGAAAAAAGTACAATTTTATAAATGGGCTTAAGCCCCCCTCCCCTTTCCCCACCCTCACCCAGAGACAACAGGCTAGGTACGCCTAAGATCGCATACCCACGCATTTAGTATTTTGTAGGAAAGACAAACATTAATGAGATTATATTATATGTGTCGAAATAAAAAGTAAACATTGCAGGACGATTTGTTATTAACTTTAAAGTCATTACAATCGCATTTATTGGGATTCAGTTTTGTATAATTAACAATTATTATTATGCAAATAAATAAGTAGTAAATATATTATATTTTAACGACTTTGCTAATTGGTATTCATTAGATAAAAGTCGATAAGAAAAGATATTGTTTACTTTCAAGCTACCTTTAAGATTAGGTACCTGATAATGAAACATTTATTTAACAATATAATTTAGGCAATATATTGACCTGCGTTTATTGGGAAAATCCTGCCAATTTGTTAATTAAATAATGTAAACTAACTTTCAATTTCACACTTTTATTTGTTCATAGCGACATCCATCAACAATGATAAAAACGATAAAACTTCTGTTTGGTAGGTAAATCCGAAATTTTGTATTTCTACTACCGTGCGAGAAAAAATTATTTGCATCAAAGAGGGCCTTGCATCTAAGGACGTAATGCTTAGCCGTAGAGCTTAATACCTGTTGGGTGTCAGTACCTACCTGAATTAACAATCAATCAGTTATTCCGTCATCTTTGACAGTCGAAGAAGTGGAAAGATCTTATGAAACATGCAGGACAATTCTTAAGAAGCAGCTAAATTTATTTCCTTATAAAGTGCAAGTATTCCAAGCCGCAGATATGAAAGACGCAGGAATTACTCTCAATGGTTTACCCAAAATTTATTGGAAAGAAATGATTTATTAGACCTGACATTTTTTTCGGATGAAGCCTGGTTCCATCTCTCTGGTTATGTGAATTCTCAGAATACACGCATGTGGAGTGGTGAAAATCCCCATTTTTTTGTAGAGTCCACATTGCACCCTCAAAAAATGTATGTCTGGTTAGCTGTTTCTCGAAGAAGAATAATTATTGTTGGCCTATTTTTTCCATAACACAGTTACAGCACAGCGGTATAGATACAATATACTATTACTTTGTTAATTTTGTAAACAAAAAAAATAAATTTGTATTTGTCTATATACTTATTTTATTACTCATTAGTTTGGCATATCATATTATGAATTTGACAAAATTTTAACCTAGATTTGGTTAGATATATCGTCCCCATATCATTGTGATCTAAACCAAGCTCTACGTTTTTTAATCCAAGGCAAATTATTTTTGCTCGCACGGTACTAACGTTTAGGTCGTCTATAATCTACATGAAAACAAAACTATGGAGGCGTGAGGTTGGGGTGGAGGGGAGGACTCCCGGGGTTCGTTAATCAACGTTTTGACGTTGTTTGAAATTGACACGACATTGGTTTTGTACATTAATTAAAAGAATTTTTAAATGTTCGTTAACATTTTTTCCTCGTCGTTTTATAAAATAAAATATTCAGATTTAATTATTGAAACAATTTTATTTTAACATAAATTTATAACTTCCAACTACTTAACATTTTTTTTAACAATTAAACAAACTATGTCTACATTGACATGCTAACCCCGTACATCTCTCAGTCTCCCAGTGGCGGATCTATAGGAGCTTTGACCCCCCCCCTCTCTTCAATCGCCAAATAATAAATAAAAAGAATGATAAATTATGAGGTGTGTTTTCTGAAATAATTAAAAATTATTTAAACAGCTCAATTTTTTTAAAATTTAGTTAAAGCTACTGAAGCCTAAGAAAATGTAAATAAATTTCTTATCACCTTTTTAGTTTCCTAGCTATCGCCTGTAGCCAACAGGGAGGTAATAAGGAGTTTGAACCTAATATCTAGAAATAGTCACAATTATCTATTTAAAAATTGAAAACTTTAATTATTTTATTTTCAAATTTGCTGTAACATTAATCCTATTTTATCCCTTTTAATGCAAAATTTACGGCCTGGATATAGCCCCCCCTCCCCTAGATCCGCCATTGTACTCTTAACCATTTCTAGAGGGTCATGCATGACTAACACACATATCTTCGCATGTGTGTGGTTAATTCTCCTACCAATTGACGTTGACAGTAGTTTCAGGCTTTAGTTCTTGTTCTTCCATTCTTTAATTTTTATGCTTATGGGCTGGTAGTTGTTAGGGCTGGGCGATTATAAAATTTTATAATCGATTATCGATTATAAAAAATGATCGATTATTTCGATTTTGAAAACGACTAAGTAATTTAAATAATCATTTAATTGAAATAATCGATTTGATTAACAAAAATAATTGATTACTCGGAATAAGCTAACCTACAGGGTGGCCCTTTAGTGTGGCAAAGTACAATAGCTCCGTTACTATTTCAAATACATTAAAAATATTAATACAAAAGTTGAAGGGCAGTAAGTGACTTATAACGTAAAATTATTTTTAACTTTATAGGGTGGCTCAAAAAAGCGGAACAATAAAAAATGTACTTTTTTCAAATGGAACACCCTGTATATTTTTTCATTTTTAAATTCCATATTAAATTATAATTATTTTTTATTAAATACATTATTAGTCTATACTTTATAGTTTCCGAGATATTTGCTCTTGAAAAGTGACATTTTTGAACTTTGACAGCTTCTAGCTTTCTAACAGTACGTCTTAGAGCAAAACGGCTTACATGTCCCTATCTTTAATTTTTATTATCTTCCCAAAAAAATCAACTTCCGGTTAAACCGGATGTTACTCGAAAGCAGGAAATATAGTTGTTCCGGTTTAACTGGAAGTTGATTTTTTTGGGAAGATAATAAAAATTGAAGATCGGGACATGTAAGCCGTTTTGCTCTAAGACGTACTGTTAGAAAGTTAGAAGCTGTCAAAGTTCAAAAATGTCACTTTTCAACAGTCAATATCTCGGAAACTATAAAGTATAGACTAATAATGTATTTCATAAAAAATAATTATAATTCTATGTAGAATTTAAAAATGAAAAAATATACAGGGTGTTCCATTTGAAAAAAGTACATTTTTTTTGTTCCGCTTTTTCGAGCCACCCTATAAAGTTAAAAATAATTTTACGTTATAAGTCACTTACTGCCCTTCAACTTTTGTATTAATATTTTTAATGTATTTGAAATAGTAACGGAGCTATTGTACTTTGCCACACTAAAGGGCCACCCTGTATAACTTTTTCGTATGTTTACGTCAATAGTGGAAAATGTTAGAAAAGTAGGTACACGTAAAATTCAAAAATCTACTTTTTGAGCGCACCCTGTATAATTCAAATAATACTATAACAAAAAAGGTTATTTTTGACAAATATTATCTTTAAGACATAAAGCGACTCCGCGTCATCGTTGACTCACCCGGTACATAATTTCTTTTATGCAACATTAATGCTATTTTAGGCAGGTTACAATAAAATGGTTTTTGACCACAATTAAGACTATGAACTCTCATACCTAATCGATTTTCAAAAATAAAAAAACAATAGATTTATCAAAAAAGTCGAAATAATCGACAAATCAAAATAATCGATGTATCGAAAATTTTCATGATCGATTATTTTGCCCATTCCCGGCAAACAGTTACTCGCTATACGCTCAGATTGGTTAAGCAAAGCGTTTAGACGGGCGTCTTCGCGGAAACAGAATCGCGATTCTAAATTTTGGAATCGCACTAATTTCAGCCGCCCGGCTACGGGATTCGAATCGGCGACAGGTCTAGCATATGTATGCTATGTGTCAGGTTTATATGTAAGCATTTTCACTGCTATTCTCGCAGCGTTGCCAATGCTACACCGAACGGGGTAGATCTACCCCTTTGCAAAAGAATCTCGCTCGCTCAATCAAATCTACACTGATTTCCAGTGTCCGCTATAACAAAACTTGTTTAAGGCTCGACTTTGTTGAGAAAGGAATTTATTTGCGACAAAGACTTATCCGAGCTGGACATACTCGCGATATCACGCCGTGAAGGAAAATATTCCGTAAACACCGATATACACTGAAATCAGAAGTCTTCACCGCGAGCGAGGCGATCGAATTCCGAGAATTTGTTATTTTCATCGATTTATTTCTAAATAAATGAAGATACATTTGACTTGATTTTATTTTGGAAACGAATTTTATTTTATAGAAAATAGGTGGTTTTTAGGTACTTCTAAAATTAGACAAAATAATATACCTAATCGTTATAGTATGATTTTTAAATATTTTTGTTATATTTTATTTTATTAATGAAATCAAAGAAAATTTGTAAGTTTCATAGGTATCTAAAAAATAAAATTTGGGATAGCAAAAAGTTTTGTGAATAAAGATCTGTTATGATTCTAATTACATAGGTATATTAGGTATCATGAATTCCCTGGAAAACCCTACCTATTATAATGATTTAAAAGAAGGTAGGTAATAAAAGTTTTGAAATCTTAGCCCATCCTGAAGCTAAAGGTGCCAACCTAAATTATATTTAGGGGATAACTTTATACATAACAAAATGTAGAAACTGTCATTGACTCTCGTGCGTTATTTTTTCTGACGCGTTCCGTTATATTTAATTTTTTTAGAGCATTTTATTTTTGAGGAACCCTTGTGCTGCCCCTCAAAAGCGAACAAGGTAAGTAATCGTTTTATATTTGGCGACCTTTTTTTAAACACAGAAAGAAGGTACCGTATCGTCACACTTACGAAAATGGAATAAAGCATTTCAGTATCAGTGTCGATTCAATACAAAATCGCGGTATTTTGTTGCGGTATTTTTCTGGAGTTATTGCAAAAGTAATGCGACAGTAGGCGGGAACCGATGGATATTCCCGTCTATATAAACGCATCATAATGAAAGCGTCAGCGAACATTTGACCATGCGGCGAAAAGTCTTGTACTTACTATTTAGCTGCTAAATTGTACTTTTCGTCTAGAGAAGTAATAAAAATGTTTCTATGTTAAAAACCTAAACCGCAAAAGATCACATCTGCTACAAAAACTGGGACAGAGCATCAACAGCTATGGAATCCGAAATCATTGTAGAAGGATTTTTACAAAGTAAAAAATTACGTAAAAGTACACATTGTGCAAACACAGTAAAAGCCATTCTTTAAAGCAATTTCACAGGCAACAGTGGTACAAATGGGGGCAAATACGATTTCCATAAAAAAAAATGTAAGTTTTAAAAAAAAATTTCTGGCCTCTCGGTAGGTTAAACATTACGTTGAAAGATTTTCCCAGCGCTTTGCTTGTTTTTCCATCATCTCGTAGCTCCGTTAAAACTGTTTGCACCTATTATATTTCTAAACTCCTTATTGTATTCTCCTGATGATGAATGCTTATGCGTTCGAAACATGCAGAGAATTACCCTGTATTTAACCTTCAAACTTATGTTTTTTAATATACCAATGAAGAAAGACTTAAAGTATCTTATTTATTTTCCTTTAATAATAATTTTGTTTCATATACCTACAGAGATGACCGGTTTTGGCAAGGAAAAATGGAAGAGCAGTTAAAATTTTTTTTACAGTTGCCTTTTTCCCGAAATAATAAATCCACAATACTCAAACAAGAGAAAAATTAAAAACAATTTTCATTTATTTCTGCTACCTAGTAGACTGTCATTGTTAAGTCATATTTTTAATAAAAATTTACTATAATATTTATATGTGCCTTATTTAGGGTATTCAACCTAATAACACCACCTGACTGCTACAATTCAGAAGGGGGCAGCCAAAAAACCGTAAAACTTCTCCTATTAAAACCTGGCTGTAAAAAATTTAGACACTGTCCCCCTCCCTGTGAACGGCCATGCCTACCAACGCAATGTCTTTTTATACTCTACATGACATACTGCCCAATTTATTAGTGGTGGGCAGAGTCGGATATTCTCATGAATCGGATAGTTTAAAATTACGTACTTTTAAGAATCGATTACTTTATTGAGTAGTGATTATCAGCTCGCAAGGGGCCAGAACTTTTAAAAATATGGTCGTCAATGCCGTATAGACATCTTCCATTTCTTGAAAAAAAAATCCATGGATCTTGCATCTTACGCAAGTATCATAGGCATATTGAAAATACCTACCACATACAGTATATTCACTGTTGAGTTTTTTTCGTTTTTTTTTTTAAATATTCTCCCCCGACTTTCTGTGTAATACGCCAAGACCGCCGCGCTATTTCGCTTTGTTTCAGCGACATTCAATGTTTAATTTTTTCCAATTTTTTCAATTCTTTACCCCCAACTTCCTTTGTAATATTTCAAGATCGCCGCGCTATTATTCTTAGTTCCAGAGATATGCATTTTTGAATTTTTCCAGCTTTTTTGCAATCTTCGCCCCCGACTTTATTTGTAATACGCCAAGACCGCCGCGCTATTTTGCTTTGCTTCAATGATATTCACTTTTTAGTTTTTTTCACTTTTTATTACTTCTTTACCCCCAACTTCCTTTGTAATATTTCAAGACCGCCACGCTAATATTCTTAGTTTCAGAAATATTCACTTATCAGTTTTTTCTGCTTTTTTGAAATCTTTACCCTTGACTTTTTATGTAATACGCCAACACCGCCGCGCTATATCGCTTTGTTTCAGAGACATTCACGGTTTAGTTTTTTTCCACTTTTTTAAATTCTATTCCCGTGTAACCTTGACCTACCCACACCACCAAGCCGACGCGGTCGACTAATCTCTAGCGTGACGCTTGCTGATGTCGTTCATTTTTCATGAAATGGACCCGTATATACGCGACCAGTAGTATTTTCAATACTAAAAATGGCTTCTTAAAGAATCTAAAAGAAGGTCGCCACACATAAAGATCTCCTACTCGAAAAAGGTATTTGTAATAAAAAAAATCCATTCCAGAGAATTACTGATTATCATTATAATCGATTCCGAGCGGTATTCGAATCCCATCGATTTTTTTGGGAATCGAACTTCACTTCATTTCTTGTACTTGAGTACTCCCATTACTACAATTGATGTTTAGTATAGTTTTTTAGCCGCCTTGTCAATACACAGGAATCTCGCTACATCAAAAATTGCAGCGCTGCGAGTCCATAAAAAGGCCAGATAAATATGACCGACGCCGGATTTGTGCCTTAAATGTACTATTCAGTCGTTAAACCATGAAACGCGCAGCCGAGTCGGCACATGTGTTGATAATTGACGCAAAACAAACACAAAGCAAATTATTTTATTTAATTAAAAAATTAACCTAGATTTGTCTTTCCAAGGCCGCCGCCTTGACAGAAACCGCGCCGAACCCATAACGTGTGTCTTGTCACTGCTGCAGCAGCGTCGGCCGCCGCTTCGGCAGAAACCGCTACAAAAACGCCGTGTGTGTCATCGCCCTAACAGTTCGTTTTCTTTTTACGCTCCCGTACCAACTAAGAAAGTTCATAAATAGCTTAATTTTATTGCACCTGTTAACCTTTACCAAGGCACATGAAACTTTATTTTTAGATATAACAATTAATATAGGGTTTCCATACGTCCCGGTTTACCGGGACATATAACCAGTTTCAATGGCTTTGTCCCGATGTCTGAGTTTCGATCAGCTATTTAACTTTATATATTTGTTTTACTATCAAGAGACTTCACTTACTTCGAGGAAGAACGCAACATAAAAAAATTAAAAATCCGATAGCCCATTTTTGATTTCAATACACAAACAAATCGGCTGCATTTCGTTTAATTCTTATCCTTTACCAAACATTAAAAACAAAATTTTAAAAGTTAAAACATCATTTGTTGAAAAAATGGCGAACGCGCTTTGTAACTTTTGGTCCTGTGTCACATTATAAACCGTTCCGATTTAAGCCGAAAGATGTATGCTTACCCAAAATTAATAGGTACGCCTTTAGTGGAGGCGAAACGAATCACCTCCTCCCATTACTACCTCTCTAAAATTAACGCTCCTATATTCTGTTATTGGCAGACAATACAAAAGAAAATTACAATTAGCACGAAATCATCTCCAAATTATTTAACCTATGTAACATTTTTCTCAGTGTATTATGATTTTATCTAGTATCACGTCGGCAGGAAATAAATAAAGCTTTAGATAGGCAACTTCTAACGCATTTTAACAAAATTTACCTAAAACACGTTTCGCGCGCTGCAGGATAACGGGCTTATTACGAGATATTTATGTCTCAATTTTTGGAATAGTAAACATAAGACATGGAAGCTCTAAGGTATAGAGCGATTTTTTTGAAAAAAAAATTATTCGCGACGGTATTAACCCTGGAAAATGCCTAAAAATACGTACTTTCAGTGAGCATTTTTTCATATATTTTCTTTTTTTTTTGCAAAAAGGGCTCTATACCTTAGAAATAGAAACATTTCTTTACCAAAATATGATTCGTCCCGACAGTTATTTCAAATAGGCTTTCCAGAATCCTGCAGTAGCGAAACAGTGTTAATCATCCTATAATTTTGCGCATTGTAGAGCCTTAAAAATACAAAAAATGAGCATGAAAAGGTTGATCGGTCGATTAAAAAATCAACAAAAATCGACAAGAAGGAACAAAAAATTTGATCTTGATTCCTCCTGTTTGTTGCCAGATTGTCTTGAATGTATGAAATATCGCGCTTGATTAGTTACCATTACATACCGATTTTTTGCATACAAAAATTTATTATTCGTACCTCGGACCGCCATTTGGCATAGTCTTTGACTATGCCTTTTTAAAAACATCCAGGAAGTAAGGTCGCCGGAAGCGGGGAATCGCAAGCGTAAATTCACTTAAATTCCTAACCACTTTTTTGCATAAAAGTGAAAAAAAATAGAAATTAAAAAATAATTGATGCCGACGAGTATCGAACCTGGGTATTACTAATAATTTTCGCGGCTTGTGCGGATACCAAATGCTAAATGGCAATGCCGCCACCCGCTTTACGCCGTTGATTGGCTTGAATCAAGATCAAATTTTCAATCCCTCGTTGAATTAGCAAAAAAACTTGTCAATATGTTAAGTTTAAATTTTTAACTAAGCTACCCCCCATCGACCCAGTCTACCCCTTTCTCTGGCAGCTATCTACCCCGAAAAAAAATAAGCATGTGGCAACGCTGGATTCTCGTTCAGTAGCCTCTTGCCAGCTCCGTATTAAGGGTCGTTTCTGTTAGGTTTACGAATAAATAATTCAATATGGATGTTTTAAAAACTCTTTTCGACACTGACAAGTTTATATCGTCAATACAGGCATGTCCAAGCCTATGGGATACTTCGGCAGAAGAGTAGGTATTCGAATAAAACAGGCACACTGGGTGGAGTGGCTAAAGAAATTTTGTCTTTTAAGATTTTGTGTAGCTCGTCAAAAGACCGAATTAACATTCGGAAACAGTTAAAAAAATTCTCAGAGTGTTCTCTTAAATTTTTATATAGTAAAACGTATCCTCTTGCTGTATTACGTTCGCTGATTATTAGATGAACCCACATTCTACGTTTCCTAAGTTTTTTTAATTTTTTTTTACACACGATCTGATAATAATATAGCAACAGCGCTTCTTCTACTGCATTCATTTTAACACTGAACAGAATCGTGCGGCCCTGGAATTAATCGCCTCTCCACAAAATTGCTGAAACCGCTCAAGATTAGAAAAGTATTCATTCCGAATCTCGTTAGAATTCACGTGAGATTCTGAATCACAGATACTGAATCTCGCATTCAAAATCCAAGTATAAAAGGAGCCTTAGACGAGGCATAATACTTTTTTCGATTTAAAAAAATTTGTCTGCATGCCGCTAAAAAAACTTTAGTTTAAAACTCCTAATTTATTGTTCTTTAAATTGTATTATGAAGGTCTTTATTAGTCTGGTTCCAGTTGACATAACGCTGCTAATTTACCAAGTGTGTCCGATTTATTGTAAAAACATTCATGGTATAAGGATATAATGACGATACACGTGTATCGTGGATATAGTAGTATCTTACCTAAGATGCTTATTGGAAGCTTTCCGACTTCTTCTTTAACTGTTTCAACTGCTTTCTTTCCTAGTGTAAAGTCAACCTCTATAACTTTTGTCTTGACAGCATATGCAGATTCTAAAATTAATTAATTAATGATAAAACCCAATGACGACAAAGTCAGATGGACATCTCATACTTTTTATTATAACAAGCCGACAAGACGTCGAATGCAAAGGTCCACCAGGTTTCACAATGAAAGAAACCACGTGAAAATATACAGCAATTTTTACATTAGAATATACGCTGTTGTCGATACTCCAAAGACCCCTTTGGGGTTTTATTTGAGCTTAAATTGACTCAATTGGTAACTATTAGGAATTTATTAGTACTATGGCGGCGCATAATTCCTGGTTTGGGAAAAAATATACAGGGTGTTTCAGAATAAGAGGCTGATCCTTATCGGTGTAAATCCTTAGGTGATTTTAAGAAGAAAAGTTCAAATTAATATATATCCTTAACCTATCAACTTTCGAACTACAGGGCGTTAAAGTTTTAAAAAAAAATCGGTTTTCTATTACAACTTTAAAAACTTTCTAGCTATTTTTATGAATTTTTAACACATGCCCTCTAAGCATCAATAGCCATTTTTTGGTGTAAAAAAATTTAAAAAATTTTTAACCGGTGGCGTCCTGAATGGGTTTGGACTAGACATTTTGGAAAAATATTATGTACGCCACTGCTTTTTCTCAAGATAAATATTATTTTTAAAATACTCATTCATTTTAGGCCAAATTTAATATCTTGCCTTTTAATCGTCCCACAAACAGTTTCCGACAAAAAAAAATAAAAAGCATTAAATGCGCATTCGCTATGTGCCTATGGTTTATTTTTTAACAATAAATTAAAACAACTAACATTAAATAACGTGTGAACAAAAACGAAAATAATTTAGATTAGCTGTTAAAAGTGGCCACCACCTGCAAGAATAATGCTTTAGCTCTTCTCCTCATTGAGTCTCGTACCCTTTGAAAAATTCCTGGAGTATTCCATAGATAGTGTCAAAACAAACTATTATGCGGTTTCTCAACTCCTCTTCAGTATTTATTGGGATGCTGTAAACCAACGTTTTCAGATGTCCCCACAGGAACAAATCTAGACTGTTTAGATCAGGGGATCTAGGTGGTCACGATTGTGTTCCTCTGCGCCCTATCCATCGATTACTATAAGGTTGATTTAAAAACTCTCGTACTAGGAGACTGAAATGGGCAGGTGCACCTTCGTGCATAAACCACACACGATGTCGTGTAAAGATAGTGACGCCTTCTAGCAAAATTGGTAAAATGTGTTCTAGAAATTGGCGATAATTGATTCCGTTCAATCTTGCTGGTAAAAAATAAGGCCCAATTAAATAATCAGCAATAATTCCAGCCCAAACATTTACAGAAAATTGCTCTTGGTGGTGGAATTCCGTAATGGCATGTGGGTTTTCTTCTGCCCAGAAGTGATTGTTATGAAAATTTTGTATGGCGTTCCTGGAAAAATTAGCTTCGTCCGTGAACAAAATTCTGACATCAAATTGGGGATTTTTGGTAACCATTTGAATGAACCATTGGCAGAAATTGATGCGTACTGGAAAATCCCTAGGAAGTAGGGCCTGGACCCGTACAATTTTTTTCTTAAAACTTTAACGCCCTGTAGTTCGAAAGTTGATAGGTTAAGGATATATATTAATTTGAACTTTTCTTCTTAAAATCACCTAAGGATTCACACCGTTAAGGATCAGCATCTTATTCTGAAACACCCTTTATAATACTTATAGGTATTATACAAAAGAAAAAAGTAAATACCCATGTATGTTTATATTAATTCAAGGGTGAAAGTATTTCACGGGTCAAGTTCTCGGGCAAAACCTTTTTCAAATCCTTGAACAAGAAATTGTGCTTGAAAATTTTTTACACGCACCTACTACCCAAGTTTTGCCAAATTGTAAAAATTAATACAAGTTATATACCAACTAATATTATTTGACTTGAGGTTACGTAAGCGATAACATCGAAGGTTGGTTATTTTGCTGGTTTTTTCTTTTTTATATTCGATTTAATAAGTTTTATAGACTAATTGACTTGTTCTCTTCCTTTTGAACTGAAAACACGACGACGAAATATTTTTAAACAAATTTTAGAAACAAACTCTTAAAAACAATGTTCTATCCTCAAAATCTGATAGGTTTGCAACTACTAAAAATGCCAGAAATCACCAACTTGATCAAAAATTGAGAAGAAATCCAATTTTTGGCAAGAATTTGGGGCCAATTTTAGCTGCTTATACGTAAAAATAAATTGACGGTCTAGTTTTATAATTTCTTGAGCAAGAACTTACATTTTAAAGCCCGGACCTGTCTATTTTTCCATTCGTCAAATGATAATGTTGCAGTGCGCATGTCTTATCGTGTGTAGCTTTGTTTACATACGCGAGGCCATAAATTTGCCTCCTTTGTAATTATTGTTTGCTTATCTAAACAAACCCGAACAAACCCATGTATTTGGATATAAATAAACAAATGTAATAGTTTTTTTCTACAATTGACAGGATAAAATAGAAAAAAAAGTTTTGTTAAATATTTAACAATGACTGTATAATATTTTTTAAACTAAATAGACATAGCTTATAAATTTATGTGCGAGTAGAATTATTCTCGATTATCGATGGAAATCGATTCTAAAAAAAAAAAATAATCCTTTTCTAGCCTATTTTAGCACAAAAATCATTAAAAAAATTGATACGGTCTTTTAAATGGCCTTCCTGCGCTGCAAATTAAAATTTTTCCAAATAAAAATGTGTATGAAAATTATATATTCTCGCCCTTATTTTTGAAAAAAAGAAGAGAGGAAGGAAGATGCACATATTTTCCTATATCCTTTTGCAAAATTATGCAAGCAGGTTCCTTAATTCATATAAGTCATACTAAATGTTTATATGACTTGGATAAATAAAAAATTTCGCCAAAGCACATAACAAAAAGCATCGCAAAGCTATACAGGGTGACAATTTAAAAACTTGAAATGGCCATATCTTAGGAACGAAAAACTGAAGAAAAAAACGCAAAAAACAGTTTCTATAAAACGAAGGGGGAACAAAAACAAGCGTATGTGAGATACACCCCTAAAATCTTAAATAGAAAGGGGGTCGAGTGATACATCATTTTGAAGCTCTTGAAAAATGCTTTTCAATGGTTAATTAAATAATAATAAAAAATTTCAAAATTATGTTTTCATTTATTGTTTTCCTTAATAAACAGAGAAGAATTTCCTGAAATGTAGCTTTCTATGGTACCATTGGAAAGCATTTTTCAAGAGCTTCAAAATGATGTATCACTCGACCCCCTTTCTATTTAAGATTTTAGGGGTGTATCTCACCCTGTCCAAGGGGTTGCAGATAAGGGTGAGATAATACGCTTGTTTTTGTTCCCCCTTCGTTTTATAGAAACTGTTTTTTGCGTTTTTTTCTTCAGTTTTTCGTTCCTAAGATATGGCCATTTCAAGTTTTTAAATTGTCACCCTGTATAGGAGTATATATGTTGCCAAAATTAAATTTTACTTACAAACAAAAAATCATTAGATGTCGACTTTTCGCAGACACCGTATTTTATGGGGAGGTGTATAAATAGAAAGAAATCACCAACAATTAAACTTACCTATTTCCTTTTGAGTTTGGTTTAGTTTGTCAAAACTTCTGCTAACTAACACTATATTAATACCTCTTCTAGCCAACTCAAAAGCATATGCCTTACCAATTCCATCTGTTGAACCCGTGACCACTACAAAAAAAATACAATATCTAATTTTGGACTACAGAATGAAATGCAAAATAATGAACACGATTTTTTGTATTCCACTATCTCAAAATTTCTCCAAATTGGTAAGTACGATAACCTTTAAGGGGACTGACTAACTATAGTCAATTTATTTCCAAGATGGACTGAATATAAACAGATCCACGCTGTTTTCAAAGCAAAGCGCCGCCGATATACTATTAAATTACCAAAAAATATCCGATGATAATCCAATTAAAACATAAGCCCAACTACGACGCGTAGGGTTATTGTTTACATCGGTTGGAAATAAATAGACGAGTTCAAAAATATTTTCCTGTCCTTTTAAAAATTTACAGCCAAAGCAGTCAAGCTATAGTATTGTTGACTTCGCGCAGAGCCACGCACAGTACTTGAAAATAATTTCCAGCAATTTCTCTTGGTCAATTTCCTAATAGAAAATTTTATTCCAAAACTTTCTGATACACGGTTCCTGCGATATGGCCGGCGTATATTCTTATTTTGCCACCGACATAGTGTTCCGGGTGTACAAAAAAAGGGACACCAGCTGTATCTTGAAAAAACAATTAGCATTTTTGCAATGTAATGAAAATTCTGGATAACTTTTGGTTTTAAAATTTTTGCTCTACCTTTTTGATTATGGGGGTAAGAAGTGACAAATATTGCTATGGGAAAATACTCACAACTTTAACTTACCAGAATTTGAACTCACTAAGTAGGGTTTATTTTATTTTATCAAGTTAATAAAAAAGTAAGTTTTTCTGAATTTCGTGGAGACAGTTTGAGGGCGCTATTTAGCAAAATCTACAATTTCCTTTTTTTTTTAATTTTTACTGCAACGATATATCTTTTTGAACGTCAGTAAAAAGAAGAATAAATAAGAAGAATATCTGTGAACAGCCAATAAAGTCAATATCTTATTTTTTAAACCGGAGATATAAAAAATATAATATAAAAATGTACTCCATAAAAACTAACGTTGGGGGTGCACTGTCGCCTTTGAAAGAAGATTAAAGTCTTTCTGCGGAAATTGTCTGATCCGGGCTCTCAAAATTCTGTAGGCGAAAAACTCGGTGTTCACCAAACTACTGTCTGTAAAGACATACACTTCTGTAATGGATGCAGTTTTGGAGAAGGCCAATATTTTTATTAAATTTCCTACAAGTGCTGAAGCTGTTGTGGAAACTAAACGGTTGTGGTGAGAGAGATTTATTTATGTTCCTTCAATTTGTGAACGAATATCAATTGCTTGTCTTTAATTTCTTCATCACTACTATCACTTTCCTCATTTTTACTGAAATCTGGCATATCACAAATATAAGTTTCCTATTTTCCACAAAAACGTAACAGATTACTATTGTACTAAATAAATTAATAGATCAACGTTGTTGTATTTACGTCAACTCTTTTGCAAATTAGGCACCAAACTGAACATAAAATCTATAATCTGAACAAGTGGATAAGCCACGTCTGAACTTGTGTTGAATAAGCATTTGAGACAGAGGTCTAAGAAAAACAGCAATTGCTTTAAAATTTTATTCACATCCAGATCTAGCGATTGCTTTTACTCATAGCATTCGCTAGTCAATCAATTGCTTTTACTAAAAGGTAATTGCTTCAAGTAATTGCTTAATTTTTATTCATTAGGCTCAATCAATATCCGATAGAGACATATTATAGAAAATAAGAATCAGCAATGAAAACGTAAAATCAGTTTTTATCATTTTTGAGAATAAAGCGCTATGTATAGGAAAAAATATAAACTGACTGACTGAAATTTTGCCCTAATTTAACCATTGCTGTATCTCTTACTTGACGTAGGCTTATACATCATAAACTTTATACCATTAGATCAGAACCCCACGGTCGTAAATTTGACAGCGTAAGCGTGATAGCACTGATAGCGTACCTATATATTATTTAAGAGGTGATTGATTGATTACTGCCATGGAACAGGACAGCCTAGTCCACCTAACACGTCACATTTATGCTGTCAAATTTGCGCCCGTGAGGACTAATCCACCAAACTGTAACCGGCTTACCAGTGGTTGGATACGAACCCATGAACTCTCGTCCTAGAGCTCCCAGATATTGTAACTGCTGCTACCGAAACCGGTAACGGCCAAATTATAAAAAAGGAATACGTCATAATTCATAATACAAGATATTAATTAATACTATTTTACTGTATCCGTTTTAATGGAAAATGCGAATAGGATATAAAAAGAAATGGCCTAATAATTATTATTAAGTATTATTACAGGTAATTAACTAATCATTAAATTATTCCGTTTGATAATGATTCAAGAAACTAATAAGGAACTAAAACAAAATGCGTCTTGTTTATACGTTTCATTAAATTAAATATTTCCTGAAAAAAAAATCAAAAATTATTATTTTGTAAACAAACTTTGATAATTGATTTTTACTTTTCTATCAAAGAAAGTAATTCGATAATTTTTTGATATATTATCAGATGTCGTTCTTTCAGGGTTCTTATATCACGAAAAACATGTATCCCATTTTCGTCTTGTGGCTCTAAACTGGAAAGCTTAAAAACAACTTGACCAGGAACGATGAAATTTTTTATATGGATTACCCCTGCTTAAAGCCAGGTACCGGGTGAGTCAACGATTGCGCCGAGTAAATTTACGCCTTGAAGATAAGATTTGTCGATAATCAGCTTTTGTGTTAAGGTATGGTTGGATATCTGGCACATTTTAAAAATATTTTGAATTATACAGGGTGCGCCCAAAAAGTAGGGTGTCATAAAGTTACATTTTTTTAAAAATGGGGCACCCTATATTTGAATACATTTATTAATTCTACGTTTTATTTCATACATTTTTATTATTGGTTTAATTTACGAAAATGTTATAGTTTTTAAGGTGACTCGACTTATAATGAAAATTTTGCATTTGCAAGCATCTCGTTGTTGTGAAAATGCTACTTAAATTTTGACGCTAAGCGATTCATCATTTTTATACTTACTAAATAAAGTTAAAAATACATATTCACTCTGAAATATTTGACGTCTCTTTTACAGGGTGTTTACTTTCTAGGGCCAAACTCAGAAAACTTCTAATTGAAAAATATCACTTTTATTAAATGGAACACCCTATATATTTTTATGTCATCTTATAGCTCGTCATAAACTCTTCAACTTTTGTGAAGAACGTCTAATAGTTTTTGAAATATTTTGATATTTCGCGATTAAATGTCCTCGTTATAGCATTTTTTAAATCGATCACAATAGCCATGGGAAATAAATGAAAATAATGGCAGTGGATGACATTAAGAATCAGATCAATGCAAAAATTAAGCCTTTTTACTGCAAAGTTTATTGTCCAGTAATTTTATAAGTTAGGTAAGGTAGGTACTCAAAATTAATTTTTCAAAAAATTAATTAATCGATATGATTTATGTTTTGGGCGAGGCAGATAAAAAGTGTCTTTTTGCTGAAAAACTAAACAGGATGAAATATCCTGAGCGGCGAACACCCAGTCCTCGAAGTTTTCAAAATTTAATGGAAATATTCAATGTCTGCTAGCTAGGTAGCAGATCATTGGAAATATTTGATTCAACAGGCGTGATCCATTGACACAAAATGCTATAACGAGGACATTAAATCTCGAAATATCAAAATATTTTAAAAACTATTAGAGATAGGGATTGGACGTTCTTCACGAAAGTTGAAGATTTTATGACGAGCTATAAGATGACAGAAAAATATATAGGGTAGGCTGGGCCGAAAAAAATTGGAAATTGCAAATGGTATATTTGCCAATATCTGACTATACATCTAAAAGTAATTTGTGGAAAATTTTATTAAAATCGGTAATGTTTCGCCGCGCCCCTTGAAAATTAGTAGAAAGGCCGATTTTTCAATACTTAATATTTTTTAAATCCAAAATTATAATTTTTTTGTGACTTCTTGTGGATGTGAGAATGTGTATAAAAATAATTTTTCCAATAAAATATTTTTCTGTTGGATATAAATTACAAATTTGTCCACAAAATCTTCATTTACACGTAATTTAACGTTTTCAGAGACAAATTTGTAATTTCCATCAAACAGAAAAATATTTTATTGGAAAAATTATTTTTAAACACATTCCCACATCCACAAGAAGTCACAAAAAAATTATAATTTTGGATTTAAAAAATATTAAATATCGAAAAATCGGCCTTTTTACTAATTTTTAAGGTCACAGGGGCGCGGCGAAACATTTACCGATTTTAATAAAATTTTCCACAAATTACTTTTAGATGTATAGTCAGATATTGGCAAATATACCATTTGCAATTTCCAATTTTTTACTTTTTCGGCCCAGCCTAATATAGGGTGTTCCATTTAATGAAAGTGATTTTTTCAATTAGAAGTTTTCCTACTTTGGCCCTAGAAAGTAAACACCCTGTAAAAGAGACGTCAAATATTTCATAGTAAATATGTATTTTTAACTTTATTTAGTAAGTATAAAAATTATGAATCGCTTAGCGTCAAAATTTAAATAGCATTTTCACAACAACGAGATGCTTGCATATGCAAAACTTTCATTATAACTTGAATTATCTTAAAAACTATAACTTTTTCGTTTATTAAACCAATAACAAAAATTTATGAAATAACACGTAGAATTAATAAATGTATTCAAATATAGGGTGTCCCATTTAAAAAAATGTAACTTTATGACACCCTACTTTTTGGGCGCACCCTGTATAATTCAAAATATTTTTAAAATGTGCCAGATATCCAACCATACCTTAATACAAAAGCGTACAAGGCATAAAATTACTCCGCGCAATCGTTGACTCACCCGGTACAGTTTGGAGTTTGTTGCTATACCGGGTGTTTTAGGAGGAACGCTTACTCCTATTAACTTGTTTAATGTTAATGTTTAAATTACAGAAGCAAAATTTGGTGGGTTTATACGTTCCGGTTTAACCGGAAATTACCTCAAGTTTAGATTTTTAAATAGAACACCCTGTATATTTTTGGTTATATCGATTTAAAAAACCATTTCAAATTCGACATCCCATACGTCACTTCTTAACACTAATTATTCTTCTTTTTATTTTTCATTTAGATCTAGACTCTCTAAAATGGTTTACCTAGTTCTAAGCCAAAATCTTGTTAAAAATGCAATTTTCAAGTTTTATTGGGTTTTAAATTTTCTACAAACTTTTTAATTTTTCAAAAAGAAATCTTAGGATAGATGACATCTAGATAGACTAGAAAGTATCGTGTTACCAGAAAAAATTGTTGTTTTTACTTCAGTCCGGAAAATCTATGTGTTTACTTTCAAGGATTTTAAGGTAAATTGTGGCAATTTTAGTGGTTTCAAAAAACTGCTTTTTTTAAAGTTTCTTTGCATTTATTTAAAAAAAAAACACCGGCATAGCATTCATCAATGCCTCCCTGAACAGCCCTTCCAAAATTAGATGCTATTTTTTTTTTAATAATTGCGAGGTTCCGAAAGTTACCCCTGCATTCAAGCCATTTATAGGTCTCTTATACATGATTGACATTGAAAACTGGGCCCTTTACGCCGGGCTTGCAAAATTATTTAATATAGTGAAATGAACACATTAGAAATTGAAAGTAAAATTTTTTGTTAGGAAATGAAGTAATTAATAATATATGTAATTATCTAGTAAATTAAATAGAGGTATGCATTAATTGCATTTAATTGTTCTTGCAAAAAAAATATTTTCTTTTTGCGCTAAATCACCAACTGTTACTGATACCTGCATTATCGAACTAGTTATTTATGCAAAAAGTATAACTTTTTAAACGCATAAAAAAATTGACAGCACGAGTCACAGGAGAGTGCATCAAACCTCTTGGTAAGAAATAAGCATATTAAATTTTAGTAAATGTTATTGTATCTAAATTTTTTGGGTATTGCGGATGCTCAATTTAAAAAATATGTTATTGCAAAAGCAGTGAAGCTATAATATTTTCTATGCCGTCGCTTAGCCACATACAATAAATAACTGGTCCGATCGATCGATGTTATATAAATAATAGCAGACCGTCATTTTTTTTATACCGCTTTTTATGTTCTACACAAGACCTAATTTTGAATACAGTCCTAGGGTTTTAAGGACTTCTGAGCTTTAGAAATTTAAAACAATTAAATTAATTTTTAGTATTGAAAATACTATTGGCATCGTGTTTACGCAAACTTTGCATTGCATGTCAATGTCGCTCATGTCGATGTCGCGGCCAACAGCGCAATATCTAGATCGGTCAAAGTATTATGTTACAATACTCTGATAAGACTTGGTAGAAATATAAATATGAATCAGCGTAAAGTCGGCAAGTAAATAATGAATAATGTTTAGTTTAGTTTGTGTTTTAAAGAACGCCATAGTAACTTTGTTAAAAAGTGTTTTATTGAGATAAGTTATAACTAAGGTAAGTTCACGTTATTTAAATCGGAATATTATATCGAAAAAAAAAAGCGGGAGGCAAAAAGTTGGAGCACAATAATTGCATATTACAGGGTCCGCCCAAATTTGGTTAACAAATGGGATAATTTTTTTATTATTGATTTCTCAGAAAATGTTATTGTACCGTTGGGTAAATAAGTATAATTTAAAAACATAGCATAAGTAGGCTTAGACAATATGACCGATTGAATATAAGGCAATTGTTCACCTTGGTTGGTCTGCTATGTGAATATTATTGTTTATAAACAAATTAATATTAATTATTCTTAGAAATAAAACCATACATTTAATATAATATGTTTTAGTTAATATACAGGGTGTCCCAAACGTAATGGGACACAGAGCAACAGCAGGCTCCTTAAGGCGAAATAATGCGATTTATTTAAACTTGCATTATCCCAAAATTGATAACAACCAAGATAAAGGGTGTCAAACTTTTATTTTTGTTTTCGTTTTTTTGGGATTATTTATAGTTCACCTTGGTTGGTCTGCTATGTGAATATTATTGTTTATAAACAAATTTATATTAATTATTCTTAGAAATAAAACCATACATTTAATATATTATTTTTGAAGAAGTAGTCCATACTCAAAGTGGAGTTAAATGATACAGAAAAAGAAAAGCACGAAGTCTTTCTCCACAATCTTTATTAATCAAAACTAGGCGAACCTAGTATCACATCGACGACATGTTTCGAGTGTAGAAACACTCATCATCAGGAAACAAAGTGAAAATTAAAATGCTGATGTTTTTAGCAAGAAAAAATAATGGTGAGGTTGAGCCGTAATGGAGCTTTTAATGGTGTACAAGAGATGTAAAATTGAAAAATCAGAAGGTCAAAAATCAAGACTCCAGCATACTGAAGAGTCGAGGGTTAAGTGTAGAAGCACACTGTCGTGCAGAAAAAGATAGGGTAGTAAAAATTAGGGAGTTTTGAAAAACATATCTGTTAAAAGTATTAATAAATTACTGAAACATCCTGAGTTTTATTGAGCACAGTCAGAAACATTTGAAAATGTTGGGGTGAGATGTAAAGAAAAGAAGAGAAAAAGAAAAAATTGTTTTTTTTGTCAAAGCATCTTTTATTGTAAAAGCCTGGTACCCCAACTGTTTTTACTTTTACAATAAAAGATGCTTTGACAAAAAAACAATTTTTTCTTTTTCTCTTCTTTTCTTTACATCTCACCCCAACATTTTCAAATGTTTCTGACTGTGCTCAATAAAACTCAGGATGTTTCAGTAATTTATTAATACTTTTAACAGATATGTTTTTCAAAACTCCCTAATTTTTACTACCCTATCTTTTTCTGCACGACAGTGTGCTTCTACACTTAACCCTCGACTCTTCAGTATGCTGGAGTCTTGATTTTTGACCTTCTGATTTTTCAATTTTACATCTCTTGTACACCATTAAAAGCTCCATTACGGCTCAACCTCACCATTATTTTCTCTTGCTAAAAACATCAGCATTTTAATTTTCACTTTGTTTCCTGATGATAAGTGTTTCTACACTCGAAACATGTCGTCGATGTGATACTAGGTTCGCCTAGTTTTGATTAATAAAGATTGTGGAGAAAGACTTCGTGCTTTTCTTTTTCTGTTAATATATTATGTTTTAGTGAATATACAGGGTGTCCCAAACGTAATGGGACACAGAGGAACAGCAGGCTCCTTAAGGCGAAATAACGCGATTTATTTAAACTTGCATTATCCCAAAATTGATAACAACCAAGATAAAGGGTGTCAAACTTTTATTTTTGTTTTCGTTTTTTTGGGATTATTTATAATATGTTTTAATTAATATACAGGGTGTCCCAAACGTAATGGGACACAGAGCAACAGTAGGCTTCTTAAGGCGAAATAATGCGGTTTATTTTAAAGCTGTGTCAGGTATTTTCAATACATAGGATGCTTGCGTAAGGTGCAAGATCTGTGAATTTTTTATTTTAACGTTATGTCATCGACAACACATCATCAGTATATCAAATTCTCATTTGTTTAGCATATACAGTGTGACCAATAAAGTCCGCATCATATGGTTTTTTTTTTTTAATGGCTTTATCCGAAATTTGACTTTGACATCAAGTTCTGTCTCAATCGAGATAAAAATTAAGCAAAAAAATAGTAGGCACTTGATTCGCATTATCTGTCAAATTTTAATTTTTTCCAAAAAATAATTCAAAAGTAGGGTTATTTCTGAAAGTATCAAAAAAAGTTATTAGAAAAAGTTTTTTTTAATGCCGTTTCTAGCCCACGTGCAAAATGTCAGCTGCATAAGATAATTTTGATTTTTTACCCATATTTTGTAAATTGCACCACTTTTGCAAAATAAGATTCAATAGGCCTTATCTTTTTCACTCGGAAGCCCTTTTTTCTGTTTTACAAAATTTCGAGGTACTCAATTCATCACAAAATAAGATATTTCAGAGTACAAATTTATTTTTTTTAAAACCGACCAGAAAATATACACTTTCTGGACAATTTTTTGTCTACAAAATAACCTTTCTCCGATCGCTAGACCGGAAAAGTGACGTGTCCCTGTTTTTTGTTTTTCGAATCGCTCTTTGATAATACAAGCTATCTTGATTTCGTTACTATGACAACAACATTTCGATGTATTGTCGAGTGACAGTTCGTTGATTTTTAATTTCTTGTTTATGTCAAACTTGTTTCGCGAGTTCACAAATTTAACAATATGAATTCAGATTTTGAATTATCCGACACGGAAAATGAGATTTCAGAAGAAATTTTGGAAGCAGCAAGGAAAGCGACTTACGATATATATTGCCAGTAAAATCAAAAGCCCGTTACGAGAAGTCATACGACGCATTTAAAAATAATATAAAATAATTTAATGTAAGTATATCGAAGTGTCGGTCTTAAAAAAAATATTGTACGTCACGCAACCGAAAATTAGTGTTTTCCGGTCTTGTAACGTAAATTACTATTGCCGATCCCTTACGTCCATTTTCCGGTCCGGTCCCGAAGGTGTTTATTTCCTGGTCGGTCTTAAAAAAAAATATTTTTCCCAGGTCAAAAATTAAGGCTTCAAAAGTTAAAAACCAAAACTGAAAATTTCGGTTTTTTTTTCGGATATCTCTATAAAAGGTATTCGGAATATTTACAATTTTCTTTCGCAATATTATTAGGCCCCAAATGACGTAGCCTTGCCCTTCCTTCGTATTTCTTACCGTTTTCGTGATCTTCATGTAGGCACATGAATTTGGAGCATCCAGTATATTTGCTAATTTATAACTTTTTTGTAATTTTTAGTGAGTCTTGCAACAAAATTAAAAAGTGCTGGTATTTCTGTTAAGAGAATTAAAATAACTCTAAAATGAGGTGACATTTAATCCCCTTGCCATTTAATATTCTAGGAGTTACTCTACCATCCATCCATACTCAGGGAAATAAAGAAACCCGCTAATACACTGAGGAAATTATAATCTAATACAACAGGTTTGATAGCTTATTTTGTGTTAAGCCATATTAAATAAATTGCCAGTGTATCAAACCCGCTTTAGTGTTATATCAATTGCAGATTTTCCAGAACAGTGTTTTTATTGGTAGTAGTCAGTTTCATTAGCAGCACAGTATTGTTAAATAATGAACTACTTTTAATACAGCAATTTTGTTAAGAAATAAATTGTATCTTCTCAATGCGACGCATTTTGTTCCCAGTACAGCGCTTTCTTTACTGAAGAAAACAGAACAGCGCCCCCAAAAACGAATTGTGTCCGTTAGAACCCATAATCCACAAGACGTTGGTGGAAGTTCGTAGCGATCGGCAATCGCCGTGCGCCGTAGAATTAATTTCAACGTATTTGTTGCGCAGGTCACATCGTTGTTCGGAGTCTTCTAGCTCTCCGGTCTGAATTTCAATTTTATTGATCGTACCAATACCTGTTTCAATTAATTTATTTTAACTTTGTATTTAAGTTTTTTCAAACTTTGCATGTCAGATAGAGCAATAGAAGATTCTTATTTCGCACAACCCATCATTACTATTGGACTTTATAAGTTATGGACGCATTTTACCATAAACCATGTTGCAAAAGAGATAATCATATGCAATGTTAAACGGCAAGAACAATATCACACTAGAAGCTATTTAAATTTTTGAGAAATACAGTACTAATTTTTAGTGGTAAGTATACCGGGTGTTTCTCAAAAGACGTTCACCCCTATAACTTTTTTATATTGATAGATATTAAAATGAAATTTTAAGATTATGCATAAGAGATGAGTCTGCATTTACTGGCATATATTTTCAATTTGTTAGCACTTGGCTTTGATATTTTAAATGGGACATTTTACATATTTTTACTTATTTGGGTTCAGCATAACATTATGAGTATGAGTGAAATGACACCTCACTTGTCATTCTTTGACGTGTTATAACATTTTTTATTTTCAATCTAGAGTGCTACAAATTAATTAAATCTGTTAGTCAAATAGTATATGAAAATTGAAATTATATCATAATAATTGACTTTCTAATTTTCACAAGCGTTTAAAAAATGAAATTTTGTTTTCTTAACGTTTACCCAATTTTTCCAAATGAAACGATGGTGGTTCACTAGCATATTTTAGCTTTTTTTTCCCAACAATTTGATACCATCAGTGGAACGGTTTTGAAACGCAATATGGCTTTAATTTAACATTATAATGTAATATTAGTTCACAAAACATACAATACAAATACATAAATATAATCTTGCGGCTTCAGAACAATTTTTCTGGTCACTCCAAAAATTAGGAGCATATCAATTTGTTCATTTCTAGTAAAACTAACCATTTTATCTGATTTACAATATAAGTTTAATAAACGAATAATATAACAATTTTAATTTAAAACCATATTGGTTTTCAAAACCATTCCATTGTTTTTCAAAGCCGCCTTTATATTTCTTTAGAAAAGACATGGCGGCAATAATGCATAACGCTTTTAAATTTGCGATTGGGACTTAAGGCAAATTTTTTCGTGTCAATTTTAAAATAGCATAGGATTGTATGGTATGAAATTGTTGGAAAAAAAATGCTCGTTTTAAATATATCCTAGTGAACTACCATTGTTCCATTTGGAAAAATGGAGTAAACGTCAAGAAACCAAAATTTCATTTTTTAAACGCTTGTGAAACTTAGAAAGTCAATTATTATGACATAATTTTAATTTTCATATACTACTTGACTATAAATTAACAGATCTAATTAATTTGTCGCACTCTAGATTAAGAATAAAAAATAACATAAAAATGTAAACAAATGACAAGTGATTTTAGTCAATGGTATGCTGAATCTCAGTGAGGGAAACTTGGCTGCTGATCTAGATCGGGTGATTATGGTCCAGCATCGGTATTGTATGGATCTTTATGCTGACAATGACTATCTTAAGAATCGTGAAAACAACATCACCCAATTAGAACCTGATATTCTGCTCTCGGAGGTTCAAGCTGCCATAAACAAGCTAAAATCGAATAAGTCTCCTGGAATTTATGCTATAACAGTCAGTGGCGGATCTACATCCTAAAAATTGGGGGGGCCCAAAAAATAAAACTAAATTATAAGTTTTTTAATGTATTAAAAACTAATCTATCCATAGGTTTATGGTGTATAAGGTACAAATAAAATTAACTTTTTGAAAGTCGTTAAGAATGTAACAATAAAGAACCTATAGGTCCTTAATGTTTTAAAACAATAATCCCAAGTAATTTATTTATATTAGCACAAGACCAGATATTATAGACTACTACAAAATAGGTAATTTACAAAAAGAAAGAAAACACTTATAATTTAACAAAAAAAAAACATAAATGAGAAATAAACTTTAATGGAACATCATTTTTCTGTTACTACTATTTATGAAACAATTTAGGATTTGTTCCATATAGTCATTTTCTTGTAAAATATCCGATACAGATTCATGTTCAATAGCCATTACTAGGATCAGGATCTTGACTATTTTTCCGGAAAAAATTTAGCAGACTTGATTGTTTTTTCGACATTATCTTTTCTATAAAAAAACCCATAGATATCGTACTTAGTTTGTTTCAAAACACAGTCTAGGGCAACAATAAGCGAGCATGCAAGGTGCGCAGGGCAATCGAGCGCCCGTTTTAAGGGGCGATCAAATTACAAATTACCAGTTACATATTACATAATATTTGTGTGTTATTCAATAAGTGTCCGATATTTTACAGAACGATTACTCAGTTTCAGTTATTTATAAGGTAAAAAGTTCATATAAGAAATGCATGCATTGATTATTGATTAATTTAAATCACGATATTTCGAAAACTGCTGCTTGTAGCGACTTTTGATAAACTTACCATTTTCACGTGAAAGTAATAGAGGAATCGGTTTTTCTTCTAGAAAATGAAAATGCGATACATACAAATTTTTATAGTTTTTCGAAGTAATTTACAAAAAACAAAAATAATACTAATTTTTTACTACCCTGTATCTCAAAAATGAAGAGCTTGTTAGCACAGCTTATACGAACTTTTCACCTTGAGGAATCGTCCTATAAAATATCGGACACTTATTAAATAACACCATGCACCCTGTATAATATTCATACCAGAAATTACAACAAAAGAATATTTTTTGTCCTTGCTTACCTTAACCTATAAATATAAAATAAACATCACTGGCAACAGTACCACAAGCGAATAAGCGAGAGTTGTAATGTAAAAAAGTCGGCTTATTGGTCGCTGATCGAATTCGGCTTCTCTTTGTTTCATACAAAAAAGGATAAAAATAAAGACATCGCTTGTAAAACCAAAGCCGCCGTCCCGCGGCTCCTTTGTGCGGTGCCTCGCGACACTCCACAAAGGTGCCGGCCGCGCGACGGCGCGACGGCGCGGCGGTATTATGACAATGGAATGGAGTTCGGTACTTATATTATAAATAAACATACAAAGAGAAAAGCGAATAATCTGCACATGCATTTCGTATCGGTCGGTTTTTGGCGGAGCGGCGTTTCAATTAAGGCGCTTTAAAACCAAATAAAAACGTTCTGTTCTGCTGTTTAGTGTTTTTGTTTCTATTAATAAAATTGTATACTTACTTTTATTACTATCAGTTATTTAGTATATTAGAACTTTTAGTTTATGTTACCTATAATATAATAATATGTAAAAAAATATGTGGCGATGGTTTGGTGTGTGTTGAGCAAGGCAGATTAAATTATTGATCGATCAAAAAAAAGGCCCCCCCGTAGATCCGCCACTGATAACAGTCGAGGCACTAAAGTCTATGGGACAGGAAGGCGTAAAAATAATACATCAGTTATGTCAGGGAATATGGAAGACTGGTTTATGGCCAGATGACTGGAGAACATCGGTCTTTGTTCCACTTCATAAAAAAGGTGACACCAATAACTGTGATAACTACAGATTACTTGCCTTGATATCCCATACCAGCAAAGTTTTTCTGTATATTCTTCGATCCCGTTTGGAACACTATCTTCTATGGCAGATATCCCCTGAACAAGCTGGATTTACAAGGGGAAGAGGTACTAGGGAGCAAATTCTAAATATTAGACAAATCATTGAGAAGTCGAGAGAGTTCTACACTCCTGTGTATTTATGTTTTGTCGATTATAGCAAAGCTTTTGATAATATAGAATGGGAAAAGCTCTGGTCTAGTCTGCTGTCAATGGGTGTCCCAGACCATCTAGTGTATCTCATACAACAATTATATGATAACAATTCTGCACGGGTTAGGGTTGATAAATGCTTGTCTGACGAAGGTGCCACATGTAGGGGCGTGAGACAGGGGTGTGTTCTCTCGCCGCTTCTTTTTAATATCTATAGCGAATTTATTATGAGGCAGGTTCTAGAGGACTGGCATGGTGGAGTAAATATTGGCGGCACAAAACTGTCTAACTTAAGGTTTGCCGATAATACGACCTTGATAGCTGCCTCCCAGAGAGAAATTCTGGAACTCCTGAAGAGACTTAAAGATGTCAGTGCTCTTTACGGACTAAATATAAATTATAATAAAACCAAAAATATGATCATTGATAGAGGAAATAACAACTACCCTGAAACTCGGACTATTGGACACTGAAGTTGTCAACAGTTTTGTCTATCTTGGAGCCCTAATAGAAAATACCGGGGGATGTGATGGCGAAATAAGACGGCGTATTCAGCTTGCTAGGACAGCAATGACACAATTAAATAAAGTATGGAGCGATCGAAATATCACAAAACAAACTAAAATCAATCTAGTAAGTACCTTGGTCTTTTCGGTCTTTCTATATGCTTCAGAATCTTGGACTGTCAAAGAACTAGATCGTCGTCGGATTGACGCATTTGAGATGTGGGCGTGGCGACGAATGTTGAGAGTGTCCTGGACCGCACATAGAAAAAATGCTTCGGTTCTACAAGAAATACGTTCGTCAAAACGTTTGTCCAGTATCGTGTACTCCCGAATTCTTACATTACACATCAATCAGAGTGAGCATATGGAGAGGCTTATTATACAGGGAAAACCTGAAGGAAACAGAAGGCGTGGCCGATCACCAAATAGATGGGTGGATGTAACCAAAAAATTATTAGATGCTACTCTCCCGCAAGCGGCTCACATGTCATCTAGTCGAGATAAATGGCGAGATGCAGTCAAGAGACCCATACAAAACATTGAACCTCGTTAATATGATGGGTCACAAACATATACTTATACCATCAAAAATATTTAATTTTTTTACGTGATATTTTAAGAAGGAGAGGTTAAAAAACAAGCAGATAAAAATACTATAAGAACGTTACAAAATATTTTTAATGCACATATAAATAATAATAATATAAACAATATGTCCTCTAATTAAATTCACACAATCGGCTCTCTGTGCACTCTGCAGTGACTAATTAGCAAATAATTTGCTCCCTTCAATGTTTTAATTTTAGAAAAAAACAAGTCGACACGAGTCTATACAACTGAGCCTGCTGTTTCTTTTTTAGTCGCCGCGCCGTGCTCACCGCATTGCGCTAAGGGCGGACTATAAATATCGAGGTTTAAAGATCATCGATGTTCCATTTTCGATGTTTTTTTGGCCCCTATTAAATGGGTTAAAGGCACCCGCTTTGTTTCAGAATTTATAAAAAATACTTGGCCGCCCTTATCTTTTAAATAGTATATTATACATCGAAGGTTATACAGACGCTTATTTGTTTTAGCTTTGGCAATATTTTTCGCCACTTGGACTTTGCGACCCCGGCGTCTGCCCGGGTTGCCCGGGCGCTGGAACCGGGCCTGCTATAAACCATTCTATGCTAGCAATAACTCCTATTTCCTATGGGCTAAATTACCATGATCATCACTACACAACGATCTAGCAATTTTCGTTGTCTTACAGTAGGAAAGCGCGTTGCTGTCATACACTACATAGTATTAAGTAAGTATTAAATAGTTGTATAAACGTTAAATAGAACGCTTTTTCCTCAGTGTAGCAGTGTCTCCCTCTCCCTCGTTAATTTAGTTTCCATGTCGGTGGATTTTTTTCCAATTAATTGTATTACCGTCGTTTTTCTAAATAGAGACACAATAAGCAACGCATCATTATCAACAGCTTTTCTATTGGCATAAAGCCTACGTATTAACCAGTGAACAAGGCCAAATATATTCACATCAGTTCTAATCCCATATAAAAAAAATAACAACTTAAAGCTGGTAACGGCTAATTATTTCTAAGTACCTATTACAAGCTTATTGCAAAATAAATAATACGCATTATCTACAATGCACTTCACGGAAAAACTCATTATTATTGAATTAATGCCAAACAAGTACATAGACCCCATAAATATTCTAAAATGACATCAAAAATCATATGTTTGACTTGCTCAACATATTATGAAATTTACTATTGCCATTAAAAACTTGGTTATTTTATATTTTACAGTATTTTTGACATTTAAATAAACTTTATTTAGTAAACGATATTGGTATTCCATGCTGGGTTTGTAATGAGCTTTTTCACTTAGTTTTGATTTTAATTCTATCGCATAGAAGTAGAAAAAATAAAATTTTCCAAGAATTTGAAATTTTGAAATATTCATTGAGGAAATAATTATACAAAATACGCTTTCTAATAAACACTGGCGAACAGCGATCTACGTTACAACACAAACCCATCAATCGCAGGGATCGGGGTTGAAGGTCGACCCTTCGTCATCTACCTGAATGATATCTCGAGTCTATCTCCTCTTCTTTTCTATTCTACTTATCGAAACAAGGATAACATTATAATCGGTGGCGACTGAAAATTAAAAAATTGCACGGATAATGGGATAGATAACGTTACTAAGTATCTGATCTTATGTTTTTAAACTTCATGTTTTTGCGGCGTCTTTTTAATTGTCTCCAGGAAAGGTTTGTCACCCTCTACTAAATACTTTATATTTTTGGTGGCAAAATGATGGATCATCGGAATATAGCAAAAAGACAAAGGAGAAACTAATAATATCATTAAATTGCTGGTTAACAGTATCGAATAATCTAATTTGAAATATCCGCGCCCGCGTTCCCGTTCCCAATGGGTGCGCAGCACCCATTGGAGGTCCTCAATGGATGCACTTGCCCCGATGCTCCCATGGAGTCGGCGCCGTTGCAAGAAAATCTAGGATATGATTCCTGGCATCAATTTAAGATTAAAAGTTCATATGGACTTATGCCCTAAAATGCTTACCCTCTAAGATACCTACAGGGCGTTAAAATATTTATTTCAGTTAAATTTCGAAAATCCTTAAACATACGGTATTGAAAATTCGTGCTTATCTATTTTGGATCAAACTACACCTTTTTATTAAAAAAAGTTTTGCTTCCTTCCACCAGTGGCGTGCGTACCAGATACCATCAATATTGTTTTGGTGAAAATATTTGATACGCCACTGATTTTTTAAACTCTGATGCATTTTTATGCATTATTGATACAAGCTTAACAAAAGTTGTCTCTACTATGTTTTTGAAAAAAGCAGTAGATTTAAAGAAAAATGGAAAAAATAAAAAAAAACTTAATTTTGTCCCATACGGCATCAGAGTTATCTTTAAATCTACTGCGTTTTTCAAAAACATAGAGAAACAACTCCTGTTCAGCTTGTATCAATAATGCATAAAATTTATCAGAGTTAAAAAAAATTAGTGGCGTATCAAATATTTTCATCAAAACAATATTGATGGTATCTGGTACGCACGCCACTGGTGGAAGGAAGCAAAACCTTTTTTAATGAAAAGGTGTAGTTTGATCCAAAATAGATAGGCACGGATTTTCAATACCGTATCTTTAAGGATTTTCGAAATTTAACTGAAATAAATATTTTAACGCCCTGTATCTTAGAGGGTAAGCATTTTAGGGCATAAGTCCATATGAACTTTTCAACTTCAATTGATGCCAGGAATCATATCCTAGATTTTCTTGATGTACTTAAGGATCACCCTGAATATTAAATTCGATCCACTTAAGGAGCCCACAGACTGCGGCTTTGCTGGCTGCTTTGTTCGACAAACATTATATCCGAACAAAAATAACGCACGGTGCATGTTTTACAATATACCGTAAACTGGGGCTACTTGCCCACCCCGGGGTAACTTGCACACCACGTGTATTTTTATTTATTTTATAATTTAGGTTATTTTTTTTTAGGTTTTATCGCCGGCTTTCAGTTGTTACAGGTAAATAAAGATCAAAAATGGTTCGTACTTACAAAAAAACTCCGGGAACCAGAACTTACCGGAATTACTCAGGGAACGCCTTGCGCCAAGCGGTGGACGCAGTAAATGCAGGCATGTCGAGAAAATTAGCAGCTGAATCTTTCAAAGCAGAACGGACTACGTTAGGTCGAAGACTTCTTGGTGCACAATCGAAATCAGTTTGTCGTCCAAAGGTCATGTTGAGAAGGAAGGAAAATAATACAGATAATAACTCGTCATCAAGAGAGACGCGATACTGTGATACTGACATACAAGCCCAATTATTTATGGTTAGATTTCAGAAAATGCAAACCTGCAATTTTGCATATCTGTAAATATGGCGTACTTGCAGCTGCAAAATAATTGGCAGAAATCCGCCATCTGCAGTTAAACCGTTTTACTACTTCTGGTTTATTGATATCGACTGCCAAATAGGTGAAATATGCCCAAATCCATGACAATAATGAATTAATGAACTTAACTCTTAACGTTCCCGTGTTTTTTTTTAATATAAAAATCGGATACAAATTGTAATAACCACCAATACCATCGTCCGTCAAATCCCCAAAATATAGGTTCGTTTATAACAAGATTTATACATTTTGCAAGTTTGTAGGACCTTCCAACCTTCTGCAAATTTGCAGACGCAAAGTATGATAAACGTTTTCTGGAATTGCAATTTAGTCATTTGCATCTGCAAACTGCCACTTGCAACTGCAGACGTCAGATGCAGAGCTTCTGTAATCTCACCCTTAATTAGCCCATTTTTCAAAAAATTTCCATTGTTATAAATTCGTTTTCTAAACATATGAACTTTGTTCTACGTTCCATTGCAAAATTTTGCCATTCACCGTAACCTATTTGCACTACAACATCGACGGTACTTATTCTAGACAATCAGTAATTGCGAATTTAGAGCAATAAATGCATTACAATGAACTATTGCAGTATTGCAGACCCCGGTTTCAATACCTTATCTGAAATAAATGAACAATTTAATTGCATAGATTTAACATTGGCAAAGCACGAACTTAACCAACTGTCGACTGGTTTTCCATATTATTTAATAAAGGGTAAAATTATTCATGATATTATTTACCTTATGTTTATTTTCCTTCACTTTTGTGTTGCAAAACCGGAATATATTACCAAATTGTGAGGTCCTCGGCAGCAATTCTACGGTTTGTTAGCTGCAAAGGAAAGTCTAACTTCCTCGCGATATAATTAAAGAAGCTTCTTGATTGTTTTGAATACCGAAGCGTTTTCTTACGTGACAGAAAGTTTCTACCTATCTGTCCTAATAAACGAAATACATTATCTTAAAAGTGAATAATTGTGGCATGTCGGACAAGTGTGTAACTGTTTTTTATATTGGAATATACAGGGATCCAAGCACAATGGATACCCTGGGGCGGCTAGACCACGACTGCCGTTTAGTCCTTGTTAGGACATCACACACAACATATTACCGCTGTTGTTGGGATTGCTTGGGTTATGGCTGCCCGTAGAGTAACAAGGACGAAACGGCCGTCGTGGTCCACTCGCCCCATAAACCCACCCCAGGGTATCCATTGTGCTTGGATCCCTGTGTATTCCAATATAAGAAACAGTTACACACTTGTCCGATATGCCACAATTATTCGCTTTTAATCTTAAAATAGTATAAAACAAAGTCGCTGTCGCTGTCTGTCCGTCCCTACCTATATATGCTTAAATCTTTAAAACTACGCAACGGATTTTGAAGCGGTTTTTTTAAATAGATAGAGTGATTCAAGGGGAAGGTTTTTATGTATAACTAGCGACCCGCCCCGGCTTCGCACGGGTACAATTTCAGAAAGTGGCATGCCGGGTACTAATATATCGGGCTTGTTCGGGTTTGTATTTATACCAGCGGGTTGCAACGCATGCCGGATACACGCTAGTTTAAAATAAATAACTTTTAATAAGCTTATTTAAAAATATTAAAAATTGGTGTGTGAGTCCATCATACAAAGACATTCAAAAAGTATATTAAAATTTTCATGGAAAATTAATGGGGGACGCAATATTTGAGGGTAGCAAAATTTACATGGCCAGCCTGGCGTTCCACTACCCGGTATAAAATCTGTTCTAAAATCCTAATTGTAACAAAAAAATATTTAAAAAATGAGGAAAGGAACTACGTTAAATCCTGACTGTGCTGCCGGAAACGAGTGGTCCAGCTTAGGGCTAGGAATTTTTAAAATATAAGTATTCGAATAGTCGTTTGGTATGTTATTCGAATAGTCGAATTTAGTCGAATAATTCGAATAGTCGAATAGTCGAATATAGTCGAATGATTCGAATATAGTCGAATAATTCGAATAGTCGAATATAGTCGAATAATTCGAATAGTCGAATAGATACTTGAATAGTCGAATAGTCAAATATTCGAATTTCGAATAGTCGAATATTTGAATAGTCGAATATTTAAATAGTCGAATTTCAGTCGTTTAATCACGATAGAAGTGGTTTAACTGCTTGCTGACTATATAATTTTATTTTTGTTTTCTTTTTTACGTTGAAATTTACAGTTTCACAGAAAACACGAATAGTCGAACATATAAATATCCGAACAAAGTCAAATAGTTGAATGGTCGAATATTCAAATAGTCGAATAGATACTTGAATAGTCGAATATTCGAATAGTCAAATATTCGAGTTTCGAATAGTCGAATATTTGAATAGTCGAATATTTAAATAGTCGAATATTCGAATAGTCAAATATTCGAATTTCGAATAATCGAATATTTGAATAGTCGAATTTTTTAACTAACGAAAAATTCGAATTTAGAATGGTCGAATATTCGAATTATTCGAATACAATTCCAGGCCCTAAGTCCAGCTCAAGAAACTGAATGGACCCCTTCGCCAAACATACGCTTCTTTTACTTATCCATGCAAACATCATTATGGGAGGGCACCCATACAGGGACGGGTTTGTTCCACAGGCCTATAAAAAAAGTTGAATCTATATATCTTCTGGCACTGCGCTAAACCTTTCGTATAAACTCGGCTCTTGGAGTAAAGTGCAGTCTGACACATAATTCAATTTATCGCAGATCTCTAGTCTATTAATTCATAAAATTATAAACAGAGATATCGATTATTATTTGATAATTCGATTAGATAATCAATAAATTTTCTATTACCTAATTAATTTTTCTGTATAGATAAGATTTTAGGTTCCGCGACAGCGAAACTTGTATTAAATCTAGAATATGAATGACACAAAGTTTATAAAGTCATACGTATAAGTGAAAATATTCATAAATGTTTAAAAGGGGCGTTAGTTTAGAAGAATTTTTAATAATTTATAATAAATTCAGGACATAATATTAACATATAAAGTACTATAAACATTTTTCCGTAAGACCTCTACGATCCTCTAGTTAAATCCATAATTAGCCGCCTGAAAAGCTTAAGAAAAATAAAAACAATTACTTTTTCAACTTGAAAACAAGGTCCATACTTTAAGTGGAGTGTAAATTTAAAGGTTGATCAATTCTCTAAACATGTTTCGAATGCATAAACATTCAAATTCAGGAAAACAAAGTAATATAATAAATTCAAACGGTGTATGTCGTCTTAAAGGAGCATGAAACACTTGAAAGGTCTGTTGGGTCTGGTTTAAATAATAGAAAATCATCAAATAAAGAAGACCGAAATTTCCTGGAGTATTTAAGGCAAAATCCATTTGAAACTGCAGTATCCGCGATGCACATAACAGGATTCCCTGCTTCATCTAGAACTGCGCAACGCCGAGTAAGACAATGTTCCGAATTAAGAAATCGAGCAGCTGCATCCAAACCGTTTTTCAAAAATAATAATAAGAAACAAAGAATTGGGTTTGCTATGCAATACTTACCAGAAAAATATTTTTTTTGGCAAAATGTTATCTTTTCCGATGAGATAACTTTTCAGTCTACATATTATAATGGAAGGATTCGAGTATATAGACCACCAAACTCCCGATATGATGAGAAGTATACTCAAAAAAAGCAAACCAGTGGACGTTTCTCCGTTCATGGCTGTTTACGTGCTGGTGAATACTGGAATATTGGTGGAAAACTAAACAGTAATATAATATCTTCAGATTTTGGAAAATATTTTTCTTCCTTCTGCCGCGATAGTTTTTGAAGGAGATAACTTTATATTTCAGCAGGATAACTGCCTGTGCAAACTGCAAGAAATATAGGAAACTGGTTTAGACAAAACAACGTAACATGTCTACCTTGGTGCTCAAGAAGTCCTGATTTAGATCCAATTGAAAATGTTTGGGGATTGATGGTCAAAAAAAGTACAAAATAAATTTTAAACCACAGAATGAAATAGAGTTATTTGATAAAATAGAAGAAATTTGAGAAGGGCGAACTCCGGATTACACCAGAAGTATTATTTTGTCAATGCCAAGAAGATTACGATTGGTGTTAGAATCCAATGGCGCAAAATTAAATATTAGTATTTTGTTTGTTGCTTGTTAAGAAATTTACCCTTTTTGGCCGTATACTTTATTTTGTAGTTTTCCTGGTGTTATTTTATAATTTTCTTATTTCGCGGCTGTAATTTAAACTTAAACATATTTAAAAATAACCATTATTACTTACTTATTTTTTAAAATAGTACATACAATAATTTACAGCTATGTATATAGCTGGTGTTCTATCCAGGTATAAGCAGCAAGGTGAGAAACCCGTTTTACCCAATTTTGTTGTAATTGAGTTATGTATGGTTTATGGTTGGAGTGTACGAATTTATATGTCGTCAACTGTACATAAGTACCAATTTTGAAATTTTGTATTCCTTGTAATAAACACCGGCAAATGTTGAGGAGCTCAAAGCACGAATAAGACATGAGTGTATAGGTTAATTTTTCCCAAAGTAATTAGAATTGTTCCCAACGAGTTTTACTTGCGTTTAGGATATTGCCAAATAGAGAATGGACAACATGTTGAGCATTTATTGACGAAAAAGTATTGATGATGGATAGAAGTTTTTTTAAATTTTTCAATTAGATTAATTTCTGTATGTTTAATGTCTTATAAAAATGAGAAGGAATAAAAATTTGAAATTTGGTACTTATGTATAACTTAATACGCACTTTAAAAATAGTCAATAAAATACTAGGGTTCTCATTTAGAAAAATTATCGATATCGTCATATTTCTAATTTGGGACACACTGTATCAATGTTAATACCGGTGCCCAAGCATTTTTCCAAAAAAAAAACTAAACCGAATTTAATAAATTTATTCCAGGTTATAAACTTACCCTATATTGTAGCTTATTATAAAAATTATTTGTATTGATGAAGGTTATGTATAAATGTAATAGATTGATTGTTATTAAAAATGGAAAGAATAATACAGTGCGAGCAAAAATTATTTGCATCAAAGAGGGCTTGGATTAAAAAACGTAGAGCTTGGTTTAGATCACAATGATATGGGGCCGATATATCTAACTAAATCTAGGTTAAAATTTTGTCAAATTCATGTCACAAGGATATGGGGACGATTTATCTAACCAAATCTAGGTTAAAATTTTGTCAAATTCATTTTGTGACTTGATTTGCCAAACTAATGAGTAATAAAATAAGTAGTCAAATACAAATTTATTTTTGTTGTTTACAAAATTAACAAAGTAAGAATATACAGAAAGAATAGTCCTGTATTCCCTTATAAGAATAGTCCTGCATGTTCTATTAGATCTTCCCACTTCTTGGGACAGGCGTCTTATACATTTGTTGGCGTATTTTGCATTATTTCACGAACGTTTGCAACAAGTTCTTCTGTTCTTACAGATGGCCTTCCTGCTCCTATTTTGTGTTGTATAGAACCTGTTTCCCTAAACACAGCCACGGTTCTTTTCAGGCAATGATATAAATCCCCAGCAACGTTAGGGTAGTTTCATGAAAATCGTCCATGCACAAACCGGGATTGTATTGCCACTCACCATTTACTCTAACCCCGTTTCGAAAATACGCTTCAACCATTAATGTTTTATGCTGTTCTGTAAAGCCCATTGTGTGAATTGTTCAAGAAATTGGAAAAATTAGCGATGAATCAAATTACTTGTAACGACTGTCAAAGATGGCGGAATAACTGATTGATTATTAATTCAGGTAGTTACTGACACCCAACAGGTATTAAGCTTTACGGCTAAGCATTACGTCTTTAGATGCAAGGCCCTCTTTGATGCAAATAATTTTTGCTCGCACGGTATAACAGTGAAAATTTTGAACTGCTTTGATGAATATTAGGGTTGTCATACCTTTAGTGTCCGACCGAAACAAGATTTTCAGCCGAAACCGAAACCGAAACCTAAACTTATTTATAAGTACGACATGTTAAAAATGTTATTGTATACTGAAATCTAAATTATTTTATATAGCTTGGGAACGGTTTGAACTCTTCCCATCTAAAAAAAAGGTCGACAGAGAAAAATTATATGATAAGATCCTCAAAGTGTTAGCCGAACGGTGCGCGACAATTCACGAACCCTGAGTTTTGGCGCAGCCGAAGGTTCGGCCGATTTTTGGCCGAAACCGAAACTGTCACCGAAACTAGATTTTTTTTCCGAAACTAGCCGGAAACCGAAACCGAATCTTTGGTCCGTCTCTACATACCTTATTTATTTAAAGAAAAGAACAAATAGTAGATGGGTACCCATAACTGTGATTAGTGTGAGGAAGAAAATTATAAAAACTAATCGGAATAATCATTAAAATAAGTCATAACTGTAGAGTAATGTGTACTGTCAATCAGATAAGTACATAGGCTAAAATTAATTCTTCATATTACTCTACAATTATGACTAATTTTAATAATTATTCCAATCTATAATTTTCTTCCCTAAGGTGCCCACTCACACTCCGGAAATCCTCAGAGCAAAAACTGCACAGTTTTTCCTTGAGGATTTTACTGATATTGGCCTGAATACACCCGGCATAGACGCAACGGTTTACCTGACAGGTATAACTTTTCAGGTAAACATGACAGGTTTACCGAAGTTTGGTTTGGGCATACACGTTGCGGCAAACCTGTGATAGTCTCTAAGTTATTACCCATTTTACTATCAGATCGGTATAACGCGAGTGTGGAGCCGTGGAGCCTGAAGATTACCGTAATTATTTAAGAATGGATGAAGCATGCAACTTATCAGAAACTATTATCAATGGTTACTCCTTATATTCAGAAACAAGACACTGTCATGAGAAGAGCTATAAAAGCACATTATACTTCTTCTTTTCTTACGTTGCTACGCAAACTATTTATTTTTTTTAATACGTCATCCTTCGTAGCGTTTGGTTCTATCTCTTTTAGTTTTTCAACTAGTTTAGCATATGCGGCTGTTCTTTTATTTCTGTCGTGGCAGTCTTTGGACTTTACAAGCCAAAGACAATATTTATATAAATCAATAAAGTCTTTCATAATGCCGTTGCGTTCCGAGATGCCATTTTTTGAAACTACGCGACGCGAAAAGGGACCTCTCTACCCTTCGCGCTGAACTGTTCAACGGAAGCCTGCATCACACACGCGCATCAGGTTTGCCTAAAGGTAACACTTTCCAACAGGTAAAATATATCAATTTTCCATTGTTGTCAGGTCGCCTGCCCAGGTGGGGACTCCTGCCGGTATTGGCACATACGCGGTCCTGTTTGCCTGTACAGGCGACTTGAACAGGTATACCTGTCAGGTAAACCGTTGCGTCTATGGCCCCCTATGGTCCGGAGTGTGAGTGGGCCCCTTTACACTAAGTAGTATGAGTATACCCATCTACTCTTCGTTTTTTCCTTAAAATAAATAAGGTGTCACTATGACAACCTATTATTCACTTCAATGCAGTGTAAAATTTCTCTCTCTTATTATTATTTGCATTTTTAATAACAATCAATCATCATATTTTTATACAAAACCTTCATAAATACATATATATTTTTTTATAATAACCTCGAATATATTTAATGAATTTCAAATAAATGGTCTCCCGTCACAGGCTCTTATTACATCTGGTTAACTCGTAACCTAGTTCTCTTTATCACCTTGGTTTTCTTGAAGATGAATGTTTATGCATTCGAAACATGTAGAGAATTTATCACTCATTATACTTTTTAACTTAAATATACCACCCGAGGAAGACTTAAGTAACTCCTTTCTTTCCTTTTAAATATTTATTTATTAGCAAATTCTTCCGATCGCATTTTTGAATATAAACACAAACACATCATCACGTGGAGGAAACCGCGGACACATGTTTTTAAAACTAACGATAAATTAATGCTAAGTCCTCTGCGGAAAGTGAATTTATAAATTTAATCAATTTTAATCCACAAGGTTATTTATTTATTCGTTGCCAAAAAAATCATTAAGGTTATTGCATCATATTTTGACAATGAACTTCTATAGTTTTATTCTACCGTTGTTGTGGTGTAAATATACTTAACCTACATTTTTACTTACATCGTTTTTAATGCTGATTGCACTTGGCATTTAGCGAAAGTATAAAACGAAAAATTATATACAATTATTGCCGGTTTCTTTAATTATATTTTAGTTAGTGTAGGTAATCAGTAACCAGTCAAACGTTCACGCATCTCTGACCCAAAAAATATACTGCTGTACTTATTGGAAGTTCACAACGACCAATGGTGTAATTATAGTTTTTTTTTTTAATTTGTCTTCCAAACCAAAATTAAAATAAAAATCAGCTTGTTATTTGGGTATGCCTGGAGGTCCAGTTAACCTTTAAAAATATACCACCCTGTATGTGTATATCTATGTACATATGTAAAGGTTTATAACAGTTTTAATTAACTTTATGACACTTGCACTTAGGGTAAGGTACACATTTTTTGCTCTTACCTTTGATTTTATTTACTTGGTGCCACCTATGCTCTATGTAGTTAAATATACAATGATACGGTGGAAGACGTAAGACAGTATGACCCGTCTGTTCTGCACATACGTATTGTTTTTTAATGTTAAGTGTATTTAAACTGAAGTAACGACCAAAAGTTAACATTTAAATGTCGACTCTTTCGTGACGTCACTACTACGACATTATAATTACGTCACATTTAGGTACTTAATTAGTCGAATGACGTCCAATGACCAAATATTCCCTAAAAACAACGTAATTTTTACGTCAGCTTGCTATCTGGACTAACATTTTAAAGCTATTATTGGTTAGTTTGTTAGATACTTTTGTTCTATTTTATTGTTTTTTAAAATGTTTTATTATATTTTTTCTTTTTTCCTTTGTTTAAACAAAAATGTAATAGGAAAGAAAGAAAAAACTTAAAGTCTTCCTCCACAAAATTTGATAAAATAAAAAATTCTTTATGGGTCTCTACATGTTTCGAACGTAGAAACGTTCATCATCAGGAGACAGAAAATTTATTTAATGCTGATGGTTTTAGCAGAAGAGAAAATGATGTAGAACCTTAATGGAGCTTTTATGGAATTAAAAAATTGATGTTTAGAAGTGACATAACATGAAGAAAATTGTGAAAAGTTAAAACATGCTGAGTATGTGAAAAAGTCAGGAAAAGGGATCTAAACAAACCAAATAAACTGGGAAAAAACCCTTCTAAAAAGAAGGTGTCGAGGGTTATTTAAAATTTTACTAAAATATTTTTTTAATATGTCTATAAGACATTATAAGGATAAAACCAGTCATAGTATTACGAAGATAATATCACAATAAAATACTATCCAATAAGTGTTTTGTGTATTACTGAGGGTTAAAGCCTAGTAACCCCACAAGTGGTTAATTTAAAACCAATGTAATTAATCAACAAATGACTCATATTTTTAGCAGATAAAGTTCAAACGCTTTGTTCACATGTTTGTGAGACAAAAGTTTTGCTTTTTTCTTCTTGTAGGGATAAAACTTCTCAAGTTACGATCTAATCACGTTCCGGTCACAGTCAGATCAAATATTATGCCTTTCATTTTACATTACACGATTCCCATTGTAAGGCAAGGTCAGATCCCTTGCCCGTTAAGTCACCACGGAAAATCTTTTCAACAATATTTAAATCTGACTGTGACAGGACCGTGATTAGACCGTAACGTGGGCTATTTATGAATCGGCCTTAAGTAGCATTTATATTCAAATGTATCGTGGAAATCGGAGATGTTTACACCTGCGTAAATAAAATGTAAATAGAATAGGTAACTTAAACTTATTTTAAAATTATCTGATTTTCTAAAAAACCTATTTACTTCAAGAGCGACTGTTTTTTAAATTTAGGAAGTTTAAATCTTAGGAATTTTAACAAAAATATTGTGAAAGTTGGGGAAATTTCAAATTTTTTAAATTATAATATATATATCCAAACTCGTTATGTGTAATAGCCAACTCAATTGATTATTGGGGTGCCTTACCCCCCCCCCCCCCTCCCAGAAACGCGTCTGCTAATCTCTCACCCTCCCTTAATGCAGACGAGAAAATAGGCAGATTTCTTAGTTTATTAATAATAATTTTTGCAAAAGGCGAGGCAGAATCGTTGTTTATGTTTCGTAAGTCAAATATGGACAACAGAACGAACCCCAAAGAATGATTTTAGCCAAATTTTAATTTATTTTGGTAGGTACAGGGTGATCGCGTATAATGTTACCCCCCTTTAACTTATTTGTTTCGTAATAAGGAAAAAAACTGTTGAATACAAAAGTTGTAGGATTTAATGTAAACTTCTTGCAAAATATATTTTCGTAGATACAGGGTGTTGCATAAAAGCGTGACAGATCAAAGTTATATTTTTTTAAATGGAATACCCTGTATATTGTTGCATAATTGGATTCTACGGACAATTCTAAACATAATTTTTATATACCACTATATATCTAAATTGAACCGTTTTCGATTTATTGATGATCGAAAATTACTACATATTATATAAGAAAATAAGGTCATTCAAGTCAAGATGTATCGTCTCCATGGATAACAATATTAACAATGGTAATTTTATTCAGTTCAGTATCGTCATCCTGTTATCCATGGAAACGATACATCTTGACTTGAATGACCTTATTTTCTTATATAATATATAGTAATTTTCAATCATCAATAAATCGAAAACGGTTTAATTTAGATATACAGTATAGTGGTATATATAAATTATGTTTAGAATTGTCCGTAGAATCCAATTATGCAAATAGGGTACCTATTCCATTTAAAAAAAGATAACTTTGATCTGTCACGCTTTTATGCAACAACCTGTATCTACGAAAATATATTTTGCAAGAAGTTTACATTAAATCCTACAACTTCTGTATTTAACAGTTTTTTCTTAATTGCGAAACAAAGAAGTTAAAGGGGGGTAACATTAAACGCGATCACCCTGTACATGACATAATGAATTTTCCTGTCCCGAGTGCATTATAAGCGATTGATTGCCTGGTCCTCAAGATAATCCACGTTAAATTAATATATATAAAATAAACAGTTTTATTATAATTATATTTAAGTAAGTAAAGTGCCTTATGGTGTTTTAAATGCATTTATGACGGATATGCAACCGTTACACAAGGACATCGAAGCCATGCTTTCAGATTTTTTGAGCGTGTGTGAACCTTCTTGTAAATATCGCTTGCATATTAAATCTAGTCAATTATTTTAAATTTGGCTCTTTACTATAATTTAATTGAGTTGCTCAATCCGTAAGATCGTTGAATTGCATGCAATTACCACTGGCATACTGACTGGTTCCCATATGCGTTACCATGCTACCACAATATATATAAAAAAAATCGGCCAAGTGCAAGTCGAATTTGCGTAATAAGTGTATGAAAAATAATCTTCGACTCCAAGAAGGTTTATTCGTGCATTATTCTTTAACGATCAAAAAATTACCTTGTCGGACCATTGTCTTTATTTTGTTACTTAACACAACGTTGTGTTAGTATCTCGAACCGTTTTCAAGTGTAAACTAAATTATAATTCTAATGCTACTGTCTTAAATACTATACATGTGCAATGAAGCTTGATGACTCCGCCTACGTGCTTATTGGAGTGTGAATTTTGAGCTGTTGGTTTTGGAAAGAAAGAGGCTTCCAGATAGTGGGGATATCTATACTTGGTTTACTAAATATATGAGTATTTTGAATCATAAAAGCTGCTTTTTTGAATTTTCGTTTTCTCCAGTGCTGTTCCGTGTCCAAAAACCTTAGCTTCTGACCTTTGTATATTATGTTGGTTGATCGATACATGTTCCGCTATACCTGATCAAGCATTTCTTATAATACCCTATGTCAAGGGCATTTCTGAAAATATTAGAAGGATAACCACAAACTATAATATCAAAACTGCCTTCAAATCCGGAAATACGCTTAGAAGCTTTCTTACAAAATAACCCCCCCCCCCCGTAATGAAAACACAAAAAATTGTATCTATCAAATCTCTTGCGAGTGTGGCGAATCGTACAATGGAGAAACAAAAAGACCTCTTCCAGTACGAGTTAAAGAACATCGAAAACATACTCAAAGAGGTGAAACTTAGAGATATAGCGGAACATGTATGGACTAACCAACATAATATACAGTGGTCAGAAGCCAAGGTTTTGAACACGGAACAGCACTGGAGAAAACGAAAATTCCAAGGAGCAGCTTTCATGAATCAAAATACCCATATACAGGGTGGCCCTTTAGTGTGGCAAAGTACAATAGCTCCGTTACTATTTCAAATACATTAAAAATATTAATACAAAAGTTGAAGGGCAGTAAGTGACTTATAACGTAAAATTATTTTTAACTCTATAGGGTGGCTCAAAAAAGCGGAACAATAAAAAATGTACTTTTTTCAAATGGAACACCCTGTATATTTTTTCATTTTTAAATTCCACATAAAATTATAATTATTTTTTATTAAATACATTATTAGTCTATACTTTATAGTTTCCGAGATATTGACTCTTGAAAAGTGACATTTTTGAACTTTGACAGCTTCTAGCTTTCTAACAGTACGTCTTAGAGCAAAACGGCTTACATGTCCCTATCTTTAATTTTTATTATCTTCCCAAAAAAATCAACTTCCGGTTAAACCGGATGTTACTCGAAAGCAGGAAATATAGTTGTTCCGGTTTAACTGGAAGTTGATTTTTTTGGGAAGATAATAAAAATTGAAGATAGGGACATGTAAGCCGTTTTGCTCTAAGACGTACTGTTAGAAAGTTAGAAGCTGTCAAAGTTCAAAAATGTCACTTTTCAAGAGTCAATATCTCGGAAACTATAAAGTATAGACTAATAATGTATTTAATAAAAAATAATTATAATTCTATGTAGAATTTAAAAATGAAAAAATATACAGGGTGTTCCATTTGAAAAAAGTACATTGTTTCTTGTTCCGCTTTTTTGAGCCACCCTATAGAGTTAAAAATAATTTTACGTTATAAGTCACTTACTGCCCTTCAACTTTTGTATTAATATTTTTAATGTATTTGAAATAGTAACGGAGCTATTGTACTTTGCCACACTAAAGGGCCACCCTGTATTTAGTAAACCAAGCATAGATATCCCCAATATCTGGAAGCCTCTTCGTGTCCAAAACCAACAGCTTAAACTTCACACTCCAATAAGCACGTAGGCGGAGTCATCAAGCTGACAATGGAAGTCCGACAAGAATTTTTTTTTGATATTACTTCATTGTCTACCAACTTCAAACAAATGTTTTTTTATCGAGTTGCTTTTTATATGTATGTATTTATGATTTTATGATAGTTCTTTTCCCGTCGTCAGGATTTTTTTTCAAATAAAGAGGAATAGTAAGAGATCAGAGATGAAATAACATTTTGTCTTGAAAATTGAGCAGCAAGGCGCGGACGGTTGTAATAGTGTAGTAAGAGTCTAAAAATCGCTTTTTTACTCGAAACCCTCTAAACCTATCGAATTTATTTCAGGATAATATTTGTTTATTTAGAAATAACAAAGTAATTTTTGTACATTTGACATCTATGCCATTGACGATCGTCACGATAAATATTTCAAAAATAGTTGCAGGCGTTCGGCTGCAAACAATATTAATTAATTAAAGCATTTCTAAAAATATTTTTCAATTGTCTGTTTTTAATATCCATGTTTTTATTTCGACTTAAAATTTTTTTAATAAAATCAATTTTTTAAATTTTGTTGGTAAATAATCGTTTAAATAAAAACATAAATATTTAAATTTTTTTGTCCTCTGGACTTATTTATTTTAGGTTTTATGGTTAAGTATTTCATTTTTTATGACGATGATTATGGTTTTTAAATCATAGGTGCAGCTTCGGAGAAATTCGGTGACAGCGGAGGGCAAAAAGGGGGTTTATTTTACAAGCAGTGATGCACTCTTAAAGTCACTCTATAAATTTTTTAATTAAAGTAACTTTTTCCTGAGTTTTAGGTCAATTGTTAATAGAAATTATTTTTATTTGTTTACGCTTCGGTTTATTTTACAACCATCTTTAGAACTACAAAGAAAGCTAATGTCAGTTATTTATATCATAAAAAGAAACAATTATCAGAACTTATTTTTAACAATTAACAGATCCAGATTATAGACCACAAAGCATAAAAAAAATTAGAATAGTTCTCGAAAATAATAATTATCCAAAAAAATTCTACGAACCAATTATTAAACACAGAATAAATAAAATTTATAATACACAACAAGTCAAACTTAATACTGAAGGAAATAGGAAGTTTATCTCTTTACCATTATATCCCAGAAATAAATCAAAAAAGTGCTTAAACCACATAAAATTTGTATCGCAGGAAAACCTGGGAATAATTCTAAAACTCTATTTACAAAATTAAAACATGAAGCAACTTTATTAAATGAAACAAACGTCATCTACAAAATTAATTGTTCAGACTGTTCAAAAACATATAATGAACAAACTAAGCAATATGTTAAAAACATAATAAATGAACATAAAAATACCATTAAAAATACACATCAACCTATCACCGCTCTTTCAAAACATGCAATTGACAAAACTCATAATTTCAGCTTTAACAACGTTCATATTCTTGATTACGAAATAATTACAAAAAAAAAAAGAAATAAGTATAAAAGAAATCATTCACATTAAAAAATACCCTTCATTTTAGAACCGATACAGACAACCTTAGTAATGTTTATAACAACTTAATAACACAATAAAATGCAAAATTTTCACACCCAACCTTAATTACCTTTAAAAATATTGCCAGGGGATTTTTCAATCAATTAACCCTTGTCCGTTATTTTGAAGATGGAAATAAAAATTAAAATAATTTTAGTATTACCTATTTACTTCTCCTAGAAAGGTGTTTAGTTTTAAGAGTATAAATAGTGTAATGCTACTGAACAAGACAGGTATGTTTTGTTTTTTGTTAAAAATAAGTTCTGATAATTGTTTTTTTATAATCTAAATAACTGACATTAGTTTTCCATGTAGTTCTGAAGATGGTTGTAAAATAAACCGAAACGTAAACAAATAAAAAGAATTTCTATTAACAATTGACCTTAAACCCAGGAAAAAGTTACAAGGTCAGGATAAAAATAACAAGTTTATTAATTAATACTTACAGGCCCATGATCCGTACTTTCTCACTAAAGAATTGTCTTCATTTGGTAAGAATAATGGTGCAAGTACTGCCCTAGAAACTTGGAGTAAACTCCATATTAAATCCAGTAAAGAAAAAAATATTACGATTGCTCCAACTGTAGCTAAGGCTATAGTCAGTAACGACTCCGACATTGCTCTGAAACAAAAAAAAAACATTAAATCCTGATAAAATATCTATTATTAGGTACCTAAACGTTTAAGGATTAGCTACCTCTATAAAGCGTATGATTGAGAGTTTTTTTTTTAAATTTCATTGGACCATTTTTCGTGATCATGACAGCTGGACACCAAAATAATTTTTTTGGTTATTCAAAAGACATTCTTAACTTCTTTTCTGAAACTTACATATGACCATGGCCGTCTGTGTAAGTGGAGACAAAGATATAACTCTCAAGTTTTGGTTCGAGACGATGAGGTCGATGAGTTCGTTAATCAAAGCCAAATTGACAAGACGTTGACATCGGTTTATTTATAATTAATTTGTCAATTTGATAAGTGAGTTGGGAGTCACTCAGACATGGCTCAGACCATCAAAATTCCCGATTGCCGGATAGGTTAAAACCACACAGTGGCGTATCCAGAGGGGGGTGGGGGCAGGGGCGCCCCCTGATATTACAAAAATTGTCAAAACAAAATCAAAACTATAACTAATAGGAAAATGTAGGAAAGGAAGAAAAACCCAAAGTCTTCCTCCACAAAATTCAACAGAAATAGATTCTTTAGGGGTCTCTACATGTTTCGAACGTAGAAACGTTCATCCTCAGGAGACAGAAAAAATTTATATTATGCTTATGGTATTAGCAAAAGAGAAAATGGTATAAAACCTTAATGGAGCTTTTATGAGATTAAAAAATTGATATTTAGAAGTGACGTATATAAAAAAAAATGGAGAGTTAAAACACGCTGAGCATGTGAAGAAAGGTAGTAAAGGAAGTAACCAAAGTAAAAGAGAAAAAAGAAAAAGGTCTTCTAAAGAGAAGGTGACAAAGATTTTTAAATCATTTTTATATAAAATTGTTTTGTAAAATTATTGATAATACTGCCGTCCTAGTGGAGAACGCAGTAACTTCCAAAATTTTCGATTTTGAGATTTTTACATATTATTGTGTAGAATACAATTCTCTATCTTTAAAAAAATTATTGTTGAAAAAAAATATAAAATTAAGACAAAAAAAAACGCCTAATAAATATGCAGTTTCTGCAAAACGTAATGCTTTTTTAAAGAAAATCGCAGCATCTGATTTTTCTAGTCAAGAATGCAGCATTTTACTGATGCCCATTAAATGCTGCGTTTTATCTTAGAAGCAAAGCACATTGCGGCATGGTTTTCTAGTGGAAAGCGCAGTATATTTTACACAAGTAAATATGGCATACTTCGTTTTTGTTAAGCAACGCTAATGCAAAGCTCTAAGAAATACTAAACAAAAACGCAGTATGCTCAATAAAAAAATTATTTACGGTCCAAATTCATTGAAACCTATATCAAAAAATTAGTTTGATATTTTTTTTATCAATCTGGTAAAAGAAAAAATTAAAAATATTCATTTATAAAAAAATACTAGCGAAAAAATGTTTTTTGCGTTTTTCTCAAAACTAACGTTCAGGAAGTTGCTGCGCTTTTCACTAGGAGGGCAGAATATATGTCTGTAGGACAGTATAAAGATAAGAATCTAAGGTAGAATTCATAATATCAGAATAGTTGAAATTGGTTTTTGGACTACTGGGGGTTAACCGGGCCGGGCCGGGCCAGCCGTGTTACATTCAGCTTTATACAGTGTGATTCGCGGTGGATGGTACGTTAGACATATATTATGACGAACTAGCTAATGAATTGATCTGAAAATTAAATCATTTATATAAACTGGCATGCTCTATTATCTAAAATATTTTTGACGACACAGTATTGCCACTTTTACCAAAAAATAGTACCTAGCTACTTTGATATTTTAAATGGAACATCCTGTATTTTATTTTATTTTCAAAACTTCAGTTAATTTCCTGACAACTTTCTTTAATATTTTCCTATACCTATCTCTCGCCGTTTCTAAATGATTAAATTCCAATTTTTTTTACAAAAAACAATACCTTAAAAAATGTTCTTATTTTTTAACTTTGAAATATTAAGACCGTGAAATTTGGTGGACAGTTAAATAATACCAGGGAACTTTTAACCCTATGCCCAAATCTTAGTTGGGATATACAGGGTGGCTTAAAAACGCAGTTGAATATAGTTAGTTTGGTTACTTGAAATGGTGACCATAAGTTTATTTATTAAATCTAACACCCTGTATATTATTAACGATTTGAAAAGCTACCTAAATTGGCCATTTATTTTTGTATATCATATCTATACCTAACTAGTCAGGTTTTCGACGATTATTTGTAAAAAAATTTAAAGTTTTATTTTTTTTAAATTTTTTTGCAAAGGGTAGCAAATTGGCCCGCATCCGCCCCTGTTGTGTGTAAATAACAATTTCGTTTTTATTTTATTAATACATGTTACAACAAAAAAAAGAAGAAATGAAGAAAATCAGCGCCTGATGAAACCCCAGGCCTATAAAAAAAAAGTTGAATGCATATTCCCCATATGATATGACCTCTGTTATTAAAGTAACACCTCTATGAAAATACCTTAATTGTTGTTATTTTTGTGATATATCATAAACTCTCAAAAAAATAGGTATTAACAATGCCACTGTGTTTAGTGCATAATTGTGTTATAGTGAGAAAAGTGCGGCAGAGAATATTTCATTCAACAGGTAATGAAACTCAATAGGTGCATTGTTTTATTAAGATATATTATAAATGTCATAAAGAAATTTGTAAAATGGTTTATGATAATTTATTGCTGGTGATGTCCAGATACCTATTATTAATTATTTTTTTTACCTTCCATTAAACCCAACTAACATTACCCTTTATTTTCATAGTTGGCGCGCATCCATTGCTACGAAGTTACAGTTAGTTGGAAAGTTGCTGCCAACTCAAATTAGTGGATGGCAGCTATAAAAAACGTTAGTATACCGGGTGTTTCTCAAAAGACTTTCACCCCTATAACTTTTTGTATTTATAGATATTAAAATAAAATTTTAGGATTATGCATAAGAGATGAGTCTGCATTTGTTGGCATAACTTTTAATTTTTTAGCACTTCCGGTTTGACCGGAAGTGACCCTGACTTTGGTATTTTAAATGGGACCTCTTGTATATTTTTACTTATTTGGATTCAGCATGACATTCTGAGTAAAATGACACCTCACTTGTCATTTTTTGACGTTTGACAACATTTTTAAGTCTATTTTTATTTTTAATCTAAAGTGCTAGAAATTAATTAAATCTGTTAAATTTACAGTCAAGTAGTATATGAAAATTAAAATTATGTCATAATAATTGATAATTAAAGTTTCACAAGCGTTTAAAAAATGAAATTTTGTTTTCTTGACGTTTACTCCATTTTTCCAAATGGAACGATGGTTGTTCACTAGGATATTTAAAACGAGCATTTTTTTTCCAACAATTTGATACCATACACTCCTATGCTATTTTAAAATTGACACTGAAACGTTTCCCTTAAATCCCAATCGCAAATTTAAAAGCCTTATGCATTATTGCCTATTTTCTAAAGAAATATAAGGGTGGCTTTGAAAAACAGTGGAATGGTTTTGAAAAACAATATGGTTTTAATAATTTAAAGTTGTAATGTCATTAGTTTATAAAACATACAATACATACAATCTTGCGGCTTCAGAAGAATTTTTCTGGTCAGTTTAAAAATTGGGAGCATATCAATTTGCTCATTTCTAGTAAAACTAACCATTTTATCTGATTTACAATGTAAGTTTAATAAACGAATGCCATTACAATTTTAATTTAAAATTAGTTCTCAAAACTATTCTACTATTAAACTATTAAATATATTATTATTCCATTGTTTTTCAAAGCCGCCTATTTCTTTAGAAAAGACAGGGCCGGCAATGATACTTAACGCTTTTAAATTTGCGATTGGGTAAATTTTTCAGTGTCAATTTTAAAATAGCATAGGAGTGTATGGTATCAAGTTGTTGGAAAAAAAATGCTCGTTTTCAATATCCTAGTGAACAACCATCGTTCCATTTGGAAAAATGGAGTAAACGTCAAGAAAACAAAATTTCCTTTTTTTAACGCTTGTGAAACTTCAATTATCAATTATTATGACATAATTTTAATTTTCATATACTACTTGACTATAAATTAACATATTGAATGAATTTTTAGCACTCTAGATTGAAAATAAAAAATAAATATAAAAATGTTATAACACGTCAAAAAATGACAAGTGAGGTGTCTTTTTACTCAGAATGTCATGCTGAATCCAAATAAGTAAAAATATATAGGAGGTCCCATTTAAAATACCAAAGGTAGGGTCACTTCCGGTCAAACCGGAAGTGCTAACAAAATGAAAATTATGTCAATAAAAGCAGACTCATCTCTTATGCATAATTCCAAAATTTTATTTTAATATCTATAAATACAAGAAAGTTATGGGGGTGAACGTCTTTTGAGAAACACCCGGTATACGGAGATATTACAGTGTGCCATTTATTCAGCCTCCTGATTAAAGATGCTTTAGTTTTACCAATCAAAAGTAGTAGTATTGTAAACAGTATTTTTGCTCGTTCTCCGTAATATTATCTACCTTTGTAGATATTAAATCGGAGACCTCTATCATCGACAATGTTAGGTTTAAAAAAAATATATATTAATAATATTTTTAAACACATTCAGGTAAGTATGTATCCTTTCTATTTTATCAGTTGGTAATAAATCAAGATTGTAATTTTTTTTTAACAATTCACTTTCAGCTTACTTTTGTTAGCTAATAATTTTTATCGACATTTTATATTGATAATAAAAAATGATAAATTAAACAATTATTTTTATGAAATAACAATAAGGATAACCGCAATACCGTTAAAACCATAATTATATACATAAAGTTAAAAGAGCAGCAAATTTACTAAATTGCTTTGAAAACCTCGATATTTTTTATTACCAAATAATGCACCGATGCAAGTGCAGTTTTAACGCATAAAATTGCCAAATTTAGAGAAAGGGTAGAATTACAAAATATTATATCAAGCGTTAAAATACTTTCAATCGTGCTGTAACTTATAATAATATCATTTAGTTTAATTAGTTTATTTATTTCCACTGGCCTTACAGTGTATGGTATATTTTGTCAGAATGTCAAATAGGTTAAATCACAAATATTAAAAAATAACCCAAATGTACACAAATACCCATCAAATACTTACAATAAGAAAATATATACAATGTATACAAGGTTGTTAAAAAGTTAGAAGTAAAATTAATTTCTTGTTAAAAAAAACAAAGTAGTAATTATACCCATTTGTAATGATGTCATTCTGGTGGCCAAAAACCTATGTTCCATGTTCCATCCTATTTATTAATTAACCTAGGCAGGTTTGTTTTATATATTTTTTTAATGTTTTTGTCCTCGCCCATTGACCTAAAACATTGAATATCAAACTATAAGAAGGCCATATAAGCAGATTTCCTAAATCTGCTACGTTAAATTCATAGATGGCACAATGAGTCACCAACAATAAAGCGTGTTGATGCAGCCACTAACGACAAGCCTTTTCACTGCTAAATTAAAACATTGTTGCCGCCTGTCTGTTTGATTTGCTGTATGATCGTCTCCTCACTACCATAACCATACCGTCACGCGCATCGCGGTGCCTGGATTACCTTGCACTGGCATAATATATCGTCGGCTTGATGCAAAAATTCATTAAGTCAAAATTGACAGTTTTGAGTAAAACCCAGTTTTAAGAAATGGCGGAGTTTAAAGTGATTTATTAAAAAAATGTGCAATAATGTTATGCCTACGAAGTTGTAGCATATAATATTTTCAACCTTTTGACGTTCCAACGTTAATTACCTACATGAAAACATATTGACTGCCATGTTTTCTATTTCTAACCGTATTAAATGACGACTCTCACTATTCAATACATACCTAGGCTACAACGTATATGATGGGTAAAATATGAATGATATGCGGTTTGTATAACTTGGGTTTAATTGGCAATTATTACTACTTTTCAAAATGGTTAAAATAAGTAGGTTTTACTTTCTTACTTAAGAAACATCCAGTTTGTTTGTATTAGTGTATTACGTATTTTGATATTTTTCAACGAAATAAAACCTATTTTAGTTATACTTGCTGTCGCTTTTTATCTACTTTTGTTTGTATAACATTAACCTACCACCTAATGCAACGGTAAAATCATTATGAAAATCGGTCCAATTACCCCGGAGTAATCAGCGTACATAACATTATTAAAAACATACATTCGGCTGCAATTGAGAACCTCTTATTTTATTGTGTGTTAAAAATACTTAAATCTTAATAATTCCAATAAAATACGATATGCGGCAACACCACGACATCACATCAGTGAATTTGAGACATCTGTTGCCGAGGCGCTGCATTTATAACTATAGATTTACGATCAACTCCACAATGGCGGCCAAACCGTCTCCAATGCAGTCTAAAATAGGGTTGTCAAGTTTTCTCGAAGATCCGCTATTCTTATAGTTTGATATTCAATGCCTGAGATAAATAAAGATGAGCAAAAATAACGTCATTAAAAATAATAATAATAAAAAAAGTGTATTCAAATATTTTCTATAACATATTAAAGATTAATATATTTTCTTGAATTCACCAAATACCAATTCAGAGGTACTCATGAAGTAGGTATTTACCTACTTGTGAGTTTATTTTAAAATATTTTTTTTATTTTTATTTTTTTTAAACTAACTATTATTTATAAAAATGCTAAATTTTGCTTTAATTTTAGACCTATGTACCAAATTTCAGATAAATATCAAACCAAAAGCTTAAAACTTTTGACTTGTGACGTGTGTTACACCTGTCAAATGTCATTTAAAAGTTTCAAACTGACGAAAGTGTCATTTTTTTTAGAGATACGAAAAAAGTTATAAGAAAATATTGCTTCTCATCATATTTTGAGTCTATACTCAAATTTTTGTTTAAAAATTTAAATATAAATTGTTTGCCTAGGGTAAATTTAAATTTTAAAAAAAGCTAATTAGAAGCTATTAGGTATTGAAAGAAAAAAGTTTCATAGTTTTCTTTCATTTTAAATTTGCCCTAGGCTAACAAGACAAATAGTCCAGAGGCACCTTAAAATTAAAAAAAAAAAAATTGCTATAAAATAGATTTATGCCATAACTATAACTAAATTTTAAAATGCCGCCAGTCTGATTCAAAATAAGTATCTTAACATAGTATAAAACAAAGTCGCTATCGCCCGTCTGTCCCTATATCCCTATATGTGCTTAAATCTTTAAAACTAAGCAACGGATTTTGAAGCGTTTTTTTTTTAATAGATAGAGTGATTCAAGAGGAAGGTTTTTATGTATAATTATCTTCGCACGGGTGCAATTTCAGAAAGTGGCATGCCGGGTACTAATATATCGGGTTTGTTCGGGTTTGTATTTATACCAGCGGGTTGCAACGCATGCCGGGTATACGCTAGTTTTAAATAAACTGACACAAAAGAGTAAAAAAAAATTACAATAAGTTGAATTTCCAAAAAAAATTAAAAAAAATTGACATAAATTTTAAAACAAAAATTTGAGTATACCTAGACTCAAAATATGATCAGAAGCAATATTTTCCTATAACTTTTTTTTGTATCTCTAAAAAAAATTACACTTTTGCCAGCTTGCAACTTTTAATTGACATTTGACTGGTGTAACGAACGGCACAAGTCAAAAGTTTTAAGCTTTTGTTTTGTTTTGGGTCATGCAGCACCTAATGCCAAAAACAGATTTGCAAAAAAAAACGCATAAAGAATATAATTACGACTTAATATACTTAAGTTATTTTTTAAAATAAATATGGGAATTAATATACTACTTAAGGTTGAATTCTCAACGTCGGTCGTTCAATTTATTGCCAACCTATAACCTATTTCGCTTTGTTTTTTCAAGTTTATTATTTTTTAAACTAACATTTAAATAAAATCAGTATCGCCGGCACATTACTTACGTTATATCTGATATATTACAAAATATCAATTTATTTCATTGCTCATTTTGGGAGAATTGTATAGTGAAAGAACAATGAGTGACAATGACATAATAATTTTAAAAACAATCCTACTTAATATACTTAAGTTATTTTTTAGAAAAATATTAAATATGGGAATTAATATACTACTTAAGTGCTTGCTCATTTTGTTACGGTTAAACCAGTTCAAATAGTTTCTACCAAGAATCTGTTATTAATAGAGGAGCCCAAAGACGACTGCTTTGCTCGACAAGCCGCTCGACTAACACTTTATTCGAACAAAAACAACGAACGGCAGCGTAGCTTTGTCCACATAAACAACCCACGTTTCTAGCAAATATTGCTTCATAAAATTCCAAAGAACATTTTTTTCGCAGACGTTACTGCGTTTTCTTTCGCTTGCTGCACGGTAATTGTCTTATAATATGCACATCACTTGTTATAGGTTCAAGTTATACTGCTTTTATAAAAGGCTATAGGTTAAAATGAAAGGTTGTTTGTAATAGTGGTTAAATATCGTAAAAAAATTACAAAAGGATTAGCTACATTCTCTCGTTGTATTGGATATTTCAAGGAAGTTTGTTTTCAAACGAAAATTTCAAATAATTTAGAGTTAGGGTCAATGACTCATTTTTTATCACTATTTTGTCGATTAATTTATTTATTCAAAAATTGGCTTTATACTGTTTTTTTGTCAATTAGGTACTCAGTAAAAATGTCTCAAATAAATAATTTTTGAAATTATTTAATCTTACATTATCTTGTTATACAGAGTGTCCGGAAAATACGTGTACAACGTTTGACGACAGACTCCTGACGTCAAAATAGGTCGATCTAAGCCGACTTAGTTATATCCAAAATTGTCTCGTTTAGCCGGTGGAGGGCGTCAAAAATTTGAAAAAATATTTTTTTTTTCTAAATTACGTGAAAACCTGCTAATCGATTTTAATGATTTTTAGTATGTAGGTTAATACTATAAAATGACGTTTTCTAGTAGTATAGTCACCGGCTGTAAATAAGTGGAAGTGTTATAAAAGTGGTATAATACGTCAACATTTCTTCTCATTTTTTATATGAACGGCGTTATGACAACCCAGATATTTTTGTAAAGTGACTGGTTGTATTTGGAAGCTATTTTACCTCTTTAATATTTTTCGTTGAATGAGCTATTTTGCCAGAAGAAAATATTTACAATATTTAGTATTATTAGTAATAATATTAAAATCAAATTACCTGAAACAATAATTTTTTAAGTGACCTTGTTGCTATGGCATTTAATAATTTGACAATTATTGACAAATTGTCACCAGTCTATGAAATTTACTCAAGTATACGATCAACATTCTTGAATTACAAGTTCATTTTACCATTAAAAATGGAAAATTATACGAACTCTAAGAAGGTTGACATGCTCCTGGTATACGGGTTTTGTCAAGGAAATGGGCGTCAGAGTGTTAGGGTTTACATGGAGAGGTTTCCTAACCGTCGAATACCAAACCACCAAACATTTGCCAATATCAAGCATCATCTTCGGGAAACGGGCAGCTTTGAGAAAAACTTTGAAGGCAGGGGTCGTATGCGAACAACTCGAACTGTGGAAACAGAAGAGATGATTCTGGAAAGAGTTGAAGAAGAACCAAGTACCAGTACCCGTCGCTTAGAACGTGAGTTACATGTTCCTAAAACGATTGTCAATGAGGTTTTAAAAGAACAGTTGTTACATCCTTATCACGTGCAAAAAGTCCGGGAACTTTTACCGACTGATACCCCATGCGGCTTCCATTTTTCAAATTATTAGAAACAAAAGAAACCGTAATCCAAATTTTTGTAGAACAATTATGTTTATTGACGAGGCGTGCTTTACAAGATCTGGAGTAACCAATCTGTACAACGAACATATTTATTCCGATAAAAATCCACATGCCATTAAAGTTGCACATCATCAGCATCAATTTAAATTAAATATTTGGGCAGGTATTATTGATCGCTACCTTATTGGTCCCATTGTTATTCCAGACAGGTTAGATGGAAATATTTATTTAAATTTTTTGCAAGACACATTACCAATTATTCTGGACAATTTGCCCCTTTTACTTCGGAGGGAAATGTGGTATATGCATGATGGTGCCCCGCCCCATTTTTCCGTTGCCGTTCGGCAATACTTACATCATCAATATCCCAACCGATGGATTGGAAGGGGCAATGATGCACCAGTAAAATGGCCGCCACGTTCTCCTGAGTTAAATATGTGTGACTTCTTTTTGTGGGGCGCTATTAAAACAGAAGTTTACAAGACTCCGGTAAACACACGCGATGATTTATTGCAGCGGATTTTAAATGCAGGCAACCATTTTAATAACCCCGAGACATTAGATAGGGTCCAATATAATTTTTTAAGGAGTGTTAATAAGTGTATTCAGCAAGATGGCGGTCATTTTACACATTTGCTTAAGTAATGTTTTTGTTTTACTTAGTTTCTTACAATACATACTTTCAACTTTGTTGTACTTTGTTTTATTTTTATTGTTAATAATTGATGTATGCAGGTAATTGGAAATATTTTCCTCTGGCAAAACAGCTCGATCAACGAAAAATATTAAAGAGGTAAAATAGCTTCCAACTACATCCAGTCACTACAAAAATATCTGGGTTGTCATAACGCCGTTCATATAAAAAGTGAGGAGAAATGTTGACGTATTATATCACTTTTATAACACTTCCACTTATTTACAGCCGGTGACTATACTACTAGAAAACGTCATTTTATAGTATTAGTCTACATACTAAAAATCATTAAAGTCGATTAGCAGGTTTTCACGTAATTTAGGAAAAACCAATATTTTTACAAATTTTTGACGCCCTCTACCGGCTAAACGAGACAATTTTGGATATAACTAAGTCGGCTTAGATCGACCTATTTTGACGTCAGGAGTCTGTCGTCAAACGTTGTACACGTATTTTCCGAACACCCTGTATATGGTGATATTTCAAAACTAACAATGGCTATATTTTCTACATAAAAAACATCAACAAATTAAAAATAACATTTTTACAAAAACGCGGGGGAACAGAAATGCGAGGGAATAAAAACGAGGTATTCTGAGGATCACCTTCACCCACCCTTGAAGCACTACCGTTGCACTACCCTCCTCGACTTTAAAATTTTAAATAGTATACCTCACTTGTGACATCCATAGATATTTACCATTAGATAAGCAAGGAATAATCACGAAAATGGCAAATTTAGGGCCTCGCGCACGTATACAAAGCTACACACGATTAGACATGCGCACTGTAACATTATCATTTGACGAATGGGAAAATAGACAGGCCCGGGCTTTAAAATTTAAGATTTGTTCAAGAAATTGTAAAAGTTGACCTTCAATTTATTTTTACATGCAAACAGCCAAAATTTGCCCCAAATTCTTGCGAAAAATTTCGGCGGAATTTCTTCGCAATTTTAATCAAATTCGGAAATAAGATAGTGATTTCTGGCATTCTTAGTAATTGCAAACCTATCAGATTTTGAAGATAGAAAATTGTTTTTAAGGATTTGTCTCTAAAATTTGTTTAAAAATGATTAGTCGTCGTGTTTCTAGATTGAATAGGGAACTTGACAAAAATTTTAAATGGGGAAAAAATTCTATAAATTATAAGTATATATTGTCATAAAACATATGGCAGCAAAAAAAAACTACATATTTCGTCCCAGAAAACCGCTAGCAAGATTTAAGAATGCCCCAAAATTCAAATTATCCCAAGCGGGTGAAAACGGGTCGTGACGTCTAGAAGTATAATTCGTGTGTGACATCCACGAAATAGGTTATAGGTTGGCAATAAATTGAACGACGTTGAGAATTCCGCTTTAAAACAACAATACAATAACAATATATAACACACGGCAATCCAAATGCAAACTCGGTAGCTCGGCCACCGGTCAGGATGACGGATGACGGAAAAGTCATACTTCCTGACGTCATCGGGCTTGGCGCGCTTAAAAGGTCATTTGAAATGCTTTTGACACGCGTGAAACTTTATAGTTATTTATGTATCAAGGGAATTATAAGGGTATTAATTACCGAGGGCAACGTTTACTTCCCGAGGGCCTTCGGCCCGAGGGACAGCAATTGACCGAGGTAATTGAGACTTATAATTCCCGTGGTACATAGATAATTTTATTTCTGACCAATTAAAATTTTTGTTCATTTTTAAACCGGAATAAACGTTTCAATTTATTACCTTTCCGGTATATTTGAATCAGGTGCCGTCAATAATGACATTGACGTGGTAATGACATGAATAAAAAATGCTTATTTTAGCATTTCTTGTTTTATTTTACCTGTAAAAGGTAGAGGGAATTAGAGAATCTTTAATATCCCAAGGGAGTTATAACCCTCTTTATTGATAGCGTAACCATGATGATATAAACTTATAATATCCCGGTCAGAAATAATAGAATTTCATCCATTATGTTCTCTTACATTCTTGTAGTTATTTTTCTAATATGACGGCTTGAACTCTTGAACTTCAGCTTGAAGTTGGTCAGAATTCTCATTGGTTTTCCAGTAGACTTCATTTTTAAGTCCCACAAAAAAAATCCAAGGGTGTAAAGTCGGGAAATCGCGCAGGCCACCGTATGGGGCAGTTGGTGGCAATTAATTAAACGTGTTATTAATACTAGGAGTGTATGTATTAAGTTTGGAATGTGGAGTGGAATTTAAAAATAATAAAATAAAATTTTCCGACTATTTAAAAAAATTAAGTTGAGGTTGTGAGAAAACAAAACGCCGGATTGCAAAACAGCAACTTGTAAAGTAGAAAAATGGCAATGGCAAATCAGAATGTAACATTTATTTTGACATATCTCTTCAAATCGAGTAAAAAAAATAAAAACTAAATCGCGAAAATTCGGTTTTGCCCAAATATCTTCGGAAGTATTAGGAATTTTTGAAATTTGAAAACACAACGTTCCAGAACCTAGTAGGGCGCAACTTTTTCCCAATCTAACCATCTCTGTATCTTCCACGGTTTACGAGATCCCTGTAGAGTACATTCTGATGCGGGACACAAGGCATATGCAAATTATTTATCTATTAGCTTGCTTAATCGTTAATGGCTTTCTTCGAAATATTGGAATAAATTAAAGACAGACAAGGGCGTCCATAGAGCGTTTTTCAGGGGGGGGCAAAATCTTAAACAATACTTTTTATATACAGTGTCACCAGTAAAGTCCGCATCATATGGGGTTTTTTTTTATTAATAGCTTTATTCGAAATTGGACTTTGACATCAAGTTCTGCTTCGATCGAGATGAAAATTAAGCAAAAAAATAGTAGTAACGTGATTCGCATTATCTGTCAAATTTTAATTTTTTCAAAAAATAATTCAAAAGTGGAGTTATTTCTGAAAATATCAAAAAAAAGTTATAGGGAAAAGTTTTTTTAAATGCAGTTTCTAGCCCACATGCAAAATTTCAGCTGGATAAGATAATTTTTATTTTTTACCCATATTTTGTAAATTGCACCACTTTTGCAAAATAACACTCAACGTAAACCTACATAAAACTTCTTAGTTTTGACAATGCTTTATTTCAGATACATTTTTTTTTAAAGTAGCTTTATATTCAATGTGTGTTTTTCTACGAAATCAAAATTGGGCTATTAAAATTTGGTCGCATGTGATGCAAAGTTCATTTGTTATTGACCCTGTTTAAGGTAACTTCATATAATAAGTATTTTTGAAAACATAGTTTGTGTCTGAAAGTAATACACCTTAATATTAAGACAAAAAAGAACACAGTGTCATCAGTAAAGTGTTCATTAAGTGGAAAATAAATTTTTGCTTAACCCAACGGAAAGTTTATCTATTTTCAACGATTTAATTTAAAATCTCTTTATTTTATTTTTAATTTTTTTACTTTCAGTCACAAACTACGTTTTCAAAAATACGTATTTGATGAAGTTACCTTATACAGGGACAAAAACATTCGATTCATGAACTTTGCATCACATTCGACCAAATTTTAATAGCCCAATTTTGATTTTGTAGAAAAACACACATTTAATTTGACGCTAGTTTAAAGAAAATATATCTAAAATAAAGCATTGTCAAAACTAAGAAATTTTATGTATAGGTTGCTGCAAAAATGGTGCAATTTATAAAATATAGGTAAAAAATCAAAATTATCTTATCCAGCTGAAATTTTGCATGTGGGCTAGAAACTGCATTTAAAAAAAATTATAATTTTTTTCGATATTTTCAGAAAAAAAACCTCACTTTTGAATTATTTTTTGAAAAAAAAATTAAAATTTGATAGATAATGCGAATTACGTGACTACTATTTATTTGCCTAATTTTCATGTCGATCGATGCAGAACTTGATGCCAAAGTCAAATTTTGAATAAAGATAAAAAAAAAAATCCCATATGATGCGGACTTTACCGGTGACACTGTATAAGACTATTTATTTAACTTATGCCTAATGTATTAATTTATTGATATGTTGGTCTACTAACTAACCACTGTACCAGTGGCGTAGCTAGGATATTGTCTTGGGGGGCATATAGTTGCATAGAGGCGTAAAGCAAAATTTTTTGGACCACGCCCAAATTTAGCTAAATTTTTCTATTATCTATAATTGTTACGTAATCGCCTAAGTACAATCCGCAACTGAAATAATCTAGAAGTCCTACAAACAAACCACAACCAAACGTAATTACCTAGGTTTTCCTACGATGTTTATATCTTACTTTGTCTTATTTACGTGAATAAAAGAGAGAAAAGGAAATTTACACCACCAGACACCAGATCCGCAAATGTCACATAAAACAAGACGGTCATTCAAGGCGACGGGGATGTGATGACCAAAACAGACGCGTTGTTTCTCAAAGTAAGCCTACCTACTAGTACCTACGTTAAATTTAAAAGGGCAAAAAAAATAAATTTAAATATTGTTGATAATTACTTTTTTTCATGGCTCTTGGGGGGGGGGGGCAAATGCCCCGATGCCCCCCCCCCCTAGCTACGCCGGTGCACTGTACTATTCAATATTTATACTGAATTATGAAATAAAATAGTAATGTGGGCGCCTAAGGGGGGCAAGTGCCCGTTTTGCCCCCCCCCCCCCCCCTATGGACGCCCTTGAAGACAGACATCAAAGACGTTAATATTATTACTGAAGAAACATATGTATCTACTGGTCGCTCTCCTTGGTAAACTGCAAACTGCAAGTATCTGAGACAAGAGGTTCTAATTAGCCTATTGGTTATCAAATTTACCATAAAAACTCAACTGCTAAAATCAATAACACGTGCATTTAAGCTAAAAGTGCATAAAATTACCAATTAATCCATAAACATACATTTTTATTAACCTCGTTTTTATTATTTTATTAAACAATGTATTATTTCGTAAGAAACAACATGCAATAAAGTGCAAAGGCAAGCTAGCATTAAAATATAAGTATATTTTATATTGCATGGCGCAAGATATCCGGTAGGATAGGATGTATGTTGATAATATTACCTACCACTAAAAATATTCGTTAAGAATGTTTCAGTTTTAAGAAAATTACTATTACATTGTTGCCGATTCCTTCAAAATAGTTTTTTTAGTTAATTTTGGCTATTATTTTATTAAGTACCTCTATGCTTTTTTTTTAAATCGGACTTTGTAGTTATTACTTTTCTCGCAAAAGCGAAAGTTTTGTAATCGCTAAAAAATAAGATATTACGCGCCGTATACAAGGTTGTAGGATCAACTTTAATCTAGTTTACATTAATTTTTACGATGTACAATATACCAAAAATTCATTTAAAGCGAAATTAATGGATAATCTGGATCAGACGCCCCTTTGTGGGAGAGGAACGCTTAACTTAGCCGTTAGTTTCGGTTTTGAAAAGCAACTAAAAGAAACTCGGCTATTCTTGATTGTGGGTGTTTAGTATTAAGGGAGAGTGGGGGAATTGTGCGCACTTAAGCAGAAATCGTTATAGCACTGATGTCATTGTAGATCATTTAAATCACAAAACATACCACTAATGTTTTGTGGTTTAAATGTAAATACCGTAATGGAAGGGCTATTTAGTTTACTCTCAGCATGTAAATCAATTTTAGGAAAAAATACAGTTTTTAAAGTACAATATTGCTAAAAGTACAAGAGTGCTCTTGCGCACCATTCCCCGCCGTTGCGGGTAATCATGCGCAGAGGGTGGGGAATCGTGCGCATTCAAAGTATTAAGTACCTAAGTAAGTATTCCATAAATCAACACTAACTTTAAAAACATTTATTGAAGTTGTGGAACATAAAATAATTCATAAAAAACATAAATACATAACTCCTAATAGCATAGGTCACATTTATAATTTTTCGGGGTAATCTGAGCCAGTACACTCGGCATGATTCCAAGTTAAGCAAAGGACACATCTGTACCATAATTCTCCTTGTTTGCCTGACTGTCGGTTCAGGAATATTGAAGGCCCTTCCTACCTCACTTATTTTTCTGCTATCATTTCATATCGCCAGTAATGCGTTTTTTAAATCTTGTGCCGTATATGCAAGAATTGTGGTGTTCCTTGTATAAGTTTTAGGCATCTATAAGAAAAAAATTACCAATAGATTACGTGTGGGGAATCGTGCGCATGCGCGCGCATCATTACCCCTTTAGGTTTTATTCAGTTAGCAAACTACTTAACCTAACAATGTAAAACAAGCATCAATAGATGCACAAGATTACATAAAATAAATATGTTCTATCGATTAGGGAAAAAAAATTGACTCACCACTTTTCCGATATCAAAAAATTATAAAAATTTGCTTGATTTCAAATAAACAGAGCTCGTTCCATGCAAACGTTTACAACTGATGTGACTAATGGCGTAGGTGCTTCACAATAGGAAGGCGACAGCGTTGCACTCGTCAGTGGCGCTTAAAAGCCCGCGAACTATTAAAAAATTTGATGCGCATGATTCCCCGCTGCGCACGATTCACTATACAGTGAGGACCTAAAGTCCGTCCCCCCTCCCTCTAACTTCTAAACCGTTCGGTATATTTTAATGAAATTTTGAACGATAATATTTGAGCAAGTCTTGCACTTTTTGACATACCAATGACAGCTTTAAATGTCAAGATGACAGCTGGGTCCGCTTTTGGAATATTTTTTTAAATGGAACACCCTGTATATTTTTTACATTTTTAAATTCCACATAAAATTATAATTATTTTTTATTAAATGCATTATTAGTCTATACTTCATAGTTTTCGAGATATTGACTCTCGAAAAGTGACATTTTTGAACTTTCACAGCTTATAACCTTCTAACAGTACGACTTAGAGCAAAACGGCTTACATGTCCCTATCTTCGATTTTTATTATCTTCCCAAAAAAATCGACATCCGGTTAAACCGGATGTAACTCGAAAGCAGGAAATATAGTTGTTCCGATTTAACTGGAAGTTAATTTTTTTGGGAAGATAATAAAAATTGAAGATAGGGACATGTAAGCCGTTTTGCTCTAAGACGTACTGTTAGAAGGTTATAAGCTGTCAAAGTTCAAAAATGTCACTTTTCGAGAGTCAATATCTCGGAAACTATGAAGTATAGACTAATAATGCATTTAATAAAAAATAATTATAATTTTATTTGGAATTTAAAAATGTAAAAATATACAGGGTGTTCCATTTAAAAAAATACTCCAAAAGCGGACCCAGCTGTCATCTTGACATTTAAAGCTGTCATTGGTATGTCAAAAAGTGCAAGACTTGCTCAAATATTATCGTTCAAAATGTCATTAAAATATACCGAACGGTTAAGAAGTTAGAGTGGGTCCTCATTGTATATTTCTAGTTCTTGTTACTTGTGTAGTTTAGTGAATTGTATTTGTGATATAAACAATAACTGGACCTGGTTTTCCATTTGTTAAATAAGAATTTTGCAGTCTTTCGTGTTTATTGTTTGCTGCTCTACAGGTACACTGAGAGAAAAGTCTATATTAGCCGTGGCCAGAAATCCGTTGGCAGTAGCAAAAAATCTTAGGCTACTGAACGAGAATCGCAGTGAAAATGCTTACATATAAACCAATGCTAGACCTGTCGCCGATTCGAATCCCGTGGCTTAAATTAGTGCAATTCCGAAATTTAGAATCGCGATTCTGTTTCCGAGAAGACGCCCGTCTAAACGCTTTGCTTAATCGCTACGTTAAATGTGAAGCCGAGATTCCGGAATCCGATATTCAGAATCCCAGTATAAAATGAGCCTTAGCAGCTTTGCTCGGCGAGAGGCTCGTCGAGCGGTTATTCGAACAAAAAACACACAGAATGTTTGAATTTAAATAGCAGTAGCCTAGTAGCTCACAGACTTCAGGTTTAAACATGCGGCATATTTATCGCTAATCCTAATATTAGCGCCTAAATGAATATTAACTGAAATTTTCTTTAATTTTTTTTTAAATTTATAAAAACGTATCGCTCATCGCTCAAATTGTCAAAATATAACCGAAGATATTTTATCTTTTGTTCCTAAATTAAATGACATCAACTCACAACAACAGCAAAAGATTTTGTTACTTAATCCTTTATATTGTGTCATTACTGTCTTACTAGAAAGTAGATGTTTCCAATTTTCAATAATGGCCAATTTAAAAGCACGAGACGTTAATAACTCATTAAAATAATAATTATTTCCATCTGTCGCTATGTGCGCTATTACAGGGTGTCCGGAAAATACGTGTACAACGTTTAACGAAAGACTCCTGACGTCAAAATAGGTCGATCTAAGCCGACTTAGTTATATCCAAAGATGTCTCGTTTAGCCGGTAGAGAGCGTCAAAAATTTGTAAAAATATTGGTTTTTCCTAAATTACGTGAAAACCTGCTAATCGATTTTAATGATTTTTAGTATGTGTAGACTAATACTATAAGATTACGTTTTCTAGTAGTATAGTCACCGGCTCCGGTATAAGTGGAAGTGTTATAAAAGTGATATAATACGTCAACATTTCTCCTCATTTTTTATATGAACGGCGTTATGACAACCCAGATATTTTTGTAGAGTGACTGGATGTATTTGGAAGCTATTTTACCTCTTTAATATTTTTCGTTGAATGAGCTGTTTTGCCAGAAGAAAATATTTTCTCCACGACCATTACTGAATGCAATAATTCCAAAATCATTTTTGATAATAGAATATAAAAATTCTCGCTCTTGAGTTGGAATATTTATTCTGAAATACTTGCTTCTTATGCGTTTTGCGTGTATTTTCATTCCATAACAAGATACGGAATGAATATTCTGTAATTGATATAAACGACATAGGTTGCCATGAATTTCGAAACTGTCAGTGTCAGATAAAAATGGCCGCGTTGTAATAATTATTTTCAGACAAATTTTAGTGCAAAGTCAAAAAATGAGTGAAAAATCGGATGAATCAGATATGGAACTGGATGGTCGTGGAGAAAATATAGTCTGCTACTCGGTTAGAATGAAAATTCGATACTCGTGGTTAATCACGCTCGCTACGCTCGCGTTCGGAATCTTCCACTCGGATCGAATTTTTATTCCAACCTCGTTACAGAATCTACTATATAATATTTAGTATTATTAGTAATAATATTAAAATCAAATTACCTGTAACAATAATTTTTTAAGTGACCTTGTTGCTATGGCATTTTATAATTTGACAGTGATTGACAAATTGTCACCAGTCTATGAAATTTACTCAAGTATACGATCAACATTCTTGAATTACAAGTTCATTTTATCATTTAAAATGGAAAATTATACGAACTCTGAGAAGGTTGACATGCTCCTGGTATACGGGTTTTTTCAAGGAAATGGGCGTCAGAGTGTTAGGGTTTACATGGAGAGGTTTCCTAACCGTCGAATATCAAACCACCAAACATTTACCAATATCGAGCGTCATCTTCGGGAAACGGGCAGCTTTGAGAAAAACTTTGAAGGCAGGAGTCGTATGCCAACAACTCGAACTGTGGAAACAGAAGAGATGATTCTGGAAAGAGTTGAAGAGGAACCAAGTACCAGTACCCGTCGCTTAGAACGTGAGTTACATGTTCCTAAAACGTTTGTCAATGAGGTTTTAAAAGAACAGTTGTTACATCCTTATCACGTGCAAAAAGTCCAGGAACTTTGACCGACTGATCCCCCCATGCGGCTTACATTTTGTCAAATTATTAGAAACAAAAGAATCCGTGATCCAAATTTTTGTAGAACAATTATGTTTACTGACGGGGCGTGCTTTACAAGATCTGGAGTAACCAATCTGCACAACGAACATATTTATTCCGATGAAAATCCACATGCCATTAAAGTTGCACATCATATCAGCATCAATTTAAATAAATATTTGGGCAGGTATTATTGATCGCTACCTTATTGGTCCCATTGTTATTCCAGACAGGTTAGATGGAAATATTTATTTAAATTTTTTGCAAGACACATTACCAATTCTTCTGGACAATTTGCCCCTTAAATTCCAATTTAGATAATTCTTAAACTTGAAAGGATGCGCGATGGTCCCATGTAACGTTACAGATTGATTAATTTATAGTTTTTGTCAGCGACCTTCTTTCTAGAAACTGTTTTAATAGCGCCCCACAACTTTTTGTGGGGCGCTATTAAAACAGAAGTTTACAAGACTCCGGTAAACACACGCGATGATTTATTGCAGCGGATTTTAAATGCAGGTAACCATTTTAATAACCCCGAGACATTAGATAGGGTCCAATAAAAATTTTTAAGGAGTGTTAATAAGTGTATTCAGCAAGATGGCGGTCATTTTACACATTTGCTTAAATAATGTTTTTGTTTTACTTAGTTTCTTACAATACATACTTTCAACTTTGCTGTACTTTGTTTTATTTTTATTGTTAATAATTGATGTATGCAGGCAATAATTGTAAATATTTTCTTCTGGCAAAACAGCTCATTCAACGAAAAATATTAAAGAGGTAAAATAGCTTCCGAATACATCCAGTCACTCTACAATAATATCTGGGTGGTCATAACGCCGTTCATATAAAAAATTAGGAGAAATGTTGACGTATTATATCACTTTTATAACACTTCCACTTATTTACAGCCGGTGACTATACTACTAGAAAACGTCATTTTATAGTATTAGTCTACATACTAAAAATCATTAAAGTCGATTAGCAGGTTTTCGCGTAATTTAGGAAAAACCAATATTTTTACAAATTTTTGACGCCCTCTACCGGCTAAACGAGACAATTTTGGATATAACTAAGTCGGCTTAGATCGACCTATTTTGACGTCAGGAGTCTGTGGTCAAACGTTGTACACGTATTTCCGGGACACCCTGTATAACATCGCGTCGGGTCGTAACTTTGAACAAGCTGTCACAGGTAGATAAGGAAGTTGCATACCACCTAAAATTAAAAAAAACCAATATAAATCGGATATACAGCTATTATCCGTTTTTTTTTGGCCAAAATAGAAAAAGGTCTCAAAAATAATCTATTACAAGTTGAAAATGTTAAAAAAAACTTGAACTGAAGACGAAATACACCAAATATGCTTTATTTTGACAGCTGATTCAATGTCAATTGAGACGTGTGGTCTACCTTTGCTTGATCGTCCTTGGATATGCAAAATTTTAGCCGTCTGTGACAAATGGTTTCCGAGAAAAAGAACTGATAGACGGACACCGAAATGATTTGTGAAATGTTCCGTTTTTCCAAATTTGATACGAAACACTAAAATAAGACTATAGTATTTCCTTAAAAATCCTATTAGGTTTATTATTTTATATACAGGGTGTTTCACTAAAGGTGGCCACCGGTCATATGTCGGAAACTACTAAACATAGAATCTTGGAAAAAAAATGATGAATAAAGCGGTCATAAGAAAATTCTGGAAATTACTTTTAAGTTCCTCATTTCGCCGCAAGGGGGCACAATTGAAATTTTTTTTTTTAATTCGAAATTTCTCCGAAAATTCCCATATTAAGGTATAACTCTGATTACATCATTGGAAAGCTTAGACAATTCTGCATCATTTTGGTTTAATGGTCGTTGGCGTACCGACCTTGATAAGAGTGGGGGAAGCTATTGAATGTGTAAACATTAAAATCGCTGTAACTTCTGAACGACTTATCCGATTTTACTAAATTTAAGCTTGTTTGGAAAAGAAAGGTAAGTATCTTCAATCGCCGTATCCAACAGTACACGATGGTGTTTAATAAAATTGCTAGAGGGCGCAATTTGTAATAATACCAGTTTTTCGATTTTATCCCGAAAATTCAAATCATACGGTATAACTATGACATTATAATCGAAAAGTAGATGAAATTTGCAAGAAAAGATGTGAAGACCGCAGTTCGATATCTTTGTTCGTTTCAGAGTTATTACCAAAACAATAATTTTTAATACAAATTGCGCCCTCTAGCAATTTTATTAGAAACTATCGACCATTAGATACGATAATTGAAGGTTCTTCCAAATAAGCTTAAATTTAGTAAAATCGAATAAGTCGTTTGGAAGTTACAGCGATTTTAATGTTTACACTTTCAATAGTTTCTCCCACTCTTATCAAGTGAAAGTGTAAACATTAAAATCGCTGTAACTTCTAAACGACTTAACCGATTTTACTAAGTTTAAGCTTATTTGGAAGAACCTTCAATTGTCGTATCTATACGATAGTTTCTAATAAAATTGCTAGAGGGCGCAATTTGTAGTAAAAATTATTGTTTTGGCAATAACTCTGAAATGAACAAAGATATCGAACTGCGGCCGTCACATCTTTTCTTGCAAATTTCATCTACTTTTCGATTATGATGTCATAGTTGTACCGTATGATTTGAATTTTCGGGATAAAATCGAAAAACTGTTATTATTACAAATTGCGCCCTCTAGCAATTTTATTAAACACTATCGTGTACTGTTGGATACGGCGATTGAAGATACTTACCTTTCTCTTCCAAACAAGCTTAAATTTAGTAAAATCGGATAAGTAGTTTAAAAGTTACAGCGATTTTAATGTTTACACATTCAATAGCTTCCCCCACTCTTATCAAGGTTGGTACGCCAACGAGCCTAAAACTAAAATGATGCAGAATTGTCTAAGCTTTCTAATGATGTAATCAAAGGTATACCTTAATATGGGAATTTTCGGACAAATTTAGAATTTAAAAAAAAAATTCAATTGTTCCCCCTTGCGGCGAAATGAGGAACTTAAAAGTAATTTCCAGAATTTTCTTATGACCGCTTTAATGATAATTGTTTTTCCCAAGTTTCTATGCCTAGTAGTTTCCGAGATATGGGCGGTGGCCACCCTTAATGAAACACCCTGTATACACTATATGCGGTGTTCAATTTATATTATTGATATTAAAGCTTGGTCGTCGCAACCCAAATAAAATAATTCTGCTTCGGCCCTTGCGAGTCATTGTGAAAAGAGTACAAGAAGTGAAAGTTAAAGGAGTGAAGAAGATATAGTATCTTCTTGTACTCCTTTGATAATGACCCGCAAGGGCCGAAACATGTGTCAGGAAACTGATTAAATTTGTGAAACATAACAAGTAAGTAGTTATTATTTTTTCTTCCAGTGCGATGGAACAACAGTTTCACTAAGCATGTAGCCCAACACAAATTAATTATATAACAAAATTCTGATTTTATAGTTTCACATTAGGTCGACGAAACAAATTCCTATGTGGCCATCAGGAGAGGCAGGCAGTACTGTTACAGTTAGGTACTGCTTTAAATATTGAAATTGTAACAAAAAAGTTGCATTTTACGTTTAATAACCTAGTCTATCGAAAACTAATAAATTTATGAATCGGATGTTGTGCAAATGTGCAGTACAAAAGCAAAAAGGTAAACCACCGAAGGCAAAGCAGGTATCACGCATGATGATGATTACGAATGATTGATTTATTTTATTGCAAGTTCGTTAAATACAAAACGCAAGGTTAAAGAGCGATAGCATAAATTAAATTTACTTATTTTTATGTTAGACTGACACTTTATTATCAATTTTGCCGTGACCATACATAACTAGATAATTCTTAAACTTGAAAAGATGCGCGACGGTCCCATGTAACCTTACAGATTAATTAATTTATAGTTTTTTGTCAGGGACCCTTTCTGGAAATGGTTTTAAAGTATAAGGGACCCCTTACACCGCTTATGGGAAATAGCATTCGGCTAATTTTCCTGAATTTTTAGTATTTTGCAGATTCTGACGTCCTGCGTAAAAGTGTCCATGGCCGTAATCCAATCATATGGCTAGTTTTTGAGGTATGGCTTTTTAAAGGTGGCGCGAGCCTAATAATAAATAAAAATTAAGCAATTACTTGAAGCAATTACTTTTTATCAAAAGCCATTGCTTGACTAGCAAATGCTATAAGTAAAAGCGATCGCTAGATCTGGATGTGAATAAAATTTTAAAGCGATCGCTGTTTTTCTTACACCTCTGTAGCAAATTCTTATTCAACACAAGTTCAGACGTGGCTTATCCACTTGTTCAGATTATAGATTTCATGTTCCGTTTGGTGCCTAATTTGCAAAAGAATTGACGTAAATACAACAACGTTGGTCTATTTATTTAGTACAATGGTAATCTGTTACGTTTTTGTGGAAAATAGGAAACTTATATTTGTGATATTTATGGCATAAATAAATCTTTCTGACCACAACCGCTTAGCTTCCACAACATCTTCAGCACTTGTAGGAAATTTAATAAAAATATTGACCTTCTCCAAAAGGCATCCATTATAGAAGTGTATGTGTTACAGACAGTAGTTTGGTGAACACCGAGTTCTTCACCTACAGAATTTTAAAAGCCCGGATCCGACAATTTCCGCAAAAGACTTTAATCTTATTTAAATGCGACAGTGCACCCCCCTCGCCTTTTACCAGTATTAGTCAAAAAATAATTTGTCAACTACTCAACATTTTCGCAGTCAAATCGATATAACTTTCTGAAATCATCATATCTGCAATTTTTACGTACACTGTAGATTTTTCTTTTACGGACGTTCATATATTCAGCCATAATTGAAGACACAAATTAAGAGCAACGCACGTGTATGCCGCGGAAAACTAAAGTTGACCGCTACCAAGAAAATGATGCAGGGGTTGACGTACCTTAAAAAGTTGAAAGTGATTGCTACACTAGAAAAAGCAATTCCTTAATTTATTCATCACATTTTAAGCAAACGATAGCGATCGCTTCCATTTAAAAAAAAAAAATTGACTAGAAGCAATTCCTGCACTTTTAAGCAATCGCTGGACGCAAAAGCGATTAGTTGAGTTTTTATTTATTGGCTGTCAAGAAATTAGGACTGCAATTGCTACATTTTTATTCATTAGGCTCAATTTCTTACTTCGCGATTTTCTGCATTGCCTGGAGTTTTGACTTGTTTCTTAAAAACTATTAACTTTTTTTCTTTATTGGTAGAAAATTAGGCGTAAGTTTTTTTTCGTGTGTAAAGAAATAAAATATGTACAGAATGTTGCATAATAATTATAATAGTTAATAATATTTAAAAATTATGAAAATATAAAAAAAAATTACAATTTTTTGTATTTTGAAAACAAACTGCTAGGTTTGTGTCCTATTTTATATATATCAAAAAAAAAAGATTAAAATTTACCTGAAAACGTAATGACGATTTCAATTTCTATGTTATGAATGTTATGATAATAATATATTGAATTATTACCCAATCTGTTAAATTTTTTTTGGACAATAATTATTTTTAACACATTTTAATTTAAGATATACAGGGGATCCAGTTACAATAATTTTCACAAGTAAAATCTTTCAAAAATGTTTCTTTTATCAAATAACAAAATATTATTGTTACATTATAAAATATTTTTTGGTATAATTTTCATATTGGTTCTTGTACAAAACGCGTTCAGAATCTTAATAAAAGGTGTTTTTTTATAATTTAAATATTGTTATAAAGTTAAAGTAAAATATCAGTTTTTTTTTGTTATTTTAACATTAAAATTAAAGAAGAAAAAAAAACATTTTATTATGACTCTAAGGGAGTCTGAACGATCCTTGTACAAGAGTCAAGATAAAAATTTTACCAAAAAAATATTTTACAGTTTAACAATAATTTTTTTTTAATACCGGACAGAAAATATACACTTTCTGGACAATTTTTCGTCCAGAAACTAACGTTTTGTCTATCAAGACAGGAAAATGGACGTGAGGGACCGGCAAAAGATTTTTCCGGTCCCTGTTTTTCATTTTCCCAATCGCACTTTGATAAGTAGGATACAATCTACCTTGATTTCGTTACTATGATAAACACCATTTCGATGTATTATCGAGTGACAGTTCGTTGATTAGTGTTGTGTAGCTTCCAGAACTCGCCTACGCCTCGCCCTGGTAATGCTTGTCTCGACCTGAAAAACACTGCTTCCCGGTCTTGTAACGTAAATTACTATTTTTTTTCATTTGATACAAGAAACAACTTAGTTAATTTTCTCATTTTTTAAAGTTTCACTTGAACTAGTGAAAAGAAATTTCGCCTTTTTGCCGTTCTAATATAGGTAAGATACACTGCTGTCTCTTGGCGCTCCGCCTAGCGCTCAGTATGCCTCGACGACTTCAAAAAGTCATTAATAATAATGGTTCTATGACTAAATATTAAAATGTAAAAAATTATATATTTAATGTTTTTTTTTGTTATTTTTGATATCTTCTCGACAAAAATATGTCACATAATTAAGTAAACTGTTTAGTTATACTTTATACGTTATTTTACTTTAGAGGATATCTATCTGGAAACTAAGTCGAAAAAGTTATATTCTTTATTTTCTAATACCGCAATTTAGAAATCACATTCTAGTCCAAGAGCTAGAATATAAAGAAAATTTTGTTGTTCCAGTTTTTTTGGGCACAATGACTTCTCTAGGGCTACAATAAGTCGGTTATAGTGAAAAGGCCCATTCTAAATGACCCCCATTTAAAATAACCACAAGCCGCCACCGTTTAAAACGCCATAACTCAAAAAACTATCCTAGTCATAGCATTGGATTACGTTCATGGACACTTTTACTTAGATCTAAAAAAATACTAAAAATTTAGAAAAATCAGCCGAATGCCAATTCGTCTATTCATCGAATACGTCTATTCAAAAGTTTTTGCAAACTGCCAATCTATTCACTCTATATTTTTCCTGTTCTTCAAGTTAAAGGTTAAAAAGCCAAAAATGATTATAATTTCGGCTACACCACACCTATTGTAGTTACTTTGACAATGTAACCATGACCTAGGTATTTAGGTCAAAATATGAAAAATGTGTATGCTTGGATATTTTAGGAAACTGTTTTGGTCTGTTCACTGTTGACCATGTAGAAATGCGTAAGTTTGTTTGACTTTTATTGATGCATGCTAATTAAATAGATACACAAAGAAGGTATATAGTAGTCAACACACAAGAGGTTATGTACCGATGATGATCATCTTAATGTGGCCTTCACCTACATCTCAAAAAATAAAGTCTAAAAAAACTAATAGCCGCTTTAAAAGTATGGTCAACCACGTGGTCAGACTTAATTATCCTAAAGATATATGTGATCAAGGTCGTTCATGTTTTACGAGTTTTACGAGATACTATGGAGTAATCAATGGTTCCGACGAGTTCAAAGACATGCAAAAATCAATAGTTTGTGTCGAAATGTGTAAGCCGGATTTAACGACAATAAAGCAAGATAGGAGTCTCATTCTTTTTATCATAACAAGCCGACAAGACGTCCAACGTAGGGAATCCAATCCAGCACCCAAACTTTAATCCCGCAAACCTGCGGGATTGAGCCCATGGATCAGTGGCGTAGCAACCATAACGCCAAACACCGCGGTGGCGGGGGGTCCGAACGGACAGGAGGCCCGTTCCCGTTCGAGCCGAAAAAAAAACAATAATCTTAATAAGACCTTTAAAAGCAACCCCAAACCTTAAAAATATAGAATATAGTTAATTTAATTCTAGTTGGGCCCCTGTTTTTAATTTTAATTATATTTGTTGACTATTCTTTTCGACATTGTTATTAATCAATAAAACAACCGTTTTAAAGGCGTAAAGGACACAGTTATCAAATTTAGTTTCTTAAGTCCCCCCATTTTGGTATCAATGACGGAGGAAGAATATTTGAATCAGCTGAAGCTTTGCAACAATGTTACCCTCGCGATATTTCCTCAGAATTTCCATTACAAATTATTGCCTTATCTCAGCCTCTAAAAGACAAAATAGGTACATTTAAAGACATTAGAGAGCTTGCAAATTTTTTAATTGTAGAAAATGATACCCTAGCATCAAATTTCGCAGAGGTATGTACTGCTCTAAAATTATTCTTGACGCTCCCTGTAGCCGCCAGGCGTCTTTAGAACGATCGTTTTCGAAATTAAAATTAATAAAATAACTATCTAAGAAATTCCTGTGCCCAAAATCGACTAAGTAATTTGGCATTGCTTAGTATAGAGGCAGCGGAAGCTGCAGTAATGGACAAAACCGAAATAGTTAGGGTCAGGGCCCAGAAGGAAGCAATTTCTTGGATAGTTTGAATAGTTTAATGTATTATTGCAAGGCTTTTTTTCATAATTTATAATAAAATATATACGACTATTTTGTTTTTTGTTTGTTTACTTTTTGATTATATTATTAGCTACAATCATCAGTACTTAGGTACAAGCATGCTTTTGTAGTTGTAGCTACGTTATGAATTAATGTTTTATTTAATATGTTATTAATACACTATATTTAAGTATCCTCTCCTCTTACTTGTTTATTTTCTACCCTTGTCCAAATGGAAAATGAAAGTGGGAGGTTATATTTTTAATGTTATTGCCATCTTGAAACTTGACTAATTTTGGGGTGATAAAATTTTGAAGGGGGGCCCAAAAGTTAGGTTTGGCGGGGGAGCCCAAAATCTGAAGCTACGCCATTGCCATGGAGCCCGCGGATTCGCGGGATTTGCGGGGTAGCGAACAACGAACTACTATTTACAATTTTTGGTCGACGCGTCGGGGATTAACCGCCCTGCTGAGCTATTGAAAATACGTTAAGAGGAAGTAACCCCTTTACCACAACGAAAATTGCCGAACGTTTTGCTGGTCAAACGAAAAGAAAAAATAAAAATTGGTATTTAGAAAATAAATTCTACTTTAAATACCCCATCCAGAAAAGTAAATGACGATCGAAAATATTCCCCAAATTTTTTTTAGAAATTTTGTAATATTTTAAACAATTCTTTATTGGTCAAAAGCAAAATGACTTTCCCGGGTGTAGAATGTTGTACCAAACAATTTTTCTTAAAGCCATTTTTCAATATCGGCCTTACTTTTTTCTCAAAAACTTTGGGCGCGTAAAGTGAATTTAAGCGTGTAAAGTGGGTTTACGCGCCCAAAGTTTTTGAGAAAAAAGTAAGGCCGATATTGAAAAATGGCTTTAAGAAAAATTGTTTGGTACAACATTCTACAACCAGGAAAGTAATTTTGCTTTTGACCAATAAAGAATTGTTTAAGATATTACAAAATTACTAAAAATAAAAAAAATTTCTAAAAAAAATTTTGGGAATATTTTCGATTGTCATTTACTTTTCTGGATGGGGTATTTAAAGTAGAATTTATTTTCTAAATATCAATTTTTATTTTTTCTTTTCGTTTGACCAGCAAAACGTTCGGCAATTTTCATTGTGGTAAAGGGGGTTACTTCTCTTAAACAGAACAGTTTTCTTGCGTATGTACGTGCGAAAGTAAGAGCGTTATTTAACTAGTAGGTATCTAGTGACATTTATCAAGTGGTTAAATATAATACGTGGAATTTAAACAGCAATCACAAAAATGAGTGTTAGTGTAGTTTACAAAGAAAATAAAGGTTCAAGTTTAGTTTGGAATTATTTTTTAAAGTATGAAGATGGTCTTACAGCTGAATGTAAGTTATGCCCTAGCATTATCAAAATCTCTGCTCGTTCCACCAAAGGTCTTCACACTCACTTACAAACAAAGCATAATATTAATTTGAAAGTCCAGAGCAGCAGTGGTAGTGTTGATATTGATAAAATAACACAGGAAATGAAAGCTAGTACCAGCAGCTCGAGTAGTTCGTTTAGTTCTATTGCTAATAAGCGCTCAGATGTTACTGATGTTAGTGGTTCTTCTGTGCTACCTAAGAAAATGAAAATTACAATTTTTTTTCATCTGAGAAAAAAGTTACGATGGAGGAAAGAGTGTATCGAATGGTAGCTAAAGATGGTATCACCCTTTGGAAAGTTTATCACATCGATCGATATGCGCCAACTATTCGAATCAGAGGGCCATAAAATGTATCTGTGCCCGCCCGAGCATCACTTGACCATCAGTTACTAAAACATGAGATGGCAATTTTTGAATGCGGAAGAAATAGAGGAATATACTTGCAAGCTGCATATAACTGTGTAAAATCTATTCCGCCGAAAAGTGTCGAAGCTGAACGAGCATGCGTTTTCAGCCGCAGGATACATGTGCAATAAAATAATATGAAATCTAAAAGATGAAACATTAAACATGTTATCTTTTCTCCGAAAATACTTACAAAATTAATGTAACATGTAACGTTAAACTAGTCGCGTGCCTATTGTATTTTACCTATATGCAATAAATATTTTCCTGCTACTGTGCTATGTTTTTAATTGCATAAAACAACTTTTTATTAACATATAGCACCTACATAGAGTCCCGCGAATCCCGCACGTTTAATCCCGCAATGTCAATCCCGCGAAATCACCGCGGGATCCAGCATTTGCGGGATCCAGCTTTTGCGGGATTGGATTCCCTAGTCCAACGCAAAGGTCCATGAGGTTCCTTGCGAGTTCCACCACGAAACCACGTGAAATAATATGCTATTGCCGAAGAATCTAAAGAATTACCCCTTTTTGAGGTTTATTTGAGCTTAAATTGACTGAACTTGTAACTATTGAGACTTTACCATTGCTATTGCGGCGTATAATGCCGCTTTCAAGAAAAGCTATTGGCTCACACCCAATCAAACATTTAACTTTACAGTCAGAACGTTAGGTATATTATTCTGAATATTCCACATCGGTGTAGAGTCCTCGAAACGTGGCAGTGTCTGCCTCCTAGCGGTGGCAAGTGGAAATAAGGAAATTAAATATGACAATTTTGGAATTTTTACATTAGAAATGTCAATATGGTGAAAATAGTGATGAAATTGAAACGTTTTTACGTGTTTTGTAACATTATAACAAATACCTAATATTATAAGACAGTACCATGTCTGTAAAGTAAACAATTTAGTGCCAGAATTTTCAGCAGTGGCGGCTTCTCCTATGAGGCAGGTGAGGCAGTGCCTCACCAATAATTTTGCAAATTAAATAAATTATAAATTTATATTACTTTACTATTTGCATAAATATCCTTTAGAATTAATGCCATCAACGCGCTTCGCTAGAAATATCATCTATCATCCATCTCATTTCTGCATGCGGTCGTATATAGTAGAAGCCGGTCTCGCGCTTCCTTGTCTTTTACGATCCCTTGCGTGTTTTGTTCTTATATCATCCATCTCATTTCTGCATGCGGTCGTATATGGTTAGAGGCCCGGCCTCCCGCTTCCTTGTCTAGCGTATTAGTGAAAATATCTGATGTGTTGTATGATACCCGTAATAGTCCAGTCGAATCTACCTTTAAATAGCGCTTAAAACATTCTTTTGAGGCCAGCCTCAACTCTCTACGTAAATTTAATGCGAACGCGACGGGACTAATCTAATATATAAAGATGAACGCCGCGACAAGGTATTTCGAGAAATGCTATTATTAGACTAATAACACTATTAACAGTAACAGGTTGTCCGTTGAAAGTTTAGAGAGAGAGTGCATACCTAGTGCATTGTATTTTATTATAGTTTTCGGTAAATAGTTTTGTGGTTTTCCGTACTGATTTTTGTTTTGCTTTTATTCCAACAGTGGACAGTGATTTTTCTAAAATATTAATATTAAGGTACATTACTTTTATTACTTATTAGTTTATTTGTTTTGTGCTTATTAGCGAAAAATGGATTCAGCGGGACCTCTAGCACAGCCTCACAACTTCCCCAGGCAAATGTAAACATTCGCAATCCTACTTGTGATCTTGTTAATTTTTTAGTAAATGAGCAGAATTTTTCAAATAATTCCTATGAAGATAAATTGTACATAGTAAAAGAAGTAAAGCGACCTGTTCCAGATTTGAGTTAACGTCTTGTTACTATCGGTGGGGTGGGGAAATCAAATCGGAGCTTTCAAAACATTTGGTATGAAAAGTACGACTGGCTTACTGGTAGTGTAACGTTAAACAAATTATTTTGCTGGCCATGTATTCTGTTTGCAACAAATATTAGCGACAAAGTTTGGTCAAAATGTGGTTATAGCGATTTAAAAAACTTGTCGAAACTTTAAAATCTAACCTTGCTAAAAAAAATGTTTCAACTGTGCCTCACCACTTTCAAATACCACAAGCCGCCCCTGATTTTCAGTGTCATACGATAGAATGTCCTCTATAAACAGTGAGATGTTGGTTCGACGCTAAAATGTACTTATGAAGGAAATAATTTGTCTATCTTTGTTTAATCGTCGGCGTCGTTAGACGGATCTAAATTGAAAGTAATCTATTATACAGTTCCGGAATAATAATTTTTTTTTTGAGTTATAATTATTGACAAGTGGCGTATTTGTTGTGACAGCAACACTTAAATATTTAAATACTATTTATACAGCGTGTCCGGAAATGATGAGCAAAAAATTTAGGGGATATATATATATATATATTTAACGTTAACACCCTGCAACTCCATTAATAATCAATTTTCGGAAAAATGTTTTAGAAAGAGATAGCATTTATTTTCGGTCTAGAATTATCCCTTAAATGGTTTGCTCATCATTTCCGGACACCCTGTATAAATAATCGAAGACAAACGTTTTTATGTCTCCCTTGGTGATCGAACTCAATACGTCTTTCTTTCCAGAAAAACGTGCTCCGCCACACAGTATTTTTTTCAGTCAACTTCAACTATAGTTACCCCCTCCCTTCTCTATTTATTTTAAAAGTATAACAATTAGTTTATTATTATTTAATAATTAATGATGTAGGTTAATGACTTCTAGATCTTTAAATTTATTGGCGACAAGATATTGCGTAATCTATCATTTACCAGTATTTTGAACTCGGTGACTGCACGACAAGCACAACAACATTTAGCCGGCAAAATGTTGGTTTATAGAACATGTTGCAGTTTACGAACTTATAAAAAATGCACAGCGCATAATATTTAAATAAAACTCATTTAAATTTATAAATTATGAATTAGGTTAAATATATGAGTATGACTAAGTTTATGGTTTATGTTGACCTAAAAAGTACAAAAATAAATGTTTATTTCTCCTTAAAATTAAAATAGTTGATTTTAGTAGATTATCAAGGTGTTTTAAGAAAAGCATAAAAAGTACACTCGCGTTATTTGCCAAGGCTTAATTTAATACCATTATAGTGTGATACCTATGAATCATATTTTGTCAGTGGCATAGCCAGGGGCAATAATTACCCTGTCCCCTTCTGATCGGCGTCCTCCAGTTTATGTAATCGGAAGCAGTTTATTCTGAATTTAAAATTAAATCATAGGTATAAACAAACTAAAATTTAAATTAGATAGCCTTACGAGCAGGCTGTAATATTCTGTGCTACTGACAACACCCGCACTCCTCAATATACCGGGTGGTCAAATAAGCGAGGACGTCGGCTTTATCTCGGAAACCATTAATCGAAGAACCTTCGGAAATATTTTTTTATGAGTAAGGTGGTCAAGAGAAATTGCTGGAAATAGTTCCTCATTTCGCCGCAAGGAGGCACAATTAAAAATTGTTTTTTTAAATTCTAAATTTCTCCGAAAATTCCCATATTAAGGTATAACTTTGATTAGATCATTGGAACGCTTAGACAATTCTGTATCATTTTGTTTTAAGGCTCATTGGCGTACCGACCTTGATAAGAGTGGGAGAAGCTATTGAAAGTGTAAACATTAAAATCGCTGTAACTTCTAAACGACTTATTTGTTTTTACTAAATTTAAGCTTGTTTGGTAGTACCTTCAATTGTCATATCTTATGGTACACGATAGTTTCTAATAAAATTGCTATAGGGCGCAATTTGTATTTAAAATTATTGTTTTGGCAATAACTCTAAAACGAACAAAGATATCGAACTGCGGTCTTCACATCTTTTCTTGCAAATTTCATATACTTTTCGATTATGATGTCATAGTTATACCGTATGATTTGAATTTTCGGGATAAAATCGAAAAACTGTTATTATTACCAATTGCGCCCTCTAGCAATTTTATTAAACACTATCGTATACCGTTGGATACGGCAGTTAAAGATACTTATTTTCCCATTCCAAACAAGCTTAAATTTAGTAAAATCGGATAAGTCGTTAAGAAGTTACAGCGATTTTAATGTTTACACTTTCAATAGCTTCTCCCCCTCTTATCAAGGTCAGTACGCCAATGAGCCTTAAACCAAAATGATGCAGAATTGTCGAAGCGTTCCAATGATCTAATCAGAGTTATACCTTAATATGGGAATTTTCGGAGAAATTTAGAATTTAAAAAAACAATTTTTAATTGTGCCCCCTTGCGGCGAACTGGTGAACTTAAAAGTAATTTCCAGAAATTTCTCTTGACCACTTTACTCATAAAAAAATCTTTCCGAAAGTTGTACGATTAATGGTTTCCGAGATAAAGCCAAAGTCCTCGCTTATTTGACCACCCGGTACAATGTGTATCAGCCAAATAAAATAAATTCGATAATAAATACAAGGGGGCGTGTCCGAAAAAACGCTCGGATACGTCGATTGGTATTTCTGGTTGCGCATTTTTTTCAATAAAAACTTTTTATACAGTGTATGTCATGTAACAGTGGCCAATACCATTTTTCGTATTTTAAATGCAACACCCTGTATATTATTAAATTTTTGGATTCTTCAGAAAATTATATATATATTTCATGTATGTACAATATCCTATACCGATCTTCAACTGTTTCGGAAATATTAAGTGTTTTCAGATTTATTGCATTTCAGCGTTCCTTTTTACTGCTATGAAATAAAAAAAGGTACCTATAAATAGTTTTGTTTACTTTTGTTTAAAACTCCTGACCTTAGCAAATTGTTGTATGTCTGCACAGTAGTTGTCAGTGTATAGTCGTTTGAATTTCGTTAACTGCATATCAGAAAAATGGTTTATTTAACAGAAATGCACAAAATAACAATTCTACAGATGATTGGTTATGGAGATAAAACACGGACACAAATGGAAGTTGCTCGCTTCTTTCATAAAAAATTTCCAAATTTGCCGCCTATAACTCAAGGGAAAATTAGTAAAATAGAAAAGCAGTTTCGCCAGCTTAGACATGTAAAGCAGATAAAAAAAAGTAGCTGCCAATGCAATAAGTGATGATACCAAATTAGATGTTATGCTTGAGTTTGAGGGAAACCCACGTACTTCTAGTCGAAAACAGCCCCAATGTTCGATGTTAGCCATTCTTCGAACATTACAAGAAAATAAAATGTATCCCTATAAAATGACACCTACTCATGAGCTCATGGAAGACAATTTTGATAGGAGAACGTATTTTTTTGAACACATGATGGCATTGTTAGATAACAATATTTTGTTTTCTGATGAGTGCACGTTTACACTTGACGATCATGCTAATCGTCAGAATTGCCGCTATTGGTCTAGGGAAAATCCTCACTGGAACATACGCAATATCCTGAAAAGGTTTTAATGTTTGGGCAGGAATAGTTGGAGATCATATCATAGGTCCCTTTTTTATTATTGGCAATTTAAATGGCGATAATTATTTTGCACTGCTCCAAAATAATGTCCTGCCAACTTTGACAAACTTATATCCTGATCCAGCAATCCCACAACTTCCAACGAATATGATATGGTTTCAGCAAGATGGAGCACCGCCATTGTCAAATCAATGTCCGGCAGTTGCAGATAGGTATATGATATTGTGCATGAAATATTATGTCTTGTATTTTCTGAAGAATCCAAAATTTGAATAATATACAGGGTGTTGCATTTAAAATAAGAAAGTTGGTATTGGCCACTGTCACATGACACACCCTGTATAAAAAGTTTTTATTGAAAAAATGCACAACTAGAAATACCAATCGAATATCAGCCAAGCTGCGAAATTTTTTTTAATATTAATAATAAAAATAGAACAAGTATAAATCTGATACATATAAAAACGTAGCGTAAGAAATTTTAAAATTTTGGAAATAACAGAATGCATTTCGCAGGATATTCAAATCAAGAGGTTCTGGGTTAGGTGCCCAGCGAAAACATAAACATTTTTTTAATTTTAAAAAATCTTTGTCGGCATTCCGCTAAATAATAGTTTTCATTCATAGATTTTGTTGTTTTTTAAATAGGTAGAGGTATACTTAAAAATGTTCTAAATGTTTAATATATTTTCCGATTCATATCATATAATAAAAAAATTATCTATGGTGACAGTTCGTGAGCTGTTCATTACCCATAAACAATAGGTAACATTTTCCAAAAATTATATAATAATAATGATTGTTTTATTAAAAATAATGGCTAAAACCATATTGAAACATAGTCGTACTTTCACGAAGACTAACGAACTATTACAAAAAAGAAAACATTATATTGATTTGGAGCATTAAAAAATCTAAAGCTTGAACGAAAAAATTCTCTGAAACTGAAAAGTAGTGTAATGACTAGTTAGTTCTATTCTAAGTAATAAAAAGCAGATCGTCCGATATTGGAGTTCCATAATGATGTGTGTTGTGCCTTTTATGTAGATATTATTGTTGTATACATACATTATTTATGAAATACTTTTATATGTTGTCGTCAGTGCTTTTTATTAATAAAGCGATAATTTTAATTACCTAGCTGAGGTTATAGAATAAATAACTGAAATCTTTAAATAAATGGATGATTAACAAAATGAAAGTAAACGTTAATAAAACAAAATACATGGCAGGTATTACAACGATAAAATGTGTGTAATTATTTTAATAATAATTGTTTTTAATTTAAAATAAGCAAATTAGTAAAACTGATAAAAGTAAATATTTAAATTTGATCTTGTAGATAATAAAAATTGAACAAATCAAAATTACCTATAGTACCTACATAGTTACAGATTTTATTACAACGCTGATTTGGTGCATCTTTTTATTAACAAATTTAGTGTAATGCATTACGTATCTACACCAGTTATTCTGGCATCAGCGGAACGATCTTTTTCCAAACTTAGATTAGTAAAAACCCATTTACGTAACACCATGGGACAACAACGCCTTTTGGATTTATCCTTAATCAGTATCGAACACGACTTTGTTAAAACATTAAGTCGTACTTAATACATAATGTGGGTTTAAGCCTAATTAAATTATTACACGATTAACGAATTCAAAAATTCATAAACCTGAACCTAATAGTAACGAAAATAAGAATTATCATTTTCCATTAGGGCGCCCCTAAAAACGTTTGCGGGGGGGGGCACTCAATTTTTGCTACGCCACTGGGGATATGTATTAATAATCTTTACAATATTATACGAGAAACATCGTTTAAAAAGTTGTGTTCAAAATTGTGATATTGTTAGCTTACCTTTAAATCTAACATTAATATTATGTAGGGGAGATTGGTCCACAGTGAGACATGTTCCACAGTAAGACAGTACAACTTCTGAGGCTTTGGAAACCCCGCTATTTACGTCACGTCACGTCATACACGCCAGATCCCCAACAAGTTCCTATTTCAGTTCAGTTTGTTTTTATCTGTAGAGCGGCGTTTATGCAAATTTTGACCGCAAAAGTTATTTTTCGAAAAGCTGTTTTGATTGGTGTTTATTTGACGTGCTTTTAATTAGAACTTTATGATTGGTGGTAAGTAAAGTTTAGGTATTTGTGTGTTCATTTACGTTGCGATATTATTTTTTATTTCGGGTTCATTACAAAATATTACATGTGTTTTAAATATGGTGCTTGTGGGGAAAACTGAGACAACACTAGGTGGGGCACACTGAGACGTGTCTCACCGTGTCCCACCATGCGCAAGAAGGTTGGGGTACCTATCTTTTAAACTATTTTTTTTTAGAGAATGGCAAGAAATAGAAAAGGAAAAACTACCATAGGGTCCTTTTCAGAAAACCAGATGAAAAGTGCCGTAAAACTGGTTATGGATGAAGGATTTTCATTGAGAAAGGCAGCCGAACTAAAAGGAGTGTCACATCAGACCTTAGCAAGGTAAATTGTGATTGGAAAGAGTCTAGAATTACATTGAAGATATTTACAGGATGGCCAATAAGACTGCCAACCGCATTTATCTAAAATGAGTTTAAGAGCCTCTATAACTAAGCTTTGGGAAAGCACACAAGACTTTTAATGAAAAGGCAGGCCCTAATTGAATGAATGAGGAACTAGATAGAATTGTTGTCATTAACGACTACGTCCTAGTAAAATTTTCGGGCAAAAAATAATCAACCAAATATTTCATTGTAAAAATTTTAAAAAATATCTCCCATGAATCTGAATATGATATAAGTTATTTGCAAAGAAAAAATAGATCAAACAAATTCGTCTACCCAAATGTTCCAGAAGTTGCTACTGTTTTGTTTGAAGACATCGTAATGATTTTGATTTTGCCATTTCCAGCATTATTTGGTAAAACAAAACGACAAAATCAATGTGTCCAATTTGAAGTTAATTTTGGTCAGCTAGATGTCCAATAAAGGGTTGTCTTCCTGTGGACCACGTTAAGTCTCACTGTAGACCACCATGGGGCACAGTGAGACTATTTGCAATGTCAATAATAAATATTTCTAGAATTTAAGTTTTTGTTTAATTTCTTTATGCTTTTTAGGAAAATAAAGGTTACTTTACATTATAAACCTGTTTTCTTTAATAAATGTTTAACCAGTTTTTAAAAAATCTAGAGTAACCAAAAAACGTCTCACTGTGGACCACTCTCCCCTACATCTGTGCGAAACCTACTTTTTCAGCAGAGGGCAGAGGTATTGGTATTGTAATAAAGGCATGATAGTGAAATGTCATATTATGCAAATAGCGTCTCTGATGCATGTTTAACCAATTATTTTCCCTGATTTTGTGGCTGATATGTTTCCGTTTTTTAATGCCAAAAATAAGCAAGAAAAAAAACGCCATCGCAGTAATTAAAGTGGTAGTAATGTTAAATAAAATCTTAACCGATATTTTTGCTACACAATTTTCCTAATTGTATATTAACGTACATGTTTTATAAAGTATCATTTTATAGCACGCGTCCATGTTAAAAAACGAGCCGCTTGCGGCTAGTTTTATAACGGGACAAGTGCTTAAAACTGCTTTATATAACACGTACGTTATACTATTTTTTCTAATTTGTAGTTTTTTCAATAAAACACATATTTAAAGAGAAAATAAATCCTTCAAATTTTGTCAATTTTTATGTCTAAATTTTATGTTGGTAATACTATTTTTATCATAGTAGCCTCTGGACAACAAAAATTATTTTGCGAACTGTCATTTTTTGATTTATTGACCCATTTTCACCACGAGATTCTAAAGTTATTTTAGCGATATGAGATTTGAAATTGGACAGAATACGTTGTGTGATCCTTGTACATTCGGTACATATACAGAGCGTTCGGAAATTCGGGCGATTTTGCTACTTTTTTTCGAATTTCAAAAGACGTGATTTTACGTCGCGGCATTGCAATTTAGTATGGGGAATATGAAAAATTCAAATAAAGTTGAAGTTAAAATCGACATTGGAAGGTTAGTAGATTGAATTTTGGATAGGATTGGCAGAAAATGATAGCTTGAAGAATCTAAAAAAGATTGATTTATAGATTTATGCAACCAACATACATAACTGTTATCCACACAGAATAAAAAAGTAGGTTATAAAGCTATATTTCCTCTGCGAAAAATGGGTTTTCTCGTAAATCACAAAGGCCGCGCAAGTAAATGAAATAAAACATTTAAATGTTACCAACATCAAATAAAGGAAAAACGCGTATCGAAATAGCTTCATTACGATACGCAAATGCGTATCGTAATAGAGTTGTTACGATACCAAATTAGAAAAAATAATTTATAAAACTCGTTGATATTTTTATTTAATATAGGTATTAATTATTACCTATTAATATGCAGTCGATATTAATTTTATTTAACTTTTGTGTAAAAAATAAATAAATAAATCTACGCGAAATAGGTTATAAGTTGGCAAGTACAACGAAATTATTGGCATTATTTGGTATTACAATTACGTGGATTTAGGTAAAAAAATAACGTATAATACCGCAGAACATAATCTTAACATAGTATAAAACAAAGTCGCTATCCTGTCTTATGTGCTTAAATCTTTAAAACTACGCAACGGATTTTGAAGCGGTTTTTTTTAATAGATAGAGTGATTCAAGAGGAAGGTTTTTATGTATAATTAGCGACCCGCCCTGGCTTCGCACGGGTGGAATTTCAGAAAGTGGCATGCTGGGTACTAATATATCGGGTTTGTTAGGGTTTGTATTTATACCAGCGGGTTGCAACGCATGCCGGGTACACGCTAGTAATATTATATAATATAGGTACATGTTTTGTATAGTGGCTATAATAATTTACTTCATAGAAAGTTGGGGAATACATTTTTCGAATCATTCATAGCATAAAATACAAAATAAATAATAACCTTGTTTTATAGCCAACTTTTCAAAATATTAATAAATAAACAGAAATATTTTACCGGATATCGTTATCTACAATGGTAAGTCCATGTCATTATTGGTGTAAAAATTGTAAAATAGACTTACCATTCAAAGTAAAGCAAAATAAATTAAGGAGTTTCAACACCAACACTTAGCTGTAACGTAATGCTGACACCGATTATTCAAAACATTGAACTATTTTTGAACTATCGATCGCGGCGAAATAAATACACGCTGTACAAAATTACTGATAATATGATAACATTGCGCTTTAGCTACTGGGCCGCGTTATACGGCATTGATAATAAAATTATTATTTAATGAATGTCTGTGTTGTGGACGTGACCCCCCGGCTTAAAAAATAATCCCCCCTAAACGCAGTCTAGCGTTTGCTTTGGGTATACTTTCGATTTACGCGGTACCGATTGCACTTTAGAATATCAAAAGGAACATTAAGACGAATTATGATATCGTCTAGTTCGTGTTTAATGTTTACGAGATGAGAAACTTTGTGATAGGATAGGTGCATATTTTTTTATATTGATATATTGCATAAACGGTTTGAAAATAATAAATAATTGCATAAAAATTACTATATTTTACACTATTTTAAAATATCTGCTATTTATACAGGGTGATTGACGGTGGATGGTACGTTAGACGTACCTATATGATAGGCTAACGAATCGATCTGAAAATTTGGCCATTTACATAAACGGACATGCTCTATTTAGGTAAAATATTTTTGATGTTACAGTGTTGCCACTGCTACTAAAAATTAGTTACGACTTAGATATTTATCTATAGAAGATAGAGTTAACTTTGAGCCACAATAGACCGCATGGTCGCAGTGGAGGGTTTAGCTGTAACCCACTCACTTTTAACCTAGCACCTAGAGTTAACTTTGGCTGAAAACAAAGCGTTTAGAGCGAAACCATTACCTCTTTTATGCCTAATGACCTATATGTAGTGCACCTAAAACTTGTCGATTCCTGTCTCCAACACTGTAATTTAAAGAAACGGGGTGTCATTTTGGTTATTTATCGTTAGTGAACAACTTGGTTCGGAGGAATACGGATCGCACATGCTATTTTTGTTATGACTTTCTACGAAACTGTGACGGTACATTATAGACTTTTTGTAATGGCTGAGTTTGGAGTGCGCTTTGCAAGGTAAGCTAAAATTTCTACTAAAATAAATTTAGTGATATGAGTTGTTTATATATAAATGTCATAAAAGAACTTAAAGTTTATATTTTCTGATGTTTTTATTGAATTTTTTTATCGCTGTGAGCTACCGTGTATTAGATTCAGGCGTCCTATATTTAGTACATTAGGAAAATAAGTGACTATTAATTTTGGGTACATTTTAGATAATAATCTATTTACAATATTACAATTTCTATGATTTAAAAAATTATATACTATTTTACTAGTTTTTCGCTTATTTTAGGGGGTTTTCGTTACATGAGGCCAGTGGCGCACCCAGGGGGGGGGGCCAAGGGGGCCTTGCCCCCCCCCCCCAAAACCCCCAATGAAATTGACTTTAACTATACCCACTAACCCGCTAAAAAAAAACTTTAGTTTCTAGGCGCGATACAAAGAACGATATAATTTTTATTACTTTTGTACAGTATACCTTAGATTTACTTATTACCAACCTAGACGATCGATTCATTAATCACAGGGAAATTATTTTGCTATTTAACTGTTTATTGCCCTGTCCCAATAAACAATTAGAAAATTTGCAAAGCTTTCTCAGCCTTTATTCTTTTTATGCAAATTATTAATTTTTTGAAAATTTTTATAATGAAAGCATTCTAATATGCGAATTTAAATTATGGAACGACAAGTTTACAGATAGCAAAGAAATACCCTCCGATATGTTTAAGCTATATATTCAATATGTATGTATATATATATATATACGTTTTTGTATCAAGTCGAGATCCGAACAAATCTTGGGTAACCCGAGATCCGCCAGAAGGAATAAGTTCATTTGAGTATATTTTTTTCCAAAAATATCCTAATATACCCCTTAATCCGTCCGCCTTTAGAGGGGAAAACATTTCGTAGTTTAATTTTTTTCTGATATTCTGTAAGCCAAACGAGATCCGTGATAAAACTAGACATGTCGAGATCCAAAATGTGTATATTTTGAAGTATAAGCCCAACGTGAGATCCTGCGATGTTGCCATTGCCGCTGGATCTCGCTTTGATCAAATATGTTTATATATTGTGATTTAGTTCTGTCTGCTCTACAAAGTTCAAAAACATTAAAAATAATATTTCTCCCAAGAAAGCTAAAGTTTAAAGAAAAAAACATGGAACAATTTAAAGACAAGGACTGGGTTTAAATAAAGGTATTTTTGTATAATACTTACAGAAAGACATAGTTTACAATAGTTTTTTTTTAAACTACTTACACAGTTTTTTTTTAATATGTAGGGTGAGTCGGGAGGAATGGGCCAACTCTAAGGGTGTAATCTATGCGTCAAAATATTAAGAAAAAACTGAAATGTTGTTATCCAATATTCATTTGTTTTCAAATTTTAGCGTTAAATAAAATAATAATATTGTTAAGCCAAAATATACAACATTAACATTGTTTTAAATAAATCATTGGTTTAGTAAATTTTCAAATATACCGCCATTGTCTCCCAAACATTTCCTGCTTCGTTTACGAAGGGCGCGCGTGGCTCTTCTAATTGATTCGTGCCTTTCTTTAATATTGAGTGCAACATTTCTAAAGCGTCTAATTAATGCATGCCTAGTATCTAGTTTTACTTTGTATACTTCATTTTTTATCCAACCCCATAAATTATAGTCCAACGGTGTGAGGTCTGGCGATCTAGGGGGCCAACTAATAGGACCATCGAGACCAATTCAAACCTCTGGAAACCAAAATAATAAGAAAAAACTCAAATATTATTCAATATTCATTTGTTTTTAAATTATAACGCAAAATCAAAATATTGCATTAATTTAGCTTTCCTGTAATAAATGGTATATTGTTGTCCGCTTTTGAATGGTGTGCTGTCAATATCCTGTTAGTGTCAGCATAAATAGTGTCAGTATAAAATTTTACATTGATTCACCGTTAACTTTCGGATTTCTATCATTTAAATTTTATAAAATGCCATACATTTATTGACATCTCGAATACGTCAATATGGTTTTTATTTATGGTTTGTGTAATAGGAATGCTACAGCGGCTGCTAAAGAATATCATCAACGATTTCCACATCAAAGAACACCGAACAGAAAGGCCTTTATCAGAGTCTTCAACAAACTGTGCGAGACCGGAACGCTTCCAAGTTCCAAGTGCTAATGTAACATCCGAATGAGCCATTCATTCAGGATTTAGAAGAAATAGGAAATGTTCTAGCTTTAGTAGAAGCAGTGGCGCACCCAGGGGGGGCCAAGGGGGCCTTGCCCCCCCCCTAAATCCCCCAATGAAATTGACTTCGACTTACTATACCCACTAACCCACTAAAAAAAACTTTAATTTCCAGGCGCGATACAAAAAACGATATAATTTTTATTACTTTTGTTCAGTATTATAAGTAGAAAATTTGCAAAGCTTTCTCAGCCTTCATTCTTCTTATGTAAATTATTCATTTTTAAGCTAAATTAATGCAATATTTTGATTTTGCGTTATAATTTAAAAACAAATGAATATTGAATAATATTTGAGTTTTTTCTTATTATTTTGGTTTCCAGAGGTTTGAATTGGTCTCGATGGTCCTATTAGTTGGCCTCCTAGATCGCCAGACCTCACACCATTGGATTATAATTTATGGGTTTGGTTAAAAAATGAGGTATAGGCAGTAAAAGTAGTGACTAGGGATGCATTCTAGGGATGCATTAATTAGACGCATTAGAAATGCTGCACTCAATATTAAAAAACGGCACAAATCAATTAGAAGAGCCACGCGCGCCCTTCGTAAACGAAGCAGGAAATGTTTGGAAGTCAATGGCGGTATTTTTGAAAATTTACTAAATCAATGATTTATTTAAAAGAATGTTAATGTGGCATATTTTGGTTTAACAATATTATTATTTTATTTAACGCTAGAATTTGAAAACAAATGAATATTGAGTAACAACATTTGGGGTTTTTCTTAATATTTTGATGCATAGATTACACCCTTAGAGTTTAACTCATTCCTCTCGACTCACCCTGTATATTCTTTTAACTTTTTTTATGAATATGGCAAATCACCAAGAATTTACGTTACATCCGCCTTGTATTGGAGATTCGCATTTTTTTATTTTAAAAAATATATTTCGTTGTTATTTGTTCTAAATAAAAATAATTAAACACACCTTTTTCTTTTTTATTTTCTTCTCTATACCCCCGTATGATATCGTAAAAAACTGAATTTATACGCCCCGGGGTCATGTAGCCGGTAGATAATCCCAAGTGAGATGGTCAAGAAATTTTTCTCTTCGCGCGACAAGTTGTTTGTTGATCCCTATATAGGAAATTAGTATAGTAGTTTCCTTAAATGATGTTTTTTGGTAAAATTTTGTCTACCCTCCCTTCATATCATTTTACAAAACCCTAGTAGAGTTGTGGCCCCATGTGAGAAAATTAAAAATAGAAAAGTGCTGCATGTCCTAAAACTAAAACAGTAAGTAATTAAAATAATTTGAAAATCTTTTTCCATATATTCACGGTAGGGGTAAAAATTTAAGTTTTGTGTAAGACTAAAGCATCCCACTAAGCAAGAAAACATTGTGGTTTGGGCACATATGTAATTTCTTAGTATTAGGTTGCATTGTTAGGCTGTATAAAAAGGAATCGTTACCGCATAACAAAATCGCAGTTGCGTTTATATCGGAAACTAAAACGAATTAATTTTGAGTAGTCCATGTCCATACTCAAAGTGGAGTTAAATGTATAGAATAAAGAAAAGCACAAAGTCTTTCTCCACAAGTTTAGAGTAATTCATAATAAATACAACATGTTTCGAGTGTAGAAACACTCATCATCAGGAAAACAAAGTATATAGTACAATGCTGATGTTGTTAGCAATATAGCAATAGAGAAAATAATAAGTGGGATTGAGCCGTCATGGAGCTTTCAATGGTGTAGGTACACGAGGTGTAAAAAATGAATAGTCAAAAGACCGATAAGACTTCAAGCATACTGGAAAGTCAGGGGCTAGTGCAAGGGCCCTGTCTTGGGCAAAAAAATAAAGAGAGTAAAAGAAAAATTAGGGAGTTTTAACAGACTTTGTGAAAATCATTCAGTAAAAAGTAGTGAAAAATATTAAGTTTCATTCAACCTTGTCGGAGGCATGTTAGAGTTGTGAAATGGGAAGGAAAGAAAAAAGAAAAAAATGTTTTTCGTAAAAGTCAAAGCATCATTTAGCTTGAAGTAAAATACTGTTGGGGTACCAGGCTTGTTGCGGCCCAGTTACCCCGGCAGGAGTCAAAACATACACATTGTGTGCAAAATTAATAGATTTAAAATACTTTTTGTTGAATTATTATGAATTACGCCTAGTTTTCTAATAAACTTGTGGATAAAGACTTGGCGCTTTTCTTTTTTCTAAAACGAATTAGTTTAGTTTTTTCAGACGTTTTTATAATATAATTTTTAAAACCTTATGATTATGTGATTTATAAAGCGTCCCCGTTTTGAAACTATACCTAACAAAACGGTTTCGATTTAAAAATGATGTAAATGCAGACACAAAACGTTATATAGATGACGGAATAGATTCATCCTTTGGCAATGTAATATTTTCGTAAGCCATTAAACGTAATTTTTTCTTATTCTACTCCCGACCTGTTTACCAAATCATAAAAATTGTATAAGTTATTAAATTTTGGATCTCGGGTTGTCCAGTTGTCCACTTAGCCTTGCGGTGCAATGTTGCCCAACTTCAGGATCTCATGTTGTACAGATATTGTTTGAGAAACGAAGCGCCCTCTTTACACATACTCTGTGAACTATTTGGTGTATATAAATGATAAAAATGGTTAAGATGAGATCCGGGCTAAATTTGGTGTATGCACTCCCCTCACCCCCCTGAACCCAATAAACATTATATACACATAGGGTAAGTCGAGATCCGATTTCGGATCTCGCCTTGCAAAACGGATCTCGGCTTGTATAAAAAGTATCACAAAATGATCTCACCTTGTACAAATATAAATATATATATATATGTATGATATTTCCCAATATCAAAAACTTTTGCAAATTTTTGTTACCCTTCACCACCAGTACCTCTCAAAGGTCATTTTCCAAATTAAAGTACTTAAAATCGTACTTTTAAGAAATTCCACCGGGAAACTAAGACTTAATGGTTTGGTAAATTTATGTATTCGTAAGAATGTTCCTGTTTCTTGTGAAGAAATTTTAAATAAACTTTCTAAGGGTCGAAGAAAATTAGATTTACATATTTAACAAATGCAAAGGTGTTATAAAAAAGTTTTGGTTTCTATTATTTATAAAATATTGTTTATTGTTGTGCTTTGTACTAATTTATATTTTTAAATAAATATATTTGTTTTATGGATATGTCGTCATTACTATTACCTATATTTTATTTGGTAAAAAGAGTGGTATGTTTTGTCCGGAATAATTATTAATGTGGATATTTTAAAGTCAATTTTTTTAGATACTTACCTCGATTGAACTAGGCTATTGCGATCTTCCAAGAGTACCTGTTAAAAAAGCTCCAAAGTTCTAGAAAAATGCGTAACTTAAAAGTTTATTAAAAAATTTGCTTCCGGCACTGGTTAGCGGGCCCCCCTAACATAAAATCCTGGGTGCGCCGCTGCATGAGGCACTAGCTATGATAGAGGATGAAAACATTGAAGCTGAATCAATCCCCTTGCTTCCACCTAATAACGCATGTGGTACCATAACTAATGAGGATTTCGGCGATGAGGACCAAATGGACATTAATAATTTACCAGCTAGTCAAATGCAAAGCCAGGTTGAGATAAATTCTAAAACCACAGAAGAGGACTGGAGTTATGAAGATGAAATACCACTCTCCGAAATTAGAAAAAGGAAGAAGAGTGAAAGTAATAACAAAAGGGAACGTAATTTGAAAAAAGAAACAGTTTATAGTTACTTATGTGAAAGAAGATCTACAAGTTACCGATTATGCATTTCCCTTGGATACTTCCGATATTGTGCAATCAGATCAAACCCCTATCGAGCTTTTCTTTGATTTTTTGATAACGATATTTTGTTAAAAATTGTAGAGAAAACTAATCGATATTCCCAACAAAAAAATAGCTCTATAACTGTTGATATTGGTATTTTTCTTTAATCTCCCACTGTATTGACATGGCATTAACGAATGCTTGGCATATTTATAAGAAAAGAGGTAATGCAATGGACCAGTTAGCTTTCAGAAGAAGCGTAGCACTATCCTTGAGCAAAATAAAGAAGAATTTGTTTACCAACGAGGTAGATCTCGTCAGATACTACCATTGAGGTATGACCGATTGGATCATCTAGTCATGCCTCAGGACAAACAAACGCGATGTGCTCAATGTCATACGAAAACCACAACCAGGTGTAGAAAATGTGACTTTGGTGTAAATGTTAAGTGTTTTATATTATATCATACTCCATAATATTATAGCTGTATATATTCCTAATGTCCTACATATAGTACATATTCAAAATCAAAAACCTATGTAATTTTTTTTTATATAAACAACAATTATTTTCACTGTGTCTTATTTTTAGTAAGTTTACATAATTTTTTTTCGAAAATTCATCGAACCCCCTCTTTAGGCATATATGGGTTAAAAATATATTTCAATAATAAAAACCTTCCTAAAAGGTCGCAAAACTTTTCTCGTGACAACATACATTTTGTGGGTAAGTGTTTTGTCGTGTTTTTCCGAAAGAGCGGAATTTGTTTAATTATTTGCTCAAATAAATAACTGAAGATTTATAAGCGAGTACTTAGGTCTCAGTTTTCAGCTCCTGTGGTTTTCGCACGACCTATATAACGTCTCGCGATGCTCGATCGGGCTGCTGCACATTATCTATTTCAAATTGGTGGTTTCTTTAGGGTTAAGCTTTAAAATACCGTTTTCATGGGAAACTACTAAGGATCATCTACTTTATTGAGTACATACGTCAAAATTATTTATTTCCATCAATTCACTCACGACCAGTGACGTAGCAAAAATTGAGTGCCCCCCCCCCCCCCCGCCGCAAACGTTTTCAGGGGCCCCCTCTCTATAACGAATGAAAAATGATAATTCTTATTTTCATTACTATTAGGTTCAGATTTATGGATTTTTGAATTCGTTAATCGTGTAATAATTTAATAAGGGTTAAACCCACATTATGGGTCAAGTACCTACCTACTATTATTTAAAACAGCAAACAATTCGAATTTATTTTATAATCTTAGGTAGACATAACATAAGTAGTTATTTAGTCATTATACTTAATATTCCAGCAAACATAATGCAAAATCAAAATTTTAACACACCACTTATAATGTTGCTTACGATGTATGGTACTAACGGGGGTACCAGTGATTGAGCCTCATAGAATTCAAAAAAAGAAAACAGTAAAACACATGAACACTCAACAAGTCTGCATCATAAACATTGTCACTAAGTGGGTACTATACAAGGTTTTATACAAAACGACCAGATCGTCGAGAGTTTTTTTTTGCAAAATGTAATTTCGTCGATATTTAATGTTTTAACAAACTCGTGTTCGATACTGATTAAGGATAAATCCAAAAGACGTTGTTATCCCGCATGATAACATCACTGCACCAGATACATCTGGAAAATTTGAAGAAACACACTGATTTTTTGCTAATAAAGGATCCGCAAGTTCATACACTGTTTTTAATTTTGAAATAGGGGAGAGGCGGGCATAATGACATACTTAGTTTTTTATCCATAAAACCTAATGAAAAAATGAGCTTAAGTTAATTATTTTAATACATGTCGATGACCAGTGAAATACTCTACAACTTTAGAAATAAATTTATTCTTTTTTTTTATGAACTTTATTTGGAACAGGTTAAATGTACTTTGCAACATAAATGCATTTTGCCCGCCCACGTCGGGCAAAATGGCATACTTGCTTTTAACCAGCCCATTTCGCCATTACGGACAGCTTGTATGGCTCTTTCCATATCGACATCATTCCAAACTCCTCTATTTGTCGTTCTTTTATATGAATAAACCATAAAAAAAAATAATCCGTTAAAATTCTGAACAAAGCAGGCGGGCAAAATGACATACTATTCATTTTACCTGCCATTATGCTATGTCGTTTTGCCTGTCCTGAAATTTTTTTAAAATTTGGTGGGAACGGCAAAACTTCCTAAATAACATTATTGTCAAAAACATCACAAAAAAGAAATAAGAAAATTTACCTTTTTCCAGTAATCTACGGTCTACGCTTTCAAAGGTTTTACTATCTGGAAGTTGCCGATTGGGAAACGCTTCTGTATACAGGCGCCTCGCTGCATAACAGTTACTATAGGCACGTGCATACATTACATGCATGTCTGCCATTTCCTCAAAAGTGTAATTTTCCATCACAAAAACCGAGACAAAAACTTTTTAGAACAATTTCGCCAAAAAAAGTGTATAATTCTTTTCTAAAAGAACTAACGCGCAAATGTCGATCCTTCATGCAGAAATGATTATTTGTTTTCCAATGCACTTGTGATTTCTTTTAGTAGAAATTAATAAACCAATTTTGTCCAATGACATACAATAAAACGGTTTTTATTTTTTTTCTCGAAAATGAAGTGAGATAGGAAAAAAATACAAGAGGCAAAGAAGTTGTATCTTTAGATGCGTAATTAAACAAAAAATATTAAAGCTACAAAAAACACAGTGGCGTACATTTTTGAATAATAATATTCGCTAAGGTGCCCCCCGGGACGCCACTGAACTCAATAATTTTAATCTATTTAGGGCTAAATTAGCCTCTTAATACAATAAATATCATTGCCAAATTTCAATAGCATCGAGTAAGTATTTTTAATTTAATTAATAATTTCATTTTTTATTTCTATTTTTTTAACATCCTGTATCTTGAAAACCCTGCATTTCCGGACCCATGTTTATAGAAACTTTTTTTCACATTTTTTAACAAGGAATCACCCTCTAAAATATCTCCGTCTATTTTTCGAACACCCTATATAAGTAGGTACCTTTATTCAGTAGTTACAAAATAAATAAAGTATGTATGTTTTAGAGACATATTCAAGATGCCCACGCTGCAAATGCCGTCTGTGAATCTACCTACGTAAAATGAAAGTTTGGAAGAGGAAGAGCCCCTATTTCAGTAACGTGGGCAGGGAATCTAGGGTTAGTATGCAAACATGACGTCATCTGCCGGTATACAGGATCGGACCTATAAAAGTACGATAGCATACGTAGTAATGGGTTATTGTTATTTTAATTAATAGCATTTTATTTAACATTAAATCGTTTTAAGATATTTAAATTGTTTGTTTTATTGAATAAATAAATAAAATTAAAATGAATAAAATTTTAGGATTTGTTAATACTAGTAAATAACGCGATTTTTTCAAATGCAAAGTAATTTTTAAATAAATATATCTAGATAACAGTTAGGTAAGTATAGCGCCATTATTAGTAGATTCGAATAAGTATAGCGGGAATGAATGCGGTCAATGAAATGACACAATAATTGAATCGTTTATTATTAAAACACGCCAAGCGACCCTTTGCAAACCTTTGAGTAAATGAAAAAAACGTTTAGCTTTCGAAATTGAGAAAATGTGTAGCATGTGTAGCTTGTATGTACTTGGCTTATTTCTGCAACAAACGGCTTGAGTGGCACATCAAAAAAAAAAATATCGGATATGAGTACTTGGTTTCTTTCTGCACTAAACGTTGCGTCCATAAACTAAATGTGTATTTCCGACAAAAAACGGAAATGCCCGAAAATGCTACTTGGCGTCTTTCAACAATAAACGATTCAATTGTATTTATCTCAACGTTTCGTTCTGTATAAAAATTTTCTCAAGGGTCATTAAAAAGGTCTTGAAGCCTGTTTATTCTTACTGTGGAATATGACAACACATTTTCTCGAAAACACATTGGATATAAATATGTATACAGCGTGTCCAGAGAAGTTCTAGACATATGGGCATTTTTTTTATTGTTCATTTTACGAAAAAAAGTTATTCTTTATAAAAAGTTCTGCTTGATGCGCAAATATTATTGACATATCAAATCTTAATATATCATGTACAGGGCGGCAAAAAAAATATAGAAACACAGAATTACGTTAAGAGGGAAGTACCCTCGATTTTTATTTTAGAACAAATTATTATAAGAAAACTTTACTAAGGACTACAAAACGCGGTCAGATACAATTTTTCGTTGAAATATTTTAATTTACAAAAAATCTCTTGTTAATAAGTCGAAAAATATTAAATGATTTTTGACTAACATGTCAATATTTACTATAGTATTGCACATAGTTGTTGCGAAATTGTTGCAGGTAAAAATTAAAAAAATAAAATAAAAAAATATTTTGCAAATGCTTTTTGATGGTACCCTGTAAATTAAAATATTTCAACAAATAATTGTATCTGACCGCGTTTTGTAGTCCTTAGTAAAATTTTCTTATAACAATTGGCTCTAAAATAAAAATTGAGGGTACTTCCCTCTTAACGTAATTCGGTGTTTCTATATTTTTTTGCCGCCCTGTACATGATATATTAAGGTTTGATATGTCAATAATATTTGCGCATCAAGCAGAACTTTTTATAAAGAATAACTTTTTTCTCGTAAAACCAACAATAAAGAAAATTCCTATATGTCTAGAACTTCTCTGTATATCCGAACTGTCAGTACTAATTTTGGTTAATTTGTTTAATTTGGTTTAATTAGTGCTGGCAGTTCGGATATATACATAGGTATATCCAATGTGTTTTCGAAAAAATGTGTTGTCATATTCCACAGTATGAATATACAGGCTTAAGGACCTTTTTAATGACCCTTGAGAAAGTTTTTATATAAAACGAAACGTTGGGATAAATACAATTGTGTCATTTCATTGCCTGCCCTCATTCAAGATATACTTATTCGTATCAAGACAACGGTGCATCCAATCATGTCTTTCAAATAGTACCATTTTTTCGTGCAATATGTCAGATCTTTCTAATTTGACATAAAGAAGTATAAATATGAGCGTAAAAAAAAATTGTGTATTTTTACCCCACTATATCCTCTATTTCTAGCCACATTTTTTAAATATCGACATTTTTAAGACCACAGTTCTATTTAGCGTACAAAGTGTACCAATACATCTATATTTTAAATTTGTATCTACAAAGATTTCGAAAATGTTTACAAAAACCCATCTTAGGGGGCTGTAGCTTCGCAGTAAGTGGACATAGGAATCAATTTTATATGAAGTCCTTCCTTTATTTTTAACCCATCTACTCAATCCTAAATTATTGACTATAACTTGTGGACACCCTATACAGTATGTCCACGGATGGGGTTTACAAGAGGACAAATGGACTAAAAATTAAAAGATACGAAAAAAAGTCACTCTTAATAAACGTTTTTGCTTGTCTAAAATACGATTCATCATAAGAAACTTCAATTTATTTATACAGGGTGGGTAAAAACTGCAAAAATATTACTTTGCTTAAAAGTAAACATACTTTATTTTGAAAGATACGAAAAAAATCCACTCTTAATAAACGTTTTTGCTTGTCTAGAAAATACGATTCATCATAAGAAACTTAAATTTTTTTTATACAGGGTGGGTAAAAACTGCAAAAATATTATTTTGCTTAAAAGTAAACATACTTTATTTTGAAAGATACGAAAAAAATCCACTCTTAATGAATGTGTTTTCTACCCAACAAACCGAAGTAGAACAATTCATTAAAAGGTTTACCTATGTAAAAATTATTTCCCAAAAAGTATTCGCTGGCGATGGTCAAGTTTCATAGCGCTACGTCATGGAACAATTTACCGATAAATTTGTAGGAATCCCAATACCTAGGATGAAAATCTGCAAGTAAATAAAAAAGTTCAAGAGAACTGGTTCGGTTTTGGATATCAAAAAAAAAAAGAAGAAATACGACCATGATGATGCTGCTACAGTCTTAGTTCTTCAATATGTTAAAAGAAAATCCTATTACGTCCCTTAGAAATCGTGTTACTCAGTTGGAAGTTGTGAAAAAAAGTCAAATTCAGAAGATCCCTAAAGCAAATAAATTGTATCCGTATAAACCGCACTTTAATCAATTGGAAGAAGGAGATGACGCGAAACGACTTGATTTTTGCTTGTGGATAGGAGACAAAATTTTAAGTGGAAATGTTGATTTTTATAAATGTATCATGTTTTCTGATGAAAGTACAATTTCTACCAATGGAACCGTTGGAACCCAGCACGTTAGGTACTGGTCTTTAGAAAATCCCGAATTCAGAATTATGACGAGAAGACAATATTTCACAAAAGTGAAAGTGTGGTGCGCGATATCCATCCATGGCATCATAGGGCCATATTTTTTTGATAACACGTGCAATAGATTATCATATTTAGAAATGCTGGATACATTTTTCAATGATGAACTCGAAAATCTACCATTAAATTTTCGACAAAATATGTATTTCCACCCCATTTTGCTCGTGAGGTTAGAGAATGGCTTGACCGCAGATTTGGTCCAAGGTGGATTGGCAGGAATGGCCCAGTTTTGTGGCCCCCAAGAACCCCCGACTTGGCGGATATGTTTTTATGGGCCCGTTTAAAACAAATTGTTTTTGCTACCGCAGTACCAAATGATATTGAAGTCCTGAAGGGCAGAATTATCCAGGCTGTCCAATCGATATCTTAGGAAGAAATCAGAAATTCTTTCTCTTATTTGAGAAAGCAATTAGAAAAATGTGTCGAGTATGGGGGTGGAGTTTTTGAATTATGAAATCGTTATCGTATTCTTTTCATGTTAATAAAAATGTTCGTATTATTATTATTATTATTATTATTATTATTATTATTATTATTATTATTATTATTATTATTATTATTATTATTATTATTATTATTATTATTATTATTATTATTATTACTTTATTAAAACTTTTTATTATTATTATGAATATCATTATTACTTCAGTAAAAACATTTATTAAGAGTAAATTTTTTTCGTATCTTTCAAAATAAAGTATGTTTACTCTTAAGCAAAGTAACATTTTTGCAGTTTTTACCCACCCTGTATAAAAAAGTTTCTTATGATAAATCGTATTTTCTAGACAAGCAAAAACGTTTATTAAGAGTGACTTTTTTCATATCTTTCAATTTTTAGTCCATTTTTCCTCTTGTAAACCCTATCCGTGGACATACTGTATATGTATAGGGTTAGTTGAAATAACCGGAACGGCTAATTTTCTTCAAAACAACCAAGGCTAAATAAATGAATTTTGGTACAGGTGGATAACTTAAAAAATTGAATTGAAAATTGACAATTGCGACGTTGCCAGATTTTTAGTTTTTTCTGTAACTCAAGGAATGTTTTTTTTTCAAATGTAACACTACTCTGTTTTTTATTGAATTCGATTCCTCCCATCAACATTACCATTTCCTGATAGTATCAAATTTTTATCTCAAATAGTTCAATGGGAAAAAAGTTAATTAGTTATAACATTTTTTAAAAAATCCAATCTATTTCCATTTAAAAACGTTTCAAATAATGTGAGAAGGAAGGCTGGTAGACATATTGTACCTAATAGTACCGATAACAATAATAACAACAAACAACTACTAACAATAACATAGCTAGTAAAAATTACTTACATATTATAGTACACTACATTAATTTGATTATGAAATCGATACTATTAGGTACATTATGTCTACCAATAACCTTCCTTTTTACATTATTTGAAACGTTTTTAAATGGAAATAGATTAATTTTCTATTTTATTTTAGAGTTAGAGTTGTAACTAATTAACTTTTTTTCCATAGAACTATTTGAGATAAAAATTTGATACTATCAGGAAATGATAATGTTGATGGGAGGAATCGAATTCAATAAAAAAAAGAGTAGTGTTACATTTGAAAAAAAAAACATTCCTTGAGTTACAGAAAAACTAAAAATCTGGCATCGTCGCAATTGTCAATTTTCCATTTAATTTTTTAGGTTATCCACCTGTACCAAAATTCATTGATTTAGCCTTCGTAGTTTTGAAGAAAATTAGCCGTTCCGGTTATTTCAACTAACCCTGTATACTAGTGTATACAGATATTGCTTTTACACCAAGCGGTTCCTTATTAACCTCAGCTCAGCTAGACGGCGGCAGGAATTTCCAAATTCATCATTACAATCCTGCAACGACGCCGACGTCTCGTTGCGCTGGGATACCGACGCCGTAGGCGCCGCGACGTATTTTTAGACCAGAGAGGCAAAATGGTCCGACAAATCATGGCCTCATAGTAGTTGTAGAATCGTTTATTTCCTTAAAGTTATTATGACTCTTTTTTACATTTCCGAAAAAAATTCTATCATCTGGTTTTTGACATGAGTTTATTTTTTAGTGCTTCTGTAGTAGTGTTTCCTTCTGTGTTAAGTTGTAATTCTAAAAATAATCGTTATACTGTACGTTTAATGTTGAGTGTGCTACATTTATAGCGGTATTTATTTTATTATAATAGTAAGTTTTTTAGGTTTCGTGTTTAACGTGTCGGTTTTTATTTTTACCGACTTGTTTATTGATTGACGTGGCATTAATATTGGCAAAACTTAATAAAAATGTGTTATTGGACGTAGGCGGATAACAAAAAAAAACTGTTAAACATATTTTATAGTAGTTAGTTCCATGGGCGTGCGAAGGGGGGAAGGGGAACTTACCTGCTCTCTCCTGGCTAACCAAAAAAATCAGTAAAATTTTGCTTTAAATTATCGCCTGGGGCGCATTTTTTACACACATTAATTTTTCATTTCTTGAAAAATGTATTGTTTCTTTCGATGGGCGCCTTTTTATATTATACAGGGTTGCCCAGAAGTCCGGAATAAAATGAATATAGCCTTAACCTGTAACTTTTGGAAAAAGCGCACGGACACGTCAATTTAGTTTTATACAGGGTGTCCAAGATAAAAATGCATTCTACAGGGATCTCGTAAACCATAAGAGATACAGAGATGGTTAAATTAGAGAAAAGTTACGCATAACTGAATCCTGTAACGTCATGTTTTCAAATTTAAAAAATTCCGAATGCTTCCGAAGATATTTCGATAAAACCGAATATTCGCGATTTCGTTTTAATTGATTTATAATTCTATTTAAAGAGACATTTCAAAATAAATTTAACATTCTCATTGCCACTTTTTCTCCCCTACAAAAGTGTTTTATTACATTTTTAATACGACGTTCCGTTTAGTCACAACCATCATCAACTTTGTTATTTTAAATAGTCGGAAAATTTTATTTTATGCTTAATAAATTCTACGTTTTATTCTAAATCTAACGGTGTATCACAGTTATTATTTATTAGACGTTTCGATATAGAAAAACACATCATCAATGATAAATAGGCACATTATCGAAAATATTTTTGTTTTTATTGTTGCATTTAAACACTAGTTGGATTTTAAAACATTTTTTTAAAATAAACTTATAACAGAACATAATATCTAATAAAACTTATCTGAAAAATGCAACAAGTAATAATTAATTTTAATTATTAAATACAATTATTTTTTATTTTTAAAAAATGCATGATAATATTCTAACATAACGTGCCATTTAAATTCGGCATCATAGGGGTGGCTATGAAATTGATTGACGGTATTCGCAATTGTTTAGATGTTTAATGTGCCTATTTTCATTGATGATGTGTTTTTCTATATCGAAACGTCTAATGAATAATAAGTGTGATACACCGTTAGATTTAGAATAAAACGTAGAATTTATTAAGCATACAATTAAATTTTCCGACTATTTAAAATAACAAAGTTGATGATGGTTGTGACTAAACGAAACTTCGGATCAAAAATGTATTTAAACCATCTTATAGGGGAGAAAAAGTGGCAATGAAAATGTTAAATTTATTTTGAAATGTCTCTTTAAATAGAATCATAAATCAATTAAAACGGAATCGCGAATATTCGGTTTTATCCAAATTTTTTCGAAAGCATTGATGTTTTTTTTACCTTTCAAGGTAAGAAATCTTCATTGTTTCACGTTCTGACATTTTGTGACTTAACAATAGTTATGGTTTATTTGTTATTTATTTTGTCAAAAAAAAAAAATGTAACGAAGCAAAATGATACCTGAGTGCCCATACATTTATTGGGGCCGCTGAGTATGAGCTTCAAATATCCATCGTGGATTTTCTTGACTCCAAAAAAGATAATTATGTCTGTTAATCACCCCGTTTAAATAGAAAGTATCTTCATCCGAAAATAATATGTTCCGTGGAAACCTATTATTCTCGTCACACCGTCTCATAATTTCTTCGCAAAATTGCAAATGCCAGTCATGCATGGTCATCTTCTAAAAGCTCTTGGACAAGATATTCTTTATAAAAGTGGTATTTCTCTGCTTTCAAAAATATAGTACCTCTAGATGTATCATGATTTTGAGCCAATAAAACTGTTGAAACATGCGGATTATCCTGCAGAGATAATGCAATATCCAATTTTTTATCGTCGCCTAAAACATGTGGCCGTACATTCCTAGGCAAATTTGTGGAATATTTTACTAACAGTGCCCTGTGAAATTTTATTATCCGGATATTTAGCATTAAATAATGTGCACACTTCACTTTGACTTCTTATTTTATCTCCGCATCCTAACAATATCAAGACTTCGATACGCTGTCATTCCGACAAAACGATTTTTGTTTAGAAAATTGTAAAATAATACTTCGGAAAAACCTAAAGTCATTTTACAAGTTCACAATGTCACAAAATGTGAAACGATGAAGATTTCTTACCTTAAAAGGTAAAAAAAACATCAATAATTTATCATTTCCGCTTATTTAAATAGAGATTTTTTTTTAAATGTTTAACAGTCCCCATTTTCAAATAGCTTGACAGAATCGCGCCAAAATTTATGAGCATAATGAGCGTTCAAAGTTCAAATGACAAACGTCTATAAAAAAACAAACGAATAACGTCAAAATGGGAGCATATATGTATAAAACTAAATTGACGTGTCCGAGCCTTTTCCCTATATTAATTTTATTCCAGACTTCTGGGCAACCCTGTATATAACCTAGTGGAACAAACCCGCCACCGTCAAAAAATTGAAATTGAAATTATTTTTTTAAGTTTCTAAATTCTCCGCTAGGGGGAGCGTAATTGTAGTGACCAATCAAAAAGCCTCATAGTAAAGATGTATCAAAGGTAGTTTTTTTTAATCTAAGGAAAATTCTGGATGACAATGTTTAGGAGAAGATATAGTGTCCGCGAAAATAATTTAAAGAAAATATTGTGGCATATCGGACAAGTGTGTAACTATTTTTTATATAGGAATACACAGTGGTCCACGTTTAATGGATACCCTGGGGCGGATAGACCACGACGGCCGTATCATCTTGTTAGGACTCTACGCAAGGGCGTCCGAAGGGGGGGGGGGCAAGGGGGTGCGCTCGCCCCCCCCCCCCCCTGGCCCAAGTAGATTTAAGATATTTTATTTAACTGGGATATACATATTTATTGAGATACAATTCAATTGACAAAGTTGGTAAAACGAACTCTTGTTGCATAAAATGAAATGTGGAATTCAAAAATCTTCACTAAATAGCGAAGGAAAAATATTAGAATAGAATAAATAAAGCTTTATTTATTTTAATTTACACAGCTAGTCATAATAGCAATATACAAATAGATATACTATTGGTCAGGCAATTGCGATAGCAATTTGTTTACCTCCAACTACATGTACAGTGTACAGTCGAAAGATCATTCAGTACTCTCAGAAGAGTAAAAACCTGGATTCGCTCGACTATGACTGAGCACCGATTGGACGGTTTATGTATGATGAGTGTTCATCGCAAATTTATAAAAAAAAAATACATTTAATTGAAAAAATTATTGATGAATTTGCAAAAGATTCAAAAAAATTAACATTTCTTTTCTCCAATAAATCTGAATAACTTATAAGTTTTTTGTTATATTTGAACATTTTTAAATATTTTGTTTCGCTATTTTTTGTTATTTAATATAAGTATTAGGTGTTTTGCTCTATTATTTTATTGAAGGTTTGTTAAAGTGCTAGAAACAAAAATAATTCCAATTATGATTTGCCCCCCCTTGGAAAAGTTCCTTCGGACGCCCTTGACTCTACGGGCAGCCATAACCCAAGCAATTCCAAGAACGACGGTAAAATGTACTAAAAGCCTCTTTGCAAAATCAAAGCGGCCATCCGTAGCGTATTCCAATATAAAAAATAGTTACACTCTTGTCCGATATGCCACAATATTCTCTTTTAATTCTGGATAACTTTTATTTTTAAGGTTTGCGTCTACCTTGTTGTTTAAGGGTGGTAGGAGGGGATAAATATTACTATAAAAAATATTCACAATTTCGGTTTGGTTTATCAGAATTTGAACTCGCTAATGGGTTTCATTTGTTTTATCAAGTTAATAAAATAAAAGACTAAATTGTTCTGAATTCCGTTGCGATAGCCAGAGGGCGCTATTTAGCAGAATCAAAAATTTCATCATTTTTCTGAAAAATTTTGAATGCAACGATGTATTTTTTAAAGTTAGGCATAAAGATGAACAAATAAGACGATTATCTGTGAAAAATGCAAACCAATTCCTTTTTTTTAACCGGAGATAACAAATCTATTGTCTGTCTGTCTGTATGTCCCGTATGCGTTCCTATACCATTTATCCGTTTACGATGAAAATTTGGTAAGTTATTGTGTGCAGGCCGAGGAAGGTTTCGGCATAAAAAAAAGTGGCGCAACGCATGCCGGGTACTAATAAATATTAATATAAAATGTTTCTTGGCGCGATGGTGAACCCGCCTTATTATTATGGGCGTAGCAACGCGCGCAGGGTATAGCTAGTATAATATATAATATAAAAATAAGAACAAACAACTTTATACCAGTGATAAATAATAATTGAAACAGGTAGGGCCAAAAATATCAAATCAAAAAAAAATCTATAAAAAAAACTAGAAAAAAAAACTTACCGAATAATTAAATGCAGCATAAGGGCATTGTCTTGAATCACAACAGATAAAATACTTACTATATATCTCGATATTCCAAAGAAAAAATAGATAGAATATACATTAATTTTCGAAGATGTGATTTCTGCCCACTTTGATGGTTTGTTATAAACGAATCGGGCAAGGGATAACCCAATTGTTTCACCTGCATTTTTTCCGACAGAGAAAACGGTATTAAAAACAGCTACCATCTGGTATCTGGTCGCGGTAGCAAAGACGAAGGACTATCCCGATTGGTACTAGTTGGCTAGACAATATATAGCACGTGAAAATTCACTAATCGCGGCTTGATTTGGGGATCTGGCCAAGGCACACAATCCTTATGAGCCAGTAAGAGAGGGAGATATATATATCTCTCTCTGTATGTTCTTGAATAACCTGGCCTTATGTACGATGGCTTGGCGAGGGCTATTTAGACATCGTCCTTAATTTTAAAATGGGAAACAAAAAAACAATTGTAGTAAATAAAAATATTAGATGATGGTTGCATTAATGAAACAAATTGCAGTAAAGTTTTAAGTTGACGGTAAAACAAAAACAATGCACAATGCACAATTATCTAAATATTTGGTGATATCTTTTATTAAAATAATTCAAATACGTAATATTTATTTTTATAATAAGTATAAAAGATAAAAAGATAATGTTTTAAGTGATTTTTTTAATGCGTTAAGACGTCTCGGTGCTTTCTCTAAAAATTAAGTACAAAGTTATATTGAATAATTAATATGTAGAAAATATTTTTAAGCATTGATTTTTCAATAAAATTGTGCGATTATTGTGTTTCCAACTGTTATGAGTGGGTCCTGGCTATCCTCAAAAGCCGCCACTGGGCCCCCTGTAGATTAAAAAAACTGCGCCACAGACAATATTTTTAACAAGATATCCATTAAATAAAATGGTACTATGAAAATAGCCACAAGCTAAATATTATACCAAAATAGACTCTGATGATCCTTGTTTAATATGGCCTACATAATATATACACTTCTGTACTCCGGAGGCATAAGACACTTAACTATGTCCAATTTTTACAAAAATTAGGTAACTATGTAGTTTTATTCAGAAAATTAAATTCTTTTGTGGGACATACAACACCAAGTCCAATTAGTAAAGGTAGCTGAGAAACAGGGTATACTTTTAACACTATGTGCATTTTTATTCAGAGGCCTAAGACACCAAGGTAATAATATCTGTATGCCTCGGATCTTTAGCAACACATTTAGCGGCGTAGAACACTATATAATTACTTGGTGTTATATGCCTCTAACTAGATCATATAATAGTAGGTGGGGATTACACATAATGTTAAACGCCAGTTGACTATCGGCATTTAGGCGGCAATAAGTTTTTATTTGGTCTATTATTACTTTTCCTTTTACCAAAATTTCCAAAATGCATACCATGTCCATTTAATATAGTACTCATTTTTTGTAAAAATTGGACATAGTGTCGTATGCCTCTCGAGTACAGTATTATGGCTTATAATTTTTTACAGGTATAGAACACTATGTCCATCAAAATACAAATGATTTGTATTATTGTAATTATTATGATAGTTAAAATTTAAAAAAAAATTATTTACAAAGAAACACTAAATAAGGTAGACGTACCTATTATCGACACCTTAAGCTCATATCTGGATGTCTACAACTGACAAAAATAGGGCCAAACTTTAAATAATTGTGTGTCTTAGTTTAGAGATAGTTTAAATATTATATTTTTCGTCTGTTAGGTTAATTTTAAAATATATATTGCAGCTTCTTCCTTAATAATATATTTATGGAAAAAGGTAAATCGCGCCTATTATCGACACTAAATAATTGTATAGGTTCCAAATATCGACTACCAACTAAACCAATTATCGACACAGGGGGATAATGTTCTTAAAAAAGTAAAAAGTTAAGAATCCTAATAAAGTAAGTAGGTACCTATATTTTAAGAAAAAACTAATATTTTATTACATTTTCTTACTTTATTATAATAAGCATTATACTGATAAAGGAAATTGAAAAATAAACTAATAATTCATTTTCAAAGCTTAAGAAACAAGTACTAAAATGTCTTTAAAAATGTTGAAATTTAAAAAATGATCATCACAAAAGAAAAATTTAAGTTAATAATAAAATACTTAAATGCCAAAATTGGACCGCTCCTCAACTTCATTCTGATGCCCGAGCATTGGTGAGGTTCTGAGCTATTCTGGCAGATATTTCTGGGTGGCGACGCATAAATCCCTCGTACCAGTGCCTGCCCGGCCTCCGGCACTCCTATTTGTCTGTTAACGGGTGTTCGTGTCTGCAACTTTGCCAATTATTGTAGTGGGACGTACGTGTGAAAGATTTTCTGAGGTACCGGACTTGGCTGCATCTACAGCCATTGTCATAGCTTCTTCTGAGTACTGTAATCGCTTTGCCATTTTTTTCCTAGAAAATATTAAAAAACAGGGATGATCCTATTATCGACATAAACAGTACACTTCATCGACATAGCAGCTCCGTCGAATATAGTATCTAAACCTGGTATTAAATGCGGTGTCGATATTAGGTCATTGCCTAGAGAGGTATTTTTAATTTTAAAATAAAAATATTATTAAAATATAAATAAATATTACTTAAAATAAAACATAGTTTTTCTCAGAGTTTCAAAACTCCTATTATCGACACTACTGTCGATAATTCGTACCAAGTTCCAAATGAAGGTACATAATATCGACACTCACTTTTTAACAAAATTAACAGAAAAATTGACTTTTAAGTTGGTAAATTATTAACTTTAAATACCTTCCAATAAATAAAAATAATTTCCATTAAATTTTATTTAAAAATATTCAAATTATATGGCTTAAAAACTTACCTGTTTCTTAACACTGTCCAGCAACAGTAGCGCGAGTATTAACGGTTGGATACGAATCACAGGGTTTCGCGCGTGATTTAAAAAAATGGGGGTGGGTGCATACCAAAGGCAATGTTGCCAAATGATCGTAAAAGAACACAAGATTATTTTAAAAAAATATTCGTTTAGGGATTTTTCATAGGAACCCTAATATTTGAATAAAAGTGGAAAAAGTGTCGATATATGAGACACTGTCGATAATAGGTACGTTTATCTTAATTAATACTTTGTGTAGTGTAAGTAAGAAAATACATTCATAAATCAACACTAACCTCAAAATTATGTTAAACCTAATTGTTTTTACTAAATTCTAAAAAGCGAGCTAATGGCACATGGTGTCGTATGCCTCCGGGGTACAGACTTGTTAAATAATATACTATAAAAATATTCAATTCTTTTATTTTGAAAAAAATTCTGATAATATAAAATCTGCTCACTTTATATTTCACCGTCCACCGCACTTTTACGTAGATTCGGAGTGAAAAGAGTGGCAATCTCAAACGCACCTATAAGACAGCGGGCCAAAGTATAAAGTTATACATAAAGGGTGAGATTACAGAAGCTGTGCATCTGACGTCTGCAGCTGCAAGTAGCAGTTTGCAGATGCAAATTACAATATTGGAATTCAAGAAAATATTTGTCATACTTTGCGTCTGCAAATTTGCAGAAGGTTGGAAACTAGAAACCGACGGAAGATTCGGTTTCGGTTTTGGCTAGTTTCGGCCAAAAAATCTAGTTTCGGTGACAGTTTCGGTTTCGTCCAAAAATCGGCGGAAACTTCGGGTGCGCCGAAACTCAGTGTTCGTGAATTGTCGCGCAGTGTTCAGCTAACTTTGGGTGAGTTCGTAGGCAGTGTTGTATAAATAGAAATCTTTGTTACATATTTAAATTATTGTTTTTTTATTTCATTTAACAAGAGCTCACTGTCCGTATATATATCTATGTGTAAAAAATACATTAGATTTCAGTATACAATAGAATTTTTAACATGCATAAATAAGTTTCAGTTTCGGCCGAACCTGAGACCCAAGTTTGTCGAAGATTCGGTTTCGGCTGAAAATCCTGTTTCGCAGACGCTATTAATAACGAACCTATATTTTGAGGATTTGACGGACGGTATTGGTGATTATTGACAATTTATATCCGATTTTTATTTAAAAAAGAAAACAAGGGAACGTGAAGAGTAAGTTCATTAGTTCATTATTGCCGCGGATTTGGGCATATTTCACGTAGATATTTGGCAGTCGAGATCAATAAACCAGAAGTTTAACGGTTTAACTACGGTAAAAATGGCGGATTTGTAAATAGTTTTTGGAATGTCAAGTTTCTGCAAATTATCTTGCGTCTGCAAGTCCGCCATATTTACAGATCTACAAAGTTGCAGGTAAAATGCATTTTCTGTAATCTCACCTTTAATCATTTTTCATCGATATTGCCTTCGATGACTTATAGGATCCATTGTGCATGTATTCATGAATGAATGAACACACAGAAATCAGCTAGGGTGAATTTTTATAAAAAATGTTTAACTTTTTGCTAGTTTTTCAACAGTTTTGAGCCGTTCTGATTCTCTATTAATAGAGTTTATAGCTATGCGACGGCCTAATTTTAAATTACCACATACCTAACAAAAAACAATTGAGATAATACGTAACATATAATTTTAGGCAAATATAAATTCAAAAATAAATTAATTTTAAATAATAGGATATACAAGCACGAAAAACTTCAACATTGTATATTCACGGTTGTTGTTTCAACTAATAAAACGATTTACGCATATTTATATAATTTTTTATTTCTTTCGTTATTCGTTGGATATAGAAAAATAAGCTCTGGTTATGATGACCACGAGAATGGAATGTGCGATTGGTTCGTTTTTAAACTGTAGCAAAAATAACTTGTCATAGAAACTGTAACTAAAATTATGAATGATATAATAGTACATTATTTAACGAGCGTATAATGTAGGCCATAATAAACTTGGATGACCATAGTCAAATACTTTAAATGCTTTATATCTATAGCCATCCACATATTAAATATCAGCCGACGCTTTATTTGATTTCAATCTATTTAAATACCTACAGGTAATTTTCCGGAACCCCAAAAATTGCAGACCATCTTTAAAATTGAAAATACAATAATAAATTAAGTATATTTTCCCTTAAATGTAGGTGTAATGTACAAAACTGAAGTTAAAATACCCCATTTTGGCCTTTTTTAAAAATAATTTCAATCGAAACCTCGGATCAAGACCTTCTGGGATTTAAGGAGTGCGTAAATTACGAATTCATAATTACACTTCTTTTATAATTAACTAATAATAATTGCAGTTGTTGTACTTTTATTATACAGTGTGAACAGTAGATAAAGTCCGCATCATATGGGTTTTTTTATTATTAACTTTTTTCGAAATTTGACTTTGGCATCAAGTTCTGCAGAGTTCTGCCCGATCAAGATGAAAATTAAGCAAAAAATAGTAGTCACGTGATTCGCATTACCCTCGGCATTACCTGTCAAATTTTAATTTTTTTCAAAATAAATATTTTCAATATTTTCATAAATAACCCCACTTTTGAATTATTTTTTGAAAAAAATTAAAATTTGACAGATAGGTACCTAATGCGAATCACGTGACTACTATTTTTTCATCTCGATTGAAGCAGAACTTGATGCCAAAGTCAAATTTCGAATTAAGCTATTAATAAAAAAAAATCCCATATGATGCGGACTTTACTGGTCACACTGTGTAGAGAATAATATTCTTATTATCAGAAGTATTATTGAGCCTAAATGGTTATAGCTAAAAAAATATAAAAGTCAACACGTACAAAAGGGTTTTCCTCTCAGTAATGAAACAAAAAACAATATTTAATTTAATTTCAACGCTACTTGCTGCCTGTACTGTGCATAGACATATTATACCTTTAGATTCATGCAGCTTATATTGTGCGCAAACAAAAGTTAAGGTTTATGGGTGAGAAAATAGGTTCTACGCGCGGCTCGCCGATCAGATTCCTTAGCGCTCAACAGAAACGGGCATGTGCACAACCTTATTGTTATTAGGTTTCCCTTCTTTACCTTTATTATAAATACACTTTAGAACCGGCTCGGCACCATTTTTGTTGTAACGTTTTCTCTTTGGATTTCAAATTCTTTGACCCTACAAGGTAGGTACTTTCCTTTTGCTTCTATGTTAAAAAGCAAAGTAAAAATGTCTGCTAAATGAACGCTTTGCGAACAAATCGTTTGAGAAATATAGATACTTAACCGCAGCAAGGGAAGAGGAAAAAATCTTTGCTGAGCAGAGTTAAATTTTTAAAAGAAACGCTCAACTTAGCCCTTGGCTTTGCTATTTAAAAGCAACTAAAAGGAACTCGGTTATTGTTGATTATGTACTTGTACATTAGGCTTTTAGTAAGACATTTTAAATTTGAAAGCCCTTACCCTATGTTTAATGTTCGTTAAAATTATATTTTTGCAGTGCGCGTGCCTATGTATGTTAGGCTTTATTTAGATGCGCAAGGTCATGAATTTGCCACTGTCGTGATTATTGTTTGCTGATCTAAATGTATATATCTATGGTAGTACTGCGACAACTTGATTCAGTACATCATTTCCCTGTCAATGATAGAGTATGTTATTATATTACTATTGTGGCAACAATATCTGCGGACACACGTATGTACTTACTGTTTAGGTAGAAGTTTTCCACACAAAAAATTCAGAAAAACTGTATAATTACTATTTTTTAGAAACTATTATAATAATATGGCATTGGTGATGTTACCTTCGGATCTTCCATGGTGGGACTCCGTCAAGAAACAATTGAAGAAAATAGCCGATACCAAAAACACCATGGAAATTATTCAAGCTATGCAGAAAATTTACGAAATGTGCAAGTAAGTATCTCAGGAAAAGTAAAAGGTTTAAGAAAAATAAAAGTATAGTTTTATAGTAGTTATATATTATAATATGTTAGAAGGCCAGAATAATTAAGCGACAACGATTATAACGCGAGCCGCTTGCGGCGAATATTAGGTATATAAGTATAGGTATTTCATTATATAACGGTCCATCGTATTTCGTTTTCATTGTTTTAAAAATCCATATTACTGAGAATCGTCAATTTTGTCATTGGGTTTGTATAATAGATACCTACTTGCATTATAACCAAAAATGTATCTAATTCCATTTAAAAAATACCTACTTATAATCACGTTTCAGTGTGAGTTTGGATCCAGACGATGATACAGTAGACTCGCAACAATTTGTAGGATTCTTAAATTTTTTGGATAACGACATGACTTGTGAGGAAAGAAGTAATTTTCTTAACAAAACCTTGCCAAATATTGTAAAAAGGGCACTGATGATTAAGGAGCTGAGACCTAGAAGAGGTTTACACTTCAGTTTGCAACAACAAGGTATGAAAATTATTTTTTTGCGTGTGTGCAGAAATACCTAACCTATATAAACCTTTTTCCAGATTTAGGTTGGGCGACTAGTAGTAGTAGTAGTAACATGTTTTAGTTAGCAAAAAGCTACAATAAATAGCTATTTATGATATAAGTGTGAAAATAACTCGTTTAAGGTTGAATTCTCAACGTCATTTGATCTATTGCCAACCTATAACCTATTTCGCGTTGATTTTTTGAGTTTATTAGTTTAATAACTAACATTTAAAGAAAATCATTATCGTCGGTACATTATTTAGGTATATCTGATATATTACAAAAATATCAATTTATTTCATTGCTAATTTTGGGAGAATTGTATAGTGAAACAACAATGAGTGACAAATGACATAATAATGTTAAAAAAAAATCTTACCCGATATTTTTCGCTATACAATTATCCTAAAGTAAGTTATGAAATTCCTTGAAATTTATTAAATATGTCAATTATTCCCTATAGAATATCAAGTCGATACTGATTTTCTTTAAATTTTGTATAAAAGCTAGAAAACATAAATAAATCTACGCGAAATAGGTTATACGTTGGCAAGCATGTTGATACTCCCACCTTAAGGCACGCATATGAAAATTTGCGGAACGAGCGAAGCGAGTTTCGCAATTCATATGAGTGCCTTAAACGAGATATTTTCTTACGTAGGTATATCATACAAGATTTTTTCTACACACTATAAAATGGAAGAACAATAAAGAAAATGTGGTAATATAATAGTAATAAATACATTTTTTTTAGAAAACAAACTTAAATTAGAACTGATTCTTTTAAAATAACCTAATTTTCCGGCAATCTTCGATATTATGATACTTTCAAAATAATTTAAAAAAATTTATTTTGAATCAAAAAATATTATAATATATAAATATTTAAAACTGTTTATAATATAACTAATTATAATATTCTTTAATTTTTAGCCGATGTGACAGAAATCGACTATATTCTTGCAGCATCACTACTAGCAAATGCCTTTTTTTCAACATTTCCGAAGCGAACGCATAAGACCCACCCCACATTACAAAATTTTAATTTTGCCACGTTCTTTAAAACTTTACAAAACAATAGCGCACAAAAGGCTAAGCTAAGAAGTACCTTACACTATTTCGATTGGTTGGAAAATGGAGAAAATGCGATGGGAAGCTTAAGAGTTCTTCGGCAGGTAAAGTGTTAGTTTTGTTCCCTTATAGCTGACTTAAATTAATTTTTGTTTTGCGTCTTTCTTTATCTTATAGTGTATTTTTTTTGCTATATAAGCTGGATTAGCTATTAGTTGGATATCTAGAATGATTATTAAATTGTAAACCAAAATTGCTTTAAATCAATGTCATAGAGTATACCTACCTACATAAACAAAGCTATTTATTTTCTGTAAGAGTCGGGATCGAAAACTATGGACAATGACTAGTTTGGTTGACCATCCTCTGTAGAGTATAAAAAGCACGTAAACCAAATATTTGTTATGACTAGTCCCCAGTATATTATTTAGTACCAGATTTTGTCGTTTTTTTTATGGGATATGTAATTTTTTTTTAGTAGCTTTATTCGAAACTTGACTTTGGCATCAAGTTCTGCTTCGAACGAGATGAAAATTAAGCACAAAAATAATAGTCACGTGATTCGCATTACCGGTAAAATTTAATTTTTTTCCAAAAAATGATTTAAAAGTGGGTTTATTTCTGAAAATATCGAAAAAGTTATTAAGATTTTTAAATGCAGTTTCTAGCCCACATGCAAAATTCCAGCTGCATAAGATAATTTTGATTTTTTACCCATATTTTGACTTTTGCAAAATAAGACTCAATAACGCAACCTATATGAAAGTTCTTAGTTTTGACAATGCTTTATTTCAGATACATTTTCTTTTAAAGTAGCGCCATATTAAATGTTTGTTTTTCTACAAAATCAAAATGGGCCTGTTAAAATTTGATCGCATGTGAAGGAAAGTTTATTTGTTTTTGACCCTGTATTAGGTAACTTCATGAAATAAGTATTTTTGAAAACGTAGTTTGTGTATGAAAGTAATATACACCTTAATATTAAGACAAAAAAGAACACAGTGTCATCAGTCAAGTGTTCATTATAAGTGGAAAATAAAATTTAGTTTAACTTAACGTAAAGTTTATCTATTTTCAACAATTTAATTTAAAACCCCTTTATTAAAATTTGTTATTAAGCTATGTCATAAAAAAGCAAAAATAGTTCTTTATTATTTAAGTGCAGTTTGCAAAAAATTAATTACAATGATGCACCAAAAACACGCTTACAACGACAACATATGGGTAAAAATCAAAATTATGTTATGTAGCTGAAATTTTGCACGTGGGCTAGAAACCGCATTGAAAAAAACTTTTTCTAATAACTTTTTTCGATATTTTCCGAAATAACCCCACTTTTGAATTATTTTTTGGAAAAAATAAAATTTGACAGATAATGCGATTTACGTGACTACTATTTTTTGCTTGATTTTTATCTCGATCGAAGCAGAACTTGATGCCAAAGTCAAATTTCGAATAAAGCTATTAATAAAAAAAATCCATTTGATGCGGACTTTACTGGTCACATTGTATATTGTTTTATACATCTATAAACTAAGTAAACCTACGTAAATGGCCGAAAACAGGGCTCCAAAACGCGATGTAAATTCCAAGAAGCGAATAAGTGCCTTAAAACGGATATGAATAATGTCCATATAACAGGAAGAAGTAAATGGAGCAGTGCCCAAACCTATACAAAAAATATTGCATATTGTATCTATATTTTTTTAGATTATGACCAGTAAAGAATGGTTAACAATCGATGACTGGTTGGAATGTAGTTTACATCTATGCCCCTTGCAAATAAAACACGACGGTAAATTAGAAAGATCCGAACCAGACAGTTTACAAGTATGTTTTTCTAGCACAAAACTTGGCGGTAATGTCCTAGGAACCGGTTGCAATCAGGTAATTCGAAAAAAAAAGTATAAATGTTAGCGTAAAAACGAGTTATGTCCATTTTTACTCCCCTATCCTCTATTTATGGACAAATTTTTTAAATATCGACATTTTTAAGACCATAATTCTATTCAGCGTATATAAACTTTACCAAAATCTCTAAATTTTAAATTTGTATCTGCAAATAAGGTTTCGAAAATGTTTAGAAAAATCCATCTTCAGAGTACCCCCTTTAGGGGGCTGTAACTTCGTAGTGAGTGGACATAGGACACAATTGTATATGAAGTACTTACTTTATTTTTAACCGATTTGCTCAATTCCAAATTATTGGCTACCTTTAAGGACACGATGTATACCTTTTCTAATTGTAATTTAATTTGAAGAAATAGTCCATGCTTAAAGTGGAGTTGAAAGTATGGGAAAGAAAGAAAAAACTCAAAGTCTTTCTCGACAAAGTTTAATAGAATAAGAATATTCAGTAAGAGTATCTACATGTTTCGAACGTAGAAACGTTCATCATCAGGAGACAGAAAATATAATCGGTGCTGCGATGGTTTTAGCAGAAGAGAAAATGGTGTAGAACCTTAATGAAGCTTTTATGGAATTAAAAATTTGATGTGTAAATTAAACATAATATAAAGAAATTGATGAAAGTTAAAACATACTGAACTGAGTATGTGAGAAGTCAGTAAATGGGGTCTAAACCAACCAAATAAACTGGGGAAGAAAAAACCTTTCTAAAAAGTAGGTGTCGAAGAATGTCTAAAATATTTTAAAAAACATTTTTAAGTAGGTCTTATAGACACATACCCTCGCACATACCAAATCAAATTTTTAATTACATAAAAACTCCATTAAAGTTTGACACCATTTTCTCTTCTGCTAAAACCATCAGCACCGTTTATATTTTCTGTCTCCTGATGATGAACGTTTCTACGTTCGAAACATGTAGAGTTAGAGACTCTTACTGAATATTCTTATTCTATTAAACTTTGTGAAGGAAGACTTTGAGTTTTTTCTTTCTTTCCCATAATTGTAATTTGTTGATTATATTGAAGTCACTCAAATTGTATATGCAGTTTTTCTTTATATCTTTGTTTTACAAGTTGTAAAAACAATGTATGTATAATTCGAGCACATGCGTATAGAGTATGGTTCCCTACAGTGGCGTAGATATGGGGGGGGGGGGGGTCCAGGGGGTCTGGACCCCCCCCAGAGATAGTAAGACAATATCACGATACGTAAGTTAAACAATTAACAATCAACATATTCAAAGCCACAAAGAAAAAGGATTGTTGAAAAAAAGAAAATTATCTCCTTTTAATTCCATTAGTGCTTATCAAAATAAAAACGCCAAAACGCTCGCGTTACGTTATACAGTGTCCGCAAGAAATTTCGAATCAAATGGGATTTTTTTTTATTATTAGGTATAGGTAAAAATTGAAAAAGCAGTTAGTTTTTGCTTACCTAAAAACCAAAAATGACGTATACTGAAGCAGCTGCACGACTTGCGTTACCTGTCAAATATGACATTTTTAATAAAATAGGTTTAAAAATGCCATTATTTATCAAAATATCGAAAAACTTTATTTGAGAAAGTCGTTTATTTAGGCATTTTTAGTCTCTGTACGAAATTTTGACAGTCTAATACAATTTTTATTTTTTGCCAGGTTCTTGAAAATTTTGATCAACCCTCGTAGATTAACTTTTATACATCGAAGTAAAACCATTTGCCTTTACTTAATTTGTAATCTTAATGCAATTTTGTGTAAAGTTTTTGTTTCCTATTATTTGTTTTGCTTCAAAAACTGAAATTGTTATTGATTAGTATGTAATGTTTGCTTGATGCAAAAGTTTATCTAATTACATCAGTTTTGCCAAAACAGACGTTTCTCATTTTTCTTAAGTTAGTAAACAGATGTACAAAAAGAAAATATTGGAAGCTTTCGTTGAAATTTTACTTAATGCCTAAATAATCAACTTTTTCGAATAAAGTTTTTCGATATTTTGTTAAATCAGGGCATTTTTTAACCTATTTTATTAAAAATGTAAAATTTGACAGGTAACGCAAGTCGTGCAGCTGCTTCAGTATACGTCATTTTTGGTTTTTAGGTAAGCAAAAACGAACTGCCTTTTCAATTTTTACCTATACCTAATAATAAAAAAAAATCCCATTTGATGCGGACTTTCTTGCGGACACTGTATAAGAAATGGGTATATTTTTTAAAAAATCTATCCATTTCAAAATAACAGGGAAAACTTTGTTGAATTGATACTTTAAAGCTACATTTTTGAGAGCTCAAAACAAAATTTTAGGGCGTGGCACCCCAAAAATTTTTCGCCTCCGGCGGTGCGCCTCCAGCGGGGAAATAGCCCGAGACCCCCCCCAGAATGAAAAGCTATCTACGCCACTGGTTCCCTATCAGGAATTTTAGAAGCGACTAAACTTTTTAAATTTGTACTGTATTGCATAATATAGCGAATAATTATTTGTTTGCAGGAATCAGTTAGTTTATCCACTATACCCGAACTACTGCCATTACTGTTATATGTAGAAGCCTTAGAAGACAACGAGGTTGTGACAGTAGAACGAGTGAGACACATCGCTAGAATAATAGATCCGAAATATAAGGCAACACTTGAAAAGCTAGATAATGCTAGAGAAGTAAGTAGTGAGTTATTTTCCAAATTTGTTTTATGCTGTAGAATATAGATATTGATGATGAGTGAGCAAGTGATTAACTTGTTAACAACGACGTCGTCGATGCTTTAAAAAAACTATACATGATGTTTGTAAAAGGTCTTTACAAAAAATTTTCTCACAGAAAAGGCGTCTGCTAAGTAGGTACTTTCCGGACGGTTGCCGAAAATAGTAATTTACGTTACAAGACCGGAAACTAGTGTTTTTCAGGTCGAGACAAGCATTTCCAGGGCGAGCCGTAGGCGAGTCCTGGAAGCTTGCGGTGCAATATTTTGCGGTGCAATATTTTTTTTAAGACCGACACTTCGATATATATTTAATTCTTTATTTTATTTTATATAACAAAGTGATTAACAATACTAAAACCAGATAAAATAATAAAGCTCCATAATGTTGAAGAATCCAGTTTTTGGGACTTTTCAGCAGAGTCATTTTTGAATTTTCATTTTCCAAGTTCTGTTTTACGTCACACTGGTTCGCCTAAACATATTTGCAAGTGTCTATATATAACTTTTTGAATTTTTTCTTGGTCCACTATATCAATGGATAAACAAGCTTTAGTTTGCATAGTAAGCGCGCTGTGGGAAAACATATATTTTATGGCTTAAAAAAAATAATTTATGATTTTTCAATAGATATTTTCAGATGACGTTTTACTATATCGACTGTAACTTATTCAATTTTTAACAAACCCGTTTTATTCTTCTCCCCAAACACGCGCTGATATCTTCTCAACACTCCTGCATATCCAAACTTATCAAAATATATTTGCAAGTTGGAGAAAAGTCGCTTTTTTTGAGTGCGGAAACAAGCAAAATTTAGAAATTCTAATACCATTCTCTCTTGACTAGTGTGCTTTGGTTTCCATGAAATTTAATTATAAAAATCCGGCTGTCAGAAATGGGAAAAAAATGGGATTTTCAACTTGACTTGCTAGAGTAATAAGAACATTTCGATACTATTTATTGCATGGAATGCCTACCTTGAACCTTCTTCTAATTTTCTTGACCAAAATTTTTGCCCAAAATGTTTCAGAAATAGTTACAATCTCGATTTTAAAAATAGCGTTTTGACGTTGATAATGCGTCGCCACGTGGTCAGAGGCTCTTCGACATTTTTATATTCGCGATTTTCTTTTTCGGAAACGGTTATAGTCAAACGATTTAAACTTTCTGGATGTAGAGAGAAATAGTAGGGGCACGTTCTGGAAAAATTTCCAATATACAGGGTGTACTGGAAAAAAGTTTTTGAACTTCAAATTTGAAAAATATGTTTTTTTTTGTTATAGCGCGATTCAGGTGGCAAAAATCATTTTAATCGGTTTCAGCTTTTTCAACGTGTAAACGACGTTGGGCTACAGAACAGTGTTGTTTACGAAGCCGATCGGAAGTTGGGAAGTCAATTTTTTGATTTTTTTTAAATCAATGTAGGGTCACGTTGGATCGTTAATAAATCGAATTGGGTGCGTCCCACATATTTTTGGTTTGAAGATTCGTTTAGGTCATCTGAAATACTCCTTTTTTAAAATATATTGTTCTATACCTAACGGTACCTAATAGAAATGGTCGAGAATTGTAAAGAAGTGAAATAAAATATTTTGGACCAGATTTTTTTACGGTTTTTATTGTTTTTCGTACAGAAAAGAACTTTTGATTGAAATGTTATATACCTTAGCCGAAAGAGCTCGTCAAACTAAAATAAAATGTAATTTTTTTTTTCTACATCTTTAATACGAAAAAATCGGTAAGCTTTTGAATTTTAATTTAACTTTTTTGTTCACTAAAACACTTCTCCAAATGTCGCTATTGAACTTTTCGAATTTTTTTTTCGCCCACCATATTAAGGATAAACAAGCTTTAATTTGCATAGCAAGCGCGCTCTCCGAAAATATATTTAGTGGTTGAAAAAATTATGAATTTTTTTTAAAGCTTTTCCCATTAGACGTTTTACTATATCGACTGTAATTGTTTCAATTTTTAACAAAAATATTTTATTTTTCTCCTAAAACAGGCGCTGACGTCTTCTCAACATTCCTGCATTTACAAAATTATCAATATACAGGGTGTCCCGAAATTAGCTGACAATATTTTAAGGGGATAAAGTACATTCAAAAATAAGACTAAAATCCTCTATTAATATACCTTCAAAAACGCTTCGCTATGGGGCTAGAGCCCCCCGAATTGGAGCTATGATAAGCAGTTTTTTTACAATATCTCAGAAACCGATTAGGGTATTAAAACAAAATTTGAAACATGTTTTACCCATAGCTAGACGCAATAAATGGTTTAATTAGCTTAACTGTATTTCCAGTGGCACTGGGTAGGTAGTTGGGAGAATATTGCCCTAAGTTTTTTATTTGTAAGATTTTTTAACTTTAGGTGAAATTTTTAGAAGCCTTGAAGTCTTTTGTTGAAAAAAGGTACTCTTGTTTCATTGCGGTAGAATTCACCATTTTCTAGTAAAATCGATTTTAAAATTTTCGGTTTTTTGAAATCCGGTGAAAAGGCTAAGGTTTTTTTTACATATCTCAGCAAACACTTAATATTAAAACATAAAATTTATTAGAAGTTCTACTAGCGAAATAATAACAATACATAATCAACTTGGGGATTTATTAGATAATGTGCCACTGGATTTACGTTTAGGGCACTTCTTTCAACATGATGGGGCACCAGCTCACTACGGACGTCAAGTGAGCAATTGGCTTGAAGAAAATTATTAGGTGGATTGGTAGCCATAGCCTGGCCACCAAGATCACCTGATTTAAATCCCCTTGATTATTATTTTTGGGGACACATGACTGGTACTTGCTTAAGAATTAGATTCCCGTGTGGTTCACAATCAAATTTGATTTGCAATTTGTTATTCTTTTTTGTTTAATTTTAAAACTCTCTTAAAGTCTACATGAAAATAAATATTTAAAAAACATAGGAATCTAATAATATGTTTAATTTGAAAACGTTAAATTCTGTCAAATTACAATAATAAAAGGTTTTATTAACAAAAAATTTAAAATTAAAAAAAAATAACATTAAAACTATCAAATAAAAAAAAATAATAGTAATATTTACTTAACGCGACGTCACTGGAAAAATATTTTAAAGTAACATCCTTTAATACATAATATGCCTGGTCGCTAGTAAAACTTCTAATAAATTTCATGTTTTAATATTAAGTGTTTGCTGAGATAGTGAGATATATGCAAAAAAAAACCTTAGCCTTTTCACCGGATTTCAAAAAACCGAAAATTTTAAAATCGATTTTACTAGAAAATGGTGAATTCTATCGCAATGAAACAAGAGTACCTTTTTTCAACAAAAGACTTCAAGGCTTCTAAAAATTGTACCTGAAGTTAAAACATCTTAAAAATAAAAAAATTAGGGCAATATAATCCCAACTACCTACCGAGTGGGACGCCACTGGAAGAAATAAAGTTAAGCTAATTAAATCGTTTATTGCGTCTTGTCATGGGTAAAACATGTATCAAATTTTGTTTCGATACCCTAATCGGTTTTTGAGATATTGTGAAAAAACTGCTTATCATAGCTCCAATTCGGGGGGCTCTAGCCCCATAACGAAGCGTTTTTGAAGGTATATTAATAGAGGGTATTAGTCTTATTTTTGGATGTACTTTATCTCCTTAAAATATTGTCAGCTAATTTCGGGACACTCTGTATATTCGTAAATTTGAGAAAAATCGAGTTTCCCAGTACAAGGGCAGGCAACTTTTCGTTCATTTAATAGGTACCATGTACTTTTTTCTAGAGTGGCTTTGCAATCACCACGTGGGATTGAACTTTAATATCCTGTGTCAGAAAAGGGGGAAAAATGGGTGTTCTGAAGTTGAATTTCTAGAGTAATAAGAACATTTCGAGACTATCTTTAGTATGAAATACCTACATTTTTATGTTTTGCGTTTGACCAAAAATAATGGAAAAAATATCGCATTTATATCCGTACTTTTGATAATAAAAATAGGTTGCAGGAGGTATTTTAACTTCAATTTCTATACTCACAATAAAATTTTGAGACTATCTAGGTATATCCTCGGGTATATCTAATGTATGAAATACCAGTTTTGGAACTTTTTCTTTCCTGTCTGACCAAAAACAAGGGAAAAAATATATTATTTATGTGAGTATTTTCGATACTCCACAATTCCATTACGGCAATAATCTATACTATATATAATTTATATTCAAAGTGGTCGATGGCCTAGTGGTATATAATAGGTTACGACTTGTGGTCACGATGTTCTCGGTTTCAATTCCAGGCGCTTCTTTTTAATTTTTTTAATATTTCGTTATTTAGGTACTGAAAGTTTTTTAAATTTAGGATTCTTACAGCGACAATCCTCAGTACGAAAAAAACGAACTTTTGTTGTGTGTTGGTTGTGAAGAAACTAAATTTATTTTTTATCGCGAATTGAAATGCTTTACAATTAGAGGTTGCTAACAAATGGTTTTGTCAAAAGTATAAAATTAATAAATGAACGAACTCGAACAATATTATTTTCACCAATTTATCCTAAAAGGTTTTTAAATATGATTATAGTAAATAAGGAAATAAATATATATTTCAGTAACGAACAGTCGTAGCAAATTCAGCGAGATGGCATTGGAAATAGGACGTCGAGCACTATACGATGCCGTCTCCAAAAACTACCTACCTATACGAGAAAACGGAAATTTTGCACCATTTTCTAGTTTTGGTCAGTTGTTATAACGACAATCTGGCGATCTTTTTTCCCCTTCACATTCCACGGGAATGTGAGGCAAAAAAAGTAATATGAAATATAAAAAGAAAGAAAAAATAAAATTATTTTTCAATACAAATTTTTAGTACTAATATTAGATGCACCCTCGGCTGACCATTAGCGATATGTACCCAGTCTAGTTATAAAATAGCGTTTTGATCAAATTTGAATGGGGTACATTGTGGTGTCATCAATATGTATGAGACCATGATATCGCGTTGACTTAATTTACAATTGTACACAAATAAGTCTTGCCTTTGGGTTGCTACAGGATTTCAATGTTATTTCAATATTTGGTTAATTAGTGTCTCTAAATTTAAATAAAAAAATCAAAGACAGCTGAAGGTTTATTTGTTGAGTGCTTCTTGAATCAATAGTGTTGAAATAGGATCATAAATAAATAAATTTTGTAAGACGTTTATTAAAAAATGTTCGTAAAATTCGTATTTACTTTATGCATAATTTACTATTTTTCCTTTCGGTTGTGGCTGGGCTGTTTCACGATTTTGTAAAATATAAGCATCTTTAATGTTAAATACTAGAGATGTGTCAGTCGATTACTATGACTGAATCATTTCTCGCGGCACAGAACAGCGATCGAAGATCGAGAACATTTAGTTAACATAATAATAAGCATGCATATATTCAAATTTCCAAAGGCGCCCCTGACTAACCACACTCATCTCCGGCTTGTGCTTCTTCTCATTCGTTAAGAAGTACTACTTTTTGTTGCATAAATTACTTTTTTTTACCATTAAATAAAATAAATAAAGATAAATTAAATCTATTTAAGGTTAATATTTGTTGCATGGACCCGGATGACTACAATAAACTTCCGATTGGCCAATACGAAGAAGACAATATTTTAAGGGAACTAAATAAATGCCTTCTAGCTTTTCAACAAAAGCAATCTAATCTTAACGAAGCACAAAATACCCCAATGACAACCACATACACGTATAGCCAACGACACAGAAGACTGTCTCCTATTGGAGAATCCATGAGCTCAAACCAATCGGACACGCCAAATTTACCACTTATCACTCAACAATCATGTAGGTAAGACATTTTTTTTTTATTATTATGACTAACTAAAAGTTATAAAGCCCTATTCACTAAATGAGTTTCAATTATTTAAAACCGTTCTAAATTGACAGTTCTATAGTATTTTCTTTTCTTATCTTTTTAAATCATGTATTTTTGGTTTATTTTATTTAACATTTAAATGACACGAATAATTACACAAACTTCGAAAATATTTAATAAGTGAAAAGCAATTGTATGTATAGCCTCCAAAAATATCATAAAACACAGCAATTATTATACAAAACCGATAAACTGAAGAAAATTTCAGACCGCTGTCAAAGAAACACCAAACGGAAATACGGATGTTCGATATAATAAGTATATATATCGACGCATCAAAAACATTGATATTTTCAATGCGATACATCGTTTTTAAGCGACGCATCGAGGCCATTTGATACACGACGCATCGATGTATCTTAATCGATGTATTAGGCCTAAATTTTATTCATAAAATAATTATTTTGCTGTTGCCTCTCAATCTTGATTATACTTTTTACCTTTGGTTTCAGTTAAGGTGTGAGCTTAAAATAATTAGATTTGTGATTTGTTTTGTAATTCTTATTCTATTAAACATTGCATCGCAAACATTGATCTTTTTAGCGATACATTTTCTGTTGACATCCTTAAACGGAAATAAATGAAACAACGTCATCATGGCCTCAGTTCAATGCCGTGGCGGTCACATCTTTGGGGAGGATCTCTTACTGCTGCGTTTCAATACTGCATACTTTTTATAAGGTTTTAGACAAAGATTTAAAGTTCCCACATCATGTTAATACTCTTAACGGCGTAAGTTTGGCAAACAAGAGGGGTGAAATTTGTATGTTGATTTACTTCAGAATGGAATACGGTTTTGTCAATAGGTTCATTTGTTATTATTTTATCTATATATACCAGCTCATTGGTAACAGGTAATTGTATTTAGTACCTACTTATTTTAGTTCTATGGTGACAAAATCTAAAATGATAGCGGCAATGTCGCTTTCATAGTTAGCAACAGAAACCGCTATAATAAGCGAACAAACCTGTTTTTTTCCTGTGTAATTTGAGTATTTGGTTTTGCGACGTTGTGGTTAGTCGTCGGAATACTCGTATTTGTAGGTGTTTTGAGTTTTTTAAAAAGGATTTTATTGTTATACTTAACAAAACGGTGCGTCAAATTTGTGGAAAATAAGATTCTTTAAATTCGGAATAATCTTTTCACAGATTAATATTATAATATCTATTGTTTGCCCATTCAGTGGTGTAGTAATAACAAGAGTAAATAAAAATAATTAAAAATAACTAAGGTCCAAATTATTAATAGGTATTACTTCTAACCCCGGCCCACACTTGCGTTATTCGTATACACGTATTTGATATAGGAGCATTTAACCGCATACCAGAGTATCTACAAATATCCTCTACGTGGTTATAGGTCATGAATAGATACAAAAAAATCAGTATTTCTTATTTTCTCTCGCCTAAAACTTCATTAATTCATTTTATAATAACACTTTACAGCCTAGCCTTTTTTACGCTTCTTTTAATATTCACTTAAGTAAAATTTTTTTAATATTTTAGTGAAAACTTTATCAATTATTACTTATTCATTGTATTAAAAATCCTTGCCACACCCTACGCCGCTGGTGCTGACTAATCGCTCCGAATCCTTCAGCCATTCTACGCGGAGTCGGTAATTTAACGCTCTTCTTTTCTTCTGTGTTTCACGCGTACGAATGTGTGATGTAAACAATAACAGGCTATTCATAATTGAATTTCTTGGTCTATTCAAGACGAGGTCCTTGGTTGTAACTATAGTCATAGTCAAAATAACTTAATAGCTAAATAAGAGTTAATACCATACCAGTATCATTTTGTCGTCTTTACGTTCGTCCCTTCTTCTATCTTTATATACTTAATTTTTAATTTGAAGAAGTAGTCCATGCTTAAAGTGGAGTTAAAAGTATGGAAAAGAAAGAAAAAACTAAAAGTCTTCCTCCACAAAATTTAATAGAATAAAATTCTAACGTTCATCATCAGGAGACAGAAAATATATTTATATATTGCTGATGGTTTTAGCAGAAGAGAAATTGGTGAAGGACCATAATGGAACTTTTATGGAATTAAAAAATGATGTGTAAAAGAGACATAATATGGATAAATTGATAAATGTTAATACTGAGTATGTGAGAAGTCAGTAAATGGGGTCTAAACCAACCAAATAAACTGGGGAATAAGAAAAAACCTTTCTAAAAAGAAAGTGTCAAAGATTATTTAAATTTTTTATAAAACATTTTTAGGTATTTGTCAAAAAGACATTGTGATACTTTGATAATTACTACTAATTTTATCCTCACAATGTCTTTTTGACATATTATACCTAAAAATGTTTTATAAAAAATTTAAATAATCTTTGACACTTTAAAAGATTTTTCTTCTTCCCCAGTTTATTTGGTTGGTTTAGACCCCAGTTACTGACTTCTCACATACTCAGTATGTTTTGACTTTTATCAATTTCTCCATATTATGACTTTTTCATTTTTTAATTCCATAAAAGCTCCATTAAGGTCCTTCACCATTTTCTATTCTGCTAAAACCATCAGCACTATATAAATATATTTTCTGTCTCCTGATGATGAACGTTTCTACGTTCGAAACATGTAGAAACTAACTAAAATATTTTGTTCTATTAAATTTTGTGGAGAACGACTTTTAGTTTTTTCTTTCTTTTCCATACTTACTTAATTTTTGTTAAATCAGTCGTGTCAATACTATTCCTGAAGGAAAATATTTTTGTAATCCGAGATTTTGGTAATCCGGCAGTCCCGACACTAAATTGGTCAAATAGGAATGGAAAATTTGTAGATTTTCTTCTTTATTGATAAAAACAAGAAAGAAGATATTATTGATAATGACGTTGACACTACGGCAAAACAAAGTATGGTGATAGACTCACTAAATAAGATCAATGATTTTAAGTTACCATTAGTAGTACCATTGTAAACCAATTTATATTTGTGCATTTTAGTACTACAAGAACAGATTCTCTAGTTTCTGAAAATAGCGGAAATAACAACACGACTCACAAACTCCAAGTGAGGTTGCAAATGGATCAGACGTTTCAAAAACGAGGACAAGGCAACGAAAACTTGGTGAACAATCGGCGGGGTAGATTTATAGTGTTGGGTTCGTCTGGCGAGTGTCTTCCAGTGACAAGATTTCCCCTTAAAGGTCAACAAAGCGTTTATTCAAGCTGTAGCTCTAGTGATGATGACTTCCATAGTGCCAAAAGTAGCGTAGATGATGGTAAGAACATAAATATATCTTTAATATTCTTATAGGAGTACGCCAGTGTTATTATTGACAGTTTTGTCAAAAGATTAGCCAGTATTCCGCCTCTGTCTAATACAATAGGGAATAATTTACTTTTGTACCCACATACATGTAATATACAGTGAGGATCTAAAGTCCGTCCCCCCCCCTCTAACTTCTAAACCGTTCGGTATATTTTAATGAAATTTTGAACGATAATATTTGAGCAAGTCTTGCACTTTTTGACATACCAATGACAGCTTTAAATGTCAAGATGACAGCTGGGTTCGCTTTTGGAATATTTTTTTAAATGGAACACCCTGTATATTTTTACATTTTTAAATTCCACATAAAATTATAATTATTTTTTATTAAATGCATTATTAGTCTATACTATACTTCATAGTTTCCGAGATATTGACTCTCGAAAAGTGACATTTTTGAACTTTGACAGCTTATAACCTTCTAACAGTACGTCTTAGAGCAAAACGGCTTACCCTATCTTTAATTTTTATTATCTTCCCAAAAAAATCAACTTCCAGTTAAACCGGATGTAACTCGAAAGCAGGAAATATAGTTGTTCCGGTTTAACTGGAAGTTGATTTTTTTGGGAAGATAATAAAAATTGAAGATAGCGACATGTAAGCCGTTTTGCTCTAAGACGTACTGTTAGAAGGTTATAAGCTGTCAAAGTTCAAAAATGTCACTTTTCGAGAGTCAATATCTCGGAAACTATGAAGTATAGACTAATAATGCATTTAATAAAAAATAATTATAATTTTATGTGGAATTTAAAAATGTAAAAATATACAGGGTGTTCCATTTAAAAAAATATTCCAAAAGCGGACCCAGCTGTCATCTTGACATTTAAAGCTGTCATTGGTATGTCAAAAAGTGCAAGACTTGCTCAAATAGTATCGTTCAAAATTTCATTAAAATATACCGAACGGTTTAGAAGTTAGAGGGGGGGGGACGGACTTTAGGTCCTCCCTGTATAAGCAGAACCCCTTGTTTACGTTTTGTCCCGATCAGAAATCGTTTTACCAGAAATCAATGATGACAAATTTCTGCTGATTGCCCTAGATCAGGCGGTAGATGTATTTGCAAACGAAGGTTATATTAATTATGTTATAAATGTATTTGTTATGTGTACCTATTAAGAAAAATGTTATACTAAATATACTTGTGTTTTTTAAATTATCTACTACATTGTCAAATTACTTATAGTTTTCTACTGATATCAAATTATAATGTTTGAGGGAAATCACTATGACAACGCTGTACCGAGGTTTTTACTACGCACGACGTTGAATTTTTAATATTCATTCATTATCCAACGTTACAGTGTTGGTGACCTGTGCTTGTGATCGTTTCTCGATTAATTTTTAGTATTTTTTCAAAATAGAACTATGTATTTAGTCTTAGTGTTATTTATTATTATTTACAATGGTTCGCCAGTGCGTTGTGTGTAAGAGACCTGATTATTCTAACCCCGGTTTAATATTTCGGCGGTACGTGAGGTTATTCAGGTTGTGTTTTTTAGCTTAAAAGCAAGCTGCCTCCTTCTAACTTATCTGGAACTTTGGAAGTATGTCTGATTGTAAACTAATAGTTTTTATAGATGGAATGTTTGGTCTCCATATACCGGGTGTCCGGGAAAATGTGAGAAATCTCCCGGATATGAAAAAATCACGTGAAAAGAATACTACAAGCTCATATAAACTTCTTTCGTAGCTCTCACGGAATTAAGTTTTTGACACATAATTATTAAACCAAAGGGTATATTTCAATTTTTTTTTCATATGATGTATACCAGGTAAGACCCTTTAAATTACTATCCCAGAAAGTGTTGCGAATTACTCACAGCTGCAGGGACGGATTAGCTGTGACACTAATGTGCCCATTTTTTTACGCCCTGTATGATAAAAACTTTGGACAACGTTTTTTACATACCTTTAACTATTGACTAATAATTAAGTACTCTTCATTCATGTCGCTAATCGTAACTGTTTTCGGAAAAACGTCATTTTATTTACATCATGTATTTAGCGTATTTCGATAAAAGATACATCTTTGTCAAAAAATAAAAATTTAAACTTTACCTGCTTAGTTAAAAACTTCGTAAGAATTTGTAATATTTTCGATCGAAGTTTTTTTTTATCATGAGGTTGAAGGTTGAACATTTGATAGGAACAAAGATGTATCTTTTATCGAAATACGATTAATATTAATTTTTAAAGGTAAAAAACGTTGTCCAAAGTTTTTATTATACAGAGCGTAAAAAAATGGGCACATTAGTGTCACAGCTAGTCCGTCCCTGTGAGTAATTCGCAACACTTTTTGGGATAGTAATTTGAAGGGTCTTACCTGGTATACAACATATGAAAAAAAATTGAAATATACCTGTTGGTTTAATAATTATGTGTCCAAAACTTAATTCCATGGGAGCTCTTTGGGAGCCCATATCTCCGAAGAGGAGGCCGATACGGAAGAAGTTTATATGAACTTGTAGTATTCTCTTCACGTGATTTTTTCATATCCGGGAGATTTCCCACATTTTCCCGGACACCCTGTATATTACAGGTCGTGGTTTCTATCTACTCTTGATGCGAAATATCGCATCTGCGTGCGAAGAGTGATACTTTCTGCATGCTTATAGAAAAAAATATGTTAACTTATAACTACCAATAACTTACTTTATATTGTAGGCAGTGAAGATGATAATTATCACAAACGATATAGTATAGATCTAGAAACTCCAGAACGGAGACATACATTTGCTCAAAGACTGCGGGACGCCTTAAAAAAGGAAAAGTCGTCGAATTGGTCCTCGAGTTCCAGTGAAGAATCGAGTTACGCTGTTGGTATTTCTGTTGCTGGTTCTGGTGTTGCTGACTGTGATATAAAGTAAGTTATATAGAGTCAATTTGTCAGTTTATTACATGCTTGGAAGGCATGGCGACCCAACCTTCGATAAAGTAGGCTCGTCATTTCTGAATGCAGAATGATGCATATTTAGTTGTATCCTGAAAAGCAAACACTAGTGACGCACTTGTCATTTCGTTTTTAGATCAATAGTTCGTTACTATTGCGTTTTATCCAAAAATCGACCAACTATCTATCTCTGAGTACAATTACCGACAGCTTTCTTTTAGAGTTAAACGTGGTGGTTCAACTGGATTTACTGGCTTACGAGAAGAGTCATTAGACGATGAGTTCCTACAGCTTTCTCTCAATAAAGAAAGACAATGGATAGATAAATTTAGAACGAAACAATCTGCTCTAAGTAAAAAGGAATCCAACAGGTCTTCCGATTATAGTTTTAGTACCGAATACAGGTAAAAAGTCCACTACTTACTATAGTTTTACAATTTGAAAATTAATATTTAACTTACAATAAGATAAAAAAGCATTTTACAGGAGGCCAATTTTTTTCCCTAATTAAAAGGGTTACGGTTTTTGCAACATTGCATGATTAAAATTGAAAAACTTCAATTGTCGGAAGCCCCCTGTATCTCAGTTATCTGTTTCTAGGGTTACTTACTCACCACATGACGTCACAGTTGACTTTTATGCTATTAACGATAGCCAAGATAAATATTGCAAAAATACACTGCGTCCATTAATTATGGAATAGGTAAAAAAGTACTGAAATTTTAAACATCCATATCTCCATCAAAATTATATCAATCCACTCAATTTTTGGTTTATTAGATAGGTCGTCCCTTGGACTACTTAGCACAATGTGTTTGACCTTAATTTATGTCTTTTTTATACAGGATACAGGCTAAGATACCAAGCCGTGTAAAATGTGTTGATTTTAAAATTAATGTTTGGAAAATACGAAGCAATGAAAATTGATGTTTATTAGTGTACTGGTTACAGCTTTATGTTAGGTACTTACTGTACAAACTACAGCGCAGTGCAGTTAGTCAATTAAAAAAAAATTAAAAAATCTTGATATTACACTGACTTAACAATAGTAATAACAATTTAAAGGAACAACTTAATTATAAGAATAAAAATTAATAACGCGTATTTCCTCCACGGGCGTTAATGACAGCTTGACAACGATTTGGCATACTGAGAATCAGATTTCTGATTTGAGACCGGCCCTGCTCAAACAGTCCTCCATAGGCACATTCTTCTGGAGATATGAATCGGATATTGGCATTCATTTAAAAAAAGAAACTAAACAACAGGCCTTATAAAGAACTGCCAACAAATTTATAATATTGATAAATTGACAATTGACTAGCAACGTAAATCCAAATAAAAGTAAAACGTTTTCAGTCAATATAATTTCCAATATACAGATTTTTTGATTTTTTTTTATTGACACGAACGGCACTGCGCTGTAATTTGTACAGCAAGTACCTAACATAAAGCTGTAACCAGTCCACTAATAAAATTCAATTTTCATTGCTTCGTATTTTCCAAACATTAATTTTAAAATCAGCACATTTTACACGGCTTGATATCTTAGCCATCATCCTGTATAAAAAAGACATAAAGTAAGGTCAAACTATGGAGGACTTGAGGTAGGAGGCCGATCGCAATGCATTGGATTCGGTCCCAAATTAGCATCGGTAATTTAGCTTTAAGAGTCGCTGTAAGATGGCGCGCGTGTTCGAAGTGGGCTATCAAATAATGGTTTCTAAAGCTGCATTTATAGTTGCCGTAACGTAAGCCGTAAGAAGTAAGCAGTAGTCGGTAAGACGTAAAAATGAAGCCGTAACGAGAAACCCATTTATAGATTCTAATTAGTTAAGAATTAAGAACAAAGTTAGGTTATAATTTAAAATGTTTGCTTTTGTTTCAAATCTGATTGAAAATGGATTTAACTGATAGCAAGACATAGTTGTTATAGCTGGAACAATATTGTGTCGTTATTTATTTTATTTATTTATTAAAAAAGCGAAAATGCAAGTATTTAAATCAAAAGTAAGGTTATATCGTATGGTTGTAAACAAGACGGTTATGTACGAGTATGACCGTTCCCGGCCGATTCAGTAAGCAGTAACGTAAGAAATGAAAATAAACCATTTCTTACTGCTTACGATTTGGGACTAATTCTTACTGCTTAAGTTTTTATGAACTATAAATGGATGTGTTACTGATAATAATGTTCATTTTTCTTACCGCTTATGTTACTGCTTAAAGCTTACGTTACGGCAACTATAAATCCAGCTTTATGGACGCAATAACTATTTTTATTTAAATTAGTTCTTTAAGGAACAAATAAGGACTTTTATATGAATTTACACTTACTTTTTTATACTTATTAGTAAACTCGGCCTGTATAAAGTTCCAACGATGCTTAGTTTTTAAAATACAGGGTATTAAACATTCTAGCTATACCTTTGGAGCTAGAAAGAGACTTATTTGGCTGCGTTTTCTCTCTGAAAAAGATCCTGTCTTACACCCCGACACAAAGCAAACTCTACTTTTATAAATTGTACCATTATTCATTATAAATATGGAAATTAATTACAATACAACGTTATTTGTCTTGTCTTGCCTTCAAACATTATTTGTTATTTCAAAAAATAAAATGTCAATTGTCAAAAGTAAAAGCACAGAAAAATAAAGGGTTTAAGTAAAAGTTAAAAACTATGGAGGATCTAGTTTTCCATAGTAAAAACGAAGAAGAAGAAGACAACATCAGCCCACTTCGGACGCGAGAGCCATCTATCGGCCAATAGCGAACTAACCAAAAAACCAGGACAGAATTTGAAAATGCTGCCATTGTCGATCGGCCTCCTACCCTATAGTTCTCCATAGGTCAAACACATTGTGCTAAATAGTCCAAGGGACGACCTACCTAATAAACCAAAAATTGAGTGGATTGATATCATTTTGATGGAGATATGGATGTTTAAAATTTGAGTACTTTTTTACCTATTCTATAATTAATGGAGTTGCCGGTCGGCTTTCACCAAATATCACCAGTTAAATTTAATTAAACAGGAATACATTTGGTATCAATGGACAGTTGAAGGTTCAATCTTTGTCTGTCTTATAATAGATTTTCAATTTAGGCCTTTCTTTCGAAGAAAATAATTTTTAAATTTGCCCTATTTACACTAACATAAATTATAGTAAATTTTAAAAACGAAAAGATTATCGGAAAAGCTGCTACAAGAGAGACTTAGTATAAGGATAGGTGTTTCCATATTTTTTATTTGAAGTTAATCCTAGGTGCAGTTTCGGAGAATTTCGGTGACAGCGGAGGGCAAAAATTGGGTTTGTTTTACATGCGATGCTTTCCTCTTAACCTCGATGCCACAATGTGTAATATACTATTTTGTTTTAGCTCAGAGCTGGAAGAAGTATATGAACAATTTTCACACTGGTTGGAAAATCCTATACTTGAAACTGAAAAGGGAACCAAAAAAGAGTTAGATGCGAGAGATTTGGCGGTGGTGCGATTTGCTGGATCTCTCTTGAAAAGAACTTTAAGCGAATCCTTTGCTGGTTAGATATTTTAATGGTGTGAATAATGAATTCTTGCTTATTTTTTTTAAACAATACTAAAAAAACTTCCTGTTTCCTGTCAATATTCTATTTTTTATGTAATTTTGAGGTCATGGATGCCATAAAAATTATCAAAGCCGATAATCGACAATTCACTGATTATAGTAAACATTCTATGGTATGATATGTCAAAGTAATCACCTGGCTCTAAAATCATTCACTTTACAGACCAGCCTTGTAATAGTTTGTAAAAATGTTGAAATTTCATTACTATTTTCATAATAACCTAACTTTTTTTTATCATTCTGATGTCAAAATTGTCATTTTATTTTCTTATTTGCACTTGCTGACGCTAGGGGGCAAACGTTGCCAAGTTTTGCGGACTCTGCTGTGCACCAGTGTGGAATATTTCAAATAATATATACTTACCTACTTTTACTGGTGTGAAGTTGGCAGAAAAAAGTTAGCAGCCAAAATGCCGAACATTTCCGAATGGGCAGTGGCGTCGGATTACTCAAATGGAGTATATTATACATATTATACTTACAAATCATAAGTATGGCAATGGATAAGTATTAGGATTACTTAAAATTATATTCAGTAGCTTTCACTTGCAAACTGTAGCAAACATTAGTTCCATTTTTGTTTGCTAATTTGTCTTTTAACTTCTGGGAAACTGAACATAGCAACAGATTCATATTTACAGGGTAAGTAGGGGACTACTAGAGCTACAGTTTGCCATTAGTGGCATTTCTTGCAATGCCGTTTCAGTTTTTTCCATTTCGGCTGCTAACTTATTTTACGTATTTTCTCGGAAACTAAACATAGCAACAGATTCATATTTACAGGGTAAGTAGGGGACTACTAGAGCTACAGTTTGCCATTAGTAGCATTTCTTGCAATGCCGTTTCAGTTTTTTCCATTTTCGGCTGCTAACTTATTTTACGTATTTTCTCGAAAACTAAACATAGCAACAGATTCATATTTACAGGGTAAGTAGGGGACTACTAGAGCTACAGTTTGCCATTAGTGGGATTTCTTGCAATGCCGTTTCAGTTTTTTCCATTTCGGCTGCTAACTTATTTTACGTATTTTCTCGGAAACTAAACATAGCAACAGATTCATATTTACAGGGTAAATAGGGGACTACTAGAGCTACAGTTTGCCATTAGTGGCATTTCTCGCAATGCCGTTTCAGTTTTTTCCATTTTCGGCTGCTAACTTATTTTTAAGTATTTTCTCGAAAACTAAACATAGCAACAGATTCATAATTACAGGGTAAGTAGGGGACTACTAGAGCTACAGTTTGCCATTAGTGGCATTTCTCGCAATGCCGTTTCAGTTTTTTCCATTTTCGGCTGCTAACTTATTTTACGTATTTTTTTGAAAACTAAACATAGCAACAGATTCATATTTACAGGGTAAGTAGGGGACTACTAGAGCTACAGTTTGCCATTAGTGGCATTTCTCGCAATGCCGTTTCAGTTTTTTCCATTTTCGGCTGCTAACTTATTTTACGTATTTTCTCGAAAACTAAACATAGCAACAGATTCATATTTACAGAGTAAGTAGGGAACAACTAGAGCTACAGTTTGCCATTAGTGGCATTTCTCGCAATGCCGTTTCAGTTTTTTCCATTTTCAGCTGCTAACTTATTTTACGTATTTTCTCGAAAACTAAACATAGCAACAGATTCATATTTACAGGGTAAGTAGGGGACTACTAGAGCTACAGTTTGCCATTAGTGGCATTTCTCGCAATGCCGTTTCAGTTTTTTCCATTTTCGGCTGCTAACTTATTTTACGTATTTTCTCGAAAACTAAACATAGCAACAGATTCATATTTACAGAGTAAGTAGGGAACAACTAGAGCTACAGTTTGCCATTAGTGGCATTTCTCGCAATGCCGTTTCAGTTTTTTCCATTTTCAGCTGCTAACTTATTTTACGTATTTTCTCGAAAACTAAACATAGCAACAGATTCATATTTACAGGGTAAGTAGGGGACTACTAGAGCTACAGTTTGCCATTAGTGGCATTTCTCGCAATGCCGTTTCAGTTTTTTCCATTTTCGGCTGCTAACTTATTTTACGTATTTTCTCGAAAACTAAACATAGCAACAGATTCATATTTACAGAGTAAGTAGGGAACTACTAGAGCTACAGTTTGCCATTAGTGGCATTTCTCGCAATGCCGTTTCAGTTTTTTCCATTTTCGGCTGCTAACTTATTTTACGTATTTTCTCGAAAACTAAACATAGCAACAGATTCATATTTACAGAGTAAGTAGGGAACAACTAGAGCTACAGTTTGCCATTAGTGGCATTTCTCGCAATGCCGTTTCAGTTTTTTCCATTTTCAGCTGCTAACTTATTTTACGTATTTTCTCGAAAACTAAACATAGCAACAGATTCATATTTACAGGGTAAGTAGGGGACTACTAGAGCTACAGTTTGCCATTAGTGGCATTTCTCGCAATGCCGTTTCAGTTTTTTCCATTTTCGGCTGCTAACTTATTTTTAAGTATTTTCTCGAAAACTAAACATAGCAACAGATTCATAATTACAGGGTAAGTAGGGGACTACTAGAGCTACAGTTTGCCATTAGTGGCATTTCTCGCAATGCCGTTTCAGTTTTTTCCATTTTCGGCTGCTAACTTATTTTACGTATTTTCTCGAAAACTAAACATAGCAACAGATTCATATTTACAGGGTAAGTAGGGGACTACTAGAGCTACAGTTTGCCATTAGTGGCATTTCTCGCAATGCCGTTTCAGTTTTTTCCATTTTCGGCTGCTAACTTATTTTACGTATTTTCTCGAAAACTAAACATAGCAACAGATTCATATTTACAGGGTAAGTAGGGGACTACTAGAGCTACAGTTTGCCATTAGTGGCATTTCTCGCAATGCCGTTTCAGTTTTTTCCATTTTCGGCTGCTAACTTATTTTACGTATTTTCTCGAAAACTAAACATAGCAACAGATTCATATTTACAGAGTAAGTAGGGAACAACTAGAGCTACAGTTTGCCATTAGTGGCATTTCTCGCAATGCCGTTTCAGTTTTTTTCCATTTTCGGCTGCTAACTTATTTTACGTATTTGTAGCTCTAGTAGTCACTTACCCGGTAAATATGAATCTGTTGCTATGTTTAGTTTCCGAAAAAATACGTAAAATATATCAGCAGCCGAAAATGGAAAAAACTGAAACGGCATTGCAAGAAATGCCACTAATGGCAAACTGTAGCTCTAGTAGTCCCCTACTTACCCTGTAAATATGAATCTGTTGCTATGTTTAGTTTCCGAGAAAATACGTAAAATAAGTTAGCAGCCGAAATGGAAAAAACTGAAACGGCATTGAAAGAAATGCCACTAATGGCTAACTGTAGCTCTAGTAGTCTCCTACTTAGATCCTGTAAATATGAATCTGTTGCTATGTTCAGTTTCCCAGACGTTAAGAAAAATTAACAAACAAAAATGGAACTAATGTTTGCGACAGTTTGCAAGTGAAAGCTACTGAATATAATTTTAAGTAATCCTAATACTTATCCATTGTCATACTTATGATTTGTGAGTATATGTATAACATTCTCCATTTGAGTAATCCGACGCTACTGCCCATTCGGAAATGTTCGGCATTTTGGCTGCTAACTTTTTTCTGCCAACTTCACACCAGTCCTACTTTTTTGGCTGTGGAGTTAGGTTTTTGATTGGCTAGGAAACTTATGTAAGATAAAAACTAATAGGGGGGGGGGAGGTTGGCAAGTACAGCGCAGTAAGGGGGCGGCGTAGAAAATTGACTACGTTTACAGTGAGTTAATTCAGAACTTCCTAGTTCCATTTAATAACAAACTGAAGCTTATGTTGTCTTGCGCTTATAAAGAGACTGATATCTCTATACGATTGATCCTTCCTTGGTTTTAAATGATTTAAAATCATTTTAGGAGTTCCCGTTCCTCTTACAGAAGGGTGTGATTCTACCTCAGACCACGCAGTTAATTTTAGTACAAAGAAAAATAAATTAGTATTAAATACAAAATCTTTGAGTTTAGAACTGGCTCGTCAGAAGCATAAGCTCGCGGCACAACTGGTGAGTACTCGTGCTTTTTTTCTTTATTCACAACAATAAAAAATAATTTCGGTATTTGTTAATAAAACTGTTAAAAAAAAATTCAATATCCGCAATATAAGATAACATAAGACACCGAGTCCCCACGGGCGTAAATTTGACAGTGTACCTATTCTCTAAGAGGTGATTGGTCGTATAACCGCCATTTATGTCCATTGGTGATTACAGTGTTGCCGCTATTCAATTCATTAAGACTAAAAATAAACATTGCAATGTGAATTAAGGTGGGATTAACGACGCCATTTTCTATCGTCAATTCGATTTGCCTAACTATTGACGATTCGCATGCGCACTGCAGTGCTGTGTTGATCAGAGTAGTTATTTTTATGCTTTAGGCATACGAAGAAGAAAGACAGACATATTCTGGAGCTGGTAGAGCAAAGCAGATATTAGTGAGCCGGTCATAGTTTTGTTTACTTTCGTGCAATTATGGAACCTTTCCTGTTACAATAAACTCATATTCTCTTGAATTCTTAGGAAAGATGACATCTAGATAGACTAGAAAATATCTTGTTACCAGTAAAAATTGTTGTTTTTACTTCAGTTCTGAAAATCGACGTGTTTACTTTCAAGGATTTTAAGGTAAATTGTGGCAATTTTAGTGGTTTAAAAAAACTGCTTTTTTTCTGTGCATTTATTAAAAAAAAAAAACACCGGCATACTATTCGTCAATGCCTCCCTGAACAGCCCTTCCAAAATTAGATACTAATTTTTTTTTTTAAATAATTGCAAGGTTCCGAAAGTTGCCCCTGCATTCAAGCCATTTATAAGTCTTTTATACATGATTGACCTTGAGAACTGTGCCCTTAACATGGCGGCCTAATCGACCAATCATGTCACACTTACGCTGTAAAATTTATTTTATTCGATCTAAGAGAACTAGAAAATTGGTTTTCCAAATTGTAATTTTTGCTTGTAGGTAGATATATTCTAAAAACCTTGGATGTGATAGGATTATATTACTACAAATTGTATATACATCTCTTTTAAAAACAGTTTTATTAATAAATTAAATTTCTTTGAAAATTTTAATTAACAATGTACGGAAATTCTTTTGGTTACTGACCTTTTAAATCGCGAATAATCGGGCATTTTAAAAATTTATTAGATTTAATTTCAAACGTACTAAATGTATCCAAAAAGTACTTGATCTAGTACAATTACACTAGACTGGCAACACTGGCACTGAAGCGAGAAACGAAGTCCTGTACATAGAGGGAAAGCAGATATGATGAATGGGAATGGGCGAACAAAACTGTTTAAGTGTTTTCCTGGCCAGAAATAAAGAAATCAACCTTTAAACTTATTTATTAGTGGAGAGACAAATCGCTAACCGTTGCACTTTTTAGATTTATTTCTTTAATATGCACTTAGTGTAGTTAGTAGGCGAGTTCCTTTAAGTTACTATTAAATAGCAAAGCAAAGCCAACGGCGTTGTTGAGCGTTCCTTTTAAAAATATAACTCAGCTCAGCAAAGATGTTTTCCTGCCCCCTTGCCGCGGTTAAGTATGTCCTATTCGTTACTTTAACTTTAGCAACTAAGCTAAGCAAAGATTTTTACTTTGCGATGCTGTTTAAAACTAGCAAAAGGAAACTGCCTAATATCTCAACGCTACGACTACACTTAGATGCCTGATTATGTATTTTATGTATTGTAACGTAACCTTACTATTTAAACATTAATTTGTATTTATATAGTCGTTCTAGACATACACCCCCCCCCCCAAAAAAGTGTGTAATGTTAAAAGGGGTGGGGGTAAATTATAATACCATAGTACCGTACGAGCAAAAATTATTTGCATCAAAGAGAGCCTTGCGCGCATCTAAAGACGTACTACTTAGCCGTAGGGCTTAATCTGTTGGGTGTCAGTAACTACCTGAATTAATAATAAATTAGTTATTCCGTCATCTTTGACAGTCGTTACAAGTAATTTGATTCATCGCTAATTTTTCCAATTTCTTGAACAATTCACACCGTGGGCTTTACGGAACAGCACGAAACATTCATGGTTAAAGCGAAACAGGGTTAGAGTCAATGGTGAGTGGGAATATAATCCGTGTTTGTGCATGGACGATTTTCACGAATATTTTCCTAACGTTGCTTTTATTGCTGGGGATTTTTATCATTGCCTAAAAAGAACCGTGGCTGGGTTTAGGAAAACAGGTTCTATACAACACAAAAAAAGGAGCAGGAAGACCATCTGTAAGAACAGAAGAACTTGTTGCAAACGTTCGTGAAATAATGCAAAATACGCCCACAAATTGTATAAGACGCCTGTCCCAAGTGCAAGTATTCCAAGAAATACATGCCGCAGATTTTGAAAGGAATTACGCTCAATGGTTTACCCAAAATTTATTGGAAAGAAAGGATTTATTAGACCTGATATTTTTTTCGGATGAAGCCTGGTTCCGCCTCTCCGGTTATGTGAATTCTCAGAATACACGCATGTGGAGTAGTGAAAATCCCCATTTTTTTTGAGTCCACATTGCACCCTCAAAAAATTGGTGTCTGGTTAGCTGTTTCACGATATTTTTTTCCATGACACAGTTACAGCACAGCGGTATAGAGACAATATTTTGAATCCATTTGTGGAGCAATTACTTGACGACGAACTACGTTTTGGATATTGAAAATGGTGCAACCGCCCATACAGCCGCCGAAACTATTAACTACTTATGCAATTTGATGAAATGAAAAGATTGATCAGTTTTCGATCAGACATTGAATTCCAACCTAGATCACCTTGTTTAACGGTTATGGATTACTTTGTTTTTCCTCATTGAAAGAACACTATTTTTAAAACACCAGTTGCAAATTTAGAACAATTACAGGAAAGGATTATCCAAGAATGTGGTAACATTTCTCCAGAGATGCTGGTCAACACTTTCGAAAATATGAAGAGACGTGTGAATTTATGCTTGGAGCATGGCGGTGGCCAATTTCAGCAATTTATGTAATTATTTTTCCTTTTCTTTCTGTATATTCTTACTTTGTTAATTTTGTAAACAACAAAAATAAATTTGTATTTGTCTACTTATTTTATTACTCATTAGTTTGGCATAATATCATGTCATAATATGAATTTGACAAAATTTTAACCTAGATTTGGTTAGATATATCGTCCCCCCATATCATTGTGATCTTAACCAAGCCCTACGTTTTTAAATCCAAGCCCTCTTTGATGCAAATAATTTTTGCTTGCACGGTAAAATGCTTCGCTACTATGCATCGATAATTTTGATATTTCTTTACATAATAATAAAATAATTCACAGTATCGTACAAATTTTTAATTTAAAAGCCAAAAGATTTTCTGGAATTGTTTTTCACAGATAAAAACTCTGTACCTTACGTGTTTTAATAGAGTTTAGATTGTGATTCCATTAAAAAGAAGAGTGAGAATAGTTCGCAAAACGCTTTAGATAAAAGCAATTTAACCAATAACAGTAACCGCAGAGCTTGGTTTATATCTTGCGTTACTGAAGCCATTATACAAACGTTAGAAGATATAAAATGTACTGTGTGTCTGCCATTAGATAAGGTAAAGCAAAGCTAACAAAATTACTAACATTGCTATGTAGCTTTTGTATTACTTGCATACATTTATATTTTCTAAATAACAAAAATCTAACCTGGTACGACGCCCAATAAAAAATTGGCAACATTATTAAAAGAAAACCTACAATAAACAAGAAAACCAGCTGTATCCATCGACTAAATATTACTCACTAACAGCAGCTTCATGATACTCAGCAGCTTACTAGTAGAAAGCTTCTTTGTTTTTAAGGGGTCACGTGAATTAAATCAATCAAGTGCATTGGCCGAATTAGTTTTTATTACGAACAATGAGCCTAATGAATAAAAATGTAGCAATGGCTTTTTTTTATAAAATCGAAGTAATTTCTTGAAAGCCAATGCATAAAAACTAAAGTAACTGCTTTTGCGTCCAGCAATTGCTTAAAAGTGCAGGAATTGCTTCTAGTCAATGCTTTTTCTTAAAAAATAGAAGCAATTGCTATCGTTTGCTTAAAATGTGATGAATAAATTAAGGAATTGCTTTTTCTAGTGTAGCCAACTTTTTAAGGTAGGTCGACCCCTGCATCATTTGCTTCGTAGCAGTCAACTTTAGTTCTCCGCGGCATACACGTGCGTTGCTCTTAATTTGTGTCTTCAATTATGGCTGAATATATGAACGTCCGTAAAAGAAAAATCTAGTGTACGTAAAAATTGCAGATATGATGATTTCAGAAAGTTATATCCATTTTGACTGCGAAAATGTTGAGTGGTTGGCAAATTATTTTTTGACTGATACAGGCGAGGGGGTGCACTGTCGCCTTTAAATAAGATTAAAGTCTTTCTGCGGAAATTGTCAGATCCGGGCTTACAAAATTCTGTAGGTTAAGAACTCAGTGTTCACCAAACTACTGTCAGTTTTGGAGAAGGCCAATATTTTTTAAAATTTCCTACAAGTGCTGAAGCTGCTGTGGAAGCTAAACGGTTGTGGTCAGAGAGATTTATTTATGTTCCTTCAATTTGTGAACGAATATTAATTGCTTGTCTTTAATTTCTTCATCACTACTATCACTTTCCTCATTTCCACTGACATCTGCCATATCACAAATATAAGTTTCCTATTTTCCACAAAAACGTAACAGATTACTATTGTACTAAATAAATAGACCAACGTTGTTGTATTTATGTCAACTATTTTGCAAATTAGGCACCAAACTAAAGATGAAATCTATAATCTGAACAAGTGGATAAGTCACGTTTGAACTTGTGTTGAATAAGCATTTGCTACAGAGGTGTAAGAAAAACAGCAATTGCTTCAACATTTTATTCATATCCAGATCTAGCAATTGCTTTTACTTATAGCATTTGCTAGTCAAGCAATTGCTTTTACTAAAAAGTAATTGCTTAATTTTTACTCATTAGGCTCATTGTGTATGCCTTAAACTGAAAAAGGTTAATACAAGTGTGCGCGCTTGTATGGTTTATGCGATAAGGTTTGGGACTTCTACTAGATAACTTTATAAAGGTCGGCCAATTTGCTTTGACCAGTGTTATTTTTTAATGTAGCAAATAATTAAAAGTAGTAACTAACTAACGTTGTGGAGTTTATAAACCAGTTAATAACATTATAGGGGAAGCCGAAGTTGGTTGTTACACTGAGTTTAAAATGAATGTCTGAAACGATAAAGTTTTTGCGTCGTCCGGACATGTTCGGTCTATTCAGTGAGCCAGTTCAGGGAACTTGCATGAAAATTAAATTTGAAAAATAATACTCTTAAGGTGATTTCTCATGCATCCATCATCCGACGGTACGACGATCCGAAATTGCATTTATAGGTGGAAATATTATGGCGCCAAATTTTACCCGAATGTTTTTTAAAATTATCCAACGTCGGACAAAGTCAAAATAATTTTAACTTTTTTCCATATCATGTTTTCTATCGGACTTTTAAGTTTTTTATGACTTATTACCAGTACTATATTTTCTTTGCTTATTACAATTAATACTATAAATGTAAATAAACTTCAAATACGAAAACTGGTAAAAATAACGTATTGCTTTTATATGACAGTTGATAGAATGTAGTTTAAAATGGATAGCGCTTATTCAAAAGGGACGAACCGCCAAATCGCAATTTTCGCCTTAAAGGCACCTATAAACACCCTATACCCCAAACCCAAAATAATAGGCAGTGACGTAGCTGTCATAACCATGGAAACGACCAAAATACTGTATTGTCATTGGTGGTTTGCATTGGTTTCCATAGTTATGATAGCTACGTCACTGCCTATTATTTTGGGTTTGGGGTATAGGTGTATTAGATTGTCTTAAAATATCCAAAGGCCAAAGTACTTGTAGCGACCTCTTTTGGTGAGGTTACCAAGTTGCTCGTTTGAAACTGCTGTTTTAATATTCTTCTAAACTGATCCAAGGCGCACGACACTGTTTTGACAAATTATTTGTGGTTTTGACAAATTATTTGTGGCGTTTGGTTCCGTTTTGACATCAAAAGTCAAAAAATAAGGAAAATATCAAAAGGCCGTCCTAACACTGAAAGTGATTTTTCCTCAAAGTTGCAAATGGAAAAGAAATTTCCGCAAAAAAAAAAATGGCAGATATTAAAAGTATGATGGCACTATAGTCAAAATCACGTAAAGTTTTAACGCGTTTAGGTTAGGTTCTATCATATTTGACATATATTTTAACGCGTTTAGGTTAGGTTCTGTCATATTTGACATAAATTGTGTGCAATATACGTCAAATATGACAGAACCTAACCTAAACGCGTTAAAACTTTACGTGATTTTGACTATAGTTCCTAACGATGTAAAAGACTTCTATAGAAACTTAAATGCAGCTGATTTTGAAGACGATGTGATTTTGGTGAATATATTGATTTTTTGCCAGAAACAGATGATGCATAATTTTTTGTTGTCGTTGATTTATGAATTAACAAAAAGTGTTACTTTTCTATATTCCTGCAATGTTGGAAACGATGACTTGTATTTTTTGTTTTCGAGGGTTATTAAAAAAATATTACAACTTTTTTTCTTATTTTTATTTTATACCCAAGCCTAACATTATAAATCAAACGTTTTTATAAAAAAAAACAGGTCACAGGGTCCCTGTGTTATTTAATATTTTGTCATGATAAATTTTAAAAAGTATCTTAGAGAGATCCATGTCTAAAATGTGCTTTTTATCAAAACGGAACTAAGCGCCATATTTACCTGCATTACAAAGTGGCAACACAAAATTTTCTTGACTTTTATCGACTAATTACCTTTGTTTTCACAAATTTTGGTACGATATTCCGACATATGCAGATTGCAAAATTTTGACGAATAAGATCTTTAAAATTTCGGACATCGTAACGTCGGATAACGGATGCATGAGAACTCACCTATAAGCCACCTACTACAGGTCACAAAGAATTTTTTTTTTTGATCTTCTGGATTATATAGAAGCGATTAAAGTTTGCTTAACACAGGTTTTGCATTCTACTTTTTTTAATAGGCCTGTGGTTAGACGCCATTAACTCTAGTACTATTTATTAATATATACCATTAAAATGTGTAAATTAATGTATGGCCCAAGGTACCTATAAGGGATACAGTAATATTAAAATAAAATATTTTTTAATTCAAAAGAGTTTTGTCTGTTTAAAATATTTTTTATTTTAGGTATCAGAAATAGAACGAAAACCGACAAACGGCCTACGGCCTATAACCACAGGAAACTGGGGATGTGGATCTACACGTAAAGGCGATGTGCAACTGAAAGTGATCATTCAATGGATGGCGGCGAGTGTTGCGGGAGTACCGGCTATCATCTATTACACCCACAAACATCAACAACTGGTCAAACTAGACACCGTTTGCAGAATACTTATAGATAGAAAATGGACTGTTAAAGATTTAGCACAAGCAACATTACGGTACTCAAATCATGTGCTGAGAGGCAAAGAGCTCAGTGGAACTCTGTTCGAAGAATTGATTGGTGTAGATAAGAATATTATGTAAATAGTCGTAAATATAAAAGTATCATTGACTGATTTTGAACTACATCGGGGTTGTTTTATATACATTTAACTAAACCTTACAATATGCTTAAAGAGCCCACGACTCTTCTGTAATTAATGGATGCGTTACATTTTTGTGTTCCACAAAATATGAAAAATGGAACACTTCACTTAATGAATCATATCGGAGTTCGCATTCTAGTAGCTATCCCTTGTCCTCAGAATTTTAAATATATCAGCCGGAATTACTGAAAGGTTCGAAAATGAACCGTACACTTCTCGAAAGTATGAGCGAAGTAATCAAAGATAATCGGCAGGGTTGAACACGCGACAAACGATATTGAAATATTGCCTAAATTTTATTTAAACATAATATGGTCTTTGTTAGTCAATAGGAAAAGTTCTCCATCTTGTTCGTCTTCATCGAGAAGAGCAGTCATTATTGTGCCTTGATCCATCTCGCAAGACCGATTTTCGCTAACTGAATGATGTCTTAAAATCCACATTAGCGCAAAACTTACTATCAGATCAGCTGAATTGATTGTAGTTCATTTTAACTTGTGTAATGTTCTTACTATAATATGTTCTTTAAGACCGTGTAGGTATACATTGACGTACATGGCGGAACAACATCGGTATTCACCAAAACCCTCTAGGATAGTGATCACCAACCCATCGATAGCGAGCTACTGGTAGGTGAGTGGGTTACAGCTAACCCTCCACTGCGACCATGCGGTCTATTGTGGCTCACACCTTATTTATATTTCCCCCAATAGGTCTAACTTTTTGATGAAGTCAATGATGGTATTGGGAGAGACATTTTTCATGTCATCCGGCAGCAGAGACACCTCGCCAAATAGGGCGAATCTGATTCTTCCTGCTGCGGGGCAAGCGCACATTACGTGTTCTGCTATTACTGCATCTTCCATGCAAAGCCGGCATTCATCAGTTGGGGCTATTCCAATTTTATATATATGGTGTCGCAGTCTGCAGTGGCCGGTGTACAATCCCACTAGTGTTTTAAGGCATGACCTATGAAGCACTAGTAGTTCGTCAGTTAGCTGTTGGTTTATATGGCTGTTTATAAATGCTTTTGAGTGTGTTAGACCTGGTAAGTTTAACCACTGTCTTTCCCATTTGCTTTAGCTAGTATTGTTTTCTTGGCCGTAGCATATGATATACTTATTACCGGCTCGGGTCCTGTGAATTTTAGTGCTACAACTCTCTTGGCGAGCTTGTCGGCAGGCTCGCAAACGCAATTCTGAGAGCTCACAACAAATGTGTAAAAATCGAAGTTTTCATAAATAATGTAACTCTGCATTATTTCGTTTAGGCATGAAAAGGTTGGCGATCACTGCTCTAGTATGTTTAAGAGCGGACAAAGACAGATATCCAGCCAATTTAAAATGGCTTTTTGACGGATTTCTGAATCGGAGAGGTTGCGGCAGCTGGGGCGCGCAAATTGATAATTTCTTAATAAACAAACCGATGTCAACCTCTTGTCAATTTGACTTTAATTAACAAACCCTGGGCGTTGCTCATCCCCTAACCTCATAATGGCTAATACCCTGTTCCGTAGCCTAAATCCTCGTCCAGACCTACATACATTTGCGTGCAACCATTTAAACATTTTTACGGAAGTAGTCCATTATCTCAGAGTGGAGCTGTTGATATATGGGGAAAAAACTACCTGCTACTATTGGGGTGTACATGTTTCGGTACTAGAAAATACCATCATCAGCGCCGAAGGGCCCCAGTGCCACTTACATGAAGGAATGTAAAAACATATATATTAAAACAATGAAAAGGAAAGAACATAATACACACACAAATAATACTTGGACAAAGACAAAGTTAAAAAAATAAAAAACGGTGATAAAATAAGTGTTCGAAAGGGAAATTCCTCCTTTCCTTCCCGTACATAGTAAACAACTTTACTACCAGATCAGCTGAATAAACTGACTTATAATATATTTGTGGAGATGACTGAGTTTTTTCCCCAATTTAAACATATAATTGTTTAAAAATTGTATAAAAACATTTAAACAAATGCACCCATGTTTATTGTTGTCCGTCGGTGATGGAAAACACGTATTTTTAAACACACAAACAAGCAGATGTGGACACATTTCGGGCAAATGTTTCTTTATTTCCGTGGCCATACTGTCATCGGGTTAATAGAGAATTTTAATATATAATATATCTAAGAGTTATTGCTAATTGTACCAATATCGACACGGGTATGACTGATCTATACTTAGTTTCTTAGCAAATACATATCAATTAATATTTCAAAGACCGTAGGTGTGATTGTAACAAAATTTTGAAATCCAGATCCATAATTTAACTTTAGGTTTTTCAACAAAGTCAAAGAATGTTCTCCTCCGCTTCGAAAAAGTTCCCATATCCACCAACATATTTCCATTCACAGCAAATTATTGTCGCCACTGCTTCACCTCTTCGACTTATTTTCTGGTCTGGACGCGATTGAAATAATTGTTTAAAATACAAAAAAAAAACATCTTGCAAACATTTAAATTTGTTTTGTTTGCGGGCAAATGGGTAAAACATTTGTAAAGTCGCCACAGTGGATCTTTTCCCGTGCGTCATCACTTTCACGTCATCAAAATCGTATGAATCAAATCAAAATTACGAGACAAAAAAAGTCAAAACTAAGTCTAAGTTTATAAAATGGACGTGCCTGCCTACCGTTTGACGTACCTACATAATATCCCGAAAAATTATTTATAATTCCGAGTTTTGCCCGGCATTCTCTATTATCTAAAAGAAATTGACAAACAAATGTTAATACATTTAATACTATTTTTAAAGCTTAAAATCTAGAAAAGTTTGGTGTTTTATTGACTATTAAAATCGCAAAAGTCAAATTTTTGACATCCTTTCATTTAAGGGAATTTAGCCACTGCCGTAAACTTTTCAAAGAACTTTCACGGTTAGAATATTTAAAATAAATAAATTAGGTATTATAAAAATCCATAAATACTTACCGCCAAAACAGATGGTGGGTATAATTAGCTCTAAAAAGAACTATTTTTAGAAAAAGGAACAGTTTTAAGGCACACAAATTTACAAAATACGAATTAGATTGGCAGATCAAAATAAGGTTGACAATGACGTTCTACAATACAACGGTAGTCAACTAAACAAATAAAAAAGTAATTAATTGACGTTTATAGTTTTATTCTTGTCTAGCACGTTATATTATTGCGGAATCTTGGACACGTTCTTTTATGCTTTTATTCAAACTTGTTACTGTAATAAGTAAGGATGCAGAGTTATTAACCACGTTAAGTCCTGATCGTTGATTGATGACGCACGGGAAAAGATCCACTGTGGGCACTGTATGTGGGTAAATGTTTGTAGGTCTGGACGAGGCTCAACTACTCGACATTACGAATTTAAAGGTGGTCTTGTTATCAAACACAATATTAAAAACATAGTTACAATTTTATTTGACAAATTAAAAAATCCTTAGACAATGTTCATATTATTATTATATCAACCATAAAAAGAAAAAAAATAAGTTATATTATTGATAACAAATTATCTTAAAGGTCTTCGTATAATGTAACTATTAAGAAAACACTTTTATATTTTATATCATGTACAGAAATACCTATAAAGGAGCGTTTGTACTAAACAAATATAAATAACTGCTTGTAATTTACTATACTAACCTAAAAAAAGATTCCCCTCATTCTCCTTCCTAAGCCCTGCCTCTCGTACAGGATGTTAAATTTGTTAACAAATTGGTTCAGATCGTTGCAGCTTTTTGTCAACGCGCCCAGGTATGTCATAAGACCAACATCATTGCATTGCTAGAAGATAAAATACAGTTAATTTTCCAATTAAGAGACAAATTTCCGTAAAATGTCGCAAATCTGTTTTTTTCTATGCGATAATAATAGAAATTTTAAGAGGTGCAGAAAGTTGACAGAAGATTTATAAATTTTGTACGCACTATAATCAGTGACGATCACAGACATGTACCTTTAGATAAGCAAACAATAATCACGAAGGTGGCAAATTTATGGCCTTGCGCATGTAAACAAAGGACAGGAATAGTGTGGTAAGAAGAGCGCAGTTATATTGCCGGAGCAGTTCTTAGTTTATTTCCTAGGCAAATTTGTTAACTCAAGTGCTCAAACGATTTCTGCAGTCAGGGTTGTGATTTTATCCACTTTTTTTGATTTTGTCCAGGACGTGGACAAAATTGGACAAAATCAAATTTCATTAAATTTTATTAAATTTGTTGATTTAGGCAACCCAAAATACACGTTCGTATTGTGTATTATATAAACAATAAATACCAAATTGAAAATTCCAGAAAATGGCTATTTGTTATTTCTATGGAGAACTTATGGAGGACTTGAGGTAGGAGGCCGATCGCAATGCATTGGATTCGGTCCCAAATTAGCATCGGTAATTCAGCTTTACGAGTCGCTGTAAGATGGCGCGCGTGTTCGAAGTGGGCTATCAAATAATGGTTTCTTATGGACGCAATAACTATTTTTATTTAAATTAGTTCTTTAAGGAACAAATAAGGACTTTTATATAAATTTACACTTACTTTGTTATACTTATTAGTAAACTCGGTCTGTATAAAGTTCCAACGATGCTTGGTTTTTAAAATACAGGGTATTAAACATTCTAGCTATACCTTTGAAGCTAGAAAGATACTTATATTTGGCTGCGTTTCCTCTCTGAAAAAGATCCTGTCTTACACCCCGACACAAAGCAAACTCTACTTTTATAAATTGTACCATTATTCATTATAAATATGGAAATTAATTACAATACAACGTTATTTGTCTTGTCTTGCCTTCAAACATTATTTGTTATTTCGAAAAATAAAATGTCAATTGTCAAAAGTAAAAGCACAGAAAAATAAAGGGTTTAAGTAAAAGTTAAAAACTATGGAGGATCTAGTTTTCCATATTAAAAACGAAGAAGAAGAAGACAACATCAGCCCACTTCGGACGCGAGAGCCATCTATCGGCCAATAGCGAACTAACCAAAAAACCGGGACAGAATTTGAAAATGCTGCCATTGTCGATCGGCCTCCTACCCTATAGTTCTCCTAGGAGAAAGAAGACAACATCAGCCCACTTCGGACGCGAAAGCATCTATCGGCCAATAGCGAACTAGCTAGAATGTTCCTGTATTTTAAAAACGAAGCATCGTTGGAACTTTATATAGGCCGAGTTTACTAATAAGTATAACAAAGTAAGTGTAAATTCATATAAAAGTCCTTATTTGTTCCTTAAAGAACTAATTTAAATAAAAATAGTTATCGCGTCCATAAGAAACCATTTATTTGATAGCCCACTTCGAACACGAGCGCCATCTTATGGCAACTCGTAAAGCTGAATTACCGATGCTAATTTGGGACCGAATCCAATGCATTGCGATCGGCCTCCTACCTCAAGTCCTCCATAGTTATTTCATTATGGGGCCTTAAGGTGAATTTTCATGCGTCCGTCATCCGACGGCACGATGATCCGACGGTATCCCGTATTGGTTAAAATTTAAATAAACGTTGGCGCTAACAAATTCTAAACAGTTTTGTTTGACACCCTAATCCTAATATAATAAAGTTTTTTGAATTTCATGTGTGTAATTGATTTTGTACAATTTTGTCCATTTTGTCCAGAACAATTGATTTTCTCCGGACGGACAAAATCGTCCAATTATGTCCACTTGGACGAATTCAACCAACCCTGTCTGCAGTAGATGATTGTATTGTACCGTGCCAGCAAAAATTATTTGCATCAAAGAGGGCCTTGCATCTAAGGACGTAATGCTAAGCCGTAGAGCTTAATACCTGTTGGGTGTCAGTAACTACCTGAATTAACAATCTATCAGTTATTCCGTCATCTTTGACAGTCCTTACAAGTAATTTGATTCATCGCTAATTTTTTCAATTTCCTGAACAATTCACACAATGTGCTTTACGGAACAGCACAAAACATTCATGGATGAAGCGTATTTTCGAAACGGGGTTAGAGTAAATGGTGAGTGGCAATACAATCCGGGTTTGTGCATGGATGATTTTCACGAACATTTTCCTAACGTTGCTTTTATTGCTGGCGATTTTTATCATTGCCTGAAAAGAACCGTGGCTGTGTTTAGGGAAATAGGTTCTATAAAACACAAAAAAGGAGCAGGAAGGCCATCTGTAAGAACAGAAGAACTTGTTGCAAACGTTCGTGAAATAATGCAAAATACGCCAACAAATTGTATAAGACGCCTGTCCCAAGAAGTGGGAAGATCTTATGGAACATGCAGGACTATTCATAAGAAGCAGCTAAATGTATTTTATGAAAAAGTGCAAGTATTTCAAGAAATACAAGCCGCAGATTTTGAAAGACGCAGGAATTACTCTCATTGGTTTCGGTTTACCCAACATTTATTGGAAAGAAATGATTTATTAGACCTGACATTTTTTTCGGATGAAGCCTGGTTCTACCTTGTTAATTTTGTAAACAAAAATAAATTTGTATTTGTCTACTTATTTTATTACTCATTAGTTTGGCATAATATCATGTCATAATATGAATTTGACAAAATTTTAACCTAGATTTGGTTAGATATGTCGTCCCATATCATTGTGATCTAAACCAAGCTCTACGTTTTTTAATTCGATGCAAATAATTTTTGCTCGCACGGTATAATGTATATTCAAATATTTATCGTCAGTATAGTAAAATATTAAAGACTTAAAAAACAGTAATATTCAATTGGAATTTTGATAAGTGTTTTATGTTTAATGGTCGTTCACAACCAATTTATTAATTACACAAACAAGTAAGGACAGAACAAGGAAGTACCTATAGGTACTAAATTTTTATAATTTTTTTATTAGGTAAAAAAATTGTAATAGGCCAAAAAATACGGTGGGGGCATCCAAAAAATAATTTTTTGCCTTCGGCGATTGGCCTGCGGTGTTTTTCGGATTAGCTTGAAATACTAAATGACCTAAGTTAATTATTGTTAAAAACCTTTGTGCAGCCCAACATTTATGGTGTTTGCATACATATCTATTGCGCGTCCAAAATTGTTAGTCATTTTTTCTATAGATGCAGCAAAATATGTCGAAACTAATAAAAAATAAAACGTCTAGAAACATTTAACATTATCATAATTATTACTGTTGTTTTCAGAGCCGTATACTTTAATTTTTAAGAATAAACGTTTTCCAAATAACTTTTAATTGGTTTATTAGAAAATAATAATTTTGGTGTGAGAGTCCATCATTCTAGGAGACAGACAGACTGATAGATTAGATAAATACATTCCGTTTGCAGGTGCCAATAAGCCGACATAGACATAATATGTTTACTTACATTATAGAAGTCTTGCCTAAATCTTTTGCTTTGGACAACCGGCAACCGATGACACAATGAATAGGCTTCACGTAAAATTTCATGATTTCTTGGTAATTGGCCATTCTGAACAGCTTTCATATACTCAAGCACTAGTCGTACCTACAAATGACAAAACGTAGCTTTTGACTTCTTGCTTAACAAAGCATTGAATTTAGAAACAACCACCTATTTTTAGAGTTGAACTGAAACTATTCCAGACAGTGCGTGCGCACATTATTTTGGCTGGAGATTTTAACACCAGAAAATGTTGTACCAAATTAATTAAAGACTTTTAATTATAACTTTACGTCAAATTTGAAACTATGCTTTGTCAATGAGAGTATGTTCTTGTGATAATAAAGCTGTAGTTGACTTTGACATGCCGCGTTAACGATCGATCGGCAAAAAAGAAAACAGAACGAAACGTCCGTCACGTCGATTTTGCAGTTCAACCAACGTGTTTTAAATAGTTCCTATCTATTCGTCATCCACTATACAGTATGTCCGGCGATGTGGTAGACAAGAGAGTAAACAGACCAAAAAATTCAATTTTCGAGGAAAAGTCATTCTTTATAAAAAATTGCTTGCTGAAAAAAAAACGATTGCCGATGAAATTTTTTTTTATAAATGTCAATAGTTAAAAATTCAAATTTAAAGCAAAAATATTATTGGTATCCCAACCTAATGAAAATTAGCAATGTGATAATTATTTTATTTATTTATTGCCATATAAGTTTACAAGGTATATTTTAAATCATATTGTCATAAAAATTACGAACATCATAAAAGTTGTTTTCGCGAAGGTAGCACTTCACCCTATTCTTGGAAATTGGACTCTTACGATATGATGATGTTTTATAGCCGAATATACAGTGTTAACAGTAAAGTCGGCATCATATGGGATTTTTTTTATTAATAGCTTTATTCAAAATTTGACTTTGGCATCAAGTTCTGCTTCGATCGAGATGAAAATTAACCAAAAAAATAGTAGTCACGTGATTCGCATTATCTGTCAAATTTAAATTTTTTCCAAAAAATTATTCAAAAGTGGGGTTATTTCTGAAAATATAGAAAAAAGTTATTGGAAAAAGTTTTTTTAAATGCAGTTTCTAGCCCACATGCAAAAATTTCAGCTGCATAAGATAATTTTGATTTTTCACCTATATCTTGTAAATTGTACCACTTTTGCAAAATAAGACTCAACGCAGCCTACATAAAACTTCTTAGTTTTAACAATGATTTATTTTAGATACATTCTCTTTAAAGTAGCGCCATATTAAATGTGTGTTTTTCTACAACTACGACTTTGCTTTTTTGTTGATCTATCGTTTTTTGTAAATTTTCTTTAATATGTTCTATTTCTTGATTTTTTTCCCCTATATCATTTATTCTCTTTTTGTTTTCTAGTGTCAGTTTACATTCCAGGGCCTGTATTTTTTCTTTTTGTTCCAATATTTCGCTGTTTAGTTTTTCTTCTGCTTCTGTCACGTCATTTTCAAATGCGGTTGATTGTCTAGTCTGTCTCTCCAGTTGTTTGCTCTTTTCTCGCAGTTCATTCTGCAGTTCGGCGATTATCTCTCTCTCTCTGAGTTCCTGAATCAGTTCAATTTCATCATCTTTGGCATTTTCTTATTGGGCGTAGATTTCGCATTTTTTGCTGCAGAAGATTCTGTAGTCTTTTATATAAACTGCACTCTTTTTTTCTTTCTATGCAGCTTTTATGTTGTATTGATTTGCAAGATATGCAATAGTAGCAAGTTAGATCCTTTCCATCGCTGCAGCACTTAAAGGTACCAATATTATTTTTGCCCATTGTGGTAATGTATTAAATCTAGGCGTTTTGTTTTTGCTTACAAATCGGACAGTAAAAAAAAAATATAAAATGGGACACTCCCCTACTCAATTCAAGAAGTTTCATGGATAAATAAATGTCCCGTCGGTGCATAAATAAATAAAAGCAAACAAATTAAAGGCAAATCCGGCTCTGTTCTCGGTGCTAAGGTTTAAAGTCCATTTCTTTCTCTTTACTGCAAATTAGAGAGAAAATATTATAACCATCGAGCCATATTGCCACGAATGCCTAAAGCATCTAGTTTTTTTAGTGAAAACGTAGCATCAACAAATAATATACCTAGTAACAAAAATAGGGCTAATGTGTAATGATTAGAATCAATGCTTTTGTGGGTGTATTCAAGCAGGTCAAAAGCAGCTGTGCTTGTAGAATAATATTTTCAAAAGCCATGTTGTGAAGTACTTATCAACCTCTCTCTAGTAAGAAAAGACTCAATACGTTGCATAATAATTTTCTCAAAAAGTTCTGAAAAGGAATTTGGCCATCTCCTTTCTAATGAAATATAAAGGCGGCTTTAAAAAACAATGGACTGGTTTTGAAAACCAGTATATGACTTTAAATTAAAATTGTAATGTCATCCGTTTATTAAACTTACATTGTAAATCAGATAAAATGGTTAGTTTTACTAGAAATGAACAAATTGATATCCTCCTAATTTTTGGAATGACCAGAAAAATTCTTCTGAAGCCGCAAGATTGTATGTTTTATAAACTAATGACATTACAACTTTAAATTACAGCCATACTGCTTTTTAAAACGATTCCATTGGTTTTCAAAGCCGCCTTTATATTTCTTTAGAAAAGAGAGGGCGGCAATAATGCATAACGCTTTTAAATTTGCGATTGGGATTTAAGGCAAATTTTTCAGTGTCAATTTTAAAAACTTCAAACCGGAAGTGCTAACAAGTTGAAAATTAAGTATGCCAATAAATGCTGACTCATCTCTTATGCATAATCTCAAAATTTCATTTTAGTACTTATCTATAAATATATAAACGTTTTGATGTGTTTTTGGAATATTATAAGAAAACATTACAAGCTAGTACTTATCAGGTCTGTAAAGTAGGTTTAGTGCCATTTAATTTTACAAGTAAATGTTCATAGACCTGTCATATGAATATCCCCTATAAACAAAGAGTGACATGTCGGTTTGGCGCAAAAGTACGTTTCTGAATGAAATGATGTGTATATCTCTGCTTGATCGTGGTTGATTATGCTCATTTTAACAATTCTTACCCTGGAATGCAGCATTTTAATTGCACTATGTTGAGCAGTAAGATGTTCAGCAACCAGAGAACTTTCACCAGAATCAGTAGAAGACATCCTTGCTACATGGTCTACACCAATACGCTCGGCTTCTTCAGTGGCCAAGGTATATGTGAGGGGGACAAAAAGCATTGTAGCTTCTCCACTGACTAAATCTATTACAGATTCGTAAAGATTAACTGGTAGATGCTAAAAAATGTTCAAATTAACCAGAAATTTCAAATTTATTTTTACTAAGTACCTACTGTAGTAGGTTCAACCTGTCTGTGTAGAAGTGCTTAGGTATTAGGAACAAGTAATTTCATAATTTTAAGCATTACTCAAGCATCAGCGTCCTTAATACTCAAGTACTTTTTTAATACTGAAATTAAAAAGTAAAAAAGTAGTAAGCAAGTAGGTACTAAGTAGAACCTAATTAAGTACTGGACTCAGATCTCTCTTATAAACAAAACTTAACAAAGGCGATATACTTACTTCTATATTTTTGTCATAGGGATTTAGTTTAAGCATTATAGGTGATTCATTAATGTCACAAATCTGCTTGTGTACTTTTATATCTGAATTGTTAGGAGCCTCTCCTGTTGTATACCAACCAATAAAATCCATATCACTAAATACCTGCTTGACTAAAAAAATTAAGCAATAATTACATTATCTATTACTAGAGTCAACTTTTTCTAAAAACAAAAGGTTTCGACAATTGACAACCACATATAACATCAACAGCTGACTGGTTTCTTCCTAAAAGTTATCAGTTTAATACTGGGCATCATGCTTGCATGTGTCATATTATTTGATTCTAATTTTGGTGTTTTTGAAATATTTCTGTGGCTGTTTTTGATGGACCACTGTGCGGTGTGCTCTTAGAAAATTTTTACTATACCCAAGTACCTAGGTAAATATAAAAACTATTTAACCTACTGAAAGTGAAAAAAAATTGTCGAAGCAATTAGACATTTTAGAACATTCCTTATTATCAAAATTCAGAACATTTGCTATGAAGACATTTTATTTCTACAAGTTAACCTGTCAGTGCCATGGAATTTTTGTAATTTATCAGTAAGAAATCAAGCAGAATAAAAATGTTTGCTTTTTAATTCAGTAGAACTTACATTGTTCTTCCTTCATATTATAGTAGTCTCGATCGATAATAATATCATCGCCAATAGAGCTGAACACTAGTTCAAATGAATTCATTATTTCAATATTTCTTCCTTTTTGTTTTCCAATAAGGGCACCAAATACTAAAACATATATAAGCGAGTAGGTACCTATTTTCAATTTGGTAATTAACTGTTATAGGTACATCACACCATAATTGCTGATTTTGGGAATGATGTAGATCTGAATAAATTACGAATCTTAGAGCCTCTTAAAATATTACTATAACTGGTTTTTATATAGACAAGATACAATTTATTATTTTTATTATAGATGTCAAATCAGCCTAATAAAGAAAATAAAAATAGTTTATTGTTTTTACGTAGACGACTGAAAGGAGGTAAAATAAACGGGCCCCCAACTTCATATTCCTTAGAAAAGTACATCAGTACAGTAGGTACCTATGTAAGTTTAACTAGATAGAAAAGTAAATATACCATTTTGTATTATATTACCTTGTGGAATTTTTCCATCACCTTGAGCCCGTGATCTCGTCCAGTGTTCCGAAACGTTCATGATTACTAAAGGGTGCAAAGAACAAGTTACTGAGCCAGTGGCCCCTAAAGCCATCACATTTTTATTATTCATTTCGGACGTATCCATTGACTGTTTGGTGACCTCCAAACTATCAATAGGAGCAACATCCATTGACTCAACCTCCATTGTTTCTTTTGATTCACCTGGATCACTCATAATTAAAAATGAAATTGATTATCGTTCACAAATCACAAAACAACTTTTCCGTTCTTAAGTTATAATAATTGAGGTTAGTTTTAGATCGGTTAGAAAAGTAATGACAATGACAAGTGACAACCTGACAACAAACATGACAAGACAAAACTTTCTTCTTTTTTAATGGTGTTCCTATTTCTTGCAAAAATTTTGGGTGTCCATCTGGTTTGCCCAGGGAACCGACGTACTTATAATTCGGTTGCGGTCACTGTCGCTGGATAATGGGAACCAATCGGATTGTGACCAACATAGATAAAGGTTTATAGGGGGGATAGAATGGACTCTTCTGTATTAGTAAAACTGTCACTATAACATGCGCCATCTATGCCTCAGGGTACAAGTGCCAACTCCAACATTTTAAAGAAATCTGCTTAGATTTAAGTTGGCGTCTTATATTAATACTACAGCTCCTCGCCACTAGATGGACTTCTTTAGTTTTCGGCGGGAACTTCAAAATAATTTTTAATATATTAAAATAATTTATTTTTTTCAATTTTTGACAAAACGTTAACAAGTTATAGTCAAGCATATACTTGAATTCAATAATTATGTAAAATAACCATGACTTCAAATAATACATTAAAATTATAACTTGTATAACATTTTTGTCATAAAATTAGAAAAATATAAATTATTTTGAAAGTATTTTCTATTGTATTAACAATAATAATAATAGTAATAATCTTTATTTCAAATGGGTTACAATGTAAAACAAAGCAAAATGAAATTACGTCACATTAAAGAAAAACAATTTTATAGATACTGCTTAAATTTTTATGAATTTTCACAAAAGTCTTTTAAACTATAAGGTTCCAGGTCAATTAAATACTTTTTAGTTCTCTTTTACACATTACTCATTACACTTACACATCATTTTTGTGTACCAATTCGTTTTAACTTTTCTAGCAATGTATTGAATACCTTAAGGCACATAATGTGGAGATTTTTCGGTTAGTGTTAGCCTATGTATTGGATACTTAAAAATTATCTTGTACTGCTGGCAAAGGCATTATCATTTTGGCAATCGCTTTCACTGAGACACTTTAATGTTTGTAAACTGGTGCTAGCAGTTGAAATAAGTGACAGTTTCCATGATTATAGCAGGTGCAGAGCGACTAGTTTCTCCAGCATGACGTAATGGTTCTAAAAAAATAAAGCTTTTGTTTAGCAATAACTAACTCATAAAAACTGAAAAAAAAAACAGCATATTCAAATTATACAAAAATGAATTAAGTATTATTTAGCTAATAAATAATCATAAAATATTAAACTCAATTATTATCAATATTTGTCATTATTTGGATAGTTCTAGGTTTTTATTTTATTTTTTAGTTGCACCTACAAACTATTATATGTAGGTAGGTACCTTTGTATGTATATATTTCAATATTATTTCAAATTTCAACAAACAAGCTCAATACATTCCGAGATACATTCTTTATTTAATTTTAAACAAATAAATTATCATTAAGTATTATTGTAAAGACACACAAATATACACATAGCTTAGTCAAAGTTAAAGGCTGTACACATTTTAGAAAAAAAAATTATAAATACCTGGTAAATTAACTGATGGCACCACTCCTTTTTTAAGTTTACGATTCATTCCAAAATCCTAAGGTAGAAAATGTAGAGAGCATACTCTATACGTATTATAAACTTGTTCTGGTAAAATTTCATTCACCAAACGCATATTGCCACAAGCATTTACCCATTTATCGAACATTGTTCTGTCCTTTGCTGGATTAGGAAACCGATGTTTAGACTCAGTATTTTTCCAGCAGCTCTCTATACAGCAGTAACCAGGCATGGTTAAGAAGGTGGTAGGTATATATCGGTGCGAGTGTAAGTGACGTTCAATGGCACTGGAAAAAATCCAACACGCTAGAGGGTTAGGGTAGTATCTAAAAATAAATGCAAGTATAGAAAATTTAATGGAAAAAAAAATTCTTCAATTTAACTTTGCGAGCTATTTTATGCGTAAAAAAATTTAAAGTATTTGTTAGGTTTTTCTATTCCACTAGGATTGTTAATAACACACCATTCTAATAACTCAAAAAAAAAAATCATGAGGGTCTGAGGTTAGCATCATAGCTAAAAGTCAGTGTTAAAAATTAAATAATAGGATTTTGAAACTTACCTGGTAATTTAACGTAATTCTAACAATTGTAACAGTTTAGTAAAAAGTTCAAATGTCTCCTAGGTATAAGCATTTATAATAAATCACAATAAAAATACACAAAAAAGCATGAACTATGACAAACAAACAATCTAACCAAAAATGTTCAACAATCAACAAGATAAAATGAAAATGGCGTTCTCGCTCAGCTGTCGTTCCGTCGTCGACACAGAAAAATAAAGGGTTTTATGTCTACGATGCCAAAAACCACAGAAAAAAAAAGGGTCAAAACCAACGTGTTGATTTGCGCCGTCTGGTGGCGAGGGTACAACTAAAAACCTTATCTCAAGCGGCTCATTGAGAGTGCGCAGACCATGGTGACCAATCAGGATTTTTCTCGGTATTCTATCAATATTGCAAAATTTATCCCAAGAATGGACATTTTCATTGGCCCTTTGCATTGGCCACAGCACAGAATACGGAAGAAAAGCAATGGCCTGATGTAAAAGAAGTGAGACCGGGTCGTCGGTCGTCACTTGCGTAATTGCGTAAATGTGAAGTATAAGCGTGACAGCGCAGCGTAGATTAAAGAGGTGATTGATCATTATGGCTGATTTATACCTCAATTAAATTAAACTAAACTAAACTAAACTAAGAAAATTAAATTAAGAAATTAAGGCGATGGTTTATACTTCTTCAACTAAGCCACTTGATTGAATATACGAGAAAAGAAGAAGGTGCTCCTAACCTAATGAATATTATTGTTTTAAAACATAAATACTGTTGTACTAATTCAATCAATGTATACCCTCGTTAACAACCATCGTGAAACTTTTTGAAATAATCAAAATATCGAAAATATAATTCTAAAATTAAACAAGAATTTAGGGTTATGTGCACAACAAAATGCACAAATTCTTCTTTATTACATTCATTCATTCACCGAAATGACAAATGACATGACGGGAATCACGGATTATGCCGATCGCCCCACGAACTATGTCGATTCAACTAAGAAGTTAAAAGTTCGGCAACTTCTTAGTTTAATTTAATTTAATTTAATTCCTTAATTGTAGGTATAAATGCGTCCATATGATGGTGGTATTTTAACTTCTTAATTTCTTAGTTTAGTTTAATTTAATTTAGTTTAATTGAGGTATAAATCAGCCATTAGGTAGGATTCTATCTCAATGTGATTGATTGGTTAGTCATTTTTAAAATGGCGGCCTAACCATTGGCCTAACCGATCAATCACGTCACCCTGCTACCCAGAGAACTACCTGGTCTGGTAGGTAGTTCTCTGCTGCTACCTAAGATAGAGTTGTGTAGTTCGCGAACGAACTAGTTCAAAAGATCGAATCTGGCAACTGAACTAAAAGATTCAATCAGTAATTACTAAAAGATTGAAACAAGGCGAACTAAAGTCTAAACGGAATGTACTACGCAAGCGAGAGCGAGACGACCGAGATTATAGGTTTTGTCACCTGACCGACCTACCTACCGAACTAAACGAACTAGTCTTTTGAACTATTCACTTTATTGAACGAGATCGAAAGATTGACATCGGCAAAGTGAACTAAACTTCCCAGCACTAACCTAAGATCATTGGGCCGGCCCCACCTCACCGATAACATAATATATCAATAGTTGCACCGTTTTACCAATTTATAGTACTCCATTAAAGTTAACTAGGTCTGCACTGTATGCAGAAAGTAATGAAATTAATGTATTTTGTGAAAAAGAGTACTTCTGAGCAGGGACCCGGACCGAAATTAAATAACGGTTCCGTTCCGGCTTCGATTCCTGATGAAATAAATAATTTGGGTTCCGTTACAGTTCCGGTCCCGAAATAATTATTTCGATTCGGTTCTTACCAATTTTTAGGGGTTCCGATCCGGTTCCATACAAACTAGGAAATTTCGATTCCGATTCGGTTCCGAAAAATCAAAGGCAAATAAATAAATACCTGTTGTATTGTATAGTTGTATTACTTGTATTCCTAGTACTTGAGGTGGCTTGAAGAAGTAAGTTCGTAGAAAATAAAAAAAGACAAGTAAACCAACGGTAAAAATTATTGTCAAAGACACTCATCACAGATAACAAAAAAAATTAGGTTAAGGTTAGTGTTCCCCACAGAACAGAAGTCACGGAATAAACTAAAAATTAAACAATATCCGGCCAAGGCCAAGTATCACCCTGAATACCGAAAAACAACCCAAAAAACCGTTATAATTTTTAGAGGTTCCGGTTTTCCTAAAATTGTTTTGCTAGTAAAATAATCGGTTCCGATTCCGGTCCAAAAATAATATCTGTTCCGGTCCGGTTCTTTGCAGTTAACGGTTCCGGTCCGGGTCCGGCCCTGCTTCTGAGAGACAAATAAAAAGTAGGGGTACACAAATTTAGGACCTCAAAAACAGTAAATGTACCGGGTGTCCCACTAAGAATGGCTCTCGGCCGTATCTCACAAAGGGTTAGTCGTATGTCGTATGGCTTGCGGAGACATTTTTTTTTAGTAAAAGTGGCCATGAGAAATTGCTGGAAATTATTTTTAAGCTTCTCAGTCGAGCGCTAGCGGGCGTAACCGTAACGATAAATCAGTAAAACTTGTAAAACTCAGTATTTTCAAAAGTTGAATATTTAAGGTGACCTATGAAAATGAGAAATAAAGCACGCCTAACTTGGCTAGAAAGACGAGACGGTAATTCGCCCACGTCAAACCGATGTTGCCAAATGCTCTAGACATGCTTCGGTTTCGCGGGAAAATTTAAAATTGTATCACGGACGCTGATGAGTCCTTGCTAGACAAATTCCGTCGAAAAGGAATATTGGTAACCGGTTTGTTCGTTGTTACCCAGAGCATTTTTTTTTTAAATTTAATTTTTATAAAATAATATTAGTGGAAAAAATTGAATTAAAAAAAAATGTTCTGGCCGTTCTGGGTAACAACGAACAAACCGATTGCCAATATACCTTTTCGACGGAATTTGTAGAAAAGGAGGCGGTGGGACTCGTGCGGTTGGTTAAGAAAAATATTTCTACGGTCGAGCGGATAATATATTATGCCATATTTGCAGCCTCCAGCGCAAACATGATTGCTGTTCAACGAGAACCGTTCAACGACAGGCGTCTCGCCGCTGATGTCCTCATTTTGGCTGCCTTCCGTCTTCCGTCTAAAAGGTATATCGGCAATCGGTTTCTTCGTTCATAGCAGAGCATTTTTTTTTAAATCCAATTAATTTCATATTATTTTATAAAATATTAATTAAATTAAAAAAAATGCGCTGGATAACAACGAACAAACCGATATTTCAATACGGAAGGCAGCCAAATGTCAAGAGTAAGAGGACATCAGCGGCGAGACACTCGTGTTCAACGTACAAAACAAAAGAAAACATAACCTAACTCTTTAAAATTAATAATGGCGCTTAAAAGTTTAAACGGCAACATCGGTTTGGCGTGGGCGAATTACCGTCTCGTTTTAAAAACTTACGGGACTCGTGGGGCATGGAGCGAATTGGGGTGCTGGGTAGGGTAGTGTATGGGACAAGTGAATGTGCTTTATGTAAGTAAATTAATTTTAGCAATATTCAAAACAAATCGAGTAAAGATAGAACTTTTATAATTAACAAGCTATCGATATTTAACTCCATCTCTACTTTCTAGAGTTTCTATAATGTTGAGGTTATGTTTTATATTTTGTTGTTTTTTTTTGGTTTTTGTATGTATATTCTGTGGGTATATTATAATATTATTGTTTTTGAAAGAATGCAAGCAGCTAAAAAATCATGAACGAAGTTTATTCACTGTACATAGATCGTTGGTATGATGTGCGTAAGCAAATAGGAGAAAAAGTTATTATTTTTATTTAAATCTATAGGTAAGTTAAAATGTGTAAAGTGGGCATTGTTTTTATTTTTTTCAACTCTGTTGAATTACATTTTTCAACTCTTGTGTTGAAAAAATTTAATTAACACAATGATGATACCTACAAACTATTAAAAACAAATCAAACTCTTTTTGAATATATTGTATAGTCGTAGGAAAAATTGTGTACATTACTCGTGTGAAAGTGATTTTCTTACACTCGGAGAATTTCCGCACTCGGCTAAAATATGATTCAAAGAATTATGGACAGCAGCCGCAGCAGCCGCAGTATTTCTGTGGCAGAGTTGGAAATTGCTGTATTGTCAACCAGGGATAGGTTGGAGTCGTATATTAAATATGGTAGGCGACAATTTGAACAGTTAGGGCGACACTGACTGGAGTATTCGGTATACCTTTTGACGTCATAATAATTTGTACGTAAAAGCATGTAATTTTAAATCGTATTTTGTTTTTCCAAAGCCTATGTGACTTGAAAAACCTTTACCGTTGAAACTTAAATAAGTAGGTATAGATAATCATATTTTTAGGTGTTTATTTTTCTCTGCTTTGAAAAAAGATATCAAGTTGTGGTTTTCGCCAGTTTTTTAGGCTTCTATTCATCTTTATAATGAGGTAAAATTAAAATTACTATTGTACCTATTTAAAATTTTTGAAAAAATTCGCAATGTTTGTTAAGTTGTAAGATAGCTCCCTCTAGCGCCTACTTTAAAAATCATATTGTCATAGTTAATAAATATTTATTTAATATTTAGTTAATACAAACAGTACATCACAGAGAATACCTCCAAATAGTACAATAAACACAAATACGTATACATACATCAATAATAAAGTTCGTTATTAACATAATTTTTAAACCTTGTAAAATTCTGATATCTAAAAATATCGACATTCTATATAGTGGAATATAGAGTACCTACCTAGGGGAAACTCTTTTTAACAAAACTAAGTTTACTGAATTCTCTGTTGAGCTAACCCGGAGTTATAAGCATTTGTTTAAAATAATGTTCAACCTTCCCCCACCACTTTATTTTAAAACTGACAAAGACGTTTCATAAGTGAATTTTGTTCAGAAAGCCTCAAAGTATACGAAAATAGTACTTTCAATACACCTTAAATAGGCATTTTTTGAAAATACTGAGTTTTATTAATTTACCGTTAGGGTTACGCCCTCTAGCGCTCGACTGAGAAACTTAAAAATAATTTCTCATGGCTGCTTTTACTAAAAAAAAATTTTCCGCAACCCATACGACTAACCCTTTCTGAGATACGGCCGAGAGCCATTCTTAGTGGGACACCTGGTACTCTTAAAATAGTACCTTCTTTTTCAAACAAAGATAATTTAGTGCTTAGTGCAAATCAGCAGAAATTTGTCATCATTGATTTCTATTAAAAACGATTTCTGATCGGGACAAAATGTAAAGAATTTGTCACCTTATATATTAGGTATATGTCTGTGATACTGAGTACTAAAAGTACTTTTTTTTTACTGATACCCTACTTCGCTAATTTAAAGTACGCCTCAGCGTGTTTAAATCCCACTTTCAAAAACGCGCGTGTTTTAAAGTTACCATAGCAACATCAACAACCCGTGAAACGTGAAGTCTAAATATGTCAACTTTTTAATTATTGATTTGACAGAATTACCTTTTAACATCAAATAAAATATTTTTTTAAGCAACACACAATCAATGTCAACGGTGACAACAATGAATCTTATGTGGCAGATTGGAAGTTATTTTTGGTTCTCCTCATTTTCATGACAACGACAGGTATATCACATCACGAATTCGACCATTTCACTTATTTACTAAGTTATTATTTCCATTTTTGTAATATAAATACCAATAAGTGTACCAATAAAAAAAAATAATGTAAAGTATTCGTGGATAACTGGTCTTTAAAACACTTGCTCTATTTCAAGCACTCCGGCTGCGCCGTCGTGCTTGCAAAATCGCGCGTGTTTTAAAGACCTTAATATCCACTTATACTTTAATATACTATTATACGAACGAATTAATAATCGAATATATAATATATGCAATATTGAAAATTGAGTGTTCTAACCGATTTGTTTAAAAAAATAAGATGACACTCGATAATAAAATTACTAAAAATCGTTTTTTTTTATGTTAAAGGAACCTCAAAATTAGGTAGGTACTTTATAATAAAAATGCTTTTAAAAATCAACAAGTTTTTATTATTTTAATAAATCTATTATTATAAAGGTAAAATAAGTATAAGTGGATTCTAGGTACAAGATTTAACAGCGAAAGTTTAAACTGATAAACTGAACCTAATGACGTATATTTCCTATACCTAAATAATTTACAAAACAATGCAAAACGTAAATCTAAATTCTAATAGATAGACATATTATATAGTTCTAACTTTTTCTTGTCCTAGGTATATCATAAAATTTAAGCAACGGCATAATACAATCGTTTTTTCCAGTGCTAAAATTTTTACAAATGGAGTAGCAATAATTTATGTTCCTATTTGGTATTTTAACTTTTTTTCCTCTTTATCACGTGGCTGTCACTCAACAAATCAATTTACAGCATTTAATAAATATTAACCAATCAGAAATTTAAAAGTTAGTAAAGTAAACAGTTTAACAAAAATAAACATCGGTATGCAGCACCCATCCTAAATCCATTCTATTTATATATATTCTAATAAAACATTAAAGAAGTTTATACAAAATTAATTTGCACTAATTTTTACTGATGATGAGTTTTTGATTCCGAAACGTCTTATTAATATAGGTATTAGGTGTGATGCGTCGTTGAATTTAAAAATAATAAAATAAAATTTTCCCACTATTAAAAAAACAAAGTTGGTGATGGTTGTGAAAAAACAAAACGGACTGAAAATCTAATTACATTACCTTATAGAGGAGAAAAAATGGTACCAAAGAAAGTAAACTTCATTTTAACATATTTCTTCAAATAAAGTAAAAAGAAAATAAAAACGAAATCGCGAAAAAGGTACTTTCCATTCGTTTCTTTTAAACAGCAAAGCAAATAAGAATCTTTGCTTATATAAGTACGTTTATTAAAGGAACGCTTCACGAACAACTTCGATAGTACGCATGGTAATTAATAAGAGAGGGGCATACTTAACCGCGGCAAGAGGTGAGGAAAAAATCTTTGCTGTGCTAATTTAAGTTATATTTTTAAAAGGAACGCTCAACTTAGGCGTTGGCTTTGCTTTGCTATTTAAAAGTAACTTAAAAGAAACTCGGCTAATATCTGTGAGTTTTTAAATGCAAAATTTAGTAGGGCCCAACTTTTTCTAAGTTAACCATCTCCCTGTAGAATGCATTCTTATTATCCGGGACACCCTATAGAGACAAATTCTCACTAAAACTTATTTAACACCTACCTACTCAAAAAATTGAGTAACTTTTTAATATCCACAATCATTTTAGTTTATGAAGATGAAAATGGTTAAATTTTATAGCAAACATTATAATTTAAAAAAAAAAGGTACCTAACTGATGATTATAAGAAAAATTGGTTTTCTATTATTAGGCTCTATAATAAGTAAGTAGGTAGGTACAACAAAGGGTATCGTCTACCTATGTCCTCGCCAATCGTTTAATTGAAGTATCGCCACAACACGTTCATAATAATTACCCTATTTTATTCCCTTAAAAACAATTTTTTTGTAGACAATAAATTTTCCACATAGGTTCCAAAAAGCTACTATTTCTCTTTAGCTGGCGCTAGTGTTGTAGCTATTACAGTCGCATTTCTGGAGGAAAGAGATGCTGACGACTCCGGGATACTTATTTGGAACTGTAGCAAGACGACCAAGTATGTTACCATTGTAGCCAGCAACTGAAAAGCAAATAAAATGATACTTTTAGTTAACGGAAAAAATAGTTTGATTTGTAGTAGGCATGATATTTGCTTACTTACAGAAAAAAAATTTTTAATGAAAGAACTATATACATATACAGGGTCTCCCAAATTCGATGGTACATTAGAAGTATCTAGAAAAGTAATATAAATATCGTTCTGAAATTTTGTAATGTCCACAAGACATAGCATTCTAGCCTTTAAAAATATTTTTATAAATGCGGCGTTGCCAGTTCTACCTTTACCGGATAGTAACATTAGAATTTTAAATGCAACACCCTATATATTATTCTATTTTTAGATTCTTCGGGTAAATCTAAGTAACTTTTATTAACTACTAGCTATACCCCGCGCGCGTTGCTACGCTACTTACTAAAATAAATTTGAAGGAAAGACATTACACAAATATCCGACATCCCAGCTTCCGTTGCGCCACTTTTTTTTATGCCGAAAGCTTCCTCGGCCTGCACACAGCAACTCACCAAATCCCGGCATGCGTTGCGCTACTTTTTTTATGCCAAAATTTTCCTCGACCTGCACACAACAACTCACCAAATTTTTATCATAATCAGATAAATGGTATAGGAACGCATACCGGATATACCACCGACAGACAAACATTCATTTTTATATATAGATGTCCTATGCTTACCTCCCATCGTTCCTTAGATATTAATTGTTTTAATATTTTTTGCGGCCAAAACAGGAATAACAAAAAATCAAATATTTTCTACAGGGTGTCCAAAAAATTTGTTTCGGTGAGCCCTTCCAAAAAAGTACCAAAATGCACTTTTTTCAAATGGAACACCCCGTATATTATGAAACCAGATGATAGAGCGGAAAATTCCAGGTTCATAAGTTTAACATGATTGTTCCTCTATACCTACGTTCAATAGATTTTGACTTATAAGGGTTTTTATTGATTAAAAATTATTATTTGCTACTAAAATTTTTATAATAGGGTGCCATGACACAATGGCAGGTTGGTTTCAAAAACAAAAAACATACATAAAATAGGAGGTAATTTTTGTAATTGCTCGTTATTAACATCCTACATAGATAAATAAGAACAGTTTGAATTTTTAAAATAAGCAACAAAAAAATTAAACCATAAGAATAAAATTTTCTAATAAAACTAATAGCTGAATTGTTTAAAGTGATCGCCATTTACAAGTAGACACTCCTGAATCGTAGTAATCACATGTTCACTAGTAGCTCTTTGAATTTCTGCGGGATCCAATTCTTGAAACGCTCGTGTCACCCTATTTCGCAGATCCTCCTTTGTTGCCACAGGTGTCTTATACACTTCTTTTTTAATCTTTCCCCAGAGATAGAAATCCAGGGGTGTAATATCTGGAGATCGCGGTGGCCAACCCCATGGACCATTACGTCTTATCCATTGATCTTTAAACATTAAATTCAGCTCCCTGTCTACTTCACGTGTACAATGCGCAGGAGCCCCATCTAATTGATATCAAGAACTTTGCGAGACATTAAGCGGCAAATTATCCAAAAAGTCGCAAAAAATTGTCCTTAAAATTTCTACATATTTTTGGGGCGCTAAAATTTCGTCATAAATATAAACCGAAAATGTGTCATTCATTAACAAACAAAACACATTAAAACTAAATTTCTGCTGATATCCTCTTTCTTTCATATAATCTGGATTTTCCTCCGCCCAAAAATGATTGTTACGCCGATTAAATACACCCTCACGAGAAAATTTGGATTCGTCAGTCCAAATTTTTTTTTTCAGATAGTCGGGATCTTCATAGGTCCGACTTAGTATCATTTCGCAAAAATCTAGACGTTTTGGTGGATCTTCTGGTAACAAAGATTGTAGCGTAATAAATTTAAAATCATGCATATTATGCTTATGCAGAATTCTACAAATTGAAAAGTGAGATACTCCTGTATCATTCTCAGCGCTGGATATTGAGGAATGAGGAAAAGCATAGAAATACCCCAAAACAGTTATTTCATTTTGTTCATCTCCAGTTACTGGTTGTTTTTGAACTCTCGGGGCATTTCTTCTTGCAAAATTAATGTAATTAAGTTCAAGCCTTCTAAATTTCCGCAAATTCATTGGCGGTAAATTTGGATAAAGTTCATTAAATCTCCTGCAAGTTCTTAACATAATTATTTGGCACTCACCGTGAATATAAAATAAATTTAAGATAACTTCATTTTTGTAACTGTTCTCCATTCTTATTACTTTGGTATGACAGGCACAATAAAAAATCTATTGAACGTAGGTATAGGAACATGTTAAACTTATGAACCTGGAATTTTCCGCTCTATCATCTGGTTTCATAATATACGGGGTGTTCCATTTGAAAAAATTGCATTTTGGTACTTTTTTGGAAGGGCCCACCGAAACAAATTTCTTGGACACTCTGTATAAAATATTTACCAAATTTGTTATAGAACCGAAATGACTGTATATTGTTTAAATATTTCTAAAATTTGAGATTGTTAGATTAATAGATAAGTATAATATTTGATTTTTTGTTATTCCTGTTTTGGTCGCAAAAAATATTAAAACAATTAATATCTAAGGAACGATAGGAGGTAAGCATAGGACATAGTTAATAAAAGTTACTTAGATTTACCCGTAGAATTTAAAAATAGAATAATATATAGGATGTTGCATTTAAAATTCTAATGTTACTATCCGGTAAAGGTAGAACTGGCAACGCCGCATTTACAAAAATATTTTTAAAGGCTAAAATGCTATGTCTTATGGACATTTACAAAATTTCAGAACGATATTTATATTACTTTTCTAGATACTTAATGTACCATCGAGTTTGGGAGACCCTGTATATATGCACTATGTATATTCATGAAAATAGTTTTGCACGAAAAACTTGTCACTTTTTACATACATATAAAAGATAATGCTTAGTGTACCACTAAAAACAAAATTTTTGTGTTATAATTATTTTCACAGGATTGTACCGGGTGTTCCACCTATCGGCTATATCTCAGAAAGTAATAACACTAGGACTTTGGGAAAAAATATATATCCATAAAAGCGGCCAAGAGAAATTGCTGGAAATTATTCTCAAGTTCGAAAAATGACCGCTAGGGGGCGTAAGAGAACTTTCAAAATAGAAATGCTGATTTTCTCTTGATTTTTCTCAATAAAAATATGTTAAAAATATAAGCATTGTATTCGTCATAAAATTATGCAACTTTATGTTAGGAATCGTTTTTTTCTATTTTCAATAATAAAGTGGTGGGAGAAGGTCAAACCTTTTTTCCTTTAAACGTTAATATCTCTGCTTTGGATAAACCGATTTTATTCAACTTGATCTTGAAAAAAACCCCTTCTTTTCCTCTACACGTAGATCTATTAACTATACCATATTGATTCTGATGGTGGCCACTAGATGGCGTTTTTCCGTAATTCCTCAATGAATAAGGATTTTCTCGAAAAAACTAAATGTTATGATATGACTTTTTCATCATATTTTATTTTAGGCTTATAAAGGCTATTAAATAGTGGAATAAAAAATCCAGGTCCGTATTTAAAATAAAAAAGTTGATGATGGTCGCTCGAATCCGAAACGTCGGATTAAAAAACTAACCCCATCAGCTTGTAGAGGAGGAAAAGTTACTGTAAGGAACTGAAAACCGCAACGTGATATCTTTTGTTAAACCAGTGATTTAATTGATTAATGAATGTTTTAAAAAATGGCCTATTTTTCTTATTATCCCTAATTTCTCTAGTTTAACAAAATATATCACGTTGCGGTTTTTAGTTTCTTGTAGTAACTTTTCCTCCTCTACAAGCTGATGGGGTTAGTTTTTTAATCCGACGTTTCGGATTCGAGCGACCATCATCAACTTTTTTATTTTAAATACGGACCTGGATTTTTTATTCCACTATTTAATAGCCTTTATAAGCCTAAAATAAAATATGATGAAAAAGTCATATCATAACATTTGATTTTTTTGAGAAAATCCTTGTTCATTGAGGAATTATGGAAAAACGCCATCTAGTGGCCACCATCAGAATCAATATGGTATAGTTAATAGATCTACGTGCAGAGGAAAAGAAGGGCTTTTTTTCAAGACCAAGTTGAATAAAATCGGTTTATCCAAAGCAGAGATATCAGCGTTTGAAAGAAAAAAGGTTTGACCTTCTCCCACCACTTTAATATTGAAAATAGAAAAAAACGATTCCTAACATAAAGTTGCATAATTTTATGAAGAATACAATGCTTATATTTTTAACATATTTTTATGAAGAAAAATCAAGAGAAAATCGGCATTTCTATTTTGAAAGTTCTCTTACGCCCCCTAGCGGTCATTTTTCGAACTTGAAATTAATTTCCAGCAATTTCTCTTGGCCGCTTTTATCGATATATATTATTTCCCAAAGTCCTAGTGTTATTACTTTCTGAGATATAGCCGATTACCTCCTTAGGTGGAACACCCGGTACTATGGTAATCCAGTAATTAGTAGAGAATCCGTCATAAACTAATGTTTTTTGGATTTTTTTTGGAAAAAATAAAAAATTAATGAATTTGTACCCGTTCATAATTTGTATAATTGTATTCCAGGGAATTACGCCCAAAAGCAAATTCTAACAAAAGTTTAATTAGATATGACATTTCAACCCCCCATTACGTCTATTGGAAATACCCTAATTATGCCAATGGGTTAAAACTTTGAAATTTTAAACAGTCTAAGAAATTATTACTGTGAAAAAATTGTCTTGTGTGGGTTTCTCCATGATTTCACAAATTTTTGTCACTTTATCGGCTTTTAATACTATAATAATATGTACGTAACTATATGATAAAATATACTTACCGATTTAAACAAATTTCTGTTGACATCGAAGAATCCACAGAGGCACATGTCACTGGGATTCATTTCAGTTGCTCTTAAGAACATATTCAGCTGCAATTAAAATAGTTTGATAAAATAACATACAATATACTTTACAACCATGCAGCCATATTGCGCACATGCACCCATACATCTCTAAAACGGTATCGGATAAATTGACGTAATGTCGCGTATTTTGGGTCATTTTTCGCATCAAAAAAGTATTTGAAATATTTAAAACTTTCATTCGCCCAATTATGAAGTCCTAAAATATGCAATATTGTTTAATTTAACGGCTATTAAGTCTAGCCTACATAAAGTTAAAGTTACATAAAAATAAATGTTCTACTCATAAAATACCTCTTGTTGGGCATCCTCACTCATCATTGAAAGTTCAACCAAAAGAATCTTCTTTTGAAAATAAGTGCGAACCTAAAAAAAAATACATTTTGAATAAGAAAATGTAAACGGCAATAGCGTACTTATTTAAATTTTAATGTTGGAGTTTATGTCAATATTTTGGTACTCTGTACCGGGTGTCCCACTAAGAATAGCTCTCGGCGGTATCTCAGAAAGGGTTATTCGTATGGCTTGCGGAAAAAAAATTTTTTAGTAAAAGTGGCCATGAGAAATTGCTGGAAATTATTTTTAAGTTCCTCATTTCGCCGCAAGAGGGCACATTTAAAATTTTTTTTGTAAATTCTAAATTTTTCCTAAAATTCCCATATTAAGGTATAACTCTGATTACATCATCGAAAAGCTTAGACAATTCTGCATCATTTTGGTTTAAAGCTCGTTGGCCTTGATAAGAGTGGGGGAAGCTATTGAATATGTAAACATTAAAATCGCTGTAACTTCTAACCGACTTATCCGATTTTACTAAATGTAAGCTTGTTTGGAAGGAAAAGGTAAGTATCTTCAATCGCCGTATCCAACAGTACACGATAATGTTTAATAAAATTGCTAGAGGGCGCAATTTGTAATGTTTTTTCTATTTTATCCCGAAAATTCAAATCATACGGTATAACTATGACATCATAGTCGGAAAGTAGATGAAATTTGCAAGAAAAGATGTGAAGACCGCTGTTCGATATCCTTGTTCGTTTCAGAGTGATCGCCAATGCCAATGCTAATTATTAATACAAATAGCGCCCTCTAGCAATTTTATTAGGAACTATCGTGTACCATTGGATACGACAATTGAAGGTACTTCCAAACAAGCTTAAATTTAGTAAAATTGGATAAGTCGTTTAGAAGTTACAGCAATTTTAATGTTTACACTTTCAATAGCTTCTCCCACGACACTCTTATCAAGTGAAAGTGTAAACATTAAAATCGCTGTAACTTCTAAACGACTTATCCGATTTTACTAAATTTAAGCTTGTTTGGAAGTTCCTTCAATTGTCGTATCCAATGGTACACGATAGTTTCTAATAAAATTGCTAGAGGGCGCAATTTGTATTAAAAATTATTGTTTTGGCAATAACTCTGAAACAAACAAATATATCGAACTGCGGTTTTCACATTTTTTCTTGCAAATTTCATCTACTTTCCGATTATGATGTCATAGTTATACCGTATGATTTGAATTTTCGGGATAAAATCGAAAAAACTGTTATTATTACAAATTGCGCCCTCTAGCAATTTTATTAGAAACTATTGTGTATCATTGGATACGGCAATTGAAGTTACTTACCTTTCCCTTCCAAACAAGCTTAAATTTAGTAAAATCGGATAAGTCGTTTAGAAGTTACAGCGATTTTAATGTTTACACATTCAATACCTTCCCCCACTCTTATCAAGGTCGGTACGCCAACGAGCTTTGAACCAAATTGATGCAGAATTGTCTAAGCTTTTCGATGATGTAATCAGAGTTATACCTTAATATGGGAATTTTAGGAGAACTTTAGAATTTAAAAAAGAAATTTAATTGTGCCCTCTTGCGGCGAAATAAGGAACTTAAAAATTATTTCCAGCAATTTCTCATGGCCACTTTCACCAAAAATTTTTTTTTTCCGCAAGCCACACGACTAACCCTTTCTGAGATACGGCCGAGAGCTATTCTTAGTGGGACACCCGGTACAACACCTGCTCTATATTAAAATTCTAGGAAATTTTTTATTGTTAAAAAACTGCTGGTTAAATTGATACGACACTTCACTTAGTGACAGGTCGTATTGAAAAATCGAAATGGAAAGTGCTTTCCGAAATACTAGATTCGCTCTCTAAAAAGAACACTCTCAAAATAATGGATGGATCTCTAGACAGAAATTAAAGTAGAAATCAGTATAGAAATCTCGAGGTCGTATCATGAAGGGATGTCCAAAGGGAGGAGTTGCCTCGCCACTACTGTGGAACTTACTTCTAGACAGCTTTCTCGACTGACTAAACAAATAAGGTTTTTACACCATAGCATACGCAGACGATTTGGTCATACTCACAGGAAAATGTTAGAAGATACTATGCAGAAGAATGCAAGCGGGACTCAAAATCATAGAAAACTGGTGCAAAGAACACTCTTTGTTAGTTAGTTTAAAAAATACTGAGATGGTCCTCTTTGCCAAAAAAGAACACGGGAAACGCTTAACGCTCCATAACGTTAGAAACCAAATTAAACTTCTCCACAAAGGTGAACTATTAGCTAGAAGACAGTATATAGAGAGCCTAAAGAATTTATAGTAATAGTGTTGTCAAACCATTTGGGAAGTCGGGGTTTATCTCGGAAGGTAGTCATTCATACGATCTATGCTAGCATACAGACTGTAGTCTGGGGACCTAAAACAAACCAACAACAGCCAGCCAAAAATTAGAGCAACTTTAGTGAATTACATGACTTAATATCACTGGCGTTATGTTAAAGGCGCGCACCAACGAGAACAAAGGGGGTAATTCTTAAACTCCCCCCTTGACATCTACATAAGAAGGAATAAGTGGCCTTATTGATGACTTTTGCACAACTACGCACAGTTGGAGTAGAACCCTGGCACTGTAGGTTCCGGCGCACTAAGTCTAGCATGTGTACGGAATCCGTTGCCAAGATTACACTACTATATGCGAACGCAGACTTTACCGCCAAGACATGTTTTTAAAAAATTCTCCAGCATATAAAACACAAAGACACTGAAGAAGGTAGATTCAATATACATCTACAGACTAATTAAAACAGAAACAGGCTCAGGATGTGGAATATATGCCGAATCCCTGAACCTAAACTCACATTGGGTTGTGGGAAAATATGCAAGCGTAAGTCAGATCGAGATCGCTAGCATAACAACGGCAGCAAAAACAGGCACTACTAGCCTAGAAAGACTACGATTCACCGCAGGACTTGTAGAATGTCACCAAGCACTGCTCGCAGCCACTCAAAAGAACGTGATGGAAGTGAGCAAAGAAACATGACACATTAAGAAAAAATCTGATCGCTGACTCATTGGCAAAAAAACCTTCCGAGCGCATGTTAATCTAACAGCATTAAAGGAGATACCCTAGACGACGTCATCAACTACTTTAGATCTGTAGTTGGCTAACGAGCTAATAGCATCTCCTTTATTTAATTTTTTTAAATCTTAATCCCCTACGAAGATTGAACAATGGGTCAATTGTGGCCTAAGAGCTGTGTAGCCTAGCTCATCCTTCACTCCTTCCAGATTCAGAGCTGTTGGTTAGAAAGTTCGCCGTAATAAGAAAAAAAAGTCGTTTCAATCAAAATCTTATAAATCTTATAGTAAAATAAGATATAGTTGTCGGTAGTAGTATGGTAGCATAAAAATAAAGTGAAGGTAGGGAAATTATTACAAATCACGTTAAATGAATCTTCAACTATAACAGGGTGACGTTGCTAAAAAATACCATGGCGTTCTGTTTTCCATGAATTTAACAAGGAAAAATCATGTTATGGTAAAAAATAATTTATCTGTTTCCAGCTTAATAATTAACGTTAATAAAACGTTAACTTACACAAGTGGAAGCATAGTGGGCCTCGTCACAGATAAAAAATAACATGGTTATTGAAGATACTGCAGTAATTGCAAGTCCAATATCTTTTATACTCATTCCCTCTTGAATTTGTGATAATAATCCATAAATCGTTAACGTTATCACAAAAAACAGGTATAAGCACAAAAACGTTAAAGCATATCCAAATGAGTTTCCAACGTTTCGAATAATTTTACTGAGCATCATCCACAGAGATCGATAATCTGCCAGTTTGTTTGTAGTATGAGAGTTTTTCAGAGCATTTTGAAAATCTTCTACTATAACAGTTGCGATGTTTCCTATGACGTCACAATATACGTACCAAGCCCCACCTATCATGTAGGTTATCACATTTATATAGCAGTACGGTATTACCTAAAATAATATTAAATCGTTACTTATATATTTTCGAGTTTTTAGCAAATACTAGGGAACTTTCCAATTTTTTTTTTCAATAATATGATTTAGTTAGGCCTAAAAAAATATTCCCCAATTATTACTCCTTAAAAATCAGTAATAACTTGGTAAAAATTCTTTAAAGTTTGGCGCGTGTCAAAAGCATTTCAAACGACCTTTTAAGCGCGCCAAGCCCGATGACGTCAGGAAGTATGACTTTTCCGTCATCGGTCATCCTGACCGGTGGCCGAGCTACCGAGTTTGCATTTGGATTGCCGTGTGTTATTGTTATTGTATTGTTGTTTTAAGGTGGAATTCTCAACGTCGTTTAATTTATTGCCAACCTATAACCTATTTCGTGGATGTCACACACGAATTATACTTCGTGACGTCACGACCCGTTTTTACCCGCTTGGGATAATTTGAATTTTGGGGCATTTTTAAATCTTGCTAGCGGTCTTTTGGGACGAAATATGTAGTTTTTTTTGCTGCCATATGTTTTATGACAATATATACTTATGATTTATAGAATTTTTTCCCCATTTAAAATTTTTGTCAAGTTCCCTATTGACTTGTTCTCTTCCTTTTCAATCTAAAAAGACGACGATCTAGTTTCGGTGACAGTTCCGGTTTCGGCCAAAAATCGACCGAACCTTCGGCCGCGCCGAACTCAGTGTTCGGGTTTGTGAATTGTCGCTCACCGTTCGGACAACTTTGGGTGAATTCGCAGCCAGTGTTTTTTTTTGTGTCGACTTTTTTTTTAGGGTAGGAAGAAATAAATTAGATTTCAGTATACAATACATTTTTTTACATGTATATAAGTTTCGGTTTCGGCCGAAACTGGGAACAAGGCCGAAGATTCGGGTTCGGTCGGACACTAGTTTTAATACAAAGAAAACAAGGGGACGTTAAGATTTTAGTTTAATTAATTAATTATTGCGATGGATTTGGGCATACTTTACATATTTAATAGTCGATATCAATAAACCAGAAGTAGTAAAACGGTTTTATTACTGTAAAAATGGCGAATTTGCAAATAGTTTTTGGAATGTAAAATGTCTGCAAATTATATATTTTGCGTCTGCAAGTCCGCCATATTTACAGATCTGCAAAGTTGCAGGTATGCATTTTCTGTAATCTCATCCCATATCTTGTTAATCTTGGTATAGTATTTGTAGAATTATACCGTTGATCTTTTGACTGCAATCCCTTTCACCATAAAATAAAAAATGAAATCCCAAATTTTAAAACCTTTTCGAGCAGAGCCGGACCAGGTAAAAATTCAATTTATACCTATGCCTGATTCATATATAAATACAAATTGATTTTTAATAATTTTAGTCTTAAGTGGTTTTCCGGCGAGTAATTTTTAGTTAGGCTTATTAGTGGTAGAATGTGGCGTCCTTGGAATTGTGCTGATAGGGGGGCATCTTTAAGTGTCATTTTTAAAAGAAAGCATTTATCTACCGAAGCTAAACTAATAATTAAAAATGTGTATCAATCTTTGTTGAGTACAAATTTTAATTCGATGGATGCTTTAGCAGAGACGTCTACTTTGACAAAAACTCCTTTATCTTCGGTAAGAGACATAGTACTTAAGCAAATCTGTTAATCCTAGAAAAAATCGGAGTGATTCTGGCACATTATAAGCATTGACGAAAATGACATGGATTTATTAAGAAGAAAGATTTACCAAATGTATGAAGGCACAAACTGTACCCACTTTGATTTCCCTCAAAGAGCGGCTGATTAAAGACGAAACAAATATCTCTTGTTGCCTTTCAAGCCTTAGGAAAATATTGCGTGAAATTGGTTTTAAATACCGAAGCATTAATAAAAGACAAACATTAATGGAATCTCAACATTTACGGGAATGGAGACTTAAATATTTAACAGCTGTTAAACAATTTCGTTCGTCGTTTCGAAAATCGTCCAATTATTTACCTTGACAAAACATGGTTCGATACCCATGACACTCCAAGAAAAGGTTGGGATAATTCTTCCAAAAAATGTCAAACCAAGGCACCATCAAATAAAGGCAAAAGAATCACAATATTACATGCTGGTTCAGAGAACGGGTTTGTTCCAAATTGTCTGTTGCTTTCAGCTAAAAACAGCAGATTCTTCTTTAGATTACCATCAAGATACCGACGCACAACTTTTTGAAGATTGGTTTAAACATAAACTCCTTAAAAATATACCTGAAAATAGCGTGATTGTAATGGACAATGCTAGTTATCATAGTCGGCAAGCAAAAATCATTCCCAATTCTAATAATACAAAAGAAGAAATTCAAAATTTTCTGATTGAAAATTATTTATATTTTGAAGAAACTTACAAGAAACGAGAACTGCTAGAAGTATTAAAAGCTTTTAAAATAAATAAGGAATACGAGTGTGACAAACTTGCAGCAGAAAATGGACATACAGTGTTGCGTCTTCCTCCATACTATTGTATATTCAATCCTATTGAGCTAATATGGCACCAATTAAAATCCAATATTAGGAGAAATAATATTTCTCTATTAATCAGGTAGTTTATTTTTGGCAGTAAGAGTCAACGGTATAATTCTGCAAATACTATATCATGTATATTACCTGATAAACAACAGTATTCGCCATTGTAAGATGTGTGATGATCATGGCAGCACCACCCAGCGTTAATAAAGCAATTGTCAAAATTAACGGTTTGTTTCTTATAGTTAAAATCAGCCTTTTTTTCGTTATCTTCATGTAAATTCTTTCGAAAGATACCATTTGTGTCAATATATCGGCCTGTTTATTAGCTTCATATAAGGCTATCGGATTTATTATTATAGGAATAAGATATACAGTAAAAAGATAATCTATCACAGCTTCTTCGAAGCGACCTTCTGCACTTCTGATTATTTGTACTTTGTGCCATTTTATGTAACCTGTGTATCCTAAAAAATGAAAATATGATTAAAGCGTATGTGTTAAATAAATTCGTTTATGTCAACGACAATTGAGCAAATATAATGAAGGTACATTTTCTTTAAATTGTTAGGTTAAGAGACAAAACTACAGATACTGGGCACGGGAAAATCCTCACTGGTTCATAGAAAATCACACCCAGTATACAGGGTGTTCATTTGAAAACTTCCCACCTCGATTTTCCTGCTTTAAAATGAAAATGTGGGAAATCGCTCGGACCCGTCGATTTTTATTTCGAGGGGGACATCTTTTGCGTATATTGTCAATCTTGTTACTTCAAGCCCCTAGGAGGGAGGGGGGGGGGTAAGATCTAAATCTTAAATGGATACCCCTATTTTATATATTTTTTTTTGGATGACAATTTTTCCGGGGCGATGGATAGATAGACGAGGGGTATTGACCCACTCTCAATAGAGTGGCCACTCAGATCGCCCGACCTATTTTTTGTAGGGCGACGTTAAAAATTTAGTTTAACAATCTAATAATTTAATTTTGAAATATCTTTATTAATTAATATTTTAACATGTTATCTCAAGTTCTTATACAGTTGTTAGTTCACGTAGATATAATGCTATCTAGGATACGCCAACACAAAAAAGAAGCAGGGAGACCATCTATAAGAACAGAAAAACTTGTTGCAAACGTTCGTAAAATAATGCAAAATACGCCAACAAATTGTATAAGACGCCTGTCCCAAGAAGCGGGAAGATTTTGTGGAACATGCGCAGGACTATTCTTAAGAAGCAGCTAAGTTTATTTCCTTATAAAGTCCAAGTATTCCAAGAAATACAAGCCGCAGATTTTAAAGTGTCTGGTTAGCTGATGTTTCCCAAAGAAGAATTGTTGGTCCTATTTTTTTCCATTACACAGTTACATCACAGCGGTATAGAGACAATATTTTGAATCCATTTTTGGAGCAATTACTTGACGACGAACTACGTTTTGGATATTTTCAACAGGACGGTGCAACCGCCCATCCAGCCGCCGAAACTATTAACTACTTACGCAATTTTTTCGACGAGATTAGACATTGAATTCCCACCTAGATCACCTTGTTTAACGGTTTTATGGATTACTTCGTTTTTCCTCATTTAAAGAATACTATTTTTAAAACACCAGTTGCAAATTTAGAACAATTATAGTTTTTTTAGGTCAATTTAATGACATAAAACAGTTTGAAACTCCTAACCATAGGCGTCCCAAACAAATAATTAAAATTCGTATACACACTTATAAGTTTGTTTAACATTAGGTGTTTGTACATACTCCACTTCATAAACCCACTGTATATATAATAATATTATATTAAAATAATAAATATAAGGTAACTCAAAGATTCTATACACAAAACTAAAACCAGAAAAATAAACCTGACACTGCTCAGAAAATGGTTTAATTTTTTTACCAGAACTCCATTCTTGGACCATTCCCCGGCCCGTCCATAAGTTCCAAATCACGTAAATGTTATCTTCGTCTCTTCCACGCCATCCGCGGTCACTGGCCTATCTCTGTCTGACAGAATCGATCGTTGAACGGGCTGGGGACCGCTTCTGCTATACCAGCTGCAGGTAGCTGGCGCTTATCATCCCTCACAACGTGCATAAATTGTGAACGGTTGCCAGTTCTACCAAATTTTCTGGTTTGTTAATATATTATGTATAAGTATACGAGAAACCAGGGTTTGTTAATTAGTTGTTTTTAAACACTGAAAACACTTTTTGTCTTGATTTCAGTTATAATGTTTCTTAAGGACTAAAGAATGTATTATTATAACAATGAATGGCTTGTTATTTTTTTCTGTCAAACTCAGAACTCCTCGGTTTAAAGTATATTTGCAAACTAGCTTTCAAAGAAAGTTACTGACTAACAATTGAATACTGATATAAATGAAACATCTTTAATAAAAAAACTTAAAGAGTTGAAGAAGAAAGATCTGACAACCCTGGTTGTGAGGTCGGTCTCTTTGAGACTGTTTACCGCCGTATGGAATGATTGGAATGTCCTCAAACTGAGTTTGGATAAATTATACAAGAAAGGATTATCCAAGAATGTACGTGGTAACATTTCTCCAGAGATGCGCTGGTCAACACTTTCGAAAATATGAAGAGACGTGTGAATTTATGCTTGGAGCATGGCGATGGCAAATTTCAGCAATTTATGTAATTTTTTTCTTTTTCTTTCTGTATATTCTTACTTTGTTAATTTTGTAAACAGCAAAAATAAATTTGTATTTGTCTACTTATTTTATTACTCATTAGTTTGGCATATCATGTCATAATATGAATTTGACAAAATTTTAACCTAGATTTGGTTAGATATATATAATCCAAGCCCTCTTTGATGTAAATAATTTTTTCTCGCACGGTATATATGTTTGAAGGTATATAAGTTAAGTTGCATTACTGATAAATTTATTATTTGACTGAATGTTATTTTTACCGTTATATTAAGCCTTCTATATAATCCACTATATAATCCAAGTCAAGGTCTGAACTACTAAGTTATTAATGACAGCAGAGTTTTGGTGTAATTTAATTGATTCCACCAATACTGGAAAATTATTTAAAAACAATACTATGATTCAATTTTATTTGGGTTAATAATTTACTATTATGGGGAATTATCCTTCATAACTTTTAATGAGAAATTTCAGGAATTAGTGGATTCAGTGAATTTTTGTGTGGATTGGTCATATATAAAATACTTAATAAGTTATGATAAGATTGATGTTATTTAAATTTAATAATGAACTTTAGGCAACATTTTATGTTAAGTTGTGTACTGATATGGTATATTGATTAACCCGAGGATTACCAAATGTTATTGTATGATATTATAGTATAACCGAAGGCGATTCCTGCGGGGTTATGACTCGTGCCGGACGGGGACGGCCAGTCAAAATAGAGAGGTGTACCAAATATATTTATAAAGATTTAAAGATTGTATACATACCTAGAATAATTACTAAGCATACTAGTGAGTATATAAGCCATCGTGTAGCAATTTTAAAAACTTGTCTTGAATGCGAGATTGGGAATATTCCTAACGTCCTCAGTGCAAGATATACAGGTTTTAGAACTTCAAAAATTGTACTGTTTAACCGATGTTCACTATCATCAAAGGCTTCTATAACTTCAAATTTATCTCCATTTACAAAGTCTCCGGGAAAAACTGGTGCTACCTAAAAAAAAAAATTTTTTCTTACCTCATTTCTCAATGTCACACATCAGTACGTGTTCGGCGAAAAAGTCATAGCAATTGATCTCGTGGCAGCGAAAGTCGCGATTTACTGTCACGTGAAAACGAGCCTTAATATCCCACATGCCATGCCGACGCAGACGACATTGTCAGTAAAAATTGAACTACTAAAAATTAAAAAATTGGCAGGCCCGGCCATGCATTACGTCGACGCGGGCCTAAAGTAGCCCACTAGGGCTTTATTGGCAGCTTTTCTCGACGAACAAAATGACTTAAGGCGAAACTGCAGTTTTGTTTATCAGTTCAACAAAAAGCGACGTAATTATGGAGACTATATACAGCGGTGGAGGGGTTAGCCATAACAGAAAAGAAAAGGACAAAGTGGGCGAAGAAATTACTTTTGAAGAGAAACTAGCTCTTTCATATTACTGTTAGCTGAAACTGGACTCGGGAGATTGGTTTAATTTTTTGCAAATGGATTACGAAACCTATTATACTCTTTTAAAATTAGTAGGTAGTCTCGTTTTGGTCATCAAACACGATACGCAGTTAAGATAAACTATTATACCGCATGAGCAATGTTTAGATTTCTTGCTATATACCGGGTGTCCACGGAAGGTGGCTCGCCCCTCTAACTAATGAGTTATACAACTTTAAAGATTACATTTTACATAGCACATAGCATTGGATCAAAAATAGTAAAATTGTATTTTTCCCAAGATTAGAGAACTGAAATAAGTGATTTTAAGGTATTCATAGCCCTCTAGATAAAACAATAAATTTGGAAAAAAAATATTTTATTGGTGACAAAAAGTGACAAGTGACACATCGTTGTATTTAGAATGTCATATGGAGTCAAAAAAAAAGGAAAAATATACCAGGTGTCCCATTTAAAAATCGAAAGTTTATGTCACTTCCGGTTAAACCGGAAGTTCCATAATATTGAGTCACCTGTCAAATAATGCAGTTTTATGTTGTATACAAATCCCCCGAATTATATTTCATTATCTTGAAAAACAAAAAAGTTAGAAGGGCGAGCCACCTTCCGTGGACACCCGGTATAGATAGAAGTTACGAAGATTTAAAATTTTTGGTTATCATCTCACCTCTAGCTTTGGGTAAGATTATGCACAATTTATTCTGTTTAAAGAAAGAATATTTGAAGGTAAGGATAAAAATTGCCATTTAAATTGAATAATTTTTATTGTGTATAATTATTGGCAATATCGGAGGGAGAGTAGCTTTTGGAAAGCCAGGGCAGGGCTAAAAAACGAAACACAATGTCGCCAACGATTAAAAAATATAGTTTTGCTTTTATTCTAGTCTCGATTGAAATTAAATAAGGATCAAAATAAGGCAAATTTGGTGTATTTCGTCTCCAGTTTAAGTTATTTTAACATTTTCGACTTGTAATAGTTTATTTTTAAGATATTTTTCTATTTTGACCAAAAAAATGGATAATATAGGTGTACGATTTTTAATTCCATTTTCAATTTTAAGTGGTATGCAATTTTTGTCTGTGACAATTTGTTGAAAATTACGACGCGACGTTTCGAATAGTGTGCAAAGCGACAGATGGAAATAATTAATTACTATGTGTCAAAACAAGGTTAAATTGCGTTTATTGTCATAATATTTTTAATAAAATTTTAGCGATTTGTGCTTTGAAGTTGGCTATTATTGAAAATTGGAAACATCTGCTTCCTAGAAACAGATAATGGCACAATTAAAGTTTGTTAGAATAGAGTTAATTTAAATTTTCATGGCTACTTTGATTTCTTACCCGTTTTTGACATTTCTCCTATAAAAGTGAAATATCTCAAAAAGCAGTGATATTGGTACCTGCTTTAATAAAAATGACAAAACAGCAAAAGATCTTTATAAAAGTGATATAAAATATAGGGATTTCCATCAAACAAATTGAGAAAATGATAGTTTTGACTTTTGCCCTACCCTGTACATGTAAGATGCATTCAAATGCATACTAAAAATTATAAAATATTATAAATCTTATAATATTTCTTATTGCAGTTTACCACAAATGCCATGAAATCAACAATTTTGAGATCAAATTGGCCATAAATTCTTAAGTATATTTTAAACCCTACATCAAAAGACTGTTACATGAGATTGATTTAGGAAATACTATATCGCAATATATTTTTTAAATGTGCTCCTTATAGGTATAGGATCCCGTACAATTTTTATAAAAGCTTTTTTTTTCTAATCAACACTTCAAGTGAGTTATTGTACGGCTTATGGTGGTTGAGAGATAAGCTTCTTAATCTTAACATAGTATAAAACAAAGGCGCTATCGCCCGTCTGTCCCTATATCCCTATTTGTGCTTAAATCTTTAAAACTACGCAACGGATTTTGAAGCGGTTTTTTTAATAGATAGAGCGATTCAAGAGGAAGGTTTTTATGTATAACTAGCGACCCGCCCCGGCTTCGCACGGGTGTAATTTCAGAAAGTGGCATGCCGGGTACTAATATATCGGGTTTGTATTTATACCAGCGGGTTGCAACGCATGCCGGGTACACGCTAGTTGTATATAAATTTGAAAGTAAAATTGTATCTCCTGAAAATTATGGTAAATATGACAACATATTTGTGATCTTCATATGCATTAACACCATTTTTTAATATAATTGGGTGGATAATTATGTTTTCAAAATAATTGAATAAGCTCGGTTTTACTACACAGGGACCCAGTGGCGGCTCGTTAATGAAGGGCTATGGGGCGCCGCCCTCCCTGCAATTATTTCAAACAGAATCCAAAAATAATTTACTTAAAAAAACCAATAAAGCAATCTATGTAAGCAATCCATTAAAATAATTCAAATCATGATAATTGGACTATAAATGGGGTGCAGGACTTAAAACATCTTTCAGAGAAAATAAAAAAACATGAAAATAGTGCAAAAAATATCGTCATAATTTGGTAAGTTTTGAAACAAACTAATATTTTAACTTGTTTAAGTAGTGCTTATGCTGATGAAATTAAAATTCACAACGAGAAAGTTAGAAAAAACGGACACGTACTTTTGAAAATAATAGACATTTTAATTTTTTTTTTATTTAAAGCCAGCGCCCCCCCCCCCCCCCCCCCCTGACTCGCTAGTCACGAGCCGTCACTGCAGGGGCCCCTTAAAAGCAGCCATCACTTACAGAGGTATAGGGATGCAAGGTTGTAAGATTAACTTTAAACTGGTTTAAATTCATTTTTACTATAATAAAGAATCATTTAAAGCGGGATTAAAGGATACCTAATCTGGATTAAGGACGGGTGCGGCATACTCTCATTTCATTTCTAATTGCGTGCCACGTTTCGACGATAAAAATAGTCAAGGTTGGCAAAAATTAATAAACTATTAGGAAACTCCAATGTAACGTTTAATTACCTACTGGAAAATATTTTTACTTTTACAACAAAAAAATGTCTGTCAAGTGGACGTTTGTATACAATGGTCAATTGCAGGCTTATATTCATTATTTTATGATAAACTAGCGTGTACCCGGCATGCGTTGCAACCCGCTGGTATAAATACAAACCCGATATATTATTAGTACCCGGCATGCCACTTTCTAAAATTGCACCCGTGCGAAGCCGGGGCGGGTCGCTAGTTAAACATAAAAACCTTCCTCTTGAATCACTCTATCTATTAAAAAAAACCGCTTCAAAATCCGTTGCGTAGTTTTAAAGATTTAAGCACATATATAGGGATATAGGGACAGACGGGCGATAGCGACTTTGTTTTATACTATGTTAAGATAAATGTATATACCTACCTATCTATCTCGAAATCCAAGCACGTAGCCAGGGGGGGGGGGGGACCAGGGGGTCCGGACCCCCGCCCCGAAATTCTCAGAAAATATATTTTTTTTCAGCAAAATAGGAAAATAACACATAATATTATACATAACTTAAAGAAAATAATTTTTAAAATAAAAATTTTAAATTTTCTATATATAATATCTACGTTTTTTCGGGTTAGGCTATCGAAACTAAAAATTTCCAAGTTTCGAGAGTCAAAAAAAGGGCGTGGCACCTAAAAAAATTTTGCCTGCGGCGCATTTTTTCAGACAGAAAGAAAGAAAGGCCACCCTCATCAAAATCCGAAATACGCCACTGCTGGACCCCCCCCCCCCCGAATACATTTCCTGGCTACGTGCTTCGAAATCAATATAAGACACACTTCGCCCGTATGTTATTGTGACAACTTAAACATTTTGAATATTTTTGGATCTATGTCTTTTTGACAAATAAAAACTTATTATTTATAAATAATTATTTTATAATCCAATAGTGCATTGTTTTATTAAGATATATTATAAATATCATTAAAAAATGGTTAAAATTGTTTATGGTAAACTGTTGTGCTGCCTGGCGATGCATGTCCATATATTAATAGTTATTTTTTTCTTGACCTTTTAACAAACCCAAATACCATAACACTGATGCTGCCAACTCAAATTAGTGGATGGCAACCTATAAAAACCAAAATTCCATCGTACGGAGATATTATAGTGTGCCTTTTATACAGCCTATAATATAAGCATTCTACTTTTTCTTATATGCATATATGTAAGTACATGGTACATACATATTATGTTTTCTTGGCTGTTGAATAAAATGATGTAAGGGTTGAATTTTAAATGGCATAAAAAGTATAAAATTTGTACACTGTGCCGATGTAAAAAAAATTGAAAACGTCTTTCTGTCTCTGACAAAGCAGTTTTCACAATGTACAAGAAGTTATACAAACCTTTGTGAGCGGTACTTGCGATTTATTTGTATAAAATGGTACTGTTCCCTCAAGAAATACATTATTTTGAGTTCCAGGTTGAAAACTAGTTTCCAATTCCAACACGCCCATATGACTTGGCATGGGGGTACCCGGATGGTTATACATTTCGGCTTCTAGGCTTAATTAGGTACTGAAAAAATAAAATTTATATTTATAAAATATGTCTGCCCCATTAACGCAACGATTTAAAAGCAACGTTATACCTAACAGATTTATAATTTGATATTTATTTTAAATCAAAATGTGTGAAGTTCTATAGAGAAAACTCAGACTATATCATCTATAACTAAATTTATCTCAAACACAAAGTCGCGTCAAAACAAATCCACCCCGCCAGTGTGTCTGATTAAGCTATATACCCTGATCTGTTAGATGTAAAGTATTTTTCACAATAAATGGTTGACTTCGTTTAACTACCTGGGATGTTTTGCAAGAGCTCGGCCATAAAAATGCAAATAAACTGATGTCGTTCAGGGTCAGATTATAATTTGTAATTATAGCAGATAATATTTAACTATCTTATGCTTGCGATAACATCTTTCAGTCTTTGTGTTTCTTAGGAAGTGTTCAAGTTGTGCTACGGTTACGATACAATAATTTTAAATTATTTACCAAACAAATTAAATATCTATATAAAGTCCTACCCTGTAGTGTATTTGCTTGTTGATTATGTATAACAATGGGATTAAACCGGTTGTTTTATTGCAGTCAATAAGTCGATACCATTTAGGGTGAAACATACTTCACATCGAGTGCGGTCTGCGCGCTTGGCCATCCATTGTCTTCCTAAAACCGCCTGCCCAATAGCAGGGCTGCATTTTCCAATAAGGCGCGAGGCACGCGTTGATCATGCTTCGGACATTTGTTTACAATATCGTTTCTTTGGGATGAATTTAGTTATAGGTATACGATGAGAAGATAGAAGTTAGGTTTTTACTAGGTCCAAAATAAGAATACAGGGTTTATCTTCTTTGTTTATTCATCAAATTGGTTGTTGATCCAGTGTGGCGATAAAAAAATTACAATTATTATAGGTATGATATACATTTGGTTTGCATTGACGGCTATTTTCGCAAATAACTAGAAAACGATAACAGATAAGATAAAAATGTAGGGAACCAAAATAGAATGGGGAGCCACATTATTATGTATTTATACAGGGTATTAAAAAAAATAGAAGAGTGGAATGGTCAGCAGCGTAAAAAAATGTAAAACCCTCTATATTAATGCATCCGACAATTCTGACATTTTCTTGTAAGAGATTCCAAAAAAAAAAAAAGTACCAAATTGGAAATAATAATTGTCTCGTAATTGTGTGAAAAAAACGAAAAAAAAAATTAAAACTTTGACACCGTGTCACTATATCGAAAATGTCGTAGCCTCAGGGTTGCTATTTAAAAAATTGTCGATATCGTCATATCTTTAATTTGGGACATACTGTATCAATATTTCTTTTATAAAAGAGACCACAACTTAAAATGTTAATACCCGGCCGTGTTCCAACATTTTTCCAAAAAAAAATTGTATAGGTACTGGACTTATTCAATTTATTTCACCGTATGATAGTATAGATTATAGATAGTGTCATCGGTTTAATCCTGGGTACTTTAGTTTTTATACTGCGTAAAAAAACATTTTAGAGTGTAAAATACAAAATATTTTCATCGTCCATTGCTCTATCTGATTTGACTAAATGCTGGCATTTTTAGAAATACATACCAATATTTTTTTAGTATTTTATACTTTATTAAATGGACAAAAAAAATCATACCCAAAAAATTATTGTGTAGGTACCACTGATTACTTTAAACTTTAACTGACACTTGGAGCTACCGCACTTAACAGTATACCGACACACACTTTACATGATAAGTGTTGATACTGCACACATTTTCTCAAACTTGGCTCTTTAATCGGATATTCCTATTCCTTGGCGCAATTACAAATTAAATATTGAAGCTAAGAATGCGGGTCAAGTTCTTAAAATTAAAAAAAAGCTAATTAGTTACAAGGTATAAAACGTGGTAAATTAATAATAGGTCCACATACTCTACATTTCTTCTTAAAATGTAGGTCTTGAATATTTGTGTCGACCTATTTCGATTGCAAATGAAAAGTGCATGGGAAAGAAAGTTACTGGTAACCACTGATCATTATATCATATTTTATCATTCATCCAAATGCGTCGTCGACATAATATCGCGACAACTGTAAGCACGTAACTTCCCAGAAATTCCATTTGGAAAGGGGGGTGGGAGGTTAGATTTTACTAGAAATTAATTTAGCAAATTCGAAAAATAAAGTTTTTAATATTTATACTCGAATAATAAAACATGTTCTTTAAGAATTTAATAGAAAACTCAGTCTGTATTAAACATGAATAAATTGACATTTTTACGAGTTATTCCATAATGTATTATTTACATAAACAATTAATCCATAATACATGCATGTATGTGCGAGCAAAAATTATTTTTATCAAAGAGGGCCTTGCATGTAAGGACGTAATGCTTAGCCGTAGAGCTTAATACCTGTTGGGTGTCAGTAATTACCTGAATTAACAATCAATCAGTTATTCCGTCATCTTTGACAGTCGTTACAAGTAATTTGATTCATCGAATTTTTCCAATTTCTTGAACAATTTACACAATGGGCTTTACGGAACAGCACAAAACATTCATGGTTGAAGCGTATTTTCGAAACGGGGTTAGAGTAAATGGTGAGTGGCAATACAATCCAGGTTTGTGCATGGATGATTTTCACGAACCTTTTCCTAACGTTGCTTTTATTGCTGGGAATTTTTATCATTGCCTGAAAAGAACCGTGGCTGTGTTTAGGGAAACAGGTTTATGCAACACAAAAAAGGAACAGGAAGACCATCTGTAAAAACAGAAGAACTTGTTGCACATCGTTCGTGAAATAATGCAAAATACGCCAACACATTGTATAAGACGCCTGTCCCAAGAAGTGGGGAAGATCTCTGGGCGGTGGCCAATTTATGTAATTATTTTTCTTTCTGTATATTCTTACTTTGTTAATTTTGTCAACCACAAAAATAAAATTGTATTTGTCTACTTATTTTATTACTCATTAGTTTGGCCATTGAATATCAAACTATAAGAATAGCGGATCTTCGAGAAAACTTGACAACCCTAACCCTAGCTGCTTTAGACTGTATTGGAGACGGTTTGGCCGCCATTGTGGAGTTGATCGTAAATCTATATAGTTATAAATGCAGCGCCTCGGCAACAGATGTCTCAAATTCACTGATGTGATGTCGAGGTGTTGCCGCATGCATATCGTATTTTATTGGAATTTTGAGGGATTTAAGCATTTTTAATAGACAATAAAATAGGAGGTTCTCAATTCCAGCCGAATGTATATGTTTTTGATGATAATATATATGTAGGTACGCTGATTACTCCGGGGTAATTGGACCGATGTTCATAATGATTTTGCCGTTGCAATAGGTGTTAAATGTTATACAATTAAATAAAAGTAGATAAAAAGCGACAGCAAGTATAACTAAAATAGGTTTAATTTCGTCGAAAAATAGCAAAATACGTTAATTCACTAATACAAATAAACTGGATGTTTCTTAAGCAAGAAAGTAAAACCTACTTATATGTTAACCATTTAATAAAATAATAGAATACCAATATAAAAATCAAACTAAAGTCATTTTAGCTATTTGCATATTTCTTTAATAAATCACTAAACTCCGCCATTTCTTAAAACTGGGTTTTACTCAAAACGGCCAATTTTGACTTAATGAATTTTTGCACTAAGCGACGATATATTATGCCAGTGCGAGGCAATCCAGCAGGGACAGCGATGCGCGTGACGGTACGGTTATATAGTAGTGGGGAGAGGATCACACGATCAACACGCTTTATTGTTGGTGACTCATTGTGCCATCTATGAATTTAACGTAGCAGATTTAGGAAATCTGCTTATATGGCCTTCTTATAGAGTTTGATATTCAATGGTTTGGCATATCATGTCATAATATGAATTTGACAAAATTTTAACCTCTAGATTTGGTTAGATACCCTCTAGTTCTCCATAGGTTAGATATATCTATCCATTTTGCAAATTTACTAGTTTAGGATCCATTATCATACTCTGCGTCTGCAAATTTGCAGAATGTATTAAACGCATGGAACTAAATTGTATTTTTAGTTCTATGATCAAATGTTTAAAAACATGGAAACTAACCTATATTTTGGGGATTTGACGAAAGATTATGTGGTTATTTACAATTTGTATCCGATTTGTAAATTAAAAAAAAACAAGGGAACGTTACGAGTGAAGTACATTAATTCATTATATTGCCATGGATTTGGCATATTTCACGTACGTATATTTGGCAGCAATTATCTGCAAATCGCACCCTAAATTCTTAGAGGGAACGCTCATTAGCCTTGCTGTTTAAAAGTAACTAAAAGGAACTCGCAACAGTTCCCCCCGGTGAAGCTTAAATGGACGATTTCGCAACACAGTAGAAAGAGAAAGAAGAGAGAGAGAGGGGTGTTAGTGTGCCTGCCGGCCATCAGGGCAAATTAGCGCTGTTGTCGCCAGCTGGCCGTGTAACCGGGTTCTGTCGCATATTTTTGACGTATAGAAGAGAAGGACAGTTACATTCTAACCTACTATAACGCTTCCCAAACTGCGCCAGGTGCTAATTGGAACAAACCAGCCAGCCCGCCATCCATCCTAGTGCTGGGAAGTTTAGTTCACTTTGCCGATTTCAATCTTTCGATCTCGTTCAATAAAGTGAATAGTTCAAAAGACTAGTTCGTTTAGTTCGGTAGGTAGGTCGGTCAGGTGACAAAACCTGTAATCTCGGTCGTCTCGCTCTCGCTTGCGTAGTACATTCCGTTTAGACTTTAGTTCGCCTTGTTTCAATCTTTTAGTAATTACTGATTGAATCTTTTAGTTCAGTTGCCAGATTCGATCTTTTGAACTAGTTCGTTCGCGAACTACACAACTCTAATCCATCCATGTCACAACTGTCAATTTTTCTTGTCCACGTTTTTTTCTGAGGAAATTAATTAATTTTTTATTATCATCTTAATATACAATTCTATTAGTTTCTATTCTAGAAAACTTCGCCGATGTGTGTAATCTTTCAGTTATTATTCCAGCCTACTATGCAGGTAATTATTTTTTATTATTTATCAAATTAATTTTACACTTCCTTACCTATTTTTTATATAGGAAATGTAAGTTTACAATAAATAAATTAACATGAAATGTTTCACATACATAATAGGTGTTGGTTAACAAGCCAATCTTAACAAAATATCACTGGGCAACCTGCAGATAACTGCAACACATTGTGCCCGAGGTAATACCTAACAATCTAGCAGTTACGAACAGATAAGTTTAGTCTCTTGAAATGATAATTTTAACATTTTTGTTTTACTGAGTGGATTAAAAATTATAACATAATGGCACAAAGATAATGGTTTGAGCTAACTCGATAAGTAGATACTTGGCCATCGGCCATATTTTACAGAGAAATTTAATGTCTACCCGATACTGTTTCTTTTGTTTCAGAGAACGCTGTAAGAATCACCTGATAGTTTATGGATCTTTTAGTACGTGTCTCAATGCATCCTAGTGCTTGTTTTTATACAGTATTTGTGATAATATTATATGAATTGAGTCAATTCCAGATGAGTGAGACCTGTGAGACGTAACCTAAGGACATTAGTTTATTCTAAACAGTTATTTTTTGTTACGGTTGTCAATGCAGTTTTTATTTATAAATAAACGTAGAAAACATTATTTACGATAAAGTGCTTCCATCTTTATTTTCTAAATCTTGGTTAATATAAAAATAATGTGCATTATTTATTCCATAAAAAAGAACTTTTGTGCGTCTTTTTATTGATTTAATTTGTGATTTAATAATATTTATATTGAATCACAAATTAAATCAATAAAAATTCGTTCAAAAGTTAATAATTAAATTGAAAAGTCCTAAAACCGCTGTTCAAATTTCCCGCCATTGCGCCTCTGATGGCCGGCGGGCACACTAACACCCCTCTCTCTCTTCTTTCTCCCTCTACTGTGTTGCGATTTTTTAACAAGGAGCTAACATTTCTAACCCTATAAATTTTCTTTGACAGTTCCTATTAATTGTTTGTGCTTCATTTATGTTCCTTATTCCGGTAGTTCTATATTCAAAGATTCCGTGCCTATTCCTAACCCTAAAAAAGTTGCGTAGAAGTTAAAAAATTATTTAACAAAAATGCCTTTTATGAAAGGACCCGCTCCTATAAGGAGAACAGTAAAGTATTTAGAGAGTGGCAGATTATACCTAAAAGATCAAATTAAAATATTAACCGTAAATTACAATATTCACGGTCGTAGTCATCAAGGAACTCGGTATGAAATGAATTATAGTAAAGTATTAATTTTGTACTTGTTTATATTTTTATCAAAGCTGCGTTTATAAGTATATTATATTTATTTACTGGAATAATTACATCCTAGCCCTTGTGAAATAGCGGTGATTTACAGTATTTTTCAAAGATTTACTCCTATGAACAAAGTCGATACACTCACCAGATAGCGGTAACTCGTAATCCACATTACAGACATCACCCGAAAACAATAATTCTGTAGGATAGTCAACTATACATTATTTTTAAAATGCATTTCTGAACGATATTCGAGTGGTAGAGAGCATTATCATACAGACCCTCCCAAACCAGGATTCCATTTATTATCTAAGATTCAACTAGACTTATAAATTAAAGTTGTATTTTGATATTTAAAATTTCCCTAAGGATATAAAACTGGAATTTATTTTATTTCTAAAATTTGGTTTTGGCTACTGTTTTATACTCTACATAAACATTACCTATATTTCTATGGTTTATACATACCTATGTACGTGGAACTTAAAATGCTTGCCCCTATATTATGTAAAATTGCATATGATATATACAGTCTGGTTCACTTAATATCATAATTAGAAACCAGTTAGGTATTTTATTGTTTCAGTGACTTTGTGTTTTGGCAACTACCACAAATTCAGTACAAGAATCCCCATGTACAAATATCTACCTTCAAGAACCTAACACCAACACCATTCATTAGAGCATTTTATGGTAAGATTTGTTTATTATTTAGTACTTATGACCTATTTTTAAGTTATTTTATGTAGATACGGGAGATCATATGCTGGTTGATGTGGACAATAGATCAAAAGAAGACATATATGAACATCTCATAAAAGTAGTGGGAAAAACAGAGTAAGTATAGTTGCATATTAGAATTAGGGTTGGAATGATTTTATTATAAAACAGGCGAACACTAACAATAAATATATGGTACCTACCTATCTATTACATAAAATTATCAAGGGGATTTATAGAACCCAGTGTGATATCAAATATATCATATTACATAAAAACTTAACGTCTGCTTTAAATTTTATGTTTTAAAAAAGATGAAATTATTATTTTATAAAGTTTATCAAATGCACGTTTTGTTTAGGGAAGTCCTGAAAGCAGAACTCATAGCCAAAGAGAAGAAAGACAATCCAGCCAATTTTGGAGTACAGTGTGACCGGCATTGTATTTGTGAAATCCCTGGTCAGATTCCTTGCCCTGGAACATGTCCTCTTCCAAAAGTTATGAGAGGAAAGTATAAATATAAGAAAGATGATTAAACTGTACTTATCACAATTTTTGTAAATATAATTATTATTAGGTACATTTTGGTCTTATTTAGGAAGCGTAACTATTACTTGAACTGATGTGCCACACCTCTAAATTATTATGACATAAGAAAGAAATGCGGAAGCCGTTTTTCCCCAAGTCACGAGGTACTCATTTCCTTTTGCTTCTTTTAAACAGCAATGCAAAGTAAATATCTTTGCTTAACTAAGTTGTTAAAGGAACTTTATAATAGTATGAGAAATATACAGAAGCATACTTAGCCGCGGACAGGGAAATCGGCTATCGCTGGCCGCATTAGCATTTGTTAACACAAACCGGTTTGTAGGGATTTATCGATATCAGCTGATTAGGTCTAGGCTAGAGCCAAGGGGATTAGAACCCGAAAAAAAAACTTTTTTCTATGTCCTTTTTGGCCGTAATCACACATGGGGCAGTCTACTAATCTCGTAATCCACAAAAATCAAATTGGTGGCGTTGGGTGTAGTGTAAACGAAATACTATTATACAAGGTCGCTAATATATTTTATATCTCAGAATCTGAATATTTAGGATAAGGATTTCTACCTAACCTCAAAAAAGTTGCACAGAAGTAAATTTTTTAACAAAAATGCCTTTTATTAAAGGACCCGCTCCTATAAGAACAGATACCTCGTATTGTAAATGCCCAATAAGTAAAAACAGGTCTTTTGCTTCTGAAAATTTTTATTTTTAGAATTACAAACAAGGTATTATTAAGGTGGGAGTATATATCGTGGGCGTACAAGCAGAATCATGTAAGTCCAAAAAGTTAGTTTCGAGAAAAATGGAAACAAAGATTTGAAGTTACCTGCAAAATTTGTATATATATTGTAGGTGATTTTGTTAAATCTGTAAAAAACGTTTATTTAGTATTTCTAAAGGATTATGTATCAGTAAAACAGTTACATACATAAACATTATTTATTTTTATTAGTATTTTTTGAAGGCAACATAAGAAAGTTTGGACTTAAGGTTTTTTTTCTGTTTATATTAATTATTTTTTGGCATATAATGGCTTAATGGAAGGTATTCGTCTTTGTCCTCATCGCTATTGCTTTCTTCAGGAGTAAGTATTATAGCCACAGGTGGGTAGAGACTCATTTTTGCATAGTTTAAGGAGGTCCTCCTTCTTCTTGGCACCAATTGGCAATGGCTGGTTGTATAATTTTTTCAGGTCCTTTGGAAAGTGTGTTTTTTTTTCTCTTCCGAAAACGTTGATCGATTTGTAAGGGCTGGAATGCATGTATTTGTATTCAATTATGCCAGGCTTATCTTTTGAATATCTTAGACTTGGACTTACAGGTTTTTTCCTGTTCAAAGTTGCTGGCGCGGCGTTGACAAAAGTCACTTAAGTGCACATAAATGATTCTGTCTCTTAAAATAAAATAAATTTGGACTTAAGCAAATCTGTAGGATCTATATCTTTTAAAGTAACGACAAAATGGACTTAGCTAATTATTTCATTGAAGCGGAATCACCATACGGACTTATAGGTGAGGTAATCTTAATTTGTTAAAAAATGGACTTATAGGGTTCTGCTTGTACGCCCACGATATATACATATTTATTTTTTCTAACTTTTACATAAAATCAATATCGTCTTCATTTGTTATATTTGTATTTTCTTATGCGTATATTTAACTTATAACGAAACACACGCGGGTTCAATATCATCGTCTATTCATTGCTTAAAATATTATACATCACAGTCATGTTACTTAAAGTTAATTTCATGTGTCGGAGGACAGAGAGAAGAGAGGGACTTTGGAATAGTGTATTCCTATTTATAGTGCGGCGCTGTCGCGCATAGCAGTGTTGCCAACCTTAAAAATATTCTATAGGTAATAATTATAACATGTTAAATAAATATCAAGGAATTTCATAAGTTATTTAAGGAGAATAATTGTATATCAAAAAATATCGGTTGAGATTTTTTTAACATTATGTCATTATTCTTTCACTATACAATTCTCCCAAAATTAGCAATGAAATAAATTGATATTTTTGTAATATATCAGATATTATCTAAATAATGTGCAGACGATATTGATTTTATTTAAATCAAGTCAATAAAATAATAAACTAAGAAAAACAAGGCGAAATAGGTTGGCAATAAATTGAATGATGTTGATAATTCCACCTTAAGTACTTCAATATATACGAGACTGCAACCCACAATACACGTCACCCCATATATCAACATCAATACAGGCAATATACACTATTACACAGGTAAGTAGGCAACGCATGCACTAAATTTGTCATGGTTGTTAATCAGTTTTTTAAGTAGGTAATATTAATGACGTTTTTTTTTTTGATAAAAATTGGGCACAACTTTGATACTAGAATTGGGAAATATTGCAGCGTTTTTCTTCTAACCCCACATATTTTCAAAAACCGACGCCTGAGTAAATTAATGTTAATGCGGTTAGAGTTGTCTTTGTAGTTTCTAAAAAATTAAAAAAGGTCATATTTATTCTCGATTTGTCGAAGCTTTCGTTTCACTTTTTCCTAAGGTCGTAGGTATGTACAAATAAAACAATATTTGATAATATAACTTTATATCTGAAGAATAATATTAATAAAATGATATTCATATAATAGTTATTTTCTATATTAAAAAAATCACACTTATAACATCTCTTTGGAAATAATTATAAAGAGAAAAATAAGAAAATGGTGGCATTATATGCAAGTAATAAAAAATTATTGTATAGCAGCTATTTCACAAATACAGTAAAAGAATAAAACATGAGTGGATTCTACAGTGACATCTGTCAAAAGTAGCTAAAACAGTCTTTAATTGCACCAAAATATAAACATAAACTTTTAATATAATATAAAATTTACTAAAATGTAGGTTTAGTATAAAATCCTATGACTGATGTTTAAAAATAAATATACAAAAAGTGTTTGCACTATTAGACAAAAAGGAGTAACAATACAAAATGTAAATAATTCTAATTACAGTTTTTAAAGAGTTGTTTACCGCATTTTTTAAGTAGTTACAGTTTTCTTTTAAATGTCCACTTATATTTTAATTTGTTAAAAATGGTCGTTTTTTTAATGTGTTGTTAATGTGTAAATACTTTTAAAACAAAGTTTTTCCATAAACATAATATATGCTTCGGATGGCGTAACAGGAAATCCTACGCAAAATTTCAGGTGGTAAATATTGGCTTCTTTGGTTTAGAGTATTGAAGTTTAAAAAAAAAAATCAATAGGTACTCAAGTCCATCTTACGTGCAAAAGTTTAATAATTTTCATGTAGTCTATCAAAAGGTATTTAACAAATATTATCTATTATAAATTGTAGTTTTTTTTAATGTCTATTAAATAAAACTAAAAAATGTTAGCCGGTGTGCAGACAGTTTTCAAAATTGAAGTATTTATGCCTCTGCCGGGAACATCTCGGTTAACTGTCGAAAACTAACCGACCGCGCTACTGAGTTACTGAGACTCCGAAATTCTCTCCTAACTTCGGCAATATAACTTTATTCCATTTTAAAAACTTTGTCTGCACGCCGGCTAATATTCTTTAAATTATACTTTATGTTTTTAAAATAAATAATACGGATATGAATTATTTTAATGAAGCCAAGCACTAATGTCATCATAAAAATCTTCCGCGTCACTTATTGACATTTACTGGTACTTTTATTATAAGTTTCAGAACAGTTTTTTTTTAACTTCGCCAATTTTAGATTTACATTTTTCTAAATAACCCGTTAATTACTAAAAATCACGTTAAAATTGAGCAAGTTCGTCAAAAATCCCATGTAAATTTTGCTACCTTCAAATTAATAATTTCACATCAAAATTGCATTAAACTATTTTTCCGTGTCTAAAAATGAGTTTAAAACAGTAGCTTTAGTAAGTTTTGTATCTATTGGACAAAATTTAGAATCCGAAATCGACATTTTACAGTACAGTATATTTGCTGTCTGAATTAGGGCTGGGCAAAAATTCGATATATCGATAAACGATATTTAAAAAATAAAATACCGATTTATCGATATATCGACTATATTGATATTCGATTGGAATTTCAATATCGTCCTTATAACACATTTAAGGACCAATATTTAATTCAATCTTTTTTCTTCATGTTTTCATAATTAGAGTCTCCCCTTGAAATGAAGGTACGGAGTTTTACAGGGCACATAAGAAAATATTGATATACAGTGTCACCAGTAAAGTCCGCATCATATGGGATTTCTTGTTATTAATACCTTTATTCAAAATTTGACTTTGGCATCAGGTTATGCTTATTTTTGAAAATATCGAAAAGTTATTGAAAAAGTTTTTTTTTCAGTTTCTAGCCCACATGCAAAATTGCAGCTGTATATAAGATAATTTTCATTTTTTACCTATATTTTGTAAACTGCACCACTTTTGCAAAATAAGACTCAACGCAACCTACATAAAACTTCTCAGTTTTGACAAGGCTTTATTTCAGATACATTTTCTTTAAAGTAGCGCCATATTAAATGTGTGTTTTTCCACAAAACCAAAATTGGGCTATTAAAATTTGGTCGCATGTGATGCAAAGTTTATTTGTTTTTGACCCTGTATAAGGTAACTTCATAAAATAAGTATCTTTGAAAACGTAGGGCCTAGTTTGTGTCTGAAAGTAATACACCTTAATATTAAGACAAAAAGGAACACAGTGTTCTTGAGTAAAGTGTTTTTTAAGTGGAAAATAAATTTTAGTTTGACAACGTACAGTTTATCTATTTTCAACGATTTAATTTAAAACCCCTATATTATAATTTATTATTAAGCTATGCCATAATAACGTATAATATCGATATTATCGATATATTTTTTAATATCGATATTCGAATTTCAATATCGCCCAGCCCTAGTCTGAATATCGTAAATAAATGGAAGATTTTTTATGACTACAATTAATTATCTATCTGAGATCTGCTCACAATATTGTCTTCTGTTTTAAAAGAAGAAATGAGTAACTCTTGATAAGTTAACAAATGTTAATACGCAGCCCGTTTTTTCGCACACCAGTCGTAAAGAAGCGGTAAAAATAAATTAAGTAAATTAAATTTAAGTTTTTGGTATTAATTTAAGTCTAATAAAAAAAAAATAAGACTAGTCCACAAAAAAAGGTCTTTTAAAAACTGAAAAAAGGGATTTCTCCTTAGCTGTTGGTATATTCTATATAAATTTCCGCAGCTGAAAAATGTGACAGCTATAGCAAAATAAATGGCCCGTTCACTCATAGCGCTGTTCTTTAGTTTACAGAACAATAATTAAAGCCATAGATTTTTGACAGTTCCGATAAATTTTATTTTTGTATTATTACTCATTTTCTGCCAAATAGTTATACCCTTAGTGCTAGAGGAATATTAAGTTGCAATACAAATGTTTATGCAAAAGTGTATATACAAGTTACCTCGCTTTGATCATATATCAATTTGAGGAACATTATACTAGGTATTTGGGATCTATCTACAGTTTAGTGAGCATTTTTATTACGTCACTAATAAATTGGTTGGCACCAAACTTAACCATGATAAATAAATGCATAGTCTTACACAGGGTTTTTGTTGGTTAAATTATATTTAAGTTTGTTCTCGACACATTAAACTTATATTTTCTCAATTTGATTTGACTTAAACAGTATAGAGTGTGACAGAAAAAACAAATGGATCTGGCACGCCGTAAACATATCTTACAAAAACTAGTTATTGAAATTTTTAATATTGCTCTTAAATTTAACGTTACTGGCACCCATTTACCGATAAAACGAGACATATCACAATTGTCCCATACTTTTATGGGTATAATAGGTATTTATGGTGTCATATTTTTTGAAGGGTTGGATAACGAGCGAATAAAAACACTTACCACGCGCATCATACCATTTTTTTTATCTACAAGCACTATTAAACCGGACACTAAAATGAACCAATTAATACTTATTTTACTAAGATCAATATTAAAGCCTAAATCAAGGATTTACCCTATTTCTTTGTTTAGTTGCGAAAAAGATTCGCTGTCAATAACTTGTAAAAAGCGTTATTTTTTGAATTTGTGTGATTTTCGATGGATAATCTAGAAGACAACGATCCAAATGTGAAAATAAATGGAGCAGCAATTAGAGCTACTTTTAGAGTTGTTGCAGAAAAGTCCAAGGAATAGTACGAAATCGCATATTATGGAAAATTTCTGCTTCGCACTTGAAAGGAGTTTTTCGAAAATACAATGAAAATATATTTCTCGCATAGTTCGAAGAGGAACCCTAAGCTATGGAAGTCTTCATCTCTTTGTACTCACTACTTAATGATTAAAGCCATGTTGAAATTAAATTGCAATACAGATATTAACAAATATTATAAACTATTAATCTAAAAAGTCTACGATTTTGACGACAGACCAAATTGAGCAGATCCTGAGAAATTCATCAGACGACAAGTATTCATGATGAAAGTAGCCACTATAATAGGTGTATTTGTCGCAGAGAAGAGCTGTGTCACTTGGCAACATTAAGGATTTGGATACATCAGACACAAAAACTGAGGTTCCGCGAACTTTCTCTGTAGTTGAGCCATTTTATTTGAATTTCTACAGAAAATACAGAGCTCCTCGGCCAGCTGTAGACATCGGACATAGTAGAATTGTTAAAATCAAATATATGAATACCAAATGTGCAAAAACCTAGTTGGTATCAATAGTTTCGGTAAAATTCCTGCTGTTATAGCAGAATTCTTGAAGCTTCCAGATCCGAAGCTTAACACTGGACTCTGGTGCGAACCTAAGAACTATTAAAAACACAGTGGAGGGAAGTCCTCAACAGTGGCAGAAAATATTGAAAACTCAATAATCAGCGTGTTTTAACTCCCCTCGACATTTTTTTGTGTTACTTCTAAATTTGAATTTTTCAATGCCATAAAAGCTCCATTATGGTTTTATACCATTTTCTCTTCTGCTAATACCATCAGCACAATATAATTTTTTTCTGTTTCCTGAAGATGAACGTTTCTACGTTAGAAACATGTAGATACCCCTAAAGAATCTATTTCTATTAAATTTTGTGGAGGAATACTATTAGTTTTTCTTTCTTTCCTACATTTTCAACTCTACTTTAAGTATGGACTACTTCTTCAAACTAGTATTGAAAGTAATCCACTTTTATACACTGACAAGCGTTAAAAAGGTCTAATTTTTATAGTGTTTGTAGATAAAGCATTTTAAAACCGTCTGTCTCCCTTAGCTCAGGAAAGATTTTTCCTCTTCCCTTCTTGCGACTAAATAATATCCTCCAGATGGACCGTAAGATTTGCACAAAAGTATTCGACTTTCTGATAAGCCGCAAGTATGGACCATAAACAGTATTTACTCATCTCTTTCCTTGATTTTACTGTTTCATATCTAGTATTTGTGTACCAGTAACAATAGATTAAAATAAATAAAGTGCCCTTTGTACTTTTTTCTTTTTAATATCGGTGCACAATTTTTGTCGTTTATGTTTGTTGACCTAACAACTATGACATGGAAAAACTTTTTTTTACTATTTTTGCCAGTAGTTTACCTCGCAAATAAATGTTTTAAATAATTTTTAATTAAAAGTTTGGCGAAGAAATTTGTGTGCTCGTGCGTAATATTTTTATTACGCACGGGCTTTTGTCGTTAACTTAAATTACGTCGAAACCAAAACGATGTAAGTATAAACGACAAAAATGTGCACTCGGTGTTACTTGCATTTAAATTAGAAAACTAAACTTTAAAATAACGGAATTTAGTAGCACCAATACTGTTTTCCTAAACCTCAAACGTCAATAAACTAAGACAACATCTAGAACCGACAGCATATAGGTGATAAATATGCATACTAACATTACGTAAATACATTATTTTTTTTTAAATACATTTATCACACATAATTACAATATTTTACGTAATTTATAGTTTAAATTGTTGACCCGAGTGCAGCTCTCTTATGTCGACATTGTAGTTACCTTTAGGACCTAACGCCCTAACAATAGATAACCTCCTCAGGCCTGAGACGAGTAGACTTCATATACCTATAACTTAAAGAAGAACTTTGCTCCTTACCTTGGAGTTAGGTTTGTTTTGTTATTACCAATTAGAGTTACTCGACCGGTTGCGAAACCAAATCAAAGCTCGACAAAATCAGCTTTTTAAATACTTTTATTTTTGGAATACTGGACTTTTTCACTAAATTTTGATTTTTGAATTATTTACTGAGGACATAAATAAACAAAAGACGCGAAAAACTGACTAACGTCACATCTGCCTCGACCAGTGAATGGACTCGGGCACGGTTAAGCGCCAGCATCTACCTAAATCTATTTAGGTACCGAAACAAAGATAACAATAGACAGTTGAAGTACAACGAATATGTAAGCAAATTTACGCACGTTAGTTGAGGAGTTAACGTGACAAACCGGTGGCAAGAATTTTAGTTGAAGTGCTTATCTTCTGTGTCCGGTAACGTAACCTGCAAAAAATGCAATTTCACATTTGTCATAATTATGGAGAACTAGAGGGTAGGAGGTCGATCGACAATGGCAGCATTTTCAAATTCTGTCCCGGTTTTTTGGTTAGTTCGCTATTGGCCAATAGATGCTCTCGCGTCCCAAGTAAGCTGGTGTCGTCTTCTTCTTCGTTTTTTACTTTTACTTTTAACAAATTGACATTTTATTTTCGAAATAACAAATAACGTTTGAAGACAAGACAAGACAAATAACGTTGTATTGTAATTGATTTCCATATTTACAATGAATAATGGTACAATTTATAAAAGCAGTTTCCTTTGTGTCGGGGTGTAAGACAGGATCTTCTTCAGAGAGGAAACGGAATTTTTTAGTGTAAAATTATTAGCGATTTGTTTGTAGGTTTTTGTGGTTAGAAAAGTTATTCATTTACAACCACAGAAAAAAGTTAGCAACTGTTTGTCAAAAAACGGCATTTCGGAAATAATCGGTTATATTCGGAGGTCCTTCGGGTAACGGAACGTTCATTTTTCACGTCCCGTAAAACAACGCAATGTAACGTACGCCCGTTGAACTGCTTGAAACACGTACGTCAAAATGTGATTATTGCGCATGCGTAGCTGTCAATTTGTACGTAATTATACGTTGACGTTCGTGACTTCAACTGCCTATTATAATCGGTAGCGGCAATAGACATTTACCTTTAGATACGTACAGCTTACCTCCTGCGTAAACACGTTACGTTTTCTGGGTGAAAAAATACGTCCGAGCGCACGGCTCGCCGCTGTCTTCCCTCCCAGCAGCATCGGGCATGCGCACAAACCTCTTATCGGTATGTCCTTCTTTAGCGACATGCTCAAAATACACTCCAGAACCGACTCGACGCCATTTCTGTTATGTTTTCTCTGTGGATTCCTTGCTGTTTATTGTGGGTGTTTACTATTTACGGATTTCTAGTTTTTGTGTAGTTTAGTGAATTGTATATAATACTGTATAATTCAGTATTCACCTGAAGACGACTGGAGATGCTTACCAGTTGAAACGTTGTGATATGAAAAACTAAAGGCAATGGAAGTCCAAAACACATCTATTACTCAAATTTTAGCTGTTTACACGTAAAAATAAATTGAAGGTCAACTTTTACAATTTTTTTAGCAAGAACTGTTTATTTTTCCATTTGTCAAATGATAATGTTGCAGTGCGCATGTCTAATCGTGTGTAGCTTTGTTTACATGCGCGAGGCCATACATTTGCCACTTTCGCGATTCTTGTTTGCTTATCTAAAGGTAAATATCTACGGTAGCGGCTGACAAATAAAATAATTGTGCAGATAATGGGACGACATACCAAATATCTGATCTCACTGAAACTTTCTCCTTTCCTATCCTTGTCCGTCTTTTAAATAGTTCGTAGGAAAGGTTTGTGACACTCTAGTAAGGTTTTTACTATTGCGATATATTTTTAATAGAATAAATATGAAATTTGAGGATTTCAGGATGTCAGTGCTGAATATTATGATGAATTCGGATATAGTGAAAAAGCCCATTATGATCGCTATTCAGTGGACCCTTTTTATAATAGATTCATTCAAAATTTATAAATCAATGTTTTCACGTCAACTTTTTCATACGTCAAATTAAAAACAAGTTTAAGAAATCTCTAAAATCATTACCATTAAATGTTCCTTCTCTCTTAAAGGCGAAACGGAACGCCTTTACAAATCCATCTCGTGAAGGTAAGAAAACATGCATGTATGCATATTTATCACCGAGCAAATATAACGAGAATCTACCACTCGTCTGAGCCATTTATCTCCTACGATTCACAATTAAAAAAAAACATTGTCCTATGCACCTGCGGCAGTTTGTAAATCACTATTCGCCCCTTCATCGGTCAACTGTTACCAGTTCGCCATGCCAGGTTTATTTAACGTCATGAAGTAAATCTGGCATGAAGAACCGCTCTTGGCGCTCGAGAAAAAGACCTTGTCGTTCCGCTCGCAGAGGAACTTGAGCCGTTGTGCCTTCTTGTGCATGAACACACCGTCCAGGTGACCAGATTCCACCGAGCGAATTTCGATGGCCTTGTTGCCCCAACCCATGATTTGGCCAGTGCCTATGTAAGCTACAGACGTGGGCATTTCACCCCACTAAAAATAAAACGATTATATATTATTGTAATTTGTTGATGGCAATCGATCACTTACATGCCATCGGGGCATAAAAACTGAGTTTTTTTTACGATTTTTGTTCTAGAATAAAAATTTGGCCATAACCAATCTCTGCGGCTAATAGTTCTATACTAAATGCATCCCAAACATAAGATACCGTCAACAAATGTCCGAAGCATGATTAGCGTGATTAGGAAATTCAACCCTGCTGTTGAGTAGGCGGTTTTAGGAAGACAAGGATGACCAAGCGCGCAGATCGCACTCGATGTACTCTAACCGACAAAGGTAGCTTGATCACGCACTAGTTGCGTGTATTGGTTTTGACGCGATTTGTGTTTGGGATGAATTTAGTATAGTTCATTTTTGTAGATAAAAAAAAACTGTTTGTCAACTCCCCTAGGAAAATTCTCGCAAATTTTCCAGTCGGTTTAAAAAAAAAGTTCTAATTAGATTGATGGTGCCTAAATATTATTTTACAACAGAAATCTCGTCAAAAAATGTATATGCCCTCAAGGCATGTACGTGATAAATCACCCTAGGGCTAGGAATTTTTTAAATACAAGTATTCGAATAATCGTTTGGTATGTTATTCGAATAGATACTTGAATAGTTAGTCGAATAGTCAAATATTTAGATAGTCGAATATTTAAATACTCGAATAGTCGTCTATTTAAATATCAAAATACAGTCGTTTAATCACGGTAGAAGTGGTTTAACTGCTTAAACATAATAAAGGAACATTTTAAAGTAGGTATTGGTCATTTTTAATATCTAAGTTATCGAATAATAATAATGTGCATTTTGTCGAATAAAGTAAGATGACAAATAAATAATTCTGTTAAATTATTTCAAGATATGAGAACTTGAGAACTCTATAATAAATAAAAAACTCTTAAACAAAATGATTATTTATTGAACACAAAAAATCAAACATTTTACACAACGAAAATAAAATTATAAAAATAAACCCGGTGTTTTATTTAACATAAAACAGAAACAACAAAAACTGGAACAAGAAGTTCAACAATTAGTCAAATATTCGAATAGTCGAATATTTGAATAGTCGAATATTTAAATAGTCGAATATTCGAATTTCGAATAGTCGAATATATGAATAGTCGAATTTTTTAACTAACAAAAAATTCGAATTTAGAATATTCGAATACAATTCCGAGCCCTACGTTCTTACATACAGGGTGTTATGGACAGAGTGTTTCATAATTGAATGTTAATAATGAAAGGGGTTAAAATGTGCATGATTTTAGGACAAAAAGTTCATGCAAACATAGGTCCGGTGTCGCTTTATATAGGCCATAGGGTGATAAAGATTTTTTAAAATTAACTAATGATATTATTAATATTATATATATAGAGAGGCAAAATAAATTTCTGAAAACTTTGGCCTATAGAAATAACATAGAGGTAAACTATACAGTGAGGACCTAAAGTCCGTTCCCCCTCTCTAACTTTTAAACCGTTCGGTATATTTTAATGAAATTTTGAACGATAATATTTGAGCAAGTCTTGAACTTTTTGACATACCAATGACAGCTTTAAATGTTAAGATTACATCCTGGTCCGCTTTTGGAATATTTTTTTAAATGGAACACCCTGTATATTTTTACATTTTTAAATTCCACATAAAATTATAATTATTTTTTATTAAATGCATTATTAGTCTATACTTCATAGTTTCCGAGATATTGACTCTCGAAAAGTGACATTTTTGGACTTTGACAGCTTATAACCTTCTAACAGTACGACTTTGAGCAAAACGGCTTACATGTCCCTATCTTCAATTTTTATTATATTCCCAAAAAAATCAACTTCCGGTTAAACCGGATGTAACTCGAAAGCAGGAAATATAGTTGTTCCGGTTTAACTGGAAGTTGATTTTTTGGGAAGATAATAAAAATTGAAGATAGGGACATGTAAGCCGTTTTGCTCTAAGACGTACTGTTAGAAGGTTATAAGCTGTCAAAGTTCAAAAATGTCACTTTTCGAGAGTCAATATCTCGGAAACTATGAAGTATAGACTAATAATGCATTTAATAAAAAATAATTATAATTTTATGTGGAATTTAAAAATGAAAAAATATACAGGGTGTTCATTTAAAAAAATAGTCCAAAAGCGGACCCAGCTCTCATCTTGACATTTAAAGCTGTCATTGGTATGTCAAAAAGTGCAAGACTTGCTCAAATATTATCGTTCAAAATTTCATTAAAATATACCGAACGGTTTAGAAGTTAGAGGGGGGGGACGGACTTTAGGTCCTCACTGTATAATGTACTACGCAAAACGTTTAAAGTATTAAGCTTAGAAAATCGTAGGGCCCTAAATGATATACTATTTCTGTATAAAATCATAAATTCAAATATTGACTCTATAGATTTATCGTCAATACCAGTAACTGTGCCGCCAAGGACTTTAAGACTCGTGAGAAAATTTCTTTTACCATTTAGCCACACTAACAGTAATGCTAATTCACCTTTAAATAGAATGTTAAAGATCGCAAATTTATACTGTAATAATATAGAATTATTTTCTGTGTCCCTGAATACTGTTAAAAAGTCACTTAACACTATTTTCTTGGAAGGATAGTTCTTTTATTGTTTTCCTTTATGTCGCTTAATTAATTAATCGATGGAATGTTCTTACATAGTATATAATTTTTGATTGTAAATTGCGGACACTTTTTTTGGGTTTATCCTGTATGTGTTCCAAAGAGATATAATAAATAAATAAACCCCAAAACTATATTAGACATTTTTATAAAATTTAATGGGTGTAAACGAGGTGAGGATATAATAATTGTTGTTCCTTATTCGTATACTGAAAAACAGAAGATACAAGTGTAGAAAAGTCGAGAGATTTTTTTATTACAAAATAAAGCATTATTAATAAAATTTAGTTCTTAAAGAAAGCAGTGGCGTATCATGTTATTCACTCAAAATAATCAATTTAAATGAATTGAGACGCCACAAGCTACAACTGAAAATTCGATTTCTACACAAAACATGTATCTATACACCTAGTTTACACCCACGAAATTTAATAATAATAAATAATGTAGTTTCGAAGTTAAAAAAAAAACCTCTTAATCTCTGTATAAAGAGAAAAACTAACCTATGTTTATTTGAACTTTTTGTCTTAAAATCATGCCTATTTTAACCCCTTACAATATTGAATTTCAATTATGAAACACCCTGTATTTAAACCAGCAAATCCACACACTTCTATGCGGAGAGGCAGTCGGAGGAATAAAATACAAAACATGAATGATTGATTTGCAACAGTTTCTCTTATGTTAAGGAGAAACCATTTCATATATATAAGAAAAATTTACATTTAGGTACAATATTAATAAGCTTAACTTACCTGTAACAACATATTTTTTGAGACTCTACCATAAGTATTTACATAAACTCCTTCATTGTCATAACACAGCAATAGTTGCATGCCATTACTATTTGGTAAGGTTACTATACAATGAGGAGTGATTCCGTTTTGTGTCTAAAAAATAAAAAAAAAGTTGTGTACAAGGATGCAGAGGCAATTTTATTAAATTGTGCGGCGGTTACACAAGCTTGCCAGTGACAACTTGTGTAGTCATTGAGTAAGGGCAAACAAACCGTGGGCACGGGCAAATTAAAATTGCTGAAGGAAGATCGCCAAAGGCGACATTTTTTCAGGTGCCACGTCCAATTTTGGCCAATCAATAGACTTAAGTTATTAAGAACAAGTTTTTTTTAAAGTTAGTAGATGGCAACCTATAAAAATCAAAACCCCATTATTACAGATATATTATAATGGGCCATTTATAGTCTATTAAGGGTTCTACTTTTTTTTATAGTCCTATGGTACATACCCATTGTAAGTTCCAAACATACTTACATGCTTGGGCAAATAAATATCATACACACTAGCCGAATCTAGATCCACCGCATGAAAGCCATCGCAACTGCCGTAGATCACTTTTAACCTAGTGCCTTCCTCTACAGTGAGGTCCACCAAGAGGGGCCGGAAGGTCAGATCACAGAACGATTTGAAAGCCATAAATTTATGGTAGGGTTTCGGGGCCCAAGCGTAAATTTCTATACTATCTCTAAGTGCTATCACTAGGAATTTTATTCTTTCATATTTCACTATTTTAAAGTGCACAGCTCCTTGTAGATCACCGACATTGATCCAGCCGTTTCGTCGTTCAACTTGCTAAAAATAGAAGATATTCTTTAAACATTTTTCCAAAAAAAAAACATTTATAATAAAAATTATAAAACTAGAAGTAGAAACTTTGCTTTAACTTACGTCGCTCACGCCATCAGTCCTTAATATTTTGCTCTTAAGCCAACTAAGATAGTACACCCTGACTCTATTCTTCTTGCCTGATATCGTCACAAGTATATTTTGACCTTCCAAAACTTCCATTTGTTGGAATCTACGCCTCGATATTAGTTGATATACTTTGCCTTGTCCACTCCTATCGAGCAACATTAGTCCATGTTCCGTACCAATAAGGAGATTTACACCTGAATAAAAACAAAACAATTTTGTGTGAACTTCAACAATACTATACAGGGTTATGATAAAGAAACAGATCAGTCATTTATAAAGATTACCGCTTACTTGATCAAGAATAGCTGGGGCCTTTGCATTCTACAATCAATTCTAGACATTTTAGCAAAGAACTGTTTATATTGGCACATGGACATAATCACGTTTTACTGGGACCGATAGACAGCTTAATTCGTTTTTAAATCATTTAAACTCAATACACAATAACATTGTATTCACTATGGAAGTAGAGAATCTGATAAGTCCTTAAATTTTCTTGATTTAACAATCACCAGAAGTATATTATATTGTATTATTGGTTTAATTTATTTTATTCAAAGTTTATAAATAATATTTAATTTCCTTTCTTTTTTGTATTATGGCTTGCCAAATGTATTATCTGTGGGTAGGTTATATTAGGAAACATTTTAGGACACTTAATAGAATAATTAAGTCAGTTTTAGTTATAGAGGTAATTTATCCAATATAGTTGGAATATATAGGTCATTTATTTATTTAGGTTATATGCAAGAATAGCCCTACTGGCTAAATATCGCCTAATTGTATTCATCTAAATTTATGAATAAAAGTCGTTTATTATTATTATTATTATTATTATTATTATTATTATTATATTATCCTCAATAAAAATAATTTTAAGACCTTGACTTATATAGGAAATTCCACCAAGAAAATTAAAACTTATTTGAATCAAAAAGAAATAAATGTAGCTTATGAAACAATTACCAACAGTGAGAACAAATCTGGCGTCAATCAACTAAATTGAGGATCCTGTCCAAAAATTTATATAGGTCAGACAGGTAGAACACTCAAAACCAGAATCGCTGATCATAAAAGAAGTTTTTTACGTCAAAAGACTATTCCAATCATATTACCGAAGAAAGCCATACCTTCATACAGAAAATAAAAGCCATAAACTTAATTTATTGGAAAGTTTGGAAATTAACCGTCACAAAAACACCGGTCTACTTTTGAATGACCAAACAGATTTGAATAAAACGCCCTTATTAAACCTTTTCAATAATTGACCATATTCTAAAAACAGCTTCTGTGGGTATTCCCTTAATATAATTACTTGTTTAAGAAAAAGATAATCTATATACATATATAAAAATGAATGTTTGCCTGTATGTAACGCATGCGTTCCTATACCATTTATCCGATTACGATGAAAATTTGGTGAGTTGTTGTGAGCAGGCCGAGGAAGGTTTCGCCCTAAAAAAAAAAGTGGCGCAACGCATACCGGGTACTAATAAATAATAAGAAATGTTTGCTGACGCGATGGTGAACCCGCCTTATTATTATGGGCGTAGCAACGCGCGCAGGGTATAGCTAGTTAGTATATAAATATTTAGGTTAAAATTATAGTACCTAACTCGATTTAAAAAATAAATCGAAACGTAGGGAATGCTGATTGCGAAGCGATGACGTATACAGGGTGTCCCGAAATTAGCTGACAATATTTTAAGGAGATAAAGTACATCCAAAAATAAGACTAATACTCTCTGTTAATATACCTTCAAAAACGCTTCGTTATGGGGCTAGAGCCCCCCGAATTGGAGCCATGATAAGCAGTTTTTTCACAATATCTGAAAAAGCGATTAGGGTATCGAAACAAAATTTGATACATGTTTTACCCATAACAAGACGCAATAAACCATTTAATTAGCTTAACTTTATTTCGTCCAGTGGCGTCCCACTAGGTAGGTAGTTGGGAGAATATGGCCCTAAGTTTTTTATTTTTAGGATTTTTTAACTTCAGGTGCAATTTTTAAAAGCCTTAAAGTATTTTGTTGAAAAAAGGTACTCTTGTTTCATTGAGGTAGGATTCACCATTTTCCAGTAAAATCGATTTAAAATTTTCGGTTTTTTGAAATCCGATGAAACGGTTAAGGTTTTTTTGCATATCTCAGCAAACACTTAATATTAAAACATGAAATTTATTAGAAGCTCTACTAGCGACCAGGCATATGTATTAAAGGACGTTACTTTAAAATATTTTTCCAGTTACGTCGCACGGGGTGGAGCCTTAAGTAAATATTACTTTTATTTTTTTTTATTTCATAGTTTTAAGTATTTTTTTTTTAATTTTAAATTTTTTGTTAATAAAACCTTCTATTATTGTAATTTGACAGAATGTAACGGTTTTTTAGATTCCTTTGTTTTTTAAATATTTATTTTCATGGAGATTTTAAGAAAGTTTTAAAATAAAATAAAAAAGAATAACAAATTGCAAATTAAGTTTGATGTGAACCACAAGGGAAACTAATTCTTAAGCAAGAACCAGTCATGTGTCCCCAAAAATAATAATCAAGGGGATTTAAATCAAGTGATCTTGGTGGCCAGACTATGGCTACCAATTTCTTCAAGCCAATTCCTCACTTGACGTCCGTAGTGAGCTGGTACCCCATCATGTTGAAAGAAGTGCCCTAAACGTAAATCCAGTGGCACATTATCTAATAAATACCCAAGTTGATTATGTATTATTATTATTTGTCGCTAGTAGAACTTCTAATAAATTTCATGTTTTAATATTAAGTGTTTGCTGAGATATGCAAAAAAAACCTTAGCCTTTTCACCGGATTTCAAAAAACCGAAAATTTTAAAATCGATTTTACTGGAAGATAGTGAAACCTACCGCAATGAAACAAGAGTACCTTTTTTCAACAAAAGACTTTAAGGCTTCTAAAAATTTCACCTAAAGTTAAAAATCCTACAAATAAAAAACTTAGGGCAATATTCTCCCAACTACCTACCCAGTGGGATGCCACTGGAAGAAATACAGTTAAGCTAATTAAACCATTTATTGCGTCTAGCTGTGGGTAAAACATGTATCAAATTTTGTTTTGATACCCTAATCGGTTTCTGAGATATTGTAAAAAAACTGCTTGTCATAGCTCCAATTCGGGGGGCTCTAAACTATATTCAAAACCGAGAGTCAGTAAACGTAAACAATGGACAACGCGTCATAGGAGAAAATCCGCATTGCGATTGGTCAACGTGGAGGCGGGCGCTGTTCGCGACAGGGTTGGAATTCAGTTACAGGTGCATTATTGTTCTGTTTAGTTGTTTCGCGCTATAAAATTTTGGATGTTACGGCCGATAAATGGCAAGGAAAAAGTTGAAAAGAAAATGTGGGAATTGGACAATTTAATTGAGATACAAGTTGAACCGCTAGTAACAAATATTGGTAGTGACACAAGTAGTGATGAAAGCGATTAATTACATTAAGAAAAATTAAATAATCTTATTATTAATATTATTATTATTATTATTATTGACGTATAAAAATTTACAATAAATTATATTACCTACACATTTTTCCAAAATTGATACGAACAAAATTAAGACGAAAAATAATAACTGTTCTTAGTGCGGCCCTGGCAAATATGTACACCTGCATTTATTTACATTTACTGACTCTCGGGTTTGAATATACTATAGCCTCATAGCGAAGCGTTTTTGAAGGTATATTAATAGAGAATTTTAGTCTTATTTTTGAATGTACTTTATCCTCTTAAAATATTGTCAGTTAATTTCGGGACACCCTGTATACGTATGGTTTTATTTTTTTACTTTCTTTGTTATGGCCTAAAAATATTCCCAATACGAACACTAAGGATTTTATTTTTTGTTCTTTTATACGCTACAACTAACATTTGTAATAACGGCAAAATGTGTGTACCTATATAGACCCAGAAACATGAGGTATAGAGAGAAATATACCCATAAAACTAATCAAAGTGCACGTTTCTCGATAAATATTTGGGGCTGGATTAATACTAGGGGCCCAGGAATTTTGCAATTGTAGTTTGCTTAACCCATTTGAATTGACGATAGTCAATAATCGTTTACTTAAATCTAAAATCTTCAACTGTGTTAACCTCTTAGCTGTTAGCTTACTTACCCCATAAGGCAGCACACAATATCTCACTGTTGAACCTCTTCTTGTATTTCCTAATCTCGGGCGTATCCGACGAGATGTCGTGAGACGTCGGCGTCACATTGACGTTGACGTGCGATTCCCGTCTAGACGGCTGCGAGCTCGCTCCGAATCCAAAGGCCAAAAAGGACCGCTGTTTCTGTTGCAATGCGAGAGCGTTAGCGTGTAAGAAGGGAGGATTGGGATGATCGGGACGAAACTGAAACGTGATTATGATTTTGTGAAATAGGTAACTATAATGTCTTATTGCTACTAGTAGGTACATTTGGAGGATGCAAGTTAGATCTGAAGGGTCCAAATAAGCAAAAAAATTACGCAATGGATAATGGCAATTATTGGAATGGTTCCTCTAAAGGCGTTCAGATGAACGCGTTAAACTCTGTTATGAAAATATCTTGGTGCTAATTTTTTTAAATAAGAATTTACTATATTTTGTAACATTGACCAAAAAAAAAAATATTCGTATAAAACCAATAACTAAGATATGACGAAAAAAAACATGAGCACAATGCAATTATTATTGCCGCTGATTTAATTAGGTAATAATATTAAGCAACCAGTGGCGTGCAGTGATATTTTAGGCAGGGTAGGCAAACATATGGCAAACAGTTTATGTTGTTGTATTACCACCCTATAAAGCCAGAAAGTATTTTTTTTGTTAGGAAGAATTATACCTAACTAGCAAACAATTAGATTTTTCAATAACGTAAAGTTTAGATCCGAACCGGTACTAGGTACATTTAAATTCTGTTTGTCGACAGAACATTTTATAAAAATTTAGTTTTTAGAAAAACAGCACCTGTAAAATCTGCAATCAATCCTCAATCGTAAATGTAATATTGCAAAAAAATGCAAACCCTTTGCCACAACAATAAAAATGTCTGTACTTAAGGATAAGTAGTATCTAGGAGGTCTAACGCTTTATCATTATTTTATCCTAAAAATTAGAGCAAATAATTCAAAAGTCCTTAAAAAGTAGAATAGATTATTACTTTGGCAACAGTGCCAGTTATTGATGAGCCGACACAACAGCACGGCAGGGTTGCCATTGCTAGGGAAATTTCCCTAAATCTGGGGAAAATCTGCAATCAGTGGGGAAAAGGGGAAATTTTCTATAATTTAGGGAATTTCTATACTTCTTTGATTTTGTGATATTTGTAAAAAATATATTAAGCAATCACTTAAAAAATTATTAGCAATCGATTGACCCATGGCAAAAACGCTATCTATCCTAAGTCCGATTCACTATTAGCAACTCAGAATCTGAGGCAGTAAGGCAGGTCAAATTTACTATAAACCTTAATCTCAAGATATAAACAACGAGAAACTCGGTAAATCCCAGGTCTCCGTTCGCTCATATTTTAAGGGGAATCACACAAAGGGAACCACGCATTTTTTCAATTTTTTTCGTTAATTTCAATAATTCAAATAATAGCTATAACCAGTTTATTTTCTATGTATTTATTTTGTATTAAATGTATTATTGTTTATTGTTGAATAAAAAATGTATCATTTTTGAATGCAAAATGAACCATAAGATAAGTGGTTTGATTTTTATTTGTAGAAACATTTTTATTAATAAATAGGGATATGTTTTGTTTTCAAGTATCTTTTTTCTTCGTTTTCAAATTAAATGGTCTGGGGAAAATCTGGGGAATTTTTAGGAAATTATATAGGGAAAACAAATTTGGATCTGGCAGCACGGTCAGCCATTACCAATACAAATGCAGGAATGGGCAGACATAACCCTCTCATAGGAAGAGCACCATGGAGCTCAAAACCAAGCTGCAAAGCAGTCAGTTCACCTACGTATCAGCTGTATGGGCTACGAAGCAGGCCCCTACATAAAACGACTCGAGTCAATAGAAAACAGCTACGTAAGTAAAGGAGTAGCAGCATCATGGTATGTAAGGAATATACAAATCCACAGAGGTGTCCAATGGGAACCGCTAATAGCATCCATTAAGAGAAAAGCAGCGAAAGTATTTGCACAAGCAGGAACTCATCCCCACGAAGAACTCAGGGGGATAACCGACTACAGTCCAGTCCAGGAATCAGCTATTATGATAGCTAAGTAAGGGAAACTTGGAGGCAACAGGTAGCTGCTAATCCAAGTAATACTAACAAAAAGAAGGGCTTACTCCCGCTCTAGCTCAGCAATGCGTAGTTCTCTTCCCGAAACAGCGGGATTCTGTACACGTAGCACCTGGTAAAGCACAAGCACACTACACCCCCACAAGCCTTCCAAAAAAAAAAAACAATTACACTAAAAATAAGCGGCCAAAGCCTCAACTGAGGTACCAAGGTAAGAAGCAAAGCAAGCACTAGGCGTGCGGAGCAGAAATGCCAAGTAGGATGACTAGAGGTTTAAACCAAAGGAACACGGGGAGTTCAGTCGGAAGGCAACCCCCTCAGAGTTGAATCCAACAATACCCTGCCCCACAAGGTGTCAGTCCTTAGAATATTCTCCTCGAAAAAAAAAACGCACGCACGGTACATGTGTTGTGTGAACAACTGACCATTTATATACGTTCATCTGGACACTTAGGGACTCATTCCAATTTCATCCTTTGCATAATTTTTTTTTTTATTTCGACCCATCAGATCTAAGTTGCCTCCTCTAATTATCTACCGGGTGGTCAACTAAGAATGGCTATATCTCAGAAACTACTAAACATAGAAGCTTGGGAAAAAAAAATTATGATTAAAGCGGTCATGAGAAAATTCTGGAAATTACTTTCAAGTTCCTCATTTCGCCGCAAGGGGGCACAATTGAAAATTATTTTTTTTAATTTTAAATTTCTCCGAAAATTCTCATATTAAGGTATAACTCTGATTACATCATTGGAAAGCTTAGACAATTCTGCATTATTTTAGTTTAAGGCTCGTTGGCTTACCGAAATTGATAAGAGTGGGGGAAGCTATTGAATGTGTAAACATTAAAATCGCCGTAACTTCTAAACGCCTTATCCGATTTTACTAAATTTAAGCTTGTTTGGAAGGGAAAGCTAAGTACCAAGTACCGTCGTATCCAATGATACACGATAGTTTCTAATAAAATTGGTAGAGGGCGCAATTTGTAATAATAACAGCTTTTTTGATTTTATCCCGAAAATTCAAATCATACGGTATACTTATGACATCATAATAGGAAAGTAGATGAAATTTACAAGAAAAGATGTGAAAACCGCAGTTTGATATCTTTGTTCGTTTCAGAGTTATTGCCAAAACAATAATTTTTAATACAAATTGCGCCCTCTAGCACTTTTATTAGAAACTATTGTGTACCATTGGATACGACAATTGAAGGTACTTCCAAACAAGCTTAAATTTAGTAAAATCGGATAAGTCGTTTAGAAGTTACAGCGATTTTTATGTTTACACTTTCACTTGATAAGAGTGGGAGAAGCTATTGAATGTGTAAACATTAAAATCGCTGTAACTTCTAAACGACTTATCCGATTTTACTAAATTTAAACTTATTTGGAAGTTCCTTCAATTGTCGTATCCAATGGTACACAATAGTTTCTAATAAAAGTGCTAGAGGGCGCAATTTGTATTAACAATTTTTGTTTTGGCAATAACACTGAAACGAACGAAGATATCAAACTGCGGTTTTCACATCTTTTCTTGTAAATTTCATCTACTTTCCGATTATGATGTCATAAGTATACCGTATGATTTGAATTTTCGGGATAAAACCAAAAAAAAAATGTTATTATTACAAATTGCGCCTCTAGCAATTTTATTAGAAACTATCGTGTATCACTGGATACGACGATTGAAGGTACTTATCTTTCCCTTCCAAACAAGCTTAAATTTAGTAAAATCGGATAAGGCGTTTAGAAGTTACGGCGATTTTAATGTTTACACATTCAATAGCTTCCCCCACTCTTATCAAGGTCGGTACGCCAACGAGCCTTAAACCAAAATAATGCAGAATTGTCTAAGCTTTCCAATGATGTAATCAGAGTTATACCCTAATATGGGAATTTTCGGAGAAATTTAAAATTTAAGAAAATAATTTTCAATTGCGCCCCCTTGCGGCCAAATGAGGAACTTGAAAGTAATTTCCAGAATTTTCTCATGACCGCTTTAATCATAATTTTTTTCCCCAAGCTTTTATCTTTAGTAGTTTCTGAGATATAGCCGGCGGCCATTCTTAGTTGACCACCCGGTACATAGCTGTATTATTATTAATGGTATGCATTTGCATATTGGAGAAATATCCTGCATACAAACGACGTTTGTTGAAAACAGGTAAAATCGAGATGACTCTATACTAATCTAATATCTAAATAGACAGATAGATGCTGACGGTGAGACCTAAACATGATTTTTAAGTTTTAAACGTTATTATTTAAACGATCGGGCAAAAAATGTATGACAGCTTGGAAATTCCTAACCGTGTAAGAGAAACACACGATGTTTAATGATTCCGGTAAATTACACATTAGAATTTTTAAAATACTAGGTATAGCCTCAAACTAACTTACTATGGAGCCCATGACGTTTCTTAATACTTAACAACAAAAATATTTGTAACAAAACACTTAACACACATTTTTTAAGTTTGAACATCTAAAAAATAAACAGAAACTGTCCGGCGACATCTTCTAAAAATATCCAAATTACAAATAGATTGATCCACCAATATGCATTCTCTGTGGCAATATTCCAAAATACCTTTGCTTAATTTAATAAGGATGTCATAAGTCAGGTAAAAAATAAAGCAACACATTACAGGAAATCTGTTTAGCATCAAAGTCCATATACAGGGTGTCCCATAACTAAGGGACCACACAGAAACAGGAGATACCGTGCGAGCAAAAATTATTTGCATCAAAGAGGGCCTTGCATTTAAGGGCGTAATGCTTAGCCGTAGAGCCTAATACCTGTTGGGTGTCAGTAACTACCTGAATTAAGCAGTTATTCCGTCATCTTTGACAGTCGTTACAAGTAATTTGATTCATCGCTAATTTTTCCAATTTCTTGAACAATTCACACAGTGGGCTTTACGGAACAGCACAAAACATTCATGGGTGAAGCGTATTTTCGAAAAGGGGTTAGAGTAAATGGTGAGTGGCAATACAATCCGGGTTTGCGCATGGACGATTTTCACGAACATTTTCCTAACGTTGCTTTTATTGCTGGGGATTTTTATCATTGCCTGAAAAGAACCTTGGCTGTGTTTAGGGAAACAGGTTCTATACAACACAAAAAGGAGCAGGAAGACCATCTATAAGAACAGAAGAACTTGTTGCAAACGTTCGTGAAATAATGCAAAATACGCCAACAAATTGTATAAGACGCCTGTCCCAATAATTGGGAAGGTCTTATGGAACATGCAGGACTATTCTTAAGAAGCAGCTAAATTTATTTCCTTATAAAGTGCAAGTATTCCAAGAAATACAAGCCGCAGATTTTGAAAGACGCAATGGTTTACCCAACATTTATTGGAAAGAAATGATTTATTAGACCTGACATTTTTTTCGGATGAAGCCTGGTTCCACCTCTCCGGTTATGTGAATTCTCAGAATACCTGTAATCATTTTTCTTTTTCTTTCTGTATATTCTTACTTTGTTAATTTTGTAAACAACAAAAATAAATTTGTATTTGTCTACTTATTTTATTACTCATTAGTTTGGCATATCATATCATAATATGAATTTGACAAAATTTTAACCTAGATTTGGTTAGATATATCGTCCCCATATCATTGTGATCTAAACCAAGCCCTGCGTTTTTTAATGCAAGCCCTCTTTGATGCAAATACTTTTTGCTCGCACGGTAGTAGACATATATTGGGGTTGCACAAAGGTTTTTAAATTAACAAACCAGCAACTTTGACGGAGATATAGGTGACATTGACAGGCATTATTTACTCACAATCAAAACGCCCCGGTTAGCGTAATTTTTAACTTGCTAATCAGGCGCAACAATAGAAACTATTTGAAGGTTGTAGACAATGATGTATCTTGAGTAATAGATGTGTTTTGGACTTCCATTGCCTTTAGTTTTTCATATCACAACGTTTCAACTGGTAAGTATCTCCAGTCGTCTTCAGGTGTATGATTTAAAAAGTCTATATAAAGTGTAACGTGCGAAACACTTAAACGTGGAATATACTCTCTGGATCGATTCTGTAAAGCAATTTACGTCGCTATTAGCGTACAGTGCCGAAAGAATGTAATAACTATTACAGCTATAAAGTAAAATATGACACAAAGTCTCAGCCTCAGACTAAATCCTCAGTAATCTGAGTGTGTTATTTTGTACAATACAATTCATTTTAGGAAAGTCCAAGTTACCTTTTTAAAGTTTTTTAATGACAGCTTCTCTAAAACCTAATAGTGTATGGTATCAAAATAATCGTAATAAAATCCTCTTTTTTCTTAACCCGACGAGCCACCATGTTGCCATTTAAAAAAAATAAGTTATACAACTTTAAATATTACATTTTACATAGCACATAGCATTGGACCAAAAATAGTAAAATTGTATTTTTCCCAAGATTAAAGAACTGAAATAAGTGATTTTAAGGTATTTATAGCTCTCTAGATAAATTAATAAACTTGAAAAAAAAATATTTTCTTGGTGACAAAAAGTGACAAGTGACACATCGTTGTATTTAGAATGTCATATGGAGTCAAAAAAAGTAAAAATATACCAGGTGTCCCATTTAAAAATCGAACGTTTATGTCACTTCCGGTTAAACCCGAAGTTCCATAATGTTGAGTCACCTGTCAAAAAATGCAGTTTTATGTAGTATACAAATCCCCCGAATTTTAATTTCATTACCTTGAAAAACAAAAAAGTTAGAGGGGCGAGCCACCTTCCGTGGACACCCGGTATATTCAAATTATGCCTCAATGGACGATTTCTTTCAACTATTATAAATTATGTAGCAAGGCGTTGCGTTTACATTCAATCTTAGGCTACCATAGCATTATAGCCCTGTAAAATCAGTTACAGAATTCTCCATAAAGGCTAATAAGCCGCACTACGAAAAAAACAATCTTATACTCATGCCAGCATCTCGTAAGCGTATTAGAAACAAATCAGAGTTAGTAAATAAAGCTAAAATGTAAAAATAAAAATTATTAGTCTTTCCCGTTAGTTTTCCGAAACCAAAAACAATGAAATAAAATAATGAAAACATGAATTTGTGACTGATATCTACCAAACATTGTTATTGACGGTCGATTCATCCAATTATGAAAAATAAAACCAATTTCCATTTTCAACGCGCATTTTTTTTACACATCTAAACTTTGATGAAACAAAAATAGTTAATTTGAAATTTCGATTTCTGTTCCGGAATAACAAAAGCACCGTATTTATCTTCCCACACGCAAGTCGTGCATGAGCAACGTAAGCAAATATAATCTGTGGGATATCACATACATGCTGAAAAGCTTGAAGAAAACAAGGGTTTGTGATACAATATTTAACAATTATTGGTTTTAATATCTGCTGAAGAGTAAATTAGACTATGGACTCGATTAAATTACATATACTTTAATTCACATAGTTTTTTAATAAGCCACTGTCAAAAATATTTCTTTTTTGCAGATTTAGGTATCGGCCATCTTAATGTGCTGATAATAATAGGATCATATACAGGGTGAGTCGGAAGGAATGGGCCAAACTCTAAGGGTGTAATATATGCATCAAAATAACAAGAAAAAACTCAAATGTTGTTATCCAATATTCATTTGTTTTTAAATTATAACGCAAAAACAAAATATTGCATTAATTTAGCTTTCCTGTAATAAATGGTATTATTGGCCGCTTTTGATTGTTGTGCTGTCACTATCCTGTTAGTGTCACTATAAATAGTGTCAGTATAAAATTTTACATTGATTCACCGTTAGCTTTCGGATTTGTATAATTCAAATTTTATAAAATGCCATACATTTATTCACATGTCGAATACGCCAATATGGTTTTTATTGGTTCTGGTGTCATATAAGGTCGGTCGAATTTCTTCCGGTTTTTGGGTTTATTAGAAAGTTAACATTAAATAAAACAATTTGATGCAAAAAAATGCGGATAAAGCTATTTTTTTCAAATTAAAGCCATTTTTAATATTTACACCTAAGGCATCCTATTACTTACCTTATAAATACAATATTATCCACGATTATTTTAGCAACTTATGGCCATTAAAGATCAATATATAATATAGCATAATCTATATTATCAAAAAAACTGCAAATTAAACTATTTTTCACTTCACAATAATGATTACAAGTTATTATAATATTCCCGAGCCACCCAAGCAAACGTCATCATAGAATATAAACATAACCTCATCTGTCAGTCTATTTTTCGGCATCTTTCTAGTGGATTCATGAAGACACGAAGCTATGTTGCCAATTCTAAATTTGTTTGGATTTGTATCGCCGTTTTCGTCGAGTCCCCTTTGCATATAACAAGCTGTCACAATTTTACACATTTCAGTTTAGTGTTTCTTAATCACACAATTTTATTATGGAAATTAATAATATTTTTCAGTTAATGACTATTTTAAATTTAGCAGATGAACAATTATTGCTTCAGTTACAAAATGGGGGGCTCTTATGTAGAAATTTGCGGTGTCGCGCTCGTCGTTGCCGGCAAATCTGTACTATAAGAAGAAGAGCCCAGTCCCCGTTTGGAGTAGTTTTTTTTTTTGTAGAAGATGTTCAAAAAACTACACTATATTAACAAACTCTTTTTTTGAAAACTAAATCACCGATTCGAATTATATTGTTGCTAATGTGGGAATGGGTGTACGAGATCCGTTCCGGCTGTGCGGCTATGTCATCGGGATGTCCCAAAAAGACAGTAATTCAATATTTTCGTTTCTTTTGAGATATTTGCTCTTGGAAATTAATCTAGGATGAGATATTTTTATATGGTAAGAGTACACGTTAAACCTTTTCATTTTAGTTATATATTGAGTATCATGTTGGCAGGCTTATTTTGGAAAAATGGGTGCTGGGCATATACGACGTTACTTCAAAACGGGGGTTCGTTGTATTTGTGCCCAACCGTACTTCCGAGACATTAGAACAAATAATTGCAGAACATGTATTGCCAGGGAGTGAAATTTGGACCGACTGTTGGCGCGGTTACATGGGACTGACTAAGCTGGGAGGTGTTTCTCCGTATACGCATAAAACAGTAAATCATTCACGTAACTTTGTAGATCCTGATTCGGGAGTCTGCACCAATCACATTGAAGGACATTGGTCTTGTTTAAAGTAATTTTTAAGAAGACTTGGAGTAATGCAATCTCCCTTCATTGCAGAGTATATCGACCAATTTATGTGGTGGGAAGTTTATGGAGGATCTCCATCGATCCGGTTCCAAAATTTAATCAATCAAATACGGGAACGCTACTTATTTTAATTAAATATCCTTACCCTTTTTGGTTTTGGTGTCATATACATAAAGGTGTAACTTAGGCCGCGGCGTTGCGTAGCCGGCGTTCTATAGCGTAGCTCAAGGATGTTTATAATAGTTGCGGGGCGGGCGAAGCCCGCAACGCTAATATATGATGACATTACCTCGTAAACGTGTTACTATTAAAGGTGTAACTTAGGCCGCGTAGCCGGCATTCTATTGCCTAGCCCAAGGACGTTTGTAATAGTTGCGGGGCGGGCGAAGCCCGCGCAACGCTAATGTATGATGCCATTACCGCATAAAGGTGTTACTATTAAAGGTGTAACTTAGGCCGCGTAGCCGGCGTTCTATTGCGTAGCCCAAGGATGTTTATAATAGTTGCGAGTTTTCAACAAACTGTGCAAAACCGGAACAGTTCCAAGTGCTAATGTAACATCCGAACGAGCCATTCGACAGGATTTAGAAGAAATAGAAAATGTTCTAGCTTTAGTAGAAGAATATGCAACGACCAGCTCACGAAGAATTGGAACTCAGTTGGGGATTCCCCAAAAAAGAGTGATCAATTCGCTTCACGAGCAAGGCTTATACCCGTAGCATGTACAGTACAGCGTGTACAGAATCTTCAACCTGGAGACTACGCCAAGCGTAAGCAATTTTGTGAGTGGATAATTAATAATCGTCATCTTGTATCGCACATACTTTTTACTGACTACATTCACCCGTGACAGCATCAACAATAATCGAAACTGCTATGTATGATCGGACGAAAATTCTCACGAAATAGTAGAAAATAATTTTCAACACAGGTTTTCAGTAAACGCGTGGTGCGGCATGATCGACAATAATTTAAATGGCCCTTTTCTTTTGGAAAATCGCCTTACAGGGAATCACTACTTAAGATTTTTACAAAATGAATTGCAAGGACTACTGGAGGACATTCCTTTAAACATCAGAATTCAAATGTATTATCAACACGACGGAGCGCCTGCCCATTTCGATCGTCGGGTCAAGCAATATTTGGACCAAAAGTTTTCAGAGGTTTGGATTGGTCGCGGTGGTCCTATGAATTGGCCTTCTAGATCGCCAGACCTCACACCGTTGGACTATAATTTATGGGGTTGGTTAAAAAATGAGGTATAGTAGAAGCAAAAGTAGTAGATACTTGAAAATTTATTTATTTAAAACAATGTTAATTGCATATTTTGGTTTAACAATATTATTATTTTATTTAACGCTGTAATTCGAAAACAAATGAATATTCGGTAACAACATTTGGTTTTTTTCTTATTATTTTGATGCATAGATTACACCCTTAGAGTTTGGCCTATTCCTCCCGACTCACCCTGTATATAAATAAATAATATAATCAATCTGATCATAAAAATTAAAATACTATAAATGTCTATCTGACCGGTAGCTTGTATGTTAGTGGTCAGATGGAGTTTAATAGGCATATTAAGTGATACGATATTGGCCGCATTTGTCACATCACGATCGGTAAACTGACAACTTAATAAAAAACAGCTTTTAAAACTGTTATGTTTCTTTCACAAACTTTTTAGGAGTGGATTCGTTTAAGGTACTTACACAAATCATCGTGTAAAATGAGCACACGACATGCAACACTTTTTTTTTTAAAGCTGAAAACTTGGTATAATATTTTCATGCTTTTATAATGTGGTCTTAGAATTTTCGGCTTAACAAACAAGTAACATGCAGTAACTATTTTGGTTAAATTGCCTCTTTTAAGCAAGAGCGACTTCGCAAATCATATTAGTATATCTAAATAAAAATTTAATAAAACAGTAAAAATGTTTAATTAGGTACTTTGTTATACTGTAAAACGATGAAACGATAAAAATGCTATGTTGAAAGTGTAAATAAAGGTTTTTAACAAAGCGATAGGATGAGCCAAATTCAAAACAAAGTGAATTACAAAAACTACACAAAAACATTTAAGTGTCATACTTACATTTAAGATACACATGGGGTTACAGACGTCACTCGTTAGAGGCACAAACCAAAGAGAAAGACATTAATCATTATTAAACATAAACACTCATTAATTTAATATGCTATGATTATTCTTTAACTTTTTTTTAAGCGGGAAAAAGAAACATTTAGTTCTTGTAAGGTTTAGGGTGTGACATTCTAAGGAATTTAAGTGCCATGGTTTTAAAAATACTTGGAAGGTTGCCCATTAATAAAATTTGTTGCATGGGAAAAACCTATCACTATTACGACCAATTTAGGTAGTTTTCTTCTTTAAAGACTACCAATGCCTAAAGCGTCACAAGGTGACAACGATGTTATATTTTTGGCAACGGGCGAAGATTGGGTAGTCCAATAAATGTTGTGGATAAGTTCCAAAATAATCGATCCTATCGTAACAAAATACTTGTTTCCACAGATCAGTCCCAGTAACAAGTTTACAGTCCGGGTGATGTACATTGTGAGTTTGTAACTTGGAATAAATTCAGCAAATCCAGTCGTTTTTATTTTGGAAAAACGATTGCACAACGGTATAAACAGCTCCCATCGAGCCGTCAAAACGGCGTTTTAAAAGAAAAATTGAAAACCTAAATGATTCCCGCAAAATGTTCTCTCTAGTTTTAGTTTTTAAAAAAAAAAATATAAAGATGTAGTTGGCCATAAAACGGTACTTTTTAAAATGTCTCTACAGTGTGGTTGTTTAAGTGTGCAACATATGGGCATTTTTTTTATTACCGATTTCTCAGAAAATTTTATTCTTGATAAAAGTTGGTGCATGTTCGATAATCAAATTAGGTGCACTTGGAATGGTTGCAAGTCAAACGGCGTACAGGGTAGACCAAAAAATATAAAACTTGTACAAGAATAAAGTACCCCTATTTCACAAAATTTAGCAAAATGTTATTAAGAAAAGTTGTTTAGAATTAAAAGTTATGCATAGATTCAAAAACGTGACCTCCTAAAATAAAAAAAATATATTTTTTTAAAAAACATTAATAACTTAACTATCATTTAAAGTGCAAAATTTTTATTTTAAATGTTTATTAAAAAACTTTATTCTTGTACAAGTTTTATATTTTTTGGCCCACCCTGTACGCCGTTTGACTTGCAACCATTCCAAGTGCACCTAATATGATTATCGAACATGCACCAACTTTTATCAAGAATAAAATTTTCTGAGAAATCGGTAATAAAAAAAATTCCCACATGTTGCACACTTAAACAACCACACTGTATATTGCTATTTTGGTCTCATTCAACAAACTAAAACTAAGCATTTTGCGTACATCCCTTAACTAGAGAACCAACTAGCGAATTTTAGGTTGGCAAGGGTTTATATTCCAGTCAAGAAATACAGAACCACTTTTAAGTAAAACAAATACTAAAGATTATTTAAAAGTTAAGGGATGGGGGCAAATTAATGCTCTATTCTTAGTTTTTTGAATAAGACCCAGATGGCAATAAAGTACCGTTTTATGGCTAACTTTACATCTTTATAATTTTTTTGATTTTTTTTTTTAAACACTAGAGACCGACCGAAGGTTCGGTTAGTTCCGGTGACAGTTTCGGCCATGCCGAAACAAAGTGTTCGTGAATGGTCGCGTGGGGTTCCGTAGGCAGTGTTGTCTATATAAATAGATTTTTCATCTGTCGACTGTTTTTTTTATTTTTAACATTTATAAATAAACCAAGACCGAAGGTTCGGTTTCGGCCGAAACTGAAAATCTTGTTTCGATCGGATACTAGAAAAACCTAAAACCAGAGCATTTAGGTTTGTAATTATTTTTCTTTCCAAACTAATTCATCTGATACGTAGTTCATGGGAACGCGGGTATGTGTTTTTACGATAAAAATGCAGTTAACGGCTCGCTGAGGAGCTCGTAACATTTTTGTATTAAAAAAAAATTGATAAAGTGTGTTCCAAATATGACGATATCGATAATTTTTTTATTGTGCATATTATTAAGTAATACATAAGGACCAAATCTCAAACTTTTACTCCTTGTCAAATGTTGAAGAGTTGAAAGTGCGAATATAGGACATGTGTACGTAAAGTCGCCACAGTGGATCTTTGCCCGTGCGTCATCAATCAACGATCAGGACTCAACGTGGTTAATAACTCTGCATCCTTATTTATTACAGTAACAAGTTTGAATAAAAGCATAAAAGAACGTCTGCAAGATTCCGCAATAATATAACGTGCTAGACAAGAATAAAACTATAAACGTCAATTAATTACTTTTTTTATTTGTTTAGTTGACTACCGTTGTATTTTAGAACGTCATTGTCAACCTTATTTTGATCTGCCAATCTAATTCGTATTTTGTAAATTTGTGTGCCTTAAAACTGTTTCTTTTTCTTTCTCTTTCTTTCTTTTTAGAGCTAATTAGACCCACCATCTGTTTTGGCGGTAAGTATTTATGGATTTTTATAATACCTAATTTATTTATTTTAAATATTCTAACCGTGAAAGTTCTTTGAAAAGTTTACGCCAGTGGCTAAATTCCCTTAAATGAAAGGATGTCAAAAATTTGACTTTTGTGATTTTAATAGTCAATAAAACATCAAACTTTTCTAGATTTTAAGCTTTAAAAATAGTATTAAGTGTATTAACATTTGTTTGTCAATTTCTTTTAGATAATAGAGAATGCCGGGCAAAACTTAAAATAAATAATAATTTTTCGGGATATTCTGTAGGTACGTCAAACGGTAGGCAGGCACGTTCATTTTATGAACTTAGACTTAGTTTTGACTTTTTTCGTCTCGTAATTTTGATTTGATTCATACGATTTTGATGACGTGAAAGTGATGACGCACGGGAAAAGATCCACTGTGGCGACTTTAGGTTAATTTCTCCCGAAGTAATTAGAAATGTTCAAAACGAGTTTTCCTTGCGTTTAGGATATTGCCAGTGAATGGACAACATTTTGAGCATTTAATGATGAAAAAGTATTAAGATCGATAGAAGGTTTTTTTTTATTTTTTAATTAAATCAATTTTTGGTTTTTTAATATCCAATAAACGACAAGGAATAAAAATTTGAAATTTGGTACTTATGTATAACTTAATATGCACTTTAAAAAAAGTTAATAAAAAACTAGGGTTGCCTTTTAAAAAATTATCGATACCGTCATAAATCTGATTTGGGACACACTGTATCAATTTTTTTTTTATAAAATGTTAATACTGTTATACTTAGTTAAAATAACAGTGCTGGATTTACTGAATTTATTCCAAGCTACAAACTCCCATTGTATAATACTTGTTAATAGGCACTGTTATGACAGTCTGAGATCGGGATGTTATTACTCATATTTCATCCCTGGTACATGCTAATAACACTTTTATGCTTTTCGTAACGACTAGCCATTACGAGTACAGAATAGCCGTCATAACCAATTATTTATGCATGAAATTTTATCTATGTACATAGAGATGCAGTTTAAGGCAAGCCTATTTTACAATTTGGAATTTTAAAACATGCTCGACATAATTAGGTGCGAATGTGCTTTAAAGTGTACACATTTCTTTTGTTCTATACGAAAACGTCAAAATTAAAATATAGATAATTTTGTCGTCGTGATTAATGGGTAGTTTTAGTAACAGTCCCATTAGAAACATAGGATTAGATAACGTACTAATCGCAAAGCTAAACGCTAGAGATCCAGTGACATCGCGATTATTTTGCCGACTGGCCGTTTTCGACATTAGCTAGCTTTTCTATGACAGTAAGTAAAGTTTATTAGTAAAACGATGTAATTTTTTATCATTCATTTGATTTAAAATCGGAACCAAATTCAAAACAGGCAATTCATCTACTATAGTAATAATTAAATTTTGTCTACTTCAGCACTTAAATAACTTAGCACGTTGTTCTAGTATGCAATGTGCGCCAGCAAGGTACTTTAATGCACCGATATTATTTTTAATCCTTTAAAAGTTTGTTCACGGGGTGATTTTTGGAGAACAACCCATTAACACGTCACAGAAAAATACCTAGCTGGTACAACCTTAGGTATAGGTTTCTGGGCAGTAATATTAGTCAACCAAGGTTACTTTAACATAAACAAGAACTATAGAGGACTTGAGGTAGGAGGCCGATCGCAATGCATTGGATTCGGTCCCAAATTAGCATCGGTAATTCAGCTTTACGAGTCGCTGTAAGATGGCGCGCGTGTTCGAAGTGGGCTATCAAATAATGGTTTCTTATGGACGCAATAACTATTTTTATTTAAATTAGTTCTTTAAGGAACAAATAAGGACTTTTATATGAATTTACACTTACTTTGTTATACTTATTAGTAAACTCGGCCTGTATAAAGTTCCAACGATGCTTGGTTTTTAAAATACAGGGTATTATACATTCTAGCTATACCTTTGGAGCTAGAAAGAGACTTATTTGGCTGCGTTTTCTCTCTGAAAAAGATCCTATCTTACACCCCGACACAAAGCAAACTCTACTTTTACAAATTGTACCATTATTTATTATAAATATGGAAATTAATTACAATACAACGTTATTTGTCTTGTCTTGCCTTCAAACATTATTTGTTATTTCGAAAAATAAAATGTCAATTGTCAAAAGTAAAAGCACAGAAAAATAAAGGGTTTAAGTAAAAGTTAAAAACTATGGAGGATCTAGTTTTCCATATTAAAAACGAAGAAGAAGAAGACAACATCAGCCCACTTCGAACGCGAGAGCCATCTATCGGCCAATAGCGAACTAACCAAAAAACCGGGACAGAATTTGAAAATGCTGCCATTGTCGATCGGCCTCCTACCCTATAGTTCTCCATAACAAGAACAATGCATTTTACTGTTTAAAGGTGGTAGAAAATGAAGTAATATAAAAAAAATACCTTTTCGGACTTCCATTGTCTTTATTTTGTTATTTAACACAACGTTTCGAATAGTTAGTATCTCTAACCGTTTTTCAGTGTAAACTAAATTATATTTCTAAGGCTACTGTCTTAAATGCTTACTGGAGTGTGAAGTTTGATCTGTCGGTTTTGGACAAGAAGAGGCTTGCAGATATTGGGGATATCTATACTTGGTTTACTAAATATATGGGTATCTTGATTTATAAAAGCTGCTTCTTTGAATTTTCATTTTCTTCAGTGCAGTTCCGTGTCCAAAACCTTGGCTTCTGACCACTGTATATTATGTTGTTTGGGCCATACATGTTCCGCTACATCTGATCTTGAAGTTTCACCTCTTTGAGTATGTTTCAGATGTTCTTTAACTCGTACGGGAAGAGGTCTTTTGTTTCTCCAATCTACGATTCGCCACACTCGCAAGGGATTTGATAGATACAATTTTTTGTGTTTTCATAGACCTTATTTCAAGGGGATCTCTGAAAAGATTAGAAATATAACCAAAAACTATAATATCAAAACAGCCTTCAAATCCCCAGGTAATAAAAACACAAAAAATTGTACCTATCAAATTCCTAGCGAGTGTGGCGAATCGTACATTGGAGAAACAAAAAGACCACTTCCCGTACGAGTTTAACATACTCAAAGAGGTGAAACTTCGAGATCAGGTATAGCGGAACATGTATGAACCAACCAACAAAATATACAGTGGTCAGAAGCCAAGGGTTTGGACACGGAACTGCACTGGAGAAAACGAAAATTCAAAGAAGCAGCTTTTATGAATCAAAATACCCATATATTTAGTAAACCAAGTATAGATATCCCCAATATCTGCAAGCCTCTTGTCCAAAATCGACAGCTCAAACTTCACACGTGGATAGTATTTAAGACAGTAGCCATAGCTATAATTTAGTTTACACTTGAAAACGGTTCGAGATACTAACACAACGTTGTGTTAAGTAACAAAATAAAGACAATGGTCCGACAAGGTAATTCTTTTAATAAATTTTACTATTACCAATATTTATTATTACAAGTTTTTGCGATATTTATTCCACAGAAAATTATTTAACGTTAAGCAAACTTAAGAAACGCAAAAAAGTCAAATAGCTTTCTGTAGAATGTGCAACAACCTTCACAACAAGTGATCCTGGCCAACTAATATGTACCCTGGGTACAATAAGAGTAAAAATGACAAAAACAAATTCTAGGACATTATATAGCAAAGATAACATAAAGTAACTGGCTAGCCGCAAAAAAGGGACTTTTTGTGTTAAAGTAACAAAAGCAGTAGCAAAGATTTAGTTCTCCTATCCAAGTGTCAATAAAACTTATCAAGCGATTTTAACAAGATGGTAAAGGTGGGATCTGGGAATTAAACAAAACTTTTTGTAGATATTGATCTCTATCATTTGTGCTTAAAGAATAGCCTTATTCGTTCCGCCAGATTCATTCTTCGACGCATTATGCCATATCACGGGTCATCGATAAAGCTAGGACCCGATAAAAGAAACGTAGTAAAAAACGTTAACAGCTAGATGATAGTGGTGCCATCCGTATTTAAAATGTAATTTTATTATACTCTCAAGTTTAAACAAAATTCATTGGACCAGTACTGGTTCGTTAAAAAGTACTTACTTCAAACTTTTAATATGTTAATATAAAAATACGGAGCTCTACTTAAAATGATTTAAAAAAATGTGATTTCCTAAAAGTCGAAACTTTAAACCTTTTGCGCAAACTCGAGATATAATTTCACTGTTTTAAGATTTTACACAGTTATTAGTAATGCAACTCCCCCCCACCTTTTGGTAAATATCCCGTTACCAAATCAACATTTTTGCTTCACCCTAAACAACATGTTACAAAACCCCATTTGTAGTATGATTTTAGGTCTAAAATATATATTCCATTAAACAGTCTTCGAGTTCTAAGACATGTAGAGCAATTAAATGTCGTTAAAGAAGTTCGCATATATTTTCATAGCCCAAAGTTATAGTGTTCACTTGGTATATTGACAAACGGATGTATGAATCTGTTTTACTGTAATGTCTTTTAAAATTAAAGTAGGGCCAAAAGTTCGCTTTTATGAATTAAGTTTACTTTTCAGTTCAAATTGGCAAGATTTTTTTGTTACGTTTCTCTTTCATTAATATATTAAGCTTGGATAAGAGAAATAAAGCCTTGTAAAATATGTAACAACAACGTACGTACCTCTTCACTTTGCGATTTGTCTCTGGACGAGGGTGTACCCGGACTACCACTAGCCTGACTAAGAAGATCCGGCAAAACACTACTTTGTCTTGAATGTTCACTACTTCTTCCATTCTGGAATATATTAAGATTTAATTATAAATACATGGCAAAATTTAAATTCAAAATATTATTTTTTCGTTCATTTATGAAAAATCATTATTCAAGAGTAGGTAAGTTATAGTATAACATCTATATATATGAGAGAAATTTTAATGAAAACTGTAATGGTAATTGTAAATAACCAGTAGGTATAATCAATTTACCTAGAACAAAAATAAGTAGTATATTTCTCCTTCTAAGAGTAGAATTGCAAATGAGCATTTTAAGTATGTCTTGCTTACTTTTTCTAAGCATCGGAAGCCTTGCTGCCAAAGACAATAGGAGTTTTCACATATACCGACACCGGCAGTAGCTCTTCACTATGGTCGGAATGCCGGTAGGCTTGCCGGCTCAAGAAGACTACTTTCAAGTTAATTTTTATTATTATAATTTGGTTGTCCCAAAAACCGAGTTTTGGCTAGACAAGTTGGTTTAAAATAAGCAGCCATTTAAATTAATTAAACTTGGTGTTTTGACGCATAAAACTAAACACCACACAAATTATGAAAAATCGGCGACGACACGAGTGTGCTAGATGCTCCTTGACGGCAAGTCTGCGCCTGCTACGACACGACACAATACCGATAAGTCGGTAAGTATGAAAGCATAGCATTAATTTAATTCACATGAAATTTTGCGTTCACCGGCAATTGGTGCCCGTGCCGGCAGATGTGAAAACCTCCAATGACGTGGAGTAGAGCAAAACTTAGAGAGCCTAAACCAGAGAAAATGCATACATACATACATTGACGGCCGCCCCTATTTCAGGGAGGAGCTGCCCTTAATTTAATGTTCATCAGGCAAAGTTTACGGTGACAGTAATGACATTGACAAACATAACCTACTATCAAAGTGGCTCCGTTAGCTTTTGTATGCACTTGTACAAGTTTCTACCAGTAATTACAAGTTTGCATACGCTTGTACTTACACTTGTGCCAACTTATACAAAAGTGTATAAGCTAACCGAGCCACTTGGTTGCGAGTAAATTATGTTCGTCAATGTCATTACTGTCACAGGCAAAACTGCTTAATTAGTTAATTATTGTTAAAAACCTGCGAGCAATCCAACATAAGTGTCGAAAATTTCAGAATCTGGGCCTTACCGTTTTGGAAATATCGCTTGTTAATATTGACATTAAAATGGAGGCAGCTTCCTTAAAAGGAAATGGGGCGGTAGTCAATGCATGTAACCACTTTGTGGTAAGTACATACTGTAAAATTTTAGTTACTTTAATAATATTTTCCAATGAGTCCTCATGCCGGCTCTGGTTCGAAGGTCCTTAACTGATATCCTGAATCAGGGTGTCCCAAAAGTAATGGGACACAGAGCAACAGCAGACTCCTTAAGGCGAAATAATGCGATTTATTTAAACTTGCCGTATCTCAAAATTGATAACAACCAAGATACGGGGTGTTAAAATTTTAATTTTGAGTTCGTTTTTTTGCGATTATTTCTTAACGAGACGACATACCAGCACAAAATTAAGGGTTTTGGGGTTTTTTGGGGTGGGGAATTCAAAATTATCCATAGTTTTTGTGTAACCAGTAGAGGGCGCTGCCTACGGTATGGCCCACTCTTTTAGCTGGCATAACTTTGTTTAGGCTTCTTATATCGATCAGACTATTAAAAAAATAGGTTACTTTACTACTTTTACATTAAAAACGTATAACTTATTAAAGTAGCTTTCAGATAATCGCATTTTATATGTCCAATGCAACTAATTATGTGGTCCAAAAGCAACGGAAAATCGAGCAACGGTGAATTTCTGACTTAAAATGATTGTAAATCAGCTACATTTGCTAAGTGTCAAAGTTAATGTAGATACTTAAGGTTGACTATTTTTTTCTAATAAAAACGCTTTTTCATATACTGAATTACTAATTTTATTCTAATTAAAAATTTTATTTAATATGTACTTTTTAAGTTTAATAACATTTAAAAGTAACAAAATAGTTATCAAATAAAAATGGTAACGCCGTGATAGCAATTGCTCAAAATGGCCACCATTGACTTCAATACATTTCGCTATACGTTTTACAAAAGACTGTCGAATTATTCGATTATCTCGAAAATGGTTGCTCCTAGCGACTTCAATAAGTTATACGTTTCTGATGTAAAAAAAGTAAAGTAACTTATTTTTTTGATAGTCGGATCGACATAAAAAGCCTAAACAAAGTTATGCCAGCTAAAAGGTTACACAAAAACTATGGTTAATTTTGTGCTGCTATGTCGTTTCGTTAAGAAATAATCGCAAAAAAACGAAATCAAAATTAAAACTTTGACACCCTGTATCTTGGTGGTTATAAATTTTGGGATAAGGCAAGTTTAAATAAACCACATTATTTCGCCTTAAGGAGTCTGCTGTTGCTCTGCGTCCCATTACTTTTGGGATACCATGTATAAGTAATCGATTTTATTGCATTTTTATTTGGTAAAATTTCTAACTTAGTTAACGGCTTTTAAACTGTATCCTGCAAAGTATTATCTTTAGAGTCATAGGGTCTGTTCCCGATGCACAGATTTTATAAAGCAATTATAAATTTATAAAAAAAATTACAAATTGGCGTGGAAAGCGTAACATCTAGAAATGTAAACAAATGACAATATCAAAAGTTCTACAAAATGCAGACACAATAACATTAAACACAAACATAGCACAATACTTTAAAGCGAAACACACAAAAACAATTACTAAAAATTATGGCAGCAGCCCTGCAGAAAATCTGACATCCACGTCCATGCTTGTTGGGAGGAAACACTTCTGACATGCTTTATTCGTTTCGATGATGATTACAATCCGTCGATTCTTCAATTTTGTTGTAAATTTGGTTAGGTAAACATGTTAATTATTCTTAAAAGGAGCGTTTTAAAATTTTTGTAACCCTTTCATGCAGTATTCGCGAAAAGTCGCTGGTTAAAAATGACAAAATGAATTAATAGTTTTAAAAATAAATGATTACGGTCGAATTTCCTCCACCTGGGTAACTTAATTGTTAAGAAAAAAATATTCTAATAAGAATATTTGAGTACATGATTTGAAAAATACAAGAGACCATGTCCTTCCAACAAAAAAAAAATCGAATTTAATCCCCATCATAAATCAAATTGACTAAAGTAATAGAAAATCAATGTTATTTAAGATCAAAAATATAGTTCTCCTACCTACATATAACTGAATTTGAACTATTTATTCCGTTAATTGAGAGAAGCATGGATTCGACATTTTAAATGACAAAATTAGTAGTCTTGTTTAGTGAAAATATCAAAGTACAAAAGGAAGGCCAATAAAGTTGACAACCTTGAAGTTTTATTTCATTTTGCGTTTGATCCATTACACACGACACCATATGAGGGCGTGCAAATCCACAAAACAAACTACAAATTTTGATATTAATGTTGCTTTGCTTTCGAAATTCATTAAACTATCCGCCACTTTTTCAGATTCATATACTTCACTTGTATCTTGGCCACGATACATCAACACCGGTATGCCGACCCGAATAAATTCTCTATTTCTCTCTCACATTGTGACAGCATCTTCAAGAGTCCAGCGTGCTTTAACAACATTGAATATATGGGGCAATAAAACGTTATTGTATTGTAATGTAATGTAAATGTAATATTGTAAAAAAACTGAGAGGCACAAGTTTTTTGCTATTTGCTTCTAGAGTTTTGTCCTGTCAAATACGCAACCCGAGTCGATAAAAATCACTCAGTTAACAATTTTAATGTTCTGGTACCTACTTCGGAAGTTCTTACCAAATGGGAAACTTTTTTATTATTAATTTTACGAAAAAAAATTATTCTTTATAAAAAGCTCTGCATGGTCTAAAACCTAAAATGCAACCATCAAATATCGAAATTTTCCAGTCATATACGAGGTTTGTCAAAAAATGTGAATTTTTCCCAAGAGTAAAGTACCTTTATTTTTGACATTATCAAAAATTTGTTATTAAAAAAAGTTGATCAGAACTAAAAACTACGGCTAATTGTGCAATTATACGCATTTATGTTGAAAATTTATTTTATTGATTTATTATTAATTATTATTTAATTAATTTAATGCGTGTTATTGCATAGTTAGACGTGGTTTTTAGTTCTGATCAACTTTTTTTAATAACAATTTTTGATAATGTCAAAAATAAAGGTACTTTACTCTTGGGAAAAATTCACATTCTTGGGAAAAATTCACATTTTTTGACAAACCTCGTATATGACTGGAAAATTTCGATATTTGATGGTTGCATTTTAGGTTTTAGACCAGTGGTTCCCAAACTTATTTTGTCTGCTGCCCACTGCGCCCCAATTTTTCACCTACTTTAAAACCACTATACCTTCAAATTAAATTAATTAATTATTGTGAGCTATATTAGCGGATATTAATCATTCATTCTAAACGATACTTTTACTAAGCCAAACATGCATAAACTCGTTTATCTCATTCGACGCTTCAATCGTACTCAACAAGTAAGAACAAGTATTCTATGAACCAGCCGATTGATACAGGAATGCACAAATCGGGTTATTTAACAAAAACTTGTTAAAACATGATTGCCCGCGGTCTATTATCTACGAAAATTACCTATCTAGGAATACTAATAAGTAGTAAAAAGCCAAAGTGTATCTTTTGCCTTTTTATTTGTTTATTTGTAGTTTGTGTCCATATACTTTCATTTCGAAACGGAGCGACCGATTGACATGATTTTTATTTTATTTATTCAATAAAACAGGACAGATATATGAACTACGCGGAGCGAAAAATCGAACCAAGTTTGAGCAATCTCTTAATTAATATTAGTTGATGTTCACAAGTTGTAGTCGAGTGGCCAGAGCTCAGTCGATGTCTAAGAGTCTTCCTAGCTAGATGAAATTACAAATCGTCCCCCAAGCCTCTACACAACGCCCCCATTTTTTTTCTGGGTCTCTTACCGCCCTCCTTTAGGCTTGCAGCGCCCACAAGGGGGCGTTATCGCCCACTTTGGGAACCACTGTTTTAGACCATGCAGAGCTTTTTATAAAGAATAATTTTTTTTCCGTAAAATTAATAATAAAAAAGTTTCCCGTTTGGTAAGAACTTCCGAATACACGCTGTATAACTACCAGAACTGAAAATAAAAAGAAATAACACCCACAGAAAGAATAAAAGTAAATTTGTTAGAGGTTAGAACCGTTACCAGAGTGTGACGCAATGCGCAGCGGTGTTCAAATTTCGGTTTGCTAATCGGCATACTGTTGTAGGTGTATTGTGATCCATTTATTCAAAAGTTGATTTTTGTGATTCTAGAGTTAGGTGCATGAATAGGAATGAAATATCTCAAAAAGTGTTTCTATCTACTTGAACCACTCAAAAATACTAAACTTGAACTCTCCGAGAAAAATGGCCTAAATGAATGTACTAAATCGTTAAACTGTCATTGTAAATGATGATAAAATTATTTGTAATCGTTAGTAAAGCAAAGATACAAACTTAGACGTCACTTGTTAATTTAGGCTTCAGTAACTAGTTACACAACATATTAGTGGCACACTATCTGGCGCAACTACAAAAAAGCCTTAAAGTCTAGAACTAAGTATAGTAAGTATTGTATAGGAAACTATCTAATCTATTTTAATTCTTTTGATATTATAATTTTAACTCTTGCAATTAATACTTTATGTAAAACACATTACTGTATTGTCCTAAAATTAATCTATAAAAATTTGAGGGCCTTTATTCCTGAGTTTTCGCATTATCTATGCTACAAACTAAGCTATTCTCTATGTCTCAGTTTGTTAGCAATAACCATACATGTCTAAAAACTTCTGTAAAACTTCCAAAAACCCCATATAAAAGATTAAAGCAAATCAAAATGACGAATATATTTAGGACAGAAAAGTTTTTTGGTTTAGGATATTTCTATCATCTAATAAAAAGAGTTTTTTTCCTACGACCATCTATGAAAATGAGAAAAAAAGCACGGTTAACATGGCTGGAAAGTGCTTTATATCACACGCGTGTTGAAATATTTTTTTTCAATACGTGTGTTGAAATGAAAAACAGCTGATAGCTGACGAATTTGACAGCAAAACTATTTAAAAAAATAACAAACTTACGGGACCCTTAGAGCAAATTGGGGTGCTGGGTGGAGTTCAGTACACTAGGGCTCTACTGGAAATAAAAAAAACTCTTTTTTCGTTAATTCTAGGAACATTAGGAGTTTTTATGATAAAAATATAATTAAGAGAAAATAAGTTAGGCAACCCACTAAACATGTTAAATGAGTTGAACCACAGAAAAAAAGGGTTTAGCTAAAACAGAAATCGAATACTAATTTATAAGTTCGATTTTTACAATTTTCTTATCTAGGATAGAATATCCAGAAAATGTTTAAGGATAGGGGACAAGAAAATGTGGTTTATGTAGGTAAATTTATTTTAATAATAATGTGAGCATTATTTAAAACAAAATGATAACAGGACTTTCATAATTATCAAGCTATCGATATTTAACTCTATCAATCTACAATTATTGATGTTAGGACTTCTTAGGAGATGAGTGTACTATTTAGTTTGTTGTTAAGTTGAGGATATTAATTTTTTTTTACGTGATACATTCATGTACGTTTTATTAAGTAAAGCCATTCTCTCTTGTCAAATAATATATTATATTTAAACTCTATTTGGGGAAAATACATAATTAATATTTCGTCATTGCACCGTTTCTGTTGATAACGGCTTGTAGATGACGTGGCATGCTTGTAAGTTCTGAAGTTATTTCATTCCATGCTTCAAGTATCTTCTGTAGCAGTTCTTGGCTTCTCGGTCTAAACTCATTTCTAGACATATATTTCGTCATTTATTCCCAAACGTTCTCAATTCTTGAACATTCGTGATATACCACTTCAACCGATGGAATCATCACAAAGCATTGAATATAAAACTATAAGAAGGCCATATGAGCCGATTTCCTAAATATGTTACGTCAAATTCATAGATGGCACAATGAGTTCACCAACAAGAAAGCGACTAACCTTTTCACTGCTAAATTAAAACATTGTTGCCGCCTGTCTGTTTGACTTGCTGCATGAGTTTTTTAAATTTATTTTTATAGCTTATCGTAAAACTTGATTTCACATAAGTACCTACACCTATCCAAGTCTAGACCTAAAAATGTACCTATTTTTAATTGCTTTGTAGCATATAATATTTTCAACCTTTTGACGTCCCAACGTTAATTACATGAAAACATATTGACCGCCATGTATTCTATTTCTAACAGAACTAAATGACGACTCTCACTATTCAATACCTACCTAGGCTACAACGTATATGTTGGGTAAAATATAAATGCTGTGCGGTTTGTATAACTTGGTTTTTATTTGCAATTATTACTACTTTTCAAAATGGTTAAAATAAGTAGGTTTTACTTTCTTACTTAAGAAACATTCAGTTTGTTTGTATTAGTGTATTACGTATTTTGCTATTTTTCGACGAAGTAAAACCTATTTTAGTTATACTTGCTGTCGCTTTTTATCTACTTTTATTTGTTTAACATTTAACACCCAGTGCAACGGTAAAATCATTGTGAAAATCGGTCCAATAATTACCCCGGAGTAATCAGCGTACATATTATTATCAAAAACATACATTCGGCTGGAATTGAGAACCACCTATTTTATTGTCTGTTAAAAATACTTGAATTCTTAAAAATTCCAATAAAATACGATATGCGGCAACACCACGATATCACATCAGTGAATTTGAGACATCTGTTGCCGAGGCGCTGCATTATAAAGACAGACAGGCGACAGATTTAAGGTTAGAGTTACGATCAACTCCACAATGGCGGCCAAACCAGCTCCAATACGTCAAAAAATGGGTTGTCAACTTTTCTCGGACATCCGTCATTCTTATATAGTTTGATATTAAATGTCACTAGATATCTCGATGAACAGCAGCCGTCAGTATTCCTTGAACAATTTGCAAAACTCGGCACTAGTCCAGCCCCAAATATTAATCGAGAAACGTCCGCTTGAATTAGTTCTATGGTCATAACGCACGTTTTCTTCAATTTTGTTCTTGCATGATATCAATGTATTCTCGTTTAGTCTAAATTCCGCAACAATATTTCTTACAGGTCTGGCGTGTATCTTTTTGTTCTACAGTTAATGCTGGCATTATCCGTTTTTTTATATAGTAAATCTAGCAAATATGGATTACAATATAATATATTATTTGACAAGTTGATGACAACAAATCAAACCTGCCTACCCGCAATTTGACAACAAATTTCTTTGTCGCAGTATTTTTTGGCCGCAATGGTACGTTTATGAATGAAATTATTTGCCTATTTCATTCTAGTCGATAAACGGGCTATTTGAGGTATATTACTATTTGGGTCATTGGGCGCGATGGGAGTAACTTGCCAAACTGTTATTTAGTGAGTTATTTGCTATAAGCAAAAGAAGAAAATCAATCAAATTTGTATTCCACCCCAACCACGTTCGACATTGAAAGTTGCCACAAAGAGAAGAGCGACGAATAAACTCAAGAATCCAGACCCTATCCTATCTAACCAAGCGAATCAACTCTACAGATGATATTAATAGGTTAAATGGAATTATTTACACAATGTAAGTAAGTGATATTAATAAAAAGCACCCGAAAAGACATACTCAGTTAAAACTAAAAGTTACCTGTATGAAAGCAAATTCGTCCCCATCGATCGACTGAGATCCGCCCGATATATTCGAGACATTAAGTGAATGTATTTCGATCGGTTTCGAATTCCTACGTCTTATATTTTCTGCCTCTTTGGCAAATTGCGATTCGACTTCCTTTCTTCTGGCTTCGAGAGTCTCTCTGATACTTCTTCGTGCTTCAGAGTGTCTTAGAACAATATCAGATTCAGTCTTTTCGCGTCTTGGTCTAATGAAACTGTCCTTTATAGTTTGTTTCAGTGAATTTTCATCCCGGCTAAGGGTGATTTAAATCATTAGTCAAACAATCGGTGCCTAGGACTTACTGTTATTCTAGTTGTTTTTACAATTATGGTCATTACCACGAATTGCCTATCGATGCCGAGAGAATTAAATTTGTACACTACGGTCGAGGGGGTTATAATAGCCAAGAAGGAAAATAGCTTCCGAGATATTACAACTTAAATTTTTCTACTAAATATTGGATTCTACAGAATTTTATACTCGTTCTAAACTGGTGACATTTGTTTACTACTCGAAACTTTATAGAATTTTAAAGACGTTTCTCTCAATCCATGAAACATAAGATTTTTTAAATTTCTTTAGTTAAAATGATTTCTGTTGGCTCTTTAAAATATGCGTAATTAATATGATCTGCGAAAAGACGCCTAATACTTGGACGTTCCCCATTTAAATATATAACGGGGGCCAAGATAGCTAGATTTAAGTGTTATTTGTTATACAAGTAGTAGGGCGTTTTAAAATTTATTTCAAGAGTTTGGATAGTTTTTTCTCACGTCGATTTAAAGATCTAGAGATTATTTCTGCATTATGCATTCGCCCCTTGTATTCTAACCCCCAGTTATTATATTTCGATTGTTAAAATATCGGAGCATATTTAAATTGGACAATAATCGAAGCTGATCTTATTTATAGTACAGGTAATGTTTTTTTATGAGAATTAATATATTTTTGAAAATCATTTCAAATACCACAAGGTAAAATATAATTTCGTTTGTATCAATACGGTATAAAACAATTGCCACTATTATTGTAATGTTTAAAACAATTTTGAGAATAAATAATTAACTCGTAGGTAATAAAGATTTTAGAAATAACGTCAGTGACCAAGTAGCATTTATTTAACCGCACCTGTTAGCATCATTTTTCTTCGGTGTAGAAGTAACAGGCGAGTCAGTTCTTTTCCAATCCATCAGGACAGGTTCGCCCGTCGATTTCTTACTTATTCCAGCCTCAGATCCTCGTCTATTATTAAAAATACCGCTAGATCTGGCCTTCTGGTCAATGTAGATGGCGCTATGCCGAGAGCTCAATGGGAAAAAGTCAGAATTCTCTCTTCTAAAACCTCTAAAGAACGGATTAACCTTCGAATCACTGTCGTTCCTACGATGTCCTTGCTTTTTAGATTGATCCTCCTTTAAACTGGTACCAGGGTTTTGTTTTTGAGGTTGTTTTTGACCAGATTTATTAATGGGGAAGAATTTGTCAAAATCCCAATCTTTTAGAAGCGTTGCCTCGTCGACATCTTCGACTTTGTTCCGTAGATTTGCTGCGGACTGCTGCCATTATCATAATAAAACAAAATAAAAGGCATGTTTTTAAGAGGTTGCTTTTGAAAATATTAAAATAGGAAACAGGTTCCAGTCAATAATTGTTATCAATTCGCCATGCGAGCAAAGCCACGGGTACCAAACATAAAAACCAATAGATTTATAGCCATCCTCTACGTCGACGTTTACCACTTTTGTCAAAAAATATATTGTATAGTGGTTGTTAATTCTTTAACGCGTTTCAGGGTTAAAAATTTAAGATTTTTCTCACCTAATGGTAGCATTATCTAGATATGTGGAAAAGTCGTGCCATATCGTATCGCACAGAAATAGATATTTATGTTTCCCCCCACTCCATCATATCACATCTCGCAGATTTCTCCTGGTGTCACCCCTGTCGAAGGAAGATGTACTGTGTGGACAGAGGTGCCATAAAAATTGCGTACTTAAGACCTGTTTTAATTTTTAGTTTCTTTATCGGTATATTTTTTTGCCATCTGATAATAATAAGTTATATTTTAAAACAAATAACATTACGTGCGAAACGTAAGAAAAAATTAATATTTAGTAATTTTAAATAAATCGAAGCGGGAGGCGTGACACCAGGAGAATGATGAGCGAGATGAGGCGATAGGATGGAGTAGGGGAAATATAATTTATTCATTTGTGTGCCATGCGATATTTAATATTACTAGGATGGGCGAACAACGCATTTCCATACCAGTATTTAAAGCTGTAGTATTATTTTTTTAAATTAACATAGTTCTAGATAGAGTAAGAAATATCGTAATAAACGTCTTACATTATTTTATTGTGGCAGGGTCGATACAGGGTGCACAAAATTACTGCATTTTTGCTCAAATTAGAACTATAGGAGACACAATTGATACTTTAATAGCTTTTTATCTCAAAATTCAATTTATGTAACTTTAATCCGTAAATGAGGGACCAAACCCAATTTTATTTCAAAATTTTAATTAATGGCATTAGTATACCATTAACTACCCTTGTACATTAATGCAATCATTTTTGAAAGCCATATCACAAATTAAAAAGGGATAGAGATGTTAAAGAATCATCAATAAACAAAATAAAATAACCTTAGTCGAATAACATTAAATTTAAATTCAAGAACAACCTCTTCCTGCAAAAATAAAGAAATATGTACAATAAGCCATAAAATACCATAAAAAAATCAACATCAATCAGGCGGGAGAGGCTGGTTCACTTACCTTCCTAAGAACAAGCGTGCGGTCACCTTGAGATTCTTCGTCGTCCGGAGTGGGAGGCAACGGGCGGTTGGGAGCACCCCCTGTTCCCGATCCGGAACCGCTCGTAGCTCCTGGACTAGATACGCTGGCAGTGCCCTCCGGAACGTTGGGGAGGCCGGCCCTGTAAGAAAACTCGGGACTAACAAAACAAAAGAGGAGAAACGAAAATGTAAACGAAATAAATTGGGCGAAGTCAAATGAAAATAAGGATTAAAATGAAAGTAAATAATTAAAAAAAGGGGAGAAAAAGTATGGGTTAGTAATTTCTAGTTTCTTCAAATAACTATAAACATACAGGCTGATTTACGTTGAGTGGTCTATTAATAAACTTGCCGATTTTATTTATATTTATATTATATTTTTTTGTGTTTCTTTCTTCATTTCCTAACTTTTATTAAAAATTTTTGTATCATACCTTATTCGTTCCTGAGAAAAAAACATCTTGATCTTTAATACGGTGTCGGCTAAAATTGAATATATTTTATTATTTATCTTCTAAAATTGTCGGAAAATTAAATTTTAGATGCAGGGAAGTGGAAAAGAAACAATGTTTGATATTTATCATAAACGTTTAAAAAACTTATTTTTTTCTAATAAGATGCTGGTTCATTGTAAATCAAAAACTTTGTTTAATGTTTTATTATGCACTTTTTCATTCAATTCCTTCCTATGGTATAATTGGTTCGGGAAGTGCATACGACTCGAATTTGAAACCGCTTATAACAATACAAAAATATGTTTTAAAAATAATATTTAAGTAATAAACATATTTTGTTTCCTTCAAAAATGTTATTTGTTTATAATAATATTCTGAGTTTAAAACAACTTTATTACAAAACTTTCATTTTATATACAGGGTGCAACATATTTTGTTTCCTTCAAAAATGTTATTTGTTTATAATAATATTCTGAGTTTAAAACAACTTTATTACAAAACTTTCATTTTATATACAGGGTGATCCTTAAGTACATCAAGAAAATCTAGGATATGATTCCTGGCATCAATTTAAGTTGAAAAGTTCATATGGACTTATGCCCTAAAATGCTTATCCTCTAAGATACAGGGTGTTAAAATATTTTTAAAAAATATTTATTTTAGTTAAATTTCGAAAATCCTTAAAGATACGGTATTGAAAATTCGTGCTTATCAATTTTGGATCAAACTACACATTTTCATTAAAAAAGGTTTTGCTTCCTTCCACCAGTGGCGTGCGTACCAGATACCATCAATATTGTTTTGGTGAAAATATTTGATACGCCACTGATTTTTTTAACTCTGATGCATTTTTATGCATTATTGATACAAGCTGAACAAGAGTTGTCTCTACTATGTTTTTGAAAAAAGCAGTAGATTTAAGGAAAAATGGAAAAAAAAAACTTAATTTTGTCCCATACGGCATCAGAGTTATCTTTAAATCTACTGCTTTTTTCAAAAACATAGTAGATACAACTCTTGTTCAGCTTGTATCAATAATGCATAAAAATGCATCATAGTTTAAAAAATCAGTGGCGTATCAAATATTTTCACCAAAACAATATTGATGGTATCTGGTACGCACGCCACTGGTGGAAGGAAGCAAAACCTTTTTTAATGAAAAGGTGTAGTTTGATCCAAAATAGATAAGCACGAATTTTCAATACCGTATCTTTAAGGATTTTCGAAATTTAACTAAAATAAATATTTTTTTAAAATATTTTAACACCCTGTATCTTAGAGGGTAAGCATTTTAGGGCATAAGTCCATATGAACTTTTCATCTTAAATTGATGCCAGGAATCATATCCTAGATTTTCTTGATGTACTTAAGGATCACCCTGTATATAGAAATAAAAATTTATTACATAACATTACTCATATATACCAAACCAGACAAAAAACAAATCTACGTTTATGTTATGATAATTTTAATTTAATACTTTTAAAAAATAATGCTTTATTTGTTGGCATCCAAATTTTTAATATATTACCTACTAATTTGAAGACTGAGTTTTTTGGCATTTAAAAGAAAATTAAAAACAGGGATTATGCAAAATTATATAAATGTAAGCCAACTTATATATAGGTAATAATAATAATAATACTACATATTACAATTTTTCCTTTTTTTTTGGGTGAAATATTTTTGAATTACTTACTTATATTTTTAAATATATTCATGATGTGATTAAAATTAATAATCTAAATGGTTGTATATTTTTTCATTACAAAATCCGACAGATTTGTTAATCTATAGGCGGGGCTTCACCAAACTGGCCTAGCCCGGCGACACGTGCGTAAAATAAAATAAACAAAAAAGTTCATCAGGGCCGCCGGTCATCAGGGCCGCCGGCTTTTTTTCTCTAGCGGCAAAATGTCGGTAAAGATCAAAAGGAATTCTCGCGGCCTACGGCTATTGTTTCACTTCTGGTTAAAACACGGGCACAGTGTGCATTTTGCAGTTACCGAGTTTACGTCGTGTGTCTTTTTTCTGAATTTTACAATAGTATGATGGATAGCCAAGGACTAGATGAGTACTCAGAAGAGGATACTCAAGGTAGTAGTAGCATTCTGCGTTTTTTCAGTTTCCTCTTTCGAATAATCTGTAGGGCCAGATATCCTAAAAGAAAATGTTCGTCGTCCATAACGGTCCATTCCTCTCCACAAACAAATACTAACTGACCAAAAATAATTAAAAAGCCGAATGTCACTTTGCCCATTTTGGTGTGGTCGAATTTAATTTCGCGGCAAAGCCACTGATGGTCACTGCAAGCCGCCGAACATTATGCCGGCGGCGTGCCGCCGGGCTAGGCCAGTTTGGTGAAGCCCCGCCTTATGGTTTTGTAATGATGCTGTCATTGGATTTATTTTTATTAAAAAAAAAAGTTGTTGATTTTTAATATTATAAACAAACCTGCAAATAAATAAATAAATAAATTCAATTGATAGGCGTTTAGGGACACCTTATGTGGACAGATAGGAAATGTTTTCGCCTATCAATTGAATGAACTGGCAATGTAGCATCGTATTTAAATTTTTACCAAAAATTTGTTAGTCTTCCACTTCCTTGTAGCTAAAATTTCATTTTCTGACAATTTATTGTCAAGCACAATAATATCTAATTCGGCAACCCCAATTTGGAGTTTCGCTCTTTTATCTTTGAAAATATATTCAATTTTAGGGCGACACCTTGTTAAAGGTCAGAATTTGAGTAAAACTATTTTTTTTTCTCAGAAACGGATGGAGTAGGATACAAAAACGTTTAACAAAAGTTATTGGGATTGAAGAAAGGAACACAAAAAAATATATATATTATACACAGCGCTTCATTTAAAATAAGCAAGTTTCAGACGACATAATATGGTATAACCGTCCCATATGGCCGTGTAATTGGATTTGAAGAGAGCGGCTCCGGAAACCCCATTATTCAAAATTGGAGGATTCAAATCGCATTGCTCTCCGAAATATTCTAATGAACAAGACACCCTTTATGAAAAAATATTTTTTTTTATCTCAATAACAATTTTTGAAATACAAAAATTGGTCATAACTTCCGGTATAACCGGAAAGGCCAGAGAAAGTTTCAATTCGATTATGCCTTCTACTGAAGTTAAAAAAAACTTTGCTTGTCTCCGAGATCTTTCAATAGGTACTGAAAGTGAATCAACCTGCGGATGCATCTACAATTTAATGATTTTTTTTATAAAAATGGTACAAGTATACTTGGTCGAAATATTACCGGCCCGCTTTTTGTCCATCGTTACTTACAGTGGTTTGGGTGGATCGCTGGCCAACAACGTCCCGTCATTCCTTGCACCTCTTCCACCATCCTCTGGTTCCGAATCGCTTTCACTATCGACCAATGGCTCGCCAGGACGATCGTTGGCCGAATTGGAGGCACTCGGCGGTGAAACGTTATTGTTGTTATTTGACGCGGCCTGTAATTGAGGAAATGTTTTTATTTATATCAATAATTATTACATGTGAGAATTTCTCGTAAATTAAGTCATTCAATCTATAGCTACCTATTTCGCGTTTTTTTTTAAATTTATTATTTCACTAACTAACATTATAATAAAATCAATATCGTCTGCACATTATTTAGGTAATATCTGACATATTACAAAAATATCAATTTATTTCGTTGGTAATTTTGGGATAAAAAGAACAATGACGTAATAATGGTAAAAAAATATCACCCGATGTTATTCGCTATACAATTGTCCTAAAATAACACTGGCCTGCGACAAAACCAGCTTTTACAGGCAAATATATTTTTTTTTCATGTTTATGAGTAGATTTAAAAAAAAAATCAGTTTTTCTCTATCACGTTAAATAAACTTTAGTACAACTAGGTGCGTTGGTAAAAACTGAAAACGATGAAAATTTCATAAAACTTTTTTGTCATGTTTGCAGTTGCGTAGCTAGGGGGGTGGGGTTGGTTCGGGTGGAGCATTAAACAACTAATTCCCTTAAAAATAACCGGAATAATAATATTTTGTTTTCAAAAAGAGGATTAGGGTGAATTATATCGCGCATAGAGGTCGACGATACCGACAAAAGCGCGCCGCGCCGTTCAATTGACCTTAGTAGTTTATATATCTTGGTTGAATTTGACCAATGCAATGACCGAAAATTTTTATTTATTACCTATTTATATGTATAAAAAGACATCTCAAATTTAGTAAACATTTTCTACCACGGCACTGCAAGCAAAAATCGCATTGTTTTGCGAACTTAGCTGATTCTAATACATAGAAATGTAGTTATAATAATAATGCCATGTTTGTTCAGATTATGAAAATATAGTGGGACAAATGCTTTAAAGGAACACACTAGGTTACAACAAGAGTTTAAAACTACACTTTCTGCGTAATCAATTTGAACTATTTTCCAGAAAATCCCGGCGATGTTAGCGAAGAACAGGGCGAACGTCTTCATTAGGATATCAAAGACATGGAACACGTATCAGGGAAGATGGGACGTTAGTATGATGGCGGATTATTGCTGGTCCTTAAAATGAGATACTTCAATGATCACAAACAAAAGGAAGTCAGGCAGACGAGCATTTTAAATTAAAAAAAAATGATCAATCTAGGCTATTTCATCGATTTTAAAAACAGTTTAACTACCTTATGTTCGTTTAAATTAAGAAAAATGAGAAAATCCTTCCTACACTCTAAGAATAAAGTTTAAAATTATTTTATTAAAATATGGAAGCAATAAACATTTTTTATTTGGCGAATAGTTTTTTAATTTCCATTTTAATATTTTTTAAAAACTGGATGCAATAGAAACAAATTCAGCTGCGTTTGAAATTGAAAACAGATTTAGAGTGGAGTGAGATTAGATTTTCGTCAAGTGACTTCAGATTTTTAGGATTAAATCTTTAAAGACAAACGCTTTACGCCAAAAGTGCAAAAACATAACCTTAATCATACAGACAAGCTTTTACACTCCTAAAGTACCTCTCAAGAGAGACGGGACTTTTGGAGTGAACACTTTTCAATCTTTTTGCCATACCCGAACGCCAGCGGATTCACTCTTTTTGCGCCGAATGTAATACTCGAACGGATGGTGGATGGAGTGCCCTTAGGTAAGTTCGGAGTGAAAACTGTGGTCATCTCAAACGCACCTCGAGTCATACCGATAGAACTGCACCCTAAAAATTTTGAAAAGCGGCGACAAAAAATAATTTTTCCCAGACCAGTGTAATTTATGAAGTTCCTTGATATTGTCAACTAAAACACACGGTAGCCCAGCATATTTAGGATTTCCGACCACTGTACGTTGAGGTCGCGTCCCACTGTACACAGATCGGGGCCAAGTGCGACGCAACCTCAGCAATAATTCGGCTATATAAGGCGGGCCAGATTTAGCAGCGGCGTCGGTGTTCATTGCCCGGTCAAACTACTAACAGGTGACGAGCCTTGGTCTAGGCCAAGTGACTGATCTGCTCCTCCAATTAACTATAGGTGACAAGCCTTGGTTTAGGCCAAGTGACGCACCTAGTAAACCGCTACCCCCGTGACGTGAATAAGTCCTACGCGGAGCCGAGAAAGACATGCTGGTTCCTCTTCTAGGGTAAAATAAGAAGTATTCAATAGACGCCGTTATACCGATCTCCGGACTTTCATTCTTCCCCCTTCGACCCAGCCCACGAAGAGAATTATTAGCTATGAAGGGTCAAAGTGTAAATGTTTTGGGTTTAACTGTTGATGATACCCTAAGCTGGACTCCCCATATAGAGTCACTACGGACTAAACTGTCTTCGGCGATTTTCGTGATAAGAAAATTAAGGTCACTTCTTGATCACCAGTCAGTGATGAGTGTCTATTACTCACTCTTCCATGTCCATCTTTCCTACGGAGTACTTTTGTGGGGAAACTCATCTAACTCCCTACGTATTTTTAGACTGCAGAAAAAATCTGTAAGAGTTATTGCGGGTGTTGGTGGGCGTGACCACTGCAAGCCACATTTTATTAGTTTAAAGATTTTGACGCTGCCATCATTATTTATTTTGCACCAATTACTTGAAATTCATAGAAACAATAGTCATTTTCAACTTAACTCCGACATTCACCACTATGGCACGAGGTCGGCTCACTTTATTCGGCCAAACAAGTACAGACTTAGTAAGTCTATAAATAATTCTCTAAAAATTGAGCTTTATAATGTGCTTCCTACAAAGGTAAAGAGCTTAAGTGAAAAGAATTTTAAGAGTGGGATTACGAAATTTCTTAAATCCCACGCTTTCTATTCGACAGTAGAATACCTTAATGTTGTAAAGTCACAAAATACAACATTTATATTTTGAATTTTGTTTGTTAGTTACTGTTTACAAGTTTGTTTATATTATTATATTTGTTTATACAATTATTATGTTTTAATTTATTATATTATGTTAATTTAGTTAAATTCACCCGTAAAGGATTGCTTTATATTTCCTATAGTACCTATGACTTGCCTCAATTTGTATTTTTTGCAAAAATGTGGTCAAATAAAATATGTCTATGTCTATGTCTATGTCTATGGAATATGCAGTCGAGATTAATTTTATCTAAATTTACTGTTTAAAAAACTTAATGTTCATTTATAAGTAGTAAAAATACTTCTTATTAGATCGTAAGCGTCTCGATGCCATCGACTTTTAAAATATACCTGAGAACGAGAGTTATTTCTGTTGTTCCTTGGTGGAGCTTCTGGTTGTGCAGCACCATTATTTGCAGAAGGTTGTTGCATGCCGAGCTCATTAAGGTGTGCCGCGAGAGAATCAAGCTCCTAAAAAAGATTAAAGTTAGTGGAATACCTACATTGATAATTCGATTATTTATTTAAAACGCACACCTTATTAAATGTTTTGCCAAGAAAACCTTTAAAATACATATTAATATGCTTTATTTCGATATATGTTTATTAAAACGACAATTAAAAACTTTGACACGCTGTAAGACCTGCTAATAGGAAGGATAATTTTTCAGACTCTATTCCTAAAACAATACTCTCTAACTTTATAAACGTTCGATTTTCAATCGTGCAATGTGTTTTAGATGGCATCTATTGCTTTAATAAAGGCTGTATAACAAACTTTTTATAATCGATTTTGTCAATTTTGGCTTCAATTAAGTAATTAAATAAAATCATGTAGTGGCAGTTGTCACTGTCATCCAAATCCATTTTGTAAAACGTCGTTTTTTCGGCCAAGGCCTACTCAATTAGTGAAAGGTAAAAGAATGTGACGTCAAAACTTGTACTTTTTTTAATTAGGTCTCCAGTATCGACGCCTTGAACTATATCTTTAACCACATGGGAGATACTTTTCATTACAGATCGTTAATAACGCTCACAGAACCTTTCCATGACCTTTGCGTTTATGCAGTTTCTACCACCTTAGGGGTTGATTTTAGTGGATGTCTACGTTATAAGGAGAAGACATCCTCAAAATTTCACGAAACTAGGATTAGGGGTTTAGGCTAGGCATTGATGTCAATCAGTCAATAACTTTACAATTTTATTTTATATAAGATGATATACAGTGTGACCAGTAAAGTCCGCATCATATAGGATTTTTTTTTATTAATAACTTTATTCAAAATTTGACTTTGGCATCAAGTTCTGCTTCGATCGAGATGAAAATTAAGCAAAAAAATAGTAGTCACGTGATTTTTTATGTGTCAAATTTTAATTTTTTCCAAAAAATAATTCAAAGTGGGGTTATTTCTGAAAATGTTGAAAAAAGTTATTAGAAAAAGTTTTTTTAAATGCAGTTTCTAGCCCACATGCAAAATTTTAGCTGGATAAGATAATTTTGATTTTTTACCTATATTTTGTAAATTGCACCACTTTTGCAAAATAAGACTCAACGAAACCTACATAAAACTTCTTAGTTTTGACAATGCTTTATTTCAGATACATTTTCTTTAAAGTAGCGCCATATTAAATGTGTGTTTTTCTACAAAATCAAAATTGGGCTATTAAAATTTAGTCGCATGTGATGCAAAGTTTATTTATTTTTGACCCTGTATAAGGTAACGTATAAAATAAGTATTTTTGAAAACGTAGTTTGTGTCTGAAAGTAAAAAAATAGAATGAAGGGGTTATAAATTAAATCGTTGAAAATAGATAAACTTTACGTTAAGTTAAACTAAAATTTATTTTCCACTTAATGAACACTTTACTGATGACACTGTGTTCTTTTTTGCCTTAATATTAAGGTGTATTACTTTCAGACACAAACTACGTTTACAAAAATACTTATTTTATGAAGTTACCTTATACAGGGTCAAAAACAAATAGACTTTGCATCACATGCGACCAAATTTTAATAGAACAATTTTGATATAGCGCTACTTTAAAGAAAATGTATCTGAAATAAAGCCTTATCAAAACTGAGAAGTTTTATGTAGGTTGCGTTGAGTCTTATTTTGCAAAAGTGGTGCAATTTACAAATATATAATATATTATTCTGGACACCCAGTATAGTAAAGTAAGTTTATTTTTCCGTTTTCCACGTATTTAAGTTAAAATCGATGTTAGAATTCACTTCTGCCAAAATCAAGCATTTCCGTCACAATTAATTTATTAAAGTTGTCTGGTTAGCTAACTTTTGCTTTAAATGTTATCTGCAGCATCTTATATTCCACAAAGACCATTCAACATCAGAATTGCCAGCGCAAGAGTCCAGATTGAGATTGATTGCTCATCTGAGCCTGCTTTGTTGGTGATCTAACCAACAATCAGGAGGTGGGCGGAATGAATTCCGTCTCCGTCCCCTGAACCTGGCAATGAAGTGGAGGGGGGGGGGGGAGGGGGGATTAGGCTGGAACAATAAAGCTCATACGGCAACGCAGCTCACTTAAATTCGTCCTTTTCTAACCCTGGATGTATATAAATTGAAATGTTTTTAAAATACAGCTTTACTGATAACACTCAACGTTGGACCTCTTCACTATAACCAAATTTATAATATTCAGTACTCATACACCGTGCGAGCAAAAATTATTTGCATCAAAGGACGTAATGTTTAGCCGTAGAGCTTAGTACCTGTTGGATGTCAGTAACTACCTGAATTAACAATCAATCAGCTATTCCGTCATCTTTGACAGTCGTTACAAGTAATTTGATTCATCGCTAATTTTTCCAATTTCTTGAACCATTCACACAATGGGCTTTACGGAACAGCACAAAACATTCATGGTTGAAGCGTATTTTCGAAACGGGGTTAGAGTAAATGGTGAGTGGCAATATAATCCGGGTTTGTGCATGAACGATTTTCACGAACATTTTCCTAACGTTGCTTTTATTGCTGTGGATTTTTATCATTGCCTGAAAAGAACCGTGGTTGTGTTTAGGGAAACAGGTTCTATACAACACAAAAAAGGAGCAGGAAGACCATCTGTAAGAACAGAAGAACTTGTTGCAAACGTTCGTGAAATAATGCTAAATGCGCCAACAAATTGTATAAGACGCCTGTCACAAGAAGTGGGAAGATCTTATGGAAGATGCAGGACTATTCTTAAGAAGCAGCTATATTTATTTTCTTATAAAGTGCAAGTATTCCAAGAAATACAAGCCGCAGATTTTGAAAGACGCAGGAATTACTCTCAATGGTTTACTCAAAATTTATTTTTAAAAATTTTTAATTTATTAGACCTGACATTTTTTTCGGATGAACCCTGGTTCCACCTCTCCGGTTATGTTATTTTTCGACGACAGATTGATCAGTTTTCGATCAGACATTGAATTCCCACCTAGATTACCTTGTTTAACGGCTATGGATTACTTCGTTTTTTCTCATTTAACAACTGGTTGGTCAACACTTTCGAAAATATGAAAAGACGTGTGAATTTATGCTTGGAGCATGGTGGTGGCCAATTTCAGCAATTTATGTAATTATTTTTCCTTTTCTTTCTGTATATTCTTACTTTGTTAATTTTGTAAACAACAAAAATAAATTTGTATTTGTCTACTTATTTTATTACTCATTAGTTTGGCATATCATGTCATAATATGAATTTGACAAAATTTTAACCTAGATTTGGTTAGATATACATATCGTCCCCATATCATTGTGATCTAAACCAAGCTCAACGTTTTTTAATCCAAGCTATCTTTGATGCAAATTATTTTTACTTGCACGGTACTAATAAATTTAAAATTAGACCCAATTGAAAATAAATTTTCCAATAATAAAAACCTTTCTAAAGTCTCACGAAACTTCTCTAGAAACAATGAAATAGACATGTCGAAAAGCATAAAGTTTGAAATTAAACAGACCTTCGTCATCCCATTACCCAGTTATTTTTTTTTGTCAGGGAGGAAACTCTTTATGGGCACCGGTTATTTGTTCCTCCGCTCCGTTCACCGATAGTGTGCGAGTCCAGGATGCCAGCCTGTTTACGCACTAAAACGAATAACCCAGTTATTTGCCCGTCGAGCTTCCAAGTGTAATTCTATATTTGTTTCGATAACTTAATTAGAAAAGAACAGTTTAGAAACAGGAAATAAGACTTAAAATATCATTTCAGGTAGAATACACCTTCGAATGGTGGAATGGGCTATTACGTAGGTCAATATTTACGCATGTTTTTATTAGATACCGTATTTTATTTAATTAAATTAGTAAATAATGCAAGATTTTAAAAACGGAAACCGTAGAAAACATTTTTTCCTCTATACGGTAGGGTCAAAACCAAAATTTAGTGAAAAAGCCCATAGTAAAATTTTGGTTGATAAACGATTACTTTTAAATCGGCTTTAACACACAATGACATGCTAGGGGCAATTTTTTTAACCAAGAAGATTAAACCGAACTAATTCTATTTGGGAGCTTTTTCCTTTAGTTTGTTATCCAACAATGACACTAGATATCGCTCTTTCCTACATCCTTTCTTTGGCTTAAATATTATTTAGTTTGGCGATTATAAAAGTAAAATTGTCAGCAACAAGTTTTGTATGATCCATTTTTTTAATATCATGCGACATGGTTCAATCACTTTTATTTTTAAATTAGAGTAAGTTAAGGAAGCAACGTTTTTAAGCAAAATTAACATACCTCAGGTTTACGTGCAGGAGCCTGCAGTGAAATGTGAAACATGGACATGAAATAAACAGAAGAGCAAAATTAGAAGATAGAAAGCTGTGACAAAAAAAAGAAAAGAAACAAAAAAGATGTGATTTTAATATTAACTAAAATTACTACAAGGTAAAAAAAAATCTACTTTTAAACAAAGATGAAATTAGATGTTACAGTTAGGTTGGCAAATTAACAACTCTAAAGAAAATGTACATAAAAAGGATTTTTTTCTTTAACTAAGAGATATTTCGAGTTTAAAAAACGAAGAAACATACTTTCTATAAATTAAAACATATAATATTGACGAAACCAATAATCTAAGCTATAAGAACGCCTGTTTACTTTTGTAAGCAAGATATTTCCATTAAATAATTGGCTATGTAATATAGTACTTTTATACTTCCTGCTCTATGGAGGGGTTACCAGTCAGATTGGTAGGCAATTTACATTATTTTTCTACTGGTTAACATTTTAATTTTTATGTGTCATTCGTCGCCGATAATTCAGTGGAAATATTTTGCTTAGTGAGAGGGTCTCAAGTTTTGTTGTTACTTCACAAGATATAATAATAATAATAATTAGTCAATTCGAGGTTGAAACTTAAAGAATAAGTTTTGTAAAAATGTATTATGTGCAATGTGCTTGTTACGAGTACTAACTATAAATCACAAAGCTCGATTTCAAATTAAAACTGACAATTAAACCGATCTAATTTAATGGCCAAGTAGCCCAAGATAGAAGACAACTTAGAATAAAATATTTGGTATTAATTTCTTGGTCGAAATGTTAAATCAAAGAATATTTGAAATTAAAATCTGTATATTATAATAATAGTAAATATAATTAATTCGATGAGAGCATTATGATTTTTAGTGTCTTCATTGTTTTGAAATTGTTAATTAAACCATTACAGAATCGGTATAGACTGAAAGGACTATTACCTACCATAGGCTTAAACATGTGCTGCGATTGCGAATTTCTTTGTGGTTGCTGTGGTTGTGACCTCGAGGCAGCAAAGTTGCTGTCTGGTGGAGGAGGCAGTGGTCTAAAACAAAAATATGCATCATTTATGTTACAGCATTAATATACAGGGTTAGTTGAAATAACCGGAACGGCTAATTTTCTTCAAAACTACCAAGGCTAAATAAATGAATTTTGGTACATGTGGATAAATTAAAAAATTGAATTGAAAATTGACAATTGCGACGTTGCCAGATTTTTAATTTTTTTTTTGTAACTCGAGGAATGTTTTTTTTCAAATGTAACACTACTCTTTTTTTTATTGAATTCGATTCCTCCCATCAACATATCCATTTCCTGATAGTATCAAATTTTTATCTCAAATATTTCTATGGGAAAAAAGTTAATTAGTTACAACTTTAACTCTAAAATTAAAAAAAAATCCAATCTATTTCCATTTAAAAACGTTTCAAATAATGTAAAAAGGAAGGTTGGTAGACATAATGTACCTAATAGTATTGATTTCATAATCAAATTAATGTAGTGTACTATAATATGTAAGTAATTTTTACTAGCTATGTTATTGTGTTTGTTGTTATTATCGTCATCGATACTATTAGGTACATTATGTCTACCAACCTTTATTTTCTCATTATTTGAAACGTTTTTAAATGGAAATAGATTGGATTTTTTTTTTATTTTAGAGTTGGAGTTGTATATAATTAACTTTTTTTCCCATAGAACTATTTGAGATTAAAATTTGATATCAGGAAATGGTAATGTTTATGGGAAGAATCGAAGTCAATAAAAAAAAGAGTAGTGTTACATTTGAAAAAATAAACATTCTTTGAGTCACAGAAAAAACTAAAAATCTGGCAACGTCGCAATTGTCAATTTTCAATTCAACTTTTTAAGTTATCCACCTGTACCAAAATAAATTTGTTTAGCCTTGGTTGGTTTGAAGAAAATTAGCCGTTCCGGTTATTTCAACTAACCCTGTATAGATGGCCTCCCACATTGTCCTATTCAGTTTTCTTTATGTAGACGCAAGGGCTGGAGAAACTTTTTGGTTTATTTTTGGAGACTACAATGAGTTTAAAAGAGGACTTACCAAAATTTTATTAGATTTTCTGGAAGGTCCTTATATGATGGACTCTCACACCAAAATTTATTATTTTCGATTAAACTAATTAAAAGTTATTAAAAAAAAAACTCTTCATAAAATTCTATAAATTAAATATGGCTATGATAATTTCTTCAATGAAACCACCAATAATAATTATGAAAATGTCACTTGACGTTTTATTTTTTATTAGTTTCAATATGTTTTACCGTATTCAAGAAAAAATAATGATTAAGTGGTAGTACAAGGAAAACAGTTCTCGGAGAGTATCCGAAATGTTCTCTGCGACGCCGACGTTTCCTTACGGTATATATAAATTTTTTTGTTAAAATTATATGTGCATTTAATTTAAAACCATTTAAAGTGTTACAAAGAACAATTACCTTCTTGGAGGTGCAGCTGGATCGGGTACAACAATAATTCTTTGAGGAATTGGTGGTCTTGCGGGTGGTCCGGGTTCAGGAATCTCTTCCCTCTCCTTGTTTTTACCGCTTCTGCAAACCAAACACCACGAAATTTTTTTTAAATTTATGGTACCCATAGCAAACTACATTTTATAAAAATGTCCGCGAAGTTAACTTTAAACCCCTTTCACGAATATGGGCGTAAAACATTTAGTAGAAAATAAAACGTTACCTGGGTGGTGGTTCAACAAGGGTGCGTCCTTCCTGAATCTGTTGGAAATTCCTTCTCAAAGTGTCACCTCCAGGTGCCTGGATTATACTGCTTGGCTCGCCTGCTACTTGAGGTTCCTCTTCTTCGTTTTCTGATCCAGAATATCTATAGTCGTCACGCTCCTTCTCCTGCTTCCTCTTCTTACATCTATCTATATGGTCTTTCAGTTGTATTCTGACTTGTCGTTCTGTAGGTTGGTCCCTGTTTGGAAAGGAATAATTTTGTTTATTTATATACTAATTATAAGTAATGGTATCTAAATTATATTATATGAATTTATGACTTATTAGGATATCTCGGAAACATAAACGACAACATGTTCTTTTATCAAATAAATGTTTAGTTCATTTTCTTCTACACCCGTACATTGTGTTGCCGAACCTGTATATAATCATTCTAAGTGTGTACACTATCTTAAACGTGTGTTCAAATAAAAATCAACTACTTACTTAATAAAGGCGTGTTTTAACAACTGCTCAGTATACGGCCTTTCGTGATAATCCTTGACTAACACCGTTTCAATGAACCCGTGAAATTTCTTGTTCCATTTTTTGCTCTTCAATCTCGGAGGGGGATTTCGGGGAATCAAAAACAATGCCCTGTAATTAAAGGAGCATGATATTGGTGTATTATAAAAGTACTGCTAGAAAAAAGGGCAGGTCGGAAAACTAGAGTTGTGTCCAAATAAGAGCACATTTTGGAAACGCTAAGAAAACAGCTTGTTTTATTATTATTTGAGGAATAAATATAGGTTCGTTCCAACCAGCGTTAGAAACAATTAGGATTTTGCGCAATAGATTAAATACGTTCCAACCAGAGTTATTAACGATTAGTAAATTATCAGGTTTCTGTTCCATTTGAAATGCAAACCTGTTTGAAAACTTATCTCTTCAACATGTGCTTAAGGCAAAGAAACCTAGTAAATTTTCTTTGCAAGTCAAATCCAGTAAATATACCTTTGTTTTATGGCCAAATCTGGGATTATTTGAAATGGTCATTGAGTGAGGTGGGATAAATAAAATTAGGCACTTTTAGTAATGTTATGTTACCATTCACATATATTAAATGTCTAGAGCGACCGCGCCGACCTATAATTCCTCTGGCCTTCAAGTAATTTATCAGCTGTTCCAATTAAACAGAAAATCAACCATTTTACAGACATGCGCGTTACGAGCGATTTGCAAACAGTTAGAAATCGGTTTGTGATTCAAAGTTGGAACCAAAGACATTTCAAAGTAGAGATCCACTGGTTTACACATTTACTTAATCACCAACATTCTGTTCTTTTCTTCCATTTCCTTTTGGCCATAGTCAGATCATCGTTAATTTGTCGAAAATACCTTGCAAAATCCCTCAAAAATATGTATACTAATTTGGCAATTCAAAATACTACTAATTTGCAAAACGTCAATAAGTGATCTTTTAAATTATTTCTATTGTAATCGTATACGGCCCTCTTGCAATATGCATTTTATTTAACGAGAATCGCTTACTATTCGAAATTCTAAAGGAATGGAATTGACGGCAGGTAGTCGTTGCGACGCCGACGTTGCTGAATTAGTTGAAAGCAATTTAGTGGTTATTTTGGTTGATTTCTGTATTGTGTTTGTGAAAAATCTTTTTCAGTAATAAACAATTATGATGCATACCTGTGTAGTATGCAAAAAATTGACCAAATGAATAAGAATTTATTATTTCATCGGTATGACGCCAAACGTCAATCGAACCCGGAACCTGTCGATTACCAGTTGAACGCTCTGCCATTTGCGCTACGGAGTCTTTGAAATTCCCTTGCCAACTTCGGCAATATAAGTAACTTATTCAATTTTATGTTAACTTTCAAAATGTCTTTATTCCAAACTAACTTTTACAGTTCATTACATGGAAAGTGACAACATAATGTAGAAAATAATAACCATTAAAAAAAATAACAATAAAAAAAAATGGAAGTTAATCCAATTTAATTCATTAATAAAATCAATTTTTAAAAAATAGTAGAAATAATTTAATTTAGTAAATATATTTTTAATTGTTTTTTAAAAGATGTAAATTTTTTAATTTTTCTGATATTTTTTGGAAGATTGTTATATTTTATTATTCCGTCATATAAAAGTGATTTTTTTCCAAAATTACTTTTTACTGGTATAGTTGTATAATTTATACAACGTCTGGTGTTATGATCATGTAATGTCTTATTCTCCTGAAATGTTATGTTTGATTTTTTTTCTTTTAAAATATTAGAGTGAATTAGAATACAAATTTTTAATTTATAAATGTTTTGAACGTGTAAATACCCTTTCGGTCTATATAGATTAACAGTTGGTTCTAAATGTGGTAATTTGTTTATACATTTAATAACTTTATTTTGCAATTTTTGTAATGGTTTTAAGTTTGATAAACAAGCAGATCCCCATGCAGAAGCAAGGTATTGTAATTTTGAATATATTAATGAAAAATATATATTTTTTAAGTATTTTAAAGGAATGAAATAGCTAGCTCTGTACGAAACAGACACCAAAGGAGATATCGAGTTGATAATATACTGGATTTCCAATTTAAATTTTCGTCTAAAACTAATCCTAAAAATTTTGTCGTTTTTGAATATTGAATATTTATATTATTAAATGTTAAGGGGTTAATGATGGAATTTATTTTATTTTTAGTTATAAACATAAAAGAAGATTTTGTAAAATTTAACGTAAGTTGATTTGATTGAAGCCAAGAAATCAGTATTTTTAAATCATTATTAATATCAAAATACATTTCTGCAAGAGTTTCAGCCAAATAAATAATTGTTGTATCATCTGCAAATAGCTTTATATTGCCCTTTAAGTTCAATTTGGAAACGAAATTAATGTAAATTAAGAATAATAACGGACCTAATATTGATCCTTGTGGAACTCCACATATTATTTCTTTTTCCGAACTTTTTCTTTCCCCAATTTGAACAAATTGTTTACGATAGCTTAAATAACTTTGAAGTAGTTTGTGTGTATTTCCCCTTATCCCAATGCTAGTAGTATACCGTTTGAAATCTCCTGCGAAAGGAACTCACTTATGATCATTGCTCATTCAGAAACAATTTATGGTTTTTCCAATCCATCGTCGACATTTAGCGACTTCCACATGAATCCCAAATGAGATATCTGAACAATCTATATTACATCCAAGGCCGTATAAGTTGTAAATGTATTTTTTTTGTCTTGAGGAGGAATTTTTGAATTTTAAAAATAGTCGGCACGCCAAGGTACATTTTTTAATTATTGTTACAGTTGAGGCAACTGAGTTGCCTGCCTACCCCCTCAAAGTGAAAGTTTAATTAATTACGATAAATCTTGTGAATGTAATGTAGCGTGTATTTTAAAATTAAAATTGTACATACTGTTCACATGTGTAAATTTATAAACAGTTACCTCATGGGATGAAGTTCACACAAAGGCGGCTGAGACTCGGCCATCTCCAAAGCGGTAATGCCCAATGACCATAGGTCACTGCGATTATCGTATGTAGCTTCAGGGTTTTCGTCGCAAGCAATAACTTCCGGGGCCATCCAGTATGGCGTCCCTATGAACGTATTTCGTCTGCCGATGGTTCTGTCAAGTTGAGCAGATACACCGAAGTCAACTAAAAACATTCGTTAGTTACAACCACAGGCATATAAAAAAAAAGTAGAATGCTTATAAGGCCTTTGTATTTAAAATAGCATCTCACGGAAAGGCTGTGTGGTCTGGAAATTAATTTTTTCCCCTAAAAAAAAGTTGGCATCCATTTGAAATTATATTAACGCCAACCAAAAATACCAGTTTCGCCGAACTATGGCGAATCGGCGAGCCAATAAAAACTTTTGTTATTAACTTGTTCGCGTGTTTATTGTGGTGTTTATCAATTTGGTATTTCTGTGATATATAAACTATCAAAACATAGGTATTAACAATGCCACTGTGTTTACTGCATAATTGTGTTATAGTGAGAAAAGTGCGGCAGAGGATATCTCTTTCAACAGGTAATGAATCTCAATAGGTGCATTGTTTTATTAAGATATTATAAATAATATAATAAAGAAATTGTTTATGATAAACTGTGGTGGTGATGTCCAGATATTTAAAGCTATTTTTTTTACCTTTCAACAAACCCAACTCTTTGATAGGTTATATTCAAATAGTTTTAAAATATTTCCAAGATAAGTTATAATTTCTTAATAAGCTGAAGTCCTATCGAACCGTTCGGCATAATTTAAAGTATCCTAATTTGTAAACTAAAAACTATAAACACAATTAAACCACACAAGTATTGCTTTCTATTAAATTAAAGACAAGACATAGGTGACAAATGAATTTAAGATAATGTTACTCACCTAATTTCACCTCAGCATTATCAGTCAGTAAAACATTTTGCCCTTTGATATCTCTGTGTATGACCTTATTCGAGTGTAGATATGACAACCCCCTTAAAATTTCTCTGCATATGTAAGCGATCCATTCTTCCTTTAACGATTGACCTTTGGTTGACTTAACTAAATCAGTTACAGAACCAGCTCCACAGTATTCCATGACTAACCATAACTGATCATCTTTACCTGCGTGTCAAATAAAAAATATATACATAAGTACACCTATGATTTCCAACACAATTATGTAAAAAATTATTCGTTTTAGGAGATGTTTCATAAAGCAGAAAAGAAACATTGTATTTTGTATAGTTTGTTATATCTTTCTGAAAAAACGTAGCATTCATTTTGTTTTATGGCCACCGCACCGTTATCAATCGGAGAAGAACCGCTGCTTGTCACTTTTATGTTGTTAGTGTCTTGTCAGTGTTTTTGTTTACATCTGAATTATCGTGGAACTGCGATGGATCTTCGATTAAAATAGCTACTCTTTTAATTTATTCGATAGAGTCAGGTTCAAATCAAATCGTGTATAATCGCCAGCAAAGATGGTATAGTGTGATACTTGGTCGACAAGGGGTCGATCATTGGCTATATATTAGGAATAGTAGAAGCCCCAAGACAGAACCCTGGGGCACTCTGACGCAAATATCCCTTTCTGCTGACTTAATCCTGACCATCCACGCTACTTAATGACGACTGCATGGAGAGGTAGCTCCTTACTAAGGAAATGCCGTTATTGTCATTTTAGGTTATTTTAAGAGAATCTCGTGAGAAACAATCGAAGGCGTTATTCAGTTCACAGAAGCTGCTGAAAAGGTAGCCACGCGTCTCAAAACTCTCATAAATACGAGAAACTTGATTTAATATCCCTAAAGAGGTGTGCAAATTTTTACGGAAACCGAATTGAGATTTGTTTAAAAACAATTCGATATTCTAAGAGCAATGCATTTTTCATAGACTTTAGAGAAAATTGTCAATAGGGATATGGATCTGTAGTTGGTTATGTCAGTTGGTCAGGTTTGACACAGACTGGTCAGATCTAAAGAGTTTAACCTATGACAAGCTGCGATTCTCCTATTTATAAGAATATGAACATTTTGTTTGGGACACTGACACTGGTATTTGAACAGCACTTTACAACACAATGCTTAGGTAGTTTTCTTGGTAGACATACATACTTTTATATCATATAAAAAAAAAATTTTAAATAGCAACAAACCATATAGGTACGTCTTCCAATAATATATAGGTCATGTTAAGAAAATATTTCAACTGTCATTTCCGTCATCGATCTTCGCCGAATAATTATGGTGTTGAAAGGAGAACGTTTTTCAAGTTCAATATTATATTCTTGTATTTAGAAAGTTATTTAGGTACCTACTTATTTTACAATTTACGTATGTGTCATCTGTTTCGATCATTTTACAAATTTTAATAAAACATATCACAACATATTTTTGTGTATAATTTGAATATTTACCTGGGGGCGACTTTTTAATAAATGCTCCGTAATATGTGGCAATGTTGCGATGGTTGGAAAACTTCTTCAAGACGTTGATTTCTAATTTAATTTCTTCTTCTTCGTCTTCAGTGACGTCCATGACTTTGATGGCGGCCAGCTGACCCGTCTTTGTATGACGACCCTAAAAAACAAAGTTGGTTTGATAATTTCACAATTATTTAAGGAAACATGGAAACATTTTTTTAAAGGAAAGCTAACAAAAACTTCATATTTTTATTTCCTTTTATATATCTACGAGGTTGTTTGTACCAATTAGAATGTTATTGTATTTTCTGTAGTGTACATGATAAAATAAATAAATTATTAAAAAAAACTAGTGTCCGACCGAAACAAGATTTTCAGCGGAAACTGAATCTTAGGCCTTGTTCTCAGTTTCGGCCAACACCGAAACTGATTTTATACAATCATGTTAAAAAAAATTTGTATGCTGAAATTTAATTTATTTTATATAGGACGAGATCGATCTTGGGAACGGATTGAACTCTTCCCACTAAAAAAAAAAAGCCGACAGAAAAAAATCTATTTATATAGAAAACACTGCCTACGGAACCCACCCAAAGTTAGCCGAACGGTGCGCGACAATTCACGAACACTGAGTTTCGGACGGTTTTTGGCCGAAACTAGCCGAAACCGAACCTTCGGTCGATGTCTAATAAAAACCTAAATGGTAAAATAATATTATTAAAAACAAAAGGTGTTTCATTAAGTTCAATTAAAGAGAAATATAGAATTAAAGACAACTAAAAAGTTCTAATATAATGTTAGAATTTTAGATCATCCGAATGTGTACTTTGTATTACCCGGGGTATTACCATGACTAGGGCTGGGCGATATTGAAATTTCAATATCGAATATCGATATTAAAAAAAATATCGATATAGTAGATACATCAATAATATCGAAAATATCGATATTTAATTTTTTAAATATCGTTATTCGATATATCGATAATATACAGTGTCACCAGTAAAGTCCGCCATATAGTATTTTTTTTTATTAATATCTACCTTTATTCAAAAACAAAAATAAACTTTGCATCACATGCGATCAAATTTTAATAGCCCAATTTTGATTTTGTAGAAAAACACACATTTAATATGGCGCTACTTTAAAGAAAATGTATCGGAAATAAAGCCTTGTCAAAACTGAGAAGTTTTATGTAGGTCTTATTTTGCAAAAGTGGTGCAATTTACAAAATGTAGGTGAAAAATCAAAATTATCTTATGCAGCTGAAATTTTGCATGTGGGCTAGAAACTGCATTTAAAAAAACTTTTTCCAATTACTTTTTTCGATATTTTCAGAAATAACCCCACTTTTTAATTATTTTTTGGAAAAAATTAAAATTTGACCGATAATGCCGGGGATTATGCGAATCACGTGACTACTATTTTTTTGCTTAATTTTCATCTCGATCGAAGCAGAACTTGATGCCAAAGTCAAATTTTGAATAAAGCTATTAATTTTAAAAAATCCCATATGATGCGGACTTTACTGGTGACAGTGGTGACACTGATGTATATTATCGATCAAACATAAAAATATTATGTTATTATAAATATATCAATATTTTCTTATGTGCCTGTAAAACTCCGTACCTTCATTTTAAGGGGAGACTCTAATTATGAAAACATGAAGAAAAAAGATTGAATTAAATATTGGTCCTTGTGTTATAACTTATAAGGACGATATTGAAATTCCAATCGAATATCGATATAGTCGATATATCGATAATATCAATAAATATCATAATATCGATATTTTATTTTTTAGATATCGTTATTCGATATATCGATAAAATATCGATATATCGAACTTTTGCCCAGCCCTAGCCATGACAAGTAATCTTAACTGCTACTTTATCATTATGGTTTATCCATATCTTGTTAACTTAGCACTAAGCTAAACTGTAAAATAGTCGTTAAAATGAAAATTATCTGTTGAGTTTCCATGTTAATCGGCATTGAGGACTCTTCCCCACTAATACCCTGAAAGAATTAAATTATTAAAGACGCTAAATCGACTAACATAATTATATAGAATTTCTTATTGGTCGGGGAAGTTGTGTTCGCACAAGTGCAACAAATACTTAGTTATTTTTTGCATGTATACTAAGAAAACAATCGCATTATCACCAATACAATTATTAAGGACAGAAATATCTTTTAAATTAGCAATAATATTATGATTTTACACAAAGTCAATGACATAGGAAAATCTGTTCTATTTATAGACATTTCTCGACAACAGTTTGACGATAAATTTGCAGCCAATATTAATATTTTTCCTCGGAAATTGCCGGGAAAGCACAATTAACTATCGACAAAAGGCGTGTTTACTGCCAAAGACTGCAATATCTCAAGTCTGCGGTTTTTCATTACCTCACGCTTTTTATAGAACACTATAAAAGCACTACAACGAGGAACATAGCAACTAATTACTTCCTATCACCAATGGGTCAAAAAGTCGAAAAAAAAAGACGAAATTAAGTTGATGGGAAAAGGCATGATACAAAGGCACCTTGTGGAAAAAAAAATGCGAACAAAGAATACAATGGAATTATAAAACAGAATTAAAGCAACCTAATTGGCTTGGGATTATTTTCATTTTAACGGTTACGTATTTATGTTGGCTTTTACTAATTTCACAAAAGATAAAATAATTCAATTGTATATTAAATCAAAATTATATTATTCTCATCTATTCGAATGCTTGTCATTATTAATCATTAGCGTAAGGACAATTTACTAGAAGAGGTTGTCATCTCAAAAACTAATAAAACTATGTTATAGGTCGGGAGACATGCAGTCGTCTGTATCATCGAATATCCGTTCGACTTTTATCTTATTTTAAGGTAATGTAAAATAATATTATATTTTGGTCTGTCATTGAAAATGCAACCCTTTATACTTTTATCAACTTCTAGTGGCTACTAGTAGCATTCGTCTGGTACCTATAAGTGGCACATGTCATTCATAAACGCTATTAAAATGTCAAAAAAATTACCTTGTTGGACTTCCATTGTCTTTATTTTATTACTTAACACAACGTTTCGGTTAGTTAGTATCTCTAACCGTTTTCAAGTGTAACCTAATTTTAATTCTAAGGCTACTGTCTTAAATACTATCCATGTGCAATGAAGCTTGATGACTCCGCCTACGTGCTTATTGGAGTGTGAAGTTTGAGCTGTTGGTTTTGGACAAGAAGAGGCTTCCAGATATTGTGGATATCTATACTTGGTTTACTAAATATATGTGTATTTTGATTATGAAAGCTGCTTCCTTGAATTTTCGTTTTATCCAACGCTGTTCCGTATCCAAAACCTTGGCTTCTGACCACTGTATTGGTGGTCCATACATGTTCCGCTGTATCTGATCTCGAAGTTTCACCTCTTTGAGTATGTTTCAGATGTTCTCTAACTCGTACGGGAAGAGGCCTTTTAGTTTCTAGAATGTACGATTCGCCACACTCGCAAGGGATTTGATAGCTACAATTTTTTGTGTTTTCATTACTGGGGGGTTTTACTTTTGCAAGAAAACTTCTAAGCGTATTTCCGGATTTGAAGGCTTTTTTGATATTATAGTTTTTGGTTATCCTTCGAATCTTTTCAAAAATCCCCCTAGACATAAGGTATTGTAAGAAATGCTTGCTCCTCTTTCGTTTCTGTATTAGTTTTTACTTCGCGATTTTTAAGTTTTGAGATGGTATTAGTTACAAAGGTTTCAGGGTAACCTTTTTGTTTTAAATCTTTTTTGATGTTTGAAATTTTAAAATTTAGGTCTTTCGGATTGTTGCAAACGTTAGATGCTCTGTGATAAAGAGTTTGAATGATGCCCTGTTTTATGCAGTTTGAATGATTCGATCCGTGATTAAGGTATTGCCCGGTGTGAGTGGGTTTCCTGTATACTGAAGTTTTTATGTTATCAGGACTTCGTTTGACGAGAACATCGAGAAAAGGTAGCTATTAAAATGTATTGACAATGGAACCCCACACGGGTCGGGCTTTCAACTCGGGCCTCTGGGCCCGGCCCGACTTTCGGATTCTGGCCGGGTCCATAGACAATTTACCTTTAGATACCTACAGCTTATCTCCTGCGCAAACAAAAGGTACGTTTTATGGGTGAAAAAATACGTCCGAGCGCATGACTCCTCGGTCAGCTGTCTTCATTCGGGGAACCTTCGTGCATGCGCACAAACCTCGTGTTATCGGCCATCCTACTTTATCGACAATAATCGACGCGCTCAAGAATACTCTCCAGAACCGGCTCGGCCGCCATTTTTGTTGTTGTGTTTTAAGGTTTCTCTTCTCTGCGGATTCCTTGTAGTTTTCTAAAGTTTTCAGCTATCGGATCGGCTATCGTGGATTGTGGGACTGGTGTTTAATATTTATGGATTTCTGGTTTCTGTGTAGTTTAGTTAGTGAATTGTGTTTGTGCTTTTAGTGACTCGGATTGTAATATCAACAATTACTAGTACTAATTGCAGCCGTTGTATAATTGTATTATGCCCAAATAGGGGTAAAATAAACCCTCTATGGTGGCATATGAGCAAGAATTTAAATTTTAAAGCCCGGACCTGTCTATTTTCCCATTCGTCAAACGATAATGTTGCAGTGAGCATGTCTAATAGTTCCCAGTTTTGTTTACATGCGCGAGGCCATAAAACTGCCACATTCGTGATTATTGTTTGTTTATCTAAAGGTAAATTGTCTATGGCCGGGTCGGGCCACGTAATCAATAAAGGTTTGGATCCGAATAAACTTTTGGGCTTTTGACCCTAGAATTTTTGAATAAAGAACTAAGATATGAATGTGCAAGCGGTTTTCCTCTAGCAGTTTTCCTAAATGTGGTATAATGTAAAAGTCTAAAAAATATTCATAAGCAATATCCTAAACGGTCATAAAATCCAGTTCTTACATTATCCAGTAGCAGACACACACAGAGATTCGATTGCATATCTTCCCATCCTTGAAATTTCAATTTTTAGTTATTCCAAATTTGATAACGCATATTTTTATTAATAACACTTTTAATGTGACCACACAGGAAAAAGTATTTTGGTGAAAGACCTAGCTGGACAATTTATGGTGTAATTTAATCCTATTGTGCGTCCATCGTGCATTGTGCACGTCCACCGTCCATTTTATACCAAATATCTTCTTTCACATGAGCAACTTCTAATGCAGGTCCAATTTGATTTTATAAAAATTCCAAAAGATTTTCTTTTCCCAAGTTTTGTTCCAATAATCCGCCAAAATATTTACCTTTTGAGGTTATTGAGTTCTTGTTTGTACAAATCTGTGTTAATTTTCTGTAGTCCAATATCACCAATATTGAACATTTGGTTCATTGTTTAATGTGAAGTTCGTTCATTGGTAAACCAAACAAACCCGAACAAACCCAAACGTTGTATTATTAATTTACTCTTTCCATAACTTCAAAACAATGTATTTCCTTTTGCTTAATTCCTGATGTTTTTGATATTTATACTTATGTAATTTGCGGAGTACGGTGGAGTGATGCTTTCCTAGATTTTTGCCAAGAAGCCATACTTTTCTTCTTCTACATGGAGTAAAAGTTCTAAATCTGCATTATTTTCTTGTGCTCTACCATCCAGTACATGATTATTTTGCTCTAAGCGGTTGAATTTTATTAATTATAGTACCTGTTCTCTTAAAATTGCAAACAATATTCAGGGCTGTTGTTGTTTTGCTGGAATGGGTCTGTCAGGAAATACTGCAAGCCAAGGTACCGTGCTAGCAAAAATTATTTGCATCAAAGGGGGCTTGGATTAAAAAACGTAGGGCTTGGTTTAGATCACAATGATATGGGGACGATACCAAATCTAGGTTAAAATTTTGTCAAATTCATATTGTGACATGATATGCCAAACCAATGAGTAATAAAATAAGTAGACAAATACAAATTTATTTTTTTGTTTACAAAATTAACAAAGTAAGAATATACAGAAAGAAAAAAAAGAATTATATAAATTGTTGAAATTGGCCACCGCCATGCTCCAAGCATAAATTCACACGTCTCTTCATATTTTCGAAAGTGTTGACCAGCATCTCTGGAGAAATGTTAGCACATTCTTGGATAATCCTTTCTTGTAATTGTTCTAAATTTGCAACTGGTGTTTTAAAAATAGTGTTCTTTAAATGAGGAGAAACGAAGTAATCCATAACCGTTAAACAAGGTGATCTAGGTGGAAATTCAATGTCTGATCGAAAACTGATCAATCTGTCGTCGAAAAAATTGCACTTTATAAGGAACTACATTTAGCTGCTTCTTAAGAATAGTCCTGCATGTTCCATAAGATCTTCCCACTTCTTGGGACAGGCGTCTTATACAATTTATTGGCGTATTTTGCATTATTTCACGAACGTTTGCAACAAGTTCTTCTGTTCTTACAGATGGTCTTCCTGCTCCTTTTTTGTGTTGTATAGAACCTGTTTCCCTAATCACAGCCACGGTTCTTTTCATGCAATGATAAAAATCCCCAGCAATAAAAGCAACGTTAGGAACATGTTCGTGAAAATCGTCCATGCCCAAACCCGGATTGTATTGCCACTCACCATTTACTCTAACCCCGTTTCAAAAATACGCTTCAACCATGAATGTTTTGTGCTATTCCGTACAGCCCATTGTGTGAATTGGTACATTTCACATCATAATTATTACTGGCGGTTTGAGTTTTGTAACACAGCTATATTGTGTATTTTTACGAATTTTACGAACAGTATTTTCAAAATATCTTTTAATTGGCTTATTATATATATATATATACAGGACCTTCAAGAAAAGTCTAATACAGTTATGATGTAAAACTAACAGGGACCCAATATTTGAGGGAAGCAAAATTTTCATGTCTGGCGGTGTACCACCCGGTATAATAAAATGACGTTTACTAGTAGTATAGTTACCGGCTATAAATAAGCGGAAGTGTTGTAAAAGTCACGTCACATGCACACATTCCTTATGATTATTATATCCCATAAATGTTATGAGTACCCAGGTATTTCTGTTGGGTATCTGCCTGTCAACTGCAATAAAAATCTAACAATTATTTTTTGAGTGACTTTGTTGCTACGGCATTTGTCCTTTTAAGATAAGGAACATACCGTGCGAGCAAAAATTATTTGCATCAAAGAGGACCTTGCATTGATTCATCGCTAATTTTTTCAATTTCTTGAACAATTCACATAATGGGCTTTACGGAATAGCACAAAACATTCATGGTTGAAGCGTATTTTCGAAACAGGGTTAGAGTAAATGGTGAGTGGCAATACAATCCGGGTTAGTGCATGGACGATTTTCACGAACATTTTCCTAACGTTGCTTTTATTGCTGGGGATTTTTATCATTGCCTGAAAAGAACCGTGGCTGTGTTTAGGGAAACATATTCTATACAACACAAAAAAGGAGCAGGAAGACCATCTGTAAGAACAGAAGAACTTTTGCAAATGTTCGTGAAATAATGCAAAATACGCCAACAAATTGTATAAGACGCCTGTCCCAAGAAGTGGGAAGATCTTATGGAACGTGCAGGACTATTCTTAAGAAGCAGCTAAATTTATTTCCTTATAAAGTTCAAGTATTCCAAGAAATACAAGCCGTAAATAATTTGTTTTTCGTCATTTAAAGAACACTATTTTTAAAACGCCAGTTGCAAATTTAGAACAATTATTACAAGAAAGGGTTATCCAAGAATGTGGTAACATTTCTCCAGAGATGCTGGCCAACACTTTCGAAAATATGAAGAGACGTGTGAATTTATGCTTGGAGCATGGCGGTGGCCAATTTCAGCAATTTATGTAATTATTTTTCTTTTTCTTTCTGTATATTCTCACTTTGTTCATTTTGTAAACAACAAAAATAAATTTGTATTTGTCTACTTATTTTATTACTCATTAGTTTGGCATATCATGTCATAATATGAATTTGACAAAATTTTAACCTAGATTTGATTAGATATATCGTCCCCATATCATTGTGATCTAAACCAAGCCCTACGTTTTTCAATCCAAGCCCTCTTTGATGCAAATAATTTTTGCTCGCACAGTACAATGTTACAATAGATTTCGCCCTGTCGTTAAGACTAGTCTTCAGCAGCGGTTTTATGTGATACTAGAGTTGGGGATGGTCAATTGACCACTAACTATTTGACTGGTCAGAATATTGTAGCATTTTATTTTGGTTTTAACAATTTTATTATCAACATTATTTATGAATTTGTGATCACTCCAGCTGACATACATTCTATACCCGTACCAAAATCCCAAAATGTCTACGATCGTGCAAAATCGGAATCGTTTACGACACGACAGAAATCAGCTCGTTTATTTGGTGGTTCCCCGATCTTCCACGACGACATCGCAGCGCTTAATAGCTAGTGAAAAGAAACTTCGCCATTCTAGCAGAGGTAAGATACACTGCTATGTAATAGGGTCCAAGCTTCTTACACTGCAACCTTCTGGATTATCGTGCACCCCAGTCTTGTTAGAAGACATTATTTGTTCCTTCTATAAGGTCCAACAGCCTTCTTTCAAGTTCGTCATGCGGAACGTTGTCGATGCGTTGAATGTTTCCGAAAATTCTAAGGCTTTTAAGGGTTAGTGCTTCGGAACTGTAAATGATACGAGATGCGGTTTCATCCTCTTCGCCGTAAAGTCTGCATTCAATGGGTTTATTGTAAATTCCTATTCTTTGAAAGAAGTGATTTCTTAGGTGACAATGGCCTGTTAACAAGCCAGACACTTGCCTTAACTGGGTTCGCGTTAGAAGTAGCAAATATGATAGTTCTCGTGAATGTGTTTGACCAGGTGTGCCGTTCCATTTAGATAGATGTTGTTTTTGCGTCCATCTGTCTAATGTTGTTTTGGTTGTCTGTTTGAACATTCCAAGGGCGGTTTCAGAGCACCTGAAATTTCGAGAGATTCGACTCTTCAAAGTTCGTCTGCTTTTTTTTATCGCCTTTTATCTCTGAGAGACCAGGAACCCACAGGAGTTCAACTTTGGTAAATCGGTCGGAGTTCAGAGCCCTAAGGGCAGCTTGACTGATATACTGTGGGGCAGTTCCCTAGGGGGATGTTAATGTCCATCCAGGATATTTTCCCAAATACACCTGAACCTACACCATTTCATGAGTGTACCAGACTAAATTTTTGTCTAATGACGGAGGTTATGTGGCAGAACATTAATAATTTGGGCCTAAACGAAACAGTTTCGAATATACCCAAGTTGAGTCTGTCATCAAACGTTGTACACGTGTAAAACAGTTTTGAATTTTATTGGGAATTATCCAACACAATCAGCCTATATGTTATCGCAATCTTAAACTTTATGGAAAATTCTTTAGAGGAATGAAAGAGGAAAATTTTAAAATTATCTTTATATCCTTGAAATTTCTCAGTCCTTAATAATCATGGCTTGTCAAATCTAAAGTATTTTTACATACATGATTTATCAATTATTTTAAAATCACATGAAATTATTAATCTTAATATACTTTCAACAGTAACTGCTATTTTTATTTGATTGATTAATTAATAAAGCAACATTTATGAGTATAAGAGAATGACTAAGAAAAGTATTTTTACATACATGATTTATCAATTATTTTAAAATCACATGAAATTATTAATCTTAATATACTTTCAACAGTAACTGCTATTTTTATTTGATTGATTAATTAATAAAGCAACATTTATGAGTATAAGAGAATGACTAAGATAAGCTCGTGTTTTAATTCGTTATATTATGATCATTCACATTAAAATGGATTTAGCAATATTAATTAATATGGCCTTTCTCTAGAACCTTTATTAATGAGCTGATTAGGAGGTTGAGTAATAGGTAAAACATTAATTTTATTCATTCATATTCAAGTTAACCACTTCTTATGTAATAGCGTTTTCGGTTTACCACTACAAGAGTACTCAGAGAGTGCAGTGTGACGTCATAGATCTGTCGTAGCCCCGAAAACGGTTGCCCTCGCGCATATTGTCAATAAAACGTGATGTTTTGTGTTACTGCGCAGGCGCTGCTCCTTTCTCCTTAACCCTTTCAGGACGGCACTAATTTCTAGTGCTGGGAAGTTTAGTTCATTTTGCCGATTTCAATCTTTCGTTCTCGTTCAATAAAGTGAATAGTATATATTTTATAGTAAAACACTTATAGCTTTTTAATGTTTCGTTTAATATAGAATTGCTCTACATATGGTTCGCCTTTCTAGGGCTTTTTCAAGAGAAACATTAAAAAGCTATAAGTGTTTTACTATAAAATATATATATTAAAAATGTTTTACAAGGAACCAACTGCTGAATCAGTACAGTGTATTAAAAGTGAATAGTTCAAAAGACTAGTTCGTTTAGTTCACTGATTTATACTGGCATAGTGAAGTAAAAGAAATATTTTAAAATTTAAATTATATATTAAATTAACAAAAAATACAGTAGACACCGACAATATTTTTTATTCATTTCCATACCGAAATCATTGCGGCATGCATCAGGTCGGTCAGGTGACAAAACCTATAATCTCGGTCGTCTCGCTCTCGCTTGCGTAGTTCATTCCGTTTAGAGCCTTGTTTCAATCTCTCAGTAATTACTGATTGAATCTTTTAGTTCAGTTGTCAGATTCGTTCTTTTGAACTAGTTCGTTCGCGAACTACACAACTCTACTAATTCACTTGTTTTGCCGTGTGGACGGCAGTTTTTTGCATGCCAGATGGACGGGTGTCATATATATCTGCCACCTAGTATTTATTTTAAAATAAATGAATGTTAGACGTAAATGCATAAGTTTTTAATTAAGTAAAACTAAATAAACAAATAATGCATATTGTGTGCCCAAAAAACAACTTAAGCATCAAAACTAAACGACTAATTTATTTCAAATACTTAAAATTTAACTTTAGGGTGAAATTCTTGGAAACATGGAACCATGCATAATCCCACATCGCATTCTTTGCACATAGAGTGTGTCCACGGAAGGACCTAACTATACTTGTAAAAAACTTTATTTTCAATTTTTCGAAAAAAAGTCATTCTTCATCATTTCTTTTGCTTATTAAATAAATATAATTCACGTAAGAAAATTTCCATTTTTTTATACAGGGTGCACAAAAAATGTAAAAATGTAGATTTGCAAAATTCAAAATTTTTGATCCAACTTTTTTGAATGATCAAAATAAAAGAGATTGGAAAGAGAATTCGAAAAGCCGAATAAAGTTTTAAGATATGACCTGTGATAACTACGATATTTTATATTAAAGTTAAATAAATTATTGATATTTTCCTTTAGATTAAAGTTTTAATATAAAATATCGTAGTTACCACAGGTCATATCTCAAAACTTTATTCGGCTTTTCGAATTCTCTTTCCAATCTCTTTTATTTTGATCATTCAAAAAAGTTGGATCAAAAATTTTGAATTTTGCAAATCTACATTTTTACATTTTTTGTGCACCCTGTATAAAAAAATGGAAATTTTCTTACATGAATTATATTTATTTAATAAGCAAAAGAAATTATGAAGAATAACTTTTTTTCGAAAAATTGAAAATAAAGTTTTTTACAAGTATAGTTAGGTCCATCCGTGGACACACTGTATATCTGGACACCCTTCTCTTCTTTTCACCTAGGTTTGTCTGGGAACAGACAATGCACAATGCACCTTCTTGAAGCACTTTTGGTCTCGTGTGCGATACTACGTAGGCCACTAAATTTGCCACCTCGACGACTGTCATTTCCGCCACCGGCAGATTCCGGGCAGATATATCGGTCGTTCGTCGGTATAGCACGGATATGTGCTCACGATTATTCGGTCAGTCGTCTGTACGGCAAATTGATTTTTGAAAGTTGACCGAAATATATGACATTACTTCATGTAACATGAATAACTCGATGTCCTATATACAGGGTGTTTATTAATGTCATGCAGATATTTCAAGGGATGATAGTACTCGTCAAAATAAGAAAAAAATGCAAATATATGCATGGTCCAAAACGCGTTATTTTCGTTATACAGGGTGGCAAAGTTTAAATTTTTTTTTCTCGTATTTTGCGTTTTCTCTCTTATATTCTGCGATAATTGTTTAAAATTTGGAACATTAACCCTTTTTTAAAATCTCTACAATAAAGTATCAAAATTGTCGGTCCTGTATACTGCATACAGGGTGTTACATTTTTTTGAATCGGCTACAATTTTATCTTTCAGAACTTTTTTTTTGGCTCCCTGTATGAATTCCGGTATGAAATTTGAACTCTCTGTTCCTTTGTTTAGCGTTCTGATCTCTTGCACTATTCTCGTATCTATGACCGTTTTCAATTTATTTGCAAAAATATCCATCGATGGAAATTAAGTGTAGGCGAAATAACGCAATAATAAATATGAGAAAAAAAATAGTGTGTCTGTCAGTCCATGAGGCGAAGACTTGATTCGTGCATTTTAGCAAGAGGCGGATATTTTCAACAGTTTTTATAATTTTGTTTTATTTTTATTTGACTAACTAATAAATTGTTTTGATACACAGCTTTTTACTCTGCGTTATTTCGCCGACTTTTAATTTCCATCGATGGCTATTTTTGCAAATAAATCGAAAATGGTCACAGATACGAGAATAGTGCAAGAGACCAGAACGCTAAACAAAGGAACAGAGAGTTCAAATTTCATACCGGAATTCATACAGGGAGCCAAAAAAAAAGTTCTGAAAGATAAAATTGTAGCATATTCAAGAAAATGTAACACCCTGTATACTGCGACCGACAATTTTGATACTTTATTGTAGAGATTTAAAAAAAGGGTTGATGTTCCAAATTTGAAACAATTATCGCAGAATATAAGAGAGAAAACGCAAAATACGAGAAAAAAAATTGAAACTTTGCCACACTGTATAACGAAAATAACGCGTTTTAGACCATGCATATATTTGCATTTTTTTCTTATTTTGACGAGTACTATCACCCCCTGAAATATCTGCATGATATTAATTAACACCCTGTATATGACAGTCGTCTATGTGCCAAATTTCGATATGGCAGATATATAGGTCAGCCGTACTGAAAGGGTTAAACATTTTAATATTGATGTAGAGCACTCTCTAACTCTAAAGGATTCTGAGTAACCAATGTCTAAAACGAACGTGTTACTCCGAGTGGGATCACTCTATTTTGACAATCAAATACGCAAATCTCGGGGAGAGCACTCTCAGAGTGTCCGAGAGCAGTAAATCGAAAAAGCTAGAAGTAAAGGAATTATTAAATATAGAGTGGACATGTTAGAAAGATTGGTGCTAATAATTTGTTCAGTGTTTTGGCAATTATTTCATTTATCCCCATTCTCATATCCTTCCATGTTCTATTTTTATATCCCATCAATATCCAAACGCGCTTGGAATACAAACGATAGGCAAAAAAAATAAACAACACGTCGCCGTTGAAAAATATAGCCCAGCATTGTGCAAACCTATAAATCTATTTTGTAAAAGTTCTAAAATTTAATTGCTTTTCTATTAGTATTGTTTTACAGATTAGATATTTAAGATAATGTATATGTTAAAGTATGTGCAAGTTGTTGTTTAAATTACAAAGTAACAAGTTATGATAAATTATTTTCTCCTTTTTTTAGCTACCTAAGTTAGTAAATAACAATCCGTGGAGCAAACAAGCTCGCTCAAACATTAAGTATTTCTTTTTGAACTCATCTAAAAATTATAAGTTTTATATTTTTCCAGTATTTTGTAATTAAACATTAATTATTGTAGCAAAAAAGCTTTTTATTTCCATCGGTAAGGTACTCAATGTATTTGCAGTATCTACAACTCTAATTATTTTAAAAATTTTGTAATAGCCCAACGTTTTGTTAGTTCCAAGGTGTTTTCAATGTCAGACTTTATCTTTATATTTATAACCATAAAAGTTTAAAAAATAAAGAACAATGTTTATTAAGTAGTTATTTTATGAGGTTGATGAACCGCGTTTTTGCAAAAAAAGCAATCAACTATAAAGCATGATGGCGAAATTACCAAGGAAATTATTTACTACCACTATAATCTCCTAGTCTAACAAAATTAATGTGGCAGAGATTTGTATGAATGAGTCGTTACTTAATAGGTATATGTCTATGTTGATAATAATATTATCTGATTTATTTTGACATAGAGATGTTTAAAAATAATCGATATATATTTTAACTAGCTGAATGAAATGGGCTGCAAATTTTAAGAATAAACAAATAGCCCATTGATTACCGCCATATTAAAAAAATCGACAGAGAAGAGGATAATTAATAGGCTCCCATCAAAAAGGGTCCCTAGTTCACGAAAAACATTTATTTATTTATTCAACAGTAATTTACTACTACAGGTCTACACAAAAACTAGAATGCTTAATCCCTATAAGACCTTGATAAAAGTTTGCAACCATTTCAAATTTTATATTAACGCGAACCAAAAATCGAGTCTCGTCGAATCACGGCGAGTTGGCGAGCCAATCAAACCTATTGTTATTAACATGTTCCCGTGTTTCTTGTAATGTTTTTTGCATTGCTTTATTAAAATATATTATATCTTCAAGAAAGTTTTAAAATTGTTTATGATAAACTGGTAATGTAATTAGTAGCTTTTTTTTTGACCTTTCAACAAACCCAATATAACCCTGTATTTTCAAAGTTGGTGCGCGTCGGTATTAGCTACGAAATTACATTCAGTTGGAATGATGCTGCCCACTCAAATTAGTGGATGGCAACCTATAAAAACCAAAACCCCATTAATATAGGGATATTATAGTGTGACATTTATACAGCCTAATTCTACTTTTTTTTTATAGGCCTGTGTTTACTACCAATAACAGATACTTTTTTAACAATGCTAATAATAATAATAATAATAAGTGTTTTATTTAGCACTTGGCTAGTCGATACAAGTACAAAAAGATACAAATTCGAGTACAAATTACTACTGCTAGTTACATTCTTATACACCTTGCAAATACTTAGAAACATTTTTACTAAAGGTTGCTAGACTAGTTGCACTCTTTAACGTATCGGGAAGAGCATTATAGAGCAGAACCCCCTTATAAAGCAATGATTTTTGTAGGCTTAAAGACTTTACAAACTGAATATTGAAATTTTGTCTAGATCGAATATTATATCCAAAAAAATTACCTTTATAAACCTAGCAGAACAAGGTGCTCAAAATTGAAAATTTTTGTATGGAAAATTAGGTGCTAGTTAGGTGCTAATTAGGTGCCAACTTAAAAATTTAGGTGCTCCTATGGTTTTTAAGAAAATTATATTTTTGTGTTGTTCTGCTAGATTAACGTTAAGCTAGCAGAACATTACTGTCAAATAAGCCAATCAAGAAAAAAATGTAGTACCAAAATTAGGTGCTTTTTTGGTGCTTATTGAATATCTAAAAAAAAATTTAATTAGTTAAGGTTCTTAAAAAATACCGCCATGTTCTGCTTATTTTAAGAGGAACAAATTCCGCCTAAAGGGTATCTCGTCAACCGGTTTGTTCGTTGTTACCCAGAGCATTTTTTTTGTATTTAAATTTTATAAAATAATATTAGTTGAAAAAATTGAATTAAAAAAAAATGCTCTGGTAACAACGAACAAACCGGTTGCCGATATACCTTTTAGATGGAATTTTTCCTTTTATAATTAGCACAACATAGCGGTATTTTCTAAAAACCTTAACTAATTACATTTTTTTTTAGATATTCAATAAGCACCTAATTTTGGTACTACATTTTGTTCTTGATTAGCTTATTTGCCAGTAATGTTCTGCTAGCTTAACGTTAATCTAGCAGAACAAAACAAAAATATAATTTTCTCAAAAACCATAGGAGCACCTAACTTTTAAAGTTGGCACCTAATTTTCCATACAAAAATTTTCAATTTTGAGCACCTTGTTCTGCTAGGTTTATAGAGGTAAAAAAATTGGATATATTTTCAAGAAAATCACCTAAATACGCTGAAAGTTGACCGCGTTCAATTTTATAAAAATACTAGCGTGTATCCGGCATGCGTTGCAACCCGCTGGTATAAATACCTACAAACCCGAACAAACACGATATATTAGTACCCGGCATGCGACTTTCTGAAATTGCACCCGTGCAAAGCCGGGGCGGGTCGCTAGTCATACATAAAAACCTTTCTCTTGAATCACTTTATCTACTATATAAAAAAAACCGCTTCAAAATCCGTTGCGTAGTTTTAAAGATTTAAGCATATACCGGGGGTCCACAGAAGGTGGTTCGCCGCTCTAACTTTTTTGTTTTTCAAGATAATGGAATAAAATTTGGGGGATTTGTATTCGACATAAAACTGCATTTTTTGACAGGTTACTCAACAAAATGGAACTTCCGGTTTAACCGGAAGTGACATAAACTTTCGGTTTTTAAATGGGACACCTGGTATATTTTTACTTTTTTTGACTCCATATGACATTCTAAATACAACGATGTGTCACTTGTCACTTTTTGTCACCAAGAAAATATTTTTTTTCCAAATTTATCTTTTTATCTAGAGGGCTATGAATACCTTAAAATCACTTATTTCAGTTCTTTAATCTTGGGAAAAATACAATTTTACTATTTTTGGTCCAATGCAATGTGCTATGTAAAATTTAATCTTTAAAGTTGTATAACTCATTTTTTTTAAATGGCAACATGGTGGCTCGTCGGTTTAAGAAAAAAGAGGATTTTATTACGATTATTTTGATACCATACACTATTAGGTTTTAGAAAGGCTGCCATTAAAAAACTTTAAAAAGTTAACTTAGAACTTTCCTAAAATGAAGCATCTTTTGAGAATAAATTTAGATTTAAATGCATCAAGTAGCCTGTGACCAGCAAAACTAATAAAATAAAATCATGCCTTGAAGAAAATTGAAATGCCAACAGCTTATGCCAAAGTAAATTAGTTTGTTGTTTAAAAAATAATGGAAGATAATAGTTTTAAAAGGAGTGAAAAAGTGGATAATATGTTATTATTGTCAGGCTCATTTCGCATTTTCGGAACCAGTTTTGGGTACCTAATAGTGCCGGGTTGGATGACGCCGATTTAAATATCTTTGTGCATAAAGTCGTGCAGCATCGGTTGAATTATTTTTACATTCTCCAAACACTAATAACATATCAACTTTTTCACTCCTTGTAAAACTATTATTTTCCATGTTTTTTAAACAACAAACTAATTTGGTACTTTGGCAGAAGCTGTCGGCATGTCAATTTTCTTTTATCAGTTTGGCTGGTAACAGGTTACTTGATGCATCTAAATCTAAATTTATTTTTAAAAGATGATTCATTTTAGAAAAGTTCCAAGTTAACTTTTTAAAGTTTTTTAATGGCAGCTTTTCTAAAACCTAATAGTGTACCATTTTGAAGGACAAATTATGGACTTATATAACTTTAGGATGTTTTATTCATCATGACTTCAGGGCGAGAGGCCATCCAGCCATCCACTCATCCGAAAAGTGTACAAGTATTTTGAAAAAAACGAAGATTTCCTCGAAATCACATATGGTTTCTTTGTATTTCGGATGATTTCCTTCAATTACAAAGGATTTTAGATGATTTCTTAACACTACAACTTTAAGAAGTTTTTGAGAAAAAAAAAAGAAAAACAGTTAAGGCCCAAGGCATGCATCTCTTTTTTTTTTCTAAACCCATTGGGTGGATATTTATCAGTACTGTTTTATCTAACGTCTGGAGTACCCCAGAGTTCTATAATCGCTTTTTCTGCTATTTGAGGACGATATGAAGCTATTTAGGCAACTTCAATCTTCTCAGGACATGATCGCATTGCAGGGTGACCTCGACATTATTTTCAATTGGTGCAAAACTAACAATATGTCACTAAATATTAGTAAGTGTTACATTATAAGGTTTAGCAGGGTGCACAATGTAGTGTAGTACCTTTTAATTATTCCATGGATAATGTTGCTCTTAAAGAAGTGTTTGATCTTGGAGTTTATTTGGACACTAAGCTAATGTTCACAGAACACTTTGAAATAATAATAGGTTGAGCAGACAGAATGTTAGGTTAAGAGGACTACTAAAGACTTCAAAAAATATTGTAGCAGTAAAGGTATAAACATTACATATTATGTCCTAGTGAGAGCTATGTTAGAGTTCTTAAACATACTCTGGTCTCCTCATTATCAAATCCACATTAACAGACTTGAAAGTGAGCAGCACAAATTTATTATATATGCCAGGTATAAACTTTTTAATAACATAATTTATTATAACGATGCCAACCTATGTCTTACTCAAAGATAACTACTTTAGATCGCAGAAGGGAATACTAGCTGTGAAGGCGTTTTTGCTGGAAAAAGCCTACTATACAGTGACCAAATTTTTTGGGGATCGTTTTTAATAATTTTGGAGCTCTTGTTCAAGTCTTATCACTTTAAATATTAGTATTGAGTTGGTAGTAATGTATACTTCTTTTTTACTGATTATTATTGTTATTATATATTTGTTTTTTGGTAGATATGTTTGTATGTATGTATTTTGTAATTTATTTGTTCACATGTTTATATTTATTTATTGTTAATGTAAGGACACACTTTGTCAATAAGAATGTAATTATCTTTGAACAATAAAGTATATTGATTGATTGATTGATTACTATGACATCTGTTTTGCTTTTAATGTACCTACATATTAAATTATTATATTAAAAGCCTGGAATGTCTTTAATACTTTAATATTCATATTCCAAGATATCAAACACGTAACCAAGTCCTTCTACAATTCTACATTCAGTCATAGCAGAAAATTATTTTATTTGTCTCGGTATTTGTACACCTAAGGACTTACTTACTTAGGTTATGCCAAAGTTTGCCAAATAAAACTATTATGTCACAAATATCATTGCAGGAATATAAGTAGGACATCCAAGAATAAACATGTTATTATTTCTGGTAATAGGAAGCTGACAAAAAAATACTTTTAAATGAAGAACCTTTTGTTCTAATGAACAAGTTAGTTACCTAGTGCCCATAACAAGATAGGTACTAAAAAGCATATTTAAACTAAGTCAATTTAAATTTAGGTGTCGATAAGTATAATAGTTGAAAATAAAATAATGTAAAATTGTCAATTTGTGATAATCAATGCATATTAAACTTTCCAAGAATTAATTAGAAGATGAAATTGTAGATGACACATCTCTTATGAATGAGAAAATAGGTCTTGATTAGACTTGTTAACAAAGGATATTTTACCTTATAAACTTGTCCATAGGTTCCATTGCCAACAACTTCTATCAATTCAAAGATTCCTGCCGGATCCTGAAAAACAGAAACTGTTATTATTTAAAACAAAGTATGAACGGGTGGAAGTGGAAAAAACAACACACCCAAATTGCCACAGTGTTTATGAAGGAAATTCGGAACCTGATTCAAAATAAGAAACAGGAGTTTTTCTTTTAATTCTGACAAAAAAGTAAGGCAAATATTGCTCTTAGCTTACCTTTAAAGCTGTTAAGTCGATATCGTCCAAAGAACAGTTCACTGAAGGGGGCATTTGATGCGCCATTTTGATTGGAGTTCACTCACTTTTCTATCGAGCAACTATCAGTTTACTGAGGTCACGAAATATTACAAAATGAATTTTGAATAATACATTACTTTAATAGAAGATTATGCAAAAGCTAATATTACACTATAATTAAGGTAAAAAACATATTTAAATAGAAAAACTGTTCCAATACAATACACACAACATGTTTTTCCACCATTCGATTCGGCGCACCCTTCTTTTCTCTTTCTCTTTTTGAGATGCTAGCTTGATCTGTCACAAATCTTCTGTCAAAATAAAACTTAGCTACCCGACGGATCTTTACCTGCGAGTAAAGATTCGTAAATCGTTCATAAAGTCGCGGTTCAGCAGATAGACGTTTTATTTTAGTATTGTTCATTCATAAAATCAGTGCGCATAAAATTTCGTGCAGCAGCACTGACCCATGGCCGTCTTGACTCGACTAAGATTCGGCCATGGCAAAAGGTATACCTACTTTATATTAACATCTGGTTTACTTTTCTGACTTTTCTCAAAAACCAGATTCATATTTACAGGGTAAATAAGGGACAGGGCCGGAGCTAGAGCTGAATATTCCCCGGGACAAAACAAATTTTGGGGCCCCTTATTGAAATTACTTTTGATAATACTACAGTATTAATGTCGGGTAAGAATAACAGATTTTGTTAACGTAGATATTTATTGTATCTTATACCAACTTGTTGGAACAGCTATATTACTATAATCTGGCAATCTTCTACACATAGAATCTACGTAAACACCGCGCTCTCATGATATTTTGTCACAAACGCAAGAACTTACAACTAAAAACACTTCTATCTAGATTTTATAGTGGCAAATTCGTTTATCACTTTTAAAGCCAATTTTGCGCGCTCTTCGATTTTCAATGGACAGCAGCGCTAAATTACTGAGTCTATTTTGTCCCACTGAGGTACGTTATTTTTCACTCGAGTGATCCCATCACTAGTGACAGGGACAGTAAGGAATAACATCTGGATAACTGGACGACAACGACGCATTCTGAATGATCAAGAACGGGCTAACTCTTTAACATCTTTCATTGAACTTATTTCTTCCGAAAATGTCGACCATATCCCTTGATAACATTATAGGGGGTCGGGGGGGGGGGGCCGGGGCGCCGCCCCGGCTGTAGATCCGGCGACTATACTAGTTATTCTACCGTTCGTATGTAGTGGTTAACTTAACTTAGTTATAGTTTTCTTAACTTTTAGGAAACTGAGCATAGAACCTGCAGATTCATATGGGGTGAGATTACAGAAGCTCAGCATCTGTCGTCTGCAGCTGCAAGTAGCAGTTTGCAGATGCAAATGACAAAATTGAAATTCCAGAAAACGTTTATCATGCTTTGCGTCTGCAAATTGGCAAAAGGATGGAAGGTCCTGCAAACGTACAGAATGTATATTATAATTTTTTAAAAACTAACCTATATTTTGGTGATTTGACGGACAATGGTATTGATGAATATTAAACAGTGCAGAAATTTGCATCCGTTTTTTATATAAAAATAATCAAGGGAATGATAAAAGTTTATTAATTCATTATTGTCATGGATTTGGGCATATTTCACGTAGTTGACAGTCGATTTTAATAAACCACGGTAAAAATAACGGATTTGCCAATAGCTTTTGGAATGTCAAATTTTCTGCCAATTATTTTGCGTCTGAAAGGTATACATCAACGAATACTTACACCAGGGTATACATTATTTTCTGTAATCTCATCATGGTAAGTAGGGTAGTTGCAGCAACTTTACTTGGAAGTAAATTTTATTTCTTATACCTACATACAGGGTCCTGCACCTCACCTCTCCCGTCTTCTATAGCTGACTTTAGTACCTATAGGATTTTTATATTTTGCAGACCTTACATGTATCTTGGGGTGCATTTCAGGAAAATATTTTTTTTTCATACCGGGTGTTCCAAAAAAGCAGGGTGACGTCATAAGGATGTATTTTTTTAGATTACATTTTACTGTTTTCGTATTTATTATTAAAGTGCCTCCTGTAGTTACCTACATAACCCTAAAATTTTATTGAAATCGAGTCAGTATTAAAGGCGAAAAAAAATAAAAACTGAAAAATATCAGTTTTATTGCACCATTTGGTTTGAAAAATTAATAAAAAATAAAAGTTATGCCTCGTTAATAAAATTATACAAAGGTACTTATTGAATAAAATCTTACAGTCTCGTTAACCACGTTTGATTATTAATACGAATTATACAGTATACAGGGTGTCCAAAGTTTAGTGTCAAACTTTGCAAACTTTAAAGAAATTTATTTTTCTTATTTCAAATGGGAACCCCTGTATATTTTAATGTATAATATATGTAATAAATATTTAAAATGGGGGGGTCCAGTACCCGCTCATCAGCCCTAGCTATTTTTTAGTACGTGCGCCATCAGTGATGACTTCAAAACTAGTTTTTCAGGTACCGTCAAACGGGGCTAAGTGGATCAAAATAATCGATTTTTTTGCAATAACTTCGTAACCGCTTTGAATTTTTGGTTGAAACTTCATATTTAGATTCTCTCACTCTTTAGGCTTCGAATACCATCGTGACATTATGTAAAACTAGCTTTATAATATTTTTTTTTTATACATTTATAGTGATCCACTTTCCCCTGCATTCTGGGGTAAAGTGGATCACTCCTTTCAAATCACCTAAAATCCATTTTACACTTGTTTAGGGCAAAGTGGATCACAATTTATCTTTTAAAAAAAAGCGGATCGCAATTATTTAAATTTAAAAAAAAATTTTTTGGTTCATGCATGCATTTAATAAACGGTAGAAATTAAAGAATAAAGGCTTTTATGTTATTACAGCCACACGTTTCGACTAAAAAATAAATAAATTCTGCATGATAACATAACGAAACTAAAATGAGTCAAAAGAAAAGTAGAAAACTAAATAAATTCTGCATAATAACAAAACGAAACTAAAAAGAGTCGAAACAAAACGAGAAAATGCTATTCTAAAATATGTTCGTCTTCTTATTCCTTGATATAAAAAATTAACCGTCCGCGTTTTGGAGCAGATTTACCCCCAGTTTTTAATTCATCAAGATGTGCCACAAGCACACTTGTCTAAGAATCATCAGCACCTTCAGCCGGTGCTTTTCGATATGCCATTTTGTCCAAGACCACTTGCGGATTGATAGGCACGATCCCACACGCTTTGAAGCCAGAAACTGCATTTTGCTCAGATTTGGGGCCAAGTTTATTGACTGCTTCTTTCAATTTCGTTGGAAAGACCGTTTTGGGAAGAATACCCCGATTTTGCAATTTCCATTGCTTAAGTTAACTTAACTTAATCATGCATGTATAAATGCAAAATTTTGCCCAAATAGCATTTAGACGTCTAACCAACGTCGCTATAGACAACCCGACGTCGGTAACTGACGTCGAAACGACTACGTGTGGACCCGTTTTTGCACTAAAATGGAGCAGACAAATTTGAGTTGTTTAGACGTCGGTAACTTTACTATTGAAGTATACTCTTTTAACTAAATTTTACGCTATTTAACGTTAACTTTTGATAACCAAAAATGTGTACTAAAAGTTTTATTTGGTCATGTGGAAGTACCTATATGTTGCTCCCGTATAATGTGGTGTAAACAAAATATAACCTAATTTGTTGTTGATCTGTAGAAAGAACAAGACCAGAAATTAAAATATCACAGTTTTCTTATTGTTAAACGATGTTTGTTATAGACGTAAATAAAATGAGATTATAGGGTTTCTCGAGAATAAAAGTTGCTTGCGAAGGGTACTTTACTGATAAATGTGAACAAAATAGATCGAAAAATATGTGTTCGCCTCAAAATAAACAAATATTTAATAATTTTTAATATATGTTTTTATAAATGACCAGAAAAAAAATCATATATTGGCTTGATTTCCAACTCCATCTAAATAAAGCTATAAGGAAATTAAATTTTATTCATATAGTTGCCATTTGAAATGGTATTTATTTTCGAAATTTCAAAAATAAACGTACTGTGTTTTAATGGCCGACGGGACGCTACAACGCTCATCAGCATAAAAATGGCGGAGTTAGCTAATGTACCTAAATTTACTCAAATACCACCAAAGGTTACTTTATATCCAAAACTTTATCCAAACTTAACTTAAACTACCACCCACAAACGACACACCAACGTCGGATGATTAGAATTCCAAACCACAACCAGGTTTTAACATTAAGACATTTGAACTACTTAAATTGACGACCAAAGGACGTTAAAAGTAAACGTCAATTTCTGTAGATAAAAATTAACAAACAGAAATGTTATATGTCATTATTTTTTAATCGTATATTTAACCGTTAACCCCAATAAAAGGTTTTTCAATTTTTCATAATAAATTTCTTTATTTCTGATTAAATAAACTATACAATTCACATAAAAGGAAATGGCGTCAGCAAAGGGAGAGCATTAACTCTCCATGTAGTCCTTTAAACAGTATGGTTCCATCTGTACTAAATGTTCCTTTAACTTTATTTTAAATACCTTCACACCGAATACATCGAACACCCACATAATAGGGTCCACTTTCAAAAATAGACAGATGATGTGCTGGATAATTTACATCCACAGAACGAGTACTATACTTATGATTCCTCTCAGCATAAAGACCCTGTCTATTCTTATAAAAGAACATAATGGTATCAAAAATGTATAAACCATAAATTGTCAATAAAAAATTATTTCTAAAAACATTCCTACAAGTCTCTCTAAATGACATTTTATACATTATTCTTAGTAAACGTTTCTGTATAATAAAAATATCCTGTATATCCTGTAGGTATCTTTGATTTTCCACCTCAAAAAATTATCCCATACCTTGCCGTAGCCTCAAAGTTTGCAAAATACAGGGTCCGCAGGGCTGCTGTTGAAACATACTTCGAAATCACTCTGATACCATAGCATATACTGTTAAGTTTTTTACCAAGTGATTCTATTTACTCTGTCCAGTCTAAAAATTCATCTATATAAATTCCCAGAAATTTTGTTTGGGACTCAAGCTTAAAATCTTTGTTATTGATTTGAATATTTTCTGGTTTTTCCATTCTATTTAATTTTGTTCTAAATAATAAGATATTTGTTTTGTTCTCATTGACTATGTATAAAGTCTATTTTTTTCAAACCAAGAGCAAATTTGCAAAAATATATCTGCAGTCTCGTTAGTGAGTTCAGTTGAATCATTAATTTTTATTAAGAGAATGGTATCATCAGCATAGGATGCAAGAATAGCATTTGAGTTCCTTATTTCCAAATTTAGGTCATTAGTAAAAAAAATAAATAAAATTGGTCCCAAAATGCTGCCCTGGGGGATTCCTACATTATTATTCACACTTTCAGACTTATAGCTTACCTTATCTTTATTAACTACTACCTTGTATTCTATTATTCAAGTATGACTTAAACCATTTTAACGCATTACCCCTTATTCCATACAAATCAAGTTTGTTTAACAAAATTTCTCGATCAAGACAGTCGTATGCTTTTGAGAGATTCAGAAATACTCCAACAGCCACTCCACCCTCCTCCAGTTGCTCAAGAATGCCATGAGTGAATTGAAACGTTGCTGTCTGAGTTGACCTGCCCCTCATGTAGCCATGCTGGTTACCCGAGAGCAAACTGCACTGTCCCATGAAAGACACAATAAGGCGGCTGCATGCAACCAACTCAAACAGTTTTGAAAAACCTGGAAGAAGGCTGATCGGCCTGTAGTTATCGAATTCCTCTGGATCTCCCTTTTTCAATAGAGAGGTTTTAAAACTGCTGTTTTAAGTTGTTCCGGGAAATGGGAGGAAAGTGGCATAGTTTGGTTTTCCCAACGTCAGAAAGAAATTAGACTTTTACAAGTAATATTAAAAGTTCACCCTATAAAGAAACATGGAAACGATACAAAAACTGCAAAGTTAAAGCACAGGGTTTTGCGGCTTTTGAATTTGCAACAGCTGCTGCTGACTAACTGGAGACTAACATGAGCTTGTAATGCTATCAATTTAGCTTTTTTTCTATAAAAAGTATTAGTATGGCGGTAGGCTCTTTTTCCTTTATTTAAGGACATGCTCATATTGCTTGCAGGTCTACTTGCTTGCAATAAAAGAACTGATTTTCTAAAAAATAATCCAACATAAACAAATAAGTAAGGTTATTTTCACAGAACCCAAACAAGAGGTTATTTCCGACAAATTTCGTCTTTTTATTTTAACTGGCTGCGACTGACGAAAAAAGAAGTGATGTTTTTTGTATCAAGTTTGGTAGGTGGACGGGGCGACGTCGAAACGTGGTTTGCAAATTCCATAAAACTACACTTTTTCAAATAAAAAAAGTCTTTGACGTTAATCGGACGTCAAATTATTTACCATAAAATAACTATACACGCTTCGACCACTATATGCGACGTCGGCTTAGAGGACGTCATATCTTAACGTTCGTTTTACGTTAACTTTAGGTCCATAACTGTTCATTAAGAAATAAGTCAAGCAGTGACTTGAAACATTACCAAAAATTACGTCCTTATAGGTACAAATTTAGTCGTAAGTCAGAAAAATGCTAATTGGGTGGGAATGACCACCTTATGTAGGTTAGGTAGTACCTATAGTAACTGTTGCAAAAATTATTTACAACAAGAATATAATTATAATTCAACCTAATATTTTAAGAAATTTTATCTCAACCCTGGTACTTCCAAACATCATATTTCATGCATTTTTTAACAGTATTTCCCAACGTTCAACCTTCCCTAAAAATAACCTCAAGAATCTCCCTTTTGTCTCACGCATAAGCCGCAGTGTTATTTAATCTCAACCTTAGCAGTTTTTCCCCCCTTTATCCCCTCTTTACCTCTAGACGAATGACCGCCGCGAGCCGACCCTTGGTCGCAGGCATCCCGTTGAATTCGCATCGAGAGCTCTGCGAACCCCAAAAGTATTTTTTTGACGTTGAAAAAGTTTGACAGACGTAAAAGAAAAAGACAAGACTCGTATGCCATAGTAGACGGCAAGCTCCCAATTTAAGAAAATAGAGAGGCTCCCGATTTAAGAAGCTCCCTTTCCCCAATAATATTGTACCCTTGCTGATTTGTGGTGGATTTGGGATGGATTTTCTATGAACTTGCCAACCTTTGTTTTGTAAATTTGAACAAGCCAGAATTTGTGTTGCAAATTTGTTGGTGAAAGGAACTCAAAATTAGCCGAGAGAAGTAAGATTATTCCTTTCTTATTAAAGTAGTAAAATGAACGATGCATGGAAGTTTAAAAGGTCCAATCGTCGTCCTAAAGGACATTTATAAGTTCAGGCTGGTTCTGAAAAGTCGTCAGAAAATTAAATGAAGAGCTTTCAAATAAAATTGGTTTAGAAAGGAACCATTTAAAAGAACTTAGTTTCGTGACCAAATAAATGGCCTTATTTACATTTTGTTCTTGCGAAACAAATTCATACCATTTGTTAAAGTTACGATTTTAGACTCATTACTGTATTTTATCAATAGAACTCTATAATTATTGTTAAACTGACAGTCGTTATCCCGTTAAACAACTCATTGTTTAAAAAGTGTGGTGTTTATATCAAATGTTCGTGTTGAAAAACTTCGTTATTTGACTTAACAAAATTTGTTATTTATAATTAATTTAATCAGTAGGGATTTTGGAATGTCTGCGTGAATGTATGTTCATAGAAATATTCTAGATAAAATAGATTTATTTAGTACATAATGTTGTTTTATTGTTTGTTTCCTCACGACCAGAATCCATTTATTTTTCATTTATCATAAATCAGCGGTGGAATACAGTTAGGTGGTCGTATTCTGATCACCCCCCCTTTTTGTGCTAGGGCAGCTATTATATAGTTCCTCTAACAGTAACCCCAAAATAACACAATAAACTCGACGTGTCAAAAGTGCTGATCTACTTTACCCCGCAATGGCACATTATTTATAAAAAAAAACACAGATTGACTCTGATGGTGACAGATTTTCAATTAATTTTACCGCCCAGATCTAAGTTACACATAGGGCTATTGAGCCATGGTGGCAAGAAATTGATAAAGTTCATCCAGTCGCGTGCGGAAGCAAACGAATTTAAAGTTTTAAGAAATAGAGAAATATGTGTTCCCCGCTTTACCATCTTATTTCTCGGAACTCACCTTGAATATTGCGCCGCAAACACCTCTCAATGAGTCTGCACTACCACTGAAGCAAGGTGACCGGTCATAAGTAACTTCAAGCTTACTCATTTGGCTTATGCGCACTTATTATTGTACGAAAACGTGTTTGATCCACTTTACCCCGACCGATCCACTGCTTAGCCCCGTTTGGCGGTAATCATTATTTGTTTCTGATTACTTTTTTACTTCTATAGATTTTTGATAAAATGATGCATTTTGGAGATAATTTCAAAAGTATGAGTCCCGTTGATTCCATCAACGAGACTTTTACGGTAATCTCATAATTTTCAACTGCTAAATCAATGCAGCCGTTGTGGCATTATAGATAGATAGGGGATAGTGGTCCACAGTGAGACGTTTTTTGGTTATTCTAGATTTTTAAAACACTGGTTAAACATTTATTAAAGAAAACAGGTTTATAATGTAAAGTAACCTTTCTTGTCCTAAAAAGCATAAAGAAAATAAACAAAAACTTAAAAACTTAAATTCTAGAAATATTTATTATTGACATTGCAAATAGTCTCACTGTGCCCCATGGTGGTCTACAGTGAGACTTAACGTGGTCCACAGGAAGACAACCCTTTATTGGACATCTAGCTGACCAAAATTAACTTGTAAAATAATGCTGGAAATGGCAAAATCATTTACGATGTCTTCAAACAAAACAGTAGCAACTTCTGGAACATTTGGGTAGACGAATTTGTTTGATCTATTTTTTCTTTGCAAATAACTTCCCAGGTAGCAAGGTGACGTATTTAAGACGTCGAATATTGGTCATCAGCGACGTCATAAATTACGTAAATGAAACGTTAAAAAGTCGTGCTTAAGTCACAGACCAATAACGTCTTTTTTGACGTAAAAAATACGTCATAGTAAGACGTCTTTTTAGGTGTAGAAAACGTCAATAAACGTCATAATTTTTTTTCAGCTGTATTCAAAACTGCAAATATTCCGAACTGATTTGGGTGTAAAATAATCACTCCGTTTTCCAGAAAATAATTTAAATATTTAACGAAACTCCTAATATATGTTTTTAAAAACTGATATGCGGAAATTTTAAAAACCTTATTATATCACTAAATTATTTCCTAACTTTTTATGATTTTTTAAACATCCTGTATCAATATAACGAACATTTACTAAAAACTTCTTAAAATAATACCTACATAATAGGGGTAAAAAAATACATATAAATATTTTATGTACAAAATCCTTTTAATAATAATAAATTAAATATTACAACTTTCATGTGTGTGCAGAATTGAAAAAATGCTAAGGAATCCTTTAATGGCGGCCAAAATACTTCTTTTTTTCGGGGCGTCATCGTCACCCAGTTTGAGTGCATAACGGCTACTCCCCCGCCGTTATTTGCCTCGAACTCGATGATCTGGTATATTTATATTCGCTTATAACACAAAATATATAAAAACCATGATAAAAACTAAATCACCATAAACTTTTCACTTTCACTTTTGCCGAACGGTCGACTGCCTGACTGCTAGCGCCCAACAACAGAATACCAATGCGTTCTACCTTCTGTTAGACTGCCAATGTCATAAAACGGAGCGCGGGTAATTTAAATTTGATATTCGCAGACTTTTAATGACAAAATATTTGCTTTAGCAAATTTTACATACATAAATGGTTAATTTGAAATGGTAATATTTTTAAAGTTTTTTACATTGGTATTTAAACATAAAAACGTAACAAGATAATATATATATTAAAAGTTTAATGATCCCTATTACGTGCCTTTAACTATAAGAAAAAGCTATTCTCAGGCGTTTTACTTATTTAAAACCGGTCCCGCTATATTTTCAAAAAACTTTGTCACTTTTACTTTTTAATGATACGTATATGTAATTCAATAAAATGACTAAAAATCGACGTGTTTATTACGTAAAATTATGGCGTATAAGACACGTTAAAAACTACGTTATTTTGACGTCAACGCGACCAAAAGACGTCAACTGACTAAAAATCCCAAATATTCGACGTCATAAAGACGTCATCCTGCTACCTGGGTTATATCATATTCAGATTCATGGGAGATATTGTTTAAAATTTTTCCAATGAAATATTTGGTTGATTATTTTTTCCCCGAAAATTTTACTAGGACGTAGTCGTTAATGACAACAATTCTATCTAGTTCCTCATTCATTCAATTGGGGCCTGCCTTTTCATTAAAAGTCTTGTGTGCTTTCCCAAAGCTTAGTTATAGAGGCTCTAAAACTCATTTTAGATAAATTCGGTTGGCAGTCTTATTGGCCATCCTGTAAATATCTTTAATGTAATTCCAGACTCTTTCCAATCACAATTTACCTTGCTAAGGTCTGATGTGACACTTCTTTTAGTTCGGCTGCCTTTCTCAATGAAAATCCTTCAATCATAACCAGTTTTACGGCACTTTTCATCTGGTTTTCTGAAAAGGGCCCTATGGTAGTTTTTCCTTTTCTATTTCTTGCTATTCTCTAAAAAAATAGTTTAAAAGATATGTACTCCAACCTTCTTGCGCATGGTGGGACACGTCTCAGTGTGCCCCACCTAGTGTTGTCTCGCGGTGTTCCCCACAAGCACCATATTTAAAAATCATGTAATATTTTGTAATGAACCCGAAATAAAAATAATATCGCAACGTAAATGAACACACAAATACCTAAACTTTACTTACCACCAATCTTAAAGTTCTAATTAAAAGCATGTCAAATAAACACCAATCAAAACAGCTTTTCGAAAAATTACTTTTGCGGTCAAAACTTGCATAAACGCCGCTCTACAGATAAAAACAAACTGAACTGAAACAAGAACTCGTTGGTGGATCTGGCGTGTAAAAACAAACTTGCGCATGGCGTGACGTAAAAAGCGGGGTTTCCAGAGCCTCAGAAATTGTACTGTCTTACTGTGGAACATGTCTCACTGTGGACCACTCTCCCCTACAAGATAAAATTTTACAATAGGTGACAATACCGAAAGAAAAGGATTAGCCAAAAATAATGTAAAGACAGTGGCGTACAGATAAAAATCTATTGTACTAAACCAGTTAAATGAAATTATTTTATTGCCCTAGGGAGAACTATCGCGAACCTTCTTCACATAACAGTACCTATCAGTAATTTTGACTGGTTATGTATTTTTACTATTTCCTCAAAACAGACTGCCCATGCAATCATTAAGTAATATCTATACCGGGTGTAACAGGATCATGGTACACCCCCCCGTATCTCCGTTAGTTTTAAAGGTAATTGATTGAAATTTGGGATATCCCATATACATAATAAGCGGCACTTTTTGACCTACAAATGATTTTTTTTTCACTTCCAGTTTCACCGGAAGTGACACCAACTTTCGATTTTTAAATGGAACACCCTGTATATTATTACATTTTTGAATTCTGCATAATTTTCTGAATCCAATGATACTACAAAAGTGATATTTCAAGTGTAAGAAATATTTATTATTTAATTTTTAATTTTCCATTTAAGTGTGCCATGACGGTTCCGATTTATTCCAATTGATCCATCTAATGCTCGGATTGACCTCAGGACATATAGTTACAATAACACAAATATTTGTTAGAAAAAACTTTATTTTTATTTTTATTAAAATAAAAATACACTGTACTCATTTAAAAAACCAAGAAAAAAGTGAGTGCTGTAAATTTACAAAATGTATATGGTTTTTGGTTAAAAATGATCAATCAAATAAATATAAATACCAGCTATCTTGCCATGGTTTCCTTTTGGACATACTAACTTAAATCAAAATTGTGCAGTTGCTTCTTTTTATATGTATATATATATTTGAATTTCCGATTTTTTCCTACATAATGGAAGCATAATTATCTATAGATACTATATCTACAGAACTATACCTACTATTTTCACATTTGTCTAATGTTTTAAGCTTTAAATAAGCTATGAATCAGGCCATGAAAAAACCCTTATTGGTATGATTTTGAACAAAACAAAGAATTGAAGAAATAGATTAAATAAAATTCAAATGAGTTGATTTGATAGCGATCCCTTTTATTATCCTGAATTATTTTAAAGCAGCCTGCTTGTAAACCTATATACTATAAATAATTATCTTTGTGATAAAACCCATAAGGATTTAATTAAAGAATGTGTTTGGGGTTTTATAGGCAGCTTCCCGATGAATTTAAGATTTCTTTTGGCTAATAAAATGTATAAATACCCATAGATACATAATTAAAAACTTTAATCCATCCTCTTCAGAAAATATATAGATATCTATATCGATATTGATCACTTTTAATCTGAAACCAGCTAAATTAAAAATAAGTAACAATATTCCCTGTTCGAAGACGTCTTTAATGGTACAAATGAACCATATACATATTTCAGTAATTTATTTTATGCTTATGTTTGTTGCACTACTGATGCTGCACAGGAAAATACCAAACAGAATAATTTGTAAAATTAAAAGTATTTTAGATTATTTTTCCAATGTATGCATGCAAGCAGTTGCCAATCGGTTGAACCGTTCTGTTAACGGTCTTTATCTGATGATCGTCATAATAAGACACATCCTTTCGAACAGGGGCAGGTAGGTATACCAATCTATATGGGTAAATAAGAAAAAATGGTTTTGACAAGAAATGTTAGTTTAGCATATAGGCAAATGTACGTAGCGATGTGTGTGTAGCATCTACATCTTTTTATAGCTAATTTGTTGCTACACACTGTATGACATTAAAAAACCTAAATAAACTAAAACTGTAAGAAGCGTATAATATGCAAAAATCTATCACTTAAAAAAACTGAAGTTAATATAGCTGCTTTCTATACAAATTGTATACATTATTATGGGCAAGTTGCTAAATTCAATGATAAATATTTTTAAAAGAAATCTCTGCATGTCGTTCTACATATTAGCCCATCTAAGACCTACTACCATTGGAAAACTGCTTTTTAACACGTTGGCGGACACTGAGATTTAGGGATATTATGTGTCTAGAACGGCGTCGACGGTTTTTGCCGCATGGGGCACTGATGTCGGCATATGGCGTCAAATGCTCTTTGCGTTACAGATAAAAACAGCGTTAAATGCCGTCGATTTTCTACACGGTTTTAGCTAAGGTGTACCACTAGACACCCATTATAAATAAATCCATAGCTATAAGTTTCAAGTTTTTACATCAAATAATTACATTTTTATCAGTGTGTATTTTTAAGCGCATACCGCCAATTCTTAGTGTCCTCGCAAAAATATGTTCATTGCCGTGATTTGCCGTCAGTGTCCGCCAGCGTCTAGACTGGAAAATTGGTGGCTCCACTAAGGAATCGGTTCTGGGGGTTTTGAGAACAAAAAGAATAAGAAAGTAAAAACATTACTTATTTACGTAAACTATTCTTTTTGGGCTTCTAAGGGGAGGGTAACCCCCCTCCCCCCCCCATCCTTGCCCCATTTCGGAGCCACTGAGAAAAATACGGATTATCCTTCTTTACCATGCATGGAAGTATTGAACAATAAAATAACAATAATACCTACGTAATATAAATATTGGAAAGGTAATGATAAATATACAGGGTGACGTTCAGTTCCTAGATCTTATTCTAATATATTAGAATAAGATCTTGGAAACGTCAAGTAAAGTTATACCGGATGTTTCAGGCTCAGTTCTCCTATAACCATTTTTAATATTTAAATTACAGAAATAAAATTTGATGGGTTTATGTGCTAATATTTTGTATTTTGTGACATTCACACTGTGACACTTCCGGTTTAACCGGAAATAACCTACATTTTTAAATGGAACACCCCACGGTTATATTTATTACGAACACCATTTCAAATTCAACGTTCCATTCATCACTTTTTAACACTTAAAATCTTTTTTTCTTTTTATTTTTTCAATTACGTCACTATGAACTCTCTAAAATGGTTTACTAATATACGTCTAAGCCAAAATATTGATAAAAATGCAATTTTCAAGTTTTGTTGTGATTTAAATTATTAAACTTTTTAAAAACTTTTTTTCCTAATGAAGTCCATTTTTTCAAATAGAAACATATTGGATCACTCGGGCAAAAAGATAGAGCACTTTATAATTTATAAAAAATACAAATTAATGACAAAAAATACAACCAAAACTGCTTTGCATCTAAGTACCCATGAGGCCCCATATTGCTATCGCCACCATTGAAATTCAATTCACATGACAGTAGCTTGGTATTCTATCAGTAACTTAGAAGTAAAAACGATTTTAGAGAGTTACTTAGATGAAAAAATAAAAATGATTGAAAGCGTCAAAAAGTGAATTTAAAATGGTGCCAAACACCCAATTAACCCTTAGGGTGTTCCATTTAAAAATGTAAAGTTCAGGTGACTTCCGGTTAAACCGGAAGTAAGAAAATGGCACCCGTCATTTCATGAAATGCAAAATAGTATCACATAAACACACCAAATTTTATTTCTGTAATTTAAATATAACAAAGTTATAGGGGTGAGCGTTCCTCCTGAAACCTGAAACACTCGGTATACAGGGCCGCTGATATGTATGGAAACGGTCGATTATTTCTTTTAAGATAGTTTCCAAAAAATGTTAAACACAAAACTTGTAGGGGGTTTTAAAGTCGATTAGAATAAAGAAAAATTAAGTACCTTTTTAGGATGAGCAAAAAGTTGTAGAAAAACAAAGTTACTTTTTTTTAATAGTGCACCCTGTATAATAATTCGATATTTATGTTCTTTTTAAAATTTGAAAAAAAAATGTATATTCTACTACTAAACTTGATCGTTTTATATCGAGTGTGAATATTATAAACTTAACGGAGCTATGCTATAAAGTAATTTTAGGATAAAGGTTACTAAATAAATATTTTTGTAATCATTTCTTATTATCTAATTTTCATAACTCGATATCTCAAAAACGGTTAAGTTTAGATGTGTAGTGTGAAATATTTTTTTTTTAATTTTCACACGAACATAAATCTCGAATAATATACAGGGTATACTTACTATTAAAGAAAATAACTTAATTTTTCTATGACTTTTTGGCTCATCCTCTATACTTTATTTTCCTTTACTATAATAGACTTCAACCCTGAAACTTTTGTATTTAACATTTTTCGCTAACTATCTAACATTAAGAAATAATCGAACGTCAGGGTTAGTTGAAATAACCGGAACGGCTAATTTTCTTCAAAACTACCAAGGCTAAATCAATGAATTTTGGTACAGGTGGATAACCTAAAAAAATTTAATTGAAAATTGACAATTGCGACGTTGCCAGATTTTTAGTTTTTTCTGTAACTCAATGAATGTTTTTTTTCAAATGTAACACTACTCTTTATTTTATTAAATTCGATTCCTCCCATCAACATTACCATTTCCTGATGGTATCAAATTTGTATCTCAAATAGTTCTATGGGAAAAAAAGTTAATTAACTAGTTACAACTCTAACTTCGAATTTATTTCCATTTAAAAACGTTTCAAATAATGTGAAAAGGAAGGTTGGTAGACATAACGTACCTAATAGTATCGATAACGAGATAATAACAACAAACAACTACTAACAATAACATAGCTAGTAAAAACTACTTACATATTATCGGTTTCATAATCAAATTAATGTAGTGTACTATAATATGTAAGTAATTTTTACTAGCTATGTTATTGTTAGTAGTTGTTTGTTGTTATTATCGTTATCGATACTATTAGGTACATTATGTCTACCAACCTTTCTTTACACATTATTTGAACGTTTTTAAATGGAAATAGATTGGACTTTTTTAGAGTTAGAGTCAGTGCTGGATTTACCATTAGGCTGAGTAGGCTGGAGCCTAGGGCGGCAGGTTTTAGGGGGCGGCAAATTTGGCCCAAAATTTTTTTTTTGTCTTACAGAAATAAATGGTACAATCTTTATTCATGGTCGACGGGTAGTATTTTTTTAAATAAACTTTATTGTTGGCCGTGTCTGTTAATAGGGATAAAAAAAGGTAGTTGGGACTTTACTGGCTTTGCAGAAAGAAATTTCATTTTCAATAAAATAAGTAGGTAATCATAAATTTTAAAAATATTTACTAAAAATTATTGACCAATAAATTTGCGGTGGTCTTAAAAAATTTTCGCCTGCGGCGCATTTCGCCTGCAGCGTTTTTTTTTCCCCGAACACTTCACCTGTTTCACAACTCACGAGCCGTCACTGGTATAGAGGCGGCAAAAATTGAATAGCCTACTAGCGGCAAATTTGTAAATTCGCCACTGGTTAGAGTTGTAACTAATTAACTTTTTTTCCCATAAAATTATTTGAGATAAAAATTTAATACTATCAGAAGATGGTAATGTTAATGGGAGGAATCGAATTCAATAAAAAAGAGTAGTGTTAAATTTAAAAAAAAGCATTCCTTGAGTTACAGAAAAAACTAAAAACCTGGCAACGTCACAATTGTCAATTTTCAATTCAATTTTATAAGTTATCCATCTGTACCAAATTTCATTGATTTAGCCATGGTAGTTTTGAAGAAAATTAGCCGTTCCGGTTATTTCAACTAACCCTGTATATCAGCAACCTTTTGTATTTCCTGACATAATTATTAAATTTAAACGTTTCAAGAAATATATTTTGACATTTCTGTAATGTCCGGTTATACCGAAAGTAAGCAGGGCATACTTTTGTGTTTCGAATTAAATACCCTGTATAATTAGCATTTTTGGATACCTTAGCAAACCCTTATATAAGTAACCTTTGTTAATACCAAAACTAACCTTTAACCGTTTTGAGATAAAAATTATAAATTATAAAATAATTTTTTTTATATAAAAACATACAGAGTAGAAGATTTGGTAACTTGGTAACTGTGCGTAAGTCAATTTTCACGAACGAAACACCATGTGCTTTATTTTACTAGTTATGTAAAGAAACAAATTTCCTATAATATACAGTATGTCTCCGTAAGTTTGCATCATATGGAAAACTTTTTTATTATTCATTTTACGAAAAAAAGTTATTCTTCATAAAAAGCTCTGCATGGTCTAAAACCTAAAATGCAACCATCAAATATCGAAATTTTCCAGTCATATACGAGGTTTGTCAAAAAATGTGATTTTTTCCCAAGAGTAAAATACCTTTATTTTTGACATTATCAAAAATTGTTATTAAAAAAGTTGATCAGAACTAAAAACCACGTCTAAATATGCAATTATACGCATTTATGTTGAAAAATTATTTTATTAATTTATTATTAATTATTTAATTTTTTTATTATTTAATTAATTTAATGCGTGTTATTGCATATTTAGACGTGGTGTTTAGTTCTCATCAACTTTTTTAAATAACAATTTTTGATAATGTCAAAAATAAAGGTACTTTACTCTTGGGAAAAATTCACATTCTTGGGAAAAATTCACATTTTTTGACAAACCTCGTATATGATTGGAAAATTTCGATATTTGATGGTTGCATTTTAGGTTTTAGACCATGCAGAGCTTTCTATGAAGAATAACTTTTTTTCGTAAAATGAATAATAAAAAAGTTTTCCATATGATGCAAACTTACGGAGACATACTGTATAAAAGATTTTCGAACATGTTTTTTTCCATATATCTTTTATCGTTTTAGATTATAGGCATTTAATGTTTGGTATTAAAATTGGCACAGTTATGCTAACAAAAGTCTATGTTTTGGTTAAAAAGCTTATAAAATTTAAAATGTTTATCTTTATTGGTTTCAAAGTTACTGACCTTTTTTTCAGGTATAATTTATATAAAAAAATTATTTTACCATTTTTATCTCAAAAATAGTTAGCGCAGGGACGTAACTAGGGGGGGGGGGGGGGGGAATAAGTCCCTCTAAACTATTAGTTGCTGAGATGGTTTGGGTTTGTTCCATTAACTCATAAAATGCACGGCAATATATTTTATTAGTAAGGTTTTATTCTGTTATTACGTTCGAAATAAATTATTGACTTTCTTCAAATACCCATCTTTGGACTACCTACATCAATTAATAAAAGCAGAAAAAGAAATAGGTATGCGCAAATTTGACAAAATTTGGTTTAATGGTTTTATTAATTTATCAATAAAACATTTTTTAACTTAAAACCGTAGGTAACTGCTATCCAAAGAAGGGTATATGGCCGTTTTTTGGAGGAAACAAAAAATAAACGACACATTGATAAGAAAATTAAATAGCCGATGCTCCACTAGTGTTGCTCTTAACAAAAGTTACTTAGATTTTTATATGGCATCCGAAATATTCAAGGTGTTCTATTTAAAATACTAAACTTGACACTAACTTCAGTAAAACCGGAAGTGATTTAAAGAGGCAACTTTACTCATTTCAAATATCTTCTAATAGGCCATCACGTAACGTGAATCAATGGTCCCGTCCTGTAGTATGTTTTTATCACTGAATTAGCATCTTGTTCCATTTATTCATCAGTTTAAACTGATTTCGGTTTTGATATAATTTATTTAAAAACTATGTATAATTTAATATTTTAGCAATAAGTTAACGATTACTATACAGGGTTAAAAAGTTGACTAAATAGTAAAAAATAAGGTTTCATTTAAAATTGGTTTAAATAATAAAACCAAAAATAAAACTATTTACATAGTAAAAATATTAAAAACCTGAAACCAACGACTATAGTATTATAGATCTTAATTCTAACTATTAAGGTATACAATTAAAAATATTAAATTATTTAAAACGTGAAGTGACATTAATAACAATAGTTTTACAATTTTCAATATATGGATTCCCTCTAAAATTGAAATTTTCAAAAAAAAAAAAAACCTACTAAAGTTTTTAGAAAATAAAAAAGTTTGCATTTTTACACGTTAATTTTTTTTTTCAAACCCTCCCTTTAACCGAAATCCTGCGTATTGAATAATTTTCAATATATACAGGCTTCCATAGCTTCGATAAAAATTAAGTTAGGAATTTCATTCTGATGCAGACCTATACCGTTTCACAGGGTGCATTTCAGGAAAATATATGGATATTATATTTCTTGACACCTGTCAAAGATAAGTATAGGAAGTAATACATTTGTTTTGTACTTAAAATTTTACGTAGAGACGACGGGTGTTTCAATAAAAATAACGAAGATAATAGCGCTTCCGGTTAAACTGGACTCATACTCAATCATATTAATTCCCAAAATTTGAAATTGATGACTTTTTTCATAAGGATGTCATAGCCTTGCTGGTATTCTCGTTGACATCCGGTATATAATAATATATATGAATATTACAGTTTTTATATTGATGCTCTAGATTGTACTTGCAGCTTTGCTTACGATGCCAAAATAATTTTGGAGAAAGAAATTAAGTAAGTAACAAAAAAACTTTAAATTATCAAAACATTAAATTTATCTTTTTGTTACGTCGAACATTGTTTTGTTGCTTTTTAGATTATTTACTGACTTATATTGAAAAAGGATTTTATTGATGTCACTTCATAAAATATGGCAAACAAAATTATCACAATTATAAAAAAACATAATGAGATGAAACCTCGTAGTTACCGAGCAGTTTTAACATTACCTAATCAAAAATAGATTTTTCTCACCGCAATCAACATATTATACATATCTTTCCAATAAATACTTTCTAACAGATTTAAAACCAACTTTCAGATAAAAAATCTATTTTTCAAATTCAACCCTTTGAATCATATTGGTGTTTAACCATTAAGTTTATAAATAATATATTAATATTTTCAATATAATTTAGAAGATTTAAAATTTAATATTTATTAAATAATAAATTGATTAATCACAGACAATTCTCAAAATAATTTAAAAATACATTATAAAAAATATCTACACACATTTATTCTCTCTTCCATTCATATTATTACTAACTCATGTATCTTCAGTGGGATTTTTCTCTATCAACCATTAAGTTTATTTCTAAATAGGGAACATTAATACAAAAACATATCAACCCAATTCTTTGTAATTTATAAATTTTTTGATCACATGAAGCAATGTTTCAAATTTGAAGTTTGAAAAGAATTAAAAACTAATATTTCAAAAAAAACAGTTTTTAATTTTAAACTTTTAAATGAGGTTCAAAAATTAAAAATGGCAATATATTATTGCTTAAGGAATATAATATGGTTAATGGATTGAACTCCTTTTTCCGGCCACTCTGTATAAACAAAATGGTACCATGCTTGTTAAATAACACTTAAATTCTGCTAATATTTTCTCAATTTATACGCTGGAGTCGTCAAAGAAGTTTTAAACATTTTATAATTATTATTTAAAAGAAAGAAAATATTGTGGCATATCGGACAATATGACGCAATATTTTCTTTCTTTAATTATTTTCGCGGACATTATATCATCTTCTAATTATTTAAAAGGCTTTCCATGTTTTCCTCTCGATATTAAAAATTGGATCGGATAGGTTTTAGTATTTAAGGTCCTTGCAATACATTTCTGTTCTTAAAACTTTGCAAGAAAGTTAAAAAAAAAAATATTGTGTGAGTGTGTTTAAACAAAGTCAATATAGTTAGATTCCTATAAAAAACAGGAACGCAGTGTTGCAAAAGTAAATGCATTGTGGGTAAGAATATGCTCATCATTTACTAAAACGATTAATATGATTATATACAGTAAATGAATAACAAAGCATTTGTCAAATTTTCTATTTTATTTTAAAAATTTTCTTTACATGACGAGTTTTAATAAAAATTTAAAAAATGACAAATACTGTTACTTTCATTAGGTTATAGTAAATTTCCGTCAAGTAACCATTTCAAAACTTTTTTTTTCAATTTCGGATCATTTTTAAAGAGATATCAGCTAAATCAGCTTAGCAGTTTAGTTTCTTGGGAATACTTGAATACTAACATATAGTATGAAGGATGCTGCAGCTTTGCGTAGCGCAATGTTGCGTAATTTGAAGCTTAGTAATGAAGGATAATTATTATTACTATAGCCCGGATATTAGGTAGTGAAAGAACCTTTAAACCAGAGTCGGCATGAAGATAAGAACTCTTTGGTAAAATAATAATTATTATTTTTATAAAGGCTAAAACTTTATAGGCAATAAGTACTTACCACAAAGGGCATACAATGGCCGCCCGTAACCCCAGGGGGAGCCACCCCTAATGTAATGTCAATATTGTCAATTATAAAAAAAAATCGCAAAAATGGTAAGCACAGAAAGCTATAATCTCGTAGACACTTATGTTGGATTACACAAAGGTTTTTAACAATAATTAACAAACTATCAGGCAACTTTAACTGTAACCGTAATGACATTGACAAACAAAATTACTCACAATCAATGAGGCTCGGTTATTAGCTTTTGAACAAGTTTGTACAGGCTTTTACAAGTTTGTACAAGTTTTTATAAGGTTGTACAAACCCATACAAAATTGTACGAACGTGTGCAAGTGCGTACTAACTTGTACAAACCCAAAGAAACTTGTACAAGTGCATGCGAACTTGTATCAGCGCGTTCAAATTTTTTGTACAAAAGTGTACAAACTTGTACACTTGGTTTAAGGTCCTTTCACTAGATAATTTATTTAAAAAATAAATCACTGGTTTTAGTTTTAAATTCTTTAGGCCTTTATTTTCGACTACTATGAACTAAATTGCGAAATAAATACTATAACGTAGGTAAACGTTTTTAATTTTACCGCGATCAGTTTTCTTATAGATAAACATATTTCTTACATTAAAATTGATTAGTTAAATTCAAGCATTTTTTTTTAAACAAACAATTTAGCGGTGCAGTATCGATTCGAATAGATATTATTATATTATATTCCTTCTTACGATTCCTTGAATGCACCTCACAAATTGGAAATACATAATAAAGAATGAGACAGAAGCAATGGTATGTCTACGTTTTATTGATTTTGACAAGTCGATATTTTTAGTCGGCCAATTTTGGGTTGTGATACTTTTCTGGTTAGATATGGTGAAAGCATGTTTTACTATCTATGTAGAAAGACAATAAATTTTAATATTAATTCTGAGGCTAGCAAAACACTTTAACCCGAGCGAGGCGCAGGATAACCTTTATTACCTCTTGCTCACTTGCTGCTGTTCATCAAGTAAGTTAAACTCTTTTTGACCATTACTTATTACCAGTAAATAAAACATTTTGTCCCTGTAATTTAATAATTTGTTCATTTTAGATAGTTTCTTCTGATGCTTTAGGAAATTCTCTTGGAACTATAAGTAAACTGTGTAAAAGGCATCGAGCCATCAGACGATTAATATCATAATTCACAAAAGAAGCAATACTGCTCTATATATATCGCATTTTATATATTGCATGTGCCTAATTACAAATCTACAAAAAGAATACATTGAATGTAGTGTCCGACCGAAACATTTTCAGCCGGAACCGAATCTTCGACCTTGGTGTCAGTTTCGGCCGAAACCGAAACTTATTTATACATGTTAAAAATCTATTGTATCCTGAAATCTAATGTATTTTGTATACATATACGGACAGTGAACTCGTGTTAAATGAAATAGAAAACAATAATAATTGAAATATGCAACAAAGATATCTATTTATATAGACAACACCGCCCACAAACTCGCCCAAAGTTAGCCGAACGGTGCGCGACAATTCGCCATGTAGAATAGCCTCTCCAAGTGTCCAAACACATTTTTCGAACACTCTGTATAGATTATCTATATAGATATATAGATTTAAAAAATATATATTCTGCGGTTTTTCATATTTTGTAATTCCTACCTAAAAATTATTTCTTCATTGACATTTTTTTTTAATATTAATATATACATTAAGAATTGTTTATTCTCATGTGAACTGCACCGCTAAATGTTATGCGAGAAAATTATTATTTCATATGATTCTTAAACTATGGAAAGACCAATTGTGGAAGACTAGAGATTAGCTAATTTTAAAATTTAAAGTTAGCAATTATCATTTTCATTTAAAAAATGATGTTTTATCAAATTGCCAAATTTTTCCTTCCAAACTATAATAGAAGTGTTTTATTGAGCAATTACTTTTGCTACGCCTATAAAATATAGCTAATATGTAGGTTAAGTATTTTAGTAGAAATCACTGGCATCTAAATTTACTCATTACAAAAGTATTAAGCATTTTTTGAAAGACATAAAAAGTTAAACTTTCCGTAAACTCTAAATCGAAAGTCTTTTTTTAAGCGAGGACGGTTCCAAGTTCTTTATTTATTTATTCTCTTTACGTTAAGGCTATACAATATATCGCCACCTACATGTCATCGAGATTTAAAAGTTTATTTTTTTTACGGTATTCCTGTCTAAATTTTAAATTTGACCAACATCTCTGCGGCTATTGCATTGGACGGTTTTTATTGTTTAATATATTAGTTGGATACTTAAAACGATAAAATCATAAAATGGTGCTAAATTTAGTGCATTTGACCTCAAATAATCGAAAAATAACGCTATATAGAAATTTACGAAAAAACAAGTTTTTTTGTTTTTTTTAGTAATTCGTCCATAACTTCTTTTTGCGACATTCTCGGTATATATAAATGTGTTGAGAAAAGAAAGGCCTTGAAAAAACAAAAATTGCTTTTTGTTTTTTCTCTGGTAACCGAGATATCACCATTCAAAGTTGACCATTTGATCTAATAAATTTTTTCTTTGTCTTCATATGAGAAGTGTGCCGTCGTTGTCGATGGATATTCTGACGGACTTGACAATATCGGCACTAAAAGTACAGAAAGACTCCGCCGAAGAAAACAATTTCTGGAATCCTGGAATACAAGCCAATCGAGCCTGACAAATTTTTTGCCCACGTAAATAATAAAAAACAATTTATTGCTTATCTAATTAAAAAATTAAAGTCAGCTCATTTTAATTGATTTGAAGCTGGCAGATAAAGATGTACACCAGTGGGATAATTACGTCAAAAAAACCTGTGGTCCTGGAACACATAAACTTCGGTAGTTACGCCACACATGCAGACGTACTTATTATTAACACATCTAAAGAAAAGGCAACACAATCAGTAAATGTAGTTGTAGCAGTAGCGTAACTAGGGGGGACCAGGGGGGCCCGGTCCCCCCCAGGGGTCTGCCTGCCCCCCCCCCCAGAATCTGCGAGAAACAAATTTATTCTGCCAGACCACCCAAATGCGAACGATAAGTCAAACGACAAATTGATTAATTGAATTTTTTTTTAATATTATATTTTTCAAGTTCACTCGTGCTCGTCAAGGAAAACGTAACAGCGCAATTGGTCCTTGACAATTTCGTGAAGAAAAATAGAAGGTTAAAATTAATATAAGCATTATTTTCTAAAAAAATAATAAATAGCCTTTAGTAAATATATGAAAGATTTTGTTAGGAAATTAATTCTAAAGAACGAAGAATGAGTCGGAGTATTTAAAGCTCAATTTAATTAAGGGTAAGATATTTATTTGTATTTTTATCTTTGCCTTTTTTTATATTTTTATTTTTTGCTATTGACTATGACTAGGAGGTAGGGCATCAGTTAAACTGTTAAGCAATAAAAACTAAAAACAAAATACCTACATAAATTAATTATATTTATTCATCAATTATATTTTTATTCTAGTCTATACCCTATACGCGCAACTAAAACTCGGAATCGGAACTCCAAGCCAGGTCTGTAAAGTTAGAAATCCAATGCTGCCTGCCAAGACGCTTTCGGGATCTAATCAGAATAAACATGTCCAAATTCAACTCGAAAAATTTCCAAAAAAAGTTTTCGTGACAGCTGAAAAATCTAACCGATAAAAAACGACGTCTTGTGATATTACTGTTGATTATTGACCAAATTTGTTTAAATTTGGGCGTGGTCCAGAAAAAAATTTCGCCTGCGGCGCATTTCACCTGCGACCGACTCTCCACCTCTACACAACCTGCCACTTCAAATCACAATAACAGGGCCACCCCCAGGTCAGAGAGCTAGTTACGCCACTAAGTTGTAGTTGCCCAATATGTGGATCATTAATACCTGATGAATATAATATTGTAGTTTTATTGAAACAAAGTATATCAATAGTATCAGAGTTTGAGAAAGAGTTGCCTTTACACATCATTTAGTGGATTCGATATGACATGGTGGTTTTTTAAAGTTGAAAAATAATTCGTCTTTATACAAAATATTTATACATCCAACATCCAACACTAAAACGGAAATATGTTAAATATATAAGATAGTCTACTTGTCAGGTAGTGGTAACAAATATTTTCTCGCAAAGTGTGTTACATCCTCTCCAATGGGGTTTGAAGAAAACACAGAATAGATGGATTAATTCCAATTGTTATGACTGTGTCTACTACATCGCAATCTCTACTACATGTGGATGTTTAAAAGACTGTCATACGAATTGTGATTGTTGAATGGCGATATTTAAAGGTGGCCACTCACACTCCGGAAATCTTCAGAGGAAAAACTGCACAGTTTTTCCTCGAGGATTTTACTGACTCCACACATGCTCCGGTAATCCTTAAGGCCAGGCCTGTGCAGTTTTTTCTCTGAGGATTTTACTGATATGGGCCTGAATACACGACCCGGCTCACTCAGAAATCCTCAGAGGAAAAATTGCACAGTTTTTCCTTGAGGATTTTACTGATATTGGCCTGAATACACCCGGCTCCACACACGCTCCGGTAATCCTTAAGGCCAGGCCTGTGCAGTTTTTCCTCTGAGGATTTCCGGAGTGTGAGTGGGCCTCTTAAGTCACCGTTTGTCGTACGGAGCAAAAACAAAAAGTAATTTCTGTGTTTTTTTAGGCGGCCTTTCTTTTCTCTATAGGTATCTTACCTTTTGTCTTTTCTATATCTAGGATGCGGCAAAAAGTTATGACACTAAAAAAAAAACAAAAAAACGCGTTGTTTGTTTCGATAATTTCTAATACTAAAAATGAAACATTAGTTTGTTAGTTTGAAAGAACTAAAAAAGGGGCAGATTTTATCATTTTTAGGCGTGAAACTAACAAATTAAACCATAAAAATCCCCCCACTTAATTGTTCCTTTCTACCCCTTAGTTTAAGACATATTCAATAGCCTAATAGTTGTCAATCTTTGGAGATGAAAAAAGAAACTTTTTCAAGCCCCCTAAAAAAATTATGGGTTCATTGAAACATTTTTATTTTCCCTAGGGAGTTTCGAAAGGAAACAGGTTTCTTATATCTTACGATAAGTTACTATGAGCGGCAGGTGGTGGTCAAATAAACTTAGAAAAAAAAAGAATTTTTTGTCTTAAGGGCATATAAGTGGTAAAACACAGGTTTTGAGATATTTTGATGCTCGACACAGGTAGATATGTTGTCCCTACTTATTCTTATTTAGTACATATACGTTTCAGATTATTTGATTATCAATTTACTAATTTTCATAAGCCCAACATCATGTACAATTTTTAAAATTTTACTACTTGTTTAGCCCAGCAAAGAGACTTCAAATATGCTAGATAATTTTGTAATGGCACTGTAAGAATTGTTAAAAATAAGTAGATCTTCCTAAGTAATTCTGAAGAATGGTAATTTTTTTACCAACATAAAAATCAATACTGATAACATAACTTTTTCAGTCATACCCATACTCTTTTATAGTCTAACCTAAATCGATAAATTTAGTACACCAAAAACTATATAGGTATATTTACGTACGTCAATTTTCTTAAATGGTGTTTTAAAACATTCTATTCTCATATTATGATCGGTTAGACTATTGACTATCAACGTTTATTGCTTTTCGGAGAAACACTCAATCTTGAAGGTACTTTTACCTTAAGATAATAATCAACAGCAATAGAAACATCTTCTTTTCTATCTTCTTTTCTATAACCAGCTAATAAATAAAGATGGATATATACTCTCAGAAGTCTTAGTTTCTCGTCATTAGAGTTACTAGAATGGTAAGCATTATCGTTAACGTTATGGTAGGACTAACACTGCTGCTTCCCAAAGTTGTCACGGTTGGTTCTGGTTTTTCTTTTGAGTTTAGACGTGGAGTGTATTGATGTATCGATGTTGGTTTCTCTTCTAAAAAAAAAAACAAAATAATAAGCATTTATTATAACAAAGAAACGGATCAGCTTTTTATACAGGGTGTTTCATTAAGGGTGGCCACCGGCCATATCTCGGAAACTACTAGGCATAAAAACTTAAAAAAAAAATTATGATTAAAGCGGTCATGAGAAAATTCTGGAAATTATTTTTAGGTTCCTTATTTTGCCGCAAGGCATTATTTTTTTAAATTCTAAATTTCTCCGAAAATTTTCATATTAAGGTATAACTCTGGTTACATCATTGGAAAGCTTAGATAATTCTGCATCATTTTGGTTTAAAGCTCATTGGCGTACCGACCTTGATAAGAGTGGGGGAAGCTATTGAATGTGCAATCATTAAAATCGTTGTAAATTCTAAACGACTTATTCGATTTTACTAAATTTAAGCTTGTTTGGAAGAGAAAGGTAAGTACCTTCAATTGTCGTATCCAATAGTACAAGATAGTTCCTAATAAAATTGCTATAGGGCGCAATTTGTATTAAAAATTATTGTTTTGGCAATAACTCTGAAACGAACAAAGATATCGAACTGCGGTCTTCACATCTTTTCTTGCAAATTTCATCTACTTTTCGATTATGATGTCATAGTTATACCGTATGATTTGAATTTTCGGGATAAAATCGAAAAAACTGTTATTAAAACAAATTGCGACCTCTAGCAATTTTATTAAACACTATCGTGTACTGTTGGATACCGCGATTGAAGGTACTTACCTTTCCCTTCCAAACAAGCTTAAATTTAGTAAAATCGGATAAGTCGTTTAGAAGTTACATCGATTTTAATATTTACACATTCAATAGCTTTCCCCACTCTTATCAAGGTCGGTACGCCAATGAACCTTAAACCAAAATGATGCAGAATTGTCTAAGCTTTTCGATGATGTAATCAGACAGTTATACCTTAATATTGGATTTTTCGGAGAAATTTAGAATTAAAAAAAAAATTTAATTGTGCCCCCTTGCGGCGAAATGAGGAACTTAAAAGTAATTTCCAGAATTTTCTCATAACCGCTTTAATCATAATTTTTTTTCTCCGAGTTTCTATGTCTAGTAGTTTCCGAGATATGGCCGGTGGCCACCCTTAATGAAACACTCTGTATGTATACAGTGTTTTATGGGTAAAAACATGTGTTTGTACGCATAGCTTGCCAGTCACATGCCTTGTCGCCCTACAGGTATGGGCATGCGCACAACCCTCTTGTTATAAGGTTTTCCTTTTTTACCGAGAGTCTCAAAATATACTCCAGAACAGGCTCGGCGCCATTTTTGTTGTTGTGTTTTACGTTTTCTCTGTGGATTTCTTGATGTGTGAAGTTATTGATGTTCATCAGCAACGTTTATGCAGCGACGAAATTTTTTTGGGGTACCTACGTGTCATTTCCACCTGTAGCGTTTGTAAACGAATTTTAATTTCTTTAGTGACGAAGATTAAAATTCTACCATAATTTGGATTTATCGTCTTGAGTCAACTACCCCAAAGAGATAGTAATTGCTAGAGTTGGGCATGGTCAATTGACCGCGACGTTTTTGACCGGTCAAATTCGATCAAAATATATCAATCTTATTTTATTATTTATGCATTTGTGATCTGTCCAGATAACCTCCTACCACCCAGGATGTTTAGTGTATCGTTATAGCGCCTTTATTTAAAAAAAAAAATAACACCTGATTCTGGGAATCCCAATAGTCGGCCTCGTTTATTAGTGGTTCCCGGAACGGATTCAATCACAATGAAGGAAAGGAATAGAGAAGTTATTGTTATTCTCTTTTTATACCATTTTCATAGACATTTCCTTCTCAGTCTATTTATTTTCATTTCGTATTTGCCAGAGTTAGGGTTTGCACTTGCATTAAATTTTTGTGAACTAACGACGCGACGTCGCATTTACGATAAGTTTGGGGAAGTCAGAAACCAAAATTTGGAATTGTTTTACCGAAAGAAGAAGACAAAGTAAAAAGGAAATCTACTGTGGAGCAACTATTGAGATATACACTTATAGAATGTGTACCTGGATGGACCCAACTATATCATCCATTTGACCACCCTGTATAAAATTTAGGTATGGCAATAAACTTTTCAGAACAAGCAAAACTTGTTATAAAAAATTAATTTTTTCCAAAATACAAAATAAGAAATTTGGCAAGTATAGTTAGGTTCATCCACTGCATTTTTAAATTTTAATTTATTTCAGTCAATTGACTGGTCAATTGACCAAAAACAAATTGACCGGTCAAATCCACAACACTGGTAAATGCTATATACGAATTTCCCAAAAACCGAAGGAAAAAGTTACAGGATAAAAATTTCGAAACTATTCTGAACTGGAAAAGGATCTTAATATAGGCTCTTTAGAAAGCAGGCGAAATAACATAGACGTTGTATTTATTTTTAAATTGAATAATGGTCTATGTAACTGTCCAGAATTACTATCCAATTTCAATTTTTCTGTTCCACCAATCTCTTCGAGAAAGTAAGATTTTTGAACCTCAACATCATCGAACTCGATATGATCAAAACCAAGAGGTGAACAGAATGATGAACAACTGCAATAATGCCAATTTTAATTTTTTAAATGCGTCTTTAGCCAGTTTGAAGGGTTTTTTATAAAAGAAATAATTAAAATGGAATCAATGAATGTTATATGTAATTGTACCTTGGAAGTTACGTTATTGCCATTAATGTATGTTATTTTGGGTATACAAATTGTATATTATTCGGCATTGCCCGTTTATTTGAAAATAATAATAATAATAATAAAAAGTAGTGTTTGTAAACCAATTTTAATTTTTTTAGTGGCGAAGATTGAAATTCTACCCTTGTGGGGTAGTTTCCTAAAGACGATAAATCCAAATGGTAGAATTTCAATCTTCGCCTCTAAAACGATTGTTTACAAACGTTACTTTTCAAAGTTTTTATCCTGCGTAACTTGTTTCCTCTGGATTTTTGGAAATTCTATATAGTGAATTGTGTTTGTGCCGTTAGTGACAATGACTAGTAGGTAAGGACCATTATATGATTTTATTATGGCCAAATAGAGGTAAAATACCGGGTATTTCGTATTTTCAGTAAGTATGAAGTTGTGGTATTTTATTATGCTCAAATTAAACACATCTAGCTAGGCCTAGGCCGCACTTTAAGCCGCCCGGACCTGTCTATTTTCTTATTCGTTAAACGAAAATTTTGCAGTGCGCATGCCTATTCCTGTGCGGTTTTATTTACATGTGCAAGGCCATAAATTTGCCACTTTCGTGATTATTGTTTGGCTGATATCCCAGGTAGCAGGATGACGTCTTTATGACGTCGAATATTGGTGATTTTTAGTGACTTGACGTCTTTTGGTCGCAAGATGACGTCAAAATAACGTAGTTTTTAACACGTGTATTATACGTCATAATTTTACGTAATAAAAACGTCCATTTTTAGTCATTTTATTGAATTATACGTATCATTAAAAAGTATCTAAGTGACCAAGTTTTTTGAAAATATAGTGGGACAGACTTTTAAATAAGTAAAACGCCTGAGAATAGCTTTTTCTTATAGTTAAAGGCACGTACGTATCATAAAACTTTTAAAATATTACCATTTCAAATGAACCATTCATGTATGTAAAATTTGCAAAAGCGAAAACCTATTTTGTAATTAAAAGTCTGCGAATATCAAATTTAAATTACCCGCGCTCCGTTTTATGACATTGGCAGTCTGACAGAACGCAGAAGTATGTTGTTGGCGCTAGCAGTTAGGCAGTCGACAGTTCGGCAAAAATGAAAAGTTTATGGTGATTTTGATTTAGTTTCTATCATGGTTTCTATATATTTTGTGTTATAAACGAATATAAATGTACCAGGTTGTCGAGTTCGAGGCTATTGACGGCGGGGGAGTAGCCTTTGTGCCCTCATACTGGGTGACGCCCCGAAAAAAAGAAGTATTTTGGCCGCCATTAAAGGATTCCTTAGCATTTTTCCAATTCTGCGTACTCATGAAAGTTGTAATAGTTAATTTATTATCATTTATCATTAAAAGGATTTTTTACATAAAATATTTATATATATTTTTTTACCCCTATTATGTATTATTTTAGGAAGTTTTTCGTTTTTCGTAAATTATGACGTTTATTGACGTTTTCTACACCTAAAAAGACGTCTTAAGATGACGTATTTTTTACGTCAAAAAAGACGTCATTGGTCTGTGACTTACGCACGTCTTTTAAACGTTTCATTTACGTAATTTATGACGTCGCTGATGACCAATAATCGACGTCTTAAAGACGTCATCCTGCTACCTGGGATAAAGGTCTATGGTGTAAAGGATGGCTGTATAATAAAGACTTTATGCTTAGTGACTCAAATGGTATGAGCGCTTCATCTAATCAGTTGTGCCTAGGGCAACAAATTGCCTTAATCCATCGCTGTCAAATAAAGGCACTGGCAAGTTTACTCCTATTTTTCATGTAGTTGTCATTTTAATATTTTTTTGATCAGCCATCTGATTTTGCATTGAATTACCTGCTTTATCACAATTAAAAAATATATATATATGTATATATATAAGTACATACCATCTGTTTCTATTGGTCCATTTCCAGACCCAGATCCCCTTGAATAGTCATCATCAGACTCATCGAAATCTGGTCCATTTCCAGAACCGGATCCATCAACACCATCTCTTTGCATGTAATCTCCGTCGGAGTAATTGGGACCCAGAGAACTTATCGCCATCTAAAAAAATAACCAATAATTGTTGGAGCACTTTTTTTTTGTATACCGTCATCTGGTTCTGGGGTGACCGCGGACAGTAGGGGTTTACTCGGACAAGCGTGCATCTATACATGTTTATTTTAGGATCTTCCAAACGCGGCGAGATTAATCATTTGTTCGGGCTGGATCATGTTAGTAACCAGTTGGCGACGGGGTACAGTCTATCGCTGCGATTGAAAACGCCGTCAGTGACGTACAGCTATTTAATAAGTAAATATGGCGATTTAGATATTTTAAAAAAGCGAGAAAAGAAACTTCTGTACACAAAAAACTTTCAGTGATTTAAATTATGAGTTAGTAATAACGTTTTGGGCACTGTCTTGGCAATGCGTGTACAAAAATTCAACCTCAAATTTCTTTGATTAAAAATTAAAAATCGTTAACAACAAAAAATGGTTTTAGGTGGGGCGAAACCGGTCAACATGGTGAGGTCATACAAGAGAAAGATTGAAGGTAATTTTATGAACTACAGTAAAGAAAATATGAAGAGGGCCTTATCCGATATAAGAGATAAGTCAAAAAGTTTAAGAGAAGCGGCGAAAGGTACCAATTCCCTATTTTGTCAAGAATTAAAAATATTAGGGTTCAATAAACCGCAATAATTACGATTATGTTCGTTTTTTATGTTTTTTTTTTTATAAAAAATGTTTGAGTTGTGTTATTTTTTTTTCTGTTTGAACCTACCTTTTACTTGATGATGATTTAAGTTTCTGATTCTGTTTATTCACGCGCTTATTTTTTAGTTTTGATGTTCTGCAATAATTTCCGTATTTAAAATACATTTTACTGTTGTAAACTTATCATGCGTGTTTTATTTTACCTACCAAAATTCCTATAATTATTAAAAAACATTTAAAAAAAAATTTTACTGTCCGAACCCGCCCCAGAGACGGGTTAAAAGCAAGTTTCAATGCAAATAAAGACCTGTCCGTCTTTACCCCACACATAGGGGCGAAGCCAAACACCATTTGACCAAAAAAAAGGGCTTGTTTACACTAAGGTCAATTTTTTTTAACGGAATCTTATTTTAGAGATTCTAAGAATGTTAAATTTTAAATTTGAAGTTGTTTGGATAAAATTTACTTCAGTTATCGCAAAAAAACCTCGAAAATCGTCCGCGGTCACCCCAGATGACGGTACTTTTTTAACTTGCTTAAAGTCCACTCCCACTCCGATTGATTTATTGTCTCTTAAGCGACCCGCACACGGTCAATATATTATTATTTCAGTATAAGTTTTAATCATCAGTAAATATCAATAAGTTCGATTTGAAAGCGGCCAATATATTCATCAATGCAGGATGACCAATTGTTAAATTATATTATGTTAAAAGGATGGCTGTATAAATAAGACTTTATGCTTGATAACTTAAATGGTATGGGTCCTCATCTAATCAGTTGTGCCTAGGGCCCCAAATGCCTTAATCCATCGATGTCAAATAAGGCACTGGATAGTTTACTCTTATTTTTTATGTAGGTGAAGTCGAGGTATCATTTTAATATTTTCTTTATCAGCCACCTGATTTTGCATTGAACCTGCTTTATAACAAGGAGATGGGCTGTATTGGACTATAACATATTGAAATCAATATCGAACATGGACAATATACTGATCAATACTATATTCTGTATTGATCACTATATTGACCGTGAAATTGAAATTAGTCTTAGTCTTCACTTTTAAAAATGAATACCATATTGTCAAAAGCATGGCCTTTTCGATTTTAAAAAACTGAGTGAGAGCATAATATACTAGCCTGTTCATAAAGGCACTTTCACGGATTCAGGGGGGGGGGGGGAGCATCTCCGAGGGGTGAGATCTACCACAGGTGGCGTCTTAAAGTGAGCGGAGTTTAACTAAATAATTTGAGGTTAGGTTAGTTTTACTTGTCAAATCATGACAACACGTTGATATCGGTTTGTTTTTACTTTATTAAAAATTTAAACGTCTGCTGAACTTATAACTTTAAAATAAAATTGTTTAATTCAAACCTAAAAGTATCTTAATGGTTTATACAAGTTATAAAACTAGTAAGTTGTAGTATTCTATGCAATCTTATAAAGGTATGTTGAAAATAATTGCCAAAATCAGGAAAGTTATCGAGAAGATACAATTAACGTTAATCTCAGTATATTTTGAAGTGACTGAAATATTATTATCATTTTATCATAGCACTGCCGTCGGTCGCGTCTCGTCTCCATGAATTATGTGGCGTGTGACCTTACGAAATCAGCTGAATTTATTCGATGTTGGTTTTGCATTTGCACGGATTTTCTTTTATGAATATTAAATAATTAGTTAGTTTTTCAAGTTTTATAGTGAAAATGCCATATTGTTGTTGCGTTCCTGGATGCAAGTCCAACTATATAAATACCGGTCAAAATAATTATGTTTTAACTTTCGAAAAAATAAGTAAATACTTATACAGGGTGTTTCAATAAAAACTCCCAGGCCAATTATCTCGAAAACTAAAAGTGACATGTAAATTCTGTAAATGCCAGTTTTTAGCCTCTATGATTGGCTTCACAACTTGTAAAAAATGTGTTTGAATAATACAAGATGTAGGTGGCGCCACAGTGCAAATAATTTTTTCGATGACAGGAACTTTTAAATGTTGTGGTTCTTAAAGATAATTAACTTTTGATCAAAATACGTCCCATAAATATTTTTGATAAATCCAACATAAACGGAGATATTTGGGGTTAAGTTTTTTTTTAAAATAATTTTAACAAGTATTTTAATTATAAATATTTTTATTATTATTTAGCAGATTTGAATTTAATTTTGTTAATGATAATTTTAGTAATAAAACGCTCGTGTAGCGCTAAATTATTACGTCCAGTGACGTCTCAGGGGGCGCCTTAACAAATAATATTGCATTTTTATTTAATGCGTGAAAACAAAGGAAAAGGGGAAAAAATGAAATGAAACAAAAATAATAGTTTCAACATGTTAGTGCGTATAGGAGTTCTCGGTCCGAGTTTGATCGTCATATTTAACCCCCTTTAAACGGAGTGAGGTTCTCATTTCTTTTTATTTTCACAACATATATTTATATACCCGATATTCTCGGGTATATTCTACTTACATGATGAACCTGTCGCAGTTTATCAACTAAATTTGCTATTCTGGGATCAACGTGTTGTAAATTTGAAGCCGACTTCACTTCTGGGTTATACTTTTGCATACCCAATCCAACATCTACGACTGTCTTCGTATATCTAAAAAATAAAAACATATCCGGTTATTGGTTGGTTAGTTTTATCAGTTTTAATCTATAAAACGGACAGATAGATATAAATAATTCAAAATCGACGTGACTTCAACGGGCGTTTCGTATACGACGCGGCATGTCCGAGATCGATCTAAATCCGGATAAACCCAGTATTCGTCTCCAAAAATAGGTTGTCAGATTATTGCATTGTTCCGTTGTTCTTTAGCGTTTCAAATTTAATGGTAAGTTAGCATAATCCACGACGAAAATTGTGGCACTACATCATTTAACAAATCATAACGAACTATTTCTTATAGGGAATAAAGAAATATTTATTAGCTGATACTTGAAGATAACGACAAAATTAATTTTTCCACCAACTAGTTAACGACAAAAAAGGCCACTTTTACACTTCTAACATTTGCCAAAACATTTTTTTTGTGTATGTGTGGTTTTACTAAGTTCTAAGTTCATACCGTGCGAGCAAAAATTATTTGCATGAAAGAGGGCCTTGCATCTAAGGACGTAATGCTTAGCCGTAGAGCTTAATACCTGTTGGGTGTCAGTAACTACCTGAATTAACAATCAATCAGTTATTCCGTCATCTTTGACAGTCGTTAAAAGTAATTTGATTCATCGCTAATTTTTCCAATTTCTTGAACAATTCACACAATGGGCTTTACGGAACAGCACAAAACATTCATGGTTGAAGCGTATTTTCAAAACGGGGTTAGAGTAAATGGTGAGTGGCAATACAATCCGGGTTTGTGCATGGACGATTTTCACGAACATTTTCCTAACGTTGCTTTTATTGCTGGGGATTTTTATCATTGCCTGAAAAGAACCGTGGCAGAGTGTTTAGGGAAACAGGTTTTATCCAACACAAAAAAGAAGCAGAAAGACCATCTGTAAGAACAGAAGAACTTGTTGCAAACGTTCGTGAAATAATGCAAAATACGCCAACAAATTGTATAAGACGCCTGTCCCAAGAAGTGGGAAGATCTTATGGAACATGGAAAATTATTCTTAAGAAGCAGCTAAATGTATTTCCTTATATAAAGTACAAGTATTCCAAGAAATACAAGCCGCAGATTTTGAAAGACGCAGGAGTTACTCTCAATGGTTTACCCAAAATTTATTGGAAAGAAATGATTTATTAGACCTGCAATTTTTTTCGGATGAAGTCTGGTTCCACGTACCTCTTCGGTTATGTGAATTCTCAGAATACACGCATGTGGAGTAGTGAAAATCCCCATTTTCTTGTAGAGCCCACATTGCACCCTCAAAAAATTGGTGTCTGGTTAGCTCTTTCCCGAAGAAGAATTGTTGGTCCTATTTTTTTCCATGACACAGTTACAGCACAGCGGTATATAGACAATATTTTGAATCCATTTGTGGAGCAATTACTTGACGACGAACTAGGTTTTGGATATTTAAAGAACACTACTTTTAAAATACCAGTTGCAAATTTAGAACAATTACAAGAAAGGATTATCCAAGAATGTGGTAACATTTCTCCAGAGGTGCTGGTCAACACTTTCGAAAATATGAAGAGACGTGTGAATTTATGCTTGGAGCATGGCGGCGGCCAATTTCAGCAATTTATGTAATTATTTTTTTTTCTTTCTGTATATTCTTACTTTGTTAATTTTGTAAACAACAAAAATAAATTTGAATTTGTCTACTTATTTTATTACTCATTAGTTTGGCATATCATGTCATAATATGAATTTGACAAAATTTTAACCTAGATTTGGTTAGATATATCGTCCCCATATCATTGTGCATGATCTAAACGAAGCCCCACGTTTTTTAATACATGCCCTCTTTGATGCAAATAATTTTTGCTCGCACGGTATAAAATTAACAAAACATGGCGTAATTTTAAAAAAATAATAACTACAAAATTAATTTTTTTACAACTTATTCACGACAAAAAAACGGCAAATTTTTCGATTCAATGTCAAAGCCAAAATTTTATTATTTGCTACTACACAAATCATTTATAGCTCGTCACAGATAATATATAAGTTAATATAATTCAACATGTATGTACAGGGTTTTTCCGTATATTTTGGAGGACCCCTGGAGCTTTTATTTAAAGACCTAGAAAAAACTTTAAATTACCAAAGTTGCATGATTTCTCCTGAACTGTCAGAATTTGTTATCGGACAAAACAAATGAACATCGTAAATTTGTTAAATAATGTCAATGTCGATTTTTTAAAATGGAACACCCTGTATATTAATTTCTTTTTTAACTCCACACTCTTTTCTGATTCCAAATATGTATATATGTTATATGTTTACTTTAGTCGTTTAGGCAAAATTTCATTTCAAAATATTGCAGATTAGAAAATCTAGATTGCCCTGGAAACAATTTGGTTGTTATTAATCGCTTATGGCAACTAACTTGTGTCTCAAAAATAATATTTCATACCTTGAATGGTCTTGTCTTGGTATAATGGGTTACTTTAAAGATGAAAAATTCAATAATTATTAATAAATCGCAATATTTTGAAATGAAATTTTGCCTAAATGACTCAAGTAAACATATAACATATATACATATTTGGAATCAGAAAAGAGTGAGGAGTTAAAAAAAAAATTAATATACAGGGTGTTCCATTTAAAAAAATCGACATTGGCATTATTAAACAAATTTACGATGTTCATTTGTTTTGTTCGATAACAAATTCTGGCAGTTTAGGAGAAGTCATGCAACTTTGGTAATTTAAAGTTTTTTCTAGGTCTTCAAATAAAAGCTCCAGGGGTGCTCCAAAATATACGGAAAAACCCTGTATACAAATATATAAATATCAATAAATTATTGTATAAAAACAAATTATGCACAAACTGGCAAACTCATACCCAATGTATAGCATCTAGGCAATGATTACCAGAAGGCCCACATGTACTCGTTCAAGGTGTAAAAAAGCAGTGGTCTATAAATAATTTTTAACTTATTTTTTGGATCGGACGTCATCGAGTGCTCGGTACCGTCCTGGGATATTATTATATAAATGACAGTTAAGAGAATTGTTTTTAAAAATAGTTAGTCTGAATCGCTAACCAACCATCCTGTATGAGCCTCGAGTATTGTAGCTGTGAATGTCTGAATGCTTAGTGAGTTTATCTCAGCGGGGGTGTAGCTCCAGTACGGTTTGAAAAATATAAACAGGCGACAATTTTTTTGAATATTGGCTGACAGTGCGATCCCTATCCTGCGTAAGCCATAATGATATAAGTCCCGCAGCTCATTTTTGTAGAAGAAAGATATGTTGTGCGTTTGCACAGTTTCCCCACAATGTAGCCACATACGCAAGGTGGAAATGAAAAAAGCCGAAGTAAGGCGATTTCCAAGCGTCAAAAGTCACGGTTATGCAAGTTTCTAAGAAGAAATATCGTACTTGACAATTTTCGTCCCAACTCAATTATGTGGGCTTCCGAGGATAAATAACTATCCATAGTGATACGTAGTAATCTACATTTATTATTTTTGTTTAATATTCGATCACTCGAGACAACCAGATCTTGACTGGAGGCAGAAGTAATAAAAGTAGTGTCGTCTGCACATATGGTCAAATTGCAAATCCGGTTATTTATATAAATTTTAAACGAAGGGGTCCAAGGACGGATCCCTGTGGCACTTCATATTTGGCCTATCCTAAATCAGATTTGACACCTTCAATCTCCACAAATTGCAGCTTTTCAGACAAATAAGACTCAATCGCCATAGTGGCATAGCTTTTTTTTTAAAGCAATTTGTGAGAGACACAGTCAAAAGCTTTTGTTAGATCGCACAAAGTTATTAACGTGAGCTCTCCGGACTCCAAGCTCTCAACTATATCACTAGCAACCTCTAGAACGGCTCCCAATATCGATCTTCTGCTTCTAAACCCATACTGAGAAGAGTGAAATAATTTATAAGTAAGAAGTAAATCGCCTGTCCCAAGGCAAAATATTTTACTTTATTTTCAGTTATTTACAATACTTACTCAGCTATCCGTTCTCCATTCCAACATTTCTTGTCCCTCTGTTCTGCAAACGACTCATCTCCACAAAGGTTATCAGCTAAGTTTGAGTAGAATCCTTTCGTTTTCGACATGGTGGATAAGAATGACGTGACGTGGGCATCTGGAAAATGCGGAAAAGATCTCGAACTGGACTGGCGAGCTTTAGGGATCGTTGATACCATGGTGGTTGCTTCTAATGTCAGGGCTTCTAGCTTTTGTGAGAACTCTGGAATTTTGCAGGTCATTTTTACCTGAAACGGAGAAAGAAAAATTAGATACGACGTGGTTTAAAAATCGATTTAAAGGCGATTATTTAATGATGCTAGAAAGGCTATAGAGTTATTGGCGTAGCTAGGATTTTATCTTGGGGTGGCTGACAAGTACCACAGATGCGTAAAGAGCAGCAGGCGAAAACAAAATTTATGGTTATTGGCAATGAATAATACAAATATAAATATTTTTATTGATGATGAAAAATTAGAAATTATAAACTATTTTAAATATTTGGGAGTAATTTTAGATTAGTTAAGTTAAAATTTGAATTACATTTTGAAAATATTGTATCTAAAATTGAAAAAAAAATTTTTTTTAACAAAAATTAGTCAAAATTTAAGTTTATTTTCACGAAAAACAATTTATAACACTAATTTAACCTCATTTTTTATATTGTTTAACTATTTTATACATAGCAAATGATGGTAGTCAAAATTTAAGTTTATTTTCACGAAAAACAATTTATTTTGTTATATTGTTCAACTATTTTATACACAGCAAATGATGGGGTCTTTAATAGACTCCAAGTTTTGCAAAATAAAGCTATGCGTATAATTTTAAATGTGAATAAATATACGAAAATAAATTTAATGTTAACTTCAGTGGTTAAATGTTAAAAATTTAATATTTCTTTTGATTTGTACTTTTATTTTTAAAATACAACATAACTTACTGCCTTCTCATTTAAAAAATTTTATAACTCAAAATTTTGAAAATCATAATTATTCAACCGGGTATAATAAAGATTTTTGTCTAGGTAGGGTATCAAAACATTTGACATATAAATCGGTTTTCCATAAAGGATTAAGTGAATATACCAACTTGAATTATTCAATTAAATCACAGAGCTCTTTAAAAAATTTTAAAAAGCATTAAAAAATTATTTATTTAAATAACAAAATAGTAAGATAAGTGCCTCATAGAGGTGACAGGGCCGGCCCAAAAGGTGTGTTGTTTGATTCGGAATCGATATTTGGATTTGGATACAGCCGCTGCTGCTACTTTTTGTAATACTTATTTCAAGTTCAAGGTGCATTTTGTGTGGAGGTATTAGCTGTATCTGTACTCTCTGCAGTCTCTGCCTCTGCCCCATCACTTTTAATTCTTTCTTCACAGTCAAAGTTGTTGGTTAGTTAATTATTGTTAGAAATCTTTGCTATTTGTACAAAATACACCGTCCAGTGCCTAGGGCTAGGGATGGGCTAGGGACCTGCACCTGCCGTTGGGTAATGCTGGCTGCAAATGACAGGAACTGAACTGAAAGAAGCGCCAAGGAGAGCGCAGTCGTTCTGTGTTTACTGCTTAGTAGCACAACAGATTTCTGTAATCGGCTGTTTTAAATAAGGTATAGTCAGATCTGGTCTTAACGTGCGGGTCCAAAGGTCACTGATAATATGCGTCAAATCAGACAACACAGAGGCTATCAAAATGTTGTGAGATTATTTACAAACATACCGAAGGCAGGAAAAATAGTTTCATTATTTTAGCTATCGCGAAGATAGCCACATATACCTAATATTATTAGTTTTGTAAAAATTATGTACAGGGGAGTTGAAAAAGTTACAAAAAAATTATATAATCGTTAATAATATACCTACTGCACCCTTTAATTAAAAACGACAATAATAAACAGTGCAATTTATTTTAACAATTTTACTACTAAAACCTAAGAATACAATGGCATTTAGTCTGATAAACTATTTCGATAATGAAAGATAAAGTGGCAATTCGCAAAACAATATGCAGGAAACCGTAATGAAAACACTGGGAATTAGTTTAAGAACTATGCAGAATAATGTGCATGAAAAAAAAAGCATAATATAATACCCAAGAATACTAAAAAACGTAAACGAAAAACACCGTTTATAATTATAGCCTAAAAACTCTCATCGTCACTTATCAAATCTGAAAAGTCCTCGTCGTCTTCGAATGGAGCAATTATCATTGGCGCTATTTCGACATCAAGTACTTGTTCTCGATCCCACCAATCCCTTATTAATATTTCTGTATGTTCCACCGATTTCTTCCAGTACTCTTGTGTAATATGATTTAACGAATCTTGCCAAACTATTTGTACTTGGTCGGATTTAAGACCATCACCTACATGTTTTTCATAATAAGACTTTGCACCAGCCCATATTAATTCTATTGCGTTAAACTGGCAATGATATGGCGGCAGTCGTAGAACCTCATGACCATATTCACGCAGTATTTCATCTACCGCGTATATTTTGGGTTTTTGAAGAGACTTTGCTATTGATAGGAGTTCCGATTTAAGCATATTTGGTAAAGGATTTTGGTTGTGTTTTTCCAGCCACTCATAAATATCACTTTTCCTCCAAGATGAAGTAGGCTGTTTATTTAAAATTCTTGAATGATATGATGCATTATCTAATACAATTAAAGACGGAGCATCCAAATTTGGTATCAATTGAACTTTTAACCATTTTTTAAACATTTTACAATTCATATTATCATGATAGTCAGCCCTTTTTGATGTTGAAGAGAAAATTAAACTCGCACCTGCAACATATCCTGTTGCAGAACCGGCATGCAAAATAATAAAACGCTTTCCCGTACCGCACCCCTTTTTCCTTTTAACACTTTTTACAGACTCATCTTGCCAAGATTTTGAACCACTTCCATTCGAAAATATCCACGTTTCGTCTAAAAATACCACTTTTCTAAATTTCGATTTGTAATTGTCCGTATATTTTTGTAAAAACTGAACACGCTGACTCACTATCTGTGGCTGCTTACATAACAATCTTCGGTTACAGTATTTTTTAAAGCGAGAACCTAATTTTTTTATTAATTTTGATCAGTGGCGGATTTAGAGGGGGGGCACAGGGGCACGTGCCCCCCCCTGTCACAATAATTTCGCACGAACCAACTTAAGCGCAACACCCAAAATTTCAAACACAGTGACAAAGCATTGTACTGTAACAACCAAATATTTTTTTGATGCCAAAACTTTACAGCATTTAGAAATGGATATTAAAAATCAGGTTTTCAACGTGGTTTGATAATTAGCGAAAAGATGGCGTAAAAGCACGTTAGATAAAAAGCATACATTTTAGGATTTTAGAATTTGTGTTTTGTTACAGAAAACTGTAATCTGTGGTTTTGTTTACAAAGAAAGTGTATTATTTTGGGGTAGTAAGGACTTATTTTAATAAAAATAAACATGCCAAAATGGCTATGAATGTGGAATATTTGAGAAACAATTTTAGCTCATTAAGTATTGAGCAAAAAATTGAGGGAAGACCTAAACCCGAAATTAACTTGACACAGATCACTAAGTGTAGATCTAGGGACTTTATTGTTATTGATAAGTTTGCTGGAAATAAAACCAGAAGATTGGACTTTACTTTTAAACAATGTACCCGCTAATGAAAAATAAATTGGCCTTTTTTTATTTTTTTTATCTTATTTCATTTTCAATAAAATAAGTAGGTAATCATACATTTTTAAAATATTTACTAAAAATTATTGACCAAATTTGGGCGTGGTCTTAAAAAAATTTCGCCTGCGGCGCGTTTCGTCCGCACCGGGCTTTTCGTGCACCCCAAGATAACAAGTAAGTGCCCCCCCTGTCAATTTTTTCTGAATCCGCCACTGATTTTGATAACGCTTCAAGTCCAATTTCCAAAACACCCCGAATTTTTAATGTTTTTTGTAAAACTGGAAGAGTTACATTGGTTTTTGATTTGTATAAATCGTAAATCACATTTTGAACTCCCATTTTAATATTTTCACTTAAATCCTCAGTCTTTGGCTTTCTTCGTTTACACTTTTTAGTATTCTTGGGTATTATGTTATGTTTTGTTTCATGCACAATTTTCTGCACAGTCCTTAAACTAATTCCCAGTGCTTTGGCTACTGTTTCCTGAATATTGGTTGGCGAATTTTCACTTTTTCTTTCATTTTCGAAATAGTTTATCAGATTAAGGACCATTTTTTTGATTGGGGATGCAAAAACCCAGAAAATTGTTTCATTTTGTCACAAACTGTCAAAAGTCACAAAACTGGCATATTTAAAATAAAACGTAGCTGGTGCTATTATAAAGTTTTTTAGAATCGCTGGAAAGTAAATACATATCCTTTTTTTTCATGTCAAAATGGAATAAGTCTGTCTCATTTATCTTACGTATTTTATTTAGAGGGTAAAATTAAACGCAAGTAAAGAAAACAAAAACTGAGAGTATGTCTTTCTTGAATCGTATGACCCGCACGATAAGACCAGATCCGACTATATAAGGAGGGAGAATAACCAACAACTAGGGATGCACGATGGTTTTCGATATATCGAAAACATCGATATATCGGAGCAAAATATCGATGTTTTTACATCGATGGATTTTGACTCGATGGTTCATGACATCGATGGAGGTTAGATCGATATATCGAAGTATCAATGTTTCTTAAAATACATCGTTTGCAAAGTTATTAAACCAAAAAATTGGGATCATTTAGTATGTTTTAAAGATTTTTTTTATAGATATAAAAAAACTATTTTAAGTGTTGCTACTTTCTAGCGCCATCTTAATTTGTTTGTTTCATGCACTGGCGCTAAGTACTAGGGAAATTACGGCACGTAATGGTGCTGCCAACCTATAAATAATAAAAGCCGTACTTTATGAACTAAGGTCGTTCCAGATGTAAAAAATCACTTTGAGTTACACATTATTAGTTTTTAAAGTGTTAAATAGGTAAGAATTTTTAAAGACCTATTATTAAACAACGTTTCATTAAGTATATAAAGACGCGTAACTCATCTTCTGCTACAAGCAGCGTTTTATTTGTTTTTATTTTTTATTGCAAATTGCGAAAAAAAATTTCGATATATCGATATATATCGATGTTTTTCGGTCGATATTTTTTCAGTATCGATGGATTAATGTCGATGTTTTTGCTACATCGATGGGTCAAAATTCGATATATCGATTTTCGATGTATCGATGGATTTCGAATTTTGTGCATCCCTACCAACAACGCCTGATTATCGAGGGGTTGTTGGAATAACGCGCTGTGGCGCTGTTGTCAAGTCAAAATTACGCGGTAAAGTCAGAGTTGGTTAGTTGGTAGGTAGATTTCTATTATATTTTAAGATATATTATTTTATTTATTTTGTAATGATTTAATCGTGGCCACGTGATGGAATGTAAAAAAGTGTTTTTATTTTAAATTATGAAGTAGTATCTGTATAATATTTTGTACAGTACCTATATACTATTATATGGTAAATATTATAAAATGGTACAACTCGGGAGGGGGGGGGGGCGCGCGCCCCCCTCTAAATCCGCCCCTGCCTTTAATTAGGTATAATCATTTTTTTAATTGCTTAATCGAAATCTTAAATAAAATATAGTAAAGTCTCATAAATCCTATATTAGAAATTTTATAAGGATCTATAAGAGGTTTAAGAGCCTCAATATGGTTGCTAATTCAAACAGGATACGGTTTTCCTAATGATTAGAGTTCATAAATAAAATCAATTTTACGTGGATTTTATCTTGAGGTTCAATCAGACCATATCATTTATTTAGATTTTTGCCTGTATGTATATTGTAACAATAAAATATTGGAAGTTAAACTCATTAACAGTTAGTTATCGTGAAAAAATTTAATCTGACAAACAATGCCTATAATAATATAATGCCAATCGTTTAAGGAAGGGATTATTTGAAACCTCTCTACTATTTAATAATAGGCCCTAATTTAAGTTACCATCAATAAAATACCTGATAAATGAATCATCGCCGCATAACAAAAAGAAACTTGACCTAGACCAAAAAGGCTCACGACTTTAATATAATACCATCAAGGTCTTTCTTTGTTGTTATAGCCCGCATTCCATTAGTCGGCCATACACACACACTTTTTCACTTGGTGAATCGTGACATTTCGTCGCTGGAGATCACGGGAATATAATTATTATGTGTGTTAGTTGGCATCGCTACGAGGATAAAAACATAAAATTAGTATACTCTTCTGTAGACTGGTAAGATGCAACCCAAAGTTACATCTCGCGGCAATCAAATGCAAAACCTTCCTCCAGAATCAGTTATAGAGATGGAAATGGAAACACCCGCAATGACCAGAGAACTCATCATTTAGTTGCAGGCATCATCGCCACCAGGCAAGTATTAACAGCTAGATCGCTTAAAGACCCAGTACCAAAGTTTGAAATAAAAGGTTTGGTCATTCCTTCAGCCAGATCTATCCCCAGACAGGTTACGCCATATCACGGGTTATCAATGAGGCTAGGCTCAAAAGAACGACCCATGAGCTCATATGACCCTAAAGTGCAGTGGCGGCTTCTCCTATGAGGCAGGTGAGGCAGTGCACCACATAGTGCATTGTATTTTATTATAGTTTTCGGTAAATACTTTTGTGGTTTTCCGTACTGATTTTTGTTTTGCTTTTTTTCCAACAGTGGGCAGTGATTTTTCTAAAATATTAATATTACCTACATTACTTTTATTACTCATTAGTTTATTTGTTTAGTGCTTATTAGCGAAAAATTGATTCAGCGGGACCTAGCACAGCGTCACAACTTCCCCAGGTAAGTGTAAACATTCGCAATTCTACTTGTGATCTTGTTAATGTTTTAGTAAATGAGCATAATTTTTCAAGTAATTCCTATGAAGATAAATTGTACCGGGTGTCCCACCTAAGGAGGTAATCGGCTATATCTCAGAAAGTAATCACACTAGAACTTTGGGAAAAAAAATATATCGATAAAAGCGGCCAAGAGAAATTGCTGGAAATTATTTTCAAGTTCCAAAAATGACCGCTAGGGGGCGTAAGAGAACTTTCAAAATAGAAATGTCGATTTCCTCTTGATTTTTCTTAATAAAAATATGATAAAAATATGAGCATTGTATTCTTCATAAAATTTTGCAACTTTATGTTAGGAATCGTTTTTTTCTATTTTCAATAATTAAGTGGTGGGAGAAGGTCAAACTTTTTTACTTTCAAACGCTGATATCTCTGCTTTGGATGAACCGATTTTACTCAACTTGGTCTTAAAAAAAAGCCCTTCTTTTACTCTACACGTAGATCTATTACCTATATCATGTTTATTCTGATGGTGGCCACTAGATGGCGTTTTTCCGTAATTTCTCAATGAATAAGGATTTTCTCAAAAAAATCAAATGTTATGATATGACTTTTTCATCATATTATATTTTAGCCTTATAAAGGCTATTAAATAGTGAAATAAAAAATCCAGGTCCGTATTTAAAATAAAAAAGTTGATAATGGTCGCTCCAATCCGAAACGTCGGATTAAAAAACTAACCCCATCAGCTTGTAGAGGAGGAAAAGTTACTATAATAAACTGAAAACCGCAACGTGATATCTTTTGTTAAACTAGAGAAATTAGGGATAATAATAATTAATATGGAAAAATAGGTCATTTTCCAAAACATTAATTAATCAATTAAAACTCTGGTTTAATGACGTCCAAGATGCTCGAACTGTCTCCCATCATTTTTTTTTTAATTTTGATTTTTCTTAATAAAAATATTATGGTAAAAATATAAGCATTGTATTCATAAAATTGTGGAAATTTTTGATAGGAATGTTTTTTTTTTCAATATAAGTGGTGGGGGAAGGTCAAACTTTTTTCTTTCAAACGCTGATATCTCTGCCTTGGATAAACCAAAACAAGAATTCATTGAGCGAGTTGCCTTTTATCAAGTAAACTTTGGAAACAAGCAAAACACCAAGATCCAATGAGCATGTAAATTTACCTATATCAAGTTAGCTTTGGAAACAAAACAAATTTCCTAATGTCAAAAGACATTTTATGCCAAAATAATTAATAACCACATTCGCAGTTAGATTATTGATTGGGTTATTGTTATTTTGTGTCAGTAAATTGTTATAGTGTTAGTTAATTATAGTGTTAGTTGTTGTTTAGTTTATAATTTTTGAAAATGCCTTTGTCGCTTCAAGTATCGGTTGATATTATCGCAGTTTATTTTGAGTGTTTTCAAAATGCGACTGTTGCTGCAAGGATATACGCTCTTAGATATCCTGAAAGGCGCCGGTACGGAAGCAGAATGTTCACTTGCCTAGTCAATCGCTTCCGTACTACAGGAAGTGTTCGTCCGTTACGCCGCCGAAGGAGTCGTGCCGCCAGAACTGAGGAAAATATTATCAACGTTTTAGCGTATGTAGAGTTCAATCCTCAGCTAAGCGTTCGGCTAATTTCAGTAGATTTAGATATTACCAAGTCAACAGTATTTCGAATATTGAAGGACCACAGGTAATCATTAGATTCTTGTTATTAGTAGCTACCTAATGTAGGTATAGATATTAAACCATCTATTGATAATCGCAATGCATAAAAAACTTTATGGATGATTGATATTTTTGACATTTGATAGGAATATTAACTACTCATTATTGTTTTTGAAAGAAACAGTTGTTTTTCGCTTAGGTATTATAGCATGCCAGGTTATAATAACGCGTCCGCCTAAATAGTACTAATTAATATTTTCCGTATAGGTTACATCCCTATCATATTGTGTTGCATCAAGCTCTGACCGTCGCAGACTACGATAGAAGGCTAGATTACTGTCATTGGTTGATAAATATGATGGCAGAAAACCGAAATCTCTTATCGCGCATTCTCTGGACGGACGAAGCTACTTTCCGTAGTGACGGTGGAGTTAATACCCATAATATGCATTATTGGGCAGCAAATAATCCACGCTGGATGCAAGAAGTGCAACACCAGGGAAGGTGGAGCGTCAATGTTTGGTGCGGAATTTTGGGCAATAAAATTATAGGCCCTTTTATTTGGAATGAACCGCTTAGAGGAGAAAATTATTTGAATTTTTTACGAAATAATTTACCAGTCCTTCTGGAAGACGTACCATTGGAAACCAGAAGGACCATGTTCCTCCAACATGATGGGTGTCCAGCCCATTTCGCAGTAAACGTGCGTAGGTTTCTGGATCAGGCGTTTCCTGATAGGTGGATCGGGAGAGGTAGCTTATTTCCGTGGCCCCCGAGGTAAAGTTAACATGTTGTTCTTAGGTGGTCACCTACCTACTAATAATCACAAATTTTCCTACCTACGTTTTTGTTGCAGGTCACCGGATCTAACCTGTCTAGATTTCTATTTATGGGGTCGAATTAAGGATCTCGTTTTCACTACAAGACCTATAACAAGGGAGGATATGATTCAACGGATCTTAAACGCTGTTCGAAGCATATCAAGAGCGGAAATAGAAACAGCTGTCTTATCGACGAGGGAACGATTGGAATTATGCATTAAATATGATGGGAGACAGTTCGAGCATCTTGGACGTCATTAAACCAGAGTTTTAATTGATTAATTAATGTTTTGGAAAATGACCTATTTTTCCATATTAATTATTATTATCCCTAATTTCTCTAGTTTAACAAAAGATATCACGTTGCGGTTTTCAGTTTATTATAGTAACTTTTCCTCCTCTACAAGCTGATGGGGTTAGTTTTTTAATCCGACGTTTCGGATTCGAGCGACCATTATCAACTTTTTTATTTTAAATACGGACCTGGATTTTTTATTTCACTATTTAATAGCCTTTATAAGGTTAAAATATAATATGATGAAAAAGTCATATCATAACATTTGATTTTTTTGAGAAAATCCTTATTCATTGAGAAATTACGGAAAAACGCCATCTAGTGGCCACCATCAGAATAAACATGATATAGGTAATAGATCTACGTGTAGAGTAAAAAAAGGGCTTTTTTTCAAGACCAAGTTGAGTAAAATCGGTTCATCCAAAGCAGAGATATCAGCGTTTGAAAGTAAAAAAGTTTGACCTTCTCCCACCACTTAATTATTGAAAATAGAAAAAAACGATTCCTAACATAAAGTTGCAAAATTTTATGAAGAATACAATGCTTATATTTTTATCATATTTTTATTAAGAAAAATCAAGAGGAAATCGGCATTTCTATTTTGAAAGTTCTCTTACGCCCCCTAGCGGTCATTTTTGGAACTTGAAAATAATTTCCAGCAATTTCTCTTGGCCGCTTTTATCGATATATTTTTTTTCCCAAAGTTCTAGTGTGATTACTTTCTGAGATATAGCCGATTACCTCCTTAGGTGGGACACCCGGTACATAGTAAAAGAAGTAAAGCGACCTGTTCCAGATTTGAGTAAACGTCTTGTTACTATCGGTGGGGTGGGGAAATCAAAACGGAGCTTTCAAAACACTTGGTACGAAAAGTAGGACTGGATGACTGGTAGTTTAACGGTAAACAAATTATTTTGCCGGCCGTGTATTCTGTTTGCAACAAATAATAGTGACAAAGTTTGGTCAAAATGTGGTTATAGTGATTTAAAAAGCTCGTCTAAAATTTAAAATCTAACCTTGCTAAAAAAAAAATTTCAACTGTGCCTCACCACTTTTAAATATCACGAAGCGCCCCTCCTAAAGTGTAGATGTATACTGGTGAGATGTAAAGTTATATTTCAGTTGATAGTATTAAAGCTTACTAGGCTCTGCATAGTCTGCGCGTTAACGGTTACATGGCATGGATTACTTGAAGCAATTACTTTTTACTAAAAGCAATTGCTTGACTAGCAAATGCTATAAGTAAAAACAATCGCTAGATCTGGATATAAATAAAATTTTGAAGTAATTGCTGTTTTTCTTACACCTCTGTAGCAAATGCTTATTCAACACAAACTCAGATTATAGATTTCATGTTCAGTTTGGTGCCTAATTTTCAAAACAGTTGACGTTAATACAACAACGTTGGTCTATTTATTTAGTACAATAGTAATCTGTTACGTTTTTGTGGAAAATTGGAAATTTAGATTTGTGATATGGCAGATTTCAGTTAAAATGAGGAAAGTGATAGTAGTGATGAAGAAATTAAAGACCAGCAATTGATATTCGTTCACAAATTGAAGGACCATACCTAAATAAATCTCTGTGACCCACAACCGTTTAGCTTCCACAACAGCTTCAGCACTTGTAGGAAATTTAACAAAAATATTGGCCTTCTTCAAAACTGCATCCATTACAGAAGTGTATGTCTTACAGACATTAGTTTGGTGAACACCGAGTTCTTCACCTACAGAATTTTAAAAGCCCGGATCCGACAATTTCCGCAGAAAGACTTTAATAGGTATTATTTAAAGACGACAGTGCACCCCCTCGCCCCCAGTATCAGTCAAAAAATAATTGGCCGACCACTCAACATTTTCGCAGTCAAATCGATATAACTTTCTGAAATCATCATATCTGCAATTTTTACGTACACAGTAGATTATTCTTTTACGGATGTTCAGCCATAATTGAGGACACAAATTAAGAGCAACGCACGTGTATGCCGCGGAGAACTAAAGTTGACTGCTACCAAGCAAATGATGCAGGGGTCGATCGACCTTAAAAAGTTGATAGCCATCGCTACACTAGAAAAAACAATTCCTTAATTTATTCATCACATTTTAAGCAAACGATAGAAATTGCTTCTATTATTTAAGAAAAAGCATTGACTAAAAACAATTCCTGCACTTTTAAGCAATTGCTGGACGCAAAAGCAATTACTTTAGTTCTTATTCATTGGCTTTCAAGAAATTACTTCGATTTTATAAGAAAAAAGCAATCGCTACATTTTTATTCATTAGGCTCATTGTATCGTTTCAATGTGACTATTTTCCCGAAAGGTGTGCGTGCATGGCCGCCTTTTGCTGTTACGGCCCGCATTCCATTCTCAGCGGAACGCTTTAAGGTGTTGGGTTCTAATCTCAGCTCTATCTGCCCGCATTTCCGATTTAATTGTTTTATTGCTTTTATATTTAATCCCTGAAAGTGAGAAGATTATTTTATGTTTTATATAAGCAAGAAAATGTTGATAAACACATGTCATATAACTAAGGCTGGGCGATTATGGAAAAAGATAATCGATTTTTGATTACTTGAAATAATGGATTACATATTTCCAAACTAATCAAAAAATCGATTTAACGAGTAATCGGACTTAATCCATTATTAAACTCTACTTAATCGAAATTAATCAATTAAACGAATAATCATAATCGGCCAATCAAATTAATCAATAGTAAGTACTTTAAAGAATTATTTCAATTATCAAGTTAATTGATAACCGCGCTAATTATTATTACTATTTTTAATTTTTCTTATTCACAGCTTTTTGTTGGTATTGTTAGTATTTTTTTACAGTACCTACAGAGAAGAAAACAATTCATCTTATACTGTAGGTACTGTTTCAAACCTTCCGCACTATGTGGCCCGTTTGGAAAATGACGGTTTTCTGAATTTGTCGGTACAAATTAAGATCTAGGTACAAATAACCCTAAAGATATATTTTTCCTAAGTTGGGCTTAAATTTTTTTGTCATAGCTCCCTTCGCCGATATTATTACTGGATTTATGTATATTTTTTCAAGTTTGTTGTTGTTATTTTCGGATTTTTTCCTCTTCGTTCGCTGCCAGGGCCCTTCCCGAGAGGACCTACGGTTTAACGTGGGCTCCGAACCACGATCCTCGGTTATTTGAGGCACCCCCAAGGGCTTTTCACCCTTGGTTTCGCGCTTTCCATGACCTACTGATTGCGGATTGTGTTTTTTCCCCCGCACCCAACGAGATATCCGATCTTATCTGGTCTGATTACCGGCGTGAATGGGGTGGGTTTGGGAGATTACCACTAAAATCCACCGGGCTCGAACCAGTTTGCCGGCAGTGCGATACGAATCCACAAACTCTCGTCCCAGCGTTCTCAGCGACTGCTGCATTAACCACGGAGCCACTGATGCATGCCGTTTTTTCAAGCTTCCAAATATTTTTGATCGCTATGGCCAAATTTGTTTAGGTAAGGTACTTGTTTTTTTTCTCCGTTTCAGTTTTAGAGAGGTTGTGTATTAGTGGGCAATCTATACAGTGGCGGCTCATGACTAGTTAGTCAGGGGGGGCGCTGGCTTTAAATAAAAAAAAATTAAAATGTCTATTATTTTCGAAAGTACGTGTCTGTTTTTTCTAACTTTCTCGTTGTGAATTTTAATTTCATCAGCATAAGCACTACTTAAACAAGTTAAAATATTAGTTTGTCGTAACATCTCAAAACTTACCACATTATAACGATGTTTTGCACTATTTTCCTGTTTTTTTATTTTCTCTGAAAGATGTTTTAAGTCCTGCGCCCCATTTATAGTCCAATTATCATCCCCGTCAAAAAGAAGACACACCGAACAAACAAAAAATAATTTTTGTTTTCACAACCGCATATCCAGAATTTTTTATTATATATTTATTTGTCAAACTTACGCGTAAACTGTTCCTTACTTTTGCATTTTGATTGCACTTGTAGGTACTATACTTATTCAATATGTGGCCGCCCTGTATTTTTTAAATCCATTTTTTCACTTAAGCTCAGAGAACTACTAAACACAAGCTTATGTAAATCAATGACCTTCATATTAAACAAAATTTTCCAACTTAATAATGTAACTAATAAATAAATCATAACAAAACCTGAGCGGCATCGACAGATCGAATCGCGAGTCGCGAGCAGCTGTTGGGCGGAAAATTTTGAGCTCCTCGTTATGCGATATGTAGGTGACGTCACGCCTCCGTACTCATAACGAGAAGTCGCGTTGAATCGGGACGAATAATCGGTCGCCCCCGCTTAGTATAATCTTGAGAGCGCGCAACTCGCTTGTCTATGAGTATAGCCTGACCGCTGGAATAGGGCTATGTTTGGTTTGAATTATGCCCGCGCTTAGTATAACCTACCCGCGGGAATAGGGCTATGTTTGGTTTGAATTATTTTAATGGATTGCTTACATACATTGCTTTATTGGTTTTTTAAGTAAAGTATTTTTGGATTCTGTTTGAATTAATTGCAGGGAGGGCGGCGCCCCAGAGCCCTTCATTAACGAGCCGCCACTGAATCTATATCCATTACGATTATACATAAAAGCTTTTTGTTATTCTTTATTATTAGTAGAATATCCACAGCTTCAAAATAATTGCAATATTTCAGCCGTTTTTCAGACCCTGTATACCTTTACTTCGTGCAAAAACGAATATTGATCAGAAACTTTTAATATTCCTTTTAATTAGCATATTAGCTTTTAAAGAACAGATTTAATATTCAATATGAACGGATGACTAGATTTTAAGCACATAAAATTACTTCTTTCTTTGGAAGCATTTCGCTTTAATTCCCAATTTCGAATAAAGTTTTAATTTCTTTTCCTAAGCATTAAAAAAAAATGATGAAATTTTACGGGTGAAATCGCTTTTGACTTTAGTGTACTCAAGGCTCGTTTTCACGTAACAGTAAAGTCGCAATGAGAAAAAAGCCTTTAATTCCTTATAAGAATTCACATAATGTTTATACAACTGTTTAATACTATGACAGCTGACAGCAACGAGTGTAAGACAACGAAAATTGCTAGACCGTTGTGTAGTGATAATATCACGGTAATTTAGCCAATAGGAATTAGGAGTTAATGCTACCATATAACGGTTTATTGCCATTATTGCTCTGAATACTCATAGTAATTGTCAAGTTCCATTGGGGGTGTAATCTGGTTTTATATACTGTAATAGTTCCGACTGGCAGTTGTAATAAAACTTGACATTAATCATAATAATATTTGCTTGCTACGGTTAACAAAGCATATACTTACCACTAAAATCAGTACTGTAGTTCTTAAAAATTTAAATAGCTTCTAGTGTGATATTGTTCTTGTCGTATAACATTGCAAATGATTATCTATTATGCAACATGTTTTACTGAGATAGTAAAATTCGTCCATAGATTACTTATAAAGTCTAATACTAATGATGGGTTGTGCAAAATAAGAACCTTATATTGCTTTATATGACATGCAAAGTTAAAAAAAAATTAAATACAAAGTAGAAATAAATTAATTGAAACAGGTATTGGTACGATCAATAAAATTCAAATTCAGACAGAACAGCTAGACTCTAAACAACGATGTGGCCTGCGTAACAAATACGTTAAAACTAATACTACGGCGCGCGGCGATTGCCGATCGCTACGAACCCTCACCAACGTCTTGTGGATTATAGGTTCTTACGGACACAATTCGTTTTTAGGGACGCTGTTCTGCTTTCTTAATTGTAGGGAAAGCGCTTTACTGGAAACAAAATGCGTCGCATTGAGAAGATACAATTTATTTCTTAACAAAATTGCTGTATTAAAAGTAGTTCATTATTCAACAAGACTGTGCTGGTAATGGAACTAATTACTACCAATAAAAACACAGCTCTAGCAAATCTGGAATTGATACAACACTAAAGCGGGTTTGATACACTAGCAATTTATTTAATATGGGTTAATAAAAAATAAGCTGTCAATACAAAGTATGTCTTAGCAAACCTGTTGTATTAGATCATTTTCCTCAGTATGTGAATTATATGTTTCAGCCTTTACTGTCATGGACACTGTGACATTTCTATTACGGGTGTTTTCACGTAGTTTAATGTCATGGCATTTTGGGGTATTTAAATATGGCGTCTACGCATTGGCGGACACAAGATGGGGCACCGAAGCACGTGCCCCCCAAACCCTCTTCTATAGCATACTATCTTACTAGTAGAGAAGTAGTTTGGGTTAAACAGTTTTATACCACAAATACACAAAATTACTGTCGCGACAATATGTGTTTTTAAATTTTCATTATAAATTAAATATGTTTTTGAATTTTTACTATAAATTAAACCAATGACGATCAATTGTTCGATCGTCGTTAAATTATTAACGCGTGACTCGTTTCGATTTACGTCACGTCAATTGGACATTATAAATGATTTCGTACTTCCTGACCTCTTTAATTAATTTTTCTTCCATTCTAGCACGCATAAAACTCTTGAATAAATACCGGCTGATGCTAACACGCTCTGAGAAACGTTGAGTATAAGTGTGATAACTTTAGTCGTTAAGTTTTTGAATTTCAGCGTGTTTACTGCGTATTTACCTGAAGAATTCAGTCAAGATAGACAAGGAAAACATTAAACATTGCGGTGGGTACTTCGCTATCGGAACGTATTTGCTGCTTTGGAGCGGGAATGCAGCGAGAGAGGAATGGGATCTTGAATCGCTCTCGAACATAGACAATTTACCTTTAGATAAGCAAACAATAATCACGAAAGTGGCAGATTTATGGCCTCATGCATGTAAACAAAGCTAGACACTATTAGCTTTGCGCACTGCAACATTATCGTTTGACGAATGGGAAAATAGACAGGTCCGGGCTTTAAAATTTAAATTCTTGTCAAAAAATTGGACTTTCTTCTCAATTTTTGATCAAGTTGGGAAAAAGGTAGTGATTTCTGGCATTTTTAGTAGTAGCAAACCTATCAGATTTTAAGGATAGAAAATTGTTTTTAAGGTTTTGTTTTAAAAATTTGTTGTAAAATGATGCGTCGTCGTGTTTCTAGTTCGAAAAGGAAGACAGCAAGAACAAGTGAAATAAAATAGTTTTATAAAATCGAATATAAAAACAAACAAAACCAGCAAAATAACCAATCTACGGTGTTATCGCGTACCTAACCTCAAGTCAAATATGAGTTGGTATATAACTTGGTATTAACTTTTAAAATTTGGCAAAAACTTGGGTACGTGTAAAACATTTTCAAGCATTTTGCCCTGCTGTCCCGCATTTGTCATTTTACAAGTTGGCAGCCTTAGCTTTATTAAAAGCTTAATGGTACAGATTTTAACCGAAAAATTAACCAACCAACAACTTTGACAGAATTAATTTTCTCACAATCCTTAAAACGCAACAACAAAAATTGCGGTCTAGCCGGTTCTGGAGTGTATTTTGAGCATGTCGCTAAAGTAGGACAGTCCGATAACACGAGGTTTGTGCGCATGCCCGAAGGTGCCCAGAGGGAAGGCAGCTGACCGGCGAGTCATGCGCTCGGACGTATTTTTTCACCCATAAAACGTAACTTTTATTTGCACAGGAGATAAGCTGTACGTATCTAAAGGTAAATTGTCTATGCTCTCGAATAGAACTTGGCAACGTAGAGTCTTAATCAATCTCTTTTTAACTCGCGCCAAGTCCACTTTGTATTAAATTCTTTACATTAAAAGTCGCCTTGTAATTTTAGGCTTGCTAGTACGGTATACACGTAGGGAAAATGTTTGTCTGCCCATCTCTTAGTAGTAAGTTAGAATAGTACAAATATGAAGTATAGCAAAGCAAACAGAGATAGGTAGATTATGTTTCCCCCGCTCCATCGTACTGCATCTCGCTCATGGCACTCGCTGGTGGCACGCCGCGCCGCTTCGATTCTATCAATATCAAATAAATATTCATTCTTTCGTACGTTGCCGCCTGAATGAAAGGATCAGGATCAAGTCAAACGCATCGGGCCAGCCAGATCCGATGCGATGGAGTGGGGAAAACATAATCTACCTATTTCTGTTTACTTTGCGATACTTCATATTTGTACTATTCTAACTTATTACTAAGAGATGGGCGGACAAACATTTTCCCTACGTGTATACGTGGAAAATTCACAACAATTAGATAATTCGTTGGACAAATCCGATAGGCTTCATTTTCTTGCAAGCCTGAGAGATAAATAAAAGTACTTTACTTACAACCAATACATTTGTTTTATTTCATTTAGAAGCAAATAAATTTCCTTCATTTTCTTGAGAGCTGTTTCGTTAAAAGTATAGGTACACGTTTTCGCAATAAACGGTTTATTTTGAATTTTCTTATTTTACGCTTCTTAACTGCTTTTCATGCCATTTTTAAAGTCGCTCGAAAAGTTTATTTTGCTCGGAGTTGTCGCGAAGTTTGCAGTTAAAGTTTCTGCAAATTTGAAAGAAACTTGGACTTTGGACTGGTTTAGAAGCAATTTTAGGTAGTTTTAGATATTGATGGAATTTTTTAATATGATAGGCGATGAAGAATTCCACTACTGAGTTATTGAATCAATAATATTTTTGTCACTTTACTGAGATAATAATAAGTGACTTTTATTATTTCCTTTTTCTTTAAAATGATTTTTTTTCTGGATGCACAGTATGCATAATGTTATAACGCTATACTAAACACAGACAAATACAATTTTTAGTCTTTAGGATAATCAGTGGCGTGCGGTCTATGGAAGCGATGGAAGCACAGCTTCCCCTGCTTGCCATGATCCAAAAAAGTATTTCTGGAACATGTTCATACTTATCTCCTGTGTCTAATATTTGCTCCGTCTAATATCAGAATCGTCGCTTGATTAGACGACCAGAGCCATTCACGAAGTAGTTTAAAAATAATAAAATTGAAAATTACTAAGGCCCAAATGATTAATATTTTGTTAACATTAGCTGTAAGACTTCTAAAGAAACCAATAATTAATGGAATAATTATTGTTGTCATGGTAGTAAAGTGTACTAGTACTAATAGGACATTTGACAATTTGGGCCTTATGCATTTATTTTCTTATACAAATTTAAACTACTTATAATAAACAGTTCGTTTCCAAAGTTCTTTATCACCTACCCTGCAAAAATTATGTCGGACACACTGAAACTATAGAAACTGGTAGGCAAATTTCACTCATTTTCTCTGGAAGTTGAAACACACACAACAAAACAATTAAATTTCTTTTTATAAACCATTTTTCCTCCTGGTATGCCAACAAAAACTATTTCTACAATTTTTTCAAAAATACCATTTTAAAAATTAAAGTACTTTTACCTATTACTGCACTGCAGCATACCAGAGTATAATATACAAATATCCTATACGTTGTTATTCAGCTCATGATTAAATATAAAAAAAATATATATATATTATTGCCCCTTGCCTAAAACTTTATTAATTTAATTCATTCATAATAACACTATATATTTACAGCCTAGGGTATTTTCAAACGTTTCGTTTAATCGTCACTTAAGTAAAAAGGTATTAATACTTTAATAAAAACTTGTTCAGTTGTTACTTATTTATTGTATTAAAAAGCCTTGCCACACCCTACGCCACTGGTGTTGATTGATCGCTTGGCATCCTTGAGCCCTTGCAATACCGCGCCCAGTCGGAATTTTACCACTCTCTCTCTATTCTGTCTTTGTTTCACACGAACGAATGTTTGATGTAAACAAACAGACCATTTATGGATGAATGATTTGGTTTATTCTATTAAAGGTCTTTGGTTTCAAGCAAGACAATAGTTAGCGGCGGATGTATGAGTATGAGACGCTGCAGCGGAAACCGCGCGAAGCGATCCACTGTTGATTGTATTTTGCATTATTCAAAAACACATAAAAATGCGCCGATGGCTCATAAACCGCTATGTATGTAATTGTCTAATAGATATTTACCTTTAGATAAGCAAACAATAATTACGAAAGTGCGGCAAATTTATGGCCTCGCTTATGTAAACAAAGCTACACACGATTAGACATGCGCACTGCAACATTATCATTTGACGAATGGGGAAATAGACAGGTAAGGGCTTTAAAATTTAAGTTCTTGCTCAAGAAATTGTAAAAGTTTACCATCAATTTATTTTTACGTGTAAACAACTATTTGCCCCAAATTCTTGCCAAAAAATTGGAATGTCTTCCCAATTTTTGATCAACTTGGGAAATAAGGTCGCTTTCTGACATTTTTGGTAGTTGCAAACCCATCAGATTTTGAGGATGTTTTTAAGTGTTCGTTTTTAAAATTTATTTAAAAATAATTCGTCGTCGTGTTTTTAGTTCAAAAAGAAAGAGAACAAGTCAATTAAACTATAAAACTTATAAAATCGAATAAAAAACAAACAAACCCAGCAAAATAACCAATCTGCGATGTTATCGCGTACCTAACCTTAAGTCAAATATCAGTTGGTATACCTATAACTTGTATTGATTTTTACAATTTGGCAAAAACTTGGGTATAGTCGGATCTGGTCTTATCGTGCGGGTCATACGATTCAAGAAAGACATACTCTCAGTTTTTGTTTTCTTTACTTGCGTTTAATTTTACCCTATAAATAAAATACGTAAGATAAATGAGACAGACTTATTCCATTTTGACATGAAAAAAAAGGATAGGTATTTACTTTCCAGCGATTCTAAAAAAGCTTATAATAGCACCAGCTACGTTTTATTTTAAATATGCCAGTTTTGTGATTTTGACAGTTTGTGACAAAATGAAACATTTTTCTGGGTTTTTGCATCCCCAATCAAAAAAATGGTACTTAATCTGATAAACTATTTCGAAAATGAAAGAAAAAGTGGAAATTCGCCAACCAATATTCAGGAAACAGTAGCCAAAGCACTGGGGATTAGTTTAAGGACTGTGCAGAAAATTGTGCATGAAACAAAACATAACATAATACCCAAGAATACTAAAAAGTGTAAACGAAGAAAGCCAAAGACTAAGGATTTAAGCGAAAATATTAAAATGGGAGTTCGAAATGTGATTTACGATTTATACAAATCAAAAACCAATGTAACTCTTCCAGTTTTACAAAAAACATTAAAAATTCGGGGTGTTTTGGAAATTGGACTTGAAGCGTTATCAAAATTAATAAAAAATTTAGGTTTTTGCTATAAAAAAAGACTGTAACCGAAGATTTTTATGTGAGCAGCCACAGATAGTGAGTCAGCGTGTTCAGTTTTTAAAAAAATATACGGACAATAACAAATCGAAATTTAGAAAAGTGGTATTTTTAGATGAAACGTGGATATTTTCGAATGGAAGTGGTTCAAAATCTTGGCAAGATGAGTCTGTAAAAAGTGTTAAAAGGAAAAAGGGGTGCGGTACGGGAAAGCGTTTTATTATTTGGCACGCCGGTTCTGCAACAGGATATGTTGCAGGTGCGAGTTTAATTTTTTCTTCAACATCAAAAAGTGCTGACTATCATGATAATATGAATTGCGAAATGTTTGAAAAATGGTTAAAAGTTCAATTGATACCAAATTTGGATGCTCCGTCTTTAATTGTATTAGATAATGCATCATATCATTCAAGAATTTTAAATAAACAGCCTACTTCATCTTGGAGGAAAAGTGATATTTATGAGTGGCTGGAAAAACACAACCAAAATCCTTTACCAAATATGCTTAACTCGGAACTCCTATCAATAGCAAAGTCTCTTAAAAAACCCAAAATATACGCGGTAGATGAAATACTGCGTGAATATGGTCATGAGGTTCTACGACTGCCGCCTTATCATTGCCAGTTTAGCGCAATAGAATTAATATGGGCTGGTGCAAAGTCTTATTATGAAAAACATGTAGGTGATGGTCTTAAATCCGACCAAGTACAAATAGTTTGGCAAGATTCGTTAGATAATATTACACAAGAGTACTGGAAGAAATCGGTGGAACATACAGAAATATTAATAAGGGATTGGTGGGATCGAGAACAAGTACTAGATGTCGAAGTAGCGCCAATGATAATTGCTCCATTCGAAGACGACTTTACATTTTTTAGTATTCTTGGGTATTATATTATGCTTTTTTTCATGCACATTATTCTGCATAGTCCTTAAACTAATTCCCAGTGTTTTCATTACGGTTTCCTGTTTCCTGCATATTGGTTTGCGAATTTCCACTTTTTCTTTCATTATCGAAATAGTTTATCAGACTAAATGCTATTGTATTTTTAGGTTTTAGTAGTAAAATTGTTAAAATAAATTGCACTGTTTATTATTGTCGTTTTTAATTAAAGGGTACAGTAGGTATATAATTAACGATTATATAATTTTTTTGTAACTTTTTCAACTCCCCTGTACATAATTTTTACAAAACTAATAATATTAGGTATACGTGGTTATCTTCGCGATAGCTAAAATAATGAAACTATTTTTCCTTCCTTCGGTATATTTGTAAATAATCTCACAACATTTTGATAGCCTCTGTGTTGTCTGATTTGACGCATATGATCAGTGACCTTTGGACCCGCACGTTAAGACCAGATCTGACTATACGTGTAAAACATTTTCAAGCACAATTTCTTGTTCAAGGAATTTGAAAAAGTGTTTGCTTGAGAACTTAACCGGTGGAATACTTTTACCCTTTGATTAATATAAACACTTAGGTATTTACTTTTTTCTGTTATATACCTAATATAAGTATAGAGAAAAGTTTTTGAAGCAATATATTATCGTCCGAAAAATAGGCGTTGCTAATTAGATTGCAGGGCTGCAGATAAAATATACCAAAACATGCATCGGGATAATCTGTCTTGGCGTGTTTGTCTTTATTTTTATACATTGTTTGTGTAGCCTAGGCCTAGTGCCGCCTAGTTTGATGGGTTTAAATTGATCACCATAAAATGATGTTATATATCAAGATACATCACTACTCCATACTTACTGAAAATACGAAATACCAGGTATTTTACCCCTATTTGGGCATAGTAAAACCATACAACGGCTGTCATTGTTAGTATTCCAATCCGAGTCACTAAAAGCACACACAATTCACTAAACTACACAAAAACTAGAAATCCGTAAATGTTAAACATCCACAATAAACATCAAGGAATCCGCAGAGAAAACTTAAAACACAACAACAAAAATGGCACCGAGCCGGTTCTGGAGAAGAGGTTTGTGCACATGCCCAATCCTGCTGGGACGGAAGGTATCTAACCGGCGAGCCGTGCGCTCAGACGTACTTTTCCACCCATAAAACTTAACTTTTCTTTGCGTACGAGATAAGCTGTACGTATCTAAAGGTAAACGTCTATATGTGGTATTTGTCTACGTGGCGCATTGCAGTACGCCGTTTCTGCCAAGCTCCTAGGCTTATAACCTACAACTTTTACTTTTGTTATAAATAAACGGATTTTTAAAATTAGATACAGGTATGCAGAGAAATGTTAAATAAAAAAATATAATATATATACCTAAATCACATTTGAATTTTCCAACATCGATATAACCTCAGACACTATACACTATTGGTCTGAGGATGTAACAAATCCATTTCCATTATTCATAATATAATATTATATCTTTCGTATCTAGTACGAATCCTAAAAGGCAAATAATATCATCAGGTGGAAATTATGGTAAGTAAAATTAATGTGCCGGTATCGGGGCAATAAATTCCCTTTAAATCCCAGTACAAAATGATCGGGTTTTATTTTAATTGATTCCGACGAGTGCCGATATATCCTCGTGCCATAATGGCCCGTGACGCGCAATAAAACCATCAACTATTAGAAGAGCCATCCATGGGCCATTATTTTTATTGATATAGAGGTTTACTTTATTATAGGTTTTAGATTGCTAGAGTTGGAATTTATCCGATTCAACATAGCCGAGCTGCAAAAATGGATTGATTCAGTCTGTTGATTTATTGGTCAATCGGTCAGCGTAGCGGTATAAAATGGTTATGTCTATTTAAAAAAAAAACGTATAAAATGTTGGTATAAAACTCCTAAAATGATTGGAAAAATGTTATAGGTAAAGTATACAGTGGACGACATATAAATTCACTCCACCCATACCTAACAATTACAACAAAATTGGGTAAAACGGGTTTCTCACCTTGCTGCTTATACCTGGATAGAACACCAGCTATATACATAGCTATGAATTACTGTATGTACTATTTTTTATCATAAGTAATAATGGTTGTTTCTAAATATTTTTGTGCGTAAATTACATCCGCGAAATAAGAAAATTATAAAATAATACCAGAAAAAATACAAAAGTATAAAGCCAAAAATGGTAAATTTATTAACAAACAACACACAAAGTACTAATATTTAATTGCTGCGCCATTGGATTCCAACACTAATCGTAATCTTCTTGACATTGACAAAATAATACTTCTGGTGTAATCCGGAATTAGCCCTTCCAAAATTACTTCTATTTTATGAAATAACTCTATTTTATTGTGTGGTTTAAAACTTATTTTGTACATTTTTTTTACCATGAATCCCCAAATATTTTCAATTTTATTTAAATCAGGACTTCTTGAGCACCAAGGCAGACATGTTACGTTGTATTGTCTAAACCAGTTTCCTATATTTCTTGCAGTATGCAGTATGCCAGGGCAGTTATCCTGTTGAAATATAAAGTTATTTCCTTCAAAAACTATCGCGGCAGAAGGAAGAAAAACATTTTCCAAAATCTGAAGATATATATTACTGTTTAGTGTTCCACCAATATTCCAGCATATACCTGCACCGTGAACACTTATTCAGGCCCACACATTAATGGAGAAACGTCCACTGGTTTCCTTTTTTAAGTATACTTCTCATCATATCGGGAATTTGGTGGTCTATACTTATACTCGAATCCTTCCATTATATGTAGACTGAAAAGTTTTCTCATCGAAAAATATAACATTTCGCCAAAAAAAAAATCATTTTCTGGTAAATATTGCATAGCAAATCCAATTCTTTGTCCCTTATCACTATTTTTTAAAAACGGTTTGGATGCAGCTGCTCGATTTCTTGATTCGGAACATTATTGTCTTACTCGGCGTTGCACACTTCTAGCTACAGCAGGGAATCCCGTTATGTGCATAGCGGATACTGCAGTTTTAAATGGATTTTGCCTTAAATACTCCACCAAATTTCGGTCTTCGGATGATTTTCTATTATTTAAACCAGACCCAACAGAACTTTCAAGTGTTTGATGTTAGCGCCATTTTTTTTACAATTCCTTGAACAGTACTTCTAGGTACTCTAAAATGATCAGCTATTTTTCCATAAGACCACCCTATTTCTACTAAACATATTATTCTTGCTTTTTTAATAATACTTAAATTAGGCATTTTTAAATCAAATAAAATAATGACAATACGTTGACAGATATCATGATAACAATTAACACGTTACAAAGGTAATAAAGGTAAAAAAGTTGCATTTATAGTTTAGTGTACAAAATTACCTGTCGTCAACTACTGTACATACAATATAAACGCAAAATTATCGCATCCTTTACGTTTTGGAGAACGAAAAATTCTCTCGCAAAAACATTATGTAAAAATCTAATAAAGGAGCCGACAATGCGACCTGCAAAATATTGTCAGTATATTCATTAATAGTTTATTTGCTATAAATTGTTGAAAACAAATGCTCTTTGATCATTTGCAATTTTCTGGTAAGGGATTCATGTTTTCTTGGACGCTTTTCGCCATGATTTATTAGGAACTTTTTGAAACTGCCTGGAGCATACAATACACCTAACGCAAAATTTGTCGGTGCTTTGATATGTAATTATGGTAAATAAAGCATTGATAATGTTGTTCTATGCTTTAATTCATTAATTGTAATGCTCGTCTGGTTTTCCTCAAGGAAATGACTGACAGTTAGAGAGGTGTATTTCGAAATATTATGTTATTTGTGTTTTTTGAAGTGAAAACTTCTTTAGGCGCGTTTAACACTTTTTGTATGCACTGAATTAAACTGAGCCGTCACGCGTCACCGTCTCACGCGTCGCCGTCAGGCGTCAGGCGTCAGGCGTCAGGCGTCAGACTCGGCTGTGCTACGCTTGAATTCAACTGCTATATTCAATCCGAACTGACCCTGACCCGAATAACGTTATATGAAAGAGCATGCCGCAAACAGTGTGCGTTGTATAGACACTCGTCTGCCTCTAAGGCAGTGGCGGCTCGTGCCATTTTAGTGAAGAAGGGCCAGGTAAACCCTTAGCGCCGTAGGCAAAAAAATTTTGGGTGTCACGCCCTTTTTTGTTAATAGTTCCTGCTTTTGAAGTAGGAAAAATAAACAAAAAGGCACCTAATTCAATTTATGAATTTACAATCATATCTTGAATTTTAAGAAAATACTGTAGGTAGAGTGTACTATATAGACTGAAAGAAAGAGGGTGTATAGAGCATTAATGGGGGAGTTTTTTTTCAGAAATGTGTTGGGGGTTGGGAGTATTAACTAACCTTATTATTATTAAAGTACATGATGAACAAAGTCCATTCTTCGTTCCTTTTGGCTCACAAACTTTGTTATCACTTTATTATTAAAGTCACTAATTGTAATTGAGTTAACAAACTGTTTTTCAGCAGATAACATACCTAGAGCACTGAGTCTGTCCTCTTTCATTGTGTTCCTCAGAAAGGTCTTAATCCATTTTAGCATTGAGAAACACCTTTCCGCCTCCGACGTAGACATAGGTGTTGTTATTAAAGCACTTAATAATTTTAATACTTATGTATTTCTAAAATAAAAAGTTCGTTAACCCTACATTAAATCAGCCGGCCGAACGAAAACAAATCGAGACGCGACGCGAACATCAGCTGTTTGAAACGTCTAACATCAAACGGTCGAACGAAGAGAGCCTGGCTAAGCCACAGAGATTTTTGACTGCTTGCATTCAAGGTCATTTTTCAATGTTTTTTATTGAGGTGATGGCGTTTCGTCACCTCCCGTGTGCCTCGTCGCGCTTGGCGCAAAAGCTACGTTACCGTTTTACGCATAATCGCTTCCTTTTAGATGGAAATTTGCACCCGACTGTGTTCCATTTAAAAATTATTTTGCTAATTGCTTTAAAAACGAGAATATTAATTTTAATTGGTTTTGGTAATTTGCAAAGGGCAGGACGCTAGACAGGAGGGCAGGTAGTGCCATGGCACTGTGGCCATACCCCACGAGCCGCCAGGTATAGCTCTCAGGTATGTTCTGGCATTTTTTAAATTATATATTTACGTAGGGTGAAGTAAGGTTTACCGTAATTGCTTATTCCGTGGACCTAATTTATTATGATTTCTGACTTCTGTTGAAGATGTAAAAATTCAAGGGTTGTTCAATTTTAGGAAATATCTTTTTTCGTATGCAGTAAAATTATCCCGTATTCCAAGTTTATGTTATTTTTATGATTGCTTACGAACCTAACCTAAAAGAAACCAAATTGAAAAATTATATTTGATATTGTTAATTTCACCTTGTTGAAGTTTTCACTTCTGTCGTGTGGTCTTAAGCACACACAATTTTTTTTAATAAAAGTATTTTTCGTACAAATGGATAAAAATAATTACTTCTATAATACTAATATTACGAGATTCTTTTTTGCAACAAGACAATGTATATTTTTACTAGATACATCCAAAGTAACGTAACATAAAAAGTCAATTTAGGAATCAATTAATAAAAAATATTTTTTTTTTGTTTAAATGGCATTTGGCTAATTAGCCATGCAGCCAGTCGCAAAGTAAAAAAAAAGAACATTATTATTCGAAACATATAAACAGGGATATACGCTTCACGTCACTGGGGTCTGTCAGGGCGACTTTATTTTAAGACACACAGGGAATGAAGACCACTAAAAAAGGGGATAACATATAAGGAAAAAAGAGGGCAGGTTTGTTTTTTAAATAATTAAAGAGTTACAATTTTAAATTGACCTTGTATAAATATGTTACAAGAACATTAAATATTTTTTTCTATTTGACGTTCATAATGAAGCTATTTCCATACGCGTTTTTTCTTTATTTGATGTTGGTAACATTGAAATTAAAATTTGAAAAATTGACGTAAAATCACGTCTTTTGAAATTCAAAAAAAATTAGCAAAATCGCACGAATTTCCGAACGCTCTGTATATGCACCGAATGTACAAGGATCACACAAAGTATTCCGTCCAATTTTAAATCTCATATCGCTAAAATAACTTAAGAATCTCGTGGTGAGTTTGCAAAATAATTTTTGTTGTCCAGAGGCTACTATGATAAAAAATAGTATTACCAACATAAAATGTAGACATAAAAACTTACAAAATTTGAAGGATTTATTTTCTTTTTAAAATGTATTATTCTTGATTATAAAAGGTGAAATAGAAAAAAATGTATAAAGCACATGTTTCACAAGGCGTTTTAGCGCACGTGTCAATAAAAAAAACTCGCCACTGTGTGGCTCGTTTTTTAAAATAGACGCGTGCGCTAAAACCGCTTTTTATGAAACGTGTACTTTAATATACTATTATATTTCCTAGCGATAAAAGGAATAGGATATTAAAAGGGCACCCGACTTTACATTCTTGAATTAATTGCTTGAAAAGGTTATTAATTTCATTTGTCAGATGGGAAAATACCTATTTTATTTAGGTAGGCTGGATAACAAGCATGGCCCAATTTAATTCGTATAATGGTTATAATAAACCGTCTTGGAACTATTATCTCCTTATGACAGTGCTTATTAGGAATGTTTTTTACAAGAAGTGAATATCTTGTGCGAGATGTGGCACAATAGGTTTTCCATCTTACGTTCCATTTATCTAATATTTGTAATTTTAAAAAAACATCTGTCTCGCTAAGGTTGAGACTAGAACTAATCGGTGTTCCATTACGAATACTATTCTTTGCTAGGGTATCAACATACTCGTTACCTGTTATACCAGTGTGTGCTTTAACCCAAATAAATGTTATGTGCTTTTTTCTTAACATAATATATCGTAATAGTTTTTAAATGTGCCATAATAAAGGGTTAGTTTTGTAGGACCAAGGTTTGATATTGGTTAATGTTTTTAGAACGGACATAGAATCAGACAGAATAGCAAACTATTGATTGTCATATTCAAGTGCAAATTAAGTGCTTTAAAAATAGCTAGTAAAAATACTACAATTTTTTTCAACTTTAAACTTAAATTCATTATTGATTTGGGGTATATGTATGGCTGCTCCATTGTCTTCATCTGTTTTAGACGCATCAGTATATATACAGATACATTCTTTATATTTTATAAGTTCTGCCTTTAAAGTTTGATTATTAAGTAATTTGCTATCAGTAAAAGGAGGGATTATCAGCACAATTTCTTGAAAACCACTATGATATTCATAATCTGTTATATATAAAGGCGCAATTTGGTTTAGGATTCCATTAAAGTTTCTAAATGCCTCACATAAAGGGGGAGAGTTTTTATGATTCCAATACTTATTAGTTAAATCATAAGTATTTAGTCTAGAAATGTTATGTAGAATATTAGTTTAATAAATTGGTGTTTAAAAAAAAAAAGATCTAAAATTTAAAAAATCCTTGGCACACCCTACGCCACAAGTGATGACTGATCGCTCGGAATCCTTGAGCCATTGCAATACCGCGCGGAGTCGGAATTTTAACGCTCTCTCTCTTCTATTTTTGTTTCACACGCACGAATGTTTGATGCAAACAAACAGGTTATTTATGCATTAACGGTTTGGTCCATTCTATAAGAGGTCTTTGAGTCCAACCGTCCATTTATTTAATTTAAAGTTTTCTGACGAATTGATGATGATACAGACGAGCTATCTGTAATGGAGGAAGCGTGCGCAGCTTTTCCAACTGAAAAATGGAACAGCATTTTAAATTACTTTTTCACTTAATATTTCTATCTGTTTTACAAAACGCATAGCTAAAGTAGTCTGTATACTTATCTTAATACAGAGTTACATTATTCAAACACAATTCAGAAATAGATATTATTATCTGTCGTGACATGTCACTAAATCTAATAACGTAAATGAAATGATAAATGTTGTTGGCGTGTAAGCGGTAATGCAGTTAATGGAGCTCTAGGCAAGATTGTTAAAGCATAGTCGCCATATCATTTCTCGCCAAAGTCGTAATGGATAATAATTTTTCTCTATTTGACATTTCCTTTCTGCATGCTTTTACATTTAGGTTTTTTGCTTTAGTTTTACTTACTCAGTGGATAAACAAATATACAAGGCACTATTTATTTAAACATGCATGCATTAATCTGACAGGAATTAAGTAAAAGTAAATAAGTACGTTAAGATAAATAAAATAGATATGTTTTAGTCTTGGTTCTATGTTAAAGCATAGCATATTATACCGGGCGGCAAAACTGTGGGAAAGTATTGTCGGATATGGACTGGTATCCTTAAGGATGGATTACTCATCTCGGACTTCGCTGTGGCGCTAAGACTCTTAATGGGTGTTGAGCTGGATAAGAAGAGATGTAGTGGAAAGATAGTGTATAGAACAAGGACAAGGACATTTCTAGTTTCGTTGGAGGAGTCAGTAGACGAATATTGATAAGAAATAATTGTTTGTAATTGGTTGGAAGGCCCACTTCTAATAGTAGGTACATCCAGGGAAATATCCTATTTTATTAACGTGCAATATTATTGCTGATAAAGCAAAACGGAACCCCTTCTTCCCGTTGATAAGGGTTGTAAAACTGTATAAAAACTCGAAGGAACACTTACTCAGAGAGTTGTAGCAATTATTCAAGTGTAAGGGTAACCTCTGCCCGTTTGTCTATTCATTTAAAGTCGAGACTAAATTCTACAACTTTTGAAGTCATGAAGAATTCTACACCAGAACCAGTCTAGTTTGCTCCAATTGCGTAAGTTTTTGTTAAGTAATTTATTTAACTGTTTATTGTATAAATTTTGTATAATTCTCATTTTGGCCAGCGTTATCTATTAAGTGGAAATTGTTTCTTTAAACTTGCTGGAATAACACCTTCCTAAAGTGAGTAAAAAGGGGCAATCTCTAATCTTTCTCCTTATAACAGAACTATTTAAACTCACCGTTTTATACTCTCAAGTCATTAATTTGTATTTTAATCGCAATATTTATTGTAATCTTTCATTCTCTCATTGCTTTGCTGTTCATCAAATAAACCTCTTAATAATGGGTTTCAGTGATTAGATAGCGCACCATAAGGGCATAGTAAATAATACACACTCTCAGTAGAAAATAAAAACCTAAGTCAAAACTATCTAAGCTACACAACCCAGTCGCCTATCATTCTGATAGGCGACAGTATCACTCCACAGTACTGTGCAAATTACATAATATCAATATCAATCGTATAAATATTAAAAAATCAGGCATTAAGGGAAGCATGTCTGTCGAACTAGCAGAGAATACTGTGGCTAGACCACTGGGATCAGTCAAAGAAGAGATATATCGAATAGCTAAACAACTTGCACAAAGCAGATGGACAGGGCTTACAACTTGTAGCATTTCCTCCAGGCAATTGTGGCCCTTACTTGATAACAGGACAGCGCTATTACAGCACAGTCGGAAGGACCTAAGAAACATCACTACCGTAGTCACCGGACATTGCCTGTTCGGTAGACACGCTCAACGTATGCAAATAACGACTTCTGTAGAAGTTGCAGAGATGAAGAAGAGGAGGAAAGTATTCAGCATTTCTTGTGTGAATGCCCCGGCCTCGCGAGAAGAAGATTCATTGTACTGGACGAACCATTGTTTAATGATTTGGAGGAAGTGAGCAGCCTGCAACTGGGTCGACTTACTAAGTTTATTAACAGCAGTGGCTGGTTTAAATGAGCTGTCAATATTCTTCTACGATCGCGTTAACCATCAGGAAGCTGATACAAATAGGTTCCGCGGAACATGTGTGGTACCACAACGGTCCTTATAAGATTACGTGTGACTGTTTGGACAATGCCAGAGGTCTGCCACTCTAACCTACATAACCTAACCCAATTCGGGATGTTAATGCTGAATATGATGAATTCGGTTACCAATTTGATCAAACGACTTGGTTCCTCGGTAATCGCCCAGTGAATTGGCCTCTTTAAATATAAAAAACCATTTTAATTAAATACAATTTTTTTTGTAGCTATTTTGGTCAACACCTCGGTGATCAATATGCAGGACTCACTTCCTTAGTTCTAGATTATGGACGAACAAAAAACTCAAAAACGTCCTTATAAATGCAGGAAATGCATTCCTATTTTAGATATTTATTATCCTCGACCTCTTTTTGTTTCCAGAAGAGTCGTCTGAAACTTCGAGAGTTCTTCTTATTAAATATATTCCACATTCTCGTAGTAAACAGAACGCGAACTCGTTTAAAGCACAACGGCAGCAACTGACTTAAAATAAATGGCAGCCGCAACTACATGCAATTTCAACTTTCACAAAGGCGAAAGAAATATGACACCTCGAGTGTGTTTGGTCCGAAGTATGGATATTTCGGTCGCAGGGCATGTAATTAATTCCCTTTTCCGCTTTGTACTGGTATAATTGCCGTCCCGAAAGTTCCGTTTATAATGAACTAATTTTTTTAATACAGGGTGCAAAATTTAAAGCAAATAGCGATATCAAAGAAAGTTAAATTAGTGCTCAGACACCGTGTGTACCGCCAAGGGGGGGGGGGGTGTTAGGGTTTACCCCTCAGAAACGTACATTTTACTTCCTATGCACTCTCAGCCTTCGCGTTACATAATAGACCAGGCTGAAGCCTTTGAAAATGGTAAAAAGTGAATAAAAATAATAGTAGGATGAAACCCATTGGAAAAGGAAGAGAATATAACAAAAATGAAAGGAAAAATAATTTACGGGCGATTCGAAGTCGGAAAGTGGAAGGGGTGAGTTTTTAAGGGTAGAAAAGGATTTATCTCGATTCCCGGCAAAACTACAAGTCTTATGGAAAAACGTTAAATAGCAAAGTTGTTGGTAATAAAAAGATCTACAACTTTTGTATTAACACTTTTTTTACATAACCTCAAAATTTATGTGAAAAATTCAAATAACCAAGTTTTTGGTTTTTTATTTTTCTTTTACAAAAAAATTTTTTTTTCACGAAATTTGGCGAAAACTTACCTTTTTATGTCCCAAACACACTGTAATTTTTTTGATTTAAAATATTTATTTTTTCACCTTATTTTGACTTAATATCGAAAAAGCACCCTAATTTTCAATCGAAAATTCTCACATCAAAATATCTGCTTTTTAAAAAAAGTCGGTGGGCTTTTTGTTCATTAAAATCTCTACTTTCTGATGGTGTAAAAAAATATACATTACTATAATAAATGCTCTCAAAAAATGCAAAGAAACGAAAAAAACGCTAATCCGAATTTTTTTTTTAAATCATTATGTACAATTTTGAGTTTTTTATGGTTATGTTATCTATGTTTTATGGATTTGTAATTTTTTGTTTATCAATGTAACATGGAATCTTACGTTTTTCGAGGAATTAAAGTATAAATTTTAATAAATAACTCAAAATTGTACATAATGATTAAAAAAAAATTCGGATTCGAGTTTTTTTCGTTTGTTTGCATTTTTTGAGAACATTTACCATAGTAATGTATATTTTTTTTACACCATCAGAAAGTAGAGATATCAACGAACTAAAAGCTCGCCGACTTTTTAAAAAAGCAGATATTTTGACGTGAGAATTTTCGATTGAAAATTAGGGTGCTTTTTCGATATTAAGTCAAAATAAGGTGAAAAAATAAATATTTTAAATCAAAAAAATTACAGTGTGTTTGGGACATAAAAAAGTAAGTTTTCACCTAATTTCGTAAAAAAACGAAAGAAAAACGAAAACATTTTACATCGCGGTGGGTATTTCGCTATCGAAACGTATTTGCCGCTATGAAGGGTGAATGCAGCGAGAACGGAATGTGAACATTATCATGAGTATGAGGGAAATAATGACGGCTTACAATTTTATTAAAGCAGTAGCTAGGCTATTGGAATTATCAAAATAGCCTATTTTTTGGGGGATCGAAGACATCTTCGACAAAATGATGAGGGGGTAAAAATGTAAATAATTGGGTCTCTACTTTAAAGGGTCTTTGGGTAAGTACGCCTGTGCGGCGGCCAGCCCTGGACTGCGGTCCTGCGTTCCACCCCTGTTTTAAACAAACGTTTACAAACGATTTTAAAACACTAAAATGTGCTATGCATAAATTTAATCACGCGATGACGCTCTCGGCGTTTATTGAAACACAAATATAAATAATGCCATGATTAGTAAAACCAGTCTACAACGGCTTAATCGACTAAACAAGTTTAATACGATAATTTTCCATATCCGATCCGTCTATGGGAGCCACACCTTTTGCTTTACCCATGGCGATGAGGAAATAGAACACATCAGACTGCGAGACGTAGACGACTCGGCGAAGAAATAAAACTCGTCTTCGTCGGTCAAGGAAGTAGACTGGTGGACTGGTGCACATGCTATTTCCTCTACCAGCATATCGTAGTAATTTCTTGCTGGATGTAAAGAAGCAATTCATAACCAGGGCCGGGATAGGTTTGTTTTACTCAAACATAAAGAAATAACATTTAATTGTTAACATAAAGGTGTGCTGTCGATTTTTTGGGTGGGCATTTGCGTGTGTAGAAGAAGATAAGCAAAACAATCGTTTTGTTTGCAATAAATAAGACACGAACACCTTAACGCTGTCGTTAACAACTATACAGGCAAGGCGATAATCAATTTTTTAAATCGATCTAGATAAAATCAACAAGAATCGATATCCCAAAAATATGTTTGGCAATAAGACAAAACATTTAGTAATAATACTTAATGCACACTATTAAGTCAAAGCAAATGTTCGTTTTTATTTATTCGGTAATTCGTTTCGTTCTTTCCCAAATTTGGTAGAGTTTAAATTTAAAATTAAAAGGAACGCCATGAATGGAAATCGCTGTATTTTTACACCCAAAAAACGGACAAACGAACACTTGTGATACTAGCTGCTTTTTATTTGCATTCTCGATCAGTTCACTTTTAACTGACCTAACCTAAAATGATCTGATCCAAAATGCATAAAAAAAAACGGCTTTTATTCTGTTTCGGACTACGTCAGTGTCATTTGTCACGTAAATTTTGTTGAGGTTATGGTTATTCTCGATTTGATTATTTTAAAAGAAATAAACACTTTGTTATACTTAGGTGCTATTATAGCTTATTCCTCCTCCGAATCCTCTGATTTTAAAATTTGGATTACGGGCAAATATTTTATATTTTTATCTGTGGTTTGAGGTTAGGCTACGCCAAGTAGGTATCTGTCAAAACAACTCCCACCCTTTACTTCTGAACAGCTCACTTTAAGTGATCGAAATTTGCGGGTAGTGCAGTTAGGGGCGAAAGGGGAAGTGACCGGGTCACTTACAAATCAGTTCAGTTTGTAAATAAAACATCCTAACTATCAAATTTTAGTGATCTGGGTGAAATTGACCTGATCCAAGATGCAAATAAAAAGCAGCTAATATGTATCGTACACTAATTTCCACCACAGGCGGCGGCTTAAAATCAGCGGCACGAAGTTCAACTAAATAATTTGGGGTTCGTTTTACTTGTTAAATTATAACAAGACGCCAAGATCAGTTTGTTTATTAATTTAATATTTATTATCAAAAAATCAACTGCCATTTTGGCTTGCTTCTCGACTATACAGTTTGGTTTGTATCTCTGCTCCACGAGTTAAAAGTCAAAGTTTCATTTATTCTTTTACATGGAATGGTTCGAGTCACATGCAATTAATACTGCCAAGATTAAACCTAAACTTTGGCTTAGTATGTTGATGATACCTTTATTACCTGGACAGGCAGTAACGAAGAGCTCATACAGTTTTTGCAACATAAGAGTATAAGAGTATCTAATATTTATTTATATTCACTATGGAAACAGAACAACGTATTATTCAACACCTTTTCTCGATGTTCTCGTCAAACGAAGTGCCGAAAGAATAAAAACGTCAGTGTACAGCAAACCCCTTTATACGGGGCAGTACTTTAACTACGGATCAAATCATTCAAACTCCATAAAACAGGGCATAATTCAAGCTCTGTTTTATAGAGCATTTGCAGCATCTGGAAGACCTTAATATTAAAATATCAAGCATCAAAACTACTAAGGTATTACAGAAACGAACGAGGAGCAGGTATTTCTTACAATACCTTATGTTAAGGGGATTTCTGAACATATTAGCAGGATAAGCAAAAACTATAACATCAAAATAGCCTTCAAGCACGTAGGCGGAGCCATCGAGCTTCATTGCACATGGATAGTATATAGGACAGTAGCCCTAAAATTATAATTTAGTATAAACTTGAAAATGGTTAAAAACGTTTCGTTAAGTCACAAAATACAGACAATGGAAGCCCGACAAAGTAATTCATTTGATAATACTACATTGTCTACCCATGTGGTAAATATACACACAACCAAACTTATATGGAATCACCTAATATTTTTTATTATGTATGGAATATATGAAAATTATTTATTTAGAAATAAAATTCATTCTTTACCCAATATTTTAATCAAAAAATTTTTACATAGGAATTAAAGAATTAATTATAATTGACAAAAGAAACATAACGGTTTTTTTTTGGTTTCTGAAAATTATTAAGATTTAAATTAACTAATAAAAAACGAGAAAAAATAGAAAATTATTAATTTTAATAATCCGTATTGCCACCTTTAACCCTTATGCAATCTTCAATTCGCGCTGGAATGCTTCTGATTAAATTGTCAACATTTTCTTGCGGTATGTTTTCATATTCTCCTAATGCTGCTTAAATAAGCTGTGCGATATTTCCTGGATTATCCCGACGAGCTCTAATCCTTCTTTTAAGCTGGTCCCACAAGTTTTCAATTGGATTTAAGTCCGGTGAACATGCAGGCCAGTCTAAAATTGTGACTTCTTCCGTTTCAAGAAATTCTCGAGCCACTCTGCTAGTATGAGAAGGTGCATTACCTTGCATAAAGATAAAATTATGCATTGTGCAACTGCACCTCGCCAAGGCCAAACTACCGGCTCTAACACCAAATCAACACACCTCGGACCGGTTAAAGTTTGTTGGAGAGGTAGCAAAGGAGTTTTTGCTCCTATCATAATACCTCTCCAAAACATTACGGTTCCTCCTTTATATTTTGGGATAGATCTGGCAGCTTGGAGTCTAGCTTGTCTTCCTGGAGCTCTGAGAACCTGAATTCGACGATCATCTCATCTAAGGCCAATTCTGATCTCATCTGAAAAGAGAACATTTTACCAATTTTTAATTGTCCAGTTTTGGTGTTGAATGGACCAATTTAGCCGGTCAGTTTTGTTTTGCCTGGACAACTCTGGAACCCGTAACTGTCTCCTGCTGTACAACCCTCGAGCATGAAGGCACTAAGTCTTTTTCGTATAGTTTCAACTAAATCATTTACACCTGTAGCTTCTAGCTAGAAGTTGTCGTTTCAGCTCTGGATGAGAAAGATTCGGATTTATTCTAGCAATTTGGCACATAAAGCGGTACTGTTGTTCAGTTGTAACTCTTTGACGACTTTGTCTAGGCCTATTCTTGAGAGTTCCTAATTCCAAATACCTTGCATACGTTTTTGATATAAGACCCTGGGTAACGCATACTACCACTGCTACGTCTCTTTGGGTCATTCCCTGTTCAACAAGAGCAACAATTTTTCCTCTGTGCACATCTGTGAGTCCAACATAAGGCATTATTATCATATTATCTTCTTTGAACCGAAATACGAAATAAAATTACAGGAGTAACGTGATTTTACTACCTACTGAACACAAAATTTAAAAGATTATAATAATATGCAGTCGTTTATTTTTTGTTATCATGTTTATTTTTACAGCAAAAAACTTTATCTTCGACTAGCATACCACGTTTTTTCCCTACAAAATATTTTAGTCACAAATACTGAGTGATTCCATATAAGTTTGGTTGTGTGTATATTCGCACAATCTACATCGCTGACATGCGTTGCGATTATTCTTCTATTTTAATTTCTGAGTCCAGTGCTGCGCGGCGCCATAAGAACATTATTTTACGCTTGGCCTATCCACACACTCATCTATAAGCAGGTGAGAAATGTAAGACTTATCGGATCCCGTCTTCCATATTACGGAAGACTCAAAACTAATTGAACCAAATAAATTCCATTAAGTTACAATCGTGTACACGCAGGATTATGCGATAACATCCGCTGGGAATGTCGTTTAATAAATATTCCACACCGCAGGTATATGGGTAATGTAAGCTAATTACAGTGTTTAATTGTGAGATAGGCATTAAGGGGAATAAATAAGTAGACTAACATCGCAAAGTGATTATTGTTGGTTAAACGAATAAATTATGTACTTTTGGGCCCTATATGCTGCTATATAAGCGTACATGTAATAAAATATGGGTTTGTAGGGATTTATGTTATTCTATATCATTGGATTTTGCACCATTTCCATTACTAGCCAAGACGTTTAAAGTTTAAGGAACTTTTGCGTGTAGTAGCTTTCTAACATCACGATGTATGAGACGGCCCGGACGCGTTGTGGACTGAGGTGCGGACCGGAGGCCGCCCTAGGTGGGCTACTCGCTTTACCAATAAATTTTAAAACTTATAGAGGTGAATATTTATAAATTAAAAGTTGACCTTCAATTTCTATATATTATGTGTAAACAGCTAAAATTGGCCCCTAATTCTTGCCCAAAAATTGGAATTTCTTTTCAATTTTTGATGAAGTTGTTTTTAAGGGTTTGTTTCTAAAATGTGTTTAAAAATGATTCGTCGTCATGTTTCTAGTTTAAAAAGAAAGAGAACGTCAATTAAACTATAAGGTTGGTTTTCAGTAACTTTTTAGATACCATGTCCGTGGGGTCTTAAAACTCAATCCTTTTTATTAGCCATAATTTTTTTTTATATTTGACTAGACACGCATATTTTTTATCGATTTATTAATACTAAAAGTGCAATATCTTATGAATTATGAATATTTTAATTTGGGGTTTAAAACTCCTATTTCACATGATCCGACCGTCGTATGTCCCTGGAGCAAAATCCAATATTTGCGAACTTCAAAAAATACCTGTCCCAGTGAAGTTGGCCCAACGCAGTGATGATTTGCTGCTAATTGGTTTCGTTGATTTTTATTAATCGACAGTTTTTTTTGGATTTGTAAGATATTTTTTTCTGTTACAAAAAAATCTAGTATTTTAGTCTAATATTAAATAAAAATATCGTATGTTATCACATCACAAATACATTTTAGTTTTTAATACGTTTTCGCTAATATGACAAATTTCATAAAAAAACGTAGTTTTGATAGTTGGGCCAACTTCACAGAGACAGGGCTCGTATATTTTAACTGTTATGTTGCTAAAGTAAATAATATTTAACAAATGTTGGGGTTTCTGTGTTATAAAATTGTCTTGAATAGCCATTATTGTTAATGTTTGGGCTAAAAATAATTATTGAACGCTGTCCCGACGTTTTCTTCATATGACCGTAGAAGGACTTTTTAGGTTGTCTTTTCGATGCTAGATGATACTGCATGTGTGAATTAAATGTTTTATTATTGCAAATAGCGACAGTTACTTGTGCAGTTCGGGTTTGCGATATTATTTACAGTTCTTGTCGTGTATTTTGATATAAAATAGGTGAGTTTAAGTTTTCGTATTTTTTCTATTAAGATGACCGTCTATGGTGATAAAAAACAACATAACATAGTAATAAAGTTGCTCGCTTTGGTTTTTTGTTGTTGGTTATTTACCGGTGGAAATTCTAACCTAAATTTCACAACATGGCGATAGGCTCAATTTTAAGTAAATAAAAATGAGTGAAATCACATGACCGTCGATCTCATGACCGTAGCATGAAAAACATAACGGTCGCAACAAAAGCATGACCGTCGTCACAAAAACATGGCCGTCGCATACTTTTTTTGTACCTCCTTACTTCCAAATTTGTAAAATCTGGAACATTTTGGTGGTTTATTAAAGAGTTACCATATGGCACTAACCAAAAATCTATTTTCGGACTTTTTAAATTTATCTTATTGGTCATGGTACAATATCATAGAGGACATATTCTAAAAATTACTATTAAACTTGCCTTATGGTGCCTATGGTGGCATTCAATTGCATAATATGGTTGCTTCTTAAATTCACCGTTTGGCAGTATAAAGTGTATTAAATAAAATTACAGGTCGAAATCGAAATTAAATCAAAGCTAGCACTTACAAAAAAAAAAGTATGGAACGGTCATGTTAAAAATTTGTTTATTTTCTATATAAAACCCTTTGAAATTTTATTTTCATGACACTCGAGCACTTTCCTAACCATTTTGGCATATTTCACTCAGTTACCTAAAAGAAAAAAGTCAGTTTTTTAAATTAAATCAGCATCTTAAAAGATACCATAAAACTTATAAAATCGAATATAAAACGCAAACAAATCCAGCTAAAATAACCAATCTTCGATGTTATCGCGTACCTAACCTCAAGTCAAATATTAGTTGGTATATAACTTGTAATGCTTTTTCCAATTTGGCAAAAACTTGGGTACCTACGTGTAAAACATTTACAAGCACACTATCTTGTACAAGGATTTGAAAAAGTTTTTGCCCGAGAATGTGACCCGTGGAATACTTTCACCCTTGGATTAATATAAACATGTCGTCGTCGGTACAATATTTAGGTAATATCTGACATATCACAAAAATATCAATTTATTTCATTGCTAATTTTGGGAGAATTGTATAGTGAAAGAAGAATGACATAATAATGTTAAAAAAATCTTACCCGATATTTTTCGCTATACAATTCTCCTAAAATATTTAATGAAATTCCTTGATATTTATTTAATATGTCAATTATTATTACCTATAAAATATGAAGACGATATAGATTTTATTTAAATTTTGTGTAAAAGCTAGAAAAAATAAATAAATACACGCGAAATAGGTTATAGGTTGGCAAGCATGTTGATACTCCCACCTTAAATACCCACAAAAAACAACAAGGAATCCACAGACAACTTAAAACACAACAACAAAAATGGCGCCGAGCCGGTTCTGTAGTGTATTTTGAGCATGTCGATAAAGAAGGACAGGCCGATAACAAGAGATTTGTGCGCATGCCCAATTCTGCTGGAAGGGATGGCATCGGACCGGTAAGCCGTGCGCTCGGACGTATTTTTTTACCCATAAAACTTAACTTTTGTTTGCGCAAGAGATAAGCCGTACGTATCTAAAGGTAAATATCTATGGTCAAGACCAGTGGCGGATTCAGAAAAAATTGACAGGGGGGGCACTTACTTGTTATCTTGGGGTGCACGAAAAGCCCGCTGCGGACGAAACGCGCCGCAGGCGAAAATTTTTTAAGACCACGCCCAAATTTGGTCAATAATTTTTAGTAAATATTTTAAAAATGTATGATTACCTACTTATTTTATTGAAAATGAAATAAGATAAAAAAAATAAAAAAAAGACCAATTTATTTTTCATTAGCGGGTACATTGTTTAAAAGTAAAGTTCAATCTTCTGGTTTTATTTCCAGCAAACTTATCAATAACAATAAAGTCCCTAGATCGACACTTTGTGATCTGTGTCAAGTTAATTTCGGGTTTAGGTCTTCCCTCAATTTTAATTTCAATTTTTTGCTCAATACTTAATGAGCTAAAATTGTTTCTCAAATATTCCACATTCATAGCCGTTTTGGCATGTTTATTTTTATTAAAATAAGTCCTTACTACCCCAAAATAATACACTTTCTTTGTAAACAAAACCACAGATTACAGTTTTCTGTAACAAAACACAAATTCTAAAATCCTAAAATGTATGCTTTTTATCTAACGTGCTTTTACGCCATCTTTTCGCTAATTATCAAACCACGTTGAAAACCTGATTTTTAATATCCATTTCTAAATGCTGTAAAGTTTTGGCATCAAAAAAATATTTGGTTGTTACAGTACAATGCTTTGTCACTGTGTTTGAAATTTTGGGTGTTGCGCTTAGGTTGGTTCGTGCGAAATTATTATGACAGGGGAGGCACGTGCCCCTGTGCCCCCCCTCTAAATCCGCCACTGGTCAAGACCGATACTTCAAAATAACAAAACAACCAACAAATTTTAATTTCAGTCCATCCAGCTCTAGACCACCCTGCAATATCTTCTGTGTGGTGTAAGAGCTTACCCACTCTATTTTACTGCCATAATTAATAAAACGTAAATGTTAAAAGGTCCTTATTTTCAAGCAAAGTTCTAAATAAAAAAATTCTCATTCCCCGCCAGATGTTTTTTTCTAAATGACGTTGAAATATGTTTGCCTTTTCTTATTTCGGGCCGAACCAAGCTTCTCCGGACTTGCCTTTCAAATCATTCAAGGTTTATTTAAATTTGCACAGTTTATTGCATTCTTTAATTTGGAAATGTCGTTTTTTAGTCGGCTTAACTTCTTAAATAACAGGATACGTCGCAGGATGGAAAGATGCCAATTGCGCGCCGCTGTTATATTTTAGCATTTTTATCCCTATATACAGTGTGCACCTCACCTATCGTCTTCTATAGCTCACTTGGTAATTAAGTTAGGATTTTAATATTTTGCAGACCTTACCTGTATCTTGGGGCGCACTTCAGGAAAATATTTTTTTTTATGGTGTTCCAAAAAAGTGTGACATCATAAGGATGCATTTTTTTTAGATTACATGCCATACATTTTCTTACTTATTTGGGTGCCTCCTATAGTTACCTACATACCCCTAAAATTTTATTAAAATCGATTAAGTATTATAGGCGAAAAAAAATAAAAACTGAAAAATATCAGTTTTGCACCACTGGTTTTAAAAATTAATAAAAAGTAAAAGTAATGCCTCGTTAATAAAATTATACAAAGGTACTTATTAAATAAAATCTAACAGTCTCGTTAACCACGTTTAATTATCACGAATTATACAGGGTGTCCAAAGTTTAGTGTCAAACTTTGCAAACTTTAAAGCAATCTATTTTTCTTATTTGAAATAGGAACCCTTGTATATTTTAAAGCCATTCGATGCAGAATTAAAAATCAAACATTTGTCCTAATTACAACCCTATCGCAATTTCTAACGCATTAAGACTTATTTGCAGAAAACTCATTTTATTAACTATTCCAGCAGTCATTATTATAAATAAAAGTATCAAAGGTGGCTTTGAAAAACAGTTTATTGGTATTAACGTTTATTAAAGTGTCAAGAGACCATTTTGACTTTAGTATTCTAAAAGTTTCAAATATTGTTAAATTGTTAGTAATAATTATTAACTGGAAATGATAATCGTGGAGATGGTTATCCTTTAAAATTCGTTGAACTGTTCTTTCGCTTACATCTACGGCATCAGCGACTGCTTGTTGACTAACTAAAGGATTTTCTATGACAGATACTAGCACAGCCAATTGATTTTCTTTAGTTCGGACCGGTTTATTTCTCACTGGTTTTGGGCAGTTTACATTTCCCGTTTGTACAAACCTCTCTAATATGTTTTGCAGGCTCCTTTTGTCTGGATGTCGTTGTTCCGGTTCCGGATAACGCTGTGCGTAAACTCGGCTTGCCAAAAAACAGTTCTTTTCGCACGCTCCTAATATAGAAATCATATCTACGAGCTCTTCTTGGTTGTAGTCCATCACAAAAAACAATATAAAGTACTTAACAGCTTTAATAAATACTAACAATTTAACAATATTTAAAACGTTTAGATTACTAAAGTCAAAATGGTCTCTTGACACTTTAATAAACTTGAATACCAATAAATTATTTTTCAAAGTCACCTTTGATACTTATTCATAATAATGACTGTTGGAATAGTTGATAAAATGAGTTTTCTGCAAATAAGTCTTGATGCGTTAGAAATTGCGATAGGGTTGTAATTAGGACAGATGTTTGATTTTTAATTCTGCATCGAATGACATTAAAATATACAGGGGTTCCTATTTGAAATAAGAAAAATAAATTGCTTTAAAGTTTGCAAAGTTTGACACTAAACTTTGGACACCCTGCATAATTCGTAATAATCAAACTTAACGAGACTGTTAGACTTTATTTAATAAGTACCTTTGTATAATTTTATTAACGAGTCATTACTTTTATTTTTTATTAATTTTTAAAACCAGTGGTGCAAAACTGATATTTTTCAGTTTTTATTTTCATTCGCCTATAATACTGAATCGATTTCAATAAAATTTTAGGGTTATGTAGGTAACTATAGGAGGCACCCAAATAAGTAAGAAAATATATGGCATGTAATTTAAAAAAATACATCCTTGTGATGTCACCCTTTTTTGGAGCACCCTGTATGAAAAAAAAATATTTTTCTGAAATGCGTCCCAAGATACAGGTAAGGTCTGCAAAATTCTAACTTAATTACTAAGTGAACTATAGAAGACGGGAGGTGAGGTGCAGGACCCTGTATATCCAAGGTGGTACCTTCAGGGGCGTCTCTAAAAGAGGGCAGGGAGGCGTCCTTCCAATAATTAATTGAGTTGAAAAGTTAGCTATTACACATACGGGGTGTCCCAATAGTGCGACAGAGTACAATAATTCTCTTATGGTGCTGGATAAAAAAATTTTTTATAAGAATTATACAGGTTCCTATGGAGCACATTATATACAGGGTCTTTCGTAATTCGAGGTCATATCAATCATACATTTTTTAAATGGGTCATCCTCTTTTTTATTCCATAACTAAGTTCCGCTCATTTTTCTGAGTATATTGGGTTTAATTATTATTCACGGGGTACTTTAGAATTTATGTCCAATTTTGGTGTCAAAATTGTTATGATTTCATGGGGCTGTATGTATCATTATAAGATTTATAATATGTTTAATTTTTTGTGCGCATAAGGCACAAGTATCATTTTTTCAATTTTTTTTCACGTTGATATTTCAAAACATTTTATTTTATTGGGTTTTCAATTATAATGTTTATTTGTAAAACCCAGTGCAATAAATTAATTCTGTTATAGGTATTCTGGCATTTGGAAGACCGGTTAGTTAATCATTTGTTTTTAGTTAGTCATAGGTAACTATGCAAAAGGATAATGTTGTGTTGGACGAAAAAGGTTATATTTTGGCTATTTTCAGTTCCAAAGAAGGAAAATCGGGAAAAAGTACCGAAGCGCCATACGTTACAGCGCAGCGCCTCCATTAAAAAATCTCAAACACAGGAAGTCAATTACAACACGGCTTGGTTGTTTATTATAGGCCTTTTAAAGTCGCTGCGCCAAATAAATCCCACTCCACACATCAAAACAGAATCAAAGAGGGGTGGCCTAAAAATATTTTATACACTGAGAAAAACCCGCCAACTAAATTACTTAGTTGATTTTTTTTTAGTTGTAGCTACTAAAAATGTCCGCAGACTTAGTTGCCATAATACCGCAAAGCTATTTACAGGGACTAACAAATATATTTTTTGCCCTCCACTTACAATTACTAATCGAATTAGTAGGATGTACGCCGAAAATGTATTTGGTAGACTTGCGGTAAATACATCCTTTGTTGTGATAACTAACAAGGGCGTAAGATTTTGTTATACTTGTGACAACTAAAAAAAAAATTATTTTAAATAATGCCTTAAGTTGTCGTAACGAAAAATATGGTAGCCATTACTAAATATTTAGTTAATCCACGCGGTAACAATCATTTCGTCTCCGTGCTTCGATACGTGTGCATAGTTTAAGTGAATCAGGTGCTTCTTGCCACGGTGTGTGTGTGTGTGTGTGTGTGTGTGTGTGTGTGTGAGGGTGTGCGCCTGCAATCTCATCATTGTGCGGTCTGTCGCCTGATCAAACGATGCGTTGTGTGGCCTTCACCGACTTATGCGGCCATTTTCTTGGCCACACAATGCAAAACCTTTTTTAATGGACTCTGCGCGACCTGCTGATCCGATTGATACTTACTTTGCCTATTAAATAATTTTGACCCCATAAAAATAGTAAAAATAAATGCAAAGCCAAATTTTTACACGCTGAAAGAATTTAACTCACCTTATGTGGCCACGCCTAATTGTTGATTAGTGCTGCCCTCTGCTTTAAAATAACCTGCTATGTTGTTTTTCAAGGACAGATCATTTTAATATTATTTTATTTTTCTCATATTTTGCGTGCCTCGATGAGTGTATTCGAATTGTGGTATTTTAAACCTTATGGGGACATTCTAAGCATTATAAATGTGGGTAGTTGTATTATTATTGCAGGTTTTAAAAATAAATTTAGAAAAATACATCATTTATTTGTAACGGATTTTACGAATGGTAGGAGGTTTTTAATTAGACGTATTTCATATCGAACTTTAAAAAATAGAGAGAATGTGGGAAAATTAGAGAGAAGGTAGGAAGAGAAAATAAAATGTAGTAAAAAAAAATTTGTTTATAGCGGGAAGACATAAAATTGGATTGTTCTCAAATATGTTTAGTAATATGTCGTTATCAAGGCGCTTGAGGTCAAAAAAGCAAATTTATTTTAAAAATTTTAAAGAAGTGAAAGGCTTGGTATTAGGAGGAAATAAATCTGATCTTTGTAGAATATAAAGTGATATGTCATTTTTGAGGTTTTTACTTTGAGAATACTAATTCTGCTGTTCACAAGTATTAAAGAGAGGGTGAGGCTGACAGGAGATTAAATTCGATTTCGTGAATAAGGGATACCTCTCTATGCCACTGCGGGAACTACGAGTGAAGGGCCATATGGGGATCTCAATTTTAAAAACAAAAACTTATCTCGTGATTATAGTGATAAATAAAAATTATTAAAAAGTCACCTGACCAAAAATTGTTTTTAAAAAAAAAAGTGTATGGCCCCTTTAGGCCACCGCTGGAACCACGTGTCTAGGGCCACACAGGGAACTTACTTGATTTTGAAAACAGAAATTTATTTCGTGATTATTAATGGAAATATATAAATCTATTAGAGAGACACACGTGACAAGAAATAGAGCCTTTACTAGAATAATATAAAAAAATTTTAACAATAGTTACCTATTTAAAAAAAGTATATGGCCCCTTTAGGTCACCGCTGGAACTACATGTGTAGGGCCACACAGCAAACTTTCTTGACATTGAAAACAGAAATTACTTCGTAATTATTGATGGAAATATATAAATCTATTAGAGAGACACGTGACAAAAAATAGAGCTTTCACTAGAATAATATAAAACATTTCAAAAGAAGTTAAAAAAAAAAGTGTATGGCCGCTTAAGGCCAAGGCTGGAACTATATGTGTAGGGTCACACATGGGACTTACTTGATTTTGAAAACGAAAATTTAGTTGATCATTATTGATAGAAATAAATGAAACTATTAAAAAGACAAGATAGTCTAGTCCTTGTAAGTCCGCTTCCTAACTTATATAACCTAACTATTTACAAGCTAAAGTTCCTTATTTTAACAAGTCAACTCAACTAAAGGGTTCAAGTGCTGGAAGAATATATTATTTAAAGAATAAAGGTGTTTGTGATTAAAATTCCAAGGTGCGACTTAAAAAAGTCGTACCGACGACAACTTATTGAAAAAGAGCGCTTAAACCATTAGAATCTTCGAGTTTCTCAATAATAATCTTACGGTGGATTTTTTTTTTCAAAATCGAAAAAATTCTTTTTTGAGACTAGTAATTAATTTTCCAAGTCGTAAATAAATTTCGAAAATCTGAAGCGTCTTCTATAAGCTCAGTAGCAAATGGTTTGTAATCATTTTGGTCAGAATTTATAAGCGGTTTAAGGCCAATCGTCATTACCGGACTTTTTACTGATTTTTAACCAATCGCGATCAGTTCTAAGACGACACCACTTTTTACCACGGGAAATTTAAGTTTTATTAAAATAATATTTCCTTACACTATGCTATTGCACGATATAAAATTAATTTAGGCATCATGTATAATCCGTATTTAATCAATCAATCAACAACTGATCTTTTATCAGCTTAGCGTATTTTCTTTATTTTTAGCAATAGTATTCTTGTTCCAATTACATATTCTTAAAAATTTTGACGTTTTTATCGGTTTTTGCACACTCTGTGCTGCACAAAGAGTACGATCTTACTCTAGCAATTTTTATATTTTTTAATTGGGCATTGTTGGTACTTTCCGCGTGATCTGTGCAATACAAATTGTTGATAAGTTTGTAGAATAATAGTAGGACGTCTTTTTCTAAAAGTTTCATTGGAAAGTCTTAATATTCATGTTTTAATATTTAATAATCGTATATTGGATATTACGTATTATTTGAATAGGCCATACAGAATGTCTTTGAAGGTATATCTGAATATTTAAAATAACGGTTCTAATTCAGTTTGGAAATGAGGTACTTAGTGTAAACTGAAAACATGATCTATATAAATATGTTCAAATGTATAAACGGGACATATAGAAAGAGTAAAAATTACATAGAATATTTTGAAATGTTCTGCATGGTTAGCCAAACGAAAGTTAAATTGGAAATATATTTTTGTTCAGGTTTATGTAAAAAAAAATAAGAATAAAGAAGTTTTACCGTTAAAAAAATACACGACTTCTTAATGCTTTTAAAAGTATAAAATAATAGTTATTAGAAATAATACTTAAATTACTTATTACTAAAAACAAAAACATAATTCCGTTAATTTTTGAACATTTTTATTAAATATTAAAAATAAAATGGTTTTTAAGTTATTACTAAAGTTATATTTAAAAATGTAAGAAAAAGTTTATTGTTAAAATAATTTCGGTGACGTGGCACTCCAACAGCTGCTATTTGTGTTGAGCGACGCAGAGGTTTGCAACGCGTTGTTTTGTATACTGTGCTGCTTTTTGATTTGGATGTTAAATTCAAAATAAATAAAAGTATTAAAAAGTTACCTGACAAAAATAGGGCCTTCACTAAAATAAAATAAAATGTTTCAAATATATTTACGTTAGAAATAAAAGCGTATGGCCCCTTTATGCCACCGCTGGACCTACGTGTGTAAGGCCATACAAAGAACTTGGTTTTAAAAACGGAAATTCGCTTACTGATGTTGATGGAAATAAATAATGCTATTCGATACTCACCTGACAAAATATAAGGCCTTCACTAGGATAATATAAAAAGTTTTAAAAATAGTTCTTTTAAAAAGAAAAGTGTATGTCCCCTTTAAACCACCGCTGGAACTACATGTGTAGGGCCACACCAGGGACTTGATTTTAAAAAGGGAAATTTACTTACTGATTATTGCTGGAAACGATTAATACTATTTGATACATAAAATACAAAAAATAAGGCCTTCACTAGGATAATCTAAAAAGTTTCAAAAATAGTTATTTTAAAATGAAAAGTTTATGTTACCGCTGGAACTACGTGTGTGGGGCCGCACAAGGAAATTGATTTAGAAAAAAAAGGAAATTTACTTCGTGATTATTGATGGAAACAATTAATACTACTTAAAATACAAAAAATAAGGCCTTCACTAGGATAATCTAAAATGTTTCAAAAATAGTTATTTTAAAATGAAAAGTGTATGACCTCTTTATGCCACCGCTGGAACTACGTGTGTAGGGCCGCACAAGGAAATTGATTTAAAAAAAAAAGGAAATTTACTTCGTGATTGTTGATGGAAATGATTAATAGTATTTGATGCCTAAAATACAAAAAAAATAAGGCCTTCACTAGGATAATCTAAAAAGTTTCACAAATAGTTATTTTAAAATGAAAAGTGTATGACCCCTTTATGCCACCGCTGGAACTACGTGTGTAGGGCCACACAAGGAACTTGATTTAAAAAATAGGAAATTTACTTCGTGATTGTTGATGGAAATGATTAATAGTATTTGATGCCTAAAATACAAAAAATAAGGCCTTCACTAGGATAATCTAAAAAGTTTAAAAAATAGTTATTTTAAAATGAATAGTGTATGACCCCTTTATGTCACCGCTGGAACTACGTGTGTAGGGCCGCACAAGGAAATTGATTTAAAAAAAAAAAGGAAATATACTTCGTGATTGTTGATGGAAATGATTAATACTATTTGATACCTAAAATACAAAAAAATAAGGCCTTCACTAGGATAATCTAAAAAGTTTCAAAAATAGTTATTTTAAAATAAAAAGTGTATGACCCCTTTATGCCACCGCTGGAACTACGTGTGTAGGGCCGCACAAGGAAATTGATTAAAAAAAAAAAATTTACTTCGTGATTGTTGATGGAAATGATTAATACTATTTGATACCTAAAATCCAAAAAGTAAGGCCTTCACTAGGATAATTTAAAAAGTTTTAAAAGTAGTTATTTTAAATGAAAAGTGTATGACCCCTTTATGTCACCGCTGGAACTACGTGTGTAGGGCCGCACAAGGAAATCGATTTAAAAAAAAAAAGGAAATATACTTCGTGATTGTTGATGGAAATGATTAATACTATTTGATACCTAAAATACAAAAAAATAAGGCCTTCACTAGGATAATCTAAAAAGTTTCAAAAATAGTTATTTTAAAATGAAAAGTGTATGGCCCCTTTATGCCACCGCTGGAACTACGTGTGTAGGGCCACACAAGGAACTTGATTTAAAAAAAAAGGAAATTTATTTCGTGATTATTGATGGAAACGATTTATACTATTTATTTTTATACTTAAAATACAAAAAAATAAGGCCTTCACTAGGATAATCTAAAAAGTTTCAAAAGTAGTTATTTTAAAATGAAAAGTGTATGACCCCTTTATGCCACCACTGGAACTACGTGTATAGGGCCACAGAAGGAACTTGATTTAAAAAAAAAGGAAATTTACTTCGTGATTATTGATGGAAACGATTTATTTTATTGTTAAATAAATGAAATATTATTAATTTGTAAAATGTATTTATTTTTATAAAGTCATGACCTTAAATCAGGAGACCTGGCGACCCTAAATTTTACGTGTTGTTTAAATTATATTTTTATTTATATTGTATTTATATATGTATAAATTATAAGGAACTGGACTTACAACAGAATTTTAGATGAATCAATGTTTTATTTAATTTATTTTGAAAAATACTTTCTCCATAAAATCCAACAGTCAGTAGGTATGTATCTTGAATTTTGCAGGAAACTTAAAGGAATGCATGCGCATTTATTGGCAATGGCAAAAGAATTTCAAATTCCGATCAGCTAGCTGGTAACTACGCAGGCTTATAAGAAAGATAATTGAACATAGGACTCCCAACCATCTTTGATTTATAATGGTTGCATGTATAAAGGCTTTAATGTTTTTTTAAATATACCTAGAAAAATTTAAACCTTTCTATTAAATTCACCAAGTTAACTTACCAAGAAGAGAAAAAGTACAGGTATTATTCCTAAAAGCTTTATATTAGTACCTGTGAGGAAACCAGAGGGACCCCATAAGGTTTTAAAATATAATGTCCTTGAAATTTATTTGGATAATAATGTGTATGACCTCTTAATGTAGGTAAACTCAATACACTTAGTTTAAAGTCTTTATGGGGCCTGGCCACATAAGAGTTTTTTAAACATAACTTCTGAAATCGCGAGTGTATAGAAATAATTTTTGTACCAGTATATTCAGCAATAAAAATGGCAAATAGTTCATAGCCTAGTTCGCATGGCCACAAAAGTGATATGCCATCTCGATGTCCGTCTAATGATTGCTTGGCATGGAATGGTGTGTGTGTGTGTGTATGTATTACATTTACTGTGGCATCTTGTGTGTAAATAGGCCTGCACTATGTCGCCCGTTCTACTTGTGACACCCTACACCCGGATACGACAGCAAAATATGTAATATAACGACCTACGGTTAATGAAATTTAAATTTGGATATATTTCCCGCGTTTTTGTAGGCTCTCTCTCCATTCGGTAAGGACCAATTGGCGCTAGCTTATTTAAAACCGTTCCCGCCAATTGTGTATGATGTGCCACTATTTATGCCAGTTCACATCTTACTTTAACCTAAATTGTGGTATCCGCCGTACGGTGGCGCCTTCTACAATACACACTTGAACCATTTTATATTATTCAATACAACGCGCAAATAAGAGTTCAGCGTTCAGTAGCCAGTGCATCATAACGAGGAAGGAATAGCAAGTTAAGTAACTGAAAATTAATTTTATTAGACTTAAATACCGATTTATATAGAAATGCTATTATTTAGTAGATTTATTGGCACCTGTGTGTAATTTATGAATTATTAACTTAGAAAATTAAATTTGGAATATAATTAGGGCCAAGCTGAGCCTATACACAAAAGCAAGAAAAGTAAACTAAGCTTGGCTGTATTTTATGTAAGTCTCGGTTAATATGTAGGTAATATACAGTTTTCGAGGGGGACACAAAATTGGCAAAAAATCACGTTAACACGTGCAGCCCCCTAGGCGGGGGGGGGGGCACCACCCCTAAATTCTGAAGTGGAAAGGGGGGTCGATGATGTAAAATGCATGCACTTCAGTTCAATAGTTTTGTAGATTTATTGATTTAAAGCTTAGAGTAGACTTTAATAGGTACATCAGATTAGTTTGTACTGCTTTCAGAAGAAATTTAAGTAACATCATTTACCTAATAGTAAATGCTTTTCTTCACTACGCCCATGGTTTGTTTATCATTTTGGTGTTGAAAATAGCGATTGGAGCGTTTTTTGTGGCAAAAAAAAGTTGTTTCTTTAAGAAAGATAAGAATGAAATGTCTCGCACTTTTTTTTTAATAGGAACTTAGTACATAGTTTGCGATTAATTCGAGCAAACTTTGTTGTTAAAATACCTTTTAACGCTTTATACATGAATTAACCATGGTATATTCCACGGCAGAAAGGGTTGAAATTATCGAAATATTTTTCGGAAATAATTAGTGTGTTAATAGAACAGCACAACTATTTAATGAGCGACATAAGAACAGTAACGTGCATCGGAAATATGTTCTAGAGCTTGTAACTAAATTTCGGGAAACTGGCTCAGCCGCCAATAAAAAACGCAACATTAAAAATCCCATAAGGAACGAAGCAATAGAAGTGGAGGTTTTAGGGCAAGTTAATGTAGATCCTACGTTAAGTACCCGCAAATTGGATACTGTATGTGGTGTTAGTCGACGTAGTATCCAACGGATTCAGGATGGTGCCACACCACATTATGCGTTACGTGTTTGACAATATTTAGATTAGACGTTTCCAGGTCGATGGATTGGTAAAAGACTGAATGGCCCCCAAGATCGCCAGATTTATCACCTTTGGATTTCTTTCTGTGGGGTCACGTAAAAAGCAAAATCTATGCTACTCAGCCAACATCGTTAGAACATTTGCGACAAAGAATTGTGAATGAGTGCCTTCAAATTACTCCTCAAATATTGCAAAATGTGCGGCAACGTTTTGAGCAAAATCTTTATTACTGCATGGACAGTCATGGTGGTAATTTCCAAAATTTACTTGGCAGTTCATTATTTATTATTAAACTACTGTGCTGCCAAATGTATTGATCTCCACTAATGATGATGTATTAAAGTTTTATTTAACCTTTAAATCAATAAATTTCCAAAACTACTGAACTGAAGTACATGAATTTTACATCTTTATAAAGGGAATTGAAAGACCTTAATAATAAGGTATCACTCAACCCCCCTTTCTATTTAAGATTTTAGGGGTGGTGCCACCCCCGCTCAGCGGGCTGCACATGTTAACGTGATTTTTTGCCAATTTTGTGTCTCTCAAACAAACTCGACGAGTCTGATCGTTTTTCCAAAAAAGAACTGAGCTGCCAGTTTATGTCTCTGTTTCGTTTTCGATGCGCCATCCTGTATACTATACAGAGTGTTGGGAAAGTTTATCATCAAAGGGATTTTATACTGGGTGCCTGAACAACACTTGTATAACGGTTGATGAGAAACTGCTGGGCTCAATAAAGCCAATTTAGGTACTTACTGCTATCTTTAGACGCGGCATGCTATATATGTATGATTTTCCACTAAAAAGGCACATTTTTGTATAATGCCCTTTAAAAATTAGAAATAAAAATGACGTTACATATCCGGTAGTTTTCTTATACTTATCATTGATTGTATTGACAGCACAGGCGCTTTTATTGAATAGCTAACTATATTTAAAAACTTTTTTTCAGTTGCAATTTTACTGCGTAAATGACTGCAATAAAGCAAGAGGTAAATGTTAAACATCACCTCGTGTAAAATAACCCTTCTTTTTGCCTCCCGCTGTCCCTAAATTGTTTCCAAATTGGGACATACAATTTACGTTAATTTAAAGATATTGACAGACGCATCCTTAAACTGTGATTCTAATGTAACGGATTTTCAGATTTAACTTTAATTTTTGAAATATACATTAACGTGCTGGTATAAATTGGCATCCATTAAAAAGTATTTCCTTCCAATGAAAGCCCTAAATTAAAAATCTATTACAAGATAAGTAACGTTTTAACCTTTAGCTTGAGTAATAGATGTGTTTTGGACTTACATTGCGTTTAGTTTTTCATATCACATTCACCTGAAGACGACTGGAGGTACTTACCAGTTGAAACGTTGTGATATGAAAAACTTAAGGCAATGGAAGTCCAAAACACATCTATTACTCAAGATATATTATTGTCTACAACCTTCATACAAACCTTTAGCTTATTTAGCTATTCAGTCAGTAATACCAACATTTAACTTGTTTAACTAAATTTATATGCAGTAAGTTCTATAGCTTAAGAGGGTTTTTAGTAAATGCTATTAATGCAAGCCACGTGTAGGAAATCCCCGAAAGCGATGTCAGGCCGTTAAGCGAAAATTTTACAAGAGGCAAATAGCTTCTAAATATACCTAGTCCGTTGGTCGAAGCAGATGTCTGGGTTGACTTTTTATGTTTTTCGTATAAAAAATATGGACGGATGTAAATGGTTATATGACATTTCCATGTTTTTAAAACCATTTAATTTACCACTTAACAAACCCGAACGAAACGAGGATTTAAAGTATATCTACATTAATTCGCTATATTATATAGATTGTTGTCGTATCCGAGTGTAAGGTATCACAAGTAGAACGGACGACATAGTGCAGGCCTAGTCACACACAAGATGCCACAGTAATTGTAAAGTCAATACTTACAAAAAATTATGACAATCCAATAGCAGGTTTATTAAGGAAAACAAAATTTTTCGTGAGCTTTTAACGCCTTCAGCGGCTAAACTAAGGAGTTTTGGATACAAACAAGTTGACTTTAATCGATATATTTTGTGCCCCGAAGTCTACCATCAAACGTTGTATGCTTATTTTCCCGACACAAAATTAATTTTTTGGAAAAAATATCACTAGATAAATTTGAGTCTTTATTTGAAAATTAATATTACATAAGGTCTATTAGGGCGCCGGAAATTAAAATTTGGATGACTCTAATCTATTTTGTTTGAAACCTATTTTAAAACATAGTAAAGAATTTTTCTTAAAGGGGTTTAAGTGCGACTAAAAAATATAAAGAAAAAGGTACCAAAATTCTAAAATTAATTTTCCAAATAAGGTCTTTGTATGCATTTAAATAAGGCCGTTACGTAAGCGGCTTGTTTCTGGCGTTAAACATATCCGGCATAGTAGTACCGGGATCATCAGTAACGCCCAGCTTACCGTTATTGTAGGGCTTGGAATAGCAGGCAAACCCCCTTAAGGGCAATTTATCACCAACATTGGCTCGGGGCATAAAAAATTAGTTTCTGTTCTAAAATAAAAATTTAAAATTCGGCCATCGTCAATTTCTGCGGCAACTACTGAACAAACCCCTAGAAAAATTATGGATTCATAGAAAACTTTGAAGAGTCTTACAATTTTTAAATGGGGTTTCAAAAAAAAATTTTTTTTCTTATCTATAAAGTTGGGCAACTAGTAGCCGCAAAGATTGATGATACGAATTTTAATTTCCTTTTTAAAACAGAAGTACTTAATTTTTACACCCTCAGGACATATAATATAGTTGATAGATTGCCCTTAATAAAACGTACACCTCATAAAAGCTAAAAAGTGTTTGAAGAATTATCCAAAATTTAAAGTTCCTTCAATTAAAATTCCAAAAAAAATATATATTTACCATTTATAATTTTTTTTTAAATAATGAATACTAAAAGTAACGATCTAGATTTTTTTTATAATCGGCTTGATAATTAAGACAAAAAACTTTTCATTATTTAATTTAAAACCAACTCTGCAGTATTAAGGGCCCACTAAGCACTAGAAATACACAATTCTTTTTACATTGCCATCATTGAACCTTTTAAGAATGTTTTAATTTATCAACTTGACATAACACAAATTTAAACTTGCATTGCTTCTCTTTATATCACTAATTATTTTAAATTATTAAAATTAGTGCGTTAAACCATCCTCTATGTTTGTTACTAAGGTCTGATAAACAGTATTATGAGTTTCAAAATCAAAATCTTTCTTTTAAAATAAATAACGAAGCTATTGAAATTGTTACTAAAGTTAAATATTTAAGAGTTATTATCGACAAAAATTTTAAATTTCATGAACATATGGATTAAATTTGTAAAAAAATAAAAAAAAAAATAGGAGTACTAAATAGATTAAGCGGATACTTAAGCATTTATTGTAAAAAAATGATTTTCAATTGTATTATTTTACCTCATTTTGTTTTTTGTAGTTCAATTTTATATATATGTTCACAACAAGATAAAAACAGATTACAGATTTTACAAAATAGAGCAATGAGAATAATATTGGGATGTAATAAATACACTAAAATAACGGAAATGCTAAATTGTTTACAATGGATGAATATAGAAAATTTTTTATTATTTCGTATTTTGATTTTTATTCATAAAATAAATTTAAATATTACAGCACCATATTATGAAAATTTCTTAACAAAATTTAATGAAGTTCATATTCATGAAACAAGAGGAAAAAATAACTTTATCATACAAATTTGAAATCGACTCAAAAATCAATATTTTTTAGTGGTGCTATAGAATATAACAAGTTAGGAAATGAAATTAAAAGGTGTAATTTAAAACTATTTGTAAAAAAATTAAAAAATCAAATTTTATGTAAAAAAGTTTAATAAAATAGTATTTTTAGATTGTAATTACCTATTACCTATTATTATAGGTTAACCTAGCAGTATATTAATTCTTAGTGCTTACTGGATACGCCTACTACATACTTATTATGTTTAACAATTAAGTAACTAGGGCTATGGTTAGAATAGTAAGAGATGGAGATAAAGATACAATATTGCATTTCTTATTTTATTCTTACTTTGCCGACGCTTCGCTTTAAACAAATGCTTGCTTAGGGGTTTTAGCCAATAAATAAAACTGAATTGTCCATACTTTAAGTGGAGTGTATATTTGAAAGGAGAGAAATAAGACACTTTAAGTCTTCCTCCTTTCGAATAAATAAAAGATAAAAATACCTGTATATATTTAAAAACTTTAACTAAATATACTATGCGTTATGCACTTTATTTGCCACACACACCCTCAAGGGTTATATTTATTGTGACATCAAATATACACTTCCGATTTGTTATGGCATCACCCTCACACACACTTAAGGGTTATATTTATTGTGGCATCAAATTTAGACTTCCGATTTGTTGTGGCATCACGTATATTATACACACTCAAGAGTTTCCTATATTTATTGTGACATCAAATACACACTTCCAATTTGTTGTGGCATCACGCATACACATACTCAAGGGTGATATTTATTGTGGCATCAAATTTATACTTCTGATTTGTTATGGCATCACGCATACACATATTTAAGGGTTATATTTGTTGTGGCATCAAATTTACACTTCCGATTTGTTGTGGCATCACGCATCTACACACTCAAGGGTTACCTATATTTATTGTGACATCAAATACACACTTCCAATTTGTTGTGGCATCACGCATACACATACTCAAGGGTTATATTTATTGTGGCATCAAATTTACACTTCTGATTTGTTGTGGCATCACGCATACACATACTCAAGGGTTATATTTATTGTGGCATCAAATTTACACTTCCGATTTGTTGTGGCATCACGCATATACACACTTAAGGGTTCTATTTATTGTAGCATCAAGTATACACTTCCGATTTCTTGTGGCATCGATGCCACTATTGAGGATAATCAATGGTTCATATCTCGGCTAAAATGGAGTGTATTATGACGCAAGTCAGTGGACAGTGTTGCTGCTTTTTTTTACAGACCGGCTGTTGCCAGTATTCTCATGTGACCACAATTGGGTTTATAGTTTGGATGCCACCGTAAATATGTGGACACGTAAGGGTGTATCTATTAGTGTTATTTATTTATTATAGTTTATAGTGATGTATTACAGACTTTTATTGTTAGAATGGGGGCTTCAAACCCATCTAGATGCATTTCAAGGTAAGGTTGTGTTGTGTTATAGGATTTATCCATGTTATTTATTTAATAAAAATTTTAAAAACTGAAAAAAATATTTTTTGTATTTTAAGTTGAAGAGAAAACAAACTTTTCACTTTAGGGAAGTAATTACCTACCTCAACTAGAAAGCCTTAAAAATAATTCAATCTATCTGAAATGAAATTTCATCTACAAGCTATCACAGAAATTCTGACGTGTAGATATATTGAATAAGTTTCTCCCAGAAACAAAGACAAATTTTGATCAACTAGTTAAACAGCCAAGTTAAAGTGTTTTATTTGGTATCTACTGTTGCACACACCTTCAGTTTCTTTAGGCCGTATAAAAGGACTTTTTAACATCAGCTCAACTGAACCTTTACTGGTACTTAGTTTTTTTTTATAAAAATCACATTGCAGTTAAATTAAATATTGTTTCTGTTTGAAACTGGCAGCAATATATTTTAGACGAAAAGCTTCAACATCAGTAAAATGGTTTTATTGGTGGTTACAGAAAAGCTCCAGCAAATTACGCTTTGATGCTTAGAGTTTTTTCTGCAGTATACCGAGCTTTTTGGTTGCGATATACACATGCAATTACAGTGGATTTTATCTACAAGTTGTATGTGCAGCCGTAACAAATATTTTTCTAATGCAGCATAGAACTCTTGTTAAATAGGGGACAGCGAAATACTTTTTGCTGTGGTGACTAGAGTAAGCTTTTCGTTGCTGCCAGTTCCAAACAAAATACCGTATTTGACGACAATGTGATTTTTATGGGAAGGTTCAAGCACCAGTAAAGGTTCACTTGAGCTACTGTTAAGATGCCCTTATATAATAAGGCCTTTAGGGGACTGAAGGTGCGTGCAATCGTTGCCAAATAAAAAAAAACTTTGTGGTTACTTTTTAACTAATATTTTTATTTGTATTCATTAAATACCCAATTTGGGTTAACTACATAATTTAGTTACTATTATATAATTTATTAGTAACGTTAATATCTACGCTTAGTTCCTGCAACTAAATGATATAATAGCTTTAACAAACCACCTACTTGTAACGAATATATATATTAGCTGAGCTAACTCAGTTTTTTAGTAACTGTAACTAAATCCTATAGTTGTAGCTACTAATCTATTCTAGCAAACTTGATTTAGTTGTTATAAGTCATCCCCCTTGCTGTCCCCTATTTTAATGAAAAATTTTGCTGTGGTAACTAAATTTTTAGTAATGGCTACAAATTATTTTCCTCAGTGTAGCTTAATCCCCCCTCCTTCTCCTTCTTCTCCTCCTTCTCCTTCTTCTCCTCCTTCTCCTCCACCACCACAAAGTGGGTTTTTCCAAACTCAAGCCGTTGAGCAGAATCCCTGATAACTCGAGCAATGTTACGGAACCTGAAACGAGACTACTGACAGTTTCAAAGGTCTTTGCTCTCCGCTGCCCCGAGGCCTCTCCCCGGAGCTTGAGACGGCCCTGCTTGTTATTCCCCAATTTTGCTATGTTTTTTAATTCTGATAACATTTACCTACTTTACCTATTTAATTGTGAAAAACTGAGCGCAACAATTTAATAAAAGCGCGTAAATAACCAACTCCGTAAAATATTTAAAAAAAATATTATTTATGAACAGTAGTTTTTAAGACATTAAAATGCAATTAAATATTACAAAATAGTATTTAAATTCGGATGCTATTGATCTAAATTATTAATTAATATATTATTTATTGTGTTAATAAAAAATATATTTATTGTGATAATAATATATCTATTAATTAACATTAATAGCTCCTTAAAGGTTACCTAAATATTTTTAAAAAAGCATACCTACACCTGCTTTAGAGCGGGTTATGAAAAGCTACAATTAATGATTATAAATTAACTATTGTCAAATGTTAAAAAAAAGAAGAAATAATAAAATATAACGAAACATACCGGGTGGAGTCAAGTTTGCTACCCTCAAATAATATTGGCTACCCTTTGAGTGTTACAAGTTGTAGCACAATTTTTTACCTTGTCCTTGTATGATGGGTTCGTACAGTGATACACCAAATTATTTTCTTGTTAGCCAATTCCAGATTTGTTAGAACTGTGTTTTTATTGGTAGAAATCAGTTCCATTAGCAGCTCAGTCTTGTTGAATAATGAACTAATTTTAATACAGCAATGTTAAGAAATAAATTGTATCTTCTCAATGCGACGCATTTTCTTCCCAGTAAAGCGCTTTCTCTATAATTAAGAAAGCATAACAGCGTCCCCAAAAACGAATTGTATCCGTTAGACCCTATAATCCACAAGACGTTGGTGGGGGTTCGTAGCGATCAGCAATCGCCGCGCGCCGTAGAATTAGTTACAACGTATTTGTTGCGCAGGTCACATCGTTGTTCGGAGTATTCTAGCTGTCCCGTCTGAATTTGAATTCTAATGATATACCCAATACCTGTTTCAATTAATTTATTTTTACTTTGCATATAAGTTTTTTAAAACTTTGCATGTCAGATAAAGCAATAGAAGATTCTTATTTCGCACAACCCATCATTAGTATTGGACTTAGTACCTATACACGAATTTTTCGATCTCAGTAAACCATATTGCATATTAGATAATCATATGCAATGTTAAACCACAAGAACAATATCACACACAAGCTATTTAAATTTTTGAGACCCCCAGTATGGATTTTTAGTGGTAAGTATATGCTTTATCTGTAGCAAGCAAATATTATTATGATTCATGTCAAGTTTCATTACAACTGCCAGTCGAAACTTCAGTATATAAAACCAGATTACACCCCCCCAATAGAACTTGATAATTACTGTAAGTATTCAGAGCAGTAATAGCTATAAACCATTCTATGGTAGCAATAACTCCTATTTCCTATTGGCTAGCAATTTTCTTTGTGCTATAGTAGGAAAGCGCGTTACTGTCACATAATAGTATTAAACAGTGTTATAAAGATTATGTAAATTCTTATAAGGAATAGAAGGCGTTTTTCTCAGTGTACCCAACCATCTACCATCTACCTTTTGCAGTGGCGTATTTAGAATATTGCCACGGGGGGGGGGGTCTATACCTTTCGTTTTATCTTTTTTTCTTTCTTTCTTTCTTTCTTTCTTTCTTTCTATTTTTCTTTAAAAAAGCGAAGCAGGCGAAAAAATTTTGGGTGCCACGCCCTATTTTGAACTATCAAAATTTATAATTTCTATGTTTTGATAGCTGAACCCAAAAAAGGAAGAAATTAAGAAATTTTTCAATATAAACGCAATAATGGGAATATATATTTTTTAAAATATTTATGTTTAAAAATATATATTTCTACATAATATGACCGATTCCGAAAATGATTGGTTTTCAAGTTATTTTTGCCATTTTTTTTTGCCAAGTTTGTCATGTTGTTTTGTTATCTGTGACACAGTTACTTAATTATTTGTAAAAACAAAGTTTTGCTAATAGTTCTAGTTTGCAAAAAAATTACAAAACTAAGTGAACATCATTTCAATTTTTTAATAATTTTATTTAATAATAATAATAATAATAATAATAAAGGTCTTTATTCAAAAATTGTAAAATAGAAAATTATTACATTTTGTTATCGGGCGAGGTTCTGTTCTCACCCTGTCTACATTAAATGCAACAAGGCATCTGATCTGTTCTGAGTTTTTTTTTAATGTTGAGCCCACAGGGGGGGGGTCCAGACCCCGCGGACCCCCCCCCCCCCCTAAATACGCCACTGACCTTTTGAGTTTGAACAAATCTGTGTTTATTTTCTGTACTCCAATAGCTACAATCATGAAAATTTGATTCTTTGTTTAATGTGAAAGAACATTCGTCGTTAAAACAAACATCGCGTAAGAATTACATATCGTTATTGACCCGTTCTATAACTTCAAAATAAAAGTTTGCTCTTTGTACTTTATCACTTCCCTCGATTTCTGATGTTTTTGATATTTATACGGATAATGTATATACTTGTCACTAGTTATACGGATGATAATAAAATAACACCACACCTGCACCATTATAAAAACTATTATAGTATCGATATTATTAAATTTTCCTTGGAACAAAAACGTAATAAACAAAACATTTTCAATCAAAAAATAAAAACGAAAAACTGATAAAATCTTTTTATGGCCGAACACTGACAGCGTTTTGAATTAATAGGGGTTGTGATATATTTTTACGCGTAAAAGGTTTCGAATAAATTCTCACGTTACAAACACATCAAAAAGCTCAAAAAGCCATTTCTCTTCAGTGATTTTTTGGTGATTTGTAAAACGCCTTCCTCTAGTTTTATATAAACACATTTTTCATCCTTTGAATAATGTCCGTATCGTATGGCGGTAGTTTTTCACAGATAGCGAAAGGCTGGCTGAGTTTTTCGGCGTTTTCGTTTAAAAAAATGAGGTAGATTTCTGTTCGGCTAGTGTAAGAAAATCAATTGTGACCGGTTTTAACTTAGCAGCACCTCATGAGACATTGTAAAAAGTTTTCTGCTGGAAAATAATTCTCAAAAGTGTTAATTAAGTACACTGAGAAAAAGCCTTTTATTTCTTATAAGAATTCACATACTCTATATACAGTGACCGGCAGAAAGTACGAACCAAAGGGGATTTTTTTAAATTTCAAAACTTACCAAATTTTTTTGCAGGTGGAAAAGTTCTGCATGTTCTTAAACAAAAAATACTATAGACAAAACTAGTAAATATTGGGTAGTATACCAGGGAGAGATGAAAACGTTAAAATCACTCAAGAATAAAGTGCCACCGTAGAAATTTTTTTTATTAGAAAATGTTGTTTGCACTTAAAAGTTGTCCATAAATACCAAATTTCAGCTTGGTAGCACAAAAAAAGTGTTTTTATTTTTTTTACGTCCCGTCATATAACGAATCGATAGAAGCTATGCAACCAATAAATTCAATATCTTTTAACAGCTCTTGGGCAATTAGACACATAACTTACTTAAATTTGTTTAAATACGCGAGAACTGGAAGTTTAATAAAATAACGTCAAAAATAATCTAACTTTTCTGGTGCACACCGTACATTATTCTATGGATAAGCGGAATAACTTGATGCAAAACAAATGAGGCTTTACTTCATACATTTAACAATATTTTGCCGTTCCCAATTTTTCAAGAACTCTTAAACCCATTGGTTCATGAATTAAAGTTTAAACCCTTACAATAAAATTCGTTTTCATTTAAATCTAGTTGCCAGGAAAAATATTTATGTTTGTGCTACCGAGCTGAAATTTGGTATTTATGGATAATTTTCAAGTGCAAACAACATTTCCGAATAAAAAAAATTTCCACAGTGAAAAATAAGGGCAATTTATTCTTGAGTGAATTTAACATTTTCACCTCTCCCTCGTATACGGCGCAATATTTACTAGTTTTGTCTATGCTCTTTTTGTTTAGGGACATGCAAGACTTTTCCACCAAGTTTTGAAATAAAAAAAAATCCCCTTTGATGCGTACTTTCTGCCGGTCACTGTACAACTGTTTAATACTATATTATGTGACATCAACGGGCTTACCTACTGTAGGACAACGAAAATTGCTAGACCGTTATGTAGTGATAATATCAGGGTAATTTAGCCAAAAGGAAATAAGAGTTATTGCTACAATAGAATGGTTTATAGCCATTATTGCTCTGAATACTCACAGTAATTATCAAGTTCTATTGGGGGTGTAATCTGGTTCTGGACTGGCAGTTGTTATGAAACTTGACATGAATATTTATATTCGCTAGCTACAGTTAATAAAGCATATGGTGCGCATGATTTACTGAGATAGTAAAATTAGTCCATAGATTATAAAGTAAAATACTAATGTAATGATGGGTTGTGCGAAATAAGAATTTTCTATTGTTTTATCTGGCAGGCAAAGTTTTAAAAAACTTATATACAAAGTAAAAATAAATTAATTGAAACAGGTATTGGTACGATCAATACAATTCAAATTCAGACAGGACAGCTAGAAGGCTCCGAACAACGATGTCACCTGCGCAACAAATATGTTAATACTAATAATACGGCGCGCGGCGATTGCCGATGGCTACGAACCTTCACCAACGTCTTGTGGATTATAGGGTCTAACGGATACAATTCGTTTTTGGGGACGCAGTTCTGCTTTCTTAATTATAGAGAAAGCGCTTTACAGGGAACAAAATGCGTCGCATTGAGAAGATACAATTTATTTTTTAACAAAATTGTTATAATAAAAGTCGTTCGTTATTCAACTAGACTGTGGTGCTTATGTTACTGATTACTACCAATAAAAACACTGTTCTAGCAAATCTGGAATTGATATAATACTAAAGCGGGTTTGATACGCTAGCAATTTATTTAATTTGTCGACACCTCATAAGCTAAATGGCATAACCCTCAAAATGTAAAGTATACAGGAGAGCGAAAAAACCTAATAAAATTTGAACTACCTACAAACTTTTTATCGATAAAATAATATTTTTTATTATGATTTAGCCTTTTAGAACTATCTATTATAAATCATATCTATATGAAATAGCGTTTAAGAGCTGAAAAATGAAAATATTGTTGAAAAATTAGGGTTACGTCATTTTCCATGTCTCATAAACTATTTTCTGTATGACGTAACCCTGGAGGATACTTCAATTGGCTGGATTGAACAAACATTATTTAAAAGAAAAAATAAAATAATAAATATTGTTTTATAAATATTTATTAATTAAGATTATTTTTGCTGAATAAAATGTAAATAAAATTTAGCTTTGCCGCATACGGATATCGAATGATAATAAAGTGGCTTACTGCTGATGGTTACATCACTTGGCTATGCTGGAAATGGGTTACGTTATATGTATGATTTTTCAAATTTTTCTGGTTTAGAAGACATACATTTAGGTTGCGGGATACATCCTTTAGTCTACTGATGTATTTTCACACCTGCCATTTAAAATGAAGGTAAAACTTATTTTCGATTTTTGAGGGTTACGCCACTAGGCCTGTGAGGTGTCGATGTGTTAATAAAAAATAAGCTATCAATACAAACTATGTCTTAGCAAACCTGTTCTATTAGATCATTTTCCTTAGTGTAGTATGTCGATATCGGGTTTGTTCGATGGTGGCACCAAGATAGATTGGCAAAAATGTCTGCATATGATTCGATTATTCAGGTTTGTTCGGAAATAGGTACATTTTCACCAAATAAAAAAGAAACAAGATAAATAACGGGCTTTTACTCTTCAACAATAAGACCGACTAAAAAAAGATATCGGCGTTTGACGATTTGTCGCCAAAAATGAGCGCGAAAACCAAAAAGTCTATGAGGGCGTTCACAATATTAATGTTCACGATGGTTGATCCATTCTACGCCAGCATTAATTTTGGCTCCTATTTACAAAGTTAATGGTTGGTTCGTAAAATCAACGTTTAGTGTCCATTGAAACAATGAACACCGTTTATTAATTTTTGATGTTTTCTGTTCGTGGATCTATCAAGAAAAATACATTGTTTTGATGAAGAATATAGGTTAATAATCGTTAAAAGTTGATTCAATGACTTTTTACATTACAAACATTTTGGTAATTCAATGAATCTTGATATTTACCCGGGTGGATAGTAATATAAAGGTGGTTTTCAGTATCTTTTAAGATCCTGATTTAATTTTGAAAAAAAAATCGGCTTTAGTTAAAATTCAACTGACATTTTTCTTTTAGGTAACTGAGTGAAATATGCCAGAATGGTTAAGAAAGTGCTCGAGTGTCATGAAAATAAAAGTTAAAAGGGTTTTATATAGAAAATAAACAAATTTTTAACATGACCGTCCCATACTTTTTTTTTAAGTGCTAGCTTTGATTTAATGTTGATTTCGACGTGTAATTTTATTTAATACACTTTATACTGTCAAACTAAGAATTTAGGAAGCATCTAAAGTAATTAGGCGTATGATAATGCCACCCTAAAGCAAGTTTAATAGTAATTTTTAGAATATGTCCTCTATGATATTGTACCATGACCAATAAGATAAATTTAAAAAGTCCAAAAACAGATTTTTGATTAGTGCCATATGGTAACTCTTTAATAAACTGCCAAAATGTGCCAGATTTTACAAATTTGGAATTAAGGAGGTACGAATAAAGTATGCGACGGCCATGTTTTTGTTACGACGGTCATGTTTTTGTTGCGACGGTTATGTTTTTTATGCGACGGTCATGACATCGACGGTCATGTGATTTCACTCATTTTTATTTACTTAAAATTGAGCCTATTCCCATGTTGTGAATTTTAGGTTAGAATTTCCACCGGTAAATAACCAACAACAAAAAACCAAAGCGAGCAACTTTATTACTATGTTATGTTGTTTTTTATCACTATAGACGGTCATGTTAATAGAAAAAATACGAAAAACTTAAACTCACATATTTTATATCAAAATACACGACAAGAACTGTAAATATAATATCGCAAACCGAATTGCACAAGAACTGTCGCCATTTGCAGTAATAAAATATTTTAATTCACACATGCAGTATCATCTAGCATCGAAAAGACAACCTAACAAGTCCTTCTACGGTCATGTGAAAAAAATGTCGGGACAGCGTCCAATAATTATTTTTAGCCCAAACATTAACAATAAAGGCTTTTCAAGACAATTTTATAACACAAAAAACCCATCATTTACTTTAGCAACTTAAAAGTTAAAATATATTTTTTGGAGTTCGCAAATATTGGATTTTGCTCCAGGGACATACGACGGTCATGTGAAATAGGAGTTTCAAACCCCAAATTAAAATATAAATTCATAAGATATTGCACTTTTAGTATTAATAAATCGACAAAAATATGCGTGTCTAGTCAAATATAAAAAAAATTATGGCTAATAAAAAGGATTGAGTTTTAAGACCCCAGGGACATGGTATCTTAAAAGTTACTGAAAACCACCCATAAAGACATACATGATTGTAAATAAAGTATATTTATCATTGAAAAATATTTATTTATTTTATTTTATTTTATTTATTTACTTATAAATACATTGATACATATTAAATTTATATTCTAAACACTAGATTTATAAGTCAAATAGTTATCTTAATTATTAATTCAATTTAAATGCATATATATTATAAGTAGCACCTAAGTGATTAAACACTTGTGTTGTGCTATACCTAAGTAAGAAGGCAATTACTAAACTAAATCTAAGAGTGAAATAATAAACTAACTAAAAGAAAATTATAAAGATATTATTATATACCTACATATCTAATAAATGAAACGGTCAATTTTCTATTATTTTCACAAATTCACGGTAATTTTCAAAGATAAATTTTTTTGACAGTCTTGAGAATACTTTTAGGTTATTTATCTGTTTAATATATAATGGTAAGATATTGCAGGATTTAGGTAAAGTGTAATTTATAAATCTATGGCTAATATTCCTGTTAAATCTAAGAGTAGGTAAATGCCTAAGTTTATTACTACGTGTGTCGTATGAGGATAGTGTATAATTTTGGAAACAATTGTTTTTAAAGGCGTATATACAAATGCTATGAAAGTACAATGTTCTTATATTACAAATTTCTTCTGTATACAGTAGGTTAGTAGGGAACAGCCTAGTCTTTTTATATATTATTTTTAATATGTAATTTTGCGTAATATTTAATTTTTGTAGTGAGTTCCTATACATTCCCCCCCATATTAGAATACCATAGCGGAAGAGTGATTCGGCTAGAGTTTTGTATATAGTTACTAATAATTTTCGAGACAGTATTTCACGCAGTTGATAAAATTTGTAAATAAGTTTTCGTACTTTCTTTGTTAAATAATTTATATGATTACTCCATTTTAAGTTTTCGTCAATAATTACGCCCAGGTATTTTATTTCATTTGTTTCTTTGATTTCATATTACTTGTAATAGGTTCAAAGTACGGAAGCCGATAATTTAGATATATTATGCCACACGTAAGTACCTTAAATAAAGTTAAATTAACAACTCTCGAAACGGTTGTTGGTTTGTAAATGACTTTGTCACACAAATAGTTGGTAATAGTTCAAGTTAGGTTAGTTACTGGATTACTTGTATCAAGAAGTTGGGCAACCGAGGACCTCTATATTATGACACCCTCAGGAATTTAAAGCGGAGGGTTTTCTGTAATGTAATACACAATATTAGGAACATAATTATTGGATAATGCACACCGGCAATAATTTATTATATTGTTTTGTTCGGGTTTGTTGTTGTTGTTGTAGGAGCCCTTTCCTTGACAAAAAGCAATATACAAAATACAGGTATTAACTTTACTCATTTATTGGGAAGGGCGCTACAAATTCGCGTGCGTGCATGTGGCTCTCGAAAACTGTAAAAGATACGTGAATACACTGAGGAAAATGATCTAATACATCAGGTTTGTTAAGACATAGTTTGTAGTGATAGCTTATTTTGTATTAACCCATATTCAATAAATTGCTAGTGTATCAAACCCGCTTTAGTGTTATATCAATTCCAGATTTGCTAGAACAGTGTTTTTATTGGCATCAGTAATCAGTTCCATTGGCAGCACAGTCTTGTTGAATAATGAACTACTTTATAATATATCGGGAACCCTTTCGGTGTTGTTAATTTTGTGGGAATTTTAACTAAGGGGCTATACAACAACAGGAGATAGCGGACTTAAAAATATGTCATTTAATTTCATTTAATATACGGTTAAAGAGATACAGGGTGACCCAAGTAAATATTTACCTTATAAAATTGGCGATGATTTGATGTTAAGCGGAAATAAATCAAATTTGGTGTAGTTATATCTTTGAGGGCAAAAAGGAGGATTCCATAATGAGTTTTAAGATACCTCCTAAAGAACGCCAGCTACACAATATCAGTTTGATAAATTCTCGCATATATTTTTTGTCTCTCATATTTCTGACCGCTTTACCTCAAATTATGAAAGAAGGATCTTTTAAACGTAAAAAAATTAATTTCGATATTTCAATTAGTATTTGAGATACTTGCGTTTAAATGCTAGATGGCAAGAAAAATTTAAATAAACACCTTCCATAACTAAATCTATTTATTGAAAATTAACCCTTGCGTAAATGACATATTTTCAAGTTCATCTCTAGTTGCTGTATTTGCCTCTTAGTTATGAGACATCCTGTATACAGTGTCCGCAAGAAAGTTCGCATCAAATGGGATTTTTTTTTTATTATTAGGTATAGGTAAAAATTAAAAAAGCAGTTCGTTTTTGCTTACCTCAAAACCAAAAATGACGTATACTGAAGCAGCTGCACGACTTGCGTTACCTGTCAAATTTGACATTTTTAATAAAATAGGTTCAAAAATGCCATTATTTATCAAAATATCGAAAAACTTTATTCGAGAAAGTTGTAAATTTAGGCATTTTTAGCCTCTGTGCGAAATTTTGATAGTCTAATACAATTTTTATTTTTTGCCAGATTCTTGAAAATTTTGATCAACCCTCGTAGATTAACTTTTATACATTGATGTAAAATCATTTGCCTTTACTTCATTTGTAATCTTAATGTAATTTTGTGTAAAATTTTTGTTTCCAATTAAATTATATTAAACTATATTTTTGTTGAATAAAATGTTTCGAGCGATTAATATTTATTCTTTTTGATCCAATATTAACTAAGTAAAATTTCAACGAAAGCTTCCTAATATTTTCTTCTTGTACATCTGTTTACTAACTTAAGAAAAATGAGAAACGTCGGTTTTGGCAAAACTGATGTAATTAGATAAACTTTGCATCAAACATTACATACTGATCAATAACAATTTCAGTTTTTGAAGCAAAATAAATAATTGGAAACAAAAATTTTACACAAAATTGCATTAAGATTACAAATGAAGTAAAGACAAATGGTTTTACATCGATGTATAAAAGTGAATCTACGAGGGTTGATCAAAATTTTCAAGAATCTGACAAAAAATAAAAATTGTATTAGACTGTCAAAATTTTGAACAGAGGCTAAAAATGCCTAAATAAACAACTTTCTTGAATAAAGTTTTTCGATATTTTGATAAATAATGGCATTTTTGAACCTATTTTATTAAAAATGTCAAATTTGACAGGTAACGCAAGTCGTGCAGCTGCTTCAGTATACGTCATTTTTGGATTTTAGGTAAGCAAAAACTTACTGCGTTTTTAATTTTTACCTATACCTAATAATAAAAGAAAATCCCATTTGATGCGGACTTTCTTGCGGACCCTGTATAACGATAAGTAAATGGTTTAACTAAGCACTTTATTGATTTGATAATAGATGGTGTTTGTAGTCACTATTAAACTTAAATAATAAACACCAAAAAAATCTGTCTCTGAAATGTACAAGATCTAAAACTAAAATGTTTAAAACACACACTACACAAAAAACAGCCACAGAAACACTTAAAAACACTAAAATCGGAAGAAAATAATATAACGTAACCTGACGCGTGAGCTTACTACGGCCCACTGCTGATCCGGGAACTTTAACGACGAAACCAGATCAGCTGTTAATGTCAAATGTCGTTGTCTTCTGTCGAAACGTTTTGTTTTAAGAAAAAGTTAATTCTAACATAAGTATTGCTTTTTATTAAATGTTTTTTCAACAGTACAATGATATGATATCTACCCTGTATAATACAGCGGCACTGTTAAAGTGTTACCTCCTGTAGCATACAAACAAGTTGTATGAATGAATGCATTTTGGAATAACAGGTAGATTTTACGTCTATAAAAGTGCCGCAGATCATCCTTTATCGTGTCGCTTTTCTTACTAGTTTGATAAATTGATCGGGTATTATGATTCCGGATTTAAATTGATTATCTTGACATTCCTATGGAGGATCGAATTACTTAAATAGGGGTATTATTCTTTACTTACTTGCATTAATCATTGTTGTGTTTTAACCACAGGATTATTAAAAAAAAGAAGAATGCTTATTCCCCATAAGACATGTATTAATAAAATAGCACCTTTAGAAAAGGCTGTCTGGTCGGAAAATTATTTTTTTCCCTAGAAAAAGTCGGCAACCATTTAAAATAATATTAATATCAACCAAAAACACGAGTCTTGTCGAACCAAAAAAGCGAGCCAATCTTATTAACTGGTTCGAGTGTTTATTGTGGTGTTCATTTATTTTGTTAAACAATTTGTTGTTATTTTTTGTGGTCTATAAACTTTTGAAACAATAGGTATTAACAATGCCACTGCGTTTAGTGCATAATTGTATTATAGTGAGCAACGTGCGGCAGAGGATATCTCTTTCAACAGCTAGTGAATCTCAATAGGAGCATTGTTTTATTAAGATATGTATATTATAAATATTATAAAGAAATTTTAAAAATTGTTTATGATAAACTGCCTGCTGGAATGATGCTGCCAACTTAAATTAGTGGATGGCAACTAATAAAAACTAAGACCGTGTTAGTACAGAGATATTATAGAACGCCGTGCGTATATGTATACATCCTATTAAAAATTCTACTTTTTTTGCTTATGGTTTTAACTTGTTAACGTGTAGCCGATACTTCTTTGTTTTATCCAAAAATCGTCAAAACACTCCTTTACAATAATTACCTAAGGTACCTGCGGCAATTAAGGCCCGGCGGATATTGCGGATAATAAGGCCCACTGACTGCCGATATCTCAAACTACAAACGCTTTGTCCACAACCCGGCAACGCCGAAATACCTCCCTCCATAATATACCTACCACATACCACGATAGCCTCCGCCAATTAGTGATGTTAAAGAACAGGTAAATTGCTGAACAGGTTCGAACAGTTCGGTTCTGACTCGGGAACCTGTTCCGTAAACCTGTTCACCTGTTCTTTTGATTATAAATTATTGTCGCCCACTGACTTGGTAAAAAAAAAAACGTAAAAGTGAAAGGTCGGGAGTAGTAAAAACCACGTTTTTGTTAATCACTAAAAAAAAAAAAAGGTCGCTAGTTCCGTAAACTAACAACACGGAAAGAACACCGCGGCATTCCTGTTTCCTTGTAAGAAAGAACAGCCTGTTCTTTTTATGTGTGATTGGTGATTTATGAAAGATGGCTTGCGGGTCGTCGTTTCAGAATAAAAAGAACAGGCTGTTCTTTCTTTGTTCTTTTTTTAGAGCAGAACAGGGAACAGAGAACAGGGAACAGAGAACAGAGAACAAGAGAACAGAGAACAGGGAACAGGGGAACAGAGAGCAGTGAGACCATACACGCGGACGCAGCGATGTTCTGTGCTTTTACTTTGTTTACGGAAGTGACGACCTTTTTTTTTTTTTTTTTTTTTTTTTTTTTAGAAAATGATTAACAAAAAGCGGTTTTTTACTACTATGGTGACCTTTTACCTCTTTTTTTGTGACAATAGAACAGGTGAACAGGTTCCCGGGTCAGAACTGCTGAACTCCCGCAGCAATTTCCCTGCTCTTTAACATCACTCGACCGCAATCATCTGTCATAAGTCTATCTAAAGAACCGGTTCAGTTCTTTTACAAAGAACAGTTCACTGAACAGGCTATCTCTAACCTGTTCTAAAGAACCTGTTCCGTTCTTTTCTTAACAACTCTACCGCCAATAATTAAAACAACGGCGCGATCGATCGATCAGTACTACACAAGTTTTATAGAGTGTGTGTCGTTGTACTCAATGTTATAAATATAGCATAACAAACAGTCCTTAAACTTTTTTACGTATAAACGTTTTTGAAGTGAAAACTTCTTTAGGCGCGTTTAGCACTTTTCGTGGGCACTGAATTAAACTGAGCCGTCACGCGTAACGCTCTGAGCCGTCACACGTAACGCTGAGCCATGACGCGTAACGCTGAGCTGTCACGCGTAACGCTCGGCTGTGTTACGCTCGAATTCGACGGGATCTCGAATTCGACTCCTATATTCAATCCGAACTGACCCGAATGAACGTTATATGAAAGAGCATGCCGCATCAGTCGCATTCAGTATCGACGTGGAAACAGTGTGCGTTGTTTGTGTGTTTAAGATCACAAGATAGACACTTGTTGCGTCTCAGGTATGTTCTGGCATTTTTTTCAAGGGTTGTTCAATTTTAGGAAATATATTTATTCGATATTATTAATTTCACCTTGTTGAAGTTTTCACTTCTGTCGTGTGGTCTTAAGCACACACCATTTTTTTTTGTCTCTGATTATTAATATCACTTATCTTTGTTATGCCTAGCATCCCCTTTTAACATAAAAAATTATCTGAAAAGGTAAGTGAGTTTTAATTTTTTGGTGTGAACTAAAAACGGTCATTTCGGATATTAAGGCCCATTAAATAAATAATGTTATTTTAGGTGGGCCTTATTAAACGACTAATATTTAAATTTTTGTTTTTCTTACAGAAAGAAGTAGGATGCCTGCCGCAAGAAAAAAAAACGTGCACCTTGGACCTCAGAACAACTTCGTTCTGCAATGGATGCCGTAAAAGATAAAGTCATGTCGCAAAGGCAAGCTTTTGTTAAAGGGCCTTATTAAACTACCTGTCCGATAATAAGGCCGGTTTGTACATTTTTTTTAAGAGTTTGCAGTAAATCGATATGAAATGTAATCTCCATTGTCGAAGAAATTTTCCGTTAAAAAGGTCCATCCTTTTAATGTTTTAACAAGTATTTAGGTTTAGTTATGTTTTTGTTCGAAATATAGCCTTTTCTTTCTTAGCTGGGCCTTATTTGCCGCAGGTACCTTACAGTTTGACGTTTAAAACGGTTGGATTTACAAATTTAAAAAAGCAGAAAAACAAATATGACTAAAAACTAATAGGACTAATTGTGAACACTGAACATAGCTTAATAGTATAGGTACATATAGACATTTACCTTTAGATACGTTGTTGTATTTTAAGTTTTCGCTGTGGATTTCTTGTTGTTTTCTTTGCTATTGTGTGTTGTGGGTATTTAATATTTACGGATTTCTAGATTTTGTGTAGTTTAGTGAATTGTGTTATAATAAACAATGATTGGCAAAACCATTGTATGATTTTAATATGCTCAAATAGGGGTAAAATATCAGGTATTTCGTATTTTCAGTAAGTATGGAGTAGTGGCGACTTTCTGGTATTGACAAACATTTACACAGTCGAAGTTTTTTGATTAGTAATCCACTCTGATTGTAAGAAAATCATTTCTGTCAAAGTTGCTGGTTAGTTCATTTTTTGGTTAAAATCTGTGCACCCCGACATTAAGCTTTCAATAAAGTCAGTACCTATTTCACGGGTCAAGTTCTCGAACAAAAACTTTTTCAAATTTTTGAACAAGAAATTGTACTTGAAAATGTTTTACACGTAGGTACCCAAGTTTTTTCTAAATTGTAAAAACCAACACAAGTTATATACCAACCAATATTTGATGTGGGGTAAGGTACACGATAACATCGAAAATTGTTTATTTGTTGATTTTGTTTGTTCTTTTATATTCAATTTTATAATACTAGTTTCATTGTCTTGTTCTCTTCCTTTTCGAACTAAAAAAAAGACGACGAATCATTTTTAAATGAATTTTAAAAACAAAACCTTAAAAACAATTTTCTATCCTCAAAATCTGATAGGTTTGCCACTACTGAAAATGCCAGAAATCACTACCTTTTTTCCCAACTTGATCAAAAACTGAGAGGAAATTCCAATTTTTTGGCAAGAATTTGGGGCAAATTTTTAGCTGTTTACACGTAAAAATAAATTGAAGGTCAACTTTTACAATTTCTTAAGCCATAACTTAAATTTAAAAGCCCGAACCTGTCTATTTTCCCATTTGTCAAATGATATTGTTGCAGTGCGCATGCCTAATCCTGTGTATATAGCTATGTTAACATCGAGGTTTACATGCTATAATTTGCCACTTTCCTGATTATTGTTTGCTTATCTAAAGGTAAATGTCTATGTATAGGTCCCTTCAACGAACCTTTGTAAACAAGGTGCGGCTAAGTACAATGGGATTTTTCACTATAACCGAATTTCCCATAATATTCAGCACTGACATCCTGAATTAGAAACCTATTGAAACTACCATGCGAGCACAAATTATTTCCATCAAAGAGGGCCTTGCATCTAAGGACGTTATGCTTAGCCGTAGAGCTTAATACCTGTTGGGTGTCAGTAACTACCTGAATTAACAATCAATCAGTTATTCCGTCATCTTTGACAGTCGTTACAAGTAATTTGATTCATCGCTAATTTTTCCAATTTCTTGAACAACTCACACAATGGGCTTTATACGGAACAGCACAAAACATTCATGGTTGAAGCGTGCACGATTTTCACAAACATTTTGCTAACGTTGCTTTTATTGCTGGGGATTTTTATCATTGCCTGAAAAGAACCGTGTCTGTGTTTAGGCAAACAGGTTCTATTCTATACAACACAAAAAAGGAGCATGAAGACCATCTGTAAGAAAAAAAGAACTTGTTGCAAACGTTCGTGAAATAATGCAAAATACGCCGACAAATTGTATAAGACGCCTGTCCCATTTTCATTTATTTTATTTTCTTTTTCTTTTTCTTTCGGTATATTCTTACTTTGTTAATTTTGTAAACAACAAAAATAAATTTGTAGTTGTCTACTTATTTTATTACTCATTAGTTTGGTATATCATGTCATAATATGAATTTCACAAAATATTTACCTATAGATTTGGTTAGATATATCGTCCCCATATCATTGTGATCTAAACCAAGCCCTACGTTTTTTAATCCAAGCCCTCATTGATGCAAATAATTTTTTCTAGCACGGTATATCCCCATAATAACATTTTTTCCAAAGTGTGACAAAACTTTTTGGAAATAATTAAAAAGGCGCCGTGAAAGCATAAAGTTTCATCACTTAACCGATCGACGGCGACGTTATATTATCCTACTAGCAGCGGGTACCGGCGTCTTCGCTTGCGCAATTCCATTGTTGTAAATTCGCTCAAAACATCGGGTACCCTACATAGTACTCAATAGAACCGTTAATAGGTACCCGCATACCCATAGTATTTTTAAAAAGAAATTTCTATGGTGCTTACTTACATTATTTCTTTCTCTTCCATTCATTTATAGTCTAGCTTTGTTCATGAAAATAATACAAAAATATTACCATAATTATTAAAAGATATATTAATTTCATTTTAAATCGTTAATAACGCTCATAGAACCTTCCCACGGACTGCGTTTATAAAAACCCTAGAGATAGAATTTATTGACATATCGAAACACGTCAAGAAAGAATATTTTTCCAATATAAACTGTATAACCTCTTTTTAACCCTTTAGATTTCCAAAAAAATAAGAAATATGTTTTTCATGATCTGTGTTGTAGAGTATTTCTGCCAAGTTTCAAAAAAATAAGACAAAGAATATTTTTCCAATAGAAACTTTTATACAGGGTTGCCCAAAAGTCCGGAATAAAATTAATATAGCCTTAACCTGTAACTTTTGGGGAAAACGCTCGGACACGTCAATTTAGTTTTATATATGCTCACGTTTTAACGTTATTGGTTTGTTTTTTGACAGACATTTGTCAAAGATATGACGACATCGATCTTTTTTTTAAATGGAAACATACAGCTTGTGATACATCATTTAAAAGCTAATATCTTGTATAGTATGCTAATAAATTGGCGCGATTCTGTCAAGCTATTTCAAAAATGGCGACTGTTAAAAGTTTTAAAAAAATCTCTATTTAAATAAGCGGAAATCATTGATCTTTTTTTTACCTTTGAAGGTAAGAAATCTTCATTGTTTCACGTTCTGACTTTTTGTGACATTGTGATCTTGTAACGAAGTAGATCCATCCAGATATACCTAGTGAAACAATTTGGTTTCAGCAAGACGGTGCTCCCCGCATTTTGGTGTCAATGTGAGCAGATATTTAGATGAGATATTTCCAGGTCGCTGGATTGGACCACGTGGTACAATTGAATGGCCACCGACGTCCCTAGACTTAACGCCTCTAGACTATTTTCTTTGGGGATATTTAAAAGCAAAAGTTGACCAAAATAGGCCAAATAATATTGAAGATTTGAAATACAAAATTATATTGGAGACACATACTTAACATACCGGCTGAAGCCATTCGGAATTTCGTCGACGGATTTTACCATCCTCTGGGAGCCTGCCAAGTAGAGGGTGGAGGACATTTCCAGCATTTGCCACGTTAAACCATCTTTTTGTTGTGTTTTGTTTTGCTTTGCTTCGTTACATTTTGTTAAGTCAGAACGTGAAACAATGAAGATTTCTTACCTTGAAAGGTAAAAAAAAGCATCAATGATTTATCATTTCCGCTTATTTAAATAGAGATTTTTTAAAAACTTTTAACAGTCGCCATTTTAAAATAGCTTGACAGAATCGCGCCAAAATTTATGAGCATACTGTACGAGATATTAGCTGTAAAATGATGTATCATAAGCTGTATGTTTCCATTTAAAAAAAAAAAGGATAGATGCCGTCATATCTATGAAAAAACAGACGAATAACGTCAAAATGTGAGCATATACAGGGTGATTCAAAAGTACTTTGACAAAATTCGGGAGGTAATTGCTGGTAATATTTTAACATGAAAAGTTCTTATAAACCGTGGTCCTTGGCGCCTTCGTTACGGAGATACAGGGTGTTGAAATGTTGAAAGGAATAGTAATAATTTTTAAATAACTCCTTAACGAGTGTTTTTTTTTAATGAAATTTAGTGAATTTAATAAGCATCTAAGGATACTTATTTTCAAAGTACAACACGTTCGTAAATTTAACCAGTGGCGTCGGTACAAAATGTTACTATCATATTTTTTGTGAAAACTATGTTACACCACTGACTTATTTTATTTTAACTTTCTTCTTATGAATCCCCCCTTCATTTACAACAAAAAAGATTACCTGTGTTTTTTTGATACGAGGGACGTTTTAAGGGTAAATGATTATTTTATTTGACTATACACAAATATTAAAAAATGTGTTTTAAACTGATAAGCCACTCAAATATTTATTAAAGTATTTTAACGAATACCTACATACATACTTACTTATAAACAAATATGTATATGCCTAAGGAAGGATGCCTATTGCCTATTTTCTAAGTATAACACATTTTCTGTGGCATACATATTTATTTATTAGTATGTTATTTTTTAATATTTTGTATTTTGAGAAGGCGGCTTTGGAAATTTATCGACAAATGCATTTCCAAAGCCGCCTTGTCAAAATACATAATATTAAAAAATAACATACTAATAAATAAATATGTATGCCACTGAAAACGTGTTATACTTAGAAAATAAGCATCCTCAGATACCTTCCTTAGGCATATTAATATTTGTTTATTAGTAAGTATGTATGTAGGTATGTAGGTATTCGTTAAAATAGTTTAATAAATATTTGAGTGGTTGATCAGTTTAAAACACATTTTTTAATATTTGTGTATAGTCAAATAAAATAATCATTTACCCTTAAACCGTCCTCGTATCAAAAAACACTGGTGATCTTTTTTGTTGTAAATGAAGGGGGGATTCATAAAAAAAAGTTAAAATAAAATAAGTCAGTGGTGTAACATAGTTTTCACAAAAATTATGATAGTATCATTTTGTACCGACGCCACTGGTTAAATTTACGAACGTGTTGTACTTTGAAAATAAGTGTCCTTAGATGCTTATTAAATTCACTAAATTTCATTAAAAAAAATAACTCGTTAAGGAGTTATTTAAAAATTATTACTATTCCTTTCAACATTTCAACACCCTGTATCTCCGTAACGAAGTCGCCAAGGACCACTATTTATAAGAACTTTTCATGTTAAAATATTGCCAGCAATTTCCTCCCGAAGTTTGTCAAAGTACTTTTGAATCACCCTGTATAAAACTAAATTGATGTTTCCGAGTCTTTTCCCTGTATTTTCTTGTCACCTTTTAAAGGCCGACTTTTTTAAATACACTACTCAAAACAATTATCGCATATTTTCTTAAATGGCCATATTTAATCAGCAAATAAAAATAACTTTGATTTAAATATTTTTTGCAGAGTAAGGACAAATGTTTGAAGGAATTTTACGAAGTCTTGCAAAATTTACACAAAATAATTTTTTATTGTTTTATTTGCATTAAAACCAAAGAACAAAATTAATATAACTGTCCGGCCACAACGAATTTTACACTACAAAATATAAATTAATATCGAGAATTACCCCCTCTAGCCGTTACAACTGCCCTGCAGCGCCTCCCCATATTTACTATTAAATTTTGAACATACTCTTCTTTTTCTTCTATTTCATTCCTCTAACGACTCTTCCGAGTGCATCCCACATGTGTTCAATTGGATTTAGGTCGGGTGACCTTGCTGGCCAATCCATGACATCAATATTCGTGTCCCGCAAGAACCCCGTCACAATGCGTGCTGTGTGTGGACGGGCATTATCATGCATTAATATGAAATTATCGCCTACAAATGGGGCAAAAGGAATTACATACTCTTGAAGGATATCAGTAATGTACCTTTCACCATTCAAAGTACCGTGTTGTACAATATGGAAGTTGGTGCGTCCATGAAAGTTTATTTCTCCCCAAACCATAATGCCTCCTCCACCGTATGCATCCAACTGACAAATGTGGGCTTGTACAAATCGGGTTCCTGGTCTTCTATATACCCTTACACGACGATCATTTGTTGAGAGTGTAAATCTGGACTCCTCGGTGAACAAGACCGTGCCCCAATCAGCTGCTCTCCAGTTCAGGTGTTCTCTGGCGAAGGCTAATCTGTGTACGCGATGTTGCCTGGTGAGTCGTGGTCCCGTTGCTGCTCGTCTTGGCCTTAATTCATATTCTCTCAATCTGTTTCTAACCGTTTGATCACTGATCCTAACCTGGTACTAAGTTCTTTATAGAGCATTTTGTAAATTCTTCGCTGTAGTTGTACGGTTTCTTAAAGTTTGCAACCGCAAAAATCGATCCTGTGCTGCAGTTGTGGCCCTAGGACGGCCTTGACCAGGACGTCTTGAGAATGCCTCAGTCTCCCTTTGCCGTCTTAACACTCTACTTACTGACGATTGGGTAACATTTAAAATCTGCGCAATGCGGACTTGATTGTATCCCTCAGTTGACAGAATAACAGCCATTTGTGCCTCAGCATTTGTCAAATGTCTAGTAAGGCGTCTGTTGTTGTCGTTCATATCTCAAATTTCAGCAAATTAAAAATTTCGTGCGAAACTCTATGGTCAACTAATCGAATAGTACTGCCATTGATAAGTAAAAAATATAGCATTTTGCAGTTGTAGGGAAAAAAGACCATCAGAATTAATGATAACGAACCACATAAAAACTCATATTTGCTGTAATTTGCATAAAAAAGATTTAATGTTTTTAGTACTAAATATCTTAGTTTACCAATTTTATGAATAAAGTATTTTGTACAGGGTTTTCAAAATATGCGATAATTGTTTTGAGTAGTGTACTTTTGATAGTTTTGTTTTTAACATGTCAAATGGAGAATGATCATATCAAAGATGAAAGAAAAAAAAAACTCGATTGTACTAAAAAGTTCATGAAACCATCTTTTTCAATTAAAAACCATCATTACACGAGCGCCACTTATTTTCAAATGGAAACCGATTGCAGAGAGATGAATTGGTTGACAAGCAAATAGGGAACTTGACAAAAATTTTAAATGGGAAAAAAATTCTATAAATCATAAGTATATATTGTCATAAAACATATGGCAGCAAAAAAAAACAACATATTTCGTCCCAAAAGACCGCTAGCAAGATTTAAAAATGCCCCAAAATTCAAATGATCCCAAGCGGGTAAAAACGGGTCGTGACGTCAAGAAGTATAATTCGTGTGTGACATCCACGAAATAGGTTATAGGTTGGCAATAAATTGAACGACGTTGAAAATTCCACCTTAAAACAACAATACAATAACAATAACACACGGCAATCCAAATGCAAACTCGGTAGCTCGGCCACCGGTCAGGATGACGGATGACGGAAAAGTCATACTTCCTGACGTCATCGGGCTTGGCGCCCTTAAAAGGTCGTTTGAAATGCTTTTGACACGCGCGAAACTTTTAAAGACTTTTTACCAAGTTATTACTGATTTTCAAGGAGTAATAATTGGGAAAAAAATATTGGAGAGTTCCCTATTGCTTGAAAAGTCGCCTAATGAATAGGGCAACCAGATTGCCCGAAAATTTCTTTTCGGTTCGGTATCGCCCAGTGAATGGGCGTCTTAAGAATCTTGAATATTAACGCTTCACGTGCAAACAATGCATTAAAAAACAATTTATCTTTTTTAAAAAAGCGATTTATTTATATCTAATGGTAGGGTAATTAAACTGCACTAACAAAGTAACACTTCAATCAGAATTTATTGTTCAAAAACCCCGTCGAAAAAAGAACTGCCAAAGTATTTATTTCCATACAATGACTTCAAGGGGCAGGCCCAGCATTATAATATTATTTTATTACTTTGCTAACATATTTTGATAATTTATAGTCTATAGAATTTTCTTAATTTATTTTCTGATTTGTTTATTTCTTTTTGTTTGACTTACCTATTATGCAAATAAGATGTATTCTGCATAATATTAAAGCAAACGTAGGTGGATGGTATCTAAACCGTTGCCTTAATGGACGATACAAGTAAAATTTTATGATGTGCTAAAGATGTTAAATTCCTACCGGATAAATTACCAATAGATGTTAATGTTTTCGAAAGGTGTAAATAATAACAATAACTTTGAGATTTATTTAACCCATTCTTAAATTCACGGACGTAAATATTTATAAATTATGTCAATACCAAAGAGAATTATACGCAATTTAGTAATAACCGTAATAAGGCAGTTAAGCTATTAAAAACAGTTTTATTTGTATTTAATATTATCAAATAAATGAACTTTTAACTTCTAAACTACAAAGTCAGGTTTAATTCACGCTTTTATTCATCATAATATTATAAGCCTCCTTTATGTTTAAGCGAAAAAGGACGCGCGAGTTGAAAGAATGTCAAACATAATCTAACAACATTTAAAACAAATAGTAACGTGGGTACAAAAAAACGTTTTTAATATACCTAGTATACCTGCAAATATACAGGGTTGGGAAAATGTTCCGGAACGGCTTAATTACAGGCGAACGAAAAGTGATATCAGATCCGGGTTTTGGGCAATCTATAGGACTAACATTTTACTATTTGACTATTATACCATATGTCAGTAATGTCACCAACTGTCAAGTGTTGACGTTATTTTTTTTTAATGGAACACCCTGTATATTTTTACATTTTTAAATTCCACATAAAATTATAATTATTTTTTATTAAATGCACTATTAGTCTATACTTCATAGTTTCCGAGATATTGACTCTCGAAAAGTAACATTTTTGAACTTTGACAGCTTATAACTTTCTAACAGTACGTCTTAGAGCAAAACGGCTTACATGTCCCTATCTTCAATTTTTATTATCTTCCCAAAAAAATCAACTTCCGGTTAAACCGGATGTAACTCGAAAGCAGGAAATATAGTTGAAAATGTAAATAAACAAAAATTATGAATCGCTTAAAGTCAAAATTTAAGTAGCATTTTCACAGCAACGAGATGCTTGCAAATAATGAATGCATTATAAATCGAATTATCTTAAAAACTATAACTTTTCAGTAAGTATATTAATCCGTTAATAAAAATTTATCAAATAATACGTAGAATTATTAAATGTATTCAAATATAGGGTGTACCATTAAAAAAATTTAACTTTATGACACCCTACTTTTTGTGCGCACCCTGTATAATTCAAAATATTTTTAAAATTGCCAGATATCCAACCATACCTTAATACAAAAGCTTATTATCGACCAATCTTATCTTCAAGGCATAAAATTACTCCACGCAATCGTTGACTCACCCGGTATAAATTTAAAATATAGTGAATGCGATGTTAAAAACTTAGCCCAGTCCTGTCTCTATCACCAACTTCTTAACGTATAATAGACCAGACTTCAACAGTGTGCCATAAATGACAGGTGACACGATGCGGTGAGTTCTTAGAGAAACTTGACCATATCCTGAAATATTGGCTACCCTAATAATTTTACATCATACAAGGACCTGCAGAAATACAATTTACAAATTCAAAAAACTCATGAATTTATTACTAATAGGTTGGTAATATCTTTGTCATATTACTTTTGCAGTATTTAAAATTAAACAATTTTTACTTTACTTACGGAAGTAGAACCTATTTAGGGAAACTCCTTTTGGCGAATCATTTAAGTGTCAACATAATAATTTTCTCGATTGCTAACTTTAACTTCTCCAGCTGTGTACCTATGTTAAATGTGTTTGCAAATGCTGCCAGGTGTATGTGCGGCGACTTCAAGCCTAAACAATTTTTACAGACTTGTCGGCATGTAGGTACTTCCGATTACGGGTGTTTTTAAAAGTAAGAGAACATTTGAGAAATTCGTTTTAAAGAAAAATTGCCATCTAAAGTTTAACTAAGGCAAAATATTGTCTCAAATAAAATCAACGGGAACAATTTCCACTTTACAGAAACATTAGACAAAAAAATTAATTATTAAGTTTAAACATTTTACAAAAATAATATACAGAGAACACTTACCTACTCAATGGCTAAATAGTAATTACTTTAAGTGACTAAACAGGCAGATCTTTTCCATAACAACTCTCCCTCTTAAGTGCTTTATTGAGTTTTTATAGTGTTTTATTGTAACCCTTACCAATTGGAAGAAGGGGTTTCTATTTGCTTATAATATTTTGCTATGAGCAGAGTACCCAAAATACCTACATACAGGGTGGCCCTTTAGTGTGGCAAAGTACAATAGCTCCGTTACTATTTCAAATACATTAAAAATATTAATACAAAAGTTGAAGGGCAGTAAGTGACTTATAACGTAAAATTATTTTTAACTCTATAGGGTGGCTCAAAAAAGCGGAACAATAAAAAATGTACTTTTTTCAAATGGAACACCCTGTATATTTTTTCATTTTTAAATTCCACATAAAATTATAATTATTTTTTATTAAATACATTATTAGTCTATACTTTATAGTTTCCGAGATATTGACTCTTGAAAAGTGACATTTTTGAACTTTGACAGCTTCTAGCTTTCTAACAGTACGTCTTAGAGCAAAACGGCTTACATGTCCCTATCTTTAATTTTTATTATCTTCCCAAAAAAATCAACTTCCGGTTAAACCGGATGTTACTCGAAAGCAGGAAATATAGTTGTTCCGGTTTAACTGGAAGTTGATTTTTTTGGGAAGATAATAAAAATTGAAGATGGGGACATGTAAGCCGTTTTGCTCTAAGACGTACTGTTAGAAAGTTAGAAGCTGTCAAAGTTCAAAAATGTCACTTTTTAAGAGTCAATATCTCGGAAACTATAAAGTATAGACTAATAATGTATTTAATAAAAAATAATTATAATTCTATGTAGAATTTAAAAATGAAAAAATATACAGGGTGTTCCATTTGAAAAAAGTACATTTTTTCTTGTTCCGCTTTTTTGAGCCACCCTATAGAGTTAAAAATAATTTTACGTTATAAGTCACTTACTGCCCTTCAACTTTTGTATTAATATTTTTAATGTATTTGAAATAGTAACGGAGCTATTGTACTTTGCCACACTAAAGGGCCACCCTGTATAATACTTTTGATGTAATTGCTTTCTGTGTATTTTTGGATATTTTTCTTTACAATTTGGCGTTTTTCCTTTATTTTTCTTATCTACACAATCAATTTTATCCTCTAAGAAGCAGATACTTTAACTATAATCACAATAGTAGCTATACCATGTTATACGGAGGCAGTTGTGGGGAGGCTAGGATAGGAAACCTGCGAATAAACCATTCTTTTGGCTATTCCATTACTCTACTACTTCAACTACCCTCACAAACCCATTTTGATCGATGGGCACAGAGATTCGGATCGACCTGATCTTAAAAATCAGTTCAGTGATCCAAGGTGAAACACGGATTTTTAGGTCAGTGATTTGTTTGGGTTTGGGGGGGGGGGGGGCTAAAAGCAAAAATAATTTTAACATATTTTATTTCCAGTCTTCTCATTGGCGTAACTGAAATAGGATGTATCTAGATAAGTTCAAAAAGGAGTAATTCATCCATTTCTACTTCTACATCAGAGTAACTATTTTGAAAAAAAAAAAAATCAAAGAATACTAATAAATACCCAAGGAAAATCTAAAAACCGGGACAGAATAGAACTATAACGTCCACAACCATAAAGTAAACAAAAATCCAAAACAAAACTGATCTGATTTTAGAGTCCTGCAATTTCCCTGGTTCAATTGATATCACTTTGACGGTAGTGGAGGAACAGTGATCATTATTTGCCAATTAAACACAGGTCAGATCAGTTAGATCAATGTGGATCGATCTATACTAACGACAGACGAACAAACAGTCAGGACTTCCAGCGGTTTTCTTGCCTCTCCTGTTTATCAAATATATACCCGCTTCCTATAATTCTTTAAACTTCCTTGACATAGGAACTCAGCATCGTCTCTTAGTGTTCTTAGAAAATACCCTTGCTTCCGTCATATTATACACTGCCGATTAGTGCAGATGCATGGTTCTTGCGTTTACTCTCCCTTTAGTGGTATCAACGTCTTTTATACAGGATGATATTTTGAACGACAACACGACATACAATATTGTAGATCAGACCACTTGATTTTTGTAATATGTCTGTCAATGACTATCCAGTACAGGATACATTATTATTTTCGCAGCTTATAACTTACATTAAGCATAAAACTGTATACAGGGTCCTGCATATCACATTCCGTCTTTTATAACGCGGCAGACTTTACCTGTATCCTAGGGCGCGTTTCAGGAAAATATTTTTGTTTGTACAGGGTATCCCAAAAAAGTGTCATAATTTTTAAATTACATGCCATATATTTTCTTACTTATTTTGATGCATCTTACATCTACATACCTCAAACCATACCATTTTATTGAAATTGGTTCAGTATTATAGGCGACAAAAAATTAAAACTAAAAAAAAATCAGTTTTGCACCACTGGTTATAAAAATTAATAAAAAATTAAAATAATGCCTCGTTAATAAAATAATTATACACTTATTAAATAAGGTCTAACAGTCTCGTTAACCAAGTTTTATTAATATGAATTGTACAGGGTATCCAAAATTAGGTGTAAAACTTTAAACTAATTCATTTTTATTATTTTAAATATAAGTATATCGTATATCTTTGTCATTCAATGCAAAATTAAAAATTCAACATTTTTCCTTTTTACAACCCTATGACAATTTCTAACGTATGTAAGTAATGTTTTGTTTACTTAAGATTTATTTGTCGCTTATTTATGAATATTAAGTCATTCATTACGTCAAAATTAAATAAACCCATTAAATAAAATATTCTGCTTTTGGAATTTTAATACCCTATCTTTCATTAGTTGATAATGGTTGGTGATACTATTTATAGTATATTACGTACCGAGGTGGAAAGTGTTTCATTACTGTCGAGAGATTAGTAGGTACATATCTCGGAGACAGTAATGAAACTTTTCACCGAGGTTTGTATACTATTTTATTTACAACCACATCCTACATCCACTTCTTATAATTTTTAACTAAAAATATTATTAAAAGAAAAATGTCATTTTGACGTAGTATTATAAAAAATATATATTAAAAAAATCAAATAAATTTACAAGTAGGCTTATTTTCCAATTAGGCGACAGTTGTCAAGGAAACGTTTGTTTGAAATCAAAACAATAAACGTCAGTTCAAGTCTGATCTTTTGCGATCAATACAATAAAGTTTAAAAATTAATGGAAGAAAAATCAATGGAGTGTACCCCGCCGGAAATAAGGGGAGCCGCTGAATGAAATGATAAAATTTTAGTTAGTTAAAATATCACATTTTAGTGGACTGAAAATGAGGGCGGGGAATCAGGGTGGGAAATCAGGGCGGGAAGTAGAGGTAGGTAATGTGACACTTCCCAACCTTCAATAAAGTCAGTAATGTCAACATTACATGTATGGTTGTAAATAATAGTATATTACGTACCGAGGTGGAAAGTGTTTCATTACTGTCGAGAGATTAAATAGTTATATATAACTATATCTCGGAGACAGTAATAAAACTTTTCACCGAGGTTTGTATACTATTTTATTTACAACCACATCCTACATCCACTTCTTATAATTTTTAACTAAAAATATTATTAAAAGAAAAATGTCATTTTGACGTAGTATTATAGAAAATATATATTAAAAAAATCAAATGAATTTACAAGTAGGCATATTATCAAATTAGGCGACGGTTGTCAAGGAAACGTTTGTTTAAAATTAAAACAATAAACGTCAGTTCAAGTATGATCGTTTGAATCAGGGTGGGAAGTCAGGGCGGGAAGTAGAGGTAGGTAATGTGACACTTCCCAACCTTCAATAAAGTCAGTAATGTCAACATTACATGTATGGTTGTACATAAAATATATTACTAGTCTTATGTTGGGTTGCACAAAGATTTTTAACTAACCAGGGAACTTTGACTGTGACATAAACGGCATTGGCAAACATAATTTACTCACAGTCGAAGTTGCAGTTAATTATTGTTCAGAATTTTCGTGCAACCCAACATTAATCTCTTGTTATAGGATTGGTCGTTCTAGTTTTTGCTTTACTCTTGTATGCTCGCATCCTCACATCACCTTTCAAAATATAAACTACGTCTTAGGCGGTGTTCTTTATGTTAAATCGACGTAGGCGTCTTCAGTCGTCCGCGTCTTAGCCACCTTTCTTATTAAAGACGTCATGGCGGTCCCATGTTATTAATGGCGTCTTCGTCACGACAGTCATAATTTTGCACGCTGCCAAGTCGAGCCCAGCGGATGATTTTTTGTCATTTATTTTGTTATTCATTTCAAATAAATCGTTTAATCCATAGAACTAGAAAAAACGTAGAACACTTAATAGACTGTATAAATGGCACACTATACAGGGTTGCCCAAAAGTCCGGAATAAAATTAATATAACCATAACCTGTAACTTTTGAGGAATACGCTCGGACACGTCAATTTAGTTTTATATATGCTCACATTTTGACGTTATTCGTTTTTTTTTATACACATTTGTCAAAGATATGACGACATCGATATTTTCTTTAAATGGAAACATATAGCTTGTGATACGTCATTTGAAAGATAATATCTCGTACAGTATGCTCATAAATTTTGGCGTGATTCTGTCAAGCTATTTCAAAATAGCGACTGTTTAAAGTTTTTAAAAAATCTCTATTTAAATTAGCGAAAATGATAAATCATTGATGTTTTTTACCTTTCAAGGTAAGAAATCTTCATTGTTTCACGTTCTGACTTTTTGTGACTTAACAATAGTTATTGTTTATATTTGTTGGTATTTATTTTGTCAAAAAAAAATGTAACAAAGCACAACAAAACACAACAAAAAGGAGGTTTAACGTGGCAAATGCTGGTAATGTCCTTCACCCTCTACTTGGCATGCTCCCAGACGATGGTAAAATCCGTCGACGGAATTCAGAATAGCTTTAGCCGGTATGTTATTCGTATGTTATGTGTTTCCAATCTAATTTTGTATTTCAAATCTTCAATATTATTTGGCCTATTTTGGTAAACTCTTTCTTTTAAATCCAAGGAAAAAAGTCTAGTGGTGTTAAGTCTGGAGACATCGGTGGCCATTCAATTGTATCACGTCGTCCAATTCAGCGACCTGGAAATACCTCATCTAAACATCAATGATTTATCATTTCCGCTTATCTAAATAGAGATTTTTTTTTCTTTTAACAGTCGCCATTTTGAAATAGCTTGACAGAATCGTGCCAAAATGTATGAGCATACTGTACGAGATATTAGCTTTCAAATGATGTATCATAAGCTGTATGTTTCCATTTAACAAAAATATCGATGTCTCCATACCTTTGACAAAAAATGTCTATATATAAAACTAAATTGACGTGTCCGAGCATTTTCCCTAAAAGTTACATGTTAAGGCTATATTAATTTTATTCCGGACTTCTGGGCAACCCTGTGTAATAATATCTTTATTGCCAGCATCATTCCAACTGACTGCAACAGCAAGCGTCGTAACTTGGGCGTGGCAAGGGCGGCAGATTAAAAAAAAAGAAGAAGAGTACCATAATTTATTTAGGCAATAATTGTAATTTTATTAAACGGAAAAAACAAGTGTATTAGTTCTAAACTAGGGGAGAGGCGGGGAATGGTACGCAGCGGGTAACGGTACGCATCCAGCTGTAGCAGAAACCGCTCGATCGATGCCGCGGACCATCGTTTATAATCGTCACTAAACGCTATTAAAAGAAGCTCTTGAAATCAAATCTCATTCACTTTCACGTGTCCGTTCGGCCCGTATAGACAAATTTCGTTTTTCGGTGTTTTCGTTATAATATTTGTGCCTGACTAACATAAAGGTAAGTTATTTTTTTGCATTTGGAGGTAGCTATTATTTTTATGATCGCATCATGGTTTTATTCGAAATTTTTTAAATTAAATTGTACGTCACATTGTCTGTTATTTATTGTATGATTCTTTTTAATTATTGGTTTCTTATTTTAGATGCCAAGCAAGTACAAAAGAAAAACATACCTTGCTAGCTGGACAGAAGAGACTTTGGAAAATACACTGAAAGAAATTGATTCTGGCAAAAAGATAAGGGAAGTTGCCAGATCGTTCAAAATCCATGAATCTACCCTTAGGGCTCGCAGAAAGAAAAATAACTCTTCCGGTTCAAAATTAGGACGACCACCTGTATTCTCAATTGACGTTGAAAAAGCCGAAGTTCTGATGGCTACTCCAATGAAGTTTATACTAGAAGAAAAACAACAAAAAAAGAACAAACGGGCCTTAGCTAAAAAAGAGAAGCAAGGGAAAATTAAGGAAAGCTAGCCACCGTGCAAGAAACCAAAAAATAAAAGAAAAATGGAATTGGACTCTGAGACATCAAAAGAGGATTGAGTTGATGAAACACATTTGGTGGATGATGACGAATTGGATGACGTGGAAGTTGGAATGTCAAACCAAACAGACCGATGTTTGATCTGCCAAGATTTTGGCAAGAATGGAGAAATTTGGTTTAGATGTGTTATTTGCGGAGGTTGGGCACATGCTGAGAGTAGTGGGCAGGATTCTGCTACAGACTATAATACATGTGACTTTTGCTATTAAAAAAACACTAAAAAGAACCTTGCTCATAATTTCTAGTTGTGTTGTGTTACCAGTTTACTTACCTTTGTCTAACTTTTCAAGTATTTTGTTAGCGTATTTCTAGATAAATATTATTTTTTTAATACTGTTTGTAAACTCTTTTTGCGTACCGTTACCCGACAGCTTGCGTACTATTAACCTCTACAGAGGGTAATCATGCGCAAAGCACAAAATTCGGTTTTATCAATTTTTTTCATAGTATTTTTATTTGAAGTAAAATTTTCCATTATTCCATTAAAGAAGACATCTAAGACAATGATTTTGCTAAGGCTGTGACCTGTGACATATAAAGTTTTGGACTTATACTAAGTTTTGCTTAGGTGCGTACCATTCCCCGCCTCTCCCCTACTATTTTATTAAAGTAGCACTATAGGGTGAGATTACAGAAGCTCTGCCTTTGACGTCCGCAGCTGCAAGTAGCAATTTGCAAATGCAAATGACAAAATTGAAATTCCAGAAAACGTTAATCATACTTTGCGTCTGGAAATTTGCAGAAGTTGTCCTGCAAACTTACAGAATGTATAAAATTTGTTGAAAAATAACCTTTATTTGACGGACGATGGTATTGGTGGTTATTTACAATTTGTATCCGTTTTTTATATAAAAAAAAAAACAAGGGAACGTTAAGAGTTAAGTTCATTAATTCATTATTGCCATGGATTTAGACATATTTTACGTATTTGGCAGTCGATATCAATGAACCAGGCGGATTTGCAAATAGTTTTTGAAATGTCAAATTTCTGCAAATTATTTTGTGTCTGCAAGTGCGCCATATTAGCAGATCTGCAAAGTTGCGGGTATGTAATGTAATGGTTCTGTAATGTCACCCTTAATCAGCCCATATTATTTTTCTGTCACTTTTGTGTGTAAACATTTCGGATGTGTACTTCTGCTTGTGTTGTGTTCAGTATTGATGATCTGACTTGTCTTATTGCATATAGTCAGTTTTAATGATCTGGTAGATGAAACAAAACATTGACAAACTCGTGTATTCCATTCCAAATTAAATCAACATACAAATTTCGCTCCTCCACTTTGTTTGCCAAACTTACGCTGTTAAAAGTATTGACAAATATCAAATGGTCTCGATGCATTGCTTAAAAACGATATATCGCATTGAAAATATCGATGTTTTCGATGCGTCGGTGTATATTGAACATCCTTATTTTCGTTTGGTGTTCTTTTGACAGCGGTCTGAAATTTTCTTCAGTTTATCGGTTTTGTGTAAAGCCCTTTTTACAGTCGGCAATACTATTTGCAACTCAATTGCTGCAATGCATTGCAGGCGCAAGACATTGCCTGAAATTTGTCTTGCAGGATGTTTTACAGCTGGCAATTCTATTTTCATTGAAAAGAATCGCCAACATTACAAAAATAAATGCCTCTGTTGTTAATCTGTCAATGCGAAAACAACCGAATAACAATAAACACAAAACAAACCGAATAAGCGCAAAGAAACAGTGAACTCACAACAAAAGAGAAACAACCCAAACTCTGACAAAAGTCAAACTCAGCTTGAGCGCGTCCTCTCTAGGAACTTTCGTTTTTGTTGGTCACAATGAAAATGCATATAAATCCACCAGAATTGCAAACGCACTTGCAACAAAAATCGATTACGACCGTTTTTTCGCAATAGCAAGAGAATTGCCAAATCCGATCAGCTGGTTCTCTACTGCGCATGCTTATAAGCAAGACAATTGCAACTTGCAAATAGTATTGCCGACTGTAAAAAGGCCTTAATAATTGCTGTGGTTTTAGTGTTTTGTGATATTATTTGGAGACTAATTAAGATGAGTCGCAAGTGTCAAGTATGCGAGAATTCGTAAAATAAAAATAATAATAATAATAATAATAATAATAATAATAATAATAATAATAATAATAAAAATAATACATTTATTGTTTACACAAATGTAAATTACATAACGGATTAGTTATTGAGTTAAGGAAGAGAGTAAAACAATAGGCTTTAGTGGGGCAGACATCCAGTCCAAGGATCTGAATATTGTTCAAGCATTAAATTAATTTAACATTTACAATATTTTGGTGCTGTAATAAACATCTAATGTTCCGAATGTGCGGAGCATGGTAAAAAAAGTTAAAGATATTTGTGATTTTATGGGAGGAAAAGGAGTGGCGAAGGAGGTAGGGGAGCAGGAAAATGTGACTTATAATCCACATGGATGGTAACGCTCAGATGGAAACTACTGCCTGGGAAGGTAATGATTTTTTACAGATCTTTTAAACGCTGGGTTGGATAATCCAAAGTTAATATTATTTAATGAATTCAGAATATAAGCAATATTAAAAGAAAACTATCTTTCAAAATTTTTTTTTCGGTGTGCGCAGATCCCTGTTATGAGCATCAGCTCTAAAATATATGTTTTCGTACAAGTAAGGTGGTGTTTGATGCGTTATAATCTTGAAGCTAAAAAGTGACATATGCAATATATACCTGTTAAACATGTTAAGCCATTTTTATATGCCCCAAGAAACGGTATTATATGGTTTCTTCTTCTTATGCCATGTATAAATCTGAGACATGAGTTTTAAACTTTCTGAATCCGGTATCGATCCGTCGCGTCAAGACAAGGATAATATACGCCAATGCAGTGGTTAAATTGAGACAGGACGAGAGCATCGCATAGGAGCTTTCTGACCCCCTTAGAAAGGTATATAATGTCTTTTATTATAAATTAATTTTAAAATTCCGTAGGCAGCTCTTAGTTTCGATGTAACATGTTCCTTAAAACGAAGTTTACAATCAAGTATTAGTCCTAGACTTTTGCAGGTGTCGGAATAAGGTAGAGTGTCATTGTTGAGTTTGATCTTAACATTATTTTTTACAAAGTCGCTCTGCAGTCACTTTTCATAGGTGAGTAAATAGACGTTGGGTTTCGCAAGTAAAATATCTAGGTGGATCGTTTATTTTATTATATTTAACATATTGTATTGTTCTTTATCAACATTTGTTGTTGTTTTGAAAGAAAACCTTTAGCATGGAGAGTGAGAGACAAGGTAAATATTTTTAATATTATATAATGTGATGAAGGTATTCAAACGAATTTAAATAGTAAATTGTTTTTCCAGTTGGCATGTCATTTATCGTTATAAGTTTCTGCGGTTTCCCGCCGCGATTTTTTTATCAAACATTTTGTATCTATGTAGAGTAAGATGGGCATATTAAAGTTAACAGCTCTAAGTTGCTCGATTTTAAGAAAACTTTATTTACAAAAATGTATGTTTATGCTTGGGCACTGTTCGAAATAAGATATTATTATGTTTCTTTCGCGATTTCAGTGTTCTTCGTTATTCAAATAAATTTTCTTTTCAAAAAGGCAAAAAACATTTTCAGGTATAACAGCCTAACGTCCTATCAAAATCCTTTGAATTTATTGTAAAATGTATAATATAATCGAACATGATGAATACACACATGCATATACATATTTCAATTATTTTTATAATTTTTTTGTTTCAGGTTTAAAACATCTAACCAGAATGGAAATTGTTGAAATTGGCAGAAGGTGGTGGTGATAATGCAGCCATACGCCAGCAAGTACGATGTTATTTTTAAAAAGCTGAACCTTAATCAACTGGATGACAAAGCAAGATTTCAGATACTTTTAGATCTTTCCCGAGTGTGTTTAAAAGTTGCTGCGCGCTAGATGCACTGTTGCAGAATAAAAATCCGCCTTTTGGGATCAATATGCAGACTGATTACAAAATACTTTGAGATGTTATAATATGGTAAAGATAGAGTACATTTTGCCAGACACGAGCAGGTAGACCAAAGCTAACAATATCTGAAAACAGTGAAATAACTAAACGTAAAAGAACTTTGGAATTGAGTAAAAATCTTGAATTAATCGTCATTAGGTAGGTATAATAAAATTATAGAAAATCTTTCTGTTTTGCTCATTTCTACTCATTTCTAATTGCTTTTAAACCATTTAGAAAAAGATAATGCTTATATTTTAGATTTTTTTAAATTATGGCCTCTTTTATATAGTGCACCGACGCGATAAAGAGGTGCAGTAGCGGTATATAGGCAATACAATGCCGGTCCATGATTTGCCGCCGTAAAAGCTTGTATCGCCTATCTAGTGCTTTATACTGTGCGCGCAAAAATTATTTGCATCAAAGAGGGCCTTGCATCTAAGGACGTAATGCTTAGCCCTAGAGCTTAATACCTGTTGCGTGTCAGTAACTACCTGAATTAACAATCAATCAGTTATTCCGTCATCTTTGACAGTCGTTATAAGTAATTTGATTCATCGCTAATTTTTCCAATTTCTTGAACAATTCACACAATGGGCTTTACGGAACAACACAAAACATTCATGGTTGAAGCGTATTTTCGAAACGGGGTTAGAGTAAATGGTGAGTGGCAATACAATCCGGGTTTGTGCATGGACAATTTTTACGAACATTTTCCTAACGTTGCTTTTATTGCTGGGGATTTTTATCATTGCCTGAAAAGAACCGTGGCTGTGTTTAGGAAAACAGGTTCTATACAACACAAAAAAGGAGCAGGAAGATCATCTGTAAGAACAGAAGAACTTGTTGCAAACGTTCGTGAAATAATGCAAAATACGCCAACAAATTGTATAAGACGCCTGACCCAAGAAGTGGGAAGATCTTATGGAACATGCAGGACTATTCTTAAGAAGCAGCTAAATTTATTTCTTTATCAAGTGCAAGTATCCCAAGAAATACAAGCCGCAGATTTTGAAAGACGCAGAAATTACTCTCAATGGTTTACCCAAAATTTATTGGAAAGAAATGATTTATTAGACCTGACTTTTTTCGGATGAAGCCTGGTTCCACCTCTCCGGTTATGTGAATTCTCAGAATACACGCTTGTGGAGTAGGTTGTGAAAATCCCCATTTTTTTGTAGAGTCCACATTGCACCCTCAAAAACTCGGTGTCTGGTTAGCTGTTTCCCGAAGAAGAATTGTTGGTCCTATTTTTTTCCATGACACAGTTATATTACAGCGGTATAGAGACAATATTTTGAATCCATTTGTGAAGCAATTACTTGACGACGAGCTACGTTTTAGATATTTTCAACAGGATGGTGCAACCGCCCATAGAGCCGCCGAAACTATTAAACTTACGCAATTTTTTCGACGACATATTGATCAGTTTTCGACGACATATTGATCAGTTTTCGATCAGACATTGAATTCCCAACTAGATCACCTTGTGTAACGACTATGGATTACTTCGTTTTTCCCCATTTAAAGAACATTATTTTTAAACACCAGTTGCAAATTTACAACAATTACAAGAAAGGGTTATCGAAGAATGTGGTAACATTTCTCCGGAGATGCTGGTCAACACTTTCGAAAATATGAAGAAATTTATGCTTGGAGCATGGCGGTGGCCAATTTTAGCAATTTATGTAATTATTTTTCCTTTTCTTTCTGTATATCCTTACTTTGTTAATTTTGTAAACAACAAAAATAAATTTGTAATTGTCTACTTATTTTATTACTCATTAGTTTGGCATATCATGTCATAATATGAATTTGACAAAATTTTAACCTAGATTTGGTTACATATATCATCCCCATATCATTGTGATCTAAACCAAGCCCTACGTTTTTTACTCCAAGCCCTCTTTGATGCAAATAATTTTTACTCGCACGGTAGAGTCAATGTGAGGAGTATTAAAGAAAAAAATTATCAAACTGTAGTTGTCAATTGTCGAAACGCTGCGCCTTATCATAAATAGGACTTTATTATCAACGCAGGCAGCTGGCAACGTGGCGTATCTGGTAGCATAGCAGCAGTAAAATTTGTGACGGTCAAGTTGCAGAAGAAAGGCATGTCATCGACCAGGTAAACAAACCGCCAGCGACTTAAAAATCTTGTAAAAATGTTTGCTATAGAAAATAGCTTGTTAAACCTGAGTATTTGCACACGTCTTTAGGAGCTTGTTGAACGTATCGATGTCATAGCTTATTTTGTTTTAGTTTGTTTGGTTGTATCTAGAGTAAATATTTTCTGCACCTGCATGAAGAATTTAAATAGTATTTTTTCTTGTGGGTACTACTGGAAAAGAGCTTTGGATACCAAAACTGCACGGGTCTTGATTATTGATATGTGGGAAATTCTTAATTTAAATAGATCTGTAGAGGCTCGTGAACTTTGATTATAGGAGGGCGCAGTAACCGTCGGTATGGGCAAATAACAAGCGCCATAGGCAACTTTCTTAGGGTACCACGCTCAAAAAAGCTAATTTAGGCCCATAATATTTTTTTCAAAAATAAAAGAATACTATATTTTTAAAAATTATTGTATTTGTAGTGACTTATACACTTTTTGCACCTGAACTATATTGAACATTTGGCGTTGTTTTTTATGTCAATCTTTTCTTCTGGACTAAGAATGAGCCTAATGAATAAAAATGTAGCAATTGCTTTTCTTATAAAATCGAGGTAATTTCTTAAAAGCCAATGAATAAAAACTAAATTAATTGCTTTTGCGTCCAGCGATTGCTTAAAAGTGCAGGAATTGCTTCTAGTCAATGCTTTTTCTTAAAAAAATAGAAGCAATTGCAAATCGTTTGCTTAAAATGTGATGAGTAAATTAAGGAATTGCTTTTTCTAGTGTAGCAATCGCTTTCAACTGTTTAAGGTAGGTCGCCCCTGCATCATTTGCTTGGTAGCAGTCAACTTTAGTTCTCCGCGGCATACACGTGCGTTGTTCTTCATCTGTGTCTTCAATTATGGCTGAATATATGAACGTCCGTAAAAGAAAAATCTACAGTGTTCGTAAAAATTTCAAATATGATGATTTCAGAAAGTTATATCGATTTGACTGAGAAAATGTTGAGTGGTTGGCAATTAAACACAGGTCAGATCAGTTAGATCAATGTGGATCGATCTATACTAACGACAGACGAACAAACAGTCAGGACTTCCAGCGGTTTTCTTGCCTCTCCTGTTTATCAAATATATACCCGCTTCCTATAATTCTTTAAACTTCCTTGACATAGGAACTCAGCATCGTCTCTTAGTGTTCTTAGAAAATACCCTTGCTTCCGTCATATTATACACTGCCGATTAGTGCAGATGCATGGTTCTTGCGTTTACTCTCCCTTTAGTGGTATCAACGTCTTTTATACAGGATGATATTTTGAACGACAACACGACATACAATATTGTAGATCAGACCACTTGATTTTTGTAATATGTCTGTCAATGACTATCCAGTACAGGATACATTATTATTTTCGCAGCTTATAACTTACATTAAGCATAAAACTGTATACAGGGTCCTGCATATCACATTCCGTCTTTTATAACGCGGCAGACTTTACCTGTATCCTAGGGCGCGTTTCAGGAAAATATTTTTGTTTGTACAGGGTATCCCAAAAAAGTGTCATAATTTTTAAATTACATGCCATATATTTTCTTACTTATTTTGATGCATCTTACATCTACATACCTCAAACCATACCATTTTATTGAAATTGGTTCAGTATTATAGGCGACAAAAAATTAAAACTAAAAAAAAATCAGTTTTGCACCACTGGTTATAAAAATTAATAAAAAATTAAAATAATGCCTCGTTAATAAAATAATTATACACTTATTAAATAAGGTCTAACAGTCTCGTTAACCAAGTTTTATTAATATGAATTGTACAGGGTATCCAAAATTAGGTGTAAAACTTTAAACTAATTCATTTTTATTATTTTAAATATAAGTATATCGTATATCTTTGTCATTCAATGCAAAATTAAAAATTCAACATTTTTCCTTTTTACAACCCTATGACAATTTCTAACGTATGTAAGTAATGTTTTGTTTACTTAAGATTTATTTGTCGCTTATTTATGAATATTAAGTCATTCATTACGTCAAAATTAAATAAACCCATTAAATAAAATATTCTGCTTTTGGAATTTTAATACCCTATCTTTCATTAGTTGATAATGGTTGGTGATACTATTTATAGTATATTACGTACCGAGGTGGAAAGTGTTTCATTACTGTCGAGAGATTAGTAGGTACATATCTCGGAGACAGTAATGAAACTTTTCACCGAGGTTTGTATACTATTTTATTTACAACCACATCCTACATCCACTTCTTATAATTTTTAACTAAAAATATTATTAAAAGAAAAATGTCATTTTGACGTAGTATTATAAAAAATATATATTAAAAAAATCAAATAAATTTACAAGTAGGCTTATTTTCCAATTAGGCGACAGTTGTCAAGGAAACGTTTGTTTGAAATCAAAACAATAAACGTCAGTTCAAGTCTGATCTTTTGCGATCAATACAATAAAGTTTAAAAATTAATGGAAGAAAAATCAATGGAGTGTACCCCGCCGGAAATAAGGGGAGCCGCTGAATGAAATGATAAAATTTTAGTTAGTTAAAATATCACATTTTAGTGGACTGAAAATGAGGGCGGGGAATCAGGGTGGGAAATCAGGGCGGGAAGTAGAGGTAGGTAATGTGACACTTCCCAACCTTCAATAAAGTCAGTAATGTCAACATTACATGTATGGTTGTAAATAATAGTATATTACGTACCGAGGTGGAAAGTGTTTCATTACTGTCGAGAGATTAAATAGTTATATATAACTATATCTCGGAGACAGTAATGAAACTTTTCACCGAGGTTTGTATACTATTTTATTTACAACCACATTCTACATCCACTTCTTATAATTTTTAACTAAAAATATTATTAAAAGAAAAATGTCATTTTGACGTAGTATTATAGAAAATATATATTAAAAAAATCAAATAAATTTACAAGTAGGCTTATTTTCCAATTAGGCGACGGTTGTCAAGGAAACGTTTGTTTGAAATCAAAACAATAAACGTCAGTTCAAGTTTGATCTTTTGCGATCAATACAATAAAGTTTAAAAATTAATGGAAGTAAAATCAATGGAGTGTACCCCGCCGGAAATAAGGGGAGCCGCTGAATGAAATGATAAAATTTTAGTTAGTTAAAATATCACATTTTAGTGGACTGAAAATGAGGGCGGGGAATCAGGGTGGGAAATCAGGGCGGGAAGTAGAGGTAGGTAATGTGACACTTCCCAACCTTCAATAAAGTCAGTAATATCAACATTACATGTATGGTTGTAAATAATAGTATATTACGTACCGAGGTGGAAAGTGTTTCATTACTGTCGAGAGATTAAATAGTTATATATAACTATATCTCGGAGACAGTAATAAAACTTTTCACCGAGGTTTGTATACTATTTTATTTACAACCACATCCTACATCCACTTCTTATAATTTTTAACTAAAAATATTATTAAAAGAAAAATGTCATTTTGACGTAGTATTATAGAAAATATATATTAAAAAAATCAAATGAATTTACAAGTAGGCATATTATCAAATTAGGCGACGGTTGTCAAGGAAACGTTTGTTTAAAATTAAAACAATAAACGTCAGTTCAAGTATGATCGTTTGAATCAGGGTGGGAAGTCAGGGCGGGAAGTAGAGGTAGGTAATGTGACACTTCCCAACCTTCAATAAAGTCAGTAATGTCAACATTACATGTATGGTTGTACATAAAATATATTACTAGTCTTATGTTGGGTTGCACAAAGATTTTTAACTAACCAGGGAACTTTGACTGTGACATAAACGGCATTGGCAAACATAATTTACTCACAGTCGAAGTTGCAGTTAATTATTGTTCAGAATTTTCGTGCAACCCAACATTAATCTCTTGTTATAGGATTGGTCGTTCTAGTTTTTGCTTTACTCTTGTATGCTCGCATCCTCACATCACCTTTCAAAATATAAACTACGTCTTAGGCGGTGTTCTTTATGTTAAATCGACGTAGGCGTCTTCAGTCGTCCGCGTCTTAGCCACCTTTCTTATTAAAGACGTCATGGCGGTCCCATGTTATTAATGGCGTCTTCGTCACGACAGTCATAATTTTGCACGCTGCCAAGTCGAGCCCAGCGGATGATTTTTTGTCATTTATTTTGTTATTCATTTCAAATAAATCGTTTAATCCATAGAACTAGAAAAAACGTAGAACACTTAATAGACTGTATAAATGGCACACTATACAGGGTTGCCCAAAAGTCCGGAATAAAATTAATATAACCATAACCTGTAACTTTTGAGGAATACGCTCGGACACGTCAATTTAGTTTTATATATGCTCACATTTTGACGTTATTCGTTTTTTTTTATACACATTTGTCAAAGATATGACGACATCGATATTTTCTTTAAATGGAAACATATAGCTTGTGATACGTCATTTGAAAGATAATATCTCGTACAGTATGCTCATAAATTTTGGCGTGATTCTGTCAAGCTATTTCAAAATAGCGACTGTTTAAAGTTTTTAAAAAATCTCTATTTAAATTAGCGAAAATGATAAATCATTGATGTTTTTTACCTTTCAAGGTAAGAAATCTTCATTGTTTCACGTTCTGACTTTTTGTGACTTAACAATAGTTATTGTTTATATTTGTTGGTATTTATTTTGTCAAAAAAAAATGTAACAAAGCACAACAAAACACAACAAAAAGGAGGTTTAACGTGGCAAATGCTGGTAATGTCCTTCACCCTCTACTTGGCATGCTCCCAGACGATGGTAAAATCCGTCGACGGAATTCAGAATAGCTTTAGCCGGTATGTTATTCGTATGTTATGTGTTTCCAATCTAATTTTGTATTTCAAATCTTCAATATTATTTGGCCTATTTTGGTAAACTCTTTCTTTTAAATCCAAGGAAAAAAGTCTAGTGGTGTTAAGTCTGGAGACATCGGTGGCCATTCAATTGTATCACGTCGTCCAATTCAGCGACCTGGAAATACCTCATCTAAACATCAATGATTTATCATTTCCGCTTATCTAAATAGAGATTTTTTTTTCTTTTAACAGTCGCCATTTTGAAATAGCTTGACAGAATCGTGCCAAAATGTATGAGCATACTGTACGAGATATTAGCTTTCAAATGATGTATCATAAGCTGTATGTTTCCATTTAACAAAAATATCGATGTCTCCATACCTTTGACAAAAAATGTCTATATATAAAACTAAATTGACGTGTCCGAGCATTTTCCCTAAAAGTTACATGTTAAGGCTATATTAATTTTATTCCGGACTTCTGGGCAACCCTGTGTAATAATATCTTTATTGCCAGCATCATTCCAACTGACTGCAACAGCAAGCGTCGTAACTTGGGCGTGGCAAGGGCGGCAGATTAAAAAAAAAGAAGAAGAGTACCATAATTTATTTAGGCAATAATTGTAATTTTATTAAACGGAAAAAACAAGTGTATTAGTTCTAAACTAGGGGAGAGGCGGGGAATGGTACGCAGCGGGTAACGGTACGCATCCAGCTGTAGCAGAAACCGCTCGATCGATGCCGCGGACCATCGTTTATAATCGTCACTAAACGCTATTAAAAGAAGCTCTTGAAATCAAATCTCATTCACTTTCACGTGTCCGTTCGGCCCGTATAGACAAATTTCGTTTTTCGGTGTTTTCGTTATAATATTTGTGCCTGACTAACATAAAGGTAAGTTATTTTTTTGCATTTGGAGGTAGCTATTATTTTTATGATCGCATCATGGTTTTATTCGAAATTTTTTAAATTAAATTGTACGTCACATTGTCTGTTATTTATTGTATGATTCTTTTTAATTATTGGTTTCTTATTTTAGATGCCAAGCAAGTACAAAAGAAAAACATACCTTGCTAGCTGGACAGAAGAGACTTTGGAAAATACACTGAAAGAAATTGATTCTGGCAAAAAGATAAGGGAAGTTGCCAGATCGTTCAAAATCCATGAATCTACCCTTAGGGCTCGCAGAAAGAAAAATAACTCTTCCGGTTCAAAATTAGGACGACCACCTGTATTCTCAATTGACGTTGAAAAAGCCGAAGTTCTGATGGCTACTCCAATGAAGTTTATACTAGAAGAAAAACAACAAAAAAAGAACAAACGGGCCTTAGCTAAAAAAGAGAAGCAAGGGAAAATTAAGGAAAGCTAGCCACCGTGCAAGAAACCAAAAAATAAAAGAAAAATGGAATTGGACTCTGAGACATCAAAAGAGGATTGAGTTGATGAAACACATTTGGTGGATGATGACGAATTGGATGACGTGGAAGTTGGAATGTCAAACCAAACAGACCGATGTTTGATCTGCCAAGATTTTGGCAAGAATGGAGAAATTTGGTTAAGATGTGTTATTTGCGGAGGTTGGGCACATGCTGAGAGTAGTGGGCAGGATTCTGCTACAGACTATAATACATGTGACTTTTGCTATTAAAAAAACACTAAAAAGAACCTTGCTCATAATTTCTAGTTGTGTTGTGTTACCAGTTAACTTACCTTTGTCTAACTTTTCAAGTATTTTGTTAGCGTATTTCTAGATAAATATTATTTTTTTAATACTGTTTGTAAACTCTTTTTGCGTACCGTTACCCGACAGCTTGCGTACTATTAACCTCTACAGAGGGTAATCATGCGCAAAGCACAAAATTCGGTTTTATCAATTTTTTTCATAGTATTTTTATTTGAAGTAAAATTTTCCATTATTCCATTAAAGAAGACATCTAAGACAATGATTTTGCTAAGGCTGTGACCTGTGACATATAAAGTTTTGGACTTATACTAAGTTTTGCTTAGGTGCGTACCATTCCCCGCCTCTCCCCTACTATTTTATTAAAGTAGCACTATAGGGTGAGATTACAGAAGCTCTGCCTTTGACGTCCGCAGCTGCAAGTAGCAATTTGCAAATGCAAATGACAAAATTGAAATTCCAGAAAACGTTAATCATACTTTGCGTCTGGAAATTTGCAGAAGTTGTCCTGCAAACTTACAGAATGTATAAAATTTGTTGAAAAATAACCTTTATTTGACGGACGATGGTATTGGTGGTTATTTACAATTTGTATCCGTTTTTTATATAAAAAAAAAAACAAGGGAACGTTAAGAGTTAAGTTCATTAATTCATTATTGCCATGGATTTAGACATATTTTACGTATTTGGCAGTCGATATCAATGAACCAGGCGGATTTGCAAATAGTTTTTGAAATGTCAAATTTCTGCAAATTATTTTGTGTCTGCAAGTGCGCCATATTAGCAGTTGCAAAGTTGCGGGTATGTAATGTAATGGTTCTGTAATGTCACCCTTAATCAGCCCATATTATTTTTCTGTCACTTTTGTGTGTAAACATTTCGGATGTGTACTTCTGCTTGTGTTGTGTTAAGTATTGATGATCTGACTTGTCTTATTGCATATAGTCAGTTTTAATGATCTGGTAGATGAAACAAAACATTGACAAACTCGTGTATTCCATTCCAAATTAAATCAACATACAAATTTCGCTCCTCCACTTTGTTTGCCAAACTTACGCTGTTAAAAGTATTGACAAATATCAAATGGTCTCGATGCATTGCTTAAAAACGATATATCGCATTGAAAATATCGATGTTTTCGATGCGTCGGTGTATATTGAACATCCTTATTTTCGTTTGGTGTTCTTTTGACAGCGGTCTGAAATTTTCTTCAGTTTATCGGTTTTGTGTAAAGCCCTTTTTACAGTCGGCAATACTATTTGCAACTCAATTGCTGCAATGCATTGCAGGCGCAAGACATTGCCTGAAATTTGTCTTGCAGGATGTTTTACAGCTGGCAATTCTATTTTCATTGAAAAGAATCGCCAACATTACAAAAATAAATGCCTCTGTTGTTAATCTGTCAATGCGAAAACAACCGAATAACAATAAACACAAAACAAACCGAATAAGCGCAAAGAAACAGTGAACTCACAACAAAAGAGAAACAACCCAAACTCTGACAAAAGTCAAACTCAGCTTGAGCGCGTCCTCTCTAGGAACTTTCGTTTTTGTTGGTCACAATGAAAATGCATATAAATCCACCAGAATTGCAAACGCACTTGCAACAAAAATCGATTACGACCGTTTTTTCGCAATAGCAAGAGAATTGCCAAATCCGATCAGCTGGTTCTCTACTGCGCATGCTTATAAGCAAGACAATTGCAACTTGCAAATAGTATTGCCGACTGTAAAAAGGCCTTAATAATTGCTGTGGTTTTAGTGTTTTGTGATATTATTTGGAGACTAATTAAGATGAGTCGCAAGTGTCAAGTATGCGAGAATTCGTAAAATAAAAATAATAATAATAATAATAATAATAATAATAATAATAATAATAATAATAATAATAAAAATAATACATTTATTGTTTACACAAATGTAAATTACATAACGGATTAGTTATTGAGTTAAGGAAGAGAGTAAAACAATAGGCTTTAGTGGGGCAGACATCCAGTCCAAGGATCTGAATATTGTTCAAGCATTAAATTAATTTAACATTTACAATATTTTGGTGCTGTAATAAACATCTAATGTTCCGAATGTGCGGAGCATGGTAAAAAAAGTTAAAGATATTTGTGATTTTATGGGAGGAAAAGGAGTGGCGAAGGAGGTAGGGGAGCAGGAAAATGTGACTTATAATCCACATGGATGGTAACGCTCAGATGGAAACTACTGCCTGGGAAGGTAATGATTTTTTACAGATCTTTTAAACGCTGGGTTGGATAATCCAAAGTTAATATTATTTAATGAATTCAGAATATAAGCAATATTAAAAGAAAACTATCTTTCAAAATTTTTTTTTCGGTGTGCGCAGATCCCTGTTATGAGCATCAGCTCTAAAATATATGTTTTCGTACAAGTAAGGTGGTGTTTGATGCGTTATAATCTTGAAGCTAAAAAGTGACATATGCAATATATACCTGTTAAACATGTTAAGCCATTTTTATATGCCCCAAGAAACGGTATTATATGGTTTCTTCTTCTTATGCCATGTATAAATCTGAGACATGAGTTTTAAACTTTCTGAATCCGGTATCGATCCGTCGCGTCAAGACAAGGATAATATACGCCAATGCAGTGGTTAAATTGAGACAGGACGAGAGCATCGCATAGGAGCTTTCTGACCCCCTTAGAAAGGTATATAATGTCTTTTATTATAAATTAATTTTAAAATTCCGTAGGCAGCTCTTAGTTTCGATGTAACATGTTCCTTAAAACGAAGTTTACAATCAAGTATTAGTCCTAGACTTTTGCAGGTGTCGGAATAAGGTAGAGTGTCATTGTTGAGTTTGATCTTAACATTATTTTTTACAAAGTCGCTCTGCAGTCACTTTTCATAGGTGAGTAAATAGACGTTGGGTTTCGCAAGTAAAATATCTAGGTGGATCGTTTATTTTATTATATTTAACATATTGTATTGTTCTTTATCAACATTTGTTGTTGTTTTGAAAGAAAACCTTTAGCATGGAGAGTGAGAGACAAGGTAAATATTTTTAATATTATATAATGTGATGAAGGTATTCAAACGAATTTAAATAGTAAATTGTTTTTCCAGTTGGCATGTCATTTATCGTTATAAGTTTCTGCGGTTTCCCGCCGCGATTTTTTTATCAAACATTTTGTATCTATGTAGAGTAAGATGGGCATATTAAAGTTAACAGCTCTAAGTTGCTCGATTTTAAGAAAACTTTATTTACAAAAATGTATGTTTATGCTTGGGCACTGTTCGAAATAAGATATTATTATGTTTCTTTCGCGATTTCAGTGTTCTTCGTTATTCAAATAAATTTTCTTTTCAAAAAGGCAAAAAACATTTTCAGGTATAACAGCCTAACGTCCTATCAAAATCCTTTGAATTTATTGTAAAATGTATAATATAATCGAACATGATGAATACACACATGCATATACATATTTCAATTATTTTTATAATTTTTTTGTTTCAGGTTTAAAACATCTAACCAGAATGGAAATTGTTGAAATTGGCAGAAGGTGGTGGTGATAATGCAGCCATACGCCAGCAAGTACGATGTTATTTTTAAAAAGCTGAACCTTAATCAACTGGATGACAAAGCAAGATTTCAGATACTTTTAGATCTTTCCCGAGTGTGTTTAAAAGTTGCTGCGCGCTAGATGCACTGTTGCAGAATAAAAATCCGCCTTTTGGGATCAATATGCAGACTGATTACAAAATACTTTGAGATGTTATAATATGGTAAAGATAGAGTACATTTTGCCAGACACGAGCAGGTAGACCAAAGCTAACAATATCTGAAAACAGTGAAATAACTAAACGTAAAAGAACTTTGGAATTGAGTAAAAATCTTGAATTAATCGTCATTAGGTAGGTATAATAAAATTATAGAAAATCTTTCTGTTTTGCTCATTTCTACTCATTTCTAATTGCTTTTAAACCATTTAGAAAAAGATAATGCTTATATTTTAGATTTTTTTAAATTATGGCCTCTTTTATATAGTGCACCGACGCGATAAAGAGGTGCAGTAGCGGTATATAGGCAATACAATGCCGGTCCATGATTTGCCGCCGTAAAAGCTTGTATCGCCTATCTAGTGCTTTATACTGTGCGCGCAAAAATTATTTGCATCAAAGAGGGCCTTGCATCTAAGGACGTAATGCTTAGCCCTAGAGCTTAATACCTGTTGCGTGTCAGTAACTACCTGAATTAACAATCAATCAGTTATTCCGTCATCTTTGACAGTCGTTATAAGTAATTTGATTCATCGCTAATTTTTCCAATTTCTTGAACAATTCACACAATGGGCTTTACGGAACAACACAAAACATTCATGGTTGAAGCGTATTTTCGAAACGGGGTTAGAGTAAATGGTGAGTGGCAATACAATCCGGGTTTGTGCATGGACAATTTTTACGAACATTTTCCTAACGTTGCTTTTATTGCTGGGGATTTTTATCATTGCCTGAAAAGAACCGTGGCTGTGTTTAGGAAAACAGGTTCTATACAACACAAAAAAGGAGCAGGAAGATCATCTGTAAGAACAGAAGAACTTGTTGCAAACGTTCGTGAAATAATGCAAAATACGCCAACAAATTGTATAAGACGCCTGACCCAAGAAGTGGGAAGATCTTATGGAACATGCAGGACTATTCTTAAGAAGCAGCTAAATTTATTTCTTTATCAAGTGCAAGTATCCCAAGAAATACAAGCCGCAGATTTTGAAAGACGCAGAAATTACTCTCAATGGTTTACCCAAAATTTATTGGAAAGAAATGATTTATTAGACCTGACTTTTTTCGGATGAAGCCTGGTTCCACCTCTCCGGTTATGTGAATTCTCAGAATACACGCTTGTGGAGTAGGTTGTGAAAATCCCCATTTTTTTGTAGAGTCCACATTGCACCCTCAAAAACTCGGTGTCTGGTTAGCTGTTTCCCGAAGAAGAATTGTTGGTCCTATTTTTTTCCATGACACAGTTATATTACAGCGGTATAGAGACAATATTTTGAATCCATTTGTGAAGCAATTACTTGACGACGAGCTACGTTTTAGATATTTTCAACAGGATGGTGCAACCGCCCATAGAGCCGCCGAAACTATTAAACTTACGCAATTTTTTCGACGACATATTGATCAGTTTTCGACGACATATTGATCAGTTTTCGATCAGACATTGAATTCCCAACTAGATCACCTTGTGTAACGACTATGGATTACTTCGTTTTTCCCCATTTAAAGAACATTATTTTTAAACACCAGTTGCAAATTTACAACAATTACAAGAAAGGATTATCGAAGAATGTGGTAACATTTCTCCGGAGATGCTGGTCAACACTTTCGAAAATATGAAGAAATTTATGCTTGGAGCATGGCGGTGGCCAATTTTAGCAATTTATGTAATTATTTTTCCTTTTCTTTCTGTATATCCTTACTTTGTTAATTTTGTAAACAACAAAAATAAATTTGTAATTGTCTACTTATTTTATTACTCATTAGTTTGGCATATCATGTCATAATATGAATTTGACAAAATTTTAACCTAGATTTGGTTACATATATCATCCCCATATCATTGTGATCTAAACCAAGCCCTACGTTTTTTACTCCAAGCCCTCTTTGATGCAAATAATTTTTACTCGCACGGTAGAGTCAATGTGAGGAGTATTAAAGAAAAAAATTATCAAACTGTAGTTGTCAATTGTCGAAACGCTGCGCCTTATCATAAATAGGACTTTATTATCAACGCAGGCAGCTGGCAACGTGGCGTATCTGGTAGCATAGCAGCAGTAAAATTTGTGACGGTCAAGTTGCAGAAGAAAGGCATGTCATCGACCAGGTAAACAAACCGCCAGCGACTTAAAAATCTTGTAAAAATGTTTGCTATAGAAAATAGCTTGTTAAACCTGAGTATTTGCACACGTCTTTAGGAGCTTGTTGAACGTATCGATGTCATAGCTTATTTTGTTTTAGTTTGTTTGGTTGTATCTAGAGTAAATATTTTCTGCACCTGCATGAAGAATTTAAATAGTATTTTTTCTTGTGGGTACTACTGGAAAAGAGCTTTGGATACCAAAACTGCACGGGTCTTGATTATTGATATGTGGGAAATTCTTAATTTAAATAGATCTGTAGAGGCTCGTGAACTTTGATTATAGGAGGGCGCAGTAACCGTCGGTATGGGCAAATAACAAGCGCCATAGGCAACTTTCTTAGGGTACCACGCTCAAAAAAGCTAATTTAGGCCCATAATATTTTTTTCAAAAATAAAAGAATACTATATTTTTAAAAATTATTGTATTTGTAGTGACTTATACACTTTTTGCACCTGAACTATATTGAACATTTGGCGTTGTTTTTTATGTCAATCTTTTCTTCTGGACTAAGAATGAGCCTAATGAATAAAAATGTAGCAATTGCTTTTCTTATAAAATCGAGGTAATTTCTTAAAAGCCAATGAATAAAAACTAAATTAATTGCTTTTGCGTCCAGCGATTGCTTAAAAGTGCAGGAATTGCTTCTAGTCAATGCTTTTTCTTAAAAAAATAGAAGCAATTGCAAATCGTTTGCTTAAAATGTGATGAGTAAATTAAGGAATTGCTTTTTCTAGTGTAGCAATCGCTTTCAACTGTTTAAGGTAGGTCGCCCCTGCATCATTTGCTTGGTAGCAGTCAACTTTAGTTCTCCGCGGCATACACGTGCGTTGTTCTTCATCTGTGTCTTCAATTATGGCTGAATATATGAACGTCCGTAAAAGAAAAATCTACAGTGTTCGTAAAAATTTCAAATATGATGATTTCAGAAAGTTATATCGATTTGACTGAGAAAATGTTGAGTGGTTGGCAATTAAACACAGGTCAGATCAGTTAGATCAATGTGGATCGATCTATACTAACGACAGACGAACAAACAGTCAGGACTTCCAGCGGTTTTCTTGCCTCTCCTGTTTATCAAATATATACCCGCTTCCTATAATTCTTTAAACTTCCTTGACATAGGAACTCAGCATCGTCTCTTAGTGTTCTTAGAAAATACCCTTGCTTCCGTCATATTATACACTGCCGATTAGTGCAGATGCATGGTTCTTGCGTTTACTCTCCCTTTAGTGGTATCAACGTCTTTTATACAGGATGATATTTTGAACGACAACACGACATACAATATTGTAGATCAGACCACTTGATTTTTGTAATATGTCTGTCAATGACTATCCAGTACAGGATACATTATTATTTTCGCAGCTTATAACTTACATTAAGCATAAAACTGTATACAGGGTCCTGCATATCACATTCCGTCTTTTATAACGCGGCAGACTTTACCTGTATCCTAGGGCGCGTTTCAGGAAAATATTTTTGTTTGTACAGGGTATCCCAAAAAAGTGTCATAATTTTTAAATTACATGCCATATATTTTCTTACTTATTTTGATGCATCTTACATCTACATACCTCAAACCATACCATTTTATTGAAATTGGTTCAGTATTATAGGCGACAAAAAATTAAAACTAAAAAAAAATCAGTTTTGCACCACTGGTTATAAAAATTAATAAAAAATTAAAATAATGCCTCGTTAATAAAATAATTATACACTTATTAAATAAGGTCTAACAGTCTCGTTAACCAAGTTTTATTAATATGAATTGTACAGGGTATCCAAAATTAGGTGTAAAACTTTAAACTAATTCATTTTTATTATTTTAAATATAAGTATATCGTATATCTTTGTCATTCAATGCAAAATTAAAAATTCAACATTTTTCCTTTTTACAACCCTATGACAATTTCTAACGTATGTAAGTAATGTTTTGTTTACTTAAGATTTATTTGTCGCTTATTTATGAATATTAAGTCATTCATTACGTCAAAATTAAATAAACCCATTAAATAAAATATTCTGCTTTTGGAATTTTAATACCCTATCTTTCATTAGTTGATAATGGTTGGTGATACTATTTATAGTATATTACGTACCGAGGTGGAAAGTGTTTCATTACTGTCGAGAGATTAGTAGGTACATATCTCGGAGACAGTAATGAAACTTTTCACCGAGGTTTGTATACTATTTTATTTACAACCACATCCTACATCCACTTCTTATAATTTTTAACTAAAAATATTATTAAAAGAAAAATGTCATTTTGACGTAGTATTATAAAAAATATATATTAAAAAAATCAAATAAATTTACAAGTAGGCTTATTTTCCAATTAGGCGACAGTTGTCAAGGAAACGTTTGTTTGAAATCAAAACAATAAACGTCAGTTCAAGTCTGATCTTTTGCGATCAATACAATAAAGTTTAAAAATTAATGGAAGAAAAATCAATGGAGTGTACCCCGCCGGAAATAAGGGGAGCCGCTGAATGAAATGATAAAATTTTAGTTAGTTAAAATATCACATTTTAGTGGACTGAAAATGAGGGCGGGGAATCAGGGTGGGAAATCAGGGCGGGAAGTAGAGGTAGGTAATGTGACACTTCCCAACCTTCAATAAAGTCAGTAATGTCAACATTACATGTATGGTTGTAAATAATAGTATATTACGTACCGAGGTGGAAAGTGTTTCATTACTGTCGAGAGATTAAATAGTTATATATAACTATATCTCGGAGACAGTAATGAAACTTTTCACCGAGGTTTGTATACTATTTTATTTACAACCACATTCTACATCCACTTCTTATAATTTTTAACTAAAAATATTATTAAAAGAAAAATGTCATTTTGACGTAGTATTATAGAAAATATATATTAAAAAAATCAAATAAATTTACAAGTAGGCTTATTTTCCAATTAGGCGACGGTTGTCAAGGAAACGTTTGTTTGAAATCAAAACAATAAACGTCAGTTCAAGTTTGATCTTTTGCGATCAATACAATAAAGTTTAAAAATTAATGGAAGTAAAATCAATGGAGTGTACCCCGCCGGAAATAAGGGGAGCCGCTGAATGAAATGATAAAATTTTAGTTAGTTAAAATATCACATTTTAGTGGACTGAAAATGAGGGCGGGGAATCAGGGTGGGAAATCAGGGCGGGAAGTAGAGGTAGGTAATGTGACACTTCCCAACCTTCAATAAAGTCAGTAATATCAACATTACATGTATGGTTGTAAATAATAGTATATTACGTACCGAGGTGGAAAGTGTTTCATTACTGTCGAGAGATTAAATAGTTATATATAACTATATCTCGGAGACAGTAATAAAACTTTTCACCGAGGTTTGTATACTATTTTATTTACAACCACATCCTACATCCACTTCTTATAATTTTTAACTAAAAATATTATTAAAAGAAAAATGTCATTTTGACGTAGTATTATAGAAAATATATATTAAAAAAATCAAATGAATTTACAAGTAGGCATATTATCAAATTAGGCGACGGTTGTCAAGGAAACGTTTGTTTAAAATTAAAACAATAAACGTCAGTTCAAGTATGATCGTTTGAATCAGGGTGGGAAGTCAGGGCGGGAAGTAGAGGTAGGTAATGTGACACTTCCCAACCTTCAATAAAGTCAGTAATGTCAACATTACATGTATGGTTGTACATAAAATATATTACTAGTCTTATGTTGGGTTGCACAAAGATTTTTAACTAACCAGGGAACTTTGACTGTGACATAAACGGCATTGGCAAACATAATTTACTCACAGTCGAAGTTGCAGTTAATTATTGTTCAGAATTTTCGTGCAACCCAACATTAATCTCTTGTTATAGGATTGGTCGTTCTAGTTTTTGCTTTACTCTTGTATGCTCGCATCCTCACATCACCTTTCAAAATATAAACTACGTCTTAGGCGGTGTTCTTTATGTTAAATCGACGTAGGCGTCTTCAGTCGTCCGCGTCTTAGCCACCTTTCTTATTAAAGACGTCATGGCGGTCCCATGTTATTAATGGCGTCTTCGTCACGACAGTCATAATTTTGCACGCTGCCAAGTCGAGCCCAGCGGATGATTTTTTGTCATTTATTTTGTTATTCATTTCAAATAAATCGTTTAATCCATAGAACTAGAAAAAACGTAGAACACTTAATAGACTGTATAAATGGCACACTATACAGGGTTGCCCAAAAGTCCGGAATAAAATTAATATAACCATAACCTGTAACTTTTGAGGAATACGCTCGGACACGTCAATTTAGTTTTATATATGCTCACATTTTGACGTTATTCGTTTTTTTTTATACACATTTGTCAAAGATATGACGACATCGATATTTTCTTTAAATGGAAACATATAGCTTGTGATACGTCATTTGAAAGATAATATCTCGTACAGTATGCTCATAAATTTTGGCGTGATTCTGTCAAGCTATTTCAAAATAGCGACTGTTTAAAGTTTTTAAAAAATCTCTATTTAAATTAGCGAAAATGATAAATCATTGATGTTTTTTACCTTTCAAGGTAAGAAATCTTCATTGTTTCACGTTCTGACTTTTTGTGACTTAACAATAGTTATTGTTTATATTTGTTGGTATTTATTTTGTCAAAAAAAAATGTAACAAAGCACAACAAAACACAACAAAAAGGAGGTTTAACGTGGCAAATGCTGGTAATGTCCTTCACCCTCTACTTGGCATGCTCCCAGACGATGGTAAAATCCGTCGACGGAATTCAGAATAGCTTTAGCCGGTATGTTATTCGTATGTTATGTGTTTCCAATCTAATTTTGTATTTCAAATCTTCAATATTATTTGGCCTATTTTGGTAAACTCTTTCTTTTAAATCCAAGGAAAAAAGTCTAGTGGTGTTAAGTCTGGAGACATCGGTGGCCATTCAATTGTATCACGTCGTCCAATTCAGCGACCTGGAAATACCTCATCTAAACATCAATGATTTATCATTTCCGCTTATCTAAATAGAGATTTTTTTTTCTTTTAACAGTCGCCATTTTGAAATAGCTTGACAGAATCGTGCCAAAATGTATGAGCATACTGTACGAGATATTAGCTTTCAAATGATGTATCATAAGCTGTATGTTTCCATTTAACAAAAATATCGATGTCTCCATACCTTTGACAAAAAATGTCTATATATAAAACTAAATTGACGTGTCCGAGCATTTTCCCTAAAAGTTACATGTTAAGGCTATATTAATTTTATTCCGGACTTCTGGGCAACCCTGTGTAATAATATCTTTATTGCCAGCATCATTCCAACTGACTGCAACAGCAAGCGTCGTAACTTGGGCGTGGCAAGGGCGGCAGATTAAAAAAAAAGAAGAAGAGTACCATAATTTATTTAGGCAATAATTGTAATTTTATTAAACGGAAAAAACAAGTGTATTAGTTCTAAACTAGGGGAGAGGCGGGGAATGGTACGCAGCGGGTAACGGTACGCATCCAGCTGTAGCAGAAACCGCTCGATCGATGCCGCGGACCATCGTTTATAATCGTCACTAAACGCTATTAAAAGAAGCTCTTGAAATCAAATCTCATTCACTTTCACGTGTCCGTTCGGCCCGTATAGACAAATTTCGTTTTTCGGTGTTTTCGTTATAATATTTGTGCCTGACTAACATAAAGGTAAGTTATTTTTTTGCATTTGGAGGTAGCTATTATTTTTATGATCGCATCATGGTTTTATTCGAAATTTTTTAAATTAAATTGTACGTCACATTGTCTGTTATTTATTGTATGATTCTTTTTAATTATTGGTTTCTTATTTTAGATGCCAAGCAAGTACAAAAGAAAAACATACCTTGCTAGCTGGACAGAAGAGACTTTGGAAAATACACTGAAAGAAATTGATTCTGGCAAAAAGATAAGGGAAGTTGCCAGATCGTTCAAAATCCATGAATCTACCCTTAGGGCTCGCAGAAAGAAAAATAACTCTTCCGGTTCAAAATTAGGACGACCACCTGTATTCTCAATTGACGTTGAAAAAGCCGAAGTTCTGATGGCTACTCCAATGAAGTTTATACTAGAAGAAAAACAACAAAAAAAGAACAAACGGGCCTTAGCTAAAAAAGAGAAGCAAGGGAAAATTAAGGAAAGCTAGCCACCGTGCAAGAAACCAAAAAATAAAAGAAAAATGGAATTGGACTCTGAGACATCAAAAGAGGATTGAGTTGATGAAACACATTTGGTGGATGATGACGAATTGGATGACGTGGAAGTTGGAATGTCAAACCAAACAGACCGATGTTTGATCTGCCAAGATTTTGGCAAGAATGGAGAAATTTGGTTAAGATGTGTTATTTGCGGAGGTTGGGCACATGCTGAGAGTAGTGGGCAGGATTCTGCTACAGACTATAATACATGTGACTTTTGCTATTAAAAAAACACTAAAAAGAACCTTGCTCATAATTTCTAGTTGTGTTGTGTTACCAGTTAACTTACCTTTGTCTAACTTTTCAAGTATTTTGTTAGCGTATTTCTAGATAAATATTATTTTTTTAATACTGTTTGTAAACTCTTTTTGCGTACCGTTACCCGACAGCTTGCGTACTATTAACCTCTACAGAGGGTAATCATGCGCAAAGCACAAAATTCGGTTTTATCAATTTTTTTCATAGTATTTTTATTTGAAGTAAAATTTTCCATTATTCCATTAAAGAAGACATCTAAGACAATGATTTTGCTAAGGCTGTGACCTGTGACATATAAAGTTTTGGACTTATACTAAGTTTTGCTTAGGTGCGTACCATTCCCCGCCTCTCCCCTACTATTTTATTAAAGTAGCACTATAGGGTGAGATTACAGAAGCTCTGCCTTTGACGTCCGCAGCTGCAAGTAGCAATTTGCAAATGCAAATGACAAAATTGAAATTCCAGAAAACGTTAATCATACTTTGCGTCTGGAAATTTGCAGAAGTTGTCCTGCAAACTTACAGAATGTATAAAATTTGTTGAAAAATAACCTTTATTTGACGGACGATGGTATTGGTGGTTATTTACAATTTGTATCCGTTTTTTATATAAAAAAAAAAACAAGGGAACGTTAAGAGTTAAGTTCATTAATTCATTATTGCCATGGATTTAGACATATTTTACGTATTTGGCAGTCGATATCAATGAACCAGGCGGATTTGCAAATAGTTTTTGAAATGTCAAATTTCTGCAAATTATTTTGTGTCTGCAAGTGCGCCATATTAGCAGTTGCAAAGTTGCGGGTATGTAATGTAATGGTTCTGTAATGTCACCCTTAATCAGCCCATATTATTTTTCTGTCACTTTTGTGTGTAAACATTTCGGATGTGTACTTCTGCTTGTGTTGTGTTAAGTATTGATGATCTGACTTGTCTTATTGCATATAGTCAGTTTTAATGATCTGGTAGATGAAACAAAACATTGACAAACTCGTGTATTCCATTCCAAATTAAATCAACATACAAATTTCGCTCCTCCACTTTGTTTGCCAAACTTACGCTGTTAAAAGTATTGACAAATATCAAATGGTCTCGATGCATTGCTTAAAAACGATATATCGCATTGAAAATATCGATGTTTTCGATGCGTCGGTGTATATTGAACATCCTTATTTTCGTTTGGTGTTCTTTTGACAGCGGTCTGAAATTTTCTTCAGTTTATCGGTTTTGTGTAAAGCCCTTTTTACAGTCGGCAATACTATTTGCAACTCAATTGCTGCAATGCATTGCAGGCGCAAGACATTGCCTGAAATTTGTCTTGCAGGATGTTTTACAGCTGGCAATTCTATTTTCATTGAAAAGAATCGCCAACATTACAAAAATAAATGCCTCTGTTGTTAATCTGTCAATGCGAAAACAACCGAATAACAATAAACACAAAACAAACCGAATAAGCGCAAAGAAACAGTGAACTCACAACAAAAGAGAAACAACCCAAACTCTGACAAAAGTCAAACTCAGCTTGAGCGCGTCCTCTCTAGGAACTTTCGTTTTTGTTGGTCACAATGAAAATGCATATAAATCCACCAGAATTGCAAACGCACTTGCAACAAAAATCGATTACGACCGTTTTTTCGCAATAGCAAGAGAATTGCCAAATCCGATCAGCTGGTTCTCTACTGCGCATGCTTATAAGCAAGACAATTGCAACTTGCAAATAGTATTGCCGACTGTAAAAAGGCCTTAATAATTGCTGTGGTTTTAGTGTTTTGTGATATTATTTGGAGACTAATTAAGATGAGTCGCAAGTGTCAAGTATGCGAGAATTCGTAAAATAAAAATAATAATAATAATAATAATAATAATAATAATAATAATAATAATAATAATAATAAAAATAATACATTTATTGTTTACACAAATGTAAATTACATAACGGATTAGTTATTGAGTTAAGGAAGAGAGTAAAACAATAGGCTTTAGTGGGGCAGACATCCAGTCCAAGGATCTGAATATTGTTCAAGCATTAAATTAATTTAACATTTACAATATTTTGGTGCTGTAATAAACATCTAATGTTCCGAATGTGCGGAGCATGGTAAAAAAAGTTAAAGATATTTGTGATTTTATGGGAGGAAAAGGAGTGGCGAAGGAGGTAGGGGAGCAGGAAAATGTGACTTATAATCCACATGGATGGTAACGCTCAGATGGAAACTACTGCCTGGGAAGGTAATGATTTTTTACAGATCTTTTAAACGCTGGGTTGGATAATCCAAAGTTAATATTATTTAATGAATTCAGAATATAAGCAATATTAAAAGAAAACTATCTTTCAAAATTTTTTTTTCGGTGTGCGCAGATCCCTGTTATGAGCATCAGCTCTAAAATATATGTTTTCGTACAAGTAAGGTGGTGTTTGATGCGTTATAATCTTGAAGCTAAAAAGTGACATATGCAATATATACCTGTTAAACATGTTAAGCCATTTTTATATGCCCCAAGAAACGGTATTATATGGTTTCTTCTTCTTATGCCATGTATAAATCTGAGACATGAGTTTTAAACTTTCTGAATCCGGTATCGATCCGTCGCGTCAAGACAAGGATAATATACGCCAATGCAGTGGTTAAATTGAGACAGGACGAGAGCATCGCATAGGAGCTTTCTGACCCCCTTAGAAAGGTATATAATGTCTTTTATTATAAATTAATTTTAAAATTCCGTAGGCAGCTCTTAGTTTCGATGTAACATGTTCCTTAAAACGAAGTTTACAATCAAGTATTAGTCCTAGACTTTTGCAGGTGTCGGAATAAGGTAGAGTGTCATTGTTGAGTTTGATCTTAACATTATTTTTTACAAAGTCGCTCTGCAGTCACTTTTCATAGGTGAGTAAATAGACGTTGGGTTTCGCAAGTAAAATATCTAGGTGGATCGTTTATTTTATTATATTTAACATATTGTATTGTTCTTTATCAACATTTGTTGTTGTTTTGAAAGAAAACCTTTAGCATGGAGAGTGAGAGACAAGGTAAATATTTTTAATATTATATAATGTGATGAAGGTATTCAAACGAATTTAAATAGTAAATTGTTTTTCCAGTTGGCATGTCATTTATCGTTATAAGTTTCTGCGGTTTCCCGCCGCGATTTTTTTATCAAACATTTTGTATCTATGTAGAGTAAGATGGGCATATTAAAGTTAACAGCTCTAAGTTGCTCGATTTTAAGAAAACTTTATTTACAAAAATGTATGTTTATGCTTGGGCACTGTTCGAAATAAGATATTATTATGTTTCTTTCGCGATTTCAGTGTTCTTCGTTATTCAAATAAATTTTCTTTTCAAAAAGGCAAAAAACATTTTCAGGTATAACAGCCTAACGTCCTATCAAAATCCTTTGAATTTATTGTAAAATGTATAATATAATCGAACATGATGAATACACACATGCATATACATATTTCAATTATTTTTATAATTTTTTTGTTTCAGGTTTAAAACATCTAACCAGAATGGAAATTGTTGAAATTGGCAGAAGGTGGTGGTGATAATGCAGCCATACGCCAGCAAGTACGATGTTATTTTTAAAAAGCTGAACCTTAATCAACTGGATGACAAAGCAAGATTTCAGATACTTTTAGATCTTTCCCGAGTGTGTTTAAAAGTTGCTGCGCGCTAGATGCACTGTTGCAGAATAAAAATCCGCCTTTTGGGATCAATATGCAGACTGATTACAAAATACTTTGAGATGTTATAATATGGTAAAGATAGAGTACATTTTGCCAGACACGAGCAGGTAGACCAAAGCTAACAATATCTGAAAACAGTGAAATAACTAAACGTAAAAGAACTTTGGAATTGAGTAAAAATCTTGAATTAATCGTCATTAGGTAGGTATAATAAAATTATAGAAAATCTTTCTGTTTTGCTCATTTCTACTCATTTCTAATTGCTTTTAAACCATTTAGAAAAAGATAATGCTTATATTTTAGATTTTTTTAAATTATGGCCTCTTTTATATAGTGCACCGACGCGATAAAGAGGTGCAGTAGCGGTATATAGGCAATACAATGCCGGTCCATGATTTGCCGCCGTAAAAGCTTGTATCGCCTATCTAGTGCTTTATACTGTGCGCGCAAAAATTATTTGCATCAAAGAGGGCCTTGCATCTAAGGACGTAATGCTTAGCCCTAGAGCTTAATACCTGTTGCGTGTCAGTAACTACCTGAATTAACAATCAATCAGTTATTCCGTCATCTTTGACAGTCGTTATAAGTAATTTGATTCATCGCTAATTTTTCCAATTTCTTGAACAATTCACACAATGGGCTTTACGGAACAACACAAAACATTCATGGTTGAAGCGTATTTTCGAAACGGGGTTAGAGTAAATGGTGAGTGGCAATACAATCCGGGTTTGTGCATGGACAATTTTTACGAACATTTTCCTAACGTTGCTTTTATTGCTGGGGATTTTTATCATTGCCTGAAAAGAACCGTGGCTGTGTTTAGGAAAACAGGTTCTATACAACACAAAAAAGGAGCAGGAAGATCATCTGTAAGAACAGAAGAACTTGTTGCAAACGTTCGTGAAATAATGCAAAATACGCCAACAAATTGTATAAGACGCCTGACCCAAGAAGTGGGAAGATCTTATGGAACATGCAGGACTATTCTTAAGAAGCAGCTAAATTTATTTCTTTATCAAGTGCAAGTATCCCAAGAAATACAAGCCGCAGATTTTGAAAGACGCAGAAATTACTCTCAATGGTTTACCCAAAATTTATTGGAAAGAAATGATTTATTAGACCTGACTTTTTTCGGATGAAGCCTGGTTCCACCTCTCCGGTTATGTGAATTCTCAGAATACACGCTTGTGGAGTAGGTTGTGAAAATCCCCATTTTTTTGTAGAGTCCACATTGCACCCTCAAAAACTCGGTGTCTGGTTAGCTGTTTCCCGAAGAAGAATTGTTGGTCCTATTTTTTTCCATGACACAGTTATATTACAGCGGTATAGAGACAATATTTTGAATCCATTTGTGAAGCAATTACTTGACGACGAGCTACGTTTTAGATATTTTCAACAGGATGGTGCAACCGCCCATAGAGCCGCCGAAACTATTAAACTTACGCAATTTTTTCGACGACATATTGATCAGTTTTCGACGACATATTGATCAGTTTTCGATCAGACATTGAATTCCCAACTAGATCACCTTGTGTAACGACTATGGATTACTTCGTTTTTCCCCATTTAAAGAACATTATTTTTAAACACCAGTTGCAAATTTACAACAATTACAAGAAAGGATTATCGAAGAATGTGGTAACATTTCTCCGGAGATGCTGGTCAACACTTTCGAAAATATGAAGAAATTTATGCTTGGAGCATGGCGGTGGCCAATTTTAGCAATTTATGTAATTATTTTTCCTTTTCTTTCTGTATATCCTTACTTTGTTAATTTTGTAAACAACAAAAATAAATTTGTAATTGTCTACTTATTTTATTACTCATTAGTTTGGCATATCATGTCATAATATGAATTTGACAAAATTTTAACCTAGATTTGGTTACATATATCATCCCCATATCATTGTGATCTAAACCAAGCCCTACGTTTTTTACTCCAAGCCCTCTTTGATGCAAATAATTTTTACTCGCACGGTAGAGTCAATGTGAGGAGTATTAAAGAAAAAAATTATCAAACTGTAGTTGTCAATTGTCGAAACGCTGCGCCTTATCATAAATAGGACTTTATTATCAACGCAGGCAGCTGGCAACGTGGCGTATCTGGTAGCATAGCAGCAGTAAAATTTGTGACGGTCAAGTTGCAGAAGAAAGGCATGTCATCGACCAGGTAAACAAACCGCCAGCGACTTAAAAATCTTGTAAAAATGTTTGCTATAGAAAATAGCTTGTTAAACCTGAGTATTTGCACACGTCTTTAGGAGCTTGTTGAACGTATCGATGTCATAGCTTATTTTGTTTTAGTTTGTTTGGTTGTATCTAGAGTAAATATTTTCTGCACCTGCATGAAGAATTTAAATAGTATTTTTTCTTGTGGGTACTACTGGAAAAGAGCTTTGGATACCAAAACTGCACGGGTCTTGATTATTGATATGTGGGAAATTCTTAATTTAAATAGATCTGTAGAGGCTCGTGAACTTTGATTATAGGAGGGCGCAGTAACCGTCGGTATGGGCAAATAACAAGCGCCATAGGCAACTTTCTTAGGGTACCACGCTCAAAAAAGCTAATTTAGGCCCATAATATTTTTTTCAAAAATAAAAGAATACTATATTTTTAAAAATTATTGTATTTGTAGTGACTTATACACTTTTTGCACCTGAACTATATTGAACATTTGGCGTTGTTTTTTATGTCAATCTTTTCTTCTGGACTAAGAATGAGCCTAATGAATAAAAATGTAGCAATTGCTTTTCTTATAAAATCGAGGTAATTTCTTAAAAGCCAATGAATAAAAACTAAATTAATTGCTTTTGCGTCCAGCGATTGCTTAAAAGTGCAGGAATTGCTTCTAGTCAATGCTTTTTCTTAAAAAAATAGAAGCAATTGCAAATCGTTTGCTTAAAATGTGATGAGTAAATTAAGGAATTGCTTTTTCTAGTGTAGCAATCGCTTTCAACTGTTTAAGGTAGGTCGCCCCTGCATCATTTGCTTGGTAGCAGTCAACTTTAGTTCTCCGCGGCATACACGTGCGTTGTTCTTCATCTGTGTCTTCAATTATGGCTGAATATATGAACGTCCGTAAAAGAAAAATCTACAGTGTTCGTAAAAATTTCAAATATGATGATTTCAGAAAGTTATATCGATTTGACTGAGAAAATGTTGAGTGGTTGGCAATTAAACACAGGTCAGATCAGTTAGATCAATGTGGATCGATCTATACTAACGACAGACGAACAAACAGTCAGGACTTCCAGCGGTTTTCTTGCCTCTCCTGTTTATCAAATATATACCCGCTTCCTATAATTCTTTAAACTTCCTTGACATAGGAACTCAGCATCGTCTCTTAGTGTTCTTAGAAAATACCCTTGCTTCCGTCATATTATACACTGCCGATTAGTGCAGATGCATGGTTCTTGCGTTTACTCTCCCTTTAGTGGTATCAACGTCTTTTATACAGGATGATATTTTGAACGACAACACGACATACAATATTGTAGATCAGACCACTTGATTTTTGTAATATGTCTGTCAATGACTATCCAGTACAGGATACATTATTATTTTCGCAGCTTATAACTTACATTAAGCATAAAACTGTATACAGGGTCCTGCATATCACATTCCGTCTTTTATAACGCGGCAGACTTTACCTGTATCCTAGGGCGCGTTTCAGGAAAATATTTTTGTTTGTACAGGGTATCCCAAAAAAGTGTCATAATTTTTAAATTACATGCCATATATTTTCTTACTTATTTTGATGCATCTTACATCTACATACCTCAAACCATACCATTTTATTGAAATTGGTTCAGTATTATAGGCGACAAAAAATTAAAACTAAAAAAAAATCAGTTTTGCACCACTGGTTATAAAAATTAATAAAAAATTAAAATAATGCCTCGTTAATAAAATAATTATACACTTATTAAATAAGGTCTAACAGTCTCGTTAACCAAGTTTTATTAATATGAATTGTACAGGGTATCCAAAATTAGGTGTAAAACTTTAAACTAATTCATTTTTATTATTTTAAATATAAGTATATCGTATATCTTTGTCATTCAATGCAAAATTAAAAATTCAACATTTTTCCTTTTTACAACCCTATGACAATTTCTAACGTATGTAAGTAATGTTTTGTTTACTTAAGATTTATTTGTCGCTTATTTATGAATATTAAGTCATTCATTACGTCAAAATTAAATAAACCCATTAAATAAAATATTCTGCTTTTGGAATTTTAATACCCTATCTTTCATTAGTTGATAATGGTTGGTGATACTATTTATAGTATATTACGTACCGAGGTGGAAAGTGTTTCATTACTGTCGAGAGATTAGTAGGTACATATCTCGGAGACAGTAATGAAACTTTTCACCGAGGTTTGTATACTATTTTATTTACAACCACATCCTACATCCACTTCTTATAATTTTTAACTAAAAATATTATTAAAAGAAAAATGTCATTTTGACGTAGTATTATAAAAAATATATATTAAAAAAATCAAATAAATTTACAAGTAGGCTTATTTTCCAATTAGGCGACAGTTGTCAAGGAAACGTTTGTTTGAAATCAAAACAATAAACGTCAGTTCAAGTCTGATCTTTTGCGATCAATACAATAAAGTTTAAAAATTAATGGAAGAAAAATCAATGGAGTGTACCCCGCCGGAAATAAGGGGAGCCGCTGAATGAAATGATAAAATTTTAGTTAGTTAAAATATCACATTTTAGTGGACTGAAAATGAGGGCGGGGAATCAGGGTGGGAAATCAGGGCGGGAAGTAGAGGTAGGTAATGTGACACTTCCCAACCTTCAATAAAGTCAGTAATGTCAACATTACATGTATGGTTGTAAATAATAGTATATTACGTACCGAGGTGGAAAGTGTTTCATTACTGTCGAGAGATTAAATAGTTATATATAACTATATCTCGGAGACAGTAATGAAACTTTTCACCGAGGTTTGTATACTATTTTATTTACAACCACATTCTACATCCACTTCTTATAATTTTTAACTAAAAATATTATTAAAAGAAAAATGTCATTTTGACGTAGTATTATAGAAAATATATATTAAAAAAATCAAATAAATTTACAAGTAGGCTTATTTTCCAATTAGGCGACGGTTGTCAAGGAAACGTTTGTTTGAAATCAAAACAATAAACGTCAGTTCAAGTTTGATCTTTTGCGATCAATACAATAAAGTTTAAAAATTAATGGAAGTAAAATCAATGGAGTGTACCCCGCCGGAAATAAGGGGAGCCGCTGAATGAAATGATAAAATTTTAGTTAGTTAAAATATCACATTTTAGTGGACTGAAAATGAGGGCGGGGAATCAGGGTGGGAAATCAGGGCGGGAAGTAGAGGTAGGTAATGTGACACTTCCCAACCTTCAATAAAGTCAGTAATATCAACATTACATGTATGGTTGTAAATAATAGTATATTACGTACCGAGGTGGAAAGTGTTTCATTACTGTCGAGAGATTAAATAGTTATATATAACTATATCTCGGAGACAGTAATAAAACTTTTCACCGAGGTTTGTATACTATTTTATTTACAACCACATCCTACATCCACTTCTTATAATTTTTAACTAAAAATATTATTAAAAGAAAAATGTCATTTTGACGTAGTATTATAGAAAATATATATTAAAAAAATCAAATGAATTTACAAGTAGGCATATTATCAAATTAGGCGACGGTTGTCAAGGAAACGTTTGTTTAAAATTAAAACAATAAACGTCAGTTCAAGTATGATCGTTTGAATCAGGGTGGGAAGTCAGGGCGGGAAGTAGAGGTAGGTAATGTGACACTTCCCAACCTTCAATAAAGTCAGTAATGTCAACATTACATGTATGGTTGTACATAAAATATATTACTAGTCTTATGTTGGGTTGCACAAAGATTTTTAACTAACCAGGGAACTTTGACTGTGACATAAACGGCATTGGCAAACATAATTTACTCACAGTCGAAGTTGCAGTTAATTATTGTTCAGAATTTTCGTGCAACCCAACATTAATCTCTTGTTATAGGATTGGTCGTTCTAGTTTTTGCTTTACTCTTGTATGCTCGCATCCTCACATCACCTTTCAAAATATAAACTACGTCTTAGGCGGTGTTCTTTATGTTAAATCGACGTAGGCGTCTTCAGTCGTCCGCGTCTTAGCCACCTTTCTTATTAAAGACGTCATGGCGGTCCCATGTTATTAATGGCGTCTTCGTCACGACAGTCATAATTTTGCACGCTGCCAAGTCGAGCCCAGCGGATGATTTTTTGTCATTTATTTTGTTATTCATTTCAAATAAATCGTTTAATCCATAGAACTAGAAAAAACGTAGAACACTTAATAGACTGTATAAATGGCACACTATACAGGGTTGCCCAAAAGTCCGGAATAAAATTAATATAACCATAACCTGTAACTTTTGAGGAATACGCTCGGACACGTCAATTTAGTTTTATATATGCTCACATTTTGACGTTATTCGTTTTTTTTTATACACATTTGTCAAAGATATGACGACATCGATATTTTCTTTAAATGGAAACATATAGCTTGTGATACGTCATTTGAAAGATAATATCTCGTACAGTATGCTCATAAATTTTGGCGTGATTCTGTCAAGCTATTTCAAAATAGCGACTGTTTAAAGTTTTTAAAAAATCTCTATTTAAATTAGCGAAAATGATAAATCATTGATGTTTTTTACCTTTCAAGGTAAGAAATCTTCATTGTTTCACGTTCTGACTTTTTGTGACTTAACAATAGTTATTGTTTATATTTGTTGGTATTTATTTTGTCAAAAAAAAATGTAACAAAGCACAACAAAACACAACAAAAAGGAGGTTTAACGTGGCAAATGCTGGTAATGTCCTTCACCCTCTACTTGGCATGCTCCCAGACGATGGTAAAATCCGTCGACGGAATTCAGAATAGCTTTAGCCGGTATGTTATTCGTATGTTATGTGTTTCCAATCTAATTTTGTATTTCAAATCTTCAATATTATTTGGCCTATTTTGGTAAACTCTTTCTTTTAAATCCAAGGAAAAAAGTCTAGTGGTGTTAAGTCTGGAGACATCGGTGGCCATTCAATTGTATCACGTCGTCCAATTCAGCGACCTGGAAATACCTCATCTAAACATCAATGATTTATCATTTCCGCTTATCTAAATAGAGATTTTTTTTTCTTTTAACAGTCGCCATTTTGAAATAGCTTGACAGAATCGTGCCAAAATGTATGAGCATACTGTACGAGATATTAGCTTTCAAATGATGTATCATAAGCTGTATGTTTCCATTTAACAAAAATATCGATGTCTCCATACCTTTGACAAAAAATGTCTATATATAAAACTAAATTGACGTGTCCGAGCATTTTCCCTAAAAGTTACATGTTAAGGCTATATTAATTTTATTCCGGACTTCTGGGCAACCCTGTGTAATAATATCTTTATTGCCAGCATCATTCCAACTGACTGCAACAGCAAGCGTCGTAACTTGGGCGTGGCAAGGGCGGCAGATTAAAAAAAAAGAAGAAGAGTACCATAATTTATTTAGGCAATAATTGTAATTTTATTAAACGGAAAAAACAAGTGTATTAGTTCTAAACTAGGGGAGAGGCGGGGAATGGTACGCAGCGGGTAACGGTACGCATCCAGCTGTAGCAGAAACCGCTCGATCGATGCCGCGGACCATCGTTTATAATCGTCACTAAACGCTATTAAAAGAAGCTCTTGAAATCAAATCTCATTCACTTTCACGTGTCCGTTCGGCCCGTATAGACAAATTTCGTTTTTCGGTGTTTTCGTTATAATATTTGTGCCTGACTAACATAAAGGTAAGTTATTTTTTTGCATTTGGAGGTAGCTATTATTTTTATGATCGCATCATGGTTTTATTCGAAATTTTTTAAATTAAATTGTACGTCACATTGTCTGTTATTTATTGTATGATTCTTTTTAATTATTGGTTTCTTATTTTAGATGCCAAGCAAGTACAAAAGAAAAACATACCTTGCTAGCTGGACAGAAGAGACTTTGGAAAATACACTGAAAGAAATTGATTCTGGCAAAAAGATAAGGGAAGTTGCCAGATCGTTCAAAATCCATGAATCTACCCTTAGGGCTCGCAGAAAGAAAAATAACTCTTCCGGTTCAAAATTAGGACGACCACCTGTATTCTCAATTGACGTTGAAAAAGCCGAAGTTCTGATGGCTACTCCAATGAAGTTTATACTAGAAGAAAAACAACAAAAAAAGAACAAACGGGCCTTAGCTAAAAAAGAGAAGCAAGGGAAAATTAAGGAAAGCTAGCCACCGTGCAAGAAACCAAAAAATAAAAGAAAAATGGAATTGGACTCTGAGACATCAAAAGAGGATTGAGTTGATGAAACACATTTGGTGGATGATGACGAATTGGATGACGTGGAAGTTGGAATGTCAAACCAAACAGACCGATGTTTGATCTGCCAAGATTTTGGCAAGAATGGAGAAATTTGGTTAAGATGTGTTATTTGCGGAGGTTGGGCACATGCTGAGAGTAGTGGGCAGGATTCTGCTACAGACTATAATACATGTGACTTTTGCTATTAAAAAAACACTAAAAAGAACCTTGCTCATAATTTCTAGTTGTGTTGTGTTACCAGTTAACTTACCTTTGTCTAACTTTTCAAGTATTTTGTTAGCGTATTTCTAGATAAATATTATTTTTTTAATACTGTTTGTAAACTCTTTTTGCGTACCGTTACCCGACAGCTTGCGTACTATTAACCTCTACAGAGGGTAATCATGCGCAAAGCACAAAATTCGGTTTTATCAATTTTTTTCATAGTATTTTTATTTGAAGTAAAATTTTCCATTATTCCATTAAAGAAGACATCTAAGACAATGATTTTGCTAAGGCTGTGACCTGTGACATATAAAGTTTTGGACTTATACTAAGTTTTGCTTAGGTGCGTACCATTCCCCGCCTCTCCCCTACTATTTTATTAAAGTAGCACTATAGGGTGAGATTACAGAAGCTCTGCCTTTGACGTCCGCAGCTGCAAGTAGCAATTTGCAAATGCAAATGACAAAATTGAAATTCCAGAAAACGTTAATCATACTTTGCGTCTGGAAATTTGCAGAAGTTGTCCTGCAAACTTACAGAATGTATAAAATTTGTTGAAAAATAACCTTTATTTGACGGACGATGGTATTGGTGGTTATTTACAATTTGTATCCGTTTTTTATATAAAAAAAAAAACAAGGGAACGTTAAGAGTTAAGTTCATTAATTCATTATTGCCATGGATTTAGACATATTTTACGTATTTGGCAGTCGATATCAATGAACCAGGCGGATTTGCAAATAGTTTTTGAAATGTCAAATTTCTGCAAATTATTTTGTGTCTGCAAGTGCGCCATATTAGCAGTTGCAAAGTTGCGGGTATGTAATGTAATGGTTCTGTAATGTCACCCTTAATCAGCCCATATTATTTTTCTGTCACTTTTGTGTGTAAACATTTCGGATGTGTACTTCTGCTTGTGTTGTGTTAAGTATTGATGATCTGACTTGTCTTATTGCATATAGTCAGTTTTAATGATCTGGTAGATGAAACAAAACATTGACAAACTCGTGTATTCCATTCCAAATTAAATCAACATACAAATTTCGCTCCTCCACTTTGTTTGCCAAACTTACGCTGTTAAAAGTATTGACAAATATCAAATGGTCTCGATGCATTGCTTAAAAACGATATATCGCATTGAAAATATCGATGTTTTCGATGCGTCGGTGTATATTGAACATCCTTATTTTCGTTTGGTGTTCTTTTGACAGCGGTCTGAAATTTTCTTCAGTTTATCGGTTTTGTGTAAAGCCCTTTTTACAGTCGGCAATACTATTTGCAACTCAATTGCTGCAATGCATTGCAGGCGCAAGACATTGCCTGAAATTTGTCTTGCAGGATGTTTTACAGCTGGCAATTCTATTTTCATTGAAAAGAATCGCCAACATTACAAAAATAAATGCCTCTGTTGTTAATCTGTCAATGCGAAAACAACCGAATAACAATAAACACAAAACAAACCGAATAAGCGCAAAGAAACAGTGAACTCACAACAAAAGAGAAACAACCCAAACTCTGACAAAAGTCAAACTCAGCTTGAGCGCGTCCTCTCTAGGAACTTTCGTTTTTGTTGGTCACAATGAAAATGCATATAAATCCACCAGAATTGCAAACGCACTTGCAACAAAAATCGATTACGACCGTTTTTTCGCAATAGCAAGAGAATTGCCAAATCCGATCAGCTGGTTCTCTACTGCGCATGCTTATAAGCAAGACAATTGCAACTTGCAAATAGTATTGCCGACTGTAAAAAGGCCTTAATAATTGCTGTGGTTTTAGTGTTTTGTGATATTATTTGGAGACTAATTAAGATGAGTCGCAAGTGTCAAGTATGCGAGAATTCGTAAAATAAAAATAATAATAATAATAATAATAATAATAATAATAATAATAATAATAATAATAATAAAAATAATACATTTATTGTTTACACAAATGTAAATTACATAACGGATTAGTTATTGAGTTAAGGAAGAGAGTAAAACAATAGGCTTTAGTGGGGCAGACATCCAGTCCAAGGATCTGAATATTGTTCAAGCATTAAATTAATTTAACATTTACAATATTTTGGTGCTGTAATAAACATCTAATGTTCCGAATGTGCGGAGCATGGTAAAAAAAGTTAAAGATATTTGTGATTTTATGGGAGGAAAAGGAGTGGCGAAGGAGGTAGGGGAGCAGGAAAATGTGACTTATAATCCACATGGATGGTAACGCTCAGATGGAAACTACTGCCTGGGAAGGTAATGATTTTTTACAGATCTTTTAAACGCTGGGTTGGATAATCCAAAGTTAATATTATTTAATGAATTCAGAATATAAGCAATATTAAAAGAAAACTATCTTTCAAAATTTTTTTTTCGGTGTGCGCAGATCCCTGTTATGAGCATCAGCTCTAAAATATATGTTTTCGTACAAGTAAGGTGGTGTTTGATGCGTTATAATCTTGAAGCTAAAAAGTGACATATGCAATATATACCTGTTAAACATGTTAAGCCATTTTTATATGCCCCAAGAAACGGTATTATATGGTTTCTTCTTCTTATGCCATGTATAAATCTGAGACATGAGTTTTAAACTTTCTGAATCCGGTATCGATCCGTCGCGTCAAGACAAGGATAATATACGCCAATGCAGTGGTTAAATTGAGACAGGACGAGAGCATCGCATAGGAGCTTTCTGACCCCCTTAGAAAGGTATATAATGTCTTTTATTATAAATTAATTTTAAAATTCCGTAGGCAGCTCTTAGTTTCGATGTAACATGTTCCTTAAAACGAAGTTTACAATCAAGTATTAGTCCTAGACTTTTGCAGGTGTCGGAATAAGGTAGAGTGTCATTGTTGAGTTTGATCTTAACATTATTTTTTACAAAGTCGCTCTGCAGTCACTTTTCATAGGTGAGTAAATAGACGTTGGGTTTCGCAAGTAAAATATCTAGGTGGATCGTTTATTTTATTATATTTAACATATTGTATTGTTCTTTATCAACATTTGTTGTTGTTTTGAAAGAAAACCTTTAGCATGGAGAGTGAGAGACAAGGTAAATATTTTTAATATTATATAATGTGATGAAGGTATTCAAACGAATTTAAATAGTAAATTGTTTTTCCAGTTGGCATGTCATTTATCGTTATAAGTTTCTGCGGTTTCCCGCCGCGATTTTTTTATCAAACATTTTGTATCTATGTAGAGTAAGATGGGCATATTAAAGTTAACAGCTCTAAGTTGCTCGATTTTAAGAAAACTTTATTTACAAAAATGTATGTTTATGCTTGGGCACTGTTCGAAATAAGATATTATTATGTTTCTTTCGCGATTTCAGTGTTCTTCGTTATTCAAATAAATTTTCTTTTCAAAAAGGCAAAAAACATTTTCAGGTATAACAGCCTAACGTCCTATCAAAATCCTTTGAATTTATTGTAAAATGTATAATATAATCGAACATGATGAATACACACATGCATATACATATTTCAATTATTTTTATAATTTTTTTGTTTCAGGTTTAAAACATCTAACCAGAATGGAAATTGTTGAAATTGGCAGAAGGTGGTGGTGATAATGCAGCCATACGCCAGCAAGTACGATGTTATTTTTAAAAAGCTGAACCTTAATCAACTGGATGACAAAGCAAGATTTCAGATACTTTTAGATCTTTCCCGAGTGTGTTTAAAAGTTGCTGCGCGCTAGATGCACTGTTGCAGAATAAAAATCCGCCTTTTGGGATCAATATGCAGACTGATTACAAAATACTTTGAGATGTTATAATATGGTAAAGATAGAGTACATTTTGCCAGACACGAGCAGGTAGACCAAAGCTAACAATATCTGAAAACAGTGAAATAACTAAACGTAAAAGAACTTTGGAATTGAGTAAAAATCTTGAATTAATCGTCATTAGGTAGGTATAATAAAATTATAGAAAATCTTTCTGTTTTGCTCATTTCTACTCATTTCTAATTGCTTTTAAACCATTTAGAAAAAGATAATGCTTATATTTTAGATTTTTTTAAATTATGGCCTCTTTTATATAGTGCACCGACGCGATAAAGAGGTGCAGTAGCGGTATATAGGCAATACAATGCCGGTCCATGATTTGCCGCCGTAAAAGCTTGTATCGCCTATCTAGTGCTTTATACTGTGCGCGCAAAAATTATTTGCATCAAAGAGGGCCTTGCATCTAAGGACGTAATGCTTAGCCCTAGAGCTTAATACCTGTTGCGTGTCAGTAACTACCTGAATTAACAATCAATCAGTTATTCCGTCATCTTTGACAGTCGTTATAAGTAATTTGATTCATCGCTAATTTTTCCAATTTCTTGAACAATTCACACAATGGGCTTTACGGAACAACACAAAACATTCATGGTTGAAGCGTATTTTCGAAACGGGGTTAGAGTAAATGGTGAGTGGCAATACAATCCGGGTTTGTGCATGGACAATTTTTACGAACATTTTCCTAACGTTGCTTTTATTGCTGGGGATTTTTATCATTGCCTGAAAAGAACCGTGGCTGTGTTTAGGAAAACAGGTTCTATACAACACAAAAAAGGAGCAGGAAGATCATCTGTAAGAACAGAAGAACTTGTTGCAAACGTTCGTGAAATAATGCAAAATACGCCAACAAATTGTATAAGACGCCTGACCCAAGAAGTGGGAAGATCTTATGGAACATGCAGGACTATTCTTAAGAAGCAGCTAAATTTATTTCTTTATCAAGTGCAAGTATCCCAAGAAATACAAGCCGCAGATTTTGAAAGACGCAGAAATTACTCTCAATGGTTTACCCAAAATTTATTGGAAAGAAATGATTTATTAGACCTGACTTTTTTCGGATGAAGCCTGGTTCCACCTCTCCGGTTATGTGAATTCTCAGAATACACGCTTGTGGAGTAGGTTGTGAAAATCCCCATTTTTTTGTAGAGTCCACATTGCACCCTCAAAAACTCGGTGTCTGGTTAGCTGTTTCCCGAAGAAGAATTGTTGGTCCTATTTTTTTCCATGACACAGTTATATTACAGCGGTATAGAGACAATATTTTGAATCCATTTGTGAAGCAATTACTTGACGACGAGCTACGTTTTAGATATTTTCAACAGGATGGTGCAACCGCCCATAGAGCCGCCGAAACTATTAAACTTACGCAATTTTTTCGACGACATATTGATCAGTTTTCGACGACATATTGATCAGTTTTCGATCAGACATTGAATTCCCAACTAGATCACCTTGTGTAACGACTATGGATTACTTCGTTTTTCCCCATTTAAAGAACATTATTTTTAAACACCAGTTGCAAATTTACAACAATTACAAGAAAGGATTATCGAAGAATGTGGTAACATTTCTCCGGAGATGCTGGTCAACACTTTCGAAAATATGAAGAAATTTATGCTTGGAGCATGGCGGTGGCCAATTTTAGCAATTTATGTAATTATTTTTCCTTTTCTTTCTGTATATCCTTACTTTGTTAATTTTGTAAACAACAAAAATAAATTTGTAATTGTCTACTTATTTTATTACTCATTAGTTTGGCATATCATGTCATAATATGAATTTGACAAAATTTTAACCTAGATTTGGTTACATATATCATCCCCATATCATTGTGATCTAAACCAAGCCCTACGTTTTTTACTCCAAGCCCTCTTTGATGCAAATAATTTTTACTCGCACGGTAGAGTCAATGTGAGGAGTATTAAAGAAAAAAATTATCAAACTGTAGTTGTCAATTGTCGAAACGCTGCGCCTTATCATAAATAGGACTTTATTATCAACGCAGGCAGCTGGCAACGTGGCGTATCTGGTAGCATAGCAGCAGTAAAATTTGTGACGGTCAAGTTGCAGAAGAAAGGCATGTCATCGACCAGGTAAACAAACCGCCAGCGACTTAAAAATCTTGTAAAAATGTTTGCTATAGAAAATAGCTTGTTAAACCTGAGTATTTGCACACGTCTTTAGGAGCTTGTTGAACGTATCGATGTCATAGCTTATTTTGTTTTAGTTTGTTTGGTTGTATCTAGAGTAAATATTTTCTGCACCTGCATGAAGAATTTAAATAGTATTTTTTCTTGTGGGTACTACTGGAAAAGAGCTTTGGATACCAAAACTGCACGGGTCTTGATTATTGATATGTGGGAAATTCTTAATTTAAATAGATCTGTAGAGGCTCGTGAACTTTGATTATAGGAGGGCGCAGTAACCGTCGGTATGGGCAAATAACAAGCGCCATAGGCAACTTTCTTAGGGTACCACGCTCAAAAAAGCTAATTTAGGCCCATAATATTTTTTTCAAAAATAAAAGAATACTATATTTTTAAAAATTATTGTATTTGTAGTGACTTATACACTTTTTGCACCTGAACTATATTGAACATTTGGCGTTGTTTTTTATGTCAATCTTTTCTTCTGGACTAAGAATGAGCCTAATGAATAAAAATGTAGCAATTGCTTTTCTTATAAAATCGAGGTAATTTCTTAAAAGCCAATGAATAAAAACTAAATTAATTGCTTTTGCGTCCAGCGATTGCTTAAAAGTGCAGGAATTGCTTCTAGTCAATGCTTTTTCTTAAAAAAATAGAAGCAATTGCAAATCGTTTGCTTAAAATGTGATGAGTAAATTAAGGAATTGCTTTTTCTAGTGTAGCAATCGCTTTCAACTGTTTAAGGTAGGTCGCCCCTGCATCATTTGCTTGGTAGCAGTCAACTTTAGTTCTCCGCGGCATACACGTGCGTTGTTCTTCATCTGTGTCTTCAATTATGGCTGAATATATGAACGTCCGTAAAAGAAAAATCTACAGTGTTCGTAAAAATTTCAAATATGATGATTTCAGAAAGTTATATCGATTTGACTGAGAAAATGTTGAGTGGTTGGCAAATTATTTTTTGACTGATACTGGTAAAAGGCGAGGGGTGCACTGTCGCCTTTAAATAAGATTAAATTGGTACATTGTTTCACCATAAAGAGTTTTATCTTTTGGAAAAAACAAAAGACAATTATTGTCAAATATTTAAAATAGGGGGGGGGGGGGGTCCAGTACTCGCTGACGACCCCTATTTTTTAGTACGTGCGTCAGTATATTTTTTCAGGTAATCAATTGTTTTTGATTATTTTTGACTTCTATAGAATTTCCCGAATGACAGATGCTGACAGTTAAATACATAATTTTTAGTATAATTTGATGCAAAAATAAGTTTCAGTATATGATTTGAACAATTTAATAAAACAAACTTTCAAATGGTAATACAGTAGATTGTATATTGTATATTGTTTATATATAAAATTTCAATTTTATGTTGGCTTATTTATGGCGTCCTTCCGAAAAATTCATTCAAGGCATACGGAAAATTCAAATTAGGACAGGATAATGATATGTTCGCAAAGGCCAAGGGCAATTTCGTAAATTGATCTTTCCATGTGTTATCGCAAAAAAGTCTTACATAAACTCGAACTATGGCCATTTACGAAGACCGGCACACAATAATGTTTTTCGTTTCGTCTGATGAGCTCATTCTACTTATCGGCATTTTATGGGGTACCATTCATTGTTCCTAAAATGGGAATAGTGAGAATGACACCAATTAATTTTTTTTGTTTCCTTTTTTTTTCTTTTACTCCTATTACAATAAACAAAACATTAGTTCCAAAGCCAATAATATACCAATATGAGTTTATATACAGAATGGTGTTCCGGCTGGCGAAATATAGGAAATCCCACGCAAAATGTAAGGTGGTTATAAAGACTTGTCAAGTATTGGCTTCCTTGGTAATTTTAGACTAAGAAAAGTGTATGTAATTTTTTTAAAGAATTCAATAAACCAAATTCACTTGTAAAAGTTTAATAATTATTGTCATGCAGTTTATCCCCATTTATTTGACAAATATTATCTTTTATAAAAAGTCCGTATAGTTTATATCAACGAAAAATATTCTTGGCTAGCGGAATTTAAAGTCTGAAAAGACCTGCATTTTGCATTGAAGTACACAGGGATGCCAAAAACAATGGACTCCCTGGGGCCGAGTAGACATTGACACCTGTTTCGTCCTTGTTAGGAACTCATCAGAATGCCACAACTCGAAGCAACTCCACTGATAACACCGCAGCGCATTTAAACCCTGCCTAATAAAAAAGCAAGTAGTAAATAAGCAGCAACGCCATCACGTTGGAATCAACAACAATGCAAAATACAGGTACAATACAGGTGAAATTAACTTTTATGTTCCTAAAATAAATAATACGGGTCTAAATTCTATTAATGAAGCAGCAAATTTTGATATTTTTTTCAGTGGCAACTTTAAAAAAAGTGGGTCCAATTTTTAAACTGTTCTGTCATGACAGAAAAATCCCCCGTCTTAGTTATTGACGAAATTTTCTTCTATTCATTATTGAAAAAAATTCCAATATGATGTGGACTTTACCGGCGACACTATACATTAAGTAAGTACCTATTAAATATGTACTTTTCAAATAAAGCTGCAACAAGGACTTACCAATGCGTTTGACGTTTGACGTTTGACGTAAGGACTTACCTGAAACAAAAGTTAAAATTAGGAAAAAAATATAAAATGAATAATTAAAAGGTTATTTATAAATAAATACAGAATAAATACAGAAAAAAGTATTTTAGTTTGTGCTTTTCAAAGTTCAATCGATAAAAAAAAATTGCTCATGAAGAGGTATCAGTTCTCTTCCGCGCACAAATGGTCCCCTCTCTTTAACCGAGAGATGGATTCGCCATGCGTTCTTCATGCCGGCAACACTAATTGATTTGTTGTCCTTATTACATATCATTAACTCTCGCATACTCCCATTAAATGCCACCGTAACTCAGAATTTGCCAGAAATGTATATGAAATTGCTACGCTAAAAATCGCCTTTAAGAAAATTTAAATTTATTTAAGTATTTTTAAAAGTTAAAAATTATTTAAAAATCATTATGAAATAACAAATACTATAAAAGTCAAAAATTTAGACAACTGAAATTAAATAAACAAACCAATCGTATTTAGCCGAGTTAGAGGGGCCTACTGACAGCGAGCAAAGTGCCCTAGCTCATATGCCGGAGATTAGGGTGGGGTAAAACACAATAAATTTAAGGCGCCACTGTTTTTGGGCCAGGCAAAAAAAACAGAAACCTACCTAGTTGGTGTTGGGTCCTCTAGCTCGGTTAAATAGACAAAGTAACTGAAACCTGAAAATGAAATGTAGGGATATGTTGCTTAGTGGGGTGACTCAAATAAAACACTGAATGTAAAATTCATGGTCTAAAATTTATTCAAACATTACGCTGTTAGGAATCGTATACGCAAAAGATATTAAATGCGTTATAAATTACCAAAACAAAAATTAGAATAAACCCTTCATAGTCGAAAGTTATTTACTAATAAAAGGTAATGTTTTAATGAACAACTCTTTTTAAATGATGTCGGAATGACGAATTTCAAAATTTATCCCATAAAGACTAATAACAATATTGATATGAAAGCTAGAACAATATTATAGTAGAGGTAAAATTTAAATAGAACCTAACGACCGATTTTGGTCGTTACAAAATTAAAAGGGGGATAATATAAGAGATTCTAGGCCATTAGAAGAGCATTGCAGGATAATAAAATTGTATGATTACCGTGCAAACTTTTTAATGACCAACGTTTTGCTTTTTAACCATGGCGATGAATCGTGATATTGTATTGTAAAACAGAAAAGAACCTCACCCATGCACCCACATAAGGTAAAGAGCTTCATATTATTATTTTACGAAGTGTCAGTTTAAGGTTTCATAAAGAGAAGATATACGTAGAACCGTGGGAGAGTAAAAACGACACACCCCAAAGGTTTTATCGCAAGTAATAAACAAGAGTTGTGTTATAGATTAAATTATTCAGCTTTAATCTAAACCATTCTATAAGAAAGTATAAGAAAATAAAACTATTTTTCGTGAAATACACGTACTGTTGACGACATATAAATTCGTACACTCCACCCATACTGCTTATACCTGGATAGAACACAAGCTATATACATAGCTGTAAATTATTATATGTAAGATTTTTTACATAAGTAATAATGGTTATTTCTAAATATTTTTTTGTTTAAATTACAGTCGCTAAATAAGAAAATTATAAAATAATACCAGGAAAACTACAAAAGTATAAAGCCAAAAAGGGAAAATTTATTAACAAACAACAAATAAAATACTTATATTTAATTGCTGCGCCATTGGATTATAACACTAATCGTAATCTTCTTGGCATTGACAAAATAATACTTCCGAAGTTAGCCCTTCCCAAATTTCTTCTATTTTATCAAATAACTCTATTTCATTCTGTGGTTTAAAATTTATTTTGAACATGTTTTTACCATCAATCCCCAAACATTTTCTATTGGATTTAAATCAGGACTTCTTGAGCACCAAGGCAGACATGTTACATTGTTTTGTCTAAACCAGTTTTCTATATTTCTTGCAGTATGCACAGGGCAGTTATCCTGCTGAAATATAAAGTTATTTCCTTCAAAAACTATATCGTGGCAGAAGGAAGAAAAACATTTTCCAAAATCTGAAGATATATTACTGTTTAGCGTTCTACCAATATTCCAGCATATACCTGCACCGTAAACACTTATCCATGCCCACACATTAATGGAGAAACGTCTACTGGTTTGCTTTTTTTGAGTATACTTCTCATCATATCGGGAATTCGGTGGTCTATATACTCGAATCCTTCCATTATATGTAGACTGAAAAGTTTTCTCCTTGGAAAAGATAACATTTTGCCTAAAAAAATCATTTTCTGGTAAATATTGCATAGCAAACCCAATTCTTTGTTCCTTATCGCTATTTGTGAAAAACTGTTTGGATACAGCTGCTCGATTTCTTAATTCGGAACATTGTCTTACTCGGCGTTGCATAGTTCCAGATGAAGCAGGGAATCCTGTTATGTGCATCGCGGATACTGCAGTTTCAAATGGATTTTGCCTTAAATACTCCACCAAATTTCGGTGTTCTTCATTTGATGATTTTCTATTATTTAAACCAGACCCAACAGACCTTTCAAGTGTTTGATGATAGCGCCATTTTTTCTGTATATTCTTACTTTGTTAATTTTGTAAGCAACAAAAATAAATTTGTATTTGTCTACTTATTTTATTACTCATTAGTTTAACATATCATGTCATATTATGAATTTGATAAAATTTTAACCTACATTTGGTTAGATATATCGTCCCCAAATCACTGTGATCTAAACCAAGCCCTACGTTTTTTAATCCAAGCCCTCTTTGATAAAAATAATTTTTGCTCGCACGGTACTTTCACAGCTTCAGATAAGTTGAAAGGATATGGCTTTAAAAAATGGCCACTACCAGTACGGTGGTATGTGGTTGGCAAGGGTTCTTTAATATTGCTAAGTATGCTGCAAATAGAATTCTGAAAATTCTCTCCAACCGATTGGAAAATAAAAGTAAAAAATTGTATTTTAAGTAAAACAGGCAAATATTGTTTCTTGGACAAGCAGACAAGATTCCATGACGAGACGAGCGTACGAAGTCCGCGAGTCCGGGCGTGTTGCGTACACCATTTCTTCGGCAACCGTCTGGAAAGTGAAAACCATCCGGAAAGTACTCATTATCCCGACGCTTTTGTATTTCCCGGAATGTTTTTTTCACAATAATTTTATTATACCGCAATTAAATCATTTGGATGGATCTAAAATTAGACATAAATACCTAAGATACGATACGAGAAGAAAATTAAAAAATATAGAGGGTTGCCCAGAAGTCCGGAATACAATTAATATAACCATAACCTGTAACTTTTGGGGAAAACGCTCGGACACGTCAAATTAGTTTTATAATGTGCTCACATTTTGACGTTATTCGTCTGTTTTTTCATAGATATTTGTCAAAGATACAGTGTCCGCAAGAAAGTTCGCATCAAATGGGATTTTTTTTTATTATTAGGTATAGGTAAAAATTGAAAAAGCAGTTAGTTTTTGCTTACCTAAAAACCAAAAATGACGTATACTGAAGCAGCTGCACGACTTGCGTTACCTGTCAAATTTGACATTTTTAATAAAATAGGTTCAAAAATGCCATTATTTATCAAAATATCGAAAAACTTTATTTGAGAAAGTTGTTTATTTAGGTATTTTTAGTCTCTCTACGAAATTTTGACAGTCTAATACAATTTTTATTTTTTGCCAGGTTCTTGAAAATTTTGATCAACCCTCGTAGATTAACTTTTATACATCGATGTAAAACCATTTGCCTTTACTTCATTTGTAATCTTAATGCAATTTTATGTAAAATTTTTGTTTTCAATTATTTATTTTGCTTCAAAAACTGAAATTGTTATTGATCAGTATGTAATGTTTGATGTAAAGTTTATCTAATTACATCAGTTTTGCCAAAACCGACGTTTCTCATTTTTCTTAAGTTAGTAAACAGATGTACAAAAAGAAAATATTGGAAGCTTTCGTTGAAATTTTACTTAATTAATATTAAATTAAATTAATTATATTAAACTATATTTTTGTTGAATAAAATGTTTCGAGCGATTAATATTTATTCTTTTTAATCCAATAATAATTAAGTAAAATTTCAACGAAAGCTTCCTAATATTTTCTTTTTGTACATCTGTTTACTAACTTAAGAAAAATAAGAAACGTCGGTTTTGGCAAAACTGATGTAATTAGATAAACTTTGCATCAAACATTACATACTAATCAATAACAATTTCAATTTTTGAAGCAAGACAAATAATAGGAAACAAAAATTTTACACAAAATTGAATTAAGATTACAAATGAAGTAAAGGCAAATAGTTTTACATCGATGTATAAAAGTTATTCTACGAGGGTTGATCAAAATTTTCAAGAACCTGGCAAAAAATAAAAACTGTATTAGACTGTCAAAATTTCGTACAGAGACTAAAAATGCCTAAATAAACAACTTTTTCGAATAAAGTTTTTCGATATTTTGTTAAATAAGGGCATTTTTGAACCTATTTTATTAAAAATGTCAAATTTGACAGGTAACGCAAGTCGTGCAGCTGCTTCAGTATACGTCATTTTTGGTTTTTAGGTGAGCAAAAACTAACTGCCTTTTCAATTTTTACCTTTACCTAATAATAAAAAAAAATCCCATTTGATGCGTACTTTCTTGCGGACACTGTATGACGGCGTCTATCATTTTTTTTAAACATACAGCTTGTGATACATCATTTGAAAGCTAGTATCTCGTACAGTATGCTTATAAATTTTGGCGCGATTCTGTTAAGCTATTTCAAAATGGCCACTGTAAAATTTTTTTTTAGATCTCTATTTAAATAAGCGCAAATAATAAATCATTGATTCACTGGCCGACAAGATTTTTCTAACACAGGTCAGCTCTTTATTTTTATAATGAAAATACCCTTCTAATAATAGAAAAAATATTGGGAAAGCCCCAATACATACCATTTTTCAATAGCTTAATAAAACCATTTTACATTAGCAGGTAGTCAATTTAATTAGGGGCGGTAAAAATGGATGCATTTTATAACAGAAAAATTACCTGAACTGTAGGAATTTTAGTAGGACTTCATGAAGGATTTACAAAATATTTCTGTTTTCTTTGTTTGTGGGACAGTCGTGCAGTAGATCAGCATTATGTAATAAAAAATTGGCCACAAAGAAGTGAATTTCAGCCGGGATCTCAAAATGTTAAGTTTGCACTTCTTGTAGACCCCAAAAAAGTCCTTCTGCCTCCTCTTCACATTAAACTTGAGCTGATGAAAAACTTTGTGAAAGCTATGAATAAACACGGTGATGGATTCAAATACCTAAGACAAGTCTTTCTCCAGTTAAGTGATGCCAAATTAAAGGAAGGTATTTTTATTGGGCCACAAATCAGAAAATTGCTGGACGATGTCAACTTTACAGAGAAGCTTACCAGGCAGGAACTCAGAGCATGGAACTCATTTGTTAGTATAGTAAGGGGATTTTTGGGCAACAATATGGATGCAAACTATCAACAGTTAGTTGATGAACTTTACGAATCGCTTGGTGCCCGAATGTCATTAAAAATTCACTTCCTCCATTCCCATCTGTCATTTTTTCCTGAAAATTTGGGAGCTGTCAGTGACGAGCAGGGTGAAAGGTTCCACCAGGATATCAGGACAATGGAAATTCGCTATCAAGGACGATGGGATCCAGCCATGATGGGTGATTCCTGTTGGTTTTTGAAAAGAGAAGATATGACCCCTCATAAAAGGAAAAAATAAAATTTAATTAGTGTGTTCAGTTAATATTTGTAATGTTTGTGTTTTTTCTAGATGTAAGGTATGTTTAGCAGGTGTAAAAATTTAAATATAGTCGACATACACAGTTAGAAAATTCTTAAATTATTTTTTCAATAGATATTAAATATTGTAACATTAAATGTGGTTCTATAAAAGTAACAAGAAAACGTTACGTGTTACAACTTTTTTTTTCTCATTTTCGTATTTGGATAGGTCCATTCTACCACAAGATGCTATTTAGCTTTGTGTTACAACAACAAAAAAAATTTGTCGGCCAGTGTTATTTTACCTTTCAAGGTTAGAAATCTTCATTGTTTCGCGTTCTGACATTTTGTGACTTAACATTAGTTATGATTTATTTGTTATTTATTTTGTAAAAAAAAATTAAAATGTAACGAAGCAAAACAAAACACAACAAAAAGGTGGTTTAACGTGGCAAATGCTGGAAATGTCCTCCACCCTTTGCTAGGCATACTCCCAGACGATGGTAAAATCCGTTGACGGAATTCCGAATGGCTTCAGCCGGTATGTTATGTGTCTCCAATCTAATTTTGTATTTCAAATCTTCAATATTATTTGGCCTATTTTTGTAAACTTTTTCTTTTAAATATCCCCAAAGAAAATAGTCTAGAGGCGTTAAGTCTGGGGACTTCGGTGGCCATTCAATTGCACCACGTCGTCCAATCCAGTACCCTGTATATATTTTTATATATTTCGTATAATATTTTTACTACATAGATGCACATGCCAAAAGCATCTAATATAATAATTATAATAACCTTTGTTTTTAAACACAGATCTAAGGCAATTAGCAGCAAATTTGTCATCGTTGATTTTTGTTAAAAACGATTTCTGATCTGGATAAAATGAAAATTTTGAAATAATTTCGTCTGTATATTGTATGTTTATGGTACGAACAATATTTAACGTTTCATGGGTTTTAAAAGGAAACTTAAACTATAATTGAAACGCGAGTTCAGTATTTTCTGCATGCAACGAATATACCGAAAACAATAATAATTAAACTTTATTAATCAAAGCAGGAAAATTTTCTCAAATACTCTTTAATTTATTATTTAATAAAGCCATATTTTATTCTTAACGATAAAATTACTATTGGGCTCATAGTGTTCTTTATGGCGCGTAATAACATGCATCGGTAGCAATTTGAAAGAAGTTTCCAAACTTATAATGTCCATATTTCCCGGGTTATTGTTGCCATAATTGCGTTACACAGCTTGGCTGCGAGCCTTTCTCCGACAAAATATGGCTCAGTTATTCCATATAAGTACCGAATATTTTACCGAGCTAGCAGGTCGCCGCCTGAGCAATTGGTTGCTAGTAAACATATTACAATTAGCGTTCACCTTTTGTAAGGCTCTAAATTAGGTCAGTTTTTTTACTGTATATTAATTAAAATATATTTAATAATGTATTTTTAATAAACAATAAACATTTAGTTAATATACACCCCAAATTATTACTTACAATGGCGTAACAAAAACTGAGTGCCCCCCGGCAAACGTTTTCAGGGGCTTCCTCTCTATAACGAATGGAAAATGATAATTCTTAATATTCAGTTTTATGAATTTTTGAATTTGTTAATCATGTAATAATTTAATTAGGGTTAAAAATATTATGTGTTAAGTACCTACTATTAAAACAGCAAACAATTCGAATTTATTTTATAACCCTAGGTAGACTGGTAGACATAACATAGGTAGTTATTGTTGAGATTTAGTGGTGGTACTATACGGTACTAAGAGAAATAATTGAGAAACTCACGTAAAATGTAAAATACTTTATTACTAAGAAAAACGAATGCTTACAAAGACCGGGCTTGCGATAGACGGTCGAATTCTAACTGACTGTTCTTAAAACTAATGTAAGCAAAAAAGAACCCTGGACAAATATTACGTCTCCAAATACATCCTGAAAATGAAACCGCCATCGTCAAAACATAAAACAAATTGGTTCGACATTCGGATAAACACATAAATAGAATAAGCTCTTAGCCAGCGTTACTTTTATATTTCAACAGTTATTAAGTCATTATACCTAATATTCCAGCAAACATGATGCAAAATCAAAATTTTAAAACACCACTTATAATGTTGCTTACCATGTATGGTAGTAACGGGGGTAGCAGTGATAGAGCGTCATAGAATCCAGAAGACAGAAATAGTATATTACATAACAAGTGTTGAAAGTGGTACTTTTCAAACGAGGAGGTATTTAGCACGAGGCGTCAGCCGAGTGTGAAAATTCTCCGAGTGTGAGAAAATCACTTTCACACGAGTAATGTACACAATTTTTCCTACGACCATACAAAATAGTCAAAAAGAGTTTGATTTGTTTTTGATAGTTTGTAGGTATCACCATTGTGTTGCACACATTTTTTCAATACTAGGGTTGAAAAATTTATTTCAACTCTAGAGTTGAAAAAATAAAAACAATGTCCACTTACCTAGATTCAAATAAAAAGAATAACTTTTTCTTCTATTTGCTTACGCACATCATACCTACTATCTATATGTCCAGTGAATAAATTCCGTTTCCGTTCTTTTTAGCTGCTTACATTATTTTAATAAAACAATAATAATATACCTAAATATACATACAAAAACAATAAAACACAAACTAAAACATAACCTCAACATTATAAAAATATAGAGATGAGTTAAATATCGATAGCTTGTTTCTTATAAAGGTTCTATCTATATTCGATTTGTTTTGAATATTGCTAAAATAAATTTACTTTCTTAAAGCATATTCACTTGTCCCATATCCTTAAACATTGTATGGATATTTTTATCCGAAATAATTGTAAAATTGTAAATCGGTATTTCCTAGGGTATTCTATTTCTGCTCTATAGCCTGTGTCTATAGCTGCCCCTTTTTTTCTGTGGTTTAAATCAGTTGACAGTGACAGGTTTGATGGGTTGCCTGACATATTTTTCCTTTTTAAAATATTATTATTTTTATCATAAATACTCTTAGGTTCCCAAAAATAACGAAAAAAAAAAGGATTTTTATAATTGCAGTAATGCCCTAAGGTACCTTCGGGTAATACCGCCCACCTAAGACTATATGCTATTCAGAAATTTTATTTTTAGATACAGGGTTAGAAAAATGCATCAGATGCAAAATATAACTATATTTGTCGATAACCAGCATAACAAAAAAATAAAAATAAAAATTCTTACCGACAAAAGTTGAACTTTTAAAAAATATGACAATTGGGTGGTATTTTAACCCGTTACTATATTATCGCCCACGTGGTTTAAAATATCGCCCATGACTCACTAAAAACTAAAACTTATGTTTAGTTTACATTTTAAGGTTATGTATTTCTTTCAAAAAACTTGCTTCCACACATATACTTTGAAGTGCAAGACCTAACGATGGTAAATATATTAAGCTATATTTCTTACCTTACAAACTATTTCACTAGAAGTTAAACCTTATTTAAAACAACTATAATCTTATAAAAACGGAATACATTGAACATTTTCGCTGTTAGCGGTGGAATGTATTGGTTCGTATTGCAGATTTCTTCAGGCCATTTCGATTGGTTACTACTACGACCGATCCTTGCTAGTGGCTGGTCAAAATATATGGATTAGGAGGGTAATTCGAAAGCGGGCGATATTTCAGACTGGGCGATATAACCCGAAGGCACCTTAGTGTACTTTACCCCACCCAGCACCCCAATTCGCTCCACGGGTCCCGTAAGTTTGTTATTTTTAATAAATAGTTTTGTTGTCAAATTGACATCTGTTTAAATTAAATATAGTGTGCTTTGTATTTCCACACTCGTGTTGAAATATTTTTTTCAACACGCGTGTGATATTTAGCACTTCTAGCCAAGTTAACCGTGCTGTTATTGTAATTTTCGTAGATGGTCGTAGGAAAACAGTAAAACGACCAGATCGTCGATAGTTTTTTTTTTGCAAAATCGTTTAAAATTTCGTCGATATTTAATGTTTTACAAACCCGTGTTTGATACTGATTAAGGATAAATCCGAAAGGCGTTGTTGTCCCATGGTGTTATGTAAATAGGTTTTTATTATTTTAAGTTTGGAAAAATATCGTTTCGCTGATGCCTCACCCTAACTGGTAAAGTTAGAAATAACATCACTGCACTATAGATTCATCTGGAAAATTTGAAGAAACACAGTGATTTTTTATCAATAAATGATCCATAAGTTCATACACTGTTTTTAATTTTGAAATATTATCTCCAAGTCTCTTTCTGAGGCTTAGAATTTGACTGGGAAAATCAATGGACAAGTCTTTATGGTATATCGTTTGTAAATTCCGCGCTTTTACGTATAATTTTATTCTACGTCACTTAACGAAGTTAAATGCTTAGGATATAAAAAAATAAAATTAACTACGAAATTAATTACCTATGAAAAGCAAAGCTGGCAGCAAGTATTAAAGCGGATTGAGATTTATATATTTAATATGATGATATATCAGAGCCGTATTCCAACCAACCTACCGCTGGTATTTCAGCTTGTTGATTATATGAGTATATTTATTATAACATAAAATTATTCTCATTATAACTAGAAATAAGCTACTACGAAATATCTGAACAAATTCACTCGCGGACTCCCGGACTATCTAATGTCATATAAAACTATGGCTGCGTTTATTTTTAGTTTCGCATACTTTTTTCGTGTCATGTCATGAAATTTACCCCTCCTTTTGGGGTAGAAATCGCCCCAAGTTTTTTTTTTCAACACACAACAATCTGATGCAAATACCCGTATATAACATAAATAATAAAGTTTTCGTAAATTTGCATGTTCAATGCAAAACAACTTCTACAATTAAAATAACGTGATGGACGATATTTAATGGTGTAACTATGACCAGAGACAGAGGCGTATCCAGAAAGTGGTTCTATGGAAGGGGAAGTAACCTAATTACAATATAAATAAATAAGGCTAACTTACTTTACTGCGTTTTGGAGGAAGTTGAAAATATATTACTTTTAATTTTTTTTTAAGTATCAAAACAATAATACAATCGTGTGTAAGGTATTCCCTTATTTTTATGGTTATCAACCATTATTGTTTCGTCAGATGGTAAAAATTTACTAACAACGTCTCTATAAATAATAATAAATTTAATGCAAGCAGTATATAGTAGTATAGAGTATTATTTACAGATAAGTTGTTACTTCGTTTTTACTATCTAACAAAGACACTGTGTGTCGAAACAATTGTTATGGTTGATAACAATAAAGATAAGTAAAAACCCAATACGTTTCTGTTATTATTTTAATATTTTTTAAAATGGATCTTCATCAAGTATCGGCTACTTTAATCGAACATAACTTAATAATTTTCTTTTGTTTTAAAAAAACGAGATTGTGTACTAACAATAATTCAATAATAAATAAACCATTATAAATGATAAAAATTCTTGTTTCAATTCTAATTATCGCACTGATTTTCAAATTCATGTTTGACAGATATGGAGGTAAAATTATTTAAAAACATATTAATCCGCAATTAGACGTTCTTCATAAAAACTCAAAACATTGGCCCATTAGGAAAAATAACATTTTCATGTGTTTAGAAACCATTTTCAATCCTAACGACCGGCGTGATAATGGGACATAAAGTAGTTCCAAAACCGCGAGCTAAGCCCTAATAACATGTTTTTCGGGTGAAATTTAAATGAAAGCATCATTTTTCATGACCATAGGGGTGCTTGAGAAAATTTGTATTTACTCTGTGCGTAAAAAGAAGAGAAAAATCATTTTATTATAGAAAACGATAGTCTATTTAATTTTTAAATTTTGGTTACAATTTTTTGTTTTACGATAGTCATTTTATTTGTAGATTACACCTATAACAATTTTACATTGTATGATATACATTTATTAAAAATTAAACATTTTTGTATTTGGCGTAATTTTTATTACTATTGTCTAGCGCTTTCGGCCTATTAACAGGCCATCATCAGGGCTATCAGGACTGTGTATTAGGGTTTGATTGGTGGGGTATGGGTCAGTATTAATTATATTAATGTTAATTAATGGTATTCCAGTTGCCTGCCTCTTCTTACAATTTTAGATAAATATATTTACTGCCGCGCATTTACTTTATTTACTTAGCATCCTTTAAACAGGGTGTTATGACATGACTTAATATATGTTTTAATGATTAACTCATTTGGTGTCTCATGGGGAAAGAATCAACGACGATTGGATCGTCATTGAAAAACATTATCGAGAACGGAAAAATCCAATAACCTTTCAAGTAAGAGAGGCAGGAAAGGCAATATCGATTCTTATCATAACCTACTCTAACAATATGGTCGATTTTGGATAAGATATTTTAGTATAAGTAGTTAAAAGCTAGGTTAACAGATTGGTTTTGTTAGTTTTATTGAATAAAAGTATGAAGAATAGTAAGAAAGTGTATTATTTAAGCCAAAACATCCATGACGCTGAACGATTTAACAAAAAAATGTCACTGTCGGATTAGGTAGTGATAACTAACTGCTATTGTTAGAAGGTGATCTGAAAAATTTTTGTGAAGTACCTATTGTGAATGCGGAAGAAGTTTAAGTCGTAGATTGGGTTTGTAACGATTTCTTTATTTTTATTATGGTTGTATATTTTGTAACGATCTTGAATTTTTGAGGTGAGTTATTTACTAAATCAGTGTTGTCGACGTAACCGACGCATGGCGGGTCGATCCCTGGGTTAAAGAAAGGGGATTATTTGTGCTGGCGAAATCAGCTGGACAGAAATTCAGTAATATTTGGAAGCTTCATTTTGTATTAATTTCTTTAAGTACATTTAAAGCCGCCATGTAAGTTCAGGCTTGTCAGTACTGCATACATGAATAAACTTATATTTGCAACGAAATTTATTAAAATAAAAATAATACTCTAATATTCCAATGCAATTAGTTTTCTCTCGAAATTGTGTTGAGTCTTGATTGCTCTATTGCCATCTGCACTTGGTAGAGTTTGAAACAAGTTTATGTAAATTAATGCTGTGCATTTCCATGTAAGCTGGACATTTTCGGCTTTATTTCGGTTCCGAAATTAAACGGTTAAAGCAAATAACCGCTTAACATGGATATTACATAATGAACACAAAACCAATATGTGCACTTTCGATAGTAATGAATAAAGTTATTTAACTATGAGTTGATATAATCAGTAAATTTCCTGCGGAAATCTAAAGTTAGTACAATTGCTGGCCTAAAGTCACTCTAATAATTGTAAAAATGCTTTTAGCCCAGGGTCTATATAGTCAAACTATAAACAAATTAAAGACAAGCTGGAATTTGGTATAGAATAAGTTAAAATACCACCAAACACAACCGGTAATCCGCCGTGTCTGTCAATCCTAAATAACCCCTGAAATGTTTAAAAATCGGACTTTTTTTTTTTTGGTTATTCGGCAATATCTTAAAAACAAAGCTATTTACGAATAAATATCAAGATAGAAAAATTAAAGAGCATAAAATATCCTATAAAATCACATTTAGCAGTTATTTATATTTTGCTTCACTAGTGGGGGAGTTATGATATTTATAATTAACTGGGTATTTTGTAAAAATAATCTCTAACCATTACCGGATTTTTACATTAAATATACCAAATAATCTGTATGGATATTTTTGTAAATACATTTAAAACATTTTTATGTCAATCAATTAGAAATAAAAAGCATATCTGTGGCGTACTATATTTCTAATTTCATATACTATTTTGTATTAGCTAATATAATTTTAATATTATACGTACGTATAAAATGTAACAAAATTGTTATTTTAATAATAATAATAATAATATATGAAATTAGAAATATAGTACGCCACAGATATGCTTTTTATTTCTAATTCAGAATAAAAAAATTATAAACATAATGTTTTATAGACGGCGAGATCTAGCAACGCTACTCTATCTAACCGTCTTCTAACTATAAACTAAAGAAAATAAAGAAAATAATATTTTTACATATACCTACATATAATATCAATTTATAAATATTTCATAACAGCATTATTACGCTAGCGGCAAATGCATGAAGGTAAAGACGACTAATTACTCATTTCTTTTACTTACAATTACTTATTATCAATATAATTTATCTGCATGTTTAGATGTCGTTATCCGCTTGTAAATTCTTAACTGCCTTACCAAAACAGGTAACATCATTACACTGTCCACATTCCAAGGTACACTTTAGGCCTATTTCGCGACATGAGTAATAATGAGCATGCATTTTTGCAACCACCTGATGAGCAGTTGCAAAAAATTTGCTTAATGGTCTAATCGGGGGGCTAACTCTTCATCTATCTGGACTGGAGAGATTCGAGAATCACTAGAAATCCATCCTCAGTCCTGCATGCTTGAATCTAACAGTTGTCATGCATGTAAACCAGATATGTATGTACGGTTGCTGGACTTACTTGCATGGTATTGAGCTACATTGGTCGGTAAAAGTGAAGCAAGCTTAAAATCTTTATTTAAACTTTGCTTTGCTACATTCTGCCGGTAGAGAATATATCTGACGTTATTTAAAGCGATACTTGGTCAATTTTTGATGTATACAGAAATAAAAAACGTCGAAATTAAGGTCCTCAATTTGTCTTTGGATCTACTCATCTGCCTTAACATGCGGTATATGTCCTAAATATTATTAATATACAATAATTTTCCCAATTCGTAACAGAAATTCGACAAATATTTAAAATAATTTTTTTTCATTTAATACGCACGTATAGTACTATATACGTAAAGTTCTATTAGCTAATACATTTATTAAAGCAATTAATTTATGAAATTAGAAATATAGTACTCCACTGGTATGTTTTTAATTTTTAATTTATTGACGTAAGAATGTTGCACATGCATTTACCAAAATATCTATACAGATTGTAAGGTATATTTAATGTAACATCCCAAGAAGTAATGCCTAGAGTGTATTTTTACAAAATTCTCAGTTATTAAAAATATTATAACTCCGCCGCTGGTAACGCAAAATACAACTGCTAAACGAAATTTTATAGAAAATTTTATGCACTTTAATTTTTTGCTCTTTATATTTTTTCGTAAATAGCTTTTTTTTTAACATATTGCCAAAAAACTAAAAGAATGTCCCATTTTCACCCATTTTGGGGGCGGCATTACCGGTGGAGTTTGGTGTTATTTTAAGAACAAACTTATATACCAAATTTCAGCTTGTCTCCAATTTGTTCATGGTTTCCTATATAAAACTTCATATGGGGGCTGGGCAATTTATTTTAATTTACTTTTAAATATGAACGAGAGTGTGTTTTCTGCTTAAAATCTCAGTTTAAATGACCTGAAATAAATATTTTACTGCGAAAAGATAAAAAATTACAAAGTACAAATAAAATAGCGACCTTATTTATTCGAAACAGTCATGTGGGATTTCAGCAAAATTTATTGATATAATTAAATAAAGGACAATTAATTCTGGGTGGGCTAAAATTAATTTAACCTATAATTAACGAATTTGATATTTTAGCCGTTCGAGTAATTTAACTGATCGTTTCATATTAATTAGCCTAATAGGATTTCAGAAACAAATTTAAGGTTAAAATGATGAATACGCACAAGCCGTACTCGTTCAAAATTTTCATTTGGGACAAGGCCCAATAACACTAGTTAACAAGGTTTTCCCTTATAATGGATTTGATACTGTATGTTCTGGAAAAACAAAACTTTATTTCTTTTTTAAAATTTTTTTAAAATGTCTTAAACATATTTTTTACACCAAATGTGTTAGTTCTGACTCCTGCTGGGGTAACTGGGCCGTAACAAGTCTGGTACCGCAACAGCATTTTAATTCAAGCTAAATGAAAGCCTCTACACTACTTCTACAAAAAACAATTTTTTCTTTTTTCTTTTTTCTTTCCCCCTGACTTGACCACTTTCACATGTCTCCGACATAGCTTTATCTAACTATAGATCTTCTATCACGTACACTTAAGATGTGTTTTACAAGGTCTTTCTAAAAGTCCCTAATTTTCTTTTCATTTCCCACCCACAGTGGCTTTGCACTGTCCTTGACGTTTCGGTGTTCTGAAATATTTTCTGTCTTCTGACTATAATAAGTTTTTCACCCCTTATGTGTAGCCTTTGAAAGCTCCATTACGGCTTAGCTCCACTTGTTATTTTCTCCACGGCTAACAACATCAACTTTTTACTTCATTTTCCTGATGATGAGTGTTTCTACACTCGAAACATGTCGATTCTATTTTTCTATGCATCATTCTAGGTTCGCCTAGTTTTTAAATAAAAATTGTGGAGAGAGACTTTGTGTTTTTCTTTCTTTTTCTATATCATTCAACTCTACTTTGAGTATGGACTACTTCTTCAATTGTTTTTTGTTTTATTATTCTCAAAAGATGTAACTCTTTATGTCGAAGCAATGTACTAAATTTGAAATTTATATCTTATTAAATACTCGAATTATTCAAAAAAATCAGTTTTTAATGTCTAACTTGCACACCATGTATATTGAACATTGGGGTCAAAAATAAAAAATGGCATTATAAAAGACATATTATTTTTGCCTAAGGAATGTATGGTTAACGGATTGACGTCCTTTTTCCGGACACCCTGTATATGAGTATAATTAGTAATAGAACAACAAAAAAAAATTATATCAAAATATCATAATTACGGAAAACTAAGGCATAAAGTGAGCAAGAAAATTTGAAATCTTAAATGGAGATGTGTTTTATTGTATTGAACATTTATTTACAAGACCACTGTGTTACTATTGTCTATTTTATTTATTTTAATTATCAGAAGCGACTTGTTTTACAAATAATAAACATACTTTATTTACTCCTTAAAAAGATCGCAATTTTGCAAGATCGATTTTGTCGGAAGAAAATAAAAGCGCATAACTGAAGTTATATTTAGTAGCATTAGATGTAATTTCGTTTTTTAGTACACATTACCAACATTCAGTGAATTGAAGACGACTACTGACTCCATAGTAGCTGTAATTTATTTCTCTTGATAAAAACCGAATGTGGTCGACTATATATTACTAAAGCACATCCAAGCATTGATTTACGACCAGCGGAACAGTATTTCTATTGAAAATTTATATAAGCGTATTTGTATTTTCTTATTTTTGCCATATTTTGCTTAAAAAAAGTAATTACGTATGATTTATGATGCCTTTCTGACCACAGCGGAAAACAAATCGTTTACCTCAAAAAAGTAATTAAGGACTTGCAGCAAAGTTCAGATTGAGTTTGAAGGGGATAAGAAAATATTTAGACCTTAAGCTAAGGGTTGTTATAGATGGCAGATTCTTGAAATTAATAGAGCCAAAAGACTTATATACCATTTAAAAAAATTTAGAATACATATTCTGGAGGATAGAGAGGACGTAGCTAAAGAGTTTTTTTTTTTAATTTTGTAGCAGCTTCGTTTTATTTACAACCATCATCAACTTAGTTTTTTTTTAAGTTTAGTAGGAAAATTTTATTTTATACTGTACTGGCAAACTTCAAGCAGCAGTGGCATTCCATGTGAGTATGAGAGAGTAAATAATGTTTAAATGCTCGCAATAAGTAGACAAGATCGATCAGTGGTGCCGGCGTGCGGTGTGAACAACGCATTGCGAAGATAGAGAGGACATAATTTATTTTCTAATACAGAAATATAGGGCATTCCCTTAAGTTATTCAGTAATATTTGGAATTTCGTTTTGGTTGTACGTTGTACTGCACATTTTCGAATTATTTTAGGTAGGTATTTTTCATTTTATGTGGTTAACTAATTAATTATTGAATTTAAAAAATGTCACAATTATTTTAAATGATTTGTTTTAACACATTCGCTGCCATGGCGGACACCGGTGTCTGATCAGCTATGATTTTACCACGCCACGTCAGACACCCGTGTCCGCTACAGTTATTCAACGACACTGCCCAGCGGACACACTTTTCTATAAAAGTTTTCATATGAGGTGTCTGTATTGGCGCTGCGGCATAGTCCACTTATCTTGGTTTTTTGATTGGACACTATAAATGGATTTTATAACACGTGTCTGCTATTGTGTCCGCTATGGCGAGCAGACTTAATTTTTTTAATTAATTTCCATACACGCCAGGGCAGACACCCAATATTTCAATAAAAATGTAAAGCGCGTTTTGTATTTATTTATTTTCTTTTAAGAAAGGTAATAAAAATGTTAACACATTGTATCAGGTGTTGTATTATAATAAACAGATATAAAGAAATCACTCCCTGGTTCTTCATTGGTCACAAAATACATAATTCTTCCGGTTCTGTTATTCATTTTTGCACAAAAATTTAATGTAATAAAATAAATCACGTAAATCGGCCTAAATTTGCAACGGAGAACTAACAGTAGACACAACGTTATCTTACTTCCAACTGAAGTCTCCTTACACTCCTTACAGTAGGGCTATAGCTCTATACGATGGGCGGATTTGATGTGTCCGCTATCTACGTCGTGTCCGCTAAGGTGTCTGCTGTGGCGTAACCATGTAAGAAAAATGTCTTCTCAGAGTGTCTTCTGTGGCGCGTTACGGGAAAATGGTTTCACCACGTCACGTCAGACACCGGTGTCTGTTTAGGTTTTATTTAAAAAAAACACGCAAAAAACACAGCAAAAAAAAACTGCTATACCCAATAGTCTTAGAATTGCCGTATCTTATAGGATTCAACCTTGGCCTGGGAGGCCATTTTTACAAATTTGGCTTGGCAGCGAATGTGTTAATTACCGTGCGAGCAAAAATTGTTTGCATCAAAGAGGGCTTGGATTAGAAAACGTAGGGCTTGGTTTAGATCACAATGATATGGGGACGATATATCTAACCAAATCTAGGTTAAAATTTTGTTAAATTCATATTATGACATGATGTGCCAATCTAATGAGTAATAAAATAAGTAGACAAATTTATTTTTGTTGTTTACAAAATTAACAAAGTAAGAATATACTGCAAGAAAAAGAAAAATAATTACATAAATTGCTGAAATTGGCCACCGCCATGCTCCAAGCATAAATTCACAGGTCTCTTCATATTTTCGAAAGTGTTGACCAACATCTCTGGAGAAATGTTACCCCATTCTTGGATAATCCTTTCTTGTAATTGTTCTAAATTTGCAACTGGTGATTTAAAAATAGTGTTCTTTAAATGAGGAAAAAACGAAGTAATCCATAACCGTTAAACAAGGTGATCTAGGTGGGAATTCAATGTCTGATCGAAAACTGATCAATCTGTCGCCGAAAAAATTGCGTAAGTAGTTAATAGTTTCGGGTTTGTGTGTGTTGGATTTAAAATATTGTCTCTATACCGCTGTGATGTAACTGTGTCATGGAAAAAAATAGGACCAACAATTCTTCTTCGGGAAACAGCTAACCAGACACCAATTTTTTGAGGGTGCAATGTGGACTCTACAAAAAAATGGGGATTTTCACTACCTACTCCACAAGCGTGTATTCTGAGAATTCACATAACCGGAGAGGTGGAACCAGGCTTCATCCGAAAAAAAGTCAGGTCTAATAAATAATTTCTTTCCAATAAATTTTGGGTAAACCATTGAGAGTAATTCCTGCGTCTTTCAAAATCTGCGGCTTGTTTTTCTTGGAATACTTGCACTTTATATAAGGAAATAAATTTAGCTGCTTCTTAAGAATAGTCCTGCATGTTCCATAAGATCTTCCCACTTCTTGGGACAGGCGTCTTAATCAATTTGTTGGCGTATTTTGCATTATTTCACGAACGTTTGCAACAAGTTCTTCTGTTCTTACAGATGGTCTTCCTGCTCCTTTTTTGTGTTGTATAGAACCTGTTTCCCTAAACACATCCATGTTCGTGAAAATCGTCTATGCACAAACCCGGATTGTATTGCCACTCACCATTTACTGTAACCGCGTTTCGAAAATACGATTCAACCATGAATGTTTTGTGCTGTTCCGTAAAGCCCATCGTGTGAATTGTTCAAGAAATTGGAAAAATTAGCGATGAATCAAATTACTTGTAACGACTGTCAAAGATGACGGAATAACTGATTGATTGGTAATTCAGGTAGTTACTGACACCCAACAGGTATTAAGCTCTACGGCTAAGCATTACGTCCTTAGATGCACGGCCCTCTTTGATGCAAATAATTTTTGCTCGCATGGTAGCATAAATACGGTAAAAAATAAAATGCTGGTACCTATGTACCCCGATTTCTTAAATCTATCAAAAAATATTTAAGATAGTTTTGCGTGTTGCGACATGTTGGTCGGGCTAAAAAAATGTAAAGCACCTAAGTACTACCTCTGCACTCTCAGCAGTCGCCTTATATAAAATAATTAATTATAACATTTTGTTCTTGCGAAAAAAACATTTTAAGATACCAGCAGAATTTCACTGTATCTGCGCTTACCTAAAAAATTCAGCCAAAATAGAAAACGAAAACATTAAATAACGCGGTGGGTGCTTCGCAATCGGAACGTATTTCTGTACCCCAGAGGTAAAGTGTACTAAGTCCACTTTGCGCTAAAAATTAGTTAACTGTACTATGTCACTTGGATTTTTACGCTCTATCGAGAAAAAAATCGGTAATATACCTTATTACGTCTGTTGAGGAGTTAGTTAGTTTTAAATAATACCAAGTCACAACAACAGTCAGAGGTAAACTATACTCTCGCCTATACAAATTGGACATAGTATTATATCACTCATATAATATGTCCAATACCAATGGACTTAGTACTGTTTTACTTTTTTATACTTTTATATTATGTATAATATACTTGTTAATCTTAAGTTTAGTCTCGTTCCTTAGTAAGGGTTAAATAAAATATGTTTAATAAACGTTTTTTTTTTAACATTTATGACTTTTGATCCAAAAAAACTTCCGTTATATAAATTGAACTGTACCAAGTCCACGTTGGTTACCAAAAATTTCAGTGGTAAAATATACCAAGTCCTTTTGATAAAAAACTAAAAGGTTTTTTTGAAAACTAAGTTTATTGTACATAAAACAATATATATTTATGGACTCAGTGTGAACTACTTATCCCTAAACTAGCTGTATAAAACAGCAGTAGACTAAATTCATGGTTTAGTTTCTTTATTTCGCTTTCCTGTAAAAATTACTTTATGTGACATAGTACACTTTACCTCTGGGGTACAGATTTGCTTCTATGAAAGGGGAATGCAGCGAGAATGAAATGGAAATTTGAATCGTGCTTGAACAGAAGTTAGCAACGTTGAGTCATTTTAACTCGCACCAAGTCCAGTTTGTATTAATTTCTTTACACTAAAAGCCCTGAAACTTTACGCTTGCTATACTAAATATCACGAATAGTCTCGTTTTAAAACAGATGACAGCGGTTATTTGTCATCGATCAGCTGATATTGGGATATAATAATATCCCTAGATTTGTAGCGGACCGTAATGAGCCCAAACACCGAGTTATAAATTGTGTTTTTGTTACATTTAATTGTAAGTACCTACAATTATTATTCATTTGACCAAAAATTTAGATACAGGTTAAAATTTTTTAATTCTTTTTCATTGGGGATCATAATTATGAATGCGTGCCTTGCTCGTTAAGTTGATTTCATCGATAAGTAATAAGTTTTATTTCATCTGAACGCCGTTTTTGTAAAAAAGTTAGTTTGTAAAATTTTTGTTCTTAAAATGTTTGTTCGTTAAGGTTAGGTTTCTAATGTATAATTTTCGCATTTTACATTATCTAGGTATCCTTTTCTGTTTCAAGAAATATAAGTAGAAATTAAGTATTTCCCTGACTTAGGTAGGTAGGAGAGAGTAGGACAAAACCGGGTAGGTTCATAAAACCGGGTATCGCCTAGTTCTACCATATGCCAAAACAGCTTTCCATATTATTAACCTTTAAAAAGCAGCTATTTGATTTTGAAGGAATTATTTTTATTATTGTTATTAGTAAATATTATTATTGTTTGGCAATAGTAAGGTAATAGTAAGTAACATTATGTTACTATAGTAGTTAAAATAGCTAACCATATTAGTATGTAATAGGATAGCGAACAAATATATAATTCTATTTTCTGTGTCTACGTACCTTACATAAGTGATATTATTATTTGATATTACTATTATTATTGTTTGTATGATAATAAAATAAAGTTTTTAACATAAAGTTAGCCTACATACAAGTTTAGAAATGCTGAAAATGTATCAATAAATTGCATTTTAACAAACAAATTCCATAAAAACCACTTTTGGGTCTACGTACCTTACGTAAGTCAAAAACTGTTAAAGTAGGGTTTCCACTGACAGAAAAATTTAATCCCTGGCTAAACTGAAACTTTTAACTTTATGTTAGCCTACATACAAGTTTAGGAATGTAACTGTATTATAACCAACAAATTCTATAAAAACCGTATTTGGTTCTTCGTACCTTACGTTAAGTCAAAAACTGTTAAATTAGGGTTTTCATTGACAGAAAAATTAAATCCCTAGCTATATTAAAACTTTATGTTAGCCCACATACAAGTTTAGAAATATAACCGTACCATAGCCAACAAATTCTATAAAAACCATATTTGGGTCTACGTACCTTACGTCATATATGGGGATTTTCTTGACAGTGAATGTAATAACTTGAATTCAATTAGTTTATGTTAAACTGTAGGTATTTTACCTATAGGTATAATCTGAACAAATAAAACAAAAAAAAATCTATTCTAAATATGAGTGACAGTTGTGTTTCAGTTAGTTTAGTATTTTTAAGGTTTGGATATTTATAATATTATAAACTTTTTAAATCTATTTTGGCACTTTATCTTTAAACCATATAGAAACTCATGCTTATTACCTATTACCTACCTTAAATTATAATATTTATAAAACATAACTTCCAAAAGAAATTATTACCTACCTATTACTTATTATTTGGCAATATTAAAGCGGTAGAACCGATGAGGCTATTGCATAAATTGTTTTAGAAGGTATCACATGTATAATTTTCAATTCCGGTCCTGTAATTCATGCCAACTTATAAAAATTTAATAGACCAAAATTGACAGAGTGTCACGTGACTTTGCCCCCATCTTGCGAGAGTATTCAAGATTTTTACTATAGTACGGTATAAAAGTTGTATCGATCCTCTTAATTAATCGGTTGGTGATTAAACATATTTTAAACGCTTTTGGACAGTGACAGAAATTGATATTATTACGTATGCTAAACAAATGTTCATTCTAAATAAAAAAATAATAATTTCAACTCAACCAATAACTGTAATTTATAACCGACAGATATAACAGATGTTGGGGCACAAAAACGAACACGTCCATATACGGAGGTGAATCATGGCTATTTTACTAGTACAATAATTTCAACGATAAATAGTTATTATATCTTGTATAGAACTAAACCGTTTTGTATGTTGTGGAACTTAAATTAGTTTTTATGTATATTATATTTATTGTATTTATATACAGCGTCACCAGTAAAGTCCGCATCATATGGGATTTTTTTTATTAATAGCTTTATTCAAAATTTGACTTTGGCATCAAGTTCTGCTTCGATCGAGATGAAAATTAAGCAAAAAATAGTAGTCACGTGATTCGCGTTATCTGTCAAATTTTAATTTTTTCCAAAAAATAATTCAAAAGTGGGGTTATTTCTGAAAATATCAAAAAAAAGTTATTAGAAAAGGTTTTTTTAAATCAATATCATGTTGAATGCAGTTTCTAGCCCACATGCAAAATTTCAGCTGCATAAGATAATTTTGATTTTTTACCCATATTTTGTAAATTGCACCACTTTTGCAAAATAAGACTCAACGCAACCTACATAAAACTTCTCAGCTTTGACAAGGCTTTATTTCAGATACCTACATTTTCTTTAAAGTAGCGCCATATTAAATGTGTGTTTTTCTACAAAATCAAAATTGGGCTATTAAAATTTGGTCGCATGTGATGCAAAGTTTATTTGTTTTTGACCCTCTATAAGGTAACTTCATAAAATAAGTATTTTTGAAAACGTAGTTTGTGTCTGAAAGTAATACACGTTAACGTTATTATGACGTAGCTTAATAATAAATTATAATATAGGGGTTTTAAATTAAATCGTTGAAAATACTACTTTACGTCGTTAAACTAAAATTTATTTCCCACTTAAAAAACACTTTACTGAAGACACTGTGTTCTTTTTTGTCTTAATATTAAGGTGTATTACTTTCAGACACAAACTACGTTTTCAAAAATACTTATTTTATGCTACATTAAAGAAAATGTATCTGAAATAAAGCATTGTCAAAACTAAGAAGTTTTATGTAGGTTGCGTTGAGTCTTATTTTGCAAAAGTGGTGCAATTTACAAAATATGGGTAAAAAAATCAAAATTATCTTATGCAGCTAAAATTTTGCATGTGGGCTAGAAACTGCATTTAAAAAAACTTTTTCTCATTTTTTCGATATTTCCAGAAATAACCCCACTTTTGAATTATTTTTGGAAAAAATTAAAATTTGACACAATGCGAATCACGTGACTACTATTTTTTTGCTTAATTTTCATCTCGATCGAAGCAGAACTTGATGCCAAAGTCAAATTTTGAAAAAGCTATTAATAAAAAAAATCCCATTTGATGCGGACTTTAGGTTATTAGATTATTAGATTAAGAGAAAGAAATGGTTTGAAGAAGAATTGTTACCAACCTTCGAAGAACCGTCGCTTATTTTTTCCAAATACAAGTTGGTCAAAAAGAACTAATAAAAACGATGTGTGGGAAACACTCTTTCCCTTATTATTAACTTGGATGATGTTGATGATGATGATCCTTGCGGAGATGATTTATTTTAATTATTAATAAACTGTATTTTGTCGCGTTTTCGTTTTTTATTATACTTTCTTCTTTATGATTTTATAAATAAGACGAAAATATTTAAACAACAAACAGATGTACCAGAGATGCCCTTGACAAAAAATATATGATTCAATTTTAAATTTTATAAATGAGAATTTTATTCCCCTGTCAAACTCCATATTTTAACAATTAAATACCATAATTTTATTGTGTGTTACCATTATTATGTTATTCTATTGTTGCAAAAAATTATGGCGATAATTTTTTGTCAGAAAAAATTCATCATGATAATTTTTTGGCATATATTTTTTTGTCAGTCATAATAAAACATAAACAGAACATTCATTGCATTTATATTATTAAAAAATAACAGGCATGTATATAATATCCTATATTTATATTATTTTATTCTACAAAAAAAACAATATTAACAATCGTTTAATTATATGAAAAATTTAATTTTGATTGTTAAATATGCAGTTATAAAAAAGCATAACCTTTGCCACCGGTAACTGACTGACTGAATTAACTAACGACGCGACGACGACGTACGGCAAATATGGAGAATATAACGTATCGGTCAGCGGTCATTGAACAGACTTTAACAATTAGGGGAAGTTGATTGTGAAGTTTGCATGGAAACATTATGACACACACACTTCTGATATGACACATAGGTACAAAATATATTTTTTGCAAATTAATAATTTATTTGAAGTTAATGATGTTTTTATTTTTACTTTAATATTGTTTACATCTTTAACCCACCCAAGCAGATTGCGTCAGAAAATTTCAAAATTATTGTAAATTATTCGCAAAATATTTGACCGTCTATAAAAGTTGGTAATTTTATTAATGGGACAGACTCGCTGTTATTTATAACGGTAATAATTTTCCCTAATCTATTTAATTTGTGTCTGTCAATTGGCTAGGTAATAAAAAATATTTGGACGTGTAAATGCCATTTAGTCGTCCAAACATTGCATTTTGGGTCCATTATTATTTATTCTTTATATAAATGATATGCCAAATGTTTTAAAACAAAGTTTTATTCAAATGTTTGCTGACGATACCTTATTATATATAAAGGGTAAAAATATTCTTGATTGTATAGACATTTTAAATTTTGAATTAAAAATTTTATCAAACTGGTTAAAGGTAAATAAATTAAAATTAAATGTTTCTAAACCAAAATTTATGGCTATTGGAAATATCGTGATTAATACAGACATAAATATTTTTGTTGATGATGAAAAATTAGAAATTATAGACTCTTTTAAATATTTGGGAGTAATTTTAGATTCTAAGTTAAAATTTGAATTACATTTTGAAAATCTGGTATCTAAAATTGGAAAAAAAATTAATTATTTAAAAAGAATTAGTCAAAATTTGAGTTTATTTTCACGAAAAACAATTTATAACACTATAATTTTACCACATTTTTTATATTGTTCAACTATTTTATACACCGCAAATAATGGGGTCTTTAATAGACTCCAAGTTTTGCAAAATAAAGCTATGCGTATAATTTTAAATGTGGATAAATATACGAAAATAAATTTAATGTTAAAGAAACTTCAGTGGTTAAATGTTAAAAATTTAGTATTTCTTTTGATTTGTACTTTTATTTTTAAAATACAACATAACTTACTGCCTTCTCATTTGAAAGATTTTATAACTCAAAATTTTGAAAATCATAACTATTCAACCAGGTATAATAAAGATTTTTGTCTAGGTAGGGTATCAAAACATTTGACATATAAATCGGTTTTCTATAAAGGATTAAGTGAATATAATAACTTGAATATTTTAATTAAATCACAGACCTCTTTGAAAAATTTTAAAAAATCATTGAAAAATTATTTATTTAAAAAACAAAATAGTGACTGATAAAATTTTTTTAAAGATGATATTGTTAAATTAGTTCAAATATTTTTTATATAACTTGTTAAATTGTAGCACATTGCTAAATAAATCTTGTTACTACTTACTACTACTAATTAATACGTATAATTTATATGCAAAGAATACGGATTTAATTTTGAAATGCACTTGTACATTGTACCGGGTGGTTAACTAAGATTGGCTGCCGGCTATATCTCGAAAACCGTGTACCGTATGGCTTGTGGAAAAAATATTTTTATATTAAGATTAATTGGAGTAAACTGGAAAATATTTTTTAATTAGGTACTAATATTTGAGGTACCTTTGGGTGCCGACTAGCATGCCACCTAGTTTATGCAGTGCAGTCTATGGGCTAATAGATGAACTATATATGTTTTAATTTAAAACAATATATCGATCTTTTGGATTGTGTCCAAATTTTGGACACATACCTAACTGCAATTTTTAAAATTTAATTTTTTTATTTAATTTTAAAGAAACATTAGTTTCTGTAAAAGGCAGCAAACGGTACGATTTGAGAAACTGGTTGCCTAAATCGTAGTTTGTTGTTTGCATATATAAGGAAAAAAATTACACAAAATTGGCTTTTATATTAAGTATTTTTGAAAATAAAAAGTCATTTAAAAATAAATCTACCACAATCAGAGGAATCATGGAATATGTTCATAAATGAGTAGAATCTATAAGATGATTTTACCATAAATTAATATCTTGTACATTATTTATCAATTTGGAGAGGAGGAGCATTGCATATAACTCCAACCGTGGAAGAGATATAAGTTTGAGTGGAGTAACAGGAGATTTAGAAGTAATCAAATTGGACGAAATTGTCCCGCATCATCGTAAAGTGTTCGAAAGTATGTACATGCGGCATATGCTAACATACTAGCATCAGCGAAGCCATGTAACTGAATTTGTATTTTCTTTTTACGTAAAAACAATTGTCGTGGTATTTTTAGTTGAGAGATATTTAGTATATTTGTTATGAAGTTGTTCCACAGAATCAACACGTGGGTGTTTGTGATTTCAGTGTCCCAGTCGATTTTTAACAGCCACCGTTTCTGCATGCAGTTTTCCAAGTACTATGACACATGACACTAATCCAACAGGGCCATACGGAGAGAATTGCACGTTTTGTCAAGCGACTCATGCTCATGCATCAGAACTTTTTAAAAAAAATTTAAATTTACTAACAAAAGTCGAACACGTAATCGCTCTTAGTAAGCCGTGTCAGTTAAGAAAACATTTCATGTGCCCATTTTCCAGACTTGATACATTTTATCGTATCTTCAACAATACACTCGTGATGGCATATTATGCAGAACCATTCATCCGCATTAATTTCGACTATTATCTCATTTTTCATTCTGTGATGGCTTAGTTGTTTTTGTTTTGACTTTTCTCGTATATAATATCATAGGAGAGAAAATTTTGCCGGCAAAATTTTCGACTAGTGTGAAAGTTTGTTGCTTGGCAATTTTGCGAATGAAATTCGCCTAACGGCTCGTGATTTTATTTTGTCAGAAATTTCATGGGCGAAATTACCAAAAGCAACAAAATTGAATAAAAACCAAGAGAAAATTTTGCCGATACAAAATTTTCTCTCGAATGATATTCGACAAGATTATTTCACGAGAAAACAATAAAAACACACTGTTTATTTAGCAAACTAGAAACTTTATTTATTTAATACTATCTAATATTAAACGTACAGTTGTTATAAGTAATAGTTTGTCCATTCTTTTTTATCAAATGGTTTTGGGTATGATTGACTTGCATTTGAGAAGTCGAAGGTCCACATGATTCATTTGTTGTTCTGAGATTTTCGATAAGCTTCAGACGATGACTAGAATCTAGCTGCAGATATGGTTTCAGGGAACTTGCGTTTGAGTGGCCTGTTACTTTAATCAACTCTTGTTCCCCAACACCTTGTTTAAATAGGGCAGACACAGCGGAAGATCGATGAGAATGATTTGTTATGTTATGCTTCTTCGTATCCAATTCTTTCCGCTGAAGTTTTGGTCCACTTAGATATTGTATTTATTCCTAGTGGAGTATTTTTGAACCAACATCCCTTCTGCCAGTTTGGATGAACGGAGAGAAATAGTCTGTCTGTGAAAATGTTTGGTCCATAATTTTAAAAATAATCTTATAGGGCATAAGTCTTTGTTTGATGAATTTCTTACCAACCATTTGCTGTTTGCCAATCTTTTTGACCCACCTTGAGCTGTCTTGGAAAATATGCTGTTATATTCAATTCGTCCGGTAAATTCTCCCATGGTATCAAACTCCTTTTCGAAGTATGGAATTTTGCAATTTACGGCCTCATTGCCACTCCAAGCTAGTTTAAATGAGCAGAGATGGAAAAACTTTTTTTGTGCTCCATCGGGGTTTTCTTCATTGTAGCTTTTGCATTATTGTTAGTAAATCTTTGTTAGATAATGCTTTTGAACTTACTTTCCTCTTTTCCTGACAACTTTGGAGCTGCTTTCTCTTTGCGTCTCTTGCCATTCGCGCATTTTTAAAGGAAATATCCGTAAAAGGGTCTATTCTGTAAAATACATTTCTTGAATCATTTTTGTTGTAGTGTTCCATATAGCCTTTACAGAAGATTCTTTATAGTCTTCGCCATTACCCTTCTTCATATTAAAAGCGTAATCTTCTAGGATTTTCGCCAGTACCATCACAGTAGTACATTTTTCCAGTTTATAATTTCTTACCATTAGAAACTCTGAGAACTGTGCCTAAATCGAGTTCTTGGATTTCTGTGTGTTAAGTGGAATATTTTCAGCTATCGACTTTTTTTTATTTCTTGGATAGATTGGCACCCAAATTTTGCATTTTCGTTTAAATTGCTCATTTTGTCTTTTTTAAACCAGGACGACATTTTTATCAGACTAGCAATAGTTTTTACCTGACATCTATCAAAATTATGCCGCTGAAAAACCATCTTGTTGATTTTGTCCAGGTGTATATAATTAAGAGTTTTTACACTAGAAAACAGGCCGTATAAAACACTCTAGTGAAATAGTCCTTGCAAGATACCTTTCTTGGCAATCTTCTTTCCTTTTTTTTATATCTTGTATCGGGGTATGAAGCTGCTCCTGAACCGTCTACCGGTGCGACTGAGGGAACTAAAGTGTCTGTTCTTGAGGTCTCCAAGGGAGTACCTATGCAATTTGGAACCCTATTTCTTAAATACACATTTTATCATTGTAATACCCAGCCTAATATTTAATGCCTTCTCTTTGGTGGCCCGCAGTTATTAGTTTTTTTTAATTATCTATCTCTGAAGCTAGGCCACTGCTAAAGGTCTAGTTGTAGATAAATGATTTAAACTTAGTGCGGTAGTACTTGGGCTAGTGGTTTAAACGTTTTCATAAAAAATATTTAACTGTCATATTTTACTGAGCCGGAATTAGGAGAGCCATTTACAACTGGTTTATATCTTTTGCTTATAAATTTCCTTTCAAAGTTTATATAGAGTGCGTTTATTTAAACTCTTTATTGCAATTTTCCACTTTCGCATACGATACCTAGTAGGTACAGATTAAATACATTATGTATGCATCTTTTTCACTTCGGAGCTTAATTTGTTTAAATCGATCCTTGTTTGGTGTAATCCTTATAAGGGCATCATCGTCAGATTTAGGACAACCGGTCGGTGATGCGAAAGCTAAAAGTGTAACGCATGCATGAGTTCATTTAATCGGATTTATGTAATTAAAGAAAGTTTTATGAGCAAAAAGCATCAGTTGAGGTAGCTGTTTAAATTATTTTTTTTTTAATTTATTCCAAATAAAATCCCAAACACATTTGTTTTTGCGGGATTCTCTAGGTACTAGTAACACGATCTAAAATATAATTGTGTAAAAAAAAATTATTTAATGAAAGCAAAAAACGAAATTTGGTCAAATTTGTCCATATTTAATTTTATGGCCAAGTTTTGGATAAAAGTAACGAAATATTTTTATTTTTTTATTTATTCCAAATAAAATCCCAAAAACATTCTGGTCATGAGGGATTCTCTACTAATAATAACATCTAAAAATGTTATTGGTAAATATAACTAATTAAAATACAAGGTAAGTCAAAATAATACTTAAAATGTTAATATTCAATATAAAAAAATAAAAATATTTAAATATGTATAAAATTATTCAATTATTATTTTTTAATAAAATAATATAACTAATAATATCGTTTAAATAGCATTTATAAATAATTTTGAAAATAATAATAAATTATAAAATAACAGCACGTTTAAATATTTTTTAGTTTAAAATTTAACTTTACATTTTTTAAATATTTTCTTAGTTATCATTTTAAAACGTTTTACATTTAAAAATTTTAATTCTTGGGGTATTTCGTTGTAAAATTTTATACCTTGATAATACATGGAGTTCCGACCTGCTCTAGTGTGTATGAAAGGTAAATCAATAATTTTGAAAACAGTTCTAGTTAAATAATCATGTACGTCACGTCTGTAATTGAACTTTATATTTTGAATGTTTATTTTTTGATATAATTTGGTGAACAAAAGCAATATTTTGCATTAAGTGAATATCCTTAATTGACATAATATAAAAAATTTTATATAAAAGTTTAGTTGAATATTGTCTATCCAAGCAATAAATATTTTTAATTGCTTTATTTTGTAAAACTTGTAAAGGGTTAAGCAAATTTTGAAAAGTTGGTCCCCATATTAAAGTTAAATATTTTAAATGAGAGTGAATAATAGCAAAATAAATAGGACGTAACATATTATAATTTGGAGTCAAAAACTGAGTTTTTTTAAAATCTCCACTGGTGCACCTATTTTCTGTTTAATACATTCACTCCAATTAATAGCTTCATCTATCAACCCCAAAAATTTAGTTTTATTTGATTGTTTTAAATGCCCGACTTTTAATTTTGAACTACTTCTGTATAAATTGGGTTTCTTTCCTAAACATAAAAAGAGGATTTTTAATTACGTTGGATGCATTTCTACATTGAAGACTCATGTCGTGCGTATAGTTTGCCAGATTACTTTAAAACTAACTATTATAACTAGGAAGTATACTACTGCCTTTCAAAACATAATTTCTATTATATTTCGCTATACTCGTCCAATTAGAATACACATGTAGTCACACTATCGTGGCTTTGTCGAGCACATTTTTAAAGCTGAATCATTTAACCAAGAAAAAACTCTTAAATTTCGTTTATATAAACACTTCTCTTCGTTCCCTGCCGACCGCCATAATATATGAAACATTACACTGTTGTGCTTTGTCGAGTGAAGTGTCGTAAAGTCGTAAGTTTAAGTGCGTAAAAATGCCGAAAAGAAAGAGAAATAGTGATGAAAATAATAAGTTGGAAAAGAAGAGGAGGAAATTATTACGGGATTTGGAAAAATTGGATAAAAAACAACATAGGGTCCGCAGTCCTAGTAGTACAAGTAAGTACCTGTATGGAAAGCTATCCTTAGGTAAAACCGTTAAACCTAAGAAATTTAGCTTTGGCTAAAATCGTTAAAGCCATTTACAGCTGGTCGTAACTATGTTACAAAATATTGGGTATAACCGTTAAACCCTACTCTACTCAGAATATACAAATATGCATGTCTCTATACTGAGAACCAATTACAGTGTGGTTGGTCTACATACAGGTACAATATGTAAAAAATAGGTGAGTAATAACAAAAAATTATTTTTATTTTAGGCGACTCTAATGCCTCGTTTAGTTCAAACTCTAGTACTAGCTCTAGCTCAGAGAGTATTATCCCAGAACATTTGGAACCAGAGGTCATAATTCAGAACCCACAGCCACAAATAATACAGGAACCTGAGCAACAAATACGTACTGATCCAGAAATTCTAAAATTATTAGGAGATGAACCAGTTGGTACTGAAATTCTATTCGGAAATGAAGTGCACCAAGCACTAGCAGACCGATGGTCTAAATATCTTATTCTTGGCATTGAGAAGACTGAGAAAGAAGAATTACAGACAAAATATCTAATCCCTAAAAATATTCCTGGACTCCGAGCTCCGCAATTAAACCCAGAGTTGGAGGCATGTCTAAATGATTCCAATAAAAAAGATGACAAGTATGTTACTACCATTCAAGGTCATGTAGGAGTGGCACTTGCTGCAATAGCTGGGGTAATTGATAAAATTTTACAAGAAAATTCACCTGAAATCGAGTCTCAAAACGGCGTAAAAACACATTTACTGCCTGCCATTGTCGATGCGGGAAAAATGCTGTGTGGAGCATTTCAGATGATGTCAACAAATCGAAAATATCATGTTGAAACTAACTTAACTCCATCCGTTAAAAGAATTGTCAAAGAAAGCAAGCCCGACGAATATTTGTGTGGAAAAAATTTTGCCGATAAATTTAAAGAAATAAAAGCGCAATGGAGAACTGGGAAAGAGATGAAAAATAGTTATTTTTCCTCTAAGAAGCTACCATCTACCAATAATATTACATTTGCTCACAAACAGCAAAGAAGTATTCTTCCTAGTTCATCTTTAAACTACCAGCACGGATATCAAAAGGGAAAAATAAAAGAAGGAAGACAGGGAAAAGAACGACAACCGAGAGAGAGACAGAACAAACAATTTTATCACAAACGCAATTACAACAAATAGAGGTAGGTGCTAACACTTATGGCGGTAGACTAAAACTTTTTACTAAAAACTGGTATGTTTTTACTAAGGACAAAACCATTTTATCCTGGATTAGCGGATATAAAATTCCGTTTGTTAAAAAACCTACGCAATATTATAGCTGTTCTAACAATTTTTTTACTCAAAGCGAATTAAAAATCTATTCTTCCGTCATTTCAGAATTATTTAAAAAAGGTATAATCAGCAAATGCCAGGCATTGAAAAACCAAATTTTGTCACCTTTTTTTCTGGTTACGAAGCCTAACAAAACACATCGGTTTATTTTAAACCTTAAAAACTTAAACAGATATATAATTGCCCCCCATTTTAAATTAGATAATTACAAGTCTATTAAAGACCTAATTTCAAAAAATATGTATATGGCAACAATAGACCTAAAAGATGCGTACTATATGGTTCCAATAAGTGAAAAACATAAAAAATATCTTCGATTTCAATTTAATAACCAACTTTATCAATTTAATTGTTTACCTATGGGCCTATCTACAGCACCATATTTTTTTACGAAGCTATTAAAGCCCATATTTAGTCATTTTAGGCAACAGGGGATTATTTGCACAATATATTTAGATGATATTTTACTACTAGGCAGTACCAAACAAGAAGTAAAAGATAAATTAAGCGTTGTTTTAACAGTTTTACAAAAATTAGGATTTTTGATAAACTTTACAAAATCACAGTTAGAGCCTTCACAAACATGTAAATATTTGGGGTTTATTTATTGTAGTAAAGAAATGGTAATGTATCTTCCGGAGGATAAAAAGCAATCTACTATTAAGGCTATAGACATATTTCTTGAAAAGAAAACTTGCAAAATTAGAGATTTGTCAAGAATTATTGGATTACTAGTTTCATCTTGCCCAGCGGTACGCTATGGGTGGCTATATACTAAAAGATTAGAACGCGTAAAATTTTTGGGTCTGAAAAAAGTTAATGGAAATTATAATTCAAAAATTGCATTACCCAACTTTATTTATACGGACCTCTTATGGTGGAAACAAAACATTAAAAAATCGTTTGAATTTATTGACTGCAAAAAATATAGTTATGAGATATTTACAGATGCTTCAAAAACAGGGTGGGGGGCGGCATGTAATTCAGAGACTACCCGGGGTTTTTGGGACACCAACGAAATAAATTATCATATTAATTATTTAGAACTTCTTGCAATATACTATGCCTTACAGTGTTTTGCTGTTAATGCAAAGAATTGTAATATTCTTTTACGGGTTGACAATACGACAGCCATAGCATATATTAATAAAATGGGTGGAATACAATTCAAGCGATTAAATATACTAAGTAGAAACATTTGGTTGTGGTGTGAAAAAAGAAATATAATATTATATGCCACTTATATTCCTTCCAAGGAAAATATTGTAGCCGATAGACAATCTAGAATGTTAAATATCGAAACGGAATACTATTTAAGTAACAGTGTATTTTTAGAGATAGTAAACATTTTTGGGGAACCAAATATCGACCTTTTCGCCTCTAAAATAAACAAAAAATGTAACACTTATATTTCTTGGCTTAAAGATCCGGGCGCTCTAACAGCGGACGCTTTTACAATAAAATGGGATAAATCACTCAGGTTCTATGCTTTTCCGCCATTTCCGTTAATAGGGCGTGTAATAAAGAAAATCATTGAGGATAAATCCAAAGGAATTTTGGTGGTTCCCTATTGGACTAACCAACCTTGGTTTTCATTATTTTTAAGACTTTGCTTAACAAAACCAAAAATTTTTCAACCCAGGAAAGATCTACTCTTATCCCCTTTTAGAACCAAACATCCGATGTGGAGGAACATCCCCCTAATGGTCTCGATATTATCAGGAGATCTTTTGCAATAAAAGGAATTCCAGAGGAAGCCATTCCAATAATGATAAAATCATTAAGCGAGTCGACTTTAAAACAGTACAATGGCACACTTAGAAAATGGTGGTCCTATTGTAAACTAAATAATCTAGATACATTTGCCGTAAGTGTTGGTAGCATTATCTCCTTTTTAAAACAGTTATTTACAAATAATATTTCGTATTCAACACTCAATTCCCATAAGTCAGCCTTATCTTTAATTTTAAATGTATCCAATACAGACGAACTGTTAATAAAAAGATTTTTAAAAGGGGCATTCCGAACTAAACCTAGTTTTCCCAAGTATAATGTAACTTGGGATCCTAAAATAGTTTTAGACTATATTAGGCAATGGCATCCTTTAGATTCGTTATCGTTGGAAAAATTAGTCAAAAAACTAGTAGTATTGTTAGTATTAGCATCGGGACAAAGAATACAAACAATATCTAAGCTTAATATAAAAAACATAAGTTGTACAGAAAATAGTGTAGAGATGCTCGTTACAGATATATTAAAAACATCAAACTATAATCGTAAACAGCCGGTAATAAAATTTAATTTTTTTGAGAAATGTCCGGACTTGTGTGTAGCAAATACACTGATTAGATATCTTAAGGTAACAGAGTCACTTAGAGATGGAGAAGATTATTTAATTTTAACATACCGAAAACCTTTTAAAAGAGCATCTACACAGTCTATAAGCCGCTGGATAAAAGATGTAATGAAATGTAGCGGAATAAATATCGATCAATTTAAAAGTCATAGTACAAGACATGCAGCAACGTCAGCGGCTTATAGAGCGGGTATGACCTTAGATACTATAAAAAATTTAGCTGGTTGGACACAAAAGTCTGAAATATTTGCTAGATTTTACAATCAGCCACTTCAAAACGAAACAAATAATATTGTTGAACTCATAGCTAGTAAAAATAATTAGTATAAGAATTAGATTACCTGAATTATGTATAATTAAGTTTATGTTTTCTTTATTATAGGATACTAGCTTATACATATAATATCTATATGTTTTTTCTCTGTAATTACATTTAAGGTTTTTGGTGAAAAATTAACGAGTTTCATTATTCGATATTAAAAATTATTAAGTAAATGATTTCAGTGTCCTTTACTTAATCCATACTAATTATGATTATTACATTAGGTAGGTACCTATTATAATTCAAAAAAGCGATTCCTTACTTTAAATAACTACATGTGTATTCTAATTGGACGAGTATAGCGAAATATAATTAATACAACAAACGACTTACCTGTAGGAAGTTCGTTGTATATTATATGAGCTATACTCGTCCAATTAGAGTCCCAACCCAAAAAACCCTCCCGCAGCAATCTCTTTTTTGAAAATAAAACCAACAGTGTAATGATTCATATATTATGGCGGTCGGCAGGGAACGAAGAGAAGTGTTTATATAAACGAAATTTAAGAGTTTTTTCTTGGTTAAATGATTCAGCTTTAAAAATGTGCTCGACAAAGCCACGATAGTGTGACTACATGTGTATTCTAATTGGACGAGTATAGCTCATATAATATACAACGAACTTCCTACAGGTAAGTCGTTTGTTGTATTAATTATAATTACTGCATTAGCAATTTTGAAATTTGTGTTTTAAAGTTGGAAAAAAAATTATTGTTGAATGAATCTTTAAAATTTCCCCCGAGTTTTTACTTGTTACACCCAGTGCCGGATATAGGGGGAAGGCACGCGTATCCCCCCCCCCCCTCTTCTTTAAGAGTAGTAGTTTTTTAGTTCCAAATATGATAATTATCAAGGTTATACAGGGTGTTTCCGATGATAACCGATAGAAAAATTACAGAAAAATGCATGTTTTTAAAAATCACCCAGTATATCAAAATTGAATCGGCTAAATCTCGTTATTCTTTACTATTTATTTTTTTCTTAAAGTGTCTTACTTACATGTTTGCTATTGATTTCCCTTTTCCTATGACCAAGTTCTGGAGATATAAAGCATCGAACAGACTCAAAACTAAAAAAATAAGCATATAAAATGCCATTTTTTTTTTAAATTTTAATAAAATTTGTTATATAAGTTCACCTTATGGTTAAAAATAAATATATTTAATGCTATACAGGGTGTTTCGAATAATTAGGGTATTCTAACACTGTATTATGCAAATAAGAAATATAAAACATATTAATATTATAAAAAAATAAAATGAATAGAAAAATAAAACGAATTAATATTATAAACTACGAAAATATAATGCATTGAAAATTTATATTTTGCAACTTAAAACACCCTGCATCTCAAAAATTGATCGGTAGATTTTTTGTGGCCATGGATACTTTTGATCAGAATGACATTCTCTACAAGTCTACAACATACTAAAAATTTAGGAAATTTAACCGAGGGCCATTTTCCATAAGGAACATGCAGGGTTCTTTACTTTAAAATTCTATGTGTTAAGCCAAAATCGATCGATAAAAAAACAGTAAAAAAAAAGTTGATTTCCAGCTAACTCCGAAAATAAAACGTGATTGCCAGACGTCAAAAGGAGTGAAATCTCTCCACATATGTGCAAATTTACAGATTGAGTTGGGTTTCTGAATCACCAGTTCTAAAAATATCGGATGTTATTGCTATCATTTCGTAAAGCGGTTATATGCCTAGCCATATTTCATCGATTTATTGGACAAGTAGTAGCCGTTTATTTCTACACATTTCTTTTTGAATTTATTTTATGACTTCGTACTAGATAAATTCTGATTTTTTTTCAAAGCGAACCTACTTACACTAAAAAACTTTATTTTTACGTGTATAAATGATGGAAATGTTTATTAATTACGTATATTGCTACAAGGACAAATAGTTTGTAAAGTTAAATTTCTTTCAGAACACGCCGCATCGTGACTAGGTCACCTGCCATTTATGGCACCCTGTTGAAGTCTGGTCTATTTTACGTTAAGATGTTGGCGACAAAGACAGGACTGGGCTAAGTTTTTTCACCATCGCATTCACCATTTTTTAAACTTGTACGGGGGTCTGAATGGTTTATTAGCATAATTGCTTGCAAAAATACACCGTTAATTTTAAACCATTCAAATATTGAACTCAACGTGCGAAACGCGTAGATTAAAAGTTATGGCGTTATTCATTGGTAAAACATAGAAATACATTTGACACGCACTAAACTTATAAATGGGAAACGCTATGAATAACCCTGACAGCATTTAAGGGTTTCGCTGCTCGAATATTGTAGCTACGAGCCAATCAAGCGGCAAGCGGTGCGCCTGCGCATGTTTCGCATTCAATGCTGCGTTGCCATTTTATAATTTACTTTCGCGCCGTCGTACAAAGCCGCCAAAATGCCATGCGTTTTTAAATACAAACAGCTGGATTAGTTCTCAGTAAGTGCAAGGTTTGACAACCGGTTATTCCGTAAGTAAACTGGATATACTAATAATATTAAATTTAGCAAACTGTGATGAATGAAATGTTTGTTATTGGAAGAGTTAATTAACATAAACTGGTTTATTCTACTCATCGTTTAACTTAAATAATATTTACCAAGAAAATTTAGTCCCTGAAACCTAACGCGTGAGCTTGCTACGGTCCACTACTAACTGAACTGGGAACTTTTAGGAATAAATCAATATTAGCTGTTAATGGCACATGTGGTCGTCAACGCTTCGTCGAAACGGTGTCGTCTTCGAATTAAACAGCTTCTTTCACATTTTACTGAGAAGTATTCTAAAGTTTTAAATTGCCATAGCGGTATATAGGGTGACTTTTTGAAAACTTACAATGGCTATATTTTCTACGCTAAAGCAGATAACCGAAAAAATACCATTTTTGCAAAAACGCCAGAGAATAAAAATGAGGTATTTTGCTCACCACTCTCACCCACTCCCGAAGCTCTATCCTCAGTAGGGTTGTGGATTTGACCGGTCAATTTATTTTTGGTCAGTCAATTGACTGAAATAAATTATAATTTAAAAATGCAGTGGATGAACCTAACTATACTGGCCAAATTTCTTATTTTGTATTTTGGAAAAAAATAATTTTTTATGACAAGTTTTGCTTGTTCTGAAAAGTCTATTGCCATACCTAAATTTTATACAGGGTGGCCAAATGAATGATATAGTTAGGTCCATCCAGGTACACATTCTATAAGTGTATATCTCAATGGTTGCTCCACAGTAGATACATTTCCCTTTTACTTTGTTTTCTTCTCTTATTTCGGTAAAACAATTCCAAATTTTGGTTTTGGACTCCCCAAATATTTTTTTTTAGAAAAGAATCTTTTCTATCATCTCTAGTAAGGCTAGGGAGACGATTTTTGAGTTGGGTAGTTCAGTCAAGTAATTTGTCATGGGGGGGGTTTGAACCCCCTAAACACCCCCCCCCCCTTACCTACGGCCCTGCTAAACATTATCCTGGGTGGTAGGAGGTAATCTGGACAGATCACAAAAAAATGCATAAATAATAAAATAAAATTAATATATTTTGACCGAATTTGACCGGTCAAATACGTCATGGTCAATTGACCATGCTCAACTCTAATCCTCATTCCCTTTAAAACCTTAAATTGAACTACCAACTACACCTAACGGCATCAGTTTTGCTTCGTGGTTAACGCGGCAGTCGCTGAGAACTTTAGGACGAGAGTTTGTGGATTCGTATCCCACTGCCGGCAAACTGGTTCGAGCCCAGTGGATTGTAGTGGTATAAGTCTTGACGTGGGTTCAGCGTCGAGCAAAAATTACAGAAGAGTGAAAAATGCATCATCCCCCAAACCCACCCCATTCACACCGGTAACCGAGGCCGGATGAGATCGGATATCTCGTGGGGTGCGGGGGAAGGAACACACTCCCCAATCGGTAGGTCATAGAAAGCGCGAAACCAAGGGTTGATAGCCCTTGGGGGAAGCTTCAAATGACTGAGGAGCGTGGTCCGGAGCCCACGTTAAACCGTAGGTCCCCTCGGGAATTTCCCTGGTAGCGACCGAAAAGGAAAAAATCCGAAAATAACAACAACCAACTACATCACAACCACAACTCCCTGGAAAATGTATTAAAAATGTTTTTCAGTGATATCAAAATTAATGAGATAAGAAAGTTTCCTTTTTTCTGACAACTCGGCCACATGCATATACTTTTTTTTTCTCTTCCTTCCTTTTTTCGTTCATCAAAACTGATACCCTAATCAGACATTTTGGGGAGAACCTATTTTGTGTGCTACTCAGATTAGTTCTTTACATTTGACAGGCAGCGCTTTTAAAACAGTTAATCTACGACTGTGCCATTATGACGTATTTAGCATTATCACTTAGATGTGATTATGACCTTCATAATGGCACTCAGTGCCATTCATAATAACATCCAAATGTTAAGATACAAAAACAAAAAGAAAGTCGATGCAAACTATTTATTTGTTATTATTACTTAGAAAGTAGGGAATCTATTACGCTTTGCGCGATATCTTCGACATCCGAAGGGACACTTTCGGATTCAGAATCTCCCATATTTAAAATATTTTTGGCCAACCCTTTGCATACAATACAAAATTAGACTGCAATAATGACATTGTCAAAATCGAAATTGAAACAATCAAAAATAAGGTTACCATGATATCGACTAATATGGACACCTGAAAATTTTAAAAATTACGAAAACGTTATCTGATATCAATGAAACTTAGACGAAAAAAATTTATTTGCACTGTCGTAGATTAAATTTTGAATGATACACGTTCGATATGAACTTTGTTAATAACACTGTAATGTATGCCGACGATACATCTCTCATATTTAGTGAAGAAAATAATGAAATCCTTATTTATAGAGTCAATACTGCTATGGCGGCCCTAGATGTATATTTTTCTGAGAACGATCTATTGCTGAATGTGACAAAAACGCAGACTGTTGTCTTTGGGAACAGGACAGAAAATAACATTACACTCAATTTTAATGGTGAGGAGTTGAGGGCGCAAAACAGTATGCGTTTCTTGGGATTGCAGATTGATGAAAGGTTGAATTGGAGGGCGCACATTCAGAACTTAGCAAGCAGTATATCTAGATACTGTTATGCTCTGCGTGTAATTTCGGATCAAGTAGGTACTGGGGTTGCCGTGACTGCTTTTCATGCATATATCCAGTCTAGATGTAGATACGGTGTGATATTTTGGGGTGATTCGCCTGACATACACAGAATCATGGTCATGCAGAAAAGGTGCATTCGAAGTATATTTAAAATGAAACAACGGGAAAGCTGTAAACCCATCGTTATTGAACAAAAAATTTTGACAATTATAGGAATGTACATTCTGGACTCGGTAGTGTTTGTGTCTGAAAACCAAGATCTTTTTGCAGACTGCGACGTAAAGCACGATCACGACACTCGCCAGAAAAGTAATTTAGTACCTGACAAGTACAATTTTACAAAAAAACGTCCAATATTGTATTATAAAAATTTTTAACTGCTTTCCAGATAGAATTAGAATCTTACCTTAAGATTAAACTTAAATGTACCTTAAAAAAATATCTAGTCAGTAAGGCGTTTTATAATATTAATGAATTCTATAATGATCCTGATAAAGTCAATTCAATGCCTATAAACTTTAAATGTTTTTGTAGCAGTACAAATCACTAAAATGTTTTTATTATATGTTTATATGATTTATGTTTTTTAAGCAGATCAAATCTAGGCATTAATCCTGTCGCTACCATTTTTGAAATTTTAAATTATGTGTCTCTCATTTCTGTTTGCATATCTTTTGTCTTTTGTCTCTTATATCGTCAATTAATTTTTAGTCTAATTAAGTATTATTAAGCATTTGAAAATTATTTAATGTAACTTTTTTATTTAACTTTTAGGTTATTTTATTATAAATGTTATTTTGTGAATTGTAATTCTCAACCAAATACTAAGATAATTAAGTAATTATTGTGAACCACGTACGACACTGTTCTACACCCTCTCGGGTTGGTTTTTGTAAAAAACTTGAGCAAATAAATATTCATTCATTCTATCATTCATTCATTCATTATAGTGTTCATATCGAACTAGTATCATTAATAACTATTATGTTATAAAAATATTGGTAACGAAACCATTTAGATTAAAACATCCTGAATATTGTCCATAAGCTTCTTAAATTTTGTTCACTACATAGTATAAAACAAAGTCGCTGTCGCTGTCTGTCCGTCCCTCTGTATGCTTAAATCTTTAAAACCTCGCAACGGATTTTGAAGCGTTTTTTTTTAATAGATAGAGTGATTCAAGAGGAAGGTTTATATGTATAATACATGCATACTATTGTAGAGAAACACTGATAAATTTAGAGGTTTCTAATGTGATGTCGTAAATAAACACATTTTAGACCCGCGTGCGAAGCCGGGGCGGGTCGCTAGTTTAATATAAATTGATTAAATTATAATCAGTAATGATTTTTAAATTAATCAGTATTGAATAGGACAGTTTATTCACGAGAATTGATTTAATCAGTAGACAGTGTTAATTTTTTTAATAATTTTTTTTTAAGTGTGTATTTACTTAACCTACCTTCACTAATTGTAAAGTTACTTAATTAATTATGCCATAATTGGCAAAATTAAACGTTGGAATTAACGGTTTAGCCTACTTTAATACAAGTTGAATTTCCATTAAACTCAAATGGAAAGTTATAATGTAATTTACCTGTACGTATATAGATCCCATGCATATATCTAATTAATTATCTTGGGGATTTATTTGCCTATCCCTTTTCTCCATGACTATTAAAACTATTATAGAGACTATCGATATATAGTAAGTTTACTTAGGTCTAACTAATTGCTAGTTTTATGCTATTAATGTTAGTAAATATAAATAAGGCAGTTTTAGAGTTATATTTGTGGATAATTTTTTACCAGCAACTAGTTGTGTGGTAAATTTTTTTAAGTAAATTTATCACTTCTAGGAATTCTAAAATTAAAATCTTAATATTTTTTTATGACCTATATTACTTACCCTAAGAACATAAAATTAAAAGAAATCTTTTCAAAAATTACTTTAAATTATAAAATACAGAATACAAATGAAACATTATTTTTTGTATTAAGCCTAATTTAATTAATATTGCCTAGCGCTTTCGGCCCATTATGAGGCCATCATCAGGGCTTAGGTTCTAAAAGAAAAACACAAACAAGAGTAAAAAACAGCAGGAACAAACTACGTGAGAGTACTTACTCGTCAAATTATGTCAAGGAGACAAGAAACATACTAAAAAGATACTTGAAAATTTCTTAACAAATTTTCTTGGTAAAGGTTTCAAATTATAAACAACACCTGACTGACATTTGACACATGGACACAAAGTGGTGAGGGACATCTCAGATAAAAACGTAGTTACTATACACAAAATGACGAATAATAGAAAATAGAAAGGTGGTACAAAAACTTTAAATAAGTCATAACGAATAAAATTGTATAAAAAGGTAGGTAACTTAATTATTTAAAAGAAAATAATTTAAACAGGATTTTTTAAATTATGATATCTGTATTCTGCAAAACCGTCCTATTGTTAACAAAATGGGACGAGTCAAAAGTCCACAAGCGTAGGTTAAGGTAAATACTAAATAATAATAATAATAAAAATTCTTATCGCTGAATCTGGATAGTATATTGAATGTCTATGGATTTCAAGGTTCTTGAGATAGTCCAACCCTCTGAAGTTTTTATGATCAAATTGATGTAAAATTTTGCTGTTAGAAGTTGGTGAGAAACTATGATTATTAAATTTGAGGTGCTGTCCAAATACAGACGTACCTGGTCGGTTGACATGTTCTTTTATTCTTGTTCCAATTTTCTTTACGGGTTTTCCAATGTATAGAGCTGGACAACTACCACATGATAATTTGTAAACTCCGCTTTTGTAAAGATGTGAAATGCTTTCTTTATTTCCGACTAAATGAGACTGAAGATTGTTTTTTGTTTTAAAGGAGATTGTTGTATCTTTTACATTTTTATCAAATACTTTGGCTAACTGAGTAGAAATTGGACCTTTGTACAATAAAGAAATATATTTTTTGTTTAATTTTGTGGAAGTAGTCCATCTCTCAGTGGAGTGATATTATAAGGGAAAATAATAACACACAGTCTTCTCCACTAGTTTAATCGAAGAATTCAAAAAATCCTTAGACCGTACATGTTTCGAAGGCAAAAACCTTCATCTTCAGCGGTATATTGTTAATTGGTTACATAAAGATAAACCCTGACATTGTTTGGTAGTTGAGAAAACTGAGGGACAGAAAAAGAAAAGAAAAATTTTAATTCATATTTTTAAAAATAATTAAATATAGGTAAAAGAGAATGGAAGGTAAAAAAAGAATTAAAACAAAAATTTTTAATATTTTTTACCTATACATATTTAATTATTTTTAAAAATATGAATTAAAATTTTTCTTTTCTTTTTCTGTCCCTCAGTTTTCTCAACTACCAAGCAATGTCAGGGTTTATCTTCATGTAACCAATTAACAATATACCGCTGAAGATGAAGGTTTTTGCCTTCGAAACATGTACAGTCTAAGGATTTTTTGAATTCTTCGATTAAACCAGTGGAGCAGACTCTGTGTTATTATTTTCCCTTTTTTGTTTAAGTTATTTTGCGGAGGGTTAAATACAGTTTGTTGATCTTTTTTCAATTGTATTTTATTTTTAGTCCTATCAACAATTTCATGTGAATAGCCGTTGTTAATTGCTATTTGTTTAATGGTATTCAATTCTTCGTTAAAGTCATTCTGTGACATAGGGACGTTAAGAGATCTGAGTAGATTATTTTCGTCGTCCATTTTTCGGTATAGTATAAAGGCCGTTTAAAGACGTCTTTACTATATAAGATGGTAATGTAGCGACATCTTTAAAATGTCCATATTTCGTTTACGTTTAAAGACGTTCGTGCTAAAAGTAGGCATAAAGTGGACATGTTTAAGATGTATTGTGCTACCAATAATTATTACTGTAAAAAGTAACAGGAGAAAGAAACCGGAATACATTTTAAGGGACGTATTAATATTTCAAAGGGTCTCCGTTTTAATAAATTATTAAAGCATTTAAAACAAAACTGGGTTTATTACTAGTCTTGGGAGTTGTAAAGATTAGGGGACATAATTGTCTTGCCTAATGCGTCACGGTGAATAGGCCTTAATTCGTTAAAAATAAAATTGTTATTGGCGAACGCGGGATGAATATTAATAATTTAAAAGTTTTGTAAAGAGCATGCGTTTATTTTTTATTTCAATCTGGGCAAATTTAGTTTGAAGAATGTAGTTTATTTATTAATATGCTTAATTTGTTCAAGTACAATATAAATAATATACATGAGTTCTTTCAGTATTAAACGAGAACAATTAGGGCTATATTCAGCGGCTGCTCGAGGTTATTTGAAGTGGGGGGTCATTTAGTATTGTAAAGATACGTCAACAGCGCCGCATAAAAGTATTTTTTGGCCTATTAAAATTTTATTTTTGATGTACCTATTTACACTAATTTCTGTGTTCGCGGGAAAAAGTTACTGTACTGTACACTGTAATTTTACCTGATAAAAAAATCAAAAAATAAAATATGAACTGATCTATACGTACATTTTAAACAGATTTGAACTTAACGTGGATTATTCTCTCTTTTCTTAGAAAGTGATCGTCCGTTCATTAAAATTTGGAATACTTCTTAAAAAATATTTTTTGACTGATAACATCGCTAATGCAGATAATCGTTCCTGGCTCATATTTTTTACAACCGACATTTTGTGACACAATGAACAATAAACTATTTAACACAACACTCGTTAAATAATAACAAAACCAACAAATTATCAAACCCGACTGGCATCCGTAAGTAAATTAAAAATCCAAAAATGTAAACATGGACCAACTGACAATGAATATTTGAATACACATTATACAACCCTCCTTACTGCAGCGATCGGTTAAGCCAGCAAATCTTCCTAAAAAATAAACTAAGAACTGCTCCGCAACGTAACTCCCCTTCCCACACGTTTCACACAACAAAAAGGTGGTTTAAGGTGGCAAATGCTGCAAATGTACTCCACCCTCTACTTGGCATGCTCCCAGACGATGATAAAATCCGTTGCGCTTCAAATATCCATCGTTGATTTTCTTGACCCCAGAAACGATAATTATGTCTGTTAGTCTGTTAATCACCCCGTTTAAATAAAAAGTAGTTTCATCCGAAAATAATATGTCATCGTCTCATTATTTCTTCGTAAAATTGCAAACGCCTGTCATAGTCATCTTCTAAAAGCTCTTGGACAAGATATACTTTATAAGTGTGGTATTTTTCTGCTTTCAAAAATCTTCCAATAGTACCTCTAGATGTATCATGATTTTGAGCTAATGAAACTGTTGAGAAATGCGGATTATCCTGCAGAGGTAATGCAATATGCAATTTTTCATCGTCGCCTAAAACACGTGACCGTCCATTCCTAGACAAGTCCTTTACTGTGCTATATTCATCAAATTTGTCGAGTATGCTACTAACAGTGCTTAAGAGCAGTAACCCCTTTTACCACAATGAAAATTGCCGAACGTTTTGCTGGTCAAACGAAAGGAAAAAATAAAAATTGGTATTTAGAAAATAAATTCTACTTTAAATACCCCATCCAGAAAAGTAAATGACGATCGAAAATATTCCCAAAATTTTTTTAAGAAATTTTTTTAAATTTTTAGTAATTTTGTAATATCTTAAACAATTCTTTATTGGTCAAAAGCAAAATGACTTTCCCGCGTGTAGAATGTTGTACCAAACAATTTTTCTTAAAGCCATTTTTCAATATCGGCCTTACTTTTTTCTCAAAAACGTTGGGCGCGTAAAGTGAATTTAAGCGTGTAAAGTGGATTTACGCGCCCAACGTTTTTGAGAAAAAGTAAGGCCGATATTCAAAAATGGCTTTAAGAAAAATTGTTTGGTACAACATTCTACACCCGGGAAAGTCATTTTGCTTTTGACCAATAAAGAATTGTTTAAGATATTACAAAATTACTAAAAATAAAAAAAATTTCTAAAAAAAATTTTGGGAATATTTTTGATCGTCATTTACTTTTCTGGATGGGGTAATTAAAGTAGAATTTATTTTCTAAAAACCAATTTTTATTTTTTCTTTTCGTTTGACCAGCAAAACGTTCGGCAATTTTCATTGTGTTAAAAGGGGTTACTTCCTCTTAATACTTCGGAAATACCTAAATTAATTTTACAAGTTCACAATGCCACAAAATGTAAGAACGCGAAACAATGAAGATTTCTTACATTAAAAGGTAAAAAAAACATCAATGATTTATCATTTCCGCTTATTTAAATAGAGATTTAAAAAAAAAAATTAACAGTCGCCATTTTGAAATAGATTGACAGAATCGCGCCAAAATTTATGAGCATACTGTACGAGATATTAGCTTTTAAATGATGTATAACAAGCTGTATGTTTTCATTTAAAAATAAGATCGATGTCGTCATATCTTTGACAAATGTCTATAAAAAAACAAATAAATAACGTCAAAATGTGAGCATATATAAAACTAAATTGACGTGTCCGAGCGTTTTCTCAAAAAGTTACATGTTAAGGCTATATTAATTTTATTCCGGACTTCTGGCCAACCCTGTATAATACATGAATAACTATTAATCCCGACAGCGAAGACGCAGGCCAGAGTACACTGAAATACTGTTGATATACATTATACAGATAATATAGTACGCCAGTTATTTCCTTTTGCAAGTTTGCAAAATGTTATTTTAGTGAAACTGCTTTTAAGTCTAGGTGTATTACTTTTGAATAGCAGTTTCAAAGAAAATAACACAAAACTTACCGGGTTCTTCGAAACCAGCATTAAATATAGAACATTGAATTTTATATTCTGACAGTGTTCACTTCCACTTGGGCGCCCCTTTGATTCTCTCAATGGCCTAGGGCGAACACGTGCTGTTTTGCAGGAATAATAAAAGATACTTATATAATAAAAATTAGAACCACTGAAGTAGAATAATATATTCCCGCGTGAACTAATTTTATAATGAACACTTTCTCGTGACACGTTTTTTATACCTTCAAATGCTCTTATTTATTAATTATATACGTAGGTGTATCAATAATTGTACTATCAGAAAAAATAAAACCAAAATCCAATATAAAACGACGTACAATTCTGTAACGACTTACGCCAAACGCTTTCCGCCCCATTAGCAGTGCTGGATTTACCATTAGGCTGAGTAGGCTGGAGCCTAGGGTTTTAGGGGGCGGCAAATTTGGCCCAAATTTTTTTTTTTATCTTACAGAAATAAATGGTACATACAATCTTTATTCATGGTCGACGGGTAGTATTTTTTTAAATAAACTTTATTGTTGGCCGTGTCTGTTAATGGGGATAAAAAAGGTAGTTGGAACTTTACTGGCTTTGCAGAAAGAAATTTCATTTTCAATAAAATAAGTAGGTAATCATAAATTTTTAAAATATTTACTAAAAATTATTGACCAAATTTGGGCGTGGTCTTAAAAAAATTTCGCCTACGGCGCATTTCGCCTACAGCGGGCTTTTTATTTCCAGAACATTTCACCTGTTTCACAACTCACGAGCCGTCACTGGTATAGGGGCGGCAAAAATTGAATAGCCTACTAGCGGCAAATTTGTAAATCCGCCACTGGCATTACATGCGACCAAATTTTAATAGTCCAATTTTAATTTTGTAGAAAAACACATATTTAATATGGCGCTACTTTAAAGAAAATTTATCTGAAATAAAGCCTTGTCAAAACTGAGACGTTTTATGTAGGTTGCGTTAAGTCTTATTTTGCAAAAGTGGTGCAATTTACAAAATATAGGTAAAAAATCAAAATTATCTTATGCAACTGAAATTTTGCATGTGGGCTAGAAACTGCATTTAAAAAAACTTTTTCTAATAACTTTTTTCGATATTTTCAGAAATAACTTTTGAAATATTTTTTGGAAAAAATTAAATTTGACAATAATGCGAATCAGGTGACTACTATTTTTTGCTTAATTTTCATCTCGATCGAAGCAGAACTTGATGCCAAAGTCAAATTTTGAATAAAGCTATTAATAAAAAAAAATCCCATATGATGCGGACTTTACTGGTGACACTGTATACCTAGGTACTAAGTTAGAGTAATAATTGTAATCCATTGTTCTATAGGTATCATCGCATCCTTATAAAACTTATTTTTAAGCGATTTTTCCCAACTCGTACTGTCATAGTTTACCTTTCAATTTTGGTTAACATGTGGTCTGCTTAGTCATCGTTAAACTTTGTTGACTTTGGTGTTAGCGAAAAAACCGCAGGGCCCGCCGTCTGGTTTGCTTTGAAGTTGCCAACCGACCCGCAAGGTCAGACGGCCTAAATAATTAATTAATATTAAATTCTTAAGTTACACTACAAAAAAAGTACTTAGGAAAAGTCACTCACTTAAACTTTCTTTACCACTTTATATAATAACATGGACTTTAAAGGACTTGCAATACGTCAACGAGGCATCGCGAATTTTTTCTCAATTTTTGATCCAAGTTGAGAAATAAGGTAGGTAGTAATTTCTGGCATTTTTTGTAGTTGCAAACCTATCCTACTTTGAGAATAGAAAATTGTTTTTAAGGGTTTGTTTAAAAATGATTCGTCGTCGTGTGTGTAAAAAAGAAGAGATCAAGTCAATTAAACAATAAAACTTAAAAAATCGAATATAAAAAACAAACAAAACCAGCAAAATAACCAATCTTCGATGTTATCGCATACCTAACCTCAAGTCAAATAATTTGTATTGATTTTTACAATTTGGCAAAAACCTGGGTACATGTAAAACATTTTTAAGCACAATTTTTTGTTCAAGAATTCGCTAGAGTTTTTGCCCGAGAACGTGACCCCTGGAATACTTTCACCCTTTATAAACATACCCACTTTTTTCTCTTATATAATATAAGTATAGAAAAAAGTGTGTTTTAAACTTTTTGAAGCAATATATTCCCCGAAAAATAGGCTTGCCTAATAGCCTAATTAGATTGCAGGGCTGCAAATAAAATATACCAAAACATGAATCAAGATAATCTGTCTCAGTGTGTGTTGCTCTTTATTTTCATACCTTTTTTGTGTAGCCCATGACAAGTTTGATCATCATTAAAATAAAGTTATGAATCAAGAAACATACACTACTCCATACTACGAAAATACGAAATACCCGGTATTTCACCCCTATTTGGGCATAACAGAATCATACATCGGCTGTTACTAGTCATTGTTTATATTCCAATCCGAGTGACCGAGTCACTATAAATAAGCACTAACACAATTCACTCACTAAACTACACAAAAACTAGAAATCCGTAAATATTAAACACCCACAATAAACAATAAGGAATCCACAGAGAAAACTTAAAACACAATAAAAATTGCGTTGAGCCGGTTCTGGAGTGTATTTTGAACATGTCGCTAAAGAAGGACAGACCAATAACAAGAGGTTTGTGCGCATGCCCCATTCTGCTGGGAGGGAAGGCATCTGCTCGGACATATTTTTTCACTCATATTCCATATTCACAACGTGAGCATCACTTTGCGCTACACATGTGCTATTCTGATATTTTCTTGGTTCCTTTGGATTCGCAGTATTCGCACCATTTACTGCTTCATACGGCTTCCGAACTTGCTTCCCGACTTCTCTGGCAGTAAATTAAGAGCAACTGATTTTACAGCTTGTGCAATTTCCGACGGAGTGCACGAAACTGCACTAATTTCATCGATTTCCATTGAATTTTCACGGAAAGACATTTTTATTTTACGAGAACGATCTTAAAATGACGCGTTGGTCACAAAATTGTCGACATTAAATCTGTCTAATACCGTCAACTCCTACCTTTTGTAAAAAGACGATCGCAGATATACCAGATGTTTTTGTTATGGTTTCCATGGTAACTAAGCGAGCGTTTTGATAAAATTGAGTATCAGATTTGATTGCAATGTTAAGAATTTACAGGGCAAGCTAGCCTTTTCAATGACTTTTGTCATACGACATGTCGGCCATCTTGCAGGTTTACTGAGTGAATCGACTTTAATAAGATCGTATTAAAAAAGCGAAGATTAAATATAATATACACTATTGGCAAAATCGAATCTGGGGTGCGAAATATCTAATTCAACCAAGAGAGAAGGCACATAATGGGCAAAGGCTTTAGTTAAAAAGATACACGTAACCACTCCTACATTCCTAGTGAAAGGGGGGATATGTGTGTGGTGTGGCCGAGCCTTTGCCCGAACGTAAACTTATTCAAATTTAGTAAAAAAAGGAGCTTCGATGGAGAGAGTGCCTGATATTTTTTGTCGTGCCATATTTTATGTTTTTATTTTTATATCATGTTTTTCGCTGTTGAATTTGACAATACAACAGCGGTATAAAAGTTAATGTTATTTGTTAGCCTTAAACCTAAAAACGAAATAAAAACTGGTATTCTAAGAAAATATTGATAATCCCAAAAAAATTATACAATAAATAATACCTCCTTTAAAATACTAATACTTTGCAGAAGAAGGGCTTGCTTTATACAAAAATATTTATTCGACGTATCGACTGATCCCCTGGCTGCTTTGACCGCGTGTTCTAAAGAATGAAAGGTGGGAGGTAGGGGATAGCGTGTTTTCTGTTTAACGTGTTAAACGCTACTAATAATCTCCGTCTGATGCGTTTATATCGGCACGCTAGATTCGAGTTTGCCAATAGTGTATAGTAACGTAGTTTAAAAGGCCTTAGAGTCACCTATTGATTAACATACCTCTTGTATGAGTTTTAACCCATAAATTTGTATTATATAAAAATACCCACTTTGGAAGTATTCCGTTTTTGGTCATCAGTAATCGAAGGTATAGTCCGTACTAAACAAAAAATAAATTGGATTCTATGTTTCTTAGACAGATGTTCCTCGTTACTTTTTGCTCCTATTTGCCTACAAGATAGCTAGGTAACTTGCAGTATGTTGGTATTAAAGTTTTAGTTTTAGTGCTTTCCATTTAATAAACCCATTAACTTTAAAGCACACAGCTTCTATCGCGATATATGTATACATTAATATGCAGATTTAATATTCTTACAGCGAATTATATGAGAATTCCAAGAACCGAGAGGTTATTGGTTGGTGCAAAACCCGATAACTTAATAAATATCGTATAGGTATTATGGCACATTAGAATACACTGAATTTTTGTGAGGATTTACCATTGGTATTGGTGCTCTATCTTATATTAGTGAAAGTCATTATGGTCTTCACCTATAGACATAGATATAGACATAGATATAGACATAGATATAGACATCGACATATTTATTTGACCACATTTTATAAATTACAAATTGTACCAAGTCATATAAAATATAAAGCATTCCTGGACGCATGTATTTAACTAAATTAAAATACATGTTAAATACAGGGTTAGTTGAAATAACCGGAACGGCTAATTTTCTTCAAAACTACCAAGGCTAAATCTATAAATTTTGGTACAGGTGAATAACTTAAACAATTTATTGGAAAATTGACAATTGCGACGTTGCCAGATTTTTAGTTTTTTCTGTAACTCAAGGAATGTTTTTTTTTTTCAAATGTAACACTACTTTTTTTTATTGAATTCAATTCCTCCCATTAACATTACCATTTCCTGATAGTATCAAATTTTTATCTCAAATAGTTCTATGGAAAAAAAAGTTAATTATCGACGGGAATTATAGAACCCGGTGTGACATCTTGCGTCCCAGTACGGTACCTTAGAAAAGGTCAGTCGTAAAGGGGGGGTTATTCTGTAAAAACAGAAAATTTTGCAAGTGCGCTCTCAAAACCGGTACAAGTGCCGGACCACAGATATTAATTTAAGAAAGTTTTGTCTGTTTCCTTCCGCCAAACTCAGACCCAGACGCGTTTCGCCGTTTACGGCTCATCAGTGAGGCTCAGTTTGGCAGAAGGAAACAGGGCTCGAAGACAAATCACTTGTCAGGATCGATTATCGACGGGAATTATAGAACCCGGTGTGACATCTTGCGTCCCAGTACGGTACCTTAGAAAAGGTCAGCGTAAAGGGGTTATTCTGTAAAAACAGAAAATTTTGCAAGTGCGCTCTCAAAACCGGTACAAGTGCCGGACCACAGATATTAATTCAAGAAAGTTTTGTCTGTTTCCTTCCGCCAAACTCATCCCCAGACGCGTTTCGCCGTTTACGGCTCATCAGTGAGGCTCAGTTTGGCAGAAGGAAACAGGGCTCGAAGACAAATCACTTGTCAGGATCGATTATCGACGGGAATTATAGAACCCGGTGTGACATCTTGCGTCCCAGTACGGTACCTTAGAAAAGGTCAGCGTAAAGGGGTTATTCTGTAAAAACAGAAAATTTTGCAAGTGCGCTCTCAAAACCGGTACAAGTGCCGGACCACAGATATTAATTCAAGAAAGTTTTGTCTGTTTTCTTCCGCCAAACTCATCCCCAGACGCGTTTCGCAGTTTACGGCTCATCAGTGAGGCTCAGTTTGGCAGAAGGAAACAGGGCTCGAAGACAAATCACTTGTCAGGATCGATTATCGACGGGAATTATAGAACCCGGTGTGACGTCTTGCGTCCCAGTACGGTACCTTAGAAAAGGTCAGTCGTAAAGGTGTTATTCTGTAAAAACAGAAAATTTTGCAAGTGCGCTCTCAAAACCGGTACAAGTGCCGGACCACAGATATTAATTCAAGAAAGTTTTGTCTGTTTCCTTCTTTTCTGTAAAAACAGAATAACCCCTTTACGACTGACCTTTTCTAAGGTACCGTACTGGGACGCAAGATGTCACACCGGGTTCTATAATTCCCGTCGATAATCGATCCTGACAAGTGATTTGTCTTCGAGCCCTGTTTCCTTCTGCCAAACTGAGCCTCACTGATGAGCCGTACACGGCGAAACGCGTCTGGGGATGAGTTTGGCGGAAGGAAACAGACAAAACTTTCTTGAATTAAAAAGTTAATTAGTTACTCTGACTTCAAAAAAATTCAATCTATTTCCATTTAAAAACGTTTCAAATAATGTGAAAAGGAAGGTTGGTAGACATAATGTACCTAATATTATCGATAACGATAATAACAACAAACAACTACTAACAATAACATAGCTAGTAAAAATTACTTTATTTATTACATATTACATATTATTGGTTTCATAATCAAATTAATGTAGTGTACTATAATATGTAAGTAATTTTTACTAGCTATGTTATTGTTAGCAGTTGTTTGTTGTTATTATCGTTATCGATACTATTAGGTACATTATGTCTACCAACCTTCCTTTTCACATTATTTGAAACGTTTTTAAATGGAAATATATTGAATTTTTTTGGAGTTAGAGTAACAAATAAACTTTTTCTCCCATAGAACTATATGAGATAAAAATTTGATACTATCAGGAAATGGTAATATTGATGGGAGGAATTGAATTCAATAAAAAAAAGAGTAGTGTTACTTTTGAAAAAAAAAACATTCCTCGAGTTACAGAAAAAACTAAAAATCTGGCAACGTGGCAATTGTCAATTTTTAATTAATTTTTTTAATTTATCCACCTGTACCAAAATTCATTGATTTAGCCTAGATAGTTTTGAGGAAAATTAGCCGTTCCGGTTATTTCAACTAACCCTGTATATTAATGCTATACCATAAATGATGCATATTTTTGTTTTAGACCACTGCCTCCTACACCAGACAGCAACTTTGCTACCTCGAGGTCACAACCACAGCCACCACAAAGAAATTCGCAATCGCAGCACATGTTTAAGCCTATGGTAGGTAATAGTCCTTTCAGTCTATACCGATTCTATAATGGTTTAATTAACAATTTCAAAACAATGAAGACACTAAAAACCATAAAGCTCTCATCGAATTAATTATATTTACTATTATTATAATACCGGGTGGCCCACTCTCAACGCAGGATTCCATAGCATCTAAACTGTTCAACTTTTTAATAGTTTTTAAAAACAGGAGGAATTTCTACAAAAACAACGAAATATGTTTTCATTTTACCAAATAACCAACTTAATATAATATAAGTTAAAATATAAACCGCTAAATTAACCATCATTTTTTCGTTCCTTGTGGTTTGTAATTTAATTACCTATCCGACCTCTATCATCAATGTCTTTGTCTTTTAAATAACAAGAATAAATGTAATATCAAAGATAATAATTCTATTAGGTAATAAATAAACCATTCAGTTTAACTGTGACAATTCTATATCCCCAAAAATCAATATTTAGCTGCTTCTGTTCTTTCCTACAATTCCCCACAATGTCTTTTGTGTTGTTCGTCTCGGATAGTGCCATAAATTCACTCTGCAGACGTGACGTTTCACTAACCAAATTATTGCTCCAAGTTTGTTCGATAAAGATCTGGGAGAAATTCCATTGGTATTAATAATGAAACAGGTAGAAAATACCTTGCCAATTATTATTGCAAATATCTTTAGAATACTTACTTTTTTTTTAGATGGATGGTGTGATTATTTTTCTTCATTTCTTTTGTTTTTCTTATTTTTGGCGCCCACTAAATGAAATTAATTAAAATGTTGCTTTCATTTGTAGATGCTAAGGCCGATTTTTTAATAGGTGTCTAATGTAATTTTTAAATTAACATGTTTTTTGCAGGTTTGCTAATAATAACGAAATTTTTTTTGACTTGACTAATTTTTTGGTACCCTAAACCCTCTTTTCTAAAAGATCTTTTTATTTTAAATGCATGATGCTGTAATACCCAATTTCTATACATAAAAAAAATTCTATATTTTACAATGTCTTAAAGATATATAGGTAGGACTTATTTTTATAAAAAAAAAACCTTGACATCTTCTTTTTAGAAGTGTTTTTTCTGCTTCCCCGGTCTTTTTGGTTGTATTAGACCCTTTCAACTGACTTTTTCACATACTCAGTATGTTTTAACTTATTTTTATTTCTATTTTTTCTCACATTATGTCATTTCGACAATCCAATTTTTGATGCCATAAAAGCTCCATTAAGGTTTCATACCACTTATCATTTTCTCTTCTGCTAAAACCATCAGCAATATATTTTTCGGTCTCCTGATGATGAACGTTTCTACGTTCGAAACATGAATACATTTTTATTCTATTATTTGGTGGAAGAAGACTTTTAGTTTTTTCTTTCCTATTCATACTTTCAACTTTCAACACCACTTTAAGCATGGACTATTTCTTCAAACTAAAAAATGTTGCTAAAAGAGGGTCAAGGATAATTCTATTAATATCTCATTCTATAATGCACTGCCTCAAAATGTAAAGCTGCTTAGTTATTCAAAATTTAAATCTATGATTAAACAATCTTTTCGCAGTCACTGTTTTTATCCAGTTCGGGAGTATATGGACACAGCCACAGCGGATAGGTTGTTTTAACAAATTCCCGTTGTAGTGTGAGAAATATTAAAATATATTAAAATATTTAAATATGTACTTGATAAACTTCTTGAATCCTATGCTTTCTGCTCAGTGGTAGAATACTTTGAAGTTATTAATTAACGAAGATCAACATTTAAATTATAACTCTTTTTTGTTTGTTTGTTTATAACGTTTGTGTATGTTATGTTCTTATACAATTATGTTTTAATATACAGGTGGATTTCTTGTATTCTTTCCTATTAGGCACTTTCCTTTTGCTTCTTTTAAACAGCATAGCAAAGCAAAAATCTTTGGCTAGCCAAGTTATTAAGGCACGCCTCGCGAACAAATCGTATAATCGTATGAGAAATATGAATGGGCATACTTAATCGCGGCAAGGGAGGAGTAAAAAATCCTTGCTGAGATGAATTAAATTTTTAAAAGGAACGCTCAACTTAGCCGTTGGCTTTGCCATTTAAAAGCAACTAAAAGGAACTTGGTTATTGTGGATTGTGGGTGTTTAATATTTTGGATTTCTAGTTTTTGTATACCGTGCGAGCAAAAATTATTTGCATCATAGAGGGCTTGGATTAAAAAACGTACGGCTTGGTTTAGATCACAATGGTATGGGGACGATATATCTAACCAAATCTAGGTTAAAATTTTGTCAAATTTATATTATGACATGGTATTATGCCGAACTAATGAGTAATAAAATAAGTAGACAAATACAAATTTATTTTTGTTGTTTACAAAATTAACAAAGTAAGAATATACAGAAATAAAAAAAAACTATAATAACTAATAATTACATAAATTGCTGAAATTGGCCACCGCCATGCTCCAAGCATAAATTCACACGTCTCTTTATATTTTCGAAAGTGTTGACCAGCATATCTGGAGAAATGTTACCACATTCTTGGATAATCCTTTCTTGTAATTGTTCTAAATTTGCAACTGGTGTTTTAAAAATAGTGTTCTTTAAATGAGGAAAAACGAAGTAATCCATAACCGGTAAACAAGGTGATCTAGGTTGGAATTCAATGTCTGATCGAAAACTGCTCAATCTGTTGTCAAAAAAATTGCGTAAGTATTTAATAGTTTCGGCGGCTGTATGGGCGGTTGCACCATGATAATATCCAAAACGTAGTTCGTCGTCAAGTAATTGCTCCACAAATGGATTTAAAATATTGTCTCTATACCGCTGTGCTGTAACCGTGTCAGTGGCGTATCCAGGGGGGCGGGGCAATTGCCCCCCCCCCCCCCCCCAGAACAAGGCAATTTTCAACCTTGAAACTTCTAAAATCGTACCTACGCAATACAACCAGTGAAAACCGACTTAATGGATTATCACTTTTATACATTTATCCGTCTATTTCGGTATCACCAGAAGAAGTTCTCGCAGAAATGCAGGAAAAAACAAATTTTGATTTAAAAAGAAGTAATTTCCTCTACTTTATGTTTAAATTTGGTCTTTTTTGTTTCTTTCTTTCAACTTGGATTTGATTAGACTGAACCAGAAACCATAATGGAGCTTTTATGGACGTAAAAAACTTAGAAATTTTTTTTTTTTAATTTTTTTTAAATGTATGCCATGTTTTCTTCTACATTTAAAAAATATTTTTCTAAATTTTTTACGTCCATAAAAGCTCCATTAAGGTTCTTATTTTCTCTTTTGCTAACACCATCAGCATAAAATAGATTTCTGTCTCCCGATGATGAACGTTTCTACGTTCGAAACATGTAGAGACCTTTTAAACTAGAGTTTTTATTCTATTAAATTTTGTGGAGGAAGACTTTGTGTTTTTCTTTAATTTTTATATTCTTATTTTGTTTTTCCTTTTTTAAATAAATTATTAGTTCCTGTTTATTCCAAAGTTGTTGGTTGTATTTAGTATTTATTTATTTTTGTTGCATCAGCATTTATTTGTTATTTTTAACTGTTTAAATTTATTAAGAAACACTTTTTTACTTTTTACGTTTTCTAATTTTTGTTTAACTTTGTTAAAAGCTATTAAATCATTATTTGAATTAAACTGCTTTTATTATTATACAGAAATTGGTAATTTTGCGAATCGTAGTACCAACGACCAATAAATGACGATCAAAAGTATTTTTTACCCCCCCCCCCCCCCCAAGAACATATGCTGGATACGCCACTGAACTGTGTTATGGAAAAAAATAGGACCAACAATTCTTCTTCGGGAAACAGCTAACCAGACACCAATTTTTTGAGGGTGCAATGTGGATTTTCACTACTCCACATGCGTGTATTCTGAGAATTGACATAACCGGAGAGGTGGAACCAGGCTTCATCCGAAAAAAATGTCAGGTCTAATAAATCATTTCTTTCCAATAAACCATTGAGAGTAATTCCTGCGTCTTTCAAAATCTGCGGCTATTATTTCTTGGAATACTTGCACTTTATAAGGAAATAAATTTAGCTGCTTCTTAAGAATCGTCCTGCATGTTCCATAAGATCTTCCCACTTCTTGGGACAGGCGTCTTATACAATTTGTTGGCGTATTTTGCATTATTTCACGAACGTTTGCAACAAGTTTTTCTGGTCTTACAGATGGTGTTCCTGGTCCTTTTTTGTGTTGTATAGAACCTGTTTCCGTAAACACAGCCACGGTTCTTTTCAGGCAATGATAAAAATCCACAGCAATAAAAGCAACGTTAGGAAAATGTTCGTGAAAATCGTACATGCACAAACCCGGATTGTATTGCCACTCACCATTTACTCTAACCCCGTCTCGAAAATACGCTTCAACCATGAATGTGTTGTGCTGTTCCGTAAAGCCCATTGTGTGAATTGTTCAAGAAATTGGAAAAATTAACGATGAATCAAATTACTTGTAACGACTGTCAAAGATGACGGAATAACTGATTGATTGTTAATTCAGGTACTGACACCCAACAGGTAGGTATTAAGCTCTACGGCTCAGCATAACGTCCTTAGATGCAAGGCCCTCTTTGATACAATAATTTTTGCTCGCTCGGTACCTACTTGTGTATTGTGTAGTTAAGTGAATTGTGTTTGTGCTATGAAAAATGACTGGTACCAAAAATTTTTTAAATACTTGAGCAAGAAATTAAGTGACTTGTTCTCTTGCTTACGGCGAATCGTTTTTAAATAAATGTTAGAAAGAAATCATTATAAACGATTTTCTAACCTCAAATTATGATTGGTTCGCAGCCACTAAAAATACCAGAGATCAATACCTTTCCCCCAGCTTGGTAAAAAATTTAGAACAAGTTCCAATTTTTTGACAATAAGTTGTGGCAAGAACTTAGGGCAAATTTTGGCTTTTTACATGTGAAAATAAATTGAAGGTCAACTTTTACAATTTCTTAATAACCTTTTACACCAAATAAGCGATTGTTAAACTTCTTCAGACCTTCTTGAAATTAACTTTCCTGCTTGTTTTGTGTTGATTAAGGCTATTCAAACAAATTCAGCGGTTGGTAATTAAATAAATACACCCACTGACAACAACCTAATAACGACCAATTACGAATGTCTTTGTTTTAAAATGTGATGTATACATAAAACTTTTTTGTGCCCTAAAAACACACCTGAAGCAAACATTAATATCATTTAAATTAGGATGTTCCATCATTTTTCCCTATAAAGTCTCCTCTGTCTTGTTAATGCGTAACGAGGTTTTTGAATTGAGAATGACATTTGTAAAAGAAGAGACGAAAATTAATAATTATTTAAATGTTTTGGAAAGTAAAAATACTAAGGGCTTATGTGACAGTTTATTAAGAAGAGCAACGGCGTTAAGGATTGCCTAAACTGACGCTGGTCTAAGCAAGCACGTACCACATTAACAGCGATATAACACCCGTCCAGATTATCCTTTAATTCAGCTTTAAATGATATTTTGGTATGTTGTAACTACTACGGTAAAAATTAATTTAATCTAGAAAAGAGTTTATTGTAGAACCTTGCCTACCCCTGTAAGATCATTCACAATAACGTTTCGATATAGGAAAACTACCTATACAGGGTAATTCAGTAGGATATGTCAATATATTAGGCACGTAATCGAAGACCCAAAAGAAACATAAAAGTTCCTATAAACATTGGTCTTATTTCCAGCCGTCACCGAAATACAGTTCTATTGCCTTTGCACTGTTGCTTAGCAATAGTAACCCATGATACAAAGAAAGAACTTTGTATCATGATAGTAACCCCATTAGGTATTAATAAGATTTGTCACTGTCAAATCGTGTTCAGCATTTGTATTTTCTGACAATTTAAACATTATATCCATTTCATAATGCCTGCGATATTCTCTCATCGTAAATATGCTGATGTTAAGGTATTCGTTCGTGGCTTCTGGAACGGGAGCTCAAATCTTGCAGTCGCCGAGTACGAGCGTCAATTTCCGAATCGGAGAGCCTACTAGATAGAAGGGTTTCTCAACAAGTTTTTACTACTGCTGGAGAATCTGGTAGGTATGTTTTCAAGTGCGAGAATTGTATCTGAACGGGAGTCGGGACTTGATGTTGAACTGGAAGAAGCTATCGTCGTCGAAAATGATCCAAGCATATAAGAACAAGGCGAATTATCGATAGGTACTTATCAAATTACACAATCCTCTGCTTGGAGTTCAAAAGATGGTGATTTGGCGTTAAGGATGCAATTATGTAATTGGATTAATGCAAATCGAAGACTGTATAACTATGTTCTGAATGAAACCAATGGTCCTATAAAAATCTACTGTAGAACATAATTTTTAACATAAATTCAGCATTAACGTGTGGTGCATGTGGTATGTTAAATAGTTAATTAATCGATCCATTCATAATCGACGGTAATCTCACAGGACAAGTATACCTAAACATATTCTACAGAATCACTTGCAAAACTTATTAAAAGATGTTCCACTTAATGTTCGACAGAACATGTATTTATAACATGATGGAGCCCCTGCATACTACAGTTTACAAGTACGAAATTTTCTAAACAAAAACTTTCTAAACCGGTGGATTGGTCGAGGTGGTCCGTATAATTGGCCAGTTAGATCGCCAAACCTTAATCCTCTGGATTATTGTGTTTGGGATATATAGGTTTAAATCATTAGTATATTCAAGTAAAGTAACTCGTAGTACCCGATCGAATAATAAATGCAGCAGCACCTATAAGAAAAATAGGTACCTACCCGCATCCATTCATAGAGTGACCCGAGCTATTAAACTGACTTGTGTTTAGAAGTAAACGGTGGCATTTTTGAAAACTATAATAGCCTACTTGAAAGGAAAGAAAAAACTAAAAGTCTTCCTCCACAAAATTTATTAAAACAAAAATGTTCAGAGGTCTCTACATGTTTCGAACGTAGAAACGTTCATCATCAGGAGATAGAAAAAATGTATTGCTGATGGTTTTAGCAGAAGAGAAAATAATAAATGGTATAAAACCTTAATAAAGCTTTTACGGAATCAAAAATTGGTCTGTGGAAATAACATAATGTAAAGAAAAATAGAATTAAGTTAAAACATACTGAGTATGTGAAAAAGTTAGTTAAAAGGGTTTAAAACAACCAAATAAAATAGGGGAGCAGAAGACCCACTTCTTAAAAGAAGATGTCAAAAGAGTTTCTTTATAAATATGTCTGTAAGATATTGTAAAACATAAAACTTGTTATGTAAATATAGGAATATTTTATAATTAGGTATTAAAAAAGAATCATGTAGTCAAAATGAAAAGATCCTTTTAAAAAATGGGGCTTTAGGCACTGAGCGAATACTGAGTTTTGTCATATTCCAATCGGAGTCACTAAAAGCACAAATACAATTCATTAAACTACACAAAAACTAGAAATCCGTAAATATTAAATACTCTCAATAAACAACAAGGAATCCACAGAGAAAACTTAAAACACAACAACAAAAATGGCGCCGAGCCGGTTCTGGAGTGTATTTAGAGCATGTCGATAAAGAAGGACAGGCAAATAACAAGAGGTTTGTGTGCATGCCCAATTCTGATGATGGTGGTGGTGGATGGATTCTGATTCCGTGCTTTCGGACGCATTTTTTCACCCATAAAACGTAAAACTTTTGTTTGCGCCGGAGATAAGCTGTTCGTATCTAAAGGTAAGAGTCTATCGCACTAATCTTAATCTTAACATAGTATAAAACAAAGTCGCTATCCTGTTCATATCCCCTTATGTGCGTAAATCTTTAAAACTACGCAACGGATTTTGAAGCGGTTTTTTTTTAATAGATAGAGTGATTCAAGGGGAAGGTTTTTATGTATAACTAGCGACCCGCCCCGGCTTCGCACGGGTGCAATTTCAGAAAGTGGCATGCCGGGTACTAATATATCGGGTTTGTTCGGGTTTGTATTTATACCAGCGGGTTGCAACGCATGCCGGGTACACGCTAGTACTTAATATAATTACATATATTAATTGGTAACAACAGGTATTTTTGTGACAGGTATTTGGAACAGCTTTGAATTTGGAGCAGGAACAGCACATACCTATTACCGAAAATACTGGTTTTTAACATCCCTACTTTACTTGCTTCAGAAGCAGCTTATATACTTCTCGATAACATGCCAAATGATACCGGAAGCGCTGGGAAACGTTTGGAATTTACTAGAGATCATCTCATCGATTATTATCAACTGCGCGCTATTTCGCTGACTATCGGACTTGTTTTTTTATTTATTAATGTCACTTAAACACATTTTGCTGCTTGTCATTAAATTAATATAGGTATATATCAAAAGCCATTAACCTAATATCCACCCATTCTCGAAATCCATTGTTTTAAATATAATTATGACTTATTTGTACCCTTAAAACATCACTGACATTACAATAATTTAAATTAGGATCCGTTGAAATTTAGGAGTCCCATCATTTAGCCAAATGTTATCTAGTTAATACATAATGAGGTTTTTGAAATGAAACTGCCACTTGCAAAAGGGGAGACGAAAATTATTAATTGAAATGTTTTCGATGTTTTCGAAAGTCGAAAGTTTTGAACGCTTATGTGACAGTTAATTAAGAAGAGCTATATAGAGGGTTAATTTCCAAATATTAATGTTTCGGTTAAAGTATTAGAAATACATATTTTAATGGCTAAATTAGTTTTCATTTAGAGGACATGCGCCAAATATGGAATATGTTCCTTGTATGGAATACCCTAAAATTAAACAAACCAAAAGCGGCAACACCCCAAAAACATCACCAACAAGTTGTCACGCCTAGATTTTTTGCGGGCAATCGTTTATAAACCCTTTAAGGTAGGTGTTGGTTATTTCGGAGTGTGATTTGCTTTTACACGACATCGTGAATTATTTAAGGTATGTATTCGAAATTTAAATACACCTAGTTAGAATGAAAATAGGAATGTCCGATTGTGTCTTGTATGCCTGTATAACTTAGGTTAAAGTTCCTGATATTGCAATCTAAGATTAACTTTTTGTAAACACGTGAGTATGGTCAACGAAAAGAAAGATTGCAGTGTACCTAATATGGAATAGCAAGTTGTTCCTATTTTGGAATATTCCATATTAGGTACACTCCATTTTTTTTTCAATTTCATGAAATAAAAATGTTTGTTAAAATATTCTTAAAATTAATTATTAACCTTATTTTAGAGAAAAATACAATGGGTCGTAAAAAATGGTGAAAACAAGATATGGTTCGTGCAATTGATGCAGTTCGAAGTCACGAGATGGGGTACAAGAAAGCGGCAGATACATTTAATGTTACATGCACTATACAATATTTCGCCTATCAACTAAGTCAAATGCAACACCAGCCCAAGCTGTTGAAACAAAATTGGGAAGATCAGCGATTTTACCACAGAAGCTAGAAGATCAATTGGTAGATTATCTGCTTTTGATGAAAAAAAAGTTTTACGGATTAGCACGAAGTGATGTTAAAAGGATGGCTTATCAGCTGGTTACCCTAAATAAATGACCACACCCATTTTCCACACTCATTTTTAACCTCATTATTTGCCTACATTATATCCGCATTACCCTATACCATATTAGGTACATATTCCACATTAGGTACAAAATTCCCCTTTTTTAAAGATTACTTGTTAAAGATCCCGGTTTACAAATTTTCCCATTTCTAATATTAAAACCTGATAAATAAAACACTAAAGTATGTTTTTGACAAAAACCAAAAACTTCTTTTCAAAAACAAAACAATTACAAGGCAAAAACAAAACGGTATTCCATATTTGGCACATCTCCTCTACTATTTGAAAATATTGAGATTGGGTAATTATTACCATGCCTAATTAAATAAAAGAGAAGGGAGAAATAAAAATTATACAGGGTGATTCACGTGGAGTGGCCTATTAGGAGATCTCGGAAACGATTAAAGTTATAATTTTTAAAATTTAACAGCAGGCATAATTTACTTTGAACTTTTTAAATAGAGGCAAAGATCCAATTTGAAGATAGGCGCCTAATTTGAGATAGCTCCGCATATTAACGTATATGTAACGCCATCTAACAAAAGTGGCGTAAACTTACTCAAATAAACTAGACTACAGTGGTAAAGAGTTCGTTGAGCGCGTCAGTTCGTTTATTTCTGCGCAGGAACGTTTTTCTTCCGATTTAAGTCGTAAAGTTTTTTTGATAGTGTAAATAAACCGACATTTGCAGTCAACGTAAGTGGAAATAAAATATTTTATGTGTCGAAGTAGTTAGTTTAGGTGTTGCCTAATGATGTTTTATTAAAATTTGGCTGTATTCTTTCATAACTAACCTAAAATATTGTTGTCAATTTTTATAACGAGAATTCCTAATTTGAGATACTAAATGGTGCTGAATTTAAGACTATCTCAAATTAGGCACCCAATACAATATTTTGATATTTTATTACAGATGCCTTAAAAACACAAGAAATGGGACCCTCATGCTATGGTGAAAGCTGTGACTAATAAAGAGATGGGATATCTAAAAGCCTCAAAAGTTTTTGGTGTAGTGTCTCAAATTAGGCAACCTTTTATTTTATGGGAACATTAACAAAAACAAACTTTAAGTTCAATAACTTCTCTAGATAGTTAATGTAGATTGTTTGTTGCGATGTTTTGTTATTACACCAAGCAAGCGATTTTGTACAATAATATTAAACATTTGTTCAATGATGAGTTTTATTTCGAATTTACAAAAAAAGTGTCTCAAATTTGGGTCCCTTCCTCTATGATATTTTCACGTTTGAATCACTTTCGGTCCTACCGGAAGTTATGGCTCAAATTGGTCTTTGAAATAGAATGCCCTGTATATTTTAGCAATTTACGGTTTTCTTTTTCTAATTAAATCCAGGAATTTCGAACAATACATCATTTTAAATAGTGCAGAATGACATTTGGAACATGTCGCGCTGTACTCGTCAATAATTAACCTGTCTGCTGAGAGCCCGTAAAAACTGTCTTCTAGCTTCGAAACTTTTTCATAGTGACAGTGCGATGTCTCTGGGGTATATTAGTTCATTACACTCAGAAAAAAGCCTTCTATTCCTTATAAGAATGCACATACTCTTTAGGCGGCCATCACACCAGCAATACGCGACGACGACGATACCACGACGACGACGATACCGCGACGATATTCAAATGCTAGCGACTTGTCCGCGACCAGTTGCTACGAAGACTTTACACCAAAGCTACGCTACCGCTACGCAATTTTACTAGTTTGTGTACAAGATGACAAGTTGTCTTGGTCAAGTAAAGACGATGCACTCGTAGTGGCATTGTATTATTTAAGAAAAAAACGAAGGCGCAGATTATATATATATTTCTTTATTTACCTGTGCTTTTTGTATCGGCCGCAATTTCATTCCACGCCTTTTCTGTTACATCTCTTCTGGAATAATCAGATAAATTATAATTATATAAACAGGGATATTTTTCGATTATTTCAACAAATGTAATGTTATTTTGTTCCTCACTCATGATAATTGTATCTTCGCGGTCGCAAGCAGACTGAGGAGCAAGTCGGTCGAGGGCGACCGGTATCTTTCAGGTAGCGTCGTGATCGCGTCGCCGTTGCCTTGGTGAGCAGGTCTCCATTTGAAACTGTGTGCCGCGACTGCAAAGCTACGTCGCGTAGCGGTATCGTCGTCGTCGCGTATTGCTGGTGTGATGACCGCCGTATTATACAACCGTTTAATACTATATGTGACAACAACGTGCTTTCCTACTGTAAGACAACGAAAATTGCTAGGTCGTTGTGTAGTGATAATATCACGGTAATTTAGCCAATAGGAAATAGGAGTTATTGCTACCATAGAATTGTTAATAACCATTATTGCTCTGAATATGCACAGTAGTTATCGATTTCTATAGGGGGTATAATCTGGTTTTATATAGATACTGTATTAGTTCCGACTGGCAGTTGTAATGAAGCTTGACATTTTCCCTAATAATATTTGCTTGCTACAGTTAATAAATAAATACTTACCACTAAAAATCAGTACTGTAGTTCTCAAAAATTTAAATAGCTTCCTTCTAGTGTGATATTGTTCTTGTCATTTAACATTGTATATGATTATCTATTATGCAACATGGTTTACTAAGATCGTAAAATTCGTCCATAGATTATAAAGTCCAATACTAATAATGGGTTGTGCGAAATAAGAATCATCTATTGTTTTATCTGACATGCAAAGTTTTAAAAAAGAACTTAAATACAAAGTAAAAATAAATTATTTAAAACTGGTATTGGTACGATCAATAAAATTCAAATTCAGACAAAACAGCTAGAAGACTCCGAACAACGATGTGACCTGCGCAATAAATACGTCAAAACTAATAATACGGCGTGCGGCGATTGCCGGCAGCTACGAACCCGGATTATAGGTTCTAACGAATACAATTCGATTTTGGGGCCGCTGCTCTGCTTTCTTAATTGTAGAGAAAGCGCTTTACTGGGAATAAAATGCGTCGCATTAAAAAGATATAATTTATTTTTTAACAAAATTGATGTATTAAAAGTAGTTCATTATTCAACAAGACTTTCCTGCTAATGGAACTGATTAGGTACTACCAATAAAAACACTGTTGTAGCAAATCTGGAATTGATATAACACTAAAGTGGGTTTGATAGACTAGCAATTTATTTAATATGGGTTAATATAAAATAAGCTATCAATACAAACTATGTGTAAGCAAACCTGTTGTATTTGATTATTTTTCTTAGTGTAGTTGCTACAAAAGCTTTTATAATATCATTTTAGTTGTTTGTGTGTAATACTAAAGAGGAATCACGCACTCACAGTATAATATGTACTAAACCTTATTCATATACCTAAGACAGTTTTTCTTTTTTTACAAAAATAGTTTTGCCGTATACTAAATACCAGGATTTAATAACGCATTTTTTTAAAAAGCTTAAATCAACAAAACTTACCCTGCTATCGATATCCTTAATCTTCTCCATACAATACATAATAGCTGACGAGATCTGCCCATCCAAATTTCGAATAACTAAATCCACGTTAAAGCCAGCATCATTGGAAGTCTTTTTCATTGCATTAATCAAATTTTCAATGCCCTCCACGTAACTATTCCACGGCAAATCTAACTCGGCAACGTATTTGCTAATACATCCTCGTAATACGTTCAGACAATATCCTGAACACGGTTTGCTATTTTTGACTAAAGCCAAGCACTTCGGACAATAAGTCATTTTAAGCAGAGCTGAATGGCATTCGGAACTCGTTGAGCCGTGCTCGTCAATTATTAACGTGTCAGTTGTGTTTAATACTTCAACACCGATGCTGAAAGCTTGTAAAAGTAATCTTGTAGCTTCAAGACTTTTCGACAATGAGTGTGCTATATCTTTGGGGATGTCCCCAAAAGGAGCGATTATATCCATATTATCTTTTAAACATTGTTTGTATTTGACGGTAAAGTCTCCCGATGATAATCCAGTTTGTTGATGATACGCTAAGGGAAAGAGATTTGTAAAAAAGCGGTCTACACTTTTTATGATATCGTCGGGAGTTCTCGTCGGTTTTTGATCGTTCGGATCAATTTTAACGTAGTCCCGAATATCTCTATAAAGAATCTCTATCGTTTGACGCGATAACACGGCCATATTCCGGTAGACTTGTGAAAAAAGGAGCAGTGTTTTGTTTTCGGACTGATGCGCCAGTTCCCATATGTGACCTGAAACAAAAAATGTCTGTAAATATCTTTTGAAATTTGGCAAAAATCGGAATTTAATTAATATAAATTATCCATATCTTGATTAAAAACTACTAAAGCAATTATCATATAATCTTCTAAAACTTCTTATATAGTTTCACAAGATTTACTTGAAACGATGAAGTAGATAAGTATTTCCCTAATCACAATTATTAAACAATTTAGGCTTGAAGAAAACATTACAATATGCCCTACTACATTCGACTAAATATAGACTAGCTATATTTTAACAAAACCTCTGGGGAATCATAAAAACTTCCTATTTTCAAAAGTTTAACGAAACCACCCCAAGTCCCCAAAGGCACATTAGTTATTTGATGGAATAAGTTAGACTTGCATACCACTGAAGTCTTCAGATGGAAAGTGAGGAAAATTAATACGTCGTTTGACGTTAGTACACGTATGTTGTTTAGTTAGGTTAGGACAGGGGCGCGCGGTGGAATATTAATGTTGCAAAACGCTCTAAAAAAACTTTTAATTTTTTACTCGCATTAAAAAGTGAAAAAGGTCAACACATTAATTTTACCGATGTGTGACATCCATTTAGCAATTCGTATTTGTAATAAACGCTTTTGTTAAAGTGTGTAGTAAATTTATTTGCTGATTTTTTTACTTTAAATTTAAAATCGATGGATAGTATGAACCTGAATCTCTTTTTTTTTGTTGTTCTAGTATACTGAATACCACGCACACCTAAATGCAGAGGCGTACCAAGGGGTGGGGGGTTATCTCCTCAGGGTATTATACCAAGGGGGCTGCCATGAGCATTAGCCTTGAACTCATACCTATAGGATTCCATGCCCATGCTCTAATATTATTGTTTAATTATGATTATTGCAATTTATGACAGATAAATGGGATATGGAACCTACCTATAGAAACGTAACCTTAAAAATTTACATATTCTTTCCAAATTGACTGTTTAACTAAAGGCGATAAGACGCAAGTTAAAAATGTATTCTTAGAGTCAGATACTTCTAAAAATCTGTAGAACTTTTGGTAATACCTACTATCTATAATGCAACTGCTCTTTTAATTAAAGATTATGTTCAAAATACAGTCGATTCCATGACTATATAGCGTTATGATAAAGAAACGGATCATCCTTTGATATAAAATACCGCCCGCTTAGTTAAGAATCGCTCAGACCCGTCAAATTATTTTTTTTGAAGGGCCTTTTTATAAGAAAAAATATATTATATAGGGTTATCATAAAAATACTATTATATAAATATTAACAATTTAATGATGGTATGCCCTATTGTTTCTCGACCTTCTAAACTCAAGTCAGAATCTTTAAGTCATTGACAATGACAATTTGCTATTTGAGACGTCAAAAAGTGTCTTTTGTTCTCCTGATATCACGTCAAAATGCGCCTTGCTGAAGATGAAAGTATAGAAATTAATTATGTTGGGTTCTGGAGATAAAAGTAGAAGTCATAGAGAAATCCCGTGATATGTCCAATGAAAAATACCCAAATCGCAAGCCTATAAACCAATCGACAAACGACTAGGGTAGCAATTAAGTGGAGAACTTCTTGCAGTGTTAAAGATGGTGTTAAAAGTGGTCGTCCAGGTATACCCGAGGATAAAAATAAACATATTATAATCACACCAGGAATGTTCTCATAGCTCCAGCACACAACTTGAGCGTGACCATGACACTCACCAAATCACCGTACCTATCTAAATTTAAAAATAAGGAGAAGTTTCATTGCTACAAACCAGTATTTGTATAAGAGTTATTGGATTGGACGATGATCCTGTTAGGCGAGAGCAATTTTATGAAATAATGATTGAGTCAACAGATAATCACGCACGAATTGTCCAAAGAATTTGTTTTCAGATGAAGCTATGTTTTCTTTAATAGGTCAGGGTAATGACAAAACTACGCATATTGGGCATAGCAAAATCCTCACTGGTACATAGAAAATCACACCCATTATAATGGAAAGGTTAATGTCTAGGCGGGCATTGTTGAAAATAGGGTAATTGGGCCATTTTCCTTTGATGAGAGCTTCACTGGGAAAATATATCTAATATGTTTTCTTTAATAGGTCAGGGTAATGACAAAACTACGCATATTGGGCATAGCAAAATCCTCACTGGTTCATAGAAAATCACACCCATTATAATGGAAAGGTTAATGTCTAGGCGGGCATTGTTGAAAATAGGGTAATTGGGCCATTTTCCTTTGATGAGAGCTTCACTGGGAAAATATATCTAATATGTTTTCTTTAATAGGTCAGGGTAATGACAAAACTACGCATATTGGGCATAGCAAAATCCTCACTGGTTCATAGAAAATCATACCCATTATAATGGAAATGTTAATGTCTAGGCGGGCATTGTTGAAAATAGGGTAATTGGGTAATTTTCCTTTGATGAGAGCTTCACTGGGAAAAGATATCTAATATGTTTTCTTTAATAGGTCAGGGTAATGACAAAACTACGCATATTGGGCATAGCAAAATCCTCACTGGTTCATAGAAAATCACACCCATTATAATGGAAAGGTTCATGTCTAGGCGGGCATTATTGAGAATAGGGTAATTGGGCCATTTTTTTTTTATGAGAGCTTCACTGGGAAAAGATATCTAAATTTTCTTTGAAATACTCTGGTTCCAGCTCTTGTCACTCTATTTTCAGATAATAATGATCTTGATTTACCAAGTTTAACTTGATGGTTTCAACAGCATGGTGTTCCCCGCACTATGCTGCACATGTAATTTTTCCGGGGCAGTGGATAGATAGATGGGGATCAATAGAGAGGCCATCCAGATCGCCCGATCTTAACTCACTGGACTTTTTTTTGTGGGGCTACGTCAAAAATTAAGTTTATAAATCTAAATCCAACTCGATAGATTAAGAAGTCAATTCGATAAGTAATACGAAAAACGTCTCCACAAGTAAAACAAAATGTACAACAGGAATTTGTAGATCGATTAATGTACTACCAGAACAGTTGGTGGAGAACATTTTTAACATCTTAAAAAATTGTCTATTTTGTTTAACAAGTTAATATTTCGTAAACGGGTGAAGGTATTGGGCATAATTTATTAAAAATGTCTAGAAACAATAATGTAGAATGTAAAAATAGGTATACAATACGTTTCATTAAAAAAATTAAATTTGATACATGTAACATTTTCTTGATCCACCCTGTATAATATCTTTTTCTAAAAGAATAAAGGCATTTTAAGAAAATTAATTTAACGGGTCTGAGCAATTCTTAATTGAGTGGGCGCTATTACATGTAAAAGGCTGATCAGTTTCCTTGTATTACAGGAGCTAAGTCTTTTAAATCAGGTAAATAAATCAAAAACTGCTGCTCGTTGACAAGCATACCTATCTTGGTCTAAAAGTGTCTATTTTAGGTACCTACCCCACTGTAAGTGTAAATTGTGTTAAGAGTATGACAGTCACAACCAAATTGTTGTCTCATCTCAATATCCCATTGTATAATATTTATATTATAGACGTAAAATATTGTTTAGATGTTTAGCTAGTATTAACCCTACTTTAAAAGATGAATCGGTTATACGTAGATATACTATGTTTAATTTAACACCCATCGGGGCGAAAAAACAAGTCAAGAGTCTTAATAGTTCCCCATCGGCATGTCTCGTAAACATAAATTAATATTTGCCCACACAGTGAGAAGTTCGTAAAAATGTCTTGACAGTCCCAGGGCCAATGACATTCCTTGCTTATCTGTCTGTAAAATCAGCCAATAACCTCCGGCATTCGCGATGCGTTTAGTTTTTGTTTTCTTTTGGGTGACGCCAACATGCAACGACTGTTGCTGACCCAATGCAATCGGGAGTTCGGTCAGTTCGAAATTGTTTGTTATGTTATGCAAACGGTTTTTAACCACTTATTTTACCCATAATATGCTTCTTGTAACCGTAGATAAACCTTTTAATCCTCTATAGGTGAGTTTGAAAATTAGCTCGTAAATAAACACAACTATAAAAGTATAATGTATGGTCATTACGCGACAGCTGTGCAAATGAAAAATTCTTTATGCCTTTTTTTATATTGCTGGCCCACTTTTTTAAGACGAATTAGCCTTAATTAAAAAAGTTTACTTAGGGAAACTTGTGGTTACCTTTCGATTATTACCAGTGTGACAACCTTTTATATTGGAGTTAATTCCGCTGGGATGGAGCTAGGGTTTATTGATGGCCGGTTTGACTTTGTAAAAGGCTTTTAATACATCTTGCCGCCGTTGTCGGGATTGCTTGGATTATGGCTGCCCGTAGAGTCCTAATAAGGACGAAACGGCAGTCGTGGTCTACCCGCCCCAGGGAATCCATTGTGCATGGATCCAGCCAATAACCTCCGGCATTCGCGATGCGTTTAGTTTTTGTTTTCTTTTGGGTGACGCCAACATGCAACGACTGTTGCTGACCCAATGCAATCGGGAGTTCGGTCAGTTCGAAATTGTTTGTTATGTTATGCAAACGGTTTTTAACCACTTATTTTACCCATAATATGCTTCTTGTAACCGTAGATAAACCTTTTAATCCTCTATAGGTGAGTTTGAAAATTAGCTCGTAAATAAACACAACTATAAAAGTATAATGTATGGTCATTACGCGACAGCTGTGCAAATGAAAAATTCTTTATGCCTTTTTTTATATTGCTGGCCCACTTTTTTAAGACGAATTAGCCTTAATTAAAAAAGTTTACTTAGGGAAACTTGTGGTTACCTTTCGATTATTACCAGTGTGACAACCTTTTATATTGGAGTTAATTCCGCTGGGATGGAGCTAGGGTTTATTGATGGCCGGTTTGACTTTGTAAAAGGCTTTTAATACATCTTGCCGCCGTTGTCGGGATTGCTTGGATTATGGCTGCCCGTAGAGTCCTAATAAGGACGAAACGGCAGTCGTGGTCTACCCGCCCCAGGGAATCCATTGTGCATGGATCCCTGTGTATTCCAATATAAAAGACAGTTACACACTTGTCCAATATGCCACAAAATTCGCTTTTTAATTATATTCGCGGATATATTGTCTTCTAATTATGAGTAATGTAAATTTCTAGTGGATGCTAAGATGTTCGAAAATAATATTTAACATTTACAAGAATATGTTCATTTTAGTAATATTACTTAACTCTACTACTCACTTAATACTCTTATATCTAAGACCTCCGAAAGCTTGTCCCTATTTGATTTACTATCTATTTCGTTTTGTGATTTAATAGCTCAATATAGCCCTAAAACATTTTATTTGTCTGTAGCCGGAAACGACGAATAGTCCGCTTAACTAAGTACCTATCCAAACAAATCTAAAGCAATTGAACTTAACGAGGATAAGAAAATCCCGACGGGTAAATTAATGAATTAAAACTATTTATCAGTGTCTTTGTCCATGCCTAGTGCATTCAGCTCTTAAGGGGTAATTTAATTTATCAGTGAATGCAATACAGAGAATGATTTATTTGTAAGAAGGGTAGATTTTAGAAATTAAATATTATACAAATTGATTAACAGTTACTCTAACGATTAGTTATTCTTTCTAACTTTCATCACCATACACTATTGCCACTCTCCTCGTACCAGAAAGAGTATGGGTTAGAGCAGGGGACAAAGAAGCTAAATTAATAGCCCATGAGCGTATGCTGGACCAGTGGCAGCAAGCATGGGATACATACAATGGAACGGAAAACTGGACCAAAAGACTAATTACGTACTTAAACTGCGGGTCCGGAGGGAACACGTAGAAGAAAGTTATCACAAACGCTTACTGAACAATACTGACCATGCATACCTCCACAGGTTTGGATTAAACAAGACCACAGACTACCGATACTGCGAGTTCGTCGAGCCGAACATCTTTTTCGAATGCATAAAAACAAACAATCAAAAACGCAATGGGAATGCATTTGACACCGGAAGATTTGGCCAGAGAAATGCTAGGGTAGGAACCCCTAACCGACATAGACGATTAAATCAGGAGAGCAACTAGACGAACATCAACATAACTGACCGCATTCTCGAAGTTATACTAACAGCACTAAGATACTTACCTGGTCCATAGAAGGAAGGGTTTAGTCGGTATGCATGACCCTCAGATGTGCAAGACGATACACCGCAGCAGGCACATAATATGATCATACCGTCTACAAAGTCTTATGAAGATTCCTAATCATCTACAGGGTGGCCCTTTAGTGTGGCAAAGTACAATAGCTCCGTTACTATTTCAAATACATTAAAAATATGAATACAAAAGTTGAAGGGCAGTAAGTGACTTATAACGTAAAATTATTTTTAACTCTATAGGGTGGCTCAAAAAAGCGGAACAATAAAAAAGGTACTTTTTTCAAATGGAACACCCTGTATATTTTTTCATTTTTAAATTACACATAAAATTATAATTCTTTTTTATTAAATACATTATTAGTCTATACTTTATAGTTTTCGAGATATTGACTCTTGAAAAGTGACATTTTTGAACTTTGACAGCTTCTAACTTTCTAACAGTACGTCTTAGAGCAAAACGGCTTACATGTCCTTATCTTCAATTTTCATTATCTTCCCAAAAAAATCAACTTCCGGTTAAACCGGATGTTACTCGAAAGCAGGAAATATAGTTGTTCCGGTTTAACTGGAATTTGATTTTTTTGGGAAGATAATAAAAATTAAAGATAGGGACATGTAAGCCGTTTTGCTCTAAGACGTAGTGTTAGAAAGTTAGAAGCTGTCAAAGTTCAAAAATGTCACTTTTCGAGAGTCAATATCTCGGAAAATATAAAGTATAGACTAATAATGTATTTAATAAAAAATAATTGTAATTTTATGTGGAATTTAAAAATGTAAAAATATACAGGGTGTTCCATTTGAAAAAAGTACATTTTTTCTTGTTCCGCTTTTTTGAGCCACCCTATAGAGTTAAAAATAATTTTACGTTATAAGTCACTTACTGCCCTTCAACTTTTGTATTAATATTTTTAATGTATTTGAAATAGTAACGGAGCTATTGTACTTTGCCACACTAAAGGGCCACCCTGTATATATAAAAAAAACGACTACTACTACCGTGCGAGGAAAAATTATTTGCATCAAAGAGGGCTTGGATTAAAAAACGGAGGGCTTGATTTAGATCACAATGATATGGGGACGATATATCTAACTAAATCTAGGTTAAAATTTTGTCAAATTCATATTCATGGTATGCCAAACTAATGAGTAATAAAATAAATAGACAAATACAAATTTATTTTTGTTGTTTACAAAATTAACAAAGTAAGAATATACAGAAAGAAAAAAAGCTATGAATCACAGGACAGGTGGCTCTCAACGTATCTTTTTCTGTTTTCGAGATCCCCATACATATGCACACGGATTTGTAGCACTCTGAATTTGCCAAGTAGTAGTAGTAATAATTGAGGGGAGGTTCCGAAAACCTGGCAAGTAGACCAACAGCGATCCTTTTCGCCCACCCCAGAGTGTTCCCCCAATCACGCTAGCCACCTTGGCCCCCGCCAAAGCGTCCCGACCTCTTTATGAAGTTCAGTATGTCGCTCCAGGCAAGGGCCGTAATTTCTTCCTTATGGAGAGCCGCCGATCCAAGGACCTGGTGCCTGAGTCTTTCCAGGGCCTCACAGGTGCCCAGAAAATGCGGCGGGGTATCTTCCTCCTCTAGGCATCCGGCACAGATTGGGTCGTCTTCGACACCAATCAGTGTTAGGTGCTTCCTCAGCTTGCAGTGTCCTGTCAGAATCGCAATCAAGGGATTTAGGACACATCGTCTTCTATTTAAAATCCATTCTAGCTTAGCCTTGCTCGGCCAAGCTATAAAGTCCTTAGCTTGTCTGCACCGCTGGATCGTCCGCCATTGCTCCTTAGAGCGGCGTTCAGCCCACTCGTTTAGTGCAGAACCTACCTGCTTTTTAGTTATTCCTATAGCCGGCTCTGGTCCTAGGAATGGGGTCTCAGCTCCACGTCTGGCAAGATTGTCCGCCATCTCCTAAATTTGCCAAAGTACCGAATAAAAGAATTATTGTAATGAGATGACGCCGGTGTGTTTGTGTTCAAACTTCTAGCTTTCTTTTTCGTTATTTCTAGAAACATTTTATGAAACTGCAGAAAAATCTTTATTATTGGGATACATTAATTTTATGATGAATTCGATAGTGAAAATGCCCATTTCTTTTCATTTGCATTTGCAATATTTCAATTTATCAACCATTCGACAAAGCCATCCAAATAGCATACAAACTGGGTTTTCATCCAGCACATCATTCACATTCAGGCTAATTAATGTTTCTGCCAGACAAAATTGTGTCGGTATAAGCTACAAGGAACACAATAAGGCATGTTCCGGGCCTGCAATCAGCAGACAAATGGCTTGTCAGAAATGTCAAGTGCCCACCTATTTGTTGCTGATTTGCAACGTATTCACCGATATATTGGGCAAACAAACAGTCATGGTACAAAGAGTTAGTTAGTAAATTTTAATAATTTTAGGTGACAAGAGATATTAATCTACAATATAAAAGTGAATAATTGATAAGCCAATGTTTCAGCTGTCTAAACAAAAAAAAAATCTTAATGCTCTGTAAACTAATTTTCTTTTAGCAAGTCTGATGGGCAAGTAAGAACTTTGTGACTTTTCTATTATGAAGGAGACAGGACATTTGATTGCATTTTTTTTTATTTCGAGCAAAAAACTGCTAAATAAACCAAGTTTATGTTAAATCCTTCTTGGCGAATCTTTACAATAATTTTCCATTGTAAGTTTTTGGTATTATACAGTGTGAGTTATTATTATAACCTAGATTTGGTTAGATATATCGTCCCCATATCATTGTGATCTAAACCAAGCCCTACATTTTTAATCCAAGCAGCTCTATGATGTAAATAATTTTTGCTCGCACGGTAGATATTATACCCAGGTAACACAGATTGCTTATAGCGATTCCAGAGATGTTCTGTTTAGGCTCAGATGCGATATGTTATATGTGACCTCGCCAGTATAACTTAAGGCAGTAACTAGTCAAAGTTTGCTTAAAAAGATTTCTTAAACACGTAGTCTACAGGAGACTCGAAATGCACTACTTGTTAAAATTTCTTTATGATATCCTACAGCTGTCCTAAAAAGACAAGCTGATTTTATTCACAGAAAAACTGCTTAGAGTTCTCTTTGAGACAACTTAAATGTAACTTTCACCTGCACAGCCACACTACAACCTCTCAGAGATAGCTTACCCTGGACGTCTTAGCGAAAACAATTTAGTTCTCTACAAACCTACCTACTGTTCTCTTTAAGACAACTTACTGTCACTATCCCTTTCATAGCCACAGAGAGAACTCTCAGATATAGCTTACTTAGGACATCTTAGCGACAACAGTTTAGTTCCCTACAAAAGTGCCTAGTGTTTTCTTCGAGAGAACTTATTGTAATTATATCTTTCATAGCCACAAAGAGAACTCTTAGAGAAAACCCTCCTAGGACTTTTTAGCGACAACAGTTTAGTTCCCTACAAAACTACCTAGTGTTCTCTTTGAGAGAACTTATATTGTATTTATCCCTTTTATAGTTATAGCGAGAACTCTCAGAGATAGCCCTCCTAGGACTTCATAGAGAGAGAAAACAGCTTTTTGTTAAAAAAAGTTTACCCTGCCGGATTTAAATTTGGCGCGCATATAAGTTGTCATTTGTCTGTTGTGTTGGTAAAGGACATGGCCGGGTGGCGTCGCCTTTTATTATTATCGTTGCCGTTGCATCAACTTTAGTGCATTTTTGGTATATTTGTTTTACTTTGAAGCCAAATCTATGAGCTCATTTTATTGTATTGCCAGTGAAGTTGATTTGTTGATTATATTTGCGATAATATAAGTTTATAGTGGAGTACACGGTGGGCGTGAGGTGTGTTTTGTGTTTGGAAGAGTTTGTTTGATGTGCAGTCTTTGAGGTAAGTTGAAAATCCAAAACATTGTATTTATATTTGCTTTTCATTTGCTTCTTTTAAACAGCTATAAGCAAAAATAGTTTTGTTGTGCTAAGTTGTTAAAGGAATGCTTCGCGGACAACTTCGTATATCTACATCGCATGAGATGAGAAATGTTGCCCCTCTCTACATATGGCACAGTGGTTTGTTAGAGTTTACATCGGGGTTTACTTAAGCTGCTTTTATTAGTGTCATTCTGTTACAAACTGGCATTTTTACTGTTTTTAAATTTTGGTTTGCTTGCTGGTCTTGGCATCTCTCAAGCTAAATTCTGTCAAATATTTCTTAGGTGTAATATACCTACATATTATGTTAATGTCAAAAACTATTTTGTTCTTCAAAATAAAAACATATTAAAAAAATAATTGTAGTGTTGTCCTTGTACTTAATACTTTTAAGCAAAAAATATTTTATTTATTACTTGACATTTAAAACAACAGAAAAATCTAGTATTGTTTTAAGTGTAATTTTTGATTTTATTTGAATTATTCTTAACAAGCGTTAATTTTTTCCTTATTCAGAAAGAATCATAAAATTGTATTTTTAATTCACTGGAACCTTTTCATTTTTCTTACATTTTAATTTTAATTAATATTACGTACATCCTCAGGTACCTACATCTTATTAAAAAATGTTTTGAGTATCCTTCAGACTCCATCTAGGTATCAGCTGATCATGACATTTTTTTTAGACTCTACAATCGATTGGTTGAATAGTCTCTCCCAACTTGTACTGTTTCTGACAAGTTTAAATTCAAAATGTTGCTAAACTAACAAAATAGGGTTTCAGCTATAGTTCTAAAAGGAAGCAAAGAAAAAATCATGTGGAATCTTTATTGGTTGCCTATGTTGATGATTCAACCAATATCTCAAGATGGAGAAGACAGAATGTAGGATCGCCTATGCCAACAAGAGAGGGCTACGAGGCCTATAACGGTTCAACTTCGAAGGTCAACGAAACATTTTGGTAAATATTTTTATGAAGCTCTGGCAATTTTTATAATTTAAAAAAATGTTGTTCTTAAGAGGATTCTTACTTTTTCTATAGTCGTCGCATTATCAATTTTAAATTACTTAATATTAAATTATGCAATGCTCGGTTAAATAATTTGTCACTTGCCGCCACCGCATTATAGCAAAGAAAGAAAGCATGGGGAGGATATAAGTGTAAACACATAACTTAATAGTTTTTAAATTCAATGAAGTAGTCCATTCTCCAAGAGACCCGTTTCTATTACCAAATAAAAACTAAAAAAAAAAAATAAAAACTTTGACGTTTTTAGTTTTTATTTGTTAATAGTTTTTGTCGTTTCTAAAATATTGAAGTAGTTTTTCTTTATTTTTAGGTTACAGAATTACGAAGAATTGGAGAAGACTCGTATGCGCAACTAGTGCGAAAGATTTTTATATAGATAGAACATTGGGAAATGAAGTAGCCGTTCATTTTTCGTGGGATAGCTACAAACAAAAAACGGCATTTAAAACTTTAAGCCTAGTAAGGACGATTATAGGTTAGTAATGTTAATATCATTTGAAAAAGTGTTGGGACAAGTTTTATGGAACTTGTAGTGCTTAAAATATGAGCTATGGGGTGTTATGTGACATGACATGTTTGACCCTGATGTCAACCCTTTGATATGATTGCTTTGATAACCTTTAAGCTTTCCAAGAAAGCTTTAACTTCCTTATATAGTGAATGTGCCTACATTTTTATCAAAGCCCCTTTTTTTTTAGATGCAGTTACGATGCACTTTCTCCAATCGGTGGATAACGAAATAATAAATGTTATCAAACTGTAGCTATAAAAGCAAAAGAAAGACAAACCCGGGCGTTAAAATTAACTGATGATATATCAGGCTTAATCACGAACATGTATGTGTCGCGTGTTTTACTTGCAGCGTAACCCCTTGCAATTACATAATAATATTACTTTTGTACTACTCCGTCTAAATTTAAAAAATAAAATATGTTTTTAACTTATTTTGTTGATTTTTTATAGCTGCTTTCATTAAAAAAATACCCCATAAATACAATACAATGAATCTACAATGCCAAAAACAAGAAATAGTAATAGGTAATATGAAAAAATATAGCTGATAAACCCACATAAAACCTCTTAAAACTTATAGCTGATAAACCCTCATAAAACTTCTTAAATCTTCTATAAACGATTATTAAATCTTATAAAAAACTGTAGGTAATCATTTAAATCGCAGTAACTTCTAAAGGACTTATCCGATTTTACTAAATTTAAGCTTGTTTGGAAGGGAAAGGTAAGTTCTTTTAATTGTTATGATAGGTTCTAATAAAATTGTTAGAGGGCGCAATTTATAGTAATTACGGTTTTTTTAATTGTATCCTAAAAATTTAGATCATACGGTATAACTATGACATCACAATTGGAAAGTAGATTAAATTTGCAAGAAAAAATGTAAAGACCGCAGTTCGATACTTTTGTTTGTTTCAATGTTATTGCCAAAACTATCATTTTTAACACTTTAAATCGAAGAAATTGTTTTTATAGCTTTGTGGTCAAAACATTCAAGCCAAATAACATTTTCAAACTTTATGATTGTGTAATGTGTAGGTTTGTTATTCATTATTCCAATGGCCCAAAGAACTACTTTAGAATAAATGATATAATCATGGAAAACTCTAATTTAGGCATAATTATAATATGATGTTTTAAAAAATAAATATAGATAGCCGTGAAACAAAATCGGCAAATTTCCGTGGAGATAAATAAATAAAGTAAGTAGTTTTCATTTTATTTTGATAGGTGTCGACAAAAGTTTATTATTTTTTAATTACTTCTTACCTAATCAAAATTTAAGCTGTAGGTATCCTTCAAAAATGGCTTATACCAATACTGAGGCTTACGACATGCTTGCCGTATATTTTGAATGTTTTCAAAGTGCCCCATGAAAATCTCCCGATTTTGTTTCAAGGCTATCTAGATTTATTTTTTAAAACATCATATTAGAATTATGGCTAAATTAGAAGTTTTCCATAATTATGTCGTTAATTCTAAAGTAATTCTTTGGGCCATTGGAATAATTAGTAACAAACGTAACACATTACACAACATAATAAAGTTTAAATATATTTTTTGGCGTGGAATGCTTTGGCCACAAAGCTATAAAAACAATAATTTCTTCGATTTAAAGTGTTAAACATTATTGTTTTGGCAATAACTCTGAAACACAGGTATCAAACTGCGGTCTTTACATTTTTCTTGCAAATTCAATCTACTTTCCGATTGTGATGTCATAGTTATACCATATGATTTGAATTTTCGGGATAAAATCAAAAAACCCGTTATTATTACAAATAGCGCCCTAGCTGCCTTAAGCAAAAATGATGCAGAATTATCTAAGCTTTCTAATGATGTAACCAGAGGTATACCTTAATATAAAAATTTCCTGAAAAATTTAGAATTAAAAAAATTAATTTTCAGTTATGCCCCCTTGCGGCGAAATGCGGAACTTAAAAGTAATTTCCAGAAATTTCTTATGTCCACTTTAATTAAAGAAAATGTTTTCCCAAGTTTTTATGCTTAGTAGTTTCCGAGATATGGCCGGTGGCCACCCTTAATGTATATAACCCTATAATGTATTATACAGGGTGTCCGGAAAATACGTGTACAACGTTTGACGACAGACTCCTGACGTCAAAATAGGTCGATCTAAGCCGACTTAGTTATATCTAAAATTGTCTCGTTTAGCCGGTAGAGGGCGTCAAAAATTTGTAAAAATATTGGTTTTTCCTAATTTACGTGAAATCCTGCTAATCGATTTTAATGATTTTTAGTATGTAGACTAATACTATAAAATGACGTTTTCTAGTAAGTAGTATAGTCACCATCTGTAAATAAGTGGAAGTGTTATAAAAGTGATATAATACGTCAACATTTCTCCTCATTTTTTATATGAACGGCGTTATGACAACCCAGATATTTTTGTAGAGTGACTGGATGTATTTGGAAGCTATTTTACCTCTTTAAAATTTTTCGTTGAATGAGGTGTTTTGCCAGAAGAAAATATTTACAATTACCTGCATACATCAATTATTAACAATAAAAATAAAACAAAGTACAACAAAGTTGAAAGTATGTATTCAGCAAAATGGCGGTCATTTTACACATTTGCTTAAGTAATGTTTTTGTTTTACTTAGTTTCTTACAATACATACTTTCAACTTTGTTGTTCTTTGTTTTATTTTTATTGTTAATAATTAATGTATGCAGGTAATTGTAAATATTTTCTTCTGGCAAAACAGCTCATTTAACGAAAAATATTAAAGAGGTAAAATAGCTTCCAAATACATCCAGTCACTCTACAAAAATATCTGGGTTGTCATAACGCCGTTCATATAAAAAATGAGGAGAAATGTTGACGTATTATATAACTTTTATAACACTTCCACTTATTTACAGCCGGTGACTATACTACTTACTAGAAAACGTCATTTTATAGTATTAGTCTACATACTAAAAGTCATTAAAATCGATTAGCAGGTTTTCACGTAATTTAGGAAAAACCAATATTTTTAAAAAAATTTTACGCCCTCTATCGGCTAAACGAGACAATTTTGGATATAACTAAGTCGGCTTAGATCGACCTATTTTGACGTCAGGAGTCTGTCGTCAAACGTTGTACACGTATTTTCCGGACACCCTGTATATGTGTCTATTTAAAAAAATAAGTAATTCAAGTAATTTAAGTGCCATACTCGTTATATGTGTGTATTTAAAAAAATATATAATCGATCGCTTTTACAGTAGGTAAGGTAAATATAAAATGTTAAAGGATACAATAGATGGACCTGTTTTTACCCCCATGGACACGAACTTTAAAAATAAGGTAAATTACATTGGAACTTCTATAAGATTTCTTAAAGATGATATTAAAATACTAATAATCACCTCTCAGCGTATGCCCTGTTGCGATCAAAATAGGAAATTCGCATTGGGACTTCTATAAGATGTCTTAAAGATGATAATGAATACTAACAAACGCTTCCCAGCGTATTCCCTATTGCGATCAAAATAAGAAATTCGCATTGAAACTTCTATAAGATGCCTTAAACATGTTATAATGAATACTAACAAACGCTTCCCAGCGTATTCCCTATTGCGATCAAAATAGGAAATTCGCATTGGAACTTCTATAAGATGTCTTAAAGATTATATCATGAGTAGTAATAAACCGGTCCCATCGTCTTCCCTGTTGGAATCAAATTAGGAAATTCACATCGGAACTTCTATGGGATGTATTAGAGATGCTAATTATGTGAATACCCCAGAAATACCCGTGTTGCGATTAAAATAGGAATTTCCCGTCGTGACTTCTATAAGCACGCAATTAGATTATGTATGTGGCGGACATTTGGAGCAGTTTGAGCTTTCTTAGTGACCTCTTAAAGAAATTATAAAAGTCGTCACATATTCTTTAAAAGATTTCGCCAGATTATCTCAGGGAGCTCTTTGTGCTGCCTGGGTAGTGTGTCATTTTAATAGCCTATTAGCATTCCACTTTTTTTAATACTTCTGTGGTATTGCCCTATCACAGAATAAAAGTTAGTGAAATATCTGTTGTTGTGAGCATCCCATATTATCAAAAAGTGAATGTTGTGGTATATCGGACAAGTGTGTAACTGTTTTTTATATTGGAATACACAGCGATCCAAGCACAATGGATACCCTGGGGCGGTAAGATGTATTAAAAGCCTTTTGCAAAATCAAAGCAACCATCAATACACCTTAGCGCCATCCCAGCGGAATTAACCATCCCAGCGGAATTAACTCCAATATAAAAGGCAGTTACACTGGTAATAATCGACAACTAAATAAACCGCGAAAATAATTTATTGTGGCATATCGGACAAGTGTGTAACTCTTTTTTATATTGGAATACACGGGATCCAAGCACAATTATTATTAACGGGTTGTTGGAATGTTGTGTTTACAAATTGAGTTGCGATAAAACAAAACTTCAGCAAAAGGGTGCTGTATATTAGTTTACTTCATAACTAAAACGTATTCTTATTTGAGTGCAAACTCAGTGAATACTTTGAAAACCCGATGCATCAATAAAATTGTATGCAATATTTAGTTATTGGAAAGTGAATGTACGATCTATATTCTAAAAATAAACGGACGTTTCAGTTCACTTATCGTAATCAGGGGGTCGAAAACACCGTTTAGTTTTTCACAGCCTTCTTACTTCAAACACTCCGTACCGTATGATAATGTAAAAATATTTTAATACTAAAAAATCCTGAACACACTTCAAACACACCGGACATATTGATTTAGGTTTGGTAACTAAATATAAACAGGCGTGCTTAAATTTCCTTCTGATGTAAGCGTTCGCAGGAAATGTTTGATATTGTCATTTCACCCTAAATCCGGGGTAGTAGATCCTTATTCACTCGAATATCCGGGTGCAAGCCACTTTAGGGATTTCTATTTCCTTCCTGCAGGATTTAATAAAAAGTAAATAGGAATAAAAGGGATTTAGTTATTAGGGTTTATCTTTTTCCCAAAGGTCGGCATGGAAATTCCAAGTTAAAGATAATTTGTTTGTCATGTTTTTCCAGTATTCGAAATTCTGTAATACGGTTATATTTTATGTCGCTTTGTTTTTCGATACAATCAGATTAATTCGTTATTTAATAGGTGCATAGCAATAAGAATTAGAATAGATTATTTTTTATAATGAAAGTAATGGAGCCTACAGACTACTGCTTTGTTCGGCGAGCCGCTTGACCAGCGTTATGTTCAAGCAATAACGACTCACCAGTGTTTAACACTATATGTAGCAGTAGCCAGTGGCGTAACTTTAGATTTTAGACCTGGGGGCAGAGTAGTTTGGCGAGGACCAATTACGATACACCATACTCGTACACTTGCCTAGACCTAAGATGCCAATATTACGTGCCACTTGTGACAGTAGAGGGGTAAAGATACCACGGCGCCAAGAATTTATATATATTTATAAGCTTACGTCGTTTAGAAGTTACAGCGATTTTAATGTTTACACATTCAATAGCTTCTCCTACTCTTATCAAGGTCGGTACGCCAATGAGCCTTAAACCAAAATGATGCAGAATTGTCTAAACTTTTTAATCATGTACTCAGAGTTATACCTTAATATGGGAATTTTCGGAGAAATTTAGAATTTAAAAAAACAATTTTTAATTGTGCCCCCTTGCGGCGAAATGAGGAACTTAAACGTAATTTCCAGCACAATTTCTTTTGACCACTTTACTCATAAAAAATCTTTCCGAAAGTTGTACGATTAATGGTTTCCGAGATAAAGCCGACGTCCTCGCTTATTTGACCACCAAAGCGGCCAAAATGCCACGTGTTTTTAAATACACACAGCTGGATTAGTTCTCAGTGAGCGCAAGGTTTGGCAACCTATTGTACCGTAATTAAAATGGATAAACTAATAATAATGATAAATGAAATTTTGTTATTGGAAATAGGAGAGAAATGTAGTCTCTGACGCGTGCGCTTGGTACGGCTCACTACTGAACTGGGAACGTTTAGGAAGAAACCAGTATCAAATGTCATATGTGGGTGTCAACTGCCGAAACGCTTTGTTTTTGGAAAAAAATGACTCTAGATTACCAACAAACCAGGTACTGCTTGTTTGATACACAAAACCAACAAGTACATCAATTTCCGTTTTCTCGAATGGATAGGTAGTTTTTGGAGACAGCATCGAATAGTACTCGACGTCCTGTTTCCAATGCCGTCTCGCATGCAATGTGGGATATACTTTCCAAGTTTGTCCTATAAAAATATGTATTCAATCAATTTAAACATAAGGAAAGAAACTATTCTTACCTTCATAGCTGATAAATTGGTGAAAATGTTATTGTGCCGAGCCCTTCGGGCACGGCACTGTTCGAGTTCATTCATTTAATTTCATACTATTTACAAAACCATTTGTTAGCAACCTCTAATTGTAAAGCATTTCAATTCGCGATAAAAAATAAATTTAGTTTTTACAACCCAAGTTCGTTTTTTTCGTACCGAGGATTGTCGCTGTAAGAATCCGAAATTTAAAAAACTTTCAGTAGGTACCTAAATAACGAAATATTAAAAAAATAAAAAGACGCGCCTGGAATTGAACCCGGGAACATCGTGACCACAAGTCGTAACCTATTATAATAATATACCCCTAGGCCACCGACCACTTTGAAAATACATTATCAAATAGAATATTATTGCCGTAATGGAAATGTTGAGTATCGTAAAAGTTAAAATCAACTTGATCATGGCTCTCAAAGCACGCTTAGCAAGGATTTCCCACCCCTCTTTGTTACGAAAAAATTTAGACAGACTTTATCATATACTCCGCAATAATTCTTACCCAGTCAAATTGCTAAAAAAATTATTTATTACACGAACTGAATGTTATGACCGTTTAGGATGTTGCTTGACAGTAAACGGAACATCTGATTTAAAAATGTTGTTTCCATTTGAATTAATGGTTGCATTAAAAGGTATTTTTTTAAAAAGTGTTGTTTTCCAACGTGTCTGCAAATGTTGAAATAAATAATGTTCTCATTATTTTGTTTTAAGTACTTGTGTGTAGAAATTAGTACGAACATTATTTTTCTTGAATATTGTAAAACTGTTCAGACTTTAAAATGTTTTATATTAATTTTAGTTAGTATTATTTTAGTGATAACTAGAATGATGGGTTAACATTTTTATTTTATATCGACTAACTTTCATTTCCATAACAACCTTATTATTATATAAATTAGGTATACTTGCACGATTAATGAATTAGTTAAGGTACCTTGTACCTTATTTTAACCAAAACATGTTGAAGCTAATATGCAAACGTGTCGCATTGGTGGTTACAAAAATCGGCAATTGTCAGCACCAATGAACATATTTTAGATTGGAGGTATTCTTACAAGCGCGACGACGATACTGCTATACTATAAAGTACCCATAATGACCTAACTGCGTAAAATGTTTGTTCGTCCTTATTGCGTTCCCTTGACGCTTGACTTGACGCCCTTTATTCTGGGTGCTAGCTGGGGGAAAAGGCATTTTTAATATTAAAAACAAAGTAAACACTTTATGCCCCATTAAGAATTGTAATTTAAGCGAACTTGTTCCGTTATTAAGCAGCCTGGCATCGTAACTTACATTTAAATCGTCCCAATTTTCTCTGTCATCGCCATTCTTGTTGATGGCAAATTCATCGTTCCTATGCATGTCACGAACACGTTTTTCAGTCCCACTACATTTTAATTAATTTGTGCAGTTTTTTCCGCGATACGAGCGTTTTACAGAACTTTTTTAATTAAACCAAACTCGGTAGTGTTTTAGATCCACTTAAAAATGCATTAAATCATTGCAGTAAAATTATTTAAACTAGAATTTTAAAACAACAGTAGGAGAAAACATTGCGAAATAGCATACCTATTCTAATCGAGGATATAGTAAAGCTAGGAAAGAAACTACTATACAGGGTGTTACTTAATGATGTGGCGTAATTTCAAGGGAGTATTCCTGAATCAAATTCAAATAGAAAAGTTCATATAAACATGTGTCCTGAAGAGTCTGGTTTTCAAGAGGGTGTCAAAGTTTAAAAAAAAAATTGTTTTTTTAATAATATCTAAATGATTATTTTACCGATTTTGTTGAAATCTGGCAGGGGTATTCATTGTAATAAGATGCTAAGTTGGCACTAAATAAAAGAAAATTATAAGTTCCAGTGGCGTCGCTGGGGGCAGTGTCACGAATAATATTGAAAAAAAAATGTACGCTACTGAGTTTTTTGAAAAATTTAAATTTTTTTCAGATTGAGCATCTACAAATACAATTTTTTGTCTCTTAATATCTTTTCGTATATTACTTCCTTTTCGAGGAAAAAAATAAAAACGACTTCATTGCATGTCGAAAAATTGTTAAAATAAAATCAAGTTAACTTTGGTCGTTCAGTATATTTATTTCTAAGTCATTTTTAAAAATCTAACAAACGAAAAGTAATGACTATTTACAAAAAATGTTGGAAGTGACTACCTCCCGCTTCTATGCAGGCTTCTGCTCTCCTTCTCATCGAGCGACGAACTCTTTCAAAAATTCCATTAGTGTTACGAATAGTTTCACATTCAAAATCTCTCGGCAGAAGTGCCTGAACTCTTTGAACGTAATAAGGATACAACAGGGAATCTCTTAAAATTTCCCATGCCATTTTATAACAAGTATTTAATTACCTACCTATTTGTCGGGTACTATAGTTGCAGGATTCTCTTTGACCGCATGTAGGACAGCCTCCTCAACTGCGGGAGTTCGAATTGTACGAGGTCTTCCCTCTGAGGTATTACGTTTAAAACTGCCAGATTCAGTCAGACGACGATGAATGTTTATGAATATTTGTCTACATGGAAGGACACGGTCAGGATACCTTTCTTGATAGAGCCGCCGGGCCTCCGCCGAATTACCATTGGCAAGACCATAAAGGATATGCATTTGTGTCATCTCCAAATTAAAATAATTATTTGCCATTTTTTGAATAGCACAATTATTAACCTTTTAACCAGAGAAAAAATAATAACAAACTGTTACCGAAAGTCAACACCATTATGTTCATAATAACAAAACAACATTTCCTAGCAACGATCAAAGTTAACTTGATTTTATTTTAACAATTTTCCGACATGCAATGAAGACGTTTTTATTTTTTTCCTCGAAAAGGAAGTAATATACGAAGAGATATTAAGAGACAAAAAAGTTGTATTTGTAGATCCTTAATCTGAAAAAAATTTAAATTTTTCAAAAAACTCAGTAGCGTACATTTTTTTTGTCAATATTATTCGTGACACTGCTCCCAGAGACGCCACTAGAACTTATAATTTTCTTTTAGTTAGTGCCAACTTAGCGTCTTATTACAATGAATAACCCTGCCAGATTTCAACAAAATCGGTAAAATAATCATTTAGATATTAATAAAAAAACAATTTTTTTTTTAAACTTTGACACCCTGTATCTTGAAAACCAGACTCTTCAGGACACATGTTTATATGAACTTTTCTATTTGAATTTGGTTCAGGAATACTCCCTTGAAATTACGCCACATCATTAAGTAACACCCTGTATATGAATCATAATAATTATTAAATGTCAGTATTTCGGTAACGATGTATTTTAGGTATAGAAAATATTACAGTAGCTTTTTTTGGGTTTTCCGAATTCGAAAACGCTTTCGCATGCGTTCCTGTTTTTTGAACCACGCTATAGAATTTAAAATAATTTTACGTTATAGGTCATCTGCTAACATTCAATTTTTGTATTAACATTTTTTATTTGTTTATAACATTGCTGCATTAGCAGCACTAAATGACCAGCGTGTATATGTCGTAGGCTGATAGTGAAATCCGTCATTTCATGAAGCGCCGGCAGATTGTGTAATAGGTATATTGGTAACTGGTTTGTTCGGGTTTGTCAGAGCATTTTTTTTATTTTTATAAAATAATATTAGTTGAAAAAATTTAATTAAAAAAAAAAAATGCTCTGGGGAACAACGAACAAACCAGTTATCAATATACCTTTTAGACGGAATTACACAATCTGCCGGCGCTTCATGAAATGACGGATTTCACTATCAGCCTACGACATATATATTGGTGCGTTGACAATACCTATTTAGTATTAAGCAATAATACTTAAATTAACCCAAAAATAAATGAAAATAAATTCTTTCTGATACTTACCCTGGCATTAGAGCCAAATAATGATGTACTCGATGGTAGATCGCAAGAAAATAATGGAGATTTAGAATTTTTACTTCCTGTACAAGCAAATTATACATTTAATTAGTACTAGGCTTCTTGGCATAGGCGTAGTTAGGGGGGTACTTGGGGGTGCTAAGCACCCCCGAAATCTAAATTAGCACCCCCAAAAAAAATTTACAATATATAGGCTAATTTTAGAACTAACCTATTTTTATAATATACATTATATTATGTAATGAATTTTTCATATTAATATATCAAGCATTCGAATTCTGGTACAAATTCAAGTATATTTAGATAGTTGCGGATTCTGTTGAAACTTTCTCTCCGTGTACCGTGTAGTTCACGCCCAGTTTACTTGTCAGAGCGGGTCTATGATCATAAAAATCTCGTAAAATACGAGAGCGGCATAATAGCTTGTGTATGTCATGTTCTGCAATGCTGCATTAATTTGATAATTTAAATTTAGTCGTAGTCGTTCAAATTCGTGGAAATTTTTAGCCGGTATTTTGACTATTTTTTTTGTTTATTAAGGTTTAATATGGTTTAATTATTAAATTCAGTTAAAGTTTAAAGTTAAATAAACACGAAAAAACAATGAGTGCGTCGTCGGATATAAAATACACCGTGGAATTTTTGAAAAAATATTACCGTTGGAGGAGAAAGTGATTGTCAAGAACATTGAAAGACCTAAACCTGCTATTAACATCACATTAAAATATTTACTAAAAATTATGACCAAATTTGGGCTTGGTCTTAAAAAAATTTTGTGGGCTTTTTGTGCACCCCCACATTAACATGTCACGAGCCGCCACTGGACTTCAGCACCCCCAGTGTTGACCGTCTAACTACGCCTATGCTTCTTGGCAAAACTCTAGGAAAGCATCACTTAACAGTGCCCGAAAGTATAAATATCATTCGTTTAAATATCAAAAACATCAGGAATTGAATAAAGGTACACACACACTTTCGTTTTGAAGTTATAAAAAGGGTATATTATAACGATGGGGAATTCTCACGGAATGTTTGTTTTACCGACGAATGCACCTTCACATTTATTTTATTTATTTATTTAAAAATTAATGATACAAACAGGTAGAGCTACCCAAAAACTATATCCACAATTTACTGGAGTTCTTCATAAAACTATTTATCTATAATAATTCAATTGCACAAGATCTATTATTACTACTACTATTATATATTATATGATCCTAAAGTTTTAAATTATACTAAAGAACGCTTAAGGTATTTCTTGAACAGTAATAATGAAATAGAGAACAGATCAATGTTTTGACAATACATGTTATAGAGAAAACTTAGTCTAAATATGGGGGCGTTTAGGCCTAAATTAGTGGTTGTTTGGGTCAAATGAAAATAAAACAGCTGTCTAGTGGTTCTAGAAGGTACATGCAGAGAAAACTGTTGCGGCGCGTTGTATATAAAGATTATTCATCAATTTATAAAGAAAAATTAAATCTGATTGTATTCTCGGGTTTCCAAAGTTGCAAATCCAAATTGTTCTCTTATAACAGAAACACTATGTACATTGTACACCCCATTAACTCTCCAACTTAAAAATCTTACAAATTTACCTTGCAAACGTTCAAGTCTAACTTAATTTTTTTCATAATAAGGATTCCATACAACACTGGCGAAATTTAATGTTTCGTGCTTTTATCCCAATCAGCCTGCTTACTTGTCAAAAACTGTTCTCATTCCTAAAAAAAGTCCAGCGGAGAAAAAGGACCAACAAGAGCGAACATCTCAACTTAATCAAGCTTTCGAGCAATCATATTTTATAAAAAGTTTTGACGATCTCAGTAATTATTCACAAAAAATTAATACTTCTGAATTTTGGGAAGTAAAAATTTTAAGTGACTAAAAATTTATTTTTATAGTTTAGATTTGACCAATGACTGTATAAATATTGTTAATCAGGTTTCAGTGGACATTGATATGAAGGTAAAGGTTTTTTTTAAAAGGTAATGAATTTGCTTACAATTATTTGAAATGGATTTTACCCTTTGAAATGAAACTAAGCAGGTGGTCTCAGCATGAAAACTTGAAAAAACCTGTCTCGGTATCAATTCATACATTGTGAAAGTAACAAAGTTACCCAGATAGTAGGTGACTTTCTTAAGACAAGCGTAGATTTATAAAACAAAGCCTTAAGCTTACTTAATTTTGAGACTTCAGAAGATAATAGTCAATCCTATAATTTAAACGCAGAAGATAATAATTTGTATAATAGAATTTTACTTTTGATCGATTAAATAAATCTACTCGTAGTGAAACAAAAACAGCTTCTCAACGCAATATTACTATTATCTAATAATTAGGTAAGTTGTTCTTGTTATCCAAAACTATTTATTACTTTTTTGTACATTTTACAATATCAATATAGTGGCAACAGAGCCAAAAAAACACAAAAAATATTATCAGACAGAATAAAAAACTCGCCTGTTGCCGCGCGTAATAATAGCTTGTGGATCCGCTACTCTCAGCTGATGCGGCGTTGCTCGATGTCACATCACGGCTTAAAAGCTAAGACGGATGTGGTTAGGTCGGTTGTTATTCGGGGTTAAGTTGATCAGTTTGATTTAATCCTTTGTCGCGTTTCAAAATGAATAAAATCAAATGTTTTAAAACATTCGCGAATTTCCGCGTAGGTATGGTATAGATTTTTTTTATTTGATATTTTTGGCCCTACCTGTTTTAATTCTTACCAACCGCCACTGATTTAACTAAAGGATGGGCTAATGTTAGAAGACCTGGGGGTCGACGCGATACGATGGGTTTCGGGAGAATTAGAAATGGGCTTAAAGTACCGCTAAAACGCATATTAAGGCGATATAGGTAGGTATAAACATTATTTACCGAATGACCCGGTATATTAGCTTAACGTACCAGAAACTAGATCTTTGATCTTATTATGTTAAGCATGTCCCTGGTAATCGAAATTCAACATAAATTGCATTTAACTCGAGAAGCTATGAGGCGTATAGTGCACATACGTTACTGTCACAAATAACTAGGTTACATGAATGCAATATTCCAGTGGCAGAGTGGCATTGGCCTAATTTGGACTCGAAAAACCTGAAATGTAGTTTAATGTTGTTTATAACAGGCTGCATCGTTCAACGGTTCATCTTTAGTTTATTGGAAGTAATGGAAATGAACTTGACGTGCAATATATATTGGAATTATCTATAAACTCTCGACAAGACGACATATCTTCAGAAATATAAATGAAATTGATAAAAATGAGAGAAATAAGATAAAATTGAAAAAATAGCCCACTAGTATATTTATTTTAAAGATAGTCTGAATATAAACATATGCAAGCCGCTTGCAAAGCGAAATGCCGTAGATATGACACGCCTATTTCAAATTAATGTCATGTCGGCGAAGAAGAATATAAGCTGGTGAAGGCTCGATCTGATCGCCCGATTATGACTCGTAGGGTTAATGTTTACATCGGTCAATCATGGAAATAAATGGGCTTTAGGTAACATGACAATTTTCCTAAAAAATACCTAAACATTAAACCAAGTAACAAAGCAAAAACCAGAAGACAACATTTTAAAAAAGAAATTAGCAAACTAAGAAACCTTTTTTTTTTATCAAAATTGGTAAAAACATTTTTTGTCGTTAGCAGAGGGGCGGTGAAGAGCTGGGTGGGGCAGGTAGTACAGATAACGCCGGAGTTACCTTTAAATGTGTCCTTGCTACTATAGAATAAACCTAACCTACAAATAACCCAACTTTCTATGTACTCAGCGATTCACGTTTTTCTTGAATCGTTGGAGGTTATATTCGGTTGGAAACACGGTCTCAGAAAGGCCGTTCCACAAAGATGACGTCCTCCAAATGAAAGAGTTCTGAAACAATGATGTTCGGGGTGTACTAAGTTTAACCACACACACCAACACAGGGATGGGCGGCAGTGGTTCGTCGTGTGTTTCTGCTATGTATTACTCTAGGTGGAATCGAGCGGGCAATATCTGTCGAACACTTGCCATGGAAATATCTGTAGAAGAGAGTCAAATCACCAACCTGTCTTCGATGTTCTAAGCTGTCGAGGTTCTTAGTCAGCTCGTGGTCGCCGATTAGACGAACGGCTCTCCTTTGGATGGAATCCAACAACCGAAGGGTATGCTTCGGTGCAGAACTCCAGATATGAGAGCAGTATTCCAGTGATGGTCGAATCTGGGCTTTATAGAGTGTCAAAAGTTGTTGAGGTGTATACAACTTTTTGGTACGGAAAAGTATACCGAGCTTCTGAGAAGCTGCCCTGGCGATTGCCACAACGTGATTATGTCAAGACATATTTCCTCCCAGGTTGACACTCAGTAAATTAATAGACGAAGTCAGTGGAATTGCGTGTCCTGCCATAACGATGTCGGGTTCTGCAATGTTAACCTTCTTAGAGAAAACTGCAGCCTGGGTTTTTTTAGCGTTAAATTCGACTTTCGAGGTATATTTTTGGATGATTGAAGTTGCTAGTTACTTATTATTGCTGTAAGTCTCTGGATATTTATTAGCAACCCTATTACCCTGAAAATCGGTTTAAAAAATATTATAGCATATTATTGCAAGACACTCAATGAAATAATTTGAACAAAGTTTCAATCTGTGCGTCTTTCATAAAATTAATATTCTTAACGATCTAATATTTGAATCGACTTTTTGATTTATTTTGATGAAATCAATCGATTATTTTCTAATCGATTATTCTCGATTAATCGATTATTATTTTCGATTAATCAGAAATAATCTATTATTCTCGAGTAATCGATTATTTTCAATTATTCGGTTATTTTCGATTAATCGCAAATAATCGATTATTTTCGATTAATCGATTATTTTGGATTGATCGATTATTTTCGATTAATCGGATATAACTAACTATTTTCGATTAATCGATTATTTTTGATATATCGATTATTTTTGATATATCGATTATTTTTGATATATCGATTAATAGGAAATAATCGATTATCTTTTTCGGTTATCGCACAGCCCTACTTGGTACTTGCAACTCATCACAAAATACTAACAACACAGCAATTATTACACAAAACCGATTAACTTAAAAAAATTGTAAACCGCTGTCACAGAAACACCAAACGAAAATAGGAATGTTCGATATACATCGATGTATCGAAAACATCGATATTTTTAATGTGATGTATTGTTTTGAAGCGATGCATCGAGGCCATTTGAAATTCGTCGATGTATGTATGTATCAATGTATTAGGCCTTAAGGTTGTTTTCTGGTAATTATTTCTTTGGATTTCCAAGAGTTTTTTTTAGAAAAAAATGCGCCACGATCTCTTTAAACATACGGACTGCCGTAGGGAGGGCAATCTCAAAAGTGATAAATATTTCACTTGCACACCAGCGTTGTCAAACGTTTATCTGCTCTATCTAATCTCTATGTAAATGATGTTTTGTTTTATATCAGCTATTATGCCGATATTTGGCAAAATCCAGAAAATCATTACTTTCTCTGCGAAAATGGTAGCAGTCACATCAATGAAAGTGAAGCTTTAATAGCCTTGGATAATAAATAGATTTGTTGAAATTACGTATCTATTCCGAATTACAGAGGAAAGCACTCTAAATAGAAACAGGATTGATTTGAACTTGTCCGTCTGAGTAAAACATATACCTCTTACTACTAATTAACCTATTTATTTTCTTAATAAAAGGGATTAAATCATAATTGAAATGGGTGCGATGATTTTAATCAACATCCTTAGAGCTTTGTATGAAACTATGAAATTGTTATTTAGTTACGTTTGAAATAGATAAGTAGGTATAATACGAATCGCTGCTCTTATTTGAAGTCTTAACAATAGTTATCAATGTTTGTAAACTGGTTGTTATACTTGGTAGTTTTTGATGTAATATAAAATAATCTTATTTCAATTTTTCATTTTACACTTACCCTTTTTCTTGGTTTGAGGGTAACAATAAGTGTGCGAGCAAAAATTATTTGCATCAAAAAGGGCTTGGATTAAAAAACGTGGGGGCTTGGTTTAGATCATAATGATATGGGGACGATATATCTAACCAAATCTAGGTTAAAATTTTGTCAAATTCATATTATGACATGATACGCCAAACTAATGAGTGTAGGTAATAAAATAAGTAGACAATTAATACAAATTTATTTTTGTTGTTTACAAAATTAACTAAGTAAGAATACATATACAGAAAGAAAAAGAAAAATAAATATATAAATTGCTGAAATTGGCCACCCAAGCATGAATTCACATGTCTCTTCATATTTTCTAAAGTGTTGACCAGCATCTCTGGAGAAATGTTAGGTACCACATTCTTGGATAATCCTTTCCTGTAATTGTTTTAAATTTGCAACTGGTGTTTTAAAAATAGTGTTCTTTAAATGAGGAAAAACGAAGTAATCCATAACCGTTAAACAAGGTGATCTAGGAGGGAATTCAATGTCTGATCGAAAACTGATCAATCTGTCGTCGAAAAAATTGCGTAAGTAGTTAATAGTTTCGGCATTTGGGCTAGAAACTGCATTTAGAAAAACTTTTTCGATATTTTCAGAAATAACCCTACTTTTGAATTATTTTTTGGAAAAAATTAAAATTTGGCAGATAATGCAAATCACGTAATTACTATTTTTTTGCTTAATTTTCATCTCGATCGAAGCAGAACTTGCTGCCAAAGTCAAATTTCGAATAAAGCTACATATTAATAAAAAAAAATCCCATATGATGCGGACTTTACTGGTCACACTGTAGATAAGTATTTGAGTATTTTAAAGAAAATTTAGTAAAAAAGATAGGTGTTATATAGGGTTTAGTCTTTATACCATTTGCGTCAATTACTGCACTGTTTTGTGCAGCCCACAGCTTCTGACAGACATTAACAAAACCGTTAAAATATGCCGTGCACATTTAAGCACCTAATATAGTCGACTAAGTTACTCACTTAATTAACTAACACATCAGCCAATAACTTTGACCCATATTTTGTTAAGTTCAATTAATAACTGTAACCTTTACACTGACCCTGTCAAATAAACAACAAAACATGTTCGGAATCACCTTAATTGATAAATTAATATTTTCGCAAGGAACGAACGGTAGAATATTACTTTATTAAACTTTAGTTGTTATCAAATGAGTTTTTAATTGCTATTATTTTATAATGCCCTGAGAACAATTTATTTTATGGGTAAACATATAAGTAATAGGGGAAGGTTGCCCATATTGGACCAATTTCCAGATTTCTTATCATAGATCCTGATAATAACGCAAAATCGATCTTGAAGCTAGACCTTAGTATACTTTAGTATGTTGTTCAACTGCAGGATTTTTTGCAGAATTTTATTTCAAAGTATCTATGCTATACCATCAGGCTATAAAAAAAACCTCTGCAAGTAGTTCAAGATAGGAGACCGGTTGCCTAAATTGCACCTGAAGGTTCCAAAATTGGACCACATAATTTAAATCGGAAGCTTAGGTGTTAAATAAATAAATAAAAAATAAAATTGTTGGTATAGGAATTTTTATACTTATATTTCAAAAAAACATCAAATTTACAATCAAAATTGCGGTAGAAGACGTCCTAACGCAAACAAAAGAACCTATTAGTTTCCTATATTGGACCAGTCATAGTTTAATTTTTTAACTCAAAGAAAAAAGATTTTAGCAATATTGAAATGGTGTTAGTTCATGACATTAACTTATTTAAAGAGAAAAATTATTTTTGCACAATTTGGAAAAATTGACTAAATTGGACCGGTTCAATTTTGGTAATGATTTTTAGAACAAAAACAGAAGAAAACTCTGTTGTAATTTTTTTCGTCACCTGTGGTTTATGGTCGCATAAGGACTGTACAGACGTTGAACCTTTTAATAAAGTTTTTGTGAAAATGTGTTTTAAGGAGGAATTCTCAACGCCATTCGATCTATTGTTAACCTATAACCTATTTCGCCTTGTATTTTTAAGTTTATTATTTTATTGACTAACATTTAAATAAAATCAATATCGTCGGCACATTCTTTAGGTTATATCTGACATACTACAGAAACATCAATTTGTTTCATTGCTAATTTTGGGAGAATTTCTCGTGGAAGAACAATGACATAATCCTAATCCTAATATAAGTAATGAAATTTCGTGATATTTATTAAATATGTCAATTATTACCTATAGAATATCAAGTCGATGCTGATTTTATTTAAATTTTGTGTAAAAGCTAGAAAAAATAAATAAATACACGCGAACTATGTTATAGGTTGGCAAGCATGTTGATACTCCTACCTTAAAAAAATTTTATATATATTTTTGTGTTAGATACTGTATCACCAATAATTGTTCTCTGGTAAGCAAGTTTACTTTATATTTTGCATTAAAATTTAAAAGCAAACCAAAGCTGTAGTGTTCATTCTTGCCCCCTTCCCGCCCCTCCTGTCCACGTCACTCTTTTAAGCTGTTCAGTTTATAGCTGCATGTTACGCTCTGTTCACTGCTGTCTTTTAGGCCGATCCGCACCCAAGCATCTTCACCCTGAATTTTTTAATCATGGTGGCAACAGCTGAATTTATGATTTTTTTAACGCATGTTCATCAAAGTCCTGATATATCCACATTAACGATTTTTTTTAATTTGAAATTTGGTTGTTAATTTTTTGTTTTAATATTGGTGCAATTTGCCAAAATACAAAATCGGTTCATTTTGATACTGTTCTATAAGTGCAATGACGGAGTCTTTGCTCCAGATAAGTCGTCCCCAAACCTAAAAAGCAGCAGAAAAACGCGATCAAAACCACATGTGGTTAAAACTAAAGATTAACAGATGTCTTGTCTATTTTTTGTCAAATGAGCGAAGTTATATTTATAAATCAATTCCATCAACAGAAATTTCTAGGGAATTTTTGTGGTCCATCAAAGGCACACTTCCCCTAATACCTTATCCATATATAATTATTATTTCCCAGCAAGTTGTTTTTAAGGTTTCGAGTCAAGAGACACACATATAGACAGACCGAAGAAAATGAAAAAAGTGTTTTTTAAAATTTAGAGACCCAAAAACCTCAAAAATACTTTTTCTGTGAGAAAAGTTTAAAGGCCCCTTTATTTTTTATGTTCAAATCATATAATATTTATATTTTAAAATAAATTTTAACGATTCCAGGTAAATCCGGGCAAATCCAGGCAATCTTTATATTAAAAGAGCTTAAAAAACTCTCTTATAGAAAAAGCTTTTAAGCACACTACTAAATATAAGCGAAAGCCAAGTCTCAAAAATGTAAAAGTTACTTTTTCAGTTTCATATTAACGAGCATATTTATTTTGCCTAATTAGTATTTTATCACGTCCTTCATACATCCAGCTCTAGATATGCAAAGCAAAAACATGTTATCGAGTAACTGCCACAGGGGCTCTGCATTAATCTTTCATATGCTCCGGTTTTAAAAAAGTAAAAAAGCGACATATTTTTAAGTTATTTATGCTCCCCGTGTTAGAAATTTGATTGATATCCTAAAAAAGGACGCTGGGTACACGTTTTAGGATCATCAATATTCTCGTTTTTGTATAGAGAAATTTGTATGTGTATTTAACCCAGTTGTATGTTAGGCAAGTTCTTGAATTCTTCAATTATTAGCTTCGTCCGTACAACAGCGGTCAGAAACCGTCAGCAAATTAAGGACGCATGCGAACGTGTTTTAAAAGCGTTCGCAGATGACAAATCCCAAACCGCTGACAGAAAAACCAGCATTCGCAGAAGCCAAACTGTAACGCAAACGGAAAGCAAAACCCGAAGGCGAACCACGAACAACCGCTTTTATATCGATCGACAAGGAGAAGTCGATCGCCTTCTTGTCGAGGCGATCGAGATTTCGAACCACGGTTAATCTATTTATCGAAATCGTCTTCTGTTCGGGCGTTTCCGCTTTGTCGATAAAGACTTATTATCCATTTTAAAAACATTTCCTATAATTCCTAGTTTATGATTAAAGGCCAGTAATTACCAATAAAAAGAAGAAGAATATAGGTTATATTTTTAATTTTTAAATTGTTTTGGTATTTGTGATTGTTTACTGTTTATTGTAGTCTCTGAATTTTAAGTTTTTAATCATTTTTTTTGTGTATTAACTAATAAAATGTTTTTATTTCCGCCACGTTCATTTTTGTTATATATTCCCAGTCTTGCACAGCAAGCTTCCATTTATCAGGGTTTTGTCCCCTAGGCCCAACGCATTTAACTTTGTGGCTGCATCCTTCCACAACTCCAGAGTTTTTGTTTAGCATTTTGGCACACAAATTTGCCTGTAATCATTTCAGGATGCACCTCTAAGATATCTAGGAGACTCCATTGTCTAAAAACAGAAAACTTCATCTAGGTACTTACCGTGTTTTTCGCTTTCTCCTAGTGCTGGGAAGTTTAGTTCACTTTGCCGATTTCAATCTTTCGTTCTCGTTCAATAAAGTGAATAGTTCAAAAGACTAGTTCGTTTAGTTCATTTAGTTCACTGATTTATACTGGCATAGTGAAGTAAAAGAAATATTTTAAAATTTAAATTATATATTAAATTAACAAAAAATACAGTAGACACCGACAATATTTTTTATTCATTTCAATACCGAAATAGTCCGAAATCATCGCGGTCGGTCAGGTGACAAAACCTATAATCTCGGTCATCTCGCTCTCGCTTGCGTAGTACATTCCGTTTAGAGTTTAGTTCGCCTTGTTTCAATCTCTCAGTAATTACTGATTGAATCTTTTAGTTCAGTTGTCAGATTCGATCTTTTGAACTAGTTCGTTCGCGACCTACACAACTCTACTTTCTCCGAAAAACCTATAAATTTGTATGAACTAAACGGATATTTAATTTTAGGAAAGCTTAATAAATTAAAACTATGCATTCTAATACACTATTATTATTAAAGAAAAACAATCAAATATAATATTTCCTTTGACCAACATTATTCACATCAGTGGCGTATTTTGGGGGGGGGGTCCGAGGGGTCTGGACCCCCCCCCCCCCGTGGGCTCAACATTAAAAAAAACTCAGAACAGATCAGATGCCTTGTTGCATTTAATGTATAATTCGATTAATTCCTCGCAGGAGGTAATTTGTGATTTTTTCTTAAATATGACCTATTCCGAAAATGCTTGGTTTTCGAGTTATTTCAATTTTTTTCTTGTTTTTTACCTGCGTGTCTAATTTATTTAATTTAAAAAAATTGAAATGATGTTCACTTAGTTTTGTAATTTTTTTGCAAACTAGAACTATTAGCAATACTTTGTTTTTATAAATAATTAAGTAACTGTGTCACAGAAAACAAAACAACATGGCCAAACTTGGCAAAAAAAAATGGCAAAAATAACTTGAAAACCAATCATCTTCGGAATCGGTTATATTATGTAGAAATATATATTTTTAAACATAAATATTTAAAAAAATATATATTCCCATTATTGCGTTTATATTTAAAAATTTCTTAATTTCTTCCTTTTTTGGGTTCAGCTATCAAAACATAGAAATTATAAATTTTGATAGTTCAAAATAGGGCGTGGCACCGAAAAAATTTTCGGCTGCGGCGCTTTTTTAAAGGATAAAAGAAAGATAAAACGAAAGGTATGGATTTTTAAACAAAAATTTTAAACATATTTTTGAAAATAAACCAACTTTAACGTATTATTACTTTTTTGTAAATGTATATAATATATATATTTTAAATAATTTCGATGGAGTTATTAACAGTTAGGTACTAAACATGTTTGGTGTTCTTTTTAAGTTGGTTGAGAATAAAGATATATAATAATATTAGTATTATAAAGATATATTATTATTAAACCAAATGCGAAAAACCATCATAGATAAAGGTTTATAGGGGAAAACTCGGAAAACCATTTAAACCTCAAAACAAAGTAAACAAACACGATTTCTGAGGTTAGGTTGTTCGTCGATAAGCTTTAGCGGCGTCCACTTGTCAGTCGACTTCTTTCGATTCGATAAAATCGTTAAGTTCGATAAAGCGATTGTCTGTGGTGGCTATTATGTAGATTGACCTTGAGCCATGGCGAAACGGGGAAATTGTCGATTACGATTGTCTGTGGTTCCCTCAGACCAAGTAGTGCTTGGTCTGAGGTGGTTCCACTTCAGTTCGCAATCAGTTAAAAGCGTGCGCAGAGAAAAATTGGAAATTGGTTGACAATTGCTTGTACGAACAAAGCTGTTATAGTTTGTGGTTATTTTTCCATACTTTTTTAATTTATTCATTGACAATACAATTCGGTTGGGTCGGGTCGGTATACTCAATAAAGAAAATAGTTTAATGGTGAAGAATGTCTAAGTTGGCGGTGGAAAACCAATTACATATGTTATTTTTTATTATTGATATTTTCATTGATTTTAGAATAGAACGTCACATCTTATACCGATATCCTATAATAGAGGTATCGCTGTAGTTGCGCCATTTCGTTGATGAATATTTCGTTACTTCTGTGTTGTATCCCAAAACCAGTCAAATATCCCTCGTTGGAGTATAATTTACCTACAATTTTACGTTAAAAAAGGTTGGATTTATATTTATTTAATTATATTCATCATCATTGTTTCTTATTTATATCAATTCAATTTCAAAATTAAAATTAGATGGACAAATTAAACTTTTTGCCGGCGACACATGTGGACGACCCACGAAATGGTGGTTTGCCATTATGAAAAATGGTCGACTAGAACTGAAGCAAATTCTAAATTAGGTATAAAAAAAGAAAAGCACAAAGTCTTTCTCCACAAGTTTATTAGAAAACTAGGCGAACCTAGAGTAATTCATTATGATTCAACATGTTTCGAGTGTAGAAACACTCATCATCAGGAAAACAAAGTAAATATTACAATGCTGATGTTGTTAGCAATAGAGAAAATAACAAGTGGGATTAAGCCGTAATGGAGCTTTCAATGGTGTACACGAGGTGTAAAAGATGAAAAGTCAGAAGACCGACAATACTTCAGCATACTGGAAAGTCAAGGATTAGTGCAAAGGCCATGTTTTGGGCAGAAAAATGAAGAGAGTAAAAGAAAAATTAGAGAGTTTTAACAGACTTTGTGAAAATCGTTTAGGTAAAAGTAGTGAAAAATCTTAAATTTCATTTAACTTTGCCGGAGACATTTTAAAGTGGTGAAATGAGAGGGAAAGAAAAAAGAAAAAATAGTTTCTCGTAAAAGTCATCATCATTTAGCTTGAAGTAAAATGCTGTTGGGGTACCAGGCTTGTTACGGCCCAGTTACTCCGGCAGGAGTCAAAACATACACATTGTGTGCAAAATTAATACATTTAAAATATTTTTAAAAAAACATTTTTTTTTTAAATTTTATTTTATAGCTTTTTCGTCAAATCTTAAAAATCATCAAGAATAAAATAATAAAGACCTAACGATATTATTCATGTAACAGGTAATTCCCCTTTAAAAGTATTTATAAAATGTATAAATGGGAGAAATAAACATAAAACTATTTACATATTATGTATTTAAATATTAATCTGAAAAAATCAAATAATGGGATGGATTTCAAGAAAAAAAAATTGTAAATAGGTAGACATTGCGAAAAATATTAGATGGTAATATTATGTCGAATATTTACATCAACAAGGACATTTCAGAACTGCGCAAACTCGACAGACCCTGACCAGATACTCACAGTGGGGACATTGAACCTAATTAAAGTATGGTATTAGCAATATACTGTATTGTATACCCTACTGGACAAGCCTGAAGTTATTAATACAAAATGGACGTGGCGCGAGTTAAAAAGATATCAAGACTCAACGTTACCAACATCTGTTCGAGCGCAATTCATTTCCATTCCACTCTCGTTGCATTCCCCCTCCATAGCAGCAAATACGTTCCGATAGCGAAGCTTCCATCGCAATGTTTAATGTTTTCGTTTTCTATCTTGGCTAAATTTTTCAGGTAAGCGTAGATACGGTGAAATTCTGCTGGTATTTAAAAATGGTTTATTTGCAAGAACAAAAACCTAAATTTATTTTTTCTAATTTTGTATCATAACAAATCTATTACGATACGCATTTGCGTATCGTAATGAAGCTATTTCGATACGCGTTATTTCTTTATTTGATGTTGGTAACATTTAAATGTTTTATTTCATTGACTTGCGCGGCCTTTGTGATTTACGAGAAAACCCATTTTTCGCAGAGGAAAAATAGCTTGATAACCTACTTTTTTTATTCTGTGTGGATAACAGTCATGTATGTTGGTTGCATAAATCTATAAATTAATCTTTTGTAGATGCTTCAAGCTATCATTTTCTGCCAAATCCTATACAAAATTCAATCTACTAACCTTCCAATGTCGATTTTAACTTCAACTTTATTTGAATTTTCCATCTTCCCTATACTAAATTGCAATGCCGTGACGTAAAATCACGTCTTTTGAAATTCGAAAAAAAGTAGCAAAATCGCCCGAATTTCCGAACGCTCTGTATATGTACCGAATGTACAAGGATCACACAACGTATTCCGTCCAATTTAAAATCCCATATCGCTAAAATGACTTTAGAATCTCGTGGTGAAAATGGGTCAATAAATCAAAAAATGACAGTTCGCAAAATAATTTTTTTTGTCCAGAGGCTACTATGATGAAAAATAGTATTACCAACATAAAATTTAGACATAAAAATTTACAAAATTTAAAGGATTTATTTTGTTTTTAAATATGTGTTTTTTATTGAAAAAACAAATTAGAAAAAATAGTATAACGTAGGTACGTGTTATATAAAGCAGTTTTAAGCACTTGTCCCGTTATAAAACTCGCCGCAAGCGGCTAGTTTTTTAACATGGACGCGCGCTATAAAATGATGCTTTATAAAACGTGTAGGTTAATATACTATTATGTAACGCGAAGGCTGAAAGTGTAAAGGAAGTAATTGGGTGTTTTACATTTTTATAGCACGACCAACCGGTCCCAACATGCAAAACTATTTTAAATATTTTTGATACAGTAAGGAAGCTGTACCAGCATTTTATTTTTCACCATAAGCTAATAAAAACAAACCATTTAATATTATTGTGGTATTTTTAAATGCAATAATTAATTAGCTAACGACATACAATGAAAAATACCTTCGTAAAATAATTTGAAAATGCGCGGTACAACGTACAACCCAAACGAAATTCCAAATATTTCTGAAGTGGATACCTCCTGCATTTTTGTAGCAGAAAATGTATATTATAATGGGACATACGTACATTGACTCTGTTCAAGAAATATTAAAATATCACATTTGGCTTTGTATCAAGTACCGAATTTTCAAAATTTACTTTCGAAAATATTTATAAGCAGTAAAATGTTCCATTGAAGAAAAATATTTTCTAAAAATCAAAGTCTTTAGGCTCCTTTTATAATAGGATTCTGAATCTCGGATTCCGGAATCTCGGCTTCACATTTAACGTAGCGCTTAAGCAAAGCGTTTAGACGGACGTCTTCTCGGAAACAGAATCAGCATACATTAATTTTAACCCTGTGCCGACCAATCAAAAACAGCGTGCTTCGGGACTCATCGAGATAACATCGTGGAGACTCGGTGTCTCGCCACTCGGCTTGCTTTTGGCACAACTGGCACAACAAGCTTGTTTACTGTTTGGTTTTATTTAGATTTTGTAGAGCTTTTTGTGATTATTTTAGATTAGTATTTAAAGTGCAAATTACCCACAGAATTCTAAAAAAGCAATATTAATTGCTATAACCTATTTTTTGGTAACAGATAACAGCAATGGATTCAGATAGGTATGTTTTTAATGCCCAAAATTTAAATTTAGTAGGTCTACATTTTATATTTTGTAGAGTAAAACCAACTTGTGAAGTTTGCCAGTAAGTCTGCAAGATATAGGCATCTGAAGAACTTCCATCAGATGATAATTAAAAATGATGAAACTGAACATATTTTGTGCCCAATGTGTCCCGAAGAAGAGAAGTTATCGTCCCACAGCAACCTTACAAGGCATTTAAACCAAGTTCATGAAGTAAATTGTGAAGAGTCTTCTTTAACTTTTCCGAACATTGAAGAATTTGAAGCGTGGAAAAAATTGGAGAATAAGGAAGTTGACTATGCGTGTCATAGGAAAAATAAAAATCCAAATAATGGTGATTTACTTATATATATACTACAGTTGTAACCGAAGAGCGATATGACAGGTATTGTTTTTTACAAGAAGTATCTATATAAAATTTTGTCTTATTATATTTGTTGTTTAAGGGCGTGTTAGTACCTGCCAAAAACGTAATATGAAAGCTGGGGGGAGTATAAGAATTCGAGGAGTTTGCCCTTCAAGAATAGTCGTGAAAATTTCCAATCAAGGTAATTTATTACAAATTATAAAATAATGTTGGTACAAATATTTTTAATTACATATTTTTGAGTGAAGTAAATATATGTGTCTAAAAACTATACCCGGGTCCTCCAAATATAAAGTCAGATTCTCATGGTACCTACCTATTTTTCTTTTCCTGCCACTTGTTACACAAATATGGTTACCTAATAATATTTTCGGTTTAAAGACATTTTTTTATATTATGGTGGTGTTTGTCAAATTATTGCATCAATATTTTATAACATAATATACATGTCATCCAAATTATTCTGGACAAAGTGATGAAACAAGGTAGAATGATATACGATTGGCTGTACAGATTTTTTCACAATATATTTGTATATTTCTAGGATCAGTTATGGCAACATTTACTGAAACACACATAGGGCATGCTGATGAATTGAGAACTAAAAGGCTAACGAGAACTCAACAAAATATCATCGTCGAACAATTGAGTGGGGGAGTTAGTAATGACAGAATAATTCAAGATGCACGAACTTCAATTAAAATCAATACCTATTCTCCTAATTTTACATTATATAAAGATTAAGCCCAGACCTTTTTATAGTACACTGATCTGATGATAAAATCCAAAACTAAAGGTTCAGTGCAAAAGGCTTTTATTTAATTACATCATTTTTTAAATATTTTAGTTCGGTTTAGTTCATTTCATTTTTACCATACTTATTTATACTTAGGTTCATATGGTTAATATAGTTACTTTTAAATAATATATTGTTTTATTTGTTCTCGACTGTTTACAGTATTTTCATAAATAAATTTTAAGTTTTTATACTATTTTTTTTTGTTTTATTGAATTATGTTCCTATTCGAAGGTAATAGGGGTACCTAGTTATTATAAAGTTAAAAAAAAAAGTATTTATCTTGTTTTAATATAAATAAATTAAAACTTTATATATTTAATAACAATCAGAAATAATATGATTAACCGAGATAAACAAATTACTCGAAATTTAACTTTTTGTACAGAATCAAATAAATGGTGAATGCGCTGGAATTATACAAAACACTTCCCAAGCAGCAAGGATTGGTCGATACAACGTTGAATGTACGATACTTCCCAACGTTGCATTACGTTGTAACAACAGTTGAATCTACGTTGACAGGACGGCACAATGTCATAATTGATACAACGTTGAATGTGACCGTTGAATCAACGTCTCGATTTACGTCGTATTTTACGTTGACCAGATGTCTTTAAGACGTCAGATAATCTACCTATTTAAAATAATTTTTCTACTTTATTGCTTCATTTCGGTGTAATAACACTTTAGGTTTTATAATGAGTAGCCAATATAATGAAATCCAAAATATCCATTTCATTTGAAAGTTAAGATAACATTGCTTTACATGTTTAATATGACATATTTTTTAAAAGTAAGGCATAAAAATACTAAAAGTAGAAAAAATATTGAAGAGAACTGCTCCATAAGACTTGACAACACTTGTTCTTTAGAACTTGTATAAGAGTGCTATTTTGATCAAGTGTAAACATGTCTTACAAAACTAGTTTAGTAATATACTATTTTAAATGTCCATCCTTATATCCCGCTGGCAGCAAAAAATTGCTACCTTTAAAGATAGTGTTTTAAAATAATGTAGCTATTTTAAAGCAGTTTTCAAATAAAATAAAATCACCCAGATGTTTGCGATTACTTTATTTGAGGCATAAGGCATTATACATAAAACTTTTTAAAAATAAATGCACAAACAAAATAAAAAAATACTTTTTCAATTTAAATTTTAAAAAACAAAAAAGCAAAGTACTGAAAAGTTTTTACCATCACTTTCATTTTCAATAGGGGGAGGTCTTTGAAGCTTTTTTTTTCTTGTTCACTAATTTGCTTTGAATTTGACTGTCACTATCGCTAGAGTCGCTGTATACATATGGAGGTTTACGTTGTTTTTTTGTCCTATTATTTAAGTCTATTTCACTGTCTGATTTAATATCAGATGTAAATTGGGCTTCACTTCTCTTTTCTTTAGCTTTCTCGTATTCATCTAAAAGGCAACATTCTCAATCATAATCCAAATTTATTTATTTCTGCTTACCAAACATCAGACATTACATTCCTCTACAAAATTTTTTTATTATATCATTTGCGGAGTTCTGATTTGATTAATTGATTGATTGTTGAAAAAAATCATTTATTGTTTTTGTTTTTTAAAAGTTTTTCTATTTTCAAAAATAACAAAGTAAAGAAGGGGTGACAAATTTAAGATATTCACCCTGTACTTGCACTTTAAAATATTCTACACAAATTAGAATATTCATATACAATAATCAAATATTTAAGCAAATTACCCATACCAGAATAGCCTTACTGTAAAAACATAGGTTAAAAAATGATATAAAGTGTCATGTCTCACTTTCCATGCTCGTAATGTAATGAATGATCATTCGCATTAAAATTAGCGAGTACCTATATAAACGAAATTTTCCACATTACCTACTCTTAAAAATTCCATTGAAAAATGTCAACACATAAACTTAACATTAAACCACTTTTTTATGAATACTTATGTAGAAAAAGAACTACCAATTTTACTACTGTACTAATACTTGATTAAAAATTTAACTTATTTAGGTACCTTACCTTTTATTAGACTAATAGCTACTTATGGACAACAGAATAATATATAAGGTGGCATTATTATAGAAGCCTAGGAAGAGTTATTACTATTTTGTAGAAAAACAGCGCCCCTGCTTGCTTCACAGGTCCCGTGACCTTGTGAATTTTGGTTAGAGGTTAGGTATCTTATTTTTTCTTGAAAAATTGTAAAAAAATAAAATTCCGCACAGAAAACTTGTGACTAATATTAGAAGGAATTCTTGTATTCCAGTAACTAACTAAAGTAAACCCGTTTTTTACTTTTTGTGTAATAATATAAAATCGAAAAAGAGACGCCATCCGTAATACGAAATTTTGTTAACATTATATACTTCTATTTATGTAAATGTTATACATTTCACTTACCAATCAATGTTAAATCCAGGCTGGAAATAGTGGAAACATTAATAAATGTACCATAATAACACCAGCAATAATGCAATTATTAATTTGAACACTTTTCTCTTCTCAGTTCTCACCTACAAACAAACAACAAGGACACGGTCACATGTCACTTGGAGGGACGCGGTCGCGTGTAAAATTCGGATTTGTCAAATGTCAAGGATCGCCTTTATCTTTGTCTTTCTTGTAAGGAAAGACCAAGTTGTCCGACGCTCGGCGTTGCGTTGCGTTTTTGCATGTGATGTCTCAATCCTCCCGCTTCTGGCGGGAAATTTGAATTAATTTCCATGGAAGTACAACGTTATCCACTTTTAAGTAACTGACATAGAGTCGGCTTTGTAACTGATATATAATCATGTTGCTACATTACACGTGCATCCAATAAGATATAAACGGCAATAGCCGGTTTTTTTTGATATCTTAAATTTTATTAATACAGTATTTATTTCAGATGATGCTACGTTTATTCCACGTCTTTAGTCTACTTAAAAATTTTTTTTTAAAAATCTGTGTTAAAACTATTTAAAGTTGCTATACATAGTACCTATATATTTAAAAAATACTGGTGCCAATGAGTAGAATTATTTTTACAAAATAGCTTGAAGGTCTCTAACAACCTATATTTAACGTTGAATAAACGTCACTTAAACTACGTTGATGATTACGTTGCTTTTATAATGTTTATTCAACGTTGATTTTTGGTATATCAACGCCTACGACACCAATCAACCTTTAATCAACGTCGATTCAACTACCCCTTGCTGCTTGGGTTCTACCTCGATCATACTGCAATAGAAATTTAAATTTAGCGCCTTGGAAGCCACGCCTTCATAATTCTCATTGGTCGGCACAGGGTTAAAATTAATGTATGCTAACAGAATCGCGATTCTAAATTTCGGAATCGCACTAAGTTCAGCCGCCCGGCTACGGGATTCGAATCGGTGACAGGTCTAGCATTGGTTTATATATGTAAGCATTTTCACTGCGATTCTCGTTCAGTAGCCTCTTGCCAGCTCCGTATTAAGGGTCGTTTTTGTTAGGTTTACGAACAAAGAATTCAATATGGATGTTTTAAAAACTCTTTTCGACACTGACAAGTTCATATAGTCAATACAGGCACGTCCAAGCTTATGGGATACTTCGGCAGAAGAGTATTCGAATAAAACAATAAAACCAGGCACACTGTGTGGAAGTGGCTAAAGAAATTTTGTCTTTTAAGATATTGTGTAGCTCGTCAAAAGACCGAATTGACATTCTGAAACAGTTAAAGAATTTCTCAGAGTGATGTTCTCTTAAATTTTTATACAGTAAAACGTATCCTCTTGCTGTATTACGTTCGCTGATTTATTGGATGAACCCAAGGTCTCTAAAGGGTAGGTTGCCTGGTAACTCTATGGCCGAAGCGACGTGAGCGGGGTGTCTACGTCATCGAGACGACAAAGTTGATTTGTTTACATGGTGTACATAGCGGTTTTCACTGAATTATTGCTTTTGTAGTGTTATTTTGTTATTTAGGTGGTTAAATTTTAAACAATTGTGAAGTGTGGACATATACATTCCCAAAAAACCCCATCGTTTCAAAAGAATGGGAACGAAAATGTTGCTGAAAGGATAATTGGACGCCCAAAAATAAGAGGATATGCAGCAAGCATTTTCTGTTTACTGACTACAAAGATGAACTGCAAGCTCGCTTAATGAATTTCCAACCAATGGTTTTAAACAAAGATGGTAGGTGAAAAAGAGTAAATAAATAGGCAGTTCTCTATTAATAAAGTGACAACCAAGCCCAAAGTAAATAAACTTATATTATTCAGGGGTGAAAGATTCCAAAGTAAGGGTTGAGTTAATGTATTTATAACAATAATAATATTAATATTTGTGAGGGCTCTTGAAGTATCATCTAATGATAATCATAATTATTATTATTATTAAGACAGAAGTTTGTAGGTTTAGTGAACCCTTATTTTTTTATAGCTGTCCCGACATTATTTTTACCTTTGATAGAAAATAAAGATACCTACTGTGTTATCGAAAAGAGCTGGTCGGATAAATCGAAAAGAAAACAAAGCAACTGTGGTACTGTGGAAGGTTTATTACAGTTAGAAACAGAAAAGCTAAAAGCCATTGATAACATTTCCATGGATATTTCGGAGGTTACATCAACAAGCAAAAAAATAGATTATGATATTATTTGGGAAAGAAAATTTTCATTATTGAGACAAGAAAATGAGAAGCTCAAAAAAAAATTGCAGATCATGAAAATAAAGAAACGATTTTAAAACAAAGTGGCTCCAACTTAGATGAACAAGATGTTTTGTCTCCAAACCAAGTGGACATTGCCTTAAAAATTAAATCTAAAGCTCGCTGGACACAGGATGAACTCTTAAAAGCTTACGTTAAAATATTTTGGTAAACGGTCATATACCTATATTTAAGACAAACTTTGCATTATCCGCTGCCTGGAATATCCACTTTACAACAGTGGGCTGCAAATTAATATCAATTTAAGAAATGGAATTATAGATGATATTTTGCACATTATGGGAATAGCAAAAACATTAAAAAAAAGTGTTAATAGACATTAACCCTAATCCGAGCCCTAATCGTTATTGAACTTCTTAGGTAATGAATGGTAAACCTATTTTATTTTGTGACATCATTTCATTTTATTCCCCATTGTAAAGTATAATTTGAAATAAAGAAATTATTATTGTTATTATTTCTCACAATTCCCAATATTTTTTAATAATAGATAAAACATGGTTTTCCAAAATATAATATTTAACATTATATGCAAAATTTTAAATGCTTTTAGCACTTACCTACCTATTAGTAATACAATACTGTCTATTTTCTGATAGGCCTAATTAATAATCAGAATATTGATAATAGAGTAAAAGTGCCTGTTCTTCCACCCAAGCCATAATTAGGAAAATATATAAGAAATATTCCTTTCTTAAGGGCTAAAATCATTTAAAGTTTGTCAAAAAATGATATTTAAACAAAAGCAATTGAATTTACATATCAAAACCACAGGAATTCTGTGTGAAAACTATTTAATTGCCATTCTTTATATGCTGACCATGAAAATATTTTAAATGTGTCGTCTGGATGACGTATTCCCGCGCATGAAATGCGAACATCTGATTGGCCCAAAGTTACCAGGCAACCTATAGTATAGAGACCTTGGGATGAACCCACATTCTACGCAGGGCCGATCCTAGCAGGTCTGCAGCGCGTGCACCGCACGCGTGCGGCCAAACCACAGATAGTTCTGTCAATCAAGCAAAACTTTTTACGAATTTCTCGAAATAAAAATAAAGTGACCTTTATCAAACTATTAAAAGTCTTGAAACATTTAAGTTTTTGTGTTCAATTTTAATTTGATTAACATGATTTATTATCAAGAATTAATGTATTGAGTAAAATGCTTCAAAATCCTAAATTAAACATCGCGAAATGCATTAAAGGCTTAGATAATCTTAAAAAATATTTAGTTTCCCAAAGATCTGACGATAATTTTAAAATATTTGTCGATTCAGTAACTTGCTACAGATTTAGGTATTGATTCCGAATTTCCCATCTCAAAGCTCAGAAAAAAAGTTCGTTTATTTGATTACGAGGGCAGTGATGAATCAGTTTTAAATCCCCTCCTGCAATTCAAGATTGCTTTCTATTTTGTAGTTCTTGATTACGCGATCTCTTCGATAAATGTATATTATCTGAGTGCTATTCAATATTCTGCTTTCTGTATGAGTTTCACACCATTTCTAATGATGAGCTCATGAAAGCCTGCATGGACTTAGATATTAAGTTACAGGTACAGGAGGAAGGAACTATTGTGAAAGATATAGACGGTATACAACTCTTTAATAAAATAACTTCATTTAAAGATATTTTTCCAGGTAAAAAACAGCCAATTAAGATATTAGAAATTTTAGTCAAAAATGATCTCATTCCCTGTTTTCCAAATTTTGCTCTAGCAATAAGGATTTTTTTAACCTTAGGTACTTGTTTCTGTGGCTTCAGGTGAAAGAAGTTTCAGTAAGTTAAAAATTATTAAAAATTACTTGAGAAATAATATAACACAACTTTCAGATTTGGCCATCATCTCTATTGAATCCGAAATCTCTGAAAAAATTGATCTCACCGCAATTATTGACAAATTTGCTTCTCAGAAAGCCAGAAAAATTATTTTATAGTTAATTTATTAGGTAGTCTTCGAGGAAGAACTGATTTATATTTATTAGCTGGCCCAAAAATAAAGTCTTTCCCGTAAAATTTTATTGGTAGTGTGCATTTTTATTAATGTTTAATTTTTTACTCTTATGTACATGTAGATGAGTTTATAACATCAACGTTAAGTATTACTCAAAATAGGAAAAATTCTTTAGAGGGGCGGCATAATAGGTCTTAGCACGCACGCGGGCGGCCGACACCCTAGGATCGGCCCTGATTCTACGTTTCCTAATTTTTCCTTTTTTTTACACACGATCTGATAATAATATAGCAACAGCGCTTCTTCTACTGCATTAATGTTAACACTGAACAGAAGCGTGCGGCCCTGGAATTAATCGCCTCTCCACAAAATTGCCGAAACCGCGCAAGATTAGAAAAGTATGCATTCCGAATCTCGTTAGAATTCACGTGAGATTCTGAATCCCAGATACTGAATCTCGCATTTAGAATCCCAGTATAAAAGGAGCCTTTACTTTCCACAATTGCAATTCCTAAAGTAGGTATCTGACAAACATCGTTTGAACCTTTAGCTATTTATTGTTAAATTAAGTATCGCTAAGTGATAGGTATGATTATATTTACGGTTACAATTTTAGAGGTGTAAATTATATTTTTCATTTTCGGTTGACAATAATTAAATACGCCAATAGCATCAACGGACATCTCTAAAAACTCTAATTAAAGTCGGCAGACCTCTGTAAAAAGGTAATTATCTCTGTTGTTCTTCGGCGCGGCGCGGTTCACAGCAGACCTAAGGACTCCTTTATTGTGTAAGTTAGAGTTGAGATAAGGCTATCGAAACTAAAAGATGGCAATCGATATTATGCTCTGCCTTCGAGATTACCTGGTTTACGATCGCAGATAAGGGAAATCTAAAACAAGATAATGGCAGGCAGCATTTTGTATTATTTCTTAAGGTTGAATTCTCAACGTCATTCAATCTATTGCCAACCTGTAACCTATTTCGCGTTGATTTTTTGAGTTTATTATTTTAATAACTAACATTTGAAGAAAATCAATATCGTCGTTACATTATTTAGGTAGTATCTGATATATTACAAAAATATCAATTTATTTCATTGCTAATTTTGGGAGAATTGTATAGTGAAAGAACAATGAGTGACAATGACATAATAATGTTAAAAAAAAACTTACCCGATATTTTTCGCTATACAATTTTCCTAAAATAAGTTATGAAATTCCTTGATATTTATTAAATATGTCAATTATTACCTATAGAATATCAAGTCAATACTGATTTTCTTTAAATTTTGTATAAAAGCTAGAAAACATAAATAAATCTACGCGAAATAGGTTATAGGTTGACAAGCATGTTGATACTCCCACCTTAAGGGCAATAATATATTTTGTCTCTACAACGCAACGTTTTGCGTGATTTTTTCTTAAGGTCGCGTTGCCTCACATAACCGTCTAACGAAAATAATTCGGCAGATCTAACTAAAAATCGGAAAGATTGACCACATGTATCCGGCTCTGTAGCCGTGACGATCGGGTAAGATCATAGACAATTTACCTTTAGATACGTATTTTACAGCTTATCTCCTGCGCAAACAAAAGTTACGTTTTATGGGTGAAAAAATACGTCGAGCGCATGACTCGCCGGTCAGCTGCCTTCCTTCTGGACACCTTCGGGCATGCGCACAAACCTCGTGTTATCGGCCTGTCCTACTTTATCGACATGCTCAAAATATACTCCAGAACCGGCTCGGCCGCCATTTTTGTTGTTGTGTTTTAAGGTTTATCTGTGGATTCCTTGTAGTTTTCTTAGCTATTGCGGATTGTGGGTGTTTAATATTTACGGATTTCTAGTTTTTGTGTAGTTTAGTGAATTGTGTCTGATTATGAGAAAATTAATTCTGTCAAATTCCCGGTTGGTTAATTTTTTGGTTAAAATCTGTACACCCCAACATTAAGCTTTTAATAAAGCCAGTATTCCACGGGTCAGGTTCTCGGGCAAACACTTTTCTAATTATTGAACAAGAAATTTTGCTTGAAAATGTTTTACACGTACCCAAGTTTTTGCCAAATTGTAAAAATCAATATCAAATTATATACCTACCTACCAACTAAAATTTGACTTGAGATTAGGCACGCGATAACACCGTAGATTGGTTATTTTGCTGGGTTATGTTTGTTTTCATATTCGATTTTATAAGACTAGTTTAATTCATTTGTTCTTGTTCTCTTCCTTTTCGAACTAAAAACATGACGACGAATCATTTTTAAACATTTTAAAAACATAACCTTAAAAACAATTTTCTATCCTTAAAATCTGATAGGTTTGCTACTACTAAAAATGCCAGAAATCACTACCTTTTTTCCCCAACTTCCAATTCTTTGGCCAGAATTTAAATTTTAAAGCCCGGACCTGTCTATTTTCCCATTTGTCAAACGATAATGTTGCAGTGCGCATGTCTAATAGTGCCATGGCCATAAATCTGCCACTTTCGTGATTATTGTTTGATTATCTAAGGTTGAATTCTCAACGTCATTCAATCTATTGCCAACCTATAACCTATTTCGCGTTGATTTTTTGAGTTTATTATTTTAATCACTAACATTTAAAGAAAATCAAAATCGTCGGTACATTATTTAGGTAGTATCTGATATATTACAAAAATATCAATTTATTTTATTGCTAATTTTGGGAGAATTGTATAGTGAAAGAACAATGAGTGACAATGACATAATAATGTTAAAAAAAATCTTACCCGATATTTTTCGCTATACAATTCTCCTAAAATAAGTTATGAAATTCCTTGATATTTATTAAATATGCCAATTATTACCTACAGAATATCAAGTCAATACTGATTTTCTTTAAATTTTGTAAAAAAGCTAGAAAAATTAAATAAATCTACGCGAAATAGGTTATAGGTTGGCAAGCATGTTGATTCTCCTACCTTAAGGTAAATTGTCTATGGGTAAGCTCAGCGGCTAAAATATTGACAAGAGCATGGCCGCAGCTTCACAACAATTTATATGGGGCGTTGCCAAACTTGCTACTAACTATTAACTTATATATACGGAATAAGTTTTTGTAATCAAGAAACCTGAACAAACCAATCAAATTCAATTAATTATTGTTAACATGTTCTTGAATATTTCAATCATTTAATTTCTAAATAAATGGTTTTTAGGTCTCCAAAGTGCCTAGTTCGATCTTTTTATAATGTGGCATGAGAGCACTAAACTGAAAATTTTAAAAATAAAATTATCATCAGTTTTTAATTTTCGCGCCGGACTTTATTTATGCATTTTGCAGGCCGCAATTTCGTTTCGGGGGGAGCTTACAGAAAAAAAATAAAGCAACAAAACATTTTAAATTGCATTATTGCAAAATTTAATTTCACTTCCACTCTGTCACTATCTATTAAAAATTACAATGTACACTGAGAAAAATCCTTCTGTTCCTTATAAGAATTCACATCTTCTTTATACAACTGTTTAACACATTGACGACCATCGTCCAGTATACTGGACATGCCGTTCTTTCCGTGGAGACCGCGTCCAGTATACTGGACACATAATATAATGCATTTAAATGAGTTTAAAATTTCGCGCGGTCCCTCAGGCTCGACTAATTTATTTCGTTGGTTTCCAAGAAAAGAAAAAATGCAAAATCTGCAATAATTAAGCGTCAGTGTAAACTGGACTTTTGACGTATTTATTGCAGGTGGGCGAGAAACCCGTTTATAGACGTATACGCTTTGTTTCTGTCATTCGTTATATTATACACGTGCTTTGTGACAGAGGAGCATTTTTTTTTAGATAAAAAGTTTATAGCAAAATGTTGTTACTTGTGTAAAAAAAAACACAAAAAACAGCGTCCAGTTTACTGGACGTTGGTGCCTGACGGTAACCAGATACCGACGTCCAGTTAACTGGACGGCATTTTGGAAAATTTTGAGTGCGAAAAAAATTATCTATAATAGCCCTAGAACCCATAACAAATATTAGTTTTTTGTTATTACACCCAGTTTTCGATGGTTTCTCAGGAAGTTTCGTATTTTGACAGTCGGTCGTCAATGTGTTAATATTACATGTGACAGCAACGCGGTTTCCTAATATAAGACAACGAAAATTGCTAGACCATTGTGTAGTGATAGAATCACGGTAATTTAGCCAATAGGAAATAGGAGTAATTGCTACCATAGAATGGTTTATAGCCATTATTGCTCTGAATACTCACAGTAACTATCAAGTTCTATTGGGGGTGAAATCTGGTTTTATTTACTGTATTAGTTCCGACTGGCAGTTGCAATGCAACTTGACATATATTATAATAGTATTTGCTTGCTACGGTTAATAAATCATATACTTAACTTGCCACTAAAAATCAGTACTGTAGTTCTTAAAAATTTAAATAGCTTTTAGTGTGATATTGTTTCTGTCGTTTAACATTGCATATGATTATCTATTATGCAACATGGCTTACTGAGATTCGTCCGTAGATTATAAAGTCCAATAAGAATGATAAGTAAAAATAAATTATTTGAAACAGTTATCGGTACGATCAATAGAATTTAAATTCAGACAGGACAGCTGGATGACACCGAACACCGATGTGACCTGCGCATCAAATACGTTAAAACTAATATTACGGCGCGCGGCGATTGCCGATCGCTACGAACCCCCACCAAGGTCTTGGTGGATTATAGGTTCTAACAGATACAATTCGCTTTTGGGGACGCTGTTCTGCTTTCTTAATTGTAGAGAAAGCGCGTTACTGGAAAAAAAATGCGTCGCATTGAGAAGATACAATTTATTTCTTAACAAAATTGCTGTATTAAAAGTAATTCATTATTCAACAAGACTGTGCTGCTAATGGAACTGATTACTACCAATAAAAACACTGTTCTAGCAAATCTGGAATTGATATAGTAAGTAGTAAGTATTTGCTTTATTAACCGCAGCCAGCAAATATTATTATGATTAATAAATGTCAAGTTTCATTACAACTGCCAGTCGGAACTCATACAGTATATAAAACTAGATTACACCCCCAATAGAACTTGATAGTTACTGTGAGTATTCAGAGCAATAATGGCTATAAGCCATTCTATGGTAGCATTAACTCCTATGTTCTATTGGCTAAATTACCGTGATATTATCACTACACTGTTTAACTGCCTTCCCATCGGATAAGAGAACTGCCAACGAGCATTTTTTGGACTAGAATCGAGAGTTTTCTATTGAGTCAGGCATTTTATTCTCTTGTGGAATACTACAACTTTAATTTCACTAATGGAACTTTTGATTAGTTCTTACCGGATTATATGACCAAGTATTGCTTCCTTATATTGTGTAGTTTGTATAATGTGTGTATAAAAGTTTTATGACTGCTGAAAGTATTTATGATTTTTTCTAATTTTGTCTCGAAACAGATCTATTTCGAACGCGCTAGCGAGTTCGTAATAGATCTATTTCGAACTCCGAATTTTATTATTAAAAGGTGACATGACATGTTTTTTTCACCGTTTAGCATAGCATTCTAGATAACTAATATTTTTTAGTCCAAGTATGCAAAATACTACACGAACCCACGTAAGTATGTTTGGTTACCTAGATCTACAAATCTGTATATATTGTTTTAGTTCATTAAAAAACACATATTAAATAATAACTTTATTGACGGAGAACTATTTTGCTTTTGTAGATGCTTCAAGCTATCATTTTCTGCCAAATCCTATCCAAAATTCAATCTACTAACCTTCCAATGTCAATTTTAACTACAACTTTATTTGAATTTTCCATCTTCCTATACTAAATTGCAATGCCGTGACGTAAAATCACGTCTTTTGAAATTCGAAAAAAAGAATGTACAAGGATCACACAACGTATTCCGTCCAATTTCAAATCTCATATCGCTAAAATAACTTTAGAATCTCGTGGTGAAAATGGGTGAATAAATCAAAAAATGACAGTTCGCAAAATAATTTTTATTGTCCATAGGCTACTATGATAAAAAATAGTATTACCAACATAAAATTTAGACATAAAAATTTACAAAATTTGAAGGATTTATTTTCTTTTTAAATATGTATTTTTTATTGAAAAAACTACAAATTAGAAAAAATAGTATAAAGTACGTGTTATATAAAGCAGTTTTAAGTACTTGTCCAGTTATAAAACTCGACGCAAGCGGCTCGTTTTTTAACATGGACGCGTGCTATAAAATGCTGCTTTATAAAACGTGTACTTTAATATACTATTAAAAAGTAATTATGATTTTATTTGTTATTATTACATTTATTATAGGTTAGTACCATTGACGTATGTAAACAGTTGGCTGTGATAGCATGAAATAAATACTTTGACTTTGACTTTGACTTTACACAATGGTCTAGCAATTTTCACCGTAGAAAAGCGCGTTGCTGTCACATATTATAGTATTAAACAGTTGTATAAAGAGTATGTGAATTTTTATAAGGAATATAAGGTTTTTTCTCAGTGCGGTAAAACTTAAAGCTCTTGTGATTGAACATTGGGTCTATAGTTTATAAGATCTTTGATGTAAACCCATAAATTACAATCTCCAATAACACTGTTCCTGCTTCCATTCATGAAGAAGTTATTTCTAATGAAAGTAGTCAGTTATTGTCGATACATATCTCCCTTTCCATCGATAGTTCCACCCATGCTGCATTCTTTACCTTAGCAGAACGAGATCGTTTTTGAATTAATCCGCAGGGTGGGCCAACAAGAATGCCGCTTCGGTCATCCACCCTCAGTAACCTGTTCTTTTTCCTTGCACGGCCCTTCGAGATATCTTTCTTGCTTGTTGTTACACCGTCGATTTTCCCACGAGTGTCTTTTAGATATCGGGCGAGCTTAACCACGACTTGCATTGAAAAATTTTAAATCACAGAATATTTACAAGAGGAATAAAGTAAATTTACGCCTGGTAAGTAAACTCATAATCGTGCTTTATATTTCGCAAAATTTGAAAAATTATACATATTTGTTTTTGTAAATTCCTATGTAATTGTTAATTAATAGTAATCAGTGGCGGCTCGTGGATACTTTAAATGGGGGTCATTTACTATTCTAAGCAAATACGAAGCAAACTTTTTTGGGTCCATAAAAGTATTTTTTTGGCCTATTAACATTTTTTGTACGTAAGGAAAAAATTAAAAAGTATACCTAATTCCATATTTTTGTCCTTACTTGTTTGTGTAATTAGTAATTTGGGTTGTGGACTACCATAAAACAGTAATCAAAATTTAAACTAGGTAACCTAGTTACCTATTACTGTTTTACAAGTCTTTAGTATTTTGCACAACTAACATTTTACACAAGCAACTATTTAACATAACACTCTTAGTACTGCGAATAATAAAAAAAAAACAATTACAAAGTGACAATGGATATACAGGGTGTCTGGGAAATTGTGGGAAATCTCCCGTATATAAAAAAAAATACGTGAAAAGAATACTACAAGTTCATATAAACTTCTTTCGCATCGGCCTCCTCTTCGGAGATATGGGCTCCCAAAAAGCTCCCATGGAATTAAGTTTTTGAAACATAATAATTAAACCAATACGTATATTTCAATTTTTTTTTCATATGATCTATACTAGGTAAGACCCTACAAATTACTATCCCAGAAAGTGTTGCGAATTCCTTACAGCTCAGGGACGGACTAGCTGTGACACTAATGTGCCCATTTTTCTTACGCCCTGTGTGATAAAAACTTTGGACAACGTTTTTTACATACCTTTAATTATCGACTAAAAATTAAGTACTCTTCATTCATGTCGCTAATCCTAACCGTTTTCGACAAAACGTCATTTTTAACATATTTACATCATGTATATTTAGCGTATTTCAATAAAAGATACATCTTTGTTCCTATAAATTATAAATGTTCACTTTTAACTGCTTAATATTAATACATGATCGCAATAAAATGACGTTTTTCCGAAAACGGTTAGGATTAGCGACATGAATGAAGAGTACTTAATTTTTAGTCAATAGTTAAAGGTATGTAAAAAACGTTATCCAACGTTTTTATCATACAGGGCGTAAAAAAAATGGGCACATTAGTGTCACAGCTAGTCCGTCCCTGCAGCTGTGAGTAATTCGCAACACTTTCTGGGATAGTAATTTGTAGGGTCTTACCTAGTATAGATCATATGAAAAAAAAAATTGAAATATACGTATTGGTTTAATTATTATGTTTCAAAAACTTAATTCCATGGGAGCTTTTTGGGAGCCCATATCTCCGAAGAGGAGGCCGATGCGAAAGAAGTTTATATGAACTTGTAGTATTCGTTTTACGTGTTTTTTTCATATCCGGGTGATTTCCCATATTTTCCCGGACACCCTGTATATTATACAATCCTCTATATAGCAGAAATCGGTTGAGAACTTGAGTCAACAAATTCTCCTAGGAAATAAACTAAGAACTGCTTTCGCAATGTAACTCCTAGGCTCTTCTTTCCACACGTTTCAGCAAAACGTTCGTCGGTACCTCATCGAAATTTTATTTGGCGTCTAGCCCCAACCGATTATTTTTCTTTGTCTTTCCGAATAGTCAGAAGACCGACAAGACTTCAACATACTGGAAAGTCAAGGGCTAGAGCAAAGGCCCTGTCTTGGACAGAAAAATGAAAAGAGCAAAAGAAAAATTGGAGAGTTTGAACAGACTTTGTGACTAAATGATTTTCACAGTTTTTAGAAATAATGAATTTTATCCAAAAATAATAAGTAGGCCTTGAGAAAAGGAAACAGCTGCCATATTCAGAAAAATGAAATAAACTTTTTTGCCTTCTCAATGCCTACTTATTATTTTTGGATAAAATTCATTATTTCTATTACTTTGCTTGTTTATTCTATTTAAGTATATAAACTTCCTATTTGCAAAATACAGTGTTAGAACACTTTAATTATTCGAAACACCTTGTAAACCATTAAATACATTTACTTTTAACCATAACATGAACTTGTATAACAGCTTTATTGAAATAAAGAAAAAATAATATTACCTATTTTATATGTTTATTTTTTGTGCTTTGGGTTTGTTCGATGCTGTATATCTCCAGAACTGGTCATGGCAATAGTGAAATCAATGGAAAAATGTCAGTAAAACACTTGAAACAAAAAATATAAAAAAAAAACGATATTTAACCGATCCAATTTTAATATACCGAGTGAATTATAAATAAATGTATTTTTATATTTTTCTTCCATCGCGTATTATCGAAAACACCCAGTATAATATTGATAACTATTTATATTTGGAACCATACATAGTACAATATTTCTTTAAAAACTAATAAAAAACTATTAACTTTTTTGATCCACCTACACAGTACCTATACCTAAATACAAAAATAATAAATTCTGATAGCTTGCTCCAAGCTAATGTCGTCTACAGTGGTTTTTTAATATTAATATTTAATTTAATGCCGAAAATACGATTTAACAAAAAATATTCTATAACTTTCGTCACTCACCCGGTATATAATCAAAAATTTTAGATTAATTTTATAGTATTCTATCCTATTCAAGGCACGGTAAACAAAAATCTAGAAAAACAAAACGACATCATAAAGCACGAAAATATAATCTAGTAAAAAGTCATATTTTGCAACTTAAAAACTGGTCGGTAGATTTTGTTGTGACCATGGACACTTTTTTTTAGAATTCTCTACAACATACTTAAAATTTAGGAAATTTAACCGAGGGTCATTTTCCATAAGAGAAGTGCGGGGCTCCTTATGAACAAAAAATAATCTTTTCCTAGAATTGCATTTCTCAAATTATTATACATAAGTAGTAGATAATAAAAAAATGCATTTCTCCATTTTTTAAAATACAATCTTGAAATTTTATATCTATATTAAAATAAAAGCTAGTGTTATACTTTATATGAAGTCAGTTGAGACAACGTAAATATTGGGGGTACGATCAATTTACCGCATCACACACTGAAACTACAATACAAATATAACAAAATTTGTACTGATCGCTCCCTATACAGATGTTTCAAGATATTCCATGTGGACTTGACAAGTCTCTCATCAAATTATTTTTAGTTTTTTTGTCTGTCTCAACTAAGATCGCATACACTTTACTACCATAAACATGTATTTTTTCTGGTAGTCCTTAAATTATTTAATTTTTATCGCCGTTTGACCAGTCGGTTGCTATGCAATCCGGTCGAATGCTTTCCTATTGGAGTTTTTCTTGTGGGAGCCTCGTTACTCCCACATATAGAATTAAATTCGATCGAGTAAACGTTGGCCCAACTTAAACCATTCCCGAAAAGAATTTTTTGTCCAATATTTTAGGTGTTTCATGCTTGCAAGGAAGAAAAATAATATTTATTTTAATTGTCAATACAAATTTAAAAGTTTTTTTAAAACCATCGACGACAGGCTTTACCAAATTCAGCGCGGTTACTTGTTTAAGTTTATCTCAGTACAGGGTGTGATTCCTGAAGTCATTTCATAAAGAAACTAGCGTGTACCCGGCATGCGTTGCAACCCAAACCCGAACAAACCCGATATATTAGTACTCGGCATGCCACTTTCTGAAATGCCACCCGTGCGAAGCCGGGGCGGGTCGCTAATTATACATAAAAACCTTCCTCTTGAATCACTCTATCTATTAAAAAAAAAACCGCTTCAAAATCCGTTGCGTAGTTTTAAAGATTTAAGCACATAAGACAGCGACTTTGTTTTATACTATGTTAAGATTAAGAAGTTCGTATAAACATAATATGTCCTAAACGGATAAAAAAGTAGTACGCCACTGACATTTTGATATCATTTCTGATTAGCCTGATCAATTCTACATAAAAATGGTCTCTTGCGTTTTTCTCCTCAGGTACACTGTTCTTAATTAAGATAATTAAATTAAATTAGCTTTATTTTGCAGTATTGACGAATAATAAAATTGTTGATTACATAAGTGTAGTTATCCTGGAACGGCAACGTTCTTAAAAACATAATTAACGACTTAACGGGCAGTCTTATCTGCATTTTCTCCAAGAAGTGTGTTACTTAAAAATGTACCATAATATGCGCTAAGGAATCAAATGTAGTACATGCATGTTGGAGCTCCTGCTCATTTCAGTGTAATTGTTCGCGACCATTTAGATGCAGTTTATCCGAATCGTTGGATAGGTCGCGGAGGAGCCCAACAATGGCCAGCAAGATCCCCTGATCTCAATAGTTTGGATTTTTTCTTGTGGGATCATCTTAAAACTCTAGTGTATAAAAATCCCATTAACACTTTAGAAAATTTAAGGGACCGAATAATTGCCTTCTGTGAAACAATATAGAATTCGCCTGGAATATTTGAACGAGTGCGCTATTCAATGGGAAGACGGGCGAAGGCATACCTACCTATTAAGTGAAGGTGGTCATTTCCAACAATTTTTATAAAACAAAATTTTGCATTATCAAAATAATAATAAATAATCAGAAATAATATCTAAATAGAAAAATGTCAATGGGGTACCACTTTTTTTCTAAAAAATAAAAGGACATGTTTGCAGGGACGCCACTGGTGGGACAAAAAAAACTTTTATAACTAATACATGTGGTTTTATGTCCTATTAGCACATGCCAAAATTGAAAATATTATACTAAAGAAATTTCGGAGATATTATAAAAGAAGCATTAAAAAAGAAAAAATTCAACACCATGTAGCAAAAAATTTAAGCCGTTTACGACATATGCTTATAATATGAACTTTTCTTCATAAAATTACTTGAGGAATCACACCCTAAAATATTAGAACGTCATTAAGGAACACCCAGTATATGCACCTAGTCCTAGTCGTAATTTACTAGAGTTACAGTCACCGACCAAGTCATTCATAAAGAAACCTGTACCGACCTGTCGGTACGACAGTGACCGAACACCCTATACAATACATTCTGCATTCTCTACTCCTTAAAGTCTGCCTTCTTCGTTCAACGAACTGTTCAACACCTTCGCGTTCTCTGTCTAGACATCTTACCAGACTGTCAGTTGCCTTATTATTGTTCCTATTCTTTGCTCTCCTCATTCTTATACGAGGTCGGTTTACTAATCTGGTCATATAAACATAATAATATGAAGGTCTTAGTAAGTTATTAGATTATTTTTTGCTTTATATATTTGCTATTTCTGCTGTACTAGCAGCCCATATACATTTTATTTTTTTTGTGGTGCATTGTTTTAGAAAAAAAAGTATACAAGGTGAAACAGAAAAGCGCTAAAAAAATTACCTTGTCGGAATTCCATTGTTTTAGTTTGTTTCTTAACACAACGTTTCGGTTAGTTAGTATATCTAACAGTTTTCAAGTGTAAACTAAATTATAATTCTAAGGCTACTGTCTTAAATACTATCCGTGCGCAATAAAGCTTGATGACTCCGCCTACGTGCTTATTAAAGCTGTTCGTTTTGGACAAGAAGAGGCTTAAAGATATTGGGGATATCTATACTTGGTTTACTTAATATATGGGTATTTTGATTCAGGTGCTTTTTTGAACTTTCGTTTTCTCCAGTGCTGTTCCGTGTCCAAAACCTTGGCTTCTGACCACTGTATATTATGCTGGTTGGTCCTTACATGTTTCGCTATACCTGATCTCGAAGTTTCACCTGTTTGAGTAGGTTTCAGATGTTCTTTAACTCGTACAGGAAGAGGTCAAGAAGCAGCTTTCATGAATCAAAATACCCATAATAATATATTTAGTAAACCAAGTATAAATATCCCCAATATCTAGAAGCCTCTTCTTGTCCAAAACCAATAGCTCAAACTTCACCCTTAAAATAAGCACGTAGGCGGAGTCATCAAGCTTCATTGCGCATGGATAGTATTTACGACAGTAGTCTTAGAATTATAATTTAGTTTACACTTGAAAACGGTTAGAGATAATAACAAACCGAAACGTTGTGTTAAGTAACAAAATAAAGACAATGGAAGTCCGACAAGGTAATTTTTTTGATATTACTACCACCTTCAAACAGAAAAGTGCTAGATGCGTCAAAGTAAAACTTAAGTAGGTATACATTTTTTCATTTAATATTAGATGTTAAAAATTTCTTCCACTAAAACTGTCCTGCAGGAGATTAATAGATCTAAAATTCCTGTTGTACATTTTGTACTAGGTACTTGTGGATAAACTTCTCGTATTACTCGTAAATAGTACCTAAGCGTATCTATATAGAGACGGGCTTAGATTTGTAAACTAAATTTTTTATGTAGCACCACAAAGAAAGTTCAGCCTGTTGAGATCGGTCAATCTAGGTGGCCACTCATGGGCTCTCGTCTACTTGTCCATCGACATGGAAAAATTGTATTTAATGATATTTATTTGACGTTCAATATTTGATTAATACTTTTAATCAGGGGGAAATACATAAAATAAAAATAAGGCTAACCAAAAAACCCGTTGCTAAATGGAAAATTATGCAGCAATGAATATTTTAAAATGTTGTTTATAAGATAAGTACTTTTACTTCTCATTTAAATTTACTCTATAAAACATGACTTGTCCTCGTAGAATTCCACGTTTTTCTGTGTCCAGTCAGTGTTCACCTTGAAATCGTTTGTGCACGCCGATACAGGTAGATTTTTCAAATCACCCATATAGAATTTATTTTTTCTTGTTCTAACCAGTTTATTTATACAGCATTCCCACATTGGCGTTTATTGGCTTACACACCCGCCAAACGCCCAAGCTATAATCAATTCAAAAATAATATGATTTACATATACAATACAATACTTTGTTATAATATCACTTTATTTTAAAAAATATTAGCGACTGCAGTTTCGTAGTACTACAAGTACTACTACATTATCAAACTAAATAGTGAATACCTACCTTAAAACTACGGTGTATTTACTATTATAAATAGAAAGGATGTTTATGTTTATAGCGATATAATACAGATAATTATTCCTTAATTTAGTTATTTATCCTTAGGTATTGTTATGTGTTAGTTTGATCATTTATAGTAGGTTGTAGGTTTATGGTAGGGTTTTTATGTTTGTAAATTTCAAATTGATTTTTAAGATATTAAGTTTCTTACTTTTTGGAACATTATACAAAATTGTTAAATTATTAATATCTGGGAAACAATGACCTGTCTCCAAACCAAACATTGTTTTGCGAAATTAGAGTTTTCTTTGTTTTACAAATAAGATGCCTTATGTTCATTAAATCTAATATTAAAATTTCTTCCTGTTTGACCTATATGCGAGCTATTGCATGGATTGCACGGATATTAGATACAATTTTAAAACAAGATAATAAATTACACTTTGATATCTATACAGTGTCACCAGTAAAGTCCGCATAATATGGGATTTTTTTTATTAATAGCATTATTCAAAATTTGACTTTCGCATCAAGTTCTGCTTCGATCGAGATGAGTCTGTGTCTGAAAGTAATACACCTTAATATTAAGACAAAAAGAACACAGTGTTATCAGTAAAATCATTAAGTGGAAAATAAATTTTAGGTTAACTTAACGTTAAGTTTATCTATTTAATTTAAAATCCCTTTACTTTATTTTTTATTTTTTTACTCTCAGACACAAACTACGTTTTCAAAAACACTTATTTTATGAACTTACCTTATACAGGGTCAAAAACAAATAAACTTTGCATCACATGCTACCAAATTTTAATAGCCCAATTTTGAATTTGTAGAAAAACACACATTTAATAATAATATGGCACTACTTTAAAGAAAATGTATCTGAAATAAAGCATTGTCAAAACTAAGAAGTTTTATGTAGGTTGCGTTGAGTCTTATTTTGCAAAAGTGGTGCAATTTACAAAATATTGGTAAAAAATTAAATTTATCTTATGCAGCTGAAATTTTGCATCTGGGCTGGAAACTGCATTTAAAAAAACTTTTTCTTATAACTTTTTTCGATATTTTCAAAAATAACCCCCCTTTTGAATTATTTTTTGGAAAAAATTAAAATTTGATAGATAATGAGAATCACGTGATTACTATTTTTTTGCTTAATTTTCATCTCGATCGAAGCAGAACTTGCTGCCAAAGTCAAATCTTGAATAAAGCTATTAATAAAAAAAGACGGACGACAGAAGTGAAAACTTCAACAAGGAGAAATTAATAATATCAAATACAATTGTAATTTTACTGCATACGAAAAAAGATATTTCCTAAAATTGAACAACCCTTGAAAAAAATGCCAGAACATACCTGAGACGCAACAAGTGTCTATCTTGTGATCTTAAACACACAAACAACGCACACTGTTTCCACGTCGATACTGAATCAGTGTTGCCAGAGACTTCCCAAAAATTGTACCATTCTCTGGTGAAAAATGTACCAGATTATGATCGATTGTACAGAAATACGAATTGTGTTTACAGCGTTGCCAATGTTGCCAAATAATTTTTTTTTTCATCGGTTGATTTTAGTTTTAGTAAAAAAAAAAATTTTAATTCAGCTAAAACTTAGTAAATAGGTACATACAACAATCGATTTTTGGCATTTTCGATAATTAGTGTAAAGTTCGTCGATTCTGAATCAAAAAAAAAAAATTGTGTGTGCTTAAGACCACACGACAGAAGTGAAAACTTCAACAAGGTGAAATTAATAATATCAAATACAATTGTTCGGGTTTGGCTGGGTTTGTTCGGGTTTGTTCGGGTTTGTTCGGGGTTTGTTCGTATATAACCGTATAATACCGCATATAACAAGCCGTTAATTAGTATGAGACAATTATGCAGTATTGATTTTTTTTAATGAACTTTCATCACATCTTACGTCGAATATAGGGTGAAGTAAGGTATGTTCGTGATAATTATAGTTTTTTCGTTGCAAAGTAATATAAATGGCATGCGGTGGTTGTAATAATTGTCGAGGAACTAAGACCTAACATTTTGCTTTTCAATTTTGTTTCTTTTAGGTTAGGTTCGTAAGCAATCATAAAAATAATATAAACTTGGAATACGGGATAATTTTACTGCATACGAAAAAAGATATTTCCTAAAATTGAACAACCCTTGAAAAAAATGCCAGAACATACCTGAGACGCAACAAGTGTCTATCTTGTGATCTTAAACACACAAACAACGCACACTGTTTCCACGTCGATACTGAATGCTGAATGAGACTGATGCGGCATGCTCTTTCATATAACGTTCATTCGGGTCAGTTCGGACTGAATATAGGAGTCGAATTCGAGCGTAACACAGCCGAGCGTAACGCGTGACACATTGTAACGCGTGACGGCTCAGTTTAATTCAGTGCCCACAAAAGTGCTAAACGCGCCTAAAGAAGTTTTCACTTTAAAAAAATATTGTGTTGTGATCGATATTTACTAATTTACTAATATGAAAAATGTACCAGAAATATTGAAAATGTACTCTTGTACAAACGGTCTCAACATGTACCAGATCTGTACAAATGTACCAGCTCTGGCAACGCTGTACCGAATGCGACTGATGCGGCATGCTCTTTCATATAACGTTCATTCGGGTCAGTTCGGATTGAATATAGGAGTCGAATTCGAGCGTAACACAGCCGAGCGTAACGCGTGACGGCTCAGGTAACGCGTGCGGCTCAGTTTAATTCAGTGCCCACAAAAGTGCTAAACGCGCCTAAAGAAGTTTTCACTTCAAAAATCCCATATGATGCGGACTTTACTGGTGACACTGTAGAAAATACATTCACAAACACAACAATTCCTTATCACACCGTTGTCAGATTTTAAAAAATCAGAATTACTATATTAAAAATACCTACTTTTTCAATTCTAGAAAAATAAGCATCAAACTGCTTTTTAAAAAAATTAGGTTTTATCAGCAAAATTACTTCTCATAAGATATTTTTTAAAGTTTCCGACTATAGAGATCTTATTGCCAATACTACAACTACACTACAACTATAAGTCTTTTAACACAGTTTGTTGCTTCTAAAATGTATAAGCAAGGGCAAGTGGATGTTATTAATAAGGACTTCTCGAACGCCTTTGATATAATTCATTATCACGTTGTTCTTCTGAGGATATTGAAAATGTATGGCTTTTATTTGGATGCCATCTTAAACATTACCTATCAAATAGGCAGCAACTTGTTACTTACAGGAGATTTAACTCCAATAAATACATTGCTGCTTCTGGAGTGCCCCAAGGTACAAATCTGTGGCCACTATTATTCCCAATTTATATAAATGATTTAGCACGTTCTTTGGTAGAGAATAAATTTCTTTTTGCGGACGACTTAATAGTATATTAACGTATACGTTTTATAAAGCATAATTTAATAGTACGCGTCCATGTTAAAAAACGAACCGCTTGCGGCGAGTTTTATAACGGGACAAGTGCTTAAAACTGCTTTATATAACACGTACGTTATACTATTTTTTCTAATTTGTAATTTTTCAATAAAAAACACATATTTAAAAAGAAAATAAATCCTTTAAATTTTGTAAATTTTTATGTCTAAATTTTATGGTGGTAATACTATTTTTTATCATAGTAGCCTCTAGACAACAAAAATTATTTTGCGAACTGTCATTTTTTGATTTATTGACCATTTTCACCACGAGATTTTAAAGTTATTTTAGCGATATGAGATTTGAAATTGGACGGAATACGTTGTGTGATTCTTGTACATTCGGTACATATACAGAGTGTTTGGAAATTCGGGCGATTTTGCTACTTTTTTTCGAATTTCAAAAGACGCGATTTTACGTCACGGCATTGCAATTTAGCATAGGGAAGATGGAAAATTCAAATAAAGTTGAAGTTAAAATCGACATTGGAAGGTTAGTAGATTGAATTTTGGATAGGATTTGGCAGAAAATGATATATAATATATAATAGATTTGAAATGATTTCAACCGACTGCAGTGGTGGTGCGAGCGTTATTGATTGAGTCTGAGTATAAGTAAATGCAAAATAATAACATATTCACGTAAAAAAGACACAATCGACTTTAATTACACTATTTCTTTGGCTACACTTAATCGCTCGGTTACTTTTAATTCCCACATTACAGATGTTGTTTCTAGAGCCAGTATAGGGCACTTGGTTTTATTGTGCGGAATTGCACGGATTTCGCGAATACAGAAGCCGTAAAAACACTGTACTTTGTATTCGTTCGAACAAAACTAGAATATGCTTCGGAAGTCTGGAGCCTTTATTACAAAGTAGGTACATAAGTCCAGCATAATTTTACCAGTCAAAAAAGTTTTATTCTGATTTTTGACAGTTGTGTACATTTTTAATCAACATTAGTTCAAAAATGTCACGGTATTCTGAGAGAGAGCAAGCATTAATTTTAAAATTATTTCATTATTTTCAACGAGAAAGTGATGCCGAAAAGATTCTTTTACTCTTTAACGCCGTTTACGAGGTAAGTAGATGTAATAAAGCAGGAATTGTGAAAACATAAATAATAAACATGAAAAGTATATGGCCATATTGTTATAAATACCTATCTCTGTTTTAGAGAGTTTCGGATGCCTTGGGAGTTTCGTGTTCAACAATCCAACGAATGAAGGCAAAGGGGATAGAGAAGGATGTAGATTTTAAGAATCGCAATAACATAGCTATTTTGTCATCCCGTGGTCGACAACTTTACGAAATTGATGAACATATCATAAGCGAGCGTATTTATGGGATGTATAGAGCATGTAAACCCGTTACCATTCACTCAATACAACTTAACCTTAAAATCATTAAATCAATAAAATTATAAACGATGTGTGGGAACGGGAAAGATTTATCGATGCTTCAGATATTCTTCCCCTTATTATTAACTTGGACGAATTACGAATCTGATGATGATAATTCTTGCAGAGATGATTTATTTTAATTATAATTAAAAAACTGTTGTTTTGTCATATTTTATTATATTTTCTTTTATGATTTTATACATAAAATGACAATATTTGAACTAAATTTATATACTGATGCACAACAAAAAAAATTATATATGAAGAATATGACGTAACGGTCAGCGGTCATTGAACTGACTTTAGAAACCTGACATTCAAACAATAAATAATTAATTAAAAATTACTTGGACATTTTTTGATTACCTACCAATTGTCAGCTTGTATCCCTGGATATAAAAGTTAATTTAAAATATTCGCTAACTATACATTGTAAATATGCACTAAACAATCCATTAAACAGAGCTCAGCACTTGTTTCAGTGAACAACGAAGTTTTAACTGACAAAATCCTATAATTCCTATGATTCAGTCAACCCTTCTACATCTAGCTAGTACGGCCCTGACAGTTTTAAGTTATGATGTTCATTATCACATAACACACACAGTCAAGCCCGAAAAGGATATTTACTCCCTTTCTTTGTTTGTGTATATTGTATGTAATACCAGGCCTCCCTGACTGAGTCCTCTCTAATGGGAAAAACAAATATTTGTAATGTACTGACTTACTAGAAGATAACAAGCATTAATTAATTTACATTTTGACACTATTTACCTTATGCTTGTATGCCATATACTCACCTTAATGCACTCGAGGTGCAACAGCTGTTTAAAACGGCATTCTTTCACTAGATTAAATGTGGCTTTGTGCCCTTTAGAGAAAATTGAAATGTGGAGTATGTAAGTGATATCTCCGTTTATAGGTAAGGTGCATAATAAGTGGTACGCTACAATTTATGTCATAATTATATTAATATTAAAGCAGCATGATATAGGAGCCATATTACCGGTATTACTAATTACGAGCAAAATGGTACATTAGCAAAATAAATAAATGGTGTATCAGGTGTAAGGGAATATTTGTGTACGGATTTCTGACAAATCACGAATAAATTATGTAATAAAGTTTGTAAAGCGTATTTTAACCCTTTAACTCCCAAACGCAACAAAAAAATGTAGCCCTGTACATGGGAGTACCGACAGAATTGCCTGCGGTTAAAATTAAACCAATACTATTTTAATCTACTTTTGCCAAAGGTATGTACGTCTATGTTCCACTCATGACTACTTGCACAACACAATAAATCCGTTCCATCTGCACGCACTAGTGTGAACTAAGCATAATAATATTGACAGTCGCTGCGTTTAGATGTTAAAACTTTTCTTGAGACTGGTATTTCAATGTATTTTTAATGTTTTTGATCCCGTTTTTTTATATAAAAAAATATAATTATAATTTTTTCGGGGTTTTCCCGACAACTATGACAGTACATTGATTCTAAAACTACAACAAAAATATTCAATTTCATAAGGAATATGTTATGGGATTTCAAGAGGGTAAGGTATTCTGGTACTTTCATGTACCTGTGGTAGTTAAAGGGTTAATACAAGCAGAAAGTTATCTAATGGTTTAATTTGGAGGAAAGAAATTCTTGCGCTCATTGGACTAATTTTAATTATTAATGTATTTCGGTAGTTTGGTTTCTACCTTTTTCAGGGCTACACAAGATAAAATGACTACTTATAAATGAAATTGTTTTTTGAATATTGGTCTTAACAAATAGAAAACGGAAAACTCAATACACTTTTAAACATTATACACTGAGAAAAAGTCTTCTATTCCTTATAAGAATTCACATTATATAACCTGGATTAAAAAATTGTTTATATTTGTTTTGTTATAGGACTAGAATCAACCAAAAAATCATCATGCCGAAGAAAACTTATTTCTTTCTATCATCTTGTAGCTCCGTTTGGACTGTTCGCACCTATTGTATTTCTTATATTCCTTATTCTATTCTCCTGATGATGAATGTATATACATTCGAAACATGTAGATAATTTACCCTTCAATAAAACTTAAAACTTATTTTAATATACAAGTGGAGGAAGACTTAAAGTGTCTTATTTTTTTCCCTTTTAAACATACACTCCACAGAGTCCACTTAAGGTGGGAGTATCAACATGCTTGCCAACCTATAACCTATTTCGCGTTTATTTATTTAATTTTTCTAGCTTTTACACAAAATTTAAATAAAATCATTATCGTCTTCATATTTTATAGGTAATAATTGACATATTAAATAAATATTAAGGAATTTCATTAAATATTTTAGGAGAATTGTATATCGAAAAATATCGGGTAAGATTACTATGTACGGGAAGGAAAAGAGGAGGAAACTCCTTTCGATTTTTAATATCGATTTTAATTTTTAACACTTTTTTAAATATTTTAACTTTTTTTTTGTCCAATTATACAATATGTTCTTGTCCTTTTCATGTTTTTAAAATTTGTTTACGTTTTGTGTAAGTGACACTTGGGCCCTTCGGTGCTGATGATGGTACTTTCTAGTACCGAAACATGATGACCCCAATAAATTGACTTTTTATATATTATTTGTGGAAATGACTGTGAGTTTTTCCCCATATCTACACAGCTCCATTCTGAGATAATGGACTACTTCCGTAAAATAATGTGGCTTTGCCCAACGCCGCTTTAAATTTAGTGATCGGACGTGAAATGCCCAGTGTAATACTATTAAAATATTTTTACTAATCATGGACGGTGACTTCTGGGGTGTCCTAAAGAATCTAAAATTCGACCAAAGAACCCCGCACTTATTCTCTTATGGAAAATGGCCCTCGGTTAAATTTTCAAAATTTTTAGTATGTTATAAAGAATGCTATTCTTATCAAAAGTGTTCATGGCCACAACAATATCTGCCGACCAGTCTTTGAGATACAGGGTGTCCAAGTTGCAAAATATGAATTCTCAATACATTATATTTTCCTAGTTTATAATATGAATTTGTTTTGTTTTTCTAAATTTTTGATGGCCCTGTCATAGATAGGATAGAATGCTATAAAAATAGTTTAAATTTTTTTATTATATACCGGGTGAGAGACGAAAATTATTTAATATTTTTTGTTAAATCATTGTATTTTCGGCATTAAATTAAATGTTTACAATGTAATAGTGTGGATGACATTAGCTTGGAGCAAGCAATCAGAATTTATATGTCTTATATTTATACAGGGTAACTCAAAAAAGTTAATATTTTTTTTAATTAGTTTTGAAAGAAATTTTCTAAGTAGATATTTCTTTATATACTACTTGTCGCTTATCGTACGCTTAGAAATATATATAATTATCAAGGTTATACAGGGTGTTTCAGATGATAAGCGATAGAAAAATAACATAAAAATGAATGTATTTATAAATCACCCGGTATATTAAAAATGGATCGGTTAAATTTCGTTATTTTTTAATACTTTTTGCTTGAAGTGTCTTACTTACATGTTTGCTATTAATTTTCCTTTTCCTATAATCAGTTCTGGAGATATACAGCGTCGAACAGACTCAAAACTCAAAAAATAAAAAAATAAAATAATAACAATTTTTTTAAAATTTTAATAAAATTTGTTATGTAAGTTCATTTTATGGTTAAAAATAAATATATTTAATGGTATACATGGTGCTTCGAATAATTAGGGGCCTACTTATTATTTTTGGATAAAATAATTTGGATATAATAAATTTTTTATAGTTTTTATATATATTTCTTATTTGCAAGTGTTATAATACCCTAATTATTCGAAACACCCTGTATAGCAATTAATATATTTCTTTTTAACCATAAAATGAATTTACATAACAAATTTTATTGAAATTAAAAAAAAAATTTAATTTATTTTCTTATTTTTTGAGTCTGTTCGACGCTGTATATCTCCAGAACTGGTCATAGGTAAAGGGAAATCAATAGCAAACATGTAAGTAAGACACTTCAAGCAAAAAGTATTAAAAAATAAGGAAATTTAACCGATCCATTTTTAATATACTGGGTGATTTATAAATACATGCATTTTTATGTTATTTTTCTATCGCTTATCATCGGAAACACCCTGTATAACCTTGATCATTATATATATTTATAAGCATGCGATAAGCGACAAGTAGTACATAAAGAAATATCTACAAAATTTCTTTCAAAACTAAAAAAAAAAATATTAACTTTTTTGAGTTACCCTGTATAAATATAAGACATATAAATTCTGATAGCTTGCTCCAAGCTAATGTCATCCACAGTATTACTTTGTAAACATTTAATTTAATGCCGAAAATACAATGATTTAACAAAAAATTATTAAATAATTTTCGTCACTCACCCGGTATATAATAAAATTTGTTTAACTATTTTTATAGTATTCTATCCTATCTACGACAGGGCCATCAAAAATTTGGAAAAACAAAACGAATTCATATTATAAACTGGCCGGCAGATATTGTTGTGGCCATAAAAACTATTGATCAGAATGGCATTTTCTACAACATACTAAAAATTTAGAAAATTTAACCGAGGGCCATTTTCCATAAGGGAAGTTCTTTGTGCTCTTCGATGGAAAGTTTTAATCCAGATCTCTTTAAGTTATTTTAATGGCCCGAGCTGCTGGGGCTACACCACAGAGAAATAAAACAATTTAAATCGCATCTCTAAATCTGTTATTTTCGTGTATAACCAGAACGAACACTAATTACACAATAAAAACTTAATTATATTGTCGTAATGAGAGCGTTGTCTGCGACAGCCAACAGTAGACGGATAGTCGCCTCTAATGAGATCATTTTTAAATATGTCTACTGGGCATGACGCAGAGCGCAAAATTGCAAATTTTAAATATTTTAACAGATGTTCAATAAAGGAATGTTTGCCGTCACTAATATTATTAGATGATACTGAAATCCATGCATTTTAATTTATGTTTTTTAAATTGGGTTGACGACATTTGGTGGAAGATAGACTGGTCGACGACCGACGACAATGATTCAGTGAAAGACAGCTTGGAGGAGTTGGATAGAAGATAATTCAGTAAATCGGAGGCTTCCTACCCGCCTCTGACTAGTGTTTCACAAAACGGGAAATCTCGCACTTTCTAAAAAACTCTCGCAAATCGAGACGATATTTTTTCGTCTCGTCTCGCGAGAGTTTAGCCATTTTTCTTTTCGCAATATGTCGTCATCAAAAAAATGTACAAAATTTGGGTACAGTAAAACCTCTCATAACGGACATCTCTATTAAGCGGACATTTTTTCATAGTCCGGAACTAGGTATATGAAATTCCATAAAAACCAACCTCTCTTGGGCGGACTCTCCGCGGACAGGCTGTTTTTATACAAAGTCACTCGCGAAAACTCTTCTTTAAACGGACAAAAAATTGTTAAAAGTATTTGGGAGACGATTCCTACATTTTTAAATTTTAGGGCCTTTAATTCAATCTAAGGCAAAAGAGATTGCAGATACTTTGGGATATGAAAATTTTAGTGCGTCATCCGGATGGCTTGAAAAGTTCTGTCACAGGCATAACATAGTTTTTAAGGCCATATTGGGAGAAGCTGGAAGTGTTAATCTAGAGGATGTGAACAGTTTTTTAAACAAAGTACCTTCTCTTTTAGAAGACTATTCACCAAAAGATGTATATAATGCAGACGAAACAGGACTGTAGACCAGGGCATTATCAAAAATTTTAAAGCATTTTATAGAGTAATTTTGGTCAAAAGTCTATTATCAAAAATGGAATCTGTTTCCAATATTTAAGGTCTTACTAAAGCTATAAATGTTTTAGATGCTGTCTATTTTATAAAAACTTCTTAGCAAAAAGTTACAAAAGAAACAATAACAAATCGTTTTCGTAAAGCAGGAATTAAAACAGATCAAAACCAAATTGTGGAAAGGGACGATTTTTCAGCAAAAGATAACCTACCTCTTTCTATTTTACATGAGATATGGAAAAATTCTGAATTTCTAGGATTTGATAACAATGATTTGGGCGAGTTCATTAACATTGATAGCAATGTGCTATTAGAAGATTATAGTGACCCCATTCCTACCGATTATGTAGCCCAAACTGAAACCACATCAATATCTGACGACTCTGATGAAGAAGTTGAATGCAGTAATCAAACAAATGTTAACAATTATCAACAAGCCATTAGTATGGTAAAGGAATTACAAGAGTATGCAAAGAATAGAGGTGACTCTACAGCAATGGAATTGTAATCAGACTTGAAATTACATTTGCTAGATTGCAAGTTTAAAACGCAAACACGTCAAACTACGTTATTAGATTTTTTTAGTACTTCATCCTAACTAAAACTAGTGTATTTTTGTTATCTTTAATAAATGTTTATTTGTACATATATATAAGTAGTAGGTAATAATTTTGCATTTACATATTACCTAATAACAAATTTCCCCCTCTATTAGGCGGCCACATTTAGACAGCCCTGTAGGTATCCGCCTAATAGAGGTTTCACGGTATATACCTACGGGTTTGGTTATATTGGTAACACGCTTGCCAGATTTTACAATTTTTGTCATTTTGATGATTTTACCCAATGAACGCCAACTATTGGCAATACTAATTGTTGTAAATCATCCTTACATAATAATAATTTTAAATAAAGCTAGGTATGGGTTTTAGTTAGTGGACGTTCGTGATGAAAACACTTTACAACAATAAAATTATACAAGTGTTTTAAAAGGATAATATAAAACCGTAAACAATTCGATAATACGTTAGAACATTGGTCAAAATTTAAAAATTAAAAAATTTCCACGATTTTTCAGATCGATAACCACACATATAGGTAGCTATTTTTTTAGACCTAACTATGATAACGATTGTCGATAATTTTCCGGGGTGCACTGATTTATAATAAACCGTTTAGGTGTTATTCGGAGGTGGAAAAAGTCCAACATCACCTAAAATCTACTAAGTAGGTTTTGTTTGTTATGACCCAAATTTCATTACTTATCTTATAATAAATAAACTTATCCACACGATGCTCCCCAAAATAACTGCTACAAGTTAACCGCAAGTCGCTATACCGTTTTGCTTTAACCTCTCTGAAATTGCCTCGTAAATAAGGGTTGCCTGACGGGGTGACTGTACAATAACTTCAAGCTTGAGAAAGGATTTATCATTTCCCGAGGTCGTGGAAATTAATTGTTAAGCTAACTTTTGAAGTAATTAGGGTTTGGACGGTAAGTATATCCACGCGATCCAGGTCTATTTCCCTTTGGTAATAGTAAACTTTCGTAATTAGGTAAGTAAGTAAGATAAGTAATTAACTTATCATGTATACACACTATAATAAGCATGCGAATGGTAAATTACACATTTGCTTTTCTGGTATTCAACAATCAACTTCTAAACAATAACATAAATTAGTTTGTTCTGATTTATTTTAGTAGAAATTAATAAACCAATTTTGTCCAATGACATACAATAAAACGGTTTTAATTTTTTTTCTCGAAAATGAAGTGAGATAGGAAAAAAATTCAAGAGGCAAAGAAGTTGTATCTTTACATGCTTAATTAAAAAAAAATATTAAAGCTACAAAAAATACAGTGGCGTACATTTTTTTGATAATAATATTCGCTAAGGTGCCCCCCGGGACGCCACTGGACTAAATAATTTTAATCTATTTAGGGCTAAATTAGCCTCTTAATACAACAAATATTATTGCCAAATTTCAACAGCATCGAGTTAGTATTTTTAATTTAATTAATAATTTCATTTTTTATTTCTATTTTTTTAACATCCTGTATCTTGAAAACCCTGCATTTCCGGACCCATGTTTATAGAAACTTTTTTTCATATTTTTTAAGAAGGAATCACCCTCTAAAATATCTCCGTCTATTTTTTGAACACCCTGTATAAGTACGAACTTCAGTATCACTAGACGTGTGTTAATTTTTTCGCAAATAACAAACCCTTTTATAGCGAACTTTCGGTTAAAACAAACCTTAAATTTTGATATGATCGTACGATTTTTATTTTATAACGAACCTAAATCGGAGAACAAATTACAGCCTATGGATCAGGGTGTCATCCATAGCTTAAAAAGCAATGCATTATCGCCGGCTTCTTCTTTCGAAAATTGTAAATTTTATTGATAGTGGTGGGGAAAATTTTTTCATCAACCTTTTGGATGGAATAAACTTCATTCATATGGCAGGGTAGAAAGTATCAAAACAAACACAAGGTGGTTTCCTGAAGGTAGAAAACGATTTTGATTCAGACGATGACCTGCCATTAGCCGAATGGCTGAAAAAAATTAGACAGGAAAATGATAACAATATTCTAGACAATCTTCCTTGTTCTGAAAATGAGTTCAATGAATTTGTCCATATTGATGATAATCTTGTAAGTGTCGAATACTTGAATGATGATGCCATTGCCGCTACTGTGTCTTCTTCAGTTTGTATTGATGACGATGAGGAGGCGGAAGATGAAGAATCTGTGAGTACAGAATTAAGACAAGTTCCAACCACATTAGATACACTTCAGCATATTGACAACGTTCGTCATTTCCTTCAGTCACGAAATACTCCGCAAAGTGTTCTTAATCGATTAGCCGAAGTAGAATCTTACATAATGTATCTACTTATTACAAAACATTTTTATGTACCTTCACATGTACAATATATGTACCGGGTGTTCCACCTAAGGAGGTAATCGGCTATATCTCAGAAAGTAATAACACTAGGACTTTGGGAAAAATATATATCGATAAAAGCGGCCAAGAGAAATTGCTGGAAATTATTTTCAAGTTCGAAAAATGACCGCTAGGGGGCGTAAGAGAACTTTCAAAATAGAAATGCCGATTTCCTCTTGATTTTTCTTAATAAAAATATGTTAAAAATAGAAGCATTGTATTCTTCATAAAATTATGCAACTTTATGTTAGGAATAGTTTTTTTCTATTTTCAATAATAAAGTGGTGGGAGAAGGTCAAATCTTTTTTCTTTCAAACGCTGATATCTCTGCTTTGGATAAACCGATGTTATTCAACTTGGTTTTGAAAAAAGCCCTTCTTTTCCTCTACACGTAGATCTATTAACTATACCATATTGATCCTGATGGTGGCCACCAGATAGCGTTTTTCCGTAATTCCTCAATGGGGTTAGTTTTTTAATCCGACGTTTCGGATTCGAACGACCATCATCAACTTTTCTATTTTAAATACGGACCTGGATTTTTTATTCCACTATTTATTAGCCTTTATAAGCCTAAAATAAAATATGATGAAAAAGTCATATCATAACATTTGATTTTTTTGAGAAAATCCTTATTCATTGAGGAATTACGGAAAAACGCCATCTAGTCGCCACCATCAGGATCAATATGGTATAGTTAATAGATCTACGTGTAGAGGAAAAGAAGGGCTTTTTCAAGACCAAGTTGAATAAAATCGGTTTATCCAAAGCAGAGATATCAGCGTTTGAAAGAAAAAATCACTTTATTATTGAAAACAGAAAAAAACTAATTTTAACATAAAGTTGCATAATTTTATGAAGAATACAATGCTTATATTTATATCATATTTTTATTCAGAAAAATCAAGAGAAAATCGGCATTTCTATTTTTAAACTTCTCTTACGCCCCCTAGCGGTCATTTTTCAAACTTGAAAATAATTTCCAGCAATTTCTCTTGGCCGCTTTTATCGATATATATTTTTTCCCAAAGTCCTAGTGTTATTACTTTCTGAGATATAGCCGATTACCTCCTTAGGTGAAACACCCGGTACATATGTATGTATGTATATTATTAAAAATACCACATTTTTTATTTGTCTCAGCATTCATCATTTATTGCGAACTTCGCTTATAACGAACCGTTTTCGTCGGTCCCATGAGGTTCGTTCTAACCGAACATTACTGTATTTCAAAAAATGCTACAGATAGACAGACATCCTTTATAAGAGTCGAAGAGTTCTTGAAGAGGTATAAGATGACAAAGAATTGATTCAATGAGCGTCATTCTTTAGTTAGAGTGAAATAAACTCATTTTCATTCTCTTCTAACGGTCGTTCCTAAGAAGTACAAACTTACATTTTCTACCAACAGTGCAGCTGCGTCTGTTACTTTCTTCATTTAAACCCATATGCATTTTAAGTATAAGTACATTAGGTTTCTACATACTATAAAACTGCAATGTATAATACTATTTTTAAGAGCATCAAATAAATTAAAACATTTTTAATCATTATTAACTTTTTAACTTTCCAGCAACGTTTACTAAAACTTTGCTTCCTTAGCAAAACTTCGAACAAAACTAATTGTAAATCAATTGGCCATCTATCAACAAAACTTTTAGGTATAGCTTCGCCAATAAGTAAGTACGTAATCAATTAGAACTAAGAACAACACGGAGGATTTATTGAGCAATTTCCATAATTGAATTCGAGTGCTGGTTCTCCTTAAATCTACAGGTTTTTTTTTAAGATGTAAGAGGCTTTTCTCGCTACAATAGCCACGTCATCGTCGACGAACACGATCACAACCCAGCAAAATTTGATCTGTATTTGGTTGTATTTAGGTGTAAGTCTTAATCGATTTTATGTTCAATTCGAAAAGTACCTACTTGATATCAAGGGCCACGAAAATTGGCTCATCGTGGCACGCGCAGTGACGGAACTTCCATAAGGTCATTTGGCCAATGACCTCCCTCGCTTATTCTCTTTTCATGTAAGTCAATCTTTATTAAGTTTAAGGTTCACCCAATTAGACAAACTTATTTGTGAAAGATGAAAGAGTTTTGTACTTCCATTGCCTTTATTGGTTTTATATCACTTTTTTTTTAAACAATGTTAATGTTGCATATTTTGGTTTAACAATACTGTTATTTTATTTAAAACTGTAATTTGAAAACAAATGAATATTGGATAACAACATTTGAGTTTTTTCTTATTATTTGGATGCATAGATTACACCCTTAGAGTTTAGCCCATTCCTCCCGACTCACCCTGTATAAATAACCAGTATATCGCTAATGCCATGTTACAATATTATGCCATCTATGAAGGACTAAAGCGGGAAATGGACTTTGCGCAGTTCACATAATTTTGTCGATAATGTAAACACTGAACAGGACAGGTTTAAAATGTATTTAACTATTTTTTGGTATCTACTCAATTTCTGAAACACTTTATTAACTGTTTGAAGGTTGGAGAAAATGATGTTTCTTGAATAATGAAGGAGTTTTGGACTTCCATTGTCTTTATTTGTTTTAAATTAAAACGTTTCAACGGGTAAGTATCTCCAGTCGTCTTCAGGTGAATACTAAATAAGTAAAGTAACTACAAGACTATTTATACTAGCTAGGTAGGTGCACTGAAGCATAACTGAGGTGGGTGCAGTCGCCAGTCATGCGTTCAGTTGGCACGCGATCTTATCCTAAGATTACATCTATCTAACAAAGGTTTCCAGATATTTTTAATGGGTTTACTAAAGCAGCCTGGGTTCTGGTGAATAGCAGCAGCTTTCCTTAAACTTTCTTTCCTCCAGTGTGGTTCCTTATGTAGGATTTCCGCTTCTGACCATAATATGATATGGTGACCATATTTCCAGGCATGGTCAGTTGCACCTGACTTTCCGGTCTCTCCTTTTAACGTATTGTTTTTGTGTTCTTAAATCCTTGTCTCGAGTGGTCTTAATGTCTCACCTATATAAGATTGGTCGCACTTGCAGCGGGTCTGGTAGACGCAGTTTTTCCTATGTTTTTGACTTGTAGGCTTTGTCTTCGTCAGGTGGCTTCTTATAATAGGGTGTCCCTCGAGTGATTTAAAACAAATATAAAGACAATGGAAGTCCAAAACTCTTTCATCATTCAAGAAACATCATTGTCTCCAACCATCAAACAGTCAAACTTATTTGTGTTTCGCGTAGGTATTATTTATATTACCTATAAAATATGCCTTTGGTCTCATGTTAGAAGTCATCAACTTTTTACATGGACGAAAAACAAGTAGAGTGCTTTTCTAGAACCCCCGAGAGGGACACTACTATACTTTAAATATAATAGGTAAGTTATTTCTATAACATCCCGTATATGTGTTAAATTCTAGAAAATCTATTTTCCTGCACTAAACAATAAATAAAGACATAAAAACGTAAAGTATACCCTTAATTTTACGAAGAATAACGGCTGTTTTAGTTGTTTTTCCCAACGATATCGTTGGCTGGATGTTGTACCGTTTTGCATAACCCAGTAAAGTAATTACTGTTATCGTGCATTGGTGGTAAATTCGAATCCAGCGGACTTAAAAAAAAACAGTTATAATAGTTATTTATGTACCAAGGCAGTAAAGTGATTCTTTATCGGACGAGTCTGAAATTATGAGATGGGCGAGCGAAGCGAGCGAGGCGAATAACAGGCGAGTCGATAAAGACACTTTACTGACGTGGTGCATACAAAATTTTATCGCCAACTGTTCAGAATTTATAATATAAAAAATTGAGGTATAAGGTCGCAATAAATCGCGAAAAAATTATTATCGAGCTGTCATAGGGAAACGCGTGACAGTGACAGACGATTTTTGATTAATAAATGTCAAAGTCACTAATTTGCGGAGGGTTAAAGTATTTTTGCGGCAGGTAATAGTTATTTGTTTTACTAGGCAGAAAAGCACAATATTTAATGCTGCGGCTGGTGTTTCATAGACGAGGCGCAGCCGAGGCTAGGAAACCAGCCAAGGCATTAAATCTGCTTTTCTTCCTAGTAAAACATATAATTTTTTCTCCAAATTTGTTCCAATTTCACGCAAAATCGTATTTTTTATATTTATGTATGTTATTTATGACATTTATTGAATTGTTGTGTTTACTTGTCATTTTAAATTTTAATTTTTAATGACACCTGACAGGCTCAAAAGGTATCATTAAAAGACCGCTTTTAATGTCATTTGGAGAAAAAGTATTTTTTCTATTCCACGTTCATAATAAGCTCAGTACGATACGCATTTGCGTATCGTAATGAAGCTATTTCGATAAGCGTTTTTTCTTTATTTGATGTTGGTAACATTTAAATGTTTTATTTCATTGTCTTGCGCGGCCTTTGTGATTTACGAGAAAACCCATTTTTCGCAGAGGAAAAATAGCTTGATAACCTACTTTTTTATTCTGTGTGGATACATGTATGTTGGTTGCATAAATCTATAAATCAATCTTTTGTAGATGATTCAAGCTATAATTTTCTGTCAACTCCTATCCGAAATTCAATCTACTAACCTTCCAATGTCGATTTTAACTTCAACTTTATTTGAATTTTCCATCTTCCCTATACTAAATTGCAATGCCGTGACGTAAAATCACGTCTTTTGAAATTGGAAAAAGTAGCAAAATCTCCCGAATTTCCGAACGCTCTGTATATGTACCGAATGTTCAAGGATCACACAACGTAATATTCCGTCCAATTTCAAATCTCATATCGCTAAAATAACTTTAGAATCTCGTGGTGAAAATGGGTCAATAAATCAAAAAATTACAGTTTGCAAAATAATTTTTGTTGCCCAGAGTCTACTATGATAAAAAATAGTATTACCAACATAAAATTTAGACATACAAATTTACAAAATTTGAAGGATTTATTTTCTTTTTAAAATGTATTTTTCTGGATTATAAAAGGTGAAATAGAAAAAAATGTATAAAGCACATGTGTCATAAGGCGTTTTAGCGCACGTGTCAATAAAAAAACTCGCCAGTTTGTGGCTCGTTTTTTAAAATAGACGCGTGCGCTAAAACCGCTTCTTATGAAACGTGTACTTTAATATACTATTATTTTATAATAAAATAAAGTGTTCGTTTACTTCCGGAAATCACTCTGATAATGTACGGCTTTACTGACGGTTGACGATAAATAAAATTATTACAACCTATAAGAGAAAATATTCCGAGTTTGAATGTAATGCAATGCTATGGTGCTGTAAAAATTGTTATATTGTATTTAAATACCTTTTACATAATTTTTAAATAGTGTAGTAAGTTATTGTTCGTAGTTGGGTGTTGGGAAAAATATGCTGTACAACTTAAGTGGATTGTTAATTTAAAGTGCAATCAATTTACTTCCTATAGTGCCATATGAATCCCGTATCCACTCTTGTTGTTTGTTGAACAAACTACTTTTAAATTTAGAACTTTAATTATTTATAATAAAAATAATTTTTTTAAGATAAAAGGTAGATAAAATATTTTATCTTATAAATATTTATATACATTTCAAAAACACAAGTTAAATTTAAAAACTCATTACATTTATGACAAACACCAGGGCCCAAAGTGTTGTATTTCAATATTTCTTGATTGACGTTATTCAGTTATTGTAACCAATCTAAAAAAAATTCGGTCAAAGCGGAGGTCAATAATAGAGTTCACTTCGCGTGCCGTTATGAATTCTTAAACAATTGATCAGCGGGTTTGCAAATGCCTCCAATCTTAAAACATCGCCAACTGCAAAATAAATAACTGTTTTCTGACTCGTTTGTCGATAAACAATATCGCTTTTTAATGCTGTACGTTTTGTATGTACCGTTGCCACATCAGTGGAGTAATTACTACCATTCATCCACGCAGAACGCAGTGGTTGAAATCTACTTAGCAAGGAAAAAAAAGTCGAGATACGATATATAGTAAAAAAATCTCCAAGAAGATCAAAGAATTGCCGGCCTAACTTCAAAAATATACTTTCTAATTGAAAACTGTCATTGAGTGAAATTTGAACATTGTATATAATTTTTTTGCATTCTGTTTCACAACATGACTTTGCAGATTATTTTGTACATTAAACGACATAAAAGTTCAATAATATACCTATACAGTTTTTAGAAAACGTATTTTACATATGTCCCACTAGAGTTAACTATTTCTTAAAACAAAGCGCGTTTCGACAGTTGACAACCACATGTGATAATAACAGCTGATACTGGTTTGTTCCTAAAAGTTCCCAGTTCAGTAATGGGCCGTAGAAAACTCACGCGCCATTTTGCATCATATTGTGTTCTTCTGATTTTGGTGTTGCTGTAGCTGTTTTTTCGTAAATCTATAATAGAAAATGACGATAAATAAAATGCTATTACCAATAATGAACATTTCATTTATCGTCATATCCTATTATAAAGTTAATATAAATTATGGCAACGAAACATAATCTCGGCTTGCGGACTTTAAAGTGTGAAAAGACCTGCGTTTTGCATTAAAAGTACACAGGGAAGCCAAAAACAATGGACTCTCTGGGGTCGAGTAGACATTGACAACTGTTTCGTCCTTGTAAGAAACTCATCAGAGTGCCACAACCCGAAGCAACTCCACCGATAACACCGCAGCGCATTTAAACCCAGCTTAATAAAATAGCATTTTAAAATATCAGCAGAATTTAACCGTATCTACGCTTACCTGAAAAATTCAACCAAGATAGGAAACGAAAACATTTAAAATAAAATAGCGGTGGGTACTTCGCTATCTAAATGTATTTGCTTAATTTTTATTCGATAGGCTCAATGTCCTGTAACTTCAGGCTATGCAGTCCTTACCCAATTTTTTAGACGGGCGATTAAAAACCTATTAATAACCACTGTATGAAAATATAAATTATCCCTGAAACATTGGCGATATATTTTTGGAAAATGTCTCGCAAATATCTTAAGAATTCCGGTCGGATGGCAGCTATTACCCTATAATCCTCTTAAACATTTATCAGGACTTGGTGTTGTCGTTTTCATGCCTCGTTAGTCATTTTAGAACGGAAATGTTTGTACTCATAAAACAAAAAGGTGTTTGACGATGGCAAAGTTTTATTTTGCCAAATTCAGACTTAATCTCATGCGATTATTACATAAATAAATTAATAGCCTACCCTACGGTCTCTAAGTTGATTTTCTTTAGATTTTAAACAATAATTAACTAACCAGACAACTTTGAATGTAATTTATGTCACATCAGTAAAAGTGGCGCTGTTAGTACCGCGGGAGCAAAAATTATTTCCATCAAAGAGGGCCTTGCATCTAAGGACGTAATGCTTAGCCGTAGAGCTTAATACCTGTTGGGTGTTCGTAACTACCTGAATTAACAATCAATCAGTTATTCCGTCATCTTTGACAGTCGTTGCAAGTAATTTGATTCATCGCTAATTTTTCCAATTTCTTGAACAATTCACACAATGGGCTTTACGGAACAGCACAAAACATTCATGGTTAAAGCATATTTTCGAAACGGGGTTAGAGTAAAATGGTGAGTGGCAATACAATCCGGGTTTGTGCATGGACGATTTACACGAACATTTTCCTAACGTTGCTTTTATTGCTGGGGATTTTTATCATTGCCTGAAAAGAACCGTGGCTGTGTTTAGGGAAACAGGTTCTATACAACACAAAAAAGAAGCAGGAAGACCATCTGTAAGAACAGAAGAACTTGTTGCAAACGTTCGTGAAATAATGCAAAATACGCCAACAAATTGTATAAGTCGTCTGTCCCAAGAAGTGGGAAGATCTTATGGAACATGCAGGACTATTCTTAAGAAGCAGCTAAATTTGTTTCCTTATAAAGTGCAAGTATTCCAAGAAATACAAGCCGCAGATTTTAAAAGACGCAGTTACAGCACAGCGGTATAGAGACAATATTTGAATCCATTTGTGGAGCAATTACTTGACGACGACTTTCGAAAATATGAAGACACGTGTTTGTGTTTATGCTTGCAGCATGGTGGTGACCAATTTCAGCAATTTATGTAATTATTTTTCTTTTTCTTTCTGTATAGGTATTCTTACTTTGTTAATTTTGTAAACAACAAAAATAAATTTGTATTTGTCTACTTATTTTATTATTAGTTTGGCATATCATGTCATAATATGAATTTAACAAATTTTTAACCTAGATTTGGTTAGATATGTCGTCCCCATATCATTGTGTTCTAAACCAAGCCCCACGTTTTTTAGTCCAAGCCCTCTTTGATGCAAATAATTTTTGCTCGCACGGTATTGTATAAAAACACATATCGGTTTTCCGGTGAAATACATTGATCTAAGTGCAAATTTAATTATTCCTAGGAAATTGCAATTTAAAACAGAAATTACGCATTTCATATATTTGATATATTAAGAAATATCTCAGAACTAATTGTTTGTGAATTCAAATTGGTAAATTTGCCCTTGTTTAAGATGACATAAACCAGTTATTCTTTTTATAAAAAACGATGGGTATATTATGGTACTACCAAAAAATAAGGCATGATTTTTATTATATTTATTTTTTTATTTAACTTTTTTACAAGTATTTGTGTCAGCGGCGCACCCAGGATTTTATGTTAGGGCGGGCCCGCCAACCAGTGCTGGAAGCAAATTTTTTAATAAACTTTTAAGTTACGCATTTTTCTAGAACTTTGGAGCTTTTTTAACAGGTACTCTTGCAGGGAAGATCGCAATAGCCTAGTCATGGGAGTCGTTAAACGGTTTCTTAGGGGGGGGGGGCATTGGCGGCTTGTGACTTGTTAACTGGGGGGTGTACTAAAAGCCTGCTGTAGGCGAAATGCGCCGCAGGCGAAATTTTTTTAAGACCACGCCCAAATTTGGTCAATAATTATTATAGTAAATATTTTAAAAATTTATGATTACCTTCTTATTCTATTGAAAATGAAATAAGATAAAAAATAGAAAGGCTAATTTATTTTTCATTAGTGGGTACATTGTTTAAAAGTAAAGTTCATTCATCTGTTTTTATTTGCAGCAAACTTATCAATAACAATAAAGTTCCTAGATTTACACTTTGTGGTATATGTATCAAGTTAATTTCGAGAGTTTAGGTCTTCCCTTAATTTTAATTTCAATTTTTTGCTCAATACTTAATGAGCTAAAATTGTTTCTCAAACATTCATAGTCGTTTTGGCATTAAAACTGTTTATTTTTATTAAAATAAGTCTTTACTACCCCAAAATAATAACAAAAATATAAAGGAAAACTCGAAATAATAAATTCTTAAATTCAATCAAACCATATTAAACCTCAATAAGTCAACTTTTGTCAATAAGTCAACTTCCAGGGGGGGGGCAAATGCTCCACCTGGCCCTCCTCAAACGAGGCCCGTGAGGTAAATCTAAGACTTTTTAAAATACTTATCCACTTTCATAATTTTTATTTCATTGGGGGTTTTGGGGGGGGGGGGCAAGGCCCCCTTGGCCCCCCCCCTGGGTGCGCCACTGATTTGTGTACGCTTCCAAAATGAATCAATAAGTAACCTATTCAAATCAAAGAAGTCGCACAAACATAAATAAATTTAATCACTCACACAATAGCATAACTCCTTATTTAAAGCCGGTCCCAGAATCCCAGATATGGCTAAAATCTCTTCGTTGGATGATCTCTTTTAGCTTCCTCTTACTTTACATCCCTTTAAAATTGCTTAAGCAAGAAATTGCCGAGAAAACGTCAAAACATACCCTAATGCTTGATATAAATCAGGAGGATGCTAATTTACGATCATTTCTCAAAAGTAAATCTCCGGCCAGTTTACAACTCGAGCAATTACGTGGTCTTCGTGCTCTATATAATAAATTACTGGTATTTATGTATTAACGCAGAAACCGCACTCCAACCCCCAACGCCTGAATTTGCTTTCAGGAAATAGCACAAAATAAAGATTTAAAACATAAAAATGTACGCTTTGCGGCTAATGGAATGACTTTTTTGTCCGTGGAAACAGTGGCGGACTAAGGGTGTATGGAGCCTAAAGCAGTTATAATTTATCCAAAGTCAGTGTGATGACATTCCAATTATTCCATACGGCATACAAACGGCGGTAAACAGTCTTCAAATTAAAAATGTTTCTTTTATATCAGTATTCAATTGTTAGTCAGTAACTTTCTTTGAAAGCTAGTTTGCAAATATACTTTACACCGAGGAGTTTGAGTGTGACAGAAAAAAATAACAAGCCATTCATTGTTATAATAATACATTCTTTAGTCCTTAAGAAACAATATAACTGAAATCAAGACAAAAAGTGTTTTCTGTATTTAAAAACAACTAATTAACAAACCCTTGTTTCTCGTATATTCTTATATTGTGCTTACAAATCCGAAAATTTTGAAGAATTGGCAACATCAAGGGATACAAGCGCCAGTTAAAGCGGTCTCCGACCCGTTCAACGATCGATTCTGTCAGACAGAGATAGGCCAGTGACCGCCGATGGCATGGAAAAGACGAAGATAAAATATACGTAATTTGGAATTTGTGGACGGGCTGGACAATGGTCGGAGAATGAAGTTCTGGTAAAGAAATTAAAGCATTTTCTGAGCAGTGTCGTGCCGTGTCAGGTTTATTTTTCTGATTTTAGTTGTTGTGTATAGAATTTTTGAGTTACCTTATATTTATTATTATATATACAGTGGGTTTATAAAGTGTAGTATGTACAAACACCGAATGCAAAACAAACTTATAAGTGTGTATACGCATTTTAATTATTTGTTTGGGACGCCTATGGTTAGGAAATTCCTACAGTTTAATGTCATTAAATTGACCTAAGAAACACTATACCACAGCAAACTCCAAGTTACAGTGGCTTCTTATATGAGTAGGAGAGAGTAAATACAGTAGACTCCCGATTATCCGAAATAATGTGGACCGGACCGATTTCGGATAATCGAAATTTCGAATATTGCGGAGATTGAGAAAAATCATTAACTATAGGAAAAGTAACTATATTTATGTACTTTTATACATACATAATAAATTCTAATACTTATGTATGTACATTAGTATGTATTCATATTCATAAATTTAAGAAATAGGTAATTGGTACTTGGTTTAATTTTAAAGTCTGTCGATTTCTGGCCGCAATGTCCCTCCATCTCGTATTCATTATTGATATTTGCGCCAAAAATAAAACCTATATTATGCTGAACAAAACATTTCTTAGAAATTTCGAATAATGCGGATGCATAGCAAGAATTATTTCGGATAATCCGGTTCATGGGTCGTTTCGGATAATGCGGAGTTCGCATAATCGAGTTTCGGATAATCGGGAGTCTACTGTAACATGTTTGGATGCCCGCAATAAGGATACAGATCAATCAGTAACGCAACCACTGCAAAACATTGATAAAAATACTAATTTAACAAAAATAATTAACGAAGTTGTTTATTTTGAAAATTAAGTAGATATTTTTTATATTGCAATTTAAAAGATAATATAGTGTCCGCGAAAATAATTAAAAGCGAATATTGTGGCATATCGGACAAGTATGTAACTGTTTTTTATATTGGAATACACAGGGATCCAAGCACAATAGATAGCCTGGGGTGGGTAGACCACGACGGCCGTCTCGTCCTTGTTAGGACTCTACGGGTAGCCATAATCCAAGCAATCCCGACAACGGCGGTAAGGTGTATTAAAAGCCTTTTGCAAAATCAAAGCGGCCATCAATACACCGTAGCGCCATCCCAGCGGAATTAACTCCAATATAAAAGGCAGTCACACTGGTAATAATCGAAAGGTAGACAACTAAATAAACCACGAAGTGGATCACAATCCAGTATAGGGAACGCTATTTGCGTTTTCACCGAAACATCTGCCATTTTGCAGACTAGAAACAGATCAACGCTGACATCCACTAGAATGCGCGCAATCCGTTTAAGAAAAGCCATAAAAATGCTTAGAAGATAATATAGTGTCCACGAAAATAATTAAAAGCGAATCTTGTGGCATATCGGACGGTCTACCCGCCCCAGGGTATATGCATTGTGCTTGGATTCGTGTGTATTCCAATATAAAAAACAGTTACACACTTGTTCGATATGCCACAAGATTCGCTTTTAATAAGTGGCGGCTCGTGACTAGCAAGTCAGGGGGGCGCTAGCTTTAAATTAAAAAAATTTAAAATGTCTATTGTTTACGAAAGTACGTGTCTGTTTTTCTAATTTTCTCGTTGTGAATTTTAATTTCATCAGCATAAGCACTACTTAAACAAGTTAAAATATTAGTTTGTCTTAACCTCTCAAAACTTACCCACATTATGACAATGTTTTGCACTATTTTCATGTTTTTTATTTTCTCTGAAAGATGTTTTAAGTTCTGCACCTCATTTATAGTCCAATTATCATCCCCGTCAAAAAGAAGACATACGAAACAAAAAAAAAGAATTTTTGTCCTCACAACCGCATATTATCTAGGATTTTTATTATATATTTCTTTGTCCAACTTACGCGTAAACTGTGCCTTACTTTTACATTTTGATTGCACTTGTACTATGTTCAATATTGGTAGTGGCCGCCCTGCATTTTTTAAATCAAATTTTTCACTAAGCTCAGAGAACTATTAAACACAAGCTTCTGTAAATCACTGACCTTCATATTAGACGAAATTTTCCAACTTTATAACGTAACTAATAAATCAAATCAAAACAAATAAACAAAACATTAGCGCCTAGCGGCATCGGCAGGTCGCCTCGTCAGAGTACATAATATATCGATTATTCTACCGTGGCATCGCGATTCGCGAACAGCTGTTTCGGGAGCGGAAAATTGGAGCTCATCCGTGGCCGCTCGTTGTGCGATGTGTAGGTGACGTCATGCCTCTGTCGTCATGGCAACTCATCGAGAAGTCGCGTTGAATCGGGACGAATAATCGGTCGCCCGCGCTTAGTATATATAACCTTGAGAGCGCGCAACTCGCTTGTCTATGAGTATAACCTGCCCGTTGGAATAGGGCTATGTTTGGTTTGAATTATTTTGATGGATTGCTTACTTACACTGCTTTATTGGTTTTTTAAGTAAAGTATTTTTGGATTCTGTTTGCAATAATTGCAGGGAGGGCGGCGCTCCAGAGCCCTTCATTAACGAGCCGCCACTGCTTTTAATTGCAATTTAAATTTGTTACTGTCAAGGAAACCCATTTCATTAGATAGGGGGTTATACAATTTTACAGAGATGTAGGTAAATGATCTCCGAAACATTGCACTCTGATGCTGAGACACAGTCAACCTATTAGGAAACCTCACGTCACGGAAATGTTTATTTTCACGAAATACAAACCTACTTTTTAAAGAAAGAGGCAGAGCCGGATTGTTTAGAGTTTTAACCAAAAGTTAAAACTCAAATGTAACACTTTATATGTTAAAACGTATGAACTTATTTTTAAAAATATGATATAAAAAGTTTTCGAAGACCAAAAATAAGGCGTGAGCATGTATTCTGTACTCAACAGGGTATCACAATGACCTTCCATTAGAACATCTCGGAAAGCAATTTTGATAACAATGTTTTCGGAGACGTTCTCTTTAAATGCAATATCAGCGGCTATATGCGACTTTCGGTTATACCGAAAGTTGTCCAAAACTTGCTTATCTTAAGTAGAGCACCCTGTATAATACATATTTTTGTGTTCCTTTTTTCATTTCCAATAACTTTTGTTAAAGGCTCTTTTAATCCTACTCTATCCGTTTCTAAGAAAAAAACTGTTTATTTCAAATCTTGACCTGTAATTGAATATCTTTTCAAAGATAAAAAAATTATTCTCGAAATTCCGGTATAACCAGAAGTCGCATATTCTAGAACCTTATTATCCAAATTTGCAAATATTCAACTGTACGCACCGTGAGTGAGACACCTTGTAAGAACAATTTATTAACTGTGTTGATCACACATGATAACATTCTATTTCATGAAAAAAAGATTCCGATAATTTTTTCAATAAAGTTAGCGCCCACGCTCATGCAGCATGTTTATGTTGCCTGTCTGTAGTTTATATCCACTTTATTAATTTCCTGCCAATGTTTTCAGGAGCCCAGTTTTTAACATGAGGGCTGCTCCGAAATTGCTAGGGGATAGTCTCGATCTTTTAACGGCCCGATAAGAAAAGAATTTTGCGAAAATAATTGGACGATAGAGGCTTTACCCAGAAAATACCATTTATAAAAAATAATGAACGCTATAAGATCAATAGCGCTTCCCTGATAGACCATAGAGAGGAAGAATTATTACTAATTTCCTACCCAGGATTTTCGCGTCAATGGCCGTTATCTGGAAAAACTATAAATTTATTTTTCTTTGGCATTCCTTAAATAATAAAACTGTTACTTCAATGTTTATATGTCAATGACCCTTCTTTTAGTGCGTCAATAATAGAAAATTAAATAATTAGGTACTTAATTAATGAAATAATATACAACACTAAAATACCGGCTAAAAGTAACAAGTGTTTTAAACGCGAGCTATGAGATCATTTAAAATAACGAGTTATGTAAACTGCTCATCACAAAGTTCGACAAATTGTTTTTGAACACTTTTATTACAGGTACAAGTAGTTCGAAAACGACAACACGGATTTTATGCGGTTTGCAGAGTTTGAAAAATTGTTTCTTGCAAAGTAATAGAATGGTACACCTATAACGCAATCAATGAGCCTAATGATTAGAAATTAAGCAATTACTTGAAGCAATTACTTTTTAGTAAAAGCGATTGCTTAACTTGCAAATGCTATAAGTAAAAGCGATTGCTAGATCTGGATATGAATACAATTTTGAAGGAATTGCTGTTTTTCTTACACCTCTGTAGCAAATGCTTATTCAACACAAGACGTAGCTTATCCACTTGTTCAGATTTCAGTTTGGTGCCTAATTTGCAAAAGAGTTGACGTAAATACAACAACGTTGGTCTAATTATTTAGTACAATGGTAATCTGTTACTTTTTTAGGGAAAATAGGAAACTTATATTTGTGATATGGTAAATTTACTAAATAAGTCTACTATATCTATAAGCTACTATAATAATATTTGTTCATCATCAATTTGTTAGTTCTCCAGCTATATTATGCTGCGAAAAACAACCAAAATGAAAAAATTTTAAAAGTTAACTCAATATTTACGTTCTTATAAACTACTTTGACACAAACACGTTACGGTAGAGCAGCCAGCGACTTTGTGCCAAAACAAAATAAGAGTTATGCTGCACTTCAATCCTCTACAGAGCTGTTTTAGCTGACTTGGGAAACTTTGTTGAAATATTACATTGATGGTCATGGTTTAGTTAAACGTAAAGATGGTGGAAAATAATTGTGAACAGAATGTTACAGTTGAATTAGTAAAGTTTTTAGTAAGTAATCGATTTTAATTAACAAGAGAAAAGTATTTTATCATTTATTATAAAAAAATAATTTTAAATTGAGTATTATTTCTGCGGCCTTCTTGTATTTTCAATAAAGGGGAAAGCGGATTTGATTGTTAAATAAAATGTGTAAACTATATACTTAATCCAGTGATAATAAATTAGTTTTTGGCTTATTTCTTCTTCTATTGCCAAGTCGTAAACTAGACCTCTCATGTAGGAAATGATTTAGTTTTTCTTCTTATATTAAATTCAATCCCAGCGATGACCGCAAATCAACTAAAGAGCCTAAAGGCATTCTACCTACAAAGATAAGGTGAAATCGATATGGGCAGCAGAATGCAGAATCTAGCATTATTTCCTGCCTGGTAATAATTTCTAAGGTATTAGCGAACTGAGAACCTTGTAGGCGAATATAGAGATTAATTTCCTAAAATGACATCAAAATAGTTTAGACACAAATTCATAAAAAATAGTTAATAAATGCACGTACCTTAAGTTCTATAACCTTACTAATACTTTTATTTTTTTTAGGGCTGGTACTTTCAGTCCTGATTAACTCAATTGATACGTGGTTATTTTAATAATATGACGTTTGGAATACGTCAACACTTATTTATTTCCCTGTCACCCTGACCTATTCCAAACGTTATATGAAAGTAACCACGTATCAATTGAGTTAATCAGGACTGAAAGTACCAGCCCCACTGAAAAAAAAGTCTGTTTCATCCCAAATAAATGATGTATTTGCTTTATTTTTGTTAGTCACAAATAATCTTTATTTAGCTCAAACAAATATTGTTTGCAACAAATAAATTGAATTATTTGACTTTTATTTCATATTTGTTTGGTTTTTGTTTATTTATGTGAAATAAAACTTATTCGCGCCAAACAAAAAATTGTTTGCTATTCCTCTGCCTTTAAACGTCTACATTTCAAACAAAATATTATTTGCTGCAAATAACTTTTTATTTCGCCACTGCTTTTTGAGATCTAGGCAGGTACCAGGTAGAGACTGGAGAGTTTAGTCGTTTAGTGAGCGTCTTTCGACAAGGTGATATATAATTTTGTGTGGCAATGGACGTTCGCGATTGGCTAGTTGGCCATAACATGGGACATCTGTGGCCCTCCTTCGAAGGTAATATTTTAATTTTAATGTTTATTACTTAAAAAAGACAGATAAAACATATTATACAAAATAATAATTACTAAATCATGCATGCCATGGAGAAATGCCCATTTAAAAACGTTTCAATTATTTTTGTATATAATAGAAAAAGTTAACAAATTTATCTTTGCCATATTATTATATTATTTTATAAACATGCATATCGTTATTGTTTTGATTTCTGTTTTCAATATAATTATTAATATTCATATATCAAGATGGCCGCGAAAGCGTCTCTTGCAGCCCCTTTGTGTAAAATTATTCATTTGCCTTAAATATTTATTTGCGTGAAATAAATAAAATTTAAAGCAAATAAATATTTATTTGCTTTAAATAAATAAATATTTCGGGGAAACAATTATTTATTTATAACTATTTTTGATTGTTTGTGATAAATTTAATTTATTTCCCTCAAACAAGATGTTATTTTACAGGAACATTTAGTTATTGCAGTAAATATGGATGTTTAAGGAGAATAAGGCTCTCGTAGGCGCAGACCGAGTTTAATAACTGTCATGTTAATTACAGTTTTGTTTTCTTTTTTTATATAGTTATGTTATTTTTCGTAACAATAAACAGAACATATATAAAAACTGTGGTATGATTTATTTTAATTATTTAATTTAAATACCTTATTGTTTATTACAAATATAGTTTTTACCAAAAAATATTTAATAATAATTATATTATATATTATTATGTTCAATAGTAAATAATTATTTATTTATAGGAAACAATAAGTTATTTAAATTAAATGCCAAAAAGCACACATCCTAATTTCGAAATTATTTGAACAGAATAAATATTTATTTAATAGAAATAAATATAAAGTATAATAAACAATTCGTGATTTGGATTAAATAAATGTGTTGCCGATTTAAATAAATTATTATTTGTACAGAATAAATATTTATTTAATAGAAATAAATATAAAGGATAATAAACAATTCGTGATTTGGATTAAATAAATGTGTTAGCGATTTAAATAAATGATTATTTGAACAGAATAAATATTTATTTAATAGAAATAAATTAATATTTGTTGGTTACCTATATTGCTTCGTGCTAAATAACGGTATTATTTTATTTAAATAATATTTATTTGAATATCATATATTTCCCTCTCAAAAGTCAAATAATTTTGGACAAAATTTCAAATAATTATTTGTTCAGGCCATAGGGAACAAATATTTGTTTCGGCGAACTCCATTTTTGTTTAGATCAAATAAATTCTTTTTTTAGTGCCCTAATGAGCTTTCCAAGCGCCTATTTCTTTTGCGGAGCCCAAGGCTATAGCCTAATTCTAATGAATAATACGGCACAGCTAACCATACATTACTTACATTTTGTTGTTTTGTTTTAGTCTAGACTGGTCTAAATTTTTTAGACTAAAAATTTTTGTTCGTAAAAATATTTGTTTGGTTACATGTTTCACATTTCCAATATTCTTTTACCTTACCTGTAAGTCCATATATTTATTTCGCTATAAATACGTTTTAACTTTTGTTAAAGTAATGGTTTTAAATTTTCCCAAAGTGATGAAATGTTGGCTTACCTGCAACAAACAAAAAAGTGTTAATTAAAAAAATTAGGAACATTCGAAGTATTACTAAATAAAAACGCAGATCGGTCTTTTTAGTAAATTAATTTGCAATCATCGACTAGGGCAATAGTGGAATTATATTATAATGAATGGTGTAATATGAGCGTTGTTTTGGTTTTAAAATAAGGATGTATTCCAAACAGTTCGAGAACTGCGCAGAACTCAATGTGCAATTAAATAAATCCTGGAACTGTTTTAGAATCGCTTCGCAGTCGAAGAAACCAAAACAGCTTATTATAAAAGAAAAAAGAGGAAATTAACCATAACCTCAAAATTTTAAAAATACATGTTAAAGATTTTTTGACCGTTTTGAGTAACTTGCACAGTACCAGGCAGCAAAAATGGATAAGGATTAGTTTTAAAAATTTTTTTTTTATTTAATCTAATATTATTTCTATTAGATAGATAGCCAATCAAGCAAACAGGAAACAGGGATCTTGAGTCTTGACCACAGAAGAAAAGTTAGTTGACGCCTATTTTCATTAGAAAAATTCAACTGCGCATGCGTCAACTAAAAATCCCGAATCGGTTCTATCAAAAAGCTCGAACTGCAATGATAGTTCGAGAACGGTTACGAACCGGTTCGAAATATAACCAAAACACTTGAATGTCAGTTCGGAATCGATTCTAAACTCATCCAAAACATAAATAAGTCAGTGCGCCTGTGCGGACTGTTCTAGAACGGTTCTAAGCTAGAACCAAAACAAAGCTATGGTGTTTACTTGTCATTTCATCCCATACGGCTGTGCCATAAAGCGGCAAAAGATAAATGATAAATTTTCTGACTTATTTAAAGCGACATTGAATAGCATATTATTGAATGAGCTTGTAATGTAGGCCATAATAAGCGAGGATGATTATAACGTGAGCGGCTTGCGTATTAGACTGTATTATGGTCCATTATACGCAACTTAAACAGTAAACTTTATCTACAACCTATGTATGGCTAGGTCTTAATTATTGTAATACTTGAACACAATTTAAAACGAATAAGCCGCTAAATTAAAGTAACTGTCACTTAAAACTAGTGTCCGACCGAAACAAGATTTTAAGCCGAAACCGAATCTTCGGCCTTGGTCTCAGTTTCGGCCGAAACTTATTTAAACATGTTAAAAATTTTATTGTATACTAAAATCTAATTTATTTTATATAGGACGAGATCTCGGACGAGATCGATCTTGGATTGAACTCTACCCACCTAAAAAAAAAAGTCGACGGAGAATTTTTTTTTTATTTATACAGGGTGTTCGGAAATGCGTTAGGAAATTTTAACGGGTGATTCTACATGCAAAAATATTTCTAGTAGATCATTTGGCAAAATGTCGAAATCTCCATGGTTAACAAGATACAGGGGTTTGAATTTGTTCTTTTAGTTTTAGTTTTTCGTCATAACACATTTATTTTCGAACCAAATCATTTGATATTCGGCACACATACTAATCTCGAGCGACTATACTAATTTGAAGATAAGATTGTTTTTTTTAACCGCTAGAGGGCACTTTACCTGACACAAATATTATTTCCGTCATAACTTTTTTCTTTTGGTAGCTGAAGCAGAACCGACGGTGCCATTTTAGTGGCAAGTAAGAACACAAAAAATAAGTTATTTTTGATCAAGGTCGAGAAACCCCACCGTTTAGCCACTAATAGATTTCAAAGCTTTCATTGCTCTCAACCAAATGCCTACGTACATAAATGAAATCGCGTCAAATCAAGTGGCCTGGTTTCAAATTATGCGAAATTTGAAAATTCGGCAATATGGAAAATGGTGTACTAATTTTTCTCAGTGAATTACCCTCGGAAAAAACAGACACGTACTTTCGAAAATAATAGACATTTTAAATTTTTTATTTAAAACCAGCGCCCCCCCCTGACTCGCTAGTCACGAGCCGCCAATGTTTAAAAGTTCAATACAGAGTGGATCAAAAAAGTTATTTCGTTTTAAATGTGTGCAAGGTGTCACTCTCTAAATTTTACAATAAAAATGAAAGCCGATTTTAATTTTTCTCACTAAGCAAATTGAACTTTTGACACTGTATCTCCCAAATCATCCACTTTTGAACTGAGATAGGTAAGTTGGGTTAGATCACGATATTAAAGCCTCAGGAATTTGTGGTAGCATATTTTCCTCACCTTTTAGAGACACTGTGTATAATGAACCATAACACTACGCACCATGGCATTAAAAAAATGATCTCGCCCTAAGTTATGATAACAACTGAATTAGTTTAATAGACGATATAATGATAACTTCCGTTGTTAAAGTAGCTTTTTAATGTGGGTATGTTAGGACATTTATACCTACTTATCAGTGCATGAATATAAATTAAAAATCTAAAACTATAAGTTCATTCGAGGATAGGCGACATTTAATGGCATATTACACACATTACACTTAAGGACAAATGAAAATAAGTCAAATATTCATAATAATGGCATTTCACTATAACCGAATTTATCTTATTCAGTACTAACATCCTGGAATAGAACCTATTAAAAATATATCCCAATAATAAAAATCCTCCTAGAGTGTCACAAACCTTTCCTAGAAACAATTAAAAACAGGCCGCGAGAAAGCAGAAAGTTTGGAAACACAAGCTTATAATTGCCCATTCCATTATCCGCGCAATTTATTCAAATGCCAGTCGTGCGGCCTATTATAATGCTATCTTTGTTTTGATACTCTAGTTCGTGACGTCACACACATAACCTCACTTTCGATGGTGTTTTTACATTGATGTTAATGTCATTGTTTTGTATAATTTTTCGATTTTTGTGCAATTTGAAACTTTTTTGATATTTTTAGGGTTTGGACCTTTATAATTTGTAGTTTTAAGTAATAATTTTTATAAAGACTTTTATTTTTAAGTGATATTTACTCTCACTTGTTTTGAACTTTTAAGTTAAGGCAACCAGCAATGGTAAACATAATGGTTTTAGGACTGATTATTAACCTTAAATGTAAATAGTGAGTGTAATAATCATAAAGTATGTTAGGATTGGAAGGTACGTTACAAGAAAAAGTTGGTATTTCTTGATGGGATAAAACCTTATTTGTTAAAGGACTCTGAGTACAGTACTTCTCCCAATGAGCTTCCTATAATATCGAAAATCATGATTATGGATTACTTACTATTCAGGGCAACCCAAGAAACTAATCAGGCAATATGGGCTTACAAAAGTTTAAAAAGCAAAGTGTTTGACAGTCTCGATGCTGCCTAAAAAAAAATCCGCCCTATAACTTGGGACCCATCTTTCGCTAAACCCCATGATACATTTCTATATTTGATTATCTCACACTAATTTTAAAGTTTAGTGGATTCGTCTTTAGAGAAAATGCTGACCGATCCGATCCTATCGATTACTTTCCTGGCTGCTCCCACTCCCTTTTTGAGTATACTCAGTATTTATAAGCGCATCACATTACATTAGTGTGGTGTCAATCAAGTCAATCTTGTATTAATTTCTTTACATTTACAGCCGTTGTGTAACTTCAGGCTTACCAGAACTATATAGGACATACATCACGTTTTTCACAATCCCCGAATGTAATTGTGGTAAACAGAATTTTTCGATACTCCTAACTAGGGCTGGGCGATATTGAAATTCCAATATCGAATATCGATATTAAAAAAAATATCGATATAGCCGATATATCGATAATATCGATATTTTATTTTTTAAATATCGTTAATCGATATATCGCGATAAAACATAAAAATATTATATTATTATAAATCATACAGTGTCACCAGTAAAGTTCGCATCATATTATTATGGGATTTTTTTTATTAATAACTTATTTATTCGAAATTTGACTTTGGCATAAAGTTATGTTTCGATCAAGATGAAAATTAAGCAAAAAATAGTAGTCACGTGATTCGCATTATCTGTCAAATTTTTTTCAAAATATAATTCAAAAATGGGGTTATTTCTGAAAAAATCGAAAAAAGTTTTATATCAATATTTTCTTATGTGCCCTGTAAAACTCCGTACCTTCATTTCAAGGGGAGACTCTAATTATGAAAACATGAAGAAAAAAGATTGAATTAAATATTGGTCCTTAAATGTGTTAGAAGGACGATATTGAAATTCCAATTGAATATCGATATAGTCGATATATCGATAATATCGATAAATATCGATATTTTATTTTTTAAATATCGTTTATCGATATATCGATAAAAATATCGGAACTTATATCGAGTTTTTGCCCAGCCCTACTCCTAACACCTTTTGTCTTACATTTCGTAATACTATTATTTTCTATTTCTCTTATTATATTATCTTCGACGCGACGCCGACGGTGATAAAGTACACGTTAAACAAACACGTTCAGTCTTTTGAAGGTGTGAATTACACGGAATTAAAGCAAAACATCATTCGGAATAAAATATCTAGACCAGACACAAACAGAACTCGCAGTACAAAATTAACAGACAATGAAAAGCAGTTTATCCCGTCCGTTAAACTAGCCTAAAGCCTAAATAAACAAGTCTCAAAGTAAAATAATACATTGTAAAATGTTACCTTCGCGCTCTGGAATTTTGTTGAAAAAAATGCCAAATAAAAAGTCTGACGTTAAAACTCATAAAATTTGCTATCATGGGTTGGCTCAATTGTTTAAAAACGATTTTTTAGTGCGTTGGTTAAAAATTTTGTTTATTGTTTATTTTTTCAGTGCCTTTTATAAACGAAACATGTTCATCAGTGTCAAATAATTTGGCCTTTATGAACAGTAAAATGTTTAGTTTGTTGTTAAATAAAAGGTTTTATTGTTTTTACATTTGCCGAAGCGCTAATGAGACATGACGCATCAATGAGTCAGTAAAATTTAATAAATGTTAATATTTATGTACCTGATGGCCATGCTATTCCACCAATTTAATATGGTCCATTTGCTAGATTCAATTTGATATCATAGTAAACCTAAAAACAAGTTTAATTCATAGACATAATACCTTTAGATTCGTACAGCTTATCTCGGGCGCAAACAAAAGTTAAGTTTTATGGGTAAAAATACTTATATACAGGGTGTTATTTAAGTATGTGGCCAAACTCCAAGGGGAGCTTCTTTAAGTGATTTTAAGAAGAAAAGTTCATATAAACATGAGTCCGAAAATGCATAGTTTTTACGATACGTGTCAAACTTTTAAAAAAAATCAGATGTTCGTAAATATCTTAATACTCTTTTAATCGATTTTGTTGAAATTTGGCAATTCTGTTTGCAATAACAACAGGATAATTTAGCCTCAATTAGATAAAAATTATTTAGTCCAGTGGCGTTCCGGAAGACAGTCCAACTAAAATTTCTGGCAAAAAAATTGCGCGCCACTGGCTTTTTTTAAAATTATGTATTTTTTTCGAATTATATAAGCAACTACAAATACAACTATTTTTTTTTTTGAGTTTCGTCATATGTTGCTTTGATTTCGAGAAAAAAAATTAAAACCACTTTATTGCATGTCCCCGGGACAATAAGAGCTATAGTTGTTATGTACTTTTAAAACATTGCAGTAATAAATTATTACGTTATGCGATTATTTTACGTTAATTTCTTTTATCGAAAACAGTTTTGATCGAAAAAATTTAAAAGAGGACTTTCGTGTAATTTTAATTGCTTCGTAGTTTGGTAAGTAGTTTAAATTTTTTACTCTTATTGTCCCGGGGACATGCAATAAAGTGGTTTTTATTTTTTTTTCTCGAAAACAGAGCAACATATTATGAAACAACTAAAAAAAAAATAGTTGTATTTGTAGTTGCTTAATTCGAAAAAAAAACATAATTTTAAAAAAAGTCAATTTTGTTGCAAAAAATATTAGTTGGACTGTTTTCCGGGACGCCACTGGACTCAATAATTTTAATCTAATTGAGGTTAAATTATCCTCTTGTTATTGCAAACAGAATTGCCAAATTTCAACAAAATCGAATAAAAGAGTATTGAGATACTTACAAACATCCGATTTTTTTTTAAAGTTTGACACCCTGTGTCGTAAAAACTATGCATTTTCGGACTCATGTTTATATGAACTTTTCTTCTTAAAATCACTTAAAGAAGCACCCCTTGGAGTTTGGCCACATACTTAAATAACACCCTGTATTACGCGCGGCTCGACGGTTATTCCTTGGCGCCCAACAGAGATGGGCATGCGCACAACCCTCTTGTTATTAGGATTTCCCTTTTTATCGACATCATACCGTTAAATACACTCCAGAACCGACTCGGCGCCATTTTTGTTGTTAAGTTTTCTCTGTGGACTTCTTGTATTTTTTGCTATTATGCACTTTCCTTTTGCTTCTTTTAAACAGCATAATAAAGTAAAAATATTTTCCTTAGCTAAGTTTGTTAAAGGGACGCATCGCAAACAAATTGTATAATCGCATGAAAAATATAAATGGGCATACTTAACCGAGGCAAAGGAGGAGGAAAAAAGTTTTGCTGAACTTAGTTAAATTTTTAAAAGGGACGCTCAATTTAACCGCTGGCTTTGCTGCTGTAATCGTTCCATTAATGCGATGGCAAAGGCCAAGCCCTCTTCTAGTCTTATACACCCAGACAGTAACTGAAAATCTACCACTGATTTTCATTCTGTGTGTATTTTTCTTCAAATTTGGTATTTGGAGGTGGATAAACTCTAACCAGCCTATTTTAAAAAGATTGACAGGTCTTTTCATCCGTGAAAACATTTTCCAATATTGAAAACCTTCCTGTAGATATTGCAAAGCAAATCCTACCCTCTGCTCTTTGTTAAGAGTGGTTAGTACTGGTAGTAGTGGTAACATGTTTTATTTAGCAAAAACGTAACCTTCTTTTAACAAAAACAGACAGAAAAATTAAACATTTTGCAAGTTGTATCAAATATTACGTATCATTTTGTTTTTTAATTAAATGTAATTTTAAAGTTTTTTTAAACACTTTTAATGATTTTTGAGATTTAATCGATTTTTTCAAATTATTATATTCTATCAAACTTTTATAAAAAATAGATTTATAAGCTAATGTTTTAGACACTCTATCCACATAAAAATTTTGATTAGTTCTTGTTTTATAATTATGATGGTCATAGTTAAAAGAACAAAAATTTTTAAACAATTAGGCAATAAATTATTTTTAATTTTATGTATAAGGATACATACTACATAAAGAATTAAATTTCTGACATTCAACCAATCTAAATTTTTCAACATAAAATTAATTTTTGTATATTAATTTGTCACAATTTAAAATAATCCGCATTGCCTTATTTTGAAAAAAAATTGTAATTTATCAAATATTTCCTCACTAGCACAATATAAAATGGAAGAACAATAAAGAAAATGTGGTAATATTATAGTAATAAATTCAGTTTTTTTTAGAAAACAAACTTAAATTAGAACTGATTCTTTTAAAATAACCTACTTTTCCGGCAATCTTCGATATAATACTTTCAAAATAATTAAAAATTTAAATTTTGAATCATTGATTATCCCTTAATATTTAAAACTGTTTACTAATTCCAATTTTTCACCATCAATTACAAAATTTATATTTGGACAATTTAAATTATTACCTATAACCATATCTACATTTAGTTTTTGAAATATTTTATTCATCAAAAATATTTAAAACATTAATGTAAATTAAGGTGTCATCAGCAAACATTTATAACTTACACATTTTTAAAACTAAAGGCATATCGTTGATGTATAAATATTGGACCTAGTATACTTCCTTGAGGAACTCCTATATTATTTATTTTTTTATTTGAATATGTTTTTGATATTTTTGTTTTTTGTGATCTGTTATAATGTATCCAAAGTCAGTGTGATGACATTCCAACCGGCGGTAAACAGTCTCAAAGAGACCGACCATTGTATGCCGTACGGAATGATTGGAATGTCATCACACTGACTTTGGAAAAACAATACTTAAATAATTTTTATACCATTTATAAAATTTTCCGCGAATACCATACTCATACAATTTACTCAATAATCTAGCCCTGTCAATTGTTTCGAATGCCAGCTTAAAATCCAAAAATACAGCTATAACATTTTCCCCTTGATCAATGGTTCTCTTCCACGTCTCAATCACACATTGAATGGCTGTCGCTGTAGAGTATCCTTTTCGAAAACCAGCTTGAAAGGAAACTAACATTTTGTTGGCATCAATGAATTCTAATAACTGTTCATATACGACTTCTTCTAATAGTTTCTCAACATCCCATAAAACATTTACTGGCCTCATCTCATCCTATCTTTTAGTGTTTTTTACTTTTGGCACTGGTGTAATGTAACAACATTTTAATTCATCAGGCATATTTTCATATTTTAAACAAGAATTTATAAAATTTAATAATGGGTAACCAATGCTGCCAAATGTTTCTTTTAACACCTTTTTATTCAATATTTCTGATATTCCTCCATAGTTGTTATTCGAATTTAATTTTGAAATTACTAGTTTTAATTTACTTAATGATATTTCATTGAATTCTTCAAAAAACATTATTACTTCTATTAACTATTTGGCATAGTTCCTCATTTCCTGAATTTATTGACTGAACAATTTCTTCAATGATATGAATAATATAATAAGAATTTAATTTTTCAGCAATAATAAATGGTTCCGTTTCTTTTTTATCTTCAAAAATTACTTCTTTAATGTTATCTCTAACTGTGGGTTTAACTAAATTTTTTAAGGTTTTCCACATTTTTTTACCATCTCCCTTGTTATTATCTATTTGTTTATCATAATATAAAGTATTTCTCTTCTTAAAACTGATACACATTTATTTCTGTTTTTTATATTCTTCCCAATCTTCATTGCTTTTAGTTATTAAAAATTTTTTTGGTACATATTGTCACGGTCTTTTTTGCATTTAATAGCTATTTACATACCAAGGGAGGAAAATAGTGCTTTTCCTCCCGCGGATAGTTTGATTAATTATCCAAGGGAGGAAACACATTTTCCCCCTGAGGTATGTATATAGTTTTTTCTACTAGCTTACTAGAAAGTTGTCAGACTATAATACTGGGTTAGTAAAAATTACTGGAACGCTTAAATATCTTCAAAGTTATTAAAGTTGTGCTTACAAAAATGGGTATCTGGAAGTTTTTTTGCATGCGTTATGTTTACTACGCTTTGTTGCTATGACATTTTTAGTAATACAAACATAATAGTAAGCTGTCAGATTGTTTGTCATTACTTAATTACAAGTTTCTACGTTTTGAAAATGAGTTCTAGCGAAGATGACCTGCCGCAAGATATCGCTGAAGAGGCACGAATAGCGACACTTAATCTCCTTCCTGAAAAATCAAGAGAACGATATGAAAAGGAATACAGTTTGTTCAAAGTATGGTTGGAAGAGCGCGGAGTAAAAAAAGTTTCCGAAGATGCCACCTTGGTGTATTTTTCGCAGCGAGCAAAAAAATTAAAACCATTAACATTATGGAGCAAATATAGTATGTTGCGGTCTGTACTAAACGTTAGGGAAAATATAGACATCAAGTTTCCAAAATTAGTAGCCTTCCTCAAACGGCAATCTACCGCTTATGTGTCCAAGAAATCTCTAACTTTGGAGAGATGAAATCTCAAGGTTTTTAGTGGAGGCCCCAGATAGAGATTATTTGCATATGAAGGTAAGCTTGTTAAATTCAAAAATATGCATTTTTTGATAGATTCTGTTTGTTTGTTTTTTTCAGATCGCTTTACTATTTGGCATTTGCGGGGCTTGTAGATGCGAAGAACTAGTTAAAATAGACCTTAAAGACCTTGATGATCGTGGCGATATGGTAATAGTAATCCTTCCAGTTACAGAAACTAAGAAAAAACGCACATTATTGTCTCCGATGATATAATAAACGGATTTTCCGCCTTGGATTTATACAGAAAGTACAAGAATTCTAGACAGCCCAGAACACCGCACTCCAGATTTTTTATCAATTACTGTAAAGGGAAATCATCTGTGAATGTGATGGGAAAAAATACAATGGCCAAAATTCCATTTAAAATTGCAACATTCTTAAAATTTTGCAACATTTTTAAAATTAAAAAACCCTCAAAGTTATACAGGCCATTGTTTCCGAAGAACTTCGGCGACGCTGCTCGTCAATGCAGGTGGTGATTTGTTGACACTTAAGCAGCATGGAGGTTGAAAGTCTGAGAAGATTGCGGAGGGATATGTCGCAGAATCATTAACAAGAAAAAAGGAAGTGGCAAGCCAAATCATTACTGGTCGACAATTGTCTTTAACGCCAAGTTCTTCCAAGGATCACGTTGATATCTATGTGCCGATAGCTACTCCTTCATTGGAAAGCAACCTTACAAGCAGCCATACCACGTCAATAAGTAACCACCAAGAAGGACTAGTGAATATTTCAGCGGAAAGTGGCTTTTCCGGAAGGATAACTTTTAATAATTTGACAAATTGTACAATTAATTTAAGCCGTTAATTTTTTTCATCTGTTATAGATACTTACTGTTGTTTAATTTAAAAAAATAAATATGGTGATAATGTGAAGACATTCATAAATATTTTTCCTACAAAATCAAATAGGGCTGGACGAGGTAAAAAAACTGTTGCTAATGTAAAACTGTTTAAAAAATGTTATATAATTCCAAAAACATGAAATAAGTTCTAAACGTAATTTGTTATAGTCAATAAAGGTTAAAAAGGGTTTCTTAACAGCAGCACGATTACTTAAGTTAGATTTTTCTTTTGCGTTTGAACGCGTCTATAAATCTATCAAAAATATTTAAGATAGCTTTGGGTGTTGAGACAGGTTACCTCTTATCAATATAAACGTTGTACTCTGGTGCCCAGATCCATGCAGCATATTTTTATTTTGAGCTTACGAAGTCATTGTAAAACTTTTTAAGACTTCAACGCTGCTTAAATTTCTTGCAGCGTAAAATAAAACCATAGATCCGCACAGCTTCATTTATTATCTTGTTTATTTGGGGCGCAAATGAAAGCTTCGAGTTGAAAACAACTCCCAGGTCACAAAATTAACTACAGTAAGAAATAATTTCGATACCAGAAAGTTTGATTGTATAACGTTACACTTCTCAATGTTAAGCTGAAGGTTATTTTTTAGGAACTTATTTTAAAGTGCAATACAATCATGGATTTTGAAGAAGTAGTTCATACTCAAGTGAACTCAAGTGGGCCTTTTGACTTAATTTAACACCTCTTGTACACCATTAAAAGCTCCATTACGGCTCAATCCTACTATTATTTTCTCTATCGCTAAAAACATCAGCATTTTACCTTTCACTTTATTTTCCTGATGATGAGTGTTTCTACACTCGAAACATGTCGATTTGATTTATTATGAATTATTCTAGGTTCGCCTTGTTATTCGAATAAAAAATTGTGGAGAAAGACTTTGTGCTTTTCTTTTTTCTATACAATTATGGATGTTTATTATTCGTTTATATATTTTAATATCATCAGCATATTATAACAAATGGTCAACACTCACCACTATGATTTTTGTGGAAATAATAGAAATAAAGGTAATGGCACAGATCCCTGGGGGACACCGGAACTAGACGTATAATTATCCGAGCTGCGGCTATGCCAACTAAACATACTGACGGAAAGAAAACACAGGAATTATAGGACACTCCGTAAAGTATTTTCGCTTCACTTTAATTAGAGTAATATGAAATCTTCATCATGAAAACCATTACTGGAAACTAGCATTTTGGAATTTAATTAAGCAATTAAATTTTAAGGCGATCTAATCCAATGTGTCTAGGTAGAAATTACCTTGCATTTTCCACTAGTTCTGGTGTATGTTTTAAAGACAAAGTCTGTATAAAGCCACCGATTTAACAGTTGGTTGAAGCTGGCTGAAATTAAATATAAATTTTAGCTAGTTAGTGCCATACCTAATTTTGTTTTAATAACGTTAAGAAGGTAAGAATATTTGAATTGATAATTTAAATCATGAAGAACTAAAAACACTACACACCCCACAAAATGATTCGAAGACATTATCAGAAACCATCTGTACAAGAAATATTACAAGTTTGTTGTAGAAAGATACTCATTAGAAAAGAAAGTTTCTAGAAGGTACGATATTTTAAATTTCTGCCTTAACAATAATTCGTTAATGTATTAAGTCTTTTAGTAATCTCATAAAATATTATGAATTGTAATAAAATACTTGTATCTAACATTTTTTCTATTTACCTAAACTCCCAGACAAAATACCAAAAGTTCTTTTACCATTTCATAGATAATTTCATTAGGAATCCGCTATATGTTTAGACATAAATTGGATCTAATTTGTCTAATACAGTTCCATGTACTCATAACATTTTGCTTTTTGACTCATCACCTCCAATTTTAGAAAATATTAGTCTCTAAAAGAGTTTCTGCAGATTACTTTAGTTTATTATTAAATTAAAGGTCAGATTTCAGCTATTTGGACAATTTCTTATTGTCATTATGGCAGTGATTTAAACAATAAAAAATTGTCCAAATATCTGAAATCTGACCTTAAATTTAACAATAAAGTAGTGGACGAAACCTCAACAGATTTAGTTTATTAGTCCACTAGTCATTGTTAAATTGAGTCTGATACGAAAGATGATTTATTATTTGTGGGAAATGAATCTCTAAATGAACATCGGAACACTGAAGATATTTTTTAAGAGAAATCGATTCTCTCACTTGCTCTCTTAATCAGTAAATAATATTATTGCAAGATAATACTAAGCCCCATTATTGCACGGGTAGTTAGCCTGCACGTAGAGCGGATTTAAATTCCATTGAACATTTCCGGAATCCGTTAAAAAGAGCTGTTTGTGATTGCAGTGACGAATTAAAGCATAGTCTACGTAGGCTGCAGCCTGGGCCGGTACTACCTAGGATCCCGTGAGACCGTTGTCCAGATGAAAATATGAGTTTACCTCAATTTTTAAACCAGGTTTTTTGCTGTCGTAAATAAATATGATATAAACAAGTTGGGTGATCGTAATCATTATTTATCATTTGAATTTGATTTAACTTAATGTGGTGTTTGGCTGTTTGACCAAGTTGACAAGAATATATCCCATTGTCTGCCAGCCAGAAGGTTCGCAAAGGCAAAAACTTTCGAATTAAGAATTTCCTTGCTATCATAGATCAATTTGATTTATCATTGCGGCAGAGGATTGAGGCATATTATAAACTAATTGACACTCGTTTTGGGTTTCTCAATAGGTTGAATACACGTATTGGTAAGGAAGAGATAATTGCAGCAGGTTAAAACTTAGCAAAAACATAATAACAATTACATCGACGATTTATTGGGAAATGAACTGATTCAATTCAAGATTTAAGTTTAAAACAAATGACGACGAAAATGAAAAAGTTATTAGTTAGGAGAGGTGAATGTGGATGTATAAACCCATATTTGAAAAAAATGTTAAAAGTTGTTTTCCCAATCTTGGGATTGCCTTAAGAATGTACGGGACGTTTTTTAAGTGTCACCCGATCAGCTATTTTTCTACTGACTATAATAAAAAAAAATTAAATATTCTCTAATCGTTTTTTGCAAAGAGCCCAAATTTTTTATTTAAACTTCAAAAATATATAGTTGTTAATGTCTGTAACTTCTTTCATCTAGGTTTTTGGAAATTTTTATTATAGCAGATAATTTACTCCTATGGGATAATTTACTAATGACGATGAATCCAAATGGTAGAATTTCAATTTTCGAATTTAAAAAAATTAAAATTTGTTTACAAACGCTACAGGCGAAATTGATACGTAATCCAAAAAAAAAATCGTCGCTGCATAAACGGTACTGATGAATGTTGCTAACTTCACACATGTTGTCAACTAAATCACACAGTGGCCCGGTATATTTAGATACTCAACCACTGTACGTTGTTGAGGTCGCGTCCCACTGTACACAGATCAGGGTCAAGTACGACACGACCTCAGCATTTATTCGGCTATATAAACTGGGCTAGCTTTAGCAGCAGGCATCGGTGTTTATCGCCCGGTCAACCAACAACAGGTGACAAGCCTTGGCCTAGGCCAAGTGACGCATCTGCTCATCCAGTTATCAATAGGTGACAAGCCTTGGTCTAGGCCAAGTGACGCACCTACGCGGAACAATAAGAGACATGCTGGTTCGCCTTCTAGGATAGAAATTAAGAAGAATACAATAGACGCTGTTTTGTAACTCCAGGCTTTCATTCCCCTCATCTACGTCCCCGACACACGAAGAGAAATTCGTGACATGGTGGAGGCGCCGGCGTTCGCATCCCAGGCCGTCTAATCTCCATATTAGACGCCACTACTACATCATTTGTTTGTCAGTGAGTCATGTCAGACCAGTGCCAACTAAGAAGCAAAAGCAAATCCATCAGTCAAGCCATTACTATCGCCAGCAGTACCAAATTGGAGACCAGCCCAGCGACTTCGCCATTGTCAAGAAAACCCAAGGTTCCAAAGCCATATTATGATTTCTTGTCGTTTTCTATGCTATTTTGGATTGTGGGTGTTTAATATGTATGGATCTGTAGTGTTTGTGTAGTTTAGTGAATTGCATTTGCGCCTTCCGTGACTCGGATACAATGACTAGTAAAGGTAAAGACCATTGTATAATTTTATTATGCCCAAATAGGGGTAAAATACCGAATATTTAATATTTTCAGTAAGTATGAAGTTGTGATAAATCTGGATATGTAATTTTATTTTATTATGATGAATTTAAACACATCTAACTAGGCCTAGACTACAAAAACAATATGATAAAGCCCGGATATGTCTATTTTCCCATTTGTTAAATGATAATTTTGCAGTGCGCATGCCTATTCCTGTGTGGTTTTGTTTAAATGCGCAAAGCCATAAATTTGCCACTTTCGTGATTATTGTTTGCTTATTTATAGGTAATGATTACGCTCCCTTTATACTTCTTACATTCCGTAGTATGCTTCGTTTAACGTTTCCTTACGAAATTTTAACTCTAACCCAATTCTCTTTATCTTTTTAAAGTTCTGTTCTTTATTCTACTGAAGATGAATGTTTATACATTCGAAACATGTAAAAAAAATTAAAATCTATTAATTTTTTAACTGAAATTTACCAGTCGAGGAAGACTTAGTGTTTAATTTTTTTCATCCTAATCGTTTGTTTTATCGTAAGCAAAGATACTTTTCTCTTTCATAATAAAGCACACACTATAGTTTCTTGTTTTATGTGAAAAAGTTAAAAAAGCAAGGAAACATCCAATTAATTCTATTGAAATATTATTTTCGGTTGGTGAATACAATCAACCACCAACCCCAATTTCCTAATTCCTCTTTCGCCACAGGAAAAAATGCTCGTCATTGATTGACCTAATTTTAAACAGCAATAAATTTACCAGAAACTTCGATAATAAATTTTATAAAGGCCTTTTAGGTAATTTATAACGGATAATTAATAAATTTCCTTAAGAAATGGTTAATTTTTTATTCGATTTGTTTTTATTTTTTGACCCGGTTGGATTAAAAGATAAACGATATTTCAACAAAACTTAAAACAAATACAAAAAATGTATCTTATATTAAGACTCGTCGCTTTTACTCGCAACATGCATTTATACCATTTAGAGAATAGAGAATGATTTGTTTATTTACAAATAATAAAGTAATTTTTCTACATTTAATTAACGATCGCCAAGATAAATATTTCAAAAATATGGGAAAGAAAGAAAAAACCTTAAGTCTTCCTCCACAAAATTTAATAGAATAAAAATTCTCTGGGGGTCACTACATGTTTCGAATGTAGGAACGTTCATCATCAGGAGACAGAAAATTTATTTAGTGCTGATGGTTTTAGCAGAAGAGAAAATGGTGTAGAAACTTAATTCACTTTTGTCCCAACACGTGGACGTGAACAACCTTTTGACCTCTAATATTTTTAAACGTGAAAGTTGTTAATTAATTTTATTGGTTTTAAATTAACCGCATGCGGGGTTACTGAGCTTTAATCCTCAGTACCCCACAAAACACTTTTTGCAACGTAATTTTATTGTGATATCTTCATAATATAACAATTTTATCCTTATAATGTCTTACTGACATACACTTGAAAGTCTTATAAAAAATTTTAAATAATCTTCGACACCTTCTTTTAAGGAAGGTTTTTCTTCTTCCCCAGTTTACTTGGTTGGTTTAGACCCTACTTAATAACTTTTTTAACATACTCAGTATGGTTTAACCTTTAACAATGTTCTTCATATCATGTCTCTTCTATAGACATCAATTTTTTAATTCCATAAAAGCTCCATTAAAGTTCTACAGCATTTTCTCTTTTGCTAAAACCATCAGCACTAAATACATTTTCTGTCTCCTGATGAAGAACGTTTCTACGTTCGAATCATGTAGAGACCCTTAGAGAATTTTTATTCTATTAAATTTTTTGGAGGAAGACTTTAGGTTTTTTCTTTCTTTCCCATAGTTTCAATTCCACTTTAAGCATGGACTATTTCTTCAAATTTCAAAAATAGTTAAAGGAGCTTGGCTCACCAGTAAATTTTATTTAGTATTTGGTAATACTACGGCACGCGGCGATTGCCGATCGCTACGAACCCCCACCAACGGCTTGTGGATTATAGGTTCTACCGGATACAATTCGTTTTTGGGGACGCTGTTCTGCTTTTTTAATTGTAGAGAAAGCGCTTTACTGGGAACAAAATGCGTCGTATCGAGAAGATACAATTTATTCCTTAACAAAATTGGCGTATTAAAAGTAGTTCATTATTCAACAAGACTGTGCTGCTAATGAAACTGATTACTACCAATAAAAACACTGTTCTAGCAAATCTGGAATTAATATAACACTAAAGCAAGCAAATTTACTTTTTTTCATTCTGTAGCTGTTGTTGTTTTTTAATTTTTTTTATTACTAGGGTTTCCAATTTTCGGGATCGGGATCCCGTTTTGAGATCCCGGGATTTAAAATCAAATCCTGGGATCCCGGTAACCCGGGATCAACCCTAATAATTATTAATATTTAATACTAAAAAAATCTAAGACTAGCAAGTAGCAACAGAAATAATAAAAATGCAGACATATGGCTGACATTTGTAAATAAAAAATTTAGTTATGCGTACGTACGTAAAACAAAGGAAAGAACTTTTTATTAAACAGTGCAAACAAAAAAATTGTTACACATTTACGATTTGCTTAGTAAAAATAAAATATGCTCTTAAAAACACCAACGTGTCTAAAGTTGAGTAACTTTATCTAAGTTTGGTCCCAAATGTGACTGCTGAAGAAAAGGCTTCCTCCACATTAAATTTTTAGGTGGTACTGTCAGTAAATATTCGTAACACTTTTGCTCTCCATTTTCAAAAGGGGACATTTCTTTTTTAATTACTTACTTACTTTTACTTTTAATTACGTTAAGATTTTTAAGATGAACTTTTGGATTTTCCGATACTTGCTGCTACTTAGGTCTAGTGGTTTTTCGGGATTTTCGGAATTGCTATACTTCAATCCCGGGATTTTCGAGATCCGGGATCCCGGGCTGGAAACCCTAACTGGAACATCATAAATTGTCAACTAAGTGATTTTTAACTACGTAAAATGAATTAAATATATCGTGCACCCGGAAGAAGAAGGTGACATCTCAAAATTTGGCAAAATTGAGTTATATACGGAAATCAATTTTAAATATTGTATTCTATCATGAGAAAAAAGTTACATGTGAGCTTTACCTATTGACCGAGAGATGGCGTGTTGTCGCTTTACTGAATTCGCCATTTTTATGCAGCACGTATCGAGAATTATTGAGAAGATGGTGTTATCTCAGTTTGCCTGTGTCTTTTGTGAAGAGCACGTCGCGAATTATCTTAGAGAAAGGTGACATTTCTAGTTGTCTTGTGGCAAAAGATAGTTTCTGTTTAGAAAAATAGATTTATTTATATTCAATAAGGTGACAAGACGAAATATGTACTTATATTTGCTTATTTTATATTCAAAAAGGCTACTTCTATCAAATTCTCCCTGATCTTAAGCAATAACAAACAATGAATTTTACAATGCAATGGAGGTACAAAGTCTGTAACATAAGTCAAAAAATCATTATCCTATTAATGCCTTAAAAAAAATATTAGCAAAAATAAAAAAGACATAATCTTTAAACACCTCTCCTGAAAAATAAGTGATTTTGAGATGTCACCCTCTTCTTCCGGGTGCACGATATATACTTTGTTATTTGTTTTTTTTTATTTTTTAAAAGTTTTGGGGTTACGGCCGTTTCATAAAATCTAAGGGTAAACAGATAAAGTTTATAATAATTTTAATATTGGGAAATTTCCGAAATCTAATTGTGTGTTAAGAGGTTCACATTGTAAATTTCGATGTTTTCTTATATGTACTAGTTTAGTTTATGACCTTTTTGTTCAGAATGTAAAGTTTCTAAGTTGTTAATGTCTGGAAAACTATGGTTTATATCTGGTTAAGTTAGATTGGGTTATAGTGGCAGACCTCTGGCACTGTCCAAACCGTCACACGTAGTCCTATATAATTACCGTTGTGGTGCCACACATGTTCCGCGGAACCTATCCGCATCAGCTTCCTGATGGTTAACGCGACGTAGACCGTAGAAGAATCTTGACAGCTCGTTCAAACCAGCCACTGCTGTTAATAAACTCAGTGAGTCGACCAGTTGAAAGCTGCTCACTTCCTCCAGATCATTAAAGAATGGTTCGCCCAAGGCATTGTACCTTTTTCTCGCAAGGCCGGGGCATTTACACAAGAAATGCTGAATATTTTTCTCCTCTTCTTCATCTCTGCAACTTCTGCAGGCATGTCTACCGAAAAGGCAATGTCCGGTGACTACGGTACTGATATTTCTTAGCTCCCTCCGACTCTACTTTAATAACGCTGCGGTTTTTCTGCCATCAAGTAGGGGCCACAATTGCCCGAAGATGCTACAGGTTGTCAGTCCTGTCCATCTGCTTTGCGCAAATTGTTTAGATATCCGATCTATTTCCTCTTTGACTGATCCCATTCTTAAAAAGTTTAATATATACGGTGACGACAATAGCAAAAGAACTAAAGCAGGTCCTGTCTCTTTAGCCAACATCTTTGCGTAAAATGGACCAGATATCAACAGGGTAGGTACCCTAAATGACAAGTAACATGGCCACAATACGCCTAAAGTTTACTTTACAAATGAAAAGTATTTGTACTAAAGAGTTCACTTAATTTTAAATTATATCGTCATCGTCAGGAAGTGATGATAGCTCAGGTTTTAGTAATTTTACTTTAGTTCTCGTAATACTAACTGTGCCCCGTGAAGCATTATGGCCAACTGATAAATAATAACTGTAATGTATCACTTGTAGAGGAATTTACTATTACTGCATTATTTGTGCTTCCTCATATAAGTACAAGATAATACCCACACACGCCTGCATTAGATGAGCAATTATTGTGTTGCCCAACTATGATACAGGGTTAGGAGACATTACTAGAATGGTCGATTATTTCAGAAGATACAGGAGTGAGCAAAAATGTCTTAAATAAAAGTTGTAAGGTTTTTAAAAATCTACATATCTGTAATAAATTGGAATATACACAGGTTTGCCCAAAAAGTTGTGTATAATTAACACCCACCAAAACACAACACCAAATAAATGTTTATAAACAATTTAATAAGTTAACGTGTAGTCGTATTTACCTCAAAACTAAATAAGGTATAACCTAATATAAAATGGCGTAGCATGGCGTTTTGACTTACTGAAACAGAATTTTTTTTATATATATATCCTTTATTGAACCAAAATATTTTACAATAAAACTATGTAGGTTCATCCACTAAAACTATGTTTACAGTAGGTGCTTAGTACAAACAGAAAACAAACACAATCAAAGAAAAGGAAAAAAACAATTATTCATAAAAAAAAATTTACAGGAGTGGAAATGGAGTGAAAGGTAGAAAAGTAGCAGTATTAGTATGATTATAATATATCAAACACTGTTTGATTGAATTAACATTTTTAAATCTCTCTTGCATGAGTTAACATTTTTTAACTTTGTAATGTGCGGTATTTTATTAAACAAATTTACCCCTTTATGAAGAATAGAGTTATAAAGAAGCTGTGTGCGACATTTTGGCAGCTCGATTAAATTATTATACCTTGTATTATGTTCATGAATTTGACTTCTAACAAACACTGTTACATTTGAGTGACATGTTTGCTTAACAATAATTGCATACAAGAACATACAGGTTTGATATTTATAAATACTATCTAGATTGTTAATTTGAAGCTTAGGATATAGGCGGCTGGTGCTCTATCTTAAAGGTAAGTTATATACATTTTTTAATGCTTTATTTTGCAATATTTTCAAAGGCTCAATGAATTGATTTCTTGTTGGATACCATAAAAGAGTTAAATATTGTAAGTGACAGTGGATGAGGCTGAAATACACTGCTCTTAATAAACGTCCAGGAACGCAATAGCCTAACCTCTTCAATATTCCAATTGGGGCAGCTATCTTTTTCTTTTTATTTTTCTATATGCAGCTGCCACGTCAGAGACTCATCAATATAGAGCCCAAGACATTTTAGTACTTCAGTTTATTTTAATTGTTGATTATAAATAGTAATTGGAGTCATGTCATGATTTTTTTGAGAAGATATAAACATATGATTCGATTTGTCTAGATTGAATGTAAGCTTATGTGTATCCAGCCAGTTACAAAGCAGGTCTAAGTCAGATGCTATTTTATTTCTGATATTTTTATAATTCTCATCTAGATAGATGAGTAGAGAATCGTCTGCATACAATCTTAGTCTGCCAGCCAGTCTAAGCCTTGACATTGATGAAGAATTGATAGTTTAACTTTAAGGGTGTATGGCGATAAACCGAGATCATATCAGGAGGTATGTGATATGATATGTATAACCATTTTGCACCCAGGCAGGCAAATTTAAAAAAATGCAATTTTTCGAACTGTAGAGCGTTATAGAATGACTGAATGTGTAAAAACCGACCCAAGATCTGGAAGACCTAGCAGTGCTACTTTTGCTACTGCTGGTTTTAATCTGAGGCCAAAACTTAGCGTTATTTTTACTTTAGACTTATATTAGGCCTCTTTAAGAAAAATGGACGGATTCTCCCAATTAGAAATAACTGGGCTCTGGAAAACAATAAATATTTATTGGATACACGACTTTTAAAACTAAATTTGTCGTTTGACCTTATTTTTCTGTTAAAATTAAATGCCATTTTATTTATAGTATTTTCAACAATCAAATTTATGTAATAATTTTTTTTTCATAAAGGTCAACTTTTTTTTCTATACACAAGTAGCACGTTCTCTAACATTCTTGGAATGGTGCACATGATGGCTTTAACTTCAGCTTAACAATGGTCGGTGATGTATTCATATGTTTTCCAGCCTATGTTGTTTGGCTGTTAATTGGTAATTTTGTTTAATGGCTTACTATAAAAAATAAAATGGCAGTTAACGTTAATAGAAAAAAAAGTTAATACAAATTTGGTTTTAAAACCCGCGTACCTATTTAATAAAACTTTATTGTTTTCCACAGACAAATAGAAATGTTATTTCGAGTTGGCTTTAAAAACAAAAGAAAGTTTGTACATGATGTTTTTACCTTAATGGTGATTATTCTTGAGTCCGAAACGACCAAAACGTGGTATTTTATTAATACTGGGTGTTGTGTGACTATTTAAATATTTATTTGACAGGTTGTTGTTATTTTATTTTTTATTGGTAAAATTTTTTGAACAAGGCCCTGCTAAATGTACCATCGTAGAAACTTGCGTCATAAATACCAAAATACCTGTCATTATACACAATAAAAAAAATACTTATTGCTTATTAGAAGCACAAATATTTTCTAGTAGTACCAAATCAATTGTAGAATTATACTATCAAGGACAAATAAAACTACAATACAAATAATTCACTACTATTAAGTACTATTTTTTTTTCTCGTTAATTGGAACTTTATGGTAGAGTAATGACAATAAATTAAAACTGTAACTTGGTTACTTGTCTCGAAATAAAAACCTTCTAAGTATGTAATTTATGTTTGTGGAAAAGACGCATCAGCGGACTAGTAGGAGATTGAAATATTTTCGGTAATAAAATGCACACAATTAAAATTTTGCATACGGTATATGCTAATTTTCTATCTAATCATCCAGAAGTCTCTATATGTACCGTGCGAGCAAAAATTATTTGCATCAAAGAGGGCCTTGCATCTAAGGACCTAATGCTTAGCCGTAGAGCGTAATACCTGTTGGGTGTCAGTAACTACCTGAATTAATAATCAATCAGTTATTCCGTCATCTTTGACAGTCGTTACAAGTAATTTGATTCATCGCTAATTTTTCCAATTTCTTGAACAATTCACACAGTGGGCTTTACGGAACAGCACAAAACATTCATGGTTGAAGCGTATTTTCGAAACGGGGTTAGAGTAAATGGTGAGTGGCAATACAATCCGGGTTTGTGCATGGACGATTTTCACGAACATTTTCCTAACGTTGCTTTTATTGCTGGGAATTTTTATCATTGTCTGAAAAGAACCGTGGCTGTGTTTAGGGAGACAGGTTTTATATACAACACAAAAAAGGAGCAGAAAGACCATTTGTAAGAACAGAAGAACTTGTTGCAAATGTTCGTGAAATAATGCAAAATACGCCCATAAATTGTATAAGACACCTGTCCCAAGAAGTGGTAAGATCTTATGGAACATGCAGGACTATTCTTAAGAAGCAGCTAAATTTATTTCCTTATAAAGTGCACGTTTTCCAAGAATATACAAGAAAGGATTATCCAAGAATGTGGTAACATTTCTCCAGAGATGCTGGTCAACACTTTCGAAAATATGAAGAGACGTGTGAATTTATGCTTGGAGCTTGGGCTAATTTCAGCAATTTATGTAATTATTTTTCTTTCTGTATATTCTTACTTTGTTAATTTTGTAAACAACAAAAATAAATTTGTATTTGTCTACTTATTTTATTACTCATTAGTTTGGCATAATCATCTCATAATATGAATTTGACAAAATTATAACCTAGCTTTGGTTAGATATATCGTCGCCATATCATTGTGATCTAAACCAAGCCCTACGTTTTTTAATCCAAGCATTTTTGCTCGCACGGTACATCTTTTTCCATTTAAAACTTTTTAAATTTTAGAAACTAGTGGAAGACTGACCAAATCTGGTAAGTAGAGTGAATAAAAAGATTTTGCTGTTTTGGTTTATGCATTGGACTTGCTTAAATAACGCTTTTTTCTTTGCATTTCTGGGCTTTTTTATAATTTTTTTGGTTTTGGTTCAGTTTTTCCATAATTTAAATTTAAATTTAAAGGATTACATATATCTACACAATTGTTAATTAGGTTATTAGAGCCATGTTACCCTATACTTTGTAGTATTCCACTCTTATAATATAGGGTTAATTCCTAAACTGTTGTTTATAACTAAATCTTACTCTCTTTTTTTAAGTTTGCAACGCTAAGTGTCCTAATCTCCATTATCCACTCCCTTATATAATTTTATGGAATTGAAAGAAAATGATCGTCTAAAAATAGCTGTAAAATTCCGAGGAAGTTGAAGTTGCTGACGGAGATGGCCTCTTATCGCAACATTATGAGAGATTTTCTAATTAGTTTGTTCTTAAGATAAGACGGTTCACTCGTCAACACAATATTGTGCGTTAAGCCGAGCAGGAGCAAGTGAATCTGTCAAATCTTGGACGTCGGTAACCATTCTAAGGTTCTTAAGCTTACTGCAACTCCAAAACCAATCCAATCTTACACAGGTATTTTAAACTTTTTAAATTCTATTTTTTGTAATGACATCAATGCAGGGAAAGAAATAGTATTGTAAGGATGCACTTCTAAAAACAAGTTAGGTCATGGGCGTCTCCTCAGAAAAGTTCTGGATGCGCCACTGGAAAGTATTGATTTGATTTGAAAGTTACCTTTAAAGCCAGGTAACATAATATTATAACAGAACATCCCTGACAAGACACGTAACGTTTTATATTACCACTACACTCAAGGGGAATTTTAAATTTATACTTTACCTCAGTGACAAATAAAACGACAATAATTCAAATAATTAACTACCATCCGCAGAATTTTTTTCCCTCATCAATTAAAGCTCCAAGGTAGAATAATGACATTAAATTAAAACGGTACCTCGGTACCTGACTCGAAATCAAACGTTTCAAGTAATTCCTATTTGTGCTGAAGACGCGTGAACGGACTAGAAGTCATTATCATCATAATGGTTACAGACCGGAATGTGCCATTACTACTGCATTTCACTTTCCTTGGAAACCGTACGCGCAACATTAAATTACTGGTTATTTGAGCTGTGATGATTGACGTGGAAAAAGTAGCAAATTATAAGGTGGATTTGTTTTTGTTATTATTATAATTAAAAAAAAAGGGGTTTAACGTTTAGTTCAAAAAGTAAATGATGGTAAGGAAGATGTAGCAACTAAACGTTAAAGGTGATTTGGGTTTGGATTTTTTTACTTTGTGTAAATGAGCTGTTCACGGACAATGTTACCGCGAGCCGATTGGATTCTTAAAGGGGTATGTTCCCGTTGAGCCAGGGAGCTTTAAAGAAAAGATAATTGGCGCTTAGTCATAGTTTTGCCCTATTTGTGGTAGTTCTACTGTGTTTATTTACCATTATTTGCAGTAAAAAGGGTAAGTTGTTTTTATTTTAATATTTATATCATGTACAGGTGTTGGTTTTGTGGTCATACGTGTAATTTAATAAATAAATACAATTCTCATGTGTATCTAAGATAAAGAAGTACAATATACACCATGTTGCTACGTAAACTAATTTCCTTCGTTTTTTTCTTTTTTTTTAGATTTAAATGGGGAAAAACTTTTCTATGTCGCCATGAAGAAACAATTAATTAATGACGTGGGGTATGCTTCGTTTACCCCCGCATTCCAAATCTGTTTTTGTTTGTTTTTTATTTTCGGAATCAAATTTCCAACTAGGCTAAGTACAACTTTGGAAATGATCCAAAGGTATATAATATCAACACATCCAGATTCGGGTACAAAATCAAGGAAAGCTACGACGTCAAAAAAAAGTCATTGCACTCATAATAAAACTGAAAGATTATCCTGTTGATGGGCTGATGGGCAGTAACCCATCCCACGATTGAAAGTGTTATTTTAATTGAGTTTATAGGTTGTTTTTCTTATTCATTTAAGTTGAATAATTTTTTTGTTATATTTTTAAAGTAGCAAAATGTTCATTATTTTGGGGAATTTAAGAGAATTTCTAATAAATATTCTTACTTAATTTATTTTACACATAAATGTACAAGTATTAGAAATTCTCGCTTTATTTAGGTTAGGTATCATTGGATAAGTTCTATTATTACACACAACGTTACAATGCCAAAACTGACTTTTTCTAAAAATAAAATGTGTACATATTTATTTCTAGTTGATTATTTTATTTTGTAATACCTTTATATTAAACTGCTTTTTTTACAGAATCCGGATTTCAGGAGGTAAATAAGAAGGTATAAAATTCCAAAAAAAAACCTGAAGTTACGCTACTAGTTATATCTACCTTAAAATAGGTTTAAAATTACGACAAACATAATGTTATTTTTACTGTAAAAATCATATTATATTTATGGAGAAATTACCTTTCCACAACGATAATTATTGTTTTTTCACTGAACCTTAGTTTACTGATACGCGAATATTTATGGTACATTTACATAATATCAACAGGGAGATATTTAAATTTACAATAATTATTTTAACAAATTTCATGCAATTTTACATCATCTTGCTGTAACCAAAATGTGGTTACTATAATAATAATTGTGGTATTTTTATATAGATTTTACATTGGGGGATTTTTAGGGGAATTTACAAATACTAGATTAATACATATTTACTTACTATGTGTAAAATTACAATTAGTATGTAAATTCGCGGTGATATTTGGTAGCCAAAAATAACCAAAGTTATTTATTGTAATTTTACCATAATTTCGTTTACGGTGTATAGGCAAGGACTAATTTTTGTTAAAATCTAAATAGCGTAGGAGTCGTAGCTGTATTTTTTACTAGGTATCAACATAGTTAAAGTCAAAGTCAAATACAGCTTTATTATCAAAAGAACATATTCTCATTGACAAAGCATTGTTTAAAATGGAACGTAAAATTATATAAAAAGGCTTAAATTAATTCGGTACAAACATTTTAAAAATCAGAACACAACTACAGTTACAATTCCTCAATATAGCAGCTAGAAGCTGGCCATTTAGTTTCAACCAGCGCCACAGAACCCACACACACAACAGTCGTCGTAATCCAATAAATAATAACACGATACAAATACAACAGAACATACACCTACTTTAAGTTAATGATACCTCAAAATATTCAGTCATCGAATAGAATGCTCTCTCAATTAACAACTTTTTTAGCTCTCTACAAAACTTCTTTCCGCAAATAATATTCCGTATACGAAGGGGCAGATGATTAAATATTTTCTTGCTGTTATATAAGAGAGAATTCTTTGTTAAGGCAAAAGAAGGAATGGGTAGAGCTATGGTATGCTTGCTTCTTGTGACAGCATAGCTCTTGGGTATTTTCCACTAGTGCCTTGCACCCCTTGTCAAGTGTGTGGTCCAGGCTTCTTACACTACATACAGCCTTCTGGCTTCTTATTGTGCGCCCGTCTCGTTGAAAAAGGTTTGTTCCTTCTACAAGGTCCAATAATTTCCTACCAAGTTTGTCATGCCGAAGTTTGTCGCCGCGTTGAATATTTCCGAAGCTGTATGGGATAAAAGGCGATCTCGTCCTCTTCACCGCCAAGTCTGCATTTAGTTGGTCTATTCGCTGAAGATGTTTTCTTAAGTGGCAATGTTCTGTTAACTTGTTTACGCTTCCAGTTGATAGTTTCTTTGAGGGTTTACCAATAACGGCCCGTGTGGGTATCGTTCTATCGAGATATATTTCATTTTTGCGCCCATCTGTCTAATGTCGTTTAAGTTGCCTTAAGATCCTCGCCAGTTCATCTGAATTTTTATTGCCTACTCACAGGAGTTCGGGTTTGGGTTGGCTGCCAGGTTGTTAAGGTTATGCTCTTTAATGTAAATCGGTAGGAGTTCAGAGCCTGGCGGTCTGATAAGATATGTGTCTTTTCAAAATTCTTTTGTACGCATGCTTAGTCATATTTATAATAATATGGTTGTGGGTTTTGTGGAAATATATAAAGAATTACATAAATGCATTGAAACTAAGAGAGAAAAAAGATACGAGCTTTAGGAAGTTAAAAAGAGGCAATAACATCGCTCTTGGCGTGCGAGTAGTCGTCGACGTCGCTGGTTGTCGGATTGTTCCGGACCACAATGAAAATACAATCGAACCGCTCCGTAATAAATATATTTATGCTGACGGTTTTAACAGAAGAGAAAATGGCGAAGGACCTTAATGGAGCTTTCATGGAATTAAAAAATGATGTGTAAAAGAGACATAATATGGAGATTAATAAAAGTTAAACCATACTGAGTATGTTAAAAAGTTATTAAAGGAGGGTCTAAACCAACCAGATAAACTGGGAAAGAAGAAAACCCTTTCTAAAAAGAAAGTGTCAAAGATTATTTAAACTTTTTATAAAACATTTTTAGGTATTTGTCAAAAAGACATTGAGAGGATACAATTGGTAGTAATTATCACAGTAACAATCTGTAAAAAATAGAAATTAAAATTAAAATCAAAGAATGAAGTAAAAAACTTTTTGAAATATTTTTTTTGATCAAAAGTAATACGAAAATTACATTCAGCAAAGTGTTTTGTAAATTAACCTTAAACTTGCAGGGTTACTGAGCTTTAAACCTCAGTACCCCACAAAACACTTTGCTGAATGTAAATTTCGTAAGTACTTACTTTTTATCCAAAAAAATATTTCAAAAAGTTTTTTACTTCATTCTTTGATTTTAATTTCAATTTCTATTTTTTACAGATTGTTACTGCGAAAATTTTTTGACAGTTCAAACAGCCAATTAAATTTTGTTATTCTTTATCATCTTACATAAATCACCCAATCATATCAACATTTAAGTGAAAACAACACTCCGGGTGGTTTTCAATCACTATGACACCCAGGCATCATTTATTATGACATCCAATACTTTGACAGTTCATATTCCAACTATATAAATTTCAAAATGTCACATTTTGGCAATGCAAATTTTCATTGCATTAACGCGCTAGTTAATGAAACAATCCCAAAAAATACCAGAAACAGTCACAAATACACGTGGGGAATATTTATGGAATTTTGCTGTGAACGCAAATACGAGTTAAATAAACATAGAAGCGTAGAAGAGCTGGCAATGATACTGAAAGATTGGGCGGTTAATATGAGAAAAAAAGATGGGACTGAATTCAAAGAAGCAACGGTAAAGACTATGTGGAACGTTTCGTGCAAAATTTTACAAGAAAAGTACTATAATGAATACTTATAAGATTATGATTGACCCGTTTAACAGCATAGTATTTAAACCAGCCCGAGATGCCCGCGATGCAACCAGAAAGAAATTACAAGCAGATCCATGTAAACGTAAGACCAGTTCAGTTTCGTTAAGTCTATCTGAAGTAAACCAAATAATATTGTTCTGGAATGAAAATACCCCTGAAGGTCTTATGCGTAAATTCTACCATATTGCTGCAGTAGAATTAGCGTGGAGAGAAGGCGAAGCAGTTGCATGTCTCCTGGATTTTTTTCAAATCGAAAAAAATAACGATGGTTCTCCAACAAATCGTAAGGCTCTACAAGTAGTAAATGGTTGATTGTCAATAGTGAAAGTCAAAGATGCCCTTACGCCTGTTTCATAAATTGATATCAAAACGAGGCGTACATAATATAACCTCACCACGGCTGTTCTTAAAACCAAATCGACATTGGAAAACGGAAACCGATAGTTGGTACGATAATGTCCCTGTTGGAAAAAATACTATTAATGGATGGACAAAATCATCTGCTGAAGCTATCGGCCTGAATGTAAAGGACAAACAAATAACAAACCATTCAAACAGGTCAACTGCTGTTAGCGAATACGCAAAAAAGGTGCGCAAGAACAAAAATTGCTGAAAATCACTGGTTATAACAATCCAAATTCTATAAAACCATACTTAAACATCGACCAAGAACACCACAATAAGATTATTAATACAATGCGTGGTAATGGATCTTCTATAGTAGAAAAAAATAGCCAATCAAATGTTACGTTAAATTTTAATAACTGCACCTTTTCAAATTGTACTTTTAATAAATAAATAATTGTTTGGTTGCGAGAAATTTTATTTTTTTTATCAAAAATTTATCAAAAAATTTTCTGACCGAATATCCCTCGGACATTGACCAATGCCTCATAATTTTATCTCAAGCACGTAACCTAGGTAACAACCCTCCGCCTTCAGCGTCGGGTTGTTACCAGGCAACGTGCTTTCGACTAAAATTATCTCGTCCATTATCAATGTCCTAGGGTTATTATAGCTGATAATTACTAGGTACCAATTTTATCTTCTCAATGTCTTTTTGACAAATACCTAAAAATGTTTTATAAAAAATTTAAATAATCTTTGACACTTTTTTTTAGAAAGGTTTTTTCTTCTTCCCAAGTTTATTTGGTTGGTTTAGACCCCATTTACTGACTTCTCACATACTCAGTATGTTTTAACTTTTATGAATTTCTCCATATTATGTCTCTTTTACACATCATTTTTTAATTCCATGAAAGCTCCATTAAGGTCCTTCACCATTTTCTCTTCTGCTAAAACCATCAGCACTATATAAATATGTTTTCTGTCTCCTGATGATGAACGTTTCTAAGTTCGAAACATTAGAAACCTTTAAAGAATTTTATTCTATTAAATTTTGTGAAGGAAGACTTTTAGTTTTTTCTTTCTTTCCCATAATTTAATTAATTCACGACGTGGATATTATGGCAATTTATCACAACTGGTGAATGGTGTCGCGTAGTTAATAATATATTCTGATAGCACTTTCCTGTGCAATTTTCAACAAACTTGCAAATGTTTACTTTAACATGTGAACAACTTTCCGCGTAACACGAGTAGGTGGCAAAAGCCGTCTGTTCGTCTCTTTATGTGTATTTAATTAACTCGGCAAGCAAGGCCGTCATATAGAAGACCTTATCTCGCGGAGACATCTTTACAACACAATTTACCGAAGTCTTAACTCCAGCCACGACATTTAAATTAACTGAAATAAATGGTTCAATTAAATCTCATTTGACATCAAATGACCGCCTTCCTTATTCGGATATACATAAAAACATCGGGTAAATTAATTACCATTGTCTTGAATTTTATGGTTTATGACGGAATTGAAGATTTAATTCATTTAACCAAATTTTTTCTATACCGGGTGCTTCCCGGCAGACTAGCCATGGGAAATTCCGTGTAAATGTTGCTACCCTCAATTATTAATGCCTTCATTAAATTTACATCAAAGAGGCTTCATTACACACAGACTCTTTTAAAGCCACCAGTAATAATTATGATAATATCAAATGTTACTACTAGGCGTTTTATTTTTTATTAGTTTCATAGGGAATCCTCACGCAAAGTTAGTTTTACCCACAATTACCCACATTAAACAACGAACCAAATGTTTAAAATTGTAGATATTGCAGTACCTACAGAAAATAAACACAGATGGGAACAAGAGAGGACTCAAAAGGCGGGTATATTTAGACATCGGATTATTGGTCCATTTTTTTGGAACAAAAAATTTGAGAAAAGAAATTTTTTTGGTACTTTTACAAAATCAAGAAGTTGCTACTGAGAATGAAGATATTTGGTTTCAAATGGACGCTTATCATGCGCGCAAAGCACGAGCAGTAAGGAAATATACCTACCCAAAATGAACATACAATAGGATCAAATTACATCATGCATCGGTCAGCTAGGTCTCCTGATCTTTTACCAATCGACTTTTTCCTAGGATGTCACCTTAAAAGTGTTATTTAGGGGTATGCAATTTAATATTTAGGATATTGCTTGCTCCACATAGTAAACATGTATCAAAGCTAATGAAAGTTCTGGATAAGTTTTGCCTGACGGGACAAATATTAATATGCAAAAATATTTACAACTTTGGTTTAACCTGTGGGAATTTGACAAATTTGAACTTGCTAAATAGGAATTCTTTTGTTTTATCAATTTAATAAAAACGAAGTCGTTCCGAATTCCGTTGTGACCGCTACATGGCGGCGCAATTTAGCAGAATCAATAATTTATTCATTTTTCTCAAAAACTTTAAATGCAACGATATATCAATATGTTATGTATATGTTAACTTAAGCAAAATAAGAAAAATATCTGGGAAAACGGTAAAACAATATATCTTTCTTAAACCGATAAGATATGGAAAATATAACATAATAATGAGCTCCATATGAATAAACTGACGTTTTAATACAGTATTTGTAGGTAAAAAGTTACAAATAATACCATACTACTGTGACTAGGGCTGGGCAAAAATTCGATATATCGATAGTTTTATCGATATATCAAATAACGATAATTAAAAAATAAAATATCGATATTATCGATAATATTGATATTATCGATACTTATCGATATTGTTGATATTTATCGGTATTATCGATATTTGTCGATATTATCGAATGTAGGACGCCCGTCCACTATTTTAAAACTTAATTATTATGATCCTAAGTTTTCTTTTATATAAAAAAGGTATTCGTGTAAAAAATAATTGGGCTAATAGTTTAGGAAAGAAAGGATTTTTTTAAATCATTTCAAAAACTATAATTGGTATGTTAAATCAAAAACCCTCGAACAGCCATAGCTTCCTTATATTACATTTAAGGACCAATATTTAATTAAATATTTTTTCTTCATGTTTTCATAATTAGAGTCTCCCCTTGAAATTAAGGTACGGAGTTTTACTGGGCACATAAGAAAATATTGATATATTTATAATATAATATTTTTATGTTGTTTCACAACCATGCTCTATTATTTTTGTTGTAAATAATGTAAATTTACAGGAAGTATTGTGTGCACACATATCAATAGAAATTTAGAAATGGCAGAATATAACAAAGCCTACATTTTTACTTGTACTGTACACATTTCTTTTTTAGCTTTTATTAATTTATAAATTTTATATTTTTAAAGTAAAGTTGTAGGTAATTGTATGTACTCCAAAGATTGCTATTTGACCGATTTTGGGATAAAACAAAGAAGTAACAAAAAATTGATCAAATAACGAAATGACGAACTAGTGTTTGCTTTTAACATGAACTTGTTTCAAGATTAATTTAAGTTTATATTAAACAAATGTTGCCAAATACAGTTATAAGAAGAGAGGAAAACAAGTCCCGGAGTACATAAATCGTGATTTAAAAGAGCAAATTCTGGTGGATCCAGCAAAAGATTTCTTGCCAGGGGAGATGAGATAAATAAAGTTAATCTTCCTAAAAGTCACTTTATGGTTTGAAGTAGTCTGGAAAATGAAATAAGGAAATAGATAATTGGAGAGGAAACACAAAAATTAACGTTATACGGGTTTATTTGCATTAAAGAAATACATTTTAGTTGGGATGACATTTTAAATTGGAATTGTATTTTATAAAAATACGAATAATACCGTGCGAGCAAAAATTATTTGCATCAAAGAGGGCCTTGCATCTATGGACGTAATATTTAGCCGTAGAGCTTAAAACCTGTTGGGTGTCAGTAACTACCTGAATTAACAATCAATCAATTATTTCGTCATCTTTGACAGTCGTTACAAGTAATTTGATTCATCGCTCATTTTCCCAATTTCTTGAACAATTCAAACAATTGGCTTTACGGAACAGCATAAAACATTCATGGTTGAAGCGTATTTTCGAAACGGGGTTAGAGTAAACGGTGAGTGACAATACAATCCGGGTTTGTGCATGGACGGTTTTTATCATTGCCTAAAAAGAACCGTGGTGGCTGTGCTTAGGGAAACAGGTTCTATACAACACAAAAAATGAGCAGGAAGACCATCTGAAAGAACAGAAGAACTTGTTGCAAACGTTCGTGAAAAAATGCAAAATACGCCAACAAATTGTATAAGACGCCTGTCCCAAGAAGTGGGAAGATCTTATGGAACATGCAGGATTCTTAAGAAGCAATTATTTCAGCAATTTATGGAATTATTTTTCTTTTTCTTTCTGTATATTCTTACTTTGTTAATTTTGTAAACAACAAAAATAAATTTGTATTTGTCTACTTATTTTATTACTCATTAGTTTGGCATATCATGTCATAGTATGAATTTGACAAAATTTCAACCTAGATTTGGTTAGATATATCGTCCCCATATTATTGTGATCTAATCCAAGCCCCACTTTTTTAAATCCAAGCCTTTTTTGATGGAAATAATTTTTGCTCGCACGGTACCATCCATAACATCCTGTTCAATTTGGTTTGCCAAAGATCTAATTAATATTTTATTTTTGGTAAAAACTTATTGTATCATAAATAGTTCATTCTCCTTGTTTTGTGTTAAAATATAGTGGTTAGATATAATATGATATATCGTCCCCTTATCAGTGTGATCTAAACCAAGCTCCACGTTTTTTAATCCAAGCCTACTTTGATGCAAATAATTTTTGCTCGCAGGGTAAAATCGAGATGCAGAAATAATAATAGCACGTTATGTTATAATAATAAAATCAGATCTCACCGAGAAATAGACTACTTCTTTGAAAAAAGGTTATAATTTATTTATTAATTTATTTTTCAACATAAACACATATGCTCCGTCTGTCGGACCACGACTTTATTCAATAACTCCTAGTGTTTAAAGGCGTTGTTGCTTTATTCCATAGGAAAAAAATAAATCCTGTTGATCTTTAAGATACGCATTGGCATACATTAAGCCTTTTCACTATAACTGAATTCATCATATATACATCCTGGATTTGAATATATTAAAAATATATCCCAATAATAAAAATGTTCCTAATAGAGTGTCACAAACCATTCCTGGAAGCAATTAAAAAGACACTGCGAAAGCAGAACGTTTGAAAATATGAGATCAGATATTTAGTACGTCATCCCATTATTCGCGCAAAAAACTAAGTATTATCAATATTCATGTGAAACAATTTGCAATACTCCTGGGATATTCGAGAGAGTTCGCCAGTCTATGAGATGAAGAGTTGATTCCTGCATATTAGCAACAGAAGGTAATTTTCAGCTATTCTTATGATTTTTTTTTAGTTTGCGATTTAACGTTAGAATTAAATTATGAATTAATTAGCAAACTAAATTTTTTTTAAAGATTCTTACTGCGAAAACACTTGGTTTGCATCGACGGCTATTTGCGCAAATAACTAGAAAACGACGACAGATACGATAAAAATTTAGGGAACCAAAAATAATGAGCAAAGAATGTGGAGCCAAATTATGATATCAGTATTTATACAAGGTATTCCAAAAAACATACAGGAGAGTGGAATTGTCGGTAGCACAAAAAAATATAACACCCTGTATACCGTATTTGACAATTTTGACATTTCCTTGTAGATACTTTAAAAACTAATAAGTGTACTAAATTGGAAATAATTATCTCGAAAAATGTGTTAGAAAAACAAAAAAACTAAAAAATTAAAACTACAACTAGAAAAACGAGTAAAATTTACATTTTCATCGCTTTCTGAATAGACCCTGTAAAATCAGTTTTTCCATAGACAATTTACCTTTAGATACGTACAGCTTATCTCCTGCAGTTAGGCAGCTTCCCTCTAGGCACCTTCGGGCATGCGCACAAACCTCGTGTTATCGGCCTATCCTACTTTATCGACATGCTCAAAATACACTCCAGAACCGGCTCGACCGCCATTTTTGTGGTTGTGTTCTAAGGTTTCTCTGTGGATTCCCTTGTAGTTTTCTTAGCTATTGTGGATTATGGGTGTTTAATATTTACGGATTTCTAGTTTTTGTGTAGTTTAGTGAATTGTGTTTGATTTTGAGAAAATTAATTCTGTCAAAGTGGCTGGTTGGTCAATTTTTTGGTTAAATCTGTACACCCCGATATTAAGCTTTTAATAAATCCAGTACTCCACGGGTCAAGTTCTCGGGCAAACACTTTTCAAATTCTTGAACATGAAATTTTGCTTAAAAATGCTTTACACGTACCCAAGTTTTTGCCAAATTGTAAAAATCAATACAAGTTATATACCGACTAATATTTGACTTGAGGTTAGGTACGCGATAACACCGTAGATTGGTTATTTTGGTGGTTTAGTTTGTTTTTATATTCCCTTTTATAAGACTAGTTTAATTCACTTGTTCTTGTTCTCTTCCTTTTCGAACTAAAAAAACGACGACGAATCATTTTTAAACAAATTTTAAAAACAAAACCTAAAAAACAATTTTCTATCCTTAAAATCTAATAGGTTTGCTACTACTAAAAATGACAGAAATCACTAACTTTTTTCCCAACTTGATCAAAAATTGAGAAGAAAGTCCAATTTTTTGGCAAGAATTTAAATTATAAAGCCCGGACCTGTTTATTTTCCCATTCGTCAAACGATAATGTTGCAGTGCGCATGTCTAATAGTGTCTAGCTTTGTTTACATGCGCAAGGCCATAAATCTGCCACTATCGTGATTATTGTTTGCTTATCTAAAGGTACATTGTCTATGATAACAACCTATTGGGGATCATGCAGGGAATCGTTTTTTTTTTAGACTGTGGTAAGAAAAATGTTTGTATTGGGTGGGTTACTGGCTTCTGATCTTTGGAGATAAATTTGCCATTAAGCAAATATTGCTTTATACATGTTCATTTAAGAAGTAGGTATAATATGTAATACTGTAGATCATCTAATGTACCAGGTGGTCAAATAAGCGAGGACGTCGGCTTTATCTCGGAAACCATTAATCGTACAACTTTCGGAAAGATTTTTTATGAGTAAAGTGGTCAAGAGAAATTGCTGGAAATTACTTTTAAGTTCCTCATTTCGCCGCAAGGGGGCACAATTAAAAATTGTTTTTTTTTATTCTAAATTTCTCCGAAAATTCCCATATTAAGGTAGAACTCTGATTACATCATTGGAAAGCTTAGACAATTCTGCATCATTTTGGTTTAAGGCTCATTGGCGTACCGACCTTAATAAGAGTGGGAGAAGCTATTGAAAGTGTAAACATTATTTATTTTTTTTAAAGTACATTATGTAATTAATATTATACAGAACAATGATCACACAAGGGTTGTTCAATAGGTATGAATTTGACGATTCGACTATCGGTCGTTATTGCGACTTCGTTTATTTGAAGTTTCGAATTAATTGATGTTGTATCGCCATTGTAGTTTAGGTAACCAACCGAATTGTAATTTTAAATTAGCAATGGCTGGCTGCATTATGAACTCTTTATTGTCTTATTTTGTATATACATTGATACAAATAACTTAAATAATGTAAAATATAGAGCTGGAACTTTGAAACGCATAAAGAAAACTAGTATATATTTAGTTACCTCTACAGTATTGTGGAATTAAAATTTATACTAGAAAAATCAATAAGCCCTAATGCTTTAAACCGCATTCAAATCTCTTTACCACCTGAGATATTTAATATGAAATAGACTAAAGCTTTTCCTTATATACGTTTCAAACATCCAGCATTTTAGTAAAGCAAATTTGTTTTAAATCGAAAGGTAAAAGTCTGTCTAAATCACAATTATATCTTTAATAAAAAAATGATAGGACATGTTTCGACCTTGGAGAAGGTCATCATCAGCGATTGGAGAAAAAAAATAGGGTTAAGCTTATAAAATATTTCCATGTACAAATATAAGAACTAGTCTCAGAGGAAAAGCTGAAAAGCAATTCATTAAAGTAATAAATGAACGTTAAGTCATAAAGCAGTGGAATAACCAAACGACAATTTGACAGTTTTGAAAGTTTAGTCGTTGTACCGTGCGAGCAAATAAATTATTTGCATCAAAGAGGGCTTAAAAAACGAAGGGCTTGGTTTAGATCACAATGATATGGGGACGATATATCTAACCGAATCTAGGTTAACATTTTGTCAAATTCCTATTATGACATGATATGTCAAACTAATGAGTAATAAAATAAGATAGACAAATACAAATTTATTTTTGTTGTTAACAAAATTATAATAGATACTAGCTGCTTCTTAAGAATAGTCCTGCATGTTCCATAAGATCTTCCCACTTCTTGGGACAGGCGTCTTATACAATTTGTTGGCGTATTTTGCATTATTTTACGAACGTTTGCAACAAGTTCTTCTGTTCATACAGATGGTATTCCTGCTCCTTTTTGTGTTGTATAGAACCTGTTTCCCTAAACCCAGCCACGGTTCTTTTCAGGCAATGATAAAAATCCCCAGCAATAAAAGCAACGTTAGGAAAATGTTCGTGAAAATCGTTCATGCACTAACCCGGATTGTATTGCCACTAACCATTTACTCTAACCGCTTAAACCGCTAACCCCGTTTTGAAAATACGCTTCAATCATGAATGTTTTGTGCTGTTCCGTAAAGCCCATTGTGTGAATTGTTCAAGAAATTGGAAAAGTTAGCGATGAATCAAACAAATAAAAACCACTGTCAAAGATGACGGAATAACTGATTGATTGTTAATTCAGGCAGTTACTGACACCCAACGGGTATTAAGCTCTACGGCTACGCATTACGTCCTTAGATGCAAGGCCCTCTTTGATGCAAGTAATTTTTGCTCGCACGGTATAAGACCCTATTGCACCTGCTATTTCATTATATGAAAGATACCAAAAATTATGTTATGGTTAACAGTTTTAAGAATAAAAAAACATAGTGAAAAATATAGGAGGTAAAACTACCTCAAAAGTAGGTGTAAAGTGTATATATCATTTAAAGAAACAACCTTGTTTGTGGTCTAATTAATTTTGTGTAATACCTACCAAATGGAAAATATTATTTATATGGTAAAAACTAACTTTTTGTTATTATTTCGATAGTTTTTAAATGGATCTTCATTAAGTATCTTCAATCGGAAATAAATAGCCATTAAAAATGGTTATAAAATATACATTAGTTTAAGCTCTTATCATTTTGTACAGTTCATTTAACAACCATATTTATTGCAACAACTATTAAACAATTAAATAGCAATCTTCTGAAACCATATCACACTCAATGCCAATCGTTAGAAATAAAACAAATCTCAAAAAAGGATTAACATATCCGATAAGATTAGATTTTTATGGGTCATTCTCATAATTTTTGACGAAGAAAAATAAAAACACAAATTTTGTTTTGGTTCTGCATAGCTTGGCAGCATCAGCTATCCACTTCACAATCAATATGCGGCGTTGTCAAAGTTCTGGCAAACTAATTTGCTTAACTTGCTACTATGAAATATTTACAAGAATTTAAATTAACACACCCAAACAAACCCATCCAATTTACCTTCTAGTGCCGACTTTATAATGTTTTCTAACAAAATTAAAAAAAAAATGTTTTCCATTGACAATGAGTCTAATGAATAAAAATTAAGCAATTACTTAAAGCGATTACTTTTTAGTAAAAGCAATTGCTTGACTAGCAAATGCTATAAGTAAAACCAATTGCTAGAACTAAATATGAATAAAATTTTGAAGCAATTGCTGTTTTTCTTACACCTCTGTAGGAAATGCTTATTCAACACAAGTTCTGACGTGGCTTATCCCCTTCTTGTTCAGATTATAGATTTCATGTTTAGTTTGGTGCCTAATTTGTAAAAGAGTTAAAGTAAATACAACAACGTTGGTCTATTTAGTTAGTACAATAGTAATCTGTTACGTTTTTGTGGAAAATAGGAAACTTATATTTGTGATATGGCAGATTTCAGTGAAAATGAGGAAAGTAATAGTAGTGATGAAAAAATTAAAGACAAGCAATTGATATTCGTTCACAAATTGAAGGAACATAAATAAATCTCTCTGACCAAAACCGTTCAGCTTTCACAACAGCTTCAGCACTTGTAGGAAATTTAATACAAATATTTGCCTTCTCCAAAACTGCATCCATTACAGAAGTGTATGTCTTACAGACAGTAGTTTGGTGAACACCGAGTTCTTCACCTTCACCACAGACTTTTGAAAGCCCGGATCCGACAATTTCCGCAGAAATACTTTGATCTTATTTGAAGGCGACAGTGCACCCCCTCGCCTTTTACCAGTATCAGTCAAAAAATAATTTACCAACCACTCAACATTTTCGCAGTCAAATCGATATATCTTTCTGAAATCATCATATCTGCAATTTTTACGTACACTGTAGATTTTTCTTTTACGGACGTTCATATATTCAGCCATAATTGAAGACACAAAAACACGTGTATGCCGCGGAGAACTAAAGTTGACTGCTACCAAGAAAATGATGCAAGGGTCGACCTACCTTAAAAAGTTGAAAGCAATTGCTACGCTAGAAAAAGCAATTTCTTAATTTATTCATCACATTTTAAGCAAACGATAGCGATTGCTTCTATTTTTTAAGAAAAAGCATTGACTAAAAGCAATTCCTGCACTTTTAAGCAATTGCTCTGGACGCAAAAGCAATTACTTTAGTTTTTATTCATTGGCTTTCAAGAAATTACTTACTTCGATTTTATAAGAAAATACAATCGCTACATTTTTATTCATTAATCTCATTATTCGAACCAGTCACCCTCTGGTCCAAAGTCTAGTACCTTATTGTTCGACAAGCGTCCCGATTAATATCGGGTATTTAAATTCTTTAAATTGTTAAATTGAAAGCAGGAAAGTGGTAGTAGGCGGAGCAGGCGCGGATCTAGGATTTTGCCCAGGGGGGGCAAGAAGAAAGTAGCGCCGAAGGCGCTAAAAAAAAATAGCGCCGCAGCCGAAAATTTTTTGGGTGCCACGCCCTTTTTTGAATCATGGTGCTTGGTTTTCAAGTGGGAAAAATAAAAAACGTCGGATACGTTTAAGGAATTCGAAATTCGATGGCCGTGATCGCCGACTTTTTCAAAGACTCACTGTTTACAGGGCTGCCAGATTGAGCGCTTAATGGCAATGTGGGAGTTTTTTAAAAAAAATTAGCCCTTTAATTTTTATTAGAGGTGTTTTTAGGTTCTACTTCCTGTGACTTATTACTTGTTATACGTATTGTTATGCATTATAAAAAAAAATACTAAAATTTTAAGAATAAGAACCAATAAATGTTTCACTACTTCCTAATCGCATCATGTGCTCCTATTGCAGGCGCGCTTTCGGGGGCCTTCGGGGTTTTGATTTGAGCTTTGAGTTTTATATCTACATCTAGCAACTCTATTACCATTTTTATTATTCCTTAAAGTAGGACATACCTATTAAAATGTTAATATTTTATTTTTAGAAATCATGGATATAAGAACATTGTTTGAGAAAAAAACTGACAGTAGTGAAAAATCTCAATACATAGTCGATTTTAAAAATTTTGCTCTAAATTATTGACCAAATTTGTTAAAATTTGGACGTATAGTTAAAAAAAATGTTCGGGCTTTTCGCCCACCCACACTGACAAGGGTGCTCCGAAAAGTTTTCTTGCTCAGGGGGGGGGGGGAATTGCCCCCATTGCCCCCCCCCCTCCCTGTATCCGCGCCTGAGGCGGAGTCTAGCAAACCATTTGGCGTTATGGATAGCTGTTTACAAGGAGAAATCGCAAATCCAGCAAGAGGAATCACATTTTTATTAGTGTTAACCTACCGGGTATTTCTCAAAAGACGTTCACCTCTATAACTTTTCTGAATTTATAGATATTAAAATGAAATTTTGAGATTATGCATAAGAGATAAGTCTGCATTTATTGTCATAATTTTCAATTTGTTGGCACTTCCAGTTTGACCGGAAGTGACCTTGAAATTTGGTATTTTAAATGGGACATCTTGTATATTTTTACTAATTGGGATTCAGCATAACATTTTGAGTAAAATGACACCTCGCTTGTCATTTTTCGACGTGTTATAACATTTTTATGTTTAGTTTTTATTTTCAATGTAGAGTGCTACAAATTAAATAAATCTGTTAATTTATAGTCAAGTAATATATGAGAATTAAAATTATGTCATAATAATTGACTTTCTAAGTTTCACAAGCGTTTAAAAAATGGAATTTTGTTTTCTTGACGTTTATTCCATTTTTCCAAATGGAACGATGATAGTTCACTATGATATTTAAAACGACCATTTTTCTTTTTCAACAATTTGATACCATACACTCCTATGCTATTTTAAAATTGACACGAAAAAATTTGCCCAAGATCCGAAATCCCAATCGCAAATTTAAAAGCGTTGTGCATTATTGCTCTTTTCTAAAGAAATATAAAGGCGGCTTTGAAAAACAATGGAATGGTTTTGAAAACCAATATGGTTTTAAATTAAAATTGTAATGTCATTCGTTTATTAAACTTACATTGTAAATCAGATAAAATGGTTAGTTTTACTAGAAATTAACAAACTGATATGCTCCTAATTTTTGGAGTGATCAGAAAAATTCTTCTGAAGCCGCAAGATTGTATATTATATTGTATGTTTTATAAACTAATGACATTACGACTTTAAATTAAAGCCATATTGCTTTTCAAACCCCTTCCATTGTTTTTTTCAAAGCCGCCTTTATATTTCTTTATAAAAGAGAGGGCAGCAATAGTAATGCATAACGCTTTTAAATTTGCGATTGAGATTTAAGGCAAATTTTTCAGTGTCATTTGTAATATAGCATAGGAGTGTATAGTGTCAAATTATTGGAAAAAAAAGCTCGTTTTAAATATCCTAGTGAATCACCATCGTTCCATTTGGAAAAATGGAGTTAACGTCAAGTAATCAAAATTTAATTTTTTAAACGCTTGTGAAATTTAGAAAGTCAATTATTATGACATAATTTTCATTTTCCTATACTACTTGACTATAAAGTAATAGATTTAATTAATTTGTAGCACCCTAGATTGAAAATAAAAAATAAAATGACAAGTGAGGTGTCATTTTACTCAGAATGTTATGCTGAATCCCAATAAGTAAAAATATACAAGATGTCCCATTTAAAATACCAAAGTCAAGGTCACTTCCGGTCAAATCGGAATTGCTAACAAATTGAAAATTATGCCAATAAATGCAGACTCATCTCTTATGCATAATCTCAAAATTTCATTAAATACAGAAAAGTTATAGGGGTGAACGTCTTTTGAGAAACACCCGGTATATCGGAAGAGATGGCGGGATAGTGGCCAAACTCGTCCAAGATATTAGATAGTTGGTCGCTATGAAATGAATGTAGTAAATTCCTATATGATATGTGACAGGGCCGTTTAAAATGTTCAAAGAGTCGGCATTTTCCTCTTCGCGAATATTGTTTTTTACTTTGTATTTTTATACGGAAATGCATGAAGACATACGAATCTCATATTAGCTTGGAATAGCCCTTACAAAACAATAAGATAAAATGTTTATAAATGACCTCGCTGTTGAGAAAATAGTCACGGTTGGAGCCAATCAGTCATATTATACACTATATTTGTAAAAAATGATTAAATGTTAGATAGCCATATTATTCTTATGATGTAGAGATTTAAATATGTAAATAGAAATCAGTAGATGGAGAAAACTGCTGCTTGTGTGGCCCTATCAAATAAATAAAATGAGATCAACGATTACGAATTTATTATATTGCATCTGCAATAATACCGCTAAATGGTGTCGATAACCTATTCATCATGCATACATAACGTAGGTATTGTTAAAGTAAATTTTATTTTATATGTACGCGATGACGCATTAATATACAAGCTGGAGACAAATTTATTAATTAAATTTTCCGTCGAACGTGTATTTACAACCTTAATTAATGTATAAAAAAATCATACATTAATGACCCCTATTAATGCATGATTTTTTAAAATTAATAAACGATTTTAGGCAACCAAACATACTACAAAGCACGCACTGCCGCGTACATAATGGCGTTGCCATATGTTCTGTCGATGTCAATAAGTTTGAAATTCAAAAATTTGTTATAATAGGTATGTGGTTTGGTTCTAAATAAAAAAAATATATAATTTATTAACAAGACAATCGACGGAAAAATATTGTAACTAACGCGTATAATTAAATAGCGATTAATACACTAGTTTGTTAAATTACTATTAAAATTATCACAGATAGGATTTTACAAGTATCTACAGGGTCACCAGTAAAGTCCCCATTATATGGTATTTTTTTTATTAATAGCTTTATTCAAAATTTGACTTTGGCATCAAGTTCTGCTTCGATCGAGATGAAAATTAACCAAAAAATAGTAGTCACGTGATTCGCATTATCTGTCAAATTTTAATTTTTTCCAAAAAATAATTCAAAACTGGGGTTATTTTTGAAAATATCTAAAAAAGTTATTGGAAAAAGTTTTTTTAAATGCAGTTTCTAGCCCACGTGCAAAATTTCAGCTGCATAAGATAATTTTGATTTTTTACCTATATTTTGTAAATGGCACCACTTTTGCAAAATAAGACTACATAAAACTTCTTAGTTTTGACAATGCTTTATTTCAGATACATTTTCTTTAAAGTAGCGCCATATTAAATGTGTGTTTTCTACAAAATCAAAATTGGGCTATTAAAATTTGGTCGCATGTGATACAAAGTTTATTTGTTTTTGACCCTGTATAAGGTAACTTCATAAAATAAGTATTTTTGAAAACGTAGTTTGTGTCTGAAAGTAGTACACGTTAACGTTATTATGACATAGCTTAATAATAAATTATAATATAGGGGTTTTTAATAAAATCGTTGAAAATAGATAAACCTTACGTTGTTCAAATAAAATTTATTTTCCGCTTAAAAAACACTATACTGAAGACACTGTATTATTTTTTGTCTTAAAATTAAGGTGTATTACCTTCAGACACAAACTACGTTTTCAAAAATACTTATTTTATGAAGTTACATTATACAGGGTCAAAAACCAATAAACTTTGCATCACATGCGACCAACTTTTAATAGCCCAATTTTGATTTTGTAGAAAAACACACATAACTTGATGCCAAAGTCAAATTTTGCATAAAGGTATGTATTAATAAAAAAAAATCCCATATGATGCGGACTTTACTGGTGACACTTTATATATTATTAATATACATCAGCGTTATGATTACAGGGCCGATTATATGCACTTAAATTTAGCCAAAAAATGCGCATATCTATGCCTTGTTTGCTTTTAAAATATGCAGTTATTTGCATTTTTTTTTACCAAATAATATGTGTTTCATTAAAAATATTAAAGTTGACAGACGTAGCATTTTTATGATTAGTGTAAAAAAATGGAAAATCTACCATGGTTTATTATTTTATAAATAAAAGCTATTTATTAAAAGTAATTAACTTCTATCGGCTCTAAAAGTATCTTACAATAATACTACTTCCGTAATTATAATTTCATAATAACTTTATATCGTGTGAAATTTTGAAGGTCGCGGAGGTCAAAAACTGCAAAAATTGATCCATGCCGTAATCCGTAAATAGCCAAAGCTAATAAAAATCTAATTATGACGGAGAATTTATTTTTAAGTGTTTTGCCTAATCACAGTAGCGTGCATATTCGGCGAAGAGGGGTGGGAAGGGGTGGAACAATGATTTGATAGGCGCTAATGACTTTTCTTTTACTAGAGAGTTAATGTGGTTCCAAAGATAGTGAATATTTCGATAATATTTTTTAAATTTCTGATGAATAAATTTTTATGACAGAAAAGAGTAAAAATTTAAAAAAGTTATGTCAAAATGAGAATCAAAACGATGACGTTCATCACAAAACACAACGTCAATCACAAATTTTCAACGGCCTTAAAATTAAACGAAAACTCACCGAGCTTTGTCTTTCTTGTCTAGCACATTTTCTTTGGAAAGACGTTTTGAGAAGAACGAGTAATTTCCGAAACACGTTGGGTGATGTTTTTATTCACATTTATGTGTATAAAAAATAAAGATGGAGAATTGTAAAGCACGTTATCGTTTGATCGTTAAACGATGACGCACGGGTAAAGATCCACAAGGACTACTGTATTTTGTCACACAAATGGGCCACCCTGTATTCGAAAGATATATACCTACTACAATAATGAGCGTACTATAAAAAAAATGTTTAAATATATAGCTGAAACGTTACCCCTCTGGAAATCTCCATAAACTAGAAAGAAAACTTTTTCCAACGAATAAAAACCTAAATATATTAAACGTCAAGTATAATGTAACATTTTATAACATTGTTGAAGTGCTAATTAGTATTTTAAACAAACAGAAATGAGAGAGATGAATTCAAACATACGTTAGGTGTTTCGCAAAAAATAACAATAGGGCTATTTAAATTCAGATTCAATAAACTTACTGGGAGCACATATCCGCTTCCTCTTACAATCTTGGCGGTTATCCAAGAGTTCAGCCTGTTCTTATACAATATCCCATTTTAATTTAATTTCTGGTTACTTTTTGATTTAAAAAAAAAAACGTACCGGGCGAGCAAAAATTATTTGCATCAAAGAGGGCTTGGATTAAAAAACGTAGAGCTTGGTTTAGATCATTTTGTCAAATTCATATTATGACATGATATGCCAAACTAATGAGTAATAAAATAAGTAGACAAATACAAATTTATTTTTGTTGTTTACAAAATTAACAAAGTTAGAATATAAAGAAAGAAAAAGAAAAATAATTACATAAATTGCTGAAATTGGCCACCGCCATGCTCCAAGTATAAATTCACACGTCTCTCCATATTTTCGAAAGTGTTGACCAGCATCTCTGGAGAAATGTTATGACATTCTTGGATAATCCTTTCTTCCATTTTATATTGTGCTAGTGAGGAAATATTTGATAAATTACAAATTTTACAAAATAAGGCAATGCGGATTATTTTAAATTGTGACAAATATACAAAAATTAATTTTATGTTGAAAAATTTAGATTGGTTGAATGTCAGAAATTTAATTTTTTATTTAGTATGTATCTTTATACATAAAATTATAAATAATTTATTGCCTGATTGTTGAACAAAAATTTATTCTTTTAATTATGACCATGACCATCATAATTATAAAACAAGAACTAATCAAAATTTTTATGTGGATAGAGTGTCTAAAACATTAGCTTATAAATCTATTTTTTATAAAGGTTTGAAATAATATACTTAATAATTTGGAAAATTCTATTAAATCTCAAAAATCATTAAAACTGTTTAAAAAAACTTTAAAATTCATTTAATTAAAAAACAAAATGATACGTAATATTTGATACAATTTGCAAAATGTTTAACTTTTCTGTCTGTTTTTGTTAAAAGAAGGTTGCGCTTAAAAATATAAAAATAAATCTATAAAAATGTGTTAAAAAAATGTATTAAAACATATTTAATTGTAGCTTTTTGCTAAATAAAACATGTTACTACTATTACTACTACTACTACTTGTAATTGTTCTAAATTTAACTAGTGTTAGGAAAAACGAAGTAATCCATAACCGTTAAACAAGGGCATCTAGGTGGGAATGTAATGTCTGATCGAAAACTGATCAATCTGTCGTCGAAAAAATTTGCGTAAATAGTTAATAGTTTCGGCGGCTGCATGGGCGGAAGCACCGTCCTGTTGAAAATATCCAAAACGTAGTTCGTCGTCAAGTAATTGCTCCAAAAATGGATTCAAAATGTGTCATGGAAAAAAATAGGAACAACAATTCTTCTTAGGGAAACAGCTAACCAGACACCAATTGTTTGAGAGTGCAATGTGGACTCTAGAAAAAAATTGTGATTTTCACTACTCTACATGCGTGTATTCTGAGAATTCACATAACCGGAGAGGTGGAACCAGGCTTCATCCGAAAAAAGTGTCTAATAAATCATTTCTTTCCAATAAATTTTGTGTAAACCATTGTTGAGAGTAATTCCTGCGTCTTTCAAAATCTGTTAATTCAGGTATAGTTACTGACACCTAACAGGTGGCTCTACGGGTAAGCATTATGTCCTTAGATGCAAGGCCCTCTTTGATGCAAATAATTTTTGCTCGCACGGTACAATTACCAAATGCTAATAGGTATACAGGTCATTCTTTTAGAAGAAATTCAGCCTATCACTTGGTTGAAACAGGGACTGATATTTTAATGCCACGGAGGTTAAGAGTTTAATTCTCTAGCTAGAGGAAGACTACATTGAAGATTCCATTTCAAGAAAAAAGGAAATCTCAAAATATAATTCTTGCAGGAGTAAAGGTACTTCGGGTTTGCGTTTTGCTATCCAAAATAATTTCAAAGAATCTCAGTTAGAAAGTACTTCAATAAATACTGCTGAAAGTCAAGAAAATGCCACTGTTAGTAATTTTATGTCTAAAAGTGATGCATTTTAAAAATGTAATTATTGTCGGTATATTTAACATAACAGTTGTAAACTAAAAATAAAGTCAGTATATTTTTTTATTGGCATATTCGTCTTTTTTCAGAAAAAAATTTAAAAAAAGAATGTACCTACCTACTTATACTAGAAATGGGCCTACAAATTTTTGTGTGCACCTCGGCCAAAGTGTTCTTTGGTCTCACCTGAAATTTGCTAAGCCTCGGCTGCAAATTTCGGATTAGTCGGTAAAAGATCTATTTTAGGGCCTTAATACTTGATACATAAATAACTATTGATGGTTTAGCAGTGTGAAACAAAGTTAAGGAAATTTTAGGTTATGTTTATTTCCTTTATACGCTCCGAAGAGTAAGCATCCGGATCGGATCTAAAGCACCAATAGATTGATCAAGACTGATAAGTAACTGACAATTTTAGTTCTCAACATTGTAAATCACTTTCCTACCTAAATATTATTTTCAGATTTTATTCCATCATTATCGACACGGTAATATTTCAAAAATATCCGCACTATTAATTTTTCTTCGTTTTATTCTATTTTAGCGACATCCTAAAGGTGATTGAATGAAAAAGCTTTATTTTTACACAAACTTGCCTAAAAGGCCACAAAAGAATTTAATAGACCGTGCGGCGTAAGTTGGGATCTAAGTTGACTGTGATAAATTGGTATGTATCCCCTAAATAATGGACGTAGACAGAGACCAATTCACTGAAGTAAAATATCAGAATCGTCGAATCAGCTTGATCTTAAAATACATGTAATTTATTTAAGTACCCATATTTGTATCAACTGAAATATAGCTACTAATAAAGGATATATCTTATTCTAAATATTTTTTTATTCGGGAAGAAAAGTTTAAGGACTTCTTGGATATAGTGTGGGCAGGGCCGTAGGAAAAGAAAGAGGGGTTCAGGATTTATCAATAAAAGTAATTTACTAATTCCTTACAACCCTTTAGTACAGAAAATTACGGCCAGTAGCCGATTTAACAGAGTAAAATACTGAATTTTACGAGCAAAACTAAAAAAAAATCGCAAGACACATTAAGCCTAATGAATAAAAATGTAGCAATTGCTTTTTCTTATAAAATCGAAGTCATTTCTTGAAAGCCAATGAATAAAAACTAAAGTAATCGCTTTTGCGTCCAGGAATTGCTTAAAAGTGCAGGAATTGCTTCTAGTCAATACTTTTTCTTAAAAAATAGAAGCAATTGCTATCGTTTGCTTAAAATATGATGAATAAATTAAGGAATTGCTTTTTCTAGTGTAGCAATCGCTTTCAACTTTTTAAGTTAGGTCGACCCCTGCATCATTTGCTTGGTAGCAGTTAACTTTAGTTCTCTGCGGCATACACTCGCGTTGCTCTTAATTTGTGTCTTCAATTATGGCTCAATATAATATGAACGTCCGTAAAAGAAAAATCTACAGTTTACGTAAAAATTGCATATGATGATTTCAGAAAGTTATCTGGATTTGACTGCGAAAATGTTGAGTGGTTGGCAAATTATTTTTTGACTGATACTGGTGAAAGGCGAGTGGGTGCACTGTCGCCTTTAAATAAGATGAAAGTATCTCTGCGGCAATTGTCGGATCCGGGCTTTCAAAATTCTGTAGGTGAAGAACTCGGTGTTCACCAAACTACTGTCTGTTAGACATACACGTCTGTAATGGATGCAGTTTTGGAGAAGGCCAATATTTTTATTATATTTCCTGCAAGTGCTGAAGCTGTTTTATGTTTCTTCAATTTGTGAACGAATATCAATTGCTTGTCTTTAATTTCTTCATCACTACTATCACTTTCCTCATTTACACTGAAATCTGCCATATCACAAATATAAGTTTCCTATTTTCCACAAAAACGTAACAGATTACTATTGTACTCAATAAATAGACCAACGTTGTTGTATTTACGTCAACTCGTTTGCAAGTTAGGCACCAAACTGAACAAGAAATCTATAATCTGAACAAGTGGATAAGACACGTCTGAACTTGTGTTGAAAAACCAGTTGCTACAGAGGTGTAAAAAAGCAGATTGCTTCAAAATTATATTCATATCCAGATCTACCAATTGCTTTTACTTATAGCATTTGCTAGTCAAGCAATTGCTATTACTAAAAAGTAATTACTTCAAGTAGTTGCTTAATTTTTATTCATTAGGCTCATTAAGTCTAATATATGGCAGTTTCGTACGGTAGTAAAACTGTTGAAATTCTGGCTGTCGTATAACAGGCGTATTACCCGAACATAGAGACACTAAATCTTCGAATTTTTTGCACTTACGTGTCGGCTCGTTAGATATTTGTCGTAAATATTGAGACATACTTGTAGGTCAATCAGTTTGACCGTTGTGGCGAAGCTAGAAGAAATACAGCTACTCTATTTCGTAGGAAGAAGGATGCATATGAGGGAATATATTTTTTTAAAGATCAATACTTCGATATACATTTAATTCTCTATTTTATTTTATTTTATATTATTTTTTAATGCGTAGTATGACTTCTCGTAACGGGCTTTTGATTTTACTGGCAATATATCGTAAGTCGCTTTCCTTGCTGCTTCCAAAATTTTTTCTGGAATCTCATTTTCCGTGTCGGATAATTCAAAATCTGAATTCATATTTTTAAATTTGCGCACTCGCGAAACAAGTTTGACATAAACAACAAATTAAAAATCAACTAACTGTCACTCGAAAATACATCGAAATGTTGTTATCATAGTAACGAAATCAAGGTAAATTGTATTATCAATGAGCGATTGGAAAGATGAAAAAAACAGTGACCGAAAAAATCTTTTGCCGGTCCTTCACGTCCACTTTCCGGTCTTGATCGACAAAACGTTATTTTCTGGACGAAAAATTGTCCAGAAAGAGTATATTTTCTGGTCGGTATTAAAAAAAAATATTGTACGTCACGCAACCGAAAATTAGTTTTTGGCAGGTCTCTCCAAGCTTTCCGGTCTTGTAACGTAGATTACTATGACGACGTATCGCACTTTTTCGATTTTTGTCAGTTACGCCGTTAAGTGAGATAAGGGACGATTTGTTTGCACGTACTACTAACTAATTCGTGCAAATCGGTATCTGAGTACTCCGAATTCCAAATGAATAGGTAAGTACCTATTGGGATTGTAAATATTTAGAGTAATTAAGACCTTGTATGCATATTCTATTTTATGGCTCATAGTCAATTCCTAAAAAAATTAGTCATCTCAAAGCTATTTAAAAATAAAAATCCGTCATTATGTGAACAAAACAAAAGATGTTTTATGGGTCATCTTAAACACGCTGTCTTGAATAAAATCTGTTCGTGACATGTCATAAAATGTAAAGGTATGTTTGTTCATGCTGAATTAAGCGACAAGACACTTAAACTTTGTATTTTTCGCTTTCTTAGTAACAAGCACGTGTGGAAAAGACAAAAGGACGCTTAGGCGTATTTATACGCCAGATTCATTTTTAGAAAAATATGTAGACGGAATCACATGTCACATTGAAGCCTTTAAAAAACTTAGCGCCTGGTTGCATGAACATTTTGTTGATATCTTGTCATTGATGATTATAAATTGTTTTTATTTTTCAGCTTTAATATCCGATTTCCTTTTGGTTAATGTTCTTCCAGCTTTAACGTTTAAAGTAATTTCAGCGAATAATAATATACCTACATAATACGATAAATTAAGGTAATAAACAACATAGTTCGTATTATACACAAACAATACATTTAACTATAATCTAATAACTATTAAACTATAGTATGTACCCCTTCCTTCCCCTCCAAGATATCCCTTTATTTAAAAATTAAATTAATAATCATAATAACAGAACATCAAAATGTCGATTGGATTAGACAAGTGCGCAATCGAGGAAAAATCGAAGAAAATCATAATTATTTCTAATTATTATCTGTAACAAAGACTGCAGAAAATACTATTTATGTACTGTACTGTAGGTATGGGTTGCGATTTACTTTCTATGCAGGGTAATTCAGAAAAAGCAATCAAATAATTTTTTTTTTACTAAAATATGCGAAATTTGGTATTTGGGTATATCTTTGAAATTAAAACAATAATTCTTATTAAACAAAAATTCTAAAAAGAAAAATGGAAGCACATTAGTTTTAGCGGAATTTCCAATTTTTGATCCTCCCTTGTGTACCATAAGACTTTTACCAGATTTAATGTGTGCTATTTTGGTGTGAGAATATGCAAAAGATTCCAAAAATAAAATAAATTCCCTAAAATCGAAGATAAAAAATTTGCCCATAGGTATTATGCTGCCCACTTTCTGCCGGTCACAGGACAAAACATATAAACACTAGGCATTTTGCAGAACCAACAAATAAGTCACGTGAATCTAAAAAGGGAGTTTAAAAATAAATATAAATGCAGATCTACAAAAAGCTTTTTAATCCTTATCTGAATGCTGGTAACTTTAATACTGCCGTTAATACATGGGTACTATGAGTACCCTATTATTTTGCTGTAAGCCAGTTGCATTTATTGATTACAGTACTGTACTAAATTAAAAATAAATATTCATAAAATTATGAATAATATTTAGAACTGTTGTTTTGCTGGGAAAACATCGCAGAGGATACTCTCAGAGAACTATATACGAAGTATTCCCTTTTCATTGCTATTCTTTCCTTGAATACTGTAAAACATGTTAAAATTAATAAAAAACAAAACATTATCATAATTATTACTGGCATGTATTCGCTCATTGGAAAATAATAAAATTTTATGTGGGAGTTCATCCATCAAAAGAGTCTGTGTGTATACTTACTAAAGGTTTTTCAGTATTTGAGGCAGGATTCGGAGGATATATATCAAGCGATATATATCGTGATATATATCATGATATATATCATGATATTTATAGTTTGATATATATCACGATATATTCATTAAATATTTTTTTTAAATTTCGATTATTCAGAATATATCAATAGACAAATGACCCAATACTGTCCATCATCCATGGATTAAATTTAATTTTTTGAGTTTTTATGTAATATTACGGGTCCGTTAAAGGTGGTAGACAATGAAGTAATATCAAAAAAATTACCTTGTCGGACTTCCATTGTCTTTATTTTGTTACTTAACACAACGTTTGGTTAGTTACTATCTCTAACCGTTTTCAGGTGTAAACTAAATTATAATTTACTGTCTGAAATACTATCCATGTGCAATGAAGCTTGATGACTCCGCCTACGTGCTTATTGAAGTGTGAAGTTTGAGCTGTTAGTTGTGGACAAGAAGAGGCTTCCAGATATTGGGGATATCTATACTTGGTTTACTAAATATATGGGTATTTTGATTCATGAAAGCTGCTTCTTTGAATTTTCGTTTTCACCAGTGCTGTTCCATGTCCAAAACCTTGGCTTCTGACCACTGTATATTATGTTGGTTGGTCCATACATGTTCCGCTATACCTGATCTCAAAGTTTCACCTCTTTGAGTATGTTTCAGATGCTCTTTTAGTCGTACGGGAAGAGGTCTTTTGTTTCCCCAATGTACGATTCTTCCTCTCTTCTTATCCACAACCAACAGCTCAATCTTCACACTCCAATAAGCACGTAGGCGGAGTCATCAAGCTTCATTGCACATGGATAGTATTCAGGACAGTAGCCTTAGAATTATAATTTAGTTTACACTTGAAAAAGGTTAGAGATACTAACTAACCGAAACATTGTGTTAAGTAACAAAATAAAGACAATGGAAGTCCGACAAGGTAATTTTTTTGATCACGGGTCCGTTTTGACAATATGTTTAGCTTTATTGCTATTGAAAATCTTATAATTATTTACCTTTATGATTTATCTGTTTAGTCATTACTCATTAGTTTGGGCCATTTTTTTTTAAGTCAGTTTACTTTTATCCTACAAAATAGTTGGTTTTTAATATATTATGTTTTTGATCGAAATAGTGGTCCTTTTATTAAAAAGAAATAACTTAAAATTATTTATATGTCGGATATATATCCTTTGATATGATATTTTCGAACCCTGATTTGAGGGTAGCAAAATTAACATGGGATTTCATAACTCATAAATTTTATTTGACGACTTTTTGTACATTTTAAATACAATTGTAGCAGGTAAATATAGCAGTAATATAGAGTCCATGTGCTTCTGGATTAAAAATATACAGTATGTCCACGGATGGGGTTTACAAGAGGACAAATGGACTAAAAATTGAAAGATACGAAAAAAAGTCACTCTCAATAAACGTTTTTGCTTGTCTAGAAAATACGATTCATCATAAGAAACTTCAATTATTTTATACAGGGTGGGTAAAAACTGCAAAAATGTTACTTTGCTTAAGAGTAAACATACTTTATTTTGAAAGATACGGAAAAAATCCACTCTTAATGAATGTGTTTTCTACACATCAAACCGAAGTAGAACAATTCATTAAAAGGTTTACCTATGTAAAAATTATTTCCCAAAAAGTATTCGCTGGCGATGGTCAAGTTTCATAGCGCTACGTCATGGAACAATTTACCGATAAATTTGTAGGAATCCCAATACCTAGGATGAAAATCTGCAAGTTAATAAAATAGTTCAAGAGAACTGGTTCGGTTTTGGATATCAAAAAAAAAAAAGAAGAAATACGACCATGATGATGCTGCTACAGTCTTAGTTCTTCAATCTGTTGAAGAAAATCCTATTACTTCCCTTAGAAATCGTGTTGCTCAGTTGGAAGTTGTGAAAAAAAGTCAAATTCAGAAGATCCCTAAAGCAAATAAATTGTATCCGTATAAACCGCACTTTAATCAAAGATTGGAGAAGGAGATGACGCGAAACGACTTGATTTTTGCTTGTGGATAGGAGACAAAATTTTAAGTGCAAATGTTGATTTTTATAAATGTATCATGTTTTCTACCAATGGAACCGTTGCAACCCAGCACGTTAGGTACTGGTCTTTAGAAAAGCCCGAATTCAGAATTATGAAGAGAAGACAATATTTCACAAAAGTGAACGTGTGGTGCGATATCCATCCATGGCATCATAGGGCCATATTTTTTTGATAACACGTGCAATAGATTATCATATTTAGAAATGCTGGATACATTTTTATATGATGAACTCGAAAATCTACCATTAAATTATCGACAAAATATGTATTTTCAGGAAAATGGTTGTCCAGCCCATTTTGCTCGTGAGGTTAAAGAATGGCTTAACCGCAGATTTGGTCCAAGGAATGGCCCAGTTTTGTGGCCCCCAAGAAGCCCCGACTTAACCTTGGCCGATATGTTTTTATGAGGCCGTTTAAAACAAATTGTTTTTGCTACCGCAGTATCAAATGATATTGAAGTGCTGAAGGGCAGAATTATCCAGGCTGTCCAATCGATATCTCGGGAAGAAATCAAAAATTCTTTCACTTATTTGAGAAAGCAATAAGAAAAATGTGTCGAGTATGGGGGTGGAGTTTTTAAATTATGAAATCGTTATCGTATTCTTTTCACAGTAATAAAAATGTTCGTATTATTATTATTATAATTACTTCATTAAAACTGAAATCGTATTTTCTAGACAAGCAAAAACGTTTATTAAGAGTGAGTTTTTTTCGTGTCTTTCAAAATAAAGTATGTTTACTCTTAAGCAAAGTAACATTTTTGCAGTTTTTACCCACCCTGTTTGAAAAAATTGAAGTTTCCTATGATCAATCGTATTTTTTAGACAAGCAAAAACGTTTATTAAGAGTGACTTTTTTTCATATCTTTAAATTTTTACTCCATTTCCTCTTGTAAACCCCATCCGTGGACATACTGTATACAGGGTGTTCGAAAAATAGACGGAGATATTTTAGAGGGTGATTTCATGTTAAAAAATATGAAAAAAAGTTTCTATAAACATGGGTCCGGAAATGCAGGGTTTTCAAGATACAGGATGTTAAAAAAATAGAAATAAAAAATGAAATTATTAATTAAATTAAAAATACTTACTCGATGCTGTTGAAATTTGGCAATAATATTTGCTGTATTAAGAGGCTAATTTAGCCCTAAATAGATTAAAATTATTGAGTCCAGTGGCGTCCCGGGGGGCACCTTAGCGAATATTATTATCATAAAAATGTACGCCACTGTCTTTTTTGTAGCTTTAATATTTTTTGTTTAATTAAGCATCTAAAGATACAACTTCTTTGCCTCTTGTATTTTTTTCCTATCTCACTTCATTTTCGAGAAAAAAAATAAAAACCGTTTTATTGTATGTCATTGGACAAAATTGGTTTATTAATTTCTACTAATATAAATCACATAAATACGATACATAAATACGATAAATTAAGGTAATAAACAACATACCTAGTTCGTATTATACACAAACAAAACATTTAAATTAAGATACAAGCAGTGTTTTATCGCACTATGTCAATACTCTTGCCTGAAAATGTTATATTTTCTAAATATTCCTTAAGAGAATAAAAGCATTGCATAGCATATTCAAGCATTGATTTAAAGACATTTAATTAAATCCGGTAGAGCATTAAAAAGATTAATGTTTGGTAAGTTCTTAACCCATTTTTTAAGTCTATATTTGGGTGTTCTAATCAGGACCGCTGATCTAGGGAAAGTTAGAATTTAGATTAAATTGATCTATGTTACTATATATGTATTTCAATCAGCTGATGTAGGGTAATTAGAGGTGGTAATGTTAATATTCCCAAATGGATAAAATACAGTGGTCTCGATGCCCGGCACCCATAATTGCTCGGACAGCACTTTTTTATAATTTAAATATAATATGCGCATCCGCAGAATTACCCCCCAGTTGTGCAATGCGAACAAACCGAAACAAAAACCCGTCCACTACACCACGACTTGTCGGAGAAAATAACCTCCTGAATCTTTTCCATATTTAATTTTAGATTATTCTGAAAAAACATTCATCCGCTTTATGTTTCAGATCACTATAATTGTTTTTTAATGCATTAATGTTGTCACAACTGCACAACAGTGATGTATCATCCACAAAACAAATGCACCCGTAAGGGGAAAGATGTAAGAATAGGTCGTTTATATACATTATAAAGAGAAGCGGACCTAGAGCATATCCTTGGAGGGGTACCCCACTCTTCACCTGTGCATGGCGCGATCCTTTGTTCTGAAGTGACACATACTGTCTTCGATAAGTTAAATAAGAGATTATAGTCAGATCTGGTCTTAACGTGCGGGTTCAAAGGTCACTGATCATATGCGTCAAATCAGACAACACAGAGGCTGTCAAAATGATTTTTTTTTAATAATAATTTTATTAGAAATTTGACTTTGGCATCAAGTTCTGCTTCTATTTAGATGAAAATTAAGCAAAAAAATAGTAGTCACGTAATTCGCATTATCTGTCAAATTTTAATTTTTTCCAATAAATAATTCAAAAGTGGGGTTATTTCTGAAAATATCGAAAAAAGTTATTAAAAAAGAATTTTTTTAAATGCCGTATCTAGCCCACATGCAAAAATTTCAGCTGCATAAGATAATTTTGATTTTTTACCTATATTCTGTAAATTGCACCACTTTTGCAAAATAAGACTTAACGCAATCTACATAAAACTTCTTAGTTTTGACAATGCCTTATTTCAGATACATTTTCTTTAAATTTGCGCCATATTAAATGTGTGTTTTTCTACAAAATCAAAATTGGGCCATTCAAATTTGATCGCATGTGATGCAAAGTTTATTTGTTTTTGACCCTGTATAAGGTAACTTCATAAAATAAGTATTTTGGAAAACGTAAACGTAGTTTGTGTCTGAAAGTAATACACCTTAATATTAAGACAAAAAAGAACACAGTGTCTTCAGTAAAGTGCTTTTAAGTGGAAAATAAATTTTAGTTTAACTTAACGTAAAGGTTATCTATTTTCAACGATTTAATTTAAAACCCCTATATAGTCAGATCTGGTCTTAACGTGCGGGTCCAAAGGTCACTGATCATATGCGTCAAATTAGACAACACAGAGGCTATCAAAATGTTGTGAGAATATTTACAAATATACCGAAGGAAGGAAAAATAGTTTCATTATTTTAGCTATCGCGAAGATAGCCACATATACCTAATATTATTAGTTTTGTAAAAATTATGTACAGGGGAGTTGAAAAAGTTACAAAAAAATTATATAATCGTTAATTATATACCTACTGTACCCTTTAATTAAAAACGACAATAATAAACAGTGCAATTTATTTTAACAATTTTACTACTAAAACCTAAAAATACAATGGCATTTAGTCTGATAAACTATTTCGATAATGAAAGAAAAAGTGGAAATTCGCAAACCAATATGCAGGAAACCGTAATGAAAACACTGGGAATTAGTTTAAGGACTATGCAGAATAATGTGCATGAAAAAAAGCATAATATAATACCCAAGAATACTAAAAAATGTAAACGAAAAACACCGTTTATAATTATAGCCTAAAAACTGTCATCGTCACTTATAAAATCTGAAAAGTCCTCGTCGTCTGAGTCGTCTTCGAATGGAGCAATTATCATTGGCGCTACTGCGACATCTAGTACTTGTTCTCGATCCCACCAATCCCTTATTAATATTTCTGTATGTTCCACCGATTTCTTCCAGTACTCTTGTGTAATATGATCTAACGAATCTTGCCAAACTATTTGTACTTGGTCGGATTTAAGACCATCACCTAGATGTTTTTCATAATAAGACTTTGCACCAGCCCATATTAATTCTATTGCGTTAAACTGGCAATGATATGGCGGCAGTCGTAGATCCTCATGACCATATTCACGCAGTATTTCATCTACCGCGTATATTTTTTTTTTTTTTAAGAGACTTTGCTATTGATAGGAGCTCCGATTTAAGCATATTTGGTAAAGGATTTTGGTTGTGTTTTTCCAGCCACTCATAAATATCACTTTTCCTCCAAGATGAAGTAGGCTGTTTATTTAAAAATTTTTAATGATATGATGCATTATTTAATACAATTAAAGACGGAGCATCCAAATTTGGTATCAATTGAACTTTTAACCATTTTTCAAACATGATGTTGAAGAAAAAATTAAACTCCCACCTGCAACATATCCTGTTGCAGAACCGGCATGCAAAATAATAAAACGGTTTCCCGTACCGCACCCCTTTTTCCTTTTAACACTTTTTACAGACTCATCTTGCCAAGATTTTGAACCACTTCCATTCGAAAATATCCACGTTTCGTCTAAAAATACCACTTTTCTAAATTTCGATTTGTAATTGTCCGTATATTTTTTTAAAAACTAAACACGCTGACTCACTATCTGTGGCTGCTTACATAAAAATCTTCGGTTACAGTCTTTTTTATAGCGAAAACCTGAATTTTTTATTAATTTTGATAACGCTTCAAGTCCAATTTCCAAAACACCCCGAATTTTTAATGTTTTTTGTAAAACTGGAAGAGTTACATTGGTTTTTGATTTGTATAAATAGTAAATCACATTTCGAACTCCCATTTTAATATTTTCGCTTAAATCCTCAGTCTTTGGCTTTCTTCGTTTACACTTTTTAGTATTCTTGGGTATTATGTTATGTTTTGTTTCATGCACAATTTTCTGCACAGTCTTTAAACTAATTCCCAGTGCTTTGGCTACTGTTTCCTGAATATTGGTTGGCGAATTTGCACTTTTTCTTTCATTTTCGAAATAGTTTATCAGATTAAGTACCATTTTTTTTGATTGGGGATGCAAAAAGCCAGAAAATTGTTTCATTTTGTCACAAACTGTCAAAGTCACAAAACTGGCATATTTAAAATAAAACGTAGCTGGTGCTATTATAAGCTTTTTTAGAATCGCTGGAAAGTAAATACATATCCTTTTTTTTTCATGTCAAAATGGAATAAGTCTGTCTCATTTATCTTACGTATTTTATTTAGAGGGTAAAATTAAACGCAAGTAAAGAAAACAAAAACGGAGAGTATGTCTTTCTTGAATCGTATGACCTGCACGATAAGACCAGATCCGACTATAGCAACTTCAGAGGAAGGCCCCGAGTTCCATATCGAGAAAGCTTTTCGGCCAGGAGCTCGTGAGATATAGGGCCATAGCGGTGCACCACTTGGAATAAAAAATAAGAAACTAAAGATAAAAACGTGAAAACTGTTTTTTTTTCCAAGATGCATTATTTCGAAGCTACAGTCTATCAAAGTTATAAATGACCGCATCGGCCAGATCGTAATATTGCCCTACAGTCAACTTTGTTGCTTATGCATTGTCACATGTGTCACTATGTGCTAGAAGTTCCTTAGATTTATTGGTGTTACTACAGGTTAAGTAAACATAAAAAATTATTAAACACATCCAGTCAAAAATCTCTATTATTGGATGATAGAATGCCATGAGGTAGAAATCCAGAAATAACTTCATATTTCGAATTGTTCATCGTTTGCCAAATTATCCGAAAATAGATCATTGCAGGAAGGTGACGTAATTATTCTAAAGTCTAAAGGATGTGTTATGTATAAAAGTATATATACATAGTGTTCTTAACGCTGAGTTAAAAAAATGTGGGTAGTCTATTGATCTATCAAGATATATATTCTATATTTTACGAAATTATTAGTAGCGGCATTATTTTAAATATGTTAATTTTTGAAAATAAATTTCTTTCCTGCCAAGAATGGTTACGAAACGAAAACATATATTAAAGAAAGAAATTCGATCAAAATAATCTTAAGAGAATATAATATAGAAAATAAACCCTATTTTTACCCTCCGTTGTCACCGAATATCTCCGAAACCGCAAATATGATTTACTTCAATTTAAAAATATTGAAAGATCTATTCTTAAATCCTGTTTCTCATGTAGCAGATTTTCCGATTACGCTTTTTGTTTTTAAAATATACTATAATTTGTGTTTATATAAATAAATCAACTTTAAAAATTATTTTGTTCAAAAGAAATTCATAAATTAAAATTTTTTTACAAGACAAACAGCCTTTAGGTACCCAGTGACACCAGGATAGATTATTTTTCTCAGTAGTATCCGCGTTTTCCTGCGAATATATGGTGTAACGAAAGAATAATATATCTTATTGATCCCTAAAAACATATGCCATCTAGCAGTGGCGTAGCCAGAAGGAGAAAAGGGGGGAAGAAAGTAAAAAACAATATGAAATATAAAATATATCATTTTTCAGCCTCTGGGGCAGCATTCGGATTTTTTTAAATTCGAAAACATGACGTTACAGAATTCAGTAATGCGCAACTTTTCTCTAATTTAACCATCTCTGTATCTCCTATGGTTCACGAGATCCCTGTAGAGTGCATTCTTATCTGGGACACCCTGTATATACTTGAAGTTTGCTCATATGTTTATAGAGATAGGCACACGTTTGAGGGTTGCGATTTAATCATAATTATAATACTAGAGGTCACTTAAGATTGATGCCACCACCTCATCGCACAGCTACCAGTACAAGAAGAGTTTTTATTTTAACTGTTTTAGATTTTATAATGTCCTATATAATAGCATAAAAGTGGCACCTAATATTAATGTTTTTAAGAGTAGACTAAAAAAACTGCTATAGTCTTAGTGAATTCTTCTTGTAGTTACTTCATTTGTCTGACGTTTTTGCCAATTATTGTATTGCCCTGTATTACCTTTCAATTGGAGAAATAAACGATATTATTATTATTATTATTATTATTATTATTATTATTATTATTATTATTATTATTACTGAAGTCAATAGGTATATTTTAAAATTCCAAAACGTTACATTAAGTCAACAAAAAGGTAAATAGGGCTAAGAAACAGGTACTGGCTATATTTATAAACTTAATTAGTTGTATATAGGCAAATAAAATGTCATCAAAATAAGAAAATACAAACATAAAGTATCATTACAAAACAAAAAAAAATCACGGTTTTGTATTTTTTTGCAAATTGTGCAATATTAAAGCAGAACGCGCATTGAATCGGCACGGCATAGTGGAAAGATTTGCTTTACATGCAGTTATGATAGTGCGCGCACTAAATCGGTTTTATCCGCTAGGATCTTTCGAAATGACCAAATCGAAATATTATTGTGAAAGTAAAAATTGCCGAAATGTGCGACTATTTCTAATACTGAGACACAAGCGATAGATTTGCAATGGCGTACGAAGTTTTAATAGAAAAGGTTCGTTTTCATACGTTTTTGTACGATACGAAGAACAGGTTTAACCACGACAATGTACGATAAATAAATGAAAGCAAATACTGATTTCATCCTGTTTACGTTCTCGTGCGAATACATTACAAATTCTATATACATACCCATTAATTGTCACAACGGGTTTTAAAGGCAGGAATGGGCACACTATACCATGTCATAGGACCTAAGAGCACGATGGGGCTCAAAACCAAGCTGCTAATGATAAGAGCAGTAGCTAGACGACAGCTGACCTACAAGCCAGCAGTATGGGGTTACGCAGCAGACTCCTACCTAAAACGACTCAAGTCAACACAACTACATAAGGCAGTAGCAGCACCATGGAATGGGAGAAGTATACAAATCCACATAGATGTCCAATGGGAACCGCTAATAGCGTTCATGAAAAAATAAGCAGCGAAAGTGTTCGCAATAGCAGGTACTCATTCCCATGAAGAAGTCAGGAGGCTTATCGACAACGATCCAGTCCAGGTCGCCGCCAGAATGGAGGTGTAAAGTATTTTTCACCCTAAATGGTATCGACTTATTTACTGCAATAAAACTACCGGTTTAATCCCATTGTTATACACAATCAACAAGCAAATACACTACAGGGTAGGACTTAAGATATTTAATTCCATGAAAAAGATGTTATCGCAAGCACAAGATAGTTAAATATTACCTGATATAATTACAAATTATAATCCGACCCTGACCGACAGTTTATTTGCATTTTTATGGCCGAGCTCTTGCAAAACGTGCCAGGTAGTTAAACGGAGTCAACCATTTATTGTAAAAAATACTTTACTACAACCGCCTAAGGAATCAGCTATTATGATAGTTAAGTAAGGGAAACTCGAACGCAGAAGGTAGCTGCTAATCTAAGTATTTAATACTAAAAAAAAATAGGCTTCCTTCTGATCTAGCTTAGCAATGCGTAGTTCTCTTCCTGTACGTCGTTAAGAATTGAATCGGACACCACTCTAACTCACAGGGTGTCAGAAACAGACCGAGTCGACCGTGCCAAGTCGATTCAATGCGCGTCCCATTTTACATTGTAATTTTTTATCATTTAGATGCGCCATTAAGGACGCCCATGTAAGTGTTAAATAAATATGCGTTATCCATTTGTGTGCAAATCGAACGAGTAGCATTGAAAAATTTATGATCAATTTTGGTTTCGCCAAAATATATACGCGACTTTATGCAAAGAATATCGAATATACTTTATTTACAGTCCAACGAAAGCCAAGTGATAGATAAGAGTACATTTCATTCGGAATGCATTTTTCCCAAATAAATTTGGGGCGTGGGAACGTCACTGCGGTGGTTTTAAGGTTGATAACAAGTTTTATGGTAAATCTATGGTTTATAGGTTTAAATAAATTCGTAGAAATGGCGGACGAAACCAATTGAATGATTTTAATAAATAAGAACTGGAAAGCAAAGCTAAAATATTAAGTTAAAGAAAATATTTAATCGCAACAGATAACAAGAAGTATTATACAGCATATATACATGTAGTTTTAGCTAAAGTTAGATGCAAAGTATGTTTAATGACCGCTGACCGTTATGTCACGACTACTGCTTATATTTCTAACATTCGTGAATTAGGTGATATAGTAAATTTGCGTTAATAATAAATGTCGTATAATTTTTCCTGTCAAAAAAAATTTTCGACAGTGACATTTTTAATCAACAATATTGCAAATATTTCAAAAACTATACAGTGTCACCAGTAAAGTCCGCATCATATGGGATTTTTTTTTATTAATAGCTTTATTCAAAATTTGACTTTGGCATCAAGTCCTCCTTCGATCGAGATGAAAATTAAGCAAAAAAAATAGTGGTCACGTGATTCGCATTATCTGTCAAATTTTATTTTTTTTCAAAAAATAATTCAAAAGTGGGGTTATTTCTGAAAATATCGAAAAAAGTTATTAGAAAAAGTTTTTTTTTTAATGCAGTTTGTAGCCCACATGCAAAATTTTAGCTGCATAAAATAATTTTAATTTTTTACCCATATTTTGTAAAATGCACCACTTTTGCAAAATAAGACTCAACGCAACCTACATAAAACTTCTCAGTTTTGACAATGCCTTATTTCAGATAAATTTTTTTTAAATAAGCGCCATATTAAATGTGTGTTTTTCTACAAAATCAAAATTGGGCTATTAAAATTTGTTAGCATATGATGCAAAGTTTATTTGTTTTTGACCCTGAATAAGGCAACTTTATAAAATAAGGATTTTTGGAAACGTAGTTTGTGTCTGAAAGTAAAAAAATAAGAAATAAAGTAAATGGGTTTTAAATTAAATCGTTGAAAATAGATAAACTTTAAGTTAAACTAAATTTTATTTCCACTTAATGAACACTTTACTGATGACACTGTCTTCTTTTTTGTCTTAATATTAAGGTGTATTACTTTCAGACACAAACTACGTTTTTAAAAATACTTATTTTATGAAGTTACCTTATACAGGCTCCAAAACAAATAAACTTTGCATCACATGCGCCCAAATTTTAATACCCAATTTTGATTTTGTAGAAAAACACACATTTAATATGGCGCTACTTTAAAGAAAATGTATCTGAAATAAAGCATTGTCAAACTAAAAAGTTTTATGTAGGTTGCGTTGAGTCTTATTTTGCAAAAGTGGTGCAATTTACAAAATATACCTAAGTAAAAAATCAAAATTATCTTATGCAGCTGAAATTTTGCATGTGGGCTAGAAGCTGCATTTAAGAAAACTTTTTCTTATAATTTTTTTCGATATTTTTAGAAATAACTCCACTTGTGAATTATTTTTTGGAAAAAAATAAAATTTGATAGATAATGCGAATCAGGTGACTACTATTTTTTGCTTAATTTTCATCTCGATCGAAGCAGAACTTGATGCCGAAGTCAAATTTTGAATAAAGCTATTAATAAAAAAAAATCCCATATGATGCGGACTTTACTGGTGACACTGTAGAATATAAATTTTGAAAATTGACAGATCCTGATGTAGTAAAAAACGGAACACCTAGGAAGGACAAATGCCTTATAGAAAAACAGCAAAACTTGTCTGGGTATCTAAAAATGTATCCGTATAATAAAAAAGGTAACGAACAATCATGGTGCATGCTTCATGCTTCCCTATATACCCAGGAATTCCCTCTTGCTCTTTTTTGTGACAAAATCTCAATGTAGTGTACGATACACATGACAAACATATTTAGAGCAGGACAACGAATTTTCCAATATTACTTATTTGGACGAATGTATGTAGTATATCGATGCAGTAACAACACAAACATCAATTACAGAAACTTGCGGGACATTTGCCAGGATATTTTGGCATCAGGAATGCTCGCGCACTTAACCAAGCAAAATGTCGATGACCGGGTATTTTTCAAGTGTCTGTGACTTTATCACTCTCGTCTGCATCATGACAGTCGCAATAATTTAGTTCGTTGCTAAGTTATGTTAAAATACCAAAAAATAGCGATAATTTAGATATTTTGTTATGTTATAATCAGTGAACATGTAATTTTTTTTGTTGGATAATTAAATGGGTCAGAAGTCAAAGTTGAAAACAATATACTACCGAGATAATTCAATTTGAAAATTGTTCGCAAATAATAAATTCTACAGTATGCTGCGTTTTTGCCCCGTATAACACATCTAACTTAAGAACTGCTGAGTGCCGAGCGGTTTTGCCCCGTATAACACATCTAACTTAAGAACGGCTGAGTGCCGAGCGGTTTTGCCCCGTATAACACATCTAACTTAAGAACGGCTGAGTGCCGAGCGGTTTTGCCCCGTATAACACATCTAACTTAAGAACTGCTGAGTGTCGATCAACTTCCGAGGAAATCAGTACTGTAGTTTTAGCTAAAGTTGGATGTAAAGTCTGTTCAATGACCGCTGACCGTTACGTTACGACTACTGCTTATCTTTCTAACATTCGTGAACTAGGTGATATAGTAAATTTGCGTTAATAATGAATGTCGTATAATTTTTCCAGTCAAAAAAATTTTATTGTCATTTTTGACAGTGACATTTTTAATCAACAATATTTTAAAGATTTCACGGTATTATGAAAAAGAACAACCATTAATTTTAAAATTATTTGATTATTTTCAAGAGAAAATGATGCCAGAAAGACTTTTTTACTCTTTAATGTAGTTTACGAGGTAAGTAGATATAATAAAGCAGAAATTATGAAAACATAAATAATAAAGTTTAGCAGATGATATTATAATGTCCGCGAAAATAATTAAAAGAAAGAAAATATTGTGGCATATCGGACAATTGTGTAACTATTTTTTATATTGGAATACACAGGGATCCAAGTTTAATGGATATCCTTGAGCGGGTAGACCACGATGGCCGTTTCGTCCTTGTTAGGACTCGACGGGCAGCCATAAACCAAGCAATTCCAAGAAAGACGGAAAAATGTACTAAAAGCCTCCTTGCAGAATCAAGGTGGCCATCAATACACCGTAGCGCCATCCCAGCGGAATCAATTCCAATATAAAAGATAGTTACACTGGTAATATCGAAAGGTAGACAACTAAATAAACTACGAAGTGCATCATAATCCAGTATAGGGAACACTATTTGCGTTTTCAGCGAAAACATCTGCCATTTTGCAGACCATCTTCAATTTTTATTATCTTCACAAAAAAATCAACTGCTCGAAAGCAGGAAATATAGTTGTTCCGGTTTAACTGGAAGTTGATTTTTTTGGGAGGATAATAAAAATTGAAGATAGGGACATGTAAGCCGTTTTGCTCTAAGACGCACTGTTAGAAAGTTATAAGCTGTCAAAGTTCAAAAATGTCACTTTTCAAGAGTCAATATCTCGGAAACTATGAAGTATAGACTAATAGTGCATTTAATAAAAAAATAATTAGAATTTTATGTGGAATTTAAAAATGTAAAAATATACAGGGTGTTCCATTTAAAAAAAAAAAATAACGTCAACACTTGACAGTTGGTGACATTACTGACATATGGTATAATAGTTAAATAGTAAAATTTTAGTCCTATAGATTGCCCAAAACCCGGATCCGATATCACTTTTCGTTCGTCTGTAATTAAGCCGTTCCGGAACATTTGCCCAACCCTGTATATAGATAGATAAACATGAAAAATGTATGGCAATGTTTTTATAAATAGCTATCCGTTTTAGAGAATTTCTGATGCTTTGGGAGTTTCGTGTTCAATAATCCAACAAATCAAGGCAAAGGGGATATAGAAGGATGTACATTTTAAGAATTGTTGTAACAATGTAGAGTTAATACAGACATTAAAAACTACCATTTCTAAAAAAAAAATATTATTAAATATGCTGGGTGTCTGGTAAAAATGGTTCATTTCTTCTTGGTGGTTGAAGCCGGCGACACGTGTTGTGTTGTGAGAATACACCAATCATACAGCTTATTTTTCGTGTGTATTTAAATAAGCGTGACGTGAACATTCATCTGATGCTCTGCTATTGTTTTTGATGTTGTTATTTAACTTAAATCTTTATTAAATTATCCATAAGTATGAAAATGTAGAAAACATTTGCAAAAATAACATTTAATCACAAAATTATATGGCCGAATTAATTGAAGCAAATTTAATATCGACATTATAGATGATACTGCAAGGAAGACTGGTCTTTTGTATTCACAAGGACAAAAAATGCATAATGCATAATTAATTAGATAGAGGTGATGTCACTTTTAAATTGAAATAAACAACTAAGTCATCAGACAACATGCTTAGATAATAAGCCATTTGTAATCGTGTGCTGTTTCGGAAGACATTGTTATAGGTGGTAAAAGACTAATAAAGAAAAGGAAGAGATAATATCTATACAATGTAAATGTTTTATTGCACAGAGAAATAAGGGTCAATGCATTCGCGAAAAACATTTAAGTGGAAAACTATTAACGATAAAACGTTATATAAATTTCAATTGGACAAATAAAAAGAAGCAATAAAAAAGCGATTAAGCTTAAAGTATGCCGTAAAAAATTAGAACAAATGTTATGTTATTTTAAATACTGTATAACAACAATGTTCTTTCGCGGTGAACTATACAGGGTGGATTCTTTAACTGAAATAAAATCGGTATCAGATAATCTGACAATTCCTTTTTTTTTGTGCATATTTCCCTGGATTTTTTTTTCGTATCCAGGAACGGAAAAGAATCCAACTTTTTTTCCAAATTCATATAAATGTGTTATTATAGCTTGCAAAAAAAGGTTTAAAAAATGGAAAACAACCCATTATACAGCGTGAATTTGTTACTTAATAATATTATAATACAGTAAGGTACAGTTTCTTTTTTGGAAAAATGCTTGGACAGGGGTAACATTCTATGTTGTGATCTCTTTTAAAAAAAAATGTTTGTCGCACGTTAGTGTTACTATTTTTAAAGTGCATATTATTCAGTGTGTCCCCGGATGGAGTTGACAAGAGGAAAAATATTTTGTTTATTAATTTTACGACGAAAAGTTATTGCTTATAAAAAAATTCTGCTTGTCGAGAAAATTAATTTACCACATAAAAATTTTAGATCAGATGCACAGGGTTTAATAAATTAAGAAAACATGAAAATGCTTTAAGAAAGAAGTACAATTATTTATTATTTTAGACAAAATGTTAATGAAACAAAGTTGTTTATAATCCAAAATAAAGCCTAAATACAAAATTTGAAATCTGAATCCTAATTTTTGTTTTTTATTTTTTACAATAGAATTTATGAACATTCAAAATGTACAATTGTGGAAAAAGTTATTATTCTACATATCCTCCTCCAACCTGCACACATTTCTCCAAATTAGAAATAAATTTACCGTAGACCTTACGAATGGTTGCAGGTAAATTTATTTCGTTCACTGCGTCCTGTATTCGTGTTTTCAGTATTTCTCGATCATGCGGAGATCATCTGCATATACTTTTTGTTTTAAAACTCCTTACAAGGAAAAATCCATAGGCGCAAGGTCAGGTGATCTAGGAGGAAAATTAATAGGACCAAATCTCTGTCTCGACCTGAAAAACACTACTTTCCGGTCTTGTAACGTAAATTACTATTACTCGACAAGCAAATTTTTTTATAAAGAATAACTTTTCGCCGTAAAATCAATAATAAAGATCTTTTTCCTCTTGTCAACTCCATCCGGGGATACACTGTATACATATACCTACAGGGTGTTACAAATTCGATGCCGTACCTTTTTTTTACGACAAAACACTGATTATTTCAAAAAATAGAGGGTGTCCAATTTAAAAAAATACAACTTGATGTTATCACACTTTTTTGGGCCACCCTGTATATGCGCAAATATTTCCCTAAAATACATTCCGTGTTACAGTATAAGTCAGCATATGAATGAAATTCCTAACTCAATTCGTATAGGAGCTATGGAAGCCTGACGCACCATTGCAGCAGGACCCTGTATAAATACTTAACCTAATCTGAATATTCCGATAGACTTATTTCACCCAACAATTATAAGGTCGTACAAGTAAAAACCAAATGCTTGATGGTCCGTAAAATTAATCCAGCGATTAAGGCCCTTTAACCCAAACTTTCTCTTAACAAAACTTACAACAAAACAGTTCGTGTAGGGGGCCCGAAAGTCATTAGCGAGGGTGGGCAAACGCACGTCGAGGAATTCGCGGCCACGCTATGGGCTACAATATGATTTTAGCTGGACAAAAATATTTAATTGTAGCTTTTTGCTAAATAAAACATGTTACTACTACTACTACTATGTATACAACACATTCAGTGTGAGTTTGTAATTTGGCTAACATCTCGCAAGATGTTTTCTCGTCTCGTCTCGCCAGAGTCTCGTAATTTCTCGTTCTCGCAATATGACCTCATAAAAATAATTCTACAAAAGCTCCAAGTTCATACGGGTTTTTATTATAATTACTATGTGAGTATTATAAACACATTCTTCTGAAACGATTTTCACATGTGTATCTAAAGTTAAAATCTGGCAGTTCTGTCATAGTTGCTAACACTCAACTCACACATGATCAAAATATAAGTACTTATATTACCTAACAAATACACATGCGTCACTGGAACCAAATTCATACGAAAACGAACGACTACGGTGCCTTTCGCAGTTCGCGCCGTTGCCTTTAAATTTGAATCGTGTTTTGAGGGTTGCATATGTATACAAAAATAGAATTTTAGAATATTAACGCGAGTTGCCTGCACGGGGCGGTACAGAATGTACGCAAGTGCAAAAAAAGGTAAGCTACCGGCGTCAGACTTCTAAAAACACTTCACTGAGGGAAATGCCTTAATACAACTGTTAGCCTGACACGAGTTTAATAGTGGATATACAATATTGTATATTAATAATTACACATCTACTTACTGTTAGAACCTTGTCGCATTGTAGCAGACAAACCCGTTGTGCTACAATGAGGAATATACCCGTCATACAATTTTTCTTCTGTAGTTAAATAGCTCGTACCCGTTATATACTGATCTACTATTTTAATACAACTAGTTATATAAATAAAAACTTTCTAAAATGTATATAGTAAGTATACAAATACTGTATAATGGTTATACACCAATTGAAAAACAATAAGTTACTCCGGTATCAAAAAGTTATATAACCCCAAAAATCAGTTGTATTGCTGTAGAACCCTTGTTGCATAAATTACCTACTTTTTCAAAAACCGCGCCAATCGTTAGCCAATCAACGTATCTTTCGGACGACCTGTCGAGCAGCCGAGTTCCGCCAAGGCCCGCCATTTCCTTTTGTTCTTTTGTTTCCTTTTCGTTCGGCTCGTCGCGTGTGCGCATGTTTTTTTCGTTGCTTATAGACTTTTTAATTTTTTAGAAGAGATTTTGTGGTCATGGAGTGCTTTGGACTAGCTGAGGACGTATTAGAAAGGTTTTTAGGTAAGTACATTATTAAAAATCCTATTTCCAATAATTTAATTTGTTTTATTGGCATTTATACCGAGCTCCATCTAGCGTTCATCATATCATGGTGGCTTTTTAAAATCTTGCGTAGGTAATTGTTTTAATACTTATTGAAATTAATCGAAACTGATATATTTACCTACTATAGTATTTAATAATTTTATTTGAGACTTACCTACCTAGGTAAATATCTAGTAGGTAGGTAGGTACCTACTAATTCTAAACGAACAAGGGCTAGGCGATGCGGGGCCCCCATTTTATGTCACTTTTTCGAAACTTTTATTGGGATTGGGAATACTGGACTGGGTAGTAGGGTTGCCAGACGTCCCGTATTTCCCGGGACGTCCCGTATTTTAAGCTAATAAATAATTGTCCCGCCGGGACAGCTTATGTTCCGTATTTACACACCATGCACGTGAATTAAAATCAAAATTACGAAGCAATTCTCCATAGAGTACATTTTAATTTTGTAGAGTAGGTATTATAATATGTTAAAGGCAAAAAAGAAATCATAAAACTTTCGCAATCTTCGACCAAATATTCAAAATAATTGTAGGTACTTCTGAGTTTAAATAAAACTTTGGTAAAATATTTGTTTTATTTTATTTATTCTGGGCAAAAATACAAACAATCTGGCAACCCTACTGGGTAGGTACCATAGGTACCTATACCTATATAATTTATTTAAAAAAATGTTGTCTACCTAATAGCTTTAAATTGATTAGATACTCAGCTTTTAATATACCCCTCCGTTAGGTAATCTTTAAAATTCAAAGCTCTTAATTTTAGTTCGGTAAAATAGACTTATTAGACCTATATCTGTATTAAGAGTGGATATTGCCATGACGAGGTTGTAGACCGAGTCGAGTAACCGTACAAGTGCTGTAGTGAGCCTTACCGTACGTGGGATATACAACATTTTATCTAAGACCCAGTATTTTAGCTTTTATGTGTTCAAAATGATTTTCATATTATGCAGACATTACACAAAAAAATGACAGTGACTGATGGAACAAGAAAAATCCTAATTTGATTAAAAATGAGTAACGTAATAAGTTCATTACATCACTGAGTGATGTAATGAGTCGGTTGAGTGATGTAATGAGTTCATTACATCATTTAGTACTATGATACAGTATATTAGGTACATAACGCAAACAGGCTAAAATGGGTCATGTATAATAAGCTCTTTTCATGTGGGTCTTATATAAAATAAATTAAAGGTTTTAAATGTTAGCTACGTGCTACATAGCTACCATAATAAATACCTCAAAATTAAGGAATGCTACCTATTATAGTAGGGTGGAGCAAAAAACAACCATTTTTGGAACTTGAAATGGCATAGTGCAGAAAAATTGCTTCTCGTTAAAAGAAACTCAGTCGAATAAAAAATTAGGAATTTTTTAATATTTAGAGGTCCCACAATAATCTTGGAATTTATTAAAAAGGCAGATTTCTGGAGTTTCGACCTTTTTAAAATTGATATTTACACTGAGAGAAGAGGAACTAACCATTAAACAAAAATTATATAAAGATTATACATAAAGGAATATACAAGTGAACTGTTTTTTGTGCATTAAAAAAAAATTATATTAATGGTCAAATATGATTATACAGGCACCTATATACAATCAATCTTGACCAGTATTGAAAAATTGTAAACTTTGTATATATAACTAAAGTATAACCATTTACAGGTAATGGACCCCCGCTTTAACTTTTTTATCCAATGGTATTAGAAGGAACGGTAAATTGGAAATTTGTAGGTGTTTTCAGAAAGGTGTCGCAAACAAAAATATATTTTTTTCTTATAGAACACCCTGTATATAATATTCCTAAATGATAGACCTGGTCTACCTGATAAAGAATATATAATTTGTTATACTTACTAAATGTTGAAAGTGAAAAAACGCATATTAAAGTGTCCTTATAGTGTAGCATGGATTCAAGGTGCTTTCCATTGCATAAATATCGACAAAATTACTACCCATCCAAAGAAATAAAAATTTATTTTTTAATCCATAACATAATATGTACATACCTAATAATTCTATTATTTATAATGCGTATCTTTTAAACAACATGGAAAATTAATAAAAAAAATAAAAGATAACCTGCCATAAGCACAATTTAATTAATAATAATATGCGTTTCTTGACTTAAACATTTAAAGTGTAACATAGGTTAGGTTAGGTATAACAAATTATATTATTATTTATCAGGAAGACCAGCTCTATCATTTAAGAATGTTATATACCGGGTATTCCATAAGAAAAAAATATATTTTTGTTTGCTACGCCTTTCTGCAACACCCTATCTATATATTATTTAAACTATGTCGTAAAAAACTTTATGTTGTACCCTACAACTTTGGTATATACCATTTTTTTAATATCATCGAATAAATAAGTTAAAGGGGGGGTCCATTTATAGTGGAATACCCTGTACATACCTATACAATAAATTTTGGCCAGTATTGAAAAATTGTATACTTGGTATACAACTAGAGTATACCCATTTACAGTTACCTATAACAATAAGGTTTGGTCAGTATTGAAAAATTGTATACTTGGTATACAACTAAAGTATAACCATAGTCAATCCATATTATTGCTGATATATAACAGGTATATATCCATAGACAATTCATATTATTGCTGACATACAACAGGTATATATGGGTTATAATATCGTATAGAACCTGGTAATTGGTTGGTATACAATTGATACTAACCAATATATAATTTTTATGTAATCGGTATACAAGCTACAACAAATTGACTATGACTGCTGTACGAACGGTATACAATAGTATTATAGTCATTATTGTAAATTTCTTCACATTCCAGAAGAACGCATTGTATTACCCCAAAAAACAGTTCACTTGTCACCAATAGTATATTCCTTTTGTATAATCTTTATATTATTTTTGTTTAATGGTTAGTTTCTCTTCTCTCAGTGTTGTTTGTTCTGTTTTGCTGTCTTTTTTTGGTAAACAATGTGTGTAATATGTTTTAAATATAGTGTAAAGTCTAGTTTAATGCTGTTTTAACTGGATAAATAATGAACTGGGACGTTTCCTTAATACGATACAGTATGTCCAGGGCCGGATTAACCAATAGGCAGACTAGGCAGTTGCCTAGGGGCGCCAAGCTCCGGAGGGGCGCCCGGCGCCGGCGCCAGCCGGTATCTGGATATACTATACTAAATAAACTACGTAAAAGGGCAGTTTTCGGCGAAGCGCTTCCGATCTTATCCGATTGTTGCGTCATTACCTAAAATCCTACGCGAAACGCGCTACTAACTTGATTGTTTTTATTACTTAATAAAATATATAAAAATTCCAAATGGATGGATTTTAGATTAACAGTGGTAGAAAAAGTATTGTACTTACTAACTGTAATGACAATAATTATTTACAACAAGAAAATTAGGAACGCGAGCCATAGGTAAGTGATGTAAATTATCCAGTCGTTGAATAATATAATATTTAGTTTTATTCGTCTTTCCCACTTTTATTTACCTGGTTCTTTTTTGATTTAATTGGTTTTGTTCTATTTTTATTATAATAATCATCATATTATAGGTAAAGTGGTATAGTAATAATATCTCTACCTGTTTCTTCAAATCCTTTTGTGTTATGTGTTTTTTAATTAAAAAGGATTACTTTTCGTTGGTTATTGTTTTTTATTTTTCGTTTACGTTTACGTTTATTCTAAATATTATGCGTAGTGGTAATGATAAATTTTTCTGTTTACGTACCATTAAGTTGCCTTTTTAGTTAGGTACCTATAAGATACTTTCACCGTTAAGCTCAGTGCTCTCCTAATGTACCTACCTTTATATACCTAAATGGAGGAAAAGCAAGACCGTAGATAAGCGGGTTAAACTCCCTGCCCATGCCATGACAATACAAGATACCTTCTCCCTCAACAAGAGAAGGGACAACTAATTCTGGCTTTATATTTCATCATTTTTTAGACAGTTTTGGTGTTAAGTAAATTCTAAAATTGGGCGTGGTCCCAAAAGTTTTTCGCCTGCGGCGCTTTTCCTACACGAATGGCCAAAATGGGGGCGCTTTTAATAAATCTGCCTAGGGGCGCTTTTAGTGTAAATCCGGCACTGAGTATGTCCCCAAAATTGTAAGTATAATTTGACTAAATTTATATTTTCAGTAAGTATGGAGTAGTGATAGTCCCTGATATGTAATTTTTTTTTATTATGAACATTTTAAACACATCTAAACATACCTAGGCCTCTATATTTTAATAAGAAAATAGTAAATATATTTACAGAAAAAAGAAAAGCACAAAGTCTTTCTCCACAAGTTTATTAGAATAGCTAGGCGAACCTAGAATTTAGGAAAACAAAGTAAATAGTACAATGCTGATGTTGTTAGCAATAGAGAAAATAATAAGTGGGATTGAGCCGTAATGGAGCTTTCAATGGTGTACACGAGGTGTAAAAAATGAATAGTCAGAAGACCTATTATTAAGAAGAATTATTAATTTTTTTTAAAATTTTTTAAATTATTAATATTGCACACAATGTGTATGCTTTGACTCCTGCCGGGGTAACTGGGCCGTAACAAGCCTGGTACCCCAACAGCATTTTACTTCAAGCTAAATGATGCTTTGAATTTTACGAAAACCAATTTTTTCTTTTTTATTTCCCTCTCATTTCACTACTTTTACATGTCTCCGACAAAGTTTAATGAAACTTAAGATTTTTCACTACTTATACCTAAATGATTTTCACAAAGTCTGTTAAACTCTCTAATTTTTGAATGATGAAAGAAACACCATTGTCTCCAACCTTCAAACAGTCTCTAATTTTTCTTTCGCTCTCTTTATTTTTGTGCCCAAGACAGGGCCTTCGCACTAGTCCTTGACTTTCCAGTATGCTAAAGTCTTGTCGGTCTTCTGACTATTCATTTTTTACAACTCGTGTACACCATTGAAAGCTCCATTACGGCTCAATCCCACTTATTATTTTTTTTATTGGTAACAACATCAGCATTGTACTATTTACTTTGTTTTCCTGATGATGAGTGTTTCTACACTCGAAACATGTCGAATTATTATGAATTATTCTAGGTTCGCCTAGCTATTCTAATAAATTGTGGCGAAAGACTTTGTGCTTTTCTTTTTTTTTTGTACATTTAACTCCACTTTGAGTATGGATTACTTCTTCAAAATATATTTATGTTAATCCAAGTGTGAAGTATTTATTTTATTTGAAATGCTTACTTAGTCTAAATATCTTTCTTTTGTCACGCTAGAAATTGTTATGGGCCCACTGTGGGCAGACACTTTATTTCTGTAATTTCCTCGTTCATTTATCACCTGCTGTTACAACAAAGTAAAGTAAGACGGAAAAACAAAAAAAGGCGAATACGGTTATACGGGTACTTGAACCAAGAAAACCAATGTCTCTGGTGCGTTAAGTGGGTAGTAAAGCATGCTGGTTTTAAGAGGAAGGTGTGGATGCATGCTTAACATTATTTAATGAAAAAAAGTAAAGCGCTCTTATGGATTTTTTAATGATAAATAATAAAAAAAGAAAGGTGAATCATTGATATAATAAAACAAAAAAAACAAGATCCAGATATACCGTGCGAGCAAAAATTATTTGCATTAAAGAGGGCCTTGCATCTAAGGACGTAATGTTTAGCCGTAGAGCTTAATACCTGTTGGGTGTCAGTAACTACCTGAATTAACAATCAATCAGTTATTCCGTCATCTTTGACAGTCGTTACCAGTAATTTGATTTATCGCTAATTTTTCCAATTTCTCGAACAATTCACACAATGGGCTTTACGGAACAACACAAAACATTCATGGTTGAAGCGTATTTTCGAAACGGGGTTAGAGTAAATGGTGATTGGCAATACATTCCGGGTTTGTGCAAAGACGATTTTCACGAACATTTTCCTAACGTTGCTTTTATTGCTGGGGATTTTTATCATTGCCTAAAAAGAACCGTGGCTGTGTTTAGGAAAACATGTTCTATACAACACAAAAAAGGAGCAGGAAGACCATCTGTAAGAACAGAAGAACTTGTTGCAAACGTTGGTGAAATAATGCAAAATACGCCAACAAATTGTATAAGACGCCTGTCCTAAGAAGTGGGAAGATCTTATGGAACATGCAGGACTATTCTTAAGAAGCAGCTAAATTTATTTCCTTATAAAGTGCAAGTATTCCAAGAAATACAAGCCGCAGATTTTGAAAGACGCAGGAATTACTCTCAATGGTTTACCCAAAATTTATTGGAAAGAAATTATTTATTAGACCTTAAATTTTTTTTGGATTAAGCCTGGTTCCACCTCTCCGGTTATGTGAATTCTCAAAATACACGCATGTGGAGTAGGTAGTGAAAATCCCCATTTTTTTGTAGAGTACACATTGCACCCTCAAAAAATTGGCGTCTGGTTAGCTGTTTCCCGAAGAAGAATTGTTGGTCCTATTTTTTTCCATGACACAGTTACAGCACAGCGGTATAGAGACGACGAACTACGTTTTGGATATTTTCAACAGGACGGTGCAACCGCCCATATAGCCGCCGAAACTATTAACTACTTACGCAACTTTTTCGACGACAGATTGATCAATTTTCGATCAGACATTGAATTCCCACCTTTTAACGTTTAACTGTTTAACGGTTATGGATTACTTTGTTTTTCCTCATTTAAAGAACGCTATTTTTAAAACCCCAGTTGCAAATTTAGAACAATTACAAGAAAGGATTATTCAAGAATGTGGTAACATTTCTCCAGAGATGCTGGTCAACACTTTCGAAAATTTGAAGAGACGTGTGAATTTATGCTTGGAGCATGGCGGTGGCTAATTTCAGCAATTTATGTAATTCTTTTTCTTTTTCTTTCTGTAAGTATATTCTTACTTTGTTAATTTTATAAACAACAAAAATAAATTTGTATTTGTCTACTTATTTTATTACTCATTAGTTTGGCATATCATGTCATAATACGAATTTGACAAAATTTTAACCTAGATTTGGTTAGATAGGTATATCGTCCCCATATCATTGTGATCTGAACCAAGCCCTACGTTTTTTTATTCAAGCCCTCTTTGATGCAAATATTTTTGCTCGCACGGTATGTAATATATAACCATAAGCGTCTAAATCTCGGCCGTTGACTTTCGAGTCAACCAATCAGACAGGGTTATATAAAAAGCATTAAAACAGTTACGAACCTACCCTTACTTGTTAGTTGTGGTTTTGTAAACATTAATAATCATTAAATTTATTGTTGAAGTGTTTTTATCAATGTTAAATTATTATGTTTTCTTGTTATATTTGTTCTACAAATTACTAGCATTTTAAATCCCTTCAAAGACGTGAGAAGCAGAAACATTCACTTTAAATATGTAAATGAAAAGGCGAAGAAGTGTGTAATAGGTAATTTAATAATAAACAGAGTATCTTGAGACATCTATCTATCTTCCTTTCCATCTAAGAGAAAATCACAATTTGAACGTTACTCCTGAAGAAGAATTTGCATGTGAGCAGAAATATTTGCAATGGATATAATGGAAGAGTCATAAAATTTAACATTAACAAACCAGTCCTAGCGGGTACACTTTTTCTCACTCATATTTTTTCGAATTGGACTTATTTCTTAATTGTTTTTTTAACGAATTTAACCTTTTATTTGTGTTTATGTATTTTGTTTTCTATTTTTTAAATGATATATTTTTATTAAATGTTTAATTTTTTCAGTTTCTGAGTTTTTAATATACAGCGTGTCCCCGGATGGAGTTGACAAGAGGAAAACTATCTTTATTATTGATTTTACAACGAAAAGTTATTCCCCATAAAAAATTCTGCTTGTCGAGAAAATGAAATATTTTAGATCAGATGCGCAGGGTTTAATAAATTAATAAAACAGGAAAATGCTTTAAGAGAGAAGTACCATTATTTATAATTTTAGACAAAATGTTTATGAAACAAAGTTGTTTATAATCCAAAATAAAGCCTAAATTTGAAATCTGAACTCTAGCTTTTGTTTTTTATTTTTTACAATAGAATTTAGTATTATTTTATTAACATTTAAAATGAACAGTGTTATCAATTTAGTTTGTCCCACATTTAAGAGCCTGTAAGTTTTTTGTATTTTGAGTTAGCGAGCTCATTCAAAAAACAAGATGTACCATTTTTAGCCAAGTTTTTATGAGTGTTGTCAAAAATGACAGTAGGTGTCACATGTCACATTTAAAAGCAAAAATTTAATTTTTTTAAATGGGACACCCTGTATATTAGAGGCGCATTAGATGGTCCCTTTTCTTCCTATTTCAAAAATATACCACACATATGCCTTATTTTCTTCATTCCATCAAGCATTGACAAAAATATGAAAAAATATATTATTGTTAAAAAACATCAACATAATAATATGCAACTGTTTTGGTTGCTATGGATTTTATCTTATTTCAGTCGGTCAATCTCAGCATTATTAATCCTTTTGAATATTGTAGAAAAGTTATTTTGTATGTAAAAATTAACTAACATGAGATATTATTATTCAGTGGAGGAAAAGTGTTTTATGTTTGATATTTTTCGTCAAACGGACAGTGCAACCTTAGCATTTTTAGGAGGTCTATAGGCTTCAGTTTCCCAATAGACGGGTTCCTTCCAAAAACATATTTTATCGGCTGAAGAAGACATTTTTCGAGACTGGAGGTATAAAGAAAAAACGAATAATTAGGCGGAAAACAATTATTACGGAAGAAATGGAAATGAATGTATTAGCCTATTTTTGAGCATTTCCCTACATATCTATACCCGATATACTACGAGAACTGCCTATATCGTATGGTTCAGTAGAAACGATTGTTATTTTCTAGTTAATATAATAAAATTGTTTATTCGTTTCAATGTGTCGTGTTTCATGGATCATATAAGCTAACAACCAAAACAGTTGCATAGCTATCTTGATGTTTTTTAACAATAATATATTTTTTCATATTTTTGTCAATATTTGATGGAATGAAGAAAATAATGCATATGTGTGTTATATTTTTGAAATAGGAAGAAAAGGGACCATCTCATGCGCCTCTAATATACAGGGTGTCCCATTTAAAAAAATGAAATTTTTGCCTTTAAATGTGACATGTGACGCCTACTGTCAGTTTTGACAACACTCACAAAAACTTGGCTAAAAATGGTACATCTTGCTTTTTGAATAAGCTCGCTAACTCAAAATACAAAAAAGTTACAGGCTCTTAAAAGTGGGACAAACTAAATTGATAACGCTGTACAATTGTGGAAAAAGTTATTGTTCTACATAACATGTAGCCTCCAACCTGCACATATTTCTCCAAATCAGAAATAAATTAAATAAATAGGTCAGCACTCTCAGGTTTTCATTTTGAGTGTTCATAAATTGTATTGTAAAAAATAAAAAACAAAAATTATAATTCACATTTCAAATTTTGTATTTAGGCTTTATTTTGGATTATAAACAACTTTGTTTCGTAAACATTTTGTCTAAAATAATAAATAATGGTACTTTTATCTTAAAGCATTTTCATGTTTTCTTAATTTATCAACACCTGTACATCTAATCTAAAATTTTTATATGGTAAATTAATTTTCTCGACAAGTAAAATTTTTTAGAAATAGTAATAACTTTTCGTCGTAAAATCAATAATAAAGATCTTTTTCCTCTTGTCAACTCCATCCGGGGACACACTGTATTTCATTTATTTCAAATATTTCCATATACATATTTCCAATGTTTCCGGAAATTTTACAACACTATATGTGCTATAATACAATATTAAAATTTCAACACAGCATCAGCTTGACTGAAGGACCTACTTTCCTTAATACAATTTATGTAATACATCAACATCAGCATTTAATTTTTAACGAGATCTTTTGTTTGATGATAATATCACTTATTCTTGTAATAATATCATGTGGTGCATGCTGGCACAGCATAGCAGTGTGTTTAGATAAAAATAACTGATGTGACTGCATTTTTGACGTTGCCTGGTTAGTTCTAATTGCACAATGATGTAATTGAAATTCTTAATCGCATTTTAAATAATAATATTTTTATTATGATATTTAGTTTTAAAAAGTCAAGCGTTATTATTGAGGTTTATTTTTTTTTACCGGGGGTTGTTAAACTAAAAAATATAGGTTATAACTTATAACAGAGTAGATATATCTGTACTCGGGAGGTAGGTATACGACACTATGTCCAATTTTTACAAAAAGTTAGGTAACTATGTAATTTTAGTTAGAAAATAAACTATTTTATGGGGCATACAACACCTAGTCCAATTAGTTAAGGTAGCTGAGGAACAGCGTAGACTTTTAACACTATGTGCATTTTTATTCAGAGGCCTAAGACACCAAGGTAATAATATTTGTATGCCTCGGATCTGCAGCTCCAGCAGTAGTCAAAATTAGTAAGGCGCTGTCGCAACAATCTTTGCACACTTGGTGCTCAACATCGAATCACCTGTCCTTGTGTTGGGTTCCTGGACACAGCAACATATAAGGCAACGATACTGCCGATGCGCTCGCCAGGGAGGGCGCAAGCATGTCTGTGGAACTAGCAGAGAATACTGTGGCTAGACCACTGGGATCAGTCAAAGAAGAGATAGATGGAGTAGCTAAACAACTTGCGCAAAGCAGATGGACAGGGTTTACAACTTGTAGCATCTCCAGGCAATTGTTGCCCTCACTTGATAACAGGAAAACCGCAGCGCTATTACAGCACAGTCGGAAGGACCTAAGAAACATCACTGCCGTAATCACCGGACATTGCCTGTTCGGTAGACAACTAACGACTTCTGTAGAAGATGCAGAGATGAAGAAGATGAGGAAAGTATTAAGCATTTCTTGTGTGAATGCCCCGGCCTCGCGAGAAGAAGGTTTAATGCACTGGGCGAACCATTTTTTAATGATCTGGAGGAAGTGAGCAGCCTGCAACTGGGTCGACTTACTAAGTTTATTAACAGCAGAGGCTGGTTTGATTGAGCTGTCAAGATTCTTTTACGATTGCGTTAACCATCAGGTAACTGATGCAAATAGGTTCCGCGGAACATGTGTGGTACCACAACGGTCCTTATAGGACTACGTGTGACTGTCTGGACAATGCCAGAGGTCTGCCACTCTAAGCTAACCTAACCTATGCCTCGGATCTTTAGTAATATCTTTAGAAACATATTTAGCGGCATAGAACAATATATAATAGATAATTACTTGCCTCTAACTAGATCTATATAATAGTATGTGGAAATTACACATAATGTTAAACGCCAGTATGACTATCGGCATTCAGGCGGCAATAAGTTTTTATTTTGTCTATTATTACTTTTCCTTTTACCAAAATGCATACCATTTCCATTTAATATACTAATTTTTTGTAAAAATTGGTCATAGAGTCGTAGGCCTCCCGAATACAGATTATGGCTTATAATTTTTTACAGGTATAGAACACTATGTCCATCAAAATACAAATTAAAATTTAAAAAAAATTATTTACAAAGAAACACTAAATAATTAATACTTTGTGTAGTAAAAGTAAGATAATACATTCATAATTCAACACTAACCTCTAAATTATGTTAAACTTAATTGTTTTTACTAAATATCCCCAAATCGAGCTGATGGCACATAGTGTCGTATGACTCCCAAGTACAGATATACACTATACACTATATAATAATATGGTGGGTTTTTGTAAAAACCACATAAAAAAATTAAGAATTCGCAAAACCTAAAGTAGCCCACAGACCGTGGCTTGGTTGGCTGCTTTGCTCGACGAGCCGCTCGTCAAGCACGTGACTTCGTCACTTCATGAAATGCCACAAAAACAAGGCATATTGTGTAATTCCGTCTAAAAGGTATATTGGCAACTGGTTTGTTCGGGTTTGTCAGAGCATTTTTTAAAATTTTTATAAAATAATATCAGTTGAAAACATTTAATTAAAAAAAAATGCTCTGGGGAACAACGAACAAACCAGTTGCCAATATACCTTTTAGACGGAATTACACAATCTGCCGACTGACATGACATCGTTAGGTACTACATGAAGTGACGATATTTAAAATTAGGCAGATTGTGTTATACATAATACGCCGAAACGTCAAGGTCTCTTCATGAAGTGACGCGGCAGATCGTGTAATTTCATGTTTTTACACAATCTGCCGATGCTTCATGAAGTGACTAGGCTTTTCTTGAAATGACGGATTTCACTATCAGCCTACGACATATACACAGCTTCTCTCAATATATTTCAAATCTCTTTTTGTGCATGTTTAAGTGGATAACTTTACACTGCCATTTAAAAATATTTTTGAAAAAAAATAATCCGATATTTGATATTTTACATTTAAATCAGTTGTTTTAAGGTCAAACAAGGTCAAATGGTCTTGAAATTTATTTTATGTATTATTTTTTTTTTCAATTTTTCACACCCGAATTATATAGAAACTAGCGTGTACCCGGCATGCGTTGCAACCCGCTGGTATAAATACAAACCCGAACAAACCCGATATATTAGTACCCGGCATGCCACTTTCTGAAATTGCACCCGTGCGAAGCCGGGGCGGGTCGCTAATTATACATAAAAACCTTCTTCTTGAATCACTCTATCTATTACAAAAAACCGCTTCAAAATCCGTTGCGTAGTTTTAAAGATTTAAGCACATATAGGGATATAGGGCGATAGCGACTTTGTTTTATACTATGTTAAGAGGCATAATTAAACCTTGTGCAGATATAAATTTTGGTAATTTTTGGCGGCCATTTTGAAAAAATTAAGAAAACGAAAGTCCTAAGGGACGGGTTTTTATTTGTCTCAAACAAAATAAATTAAAATATTGTTTTTAATAACTGTGCCAAGTGGCTTGCTTGATGTATCATCAAATGGCGATTATTATTCTACAAACATTTCTGTATAAAATTGCTTTACATTAATGATTGTGGAAAAAATATAATAAATTAACTATTTTGCACCTAATGCTATAACAACAAAATTACTGATGATCAACTGCTATGTACCTACCTAATGTAAAATTAAATTCTGTTCAGTATGCACAAAATTGTAATTTATCATTAGAGTGAGCACATAAATGTCTGATTAGTTATTATAATTCTAATTAGGTTGCATTACCATAAGAAAAGGTTTTTAACTAGCTACGGTAGCTTAAAATAATAATATATAAATATTTATTAACAACAATAACGTGTCACGTATTACAGAACATTATGTTGTTAGGATAAACACAAAACGAATATACTGCGTAAGTTATTTTTAGTTAAAAATGAAGGTTTGATTTTTCGTTTCAAATTAAACATTCTTTAGTTAAAATAAACCAATAAAAACATAAAACAAGTATCCGTACTTGTTGATTAATAAATTTGAAAGGTGTATTTTCGTCTAATTCCACACATACACACTTCAAAAAAAATGTACACAGTTAATTTAGAACACCATACGTTATGCCTAAATCCATTAGTTTCCAAGATATCATGACATTTTGATCAGTTACAAAACAGAATAAAATTCAATAAACAATTTAACATGAAAAAAAATCATTATAACAAATCATGGAAAAACGGCTTTATTTTTTAATAAATGTTCAAAATGGCCCCCTATTTACTAACTGACAATGTGTCGCAAAAACGTCTTTGGGTATTTAAAACCATTTCTCTTATTATTCTCTCACTTTCATTTCAAATTTTAATTCTTAATTCTTTTAAATTATTGGATTTGTTCCGATAAACATGTTTTTTTTTAGGTGACCCCAAATTAAAAATATCTAAGGGCGAAAGATCTGGAGACCGTGAAGCCCATTCGATAGACTCTCTTCTTCCTATACATCTATTTGGGAACGTGACATTCAAAAATTCTTCAACTACACGAGCAAAATGCGAATCTTACCAGATCGAGTTAATTATCATCATCATCAAGTAGCCCTTTGCATCCATTGTAGGACATAGACATAGGCCTCCCCTATTCTCTTCCTTTCATTTCTGTTTTGTGCTGTCTGGATCCAGTTGCTGGCCATTCTCTTAACGTCGTCTGTCCAAAATGTGGGTGGTCTTCCTCTACTCCGTTTATCCATTCGTGGCCTCCACTCAAGCAGTCGTTTTGTCCATCGATCACCTTGCGCCTGGACCACATGGCCGGCCCAGTTCCATTTTTAAGCCTTGCCACGATACTGATAACATCGTCAACGCCAGTTCTTCTGCGTAGATCTTCGTTTCGTATGTGGATTCTCAGGGTAACGCCAAGCATCGATCTCTCCATCCCTCTTTGTGTCACTCTAAGTTTCTTGGCGGTTGCAGTTGTTAACGTTAGGGTCCCATTACATCTCATGACTGTCAACTGTGCTCTGTGTTCTTCTTGCCAGTTTGGGTTATTTCGAACCCAGTAACGGTAATTTTCTTTATTGACCGTTCCGTGCGGTGTGAAGGTCGCTTCATCCGAAAAAACAATATTGATTTGAAAATGCGGGTTCCCTTCAATCTTTCTCGTAAGTATTTTGCAAAATTCTAGTCTTCGATCATAGTCAGCGTCACAAAGTTCTTGTACAACATGAACTTTGTATGGATGCATTTTCTCAGTATAAAAAATAATTCTTACGTATTTTTGATCAATTTCATTATCCAAAGCAAGCTGATTGGTGGATTGTCTGGGAGTTTCTTCTATCGAAAGCAGAACGTCTAATTTTTTATCATCGGCGCGGCGGTAGCACAGTCTTCCAAATATTGGTCGGTTTTTTACACTTCCAGTCATTCTGTAATCTAGAGTTTGAAAAAGTGCATTTTTAAAATTTGTCTGTTTGAATGCAAAATGTTATAAATATCACGTACCTCCTGATAGGAACTTCCGTTATCGCCATACCTCCTTAAAATTAAAATATCAATTATTTCTGTTTGAATAAGTAAAAACGCCATGCTACTGTACGAGCAAAAATTATTTGCATCAAAGAAGGCCTTGCATCTAAGGACGTAATGCTTTTATTGCTGGGGATTTTTATCATTGCCTGAAAAGAACCATGGCTGTGTTTAGGGAAACAGGTTCTATACAACACAAAAAGGGAGCAGGAAGACCATCTGTAAAAACAGAAGAACTTGTTGCAAACGTTCGTAAAATAATGCAAAATACGCCAACAAATTGCCTAAGACGCCTGTCCCAAGAAGTGGGAAGATCTTATGGAACATACAGGACTATTCTTAAGAAGCAGCTAAATTTATTTTTTTATAAAGTGCAAGTATTCCAAGAAATACAAGCCGCAGATTTTGAAAGATGCAGGAATTACTCTCAATGGTTTATCCAATTTCAAATTTTTTCAATTTTTCAAATTTCAGCAATTTATGTAATTATTTTTCTTTTTCTTTCTGTATATTCTTCTTTTGTTAATTTTGTAAACAACAAAAATAAATTTGTATTTGTCTGCTTATTTTATTAATCATTCATGGCATATCATGTCATAATATGAATTTGACAAAATTTTAACATAGATTTGGTTAGATATAATAATATCGTCCCCAGATCATTGTGATATAAACCAAGCTCTATGTTTTTTAATACAAGCCCTCTTTGATGCAAATAATTTTTGCTCGCATGGTATTTCTTTCTTTGCTTAATTCTGACAGAAATTGACTTTCAGATGCCAAATTAATGTTGTCATAGGCAATACCTTTTTGTATCTCAGGTAAATACTTTAACTTATTAAATTGTTTATTGACATTTATTTGGTGTTTTGAAACTGATCAAAACGTCATGATATCTAGGAAACTAATGAATTTAGGCATAACGTATGGGTAATAAAAAATGTTCCAAATTATCTAAACGATCAAAATAAGTGATAGTGTACGGGGTGTTCCGTTTAAAAAAAATATAACTTTAATTCTCCACATTTTTTTGGACGAATCTGTATATTACAGATATGTAGATTTTTAAAAGCCTTACAACTTTGTATTTTGTATATTTTAAAATAATCTACCGTTCTGGTAATTTCTCCTAACCCTGTATAGTAATATAAATTCACAAAGTAATAAATAAACAACTAATGTAACTTGCTGTTTTAGCTATACTTATATATATTTATTAGCATATTTACAAAACTAATCATATCGTTATGACTAATTGGTTTTAGTAGAATAGAAATTTTATAAAGAACAGGTAAAACAATTATTTTATAATATTGCAAACTGTCAGCCATTTGTCACTTTAGTAATTAAATTGTCAATTATAAAAGCAGATGTTGGAGTAATAACTTAATGGCTTTGGCACTAACTAGGGTTAAACAAAACAAGCCGTAGGCTAGATGTAAAGCATGAAATGGCTTTTCAGTTAACGTTTAATACGAATTTTAACACAAAACAAGGAGAATGAACTATTTATGATACAATAAGTTTTTACCAAAAATAAAATATTAATTACATCTTTGGCAAACCAAATTGAACAGGATGTTATGGATGGTACCGTGCGAGCAAAAATTATTTCCATCAAAAAAGGCTTGGATTTAAAAAAGTGGGGCTTGGATTAGATCACAATAATATGGGGACGATATATCTAACCAAATCTAGGTTAAAATTTTGTCAAATTCATATTATGACATGATATGCCAAACTGATGACTAATAAAATAAGTAGACAAATACAAATTTATTTTTGTTGTTTACAAAATTAACACAGTAAGAATTTACAGAAAGAAAAAGAAAAATAATTACATAAATTGTTGAAATTGGCCACCGCCATGGTCCAAGCATAAATTCACACGTCTCTTAATATTTCCGAAAGTGTTGACCAGCATCTCTGGAGAAATGTTACCACATTCTTGGATAATCTTTTCTTGTAATTATTGTTCTAAATTTGCAACTGATGGTGTTTTAAAAATAGTGTTCTTTAAATAAGAAAAACCGAAGTAATCCATAACTGTTAAACAAGGTGATCTAGGTGGGAATTCAATGTCTGATCGAAAACTGATCAATCTGTCGTCGAAAAAATTGCGTAAGTAGTTAATAGTTTCGGCGGCTGTATGGGCGGTTGTACCGTCCTGTTGAAAATAATGAAAATATCCAAAACGTAGTTCATCGTCAAGTAATTGCTCCACAAATGGATTCAAAATATTGTGTCTTTACCGCTGTGCTATAACTGTGTCATGGAAAAAAAAAGGACCAACAATTCTTTTTCGGGAAACAGCTAACCAGACACCAATTTTTTGAGGGTGCAATGTGGACTGTACAAAAAAATGGGAATTTTCACTACTCCAGGTTCCAGGTGGAACCATGCTTCATCCTAAAAAAATGTCAGGTCTAATAAATCATTTCTTTCCAATACATTTTGGGTAAATCATTGAGAGTAATTCCTGCGCCTTTCAAAATCTGCGGCGTGTATTTCTTGGAAAAATTGCACTTTATAAGGAAATAAATTTAGCTGCTTCTTAAGAATAGTCCTGCATATTCCATAAGATCTTCCCACTTCTTGGGACAGGCGTCTTATACAATTTATTGGCGTATTTTGCATTATTTCACGAACGTTTGCAACAAGTTCTACTGTTCCTACAGATGGTCTTCCTGCTACTTTTTTGTATTGTATAGAACCTGTTTCCCTAAACACAGCCACGGTTCTCTTCAGGCAATGATAAAAATTCCCAGCAATAAAAGCAACGTTAGGAAAATGTTCGTGAAAATCGTCCATACGAAAATACGAAAATACGCTTCAACCATGATTGTTTTGTGCTGTTCCGTAAAGCCCGTTGTGTGAATTGTTCAAGAAATTGGAAAAATTAGCGATGAATCAAATTACTTGTAACGACTGTCAAAGATGACGGAATAACTGATTGATTGTTAATTTAGGTAGTTACTGATACCCAACAGGTATTAAGCTCTACGGCTAAGCATTACGCCCTTAGAAGCAAGGCCCTCTTTGATGATAATAATTTTTGCTCGCACGGTACAAACTAACGTGTATAGTCGAGACCCAAACCAAAATGTCAGTTGATTTTTTGATATTATGACATCTTGTCATGATTTGACAAATAAATAAACTAACTTGTCTTGAAAATATACCGATATCAACGTCATGATTTGACAAGCAAAACTAACCTGAAAATATACCGATGTCATAAAATTAATCAATCTGGGGCCAATCGTCAATCGTTGAACAGTGTTGCCAAGTAGTGGGGAAAATCCAAGGAGTTTTCTCTTGCACCCATTACTAATTTTTAATAACATTTCAAACAGTCACGGATCGGATTTTTAGGCGTTTTATGAATCAACTATTTGGTCTAGAGCTTATAAGCTCTTTGGTGTTGATCGTAATAGTAAAATATTTACTATTCCTACTTATTTATATTAAAACATTTCGGTAAGTTAATACCATATAAGTATGAAAATACTCATAATAAACTTACTTTGTAATATTGTCGAGGTCCTATTAATTGGTCCTAAAAGCGATCTTGAGTTATGCCTTAGCAAAGAGGCAAAGTCTCTTCTTCCTTGTTCTTTTAGTAAATGCTCTGTCTCACTGTCACAGCAATGACCACCACAAATGTTTCCTGTAAAAAAAAATAATCTCTTAAGCACCTTATATCATTGAACAACACAAATGTTTACAGGGCACTATACAAACATATAATAGATAGACAAATAGAATTATAAAAAAAACAAAAAAAAAAGATTCTTAAGAAAAAATAATAAAAAAAAGTATAAAAAAGGAAAAAAAAAACAATTAATAAAAAATAAGTATATAAAAAAAGGAAAAAAAAAGGAAAAACAATATAATATACCTACACTAATATTTATTATTAAGCAATTAGCAACTTGTTTGCAACGATGTTTACCTTTTTAGCATTGAAAATACTATTGTGGATCGTTTTTATGCAAACTTTGCATTGGTGTTGCGGTGTCGATCTGTCGCGACCCAACACCGCAATATCTCGAGCGGTCTTGTAACATAATACTCTGATAATACTTGGTAAATATAAATATGAATAACAGCGTAAAGTCGGCAAGTAAATAATGTTTAGTTTTAGTTTGTGTTTTAAAGAATGCCATAATAATTTTGTTAAAAAGTGTTTTAGTGAGATAAGTTATATAATTATGTATATTTGTGTTTTGAAGACTGCCATAATAATTTTGTTAAATAAGGTAAGTTTACGTTATTTAAATCGGAATATTATATCGAAAAAAAGAGTGGGAGGCAAAAAGTGGAAGCACAATAATTGCATATACAGGGTCCGCCCTAATATGGGATAATTTTTCTATTATTGATTTCTCAGAAAATGTTATTGTACATAAAGGTTTTGCATCTTGAGTAAATCATTTTGACGTATTTAAATCTTCTGTGGCATATACAGAGTGAATATAAAATAGAAAAATATGACGTCAGTGACTCACAATTTTTTAAAAATTTAATAACTGAAACAGCCATATTAAAGAACTAATAAATCCAAGATAAAAAGTTAAATAAAGTTTTTTTCTAGTGCTAATAGTTTTCAAGAAAAGTCAAGTTAAAAATCAAATTTTTGCTCTTATTGAATTTTTAAACTTTTCATATTAACTTTACATATTAACTGTTAATATGGCTGTTTCAGTTTTTAAATTTTTTAAATTTTTTGAGTCACTGACGTCATATTTTTCTATTTTATATTCACCCTGTATATGCCACAGAAGATTTGAATACCTACGTCAAAATGATTTACTCAAGATGCAAAACTTTTAGGTAGAATAAAATTTTCTGAGAAATCAATAATAAAAAATTATCCCATTTGTTAACCAAATTTGGGCGGACCCTGTAGAATTAAAGAACATTTTTTAAACTTTTACAAAATACAAATTAGAATGTGGGCTTTAATTACATCACATAGGACATTAAAATTTTAAAGCTGTGTCAGGTATTTTCAATACATAGGATGCTTGCGTAAGGTGCAAGATCTGTGAATTTTTTTTATCGAAATATGGCTCAATATATATTTATATTTCGGTATAAATCCGACGCAACAATGTCTTTAAATTTTAAGCTTTCTATAATAAGAACGAAACTTTGTATTTGCTGCTTTTCTACTTGCCGAATTTAGAAATCTTGGTGATTTCTGATACGATATAGAGCTTATTTAAACTTTTGAATATCATTGCCCTATATACATAGAACTTCGGAAACTCCTAAAATGTAAATAAGAAATTCAATTGGATTTTTCCAATAGACAGCAGAACGTTTTAAAGTTAAACGAGGTAATATGTTTATTTATATTTGTGTAGGGGAAATTGGTATAATACGGCATACTAGGATAAAATGGCACACTACCTGTATAATAAATTACGCGCATTTCTTAAATCCCGTCATGCAATTTTCGACACTGGTGGGGAGCATACGACAACTGGAGATTAAGACGAAGAAGATAGAAAATGTCAGTGGATGTTTAGCGGTGGTAGGTGTTAGTTTGTTTTCGTGTATGTTTGAAATTGTTTGGAGATTAAGAAAACGTGCCTGAAACTCATAACCTACAACTTATTCAACAATTATTTATAACTTGACAGGTAAATAGGTTACCGAAGCATGTTTTTGTATTATTTGTATATTTTAAAAGTTATTTTATAAATATTTAATAATAAACAAAATGGACTTAGCCGTTTTGGATAAAATGGCACAGGGGTGATATGTTTAAAATGGTACTGTGCCGTTTTATCCAAGATTATAAAATAATATCATTTTATGTTTTAGATAATGCGCGTTATTGCTTAAACTGCAACAATTACAGAATAAAATAAAACGAAAGAGCCAGGGACCAAATGTTTTAAACTCAACTCAAAAGAAGATCTCAAAGAAAACGAAAAGCGAAAGTAGACCTTACAGATCAGTTTCCCAAATTTGATTCCGAAAACGAAGCCATTTCATTCGGATAATGATAAAGCATCTTATATGTATTGTAATGAACTTTTCTCAATGTCTAAGCCTAAGGAGATTTGGATTTGCTGTCAAAGTTGTAGAAAATGGAGCCGCTGTGATGAGTGTGCAGGACTTTCTCCAAAAACGAAAATGTTTATTTGTGAACTTTGCCAACCATAATTAACCCTATTTTGCCTTAAAAATATTTTTATTTTAACATATTATTATACATTATACGAGCAGATATGTATGCCATTTTACCCAACTGGTTGGATAAAACGGCACACCTAACACCTGTGCATGAAGAACGTATATTCAAGGTTTTTGTTCCTGATACGCAGTATTTATATTGTTTTGCCCAAAGATAAAGCCAAAACAAATGTTATGTTTTTTTTGCAGTTTTGTACCTTTATATTTAAAATATATATTTTCAGTTTTGTAAAAAGTATGCCGTATTATACCAATTTCCCCTATTCGTGTTGCTACAAATTCTTGAAAGAAAACATTTTTTCGAATACAAGAAAATATTTTAAACAGAAAAAAAATAAGTGATATTAAGGTTCTTTTAAACCCAAATCCTATAAGCCAAAATAATATTTTTTCTTTTCGTTCAACTGCAAAAAAAATTGCTAATTTTTTTTAAATACAGGGTGTTTTTTAGGTATGTGGCCAAACTCCAAGGGGTGCTTCTTTAAGTAATTTTAAGAATAAAAGTTCATATCAACATGGGTCCGATAATGCATAGTTTTTACGATACAGGGTGTCAAAAAAAAATCGGAAGTTTGTAAATATCTCAATACTTTTATATTCGATTTTGTTGAGATTTGGCAATTCTGTTTGTAATAACAAGAGGATAATTTAGCCTCGATTACATTAAAATTATTAAGTCCAGTGTCGTCCCGGAAGACAGTCAAAATTACGCGCCACTGACTTTTTTTTTTAAATTATGTATATTTTTCGAATTAGGCAACTACAAATACAACTATTTTATCTCCTGAGTTTTTTTTATATCTTGCTTTGTTTCCAGACAAAAATAAAAACCACTTTGTTGGATGTCCCCGGGACAATCAGAGTAAAAAATGTAAACTACTTACCAAACTATTAAGCAATTAAAATTACACGAAAGTCCTCTTTTGAATTTTTTCGCACAGATTAAAACTGTTTTCGATAAAATAAATTAACATAAAATAATCGCATAACGTAATAATTTATTACTGCAATGTTTAAAAAGTAAAAACTATAACTGTTATTGTCCCGGGGACATGCCTTAGTGGTTTTTTATTTTAATGAAGATATGAAAAAAACTCAGGAGATAAAATAGTTGTATTTGTAGTTGCCTAATTCGAAAAAAATACATAATTTTAAAAAAAGTCAGTGGCGCGCAGTTTTTTTTGTCAAAAATATTAGTTGGACTGTCTTCCGGGACGCCACTTGACTTAATAATTTTAATTTAATAGAGGCTAAATTATCCTCTTGTAATTACCAACAGAATTGAGAAATTTCAACAAAATCGAATAAAAGAGTATCGAGACATTTACGAACATCCGATTTTTTTTAAAAAGTTTGACACCCTGTATCGTAAAAACTATGCATTTTTGGACCCATGTTTATATGAACTTTTCTTCTTAAAATCACCCCATAGAGTTTGGCCACATACTAAAATAACACCCTGTATATTGATTAGGATGAAATTAATGACTCCGTGAGAGGACGATAGTTTGTATTTGTATCCTACGAAAGGTAAACTGGTCCGAGCCCAGTGGATTTTAGCGGTATAAATTTTGACATGGGTCCAGCCTCAAGCAAAAATAAGTGACGAGTGGAAAATGTTTCATCCCCCAAGCGCACCCCATTTAGGCCGGTAACCAGACCGGGTGAGATCGGATATATCGTGGGTTGCGGGGGAAGACACACACTCCCCAATCGGTAGATCATGGAAGCCCCCCCCCCCCAAGGGTTGATAGCCCATGAGGGGGGGGGGAAGGGGCATTTAAAATAAGCAAGCACGCTGCAGATGCAGTTTTTTTAGTACATTTATTTTTTGTCAGTTAACATAAAATAATATTATGCAGCATTTAAAACTTTTTAAAAAATTTAGAGCGTTTTTTACCAGGTAAATCGATGTTTCAATTTAAATATAAATGGAAATTTTTCAAAACACATTATGCAAAATCGAACAGCCCTTCTTTGATAACCTCCAGAAATTATTCATTATACATTTTAAAAAAAGGAAAATCCTTTAGGATTAGAATTATAAAACCAAAATTGCTTTTTTCGTTTGTAACAACACAGTGTTTAAGCACTAAAAGTTAGGAAGGGGCCTGATGGGTATTGTTTTATTCAGAGGACTAGAAAATGTATTTTTTAATTTATGTGATTTAGCAGTAGAAATTATGACCTATAATTTTTTAGTCTTGCCTAGAACGTTTTTAAATTAGGGTTTTAAAAGCTATTTTGTCGACCGCACTAGTACATTCACTAAATGGGTATCATACTTTTGTAAGTCGTGGAAATAAGAAAGCAAAGTGTGTATCATCCATATTTCAATGATTGTAGTCATAATTTATTATTTTTTAAATCTCCTTAATTTATACGAACTGGATATTAAAAGATTTGTCACTATAGAGTTTTTAATTTTAAAAGGTTTTAAATATTAGTTGGTAACGTTTAATAATTTCACAAAAAATGTGTGGGCGTGTAAAACAATATTTTCAAGCACAATTTCTTGATGAAGGACTCGAAAAAGTTTTCGATGCAAGTCATTGTTTACAGCGCAAACACAACTCACTTAACTACACAATACGCAAGTACACAAAAACTAGAAATCCGAAATATTAAACACCCACAATCCACAATAACCGATTTCCTTTTAGTTGCTTTTAAATACCAAAGCCAACGGGTAAGTGAAGCATTCCTTTGAAAAATTAAACTTAGCTCAGAAAAGATTTTTCCCTCCTCCCTAGGCTTGCCAGATATAAATTTGAAAAAAGGGGTACCTACTTATATACATGCAGGCAGGCGTGTATACAGCTCTTAGTTATGGGGGGGGAGGGGTAATTAAAGGAGGAAAAAGCGCCGAAGGCGCTTAAAAAAATAGCGCCACGGGCGAAAAATTTTTGGGTGCCACGCCCTTTTTTCAATGTTTGTGCTTGATTTTTAATTAGGAAAATAAAATACACAACACAGAATCCTCAAGAAAACCACAAAAACAGTGTAACAAACCATAAAAATGCTTTAAAAAAAATTCAACTTTAATTGGAAGAAACAATAAAAATATTACATAAAGCAAAAGTAAAACAATATGTGGATTTAAAAACTTACTTTAATATGGTAAATTATATAACTATTTATTGTAATATAAATAAAAAATATAATAATAATTTTGCTCTTGATAAAAATGTCCGAGCGGCCTAAAATGGGGTATTTTCGGTACTCCGTTTAGGTTTTTCAAAAAGGGGTACTTTAAAAAATATAATTACAAAAAGGGATATTGTACCCCCAAAAGGGGTACTTCTGGCAAGCCTACTCCTCCCTTTTCGCTGTTAAGTATGCTCATCTAATATTTCTCATATGATTATACGATTGTTCACGAAGCGTTCCTTTAACAACTTAGGCCCGGTATCTTCATCATTGGTTAAAAGTCGGTTAAATGTTATTCCTTTGTTAAACGAAATTTATGGTTATATTTTCACTACTGATTACATTTAACCGTCGGGTAAATGTTTGCTAATTCTTTGTTAACTAACCGGTAATAATTCGGGCGGATATATAGTTAACAGGAGAATAAGTATGTTTTCTAACCTATAAATATTTATTTGTTCAATGTAATTGGAATATTTTCGAGATTTGGTGTTTGGTAGGTAGTAAATCATGTGAGTTTTTAGGCAATTAACATAAAATTTTAAAATATATACCTATGAAATAAAATGTTGTAGGATGGATTTTGATGAATAGGTACTTTAATATTGATGTACTTAATTCATTTTAACAAGAAATGCCAAATCATAGAGAGTACAACGTGAGAGAACGCATTGATCACTTTAATTTTTGGAATAATGCAGAAATTTTTCATCGATCAAAGAAAACAGTTCTTGAAATTTTTTCTTTAAAATTTTTTTCATGGCTTCATATTGGTTTTTTAAATTTTCAGTGTTTTTTTCTGTAACAAATTCCTAAAACAATTAGCTGGTTATGAACAGTTATTTTTTTAATATGCTTCTTTTTTTAATCAGTGTGTTGTAAGGTATTTATTTACCGGAAGAAGGATTAAAATATTCTGCAATCTTTTCCCATGCTTTGTTTTTGTCCCCTACAGTGGTATTATCAGTGAACTTAAATTGGCCAGCGAGTTTAATAAGAAGTCGCATTTTCTCATTTGTGAAATTGGGGGAGCATTTTTTTCGCTGTGGGCCACTCGTGTTTCTAAAAAATAAAACTACAATAATATTAAAACAGCAGTCATATTAAATTAAGTATAAATATTTGTTATTGGCATAACAAATTGATTTTTCTGTACTTACATCAATCAAAAAAACACGACCCATAGTTGGTTTTATCCTCTTTTACCAGAAACAAGAACCAACCAATTTAAAATCAACAAATAAAAATTTAAAGTTGGTTTTGGTTAGGAAACAGCTGATTACATCTACACAGAGGAAATACTGGTCCGATCCTGTGACTACTCTTCGACACGGAGTAGACGTAGGTCGTGTTGTGCAACGTTGTCATATGTACTTCCGATTAAATCTAATGTTACCTAACAGTCTGTTAAAAAGCAGTCAAAATACCCATTTTCCTTATTCTGCTGTTATGGCGTTGTTAAATAATAATCGACTGTTACATATTTCTTGATTTAACAGAGCTTGAAGATATCGGACCTAAGCTAAGCAAAGATTTTTACTTTGCTATGCTGTTTAAACGAAGCAAAAGAAGAAAACCCTAATAACAAGACGGTTGTGCGCATGCCCATGGAGAGGTGATTTCGTTTTTAAAGCTTCACTTAGTAACTTTCATCCATTTTTTTTTAACTTAGGCAAATTTACTTTTAATAACGAAAATGTCGAGATCTTAAACCTGGGTTTTAAGTATAATTTTCGTTTTCCTTTGAATATTGATAACCTGACTGCTTTGGCGGTGGAAACTGAGAAAGCAATGGAGACGTATGATAATTTTGCAAAAAAGGACCTGGTTAGAATAGTGTAGCAAATATCATCAACCAATATGGAAAGTTATAAAACACAAACTAATTCATTAGATCTCTTAACACGAAACTTAAAAAGTTAAAGACTAAAATTACTGATAATAATTTAATAATAACTAAGGCAGATAAGGGAAATTACATAATTGTGTTGGAGTGTGAAGATTATGTCGACAGAGTTGAGGTTATCTTAAATAACGATTTCTCTTTCCTAAACACTAAACTAATACATGTTTTCAATATTTAAACTCTAATTTGGATATCACTATTGATATACTGCCCCCTCCGTTTCCAATAAGATCATGGACTACTTCCTTAAAATAGTTTAACTTTTTCATATTCAAGGGCTTATTCGCTAAATTTTAATTTGGCCTTTACTAAGCAAGCAAAAATACATTTTTTAACTGTTTCAGTGTTTAAAATCCTTAATCTATTTACGAAAAAAGCACGAAACTGCCTACATGCGTCATAGCGACTCTTTCCAGTCGACAGCAGCCTGCAGATACTTGATGTCGCGAGCCACGGGTCTTGCTCCCAGATTGATATTAAAGTTATCTAAACAAAGACATAACATATAACAGCTACAATAATATCAACTTAGTAATGCAATCCGAGTGCTAAAACCTAGTGTCCCTATTACTTCTTATATTCAATAATACCAATAGTATCATCTGAAAATGTACAAACTCCCATGTCCAAATGCTGTAACTTTGGCTTTCCCCACTGAACTAAAAGTGATTATCAATACTGTGTTGTAATTTCCAGGTAAACTGTATCGAAAGGAATCAGTGCATACAAAATTGGATTAGAATGAACAGAACAGAGGCTTTATTAATTAAAGTTGAGTTAGTTCCGCTTGAATTGATTTTGGGGTATGGTATACTCGACCCAATATCATGTACTTAATCAAATTATCGACGTTGTCATTCCTTTTGGTTGTTTAAAGTTTCAGTTTTATTGTTAGTGACGTAAGATCTATACTAACGAAAAGCCTTATGAAAATAAATCTTTTGGGCAGTACCCGAGCATTCCGAGCAGATATCTAGAAATTATATTAAATTGAAGACTAACTAGACCAGGGCTGAAGCCTTTGAAAATGGTAAAAAGTGAAAAAAAATAATAGTAGGATGAAACCCATTGGAAAAGGAAGAGAATATAACAAAAATGAAAGGAAAAATAAATTACGGGCGATCCGAGGTCGGGAAGTGGGGGGCGCTGAGTTGTTAAGGTTAGAAAACGATTTATCTCGATTTTCGGCAAAACTACAAGTCCTATGGAAAAATATCAAATGGCAAAGTTGTAGGTAATAAAGAGATCTACAACTTTTGTATTTACTTTACTTACTCACCCCCTTCCACTTTCCGACCTCGGATCGCCCGTGAATTATTTTTCTTTTCATTTTTGTTATATTCTACTATTTTTTTTTGGTTTCAAAAATTATCGACCCTGGTCTAAACTGTTCTGTATAGAATAAGATAAAATGTTGTGGTAACAAGGTGGTTAAAAATAAACCACAATTTATTTATAGAATCTAGCTTAAAAGAATTTAAAGATAAATGTATTTTCTGTGTACATTTACATGGATTTAAATAAAAATCGTGTTTTTAATTCTAAAAGGACAGTTTATTAGGGCTTTTAAAAAACACATTTTATTTACAGCGTTTATTCAATAAGAGAAATCCCTTTCTGCCAAAAGCTTTTTGGGAATTAAATCTAATTTTGCGGAAAAAACTGGCGATAGATATTTTATCAGTAAAGTAGCTACTGACTGTATTATTTTTTTAAATTAGTAGAATCAACTCAAACAAAAATCCATTACAGGGAAAGTAATCTTTGTTGTTGTTGTAACTAGACTTATTATTAAAAAAAATAAGTGGCTTAGTATGGAAAAATGTTATTATAAAATACAACAAATTTATTTTTTAATGTATGATAGTACATATCGTCGGCTTTATCACGAAAAGGCGTAACTCAATATTTACAACTTTACAGGAGAGCAAATTTAAAAAAATGACGACTTTATATTTGAGGCTGGCACTAAGTTTTTAGTTTTTTTGAGGTTTTTTGGAGAGATATGTTGGAGTTGAAGTAAAACTAGAACCCTATGTTACTTATTTGATGTATATACTAAATATTAGTAATATTAATTATTTATTGAGATACGCCTTTTTGTCATAATATTAATAATTGGTATGGAATAGATACGCCCTAGTAGTATCAATCAGAAGGTACTGATAAGGTGATTTTTATATTGAAAAAACGTTTATTAGTATTGTTATTTTACTACTACGTAGGTACCTATAAACTAAACATACAAAAAGTTAAAAAAATAAATACAAAAAACGATTATAGTGATTGGGTAGGTAATGATAGTAAGTACTTTTTATTATTTTAAAATAAAACTATACAAATTATTAATTTTAAACTAATCTAATTAAATAACTTAAAGTCAATTTACCAACAAGTAATTAAAAAATGACAATTCGGCAAGTTTACCAATGCAAATATCTTTAATTTACAAAATAATACTTTAACTAAAGTAAACAAAAATCAAGAATTGTTTTTAGGACAAAGATCCGTATTAACTTATTTGTTACTCAACACTAAATAGGCAACAAAATAAATGTTTAGACTTTGTAAGAAAATATTTTAAAATATCAACAAGAACGAACAAACAATAAAGAAGATTAATATTATAATATTTTAGTCGGCAAAGATTTAAAAAAGAGCATGTCCTCCAGAGCAAAGCGATAGTATAGGTCTTGGTATTTTACTAGTGAAATTGGTTTTGGGCTATTATTTAATTTAAAAAGAGGTATGAAAGGTACTAATTGCCGTTTTAAGGTTATTGTTCTATATTCACAGAAGTGGCTGGTTTTAAAAAACGTCTTATCAAGGCTTTCCTCTTTTACCGACTGATTTAAAACTATTGTATTACCGTCTGTATAAATATTGCATTGACGCCAAATGTACCGCTTAGCAGATAAGAACGCAAGGACCTGTGTCGAGAAACACGCTGCCTGGTTCAAAAAATAATATGACTAATAGGCGTAACTTGAGGTACGCCTATTTGTCATAATAAAATGTTGCAGTATTTGAGATAGGGCTTTCTTTTTTCTGTCTGTACAATACAAACGGTTTGACTTTGACGTACGCCCTTTCGTAACAACAAAATACGAGCTATCCCGGGTTTAAAAATAGACAAAGTTCATTTTGGCCAAATATTGAGTTACGCCTTTTCGTCATAAAGCCGACGATATATTGTTTTAATTTTTTAGACCGAAGAAGTTTTACACAAATAATAACTTTCCAATTTTTTTTTCAATAATATGATTTAGTTAGGCCTAAAAAAAGTATTCCCCAATTATTCCTCCTTAAAAATCAGTAATAACTTGGTAAAAATTGTTTAAAGTTTCGCGCGTGTCAAAAGCATTTCAAACAACCTCTTAAGCGCGCCAAGCCCGATGACGTCAGGAAGTATGACTTTCCATCATCCGTCATCCTGACCGGTGGCCGAGCGACCGCGTTTGCATTTGGATTGCCGTGTGTTCTTGTTATTGTATTGTTGCTTTAAGGTGGAATTCTCAACGTCGTTCAATTTATTGCCAACCTATAACCTATTTCGTGGATGTCGTACACGAATTATACTTCTTGACGTCACGACCCGTTTTTACCCGCTTGGGATAATTTGAATTTTGGGGCATTTTTAAATCTTGCTAGCGGTCTTTTGGGACGAAATATGTTGTTTTTTTTGCTGCCATATGTTTTATGACAATATATACTTATTATTTATAGAATTTTTTTCCCATTTAAAATTATTGTCAAGTTGCCTATTCTGTTAACCGTTTCTGTTTTCGTTAACAGGCTGTAAAAAATTGAATATGTATCAATTTTTATACTCTATGCAACATACACACACACTCTCGTCGAGCCGGCTTGCGGCACTCCGGTAGAAGCATTGTATGTCGTTTGTAGCATTCGCACGTGCGTTACTTTTGCAGTTGCGTGCTTCTTTTCCTTGCAGGTATAGCGAAGGAATTGGCGAATGTAATAGAAATATGTTTTTATTAATTAATGTAATATTTTGTTATTTGGAGTTACACTTTATAATTTTTAGTGTTCGACCGAAACAAGATTTTCAGTTTCGGCCGAAACCAAATTTTCGGCCTTGGTCCCAGTTTGGGCCAAAACCGAAACTTATTTATACATGCTAAAAATTTTATTGCATACTGAAATTTAATTTATTTTATATAGGGCAAGATCGATCTTGGGAACGGATTGAACTCTTCCCACTAAAAAAAAAATATAGACAACACTGCCAACCCAAAGTTAGCCGAACGGTGCGCGACAATTCACGAACACTGAGTTTCGGCACCGAAACTGTCACCGAAACTATATTTTTTTGCCGAAACTAGCCGAAACCGAACCTGCGGTCAGTCTCTGATAATTTTATTAATATTTAGATCGTAAGTACTTATTTTTATAAAACTTAACAGTTTTACTACAAATACGACAATGGATGTGGAATATTTTAGAAATAATTTTAACTTTTCGAGTTTAGTACAAATTATTGACCCAATTTGGGTGTGGTACTAGGGGAAATTGGTATAATACGGCATACTTTTTACAAAAGTGAAAATATATATTTTAAGTATAAAGGTACAAAACTGCAAAGAAAATATAACATTTGTTTTGGCTTTATCTTTGGGTAAAACAATATAAATACTGCGTATCAGGAACAAAAACCTTGAATATACGTTGTTCATGCACAGGTGTTCGGTGTGCCGTTTTATCCAACCAGTTGGGTAAAATGGCATACATATCTGCTCGTATAATGTATGTTAAAATAAAAATATTTTTAAGGGAAAATAGGGTTAATTATGGTTGGCAAAGTTCACGAATAAACATTTTTGTTTTTGAGAAAGTCCTGCACACTTATCACAGTGGCTCCATTTTCTACAACTTTGACAGCCAATCCAAATCTCCTTAGGCTTAGACATTGAAAAAAGTTCATTACAATACATATAAAATGCTTTATCATTATCCTGATAAAATGGCTTCGTTTTCGGAATCAAATTTGGGGAACTGATCTGTAAGGTCTACTTTCGCTTTTCGTTTTCTTTGAGATCTTCTTTCTTCTTAATTTTTTTTTCTGCTTTTTGTTTCATCTCTATTAAATTTGAAGTTGAGTTTAAAACATTTGGTCCCTGGCTCTTTCGTTTTATTTTATTCTATAATTGTTGGAGTTTAGGCAATAACGCGCATTATCTAAAACAGAAAATAATATTATTTTATAATCTTGGATAAAACGGCACAGTACCATTTTAAACATATCACCCTTGTGCCATTTTATCCAAAACGGCTAAGTCAATTTTGTTTGTTATTAAATATTTATAAAATAACTTTTAAAATATACAAATAATACAAAAACATGCTTCAGTATCCTACTTACCTGTCAAGTTATAAATAATTGTTCAATAAGTTGTAGGTTATGAGTTTCAGGCACGTTTTCTTAATCTCCAAACAATTTCAAACATACACGAAAACAAACTAACACCTACCACCGCTAAACATCCACTGACATCTTCTTCCAGTGTTGCCAATGACATTAGGTGAAAAGGTCCTCCCAGTGGCACGAAAAAGTCCGATTTAGTCTGCGTCGAAATGAAAATGCTTCGTCTGGCGCATTCGCCATAAGTGATATTTATTATTTACTGTTGGATGTATATTATATAATGAAAAAGACTGATAACTCTATAAACATTTACTTTTTAATAACAAAAAAAAACAATAAAAAAAAAGTTAATGTAATAAGTAGTAAGACAACCCAACACTTGGTAAATAAACAATAAGTTTCCTGCCGATTTTATTTCCAAATTTGTGCATTTAGCATATTTTCGTCAGGTATCAAAAAGTCCGAAATAGTTTCAAAGTCCGACAAAAGTCCATAGCCTTAAAAAAAGTCCGAAAATCGGACTAAAGTCCGCCGATTGGCAACACTGTCTTCTTCGTTTTAATCTCCAGTTGTCGTATGCTCCCCACCAGTGTCGAAAATCGCATGACGAGATTTAAGAAATGCGCGTAATTTTTTATACAGGTAGTGTGCCATTTTATCCTAGTATGCCGTATTATACCAATATCTCCTAATTTTTTTTGTTACACCACCCAATGAAAAAGTCACGAGTCGCCACTGTGTACGACAATATTGGAAGTATAAGTTCCTACTTTATAAATAATGTAATAAAATTCAATATTATTTAAAATAATATCTAGCTGGACTAAAAACAAGAATACGCAATGAAAATTGATTTTTTTATCACATATTGTTGTATTACACACATTCTAATAATGTTGCAAAATTTTTAAAATGTTGCTTGCAAATCCGCGTTTTATGACACCCAGAACACCTTGTACGATCGTAAAGCTTGGATGCTAGACAGGAAGCAGGAAAATTTATTTTTTAATAAGGAATATGATTGTAATAAAACCATAAAAAATAATTTTATGATAACGTATATTTACTCATAATTTTGTAATAACTATGGGGTTGAAGCTGTGTGTCATCCAACTTTTGATAATCAGCACTTACTTACTTACTTACATTAAAAAAGTGTAAGCCATGGATGCCTATTTATTTAAAGTAATAGAAAATCGCATCCAGTACAATGAAAAGGTTAATGTCTGGGCGGGCATTGTTGAAAATGGGGTAATCGGACCATTTTTCTTTGATGAGAACCTCACCGGACAAATATATCTAAATTTCCTTCGAAATGATCTGGTTTCAGCTTTTGCCACTCTATTTAAAAATGATAATGATTCTGGATGGTGCTTCCCGTATTATGCTGCTCATGTAATACAATTCTTCCGGGGAGCTGGATAGGTAGATGGGGGTCAATAGAGTGGCATTTACGATAACTATACAGGGTTCTTCACAAACAACCTTTTTACTTTTTAGGATTTTTTTTCACTTCTAATTTTCAATTCCTTGATTTATTAAATGAATTTCGCTAGTGCTTTTCAAGTATCGCATTTGCGATTACTATACACGGTTCGTCAAAAACAACCTTTCTAGTTTTTTGGATTTCGTTCAAAATAAATGTATACGTAAAAAAAAACTACTATTATTGCTTTCTTCTTCGAATATGATTTTATATCTGGCCGAGTAACAATTTTGTTGTAAGAAAACCATTTTTTATTATTTGTCCACTTTTGAAGTATTTTTATTATAACATAATAATATATTTCTTCATTCATTCAATCATAAATTATAAAACTTTTATTTAAAAGTGGTACCACCGAGTTAAAATAGAATAGAATAGAATAGAATAGAATAGAATAGAATAGAATAGAATAGAATAGAATAGAATAGAATAGAATAGAATAGAATAGAATAGAATAGAATAGAATAGAATAGAATAGAATAGAATAGAATAGAATAGAATAGAATAGAATAGAATAGAATAGAATAGAATAGAATAGAATAGAATAGAATAGAATAGAATAGAATAGAATAGAATAGAATAGAATAGAATAGAATAGAATAGAATAGAATAGAATAGAATAGAATAGAATAGAATAGAATAGAATAGAATAGAATAGAATAGAATAGAATAGAATAGAATAGAATAGAATAGAATAGAATAGAATAGAATAGAATAGAATAGAATAGAATAGAATAGAATCCTTTATTTGACTACTTTTGTATAAAAAATTTACACATTATAGCAAGTCAGACAAAATAGTACAATAATTATGAAAACATAACGTAAAGTATAAAACAATTTTAAAATAACATACATAAGACAAACGATCATATTACATAAGTTAATTGAAATTTGTACTGGTTAAAAATTCACTTACAGAGTAAAAACAGTGTTTCAACAAAAATGTCTTTATAACAGTCGTAAACCTTATAAGCTTACAGTGTTGAACTCCACTCAGAAGAGCATTGTATACCTGCAAGGTCAAGGAGTTGTTTTTTTGATTTTGTTAACCTTAATTTAGGAATAGTAAGTACGTCCTTCCTCACATTGTAAGCGTGTAGCTTGCTTAATGAGCTCATAGTAATTTTATTTTCGTGTATTTCTATAAGGCTAAAATAAATATAAACACACGGTAAAGGCATGATTTTATGCTCCCTGTAACCGGCATTACTCAGGATACGAACGACTTATTTTGAAGTCTAAATATTTTTAAAGCGGAAGAGCTGTTTCCCCATAGAACAATCCCGTAAGACATCCTTGAGTGAAACAGACCGAAATAACACATTCTCAGAATGTCGAAACTCACAAAGGTCCCCAAACGACGAATCAAGAAAGTCAGACTGGAAAGCTCCCTACCAAGAGTATTTGTGTGGCAGTACCAGTTAAGACTGTCATCGACAGTGATACGCAACAGCCTAACCGAATTGTTTAGGGCAAGTGAATTGTCGGTAGGTATCAGCAATTTCTGAGTTTTTTCCCTGTTTAATTTTAATTTGTTTGAGTTAAACCACACCTGTGCCTCATCCACAACAGAGGCAGAGACCTGGTCTAAAAGAGATACATCCCTACAGTAAGAAACAAAAGTGATGTCAAACTTAACGGTCAAAGTATTTGTCATGAAGTGACAAAGATCGTTTATATAAACGATGAAGAGCAGGGGTCAACTCGACATCTGAATTCCCGATAACAGTTCCTAACTTGCTGTATTGGAATATATGCAATAACTACTTTTATTTTTTCTTTCAAGAGATCTAAGTTATTAGTGAAATTGGTTTTATACACATGTGGCTTTAAATATTCTCTCCATAATTGATAGTCGATAATTAGGAGATCGGGAGTCCTACGTGCCAACTGATTTGGACCATAGGTACCTTCCAATTTTTTTTTTTAAGGTGATAATTTAGCCAATCATCAAAAGGAATTGAAAATTAGAATTGAAAAAAAAAAGATCCAGAAAACTAACAACGTTGTTTGTGAGGAACCCTGTACAGTAATCGCAAATCTGATGTTCGAAATTGTCGTTTCAGCACAAGCAGACGTTTTTATAAAGAATGACTTTTACTTCTATACCTACTAATAAAAAAGCTTCTCCTCTTCCAAAATCTATCCGTGGATGCACTGTATAGATATATGCGTAGAAGAATAATAATAATGGCAATTTTTTTTGTTTTTTCGAGGAGAATCTTCTAATAAGACCCTGTGAGGCAAGGTACTGTCGGAGACTCAACCCCCTGATGGGGGGGGGGGGCGGCCCACCGACTAAACTCCCCGTAATAATGGCAATAATAGCGCTCTATCCTCAAGTTTCTTATTTTTACTGCTATGTCTTATAATTAGGTTTGCACTTTGCTCCTTTTTTATACAAGCTTTGTATTTTTGCTTATTTTTAAGTTGGTTGAGATTGCATAAATTTTTTTTAAATATATTGATAACTTTTGTTGTAATTAACAAATAATAATTAACATCATGCATATTTCAATAAAATGGCGGCTCTCTGTCAGTTAACTATCTTGATGTTATCTTGAACTGATAAAGATCTTACTCTTAGGTAAAGGAATATAGTATCTTCATAAAAAACATATTTAGTTTTAATTTCCTTCGACAGTATCAAATCAAACTCACAACCCATCTGCAATATCTGCATAACCTATTTAAAAAACATGAAAATAAAATTCCATTTTCTATGTCACACTTTTCTTTGCTCATGGTAGCTAGCCTTCATAAGTAAAGATTTTTGAAAGAAATGTTTTTTCCCCGCATTTAGAAATAAAAAAGAAATTTATTTTCTAACTTCAATAAGATTTTTTTTTGATTTTTAACAGCAAAATACAAATTTATGTTTTGTAAACATATGTTTAATTTATGTATTTTATGATTGACAGCTTGGCGTAGCTTAAAAAAACATTTTCATTTAATCCAGTCCTCTTCAGGACCGTTATCCCAAGATACAGTACTTTGTTTTCTCCACGACCATTACTGAATGCAATAATTCCAAAATCATTTTTGATAATAGAATGTAAAAATTCTCGCTCTTGAGTTGAAATATTTATTCTGAAACACTTGCTTCTTATGCGTTTTGCGTGTATTTTCATTCCATAATAAGATACGGGATGAATATTCTGTAATTGATATAAACGACATAGGTTGCCATGAATTTCGAAACTGTCAGTTTCAGATAAAAATGGCCGCGTTGTAATAATTATTTTCAGACAAATTTTAGTGCAAGTCAAAAAATGAGTGAAAAATCGGATGAATCAGATATGGAACTGGATGGTCGTGGAGAAAATATAGTCTGCTACTCGGTTAGAATCTACTATTATATGCGCAGCTATATATTCTGTGCCTGTATGTAATAAATATCTGTGTATGTTATTATCTTAATCTTAACATAGTATAAAACAAAGTCGCTGTCTGTCCGTCCGTCCCTACCTATATATGCTTAAATCTTTAAAACTACGCAACGGATTTTGAAGCGTTTTTTTAAATAGATAGAGTGATTCAAGGGGAAGGTTTTTATGTATAACTAGCGCGGGTGCAATTTCAGAAAGTGGCATGCCAAGTACTAATATATCGGGTTTGTTCGGGTTTGTATTTATACCAGCGGGTTGCAACGGATTTTGAAGCGTTTTTTTTTAATAGATAGAGTGATTCAAGGGAAAGGTTTTTATGTATAACTAGCGCGGGTGCAATTTCAGAAAGTGGCATGCCAAGTACTAATATATCGGGTTTGTTCGGGTTTGTATTTATACCAGCGGGTTGCAACGGATTTTGAAGCGTTTTTTTTTTAATAGATAGAGTGATTCAAGGGGAAGGTTTTTATGTATAACTAGCGCGGGTACAATTTCAGAAAGTGGCATGCCAAGTACTAATATATCGGGTTTGTATTTATACCAGCGGGTTGCAACGGATTTTGAAGCGTTTTTTTTTAATAGATAGAGTGATTCAAGGGGAAGGTTTTTATGTATAACTAGCGCGGGTGCAATTTCAGAAAGTGGCATGCCAAGTACTAATATATCGGGTTTGTTCGGGTTTGTATTTATACCAGCGGGTTGCAACGGATTTTGAAGCGTTTTTTTTAATAGATAGAGTGATTTAAGGGGAAGGTTTTTATGTATAACTAGCGCGGGTGCAATTTCAGAAAGTGGCATGCCAAGTACTAATATATCGGGTTTGTATTTATACCAGCGGGTTGCAACGCATGCCGGATACACGCTAGTAGAATATATAAAAGCGATTTCTCAGGTTTGCGACTAAGTTATTATCGAGTCATAAAATGGCTTTACACTGCAACTTTAACTTTCTATTATTATTTTCATGCAGAACTGAAACAAAATTCCTTTCCCATACGTCCAGACCCATTCGAGACACGGTTGTTATAGAATCGAAAAAACAATGAAAAGCTCGTAAAGCGTGAAAAGCATTCCAAAAGCTCCTGCGAAAACAATGGAATCAGCCGCTTTGATTTTACTGTTCAATCGTAGTCGGCTCGGGAGATTTATAAGCGATATCGTTTCGAATCGTTCTTTATCAAATTCACATTTAAACAGAACTCTGGACTACGGCTGTCAGAAAGAGGAATGTTAGTTTTAATTAACGTTAGTATTTCGGATGTAATTGCGGAGGACTTTTTGCGATAATTGGATTTTGAAAGGCAATTATTAGTTCCAAGCTGACTTGTTGCTGAAACGTTATTTTGGACTCGCGTAAAAAATTAGCGTCACATTCGGGTTATGATATTGCATTTCATTTAATAGTTACCGTTAAAACGCTAAAAGAAAAGCAAGAAAGCACAACCTATTTTTAAAATCTGTTCGGGGAGATTATTGTAGGCAATAGTGGCGACCCTTTCATAATTTTATTTGGTCAATGACTTCCGTCAAAAAATATTAAATTGACAAATTAACAAAATCAAAAAAAGCAACTTTTGTTAAATTTACCCATATTTATTTTTCTGCCTTTAATAATTTATAAATCCAACTTTAGGTAGGTAATTGTACTTCAAGTATGGGTATTTGGCCCATTTCTGAATGAGATAAAGAAGTAGCGAGATATTGATCAAAACACTAAATGGTGAATGCGCTACTATAGTGTTTGCTTTTAAATGAAAAAGCATGTTAAATTAATATATCTGCCAAATACACATTATTGATAACGTGAAAAACGTGTAACATTAACACTAATTATGTAGGCAGAAAGTTTTATAACGTTATATTAACTGTATTTTAATTATTTATTAAACAATAATGAGCAACGTTAAAAAAATGTTAACTCTAACGAAATAATAAAATCCGAAACAGCGTTCCTATGAGGTTTTGCAGGCACATGAATCCGTAATTAAAATATAACGTTAATAATATATAATTTTTACACCTGGAACTCAGGTAGTTGCCACTAAGTACCTTTTGCTACACAGTACAATGATCAATGAAACGTTTTTTTTTAACACTTTATACAAGCTTAAGACCGGGAAATCGTATTGGTGGATGAAGATCACGTGTAGCATTTGTGTTTTTTGTGTGGAGTGTTTATTTACATAGTATTATGTTTATGAGGTTCTGAATTATAATATGTTAGTTCTTGTTCCGGGTTGTTCAGTGAGAAGTAAAAGTTAAATGTAAGTACTATTGATATTTTATTGACACCTCTGGTTGGTTGTTTGACGAAATAATGTACCTGTGTAGCGAAGAAATTCTAAATTAATCCGATTTTTCAATAGATCATCAGAAACTAACATTATTGATATTACAATTTTACTATTTTACAATACATTAGCAGAGTTCCTTTAAGCTTCTTTTAAACAGTAAAGCAAAGTCAACGGGTAAGTTGAGAGAGTTTAAAAATTTGAAAGCCAAGATTGGTTGCTTGAAAAGGCTCAAGAGTTGAAGGTGTCGTCCGAAGAATAATTTGACATTTTTAGTTTATTTGTAAGCCTTATTTAAACGTTACTTATACCGTGCGAGCAAAAATTATTTGCATCAAAGAGGGCTTGGATTAAAAAACGTGGGGCTTGGTTTAGATCACAATGATATGGGGGCATTTGGTTAAAATTTTGTCAAGTTCATATTGTGACATGATATGCCAAAATAATGAGTAATAAAATAAGTAGACAAATACATTTATACAATTTTTTTTGTTGTTTACAAAATTAACAAAGTTAGAATATACACAAAGAAAAAGAAAAATATTTACATAAATTACTGAAATTGGCCACCGCCATGCTTCAAGCATAAATTCACACGTCTCTTCTTGGGACAGGCGTCTTATACAATTTGTTGGAGTATTTTGCATTATTTCACGAACGTTTGCAACAAGCTTTTCTGTTCTTACAGATGGTCTTCCTGCTCCTTCTTTGTGTTGTATAGAACCTGTTTCCCTAAACACAGCCACGGTTCTTTTCAGGCAATGATAAAAATCCCCAGCAATAAAAGCAACGTTAGGAAAATGTTCGTGAAAATTGTCCATGCACAAACCCGGATTGTAGTGCCACTCACCATTTACTCTAACCCCGTTTCGAAAATACGCTTTAACCATGAATGTTTTGTGCTGTTCCGTAAAGCCCATTGTGTGAATTGTTCAAGAAATTGGAAAAATTAGCGATGAATCAAATTACTTGTAACGACTGTCAAAGATGACAAAATAACTGTTTGATTGTTAATTCAGGTAGTTACTGACACCCAACGGCTAAGGATTACGTCCTTAGATGCAAGGCCCTCTTTGATCCAAATAATTTTTGCTCGCACGGTATCTAATACTACAACGAAAAATAAACCGTTAAATTTAATCATATTTTAACGTTTATTTAGGTTTTAATTATTTCATTTGTAACGTTGTTTCGTACCTTTATGGTACAAACATAAATCTTAACTAGTATAAAACAAAGTCGCTATCCTGTTCATGACCCCTTAAGTGCGTAAATCTTTAAAACTACGCAACGGATTTTAAAGCGTTTTTTTTTAATAGATAGAGTGATTCAAGGGGAAGGTTTTTATGTATAATACATGCATAATATTATAGAGAAAATTATAAATTAGAGTAGGGAGAACGAACGACCCAACCTAACCGGTCCCCGGCCCGTTCAACGATCGATCCGAAGCCGGAATAGACGAAGACAGACTATGTTTTATGCATGGAAATTGTGGACGGGCCGGCAAACGATTGAGTTTGAGGTTCGCCTTATTATCTCACGTCGTATAATGACGGGCTGCAACGCAGGCCGGGTACACGCTAGTAAAATTATATATCTAAACGTACAAAAAACGCATTTTTCAATTAGATATATTATGTGTATTAATTTTAAACGTTTGTATTAGAACATTACTTAAAACGTGTAAAGCTGCAATATTTGAACGTTGAATTTACGTAATGAAAATAATATGGTGTAATGTTTTGCTTTTTTAAACGTCTGTGTACGTTTGTACGTGTGTTTACTGGGTAATAGTATTACCCTATTGATAGTATAAATAGTAAAATAATATTAGCAACAGCCGAAAAGGTTTATTCATGATTTATTTTAAATAAAAATTGTTCAACTGCTATTTTTTAATGCTAATTGCCATTATAATATTGTCATTTCTCACCTATTCAAACTTGTTGCGGTTTCAGAGATTAACAAATCATTTTATGATAATTAAGACTAAGACCGTTCATAAAAAGCAAGTTTTTTTTTTAAATACCGATGCGAGATATTTAAACTCAATTAGAAAAATTATAGATGACATTATGTAAATTGATGTTATAAATAAATATACTGACATTACCATTTACAACTTTTATAATGGATTCGTATACATATAACTCGGAGCCTCGGGTCATATACAACTTGGTTTATTGTAATTTTCTTCAGAGTTTACATTGTTCTTTTTGCAAAAATTTACGTGGCTCGGCATCTTTAAATGCAAATTTTTATAAAAACCCTTTTTTATACATAGGGAATAAGTAATAAGGAAACAAAATAAGTCATAGTTCGTCAATAAAAATTACAGGTCAACACATTTAGGGGAAATTGGTATATTACGGCATACTTTTTACAAAACTGAAAATATATATTTTAAATATAAAGGTACAAAACTGCAAAGAAAACATATTTGTTTTGGCTTTATCTTTGGGCAAAACAATATAAATACTGCATATCAGGAACAAAATCCTTGAATATACGTTCTTCATGCACAGGTGTTAGGTGTGCCGTTTTATCCAACCAGTTGGGTAAAATGGCATACATATCTGCTCGTATAATGTATGTTGAAATAAAAATATTTTTAAGGTAAAATAGGGTTAATTATGGTTGGCAAAGTTCACAAATAAACATTTTCGTTTTTGGAGAAAGTCCTGCACACTCATTACAGTGGCTCCATTTTCTACAACTTTGACAGCAAATCCAAATTTCCTTAGGCTTAGACATGAAAAAAGTTCATTACAAGACATATAAGATGCTTTATCATTATCCTGATGAAATGGCTTCGTTTTCGGAATCAAATTTGGGGAACTGATCTGTAAGGTCTACTTTCGCTTTTCGTTTTCTTTGAGATCTTCTTTCTTCTCAATTATTTTTCTTCTGCTTTTTGTTTCATCTCTATTAAATTTGAAGTTGAGTTTAAAACATTTGGTCCCTGGCTCTTTCGTTTTATTTTATTCTGTAATTGTTGCAGTTTAGGCAATAACGCGCATTATCTAAAACACAAAATAATATTATTTTATAATCTTGGATAAAACGGCACAGTACCATTTTAAACATATCACCCCTGTGCCATTTTATCCGAAACGGCTAACTCCATTTTGTTTGTTATTAAATATTTATAAAATAACTTTTGAAATAAACAAATAATACGAAAACATGCTTCAGTATCCTACTTACCTGTCAAGTTATAAATAATTGTTCAATAAGTTGTAGGTTATGAGTTTCAGTTCAGGCACGTTTTCTTAATCTCCAAACAATTTCAAACATACACGAAAACAAGCTAACACCTACCACCGCTAAACATCCACTGACATCTTCTTCGTTTTAATCTCCAGTTGTCGTATGTTTCCCACCAGTGTCGAAAATCGCATGACGGGATTTAAGAAATGCGCGTAATTTATTATACAGGTAGTGTGCCATTTTATCCTAGTATGCCGTATTAAACCAATTTCCCCTATCTGTGTCTACGACGTATCGGTGATCAACAAATAAACCTATTGACAAAGTCGTACCCCATTCTGAAGTACATCAACATACAAATTTCGCCCCTCCACTTTGTTTAATTAAGGTGATCGATCGATTAAAATACATCGATGCATCGACAAATCAATGCATCGATATAATATGTATATCGAACACTCCTATTTCCGTTTGGTGTTCTTTGACAGTGGTCTGAAATTTTCTTTAGTTTATCGAATTTGTGTAATAATTGCGGTGTTTTTACTATTTTGTGATATTTTTGGTAGACTAATTAAGATAAGGTCGCAATAAGTATTAAGTATGCGAGAATTCGGAAAATAATGATTCTGTCGTTACTTTTTATAGGTGAGTTAATAGAAAGTTGGGTTATTTGTAGGTTAGGTTTATTCAATACTATAATAGCAAGGTCACATTCAAAGGTAAATCCACCGTAATCTCTACTGCCTGCCCCCACCCAGCTCTTCACCGCCTCTCTCCTACAAACGATGTTGTCAACACTTTTTAATAGCGTTTATGAATAACGTGTGCCGTCTATATGTACACGTAGAGAAAATGTTTGTCCGCCCATCTCTTAGTAATAAGTTAGAATAGTACAAATATATGAAGTATCGCAAAGCAAACATATATAGGTAGGTAGATTATGTTTGCCCCGCTTCATCGTATTGCATCTCGCTCATAGCACTCATGCTCTGCTAACAACGAACAAACCTATTGCCGATTTATACCTTTTTATACCTCGCGTGCTATTACTGTAACTGCTGCTAGCGCGAGTGCCGTTACTATAGCCAGGACTTCGGAAAGTCGGATTTTCTAGCCCGCGTGCTGTTACTGTATATGCGCGCCGCTTCGATTCTATTAATATCAAATAAATATTCATTCTTTCGTACGTTGCCGCCTGAATAAAAGGATCAGGATCAAGCAAAACGCACCGAGCCAGCCAGATCCGATGCGATGGAGTGGGGGAAACATAATCTACCTATTTCTGTTTACTTTGCGATACTTCATATTTGTACTATTCTAACTTATTACTAAGAGATGGGCAGATAAACATTTTCCCTACGTGTATATGGGTACCAGATCATTGGAAGAATTTTTTTTCTTTTTCATTTCGGTATCAAACTTCATAGGAGAAAACGAACGTTAGAACAATGGTAAAATTATAAGAAATTCTAAAATCTTATTTGATTAAATATATTGCTATTTAATTTCAATAAGTAAACTTAATTTAACTGTTTACCTACTCTGTATGAGATATTAAATTATAATCAAAAAATATTATGTGAACCCTTGAACGTTTTTTGTCCATTGTGCATTCCTTCCACAGCTACAGACAAAAGTAGTCGACAATATGTTCTTAGGGCGAAGACACACACAGCGTTTTCGTAGCGGTTCCTGCCGAGGCGGCGGCCGACGCTGCTACAGCAGTGACTAGACACAAATAGCAGTTTCGGCGAGGTTTCTTTCGAGGCGGCTACATTTGCAAAACAAATCTAGATCCATTTTTACTGCAATTCGTCAATAAAATAAAATAATTTGCTGTGGGTCTCTAAAACGCTTTGAAAACTGCCTTGTCAGACCCGTATATTACAACTCCAGGTTATTCTAGAACCACTTCAAGCAAGAAAACAGCTAGCGGCGGATGCTTTAGACGCTGCACCAAAGCGGTTTCAAAACCGCGCGACGCGCCTCACTTCTATGTGTGTTTTGCATCATTATTGTATTTTATTTTCGCAGGGCTGTATTTATTCCACGGTGTAAATTATTTATTAGCGTAATCATCTACAACGATTATTTTATCATGTCCTATAAGGTGTTTATGGGTAATAATGTTTTGCCTAGCGTGACTTTATATTTTTTCTCTTGTAGCGTGTTACTTTAAAGAATTTCCCAAGGTAATTTCAGATAGGTTACATACTTTTACTATAACAGTGCTCTGAAATACACATTTTTCTTTGTAATTTCAGTTATTTAGTGAAATTTAATAAATATAGTTTAAAATAATTCTTGAAATTCTTAATATAGGCAGAAAAAATAAACGTCCCGAAAGATGTGACCGCCGCGGCATTGATCTGAGGCCATGATGACGTTCTTTATTCATTTCCGTTGAAGGAGGTCCACAGAAAATATATCGAGGAAAAACATCGATGTTTGCGGTGCCTCGAAATTTTTTTTTAATAGAATTAGAATTTCAAATCTAATTATTCTAAGCTTACACCTTAACTGAACTTAAAGGTAAAAGGTACTATCAAGATCGAGAGTCAAGGCAAAATAATTATTTTACGAATAAAATTAGGGCCTCATTCATCGATTAAAATACATCGACAAATCAATGCATCGATGTATATCGAACACTCCTATTTCCGTTTGGTGTTCTTTGACAGCGGTCTGAAATTTTCTTTAGTTTATCGAATTTGTGTAATAATTGCTGTGTTTTTACTATTTTGTGATATTTTTTGGAGACTAAGATAAGGTCGGAAGTATCAAGTATGCGAGAATTCGGAAAATAATGATTCTGCAGTTACTTTTTATAGGTAAGTTAATAGAAAGTTGGATTATTTGTAGGTTAGGTTTAAATTCTAGTAGTAAGGTCACATTCAAAGTTAAATCCACCGTAATCTCTACTGCCTGCCCCCACCCAGCTCTTCACCGCCTCTCTCCTATAAACGATGTTGTCACACTTTTTAATAGTGTTTATGAATAACGTGTGCCGTCTATGGGTACCATATTATTAGAAGAAACTCTTTTCTTTTCCATTTCAGTATTAAACTTCATAGGATAAAACGAACTTTGGAACAGTGTTAAAATTATAATAAATTCTAAAATCTTAGTTGATTAAATATATTGCTATTTATTTCAATTTTATTATTTGCTTTGGATCTCAAACACGCTTTGAAAACTGCCTTGTCAGAACAGTATAATATAACTCCAGGTTATTCTGGAACCACTTGAAGCAAGAAAACCGCAAGCGGCGGATATTTTAGACGCTGCACCGAAGCGGTTTCAAAACCGCGCGACGCGCCTCACTTCTATGTGTGTTTTGCATCATTATTGCATTTTAATTTCGTAAGGCTCTATTTATTTTCCACAGAAAATATTTTTGATAAGTAATTAATGTTTTGCGATTCACTGTTCAATTTTGCCAGACTATAAAATTACAACACAAAATATTTCTTTAATATGCATTCCATGCAATTTTATTACGTTTATAATAAACGACAGTGTACATTATAGGTCAAGCCGGTCATGGAGAGAATAACATATCATCATAATAATAACTTTGTGTTTATTAGAATGGAGATTATTACAATCATTTTAAGAGTCCTCGCACACTCGAAGGTTTAAGTTGCGCAACTATGTTGACTTGCAATGAGGCCGGTTGAATTATAACGACCGTCAGAACGAAGTAACCAAACAGTAGATCCACTATCATAAAGTATTCACCTATCCACCGGGTATCAGGTTTAGTCGGGCTTTGATTCAAAGATTTCGGTTTGATAGTATGGAATAATAATATAACACGATGATAACCTAACAAAATTGGTGATTGGTACACACACAAGTGTGATTATTGTGATTACCTTAATCATAAGTAAGCAAGTGTTCAGTTAATCGCGCCTGGTCGTAATAGTAGCAGTGGATGGGAAGGCTTAACGCCAAGCAAGTATGCCAGTGCAACCCTTCTTGCCAACCCTATTTTACGTCCGGTTAATGTGAACCAGGCGATACCCACACTTTTACGTTGGTTCCGGACCCCAATTTACCGGCAACTATTATTCTCGGCACAATTTTATGGTTTTGTTATAACTAAAGAGCGGAATATATGCGAAATGCATACAGGGTTCCCCATTTAAAACGAAACAGGCTAAATATCTGGTTCCACGTTAATTTAAAAAAAAAAACGCTCGGACCCGTCGATTTTTATTTCGAGGGGGCATCTTTTGTGTATATTGTCAATCTTGTTACTTCAAGCCCCTAGGAGGGAGGTGGGGTAAGATCTAAATCTTAAATGAATACCCCTATTTTATATAATTTTTTTTGGATTCTGCATAAAATTCTGAACATTTTTTAATAGAAGCATTATTAGTCTATACTAAACAGTTTCCGAGATATTGACTCGGTTTGTAAGAAATATAGTAGAAGTTGACACTATTGGAAAGATAATAAAAATCGAAGATAGGGACATGTAAGCCGTTTTACTCTAAGACGTACAGTTAGAAAGCTAGACGCTGTCAAAGTTCAAAAATCTCATTTTTCAAGAGTCAATATCTCGGAAACTGTTTAGTATAGACTAATAATGCTTTTATTTCAGAATGTTATGCAGAATCCAAAAAAATTATATAAAATAGGGGTATCCATTTAAGATTTAGATCTTACCCCCCCCTATATTGTTCGGGGTTGTTTATTGTCACTTAATAATGCGTTATTATTACCTGCTTAACAAACTGTATTTACCGAGAGAGCAAAAATTATTTGCATCAAAGAGGGCCTTGCATCTAAGGACGTAATGCTTAGCCGTAGAGCTTAATACCTGTTGGTGTCAGTAACTACCTGAATTAACAATCAATCAGTTATTCCGTCATATTTGACAGTCGTCACAAGTAATTTGATTCATCGCTAATTTTTCCAATTTCTTGAACAATTCACACAATGGGCTTTACGGAACAGCACAAAACATTCATGGTTGAAGCGAATTTTCAAAACGGGGTTAGAGTAAATGGTGAGTGCAATACAATCCGGGTTTGTGCATGGACGATTTTTACAAACATTTTCCTAACGTTGCTTTTATTGCTGGGGATTTTTATCATTGCCTGAAAAGAACCGTGGCTGTGTTTAGGGAAACAGGTTCTATACAACACAAAAAAAGGGCAGGAACGCCATCTGTAAGAACAGAAGAACTTGTTGCAAACGTTCGTGAAATAATGCAAAATACGCCAACAAATTGTATAAGACGCCTGTCCAAAGAAGTGGGAAGATCTTGTGGAACATGCAGGAATATTCTTAAGCAGCTGCTAAATTTATTTCCTTATAAAGTGCAAGTATTCCAAGAAATACAAGCCGCAGATTTTGAAAGACACAGGAATTACTCTCAATGGTTTACTCAAAATTTATTGGAAAGAAATGATTTAAAAGACCCGACATTTTTTTCGGATGAAGCCTGGTTATGTAAATTCTCAGAATACACGCATGCAGAGTAGTGAAAATCCCCATTTTTTTGTAGAGTCCACATTGCACCCTCAAAAAATTGGTGGCGAAAATATTTTAATATAACCTTTTAGGTAAACTATTTCCACATAGTCTCTAGATAAGTAGGTATTACCAGTTTAGTGCCTGGAATTATTACTTTTGACAATAAAAAAGGTTTTGAATGGATTGGGCCCATTGTCATTTTTTTTATTATTTGCTAATAACCAAGTAGTGTGCAACAATGGAAAAAAATAATGACCACGGAATTAATGGGTAATGAAAAAGTTAATATAGTCTTATTGTTTGGAAGGTACATACATATACTGGTATTTATGAACGTAATAAATGTTTCTTGTGTATGTACTAATGTTTTATTACTATACAGGGTGTCTTGCAAAACTAATATTGCCTTAGAACTTTTATTATGAATATTATCTCTTGTGCTTCGACTAAAATATTTTTTCAAAGGTATGACAAACTGCATATAAATAATAATGTCTCTATTAAGGGCTCAAATACATTGTGTCTTAATAAAACCATACAGTACCATCTTTCTTCGAAAACACTCTTTTTCCAAACCATTTTAGTAATTTCTTCTATCTAGATGATACAATTGATCAGTGGGCACATAAAAGTTTGATCGCACACTTAAGTCTTTTGATTCTTTTTTTGTAAAATAAATTATTTATCAGTTTTTACGTTGGTACGAATAGTACCACAGGTACAGGACTAATATTCGTCGATTTAAGTACGACCTACTAGCGCTATCTAACATGACCCTTGTAATTGTGATTTTTCTCTTAACATTTGTCTTAATTATATTAAGTTTGTTTAGATATTTTGTTAGATAATTTTGTGATTAATTGCGGTCATGTAGTTAAAAAAGTATTGCTTTTGAATCCAAAAAAATTGTCTGCCAGCTATAAAAAAAATATTTTTATTATTTGTAGCCTACCTAGCTACTATTACATTACCTTTTTCTGAGCTCCTTTTCTTTAGGATTGGATTAGAAAAAACCCACAGTCGTCTCCACAAATACTTATATTAAAAGAGTCAGATTAAAGTGGTGTACATGTTTCGGTACTAGGGAGTACCATCATCAGCACCGAAGGGCCCAAGTGCCACCAAGCGTTTGTTAATTGTTTACAATGTAAGGTAGAGGAAGAAAATTAATTCCTTTCGAATTTTATTTTACTACCCCTTTTTGATCTGTTTTCGTCTAATAAAGCCGCGTACAGACCAAGTTCCAATGCAAACCAACGCCAACTCAACCGAATGTGTCCGTTGGCGTTGGGATTGGAAAGGATTGGGATTGATTGAATAACAACAAATTGCTGTCGTCCACAGTCCACACCGAATTTAGTTTTGAATTGGAGGTCGTTTCCTACGGCTCGGTTTTCTGCTCGACCAATGTGGATTGTATATTGTATTAATAATAATGTCATCAAGTAGTGATGATGATTTAATATGTGCAAGTGCCGGATTTTTAGTTGTGAATTCTTTACTTAAAAAGCAGAAACGTGAAAGACGCTGGTGGATGATAACACAATTTAAAAGTAGAAGTACCTATAATGCAAGTAATTTATTAAATGAACTGCGTAATTAGGCTTGCCAGATATAAATTTGGAAAAAGGGGTACCTATTTATCTACATGCATGCAGGCGTGTGTACAGCTCTTAGTTATGGGGGGAATTAAAGGAGGATAGCCCCGCAGGCGAAAATTTTTTGGGTGCCACGCCCTTTTTTCAATGTTTGTGCTTCATTTTTAATTAGGAAAATAAAATACACAACACAGAATCCTCAAGAAAACCACAAAAACAGTGTAACAAACCATAAAAATGCTTAAAAAAAATGCAACTTTAATTGGAAGAAACAATAAAAATATTAAAGCAAAAGTAAAACAATATGTGGATTTAAAAACTTACTTTAATATGATAAATTATATACCTAACTATTTATTGTAATATAAATAAAAAATATAATAATAATTTTGCTCTTGATAAAAATGTCCGAGCGGCCTAAAATGGGGTATTTTCGGTACCCCTTTTAGGTTTTTCAAAAAGGGGTACTTTAAAAAATATAATTACAAAAAGGGGTATTGTACCCCCAAAAGGGGTACTTCTGGCAAGCCTATGCGTAATGAAGACAGTAATCATTTCAAAGCCTTCTGCAGAATGACTCCAGAAATCTTTGATGAACTACTAGAATCTATAGCACCCAAAATCAAGAAACAAGACACAAATTACAGAAAATCTATCCCCCCTAGAGAAAGATCAGCTGTTACACTTCATTATTTGGCAACTGGAAATTCTTTCTCTAGTCTATCGTATACATTAAAATATTAAATCTCACTCGCTAGGTACGATGCCTTCGAATGTTTACCAAGGAGTCCAAAGGACCAACAAAAAAAGGTTAAAATCTCGTCCACATCAAATGAAACATTCCTTTGATGTACCGACAAGCAATCGAACCCAGGCCAACGCCAACGATCGCCTTGGAAAGCGTTGGAATGCATTGGAGCTAGTTCGCCGCTGCTGTACACACCGAATCCAACGCATCCAAACGTCTGTCCACATGTGCCTTGGAATGCGTTGGAACTCCGGTCTGTACGCGGCTTAAGCATTCAAAATGTCCTCGTCTAATTCATAGTTTTTAGTTTTTAATTTTTAAAATCTTTTACATTCCTAGTATTAGTGGCACTTCGGCCCTTCGGTGCTGATGATGGTACTCTTTAGTACCGAAACATGTACACTACTTTAATCTGACTCTTTTAATATAAGTAGTATTTGTGGAGACGACTGTGGGTTTTTTTCCTATATCTCTGCAGAGTACAGAGTACAGCTCCACTTTGAGATAATGGACTACTTCCGTAAAATTCAAATAAGATTAGTTTTTATTTATTATAAAGTACGTTAATAACAACAGAGGATCAAAGTTATGGTTAAGAGAAAAATAAATACAAATAGACCTTGAATATAAGGACACATCTACCTACAGAATACATGATTTCCTTTTTTGGTAATCTATAATAAAAAAAAACTTGTATTGAATTATTTTCCTCAGTGTACAGTCTATTTATTTCCAAGGTAGACCGATGTAAATATTAAACCGACGCGTGATTGTCAAGCGATCAGGTCGAGCCTCCACCAGCGTATATTCATTCTTATTGGGCGATCGGACATTAATTTGAAAATAGGCGTGTCATATCGACGGTATTTCGCTTGCATAGCAGCGTGGATCAGTTTATATTCAGTCTATCTGGGAAATCAATATTATATGTATAAATAAAAATTTGTAAGTGGTTTAAACAAGAATTTTTATGTAATGAGATTTTTTTTAATGTAGAACTCTAGAAATTATTTTTAAGAAATTGTCCTATTTTAAAATCAAACCCACAAACAGGTGGAATGAAAAAAAAACAATTTTTTCATAAAATATAAATCTTGCCGCCAAAACTATTTGGGCGTGGTGCCAAAAAAAAGATTGCCTGAGCTGTGCTTCATTTACTTTATTACCCACCATAGGGTGAAAATGTTATTATCCGCCCGGGGTGTAACTTATCCTAGCGACGCCGCTGTGAAGCACTTAGAGCTTTAAGTCCGCACTTAACTGGCAAACTAGCAACAGTTTACAAGATCCCCATGCATATACCGTGTCCTGTTATGATACATCCTGTATAGCTTTTGTTCTACAATATTATCTTTTATGGTTCGGTTTCCTATGTCAGAAATTTAGTGACCATAACTCCTGGCAGTTAAACTGAGTTAGTGCCAATTTTAAACTTCCATAATACATGTTGTTCCCCCAGGTACCAATAAATGACATTTTAACATTTTTTAAGTGTTTCTTTTTATTGGCTTTAAATGCCTGCGTATGCAGACTTATTGGGTAAAAACTTTAACTTACAATTTTGAATTTATATTGTTCTCAATTTATTGACATTCACGCCACGTGGTAGATTATCGCATCGCACGTCGACAATGATGCATGATCGACGTAAGCAAAACGCATCAGTATTACCAACATTGAGTTTAAAAACTTCTATCTATAAGGGGGGGGGGGATCTACAGGAGTTATAGCCCCCCTTCCACCCCCCAATAAATGAAAATATTAAATAAAATATAAAAACATGTCGAAGAAGAACCTGATTGGTTTGGTGCATGAGATCCTAAATCATTTTAATAAAATTTGTTTTACCTTTATAAGGAAGTCATTGAGCCTAATGAATAAAAATGTAGCAATTGCTTTTTCTTATAAAATCGAAGTAATTTCTTGAAAGCCAATGAATAAAAGCTAAAGTTATTGCTTTTGCGTCCAGCAATTGCTTAAAAGTGCAGGAATTGCTTCTAGTCGATGCTTTTTCTTAAAAAATAGATCGTTTGCTTAACATGTGATGAATAAATTAAGGAATTGCTCTTTCTAGTGTAGCAATTGCTTTCAACGTTTTAAGGTAGGTCTACCCCTGCATCATTTGCTTGGTAGCAGTTAACTTTAGTTCTCTGCGGCATACACGTACGTTGCTCTTAATTTGTGTCTTCAATTATGGCTCAATATAATATGAACGTCCGTAAAAGAAAAATCTATAGTGTACGTAAAAATTGCAGATTTGATGATTTCAGAAAGTTATATGGATTTGACTGCGAAAATGTTGAGTGGTTGGCAAATTGTTTTTTGACTGATACTGGTGAAAGGCAGTGGGTGTACTGTCGCCTTTAAATAAGATGAAAGTCTCTCTGCGGCAATTGTCGGATCCAGGCTTTCAAAATTCTGTAGGCGAAGAACTCGGTGTTCACCAAACTACTGTCTGTTAGACATATACGTCTGTAATGGATGCAGTTTTGGAGAAGGCCAATATTCTTATTAAATTTCCTGCAAGTGCTGAAGCTGTTTTATATTTCTTCAATTTGTGAACGAATATTATTTGTCTTTAATTTCTTCATCACTACTATCACTTTCCTCATTTTCACTGAAATCTGCCATATCACAAATATAAGTTTCCTATTTTCCACAAAAACTTAACAGATTACTATTGTACTCAATGAATAGACCAACGTTGTTGTATTTACGTCAACTCGTTTGCAAATTAGGCACCAAACTGAACAATAAATCTATAATCTGAACAAGTGGATAAGACACGTCTGAACTTGTGTTGAAAAAACATTTGCTACAGAGGTGTAAAAAAGCAGATTGCTTCAAAATTATATTCATATCCAGATCTAGCAATTGCTTTTACTTATAGCATTTGCTAGTCAAGCAATTGCTATTACTAAAAAGTAATTACTTCAACTAATTGCTTTATTTTTATTCATTACGCGCATTAACTTCCAGAACTTCCAGTCTTTTTGCCACCAGCTCTAATAAAATCAAGTGTACGAAAGATGAAAAAGGAAAGTCAAGTATGTAGGTCGGCAGGTATAGAAAATATTATGCAACTTATATTTATAACACTCCTCTACGATTTAGGATTTTAGGCACTACTTAGCAAAGGGATCCGACTATGTCGGAAACAGCAGGAATTTGCACAAATTAATCTGTTTCTAAAATCAGCAACGCGTTATAAAATAGTTAACATTTTAAGCGTATTAAAGTTTAATGCAACATTTCTTAACAGACAAATATTTATAATTAATTTTTGTTGGGCTACACGCTTGGTGAAACTGTTGTTCCATTGCACAGGAAGAAAAAATAATAACTACTTGTTATGTTTCACAAATTTAATTAGTTTCCTGACACGTGTTTCGGCCCTTTCGGGTCATTTTCAAAGGAGTACAAGAAGATACTCAAAAGAGTACAAGAAGATAATAAATTCTACGTGACATTACAAGGTACACATGTATTTATATCATATTATGATAACTATAAACATGTCATAAAATTAAAATTAGGATTAGAAGATTGAATGGTCAACTGTGGGTTTTCCAAATTTATTAAAGGTACAGATACATATTTAGTCCTAAATAAGTGTGCTATTAAGAATAATTAGGGAAGCACTTGAAGGTATTTCGGTTTGATTATTCACAACATTACATTTGTTTTTATGGCTTTTTGATAGCTATTGTTTCTAGTAGATTTAGTTTTCTACTTTTATTGTGTATGTATATGGGTTTTATTTTGTTAGAGATTAAGTGATTGTCTTTAATGCAGTGATCAGTTAACACTGTTTTATTTTTTTTTTAAATAGATATTTTGTGTTCTTTAATCCTGGTGTCAAAATTTCTACCTGTTTGTCCAATGTAGATAGCATCGCAGTTATCACATTCTATTTGGTAGACCCCACTTTCAGTGGTGGCTCGTGACTAGTGAGTCAGGGGGGCGCTGGCTTTAAATTAAAAAAAATTAAAATGTCTATTATTTTCGAAAGTACCTACGTGTCTGTTTTTTCTAACTTTCGCGTTGTGAATTTTAATTTCATCAGCATAAGCAACACTTAAACAAGTTAAAATATTAGTTTGTCCTAACATCTCAAAACTTACCACATTATAATAATGTTTTGCACTATTTTCATGTTTTTTATTTTCTCTAAAGGATGTTTTAAGTCCTGCACCCCATTTATAGTCCAACGAAACAAAAAAAAATTTTTGTCCTCACAACCGCATATCCAGGATTTTTTAATATATATTTATTTGTCAAACTTACGCTTAAACTGTGCCATATTTTTACATTTTGATTGCACACTTGTACTATATTCAATATTGGTAGTGGCCGCCCTGTATTTTTTAAATCAAGTTTTTCACTTAAGCTCAGAGAACTAAACACAAGCTTCTGTAAATCAATGACCTTCATATTAGACGAAATTTTCCAACTTTATAATGTAACTAATAAATAAATCAAAACAAATGAACAAAACGCGAGCGGCATCGACAGGTCAAATCGCGAGTCGCGAACTACGCGAACTCGCGAACAGCTTGCTGTTGGGCGGAACATTTTGAGCTTCTTGTTGTGCGATGTGTAGGTGACGTCACGTCTCCGTAGTCATAACGAGAAGTCGCGTTAAATCGGGACGAATAATCGGTCGCCCGCCGCCGCGCTTAGTATAATTTTGAAAGCGCGCAACTCGCTTGTCTATGAGTATAGCCTGCCCGCTGGAATAGGGCTATGTTTGGTTTGAATTATGCCCGCGCTTAGTATAACCTACCCGCTGGAATAGGGCTATGTTTGGTTTGAATTATGTCCTCGCTTAGTATAACCTACCCGCTGGAATAGGGCTATGTTTGGTTTGAATTATTTTAATGGATTGCTTACATACATTGCTTTATTGGTTTTTTAAGTAAAGTATTTTTGGATTCTGTTTGAAATAATTGCAGGGAGGGCGGCGCCCCAGAGCCCTTCATTAACGAGCCGCCACTGCCCACTTTGTAAAAGTTTGTTTTTAGTTTCTATTTTAGCATTGGATATGTGTTTGTGTAAGTTGTTTTTATTGACTTGTATAGGAATGATATTAAGGTAGTCAGTATCTTCTTGTACTCCTTTGAAAATTACCCGAAAGGGCCGAAACACGTGTCAGGAAACTGATTAAATTTGTGAAACCTAACAAGTAGTTATTATTGTTTCTTCCTGTGCAATGAAAAATATTTATTTCGTTTTCGTCGTATAAATATATTATTTTGATAAACTCAGTACAAAATACTACTCAATTTTGTTGCCAACAAAAGGAATTTTCAAATATGCAAGAAAAATAATAATTTTATAACCACCAGGAAGTTCCTCATAATATAAGGTACTCGGTCATCTAACACGGTCACACGTTAGATATTCAAATATTAATTAGGATTTCATAAGAAAAGGAAGCTTTTTCTATTGGTAAGATGTTACCACCGATTTTAAACCTCTTTTGTTCTCGTCAGCACAGGCAGTGATGGATTTAGGGGGAGGAAGCGGAGGACGCCCCCTCCTCGTGATGTTGGCATAAACGATTTGAAAATAAAACTTGTACACTGAGGAAAATATTCTAATACAGCAGGTTTGCTAAGAAATAGTTTGCTTTAGTGTTATAACAATTCCAGATTTGCTTGAACAGTGTTTTTATTAGTAGTAATCAGTTCCATTAGCAGCCACAGTTTTGTTGAATAATGAACTACTTTTAATACAGCAATTTTGTTAAGAAATAAATTGTATCTTCTCACGCATTTTGTTTCCAGCAAAGCGCTTTCTCTACAATTAAGAAAGCAGAACAAGGTCCCCAAAAACGAATTGTATCCGTTAGAACCTATAAGCCTCAAGATGTAGTATTATAGTCTATTTCAGAAAGGTGTAGAGTAATAAAATGGGAAATTCCGTCCAGTTCGGCTCAATTTCGGTGTCGGCCATAGGCGCAGGTAAACTTTGTGCATTAAATTATTTATGATAACTAACCAAAAATTGCAGAGAAAAAATAGTATTGTTTGTAAAATTAAAATTTCAAGTAATTGCGTAAGGAGATTAGAAAAGGTATATTTTCTGGCCTGAAGTGTCAAAATCGAAATATTGTGTAGAGATTAGTTAATTAGTAGATTATAAAGTTACGTTTTGCGTTTAACAGGTACCATTTAACAGGTAGGTACCGAGTTTGGCTTTGGCCTCATTGGCTGATCATATAAATAGGTGGTAATTTGGAAAGATAATTTGATAAAGAAGGAACTATTAGCTATAGCAAATTTACACAAACATCGTTTTATGAATGAAGATATAGCAGAAAAACATGGTGTAACTGTGCTGCGCATACCGCCATATCATTGCGAACTAAATCATATAGAACTTATATGGGCGCAAGTAAAAGGATTTGTAGCAAGACACAATACGACATTCAAAATGAAAGACGTTAAGCCACTATTTGAGCAAGCCATTAAGGAAGTGACACCAGAGAACTGGCGAAAAGCAGTCCATCATGTTATTAAAGAAGATGAGAAAATGTGGGATCTTGACCACCTGATCGATCAGACCGTCGATCCGTTAATTATAACGTCAAGAGGAGATGCCAGTTCTTCAGATGACGAAGAATATTATGATTTTTTATAATTTAATTTCTGTATAATATATTTTTTGTATTATGTATTTTGTATTTTTTTTATAATGTTTAATAAAAAATAAGTGTAGCTAATTCTACATAATGCCTCATTTTTATTCTGTTAAAATAAAATTATTTCCTTTTCAGGAATATCCTACCGGCACGCCTTTATCACACCATTTTCAAAGTTTGTGAATGGACAACAATAGGCAAAATCCATAAATTGACCCAAACCCGGGTGGTACTACCTGCACTTGATGAAAAGAAAGAATTTTGCAAGGAAATCAATGCCAAATTATGAAAGTAGCTTAAATATTCGTTGGGTCACTCTGTAGTCCCTTTGCATACCTAATAAGCTTTTATTACTCTACACCTTTCTGAAATAGACTATAGTTTTAACGTATTTGTTGCGCAGGTCACATCGTTGTTCGGAGTCTTCTAGCTGTCCTGTCTAAATTTGAATTTTATTGATCGTACCAATACCTGTTTCAAATAATTTATTTTTACTTTGTATTTAGGTTTTTTTAAACTTTGCATGTCAGATAAAGCCATAGAAGATTAATTCGCACAGCACATTATTAGTATTGGACTTTACAAGCTATGGACGAATTTTACCATCTCAGTGAACCATGTTGCATAAGAGATAATCATATGCAATGTTAAACGAAAAGAACAATATCACACTAGAAGCTACCCAAATTTTTTTAAAACTACAGTACCTACTGACTTTTATCTAGTAGTAAGTATATGCTTTATTAACCCTAGCAAGCAAATATTATTATGATTAATGTCAAGTTTCATTACAAATGCCAGTCGAAAGTAATACAGTATTTAAAACCAGATTACATCCGCAATAGAAATTGATGAGTATTCAGAGCAATAATGGCTATAAACCATTCTATGGTAGCATTAACTCATATTTCCTATTGGCGAAATTACCGTGATATTACCACTACACAACGGTCTAGCAATTTTCGTTGTCTTACAATAGGAAAGCGCGTTGCTGTCACATATAGTATTAAACAGTACCTGGTTATACAGGGTAATTCACGGTGGATGGAACGTTAGACGTTTCTGACGAACCAGTAAAGGAATCGTTCTGAAAATTTGGTCGTTTACATAAACGGACACGCTCTACCTATCTAAAATATTTTCAACAATACAGTGTTGCCGCTTCCACACAAAAATAATAGCCACTTCGATATTTTAAATGGAACACCCTATATATTATTAAATTTTTAAATTCTACATAAAATTATAATTATGTTTTAATAAAGCATTATTAGTCTATGCTTAATGGTTTCCGAGATACTGTCTCTTGAAAAATTACATTTTTGAACTTTGACAGCTTTTAGCTTTTTAACTGTACGTCTGAGAGCAAAACGGCTTACATGTCCCTATCTTCGATTTTTATTATCTTATCTTAGTATCATATTTCCTACATCCGGTTTAACCGGAAATTGACAATTTTGGAAAGATAATAAAAATCAAAGATAGGGACATGTAAGCCGTTTTGCTCTTAGACGCACAGTTAAAAAGCTAGAAGCTGTCAAACTTCAAAAATGTCATTTTTCAAGAGACAATATCTCGGAAACCATTAAGCATAGACTAATAATGCTTTTATTAAAAAATAATTATAATTTTATGTAGAATTTAAAAATTAAATAATATATAGAGTGTTCCATTTAAAATATCGAAGTGGCTATTATTTTTGTGTGGAAGCGGCAACACTGTATTGTTAAAAATATTTTAGATAGGTAGAGCGTATCCGTTTATGTAAACGACCAAATTTTCAGAACGATTCCTTTACTGGTTCGTCAGAAACGTCTAACGTTCCATCCACCGTGAATCACCCTGTATAAAGAGTATGTGAATTCTTATCAGGAATAGAAGGCTTTTTCTTAGTGTTGGTACTTACCCTGTGAACCGAAACTCCATAATATGAGTGCTCTGCCTAAACGATACCCTATTATGAGCAAGAAATATACAATCCACAATTTTTAATAAGCGGATTGGTAGCACTTCTAGCAGTAGGTGCACTACGCCGTATTATATTAACAAAGTATGCGTTTATCGGATCATTAATTAACAAAGTTGCAATCAATAAATTAAATCATTGAAATCTATTAAAATTTTAATTAATGTAAAGTAACTAGCACCGTAATAGTTTTATTGGTAAATTACTGGGAATAATGACTATGTTGACACGTGAACAAAATATTATATTAATGATTTTACTCATATTATGAATTAAACCTTTGTTTTCTTTTTATTCTAAATATTAAATGGTTTTGTTTAATAGAGAAAGTATCCTAATATAGACGCAGTTCTTAATAATATGCAATAACACCTCTATTTCCAAATCATTTTATTGCAATCTTACTTTTAAAAATACATAGAGTGCAGCACGATCTCCTAAATATTTCGAAACTCAGCGGCACGGAGTTCTACTAAATAATTTGAGGTTAGTTGTGCTTGTAAAATTATGACAACACGTCAAGACGTTGACAGACGTTTGTTTATTAATTTAATATTTTTAGGTTAGTTTTATAACAGGAAGTTGATATCGGTTTAATTTTAGGTTAGTTTCGTTTGTCAAATCATGACAAGACGTATAACAGGACGTCGATATCAGTATTTTTTCATATATTATATCACAAGACCTATAAATTTAATCGATTAAACTATGCAACATATTTTGATCATGATTTTACTTGGAAAATAGTTAAATGCCCAAAAATTTAATAAAAACCCGAGACTGCGAAGCGGTCGAGGGTTTTTATTTTTAAATTATTGTGCATAAAACTATTTACCAAAAAGTAAAATCATAATCAAAATATGTTGCATAGTTCGATTAAATTTATAGGTCGAGTGGTATACGGCTAGATTTATTCCCGAATAATTTAAGTTACGCATCCCATAAATGCATTGAAAAAGCTTGCTTAGCAAAGTGTGTAAATTCTGACATATTTTCATCGCCTTATGTCAAAATATTTGTATAAAAATTCTATCGGAAATGGCGAAAAACTGATAAAAACCAATATAAGGTTATTCAGACGACTAAAAAATTAATGTTTCTTTATAAACTGTTGCCAAGAATTGTAAGAATTAGTGATAAACGATAAAACAAAAATTAATATGGAGGACGAAAGGTTAACCGCGGTTAAACAAGTCTTGGGATTTAGGGCCGGCATTTTCATCCTCGGTTAAAACTCGGTTATTTTTATTGGTTAGTTAAACTTGTTTTGTGACACATAAAGCATGTTATAAACATCAAATGTCAAGTTTAACCGAGAGATTAAAATAACCGAGCTTTAACCGAGGATGAAAATACCGGCCCTGAATCAGTTATCTAAACAAAATTTATTCGAAAAATGATGGTGTCTGATTGGTCCATTTGATAAATGAGGGAAATAATCACTTATAATCTCCCTAGCAGCAGAATTATTACCGATAATTTTTTTTAAGGTCACGAATTCGACGAGGGAAATTTTCTATCAACAAAACATGAGTGAAAGCGAGAAAAAAATTATCGGGAATTACTTCTGATGCGTGGGAGATTCGGTAAGAAAATTTCATAAATTGGAGTTTCTTTTAATGTTCCTGAAATTTTAGTAATACACCTTAGTTACTAACAAGTAAAATCAACTTCTATTGTAAAAATACAGTGCGTCATATTAAACTAAACTCATCGGAAATATGTTTTTTAAAGTTATAGGTATTTAAATTTAAAACTATAAAGACATTGGATTTCAGATAACAAATTTGTTATTTAATGTTTCTAACATTTTAGTAATGAAAATGAGTTACTAACTGCTCAATTTCTTTAGCAATCGAACTTGCTGATTCGTTACCAAAACGAATAATTTTTTACACAATATTATTGTAACAATAAATATCACGGGTACGACTAAAAACTGATTGTTACTTGCTGGTTTGTCTCACCTGTCACTTTGAAATGACTTTACATTTGAATTAAAATTAAGTCGTAGTAGTATACCTAAGAAAAATTATCACTTAATAATTTCATTAGGTTAATAGGCCATAGACTATCGCGATAGTCTTCCGTTGCTATAAGCAACGTAAACAAAAAGGAACCTTCTAATTGGTTGAAAATAAATTTATAAAATTTTCGTTGTAATTTTTCGAAAATTGCACACCCCTTATGGGATTTTTTTTACATATGAGGGAAATATTCGTCTATACAATAATTGGTTTGAACCTTTACTAGCCTAGTAGTGGAAGGCTGTGACCTGAGTAAGCCACGAGTTAAACGTCAAAATTTAACCTCCTTTTTTTAATGAACAGACCTGTATTCTGTTTCACTACTCCTATTTAAATCATGGAAAGGTCTTGGTTTTTTTTTGTAAGCCCTATACAGTAGTAAGTAAGTTCCGTTCTTATATCCTGTAAAAATACCTAGAAGATTCTAATTGTACAGACGGACAAACACTTCTATTTTAAACAGGAAAAATAAAGCTTTAACAACAAAAAATACGAAATTTATTTAGATTTGTTATACTAATCTCAAAAGTCCACTGTTGTACAGTTGTCGCAAGGCAACTAACTGCATTCCTGCAACTGCACAGGGCTTTTGAGAGTCGCAGAAAAAATTCAGAGCGTTAAGAATGCACCCGGTACTCGTTTGGGATTTGGCTCAATGCATTTATGCATGTTTCAGAACCAAATACAGAACCGTAGTGGCTTGTAATTAAATTATGAATGAAGATATAGATAACAGGGCTGGTGAACAAAACTTTTTAATTATTATATAGGGTCCCACTCGGGGTTCCACTTAGTTTTATGCAACGTAAATCTATTTTATAGCATTTTTAATTTTACTTACTAAGCTCAGACATTTATACAATATGCTTTAATTATGTCCCCATTGGGAGCATTCAATCAGGGCCTATTGAGTTTGCGCAATTTGGAAATTTCCTGCATGGTTGACAGAACCGGGCTTTCAACTTTTTAACAAGCTTTTATTTAACCTTACCTGTTGGTTTGGGTAAACTATTTCATAAGCAGCATACACTAGTTTCTTCCCATCTTGACGTCGATGTAACTGACAAAGTCTATTAAAATGTCTAAGGTAAAATTTTATAAATAAATAGCATCCGGAACTTATATATTTTTATGTTCTTTTTTCTTCATTTCCAATAACTTTTAGTGACATTTTTTGTATCCTACTCTATTCGTTACTGAGACAAAAGTTTTTCTCAAATTTCGACCTTTCGGGTGTCGAATAAAATTCAATGCATTTTTAAAGATAAAAAAGTGAAACTTGAAACTTCGGTTGTTGAATTAGATATTATTGTGCTCAATAATAAATTGTCGAAAAATTAAATTAGATGCAGGAAAGTGGAAAACTACCAATTTTTGATCTTTATCAATTTTTTTTAAAACTGCATTTTTTTTAATACGATATTAATGGGCGATGCATTTAACACTCAATGGCATAGGCAAAAACATTTCCTATCTGTCCACATAAGGTGTATACCTATTCCTTCAAATATCAAGTCAGTCTAGTTATCAGTCTTATTGATTTTTGGCAAGAAGGCCATGAAAGATAGTTAAGTGAAACTGACAATGACACGCGTCTGTGGTTAGATATTACTTTGTTTATTATGGCCTTCTTGCCGAAAATCAATAAGACTGCTTGATATCAGGAAAATTTGGCGAAAAACTGTAAATAAGTTTGAAACTAAGTATTCTATTTAGGTATAGGGACACCTTATGTGGATTTATAGGAAATGAATGATTCTACCGAATTACCAAGCAACGTAGCATCGTATTTAAAAAATGGAGTTTTCACTTCGCTGCATAAAAGTCATTATCGCGTACAATAATATCTAATTCCACAACCGGAATGTAGAGTTTCACTCTCTTATCTTTAAAAATATATTCAATTTTAGGCGATACTCTGCTATATAAAGGTCAAAATTTGAGAAAAAAACTTTTTTTTTCTCAGAAACTAATAGTAGACTACAAATACTTTCGATAAAAGTTATCGAAATTGAAGAAAAAACACACGAAAAATATATTATACAGGGTGCTCCATTTAAAATAAGTAATTTAGGGAACTTCCGGTATAACCGGAAGTCAAATATAGTCGTTGTTATTTCACTTAAAGAGAGCATAGGAAACCATATTACATAAATTTGCAGGATTCAAATCGCATAACTTTGCGAAATATTGTAATGGACGTTTTGTCGAATTGGTTATCGCCTAAAAAATGACATTACGAGGCTTGTCTTTATTAGCTACCGTGCGAGCTAAAATTATTGTGATGCTTAGCCGTAGAGCTTTATACCTGTTGGGTGTCAGTAACTACCTGAATTAACAATCAATCAGCTATTCCGTCATCTTTGACAGTCGTTACAAGTAATTTGATTCATCGCTAATTTTTCCAATTTCTTGAACAATTCACACAACGGGCTTTACGGAACAGCACAAAACATTCATAGTTGAAGCGTATTTTCGAAACGGGGTTAGATTAAATGGTGAGTGGCAATACAATCCGGGTTTGTGCATAGACGATTTTCACGAACATTTTCCTAACGTTGCTTTTATTGCTGGGGATTTTTATCATTGCCTGAAAAGAACCGTGGCTGTATTTAGGGAAACATGTTCTATACAACACAAAAAACAAGCAGGAAGACCATCTATAAGAACAGAAGAACTTGTTGCAAACGTTCGTGAAATAATGCAAAATACGCCAACAAGTTGTAAAAGACGCCTATCCCAAGAAGTGGGAAGTGGCCAATTTCAGCAATTTATGTAATTACCTATTTTTCTTTTTCTTTCTGTATATTCTAACTTTGTTAATTTTGTAAACAACAAAAATAAATTTGTATTTGTCTACTTATTTACTTACTCATTAGTTTGGCATATCATGTCATAATATGAATTTGACAAAATTTTAACCTAGATTTGGTGAGATATTATATCGTCCCCATATCATTGTGATCTAAACCAAACCCTACGTTTTTTAATCCAAGCCCTGTTTGATGCAAATAATTTTTGCTCGCACGGTAATAACTTCATACTACACATTTATCGGACAAATGCTACATATCCTACATTCGCCAGTTCCAAACCTTGAAAATTAAATTCATAGCGAAATCAATGCTTGCTCCGGTCCTGGCTGAGGACCAAGGATCAGTTCATTTTATGCTTAAATGATGGGCGACAAAACCGGTTTAAAAACGTTTTGCACGGGTATTTGGTGGCGATTTCATGCCGATACTGGGTGCGAATTTGGATTATTTTAAGTAGGAATTGACGGTCTTATAGTAGCCGCTAGGGGCTCCCATGCATAACCATCCATATTCCAAGTGGTATACACATATATTGATAAAGTGTTCTGATATAAATGCGCTTGGAGCTATAAGAGAGCCAGTGTGTATTTTAAAATTAAAGAATTAATGCACCGCGGTTCGGTAATAAAATTAACATTACCTTGTATCAGTGCAGTTATATGAATTTTTATGGTGTCCCTGGAACAAATTTTACCAAAGCGGAATTTTACGGGAATATACAGTTCCTGTTGTTATTTTTAACATACTAAGGGCCAGCGCCCATAGAAGTGGCAGTGGCGTATGGCGTGAAAGTGGTGTGGCGGTGGCGTGATCGCCACATCGTTTTTAGACGCACACTGAAGAGGCAGGAGGCAGTACGCAATTCATTACACTATGTCGTCTTTAGAGGATGAGGATGTTCTGGCAATAGTGCATTTAAATAATATTTAAAAAATTAAAAACCGAAGAAGATATTGGGTGCATCCTTTATGAAAAAACAATATATATGGCAGCTTTAATGTATCAATATCCAAAACGTTTTTAGTCTTTTTATAGAATGTCTAAAGACTGTTTTACTCGGCTACATGACATGATAAAACCAAAGTCCCGCATGTCAATACCTAATTGTTCTACCAAAATTATAATGCCACTGATCCTACTTGTGGCATGCCACTTATCAAGCGCCTCTAGTGGTTGCAATATGGCAAGCCATAACCATGCCACCGCCACGTCACCTCAGTGTGCGTTGGTTAATTCATTTATATTGTCACGGGTAATGCTACTCGCCAGAGCCACGCCTCCGCCACACCACCGCCACTTCTATGGGTGCTGGCCCTTAAAGTCCCCATTGATCCGAGTAAGGACTAGTTGCCAAATCGGCTTAAAACCCTGAAAATTCAGTAATTTTTAGTATTTTATCAAATAACTAAATAACTATAACGAAGTCGAAAATAAATTAAGTATGAAATTTAAACAACAGTTTCTACGGACAGCGTTTGGAAGAGGAAAAACTTTTTTTTTAGTAGGTATGGAAGAAAAAGTCATTCTTTACAAAAATGTCTGCTTATGCTGAAACTACAATTTCGAATATCACATTTGCGATTACTATACAGGGTTCGTCAGAAACAACATTTTTAATTTTTTGGATTTCGTTTAAAATAAATTTACGTAAAAACAAACAACTATTGTTGCTTTCTTACTTCGAATATGATTTTATCTCAGGCCGAGTAACGATTTTGTTGGAAGAAAACGTTGTTTTTATTCGCATACTTTTAAAGTATTTTTAATTTTTATAATTACATGTGATATTTCTTCAATTCATTCAATTATAAATTATAAAACTTTTATTCAACCGTGGTACCACCGAGTTAGCGCCTAGTTCAACTCGACATCTGAATTCCCGATAACAGTTCCTAACTTGCTGTATTGGGATATTTGCAATAACTACTCCCAGGGTTGGATGGGCTCAGACAAACCGGCCCTGGCAATTTCTTTTTCATTCAGCCCTCCCTCGGGGACAAGAATCAAAAATATGTTTTAAAAATATCACTGTAAAGAAAACCAAACAATATTTTGGTATTTTTATTTTTGAAATTATTACATACCTAATATGTAGTAGTATTAAATATACATGTAATGCATACCTATATTAAACACTATAATATCAATATCAATAATATTATATGATTTTTTTACAAATGACAAATTTTAATACACAATGCTAGTTATTCATAGGTTAACGATTTTTTTAATATTGAACTTGATGCTGCAATTTTATCTATGATCTCGTCATTTTCAATTTGACCCAATATCGATTTTTCAATATTCATTAAAATAAATGCCTCCAATAGGTCATCCCCTAATCTATTTCTTAGCCGATTTTTTATATATTTTAGCACTGAAAATGATCTTTCGCAAGTTACTTGAGATATTGGGATTGTAAGAAGATACTGATAAGCTAGTGCCAACATCGGATAAGCTTCTTGATGTGATGTTATGTTATATTTTAGTATAACTAAGTAACAACAGATTACACAATTTTGGCAATTAGTTTCAATACCAATAGTAGAGTTAAATTCGCAAGCCTAAGTAATGTAACCAGGAGCTTTTATAAAACACTTTTCAAATTCCAAAATAACCAAGCGCACAAGTTACACTTGTGCACTTATATCTAATATATTATCCGGAATTATACAAGCTCTAATACTTAACTAACAGATGAGTGCCCGTTTGTGCAATAAACATACCGAAGGTATTAGCACCGATTATCCATAAGTGGTCTTGATAAGCCTATTAAGATTCTTTACTTTTCTAAAAATAAACTTCTTTGCTTTGCTTTGCTTAGTTTATTAGTTTACCCAACGAGCTTGTAGTTGATTAGTTGTATTAACCGATAAAACCACATATCAGATTGAGTTGTGATCTTGGAAGTAGGTAAACAAGCTTTTTGTTAGCTTGCAAGTTACATGAATTTATGATCTATTTATGTATGTATAGTGTATGATGTATGTATTTCCTGGGTTTTAAACATAGATCAGGGAATAGAATAGATGAAGTAACAGCTGATGTCGTTTTCACCATGATAACGACAAACCTCAAATTGCAGAACTCGTTAGAAAATTTTAGTATTGAAAATACTACTGGGTGCACCGGCGTATACAAGGGGGGGGTAATGGGGGTAATTACCCCCCCCAAGATTACTTAAGCGTTGTTTAATTTTTGTCCTTACTCCTTAAAGCTGCTATTATCTAGTATCCTAGCCAGGCACGTAGCTAGGGGGGAGGGTACAGGGGGTCTGAACCCCCTCCGAAACTCGAGCTCTGATTTCGGCAACATAGGCAATACATTAAACATTTGCTACACTATTACATTTTCTTCACCTCAATTATTACCAGGTTTGTTTTTGAGATTTTCTTGAGGATTTTGTGTTGTGTTTTTTATTTTTCCCACTTGAAAACCAAGCACCATGATTCAAAAAAGGGCGTGGCACCCAAAAAAATTTTCGCCTGCGGCGCTTTTTTTTTGCGCCTACGGCGCGATCCCGATAGCCCCCCCCCCCCCAAAAGAAATCCTGGCTACGTGCCTGATCCTAGCCGATCGATTACCCCCCCCAGACGCATGAGCTGGATACGCCGGTGACTGGGTGCGTATATACGGGTCTATTTCATGAAAAATGAACGCGACATGCGACATGCACATAAATAACACGGCGGTGAAGTCTAAACAAACATCCGAGCAGCACAGGATCGATGACATCATCTGCTGAGTATTAATATTGTTTTGTTTTGGGTTTCGGCATTTATTATTATATTTGTTGATATTAAGATAATATGGCCGGGAGAGAGAACAGTTAGTAGATAGTTATTAATGATACTAGTTCGATGAACACTATAACGAAAAGCCGAGTGGTTTAATTGCATAGGTTTCATTAACAAAGTTCATATCGAACGTGTATCATTCAAAATTTAATCTACGACAGTGCAAATAGATTGTTAAAATTAATTTTCTATTTAATCGGTTTATGGGAAATAAAACGCGAGTATAATTCTTATGGATCTGTATTCTTTACCAGCTAAGCTTAGACTAAAAATACAAAATTACACAAGAGGTGAACACGCTACAAAAAGTGCCTTTCCTTAATTTTAAAGGGATACATAAATCAAACTATAACTGTTGACATAACATGACCCAGATGTGAACCTTTATGCTGGTATATAAAATTGGATTCATTTAGATTTTGTTTCCTGGGAATATTTAAGACACACAACTGCGTTTCGTAAACTTAATACCTATAAGATTTATGTTCTGTTTTTCGGAATCTGGTTTATCGGTTTTTGTATTAATTTAAATTTCAATACTCCCACTCAAAAACAGATTCAACCAGTGTAACACAATGTATATTCCTATATTCCTAAAATCTTAAAAATATGTCATTTACTGTAAATTAATCTCAGATCTTATCTTGAGGAACTTTACAGCTGGGAGTGGCTTCGTAAACGCATCAGCCAACTGCTCACCTGTTGAAATATATTTTAATACTATGGTTTTCTGTAAGATTTGTTCTCGTGTAAAATGATATTTTATGTCAATATGTTTGGTTCTTTTATGATTTATAGGGTTCTTTGCTATATTTATGCAACCATTATTATCTTCGAAAATAATTATTGGTGATTGTATTTTGAAATTAATACTCTGTAATAAATTTCTTAGCCAAATAGCTTCCCTAACACATTCAAATAGAGCCATATATTCTGCTTCCGTAGAAGAAGCAGCTACTGAGGATTGTTGTTTTGAGTTCCAGGAAATTGTACAATTTTCAAAGACTTTAAATAAATACCCTGTTGTACTTTTCCTGTTTACCTGATTATTTCCCCAATCTGCATCAACATAGCTCTCAATCATATTGACATAATTATCATTTCGTTTATATGTTAATTTAAGATCTAGAGATCCTTTTACATATCTTAATACTCTTTTCAAGCATACCCAAAACTCTTTATTGCTTTTACTTTGAAATCGACTTAGAATGCTTATTGCAATACAAAGATCTGGTCTCGTACAAAGCATGGCGTACATAAGACACCCAATTAAATTTCTACAAGGAACATCTAAATTTTCATCTTTATTCAATTCCCAATAATTTAGTTTAATTTCCAGTGGTGTGCTTACTGATTTGCAATCGGACATGTTGAATTTATTTAAAACTGTTTTTAAATAATTAGACTGATCTAAAGTTATACTATTTTCTGTTCTCGTGATTCGTATTCCCAAGAAAAACTTAACCTCTTGTAAATCTTTCATTTGAAATTCGCTCATGAGATAATTTTTAAACGCTAACATTGTATTCCTTTTAGCTGTACAGATTAAAATGTCATCGACATATAAAATTACATACATATTATTACTTATGTCTCCTTTATCTAAAAAATATAAACATGGATCAACTGTTGAGCTTTTAAAATTACGTTTTTTAATTGTTTGATCAAAATGTTCGTACCAGCATCTGGAAGATTGTTTTAGGCCATAAATTGATTTATTTAATTTGCAAACTTTATTAACGTCTGCATCAAGACCTTCAGGAATTTTCATGTAAATTTCCTCGTCTAAACTACCGTGTAAAAATGCTGTTTTCACATCCATATGATGAACAAGTAAATTATGCTGATTTGAAAAAGCCAGCATCACTCTGAAGGTTGTAATGCGGGCGACTGGTGCAAAAGTTTCATTAAAATCGATTAAATATTTCTGACTAAATCCTTTGGCTACCAATCTTGCTTTATACTTTGTGGGGTTTCCTTGCTCATCAATTTTGACAGAAAATACCCATTTACAGTCTACAATATTTTTTCCTATGGGTTTATTTACAAAAGTCCAAGTATTATTTAAATTAAGTGAATTAATTTCATCCTTGATAGCATCCTCCCACTGACAACGATCATCCCTTGTTTTAATTTCATGGTAAAAGTTTGGAATTGATTTTACAAGGGTTTGGGCGCTCAATATGTGACTGTTATAAATGTCATTGTTTATGTCTTGATCGTTGTCATCTTTGTAGAGAGGTAATGGATGATTTTTAATTCTTTCGCTTTTTCTTAGGTTAGAAGCTGATTCACTTGATGTTTGATGGTCCGTTTGGATATTTTTATGTTCAGAATCTACTAATTTTTCCGAGTTTAATTCGATTTTATTAGTTTTAGGTAGGGATATCGATTCGGTGTCACTTTTAATGGGTCTAGTGACTTTATAATTTACCTCATCAATTATTACATCGCGAGCTACAATAAAGTTTTCCTTATTAACATCCCAAACTTTATACCCGTTAGGAACATACCCCATTAAAATACCTTTCATTGATTTCTCTTCAAACTTTGTTTTTCGATTTTTAACATGTACAAAAACAGTGGAGCCGAAAATTTTTAAGTTGTCCAACCTGGGCTTTTTACTATGCCACAGTTCATATGGTGTTTTATTTACATGCAGAGCGGCGGTCGGCAAAATATTTATTAGGTAGCTAGCTGTCAAGACAGCTTCACCCCAAAAAGATTTGTCCAACCCCGATGTATAAATCATCGTTCTCGCCTTTTCAGTAATAGTGCGATTCATCCGCTCTGCTACACCATTTTGTTGGGGAGTATGAGGTACTGTAAGATGATAAGAAATACCTTTCTGAACACAATACCCTTTCATCTCATTAGATAAATATTCTCCTCCATTGTCGCAATAGATGTTCACAACTTTATAATTGCAGTGTGTTTCGGCTTTTGCAACAAAATCTTTAAAGACTTTAATGAGATCCGATTTTAATTCAATTAAATATACTACATTATAATGCGTGTAATCATCTATAAATGTTACAAAATAATTTTTGTTATCGACAGTAGGAGGAGTTATTGGGCCACAAACATCAGAATGAATAATAAACAACTGTCTTTGGATGTGTGATTTTGGCTTGAACTTTGCAAACGGTAGTCTAGTTTGTTTTCCATTTATGCATGCTTCACATAATATATTATTTACAGGGAGAATATTATTTATATGAGTGACATCTTCTACCATTTTAAAACGTTTTAATTTTAAAAATGATTGAGCACTTGGGTGCCCTAAACGTTCGTGCCATTTTTGGTAGTTTTTGTTGTCAATCATATTAATTTTATTCCCATGATTTTTAGATATTTTAAATTTTATACCTATTAAATCATTAATGGGCTCACCTGTAGCTATTGTTTCACCATTGCGTTTAATCTTTACACCATATTCGTCGAAAATAACCACCATTCCTTTGTTCTGGAGGCGCGGCACAGAAATCAAGTTGTAGGGCACTTCAGGTATAAATAAGACGTTTTCCAGAGTCCCCTTGATTCCAAGATTTGTTAACACTTCAATGGATCCTCCCATTTTGGCAATGACTGTAGTATCATTTTTAGCTACTGCTATTGGAATTGGTCTTGGTAATTCATATTTCGTTGAAAGTAAGTCTTCTTGGTTGACAATATGATCTGTTGCACCAGAGTCAAGCAGGAAACATAAATCCTCAGTCTGCTTCGATGTTGTTGCAAAATTATTTCTGAGCATAAAAGCAAAACCATTTCCTTCTGATGTTGTGCGTGCAACAGTTTGAACAGTACGTTGTTTTTCTAGCATTTGTTTGTAAAAGTAGCAATCTTTTATCAAATGGTTTGTTCTTCCACAATGATCGCATTTGATATTTGATAATTTAGAGGCATGTTTTACTATGCCCTTTCTAAAATTACCTTTTTGTTTACTTTGAAAGAATTTCTTCTTTTTGTTACGCTTTTGTCCATATACAGAGGAATCATGGCTGGTTGAGGAGCCTCTAAATGTGTTAAGTACTTTGAGACTTGTGGTAGTCGTGTCATTTTTGAGCTTTACTTCTTGATCTAGTAGTCGAGTTTTCACAAATGACAAATTTAAATTGTCCTCTCCTAAGGTCTCCAATGCAGTGATTACACCTTCGTAAGCAGACGGCATTGTTAGAAGGAGATGAGAAATTTTATCCATCTCGTCTAATTTAGCTCCCGCTGCTAGTAGTTCTGTGATAATGTCATCAAACATTGTAAAGTGTTGTAGCAGCTGCTTATCTCCTTGAAACTTAAGGCTGAGAAGTTTTTTACGTAATGCCAATTGTGTAGCTAAACTTCTCCTTTCATAAATTGCATCCATATCGGCGAAAACATCTCGGGCAGTCGGTTTATCCTTAACAAAGTTCAAGAAGGAATCACTTAAATATTCTGTTATGATTCCCTTTGCATACACATCATGTCTTTTCCATCTGTCGTCGGGGTCAGCAGGTAGTGCTTCGTCAACTACATAAAGTACTTGTGCCTCCGCTAGTAGTAACTTAACGCGGAATTTCCAAACACTATATTTTTCCCCGTTAAACGGTTGAACATTCCTCGGTTTTGTTTTCTCCATAATAAATGTTAAACGGCACTTGGAGAAAACACACGTTCGCGGCACTGTTGTAAGAACAACCCACGGCACTGGCTACTAAGTTAATTAAAAATAACAAAATTAAACGAACGTGTACAGTTCACTATTTACTATACGCGAATTCTGGGCCCATAACCTGTTAAAATTAATTTTCTATTTAATCGGTTTATGGGAAATAAAACGCGAGTATAATTCTTATGGATCTGTATTCTTTACCAGCTAAGCTTAGACTAAAAATACAAAATTACACAAGAGGTGAACACGCTACAAAAAGTGCCTTTCCTTAATTTTAAAGGGATACATAAATCAAACTATAACTGTTGACATAACATGACCCAGATGTGAACCTTTATGCTGGTATATAAAATTGGATTCATTTAGATTTTGTTTCCTGGGAATATTTAAGACACACAACTGCGTTTCGTAAACTTAATACCTATAAGATTTATGTTCTGTTTTTCGGAATCTGGTTTATCGGTTTTTGTATTAATTTAAATTTCAATATAGATTTCATTCGTTTAAATTTCATTGATATCAGATAACGTTTTCGTAATTTTTAAAATTTTCAGGTGTCCATATTAGTCGATATCATGGTAACCGCATTTTTGATTGTTTCAATTTCGATAAAATTGGAAAAAATAAACAGAAACGCTGAAACAAAGCGAAATAGCGCGGCGGTCTTGGCGTATTACACAGAAAGTCGGGGGAGAATGGATATACCAATCCAAAACATTTCATAGTCGACTTAAGATTTAGACATTTCATGAACAAAGAGTACAAGGACAGCAGGTAAATGGCTGTGTATAGCTAAAGAAATAATTTTGTCGCTATTTTTGAAAAGGTGGTTTTGAGCTCTCTTCAATATGAACTAATATACAGATTATCCTATATTTTTTATTTTAACAAAACAGTCAAATTTACACATTTCTAAGTATAATAATTTAATTATTATTTCAAACTAAATCGGAGCATCCATGCCGTCATAATAACGCGTGATAGCTGCACGTTACATACTCACAGATAGGAGTAATCTGTGCTGTGACATAATGGTTTCCTTCTCGCCACTGTATGTGGTAGGTATTTTCAATACGCCTATGATACTTGCGTAAGATGCAAGATCTGTGAATTTTTTAGTTGGACCATGTTCCATGTTGTCAAATCTTTTTTTTTTTTAATTTTCATTACTGTTAAATAAAATGTTTGTTTTAAAAGCGAAACGGAGTTATACATACTCTGAATAGCTATTTACCTAACAAGTGCGGAAAATTAATTTTTCCGCACGTGTCAGGTACAATGTACAATAGTTTTTCTACAGACGTGCGGAAATAAGTAACACATATTTCAAAGAAATTTAATAATTTTTAATTAACTATAACAATCACATTCATATGTAACAGTAACTAATTCTGAGAAAAAAAGTAATAACTACAAGTTATAATTGATAAATTATTGATTTTGACATAATCGTACCAAAAAATTTTTCCGCACTAGTGTGGAAAAACCAATTTTCCGTACGGATTTTTGACATAATCGTGCCGAAAATTTTTTCCACACGTCTGTAGAAAAAAACCTTTTCGAATAGCTAGATATTTACCTAGATACAATTTTGGACGTGAAATACGATTATTATACATACATACGTGATAAAAATGTTAACAAGAATATAGAAATAGAATACTTATAGAAATATTTTTATTTACACTTTATACTCTGATTACTACACCACTGAATCGGCACATAGTACAGATTATAACCTTACCTATAAAAAGATAATTCCGGATTAAAAGAATCTAATTTTCCACAAATCTGACACTGACGCACCATTTTGTTGAGTACTTATAACAATGAAATAAAAAATCCTTTACAAAAAACTAAAAAAAAAACACAAAACACGTACAAAGACGAGTATTCCGACGACTAACCACGATATGGCAAAACCAAATAAGTACTAAGATTACTTAAAGAAAAAAAGAAAGGTTTGCTCGATTACTAAACTTGGTTTTGTTGCTACCCGTGAATGGCCGACACGTGAAAAAGAAAAGCGAGATTGCCGCTATAATTCTAGATTTTGTCACCATGGAACTAATGGCCGGGAATAGGGATTACGTTGGTCCCGTTAGAATTTTATTTCGTTTCTATGTGCTATCACATGGTCTCAGCGACGTCTCATTTCAGGGTTCACAATAAAATATAATTATCCAATCTGAAATCAAATATTTTTTAACATTTGTGAAAAAAGGGTTTGTAGAACAGTAAAGTTTAATGTAGGTATGATTGAAAAAAGGGTCCACGGAGCAGTAAAATTCAATAAGTTAATTACTGTTTGTAATAACTTTTATAGGGGAAACTTTGGATAGCTATAAATCTAACATTTGGTGAACTAAACTGACCTAAAAAATAATAACACTATTTAAAACACGGTTCTTAAGGTTTTATTGAAATTTAAAAGAAATAAGTTTACAAAAGCCAAGTTCCTTTTACGTTACTTTTAAATAGCGAAGCAAAGCACTTTTTTCTCCCCCTTGCCGCGGTCAAGGATGCTCCTCTATTTCCCATACGAACTACACGAAGTTGTTCGCAAAGTTCCTTTAACAACTTAGCTTAGCAAAGATATTTACTTTGTTTAGCTGTTTAAAAGGAGCAAATGGAAAGTACCTATTGAATTGCAATGATTGACTATGGGTATGGCCCGAAAATGGTATTGATAACAGAAAAGAGATCAATTTCGGACCACAGTTTTCTGAAATGTGATCATTCAAGTGTCAAAATACTCATTGGCATTAGAAGCCTGGTTACTGGTTTCCCTGTCACTTGTCATTTTGAACTTTATTTTGTTTTTTGTGGAGTTACTTCAGAATGGAATACGTCTTTGTCAATGTCAATACTGTCAATAGGTTCATTTGTTATTGTATCATCTATAGGTAGCGGATCATTTGAAATTACACTTGAAAACGTGAATTTTATTTATTTTTTGATTCTAATATGTGATTTAACAGTAAGTTTTATAACAGCGCTTCTTTTGATGCACGTGTTAAGTACAATGGACCATATGCGGACCATACAGCTAACCAAACAAATTGTGAACGCTGGAATCTTTGATTTCCGAAAAAATTGTCTTCATTAGACCTTTAAAAACAAAGACAGCAGCAAACGTTGCATTATGTTCTCATGGATATTTTTGTATCACAATAGCACCCAACGTATTGCAATCTGGTAATAGCAGGAAGTTGGCAAACCACGTTGTTAACGAGCTGATAACAGTGATAACTGATATGTGGCCGGAGTTAGAGGCCTGTTAAAAAAATAGAAAGTCAGGCAAAAACTCGCCAAACTTCAAAAAATAATTACGTGTACAGGGTTATCCAACCAAGACTAGACAAGGCGATTTTTTGACTTTTCCTGTACTTTTATAAAAAAACTGGAATAGCCATCTTAAGTCATTTTCTCCCGCGAATTCGAATATCTTCAGCAAAAAACAATTGAACATCAAACAAAAGTACTAGGGGTCACTTTGATATTTTTTTAAATGGAACACCCTGTATATTTTTACATTTTTAAATTCCAAATAAAATTATAATTATTTTTTATTAAAAGCACTATTAGTCTATACTTCATAGTTTCCGAGATATTGACTCTCGAAAAGTGACATTTTTGAAATTTAACAGCTTATAACTTTCTAACAGTACGTCTTAGAGCAAAACGGCTTACATGTCCCTATCTTCAATTTTTATTATCTTTCCAAAAAAATCAACTTCCAGTTAAACCGGAACAACTATATTTCCTTCTTTCGAGTTACATCCGGTTTAACCGGAAGTTGATTTTTTTGGGAAGATAATAAAATTTAAAGATAGGGACATGTAAGCCGTTTTGCTCTAAGACGTACTGTTAGAAAGTTATAAGCTGTCAAAGTTCAAAACTGTCACTTTTCGAGAGTCAATATCTCGGAAACTATGAAGTATAGACTAATAGTGCTTTTAATAAAAAATAATTATAATTTTATGTGGAATTTAAAAATGTAAAAATAAACAGGGTGTTCCATTTAAAAAAATATCAAAGTGACCCCTAGTACTTTTGTTTGATGTTCAATTGTTTTTTGCTGAAGATATTCGAATTCGCGGGAGAAAATGACTTAAGATGGCTATTTCAGTTTTTTTATAAAAGTACAGGAAAAATCAAAAAATCGCCTTGTCTAGTCTTGGTTGGATAACCCTGTACATTTTGACAAATTATCAAAAAATAAAGGGGGAGAACCCTGTTTCCATAAAAAAATTAAAATCGTTAACAAACGCTACTTCTCGACGTTTTTATTCTATAACTCTTTTTTTCCGGGTTTTGGGAAATTCGTATATAGCAGGTAATTTAACCCCTATGGGGTAGTTTACTCATGATTAATCTAAATGGTAGAATTTCAATTTTCGCCCCTAAAAAATTAAAATTCGTTTACACTACACACTGAAGAAAATCATTCATTACAAGTATTTTTTGGGTTATCACAAAAAGAATCTCTAAAATATTTCGCTCAGGCACACACGAGGTCGTTGTTTTGGCGCCTATTCGATATTTTTTTCCGGTAAGAAAATACCTGTTAACCATTAAAATATGTACAGAATTTAATATTTTAATGCATGATTTTTTAATTCCTACAGGGCTATCTAATTATCACAAAAATAAAATAAATTATCTTTTTATAACTAAAATATAGTTTTTAGGAAGTAAATAGTTCCTTTTTTAAAATATGGAAAGATCGTTAAGGTAACTTTCAGCGAGCGTTATATACTCTATATCCCTTACTACAACGAAACAGAGAGGGACGAAATACCTTAAAATTTGTCGTTGCTCCACGTGGTTTAAGTTGAACGAAGTATTTCAAAACAGATCATTTTTGATTGCCGTTATTGATGGGTGACTGATGCCTGATAGTATGGCGTACTTTTAGTGCAAGTGCGAGTTGTATGACTGCAAACCTAATTTTGTGTTCCATGATATAAGTGTTATGTAGATGTGTCCTTATATCTCTTCATCACTACTATCACTTTCCTCATTTTCACTGAAATCTGCCATAACACAAATATAAGTTTCCTATTTTCCACAAAAACGTAACAGATTACTATTGTACTAACTAAATAGACCAACGTTGTTGTATTTGCGTCAACTTTTTTGCAAATTAGGCACCAAACTGAACATGAAATCTATAATCTGAACAAGTGGATAAGCCACGTCTGAACTTGTGTTGAATAAGCATTTGCTACAGAGATGTAAAAAAAGCAGCAAATGCTTTAATATTTGATTCATATCCAGACCTAGCAATTGCTTTTACTTCTAGCATTTGCTAGTCAAGCGAATTTTTATTCATTTGGCTCAATATTCCATTTAGTAAGATTGGCAATGTGAGGGGGCATGCGGTATTCCACTTAGGTACCGCTTGTCATGGGGTTATTTTAAGAACCAGTAAATAAATGTTGATGTTTTTATATCAATTGCAATTATTTTTAGTGTTATTGTAAATAATCACGATAAAATAATTAAATATTGACGTGCATTTTCCTGCCATGGATATAAATATTTGCTTTTAAAATGTTCTTTATCGCAATTTCAATACCATTTCCGATAATTGCCTCGATTTTATTAAACATTTAATAAAATATTGTTTGTTTTAAAGCTTTGCAAGCGGCAATTCGGTGTGATTTTACAAATACATTTGCATATTATGGCATATTGGAATAACATTAATTGGTGCTTTCTGTTCTAGTTACGCGCTTTGAACAACAAAATGTCAGGTATTTCCCTTTTCAAATATATTGTCTACTATATTAAAAACGTCCGGTCTTTTAAAATTATACGCAGGGACTATTGCCTTTTCTTGGAAAACTGCACTTTATTGATTTAATTAATTATAAAATTGCTTAATTATAAAGGTATAATATAATGTTAGTATCCGTTGGGGTTTTTCCCGGAACATGATCAGGTTTTTGAACTGCCAGAGAGCTGTTTGGGTTTTTTGAATAATATGCAAATAGAAAACAATTAAATTTAACAGAACAAAGAACTAAACGCAGTACCAACTTATTATAAGCCATGAGGTAGTTAAGCGAATTGCTTTTTTTAATTTAAAATATTCTGGTGCTAAAACACTTTAATTACGATAGAGTAAACTAGTATATTTTATTTAGAAGTATAATACAGGGTGTTCCTAAATATGATGTAAATACGAAAAGGGGCAATTCTTTGGCCTGTTTAATGACTAAAAATTCATATAAACATAGGTCCGCAAACGCTTCGTTGCCGATCTACAGGGTGTTGAAATTTCAAGATGTTTTTAGTTTTTTCTTCATAACTCTTGTAGTTTTTGAGATATTTAGCTCTAATTCGGAAAATAGGTTACGCTGTAGGACATACATCATTGGGCATACCAAATGGTTTTAAAAATTTACAGGGAGATATTTTTTCAGGTGTCATGCCCCTTTTCTTCCCATAAACTTTTTTTTGGTGCGCCGCTGGTAGATTCTAAAATACAAAATGCATTTTTTGTTTTATTCTAAAGCATTTTAATCTCTTGTAGTTTTTTCGTATTTACCACCGTTATCGAGAAAAAAAGTAAAAGGTTTTCTGTGTTTCGCTAGATGAAATTAAAATTTTTTAAATAGCCTAATAAGCTCTGGGCTTGATTAAGATAACATTTTGTTTGTATTTATTTGGACATTTTATAATAACAATAACAAGGAAACTATGTTATAAAAATTGTTGAAAGTGACCTCCGTCTACTCTTATGCATGCTCCCACTCTTCTTCTCATTGATGCCCGTACTTCTTCAAATACCCCCGGAGTATTTCTTATGGTTTCAAATCCATCTAATAATCGATTGCGTAAATCATCAACGGTATTCACTGGTGTTGTATACACTAGAGTTTTCAGGTGCCCCCATAGAAAAAAATCTAGACTATTTAAGTCAGGGGACCTAGGGGGCAATGCCTGAGGCCCACCCCGACCTATCCACTTGTTCTCATACACTTCATTTAAATACTCCCGAGCTAAAATTGAAAAATGTGCTGGGGCGCCATCGTGCATATACCACATTTCATTTCTCAGCAAAAGAGGTAAGTGTTCCAGTAGTATAGGCAATTCCTGTTGCAAAAAATGCCTGTATAAGTGACCATTAAGTCGACCAGGCAAAAAGAAAGGACCCATCAAATGGTCCCCAATTATACCACCCCATACATTTAACGAGAACTGCTCTTGGAAATGTGTTTCTACGATTCCATGTGGATTTTCTTCAGCCCATAGGTGGTTGTTGTGAAAATTTAAAATTGAATTCCTTGAAAAATTGGCTTAGTCGGTAAACAGTATTTTACAATCGAAATTTGGGTTAACTGCTAGCATATTAAGGTACCACTGGCAGAAATTAATCCTTAAAGGAAAATCTCGAGGAAGGAGCGCCTGCACCCTTAGAATGTGATAAGGGTATAGCAGAGAATCACGCAGGACACGCCAAACAACTTGATGACTAATATTTAAATTTTTACCGATTTTCCTGGTGCTAGTAAAGTCGATTCACTCAGTAAACCTGCAAGATGGCCGACATGTCATATGACAAAAGTCATTGAAAATGCAAAAATTTATTTTATTTAGCTGGAATATGACTTTTGTCATATGACATGTCGGCCATCTTGCAGGTTTACTGAGTGAATCGACTCTACCTGCATTTTCTTCTATTTTATTTAGAATAGCTTCTTCAATCTGTGGTGTTCTGACAGTACGTGGTCTACCGGCATCATTGGTATTTTTATTAAAAGTTCCAGTTTCCACAAGACGCCTGTGAATATTTGAGAATATTCGATGATCAGGTATCATCCTATCGGGATAGCGTTCCATATACAAACGTCTGGCTTCTGTTGCATTTCCATTCGCAAGGCCGTATATGAAATAATGCATCTCAGCCATTTCAGAATTGGTATAATTTGGCATTCCTAAGTGAATATATCGAATATTTAAACAAACACTTTTACACCCCACAGTTTAAAATTTAAACCTTTAATTTACAAATACTTGTGGACAAAAATTAATATTTCAAATGCGAACTGTCAAAATTAATAAAAATAAGAGATTACCCAAATAAAGCCAAGGCATACTAGACCAATTATTTAAAAAAATTTAATTTCATCTAGCGAAACACAAAAAACCTTTTATTTTTAGTATTGAAAATACTATTGGGATCGTGTTTACGCAAACTTTGCATTGCATGTCGATGTCGCTCATGTCGATGTCGCTCCGCCGTCTGTCGCGGCCAACAGCGCAATATCTAGATCGGTCTTGTAACATAATACTCTGATAAGACTTGGTAGAAATATAAATATGAATCAGCGTAAAGTCGGCAAGTAAATAATGAATAATGTTTAGTTTAGTTTGTGTTTTAAAGAACGCCATAGTAACTTTGTTAAAAAGTGTTTTATTGAGATAAGTTATAACTAAGGTAAGTTCACGTTATTTAAATCGGAATATTATATCGAAAAAAAAAAGCGGGAGGCAAAAAGTTGGAGCACAATAATTGCATATTACAGGGTCCGCCCAAATTTGGTTAACAAATGGGATAATTTTTTTATTATTGATTTCTCAGAAAATGTTATTGTACCGGGTGATTGGTTATATTTTGCACCCCTACCTATCTCATGAAAATCTTCATGGTCTATTTTGAACGCTTGGGTAAATAAGTATAATTTAAAAACATAGCATAAGTAGGCTTCGACAATATGACCGGTTGAATATAAGGCAATTGTTCACCTTGGTTGGTCTGCTATGTGAATATTATTGTTTATAAACAAATTAATGTTAATTATTCTTAGAAATAAAACCATACATTTAATATAATATGTATTAGTTAATATACAGGGTGTCCCAAACGTAATGGGACACAGAGCAACAGCAGGCTCCTTAAGGCAAAATAATGCGATTTATTTAAACTTGCATGATCCCAAAATTGATAACAACCAAGATAAAGGGTTCTCGTTTCTCTCGTGATTTAAACCAAATGCCAAATATAGTAAAACCCAAGCAAAATTTGAACGCGTTTAGGTTTGGTTCTATCATATTTGACATAAATTGTGTGCAACATATGTCAAATATGACAGAACCTAACCTAAATGCGTTAAAACTTTTTTTGGTATTTACTACAGGGTGGCCCATTAATGCGACAAAGGTCAATATCTCCTGTACCAGTAAGATAGCGGAAAACTTTTGACAAAGCTTATTAAGGGTTAAGAGGTGCCTCTTATAAAATTATTTTTGTCTATACAGGGTGCTCCAAAACACCAGCACGGTAAGAAATTTCCATTTCCAAGATATTGACTTTTAAAAAATGTAATTTTTGAATTTTGACAGATCTAACAGTACGTCTTAGAGCACTCACATGTCCCTATCTTCCATTTTTATTATTTTCCCAAAAAAATCACCTTCCGGTTAAACCGGAAGAACTATATTTCCTGCTTTCGAGTTACATCCGGTTTAGCCGGAAGTTTGATTTGGGAAGATAGTGAAAATGGAAGATATAGACATATGCGCCGTTTTGCTCTAAGATGTACTGTTAGAAAGCTATAGGCTGTCGAAATTCAAAAATATAATTTTTCAAAAGTCAATATATTGGAAACTATAGACTAATAATGCATTTAATAAAGGTAATTATAATTTATGTAGAATCTGAAAATTTTAAAAATATACAGGGTGTTTTATTTAAAAAATGGAAAATTTTTACCGTGGCGGTTTTTTGGACCACGACGAAAATAATTTTAAAAGAGGCACCTCTTAACCCTTTATAAGCTTGGTAAAAGTATTCCGCTATCTTTAATGGTACCGGAGATATTGACCTTTGTCGCACTAATGGGCCATCCTGTATATCAAATATGAGAAAGGTAGATTCAGATAATAGCAAAACAACAAGATATTATTATATATTATTTAAAATGCCCCGTCGATGAAATAAAAGCTGGAAAGTTTTACATCGTTTTGTTCCTAAAAACCCAATAAAACGTCATAATAATATGTTTTTTTTTAAAACCGACCAGAAAATATATAAACTTGTTTCGCGAGTGCGCAAATTTAAAAATATGAATTCAGATTTTGAATTATTTGACACGGAAAATGAGATTTTAGAAGAAATTTTGGAAGCAGCAAGGAAAGCGACTTACGATATATTGCCAGTAAAATCAAAAGCCCTTTACGAGAAGTTATACGACGCATATTTAAAAATAATATAAAATAAAATAATTTAATGTAAGTATATCGAAGTGTCGGTCTTAAAAAAAATATTGTACGTCACGCAACCGAAAATTAGTGTTGTGCAGGTCTCTCCAAGCTTCCAGGACTCGTCTACCTTGGAAATGCTTGTCTCGACCTGAAAAACACTACCTACTTTCCGGTCTTGTAACGTAAATTACTATATTCTAAATGGCCAGGCACGGCTAACTAGATGAAACTATTTGCAGTTAAATAACTCGAAAACCGCTGGTCCAAATATAGACATTATGTATATTTTTGCAAAGAGGAATTTAAGAACATTTAAAAAAAGTTCAAAAAAGTAACGTTTTTTGCTCGAGAGAGATCAAGAGAGACGAGAATTTCTCGACGAGAGAGGGTACTTCTCTCGTCTCGTCTCGGAGCTTTATTCGAGAGAAAATATCTCTCTCGTCTCGTCGAGAGAGGGCCAGACGATACGAGAGACGAGAATCTCTCGTCTCGGCGGCAACACTATACTTTACGAACAGGCGCGGAGACATCCGATAAATAATACGTGTAGGTACAGTTTCAAAAAAGGTGTATTTTGTCAGCAGGCTAAACACTTTAACATTTTTGCCTCGTATTTTCAAATTCCTTAAAAATGAATAAACCCTTGTAGATAAGGTGGAAGGTTGTTAGCCTAGGGATTATCGTCTCATGCAATCTAGTGTAAAACAACACGGAACGAGATTTCAAGAGGATTGTCCTCTCCCTTTTGCACTATTTGTTAGCCTGTAGTTCATCGGAATTTGATCCTGTTCAGACCGTTCTTGAACCTTCGCAATAAATGACGCACTTAATAAAGTAGGCCACCTGAAGAACACTTTACCTTTTCAGTGGAGGCATATAGAGGTTTTCGCTATGCTATAAAAGTTATTTATATTGCAATGTCAAAAAGTAAAATTTTTCAGAACGATGCCGGCATTTTCAAGAGCAAGCACGCCCTGCAAGTCCTGGAAACCTGCGAATTGTGTTGATATAGCTTACACAAAGTTGTCTACCTAATCGGATTCACATAAAGTATCTATATTATGTTATTAGGAGATACTTTAAATTAGTTTTCAGTGCTGAAAAGTTGTACTTTAACTTAAATTTAACTTAATACTAAAATAGTATTCTAGGACATCCAGGAATCGATAAACATAGGCTCATGTATAATTGTTCTGATGGCAGCAGTAATAAAGGGCATTTCAGTGACCACTAATTTCCCCAATTCATGCTGAGTCAGTGGCGGATTTAGAGGGGGGGCACAGGGGCACGTGCCCCCCCTGTCATAATAATTTCGCACGAACCAACCTAAGCGCAACACCCAAAATTTCAAACACAGTGACAAAGCATTGTACTGTAACAACCAAATATTTTTTTGATGCCAAAACTTTACAGCATTTAGAAATGGATATTAAAAATCAGGTTTTCAACGTGGTTTGATAATTAGCGAAAAGATGGCGTAAAAGCACGTTAGATAAAAAGCATACATTTTAGGATTTTAGAATTTGTGTTTTGTTACAGAAAACTGTAATCTGTGGTTTTGTTTACAAAGAAAGTATTATTTTGGGGTAGTAAGGACTTATTTTAATAAAAATAAACATGCCAAAACGGCTATGAATGTGGAATATTTGAGAAACAATTTTAGCTCATTAAGTATTGAGCAAAAAATTAAAATTAAAATTGAGGGAAGACCTAAACCCGAAATTAACTTGACACAGATCACAAAGTGTAGATCTAGGGACTTTATTGTTATTGATAAGTTTGCTGGAGATAAAACCAGAAGATTGAACTTTACTTTTAAACAATGTACCCGCTAATGAAAAATAAATTGGCGTTTTTTTATTTTTTTTATCTTATTTCATTTTCAATAAAATAAGTAGGTAATCATACATTTTTAAAATATTTACTAAAAATTATTGACCAAATTTGGGCGTGGTCTTAAAAAATTTTCGCCTGCGGCGCGTTTCGTCCACAGCGGGCTTTTCGTGCACCCCAAGATAACAAGTGCCCCCCCTGTCAATTTTTTCTGAATCCGCCACTGTGCTGAGTGATAAATGGGCACTAATGTGCAGCGCAACTAGACAATAAATATTTAATCATTAGGTTATAGTATGTACATTTTTCGGGAAAACATGCCCTAAGCCATCAATTTAATGCCAAACAAGGGGCGCTTAAAACGTTTCCTCCCTAAAAATGAAACGCGCATTTTCATTTAACATAATCTTCCTTATTAGAAAAAATTACCTTGTCAGACTACTATCTCTAACCGTTTTCAAGTGTAAACTAAATTATAACTCTAAGGCTACTGTCTTAAATACTAGGTATCCATGTGCAATGAAGCTTGATGACTCCGCTTACGTGCTTATTGGAGTGTAAAGTTTGAGCTGTTGGTTTTGGACAAGAAGAGGCTTTCAGATATTTTGATTCATGAAAGCTGCTTCTTTGAAGTTTCGTTTTCTCCAGTGCTGTTCCGTATCCGAAACCTTGGCTTCTGACCACAATGACATGTTCCGCTATACCTGATCTCGAAGTTTCCCCTCTTTAAGTATATATCAGATGTTCTTTAACTCGTCCGGGAAGAGGTATTTTTGTTTCTCCAATGTACGATTCGCTACACCCGCAAGGGATTTGATAGATACAATAGAACAAGTCTGTTTTGATATTATAATTTTTGGTTATCCTTCTAATCTTTTCAGAAATCCCCTTGACATAAGATATTATAAGAAATGCTTGCTCCTCTTTCGTTTCTATATTAGTTTTTACTTCGCGATTTTTAAGTTTTGTTGAGATGGTATTAGGTACAAAGGTTTCATAGTAACCATTCTGTTTTAAATCACTTTTGATGTTTGAAATTTCAATATTAAGGTCTCCCGGATTGTTGCAAACGTTAGATGCTCTGTAATTAAGAGCTTGAATTATGCCCTGTTTTATGGAGTTTGAATGATTCGATTCGTGAATAAGGTATTGCCCCGTGTGAGTGGGTTTCCTGTACACTGAAGTTTTTATGTTTTCAGCCCTTCGTTTGACGAGAACATCGAGAAAAAGTAGAGTGGAATGTTTTTCTCTTTCCATGGTAAATTTAATGGATTGTCTTATACTATTAACATGTTCCAAAAACCGTATCAGCTCTTTGTTGCTGTCTGTCCAGAAAATAAAGGTATCATAAACATATCTAAGCCAAAATTTAGGTTTAATCTTGGCAGTGTTAATAGCGTCTGACTCAAACAATTCCATGTACAAGTTAGCCACTACCGGAGAGAAAGATGAACCCATTGGAAGACCGTCATCTTGGGCATAGAATCTATCTTTTACTTGAAAGTAGGAACTACAAGACAACACTCCAATAGTTCCATATTACTTCATTGTCTACCACCTTTAAACAAATAATCTTCTTTAGCTTTACTGCACTTGCACCTGACTGAAATGACTCTATTTCATTACGAAAAATGTAGTTTTCAATTGGATAAAATATTCTCCAACCGAATAATATTGCTGAGTGTAATTTCTCACCTTACTGTTACATTAAAGCGACCTATAACAATATATACGTTGAATTTTACTGGCCCGAGGTTCTAATAATAAACTAACCAAACAACTGACAACACCTACAATTTGTCGATTACTGGCAAGAATTTCTCTTACTTACCGCTCAACACAATAAAAAAAATATTTCAGAGAGGTGCTATTGTTTGTAGTATTATTGCCAAAAGTGTGTGGGTGCGTCGTTAGTCGTTAAATCCATACTTGGAAATGATAATAATATGAACTCGTACGTTCTCATGAGGTCAAATTATTATTTTCATGTTTGTGTTTATTGCGTTATTGAAATATGTGTTTCGAATTATAAATTATAAATAGAATTTAAATAGGTTTGCATACTAATGTATTTTGTTTATGTTTACCAACACTGTCCCTTTTTCATATGTATGTATGTAAAATTATCATATGGATTTCAAAATAAAACTTCTTGAACCGGGTGTATAACTAAAAATGGAACCCGGCAGTATCTTGGAAACGGCTTGCGGAAAAAAATTTTATTACAAAATTTAAGGGAAATTGGTGCAAATTATATTTAGGTTTTTGGGATGGCCGTTAGGTGGCGTAAAGGCGTAAAGAAATTAATATAAAATGGACTTGACGCAACTTAAAAAGAGATCAGCGCTATTCTCACTTCCATTCTACTCTCGCTGCATTCCCTATCCATAGCAGCAACTGCGTTCCAATAGGGAAGCATCCACAGCGATGTTTAATGTTTTCTATTTTTCAGGTAAGAGTAAGCTTACGGTGAAATTCTGCTGGTGTCTGGAAATGGTTTAATCGCAAGAACAAAAAATTTAAATTATTTTATGGTATAAAATATAGCATATCTACCCAGGGTTGTGATTTTGTCCACTTTTTTTGATTTTGTCCAGGACATGGACAAAATTGGACAAAAACGGACAATATCGCACAATATTGGACAAAATCAAATTTCATTACATTTTATTAAATTTGTTGATTTAGGCAACCCAAAATACACGTTTGTATTGTGTATTATATAAACAATAAATACCAAATTAAAAATTCCAGAAAATGGCTATTTGTTATTTCATGCGTCCGTCATCCGACGGCACGATGATCCGACGGTATCCCGTTATTGTTGTTTAAGTTTTGTTTGACACCCTAATCCTAATATAATAAAGTTTTTTTAATTTTATATGTGTTTAATTTGATTTTGTACAATTTTGTCCATTTTGTCCAGAACAATTGATTTTGTCCGGACGGACATAATTGGACAAAATCGTCCAATTATGTCCACTAGGACGAATTCAACCAACCCTGTATCTACCGGGTGTTTCTCAAAAGATCCCTATAACTTTTTTGTATTTATAGATATTAAAATGAAATTTTGAGATTATGCATAAGAGACGAGTCTGCATTTATTGGCACAATTTTCAATTTGTTAGCACTTCCACTGTTAAAGTTACATTGTAAATCAGATAAAATGGTTAGTTTTACTAGAAATGAACAAATTGATATTCTCCTAATTTTTGGAGTGACCAGAAAAATACCTCTGAAGCCACAAGATTGTAAGTATTGTATGTTTTATAAACTAATGACATTACAACTTTAACTAAAAGCCATATTGCTTTTCAAAACCATTCCATTATTTTTCAAAGCTGCCTTTATATTTCTTTAGAAGAGAGAGGGCGGCAATAATGCATAACGCTTTAAAATTTGCGATTGGGATTTAAGGCAAATTTTTCATGTGTCAATGTTAAAGGAGTGTACGGTATCAAATTATTGGAAAAAAATGCTCGTTTTAAATATCCTAGTGAACCACCATCGTTCCATTTGGAAAAATGGAGTAAACATCAAGAAAACAAAATTTCATATTTTAAACGCTTGTGAAACTTAGAAAGTCAATTATGACATAATTTTAATTTTCATACTACTTGACTACAAATTAACAGATTTAATTAATTTGTAGCACTCTAGATTGAAAATTAAAAATAAATATAAAGATGTTATAACACGTCAAAAAATGACAAGTGAGGTGTCATTTTACTCAGAATATTATGCTGAATCCCAATAAGTAAAAATATACTGGATGTTCCATTTAAAATACCAAAGTCAAGGTCACTTCCGGTCAAACCGGAAGTGCTAACAAATTGAAAATTATGCCAATAAATGTAGACTCATCCCTTATGCATAATCTCAAAATTTCATTTTAATATCTATAAAAAGTTATGGGGGTAAACGTCTTTTGAGAAACACCCGGTATCTATAATAAATCCTGTGTTCTGTGATATCGGTTCTATTTAATCGCGGTATAGTCGATTTATCTATAATTAAAAATCACATGTTGTATTATTTTTATTGTATTTTCTCGATGAATAAATTATGTTTGAATTTGAATTTGAATAAATATTAAGCAAAATTTTTTGAATAATTGGCAAAAAAACCAATTTTAGTCGAATTTTCGCAAAATCAAAATTTTCTTTGAAGTACAATATTATTCGCTGTTGAACTTACACTGTGTGTATGTAACCAGTTCTACAGGGTGTCCGGAAATGACGATGAAAAATTTTAAGGTATGATTCTACATAAAAAGGTATGAAAAAAAGTTCATATTAACATAGGTCCGGAAATGCTTCCAGACGGAGCTACAGGCCCTTGAAGATGGTGTCATAAAAGTGGTTTTTATTTAATTTATTAGGATCTACTTACAATACAGAAATTAACTTCTACGTATAAGTTAGAGTGATTAGAGGTCACTCTTTGAAAATATCAGGTGACCCATAATTGCAACCAGTGGCGTGGGAACAAAGGGGTGGTTAGTTATTTAGGGTTATATTTTTTCGCCGAGTGTATTTTCTCTATCTTTTAAACATATTATGATTCTTTGAATATTTTTACGTAAAAAAGGTTCCCTTGGTATAAAGTCGTATAGTCTACCGTTTTCGAGATAAACGGACTTAAAAGGACGACTGCAGTGCGTAAATACAGTAAACAGGCTACGTAATAAAAATAAGAAGATGCTTGAATACTATTTTAAAATGTAGTTATTCTTTTACACCCATTGCCAAAAAGAAAAACGAAGTGACTGGTACCTACTACATTTTTAAATTCACCTGTGGATTCCACCAAAAACTTCATTTAAACCACATTTCAGTCTTAATGTGAGGGCACATTTAAAAGAAGTTTATCCTGAGCGATAGATAGAAAGAGGGGGCCCTGTAGCTTGGCCACCTCGTTCTCCAGATCTAAATCCATTAGATTATTTTTTATGGGGTTACCTAAAATTCTTAGTATACGAAGTACCAGTTCGCAGCGTTGAAGAATTAGAGCAGCGGGTGTTCGCTTGTTGTGAAGTTATAAGAAATAAACCTGGTATTTTTAGAAAAGTTAGAAGATCTATGAGAAAACGAGTTGGAGGATGCATTGAAATTAACGGAAATCATTTTTTACACTTATTATTAAATTTATAATAACATTGAAAAGAATTTAAAAATTTAGGGACAGCGTTGTTTATTATTTTGTTATTGATTTGTTGGTATTTTTATTAATAAAATTATTATTCAAAAAAAACTGAGCATTAAAGTCCGTTTATCTCGAAAACGGTCGACTATACGACTTTATACCAAGGGAACCTTTTTTACGTAAAAATGTTCAAAGAATCATAATTTATTTAAAAGATAGCGAAAATACACTCGGCGAGAAATATAACCCTAAATAACTAACCACCCCTTTGTTCCAACGCCACTGGTTGCAATTATGGGTCACTTGATATTTTCAAAGAGTGACCTAAAATCACTCTAACTTATACGTAAAAGTTAATTCTTGTAGTGTAAGTAGATCCTAATAAATTAAATAAAAACCACTTTTATGACACCATCTTCAACGGCCTGTAGCTCCCTCTGGAAGCATTTCCGGACCTAGGTTAATATGAACTTTTTTTCATACCTTTTTATGTAGAATCATACCTTAAAATTTTTCATCGTCATTTCCGGACACCCTGTATAGTTGCCAATTCAAATGTTTCACATTTAAAAGTTCATTGCCTTTTAATTAAGATTAATAATAAAATTGATTATCACGTAATAGGCTTAACAATTTATTAAGACATCATGCTTTAGCGGACTTGAAATATATTAATAAAGTTGTCCAATTCGAGATTCAAAGCAATAAATCCACTGGAATGTTCTTGTTTAATGCTTTTATTCGCCAAAAGTAATAAAAACTGTAGCAATTTCAAATCGTTTAATTGTAAGTCCCAATCGCTTTCGAGAAATTAAAAAGAATGAGAGCATTTAACAGGTAGATATTTCATTATGGTACATTTATAAAAATGTTAATAAAAATAGTTCTGTTGATATAAGTATTTTTTTTTATCTTTGCAAGAATGCAGCGAATATTATTTATGGATTTTTCTGCAGTTAAGGGGCCGATTCACTAGTAGTCCAATAAACCAAGCACTTTAAAAGGAATTTTTGTCACAAACCTGTACATTTTATTGCTTAAAATGTCACTTCGGTATTATTTTGTATTCCACCCTTGCAGAAGGAATGGAAAATCACTTAAAAATATGTTTTTGATCCGTAGCTTGAAAACAAAAAATACTAGAAAAAAAAGTCCCAGATAAAAGTTGTAGAGAATTTAAATCTAAATAAAATAGTTTATAATCATTTTTACGATATCTCCAATATTATGGTTAGAGTTGGGCATGGTTAATTGACCGATTTTATTATTTATGCATTTGTGATCTGTCCAGATTACTTCCTACCACCACCGAACATTAACAAGACGTTCGGTGCTACCAGCCAGGATAATGTTTAGTGTATCGTTATAGCGCCGTTATTTAAGAAAACAATAACCCCTGATTCTGGGAATCCCAATAGTCGGCCTCGTTTATTAGTGGTTCCCGGAACGGATTCAATCACAATGAAGGAAAGGAATAGAGAAGTTATTGTTATTCTCTTTTTATACCATTTTCATAGACATTTCCTTCTGTCTATTTATTTTCATTTCGTATTTGCCAGAGTTAGGGTTTGCACTGCATTGCATTTTTGTGAACTAACGACGCGACGTCGCATTTACGATGAGTTTGGGGAAGTCCAAAAACAAAATTTGGAATTGTTTTATCGAAATAAGAGAAGAAAACAAAGTAAAAGGGAAATGTATCTACTGTGGAGCAACTATTGAGATATACACTTATAGAATGTGTACCTGGATGGACCTAACTATATCATTCATTTGACCACCCTGTATACAATTTAGGTATGGCAATAGACTTTTCAGAATAAGCAAAACTTGTTATAAAAAATTATTTTTTTCCAAAATAAGAAATTTGACACGTCAATTGACCAAAAACAAATTGACCGGTCAAATCCACAACCCTAGTTATGGTCATAGAATCATATTCATTTTGAGGGTTGATCGGTGCCTTCGAAACTTCTCGTATTTATTAAATATTCAACTTGGCAACAGTGCCATCGGCGGGTTAAGACCACCAGTGAGTATGCGCAATATGTAGTATAAACTAGTGCTCGGAATTGTATTCGAATAATTCGAATATTCGAATATTCGACTATTCTAAATGCGAATTTTTTGTTAGTTAAAAAATTCTACTATTCAAATATTCGACTATTCGAAATTCGAATATTTGACTATTCAAGTAACTATTCGGCTATTTGAATGTTCGACCATTCGAATATTTAACTATTTGACTTTGTTCGGATATTTATATGTTCGACTATTCATGTTTTCTGTAAAACTGTAAATTTTAACGTAAAAAAGAAAAACAAAAATAAAATTATATAGTCAGCAAGCAGTTAAACCACTTCTACCGTGATTAAACGACTGTATTTCGATATTTAAATAGACGACTATTCGAATATTTGACTATTCGACTATTCAAGTATCTATTCGACTATTCGAATTATTCGACTATTCGAATTACATATTCGACTATTCGAATTACATATTCGACTATTCGAATTATTCGACTATTTGAATAACATACCAAACGACTATTCAAATAGGTACTTATATTTTAAAAATTCTGAGCCCTAGTATAAACAACAAAATGTCGATAAGCGGTTGCTCCGATGTAAACAGAACCGTCACTCATTATTTTTATCTTATGCCTTGTTGCGTTTGTGTGATTTTCAAGTGCTTTGTTGTCTAGTTTATAACAGCGCCTTGTAACTCTGATAAAAGTCCTCCAATTACTGTTAATAATCAACAATTAAAATACACTAAAGTAATAAAATATCTTGGGCTCTATATTGATGAGTCTCTGACATGGCAGCTGCAAATAGAAAAGTACAGAAAAAGATAGCTGCCCCAATTGGAATATTGAAGAGGTTAGGCTATTGCGTTCCTGGGCGTTTATTAAGAGCTGTGTATTTCAGCCTCATCCACTGTCACTTGCAATATTTAACTCTTTTATGGTATCCAACAAGAAATCAACTCATTGAGCCTTTGAAAATATTGCAAAATAAAGCATTAAAAAATGTATATAACTTTCCTTTAAGATATAGCACCAGCCGCCTATATCCTAAGCTTCAAATTAACAATCTAGATAGTAATTATAAATATCAAACCTGTATGTTCTTGTATGCAATTGTTAAGCAAACACTTCACTCAAATTTAACAGTGTTTGTTGAAAGTCAAATTCATGAACATATAATAATTTAATCGAGCTGCAAAAAAGTCGCACACAGCTTCTTTATAACTCTATTCTTCATAGAGGGGTAAATTTGTTTAATAAAATACCGCACATAACAAAGTTAAAAAATGTTAACTCATTTAAGAGAGATTTAAAAATGCTAATTCAATCAAACAGTGTTTGATGTATAATCATACTAATACTGCTACTTTTCTACCTTTCACTCCATTTTCACTCCTGTAAAAATTGTTTTTTGTTTTTTATGAATTATTGTTTTTTCCTTTTCTTTGATTGTGTTTGTTTCCTGTTTATACTAAGCACCTACTGTAAACATAGTTTTAGTGGATGAACCTACATAGTTTTATTGTAAAAATCTTTTGGTTCAATAAAGGATATATTATATGTATATAAAAAAAGTACCATTGCTATCCTATGTAATAAACTAGTGTTTTAAAAATCTGCCCCAAAAAATAGTTAAATACATTTTAAGCCGGTCCTGTTCAGGGTTTACATGATTCACAAAATGATGTGAACTGTGCAAACTCTGCATCCCGCTTTAGTTCTCCACAGGGGCCACAATCTTGTAACACGCCATTCAATGGTTATACTTATACAGTACCTATGTCTCCGTTATTTGGAACCATATGGAAAACTTTTTTATTATTAATTTTACGAAAAAAAGATATTCTTCATAAAAAGTTCTGCATGGTCCAAAACCTAAAATGCAACCATCAGACGTTAAATTTTTTTATTCGTATACGAGGATTGTCAAAAAATATGAATTTTGCCCAAGAGTAAAGTACCTACCTACCTTTATTTTTGACAATATCGAAAAATGTAATTATGAAAAGTTGTTCGGAATGTAAAACTATATTTTAATATGCACATCCTTCTACTTAATTTTTTTTTATTTTTACAAGTTTTTCTCAAATTACGGATACCGAACATTTTTATCTGATTCCCATTTTTTTTTCATGTTGCTTGCATTGTCTGAACAGACTGCATAAATTCTGTGTTGTAAACTTCCTTAGCTATAACTACACAGCTTTCCACAATCTCCTATTGTTTAGGAAAGTATTCCATGGTATTCTACTTTTTTCTACATAATTTCCTACATTTTCTACACGTCGTTACCCAACCCTGCCTGCAGGCTTTTAACAATTTAAAATTCTTAAAAGTTTTTTTATACGGCTGGCAGTAAGACACAATATTAGTAGATGATAATAATATTTGAAAATGCTCCAAAACATTAGGTACCTACCCTACCATACATAGGTACATCAACATTATTGTTATATGGAAAATGGCTTATCTCTTTATTCTAACAAAATCTTTTCTTTAGCTCCTTTAACGCTTTAACAATCGTCTACTCGCAGCTAATGCGCAAAATAAAACAGTTTCTCTTATTTTCTTTTCCGTATTATTTTTGCAACGGACTTAAATGTTTTCCTTTGACTGCCTAAAACACTGAGCGGTGGCAGTGCCGTAGTGCTTAAAAAATAAAATGTTTTAAATTGCTTTTAATGTTATCGGGCATCTTTATGCCAGCGACATCTTAATGTCAACCAGCCAGACGGGACCTACGTGGTACGTGGGTTCCGAACCGCCACTTTATCGGTTGATCTTATTCTAACGGCACAGCAGTGTTGCCAGGTCCAAATTTTTTTTTTCCCTAGATAATTTCTTAAAAATTCCCCAGATTTTCCCCAGATCGTTTAATTTGAAAACGAAGAAAAAATGAAAACAAAACATATCCCTATTTATTAATACAATTTTTTCTATAAATAAGCCACTTAAGGTTAATTTTTTATTTAAAATAATACATTTTTTATTCAACAATAAACAATTACCTATACATTTAAGATAAGATAAATCGGTACATAGGAAATAAACTAGTCAAAGCTATTACTTATTTGAATTATTAAAATTACCGCAGAAAATTGAAAAAATGCGTGGTTCCTTTTGTGCGATTCCCCTTAAATTACCAGCGAACGGAGGCCTGGGATTTACCGAGTTTCTTGTTGTTTATATTGAGAGTAAGGTTTATAGTAAATTCGACCTGCCTCAGATTCTGAGTTCCTAATAGTAAATCGGACTTAGAAAAGATAGCGTTTTTGCCATGGGTCAATCGATTTCTAATAATTTTTTAAGTGATTGCTTAATATATTTTTTACAAATATTACAAAATCAAAGAATAAAAATTCCCTAAATTATAGAAAATTTCCCTTTTTCCCTACTGATTGCAGATTTTCCCCAGATTTAGGGAAATTTCCCCAGCAATGGCAACCCTGCGGCACAGTTTTTACCAATGATCTGGTAGCTATAGATAAAACAATAACAAATAAATCTATTGGCAACACCGTATTCCATTCTGAAGTAAATCAACATACGAATTTCGCCCCTTCATTTGGTTGCCAAACTTACGCTGTTAAAAGTATTAACATGATGTGAGAAATTAAAATCTTTGTCTAAATATTATAAAAAGTCAGCAGTAGTAGGGGAATTTGGTATAATACGGCATACTAGTATAAAATGGCACACTACCTGTATAATAAATTACGCGCATTTCTTAAATCCCGTCATGCGATTTTCGACACTGGTGGGGAGCATACCAGCATACGACAACTGGATATTAAAACGAAGATGTCAGTGGATGTTTAGCGGTGGTAGGTGTTAGTTTGTTTTCGTGTATGTTTGAAATTGTTTGGAGATTAAGAAAACGTGCCTTAAACTCATAACCTACAACTTATTGAACAAATATTTATAACTTGACAGGTAAGTAGGATACTGAAGCATGTTTTTGTATTATTTGTATATTTTAAAAGTTATTTTATAAATATTTAATAACAAACAAAATTGACTTAGCCGTTTTGGATAAAATGGCACAGGGGTGATATGTTTAAAATGGTACTGTGCCGTTTTATCAAAGAATATAAAATAATATTATTTTGTGTTTTAATTTTAGATAATGCGCGTTATTGCCTAAACTGCAACAATTACAGAATAAAATAAAGCGAAAGAGCCAGGGACCAAATGTTTTAAACTCAACTTTAAATTTAATAGAGATGAAACAGAAAGCAGAAGAAAAAAAATTGAGAAGAAAGAAGATCTCAAAGAAAACGAAAAGCGAAAGTAGACCTTACAGATCAGTTCCCGATGTCGGGAAGTGGAAAGGCGTCAGTTTTTAAGGGTAGAAAACGATTTATCTCGATTTCCGGCAAAACTACAAGTCCTAAAAACGTTAAATGGCAAAGTTGTAGGTGTAATAAAAAGCTTTACAACTTTTGTATTTACACTTTTTTCACATAACCTCAAAATTTATGTGAAAATTCAAATAACCAAGTTTTTGGTTTTTTATTTTTATCTTTTACAAGAAAAATAAATTTGTTGAAAATTTACCTTTTTATGTCCCAAACACACTGTAATTTTTTTGATTTAAAATATTTATTTTTTCACCCTATTTTGACTTAATATCGAAAAAGCACCCTAATTTTCAATCGAAAATTCTCACGTCAAAATATCTGCTTTTTTAAAAAAGTCGGTGGGCTTTTTGTTCATTGAAATCTCTACTATCTGATGGTGTCAAAAAAAAATATACATTACTATGGTAAATGTGATGAAATCTCCTTTAAATCATACATTTAATTATATTTAGAACAACTATTTTCGCATATTTTTTGCGATCTTTATGTTTTATGGATTTGTAATTTTTTTGTTTTTCAATGTAACATGGAATCTTACGTTTTTCGAGTAATTAAAGTATAAATTTTAATAAATAGCTCAAAATTGTACATAATATTCGGATTTTTTTCGTTTCTTTGCATTTTTAAGAACATTTACCATAGTAATGTATATTTTTTTACACCATCAGAAAGCAGAGATTTCAACGAACAAAAAGCCCACCGACTTTTTTTTAAAAAGCAGATATTTTGACGTGAGAATTTTCGATTGAAAATCAGGGTGCTTTTTCGATATTAAGTCAAAATGAGGTGAAAAAATAAATATTTTAAATCAAAAATTACAGTGTGTTTGGGACATAAAAAGGTAAATTTTCGACAAATTTATTTTTCTTGTAAAAGATAAAAATAAAAAACCAAAAACTTGGTTATTTGAATTTTTCACATAAATTTTAAGGTTATGTGAAAAAAGTGTAAATACAAAAGTTGTAAATCTTTTTATTACCTACAACTTTGCCATTTAACGTTTTTAGGACTTGTAGTTTTGCCGGAAATCGAGATAAATCGTTTTCTACCCTTAAAAACTCACCCCCTTCCACTTCCCGACCTCGAATCGCCCGTACATTATTTTTACTTTCATTTTTGTTATATTCTTTTTCTTTTCCAATGGGTTTCATCCTACTATTATTTTTTTTGGTTTCAAAAATTATCGACCCTGGTTTAATTTTAGTTTTTAAAATTTTGAAATCCTGTTCTTTTTTTTGAAAACCCCCCCTAATACAAAATTCTGCCTGCGCCACTGCCACTACTGAACTGGGAACTTTTAGGAAGAAGTCAGTACTCATCAGCTGTTAATGTCACGTGTGGTTGTCAACTATCGAAACGCTTTGTTTTAAAAAAAAATTTACTTTAATACCCCATTATTACGTCTCTTTGGTGGGATTTGAAGGGTGTTGACGCAAAGCCCTCTGAGTGCATCGGGATCAGTAGGTATCAGAAGTATCACTTAACGAGACACCGTCCTTTTTACTGAATGCTCTGATTTGGAACGTCCCCCAATCCATCCGGGAACGGTACCAGAAATGCGTCGCTTTCGTAGGTTAGTGTCCTATCTGAATCCTTCACTTGATTTGGATGTAGCTATTTCTCGGCCACTTGCCGAAGAAATTACGGGTATCTATGACAGAGCGGTCAGTAAATAACTGTATATGTTTATTATTTGTTTAAATATAAAGGGCTAGTAAACTGATGTGATACTTAAGATCGTTTAATTACGTACTGTATTAACTAAGATCGTATAAACTTTACTTTCCGCTAGCGATGCATGAAAGCTATCGTCACGCTAAGCTGCCACCTGCCTTTATGGGTATCATTTTAAAGTTTTAATTAAAACGCATACAACAAGAGGAGGTTCACATTGTTTACAACTCGACGGCTATGCATTTTATTGGTGAACACCGAGGTGTCGCTTGAACCTGTATGCACCAATTTTAGTTAGTTACCTATTCTCCATGTTTTTCAGGATGTCGCCTTTTGCTTGGTTAATATGATTATTTAAATTAATATGATAATAAAACCTTTTCCATATACCCCCGAAAAACGGTACAACCATAGACCTTTGCTTTTATATACGTACACCTTCCTGCGTAAACAAAAGTTACGTTTTATGGGTGAAAAAATACGTTCAAGCGCACTGCTCGCCGGTCAGCTGCCTTCCCTCCAAGCAGCATCGGGCATGCGCATAAACCTCTTGTTATCGGCCTGTATTTACTTCTTTAGCGACATGCTCAAAATACACTCCAGAAATGACTTGGAGCTATTTTTGTTGTTGCGTTTTAAGGTTTCTCTGTGCATTCCTTTGCTGTCATACTAGACGCGTCCGTATATACAAATGATTATAGTCTAAAAAAGGTGAGTTTCACCTTAGGTTTTTACTATAAAGTCCGACAGGCCGCTTTACATAGTCAGAAGTGAGTAATATAAACCACCTAGGGGGGGAATAAAACCAAGGTAATAAACTGATAAAAAACACCTGCCATTAGGAGAATTATTGAGCTTCATAAGCAAGGCTTCATAGTCTTCTTCCTGTTAGTAAAGAGGTGTTTTTACCTGTATTTAACCTTTGTGGGCTTATGTTGGGCCTGTTATCGGCTATAATGTTTAGAAAACCATAACCACAATTTTAGATAAACATGAAAATATTATGTTGTTTTTATTTTTATCAAAGCGCAGGAGGCAGGAGTTTTCTTAAAGCAGAACATGTCATGTCAGACGCTATTGATTTTTAAAATGGAGTGCTAGTATATTGATACTTATAAAATCACTATTTCATCGATGTGAGGTGAAAAATAAGGTGCGCGTAAAAAGTTTAATTTTACCTTGAAAAACTAACCACGCCCCCGAAAAAAAGGCATTTAATTAAAAACAACTGGGTAAATTAAAATTAAAAATACAAAAAATTTAGAATATAGCCAATATTTTGTGCTTGGACGAATAAGTTAGCTCGTTTATGTGCTTGGTTCTTGTAATGTATTTAGTTTTGTTTTAGTGTTACAAGTAATTTAACAAAATTAATTAAAGATACCAAATATACCATGTTAAAAAAATATGGCGTCAGTAAATATTTTTCCTCCAGGTCATGATTTCCAAAAAAAAAAGGACTGTTTGGCTATACAGAAACTATTTCAGTCATTACTATAACGTATTTTATACTTTAAAGCCTTCTAGGCTTTAAGTTCAAAATGTAAGAGTAATATTAGAGTATACCTACATCACCTCAGAAAATATTCACATTGTAACCTGAACATGAAGATATAATAAAGACAAAACGAAGTAGTTTATTCTTTATTTATTGGCCTAAAAGATTTTTGGGCCCAATCTAAGCTAAAAAAATAACCTGCTTTGGCGTCTATAACTGACTTTCCTTAGACCTAACTATCAAGTCGATTTACAAGGTAATTATCTACTATTTTGGACAACCTCTTGGGCCTCTAAATACGTTATAATAAATTCGAATCATTTCGAAGAAACCAAACAGTTAGTCTCTTTAGCCGTTTAGTCCAAAAAGCCGATTTGGAAATAAAAAATAGTAATATCTTTTACTTAAATAGATCATTTTCTCCAAACTGTTTTACACAATTTGTGGCTGAAGCCTTTGATCAGAACTGTCAGGTTGATGTTATTTTTTACAGACTTTTCTAAGGCATTTGATAGATTGGACCATAGAATTTTACTTAATAAACTCAGCGTGTTTGGTATCTCAGGTAACCTTATAAAGTTTTTCCATTCTTATGTGCAATGAACGACAACAAATAGTGGAGTGCGGTGGCCAGTCATCTGTGCCATTGGATGCTACATCAGGTGTACCAGAGGGGTCCATTTTGGGTCCTATAATGTTTGTAATATTTATTAATGATAGGTAGTTAATAATCTTGACAGTGATGGTCTTCTTTATGCCGATGACAAGAAAAGCAATGCTCGTATTCGTAACCTGGCAGGCTGTGAAAAACTTCAATTGTCCATTATCATAATGGTGTGATAACTGCCGTTAAATATCAGTAAGTGTAACATGATGACCTTTTCATTAAAACGGCACACCCTTGTGTATGATTACAAAATTAATAACATTACAGTGGCCAGAGCTGAGACTTTTCGCGATTTGGGTGTATTATTTGACAGTAAACTATCTTTTGTTCCCCACATAAATGACCTTGTTGCGGCCTGCCATAGATCCCTAGGTTTTATAACTAGACTGGGTACATATCGCTAATCGTCAGCCGAGAGTGCATCTAATATTAGTACTAAAAAAATAATTTTCTTGTACTTTTTTTTAATTTACTATTGCTTTTTATACCTCACCTTCCTGCGGAACGTGAAGGAGAAACATATCGCCAAATTGTCATTATAACAACTGACAAAAACTAAAAAATAAAAAAACGGGTGCAAAATTTCCGGTTTCTCGTATAGATAGGTCGTTTTTGGAGACGGCATCGTATAGTGGTCGACGTCCTATTTCCAATGCCGTCTCGCTCGATTCGCTACGACTTTTCGTTACTAAAATATATGATATTAACTATTCTTACATAGATAGCTGATAAATTGGTGAAAATTTTATTGTGCCGAGCCCTTTGGGCACGGCACTGTTGGAGTTCGTTCGTTTCATTTTATACTTTTGACAAAACCATTTGTTAGCAACCTCTAATTTTGAAACATTTCAATTCATGATAAAAAATAAATTTAGTTTCTTCACAAACCTAGTTGATTTTTTTCGTACCAAGGATTGTCGCTGTAAGATTCCAAGATTGAAAAATTTTTCAGTTCCTAAATAACATACGACAGCTGTCATTTTGACAGTTAATTTTCAATTTAGGATTAAAACGTAAGATAGTAATTCTTACTTTTTTATAATTTGCACCCTTTATATTACCGGTAGGTATAAAACAATATAATTGAAAAAAGTAGTATTTGAGATGACCTAAACTAATCTCTAAACCAAAAGTGTGTTAGACGCACCCAATTCGATTTATTAACGATCCAACATGACCCTACATTGATTTTAAAAAAATCAAAAAATTGACTTCCCAACTTTTGATCGCGTTCGCAAATAACGGTGTTTTGTAGCCCAACGTCGTCTACATGCCAAAAAAGTTTTAATCGATTAAAATGATTTTTGCCATCTGTATCGCGCTACAACGAAAAAAAAACATATTTTTCAACTTTGACTTAAATAACTTTTTTCCGGTACACCCTGTATATTGGAAATTGTTCCCAGAACGTGCCCCTACTATTCCTCTCTACGTCCAGAAATTTTTTATCGTTTTGCTCTAACCTTTTCCGAGAAAAAAATTCGCGAATATCGAAATATCGAACAGCCTCCCACCACGTGGCGATGCATTTTCAATGTCGGAACGTCATCTTTAAAATCGAGATTACAACTATTTCTGAAACATTTTGGGCAAATATTTTGGTCAATAAAATTAGAAGAAGGTTCAAGGTAGATATTCCATCCGATTTAAAATTTGGAAATGTTCTTATTAGTCTAGCAAGTCAAGCTCAAAACACCAATTTTTCGCCATTTTTGACAGCCGGTTTTTTAGAATTAATTTACTTACATTAACCAAAGCAGTTAAAGCACTCTAGTCAAAATTAAATGGTATTAGAATTTGCAAATTTTGCTTGTTTCCGCACTCAAAAACTCGATTTTTCTTAAACTTACGAATATATTTTTATAAGTTTGAATATGTAGAGGTGTTGAGACTAAATCAGCGCGTCTTTTGGGAAAAAATAAAACGGTTTTGTTAAAAATTTAATAAGCTAGTCGATATAGTAAAACGTCGGATAAAAATATCTCTTGATAAATCATAAATTAATTTTTTTGAGCCACAAATGATGTTTTTTCAGAGCGCGTTTACTATGCAAACTTAAGCTTGTTTATCGGTTGATATGGTGGACCAAGAAAAAATTCAAAAAGTTATATTTATAGACACTTGCAGAAGTATTTAACAAACCAGTGCGACGCCAACAGAAATTACTGGAAAAAATTCATAGGCTGTCGTTTTTTCCGTATTAAAGATAAAGAAACGAAAAATATCTCTAAAATACAATTTGAAGAGCTCTATCCGCTAAAGTATACAACGTTTCGATCAAAAGTCGTTTTCCGTACGAAAAAAAATAAAAACTGCGAAAAATCACGCCTTCCAGTTTCTTACAATTTTTGATCATTTCCATTCCAGTTAGGTATAGAACGATATATTGGAAAAAGGTAGTTTTTGAGATGGCCTAAACGATTATCAAAACCGAATGTTGATCGGATGCACCCAATTCGACTTATTAGCGATCCACGAGGTACCATTTTTGATCAATTTTCAACTTTAAAAAAATCAAAAAAATTACTTCCAAACTTTCGATCGCGCTCACAAACAATAGGGTTCTGTAGCCCACGGTCGTCTACGCGTCGAAAAAGTTTAAATTAAAAAAACTCATTTTTACGAACTGTATCGAATCCCAACGAGAATCCGATAATTATCGACTTTAAAAATTAATAACTTTTTTCTGGCACACCCTGTATATTCGAAATTTTTACTCAACGTACCTCCACTATTCCTCTCTAAACTGAAAAAGTTTCAATCGTCCCACTCTTATCGTTTCCGAGAAAAGAAATCGCAAATGTGAAAATGTCGAAACTGACAACGACAACTTATTTTAAATGTAGCCGCCGTATATAATACTAGACTGGGTACATATCGCTAATCGTCAGCCGAGAGTGCATCTAATATTAGTACTAAAAAGATTTACAAAAATTTACAATAAAAAAATACTTTTCTTTTCTTTTTTTCTATTTACTATTGCTTTTTTTGCCTCACCTTCCTGCGGAACGTGAAGGGAAAACATATCGCCAAATTGTCATTATAACAACTGACCAAAACTACACAATGGTGCAAAATTTCCGTTTTCTCGTATAGATAGGTAGTTTTCTGAGACGGCGCCGTATAGGTGCTCTTTAAACTCGCACACCTTTGTGCAATGTGGGATATACTTTCCATATTTGCTCTATAAAAATATGTAAGTATTCAATCGATTAAAACATAAGCAAAAAATTATTCTTACATGGAAGCTATCAATTATCAGCTAATAAATTTGTAGAAATATTATTGTGCCGAGCCCTGTTCTAGTTCGTTCGTTTAATTATACGAGAGCTGTCACTTTGACAGGTAAGTGTAATTTTTTTTTAGCTTTTTCGTAGCGAGGGTTATAGCTGTAAGAATTCGAAATTAAAAAATGTTCAGGTACCTAAATAAGAAAGTTTTATACGACAGCTGTCAAATTTTGACAGGTAAGTGTAATTTTTTTTTAGCGTTTTCGTAGCGAGGGTTATAGCTGTAAGAATCTGAAATTAAAAAAAAATTCAATACCTACCTAAATAACAAAGTTCTATACTACAGCTGTCAAATTATGACAGGCGGGTGTAAATTTTTTTAAGCTTTTTTCATATAGAGGATTATAGCTATACGAATCCGAAATTTAAAAATTTTTTAGTACCTAAATAACAAACTTTTATACGACAGCTGTCAAATTTTGACAGGTAAGTGTCAATTTATTTAAACTTTTTTCGTAGCGAGGGTTAAAGCTGTAATAATCCTAAATTGAAAAAATTTTCAGTACCAAAATAACAAAGTTCTATACGACAGCTGTCAAATTGTGACAGGCGGGTATAAATGTTTTAAAGCTTTTTTCATATAGAGGATTATAGCTGTAGGATTCCGAAATTTAAAATTTTTTCAGTGATTAAATAACAAAGTTCCATACGACAACTGTCAAATTTTGACAGGCAAGTGTCAATTTTTTTAAAGTTTTTTCGTAACGAGGATTTTAGCTGTAAGAATCCAAAATTGAAACATTTTTCAGTACCTAAATAACAAAGTTCTATACGACAGCTGTCAAATTCTGACAGGTAGGTATATATTTTTTTAAACTTTTTTCGTAGCGAGGGTTATAGCTGTAAGAATCCTAAATTGAAAAAATTTTCAGTACTCAAATAACAAAGTTCTATACGATAGCTGTCAAATTTTGACAGTTAAGTGTCAATTTTTTTTTAGCATTTTCGTAGCGAGAGTTATAGCTGTAAGAGTCCGAAATTATAAAATTATCAGGTCCCTAAATAACAAAGTTCTATACGATAGCTGTCAAATTTTGACAGGTAAGTGTCAATTTTTTTTTAGATTTTTTGTAACAAGGGTTATAGCTGTAAGAATCCTAAATTTAAAAATTTGTCAATACCTAAATAACACAGTTTTATACGACAGCTGTCAAATTGTGACAGGTAATTGTCAATTTTCTTTTAGATTTTTTGTAACGAGGGTTATAGCTGTAAGAATCCTAAATTAAAAAATTTCTCAGTTTTTAAATAACAAAGTTCTATACGACAGCTGTCATTTTGACAGGTAAATGTCAAGTTTTTTTAAGCTTTTCTTGTATCTAGGATTATAGCTGTAAGAATCCGAAATTTAAAAAAATGTCAGTACCTAAATAAGAAAGTTCTATACTACAGCTGTCAGATTTTGACAGGTAAGTGTAATTTTTTTTTAGCTTTTTCGTAGCGAGAGTTACAGCTGTAAGAATCCTAAATTAAAAAAATTTTCAGTTAGTAAATAACAAAGTTCTATACGCTAGCTGTCAGATTTTGACAGGTAAGTGTCAATTTTTTTAGCTTTTTTCGTATAGATTATTATAGCTGTAAGAATCCAAAATTTAAAAAATTTTCAGTACCTAAATAACGACATTAAAAAAAAAGGAAAAAAAAAGAAAAAAAAAACACTGGGGTTTGAACCCACGACCTTCGTCTCCAAAATCAACTGCCTCTACTACTACGCTACCGAAGCTTAGAGAGTGATTTGTGGTAAATAGGATATTAATGCCATAATGGATATTATACACAACTTTAAGTACATATTAAAAATACTTACTAATACACTTTTTTCAATTATTTTTGGTCAATCGCAAAGAAAAAGGTCCAAGACAGGGGTTTCATACATTAAATACTTTCCAAATATTATAAAAACTATAAAAATTGAAGGTAATATGCCTCCTGCAAGCCATTTTTATTATTACAAGTACGGGATAAATGCGATATTTTCCCCCTTATTTTTGGTCAAACGAAAAAGATAAAGGTTTAAGGTACGTATTTCCCACAAAAGAGGTAGTCTAAATGGTCTAATTCCTCTAAAAAATCAATTTGGAAATCGCATTTTTCACCTATTTTTGACAGATGGTATAAAAGTTAAAGTTCAGGAAAACGCACGTGGTAAAACCATGGCCAACTTTTTCTAAATCGAATGGTGTTAGAATTTGAAAATTGTGCCTGTTTCCGCACCCAAAAAAGCAACTTTGCTCAAATTTGCGAATATATTTTGATAAGTTTGGACATGCAGGAATATTGAGAAGTAATCAGCGCATATTTTAAGAAAAAAATAAAACGGTTTTGTTAAAAATTGAATAAGCTACAGTCGATATAGTAAAACCTCTGGTGAAGGAACCTATAAAAAAATCATAAATTAATTTTTTTGAGCCACAAAATATGTTTTCCCAAAGGGCGCTTATAATACAAATTAAAGCTTCTTTATCCGTTGATATAGTGTACCAAGAAAAAATTTTAAATGTTATATATTATAGACACTTGCAGAATTATTTAAGCAAACCAGTGCAACGCCAACAGAAATTACGGGAAAAAGTTCATAAGCTGCCGTTTTTTCCGTATTTAAGATAAAAAAACGAAAAAATATCTCTTAAATACAATTTGACGGCTCTATCCGCTAAAGTATACAACGTTTCGATCAAAAGTCGTTTTCCGTACGAAAAAAAATAAACGGAATAAAAACGGAGAAAAAAAATCACGCCTTACACTGTGGTTTCCAGTTTCTTACCATTTTCGGCAATTTCCATTCCAGTTAGGTATAGAACCATATATTGGAAAAAGGTAGATTTTGAGATGGCCTAACCGATTATCCAAACCGCATGTCGATTGGATGCACCCAATTCGACTTATTAGCGATCCAAGAGGTACCATTTTCGACCAAATTTTGACTTTAAAAAAATCAAAAAAATTACTTCCAAACTTTCGATCGCGCTCACAAACAATAGGGTTCTGTACCCCACGGTCGCCTACGCGTCGAAAAAGTTTAAATCGAAAAAACTAATTTTTGTGGCCTGTATTGTGTGCCAACGAGATCCCGATATTTCTCGACTTTAAAAATTAATAACTTTTTTCCGGCACACCCTGTATATTCTAAATGTTTACACAACGTACCCCCACTATTCCTCTCTAAACCCAAAAAGTTTCAATCATCCCACATTAACCGTTTCCGAGAAAAAAAATCGCAAATATGAAAATGTCGAAACTGACGGCGGCGGCGGCGGCGCCGACAACATACGCACATTATTTTCACCGAAGCGCCGTATAACATATCGCGGTGTAGCGCGATATGTAAAAGCTGCATATCGCCTGATCGTCACTGTCGTGACTCTAAAGGTAAAAGTCATTACATAAAAGAATTTTAAAAAATTTGAATTTTTAATTTTTTAAATTTTTTTTTCATTTTTTATAATTTTTTTTTTAAATATTCTGTTTTACTATATTATTTACTTTTGTATCACACTCCTTCGGACTGTGATGTGAAAACATATCGCCTAATTTGTCAATATAACACCTGTCAAGAAATATTTACAAATAAAAAATTAAAAAAAAAAGAAAAAAAAACACTGGGGTTTGAACCCTCGACCTTCGTCTCCAAAATCAACAGTCTTTAGTACTACGCCACTGAAGCTCACAGATTGATTTGTGGTAAATAGGATATTAATGACGTATTCGATATTACATAGAACGTTGAGTATTGAAGATACACACAAATAATACACTTTTTTCAATTATTTTTGGTCAACCGCAAAGAAAAAGGTCCAAGACAGGTGTTTCATACATTAAATACTCTCCAAATATTATAAAAACTATAAGAACTGAAGTTAATATGCCTCCTGCAAGCCATTTTTATTATTACAAGTACGGGATAAATGCGATATTTTCCCCCTTATTTTTGGTCAAACGAAAAAGATAAAGGTTCAAGGTAGGTATTTCCCACAAAAGACGTAGTCTAAATGGTCTTATTCCTCTAAAAAATCAATTTGGAAATCGCATTTTTCACCTATTTTTGACAGATGGTATAAAAGTTAAAGTTCAGGAAAACGCACGTGGTAAAACCATGGCCAACTTTTTCTAAATCGAATGGTGTTAGAATTTGAAAATTGTGCCTGTTTCCGCACCCAAAAAAGCAACTTTGCTGAAATTTGCGAATATATTTTGATAAGTTTGGACATGCAGGAATATTGAGAAGTAATCAGCGCATATTTTGAGAAAAAAATAAAACGGTTTTGTTAAAAATTGAATAAGCTACAGTCGATATAGTAAAACCTCTGGTGAAGGAATCTATAAAAAAATCATAAATTAATTTTTTTGAGCCACAAAATATGTTTTCCCAAAGATCGCTTATAATACAAATTAAAGCTTCTTTATCCGTTGATATAGTGTACCAAGAAAAAATTCAAAATGTTATATATTATAGACACTTGCAGAATTATTTACGCAAACCAGTGCAACGCCAACAGAAATTACGGGAAAAAGTTCATAAGCTGCCGTTTTTTCCGTATTAAAGATAAAAAAACGAAAAAATATCTCTTAAATACAATTTGACGGCTCTATCCGCTAAAGTATACAACGTTTCAATCAAAAGTCGTTTTCCGTACGAAAAAAAATAAACGGAATAAAAACGGAGAAAAAAATCACGCCTTACACTGTGGTTTCCAGTTTCTTACCATTTTCGGCAATTTCCATTCCAGTTAGGTATAGAACGATATATTGGAAAAAGGTAGATTTTGAGATGGTCTAACCGATTATCCAAACCGAATGTCGATTGGATGCACCCAATTCGACTTATTAGCGATCCAAGAGGTACCATTTTCGACCAAATTTTGACTTTAAAAAAATCAAAAAAATTACTTCTCAATTTCCGATATCCTTCATCTACGAACTTGCTCTTTATTTGACGGATCTCTCCAACCTCCAGAAATGAAAATCGAAAAAAATAATTTTTGCGACCTGAAATGCGTTACAGCGGATTTCGCATATTTCCCGACTTTGACGTTTAATAACTTTTTTTCGGTACACCCTGTATATTTAAAATTTTTCACAAAATGTGCCCCCGTTATTCCTCTATAAAACCAAATAATCAAAATCAGTGCGAAATGTACCACTTTAGAGAAAAAAAATCGAAAATGTCAAAAATCGTGATTTCAAAAATCGGGTACGACGACGACAACCCTCGAACATTTTCAAATGTAGGAGGAGATATACATATCGCTCGAAAGGGGCGATATGTAAAAGCTGCATATCGCCTGATCGTCACTGTCGTGACTCTAAAGGTAAAAGTCATTACATAAAAGAATTTAAAAAAATTTGAATTTTTAATTTTTTAAATTTTTTTTTCATTTTTTATAATTTTTTTTTTAAATATTCTGTTTTACTATATTATTTACTTTTGTATCACACTCCTTCGGACTGTGATGTGAAAACATATCGCCTAATTTGTCAATATAACACCTGTCAAGAAATATTTACAAATATTTCATTTGATATTTTAATCTTAATATGAGAACTACACTAAAACAACAAAATATTTTTTTATAAACGCGATTATTACACATAAAAAATGTCAAAATGACAGCTGTCAATATATAACTAATAATACTGTAACGCGTGTATTTTATTTTTATCCTTTTTATTTATGTTTCACAAAATTAACACTTAATATTAAATAGTTTATTTGAAATAGTTGAACTTTGAAATTGTCAAAATGACAGCTAGAAAGAAACAACCTCTTTTTCAACATACAAAATCTTTGTTCCACACAATAACTCATTTTTCATTCGTATGCCAAATTTTGTTCAGACCAGATAAGTAGTTTTCAATTTATGCTTTTACTTCTTCGGATATATTCGTTTTTCCAAGACAATAATAGCAGTCCATTTTAAATTTCATAACTATCATATTTCTCCGAATATAAAGATTAAAGATGTTTTATAGGGTCGAAACGTTGATATTTAGTTAAAGCAATAGTGCACAAATACGTTAGAAGAAGCAAGATTTATAAAACTGCAATAAAAATTACAAGTTTATATTTAAAAATAAAAACCTGATGATGATATCTAGATGACGAAACGTTTTACTCGAAATCTGATGACATCATATGATAGGAAACGAAATACGGCAATGCCAAAGTTAAATTATTTTTTCTTTATCCTTTCAAAGAAGGTCACAAACCCAAATATAAGAACATTAAATTTGAAGATGTTTTATAGGCTCGAAACTTTAATATTTTTTTAAAGCAATATTGCACAAAAACGTTAGAAGAAGCAAGATTTACGAAACTGCAATAAAAATTACAAGTTTATATTTAAAAATAAAAACTTGATGATGGTATCTAGATGATGAAACGTTTTACTCGAAATCTGATGACATCATATGATAGGAAACGAAATACGGCAATGCCAAAGTTAAATTATTTTTTCTTTATCCTTTCAAAGAAGGTCACAAACCCAAATATAAGAACATAAAATTTGAAGATGTTTTATAGGCTCGAAACTTTAAAATATTTTAAAAGCAATATTGCACAAAAACGTTAGAAGAAGCAAGATTTACGAAACTGCAATAAAAATTACAAGTTTATATTTAAAAATAAAAACCTGATGATGGTATCTAGATGACGAAACGTTTTACTTGAATTCTGACGACATCATATGATACGAAACAAAATAAGGCAATGCCAAATTGAAAAAATTTTCAGTACCTAAATAACAAAGTTCTATACGATAGCTGTCAAATTTTGACAGTAAAGTGTCAATTTTTTTTTAGCTTTTTCGTAGCGAGAGTTATAACTGTAAGAGTCCGAGATTATAAAATTATCAGGTCCCTAAATAACAAAGTTCTATACGATAGCTGTCAAATTTTGACAGGTAAGTGTCAATTTTTTTTTTTGATTTTTTGTAACGAGGGTTATAGCTGTAAGAGTCCTAAATTTAAAAATTTGTCAGTACCTAAATAACACAGTTTTATACGATAGCTGTCAAATTTTGACAGGTAAGTGTCAATTTTTTTTTAGATTTTTTGTAACGAGGGTTATAGCTGTAAGAATCCTAAATTTAAAAATTTCTCAGTTCCTAAATAACAAAGTTCTATACGACAGCTGTCATTTTGACAGGTAAATATCAAGTTTTTTTTAAGCTTTTCTTGTATCTAGGATTATAGCTGTAAGAATCCGAAATTTAAAAAAATTTCAGTACCTAAATAACAAAGTTCTATACTACAGCTGTCAGATTTTGACAGGTAAGTGTAATTTTTTTTTAGCTTTTTCGTATGGATTATTATAGCTGTAAGAATCCAAAATTTAAAAAATTTTCAGTACCTAAAATAACGACATTAAAAAAAAAATTAAAAAAAAAGAAAAAAAAACACTGGGGCTTGAACCCTCGACCTTCGTCTCCAAAATCAACAGTCTTTAGTACTACGCCACCGAAGCTTGCAGATTGATTTGTGGTAAATAGGATATTAATGACGTATTCGATATTACATAGAACGTTGAGTATTGAAGATACACACAAATAATACACTTTTTTCAATTATTTTTGGTCAACCGCAAAGAAAAAGGTCCAAGACAGGTATTTCATACATTAAATACTCTCCGAATATTATAAAAAGTATAAAAATTGAAGTTAATATGCCTCCTGCAAGCTATTTTTATTATTACAAGTACGCGTATAAATGCGATATTTTCCCCCTTATTTTTGGTCAAACGAAAAAGATAAAGGTTCAAGGTAGGTATTTCCCACAAAAGACATAGTCTAAATGTTCTTATTCCTCTAAAAAATCAATTTGGAAATCGCATTTTTCACCTATTTTTGACAGATGGTATAAAAGTTAAAGTTCAGGAAAACGCACGTGGTAAAACCATGGCCAACTTTTTCTAAATCGAATGGTGTTAGAATTTGAAAATTGTGCCTGTTTCCGCACCCAAAAAAGCGACTTTTCTCAATTTTGCGAATATATTTTAATGATTTTGAATATGTAGAGGTGTTGCGAAGTAATCAGCGCATTTTTTGAGAAAAAAATAAAACGGTTTTGTTAAAAATTGAATAAGCTACAGTCGATATAGTAAAAAAAAAGCTGCCGTTTTTTCCGTATTAAAGATAAAGAAACGAAAAGATATCTCTTAAATACAATTTGACGAGCTCTATCCGCTAAAGTTCACAACGTTTCGATCAAAAGTCGTTTTCAGTACGAAAAAAAATAAAAACCGTGAAAAAATCAGGCCTAACTTTATGATTTCCACTTTCTTACAATTTTCGGCAATTTCCATTCCAGTTAGGTATAGAACGATATATTGGAAAAAGGTAGATTTTGAGATGGCCTAACCGATTATCCAAACCGCATGTCGATTGGATGCACCCAATTCGACTTATTAGCGATCCAAGAGGTACCATTTTCGACCAAATTTTGACTTTAAAAAAATCAAAAAAATTACTTCTCAATTTCCGATATCCTTCATCTACGAACTTGCTCTTTATTTGACGGATCTCTCCAACCTCCAGAAATGAAAATCGAAAAAAATAATTTTTGCGACCTGAAATGCGTTACAGCGGATTTCGCATATTTCCCGACTTTGACGTTTAATAACTTTTTTTCGGTACACCCTGTATATTTAAAATTTTTCACAAAATGTGCCCCCGTTATTCCTCTATGAAACCAAATAATCAAAATCAGTGCGAAATGTACCACTTTAGAGAAAAAAAATCTAAAATGTCAAAAATCGTGATTTCAAAAATCGGGTACGACGACGACAACCCTCGAACATTTTCAAATGTAGGAGGAGATATACATATCGCTCGAAAGGGGCGATATGTAAAAGCTGCATATCGCCTGATCGTCACTGTCGTGACTCTAAAGGTAAAAGTCATTACATAAAAGAATTTAAAAAAATTTGAATTTTTAATTTTTTAAATTTTTTTTTCATTTTTTATAATTTTTTTTTTAAATATTCTGTTTTACTATATTATTTACTTTTGTATCACACTCCTTCGGACTGTGATGTGAAAACATATCGCCTAATTTGTCAATATAACACCTGTCAAGAAATATTTACAAATAAAAAATTTAAAAAAAAAGAAAAAAAAACACTGGGGTTTGAACCCTCGACCTTCGTCTCCAAAATCAACAGTCTTTAGTACTACGCCACTGAAGCTCACAGATTGATTTGTGGTAAATAGGATATTAATGACGTATTCGATATTACATAGAACGTTGAGTATTGAAGATACACACAAATAATACACTTTTTTCAATTATTTTTGGTCAACCGCAAAGAAAAAGGTCAAAGACAGGTGTTTCATACATTAAATACTCTCCAAATATTATAAAAACTATAAGAACTGAAGTTAATATGCCTCCTGCAAGCCATTTTTATTATTACAAGTACGGGATAAATGCGATATTTTCCCCCTTATTTTTGGTCAAACGAAAAAGATAAAAGTTCAAGGTAGGTATTTCCCACAAAAGACGTAGTCTAAATGGTCTTATTCCTCTAAAAAATCAATTTGGAAATCGCATTTTTCACCTATTTTTGACAGATGGTATAAAAGTTAAAGTTCAGGAAAACGCACGTGGTAAAACCATGGCCAACTTTTTCTAAATCGAATGGTGTTAGAATTTGAAAATTGTGCCTGTTTCCGCACCCAAAAAAGCAACTTTGCTCAAATTTGCGAATATATTTTGATAAGTTTGGACATGCAGGAATATTGAGAAGTAATCAGCGCATATTTTGAGAAAAAAATAAAACGGTTTTGTTAAAAATTGAATAAGCTACAGTCGATATAGTAAAACCTCTGGTGAAGGAACCTATAAAAAAATCATAAATTAATTTTTTTGAGCCACAAAATATGTTTTCCCAAAGATCGCTTATAATACAAATGAAAGCTTCTTTATCCGTTGATATAGTGTACCAAGAAAAAATTTAAAATGTTATATATTATAGACACTTGCAGAATTATTTACGCAAACCAGTGCAACGCCAACAGAAATTACGGGAAAAAGTTCATAAGCTGCCGTTTTTTCCGTATTAAAGATAAAAAAACGAAAAAATATCTCTTAAATACAATTTGACGGCTCTATCCGCTAAAGTATACAACGTTTCAATCAAAAGTCGTTTTCCGTACGAAAAAAAATAAACGGAATAAAAACGGAGAAAAAAATCACGCCTTACACTGTGGTTTCCAGTTTCTTACCATTTTCGGCAATTTCCATTCCAGTTAGGTATAGAACGATATATTGGAAAAAGGTAGATTTTGAGATGGCCTAACCGATTATCCAAACCGAATGTCGATTGGATGCACCCAATTCGACTTATTAGCGATCCAAGAGGTACCATTTTCGACCAAATTTTGACTTTAAAAAAATCAAAAAAATTACTTCTCAATTTCCGATATCCTTCATCTACGAACTTGCTCTTTATTTGACGGATCTCTCCAACCTCCAGAAATGAAAATCGAAAAGAATAATTTTTGCGACCTGAAATGCGTTACAGCGGATTTCGCATATTTCCCGACTTTGACGTTTAATAACTTTTTTTCGGTACACCCTGTATATTTAAAATTTTTCACAAAATGTGCCCCCGTTATTGCTCTATAAAACCAAATAATCAAAATCAGTGCGAAATGTACCACTTTAGAGAAAAAAAATCGAAAATGTCAAAAATCGTGATTTCAAAAATCGGGTACGACGACAACCCTCGAACATTTTCAAATGTAGGAGGAGATATACATATCGCTCGAAAGGGGCGATATGTAAAAGCTGCATATCGCCTGATCGTCACTGTCGTGACTCTAAAGGTAAAAGTCATTACATAAAAGAATTTAAAAAAATTTGAATTTTTAATTTTTTAAATTTTTTTTTCATTTTTTATAATTTTTTTTTTAAATATTCTGTTTTACTATATTATTTACTTTTGTATCACACTCCTTCGGACTGTGATGTGAAAACATATCGCCTAATTTGTCAATATAACACCTGTCAAGAAATATTTACAAATATTTCATTTGATATTTTAATCTTAATATGAGAACTACACTAAAACAACAAAATATTTTTTTATAAACGCGATTATTACACATAAAAAATGTCAAAATGACAGCTGTCAATATATAACTAATAATACTGTAACGCGTGTATTTTATTTTTATCCTTTTTATTTATGTTTCACAAAATTAACACTTAATATTAAATAGTTTATTTGAAATAGTTGAACTTTGAAATTGTCAAAATGACAGCTAGAAAGAAACAACCTCTTTTTCAACATACAAAATCTTTGTTCCACACAATAACTCATTTTTCATTCGTATGCCAAATTTTGTTCAGACCAGATAAGTAGTTTTCAATTTATGCTTTTACTTCTTCGGATATATTCGTTTTTCCAAGACAATAATAGCAGTCCATTTTAAATTTCATAACTATCATATTTCTCCGAATATAAAGATTAAAGATGTTTTATAGGGTCGAAACGTTGATATTTAGTTAAAGCAATAGTGCACAAATACGTTAGAAGAAGCAAGATTTATAAAACTGCAATAAAAATTACAAGTTTATATTTAAAAATAAAAACCTGATGATGATATCTAGATGACGAAACGTTTTACTCGAAATCTGATGACATCATATGATAGGAAACGAAATACGGCAATGCCAAAGTTAAATTATTTTTTCTTTATCCTTTCAAAGAAGGTCACAAACCCAAATATAAGAACATAAAATTTGAAGATGTTTTATAGGCTCGAAACTTTAATATTTTTTTAAAGCAATATTGCACAAAAACGTTAGAAGAAGCAAGATTTACGAAACTGCAATAAAAATTACAAGTTTATATTTAAAAATAAAAACTTGATGATGGTATCTAGATGATGAAACGTTTTACTCGAAATCTGATGACACCATATGATAGGAAACGAAATACGGCAATGCCAAAGTTAAATTATTTTTTCTTTATCCTTTCAAAGAAGGTCACAAACCCAAATATAAGAACATAAAATTTGAAGATGTTTTATAGGCTCGAAACTTTAAAATATTTTTAAAGCAATATTGCACAAAAACGTTAGAAGAAGCAAGATTTACGAAACTGCAATAAAAATTACAAGTTTATATTTAAAAATAAAAACCTGATGATGGTATCTAGATGACGAAACGTTTTACTAGAATTCTGACGACATCATATGATACGAAACAAAATACGGCAATGCCAAATTGAAAAAATTTTCAGTACCTAAATAACAAAGTTCTATACGATAGCTGTCAAATTTTGACAGTAAAGTGTCAATTTTTTTTTAGCTTTTTCGTAGCGAGAGTTATAACTGTAAGAGTCCGAGATTATAAAATTATCAGGTCCCTAAATAACAAAGTTCTATACGATAGCTGTCAAATTTTGACAGGTAAGTGTCAATTTTTTTTTTTGATTTTTTGTAACGAGGGTTATAGCTGTAAGAGTCCTAAATTTAAAAATTTGTCAGTACCTAAATAACACAGTTTTATACGATAGCTGTCAAATTTTGACAGGTAAGTGTCAATTTTTTTTTAGATTTTTTGTAACGAGGGTTATAGCTGTAAGAATCCTAAATTAAAAAATTTCTCAGTTCCTAAATAACAAAGTTCTATACGACAGCTGTCATTTTGACAGGTAAATATCAAGTTTTTTTTAAGCTTTTCTTGTATCTAGGATTATAGCTGTAAGAATCCGAAATTTAAAAAAATTTCAGTACCTAAATAACAAAGTTCTATACTACAGCTGTCAGATTTTGACAGGTAAGTGTAATTTTTTTTTAGCTTTTTCGTATAGATTATTATAGCTGTAAGAATCCAAAATTAAAAAAATTTTCAGTACCTAAAATAACGACATTAAAAAAAAAATTAAAAAAAAAGAAAAAAAAACACTGGGGCTTGAACCCTCGACCTTCGTCTCCAAAATCAACAGTCTTTAGTACTACGCCACCGAAGCTTGCAGATTGATTTGTGGTAAATAGGATATTAATGACGTATTCGATATTACATAGAACGTTGAGTATTGAAGATACACACAAATAATACACTTTTTTCAATTATTTTTGGTCAACCGCAAAGAAAAAGGTCCAAGACAGGTATTTCATACATTAAATACTCTCCGAATATTATAAAAAATATAAAAATTGAAGTTAATATGCCTCCTGCAAGCTATTTTTATTATTACAAGTACGCGTATAAATGCGATATTTTCCCCCTTATTTTTGGTCAAACGAAAAAGATAAAGGTTCAAGGTAGGTATTTCCCACAAAAGACATAGTCTAAATGTTCTTATTCCTCTAAAAAATCAATTTGGAAATCGCATTTTTCACCTATTTTTGACAGATGGTATAAAAGTTAAAGTTCAGGAAAACGCACGTGGTAAAACCATGGCCAACTTTTTCTAAATCGAATGGTGTTAGAATTTGAAAATTGTACCTGTTTCCGCACCCAAAAAGCGACTTTTCTCAATTTTGCGAATATATTTTAATGATTTTGAATATGTAGAGGTGTTGCGAAGTAATCAGCGCATTTTTTGAGAAAAAAATAAAACGGTTTTGTTAAAAATTGAATAAGCTACAGTCGATATAGTAAAAAAAAAAGCTGCCGTTTTTTCCGTATTAAAGATAAAGAAACGAAAAGATATCTCTTAAATACAATTTGACGAGCTCTATCCGCTAAAGTTCACAACGTTTCGATCAAAAGTCGTTTTCAGTACGAAAAAAAATAAAAACCGTGAAAAAATCAGGCCTAACTTTATGATTTCCACTTTCTTACAATTTTCGGCAATTTCCATTCCAGTTAGGTATAGAACGATATATTGGAAAAAGGTAGATTTTGAGATGGCCTAACCGATTATCCAAACCGCATGTCGATTGGATGCACCCAATTCGACTTATTAGCGATCCAAGAGGTACCATTTTCGACCAAATTTTGACTTTAAAAAAATCAAAAAAATTACTTCTCAATTTCCGATATCCTTCATCTACGAACTTGCTCTTTATTTGACGGATCTCTCCAACCTCCAGAAATGAAAATCGAAAAAAATAATTTTTGCGACCTGAAATGCGTTACAGCGGATTTCGCATATTTCCCGACTTTGACTTTTAATAACTTTTTTTCGGTACACCCTGTATATTTAAAATTTTTCACAAAATGTGCCCCCGTTATTGCTCTATAAAACCAAATAATCAAAATCAGTGCGAAATGTACCACTTTAGAGAAAAAAAATCGAAAATGTCAAAAATCGTGATTTCAAAAATCGGGTACGACGACAACCCTCGAACATTTTCAAATGTAGGAGGAGATATACATATCGCTCGAAAGGGGCGATATGTAACTAGACTGGGTACATATCGCTAATCGTCAGCCGAGAGTGCATCTAATATTAGTACTAAAAAGATTTACAAAAATTTACAATAAAAAAATACTTTTCTTTTCTTTTTTTCTATTTACTATTGCTTTTTTTGCCTCACCTTCCTGCGGAACGTGAAGGGAAAACATATCGCCAAATTGTCATTATAACAACTGACCAAAACTACACAATGGTGCAAAATTTCCGTTTTCTCGTATAGATAGGTAGTTTTCTGAGACGGCGCCGTATAGGTGCTCTTTAAACTCGCACACCTTTGTGCAATGTGGGATATACTTTCCATATTTGCTCTATAAAAATATGTAAGTATTCAATCGATTAAAACATAAGCAAAAAATTATTCTTACATGGAAGCTATCAATTATCAGCTAATAAATTTGTAGAAATATTATTGTTCTAGTTCGTTCGTTTAATTATACGAGAGCTGTCACTTTGACAGGTAAGTGTAATTTTTTTAGCTTTTTCGTAGCGAGGGTTATAGCTGTAAGAATTCGAAATTAAAAAATTTTCAGGTACCTAAATAAGAATGTTTTATACGATAGCTGTCAAATTTTGACAGGTAGGAGTCAGTTTTTTTTATCCTTTTCGTAGCGAGGGTTATCGCTGTAAAAATCCTAAAGTGAAAAATTTTTCAGATCCTAAATAACAAAGTTCTATACGACAGCTGTCATTTTGACAGGTAAATGTCAATTTTTTTTAAGCTTTTCTTGTATCTAGGATTAAAGCTGTAAGAATCCAAAATTTAAAAAAAAATTCAGTAGTTAAATAACAAAGTTCTATACGACAGCTGTCAAATTTTGACAGGTAAGTTTACATTTTTTTTTTAAATTTTTTGTAGCGAGATTTATAGCTGTAAGAATCCTAAATGAAAAAATTTTCAGTTCCTAAATAACAAAGTTATATACGACAGCTGTCATTTTGACAGGTAAATTGCAAGTTTTTTTTAAGCTTTTCTTGTATCTAGGATTATAGCTGTAAGAATTCGAAATTAAAAAAAAATTCAGTACCTAAATAACAAAGTTCTATACGACAGCTGTCAGATTTTGACAGGTAAGTGTAACAATTTTTTTTTAGCTTTTTCGTAGCGACGGTTATAGCTGTAAGAATCCCAAATTTAAAAAAAAATTCAGTATCTAGATAACAAAGTTTTATACGATACCTGTCAGATTTTGACAGGTAAGTGTCAATTTATTTTAACTTTTTTCGTAGCGAGGGTTAAAGCTGTAATAAAACTAAATTAAAAAATTTTTCATTACCTAAATAACAAAGTTCTATACGACAGCTGTCAAATTTTGACAGGTAAGTGTCAATTTATTTAAACTTTTCTCGTAGCGAGGGTTAAAGCTGTAATAATCCTAATTTTCAGTACCAAAATGACAAAGTTCTATACGACAGCTGTCAAATTATATATAATTAAATAGTAATTCTTATTTTTTATAATTTGCTACCATTTCTATGCTATTTAGGTATAGACCAATATATTTGAAAAAAGTAGTATTTGAGATGACCTAAACGAATATCCAAACCAAAAGTATATCGGACGCACCCAATTCGATTTATTAACAATCCAATATGACCCTACATTGATTTTAAAAAAATCAAAAAAATTACTTCCCAACTTTCGATCGCGTTCGCAAACAACAGTATTTTGTAGCCCAACGTCGTCTACACGTCAAAAAAGTTTAAATCGATTAAAATACTTTTTGCCACCTGTATCGCCGTACAACGAAAAAAAACATATTTTTCAACTTTGACTTTAATAACTTTTTTCCGGTACACCCTGTATATTGGAAATTTTTCTAAGACGTACCCCTACTATTCCTCTCTACATCCAGAAAATTTTAATCGTTTTGCTCTAACCGTTTCCGAGAAAAAAATTCGCGAATATCTAAATGTGGAACAGCCTCCCACCACGTGGCGACGGATTATCAATGTCGGAACGCCATCTTTAAAATCGAGATTACAACTATTTCTGAAACATTTTGGGCAAATATTTTGGTAAATAAAATTAGAAGAAGGTTCAAGGTAGATATTCCACCCGATTTAAAATCTGGAAATGTTCTTATTAGTCTAGCAAGTCACGCTGAAAACACCCATTTTTCGCCATTTTTGACAGCCGGATTTTCAGAATTAATAATTAATTTAGATACATCAATATCAAGGCACTCTTAGTCAAAAGTGAATGGTGTTAGAATTTGTAAAGATTGCTTGTTTCCGCACCCAAAAAAGCGACTTTTCTCAATTTTGCGAATATATTTTAATAATTTTGGATATGTAGAGGTGTTGAGAAGTAATCAGCGCATTTTTTGAGAAAAAAATAAAACGGTTTTGTTAAAAATTGAATAAGCTACAGTCGATATAGTAAAAAAAAAGCTGCCGTTTTTTCCGTATTAAAGATAAATAAACGAAAAAATATCTCTTAAATACAATTTGACAAGCTCTATCCGCTAAAGTTTACAAAGTTTCGATCAAAAGTCGTTTTCAGTACGAAAAAAAATAAAAACCGTGAATAAATCAGGCCTAACTTTATGATTTCCACTTTGTTACAATTTTCGGCAATTTCCATTCCAGTTAGGTATAGAACGATATATTGGAAAAAGGTAGATTTTGAGATGGCCTAACCGATTATCCAAACCGAATGTCGATTGAATGCACCCAATTCAACTTATTCGGTACCCAAGACGACCCTGCAATGGCCATTTTTCAACTTTAAAAAAATCAAAAAAATTACTTCTCAATTTCCGATATCCTTCATCTACGAACTTGCTCTTTATTTGACGGATCTCTCCAACCTCCAGAAATGAAAATCGAAAAAAATAATTTTTGCGACCTGAAATGCGTTACAGCGGATTTCGCATATTTCCCGAATTTGACTTTTAATAACTTTTTTTCGGTATACCCTGTATATTTAAAATTTTTCACAAAATGTGCCCCCGTTATTGCTCTATAAAACCAAATAATCAAAATCAGTGCGAAATGTACCACTTTAGAGAAAAAAAATCGAAAATGTCAAAAATCGTGATTTCAAAAATCGGGTACGACGACAACCCTCGAACATTTTCAAATGTAGGAGGAGATATACATATCGCTCGAAAGGGGCGATATGTAATAAAACATTCTCGTGATTTCTTAAATTGTCATACCCTAAAAATACTTTTTTATGCATTTGTAAGAGCTAAATTGGAGTACGCCTCGGTTGTATGGTCTCCATATTATTAAGTGCACCTTGATCGCATTGAAAGGGTCCAATGACGTTTTCTAAAATTTCTCCATAATATCTTGCATAATATAGTTGAATGCAGTGATCTATTAGAAAACCTGCAATTCCTCGTCCCTAGAACACGTCATTCCAACAACGCGCGTACCAGTACTCCCATATTTATCGATTGTGCAGCACACACAATCTGCAACAAAATAGATTTTACATTTCTAGCTGTGGTTTATCCAGTATAAATCTAAATCAGCGTATTAGTGTCTTTTTAGGCATAATTATTCCGTTTCAATATCATAAGTTAAGTATAAATTTCTTGTTAGTATGTAATTTTTTGAATTATTATAATATTACCTATTTTATTTTAAATATACCCATTTGTTAATTGGTTCATTGTTACTGTGAAATGGTGTAAAATAAATAAACAAATAAATTAGAGTCTTTAAATCTATGTTTTACCATAAATTATGTTAACGCATATTCGGCTTCGCCACCTCTGATTTTTTAAAACGCTATACGATAAATACGTCTGTGCTAAAAATAAATTTTGAAAGGAAGTGCTGCTTCTAAGCACCATTTAGCGTGAGCTCAAATTTTTGCTTACTTCCATTAATCCGCAGCTAACGATTGCAGGAACCGAGCTTAAACAAACGGGTATAATGGCCAAATGCATTTAATTTTTCGTACACGACACAACGGAATACTTTAAATTCTTGGCAGCGAAACTGTAGAGAACTTTATTATCAGGTTTAGAATATAAGTTAATACTTTCTATTTCTGAAAACATTCTAATGTAACTTTAAAGCATATTGCATTAGGTAAAAATATTATTTTTAAAACTGGCACAATAATCTCAGAAATAATATCAGTCATGTACTGTCCCCTAGGTTAGGTTGGATTGAAAGTGAGTGGGTACATTTAAACCTTCATTGCGACCGTATGATCTATTATTGGGGCTCACACCTTGTTTATATTTTTCCCAATAGATCTAGCTTCTTAATAAAGTTAATAATTGCATTTGGGGAGACATTCTTCATGTCTTTCGGCAGCAGGGTCACTTCGCCGAATAGGATGAATCTAATCTAGCTGCTGCGGGGCAGGCGAATAGTATGTGTTCCGCTGTTTCTGCATGTTCCATGCAGAGCCGGCATTCTTCATCCTACGCTGATCCAATTTTGTGTCCCACCAGGACTTTAAGGGCACAGTTCTCAAGGTCAATCATGTATAAAAGACCTATAAATGGCTTGAATGCAAGGGTAACTTCCGGAACCTTGCAATTATTAAAAAAAAAATTGGTATCTAATTTTGGAACGGCTGTTCAAGGAGGCATTGACGAATAGTGTGCCGGTGTTTTTTTTAGTAAATGCAAAGAAACTTTTAAAAAATCACAAAAATTGCACCAATTTACCTTAAAATCATTGAAAGTAAACACAATTTTCAGAACTGAAGTAAAAACAACAACTTTTACTAGTAACACGATATTTTCTAGTCTATCTAGATGTCATCTCTCCTAAGAATTCTAGAGAATATGTCTTTGTTTTAACAGGAAAGGGGTCGTAATTGTACAAAACACGAAAGTTAACAAAAGATCTAGAATACCAGATCTAGAATATGCCTGTCTTTCTTATTCATATGCCAGAAGCATAAAAATAACTAAAAAATAAAAATGCAGTTCAACTTCTTTAACAAAGAAAAGGTTATCTACTTTTCTAAGATGTTCTAGTAAAACTAAAATTTTTTTAAAAATCTTTTAAATCTATTAATTTTGCACACAATCTGTATGTGTTGACTCCTGCCGGGGTAACTGGGCCGTAAAAAGCCTGGTACCCCAACAGCATTTTACTTCAATCTAAATGATGCTTTGACTTTCACAAAAACCAATTTATTCTTTTTTCTTTCCCTCTCATTTCACTACTTTTACATGTCTCCGACAAAGTTTAATGAAGATTTTTCACTACTTATACCTAAATGATTTTCACAAAGTCTGTTAAAAGTTTTAACTTAAAGCTCTCTAATTTTTCTCTTGCTCTCTTCATTTTTCTGCCCAAGACAGGGCGTTTGTACTAGCCCTTGACTTTCCAGTGTGCTGAAAAGACTTGTCGGTCTTCTGACTATTCATTTTTTACACCTCGTGTACACCATTGAAAGCTCCATTACGGCTCAATCCCACTTATTATTTTCTCTATTGCTAACAACATCAGCATTGTACTATTTACTTTGTTTTCCTGAAGATTAGTGTTTCTACACTCGAAACATGTCGAATTATTATGAATTATTCTAGGTTCGCCTAGCTATTCTAATAAACTTGTGGAGAAAGACTTTGTGCTTTTCTTTTTTCTATATATTTAACTCCACTTTGAGTATGGACTACTTCTCATGCAAATAGTCAATAGTTAGGCAAAAGTTAAAAGCTAGCGTCATTAATCCCTATTAATCCCTATTGAGCTCTAGTAGTTTGTCAGTTACCTGTTGGTTTCAATATATTTTTTATAATATTGTATAATATAGTTACAAACTCAAACTATATATTGCTCGATATATTGTCTCATAATTACGTAGTTTTTTTGTCGAATAGTTGAACAAAACTTCGTCTCGCGTTCTCCATTTTGTTCGTCGAGGGGCTCGTCTAGTAAAGCTGCCAACAAAAGCCGTAGTATGTGCATGGGCCACTTTATAGCCGTTTTGATTTACTGATATCTCTGCTTTAGCTTTAATGTGCCAGTACTTATCTCTTTTTCCAGAAGCGAATAAACGTTACGTCGTAAATTATTTAAAAGCGACGCAGAGCAGTAAGAAAAAATAAAAATACTTATTTTATTGTTTCTTATTGCTTTAAAAGCCAAAATAAGGCAAGAAAACAAAGCGGGAAGCCCCTAAAGAAGTTCGAAGCACCTAAAAACTACGGTTTCACTATACGAGAAATCTCGCTATTTTTAAAACACTCTCGTCTCTCGTCAATCGAGACGATATTGTTTCCAAATCTCGCAAGATGTTTTCTTGTCTCGTCTCGCGAGTCTCGGAATTTCTGCAATATGACGTCATAAAAAAAATTCTGCAAAAGCTCCAAGTACATAGGGGTTTTTATTATTACCATGTAAGTATTATAAACGCATTCTTCTGAAACGACTTTCAAAAGTGTTTCTAAAGTTAAAATTTGGCAGTTCTGGCACAGTGTTGCTAACACTCAACTCGCACATGACCAAAATAATAATACTTATACCGTGCGAGCAAAAATTATTTGCATCAAAGAGGGCCTTGCATTTAAGAAGGACGTAATGCTTAGCTGTAGAGCTTAATACCTGTTGGGTGTCAGTAACTACCTCAATCAATCAGTTATTCCGTCATCTTTGACAGTTGTTACAAGTAATTTGATTCATCGCTAATTTTTCCAATTTCTTGAACAATTCACACAATGGGCTTTACGGAACAGCACAAAACATTCATGGTTAAAGCGTATTTTCGAAACGGGGTTTGTTCGGGTTTGTTCTTACTTGCACTTTATAAGGAAATAAATTTAGCTGCTTCTTAAGAATAGTCTTGCATGTCCCATAAGATCTTCCCACTTCTTGGAAGAGGCGTCTTATACAATTTGTTGGCGTATTTTGCATTATTTCACGAACGTTTGCAACAAGTTCTTCTGTTTTTACAGATAATCTTCCTGCTCCTTTTTTATGTTGTATGGAACCTGTTTTCCTAAACACAGCCACGGTTCTTTTCAAACAATGATAAAAATCCCCAGCAATAAAAGCAACGTTAGAAAAATGTTCGTAAAAATCGTCCATGCACAAACCCGGATTGTATTGCCACTCACCATTTACTCTAACCCCGTTTCAAAAATACGCGTCAACCATGAATGTTTTGTGCTGTAAAGCCTATTGTATGAATTGTTCAAGAAATTGGAAAAATTAGCGATGAATCAAATTACTTGTAACGACTGTCAAAGATGACGGAATAACTGATTGATTATTAATTCAGGTAGTTATTGACACCCAACTGAACAGGTATTAACCTCTACGGCTAAGCATTACGTCCTTAGATGCAAGGCCCTCAATGATGCAAATAATTTTTGCTCGCACGGTATTATTGTCTGTATGTAAATAGTGAAAATGAAACTAGATTGTTTTAATTGACAACGGCATTATTTTAAAATAATCATACCAAAAACAAAACTTGCAGTGTTCCAGGGTGGAAATTAAATTATCATAGCTCCTTAAAACAAGGTAAGAAACGCGAGAACGATACAATAAAAAGCGAGGCGAGAGCGAAATACTACCTAAAACAGGATTAATTTTTTTTACTTCCTATATTTTGTGCACAGCTTCGCTGCCTCGCCTTTTACGTATTTTATATGTTTATGTAAAACACGAACAAGCTATTTTAAATGCCGGATAATAAATAATGATAATTATTTATTCCGCGATTTATTAATTTGAATAACAATATGCATACTAATTTTAACTTTATTTACAATCCCTAATTAATGTTCGTTCTTCAACCTCCTTGGGCTGCCAGGGTAATATAAAGAGTATAGGTACTTTTAAAAAATAATTGGGTGATAAAACTAATTAATAACTGCAACGTAACATAAACCCTTCCTAAATGACGACCTTCGACAACCCTTGTTTTGATTTTCCTGCAATCATCATCAAAATTTGGTTGCGTCTTCCACTTCTTCGGACTTCTTTTGTCGATTTCCGACTCCAGCATAACCGAAATTATTTTGACGAATATTTAATTTAAATAGTTAATGAAGCCTTTTCCCATAAACTACCGTGCGAGCAAAAATTATTTGCATCAAAGAAGGCCTTGCATCTAAGGACGTAATGCTTAGCCGTTGAGCTAAATACCTGTTGGGTGTCGTCAGTAACTACCTGAATTAACAATCAATCAGTTATTCCGTAATTTTGACAGTCGCGTTACAAGTAATTTGATTCATCGCTAATTTTTCCAATTTCTTAAACAATTCACACAATGGGCTTTTCGAAACAGCACATTCATGGTTGAAGCGTATTTTTGAAATGGGGTTAGAGTAAATTGTGAGTGGCAATACAATCCGGGTTTGTGCATGGACGATTTTCACGAACATTTTCCTAACGTTGCTTTTATTGCTGGGGATTTTATCATTGCCCGAAGAGAACCGTGGCTGTGTTTAGGGAAACAGGTTCTATACAACACAAAAAGGAGCAGGAAGACCAAGTGTAAGTACAGAAGAATTTGTTGCAAACGTTCGTGAAATAATGCCAACAAATTGTATAAGACGCCTGTCCCAAGGAGTGGGAAGATCTTATGAAACATGCAGGACTATTCTTAAGAAGCTAATAATAATTAATTAAGCTAATTTTGTAAACAACAAAAATAAATTTGTATATGTCTACTTATTTTATTACTCATTAGTTTGACATATCATGTCATAATATAAATTTGACAAAATTGTAACCTAGATTTGGTTAGATATATCTTTCCCATATCATTGTGATCTAAACCAAGCCCTCTTTGATGCAAATAATTTTTGCTCCCACGGTACTATACAAGAAAAGTATTTTACTTAGAATTTTTTTAAAATTATTCTGTTCTTTTGATAACAATAGGTATTTTTAAATGATGCAAAACACACACATAGTGTAAAGGAGACCGCGAGGGTAGCTTAGAACCCGTGTCCACTAGGATGTTGCTAGGGCACTGTATAGCAGTGGGTGTGGTTTTGAAACCGCCTCGATGAAGCGTCTATACATCCGCCGCTAGCTGTTCTTATGCTTGAAGCGGTTCTAGAATACCCGGCATTATATGCGACTGGTCAGACAGGTGGTTTTTAGAGCGTCTTTAAGACCTAAAGCAAATAATTTTAATGGATTACGAACTGCAGTGAGAATTGATTTAAACTTGTTTTGCCAACGTTGAAGCCTCGTCAGAAACCGCACCGAAACCACTGTATGTCATCGTCTTAAAAGAACACCTTTGGACAAGTTTCCTCCTATTTTTTCCTTTTATGGCCTTTTGCAAACTAGTTAGAATATTTTAGTGGTATGCTTCAGTAATGCTATCTATACCTTAGTTCTTAGTTCCTTAAGAGTACCAAAAAATTATCGCCATCACTTTTCCAGCTGATTGCACGACTGCATTTTTTGATTTAAGATCATAGCCCATAGTTTCATCTCCTGCAGTATCCCTACACAATCCTGTTGATTAACTTCTGCCGGTTTATTTTCAAACATTTAAAAATAAGTGCTGATAATAATCAAAACTAGGCATTGTTTTGGATGAGGCGCGTGTAGGGTTTCGGGGCACATCGCGCATGACAAATTCAATTTTAATAATCATTTCGTGTGTCGTCACATCACTTTCTCTGCCAGATGGTTGTTGTTGTCAAATCGTCTTCGTTCAATAAAAAAACGTAGAGATTTGACGCTTCTACTCGGAATAGTAATTTACGTTACAAGACCGGAAAGTAGTGTTTTTCTGGTCGAGACGAGCATTTGGGCGAGCCGTAGGCGAGTCCTGGAAGCTTGGAGAGACCTGCAAAGCACTAATTTTCGATTGCTTGATGAACAATGTTTTTTTTAAGACCGACACTTCGATATACATTTAATTATTTATTTTATAATATTTTTAAATGCGTCGTATAACTTCTCGTAACGGGCTTTTGATTTTACTGGCAATATATTGTAAGTCGCTTTCCTTGCTGCTTCCAAAATTTCTTCTGAAATCTCATTTTCCGTGTCGGATAATTCAAAATCTGAATTCATATTTTTAAATTTGCGCACTCGCGAAACAAGTTTGACATAAACAACAAATTAAAAATCAACAAACTGTCACTCGACAATTCATCGAAATGTTGTTATTATAGTAACGAAATCAAGGTAGATTGTATTATCAAAGAGCGATTGGAAAAATAAAAAAACAGGTCAACGTCCATTTTCCCGTCTTGAACGTTATTTTTTGGACGAAAAATTGTCCAGAAAGTGTATATTTTCTGGTCGGTCTTAAAAAATGGAAATTTATGCTCCTTTTTTTACCGCCAACTTAGACAGTCACCAATTTTAAAAACGCACCTCGTATGTCCATATACTTGTGTAATTGAAACCATAGTCCAATATACCATTTAATGTTAATTAGAACATATTATTAAAGATAAATAATATTAATAATCTGAATAAATTATTTTAAACTATTAGTTTTGTGGCTAAGTATCTCGTAAAAAAGATAAAATTAATGTTAATGTTCAAGAAGTATGGCAAGCAATTAATAGAAACATGGAAATAGAAATTAAACAACATGAAAGATATTTTTATGGATATCCGTATATTATTACTATAGCTGTGTTATCCTACCATCCTAGTGCGTAAAAAAATTAAAATACACCTACAAAGTTAAATGTACCACAGAGTTAATTAGTTTTTTAGTGATTTCTGGGTTCCTTAGTCTATAAGAAATAATTAAATAACACAAAAATGTAATTTACTAAAATTGTCTAGATTCTAAAATTAAAAAAAAATGTTCAATTATGCCAGGGGCGTGTTCAGGAGAGGCAAAAGGCGTAAAGGAGGCCGTTTCGGAAAAAAAACCCTACCCAAAACTGTCTAAAGGAATGTTTTGTGGCAAAATATTAACTACCACAAAATTAAGCTTTTATATTGTTATACAGGGTGTCTCACGGTCGATGGTACCTTAGACGCTTATGGAAAACGGGACATAGGAATTTTATGAAAATTTGGCAACATTGGTAATTGGCTCTATCGATTTAAGGTTTGTTCCTACAGCGAATTCCCGACAACTTCATGACAATTTTCAAACCAGCTTTACGGCGCAAGTCTGATTTCTGACTGGTTTCAAACTCTTGTAGGAACAGGCGTTCGAAATCAACTAACTTCGGTTCGGTGTTTAAAACTGAAGAAATTTTAAACGATGGACATAACCTCAAAATTGTTTATTATTATTTCGTTAATTAAACTCGTGTGGCTCGGCCCAATAAATAAACTTAAACAAAATAAGTAACTTATATTAAATAATTGTAAAAATGTTAATATCTCCTCCAAAGATTGGCACTTTTCAAATCAAAAGTATTAAGAGACTATGGGAAGTTTTAGCTCAAGAAGTAAATAAAATATTAAACACCAACCTAACAGCAGACATTTCTGAATCTTCATCAGATGACGCAATGTCGCTCATTTCTCAATTTAATAATAGAAAAAGTCTTATACAAAAGCAAAAACCGCAAAAACACGTCTAACAAAAATAGGTTATGCCATATGTTATGCTAGCGTTTAACCGCGCATGCTTCAGACATTTTACTGGCAAAAGATTCGCAAACTGCTCTGACAGTTGGCAAACTATCAGAGAAACGTGTAGGAACAGCGACTTTGGGTTTTCAAACTGTCCAAAATCTTTGTGGGAATACTTTTATATTTACTGCGCAGAATCCTGACTGTCAAGGACTGTTTCTGATCGCTGTAGGAACAAACCTTTAAAATATTTTCAACAACGCAACGTTGCCGCTTCTACAAAAAAGTAGCATCAGCTTTGATATTTGAAATGAGACACCCTATATATTATTGCCTTTTCCGCTACGCTAGTACTTTCTGAATATTTGTGTATAATACTTTTCTATACCTATCTTTAGCGGTTTTTGAAAAATTAATTAATTTCCATATTTTTTGTTCAAAACATCTCTCCAATAAAATGTTTATTATTACTACGGTAGTATTTGGACTCGTAAAAAGCATTTAGGATGTAGTTTATCAATGTCTTGTGTATTAGTCATGTGTAAGGGAATTTGTTCTGTGTTATACAGGGTCTTTCAAAATTCATCATTTTACCGCCTAATATAAAAATGGTGAAAAGTGCATTTTTTTAAATGGAACACCCTGTATATTATTAAATATCTTGAAAGTAAAATAAAGTCGTTTCCAAATGATATATTATGTTCCTATACCTAAATAGTTAGGTTTTCGAAATAAAACCAAGTTTCTGTAAAAATCGGATTTTTGGGCATTTCTTTGCTGCAAATCTGCGATATTTTGTGGCCTATTTTTGTACACTAAATTTTTGATATGGCCCCACAGGAAAAAGTCAAAAGGGGTCATATCAGGAGACCTAGCAGGCCATTCAATTGCACCTCTGCGCCCAATCCATTTACCAGGAAAAGTTTCCTCTAGATATTCCCTCACCAGTCACCATCTGTCCAAAATGTGGTGGAGCCCCCATCTTATAGACTTGTTGAAACCATATTTTTTGTTCAGCCGGTAAATTGGGATTATTATGGTTCGGGAATAATCGTCCGAGCTGTGGAACAATATTCTCTTGTAAAAATAATAAATATCGTTCCGAGTTCAAATTTCCATGTATAAAATAGGGTCCTATGACGTTTCCACCAATAATGCCACACCAAACATTGTTTTTTTGTGGTTGTTGGTTATGAACTTGTTCCATCCAATGTGGATTTTGGTCTGACCAATATCTTCAGTTGTGTCGATTTACGTGCCCGTTTAAACAAAACGCTGATTCATCAGAAAATAAAATGTGGTTGACAAAGTTGACATTTTGATTCAATTTATCCATAATGATTTCGCAAAACTCAATTTTTGTAACAAATGAATTTTATATGGTTTGAATTTTTCTCTTTTGGTAATTTTTTAAATGGAATATCGACTCATATTATGATTTAAAGCCCGCTGTTGCGTCGAATTTATTGGATTTTCTACCACATCTAACATGACATTTAGAGAATTTTCTTCATTAGTAACGCTTACCGGTCTTCCACTTTTTGGTCGATCTTTCACACCTCCAGTTTCATGAAAACGCTGCAATGTTTTGGAAACAGTTGATTTAGTTATAGGTTCCCGATCTGGATGCAATTCATTAAAAATATTCACCACTTGATGGGTAAAACTCTGTGTTCTATCGCCGTGCCATCATTAAAATTTCAATGCGCTCGGTATCACTTAACACGTTAACTGCCACAGTGCATAAAAAAATGGGTCGCTGGCGCAATTTTATGTTTTTTATTTTTATGTGTTTAAAATGTGTTTTTTGTTGTATCAGTTTAACAATAATCTTTAAAAGGAGTTTTTGTTGAAATTTGTGAGTGCTTAATCTTATGGCACTACATTTGTGTCATGAGACGTAAAGGTACTAAACTTACAAACAAAACATAGCAATTCGTCGCAGATGTGTTGTTTGCTATGAAAATGTATCGGCAGAAATAGGTCCCAAAGCCGCTCAATCAAAGACCCCGAGATCTCCTTACCAATGCGCAGCTTGTCAAAAAACATTTTGTTTGAGTTGTTTCTTTGTGAAACATAATAGTTTTTAATTTAATTGCTATTTGTTGCTATTACTGTTTTGCTAAGGTAGAAAAAGTATTTGGTTTGTATTTCCACATTTCCACTAATGTAAATTACGAAGTTTTTTTTAAATTTTTGTACGTTTTCTTAATAATATATATTTTTTAATTTTTATTTACAATATTTACTACTAATATACAAAAAATACCGGGGGTTTTTCCATTTTTGGGTCTTAGGCGCCGTACTCCAACGAATCCCATTTAAATATACGAGCTTCATGGCTCCATGTCTGTGCCACCGAATTTAAACCGATGACTACATTCATGGCCTAAATTCGTGCCATGAAACATAAGGAGAAAAATTCGTATAGCACAGATGCTTGCCATGTGGCAGTTAACGCCATTTTTACCCGAAAATTGTTCACAAATTGTAAATGTTAGTATTTTTGGCATATCTGTTGTCAAGATGACAAAACAACATTGTTATGGAGATAAATATTTTCTAAGGTAACTTGATGGACTAGAAAATTAATAAATGTAATAATTTATTTGAAAACGATATTCGAAACTCGATATCTCGAAAACGGTTAAGATTGGGTATGTGCTGTGCTTAACATTTTTTTTTAGAATCTTGTAAATAATTGAAATATTGAATAATATACAGGGGGTTCTATTTAAAATAAAGTAACTTTGTTCTTCCATGGCTTTTTGACTGATCCTGTATACTTAGTTGATGTGCAGTGTAATAGATTTCTAAAAACTCTAAGAGTTTTGTATTTAACATTCTTCGCTAGCTATCTTACTTTAGCAAATAATCGACAGTTTCCATACATAAAAGCGACCCTGTATTATAGTTGTATGTATACGTCCATAGAACTTTTTATTAATGATTAGTGATCGGAACCAAAAATGGCCGAAACCAAAATAAAAAAGAATAGTGCTATAATCACGTTATACTAAACACAGCGTGAAAGCCATTAGCCTGTGACAAAAGTTGTAATCGTTTTTAATCTTGATTTATCAATTAGCAATCAGACGTAAATAATAATATTTCGGCGTGACATGCAACTAAATACTTAAAACCCGGAATTTTTATTGACGCCATATTAAGCATTTCGGATTTCGAAATTTATGTAAATACGAAACGCCAAGAAATAAAATATTGTTGGTGGGCGGAAATTTACGGGATTTGAGACGACAAAATTTGCATAAATACTTAAACACTGTAAGCTAAAAACTAACATTTTATCAGCATCATTAAAAATATTATACGAACTGACGCGCACTATATGAACTACAGTTGTATTCTTGAGAAGTGCCGTTTTACACAGGCGTAATTTTAACACAAATTTTGTGCTAAAATTTATGATAAATTTTATTAGTAAAAATTTATAACAAAAACATGTACAAAATTACTTGGAATTGTCACAGTAACAAATTTGGATGCATTTTTTTGCAAGAAATCATGTTCGCTAAAGAAAAGTGACGCATTGTTAAATGTCAATGTCAAATTATATCTAACCAAGCTTTTCGGTAAATAAAAATAAAGTAATTTAAAAATAGCAAAAATATAACCTCCAAATGCCAATTTCAATCAAACGTAACCTTTCTTTTTCGGCTTTTCTTAAAAGATTTTGGTAAGTGTTATTTTAAATTACTGCGCATATTTTGGCGCACTTTTATTAATTTTTTTAATAAAATATAGAAATGTTTCTATATTTTCGTAAAATATTATAATATTTTTCTAATAATATTTGTAAAGTGTGTATTACACGTTAAAATGTAGTTGTAAACAAATTTCTGCTTAAATTTATCGTCAAATTTGCTACTGTGTAAAACGATACTAAGTAGCTAGTATTACTTGAGATAGAGGCAATTCGTTACGCTTATCCATATTTTAAAGCAAATTAACTAAAAATGTCACATTATCATAACACAACATTCCTTGAAAAATCTTTCTGTATGAACCTAACAAGTTCCGATTAAAACAGATACTATATTTTTTAAGTTATGTTAATTCTACTTTATGACTATAGGTAGGTATATTAAATTATTATAAGTAGGTAGGTACCTATACAAAAAATCAGTAGCAGAAAAGTTATGATTTTGTTTACTGTAAACATTAAAATATTGATTAATAATATTATAATCAAAATTTCAATTAAGGTTTAGACTTGATAAATTCTGTTCAATGACCGCTGACCGTTACTTCATATTCTCCATATGTGCGGTACCGTCGTAAATTAATTCAGTTAGTTTCACTTACCGGTGGTAAAAGTTATGATTTTTTTTAGGCTTGATCTACATTAAGACGGATAGATGCATGTAAATAATTCTTTCAGTTTTTCAGTTCTGTAGTGTATTTTAAGAATGTCGCTAAAGAAGGACAGGCCGATAACAAGAGGTTTATGCGCATGCCCGATGCTGCTGGGAGGGAAGGCAGCTGACCGGCGAGCCATGCGCTCGGACGTATTTTTTCACCCATAAAACGTAACTTTTCTTTACGCAGGAGGTAAGCTGTACGTATCTGAAGGTAAATGTCTATGCTAATACTAATTTCATGTTTAGGGGTGCTAGTATGCTTTAAAAGGGTCGAAAATTGACGCTAGGTGTCGTCGTATGCTATATCCTCTCGACTACTTAAACGGTTTACTGATTTTATGTGATATATACAGGGTGACAATTTAAAAACTTAAAATGGCCATATCTTAGGAACGAAAAACTAAAGAAAAAAACGCAAAAAACAGTTTCTATAAAACGAAGGGGGAACAAAAACAAGCGTATTATTCCCCCCTTATCTGCAACCCCTTGGACAGGGTGAGATACATCCCTAAAATCTTAAATAGAAAGGGGGGTCGAGTGATACATCATTTTGAAGCTCTTGAAAAATGCTTTCCAATGGTATCATAGCAAGCTACATTTCAGGAAATTCTTCTCTGTTTATTTAGGAAAACAATAAATGAAAACACAATTTTGAAATTTTTTATTATTATTTAATTAAATGTTCAAAATGAAACATTGATCCCGGGAACTATAAATGAAAATAATTTCTACACGTTCAGCTGGGCTGTACACCATTGTTAAAGATAAGAAGTGCTGCTTTTCGTTTAAACTGAACCGAAAGTCAACTGTTCTTAAAATAATAATACTAGTACAAGTTACTTTTAAAGTAAATTCTGTGATAATAAAATGCGAATATTTATTAAAAAAAAATTTTTTTTTCAAAAAAAAAACCATAGCAAATAAACCAAAACAAAATACCTAGGCTTAAAATGTTTAGAATTCTTAAGAGATATCTCTTAATATGCCAGGATATTGGTAGCAATCATTTTGAACATTTAATTAAATAATAATAAAAAATTTCAAAATTGTGTTTTTATTTATTGTTTTCCTTAATAAACAGAGAAGAATTTCCTAAAATGAAGCTTTCTATGGTACCATTGAAAAGCATTTTTCAAGAGCTTCAAAATGATGTATCACTCGACCCCCCTTTCTATTTAAGATTTTAGGGATCTATCTCACCCTGTCCAAGGGGTTGCAGATAAGGGTGGGATAATACGCTTGTTTTTGTTCCCCCTTCGTTTTATAAAAACTGTTTTTTGCGTTTTTTTCTTCAGTTTTTCGTTCCTAAGATATGGCCTTTTTAAGTTTTTAAATTGTCACCCTGTATAATTATTTCGTCGGATCCTAGGTGACCTAGCTTTACTGATGAGCTATAATATGGCGAAGCATGTTCATCGTTGACATTTTCTTGTGTCTAAAGGGTGTTTATATTATATATAGTGCCACATTTGTTGGTTGGTGCAACGTGCTACTAATAAACGAATTTTTAATAAACTACAACTACTACGTAATTTTGTTTAAATATTAAGTGTCCCGTTATTTATCCTTCTTAATCTAATGGCATAATTGATAAAAATATTATTAAAATTTACGCAAAATCTCCGATTTAAAATAAGTCCCATAAACCAGGATTAAGTAGTGTGATTTATTTAACAGGCTTAGTGATTTTTTACGTAGGTAATTAATGTTGTGAGATAAACTTACAAAAATATAAATTTTCTTTGATACAACAGAGTCATCAACCGCCCACGGCACAGGTGGTCTGAATATTTAATTATACATCTACTTTTTTTAATTAAATTTTTTTATATGCAAATCCTAGAATTAAAGTTACAGATGTGGCCGGCGTGTCTGGCCCTAATCTTTTTGGAATCCGAATCATATCATCATATTATTATACCGTGTCCACGGAAAAGTCTGTGCCATATGGGAAACTCTTTTATGCATTTGTTTTTTGCAAATATGTTTTTGTGACGTGCGTTACACGCAGGGACGTAGCTAGGAATTTTGACGCCCCGGGCGAATAGTAACTAGTTCTACGCCCTACCAGACAATCGTAAAACTAAAATTATACATCTATAAATTTTTGTTTAAAAAAATATATTAACAGCAGTGGCGACTCGTGATTTGTAAACTTGGGGGTGTACTAAAAGCCCGCTGCAGGCGAAATGCGCCGCAGGCGAGAATTTTTCAAGACCACGCCCAAATTTGGTCAATAATTTTTAGTAAATATTTTAAAAATTTATGATTACCTACCTACTTATTTTATTGAAAATTAAATAAGATAAAAAAAAATAAAAAAGGCCAATTTATTTTTTATTAGTGGGTACATTGTTTAAAAGTAAAGTCACTTCTTCTGTTTTTATTTGCAGCAAACTTATCAATAACAGCTTCATTAAAGTTTGGAATAACTGTAATGTATTGTTTCTCAAATATTCCACATTTATAGTCGTTTTGGCATTAAAACTGTTCAATTTTATTAAAATAAGTCTTTACTACCCCAAAATAATAACAAAAATATAAAGGTAAACTCCAAATAATAAATTCATACAGAATGAACTCAACGGAGCACATTTAATTTGTGCGAGTTTTCTTATTAGAATCGCGCTTTCCCCCACCACACCTGCTAGTACAAGATGCATAGAGAAACAGCAGAAACCTCGCCAACGCGCATGTGTGCGACTTATGAATTCCTACGCGCCATACGGTTGCTCTTGACAACCGGCTTGGCGAGAGCTATTACACCACGTTTCGTTCGATTGTTTGACGGTACTTACGTTAAAATAGGAGGTTCTAACTTATATTACGGTAGGTAAGAATATAAAGAAGATACATTGAAATTAACATTATTTTTTCTTTATGGGGTAATTCTTGATGAAGTATGGGGGTGCACGTGCTCCTGTGCTCCTATGGAGAAACCGCCACTGATTAACTGATTAAAGTAAATTTTTAAATTCCCGTATTTTTATATGACCATTTTGGCGCCCCGGGCGGTCGCCCTATTCGCCCCCCCCCCCCCCCTTGCTACGTCACTGGTTACACGGACACCTGTCAAATGTCATTTAAAAGTTTTAAATGGCGAAATGTAATTTTTTATAGATACGAAGAAAGTTAATAAGAAAATGTTGCTTCTCATCATATTTTGAGTATATACCAAAATTTTTGTTAAAAAATGTATACAGTGTCACCAGTAAAGTCCGCATCATATGGGATTTTTTTTTTATTAATAGCTTTATTCAAAATTTGACTTTGGCATCAAGTTCTGCTTCGATCGAGATGAAAATTAAGCAAAAACTAGTCACGTGAAACGCATTATCTGTCAAGTTTTAATTTTTTCCAAGAAATAATTCAAAAGTGGGGTTATTTCTGATAATATCGAAAAAAGTTAATAGAAAAAGTTTTTTTTAATGCAGTTTCTAGCCAACATGCAAAATTTCAGCTGCATAAGATAATTGTGATTTTTTACCTATATTTTGTAAACTGCACCACTTTTGCAAAATAAGACTCAAAACGCAACCTACGTAAAACTTCTTAGTTTTGACAATGCTTTATTTCAGATATATTTTCTTTAAAGTAGCGCCATATTAAATGTGTGTTCTTCTACAAAATCAAAATTGGGCTAATAAAATTTGGTCGCATGTTATGCACAGTTTATTTGTTTTGACCCTGTATGTACCTATAAGTTAACTTCATAAAATAAGTATTTTTGAAAACGTAGTTAGTGTCTGAAAGTAATACACGTTAACGTTATAATGACATTATAATATAGGAGTTTTAAATTAAATCGTTGAAAATAGATACACTTTACGTAGTTGTAAAATTTATTTTCCACTTAAAAACACTTTACTGAAGACACTGTGTTCATTTTTGTCTTAATATTAACGTGTATTACTTTCAGACACAAACTACGTTTTCAAAAATACTTATTTTATGAAGTTACCTTATCCATGCAGGATCAAAAACAAATGAACTTTGCATCACATGGGACCAAATTTTAATAGCCGAATTTTGATTTTGTAGAAAATCACACATTTGATATGGCGCTACTTTAAAGCAAATATATCTGAAATAAGGCATTGTCAAAACTAAGAAGTTTTATGTAGGCTGCGTTGAGTCTTATTGTGCAAAAGTGATGTAATTTACAAAATATAGGTAAAAATCAAAATTATCTTATGCAACTGAAATTTTGCATGTGGACTAGAAACTGCATTTAAAAAAACTTTCTTTTTATAACTTTTTTCGATATTATCAGAAATTAGCCCACTTTTGAATTATTATTTTTTGGAAAAAATTAAAATTTGACGGTTTGGTTTTTAACGCATTTAAAACCCTAAATCCTATAATGTGTGTTTAGTTGCGATGGCGCGCCGAACCAAGCCAAGCCGCAATTCACGAGGCGTGCTAAAAGTTTTATTTTTAATTTTTAATTTAAAAACAATTTTAACACGGTTAAAAGTGTGCGTCTATGAGAGGCTATTGGGTATAGGAACAGGGTTGCCATACGTCCCGATTTAGGCGGGACTGTCCCGATTTTAATCGATATGACTCGATTTGTCCCGCTTTTCGATTGCACGTCAAAAATCCCGATTTTTCCGATCTACACGTCGAAAATCCCGATTTTTGAGGAGATTTGCATGTTGAAAATCCCGAATTTTAAATAATTTTAAAAAGTGCCAATTTAACTTCAGTCAACAAGTTTATATTATATTTTATATTGAAAGAAAAAAATTACATGTTCTTTAAACTTTTTTTGCACGGCATTTTTTCTTCGGATGTTTTGTCCTTAAAACAATTACATTTTTTTGACTAAAGTTTATAACATTAAAACATGATCCCCTTAACGTGCCACAAATTTCCGTGTCCCTCAGTGGGATATATTTAAAATGAAACGTAAAATTAAATTATTCATCATTCATTCGTTTGCAATAAAGCAAGAAAAGAAACCTTTGAAATTGATACAAATAAAAAATGCCTGCCAACTGCTTTAAAAAATTACATTTAAAATAACAATGTTTCTACGTTCTGTTGGGCTATCGATCAAAATGTAGAATTGGTAGGTTTTAATAGTCCAAAAAGGGGCGTGGCACCTAAAAAAAATTTGCCTGCGGCGCTTTTTTTTCAGAAAGATAATTGTTCCGCTTTTCCATTTCGAAAATCTGGCAACCCTATATAGGAATGAGTATCAGCTGCGCTCAAAAGGGTGCTTAAGGGTTAAGAGGAAAACAGATCATTATAACGGTTTCAATGATTAATGATGATTAAATGTAAAACGTAGGTTATTGCAGTAACTGTTATTACCTCCTAGATACATAATAATAACATAAACCTTAAGTACAGTTTATTTATATTCGCTAGTTTATAAGTACGTCAGACTTAAAATCAAAAGCGAGAAGCTTGTATACATATTACTGCCAATAAAGCAGGTTTCAGGGTCAAATTTGCCGGCAAATTCGATTTGATCGGTTTTATTACGCAGCAAATTAGTTTTTGCAATATTTAAATATTAGATAACATAGAGTTCCACGATTTATCTGTTTAAAGAAATTAATATTCAAACTATTGCATTGCATTGGTTTGATATTTTACCGAAAAATGATTAATAATTTTGTGTATAGTTAATAATAGGGAACTTTCCAATTTTTTTTTTGTTTTCAATAATATGATTTAGTTAGGCCTAAAAAAAATATTCCCCAATTATTACTCCTTAAAAATCAGTAATAACTTGGTAAAAATTCTTTAAAGTTTCGCGCGTGTCAAAAGCATTTCAAACGACCTTTTAAGCGCGCCAAGCCCGATGACGTCAGAAAGTATGACTTTTCCGTCATCCGTCATCCTGACCGGTGGCCGAGCTACCGAGTTTGCATTTGGATTGCCGTGTGTTATTGTTATTGTATTGTTGTTTTAAGGTGGAATTCTCAACGTCGTTCAATTTATTGCCAACCTATGAACCTATAACCCATTTCGTGGATGTCACACACGAATTATACTTCTTGACGTCACGACTTCACGACCCGTTTTTACCCGCTTGGGATAATTTAAATTTTGGGGCATTTTTAAATCTTGCTAGCGGTCTTTTGGGACGAAATATGTTGTTTTTTTTTTGCTGCCATATGTTTTATAACAATATATACTTATGATTTATAGAATTTTTTCCCCATTTAAAATTTTTGTCAAGTTCCCTATTATTTTTCATCATTTTTAATACTTACTTTTGAAACTATTTTTGCTTATTTTTAAATCCACTGCAATTTATTATCCATCCTTCTGATATTTACCTGCAAAAAATGAAAAATATTAAAATGGTTTAGTCAATACCACAGAATATATAGCTTTGCGTAGCTATATATTCTGTGTCAATACTATAGTCTATTTATTTTCAACTGGCAAGAAATCAAAACAAATACACGTGGACTATCGACTTGAACAGGGTCGCATTAACCCTTATTACGTCTGCACGAATTTAAAAATAGTCTGCTTATTTGGCATATTATAAATCACCACTACAGGTTAAGTAGGTAGGTATAATACCATTCAGTATAATACCATAGTTTTAATACGCCACATAAAACAATAAAAATTTAAACAACGCCTATTACACACTTGTAGATATACATAGTGGATTTTTAACAAGACATAATAAGATGTGTTAAGGGCTGTATGAGGGTAAATGCAGTAGTAGTGATCTTTATAAACGGAACTTATTCTATTTTACTTATTTATTTGTTAGCCCAGAGTCGACTTACAAAAAAAAAGATAACAAGTACTGGAATGTGCAAAACCAAAATGCCAAACTTAATAATTCTTAAAATATTTAAACAGTATGTTGTGCAAAATAAAACTACAATATAATCGCAAAACGTATGTATTCAAGTGCGAAAGCTGAATGCAGTCCTTTGCCGATCGAATGAAGCGTTTCGTGGTTAGGTTATTGTTAACTGCTGCTACCAGGTGAAAATAAATACACTATAGATATAAATGTGCAATGTGAAAAATATATGAATATAAACAATGGAACAGAGCACAACAGAGCTTTATTTTGGGTGTCTGAATTGTTATTGGACATAAGTTAATTACATATCAAGTGATGCGTGGTCGAGGTAAATATGTCTCTAATACTCTAATGATTTAAATATAGTGAAATTCGCGGTCCAGCAAAAAACTAATTTTTAACAGGATTGAACAACCGTTAAAATCTACCTACGAAAACTATGTATAAGTATAACTCCACTACTAACTACAGAAACTAGTAGATATATTTCACTCATTTTCTCTGAAATTTGAATTGTACAATATACAGCGTCGTGTCCACGGATAGAGTTTGGAAAAGGAAAAACTTTTTTATTATTAGGTATAGAAGAATAAGTCACTCTCTATAAAAACGTCTGCTTGTACTAAAACTACTATTTCGAATTACTATAAGGGGTTCGTCAACAACGACATTTCTACTTTTTAGGATTTTTCCTTTCAATTCTTAATACCTTGATTTATTAAATGAATTTTGCTTGTGCTAAAACCACAAGTATCTCAGTTGCGATTACTATACAGGGTTCGTCAGAAACAACATTTTTAGTTTCTTGGATTTCGTTTAAAATAAATGTACGTTAAAACAAACTACTATTGTTGCTTTCTTACTTTGAATATGATTTTATATCTAGCCGAGTAACGATTTTGTTGTAAGAAAATCATTTTTACTTGCCTACTTTTAAAGTATTTTTATTATTACATGTCATATTTCATCAATTCATTCAATCATAAATTATAAAACTTTTATTCGAACGTGGTACCACCGAGTTAGCGCATAGTTCAATTCGACATCTGAATTCCCGATAACAGTTCCTAACTTGCTGTATTGGGATATTTGCAATAACTACTCTTATTTTTTTCTTTTAAGAGTTATTATTGAAATTGGTATTATACACGACATGTGGCTTCAGATATCCCCATGAATGAAAGTCGATAATTTTGATATCGGGACTCCTACGTAATAACTAATTTGGACCATCGGTACCTTCCAATTCGTTTGTTCCCAAAGTGATGATTGAACCAATCATCAAAAGGAATTGGAAATTTTGAAAATTTGGAAGGAAAATTATTAGAATTGAAAAAAAATCCAAAAAACAAAAACTGTTGTTTCTAACGAACCCTATATAGTAATAGCAAATCTAATAGTTGAAGTTGCAGTTTCAACACTATCAAAATTCATTTTATAAATCAAGGAATTGAAATAAAAATCCTAAAAAGTAAAAATGTTGTTTTTGACGAACCTTGTATAGTAATCGCAAGTCTGATATTTGAAATTGTAGTTTCAGCGCAGCACAAGCAGAGGGTTTTATAAATAACTAGCGTGTACCCGGCATGCGTTGCAACCCGCTGGTACAAAACAAACCCGAACAAACCCGATATGTTAGTACCCGGCATGCCACTTTCTGAAATTGCACCCGTGCGAAGCCGGGGCGGGTCGCTAGTTATACATAATAACCTTCCCCTTGAATCACTCTATCTATTAAAAAAAACCGTAGTTTTAAAGATTTAAGCACATATGAACAGGGACAGACGGGCGACAGCGACTTTGTTTTATACTATGTTAAGATGACTTTTTCTTCTATACCTTTACTAATAAAAAAGTTTTTCCTCCTCCAAACTCTATCCGTGGACATACTGTATACTTAAATACATTTATAAACATGTTTTTCAATTATTACTTATTTATTGTATACAGTGTGACCAGTAAAGTCCGCATCATATGGGATTTTTTTTTAATTAATAACTTTATTCGAAATTTGACTTTGGCATTAAGTTCTGCTTCGATCGAGATGAAAAGTAAGCAAAAAAATATTAGTCACGTGATTCGCATTATCTGTAAAATTTTAATTTTTTCCAAAAAATAATTTAAAAGTGGAGTTATTTCTGAAAGTATCGAAAAAAGTTATAAGATAAAGTTTTTTTAAATGCAGTTTCTAGCCCACATGCAAAATTTTAGCTGCATAAGATAATTTTGTTTTTTACCCATATTTTGTAAATTGCACCACTTTTGCAAAATAAGACTCGACGCAACCTACATAAAACTTCTTAGTTTTGAAAATGCTTTATTTCAGATACATTTTCTTTAAAGTCGCGAAATGTGTGTTTTTCTACAAAATCAAAATTGGGCTATTCAGCCAGGTAACTTCATAAAATAAGTATTTTTGAAAACGTAGTTTGTGTCTGAAAGTAATACACCTTAATATTAAGACAAAAAAGAACACAGAGTCATCAGTAAAATGTTCATTAAGTGGAAAATAGATTTTAGTGGTGGGTAAAAAATCAAAATTATCTTATGCCGCTGAAATGCATGTAGGCTGGAAACTGCATTTAAAAAAAACGTGTTTTAATAACTTTTTTCGATATTTTCAGAAATAACCCCCACTTTTGAATTATTTTTTGCTTAATTTTCATCTCGATCGAAGCAGAACTTGATGCCAAAGTCAAATTTTGAATAAAGTTATTAATAAAAAAAATCCCATATGGTGCGGACTTTACTGGTCACACTGTATAAGATCCTTGCTAAACCCTACTACACTGGTTTTACTGATAGCTCGGAATACTTGAGCCATTGTAATAACGCGCGGTGTCGGAATTTTAACGCTCTCACTCTCTTCTGTTCTTGTTTCACACGAACGAATGTTTGATGCAAACAAACAGGCTATTTATAAATTAATGATTTGGTCTATTCTGTAATCTATAAAAGGTCTTTTAATTTAATTGATTTAAATCTGAGGAACCATTTAGCAGTAAAAGCATTTTGAAAATGTAAACATTGAGGTAAGATTATTAATTATCTCTAACTGTCTAACTATAACTCTCTATAGATAGATGGACTAATAATATTGTATTACATGGACACAGAAAATTAGTTTTACTTTCGTTTTTATTTATAACCTGTTCATTTTTCGCTGAGTGAAAGATTTGTTCATTCTTTTTATTTGATTCCCATTTCTCCAAACTTTTAGAAACACTTGTATCTTCCACAGATAAAAAGTTTTCTTAAAGTTATAAAGTAATAAAGAAACCAAAAGAAACTGCCAACAAAAAGAATCCTCATTTTTCCGTTCGCGATAATAGCTCCCACAGATAAAATTTTAATTTGACCTAATTAACTCGCTTTTTACTTTGTATTTCTCTTCTTTAGTACCAACTTTAAAATTCTATGTGCGTTTTATTCTATAGCCATTTTAACCCTTAGAGCGATTCGCCTGGTGAAATTTAAATAGGGTTTTAGTAAAAATGATTATGTTGAATTTACATCGTGAAAGTTATTCTAATTGAAAATTGGTATCCCTGCCCATGCATATGTATAGTGTTTCTCAGGTTAATTTAATGACATAAAAAAGTATTAAGTTTCTAACCATAGGCGTCGCCAACCAAATAATTAAAATGCGTAGGGTATTGTTTTAATTTTTTAACATGATAATAATATAAATACAGCAACTTTAACATAAAAAAGCATTAAACTCCTAATCATAGGCGTCGTATCTCCAAATAATTAAAATGCATAGGGTATAATATATTGTTTTAAATTTTTAAAATGATAATACAATACAGGGTTCCCCATTTAAAACGAAATAGGCTAAATATCTCGGACCCGTCGATTTTCGAGGGGGACATCTTTTACGTATATTGTCAATCTTGTTACTTCAAGCCCCTAGGAGGGAGGGGGGGTAAGATCTAAATCTTAAATGGATACCCCTATTTTATATAATTTTTTTGGATTCTGCATAAAATTCTGAACATTTTTTAAAAAAAGCATTATTAGTCTATTCAAAACAGTTTTCTTAAAAAATGAGATTTTTGAACTTTGACAGCGTCTAGCTTTCTAACTGTACGTCTTAGAGTTAAACGGCTTACATGTCCCTATATTCGATTTTTATTATCTTTCCAATTGTGTCAACTTCCGGTTAAACCGGTTGTAAGAAATACAGTACTTCCGGTTTAACCGGAAGTTGACATTATATTTTATTTAAAATTATTATATAAAATAGTAAAATAGTAGTAGTAGTAGTATAGTAAAAGATAAAGAAAAAAGCATCTACACTACTTTGATAAAAAACATATTTTTTCTTTCTCTCCCCTCTTCGACATAGTTGAATCAAACTAAAATGTTTTTATCACACACACTTGAACTGATTTCTACAGTCCTTTATTTGATACGCTCTGTTTCTTCTCTTCATTTCCCACCCACAGTGGCTTTTTACTGGTCCTTGACCTTTCAGCGTGCTGATATATTTTCCGTCGTTTGACTACAAAAGTTTTTTCACTCCCCATGCGTGCCATTGAAAGCTCCATTATGGATTAGTTCCACCTTTAATTTTATTCTATTTTCTCTTTTGCTAACAACATCAGCTGTTCATTATTTTTGCTTCAATTTCCTGATGATGAGTGTTTCTACACTCGAAACATGTCGATTCTAGCCTAGCTATTGAATTAAAATTGTGGAGAAAGACTTTATGCTTTTCTTTTCCCTATATCATCAACTCCACTTTGAGTATGGACTACTTCTTCAATATTTAGTATTTATTATACAAGGAAAAAAGTAATACATTTTTTGCGAGGTATAAGCTTTGTGGTGCACATCTAATTAAAACACCATATTGGAAACCCTTTTCTTATAGTATATTTATAGTATTAGCACTTTATATATAGGGTGTCCCGTAACTAAGGGGCTATACAGCAACAGGAGATAGTGGGTTTGAAAATATGTCATTTAATTTCATTTCTTATACGGTTAACGAGATACGGGGTGATCCAAGTAAATATTTACTTTATGAATTATTTATATTGGGATGATTTGATGTTAAGCGGATATGAATCAAATTGGGCGTAGTTATGTTTTTGAGGGCAAGAAGGAAGTTTCCATAATGAGTTTTAAGATATCTCTAAGAGAACGCTAGCTATATAATATGAGTTTGATAAATTCTCGCATAAATTTTTCGTCTCTCACATTTCTTACCGCTCTACCTTAAATTATGGAAGAGGGATCTTTTATACGTAAAAAAGTTGTACTTCATTAATCTTGATATTTCAATTAGTTTTTGAGATGATTGCGTTTAAATGCTAGATAGCAAGAAACATTTAAATAAACACCTTTCATAATGAAACATATTTACTGAAAATTAACCGTGCGTTCTTAAGCATAAATACCATATTAGCAAGTCTACTATCTCATGCATGTTGCTGTATTTGCCCATTAGTTGTGAGTCATCCTGTATATAACGATAAGTAAATGGTTTAACTAGGCACTTTATTAATTTCATAATAGATGAGTTAATTAAAATGGTGTTTGTACTACTAAACACAAAAAACAGCCACAGAAACACTTAAAAAACACCAAAATAGGAAAAAAAAATATGACGCAACCTGACGCGTGAGCTTGCTACGGCCCACTACACAGAAAAAAGTAAAAGATTGAATTAACGCAAATAGGTTTGATTTAACCCAATAATCAGTTTAAATAGCAACAACGCAATGATCTGGTTAAATCAACTTTATGAAATGATTAACTTGGTATGATCAAATCAATCGACTATTTGGTTGATTTAAACCACACTAAAGGTATAATATAGCAAATAATATGATTGAAGTAACAATATCATTGGGTTATTTTTACCATATCCTTGTAACCTTGTATCATTTTAAAAATTTGATATTGTTGTTACAACCCATTAGAAGGGTTAAATTTACCATATCATTGGTTTAAATTAAAAATATGAATAGGTTAAATTTGTGATATCCGAGGTGTAATAAAAGATATATACCCGCTCTATATAGTAGTAGTTTATTATACAACGTAATGTACTGGTCAAGTTTAAACACAATCTCTTTACTTATACCTAACAGATTACAAGGGAAACAGAACGGTGCGGATCCTTGATGAACCAGTCTGGTACAGACTGCCGGTCCGGTCGTGTTCCCACTGTTCCCAGCTGTGCCTCTTATGGTCGTCCATGCCTGCGCTTGCGCGTATGTCCGACTCTAGATACCCTCACCCCAGAGTGTTTGGAGATACCTGCCTGAGGGAGAAACCAAATTAGTGTTATGTAATTGCCATAAAACCCTTACATACTTTTCTGTAAACCAATAATAAAATAACATTATTGTTTTCCTGTTTAATATGATCGGTACATATAGATCTAAAGAGCTGACAGAAAAATATATAGTTCGATCTTTAATATTCGAATACAACAAAATATGAGTTATTGTTCAACTCATAAATAAATAAATAAATAAAGTTGGTGGGACTTGACAGTCCCGTCCTGTTGGTATACAGAAAGGGTTAAAACAATTGGGTTATATAGGTTAAGGTAAGCATCTATTAAGAATATTTTTTTGCTTGTAGGTAGGTACCTAAGGAAAATATTATTAGGTAAGGTAATTATTAAAAAGAGAAAACATGGATTTTTTATACCGACTAATTTTAGGTCGTATTCTATATAGACCATGAATCTCATGTCTCTTTTGGCAAATTTTTACTAAAATTTACATATTTATCTTACCTAAAATTATTATCAATTGTAGGCAGGTACCACGATACACTTAAGTATACTTACCTAATAAAATAACAAATTTAATGTAGTATTTTTATAGTGCCTACATACAATTAGTTTAGGAATAATGAAACAGGCGACACTAAATATAGTATACTATATATAATATAATATATTATTATCCTTACCCAAAAATGTTTCCACTAGGTGTGGAAGCCCGCAACAGCTTTTTCAATTCCATTGCACAATTTTCCTACACTTACAAAGAAAGAAAAACACGAGGAAAACCATAAATGAACTCCAGACTCCAGTGCCGCCACAAAACAGATAAGGTTATGTTGTTACTGTTGTTATGCGAATGCCGCGAATGACGAGACACTTGCTGCTTTATTAGCGTCCCTAAACTGAGCTGCCATTGGTCAATTGGCGATGGCCTGATTATCTTTCAAATTTACTAAAATTAACACGTTCACATGCTAGAATCTAACCGATAGTAGGGTTAAATAAAATTTCAAACCGAAGGTTATTAAATAGGTAATATTAACAAAATGAAATGGTTGATTGAACAATACAGTATTGTTTAACACAATATAATGTTTAAAATCAACATTTTGATTAGATTGAATTAACACAGAAAAGGTATAATTAAATATTAATATTTTTACCATTTAAATGAGCTTGTTTTTACCCAAGGAAGGTGATTCAAACAATTTAAATTGGTTAATTTAACATTTTACATTCAACCCAATCAAGTAGTAGAAATAATCGAGTAAAATTGTTTAAAAATACCCAAATTGTTTTAATTTAACCTTTTTAAAAGTAATCCAATGGACTTGCTAGATTCAACATTTTACTTTTTTCTGTGTACTGATCTGGAAACTTTAACGACGAAACAAAATCAGCTGTTAATGTCAAATGTCGTTGTCTTCTGTCGAAACGCGAAACCTCAAAAACAAATAATACTGTTTTATTTTCAATGGGGTACCTACTTCGACCCTATTTAAAAATATTTTTGCAAAACAAAAAAAAAATCTTAAGGTGCTCCTAATCGATATAGTTGTAGAGAGATTTTTAAAAATTTTAATATACTACCTCTTCCTAGCCTATACTTATTGGAATTAGCAGTGTTTGTCTTTTGTAATAAAGGTGAATTTGTACAAAACAGAAATGTGCACGGTTTTGATACAAGGCACAAAAATAGTTTTCGTGCTCCGCTCTCTAGAGGATTAGTAGCCTATAATTCTCCTAAATGTCTGGGTGTTAGAGTCTACAATGGTTTGCCCAAGGGGTGAACCACCTAGTAAAAATGTGTACACCAACTGCCATACGGCCTAATAATGCAGTTTACTGCCGATAATGCCGTTTACTGCCGATAATGCCATTTACTGCCTGTAATGTCAATTATTGCTGATAATGCCTAAAACTGCCATTACTATTAGTGATGCCACTTATCGTTCATCTAATTCTGGTACAGCTTTTTAAATAATTTGACTGCTAAAAACACAGGCGGCAACATGAATGCTTTTTAACGGTAAAAACCACCGATATATGCCGCAATAAATACCAAATACTGCTAGTTACTTCCAAATAATACTAGCATTACTGCCGAATAATGCTTATTACTGCCGAAGAATGCCGCTTATTGCCAATAATGCCACCTACTGCCAATAATGCCACTTAATGTCAGTACTGCCACATGTTTGTACACCAACTGCCATACTGCCTAGTAATGCCGTTTACTGCCGATAATGCCATTTACCGCCTGTAATGCCAATTATTGCTGATAATGCCTAAAACTGTTATTACTGCCATTACTGCCAGTAATGCCACTTATCGTTCATTTAATTCTGGTACAGCTTTTTAAATAATTTGACTGCTAAAAACACATGAATGCTTTTTAACGGTAAAAACCACCGATAAATGCCGCGATAAATACCAAATACTGCTAGTTACTGCCAAATGATGCTCGTTACTGCCGAATAATGCTTATTACTGCCGAAGAATGCCGCTTACTGCCAATAATGCCACCTACTGCCAATAATGCCACTTAATGCCAGTACTGCCACCTGTTTGTACTTTGTACACCAACTGCCACTAGTGGTTGACCCCTCGGTTTTGCCCGAAAAAATTAAGGATTGTAATAGTATACAATGTTCTAAAAAGTCATTAAAATCATTTTTAATATCTGAATGTTTCTACAGCTTGGATGGGTTTTTTAATTGTCTGTCTTAACGCTTGTACATGTTTTATTTATATTGCGTATTGAAATGTTTTGTTTGTTGTTGTTCATTTTTAAATAGTTACTTAAGTTTCTAGTTGTAAAATTGAAAATGTACCCTGACTATTTCCCTACAATTGTTAATTGTCTCTGGGAAAATAAACGATTTGATTTGATAAAAATGGTTCCAGTACCTGTGTAGAATAGTATTTTTTAAAAAAGGGTTAGGGATAGATATTATCAATCACCTGACGTGCTGATTACTGATGCTGGAAAATTAGATATTATTACCTGCTTCTGATCGGTCGAACGCTTCTTTACCCCACTTCTGTAAGCGTTAAAATTCGGAATGGCGAATCATCAAATTTTATTTACCATTCCAACAATAGGTCTAATTAACTTTACGCTTGGTAAGCTTCTTTTCTCCGAGCCTCAACAAAAAGGACACAGCTTTTGAATTTTGTTCAGCCCTACAGACAAGTTGCATTACTTTTTATTGTTTCACCCTGCATTTTCACCTCTGGCAAAACACAAACAATGGAAGAAGTTGGAGATCAAGAAAATAATTGAGCACAATGCGGGGTGGCTATTGTGCTGCTGAAAAATTACAGCACGGACGAGATGGACTGCAGAAATAATTTTAATTTTCTTTCTTGCTATTGTTGTAAACTTCTCGTATTTCAGCTATTCAGCAAAACTCTATCTAGTTTTTGTAATAAACTGCGGCTATTTTTGTTAAATATACAATAGGTACTTTCCTTTTGCTTCTTTTAAACAGCAAAATAGAGTAAATATATTTGCTTAGCTAAGCTGTTAAATGAAGCCTTCGCGAATATCTTCGTGTATTTGTATGAGAAATATAGAGGGGCAACTTTTCAATGAAAAAAGTAAAATCACAGCAAATCAACCATTAACCATCGACACGTTGAGCAGACTAATAAATTATCATAAATTTCTAAAATGAGTGTTACATAATTTAATAATTAATTTAGCAATGTGCTTTTAAAAATATCACAAATAAACGAGTTTAGTTTATATTACAGATTATAATAACATTTTATTAATAAACCATTATAAATTCTGGGTAAACGCAGTTTATCCGGTTGGTAGATCCATAAATTACTTAGAATTTCAACTTTACTACAAATGTAACGAAGTAACGACTTAATTAGATTAATTCTAAATATTTCTTAGGCAAATCAACGTTTTTTATTGTAGGTATATGTATAGTATAACGTGTCTCTCGAGTGTACAATACTAAAAAGTTGTATCTTGGAAACCGTTTACCGTAGCGCTTGCGGAAAAAAAGTATTTACAACAAAACTGACTAAGTGATATAGCTGAAAAGTATTATTAAGAGTCTAAATTGGCCGCTAGGGGGTTTAACAATAGTGACCAAACAAGATGTGGGATTTTCTTATGGTAAACATGTATCAAAGGTAGCATTTTTCAATTTAATAAAAATTCTAGATAACTTTTGTTTTTGAGTTTTTGCTCTACCTTTTTGTTTAAGGAGGGGGGGGGGGGGACAAATATTGCTATGCAAAAATATTAACAACTTTGGTTAGGCTTATAGGAATTTGACAAACTTGAACTTGCTAAAAAGGAATTCTTTTGTTTTACCAAAACCAAGTCGTTCTGAATTCCGATGCGACAGCTAAAACTCGTGTGCGATATTCTTTGGTCATCTCAAATAACTTTTTGACTCGGCTGCGCCTCGTCAATGAATATTTCGCACCCTAGATACAAAAATAACTATTAGTTTTTTTTTGTTTTTCTTTTATTGCCTTCTTTCTTTGTATCACACTCCTTCGGACTGTAACTGCTGAAATTTATTATTTATTTAAGAAATTTAAATAATATTAGCTGTTCGAATTTGGCTCCAAATGCCATTATCTTTTGAAATTACGTAAAACTTGCAGAACAAAGATTTTTATATGGCATCTAGCAAATCTTCAAAGTAAAACTTTACAAATAACCTTAATAATTAAGCATCTCTTCCCAGTGTGTTTATAAGTGGATATTTGTGTAGAGATAGAATAAAACATACCTAAAGAATTTATGCAAATTTCCAGTCAAAAAGATGCTTGAAAATGTTTGATGCAGTAGTTGTAGTACGAGAAGCACGATAAAACAAAACTTAGCAGACAGATTAAAGTTTTGAAATATGCTAAGAATTTGCAATCGTTGCAGTGAAAACGTTAATTCTGGAATATTTAAACCGGCGAATAATAATACTTATAGTAGTTTGAGTAATATTAAATTTTTCATCCCGATGGTTTTTAAAATTAGTTGAATTAAGGCCGAGATACAATTAAAAAATAAGCATTAGGCGATAAGCAACAAAAATAAGATTTGATATTAATATACAGGGTGTTATTTAAGTATGTGGCTCCAAGGGGTGCTTCTTTAGGTGATTTTAAGAAGAAAAGTTCATATAAACATGGGTCCGAAAATGTATAGTTTTTACGATACAGGGTGTAAAACTTAATGTTATTTAAGTATGTGACCAAACTTTAAGGGGTGCTTTTTTAAGTGATTTTAAGAAAAAAAGTCCATTAAATATGGGTCCGAAAATGCATAGTTTTTACGATACAGGGTGTGAAACTTAAAAAAAAATCGGATGTTCGTAAATATCTCAATAGGTAGGTACTCTTTTATTCGATTTTGTTGAAATTTGGAAATTCTGTTTGTAATAACAAGAGGATAATAATTAAGCCTCAATTAGATTAAAATTATTAAGTCCAGTGGCGTCACGAAAGACAGTCCAACTAATATTTTTGACAAAAAATTTTTTTTCGAATTAAGCAACTACAAATACAACTATTTTATCTCATGAGTTTTTTTTATATCTTGCTTTGTTTTCGAGAAAAAAAATAAAAACCACTTTATTACATGTCCCCTGGACAATAAGAGCAAAAAAAAAACTTACCAAACTATTAAGCAATTAAAATTACACGAAAGTTTTTTTTTTTTAATTTTTGGCACAGATTAAAACTGTTTTTGATAAAATAAATTAACATAAAATAATCGCATAACGTAATAATTTATTACTGCAATGTTTTAAAAGTAACAACTATAACTCTTATTGTCCCGGGGACATGCAATAAAGTGGTTTTTATTTTTTTCCTCGAAAACAAAGCAAAATACGAAAAAAACTCAGGAGATAAAATAGTTGTATTTGTAGTTACTTAATTCGAAAAAAATACATAATTAAAAAAAAAAAGTCAGTGGCGCGCCATTTTTTTTGTCAAAACTATTAGTTGGACTGTCTTCCGGGACGCCACTGGACTTAATAATTTTAATCTAATTGAGGCTAAATTATCCTCTTGTTATTACAAACAGAATTGCCAAATTTCAACAAAATCGAATAAAAGAGTATTGAGATATTTACAAATATCCGATTTTATTTTAAAAGTTTGACACACTGTATCGTAAAAACTATGCATTTTCGGACCCATGTTTATATGAACTTCTATTCTTAGAATCACTTAAAGAAGCACCCCTTGAAGTTTGGCCACATACTTAAATAACACCCTGTATAGAAACAAATCAATTGCGATACAATTAAATTTTAAGTAACCAGCAACATAACAGTTTTGTATGTCTTATTACCTATTTCATATTGCATGTCGCTTATTTTTTTATTTGTGTCTCTGCCTTTAGGTACACATATTTCAAAAATTATGAGACACAAAAATTACGAACAAACCCGAACAAACCAGAACAGTTTTATTTTATGGCTTTTTACGCTTTTTAATAATAGTAGTACAACATCATCCTTTATTTGGTCGGATTCTTTCATGACGAAACGTGTCTTATGATGGATTTAACGAAATGAAAAAGGTTCAAACGATCAAAGGTTCCACTAATAATTATTTACATAGCTTATTGCACATAGCGTGGTATCAGTGGTTTCATGGGGGCACATTCTAAGTAAATTACTTTACCACGTAGGCGAGCTAGTGTCAGTGCAGTGGAGTCACCTCTATTTTAAATTATTCACTTTACAAAAGCATGCAATATTTTTATTTATCGAAGGGCATGTACATGTACCTGGTGCTAGCTTTAAAGCAAAATTTTTAGCGGCCAGATATGCCCCCCCCCCCCCCCAATAAAATCCTGGCTACGCCACTGAAAAGTAGTAAAGGATATACTTCCGTTTTTACGATTGGGAGAAAGGCCTTTTTCTAAAAATTTCCCATGAGATAAGGGTAAAAAACGTTGGCTTTACGCTTTTGTTAATTTTCCTCTAACGAAACTTTACATTTAAGATGCTTCAGAAACTTTTTATCAGCGGCGGCTCATACAGTAGGGTTACAGTGCCATGGCCTACCTATATACCAAACAATTTATTCAAACCAATGATCTAGTACCTACCTATAGATGGCACATGTCATCCATAAACGCTGTTAAAATGTGTTGACAACATTGTTTGTGGAAGAGAGGAGGTGAAGAGCTGGGTGGGGCAGATAGTAGGGATCACGCTAGAGTTACCTTTGAAAGTGACCTTGCTATTATAAAAGAAACCTAACCTACAAATAACCCAACTTTCTAATTTACTCACCCATGAACTGCAGAAATATTATTTTCCGAATTCTCGCATACTTGGTACTTGCGACTCATCATAATCATTCAGAAAATGTTACAAAACACCAAAAACACAGCAATTATTACACAAAACCGACAAACTGAAGAAAATTTGAAACCGCTGTCAAAGAAACCATAAAGAAACACCAAATCGAAATAGGGATATACATCGATGCATCGAGAACATCAATAATTTGAATACGATGTATCGTTTTTAAGCGATGCATCGAGGCCATTTGAAATTTGTGGATGCATCGACAACACTGCTTGAAGATCCATGTGTCATGTGACTTTTTTGAGGTTATGCATGCTTTAGTATGTAATTTACGCGCGACGTGGGTGTTAATTTTGCGGTTTTTCGTATTAATTTGTATTTTTATCCGGTTTTCGATTGATATCTAATAGAAAATTTAAGTGACATGATTGCTAAGAACCTCTACAAAATATTAGTGAAGATTTTTTGGGCGCATTTGCTGTAGTAGCATTAATAAAGTAAAAAATCCAACAGCCTGGCCGGCCTGGCGCGGCGGTTTGTTTACGGGTCTTATAAATGGCGGCAGAATTTTATTTGTTTTAATTTAAAAGTTGTCTTTTTTGTCTTCTAGTACTTTATTGTTTTGTGGCTATAGTTAATTTATTAAATATTGATGTGTTTATTTAACTTGAAGGTATAGGTATGTGAATTAGTTTATAAATATTACTAGTAGAGATAGTTCGTAAGTAGTTAGGATACCTCTAAATACCTAGGTAAGTACTATTTTTTTTCTTTTAGTTTGTTTATTTATTAACATGCCAAGCCCCTGCTGTATTCCTGGGTGTAATTCTAACTATAAAAGTGTTTTAAAAGCAGGTGAAGAAAGTGTAATATATATTTATAGTTTAGATTTGACCAATGGCTGTATAAATATTGTTAATCAGGTTTCAGTGGACATTGATATAAAGGTTTTTTTAAAGGGTAATGAATTGGCTTACAATGATTTGAAATGGATTTTACCCTTTGAAATGAAACGAAGCAGGTGGTCTCAGCTTGAAAACTTATTGTCTCAGTACCAATTCATACATTGTAAAAGTAACGAAGTTACCCAGATAGTAGGTGACTTTCTTAAGACAAGCGTAGATTTCTAAACAAAGCCTTAAGCTTTTCTACTAAATTCTGAGATTTCAGAAGTCGATAGTCAATCCTGTAATTTAAACGCAGAAAATAATAACTTGTATAAGTACATAATAGAATATTACTTTTGATCAATCAAATAAATCCACTCGTAGTGAAACAAAAACAGCTTCTCAACGCAATATTACTATTATTTAATAATTAGGTAAGTTGTTCTTGTTATCCAAAACTATTTATTACTGTTTTGTGCATTTTTCAATATCAATATAGTGGCAACAGAGCCAAAAAAAACACAAAAAATATCAGAAAGAATAAAAAAAAGTCGCCCGTTGCCGCGCGTCTTAATAATAGCTTGTGGATCCGCAAATCCCAGCTGATGCGGCGTTGCCCCATGTCACTTCATGGCTTATTTTCAAGGTGGTGGTGGTTTTAGACAAAGATTTAAATTTCTCCCATCATGATATTATTTTTAACAACGTAAGTTTGGCAAGTGATGTGGAGGGGCGCAATTCGGATGTTGGTTTACTTTAGAATGAAGTATCGATTTTGGCAATAGGTTTATTTATTATTGTTTCATCCATCCAGATCATTGATTCATACTCGTAATTATTACTTTGTCTCCCGGGCCTCCGTCTCCCGACGCTTAATTCTTTTTGTGAATAATTTAAAATTTAAGACGTTGATGCCTAACAGCTAACGGTGCAAAATCTCACAGAAAGTTCCTGCCGCTTCGTGGTTCCGGAAAAATTCCACATGGTTATTTAGCGCATAAGATAGAGAGAGAAAGAGATAATTAACCACAATAAATACATCTTCCTCGCTTACTCTCTCATAAGGAATTTTGTGCCTTGGCCAGATCCCCAAATCAGGCCGCTATTGCCGAATTTTCACATGTTTTATTTTGTCTAGCTGATGGCTAGTACCAATTAACTAAAATATATTTCTATCATAATTTAATTATTGTTGTAGGTTAAGTATTAGGTGGGTTATCCGGGGTTAGGTTAAGTAAGTAGATTATTTTAATCCTTTATCGCGTTATGGTTTTCTTTGAAATATGAAAAAACACACTTTATTGTAGTGTTGTTGTGATTTAATACAATATCCTTATTATGGAGTATTTAATGATTGGGTTGGTTTATTTTTTATTATTTTTATTTAATATTTTGGCCCTACCAAATTTCAATTATCTTCAGCCGTCACTGCTTTTCATTGTAAAACTTTATGAAAGTTGTAGAAAATAAGTTGGATTTAAATTTCTATTCGCCTTGTCTTTAAATCTAGAAGCGGAGCCTTGTGTAGCCGTAGCAAACCATCCATGCACTTTTCATGCAAATTTTTAGTAAGAGAAAACGCCTGTAATCTGCGGTACAAGAAGAAGGAACACGATTGAAATTTGGCGAAAGAATTTAATATAACTTTTTGATTATGCACAAAATAAAAATTATTTGTAGGTGTGCAGAATTTCTGTGAGCACATACACATTCTACAGGGCAAAAACAAAAGTAAGGAATAATTTTTTTTTGTAAATGAAGAGTGGCGGGGCAATGTGATCTAAGTGCCAAAAATTCAAGAACTTTTTTCCCCTCAATATGATCTATGTGCCATCGCCCTTAACGTGCTAAATGATTTAAGTGCCTACTTGGGCTTCATGCGATTTAAATAGTACACAAGGTTGCGCGCTGTATGTGCACCCACACCTTTTCAATCAAAGTGATCTAAATTAATTGATTCAGCCGATACTAGGTGGAAATCCATAATTATAGTATTATGAGATACAGTAAAACAAAGTTGAACTTGTAAATTTCCACTATATTAGACAGAAAATGACATGTTTCGCTAACACTGTAGCTTCGTCAGATGACAATGATTTAATAAAGGTGAAAAGTAAAAATTGGGTGCAATAAAATTGAACTATTTAAGATGTAAATAAAACAGTGGGAGGGTTACAATTGCGGGGAAATCCAACAGAGGGTTTAAAAATTAAATTAAATTAGGTACAATATGGGTAGGTATTTACAAAATCTTAATTATATGGTTAACAGAATACATTTAGCAAAGGTGAATTATTTAAATCTAATTGATCATTAAGTAACAGGTCCGTATTTTTAAGTTTATTTATTTCCATAGATTCTAACAAATTCAGTTTTAAGCCTTTGTTTTCTATATGTAAGATTTTAAAGGAAGGATCGAAATTATGTTGATAATCAACTAAATGGTTAGCATAGTTTGAGTCTGTTTTATTTTTTAGAAAACTGTTATAATGTTCCTGTATTCTTATGTCAAACTGTCAACCTGTTTGGCCAATGTATGTTTTAGGACAATCTTTGCATTTTAATTTATAGACGCCTGATTTTTTGTTTTTATCGCTTTTAGTTTTATTGTTTTTAATGAGTTTACTTAAAGAGTTATTAGTTTTGTAACACAAATTTATATCAAGTTTGTTAAGAAAATTGCCATCATACTGTGAAAAGAAGCTTCTTTTCACAGTATGATCCATAGACTAGTAACTCTCCCTCTAAATAAAATCAATTTTCAAAAAGAACTAAACATTATTAAACAAATTGCAGTTAATAACGGATATAATTCAAATTTAATTGACCAAATCCTAAAAAAGAAAACTTACAAAAATGCTATTGACTTAGTTTTTCCTAGAAGCAAATACTCTGACCAATTTAAACTTGTCACTTTCTTTGGACAACCTAGCAAAGTAATTGGCAATTTTCTTAACAAACTTGATATAAATTTGTGTTACAAAACTAATAACTCTTTAAGTAAACTCATTAAAAACAATAAAACTAAAAGCGATAAAAACAAAAAATCAGGCGTCTATAAATTAAAATGCAAAGATTGTCCTAAAACATACATTGGCCAAACAGGTAGACAGTTTGACATAAGAATACAGGAACATTATAACAGTTTTCTAAAAAATAAAACAGACTCAAACTATGCTAACCATTTAGTTGATTATCAACATAATTTCGATCCTTCCTTTAAAATCTTACATACAGAAAACAAAGGCTTAAAACTGAATTTGTTAGAATCTATGGAAATAAATAAACTTAAAAATACGGACCTGTTACTTAATGATCAATTAGATTTAAATAATTCACCTTTGCTAAATTTATTCTGTTAACCATATAATTAAGATTTTGTAAATACCTACCCATATTGTACCTAATTTAATTTAATTTTTAAACCCTCTGTTGGATTTCCCCGCAATTGTAACCCTCCCACTGTTTTATTTACATCTTAAATAGTTCAATTTTATTGCACCCAATTTTTACTTTTCACCTTTATTAAATCATTGTCATCTGACGAAGCTACAGTGTTAGCGAAACATGTCATTTTCTGTCTAATATAGTGGAAATTTACAAGTTCAACTTTGTTTTACTGTATCTCATAATAATATAACAAAGTGATCTAAGTGGCAAAATTCTGTGTGTCATATCAGTCATTTTCCACACAATAATACTGGACTTAGATTCTTTTTTTTTTGGTACAAAAATGTGCTAAAGGACAGTATTTAACATGTTTTTGAATTAAAATTATTTAGTTTATTAGTCTTTGTTTTTCCTAAAAATAAGTTTACCACAAAAAAATGTAAAAAAGAGCTTTTTACGTCTCCTGGAAAATTTGACTTTTGGCACTTAGATCACATTGCCCCGCCACTCTTCAAATAGTGAACATGCACAGTTTTTTTAGGCACGATTAGTGATCTTTAATAATAATAATAATGATGATGTCTTTATTTCTGATTCAAGCAATAAAAATAATAACATTACAATTGAGGGGTAGGTATAGATTCAGAGTGTACAATCTCCATGTTTCATTAAAAATGAGTTAGATGTCGTTTCACATAGTAATTGTAGCCCTGAATCGAAATAACTCATAATTTCTTGTCAAAACGGGCAAGCTCGATTTTAATGGCAGAAAATTGGGAGTAAATTCAAAATGTACAAGCTCCATTGACAATAATTTAAGTTTCGAACCATACAATCTCCTGTTCATTTTTTTTTAATTTAAAATCAAAGTGAACAATCTCCAATGGGTTATTTTGCTGTTAGTTTCGAATTGAAAATCCTGCACAGACTTGTTGATAATAATTTGCACCAAAGCCATTCCGAGTTTACATACTTATTTAGCTTAGTTGTTTACTATTTTTTTGTGTTTTAATGTATTGTTTTTAAGATTAAAAATTTTGTGAAAAATTATCCTTAAATTATTTTCATAGTGGGCAAACTCCATATTGGCTTTTTTCAAAATGGACAAACTCCAATTGTTATTTCCAAAACGTACAATCTCCATCTTCTTTTTCCAAATAACTTTGATATTTCTTAAAAATGTCAAGGAAAAAAATTGTTTTTTTAGTCTAAGATGTGCCAGAAATACAATAAAAAAGAGAACTATAGTTATTGTTTGTATTTAATGAATTATAAGGTTTTTTCATCTACTGATAATTTAGGAAACATAGAGATTGTACACTTTGACTCTATAGCTCTCAATTCAGAACTATAGCAAATAACGATTTTTTGTACCCTTTCCAGTTTATTAATATGGCATTGATAATGTAGGCTCCGTATTACAGAATACTATTACAAAATACTGCATACCAAACAGTTGTAGAGGGCTGCCTTGACGTCCGAAATATGTTTTGTGTGACGTTTTATGAAACCCATTAGCCTCAAGCTCTTAAGAATGATATTGTCCATATGCACATTAAAAATCGCTATCAACAATTACGCCAAGATCATGCGATGCTGCTTCTAAACTACCATCATTAACAGTATATAAGTCACTCTGTGGGTTAGCACATTTTTTTTAACTTTGCACTTCTTTACGTTTCGTTTTAGATAGTTTACATGGCACCAGTCAACGAAACTGTCTAGGTCCATTTGTATATATTGTTATATTCTGGTGAAACAATGGAATAAAACTTAAGATCATCGCATATATTAAGACAGTAAGATGCTTCGAAGCATTGTAAAACATCATTTATAAAAAGTATAAATACAATGGGACCTATGTGTGAACCTTGCGGAACACCGGACATTACCAGCACTTTATCATAGATGGAGCAGGTATCAGCTCGATCAGTTGAAACTATGGAGAACTAGAGGGTAGAAGGCCGATCGACAATGGCAGCATTTTCATGTTCTGTCCCGGTTTTTTGGTTAGTTCGCTAATTGGCCGATAGATGCTCTCGTGTCGCAAGTGGGCCGATGTCGTCTTCTTCTTCTTCGTTTTTAACTTTTACTTTTATACTTTTGACAATTGACATTTTATTTTTCAAAATAACAAATAAAGTTTGAAGGCAAGACAAGACAAATAACGTTGTATTGTAATTGATTTCCATATTTATAATGAATAATGGTACAATTTATAAAAGTAGAGTTTGCTTTGTGTCGGGGTGTAAGACAGGATCTTCTTCAGAGAGGAAACGCAGCCAAATAAGTATCTTTCTAGCTCCAAAGGTAAAACCCTCTAGCTAGAATGTTCCTGTATTTTAAAAACGAAGCATCGTTGGAACTTTATACAGGTCGAGTTTACTAATAAGTATAACAAAGTAAGTGTAAATTCATATAAAAGTCCTTATTTGTTCCTTAAAGAACTAATTTTTAAAAAAATAAGTTATTGCGTCCATAAGAAACCCTTTATTTGATAGCCCACTTCGAACATGAGCGCCATCTTACGGCGACTCGTAAAGCTGAATTACCGATGCTAATTTGGGACCGAATTTAATGCATTGCGCCTCCTACCTCAAGTCCTCCATAGTTGGAACGATAGGATTATATCCACTTCGTTTGTTCAGGATGTTAATTTAAGTTTTTGTAAATATATTTTAATCCCCCGCTAATAGCAAGTTAGTTCGCAAGGAGGTTGGTAACGCAGTTATATATAAATTGAGATACAGCTGCCGCAAAGCTCATGTTAGAATATCGACCAAAACCAATAACAAAATAAAGGAAGGTATGGTTGTCTCCGCACCTATAATCCATTACATCTTTACTGCACTTTAAGCCTACTGCCAACCATATTTAAACCTCTCCATTTCATTACCTTTTATGGTTTAGCTCATAAATGGCCAAAACATAAACAATGACCATAAAAAGATTTCTTTTAGGTAAAAGGAATCCATCAAGCGACACCTACGCGTCCTTTGTCGCTACTTTGATATGTAATATGCTGTCTGTCAGAATAAATAATTATTATTATTTTATAAAGTTATTTATTGAGAGAAATCTTAATAATTAATTTTATTTATAAGTCAGTGACTTCTGAGGTTATTGAATTAGTACAATCGATTTCAAGTCGATTAAAATGCATTTTATACTTGTCGAATTTTATTTAATCAGATTGTTATTATTATTATTTGTGGGATTAATAATTATCGTACAATTAGCGCGTTGTGGTGTGATTTTAAAAACGAAGAAATTGCGAAATGTATTTACGTAATATTAAACACCTTTGTCATTTTTGAGTGTAGAAACAACAAGTTATTTTCATACAGCGCAGCATATAACAAACATTGTAGATTTAAATGATTTTGTAGTGTGTTTTTCTGTTGTTATACACTGGGAAAAAGCCTTGTATTCCTTATACGAATTCACATACTCTTTGTACAACTGTTTACTAAAGGGTTTTCCAATAAGAACGATATGACTTCAAAATAAAATTAAAATAATTTCAGATACAACAAAACGTTTTATATTATCTTAAAGTGCGATTACATTTATGTTTTGAATAACGCATCGTTTAAATGTCCTCCGCGACTTCGTGTACACGAGCGAATTCGACGAACCCAATTTTCGATGACTTTATGCAATAAATCGGGCGTGATCTGACGAATGCAGGGTTCAATGTTCGACCTTAATGCATCAAGTGTTTGTGGTCTGTTTTCATAAACCTTAGATTTCAAATAGCCCCACAAGAAGTAATCTAAAGGAGTTAAATCACAGCTTCTTGGAGGCCACTGAACAGTAGCATTCCTTGAAATTATCCTTTCGTCAAACTTTTCTTGCAGTATATCGATAGTTTCATGAGCAGTGTGACATGTGGCACCGTCTTGCTGGAACCACATATCCTCCAAATCAAGTGCATCTAAATTTGGCCACAAAAAATTTCTTAACATCTGTCGATATCGTTCACCATTCACTGTAACTGCATCTCCTGCCTAATTTTGGAAAAAAAAATGGTCCGATGATGCCACCATACCATAAACCACACCATACAGTTACCTTTAGCGGATACAAAGGCTTCTCATGAATCTGTTGTGGATTGTTTTCACACCAAAAACGGCAATTTTGCTTGTTAATGTATCCACTTAACCAAAAATGAGCTTCATCTGACAAGATAATTTTTTTGGCAAAATTAGGATGGGTGTAAATTCAAGTCTTCTTTCAAAATACGCCAAGTTGTCGTTTTTTTAATCCTTAACTCTTGAGCATGACGAGGAATTGCAGCAATTACAGCAGCAATATTCTCAACAATTCTTGCGTTTCAATGTCCTCTTGGTGTTTTTACATCGTGAAGAGTAAAATTATTTTCAAATTTCTCAACGATGCGACGAATGGCAAGCAAAGGATGATGATTATTTACACCAAAGTTTTCGCGAAGTGCGCGATAAGTGTTCACAAAAGATCGTCTATTTTCGTAAAATTTTTGGATAATAACCAAACGTTCTTGAAGCGCGTATTTAGCCATAATAAATTGTTATAGTTTACTGACAATAACTGACAACTGGTGACAGGTATAACTTTATTACCATGGTTACCATATCGTTTCAAAATCATATCGTTCTTATTGGAAAACCCTTTATATGTATGTGACAGCAACTTGCTTTCCTACTGTAAGACAACGAAAATTGCTTGACCGTTGTGTAGCGATAATATCACAATAATTTAGCCAATACAAAATAGGAGTTAATGCTACCATAAAATGGTTTATAGCCATTACTGCTCTGAATATCCACGGTAATTATCAAGATCTATTGGTGGTGTAATCTGGTTTTATGTACTGTATTAGTTCCGACTGGCAGTTGTAATAAAACTTGACATTATTCATAATAATGTTTGTTCGGTTAATACAGCATATACTTCCACGAAAAATCAATACCGTGGTTCTTAAAAATTTAAATAGATTCTAGTGTGATATTGTTCCCAGTCGTTTAACATTACCTACATAATAATATGATTATCTATTATGCAACCTGGTTTACTGAGATAGATAAATTCGTCCATAGATTATAAAGTCCATTACTAATGATGTGTTGTGCGAAATAAGAATCTACTATTGCTTTATCTGATATGCAAAGTTTAAAAAACTTCAATACAAAGTACAAATGAATTAATCGAAACAGGTATTGGCACGATCAATAAAATTTAAATTCAGACTCCGAACAACGATGTGACCTGCGCAACAAATACGTTAAAACTAAAATACTACGACAAAAAAAAATACTACGACGTGCGGCGATTGCCGATAGCTACGAACCCCCAGCAACGTCTTGGGGATTATAGGTTCTAACGGATACAATTCGTTTTGGGGACGCTGTTCTGTTTTCTATATTGTAGAGAAAGCGCTTTACTGGAAAAAAAAATTCGTCGCATTGAGAAGATACAACTTATTTATTGACAAAACTGCTGTATTAAAAGTAGTTCATTATTCAACAAGACTGTGCTGCTAATGGAACTGATTACTACAAATAAGAACACTATTCTAGCAAATCTGGAATTGATATAACACTAAAGCAGGTTTGATACACTAGCAATTTATTTAATATGGTTTAATATAAAATAAGCTATCAATACAAACTATGTCTTAGCAAACCTGTTGTATTACATCATTTTTCTCAGTGTACATAGTAAAAAATCCAATAATTGATTAAACAGCAAGGAAAGTCTAATTTAATTTATTTGATTCGTTTTTTTTAGTTTAATTGTAAATCAATTGTACGATTTTTCTACCATTATTTACAGAAAATAATCATAATGGATTACTTTAAATCGATACTAATCAATTGCATAAAATATGCAAACCTTTTAAATAATATGATTCGGAGGTTCTAAATTAAAATGCTTTGGAAATTGCGTAGCACCCAAAAACTTAATCATTTGGAAGTACCACTCCACAATTTTTCAGTGGCAGGTGGCAGTTGGTCGTTAGTTTTTAACGTTATGTGCCGGTTTGTTGTAGTTTTGTGTATGATATAGGCAAGTGGGTAATTGTACAATCACTAAAGGCGAATTTTACAGTACTTCTACCGCAGAAAATCTTCCGGATCTTAGTGCTGTATGTTTCTAAATGTCGAAGATGCATTGGATAAATGATAAACTGCATTTTGTTGATCAATACTCGTGAGTAAGTTCCTTTTCCTTAATAACCCCCTCTCCCAGACTAAAATCGCAGATGAACTATTATTATTACTAACATAAAATTGAATAAGTCAAATAGCCGAAGTCGGTAAGACCATTTCATAGAGCCTAATGAATAAAAATGTAGCAATTACTTTTTCTTATAAAATCGAAGTAATTTCTTGAAAGCCAATAATTAAAAAGTAAGGTAATTGCTTTTGCGTCGGGCAATTGCTTAAAAGTGCAGGAATTGCTTCTGGTCAATTTCTTAAAAAATAGAAGCAATTACTATCGTTTGCTTAAAATGTGATCAATAAATTAAGGAATCGCTTTTTCTAGTGTAGCAATTGCTTTCAACTTTTTAAGGTAGCAGTCAACTTTAGTTCTCCGCGGCAAACACGTGCGTTGCTCTTAAGTTGTGTCTTCAATTATGGCTGAATATATGAACTCGTAAAAGAAAACTCTACAGTGTACGTTAAAATTGCAGATAATATGATGATTTCAGAAAGTTATATCGATTTGACTGCGAAAATGTTGAGTGGTTGGCAAATTTTTTTTTGACTGATACTGGTAAACGGCGAGGGGTGCGCGACAGTGGCACTGTCGCCTTTAAATAAGATTAAAGTCTTTCTGCGGAATTTGTCGGATCCGGGCTTTCAAAATTCTTTAGGTGAAGAACTCGGTGTTTACCAAACTATACTGTCTATAAGACATACACTTCTGTAATGGATGCAGTTTTGAAGGCCAATGTTTTTATTAAAATTCCTAGAAGTGCTAAAGTTGCTGTGGACAGGGTTGGCAAATATCATGATATTTATATAAATATCAAATATCGGATATATGTATATCCGATATATATCCGATATATATCTGCTATATATCAAATAATTTTTTTCAGCTAAAACAGGTAAAACCTCGGGTAAAACCATACTATAGTAGGTAGCCAAGTAAAATCAAAGATCTAGATATTTAAGTAAATATTATATTTTTATTTTGGCATTTTAAATTTAAATTTTATTACGGATTAACGTTGTAATAAAAAAAAGCACACACAATGCACAGTCGCGTCGACGAAGGCTTCAGCAATAAAAAATAATAATGAAATAAATAGGGGATACCAATCGTAATACCAACCCAAACCATACAACATTCGGCGGTAAATTAAAATTTCCAAAAATTTGTTTAATATCGTTGTAAACAGTTTTTTCAGCACTTAAAAAAAAAATTTTTGAATAATAAATATCATGATATATATATCGAGATATAAATATCATGATATACAGTGTCACCATTAAAGTCCGCACCATATGGAACTTTTTTTTATTAATGAGGTTAGTTAAAATTACCTATCACCAATCGTTTTTGCTTCAAATTAGACTAAAAGTTTTATATTCAATTGTCACCATCTGTCATTCGGTATCTGTCAAAAATGATATTTTTGTTAAAAAATGCTGAAAAATGGCATTGTTTTAAAGAATTTCAAAAAATGTTATTAGAAAAAGTTGTTTCTAGTACAATTTTAGGCCTAAATGCAAAGTTTCAGATGTCTAGCGCAAAGTTGAATTTTTTGCCCATTTTTTCAAAAAGTTTTTTTTTATATAATGTAAGTTGGCTTAATGGATTTTAAACTATTTGTTTATACCATACTTAATATTTTATTTAGTTTGTATGCTTATTTTTTCACTAGAATACCATATTGTTTGAAAAATAAAATTAGAGGCAAAAAAATTTACACGGGTGGTGCAAAGTTATCATAATTTAAAAATTTTAACAGATAGACGTCATATTATGTTCTATTTTTTTGATAGAACATACACGTAAAAAGTTTAAAAAACTTTTTATTAAATTTTCAGATATCAGATTAGTTCACAAATTTCAAATGGCAAATTATATTATTTAATATTTCATAAAAATCGTATTTTATACTAAATATAATTTGTCATTTGAAATTTGGGAACTAATCTGATATCTGGAAATTTAATTATAAGTTTTTTAAACTTTTTACGTGTATGTACTATAAAAAAAATAGATCATATGACGTCTATCTTATAAAATTTTTAAATTATGATAACTTTGCACCACCCGTGTAAATTATTTTTGCCTCTAATTTTTTTTTTGGAAAAAAAATGGTATTCTAGTGAAAAAATACGCTTACAAACTAAATAAAATATTAAGTATGGTATAAACAAATAGTTTAAAATCCATTAAGCCAACTTACATTATATAAAAAAAAAGTTACTTTGAAAAAATGGCAAAAAATTCAACTTTGCGCTAGACATCTGAAACTTTGTAATTACGCCTAGAATTGTACTGGAAACAACTTTTTCTAATAACATTTTTTTAAATTCGGTGAAACAATGCCATTTTTCAAAATTTTTTGACAAAAATGTCATTTTTGACAGATACCGAATGACAGATGGTGACAATTGAATAAATAATTTTTAGTCAAATTTAAAGCAAAAACGATTGCTGACATTTAATTTTAACTAACCTCATTAATAAAAAAAAGTTCCATATGGTGCGGACTTTAATGGTGACACTGTATATCAGTGATATATATCATGATACATATCAGTGATATTTATCATGCCAACCCTGGTTGTGGAAGCTAAACGGTTGTGGTCAGAGAGATTTATTTATGTTCCTTCAATTTGTGAACGAATATCAATTGATTGTCTTTAATTTCTTCATCATTTCCTCATTTTCACTAAAATCTGCCATATCACAAATATAAGTTTCCTATTTTTCACAAAAACGTAACAGATTCCTATTGTACTAAATAAATAGACCAACGTTGTTGTATTTACGTCAACCCTTTTGCAAATTAGGCACGCATCTGAACATGAAATCTATAATCTGAACAAGTGGATAAGCAACGTCTGAACTTGTGTTGAATAAGCATTTGCTACAGAGGTGCAAGAAAAGCAGCAATTGCTTCAAAATTTTATTCATATCCAGATCTAGCAATTGCTTTTAATTATAGCATTTGCTAGTCAAGCGATTGCTTTTACTAAAAAGTAATTGCTTTTAATTTTTATTCATTAGGCTCATTGTCTCCATAGCGCATATGATAGAGCAATCGACTGGTAATCGAGAGGTTACTGGTTCTATTTCCCGTTCAATTTTAAAAACTTTTCTAATTATTACTTTTTTATTGTAGATATTATACAGGGTGTCCGAAAAGTAATGGGACACAGAGCAACAGCAGACTCCTTAAGACGAAATTATGGGATTTATTTACACTTGCCTTATCCCAAAATTGATAACAACCAAGATACAGGGTGTCAAAATTTTAATTTTGTTTTCGTTTTTTTGCGATTATTTCTTAAGGAAACGACAGCAGCACAAAATTAAGGATTTTGGGTTTTTTTGAGGTGAGAAATTCAAAATTATTCATAGTTTTTGTGTAACCAGTAGAGGGCGCTGCCTACGGCATGGTCCACTCTTTTTAGCTGGCATAACTTTGTTTGGGCTTCTTTTATCGCTCCGACTATTAAAAAAATAAGTTACTTTACTTCTTTTACATCAAAAACGTATAACTTATTGAAATCGCTAGGAGCAACCATTTTCGAGATAATCGCATTCGATATTTTTAACGCAAGAATTTTTGATTAGAATAAAACTAGTAATTCCGTATACGAAAAAGCGGTTTTATTAGAAAAAACTAGTCAACCTTAAGTATTTACATTAACTTTGACACTTAGCAAATGTATCTAATTTACAATAATTTTAGGTACAAAATTCACCGTTGCTCGATTTTCCGTTGTTTTTGGACCACGTACTTACTTAGTTGCATTGGACATATAAAATGCGACTATCTTGAAAATGGTTGCTCCTAGCGACTTCAATGAATTATACGTTTTTGATGTAAAAGAAATAAAGTAACTTATTTTTTTAATAGTCGGATCGATATAAGAACCCTAAACAAAGTTATGCCAGCTTAAAGGAGTGGGCCATGCCGTAGGCAGCGCCCTCTACTGGTTACACAAAAACTATGGATAATTTTGAATTCCCCACCTCAAAAAACCCCCAAACCCTTAATTTTGTGCTGCTATGTCGTTTCGTTAAGAAATAATCGCAAAAAAACTAAAACAAAATTAAAACTTTGACACCCTGTATCTTGGTTGTTATCAATTTTGGAATAAGGCAAGTTTGAATAAATCGCATTATTTCGACTTAAGGAGTCTGCTGTTGCTCTGTGTCCCATTACTTTTGGGACACCCTGTATATTAAAAATCGATGCCTCACCCTACGCCGCTGGTGTTCACTAATTGCTCCAAATACTTACCCATTACTCCACGCGGAGTAGGAAATTAAACATGCTCTCTCTCTCTCTCTTCTATCTTTGTTTTACACGTATACGAATGCTTGATGCAAACAAACCGACTATTCGTGAATGAATGGCTTAATCTATTCTATGAGAAGTCTATGTATAATTTTTATACGACAAATACAACTTTACAATCGAGAAAAAACCTTTCTTCCAGTTTCTAAAATATTCCAACAAAGTATTTTCTAATTAACCCACTGCATATCTACTAATTGCCTCGTGCAAACTTTTATACTTTTCTATGGCTGGCTTCCTTTGAAGTATCACTATGCTTTTTAAGCTTACAGTGTCAAGTGGAAGGAATACTTCAATCCCGGCCGGGGAAGACATCTGTCACTGGCAGCTATTGATATAATATGTATATTATGTTTTCTGTTTCACAACTCGACCTATTATTATGATTAAAGTAATGGCGTCTTTCAGGCTGGATATGAAAAACATTTTGTTGATAAAATGTGTTAATAATAATATACTGTTAAATTAGTATTGTTTAAACAAGGTCCTGCGTCAGCGAGTAAAGTACGCCTAGCGTAGCGAGAGATGACTGGGCGGGGCCAAACATAAATCGTAAATAAATAGAAAATGCTCCAAAAAGTACAAAATAATATTAGTTTACGAATATTAGAGTAGATTCCTAGATACAATTAGGGTTTGCATCCCGGGATCTTGGATCTCGAACATCCCGGGATCCCGGAAGATTTTTGTCCCCGAAAATCCCGGGATTGAAGTATAGCAATTCCAAAAATCTCGATTTTTTTAAACGATTCAATTTCAATCTGCTCTCGATAGTTCGCGGTTAACATGAAGGTGTTTATTTGTTCTTTCTTGGCGTTATATTTCGCTTTACCCAAGTTACTTATTTATGGATCTGTTGTTAATTATTATATTATTAGACAGTTTTCGTTGTCTTTTAAAAGCGATTCCGATAGCCGCTATTTGACAACTTTGACATTTGAGCTGTCATTTCGTCGCTTGAGAACCAGGTTGTTCTATGTCCATTTTTTTTCAAAATTGACATTTTATCATCAAAGTATTCTATGTCCGAAGCTCTATCGACCAAGCTATTCCATGTCACTCTGCGCCATTCGGTTCACTACTTACAAAGAGTCGAACTTATACTATGTCCATATAAAGTTTTTCATATCCGAACCATTTTAGTCTATGTCCTCGCCAGCCAATAGAATTTGGCCATCTGCACCACGTGAGGACATAGAATAATTTGGCATAAATATTTCTGTTTGAACAACGTGCACGTGTGCATATTATTATATCGTGTAGTGTCCATGTTTACAGTGTTTTTGGTAGTAAAATAAGCTGAAAAATAATGAGTGAATCGGAGGAATATATGTTACTTAAATATTAATGTTTTTTATTATTAAAAAAAAGGGTTGTGGACATAGAATAATTTTTTTTGCTAGTTAAATTTTTATGTAAACAGCAACTTATTCTATGTCCGCAACATATTTTTTTTATGATAATTTTTCTTAGACAGGCAAAATTTTTGATATATGCTTGCATGACTCCTTTTTGTACACCCTTAAACCTAACTAAATTACACTTTTAAAAGAAAAAAAAAAGATTAAGATATACACAATAAGAGATGGTGAATTTTAAAAATGCTCTACTGTAAAATTTTGAAAAATGGACATAGTATAACCTGGTTCTCAAGCAACGATTTATCGTTATCGTTACGGATAAGTGGCGGGAGCTAACGGACGGAAGACAAAGCCATAGCGAAAACGGAACGCATGCGTAATGACCATTTTTTTGACAAATAATAAGAATAATAATAATAATAATAATAATAATAATAATAATAATAATAATAATAATAATAATAATAGCTTTATTGCCCAACAAGAAACCCATTTACAGAGCAATATTACAAATTAAATATAAATAATAATGTACTCGATTTAATACAACTATATAAATCTGCAAACATAAACCACCAACAACGGAAATACAATAAATTCAAAATTATCGCCATATTATGCACATATTCGTATACTGTATTACAATAACACATACCATTATGTATTTATAACAACTAAGTTAATGACCACCCTCGGCACTCCTCCTCAGATCGCGCAAGCTACATGTAAATATATCACAATCTTCGCACATGCTGTCAAAATTGTAACACCTAAAATTAATTGGAGATTTAATCATTACATTTGTTCTTGCTCTTTCACACAAAAATGTTAAATGATGTCTAGTATTTTACTCTAGGTACAAACAAATTTATTTGAGATAGCAGATCAGGACAATCGATTCCACCGCGCAGCAACTTAAATAAAAATACTAGAGATGCAATTGCTCTCCTTTTTTCCAGGGTTATAAAATTATATCTGTTTAATAAAATGTCATAATCGGTTCCTTGCTCAGGATACACTCCTTCTGATTTAAATGTTAAATATTTTAAAAATCTCTTTTGAACTTTGTCGATGTTATTTACGTGACATGCATAAAGAGGATTCCAAATCAGTGAAGCATATTCAAGCTTGGATCTGACGAAAGAAAAATACAATGTATTAAAAACTCTAGGGTCATAAAAGTTTCTGCAGTTGCGCACGATGAAGCCCAGCATCCTGCCTGCCTCCAAAACTATGTTATTTATATGTTCAACAAAAGTCAACATAGGATCGAAGGTGACGCCCAAGTCCTTCAACGACCTGGGGCGCTCTAAAACCTCACCTGAGATGGAATAAGGATACAACATAACCTATTTTTTGTTGAGGTCTGTTTTTAAAGTTTTTGGTTAGTATTTTTTGTATCGTCATGGATTCAACAATAAATTCCCCCAAAAGATCGAGAAATCGTTTCACGGATGAGGACGATATCATTTTATTAGAGGAAATATTGGCCAACAACCCATATGGCGATGCATGTAAATAGGCTTCCGTAGTAGCCAATTTTGTAAACACCACAGGGAAAGAAGCATATTGAGAGGGGTTAGAGAACACATCCTAAATCATAATTTTTTCAAATCGGAAATAAAGTTTGCATTCAGCATTATTATAGTTTTCTAAATTGAAATTTCCATACAGCTGTGCTCGCGATCAAGCACCTCCAAGAGAAGGGCATCATCCGAATCACTGGATGAGTCCAATAAATGCAACCTTTCGTCTATCATGATGTTTTAGAATTTTGGGTACTAGGAAATTAAAACCAAGCAAAAAAGATACCACAAAACGTATATGAAAATATGAACACAAACCATTAAAGATAGGTTATGTTATATTTGTTATGTTTACTGTCGAATTCGACTTAACGTTAACGTTAAGCGAATTGAACGAAAACTATTTTTACGATCTGTCAAATAGCGGCTTCGTATTCGTATTCGTTATGGTTAACCGTTTAAATTTGCCAATACAACGAAAACTGTCTATTATAAGATGATACAAACGGTTATTCACTTTCGCCCAACTTTCAACTAGCGCTTATCGTATAAATGAACGTCGAACTATAATGTCTGAGGTAATCTCATACCTTCAAAATCCTATAGCACCCATCATGGAAGCAATTTATTTAGGGGCGCCCTTATTTAGACCCCAAATTCTGACGCTATAGCTCAATTTGTCAAAAATATATCAGAACATTTTAAAAAATATGTTACTTCAGATTTGGATTCGGACGATGAAGACAATATGCCTTTGTCTGAAATAAGAGAAAAGCCGACTGGGATTTTAACTTTAAAGGAAAAACTTCAAGAAGCCATTGGCTCTGTTACCACTAGAACTAAACCTAATTGGCGGCAAATATCGGAAAATCCAAAAGTCCCCCTTAAAAGTCTTAACGTAATTAAAAAAGAAATGTCCCTTTTTGAAAATGGAGGATTAAGAGGTTTACATTTGCAAAAGTGTTACGAATATTTACTGACAGTACCACCTACAAGTGTGGAAGCTGAAAGAGCCTTTTCTTCAGCAGTTGCGACCAAACTTAGATCGCGCTTAGATTCAACTTTAGACACGTTGGTATTTTTAATAGTACCTATATTTTATTTTTACTAAGCAGATCGTAAATGTTTAACAATTTTTTTTTTGCGCTTAAAAAGTTCTTTCCTTTGTTTTACGTACGTTCGCATAAGTTAATTTTTTCATTTATAAAACGTAAATCTATAAAAATGGTTTTTATTTTTGAGTTTTTTAATAAAAAGTTTTGTGCCATAAGTCTGCATTTTTATTATTTCTGTTGTTACTTGCTGGTCTTAGATTTTTTAATATTAAATATTATTAATTATTAGGGTTGATCCCGGGATCCCAAAACGGGATCCCGATCCCGAAAATTGGAAACGCTAAATACAATATATCGGAACGTGAACAGTAATCCAGAAAGATTCCAGAACCATCGTAAATAATAAATAACATTATAAATAGTTCTATTTCGAAACAGTCCTAAAAATTTATCGAAAAACGCTATTGATCACAAACACAGATCACCGACACTGTAACGTGTGTAAAATGAATGTTAAAAATTACGCGTCACGCGTAGTAAAAAACGTCCGTACAGTGTTTCACAGTGATTTCCCTAGAACATTATAATTTGATATCATTAGAAAACTATAAATAATTTTAGTAGAAAATTTAAAAACGCACATACCTACATTTAGTATATTATTTTTACTTAATCATTACACATCACAAATGCATCTAATATAATTAATATAGCATTCGTTTTTAAACACATGAGGTAGATCTAGGGTTATCAGCAGCAATGTCAATGTCATTATCATATTTCTATTAAAAACGATTTCTGATCGGGACAAAATGTTACTATAACCTCAAAAAGTCCGAATGTGACATCGACTTTCCGTTTTTTCAAAATTTATATTGAGTATTTAGTTTCCTGTAATTAATATATTTTTCTACTTCTATCTTTAGAAATCGCCATTATTTACCCAATTTTTCCAATGAGAAGTAAAATTTCTCTACCCAGGGAAAATAACGATATTAAATAATCGCCCAGGTAAATAATGAAAACCGTTCGGTGCAATAAGGTTAAAGTTACACACGATTTTTGCGTTCTTGGTGACCGTTTCTTTAACATGTTATTGGATATCGAGCCTTCACTACATTTTAAATAAAGAAATTCCTGAAATTATTATCAAATTTTTAATAAAACAGGAATTTTCATCATAAATTGGAAGATAGAGTCCATTTTCTACAAACCGACATTTAAAATGGCTTTTCTTTAGTTTTATTTTTTAGTTTTGAAAAGTGAAATACCAGGCTACTTGTGGCCCAGTAAACGAAACGCTTAAAAAGGAATTTTAGTTAGAAAGCTACGTTTTTGAAGGGGCATAGACTTGATCATGTAAACTCAGTACTATTTTGTGTCCAGACCCTCCAAATGGGGGTTGAAAAACTTTTTTACAAATATGTATTGTAGAGCATTAAATTTTGTACAAGAAAGGTGATTATTTTATACCACTATTTTCTTATGTATACAATCCATAAGCTATATAATAGGTTGGCAAATTTTAAAAATATTTTTTCGGTCAGGTCTTTAATCAATTAGGACTTAACTGTCAATATATGCACTTAGGAAAATTATCTAATAAAAATTACAATAGGTTTGCTAAGACATAGTTTGTATTGATAGCTAATTTTTTAATAACCCATATTAAATAAACTCAATGATCTGCTACCTATAGATGAAACAATAGCAAATGAAACTATTGAGACAATAACAAATGAACCTATTGACAAGTTTTCTGCATAAAAATGAAAAATTACCAGTCAAATATTTTGAAAACAAATTCATAACAAAAAAAAGTTCATAATGACAAGTGTCAGGGAAACCAGTAACCAGGCTTCTAATGCCAATGAGCATTTTGACACTTGAATGATCACATTTCAGAAAACCGTGGTCCGAAATTGACCTTTTTTTCTGTTATCAATACCATTTTCGGGCCATACCCATAGTATGCTATTGCAAGTCAATAGGTACTTTCCATTTGCTCCTTTCAAACAGCTAAGCAGTACCTTTGCTGAGCTAAATTGTTAAAGGAACTTCGCGAACAACTTCTTATAGTTCGTATGGGTAATAGAGAGGGGCGTCCTTAAAAGTAACGTAAAAGGAACTTGACTTTTGGAAACTTATTTCTTTTAAGTTTTAATAAACCTTAAGAGGAAGTAACCCCTTTTACCACAATAAAAATTGCCAAACGTTTTGCTGGTCAAACGAAACGAAAAAATAAAAATTGGTATTTAGAAAATAAATTCTACTTTAAATACCCCATCCAGAAAAGTAAATGACGATCGAAAATATTCCCAAAATTTTTTTTAATTTTTAGTAATTTTGTAATATCTTAAACAATTCTTTATTGGTCAAAAGCAAAATGACTTTCCCAAGTATAGAATGTAGTACCAAACAAGTTTTCTTAAAGCCATTTTTCAATATCGGCCTTACTTTTTTCTCAAGAACTTTGGGCGCGTAAAGTGAATTTAAGCGCGTAAACTGGGTTTACGCGCCCAAAGTTTTGGAGAAAAAAGTAAGGCCGATATTGAAAAATGGCTTTAAGAAAAATTGTTTGGTACAACATTCTACACCCGGGAAAGTTATTTTGCTTTTGACCAATAAAGAATTGTTTAAGATATTACAAAATTACTAAAAATTTAAAAAAATTCTAAAAAAAAATTTGGGAATATTTTCGATCGTCATTTACTATTCTGGATGGGGTATTTAAAGTAGAATTTATTTTCTAAATACCAATTTTTATTTTTTCGTTCCGTTTGACCAGCAAAACGTTCGGCAATTTTCATTGTGGTAAAGGGGGTTACTGCTTTTAAGAACCGTGTTTTAAGTAGTGTAATTATTTTTTAGGTCAGTTCAGTTCACCAAATGTTAAATTTATAGCTATCCCTATAGTTTCCCTTATAATAATTATTACAAACAGTAATTAACTTACATTGAATTTTACTGCTCTGCGGACCCTTTTTTCAATCATACGTTAAACTTTACTGTTCTACAAACCCTTTTTTTTCACAAACGTTAAAAAATATTTGATTTCAGATGGGATAATTATATTATATTGTGAACCCTGAAACGAGACGCCGCTGTGACCATGTGATAGCGCATAGTAACGAGATAAAATTCTAACGGGACCAACGTAACCTCACTTCCGGCCCCCACCAAGCTCTTCACCTCCTCTCTCCTGCAAACGATTTTGTCAGCGTTTATGAATGGCGCGTGGCATCTATAGGTAGCAGATCATTGAATAAACTGCTAGAGTATCGAACCCGCTTTAGTGTTATATACATTTCAGATTTGCTGGAAAATTATTTTTATTGGTAGTAATCAGCTCAATTAGCAGCACAGTCTTGTTGAATAATGAACTACTTTTAACACAGCAATTTTGTTAAGAAATAAATTGTATCTTCTCAAAGCGACGCATTTTGTTCTTAGTAAAGCATTTTCTCTGTAATTAAGAAATCAGAACAGCAACGTCCTTAAAAACGAATTGTATTCGTTATTACCTATAATCCACAAGATGTTGGTGGGGGCTCGTAGCGATCGGCAATCGCCGCTCGCCGTATTATTAGTTTTAACGTATTTGTTGCGCAGGTTACATCGTTGTTCGGAGTATTCTAGCTGTCCTGTCTGAATTTGAATTCTATTGTATTGTTCCAATTAATTTATTTTTACTTTGTATTTAAGTTTTTCAAAATTTACATATCAGATAAAGCAATAGAATATTTTTATTTTGCACAACCCATCATTAGTATTGGACTTTATAATCTATGAACGAATTTGACCATCTCAGTAAATAATAGGTAATCCTAATATGCAATGTTAAACAACAAAACTACAGTAGGTACTGATTTTTAGTGGTAAGTAAAGGGTTTTCCAATAAGAATGATATGATTTTGAAACGATATGGTAACCATGGTAATAAAGTTATACCTGTCACCAGTTGTCAGGTATTGTCAGTAAACTATAACAATTTATTATGGCTAAATACGCGCTTCAAGAACGTTTGGTTATTATCCAAAAATTTTACGAAAATAGACTATCTTTTGTGAACACTTATCGCGCATTTCGCGAAAACTTTGGTGTAAATAATCGTCCTCCTTTGCTTGCCATTCGTCGCATCGTTGAGAAATTTGATAATAATTTTACTCTTCACGATGTAAAAACACCAAGAAGACATCGAAACGCAAAAACTGTTGAGAATATTGCTGCTGTAAGAGCTAGTGTTGCAGTGGATCCAAATTTATCATTTCCTCGTCGTGCTCAAGAGTTAAGGATTAAAAAAACGACAACTTGGCGTATTTTGAAAGAATACTTGAATTTACACCCGTATAAGATTGTTTTGACCCAAGAACTTAAGCCACTGGACCATCGTCGGCGCAGAGAATTTTCTGCTTGGAGTTTAGAACATCTTGAAAGGGATCCTAATTTTGCCAAAAAAATTATCTTTTCAGATGAAGCTCATTTTTGGTTAAGTGGATACGTTAACAAGCAAAATTGCCGTTTTTGGTGTGAAAACAATACACAACAGATTCATGAGAAGCCTTTGTATCCGCTAAAGGTAACTGTATGGTGTGGTTTATGGTATGGTGGCATCATCGGACTATTTTTTTTCCAAAATAAGGCAGGAGATGCAGTTACAGTGAATGGTGAACGATATCGACAGATGTTAAGAAATTTTTTGTGGCCAAATTTAGATGCACTTGATTTGGAGGATATGTGGTTCCAGAAAAACGGTGTCACATGTCACACTGCTCATGAAACTATCGATATACTGCATAAAAAGTTTGACGAAAGGATAATTTCAAGGAATGCGTTCAGTGTCCTCCAAGAAGCTGTGATTTAACTCCTTTAGATTACTTCTTGTGGGGCTATTTGAAATCTAAGGTTTATGAAAACAGACCACAAACACTTGATGCATTAAGGTTGAACATTGAACCCTGCATTCGTCAGATCGCGCCCGATTTATCGCATAAAGTCATCGAAAATTGGGTTCGTCGAATTCGCTCGTGTACACGAAGTCGCGGAGGACATTTAAACGATGCGTTATTCAAAACATAAATGTAATCGCACTTTAAGATAATATAAAACGTTTTGTTGTATCTGAAATTATTTTAATTTTATTTCATTTTGAAATCATATCGTTCTTATTGGAAAACCCTTTATATGCTTTATTAACATATTATATAAAAGCGCTTGCTATATATTAATTAGCTCTCTTCTCAACCTAGGCACATAATTTACTTTATATTTTTTGAAATTTAGTGGTCAAAGTTGACACTTTTGACCTTCCTAACCCCAAATTTACATTAACCCTTTTTGTTCCAATCCCTGCTGCACCTTCAAATATTCAAATCGTTTTTAATTTTCTTTGTTTCATTCGCCTTATCCTCATTATTATTTATTTTTTATTAATTTTAAAAGTCCCCAACAAAAAGAACCATCTGGCCAAGTAACGTGTTCGAGTTAAAGGGACAAATTTAATTTTAAAATATTTATTCAAAAGATAAAACTTTATTTTGCTCAAAAGTAAATTTAACAAAGTCGGTTTGAAGGAGGTGGTTTGTAAAAATCGAATTTTAAATAGTTTAAAGCCGCGAACAAGGTTTTAGAACTTTCCGATTTTCTTGGGAATAAGAAATGGTTAAAAGTCTCAATTTATTCCTGTTTTAAAGTATTCTTTGAATTAAGTCGATAACCTCTAGTCAATAGTATAAAAGTTGACAAGGTTTGGGTGCGGAAGTTTTACTAGCTACGAATTAATAAATAACTTTTCATGCCGGTTCTTATGTTTTCTATATTTGTGGATTGTAGATTGAGTAAATAAATTTGTACTAAAATATGTAGAATCCCAGAGCATACATAAAATATCTATAAAATTTTTCCAATTGCAAAAACTTAAACTATAAAAAGCAACTGCAACTAGCTAGGAAAATATTACTTTCTTTTATCTTTGTACATCCTACACAGTGGCGGATCTTTAGGGATAGCTACAGTCCCCCCTCCCTTCCCCCATGTCCTAATAATATAATAATGATAAATTCCTCCTGTGAGGTGTGTTTTCTGAAATAATAAAAAATATTTCAAACAGCACAATTTTAGTTTTAGTTTACTGAAGTCTTCTTCTCTAGGTGCCGTCTCCGCTACGAAGGTTGGCAATCATCAGGGCGATTCTTATTTTTGAGACCGCAGCTCTAAATAGTTAATTGTTACTACATTCAAACTATTCCCGAAAATTCTTCAGCCATGAGTTTCGTCTCCTTCCTATAGATCTCTTTCCTTGGATTTTTCCTTGCATAATGATTTGCAACATTCTATACTTTTCGCCCCTCATGACATGTCCCATATACAGTAGTTTCCTTCTCTTAATTGTTGGAATTACTTCTCTTTCTTTGTGCATATGCCTCATTACTTTAACGTCAACAAAATCTTTTCCGGACTCTAATGTCACTTTTCCGGTCTCTAATGTCACTGTCACCCTGTTTTTTGTTTTTCCAATCGCTCTTTGATAATCAAGATACCTTGATTTCGTTGTTATGACAACAACATTTCGATGTATTGTCGAGTGACAGTTCGTTGATTTTTAATTTTGTTCTTTATGTCAAACTTGTTTTGCGTAGATTATAAAACATATCGAAGTGTCGATGTCGGTCTTAAAAAAAATATTGTACGTCACGCAACCGAAAATTAGTGTTTTCCAGGTCTCACCAAGCTTCCAGGACTCGCCTATGGCTCGCCCTGGAAATGCTTGTCTCGACCTGAAAAACACTACTTTCCGGTCTTGTAACGTAAATTACTATTTTTTAAAACCGACCAATAAATGTACACTTTCTGGACAATTTTTCGTCTAGAAAATAACCTTTTTCCGATCGCAAGACCGGAAAAGTGACGTTAGATTTTTCCGGTCCCTGTTTTTTGTTTTTCCAATCGCTCTTTGATAATACAAGCTACCTTGATTTCGTTTTTATGACAACAACATTTCCATGTATTCTCGAGTGACAGTTCGTTGATTTTTAATTTGTTGTTTATGTCAAACTTGTTTCGCGAGTTCGCAAATTTAACAATATGAATACAGATTTTGAATTATCCGACACGAAAAATGAGATTTCAGAAGAAATTTTGGAAGCAGCAAGGAAAGCGACTTACGATATATTACCAGTAAAATCAAAAGCCCGTTACAAGAAGTCATACGACGCATTTAAAAATATTATAAAATAATTTAATGTAAGTATATCGAAGTGTCGGTCTTAAAAAAAATATTGTACGTCACGCGACCGAAAATTAGTGTTTACCAGGTATCTCCAAGCAAATGCTTGTCTCGACCTGAAAAACACTACTTTCCGGTCTTGTAATGTAAATTACTATTCTGGCTTGTTCGATTCTGATTTTCTGATTCGTATTTCTTGGGAGCTGTCATTGTTTTCATTACTGAAGTCTAAGAAAATGTACATTCCTCAGCATCTTTTTAGTTTTCTAGGTATCGGTTGTAGCCAGTGGGGATGTAATATGGGGTTCTGACCTTCTTCCCTTCCCTGAATTCCAGAAATAGTCAGAATTATTCATTTAAAAATTTTAAACTTTAATTAACAAAAACCATTTTGCTGGTTTAATTCATATAATTTTACAAATTTGCAATTATGCTGACCAGCTGACCTGACACTGTGTCATTAAAAGCCGTATATAGCGCGGGGGAGGGGGCGGGATAAATGGGGTTTTTAACCTTCGGCACCCGAAATGTTTAGTGGGTTTAAATAGTTGAAAAGTATAATAAGGAAAAAATAATTTTCGCTGTACATTTTTTCATCTTTTCGATAACCACACATTCCTCCACCTTCAGCCTTTTCCAGACATCCATAATGTTTACATGTGACGTTTATATATCGATGATAACAATAATTAATTATTTATTTATTTTTTAATTTATTTGTTCCAAATAAAATTCTAAAAACATTTCATGTTCTTGTTCATGTGGGATTCTCTACTTATAACAACATTTAAAAATATAATGATTGTTAAATATACCTAATTAAAATACAAGGTAAGTTAAAATAATACTTAAAATGTTAATATTCAATAAAAAAAAAAAATAATTTAAATGTGTATAAAATTATTCAATTATTAATCATTTTAATAAAATAATATAACTAATAATATCGTTTAGATATCAGTTATAAATAATTTTGAAAAGAATAATTATCTAATCATAAAATAAGTGCACGTTTAAATATTTTCTAGTTTAAAATTTAGCTTCCCCTTTTTTAAGTATTTTCTTAGTTACCATTTTAAAACGTTTTATATTTAAAAATTTTAATTTTTGGGGTATTTCGTTGTAAAATTTCATACCTTGATAATAAATGGAGTTCTGACCTGCTCTAGTGTGTATTAAAGGTAAATCAATTTTGAAAACTAGTTAAATGATCATGTAAGTCGCGTCTGTAATTAAACTTTATATTTGAATGTTTATTTTTTGATATAATTTGGTGAACAAAAACATATTTTGCATTAAGTGAATATCCTTAATTGACATAATAGTAAAATTTTTATACTTATACTTAAAAGTTTAGTTGAATATTGTCTATCCAAGCAATATATTTTTAATTGCTTTATTTTGTAAAACTTGTAAAGGGTTAAGCAAATTTTGAAAAGTTAATCCCCATATTAAAGTTAAATATTGTAAATGAGAGTGAATAATGGCATAATAATTAATAAATAGGACGTAACATATAATTTGCGGAGTCAAAAAACCAAGTTTTTTTAAAATTCCCACTGGTGCAACTACTTTCTGCTTAATATATTCAATCCACTCACTCCAATTAATAGCTTCATCTATTATCAAGTTATCAACCCCAAAAATTTAATTTTATTTGGTTGTTTTAAATGCCCGAATTTTAATTTTAAATCACTTCTGGGTTGGGTTTCTTTCCTATACATAAAAAAGAGTATTTTTCCAAATTTAATGTTAATTTATGACTACACATCCATAATTCAATGATTTTCATATCATGATTTATAAAATTTTGTATAATTTCATATAAATCAGCGATATATAAAATAGTTGTATCATCAGCAAACAATGTAATTTTCCCTTTTAATTTTAATTTAAATATAGAATTAATATAAACAAGGAAAAATAAAGGGGCCAAAATTGAACATTGCGGAACACCACAATTAACATTAAGAAATTTGCTATATTTATTTTTGATACACGAACTTTTTGTTTCCTCTGATTCAAATAGTTTCTAAACAAGTCACAAACTACACCCGAAATACCCATCATATTAAGTTTTCTTAAAAGAATAGAAAAATTGACTGTATCCATATAATATCAATTCGACATTCTATATTCTGGAATCATGCTACAAAGGCCGGCGCAAGCAAGCAAGTGCGTTAAACCGTTAAAGTCGAGGGAGCCCCTTTTAAAATTAAAGTGGCTATATCGAAAGCATCCATCATAATTACCCAATACAACGAATCAACAACATAACCTTATAACTCACTTAAAACTATTGCTTTTACACCATATTTTAAATTAATTACTACACGGTGTATACCTACTAAGTGTTAGCTTGTAATAAATTATACGTTTATCAGGCCTTTTATAATGGGGGTTATCTAGTTTAATAACAAGTTGTGTTCAAATAATTGATGTTTATTTCTATTTGAGAGTTTGAATGCGTGGAGTTATTTTATTTAAAAGGGAGATAATGAGCTAGGAACCATTTAGATTGTTTATGGCCGTCAAAATTGCCACCAAAATAAATGAAATAATATTGAAAATTGTACAAAAAATTTTCACTTATAAAATCTTCCTAAAGCATGAATTATTTCCGGAAATATTTACAAAGCGCGAATTTTTTGAAATTTTCTTAAAAAATTCGAAACCAAAAATTCTTTTCGGACTTTTAACTCTAGCTCGCAGGTGATTCGGCATGAAATACCTACAATATAATTTTCAAAACGTCACATTATAAAAAGCAGTTAAAATACTTTTATGGCCAAATTTCTCTGTGCTCAAGTATAATATAGTTTAAATAATTAAATAAAGTAGATAATATTTTACCCATATCACACAATTTTATTGTACCGTGCGAGCAAAAATTATTTGCATCAAGAAGAGCCTTGCATCTAAGGACGTAATGCTTAGCCGTAGAGCTTAATACCTGTTGGGTGTCAGTAACTACCTTATGTTAACGTAGCTTTTATTGCTGGGGATTTTTATCATTGCCTGAAAAGAACCGTAGCTGTGTTTAGGGAAACAGGTTCTATACAACACAAAAAAGGAGCAGGAAGACCATCTGTAAGAACAGAAGAACTTATTGCAAACGTTCGTGAAATAATGCAAAATACGCCAACAAATTGTATAAGACGCCTGTCCCAATAAGTGGGAACATGCAGGACTATTCTTAAGAAGCAGCTAAATTTATTGCCTTATAAAATGCCAAGAAATACAAGCCGCAGATTTTGAAAGACGCAGGAATTACTCTCAATGGTTTACCCAAAATTTATTGGAAAGAAATGATTTATTAGACCTGACATTTTTTTCGGATGAAGCCTGGTTCCACCTCTAAGGCTATGTGAATTCTCAGAATACCCGCATGTGGAGTAGTTAAAATCCCCATTTTTTTTGTAGAGTCCACTTTGCACCCTCAAAAATTGGTCTCTGGTTAGCTGTTTCCCGAAGAAGAATTGTTGGTCCTATTTTTTTCCATGACACAGTTACAGTACAGCGGTATAGAGACAATATTTTGAATCCATTACATGACGACGAACTACGTTTTGGATATTTTCAACAGGACGGTGCAACCGCCCATACAGCCGCCGACACTATTAACTACTTACGCAATTTTTTCGACGACAGATTGATCACTTGATCAGTTTTTGATCAGACATTGAATTCCCACCTAGATCACCTTTTTTAACGGTTATGGATTACTTCGTTACACTATTTTTAAAACAGCAGTTGCAAATTTAGAACAATTACAAGAAAGGATTATCCAAGAATGTGGTAACATTTCTCCAGAGATGCTGATTAACACTTTCGAAAATAATATGAAGAGACGTGTGAATTTATGCTGGGGCATGGCCGTGGCCAATTTCAGCAATTTAGTAATTATTTTTCTTTTTCTTTCTGTATATTCTTACTTTGTTAATTTTGTAAACAACAAAAATAAATTTGTATTTGTCTACTTATTTTATTACTCATTAGTTTGGCATATCATGTCATAATATGAATTTGACAAAATTTTAACCTAGATTTGGTTAAATATTGCTCTCTGATGCAAATAATGTTTGCTCGCACGGTACAAGGTGTCCAAAAATTACGACTAAATAAGTACAAGTTTAAAAAGGTAATAACTTGTTTAATTTAAATATAGCACCCTATATTTTATATCAGCATTAGATGTAAAATTTAATTGCCTATCGAAAAGTATTATGCTTTCCGATAGCTAATTGCTGACGTTTTCATGAAAAATGCAAATATTAATAATGCAGACAGATTTTAACCAATTTAATAAATCAAGTCACCTATGGAATTTTGACAAGCCGCGTAATTGTAATTTATGCTTGTCAGTTATCTATTGGATTAATTTTAGTTTTTATTTTAATTTGTCTACACACCGCTAAACATGTTTTAGTTATATAATATTTAATACAGACAATAAAGAAACTTTATTTTTAAAAGTGTTTCGTTGCAAATCATCATTGGCTAATGTTCATATTTGTGCAATTTGATTTTGACCTATATATATGGGGATTTTCGATTACAGACGCAATTACAGCAAATTCAGTCTCTTCGTTTTCTGTCACAGATTTCCTTTTAGTGGGTTTTATATACTAAACACTCCCAGTTTGTCTAAATTGAGTAAACAGTCTTTCGAAAACGACTTTATTTGGATGCTTTCTTTGAGCGTAAACTCGTGAAGACAGTAAGCAGTTTTGCAGACATTCTCCAAGAATAAAAATCATATTAATTTGCTCATCTTTTGGATACATTATCATTTTTGAATAATACAATAAAAAAAACAACCACTATTGTTGGATTGAGTAGTCCGTTACTTTGTGATATTGTATATTAACAAAAACAATACTATGAATAATTTACTTTGTTATAATATCACTTTTTATTTTTATTTTGGTGACTGCAACTTTGTACTACTACTAAATTATTATTAAACTGAATACCATAAAACTACGGTATACCCTTATAAATAGATTTAACAAAGGATGTTTATAGTGACGAATAATTATTATTCTTAAATTAAGTTATTTACCATTAAGTATTGTGAATATCGGAGATTCCACAGATCGGTTTGGTCATTTAGTAGGTTTATGATAGGGTTTTTATTATGTTTGTAAATTTCAATTGATTCTAAGATATTAAGTTTCTTACTTTTTGGGACATTTTATACAACATTTTTAAATTATTAATATCTGGGAAAAAAATTACCTGTCTTTAGAGGCAGAGTTATACCTTAATATGGGAATTTTCGGAGAAATTTAGAATTAAAAAATTTTTTTATTGTGTCCCCTTGCGGCGAAATGAGGAACTTAAAAGTAATTTCCAGAATTTTCTCATGACCGCTTTAATTATAATTTTTTTTCCCCAAGTTTCTATGTTTAGTAGTTTCCGGCCGGTGGCCACCCTTAATGAAACACCCTGTATTTATTTATCGATTTCTACTCGTTTTATTACGCCGTGAGCATAATTATTACTAATCTGTAAAAGAAAATACAACAATAAAAATAATTATGGTTTCCTTTTCGTAAAACACAAAAGCATAAAATATAAAACTATCTTCATATCGCTTGCCGTATTACTGTATTCCATTTTAACCTTGGTTTCTGCAAAACAGTCTCTTCCACAACCGTGGAGTTATTTATTACCATTTCATATTTTAATTCATATTTTGCCGGGACGAATTTATGATTTTATGATAGGCGACAAAACACGTTCCGAACAAATATAGTAAACATGGCTTCATTAATATAAGTTATTGTCAATAGTAACATTCAAATCACGAAGCAAATTATTGCTATTAAAAAGAATTAAGTGAGGGTAAATTTTAAATTGTGTCGGAACGACAGAATTCTAAGGGTTTCCAGTCAACATTTAATTGAGCAGAAGCAGTAATGGCACCACCTTTATTAAATCCAATAAATAAATTAATATCGTTTGCAAACACTTGGAGGTTTGAATAATTTACTGTCTACAATATCTGCAGTGTCTATTGAAAAAAGTAGGGCAACCAACACAGATCCCTGAGGAACACCTGATAAAACTGCGGACAAAGGCGAATACTGGGAATTAAATGAGTTCTTTGGCGAAAGTAAGATGATAGACAATAGAAATTGCGTCGAGGGAAAATCCGTAGTATTTTAGTTTTGATATTAAAACTTCATGACTTAAGGTATCAAAAGCCTTAGAAAAGTCAAGCGATACCAAGCCTGTAACTTTCCTTTTGTCCGTATTGCTAGTAATATCGTCAGTTATTCTCTAGAGAGCTGTTACCGGACTATGTCATGTTCTAAAACCTAACTGATAAGGAAGTAATATATTATTATATCTTTGTACATAATCATTAAGATGCTTAAAAACTACTTTTTCCAATAACTTAGAATCTTAGAGAGGACCGGAAGTATATATAATTCCTTCAATGTGACATGTAAGGAGAAGAAACGGGTTCATCCTTCTTAGGTGTGCCGTTTTGAACTATATGGATGTGCCAATTTACAAAACTTATATTCGGTAGTTTGTAAAATATTTATAATATTCTTGATACGCTGTATACAGGGTGTCCGGGAAAATGTGGGAAATCTCCCGGATATGAAAAAAACACGTGAAAGTTCATATAAACTTCTTTCATATCGGCCTCATTTTCGGAGATATGGGCTCCCAAAGAGCTCCCATGGAATTAGGTTTTTACCACATAAATTATTAAACCAACAGGTATATCTCAATTTTTTTTTCATAATATTATAATCTATACCAGGTAAGACCCTTCAAATTACTATCCCAGAAAGTGTTGCGAATTACTCACAGCTGCAGGGACGGACTAGCTGTGACACTAATGTGCCCATTTTACGCCCTGTATGATAAAAACTTTGGACAACGTTTTTTACATACCTTTAACTACTGACTAAAAATTAAGTACTCTTCATTCATATCGCTAATCCTAACCGTTTTTGGAAAAATGTAATTTTATTGCCATCATGTATTAATATTAAGCAGTTAAAAGTGAACATTTATTAGTATATTAAAGTATAAGTGGATATTAAGATCTTTAAAACACGCGCGATTTTGCAAGCACGACGGCGCAGCCGGAGTGCTTGAAATAAAGCAAGTGTTTTAAAGACCAGTTATCCACGAATACTTTACATAATTTTTTTGTTATTGGTACACTTATTGGTATTTATTTTACAAAAAATGAAAATAATAACTTAGTAAGTAAGTGAAATGGTCGAATTCGTGATGTGATATACCTGTCGTTGTCATGAAAATGAGGAGAACAAAAAATAACTTCCAATCTGTCACATAAGATTCATTGTTGTCACCGTTGACATTGATTGTGCATTGCTTAAAAAAATATTTTACTTGACGTTAAAAGGTAACTCTGTCAAATCAATAATTAAAAAGTTGACATATTTAGACTTCACGTTTCACGGAAAGTTGATGTTGCCATGATAACTTTAAAACACGCGCGTTTTTGAAAGTGGGATTTAAACACGCTGAGGCGTACTTTAAATCAGCGAAATAGGGTATCAATAAAAAAAAATTATAGGAACAAAGATGTATCTTTTATTGAAATACGCTAAATATACATGATGTAAATATGTTAAAAATGACGTTTATCAGAAAACGATTAGGATTAGAGACATGAATGAAGAGTACTTAATTTTTAGTCAATAGTTAAAGGTATGCAAAAAACGTTGTCCAATGTTTTTATCATACAGGGCGTAAAAAAAATGGGCACATTAGTGTCACACCTAGTCCGTCCCTGCAGCTGTAAGTAATTCACAACCGATTTCGCAACACTTTCTAGGATAGTAATTTGAAGGGTCTTACCTGGTATACATCATATGAAAAAAAATTGAAATATACCTGTTGGTTTAATAATTATGTGTCAAAAACCTAATTCCGTGGGAGCTCTTTGGGAGCCCATATCTCCGAAGAGGAGGCCGATACGAAAGAAGTATATATGAATGTGAATATGATGAACTTTTCACGTGTTTTTTCATATCCGGAAGATTTCCCACATTTTCCCGGACACCCTGTATAATTCCTTTAATGTGACTTATAAGTAAAAGAAACAGGTTGAGCTGTTTTAAACTACATGGATGTGCCAATTCACAATAATTTATAGTCAGTAGTTTGTAAAATATTTATAATATTCTTGATACGCTGTATACATATTATAATAGTCATAAAAGTATAAAGTATAAAACAAATATTTTAAACAAACAGTTAAGAATGCCTCAGCTTGTACGGAATCACAAACTTTGTCAAACGGCATATCGCACAAATTTGGACAAATCCTAACAACCTTATAAAAGTAATAATCATTGTTTTGAAGATCATTTTATAAATAACCTCTTGATTGTCTAAAGGAGGAAACAAACACAATACACATCGCATGATAGACACGAATATATAAAGAGCTCTGTGTTAAATCCATTCTATAGGAATGTAAACTTTATTATCGAAATCCCTTTAAAAATAACTTTTTGATTACCCACCTACCTATCAAGATTGAAAAATGTAAAATCAACCAATTGAATTTATAACTTGAGAACTTTGATTACAAACGCTCCTGTGTAATGAACTTTGTTTCAAACTAATTTTAAATCCCTGATATTAGTCAGTATTAGTTCTAAACTTTGCTTGGTGGGTATAAAAATGTATTTAATTATTTGGATACCAAATAAAACGGGAAATACTTTCTTTACTTTTGTAGTATCTAGTTGACGGGAAATTAAATTACAATTTCAACCACAAAATTATAGACTTATTTAACAGTGGGTATTAATTACCCGGGAATTATCCAGCGTTATATTAAATAAACTAGCGTGTACCCGGCATGCGTTGCAACCCGCTGGTATAAATACAAACCCGAACAAACCCGATATATTAGTACCCGGCATGCCACTTTCTGAAATTACACCCGTGCGAAGCCGGGGCGGGTCGCTAGTTATACATAAAAACCTTCCTCTTGAATCGCTCTATCTATTAAAAAAAACCGCTTCAAAATCCGTTGCGTAGTTTTAAAGATTTAAGCACAAATAGGGATATAGGGACAGACGGGCCATAGCGACTTTGTTTTATACTATGTTAAGATTAAGATTAATGGATCAGTCTATTATATAGAATATTGCCCACTTAATCAAGAATCGCTTGGACCCGTCAAATTAATTTTTTTTAAATGCTTTTTTTTTTTACAAAAAACATGTTATACAGACTGGATCATACAAATGCTAAATGTATCAACTTAAATTTTTTAATGATATACAGGGTCCTGCAACTCACCTCCCGTCTTCTATAGCTCACTTAGTAATTAAGTCTGAACTTTCATATTTTGCAGACCTTACCTGTATCTTGGGGCACATTTCAGGAAAATATTTTTTTTCATACAGGGTATTCCAAAAAAGTGTGACGTCATGGACGAAAGAATGTATTTTTTTAGATTACATGGCATATTTTCTTACTTTTTTAGGTGCCCCCTATAGTTACCTACATACCCCTAAAATTTTATTGAAATCGATTCAGTAATATAGACGAGAAAAAAATAAAAACTAAAAAATATTAGTTTTGCACCACTGGTTTTAAAAATTAATAAAAAATAAAAATAATGCCTCGTTAATAAAATTATACAAAGTTACTTATTAAACAAGGTATAACAGTATCGTCAGCCAAGTTTGATTAATACGAATTGTACAGGGTGTCCAAAGTTTACTGTCAAACTTTGCAAACTTTAAAGCAATTTATTTTTCTTATTTCAAATAGGAACCCCTGTATCTTTTTATGTCATTCAATGCAGAATTAAAAATTAAACATTTTTCCTAGTTGCAACCCTATCACAATTTCTATTGCATCAAGACTTGCAGAAAACTTATTTTATCAACTATTCCAACAGTCTTTATTATGAATAAATATCGAAGGTGGCTTTGAAAAACAATTTATTGGTATTAAAGTTCATTAAAGTGACCAGAGACCATTTTGACTTTAGTAATCTAAAAGTTTCAAATATTGTTAAATGTATGAAAAAAAATATTTTTCTGAAATGCGCCCCAAGATACAGGTAAGGTCTGCAAAATATGAAAATTCAAACTTAATTACTAAGTGAGCTATAGAAGACGGGAGGTAAGGTGCAGGACCCTGTATTGACCTGTATATTGTATATTTTTACATTCTACAATCAATTCTAGACATTTTTCATAAATCATGATGCCCTATACCTATCTTCAACCGTTTACAAAACATTACCTTTTAAAACAAAATAGACAAGCGATAAAGTATGAAAATAAACTATTATAATAAGATGTTGACAATGTCCTTCACCCACTATTCCACACGCTGTTCTGCAGTAGATCATTCGATCTAAAAATTCTTGTTGAACATTTTCTACTACTTGTGGAGGAATTTCTCGTATTACTCGTCGAATGGTTTTTTTAAGCGTATCTATTAGCTCAATCATTAATTCGCCAAATTGCTCTCGCCTATCAGGATCATCATAGTCCACTAACTTTTATATGATGCGCAGAATACCCAGCGGTTGGGTTGGCGTTGGCCCGCAAATAAGTTCGGTTGATTGAAAGACCTCATACAAAACTGTACATTTGAATTTTGAGAAATCATGCCATTACGTTCTGCCACCAGAAAGGAAAAACTGAAATAATTGAAAAACTAGTTATTTGGACAACAATCAATATTTTTGTCGATAAAAATAAGGCTGCAAGTGAAGCATCATATCGTGTGTCCCAGGTAATTCCACAGAAGAAGAAACCTTATGAAGACAGGGAAATGATAAAATAAGCGTTTTAGAAGCTGCGGATTCGTTATTTGCTAACTTTAGAAATAAGACGAGATATCGTCTGCTATAGGTACGTCTGCTAATACGGTGATGAGACAAGTAGAAGTGATGAACAATGATATTTTTTACTGCTAAGAAGTTACTTGGATAATAATTGTGCTTATTTTTCGCTGCAATTGGACGAATAAACATATGTGTTTGACACCTACCAGAGAGCAGTTGTATTCATCAGGATGGTTTTCAGTGACTACGATTAAAGAAGATCTTTTAAAGTTTATTCCTTCATAGAAAATAGTACTGGACAACAGTTGTTTTCTCATCTCAAAATATATATTTCTTACATCCGGTTTAACCGAAAGTTAACACTATTGGAAAGATAATAAAAATCGAAGATAGGGACATGAAAGCCATTTTGCTCTAAGACGTACAGTTAGAAAGCTAGACGCTGTCAAAGTTCAAAAATGTCATTTTTCAAGAGTCAATATCTCGGAAACTGGTAAGTATAGACTAATAATGCTGTTATTAAAAAATGTTCAGAATTTTATGCAGAATCCAAAAAAATTATATAAAATGGGGATATCCATTTAAGATTTAGATCTTACCCCCCTCCCTCCTAGGGGCTTGAAGTAACAAGATTGACAATATACGTAAAAGATGTCCCCCTCGAAATAAAAATCGACGGGTCCGAGCGTTTTTCGAAAAACTTTTGCGTTTTCAAGAAAAATCGATTATTCCAAACTTTATCAGCACCCTGTATTTATAAGCAATGTCAATCATTACAAATGTCATAGAATAAACTAATAATTCTGTAAAATATCTCTTGAGACATAATGCTGAACGTTCTTGTTCCTCAGTGAATATCGACGACGCCGGCGAAGCGAGCGGAAATTTTTTATTACTGTTTTTATTTCTGACCCTTAATCAGTACATAGATACTGGCACGAGGACCTTTAATATTTATAATTTATCTTAAATAAACAATTTTTGCTCAATTAAAACTAAAATTATACTTACTACACGGTAATTTTATAAGAAAATTTGTACTGTGTGTATATACTCCCTCATAAATACCTACTACATAATATGTTTAAGTACCTACCCAATTAAATAGTGTTCTGTAAAGTTTAGCGAAAAGGACGCAAAAACTTTATTATTTAGTAAATAAATATAAACACAGGAGTACAAATACCTTTGTACTCATTTTACGACAACCAACATAAGTACTGATAAGTTTATCTTCATCTTATTTATATTTTTTAGCATAAATAATCAGTTTCATGGCATGCTAGATAATAATACTTTAAGTTTTATGTACATATTGTCTACATACTGACACGAAAATGCAATTCAACTATTGCTAAATATTGCTACCACAAAATATCCTTAATACATTGAAAACCATCCTAAGGACAAACCAAGATTTGTTTGTTCTCTATTCCAATCGATTACTTACCAGGGCAACGCTATGTTGATGGTTGCCATGGATACGGTACCTATGTTGTTACCATAACAACGGGTATCATTACCTCAAGGATCTACGGCTAGGCTAATAATCACGACGAATTCAAATTACACAAGAAGAGGTAGAAAAGAGTTGTCTCAGGATGAATTGGGATAAGAAAAAAAGATGAAACAAGATTTTTGGGCCTGGGCCCATATTTGGACCTGACATTGGTCCACACCGGTCAGGATGACGGATGACGGAAAAATCATACTTCCTGACGTCATCGGGCTTGGCGCGCTTAAAAGGTCGTTTGAAATGCTTTTGACACGCGCGAAACTTTAAGAATTTTTACCAAGTTATTACTGATTTTTAAGAAGTAATAATTGGGGAATATTTTTTTTAGGCCTAACTAAATCATATTATTAAAAAAAAATTGGAAAGTTCCCTATGAATTATAGAAGAGTGTTTGGGCTAGGTGTATGCCGATTTTTAGATTTTTTTTTCAGAAAGCGCCGACAAATTTTGCGCTTAGGTATATTGTATGCTCCAGGTAGTTTAAAAAAGTTCCTAATAAATCATGGCGAAAAGCAGACATCTTAAAATTTGTCCAAGAAAACATTACCAGAGAATTGCAAACTATCAAAAAATATTTGTTTTTAACAATTTATAGGAAATAAACTATTATTAATGATTAAACTGAATACACTCCTGTACAATATTTTACAGGTAGCATTTTCGGCTACTTTATTATATTTTTTATAGGTATCATGTTTTTGCAAGACACTTTTTCGTTGTCCAAAATATAAAGGATGCGACAATTTTGTGTCTATATTGAACGTACTTTATATGGTAATTACCTCGGTAATTACCAAGATAAAATGGCATGCCCTTAATTTGCAAATATTTACCCGGTATTTCTTACATTTACAAAAAAATTGTAGGTATATTACGTGACCCAACGTCCGGCTAAATATTGACATTTTATCGTGTTTGCATAACGACAAAACACAAAGGAATAAACCGATGAATTTAACTTTTATTAGGTACTACATTCCTTAAGCCAACCCGGAGGCTAAGAAACAACCATTAAGATGAATGAAGAATGAAGTGAACTGCCTAGTCAACTTTGAAGAACATATTTTTACCTGGATAACTTTCTTTGTGATATTAAATAGTGGCGGCTTTTAAATCCGACCATAAATATAACTGGGACAACAGGTTATATTATTATTGGGGTGGGTTTTAAAATTCCTAAGGTCTTAAAGAAGCTTTGCAGATATTCGAAGATGATAATAATATGACAACACCCATTATTTAGAGGTAAACACTATCAGAAACAAAAATGGAAATATGAATAATTTTTTAATAAGGAATGTAACAGAGAAAAAAATAATCTAAAATACATACAAGGCATAAAATATTAGGCTACTGAATTTGTCTTTGAGTAAGGAACAATTAAATGAGTTGAAGGGTTTTTATGGTTATATGTTAGTTGGACACACTGGCATAGCTAGGATATTATCTGAAGGGGGGGCAGACATTATTTAAAGAGCCTAAAGAGGTAAGATTTAAAAAATGTTATTCCTTTTGACATTTTAATGTTTTTAATTATTTAAAGTTGATGTATGTGTTAAGTTGTTTTTCAATTTTTTTGATAATATTTATAGCCCTTGGAGGGGGTGGAGCCGTTGCCCTGTGCCCGCTTCCTGTAGCTACGCCGGTGGTTGGGCATCTAAAATTGATAAAATCACATAGTGATACTAAATTCAGGAGTGCGTTTTTAAAAGCAGACCGAACATGGCCCTTTTTTTCAAAATAAATCGAAACCGAAGGGATTTATACATGAATTCTTTTTTGTAGAAAATTAATTTTCCCATAGATTCTTCGGCAACAGAACATTATTCTAGAGTAGTAACTGTATATTTTCAGGTGTTTTTTTATTGTGAAACTCGTGAGGGACCTGGTAGATCTCTGCATTTGACGTTTTGTCGGATCGTTAAGATAAAGAGAATGATATTATATCCTCGGATATATCTATCTTGCTCCTTCGTCGTTCGATTTTACGTCTATTGAGGGTCAAGGAAATTAATTTTGTTCTATTAATTTCGAAAAAAGTTAAAACTGGGATGGGAACATATTCTCGCACACGAGAAATCCCAAACCGCTGACAGAAAATCCGGCATTCGCAGAAGCCAAATTATAACGTAAACGCAAATCAAAAAATTTTCAACCAGTTCGCAACTAGTTAAAAAACACGCATGCGCAGAGAAACATTGTAAATCGGTTAACAATTATTGCTTGTACGAACGAAGCTATTGTTTTTACAACTGAAAGCTTGTGAAAGCGCGAGTCGAGAACATTGAGCATAACGAATAAAAATTAAGCAATTACTTGAGGCAATTACTTTTTAGTAAAAGCAATTGCTTGACTAGCAAATGCTATAAGTAAAAGCAACTCCTAGACCTGGATATGAATAAAATTTTGAAGCAATCGCTGTTTTTCTTACACCTCTGTAGCAAATGCTTATTCAACACAAAACACAAGTTCAGACGTGGATTTCATGTTCAGTTTGGTGCCTAATTTAAAAAAGAGTTGACGTAAATAATACAACAACGTTGGTCTATTTATTTAGTACAATAGTAATCTGTTACGTTTTTGTGGAAAATATGAAACTTATATTTGTAATATTGCAGATTTCAGTGAAAATGAGGAAAGTGATAGTAGTGATGAAGAAATAAAAGCCAAGCAATTGATATTCGTTTACAAATTGAAGGAACAGAAATAAATCTCTTTGACCACAACAGTTTAGCTTCCACAACAGCTTCAGCACTTGTAGGAAATTTAATAAAAATATTGGCCTTCTCCAAAACTGCATCCATAACAGAAGTGTATGTCTTACAGATAGTAGTTTGGTGAACACCGAGTTCTTCATCTACAGAATTTTGAAAGCCCGGATCCGACAATTTCCGAAGAAAGACTTTAATCTTATTTAAAGGCGACAGTGCACCCTCTCGCCTTTTACCAGTAGGTATCAGTAAAAAAAAATTTCCCAACCACTTAACATGTTCGCAGTCAAATCGATATAACTTTCTGAAATCATATCTGCAATTTTTACGTACACTGTTGATTCTTCTTTTACGGACGTTCATATATTCAGCCATAATTGAAGACACAAATTAAGAGCAACACACGTGTATGCCGCGGAAAACTAAAGTTGACTGCTACCAAGCAAATGATGCAGGGGTCGACCTACCTTAAAAAGTTAAAAGCGATCGCTACACTAGAAAAAGCGATTCCTTAATTTATTCATCACATTTTAAGCAAACGATAGCAATCGCTTCTATTTTTTAAGAAAAAGCATTGACTAGAAGTAATTCCTGCAGTTTTAAGCGATCGCTGGATGCAAAAACTTTAGTTTTTATTCGTTGGCTTTCAAGAAATTACTTCGATTTTATAAGAAAAAGCAATCGCTACATTTTTATTCATTAGCCTCATTGTCCTTTGAAATGAAAAATTATAATATGTAAGAAATAAGGAAAAGTTTCTCATCTCTCAGAAATTATCGCTAGGCTTCCTCTTCCGTCAAAGGTATCTAAATATGAAAAAAAAAAACGTTAAATCTTTATATGCTTTAATCAAAAGATCCGGCAATTTTTGTTGACTTGTAGTTATCTCTTTATCTTTTTATTTTGGTTCATCTTAAATCGTTAAGCGGATTCCGACAAAATATCCGGCTCCGTTCAAAAGGATTTCGTCCCACAATATTCTTCGATTGTTTCTTGTTGGCTATAACGACTCTGCCGATTGTAAAACTCTATTTTGTTTTATAGCCCCGGCAGTAAAACATAAAAATACTGTTGTCATTACGCCTACTGAAAATGGCAGACTTGTATTGTCGAGTTAAGACGTGCCTGAGAAATTCTTTACTATTTCTTGTTTATTTTTAAAATTACATCCAGTGATGGGTACCTACATGTTATATTTTGTTTTTCTAACTAGTCGTATAAGTAGTATTATAGTATAGTGCTACAACACACCGTTCCCTGGCTAAGACGTCTGAAGGGGCGAGGGCGGTAAAATGTCGTATTCACTAAAGAGTTTTCAATTTATAGATCTTATAGTCTCGCAGTTGTGTTTTCACCGTGTCATTATTTTATTACGCCATATAACGTTTCCGCGGTAATTCGATTTTTAGTTTGTTGCCAAAATAGTTTTAGTTCTACCGTGCGAGCAAAAATTATTTGCATCAAAGAGGGCTTGGTTAAAATTTTTTGTCAAATTCATATTATAATATGACATGCCAAACTAATGAGTAATAAAATAAGTAGACAAATACAACAGCTATTTACATACCAAGGGAGGAAACACATTTTCCCCCTGAGGTATGTATATAGTTTTTTCTACTAGCTTACTAGAAAGTTGTCAGACTATAATACTGGGTTAGTAAAAATTACTGGAACGCTTAAATATCTTCAAAGTTATTAAAGTTGTGCTTACAAAAATGGGTATCTGGAAGTTTTCTTGCATGCGAAATTGAACTATTAAACTTTTAGCGGTTTGAGACATTTTACGTGTTTCGGCTCTTTTTACTAACCCGGTATGGGGCTATATGACAAAATATCAAGTAGTTGTTGCGTCGCCGTCGTTATGTTTACTACGCTTTGTTGCTATGATATTTTTAGTAATACAAACATAATAGTAAGCCGTCAGATTGTTTGTCATTACTTAATTAGAAGTTTCTACGTTTTGAAAATGAGTTCTAGCGAAGATGACCTGCCGCAAGATCTCGCTGAAGAGGCACGAATAGCGACACTTAATCTCCTTCCTGAAAAATCAAGAGACCGATATGAAAAGGAATACAGTTTGTTCAAAGTATGGTTGGAAGAGCGCGGAGTAAAAAAAGTTTCCGAAGATGCCACCTTGGTATATATTTCGCAGCGACCAAAAAAATTAAAACCATCAACATTATGGAGCAAATATAGTATGTTGCGGTCTGTACTAAACGTTAGGGAAAATATAGACATCAAGTTTCCAAAATTAGTAGCCTTCCTCAAACGGCAATCTATACCGGTTATGTGTCCAAGAAATCTTTAATTTTAGAAAGAGATGAAATCTCAAGATTTTTAGTGGAGGCCCCAGATAAAGATTATTTGCATTTAAAGGTAAGCTTGTTAAATTAAAAATTAAGCATTTTTTGATAGATTCTATTTGTTTGTTTTTTTCAGATCGCTTTACTATTTGGCATTTGCGGGGCTTGTAGATGCGAAGAACTAGTTAAAATGGACCTTAAAGACCTTGATTATCGTGGCGATATGGTAATAGTAATCCTTACTATTACAAAAACTAAAAAAAAACGCACATTTATTGTCTCCGATGATATAATAAACGGATTGTCCGCCTTGGATTTATACAGAAAGTACAAGCATTCTAGACAGCCCAGAACACCGCACTCCAGATTTTTTATCAATTACTGTAAAGGGAAATCATCTGTGAATGTGATTGGAAAAAATACAATGGCCAAAATTCCATTTAAAATTGCAACATTTTTAAAATTAAAAACCCTCAAAGTTATACAGGCCATTTTTCCGAAGAACTTCGGCGACGCTGCTCGTCAATGCAGGTGGTGATTTGTTGACACTTAAGCAGCATGGAGGTTGGGAGTCTGGGAAGATTGCGGAGGGATATGTCGCAGAATCATTAACAAGAAAAAAGGAAGTGGCAAGCCAAATCATTACTGGTCGACAATTGTCTTTAACGCCAAGTTCTTCCAAGGATCACGTTGATATCTATGTGCCGATAGCTACTCCTTTATTGGAAAGCAACCTTACAAGCAGCCATACCACGTCAAAAAGTAACCACCAAGAAGGAGTAGTGATTATTTCAGCGGAAAGTGGCTTTTCCGGAAGGATAACTTTTAATAATTTGACGAATTGTACAATTAATTGAAGCCGTTATTTTATCTGTTATAGATACTTAAGTACTGTTGTTTAATTTAAAAAAATAAATATGGTGATAATGTGAAGACTTTCATAAATATTTTTCCTACAAAATCAAATAGGGCTGGACGAGGTAAAAAAAACTCTTGCTAATGTAAAAATGTTTAAAAAATGAGAGGGAGGAAAAGAGGCATTTTCCTCCCTAGCTCAGGGGTTGAAAATTAAGTTTTCTAATAAGGTAGTAGAAAAATTTATTTTTGTTGCTTACAAAATTAACAAAGTAAGAATATACAGAAAGAAAAAGAAAAATAAATACATAAATTGCTGAAATTGGCCACCGCCATGCTCCAAGCAGCATAAATTCACACGTCTCTTCATATTTTCGTAAGTGTTGACCAGCATCTCTGGAGAAATGTTACCACATTCTTGGATAATCCTTTCTTGTAATTGTTCTAAATTTGCAACTGGTGTTTTAAAATAGTGTTCTTCAAATGAGGAAAAACGAAGTAATCCATAACCGTTAAACAATGTGATCTAGGTGGGAATTCAATGTCCCGTCGAAAAAATTGCGTAAGTAGTTAATAGTTTCGGCAGCTGTATGGGCGGTTGCACCGTCCTGTTGAAAACATCCAAAACATAGTTCGTCGTTAAGTAATTGCTCCACAAATGGATTCAAAATATTGTCTCTATACCGCTGTGCTGTAAATGGAGATTTTCACTACTCCACATGCATGTATTCTAAGAATTCACATAACTGGAGAGGTGAAACCAGGCCTTTTAGCCATCTTAATAATTATGTCTTTTTAGATAGGGAACTTACAAGGTTTTTCATCATTGCTTATAATATAAACTTTGAACTTGGTTTTCTTTTTCATTGAAATTATTTTGCTGGTTCAGTATATTCATGCTGTGAATGCAAAAATCCTTATAAATAAATGTCCCGCGAAGTAATATTTTATATTTTTTAATTAAAACCCTGACTAATAAACATAATTAAGTTATACTACATAGTACATTGTAATAAACAAACGATTCTTTGAGTTAATCTTATTAGCATATTTTTATTGCCAATTAGAGATAAACACCAGGGCGAGGATAAACAACAAGATATTCTTAAATCATTCCCTCGAGCAGAATTTAATCCAACCATGTTTGTTTTATCTAGATTACGTGTTGCAGAAATATCCTCATTTGCTCTTCGCGGCAGGCGCCGTGAATATTAAACATTACATACATTTTTGTGAACTCGCTAGGTTAAAAGATTGTGCCAATCAATGATCTGGTAGGTACCTATAGATGGCACATGTCATTCACACGCAACATCGTTTGTAGAAGAGAGGTGGTGAAGAACTCGGTGAGTCTGGTGGTAGGGATTACGGTGCATTTATCTTAGAATGTGACATTGATACCATAGGATAAACCCCCGGATAAACCTAACCTACAACTCTCGAAATAACCCAACTTTCTATTTTTATTTACTCACCTATGAAAAGTAACCTGCAGAATTATTATTTTCCTAATTCTCGCGTACTTGAAACTTGCAACTCATTTTAATTAGCCTCTAGAAAATATCACAAAACATTAAAAACACGGCAATTATTACACATTTATTTCGCACCTTGATGCTTATACCTGGATAGAACACCAGCTATATACATAGCTGTAAATTATTGTATGTGCGATTTTTCACCATAAGTAATAATAAGGTTATTTCAAAAGATTTTTGTGTTTAAATTACAGCCGCGAAATAAAAAAATTATAAAATAATACCAGGAAAACTACAAAAGTATAAAGCCAAAAATGGTAAATTTATTAACAAACAACAAACCAAATACTAATATTTAATTGCTGCGCCATTGAATTCTAACACTATCGTAATCTTTTTGGCATTGACAAAATAATACTTCTGGTGTAATCGGGAGTTAGCTCTTCCCAAATTTCTTCTATTTTATCAAATAACTCTATTTCATTCTGTGGTTTAAAATTTATTTTGTACATTTTTTTTACCATCAATCCCCAAACATTTTCAATTGGATTTAAATCAGGACTTCTTGAGCACCAAGGCAGACATGTTACGTTGTTTTGTCTAAACCAGTTTCCTATATTTCTTGCAGTATGCATAGGGCAGTTTGTTATCCTGCTGCAATATAAAGTTATTTCCTTTAAAAACTATCGCGGCAGAAAGAGCAAAAACATTTTACAAAATCTGAAGATATTACTGTTTAGTGTTCCACCAATATTCCAGCATACACCTGCACCGTAAACACTTATTCATGCCCACACATAAACGGAGAAACGTTCACTGGTTTGCTTTTTTTGAGTATACTTCTCATCATATCGGGAACTTGGTGGTCTATAATATACTCGAATCCTTCCATTATATTATTATGTAGAGTGAAAAGTTTTCTCATCAGAAAAGATAACATTTTGCCAAAAAAAATCATTTTCTGGTAAATATTGCATACCAAACCCAATTATTTGTTCCATATAATTATTTTTTAAAAACGGTATGGATGCAGCTGCTCGATTTCTTAATTCGAAACATTGTACGTCTTATTCGGCGTTGCGCAGTTCCAGATGAAGCAGGGAATGCTGTTATGTGCATAGCGGATACTGCAGTTTCAAATGGATTTTGCCTTAAATACTACACCAAATTTCGGTCTTCTTCATTTGATGATTTTCTATTATTTAAACCAGACCCAACAGACCTTTCAAGTGTTTGATGATAGCGCTATTTTTTTACAATTCCTTTACCAGTAGTAGGTACTCTTGAAAACATCCTGTTGAAAACATCCAAAACGTAGTTCGTCGTTAAGTAATTGCTCCACAAATGGATTCAAAATATTGTCTCTATACCGCTGTGCTGTAAATGGGGATTTTCACTACTCCACATGCATGTATTCTGAGAATCCACATAACTGGAGAGGTGAAACCAGGCCTTTTATCCATCTTAATAATTATGTCTTTTTAGATAGGGAACTTACAAGGTTTTTTTCATCATTGCTTATAATATAAACTTTGAACTTGGTTTTCTTTTTCATTGAAATTATTTTGCTGGTTCAGTATATTCATGCTGTGAATGCAAAAATCCTTATAAAAAGCTATTTTTCCATAAGACCACCCTATTTCTACTAAACATATTATTCTTGCTTTTTCAATAATACTTAAATGAGGCATTTTTCAATCAAATAACATAATGACAATACTTTGACAGATATCATGATAACAATTAACACGTTACAAAGGTAATAAAGGTAAAAAAGTTGCATTTACAGTGTCACAGTTTCGTGTACGAAATTATCTGTCGTAAACTGTACATCACTATTAATTTTTAGTAAGTATTCTATAAAGCCTTACGACGGAAGTCTCTAAACAGACAGCCCAGTACCTAAACAAAAACCGTTATTATGAAACGCAATGATGTTCTAAAATCACCCCCATTGAGAAAATGTTAATCCAAGTGTTAATTCAACAAACCGAGACTAATCTTATTGTGCCGTTTTAATAATTTATTTTAATTTTCTCTCTGCGGTGTAGAGCGTGATGTCAACATTTTAATTCTTGTTTATGCTATAATCAAGAATTACTTATTTGGGTAAACCAACTCTGGTGGAAATGGTAATGTAGTTAAAACAATATGGTCTCTCCGAGGGTTGCTCGTATTGCATTTTTATTTATATTATATTATAACAGTGTAGTGAGCTAAGTGAGCATATACATGGTGACAACTATATAATTGATATCTAACGGTAATTTCTACAAAGTTGATTAATATACTGTAAAACATGGATTGTCCCTCGGATTGTCCATTAAAAAACTAATCATATTCATACCGTGCGAGCAAAAATTATTTGCATCAAAAAGGGCTTGGATTAAAAAATGTAGGGCTTGGTTTAGATCACAATGATATGGGGACGATATATCTAACCAAATCTAGATTAAAATTTCATTACTTCATACTATGACATGATATGCCAAACTAATGAGTAATAAAATAAGTACCTACTTAGACAAACAAATTTATTTTTGTTGTTTACAAAATTAATAAAGTAAGAATATACAAAAAGAAAAATAATTACATAAATTACTGAAATTGGCCACCTCCATGCTCCAAGCATAAATTCACACGTCTCTTCATATTTTCGAAAGTGTTGACCAGCATCTCTGAAGAAATGTTACCACATTCTTGGATAATCCTTTCTTGCATGTAATTGTTCTAAATTTGCAACTGGTGTTTTAAAAATAGTGTTCCTTAAATGAGGAAAAACGAAGTAATCCATAACCGTTAAACAAGGTGATCTAGGTGGGAATTCAATGTCTGATCGAAAACTGATCAATCTGTCGTCGAAAAAATTGCGTAAGTAGTTAATAGTTTCGGCGGCTGTATGGGCGGAAGCACCGTCCTGTTGAAAATATCCAAAACGTAGTTCGTCGGATGGATTCAAAATATTGTCTCTATACCGCTGTGCTGTAACTGTGTCATAGAAAAAAATAGGACCAACAATTATTCTTCGGGAAACAGCTAACCAGACACCAATTTTTTGAGGGTGCAATGTGGACTCAACAAAAAAATGGGGATTTTAACTACTCCACATGCGTGTATTATGAGAATTCACATAACCGGAGAGGTGGAATCATGCTTTATCCGTAAAAAATGTCAGGTCTAATAAATCATTTCTTTCCAATAAATTTTGTGTAAACCATTGAGAGTAATTCCTGCGCTTTCAAAATCTGCGGCTTGTATTTCTTGGTATACTTGCACTTTATAAGGAAATAAATTTAGCTGCTTTTGAAGAATAGTCCTGCATGTTCCATAAGATCTTCCCACTCTTGGGACAGGCGTCTTATACAATTTGTTGGCGTATTTTGCATTATTTCACGAACGTTTGCAACAAGTTCTTCTATTCTTAGAGATGGTCTTCCTGCTCCTTTTTTGTGTTGTATAGAACCTGTTTCCCTAAACACAGCCACGGTTCTTTTCAGGCAATGATAAAAGCAACGTTAGGAAAATGTTCGTGAAAAGCGTCCATGCACAAACCCGGATTGTATTGCCACTCACCATTTACTCTAACCCCGTTTCGAAAATACGCTTCAACCACGAATGTTTTGTGCTGTTCCGTAAAGCCAATTGTGTGAATTGTTCAAGAAATTGGAAAAATTAGCGATGAATCAAAGTACTTGTAAGAACTGTCAAAGATGACGGATTAACTGATTGATTGTTAATTCAGGTAGTTACTGACACCCAACAGGTATTAAGCTCTATGGCTTAGCATTACGTCCTTACATGCAAATAATTTTTACTCGCACGATACTTATTTTAAATTATAAAAAATTAAAAATTACTTTCTTTACGAACGCGTACAAAAGAAAACGACACGCTTTCGCGATGCACGAACCAATAACTGAATCGCGCCACTGCGGTAATGTCTACAGCAACTGACTAAAATATCTTCATTGGAGGGGAGCTCGGAGGGGAGTTTTGGGCGACTGGCTCTTAAAATGTTAGGTCCCTTCCTTTTATTGGCCAAGATTTTCCTGTATTTGCAGGAATACGGCATGGATACGGAGCTAGGCTCACGAAACCTACGTTACCGAATAACTAATTTACGTATAATCGCTTTGATAAAGCGCGACCGACTGCGTTCTTTAGCTAATTGCATGAAGTAGGGCCATAGCATTGTGGCTTTACCTCATGGCCCGCCACTGCCTTATAGACATATCTTGTCGATTACCCGCGTATTTATTTATGATTGCTACTAGGTACTTTATTACAACTTTAAAAAAAATTGTCGTCAGCATTACTTATATAAATACATATTAAGAATTGCTAGTTTGGATAAATATTTTAAAAATAATATTGCTATCAATGCAAATATGCACAAGTAGGTATGTACGGGTAAAGCGATATTTTAAATGCTATAACTTTATCCAGCCATAATAAACAGCACAAACGACTTTTTGATCTTGCATAAACATAAAACTGCATATAAGTGCATATAAAATAATTCTTTATAACTAATGTAAAAGTAGCATTTAAAAATAGTTTTGAAATTTTGTCGTCTAAAATGAACAAACTTCTTAAATATATCTGTAGGGGAACTAGGGGATAGTTGATCACTAGGGATACTTGATCACATTGAAATTATTCAAAACTCTGACCCCTTTTAGAGATTTATATCTTGCAGAATAAAAAGTAACAATCTGTCAACCCTATAGACCTTCATCAGTAACCGCCATTTTTCTGTTAAGACGCGGTGCAGTTCGTCGTTGGTTTTACATAGTGAAAAGTAAATAAATGTGCTCCTAGTTTTTTTTTTATCATATCTCATATGATATTGAACATATTCTAGTTGTTTAAATTTTAAAATAAGTGTTATCTAACAGTGGTTTTGACACACATATTGAAGTTATTCTACATTTAAATAGTAAGTTGAAATTTATTTTTATTTGAATTAGGTTCTTTCAGGGATACTTGAGCACCGACAATGTGGGGATACATGATCACAACATGGGATATTTGATCATAGTCACTAACATTGTTTTTTCAAACTAGCAATTGTCACACTCCATTTTTCCTTTTAGATGCCGCGGTTTTATAAACGCAAAGAATGTACAAAGCCAAGAAAAAAAGAGGCAAAAATTGGAAAATGCAAATAAAACACTTTTAACAAAAAAAACAAAAGTAGAAAAAGTAAAAAAAAAATTCTTGTGTCATCTTCATCTTCTTCAGATGATTCAGAAATTTTATTTAGAGAGTCAGATGACTCGATAAATGAAGTTGAAGAAGACTATGCAGAACTCACTTCCGTGAATGTTGATAATTTAAAAGTTGGAAGGTTTGTAATTGCAGTTTTTAAAGCAGGAAGACAACTATCATCTATCTATAAATATCTGTGCGTGGTGAATTCCATTGACCATGAGGATGGTGAATGTACAGTAACTTCATTAAAATGCATAGAGACGAAACCAAAAAAATGTTTTCAATTGTCGAATCAGACACCAGTGACGTAAAGTTCGAAGACATTATTGGCATAACCCCGGATCCTAACATTATTTTAAAAGGAGAACGAGTTTATTACACATTTCAGAAAAATATTGATGTATTTGAAAGTGTTCTTATTAGGAAATACATTATTTTTTGCTTTGTAAGTAGGTTTTATTATGTATTTAATAAGTGATCAAGTCTCCCTTACCCTATGATCAAGTAACCCACATAGTGGGGATACTTGATACATATGCATTAAATTAAAAAACGATTTATTTTTTTACTTAAAAACTTTAAAAGGGTTTAAAATTTTTAAAACTATATAGATAAATAGTGGTACAGTTATATGTTTACCTTTGTTTAATTAGATTAAACATATTTGGAATTTTACAATGAAATATATAAAACTGTGATCAACTATCCCCTAGTTCCCCTACTCGGAAGGCATACCTACGACGCTATGTGCCATCAGCTCGATTTGTAGATATTTAGTAAAAACAATTAAGTTTAACATAATTTTGAGGTTAGTGTTGATTTATGAATGTATTATCTTACTTTCACTAAGTAGGTACACAAAGTATTAATTATTTAGTGTTTCTTTTTAAATAAATTTTTTTTTTTAATTTTAATTATCATAATTTGTATTTTGATGGACATAGTGTTCTATACCTACCTGTAAAAAATTATAAGCCATAATTCTGTACTCGGGGGGCATACGACACTACGTCCAATTTTTACAAAAAATGAGTATATTAAATGGAAATGGTATGCATTTTCGTAAAAGGAAAAGTAATAATGGACAAAATAAAAACTTATTGCCGCCTAAATGCCGAGTCATACTGGCGTTTAACATTATTTGTAATCCCCACAACACCAAGTGATTATATAGTGTTCTATGTCGCTAAATGTGTTGTTAAAGATATTACTAAAGATCCGAGGAATACAAATATTATTACCTTGGTGTCTTACAGTATTAGGCCTCTGAATAAAAATGCACATAGTGTTAAAAGTCTACGCTGTTTCTCAGCTACCTTAACTAACTGGGCCTGGTGTTGTATGCCCCACAAAATAGTTTAATTTTCTGAATAAAACTACATAAAGTAGTTTCCTACCTTTTTGTAAAAATTGGACATAGTGTCGTATACCTACCTCCCAGGTACTGATATTCAGGGCCTCATCAGCGAAATATTTTTCGAATTTGTAATTTAAACAATTCTAAGGTGTGTTAGCAAAAAATCGTGTTACAAACCGTGAAACCGAATTTACAGGTTTTAGAAATAGATCGGGACAATCGAAAAACAAATTTTGTGTAGAGAGGATATAAAAACCGACAAACAATGTATTTTTTTCAAAGTACACCTAAACTTCAACCCCACAGCCTGTCAAAATAAATACCATAAATGTACTTAATTTTCCGTTAAAATAAACATCTGGAAAACAAGGAAATTTAGCTGGAATTTATATTATTTATGAGAAAAATATCAGGAAATTTTCAACAGAATTGCCCGGGGGATTATCTAAACAAACTAAAAAACTGAAACAAACTCCTAATTTGGTGCTTTTGGCGATATCGAGTCGCGTATAAAATGTATATAATTTTAGGAAAAAAAGCATTAATCAATTTGAATTGAACAACAATCATAATGTTAATCTGTCAATATCCGGTTTTATTTTAATTGTTTTTCATTTGTTTATATCAATTAGGTACCTATGCATCAATATTTACCTAAAAATAGATATAAGTATCGATGTTCTACACTATAATGTGTTTTTCTTTTCCGCAATAGGTATATCTTCTACCATCTACCTACCTCGATATTAAACAATATTTTAGCATTTATGTTATCGCTATCGCATCGCTATCAGATATTGGTATAGGTATTGTTTATGATAATTACAATTATCTCCAGATAAGTACCTACCTAATTTAAATTGACATTTATTTATGATTTTTCTTTTTTTTTAATTTGCCACAATTATATAATAACATATTCTTTTTTTGTAAGTACATAAACAAACATTGATTGTAGCGCAGCAATTAATACTTTCCACAGTACAATATGTCATTTATTACCCACTTATTTTCTCATAACTTATTTGGGGTAGTTAGTAGTTAGTGTAGGGTAACCTACACCTTTATCTTATAATCTCATTATAGGTTGAAAAAATACCACAATATTATGACAATATAGGTGTTCACGATAAAAATAACGTTAAGTTTTGTACCTTTGTTGTCAAAAGCTGCCGAGACGGTGATGTTTTTCGAGTGAAAAAACGGGATGACGTTGTCGCAGGAAATACGTAGTGTATCGGCTTCTCTCCTGACTCTTGTATCCACATTTTTGGCTAATGTCACACAAACGCACAACACAAAAAGCGCGAAACACGATAGACCAACCGATGTTGCCATGGCTAAAAGTCCGTGCGGTTTCGTATTTCGCGATATTTTCGACAAAGCGCGCTGCGAGTCGAACTCCGCTTATCGTATCGCTTTAGAGCGCACCACTGAAACGACTGAAAACGCGAGAACGCGAGTGCGATTTCAAACAGATGATCACAACGGTGCGCGCGCGTTTCCTCCGTGTTCTCTTACCTGAAATTTTGAGTGCGGATTCTTGCCTAAATGTCTGAAGTTGTATTCTTTGGCTCCATCGTTTGGCATACCAAAATACCTACGTTTTTTAAATGCATATTAAGCAGATGACTAAACATCGTAGACATTTACCTTTAGATAAGCAAACATTGGCAAACAATAATCACGAAAAGTGGCAAATTTATGGCCTCGCGCATGTAAACAAAGCTACACCGGATTAGGCATGCGCACTTCAACATTGTCTTTTGACGAATGGGGAAAATAGACAGGTCCGGGGCTCCGGGCTTTAAAGTAAGTTCTTGCTCAAGAAATTGTAATAGTTCAATTTATTTTTACGTGTAAACAGCTAAAATTTGCCCCACATTCTTGCTAAAAAATTGGAATTTCTTCTCAATTTTTGATCAAGTTGAGAAAAGGGGTTGTGATTTCTCGCATTTTTAGTAGTTGGAAACCTATCAGATCTTGAGGATATAAAATTATCTTTAAGGTTTTGTTTCTAAATTTGTTAAAAGATTATTCGTCGTCCTCAAGTCAAATATTAGTTGATATATAACTTATTGTATTGATTTTTACAATTTGGCAAAAACTTGGGTTACGTGTAAAACATATTCAAGGAAAATTTCTTGTTCAAGAATTTGAAAACGTTTTTGCTCAAGAACTTGACCCGTGGAATACTTTCACCCGGGGATTAATATAAACATAGGTACCGTGCGTTCCATTTATTTTGATAACATTTTGATTCACTGTAACTTTTTTGTTTTTTAAGATATGAAGGTAAACAAAAAAATAAAATGTAGGGTTGGTTGCCAAGTTTTTTCCTAAGTTACATATAAAACAAAACACTATCAATTTTCTGACATATAAGTCTACCTTATGTTTTTTTTTAATGGAACACCCTGTATATTATATATGTGTTTAATAGAATACGTGTTTCCGTTTACAATAATATAACACACTTTATATTTTAACCTACACGTTTTTGACATATTTGCAAAAATATAAAATTTTTATATTTGACATATTGTAATATAATATAACGTTGGTTGTGGAGTTATTGTGACAGTTATAAATATTAAAATGGTTTTTCGCGAATTTAGCATCCGTGAAAGGAGTGATATGCTTTAAATATACTTCCTGAATAATAAAAGTGCAACCGCTGCGCGCCGTAGTATATTAGAGTTTATCCAGAGCGCCAAGCTCCTTCGAAACAGATATTTGCAAGGCTGGCAAAGAAATTTGAAGAAAACGGTAACGTGTCAAATGTTAAAAAGGATGTCACAATTATAGTGTTTTGAATGCACAAAATAAGACAAACATATTAGGATTCTATGAACACATCCAGTTTCTTCTATTACCACAGTATATCAAGAGACAAGTATTTCTCGCGGTTCAATCCACTCAGTTTTGAAGGAACATAAATATAATGCATTTAAATTTCGTAAACCCCAAAAACTAAGTGAAGAACAATGCCAAAAGAGGATGCAGTTTTGTTTGGAATTTTTAAATAGATATAATGAGAATAATAATTTTTTTTTAAATATTTCATGGACCGATGAAAGTTCGTTTACTACAAGAAAGGGCTGTAATAGGCAAAATACGCGATATTGGAGTATAAATAATCCTAGACAGATACAAGAAATAAAAACCCAATGGTACCAGTCGGTTAATGTTTGGTGTGGTGTTATAGGCATACTTATTTTGGGTCCGATATTTATAGATCAAATGTTAACAGGAGATCATTATTTGCATATGTTAGAGCACCATATAGCACAATATATATAGAAGATCTGCCCCTAAACATAGCAGCGCAAATAATATGGCAGCAAGACGGTGGCGCCTCCTCACAATGTTGTGCGAGTCAAAAAAAACTTAAACATGGAATATGCCAGAGGTTGGATAGGGAATGGTGGAACTATGATGGCAATCAATGAGTTAAGAGACAATCCAGAAATGTTATTAAATGCCAGAAATCATACAATTAGAGTTATTGAAAAATGTGTTCAGCAAAATGGTGGTCACATACAGCAGTTTTTAGAATAGTTAAATAATTTTAAACCTTTTTATTGTTGCAAATATGTTAGTATTCTTGTTATACGTTAATTTGTAAAAATATAAAAGTTTCATATTTTTGCCAATATGTCAAGAACGTGTAGGTTAAAATACAAAGTGTGTTATATTATTGTACACGGAATAACTTATTTTATTAAACACATATATAATATACAGGGTGTTCCATTTAAAAAAACATAAGGTAGACTTATATGTCAGAAAATTGATAGTGTTTTGTTTTATATGTAACTTAGGAAAAAACTTGGCAACCAACCCTACATTTTGTTTTTTTGTTTACTTTCATATCTTTAAAAACAAAAAAGTTACAGTGAATCAAAATGTTATCAAGATAAATTGAACGCACGGTACCTACCTAGGTATTTACTTTTTTCTTTTGTATAATGTAGATATAGAGAAAAGTGTCTTTTAAACATTTTGAAGCAATATATTGCCCGAAAAATAGCCGTATCTAATGAGATTGCAGGGCTGCAAATAAAATATACCAAAACATGCATCGGGATAATCTGTCTTGGTGTGTGTTTTTCTTTATTTTCGTACCTTGTTTGTGTAGCCTAGGCCTAGTTTGATGTGTTTAAATTGATCATTATAAAATAGTTATATGTATATCAAGATACATCACTACTCCATACTTACTGAAAATACGAAATACCCGGTATTTTACCCCTGTTTGGGCATAATAAAATCATACAACGGTTTTTACTAGTGTTAATATTATAACTAATCCGAGTATCTGAGTCACTAAAAGCACAAACACAATTTAGTAAACTACACAAAAACTAGAAATCCGTAAATATTAAACACCCACAATTTACAATAGCAAAGAAAACAACAAGGAATCCATGGAGAAATCTTAAAACACAACAATAAAAATTGCGGCGAGCCGGTTCTGGGGTATATTTTGAGCATGTCGCTAAAGAAGGACAGGCCGATAACAAGAGGTCTGTGCGCATGCCCAATCCTGCCGGGAGGGAGGGCATCTGACCCGCACTCATAAACTTTTGTTTGCGCATGAGATAAGCTTTACGTATCTAAAGGTAAATGTCTATGCTAAAAATCCCTTACAGATTTTATTTTTTGCAAGATCCCATATGATAAAAGCTTCACGTGCTGTAGATCAGTGGCGCAACCAGAAATTTAGTTCGGGGGGGGGGGGGGGCTTTAGCTCCTTGCGCCGCAGGCGAAAAACTTTTTGGGTGCCACGCCCTTTTTTGGGTAAAATACGTATGATTGACGAGAGCGACAGCCCCCTAAAACTTCTGCAATAATACGCCGCTGGCCCTAACTAAATATTTATGAAAAAAAAATTAGAGATTTCATTTTAATTAGTAAAAATGTATTTAAAATAAGTAACGCATATATTAATCATACTTATAGTAAAACAAAACAAAAACCTTATACAATAAGTTGTAAGTAATCACTAATAATACTAATATTAAAGTAAAATTCTTCGTTTTGTTTTTGCCTTTTCGTCCAGAATTTCTTCCACGGTAATATCAATATCGTGGTTCGCATAAAGAACTGCCAAACCATTTAATCTGTCCTCTTCCGTGGTGCTACGCAGATATGTCTTTAAATATTTTAAATTTGAAAAGGACCTTTCAGATGTGGCGGTTGTAATAGGCAAAGTTAAAAAAATTTGTAAAAGCCTTTTTATATTAGGAAATATATTGGCATTACATTCGGAGTACCCTTTGTCCAAATCTTCCTTCAGTTTTTGTTTTTGCATTTTTTATACCACAGCTCAAGTTCAGCTTTTAACATCGTTTTATTGGAAAACTCTTCGAGGAACTCATTCTTGTAGAAGCTGTGAAGTTTCAAAAAACATTTAAATTGACAATCAAAATCTTGATTATCATATGGAAAGAGGCATTCAAAATTTTGAATGGTTTATCGATGTTTTAAAAATCGATCCTCAAGATTGGCTATGAGGCCATCTAAAAACGGAATAAAAAATGTTATTTTAAAATACTCAGCAGCGGAATCGGTTTTTATAACCAATCTTTGTGTTTGTCTTGGCGGTAGTCTAGGTACTCTGATTTCAATATCGTATTCCGAAAGTAGATCTTGAGCTTCCATAAAAATATTTTAAAAATTATCATCTGCCAGGCCTCTTTTTCTTTAACTTGATCTGGTACGTCATTAGCTAACTGTAATGCTTTACAAAAGTTTAAATCGACTGTTTGCAGAATCTTGCTTTAAGGCAGTGTGTAGGCATATATTCTTTCTGTACACATTAGTGCGATCACAAATTTGGGACTTATAATGCTGCCCAGTAATCCAGATGCCTCAGTGGAAGTATTGCGATCGGTCCATTCAGTCAGACGTAGTATAATTTCACTATTGATAACATGATTGATGTAAATTATGTGGCTGAATATAAAATATTAGTAAAAGGCGTGACATGAAAAATTGGTTTGCAATTTAACGAATAGGCTAAGTTTCTAAGCTCGGGGGGGGGGGGCTGCAGCCCGGCAGCCGCCCCCCTGGTTGCGCCACTGCTGTAGATACTGTAGAATTTGATTTATTTTCCCTAAAAGAAATCAAGACTTCTGTCCTGACATTCAGGGTGGGGGTAGTATACTGTACTGGCAAACACCAGGTTACAGTGGCATTTTATGTGAGGATGAGAAAAAAAAGAATATGTTTAGATGCCCGCAAGTAACCAAAAATATCCCAGCCCCTCGTCCGCATTTACATGGATATACTAGCAATATACCCTTACTCGGTTTATTTTATTGTGCCGTCAAGTGCGCAGTGAGGTTTTGTGTGTGTCACGTGTGTTTGAATTAATACGATGCCTGAAATAAATTAAAAAATTTAAATTGGCGGACATAGCGTAAGAAATAGACACCATCAAGAACACCTTGGCCCATAGACAAGAATTTTTTTACCACCGAGCAGTTCCTTAGGCAATAATAACAAAACATATATTTCACCGTATACGCTTACCTGAAGAATAGAAAACATTAAACATCGCTGTGGCCGCCGAATCCGAACGCATGATACTACTACATACGAAAATACGAACGTATTTAATGTACCTAGTAAGAGAGTTTTTATTATAAGTAGAAGATATCACCATCAGTGGCGTAACTGAAAATGCTAGCCCCCCCCCCCCCCCAGGGCCGGCCCTAGACATTTTGGCGCTCTGGGCAAAACCTTAATTTTGCGCTCCCCCCCCCCTCCCGTTTTTTTTAAGTAAATCTCATGCGACCATATCAGAAAGTCAAGAAAACATTGAAAAAAAAAAAACGTTTTATTAAAAACTCAATCATCAGATAACAAGATAAGCAATTTAGCACTTAAGGCAAAATAACAAAAATTAAAATTTAGTAATGCTAACTAAACTAATATCCCATATTATAAATAAATTCTAACTAACCAATTAAGTAATTAAAATGCCCTTTTTCTAACTTTTCTTTCGGCAAACTCACGAACCAGTGATTTCAAGTCTAATTTGTCACTAATTTGGTGTTCTATAGCTATCATTGGCATGCATCATTGCCAATCCATTGAGACGATTTTTGCGTCTGCATCGTTCTGAGATCATTTTTTATTATTTTTAGTTTTGAAAAGCTTCTTTCCCCTGAAGCCACAGTGACTGGCAATGTAAGCAGGATTCTTAATGCTATGCTGAGGTTTGGTGCGAATTTAAGTGTAGCGATAAACTTGAGAACTTCAACAGGGGTTTCCTTTTTTGTTAATAATGACGAAACAATTCTTATTTCATCGGCTAGTTCAAGGGCGTTAAGATCGCTTGAATTTCCATCAGTTAAAACTACTTCCAAATATTTGCAATGAGCCAGTAGCTCATTTCTGGGCATGTCTTTTAGACCAAAAATATTATACAAAAAGCTGAAATAATTACTGTGCAATACTCAGCAAATTATATCTGGTTTTCAAGGCATTTATTGCTTGATCTATAGTGTGAAAAAAAAACTATTTTATATTTTTGTTTGAGGTCTTGAACGGGTTCATCCGGGCCATCATACAAAAACGTTCTTGTTTTGCGTCTGACACGATGACGTGGCGTGGTGGTTACGAATTATTTTTATAAAATAATATTAGTTGAAAAAATTGAAAAAAAAATGCTCCGGGAAACAACGAACAAACCAGTTGCAATATACCTTTTAGCCACGCTTCATGATATGACTAGGCGTTTCATGAAATGACGGATTTCACTATCAACCTACGACATATATAACTTTTGAACAATATTGAAGAAGTTGGCTGCCTCAAACGAGGATTTTGCCTTATCGTTTACAACCAAATTTAGCGAATGGCTGCTGCATGGAACATAAAATGCTTTGGGGTTTCTTGTTTGTACTCCCGAATTTTCTCCTTTCATGTTGGAACCATTGTCATACCCTTGACCGCGCATGTTTTCTACTTTAAGCCTATTTTTCTCTAGCTCTTCTAGTAAAACTTCCGACAATTCCTTAGCTGTTGATCTCAATGGGTAGAAAACCCAAAAAATGTTCGTTGATATTAACTTGAACTTCAGACTCCGATTCCTGTATGGAGACAAATCTTACCACAAATGTCATCTGTTCTACTTTACTTGCATCGGGAGTACAGTCAAGAATCACGGAATAATACTTGGCCTTTTGAACTTGCTCAATGATGTGGTGCTTTATGTTGTCATACAATAATTCAATTATTTCATTTTGTATAGTTTTCCCTAGATATGTATAGCTTTGAGTTCTTCCTTATTGAGGACTCTGCGAACGTGTTCCTCCATTTTTTGATCAAACTCAGCCAATAACTGAATTAACTTCAAAAAGTTTCCATTATTGTGTTCATACAGTTTATCACTTGTTCCTCGAAAAGCTAGAGAGCTCTCACCTTGTATTTTAACGACTGATATAATGCGTTAAAGATCTTCAGACCAGTGATTTATAAAAAGGGCTGTTAGATCTTGTTTCGCTTGGTTTCAAAATTGTTGTTTCCTGTACAGTCGTGTTGCCACGGACCGAAAAACTTGTCAAGGCGGTGGTTGAGTGGTTTTGTCATGTTGAATTGAATTCAACTATAGATTTTGCCTTAATGTTTAAATATATTATATTATTTGAATTATGTGCTTAGAAATAAAAATGATAAATTCCGCCTGCCGCCTCTTAATCTTGTCAACTATCAGTCAAATCTTGCAACGCGTTTTTGAGAAAATTCCCGTGAACCGATTTTAATGAAATTTGGTATACTTTACTTAGAAGGGTCCGATGACAATGTAATATTATGAAAAATAATTTATTGATATTATATCAGAATGATAAAAAAATATTCTTTACTTTTTAGTGCATTTTAAAAAAACCTGTAACTTAATTTTTTTATCAGTTTATTTTCATTGTCCATGATTTTGGCGCCCCCTAGATCATTGCGCTACGGGCGGCCGCCCGGATCGCTCTACCCTGAGGCCGGCCGTGCGCTCCCCCCCCCCCTCAGAATGTAGGTTTGGGCAAAAGAAAGAGAGATTTGAAAATCTATCTTCCGCCATTGTACAGTAACTGGTAAGCTAATAAATATTTAGAATTGCATGTATTATGAATTTTTATTAATTAATAAAGATACTGGGTTTGGCGTTGCTGGGCCCCGAGATGGCATGTCCCCCGCGGGGTTGTACTTTACGGTAGGTAGGTACTGAACATCACTTGTTTCTATCGAATTTATGACACAATCTATAGGAATAGAGAAAATATATTATATTGCCAAGTCATGTAAGAAAATATCTTACAAGTAGGTAAGTAAAGTTTATTCATGTTATTTTTTCTTTTCTGGCTGTTAATTTAGGTAATCTGTTTTGTTTCTGTAATAACACAAACGTATATAGGGTTACATGATTCGACATATTAATGTTATAATGTAGCCTCCGTTTCGTGAAGGGTAAGATAAAATACAATAAATTTGCCTATAAATCCAGAAAATTTATAAAATTGTGAGAAGGTGAACTGTAAAGTCAACGCTGCTAGGACAGTATTACTATAATCATAACACAACCTAAATATATCTTGGGATTGAGAGTATATTCCTGTTAAAATAAATGGATGTTGATGGGGTAAACCACAGACATGTAATATAAGATGACAAAACCAAAACATTCCATTAATCAAAAACCATTTGTTTACAACCATACCCTCATACTTCCAAGTTTCAGATAAGTAAGAAAGAGATGGCTTTAAAAAATGGCAACACTGTTACCTGTAAAATCTCTAATCCTTATAGAGCATCGGCATGTGTTTTTTTTTAGGAGCAAAAGAATCTATATATTTTTCAACAGTTACTTAAAATACAGAACTATTTCAATCATTGCTTTTATGCTAAAAAACCATAACCTGAAGAACCTTACTTACTGTCAAAATATTAATCCAGAGTTAGAATAGTCGGGTTTCTTACACACTGCGCACTCGGGAACCATTGTAAATAATAATAAATAACACTAGGGGAGGATGGGGGAATAAGAAACAGGGGTAATAAGATTTAAAAAAATTTCCTTCCTTTTTTGTACATGGAAAAAAATCTTTAAAAAAAACACAAGATACCTATAACCTTCATCTACAAGACCTAAAGGTTTTCAAGCAATGTCACGAAATTCTATAATTTCTTTGCTTAACAAGTTGGGTCTGTATAAAACTTAATCAGCTCAAAGTAGTGCTTTTTAAGACATTTTCTTTTTTTCTAATCTGGAGTTAAATTTATAAACCAATTATTTTTTTAACTTAAAACAGAGACCACAAAAAGGTGTGTAACCCCAATTTTTCTTTCATGTGGGGTAATAAGAAATTCACCTTTTTTTAAATTTCAGGCTAATTAAATAGTGCAACAATGCCCAGAAAATACGTAAAAAAGGGAATTAGGGTCATTATCAACATTACAAACAACTTTTGTGCCTTTATTTCTTGTTGCTGCTGTAAAAAAAGAACCACTTCCATAAAAATTCTAAAAATTTCTGGGTAATAAGATACACCTCAATAGTGTATCGTAACACCCCAAGTCCATTTTTAATGTTGGTTAATCAGTTCAGTTCAGTTGTTGTATCTTATTACCCCATTGGGGGAAATAAGAAACATTTAGTAGGGGTAATAAGAAACAAATTCTTATAATTTTTGGTTTTTAAATTAAAATTATATATTACATATAAATGAGTACCCTCAGGTAAAATTAATACCAGAAAGAGAAATCAGAGTTATATACTTGAAACTATCACCTGTACAAATTTTATTGGTTTCTTATTCCCCCATGTGTTTCTTATTCCCCCATCCTCCCCTAATAAATAGTTCTTTCAAAAAAAAAAATATTCGAAAAAAGCAATTGATCATAAACACAGCTCGTCAACACCAGTGGCGCACCCAGGGGGGGGGGGGGCAAGGGGGCCTTGGCCCCCCCAAAACCCCCAATGAAATAAAAATTATGAAAGTGGATAAGTATTTTAAAAAGTCAATTTTCTTAGATTTACCTCACGGGCCTCGTTTGAGGGGGGCCAGGTGGGGCATTAATGCCAAAACGACTATGAATGTTTGAGAAACAATTTTCGCTCATTAAGTATTGAGCAAAAAATTGAAATTAAAATTAAGGGAAGACCTAAACTCTCGAAATTAACTTGATACATACCACAAAGTGTAAATCTAGGAACTTTATTGTTATTGATAAGTTTGCTGCAAATAAAAACAGATGAATGAACTTTACTTTTAAACAATGTACCCATTAATGAAAAATAAATTAGCCTTTCTATATTTTATCTTATTTCATTTTCAATAGAATAAGAAGGCAATCATTAATTTTTAAAATATTTACTATAATAATTATTGACCAAATTTGGGCGTGGTCTTAAAAAAATTTCGCCTGCGGCGCATTTCGCCTACAGCAGGCTTTTAGTACACCCCCAAGTTAACAAGTCACAAGCCGCCAATGCTCCCCCCCCCCCCCCCCTAAGAAACCGTTTAACGACTTCCATGACTAGGCTATTGCGATCTTCCCTGCAAGAGTACCTGTTAAAAAGCTCCAAAGTTCTAGAAAAATGCGTAACTTAAAAGTTTATTAAAAAATTTGCTTCCAGCACTGGTTGGCGGGCCCCCCTAACATAAAATCCTGGGTGCGCCGCTGGTCAACACTGTAAAGTTAGACGAATGAATATCAAAAATTTTGGTTCACTCGTAGTAAAAACCATACAGTGTTTCCGTGGTGATTTCCCGAAAACACTAGGTATAATTTGATATCATTTGAATCATAGAACATTAAAAAATCACACATATAATATTTAGTTTAATATTTTTACTTAATAGGTACATTACAAATGTATTTAATATAACATTTGTTTTTAAACTAAGACTGTAGATCTAGCAGGGCGATCAGCAGAAATTTGGTATTTGAAGAAGTTTGATTTTCGGTAAAAACGGTTGCTGATCGAGATAAAATGTAAACAATTTGATCTCCTTATTACATGTCTGTGGTAAACCTTTAAGGGGATTGAACAGCAGTAAATTTTTACTTTCAATCTTCTCCTTCGTAAATAATATGTAAATAATCAAAAAAATGCTTACATATAAAGGCTACAGAGAATTCCTATATCTAAGGCAGTACAGAGCCAAAAACTATGTCAAATTTTTGAAATTTAATTTTTGGAAATACCCAAATTTTGAAATTCGAACCTTTGACGCCTGTGGTTTTTAATTTAGACTTAGGTACCAGTAAAAAAAATTAGTCAAAATCCAATATCCTAAAAGTAAGTAACTAACGATGTTGCGGCTAAAATATGAACAAGTCGGTAGAAAGCCGAGAGACAGCAGACCCTTACCTACCTCTGCTTGAATGGCATAATGGCGAAATTTCATTTAACAACTACCTATCAACAGAAACCTAAACAAAGCCAAAATGAGCCTCATGATTTTTTAAATATTTGGGCTACCGAGGCCTGCACGATAGTGCATGAAATCAGTTTGATAAGAATACAACTGCTATATACCTGATTAATATCATTTTATAGTAAAACAGCTAGACAAAAGTTTAGTTTCTTTTAGAAACGTTTGTATGGTATATATCTATAGGTACTGTATTTTTGAATGTTTTTTTTTTATTTTTTAGAATATTGTCACACGAGTCAAAAAATGTATCCAAAGTCATTAGCCCAATATACAAACATGTCGGTTCCAACAATGTCACCTAAACATCAAACACAAGTTTAAATATTTTGCAAATGATTCAGTCGACAGCGACCTAAAATTTACATAGGGGAAGAGGGCGCTAAAATTGAACAAAAACAATAAATGTAAATTACTGGGAATCACTCTGGATAGTTCCTTAGCCTGGGAGGCCCACATAACTGAACTGGGACGAAAATTGTCGAGCACGATATTTCTTCTTAGAGATTTGCGTACTTAAATGTTTGACTTTGGATGTTTTGAAATCGCTTTACTTCGGCCTTTTTCATTCCCATATTGCGTATGGGGCAATATTGTGGGGAAACAACAGATCTTTCGACTCCAAAAGAAAGCTGTAGGACTTTTGGCTAACGCAAGATATAGGGACCATTGTCAGCCTCTCTTCAAAAAATTTGGCATAATGCCGCTACCCTGTGTTTATATTTTTCAAACTGTGCTGGAGCTAGATTCCCTCAGAGATAAACTCACTAGGCATTCAGCTATTCACAGCTACAACACTTGAGGCTCAGACAGGATAGTGGCTCAGCGATTCAGACTTACTAAATCTAAAAACAATTTACTTAATTGCAATTTATATAATAAGATCCCGGGACGATATCGAGCCCTCGATGATGTCCTGTTCAAAAAATATGTTAAAAAATATTTACTAGACCATTGCTTTTATACCTTTAATAAGTACCTGTTGGCCTCCTGGTAATCACTGCCCGGATGCTGTGCATTGGTTGTGGAGTTGCCATTTTTGTGTCTCTTAATTTTAAATTTTATTTTAATGTTTGTGCATTGTTTGCTTTATACTTACACTAATTTATTGTTATTTATATACAATTGTACATCTTAAATTATATTTACCTACATATTATTATTTATGACATGCTATAAACAATTTATGTAAGTAGCAAATAAAACTTTGTCTTTGACTTTAACGTGGAAATACAAAGTGTGAGTTTGTAACTTGGAATAAATTTAACAAATCCGGTACCGTAGTCAGGTTAGCGACGGCTTTTGGCGACGCGTCGAAGAAAGGTACGGTTTCCTAGACCTGTCGGTCAGCGGAAACCGATAGTTGCGGTCGTCGGCCGAATGTCGATATACGGGAAAACGTACACGATTGTATTCGACCGACGACGGTAAATATCAGTTTCGGCCGACCGACAGTCCTAGGAAACCGTACCAAGGCAGACTCCAAGCGGCGATCGACCGACCGCGTCTATTGCATAGCCTAAACAATCTGCACCGCGCATAATATGTTCTAGAAATTACTTATGTTTTATAGTAGTATATATGCTTAAGAAAACGAAGATTAGATTTTTATTATAAAAAATGGAAAAAAAATTGTGAAAATAATTTTGTATTTGTTTATTTAAACTTAATTATTTCCAATTTATTATTGTAACATGGAAAACTAAAAACAATTTTATTATCGTGTAAAAATAATCAAGGAAACGCGTCCACTACCAAAGTATGTATTAGTAAATCAGGATCGACATTTAATCAAACCAAGGGTTTATTATTTATTTTTTAATAGTTTTCCATTTGCCGCCGCTGCTGGGGGTTTGTTCGGGTTTGGTAGTTTTTTTTAGCTAAAAAGCGGTCGGTCTAAGATCACTCAGGGATGATAACTAAAGAAAAGTAATTGTTAAATCTATTTTTGCTTATACACAAAAGGCAGACGGAAAGTTTCCCAAAAATACACTAAAAATTAATTTAATCTTTATTAATTTTACATTTGCCGCTGAAAACCCACCATGGGGTTTTATTGTTCTAAAATGTAGGTACTACCTTACCAAGTATGGTTTCAATTCGATATTGAAAAGGCTGGCGTAACTTTTTCTGAAAAATAACGACAAAGTTGAAAAATCATAACAAAATTAATTTAATCTTTATTAATTTCCCATTTGTCGCTGAAAAACCAGCGTCGCTGGCGGTTTTATTGTTCTAAAATGTAGGTAATATCTTACCAAGTATGGTTCCAATTCGATATTGAAAAGGCCGGCTCATTGCATATACAAGCAAAACTAGATTGTACCATAACTTTTCTTTGATTGTGAGCACTGGGAGTTGTTCGGCAGATCGCTTTTTCGCTAAAAAACAGGTTTTTATCTTAATTTTATTGTTTTGTTATGGTTTGTCAACTTTGTCGTAATTTTGCAGAAAAATATACGCCGGCCTTTTCAATATCGAATTGGAACCATACTTGGTAAGGTAGTACCTACATTTTAGAATAATAAAACGTCAGCGACGCTGGTTTCTTAGCGACAAAAGGGAAATTAATAAAGATTAAATTAATTTTGTTATGATTTTTCAACTTTGTCGTCATTTTTCAGAAAAATTTACGCCAGCCTTTTCAATATCGAATTGGAACCATACTTGGTAAGGTAGTACCTACATTTTAGAACAATAAAACCCCCAGCGACGGTGGTTTTTCAGCGGCAAATGGAAAATTAATAAAGATTAAATTAATTTTGTTATGAAATTTACGCCGGCCCTCTCAATATCGAATTGGAACCATACTTGGTATGGCAGTACTTACATTTTAGAACAATAAAACCCCCAGCGACGCTGGTTTTTCAGCGACAAATGGGAAATTAATAAAGATTAAATTAATTTTGTTATGATTTTTCAACTTTGTCGTAATTTTGCAGAAAAATTTACGCCGGCCCTCTCAATATCGAATTGGAACCATACTTGGTATGGTAGTACTTAAATTTTAGAACAATTAAACCCCCAGCGACGCTGGTTTTTTAGCGACAAAAGGGAAATTAATAAAGATTAAATTAATTTTGTTATGATTTTTCAACTTTGCCGTTATATTTCAGAAAAATTTACGCCAGCCTTTTCAGTATCGAATTGGAACCATACTTGGTAAGGTAGTACCTACATTTTAGAACAATAAAACCCCCAGCGACGGTGGTTTTTCAGCGGCAAATGGAAAATTAATAGAGATTAAATTAATTTTGTTATGATATTTCAACTTTGTCGTAATTTTGCAGAAAAATTTACGCCGGCCTTTTCAATATCGAATTGGAACCATACTTGGTAAGATAGTACCTACATTTTAGAATAATAAAACCCCCAGCAACGGTGGGTTTTCAGCGGCAAATGTGAAATTAATAAAGATTAAATTAATTTTTTGTGTATTTTTGGGAAACTTTCCGTCTGCCTTTTTCATATGTGTATAAGCAAAAATAGATTTAACAATTACTTTTCTTTAGTTATCATCCCTGAGTGATCTTAGACCGACCGCTTTTTAGCTAAAAAAAACTACCAAACCCGAACAAACCCGCAGCAGCGGCGGCAAATGGAAAAATATTAAAAATTACATAATAAACCCTTGGTTTGATTAAAGGTCGATCCTGATTTCCTAATAGATACATACTTTGGTAGTGGACGCGTTCCCTTGATTATTTTGACAAGATAATAAAATTGTTTTTGGTTTTCCATGTTACAATAATAATTGGAAATATTAATTAAGTTTAAATAAACAAATACAAAATTATTTTCACAATTTTTTTTCCATTTTTTATAATAAAAATCTTCGTTTTCTTAAGCCTACTACTATAAAACATAATTTCTAGAACATATTATGCGCGGTGCAGATTGTTTAGGCTATGCAATAGACGCGGTCTGTCGATCGCCGCTTGGAGTCTGCCTTCGACGCGTCGCCGAAAGCCGTCCCTAACTTGACTACGGTAGTTTCTCTTTAGAAATATGCTTGGGCCACGGGCCACATTTTAAGTAGAATATCAATATTTGTAATAAAATAAAGAAGTCGGGGAACATATCTACCAGCACTTTATTTTTCACCATAAGCTAATAAAAACATACCGTTTAAAATAATTGTGGCAATTTTAAATGTAATAATTAATTACGAAACGACATAAAATGGAAAATACCTACGTAAGATAATTGAATAATGTGCGGTACAACCCAAATGAAATTCCAAATATTACAGAATGAATGAGTACCTCCTGCATTTGTGTAGCAGAAAATAAAGTATCCCCTCTCTGGCCTCGCCATGCGTTGTTCACGCAGTACGCCGGGTGCACTGATTGATCTGTTCACCATCTAAACATTTCATTTACTCTCTCATACTCACATAAAATGCCACTATAACTTAATGGAGTTTGCCAGTAGTGTATAAGATAAAAAATAGGTACCTACTAAGTACTTTATCTTCGTAAAATTCCTGTATATAATATAACACCATCTTGGAATATTGTCGAACATATAAAACTTTAATAGAACATTTCTAACTTAACATAAAAATCATAATGCAGTCGATCAGTCGAAGGCCTTTGACAAGTCACATACTCCCATTCGAATGCGTTATCGGTAATAGCATTTAATGGTTCAATTTTAAAATTCTCGCGCATTCGCCACAATTTTTAATATAGAAATTGCCAGACATTCCATAATTAAAAAGTTCCTCGCCATCATGTCAAGAAGCATCCAAATATTTCGATGATGAATACAAGCGCAAAACTGTTATGTTTGTTCGGGATCTTAAACTAATCCGCCACTTTAATTACTACTTTCATTCTTTAACAATGACACCACTTTTTCGATTTTTCAATTCTAATAAACATTCTAAACATATCTGATATAGCATATCCGATGCATAAAGTGAAAGATTATCGAGAAATTTTCGATTGAATAAAAAATACTAAGTTATGAAAATATTTATTATAAAGGGGGTATCAAAGATAAAAATATTAAAAACTACTCTAATCATTAATCTAGTAAATGTTCGAACTGTGCTTCATTGACTTCCTGGCAGCAAGCAAGCCGCAATTCAAACTCTTAAAAAATGTAATGTATCTTTTCACGGGTTATTAATTGAATTTCATATCTGATATTATTTTTTAATTCTTCGATACCGTTGGGTTTGTTCGTATACTTTTTATGTGTAAGATAGCCCCATATAGAAAGTGAATTATGCCATATCTTTAACATGTGTCACCCTGTATACTAAATTTTCACGTCAAAAGATGCGTAAATGAAAATAAAAAGGTACGTGTTCAAGCATTTTTCCGAAAAATGCATCCCTAATTTTTTATCGAATTTATGCAGGACTTCTGGTCCTCACTGTACCATTTAGTATAAACTATCGAATATATTTCGAGATGTTATATTTGTTTATTTTGAAATAATTATGTAATATAATAATATATACCGTGCGAGCAAAAATTATTTGCATCAAAGAGGGCTTGGATTAAAAAACGTAGAGCTTGGTTTAGATCACAATGATATGGGGACGATATTATATCTATCCAAATCTAGGTTAAAATTTTGTTAAATTCATATTAGGTAATTTATGATTATATATTATTTTATATTCATATTATGACACGATATGCCAAACTAATGAGTAATAAAATAAGTGGACAAATACAAATTTATTTTTGTTGTTAACAAAGTAAGAATATACAGAAAGAAAAAGAAAAATAATTACATTAATTGCTGAAATTGGCCACCCAGCATTAATTTACACGCCTCTTCATATTTTCGAAACTGTCGACCAGCATCTCTGGAGAAATGTTATTACTACATTTTTGGATAATCCTTTCCTGCGTCTTTCAAAATCTGCAGCTTGTATTTCTTGGAATACTTGTACTTTATAAGGAAATACATTTAGCTGCTTCTTAAGAATAGTCCTGCATGTTCCATAAGATCATCCCACTTCTTGAGACAGGCGTCTTATACAATTTGTTGGTGTATTTTGCATTATTTCACGAACGTTTGCAACAAGTTTTTGTGTTCTTACAGATGGTCTTCCTGCTCCTTTTTTGTGTTGTATAGAACCTGTTTCCCTAAACACAGCCACGGTTCTTTTCAGGTAATGATAAAAATCCCAAGCAATCGTTAGGAAAATGTTCGTGAAAATCGTCCACGCACAAACCCGGATTGTATTGCCACTCACACCATTTACTCTAGCCCCGTTTCGAAAATACGCTTCAACCATGAATGTTTTGTGCTGTTCCGTAAAGCTTATTGTGTGAATTGTTCAAGAAATTGAAAAAATTAGCGATGAATCAAATTACTTGTATATAACGACTGTCAAAGATGACGAAATAATTGACTGATTGTTAATTCAGGTAGTTACTGACACCCAACAGGTATTAAGCTCTACAGCTAAGCATTACGTCCTTAGATGCAAGGCCCTCTTTGATGCAAATAATTTTTGCTCGCATGGTAATATGGTATATTTTGAAGGAAAGGTTAATCGGAAAATCTGCTACCTGAGAAGCAAGTTTAAGGATAAGGCACAACAAAGGAGAAAACTTGGGTTTATTTTATATGAGGTAATTAACTAATAAATTACCTGTACACCGGCGATACTACATCAGATAATTCTAATAATCTCATTTCTCTTTTCCCGTTATAGTATGTCCGACGGAAATATTGATGTTTCTAACTAAAGAAAAGTAAGGACGCCTAATTTTTTTTACAAATTCTTTTTTAGTTCATCCATCTCCAATTTTCTTGACTTGTGTGACAGTTGGTTGTTTAGTACCATAAAATAGCTGTGGGGGTTACGCCATCGCCACTGTTGTTTTATGATACGGCAGTCAACTTCGAGAATTTACAAAAAGTCTCATATGATATATTTTTGCATTTTACACGCTAGTGTGTGTAACACTTTTATGTCTATGCCCACCAATAGTTACCAGTTCGCTATGCATGGTTATATATTGATTATATCATAAGATACTCGACATTTCGTAACACTTAAGAATTTAATGAATTTCATTTCTGTATTGAATATTTACCTAGTTAGGTAACATCTAGAGGAGTGTAGCTTCATATAAGACAGGTAACCATTAGGTCAGTAGTAATTCTTTTAAGTTATAGTATTATTGTAACTAAAAGAAAGCTAGAAAAATATCTACCTGGCCATGATATATAAGTTTCAAGAAATTTAATAAATAATATAATCTCCCTAGCAGCGGTATTATCGGGAATTAATTCTGCTGCGTGGGAGATTCGGTAACAAAATTTTATAAATTGGAGTTTCTTTTAATGTTTCCTGAAATTTTAGTAATAAACCTTAGTTACTAACAAGTAAAATCAACTTCTATTGTAAAAATACAGTGCGTCATATTAAACTAAACTCATAGGAAATATGTTTTTTAAAGTTATATTTGAATTTGAATTTAAAACTATATAGACATTGGATTTCAGATAACAAATTTGTTATTAAATGTTTCTCACATTTTAGTAATAAAAATGAGTTACTAAGTGCTAAATTTCTTTAGCAATCGAACTTGCTGATTCATTACCAAAGCGAATAATTTTTTACACAATATTATTGTAACAATAAATATTAACGGGTACGACTAAAAAACTGATTGTTACTTGCTGGTTTGTCTCACCTGTCACTTCGAAATGACTTGACATTTGAATTAAAATTAAGTCGTAGTAGTATAAAGTGTATACGATCTTAGTTGAGACAAAAAAAAAAACTAAAAAAAATTTGATGACAGACTTGTCAAATCCACGTGGACTATCTTCGAACATCTGTATAGGGAGCGATCAATACGAATTTTGTTATGTTGTAGTTTCAGTGTGTGATGCAGTAAATTGATCGTACCCCCAATATTTACGTTGTCTCAACTGACTTCGTATGAAGTATACCTAAGAAAAATTATTACTTATTAATTTCATAAGGTTAATAGGCTATAGACTATCGCGATAGTCTCCCGTTGCTATAAGTAACGCAACAAACTTCTAATTGGTTGAAATTAAATTTATGAAATTTTCATAATTATTACTGGTCGAAGAGTGTTTTTTTGAAATAACATTTAAGTGGTTTATTAGAAAATAGTAAAATTTGTTGTGCGTGTCGATCATACAAAAATTAATAGGATGGCCATTGGCCAGTCTGGTTTTGAACCACCTTGTATAAACTTTTAAATTATTTTCTGATCTAATTTCAGATATTTATTTTGTTCGACTGATCCTGGTGTTTTACGAAATACAAGGTTTACATATTTTTATATTAAATTTGTCAGTACCTACTCTATTACGCGCTTGCATGTATGAAGATTTATTAAAACTCAGTATGAAATATCATTACAACTATGGTACATTCACTATCTTGCGATTCTGACAGGCGTAGGGCAAGTAAACTACTCAATCTCTTTAGTTACGTAGTAGTAGTGCTGGTAATTAAGGGGAGGTTCCAAAACCTGGCAAGTAAACCAACGGCGATCCTTTTTGCCTACCCCAGAGTCCCCAATCACCCGAACGACCGGAGCCCTTGCCAAGATGTTCTGACCTCCTTATGAAGGCAAGTATGTCGCTCCAGGCCAGGGCCGTGATTTCTTCCTTTTGGAGAGCCGCCGATGCTAGCACCTGATGCCAGAGGCTTCCCATCCCAGGGCTTCGCAGGTGCCCAGAAAGTTTAGCGTGGTCTCCTTTTCCTCCAGGCATCCAGCGCACATTGGTGGGTCCTCTTCCACACGAATCAGTACTGGGTGCTTCCTCAGCTTGCAGTATCCGGTCAGTATCCCAATTAAGAGGTTTAGGACACATCGTCTTTTGTTTAAAATCCACTCCAGCCTAGCCTTGCTTCGCCAAGCTATTAAGACCTTATATTATTGTCTGCACCCTTGAACCATCCGCCATTGCTCCTTGGAGCGGTGTTCAGCCCACTCGTTTTTAGGTATACTTATACGTAAATGAATATTCACATAAACAAAATTTGGTCAGTTATGTCATGTCCCATATTAGGCTAGGTTCCTCTATATGAAAGAAAGGGGGTTTCTCACTTTCACTTTTATGGAATACGGTGTACTCGATAAAATGTAAACATATTATGCATCAACTTTAGTTTGATACTCTGTCTCATTTTGTTTCATTAAAGTTTGTTAGAACGTGTATCTTAGCGTTCTTGGACCAATCTTAATAATATGTTTGTTGTGAGAAGATTAAACTGAATATACTATAATTTATAGAAAATTGGTTATACCTCTATCTATTTTATAATCATTCGCTCGCTCAGATTAGTTACAAATCTCATGAAATAGATACTTTTTCTCGGCTCGACGATTTAGTCCAGTTTCTTTGTAATTAAAAAAATTGCAATACCTTTATTGTTTGTGTTGATAAAATGGTAACAAAACTGCTAATTATTTTGTTTATTTGTGAATCAACGGGATATAATATTCAAGATGCCCCCCTATTGACAAAGCGACGTGAGTATTTAATTTTACTATTTTTTTATGAAAGCTTAACATAATGAAAATTATAATGAAATGATTTTTTTTGTTCAAAAAGTAATTTACATTTTTAATATGACAAATAATTCTAATACTTATTACTTATTACTATTCCATTTTTGGTTTTTAATATTTTAAATTACAATAAAGCATTTGTTTGTTAATACTATTTTTCAACCTAATTTCCCAACGTTACCGCACCTGTAGCTGCAGCAAGCGCGTAAATATAACACACAATAATTTTGTCTACATTTTATTTTGTAGTTATTTAGTCAAAATATTTTGTTAGTTGTTTTTTTTAATTATCCTGGGATGGAAAAAGATAAAATTAAGAAATAGAGAGGATCACCTGTTTGTCGATCTAACAACGGCATACGATACAGCCCCCCTCTAAAAACCTGGCAAGTACTAAATGAATCACCAATTAATAATAATTATACAATGACAGCAATTAAAATTTGTACGATCATCAACCTAAATCTTGAATAAAGATCGAATAAAAACAAATCGCAAACATTCCAAGTGTCAAAGACAGAGCTGCTGCCTCTCCCCGACTCTATCTAAGATATTTGGAAATGACGCCTTGAAAAAGTACAAAGTACAATGCATAACAAAGAGACTATTTAACGAAGATATGAAATGAAGACCCACTGTCAATTGCAGATATAAATCAAATACAAGTACAGGGTCATCGAATCCGGACTGAACAGAGGCCTATTTTTTTAGTTTTCCTGTATAATCAATATAGCAGACATTATTATAATATTAAAAATTATTTGGAAATTCAAACAAGCCCAAAATTGGAGACCTTTGGTTACCTTTAACCCAAAATATGAAAATACACCCATCATGTTAGAGATATGGACTACAGGTTAATGTCATTTATTAAAAAACAATTTTAGAGACTTGATTTGGCAGTGCATTTAAAAATTGACCACAGATTTAGTATCGAAAAGAGAACTGCCGGAAAGGCCTTTTATTATTAATTTCTAAATCGTCATCCAGAACTCCCTTTGCGATTGCCAAAAGCCACCAGCCTTGCAAGGGCGATTGGTTTTATTAAACCACAGATTGATTAATTATTTCTCGACAACCTTATGAGTACCTAATGAAGAATGTGCTGAAATTGATGGGTCGACTCTTTATTACACCAACCTGTGACTTATGTAAACCTTTTTCCTAATTCTTTTGCTTAATTGAAGTGTTTTTACGAAAATCTGTCCAATTTTTATAGTGTTTCAGGTTACCCTCAACAAGACTTGAAAAAAATGGGTAAATTTTAGTTAGTTAGTTAGTTTTAAATTTTTCTTGTATATATCTGATTAAAACTCTGTTGCTCCATCTATCTAAATCATTAACCAGTTGTCAGTTTTCATTAATCTCACTCCATACTTTTATAAAGAAATAAAAAGCTTATCTATATGTCCCGACCTACCTGACTGTCCTCTAATTATTGTTAAAACTCTTTGAGCAACCCAACAATTATTTCTTAATGTGAAATACCTAATTGGATACTAGCATCTTTTATTTTTTTTTATCTTCCGGTTTGACCAAAACTAATTAAAATAATTCCTTTTAATTGACATTTTTATACCTTCTCTCCAGCTGTCCTGTTGGAATAAAAAATAAAAAACATTTCCTCTAAATATGTATATGATTATATATAGGTACTAGTTTACCTTTTCTAATATCAATTTCTTCTATCTTTAAGCCCATTGGTTGAAAGTCTGCAAAAGATCCGATCCAGAAGTAAATCAGTGTCTAACTGACATGTTTGCGGAATTGTTTCCACATCTAGCTGTTGGTAAGTATTTTATTTTGAAAAAACACAAATTTAGATTTATTACAAACTCTCCTTTGGGTATATACTAGGGCCTAGGATTCAACATGACCCACTGTGACCAATCTGCAATCTACGAAGTCCTGGCATTTTGATTGTCGACTCAGCCTGAGAGTTCACTCTAGTTATCATTCCCAAAGCCTAATTTTAACAGTCCAGAGGCGCTGAGGCGTTCCATACGAAAACGTGTTGGTCAATGTTACTCTGAAAATGGGAGGGAAAACTTTTGGGTTGTTGAATATTTTTTCATATTTCTATTACATTCCCTAGATCTTCACTTTCTGGTCTCTGCTTCAAATTGGTTTAGCATTTCTCGTACCTACTAAACTATAATAAATATCAGCAGTGGCGGCTGGTTAATGAAGGGCTCTGGGGCGCCGCCCTTCCTGCAATTATTTCAAACAGAATCCAAAAATACTTTATTTAAAAAACCAATAACGCAATGTATGTAAGCAATCAATTAAAATAATTCAAACCAAACATAGCCCTATTCCAGCGGGTAGGTTATACTAAGCGCGGGCATAATAATTCAAACCAAACATAGCCCTATTCCAACGGGCAGGTTATACCTACTCATAGACAAGCGAGTTGCGCGCTCTCAAGGTTACTAAGCGCGGGCTATCGATTATCCCGTCCCGATTCAACGCGACTACGGAGGCCTGACGTCACCTACACATCGCACAACGAGCGGCCACGGACGAGCTCCAATTTTCCGCGCCCAACAGCTGTTCGCGAATCGCGATGCGACCTGTCGACTGTCGATGCCGTTGACGTTTTGTTTATTTGTTTTGAGTTATTTATTAGTTACATTATAAAGTTGGAAAATTTCGTCTAATATGAAGGTCATTGATTTACAGAAGCTTGTGTTTAGAGTTCTCTGAGCTTAATTGAAAAACTTGATTTAAAAAATACATGGCGGCCACTCCACTACCAATATTGAATACCTATTATAGTACCTACAAGTGCAATCAAAATGTAAATGTAAGGCACAGTTTACGCGTAAGTTTGACAAATAAATATATAATAAAAAATCCTGGATATGCGGTTGTGAGGACAAAAATTCTTTTTTTTTTTGTTTCGTGTGTCTTCTTTTTGACGGGGATGATAATTGGACTATAAATGGGGTGCAGGACTTAAAACATCTTTCAGAGAAAATAAAAAACATGAAAATAGTAAAAAAAACATCGTTATAATGTGATAAGTTTTGAGATGTTAGGACAAAGTAATATTTTAACTTGTTTAAGTAGTGCTTATGTTGATGAAATTAAAATTCACAACGAGAAAGTTAGAAAAAACAGACACGTACTTTCGAAAATAATAGACATGTTAATTTTTTTTAATTTTAAGCCAGCCTTACTCACTAGTCACGAGCCGCCACTGAATATCAGACTTCTTATTCCATCCCTCAGTAAAAACTTTTTTTATCGACTTTTTGCAAAATTTATACCGAGTTTATATTAATTAATATATTATATTATAGTCCCAGATAGTCCGATTCAACAATTTCCAATCCACAAGTATAAAACTCCCATCTGGGGTTCCCCAGGGGTCTCATCTGGGTCCCCTTTTATTTAATTTGTTGACCTGAGGTCGCATTTCAAATACAGTCAATTCCTTCTCTTTGCTGACGATTTAAAATTATACATGAAAATCTCCTCCCTCAATGACTGTTTAAATCTTCAGTCCGATTTGGACAGATTGGTAGTTTGGTGTAAGAACAATGGTATGGAGCTGAATGCTTCAAAGTGTCACTTGATCATCTTTCATAAGACTAGGACAGCGTTTGAACAGCCTTATTTAATTGAAAATAATGTACTGGAACGTTCCCGAAATAAAGGATTTAGGTTTGATTATAGGTTCACAGCTTACTTTCATTCCTCACATCCAGAACACCCTCCCAAAATCTCTTCAACTTCTCGTATTTATAAAGCGCGTTACCATGGACTTCACGAATACTAAAGCTATTAAGCAACTATATTGCTCATTAATAAGAACTCATCTCGAATACTCTTCTTGTGTCTGGAATCCTTGCTATAATGTACATATTCAGAAGTTGAAGAGGATTCAACATAAATTCCTAAAATACATAGCCTTTAAACTTAATGCACCACAACTAACATATTCTCAGCTGGAATCCAATATTGAGATCAGATCACTCTCTCAATACCGTGATCTGAAAGACCTTAAAATGTTATAACATATTACACAATAATTGTCCTCTTTTGTTTGATAAAGTAAAATGTCTCTAATTTTACCACATTTGCTGAATTTTACGCTTGTCTTAAGAAATTAAATAAAATATGTTAACTCTGCGTTAGGATTAGGGTTATTTATATTTTTGTGAAATTGGGCAGTGCCCGTGAATAAATAAATAAATACATTTATAAAATAAATTATTATTTCTTTTGTAACAGGGAAGGAAGGCAATGCATTACCTAACGAGCAGCCACTGCATTTTTATTTTTGTGCTACTTTTAATACGTATTTAAAGTATTAATAGAAAATTGAACCAACAGGAAAACTAAGTTTTTAATATTTTAGGTATTCCCGAAATAAATGTTGAACATTTTGAACCATTAGCTCTGGATAAAGTATCAATAACCAAGGGAAATGGACCCATAATTTTAACTGGGAGTTTTCAAGATCTAAATATCGTTGGAGCATCCAATTCTACACCACGTGATACTGAGTAAGTAAATTCCAAAACAAAAAATATATTTTTTTTTGGGCACATATGTGTTTTTGCATGTTCTACTAAACTTGTAAACCAAATTTTATTAGAATAGTTACTGTTATAATTAAGAAGGAAAAATTTTGTCGGTTTCCTGATAAGAACACCACAAAGAGTGTTAAGGTGAGTCACTTGATCCATAATCCCCTCACTCTAACCACTAATACTGTATAGTAGAGTGGTGCGTCATGGGGCCCTTATGGTCCCCACGATTTTTTTACGACACAAACAGATTTAGAATAATAATAATAATAATAATAATAATAATAATAATAATAATAGAGATTTAGCTGCGGTAGCTATTCTTGCACCTAACCCCGTATGTCTGTGTACAGTAAAAAGGATAAGTAACTAAATAAATAAATTTAAGATATCCATAACCATGGTAACAACGAGCAAAAGAAGGAAAACATTATATATAATACAAATTAAAACTAGGCAGGCACCTATACTTACCATAAAACATAAAACAAAACTTTAAAAAAGATAAGAAAGATTTTGATATGCTAGGCAACTGTGGCGCCAACAGTATTCGTTTGTAATGAACTTTAAATGCTATAGGTTGCAACATCTTAAGGTCGTCATCCAATTTATTATAAAAGTGTGGCGCTTGGTAACTGAAAGACCTCTGAAATAATGCTGTTGAATGCTTCGGAATACCAAAAAGTGATTAAAAACGGGTGTCTCGCTGATGTATTCGAGTTATTGGGATCAACCTGTCATTGAGGTAAGAAGGAGATCCCGTAATTACTATATTGTGAACAAAAACAGCAAAGTGAAGTTGCCTTCTATTGTTCATGTTTAGCCATTTAAGCTCAAGAAGGGAATCTGGTATTCGATCGTACCTTCGAAGAAGAGAACAGACAAAGCGACAACATGAATTTTGCACTCTCTGAATTTTTCTTTTCTCGAGACACGTAAGAAAAGGGCCATAAACAAAGGAACAATAATTAAAATATGACAATACTAAAGACTCGCACAACAAACGTCGAAGACTTTTTGACAACATATGTCTGTTAGCGTATAATACCTTTAACCTATGGAATGCTCTTTGAACAGTCTTATTGACCTGATCAACAAACTTTAAATTAGAGTCAACCAAAATGCCTAGGGACTTTGTCATGGAACGCACTGGCAATGGAATGCCATCTATTTGCAACTGTACCACCTTGTCGATGCCAGGTATCTCCAAAAAACACAACCACCGATTTGTTTCGGATTTAGAATCAAGTTGTGCTTTCTTGAGTACTCAGAAATGCTGTTGAGCTCTCTGTTAATCACAAATTCACCCACATGGTGGTCATTGGGAAGAAAACCATAACTTAGTTGAATATCATCAGCATAAATCTGGTGCGAACAGTCCTTTATATTATTTATTATGTCCGCCGTATATATTATCAACAATAGGGGTCCCAAGATTGAGCCCTGAGGTACACCCGACACCACAATAAGCAACAATGAAGTTTCGCCATTTAAAACGACCATTTGATATCTATTCCTCAAATAGGATGATATACAGTCTACAGATGACTTTTCAAATCCATAATATTTAAGTTTCAAACACAGACGGTCATGGTTGATGGTATCAAAGGCCTTCGAGAAATCGAGCAACACCAATGCAGACAGCGTCCAAATCCCCCACAGTCCCGTCCAAGACTCTTGAAAGTGAAAGACACCCTCTACTATATGCCAAGGTTAAACCTTTTTAGCCCTAAAGTGCCCACGGGCTGAACAATACAGCGCGATATGGGCATTCTGCAGTAGACGAAGCAGCGCTTCTCTTTCTTTTTTTTGCTATCTTTTTTACATCTTTAATAAATATGTGTAATAATGTGTACCTACTTTTTTTTTTAGCTTTTTCAGAAATGAAACTTATGGACAGTGGAATTTCGGAATAGATCTTCCATTACTCGATATAAAATCATTCTACAATTTGAAAGGGCATATTCTGGTTCTTCCTTTACACGGTCACGGAGATTGTGAATTAAAATTATATCAGATTCGAACAAAAATTGTTACAAATGTTACATTCCCTTTGATAGATGGAAGAGAAGTCCTTAAGATAGACACCATGAAGGTTCAGTTTAAAGTTGGGTCTATGAAAATTAAGCTAAGTAACTTATTTAATGGAAATAAAATACTGGGTAAGTCTACTATTTAAAGAGAACGTATACCGCTGAAAAAAGAAAAGACAACTTTATTACCGATTGCCAAATTTAATCCCTAATTTTAAAATTTTAAGGAACAAACACATCATAATTGTATTATATTATAACAGTGCTGGGTTTGACATAGATATAACAGAAAAATAATTAAATATGAGGATTAATGGTCTGTCTCTGTATATTCAATTAATAATGTTCGATTAATTATTCAAGTGTAGTTCGTTATAGGGTATAATCGACTTTGTGAATAGTGCTGGCTTTTACTCGATGGAAATTTATTTCAATTGTTGCAATAAGTCTAATTTCCATATAATATTTATTTTATAAACCCGACGCGTTTCGGTACACAGTAGCTTTATCAAGGGATTTTTACATTTAGTGAGGTATTATAATTTTAGCCTCAATATATACAGGGTGTCCGGAAAATACGTGTACAACGTTTGACGACAGACTCCTGACGTCAAAATAGGTCGATCTAAGCCGACTTAGTTATATCCAAAATTGTCTTGTTTAGCCGGTAGAGGGCGTAAAAAATTTGTAAAAATATTGGTTTTTCCTAAATTACGTGAAAACCTGCTAATCGATTTTAATGATTTTTAGTATGTAGACTAATACTATAAAATGACGTTTTCTAGTAGTATAGTCACCGGCTGTAAATAAGTGGAAGTGTTATAAAAGTGATATAATACGTCAACATTTCTCCTCATTTTTTATATGAACGGCGTTATGACAACCCAGATATTTTTGTAGAGTGACTGGATGTATTTGGAAGCTATTTTACCTCTTTAATATTTTTCGTTGAATGAGCTGTTTTGCCAGAAGAAAATATTTACAAGTACCTGCATACATCAATTATTAACAATAAAAATAAAACAAAATACAACAAAGTTGAAAGTATGTATTGTAAGAAACTAAGTAAAACAAAAACATTACTTAAGCAAATGTGTAAAATGACCGCCATCTTGCAGTTTACAAGACTCCGGTAAACACACGCGATGATTTATTGCAGCGGATTTTAAATGCAGGCAACCATTTTAATAACCCCGAGACACTAGAAATAAGAAATATTCCAAACAGCAAAAAGTTTAGAAAAAGATGTAGGATTTAAATGTGTAGGAAAATTAATCCCTCTCGCGTATTTTGCTAAGGCACCCACCCAAATAGCATTTAGACGTCTAACCAACGTCGCTATAGACAACCCGACGTCGGTTACTGACGTCGAAACGACTACGTGTGGACCCGTTTTTGCACTAAAATGGAGCAGACAAATTTGAGTTGTTTAGACGTCGGTAACTTTACTATTGAAGTATACTCTTTTAACCAAATTTTACGCTATTTAACGTTAACTTTTGATAACCAAAAATGTGTACTAAAAGTTTTATTTGGTCATGTGGAAGTACCTATATGTTGCTCCCGTATAATGTGGTGTAAACAAAATATAACCTAATTTGTTGTTGATCTGTAGAAAGAACAAGACCAGAAATTAAAATATCAAACAGTTTTCTTATTGTTAAATGATGTTTGTTATAGACGTAAATAAAATGAGATTATAGGGTTTCTCGAGAATAAAAGTTGCTTGCGAAGGGTACTTTACTGATAAATGTGACCAAAATAGATCGAAAAATATGTGTTCGCCTCAAAATAAACAAATATTTAATAATTTTTAATATATGTTTTTATGAATGACCAGAAAAAAAATCATATATTGGCTTGATTTCCAACTCCATCTAAATAAAGCTATAAGGAAATTAAATTTTATTCATATAGTTGCCATTTGAAATGGTATTTAGTTTCGAAATTTCAAAAATAAACGTACTGTGTTTTAATGGCCGACGGGACGCTACAACGCTCATCAGCATAAAAATGGCGGAGTTAGCTAATGTACCTAAATTTACTCAATACCACCAAAGGTTACTTTATATCCAAAACTTTATCCAAACTTAACTTAAACTACCACCCGCAAACGACACACCAACGTCGGATGATTAGAATTCCAAACCACAACCAGGTTTTAACCTTAAGACATTTGAACTACTTAAATTGACGACCAAAGGACGTAAAAAGTAAACGTCAATTTCTGTAGATAAAAATTAACAAACAGAAATGTCATATGTCATTATTTTTTATTTTTTAATCGTATATAACCCCAATAAAAGGTTTTTCAATTTTTCATCTCTCATCCAAGCTTATCCTGTAATATTTTATTAATTTTCGTTGGTAAACAACTAAAAAAATGGATCACTTTAAATTATAGTAGGTATATATTAAAGACCTTAATGAGGTTGGGCCGGCCCCTCATAAATATATTAATAATAATAAATTTCTTTATTTCTGATTAAATAAACTATACAATTCACATAAAAGGAAATGGCGTCAGCAAAGGGAGAGCATTAACTCTCCATGTAGTCCTTTAAACAGTATGGTTCCATCTGTACTAAATGTTCCTTTAACTTTCTTTTAAATACCTTCACACCGAACACATCGAACACCCACATAATAGGGTCCACTGTCAAAAATAGACAGATGATGTGCTGGATAATTTACATCAACAGAACGAGTACTATACTTATGATTCCTCTCAGCATAAAGACCCTGTCTATTCTTAAAAAAAAACATAATGGTATCAAAAATGTATAAACCATAAATTGTCAATAAAAAATTATTTCTAAAAACATTCCTACAAGTCTCTGTAAATGACATTTTCTACATTATTCTTAGTAAACGTTTCTGTATAATAAAAATATCCTGTATCTTTGATTTTCCACCTCAAAAAATTATCCCATACCTTGCCGTAGCCTCAAAGTTTGCAAAATACAGGGTCCGCAGGGCTGCTGTTGAAACATACTTCGAAATCACTCTGATACCATAGCATATACTGTTAAGTTTTTTACCAAGTGATTCTATTTACTCGGTCCAGTCTAAAAATTCATCTATATAAATTCCCAGAAATTTTGTTTGGGACTCAAGCTTAAAATCTTTGTTATTGATTTGAATATTTTCTGGTTTTTCCATTCTATTTAATTTTGTTCTAAATAATAAGATATTTGTTTTGTTCTCATTGACTATATAACAGTCTATTTTTTTCAGACCAAGAGCAAATTTGCAAAAATATATCTGCAGTCTCGTTAGTGAGTTCAGTTGGGTCATTAATTTTTAATAAGAGATTGGTATCATCAGCATAGGATGTAAGAATAGCATTTGAGTTCCTTATTTCAAAATTTAGGTCATTAGTAAAAAAAATAAATAAAATTGGTCCCAAAATGCTGCCCTGGGGGATTCCTACATTGTTATTCACACTTTCAGACTTATAGCTTACCTTATCTTTATTAACTACTACCTTATGTATTCTATTATTCAAGTATGACTTAAACCATTTTAACGCATTACCCCTTATTCCATACAAATCAAGTTTGTTTAACAAAATTTCTCGATCAAGACAGTCGTATGCTTTTGAAAGATCCAGAAATACTCCAACAGCCACTCCACCCTCCTCCAGTTGCTCAAGAATGCCATGAGTGAATTGAAACGTTGCTGTCTGAGTTGACCTGCCCCTCATGTAGCCATGCTGGTTACCCGAGAGCAAACTGCACTGTCCCATGAAAGACACAAGGCGGCTGCATGCAACCAACTCAAACAGTTTTGAAAAACCTGGAAGAAGGCTGATCGGCCTGTAGTTATCGAATTTCTCTGGATCTCCCTTTTTCAATAGAGAGGTTTTAAAACTGCTGTTTTAAGTTGTTCCGGGAAATGGGAGGAAAGTGGCATAGTTTGGTTTCCCCAACGTCAGAAAGAAATTAGACTTTTACAAGTAATATTAAAAGTTCACCCAATAAAGAAACATGGAAACGATACAAAAACTGCAAAGTTAAAGCTCAGGGATTTGCAACAGCTGCTGCTGACTAACTGGAGACTAACCTGAGCTTGTAATGCTATCAATTTAGCTTTTTTTCTATAAAAAGTATTAGTATGGCGGTAGGCTCTTTTTCCTTTATTTAAGGACATGCTCATATTGCTTGCAGGTCTACTTGCTTGCAATAAAAGAACTGATTTTCTAAAAAATAATCCAACATAAACAAATAAGTAAGGTTATTTTTACAGAACCCAAACAAGAGGTTATTTCCGACAAATTTCATCTTTTTATTTTAACTGGCTGCGACTGACGAAAAAATAAGTGATATATTTTGTATCAAGTTTGGTAGGTGGACGAGGCGACGTCGAAACGTGGTTCGCAAATTCCATAAAACTACACTTTTTCAAATAAAAAAAGTGTTTGACGTTACTCGGACGTCAAATTCTTTACCATAAAATAACTATACACGCTTCGACCACTATGCGACGTCGGCTTAGAGGACGTCATTTCTTAACGTTCGTTTTACGTTAACTTTAGGTCCATAACTGTTCATTAAGAAATAAGTCAAGCAGTGACTTGAAACATTACCATAAATTACGTCTTTATAGGTACAAATTTAGTCGTAAGTCAGAAAAATGCTAATTGGGCAAGTGCATATAATATACTAAGTACCTACTTTACATTACTCTTATTCTTATATTATTATATTATATACTCTATGAAACACTTATATTTAAGAAATAATATTATATACTACCTTTTAATTAAACCTTTACCTATATATATATATATTTAATAACATTAAGATTACTGTTTTATTATTTTGAATTAAATTTTACACATACAGGGATTTAGTTCTCCAGGTGCAAAACTAAAAAATCCTATAAGGCTATAAAAACGTTTAATATATATGTATGTATATTATTATTTTTATTATTATATTATTATCATAGTTAAACTATGCTTTTAAAAAGTTTAGAATTTGTTTGTATACTGACCCAATGGTGAAGGTCCAAAAAGTCAGTTGTGAAAAATTTTACAATCTTACAATAATATATCACCATAATCTTTCAAAAACGCTCTCTTACACTGCCTATTTACTGGAAAGAAATAACGACTTTAATAAATGTAAAATATACAGAGTGTGCAAATGAAATGAAATTTTTCATGGTTTATATCTATTATTTTTTTTTTGTATAAGCATTTGTGGAGTTTTTCATAGCCCGAACAAAACCGTTTTAGCCATTATGTATATTCCGAAATTATAATTTGATTTTTTTAGGACGTACGATGAACAACTTTATGAATCAAAACGGTTTAGAGATTATATCTGAACTGGAAGATAGTCTTGGTGAGAGTTTAGCAGCCATCTTTAAGGCACTAATCAACAATATTTTTACAAAACTTCCACTTGACTTATGGTTTCTGACTGACGAACAACACGACCGTTATAAAAATGAGTTAAAAGAAGCTGATTAAAGTTAAATTTATATTCGCTTTTACAGAAAAATATTATAGAAATTATTGGTGAGATTCTGTAAAGAATGTAGGTACCGGGTGTTCCACCTAAGTAGGTAATCGCCTATATCTCAGAAAGTAATAACACTAGGACTTTGGAAAAAATATATAGCGATAAAAACGGCCAAGAGAAATTGCTGGAAATTATTTTCAAGTTCGAAAAATGACCGCTAGGGGGCGTAAGAGAACTTTCAAAATAGAAATGCCGATTTTCTCTTGATTTTTCTTAATAAAAATATGTTAAAAATAGAAGCATTGCATTCTTCATAAAATTATGCAACTTTGTGTTAGATATCGTTTTTTTCTATTTTCAATAATAAAGGGAAGGTCAAACTTTTTTTCTTTCAAACGCTGATATCTCTGCTTTGGATAAACCGATTTTATTCAACTTGGTTTTGAAAAAAAGCCCTTCTTTTCCTCTACACGTAGATCTATTAACTATACCATATTGATTCTGATGGTGGCTAGTAGATGGCGTTTTTCCGTAATTCCTCAATGAATAAGGATTTTCTCAAAAAAATCAAATGTTATGATATGACTTTTTCATCATATTTTATTTTAGGCTTATAAAGGCAATTAAACAGTGGAATAAAAAATTCAGGTCCATATTTAAAATAGAAAAGTTTATGATGGTCGCTCGAATCCGAAACGTCGGAATAAAAAACTAACCCCCATCAGCTTGTAGAGGAGGAAAAGTTACTATAAGGAGCTGAAAATCGTAACGTGATATATTTTGCTAAACTAGAGAAATTTGGGATAATAATAATTAATATGAATAATAATTATAAAATCCCATTTTTCCATATTAATTATTATTATCCCAAATTTCTCTAGTTTAGCAAAATTTTTCAGTTCCTTATAGTAACTTTTCCTCCTCTACAAGCTCATGGGGTTAGTTTTTTAATCCGACGTTTCGGATTCGAGCGACCATCATCAACTTTTTTATTTTAAATACGGACCTGGATTTTTTATTCCACTATTTAATAGCCTTTATAAGCCTTAAATAAAATATGATGAAAAAGTCATATCATAACATTTGATTTTTTTGAGAAAGTCCTTATTCATTGAGGAATTACGGAAAAACGCCATCTAGTGGCCGCTATCAGAATCAATATGGTATAGTTAATAGATCTACGTGTAGAGGAAAAGAAGGGCTTTTTTTCAAGACCAAGTTGAATAAAATCGGTTTATCCAAAGCAGAGATATCAGCGTTTGAAAGAAAAAAGGTTTGACCTTCTCCCACCACTTTATTATTGAAAATGGAAAAAAACGATTCCCAGCATAAAGTTGCATAATTTTATGAAGAATACAATGCTTATATTTCTAACATATTTTTATTAAGAAAAATCAAGAGAAAATCGGCATTTCTATTTTCTATTTCTTACGCCCCCTAGCGGTCATTTTTGGAACTTGAAAATAATTTCCAGCAATTTCTCTTGGTCGTTTTTATGGCTATATATTTTTCCCAAAGTCCTAGTGTTCTTACTTTCTGAGATATAGCCGATTACCTCCTTAGGTGGAACACCCGGTACAAAAAGATAAAATAAGCATAATATAAAAAATTTCGTTACAAATCGCACCAAAAACTATTTGATATATCTCTCTATGATTTATGATATTCACTATTTATAGGTACCATGAAATGAAACCAAATGTGATACAATTTTTTGTTTTTAAAATTATTTTTTATTTGTAAGGTTTAGGTATAAGATTGATTTGTTATTTCAGTTTTTGTGGAATTTATACTAGATAATAATGGTTAAATGAAATGCTTGTAAAATGAAAATAAAAGTCTAACCCATTGTTTCCTTTATTTTTCGACATAATCACTTCGAAGATCAAAATACTTGCCCCAACGCAGCTTCAAGTTAATGTTAGAACCTTTCACGATAATGCTTTTTTTCGTAACTTGTAAATTAAGAGTTCTAGAGTATTCTAGATTCTAGACTATACCTAGACCATGCTAGACCTATTCTCAAACTCCGTTTCTCATGTCGCAGATTTTCCGACTACCCTTGCATTGTCAAAATATACTATGTATAATTGTGTTATCATCAATAGGCCAAATTCAAAAATTATTTTCTCTCAAAGAAAGGCTTAAATTAAAGTCTGTTTTTGCTTAAACTGGCACTTGTCCAATTCAATTTTATGTTATTCTCAGTGACGGATTTACTGGTACGCTAAGTACGCTGCAGTGTAGGGACCCATGTGCATGGGGGGCCCGTTGGGGTTATTAAATTAATTAAAATGTAGCCCCCAGTAATAGTATCATAAGTTAAAAACCAGGAAACTATTCAAGATACACTAAATGTTAATAACATATACAAATATTTCATACCCTATATACCATAACCAACCATTTTTATTATTAAATTCACATGAACGTCAAAGTCGTTGATTATTTTCCTATTATTCAGTTCCTTCATGTTTTTTTCTCCGCGTCACCCCATAGATGAAATATTGTATGAACCATCGCCAAACTTCAATACGCTCTTAAATCTTTAAGTAAAAACAAGATGGTGTGCTCATTATGAAGCTGTTAGAGCACTTAAAATTCGATACGATGATATTTTATAAACTTTAAAACTTATTTACATGAATGAAACAGAAAAAAAATTATTGCAGAAACGAAACCAAAAACTTCTACATAAAGATGATTAAATTAGAATTTGCTATGTTAACATTAATTTGGGAACAAGTTCTAGAGCGCTTTAATAAGGTTTCTACCAAGTTGCAATTGCCTGATTTGCTAAAACAAGAAGGATGCCATTTATTGGATTCTTTAAAACAATTTTTACAAGACAAATCTGAATCAGAAACCGATAAATTAGAAGCAAATGCTAAATAACTAAGCGAAGATATAAATAGAATTGAATAATAATTTGCTGAATCCAGTAAACGCAAAAGAAAAATATTGCTGGCTAATAAAGAAACTGAGATGCCTATGTCTATTGGAATAACAAAATTTAGAGTTGAGATTATCAACAAGCTGTTGGATTTTTTTATACATACATTGCCGAAGTTCTGTCTAGCAAGATATAACAGTTAAATTTAAATGTTTATTTGATTAGGGTATATCGCAAAAGACGATAATGATGCGGAGAGCTTTAAAACACTCATAGAATATTACTTACAATGAAGATCTTGAAGAAGAACTCATTAGCGAAGCCTTGCAGTTCAAACAATATTCAAAAATATCTAACCCCGAATCCGAAACAGACACAAGTTGCTCAGCAATGTTAAACATCATCTATAGTAAGGAAATGATAGATGAATTTCCCAATTTATACACCGCCCTAAAGATATTTTTAACGCTATACTACGCTAATACTTTCAATTGAAAGTGATTTTTCTGGTAATTTCAATTACGATGATGCGATAAGGGAATTTGTCGATATTAAAATTAAAAAAAATAGTTTGTTTTTGTGATTTTTGTTTCTTTCCTGTTTGTTCATATTTTATATCCTTACTACCTGGTTTCTTACTGTTATAATTTTTTTCTGTTGTACCTTTAGTACCTTATATTTTTGTAGTTTTAAAAACTCTTACTTTAATATTAGCAAAACTGGTTATTTTTGTTTTTGTATTTTTGAGTTTTTATTTGTTTGTCTAAAATGTTTGTATTTTATTTTCTTTTTGTTTTGATACTAGGTACTTAGTTCCTTTTTTATTTATGTGATTTTGTATCTTATTAGGTAGAATGTACGGTAATGTACCTGGAGTTACTTTTAAGTTATTTGATTACGAGCCAAAGTGTTTGGGTTTTGATCTCAGATATATTTTTCCTATTTGGGTGGTTTTCAGTAACTTTTAAGATACCATGTCCCTGGGGTCTTAAAACTCAATCCTTTTTATTAGCCAACATTTTTTTTTACATTTGACCAGACACGCATATTTTTATCGATTTAATAATATAAAAAGTGCAATATCTTATGAATTTATATTTTAATTCGGGGTTTGAAACTCCTATTTCACATGACCGTCGTATGTCCCTGAAGCAAAATCCAATATTTCCGAACTTAAAAAAATATATTTTAACTGTTATGTTGCTAAAGTAAATGATATTTAAGAAAATGTTGGGGTTTTTGTGTTATAAAATTGTCTAGAATAGCCATTATTGTTAATGTTTGGGCTAAAAATAATTATTGAACGCTGTCCCGACGTTTTCTTCACATGACCGTAGAAGGAGTTTTTAGGTTGTCTTTTCGATGCTGGATAATACTGCATGTGTGAATTAAAATATTTTATTATTGCAAATGGCGACAGTTACGTGTGCAGTTCAGTTTGCGATATTATTTACAGTTCTTGTCGTGTATTTTGATATAAAATAGTGAGTTTAAGTTTTTCGTATTTTTTCTATTAACATGACCGTCTATAGTGATAAAAAACAACATAACATAGTAATAAAGTTGCTCGCTTTGGTTTTTTGTTGTTGATTATTTACCGGTGGAAATTCTAACCTAAAATTCACAACATGGGCATAGGCTCAATTTTAAGTAAATAAAAATGAGTGAAATCACATGACCGTCGCTGCAGTCGCATGAAAAACATAACCGTCGCAACAAAAACATGACCGTCGTAACAAAAACATGGCCGTCGCATACATTTTTCGTACCTCCTTACTTCCAAATTTGTAAAAACTGGCACATTTTGGTAGTTTATTAAAGAGTTAACATATGGCACTAATCAAAAATCTATTTTCGGACTTTTTAAATTTATCTTATTGGTCATGGTACCTACAATATCATAGAGGACATATTCTAAAAATTACTATTAAACTTGCCTTATGGTGGCATTATCTTACGCCTAATTACTTTAGATGCTTTTTAAATTCACAGTTTGGCAGTATAAAGTGTATTAAATAAATTTACAGGTCGAAACCGACATTAAATCAAAGCTAGCACTTACAAAAAAAAAGTATGGGACGGACTTTCTTAACCATTTTGGCATATTTCACTCAGTTACCTAAAAGAAAAATGTCAGTTGAACTAAATCCGAATTTTTTTTTTCAAAATTAAATCAGAATCTTAAAAGATACTGAAAACCACCCATTTACTTAATATTTTTTATTTTGTTTCGTTTTGATTTTGTTTTAATTAAACTTATCATTAAATTCTAAAATGAAAATATGTTTCATTTTGTCCTTTGCATTAAACAAAATTGGGTAGTTATATATTAAAAAAATAAAAATAAAAAGTAAGGGGTGGGGGCGAGGAGCCCCAAAACTTATGTAACGTAGGGCCCCATAAATCGTAAATCCGCCACTGGTTATTCTTATAATAATTACGATATATGATTTTTTAAAGTTGTATTGCCTTGGCATTTTAAATATGACCCAAAATTAAATTAAATTTTTTTTTTACTTATTTTATTAATGACCAATTCGTTTAAAATAATTGTTGTTTACTCTTGCATGCATCAAACATTGTAAATATCAATAGAATAAACAACTTAATTGTAGGTAGATACCTAGCTGACGACTTATGTAACAAACAATAATAATGTTAAAATATTATATAATTCTTTTCAGGTGCCACATATATTCTTCACGTAATCGTAATACAACAAATTAAAAATATTCAAAAGATCTAACACTTTTGCAGCGATAAGGAATTATATAAATTTATAGCCCCATAATTTTACCTCATCTAAATCAATTGTTATTTTATTTTGTTATTACATTTTTTAAATTACAAAAACAACAAGGGAAATTTTATAAATACTCAATTATTTTGTCACTTATTTTGTGGATTCCAGAAATAACGTTCAGGATCACTGACACTATTATTGTGGTTAGCAAAACTAGATAAAAAAAACGCAAGTGCCTGTCTCAAAAATTCCCTTAGAAATTTCATAACGATTTATGAGGTTCCAGAGATTTAATAAGGTTGCTAATTCCAACCGCATACGTAAATTTTGAGAAAATGGTTTAAAATTTTGTGGAAAAAATTAGAAAACAAACATTACTGATGCAGGAAAAATTATCCCAAGCCAAAATTAATACACTATTATAGTGCTAAAACTCTTTCCCTTTTTGCAATAACTCAACCAGCGCCTTGGTTGACCGACAATTTAAAATTAATTTATAAGCAGAGAGATAAAGCAATGGTTAAATATAAAAGAGATAAAACACCTGATAATTGGAATCATTATAAAGACCTTCGAAACTTTGCATTGGCATCTACAAGAAGGGAGAAAGCTGCATACATTGAGAAACTGGAAAGAGATAAAGTCTCTAAGAAACTTTGGCAAGGCTTGCGTCATCTAAATATTAAAATTCCATCAAACAATAATGCCGAGCTCCCTCCAACCTTGTGTGATCCTAGTGCAATTAATGATTATTTTGCTAGTGTTTTTAATAAATCTCAAAACTGCAAGGGCAAAATTGAATATTATTCGAACAATCTATTTTCTGATGAGAAATTTAAATTTTCCTTAGTTGATCAATTAACCATCAAAAAAATAATTTATGGCATTCGGTCAAACGCACCGGGCTGCGACGGCATTACACTGCAGATGCTGCAATATTGTTTGCCCCAGATTCTTGATCACATTACAAATATTGTTAATTCATGCTTGGAGGTAGGATATTTTCCTCAGCCTTGGCGTGAGTCGATTATTTGTCCTATTCCTAAGGTAACTAATCCCCAAGCTATCCAGGATCTGCGGCCTATAAGTTTATTACCCGTTATATCAAAAATATTAGAGAGGGTTGTGCATGTGCAGCTATCCAACTATTTCATTAAAAACAATATACTACCAGTTCACCAATCTGGCTTTAGAGAGGGGCACAGTACAACGACAGTCCTTCTCAATATTACTGACAACATTGCCAGAGCTCTTGATAACAAGTTTGCAGCAATACTGATAGCTTTAGATTATTCTAAGGCATTCGACGTCATTGATCATGATTTACTGGTGGCAAAGTTAAAATTTTATGGTTGTGATGACATAGCGCTTTCATTTTTTAAATCATACCTTTGGAAACGTACTCAGCGAGTGCGTATAAAGTGCAGCTATTCTGACCCAAAGAATATAATTTCTGGTGTTCCCCAGGGATCCATTTTGGGGCCACTTTTGTTTCTTTTATATACATGTGACCTTTCTTCAAACGTAAAAAACCAACACCCAAATGATTTGCTACTTTGATCCTGATGATGTTGAAGCGGCTTCTGAGAGTATTAATGGTGATCTAAGTTCAATTATGAGGTATTCTACTGAACATAATCTTATTATTAACTCTAACAAAACTAAAGTACTACTGTTTAGTTCTATAAGCCATCGACCCAATGTCGAGAATAATATCAATATTGAGATGAATGGGGACCATCTTTCTTTTTCTGATAACGTCAAAATTCTGGGCTTAAATCTCGATCCATCTTTGAGATTTCGGGAACACATAGGGGTGATTTTGCAAAAATGTTATCTTCGCTTGCGCCTTCTCTATGCTAACAAACACATATTAAATTTTAAAATAAGGAAGAAATTAGCAGATTCTCTGGTACTATCGATAATTAATTATTGTCTTATAGTTTATTACCCTTATCTAGACCAGAGGTCTCAACAGAGATTACAACGTATACAGAATGCATGTTGTCGATTTGTTTGTGGTTTAAGAAAGTTTGATCACGTGTCTATTCATATATATGAGTTAAAATGGTTAAAGGTTTCGTTTCTGTTTAAGTTTCTACTGCTATCTTTTATGTATCGCCTGTTCAAAAATCAAGCACCAAAATATTTGTTCGAGAAAATCATACCTAGGAATCAGGTACATAATAAAAATATAAGACATAATACTTTGACTATGCCGCACCACTCAACAGCTCTATTTACTCGAAGCTATACATTTAATGTTGTATCCTTATATAATCAGTTTAGGCCTAGTTTACATTATTCTCTTCATCAGATTCGAAAAATGTATAAACAGCTATTTTTGGAGGAGCAATTACTTGGGTAGATTTTATTCTTAATGTAGTAGGTATCGTTATGCCTTATTATCTAAATTATTTATTTAGGTATTTTTTTTAATTTGTATTTATTTTTAATTTGCATTAACTTTAAGTTAATTGTGATATTGTGTTAACTATAAGCATTTTTATAAGTATATCTCTTTGTAATATAGGGTTAAGAGTTAAAGAGTAGCTCTAGCTAATCTTCGCCCTATGGGCAAATGTAATCTATTTACATTTGTGAATAAAAAGACAGTTTATTATTATTATTATTATTAATTACCTATGTGTTTTTTTAAATCTTTTTTTAAACTATTTTTTTAAGTGCTCAAAATGAAAAGTCGATTTTCAAATTCCTCCCTAAGTAAGAAAAATTTTTTGGTAAAATCTCAATAATTTTAGTATAGCTGAAAAGCATTTTTGATAAACGTTCCAGAGAGGTGTCACAAGTTGGGTAGTGCCACAACTGCCTTAAAAGAAGCCGTGCAACAGAAACATCGACAACACTGCTTGAGGATCCATGTGTCACGTGACTTTTTTAGAGGTTAGTCATTCTTTAGTATGTAATTTACGCGAGAAGTTGGAGTTAACTTTGCGTTTTTTCGTATTAATTTGTATTTTTATCCGGTTTTCGATTGATATCTAATAGAAAATTTAAGTGACATAATTATTGCTAAGAACCTCTACAAAATATTAGTGAACATTTTTGGTGCGCGTTTGCTGAAATAGCATTAATAAAGTGAAAAATCCAACAGCCTGGCCGGCCCAGGGCGGTTTGTTTACCGGTCTTATAATGGCGGCAGAATTTTATTTGTTTTAATTTAAAAGTTGTGTTTTTTGTATTCTAGTTAGCTCTTTGGGATAAACTTTATTATTTTGTGGACACAGTTAATTTATTAAATATTGAAGTGTTTATTTAGCCTGAAGGTATACAGGGTGTCTCAAAAGAATGGAATATCGCAAATATCTCCTTAATCAATGCATTGTCATAAAAATGCTCGGACGCGTCGATTTTATTTTTATTTTTTACACATTTCAAAAATATTTGTTTCTATACAGGTTGTCCCACAAAAGCTTGGGACGCGACAACTTCGTTTTTTCAAATGAAACACCACAATTTTTTTTCCATTTTTGTGTTTTACGGGAAATTCTACACATATTCCATGTAACATAGTATGATGGCAAATATAATACAAGGTGTAAAAAATTACTTTAAACAAAATTAAAAAAATAAGTTTGAAAATTATATTTAAACTAGTGAAACAAAGCATTCGGCTTTAGCAGATGTTCGAAATGGCCCCCGTGGACTATTTGGCAATATCCTAATCTCTCATAGAAATGTTGTACGGTATGTTGTACGATTTCTGGCGATATGTTCCTCGTTACTTGGCGAATTCGTTCAGATCGTCGATATTCTGCGGTTGGTGTTGATATACCCTTTCTTTTAAGTATCCCCAAGCAAAATAGTCTAGTGGGGTAAGGTCGGGTGACCTAGGCGGCCACTCCACCGCCCCGCTTCTTCCAATCCACCTATTTCGAAAGATTGTGTTCAGATATTCCCGAACTGCATGCCCGTAATGAGGCGGGGCACCGTCTTGCTGTAGCCATATCTGTTGTCCAGGAATATCTGGATCGTGATCATTTGGGAAAATAACTGCCAGAGAGGAAATTAATTCACATGTTAGAAAATCCAAATATCTCTTGGTCGTTAGTGTTTGTTGAAAAAAAATAAGGTCCCAACATCCTTTTGTTAATGATCCCCATCCAAACATTTACTTTCTGCCGATATTGTGTGTTGTTTTCTAAGATCCAATGTGGATTAGTCTGAGCCCAATAACGATAATTTTGCTTATTAACGTTTCCATTAAGACAAAAAGTTGCTTCATCGGTAAATAGGATGCCTTCTAAGAGATTTGGATTTTGATCACACAATTCCATCATGTGCTCACAAAAATTCAGGCTGGATCATTATCGAAAAGCTTTTGCAAGTAATTCACTTTATACGGGTGAAATTTTTCTCTTTTAAAAAATCTGTGGATTGTACTTCTATGCGATTCATTGTTTCTTGATAATAAATTAAGTGAGGAGTGAGGATTTTCATAGATGGATAAAGACAAATCTAGGTTTTTATCATCAGTTAAGGAATTTCTTCGCCCGGATTTTGGTAGATTCTTAACATTTCCATAAATGTTGATAATGTTTGTAAAATTTTGCTTACCGTCGACTGAGTAATCTGCCGGTTCGGATATTTTTCATTAAACAAATAACAAACTTCTTGTTCACTTCGTTTTCGGTCGCCGCTGCCCCTCAATATTAATATTTCGGTTCGCTCATTATCGGTTAAATAACCCATAATGTGCAGTAATATCACTACTTTTTGTAAATATTACAATTCAAACTTATGTCAATTGATTGACAAGCGTGAGACACGAAAATAGAAATAATTAAAACTCATCTTGATTTACTGGTACTTGAACAGGTGTAACTTTTAGCGAGAAATTAGACTAAAAACACGTATCTTCAATTTTGTTTAAAGTAATTTTTTAAACCTTGTATTATATTTGCCATCATATTATGTTACATGGAATGTGTAGAATTTCCCGTGAAACACAAAAATGTTAAAAAAATTGTGGTGTTTCATTTAAAAAAAACGAAGTTGTCGTGTCCCAAGCTTTTGTGAGACAACCTGTAGAAACAAATATTTTTGAAATGTGTAAAAATTAAAAATAAAATCGACATGTCCGAGCGTTTTCATGACAATGCATTGATTAAGGAGATATTTGCGATATTCCATTCTTTTGAGATACCCTGTATGTGAATTAGTTTAAAAATATCACTAGTAGTTCGTAAGTAGGTATACCTCTAGATACCTAGGTACTTAGGTAAGTACAATTTTTTTCTTTTAGTATTTATCAACATGCCAATCCCCTGCTGTATTCCTGGGTGTAACTCTAACTATAAAAGTGTTTTAGAAGCAGGTAAAGAGAGTGTATTAGTTTTTCACTTCCCAAAAGATGAAAGTCTGAAAATTCTATCGCTAAAAGCCATTCCAAGAGCTAATTGGTCGCCCACACAATATTATGTAGTTGTGCTAAGCATTTTGTCCCCAGTAATATTTTGCCTGATGACACCACAACAAAAATTCCGACTAAAGTGATACTAAATTTAACAGCAGCTGCTGTTCCGTGCTTTTATCCCAATTTGCCTGCTTACTTGTCAAAAACTGTTCTCATTCTTAGAAAAAGTCCAGCGGAGAGAAACAAGGAACAACAAGAGCCTACCTCTCAACTTAATCAAGCTTTCGAGCAATCAGATTTTATAAAAAGTTTTGACGATCTCAGTAATTATTCAAAAAAAACTAATACTTCTGAATTTTGGGAAGTAAAAAATTGTGACTGAAATAGTACATTGTATACCTAGTAGGAAAAGCTGAACATTCCCGGACGACCGTAAATATTGCCTGTCGAGGCGCAAGCCGAGACTGGCAATAGGGAATCCGGGAATGTGCTTTTTCTACGAGGTAAACATACTATTTTTCCGAAAATCGATAGGAACTTATTAGATACAATCAACTTGTTATAATTTTTAAAATAAACATTATTATAATTATTTTATTCCCAACAAGCAGTAAATACTGCCTCATTGGATTTATTGCCAAAAAAATCCAAAGAAAAATATAATTATTCATACAATCGTTTTATGGAATATCGGAAGAATAAAAATGCATGTTCTTTCTCAGAAAATGTTGTTATGGCATACTTTTTGGAGCTTGGTGCCAAGATGAAATCTTCAACTTTATGGTCGAACTATTCAATGTTGAAAAAAACCCTTGCAATTAGACATAATGTGGATATATCGAAATATCCAAAACGTCGTTATTTACATATTTATTTATTGTTTTAGGTTGCTGTAATATTTGGTATTTCCGGAGCTTGTAGAATGGACGAGTTAGTTAAAATTACTTTACAAGATATAGAAGACCTACAATCCAAGCTTTTAGTAAAAATACCAGACTCTAAAACGAATACATCAAGATCATTTGTAGTAAATGAAATGTACTTAAATATTTACCGCAAGTATGTGGCTTTAAGACCAGGAGACATGAATAATATCCGATTTTTCTTTAAGTGCCAAAACGGAAAAGGATGTAAACAGGTAGTAGGACTACACCAATTTAGAAAAATGCCTAAAATAGTAGCTGCATATTTGAATTTGTCAAATCCGACCGAATATACCGGCCACTGTTTTCGTTGGTCTTCTGCCACGATCTTGGTTGACTCTGGTGGAGATATAACTAGTTTAAAGAGGCTGGGCGGATGGAAATCATCAAACGTCGCTGAGCGATATATAGAAGAGTCTCTTACTAATAAAGTACAGATGGCAAATAAAATTTTCGCAGCAGATAATAATCAACACAATAACCCTACTAGATTTGATGTTCCCCCAATACCCAATTCTTGTCAAACAAATAAAATTATTAGTGTTAAAAATATTCAACAAACTAATAGTTCCAATGTTCTTCCAATGTTTAATACTTGTACTAATTGTCAAATAACTGTTAATATATCAAATAATTAATTTTAAAATGTATGTTATAATGTGTTTAAATTTCGACAACTACGGTTGTATTCATAAAAAAGGCGTACAAAGAGGTTACGTGCGTTGATAACTTTTAATGAAATTCTTATGGGACAGTGACATTTAGCCTAACCTTCTTGTAAACTTTTTTTTATGAATACAGCTGTAATTCTCAATCTTTTTTTTTAGTTTGCAACCAACTGTACAGAATAGTAATTTACGTTACAAGACCGGAAAGTAGTGTTTTTCAGGTCGAGACAAGCATTTCCAGGGCGAGCCATAGGCGAGTCCTGGAAGCTTGGAGAGACCTGGAAAACACTAATTTTCGGTTGCGTGACGTACAATATTTTTTTTAAGACCGACACTTCGATATATTTTATAATCTACGCGAAACAAGTTTGACATAAAGAACAAAATTAAAAATCAACGAACTGCCACTCGATAATACATCGAAATGTTGTTGTCATAATAACGAAATCAAGGTATCTTGTATTATCAAAGAACGATTGGAAAAACAAAAAACAGGGTGACAGTGACATTAGAGACCGGAAAAGTGACATTAGAGACCGGAAAATTTTCCGGTCTCTAATGTCACTTTTCCGGTCTTGCGATCGGAAAAACGTTATTTTCTAGACGAAAAATTGTCCAGAAAGTGTACATTTTCTGGTCGGTTTTAAAAAAATAACATTTCCGTACAGTACAAAAATAAATATTTCCTTACAGTGATTTTCCGTTGCATAGCAACGACGAAGTGCAAGGAAATATTGACTTTTTCTTTCAAAAAAGTTGTCAAAAATGTCAATATTTCCTATCGATTTTCGGAAAAATATATTTTTATAGTTTAGATTTGACCAATGACTGTATAAATATTGTTAATCAGGTTTCAGTGGACATTGATAGGAAGATAAAGGTTTTTTAAAAGGTAATGAGTTGGCTTACAATGATTTGAAATGGATTTTACCTTTTGAAAGAATAAAAAAACTCGCCCGTTGCCGCGCGTCTTAATAATAGCTTGTGGATCCGCAACAGTGGCGGAACTACCGGTGTTCAATGTGTGCGAAGCACACGGGCCCGGGCTAAAAAGGGGCCCGGGAGCGAAGCCACAAAAACATAAAAATGCAAAACAAAATGTTCTTATAGAAAAAAAATGCAATACTCCGGAAACGTATCCGCAAAACTACTCTACTCAATACTTTTATAGATAGTAACTGAAATAATCACATAAAACGGCCTTTATTTTTTTTATTATTGTTTTTATTAAACCGCAATTCGCAATACCGGCATTTAGTGTTTGTGTCGGCGAATATTGAACTTGGATAAAAGAAATTAGGAATTTCTACGATTTAGTTGAAAGTGTCTATGTTTTTTTGGATAAAGCATTAATCGGTGGGCACTTTTGCAAAGTGTTACTAATGCCAAAATAACTTTAAAAAAATTGACACCCGATGGTCAAAGAGACACAATGCATTAGAAGCTCTTCGTTTTAGATATTATTATGTGGATATTTTAAAAACACTGGCAAAAATAATTTTAACCTCTACAAATAAAGCGGAAGTTAATGAAGCAAAGTCTTTAATAAAACAATTGGGAAAATTTGAAACCGTTTTTCTTATGGTTTTTCAAAATAAAATTTTAAAGAATATTGATGCATTGACAAAACTTTTACAACAAATATTGAAGCTGCGTCTAAAATGTTTACCACCGCCACTGAAATCATAAATCAAATGAGAAATAATTTTGATGTACCTAATTAAAACGGACTGCGATTTTGCGGATTTGCGATTGGGACTTAAGGCAATTTTTCTCGTGTCAATTTTAAAATAGCATGGGAGTGTATGGTATCAAATTGTTGAAAAAAAAAGGTCGTTTTAAAAATATCCTATTAAACTACCATCGTTCCATTTGGAAAAATGGAGTAAACGTCAAGAAAACAAAATTTCATTTTTTAAACGCTTGTGAAACTTAGAAAGTCAATTATTATGACACAATTTTAATTTTCATATTAAATTATACTACTTGACTATAAATTAACAGATTTAATTAGTTTGTAGCACTCTAGATTGAAAATAAAAAATAAACATAAAAATGCATAACACGTCAACAAATGACAAGTGAGGTGTCATTTTACTCAGAATGTTATGCTGAATCCCAATAAGTAAAAATATACAAGATGTCCCATTTAAAATACCAAAGTCAAGGACACTTCCGGTCAAACCGAAAGTGCTAACAAATTGAAAATCATGCCAATAAATGCAGACTCATCTCTTATGCATAATCTCCATATTTCATTTTAATATCTATAAATACAGAAAAGTTATAGGGGTGAACGTCTTTTGAGAAACACCCGGTATAGGGCCGTTGAGTTGTTAAACTAACGCAAACCAACGTCACGAAAACGTCGTGAATTGGTAATGTACTCTGAATTTGTCCTCGATTCATTTGCGGAAGGTGTTTACCTATACACTTTTAATTTTTCGTTTCAATAATTAAATCCAGTTGAAAAAATTACTTAACTAATAACTTGTAGATACAATGTGCATTACGACGACATAATTACGAAAACGTATAAGGTTCAGTATACGTCCGGCATAATCACGTTATTAAATTCTCAAAAAGATGTAATTTCGCGTTAAAAAATCATAATTCCCAATGGTTTTATAACAGTTGTTAACCCATCCCACTAAACAAATATCCCAATTGCATAATTTACTTGGAAGGAACCTTTTATTGTGGGTACAGTATCATTATCCCTACCCGTAAATATACGAAATTCCCACAAATATTTGGGCCCCCCTTCTTCAAAAAAAAGCCCCACATATAAACCTAGCGATTGCTTTCACTGAAATTCTGCATGAAACATGAGGTGCGATAATTCTTTGTAGCGATAAAGTATATCTAGATAGGTTATACATTGGTTTACTTTTCACTTTTACGGAGTTTTTCCGTCTCTTCAGTAACATTTTTATATCTATTGTAAAACGCGTTACAGAACCATTCGGTAGAAATGAATTCAAAATTTTTTTATTTGTCAATGTGGCTATTGTTATCGTTGAAAGTGTCAGCTCAAGATGATCAAAACCAGGAAAGTAGTAAAAACACGACACAATTTCAAACTCGTAAGTAGATTTTTTTTTGTTAGTTAAATACAGTATTAGATCAATTTCTTCCAAATAACAAGTCATTTTCCATTTATTACAATCGGATTGCATAATGTGGTTTACAAATTTAAATGCGTTTTGTCAGTCTCAATACCCCATTTTCTTACAAAGAAAATTATTAAAAAAGTTGTTTTAATTTATAGTTAGGTACAATCAAATAACAAATTTCGCTTACTTAATAGGAAAAGAAAAAAACATGTATCTCAAAATTTCAATAATTAGATTGAATACAACAAAAATGTTTACAGTTTTTAAAGACAGATATCGAAGATAAGATTTACAGTTGTCATTAATAAAGTCTACAAACTATAGGACTTTCGTACTGTATAATTGTGATCTACCTTTTATACAGTGTTATTCACAAAAACGATTAATTCCTATTTTTTGTCCAATGTAAGCGAAATTTGGTATTTGGATTTAAATATTTAAAATTCAACAACTCTTCCAAACAATTTTTTTAAATCGAAAATGGGACTACTTTACTTACAATGTCGAATTTTTTATTCTTTGATCAGTTTACGATTGCCTAAGTTATGCCACTTTTATTGTACAAGTATTAGCAATAATTTTGCTGGATAGAATTTTAATACAAGAAAATATTTAACTACAAATTTTATTAAACACTGATTGAGTTAATACGAAAAATTGTATTGTTCGACAAAAAGTTATCTTCCATAAAAGAATTTGCTTATGGTAAAAATAAGGTGGGCATAGAGTGCGCTTCCAAATAATGCAAAAATTTATTTCAAAAATAGGTATGGTAAGACTAAAGCCTTATTATTTTTTAAAATTCATATAAAACCCCAAAAGACAGAAAGTGTATTATATTAAAAAAATTAGACTGATTTCAAGATTTGGATTGATAAAAAGTCAGGTTATGGTTGTGTGCAATTATGGTACTAGATTTGAGTTATAACGTGTTGGTACAGTTAAAAATAAAAGCAGTATTAGCAACGCCTGCAGCGGGCTTTTTCTTTCCCGAACACTTCACCTGTTTCACAACTCACGAGCCGTCGCTGGTATAGGGGCGGCAAAAATTGAATAGCCTACTAGCGGCAAATTTGTAAATCCGCCACTGTAAAGAATTTCTTTTATAAAGAATTTCTTTATTTTGAATTAAAAAAAAGTTTTCCTTTTTTAAATCAATCTGTGAATCTGGACAGTGGGCATACTTTATACTGTATAGTGTAAAGTGATTTAAAAAAAATCTACACTTTCCCATAACCTATAATAATCGGATTTGACATAATCAGTTTTTAAATATTACATAATCAATTTTTTATCCGGATATTAATTCTGATTACTGCTTACAAAATCAAATCATATTAGTAATCAAGTGGTTACACCACTTGAATAAAATATTTCTTTTGGTGAAAAAGGAATTTTTAATTATTACCATATTCATTTTTAGTTAACCAGACTAAGTAAGAACGTAGTCGAAAATCAGCGCATGCTCAGTAGTAATTTCTGCCTATTTCAGCGTATTAGCTTACTCAGAGTTCACGGCTTGATTGCGACCTCGCTTATTTTATTATAGTGTATTTTTGGAGTGCTCTAGCCGCACAATTTATTTTATTGAGATTCAATTAAATATTTTTCTTCATTAAATATTTTTCCATACATTTATTGATGGTTTTAAGAGGTTTTGCGCTCATGCGCGTGACGCATGCCCAGAAGCAATTTTAAAATATTTTATTATAAATCAATTTGGACTTTGGTACTGACTATTTTATAGGGTATGCAGTGAGTTTTTATGATATTTTGCGCCTGTTAATAATTTATACTTGCGGTTTTGTAGGTTTTGCTGGTACAACGCTGGTTTAAATTGGTTTTTATGGTTCAGGCCTTCAGCCATCTTTTATTTTGGGATTTTTTAAAAATAACTGAAAACATTAGTCTGAAAGCGAAAACCATATTATAATAAAGGTACAATTAAATAATTACTTAACGGCAAGATTAGGCCGTTACACAGCACATTAAGGCTGAAACACATTACTATCACGTCACGTGAGTTTACGTGAAGACACATGAGCAGTCAATTTGATGAGACCCGTTTTTTCATAGGTACAGATTAGGAAAAAACACACTATTGTCATAAGGTGTGTTCACGTCAAAGTACATGATTTTGTAGGTCTTCACGCGCTTAAATTTTCTGTTTAAACATCAACATTGTAAAGCGTGACTTTAGAAAAATGTAGGAAGTTTTAACGACAGTACATCTTAAAACGATCTTCATCACATAACTCTTGGAATAAAGTGTAAAATTCACTTTTCTCCCTTCTTTTTAAATTAATGTCATGTATCCATTGCCTAGTTTGAAGTTTTTCAGTCGCTATGACTGCACACGCTCTTTCTAAATCTTCTTCAAACACTGAAGATGAAGATGAACTATTGTTTAGTTTCCACATTTTCTGGTTACGATTAGCGAAGAACCCAACAGCTTATTTTTATAAAATGAATGATATTACTTCACGTCATATAATAATAATGTTATTCTGCTTGGAACTCATGCATTTTATTTCTGGCGTGATAGGACGTGAACTCACGTGAGGTGATAGTAATGTGTCTCCACCTTAATGGTTACATTGGTGGTACACAGTACTTTTAAGGGAGAAATAGTAAAATAAAACCTTAAAGTGTGTAAATATTTCGGTGCAAATTTATCTTTTTTCATTCCACTTATGCTCCAAGGGCAGATTAGCTTGGGGGTAACACTCCCGCCCTACAAGGGCGGTCCTAAGGAGGGGTAATTGCTCCTTCCCCCCTTCAAAACTCATATAAAGAATAATTATTATTATATCGAAATTGTATGCTAGGTTTCTATATTTGACCAAATTTTTATCAAAAATTTCGCCCACGGCTCTATTTCTAAAGGTTTTTGTTCGGGTTAGTATTTATAGGCTTCATTACCACGAAAAATTTTGTAGCACTTTTTTTTAACTATAGAGCACTTGTCGAACTACAATCCGAACAAAAATTTGTATATGAGCTGTTCAATGGAAATTTTTCATTGTTAAATTCCGGTGGCGGATTTACAAATTTGCCGCTAGTAGGCTATTCAATTTTTGCCGCCCCTATACCAGTGACGGCTCGTGAGTTGTGAAACAGGTGAAGTGTTCGGGAAAGAAAAACCCCGCTGCAGGCGAAATGCGCCGCAGGCGAAAATTTTTTAAGACTACGCCCAAATTTGGTCAATAATTTTTAGTAAATATTTTAAAAATTTATGATTACCTACTTATTTTATCGAAAATGAAATTTCTTTCTGCAAAGCCAGTAAAGTTCCAACTACCTTTTTTTATCCCCATTAACAGACACGGCCAACAATAAAGTTTATTTAAAAAAATATTACCCGTCGACCATGAATAAAGATTGTACCATTTATTTCTGTAAGATAAAAAAAAATTTTGGGCCAAATTTGCTGCCCCTTAAAATCTGCCGCCCTAGGCTCCAGCCTACTCAGCCTAATGGTAAATCCAGCACTGTTAAATTCTATATTGTGTATTGAGTACGTCATATAACAAAAAAAAATATTGTAGTTTATACCCACGTTCGGGTATGAGAAAGATTTGTAGATTCTTTCTCACAGGAATTTACAGGAATTAAAGGAAATTAAAATATGATATTTCGGTTTCCAATACAAAACATCGATTACCTGGTAAGACTAAGCCCTGAAGGAACTAACATACCTAAAATATATCCAGGTCCAAAAATTGGTATTTAAATTGCTTTAATACAATAATATAGATGTTTCGCCGTTTTTGCGAAATTCACATAGTGATGGAAAAAAAAGGGGTAGCCTATTTTGATACTGTCAATAATTTAAAACAATTTTGCTGATAATTGGTACTAAGCTTACTTTGTTAAAATAAGCAAGTAAGTAAGTATTTGGGAACTTTTGCCCCTAGGGGGTTGAAATGGAGAGGTAAGATTCCAACGTTACCACCAGATGAAAGAAGATTTTTGCTTGGAAAAAGTAAACATTTGCTTGACCATTTTTATTAAATGATTGCCCCTGTGGGAGGGGGAAGTGGGGTTTAAAAGCTTATAGTAGAAAAAATATTTTGGTCCGAATTTCTAAATTATTAAGAAATGGTAGGACAAAATGTTCCGAAATGTTCAAAAACGCGTGCTGGTTTAAATATCCCTCTATAAAATATGGGCCAATAATCCGATTAAAATTCTTTGTAACATTGATTTCGTTTGTTTATCACATAATTAGGATTTTCGTAAGCCCAATGAAGACTATTTTAGGAATCTACATTTTGCTCGTTAGTGCAGAATGTAGATTCATCGGTAAAAAAATAAATCTGTGAAATCTTTGTTTTTCAAGAAACTTTTCATCTATCTCCATAAACAATCTAAACGTCTCTCTTTATCTCCAAGTTCAAGTGTATGCCGCAACTTTAGCTTAGGCGTTATAGTTTTCTTTTCCTTATAAATTGTGAGTAATTAATTCACTTTTGCTTACATCCAATGCCTTTGCACCCTTCCTCAAAGATAATTTCGGGTTATCTAAAACTGACTCTATTGCTCTTTGATTTCATTAAATTCATCGCCGATCCAGTTTCGTTGAATTTTTTGAATATAATTTTCGCAATGCTATTTTGGACACAGGCGTATTACGAAATTTTTTTAATAAAAAACATCTATAGTGTATTGATAAGTTGCATTCGAATACCGTAACATTGTATTAAATAAATACGGCCTTCTTTGGTTACCATTTTTAAAAATGCCTCCACGAAATTAGAATACTGACAGATCTAAATAAGATTCTGACGTAATGTGAACTAATACAAAATAAGCCATCTTGATTTTTGATGCAAATAATTATATTAAAACCATTATTAATTTTTAAATATTAAAATTCTTACTTCGAAATTTGTATTTAGTCTTTAAGTTAGTTTATAAGCAACTATGTTTCATAAAATTTTTGTTAAAAGTACAATCGATCTAAAAAATTTGTATCGTGAATTAATTTTCTCTACAAGCAGAACTTTTTTTAAAGAATGACTTCTGATCGTAAAGTAAATAGTAAAGTTTTTTCCCTCTTGGGGACTCCATCCGCGGACGCTCTCTAATATATTAAATGTATGTCATTGGTGCTGTAATTATAAATATTTTTAAAAACTGAATACAGGGTGATTGTTCACAAAATTTGTTTTACTTCACACACCTGATTATTTTGTTTAATAGGAAAGCCTAAAATTACAATAAGTTTGTACGTTTTTGTTTTTATTTATTAAATTCTTTCAATCGCTAAACTAGGTAGGGTAAAGTTGGTAGAGATGCCCCACTTTTTCTTAACCTGGCCTAAATTTTATAAAAATAAATAATAAAAAAAATGAGCATGCTTTTCAGTAATTGAAACTTTATTCAGTTACGATATTTATAATAAGATTCCAAAAAAACAAGTTTTATTTCACAATAATGCATAAAGAAAAATTTTTGTAATTGGCCATCTCTCCCTTAGGGGTTGGGTAAGATGCCCACGCAGGGTGGTAGTGATGGCCTATGTACGCGGATACAAAATAAGTTAGGTCTTCTTTTTAGTAAAGTCGATTCGCTCAGTAAACCTGCAAGATGGCCGACATGTCATATGACAAAAGTCATTGAAAATGCAAAAATTCACTTTATATAGCTGGAATATGACTTTTGTCATATGACATGTCGGCCATCTTGCAGGTTTACTGAGTGAATCGACTCTAGCTACTCTTCCACAGGGATAGCAAAAAATAACAAATTTGCTGCATCCATCGTGATACCATTGTTCGCAGTGTATACATTTTACCCAGTCATCTTTTCTGGTGGTTTAGGAATATTTCTCTCCCACATCCCGCAATATTAACAGGCCATCTCTACCCACTTTGACTAGGGCATCTATACCAAAAGAAGGTATAAGATGCCTCACCATGTATTTTGTATAAATATACAGGTACATGTGTTTTGAGGTTAGAATATTGTAGCACATGCATTCCACAATTGTTTGACCAAATTGCAAATTAAATAAAAACATATTAATGATTTTACAACCTATAGCGTAATCATGTATAAAAATTTGCACCTACCTCAAAAAAACGATCACAAAACTTTGTCAAAACCAGACAATTGTGAGCAGCTACACCACTTTTTAGGCTTTAGCATAAACAACTGATTGGGTTTGGACAAACCAAACGATCGTATATGTAAATGTTTTCGAGTTATAAAGGTAGGCCATCTCTACCACTGGGGCATCTCTACCAACTTTACCCTATAGTTATTGGCTACCCTTTCTTAATCTCTCTATTTCTTCTATGTATATTGTATATACATTTCTAACGTCACATCTACATTATTTAGAAAGCGGGAACTCTAGGTTCATGCTCACAGATGTGAGCTACCATCTAGGGAAGACAGCCAGACTAGATCATCTGGGGCTGTTGTTTGACCCTTGGTAGCGATGAAGTCTTGCAGTGTGAGCAATCGGTCCTTTCCAGCTGTAACTTTACAAGGCCATTAGAGTGTAAATCGTTTGGTGATGGGATTCGGTGTACGAAAAGTAAAATCTTTTTGACTGGAAGAAATAATCCAAAAAACCAACCTATAGTTGTTAGGAACTGGCGGTGGATAATGACTGTGATCCGGTTTTTTTTGTAAGTCTGTGTGCTTCCATTCGTTCTTCCATTTACATGGTTTATGTAAATACACCTTTGTAATGTGATATATTCATTGTAATACCGTGCGAGCAAAAATTATTTGCATCAAACAGGGCTTGGATTAAAAAACGTAGGGCTTGGTTTAGATCATAATGATATGGGGACGATATATCTAACCAAATCTAGGTTAAAATTTTGTCAAATTCATATTATGACATGATATGCCAAACTAATGAGTAATAAAATAAGTAGACAAATACAAATTTATTTTTGTTGTTTACAAAATTAACAAAGTAAGAATATACAGAAAGAAAAAGGAAAATAATTACATAAATTACTGAAATTGCCCACCGCCATGCTCCAAGCATAAATTCACACGTCTCTTCATATTTTCGAAAGTGTTGACTAGCATCCCTGGAGAAATGTTACCACATTCTTGGATAATCCCTTCTTGTAATTGTTCAAAATTTGCAACTGGTGTTTTAAAAAGAGTGTTCTTTAAATGAGGAAAAACGAAGTAATCCATAACCCCTAAACAAGGTGATCTAGGTAGGAATTCAATGTCTGATCAATCTGTCGTCGAAAAAATTGCGTAAGTAGTTAATAGTTTCGGCGGCTGTATGGGCGGCTGTATGGGCGGCTGTATGGGCGGCTGTATGGGCGGCTGTACCGTCCTGTTGAAAATATCCAAAACGTAGTTCGTCGTCAAGTAATTGCTCCACAAATGGATTCAAAATATTGTCTCTATACCGCTGTGCTGTAACTGTGTCATGGAAAAAAAATAGGACCAACAATTTTTCTTCGGGAAACAGCTAACCAGACACCAATTTTTTGAGGGTGCAATGTGCACTCTACAAAAAAAATGGGAATTTTCACTACTCCACATGCGTGTATTCTGAGAATTCACATAACCAGAGAGGTGGAACCAGGCTTCATCCGAAAAAATGTCATGTCTAATAAATCATTTATTTCCAATAAATTTTTGGTAAATCATTGAGAGTAATTCCTGCATATTTCAAAATCTGCGGCTTGCAGTATTTCTTGGAATACTTGCACTTTATAGGGAAATAAATTTATCTGCTTCTTAAGAATAGTCCTGCATGTTCCATAAGATCTTCCCACTTCTTGGGACCGGCGTCTTATACAATTTGTTGGCGTATTTTGCATTATTTCACGAACGTTTGCAACAAGTTCTTCTGTTCTTACAGATGGTCTTCCTGCTCCTTTTTTGTGTTGTATAGAACCTGCTTTCCTAAACACAGCCACGGTTCTTTTCAGGCAATGATAAAAATCCCCAGCAATAAAAGCAACGTTAGGAAAATGTTCGTGAAAATCGTCCATGCACAAACCCGGATTGTATTGCCACTCACCATTTACTCTAACCCCGTTTCGAAAATATGCTTCAACCATGAATATTTTGTGCTGTTCCGTAAAGCCCATTGTGTGAATTGTTCAAGAAATTGGAAACATTAGCTTTGAATCAAATTACTTGTAACGACTGTCAAAGATGACGGAATAACTGATGATTGTTAATTCATGTAGTTACTGACACCCAACAGGTATTAAGCTCTACGGCTAAGCATTACGTCCTTAGATACAAGGCCCTCTTTGATGCAAATAATATTTGCTCGCACGGTATAAGTTAGAGATTTTTGGGTGTAGCGGCTGTAGTATTGTGGTGTTAGTGACGCCTAATAGTAGGCTGAGCTTATGTCATGTATCTCGTTAGTCTGTTAAGTCAGTTTGGAAGTTTTGCGAGGGTTTTAAGGGTTGGCTACCCAAAAACGGGTATTTGGCAAATTTTTGGATAATAGTGCCCAATGCAAAAACGTCCAGATAAAAATAAAAAAATGGTTCCTGTAATCAGAGAAATCAGTGTAAATCGACTTTAAAATATATTTATTCATCGTGTCAGTAAAGCGTAAATTCCATATTATTATCATTGTTAGTAAATACTTACGTTCCAGGTCCGGTAAGTGGTTTATTACAGCATGTCACTGTAACTATTCATAAAATCTAGATGATATTTTGGTTTGTTGTTAATTTGGGTTTTTCGTTTATTTCTTAACGAGGTCTTCATACCGGTACCAAACCCAATACCACAAAATCACAAAAACGCCGAGCTCATTGCATTTCACTTTCTTAAGTCACGGCTCGACATTGACCCAGTGAAGGTTACAATATTGTTATGTAACATTATATTATTAGCTGTAAGAAAGTAGGGTATTGGGTAGAAGTTGTTGTCTTAAGCGCATGGGTAACTATGGTTACTCATTATTAATAGCTCGTAAATATTTAAATGTTTATCCGATTTTTTTAAGCAGAGAAGTTTAAACACTATAGTTATACCGTGCGAGCAAAAATTATTTGCATCAAAGAGGGCTTGGATTAAAAAACGTAGGGCTTGGTTTAGATCACAATGATGTGGGGACGATATATCTAACCAAAACTAGGTTAAAATTTTGTCAAATTCATATTATGACATGATATGCCAAACTAATGAGTAATAAAATAAGTAGACAAATATAAATTTATTTTTGTTGGAGAAATGTTACTACATTCTTGGATAATCCTTTCTTGTAATAATAAAATTGTTCTAAATTTGCAACTGGTGTTTTAAAGATCAACGGCGTATCCAGCTCATGCGTCTGAGGGGGGGGGGGGGGTAATCGATCGGCTAGGATCAGGCACGTAGCCAGGATTTGTTCTCGGGGTGGGGCCCATCGGGATTGCGCCGAAAGCGCAAAAAAAATGCGCCGCAGGCGAAATTTTTTTGGGTGCTACGCTCTTTTTTGAATCATGGTGCTTGGTTTTCAAGTGGAAAAAATAAATAACACAACACAAAATCCTCAAGAAAAGCACAAAAACAAACCCGGTAATAATTGAGGTGAAGAAAATGTAATAGTGTAGGAAATGTTTAAGGTGTTGCCTATGTTGCCGAAATCAGAGCTCGAGTTTCGGGGGGGCCCGGACCCCCTGTACCCCCTTCCCCTAGCTACGTGCCTGGCTAGGATACTAGATAATAGCAACTTTAAGGAGTAAGGACAAAAATTAAACAACGCTTAAGTAATCTTGGGGGGGGGGGGAAGGGGTAATTACCCCCACTACCCCCCCTCCCTTGTATACGCTGGTGTTAAAGATATAGTGTTTTTTAAATGAGGAAAAACGAAGTAATCCATAACCATTAAACAAGGTGATCTAGGTGGGAATTCAATGTCTGATCGAAAACTGATCAATCTGTCAAATTGCGTAAGTAGTTAATAGTTTCGGCGACTGTATGGGCGGTTGCACCGTCCTGTTGAAAATATCCAAAACGTAGTTCGTCGTCAAGTAATTGCTCCAGAAATGAATTCAAAATATTGTCTCTACACCGCTGTGCTGTAACTGTGTCATGGAAGAAAATAGGACCAACAATTCTTCTTCGAGAAACAGCTAACCAGACACCAATTTTTTGAGGGTGCAATGTGGACTCTACAAAAAAATGGGGCGTTCACTACTCCACATGCGTGTATTCTGATAATTCACATAATGGGAGAGTTGGAACCAGGCTTTATCCGAAAAATGTCAGGTCTAATAAATAATTTCTTTCCAATAAATTTTGAGTAAACCATTGAGAGTAATTCCTGCGTCTTTCAAAATCTGCGGCTTGTATTTCTTGGAATACTTGCACTTTAGAAGGAAATAAATTTACCTGGTTCTTAAGAATAGTCGTACATGTTCCATAAGATCTTCCCACTTCTTGGGACAGGCGTCTTATATACAATTTGTTGGCGTATTTTGCACTATTTCACGAATGTTTGCAACAAGTTCTTCTGTTCTAACAGATGGTCTTCCTGCTCCTTTTTTGTGTTGTATAGAACCTGTTTCCCTAAACACAGCCATGGTTCTTTTCAGGCAATGATAAAAATCCCCAGCAATAAAAACAACGTTAGGAAAATGTTCGTGAAAATCGTCCATGTACAAACCCGGATTGTATATTGCCACTCACCATTTACTCTAACCCAGTTTTAAAAATACGTTTCAACCATGAATGTTTAGTGCTGTTCCGTAAAGCCCATTGTGTTAATTGTTCAAGAAATTGGAAAAATTAGCGATGAATCAAATTACTTGTAACGACTGTCAAAGGTGACGGAATAACTGATTGATTGTTAATTCAGGTAGTTACTGACACCCAATAGTTATTAAGCTCTACGTCGAAGCATTACGTCCTTAGATGCAAGGCCCTCTTTGATGCAAATAATTCTTGCTTGCACGGTATAGGGCTCATTTCTGATATGATTAAATTTTAGCACTTAACCAGGCCTAGTAATGGGTAAAATCCTGGGGAGAGAATGTTCGGTTCCAAGGAGGATGCGCATTGAATCGACTCGTCTCGGTTCGCTTTGGTCGGAATGCCAGTCAACGCACATTAAATCGTCCATCGGTTCCTAAATCAGTTGTAACACACCAATATACCGTATGTCGACTAGCCAGTCGAAATTTGAATACCACTGCGCATTGCGTAATACGACACAGACGGTTTTAACCTCCAGGCCTATGAAAAAAGTGGAATGTTTAATATATATGACACACTGTAATATCCCTGTACTAATGGGGTTTTGATTTTTATAGGTTGCCATCCACTTTTTGAGTTGGCAGGATTATTCCAATTGACTGAAACTTCGTAGCGATCGATGCGCGCCATTTATAAAAATACGTTTGTTGAAAGGCCATAAAAAATAGCTAATAATATCTGAACATCACACAATACAATTTGCACAACAGTTTGTCATAAACCATATATTAAATTTCTTTATGCTAGGTAGTTACAATCTTAATAAAACAATGCACCTATTGAGTTTTATTACCCGTTGAAAGAGATATCCTCTGCCGCACTTTTTTCACTAAACATAGTGGCATTGTTAGTATGTATTGTTTTGTAAATATATCACAAAAATAACAACAAATTGTTCAACAAAATTGATAAACACCACAATAAACACCCGAACAAGTTACAACAACAGTCACTGGCTCGCCCATTCACCGTGGTTCGACGAGACTCGTGTTTTTGGTTGGCGTTAGTATAATTTTAAATTGTTGGCAACATAAAAAAATAATTCCCCGACCAGACAGCTGTTTCTAGAGATGGTACTTTTATAACACATGTTTTATGAAGATAAAGCATTCTACTTTTTTAAAGGCTTGTGTTCTAACTTCATACATTGCCGGGTCATTAAGAAAGCCAGCAAATTTACTTTTATTCGTTCTGTGGCTGTCCTGGTTTTTTTTAAATTGTATTTCGGGTAGTTATGCAGGGTGTTTCTTAATAAGATGCAAATATTTAAGGAGCTTATTATAGGGTCCATTTTAAGAAAAAAACTTCATATAAACATATGTTCTAAAATTCTTAACTGTTGAACTACAGGGTGCTAAAGTTTTAAGAAACAAATATTTTTTTTATGATACCTTTGGTATGACCCTGTATATTTTTGTGAAACGTGGTACGCATCTTCTATGAATCAAAAGGCGTTTACTGCTGTACAACATAATCTTTTATTCTTGCCAGTGGCGTTCGTGCGGGATTTGAACTTCATCATTTTAAAGAGAAAAGTGTTACGCCACTGCTTTTTCTTTACATAAAAATTATTTTTTAAATCTTTATTCCTTACTGAGCAAATCTGGTCTCTTCTTTTGGATTCAATTGACGTATGGTTTTCGCATACAAAAATAAAATACATTGATTTGCATCTCGCAAGACCACTTACCAGAAAAAACAATTTATGTAACTTTAAACAACAATTTATTTAACAGAATGGTTTTTAAACGGTAAAATTATGAAATTATAAGAACTTAAACACATTTTGGAATGTTATTACAAAATTACCCTGAACGCACAAAGAAATAAATTAAATCAGGTGTTGAAAATGTCCACCTCCTGCAAATATGCATGCATCTGCTCTTTTTCTCATGGACTCACGTACTCTTTGGAAAATGCCGGGACTGTTTTCTCAACTGCTCTTCTGTATGAAATGGTGTGCTGTAAACCAATGTTTTAAGATGACCCCACAGGAAGTAATCTAAACTATTGATGTATGGGGACCTAGGTGGCCATGCTTGTGGTCCTCCGCGACCTATCCAGCAATTATTATAATTTTCGTTTAAATGTTTGCGCGCCAGAATACTGAAGTGCGCTGGCGCCCCGTCGTGCATAAACCAGAGTCGATTTCTTACTAAAATAGGAACATCTTCCATCAAGGCTGGTAATTCTTTCTCGAGGAACTCCAATTAAATAATCACTACATATTCCAGCCCACACGTTGACGGAAAACTGGTCCTGGTAACGGAATTCCACGAGTGCATGTGGGTTTTCTTCAGCTCAAAAATGATTATTGTGAAAGTTTAGAATGGCGTTTCTGGAAAAATTAGCTTCATCTGTAAATAAAATTTCAGTATCAAATAATGGATTTTAATTTTTTTTTTTCAAGAAACCATTGGCAAAAGTTCATCCTTAATGGAAAATCCCGTGGGAGTAGGGCCTGAACCCGTTAGATATGGTAGGGCTATAATAAAAAGTCATTAAGAATTCTCCAAACAAGAATATGTAAGATATTTAAATTGTTACCAATTTTTCGGGTACTTATCCGGGATCTTTCTCGACTCAATTCAAAACTGCTACGTCAATTTCTGGTGTTCTTACAGTACGTTGTACTCCTTTTAGATGATTATCTACTTCAAAACTTCCCTTTTCGCACAACTTTCTATGAATATTTGAAAATGTTCGCGCATTCGGAATATTTCTATTTGGAAAGCGGTTTTCGTATACAACCGCCTGGCTTCCAATGCGTTACCATCAGCAAGCCCATACATGTAATGTATATCTGCAAACTCAGAATTCGTAAAATGGACCATGTTTTTTTAATAATATTGTTAATTTTAATGACTTAAATACGTACCAACTAGACTAGGTAGACAACTGCTGTCAAAACTGTAAACGTGTACAAAACAAAATCTGATTCTTACCTACTAGATATTTTACGTTATTAATCCTTGATATAGTGGATTTCACCTTAGTTTTTAATGCTTTGACGTCTTTCTCGTCAAACATATTAGCCAACACGTGATTTTAAAATCCCTAATTCTATAAACGGCTTTCAGGCACGGGCATTGGCTAGATTAACAAGAGATGGATATATAACTGACCGTATAGTTACATGTACATGACGAGGATGCACACTACACAGTTCAATACGTTGCCCTTCAATGAGCTCAAACTCGTCAAAAGCAAAGCATCGCTCGTATATGCCGTTAGTATGTGCATCTTTGTCTTACGCATTTGCTCTCGCATATCTCTTTTCGTACTTCATTAATTCGATTGTCTCGTCGCGTTCTTTAAATATCACAGAGCCGCATTGGGACACACCGCGCACCGCGTGCATTCTGCTGTTAATTCTTAATCGTTCGTGTTATTGTTTTTGGTATTTTTCAGACAGCATTTTGCTTATATTTTGTGCGTATTAGACTTTTTGGTTTTAAACTGCCGGACTATGTGTATCTGTGACGTGTTTCTTTTTATGCAAAAGTAAGTAAATAATTATTTATGTCTCGGACGGTGACGACGACATCGACAGCTTGTCAGATGAAAACCAAAAATAATAGAGAACTTGCAACAAAATTAAATTTGAAAACCACAGTGAACCATTATGCTAAAATAAGTTTTACATACAGTTGTATTGAAGAGTGCTTGAGGTATCTGTTCTGCAAACGCATGGACAAAAATCTTTTTTTGTAGTAGCTACTTACATTATTTTTTCTTTATTCATTAAAAAAAATACCTAATTCGATAACATTACACACTTTTGTTGTTCTATTATAAACCAACGAAAAGTAAGACATATTGTAAACTTCAAACTATTTAGAACCTAGTCTAAAGAAAAAAATATCTACCCGTGAATAAGAAAATAAAAATGTAAACAATAAGCTATTAAATATAATATATAGATTTTTTCAACTTAACACTGCATGGTCTAAAATCAAATTAAAAAACAAAATAATTCTTTAATAAAAAACGTAGTTAATTATTGATGATACTAGGTTCACGACTGCCCCTTGTATATTTTTTATTGTACTAAATTAAGAGTGTGTTTTTACCAAAATAACAGCACTTTATTATATTATGAATAAAAATTAAATGAAATTGTTTTTCTGATATTCTATCCTATTTCCATTCCCCTTCAGTGTTTTTTTTTGAAATATCTTAAAAATTGCTTAGGTAATTCTCGTTTCCATCCATAATTATTACAACTACAAATAAATTGACCCCATGTTCACACATAATTTTTAAGTCCGGCCCTGGCCAATCCTTAAGTTCTGTAAAAAGAAATGTTATAAATGACATGTGTCAGCGGCGACCATTAAAAACTAATGTGAAATCCACTATAATACCCAATTTCATAACAATGTTCAAATCAATGTATTTTATTTTTTTATGCGAAAACCATACGTCAAATGAATCAAAATGAAGAGACCAGATTTGCTCAGTAAGGAATAAGGATTTAAAAAATAATTTTTATGTAAAGAAAAAGCAGTGGCGTAACACTTTTCTCTTTAAAATGATGAAGTTCAAATCCCGCACGAACGCCACTGGAAAGAATAAAAGATTATGTTGTACAGCAGCTTTTTGATTCATAGAAGATGCGTACCACGTTTCACAAAAATATACAGGGCCATACCAAAGTTATCATAAAAAAAATATTTTTTTCTTAAAACTTTAGCACCCTGTAGTTCAACAGTTAAGAATTTTAGAACTTATGTTAATATAAAGGTTTTTTCTTAAAATGGGCCCTATAATAAGCTCCTTAAATATTTGCATCTTATTAAGAAACACCCTGTATAGTATAGCGTACTACACCTTTTCCAAATGTATTTCCGAAAGCGTCGAATGTATTTCAGTACAGTCAAATGCAGTTCCGAGAGCGTCAAATGTATTTCAATATAGTCAAATGTAGATTGGAAACCGTCAAATGTATTTCAGTATAGTCAAATGTAGATTGGAAACCGTCAAATGTACTTTAGAATAGCCAAATGTATTTCAGAAAGCATCAAATGTATTTCAGAATAGACAAATGTATTTTAGAAAGCATCAAATGTATTTCAGAAAGCGTCAAATGTATTTTAGAATATTGAAAAGTATTTCATAAAGCGGTATTTGTAAATATTCAGCGTGAATTATAAGCAATTATATACCTAAAATATACATTTAATTTGATACTGTCCGAAATACATTTGATAATTTCCGAAATATATTTGATGCTCTCTGAAATACATTTGATGCTTTCTGAACTACATTTGACTCTCCTGAAATACAGTTGATACTTTCTAATGTACATTTGACTATACTGAAATACATTTGATGCTTTCTGAACTACATTAGAGTATTCTGAAATACATTTAACGCTTTCTGAAATCCTTTTGACGCGTTCTGAACTACAAATGGAAAAGGTGTAGAACATTTTAATTGTTGACTAAATGATTGTTTTCGACTAGGTTACGTATTTGGCAGGAGAAAACTCGGAAAGCATGTAGGTACCCAGCAAACAACTGATGGAACCTCTTATTTATAATTTATATTATAAAATAAAACTTTTTATTATTATATTGATTATTAAAACGGAGAATGTTATTTATTTATATTACAAATAGAAATTGGCCCGTCATTTTTAAATCACGTTCATCTATGTATCAACTCTGGGTTAAAGCATATTTTTTTATTATAGGTCAGTGGATATAGACATAAAATATCAAAAATCTAACAATAATTCCAAAAGTTTTTAAACTCCCAGAAATTAAAGAGTATGTTCAAATGATATACTAAGTCTAATTTGTAACCGTATTGTTGAAAATCAGGATTTTATGAATTTTCGCATAATTAGCGCGGAGAAATTTGCAAAAGTTATACAAACTTTCGAAGTTTGACAAATAGTAATTTACATCTTCTAATTGCAACCATTGAAACAAAACGGATATTTGTTTTATTAAAAAGAATTTTTCATACAAGAACATTATTCCATAAGTTCCGCAAACTCGAAAAAATAACTAAAATAATGTGCTTTTAAAGTATATTAACTTGCAACCTCTTTCGTAAAATAAAAAATATATTTTTCATTAAATGGGTTTTTTATTGAAATAAGTTTCGAAATAATTCCAAAAGTTTTAATTAAAGGTGGAGAATGAAGATGTCCACCATCACAATGTTTTCATTAGTTTGCAACGTCAATACGGAAATAAGTGTAAAATCGAAAAGAAAAATATTTCATTATTTGTTTTCTACCAAATAAGCAAAAGCTCCGCAAATTCGAAAAAATAACTAAAATAATGTACTTGAGAGGTGCTTTAATTTGCAACCTCATTCGTAAAACCGAAAATATATTTTTTCTAACAAATTTTCTTTAAATTAAATCAGTTTTGGAATAATTCCGAAAGTTTTATATTACGGTTGAAAATAAAAATGTCAACCCTTACAATGTTTTCATTAATTTGATAGGTGCTCGTAGGCACCTAATACATTTTGCAGCATTCTTAAAGGAATAATGCATTTAGTTAACACACGAACTCACGCTTTAAAAATGATTTATTTAATTATACTTTTACTAGCTAATTAAATAATACTTCTATTATCTATAATCTTATAAGAAATAACGTAATCATTATTGATTTCTTACTTAACAGTACAAAGCTTTCTTTGCGTTATAAGAAACTAGGTAATATTTTCGTTTACGAAATAGATACTCATTTATTGTAAGCCTTCATTACGCATACCTAGCAGTAATTTAACAGCGTATAATGTAATTAGAATCAGTAATTATTGTTGTTTTTGTTTTGAAATTGTTATGAATTTCCTCAAAAACAAATTCAATATTTTTTTCGCAAAAGTGATTTTATCGAAACAAAATAGACGTTTCGGCGGTATTTTGAATAAAAAAATATTGAACGATATTAACTGGTTGAATACGACTAAAAATTTCCTCGTTGACGCTCTCCAATCGATGGATTTTCCTAGTGTTAAAAGGAGAGAGACTGCTTAGTGATTATGAGTAAGTCAAACATAATCTACTAAATACCGTGCGAGGTAAAATAATTTGCATCAAAGAGGGCCTTGTATCTAAGAACGTAATGCTTAGCCGTAGAGCTTAATACCTGTTGGGTCACAGTAACTAAGTGAATTAACAATCAATCAGTTATTCCGTCATCTTTGACAATCGTTACAAGAAATTTGATTCATCGCTAATTTTTCCAATTTCTTGAACAATTTACACAATGGGCTTTATGGAACAGCACAAAACATTCATGGTTGAAGCGTATTTTCGAAACGGGGTTAGAGCAATCCGGGTTTGTGCATGGACGATTTTCACGCGCGAACATTTTTCTAACGTTGCTTTTATTGCTGGTGTTTTTTATCATTGCCTAAAAAGAACCGTGGTTGTGTTTAGGGAAACGGGTTCTATACAACACAAAAAAGGAGCAGGACGACCATCTGTAAGGACAGAAGAAATTGTTGCAAAGGTTCTTGGAATAATGCAAAATACGCCAACAAATTGTATAAGACGCCTGTCCCAAGAAGTGGGAAGATCTTATGGAACATGCAGGACTATTCTTAAGAAGCAGCTCAATTTATTTCCTTATAAAGTGCAAGTATTCCAAGAAATACAAGCCGCAGATTTTGAAAGACGCAGGAATTACTCTCAATGGTTTACCCAAAATTTATTGGAAAGAAATGATTTATTAGACCTGACATTTTTTTCGGATGAAGCCTGGTTCCACCTCTCTGGTTATGTGAATTCTCAGAATACACGCATAATCCTCATTTTTTTGTAGGGTCCACATTGCACCCTCAAAAAATTGGTGGCGTGTGTAAAGAACACTATTTTTAGAACACCAGTTGCAAATTTTGAACAATCACAAGAAAGGATTATCCAAGAATGTGGTAACATTTCTCCAGAGATGATGGTCAACACTTTCGAAAATATGAAGAGAATTTATGTAATTATTTTTCTTTTTCTTTCTGTATATTCTTACTTTGTTAATTTTGTAGACAACAAAAATAAATTTGTTTTTGTCTACTTATTTTATTACTTATTAGTTTGGCATATCATGTCATAATATGAATTTGACAAAATTTTAACCTAAATTTGGTTCGATATATCGTCCACATATCATTGTGATTTAAACCAAGCCCTACGTTTTTAATCCAAGCCCTCTTTGATGCAAATAATTTTTGCTCGCACGGTACTTTATTTTCAAACAAATAAACGTCAGTGCACGTGTTTGCTCCAATAGGTCTTTGACATGTAAAAATATTTTGGATTTACTAAACATGTTTACGTAAACAAGGAACAAAATGAATGTCCTTGTGATTAAGCATAATTTGATACTTGATTAGCCTTTCGGTTTTAAGGGGAGAATTTTACAATGAATTCAGTCATGTCAATCATTTTTGCACTACTCAAATGATGTGTAGGTGTGTGTATCACTAGCACGAACTTCTTAAAAAAATGGACTGATGACATATCAAAACGAAAATGTCGGCTAAATCATATAAGCCATAATGTGGGCTACAGCTGCTTGTGGCAGTTGTGGCGTTAATATATTGCCATCGCTTATTACTTTATAAAAATAAAATAATAGTACATAATACACTAACAACTCACGAGTTTTCTCAAATGAAAAGCATTTTATTGTCGCCAATGCACATAAATCATACAAATGTCGTAAAGTGAATATGAATGATCGAATTTAGTGAAGAAGCAAGCACAGGAATCTTAAGAGGAAGTAACCCCTTTACCACAATGAAAATTGCCGAACGTTTTGCTGGTCAAACGAAAAGAAAAAATAATAATTGGTATTTAGAAAATAAATTCTACTTTAAATACCCCATCCAGAAAAGTAAATGACGATCGAAAATATTCCCAAAATTTTTTTTAGAATTTTTTTTTATTTTTAGTAATTTTGTAATATTTTAAACAATTCTTTATTGGTCAAAAGCAAAATGACTTTCCCGGGTGTAGAATGTTGTACCAAACAATTTTTCTTAAAGCCATTTTTCAATATCGGCCTTACTTTTTTCTCAAAAACTTTGGGCGCGTAAAGTGAATTTAAGCGTGTAAAGTGGGTTTACGCGCCCAAAGTTTTTGAGAATAAAGTAAGGCCGATATTGAAAAATAAGTTTAAGAAAAATTGTTTGGTACAACATTCTTCACCCGGGAAAGTCATTTTGCTTTTGACCAATAAAGAATTGTTTAAGATATTACAAAATTACTAAAAATAAAAAAAAATTCTAAAAAACATTTTGGGAATATTTTCGATCGTCATTTACTTTTATGGATGGGGTATTTAAAGTAGAATTTATTTTCTAAATATCAATTTTTATTTTTTCTTTTCGTTTGACCAGCAAAACGTTCGGCAATTTTCATTGTGGTAAAGGGGGTTACTGCTCTTAAACAAACCATTTGAAGAAGTAGTCCATGCTTAAAGTGGAGTGTCATGTCATAATATGAATTTGACAAAATTAGTGCAAATAATCAAAGTTAATACTTACATTTTTTACAATATCCAAATTAATTAAAATGTGTTTTAATTTTATGAATAAATATAATACATATTAATATGTGTCTGAATAATTGGGAATGTATGCTTTAGAATTTACTTGAATTAGATTCCCTTGAATAAAGATAACAAAGATCATAAGAAATTATTTTAAAATTATGAATTTCCTTGAAATAAAAATCAGATAAATATAACAAAAATTTTAGAATTACCGTATAAATAATAATATGATGGTCATCTACTTTTGTATAACGTGATTATAATAATGTAATCGACCTTTATAAACTCATTGATTAGTAGGGCGCGAAGTAATTAATATAAAAATAAAAAAATAATATTATTATATTTTATACAGGAAGCTAATTTATTTTTAATAGGGGTCGTGGATAATACCGTACGAGCAAAAATTATTTGCATCAAAGAGGGCTTGGATTAAAAAACGTAGGGCTTGGTTTAGATCACAATGATATGGGGACGATATATCTAACCAAATCTAGGTTAAAATTTTGTCAAATTCATATTATGACATGATATTATGCCAAACTAATGAGTAATAAAATAAGTAGCCAAATACAAATTTATTTTTGTTGTTTACAAAATTAACAAAGTAAGAATATACAGAAAGAAAAAGAAAAATAATTACATAAATTGCTGAATTGGCCACCGCCATTGCTCCAAGCATAAATTCACACGTATAAAATAGGACCAACAATTCTTCTTCGGAAAACAGCTAACCAGACACCAATTTTTTTAGGGTGCAATGTGGACTCCACATGCGTGTATTCTGAGAATTCACATAACCGGAGAGGTGGAACCAGGCTTCATCCGAAAAAAATGTCAGGTCTAATAAATCATTTCTTTCCAATAAAATTTGGGTAAACCATTAAGAGTAATTCCTGCGTCTTTCAAAATCTGCGGCTTGTATTTCTTGGAATACTTGCACTTTATAAGGAAATAAATTTAACTGCTTCTTAAGAATAGTCCTGCATGTTCCATAAGATCTGCCCACTTCTTGGAACAGGCGTCTTATACAATTTGTTGGCGTATTTTGCATTATTTCACGAACGTTTGCAACAAGTTCTTTTGTTCTTACAGATGGTCTTCCTGCTCCTTTTTTGTGTTGAATAGAACCTGTTTCCCTAAACACAGTCACGGTTCTTTTCAGGCAATGATAAAAATCCCCAGTAATAAAAGCAACGTTAGGAAAATGTTCGTGAAAATCGTCCATGCACAAACCCGGATTGTATTGCCACTCACCATTTACTCTAACCCCGCTTCGAAAAGACGCTTTAACCATGAATGTTTTGTGCTGTTCCGTAAAGCCCATTGTGTGAATTGTTCAAGAAATTAAAATTACTTGTAATTTGTAACGACTGTCAAAGATGACGAAATAACCGATTGATTGTTAATTCAGGTAGTTACTGACACCCAACAGGTATTAAGCTCTACGGCTAAGCATTACGTCCTCAGATGCAAGGCCCTCTTTGTTGCAAATAATTTTTGCTCGCACGGTGCACGTTATTTTACCGGGAGGTGCACCGCCAGACTGGCCATGGGAAGTCCTACATAAATTTTGCTACCCTTTAATATTGGCCCCCCTATTCATTTTACATCAAAATTGTATTGGACTTTTTTGAAGATCCTTATATGTGGACTCGCATACCAAATTTTATTATTTTCTAATAATTCAATCAAAAGTTAATCAGAAAAAACTCTTCGTATAATTCTTAAGGCACATAGCTCAATAATTATGACAATGTCAAATGTTACTAAACGTTTTATCTCTATTAGTTTTAGGATGATTTATAGTGTTCAAGGCCAAATAAGAATGATTAAGTGGCATTACATGAAAAATAGTTCTCGGAGAGTATATCCGAAATGTTCTCTATAATAAGTAGAGTAATCGCGACCCTATAATTTATAGAGAACCAACGAAAAATAATATTCCTTGCTAGCGGACTTTATAGTGTGACAAGACATGCATTTTGCATTGAGGTACACAGGAATGCCAAAAACAATGGACTCTCTAGGGCCGAGTAGACTCGTCTGTACTTCAATGCAAAATGCAAAATTCAGGCATTTTCACACTTTAAAGTCCGCTAGCCAAGAATATTTTTCGTTGGTTCTCTATAATGTTGCCTGACAAACCTATTTCAAGCAGAACAGCAGTCCTGAATATTGTTCATAAATTTTGAGAGTAAAGATACTGAAAGTAATAAATGCTACTGCTTAGAACAAAGCAAATAATGTACTCGATAGTAGGGCACAAGAAAATAATCCAATATTAGAACTTTTACTTCGTATAGAAGAAAATAATGGAATGGCACCAGGCTTGGCAACACGGTTGGTAAGCTTCACTTTATGCTTAAGTTTAAACCAAAGTCCAACGCAAGCTTTTAATAATGTACTTAACCTAAAATTTTTTGAAAGTTAATTTTAAAATTTTTTCAAAATTATAATACAATTAATTTTCTACCCATTAGTATATCATTTGAGTTTGGGCCCAACATAAGAATTGGAATAAATGTGAAATTTTCCTTTAACTTTTGCCAATTACCAACATATAATTTTCACTGAAGATGAAAGATTTTGCTTTCGAAACATGTCCAAAGTAATTTATGTAAAATATAACTAGTGGAGCAGACTGAGTGTTTTATTACCCTTAATAAATAAAAAATGGATTACTCACAACAAAATCGTTATTCGGCCAGATATAAAACCATATTCGAAATAAGAAAGCGACAATACTTGTGTGTTTTTACGTAAATTTATTTTAAACGAAATCCAAAAAAAAAATGTTGTTTCTGACGAACCCTGTATAGTAATTGCAAATGTGATATTTCAAATTGTAGTTTTAATACTAGCAAAATTCATTTAATAAATCAGGGAATTGAAAAAAAAATCCAAAAAAAACTAAAAATGTTGTTTGTTACGAACCCTGTATAGTAATCGCAAATCTGATATTCGAAATTGTAGTTTCAGCACAAGCAGACGTCTTTATAAAGCTTGACTTTTTCTTCTATACCTACTAATAAAAAACTTTTTCCTCTTCCCAACTCTATTCGTGGACACACGGTATATAAAACATATTTAATTTTTTAGCGTTTTAGGAAAAGTTTTTTCTAAATAATTTTTAATTTGCTTAATAGTAGACAATAGAATTTAGTGGGCAAGTCAACTCCATCATACAAGGACTTTGAAAAAAATCTAATACAATTTTTAAGTAAAATTAATAAATTTTTACGTAAAATGAATATGGGAGGTAATGTTTGAGGCTAGCAAAATTTACATGTGATATTCCATGGAGTATAATAATATAATGTCAGTAATCTATAAACAAACTAGGTAAGCAAGGTAAAATTGTCTTATTCTCTTTATAAATTATAAAATTAAAAAATAAACTTACTAGTTTACTAATTAATTATTATTCCAAAACAAATCCTATTCATAAACGATCTTACCTAAGACATAAAAATTTAATAAATTGCCTAGTACGTCCTAATAGTGATTGCATTGTGCTGCTATTATAATGGTCGATCTTCACAAACGCGGAAGACTGAGACAATTCAAGCGAATTGTTATATAACAACAACGCGTTATTTATGTAAGACACGACGAAATTGAGGGCATGACTTTTCTTATGGGCAAGTAACACTTATTCCACATTGTTTGTGCGCGTATATATATAGCAGGTTACATTTTATTTTAATTTATTCGAAAATAAGTAGGTCACATTGACTCATATTTTATGTAAAATAATTTTTCGGTTATTAACAACTTATAGCTTTTTATAGCTCACCTAAGGAAAAGAAATATAAAAAATTGTGTAAAAGTAATTAATATGTAATTGTAAAATACAAATACATAATTATATGAAAACATTAATCTATTCCATCGCCTTTACTCGCATCACATTTACTAGAAACCGTCTAATACTATACAGGGTGGCGCACCGAAAACTTTCCACCCAGGTTTATTTTCTTCTTAATAACTAAATCAAAATTTGCTCGAACACGGGAACCTTAGTTCTCAGAAGGACGTATTTTTTTGATATTTTTACCCCCCCCCCCCCCCCTGCTGGAATCCCTACGATGGGGTGGCTTCCACCCTTAAAATCTTAAATGGAAAGGGGGTCGAGTAATACTTTATTTTAAAGGGAATTGAATTGCCTTCCAAACGCGACCTTGCTCGTTTAAATTGAGTAAATAGTTCCTGAGCAATAGGGCTAAAAAGAAAAGAAAATTTAAAAGTAATAAAATTTTTTATCAAGTATCAACCTCCATGCAATTGTAAAGGCACTGTTCAAAATGTTCGCGAACATTATGGAGCATTGTGGGAGTTATTTGTTGGCACTCGTACACTATTCGTTGTCGCAAGTCTTCCAAAGAATTGGGTTGGGTTGGGTTGCATACATTTTAGACTTTAAATGTCCCCACAAAAAAAGTCCAGTGACGTTAAATCGCGAGATCTTACAGGCCATTCAATAGTACCTCTTCTTCCAATCCATTTTCCTGGAAACTATCTAACAGGGAACGCATAATGCGGGGGTGCTCTGTCTTGCTGAAAGTAAATATTTTCTGGCCGATAACGGTCATTTTCTTTTCTTGCATTCGCTAAATCACGGTTAATAGTGGTTTCCAACAGATTTAGGTAAATTTCACCTGTTAAATTTCCACGTATAAAATACGGCCCAATAATACGGTCCCCAAAAATTCCAGCCCACACATTTAATTTTTCGGGATGTTGCGTATGCACTTCTCTCTCTAATTCTAGGGCTGGAATCCGACCAATACCTGCAATTCTGTCGATTGACAGTACCGTGAAGAAAAAAAGTGAATTCATTGGAGAAACAATGAAAATTGTGGATTGCGAATGATCATTTCACTAATTAACTCGCAAATTGCAAACGGCGATCGTCATCGTCTTCATTAAGTTCATGAACCAGAGGAGCTAGGGGGTTGAAGGATCGGTGAAAATATTATTAAAACTTTTTAAGAATTAAGCGAGCAAGTTGTAAATTATTATGCTGATTTTGAGACAATTTAATTCCTTTTAAAATAAGCTATCGCTCGACCTTCTTTTCATTTATGATTTTAAGGGTGAAAGCCACCCCATATGCTCCATAATGTTCGCGAACATTTTGAACAGTTCCTTTACAATTGCATGGAGGTTGGAGGTGGATATTTTGAACATTTACTTGATTGATTCAAGCGGTAATAAATTTTATTACTTTTAAATTTTCTTTTCTTTTTACCCCTATTTCTCAGGAACTATTCGCTCGATTTAAACGAGCAAGGTCGCGTTTGGAAGGCAATTCCCTTTAAAATAAGGTATCACTCGACCCCCCTTTACATTTTATATTTTAAGGGTGGAAGCCACCCCGTCGTAGGGATTCCAGCAGGGGGGTAAAAATAGCAAAAAAATATGTCCCCCTGAGAACTAAAGTTATCGTGTTCGAGCGAATTTTGATTTATTTATTAATAAGAAAATAAACCTAGTTGGAAAGTTTTCGGTGCGCCACCTGTATATGGAATTTATTTTAAGATACCTACATTGATTTAATTAGAAATAATAAAGTAATTTTTCACATGTTGTAGGCCTGCGGCTATAAACAATAAAATGTATCAACTTGGTATCACTGGGTAGCTCAATATTTAATAATATTTTTAAATTAAAATAAATCGTATGTGCGGTTTCTGAGAAATTCGGTGACAGCGGAGGCCAAAAATTGGGGTTATTTTATATACGGTGATGCACTCTTAATATTACATACTCTTCACAACAGCTGGGTAACGTACTTAGGTACATGACGAAATTATTTACTTGGAGGGGACTAACCGGAAGCTGACAGAACAGTGAATAGTCGAATTTAATAAAATTTGGAAGACAAATAGGAAGGAAGTGCTAGGGCGGATGGACTGAAACGGAACTGCACTGCTCTATATCGTTTCACCGAATGGTGGCTTCCGCTCTATCTCAGCTAAAAAATATTCAAAGGGATGTCGAAGAGGTTATTAGTAGTTCAAAAAAATGTATTCACTGGGCAAATGAGGAATCTCAACAATTTTAGGTAGCTGAAGAAATTGAGTTAGATTAAGAGACTAACCGGAAGCTGGCATAACCGGGCCTAGTCGAATTTGATAAAATTTGGAAGACAAATAGAAGAAAGTGCTGGGGCGAATTGGCTGAAACGGAACTACACTGCTCTATATCGTTTTACCAAATGGTGGCTTCCCCTCTATCTCAGCTAAGAAATGTTCAAAGAGATGTCGAAGGGGTTATTTATAGTTCAAAAAAATGTACTCACTGGGCAAATGAAGAATCTCAACAATTTTAGGTTGCTGAAGAAATTGAGTTAGATTAGGAATAACCGGGCCTGGTCGAATTTGATAAAATTTGCAAGACAAATAGAAGGGAAGTGTTGGGGCGGATGAACTGAAACGAAACTGCACTGCTCTATATCGTTCCACCGACTTGTGGCTTCCCCTCTATCTCAGCTAAGAAATGTTCAAAGAGATGTCGAAGGGGTAATTAATAGTTCAAAAAAAAAATTTATTCATTGGGCAAATGAGGAATCTCAACAATTTTAAGTAGCTGAAGAAATTAAGTTCGATTAAGACAGAGTTCCAAAGAAACGTTTAAAGCAGGTAAAGAAACTGGCTGATAAATTTGCTGAGAATAATCCCAATAACAAAAATTTAAAAAGGTTTACTATAGAAGTATTGCCGAATTTTAAATGCAGTTGTAACAATATGATCAAACAGTTTAAAAACAATGGAAAGCTCTACAATCTACATAGACCGTAGCTTTCTATCACCAGGAAACTTACAAGGTTATTAGATATTCTACAGTCTTTGAACGACAAGTTAATCAGATGGGATGAGCGGAGAACCAACGAAAATATACGAAATAAACTGATTCATTTTGTCAACAATCACATGGAATAGAAAAGGTTTCTATAACAGATTAATATCACTATTTCTTAACAACCAATGAAGAATATGATGATATTGAAAAAAAATATGACGATACGTTACAATTACCTAAACCGTGTAGGTAAAAGTTGCAAAAAGTGTCCAATTTGTTGGTACAAAGTGCTTATAAACCTATTAGCATACAAATATTTATGAACATTCACAATTAAACTTGCATGTAAGCTGTCATTTCACTTTATAGTTTTATAAAAATAGAAGCATTTTGAGTGTTCGAACTTAGAAGCATTTATGCTAATAACAGTGGAAAAACAAACTTTAAATGGCAGTGACAACGTTTCTGAAAACAACAATTTATTTAAAAAATAACTGCTGTTTGAAAACATTTTCAACAGGTATTTATACATAATATTATATTTCAACATATTCGATATAAAAGTTAATTCTAAAAATATTGTATTATTAAAAAAATTAATTTTGCAAAATTACCTTGGATTATATTTATTACTGACCCGTTTTGACAGTCCCAATCCCCACCTAAAGAAGACTCGTTCCTTTAATCTTCTTGTTTTGTAATATAATATAAGAAATTGACCAAATGGGTATGGTATGGTAAGCCCTCTTTTATTTTAGGTGTTACCCATCCCCTTGGTGTAAATAGAATGTTAAACATGTACTAAAGTAAAGAACATTTAAACAATAAAACTAAAAAATTTACTGTTTATAATTTTATATATATTTTGAAAACCAAAGTAAAATTCGTGCCAAGTCTAATAAAGAGAACAAAATAGTTCGACGCCGATATGCAAGTGTTTGATGATATTTTTCCTAGTAGTACATGCAATCTGAATTAGTAATTTGATAACGTACACGAAATATGGCTTTTTATATAATAAATTTTCAGGTACAGTCATATTTTTACTGAAATTGTTGTATTTTAATATTATTATGTATTAAATAACATTAATCGTGTGTACCAATCAGGAATCGTTGAAAGCCCAGGGTAAAATTAGTGAAACTCATACCGTTGTAAACTAAAACTAAAAGTTATTTTTTTATTGTTTTAGCGGAATATATTCTGCCATGTTACAAATCAGATCCAAACATCAACAAATGTCTTCAAAATACATTCAATCATCTGAGACCTTTTCTGGTATCTGGTCTTAAAGATTTAGATGTGCCCAGTATAGACCCGTTTAAACTGGACAAAATAGTTATAGAAAATGGGCAAGGACCTTTAAAAATTAAAGCAGTATTTTTTAATGTTACTGCTAATGGAGCTCAGAATTTTTCTGTGGACAGAATCAAGTAAGTATCAATCGAATATAAAAAAATTGTAAAAAGTTGAAGAAAGCAGAAGCGGGGGGCGAAAGAAAAGGCAGCTAAACTGTAAGTAAAACTTTTTTGCATGTAACATTTTGTTACATTGTTGCGCAAGATGTGATTATTTTTCCTATTATTTATGAAAAGTCAAAACATCCTGTGGAATAATTAAGAAGCAAAATTACTTTAAAATATCAGTTCCTATTAAGCGGCAAATATTCTTTGCATTTTGGTTTTTGGTTAACGTCAATACGTGCATTTGTTCTTACCCAAATGCAAAATGAACTTGATGATGTCAATGATTTAGGAAATGTAAAACCAAAGCTATTGATCACCGATTTCTTGTACTTAAAACTCTTCGGAATCGTCGTTTGACGTCAGTACAGGCCAAAAACCAACTTCGAGAGGTTCGATGTAAAAATGTCAGTTCTTGGACAGTTCGTCGAAGATTAGACGAGGGTAATTTAAACTCATGCAAACCAGCAACTGGAGCTAAATTACTACCGCGTCATAAGAGTAGCAAGATTACGATTTGGTGGTGAACATTTAGATTGGAATTTGGCACAATAGAGCAGTGTACTCTTTATTGACGAGTCTAGATTCTGTCTACACTCATCAGATGAGGAGAGCGTGTATGGAGGCAAGGTGAAAAACGATTTGCTGAATGTACGTTCAGCTCTCGGTTTAGTTATGGAGAAGGTTCCTTCATGGTTTGGGCTGGAATATCAAGATAGGCTTGTACTGAATTAGTGTTTATTGATGGAGGATCGCTCACAGCACTAAGGTATATTAAGGAAGTATTGGCAAATCATGTAGTTTCATTTGCTCCATTTATCGGAGACAGTTTTATCTTGATGCAAAATAATGCCCGACCACATGCAGCAATGTGCGATACTGAATATTTGACAGAAGTTGGCATTAAAAAAATGAATTGGTCAGCATTTTCTCCGGATTTAAATCCTATAGAGAGCATGTGTGGTTTATATTAGGAAGATGCATTATAGGCCGAGAAGTGGCACCAGATACATCAAATGAGCTTCGTGTGTCACTTCAGAAAGAATGGAGGAATATTTTTATGTGACCCCACAGAAAAAAGTCGTTTGGTAAAAAATCAGGAGACCATCGAAAACGTTTTGGATTGGACATATTATTATTTCCTTACTGCTTGTGCGCAGGACAACCGTCGACTTGAAACCAAATAAATTCATTTTCAGGCAGGTCCAATTTGATTTTCTAAAAGTTCCATGTGTGTCCGCTCAAACATTTACCTTTTAAGAGTATTGAGACCTATAGGTTGTATGTACAAAGCTGTGTTATTTTTATGTACCCCAATATTTACAATTTTCAACATTTTTGGATCATTGTTTAATGTGAAGGTGCATTCGTCGGTAAAAACAACATAGCATGACAATCCCCGCTCGTTATTTATTCTTCCCATAACTCGTATTTTATCATCTTCCTTCAATTCCTGATGTTTTTAATATTTATACCGACGATATATATACTTCTGTAATTTTCGCAGTACTGTGTGGTGAGTCTGTTAGAAAACACCTTAGAGAACATTACATACTCTTCGAAAACTAGTTTCCATATAATACCACTTATATCATTATTATATTTTCTTAAATACTGTAAAACATGTTGAAACTAATAAAAAATAAAATGTCTAGTACCATTTGACATTATCATATTTTTATCTGGTGGTTTCATTGATGCATATTACAATTTTTTAAGTTTTACTAAACATTTTTTCTAAATAACTTTTAATTGGCCATTAGAAAATAATAAAATTCGGTGTTTGAGTCCATAACACAAAGACCTTTAAATAAGTCTAATACAATTTTGATTTAAAATTAATAGAGGAGGTAATATTTGAGGGTAGCAAAATTTACATGGCCCATGGCTACTCCGGCGGTACACATCATATGAGTATATTTTTTGTATTTACGAGGTTAACCAAAAATTTAAAAGTATTTACGATAATTCTGTGGCTGGCAATATATTATGTTTTAGTGCCGACGTAGAAAATTATATTATAGAAATAGGATTTAAGCTTCCTAGGATGGATGTAAGAGGAAAATACGACGTGAACGGCAATGTGTTGCTATTTCCAGTTCGGGCTAAAGGAGATTTTTGGGCTATATTCCGTAAGTATAGAAACATCAGGAAATCTACCTATATGTTAGGGTGTTATTTAAGTATGTGACCAAACTCCAAGGGGTGCTTCTTTAAGTGATTTTAAAAAGAAAAGTTCATATAAACATGGGTCCGAAAATGCATCGTTTTTACGATACAGGGTGTCAAACTTTAAAAAAAAATCGGATGTTCGTAAATATCTCAATACTCTTTTATTCGATTTTGTTGAAATTTGGCAATTCTATTTGTAATAATAAGAGGATAATTTAGCCTCAATTAGATTAAAATTATTAAGTCCAGTGGCATCCCGGAAGACAGTCCAACTCATATTTTGGACAAAAAAATTGCGCGCCACTGACTTTTTTAAAAATTATGTATTTTTTAGAATTAAGCAACTACAAATACAACTATTTTTTCTACTGAATTTTTTCATATTTTGTTTTATTTTCGAGAAAAAAAATAAAAACCACTTTATTGCATGTTCCCACTCAGCTCAACAAACATTGTAAATGCCAGTATTCAATCCTAAATAAAAATGTTGCAGAAATAGTTGTGTCATAAGACCATGGTCCAGGCGGGACCTGTTGGTACAGCATGTGCAGCCGAAAGGCTTACTATTTTTTTGTTTAACGTTAACCAGGCGGGACCTACAGATTTTGACGTAGGATTCGAAGCAAGCTTATGCACTAGTTTAGTCGTCGAGAGCCCTAAAGAGACAGAGTTATCCGCCCCGGTCAGTGGGTCGTATTCAGGACTTATCTAGTGAGATACTGCATTCTTCCTATTAAGATTATTGGGTATACTAAGCATACATCCGCCATGGGAATCGTACCAGAGTCGTTTTAGCCAAATGCGGTACCTCTACCACTGGACTACCATACTGGTCTGTTAGTATTTAATACATTTTTTCACTTTTTAGTTGACGTTGATGCAGCAGCAAAAATTTATGGAAGCGAGTTTGTTAAAGAAGGCGTCAGATACATGAATATTGATAAAATGGTAGTGGACTTTAGACTAAAAAAGAGTAGATTTAGAATTAGGGATCTAATTAATCATGGAAACGTTATAGGTAAGTTTTATCCATTTCAATTGATATACTCAAAAGAGCAGGATCGAATCTCTGCATTGTTTTATAATAAAGATACGTTGAAGTTATAATGTTTTGTATAATTTTTAATGAATAATGTATAAGTGTTCATTATTTTGTGCCATCTACTAATTCACCTTTTTGTTCCCTCAAAAGAATACCAGCTTATTAATACTTAATTTTTTCGACTGTCGAATCAGTTTATATAAAATGTCTTGAAGCATACCTAATTCTTTTCGCTCCCTTGAACAAGTTAAGATATCAGCTATGTCCAAGTGAAACCCTAGAATGAAAAAAGAAATTCCAGAATTTTCAATCTTAGGAGATGGTCTCTAGTTATTCATATAGTATATTTCAAAAACGCATTTACATTTTTTCTTCTTTTTGACGATGATATTGCTAAGTTGACATTATCGGTTTAATCTTTGCACATTTATTTGGCATATTATCGATAAAAAATCGATTCGAATAGCCTGTTTACATTAGGTGCAATTGCAAGTAAACTTGCCTGTAACCATGCGCTTTGATGTCTTTTTAATCAGCTGATACAATTTTACTTATTTAAAAACGACCAATTAATTGCATCGCATGAACTTGCATGCAGTCATTGCACCAAATGAAAACAGGCTTTAACATTTACTATTATCGTCATTCTGCTATTCCGCCTGCGTTTTCTATAGCCTTTAAATTATAGTTTTAGGAATTATAAAAAGATAACTATTTAAAACTTTAGTAGTTACTTAAATAAAATTTTGTGGCGCTTTTATTTTTGTTACTCGAACAGTCTGGCATGAACATGGTGAAGATTCACCCCTCCCCTAGATATGACCCAAATTTTCTTTTAGTTAATTGGTAGCCAGTTTATTTTGACCAATCTATTCACTCACTTAGTGAATATAACGACATGCCCCTAATTAATATTTGTTTTAGGTGAAGCAATGAACAACTTCCTAAACAACAATTCAGAAGAAATAATAAAGGAGATGAAACCAGCAGCCAGACAATCCTTAGCCAAGCATTTCAAAGGATTTTTGAACGGTGCCTTTACGAGACTACCATTAAAGCTTTGGTTGCCTGACGCGTAGTCTCCTATTATTTATGTAAGGTTTAGATCCAAAGATTACTCTAAAACTGTTGTTAGACTGAATTATTCTAAGGATATAAGATGTAAAAATAGATCCTTAGTATCAGAAATCCACAAGGTGTTAAAAGAGTTTTGTTTTTCATATTTTAACAAATATACTAAGGTATTGAAAAGTAAAATAGAAAATTCGAAAACTCCTACTTACATAGTAGATTATCCAAATCTCAACTTCACCAATGTATTCCTTAAAATTACATTACGAATTTTAACTTTTAATATGTATTAGACTTTTAATTAATGTTTTCTATGCAAGAAATTACGATTCCTGCTTCATATAGCACAGAAATTGTGATAAACCTATGAATTTAAGAACAAGGCATTATTAGTAGAGAATCAATATTCAGTTTTAGTTGTTTTTATAGGGTTTGCTCGGGTTGTCTCTCAAAAAAGTAGCAAACTGTTGCAAAACCTTTTATGCTTCTAGCTTCACAAAAATAAGGAAAATACCTTATAAGAGCATCGGAAACTGGAGACCAGACCAGACTTAGATATTTACAGCCGTATTCACTAAAGGGGTATAATTTTAAAACCATCATTAATTTAACAGTTCTAGATTTAAAATGTCAGAATAAGGTAACTTGTGTCGGGTTGTACCGGGTGAGTCAACGATTGCGCCGGAGTAAATTTATGCCTTGAAGATAAGATTTTTCGATTATGAGCTTTTGTATGAAGGTATGGCTGGATATCTGACACATTTTAAAAATATTTTGAATTATACAGGGTGCGCCCAAAAAGTAGGGTGTCATAAAGTTACATTTTTTTAAACGGGACACCCTATATTTGAATACATTTATTAATTGTACGTGTTATTTCATACATTTTTATTTTTGGTTTAATATACGAAAAAGTTGCAGTTTTTAAGATAATTCGACTTATAATGAAAATTTTACATTTGCAAGGATCTCGTTGTTGTGAAAATGCTACTTAAATTTTGACACTAAGCTATTCATAATTTTTATACTTACTAAATAAAGTCAAAAATACATATTCACTATGAAATATTTGACGTCTCATTTACAGGGTGTTTACTTTCTAGGACCAAAGTCAGAATACTTCTATTGAAAAATATCACTTTTATTAAATAGAACATCCTATATATTTTTCTGTCATCTTACAGCTCGTCATAAACTCTTCAACTTTCGTGAAGAACGTCCTATCCCTATCTCTAATAGTTTTTGAAATATTTTGATGTTTCGAGATTTAATGTCCTCGTTATAGCATTGTTTGTCAATCACAATTAGGGATGGGCGATATCAGCTTTCACCTATCGATAGGTAATAGTCATCTACCTATCGATATATTTTCGTTATCGATAGGTCGGTAGTTATCGATATATCGATATATATCGATAACTATCGATATATCGATAACTATCGATATAGGTATTGATAACTATCGATAACTATCGATATACCTATCAAAATAAATTTTCATTACCATGACACACACACAAAAACACATTAAATTTGAAAGAAAATTAACCAATTTATTTTTTTTAATTAAAAATTATTTATTAATCGATAGTTATCGAAAAATCGATAGTTATCGAAAAATCGATAGTTATCGAAAAATCGATAGTTATCGAAAAATCGATAGTTATCGAAAAATCGATAGTTATCGAAAAACCGATAGTTATCGATAGTTATCGAACAATCGATAGTTATCGATAGTTATCGAAAAATTGATAGTTATCGAAAAATCGATAGTTATCGAAAAATCGATAGTTATTGATATATCGATAATTTTTGTTTCACATATTGTTATTCGACATATCGATAACTATCGATAACTATCGATATATCGAAAAAAATCCCATCCCTAATCACAATAGCCATGGAAAATAAATGAAAATAATGGCAGTGGAGAAAACATTAAGAATCAGATCAATGTAAAAATTAAGCCTTTTTGCTGCAAAGTTTATTGTCCAGTCATTTTATAAGTTTGTACTCAAAATGAATTTTTCATAAAATGAATTAATTGATATGATTTATGTTTTGGGCGAGGCGGGTAAAAAGTGTATTTTTGCTGAACAACTATCCAGGATGAAATATCCCGAGAGGCGAACATCCAATCCTCGAAGTTTTCAAAATTTATTGGAAATGTTTGATTCAACAGGCGTGATCCATTGACAAAAATGCTATAACGAGGACATTAAATCTCGAAATATGAAATTATTTCAAAAACTAGTAGTTATAGAGATTGGACGTTCTTTACGAAAGTTGAAGGGTTTATGACGAGCTATAAGATGAAATATATAGGGTGTCCCATTTAAAAAAATGTATCTTTATGACACCCTACTTTTTGGGCGCACCCTGTATAATTCAAAATATTCATACAATAGCTCATTATCGAAAAATCTTATCTTCAAGGCCTTAAATTACTCCGCGCAATCATTGATTCACCCGGTACAAAAATTTTAAACAATAATTAACTAACCAGCAACTTTTACACTGACATAAATGACATTGGTAGAAATGTTTGAGAGTGGCCCGGATAGTTTAATTTTGGATTTATTAATCATACAACTTTGTGTCAATTTCCTTCGTTCTAATTTTGAAAATCACAATCAGCTATTTTGGTGTAAAAAATAATTTGTAAATGCAAAAATTGACAGGAGTTGTCAAGCAGTTTCGAATTTTTCAGAAAAATTAGATGCACATTATATTATGTTATTACGTACAGTTACATCCATTAAGTCTTGGGCAGATAATCTGTCAGATTTTAGTTTTTTTCTAAATTTTCTAATCATTAGGAATTAACAAGATGTAGCAGAAGTTTTGTTATTTTACTGTAAATCTATACCAAGTTATACCAGGTTCAAATCTATCGATACCTATTTACAATACACCAGGGCGCCCTCTTTGTCCAAGACTTTCCTTCTAGACATTAACGTTATCAAAGCCCTTGCAAAGTCCGAATTTAACTCATTCCAAGCTTCTGCAATTTTACTTTTAAATTCGTCCACATTTTGTGGCCTAAAATTATTAATACCTTTCGTTTTTTGATTAAATCACCCCACACATTTTCCATTACATTTAAATTTAGACTACGTGAGGGCCATGGTAAAATGATAATTTGTTCCTGTTCCATTCCTTCCCTTGCTGGTAGGGCTGTGTGAATAAATGAAATCCTTTTCCAGAAATCGTTCTAATGCAGAAGGTGACATGGTATTTTGTAAAATATTCATTTACACTTCTCTGTTTTGAATCGTCCTTGAATAAAGTGATAGACACTAAGTCCATGAGCAGTTATCCATCCCTAGACGTTTACAGAAAATCGACCACTAGTTCGATTCTTTTGGGTAAATCTTTCTTCAAATCGAGTTCTTAGAGGCCTACCTATATACTCTGATTCATTAATACGATTGAAACAAACCCTTTGTCGAGCTGTCCTTACAGATCCCGAAAAATGTATCTCCATTTTAGCTTTTACAATGGATTTAAAGGGTTAGTCCCTTAATACGTGTAGTAAATTAATATGATGTTCTTCATTGGATTGTTTGGGACGACCACTTCCAGGTCTCCTTTCCAAGGAACGCGTTTCTTGCCATTTTGTTTTAATAAAAATAAACCGTGCTCTTTGGAATGTTAAGTCCTTCTGAAACATCCCTTTCAGACCAACAACCGTCCTACTCAATAATATAATGAATTATCAAAACTTTCTACTGGGTCGTTAAGTTTGGCATTTTTCAAAAATTAAAACACACATTTTGCTATTGTTTTTTCTATAATGACATTTTAAATAGGTAATTTGTTTAACAGGAATTAGAGGTGTCATTCATGTCACAGTCAAAGGCCAAGTTAGTTAATTATTGTTAAAAACTTTTGTGCAACTCAACACAAGTATTTTATTTTAAATATTTTTTCTGTTTTTCTTTAAATTTATTAAGAACATTTTATGCGTACAATTTTCATTAATAGAACTAAAACTATTTTGGAAAAATCTATCGATAGAAAAAGTGTAATTTCAAAATATAGCGTATTAAACCAATGACACGCTAAAAATACAATTAGGAGACATACTTAACGTCTTATATGTGGATGGACTAAAATTATTAAACCTCGTTATTTTCGTATTTTAGAATCTCGTATTTTCAGTATTTTAGAATCTTTTATAGTTGATAAAAAAGTGTCAACCCTGCACCTTTATATAGTGAGTCCTATTATTATGTAGCAATAAAAAAAAGTTGTCACAAATGTATACGTACATACAATTATTGTATATTTTGATTCGAAAATAAATTTATTGATAATATAATTAATTTTTGTTGCCCACCCCTGTCCTTTTAAAATAAAATAATTTATTTACCTTAAGGTCCATTATTACTCTTGATAGCAGTTAGAGAAGTAAGTTTAAAGTTAAATGTTAAGGTCTACAAATTTGATTTCTACTTTACTACCCCAGTGGGTATTTTGATTACAAACTGGCAACACTGCTGATACTCGAAGGTATGACTTGCAACGGAAATTATTGTTTTGATTTTACTATACCAATGATCTATAGATGGCAAATGCAATTCATAAACGCTTGACAACATCGTTTGTATGAGAGAGGCGGTGAAGACCTGGGTGGGGGGCAGGCAGTAGAGACCACGGTGGATTTACCTTTGAATGTGACTTTTCTACTATAGTTTACCTAACTACAAATAACCCAACTTTCTATGTACTCATCTGTTTTCATCATTTTTAGGATTTTAAGCGGACATTCGAAACAATTGACAGGGCTAGATTATTGAGTAAATTGTATCAGTATGATATTCGCGGAAACATTTATAAATGGTTTAAAAATTATTTAAGTAACAGGTCACAGAAAACAAAAATATCAAAAACATATTCAAATAAAAAAATACTATAGGAGTTCCTCAAGGAAGTATACTAGGTCCAATATTATTTATTTAATACATCAACGATATGTCTTTAGTTTTAAAAATGTGTAAGTTACAAATGTTTGCTGATGACACCTTAATTTACATTAATGTTTTAAATATTTTTGATGGTCTAAATACTCTAAATTCTGAGATAAATATATTATTAAATTAGCTAAAAGTAAATAAATTAAAATTAAATATTTTAAAAACGAAATGTATTGTTATGGATAATAATTTAAATTGTCAAAATATAAATGTTGTAATTGATGGTAAAAATTGGAATTAGTAAACAGTTTTAAATATTTAGGGATAATCATTGATTCAAAATTAAAATTTTTTAAATATTTTGAAAGTATCATATCGAAGATTGCCGGAAAAGTGGGTTATTTTAAAAGAATCAGTTCTAATTTAAGTTTGTTTTCTAAAAAAACTGTATTTAATACTATTATATTACCACATTTTCTTTATTGTTCTTCCATTTTATATTGTGCTAGTGAGTAAATATTTAATAAATTACAAATTTTACAAAATAAGGCAATGCGGATTATTTTAAATTGTGACAAATATACGAAAAAAATTAATTTTAGGTTGAAAAATTTAGATTGGTTGAATGTCAGAAATTTAATTTTTTATATATAGTATGTATCTTTATATATAAAATTAAAAATAATTTATTGCCTGCTTGTTTAAAAAACTTTTGTTCTATTAATTATGACCATCATAATAATTTTAAAACAAGAACTAATCAAAATTTTTATGTGGATTGTGGATAAAGTATCTAAAACATTAGTTTATAAATCTATTTTTTATAAAGGTTTGATAAAATATAATAATTTGGAAAATTATATAGAATCTCAAAAATCCTTAAATTTGTTTAAAAAATCTTTAAAATTGCATTTAATTAAAAAACAAAATGATACGTAATATTTGATACAATTTACAAAATGTTACTATTTTGTCTGTTTTTGTTAAAAGAAGGTTGCGTTTTTTTAAAAAAATTTAAAAATAAATCTAAAAAAATGTATTAAAAAATATTTAATTGTAGCTTTTTGCTAAATAAAACATGTTACTACTACTACTACTACTACTACTGCTACTACTACTACTACTATTACTACTACTACTACTACTACTACTACTACTACTTCTCAGGCTGGATCTCGGAGAAAATATAAGAACCATAGCTTTCGTAGACGACCTAGTAGTTTTAGTTAAGGCTGAGGACAGCGAATTTCTGGCACTTAGAACAAACGAGGCCTTATGGAGGATAGAAAAATGGCTGAATAAACATAAACTGGAACTGGCACCCGAAAAGTCGGAAGCGGTGATCCTAAAAGGAGGAAGACGAACAGACAACATGTTTTTTAATTTAATGGGAAAACAAATCGTGCCCAGTCAGTCAATAAAATATCTAGGGATTGTGATAGGAAATAAGTTAAATTTTAGAGATCACATAAATACCATAGCCAAAAAAGCAGAAGAAAAAACAGCAGCACTATCGAGATTAATGCCAAATGTCGGAGGACCCCGATGTCAAAAGAGAGCAGTTTTAAGCGGAGTCCTGCACTCAATTTTGCTGTACGGATGTCCTGTCTGGCAAAACATCATACATACCAAGAGGTATCGAGACAGGATGGAAAGGGCACAGAGAAAAATACTGTTAAGGGTCGCCAGCTCATACCGAACTGTATCCACTAAGGCACTACAGGTTATCACAGGAATACCACCCATCGAGCTGCAGGTATTGGAGAGGACATATATATACAAGGAACAGGATAAAAAACAAGCAAAAACGGATGCAAGAAACCAAACTCAAGCAAACTGGCAAGAAATGTGGACAAACAATACATCCAAAGGACAATGGACTAAGCAACTAATTCCTGACATAAGACGATGGGTAAATTGCAAACACAAGAAAATTGACTATTATACCACTCAAGTATTAACTGGACACGGGTCGTTTTTTACGTACCTTCATAAAATCGGTGTCGAAGAGAGTAGCAAATGCATGTACTGCGAAGAAGAGGACACAGTGGGACATACTCTATTCCGGTGTGAAAGATACGAACGACTAAGACAACATACTTATTTTTTACTGGGACAACTACTAAATGAGGACAATTTCATAGGACACATGCTAGATAGTGAAAAAAAATGGAAGATAGTGCAGGAAATGATAAGTAAAATAATGAAAAACAAAGAAAAGGAAAGAAACGAAAGACAAAAGAGAAACGAACGATGAAAAGACAGATGCTGCTATTTGAAGTATACCAAATCACGGTAGTTCCAGATAGTAGTAGGAGAAGAGAGGGGAAGTTTTTTAGTCGGTAGGCGTATCCCAAGAGGGAACGAATCCGACACAAAATCGACCACAAAAGAACACTCGGTCGAAAAGTCTTAAAAGATTTTTTTACCCCTCCCACTAAAAAAAAAACTACTACTACTACTACTACTACTACTACTACTACTACTACTACTACTACTACTACTACTACTACTACTACTACTTTCTACCCGTCAAAATAAAATTTTGACAAATTTTTTTTTTTAATTTTGAAAATTTTTGTCGTTTTTTTATTTCTTGCGAAACTCCGTTATTGTAAGTTTGAGAGAAAAATATAACTATATTTATGGAACGTTCGAAGATGCGTCTTTTTTTATTTTAAAAATATAAAAGTATTATCAGTTTCGAGAAATGAAGCAAAATATAGAAATCATATTTTGGCCGATATCTCGAAAACCGTAAGAGATACGAAAAAATAATAACAAGCTGAGATGTAGATTTCTTCGAGATACAACTTTTTAGTTATTATTGTGAAAAAAGCGTGGGGTGCTCGATATACGAAAAATATAGCACAAAGCGCCCCACGCTTCTTTCTTTCACAATAATACTGTTTATCGTTCATTATTATTTTCTGCCTATATTAAGAATTTCAAGAATTATTTTAAACTATATTTATTTTCCGCTTTTTAGTTTGATTAATTATTGTAGCGTGTTTTTTAGTTTTTTTAAACTATATTTATTATTTTACTCAATGCGGTAGGAATGTATTTTTCTATAAGTAAGTTAAGGCAGTATGAATAAAAGTCTAATTCATTATGTCGTGTGGTCAACAAACTAAGAATGGCCGCCGGATTGATCTCCGGATCTAGTAACTAGTAACCGTAGAGCATTCGGGTCTTTTTTTTTGTAGTAAGAGTGGCGAAAAGAAAATATTGGAAATTATTTTGTTTGTAAAATGTCCGCAAGGGGGCGTAACCGTTATGACTGAAAATTATGATTTTCTTTGTGTTTTGACTAATAAAAAGATATCAAAGATAACTTTATTTTAATCCTTTCCTATTTCCTAATACTTTTTGTTTCACATAAATTGTCCGATTTAGTAAAATAAAGTGGTGGGAAATTCAAATGTTTCTTTAAAATAAACTACGATTACTTCCATTTGGCAAACCGATGTTAAAAAAGTGACCTCGATTAAGAGAGCTTTATTTAACCTACAAACCAAGCTCTCGTTGTTGTATCTTCGAGTTTTGCCGTCGCCGCTAGATGGCGTTTACTGAAATATAAGCAAATAATAATATAACATAATAAAGAACTCGTTTAGAGATGTAGGTAATCTACGTCCAAGTCAAGGTCAAATTCGGAGCAGGTGTTATAAGCACCCTTCCAAATTGTTTTGCCTACCTACGTATATTTAAACTTTAAACCCATTTCATATTCCCAGTTAACAAAAATAATTTCATTGGCCTTACCGTCTTATTTTCTTTAAGGTTATATTTATATTATATACAGTTTGAGCAGTAAAGTCCGCATCATATGAGATTTTTTTTATTAATAACTTTATTCAAAATTTGACTTTAGCATCAAGTTCTGCTTCGATCGAGATAAAAATTAAGCAAAAAATACTAGTCACGTGATTCGCATTATCTGTCAAATTTTAATATTTTCCAAAAAATAATTCAAAAGTGGGGTTATTTCTGAAAGAATCGAAAAAAGTTATTGGAAAAAGTTTTTTTCAATGCAGTTTCTAGCCCATATGCAAAATTTTAGCTGCATAAGATAATTTTGATTTTTTACCCATATTTTGTAAATTGCACCACTTTTGCAAAATAAGACTCAAGGCAACCTACATAAAACTTCTTAGTTTTGACAATGCTTTATTTCAGATACATTTTCTTTAAAGTAGCGCCATATTAAATGTGTGTTTTTCTGCAAAATCAAAATTGGGCTATTAAAATTTGGTCGCTTGTGATGCAAAGTTTATTTATTTTTGACCCTGTATAAAATAAGTATTTTTGAAAACGTAGTTTGTGTCTGAAAGTAATACACCCTAATATTAAGACAAAAAAGAACACAGTGTCATCAGTAAAGTGTTCATTATGTGGAAAATACATTTTAGTGGTGGTAAAAATCAAAATTATCTTATGCAGCTGATGCATTTAAAGAAACTTTTTCTAATAACTTTTTTCGATATTTTCAGAAGAAACCCCTAGTTTGAATTATTTGTTGGAATTTTGTTAATATTTGTTTATAATGTACCGGGTGAACAACTAAGAATGGTCGTCGGCTATATCTCAGAAACTGGAAGTCCTAGAGCTTTTAAGTAAAATATTTTTTAGTAAAAGTGCCCAAAAGAAAATGTTGGAAATTATTTTCGAGTTTCTAAACTCACCGCTAGAGGGCGTAAATCCAAAATTTTCCATTTTTTGAAGGGTACACCCTGTATGTTTTTAAATTTTCAAATTCCACATAAAATTATAATTATTTTTTATTAAATGCATCATTAGTCTATACTTCATAGTTTCCGAGATATTGACTCTCGAAAAGGGACATTTTTAAACTTTGACAGCTTCTAACTTTCTAACAGTACGTCTTAGAGCAAAACGGCTTACATGTCCCTATCTTCAATTTTTATTATCTTCCCAAAAAAATCAACTTCCGGTTAAACCGGATGTAACTCGAAAGCAGGAAATATAGTTGTTCCGGTTTAACTGGAAGTTGATTTTTTTGGGAAGATAATAAAAATTGAAGATAGGGACATGTAAGCCGTTTTGCTCTAAGACGTACTGTTAGAAAGTTAGAAGCTGTCAAAGTTTAAAAATGTCACTTTTCGAGAGTCAATATCTCGGAAACTATGAAGTATAGACTAATGATGCATTTAATAAAAAATAATTATAATTTTATGTGGAATTTGAAAATTTAAAAACATACAGGGTGTACCCTTCAAAAAATGGAAAATTTTGGATTTACGCCCTCTAGCGGTGAGTTTAGAAACTCGAAAATAATTTCCAACATTTTCTTTTGGGCACTTTTACTAAAAAATATTTTACTTAAAAGCTCTAGGACTTCCAGTTTCTGAGATATAGCCGACGACCATTCTTAGTTGTTCACCCGGTATGTAAAAATGTATGTTTTTGTGAATAAAAATACCTACATATGATTGATAAGTGTTTTATTTTGTTAAATAAGAAAAAAATCATACTGTTAAAATTATTTGAGAGGCTAGAAAAAGGACTGCAATTTTTTGTTTTGCCCAGGGGCGGCGTTATTGCTAGAGCGGGGCCTGGTCACGAGGCATTTGGGCACAGGCATGCTAATGGAAAAAAATAGCTTGCTAAAAGCTACTTCTTAGAAATGCAAGTAGTAAAAAATTTATAGTGCATTAAAAAAAAAGAGCCAGGTATCAAAAAGTCGAAGGTGTGTAGTTTAGTATTAACAACATAATTTTTTTATCCCAAAGAATCGAGTGTTCATAATTTGTACTAACACGATACACAGTTACTAAATTGTTAAACAATATTTCCAAAAAAGTATCGTAAATTGTTGCGCCATTGATGAAAATTATAAGTTATCTGAAACGTCTATATTCTTGTGTATTTATAATAATAAATTACGAAATTCCAAACTATTTTTGAGCAATATTTACTTTTCTAGAAAAAGTAAGTAATACTCGTTAGTGTTTACGTTAGTAAAATCAAGGCAATTTCTAATATTTTATTTAGTTAATTACAGCCAATTATGATTAGATAACAAAATAGTTCAGGACAGGGTAACCGGACGATGCGGTAATAGATAAGTAAGTTTATAAAATAAAATCGTAGTTTTTAAATCTAAACAAATTTGATAAAAGAGCAGTCAATAACCTAATATCTAATGCTGACAAATATGTATATATGAACTACATACTACGGTGATTCAGTAAAGTTTTCGCGTAGTACAAATTTCACAATAAAGCGGTTATACAGTGTGTCCCCGGATCGAAGCACGAATGGGTGAAAAAGCCTGAATTTTTTGAGTTGAAACTTTATCTTCTGTGGTTCAGCCCTGCTTCGATAGAAACAAACTGGTGTCATAATTTTAGATTCAAAAAGTCAAGTATGACTAGGAAATTGACAAAAAACTTGTTTTTCCACTAGTAAAGTCCTTTTCTAGGAGATGCGAAAAAATGTTATTGGGCAAATATTAAAAAATTTCGTTAAAAAAGTTGTTCAAAATAAAAAAGTATGTAAGTTTACAAAATTTTATATTCTTACTCAGTTTTTCTTTCTGAACATTTTTTTCGTATTTCTTAGAAAAAAACCCTTTACTAGTTGAAAAAATAAGTATTTTGTAAATTTCAAACACATAACTAAAATTATGACACAAATTAGTTTCTACCCCAGAAGATGAAGTTTTAACTCAAAAATTTTCAGTCTTTTACATCTATCCATGTGTCGGTTCGGGGACACACTATAGAATATGACTTTAATATTCATATTCATAACTTATCACGGTGGCTTTTAATAGGCCCTAAAATTGTTGGTATAGCGAATGGGGGGTTAGGAAGCTAAAGGTAGACCGATTTAAAGTACACTACTTAGCAGAAAATAATTTTTTAAATTTTTATTACACAAATTAATTTTCACGGTGCGGGTCCGGTCCTGCTGTCACTTTAGAATGGCCAAACCGAGCCGGAGTTATAAAGTTGTAGCTTTGTGACTAGAATGTCCCAATAGCTGAAATCTGGCCTTTAATTTAACAATAAAGTAGTGGACGAAACCTCAACAGATAGAATGTTTAAGGTGGGAATAACGACGCAATTTTCTATCGTCAATTAGATTTGCCTAACTATTGGCGATTCGCATGCGCACTTCAGTGCTGTATTCATTAGAGTACCTAGTTATTTTTATCCTAGTGGCATACGGAGAAGAAAGACATACATATTCTGAAGCGGGTAGAGCAAGGCAGATGTTAGTTAGCCGGTCATAGTTTTGTTAACTTTCGTTTTTTGTGAAATTACGACCCCTTTCCTGTTAAAACAAACACATATTCTCAAGAATTCTTAGGAGAGATGACATCTAGATAGACTAGAAAATATCATGTTGCCAGTAAAAATTGTTGTTTTTACTTCAGTCCTAAAAATCGACGTGTTTATGTGGATTTGTCCCGTTTTGTATGCGTTAATGTAAAATAAATAATTACTGTTATAAGTGTTATATCTTATTATAATTATACCTTTAAAATATTTCTATTATGTAATATCATTTACTACGCCTTAATTAATAAAATTATTAATTATTGATTTTCTTTACAAAATGAAATTTTTATTTTTCAGACCCAATTTGGTAAATTAATGACCTTTGCCGTTTTTATTTGACATATCAAAAACTAATTATATCGTTATCTTTCTGTTTGAATTTATGATGTGTAAAAGTTAATATTTCTGCGTATTTTTCAGATTAAAGTCTAATAAACGAAATGCTTAAAAATAATTTCAGTTAGAAAACTGTTTTTTAAGGAGGATATACTTGCTCATGTAGTGAGTACTATTTTGTATGTAGTCCTTGCATGAGAGTTAGAAAACCCTCCTGTTCGCGCGGAATACACTACTAGGGCTACATAGCTTATCCGTCTGGATACCGAAAGAGGCGATGGCGGCCTTCTCTAGAATGCATCGTGCCAGGTGCTGGAGAGGGAAGTCCAGTGGCGGCTGGTTAATGAAGGGCTCTGGGGCGCCGCCCTCCCTGCAATTATTTCAAACAGAATCCAAAAATACTTTACTTAAAAAACCAATAACGCAATGTATGTAAGCAATCAATTAAAATAATTCAAACCAAACGTAGCCCTATTCTAACGGGCAGGCTATACTCATAGACAAGCTAATTGCTAGTGCTGGAAAGTTTAGTTCGTTTTGCCGATTTCAATCTTTCGTTCTCGTTCAATAAAGTGAATAGTTCAAAAGACTAGTTCGTTTAGTTCATTTAGTTCATTGATTTATACTGGCATAGTGAAGTAAAAGAAATATTTTAAAATTTAAATTATATATTAAATTAACAAAAAATACAGTAGACACCGACAATATTTTTTGTTCATTTCCATACCGAAATAGTCCGAAATCATCGCGGCATGCATCGGTCGGTCAGGTGACAAAACCTATAATCTCGGTCGTCTCGCTCTCGCTTGCATAGTTCATTCCGTTTAGACTTTAGTTCGCCTTGTTTCAATCTCTCAGTAATTACTGATTGAATCTTTTAGTTCAGTTGTCAGATTCGATCTTTTGAACTAGTTCGTTCGCGAACTACACAACTCTACTAATTGCGCGCTCTCAAGGTTGTACTAAGCACGGGCGGCGGCGGGCGACCGATTATCCGTCCCGATTCAACGCGCCTTCTCGATGGGTTGTCATGACGACGGAGGCCTACACATCGCACAACGAGCGGCCACGGAGAGCTCCAATTTTTCGCGCCCACTGTTCGCGAATCGCGAATCGCGATGCGACCTGTCGTATGTCGATGCCGCTGACTCGCTGACGTTTTGTTTATTTGTTTTGAGTTATTTATTAGTTGTTATAAAATTGGAAAATTTCGTCTAATATGAAGGTCAGTAATTTACAGAAGGTTGTGTTTAGTCCTCTGAGCTTAAGTGAAAAACTTGATTTAAAAAATGCAGGGCGGCCACTACAAATATTGAACATTGTACAAGTGCAATCAAAATGTAAAAGTAAGGCACAGTTTACGCGTAAGTTTGACAAAGAAATATATAATAAAATATTCTGGATATGCGGTTGTGAGGACAAAAATTATTTTGTTTGTTTCGTGTGTCTTCTTTTTGGCGGGGACGATAATTGAACTAAAAATGGGGTGAAGGACTTAAAACATATTTCAGAGAAAATAAAAAACATGAAAATAGTGCAAAACATCGTTATAATTTATTTATTTATTTATTTATTAACGCCAAAAGGGATACAAACAGGTAACAAGATACCCACTGGAGTATCCACATAATATAATTGTAAACTATAATAAAACTCTAATAATGCCTATAAATAGTAATGTGGTAAGTTTTGAGATGTTAGGACAAACTAATATTTTAACTTGTTTAAGTAGTGCTTATGCTGATGAAATTAAAATTCACAACGAGAAAGTTAGAAAAAACAGACACGTACTTTCGAAAATAATAGACATTTTAATTTTTTTTTATTTGAAGCCAGCGCCCCCCTGACTCACTAGTCACGAGCCGCCACTGGGGAAGTCCCAATACTTTCCTTCAAAGCGACCCCGTCAAGAACTCTTTGAGAGTGAACAGGAAGTACTCTCTAACGATACCGAGTAAGGAACAGTGGGAAAAGAATGAAAACGCTCTGGTCTACTGCACTGATGGATCATGCATAACCGGAGTTGAGTCGTCGGAAGCTGGAGAGTATAGGACCTGGAAAAAACTGACATCTGTAGAAGCTAGGAAATTATGTTCACTGGTCGTAATTATATTCTAAAATAATGCATTTATCATATTTATGGGTTGTTTGTTTGTTAAAGTGCTCTAATATTTAGATAATAAAGCCTTGACGTGACGTTACAATGTGAAATAGAAATAGAGAATTTGGGCGCGTGGGCATACCGAGTATAGGGGTATCGTGAGTTACAGTATAAGGTTTTTAAATTCTGAATGATGAAAATTTATGAATATGTGAAGTTTCTAATACGCCGATCAACCCTCAAAATTCGCGTGATTCTATAGCCGCCGTAACTATTGGAGATATCGTAAAAATGATTTTGATGAAACTTTTTTAATTCAAATTTAAATGCGCTATAACTTTTGTCGAGGGGTATTTCGCAGGGGAATTTTGGTGTACAATGTTTAGGAGTTAGTAAGGAATTAAAGGAATTGGTGGAAATTGGAGGAATTAGTGGAAAATTAGAGGAATTAGTGGGAAATTAGAGGAATTAGTGGAAATTACTCGGGAAATTTGGGGAATTAGTAAGAAAATAGTGGAATTAGTAGGGAGTTAGTGGGGAATTAGAAGTGAATTAGTAGATCGCGCAACGTTGCGTAACACGTGCGGCGTCTTTGATTTTGCTCGGACAATATATAGTATACAAATGCATACTGGAAATGGTAATATGAAATTAAAAAAAAAGAATTGTATCGGTTTTTGAAAATTCACAACATTAGAGAAAATCGGCACAACTACTATTTTTACTTCCCTCACCAGAGCAATTATTGTAATCGACGCGGTAATCGATAAGAAATGATCCTCCAAGATTTTTCTTTTCGCGTTTTTGGTTGCAATGGTTGATACAAGGTTGACATGGGTTGGAAAAGGGGTTACTTGTTAATATTCGATGTCGCATACCATTTTTGGCAAGTTTGTATTATTTTAACAACCTGATCAATAATAACTGAAATAATAGCAAGTAAAATGGTGAGGGTGGGGGTAAAATTAAAAATATTAAGCTATGGATATTTTTAACGACTTATTTAGGCGAAATATTAAAAAAGAAATTATTTGTATAAAAAAAAAAAGCACAGTCTTTCTCCACAATTTTATTAGAATAAATTAACTGGGTGAACCTAGAGTTATTCTTTACAATTCTACATGTTTCGAGTGTAGAAACACCTATCATCAGGAAAACAAAGTATATAGTACAATGCTGTTGTTAGCAATAGAGAAAATAAAGAGTGGTATTGAGCCGTAATGGAGCTTTCAGTGGTGCACATGAGGTGTAAAATATGAATAGTCAGAAGACCGACAAGAATTCAGCATACTAGAAAGTCAAGGGATGCTGAATTCTTGTCGGTCTTCTGACTATTCATATTTTGTTTAATCTTACATACACATACGAGTTGTTTTTAGCGAGGGAAATTTTTTGTGTTTCTTGGGATTGTTGATTATGTTATGATTGACTTTGATGGGTTTATTGTTTTTTTTTGAAGATGCGTGATTGGTAAACCGAGTGGTGGTGAACTGGAGAATAGTGTGACTCCTCGGATGGCTCCGATGATTTGGAGGAGTTTTCAAATGAGATGTTGCCGTGTAAATGGGAAAATTCATCGGAAACTGCCGTGCGCGAGCAACACTTAGAACACTATTACGCGGTTTTTTATTACCAGTCGTGGTTTATTGGTCGGATAATTGAAGATAGAGAAAACGCAGATTATAGAATAAAGTTTTTTAAAGCAGAGCACATTTATTTGGCCCCGATCAGAAGACATTGATACCGTCCATGCAGATTTTATTTTTTACGGCCCTAATAATTTATTTGGTGGCGGTCCATTTCAATTTAAACAGGCAGACCAACTTAATATTATCAAGAACAGATATAAAGCGTTTGAAAACCAATAATTTTTTATTTTTGTTCAATAATGGTATTACTACTAGAAACCGTATGTTTAGTTTTATAATATAAATAACCGGTACTTTTACTTTCATAAGTTTTTTGATGTAACAATAAATTGTTCATTGTTCCCAGCTTTTTTATTTTAATACCTGCTGCAAATATCTAGATATCATTTATTTATTTTACACCATTTTGTGGCCTAGTTTACGAAACATATTTGGTAAATTCGTAGGGAATTAGCTTGGAAATTAGTTAAATTAGGGGAATTAGTAAGGAATTAGGGTAATCACCAGATATTTTTTAAAGTTAATAAGGAACTATAATATATAAGGGGAATTAGTGAGGAATTAGAGGAATTAGTAGAATACTGGGAATTAGTGTACAGATTTTTTTCTGCGGTTTACCCCTCGACTTTTGTCAAATACTTCTTAGTATTTTTGTTTTAAAGCTGCGGTTAAAAAACATTTTTTTAACAGTGGTATCGAACAGAGGAATTTACAGTAGTACCGTGCGAGCAAAAATTATTTGCATCAAAGAAGGCTTGGATTAAAAAACGTAGGGCTTGGTTTAGATCACAATGATATGGGGACGATATATCTAACCAAATCTAGGTTAAAATTGTCAAATTCATATTATGACATGATATGCCAAACTAATGAGTAATAAAATAAGGAGACAAATACAAATTTATTTTTGTTGTTTACAAAATTAACAAAGTAAGAATATACAGAAAGAAAAAGAAAATATTACATAACCGGAGAGGTGGAACCAGGCATCATCCGAAAAAAATGTCAGGTCTAATAAATCATTTCTTTCCAATAAATTGTAGGTAAATCATTGAGAGTAATTCCTGCGTTTTTCAAAATCTGCGGCTTGTATTTCTTGGAATACTTGCACTTATAAGGAAATAAATTTAGCTGCTTCTTAAGAATAGTCCTGCATGTTCCATAAGATCTTCCCACTTCTTGGGACAGGCATCTTATACAATTTGTTGGCGTATTTTGCATTATTTCACAAACGTTTGCAACAAGTTCTTCTGTTCTTACAGATGGTATTCCTGCTCCTTTTTTGTGTTGTATAGAACCTGTTTCCCTAAACACAGCCACGGTTCTTTTCAGGCAATGATAAAAATCCCCAGCAATAAAAGCAACGTTAGGAAAATGTTCGTGAAAATAGTCTATGCACAAACCCGGATTGTATTGCCACTCACCATTTACTCTAACCCCGTTTCGAAAATACGCTTCAACCATGAATGTTTTGTGCTGTTCCGTAAAGCCCATTGTGTGAATTGTTCAAGAAATTGCAAAAATTAGCGATGAATCAAATTACTTGTATATAACGACTGTCAAAGATGACGGAATAACTGATTGATTGTTGATTCAGATAGTTACTGACACCCAACAGGTATTAAGCTCTACGGCTAGGCATCACGTCCTTAGATGCAAGGCCCTCTTTGATGCAAATAATTTTTGCTCGCACGGTATTATAAAGGTATGTTATTATGTTAACTCATACAACTTTGTTACTTTATCCAAAGGCTAAAAATTACATATTATTATACACCTATGTAATTCATAATATTATTACTCCGTACATAGCGATGTGACTATTTTTCAGGAGCAAAAATTATGTCCAAAATACGGACCACTTTTGTATATCAATTAACAAAGTCAAAAATTGAAACAACGCGACATAATATGACCTCAGAACATTAGGCTTACGTATTATTGAAATATATTGATACTAGCAATTTAAAATTCATTTACTAATAAAGTATTTATATTACATTTTTAACCTTCTTATCCTATTATTTGCTTTTCATTAATTGACGTTTTGAGAAAAGTGATTATTAATTGACATGGGGACCATTAACTTGGATGTTTTCGATAAATAAATTGATCAAAGCAGCAGTTGTGTCTTGCGTGTTTATCACTTATCAAGCGTCTAAAGGTTTACCTAAGAAGCATCTGCTACGTTTTCATAAGTATAATAATTGTTTTGCTTTTGCCATAAATATTTTCGATAATTTAATAGGTTTAGGATTTGTACAGAAAATAATAGACACCCTACGGAAATTGAAAAAATGCTTTTTGCATGTGATCTGCATACCCAAAACTTTGAAATGCGCCTGCTAATATCCCTATAAATAAAAAATTAACTAACACTAAAAATCGATTATTCTGATATTATACTACATTCAAAAGAATATTATTTTATACTTTCAAGAGCGTTTGTAATTTTTTTAAAATCCGGGTTTGTGCATGGACGATTTTCACTAACATTTTCCTAACGTTACTTTTATTGCTGGGGATTTCTAAAAAACCCGTGGCTGTGTTTAAGGAAAGAGGTTCTATACAATACAAAAAAGGAGCAGGAACACCATCTGTAAGAACAGAAGAACTTGTTGCAAACGTTCGTGAGATAATGCAAAATACGCCAACAAATTGTATAAGATGCCTGTCCAAGAAGTGGGAAGATCTTATTTAACATGCAGGATTATTCTTAAGAAGTAGCTACATTTGTTTCCTTATAAAGTGCAAGTATTCCAAGAAATACAAGCCGCAGATTTTGAAAGACGCAGGAATTACTCTCAATGGTTTACCCAAAATTTATTGAAAATAAATGATTTATTAGACCTGACATTTTTTCGGATGAAGACTGGTTCCACCTCTCCGGTTATGTGAATTCTCAGAATACACGCATGTGGAGTAGTGAAAATCCCCATTTTTTGTAGAGTCCACATTGCACCCTTAAAAAATTGGTGTCTGGTTAGCTGTTTCCCGAAGAAGAATTGTTGCATCTATTTTTTTCCATGACACAGTTACAGCACAGCGGTATAGAGACAATAATTTGAATCCATTTGTGAAGCAATTACTTGACGACGAACTACGTTTTGGATATTTTCACAGGACGGTGCAACCGCCCATACAGCCGCCGAAACTATTAACTAATTTTTTCGACGACAGATTGATCAGTTTTCGATCAGACATTGAATTCCCACCTAGATCACCTTGTTTAACGGTTATGAATTACTTCGTTTTTCCTCATTTAAAGAACACTATTTTTGAAACACCAGTTGCAAATTTAGACACCAGTTGCAAATTTAGAACAATTACAAGAAAGGATTATCCAAGAATGTGGTAACAGTTCTGCAGAGATGCTGGTCAACACTTTCGAAAATATGAAGAGACGTGTGAATTTATGCTTGGAGCATGGCGTGGCCAATTTCAGCAATTTATGTAATTATTTTTCTTTTTTTTTCTGTATATTCTTACTTTGTTAATTTGTAAACAACAAAAATAAATTTGTATTTGTCTCCTTATTTTATTACTCATTAGTTTGGCATATCATGTCATAATATGAATTTGACAAATTTTTAACCTAGATTTGGTTAGGTATATGGTCCCCATATCATTGTGATCTAAACCAAGCCCTACGTTTTTTAATCCAAGCCCTCGTTGATGTAAATAATTTTTGCTCGCACGGTACTTTATTTTCAAGCAAATAAACGTCAGTGCACGTGTTTGCTCTAATAAGTCTTTGACATGTAAAGATATTTTGGATTTACTAAACATGTTTACGTAAACAAGAAACAAAATAAATGTCCTTGTGATTAAGCAAAATTTGATATTTGTTTAGCCTTTCGGTTTTAAAGGGACAATTTTACAATAAATTCAGTCATGTCAATCATTTTTGCATTACTTAAATGATGTGTAGGTGTGTGTATCACCAGCACGAACTTCTTAAAAAAATGGACTGATGACATATCAAAACGAAAATGTCGGCTAAATGATATTAGCCATGATGTGGGCTACAGACGCTTGTGGAAGTTTTGGCTTGTGGCAACATTAAAGAACGTTAATATATTGCCATCTCTTATTACTTTATAAAAATAAAATGATAGTAATACACTCACAACTCACGAACTTTCTCGAACGCACAGCATTTTATTGTCGCCAATGCACATAAATCGTACAAATGTCGCAAAGTGAATATGAATGATTAAATTTAGTGAAGAAACAAGCAAAGCAATCTTAAACAAACCATCAGTTCAGATTGCATAGTACATAAGCATGTATCAAGAAAGTGGAGCTTTTTCTGATGGTAGGATGTCTCCACATGTCCTCCATATATTAAAACTAATAAAAGTCTTAACTATTACGACACAGTTTAAACAATAAAGACAATTAAAAAAAAAAACTCAATATAAAACATAAAATTCACAAAACAACACTATCGAGAGTAGTGCCACTTATTCTCCACAGCTACAGAGGTTTTGTTGTTGGATATCAATTCCTTGTTTGTGTGTAGAAATTAGGCAATGATTCATGACGGACTATGATATACCGTGCGAGCAAAAATTATTTGCATCAAAGAGGGCTTGGATTAAAAAAAGAAGGGCATGGTTTAGATCACAATAATATGGGGACGATATATCTAACCAAATCTATAGGTTAAAATTTTGTCAAATTCATATTATGATTATATGCCAAACTAATGAGTAATGAAATAAGTAGACAAATACAAATTTATTTTTGTTTTTTACAAAATTAACAAAGTAAGAATATTATACAGAAAGAAAATGAAAAAGAATTACTTTCATCCGAAAAAAATGTCAGGTCTAATAAATCATTTACTTCCAATAAATTTTGGGTAAACCATTGAGAGTAATTCCTGCGTCTTTCAAAATCTGCGGCTTGTATATCTTGGAATACTTGCACTTTATAAGGAAATAAATTTAGCTGCTTCTTAAGAATAGTCCTGCATGTTCCATAAGATCTTCCCACTTCTTGGGACAGGCGTCTTATACAATTTGTTGGCGTATTTTGCATTATTTCACGAACGTTTGCAACAAGTTCTTCTGTTCTTTCAGATGGTCTTCCTGCTCTTTTTTTGTGTTGTATGGGAAACAGGTTCTGTTTCCCTAAACACAGCCACGGTTCTTTTCAGGCAATAATAAAAATCCTCAGCAATAAAAGCAACGTTAGGAAAATGTTGGTGAAAATCGTCCATGCACAAACCTGGATTGTGTTGCCACTCACCATTTACTCTAACCACGTTTCGAAAATACGCTTCAACCATGAATGTTTTATGCTGTTCCGTAAAGCCCATTGTGTGAATTGTTCAAGAAATTGGAAAAATTAGCGATGAATCAAATTACTTGTAACGACTGTCAAAGATGATGGAATAACTGATTGATTGTTAATACAGGTAGTTACTGACACCCAACAGGTATTAAGCTCTACGGCTTAAGTATTAAGTCCTTAGAGGCCCTCTGTGATGCAAATAATTTTTGCTCGCACGGTATTACGACACGTATAAGACAAGCCACCAAAAGTATTAAAACACGACGAGGAACCTACTGACCGGCACCGGCGCCGGTTTCTTGTGCTACAAGCGGTCACATATACATATTATACCAAAAATTTCAAGGAAGTTGCGCGACATGATTGCCGTCGCCCATTCACTTACCTTTCTGGCAATCTTTAAAAACTACTTTCAATCGCAACCCGATTAACCTTCCGTATGGTAAAGTAAATAATCGCTCGGCAACCAAAATATCGAACAACCAAATTGACAATCTAGTCCAGTGGTTCCCAACCGCTGTTCCGCAAACCTCTTCCAGGTGTTCCGCGAAATAATTTAGTAATATCAACTAATCTGAATCATGAGACTTTTTTCACATAACCTCAAAATTTATGTGAAAAATTCAATTAAAAATGGTTTTCTATTTTTATCTTTTACAAAAAATTTTTTTTTTCGAAATTTGGTGAAAACGTACATTTTTATGTCTTAAACACACTGTAATTTTTTTGATTTAAAATATTTATTTTTTCACCTTATTTTGACATAATATAAATTTTCAATCAAAAATTCTCACGTCAAAATATCTGCTTTTTTAAAAAAGTCGGTGGGCTTTTTGTTCGTATTAAATCTCTACTTTCTGATGGTGTAAAAAAAATATACATTACTATGGTAAATATTCTCGAAAAATGGGAAGAAACGAAAAAAACTCGAATCCGAATTTTTTTTTTTTAATCATTATGTACAATTTTGAGTAGTAGTAGTAGAGAAAAATAAAAAACCAAAAACTTGGTTATTTGAATTTTTCACATAAATTTTGAGGTTATGTGAAAAAAGTGTAGATACAAAAGTTGCAGATCTTTTTATTACCTACAACTGTGCCATTTAACGTTTTTCCATAGGACTTGTAGTTTTGCTGGAAATCGAGATAAATCGTTTTCTACCCTTAAAAACTCACCCCTTTCCACTTCCCGACCTCGGATCGCCCGTAAATTATTTTTCCTTTTATTTTTATTATATTCTCTTCCTTTTTCAATGGGTTTCATCCTTCTATTATTTTTTTTCGCTTTTTACCATTTTCAAAGGCTTTAGCCCTGGTCTATTGATAAACTGATTACTTCACCGCAAATATGTTGACAAAAGTGGTGTTCCGCCATTTTCTTATTGCTACCAAAAGTGTTCCGCCACCACAAAAAGGTTGAAAACCACGGATCTAGTCACTTACGATCGAATTTCCAAAGGATTGCCCCGTTGTGTGTCAACCAAATTGCAAACGATCCTTGGGGTTAGGTTAGGTTAGGTTTGAGTGGTAGACCTCTGGCAAACAGTCACAGGTAGTCCTATAAGGACCATTGTGGTACCACCACACATGTTCCGCGGAACCTATTTGCATCAGCTTCCTGATGGTTAACGCGATCGTAGAAGAATATTGACAGCTCATTCAAACCAGCCACTGCTGTTAATAAAATTAGTAATTCGATCCAGTTGCAGGCTGCTCTTCCTCCAGATCATTAAAAAATCGTTCGCCCAGTGCAATGAACCTTCTTCTCGCGAGGCCGGTGCATTCACACAAGAAATGCTGAATACTTTCCTCCTCTTTTTCATCTCTGCAACTTCTACAGAAGTCGTTAGTTGGTATTTGCATACGTTCAGCGTGTCTACCGAACAGGCAATGTCCAGTGACTACGGCAGTGATGTTTCTTAGGTCCTTCCGACTGTGCTGTAATAGCGCTACGGTTTTCCCGTTATCAAGTAGGGGCCACAATTGCCTGGAGATGCTACAAGTTGTAAGCCCTGTCCATCAGCTTTGCGCAAGTTGTTTAGCTATTCGGTCTATCTCTTCTTTGACTGATCCTTGGGGTTGATATTATTTGTACTCTGCCTTGGTTCCCGAGCGATTTTTTAATTTGTCAGACGGAAAGAGAATTGGGGTAGCGATTGCAAGTACTTTACCAATAACTCCTACAAACATCTAGGAGTTATTGACTTTACACAGTTTCCCAGAAAGTCGCAGTGTGAATTGACGTCGGCGGCCGGGCCGTTTAACTTTCTTGATTGTTTAGTTTTTTGGAGTGCAAGGTGTGTTTTAAACTTTTCGATGGATTTGCTTTTATCCGTGTCAAAAGGAGAATGCTTATAACACCAATGGAAAAAGGAACGCGGTTGTACTAAACAGTTTATGAGACCATATTTTTAATTAGAAACGATCACTGCACGAGCGCCTTGACTATTTTTAAAATAAAAACTGATTGCAGAGGGATCAATTGGTTGACAACCAAACTACTTGGAAAGTCGCCTAATAAATGGGCAGTGTTCCTGAGCAACCAGATTGCCAGGAAACTTTTCAGCAATTTGATTGCCCGAATTGGTGACGACATGGCATATTTTTGCCCTAATGTTAATGATTGACGGAATTACTATTTAAAAGAAAATAACTTTGTTTTTTCGAAGAGGTAATAAACCTTTCTAACTTTTGCAGATGCTGTCCATGAATATGAATTTTTTTAAATTATCGCTTCATTTATTTTTTTTAAAAGTAATAAAAGTTTTATCTTAACATTTAACGATTGTAAATGAACTTATGCGAAACAGTATCTCAAAACCTTTGCCCTCTGGTGACGGATATGCAGTGTTGTAAACTCCAGAAATCGAAACCTCCAATCCACAAAACGGCGGATGATTATTTAAGGAGCATTTTAATAATCTTTATAAGTTAATCATTTATTTTAAACCGTTCAGACACCATAGTCACTCTTTCAGAAACACTTTATTGCGTATGTGTAGCGTATTTTTTATCTGGACTCGAGACTATTTTGACTACCGATGTGGTCAACATGGCAGTGAGAAAGTATTTGTACAGATCTTTATCGAGTTATCGTACTTTTACGCTAATGTGTAGTAGTTGACATTTTCGGTTGCAAACTAGCAAATTATTTGACAATATTCTGTAGTTTTTTTTACAGATAACTTACTAACCAACTAGTGCATTGATATTTTTTGAATAAGGTTTATTTAGTGAAATGGGTAAATTTACTAAACGACAGTGGTTGACGTTAATCGTTATAAGCATTGCGGATTTTTGCAACGCAATTTGTGTTTCTTTACAAGCACCCTTTTATCCTGCTGAGGTAAGTACCTACTTTGCAGATGTACGTAGTTTAACCTAATTTTCCTAAAATTTTGTTTGCTTTATTAACCTTTATTTAATGATATATCTGATTTTATGGAGGATATTAATCCAATTTTATGGGAAGGCGTACATTTTATGTTTCAAAAACTCTGCTTTAAAAGGTAGAGAAGAGGGGTATAAACTCCTCTTAGGTTTTGAATAGTGTTTTGACCCTAAAAACCAATTGATTGCGGTTTTATTTAGTTTGTTTAGCACCGATTTCATTTAATTAATTAATTTATATCATTGGAGGAGAGTTGCAGCTTGCAGCGTAAGTGGCATTTTAAAAATATACCTGGTGTCCGCAAAATACTTGTACAAAAGGCTAGCACAAATTCCTGAGGCGAACATATTTTGAGGATCTAGCCCAATTTACCAAAATAATGTTATCATTTTTTTTTTAATTTTTGTAAATATTTCTCCTAATAATAGCATGAATTGCACTAAATTTTGTACTTAGTGGTTTGAGGATATAAAAATCGTGTGGCGGAGGGAGTTGCTGACCGCACCTATGGCGCATAAAACTCCCGACACTATTTTTGGTATTTCTGCTCCACACGCCTAGTGCGTAGGTTTTGTTCTTACCTCACCTATACCTAAGTACCGTAGTATCTCAGTTTAGGCGTTGGCCGCTCAATTTTAGGTGTTAGTTTTTTTTTGGGAGAATAACTTGGTATTTGTGTATGGGTATATTGGGGTACAGTATAGTGTGCTTGTGCTTAGCCGATTTACGTACAAGGACCTCGCTGCATTTCAGGAAGAGAACTACAAATTGCTGAGCTAGAGCGGGAGTAAGCCTTCTTTTTTGTTGTTAGTATTATTTTTTGCTTCCGAGTTTTTCATACTTAACTATCATATCAGCTGATTTCTTGGACGCTTGTAATATGGCAGCGCGGCATCCTGGACTGGATCGTGATCGATTAGCTTTCTTAATTCTTCATTGAGATTGAATAATAATGCAGTGTTTTCAAGTTAAAAATTTAATAAATACGTGAAGTTTAGAAGACACCTTTAACCCTCAAAATTCACATGATTCTATATATGGCCATAACGATTAAAGATACGGTAAAAATGATTATTTGTTAACTTTTTTATTCAGATTTAAATGCTCTTCAACTTTTGTCTGAAACTTTTTCTAGTATGTTTTGTTTTGAAGCTACGAGTCAAAAAACATTTTTAAGTCATTTTTCATCCATTAGGCAGGGGTTGAGTAGAAAATAATAACAAAGTGTGTTTTCAAATACTAAAATGTACCTTCCACCAGTTGGACTACAAGAGCTTTTCGCCTTATAATAAAACCAACTACGATTTGTTAAATTTAATGTGACTAAATCAGGTGTCAAAGAGATTACTATAGCAAGGCTGTGGCGTCCTTATGGAGAAAGTCATCAGTTTCAAACTTTGGGAAATGTTATGATTGAGTAACATGTACATTTTCAATATTTGAACAGTCGAAAGTCGTTTTTGGTTTCACCGGAAGCTCATCATCTTCCTTATTCTTAATAAAACACCATGTATTTTTTTAAATTTCTATTGAACGTAAAATTTTATAATTTATAATATTATATATAAAAATAAAAAACAAAAACGTGACTAGTTAGGTATATAGTAAAGTATATAGATATAATATACAAAAATAAAGTGCCAATTTAAGTAGCTTTTCACATCAGAGATTATATATACAGAATGTTATATTTAAAACAATTATAATTAACCGTATTTTAAATCGCCCTGTATATGGCAACTAGAATTTCCCGTGGGGTTAAAAGTCCCCTCGTATAATTTAACTGCCCACCAAATTTCAGGGTCTTAATATTTTAGAGTTAAAAAAAATCAACATTTTTTTAAGTTTAACGTTTCCCGTCAAAAAAATTGCAATTTAATTATTGTTTTAGAAACGGCAAAAGTATAAGGTAATGTTAAAGACAATAATTGTAACGAAATTAATAGGGGGTTCGAAAATAAAATACAGGGTGTTCCATTTAAAATATCGAGTTGCTACTAATTTTCGTAGAAATGGGAATACCGTATCGTCAATATATTTTAGGTAAATAGAGAATATCCGTTTACAAGGGCGTCGCCAGCCAGTGAGCTAGGGAGGGGCAGCATAGAAGAACTAAAGAAAACATTAAGATAGAAACGTTTTAATTAAAAAAAAAAGAGAAAACGAATAAATTATTTACATACAAAATCAATCTAGAGTTGCTAGCGAATTTGTTGGTTACTTTGTTTATAAAATCGTCCAAGTTCTTGAAAATATGTTGCCTGTGTACACTCATCATGGCGGGGCCATTGAGGCGAGTTCCAGTAATCGTGCTCCTCAACCAGGTTTTGATTCTCCTCAAGCTACTGAATGACCTTTCAACTGTACAAGTGATGGTACAAGTAAAGCAATAAGAATCCTCAAGGCCTTCTTTATCGCAGGAAAAAAATCGTCAGTTTCCTTAAGGACTTCCACAACACTTAGTTTGGTCGATTCTGGTTTTTTCTCCCATATTTTTTTCCAAAGTTCTAACTCATTCTTGATATCCAAAATACCGTAAAAGTTTCTGAATTCCTCGCATTCCTTTAAGGTCTTCCAAAGATATGTTTTTCATTTGCGCAGGGTGTAGTTTTGTTAGGGCAAAGGATGGTCTATTTTCTTCAGAGAACCTTATTTCGAGGGAATTTATAATTGAGTCCAAATAAGGAATTGTCATAGTCCTCCGCCAGAATTCTGAATGGCTTTTTGCCGGGTGGTTGCTGCGTTGGTTGTCTTTCAACAGTACGGGGCCGTGGGTATGGATTTCCTATCTTCCGTCAGTCCAATTTTTTCCGCAATAGCAGTAGCATCTTTGATAATATCTTCTGTAACTTTTTCGGGATCGTTACGGTGGTCTTTGATCAGTTGTAAAATGCGACTAATATGCTGGGATGCCTGAACCGTGTCCAAGGATACTGATTGGAGCACGCTTACTGTGGGTTCTCTAATACCGAAATATTTGGATATCAATACGAGGCTAAAAATAAATGAAGCTTTGGAAGCTGCCGCATGGAGCTGCATGTTTCCTTGTCGCAGTATTGCCATCTCGAGACAATGTTTCTAAATCCTCCATTATAGCACAAAAATTCTCTTTAAAAACTCTGATGCTTTTGTGTTTTTCGCTCCACCTTGTTTTGCATAACCGGGAAATATTGGGTATTAATTTCCGTCTTAGAACCGATTCTCGAAAAAATGTTATAATATCCTTGATGGTCCCAACGGTATTTCTGATGTCGGGCAAGGGCGTTCAGATCATTGATGACCAGATTGAGCTTATGTGATGAGCAATCTTCGCGAACCGATGCAGTGTTGCCGTTGATTCCCGGAAATTCTCGGTTATTGTTTCGATTAGCCGGGTGCGCGTAATTTTATTTTTAATTCCAGTAAGCCGTATTTTTAGAACCTCTAGGGGGGGCCGCCGCCCCCCCCTGCCCCCCTCTGGCGACGCCCTTGTCCGTTTATGTAAACAACCAAATTTTCAGATTGATTCGTTAGCTGGTTCGTCATATACATCTAACGTACCATCCACCGCGAATCACCCTTTATACTATACCGTGCGAGCAAAAATTATTAAAAAACGTGGGGCTTGGTTTAGACCACAATGATATGGGGATGATATATCTAATCAAATCTAGGTTAAAATTTTGTCAAATTCATATTATGACATGATATGCCAAACTAATGAGTATATATTCCAAGCATATATTCACTCGTCTCTTCATATTTTCGAAAGTGTTGACCAGCATCTCTGGAGAAATGTTACTACATTCTTGGATAATCCTTTCTTGTAATTGTTCTAAATTTGCTACTGCATGGTGTTTTAAAAATAGTGTTCTTTAAATGAGGAAAAACGAAGTAATCCATAACCGTTAAACAAGGTGATCTAGGTGGGAATTCAATGTCTGATCGAAAACTGATCAATCTGTCGTCGAAAAAATTGCGTAAGTTTCGGCGGCTGTATGGGCGGTTGCACCGTCCTGTTGAAAATATCCAAAACGTAGTTCGTCGTCAAGTAACTGCTCCACAAATGGATTTAAAATATTGTCTCTATACCGCTGTGCTGTAACTGTGTCATGGAAAAAAATAGGACCAACAATTCTTCGGGAAACAGCTAACCAGACACCAATTTTTTGAGGTTGCAAATGGGGATTTTCACTACTCCACATGCGTGTATTCTGAGAATTCACATAACTGGAGAGGTGGAACCAGGCTTCATCCGAAAAAAATGTCATGTCTAATAAATTATTTCTTTCCAATAAATTTTGAGTAAACCATTGAGAGTAATTCCTGCGTCTTTCAAAATCTGCGGCTTGTATTTCTTGGAATACTTGCACATTATAAGGAAATAAATTTAGCTGCTTCTTAAGAATAGTCCTGCATGTTCCATAAGATCTTCCCACTTCTTGGGATAGGCGTCTTATACAATTTGTTGGCGTATTTTGCATTATTTCACAAACGTTTGCAACAAGTTCTTCTGTTCTTACAGATGGTCTTCCTGCTCCTTTTTTGTGTTGCATAGAACCTGTTTCCCTAAATACAGCCACGGTTCTTTTCAGGCAATGATAAAAATCCCCAGCAATAAAAGCAACGTTAGGGAAATGTTCGTGAAAATCGTCCATGCACAAACCCGGATTGTATTGCCACTCACCAGTTACTCTAACCTTGTTTCGAAAATACCCTTCAACCATGCATGTTTTGTGCAGTTCCGTAAAGCCCATTGTGTGAATTGTTCAAGAAATTGGAAAAATTAGCGATGAATCAAATTATTTGTAACGACTGTCAAAGATGACGGAATAACTGATTGATTGTTAATTCAGTTGGTTACGACACCCAACAGGGTTTAAGCTCTGCGGCTAAGCATTACGTCCTTAGATGCAAGGCCCTCTTACATCACCCTTCATATATAGTATTCACCTGAAGACAAGTGCAGATACACACCAGTTAAAACATTGTCATTTAAAACAAATAAATACAATGCAAGTCCGAAACGCTTCTGTCATTCAAGAAACATCATTGTCTCTAACCTTTAAACAGAAACCCTACTTATTTTATTTACTGACGATAATAAAGACCTTTGCTATTGTCCTAAGTGATATACTAATTAGGAATTTAGGACGTGATGACCAGACAATGCTAATATAATAAACTTTTATCATTTCAGTTTATTTGTAACCCCAATTCGATTAAGTCGATCATTTTTTTGTTTAAATTTTAAAAACAGTGTTTTCACTTCGACCGGTGAAATTAATATTTTCTTAAAATACTATAGTTATTTGCATGCGCCCGCCCCTATTTCTGCTTTATTTAATTTCGCGTTACCAACGGTATGCTAGTAAGAAAATATTTATATTTAAATTATTTAATTTTTATGGAGTTGTCTTATTTTGTCGTATAGTCGCGAATATATCATGTAAAAAAATTAAAGTCCTGTGATATTAGACTTGTACGATTATAATATAAGTTATCAGATATAAAAGTCTGGAAAAATGCCTCTTAACTATAGAAAATTAAGTAGACAGCAAATAACTTTTGTAGCTATTTTAATTGCTGACTTTGCAAACGGGATGGTTTGTTCTCTTCAGTCACCGTTTTATCCTATGTTGGTGAGTAGGTACTGTTATTTTTACAAATAGACCATAATAAATGTCTACACAAAAATTAAACACAAAAATATTGGTAATTACATTATTGATGGAGCTTGATAGATTAACAGCAAGATAATTTACTCGCATCTGGAGATTATAATTTACTAATAAAAATAATGTTTTTTGGGTTTTCGGTCAAAATTGTTAATTTAATACAATTTTGGTTTAAACCATTATCAGAACAACAATTAGAATTTGAAAATTAAAGGGTTGTTATGAACGGAAAAAGGGAAAAACCTTGTGAAAATATTTTCTTTTGAAATATACGTTTTTAGTAAAAAACAAAAAAAATATAAGTAGAACATTCTAACAAACTAGTGAGAATGAAGTAATTGTTGTTTAAATTGGTTTAAGGTATAAAAAAAGGTCTATGTTGGAAATTCCAGCAATATTCTTAATTAAATTGATGGTCAAAATTTGCATATTGTTGTGTTATTTTAATACAAGATATTTTTCTATTTTTTTCATTCATAACAACCTTTTAATTGCCAAATTTTAATTGTAGTTCTGATGATCGTTTAGACCAAATTAAACCGAAATGTCAACAATCCAATCTTGTACCTATTTAATTAACAATTTTTACCGAAAACCCAAAAAACATAATCTGTATTTGTATCTAACGGTCAAGAAAACATATTACATTCATTATAATTTACTTTGGTTTTTTGACTCCTCAAAGAGAGACGAAGCGATTGGCTGACGTTTCGCGTTATACAGGGTGATTCATTAAGGGTGGCGACCGGCCATATCTCGGAAACTACTAGGCATAGAAACTTGGAGAAAAAAAAATTATGATTAAAGCGGTCATGAGAAAATTCTGGAAATTACTTTTAAGTTCCTCATTTCGCCGCAAGGGGGCACAATTAAATTTTTTTTTTAATTCTAAATTTCTCCGAAATTTCCCATATTAAGGTTACATCATCGAAAAGCTTAGACAATTCTGCATCATTTTGGTTTAAGACTCATTGGCGTACCGACCTTGATAAGAGTGGGGGAAGCTATTGAATGTGTAAACATTTAAATCGCTGTAACTTCTAAACGACTTATCCGATGTTACTAAATTTGAGCTTGTTTGGAAGGGAAAAGTAAGTATCTTCAATCGCCGTATCCAACAGTACACGATAGTGTTTAATAAAATTGCTAGAGGGCGCAATTTGTAATAATAACGGCTTTTTCGATTTTATCCCGGAAATTTAAATCATACGGTATAACTATGACATCATAATCCAAAAGTAGATAAAATTTGCAAGAAAATATGCGAAGACAGTAGTTCGATATCTTTGTTCGTTTCAGAGTTATGGCAAAAACAATAATTTTTAATACAAATTGCGCCCTCTAGCAATTTTATTAGAAACTATCGTGTACCATTAGATACGACAATTGAAGGTTCTTCCAAACAAGCTTAAATTTAGTAAAATCGGATAAGTCGTTTAGAAGTTACAGCGATTTTAATGTTTACACTTTCAATAGCTTCTCCCACTCTCTGGGATAAAATCGAAAAAACTGTTATTATTACAAATTGCGCCCTCTAGCAATTTTATTAAACACTATCGTGTACTATTGGATACAGGGATTGAAGGTACTTACCTTTCCCTTCCAAACAAGCTTAAATTTAGTAAAATCGGATAAGTCGTTCACAAGTTACAGCGATTTTAATGTTTGCACATTTAATAGCTTCCCCCACTCTTATCAAGGCCGGTACGCCAATGAGCCTTAAACCAAAATGATGCAGAATTGTCTAAGCTTTTCGATGATGTAATCAGAGTTATACCTTAACATGGGAAATTTCAGAGAAATTTAGAATTAAAAAAAAAATTAATTGTGCCCCCTTGCGGCGAAATGAGGAACTTAAAAGTAATTTCCAGAATTTTCTCATGACCGCTTTAATCATAATTTTTTTTCTCCAAGTTTCTATGCCTAGTAGTTTCCGAGATATGGCCGGTCGCCACCCTTAATGAATCACCCTGTACAAAATTGCCCCCCTTGCGGCGAAATGCTGGACCAGAATTTTCTCATGGCCACTTTAATCATAATTTTTTTCCCTAAGTTTCTATGCTAAGTAGTTTCTGAGATATGGCCAATGGTCACCCTTAATGAAACACCCTGTATAATATAATATTTTTTAAATCATATTTTTTTAAATGTTTCTTTCTGAAAAATACTATTTTATTATTGCTTTGTCCTCTCCATATAGAAACGAAAAGGAATATGAGTCATGAGGGCATTCAACACAGAGTAAACAACGAACTATACAGGATGATTTACGTTCACGTCAAAATTTATTTTTGTTCTGTTGATTAGCTCAGGTTATTAAATTTTGATTTGAATGTGAAATTGCCAAATAAAATTTTTTTGGACAATACTAAACTTATACAAATTTTTAACATTGTAATCAGATGTATTAAATAACGCAATAAATACGTAATTATTACATTTTATAAAACTGTTAAACCTAAAAAGATTAGTTATTTTTTATTACCTTGCAGAAATTTGTGGCAATTTTTAAACAAAAAATGGGTTTTTGTAAAGCCTGCTTTTTAAAAATAATGTAGATATTTTAAACAGGGATTTTAAGATTTTTTTAAATAGGTAATAATGCCAAAACGTCATGTTATGAAAAATTAATTTTATAATTTATATCTCAAAAACGGGTACTAAATATATATACGGTATAGATTAGATAGTATTCACTTTTGTCTCAACACGTGGACGTGAGCAACAATTTGATCTTTATTTTCTAAAAATGTGTGATTTTATACTTTATTTCATTGTATTTAAATTAACCGATTGTGGTGTTACTGGGCTTTAACTTTCAGTACCCCATAAACCATTTTTTAACCCATTATGATATCTTCGCAATACCTTACTTCCACAAATGACAAATTTTATCTTTGTTGTTTTACAGACATATTTAAAAAAAAATTACAAAAAATTTATAAAAAAACCCTCGACACCTTCTTTTTAGAAGGCCTTTTTTCTTCTTCCCCAGTTTATTTGGATGGTTCAAACCTCCTTTACTACCTTTTTCACATACTCAGTATGTTTTAACTTTTCTCAATTTTCTTCATATTATGAATTTTTATTATATTAAATTTTGTGGAGGAAGACTTTTAGCTTTTTCTTTCTTTTCCAGAAATGGTACTATTTCATTATTAGTGATCACGATAACGCTCTATCTAGTATATACTCGACGATTAATGTTAGTGTAAATAACAATTAAAAATAAATTAGAACGTTAAAAACGTTACTGCATATCAATATAATATCACAAACAGCATTTTGTGTAGTTGTGCGAACAAATTACAATTTAAAAACATCGATTAGATGCGTTTAATTTAAAGATAAAATATAAATAATAAAGCTTCTTCATGTCAGTCAAAAGTTTACGCAATTGGGACAAACAATATGTTAATATTTAGTCATTACTGAAGTTGCGTAAATATTTCTTCGCTTTTACATTAAAATATTTATATACTTTAAGCAAGCAACCTTCAACCTTTACCAACGGTAAATTAGGTAATCGTTTGGGAACCAAAATATCGTTTTCAATTTGATTGACGTCGCCCACTAGAACGTAGCATCCTTTTGGAAATTCGATCCCAAGCGACTAGATTGTCAAACGGGTTGCTTGATATTGGCGTAGCGAGCCCTTTAGGTCTGTGTTTTAATTATTATATTATGTAGGTATTTATGTACATACATAAAAAGTTTTGTGTAATTTATACATAAGCAAAAATCGAAGCGGAAATATGTTCGTAATCTAGGGACTCTAAAGCGTCGACGCCGGATAATATCTTAAAATATTTTTTACGATACTGTATCTTACAAAGAAAGTAAAAGCAATTTTATAAAATTAAAATTAAAAATTAATATTTTGAAATTTTGGATTCTGGTAATTTAAATTTTTGTCAATAAAACAGTATATTATTTAACGAGCGGTAATGTAGGTCACAACTCACGTAAATGAAGTTTGCAGCATGAGCCGCAGGCATCATCAAAAATGATACCACAAATAATGTTAAAAAATATTTATTTCGCAAAAAGGACAAATACCACATAAAGATAAGATGGATTTCATAAAAAATGTGTTTAAAAAAACACTTATAAACAAGGTACACATATTTGGTAAAATATTATATTCAATAAAAATAAACTCTTGCAGGGCAAAATAAAAGTATCGAACAACATTAAAGCAAGCTGTATTCTGTAAGATCGACACTAAAATATAACACGTCCAAATCTCTTGTAAGTTAATAGGGTTTGGTAACTTTAAAATTATATCCTCATATGCCACAAATGCTGTGAGCTCATCTCTGTCTAAATCTATTTGATGCGATTTGCTTTTTTAAAAACTTTCTTTATCTTCGAGCGTGTCCTTAGCCGCAGAGCGTCTAACAGTTTTTTTTCCATAAACTTTACGGATCACATAGTTGCCAGTTTCTAGTTTTGTTAGATTTGCAATCTCCTCCTCTCCTGAGTCCAAGTCTGATGATGAATCTTTATTAATGACTTCTTGCTCATCAAATGAAAAATTGCTCATTAACTTTTTCTTTACTTTTTCTATCCTTTTGGAATTGACCTTTGGAGTTTCTCCTTTATTCTCTCGCAAATGCGGTAGATAAAGTATTTTATTTTACAATAAAATAAAGTGTTTGTTTACTTCCGGAAATTACTCTGATAATGTACGGCTTTACTGACGGTTGACGATAATAGTTATTTATGTACCAAGGCAGTAAATTGATTCTTTATCGGAGGAGTCTGAAATGATGAGATGAGCGAGCGAGGCGAATAACAGGCGAGTCGATAAAGACACATTACTCATCGCAATAAATCGCGAGAAAACTATTATCGAGCTGTCATAGGGAAAGGCGTGACAGTGACAGACGATTTTTGATTAATAAATGTCAAAGTCACTAATTTGCAGAGGGTAAAAGTATTTATCTGCCGTATTTGCGGCAGGTAATAGTTATTTGTTTCACTAGGCAGAAAAGCACAAGATTTAATGCCGCAGCTGGTGTTTCATAGACGAGGCGCAGCCGAGGCTAGGAAACCAGCAAAGTTGTGTTTACTAGTCATTTTAAATTTTAATTTTTAATGACACCTGACAGGCTCAAAAGGTGTATTTTTTCTGCCTAGGCATAAAAAGTAAATACACCTTTTGAGCCTGATAGGCTCAAAAGTTGTATTTTTTCTGCCTAGGCATAAAAAGTAAATACACCTTTTGAGCCTGTCAGGTGTCATTAAAAGACCGCTTTTAATGTAATTTGGAGAAAAAGTATTTTATTTTACAATAAAATAAAGTGTTTGTTTACTTCCGGAAATCACTCTGATAATGTACGGCTTTACTGACGGTTGACGATAAAAACAATTATTGGTGTAAAGTTAACTTCCATACATTATTAGTGCCTATAATTTTTTTTTTACAAATTTCTGTATTGTTATCCTTTTATTCTATTTTGACTTCTTTTTTTACGTACATGGTGAATGCGCTAGATCATTTTAAACGTATACTACTTTTCCATTATTGTCATGATCTTATTCTATTAAATTGTACAATAACTGGCTGACTTATTGATCAGCGCCCATCCTAAACTCCAAAATCCTAGATGCATCAAATTTCAAGATGACTTCATAAAAAGGAATTTTTAGAAAATCAACCCTTAGGGTAAAAATGAGGGTTAAAGAAACTAAAAATAAATAAATACCTACGTGTTTGGTCGTTTTTTTAACATTCAATTAGGGGTTAAAAAAATGGGTGTAACATATTTTTAAGGGGTACCTATAACTGTCTATAATTTTAAGCTATATTTGATGTTTTGGAAAATTTTGACCCCAGGAGGTAGAAATGGAAGGGATGTAAGTAATGAAGTTTCTATTGAAAAAATTTTTTTGTCAGATTTTCTTGAAATTTAGCAGAATTACTCCACAGCAAAAATAATGAAACACGTATTTCCTTTTTTTTTTGGAATTCGGCTTCTAAAGGGGTGAAAAGTAGGTATGGTACCCGCTGCTTAGTTTCGATAGCAAACTTAAAACAATTGAATTGCGCCAGCGAAGCTATCGGTACCCGCTAGTCATATAATATATTCATTTTACTCGCTGCATCCTGCTACCGTGTGGTGTGAGCAAACATTATTTGCATCAAAGAGGGCCTTGCATCTAAGGACGTAATGCTTAGCCGATGAGCTTAATACCTGTTGGGTGTCAGTAACTACCTGAATTAACAATCAATCAGTAATTCCGTCATCTTTGACAGTCTTTACAAGTAATTTGATTCATCGCTAATTTTTCCAATTTCTTGAACAATTCACACAATGGGCTTTACGGAACAGCACAAAACATTCATTGTTGAAGCGTATTTTCGAAACGGGGTTAGAGTAAATGATGAGTGGCAATACAATCCGAGTTTGTGCATGGACCATTTTCACGAACACTTTCCTAACGTTGCTTTTATTGCTGGGGATTTTTATCATTGCCTGAAAAGAACCGTGGCTGTGTTTAGGGAAACAGGTTCTATACAACACAAAAAAGGAGCAGGAAGACCATCTGTAAGAACAGAAGAACTTGTTGCAAACGTTCGTAAAATAATGCAAAATACGCCAACAAATTGTATAAGACGCCTGTCCCAAGAAGTGGGAAGATCTTATGGAACATGCAGGACTATTCTTACGAAGCAGCTAAATTTATTTCCTTATAAAGTGCAAGTATCCCAAGAAATACAAGCCGCAGATTTTGAAGGACGCAGGAATTACTCTCAATGGTTTACCCAAAATTTATTGCAAATAAATGATTTATTAGACCTGACATTTTTTTCGGATGAAGCCTGGTTCCAACTCTCCGGTTATGTGAATTCTCAGAATACATGTAATTATTTATCTTTTTCGTTCTGAATATTCTTACTGTGTTAATTTTTTAAACAACAAAAATAAATTTGTATTTGTCTACTTATTTTATTACTAATTAGTTTGGCATATCATATATGTCATAATATGAATTTGACAAAATTTTAACCTAGATTTGGTTAGATATATCGTCCCCATATCATTGTGATCTAAACCAAGCCCTACGTTTTTTAATCCAAGCCCTCTTTGACGCAAATAATTTTTGCTCGCACGGTATCTATGAATAATTTCTTAATTTCAGGCTGAGAAGAAAGGGTGTACCGCCACTGAATACGGTTTAGTATTTGGAATTTTCGAATTCGTAGTATTTATTGTTAGCCCTCTATATGGACAACATCTTAACAAACTTGGACCAAAAAATTCCTTTAATGGAGGAATTTATACCACTGGCATCTGCGCTATTTTATTTGGGTAAGATTATAGTTCGGACACAACCACTTTTTTAACACCTTTATCACAGATCTGTAATTCGGTTTAGCAGAGTTTGAAAAATTGTTTTTTTGCAAATTAAAAGTGTGGTACGCCTATGAAGTTACTAATGCGCTTCAATATTATACAGTCGGCCAGCAGAATTCTCGCTCCATATGGAAAACTTTTTTTTATTGATTCATTGGAAAAACAATAATTATGAAAGTGGCAAATTTATGGCCTCGCGCATGTAAACACGATTAGACATGCGCACTGCAACATTATCATTTGACGAATGGGAAAATAGACAGGTCCGGGCTTTAAAATTTAAGTTCTTGCTCAAGAAATTGTAAAAGTTCACCTTCAATTTATTTTTACGTGTAAACTGCTAAAATTTGCCCCAAATTCTTGCCAAAAAATTGGAATTTGAGGTTAGAAAATTGTATTTTAGGATTTGTTTCTAAAATTTGTTTAAAAATGATTCGTCGTCGTGTTTTTAGTTCAAAACGGAAGAGAACAAGTCAATTATAGGTACTATAAAACTTATAAAATCGAATATAAAAACAAACAAAACCAGCAAAATAACCAATCTTCGATGTTATCGCTTACCTAACCTCAAGTCAAATTATAGTTGGTATATAACTTATTGTATTGATTTTTACAATTTGGCAAAAACTTGCGTAGGTACCTACGTATAAAAATTTTCAAGCACAATTTCATGTTCAAGAATTTTTGGCCCGAGAACTTGACCCGTGGAATACTTCCATCCTTGGATCAATATAAACAGGTATTTACTTTTTTCTTTTATATACTTAATATAAGTATAGAGTGTGAGTGTCTTTTAAACTTTTTGAAGCAATATATTGCCCGAATCAACATACAACGGCTGTTACTAGTCATTGTTTATATTCCAATCCGTGTATCCGAGTCACTAAAAGTACAAACAAAACTCACTAAACTACACAAAAACTAGAAATCCGTAAATATTAAATATCCACAATAAACAAGAAATGCACAGAAAAAACTAAACAACAAAATTGGCGCCGAGCCGGTTCTGGAGTGTATTTTGAGCATGTCGCTAAAGAAGGACAGGCCGATAACACAAGGTTTGTGCGCATGCCCGAAGGTGTCCAGAAGGAAGGCAGCTGACCGGCGAGTCATGCGTTCGGACGTATTTTTTCACCCATAAAACGTAACTTTTGTTTGCGCAGGAGATAAGCTGTACGTATCTAAAGGTAAATGTCTATGAATAAATCCGATCTCCCCGGGTCCAGTTTCAGATCGTTAATATGGAAAAACTGGCTTCTCTTTAAAAGCCATTCCTTCGCTCCTTTTCTTTTGTGTTTTGAACAGTTCATTTTTTATTAATGAAACTTTTTTAAGATATTGAACGTATTATGTGTAAATATTAAATGTTGATTAATACAAATTCTATAATTATATTTTTTTAGGTTCTTGGATAAAGTGGAGGGACGATATCCTTTTATTATTTTAAGTTTTATTATACGAATAGTGGAAGCAATGGGAAATGCTGCCTTTTTAACAGCTAGTTTTGCCATTATAGCCAAGGAGTTTCCTGATAATGTTGCAACAACTTTTGTAAGTTTTGCGATTATTTTTAATTTAGCAACTAAGATAGATATACTTTATTTATTTTTCAAAACGATGCTTAAAGAAAGATTAATAGAATTATCACTCTTTTTAACACGCTGTTATTAGCTTCAGCTGTATGTTTGTATGTTAGTATGTATGTTTGTTTGTTTGTATCCGACTTCTTTGAACCCGATTTTGACCCACTTTAAACGGTCAGATTTAATTTAAATTTTGAAGGCTTATCAAGAACCGCTGGGAATACAATAATCCACACGCAAAAAAATCTCCTGTCAAATTTTGACAGCTGTCAGGTATAAAACGAAGAAGCCATTTTGACGAAGCAAATTAGGGGGTCGTATAGAATTCGATGCGGAGACTTCGGAAAAAAGAAGCAAAAATTTCTCCGTCAAAATTTGACAGCTGTCAATATGTTAAATCGTTTAAAAAAATGATATTAATGAAAAAACTATAAGGTCGTATGTATATTGACGGTGGAAAGTTGAAAAAAATACGCAAAAAATTCTCTTGTCAAAATTTGACACCTGTCAATATGTCAGAATTATTACAATAACCAATAGCATTGAATATCAAACTATAAGAAGGCCATATGAGCCGAATTCCTAAATCTGATACGTCAAATTCATAGATGGCACAATGAGTTCACCAACAAGAAAGCGACTAACCTTTTCACTGCTAAATTAAAACATTGTTGCCGCCTGTCTGTTTGACTTGCTGCATGAGTTTTTTAAATTTATTTTTATAGCTTATCGTAAAACTTGATTTCACATAAGTACCTACACCTATCCTAGATTTAAGTAGCTTACATTTATTTTTCTACCTATAGTATAGTCTAGACTTAAAAATGTCCCTATTTTTGATTGTTTTGTAGCTTATAATATTTTTAATCTTTTGACGTCCCAACGTTAATTACATGAAAACATATTGACCGCCATGTATTCTTTTTCTAACAGAATTAAATGACGACTCTCAATATTCAATACCTACCTAGGCTACAACGTATACCTATGTTGGGTAAAATATGAATGATGTGGGGTTTGTTTGTATAACTTGGTTTTAATTTGCAATTATTACATCTTTTCAAAATTGTTAAAATAAGTAGGTTTTACTTTCTTACTTAAGAAACATCCAGTTTGTTTGTATTAGTGTATTACGTAATTTGCTATTTTTCGACGAAATAAAACCTATTTTAGTTATACTTGCTGTCGCTTTTTATCTACTTTTATTTGTTTAACATTTAACACCTAATGCAACGGTAAAATCATTATGAAAGTCGGTCCAATTACCCCGGAGTAATCAGCGTACATATTATTATCAAAAACATACATTCGGCTGGAATTGAGAACCTCCTATTTTATTGTCTGGTAAAAAACGTCATTCTTATATAGATTGATATTCAATGCCAATAGTAATGAAACAAACGTGAAGTCGTATAGATATTGTCAATAGAGAAAAATTATAAAAAAAATTTTACCGGTCAAAATAAAATTTTGACAATTTCTTTTTAAAAATATGTATGGATGTCGGAAAATTAAAATTTTTAAAAATTTGCAAGTTTCGTTCTTTTCTTATAATTCGGCAAAGACGATAGGGTTTGTTCGGGTTTGTATGTATGTTTGTTTGTACCCGACTTCTTTGAACCCGATTTTGACTCGATTTTGACCCACTTTAAACGGTCAGATTTAATTTAAATTTTGTAGACTTATCAAGAACCGCTGACAATACAATAATCTACTAATCTAGCTCAATCTACTCAAAAAAATTTTTTTTTCTTAACAATAACTCAAACTAAAAAATTAAAAATAAATATGGTTTAAAAAAACTAAAAAACACGTTTTAATAATAATTAATCAAACTAAAAAGCGGAAAATAAATATAGTTTAAAATAATTCTTAAAATTCTTAATATAGGCAGGAAATAATAAGGAACGATAAACATTAGTATTATTGTGAAAAAAAGCGTGGGGCGCTTTGTGCTATATTTTCCGTATATCGAGCACCCCACAATAATACTATATTTATTTTCCGCTTTTTAGTCTGATTAATTATTAAAGCGTGTTTTTTAGTTTTTTTAAACTATATTTTTAAATTATAACAGGGACTGTATAGCATTACAAAGGTTATATTATATTACTTTTTTTAGGCCTCACTTGAAACCTTTTTTGGTCTAGGTTTAATTGTTGGACCTACAGTAGGAGGAGCACTTTTCCAAGTAGGAGGTTACACTTTACCTTTTGTAGTAATGGGATCCGCATTATTTGCTTCTGCAATACTTACTGCCATTGTGCTACCAAAACATGAGAGTGGAAGAGATAAGGAGAAAGGACGTAAGTTTTTATAGAAAAAAGAAAACCACAAAGTCTTTCTTCACAATTTTTATTCGAAAAAAACTAGGCGAACCTAGAATAATTCATAATAAATCAACTCGACATGTTTCGAGTGTAGAAACACTCATCATCAGGAAAACGAAGTAAGTGGTACAATGCTAATGTTGTTAGCAGTAGAGAAAATAACAAGTGAGACTAAGCCGTAATGGAGCTTTCAATGGTACATACGAGGAGTGAAAAAATTTGAATAGTCAGAAGACAGAAAAGATTTCAGCATACTGAACAGTCAAGATTTTTCGTCACTTACACTTAAAAATGATTTTTACAGAGTCTTTTAAAATTCCCTAATTTTTCTTTTTTCTGTTCATTTCCCACCCAAGACTAGTGTCCTTTGCACTAGTCTTTGACTCTTCAGTATGCTGATATCTTTTCTGTCTTCTGACTATTCAAATTTTTTCACTCCTCGTATGTACCATTGAAAGGTCCATTGTCATTGTACCATTTACTTCGTTTTTCTGATGATGAGTGTTTCTACACTCGAAACATGTCGATTTGATTTATTATAAATTATTTTAGGTTCGCCTAGTTTTTTCAAATAAAAATTGTGGAGAAAGACTTTGTTCTTTTCTTTTTTCTATATCATTTAACTCCACTTTGAGTATGGATTACTTCTTCAAAAGTCAGTTTTTATGTTTATTCTGGTTTTCAATATTCATTTGCTTGCTCTTTGAAGATTATTTTTCTTTAAACAAACACAACATAAGGGGGTAAAAAAGTTTATATTGGAAATAATATTTTTTGACGGATAATTTTTCAATATTGCAGTAAATTAATAATAAAAATAAAAATATTTATTCGTGCCAAACTATAAAAATTATAAAGTACAGACAATAAGATACTAGTTGGCACAAGAAAGTAGGATTTTGATTAATAATTAATCAGTCTACAATCCGACCCTAAGATAATGTTTTTTTTTTAAATTACTTTTAAAAGCCGAATAGTTTAGTTTATTTTATATCAGATTCTATATTGTTATATATAATTGAACTATTATATTTAAAAGAAGTTTTATATTTACTTTGTGATTTATTGGCATTTCCAACCTATTTTTATTTCTAGTGTTCATGTTGTGGGTAATTCTAAATTCAATTTTTTCGTATAAATAATCTGGATTTCTTTTATAAATAAAACAATGTAAATGAATTTCACGTCTAAACTCAAGTTTTATTATATTACGTTGTCTCTTGGAACCTTAATGCCTGTCGAACTAGCAGAGAGTACTGTGGCTAGACCACTAGGATCAGTCAAAGAAGAGATAGATCGAATAGCTAAACAACTTGCGTAAAGCAGATGGACAGGGCTGACAACCTGTAGCATCTCCAGGCAATTGTGGCCCCTACTTGATAACAGAAAAACCGCAGCGCGTTCAATGCACTGGGCGAACCATTTTTTATTTTATCTGGAGGAAGTGAGCAGCCTGCAACTGGATCGACTTACTAAGCCAGTGGCTGGTTTGAATGAGCTGTCAAGATTTTTCTACGATCGCATTAACCATCAAGAAGCTGATGCAAATAGGTTCCGCGGAACATGTCTGGTACCACAACGGTCCTTATAGGACTACGTGTAACTGTTTGGACAATGCCACAGGTCTGCCACTCTAACCTAACCTAACCTAACCTAACCTAACCTGACCGGCCCGACCCGAACAAACCCGACCCGACCCGACCCGACCCCCACCTAACCTAACCTAACCTAACCTAACCTAACCTAACCTAACCTAACCTAACCTAACCTAACCTAACCTAACCTAACCTAACCTAACCTAACCTAACCTAACCTAACCTAACCTAACCTAACCTAACCTAACCTAACCTAACCTAACCTAACCTCACCTAACCTCACCTAACCTAACCTAACCTAACCTAACCTAACCTAACCTAACCTAACCTAACCTAACCTAACCTAACCTAACCTAACCTAACCTAACCTAACCTAACCTAACCTCACCTAACCTAACCTAACCTAACCTAACCTAACCTAACCTAACCTAACCTAACCTAACCTAACCTAACCTAACCTAACCTAACCTAACCTAACCTAACCTAACCTAACCTAACCTAACCTAACCTAACCTAACCTAACCTAACCTAACCTAACCTAACCTAACCTAACCTAACCTAACCTAACCTAACCTAACCTAACCTAACCTAACCTAACCTAACCTAACCTAACCTAACCTAACCTAACCTAACCTAACCTAACCTAACCTAACCTAACCTAACCTAACCTAACCTAACCTAACCTAACCTAACCTAACCTAACCTAACCTAACCTAACCTAACCTAACCTAACCTAACCTAACCTAACCTAACCTAACCTAACCTAACCTAACCTAACCTAACCTAACCTAACCTAACCTAACCTAACCTAACCTAACCTAACCTAACCTAACCTAACCTAACCTAACCTAACCTAACCTAACCTAACCTAACCTAACCTAACCTAACCTAACCTAACCTAACCTAACCTAACCTAACCTAACCTAACCTAACCTAACCTAACCTACGTTGTCTATAGGTTGAAATAACATGGTCGTATTTTTGAAGACTAGTCGAAAATCTTATACAATTATTTTGTAATATTTGTAACTGTTGTTTGTTTCCATAATTTATATTTTTATGATATATTACATCACCATAGTCTAAACTCTAAACCATTTAAAATAATAGAATTTGCAAGTCTTAGTGCTAAAATACAATTTAAAATTATATAAAACTAGTTTATAATATGCATTTTTTATTATGTTTTTTATATGAGCTTCAAAGGTCAAATAAAATAGTAGCAAGATTTTTAGCGGATGTTACCAACGGTATCGCATAATTATTAATAATAATTTTGAAATCAGTGTTGATTATTATTTTTAAACTCTACCCTAAGGTGAGGAAAGGAAACGTTCTATGTGAGCGTTATTAACGATCTGTAATCAAATAGTTATATTTTTTTAATAATCATGATGAATCTATATTTATGAAAAAACTTTTATTTCCTCAGAAATAACATTTTTTGACGTTTGTAGCACACTTTTTTTCCCTCAAAGGTCCTGTGGAGCGGGGCTCTCATTACGAAAGGTTAGGATATTATTTGATGATTGTCAAAGTCCGTTTTCTTGATTTACATTTAGACTACTTTCCACAAAATGTAGGCTTTTACAGTAAAGAGCAAGGTGAACGTTTTCATCAAGAAAGAAATGGAAAAAAGTTCCATGGAGGACGGGACGTCAATATGATGACTGTTGTTGGATACTTAAGAGAGAAACTGCATCTAATAGAACCTCGCCCCCACATGGTCCTTAAGAAGAAAAAGTGCACTACAAACGTTAACAATCTATTTCAGAAGATAAAGTAATATAATAATAGTCTGAAGTTCCATAAAAAAAATTTTGCATTCTTTAATAACATTAATATATACTTTTACGGAAGTAGTCCATTATCTAAGAGTGGAGCTGTTGAGATATGGGAAAAAAACTCACAGTCGTCTCCACTTGTGGAGACGACTGTGAGTTTTTTACGCCACGTTGGGATCCATTTCCTGTTATCCACGACTATTTTTTCGACTTTAGCTGGTGATCAAGCTATTCCAACAACTAATTCCTGTTAAAAAAATTAGAATCAATCATTTTTAAATAACAATAATATAAGCAGTCATTTAGTTACGTTTCCTCGCTTGTCGAAACCATGTACAAAAAAATAGTTTTAATAAAATCAGCATCATCAATTTGTTTATTTTAGCGTCAGTATTTAAAGTACTCAAAATTCCTGGAGTACTTATAGCAACTACCAGTATCATAGTTACCAGTACCTCTATTGGTTTCCTGCAAGCTACATTAGAACCTCATCTTAGAGTATTTCATTTAGCCCCAATAGTTTTGGGTCTAATGTTTGTTATTAATGGCGGAGTATATGCCATAACTGCACCAGCATGGGGATGGCTCTGTGATTCCCACTGCAATCCTAAAATAGTAACTGTTATTGGAAGTATGCTGGTTGCTGCTGGTTTCTGTTTAATTGGACCTGCGCCCTTCTTTCCGTTACCAACGTAAGTTTGCAAATTTTACTACTACATTATACGAAGATAGGCACAAAGTATAATATAAATTATGTTGGGTTGCACAAAGTTTTTTAGCATTAATTAACAAACACGTAACTTTGACTGTACTGTGACAGTAATGACATTGGCAAACAATATTTACTCACAATCACAGTCACAGTTGCCTAATTAGTAAATTAAGAATTAAGCTAACCGGGCCACTCTGATTGTGAGAAAGTAATTTCTGCCAATGTCATTTATGTCACAGTCAAAGTTACTGGTGAATTTATTTATTGTTTAATAATGCCCAGTTGTATAGGTTCCGGTTAATCGGCATTTCATTTTTATAGGTTGTGGTTATCTAAAAATGTTCAGATTAGCGCCAAACTTGGGGTTTAACTAACAGTTAATTTAGCAGGCCAAAAAGCACCCGTTGAAAATCAATCTTAGGATTAAAATAGGAAAAAGTGACATACTTCTAACATATAACCTAAAATACCTAAAATATGATGATGATGTGATTTTATTATTATGTTAAATAATCTTATCGAAGTTGACGAATTATTAGGTGATGATGACGAGGACCTTATTGTCATTGTGGAGGCTCCAAGAGCGCCTCGCATTTTTAAAATTCGCTATGAAGTGAGCGACTATTTGGTTTAACCGGGACTTATAAAACTGATATATTTTATTAATCTTAAAATTAAAGCGGTACATAATCTTATCTTTAGCGTTCAACTTAATCAGAATCTATACAACTGGGCATTAAAAAGGTTTATTGTAATTTTGACAGTGACATTTTTTATTAACATTTTTTCAAAAATCTCACGGTATTGTGAAAAAGAACAAGCATTAACTTTTAAATTGATTGACTATTTTCAAAAAGAAAGTGATACCCATTAAAAAAGTTTACGAGGTAAGTAGATAAAATAATGCAGGAATTGTGAAAACTTAAATAATAAACAAGAAAAATATGTGGCAATGTTTTCATAAATACACAAAAAAAAAATATCTTGAAATAAGACATTTTGAGACTTTAAAAATAATTACTCAATATAAAAATCTACGTCTTTATAGTAAGACAATTGACTTACATTGAGACCCTAAAAGTACTTATTTAAGAAAAATAATTTCCTTAATATATTTCCTTAAATTAAACTATTTTCTCTTTAAAGAAAATAATAACGCTTTTATAATAATGATACTAATAACCTTGTTGCAAAAAAATAAGTGTATTTCTATCAAAATAATAATACTTTTAATTCGAAATCGATACCTTTGGCTTAAGAACATGTTGTTTTCATTTTAGGGTTTTAAAGAATTTAATTGAAATAAGATATATATACATAATCCAATTAAGATGCATCTTAAATACTAAAACCAAATGTCTTATATTAAAATCACAAAGTATATTGTTTTAACCAAACCATATTTCTTAAGATTAGGCATCCCGTATTTATATTTAAATATGCAGTGCCATAATTTAAGGAATCGATGTCTTAGGTTACAGTCTCTTACCCCTACTGTTACCCGCAATGGCACCTTGTCTAAAGCAATTCGCTTAATTTCACTGCGCTTAAAGTAAATTTGGCACTATGTCGGGGTGGGTGTGAATTGTGAATTAATAAAAATAAGTATGGAAATGAAAAATGTATTACAAAGTTGGGATATGGGTGAATACGCAATAAAGTTCCAAGGTAAGCATCATTTTATTTATTAGTGGTGTATGATTTATAGATTATATTGTATTGATTGTATTTTTAAACTTTGCGCTGGTGCCCCGGCTGCCGGAGAAATAAAAATGGCCTTTTAAAAATATTACTTCAAAACAAAAAAGTTTTGAAATAAATTTTAAAATTTATAATAATTTTTAAATTCCGACAAAAAAATTTCAAAAACAAAAATTATCAAAATTTTTTTACCTTATTAGCAACTACATATTATTTTTTCGTATTGGAAAAAAAACTCGTAATTTGTTGTTTCGAAAAAATGTTTTTGAACTATTTTTGTTTTCGAAATTTTTTTTTCTAATGTCATCATCATCATAAACAGTGGATACAACGGGAGGATAGAGCGAACGTGCCGTGCTGCCATGAAGCAAGCTATACAATAAGCAATACCCTTTTTACATTGCAACATTTTTGGTAAAAAAAATTTGCCAGCAGCTCATATATCTTTTTTTATGAACATGTATTTTTGCACTTACTAAAGAAGCCTTTATTGTCACCTCTCCATCTCAGGTTAAATTGGTACCAGTTTTATATTCCTTATAATATTAGAATTTAAAACAATAATTGTTTTGCCGCATTCTCTTTTGGCTGAAAATGACTACCACAAGTGACTAGAAAAAAAATGAGTACCTCCTGTAAAATTTATTTTTCAAGCACTCCTCTAAAGGAAAGTTGTTCCGGTGCCACTGGCTTAATGATTTTTTTTTTAATTACAGATGATAATATACCAGCACTACTTTATTTCCTAAACCATACAGTTCCATCAACGGGGAAAAATTCATGTGGCCAAAATAATTCATATTGTTGGAGGGACGAAGTATTTTGCATTTCTTGATTTAAAACTGACGGACATTTATTTCTTTCAATTTTGCTTTCTTCAAAATATAAAAAAAAGTTTAAGCTCTTGGGTTTCACAAGAACATATTTATTAATAGTTATTTTGTATGTATACATTATTTTTATCTACTTTTAAATTGTTAAGTACATATTTATATTACACTTTAAAAAAGGGTTTTGTAATAAGTTCGATTTCAACACTAGGGCTATAATAAAACTTATTACATTACTAAGCCATGATGAACCTTAGATTGTTGTAAATTAAACCTGTTTTGTTCAGTGCATGGTAAATTACATACGATCAAAAAGTAAATTCAATAAATTTAAAATATCAATGTTGTTGTTTGTTGTTATATCATAACTAGCTTTTTTTTGCTCCTATTACAATTTTTTGACAAATATAGGATAAGTATTTTAGTAACAATTTTTTTTATTTATTGATCTACCTATCTTAAATGGTGATATACTTGCCTAAATTACTATAAAATTTTCTTATATACTTTTATGTATTTTGTAATTTGATTTAACTTTTAAGGAATGCTGTTTCAGTGGATATTTCATTTTTCGTGATTATATTACATGTATTGCACTTTTACACTGAGCTTTGTTCAACTGCCCTTTGTGACTAATGTCGTTTTGTAGAAATTTTTTATTTAAGCGCTAACTACCCAGACTAACTGAATATCATTTAAAAAAGTTATCCTGTTGAAAATTCTTGATTTTTTTGCAACCTGGCAGTAGCCAATATTAAATAATAAGAGCTGTTGTACAGAGCCAATTTTAAGGTGTAGTATGCAATAATTATGGAAAATGAAATAACGAAGGAACCACTCATCCTTTAAGAGCAAACACTAGTGACGCCGTCGCCATTTCGTTTTTCATTAATATTTCGTTACTTCTTCGTTTTATCCAAAAATTGGCCAAATACCCCTCTTTGGAGTACCTACAATTACCTACAGTTTTACGTTAAAAAAAGGTTGAATGTATAAATTAATAAAAGCAGAAAAAGACATATATTATGTATATATGCGCAAATTTGACAAAATTTCGTTTTTTTCTTTTACAAATTTATCATTTAAATTTTTCTTAACGTAAAACTGTTGGCAATTGCTACCCAAAGAGGGGTATTTGGCCGCTTTTTGGAAAAAACGAAAAATAAACGAAATATTGATCAAAAACGAAATGGCGAAGGCGTAACTAGTGTTTGCTCTTAAAAGAAAGACTCCGAATCCTGTAACGAAGGAACCACGCATCCTTTAAAAGAAAGTCTCCGAATCCTTATTTTAAAAAGGCAATAGCCTCAAATAAAATAACTCAAACCTAGAGCTAAGGATTTATATAAATTTTCATGAAGGATTCCAAGTTCTTAATTTGATAATCTATAGTTTTTAAAGTAAATATTTTAAAAGTTTATTCGAAATTTTCTAAAGGTTGAATTAAAGACTTTAAAAGATATAAACTAAATTACCGGTTTTTACATTAAGGAATTGAAAGACTTCTCGAGTGTAACCAAGTGCTTTAATTCCTGCTCACACAAGAGTTTCAGTTCATAGTACAAGGACATAAGAACCTTCGTATAAAGCCGGATTAGCTTATCCAATAGAAAACAAAATGTATTGTTTTAAATACCTATTTCCTTAATGTATGACAATATTTTCAAAGAAATTATTTACTATATACAAAGCCATAGTTCTTCGACTCATATCGAACTCAAGAGGTCCTTAAATTATGGCGGTTTGCTTTGATTGAAAGAAACCTTTTTTTCCGTGTACCTATCTGTTTTAGAGAGTTTCTGATGCTTTAAAAGTTTCATGTTTCCCCCAAACACTGTTTTTCTGCATATAATCTAGATATGCAGTACAGGGACTTTTAGGCGAAAAAAATCGTCAGTGTACGATATATTATTCTACGTGCTGGTTCAGAAAATGGATTTGTGAATAATGCAAGTTTGATATTCAAGTCTGGCCTGAAATCTGGTAATTATCATGATTCGATGAAAAGTGAAATCTTTGAGAAATAGTTTGAAGAAAAATTGTTACCAAACTTGGAAGAACCGTCGGTCGCTTATTATCATGGATAACGCCACCTATCATTCTGGGCTAATTGAAAAAATTCCAAAATTGTTGGTCAAAAAGATTACTTATTGCGTGGTTAGAACAAAGACAAATTCCGGTTTTACCATTTGCAATAAAGGATCAAATCTGGATAATAGTAAAGAAGCCTATTTCACCCAAACGTTACAAATAATCCGGAAAGCGCTATTCATTTCATTTTTAATTATTTTAATAGGTTGGACGAACTAGCATTGCAACATGGACATCGAGTTTTAAGACTTCCTATAAATCGCCACAGTGGATCTTTTCCCGTGCGTCATCAATCAACGATCAGGACTCAACGTGGTTAATAACTCTGCATCCTTATTTATTACAGTAACAAGTTTGAATAAAAGCATAAAAGAGCGTCTCCAAGATTCCGCAATAATATAACGTGCTAGACAAGAATAAAACTATAAACGTCAATTAATAACTTTTTTTATTTGTTTAGTTGACTACCGTTGTATTTTAGAACGTCATTGTCAACCTTGTTTTGATATGCCAATCTAATTCGTATTTTGTAAATTTGTGTGCCTTATAAAACTGTTCCTTTTTCTAAAAATAGTTCTTTTTAGAGCTAATTATACCCACCATCTGTTTTGGCGGTAAGTATTTATGGATTTTTATAATCATTTATTTATTTTAAATATTCTAACCGTGAAAGTTCTTCGAAAAGTTTACGGCAGTGACTTAATTCCCTTAAATGAAAGGATATCAAAAATTTGACTTTTGCGATTTTAATAGTCAATAAAACAACAAACTTTTCTAGATTTTAAGCTTTAAAAATAGTGTTAAATGTATTAACATTTGTTTGTCAATTTCGTTAGAGTACGAATAAACCCCGAGAGAAATTCGGAATTATAAATAATTTTTCGGAATATTATGTAGGTACGTCAAACGGTAGGCAAGCACGTCCATTTTATGAACTTGGACTTAGTTTTGACTTTTTTCGTCTCGTAATTTTGATTTGATTCATACGATTTTGATGACGTGAAGGTGATGACGCACGGGAAAAGATCCACTGTGGCGACTGTATATCATTACGACTTTAATCCTATTGAAATTGTTTGGTTGGAATAAAAGGGCTATTATGATGCAGAAATTAGTTTTATGTATCCTGTAACAAATAACGTAGTTTTGGGTCTGTGGAATAAAGCCATTGAAAATGTAACAGTGGAAAAGTGATGTTGTAACGCACATTATTAAAATTATAAATAATGTGTGGGAACAGGAAAGATTTATCGATGCTTCAGACACTCTTCCTCTTATTATTAACTTGGATGAATCTGATGATGATGATCCTTGCGGAGATGATTTATTTTAATTATTAAAAAACTGTATTTTGTTATGTTGTCATTTTTTATTGCATTTTCTTCTGTATGATTTTATAAATAAGATGAAAATATTTGAAACAAAATTTATAGACTAATGTACCTACTAGAGATGCACTACACAAAAAAATATATTATTTAATTCTAAATTGTCTAAATGAGCTTTATTTATATTTCAGTAAATTTAAATTAATTAAAAATTTCATAAGTACCTACTGCTTTTCAAAAACAAAATGTTTCATCCTATGATACCTTTTACCCTACTTATTTCTGACTTCATTAACAGTATAAAAATAATAATTAAAAATTTGAAAATACGCGCTTGTATTTTACTTGTTCACATGCATCCCTCTTTATGTAGATCAAGCCTAAGAAAAATCATAACGTTTACCACTGGTAAGCAACTGACTGAATTTATTTACGACGTACCGCAAATATGGAGACTATGACGTAACGGTCAGCGGTCATTGAACGGATTCTATAGTCATTGTTGTTAATAATTTTTTTGAAATGCCTTATGTCTTATGAAAACACTTACTTATTTTTTAGCATTTTATGGGTGTCAATAACCGGTTTAGTTCTCCATGGAGTCGGAATGTCTGCCCAACTAGTGGCTTCATTTGGAGATGCCCTCAAAACAGCAATGTAAGTATTGAAGGAAACAAGGTAGTTCATTTGTAACGGTGGCAGAAAGTTGTAGAAGCACCTGTAAGTTAGCTTAAATGCGTAATGACGTCAGATAAAGAATACTTATCGTCACAATCAATGTCATCGTTCATAAGCAGTAAAATCAAAATTTGAAAGCTGAATTAGTTTCTAAATTTTTACCAGTCCTCTGAACTAGGCATTACATCTATTTCCCCTTATTTCACATATTATGAATTTTTACAGTGTCCATGGATTTCCTAACGATTTGGAGACATACGCCCTTATATCAGGTCTATGGACTAGTACCTTCGCTCTTGGAGCTTTCATTGGTCCATCGATAAGTGGAATATTGTATGACAATACTGGATTTAGAAATGCTTCGATGTTTATTGTCGTCATACATCTCCTAGTTGGTATTGCTACAATTATATATTTGTCAGTAGCTAAAACACCACCAGTCTATGTTGAGCTCAGAGATGATAGGTTACCCAACGGCGATGTTGAAGTTACCCACTCACAAACACATCAAACAGAAAGCGTTAAGAGGTACGTAAAGATTTTTATTAAACATTATGTCTTGAAAACGCCTTAAAAATAAAATAAAATATTTGTTTCCGGTAAAAATATAGAATAAGAGAAGTTACAATCTTGCAATAATGCATATTAAGAGTAGATTATATATGTATATAGACACGACATTTCTTGATCTGTGCGTAGCAATCAATGTGTCTACAGGGTTATGATAAAGAAACTGATTAGCCTTTAATAGAATACCTCTCACTTAATCAAGAAACGCTTGGGCCAGTCAAATTAATTGTATTGTAATTCATTTTTTTTTAGAATCTTAAAAATGCTTCCTATATCAACATTTTGTACTACTTGTGCACAAATTTCTTTACTCGCCGAATGGACTCCTTAAGCGTTTCAATCAAGTTGGCTTTAGGTTTATAAACTAAATTTATTACGTAGTCTCACAAAAAAAGTCCAGTGGGTTAAGATCGGGCGATCTGGGTGGCCACTCTATTGACTCTCATTTACCTATCCACCGCTTCGGAAAAATTGTATTTAAGTACTCCCTTACATGAGAAAGATAATGCGGTGAGAACATAAGGTTAAACTTGGTAGATCAGGGTCATTATTCTCTGGAAATAGAGTGACAAAAGCTGAAACCGGATCATTTTGAAGGACATTTTCCAGTGAGGCTCTCATCAAAGAAAAATGATCCGATGACCTTATTTCCAACAAAGCCCGCCCAGATATTAATATTTTTATTATACTGTGTGTAATTTTCTGTGAACCAGTGAGGAGTTTCATGTGCCCAGTATCTGTGGTTGGCCTATTAACCTGAACAATTAAAGAAACCGTAGCTTCCTCTGAAAAATACATTATTTAGCAATTCGTGCGTGATTATCTTGATCTAATACACAAAATTGCTCTCGCCTATCAATATCATCATCTAATTACTGTTGTACAATTACTGGTTTGTAGGGATGAAACTTTATTAAAAAATTTAGATACGATGGTTTGGTGAGTATTATAGTCACGTTCAAGTTGTGTGCTTGAGCTATAACAATCTTCCTGTAGTGATAACAATATCTTCATTTTTCTCTTCTCAGGTACACCAAGACGACCTCTTTTAACACTATCATTAATAGCATGGGAATTTCTTTACTTAATTGTTATCCTAGACAATGTCGATTGGATAATAGACGAGAGATTTGGGCATTTTTCATTGAACATATTTCCTGTGACTTCTACTTTTATCTCCACAACCCAACATAATCAAAATCTCTATGCATTCATCTTCAGCGCGTTGCATTTTGGATGTTATGTCAACAAAGCGAAATTCAAATTTGATTAATATTCACTGCCGTCTCCAACTTAAATAGGAAATTGTCATTGCCAATTCCTTAAATTGTGAGTTGAGTTCCGATGAGCAACTTACCAATGGTGCATACCAGCAATAAAGTGTGAATATGCATTAGACGGTTAAAGATAAGTATAGGGCATAATTTATGAAAAAAGCCTATAATTGATTGTAGAATGTAAATATATGTTTCACTAAAAAAAATTAAAGTTGGTAGGTACACGTAGGTAGCAAATTTTAGATTCACCCTGTATAATATATTTTTTCTAAAGAAAATACATTTCAAAAAAATTAATTAGACGGGTCCGAGCGATTTTTGATTAAGTGGGCGGTATTCTATATAAAAGTCTGATCTGTTTCCTTATTACAATCCTGAATATGACTGACCTAAAAATTGATTTTTTAAGATTTATGTTGAATTTTGCGAAAATCAAATTGAAATAGTACTGATACTGATAACTGGTAAGGTAAATATTTTGCTCAGCGTATTTTAATAAAACTTAGATGTCACTTTGTTTTAAATTAAAGAAAAAAACTGTTTACTGAAAAAGTAATAAACATAATTATTATTACTGTCTAAATGGTGAAGCAGCATTAAAAGTATGAAACAGGTATCCAATATACTCTGTTTGCAACGAGTGAAAGAGGTAAAGTAAAACATTGTTTGGTTGGACGAGTGTTCCACAAGTACCTAAATCTAACTAAGGCAAACTATCTATAACCAAGACCAGTTTAAATTTGTTCCGCTTCTCCAGAATTTTGCGCAGCAACAATACAGCTAATTAATGCTATGGTGTTGATGACCTATCACTAAATCACTATATCATTAAAAACTATAAAATGGATGTATTTAATAATTAAAATACAAACTATGTTCTCCTGAAAAAATGATGAAACTACTGTTCTTAAGGTGGACTTATCAACGTCATTCAATCTATTGCCAACCTATAACCTATTTCGCGTTATTTTTTCAAGTTTATTATTTTATTGACTAACATTTAAATAAAATCAGTATCGTCGGCACATTACTTAGGTAATATCTGATATACTACAAAAATATCAATTTATTTCATTGCTAATTTTGGGAGAATTGTATAGTGAAAGAACAATGACATATTTATTAAATATGTCAATTATTACCTAAAGAATATCAAGTCGATACTGATTTTATTTAAATTTTGTGTAAAAGCTAGAAAACATAAATAAATCTACGCGAAATAGGTTACATGTTGGTTGGCAAGCATGTGGATACTCCCACCTTAATACATAGTAATATCCTAAATTTTGTATACTTGGGTGAATGGAAGTAGGTATCAAACTTTTACTACAAATTGCATGATTTGCATAGTATTAACTGTTAAAGTTGTTGCAACTTAGCCTTGTTTTCAGGCACGTAGATAAGCGGGGTGCTGGGAGACAATACCCTCCCCCCCCCCCCCTAGAGCTAGTTTGTGTCATTAATTAATGATAAAATTAACCCCATTATCACTATGCTAATGCTAATTTTTTAAATGCTTTATAAAAAATAATAGCACTTTTATGTGGGAGCACAGGAAGGGGGTAATCAGCCTGGTATTGGCCTGTTACATTCCACTTAAGGTGGGAGTATCAACATGCTTGCCAACCTATAACCTATTTCGCGTATATTTATTTAATTTTTATAGCTTTTACACAAAATTTAAATAAAATCATTATCGTCTTCATATTTTATAGGTAATAATTGACATATTAAATAAATATCAAGGAATTTCATTAAATATTTTAGGAGAATTGTATAGCGAAAAATATCGGGTAAGATTTTTTTTAACATTATTATGTCATTGTTCTTTCACTATACAATTATCCCAAAATTAGCAATAAAAATTAATAGATATTTTTGTTATATATGTCAGATATTACCTAAATATTGTACCGACGATATTGATTTTAAATGTTAGTTAATCTAATAATAAACTAAAAAAAGCAACGCGAAATAGGTTATTGGTTGGTAATGGATTAAATGACGTTGAGAATGCCACCTTATTAAGACCTACATAGGCACTTAATAGGTACTTTTGCTTTCATTTATTTTATCAATTAATTGTTTTAAACTTAAAACTGTCGGGAATTGCTACCCAAAGAGGGTATTTAGCAACATTTGAGCGTGATCCACAAATTTTACACCTCTCCCCCTCTCCCCCAAGATAAAATCGTAGCTACAACGGTGTGTGGGAGTACCCCTCCCAGGAAGCAAAGCTATCTATAGGTATATCCGCCTATATTTACTTTCTTTATTTCAGTATACATTCTGTTGTGAGCGGTATATCCATTGAAAAGAGCAGACCACCAGCCATGAACAGTCTTATTGCCTGTAATAGCTATAAAACTCAAGTCTGGCCCGAAAAAGAGTCCCTCAATCTTGTTATGGGCCCTTACAACAACAGTTATGGAGCAGTAAACAGCCGAAGTGCTCCAACCCAATATCTTGATGGTGTAGCTTAGACGGGCTGACAGTCGAAGCCCTATTTATTATATTGTACTTTTGTATTTTATAAATACTAGTATTTTTATTGCGTTTGCCCTGTCAGGAGCCGTCGTATAATTCTGACTCTTTAAGACCTGTCAAGTTTCAAGTTCTCGCAGCGACAAGCGATTATATCAGTCACTGAATTGTGCCTTTGCATTTATTCAAGTAGTTAATTTTCAATATACCCTAATAATAATATTTAATATAATATAAATTTTGGTATAAAATCCATGCATTGAGAAGTGTCAAGAAAAAAGGAAAAATTTATATATTATATCCTTCCTCCATTATCAACTCCACAAGTCATTTTCATGAACTATGCAAATTAATGTTTACGGGTTGGGTAGCAGATACAGTGTGATTGTTTAAGTGTGCAACATATGGGCATTATTTTATTACCGATTTCTCAGAAAATGTTATTCTTGATAAAAGTTGGTGCATATTCGATAATCATATTAGGTGCACTTGGAATGGTTGCAAGTCAAACGGCGCGGCGTACAGGGTAGGCCAAAAAATATAAAACTTGTACAAGAATAAAGTACCCCTATTTCAGAAAATTCAGCAAAATGTTATTCCAAAAGTTGTTTAGAATTAAAAGTTATACATAGATTCAAAAACGTGACCTCCTAAAATAAAAAAATATATTTGTTTAAAAAACATTAATTTCACCATAAAGACCTTCATAAATTAATCAAAATCAAATCAATTTTACATATCTTTGTTCAAATTCAAGCATATTTGTAAAATTTATTTGAATTTTTTATTTATTAAGGAATCACAAACTTCATGTTTGTTGCAACGATATTAAACACAACAAATATCCTAAAAAAAATTTTTAACAAGATGAAACATTAGTACTTAATGATAATATGCTACTTAAAAAACCATCATTTAAAGTGCAAAATTTTTATTTTAAATGTTTATTAAAAAAACTGTACAAATTAAGCGACAACATGAAATCCTACTAAAATAATCGCAGATACCTGGAAAAAAAAACAAATAAGGTCACGTTTTTGAATCTATGCATAACTTTTAATTCTAAACAACTTTTCTTAATAACATTTTCTGAAATAGGGGTACTTTATTCTTGTACATAAAAGTTTTATATTTTTTGGCCTACCCTGTACGCCGTTTGACTTGCAACCATTTGAAGGGCACCTTATATGATTATCGAACATGCACCAATTTTTATCAAGGATAAAAAATTTTGAGAAATCGGTAATAAAAAAAATGCTTATATGTTGCACACTTAAACAACCACACGGTATATTATTCTGTGTTAATGTTCTTCCTTTGATAATATTTATGTATATACCTACTAGTTCATTTAATAATTAACATTTTTTTTTATAGAAAAAAGAAAAACACAAAGTCTTTCTCCACAATTTTTATTTGAAAAACTAGGCGAACCTAGGATTTTTTTTAGTTAAAATTGACTGAAATTAATTATTTAACTTTCAAAATGTCTTTATTCCAAACTAACTTTTACAGCTCATTACATGGAAAGTGACATGATATAGAAAATAAAAACCATTAAAAAAAATAAAATAAAAAAAAATGGAAGTTAATCCAATTTAATTCATTAATAAAAAAAATAAAAAAAAATAGTATAAATAATTTAATTTAGTGAATATATCTTTAATTGTTTTTTAAAAATTGCCAATTTTTTAATTTTTCTGATATTTTTTGGAGATTGTTATTTTTTATTATTCAGTCATATAAAAGCGATTTTTTTTCGAAGTTACTTTTTACTTGTATAGTTTGATAATTTATACAACGTCTGGTGTTATGATCATGTAATGTCTTATTCTCCTAAAGTGTTATGTTTGGTTTTTTTTTCTTTTAAAATAATAGAGTGAATTAGAATACAATTTTTTTTATTTATCAATGTTTTGAGACGTGTAATTTAAATATGAACTTTGGAAGCACTACAAGTCAATTTGCCACACTAAACTATGCAAGGGTTGAATTAAGTAAAAAAAAAATATATATATAATATGATGTAAGAGTTCTGACAGGTCTTGAGATATCATGAAGTTATTGGAATAAATGTAAATTTATATATTAGTTTTCGTTTGATAGATTTAAGATATTTTAGTGTTATAGCTTTAAATATCAATTAATAAAAGTTCTTAGTTACGAACTAAACTACGTAAGAGCATTGGTGCTCTAAAAATAAATATATTATAAAGTAATAAACCGAAAATAACAAAATCCATTTTAGTTATGTTAAATATACCGGGTGTCCCGCTTAGGTCAGTCAGCGGTGGTATCTCGAAAATTGACCATACAATTTCGGGATTTTTTTTTAAGGTAAACCGATAAAATAAAATACTGGAAATTATTTTTAAAGTTTTACGATGGCCGCTAGTAACTGACGGGACAAAATACAATATCCAAGTTATTTTAAAAATAGCCCCATTAAGGTACTTTTTTGATATCGGAAATAAAAAGCTTATCCATTTTTGCGGCAGTTTGCGTCCAAGAATTTTTCGTATCTAGAATAATAAGGGTGGGGGAAGCTGGTAAATAAGTTATAGTAAATGGATTGTATGTTTCATATCTTTTACGCAATTTTAATAAATTTGGGCTTGTTTGAAAGAGAATTTCATACAATAATTTTGTTCTTTGTCGCTAATTCGTATTTTGTTTTACAGAGGGCGCTATGTATAATAGTTTCGGTTTTTCTTAATTTCTTTTTTAAATAAACAGAACGATATACTTTTTGTATAATAATTTTTAAAAAAAGTAAAAAAAAAGACCTACCTACCATATTTTTTTACTAAGAATTATTGTTTTAATTTCAAAGTTATACCCAAATTCCAAATTTCGCTCATTTTGGACAAAAAAATGGATTTAATCGTGTTTTCTGAATAACCCTGTATAAAAAATAAATGGCAACCGAACAGTACGAAAATAAGATTTTCTGCATACTTTGTTAGAGATAACCGTCGATCATAAGTCCGATTAGTTTGTTTTCATAATATTATGGCTTTTTAAAATAAAAACATAAAAATATTAAATATTTTTGCTGCACACCGTATTTTATTTTCTGAGGGAACAAGTTAATTTTATCTAACTGATATTTTTTGATTTACATTAACTTAAAACATCTCCTAAATAGTTTTTTATACATTGAATAAAAATAGAAAGTTTCCTTTTGATTTATAAAGAAAAAAAAATTGTGTGTGCTTAAGACCACACGACAGAAGTGAAAACTACAACAAGGTGAAATTAATAATATCGAATAAATATATTTCCTAAAATTGAACAACCCTTGAAAAAAATGCCAGAACATACCTGAGACGCAACAAGTGTCTATCTTGTGATCCTAAACACACAAACAACGCACACTGTTTCCACGTCGATACTGAATGCGACTGATGCGGCATATATAGGAGTCGAATTCGAGCGTAACACAGTCGAGCGTTACGCGTGACGGGTGTACGCGTGACGGCTCAGTTTAATTCAGTGCCCACAAAAAGTGCTAAACGCGCCTAAAGAAGTTTTCACTTCAAAAATTTGAATTAAAAATATATTTTGAACGGATTTTATTCGTCACGCAAAATAAGGAAACTTTCTATGCATACTTCAATGTATAAAAAACTATTAAGGAGATGTTTTAAGTCAATGTAAATCAAAAAATATCAGTTAGATAAAATTAACTTGTTCCCTCAGAAAATAAAATACGGTGTGCAGCAAAAATATTTTTATGTTTTTATTTTAAAAAGCCATAATATTATGAAAACAAACTAATCGGACTTATGATCGACGGTAATCTCTAACAAAGTCTGCAGAAAATCTTATTTTCGTACTGTTCGGTTGCCATTTATTTTTTATACAGGGTTATTCAGAAAACACGATTAAGTCCATTTTTTTGTCCAAAATAAGCAAAATTTGGAATTTGGGTATAACTTTCAAATTAAAACAATAATTCGTAGTAAAAAAATATTCTAAAATTAAAGGTACTTTACTCTTAGCGGAATTTTAAATTTTTGATCCTACCTCGTATACCATAAGACTTTTACCGGATTTAATCGGTGTTATTTTGGTTTGAGAACATGCAGAACCTATCTAAAATAAAATTAATTTTCTAAACTTAAAGGTAAAAAACTTTCCCATATGCTGCGCACTTTCTGCCGGTCACTGATGTATAACCTTATTTTTTCCCAAAGAAATTAATTAGTTAAAAGAATAAAAATTTCATTACTCCTGAAGAAATCCTTTCCTTTGGGCAAAAATAAAACACTTTTCACCTTGATAGGTAATGGCGCACATGGATCGCCCCCATCCGCGTTAAGAGTCTAGGGATACGCCACTGTGTTTGAGATAACTACAAGAAACTGCATTGTATTCGTATCTACTTAATAGAAAACATGACATAACTTAATGAGTACAATTTTTACCTTAAATTTTTATATTATAAAATTAAATAAAAGTAAATTAGGACAAGAAAAGAATGTTTAAACCATACTTTTCCTTTCATGCCAATCACCCATTAAGAGTAAAAATTCAATACATTAAAATAATCGCACTACCATCTGCTGGAGAAATACTTGTTGAATTATTATACAGCTGTTAGTATTACATATTTGCAAAAATGTACAGACTTCCTTGCATCCATAAAATATTATGCAACTTTTCTTTTATTTCCATGGTCGATTAATAATATTTATATTTATTTGCAACCAATAACCGAGACTAAATTTTTCATTCTTTATCCATATTAAATATTTAAAAATTTAAAACTATTACACTGAGAAAAAAATATTCTATTCCTTATAGGAATTTACATATTCTTTATACAACTGTTTCATACTATATGTGACAGGAACGCGCTTTCCTACTGTAAGACAACGAAAAATGCTAGGTCGTTGTGTAGTGATAATATCACGGTAATTTAGCCAATAGGAAATAGGAGTTAAGCTACCATAGAATGGTTTATAGCCATTATTGCTTTGAATACTCACAATAATTATCAAGTTCCATTGGGGTTGTAATCTGATTGAATATACTGTATTAGTTCCGACTGGCAGTTGTAATGAAACTTAATAATAATCAAAATAATATTTGCTTGCTACGGTTAATAAAGCATATTATACCTACTACTTAAAATCAGTAGGTACTGTAGTTCTCAAAATTTGAAATAACGTCTAGTGTGATATAGGTTGTGCGAAATAAGAATCTTCTATTGCTTTATGACTATTTTTTTTAATATGGCCAAAACGGAAATACAACTGTCCTTTCTTGTTCAAAAAGTTGAGAATTCATATAAAAGCCCAAGCTATTATTTATATAAATAAACTAATTTGGTTTTCAATAAAAAGGACACTTAGAGTACAAAAGAAAAGAAATAACCCGATAATTTTCTCAAAAAAAACCTGTCCTACGTAGCAACTGCTAAATTGGATACAATTTAATTGTTTGATCAAAATACAATTATAATAAAAACAATATATCATAGATTTGGTTATTCTTTCTACTAAAATATTCAATGACATAACCGAGATAACCCGCAATAGTCTTTGCACTATTAGCTTTCTAGGACTGTCACCTCGGAAAAATGTCCATTCCGCACCTACGAAATCCACACATTAAGACTGCGTCAGTTTGGTATCAGTGCGTTTTTATCATTTCTGGTTTTGTTATAGTGTTGTGCGCCGCTTAAAAATATTGGTAAGTACCCGTTTTTTGATATATATTGGCAAAACAGTTAACTAAAAAAAGAAAGTAAAAAATACTCACTTCCTTGCGTGTCCTCTCTGCACGGCAGTTTCCGTTTACGTTACGTATTTCTTTTAGAAAAATAGATTATGGTATGGTGCATTTTTAGGTCGGCAAAACATACCCTAAAAATAATTCAAATCAGCGTTGCCAGAATTTGTGAATAAATTAAAAAGTCAAAAAATGTCCATTCGGCACCGTCCGTTCCGTGCCTGTTTTACGTTGGTGCGGATTGGACAGTTAGGTGCGGATTTGACATAAATAAGTATTTATCGGTGTTGGTTAATGGTAATGTTGTCTTTTCTTAGTATACTTATTTAAAATTTATATTTTGGTTTTTAATAAATAGTTCTTTACCTTTTTATATTGATTTAATGGAATTTAATCATATACGATGTCCAATCCGCACCTTAAGTGTCAAGTCCGCACCTTTTGTAAAAACGGTTAAAAAAAAAAGTTGAGGCACCCAATTAATATTTTTAGTCTATTTTTTATATAAAGACTCGAAACGTTCTTAAATTTCCTTAAAATATTCTAGGGGCATTTACCGATGAAAAATATATCCCAAAATATTATTTTTATATTTGGGTCAATAAATTTTCCTCTTAGTTTTTTTCAAGATTTTATTCACACAACATATATTTTTTGAAGATCTGGACGTCTATTCTCCAATTTAAGAGAAGTAAACGCTCTCTCGCGAGAAGGGACAATTCACATCATATGCTCACATCGTATGGAAATGAATAGTAATTTTAAGTTTCAAGAATACAGTTTAAACATTTTTAAGAGAAAAAGTAATCAGTTCTCTTGAAATGATCATTCGCCTATTTCGAGAATAGACGTCCTGTTGTAATTTAAGTTTTGTTAATATATAATGCATCATTTATTCTTACTTTTTAGCATAAAAAATTGCCTTGGTTTTTAAGGTGCGGAATGGACAAAATTATCGACCTTTTTGAGCAAAATAGCGTTTTGAGACCTTATTTTACAAAAACTTGTTGATTTTATTTCCGAATATCTATCCTCACACCCTCACACCTTTGTTAAGTAAGGCAAATAACAAAAATATTAATATCTAAACTTTAAAAAATTAGAGTATAAAAAATGGTTTTGGCCATATTAAAAAAAAATCGTCTTATATGCCATGCAAAGTTTTAAAAAACTTATATACAAAGTAAAAATAAATTAATTAAAACAGGTATTGGTACGATCAATATAATTCAAATTCAGACAGGACAGCTATGAACAACGATAAACGAACAACAATGTGATCTGCGCGACAAATATGTTAAAACTAACACTACGGAGCGCGGCGATTGCTGATCGCTACGAACCCCCACCAATGTCTTGACGGATTATAGGTTCTAACGGACGCAATTCGTTTTTAGGGATGCTGCTCTGCTTTCGTAATTGTAGAGAAAGCGCTTTACTGGGAACAAAATGCGCGCGTTGAGAAGATTTATTTTTTAACAAAAGTGCTGTATTAAAAGTAGTTCATTATTTAACAACACTGTGCTGCTAATGAAACAGGTAGCTACCAATAAAAACACTGTTCTAGCAAATCTGGAATTGATATAATCATATATAAAGCGGGTTTGATACACTAGCAATTTGTTTAATATGGGTAAATAAAAAATAGGCTATCAATACTAACTAGGTATGTATTGTAAGTATTAGCATGCATTAGATCATTTTCCTCAGTGTACTTTCATTGATATTATGAGTGCATAATTTTTAACAATATGTAATTAACTACAAGGCTCAGTGATTTTTATTTATTGTTAAGTAAATTTTATCTTAATTGATCTATTTTTCATGTAGATTAATTATTGTTGTCTTTTTCTAACCAAAATCAACCAAACTATTAACCTGACAATGTCAGGGTTAACAAAAATTTAGTTCTTCAAGGCTCGATAATTTTTAAAAAAGCGACTTGTTACTGTCAGTGGTGAAATATCTATTGTAGGTACCTTTATCGTTTTATCGAGTTCTATTTATACAGGGTGTCCCAAAAGTAATGGGACACAGAGCAACAGCAGACTTCTTAAGCCGAAAAAATGCGATTTACTTAAACTTGCCTTATCCCAAAATTGATAACAACCAAGATACAGGGTGTCAAAGTTTTAATTTTGTTTTCGTTTTTTTGCTATTATTTCTTAACGAAACGACATAGCAGCACAAAATTTAGGATTTTGGGGTTTTTTCAGATGAGGAATTCAAAATTATCCATAGTTTTTGTGTAACCAGTAGAGGGCGCTGCCTATGGCCTTACCCACTACTTTTATCTGGCATAACTTTGTTAAGGATTCTTATATCGATCCGACTATTAAAAAAATAAGTTACTTTACTTCTTTTACATTAAAAACGTATAACTTATTGAAGTCGCTAGGAGCAACCATTTTCGAGATAATCGCATTTCATATGTCCTATGCAAGTAAGTACGTGGTCCAAAAGCAGCGGAAAATCAAGCAACGATGAATTTCTAACTTAAAATTATTGTAAGTCAGCTACATTTGCTTAAGATTGACTGTTTTTTTCTAATAAAAATGCTTTTTCGTATACCTACGGAATTACTAATTTTACTCCAATTAAAAATTTTATTTAATACTTATAAGTTTAATAACATTTAAAAGTAACAAAATGGAAAAAAATGGTAACGCCGTGATAGCAATTGTTCAAAATGGCCACCATTGACCTTAATACATTTACCTGCGCCCTGCACTCCGACCGTTAAAATTTCTTGTGCATAAATGCAAAGCATATCACGCATTTCCGCATTGGAAAATAAATTATGTCGAGGCATTCCTAAAAAACTTATAATATCTACGTAGGTATTGTACGAAAAAAATGCATAACTTTGACAGATGATACTTTATGTAACATGTTGTTGCCTTGGAAACGTCGTTGTTTTTAATCAAGGCTAGCTGTGATAAATAATACTAATACGAATACACCATTATTTTAAATATTTTAGGATTCTTACATTAAAAATATCAAATGCGATTATCTCGAAAATGGTTGCTCCTAGCGACTTCAATAAGTTATACGTTTTTGATTTAAAAGAAGTAAAGTAACTTATTTTTTTGATAGACGGGTCGATATTAGAATCCTAAACCAAGTTATGCCAGATAAAAGGAGTGGGTCATGCCGTAGCCAGCGCCCTCTACTGGTTACACAAAAACTATGGATAATTTGGAATTCCTCACCTCAAACAAATTCCAAAACCCTTAATTTTGTGCTGCTATGTCGTTTCGTTAAGAAATAATCGCAAAAAACGAAAACAAAATTAAAACTTTGACACCCTGTATCTTGCTTGTTATCAATTATGGAATAAGGCAAGTTTAAATAAATCGCAATATTTCGCCTTAAGGAGTCTGCTGTTGTTCTGTGTCCCATTACTTTTGGGACACCCTGTATTTTCCAGTTCTCTTCCAATATTCTTACATTTTAAACATATTCAATAAAGGAAAAAAACAATAACGAAGTGTTGGATAAGAAAATGGTGCTTTCAAAATTCTTCGTTTTTCTTTAGAAATATCCAAAACCACACAAAATAAGTATTTAAAATTAGTAAAAATCATTAAGTAATATAAAAAACAGTTTCACAAAGGGGATACCATGAAGTGGCTAACCCCACACATCACGAAAATTATACCCAAAGTAGTTACGCAAAGGATATTGTACATTATTTTTTGATGACAGTAGCGGATCCAAGGGAGGGTAATAAGGGCGATTGCCCCCCCCCCCCCCCCCCCTACATTTAAATTTAAATATTGACATAGAAAATATGCATCCATGTACCAATCGTTTCTTAAAATCAAAACATATATTACATCATGTATTATAATAATTATTCACAAAAAGTTATATGCAGTTTGTCCACGGATAGAGTTTGGAAGAGGAAAAAGTTTTTATTAGTAGGTATAGGAGAAAAAGTCATTCTTTATAAAATCTTCTACTTGTGCTGAAACTACAATTTCGAATATCAGATTTGTGATTACTATACAGGGTGCGTCAGAAACAATATTTTAAGATTTTTGGATTTCGTTTAAAATAATTTTACGTAAAAACAAACAACTATTGTTGCTGTCTTACTTCGAATATGATTTTATATCTGCCCGAGTAACGATTTTGTTGTAAGAAACCCATTTTTTCTTTGCCTACTTTTAAAGTAGTTTGATTATTAGGTACATGTCATATTTATTCAATTTATTCAATCATAAATTATACAACTTTTATTCAAACGTGGTACCACCGAGTTAGCGCATAGTTCAACTCGATATCTGAATTCCCGATAACAGTTTCTAACTACCTGTATTGGGATATTTGTAATTACTACTCTTATTTTTTTTCAAGAGTTCTGAGTTATTATTGAAATTGGTTTTACACACATGTGGCTTCAGATATCCCCATAGATGAAAGGCGATATAACTTTGAGATTGGGACTCCTACGTGTCAACTGATTTGGACCATAGGTACCTTCCAATCCATTTGTTCCCAAAGTGATGATTTAGCCAATCATCAAAAGGAATTGAAACTGTTATTTCTGACGAACCCTGTATAGTAATCGCAAATCTAGAAGTTCAAATTGTAGTTTGAACACTAGCAAAGTTAATTTATTAAATAAAGGAATTGAAAAAAAAAAGATCCAAAAAACTAAAAATGTTGTTTATGATGAACCCTGTATAGTAAACGCAAATGTGAAAGTTGAAATTGTAGTTACAACACTAGCAAAATTCATTTAATGAATCAAGAAACTAAAAAAAAAGATCCACAAAACTAAAAAATGTTGAAGAAGTAGTCTATACTCAAAGTAGAGTTAAATGTATAGAAAAAAGAAAAGCACAAAGTGTTTCTTTACAAGTTTATTAGAATAACTAGGCGAACCTAGAATAACTCATAATAATTCGACATGTTTCGAGTGTAGAAACACTCATCAACTCATCATCAGGAAAACAAAGTAAATAGTACAATGCTGATGTTGTTAGCAATAGAGAAAATAATAAGTGGGATTGAGTCGTAATGGAGCTTTCAATGGTGTAGACGAGGTGTAAAAAATGAATAGTCAGACGATCGACAAGACTTCAGCATACTGGAAAGTCAAGGGGTAGTGAAAAGGCCCTGTCTTAGGCAGAAAGATGAAGAGAGCAAAAGAAAAATTAGAGAGTTTTAACATACTTTGTGAAAATTATTTAGGTATAAGTAGTGAAAACTCTTAAGTTTCATTAAACTTTGTTGGAGACATGTAAAAGTAGTGAAATAAGAGGGAAAGAAAAAAGAAAAAATTGGTTTTCGTAAAAGTCAAAGCATCATTTAGCTTGAAGTAAAATGCTGTTGGGGTACCAGGCTTGGTACGGCCCAGTTACCCCGGCAGGAGTCAAACCATACACATTGTGTGCAAAATTATTAGATTTAAAAGATTTAAAAAAAAATTGTTTTACTAGAACATCTTAGAAAAGTAACCTTTTCTTTGTTAAAGAAGCTCAACTGCAAGCAGCACGTGTCACAAGCAGATGTTTTTATAAAGAATTGCTTGTTCTTTTATACCTAGGTACTAATAAAAAAGTTTGTCCTCTTCCAAACTCTATCCGTGGACACACTGTATGTACAGGGTGTCTCACGGTCATAGTCCATTAGAATATTTTCCTTCTAATCCTGCTAATTTGGATAATTGAGTTTTTGGAGACACTTTCTTAAAATGAAGTAACGGCGACCATATATGCCACTTTCGGTTATACCGGAAGTTGTTTAAACTTACTTATTTTAAAAAAACACTCTGTATAATATATTTTTTCGTGTTCTTTTTTTTATTTCCAATAATTGGGGAATTTTGGGAAAAACCGTCAATCAATACGTTTTATACTATTCTAGTTATGTATACAGGGTGTTCCTTAATGACGTGCTAATGTTTTAGGGTGTGATTCCTCAAGTCATTTTATGAAGAAAAGTTCATATAAACATATGTCGTAAACGGCTTACATTTTTTGCTACAGGGTGTTGAATTTTTTCTTTTTTAATGCGTTTTTTGTCATAATATCTCCGAAAGTACTTTAGATAATATTTTTAATTTTGGCATGTGCTAATAGGACATAAAACCACATGTTTTAGTTATAAAAGTTATTTTTTGTCCCACCAGTGGCGTCCCTGCAAACATGTCCTCTGATATTTTTTAGAAAAAAAGTAGTACACTACTGACATTTTTCCATCTGGGTATTATTTCTAATTAGCCTGGTCAATTCTACATAAAAATGTTCCCTTGAGGTTTTCTTCTCAGGCACACCGTTCTTATTTAAAATAATTAAATTAAATTAGCTCTACTATTTATTATTAACATTGATAATGCAAAATTTTGTTTTATAAAAACTGTTGGAAATAACCACCTTCGCTTAATAGGCATGCTTTGCATCGAATAGCGCACTCGTTCAACGTTCAAATATTCCAGGCGAATTCCGTATTTTTTCACGGAAGGCAATTATTCGCTCCCCTAAATTTTCTAAAGTGTTAATGGAAGTTTTATACACTAAAGTTTTAAGATGACCCACAAGAAAAAATCCAAACTATTGAGATCAGGGGATTTTGCTGGCCATTGTTAAGCTCCTCCGCGACCTATCCAATGATTCGGATAAACTGCATCTAAATGGTCGCAAACGATTACACTGAAATGAGCAGGAGCTCCATCATGCATGTACCACATTTGATTCCTTAGCGCATATCGTACATCTTCAAGTAACACAGGTAGTTCTTCTTGGAGAAAATGTAAATAAGACTGCCGTTAAGGCGTTAAATATATTTTTAGGAACGTCACCGTTCCAGGATAACTAGATTTATTAAAATTAATCGTCAATACTGCAAAATGAAGCTAATTTAATTTAATTATTTTAATTAAGAACAGTGTGCCTGAGGAGAAAAACGCAGGAAACCATTTTTATGTAGAATTGATCAGGCTAATCAGAAATAATATCCACATAAAAAAATATCAGTGGCGTACCACTTTTTTTCTAAAAAATATCAGAAGACATGTTTGCAGGGACGCTACTGGTGGGACAAAAAAATAACTTTTGTAACTAAAACATGTGGTTTTATGTCCTATTAGCACATGCTAAAATTGAAAATATTATCTAAAGTACTTTCGGAGATATTACAAAAAACTCATTAAAAAAGAAAAAATTTAACACCCTGTAGCAAAAAATTTAAGCCGTTTACGACATAATATGTTTATATGAACTTTTCTTTATAGAATGACTTGAGGAATCACACCCTAAAATATTAGCACGTCATTAAGGAACACCCTGTATAGGGACACCTTAGGTGGACAAATAGGAAAAATTCTAGCCCATTCATCGAATGAAATAGCAAGGTAGCATCTCATTTAAAAAATATAAAAAGTTTAAATTTGTTGAAAAATTATTACTCTTTCACTTGTCTGTATCTAAAATTCCATTTTTCGACAATTTATTATCGAGCACAATAATTTTATTTCTAATTTCACAACCGGGATTTCGAGTTTCCCTTTTTATCTTTGAAAATACACTCAATTTTAGGCGATTGGTCAAAATTTGAGAAAAACATTTTTTTTTTCTCAGAAACGGCTAGAGTAGGATATAAAAACTGTAAATAAAAGTTATTGGAAATGAAGAAAGGAACAAAAAAAACATATTCCATTTCAAATAAGCAAGTTTGAGACAACTTCTGGTATCACATATAATATGGTCGCTGTTATTTCATTTGAAGAGTTCGTCTCCGAAAACCCCATTATCCAAATTTGCAAGATTCAAATCACATTACTTTCCGAAATATTCTAACGAACGGTCACTATGAGTGAGTGAGTACACTGAGTATATGTATAGGTATGTTTTGTATACCGTGTCACCAGTAAAGTTCGCATCATATTAGATTTTTATTAATAGCTTTATTGAAAATTTGACTTTGGCATCAAGTTCTGCTTCGATCGAGATAATAAAAAATAGTAATCACGTGATTCGCATTATCTGTCAAATTTTAATTTTTTTCAAAAAAATAATTTAAAAGTGGGGTTATTTCTGAAAATATCGAAAAAAGTTATTATACAAAGTTTTTTTCAATGCAGTTTCTAGCCCACATGCAAAATTTCGACTACATAAGATAATTTTGATTTTTTACCTATATTTTGTAAATTGCACCACTTTTGCAAAATAAGACTCAACGCAACCTACATAAAACTTCTTAGTTTTGACAATGCTTTATTTCAGATACATTTTCTTTAAAGTAGAGCCATATTAAATGTGTGTTTTTCTACAAAATCAAAATTGTGCTATTAAAATTTGGTCGCATGTGATGCAAAGTTTATTTGTTTTTGACCCTGTATAAGGTAACTTCATAAAATAAGTATTTTTAAAAACGTAGTTTGTGTCTGAAAGTTAAAAAAATAAAAAATATAAAAAATATTTTAAATTAAATCGTTGAAAATAGATAAACTTTACGTTAAGTTAAACTAAAATTTATTTTCCTCTTAATGAACACTTTACTGATGACACTGTGTTCTTTTTTGTCCTAATATTATGGTGTATTACTTTCAGACACAAACTACGTTTTCAAAAATACTTATTTTATGAAGTTACCTTATACTGGGTCAAAAACAAATAAACTTAGCATCACATGCGACCAAATTTTAATAGCCCAATTTTGATTTTGTGTGTGAAAAACTTTAAAGAAAATGTATCTAAAATAAAGCATTGTCAAAACTAAGAAGTTTTATGTAGGTTGCGTTGAGTCTTATTTTGCAAAAGTGGTGCAATTTACAAAATATAGGTAAAAAATTAAAATTATCTTATGCAGCTGAAATTTTGCATGTGAGCTAGAAACTGCATTTAAAAAACTTTTTTTAATAACTTTTTTCAATATTTTTTAGAATAACTTTTGAATTATTTTTTGGAAAAAATTTAAATTTGACTGATAATGCGAATGACGTGACTACTATTTTTTTGCTTAATTTTCATCTCGATCGAAGCAGAACTTGATGCCAAAGTCAAATTTTGAATCAAGTTATTAAAAAAAAAATCCCATATTATGCGTACTTTACTGGTGACACTGTATCTGTATTGATAAGTGCACTTGTTTTGAAGTAACATTTTTTTGCATCATTGTATTCACTTCTGAAAACAAATACCATCATGTGAAGTTCCGCCACTGTCTGATCAGGTATAAAATGGTTGATGGAACCTCTGCTTAATACATAATATGACAGTTGTTTGTCCTTGCTGGCCTATTTTATGTAAAGATCTGTTTTTTCTGCTTATTCGCCGGTACTCTCTTCTATTTTATCAGAACAATAAAAGCAGTTCTTAATAATTTAATTAAAATGCGTAGGTTAAAAATACCTGATGAATGATGATTCAGATTCAGGTTTGTTTTAGAATTAATGTAGAATTCTCAACGCTCGCGCTCGTTATTAACCTTGGCAAATGTTTGGGACTTTCCGCCTTCGCTTTATCATCTTCGGAAGAATGTATTTGCGACCAATACCGATAGATAGTTTTAAAAGTTGATTTACTAAACATGATCACAATTGCAAGCAAACGGCTTAGGTTTTACGTCACTTCTAGAAATGTATCTAACAAAATAAGTACGAACGATAAAAAATGAACCTATTGTTAAAAGTGACTAGAAAATAGTCACTTTCTAGATTATTTTTAGCGCTTTGTATTTAAGAAAAATAAGCTCAACCCATAATACCAAGTAGGCTTTAACATGCTTGTGTTTTCTTGCTTCCATAGCAACAAACTGTCAAACTAGCATTGATGGTATGATATAAGTGCCAAAAATAAGCATAAGTAAATAACTTGTTGTTTATAAAAATCTTTATTCGAAAATAAATTAGAAAACAGCTTCATTATGTGTGGATATGTGGATTTCGAGTGGCCTTATAACCTGTATTAATTGTGTGTAAGTCCTAAGATTAAATCCTGTCATTGTAAAGTTTTTTTTAACAAAACTAACTAAACTCAAAGTTGTTGATTTTGTTACACACTTCAAATAACAATTGTTAATAGAAAATAAACATTAGTCAACTTTAAGTATACAACTTTTAGGATATGTTATATAATATAATACAATATTTATATTAAGTACGAAAATATTAAAATATATAATATGGCCGGAATGCAGAAGAATGTTTATCTCAAAGCGGAAATTTCAAACATCACTTGTGCTTCTGGAGGTAAAACGTTACTATCGCAAAGTATCTCAAAAACTTCTATTACCAAAGGTGCTGGTACAAAAGCAATAGCTGACAACATCTTCATAGTTAAGGCAAATGCAGCATTATTTTCGTACCTCTGCTTTAAACCGTGGCTTTGGATGACACGAAAAATACACTGGGTGAAGTGGAAAAAGCAACACCTCTGTCTTGCATTGGGAAACTCTTTTTTGACGGCGTGGATTTAAATTTTTAAGTTCTTGGAAAAGGCGTACGTAAGTTTCTTCCAATTTATTTGGCAACAGTGCAAAAACCAAGGGCACAGATGCATTTTCTTTTAACCCATGGACAGTATCGAGCTGGTGAAATAGTAGTGGAACTGTTTTAAAGGTTCCATCAGCATACCAATGTAAGCTTTGCGATAAGAGTTGTAGATTTCTCCGTGTTGAAAAAATTAGAATTCTGTTCTCCTCTGGGCCCGAATCAAACAACAAAAAATCTTCCCCATTATATGTTTTTGTATACTTTTCCAGAAATTGGATATCTTGTCGGTGGGTGGGTAGTGCTGGTCCAGATATATGTTTTTGCCTAATATTTCTAATAATCCTCTTTATTGTATCCACACGTGGCAGTTTCGGGGCAGATGCTTGACTGATTCCACTTGCAACACTGGTTAGTATGGTTTGTGGTGCTTCATTAGTGCTTTTAGCTTTCGTACGAATAAGATCAAGAACTTTTGAAGCTTTCACTTCAGCTGCGTCGGCAACATCCTTCCCCACTTTAAAAACTGTATCATTAAGGGTGGTTACCCTGGCTGGATACTTTGTTTTTAAAAACTGTTGACATTTCCAATGAATTTTTACGTCTATTTTTTTATCTTTATAAAACAGATGTGCGTTTAGAAGTAATTTTTTATTTCCCTTTTCGGATTGTAAAAACTCTAAAGGACATTTTCGGATACGAATATATAGGATAGAAGCACAATATAGCACACTCTAATTCAAACTGATATTCCTATCATAAAACTTGGATACTTATATACACGGTAGGTATAATATCCTTTTCGCAACAATTAAGGGTGCTCAAAAGATAATTCTAAATAATGGGTAATCAGAAATTAGTAAATCTTTAAATATTTAAAATTTAAGGATTAGTACCTAATCCTTAAAAATAGTAGGGGATAGCAAGGCATAATGACATAGCAGGCAAAATGACATATTACCTGTTTTCGGCACAGTTCGATTACATTCCTGTTGAGTTCTCTACTACAAAACACATCTTAATACCGCTAAGATCGTCAGTCGTAATAAAATAGCATAGTCGATCGTTTGTTGTTTTCTAGAGAGTTTGTGTATTTTCCTATGTAAAATATCAAGGAAAGTGATTGTTGAAATATTTTTGGTTAAAATATATAAGGACGCTGCCAATGTTTTAGTGTTAACCCACAACTATTAGCCCTCTAGTTTTAATATTACACTAACATTTAAATGATTAAATAAAATTATTACCTAGAAAATATATTTATTCTTTATATTGCACATTGGGCAAAATGACATAGCAGTGTGTCGTTTTGCCTGTATAACACTATGTCGTTCTTAATTTATTCATATTTTGTTTTAATATTATTTTTTAAATTTCGTTAATGTACAACAAACTTAAAATATAAGTAGAAACTACATTTTACACTTACGCATTGTTATTTTTTTTTACTCACTGGACAGTTAATTTCATACAACCATGTCATTGTGCCTTTAAGGGAAAAATTTGGTATGTCAATTTGCCTTACCCTATAAGGTTAAATGGTTTTTGTAATGCTTGTTATTTTTTGAAATTTTTCCTAAATGCTGCAATTCTTACCAGTAAAATATTTTAATTCACTTAAACGTTAAGAGGCCATATTAAAAGAAAAGAATAAAACGTAATATACCTTTTGGTTTAGTAAAAATTGATTTTCAAAAGATAGTATGTCATACTGCCTTGCTCTCCCCTATTTTATGACCAATATTAACTACAAGGCTTACTTTTCACAGAGGTAGCATCAATTTTAATTAAAATTTGAAGTACCTCTAATGTGAGTAGGCAGGGGTAGGTTAAATGTAAGGATTAGTACCTAATCCTTATATAATAATAGTATTTTACGACTAATATTTACCACAATCACACAAACAACTTATTTTAATTTTCCCGTCGAAAAATATTCCTCTCGAAAAAGTGTGGACTAAAGCCCTTTTTACAGTCGGCAATACTATTTGCAACTCAATTGCTGCAATGCATTGCAGGTGCAAGACATTGCCTGAAATTTGTCTTGCAGGATGTTTTACAGCTGGCAATTCTATTTTCATTGAAAAGGATCGCCAACATTACAAAAATAAATGCCTCTGTTGTTAATCTGTCAATGCGAAAACTACCGAATAACAATAAACACAAAACAAACCGAATAAGCGCAAAGAAACAGTGAACTCACAAGAAAAGAGAAACAACCCAAACTCTGAAAAAAGTCAAACTCAGCTTGAGCGTGTCCTCTCTAGGAACTTTCGTTTTTGTTGGTCACAATGAAAATGCATATAAATCCACCAGAATTGCAAACGCACTTGCAACAAAAATCGATCACGACCGATTTTTCGCAATAGCAAGAGAATTGCCAAATCCGATCAGCTGGTTCTCTACTGCGCATGCTTATAAGCAAGACAATTGCAACTTGCAAATAGTATTGCCGACTGTAAAAAGGCCTTATTAAATGTGTAATCGATGAATTGAGCTGTCGAAAAACTGTGGTCGAAAAATTGTGGGAGAAGAATTTTATTGTGGTCGAAGAATTATGATCGAAGAATCTTCCGAACTCCTAACCATATTATTGTGCTCATAGTCTAATCTTTAGGTATTATTTCTGAAACCATGTAAACATGGTGGTGATTTAGGGCGTTCTAATTTAGCAAAGTACACTGAGTTGTTGTTAAGAAAGTTACCACAAAAGTTAATGGTTTACGTCTTTGCTGATAAAAGTACAAATGATTTATTGCTCTACACATAACTTTATCGGCATGATTGAAAGTATTTGAAGAAACACGTTGCGGTTTTCGCTAAATCCTCATATCAACAACTCGTTATGTTAGTTTTCTCAGTGGCGTAGCCCGGATGGATAACAGCTGGGGGCGAGTATGAAAATTATTTCCCCATTATAGGCAAAGAAGGCAAACAAAGAGCGCGACAGACGAAAACTTTTTGGCGGCCACCCTCAAACTTAAATTAAGATTTAACCTAAAAAAAACTGTATAAATTTTTTTGCTTTTGACAGCTGCATAGTCACTAATCGAAATAATTTCTTCTGGAAACATAATCTCCATTACCTGTACTTCCTGTAACGTCCTTGACCACCTGCCGCATTACCTTAGACTTGTTTTCAGCTCGAACAATTTTATTCTGATGGTAAGTTTTTCTTGAATGCTTAGGTAAAATCTTATTTACTCTATTGTAAAGAGACTTGTAGTCAACATCTACCCTGGCAATGTTCTGATACAAAGCTACACGATTTTTCATTTTAATAATCTCCGGTTTGTTAGTACAAAAGTTATTTAAAAGTAGATTACGGTTCCTAATCTTAATCAAAGCATTAGTAAGTATCGAAATAAAACAAAAAATGTTTTAGACATTTTTTTAAAGCATAGCTCTGCATCCGCTTACGAAAAACTTAAGTCCGAATCCTCACTATTTATAGAGTTGCCAAAATTAACCAAATTTGGCTCGCAAAAGTCAAGTATTTCTACCCTGGACCTGGACTCGGAATTGGCCCTCAACAGCCGCAAGTCACACACCAAAACCTGTTCTGAGTGATCAGATATACCAGTCTCTAAAACTCTTACTTTTCAAGCAATTACTTTTTAGTAAAAGCAATTGCTTGACTAGCAAATGCTATAAGTAAAAGCAATCGCTTAATCTGGATATGAATAAAATTTTGAAGCAATTGCTGCTTTTCTTACAACTTTGTACCTGTAGCAAATGCTTATTCAACACAAGTTCAGACGTGGCTTATCCACTTGTTTAGATTATATATTTTACGTTTAGTTTGGTGCCTAATTTGCAAAAGAGTTGGTCTATTTATTTAGTACAATAGTAATTTGTTACGTTTTTGTGTAAAATAGAAAACTTATATTTGTGATATGGCAGATTTCAGTGAAAATGAGGAAACTTATAGTAGTGATGAAGAAATTAAAGACAAGCAATTGATATTCGTTCACAAATTGAAGGAACATAAATAAATCTCTCTGACCACAACCGTTTAGCTTCCACAACAGCTTCAGCACTTGTAGGAAATTTAATAAAAATATTGACCTTCTCCAAAACTGCATCCATTACAGAAGTGCATGTCTTACAGACAGTAGTTTGGTTCTTCACCTACATAATTTTGAAAGCCCGGATCCGACAATTTCCGCAGAAAGACTTTAATCTTATTTAAAGGCGATAGTGCACCCCCTCGCCTTTTACCAACCAGTATCAGTCAAAAAATAATTTGCCAACTACTTAACATTTTCGCAGTCAAATCGATATAACTTTCTGAAGTAATTCATATTTGCAATTTTTACGTACACTGCAAATGATGCAGGGGTCGACCTACTTTAAAAAGTTGAAAGCAATTGCTACACTAGAGAAACCGATTCCTTAATTTATTCATCACATTTTAAGCAAACGATAGCGATTGCTTATACTTTTTAAGAAAAAGCATTGACTAGAAGCAATTCCTGCACCTTTAAGCAATTGCTGGACGCAAAAGCTTTAGGTTTTATTCATTGGCTTTCAAGAAACTACTTCGATTTTATAAGAAAAAGCAATCGCTACATTTTTATTCATTAGGCTCATTATCTTTAATAGAGACATTTTACATTTTCCACACATCCTCGATCGCAAGAAGGCAGTTTCCCAACGACCTGACATTTTGATGCAATATAATATTTAGCAGTTCTTATTAACTTATTAAGGAATAAACACCTTGAAGTTGTGAGGGACATGGGCGCCCATAAGAGAGGGGTGCCTTTCCTGAATCCTGAGAATTTTTTTTAGTAGTCACTTTTGATACCGCATCAGCGTTTCTTCTGGCTGGTTACCCCCGCTTAAAATTGTCTGTACGGGCGCCCATGATTAGAGGTTCCCAATTGCGTAACGGGCCTAAGGCCCCTATTTCTTAAGTAGAAAAAAAACTTATGTGCAAACCACAAAATTGTTTATTAAAATAATAAGGAGGGGAATCTTTATATCATAGTAAGATATGACACGTTTCGACCTTATAGGAGATCATTATCAGCTACAAAATTATAACTATTAGTGTGGAAGATCAGTTTAAGACATAAATAGTTAAATTGAAGATAAATTAATAAATTAATATTGCTTATAAATAAACTAAGATGTAGGTGCCTTATAATGTCAATCAAAAACCTTGGAAGATTTGACAGGTACAATGGCGCACCGAGGGGAGTTTTGGGGGCTAGAAGCCCCTTGCCTGAAAAAAAAACATAAAGGTGCATATATTAAATTATCATAAAGTTAGTACCACTGGAAATTCAGAAAATTGCGTTTCTTAAATGTAACCTTTCTACAAAAGGATTTATCTGGGATCTGGGTTTGTGAATGTATCAGCGCGTGAAGTGAAACCAGTGGCGGCTCGTGTGGTAGAGCCACAGTGCCATGGCACTACCTGTCCTCCTGTCTAGCGTCCTGCCCTTTACAAATTACCAAAACCTATTAAAATTAATATTCTCGTTTTTAAAGCTATTAGCATAATAATTTAAAAATGAAACACAGTCGGGTGCAAATTTCCATCTAAAAGGAAGCGATTATGCGTAAAACGGTAACGTAGCTTCCGCGCCAAGCGCGACGAGGCACACGGGAGGTGACGAAACGCCATCACCTCAATAAAAAAACGTTGAAAAATGACCTTGAATGCAAGCAGGCAAAAATCTCGACGGGTAGCCAGGCTCTCTTCGTTTGACCGTTTGATGTTAGACGTTTCAAACAGCTGATGTTCGCGTCACGTCCCGATTTGTTTTCGTTCGGCCGGCGGCTGATTTAATGTAGGGTTAACGAACTTTTTATTTTAGAAATACATAAGTAATGAATACTATTAGATTTTTAAAGGAAACTTTATGGAAAAAATACTTGGGTGTGCGGTTGTGATGAATCTAATAGACTATTTTGTTTTATGTGTGTTTTATTTGGTGGGAAGCAAACTTGGTTCCAAAAAGGTACAGATGATTTGGTCCATTTCTGGGACAAAATGAAGACACATGAAAAATCGAAGGTACATTTAAACAATATATTATTATTTAATTTCAGTATGCTTGGTAAAATTAACATTAAAACTCAATTAAATTCTGCATATCACAATGAAATAATGAAGAAAAACGAACAAATTGATAAAAACAGATACATATTAAACCAAATTATAAACTGCGTTCGGTTTTGTGGTGCATTTGAGTTGGCTTTGAGAGGTCATGACGAAAAAGAGACGTCGGAAAATAGGGGCATATTTCGTGAATTAATAAATTTCAGCTCAGAATTAGACAAAACTCTTAAAGATCATATTGAAAAATCGAAAGTATTTAAAGGAACATCAAAACCCCTACAAAATGAACCTCTGGACTGTATGTTAGATGTGTATCATGATGAAGTCATAAAAGAAATAAAGGACTCTCCGTTTATCGCAGATGAAACCACTGACATTGCTTGTGTGTTTCAACTTGTTATCGTTAGGTATATTCAAGATATGATTGTAAATTCATAAATTAAATTAGGTGCCTTTTTGCTTATTTTTCCTACTTTAAAAGCAAGAACTATTAACAAAAAAGGGCGTGGCACCCAAAAATTTTTTGCCTGCGGCGCTAAGGGTTTACCTGGCCCTACTTCACTAAAATGGCACGAGCCGCCACTGAGTGAACCCCTCTCAGAGGAAAATTCTAGGTGCGCTACTGGATAGTTATCGGCTCGAGCAAAAATTTATAAAACTTATAAATTGTAGAAAAAATAACGAAAATTGGTGCTTGAATTCAATTGTCTATAATTTCAAGGTTAACGAGTAAAAGAAGAAAAATTATGTATGTCCTATATTACTATGATCTACCAGCTTACTATGATGTAAAGATTGTCACTTATAATCTCCCTAGCAGCAAAATTTTCAGGAATTAATTCTGCTGCGGGGGAGATTCGGTAAGAAAATTTCATCAATTGGAGTTTTTCTTATTGTAATTTTTTTGCTAAAATGCTACAAAAACATATTTCCGGCGGCTTTAGTTAATTGTAACTAATTAGAGTTTTAGAAATGAAGTTCATTTTAACCGTTAGTAACTAATTTTTATTACTAAAATGTGAGAAACATTAAATAACAAATTTGTTATCTGAAATGCAATGTCTTTATAGTTTTAAATTCAAATAAAACTTTAAAAAACATATTTCCGATGAGTTTAGTTTAATATGACGCAATGTATTTTTACAATAGAAGTTGATTTTATTTGTTAGTAACTAAGGTTTGTTACTAAAATTTCAAGAACATTAAAAACATTAATTCGTTTTCAACCATAACATAATATAACATCTGATATTACATGTCTACATAGTTTCAAACGAAACTTAAAAAAACATATTTCCGATGAGTTTAGTTAAATATGACGCACTATAGGTACCTATTTTTACAATAGAAGTTGATTTTACTTGTTAGTAACTAAGGTTTATTACTAAAATTTCAGGAACATTAAAAACATTCATTCGTTTTGAAATAATACATTTGAAATTACATGTCTACATAGTTTCAAATGAAACTTAAAAAAACATATTTCCGATGAGTTTAGTTAAATTTTAGTCCCGGTATTCGATATGTAAAGCAAAATGGTTAGTATCAATTAAAATTATAAGTTAGCAACAAAATGTATTTTGATTTTATTCTGAGTGACTTTTGCCAATAGATATAAAGCACTTCATTTTTGACAGAAAAATGATCACCTATTAATTTCATTAGGTTAATAGGAACTAACAAAATTATCGCGATAATCTCCCGTTGCTGTAAGCAACGTAAACAAAAAGGAGCATTCTAATTGGTTGAAAATAAATGTATGTAATTTTCAACCTAATTGTTTTAATAAACAAATTTGGGGCATAGACAGACCTTTTTGCTGCTTTATAAATTGCAAAAAAAATTTTTTAATTACCCTTGAATGTGCAATTTCAATAAAGTCGTATGTTATATTTTTAATTTTCTTTGATACCGATGTCACCTCGTAATAGATGTCACTCGAGGTACCCCCTCCCCCCTTTGCCCCACCTCTAGCTACGCCACTGGGTTTTCTCGCCTATTCTCTTGCAACGATGTTTGAGATTGAGCTTGCCATAAACGTAACTAAAAGTTATCTCTAATCAGCGTAAAAATATGCAGACGAAACACCAAACGATAAAGATGCCTGGAACACACCAATAAACTACAGATCAGCACACCCTCAAATAATTGCTACATTCGATATGCTGGCATGTAAAACACTAATTCCAACTTATTCTCTTCTGCACGCCCCACCTTATATTCAACAGGTGAACCCGGGTTACCTGTGGTCCGTTCAGTACGCGAGTAGATTCAAGCAAGTGGCGATCCGATCGATAGAGAAAGTTACTTGTGCTTTTTCAGTGCTTTGTGCTTTTACGGAGCTTTTGCGTTTCGTGTATTTCGTGATATTGTCGGCTTTAAACTGTGGTTTGGTTTTTTCTGTTGGATTAGAACTGTGGCTGGGGAATCTGGTTAGTTTTGTTTTAGTTAAAAAGTCGTTAAAAAGGCTTAAGGGTAAGCCCTTTTGTATAACGTTAATAAGGTATCTTTTTTTAGTGTGGTATTTAATTAATGGCACTAAATGACCACCCTGTGTACATGGGTTCGTTGAAAAACCCTAAAAGTATTACGCTTTGTGCACAATATGATTACTACCCTAAGTAATAATATTGTGATAATTTTTTTATATACGCACCCTGTATATTTATATAGCAAACCCAAACTATACCGGGTTTTAAGTAGGGTTAATACCTTTATTTGCATCAAAGAGAGGGCTTTGCATCTAAGGACGTAATACTTAGCAGTAGAGCTTAATACCTGTTGGGTGTCAGTAACTACCTGAATTAACAATCGATCAGTTATTCCGTCATCTTTGACAGTCGTTACAAGTAATTTGATTCATCGCTAATTTTTCCACTTTCTTGAACAATTCACCTAATGGGCTTTACAGAACAGCAAGCACAAAACATTCATGGTTGAAGCGTAGTTTCGAAACGGAGTTAGAGTAAATAGTGAGTGGCAATACAATCCGGGTTTGTGCATGGACGATTTTCACGAACATTTTCCTAACATTGCTATTATTGCTGGGGATTTTTATCATTACCTGAAAAGAACCGTGGCTGTGTTTAGGGAAACAGGTCTGGTTCTATACAACACAAAAAAAGAGCAGAATGACCATCCGTAAGAACAGAAGAACGTGTTGCAAACGTTCGTGAAATAATGCAAAATACGCCAACAAATTGTATAAGACGCTTGTCCCAAGAAGTGGGAAGATCTTATGGAACATGCAGGACTATTCTTAAGAAGCAGCTAAATTTATTTCCTTATAAAGTGCAAGTATTCCGAGAAATACAACCTATATTTGGTTAGATATATCGTCCCCATATCATTGTGATCTAAACCAAGCCCTACGTTTTTAAATCCAAGCCCTTTTTGATGCAAATAAGTTTTTCTCGCACGGTATAAAGCGTTATGATATTAAAACGGATCAGTTTATATCGAATACGCCCGGATCCTGGATCCATCAAATTAATTTTCTGAAGAGCATTTTTTTAGAAAAAGATATTATACAGCGTGAATCATAAAAATGCTACGTGTATCAACTTCAAGATGTTGAAAATGTCCTCCATAAACTATTCTGCAATAGATCAATCGATCTAAAAATTTCAGTTGTAGGTGCATTTTGTAGAACTTGTGGAGAAATTTCTCTTATTACTCTTCGAATGGACTCCTTAAGCGTATCTATCTATCGAGTTGGGTTTAGATTTATAAAACTAAAATGTTAACGTAGCCCCACAGAAAAAATGTCCAGTGGATTAGGATCCGGTGATCTGGGTGACCTATCCACCGCCCCGGACATTTTTTATCTCAATACTCTCTTACATGAGCAGCATAATACGGGGGGGCACCATTCAGTTGAAATCATAGAGTTAAACATGATAGATCAAAGTCATCATCATCATCATCTGGAAATAGAGTGGCAAGAGCTGGAACCAGATAATTTCGAAAGAAATTTAGATCTCTTTTTCCAGTCAGGCTCTCATCAAAGTAAAATGGTTTGGTTACCCTATTTTTAACAATGAATGATGATTTCCTAAGAACCAGTAAGGATTGTGCTGTGCCCAGTATCTGTAATTTTGACTATTACCCTGACCATTTAAGAAAAACGTAACTTCATCTGAAAAACAATTTCTTTGGACAAATTGTGCGTGATTATCTGTTAGCTCAATTTTTATTACAAAATTACTTTTGCCTCTAAGGATTATCGTCCAATAACTTTTGTACAATTACTCGTTTATAGGAATGAAACTTCCATTTTTTAAAATTTAGTTACAGTGGTTTGATAAGTATCGTAGTCACGCTCAGGTTCTATAAAAATTGTCATTGTCAATGCCTTAAAGATTGTGGTTGAGTTTAGAACGTTGCTAAGTCAAGAACCATATATCAATGTGCATACCAGCATTCAAGTGTTAATATTTCATAAACGGTTGAAGATAGGTATAGGGCATGATTTATAAAAATTGTCTAGAATTTTAAAATGAAAAATGTAAAACTATACATTATGTTTCATTAAAAAAATTAAAGTTGATACACGTACCAAGCATTATTTTTATGATGCGCCCTGTATTTTTTTCGAAATAAATGCATTTAAAAAACTAACTGATTAAGTGGGTAGTAATTTTATAGAAAACGTTGATACGTTACTTTATCATCATAACGTTGTATTTTACTTTTCCGGTATTATCGAACGGCCAGATAAATAATTCAATAATAGTTGAATGTTTAAAATTTTCTAAATTTTTAGTATGTTGTAGATAATGCCATTCTCATCAAAAGTGTTTATGGCCACAACAATATCTGCCGACCAGTTTTTGAGATACAGGGTGTCCAAGTTGCAAAATATGAATTCTCAATACAATATATTTTTTTAGTTTATAATATGAATTCGTTTTGTTTTCCCAAATTTTTTATGGCCCTGTAGTAGATAGGATAGAATACTATAAAAATAGTTCAAATTTTTTTATTATATACCGGGTGAGTGATGAAAATTATTTAATATTTTTTGTTAAATCATTGTATTTTCGGCATTAAATTAAATGTTTACTTTCAAAGTAATACTGTAGATGACATAAGCTTGGAGCAAGCTATCAGAATTTATATTATTTATATTTATACAGGGTAACTCAAAAAAGTTAATATTTTTTTTATTAGTTTTTAAAGAAATTTTGTAGATATTTCTTTATGTACTACTTGTCGCTTATCGTATGCTTCCAAATATATATAATTATCAAGATTTCCGATGATAAGCGATAGAAAAATAACATAAAAATGCATGTATTTATAAATCACCCGGTATATTAAAAAGGGATCGGTTAAACTTCGTTATTTTTTAATATTTTTTGCTTGAAGTGTTTTACTTACATGTTTGCTATTGATTTCATTTTTCCTATGACCAGTTCTGGAGATATACAGCGTCGAACAGACCCTAAACTTAAAAAATAAGCAAATAAATAACAATTTTTTTTTAATTTCAATAAAATTTGTTATGTAAGTTCATTTTATGGTTAAAAATAAATATATTTAATGCTATACAGGGTGTTTCGAATAATTAGGGTATTCTAAAACTGTATTGCAAATAAGAAATATGTATAAAAACTATGAACAATTTATTATATCCAAATTATTTTATCCAAAAATAATAAGTAGGCCCCTAATTATTCGAAACACCCTGTAAAGCATTAAATATATTTATTTATAACCATAAAATAAACTTACATAACAAATTTTATTAAAATTAAAAAAAAATGTTATTTATTTGCTTTTTTTTTTTAGTTTAAAGTCTGTTCGACGCTGTATATCTCCAGAACTGGTCATAGGAAAAGGGAAATCAATAGCAAACATGTAAGTAAGACACTTCAAGCAAAAAATATTAAAAAATAACGAAGCTTAACCGATCCATTTTTAATATACCGGGTGATTTATAAATACATGCATTTTTATGTTATTTTTCTATCGCTTATCATCGGAAACACTCTGTATAACCTTGATAATTATATATATTTGGAAGCATACGATAAGCGACAAGTAGTACATAAAGAAATATCTACAAAATTTCTTTAGAAACTAATAAAAAATATATTAACTTTTTTGAGTTACCCTGAATAAATATAAATAATATAAATTCTGATAGCTTGCTCCAAGCTAATGTCATCTACAGTATTACTTTGTAAACATTTAATTTAATGCCGAAAATACAATGATTTAACAAAAAATATTAAATAATTTTCGTAACTCACCCGGTATATAATAAAAAAATTTGAACTATTTTTATAGTATTCTATCCTATCTACGACAGGGCCATAAAAAATTTGGGAAAACAAAACGAATTCATATTATAAACTAGGAAAATATAATGTATTGAGAATTCATATTTTGCAACTTGGACACCCTGTATCTCAAAAACTGGTCGGCAGATATTATTGTGATCATGAACACTTTTGATCAGAATGGCATTTTCTACAACATACTAAAAATTTAGAAAATTTAACCGATGGCCATTTTCTATAAGAGAAGTGCGGGGTTCTTTGCTAAAAAAATCACCAGATAGCTTAAGGCTCAAATGTTGTGTGTTATGTAACTAATAGATGTTTAATTTAGAACTGGTTTTGGGTACGTAACTTTAAAAGATGGAGTATTTTTCTTATTTCAGATACGAAAGTCAAATCTAAAAATCCATTACATAGGTATACTTCATACGAGGTCAGTTGAGATAACATAAATATTGGGGGTACGATCAATTTACTGCATCACACACTGAAACTACAATACAAATATAACAAAATGTGTATTGATCGCTCCCTATACCGATGTTCGAAGATAGTCCACGTGGACTTGACAAGTCTGTCATCAAACTTTTTTTAGGTTTTTTTGTCTGTCTCAACTAAGATCGTATACACTTTACCTAACATACACACTAATGCACAGTGCCAAGTATGATTTTTAACATTTTTTAAAATTATTTGTAAATACCAATCTGAAGGAATTCCTTGACAAGAAGGGTAAAAATGGCTTTTTTTGCACATGCCGTTACGAACTTGTAAGCAGCGTTTGTGTGTGGTCCTTAATATCAAATTTTTTGACCCACCATGAGTTGTATTAACTTGCTCGATTAATTTTAGATTAATCAGTTATCAGATGTATTTAGTTTGAGATTTATTTCATGGCTAATTACCCGAAGATGTCAGAAAAAAACTCGATTAATTTTGCTGATGCTTAAGTGTTATTCTATCTTTTACTCATGGTGTACATAGCCTAATAGTAAAGAAAATTGGTAAATAATTAAGAAACATTATAGTCATATTTTACAAACAAGTTTATTTCCTTTAATATTATTGTTCGTTACTTGGTGGAAATCCATAATAATATTGTTTTATTACTGTAAGTAAAACACTTTTTTTACTTAAATTCCACTTTTTATTGACAATACATGTTTCACTGCACTGCAGCTTCGTCAGGTAATGTACATTTAATTTTAAAGATACGCTATATATAGATGCCTGTATAATAACAAAAGAAATTTTATTGTAAAGGATGGTATAAACGATGGGATTTCCTAATATTTTGTATAATTTATTCTAGGATGACAATTTAGTCCTAAGAACAGATCAAAGGTTTGGGGTTTTCCTATCTTAATTTTATTTACAAAATTTATGAAATTGGGAGTTATATTGACTGACAAGAATATTAAAATAAGTTCAATAAAGGTGAATTGTTTAGGTCTAATTGATTATTTAACAACAAAGAAATTTCTTTATTGGTACAGGTATGTGGATGATGTTTTAACATGTTTTGTCGGTACTGAGAGACAACTAAATCAATTTATAGAACATATCAATAATATTCACCCAAACATTAAATTTACCATAGAAAAAGAAGTAGACAACTCCATCATTTTTTTAGATCTTACTATAAAGAAAGAAAACAACAAACATATTTTTTCAATTTTTCATAAACCTACACATACCGACACAACAATACACAACACCTCATGCCATCCTATCCAACACAAGAGGGCAGCTTTTTACAGCATGGTCCATAGATTAATTTCAATTCCCCTCCAACCAACAGATTTTCAAAAAGAACTAGACCTTATTAAACAAATCGCAGTAAACAATGGATACCAACCCGAAATTATAGATAAACTACTAAAACAAAAAATGTATAAAAAATCCCTATCAATGATATATCCGACAGAAAAAGAAAAACCTAGTTTCTACCAGACAATTACATATATAGGAAACATCAGCACAAAAATTAGTAAATTCATGAGAAATCTTAATATAAACACAGCCTTCAAAACTCAAAATACCATAGGAAAACTAATAAAAAATAGTAAAACTAAAACCCATAAAAAAGAAAAATCAGGAGTATATAAATTAACTTGCGGTGATTGTCCAAAAACCTATATAGGTCAAACAGGTAGAAGTTTTTCAAAAAGAATCAAAGAACATTTTAATAGTTTTGTAAATAGCAAAAATGATTCCAATTACGCGAATCATCTTATTGAATCCAACCACTCTTTTAAAGAAGAATTTAAAATACTTCATATAGAAAATAAAGGATCAAAATTAAACCATCTCGAATCACTGGAAATAAACAAGCTGAAAAATGCAAATGTGTTGTTAAATAATCAATTAGACCTAAACAATTCACCTTTATTGAACTTATTTTAATATTCTTGTCAGTCAATATAACTCCCAATTTCATGATAGGAAAACCCCAAACCTTTGATCTGTTCTTAGGACTAAATTGTTTGTCATCCTAGAATAAATTATACAAAATATTAGGAAATCCCATCGTTTATACCACCCTTTACAATAAAATTTCTTTTGTTATTATACAGGCATCTATATATAGCGTATCTTTAAAATTAAATGTACATTACCTGACGAAGCTGCAGTGCAGTGAAACATGTCGTATTGTCAATAAAAAGTGGAATTTAAGTAAAAAAAGTGTTTTACTTACAGTAATAAAACAAGTTTATTTCCAATAATTATTATATTCGTTTACTTTTTAAAAATATTTGAAATATTTTCTTTCACACTATTTGTTGTCAAGGAAACTTGCATATCCACACCTACCAAGTTAATTCTTAAATGTATAACATATATAATTTAGTGTCTTGGGAAATTTGTTTTTGCGTGTTTCAAACTCCAGCTTCATATCCACGGTAGATGATTTAATTGATTCTGGTTGACGACTGCATTCGATTACGAATACGGGTTGTTGGGGAACCAGCCCCAACACAGGTAATTTATTTCTTTTTCTAATATTTTTAATTCCGATAATCATAGTTTGGTACGTCTATGGTATATCTTGTTCCTAGGCGCTTTTACTAGAAAACTGGTGCCAGGTAGGCAACTTATACATTGTCCACATTTTTTAAGTATTAACGAAACATACAATGCTTTTTTGGTTTCATGTTTTGGTGGAGTATTATGGTCTGCCCCGAAATGTTAGAAATTGTGTGATTGATTCAACTAAAGCTCGAAATAGTTATGTTAAAAAAACATATGAAGATATGATTCTCCACCAAGAAATATCACCAATAACTTTCCTTTAATAATTTCGTGTCCATTGATCCCATAGATCTAATCAACGACGATCTAGAAAAGATAGACCGCGCATCTCACTTGTAAAATAAAAATTCTGACACAAATCAGTTACTTTACAGACATGGTATTGTCTTGTAATATTGTTTTGTTTTAATTTTTACACAATACGTAAAAATGTTTTAATTTTATTACTGTTTTTAAAAAAAACCCAACATTCTATTACCAAAATTTAAAAACTGTTATATTTAGTTTTCTAACGCCTTCGTTAGTTGGGTAAAAACAGGTATACATAAATTATATTTAAAAAAATGAACTTAAGAACATTTTAAGTGTATTTTGTGTGCTCATGAAGCCCTTTTTATGTTCAAGGAATGCTTGTTGTAGGTATCCTATACCCGCAGTGATATGGTATGGATTTTATGCGGGTTGACTGACAGAACTTTCATATTTTTTACAAAAAGATTTGTGATTTAATTTTGGTGCTGGTTTAACATGGGCTACTATCCTACATATTTGTCAGATGGATAAAAATGTAGAACTCGTAATAGTTCTACAAACTGAACTTCATAAATGACTAACTAGCGGTGTTTAAATAATAAAAAGCTGTATGTATCGATATCTAAATTTGTGTTAAATTTTGACCGCATCTACCACATGGTTATTTCATTAATAATAATAATAATTTGAATAATAGTAATAATAATTATATTAATAAATAATTTAGTTTTTGAATCTATTCAATATCTCCTATACTAGGACCGGCCAAAAATAATAATAATAATCTTTATTCTGTAACAGGACAGGTTCCAATTACAAGACAATGTGACATAGAAAAAAGAAAAAATAGGTTAAAAAAAGATTATTAAATCATTCTGAAATAGAAAATGGGGAAAGTCAGTAATTTAACGTTTTTGCAATAGTTTGAGTTTTGTTGCTATTGTAAACTGAGTGGAGGACAGGCCGAATAGATCAATGTCATTGCAAGTATTATTGTAAATAAGCATTGATTGAAAAATTGGTGTTTTAATTAAAAAGTTTGTTGAGGGAGTAGACGGGAGAGGATCTGACAGTACGTAAGGGAACATGGAAGTTTATACATGATAGTAGCATAGCGCAATCAATGAGCGACCTGCACACTTTGAACAAGAACTGCATGAACAAGTAATATCTGCGATTGAGAAGTGATGGTATCTGGAATCTTAACAAAAAAGCATTTTGATCAGCGCCTCTAGGGGGATATGTGCCATCTTCCTTAAAGGAAAGGTATTTGACAAACTTTCTTTGGACGTTTTCTAGGAGATTAATGTATTGCCGTATAATGACACCATACTCTAGTTTGGATCGCACGAAACTATAATACAAGGTTTTCAATGTATGAGTATTTGTAAAATCAGCCAAAATCTTTTAATGTATCCAAGCATCTTTATTGTACTGCTGTAAGTATTACTAAGGTGCTTTGGGTCGAAAACCACACCAAGGTCTCTAAAAGTGTCACACTGCTTAATGATGTGTTATCAATGCGCTATAGTTAACTCTTTGAAGCACGGTGGTTAGCTGTAATATCCACCAATTTTGCGACCCAAGAAGCATGGTGGTTTGCGTAAATAACCACGAAATTCATCCTATTGCCAGGCACTTAAGCATAGTGGCTAGATCTGGAACCACCTAACCTAGTTTGATGTACAATGTACATATGTCGCTAGCGAACTCGTTTTCGAATTTGGTTGTTATAGTTAGAAAGCACAGACAATTGTATACTGGTAAACGTCAAAATAACCGAGTTGCTTTTATAGTTGATGTGTTTTTTAAAGTTTTACTTACATATTGCAGTTTGGATGTGTTCTTTTTGTAAGAATATGTCCTAAATAAGAGTGCATATTACTACAGTGATTGTTTATCCTGAAGCGGATTTATGTACGTTAGGTTAAGTGGTTAGTGCTAGTGTTCACCGCGCATACGCGATAAAGGACTACCAAGAGGTGAATAAGATTGGAAGCGATCAGACGATGGAATAACGATGTTTAAATGGAAAGATAAAAAGGATGTACATTTTTTATTCAACCATCATGATCCCAATCAAACCCTAACCGTTCAGAGGAAGGAAAAAGATGGAAGTATTTCTGATATTCCCTGCCCTAAAATTTTAAAAGACTACAATAGTTACATGAACTTCGTTGACAATTTTGATAGGATAAAAATGACTATCAAATTGATCAAAAAAGCAAGAAATTACGACTGTTTTTTTCATTTTTTGGATGCCGCCATCACCAATTCATTTATTATTCACAAAGAAATTGGATATGAAAAATTAACTAACAAAGAGTTTCGTCGGGCAGTATATGAAAGATTGTTAGCAAATGCTATTGTTTATCCACTGGATACTACTGGCCCAAAACGTAAAAGCGTTCAAGTTAAAGGTCACAAACCTCATGTGAGCAATAATATAAGATTGGAATCATCCAGCCATCAGCCAATGAGAAGCACATGAAAACGTTGTGCTGCATGCAGTACCAAGAAAGTTCCCATTCGTACTATTTGGATGTGTTCCACATGCAACGTTCCCTTGTGCTTGCGGAAAGGAAAGGAATGTTTTCAAAATTTTCACAAAAAATAATTTAGATTACCAAATATGATTTATTATTTCATGACATTTCTTTTCGATTCCTGTGCATGGTGGTTCGCTAAACTAACCACTTATTTTTTTTAAATTTGGGCAATAAAATTTTTTTTAAAAAATAAAATAATGTTATTACCCATATTTTTATAAGCAAATAAACATGTTTTTGGTAAAATTTCACAATTTTATTTTTCAAACCTATTTCATGCAGAAAGGGTGTTAAAAATGTGCCATATCTTGTGCTTTAAAGAGTTAAAGCGAATAAAGGATAAAACAGTAGACCACAACTGTCCAGATATTGTTCTAATTGACAAGAACAACAAAAAAGGTTTTATGTTTTATATAAATTGCCCACTAACACATAACCTATCTAAAACAGAAATGGAGAAAAATATCAAGTACTTAAACTTTAACGATAGATATTAACAATATATGATGAAATCTTGAACAAATACACATAATTCCAATCATATGTTGATGGAGGGAAAAATGTCAAACCCAACAGCTTATTTATATCAAAAAGTTTAGAAAAGCGTCATTCTCAAAACGTGCCATGTAGTAAGGAAGTTTCTGAACAATACAAGTTAAGATAAATTTCTTCTCTGTACTCTATACTGTAAAAATACCAGCAATACTAACAAAAGCTGTGAAAAAGGATGAGAATATTAAATTAATTAATCACTGAACGAAACCCCTACTACAAGTACCGAGACAAATACCAACTGCAGACGATACTAGAAAAAGTATGGCGGTAGAAGATAGAGGCAAAATAGATTATTCAATAAAATTGGCTACAATATTCTGCATTTTTCTAAACTCGTTAGTAAGCTCATCCATTGCTGCCGCTACATAATAATGTCACCTTGTAAATAGTTTTAAATGCTTGTCCTCCATTAGGTAATTCGACATATCCAAAAAAGGCAATAACAAAATTAATTAATTATTTTACTTTTCAGTCTACACTTGATAGTTAAAATTTATTAGTACCTACCATAAATTATTTTTGATTGATTATTCAGGTTAATTATTTTCATACATTATAAATGATAAAAGACAGGATGCATCTTGTATAATATAAACAAAATATTTACAGACTTTAACAATTCCACTTCACTACACAATAAAAGGAGGTTGAATTATTGTCGAATTTTATGACATTCTTCGTGCTAAATCTTGGTTTTATTCTTTAATTTTATTTAATTTTTGCTATAGAAACGTGAAAATTTGCTATCTTTGTTTACATAAATGACTATTATGTGGATAGCAGTGACGTGTCTACAGGAGAACTAGGGACACGCACACACACACCACTTTTATTGCATAATACGAACGTCAACCTTTATTACAAAGAATAACAGAACCAAACCGAATTGGTATCCAAGTATTTTACAAAATCGAAATTTTTTATTTGTTTATATGCATGTAATTCAAAAGATATATCTTTGTCTTTAATGTGCCTGGTTATGTTTTATACTGATCACTTAACCGGAAATTTCATGTTTTATTAAATAATATAAATTATTTGTAACATTAATTATTACTGATGTAGAGCGAAATTTACATCGCAAACATAATATCTTAAATGATAATTTGTAATCTAACTACCTTTACATACACATACGATTTATTTAAAATTTAATTGGCTCTATGTGTGCCAAAGCTGATAGTCGTTGAGCACTTTATCGTATTCTCCATTTTTATGTTTTATAAACCTAAAATTGGAGACATAATATTATATTATGCAGTGTCACCAGTGTCATATTGGATTTTTTTTATTAATAGCTTTATTCAAAATTTGACTTTGGCATCAAGTTCTGCATCGATCGAAATGAAAATTAAGCAAAAAAATAGTAGTCACGTGATTCGCATTATCTGTCAAATTTTAATTTTTTCCCAAAAATAATTCAAAAGTGGGGTTATTTCTGAAAATATCGAATAAAGTTATAAGAAAAAGTTTTTTTAAATGCAGTTTCTAGCCCACATGCAAAATTTCAGCTGCATAAGATAATTTGGATTTTTTACCCATAATTTGTAAATTGCACCACTTTTGCATAATAAGACTCAACGCAACCTACATAAAACTTCTCAGTTTTGACAATGCTTTATTTCAGATACATTTTCTTTAAAGTAGTCGCATATTAAATGTATGTTTTTCTACAAAATCAAAATTGGGCTATTAAAATTGGGTCGCATGTGATGCAAAGTTTATTTGTTTTTGACCCTGTATAAGGTAACTTAATAAAATAAGTATTTTTGAAACGTAGTTTGTGCCTGAAAGTAAAAAAAATAAAATATAAAGTAAAGGGGTTTTAAATTAAATCGTTGAAAACAGATTAACTTTACGTTAAGTTAAACTAAAATTTATTTTCCACCTAAAAAACACTTTACTGAAGACACTGTGTTCTTTTTTGTCTTAATATTAAGGTCTATTACTTTTAGACACAAACTACGTTTTCAAAAATACTTATTTTATGAAGTTACCTTATACAGGGTCAAAAACAAATAAACTTGCATCACATGCGACCAAATTTTAATAGCCCAATTTTGATTTTGTAGAAAAACACACATTTTATGGCGCTACTTAGAAGAAAATGTATCTGAAATAAAGCCTTGTCAAAACTGAGAAGTTTTATGTAGGTTGCGTTGAGTCTTATTTTGCAAAAGTGGTGCAATTTACAAAATACAGGTAAAAATCAAAATTATCTTCTGCAGCTGAAATTTTGCATTTAAAAAACTTTTTCTAATATTTTTTTTCGACACTTTCAGAAATAACCCCATTTTTGAATTATTTTTTGAAAATAATTAAAATTTGACAGATAATGCGAATCACGTAACTACTATTTTTTAGCTTAATTTTCATCTCGATCGAAGCAGAACTTGAGGCCAAAGTCAAATTTTGAATAAAGCTATTAATAAAAAAAAATCCCATATGATGCGGACTTTACTGCTGACGCTGTATATAATGTAAATTTTTATTAAAAAATACCGTACTGACAAACTTCAAGTTACAGTAGCATTTTATGTGAGTAGGAGAGTGTAAATAATTATTTTTGATGCCCGCAATAAAGGACAACACATCAATCACTGTTGAAGTCTGGTATATTTTATGTTAAGCGGTTGGCTACAGAAACAGAACCGGACTAAGTTATTTTACCATCGCCTTCACCATCTGTTAAATTTTGTAAGGCAGTCTTAAGATTTTGTAAAGATATAGCGTATATACTAATTTTATTATTTATAAAATTAAATGTTGACAGACCCGTACCTACCAAAATAAGTATGTGAAACCATTATAAAACTAAACGAAAAGAAGATAACATTTATTTCTTTTAGTATTTATTTCAAAAAGCAAAAATAGGTATTTCTGTATTTATTATACAAGGAAAAAAGTACACATTTTTGACGAAGTGTAAGCTTTGTGGTGCACGTCTAATTAAAACACCATAATATTGGGAACCCTTTTGGTATTGTTACTTTTTAGGGAAAAAGAAAATCTTGAGCTTTTTGGACTAGCTTTTTATTACTAATGTAATTTAATTTTTTGCCAAGGTTTCGGTAGTTTGGTTTCTACCTTCTTCAAGGCTCAATTAAAACATTAGTAGAGTAGTGAACAGTAATTCTGAAAAAACTTTGTATCAGGGTAGTCAACAAAACAGTTAAAAAGGCACATCACCAAAAACTAAAACCTTTTTAAAATAAGACAACAAACTGGGAAATTCCCACCGTTCGCATACAATACGTTTAGTTGCTATCGTGACAGAGTACCTAACGGTGGGAATTTCCCAGTTTGTTGTCTTATTTTAAAACGGTTTTAGTTTTTGGTGAGGTGCCTTTTTAACTGTTTTGCTGACTACTCTGATACAACGTTTTTTCAGGATTACTGTTCACGACTCTACTAATGTTTTAATTGAGCCTTGAAGAAGGTAGAAACCAAACTACCGAAACCTTGGCAAAAAATTAAATTACATTAGTAATAAAAAGCTAGTCCAAAAAGTTCAAGATTTTATTTTTTCCTAAATAATATACCTGGACGCGACTACTTTTCAAGAATTGTTACTTTTGTGGAAATTTTATATATGGATATATATTGTCCCACAACTAAGAGGCTATACAGCAACGAGAGAGAGTGAACTTGAAAATATGGCATTTAATTTAATTTCTTATACGGTTAAAGCGATGCAGGGTGATCCAAGTAAATATTTACTTTATAAAATTTGCGATGATATAATATTAAGCGGATATGAATGAACTTTGGTGTAGTTATATTATAGAGAACGCCAGCGACACAATATGAGTTTCATAAATCTCGTATATATTTTTTGTCCTTCTCATTTCTGACCGCTTTATCTCAGATTATGAAAGAAGGATCTTTTATTCGTAAAAAAGTTGTACTTCATAAATCTCGATATTTCAACTAGTTTTCGAAATAATTGCGTTTAAATGCTGGATGACAAGAAACATTTAAATAAACACACTTAACGAAACATATTTATTTAAAATGAACCGTGCGTTCTTAAGCATAATTGACATATTGTCAAGTCTACTATCTACTGTTGCTGTATTTGCCCCTTAGTTATGAGACATCCTGTATATACCGATACCGATAAGTAAATGATTTAACTAGGCACTTTTGATTTGATAATAGATGAGTTACCCAAAATGGCGTTTTTACTCACTATTAAACTTAAATAATAAACAACAAAAAAATATATCTCCGAAATATATAAAATCTAATAGTAAAATGCTTAAAACCACACTACACAAAAACCAGCAGAAACACTTGAAAAACACCAACCGAAAGAAAATAATATGACGCAAACTGAAGCAAACTGACGCAAACTGACGCGCGAGCTTGCTACGGCCCACTGCTGATCTGGGAACTTTTACGACGAAAACAGATCAGCTGTTAATGTCAAACATCGTTGTCTGTTCTTGGCATCTCCGTCTTTCTATGGCAGTATTGCTAACTCTATGGTCTATCGACGCACAGACGAAGGAATGCATTAGGTAAACAAAAATATCCCAGCCCTCCTTCCGCACCTATCCCTTGCTCAATTTATTTTATTGTGCCGTCAAGTACACAGTGAATTGTTGTGTATGTCACATGTGTTGCAAGTACGGTATAATAAGGAAAATATGCCCTAAAACCATGGCATGCTGATCCTTTATGTTAATTATGTTTAAAATATTTAATTTTCTTTAATGCCAGCTCCACACACTATCTATTAAATTATGACCAACCAATGACCTTACACCTTTCACACGTTTCCGAATTTTTCAAGGTAGGTACCGATGTTTCAAATTGTTGTAAAATCAAGGCTTTATGTATACCTACATAAAACACTAAATCAATATTGTAACAGTTAATCGATAACATGGTGTCAATTTGCTTGTAGGTAATTAAAAGTATTAAATTTTATGTTAAATTAATTTTTAAACTTGCATAATCTGGTATATTATGAAGGTCAAGTTTTTTAATCCTTACAAACATAATTTTTATGATAGAAAAAAACAAGATTTTTTTTAAATAACCGGAAAAGTCTATAGTATTTTATTTTGATCTATGCAACACAGTTTCCGATAAAATTATTTTTAATACATTCCAATGTTAAATTCTGTAATGAAATACATAGTTAAAAATAAACAATTAGTCAAATAACTGAACAACTTGAACACAGATCTTTAAGGTGGGAGTATCAACATGCTTGCCAACCTATAACCTATTTCGCGTAGATTTATTTATGTTTTCTAGCTTTTATACAAAATTTAAAGAAAATCAGTATCGACTTGATATTCTATAGGTAATAATTGACATATTTAATAAATATCAAGGAATTTCATAACTTGTTTTAGGAGAATTGTATAGCGAAAAATATCGGGTAAGATTTTTTTTAACATTATTATGTCATTGTCACTCATTGTTCTTTCACTATACAATTCTCCCAAAATTAGCAATGAAATAAATTGATATTTTTGTAATATATCAGACACTACCTAAATAATGTACCGACAATATTGATTTTCTTTAAATGTTAGTTATTAAAATAATAAACTCAAAAAATCAACGCGAAATAGGTTATAGGTTGGCAATAGATTGAATGACGTTGAGAATTCAACCTTAACCAAAAAGTTTCTACTTAAACAGGCGCGTATCCAGGATTTTCTTCAGGGGGACGCAAAAAAGAAGGCAAAACTTAAAAATCGCGAAGTAAAAACTAATACAGAAACGAAAGCAATTCTTACAACACCTTATGTAAAGGGGATTTCTGAAAAGATTAGAAGGATAACCAAAAACTATAATATCAAAACAGCCTTAAAATCCGGAAATTTACATACCCTTCTTAGAAGCTTTCTTACAAAAGTAAAACCCACCCGTAATGAAAACACAAAAAAATTGTATCTATCAAATCCCTTGCGAGTGTGGCGAATCGTACATTGGAGAAACAAAAAGACCCTTTCCCGTACGAGTTAAAGAACATCTGAAACTAAAAGAGGTGAAACTTCGAGATTAGGTATAGCGGAACGTGTATGGACCAACCCACATAATATACACTGGTCAGAAGCCAAGGTTTTGGACACGGAACAGCACTGAAAAAAACGAAAGCCTGGAAGCCTCTTCTTGTCCAAGATCAACAGCTAAGCATGTAGGCGGAGCCATCAAGCTTCATTGTGCCCGGATAGTATTTAAGACAGTAGGCTTAGAATTATATTTCAGTGACGGATCAAAAACCTGGAACAAACCCATCCTATAGTTAAATAGTTATTGATTCTCTTATATGACGGTCATATTAAACAAATAAAAAAAAGTTTAACAAAAAATTGAGGTTATGTTACGATAACACGTGAGAAAATAGCGACGATCCAAGACCTTCCGTCAGCTGTTTCTATAAATTATTCGGAATCGGTCAGAAGCACGCATTAACATTAATTCGAAAACTGTCACTAGCTTATCCGTAATTCTCTGGGGGATCAAACCTGAAGATAAAGAAACGAAATGACATCAACACGCGATAAAAGACGAAACCTGATCGTTTGAATTTTATTGTTTTTGAATATCCGGTTTGTAAAACAGTAAAGTTTTAGTTTAACGATGCAAATTTAAATAAATAATAAATGTCACAAAGTGATATCAAACTGTTCAAGGGTATGCTCGAGTTTGTTTAGAAACTAGCAATAATTAATTGTATTAATTTTTGGAAATTTGTAAAGCTGAAGTATTTTAAATGTACCTAATAATCTTATATAGAGTTAACTTTTTCTTAGAACAAAGCGACATTTGACATTAACAGTTGATCTGGTTTCGTCGTTAAAGTTCTCAGATCAGCAGTGGGCCGGAACAAGCTCACGCGTCAGATTGCGTCCTATTACTTTCTTCCGGTTTTGGTGTTTTTTAAGTGTTACTGTGGCCGTTTTTTGTGTAATGTGGATTTTATATATTTCAGAGACAGGTTTTCTCGCTGTTTATTATTTAAGTTTAATAGTGAGTACCAGCACCATTTTGCTTAACTCAATTATGAAATCAATAAAGTGCCTAGTTATATCATTAACTTATCGTTATATACAGGATGTCTCATAACTAATGGGCAAATACAGCAACAGGATATAGTAGGCTTGAAAATATGTCATTTATGCTTAAGAAGGCACGGTTACTTTTCAATAAATATATTTCATTATGAAAGTGTTTATTTAAATGTTTCTTGCCATCTGGCATTTATTTAAACGCATTTATCTCAAAAACTAATTGAAATATCGAGATTAATAAAGTACAACTTTTACGTATAAAAGATCCCTCTTCCATAATTTGAGGTTGGGCGATCAGAAATGAGAGAAATAAAAAATATATGCGAGAATTTATTAAACTTATATCGTGTAGCTAGCGTTCTCTGGAAGGTTATGGTCTGAATTTATTTCGTTTTAAAATTCTTCCCACTGTCTCTTTACTTCCTTCTGCGCAATGACACTTTTGGATGTTCTACAACAGACATCATTTATTACTTCTAACTGCGTGTTCTCATTGGCAACTAGTTTTCGGCGTTTTCCATTAAACTTATTGTTCAAACTTCCACTAGTCTTAAATTTATTCATTATTTTTGTAACAGTTGAATGATTAATATTTTTATTGGGATGTCTATCATTAAAAATAATTGCTGCTTCTCTATGCGTTTTATAGTTTTCTCCCACAATCGAAACAATTTAAATTTTATCTTCACAACTTAATAACACCATTTTTATGTAGGTACTTTATAAATTGTAACGCGTTTGGACGGTCGCTGTCAAACATTTCTTGCCATCAATCCTAGATTACATGTAACTACAGTTAAATTTGCATTGTTATTGTATACATACGTTTCAAAAAAGAAAAAATAATTTTTTCATCGTAAATGAGTGTACCTAATTACATATTTGAACGTGGTTTTTAGTTCTGATCCTGATCAACTTTTTTTAATAACAGTTTTCGATATTGTCAAAAATAAAGGTACTTTGCTCTTGGGCATAATTCATATTTTTTGACAAACCTCGTATACGCCTAGAAGAATTTAATAGATAATAGTTTGTTGCATTTTAGGTTTTAGACCATGCAGAACTTTTTATGAAGAATAACTTTTTTTCGTAAAATTTATTATAAAAACGTTTTCCATATGGTTTCAACTTACAGAGACATACTGTATATTTGTGGTAGTAAATTAGTGGAATTGTATATTTGATATTAAGTTGGAAATATAAGTACATAATAAGCTATTATGTGGTGGTAGAAAAAATTCCTAAGATCGCAGAGGCCCAAAAATTACATTTTTTCTTACTGAATCAAAATAAATCATGTTCTTTGTTAATCGTATAAGAATTTGGAGAAATTCGGTGACATCGAAAAGCAAAAATCGTGAACATTTGACATGCCTTTGTGAACTTAAATTACAAATTAACTATAAAAAACAGTTGAAGTAACCTATTTTGTTTTGTAATAATTTGATAACACTAAAATGGTAATCATGAAACCTTCCTTTCCTCTGAAAATTTTTAAAACTTGAAGAACAGTCGAAAACTAAAATAATTCTATTATCTATTACATATTATTATTATTATTATTGTAAAAGTTTTATGATAAGTTAACCAGGCAAGACATTATTCTTAAATACACTTTTCAATACCTTTTAATTCCTATTCTTAGCTATAAAAAGTAACAAACTGTTAAATTGATAGTAAAAGTTTAAAATAGCATAATATAAAAATAATGCTATCATAAAATAGTAGTTCTACTGTATATTTTTTCTACACTGAAAAAAATCCTTCTATTCCTCATAAGAATTCATATACTCTTTATACAACTGTTTAATACTATATGTGACAGCAACGCCCCTTCCTACTGTAAGACAACGAACATTGCTAGATCGTTGTGTAGTGATAATATCACGGAAGATGAATGAAAGAAGTGTTTTCAACGTTTCAGAACAATAATTCCCTTGATTGATGGTAAAAATTCCCTTCTTTATGAATTTTAAAGTTAAAATTCCCTACTCCCATTGCTGTCATTCGTATAACGAAAAAATAACTTCGTATCCAAAATAGATTTTTAATAGGTAACTAAATAGAAAAAAACGAAATGTCAAAAAGAAAATGATTGTTATTCTCTAAAATTTGAAGATTTCATTTAGATTAAATATTATATTTTCCTGTCGAGCACAGTTACCCTACGTTCCCCTGTACTTTGATTAAGCCAACTGCATGTTTTATCTTTATAATAGGTACATACAACACTGATAGTAACAAAATGTACATTAATCGGCAGCGGTAAGGAATTCGTAATAATAAATCTCTGTAAGATAAAAACTAGAATGCCGGAAATTATTGACTTCACAATATTTTGATAATAATTTTAAAGGTTGTTAATTATCTGAAACGGTTGTTAAAAATAGGGACTTTTACAAATATAATCTAATCAATTTTTAACGATACAGTGTTCTGCTAACAAACCTGTATGTCATGTCGATAGAAGCATTTTCAAAATCGTTTTCATAGTGCTCAACCACAAGTCATTCTTTGTAAAGACGTCTGCTTGTGCTGAAAGTACAATTTCAAATATCAAATTTGTGATAACTATACAGGGTTCGTCACAAACATCGTTTTTAGTTTTTGGATATTTTTTTTCAATTCCTTGATTTATTAAAAGAATTTTACTATTGGTGAAACTACAATTTCAAATACCTATCACATTTGCGATTACTATACAGGGTTCGTCAGAAACAACATTTTTAGTTTTTTTGGATTTCGTTTAAAATTAATTTATGTAAAAACAAACAACTATTGTTGCTTTCTTACTTCGAATATGATTGTGTATGCCTGGCCGAGTAACGATTTTGTTGAAAGAAATCCATTTTTTATTTGCCTACTTTGAAGATTTTTTTTATTACTTGTCATATTTCTTTAATTCATTCAATCATAAATTATAAAACTTTTATTTAAACGTGGTACCACCGAGTTAGCGCATAGTTCAACTCGACATCTGAATTCCCGATAATAGTTCCTAACTTGCTGTATTGGGATAGTTGCAATAACTACTCTTTATTTTTTCTTGAAAGAGATCTAAGTTATTATTGAAATTGGTTTTACACATATGTGGCTTTAGATATCCCCATAAATAAAAGTCGATAATTGTGAGATCGGTACTCCTACGTGCCAACTGATTTGGACCATAGGTGCCTTCCAATCCATTTGTTCCCAAAGTGATAATTTAGCCAATTATCAAAAGGAATTAAAAATTATAGACAATAATTTTTAAAAAATCCAAAAAACCAAAACTGTAGTTTCTGACGAATCTTGCATAGTAATCGCATATCTAATAGTTGAAATAGTAGTTTCAATAAGAGCAAAATTTATTTAATAAATCAAGGAATTGAAAAAAACAAACCAAAAAAATTTAAAAAGTTGTTTGTGACGAACCCTGTATAGTAATCGCCAACCCGATATTCGAAATTGTAGTTTCAGCACCAACAGACGTTTTTATAAAGAATGACTTTTTGTTCTATACCTACTAATAAAAAAGTTTTTCCTCTTCCAAACTCCATCCGTGGACACACTGTATGTTTTATTTTTGTTGCAATTTATTTCACTTTTAGTTTTCAACTTTTTGTCTATTATTTTACTTTATACTCATATCACTTTAAGTTTACATTAGGCGTACTCTGCATTTGCTTTTATATTCAAAACGTGTATTTGCTATGTTAGAACTTTTGTTTTTTTTTATATTTTTGTTGTTTTCTTGGATCTCTATTTTATTTATTTTTATTAATTAGGTGGTTGTATGAGCAGCTATAGTTGAATACCACCACCTTTATTAATATTTTTTTTATTTATATCTTTGTAAAATATAAAAGACATTATTATTATTATATGTTATTGAATTCGGGGAAACTCTCTAATAGCATATTTCTAAAACAACAAAACCCTTCCCAACAATAATTAAGAAAGACAGTTATTGAAACAATAGAAAATTAACTATTATGTCTATTTTTAACTTTTGTAGACTTACACTATGTACGGTAAGTAAATATGACCGTGTTCATTCATCGTGACTGATGAAACATACCGTTTTAAGTTTAACACGATGAACTGACAAACTGACCGGAAGTCGATTATATGTTTATTTAACCTTCAAATAGTTTTTTTCTATTTTACGTTCATAATAAGCTCAGTACGATACGCATTTGCGTATCGTAATGAAGCTATTTCGATACGCGTTTTTTCTTTATTTGATGTTGGTAACATTTAAATGTTTTATTTCATTGACTTGCGCGGCTTTTGTGATTTACGAGAAAACCCATTTGTCGCAGAGGAAAAATAGCTTGATAACCTACTATTTTATTCTGTGTGGATAACAGTCATGTATGTTGGTTGCATAAATCTATAAATCAATCTTTTGTAGATGCTTCAAGCTATCATTCTCTGCCAAATCCTATTCAAAATTCAATCTACTAACCTTCCAATGTCGATTTTAACTTCAACTTTAGTTGAATTTTCCATCTTCCCTATACTAAATTGCAATGCCGTGACGTAAAATCACGTCTTTTGAAATTCGAAAAAAGTAACAAAATCGCCCGAATTTCCGAACGCTCTGTATATGTACCGAATGTACAAGGATCACACAACGTATTCCGTCCAATTTCAAATCTCATATCGCTAAAATAATTTTAGAATCTCGTGGTGAAAATGGGTCAATAAATTAAATCAAAAAATGACAGTTCGCAAAATAATTTTTGTTGTCCACAGGCTACTATGATAAAAAAAAATATTACCAACATAAAATTTAGACATAAAAATTTACAAAATTTGAAGGATTTATTTTCTTTTTAAATATGTGTTTTTTATTGAAAAAACTACAAATTAGAAAAAATAGTATAACGTACGTGTTATATAAAGCAGTTTTAAGCATTTGTCCCGTTATAAAACTCGCCGCAAGCGGCTCGTTTTTTAACATGGACGCGTGCTTTATAAAACGTGTACGTTAATATATTATTATACATTTATACGGGTACTTTTTAAAAGGTTTTCAGGTTTCTATGCTAGGTATATGTCATTTTTATATTAGATATTACCTACGTATTACCTAATGGGCATGAGACCCATTTTATGGAAAGTTCCCCGCAGTTTCACTTACCAAGAAATTCAGCTCATAATACAGACTTCTCACTTCGTAAGGGAGTAGCGCTGGGAAATACAAACAAATGATTCGTCGAGATTGACATTGAAATACTATATTTTAGATGCACTAAACTTACCAATGGCAAACGCTATGAACCACTTTGACATCATCCAAGAGTTTCGCCGCTCAAATATGGTAGAAGAGCTAATCAAGCGGCAATCGGTGCGCCTGCGCATATTTTGCGTTCAATGCTGCCTTGCAATATTATAATCTACGTTCGCGGAGTAGTACAAAGTCGCCAAAATGCTTTTGAATACAACCAGCTGGATAAGTTTCTCAGTGAGCGCTAGCTTTCGCAACCCATTGTACTGAAATTAAAATGAATAAACTAAAAAATATGTCATATGTGGGTATCAACTGTCGAAACGCTATATTTTTAGAAAAAGTTGACTCTACATACAGTGTCACCAGTAAAGTCCGCATATGGGATTTTTTATTATTAATAGCTTTATTCAAACTTTGGCTTCGGCATCAAGTTCTGCTTCGATCGAGATAAAATTTAAGCGAAAAAATAGTAGTCACGTGATTCTCATTATCTGTCAAATTTAATTTTTTTCTAAAAAATAATTCAAAAGTGGGGTTATTTCTGAAAATATCGAAAAAAGCTATTAGAAAAAGTTTTTTTAAATGCAGTTTCTAGCTAACATGCAAAATTTCAGCTGCATAAGATAATTTTGATTTTTTACCCACCACTAAAATTTATTTTCCACTTAATGAACACTTTAGTGATGACACTGTGTTATTCTTTGTCTTAATATTAAGGTGTATTACTTTCAGACGCAAACTACGTTTTTAAAAATACTTATTTTATGAAGTTACCTTATACAGGGTTAAGAACAAATAAACTTTGCATCACATGCGCCCAAATTTTAATAGCCCAATTTTGATTTTGTATAAAAACACATATTTAATATGGCGCTACTTTAAAGAAAATGTATCTGAAATAAAGCATTGTCACAAGTAAGAAGTTTTATGTAGGTTGCGTTAAGTCTTATTTTGCAAAAGTGGTGTAATTTACAAAATATGGGTAAAAACTTAAAATTATCTTATGCAGCCAAAATTTTGCATGTGGGCTAGAAACTGCATTTAAAAAAACTTTTTTTAATAACCTTTTTCGATACTTTCAGAAATAACCCCACTTTTGATTCATTTTTTGGAAATAATTAAAATTTGACAGATAATGCGAATCACGTGACTACTATTTTTTTTGCTTAATTTTCATCTCGAAAAAAGCAGAACTTGATGCCAAAGTCAAATTTCGAATAAAGTTATAAATTAAAAAAATCTCATATGATGCGGACTTTATATACTGGTCACATTGTATATTAAGTGATTACAAAATTCTTTGTCCCAGTATTTTTTGACTGCAATGGAATCTACCTATATGTGCAATAGTTAGAATAATATTTTTTTTTTAAATATTAAAAGTGCAGAAACTATTAAATTCCTACAACCAGTACCAGTAATAACAACATTAATCATAGGTAGTATTCAACAAAAAACGAAATTAACTTTAACAATACTAAATAATTATTTATTAACCATAAATCACAAGAATTCGAACTCCATCACAAGCCATTCATCATTAAAACATAACTGTGCATAATTTATATTATAACAATATAGTACCTACTTAAATGTTTTTATGAATGTACTAGACCAAGTACCTCGAGGCTTGAACTATACATACCGTGTATCCCATTACATGTTCCTGGTAATATAAAAACGTACAAGGCCCTGTTAAATGCACATTTTCAAATTTGTGTGAAATATTTTATAATATTGTACCTCCTGATGAAAGAAGCTACTATATTGGGTACCATGCGAGCAAAAAGTATTTGCATCAAAGAGGGCATTGCATTTAAGGACGTAATGCTTAGCCGTAGAGCTTAATACCTGTTGGGTGTCAGTAACTACCTGAATTAACAATCAATCAGTTATTCCGTCATCTTTGACAGTCGTTACAAGTAATTTGATTCATTGCTAATTTTTCCAATTTCTTGAATAATTCACACAATGGGCTTTACGGAACAGCACAAAACATTCATGGTTGCAGCGTATTTTCGAAACGGTGTTAGAGTAAATGATGAGTGGCATTACAATCCGGGTTTGTGCATGGACGATTTTCACGAACATTTTCCTAACGTTGCTTTTAACGCTGGGGATTTTTATCATTGCCTGAAAAGAACCGTGGCTGTGTTTAGGGAAACAGGTTCTACACAACACAAAGAAGGAGCAGGAAGACCATCTGTAAGAACAGAAAAACTTGTTGCAAACGTTCGTGAAATAATGCAAAAAACCGCCATCAAATTGTATAAGACGCCTGTCCCAAGAAGTGGGAAGATCTTATGGAACATGCAGGACTATTCTTAAGAAGCAGCTAAATTTATTTCCTTATAAAGTGCAAGTATTCCAAGAAATACAAGCCGCAGATTTTGAAAGACGCAGGAATTACTCTCAATGGTTTACCCAAAATTTATTGGAAATAAATGATTTATTAGACCTGACGTTTCGGAAATAACGAATATAATACGTCATAAATTTAAATAATGTTCAGGAATGATTATTTAAAACTTATTTTCCTAGGTTTCGTTTCAGCGAAGGTATCTAATCTATGACTACATCAAAATCTAGTTTATCCAACAAATCAGAATTCATGTGAAGAACAGAAAATGCATTTAATCTCTCCTGACCTAGGGAATTTCTAAGATAATTTTTTGTTCTTTTTAGGGTAGAAAACGATCTTTCTCCACTGACATTGCTAACCATTAACGTTAAAAAAATTCGTAGAGCTACTTCTATATTCGGAAAAGTCGAAATTATGCTGTGTTGGTGCAAAAGCAGCATTAAATGTTTGCATTGATTCTTGTAGATGTAGAAATTTTAATTTCCTTTTGAAATGCAAGTGAAGTTATAAATTTTTGAGAGTGGATACATTCTTGATCAAAATATTCGTCTATATCTTCAGAGTGTATTGATTTTAAATTGTTAGCTTCTTCAGATATTTCTGATTCAGTGTGGGATTTTAGTGAAAAGAGAAATAGGAATGGCTTCGTCGCCTCCTGGTATGCACTTCCTCGCATTGATAAATCATTGGCTATTTGGTCGATGATTTTTAAAAAAACTTGTGTCCGCATGTTATCTTTCTCCGTCAAAACAGATTCTGTTTCTGCCTCTCCACACTGTAATTTTCTTTTACGAACTCTCTTGCTTGCTTTAAAATTTTTCTCCTCAGAGAGCATCTCTCCCTCCTTTTGGTATAAGTCAAATTTTTCGCGAAGTGACAAATAGTATTCTTTCAAAGAAAAGTAAAGATTAGAACAAATACCCAGATCCACATCTACTTTCTGGAGGGATTTGCTTACATTATTTTCTCTCTCTAAAATATTGAACCAAAACACAACAAGAATTAATTATAAATTAATGTTACATTTTTCATACGGATTTTTTTTAAATAATTTAGTTTATGAAGATTTTGCTATTAATTTAATTTGGTTTATTTATTTACCGCCTCTTAATTTTACCGCCGGGTGCAGTTTGTACCCCTGCACCCCCTTAGGCCGGCGCTGTTAATAGTGTAATCATAGTGTTGGTCAAAAGTGGGTTGTTACACGTGACACCGATCAACGTGAATCATTGGTGCCACAGGTCGTTAAATTAAAAAAAGAAATAAAACCGTGTTATGTTTTTAAAGCACGGAAAGCTGTAGTACACTAAATGGATAAGATATAGAGAATTGAAAATGTTTTACAGAAGTACTATATGGATAATTATTATAGAAACCAATAAATAATTATAGTCATCAGGATTTATTTAGTACCTTCCTAAATACTAAACCATGTAATACTTTTTCTGTTAATGGTAATCATTTAGCAATTACTTTTGATTTGACATTATTCTGTTGTTAATTCGTGCCTGAGGTACTACGTCTTGTTTAGTAAATATTTAATTAAAATTACTAATTACTTTGATACAAAGCTTAGACGTTTGTATTTGGTTTACAAATAAGACTAAAGGTATAAAAAATGCTAATTAATGTTTGTAAAACTTGTCAAGCAGAAAAATAAGAGAAACTGAAAAGACAAAAATTAATTAGATAAATTCATTAGATAGAAAAATAAACACCCATGCACATTCTTGGAATCATTATAGAGGGGCACTTTTAAAACCTTTCAAATACATAATTCTTTACATCTGTGAAATGAAATACGCTATACGTAACACGTCATACACGTTTTGTCTAATCGTGCAAGTTTTAAACATGGAATAGTTATGACCCGAAAGAAACTTTTTAAGGTTCTAATTCCCTTACTAATTTTAGTGCAAACATTTACAGCGGCGGGCCCGGGCAGTAGGGTTACAGTGCCATGGCCCTAACTATCTACCTATACATCAAACTATTTATTTATATTTTACATAAGTAGTCCATTATCTCAAAGTGGAGCTGTAGCGATATAGGGAACAAACCAACAGTCGTCTCCACAAATATATATTAAAAAAAGGTCAAATTAATGTGGTGTACATGTTTCGGTACTAGAGAGTACCATCATCAGCACCGAAGGGTCCAAGTGCCACTAATACTACGAATGTAAAATATTTTTAAAGATTAAGAACTAAAAACCATGAATGAGACGAGGACATTTTGAGTGCTTAGACGAATACCGATTAAAAAGTGGTAATAAAATTCTTCTACCCGTACATTGTAAACAAATAACAAACTGATTGTACACACACTCATCACACTAAGAACACTCGATACAAGGATTAAAGAGCAAAGAAACCATACGCTAAAATAAGAGACCGAAAAATCAGGTACACCTGGCCATACCTGGATACATGGCCTTGCTGAAATCCTGAATAGAGAATCACACTGGAGGAAGAAGAAGTTCAATCTTGGAAGAATACCGCGCACGAATTCAAGACATGGCTGCACCCATCTAAGCCATGCTTTATTGTACCTTGATACTGAATTGAAAGGGTGTTTTTTTAGGTTAGATAGACCTTTAGTTAGGAATCACTGTCAGGCCGAACTATAAATCTGCTGCTGTTTATAAAATTTATATTTAGTACAGTTTGGCAAATCATCATGCACAGACTCACGCTTGAACAACGTGACCAAATTATTCAAATTTACTTTAAAAGTCGGTCGTCGATTCGCGAAACGTATAGAAGACTTCGTGAATTTTACGGCGCACATAATCGTCCATCTGAGCTAACTATCCATCGCACTGTGGTTAGATTTCATGCCACATACTCTCTACATGTGTAAAAACACCAATTCGTCTAAAGAATGTGCGTAATGAAAGGAATATCGCCGTTGTACGTGAAAGTGTGGAAGAAAATTCAAATTTATCCATTCGTCGTCGTTCGCAGCAAGTTAGGCTCACCCTGTCGACAACGTGGACAATTTTGCAGAAAGATCTTAAGTTATACCCACATAAGATCCAGCTGGTGCAGGGATTAAAGCCGCAAGATTATGGCTTGCGTCGTTGTTTCGCTAATTGGGCTTTAGCACAGTTGGAAGTTGTTTTACCGCAAAATTGTGTTTAGCGATGAGGCTCATTTTTGGCTTACCGGATTTGTAAATAAACAGAATTGCCGGATATGGTGTGATATCAATCCATAGTAGATTCAACAGACCCCATTACATTCAGAAAAATGTACCCTTTGGTGCGGTTTACATGCTGGTGGTATCATCGGACCTTATTTCTTTAAAAATGAGGCTGGGGCTAACCTTACGGTCAATGGAGAACGTTACCGGACCATGATTAAAGAATTTTTCTTCCAAAATATGGATGATTTTAATCCAGGCGAGATGTGGATGCAACAGGATGGCGCTACATGTTACACCGCGAACGAAACAGTCGCTGGACCTCTTAACTAGCCACCCAGGTCCTGTGATGTGACACCCCTAGATTATTTCCTATAGGGCTACGTCAAGTCATTGGTTTATGCTAATAAACCAGCAACAATTGACGCCTTGAAAGCCAACATTGTTCGCGTTATTCATGAAGTACGGCCAGCAGTGCTCGAAAAAGTCACCCAAAATTGGACCCAAAGAATGCGCTACCTCGTGAACAGCCGCGGTGGCCACATGCTCCAAAATCATTTTTAAATGTTAATGCCATAGAATGATTTTTCAAATAAAATTAGTTTTTTGATAACAAAAATATTTTCTTTATTATTTTTCCAAGTTTGAAGTTCTATCGTTCTTAAAAAACACCCTTTAGCAGAGCTGTAGTTACTTAGCTTATTTAATATTCACCTGAAGACATACTAGTTGAAACGTTGTGATTTAAAACAAATAAGGACCATGCAAAACCAAGTCCAAACCTCCTCTATCATTATAATTACTGTCGACAATAAACAAAATATTCGTAATCAAGTTTTTTTTTAACTAGGAACACTTAAAGGTGTAAATCTGTTATTTGAAATGTGATGTAAAGGCCGAAACACAATTAGAAAATAAGCATAGGCGATTAGCAATAAGCAACAGAAATAAAATTTGATACGTAAAACCAAATCAATCGCGACACAATTAACTTTTATATAACAAGCAACATACATATCATTTTTATTTGTTATTGGGTACCTATTTCTTATTGCATATAGCTTATTTTTTTTAATTTTGTCTCGGCCTTTAATTAACAAGCTCCTCTATCGCATTGGGTGCGATCCATGGAAGCGATGAAATCACCGCTTCCCCTGCTGCACCCAAAAAAATATTTTTTTTTTACTCCTTACTTGGTAAGTACTTCATTTTAATACTGATTTGAGGGAAGTAAGTACGTTTTACCTCCCTAGGGAGGTAAGTAAATACTTACCTCCCCAGGGAAGTACAAAGTACGCCAGCATAGAATTCTCGAGGACTCTTTCATCACTTGCATTAATGCACCAATCCTTGAAGTCCTTGTAACACCGATTGTACCGTTCCTTAGATTTCTGAGGTAATAGAGCAGCGCAAGCTGCATTCGCAACTGCATCAATATCCACTTTTTCGATTTCCTTAAAAAACTGACACTGACAGAACGTTTGTTTGATTATGAACGTTATGAATTCCATAGCAATGAACGTGTCAACACTAGGAAACCTGTCATACATACAGGGTATTTCAGTTGGATAGCCCAAATTATAAAATTAAAAAACATTTTTTTTTAATTTGAGGGAACTGGAGTAGAAAAAATATAATACAAAACTCGGGAGGCAGTATTCTTGACCAGTCTCGGACTATTTTGCAAGCCCTTGCTATCGCTCGGGCGCAAACTATGTCCTCGACTGGTAAGTATCACCTGTCTCCCTTGTAGTGTAAATAACTATTCTACAACCGTCAAAAAATGACAATGTTTGCGTATTAATGCCAGTGCCTAAAATAAGACTTATTTTATTGTCATTATCTTTTTTACGTTGTCATGACCCCGCGTGTGCAAAATATTTTGCGCATTAGGGTGCAAAATATTTTGCACATCATATACCTACTATGAATTTAATTATGGCCTGTTTTAAAAATCTTATTGACATTTGCCGACAAATGAACCAAATTAATTTTCTATTAAGGTAGTAGGTACACAAAAATTAAACAAAAATCCGGTTAAAAAATATTTATTATTTTATCAAATAAATAAACTAAACGTAGAATTTCTAAAATATTTGTACTAAAAACAGTATGATTTCCTTTAACAGCGATTTTAATTAATATTTACAATATTAACGTTAATAGGGAACTTTCCATTTTTTTTTCTTCAATAATATGATTTAGTTAGGCCTGAAAAAAGTATTCCCCAATTACTACTCCTTAAAAATCAAAAATAACTTGGTAAAAATTCTTTAAAGTTTCTCGCGTGTCGAAAGCATTTCAAACGATCTCTAAAGCGCGCGAAGCCCGATGACGTCAGGGGGTATGACTTTTGGTCATCCGTCATCCTGACACTCCTGACAGGTGCCGAGCGACCCAATTTGCATTTGGATTGCCGTGTGTTATTGTTATTGTATTGTTGTTTTAAGGTCGTGTCGCTTGACGCGTGGATGTCAAATCTGACAAATCATCAAATTTATTGAAAACCTGTAACCTATTTCGTGGATGTCAACACAAATCTGACAAATGATACCCCTTGACGTCACGACCACTAGCAGCGCGTTTTTACCCGCTTGGAATAATTTAAATTTTGGGGCATTTTTAAATCTTTCTAGCGGTCTTTTGGGACGAAATATGTTGTTTTTTTTTGCTGCCATATGTTTTATGACAATATGTACTTATGATTTATAGAATTTTTCCCCATTTAAAATTTTTGTCAAGTTCCCTATTGTGCAACCACTACAAGATGTAATATTTATTCCTGAGGAATCTGCTGCTCGGAAGGTTGAAATTACATTATTATTATTCGCTTTCGAACTAGATGGAACTGCATCTACATTTAAAGTTTCGCAATCAAGAATTTTATTTGGAATATTAATTTTATTATTTATTAAGTCCTCCACATATCCTTCGGCCACGGTTGAAGATTTCCATCCTCCATGGCGCTTTAAAGTAGTCATGTCCTCCGAAAGCAGTGACCGGTATATGATTCAGGATTCGCTATTCTGAGATATTTTGCTACTAGGGAGGGATGGCATTTTTCCAATTAAATTAATTCCAACAACCTGGTTAAAGCATCTATTGTTTCGATATTTCAGAAAAAATCGCCGTGTCATAGTCTGGACGAAGGGCTGCATATTTTCTGTAAAGTTCGATATATTCCAGTTTTGAAACTGTAAACACCCGCTGCACGTTTGTTTTTGTATCGGGAACTTTTACTATTAAAATTGAGTCTTTGTCCTCGATATCATCAAGACTCATTTTTGTTAACTCCTCATCAATCAATCAAAACAATCTAAAACAATAAATTATTCTTTATATTCTCAATAGTAAATTTAAAAATAAGGTAATTACCTTTACTAATAAATAAATATTATCATCTGCCTCAGTTAAAAAATGATAAATTTGCTCCCGCTTTAAAACCATAGACTTCTTGGCTTGATGTCCAACTAAAAGTTTTTTTAGAAACGGGACCAATTTTGGAAACTTTCTTATATCCACGTTTTCCTTGACATTAAGTGTTCACTTTAACATGGAATATATTGACCATAATGTGGACGATTTGACTTCTTTCGATCTTCCCGCAAGATATACCAGTAAAATATTTTAGGAGACTTTTTTTACGTTTTTCGTCAAACACCATGTTTTAAATTGTTCATACTGCCTTTCATAACTGTCGTCTGGATTTTTCCGGTAGAAGATTCATTGTATAATAACAAGTTTAGCTGCATCTGATATTTCTGGTGGGTACAGGATAAGTCATCTTCACTTTCGAGACTTTCCATTAGTGTATTAGGTATTTTACTTTAAAAAACTAGCAATATTTAGCACTCAATTTCGATAATGAAAGTGAAAAACGTTTGTTGTCAAACATATTGGTTTCCGTAGTACCGTAGTGATATCTGGGACAGATTCGACTACTATGTTTTTAAAAATTAATTTGCATTAAATATTATCTAATAATATAATACAAAATATCGATGGTTTTAGTTTAATGAAAGTAAAGTCGTTGTAGAAAAAATATTGTTTGCAACTCGTGTGCGAAATTCTTTGGTCATCTCAAACAATTTTTTGACTTGGCTACGCCTCGTCAAAAAATCTTTGTTCTCGATCACCAAAGTAGTATTTCGCACCCTAGATACAAAAATAACTATTCTTAAACGTGTCTATAAGGGTAATTTTAAAATAATAATTCTGTCTTGATTAATATTTGCCTAGTCGGAATCATTACGCTAAGTAGTTTGTTTGCATTTGTTTATCCCGCTTATGGCAGTATTTTAACTACGAAGGGGTTTCGTGGAACGTCGGGTGAAATTTGTTAAACAGTGTGTTCGATTTTATTAAAATGCCAATAGCTTTGCGTGTTTAGATATGTCTACTTTTTCTTTAATGGATAAAGTGGTCTTAAGCATTAAACATATTGACCAAAGCGTTGATATCTTCTTTGCCTTGGCATTTTTGCTAAAATAAGCTGGTAGTGCTAATTCAGAACCAGGATTTTGAACTTTGTTTTTCGTACACCATTCTTCAAAACTGTTATATATATCTATCGGGTTTAAAACGCCCGCCGACGTCTTCCGATTCCCAATTTCCATTGATCTCTGTCATTCCACAGGTCTTCATCAAATCCCCTTTCTTTGATCTCGCTATCGCTGCCTTCTCTCCTACTCTTTCTCGACCTTCCTCTTTTTCTTCTTCCGGCTCGTGTCCAAGTAAGTATTTGCTTAGGGAGTCGTTGATTCTCCATTCTCTGAACATGTTCGTACCACCTTAGTTGATGGGTTCTTATTTTATCCGTTATTGGCCCACTTTCATGGTTGTTCGAATTATTTCATTGCGCATTTTTTCAATTGTCGATTTTCCTGCTGATCTTCTCCAGAAGTCCATCTCGTTTGCCTCCAGCATTCTTATGGTTTTTTTCTTTTAGTTGCCATACTTCACAGCTATATGTAACTATGCTTTTTATAATTTTATTATAAATTAGCTGCTTGTTTTGTATTGTCATTTTTTGATTACATAGGGTGCTGTTTAGCTGGGCAATAGCATTTCTGTCTTGAGTGTTTCTTCCTCTAATGGTGTCGTCGAATGTTCCACTGTCCGAAATATTTATTCCCTGGTATTTGTAGGTTTTGCATGATTTGACGATTTGTCCGTCCTCTAAGCGAAGATCCTGCTGTACTCCACCGACACACATATACTCTGCTTTTGAGATCTTCACTTCTAATTCCCATTTTTTGTACTTTTCAACTGTTATATGCATGCCTTGTTATATCTAGGGCGGCTTCTAGTTGGCAGCAGATCTTCTACTATTTTTGCTACCTCCCGAATTTATAGCGGAGTAACAATAAACTCAAATTCCCCATTATTTTTTTCGAAGGTTTGCGAAATTTTTTACATTACATGCATTTTAAAAAACAATATATTGTTTAGTGACACGGAAACCACATTCTTAAATTTATATTTGCCATCTTCATGCGTGTATTATTATAATTACCTACGCTATTTTACCACCTGCGGTTATTTGAAATTCTTATCTCTGTCTAATTTTTAAATGGAAAGTCAAAAGAACATTTCGCTGAAAAGAAGTGGATGAAATAGTTGTAAATAAAATAGTATACAAACCTCGGTGAAAATTTTCATTACTGTCTCGAGATTTAGTTACCAACTCTCTCGACACTTTCCACCTATAGATAAGTGATGTAGGTACTATTATTTGATTAACGATCTGTAGTGAAAATGGATCTAAATTTGTTTTGTCAATGCCTCCCCCTCGACAGAAACAGCTATGTGTGCCTTGCCACTGCTGCATCCTTATCGGCAGCCGCCTCGGCAGAATCCGCCATAAAAATGCCGGTGTGTGTCATCGCCTTAAATGCACGTAGGAAGTAGAAATGATGAAGATAAATCCGGTTTTTATAACGATAGTATAAAAAAATAATATATATAATTCTTCTACTCCCAAACCTATCTATTTTTAAATTTTTCTTTCAGAAAAGTTATTGCTTCACGATTCTCGTTCATCTATTGCGCCTAGTAATGGACCAATCTGGTTTCTAGTACAAACAGAGAGCCACGGGACCTATTAGCACCTCTAAGGTAAGAAATTCATTGTTACTTTTGGAGAAAATGACATCATCAAACATGTTTATTAGCTAAATAAATTGTTTGATCAGTGTTAGAATCGTGACGGCTGTGATTATGTACTTCTAATTATTATTTTTATTAAGGGGTCGGCAGAAATAGTAATTTTTTTAAACTGGAGCGGAAAGTGTCTTTTTCCCATATACTGTAAAGCTCAGGCACGTGGATAGCTTTTCTTCCTGGGAGGGGTACTCCCATATAAAGGTGCTCTTATTTTTTATAAAGCATTTAAAAAGTTAGCATAGTTAGCATAGTTAGCAATGTATATAATTTTACTTTAACCCCTAAACTTATGATATAAACGGCTCTGGGGGAAGGGATTCTGTCCCCCGGTACCCCCTTATCTACGTACCTGTTAAAGCTTTGAAAGGTGATCATTTGACATAATCACACACGGGTTACGGTGGAAGTCTCATTCTCATTCCATATATTGCAAACCTATAAGAACCTATCACGCTTCGTTTTTGTAGTTTATTATTTTAATAACTAGCATTTAAATAAAATCAATATCGTCTGTATATTTAGGTAATATACTTAAGTAGGTAAATATTTTGAATACTGTCGCAAGATGGAGGCAAAGTCACGTGACACTCTGTCAATTTTGGTCTATTTAATGTTGATCGGTTGGTATGAATTCCAGGACCAGAGTTGAACATTTTGTATATTTATATATATTGAAAATTTTATTTTGTAAATAGAATACCTAATAATTAATAAACATAAGTTTTTATGGTTAGACGATAAAGTCTCAAAACAGACTTAAAAACTACCAATAAATTAAACATACAACCATACTTCTTTGTTTTTGTATATACGAAAATATAAAATACAAGTTGGTACTTCACCAATACTTTCAGGCTAGAAAAGGTTAGTGGCGCATTAACCTTTTTATTGTTTGATCACAGGATATATTAAATCAATTTAAGAAACATTAACTAACGTGCTGGGCACGGGTGCAGTGTAATAATTATGATCCATCATGATTTATCGTCTAAAAAAAGAATAATAAAATTCTAACCTACAAATTTTTTGTTTGGTGAATTTTACTTAGGTACATGGGCTTTACCGTAAATATAAAAGTTAATAAATATCAATTAAACTCAAAATAAAATCCACCAAAACCACTAAACACTTTTAAAAAGCAACAAAAACACTTAAAAACACAATTCAGAACGTGACGTGCGGGCTAATAATTACGGCTCACTATGAATCTGAGGAATTTTTGATTTCCATATATCAGCTGATTGATGACAAATAACTGCTGTCATCTGTTTTAAAACGAGGGAATTCTATATCTGACATATTAAAAAAATATTAATTTATTTCATTACTAATTTTGGGAGAATTTTATAGTAAAAGAACAATGATATAATAATGTTAAAAAAAAATCTTACTCGATGCGTTTCGCGAAATAATGCTCCTAAAATAATTTATGAAATTCCTTGATATATATTTAATATGTTAATTATTACCTATAGAATATGCAGTCGATATTGATTTTATTTAAATTTTGTTTAAATGCTAGAAAGAATTAATAAATCTACGCGAAATAGGTTAGATATGATTATTCTCACCAATAGAATACTTAGAGCTATACAAGGGACACCAGCAAATTTTTATTGCGACTGTCATTGTTTTTAAATGAATTATGCATCGTTAAACAATACGTTATTTTTTAATTGCTAGAATTTAATACCTTAGTTTACGTATGTCGGGAAACAAGATACAGAGTCTCGGCCTCAAAAGAGACTTAATTCAGGGTTCTTTAAGAAAAAATATACTGCTTTATTATATTGCATATTTAATTATAAATAACTAAGTGGAACCTTTAAGAGCAAACACTAGTCGCGCATTCGCCATTTCATTTTCTTATCAATATTACGTTTATTTTTCGTTTTCTCCAAAAAACTGCCAAATACCCGTCTTTTGGTAGCAGTAACTTACAGTTTTAGGTTTAACAAAAAATTAATTGATAAATTAATTAAACCATACAACGAAATTTTGTCAAATTGTAGAATGTTTCTTTTTCTGCTTTTATTAATTTATAAATCCAACCAAAAAGGGATATTTAGCCGATTTTTGGATAAAACGAAGAAGTAATTTGATTGATATAATAATTGATCAAAAAATGCAATAGCGAAAGCGCCGCTAATGTATGATCTTAAAAAAGCTGATAAAGTATTTTTCACAATAAATGGTTGACTCCGTTTAACTACCTGGGACGATTTGCAGGAGCTCGGCCATAAAGATGCAAATAAACTGTCGGTCAGGGTCGAATTATTATTTGTAATTATAGCAGGTAATATTTAACTATCTTGTACTTGCGATATTATTTATGTAGGATATTTCATGTCATTAAATAATATATTATTAATAACGAATTAAATATATAAAGTCCTACCCTGTAGTGTATTGCTTGTTGATTGTGTATAACAATGGCATTAAACCGGTAGTTTTATTGCAGTCAATAAGTCGATAACATTTAGGGTGAAAAATACGTTAACAAAACATTTTCTTGGAAATAAATTGTGAACTCCTTAATGCTTTTAACATAGTTTTAGACCTATCCTGTTACTATTACCAATAAGATTATACTTTCTAATAATGATAGACATGAATTTGTTAAATATATTGCCTAAAACTATAATTAGAAAAATATATAATTATAAAAACATTTAGACAAAGTTTAATTCAATTAGCATTTTTACTTATAAGATTTTTCTTACGGAGCTACATACAGGGCCGGGTTCGGATTTTTTATGCTATACTCAGTCCAGACCAGCGACCTTCAGGTAGTCCGTCCAAGCTTTTAATGTTCAAATAAGTTAATAATAATAGGCGAGACTTGGTTGGCGTTAATATAATTTCAAATGGTTCCCAACTTTTCTCTAAGGGAAAAAATTAATTCTTTAACCTCACAGCCCCTCCCGAGATGCTATTTTAAATACACATGTCTTATGAGGAATAAGCGTTATACTTTTTTTATAGACCTGTCTAGGTACCTTATCACGTCAACTTAAAAAAATTCAATGTATTCAAAACTTCCTGCCTGTAAGATAGCGTCTTATTGGATTTTTAAAAGCAATATAACAATAATTACGATGGGCTTTGATTCAGAACCTGTCGCCACGTAGACCGACCACTGAAAAATCTTTTGTTTTTGGTTCAGGTATCGGGGACCATATTATAAGGGACTTCCGTCTTAAAATACCATCCATAATAATAAAAAGTTTATTCTCAAAGGTACAGGTAGTAGACCATTCATCCAAAGTGATTTAAAAATGACTAATGGTAATGGTAACCCAAAGAATATACCAACCCAAATATCCCTATTTATAAATCAAGGAATTTTTGTTCGTAAATATAAGATAAGAATGGTAAAATGACTTTGACTTAGGTATTAAAAGAGCAATTATTCTCATAAGCCTTCGTCATAAAAATAGTAATTTTCTATTTTCACGTATTCTATAATGGTTCACCGGAGTTTTCAACTTTCAAACTTATATACTTAGTTCTTATAATTAACGAAAAAAGGGAGTTTTGGTAAAACGGCTATTTTCTTATCTGATGTGACTACAATTTACAATTTTCACATGTGCGTTGATCCCACAAGGGTACAAGTCAACGGTGTAATAATAGCAATAGCCTAAAAGCTTGTAAATGACATATACAGTGTGACCAGTAAAGTCCGCATCATATGGGAATTTTTTTTATTAATAGCTTTATTCGAAATTTGACTTTGGCATCAAGTTCTGCTTCGATCAAAATGAAAATTAAGCAAACAAATTGTAGTCACATGATTCGCATTATCTGTCAAATTTAAATTTTTTCCAAAAAATAATTCAAAAGTGGGGTTATTTCTGGAAATATCTAAAAAATTTATTAGAAAAAGTTTTTTTAAATGCAGTTTCTAGCCCACATGCAAAATTTCAGTTGGATAGGATAATTTTGATTTTTTACCTATATTTTGTAAATTGCATCATTTTGCAAAATAAGACTCAACGCAAACTACATAAAACTTCTTAGTTTTGACAATGCTTTAATTTAGATACATTTTCTTTAAAGTAGCGCCATATTAAATGTGTGTTTTTCTACAAAATCAAAATTGGGCTATTAAAATTTGGTCGCATGTGATGCAAAGTTCATTTGTTTTGGACCCTGCATAAGGTAACTTCATAAAATAAGTATTCTTGAAAACGTACTTTGTGTCTGAAAGTAAAAAAATAAAAAATAAAATAAAGGGGTTTTAAATTAAATCGTTGAAAATAGATAAGCTTTACGTTAAGTTGAACTTAAATTTATTTTCCACTTAATAAACCCTTTACTGATGAAACTGTGTTCTTTTTTGTCTTAATATTAAGGTGTATTACTTTCAGACACAAACTACGTTTTCAAAAATACTTATTTTATGAAGTTACCTTCAGGCGCGGATCTAGGATTTTGCCCAGGCGCTAAAAAAAAATAGCGCCGCTGGCGAAATTTTTTTGGGTGCCACGCCCTTTTTTGAATTAAGCACCATGCTTGGTTTTCAAGTGGGAAAAATAACAAATACCAAACAAAATTACAAAAACCACCCGGTGCATTTAGGAGGGTGTTAAACTTCCTATTCGCATCATGTGCTCCTTTTGCAGGCGCGCTTTCGGGCGATCTAGCAACTCTATTACAATTTTATGAAATCATATTTTTTATTACTCTTTAGTCTTTAGTAGGACATACCTACTAAAATGTTAGTATTTTATTTTTAGAAATCATGGATATAAGAACATCAATACTCTCAATACATAGTCGATTTTAAAAATTTTGCTCTAAATTATTGACCAAATTTGTCAAAATTTGGACGTATAGTTAAAAAAAATGTTCGGGCTTTTCGCCTACCCACACTGACAAGGGTGCCCCAAAAAGTTTCTACTTATTATTAATTATGTGAAGTTGAAATTAAGTTTTTTCTTATGTTTATTTCACTGGAATTCGCGAATGACGTATTTGACTTTAGGTGTGGTTAAAGCTCAGGGGGGGGGGCGAAACCCCCGTCGCCCCCCCCCTAAATCCGCCCCTGGTTACCTTATACAGGGTCAAAAAAAAAACTTTGTATCACATGCGACCAAATTTTTATGGCCGAATTTTGATTTTGTAGAAAAACACATATTTAATATGGCGCTACTTTAAAGAAAATGTATCTGAAATAAGGCATTGTCAAAACTAAGAAGTTTTATGTAGGTTGCGTTGAGTCTTATTTTGCAAAAGTGGTGCAATTTTCAAAATATAGGTAAAAAATCAAAATTATCTTATTCAGCTGAAATTTTGCATGTGGGCTAGAAACTGCATTTAAAAAACTTTTTCTAATAACTTTTTTCGATATTTTCAGAAATAACCCCACTTTTGAATTATTTTTTTGAAAAAATTAAAATTTGACAGATAATGCGAATCACGTGACTACTATTTTTTTTGCATAATTTTCATCTCGATCGAAGCAGAACTTGAGGCCAAAGTCAAATTTTGAATAAAGCTATTAATAAAAAAATCCCATATGATGCGGACTTTACTGGCGACACTGTAGTTAACTCTTTTTTTTGTCCCTTTGTACCAATTCTTCCTTATTTTTAACAGATACATTTGGAGCAAATTAGTGTACCTCCTGACCGGTCTTGGGAAATCTACTCTCAAATTTTGGCGCGCCTATTAATTTTACCTCAAAATTGTATTGGACCAAATTTTATTATTTTCTTTTCCGCCAATTTAAAGTTATTTAGAAAAAACTATTACGGCTCTGATACATACCTCAGTGAAACCGCAGGGGAAGGTCGCCTATGATGGCACCTTTTTTTTACCACCTAATATATTTTTTAGTTCAAAGGTTTTAACCCATTTAACCATGTTAAAATATTTGTTACTACTTAAATATTCATTATAAAACTTTAAAAATATACAAACACTATTTTTTTGGTAAAAAAAATTGAAAAGAAAAAATCACCAAGTATGCCATCATAGGCAACTGCATTGCCTATGATGGCATACTCCAGTAAAATGCAAAAATCCGAAGGACGCTTACATGTAAAAGAAATATTTTTATTACTTACAGTTTGCACATTTTTATTGTTAAAAAATCCAAGCACATAAAACTGTTTAAAAAAACTTAAAATAATATATTACATTCTAGGGAACATGTTTAAAACTTTTAAAAAATATAATGAAAACATTATCAGGAAAGTACAATCTAAAGACATATTAAAGAACTTTAAAAAGCATATAAGTATTGACATATCGAAAAAAAAGTAAAAGTATAGCGCTGTTTTAATATGACGCCTATGATGGAATACCTATTTATATGTATTTATAGGTATGCCATCATAGAAAACCAATGGATATGCCATCTTAGGAATATGTCACACTTCTAGTAAATAAATTATAAAATAGTAGATTCTGTAACGAGGTTGGAATGAAAATTCGATCCGAGTGGTATGTAATGTATCGAATTTTCATTCTAACCGAGTAGCAGACTATATTTTCTCCACGACCATCCAGTTCCATATCTGATTCATCCGATTTTTCACTCATTTTTTGACTTGCACTAAAATTTGTCTGAAAATAATTATTACAATTCTCCGTATCATTTTTATCTGACACTGACAGTTTCGAAATTCATGGCAACCTATATCGTTTATATCAATTACAGAATATTCATTCCGTATCTTGTTATGGAATGAAAATACACGCAAAACGCATAGGAAGCAAGTGTTTCAGAATAAATATTCCAACTCAATAGCGAGAATTTTTACATTCTATTATCAAAAATGATTTTGGAATTATTGCATTTAGTAATGGTCGTGGAGAAAATTAAAACCACAACTTAGATTTAAAATAATCATAGCAAAGTAACTATCCTATAGTTATCGTAAAAAAATCGTGCATTCTAATTTAATCAGTGGCGGAACAACTTAGCCACGGGCCCGTGTGCCAAAATTTTGCCGGGCCCCCATTATGATACGGAGAATTATAATTGATAACCATATAAAAAAAATTATTTTTTCTTGCTTTTGCATGCGCGAAGTTTGAAATCAGATTAGAAATGTCTATGTTTTTGAGTTCCTCATTTTAATAGAAATAATTGCTAAAGCTGATAATTTTTTATCGGTCATGCAATTTCTCAAATAAGTTTTAATTAACTTTAACTTGGAAAAATACCGTTCAGCTGATGCAGCCGAAATAGGGATGGTCAAAAAAATAATGCAGGCAGTTACAATTTCACTAAAACTGAAAGATGAATAATAATTTTTTACCAATATAAAATCTAATAAATCAAAAATAGAAGTTAAATTATCTAAATTAAATTATTCTTAAAACATTCTCTAAATGAAAGCAATTGCGATGAAATTGTATCAGCGATATCTTCTAGATATTGAAGATGCAGGGCTTGACTCATATCGTAAATATCCTTACCAGAAAGAAAAGGATCTCGTAGAACGTTGGGGAACAAAACGCGAAAATAAGAACAAATTTTGCAAAGGCCAGAACTTCGATTTTTTAATTGAGCTGTAATTAAATTTATAGTTTTAATAAACACATTTATTCTAAACCAATCATCGCTTGTTTGAACTTGATAATGGTTATTAATCATCAAAAATTATTTTTGGTCTTGATATCCTTTTGTTTTCGAATTCAGAAGTAGTTCCCCATTACCTAGCCAAAATAACAGAGTCCGTTTTAATTAGGTACATCAAAATTATTTCTCATTTAATTTATGATTTCAGTGGCGGTGGTAAACATTTTAGACGCAGCTTCAATATTTTTTGTAAAAGTTTTGTCAATGCATCAATATTCTTTAAAATTTTATTTTGAAAAATCATAAGAAAAACGGTTTCAAATTTTCCCAATTGTTTTATTAAAGACTTTGCTTCATTAAGTTCCGTTTTATTTGTAGAGGTGAAAATTATTTTTGCCAGTGTTTTTAAAATATCCACACAATAATATCTAAAACGAAGAGCTTCTAATGCATCGTGTCTCGATGACCATCGAGTGGGTGTCAATTTTTTTTAAAGTTATTTTGGCATTAGTAACACTATGCAAAAGTGCCCACCGTTTAATGCTTTGTCCAAAAAAATCATAGACACTTTCAACTAAATCGGAGAAATTCCTAATTTCTCTTATCCAAGTTCAATAATCGCCGACACCAACACCGCCCTTTAAACTAAATGCCGGTATTGCGAATTGCGGTTTAATAAAAACAATAATAAAAAAAATAAAGGCCGTTTTATGTGATTATTTCAGTTACTATCTATAAAAGTATTGAGTAGAGTAGTTTTGCGGATACGTTTCCGGAGTATTGCATTTTTTTTTCTATAAGAACATTTTGTTTTGCATTTTTTTGTTTTTGTGGCTCCGCTCCCGGGCCCTTTTTTAGCCCGGGTCCGTGTGCTTCGCACACATTGAACACCGGTAGTTCCGCCACTGAATTTAATACACCTAACATAATAAATTTTTGGTTTAAAAACTGGCTAATATTACTTCCGCACATAACTATTTCTGTTCTATTAAATAACTTTACATAAAAACGTCCGTCACGACTGAAATTCGACTCGCAACTGAACGGTCAATACGCGCGCCCGTCTAACTATGCGGGATAACGCAAAACTGGTTTATTCCAAAGATACCTGTGGTATGCCATCATGGGAAGTATGCCATCAAAGGCGACCTTCCCCTAAGTAATAATCTCAAATGTTACAAGACGTTTTATTTTTTATTAGTTTCAACATATTTTACAGTATTCAAGAAAAATAATGATTGTACTAACTTAATAAACTCAAGTACTTAAAACGAAATAATGATATATTTATTTATTTCAACATTTAAAGAGAAATGAATAAGCAACACTTTTCAAAAAATACTTATTAAAACAGCAATAATAATAAAAAATTACCTTGTCGGACTTCCATTGTCTTTATTTTGTTACTTAACACAACGTTTTGGTTAGTTAGTATCTCTACCCGTTTTCAAGTGTAAACTAAATCTAAGGCTACTGTCTTAAATACTATCCATGTGCAATGAAGCTTAATGACTCCGCCTACGTGCTTATTGGAGTGTAAAGTTTGAGCTGTTGGTTTTGGACAAGAAGAGGCTTCCAGATATTGGGGATATCTATACTTGGTTTACTAAATATATGGGTATTATGATTCATAAAAGCTGCTTCTTTAAATTTTCGTTTTTTTCAGTGCTGTTCCGTGTCCAAAACCTTGGCTTCTGACTTCGACTGTATATTATGTTGGTTGATCCATACCTGTTCCGCTATACCTGATCTAGAAGTTTCACCTCTTTCAGTATGTTTGAGATGTTCTTTAACTCGTACGGGAAGAGGTCTTTTTGTTTCTCCAATGTACGATTCGCCACAGTCGCAGAGAATTTGATAGATACAATTTTTTGTGTTTTCATTACGAGGGGGTTTTACTTTTCTAAGAAAGCTTCTTTTCTGTTTTGATATTATAGCCTTCAAATCCGGCAATACGCTCCGCAACCCAGGGAGCAATATAAAGTCTATAGGTACCTACTCTAAACTATTGCTGTACTGTACTATAGCTTTTGTTTCTGATTCAGCAGAAATCATGCCAATTTTTGTTACTCGTTAAAATTTGCAGTTCTTGCTTTCAAATTTGGAATAAAAATATTTCTAAGTATATAAAATGCGTATTCAAGAACTAAAAATTGATAGGTCACTAGGTCGCATCTGTGATAATGATAAGTTAATATAATTTTAGATCTTATCAATTTTGTCCTTGCCTAGAATGCATGCTCTCAATTATTGGATATGGTAATTTAATAAATATTTTTTATTTAAATTTTATTTTATCTTAACAAAGTTATTTATATTGGTTTAGTTCATATTTTTATAGTGCTACATATAGACCCAAGTACCACTGGTACAAAAAAACTTTTCACCTCTGTAACCTCTGTTATTGTTAGATACTTTTTCTAGATTTTAAAATAAAACAATAATGATTGTGTGTTATAATAATATTGATTATGTGTAGTATAATATATGTTAGTAAAAATAACTAACAACTGATCTTACAGAACTTGTTGAAAGGCGAGGACCGGTAAACAGTTCCAACCATCGGGGTCTCCATACAGGGTAGGTTGTATATTTTCGTAATCATCACCCTTAAGGTTTATAATATATTATTTTCTGTTACAAAAACGTGCAAAATTACTGGGAATCACATTGGATCATTGATTAAAGTGGTCTGCACATGTCAATAGTCTTACAAAAAAACTAGCATCATCTACCTTTGTTCTGCGCAGATTAAAAAATTCAGTTAATCCATCTACCCTTCCAACTGTTTATTTCGCACTTTTTCATTCTTATTTGAGTTATGGTGTCCTATTGTGGGGTAATTCTTCATCACCCATTAAAGCTTTTAGAGAGCAGAAGAAAGATGTTCGTGTGATTGCCGATGCTGGTTACATTGACCACTGTCAGCCCCTTTTTCAGAGGTTTAGAATTGCCTCTGCCTTCTCTGTTTATATTCTATCAACGGCTCGAAATTCATAAAAACAAGAATGTTTTTTCCTTAAATTCTAATTTTCATAACTACTCAAGTAGAAGATCTGACTTAATCAGACCTAAAAAAATTTGCTACAAGAAGGCCAAGCATACTTTTGCTAATATCTCATTGTATAATGCATTAATTGCCTGAAAACGTTGAGCTGCTTAGTTATTCAAAATTCACATCTACGATTAAAATATCTTTTCTCCGTCACTGTTTTTATTCAGTTCGGGAGTATATGGAGACAGCGGATAGGTTGTTTTAATCATTTTTTCCTGTTGTAGGGTGATAAATATTAAAATATATAAAAAGAAAAAGAAAATATTGTGGCATATCGGACAAGGGTGTAACTATTTTTTATATTGGAATACACAGGGATCCAAGTTCAATGGATACTCTGGGGCGGGTAGACCACAACAACCGTTTCGTCTTTGTTAGGACTCGACAGGCAGCCATAACGTCTTGCTACATTAGGCAGAAGTTACGAAGATTTAAAGTTTCCGGTTATACTTTGACATCTATTATTTTGACAATTCGACCGATATGTTTCCTGCAGTGAGCAGGAGTATGATATAAAGAAAGACAATACAAAATAAATAAAAAGTTTTTTAAAAATTCAAATGATTTTTAGGTAGGTAGGTAGGTATTAACTATGAGGCACCCTCAGGTCCGATTAGCGATGTGTCATCTGGTTTAAATCAATCTGCAGTCTATGTTTTGTCCGAATAGACTGTTCGTAACCTATGGACTGCTTTAAACTGTATTTTTTATTTTAACGATTTTCAAATTTAGCTTTAATTTTCGTAATATATAATAATGTATGCAGGTATAAATAGATTTTAACAAAATAACCCTTGTGCATGTGTATTTGTAAAATTACTAACAGCACGTAGGTTCGACCTGGAGTCATATAGGTAAGACACCTCTGACAATTAATAAAAAAAAAAAAAATTTAAAAATAAGTTTTAAAAATAACACTGAACACACGACTGTGAAAACTTGGAAAATACGTGTTACTCGTACTTACCTACCAGATATTCTAGATGGGAATGCAAGATAAAAGATGTTTAATAATAAGTACTGCTATGATACGTCTGACATTATAAAAAATGTACTTTTTATAAAGTCTTAAATGGTAGTAGTTCAAGGTAACAATTTATATTAAATTGAATTTCTTAATGACGAAACATCGATTTTAATGAAACGCTGAATATAATAAAAATAGAAACATCCCATTTAAAGTAACTAAAAAATATTTTTAGAAAATAGTATATTATTTACATAGACATTTACCTTTTGATCCGTATAGTAACTCGTGCACAAACAAAAGTTAAGTTTTATGGGTGAAAAAATGCGTCTGTACGCATTGCCCAGCAGCCTTGCCGCCCTACAGGTATGGACATGCGCACAACCCTCTTGTTATTAGGTGTTCCTTGTTTAGCGACAAAATACACTCCAGAACCGGTTCGGCGTCATTTTTATTGTTGTGTTTTGCGTTTTCTATGTGGATTTCGTGATTGTGTGAACTTAGCGATGTTTATCAGCAACGTTTATGCAGCAACGAAACCTTTTTGGGGTACGTGTCAATTCCGCCTGTAGCATTGTAAACGAATTTTACTTATTTTAGTGGCGAAGATTGAAATTCTCCCCTATAAAGTAGTTTACTAAAGACGATAAATCGAAATGGTTGAATTTCAATCTTCGCCACTAAACAAATTAAAATTCTTCCACAGGGTGTTTCATTAAGGTCGAAGAGCGGCCATATCTCGGAAACTACTGGGCATAGAAACTCAGGAAAAGGAAAATGATAATAAAAGTGACCATGAGAAAATTCTGGAAATAATTTTCAAGTTCCGCGTTTTGCTGCAAGAGGGCGTAATTGAAAAGTAAATTTTTAAATTTTACATAACTCCGAAAATTCCACATTAAGGTATATGTTTGATAACACCATTTTAAAGCTTGGACAATTATGCATCATTTTGGTTTTATGCTCATTGGCGTACCGACTTTAATAAGAGTGGGGGAAGCTGTTGCAAGTGTAATCATTTAAATCGCTGTAACTTATAAACGACTTATCCGATTTTAGCAAACTAAAGACTGTTTGGAAGAGAAATGTATGCACTTTGACCAATCGTATTTAGTTGTCCATAATATTTCTAAAAAAAAATGCTAGAGGGCGCAATTTGCAATAACAATACATTTTTTGATTTTCCTCCAAAAAAATAAATCATACGGTATAATTATGATACCATAATCGAAAAGTAGATGAAATTTGCTAGAAAAAATATTAAAACCGCAGCTCGATATCTCCGTTCGTTTCTGAGTTATTGCCAAAACAATAATTTTTAACACAAATTGCGCCCTCTAGCAATTTTATTAGAAACTATCTTGTACCATTAGATACGACAATTGAAGGTTTTTTCAAACAAGCTTAAATTTAGTAAAATCGGATAAGTCGTTTAGAAGTTACAGCGATTTTAATGTTTAAACTTTCAATAGCTTCTCCCACTCTTATCAAGTGAAACTGTAAACATTAAAATCGCTGTAACTTCTAAACGACTTAACCAATTTTACTAAATTTAAGCTTGTTTGGAAGAGAAAGGTGTGTACCTTTAATTGTCGTATCCAATGTACAAGATAGTTTTTAATAAAATTGCTAGAGGGCGCAATTTGTGTTAAAAATTATTGTTTTGGCAATAACTCAGAAACAAACGGAGATATCGAGCTGCGGTTTTAATATTTTTTCTAGCAAATTTCATCTCCTTCTCGATTATGGTATCATAATTATACCGTATGATTTATTTTTTTGGAGGAAAATCAAAAAATGTATTGTTATTGCAAATTGCGCCCTCTAGCATTTTTTTTTTGAGAACTATTATGGACAACTAAATACGATTGGTCAAAGTGCATACATTTCTCTTCCAAACAGTCTTTAGTTTGCTAAAATCGGATAAGTCGTTTATAAGTTACAGCGATTTAAATGATTACACTTTCAACAGCTTCCCCCACTCTTATTAAAGTCGGTACGCCAATGAGCATAAGACCAGAATGATGCATAATTGTCCAAGCTTTAAAATGGTGTTATCAAACATATACCTTATTGTGGAATTTTCGGAGTTATGTAAAATTTAAAAATTTACGCCCTCTTGCGGCAAAATGCGAAACTTGAAAATTATTTCCAGAATTTTCTCATGGCCACTTTTATTATCATTTTTCTTTTCCTGAGTTTCTATGCCCAGTAGTTTCCGAGATATGGCCGCTCTTCGACCTTAATGAAACACCCTGTACAAACGCTACATTTTGAAGCTTTTATCCTGTAAGTTTTTTCATTTGGGTTGTTGGAAATTCGTATATAGCAGGAAATTTACCCTTATGGGGTATATAATAATTAATTTGTGTTGGGCTACATGCTTGGTGAAACTGTTGTTCCATTACACAGGAAGAAAAAATAATAACTACTTGTTATGTTTCACAAATTTAATCAGTTTCCTGATACGTGATTCGGCCCTTGCGGGCCGTTGTCAAAGGAGTACAAAAAGATACTAAATTCTACGTGACATTACAAAGGTATTTATATCATATTATGGTAGTTATAAACATGTATGTCATAAAATTAAAATTAAAATTAAAAGATTTGATGGTCAACTGTGGGTTTTCCTAACTTTTAAAGGTAAAGCTAATAGCTATCAAAAAAGCCATAAAAAACAAATGTAATATTGTTAATAATCAAACCGAAATACCTTCAGGCGCTTCCCTAATTCTTAATAGCACACTAATTTAAGACTAAATATGTATCTGTACCATTAAAAGTTAGCACCAGTACCTTTAGCGGAAAGTCAAGGACGGACGATCGTCAATCCTAGACATTAATATAGGTGTTCCTCAGAGTTCCCTTCTGGGCCCTGTCTTGTTTCTGTTGTATTTGAACGATATTAACCGGATAGGAAAAACCGCACGTCGAACAGCTTTTGCCGACGACGTGTCATTTTTGATCTCAAACTTATTCTCAGGCTATTTAGAGCAGATGTCAAATGGTGTTCTCTTGGAGCTGTTTGATTGATTTTGCGATAATTCTATGTACTTAAACGTGGACAAGACACAGTTAATCAGATTTTATGCCAGACAAAAAGGTTAATCTGCATTTTAATGACAAACCCCTATGCCAGGTTCAAAGTGCTAAGTTTCTTGGTATTTACCTAAATGAATGTTTAAATTGGAAAGTTAATTGTCAACACGTATTGGATAAACTTAATTCGTCATATTATTTTTTGTTAATAAATGTAAGATCTGTCTTAGACACGAAACAATTACTAATGTTGTACTATGCATATGTTGAGTTATGTTTGAGATATGGTCTGGTCATTTGGGGTACCTCTACCTTATGTAACAATATATTTATGAAACAAAAGAACATTTTAAGATGTATTGCTGGTGTGCCTAGATATTGTAGTTGTAGGGGTCTATTTAAAACGTATAATATCTTACCTCTTCCTTGATTATATATAATGGAATTGGCTTTATTTGTTGTTTGTAATAAAAGTGATTCTGTTAAAAACGGATAGGTACCTACACAGCTTTAATACTAGGAATAGGGACCAATTCAGTATTCAGCATTCTCGCGGTAACATAGCCAAAATTGTCCTATAATTCTTGGTGCTAAAATTTGTAATGTACTGCCGGATGAAATAAAAAAGTGTGATAAAATAACAAATTAAAAAAAAAAAGTTAAAAACATTTTTAATCTTAAAGTGTTGCTACAGCTTGGATAAGTTTTTTGACTGTGTAAAATAACAAAGTAATTATGTCTGTATCTGTTATTATATGTTTTTTGTTGGTTATTTAGTTATTTTCTTGTACATAATTGTTTGCTTTAGGACTACTTTGACTATTCCCCTACAATAATTTTATATTGTCTTATGGGAAAATAAACGTTTAAATTTGAATAATCCTAATAATTTTAAAGAATCTTTTGAGCTATAGCAACCGCAATATTCTTCTTCGATGCCTATGACAAAAATCTCGGTCACATCAAAACAAATTGATAATTTTATTATTCTACTTGTACTTTTATTTTATTATATTTTTAATAAATGTGTTGTTCGTTATGTAATTTATGGTACGATGCTAGGTAATCGATTTAATAAAAAAAATAGTGTCTATTCAATTTATTAGAAAAAAATCTCCAGTAAGCACCAGTATTTTTTGTTTGAAGATATCGTAATGATTGATTGTGGTACATTGTCTCATTAAGTAAAAAAACTTTCTTAACCTCCCCTGTAAGCAATGTCCTCATAAGAAGATAATAACAATGGATACAAGAAAATTCTTGCTAAGCAAATCCTTTCAAGATGATGGTATTTTGAAATAATTCATTAATTCTTTGTCTAATACAATGGTATTGTATTATAAGAGTGGGTTCAATGTAAGCAGTGACTCAATATATGTAAGTTTATTAATAACTTTAATAAAACATTAGAATTTATCACTATACCAACAATAAATCAAATATAATAAAGCCACAAAGCCTAACTACAGTCGTTACTATACACATATTTACAATACTAATACGCAACAAAATTTAATGAGAATTTTAATTCCCCTGGACAAAAAATAAAATTTTTAAACTTTTCTTGTTCACCTTATTTACCAGATTTGGCTCGTTCAGACTGCCACTTGTTTCCACAACAAAAAAACCTTTTAACTGAAAAGAAATTTGGAACAATAAAGAACTAATCTATGCTACACTTCACATCCGTATTTTGTGTCTTAAAAAAATGTTAATGACTAATTAAATGAATGAAATAAACGTTCAAATCTTTGTATACAGTATGGCCAGTAAAGTCCACATCATATGAGATTTATTTTATTAATTGCTTTGTTCGAAATTTGACTTTGGCATCAAGTTCTGCTTCGATCGAGATGAAAGCAAAAAAATAATAGTCACGTGATTCGCATTATCTGTCAAATTTTAATTTTTTCCAAAAAATAATTCAACAGTGGGGTTATTTCTGAAAATATCTAAAAAGGTTATTGGAAAAAGTTTTTTTAAATGCAGTTTTCTAGTCCACATGCAATTTCAGCTACATAAGATAATTTTGATTTTTTACCTATATTTTGTAAATTATTGCACCACTTTTGCAAAATAAGACTCAACGCAACCTACATAAAACTTCTTAGATTTGACAATGCTTTATTTCAGATACATTTTCTTTAAAGTAGCGCCATATTAAATGTGCGTTTTTCTCCAAAATCAAAATTGGGCCATTAAAATTTGGTCGCATGTGATGCAAAGTTTATGTTTTTGATAAGGTAACTTCATAAAATAAGTATTTTTTGGAAAACTTAGTTTGTGTCTGAAAGTAAAAAAATAAAAAATAAAATAAAGGGGTTTTAAATTAAATCGTTGAAAATAGATAAACTTTACGTTCAATTAAACTAAAATCTATTTTCCACTTAATGAACAATTTTGATTTTGTAGAAAAACACACATTTAATATGGCGCTGCTTTAAAGAAAATGTATCTGAAATAAAGCATTGTCAAAACTAAGAAGTTTTATGTAGGTTGCGTTGAATCTTATTTTGCAAAAGTGGTGCAATTTACAAAATATGGGTAAAAAATCAAAATTATCTTATGCAGCTGAAATTTTGCATGTGGGCTAGAAACTGCATTTAAAAATGCTTTTTCCAATAACTTTTTTAGATCACGTGACTAGTATTTTTTGCTTAATTTTCATGTCGATTGAAGCAGAACTCTATGGTAAAGTCAAATTTCGAATAAAGATGTTAATAAAAAAGACATATGATGCGGACTTTACTGGTCATACTGTATAATAATAAATATTTAATCGTAACAACTTTTGGTTTATTTGTTTGAAATCTGATTTCAATTCAATTTGTACTACAAAATAAAATAATAATACCTTATTTGCTAAATATTATGTTATATTACAGTTATTACCAATACTTACAGCTTTTAAAAATATTTTTAATATGATATAGGTTTTGCGAAACGTAATCACTGTCTCCAAGTCTCTAATATGCAATTAGTAGCGCAGCAGTGAAGTATTCTTTATATCTGTTTTATTATTATCACATCTTGAAGTATCGTTATTTACTCACATCGCCGGTGGACGACATGCGCACGGAGGCATGCTTCCTCTGCGCTCGACGTTTTTGGGAGAGTCAATAATAGGCAAATAATCATATTAGCTTTTTAGGAAGATTTTACCGTGTTTTAAACGAACAGTTCAGTTTTCTGTATCCTTAAAAATATTTTAAAAGTGACACACGATACACTGTTATGGGTTTTGAAGAAAAAGGAAAAAAGATTAATGAAATTATTTTTTTAAATCAGTTTACATTCTCCCTAAGGGGCCCATTCACTGCGTGATTACCAAGCAACCCAGTTATCCGATCAAATTGCTTTAAGATTTCCTTGCAATTGGATCGTTCAGAAACTGCCCATCTATTGGGCAACTTTGCAAGCAATTCGGTTGTCAACCAATTCATCTCTCTGAAATTACTTTTTATTTTAAAAATAAACTGCTGGCCACTCGAACTTACCGATAGAGATTTTTAGGCAAAATTTAAAGTTTAATATTTTCAACAGGAATGTAAATTTTTCAACGCCGATTGCAGATTTTGAAAGCTGGTTTTTTCGGATTAAGCTGCATGACGTATATTTATTGTAGGACCATAGGTTTATTATATACGGGGTGATCAATAATGTCATGCAAAAAATCAAAAAGTTTGTATGAGTGAAATTTCCAAAATAAATTTTTTTGGTCGTTGCAATAGGGTCCGTTACTTAGGTAACATCAATATCTCTAGACGTTTTTGTCAGTTTTTGGATTAAGGACGTTAGGTCTTGTACACACTACTAAACATAAAATGTGGGTAGCAAAATTTTTAAAATGCTATAACTTGACATTGGATGGACGGTTCTTGATGATTTTTGCGGATTTGGAATCCTTATTTCACGTAGATTTTCTACGATCTAAATATTTTATTTGAGGGTGGAAATTTACACATTATACCGGGTCGATAATAGACAAAAACATAGCGACAAGAACAAGTTTATTACATTATATTCTACAATATACAAGATTGGTTAACAACGGCCCAAAGTCAATCCTTACAAAATTTCTAATTCTAAGCCTAATTTAAAGGTTACTGCAATCCCTAAAAAAATCTGATATACTGTAATAACAAAGATTAGGTATGTATGGAAAAGGATACCTAGTGATAATTGATATTGGTAATTTTTAGTTAATTAAAAAAAATGGCCTGAAAAACATAAATTGTTTGTCCATTAATTTTTGTTTTCAACCCACTGCGTCAAAGATGGGAATTACAACCTTGCATTTTTGGAGTTTAAAATGAAATTGGGTATTTGTTGGCAATAGCGTGTTAAAAGGACGAGGTCATTAAAAGCAACCGGCAAATATCAATGGAAAAATGCCAAGTGTCCTATCTTTAAATACCTAATCTTTGGTAATAATTTACCCGAAATTAAGTAGGTGCATTATAAAAAAAAGGAACTAATATTTTGTTGGTCCTCCTGCTCGACGTATTACTTCCCGACATCTGTTTGGTAGAGTATCCACAAGATTATTTATAAAATCTTGTGGAATATTCTCCCATTCTTCACGAATGGCCTCATTAAGCGTTGCAAAGGTTGCAGGGGGTACATCACGCGATCTTACTTTAAGTTTTAAATAAGACCAAACGTGTTCGATGACATTAAGATCCGGAGACTTTGCAGGCCAGTCCATCCTATTGATGTTCTGTGCCTGCAAAAACTCTGTGATCCTTCGCGCTCTATGAGGTGGAGCGTTGTCATCCACCAATAGAAATTCTGGACCGTAATTTCGAGCAAAAGGAACAACAATAGGTTGCAAAATTTCCTCCTGATAAACAGTAGCGTTAACAGTTTGGTTGGTAATGAATAGCTCGGTTTTACCATTTCTTATGATACCTCCCCATACTGTTACACCTCCGCCACCAAATGCCTCTTGAGGGGCCATGTTTTCCTCCAAATACCGCTGATTTGGCCCTCTCCAAACTAATATTCGGCCATCGGAGTGAATCAAATTAAATCTTGTTTCGTCAGAAAATAAACAATGGCTCCACTCTGCATTACCCCAATTCGCATGCCGATTTGCCCATGCCCGCCTATTGGCTCTATGGTGTCGTAATAACAACACACATTTTGCTCTGCGACGGGCTCTAAAATTTAAAATGTTTGGCATTATGTTGTTTTTGTAAAAATAAATTCTCACCTTAAGTTGTTTTTATTCAATGTTCTTCTTACTGTTCTGTTCGAAACTCTCACCCCAGTTTGTTGCCTTAAAGAGTCATTTAGTTTCCTAGAGTTCTTTGTTCTATTCACCATAGTTTCTCGAATTAAAATTCTTTGGGTTCTTTGGTTTATTTTTTTTGTATGTCCACCCCCATGCCCATAATTATGATCACCAGTAGTTTCGACGCGACGGTTTAAATTATAAATTGTCTTTTGGCTGACATTGTAAATGCGCGCAATTTGCTTTTTTAGCATTCCTTCGTTGAGAAGTCGAATGCAATTTTCTCTTTCTGTCGTGGTTAAACGCCTCATATTAATTAAAATTTACAAAATTATAACATTGAAATGTGTCAGGTTATTTTTAAAATAATGTTAACTATTTTTAATTCCATAGCAACAAATTTGTTTTTGCAATGCCTACTTTGAAATTGACGCGTCGCGTAGAAATTACAGTCGATCATAAATATGGGCATCGGGGTACATATTTTCGACCCGGTATAATGTGTAAATTTCCACCCTCAAATAAAATATTTAGATCGTAGAAATTCTACGTGAAATAAGGATTCCAAATCCGCAAAAATCATCAAGAACCGTCCATCCAATGTCAAGTTATAGCATTTTAAAAATTTTGCTACCCACATTTTATGTTTAGTAGTGTGTACAAGACCTAACGTCCTTAATCCAAAAACTGACAAAAACGTCTAGAGATATTGATGTTACCTAAGTAACGGACCCTATTGCAACGACCAAAAAAATTTATTTTGGAAATTTCACTCATACATACTTTTTGATTTTTTGCATGACATTATTGATCACCCCGTATATAATAAACCTATGGTCCTACAATAAATATACGTCATGCAGCTTAATCCGAAAAAAACCAGCTTTCAAAATCTGCAATCGGCGTTGAAAAATTTACATTCCTGTTGAAAATATTAAACTTTAAATTTTGCCTAAAAATCTCTATCGGTAAGTTCGAGTGGCCAGCAGTTTAGTCAAAGCGCTCGTGTATTGATCGTTTTTAATTAAAAAAGAGAGTTTCATAAATCCTTTAGTACAATTGCGTTCTTTTTTTCCATCTTCGTTAGGAGTATTCTCTATACGCATAGAAACAAACCCAACAAAAGTATTAAAACACGACAATAAACCTACTGACCTGCACCTTGCACTACCAACAGTTATACCGTGCGAGCAAAAAGTATTTGCATCAAAAAGGACTTGGATTAAAAAACGTAGGGCTTGGTTTAGATCACAATGATATGGGGACGATATATCTAACCAAATCTAGGTTAAACTTCTGTCAAATTCATATTATGACATGATATGCCACACTAATGAGTAATAAAATAAGTAGACAAATACAAATTTATTTTTGTTGTTTACAAAATTAACAAAGTAAGAATATACAAAAAGAAAAAGAAAAATAATTACATAAATTGTTGAAATTGGCCACCGCCATGCTCCAAGCATAAATTCACACGTCTCTTCATATTTTCGAAAGGCTTTATCCGAAAAAATGTCAGGTCTAAAAAAATCATTTATTTCCAATAAATTTTGGGTAAACCAGTGAGAATAATTCCTGCGTCTTTCAAAATCTGCGGCTTTTATTTCTTGGAATACTTGCACTTTATAAGGAAATAAATTTAGCTGCTTCTTAAGAATAGTCCTGCATGTTCCATAAGATCTTCACTTCTTTGGGACAGGCGTCTTATACAATTTGTTGGCGTATTTTGCATTATTTCACGAACGTTTGTAACAAGTTCTTCGGTTCTTACGGATGGTCTTCCTGCTACTTTTTTGTGTTGTATAGAACCTGTTTCCCTAAACACAGCCACGGTTCTTTTCAGTCAATGATAACAATCCCCAGCAATAAAAGCAACGTTAGGAAAATGTTCGTGAAAATCGTCCAGGCACAAACCCGGATTGTATTTTCCACTCACCATTTACTAAAAAAAGCCCATTGTGTGAATTGTTTAAGAAATTGGAAAAATTAGCGATGAATCAAATTACTTGTAACGATTGTCAAACATGACGGAATAACTAATTGATTGTTAATTCAGGTAGTTACTGACACCCAACAGGTATTAAGCTCTACGGCTAAGCAATGCGTCCTTAGATGCAAGGCCCTCTTTAATGCAAATAATTTTTGCTCGCACGGTACAATCGCGTTTTTTTTCCATTTGTTATGAGCATTCTCTATTTGACACTTATAGAAACAAAACCACCAAAAGTATTAAAACACGACGATGAACCTACTGACTTGCACCTTGCACTACCAACAGTTATATTAACACAAACTAAAAATTTGAACGAAGTTAAGCGACCCGGTATCCGACATCTATTCACACAGCGACCTTCTGACAATCTGTATAAATTACTTTCAATCGCAACCCAATTCACCTTCCGTCTGGTGAATTAAATAATCGCTCGGCAACCAAAATATCGGTTGTAAACGATATTGAGCGTAATGAATTAAAATTAAACAATTACTTGAAGCAATTACCTACTTTTTAGTAAAAGCAATTGCTTGACTAGCAAATGCTATAAGCAAAAGCAATTGTTAGATCTAGATATGAATGAAAAGTTGAAGCAATTGCTGCTTTTCTTACACCTCTGTAGCAAATGCTTATTTAATACAAGTTGTATGAAGCACAACGCAGGCAATTATCGTGGATGGATTTTTATCTAATTTTATACCAGGACAGAAAACCTTGCTTTTAACTGCCCAAAACATCGTTCAATTATGACACATTCACGGAAGAAAACGTTATTATAATTTTGCTGCTCTTGGGTTGCAGGAGTTCTCTAGACTCTAGGGAGTCATAACCCGACGCGATATAGAGTAGCCATCGTCTCCTAATAATACGCATTTCTTCTGCGCTGTTTTTAAGAATGTTGTAATAAGAATTTTTGAAAATTCTGCTATCGTGCACAGAGCATGGCCATTGGCAGTCAACACTTGTAAAAATTTCTTGTGCGTTACAAGTTGACTGCACGTTAATGCTGGGGTACCCTTTTCGGTTTATATATTAATCACCGAATTACTGACACTTTGAAATCCTGACGTGTGTAGGTACAGTCTATCACGCTGATGGCATTTGGAAACCGGTATCTCTCTGACCACAACCGTATTAGCTTCCACAACAGCTTCAGCACTTGTAGGAAATTTAATAAAATTATTGGCCTTCTCCAAAACTGCATCAATTACAAAAGTGTATGTCTTACAGACAGTAGTTTGGTGAACACCGAGTTCTTCACCTACAGAATTTTGAAAGCCCGGATCCGACAATTTCCGCAGAAAGACTTTAATCTTATAGAAAGGCGATAGTGCACCCCCTCGCCTTTTACCAGTATCAGTCAAAAAATTATTTGCCCACCATTCAATATTTTCGCAGTCAAATCGATATAACTTTCTGAAATCATCATATCTGCAATTTTTACGTACACTGTAGATTTTTCTTTTACGGTCGTTCATATATTCAGCCCTAATTGAAGACACCAATTAAGAGCAACGCACGTGTATGCCGCGGAGAACTAAAGTTGACTGATACCAAGCAAATAATGCCAGGGGTCAACCCTGAAAAAGCAATTCCTTAATTTATTCATCACATTTTAAGCAAACGATAGCAATTGCTTCTATTTTTTAAGAAAAAGCATTGACTAGAAGCAATTCCTGCACTTTTAAGCAATTGCTGGAAGCGAAAGCAATTACTTTAGTATTTATTCATTGGCTTTCAAAAAATTACTCGATTTTATAAGAAAAATACATTTTTATTCATTAGGCTCATTAAAAGCGTCGGCAATTATTTTATCAATCAAAAAATTTGTTAACCATAAAAATATATCTGCCTTAATTTAGTTAAGATGTTAATCTCCCCAAATTGTTTTGTTTGTATATCGAAAACTTTTCTAGTATTTGCAACCACCAAAGCAAGTAATATTAACTTCTCGTTGATATCTGGTATACCTATATCCATGTATACGCTTGCCCGTTCTTAACATTAATTTTTAGTCATGGTCTGTCTGCCCATGTACCTGAATATGTAATAGAAATACTTTGTATGGAAAGTGGTATATGTGAGTGGACGACCTTCGGCGACTTCACAGCCTCCATTCATAAAGACATTTTTCGTTATTTGACACGTCATGGGATATTTTGCAACGGTTTTACCGGCCAGTTTTAAACACTCACAGACTATGTTCTTGGTATTCCTAATTTAAAAATAAAAGCGGATGACGGTAAGACAATTGAATGGTATGCGAATAGGTTTATCTGCAAATATTTAAATGAAGATTTAAAAAATTTGTAATTCAATTACTTTTTTTTGCGTGATGTGAACGCTGTTTACATGGGCCGTTCCGAAATTGGAAAAGTCATTAATTTCAGAAACAAAGTTGCTTCTAGTTAGTTAATTATTTTTTAAATCCATGCCCACATTACAGTTTTAGAATGCTTATAATTTCACAACGATTAAAGACAAGAATAGTGACAGTGTGACCAGTAAAGTCCGCATCATATGAGATTTTTTTTTATTAATAGCTTTATTCGAAATTTGACTTCGGCATCAAATTCTGCTTTGATTGAGACGAAATTAAGCAAGAAATAGTAGTCACGTGATTCGCATTATCTGTCAAATTTTTATTATTTCCAAAAAATTATTCGAAAGTGGGGTTATTTCTGAAAATATCAAAAAAAGTTATTAGAAAAAGTTTTTTAAATGCAGTTTCTAATCCACATGAAAATTTTTTCGTTGTAAACGTGTTTTTGGTGCATCATTGTAATTAATTTTTTGGAAACTGCACTTAAATAATAAAAGACCTTTTTTACTTTTTTTATGACATAGCTTAAGGTGGGAGTATCAACATGCTTGCCAACCTATAACCTATTTCGCGTAGATTTATTTATGTTTTCTAGCTTTTATACAAAATTTAAAGAAAATCAGTATCGACTTGATATTCTATAGGTAATAATTGACATACTTATTTAATAAATATCAAGGAATTTCATAACTTATTTTAGGAGAATTGTATAGCGAAAAATATCGGGTAAGATTTTTTTTAACATTATTATGTCATTGTCACTCATTGTTTTTTCACTATATAATTCTCCCAAAATTAGCAATGAAATAAATTGATATTTTTGTAATATATATATCAGATACTACCTAAATAATGTACCGACGATATTGATTTTCTTTAAATGTTAGTTATTAAAATAATAAACTCAAAAAATCAACGCGAAATAGGTTATAGGTTGACAATAGATTGAATGACGTTGAGAATTCCACCTTAATAACAAATTTTAATAAAGGGGTTTTAAATTAAATCGTTGAAAATAGATAAACTTTACGTTAAGTTAAACTAAAATTTATTTTCCACTTAATAAACACTTTACTGATGACACTGTGTTCTTTTTTGTCTTAATATTAAGGTGTATTACTTTTAGATACAAACTGCGTTTTCAAAAATATTTATTTTATGAAGTTACCTTATACAGTATCAAAAACAAATAAACTTTGCATCACATGCGACCAAATTTTAATGGCCCAATTTTAATTTTGTAGAAAAACGCACATTTAATATGGCGCTACTTTAAAGAAAATGTATCTGAAATAAAGCATTGTCAAAACTTAGAAGTTTCATGAAGGTTGCGTTGAGCCTTATTTCCCAAAAGTGGTGCAATTTACAGAATATGGTTAAAAAACCAAAATTATCTAATGCAGCTGAAACTTTGCATGTAGGCTAGAAACTGCAATTAAAAACATTTTTTCTTATAACTTTTCTCGATATTTTCAAAAATAACCGCACTTTTCAATTATTTTTTTGGAAAAAATTAAAATTTGACAGAAAATGCGAATCACGTGACTACTATTTTTTTTGCTTAATTTTCATCTCATTCGAAGCCAAACTTGAAAGTCAAATTTCGAATAAAGCTATTAATAAAAAAAAATCCCATATAATGCGGACTTTACTGGTCACACTGTATAAGATTTTAGATATGGAGTTCATCCCTCTAACCTAAACGTTAGTAAAATAATTTTCTACATTTGGCGTTTCGTTTTTTAGACCTGGACTTTTAAATACGGTTATAGTTTTAGAAATTTAAAACCAATTACATTTTTAAATTATAACGTTTTGTCATCAAATAATATATCATCATTACCGCCGAACTAAATTTCTGTAAATTAATTTAATAAACCTATGTGAATTTTTAAGCTACATGGGTATTTTACTAACCACAATGCTGTTAAGTATTTTCTTAAAGTACAAATAAAATTCATTACTTTTTTAACATTAGACCACAGCAATAATGAAAGTTCTGTCTGTCTGGTATTCTTAAATAATAAACCCAAAAAACTGGTCTTATATAATCCAATCATCACTGTGAGATATTGTTTAACAATTCATTTAGCTATTGATCCGGATATTTTTTATGTAAAATTTATAGGTACCTATTACAATAACAATACAGTCAATGAAAATGGTCACATTTATATCTTGTTCTCATATACACATACAGTGTCACCAGTAAAGTCCGCATCATATGGGATTTTTTTTTATTAATAGCTTTATTCAAAATCTGACTTTGGCCTCAAGTTCTGCTTCGATCGAGATGAAAATTAAGCAAAAAAATAGTAGTCACGTAATTCGCATTATCTGTCAAATTTTAATTTTTTCCAAAAAATAATTCAAAAGTAGGGTTATTTCTGAAAAAATCGAAAAAGTTATTAGAAAAAATTTTTCTAAATGCAGTTTCTAGCCCACATGCAAAATTTCAGCTGCATAAGATAATTTTGATTTTTTACCTATATTTTGTAAATTGCACCACTTTTGCAAAAATAAGACTAAACGCAACCTACATAAAACTTCTCAGTTTTGACAAGGCTTTATTTCAGATACATTTTCTTTAAAGTAGCGCCATAATAAATGTATGTTTTTCTACAAAAACGTTATTATGGCATAGCTTAATAATAAATTATAATATAGGGGTTTTAAATTAAATCGTTGAAAATAGATAAACTTTACGTTGTTAAACTAAAATTTATTTTCCACTTAAAAAACACTTTACTGAAGACACTGTGTTCTTTTTTATCTTAATATTAAGGTGTATTACTTTCAGACACAAACTACGTTTTCAAAAATACTTATTTTATGAAATTACCTTATACAGGGTCAAAAACAAATAAACTTTGCGTTACATGCGACCAAATTTTAATAGCCCAATTTTGATTTTGTAGAAAAACACACATTTAATATGGCGCTACTTGAAAGAAAATGTAACTGAAATAAATCATTGTCAAAACTAAGAAGTTTTATGTAGGTTGCGTTGAGTCTTATTTTGCAAAAGTGGTGCAATTTACAAAATATAGGTAAAAATCAAAATTATCTTATGCAGCTGAAATTTTGCATGTGGGCTAGAAACTGCATTTAAAAAAACTTTTTCTAATAACCTTTTTCGATATTTTCAAAAATAACCCCACTTTTGAATTATTTTTGGGAAAAAATTAAAATTTGACAGATAATGCGAATTACGTGACTACTATTTTTTTGCTTAATTTTCATTTCGGTCGAGGCAGAACTTGATGCCAAAGTCAAATTTTGAATAAAGCTATTAATAAAAAAAAAATCCCATATGATGCGGACTTTACTGGTGACACTGTAGACATTTACCTTTAGATAAACAAACAATAATCAGGAAAGTGGCACATTTATGGCCTTGCGCATGTAAACAAACCCACACAGGAATAGGCATGCGCATTACAAAAGTATTATTTAACCAATGGTGAAAATAGACAGTTCTGGGCTTAAACATATTGTTTGTGTGGCCTAGGCCTAGTTAGACGCGTTTAAATTGATCATAATAAAATTAAATTACCTACATATTACTGAAAATTCGAAATACCCGGTATTTTACCCCTATTTGGGCATAATAAGTTCATATAATGGTCTTTACTAATTATTGTATCACATGCACAATTCACTAAACTATACAAAAACTAGAAATCCATAAATATTTAACACCCACAATCCACAATAGCAAGAAAAAACAAGAAACCATACGTGTGAAGTTAGCAACGTTTATCAGCAACGAAATTTTCTTTGGTGTACGTGTCAATTCTGCTTGTAGCGTTTGTAATAGATTTTTTTTAGTGGCTAAGATTGAAATTCTACCATTTAGATTAATCGTAATTAGTAAACTACCCCCATGGGGGTAAATTAACTGCTGTATACGAATTTCCAAAAACCCGGAGGAAAAAATTACAGGATAAAAACTTCGAAAAGTAGAGTTTGTAAACGAATTTTAATTTTTGTAGTGGCGAATGAAATTCTACCCTTTGCAATTATCATCTTTTTGCTAACTTCACACACATCATGACATCCCCGAAGAAAACCCAAAACACGACAAAAATAGCGCCGAGCCGGTTCTGGAGTGTATTTTGAGGATGTCGCTAAACAAGGAAATATAATAAAAATAAAGTTGTGCGCATGCCCATACCTGTGGGGCGGCAAGGCATGTGACTGGCGAGCTATGCGTACAAAAGCATTTTTTCACCCATAACTTTGGTTTGCGCACGAGAACCTGTAAGGATCCAAAATCTATGGATATATAGGAATTAAGAAGAAAAATACTAAAACGGTACATTTTCCATGTTCCTTTTTCCCTTAATTTTTCTTTGGGACTATTTTTTAACCTAAATATCATAACCTTTAGTTTCACCAACAAAATAAAATCACTTTTTATTGTAGGTTATGAGGCAGTAATGAATGTGCCTTCTAAATGCAGGAAACCGAGGGAATAGGAAATAATTATTTAAGATTTTTTAATTGATTTTTAAAATGAGTCATTTAATTGAAAACCCATTCTTTTATTATTTTAACTGGAAAGTAGTTTATATATCACGTGTGTGTGCAAGTAAAATAAAAAAGAGTGATTAATTGCCATAAAGCAAGAAAATTGGAAATTTCCCCGGTGCATGACTAAACCCTTAGAAATGTGTCGTGAAAAAATTAGTCATTTTAACATGCTGTTCGTGTAATAATTGATTATTTGATATCGAATAAGAGCCAGTGATGGATAGGTTGCTATTGAAATTAAATAAAATTTTGATTTGAATGAATAGCATTTCTATTGACAGAAAAAAATTGCAATATATAATATAGGCATAGTCAAAATGTTATTCGTGCCGATTTATCTAGAATAATTATTATTGTTGCCGATCAAATTTAATAAATTTTAAAAAAAGTTTGACAAATAAAAGGTAACTAGGTAACGTGTAAAAAGTCTATCTATCAGCTGTTCCCACAAACCATAGCCCTCTCGATTTTTACAAGTGTGTAAAATAGGGTATCTTATACTAGCCTCATCATAAAGGCATTTGACTGATCCAGATGGGAGGGCGTTTCCGAGGGGTGAGGTCCACCACAGGCGGCATCTTAAAGTCAGCGGTACGAAGTTCAACTAAATAATTTGACGTTGGTTTTGCTTGTCAAATTATGACAAGACGTTAAGACGTAATGTTTGTTTATTAATTTAATATTTTGAGGTTATTTTTATGATAGAACATCGGTCTATTTTCAGGTTAGTTTGTTGATCCAATCATGACAAGACGTCATAATATCAAAAAATCGACTGTCATTTTGGTTTACTCCTAGTCTGTACAATTGGTTTGAATCTTTACCAGCCTAGTAGTAGAAGGCTGTGACCTACGTAGTCCACGAGTTAAACGTCAAAATTTCACCTGTTTTTTTAATGATTAGGCCTGTATTCTGTTACTTCTCCTTAAATCCCAGAAGGTCTTGCTATAAACTGTTCTGGATCGATCAGAATTAAACATGCGCAATAACATTGGTTGGAAAACTGTGATGACTTACGTGATTTTCTAGGGGAACAAACCTTAATATGCAAGGTAAAGACCTATAGTAGGTATAGTTTTACGGTAACTAATAAAACAGTACTTTGAAAGGAACATAAATTCTAAAAGGTTTTTCGGAACGAGTTTGTGCTTAGTTTTACAGGAAAAAGTTTATAAATGTTTGTTTTAAATTTGGGACCATGTCTTGACACATATATCGGACTATAGTTCCCTTTTGAATGAAGCCCTGGTTACGGTACCAAAAATCTAGGCCCGGTACTGCTTCACGTGTTGGTAGTGCTATGTGGGAAATATGCAATGGTTATTGTACTCCTGCTGCATTAATTAAAAATAAAATTAATATAAAAATGCAAATGCCTGTGACAACATAGATCATAATGAATATTAAGTAGTAGGTACTTCTTAGACTTTACCGCTATTAAAAAGTTAATTTTAATGTACAAAATGACTCATCGTACATCGTATATCTCTTAAACTAATTGACATTTCTATTAGCTATTTATTTTTTTTATTAAATAGCAAGTAAAATAGCAATTTTTATATTTTCAGCATTTTTAATAACATAGGTATATCTTTGTACTTTTCTTCTTCTCCAGAAAATGGCGAATCAGTTTCGTTGATGTCATTTGCTACAGTTACCTTGTCATTGTAATGTTTTTAACATTATTATGCCATTGTTCTTTCACTATACAATTCTCCCAAAATTGGCAATGAAATAAATTGATATTTTTGTAATACCTATGTCAGATATTACCTAAAAAATGTGCCGACGATTTTGATAGTATTTAAATGTTAGTTAATATACATATAGCAATGAACTGGTACCAATACATGTTATTCATAAACGCTATTAAAATGTGTTAACAACGTCGTTTGTAGGAGAGAGGCGGTGAAGAGCTGGGTGGGGCCGGGAGTAGGGATCACGGTGGATTTACCTTTGAATGTGACCTTGCTACTATAGTTTAAACCTAACCTATAAATAGCCCAACTTTCTATTTACTCACCTATGAACAGTAACGGCAGAATTATTATTTTCCGAATTTTCTTATACTTGACGCTTGCGACTCATCTTAATTAGTCTCCAAAAATACCACAAAACACTAAAATCACAGCAGTTATTACACAAAACCGATCAACTGAAAATTTTTTTAAACCGCTGCTAAAGTAACTAAGAAACACCAAACGGAAATAGGGATGTTCGATATACATCGATGCATCAAGATCATTTGATATTATTTGTCGATGCATCGATGTATTAAGCCTTAATTTATTCATAAAATAATTATTTTGCCGTTGCCTCTCGACCATTGACCATTGGTTTCAGTCAAGGTGTGAGCTAGGAATAATTAGATTTGTTTTGTAATAATTATATTTTCGATTCACCGCAAACATCGATGTTTTCCGCGATACATTTTCTGTAAATAGACAACATCATCATGGCCTCAGACCAATGTCGTGGCGGTCATATATTTGGGGACAGATCTCTTACTGCTGCGTTGCCATACTGCGGACTTTTTATAAGGTCTAGACAAAGATTTGAATTCCCCACATCATGGAAATACTTTTAACAACGTAAGTTTGGCAAACAGAGTGGAAGGGCGAAATTTGTATGTTGATTTACTTCAGAATAGAATACGATTTTTTCAGTAGGTTCATCTGTTTTTAATTTGAAGAAATAGTCCATGCTTAAAGTGGAGTTGAAAGTATGGAAAAGAAAGAAAAAACTCAAAATCTTCCTCCACAAAGTTTAATAGAATAAAAATATTCAATAAAAGTCTCTACATGTTTCGAACGTAGAAACGTTCATCATCAGGAGACAGAACATATATTTTTTGCTGATGGTTTTAGCAAAAGAGAAAATGGTGTAGAACCTTAATGGAGCTTTTATTTAATTAAAATTTGATGTGTAAAATTGCCATAATATAAAGAAATTGATGGTAGTTAAAACATACTGAGTATGTGAGAAGTCAGTAATTGGGGTCTAAACCAACCGAATAAACTGGGGAAGAAAAAAACCTTTTCTAAAAAGGTGTCGAAAATTGTTTAAAATTTTTTTTATACAAAAGACATTCTTAAGTGGGTATGTGTCTATCAGACATTGTGGGGAAAAAATTAGAAGTAATTAAGGTAATAAATAAAAAAAAACCGAGAAGACCCTATAGTGGGGTACTGAGGTTTCAGGCTCAGTAACCCCGCAGGGGTTTAATTTAAAAACAGTAAAGATTATCAAAAATTTTAATTACTGACTTCTCACAAACTCAGTATGTTTTAACTACCATCAATTTCTTTATATTATGGCAACTTAACACATCAAATTTTAATTAAATAAAAGCTCCATTAAGGTTCTACACCATTTTCTCTTGTGCTAAAACCATCAGCACCAAATATATGTTCTGTCTCCTGATGATGAACGTTTCTACGTTCAAAACATGTAGAGACTTTTTTTGAATATTTTTATTCTATTAAACTTTGTGGAGAAAGACTTTGAGTTTTTTCTTTCTTTCTCATTTGTTTTTTTTTCATCTATAGGTAACAGATCATTGGTTAATGAAATAATAAACTAAAAAAAAAAAAATAGGTTGGCAAAATATATTGAATGACGTTGAAAATTCTACCTTAAGTATCGACTCAAGCATATTATTGTAAAAAATAAAAATATGTACCGGAGCCTTTTAAAATGACATTAAAATAATACAATTTTAAAAACCTAAAAAGGAGGTAATTTTAAATATAACGAGTACCGTCAAATGGGGTGAAATTCTTAGCTTTTTTGATTAATATGTAAATTACAAGAAAAGTACACCTAGTTTTGCGCCAAAAAAAATATAATGTATTTGCACTATGCCGAATGAAGACCACCAGGCTTAAAACAAACTTCAAATATTGTTTTTTTTGCTAGAAAATAAATAATAACCTCATTATCAAAGTTATGCTCAAATTGGGGTGACTTTGATAGGCACTGTTTTTTTGCATTACAACGAATGCTTTGGATCTAAGAGTTATCAATGTAACACTTTTTCCCTCACTCTTAATATATTTTTTTTATCAATTTTATGTGCGCTTGGGGTGACTTTAAAAATCCATAAGTTTACAGAGATTATCAAAGTCACCCTTATCACTCAGCATAAGAATTAAATTTTAATAAAATATCCTCGCAAAAGTGAAAATTAGACTTTAGTTATGATGTCAAAAGAAAACTTTATTTCATATATAAATTACAGAACTTAAATTAACACATTTTAACACAAATTTTACGTTTAAAAACATCAACAGATTCATATATAAATTACTATCAATGTCACCCCGAAAGTGTTATCAAAGTGACCCCGCATGATATATCAACTAATAGTTTTCAACCAAGCATATTTGGCGCCGAATTTTACATGAAATGAGGTTAAGTAGAAACCACCTCATCGTAAATAACCGATTTTTTAATAAAATTGCTAAAAACTGATGAAATAACTTATAATTTTAGACAGTGTCAATTTAACGCTAATTTGCAGTAATATTACAAAAATATTATAACAAACACTTACCGGCATGCTAACAGGACACAACAATGGAGAAACTTCTTTTTTCGATTGAGCATGGCGCGGATGTCCGCGGATTATAATTGAGGGATATTTAAATTTATTTAACAAAATATTACCTGTTATCAAAGTCTCCCCATAAAATCAATTTCACCCCATTTGACGGTACTTATAATTTTTTATGCCCAATCAAAAGGCACTTTTAATACAAGGTCAATTATACTAGAGTACCATTTATCTTTTTGGTAAGATTGATATAGAGTGCCTTGGATGTCGCACCGTATACGTTTATGTCGTAAAATTAACTATTTTAATTTAAAACCGTAAAAGATAGGTATATGAGACGTTAGTATAATTAAAATTATAATAAATATGTTTTTCGAGTAGCCATAAAAAATAATAGGGGTTGTAGATAAAATAGCAGACTTTTAAGACTCTTTGGGTTTGTCGAAATGCTTTTAAAATACTCTCGTATATATATATATTTTAATATTCTTTAGTCACTACTTAACAAACATATACCGTGCGAGCAAAAATTATTTGCATCAAAGAGGGCCTTGCATCTAAGGCGGTAATGCTTAGCCGTAGAGCTTAATACCTGTTGGGTGTCAGTAACTACCTGAATTAACAATCAATCAGTTATTCCGTCATCTTTGACAGTCGTTACAAGCAATTTGATTCATTGCTAATTTTTCCAATTTCTTGAACAATTCACACAATGGGCTTTACGGAACAGCACAAAACATTCATGGTTGAAGCGTATTTGCGAAACGGGGTTAGAGTAAATGGTAAGTGGCAATACAATCCGGGTTTGTGCATGGACGATTTTCACGAACATTTTCCTAACGTTGCTTTTATTGCTGGAGATTTTTATCATTGCCTGAAAAGAACCGTGGCTGTGTTTAGGGAAACAGGTTCTATACAACACAAAAAAGGAGCAGGAAGACCATCTGTAAGAACTTGTTGCAAACATTCGTGAAATAATGCAAAATACGCCAATAAATTGTATAAGACGCCGTATCCCAAGAAGTGGGAAGATCTTATGAAACCTGCAGGACTATTCTTAAGAAGCAGCTAAATTTATTTCTTAACAAAGTGCAAGTATTTCAAGAAATACAAGCCGAAGATTTTGAAATACGCAGGAATTACTCTCAAGAATGTGGTAACATTTCTTCAGAGATGCTGGTCAACACTTTCGAAAATATGAAGAGACGTGTGCATTTATGCTTGGAGCATGGCGGTGGCCAATTTCAGCAATTTATGTAATTATTTTTCTTTTTCTTTCTGTATATTCTTTGTTAATTTTGTAAACAACAAAAATAAATTTGTATTTGTCTACTTATTTTATTACTCATTAGTTTGGCATATCATGTCATAATATGAATTTGACAAAATTTTAACCTAGATTTGGTTAGATATATGGTCCCTAGTGATGTAAAATTCTCGGTAATAATCTTTTGGAGAATATTCTCAAGAGTATTCTCAAGTTAGTGAATTTTCTGAGAATGGCAAGAAAATCGCTAGAAATAGCAATAAAAAGAAATTAAAAATTACCTATTCTGCTTATTTTCGGCAAATGTCAAACGGCGTTAATCCAACAAAACGTAAAGAAATAAAAGTCTCACCACCACCACACCATTTACAATTCACACAGCGAGTATACGTTTGCGCTTCTAGGGGATTTTCCTGAATCAGTGTTGCCCATAGACAATTTACCTTTAGATAAACAAACAATAATCACGAATGTGGCAGTTTTATGGCCTCGCGCATGTAAACAAAACTGGGAACTATTAGACATGCGCACTGCAACATTATAGTTTGACGAATGGGAAAATAGACAGGTCCGGGCTTTAAAATTTAAATTCTTGCTCATATGCCACCATAGAGAGTTTGTTTTACCCCTATTTGGACATAATACAATTATACAACGGCTGCAACTAGTACTAGTCATTGTTTATATTACAATCCGAGCCGCTAAAAGCACAAACACAATTCACTAACTAAACTACACAAAAACCAGAAATCCATAAATATTAAACACCAGTCCCACAATCCACGATAGCCGATCCGATAGCTGAAAACTTTAGAAAACTATAAGAATCCGCAGAGAAGAGAAACCTTAAAACACAACAACAAAAATGGCGGCCGAGCCGGTTCTGGAGAGTATTCTTGAGCGCCTCGATTATTGTCGATAAAGTAGGACGGCCGATAACACGAGGTTTGTGCGCATGCACGAAGGTTCCCCGAATGAAGAGAGCTGACCGACAAGTCATGCGCTCGGACGTATTTTTTCACCCATAAAACGTAACTTTTGTTTGCGCAGGAGATAAGCTGTAGGTATCTAAAGGTAAATTGTCTATGGTGTTGCCCGACGTAAAACACTGTTGCCAGAGTTATAGAAAAAGTTAGAGAAACTCATAATTTTAAAAATCATTGCAAAATTTTTCAGTGTAAATCGAGGCGGTGTAAATTATGTAGAAAAACTTCTCTAGAGAATATTCTCGGGAGCATTTTCTTGCAGAGAATATTCTCGAGAATATTCCCGTTCTCGAGAATATTCTCTAGAGAATATTCTCCTCTCACATCACTAATCGTCCCCATATCATTGTGATCTAAATCAAGCCCTACGGTTTTTAATCCAAGCCCTCTTTGATGCAAATAATTTTTGCTCGCACGATACCAACCATATAACTCAAACTTCACGTATTTCTGTTGCTCTGTTTTACCGACATCTGAAAGATGCATGTTTTTTAAGAGTTGCAAAACACCAAACCTTTAAAGAATCGTTAATAACTCAAAAAATAATAGCTTCGTTCGTACCAGCGGCAGCGGTGAGAAACCGTCAGCAAATTACTTCAATGCGAACGTATTTTAAAAGCGTGGATACGATAAAATTCCAAACCCCAAACCGCAGAAAATCCGGCGTTCGCAGAAGCCAAATTGTAACGTAAGCGCAAAGCAAAATTTTCCAACCAGCTTGGAACCAGTTAAAAACCACTTATGCGCAGAGAAAAATTGGAAATCGGTTGACAATTGCTTGTACGATATTTATACAGACTGTCCGTTTACCACACAACACAAATGGATGAAAAATTTAATTTTTCGAAAAAAAGTCATTCTTGATAAAAAGTTTTGCTAGTAAAAAAAAATGCAATTCACGAAGAGAAAATTATGATTTTTTTTATACGTAGTTCGCAAAAACTTCAAAAACATGATTTTTCTCCTTCATTTTTGACCAAAATGCCAATTAGAAAACTTATTTAGAATAACGTTTGTAATTTAAATCCTAGATTTAAAATAAATCTTCGATTTTTTTAGCTTTTCTAATTTTTAGAGGTAAATGGAAATTTTGCTGCTCAATAAAAATATTAATTTAAAAAAATTTTACACTCTATTTTCATAATGGGTGGTGTGTATCTTATTTTAAAATTTTAAATGCATTCCTACCGTCTTTTGTAAAAACAAGGATTTTTTTTACCTTTTTATTACTCTGCTTTACGTATGAGGCAAATTTGAGTTGTCAAATAGAATTTGATGTGTTTTGAAAATGTTGACCTAAAAACAAAGGGTTTATTTAGTTCAATGTTACGGTGCGGGCGAAAGTTCTTACAACTTTGTGATAGAGAATTTTAATCAAAGATACCCTAACGTTTACGTTTAAAAAATGGAACTTCATAACTTATTAAGAAAATTTTAGCGAACTGGTTCAGTTTCCAATTTAAAAAGAAAAAACTATGATCAGAATGACGCAGCTTCTCTAATCATACAGGGTGTTTTATTTGAAAAAAGGTGTATTTATTTAATATGCTCTGACTATTTGGGAGACCCTGTATATTTTAAAATAGTTTTTAATTGTAGATCTCATACCTGCTTGAATACTATACCCTGTCCATTTTATCTTGAGAAAAATGATAGAAACCTATTTTATATCAGATACATTTTACATGGCACGACATTAGAAAAATTAAGGTTAGAAGTAAAGTCTTCTTGAATTTATTTTAGAAATTACTTCAAGATTAACTTTGATAATGTAAAGGGTTAACTGTGATGTCAAATAAATTCGTTTATTAAGTTATTCACGAATCAGAAGAAGTTGTATTTTTCCATCAAATTTTCCGTCAATCCCGACGTACTATTCAAACTTTTTCAGTAGTTGGTTTAAAGCAATGGCGGCTCGTTAAGAAGGGCTCTGGGGCGCCGCCCTCCCTGCAAATATTTCAAACAGAATTCAAAAATACTTTACTTAAAAAACCAATAACGCAATGTATGTAGGCAATCAATTAAAATAATTCAAACCAAACATAGCGATATTTCAACGGGCAAGTTATACCGAATGATCATTTTCTATTCGTACAGGCAAGCGCGGGTGGCCGATTTATCCGTCCCGCTTCAATGCGATTATTAAGTCGGTTACCATGACTACGGAGGCGTGACGTCACCTACACATCGCACAACGAGCTGCACGGATGGGGCTCCAAATTTTCCGGCCAACAACAACTGTTCGCGTTTCGACGCGATGCGACCTGCGATGCCGCTGATGTTTTGTTTTGACTAATTTATTAGTTATGTTATAAAGTTGGAAAATTTTGTCTAATATGCAGCTTTAGCAATGCTGACAATCGAAAAAGCGATGGTTCGGGACATGGATAATTTTAATAACAAAGTCACCGAGAAGTTGATTCCGAAAAAAAACGACGATTTGACTTTTACTTCAAAAAATAATATTTGTTAGTGTTATCATTTGGTATGTTTAACAAAAATAAACGATTTGATTATAGTTATCCGCATTATTTAAAGCCTTGCTAGTCACGAGCCGCCTCACCCAATTAGCATTTTTCTGACTTACGACTAAATTTGTACCTATAAGGACGTAATTTTTGGTAATGTTTCAAGTCACTGCTTGACTTATTTCTTAATGAACAGTTATGGACCTAAAGTTAACGTAAAACGAACGTTAAGATATGACGTCCTCTAAGCCGACGTCGCATAGTGGTCGAAGCGTGTATAGTTATTTTATGGTAAAGAATTTGACGTCCGAGTAACGTCAAACACTTTTTTTATTTGAAAAAGTGTAGTTTTATGGAATTTGCGAACCACGTTTCGACGTCGCCTCGTCCACCTACCAAACTTGATACAAAATATATCACTTCTTTTTTCGTCAGTCGCAGCCAGTTAAAATAAAAAGACGAAATTTGTCGGAAATAACCTCTTGTTTGGGTTCTGTGAAAATAACCTTACTTATTTGTTTATGTTGGATTATTTTTTAGAAAATCAGTTCTTTTATTGCAAGCAAGTAGACCTGCAAGCAATAAGAGCATGTCCCTAAATAAAGGAAAAAGAGCCTACCGCCATACTAATACTTTTTATAGAAAAAAAGCTAAATTGATAGCATTACAAGCTCAGGTTAGTCTCCAGTTAGTCAGCAGCAGCTGTTGCAAATTCAAAAGCCGCAAAACCCTGAGCTTTAACTTTGCAGTTTTTGTATCGTTTCCATGTTTCTTTATTGGGTGAACTTTTAATATTACTTGTAAAAGTCTAATTTCTTTCTGACGTTGGGGAAACCAAACTATGCCACTTTCCTCCCATTTCCCGGAACAACTTAAAACAGCAGTTTTAAAACCTCTCTATTGAAAAAGGGAGATCCAGAGGAATTCGATAACTACAGGCCGATCAGCCTTCTTCCAGGTTTTTCAAAACTGTTGAGTTGGTTGCATGCAGCCGCCTTGTGTCTTTCATGGGACAGTGCAGTTTGCTCTCGGGTAACCAGCATGGCTACATGAGGGGCAGGTCAACTCAGACAGCAACGTTTCAATTCACTCATGGCATTCTTGAGCAACTGGAGGAGGGTGGAGTGGCTGTTGGAGTATTTCTGGATCTCTCAAAAGCATACGACTGTCTTGATCGAGAAATTTTGTTAAACAAACTTGATTCGTATGGAATAAGGGGTAATGCGTTGAAATGGTTTAAGTCATACTTGAATAATAGAATACATAAGGTAGTAGTTAATAAACATAAGGTAAGCTATAAGTCTGAAAAACAAATATCTTATTATTTAGAACAAAATTAAATAGAATGGAAAAACCAGAAAATATTCAAATCAATAACAAAGATTTTAAGCTAGAGTCCCAAACAAAATTTCTGGGAATTTATATGGATGAATTTTTAGACCGGACCGAGCAAATAGAATCACTTGGTAAAAAACTTAACAGTATATGCTATGGTATCAGAGTGATTTCGAAGTATGTTTCAACAGCAGCCCTGCGGACCCTGTATTTTGCAAACTTTGAGGCTACGGCAAGGTATGGGATAATTTTTTGAGGTGGAAAATCAAAGATACAGGATATTTTTATTATACAGAAACGTTTACTAAGAATAATGTAGAAAATGTCATTTAGAGAGACTTGTAGGAATGTTTTTAGAAATAATTTTTTATTGACAATTTATGGTTTATACATTTTGATACCATTATGTTCTTTTTTAAGAATAGACAGGGTCTTTATGCTGAGAGGAATCATAAGTATAGTACTCGTTCTGTTGATGTAAATTATCCAGCACATCATCTGTCTATTTTTGAAAGTGGACCCTATTATGTGGGTGTTCGGTGTGCAGGAATTTAAAAGAAAGTTAAAGGAACATTTAGTACAGATGGAACCATACTGTTTAAAGGACTACATGGAGAGTTAATGCTCTCCCTTTGCTGACGCCATTTCCTTTTATGTGAATTGTATAGTTTATTTAATCAGAAATAAAGAAATTTATTATTATTATATTTATGAGGCTCAACCTCATTAAGGTCTTTAATATATACCTACTATAATTTAAAGTGATCCATTTTTTTAGTTGTTTACCAACGAAAATTAATAAAATATTACAGGATAAGCTTGGATGAGAGATGAAAAATTGAAAAACCTTTTATTGGGGTTATATACGATTAAAAAATAATGACATATGACATTTCTGTTTGTTAATTTTTATCTACAAAAATTGACGTTTACTTTTTACGTCCTTTGGTCGTCAATTTAAGTAGTTCAAATGTCTTAAGGTTAAAACCTGGTTGTGGTTTGGAATTCTAATCATCCGACGTTGGTGTGTCGTTTGCGGGTGGTAGTTTAAGTTAAGTTTGGATAAAGTTTTGGATATAAAGTAACCTTTGGTGGTATTGAGTAAATTTAGGTACATTAGCTAACTCCGCCATTTTTATGCTGATGAGCGTTGTAGCGTCCCGTCGGCCATTAAAACACAGTACGTTTATTTTTGAAATTTCGAAAATAAATACCATTTCAAATGGCAACTATATGAATAAAATTTAATTTCCTTATAGCTTTATTTAGATGGAGTTGGAAATCAAGCCAATATATGATTTTTTTTCTGTTCATTCATAAAAACATATATTAAAAATTATTAAATATTTGTTTATTTTGAGGCGAACACATATTTTTCGATCTATTTTGGTCACATTTATCAGTAAAGTACCCTTCGCAAGCAACTTTTATTCTCGAGAAACCCTATAATCTCATTTTATTTACGTCTATAACAAACATCATTTAACAATAAGAAAACTGTTTGATATTTTAATTTCTGGTCTTGTTCTTTCTACAGATCAACAACAAATTAGGTTATATTTTGTTTACACCACATTATACGGGAGCAACATATAGGTACTTCCACATGACCAAATAAAACTTTTAGTACACATTTTTGGTTATCAAAAGTTAACGTTAAATAGCGTAAAATTTGGTTAAAAGAGTATACTTCAATAGTAAAGTTACCGACGTCTAAACAACTCAAATTTGTCTGCTCCATTTTAGTGCAAAAACGGGTCCACACGTAGTCGTTTCGACGTCAGTTACCGACGTCGGGTTGTCTATAGCGACGTTGGTTAGACGTCTAAATGCTATTTTGGCAGGTTTACTGCACAGGCCTATCAGAGAACACACAGTTTTAATATTCCGTGGGCCTACAAATGGCACACTTCTATATGTAATATATCTGTAGAAGTTTGTATAGGTTCCCATCCACTAATTTGAGTTGGCAGCATCATTCCAACTTACTGTAACTTCGTAGCAATCGACTATTACCAAAGAATTCGCGAATATCATTTGGACCTACTGCCGTCCAAGATCTCTTAATGTTAGATACCAAACAGACACTAAAATCGTTTCTTTCGATAAAGTGTTCCACAAAATCCCTTCTAGGGATATTGTCTGTAAATACTGTTATCATACAGTCTTTGTTTTTCAATATATTTATGAAGAATATCACGAATCTCACATTTTGCTAAAGCAAGTGCCAAAGTAACCCCGTTTTACGGTACTTTAGAGAGCAAAGCTATTTAAATATCTTGTCCAGTAAGTATTGCGTTCTAACAAAGAAATAACCATTTGTTGGTACTTCAATGTATATATTTATTAACTGGATACGTTTTATTTATATATTTGCATTCGCTGTTAAACCTATATCTAATAATAAAGTAATATTTGCATACATAATAATGCGATATGCATTTGCCTACTTAGTAATAACACCAGTATTTGCATATTACGACAATACGCCTACTAACCTTTAATCTGAAAGTACTTTTTCTATATAAGAACTTGTGTGACATTAGTGAACGTAGTATAGTAGTTCCACTGAAATATTGCTTACAAACTTGTCTCTATATAACGGGTGTTCCAGAAGAAACGCTCCTGCCATTTTGTCACTTCCTGTTTAACCGGAAATGATTTTCGATGATTCAGAACACTATTCCGAATTTAACGACACCCCTTACCTCACTTTTTGACACTTTAAATCATTTTTCTTTTTCTTTTCTTATCTAGATTGCTATGAACTCTCTAATGCTTTATGTGAGAGCAAAAATTATTTGCATCAAAGAGGGCCTTGCATAATCTAAGGACGTAATGCTTAGCCGTAGAGCTTAATACCTGTTGAGTGTCAGTCACTACCTGCATTAACAATCAATCAGTTATTCCGTCATTTTTGACAGTCGTTACAAGTAATTTGATTCATCGCTAATTTTTCCAATTTCTTGAACAATTCACACAATGGGCTTTACGGAACAGCACAAAACATTAGTGGTTAAAGCGTATTTTCGAAACGGGGTTAGAGTAAATGGTGAGTGGCAATACAATCCGGATTTGTGCATGGACGATTTTTACGAACATTTTCCTAACGTTGCTTTTATTCCTGGGGATTTTTATCACTGCCTGAAAAGAAACGTGGCTGTGTTTAGGGAAACAGATCTTATGGAACATACAGGACTATTCTTAAGAAGCAGCTAAATTTATTTCCTTATAAAGTGCAAGTATTCCAAGAAATACAAGCCGCAGGAATTACTCTTTTACCCAAAATTTATTGGAAAGAAATGATTTATTAGACCTGACATTTTTTTCGGATGAAGCCTGGTTCCACCTCTTCGGTTCTGGGATTTCTTAGAATACATGCATGTAGAGTAGTGAAAATCCCCATTTTTTTGTAGAGTCCACATTGCACCCTCAAAAAATTGGTGTCTGGTTAGCGGTTTCCCGAAGAAGAATTGTTGGTCCTATTTTTTTCCATGACACAGTTATAACACAGCGGTATAGAGACAATATTTTGAATCCATTTGTGGAGCAATTACTTGACGACGAACTTCGTTTTGAATATTTTCAACAGGACGGTGCAACCGCCCATACAGCCGCCGAAACTACTAACTACTTAGGTACGCAATTTTTTGAACGACAGATTGATCAGTTTTCGATCAGACATTGAATTCCCACCTAGATCACCTTGTTTAACAGTTATGTATTATTTCGTTTTTCCTCATTTAAAGAACACTGTTTTTAAAACACCAGTTGCAAATTTAGAACAATTACAAGAAAGGATTATCCAAGAATGTGGTAACATTTCTCCAGGGATGCTAGTCAACACTTTAGAAAATATGAAGAGACGTGTGAATTTATGTTTGGAGCATGGCTGTGGCCAATTTCAGCAATTTATGTAATTATTTTTTTTTCTTTCTGTATATTCTTACTTTGTTAATTTTGTAAACAACAAAAATAAATTTGTATTTGCCTCCTTATTTTATTACTCATTAGTTTGGCATAACATGTCATTATATGAATTTGACAAAATTTTAACCTAGATTTGGTTAGATATATCGTCCCCATATCATTGTGATCTAAACCAAGCACTACGTTTTCTAATCCAAGCCTTCTTTGATGCAAATTATTTTTGCTCACACGGTATCTAAGCCAGAATCTTGATAAAATTCAATGTTCAACAATTTGATATCACACACCCTTAGGTATGTCAAGTTAAAAAAGGAGATATAATTTATTAAAAATACCAATTCATGACAAAAAATATAAGAAGCCCAGACGGTCTTGCATTTATCTAGGTACCCATGACACCATAATTACAAATAAATTAACATAATTACAAATTAAAAGTCAACTTTTTGGCATGCACACATCTAAACTCATCGGAAATATGTTTTTTGAAGTTTCATTTGAAACTATGTAGACATGTAATATCAGATTTTATGATTGAAAACGAATTAATGTTTCTGAAATTTTAGTAATAAACCTTAGTTACTAACAAGTAAAATCAACTTCTATTGTAAAAATATAGTGAGTCATATTTAACTAAACTCATCGGAAATATGTTTTTTTTAAGTTTCATTTGAAATTATGTAGACATGTAATATCAGATGTTATGGTTGAAAACGAATTAATTTTTTTAATGTTCCTGAAATTTTAGTAATAAACCTTAGTTACTAACAAGTAAAATCAACTTCTATTGTAAAAATACAGTGCGTTCTATTAAACTAAACTCATCGGAAATATGTTTTTTAAAGTTTTATTTGAATTTAAAACTATAAAGACTTTAGAATTCAGATAACAAATTTGTTATTTAATATTCCTCACATTTTAGTATTAAAAATGAGTTACTGCTAATTGTTTATTCATGTCACTATCAAAGTTGCCTGGATAGTTAATTATTATTTAAAATCTTTATGTAACCCGACATAATTGTCTTATTCCATTCCATTTAACTTACCACTATACTTTAAATCTGGACTATTTCTTTAAGTAAACATTATTTTAATTAAAGCATTCTAAACCACAACCTTCATGAAAGCAATAAAAACCACAAATCAAATATAATCCTTTTAATTTAAAGATATGCCCAGTAAACAATGCTTTTTTACATAAAATATCTCTAATTTTATAAGAGACTGGATTTAAAAAAAACTGTATCTACAATTCTGAATCCAAATTAGAAATAGAAATATAAAAAATATTGAATTACATTATTGTGTTATGTGTGTGTACTGGCATTATTAATAAGCTTTAAAATTTATGCAAACACGTTTTATATCTTCATGAATAGTTATCGAATTCACAATTTATTAAAGTTTTTATCGTTACTATGCACAACAAAGAATTATTAGTGTTTCTTAATAAACAAATAATCTTGAAATAAATTCGATACCTTCAGAAGGTGTTTAGTAAATGATATATGTAAATATGTAAGTCACACAAAAATGGGATTTTTCACTATAACCGAATTCATATTCAGCAATGACATCCTGAGTTAGAACCTATCGATTAAATAAGGCATCACAATATCAAAAACCCTCCTGGGTCCAAGACAATTTCTAGAAACAATTAAAAAGACAGAAAAAAGAAAAGCACAAATAATTCAACGTGTACACGAGGTGTAAAAAATGAAAAATCAGAAGACCGACAAGACTTCAGCATACTGGAAAGTTAAGGGCTAGTGCAAAGGCCCTGTCTTGGGCAGAAAAATTAAGAGAGCAAAAGAAAAATTAGATAGTTTTAACAGACTTTGTGAAAATCATTTAGGTATAAGTATTGAAAAATCTTAAGTTTCATTTAACTTTGTCGGATTCATTTAAAAGTGGTGAAATGGGAGGGAAAGAAAAAAGGAAAAATTGTTTTTCGTAAAAGTCAAAGCATCTGTAAAAGATAAAAAAAGGGAATGTAGCAAATGAAATTTAATAAAATGAGGTAGATTGGCTTACCATTTAGCTTGAAGTAAAATGCTGTTTGGGCACCAGGTTTATTACAGCCCAGTTTCCCCGGCAGGAGTCAAAACGTATACATTGTGTGCAAAATTAATAGATTTAAAATATTTAAAAAAAAATTAGTTTTACTAGAACATCTTAGAAAAGTAACCTTTTCTTTGTTAAAGAAGTTTAACTGCAAGCAGCACGTGTCAGAAGCGAAGTTACTTTTCTACGATGTTCTAGTAAAACTAAAAAAAATTCTTTTAAATATTTTAAATCTAATAATTTTGCACACAATGTATATGTTTTGACTCCTGCCGGGGTAACTGGGCCGTAACAAGCCTGATACCCCAACAGCATTTTACTTCAAGCTAAATGGTAAGCCAATCTACCTTATTTTATTAAAATTCATTTGCTACATTCCCTTTTTCATCTTTTACAAATGCTTTGACTTTTACGAAAAATAATTTTTTCTTTTTTCTTTCCCTCCCATTTCACCAGTTTTAAATGTCTCCGACAAAGTTAAATGAAACTTAAGATTTTTCACTACTTTTACCTAAATGATTTTCACAAAGTCACTCTCTAATTTTTCTTTTACTCTCTTCATTTTTCTGCCCAAGACAGGGCCTTTGCACTAGCCCTTGACTTTCCAGTATGCTGAAGTCTTGTCGGTCTTCTGACTTTTCATTTTTTAAACCTCGTGTACAAAGCTCCATTACGGCTCAATTCCACTTATTATTTTCTCTATCGCTAACAACATCAGCATTGTAATATTTACTTTGTTTTCCTGATAATGAGTGTTTTCACACTCGAAACATTCATTTTATTCAATTATTCTGAATTACTGAACATGAGATCGGGTACTTTTACTTTGGAAGGAATTTTACTGATCTAAAATACATATAGGTTTTATAAAAAAAATCAGCTTATCCTAGAATAAATAATATAATATTTAATATAGCATGAAACATTCATATGACGTAGAAGTAAAGACAGCAATTATTAATAACAATTAACAATTAATAACATAAAAAATTATAGACCATTAAGATATGACAAGTAGGAGCTGTATCCGTTTTTTAAAAGAATAGAAATATTTCAGTAGTAACCAAGTAAATAAATAATATAAAAACAAACAATGCGGCCAAATGTTATACCCAATACCTTACCAATATAAATAATAAATATGATATTAACTATACTCAAATAAAAACCAACCTCACAAACAAATTAGATGCTCTTTAAGCCTTTTAAACCAGTTAGGCTCAGCGACTTTCTTTAATAGGTCCGGCAGATTGTTATACAATTTTACACCATCATAGTAAATTGATTTTAAACCTAAATTCGATCTTACTTGTGGTAAGTAAAAATTATTTTCTTATTTAGTATGAAGGTTATGTATGTTTTCAATGTTAAGCAGTTGCGCTTCAGATTGTTTAGTTTTATTAACTACATAAAACATTTAAGCCAGGACCTTAAATTTGTAGATACTCACAATCTTGAGAAATTTATTAGAGTAATACAATTGATTAGTAGGTCGCAAAGGAAGCTTAAACACATTTTTTAATGCTTTATTTTGAACAGTTTTTGAAGGGTTTAATTTACATTTGCAGCTGTGCCCCATACTGATATCAGATAATGCAGGTGCAGGTGGCTATATAATATATATATACACATATTATGTGTGCACAGGAAAGTTGCTTTCGCATATTTTTATTTAGCATTAACTGACTTAATAGAGAATCCCAACAAAAGAAGCAATTTTTTCCTTACATAAGCAATATGCATAGACCAGCTCAAAGTACTATCTATTAAAAGACCTAAATATTTTATTACCGATGAGTTCTGCAGCTTCTGAATTTCAAATAATACTTATATAAGATTCATTATTAAGATTTTTTTTGCCAATAAACATATAGGAGGACTTCTCTATATCTGCGTTAGTTTACGAGACTGTAGCCAAATGCTTTTTTTTCCAGGTCACCAATAATGTTAGTTTTAATTGAATTAATATTCCTACTATAGTATACCTGTGTCGTATCATCTGCATACAACTTTACTGTACCCTTCAGTGACAACTCACCGATTGAATTAGTATAAATTAGGAACAGAGTAGGACCCAATATTGATTGAAAGTGTTATTGGTATTATTTACATTAACAAACTGCTTTCTATTGGTCAAGTAGCTTTTAAACCATTGATGTGGAGTCCCCCTAGTAACTTAACTTAGCAACGTCATCCCATTATCCGCGAAATTATTTTAATTGGCAGTCGCTACCTTTAGATAGACGTTTTTCCGAAAACGGTTAGGATTAGCGACATGAATGAAGAGTACTTAATTTTTAGTCAATAGTTAAAGGTATGTAAAAAACGTTGTCCAAAGTTTTTATCATACAGGGCGTAAAAAAATGGGCAAGCTAGTGTCACAGCTAGTCCGTCCCTGCAGCTGTGAGTAATTCGCAACACTTTCTGGGATAGTAATTTGAAAGGTCTTAAAAAAATTGAAATATACCTGTTGGTTTAATAATTATGTGTCAAAAACTTAATTGCATGGGAGCTATTTGGTAGCCCATCTCTCCGAAGAGGAGGCCGATACGAAAGAAGTTTATATGAACTTGTAGTATTCTTTTCACGTGTTTTTTTCATATCCGGGAGATTTCCCACATTTTCCCGGACACCCTGTATATATAATTTTTCACTCTTGTAATATATATGTTGGAAGCAAAGCTCGAAAACGGCCAATGGTCGATATTTTTGCTTAATCTTAGGATTGGCCGTTTGAAAGCGACCAAAGTCCGAAGTTTAATTCAATTTTGGGCTTTGGCCATCTCCAAACAGCCAAACCTGGAATTGTGCAATTGCGAAACGACCAAAGCTATACAGCCGCACCATACAATTTAAAAAAAGTAAGTTGAAACAATGTGTTATTTAAATTTGTAGTTAGTTTATTGGAAATCAATCATAAACACATTTAAAGGGTTCAGCTATGTATTTGTGTCATTTTGTTCGAATTAACTTTTGATAAAGCATAATTTAATTCTAAGAATTTTAACATGAATTAATAAAACAATAAAGTATAAAATAATTTTTATTTAGGAAGGAACACATAATACATTAATAACTGCAGTGGTTTATTATAACAATATTAATATAAGTATAAAATACTATAAAAGAAACAAAGTAAGACTATTGATTACTGTTATAAATAAAATAGGTAGAAAACCTAATATGAAATAAAACAACATAATATATTATGTCAAGATAATTTTATACAACTTGACCATAAGTGACATTTTGAGCTGTATTTTACTACTTTTTTTTTTAAAAATTGCAAAATGTGCATTTTTGTTTACGAACGAATAAATAATACATAAATAACTGTCCGGTCCGGTTCTGTTTGCATGTCAATCAGATCCACCTGCCCTTTTGAGTTCATGTTGTTGCTTAAAATTGGCCTTACCACTAGTCCCTTCCCTTTATTCTTTTTTTTTAGCTGACATTGTCCACATAACCGTAAATAAATATCAATCACATGACGCGTGATATTGCAGTACTTTTTTTTAAGTTCTTTGTCCATACATGCACCGTGTTCGTTTGTGTCCAATATCTATGTGAGCTTTGTGAATAATTTCATACAGCTCATCTATATGGCAAAAATATTTTATTTCATCGTCATTTGTTGATCGCTTTTTTATAAGTTTTTCTACATCATCAATGGATAAAATGTCATACCTCTTAATGCATCGATAATCCAATGATGTGAGCGGCTTGCTCTCTCTTCTTTTAAATAGCGAAGCTTTTACATCGGCTATTAATTCCTTATATTTATATTGAGTAAACAGGAATGTATTATTTGATTCACTTTTCTGGATATAAGCATCCAACTTCAACCTAAATTCATGTTCACTAACAGCAGACATTCTTAACGAGACAGACAATACGTGTAAACTCCCTCAATGCAAGGCTTGGACTGACACTAGAGTTGTGTAGTTCGCGAACGAACTAGTTCAAAAGATCGAATCTGCCAACTGAACTAAAAGATTCAATCAGTAATTACTGAGAGATTGAAACAAGGCGAACTAAAGTCTAAACGGAATGTACTACGCAAGCGAGAGCGAGACGACCGAGATTATAGGTTTTGTCACGACCGACCGATGGCATGCGGCGATATGCCAGTATAAATCAGTGAACTAAATGAACTAAACGAACTAGTCTTTTGAACTATTCACTTTATTGAACGAGAACGAAAGATTGAAATCGGCAAAGTGAACTAAACTTCCCAGCACTAACTGACACCACACTAAAAAATAATACACTGGTCCGCCCACATTACGCTCGCGCCAAATTATATCTTTTATGCTTGTCGAGTAACGAACCGAAATGACCGGTATTTTAAGTATTGGTCGTTTTGTAATTGCACAATTCCAGGTTTGGCTGTTTGAAGAAGGCCAAAGCGCGAAATTGAATAAAACTTCGGACTTTAGTCGCTATAAAATAGCCAATCCTAAGATTGAGCAAAAATATCGACCATTGGCCGTTTTCGAGCTTTGCTCCCAACATATATATATAATATAGAAATATTTGAACCTAAACAGCGAAACATAAACAGAGGTTTTTGTCTCTTAGAACTTAAACATATTGTGTAAAATTATATTTGCAAAACGTTTATAAACTCAAACTAGGTCGCCAAGTAAACTAAATATTTGTCGAGTCGATTTCAGAATGGAATTTCAAATTGATTAAGCGACAGTCATACTCCAGCTTGAGTGGCTGTTGCAAATATTATTATGCAATGGCACTATTAAAGAATTAGTAGTACGAGAGTAAAATCACATTGCTGAAACAAAGCAAGAGTGTTTTCAAATAGATCATTCCACTTTGAATTCAAGTGAGAAAACTTAATAAAGTCGTATATCTTATTTTTTAAACAAAAATTACAATTTTAGGCATCATTAACATCGGTAACTTCACCTTTGTACAAAGAAAGGTACTGGTATAGTGAGTAATTTGTGATATTTTATGTAATATGTACTTTCACGAATAGGGTGGCCCGTTTTCATGGGCCCTTAAAAGTAAAGGTTATTAATTGACTTTAAAAAAGGAGATCAATTGGTTTATTTTTACAAATCATTTTTGACAATATTTGATTTTTCTTTGTATTATTTCCAGTTTAGACCTTCTCTTTTGTCAGCTTGTTAGATTGTCAGATACCGTGCGAGCAAAACTTATTTGCATCAAAGAGGGCCTTGCATCTAAGGACGTAATGCTTAGCCGTAGAACTTAATACCTGTTGGGTGTCAATAACTACCTGAATTAACAATCAATCAGTTATTCCGTCATCTTTGACAGTCGTTACACTTTAATTCATCGCTAATTTTTACCAATTTCTTGAACAATTCACACAATGGGCTTTACGGAACAGTACAAAACATTCATGGTTGAAGCGTATTTTCGAAACGGGGTTAGAGTAAATGGTGAGTGGCAATACAATCCGGGTTTGTGCATGGACGATTTTCACGAACATTTTCCTAACGTTGCTTTTATTGCTGAGGATTTTTATCATTGCCTGAAGAGAACCGTGGCTGTGTTTAGGGAAACAGGTTCTATATAACACAAAAAAGGAGCAGGAAGACCATCTGTAAGAACAGAGGAACTTGATGCAAAAGTTCATAAAATAATGCAAAATACGCAAACAAAGTGTATAAGACGCCTGTCCCAAGAAGTGGGAAGATCATATGGAACATGCAGGAATATTCTTGAAAAGCAGCTAAATTTATTTCCTTATAAAGTGCAAGTATTCCAAGAAATACAAGCCGTAGATTTTAAAAGACGCAGGAATTACTCTCAATGGTTTACCCAAAATTTATTGGAAAGCAATGATTTATTAGACCTGACCTTTTTTTCGGATGAAGCCTGGTTCCACCTCTCCGGTTATGTTATTCTCAGAATACACGCATGTGGAGTAGTGAAAATCCCGTAGGGTCTACATTGCACCCTCAAAAAATTGGTGTCTGGTTAGCTTTGGTTAGATATATCGTCCTCATATAATTGTGATCTAAACCAGGCCCTACGTTTTTTAATCCAAGCCCTCTTTGATGCAAATAATTTTTGCTCGCACGGTACTACAGGCCAGTGACGCACGGTGGGTCGACGCTAAGACAAAATCAGAATTTTGATATGTGCTGACATATTATGTAATTTTTAGGGTTATTTAAATTACATAATGAAGTTGTGAAATTTATTACTTTTTTTTTATGATCGAGCACAAGCACTATAGGAAAAATCCTGCTCTGGGGGATTCACTTGTTTCTTGAATCGTTGGAGGTTATATTCGGTTGGAAACACGGTCTCAGAAAGGCCGTTCCACAAAGATGACGTCCTCCAAATAAAAGAGTTCTGAAACAATGATGTTCGGGGTGTACTAAGTTGAACCACATAGGGATGGGCGGCAGTGGTTCGTCGTGACGTCGTGTGTTTCTGCTATGCATTACTCTAGGTGGAATCGAGCGGGCAATATCTGTCGAACACTTGCCATGGAAATATCTGTAGAAGAGAGTCAAATCACCAACCTGTCTTCGATGTTCTAAGCTGTCGAGGTTCTTAGTCAGCTCGAGGTCGCCGATTAGACGAACGGCTCTCCTTTGGATGGAATCCAACAACCGCAGGGTATGCTTCGGTGCAGAACTCCAGATATGAGAGCAGTATTCCAGTGATGGTCGAATCTGGGCTTTATAGAGTGTCAAAAGTTGTTGAGGTGTGTACAACTTTTTGGTACGGAAAAGTATACCGAGCTTCTGAGAAGCTGCCCTGGCGATTGCCACAATGTGATTATGCCAAGACATATTTCCTCCCAGGTTGGCACCCAGCCAATTAATAGACGAAGTCAGTGAAATTGCGTGTCCTGCCATAACGATATCGGGTTCTGCAATGTTAACCTTCTTAGAGAAAACTGCTGCCTGGGTTTTTTGAGCGTTAAATTCGACTTGGTTACTGTCACCCCAAGACAAAATTTCTTCCAGGTCTTTATTGAGGCGTGATACCTCATGTTGTCTGCGAAGATGTGCGTCAGCAGCCGATGTTTGAGATAAAGATGAGATAAGTGTGCTGTCGTCAGCAAAGCTATATATTGGATTTTCTGTTTTCGCAAGAAGGTCGTTAATGTACAGTAAGAAGAGAGTGGGGGATAATATGAACCCTTGAGGAACACCAGCATTGATGGTGAAGGTGTCTGAGAGAAACCCGTCAATCGCCACTTGCAGAGAACGGCCCTTGAGGAAGCTAAACAACCATGAACAAAATCGACCGGGCATATTATACGAACGCAGTTTACTTAGGAGCCCCTCGTGCCAGACACGGTTAAAGGCTTTAGAGATGTCCAGTGCAATAGCCCGGGACTCCCCATGATGTTCGATTGCGTTGCTCCAAAGATGAGTGACATAGGCTAGAAGATCTTCTGTTGGTCTGGACTTACGAAAACCATACTGATGGTCGCTGATAATTTTAGGGCCTTCTAGGTATTTTAGAAGTTGTTGATTAATAGCTTTCTCCATCACCTTTGATATAACTGAAAGCAATGCGACTGGTAAATAGTTGTTTGGCATGGTTTTCTTGCCTTTCTTTGGTATAGGCTGGACTTGCGCCTTTTTCCAGCAAGATGGAAACATTCCTTTTTTGTAGGATAGGTTAAAAAGTCTACAAAATACTGGTGTGAGTTCATCGGCGCATTTCTTGAGCACTATAATAGGAATTTCATCTGGACCAGAAGCTTTTTTGGCATCGAGCCCCTTACTTACACTATTTGTTCAATATAAAACACACTAGGTGTTTTTTTGATCATTCTTTTAAAATTATTTTAAACGTTTTTCGAAAACATACTATTTATTATTTGGTTACGCAAAACATGAAAGTCTGCAGGCATTATGGGAAGCGAAACTGGCACTGGACGTTCTTAAACATATGGCCTGGTAACAGAGAATGAAAAATGAAAGTAAAATCTTTCAAATATGTGATTTATGTTTCTGAATAGCATACTTCAGATTTAATTGATTATATAAATAATTATTAGTCAGATACAATGCATAATGGTAAATTTACTGACTCCTCACAGAACTGACTATTATATCATGAACACAAATAAATAATGTATAATATTTGCATACGCAATTTTTTTTGTAAGTTTCCGACTGCTGCAAGTTGTAAAATCGCAAGGATGTAATTTCTGGATAAATTTTTAATTATTAACTCTACGGAAAAAAGTGCTTCTTCCTAAAAAGTCCTGCTTGGTGAGAAAATAAATTTGCACAAGAATATTTATACAGGGTGTTTCATTAAGGGTGGCAACCGGCCATATCTCAGAAACTACTAAGCATAGAAACTTGGGGAAAAAAAATATGATTAAAGCGGTCATGAGAAAATTGTGGAAATTATTTTTAAGTTCCTCATTTCGCCGCAAGGGGGCACAATTAAAAATTTTTTTTTTAATTCTAAATTTCTCCGAAAATTCCCATATTAAGGTATAACTCTCATTACATCATTAGAAAGCTTAGACAATTCTGCATCATTTTGGTTTAAGGCTCATTGGCGTACCGACCTTGCTAAGAGTGGGGAAATATATTTTGGAAGTGTAAACATTAAAATCGCTGTAACTTCTAAACGCCTTATGCGATTTTACTAAATTTAAGCTTGCCCCCCCCCCCGCAAGTCAATGAAATAAAACATTTAAATGTTACCAACATCAAATAAAGAAAAAACGCGTATCGAAATAGCTTCATTACGATAAGCAAATGCGTATCGTAATAGATTTGTTATGATACAAAATTAGAAAAATTGTTTTTCTATTTCACGTTCATAATAAGCTCAATACGATACGCATTTGCGTATCGTAATGAAGCTATTTCAATACGCGTTTTTTCTTTATTTGATGTTGGTAACATTTAAATGTTTTATTTCAAATGACTTGCGCGGCCTTTGTGATTTACGAGAAAACCCATTTTTCGCAGGTGAAAAATAGCTTGATAACTTACTTTTTTATTCTGTGTGGATAACAGTCATGTATGTTGGTTGCATAAATCTATAAATCAATCTTTTGTAGATGCTTCAAGCTATCATTTTCTGCCAAATCATATCCAAAATTCAATCTACTAACCTTCCAATGTCGATTTTAACTTAAACTTACTTAAATTTTCCATCTTCCCTATACTAAATTGCAATGCCGTGACGTAAAATCACGTCTTTTGAAATTCGAAAAAAAGTAGTAAAATCGCCCGAATTTCCGAACGCTCTGTATATGTACCGAATGTACAAGGATCACACAACGTATTCCGTCCAATTTCAAATCTCATATCGCTAAAATAACTTTAGAATCTCGTGGTGAAAATGGGTCAATAAATCAAAAAATGACAGTTTGCAAAATGATAAAAAATAGTATTACCAACATAAAATTTAGACATAAAAATTTACAAAATTTGAAGGATTTATTTTCTTTTTAAAATGTATTTTTCTTGATTATAAAAGGTGAAATAGAAAAAAATGTATAAAGCACATGTTTCATAAGGCGTTTTAGCGCACGTGTAAATAAAAAACTTGCCACTTTGTGGCTCGTTTTTTAAAATAGACGCGTGCGCTAAAACCGCTTTTTATGAAACGTGTACTTTATTATACTATTTTATAGTGCTGTGGTTGTAACATAAACATACTACTATAATATTGCAAAGTTTATTGACACCCTGTAGGTACCTAATAATATAGTAGGTACCTAAAAATATAAAAATACTAGGTCATTTATACAGACTACCGCATCGGATGACATGATTCTCTTATTTGTGTTAATAACACTGTCGATTTACAAATTATCATTATACAAAAGAAATAAAAGTGCCTCTAGTAATAGTTGCATATTTTTCACACAACAATGATTAACTTGATTACTGTTATAATATCTGCCGGAATGAAAAATAAGTTTTATTGTAATTATACCCATCAAAATTATTTAGAAATATAGGGCGGAACAAACATAGATACCGCAAATAAAAATGTGGGGCATTTTTAACATTGATTATTGCATAATACATAAAAGTAATTTTTTGCAAGAGTGCAACGATTCTCATGCATGAGTGGCATTTAAATATTTGTGTAAAATTGAAATCGTGATAAAAGTGAAAGCCCAAAAGCCACGAGCAGAAATTTGAAAAACAACAATTCATCCGTATTAGTCAACTCTGTTCAATTAATCAAATACTGTAGGTTAAAGAAACAAAAGAAAATAAAGAAAATTTGTCAACTTACTCAGTACGTACCAATTTTTTCTTCACCATTCATTTGATACAGCAATACATTTTGTATATTCCATAAATGCTCCATTATGGTTGTATACCTTTTACCATTTTCCCTTCTGCTAACTTCATCAGCAAAGCTTTTTCTGTCTCCTGATGATGATAATAATATATTTCCTTATCTAAAGAAGTACATACAATTTATTTCCTGAAAAATATCAAGTCAAGGAAATATTTTAAGATTTATGCGTGAACAATTCTCACTTATTTTCAAAATCTTGATATGCAAATCATTACGGAAAAATTTAACTTTCTTAGAATAGTATACTTCACAATATACTAAAAATATTAACATTGTTAAAAAATTAGCCATAAAATAATATACTTGTGATGGAAAAATAAATAAAAAACTATACCTATGAAACACCCATAATTAATTTATAATTCTACAATCACCAGTTTTTATTAACGCATTTTTTATGCAACGATAAATACCTACATTTTTGGAATTATCATTTCATTTAATACAGAGTTTATCAGATAGGGCAAAAACTAAGAAAAACAGTAGAGAAGCATGCACATTTTTAGACAAGTTGTCATTATCATAAAATGATCAACAAAAAAAAACATAAACAAAACAGAAAACTTGGAGTAAATTATAGCAAAATGTTGTTGATAAATCTAATTGTGTAAATTTGAGATAATAGTGTAATACATGTATGTATGCTGTCGACAGCGTTATGAGGATAAGTCTACAAAATTGTGAATGTGTTTCTGGGGTTGTAGATAATAATATTAATTTTTTTGTTAGTTTTTTTAAAGCGCCTGTCATTTTTCAGTTTTCTGGAATTATTAGAATGTAAACATGGGAAGCTAAAAATGAAAAGGACCTTTGTCCAATCGTTTTATTGGGCCTAAGTGTCTTGGTGTGTTTTTTTGTATCTGCTAACATGTCCATGTAAAATTAATTCCCACTTCTTGGGACAGGCCTCTTATACAATTTGTTGGCGTATTTTACATTATTTCATGAACGTTTGCAACAAGTTTTTTTGTTCTTACAGATGGTCTTCCTGCTCCTTTTTTGTGTTGTATAGAACCTGTTTCCCTAAACACAGCCACGGTTTTTTTCAGGCAATGATAAATATCCCCAGCAATAAAAGCAACGTTAGGAAAATGTTCGTGAAAATCGTCCATGCACAAACTCGGATTGTATTGCCACTCACCATTTACTCTAACCCCGTTTCGAAAATACGCTTCAACCAAGAATGTTTTGTGCTGTTCCGTAAAGCCCATTGTGTGAATTGTTCAAGAAATTGGAAAAATTGGCGGTGTGATGAATCAAATTACTTTTAACGACTGTCAAAGATGATGGAATAACTGTTTGATTGTTAATTCAGATAGTTACTGACATCCAACAGGTATTAAGCTCTACGGCTAAGCATTACGTCCTTAGATGCAAGGCCCTCTTTGATGCAAATAATTTTTGCTCGCACGGTATATCACAAAAATAACACCAAATGTACGACAAAATGAATGAACACCACAATAAAAGCGCGTCAATAACAATAGGCTTAGTTGGCTCGCCGACTTGGTGTGGTTCGGAAATACTCGTGTTTTTGGTTGGCGTATACAGGGTGTTTATTTGAAAACTTCCCACCTCGATTTTCCTGCTTTAAAATGAAAATGTGGAAAATCGCTCGGACCCGTCGATTTTTCATTTTAAAGCAGGAAAATCAAGGTGGGAAGTTTTCAAATGAACACCCTGTATATAATTTCAAATGCATGGTTGCCGACTTTTTAGGGAAACCACCGCTCGTAGCCGTCCCACGTCCATCAATTAATTGCGCCAAATATACTAAAATGATGTTAAAGGGATTTATACTGAGAGAGCTAGAATTTGTAGTTTGCAGGATTAAAATAAAGGATACTTATATATTTCCGTAAAACTAATATGAATAAACGTACTCTGTCTAGGAGTCTAGGGGCCCTCCCCCAGAAAATACTACTAGCAACGCCAATGAGAACAACGTGAATTTTAAATCAATTCGTTTTAACCTTTGTGTTCTTATTGTAAAATGTCTCGATAAACAAAAAAATTAAAGGACGTTCTTTCTTTTTAATAATGTCACGCCATTTAAAATCAATAATAGTATGCGGTTTTATTTTATTGCGTATACCAGTTACACAAGATACTTTTTTAAAGACATGTTAAAAACAATCAACATAACATAGATAGTTACAAACTAGATTAGACTCAACAACTATAGTCCAAAGTACATACATATCTATAATCTGTATCTATCTATACCGTGCGAGCAAAAATTATTTGCATTAAGGAGGGCCTTGCATGTAAGGACGTAATGCTTAGCCGTAGAACTTAATACCTGTTAGGTGTCAGTAACTACCTGAATTAACAATCAATCAGTTATTCCGTCATCTTTGACAGTCGTTACAAGTAATTTGATTCATCGCTAATTTTTCCAATTTCTTGAACAATTCACACAATGGGCTTTACAGAACAGCACAAAACATTCATGGTTGACGCGTATTTTCGAAACCGGGTTAGAGTAAATGGTGAGTGGTAATACAATCCGGGTTTGTGCATGGACGATTTTCACGAACATTTTCCTAACGTTGCTTTTATTGCTTGGGATTTTTATTTTTATCATTGCCTGAAAAGAACCGTGGCTGTGTTTAGGGAAACAGGTTCTATACAACACAAAAAAGGAACAGGAAGACCATCTGTAAGAACAGAAGAACTGGTTGCAAATGTTCGTGAAATAATGCAAAATACGCCAACAAATTGTATAAGACGCCTGTCCCAAGAAGTGGGAAGATCTTATAGAACATGCAGGACTATTCTTTAAGAAGCAGCTAAATTTATTTCCTTATAAAGGGCAAGTATTCCAAGAAATACAAGCCGCAGATTTTGAAGGTTTCAGGAATTACTCTCAATGGTTTACGCAAAATTTATTGGAAAGAAATGATTTATTAGACCTGACATTTTTTTCGTATGAAGCCTGGTTCCACCTCTCCGGTTATGTGAATTCTCAGAATACACGCATGTGGAGTAGTGAAAATCCCCATTTTTTTGTAGAGCTCACATTGCACCCTTAAAAAATTGGTGTCTGGTTAGCTATTTCCCGAAGAAGAATTGTTGGTCCTATTTTTTTCCATGACACAATTACAGCACAGCGGTATAGAAACAATATTTTGAATCCATTTGTGGAGCAATTACTTGACGACGAACTACGTTTTGGATATTTTCAACACGACGGTGCAACCGCCCATACAGCCGCCGAAACTATTAACAACTTACGCAATTTTTTCAACGACAGATTGATCAGTTTTCGATCAGACATTGAATTCCAACCTAGATCACCTTGTTTAAAGGTTATGAATTACTTCGTTTTTCCTTATTTTAAGAACACTATTTTTAAAACACCAGTTGCAAATTGAGAACAATTACAAGAAAGGATTATCCAAGAATGTGGTAACATTTCTCCAGAGATGCTGGTCAACACTTTCGAAAATATGAAGAGACGTGTGAATTTATGCTTGGAGCATGGCGGTGGCCAATTTCAGCAATTTATGTAATTATTTTTCTTTTTCTTTCTGTATATTCTTACTTTGTTAATTCTGTAAACAACAAAAATAAATTTGTATTTGTCTCCTTATTTTATTACTCATTAGTTTGGCATAACATGTCATAATATGAACTACTTAAATAGCCCCCGGTTAGTGCCAAGCAATATTCTAAACTCTCATAAAATGAAGTTGTGACATTGTTGTTATAATCCTGTTGTGCAATCATCCAAACCGGACATATTGGACATATTATTTTACAATATTGCGTGAGAATTCTCTGCCGTTAGTTACTCTTTCCATAACTTCAAAACAAAAGATTACTCTTCGCATTAGATCAGCATTTTAGGTAAATTCCAGAAGAAAAAATATGCTTTTCTGTTATAGTATTTGTTGAATTATACCGTTGATCTTTTGACTGCAATAAACCCTCATTATCCCTTTGACCATAAAATAAATAATGAAATCCCAAATTTTAAAACCTTTTCGAGCAGAGCGGTACAAATTCAATTTATACCTATGCCTGATTCATATATAAATACAAACTGATTTTTAATAATTTTAGTCTTTAGTGGTTTTCCGGTGAGTAATTTTTAGTTAGGCTTATTAGTGGTAGAATGTGGCGTCCTTGGAATTGTGCTGATAGGGGGGCATCTTCAAGTGTCATTTTTAAAAGAAAGCATTTATCTACCGATGCCAAACTAATCATTAAAAATGTGTATCAATCTTTGTTGAGTAGAAATTTTAATTCAATGGATGCTTTAGCAGAGACGTCTACTTTGACAAAAACTCCTTTATCTTCGATAAGAGACATAGTACTTAAAATCTGTTAATCCTAGAAAAAATCGGGGTGATTCTGGCACATTTAGAAGCATTAACGAAAATGACATGGATTTATTAAGAAGAAAGATTTACCAAATGTATGAGGCACAAACTGTACCCACTTTGATTTCCCTCAAAGAGCGGCTGATTAAAGACGAAACAAATATCTCTTGTTGCCTTTCAAGCCTTAGGAAAATATTGCGTAAAATGGGTTTTAAATACCAAAGCATTAATAAAAGACAAACATTAATAGAATCTCGACGTTTACGGGAATGGAGACTTAAATATTTAACAGCTGTTAAACAATTTAGAGAAGAAAATCGTTCAATTATTTACCTTGACGAAACATGGTTCGATACCCATGACACTCCAAGAAAAGGTTGGGATGATTCTTCCAAAAAATGTCAAACCAAGGCACCATCAAATAAGGGCAAAATAATCACAATATTACATGCTGGTTCAGAGAACGGGTTTGTTCCAAATTGTCTGTTGCTTTCAGCTAAAAACATAGCAGATTCTTCTTTAGATTACCATCAAGATACCGACGCACAACTTTTTGAAGATTGGTTTAAACATAAACTCCTTAAAAATACACCTGAAAATAGCGTCATTGTAATGGACAATGCTAGTAGTCGGCAAGCAAACATCATTCCCAATTCTAATAATACAAAAGCAGAAATTCAAAATTTTATGATTGAAAATGACTTATATTTTGAAGAAACTTACAAAAAACGAGAACTGCTAGAAGTATTTAAAGCTTTTAAAATAAATAAGGAATACGAGTGTGACAAACTTGCAGCAGAAAATGGACATACAGTGTTGCGTCTTCCTCCATACTATTGTATATTCAATCCCCTATTGAGCTAATATGGCACCAATTAAAATCCAATATTAGGAGAAATAATATTTCTCCTACATTAAATGCATCTGTAGTAGAATTAAAGTAAGAAAAATGTCTGCAGACAGCTGGAAAAATTGTGTACAGCATGTACTTAAGGTGGAAAATTCTTACAATAATTGTATGATTACAAAAAATGTTCAACCCTTAATTATAAGTTTAGGCTTAGATGAAGATAGTGATAGTGATACAGAGTTAACTTTTGAATAAATTATCAATAGTTTTTTAGAATTTAATTAATTTTTACGCTTGTTATCCTAATACTTATACTTTTAAATTAAATTATTTTCAATTATCATTAATTGTTATCATTATTTTAATTTATTATAGGTACCCAGCTAAAACTAAAAATACCTATCTATTTATTTTAAATTATAAAATAAATCATGTGGTGTAGGTACATTTTCAAGCCGACCCTGATCCCATTTAATCCCCTTTGAAAAGGTTGAGGCGTATACAATAGGGTTAAATCAGGTAGTTTATTTTTGGCGGTAAGAGTCAACGGTATAATTCTGCAAATACTATACCAACACACATAGCAATCTAGAAAAGGCTTACTTTGTTAAAACAAAATAGGTTTAGAAAAAAGAAAAGCACAAAGTTTTTCTCCACAAGTTTATAATTTTATTATTATATTAAGAATAATTCTTAATAATTCGACATGTTTCGAGTGTAAAAACATCATCAGGAAAATAAAGTAAATAGCACAATGCTGATGTTGTTGGCAATAGAGAAAATAATAAGTGGGATTGAGCCGTAATGGAGCTTTTTTTTTTATTTCCCTCTCATTTCACTACTTTTACATGTCTCCGATAAAGTTTATCAAGATTTTTCTTTCCCTCAATTTACTACTTATACCTAAAAGATGTTGACAAAGTCTGTTAAAACTCTCTAATTTTCTTTTGCTCTCTTCATTGTTCTGCCTAAGACAGGGCCTTTTCACTACCCCTTGACTTTCCAGTATCCTAAATTCTTGTCGTTTTTCTAACTATTCATATTTTACACCTCGTGTACACCATTGAAAGCTTCATTACGGCCCAATCCCACTTATTATTTTTTTTATTGCTAACAACATCAGCATTGTACTATTTATTTCGTTTTCCTCGAAACATGTCGAACTATTAAGAATTATTCTAGGTTCGGCTAGTTATTCTAATAAACTTGTGGAGAAAGACTTTGTGCTTTTCTTTTTTCTATACATTTAACTCCACTTTGAGTATGAACTACTTCTTCAAAAAAAAAATACGTATATTTTTATTTTACTCACAGATGTTTCTATTATTATTTTCTAAACGTTTCAGTTTTAAACCAACCATATTTCGCTGCCAGTACGCCCCTGCATGTTTTATTAAATTTTATGCATTTTTTTAATAGCAAATGTCAATGTATCCTATAAACCCTGGTACAATACGACAGTTATTATTATTAACTTTTCTACTAAAGTATAAAAACTCAAGGCCGCAGGAAGAATGACTATGGTACGGCAGTAGCCGTTAGGACAGTTAAAAATAACGACAAATTGTTTTAAATAATTGGAAAAATAATGGGTGCCAATAAAATTAGGTTTCTATTTTTAATGCATACAGCCTTGGATGAACACACAGCATTTGTTATACTTAAGGCATAGGAAGTATTTACGATAGAAATTCTTAATAAAAATTATTGTATCAACCAACCCACTGTTGACTAATATTCATTCTTGCATTCTTGGGCTGCACACACCCAAATAGATTTGACATTACGGGTATATTATATCTCTATTCTTTGTCACCTTCATGTATATGGGCGCTACAATACGCTATGTACCCAGGCGTAGTTTTGCAATAAATAACGTATCTAGTCAGAATGGAGTAGGTATAAATAGTTTTCATAATTTTGTAATATATAAAGATCCGTTTCAGTAAGTGCAACCTATCGCCTACATGCCCCCAAGGCTTAAAAATTGATTTTTCTTTTATGATATTTCTGATCTAAAATATAAATTTAATATTTAGCCACTATAAATATCTGCGGCTACTTAGTTGCCCATCTTTGGAGTTAAGAAAGATATATTTTTTTCAAACACTTTGGAACAGTCGTATATAGAATAGTGTTCGTAATTTTAAGAAGATATTATACTGTAATTAATAAATTTAATGTAACTACTTAGAGCAAAATAATAATTTACTCGATGGTAGAGTGCAAAAAAATATTGCAGATTTAGAATTTTTTGAGCAGTTTAAATGAACAAGGCTGGCTGGAAGTATATAGGGTAGAAAAAAGTAATGTCAATAAACAATGGAATATTTTTATGAATACGGTATTGGCCTTATTTAATTAGAGTTTCCCTCGAAAACTTATAAATAAAAAACCACGTAAAAAACCTCCTACAGATATCACCTTGTTAGAATGTAAACGCAGACTGGATAATTTATTAATGCTCTCTAGATTTGATTCAAACTATAAACAACGATATAATGAAGAAAAAAAAGTATAAGTAATCTTTCTTAACATAGTATAAAACAAAGTCGCTATCCTGTCTTATGTGCTTAAATCTTTAAAACTACGCAACGGATTTTGAAGCGGTTTTTTTTAATAGATAGAGTGATTCAAGAGGAAGGTTTTTATGTATAATTAGCGACCCGCCCCGGCTTCGCACGGGTGCAGTTTCAGAAAGTGGCATGCCGGGTACTAATATATCGGGTTTGTATTTATACCAGCGGGTTGCAACGCATGCCGGGTACACGCTAGTTATCAATAAGAAAAGAAAGGTATGCAAGTCGCATAAGAAACTCAGATAATAAGACAAAATGTATGTGGACAATTTGCAGAGAGATTTCAGGAAAAAATTCTGATTTTTCTGAAATTAAAGTAGAGGAAAACTCTGAAGATATAGGGAATAGATATAATGAATTTTTATTATCAGTTGTTCGAGAACTTTTAAATAATCTAAGAGATATACCGTTTTCTAGTGACATAGATAGCAACGTTCAATCAATGTTTTTGAAACATGTACGGTCAAACGAAATTGTGGAAATTGCTAGCAAATTAAAAAATAAGCACAGCAGTGGTATAGATGAACTTCCAACAAGTAAATATGGCAACTCCAGTTGTTAAAAAATATACTGTCATATAATTAACAATTCTTTTAGCTTTGGAGTGTTTCCAGATAGCTTAAAAACTGCACTTATTAAACCATTATATAAGAAAGGAAACCTGGAAAGTATGGATAGTTATAGGCCTATAAGCTTATTACCCGCGTTCTCAAAGATCTTTGAACAAGCAATGAACATAAGATTAATGATTTTTTTAACTGAATGTGACATCTTCAGAAGTTGTCAACATGGTTTTATCTATCAAAAACAGATCTACCCAAACGGCAATTTTTGAATTTATTACACATATACTGAATCTGATGGAAAATGGTGATTTAGCACTTGGCATGTTTCTAGACTTATCTAAGGCCTATGACTGTTTAGACAGACAGATACTTATTAAAAAATTAGAACATGTACGGCATTAGGGGTACCACTAAAAAGTGGCTAATTTCTTATCTAGATAATAGAAAACAATGTGTCAGTATAACAAAAAATGGGAAAACATCACGATCTGATATGCTCCAAAACAATATAGGGATAGCACAGGGTAGCATTTTTGGTCCTCTGCTGTTTATTGTATTTGCCAATGATTTGTCTACTATAATCAATAAACCACTTGAATATATTGTAAAATACGCAGACGACACAAACTTAATTACGGGTAGTAAAGAATTAGAAGATCTGCTTGTGAAATCAAGGGCCTTTTTTGAGAAAGTCACAGAGTGGTTTCATAAAAATAGACTCCTTCTGAACAAAGAAAAAACAAATGCTATTGTTTTTAGTACAAAACAGGCTGCAATAACTATACCAGAAATTATCAAAATAGATGATGTAAACATTTTAATATCTGATAAAGCTAAATTTCTAGGTATCTATATTAATGAGCATTTAGATTGGTCGGATCATATAAATAGTACGGTTAAAAAACTAAATTCAATATGTTATGGTATACGAATCATGGGTAAGTACATGGATGAGAGAACACTGAGAATAACATACATGGCAAATTTTGAGTCAGTGTTAAAATATGGCATAATATTCTGGGAAAGGCATAGTTTAACACAAAGTATTTTTGTAGCGCAAAAACTTGTATTAAGAGTTATTAAGAAAAAAAATATTTAGAAAGAGGTTTTTTAGAAATCTAGATATAATGACTGTATATGCAATGTATATATATATGAATGTTTACTATTTTTTATTAAAAATAAGGATCGTTTTGGAATTCAGTCTCAAAGTAGATATGAAACACGAACTTTAGAAGTAATGTATCCAAGTCATAGACGTTTACTGAAAAATGTGCTCAATACATGTGCTTAAAGTTGTTTAATGCATTGCCCCGAGAACTGATGATAATATGTGTACAAAAAGTATTTAAAACACGGGTGAGAAAGCTTTTGGTGGGACTGGAACCCTACAGCCTGAATGATTATTGTAGCAATTCGTGAATATAATATATATGGTTTTTTCTCTTTTGTTTGTTTGTACAGTATGACCAGTAAAGTCCGCATCATATGGGATTTTTTTTTATTAATAGCTTTATTCAAAATTTTACTTTGGCATCAAGTTCTGCGTCAATCGAGATGAAAATTAAGCAAAAAAATAGTAGTAACGTGATTCGCATTATCTGTCAAATTTTAATTTTTTCAAAAAATAACTCAAAAGTTTCTAAAAGTATCGAAAAAATTTATTAGAAAAAGTTTTTTTAAATGCAGTTTGTAACCCACATGCAAAATTTCATTTACATAAGATAATTTTGATTTTTTACCCATATTTTGTAAATTGCACCACATTTGCAAGACTCAACGCAACCTACATAAAACTTCTTAGTTTTGACAATGCTTTATTTCAGATACATTTTCTTTAAAGTAGCGCCATATTAAATGTGTGTTTTATAAACAAAATCAAAATTGGGCTATTAAAATTTGGTAGCATGTGATGCAAAGTTTATTTGTTTTTGACCCTGTATAAGGTAACTTCATAAAATAAGTATTTTTGAAACCGTAGTTTGTACCTGAAAGTAATACACCTTAATATTAAGACAAAAAAAAAACACAGTGTCATCAGTAAAGTGTTCATTAAGTGGAAAATAAAATTTAGTGGTGGGTAAAAATTCAAAATTACCTTATGCAGCTAAAATTTTGCATGTGGGCTAGAAACTGCATTTAAAAAAAAAATTTAATAACTTTTTCGATATTTTCAGCAATAACCCTACTTTTGAATTATTTTTTGAAAAAAATTAAAATTTGACAGATAATGCGAATCACGTGACTACTATTCTTTTGCTTAATTTTCACCTCGATAGAAGCAAAACTTGATGCCAAAGTCAAATTTCGAATAATGTTGTTAATAAAAAAAATCCCATATGATGCGGACTTTACTGGTCACACTGTATACGACACCACCACAAAAAATTGGTAGGTAACTAAATATCAGTATTATCAAAAAAAAACAGATGTAATTTGCTAATATGGTTTTCTTCTCTTCTACCTAAGTTTACGGAATAATGTACCTCAGTAAAAACATTACGTGGCAAGACGGAAAATTCATAATATTTTATGGCCAATAACTTAAATTAAAATCAATAATGTTTATTTATTTAGATAAGATCAACGTGTAAATGTTAGAAATAATTAGCCGATTTCTGATATTTTCCCTTTATTTAAATGTATGCATAGAAAGCGATGTGAAAATAAATAAAATGCAATTTTTTTGGTAGACTTGATTTACAGGATGATGCAATAATATAATAATATATACAGTGTGACCAGTTAGTCTGCATCATTTGTTTTTTTTTATTAATAGCTTTATTCGAAATTTGACTTTGGCATCAAGTTCTGCTTCGATCGAGATGAAAATTAAGCAATAAAATAGTATTCACGTGATTCGTATTATCTGTCAAATTTTAATTTTTTCCAAAAAATAATTTAAAAGTGGGGTTATTTCTGAAAATATCGAAAAAGTTAATAGAAAAAGTTTTTTAAATGCAGTTTCTAGCCCACATACAAAATTTCAGCTGCATAAGATAATTTTGATTTTTTACCCATATTTTGTAAATTGCACCACTTTTGGAAAATAAGACTCAACGCAACCTACATAAAACTTCTTAGTTTTGACGATGCTTTATTTCAGATACATTTTCTTTAAAATAGCGCCATATTAAATGCGTGTTTTTCTACAAAATCAAAATTGGGCTATTAAAATTTTGTCGCATGTGATGCAAAGTTTATTTGTTTTTGACCCTGTACTGTGCACTTATTCGGTGTGCCACAACATTTTATTTTTCACGGAAGTAATTCTGTCTTCTAATAAATATTATGGTTTAAGTTTACTTACATATTAACATAATTATATACACATTGTTTGAAGACGTTGTTTAACCCAATATTGGTTTGCATTTTAGGAAATAACTTTATTTTCATCGCTAATTAAAAATGCAAATAGAAAGCAAGGCATTTGCCAGACAAGAAAGTTTTTGTTAATTAGAAATTAAGATGTCGTCAAAAATAAAAATGTAAAAATATTCATAGACAACAGATGATACATTTCATTTCGAGTGTAATCCAATAACGCTATTAGGTATACCGGCTTAATGTATAAAAACGATCCCGTATTGAATTGCTAAGTATTAAAAGGAACTAATGTAATAAATTTTCCATTTTGACTTGTACCGAGTGAACAATCTTCATATATTCATAAATTGCAGGGGCGAAGGAAAATGAGTAAAATAAAAAAAAAAACTTGATTCATCACGTCATTCCGTCTGTTGTCTTGGACTTGTCGATTATACTTTTCATAGTGCGATCGTGGTATGATCATTAGGTATGTTTGATGAAACTTTAAATTAAATTACGAAACTAGCATATTTTCTGTTTGCCGATCGAAGACAAAATAACGCTTTGAATTGAAATTTGTTATCAAAACTCGAATACTGCAAATACTACAAAAACAATTATTGTCGCATAAGTAGGTATGCGAATGGAGATACAAAAATGTCTACTTCCTAAGTTATTTTCAATGACGACATTTTCTCCAGCTTACGCTTGACCTCTGGGGTCCCATAGGGATCTATCCTAGGTCCCTTGCTTTTCCTGATATATATATATATATATATATATATATATATATATATATATATATCAATGATCTGGCAACCCTGGATATATCAGGGCTTTTTACTCTTTGTGCGGATGACGTGACTATTCTGTGGCTTTCCGGAGACGCTGGCCAAATGGGGATTGTTATCAGTAACGACTTGGTTCGAGTGAAGGATTGGTGTGATGCTAATCTACTTACCAAGATTATTAACTTTAAATGTCAAGTGGACGGCGTCATTTTAAATTCTCAAGCTCTGAGTACAGTAAATTGTAATAAATTTCTGGGTTTGTTTGTGGATGATAGGTTTAAGTTTGAGCCACATGTTTTAAAACTAACCACTAAAGTTTTTAGAGGTCGCTATGCCTTAAGGGTTATTTCCCAGGAAACGGATATAGTAACTGCGAGTGTTGCCTACTTCGCTTTAATTGATTCACACTTGCGGCATGGTGTGTGTTTTTGGGGTGCTTGTTCGGGTTATTTATTTAACACCGTATTTATTCTCCAGAAAAAAACTCTGCGAATTATGTTTGGCTTGAAACGAAGGGAGTCATGTAAGCCATTGTTTGTTAGTAACAAAATCTTAACATTACCATGTATTTTTATATTAGAAACCGTATGTCTCATGCATAAAAAGTTTAGCCAGGAAATTCTCTCTGCTTCGTCTTATTTTTTCCGTAATACTCACACCACAGCTCTTCCGATACCGGGTTCCACCTTAATTAAGAATTCTTTTGTATACAGGGGCAAAAAAATGTTTAATCATCTGCCTAGGCAGGTTAGAGAGATTGTATGCATTAAAAAATTTAAGAGGGAGGTCAAGAAGATTCTATTGAATAAGACTTATTACTCTGTTTTCGAATTTTTAGAGGATACATTTTAATTTTAGTAGTTTTTGTTTGTAATCTGCTTTGTGATCAACATTTTACTATTTGATTTTTAATAAAGCTATGTTTGAGTTTGAGTATACGTATAGAAAAGTTGTTGTCTGTTCCTCTTTGTTTTATGTAACTTGTTTTTATATTTTTTTATAACTTATTTAGTCTAGTACTAGTATACCTAGGTACTTTTTCTACATTTACTTGTAGTTCGTTTTAGATTAATGGCTTTGTTAATAAAAAATATAAATTTTTTTTTATAACAATAAAGCGTATTTTGATTTGATTTGAAGTACATTTTACGTTTTTAAAATTAAAACATAATTTATTTTTTCAGGTAATGGAAGGTGCCGAGTTGTAAGAAAAACGGAGCTTATAAAAAGTACTTAGTTCAGGGTAAGGGAACTTTAACCATATAAATTTATTAAATACCTCTGGAAATACAAAGAAAACATTGGGAAAAAGATTTCTAAAATTGTAATAGTAATTTACGTTACAAGTCCGGAAAATACTGGTTTTCTGGACGAGTCGACAAAATTCTAGGACGAGCCGTAGGCGAGTCCTGAAAGTCTGCGAGTCCAAAAAAACTGTTTTCGGACGTGTTGCGTACACTATTTTTTCGGCAACCGTGTAGAATAACAAATCAATGAGACACATTTCTTTATTACATTTCTTTGTAGAATAAAATTTCGAACATTTTAATTCTTATTTGTATTAAATATTGAAATTCGAACAGAAGATAGGTACTAACAGAAACATTCTAATTCTTATTTATATTAATATTTATATTGAAATTCGAGCAATTGCTAATATTGAAATGATTTAATTTGTTTGAAATGCTTGGTATATTTAAATGCCCTTTGTAGTCAGAACAAGAAGGTAAAGTTTCCGTTTTATATTGATTGTTTTCATCTGATAATTTTTGAATGGTCTTGGCAATTTTAATTTTGTTTGTTAGTGAATTGTTTATATATCCTTCAGCGACATTGGTAGACTTCCAGTCACCGTGTCTCTTCAAATTTGTGATGTTTCCACCATTATCAGCAAATAACGTCGCTGAAGTTCGACGCATGCTATGGCCTGTGAAATTTTTAGGATTGGGTAAATTTAAAAATTCTGCATTTCTTAATCCGAGATTCCCAAAACTGTGGATACCAACGGGCTGAATCGAACATTTTCCTTTTTTCTAATTCACGAATAATCTGTTATGTGGAATATGGGATGGCCGTAAAGATAAATATTGCCTATACAACAGCAGGTTTTCTTGCCCAATTACAACAAAAGTTCTCTCAATATGTGTTTTAGAATCTGGCATTTTCACAAGCAACATGTCTTCTTTGTCGTTTATTAGATCAATTGACATTTTTGTTAGTTCTTCCCGTCTACACGCACCGGCTAACCCAATAATTGTTGCTACCTGAAAATGAAGCAAATTAAGTTGATACTTTTATATCCTACAATCGTAATATTTTGTTAAAATTACTTTTAGCATTACATATGTTTCATTATCTGCTTCTCTAATGAATTTGTTGATTTGCTCGCTGCTGAAGACTTCTGATTTCTTTGCTTTAGAACCAACATCTTTCCTTTTAAGAAATGCGATTACCTTTGGGAAAGTGGCTATGTTTACATTTTTCTTCACTAAGATGGTACTTTTCAATATAGAGTATATGCTCCACAGGGTAGAGGATTTGACAGTTTCAGATTTTTGCGCCAAGTAAGCTAAAATTAAATCCTCGGTAATAGTTTTGCATTTCTTCATATCCATCCATCTCGTGAACAAATCATAAACGTTTTCGTACCTAGACTTTGATTTTTCAGGCAATAATTATGCTGTAGCAGCAGCTGCTGCATTGGAAATTTCGTAAGGCACATTTTCAAACTCACTATCGCTGTTGCTTTCCATAGTTTATTGCGACAATTGCGACCAAAAACCATGCAAACTTTCGAAAATTAAAATGTCAACTAATTTCATTTCAGATAGCCATAGACAAGCGAGTTGCGCGCTCTCAAGGATAGATAGGCAACTTAACATACTAAATTGGTTCCCTGATAGCGCCACATGCGACCGGGGGAAAAACTAAATATAGTCGTGGTGGGGGTAATTACTTTGAATTTAAATTTTCGCGCTTCCAACTTAACGTTTGAAAGTTTGAAGCGCGAAACATCTGATTCAAGTTAAAATAATTTGGGAGAACGAAAGGAAATTATAACAATGATATGGCGACAAGATTTATTGATATTAGATATTTACATAAATATGGTTTACATAAAAAAACAGCTTACATTATTATATTATTATTTTCTATAGATTTTTCTAACAATTTCGTGTTATTTTCAAAGTTTTTATTTAATAAACTAGTTATTGTACCTTGTAGTTCATTAAGTTGTGAAGTAAAGTTTCTTTCTATATCTTTAATAGCTTTCGCTGTACTTTCCAATCGTTGGGCGACATTAATGAAGTCTTCAGGAGGTTCCACGCTCTTGTTAATTGCCTTGGTTTTTCTTCCCGATTTCTTTGGTCGCGACATATTAAATATATACCTATTTACGATTCTCAAACTACCGACTGCGCCATGTTAAGTTTATAAATTATATATGAATAATTATTTAATAATAACTTACTTTTTTATATATTTTACAAATCAATCATAAAATGACAATGACAATCTTTCACCAGTCCAGGTAAGACTTCAGGATCTGTCACAACAAGCCATATTTTTATCTTTCTCGCACATATTATGCAGGTACAGAGCGAGAGAGAGGTACAGAATGTTGGCCATGCTCATTCTAAATTAATATTCTGTTCCTACCAACGCTAGGAGATGAACAACCTTATAAAACAAAATTCCTACAATAGCACCACTAGCGACCGGGGGGCTAAATTAAACGAACAGGGGACGACCTTCACTATTTAAGTTATCCTAGCCTGCAGATAGTTGTCAGTCGTTATTTTGTTGCTATGGTAAAGTTCAACTGCATTTATAAAAATCATACCTACCAAGATTTTCATATTCACAATGACAACAACGATGTGATTCTTCCCGGCCTAGTCCGGGAAGTACGTACTTCCCGGACTAGGCCGGAGAAATGCTACTTTCTCAAAGGAAAAGCGTCCGGGAAGCGATTTTACAAAATATAAACTATTACACCACAAGACACGCCCCCAATTACGAAATAACAAAATATAATCGGCCTCGGCACAATCCTGCAAAATCTAATCGTTTGCAGCACAACGTGGCTGATCATACTGATCAATATAAATAAATCTTGATGAAATTAAGGTTAGATCCGTCACGTCGGTCAGCAAAAATATTTTTCTTAACCATCCGCACGAGTCCCACCGCCTGACGAGTCCTTTTCTGCAAATTCCGTCGAGAAGGTATATTGGCAACCGGTTTGTTCGTTGTTACCCAGAGCATTTTTTTTCCGCAAATATTATTTTATAAAAACAAAATTAAAAAAAAATGCTCTCAACGAACAAGCCGGTTGCCAATATACCTTTTCGACGGAATTTGTCTAGCAATGACTCGTCAGGCGATGGGACTTGTGCGGATGGTTAAGAAAAATATTTCTGCCGTCGACGTCGGTCATGCTACAACAAACACTCTGAGCTACAAACAATTAGATTTTACAGAAATGTGCTGAGCGGAATTATATTTTGCAATGATTCACGGGGCGAACGTGTCTGGTGCTCTAATAGTTTATATTTAGTAAAATCGCGCTGAGGCCGATTGTATTTTGTAATTTCGGAATTGGGGGCGTGCCTTGTGCTGTAATAGTATATATTTTGTAAAATCGCGTCCGGGAAGTGGGTACTTTCCGGGCGGTTGCCGAAAAAAAGATTTTATTTTGATGAACTGTATTTTTGATACATTTGGTCATTTATGGAGGGAATAATTACCCGCGTTATCTACCCTCAAAGTAATTTATACCTAGAATATTATACAATATTTTTAAACCTAAAACCATAATCGGGCCTCGGCACCATAGCCCCAACCTTAGAGCTGCCACTGCTTGTTTATCATTATTATAACCAGCATGGCCGTCTACGATGTAGGTGAAGGCAAAGAATGGCAGAATTCTCACGCCATGGCACAGGGTATTTGTAATTGCGAATGTGGGTGGTTGGAATGAGGAATTAGTTAATCAAAGTCAAATTGACAAGACGTTAACACCGGCTTGTTTATTTATCAATTGTTAGTTTAACAAACGCATCCTGGGCGTTGTTCATCCCGTCAAAGGTTTCCAATCCCAGGATATTATGTTAAAACTGCACAACTAACAATATTTTGTCTACAAGCACTATTAAACCAGACATTTAAATGAACAAAAAATAATAGTCTTTAATCTGTCAAATTCAAAATGAAATCGAAAATCAAGTGACTTACCTTATTTCTTTGTTGTGAGTTAGTTGACTTATTCTGACACTTGTCATTTCAAACCTAGAACTGTCAATTTGTCGGTTTTTAAAAGATTCCAGACATGGTGTAAAGAGAAACACAGTCATACTTAACTTATATAAAGACTTTTTCATAGAATCATTGAAGTATTATCACATTTTAGGATCAGCATTCAATTATAAAACACCCTGTATACCCAACCAATTGGGAGAATGTATTTGCAATATATTCTATTGAAAGTATACTCCCATTAAAATTTATTATTCATCAAATAATACCCACGGGTATTGGTATCTTTCCGGACGGCCAGATAAACAGTTAGATAAATGAATAGATAAATAATGAAATCGTTAAGGATAATATGATGACCTCTACACAAAGGGTTTTGACTTGGAGACTCCGACAGGCGGTCACGACGGTAACCCGCCATAGTTTTTTTTAAGCTTACAGTTTTATAGGAGTAAATTGTATAACGAGCATGGAATTATACTTATTTCTCACTTGGACACAGCGTTTGAGCATCAGCCGAAGGCGAGTGCTGCAATCGTGCGGGAAAAAAATGGTAATTTCGTGCAAGCTATACCTTAAACCCTACCTATTACTTTTAAATCCAGTTTCCCTGTTCGATTGTTTTATCAATATGTACCGGGTGGACGAGCAAGCGAGGATGTCGGCTTTATCTCGGAAACCATCAGTTGCGGCTCTTCTGTAAGGTCATTTTTGGTCAATGACCTCTCTCAATTATTATATTTTCTTGTAACTTAAACTATTTGTTTAACATTCATCCTCTCAACCAAATATCGTTTGTTTCGGTTACCTCTAAAATATCTATCGTATTTTACGAGAATTATATGATCACAACCACGCTTTGCCAAATTAATTACACGTAACGGTACTTATCGTACGTCCCAGCAGTATGTCGGGTCCAAGCGAGCCTTGACCACGGCTCTGCTATTTCCTTCACCGGACACATTTTAATGCCATTGCGTGCAAGAGAGAAATAAACGCAGGCTACTACTGAAAGCAAAGACAAAGAAAAATAATCTGTTTGGGTTAAGAGCCAAATAAAACGTTACCATTTTGCAGAAACGCATTGAAAGAAGAGCCTAGTTACATTGCAGGAGCAGTTCTTAGCTTATTTACTAGGTAAATTTGTAGGCTCAAGTGCTCAACCGATTTCTGCGGTAAAAACGATTATGTATATTTAAATAGTCATTGTTAGTTTGTAATTGTTTACATTTAATTTTTAATTGTGGAATTTAGGTACGGGTGCCGGCCGGGCATGATAATTTGTAGTTTTTTTTAATTATTAACACTACTAAAAGTATTGTGTTAAATAGTAGCTTGTGTAAAATGTCCATTGAGCAAAATATTAAAAACTTAAAAGACAGTAGTAGATACCTATTTTAAATTTTGATAAATGTTTTATGTTTAAAATAAATGGTTGTCCACAACCCATTTTATTAATTACAAAAATAGGAAAGCATGCTAAGTTTTCATAATTTTTCTTTTTTTTAGTCTTCGACGTAATTAATTGTATTTTTCTATTTCACGTTCATAATAAGCTCCGTACGATACGCATTTGCGTATCGTAATGAAGCTATTTCGATACGCGTTTTTTCTTTATTTGATGTTGGTAACATTTAAATGTTTTATTTTATTGACTTGCGCGGCCTTTGTGATTTACGAGAAAACCCGTTTTTTGCAGAGGAAAAATAGCTTGATAACTTACCTTTTTATTCTGTGTGGATAACAGTCATGTATGTTGGTTGCATAAATCTATAAATTAATCTTTTGTAGATGCTTCAAGCTATCATTTTCTGCCAAATCCTATCCAAATTCAATCTACTAACCTTCCAATGTCGATTTTAACTTCAACTTTATTTGAATTTTCCATCTTCCCTATACTAAATTGCAATGCCGTGACGTAAAATCACGTCTTTTGAAATTCGAAAAAAAGTAGCAAAATCTCCCGAATTTCCGAACGCTCTGTATATGTACCGAATGTACAAGGATCACCTAACGTATTCCGTCCAATTTCAAATCTCATATCGCTAAAATTACTTTAGAATCTCGTGGTGAAAATGGGTCAATAAATCAAAAAATTACAGTTTGCAAAATAATTTTTGTTGTCCAGAGGCTACTATGATAAAAAATAGTATTACCAACATAAAATTTATACATAAAAATTTACAAAATTTGAAGGATTTATTTTGTTTTCAAAATGTATTTTTCTTGATTATAAAAGGTGAAATAGAAAAATATGTATAAAGTACATGTTTCATAAGGCGTTTTAGCGCACGTGTCAATAAAAAAACTCGCCACTTTGTGGCTCGGTTTTTAAAATAGACGCGTGCGCTAAAACCGCTTCTTATAAAACGTGTACTTTAATATACTATTAAATACATCATTATAATGTAAATATGTATCTTCGTAGTTGCTGAAATGATTTTTCTGAATTTTGGTGTGATCGCGTATGGCATTAGGGCGCACTTTTCCTAAGCTTAATATTTCAGTTATAGCATATTATGAAATGAATTCTCCTGCCGTGCCAGGGTATAACCTAAAAATTATGTGACAAGACGTTTTCCTTATTCCATAAATCGAACCTTTTGGACGCTCAAAGTAAAAATAGAAATAGGCAGTCAGGACGGTAACCCGGCCATAAAAATATAATTATTTATTTATTCTTTTGTCGTTGTGTCAGTGTGACAGATGGGAAGTATAAGTTTGTGTTTTTATGACAATATTTACTACTATTGCATTTTCGAATTATACCATATGCTGGTCGTAGTGTTGCAACCGATGAAAAGTTCGCTTGAAAAGTTGGTAAAATTTTCGGAAAAGTTGGAAAAGTTCGCTAGTACCTTGGAAAAGTTGGAAAAGTTGGAAATTTCGGTAGTAGGCGATTCTCCGCGACGCTAATAAAAGGGAAATATTTACTTTACTTACAAAATAAAGGAAAATCAGGTACTTAGGGAGTCTACTTCATTGAAGTATTTGTTATTCTGTTTTATTTTTGTAAGTATTAGTTATATTTTTAGTATTTACTTTTACTTGTATTGAGAGAAATTGTATTTTTGTCCAATTGTCTTGTATTTGAGATTTTCCTGCTAGAGAATAAAATAAATAAATAAAATAATGTCAAAACTGGGCCGTTGCAACAACATCCGCAGCTACTGAGAGAAGTTTTAGTACATATAGTAGAAGTCATACGAAAAGCAGGAATCGTTTAACAACGGAGAGAGAGGGAAAAATTGTTTACATCGGACACAATTTGAAGCTGCTTACACCAAACCATAACACAAAGAAGACTGTGACAGGATTGATCTGGTATATCACTAATTACTAGTTAATTACGTGGTAGCGTTCTGACTATAATAAACATTATTCATTATCAATGGTAGCGTTTCTGACCGAGAATACCAGACCTGGTCCTTTCACATAAGGGTAGAATTACTAGTATAATAACTAAGACAAATATATAGCAAGAGCACTCTTGGAGATGATGGAGTTCTTCATGATAACGTCAACGTCGTCTCGTTCTGTTAGTTGTATCTACTGTTAATACCAAACGACCTACCAATGTCGACCAAACAGCAATATCCAGGTGATGATGTTAACAATAACGTCGCAGCGACGCGTCTTTAGGGCGCGAGAGCAAACCGTTCAACCTTTGTTAATGAAACCCTTTATATTGATTGTTACAATAAAACAACACCCAGTTTAAACAACAACTTATAAATCTATTAACAACAATTATAAAGAAAGGTAGAAAGAAAAGTTACTGAACAAGAAAAAGAAAGACTGTAAAACTAATACAAAATATGTATTATCCTAACTAATAAAGAGAGATTATTCTATTTAAATGCGTTTACTGTACGAATCCGAAAATTACCCATTTAATATTTAAAACAGATAAAATTACTATTTTTAATTCAATACAGCCCTGTAATTTAATCACCCAAAGATTAATTTATGATAATCCCCGAAAACTGAAAAGTCTAAACACTAAAACCCTGAAACTTATAGGTAAAACAACAATTATACTTAAAACCCACAATTTAACTTTACACTTTTAAGAAACAAAGGATTCACTACACAAGAGGTATATCAAAGAGAGAAATGAGTCCGAAACTATGTACTCTTAAAAACCCGCCTAGTTACACCTGAAAATAAAGCCTCTTTGGTACTTGGTCAAACCGAACCCGATAACAGAAACTTCGGAACTTAGTAAACCGAACACGACAATAGAACTTTAGAAACTTAGTAAACCGAACACGATAAAAGAACTTTAGGAACTGAATTGTGAATCTCCCTGATTAAGCATCTAACTTCTAAAGACACCCCTTAAATTATGCTTATTCAAATATTTAGCTATTTGAACCTATAGAAAGTACTAAAATCAATATCATCCCTCGGTACCAAGTGATAGTTTATTCTATCCAACCAATCAGAGGTCATTTCTCTCTAAGACTCTGCCTTAGATCATAAAACAGGGTCGTCCCAATATATGATTGTAGACATTACCGCTAGGTGACTCTAGTTATACCCTCTCGATATTTAATTAAAACCTTTTCTCTCTTTATGGACATTTTACCTTAAAAATCATATCTATAGCTAAACAATACATTCCATACTTATAAAATAACCGTAAAAACGGTCTTACAAATAACATTCCTAAATAACCTTAAATTTAAAGTACAGCAATCAGATTTACTTAAAAAAAACCCTTTTAAGCTGTTCCAGGGAAAATAAAAGAATAAATCTGATCCGACTTTTACATACATAGAATGGTCAAAATACAAATTCCAGGTTCTTCCTATATTTTCCATTTTTTTCTCAATAATATGGTTCATTAGCTCATTATAATGGACCACCCACGAAAGTCCCTTTATTTATTATTCCCATCTGGGGTTAGTATAGATTCTTATAAAGTTTACATTATCTTTGACAAAACGTGCTCTTCTATAGATTCTATTATTTATTTGAGTTTTTGCTAACAACCAGCTTTTAGGGTATTATAGAAAAATAAACTTTATGACTTAACAAATCTTTAGGATAACTTGGGCAATTTATTTGTTTAAGAAAAACCGTTCGTATTTGTTTAAAATAGTTAGCTACATTTGGGTTTTATTATCATATTTATGCTTGGAATAAAAGCTTTTAGAGCCCTTCTTTGAATTTTAAAATAGGAAACATATTGTTTTGCCTGAGAACGCACTTTAAATAAAAATAACTTAAAATAAAAACATAGATTTTTGCGTTCTATTACATTGCCCCCACCTTAGAATGAATCATATATTGACTAAAAAAAAATAGGAAAATAATATCTACGCCACTGGTTTGCATCTTGTACATTCGAAACTCAACACAATATCTACCAATTAAAAAAAAACTAAATCAAAATTACTATCAACAAAGCACTGATAACCATTCTGCTAAATGCAGTCTTTACGGGGCGATTCTCACACTTACCGACACGAACCCACAAATTTTTAGCATACACTCCTGTTCTTCCGCGATTTATTAGTTCCGATTCTGTCCAAATTCGTTACACTAAGTCTTTTCTAACCTCGCACTTCTGTTCTGTCTTGCCACGACAATTGGCTGCCTTACATGCCGCTTCCTGGTCTGGGATGTTTTCGGAATCTCATTCCCAATGGTACAATGGGCTTCACCATCACTCTATTCAGCTCTACATCTTCATTTGATGGGATTATCTCACCTCTAGTGAGTTGCCAATTCGTCTGATACAGGTTGGTATGGGCTAGGTTGTTTCATCAGCTCGCTTCCTTAACTATATAGTAGTTATTAACAGCTCAACAAATAACTAACTATTCAAGCTTATCCATCGAGAACATCACAAATGGAAAATGGATTTTCATCTTGAACAAAAGCCTCATACCTCCTCCGCTGCAGAGTGTGCCATGCTGGAAATTCGTGCTGCGAGAATAAATTGAGCATATACTAGGAGTCGGCGTTGTCAACGCCCACTATCCTCCTGGTAACCTGGATAGTTACTGCTTCCTAGTGTCGGGTATAACAGTGTCTGTTGAACTCTATACATGTCTTCCTGCGTATATATTCCATTGGAACTTTTTGGGGAAATGGAAAGTCCGCGCATTAAAATTCTGTCTTCCTCCTCATTGGCGTCTAATTCAAATACATCAGTGATCCTTCTCAACTCTGGGCTAACTTCCATCCAATAGTTAGCTGGGACTAGTGGTTTCCATTCCACTTCTGTTCCACGTTCCACCAATATATGTGTAATAGCGGTACGGAACAGATTTCAGTTTTGTATAGCACTTTACAGTGTAGAGTACTTCTCCCAATACTCCACTCACGTAACCTGAAGTCTGCTTTACAAGGTTTCGTACGACATCTGGCGATTGTTTGTCTAACGCTAATCTATTTTTAGGAATCTTTTCTCTCAGTTGGCATCTCTTCATGATGGACATAATCTCCTGGTACTGTGCTACGATGGCTGTCCAATGTCCAATTACTTGATCATTGTTTACTTGGTATGTAAAGTCATGTTCCGGTACGTACTGTCTCTTCTGGTCTACTTCTATTCTTTGGTATGATCTCCATATAGCTTCTTGGGTCCTGGCAAGGCTTCTCGGGTAATAGGGACACCTATTTTTAGCTCTCTGGTCTTGTCCGCACAATCATACGCTATTACTTCTGGTTAAAACATATGGGCTAAGGATTCTAGTGAAAAGATTCGTCGTATCATAGTTACTTTCCTTCTAAAACATCAAGACATTACTTTTGCTCACAACGGGTTATATACACAGTACAACATAAAAAAAAACAAATAATAAAAAAAAAAACTTTTTATTTAACTTCTCTTACAAACTAGACTTATATTATGCCACATACTTAAGTAATAAAACCTTATAATATGTAGGTACATTGACTGTACGAGAAGTCAATAGGCTGTACTTCATCTTCTATATTACCTTCTCTGGCTGGGCTTTCTCTAAAAAAAAATTAATTAAAGTTATAAAACAGTTTCTCCTTACAATACGTTCAACTATTAATTTCAGTAAACTTCTTTAACCTTTCACTTACCCTTTTTCCAAACTAGTTTAAGCTTTTCTAATCGTTCCCTTAAAACTTCTTCCATTTTATCTTACCTATTTCTCACTCTCGACTCACGATTGTCAAACTGTTACCTAAAAATGTCTTCCCATTTTTGTCTTACCCAAGCCAGATTTACCATTTTCTATATCCTTTTTCTTTAACATTTCTTCTATTCCTATCTACAGTTCTTCTTGTAGAACACAAGGAATTTAGTAAGATATTCGATAAGGAATTCGATAAAAAATTCGACAAGGTGCTTTCGTGTTCGGCGCATGCTCTGAAAATCCGTAACAACTTTTACATTTCTACCCATAGGCCTATTTCTTCTTGAAAAAAAAGATATCTCGGTAACTTCCCAAAACTACACAAACTCTTGGTTTTCTTACGGAATCCTAAATTACTGCTATGTTCACTACCGAGTCTCCTGATGTTTTCCTGCTACGTTCACTGAAGAGCCTCCTAATATACTTACTACAGAACATACTGATTTTTCCTGCTATGCTCGCTATAAAGCTTCTTGATACTTTCCTGTTACGATACTTTCCTAGTATGATACTTTCCTGAAATTATACCTTCCTGATATGATACTTTACAGTTCTCCTGCTATTGTCTCCTTGTTGTGAATGCAACATCTCCTCCTGCTACTATCTTCTTAGGCTCGCTACAACTCCTCCTGCTACTACTCTCCTGCTACAACTTCTCCTGCTACTACTTCTTATTATGCACGCTATTACTTCTCCTGCTACTATCTCCTTATTATACACACTATTACTTCTCCTGCTACTGTTTCCTTAGGCTCCTTCTGCTACTATCTTCTTAGGCTCCTCCTGCTACTATCTTCTTCCGGGATCTTGCAATTGGCTTTAAATTTATTCTATGCTCACCGCGGAGCCCAACATCATTTACTTTTCCAACACAGAACTGTGGAGAGAATCTGTCCTATCCAAACTAACTACATCACCAATTTTTTTAACAGGGGTGGGGGGATTATTTATGGTCTGAGGTGAGGCAATATTTAGAAATCGGACAACAGTGTTCTATTTTGTTTGTTTGTGGTTTTCAATGTTTACTATTTCTGTCGCCATACAAATGCCGATACATGTGTGATTTGTTGACTCGCAAATCATAGTACGTACGTCTACGAAACTAGGAAATTGCATCCGTGAAAAAACCGGTAATTCTAAGTCTTCATGCAGTCTTGTTACTAGGGGTGATCAGTCCTTAGGGTTCGACTGTTGAAGTTTAATACTATTGTTAATCAGGTTGTTGTCCTTTTCTTCTGGTCTATTATTCATCTGGAAAAATCTTCTGTGCATCATCGGGACTCCATCCTTAAGATTTACAGCAAAATTTTTATTACTATTTATTGGTGAACCAACAGAACTAGACATGCATGCTTCATATTCAAGGTTAGGTACCATCTCCCCGGCACAACTTGAGCTATGTATCTCTCTTACACGCTCCTATGCGCCCAGCACTCTCCTGAGCTATGTATCCCTTGTACACGCTCCGTGCTCCCTGGCTATCCACCAGTAAATTCAATTTCATTCTTCTCGCTTGTCGATCCCTTGAAGTGTCTCGCCTGCACTTCTGAAGCATACAGATAACACTCGCCTATCTGTGTAAATACGCTAGTTCCATCGCATCGTTGATGTGATTTTCAACGAGGTAGAGTCGTTCTGGATAACCATTTGCAATATCAAGTTATATCCACACAGCACCATTCTTTTAGATTCTTTTAGTCTTCTATAGACTTAAATTGATCCATAAAGCTCATTTGTTCTTCCATCTTTATCCGTGACTCACTGATATGTTTTTGTAATATTTCTAAATGGAACTCAGTCGTTTCATTGTCAACATCACAATTATCAAAGTATTCATCAACTAAGTATTCGTAAATGGATCTGTGTTTTCTGGATATATCTTCTTTTCTCCGGGAATACTCAACTATCCGCCAATTTTTGACGTAAGACAGCACATTACCAACACTTTTTTTTTTAGTGAACACTTCACTAAATTCTCTCACTTTACAAAATTCCACAAAGCAACCTTTACCGTATATTCCTTAAAATAAAAATACGTAGACGAACGGTAACAAACCACCTTTAAAAAAAACAATAATAATAAAAAAAAAATCATACCTTACATGACTTAATCCGGATGTTAATTCATTGTTAAAGAAAAAATAGCATTTTACCGGAAAGGTGATTCTCGTACGCGTTAAATAATAAACCTTTTTAATCGCAAACACCTTTCAAAATACCGATCGATCGTAAAACTATTATTATGCAAATGTAGCACCAGACCCCAGACTATCATATTTTGTGACGCGCCAGTTTAAAAGAATAGTTAACTAAACAATATCATCAATCGGTTATATCCGTAACCCCAAACAATGAAAATAGGGTAGGTACCCTTTAGTCATAAACACCTTGATGGGCTACTACGTTCGCATAATAAAATACCTTGTGCAAATTCAATTTTATTTAAATGAGGGTATAGAGTACTGATTCTCAAAAATCTACTTTCAATGCAACTACAATATATTGCAAATAAATATTTCCATGCCTCTTACCTTTGTACCACAAAGTTTTTATACCCTTTTCAAAAAAACGAAATCGAAAAATTATATCCACAAAACCAAATTCCAATTAAACAACAAACAAAAACAATAACAATAACCTTATTAATATGTTCAATGTAGGTCCTGAAAGAAAAAAAAAATACCTGAAAAGAAAAATGTACCTAAATAAAATACGCTGCACTGCATTCATAATATTGAAAATTCGCTGCTATTCCGTCATCAATATCAGATCAGAACTGATTACAATCGGACCTGTGAAAAAATAATTTATAACTGTATGTAAATTGTAATATCGCAATTTAAACGATGGACAGTCGTACTACCATAATAGTACTGGTCACTTTCCAAGAGACTGAAATAAAATCAATAAATAATTATCAAAAATCATAATGGAACGCTACTACTTTACACTGCTCAAAAGAACTTTTTCATTAAGACACGGATGGTTCGTTTACGAGTTTATAACAGTTTGTAGCTTCCAGGTAACAAAATATTACGCTGAAATAGAAACAGATTAGTTTGTCAGTTAAACAAAAATATGTATACCTACAACAAAATTTCAATATTTAAATTATTATGGCCGGTTATTAGAAAAAACATCGCTAACAATATTATGTTATTATTACAATTATAACATACCACAGAATGACATAAATAGACGCAGCTGTTCTGAATAATATCAACCTCAATAAGAGCTGTTATACAGCTTCACTCAGTAAATATGTTTTCTTATATTTACAAGAATCGCAAAAGGGTTGAATTTCATTATCTAAACAATAAATGATTTCTACACCTCATTTAAACAAAAATACGATGACATATATTTGCACCATACATGTCAAAGGAGCACCAAAGTTCTATTAGTATTCAACTACTCCACAAACAGTCAAAAATATGTTGTGTTTTATACATACAAACCGAAAAAAACTTAATACTGATGGAATCTTTTATCTTTGTTATTACACGTCAAATTACGTATTCTTTTTACATTTTACTTTTAATCCTTAAATCGGGTATGCTCTAAAACCGCATATCGAGTAAACAATTATTACTTTAACACAACACATTATGACCTAATTTAGTAAACATGCAATCCTTCTTCCTGTTGGATTCTTACTGCTGTGCCCTTACTATTTCCTGAAAATCCCTATCTCTACATCTCACATTAACCCGCTAAAATCGAGATTAAGAACACTTTAATTATTGAGAAAATTAATCTTTAACTTTTCATAGACTGTTAATTTTGAACCATATACCTTAAAAAAAAATACGCGCTTTACCTTTACTTAATGATCAGTAATTTCCGTTAATTTACTATTATTGCGGTAACATGCAATTTCTGCGACAACCGAAAAACAAAATAATCCCAAGAAAAGCAATTGACTGTTACAGATATATTTTATTCCAGTGAATAAAATAAGTGTAAGAAAAAGTTACATTTTTACATGTGTGTTACATACTCGATATATAGTAACATGACAGATTGATTAAAATTAGAACATATCGACGATGAAATACGCTAAAATTCACGGTTTATACGATTTTATTGTGACTTTTAATCAATTAAATACAATTATTACTTAAACAAACAGATCAAAGATTAATACATACCACAAAATAAATAAATTTCTTTCGAAATTCATTCATATTCATATTCCAATATGTAGGTCCATTTTTAGCTAATATGTTCCAATTACCACAATCAACTCGATATTTAAAACAATACTATGCTTTTTGACTCAAAAGCAATTACTTTTCCAGGTAAAATTTACTTTATTTACCTACTATCCGACAAATATTCCGTCAAACAAAGAAAACAAGAAAAACTGAATGAACAGAGAATGGGTTCTCTGGTTTTTGATAAAGAATTATATTATACGCATTTTATGATCATCGTTATTTGGGGCTATTAAAACCATTCTAGCTGGCGTAAGGTTCACTATCTTTGTTGCTCAGCTTACATCAATTACAATCATATTATCACTGACAACAAAAACATTGTTACATTATCCTTTTATCAACAAAAAAAAACTATCCAAAAAGAATACACAGCGTACAGGTATTAACTATTTTTTTATGAAAAAAATATTGAAATTTTTCAAAAAGAAATTCGATACGCTGACAACAAGCAAAAGAGAAAAGTAGTGGTCACTTTTTATGTGAAAAAAAAAACATTTTAATTCAGCAAAAGAAATTCCCTAGTTGACCAACAATTTTTTTATCAAAGATTGTAAGCTAGCAAAAAGACATCCCACCGCTGCCACCAATTTTATGTGACAGGATTGATCTGGTATATCACTAATTACTAGTTAATTACGTGGTAGCGTTCTGACTATAATAAACATTATTCATTATCAATGGTAGCGTTTCTGACCGAGAATACCAGACCTGGTCCTTTCACATAAGGGTAGAATTACTAGTATAATAACTAAGACAAATATATAGCAAGAGCACTCTTGGAGATGATGGAGTTCTTCATGATAACGTCAACGTCGTCTCGTTCTGTTAGTTGTATCTACTGTTAATACCAAACGACCTACCAATGTCGACCAAACAGCAATATCCAGGTGATGATGTTAACAATAACGTCGCAGCGACGCGTCTTTAGGGCGCGAGAGCAAACCGTTCAACCTTTGTTAATGAAACCCTTTATATTGATTGTTACAATAAAACAACACCCAGTTTAAACAACAACTTATAAATCTATTAACAACAATTATAAAGAAAGGTAGAAAGAAAAGTTACTGAACAAGAAAAAGAAAGACTGTAAAACTAATACAAAATATGTATTATCCTAACTAATAAAGAGAGATTATTCTATTTAAATGCGTTTACTGTACGAATCCGAAAATTACCCATTTAATATTTAAAACAGATAAAATTACTATTTTTAATTCAATACAGCCCTGTAATTTAATCACCCAAAGATTAATTTATGATAATCCCCGAAAACTGAAAAGTCTAAACACTAAAACCCTGAAACTTATAGGTAAAACAACAATTATACTTAAAACCCACAATTTAACTTTACACTTTTAAGAAACAAAGGATTCACTACACAAGAGGTATATCAAAGAGAGAAATGAGTCCGAAACTATGTACTCTTAAAAACCCGCCTAGTTACACCTGAAAATAAAGCCTCTTTGGTACTTGGTCAAACCGAACCCGATAACAGAAACTTCGGAACTTAGTAAACCGAACACGACAATAGAACTTTAGAAACTTAGTAAACCGAACACGATAAAAGAACTTTAGGAACTGAATTGTGAATCTCCCTGATTAAGCATCTAACTTCTAAAGACACCCCTTAAATTATGCTTATTCAAATATTTAGCTATTTGAACCTATAGAAAGTACTAAAATCAATATCATCCCTCGGTACCAAGTGATAGTTTATTCTATCCAACCAATCAGAGGTCATTTCTCTCTAAGACTCTGCCTTAGATCATAAAACAGGGTCGTCCCAATATATGATTGTAGACATTACCGCTAGGTGACTCTAGTTATACCCTCTCGATATTTAATTAAAACCTTTTCTCTCTTTATGGACATTTTACCTTAAAAATCATATCTATAGCTAAACAATACATTCCATACTTATAAAATAACCGTAAAAACGGTCTTACAAATAACATTCCTAAATAACCTTAAATTTAAAGTACAGCAATCAGATTTACTTAAAAAAAACCCTTTTAAGCTGTTCCAGGGAAAATAAAAGAATAAATCTGATCCGACTTTTACATACATAGAATGGTCAAAATACAAATTCCAGGTTCTTCCTATATTTTCCATTTTTTTCTCAATAATATGGTTCATTAGCTCATTATAATGGACCACCCACGAAAGTCCCTTTATTTATTATTCCCATCTGGGGTTAGTATAGATTCTTATAAAGTTTACATTATCTTTGACAAAACGTGCTCTTCTATAGATTCTATTATTTATTTGAGTTTTTGCTAACAACCAGCTTTTAGGGTATTATAGAAAAATAAACTTTATGACTTAACAAATCTTTAGGATAACTTGGGCAATTTATTTGTTTAAGAAAAACCGTTCGTATTTGTTTAAAATAGTTAGCTACATTTGGGTTTTATTATCATATTTATGCTTGGAATAAAAGCTTTTAGAGCCCTTCTTTGAATTTTAAAATAGGAAACATATTGTTTTGCCTGAGAACGCACTTTAAATAAAAATAACTTAAAATAAAAACATAGATTTTTGCGTTCTATTACAAGACCACGACTACTGATAGTACTGATGCTGGTGAAGTTGATGAAGATGGTTCCCAAGTCCTTTTACCCAGCAGCACTGCTAGCAGTGCCAGCACTGAACAAGTACCCTTAGAGTCTGGTTTAGTTTTTTCCGCCTTTGCCAGCAGTGCCAGTACGGTCACGAAGAGGTTGACAAGGTCAAAATCTGGGATTCCTGCCAAACAATCCAAATAAACTTTAGAAGACAGTCAAGAACTAGAATCGACAAATGAGTATGGGTCAGATTCAAATGAACAATCTACGGAGTCTGACAACGATTCTATCGCTATTTATGAAGATTCGTCGTTTAGCAGTGATAATGGTGATTCATCTTAGGAAGCCTTGGGCCTTGGTCTTACTTTTAGGTTATATTTTGTTGTTTGTTGTTTTGTTTTATTGCTTGTTTTCGTTTATAAATTATATAAATAATATGATAGATAATAAAAGGTTGGGTCAGTATTTTATTTACATAATTTCCACACAAGAACACATCACAATCACAATGCAATATGCAACCTTAAAATTACCGTAAAGCTAAACTTTTCCAACTTTTCCAACTTTTCCGAACTTTTCTTGAAAAGTTGATCGAACTTTTCATCAATTTCAATTTTTCCGGAGAAGCTGCAACCCTAGCTGGTCGTTTAAAATATTTTTTTGAATTATTCTGTTAATACCACAGAACTAATAAAAATGAGGGGAACTCCTAATAGGCCATATAAATGGCCCTTTATAGAGATATAGCCGCATGCTTGGAGTTTTAGTTTTCGTAGATTTCCATACACTAATTTGAGTTGGCAGTATCATTGCCGTTTGCTGTAACTTTGTAGCGATAGGCGCGCGCCAACTAATGTTATCTGGACATCAACAATTTACCTTAAATAATATTAGGTTAATTTTGCTTTTTAAATTATAACAATATACATTTACATCCGTTTGTTTACTAACTTAATATTTTGAGGTTAGTTTTATGACAGGACGTTGACATCAGTATATTTTCAGGATAGTTTTGTTTGTCAAATCATGACAAGACGTTTCACTTATATCGTTTCCGGTTTACAACTCCGAGAGTGCTCCGAGAGCGCTCTGTGACGTCATCGATCTGCCCGAGATTTGCTGTCACTCCGAAGGCGGTTGCCCTCGGACGGAGTGTAAATTGAACGTGATTGCGCTTGAAAATTTGACAGATGTCAATATACAAAAATAAACAGTTAATTTTTAAATTTAAATCTACTTGAGCTCGTTTATGACATATTATACATATTATACATTTTGACAGGTCTGACATGTCAAATTTTTTTGCATTCTTTTTTGTCCAGGATAGTAGCTGCAAGAATCTGATATCAAAAATATGCAAAAAAATTATTTATACTTGAGGTGTCAAATTTTTGTACATTTTTTTCTTCTAAAGTCTAAATAAAAAAGTTTAATTAAAAAAACTTTTAAATCGGTCCTGTCAAATTTTGACAGGTAAACGTCAAATTTTTTTAAAAAATTTTCTTGTCCGAGGTGGTAGCTGCAATATTGCCAAATGAAATTTTTCAATAAAATAAAGTTGAATTTACTCTTGTCAAATTTTGACAGCTGTCAATGTCAAATTTGTATCGGCTATTTTTTCACCGAGGATAGTAACTGTAAGAATCTGAAATCAACATTTTTTTATCTCTTTAAATAAGACACCTGTCAAAATTTGACAGATTGACATATAAATTTTTTCAACTTTTTTTCTTATCAAAAAATAAAAAAAATCATTGTATGCAATATTCATCGAACTAGACGAAAAACAAACACAGAAAATACAACAAACGAGATTACACATCAACAAAAGAATAGAAAATGGTGATGGTTTGTGGTTCTGCGCAAGCGCTGCCTCTCTACTCTGTAAAAATTTTCAGATCGAAGAAGAGCACTCTCAAACGGATTCAGAGTAACCAAATTTGTAAATCCAACGTGCTACTCCGAGTGAGACCAGTGGATTTTGATAACCGAACACGCAAATCTCGGTTAGAGCACTCTCAGAGCGCGCGAAAGCAGTAAATCGAAAACGCTATTAGTTCTCCTTAAGGTGGCATTCTCAACGTCATTTAATCCATTACCAACCTATAACCTATCTCGCGTTATTTTTTCAAGTTTATTATTTTATTGACTAACATTTAAATAAAGTCAGTATTGTCGGCGCATTACTTAGGTAATCTGATATATTACAAAAATATCTATTTATTTCCTTGCTAATTTTGGGAGAATTAGAGTATAGTAAAAGAACAATGACATAATACTGTTAAAAAAAATCTTAGCCGATATTTTTCGCTATACAGTTCTCCTAAAATAAGTTATGAAATTCCTTGATATTTATTAAATATGTCAATTATTACCTATAGAATATCAGGTCGATATTGATTTAATTTAAATTTTGTGTAAAAGCTAGAAAACATAAATAAATCTACGCGAAATAGGTAATATGCTGGCAAGCATGTTGATACTCCCACCTTAAATCCCAAAGGGCCTTAATCAATACCCAATATTTTAAAGGTTTATAAAATCACAATCGCAAAACAGCACAAAAATAAAAACAAATTAAATAAGCGCGCGATTAGATTAACAAAAGGTATACAAAATCGTTATCATTTAAATTGACATATTTTGCCGTGAATATAATTTGCAATCGTTGCCAATTCTTTTCTAGTGGGAAAAAATGATTTCACCCAAAGTTAGGCCTTGTCTAGAGATGCTATTTTAAAACATAGGGTCTTATGGGTAATAAGTATTCTACTATTTTTTTTAGCTCTATGGTTAAGAGTCATATTTGGAAACCATGAAAATGTATATCAGTATTAAATGAACTACAGTTTTCCAAACGTCCAAACCGTTCAATATTAATATAGTCAGCACCTTTGAAATATATTTTTTATAGAATATAATATGGTTTCTAAGTTCTTTTGTTTCAGAATTACCCACATTTAGGGTTACATTAATGGTAAGGGCAAAATAAAATGAAAATCAATAAAGTTAATCCATCCATCCATCTCATGATTCAGATTAGTTGATTAACATTTCATTAAGAACAAATACCTTTCCACAAATATGGAAGGAAGTCAAAATATGTCCTATATTTAAAAAAGAGGATAAATCTGATATACAAAATTATAGACCAGTCGCTTTGTTGTCATGTCCGGCTAAAATATATGAATCTATTATGTATAAGTATGTATACAGTCATGTCAGAAATAAGATTACGGATTGGCAACATGGTTTTTTAAATAAAAATTCCACCACTACCAACCTGTGTAATATCACTCAATATATAGCTGAAAGTCTAGACAAAAAATACCAAGAAGACGTGATTTATACCGATTTTGCTAAGGCGTTTGATAAGGTATCACACTCTATTCTCATAAAAAAGCTGCGGTCTGAATTTGGATTTCATGAAAACATGGTAACATTTTTCGAATCCTATTTGCAAAATCGGAAACAACGGGTGGTTGTTAGAGGATATAATTCTAATTATTTTTTGGCTACTTCTGGAATCCCGCAGGGCTCTAGCCTGGGGCCATTGCTGTTTCTTTTATACATTAACAGCCTAGTTAAAGAAATTAACCACTCCAATGTATTAATGTTTGCTGATGATTTAAAACTTTATATAATAGTTAAAGATGCCAATGATTGTCAACGTCTACAGGAAGATTTAAATACACTATATCAATGGACAATTAAAAATCGGTTGTATTTTAATATAGATAAGTGTAATGTTCTTAGTTACGGTAGAAAAAAGAGCATAATACATTATGAATATTTAATTAATGGAACAGCATTGGCTCGGGTTACTGAGATGAGGGATCTTGGAGTTGTTTTCGATTCTCAATTAACTTTTAAAACCCATTTATTTGAAATACCAAAAAGGCTTCCAGAATGTATGGTTTTGTAGTTAGAAATTGTAGACTGTTTACAAGTATGAAATGTATAAGAGTTCTATATGTTGCGTATGTAAGAAGTGTTTTGGAGTATTGTTCAATTATATGGAGTCCATACTATGAGAACCATAAATAATCCATAGAAAAAATTCAAAATAAGTTTTTAAGATAAATCTATTTTAAAGAAACTGAAATATATCAGATTCATATACCAAAAATGAATGTTATGAAAGCGTACAATCTCAAGAGCTTAGAAAATTGAAGGAAAATAGTCTCTGTTCTTTTCTTGCACAAGCTAGTAAATAACTTAATTGATGACACCAGTCTACTATCTTGTTTAAATTTTTATGTACCGTCTTATAGAACAAGAAATCCTCTGACATTGTATGTTGATAACGCCCTTACAAATTACTATAAGAATTCACCGATCACACAAATGTGTAAACTATATAATTCTATGCAAAACCAATGTGATTTGTTTAATATTAGTAAAGTTAGGATTAGGAAAATGTTAAATGAAGTATGTCTTAAATACTATCCATGTGCAATGAAGCTTGATGACTCCTCCTGCGTGCTTATTGGAGTGTGAAGTTTGAGCTATTGGTTTTGGACAAGAAAAGGCTTCCAGATATTGGCGATATCCTATACTTGGTTTACTAAATATATGGGTATTTTGATTCATGAAAGCTGCTTCTTTGAACTTTCGTTTTCTCCAGTGCTGTTCCGTGTCCAAAACCTTGGCTTCTGACCACTGTATATTATGCTGGTCGGTCCATACATGTTCCGCTATACCTGATCTCGAAGTTTCACCTCTTTGAGTATGTTTCAGATGTTCTTTAACTCGTACGGGAAGAGGTCTTTTTGTTTCTCCAATGTACGATTCGCCACACTCGCATGGGACAAGTTTTTGTGTTTTCATTACGGGGGGGTTTACTTTTGTAAGAAAGCTTCTAAGCGTATTTCCGGATTTGAAGTCTGTTTTGATATTATAGTTTTTGGTTATCCTTCTAATCTTTTCAGAAATCCCCTTGACATAAGGTATTGTGAGAAATGCTTGCTCCTCTTTCGTTTCTGTATTAGTTTTTACTTCGAGATTTTTAAGTTTTGAGATGGTATAAGTTACAAAGGTTTCAGGGTACCCGTTCTCTGGTTTGTTTTTAAAACTAATAATAAAATAATTACAAGCAATTTTTCCGTACTTTTTACCAAACCTTATTTATTAAGACATTCATTCGAAAAACGAAAATGCAATTTCCTACAACAGACAAAAATAACAAAATAATTATAGGCTGTATTCACGGTAACTAACGCCCGTGGCTTATTGTCTGCGAGTAAACGTCTTTGCTGCAACCTTCACATTTATGAAATTCATACGCGTATCTCCATTCTTTTGAATAAAAATGTTGGCATGCTTGAAAAGAGTTGACGGCTACAATAGCTACGTCTTGCATAAAAATATTAGTATTTAAGTAAAAAATGAGGAAGATTAAAGATAATTAAGTACTCTTTGTCTTTGTAGGAGCCAAACAGTGTTTTAAGTTTTTAATGTTAAATATTTACTTGATATCTCAAAATATAGGCAAATAATTGAACCAGAATATTAGGGGATATTTAACAATAAATTCAAATATTTAGAAGATAATATAGTGTCCGCGAAAACAATTAAGAAGCGATTATTGTGGCATATCGGACAAGTGTGTAATTGTTTTTTATAATGGAATACACAGGGATCCAAGCACAATGGGGCGGGTAGAAAGGATTGTATTCTAGTGGGTGCCAGCGTTGATCTGTTTCTAAACTACAAAACTGCCGATGTTTCGGTGAAAATGCAAATAGCGTTCCCTATACTGGATTGTGATGCACTTCGTGGTTTATTTAGTTGTCTACCTTTCGATTATTACCAGTGTGACTGCCTTTTATATTGGTGTTAATTCCGCTGGGATGGCGCTACGGTGTATTGATGGCCGCTTTGATTTTGCAAAAGTTTTTTTAATACGTCTTACCGCCGTTATCAGGATTGCTTGGGTTATGGCTGCTCGTAGAGTCCTAACAAGGACGAAACGGCCGTCGTGGTCTATTCGTCCCAGGGTATCCATTGTGCTTGGATCACTGTGTATTCCAATATTTACAACAAATTCCAAAAACGCGTCATGTTCTTTTTTGAACGGCAAATTTCTGGGCGGGTAGCCACGGAGGATGTAGGGAATATATCCCTTAGCATAGATAATGATCAATAGCATTCTTAAAAGACTGAGTCGGTGCATACAGAATTTTAGTTTATAATAATTATTATATGAAGGTGAATCTTGTGTTTAATAAAAAATAAATAAGCACTCGTAACTTCGGTTGATGTAGAAATGTATTTTCGCAATTAACATGGATATACTTCGTTCGACAGACGTCGTTCTTTTACTGCAGAACACTTGGAGCAATTATATTATGGTAAATAATATATTTTTATGTTACAACAGCTCATAACTTGGCATGAAAGTGCCAAGCTGGTTTTAGTGTTGGACGATTCGCTAGCATACATTATTGGAATTATCGGCGCCTATGCCCGTTAGCAACTTAGCAATACACGCTGTACAATAAATACTCGCTACAAGGTGCCTATACAGGGTTAGGAGAAATAACCAGAACGATCGATTATTTCAAAAAGTACGGGAGTTAGCAAAAAATGGCTTACATAAAAGTAGTAAGGCTTTTAAAAAGCTACATATCTGTACATAAACAAACACAACAAAAAGTTGTGGAGAATTGAAACTATATTTTTTTAAATGGAACAAACAACATTATAATTTCATGTCAGTTGGAAATAAACAATTTTACAAGCATTATCTCCCCTTACATTTTATGTACATGGTATAGTACCTACTAACATTTTTATTACCTATTGAAATTTGTAGAATTTTTTTGGAGCAAAATATTTTCTGACTTAAACCCTTTTCTCTACTAATGAAATGTAAGGCTAGCGTACCTAAAGCTCAAAATAAAAAATCAAACTCATTCAAACGGCAGACACGTCGGAACCCATACAACGAAAGTGAAACTTCTTCGTCGTAACTCGGTGGAATGTGATGCATGTAAGTTGAAAAGATTGTTCATTTAACATTCCTTTCCAATTATGGTTATTAGAAGAAGCAGTGGTTTTACGAATTCCGCTTTGTGAAGTCCCGAAGAAAAATTGTTTCGACTTGACATACTGCCATGACGTGCTGCAATATTTTTAAAAAATTGATAAACTTACGGACAATTAAACTAGAAAGAATGCTTTTGGTTTTATTATGTGTTTGTAAGATTTTGTACTGTTAATAAGACAATAAAATTGCTTTAGCATTTTATGCTCTTGAGAAAGATGACAGAAAAAACAATTGAACAAAAATTCACTACATTGGTCAATCCACGGACCAAATTACACTATAATATATTTGGGGCATTTGCCATTTATTTTACTTACGGGTCCCATTGAAGGAATTAGATTTATCTCCATCCTTGTCAGACTTAGCGTTTTGTATTTGACCGATAAAGAGCAATAGATTTATTTAAAAAAAGGAACAATATCATTCTGAAACCCTAGGCAAGTTGATGTATTGTTAATGCAAGTGTATTGTTAGTTGTCTGCCGTTGAAGAACAGTGACAGTCGGTTAAACCAATAAAAACAACTTTTCAATTTTCATTAATAATTGCGATTGATACATCCAAAGTAGTGCGTGTTTAAAAGGCATCACGTTTGTGTCAAAGTTTATCAAAAGTAATTTAACACATTTCTATGTTTTTGTAACATAACCTCAGAAAATTTTATTTCCGACAGATTTGAAATTTACTTCCTTCTAACCTTATTTTTTCTAATGTCATATAACGGCGCGTAAAATGTGCCCGGTATAAAATGGGTTTCTATTATCTTTCTCAAAATAAGATGGACACACGTGTCCATATTTTACCTATTATTACTCTGTGCCATTGCAGCTAAACCATTTTCTTTTGTCTGGAAACATTCAGAAAATTTATTATTTATTATTTGATATAGTTAAATTCACATAAATCTTTAATGCCAAATGTCAAGACTTGTCGTCTAGTTACTTTAGATTTCACCAACTTACTAAATTTCTTATACAGCTGAGATTGGTCACTGTTTTTTCTTTTTCTTTTCTGGAATTGTTCGGCCAACTCTTTTTAATCGTATGAAATAATACAAGATAGACATACATTTGTGTGCAGTACAATTATACTAATTAAATTTTGCCATTAGAAATTTATATTTTATGAGTTGCTGCAAGGTTGCTGCAGTATTTGACAAGTATGACAGAATTGAAATGTCACGGCGTTAAAAGTTTATGTGAATTCAACTATAGATTGGTCACCTTTTGAAATTTTCTTCCAACCTTACTTTTTCTGATGTCAAAACACGACGCGTAAAATGGGTTTCTACCGTGCGAGCAAAAATTATTTGCATCAAAGAGGACCTTGCATCTAAGGACGTAATGCTTAGCCGTAGAGCTCAATACCTGTTGGGTGTCAGTAACTACCTGAATTAACAATCAATCAGTTATTCCGTCACGACCTTTGTCAGTCGTTACAAGTAATTTGATTCATCGCTAATTTTTCCAATGTCTTGAACAATTCACACAATGGGCTTTACGGAACAGCACAAAACATTCATGGTTGAAGCGTACTTTCGAAACGGGGTTAGAGTAAATGGTGAGTGGCAATACAATCCGGGTGTGTGCACGGACGATTTTCACGAACATTTTCCTAACGTTGCTTTTATTGCTGGGGATTTTTATCATCGTCTGAAAAGAACCGTGGCTGTGTTAGGGAAACAGGTTCTATACAACAAAAAAAGGAGCAGGAATACCATCTGTAAGAACAGAAGAATTTGTTGCAAACGTTCGTGAAATAATGCAAAATACGCCAACAAATTGTATAAGACGCCTGTCCCAAGAAGTCGGAAGATCTTATGCAACATGCTTATTCTTAAGAAGCAGCTAAATTTATTTCCTTATAAAGTGCAAGTATTCCAAGAAATAGAAGCAGCAGATTTTGAAAGACGCAGGAATTACTCTCAATGGTTTACCCAAAATTTATTGGAAAGAAATGATTTATTAGACCTGACATTTTTTCGGATGAAGCCTGGTTCCACCTCTCCGGTTATGTGAATTCTCAGAATTTAATTATTATTTAAAACATGTGGGGTGTTTTATTTTTCTGTCACATACTTTAATTCGCTAAGATATGGATCTACTTAGATTTTTTAAAATACTACTTTAATTTGGCTGACTGTGTACTCGAACCCCTATGTAATTGCTCAAAACGCCCACGAAGTGGTTTTATTATAGGTTTAGGTTCTCGCTTTTACGACGCGATGTCTGCATTACGGTGAGGTGAACGTTCCGACGAAGAAGCTATGAGCACGTCCACCAGGACTCGCAGATATTATCGACTAGGATACGACAGTCATAAATTTTAACAACCTAATGCTATAAGAGCCATTGTACGTTTTCAGCTGTATCGAAAAAATTTACCAAAAGTTCGTATGGTACCTAAAAGTACCTGTCACCTTGTAGATAGTAGATAGTCTACAATCAAAACTCAACAAATTATTCTATCTCTCTATCACTGGTAGATTAAGAAAATGTTTTAAAGGGCTTTTAGAAAAAAATTATAAATTCACAATTTTTTTAATGGACTTGTCCACTATAACCGAATTTATCATATTCAGAACTTTGGATAAGAAAAAGCCTCCTGGAAGACCAAGAAAAGCAACCCAACCAAAGGCGGCTGGTTAATGAAGGGCTCTCTGGGGCGCCGCCCTCCCTGCAATTATTTCAAACAGAATCCAAAAATACTTTACTTAAAAAACCAATAACGCAATGTATATAAGCAATCAATTAAAATAATTCAAACCAAACGTAGCCCTATTCTAACGGGCAGGCTATACTCATCAGTGTTGCCAACCTTTAAAAATCAAATTTCCCATGAGAAGGATGAAAATTTCCCTTTTTTAAAGAAAAGTCCCACGAATGGTGAAACTTTTCCAAATTATAAATATTAGCGTAAATTATAAAAGGAAATGTCACCTCTAGTAATAGGGTAAATCCCCAAATGCAAATTCCTAAAGTAATGGCAACTTTAATTGGTAAAACGATAGCAAAATATCCTTTAGGTTGAGATTACAGCTCTGCATTGGACGTCTGCAGCTGCAAGTAGCAGTTTGCAGACGCAAATGACAAAATTGGAATTCCTGAAAATGTTTATCATACTTTTCGTCTGCAAATTTGCCTAAGGTTGAATGGTTCTACAAACTTGCAGATTGTAGAACGTATAATATTTGGTAAAAACTAACCTATATTTTGGGGATTTGATGTATGGTGGTTATTTATAATTTGTATCAGATTTTATATATATAAAAAAAAGGGAACATTGAGATTTAAGTTTAATTAATTAAATATTGCCATGAATTTGGAAATATTTCACATATTTGGCAGTCGATCTCGATAAACCAGAGAAGGTTGGAAGAGTAAAAAGTTTGAACTGCGGTAAAAATGGCGGATTTGAAAATAGTTTTTGGAATGTCAAAGTTATTTTGCGTCTACAAGTCCGCCATATTTGCAGATCTGCAAAATTGCAAGTTCTGATGTGCGAATACACTCAGTGCGCACTACATCTACCAATGGAAATCGCAATACTCACGATTAAGTCTGCGTTGTTAACAGAAGATCGCCCAGCCAGTACGATATTGTAGTTATTATCCCAACATTAATTGTAGTAATTAATCAAATTCCTGTTTAGCAGGCTATATGGAATATCCCACGAATATTGAACTTTAAGTAAAAATTTCCCTTTTCCCTTTGGACCTTATAATTTCCCCAGAATCGAGAAATTTCCCACGAATTGGCAACTCTGATACTCATAGACAAGCGAGTTGCGCGCTCTCAAGGTTGTACTAAGCGCGGGTGGTGGCGGGCGACCGATTTATCCGTCCCGATTCAACGCGCCTTCTCGATGGGTTGTCATGATGACAAAGGCCTGACGTCACCTACACATCGCACAACGAGCGGCCACGGAGAGCTCCAATTTTCCGCGCCCACTGTTCGCGAATCGCAATGCGACCTGTCGTCTGTCGATGCCGTTGACTCGCTGACGTTTTGTTTATTTGTTTTGATTTATTTATTAATTACGTTATAAGAGTGGAAAATGTCGTGTAATATGAAGGTCAGTGATTTACAGAAGCTTGTGTTTCGTTCTCTGAGCTTAAGTGAAAAACTTGAACTTGAAAAATGCTAGAAATTGAACATAGTACAAGTGCAATCAAAATGTAAAAGTAAGGCACAGTTTACACGTAAGTTTGACAAAGAAATATATAATAAAAAATCCTGGATATGCGGTTGTGAGGACAAAAATTATTTTTTTTTATTTCGTGTGTCTTCTTTATGACGGGGATGATAATTGGACTATAAATGGGGTGCAGGACTTAAAACATCTTTCATAGAAAATAAGAAAACATGAAAATAGTGCAAAACATCGTTATAATGTGGTAAGTTTTGAGATGTTAGGACAAACTAATATTTTATCTTGTTAAAGTAGTGCTTATGCTAATGAAATTAAAATTCACAACGAGAAAGTTAGAAAAAACCTCGGATAAAACAGACACGTACTTTCGAAAATAATAGACATTTAAAAAAAAATTATTTAAAGCCAGCGCCCCCCCTGACTTGCTAGTCACGAGTCGCCACTGAACGCAACAACATGATAATGGTCTTGTGCAATACTTGGAGGAAAATCACTTTCAAATAAGGCGAGCTGCTATTCAGCAAACAAATTTTCCTGGTTCGAGACCGACAGGTTGTCGTAGTGTAAAAGAATCCCATTTAAAAAATTATGTTGCCGCCAAAAAAAATGAAATTAGGGGAAGAACACAAACAAGCACGAATTATTTTTGCCTTAATTAATATTTTGCGGCCAGACTGGAATAGAGTAGTCTTTAATGACGAAAAAGTTTTTCAGTCTACGTTCAACGGACATATCAGGGCATACAGACCTCGTAATACAAGATATTATACTGAAAATGTTATCAGTAATTCTGAAAGATCATGGGGATTTTCTGTGGATGTATGGGCATGGGTGAGTTATCATGGACTTGGAGTGTGTTGGATTGTGAATGAAAGGTTTAATGCACTTACAAAAACATTTGGGAATATATTATGATGCCTAGTGCATCGCAACATTTCCCTGATCAGAGCTTTATTTTCCAACGGTTCACAGCGCGGGTAGGTATGGCCAAAAATTGGTTCCAGAGAAATAACGCGGAAAATTTGCCGTGGTCTTCAAAAAGTCCAGATATTAATATAATAGAAAACGTGTGGGGTCTAATGACACGAAAAATATATAAAGCCAATTTCAGACCAGCTAACAGAAATGAACTTGTTGAGTTGAGTTAAGTGATGATCTTGATTTTGTGAGAGGTCTATACTTATCGATACCCAATAGACTGAATGAACTTTTACGAAAAGATGAAGCGATTACTAAATACTAAATAGGTGTAATTTTCTTTTTTAAATTAATTATTGTGTACAATAAAATGTTTGAATTAAGTTAGACTTGTTATTTGTTATTTTTTAATGAAACGAAGAAAAAATGGTAATAAAAATTATAAATATGACACGTTTAAATCCAGCCTAGCCCAATAAATAAAAAGTTTAGTCTGTTATAATTTGAACACAGTCAATAGCTTATCCTACTTTTTTAGGAACTTCCGGGGATCATGAGTAGGTTTATAACACACAATCGATGTCCTACTTCTTTCTGAACTCAACAGTACGTGTCAAAGTTGTAAAGGGTGAAATTTGTATTTGACATGGTTAAAATTTATTTCGAATGATCAAAGAATGCGATTATTGCGGCATGAATTTATAGCTAAGGCCATGAGCACACTATGCGATTTATCATTTGCGATGACCCGCAACGTTATCACAAAAACCTAAAATTTAAAGCTTTAAAAGCATGCACATACAGCATTCAGTTTTGTACCCCAAATTGATTAATAAATAAATTGATTCAACGGTTGGTAAACAAAATAAATATAAATTGTAATATTAAGCATTGGGTTTATTATATAAACGAAATAAAGTAACAATGTTTTCATTATGGCAAAGGCAAACTTACCTCTACATTTTGATTCTTAAACCGTCATTAAAAAAAAAATGGAAGTCAGTTTATAAATAATAATCAAAATAAAAGAATCTCATGGCATGTTATGCTCATTCATCTTCGCTTTTTTCAAGGTCCGAAAAATCTTCTTTACCAATGCTTGAGTTTGTGTCATGCAATGACAATGACATTGAAACATGAAATTCTGAATCTGGGTCCAAGCCAGAGCCATCCTTTTTTTTTCATATTTTCATTTCATTTGTTGTCAACGGTCATTTTCATTTGTTGTCAACGGTATTTTAGATCCCATTGACATCGACTTCGTATCATTTTCTGAGGTAAGGCTACTCTCTGGTTATCTTGTCGCAATACACACACTGGTATTCTCCGAAATAAAACTAGGGATGCGCGATACGATACGATATTTTACCTTCCGATACCCGATATTTTGTATCGATATTTTTTATTCGATATATAATGAGTATCGAAATATTTTACTCTGTATCGTTCAGATAGTATCGATACATCCCAAAATTCCCAAACCCACAATTTTATTAATTTTATGATGCGGTTTGCAAAACAGCAAACCTCGAGCGGAAAATGCCCGGTCCGACCTTGAAAAATATACTAGTATTTTCTAGTGGTGGTTTTTTAGAAACGTTAAAAATCGTAAAACAAAAAATAACAACGCGGATTGAAAAAGTATCGATATTTAGGGTATCGATATTTTTCAAACCGATATTTTATTGCATCGATACTCTACCATACGATCCGGATCGATACAAAAGATCGATACTTTCAGCGTATCGGAACATCCCTAAATAAAACCAGACCGCACCGCTCGATGGCAAGCTGTTTGATTGGACAACGACGAGTACGACGAGTACGACGACGACCCGACGCGATACAACAGGAAGCACAAAGAACGAAATGTTGGCGGGAAATTTAAAATCCGAATATTGGAAAATTCCGAATGTTCCAAAGGAAGGGCGAATATTTCGGAAATATTCGTAATTTATGGAAATATTCACCTCACATCACTAGTCAGCGATCAGAAATGTATTATTATGATTAGTAAAATTTGATATTTTTCTCTTATTATTACTAAATTTTTAAATTACCTCTATTTTGGTATTTTTAATACAACTTGGCAAGGCGAAAAATTGTGACGGTCAAGACCCAGTCGCTAGTCGCAGACGCGGACGTGCTGGTAACTACTTTTGCGAGCAACAGCTATTGACATTTGATTCTTGTAGTAAAGAATTCGTTGGTCGAAGGTGTATTGTTCGTTATATTGCAGACTGTATGAATATTACGTATGTAACTAAAACGATTGGGTTCGGTATATAATAATTGCAGTGAGAAAAAAAAACTGGATTTTAATGATGAGTAAGCTGTTTTCGTCAAATAATCTATAGGATACCTTACATGATCAGTTTCACTGTCAGTAATAATAAAGTAACGGCATTATTCACCTATGGTATTACTTTAGTTTTAACAATAGTAAGGTCTGCAAATTAAAGTACCTATTTTAAAGACGTGATGGCGCTGCGCGCTATATTCAAGTTGAACTTTACGTTTCCTTACCTTCATCAGATTCTAGCCTAATATGGCGAAAGGTCTCTGAGGATGGTTCTAGTCAAATTAAAAGAAAACTACTAAAATTTATACTTACATACGTGAGGATGATAATAGCAGGTATTCGCAATTGAGTTAAACATAGAATTTTTTACTACTAACTCCAAAAAATTACATATATTTGATTTGTTAAATCAGCTATGTTCACCGTATTTTACAATTTTTTTTTTCAAGAGTAGCCAAGAGTACAGTTGTAATAAAAATATCAATATCAATCAGACAATTTAAATAAATTTAAAAAAAATTATAGTGAGGGTGGGAGGCAGGGCCGTAACCAGGGCTTATTTTTCCAATAGGCCCTATAGGCCCAAGCCTGGGGCCCCCTTGCTCAGGGGGCCCCAAGATTGACCTAACTGAAATATATATAAATAAAAGAAAAATAAAAAATTCTATTTAAAAATTATTTCAAAAATTTAACTACCATTTATTGTTATTACGATCCGAAATTCAAATTCAACGCGATAACTGTCCAATAGGCGGCATTTCGGCATCACAAAAGGATCTTTTGATGTTCGACGCGTCAAAGGTTTGAACGGTACCGACAACATTCTTCGCCCCTGAATAGCGGGAGTCGCCGCATGCTTTTGTCTTTCTTTTTATTCATTAATAGTTTATGCAGTTAATGTTATGTAAACATTGTAAGCATTGGGCAAACCTAATTGAATTGCAAATTGCTTTAAATTTCAAAAGCGCTTTAACTGTTAATTTGACAAAATTAATAGATATCTATTTTTGTGGGTAAGTAAATTAAGTTTTCTTAAAAAAATATTTTCATAGCTATTTTTCTGATTAAACTTGTATGCAATATTATAGTAAATTTAAGAATTGAATTTTTTTTAGTGTTCTACATCTTAAGTCGGCAGATAAAAAGTACCATGATTTCTAGACAACATTTAAGCGGCAGCAATAAACGCAAGAAGAAAAGAATGATAGAAAATGAACCAGAAAAGCAAAAAGATGCAATGTTGTCTTAAAAGGGTTAAATCATATCTGAGAAACTCTTTGAACGAAGATAATAAAATAATGATCTGTCGTTGCTTCGCGTGATTTAAGTTGAACGGAGTAATTCAAACATATCATTTGATTGCCGTTGTTGGTGGGCGATTGATATCTGATGGTATGGTGTACTTTTAGTGCAAGTGCAAGATGCGTGACTGCGTGAATCTAATTTTGTGTTCCGTGATACAAGTGGTGTGTAGATGTGTCCTTATATTGAAGGTTAACCCCTTAACCATATACTTGATCCTGTTGCCATTAACATACTTTATAATAAATAAAACGAATCTTATTTGGTTTTACGTGGTTATAAAAATAAATGTTTTCGTATAAAAAAACATTGTCGTTCATTTCTGTGTTTTATTAGGCCTTATTTCAACTGATATGTTCCTTTAGGTAAGAACGCCATTTTTTTTTTTTTATGATTTCCTCACTTTATTTTTTCAAAATAAACATCCCTCCCGTAAGGTACGGCCCTGGTAGGAGGGAACCTCATCAACCCAGGCTTTATTTTATAGCGTGTATACAGTGAGGACCTAAAGTCCGTCCCCCCCCCTCTAACTTCTAAACCGTTCGGTAAATTTTAATGAAATTTTGAACGATAATATTTGAGCAAGTCTTGCACTTTTTGACATACCAATGACAGCATTAAATGTCAAGATGACAGCTAGGTCCGCTTTTGGAATATTTTTTTTAATGGAACACCCTGTATATTTTTACATTTTTAAATTTCACATAATATTATAATTATTTTTTATTAAATGCATTATTAGTCTATACTTCATAGTTTCCGAGATATTGACTCTCGAAAAATGACATTTTTGAAATTTGACAGCTTATAACCTTCTAACAGTACGTCTTAGAGCAAAACGGCTTACATGTCCCTATCTTCAATTTTTATTATCTTCCCAAAAAAATCAACTTCCAGTTAAACCGGAACAACTATATTTCCTGCTTTCGAGTTACATCCGGTTTAACCGGAAGTTGATTTTTTTGGGAAGATAATAAAAATTGAAGATAGGGACATGTAAGCCGTTTTGCTCTAAGACGTACTGTTAGAAGGTTATAAGCTGTCAAAGTTCAAAAATGTCACTTTCCGAGAGTCAATATCTCGGAAACTATGAAGTATAGACTAATAATGCATTTAATAAAAAATAATTATAATTTTATGTGGAATTTAAAAATGTAAAAATATACAGGGTGTTCCATTTAAAAAAATATTCCAAAAGCGGACCCAGCTGTCATCTTGACATTTAAAGCTGTCATTGGTATGTCAAAAAGTGCAAGACGTGCTCAAATATTATCGTTCAAAATTTCATTAAAATATACTGTATGTAGCATAAGTACAAATTACAAACTATTACATTCCAAAAGCACTTTTGTTCCATAATAATTTAAAATATGGCCAAGCAAGCTTTCAACGACTCTGTATATCAGCCTTAAACTTAAGCCCGAACCTGTGTATCTTCCCATTTGTTAAATGAGAATTATATTTATGCGCATGACTATAAATTTGCAACTCATATGATTATTGTTTGCTTACTGATCTAAAAAAAGTAATCGAATGGGGTTTTTACAATTTTATTCGTTGTTTAATTACGCAACAATTATTTTAAATTGTTTCTTTTCATTAGAATACGGTGAAAAATAATGGTATGTACCTCTTAAGTCAACAGTTGTTGTTAATATGGCATTTAATGAAAAATTAAAAAATCATTAAAATATGTACATTTAATGCCAAACCACTCTGTATATTACGCGTATTATGTGTAATACTATAGAAAACAATAGGTCATTCAAGTTGCAGTAAAAATGTAGATGTGTGTTTTGACGAAGTGAATTGAAACGTAACTCAAATGAGTCAAAGGTGAAACCCCGAAGAATACTTTTGCCGAAGCAAAAGACTTAAGTTACTCGTTCAATTTCTTGTAGAAAACTTAGACCGACTTAAATGCTAGACCTTTTAGACAGGTATAAATATTCGCCATAATAAGCATGCTAACGTCTGCAACGCAACCATTTTAAAAGGAGCGCCTGCGAAATATTGTTGTCAAAATTAGTAAAAATTAAAAAGGTTAGCATAAAAATTATTGGGAAAATACTTTTGTTGGGGGGTGGGCGACTACAGCTTGCTAATCGGGGTCTACAAGTCCACCAGTGTCGACTCGTACCCAAGGGCATCCATAGAGCGTTTTTCAGGGGGGAGGGGGGGGCAAAAACTTAAACAATACTTTTTTATATACAGTGTCACCAGTAAAGTCCGCATCATGTGGGATTTTTTTTTATTAATAGCTTTATTCAAAATTTGACTTTGGCATCAAGTTCTGCTTCGATCGAGATGAAAATTAAGCAAAAAAATAGTAGTAACGTGATTCGCATTATCTGTCAAATTTTAATTTTTTTCAAAAAATAATTCAAAAGTGGTGTTATTTCTGAAAATATCAAAAAAAGTTATGGGAAAAAGTTTTTTTAAATGCAGTTTCTAGCCCACATGCAAAATTTCAGCTGGATAAGATAATTTTTATTTCTTACCCATATTTTGCAAAATAACACTCAACGTAACCTACATAAAACTTCTTAGTTTTGACAATGCTTTATTTCAGATACATTTTTTTTAAAGTAGTGTTATATTAAATGTGTGTTTTTCTACCAAATCAAAATTGGGCTATTAAAATTTGGTCGCATGTGATGCAAAGTTCATTTTTTGTTATTGACCCTGTATTAGGTAACTTCATAAAATAAGTATTTTTGAAAACATAGTTTGTGTCTGAAAGTAATACACCTTAATATTAAGACAAAAAAGAACACAGTGTCATCAGTAAAGTGTTCATTAAGTGGAAAATAAATTTTTGCTTAACCCAACGGAAAGTTTATCTATTTTCAACGATTTAATTTAAAATCTCTTTATTTTATTTTTTATTTTTTACTTTCAGTCACAAACTACGTTTTCAAAAATACGTATTTTATGAAGTTACCTTATACAGGGTCAAAAACAAAGAACTTTGCATCCAAATTTTGGAAAAACACACATTTAATATGACGCTAGTTTAAAGAAAATGTATCTGAAATAAAGCATTGTCAAAACTAAGACATTTTATGTATAGGTTGCGTTGAGTCTTATTTTGCAAAAGTGGTGCAATTTACAAAATATAGGTAAAAAATCAAAATTATCTTATTCAGCTGAAATTTTGCATGTGGGTTAGAAACTGCAAAAAAAAAAAATTATAACTTTTTTCGATATTTTCAGAATTGGTTGGATTATTGTTTGAAAAAAAATTAAAATTTGACAGATAATGCGAATCACGTGACTACTATTTATTTGCCTAATTTTCATCTTGATCGATGCAGAACTTGATGCCAAAGTCAAATTTTGAATAAAGATATTAATAAAAAAAATCCCATATGATGCGGACTTTACTGGTGACACATAAGACTATTTATTTAACTTATGCCTAATGTATTAATTTATTGATATGTTTTTGTTACCTATGTAATTGTTCAGTTTAGTGATTTGTTGGTCTACTAACTAACAAACTAACCACTGTACTATTCAATATGTATACTGAATTATGAAATAAAATAGTAATGTGGGCGCCTATGGACGCCCTTGCTCGTACCTTAGAAATTGCCTGCTTCGTCCTGTAAGATAGAGTATTTATCAGCTAAAAATGTAATGACCGCCGTTGTCATTGTCATTTCTAGTAACATTCTGTTTACACCACTTGAATTTTGGTTAAAGCAGGACCTAGCGTTTTTATTATTATTCTCCAACTTCCGCAGTTAGAATCAACAATAAATTTATATAAAATTACAACACAATTAACATAATATAAACTCTAAAAAAAAAGTAATTCAAAACTAAATTATTATTATATAAACAATCTTAATTGAGCTGTTCCCCTCGTGCTTGGTGTTGATTTGAACTTACCGCCATATTATCTGTCTTGTCAACTGTCACTCCATTTTCTTTCTCTTTCGTCATTGCACCATTGCACGTGAAAGGTTATAAGAAAAATTTCTTGATTTCCTTATTTTAATATGTTTAAATATGCTGTTAATTCAATTAACTGAAAATTAATATACGGTGGGTTTACTACATCTTAGAATTCAGTGCCCCAAACTGTTTTTCCTGTTTGATACTCAGTAAGTGCTCTCTCTATTTTTCATAAAAAATCATATTTCAATCTCCTTTTATTTTATTTTTACAGAATTCATTATATGATGCCTACAATGTTCAATTAACATATTATATAAAAACACTTTTCACACTTTATATTGTCTACAAGAAATGTTTTCAAGAAAATCTTTTGGACAACTTCTTTTTAGAAGTAATTTCCTTAACCCATTTTCCTCTTTTTGTTTCTTCTAGACCCCTTTATAAGTATTTTCTTCAAAAATGCAATTTTATCGTTACAACTTTTAATGCCATAAAAGCTCCATTATGGTTTGACTCCTACCACTTATTGTTTTCTCTTTTGCTACAACCATCAGCAACATACCTTCTGTCTCCTGATGATGAACGTTTCTACGTTCGAAACATGTAGAGACCTTTTAAACTAAGAATTTTTATTCTATTAAATTTTGTGGAGGAAGACTTCGTGTTTTTCTTTCCTTTTCATACTGTCAACTCCACTTTAAGTAGGTATGGACTATTTCTTCAAATTAAATTTAGAACGGTAAGCTTATACACTAAATGACTCATTTAGATACATAAATCTATGCCCCAAAAGGTATAATTTCTAGAATATTAATTAATTTTGAGTCAATGTTTGTGTAGAGGAAAGTCGCTTAATATGGAGTGGCTCCTAATATGAGCATGAGTGAGCATAGTTACTTTCAAATTGTACGAAAGATTTTACATACAGACTGTCCGCGGATATGGTTCAGTAGCACAAATGGATGAAAAATTTCATTTTTCGGGAAAAAGTCCATTTCTGAGAAAAAGTTTTGCTTGTAAAAAAATGCAATTTACGAAGAGAAAATTTTGATTTTTTATACAGGGTTCGCAAAAACTTCAAAAACATGATTTTTCTCCAAGAGTAAACTACCTTTATTTTTCATTTTTGACCGAAATGCCAATTAGAAAACTTATTTAGAATAACGTTTGTAATTTAAAGATTTGGTAATTATCTATTATACGCACACCACGCCGATTTTGATGATTTTTTCAGGAAACACGTATTTCGATGCGTAGATTACGAATCCGAAAACGAAAGTTGTCGGAAAAGCTTAGTTTCCGAGATATTTCCTTTTTAAGTTACGATTTTTCATGGGTTTGTTTACATCGTGTTTACTTGGGATTTTTATCGTTTTTCAGCCACCTCTCACTACTTTTTAGGTTACACAGGATATATACTAATTTAAATCGTGGTTAAAAGAAGGAAAATGCGCGTGAAAACGCGCATTTTCCTTCTTTTAACCACGATTTTCCACTATGGGAAGCCATCGAAGAAACGAGGTTAGGGTAAGTTTAAGTTTTAGATTTTATATTGGTAACCATGAGTAATATTTGGTGCGAAACTATTTATATTTAAATCAATCTAGTGGGCGCTCTTTTTTCAATTTTTTTTCGTTTTTAAATGAGGCTACCAACCAATGCGGCTTTATTTTCATTATTAAGTTTGGTTTTTATTAGGACGCTATTCCAAAAAATGAATTTCACTGCATTTTTGCTTATTTGCCGCTTATTGATTATTTATTGGAGCTCGGAATATTTGTATCTAAAATTAATTGTGGAAAGTGCTCAAATATTTGCAAGTTAAACAAATATACTCTAAAGTTCCGCTGCGGCAAGTATTGTGTGAACCAAAAGAAGAAGAAAACAAAGTGCAACCTCATTTTACAGGCAATATTAATTTTTCTTGTTAAATATATTGTTTCTAATTAATTATAAATTCACGTTTTCAAAAGTTCCTTAATTTAACCTAAATAAAAAGACAGAGACTGAAAAGTAGTGGAAAGCACTTTCAAAAACAAAAAAAATTGAAAAAAGAGCGCCCACTAGATTGATTTAAATATAAATATTTCGCACCAAATATTACTCATGGTTACCAACATAAAATCTAAAACTTAAACTTACCCTAACCTCGTTTCTTCGATGGCTTCCCATAGTGGAAAATCGTGGTTAAAAAAAGGAAAATGCGCGTTTTCACGCGCATTTTCCTTCTTTTAACCACGATTTAAATTAGTATATATCCTGTGTAACCTAAAAAGTAGTGAGAGGTGGCTGAAAAACGATAAAAATCCCAAGTAAACACGATGTAAACAAACCCATGAAAAATCGTAACTTAAAAAGGAAATATCTCGGAAACTAAGCTTTTCCGACAACTTTCGTTTTCGGATTCGTAATCTACGCATCGAAATACGTGTTTCCTGAAAAAATCACCAAAATCGGCGTGGTGTGCGTATAATAGATAATTACCAAAGATTTAAATAAATCTTCGATTTTTTAATTTTTTTTAATTTTTAGAGGTAAATAAAAATTTTGCTGCTCAATAAAAATATTAATATAAAATTTTATTAGACTCTATTTTCATAATGGGTGGTGTGTATCTTATTTTAAAATTTTAAATGCCTTCCTACCATCTTTTGTAAAAACATGGAATTTTTTTTACATTTTTATTACTTTGCTTTACGTATATGGGGCCTCAAACAATTAGTGTACTCCCGTCCAATTGAGAACGACTTACAGCTTCTAAAACAGCCAAATTGTTAAAGCTGTTCAAGCAATTTCCATTAAAGAAATTCCAGGAAGTTTTAACTAGGGCTGGGCGATATTGAAATTTCAATATCGAATATCGATATTTTATTTTTTAACTATCGATAATATCGATATATCGATATTTTATTTTTTAAATATCGTTATTCGATGTATCTATATATCGATATTTTATTTTTTGAATATCGTTATTCGACATATCGATAAAACATAAAAATATTATATTATAAATACAGTGTCACCAGTAAAGTCCGCATCATATTATTATGGGATTTTTTTTTATTAATAGCTTTATTCAAAATTTGACATTGGCATCAAGTTCTGCTTCGATCGAGATGAAAATTAAGCAAAAAAATAGTAGGCAATGCGAATCACGCATTATCTGTCAAAATTTTTATTTATTATTAATTAAAAATAATTCAAAAGTGGGGTTATTTCTGAAAAAATCGAAAAACGTTATAAGAAAAAGTTTTTCTAAATGCAGTTTCTAGCCTACATGCAAAATTTCAGCTGCATAAGATAATTTTGATTTTTTACCTATATTTATTTTACCACATTTGCAAAATAAGACTCAACGCAACCTACATAAAACTTCTTAGTGTTGACAATGCTTTATTTCAGATACATTTTCTTTAAAGTAGCGCCATATTAAAAGTGTGTTTTTCTACAAAAACGTTATTATGGCATAGCTTAATAATAAATTATAATATAGGGGTTTTAAATTAAATCGTTGAAAATAGAAACTTTACGTTGTTAAACTAAAATTTATTTTCCACTTAAAAAACACTTTACTGAAGACACTGTGTTCTTTTTGTCTTAATATTAAGGTGTATTACTTTTAGACACAAACTACGTTTTCAAAAATACTTATTTTATGAAGTTACCTTATACAGGGTCAAAAAAAAACATATACTTTGCATCACATGCGACCAAATTTTAATAGCCCAATTTTGATTTTGTGAATAAAGCTATTAATAAAAAAAATCCCATATGATGCGGACTTTACTGGTGACACTGTATATCAATATTCTCTTATGTGCCCTTTAAAACTCCGTACCTTCATTTCAAGGGGAGACTCTAATTATGAAAAAATGAAGAAAAAAGATTGAATTAAATATTGGTCCTTAAATGTGTTATAAGGACGATATTGAAATTCCAATCGAATATCGATAATATCGATAATATCGATAATATCGATAATATCGATATATCGATATATCGATATTTTATTTTTTAGATATCGTTTATCGATATATCGAATTTTTGCCCAGGCCTAGTTTTGACCACATTCGTTTACAGCTGGAAAAATGTGTTGAATATGGAGGGGGAGTATTTGAATAGCAAATTATGAAATTATTATTTGTTGTTATTTTAAGATTTTTTTGTGTTATTTCCGGGTTAATTTCATTTGTGAAATTAAAAATACATATTTCTGGTAACACCCAAAATCAGTTTTTGAAACTTTTTGATACCCCTCTGTCATTGATAATGTATGTACTTCGACCGCTAATGCTGCTATCCAAAAAAAAAATATTTTACATCTAAAAATTAAAAAAACTAAAAAAATCGAAGATTTATCTTAAATCTCGGATTTAAATTACAAACGTTAGGTATTCTAAATAAGTTTTCTAACTGGCATTTTGGTCAAAAATAAAAAAATATAAGGTAGTTTACTCTTGGAGAAAAATCATGTTTTTGAAGTTTTTGCGAACCCTGTATAAAAAATCAAAACTTTCTCTTCGTAAATTGCATTTTTTTACAAGCAAAACTTTTTATCAGGAATGGAATTTTTCCCGAAAAATGAAATTTTCATCCATTTTTGTGCTATTGTAAATCTTATTCGCGGACAGTCTGTATTATGAAATTAAAAACACAATAATATTCCTAAAAAACAAATTTTGATTTAAACTTCATCAATCAGTATTGGACTGTGACGGCTCTGCGAGTTTCCGAGATTACCGAATGACGGATTATACACAGACGGGTTTAGAGAATGAAAGAGATATGCCGGCGCAAAGGTGTAAGAAAAAGGTGCATAACTACAGGGCATTCTGTCTGAGATGCAGCAACTATTGACGCTTTTCAGGCTATAAGGGTTAGATGCAAAATATGCATCCTCATCGTGTACATGTAAATATGTAGCCATTTATATATCCATCCCTTATCGATGCAACGATTGTCTGTATCGACAAGGTGTTTCCTGAAGTAGGGAGTTTTAAATTAACGGTTGGCAAATATGTATTACATATGAGAATGCCGCCATTACCTTAGCTGGTAACTACCGTGCGAGCAAAAACTATTTGCATCAAAGAGGGTCTTGCATCTAAGGATGTAATGCTTAGCCGTAGAGCTTAAAACCTGTTGGGTGTCAGTAACTACCTGAATTAACAATCAATCAGTTATTCCGTCAGCTTTGACAGTCGTTACAAGTAATTTAATTCATCGCTAATTTTTCCAATTTCTTGAACAATTCGCAAACTGAGCTTTACGGAACAGCAGAAAACATTTATGGTTGAAGCGTATTTTCGAAACTGGGTTAGAGTAAATGGTGAGTGGCAATAAAATCCGGGTTTGTGCATGGACGATTTTCACCAAAAGGGATTTTTATGATTGCCTGAAAAGAACCGTGGCTGTGTTTAGGGAAACAGGTTCTATACAACACAAAAATAGAGCAGGAAGACCATCTGTAAGAACAGAAGAACTTGTTGCAAACGTTCGTGAAATAATAATGCAAAATACGCCAACAAATTTTTATAAGACGCCTGTCCCAAGAAATAAGAAGATCTTATGGAACATGCAGGACTATTCTTAAGAAGCAGTTAAATTTATTTCTTTATAAAGTGCAAGTATTCCAAAAAATACAAGCTGCAGATTTTGAAAGACGCAGGAATTACTCTCAATGGTTTATCCAAAATTTATTGGAAAGAAATAATTTATTAGACTTGAATTTTTTTTCGGATGAAGCCTGGTTCCACCTCTCCGGTTATGTGAATTCTCAGAATAAATGTAATTATTTTTCTTTTTCTTTCTGAATATTCTTACTTTGTTAATTTTGTAAACAACTAAAATAAACTTGTATTTGTCTACTTATTTTATTACTCATTAGTTTGGCATGTGATCTAAACCAAGCCCTACGTTTTCCAATCCAAGCCCTCTTTGATGCAAATAATTTTTGCTCGCACGGTAGTATAGTACTTTCCGATCTTATAACATAAATTATTAATTTCTATTTCATCAAATATAATACATATTTATAATTTCTTCTCGATCTGCGAGGAGGGGGTAATTAAGATTATACCCTTGATAATAATACACTGTCTACCACCAAACTATACGTATCCTGATTAACTTCTTGAAAGGGTAGCATATTCTATTACCGGCCTTGTAGCATCTATGGTTTCAGAGATATCAATACGGCTATCAATAGTATCCCTTACAGTGGCCACTCTATATCGGCGGTGATTTTTCTAAACTGGTTAAAAAGTTAACTATTCTTCGGCACAATTTTGGCAAAGCTTTAGATTCTCTACAATTTATTGAATTTATCTTGTTGTATCAGTATGTGATGGTTTGTGGTAAATGCAAAAATTATGTTTATTTGCGACTTTGGTAATTGTTAAATCTAAAAAGTACAGAGAGCTATTTTCTTTCATTTCCATTGTGAATTTAATATTCTTATGAATAGAGTTTAAATATTCCAAAAAACTATCAAGCTATCTACTTGTACCTGCAAAAAAGCAAAAATATCATCCACATATCGATACCAATAAATACATTTGTTTGCCATTTCACTATTGTGTATTATTTGTTCCATGATGTTCATGAAAATTTCTGCCAAAAGAGGGCTTAGTGGACTGTCCATGATTAAACCTTCTTTGCTATTGTAAAATACATTGTTAAAAAAGAAGTAATAACTTCTTTTTTTAGATTTTGGATGATATTTTTGCTTGTTTTGTAGGTACAAGTAGACAGCTTGATAGTTTTTTGAAACATTTAAACTCTATTCATAAGAATATTAAATTCACAATGGAAATGGAAGAAAATAGCTCTCTGAACATTTTAGATTTAACAATTACCAAAGTCGCAAATAAACATAATTTTTCCATTTACCACAAACCATCACATACTGATACAACAATTCACAAAAGCTCCTCTCACCCAATACAGCACAAGCTAGCTGCATATCACAGCATGATTCATAGATTGACTAGTGTTCCTTTATCTGCTAACAACTTTAACCACGAATTAAATTTAATTAAAGAAACGGCAGTTAATAACGGCTATTCATTATCTATGATTGATACCATAACGTCGAAAAAACTAAAAAAGAAGGCTATTTCTAAAACCTACCCTCTTATAAAGGAAAACCAGGCTAAACTATAAATCAAAAAGCAACAAGGATAATAAATCGGGGATTTACCAATTAAATTGTGGCTCTTGTCCCAAAACTTATATAGGCCAAACAGGTAGATCATTTAAAACTAGAATTTTGGATCATAGAAAAAGTTTTCTCAGTCATAAAACCGACTCAACTTATTCTAATTATCTTTTACAGGAACCACATAATTTTGATAACAAATTTAAAATTTTACATATTGAAAACAAGGGTCAAAAACTTAATATTTTGGAAAGTTTAGAAATAAATCGATTGAAAAATTCCGGTGCATTATTAAACGACCAATAAAATTAGAACTAAATAGTTCCCCTTTGCTAAATCTGTGTCAATAATCTAAATAGGGTTCTTTGGATTTCCCATAAGATTAAGATATATTATACCGACAATAATATTTAAGTTTACAATACCTAAACAGTTTTAAGAAAATATAATTAAATAATTAAGCTTGTAATGTGTATACCTGAATTGAGTAATTAAGTATCTAGACCATTTTGTTATTGTACTGAAATAATATTAGTTAGCACCATACACCCGAAGAAGCTACAATGTAGCGAAACGCGTCGTGTAAAGAAAAAGTTTTTCAAGTAAAAGTGGAAATTTGACAAAATAAATTGTCTTTCATTGAGTTATAATGAATTTCCATCAAGTAAAGGCCTCAACGATTCAAAGTTATCTTTTTATACTGTTTCCTGCTGCAAACACCAACATTCATTAATTAAATAAAAATTGCTCTATTCATTCTAAAACCTTTATTTCCTCATTAAAACTGCATTAATAAAATTATGACTTTTCATTTATATCTATTATCTATTAGCCGTAAACCACTTCATGGACAGTTATGATGGTGTAATTACGAAATATTACCTCATCATTGTTAAATGCACCCGCGGTCGCAAGATTCCTCAGTAGTGTAATGAATGTAATGATAGTACGAAAATGGATGTACATGTTCTTTTGTTTTAATGGTCCCGTTACCAAGAACAGTTCGCACGAGGTTGTTATACATAATATTATTTTTAGCTGTTTGGTTAGTTTTATATAGGAAAATTACTTAGTTAAGTTAATTTTTAATGTTTCCAACTTCAACTATTTAGTAAAATACTGGTTAGAGTTTAGCGTTGCTGTTAGCAGTCAGCGTCTACACTAAGACAATTTTAATTTGTTAATTATTTTGATTTTCAGTTTTTTGTAACAATAATAAGACTTTCAAATTTAGAACTTAGCAATGTCATTAAATTTTTAACAAAGAAACGGAATATTCACTTATAATCTCCCTAGCAGAAGAATTATCGGGAATTAATTCTGCTGCGTGGGAGATTCGGTAAGAAAATTTCATAAATTGGGGTTTTTTCTTATTGTAATTTTTTTGCTGAAATGCTACAAAAACATTCTAAAGTTATTTTAGCGATATGAGATTTGAAATTGGACGGAATACGTTGTGTGATCCTTGTACATTCGGTACATATACAGAGCGTTCGGAAATTCGGGCGATTTTGCTAACTTTTTTCGAATTTCGAATTTCGTGATTTTACGTCACCGGCATTGCAATTTAGTATAGGGAAGATGGAAAATTCAAATAAAGTTAAAGTTAAAATCGACATTGGAAGGTTAGTAGATTGAATTTTGGATAGGATTTGGCAGAAAATGATAGCTTGAAGTTATAATAAATAGTTCTCCGTCAATAAAGTTATTATTTAATATGTATTTTTTAATGAACTAAAACAATACATACAGATTTGTAGATCTAGGCAACCTAACATACATACGTGGATTAGTATTGCATTAGTTTGCATATTTGGACTAAAAAATATTAGTTATCTAGAATGCTATGCTAAACGGTGAAAAAAAAACATGTCATGTAGGGCCAACCTTTAAATAATAAAATTCGGAGTTCGAAATAGATCTATTTCGTCCAAATATGCAAAATACTACACGAACCCACGTATGTATGTTTGGTTGCCTAAATCTACAAATCTGTGTGTATTGTTTTAGTTCATTAAAAAACACATATTAAATAATAACTTTATTGGCGGAGAACTATTTTGCTTTTGTAGATGCTTCAAGCTATCATTTTCTGCCAAATCCTATCCAAAATTCAATCTACTAACCTTCCAATGTCGATTTAAACTTCAACTTTATTTGAATTTTCCATCTTCCCTATACTAAATTGCAATGCCGGTGACGTAAAATCACGTCTTTTGAAATTCGAAAAAAGTAGCAAAATCGCCCGAATTTCCGAACGCTCTGTATATGTACCGAATGTACAAGGATCACACAACGTATTCCGTCCAATTTCAAATCTCATATCGCTAAAATAACTTTAGAATCTCGTGGTGAAAATGGGTCAATAAATCAAAAAATGACAGCTCGCAAAATAATTTTTGTTGTCCAGAGGCTACTATGATAAAAAATAGTATTACCAACAGAAAATTTAGACATAAAAATTTACAAAATTTGAAGGATTTATTTTCTTTTTAAATATGTGTTTTTCATTGAAAAAAACTACAGATTAGAAAAAATAGTATAACGTACGTGTTATATAAAGCAGTTTTAAGCACTTGTCCCGTTATAAAACTCGCCGCAAGCGGCTCGTTTTTTAACATGGACGCGTGCTATAAAATGATGCTTTATAAAACGTGTACGTTAATATACTATTATAATTTCTAAATAAACAAATATATCTTGAAATAAATTCGTTAGGTTTAGAGGGTTTTGAGTAAATGGTATAAATGCAATCGAAAGCGATTGTGGACTCTTAAGATCACTGTTACGTCTCTTAAGTATGTATACGTTTATTTTATGACCTTTATAAATGATGTTTAACGTATGTTGTGTTGTCGAGCAATTTATATTGACTTGCAAATTAGAAATACAAATGAGCAAAAAAAAATTAAATTAATATATTGATCAACGAAATTCAAAACAGTTGTCATGAAAAAGTCACAAGAACAATATAATTGAGTAATAATTGAACTCTAATAACAAAAAAAATTGTGATAATGGTATATGTAAAATAATATGTTGCTACAGTGTGTTCCAAATTATTATTATTAATGTTTTTATTGTCAAACATGGAAATATTACGAAAAATAGAAATATACATACTTAATGGAATTGACAAGGGCAAATAATAAAAAGGCAACTAATTACTGGACCCTACTATACTCTTCAGGAAGTTTATAATGATAATATTTAGGCATTCGCCTGTAGTTTTGAAAACTTTTGATTAGTGTATATTCTTGCCAGATTTTTTGTAAGAGTGCGTTCGTCTTAGTTCTGGATTGAATTGTGTGTAAATTTTTGACCTTGACTATTTTGTCATCTAATAAGTTGTAATTATCTATATATTTAATTATCTATTTATTGGAGTACTTTTTCTTACTTTATAAACTGAACATTGTAATTTCCATTTCCAACAGTTTTAATACTGTCCAAAGCCTTGTTAACAAGATATACTTCTTATAACAATAAACTGTATTTTGATTTGATTTGATTTAAAAGTTTGCATTCAGCTGCCAGGCACTTAACCCTGTTTCTTTCTCGAGCTTCTTCATCAGGATCTCGAAAATTATAAGAGATAGTTACAGCGTCGGTCAAATTATGAAAAAATTGCAGAATTTGGTGCGTAATAACATCGTGAAAAAAATTCTGTTTTCATCTTGGTCTCGAAAATTTTCGAAAAACTGATATTTCGAAATGATTTTACTTTGATGTTTTCAAAATATTCGTATAACGGTTTTTAAAATATACAGTTTTAATAATGCAGGTCCTTGTATTATAACTTTTATATAACCATCGTGTAGTGGAAAAGTTTGTCCTATACTTAAAACGTGTCTATAGTAAATTCAGAAGAAAAAATTTTATGTTTTCAACAATTTTCAAAGCTATCAACTTTATCACAATTTGACCAACACGCTATGTGTCTTATAGTTTCCGATATCCAAACGATGCGGTTTGAATTTGGAACACCGTGTAGGTACACACATATCAATTATAATAAACATCAACACACCGAGGTTATCCCATTGTCATCCAGGACGGTTGCTGCCGGTAGCTAAAACATTTTTTTTTATGAACATAGAGTATAATAAGATAAAATTAATAATTTTCCTTTTTTTATTTATACGTGAACGATGTATGTACCGGGTGTACAACTTAAAAGAGACTCCGGCTGTATCTTAAAAATCGTTTTTTATTAAACTTGATACATGCTATTTCATAATTTAAGTCAAAACCATCTTGCATTTTTTTTGTCACAGACTTTTTTACTGCAATTTCTTTCATTAATGCAACCATTCCCTTATTATTTCTGTTGTAAATAAAATAAATTTACAGAACATTAATTTAAAGAAGTATTGTGTTCATTATGCCTTTGTAAAAGACACAATGGTATGGTATTTGTAACTTCTTGTCTACAAATACCGTATTAGGTACATCATCCGTTTATTCTTATAAAGCTCATTTTTATATTATACTAGCTATACCACGCGCGCGTTGCTACGCTACTTACTAAAATAAATTTGAAGGAAAGACATTACACAAATATCCGACATCCCGGCATCCCAGCATCCGTTGCGCCACTTTTTTTTATGCCGAAACCTCCCTCGGCCTGCACACAACAACTCACCAAATCCCGGCATTCCAGCATGCGTTGCGCCACTTTTTTTATGCGAAAATTTTCCTCGGCCTGCCCACAACAACTCACCAAATTTTCATCGCAATCGGATAAATGGTATAGGAACGCATACCGGACATACAGACAGACAGACAGACATATACTCTTTTTTATATATATAGATTTCCCATATCTCCGGTTTACAAAAATATATTGGCTTGCAGTTTTCACGGATATTCTTCTTATTAATTTTTCTTTTTGCTTAAGTTAAAAAAATATATCGTTGCGTTTGAAATTTTTGAGACAAATGCAGAAATTATTAATTCTGTTAAATAGCGCCCTCTAGTTGTCGCAACGGAACTCAAAACGATTTCGTTTTTTTATATATTTACAAAACCCTCCTCCCTATTTAGGAAGTTCAAATTTGTCAAATTCCGATAAGCCAAACCAAATTTGTGAATATATGAAGTAATGAAATTTCAGAATTTTCATTTTTCACTACTTTTACCTAAATGATTTTCACAAAGTCTATTAAAACTCCTTATATTTTTCTTTTACTCTCTTCAATTTTCTGCCCAAGACAGGGCCTTTGCACTAGCCCTTGATTTTCCAGTATGCTGAAGACTTGTCGATCTTCAGACTATTCATTTTTTGCAGCTCGTGTACACCATTGAAAGCTCCATTACGGCTCAATCCCACTTATTATTTTCTCTATTGCTTACAACATCAGCATTGTACTATTTACTTTGTTTTCCTGATGATGAGTATTTCTACACTCGAAACATGTTGAATTATTGTAAATAACTCTAGGTTCGCCTAGTTTCCTAATAAACTTGTGGAGAAAGACTTTGTGCTTTTCATTTTTCTATACATTTAACTCCACTTTGAGTATGGACCACTTCTTTAAAAAATATAACTTTGCTGTTTTGAAAGTAAACCGAAGATATATTGGAGCTATCAATCTAAAAACTATTTCTTGCAGAACGCCGGTTTAAACAAAAAGCTAAAAACATTTTTCCCTTGTACTTGAAATAGGAGATTGCCATCAAACAAAGGTATTTACTGGGCGTTGCTTTTCATGGTTAGAGTTGTATGGCGATTAACGGTGCGTTACTACAAGGAACTGCAGCGGGCGGTTTTCGGTGATATGACACTGATTATTATATTTCTTAGACTAACGACAACTTCTTTTATTTCAATTACTTCCACTGGACGGTTGACGGAATAAACCTTAAGGTCACCGGCATATACAGGGTGTTATTTAAGTATATGGCCAAACTCCAAGGGGTGCTTCTTTAAGTGATTTTAAGAAGAAAAGTTCATATAAACATGGGTCCGAAAATGCCTAGTTTTTACGATACAGAGTGTTAAACTTAAAAAAAAAAATGGGATGTTCGTAAATATCTCAATAGTACCCTTTTATTCGATTTTGTTAAAATTTGGCAATTCTGTTTGTAATAATAAGAGGATAATTTAGCCTCAAACAGATTAAAATTATTAAGTCCAGTGGCGTCCCGGAAGACAGTCCAACTAATATTTTTGGCAAAAAAATTGCGCGCCACTGACTTTTTTTAAAATTATGTATTTTTTCGAATTAAGCAACTACAAATACAACTATTTTATCTTTTAAGTTTTTTCATATGTTGCTTTGTTTTCGAGAAAAAAAATTAAAACCACTTTATTGCATGTCCCCGGGACAATAAGAGCTATTTATAGTTGTTATGTACTTTTAAAACATTGCAGCAATAATTTATTACGTTATGCGATTATTTTATGTTAATTTCTTTTATCGAAAACAGTTTTAATCTGTGCGAAAAAATTCAAAAGAGGACTTTCGTGTTATTTTAATTGCTTGATAGTTTGGTAAGTAGTTTAAATTTTTTACTCTTATTGTCCCGGGGACATGCAATAAAGTGGTTTTTATTTTTTTTCTCGAAAACAAAGCAACATATGAAAAAACTCAAAAGATAAAATAGTTGTATTTGTAGTTGCCTAATTCGAGAAAAATACATAATTTTAAAAAAAGTCAGTGGCGCGCAGTTTTTTTGCCAAAAATATTAGTTGGACTGTCTTCCGGGACGCCACTGGATTTATTAATTATAATCTAATTGAGGCTAAATTATCATCTCGTTATTATAAACAGAATTGCCTAATTTTAACAAAATCGAATAAAAGAGTATTGAGATATTTACGAACATCCGATTTTTTATTTTTATTTTGACACCCTGTATCGTAACAACTATGCATTTTCGGACCCATGTTTATATGAACTTTTCTTCATAATTTCACTTATAGAAGGACCCCTTGGAGTTTGGCCACATACTTAAATAACACCCTGTAGGTAGGTATATAATATATATATATGGAGTCCCACAAGGCACAGTCTTAGGACCATTGTTTTTTAATATAAATATAAATAATATATTTAAACTAAATTGTCAAGGTAAATTACACAGTTTTGCTGATGATACTGTAATTTTTTATGAAGGATTGAATTGGAATATTGTGAAAAATATAATTATTGATGATTTTATTAAAATTAACAACTGGTTTAATAATAATTTATTAACAAACCAAACTTAATTTAAATTTTAAAGTATTTTTACTACAGTTTTACCAAGTTTAGATGAAAATTTGTAACTGATAAATCCCAGAGATTTTTATTAACTCCATTAATAAAATTTGACAGCGCAGCGATACTAATCCAATTCACTTTTTACACCGCCATCTAAAACATATTTTTTCGAGGGTAAGTATCTATTATACGCTCACTACGCCAAAATTGATGATTTTTGGGTTTGGTCGGTTCGTATAATCTACGGTAGTAGGTATTACGAATCTGAAAACGACCATTTATTTTTAAGATATTCCTTCTTAAAGTGTTATCAATGGATTAATGGACAGTGGCGTAGCGTGGTTGAAGGGGCGGAGGGGGCGGAAACATCAAAGGTAAGGGCGTTTTTTTTATGGGGGTGAGGGGGTAAATTCGGTCGAAAAAAAGTAAATTTTGGCCTGAGAAATAAAGTTTTTATTTTGTCATACAGCAAAATAACTGAAAGAATACAAATTATTGGTTGTGGCAAAATATTTTTATTATAAATTAAATCAAGTAGTGAAAATAAAATAGAATCTCAAAATAGATAACAGGTTTATTTTATGTTTTTTTACTCTTAAAGTTATAAACAAATAATAACCTAATTAAAACCTGAAACTGGGAATTACTGGGAGAGTAGGAAGGGGGCGCCGTTTGGGACAGGGCTCATAGGGCGGGGGGGGGGGGGCGGTCGCCCCCCTGGCCCCCTGCACGCTACGCCACTGTTAATGGATTATGTCCCATCGCAGAATTTTCCAATTTTTCTTCTTTATTGCAAATAAATTACTTTTTTGATGTTACTCGATGATAATTAATCTATTTTCATTTCAAAATTTTAAAGAACAAGACACATTTTATTGTCTTTTAGGTTAAAATATTTATTTTAAAAACCGTCACTTAGGAGATTAGTTATTCATTTATTTTTAGTCATAGTTTTGAATATCTTAATGTGTTTATATTCAAAGGTCACAGCCTATGCAAAATATTGTGTTGAAATAACCACCAAAGTTATATTTTGGTTGTTTTGAGCCCCATAAAAGGATCATCAAGGGAACAAATATCAAAACTTCATGGATTCTTCTTTTTTTCTGAATTCAATTTTTGTATCAGCGACGGTAAATACGACATTCTTCTTGTGTTGATATTGAAAGGTCACAGCCTATGCAAAATATTGTGTTGAAATAAACAAAAGTTATATTTTGGTTGTTTTGAGTCCCATAAAAGGAACATCAAGGGAACAAATATCAAAACTTCATGGTTTCTTCTTTTTTTCTGAATTCAATTTTTGTATCAGCGACGGTAAATACGACTTTTGCATCAGAAATCTAACTTTTAAGTACAGGCACTTAGAGAAGGAACATCTTAAGAACCATGCAAGCTCTTCCAGCAAAAATAATTTTTAGATTCGTAATCTACGGCCCAAAAGTCATACATTCTGAAAAACCCGCTACCACTGTCCAGGTAGAAAATAATTCTACGCCAATTTTTAAAATCAGGAATGAAATACAGCGAAAACCTACAATAAACGTCAATATGTCACCTCTTGACTGTGTTCTAGAATCAGAAATTGAGTTGACACCAGAGAGCAAGTTCCAGTTTAATGACAATAAATTGTAGCAAAAACTTGGGGGGGGGGGGGGGCAAATTTTAGATGTTTTCACGTGAAAATAAATTGACGGTCAACTTTTACAATTTCTTGAGCAAGAACTTAAATTTTAAATCCTGGACTTGTCTATTATTCCATTCGCTAAATGAGAAGTTTGCAGTGCGCATGCCTATTCCTGTATCGCTTTGTTTACATGCGCATGGCCATAAATTTGCCACTATCATGATTATTGTTTGCTTGTCTAAAGGTAAAAGCAGGGCCGGCTAAACCCGGGTGCAGCGGGTTCAAAACACCCGGGCGGCAACACAAGAGGGGCGGCAAAACGAGCTAAAGTCGAAAATGAGCATCAATTAATAAAGCAAAAATCAGCGGCAGCGGCACATACGAAAATTTGATGACTTTTTCTTAGGTCGGAAACACCATCCCTTCAACCTCCACTATTCTATTTGTGATTGCAATTTCTTATTTCAATATAATATCTGCCGGGCGCGTGGCGCAGTTTATAAAGAATAAAAAAACAGATTTAAACACTTTTTAGGGCGAATCGAAAAATATTGGACGTAAATATATGGAATTGAAATCATTGTTGGCTTAGCATTCTACTCTGTGATTCTATTAGTCAAGACGATAAGTAAGATAGAATGGGATAGTGTTTAATATAAATTAGATTTTATTAACGCACATTTAGAAATTTTGTGTCCAAGGTAAGAAATTTTAGTTTTTGTTTTAAACTTGCTTTCAATGCTTTAACGTATACAATTTTCTTAGTAAAGAAATTCATACTTAGTTCAAAAAAGTCATCGTTTTACTTGAAAGCAAGACAAGAAGATTTTGTTTAAACACACACATGCTTTGATATGAAAACTTGCTAAATTTTAATATATTTGTTTATGTACAAGGTGTTTCATTTTTCAGTGATGCCGTAAGTTGCGACATATAGTTTTTGTTTGTGAAAATACCTGGGAAGGTCATGAAAACCTAAAAAGTGTTGTTACTATAATAATAAAACGTCAATGCTAAATTTCTATGTACATAAGCATCACATCATAATACGTTGCTTTTATTAGTTGTGTCCTATGCTGCATAGGAATGCTAAAACCTAAAAAAGCGTGTAGTAAAAAACTGACAAACTGTCACACCTGGGCGGCAAATTTTGACTTGCACCCGGGCGGCAAATGTGTCCGGGCCGGCCCTGGGTAAAAGGTACATCTCTAATATCTCTATTTAGAAAATTGTATAAATCAATAATCCTTTCAATCAAATTATTCATTCTGGGAGTGATTATTTGGTAAGGAAGCTACTATTATCGTTGAGTGCCGTTTTTCTTCCACCAAATTTTTAAAAAGTATCCACACATCCAAAGCAAAAAATACAAGTTTCGCTCCCACACTCGTGAATAACCCGAAGACCTATACATACGCTACTGCAACCCATTGTATACCAAGGCGAACCACTCTCGCGGATTTGGTTGTCGGCTACAGCGAAATGGCAAACCGCTTTTACATCGCCAACGGCTTTTTCGGTTTTTGTCAAAGAGATGCTTTTTACGAACCAGACCGGAATAAAAATCTCCAACTATAGGCTGCATGGCAGGTAGATATGCATTATGCATTTTTGGCAGGTTATTTATTTAGCCCACATTTACGTGGCTTTGTTTAGTTTTGAAAAAGGTCAGAGGTAAAAAAAAGGCCTGGAATATACTAATGTAGTTTCAAGTTTCAATGATCTGGTTCCAATAGATCAAACAATAACAAATGAACCTATTGACAAAATCGTATTATAATCTGAAGTAATCAAGTTGGAAATTGCGTCCCTCTACTTTGTTTGCCAAACTCACGCTGTTAAAAGTATTAACATGATGTGGGAAATTTAAAAACCTTTTAAAAAATCTGCAGTATGGCAACGCAGTAGTGAGAGATTTGCCCCCCCCCCCCCATAGATATAATATATCGAACACACCTATTCCCGTTTGGTGTAGTTATTGGTTTTGTGTAATAATTGCTGTGTTTTTAATGTTTTGGGTTTTTTTTTTGACTCATTAAGATGAGTCGCAAGTGTTAAGTATGCGAGAATTCGGAAAATATTAATTCTGCAGTTACTTTTCCTAGGTGAGTAAATAAAAACTCCCGGTCCTACCCAGCGCTTCACCTCCTCTCTTCTACAAACGATGTTTAAATAGCGTTAATGCATTCATTACATGTCATTAGGGGAGACTTGGGCATGAAGAACCATATGAGCAAAAGGAATCAATCAAATATTTTAAAATTTAAATTTGCCGCTCTAATTTTGTCATTTAGTTTCGATAGCCGCCGCATTTCTGCAGTGTTTGTTGTGAAATATATTACGGTAAGTTGTTTTTTTCATATTTTACAGTGAATACAGAAATATGTACGTTCTAAATCATTTAACTGGGTTCAGGAGTTTGGAAACTATTTCTAAACACTAAAAATGTGTAACATCATGATTGAATATATGGAAAAAGGATCTTTCGCCTTATTTAACCTCAAAATATTTTATATTTTTAAACGGATTGATATATTTTAACTTACAAATAGGGCAAAAAGAACCGGGCAAAAGGAACAGTGTGGATTCAGTGTAATTTCTGTCAAAAGTGTGCGCATCACTTATGGGCCGACTACCATACTGGTGTGTATATCTGTGACACTTGCAAGGGTACGGTTTTAAGCTCATTAAAATACACTAAATAATAATATTATTTTTTAAGGTTTGTGTTGCCCAAAGGCATTTTATATGTTGGTTCATTTTGCCCAAGGCAAAGGTTCTTTATGCCCGCGGGTCTGGGCAAAAGGAGCCAAACGCAGAGTTTTGGTTTATGTTGTTTTTGAAAGGAAAATATATTTTCTTTTGTGTTTTTAATAAATAAGTTTTGTTTCTAAAGATATGCTTTAATTAATTTCATTTTCCTGAAAATATGAGAACAATCGGAACATTTGGGCAGGCTTTTAAAATTAAGTGGTTCTTCTTGCCCGAGTCTCCCCTACATGTATTGTGCCATCTATATAAAAAAAATTCTGTGAAGCTACTACCTACAATGCGATTTCATATATAGGCACACGAAAAACAATTGACACAAATAGTACATATTTATTTTTTTAAATCGGCCGGAACATGAGTACTTTCCAACCAATTTGTAGGCGGAAAATGACAGTAAGTCCGGTAAAAGTTATTTAAATTTAATAAAAATTTAGGAAATACTAAATACCTATTATTACTAGATTAAAATGGCTAAGAATATGCGTTAAATAATCGTATTTTTCTACTCACAACTAATTATTATCTGATGTGTTCTTCACAATCTACTGAATGAATAAATAGGCTTTTCCAGTCAACTTTACACATTCTATTCGAACAAAAAACACACTGAGTGTTTCAGAATAAATAGCAGTAGCATACATACTCCGTGTTTAACCCATAGACATTTACCTTTAGGTAAGCAAACAATAATCAGGAAAGTGGCAAATTATGGCCTCTCGCATGTAAACAAAGCTACACCATATTAGGCATGCGCACTGCAACATTATCATTTTACGAATGGGAAAATAAACGGGTTTTAAAATTTAAGCTTTTGCTCAAGAAACTGTAAAAGTTGACCCTCAATTTATTTTTACGTAAGGGCAGCTAAAATTTGCCACAAATTCTTGCCAAAAAAGTGGAATTTCTTCTGAATTTTTTATGAAGTTGGGAAAAAAGGTAGTGATCTCTGGCATTTTTAGTGGTTGCAAAACTAACAGATTTTGAGGATAGAAAATTGTTTTCAAATTTTTGTTTCTAAAATTTGTTTAAAAATTATTCGTCATCGTGTTTTTAGTTTAAAAAGGAAGAGAATAAGTAAATTAAATTAGGCTTATAAAATCGATTCTAAAAAACAAACAAAACCATTGAAATAATCAATCTTCGATGTTATCGCGTAGTCAAATATTAATTTGTTTATAACTCGTATTGATTTTTACAATTTGGTAAAAACTTGGGTACGTGTAAAACATTTTTAAGCACAATTTCTTGTTCAAGAATTTGAAAAAATTTTTGCCCGAGAACTTGACCCGTGTAAAACTTTCACACTTGGATTAATATAAAATGAACATAAAAAGGTAGATACCTATATACTTATTTCTTTTATATAATATAAGTATAGAGAAAAGTGTCTTTAAACTTTTTGAATATTGCCGGAAAAATACGCGTACCTAATTACATTGCAAATAAAATATACCAAAACATATCTCGGAATAATCTGTATTGGTGTGTCCGTGTGTCATTGTTTATATTCCAATCCGAGTCACTAAAAGCACAAACACAATTCACTAAACTACACAACAACTGGAAATCCGTAAATATTAAACAACTGCAATCCGCAATTGCAAAGAAAACAACCTTTTGAAGACAAAAGTAACTAACCCATCTTATCATCAAACAAGACACAATGTTATTTTGACAATTTAATCTAATCACAGTCTGCAGTAGTATGATACAAAGAAAGACAATAAAAAATCCGATAATTTTTTGGATTTCAGGTAGGCACAAATATAAGAGGTATTAATACTAGACTGCCGATAAGCGATATAAGTACCATCAATTATATAATATGGTTCACCGATTTTGTCCTGCAAAATTATATCTACCTTAATGTCTTTTAACTTTAAATAACTGATTTACTTCGGTCTTATCAAAAAAATCGTTCTCGGACAATGAATAAAAAGTGAAAGCGATTGCTAGATATGGATTATGAATAAAATTTTGAAGCAATTGCTGTTTTTCTTACACCTCTGTAGCAAATGCTTATTCAACACAAGTTCAGACGTGTCTTATCCACTTGTTTAGATTTTAGATTTCTTGTTCAGTGGTGCCCAATTTGCAAAAGAGTTGACGTAAATACAACAACGTTGGTCTACTTATTTAGTACAATAGTAATCTGTTTTTGTTTTTGTGGAAAACAGGAAACTTATATTTGTGATATGGCAGATTTCAGTGAAAATGAGGAAAGTGATAGTAGTGATGAAAAAATTAAAGGCAAGTAATTGATATTCATTCACAAATTAAAGGAACATAAATAAATCTCTCTGACCACAACCATTTAGCTTCCATAACAGCTTCAGCACTTGTTGTTGTTGTTGTTGAAATTTAATAAAAATATTGAACACCGACACTGACAATTTCCGCAGAAAGACTTTAATCTTATTTAAAGGCGACAGTGCACCGACTGCACTCCCACGCCTTTTACCAGTATGTCAAAAACTAATTTGCCAACCACTCAACATTTTCGCAGTCAAATCAATATAACTTTCTGAAATAATCATATCTGCCATTTTTACGTACACTGTAAATTTTCCTTTTACGGACGTTCATATATTTAGCTATAATTGAAGACACAAATTAAGAGCGACGCACGTGCATGCCGCGGAGAACTAAAGTTGACTGCTAAAATGCACTGATGCAGGAGTCGACCTACCTTAAAAAGTTGAAAGCGATCGCTACACTAGAAAACGCAATTCTTTAATTTATTCATCACATTTTAAGCAAACGATAGCGATCGCTTCTATTAAAAAAAAGCATCGACTAGAAGCAATTCCTGCACTTTTAAGCGATTGCTGGGCGCAAAAGCAATAACTTTAGTTTTTATTCATTGGCTTTCAAGAAATTACTCTGATTTTATAAGAAAAAGCAATCGCTACATTTTTATTCATTAGACTTAAAGTCACGTGTAACTTGCTACAACTAGAAGAGTTTTGCAGCTTGTAAAAATGTTGCTTTCAGTATCTAAAACTAGTGTTGGGAAAAATCGACTTATTTTAATAATCGACTACCGAGTATTCGAGTGATTTAAAAAATCGAATGATAATCGATTTTTTTTCACTCAAATGCTAATATTAATTATTAATATTGGCGGTTCATCGTTCATGTTGATATACAGCATTTGTATTGGGAATAACTGACTCGGTGTTGTTAATCGATTGATTTTTTGCGGATTATTAAATGTGGCGGAGATATTTGTGGATTTTTTGGCATGTTTCCCAGATCTTACAACTTACAATTTAATTTAACTAACCACTTAACTACTTGAAATGTCAGGATATTGCATAACTCATGATATTTATGAATACTGAATACTCACCACTAAAATAAATCCTATTATCCTACGCAGGCAACCCGTAATGCAGTATTTAAATCTAAATAAATCATATTTATTATCTTACGCAGGCAACCCGTAATGCAGTATTTAATATGAATAATATCGCCAATAATAACCGAAAACCACTCGGTGTAGCCGCTCGCTACGAGATGGTTCTGGCCGCAGTGAGTGATTGACAGGCGGGCAGCAACTTTGGAGACGCGTTGAAAAATAAAAACCATATGTTCGTCACTCATTTCGTCACTCGAGTTATTTCCGAAGATAATCGAATAATTCAAGTGATTGAAAAATTCGAGTGATCGGTTATTTTTCACTCGAGTGATCCCATCACTATCTAAAACCATCAGGCCGTACCAATAATAATATCAAAGAACTACCAGAAAATAAAAACTTACATAATGCTTTTTTTAACTTTTGAAACAGTTACCTCAGCTTTCCGAAATCGCAACATATTTTAATGCCCAGACACATTAGACGCTCAAAGAAAAGCAACGTTGAAGAAAATGTTTTATCTGATAATGAATGCTGATTTCTTACGACCTTTTCTCGTTTAAGGTAATCATAAAAACCACCGGCAAACCGCATTGATCGTTAACCCTGTGCGGTTATCATTGACCCTGACTCTTAGTTCGGAACAACGTTGCCGCCTTATCTAATAGGAATCTTAACTTCTTATGATCTGCACTAGCTTTACATTTTATTTCAATGATTTCTAAGAAGTGATGCTGTCCCTTAAAAATTTAAATATACCCTAAATGGCTTCCAAAATTCGCAATTTTTTTGTTCACCGAATTTTTAATTTGCATATATTTTATTTCAACCATTTGTTTTAATTTGTTTACAACTCAAGGCCGACTGGTTGTAAAAAAGCTAATCTAATATAGGGGCTTTACTTCCATATTATATCTCACTATAATTTTATTTTATGTAATGAACTGGTTACATGTTAAACGTAATCTTTATTTGCTTACTGACCTTTATTTTTTAAATAACGTGGAGATAAACAATAATAAACATGCCTTATTATGGGACACCTGGGCACTGATTCTTAATTCTTAAGGTTAAAATATTATGACGTAAAAATAAATTGTCTTCACCATGTCACATAGTTCAATGGGGGGAGGGTTTCTAGTGAGGTGTATCTGTCGTAGGCTGATAGTGAAATCCGTCATTTCATGAAAAGCCTAGTCACTTCATGAAGCGTCGGCAGATTGTGTAAAAACATGAAATTACACGATCTGCCGCGTCACTTCATGAAGAGACCTTGACGTTTCGGCGTATTATGTATAACACAATCTGCCTAATTTTAAATATCGTCACTTCATGAAATGCCACAAAAACAAGACATATTGTGTAATTCCGTCTAAAAGGTATATTGGCAACTGGTTTGTTCGGGTTTGTCAGAGCATTTTTAAAATTTTTATAAAATAATATTAGTTTTAAAAATATTAATTAAAAAAAAAATGCTCTGGGGAACAACGAACAAACCAGTTGCCAATATACCTTTTAGACGGAATTACACAATCTGCCGACTGACATAACATCGTTAGGTACTACATGAAGTGACGATATTTAAAATTAAGCAGATTGTGTTATACATAATACGCCGAAACGTCAAGGTCTCTTCATGAAGTGACGCGGCAGATCGTGTAATTTCATGTTTTTACACAATCTGCCGACGCTTCATGAAGTGACTAGGCTTTTCTTGAAATGACGGATTTCACTATCAGCCTACGACATATCTAATAATAAGCCACTGTAATAACACACACAAAAACTATTTACCTTCTTGTTTCTACAAGGGTGTAAAAGAAACACAAGGAGTCGAACATGTTTTTAGGAGCGAAGCTAGTGGTAGCGTGTTCTGATCCAGAAGTATTGGATTTCATAGGGAAGGTTCGTAGGTTGTCCGTGCCAAAGGCGTTGAAAGCCGCCCTTAGAGGGATGCTGATTCTAGCCGTGAACGTCAAGACATCCCTACCAATGTAAAATCCGATTTCGGTAATGTTTAATAAGCTTACGCCTGACCTGCATTTGGCTTGATGACTGGATGGAGGTCCAGTCATCGACACTGCAAAGGCCTAAGGCCTAGTTGTATACGTGTTGCTTAATCAGAACAAGAGATTAATCACAATTTTAATGTTAGGATTATTTTTAATTCTCAGTTTTATACATCCCGGTTCCCGGTTATACAATTAATCCAATCAAAGGAGCGCACATGTCATGTGCGGGTCGAAAACAACCTTTCAAACTCATACGAGGCCCTCAGTGAGCTTCCACAGGGTTCAGTTTTGGGACCACCACTCTTTCTCCTTTACATTGCAGATCTGCCGGAGTGTATTCAGTCTGCTTTGGCCTTCTATGCTGATGACACCAAAATATTTAGGAATCCACTTATGAATTACCATACCCTAATCGAGGATCTAAAGGCATTGGAGGTCTGGACCCAAATATGGCAATTAAAACTCAACGAGGCAAAATGCACAGTACTTCATATCGGAACAAATAATCCCCAAAATGCCTACCACCTCAACGGTACCCCATTGTAACAGGTCAACGAACAGCTAGATCTTGGAATTACAGTCAGCTCCGATCTTAAATGGCAAACCCACATAAATAAAATAGTAAAGAAAGCGAAATCGGTTATTTTCCTGATTGGACCATTGGACGGGCTTTTGAAAACAAAACTGTAGACATGATGTCAAAAATATACAAATCTGACGTACGTCCAATCTTGGAATATGCGCATAGTGTATGGGAATAAAGTGTGAAATTCACTTTTCTCCTTTCTTTTTAAATTAATGTCATGTATCCATTGCCTAGTTTTAAATTGTTTCAGTCGCTATGACTACAGAAGCTCTTTCTAAATCTTCTTAAAACTCTGAAGATGAAGATAAACTATTATTTAGTTTCCACATTTTCTGGTTACGATTAGCGAAACACCCCACAGCTTTTTATTATAATATGAATGATATGACTTCAGGCTTGAAATTCATGAATTTTATTTCTGGCGTGATAGGATGTGAACTCACGTGAGGTGATAGTAATGTGTTTCCATTTTAATGTGTTTCCAGCTTTAGACGCTTTACAGTTTTATATATTAGTGTAGATAGATTAAACTCTTAAGCGTTAACCCCACAACTTCTTAAATATATGCAAATACGACTAATATGAGGTTCAAAAGAATGTGTGTTTCGGTGCTGATGCAACCTTGCGGGCATAAAAATGAAAGAACAACCAGCGAGTGTCTGCGAACAATTTCAGCAGGTGAAATGACCAGGAAAACCAGACGAGACGGACGACCACCTGATGGTAGCCGGCCTAGTATTGACTGTAAAGAAAAGGATTGAAATTCGTCATGGAGAAAGGATTTGAATGCTATCATATGATGAATGAGACGATCGTTTTGCGTGCGTTACTTTCTTATGCATTTCACTTAATCACAATTATAATCGGATTCCGGCAATCTAACACTGGTAAAAATACACGTAGAGTTGTGTAATTTTACGACAAAACAAATTAACTATGAAGGCATCTTTTAACGTACCTGTGTGTATCCAATTGGATACGCATACCTTACATTGGAATACACAGTAAATATAAAATGGATACAAAAATTTGGGCCTTAAGCCCTCAATGATTAATACGAATGTAATATAAAAACACCATAATAAAAAAGAATACCTTGTCGGACTTTGATTGTTTATTTATTTATTTATAAGTATGAACAGCGCTAATGCCAATTACAAATAAATCTTAAAGCTAGGAAATATAACAAGAAAAAAAAAACCAAAGGAAAGCCTATGAGGCGAACAAGTATTAAACCCCCATAAGTTCATCATAATATTACGTCTGTTAATTGGATCTCAGTTTTCTCTCGACCAAATCCTTAAACTGACCAAGACTACTACACTAATATCAGATGCATACAGATTAAAAAAGTGGCACATTTTGTAAATTGGAGAATTTTCGTACAGGTTTGTTCGAGGATAGGTCAGATAAAAAATATTTGAAGCTGGCGAGTTGACTCTATTGACAGCAAATGGTAGTTTACCAAGAATACCGGGGCAGTCAATTTCACCTTTCAAAAATCTAAACAAAGTACATAGTAAAATTTTGATTCTTTTATTCAATGAAAGCCTGCCAAAAGTGCCAAAGACACCCAAAAGGTATTCGTTATCGCACCCTTTCTGAGGATATATACAGTATTTCCTATAATACATAGATTCAACAAACTTTCTCCGCACTCTCTCATAGGCAGTTGAAGTACAACAAATACGTAAGCAAATTTACGCACGTTAGTTGAGGAGTTAACGTGACAAACCGGTGGCAAGAATATTAGTTAAAGTGCTTATCTTCTGTGTCCGTTAACGTAACCTGCAAAAAATGCAATTTCACATTTGTCATATTATTATCTTTATTTTTTACCCTTTTCTGTGATTTTTTAAAAGTTAAGAAAATTACATGACGAAGGAAGGAAACCAAAAAGGATAGTATGGAAGATATTTTGGATATTGCTATTCTTGGAGAGTTTAATAAAGATGATAATATAGAATAGATGATGAAATGGTGCTACAAATTTTAAATGATAACCTGGGTAACAGAGCTGAGCTTTACGGACGATTTGGATGAAATAGCACCTATTGAAGCGAAGATGTCTTTTTAGGTTTGAAAAAATCATACTCCCTTGTGGTTAGAAAAAGTTATTCATTTACAACCAAAGAAAAAGTTAGGAATTGTTTGTCAAAAAACGGCATTTTGGAAATAATCGGTTATTTTCGGAGGTCCTTCGGGTCACGGAACATTCATTTTTCACGTCCCGTAAAACAACGCAATGTAACGTACGCCCGTTGAACTGCTTGAATCACGTACGTCAAAATGTGATTACTGCGCATGCATAGCTGTCAATTTGTACGTATACGTTAACGTTCGTGACCGCACTTTAACTGCCTATTGAGTGTATAACCCACACGTTATACTGGGGGGATCAAATTATGCTTCCGTACTCTAAAACAGGCAACACTAAGCTATCAATAAGATGCCAGCTAACATCAATGCTAAAGTGTTTTGTGTTCCTAACGATAAAACCTGCTATTTTTTGTGCACTATCAATTTTAGATATTATATGAGTGGAGAAAGACAGTGTCGGGTCAAAGACCACACCGTGATCCGTATGTTGATTCGCCCGCTGCAAATTGGTTCCATTTAAGGAATAGTCATATAGGCCATAACATTACGATTCAATGTAAAAAACATACGTTGTATTTATGAGTTAGTATCTCTAACCGTTAAGGCTAATACTATTTCAATACTTAAAAATCGCGAAGTCAAAACTAGTACAGAAACGAAAGGAAAGCAGGCATTTCTTACAATACCTTATGTTAAAGGGATTTCTGAAGATATTATAATAACACTATAATATCAAAATTCTTCAAATCCGGAAATACGCTTAGAATCTTTTTTACAAAATTGAAAAATTTGCGTCTATCGAATCCCTTGCGAGTGTGGCGAATCGTACATTGGAGAAACAAAAATACCTCTTCCCGTATGAGTTAAAGAGCATAGGAAACATAAACTTCGAGATTAGGTGTACCAACCAACATACAGTGGTCAGAAGCCAAGGTGTTAAACACGGAACAGCACTGGCGAAAACGTAAATTCAAAGAAGCAGCTTTTATGAATCAAAATACACATCGGTATATTTAGTAAACCAAGCTTATATTCCAAATATCTGGAAGCCTCTCATTGCACACGGATAGTACTTAAGACAGTAGCCTTAAAAGTATAATTTAGTTTACACTTGAAAACGGTTAGAGATACTAACTAAATGAACCGTTCAGTGTTTAGTAACAAAATAAATGCAGTGGAGGTCTGACCTGTCTACCACCTTCAAACAAACATACATTAATACAATAGAAATTATTTTATACATAAAAGTAAAATGAATCAAATAATATAAACTAAAAGCGTTAACATTTAATTCATTAATTTAACAGAAAGATAAAAGCCAAAGAAATCATAAAAACTTTTTCTTATAGAAATATAAGAAACAAATAAAATTATTATACTATTATTCTTGGCATTTCAGTCGACAATAAGACAGTAAGATAACACAAAACAAAAGAAACTATAGTTTAATTAGTTTAGGAGTATTTCTAAAAAAATATTATACTGATTAGTTTTGATTTTATGGATATTTCCTTAGTTTTTCGTTTTATCCAAAAATCGGCCAAATATATACAGTTTCGTGGAAATGGTTCATTGCTATTATCAAGCTATTATGTAAGCACTACATGCATTTTTTTTATACTTAGTTGTTTGTTTTGCTGTAGGTTTTAATATAACGGAGACATAAACCTATTCCATTTCCAAATGCGACAGCGACATCCCATACGTCACTTTTTGATATTTTAAATAGTTTGTTTTTTTCACCTAGAACTCTTTAAAATGATTAACTTCTAAGCCAAAATCACAATAAAAATGCATTTTAAAAGGTTTTATTGTGTTTTAAATTATTTACAAACTTATTAAAAAGGATTTTTTCCAGAGAACTCAATTTTTTTCAAATGGAAACATAATTGCTCCCTTCGGCAAAAAGATAGAGCACTTTTTTTCCAACAATTTAATATTACACACTCTTATGTCAAGTTAAAAAGGAGAGATAATTTATTAAAATTACCAATTCATGAGAAAAAAAAGTAAAAATATAACCTGAAGCCCAGGCCAGGATTTGCATTTCTCTAGGTACCCCAAATGACGCTATAATGCTAACAAACAAATAAAAAAGTTTCGTTTGTGGTTTCTTTAAGAAAACTTATGTCGTAACCAAGTAATTTCTGTCATTTTAAAGCTCCGGGTGTTTTATATTTGTAATACTTCTCTGTTCTGCTGAAGATTAATATTTATCAGGGGCGGATTTACAAATTTGCCGCTAGTAGGCTATTCAATTTTTGCCGCCCCTATACCAGTGACGGCTTGTGAGTTGTGAAACAGGTGAAGTGTTCGGGAAAAAAAGCCCGCTGCAGGCGAAATGCGCCGCAGGCGAAAAATTTTGAAGACCACGCCCAAATTATTTGGTCAATAATTTTTAGTAAATATTTTTAAAATTTATGATTACCTACTTATTTTATTGAAAATAAAATTTCTTTCTGCAAAGCCAGTAAAGTTCCAACTACCTTTTTTTATCCCCATTAACAGACACGGCCAACAATAAAGTTTATTTAAAAAAATACTACCTGTCGACCATGGATAAAGATTGTACCATTTATTTCTGTAAGACAAAAAAAAATTTTGGGCCAAATTTGTCGCCCCCTAAAACCTGCCGCCCTAGGCTCCAGCCTACTCAGCCTAATGGTAAATCCAGCACTGATATTTATACATTCTGAGGATGAATATTTATACATTCGACACATGTAGAGAGTTTATCAGCATTTAAACTTTAGCTTAGCAGTAGTGAAGGAAGATAATAATATAAAGTGTGTCTGATTTCTTTCCTTTCAAATTAACTATAGTTTGTACTAGAACCACAGATCAATGATTTATCATGAAATCATTGATTGGCGTTGTCGCTGGATCAAAAAGATAAGAGAACACCTTTTTGGGTTTTGATGACCAATCAGGAACTTTTTCTAATATGGAGCTAATTACACGATCAGAAAATGGTTCTTTTTTTTTACTAGATGGTGTTGTGGTTTCATTAACACGCTTTTACTAGCTTCACCTGTATGTTTGTTTGTAACCGACTTCTTTGAACCCGATTTTGACCCACTTTAAACGGTCAGATTTAATTTAAATTTTGTAGACTTATCAAGAACCGCTGACAATACAATAATCTAATATGCAAAAAATTCTCCTGTCAAATTTTGACAACTGTCAGGTATAAAACGAAGATGCGATTTTGACAAAACAAATTAGGGGGTCGTATAGTATTCGATGCGGAGACTTCGGGAAAAATAAGTAAAAAATTCTCCTGTCAAAATTTGACATCTGTCAATATGTCAGAATTTTCAAAAATTTGCAAATATCGTTCTTTTCTTATAATTCGGAATAAACGATCGGGCTTGTTCGGATTTGTTCGGGTTTGTATGTATGTTTGTTTGTAACCGACTTTTTAGAAACCCGATTTTGACCCACTTTAAACGGTCAGATTTAATTTAAATTTTGTAGACTTATCAAGAACCGCTGACAATACAATAATCTACTAATCTAGCTTAATCTACTAAAAGAAAATGTTTTCTTAACAATAACTCAAACTAAAAAATGAAAAATAAATATAATTTAAAGAAACTAAAAAACACGCTTTAATAATTAATCAGACTAAAAAGCGGAAAATAAGTATAGTTTAAAATAATTCCTGACAGTCTTAATATAGGCAGAAAATAATACTGAACGATAAACATTAGTATTATTGTGAAAAAAGCGAGGGGTGCTCAATATACGAAAAATATAGCACAAAGCGACCCACGCTTTTTTCACAATATTACTAATGTTTATCGTTCATTATTATTTTCTGCCTATATTAAGAATTTCAAGAATTATTTTAAACTATATTTATTTTACGCTTTTTAGTCTGATTAATTATTAAAGCGTGTTTTTTAGTTTTTTTTAACTATATTTATTTGTATACTATATCTTGCTGTCCGACATGAGGTAATGGTTACGAAAATGTTATTTAAACCTTTCTGGGTCATTACTTTATCATACACTGTTGTTGTGGCTGGTGTTTCTTCGCTAATCTGTATAGGAATATATGTATATGTCGTAGGCTGATAGTGAAATCCGTCATTTCATGAAACGCCTAGTCATATCATGAAGCGTGGCTAAAAGGTATATTGCAACTGGTTTGTTCGTTGTTCCCCAGAGCATTTTTTTCAATTTTTTTAAAATTTAATTTAAATTTTATTTTTATAAAATAATATTAGTTGAAAATATTGAAAAAAATGGTCAACAACCAGTTGCAAATATACCTTTTAGCGTGCAGCGTATTATGACTAGGCTTTTCATGAAATGACGGATTTCACTATCAACCTACGACATATACATAATTAATATTATTATTATTAAACAAATTCATTATAAATTGGTAGTGTGATAAACGAGAGAGTGGCTCATAAATATGTATGAATTTATGGTTTTTATAAACAACCAAAAAAAAATGTTTTATTATTGATTTTAAAATCTGAAATCTATTTTTAACATATGTTAAAAACAGATGATGGTAATTAAAGTTTTCTTTCAATAATAGTAATACATCTACATATTTTAACTCATTTAAGCACCTGAATTTTAAAAATCTGGACTATAATACGGGTTGCCCATCAGCTCTTCAACGCTACATTGGCGGAGGGTGGGTTGAACGTTAGTTGCTTTATAAACATTGTCGTAAAATGGAAAACATTTTTAAATGCAAATCAGGACGATCTTGGTAACGTACTATCGTAGGTAACTGCAGTTATTTTATTGGCCATTCGCATGTAACTTTTTAACAATTATTGCTTGGTTCCAAAAGACGATTGTTATTTTCTTTCCAACAAAAGGTCCTTTTTTGAAGACGGTAGAGGAAAGGACCCAAATTTGAGATACTTTTTTGTAAATTCGAAATAAAATTTATCATTGAACAAATTTTTATTATTATTGTACAAAATCGCTTGCTTGGTGTATTAATGTGCTTCCTGAACATTTGAAGAATTCTACTAATTTATTAAGTTTAAACGGTGCCAAAGAAAGTATTTAGTCAGTTAGTCTATTTATATAACTTTTTAAATATCTGATTTTTTAATCGTTTAATCGTTTTTATTTTTTGTGTTTATTTTAAATGCAACTCAACTGACGAAATCTATACATTGTAAAATGTCTTTAGAAATATAAACATTTATTATTATTATTATTATTATTATGATTACAATCATGATACTTTGTTTTTCAGAGATGGACGCGGACAGTAGTTACGGCGGCAGCGACACAGCACAAGACTCACATTCAGCTCACGAAAGCAGCGCAAATTTCGACCCCCATACTAATCACAACGACGTCACCACAACCGCAGTCCACAGTGTACCCCTTCCCGTGGAAGAATCGCCTACTAATAATTACTATCATAAAAACGAAGTAACGTTACCGATACATTACGACGAAACCGATTATCAAAACGAAAAAAATCTAACCAAACCAAAAGAGCCGCATTACTTATCGACGGCAAATTTAAATATTAAACAGACCTTAGAAAATCATAGTAATTTAGAGGAAATGAGTAAAAACTATAAAAGTACGAGTTATTTAAACGCTGACTCGCCGACGAGTACGAAGAAAGATATTGGAATTGAGAATCCAGCATTTGATGAAGATGAGCATGTCAATAATGGCAAAGGTGAGTCTTGCTTTAGATTAATTTGAACACGACCATTTGAGGTTAGTCCATATAATTTTTAAAAGTAACCTCACGGAATAAGGGACCTAGTAAGAAATATTTTGATCTGGTAGCATAACATTTTTTAGTCTTATTCATTAGTAGGTATTCAATTCTATTTTCGTTAAATTATTTTACTTAATTTTTTTCCTTTAATTCTACACACTTTTTGTGTTAAGTAAGTAAATTTAAAATTAAACAAATGGTTCCTCGTCAACACTTGCTTCAGATAGAAATAGATACAAATTTAAAACTTTTTAAATAACCCCTAGACAAATCCTAGTATTACGTTTCGAAACCCCATAACTTAGGAATCTCATGTAAACCTTTGTTAACCTTTAGTAGGAAGTGAAATAAGAGGGGACCCGGAAAACTGCAGGTAATCACCAATGGAAGCGGGAATGTAATGGTGGGCTAAAAAGTAGCGTGTAATATTTTTTTAGAGCCCCTTTCATACTTCCTAATGGCCCCTTAAGATAATTAAAGTGGCGGTTTAACTTCCCCCAATACACTGAGAAAATCTGTCAGAAAGCCAATAAGTCTTAGAACCCTGGACCACAAGTCACCACACGTATAAAAAATTATAGGTACCTATGCTTTGCTTGATTAACATATTATCCTAAAGTATTAGGTTCTTTTTGGGTAGGTCAAATTGAATCATGCATATCTCAAGTCCGCAGCTGCTGTCCGTTTTCTATTAAGCTTTTAAAATGACTTTACGAACGACGTTTTTTCAGTCTTCAGGCCATTTTGTCATTTCTATTAGTCTTTCTTCAAAAGCATACATTTTTCAACAATTTTCTTACCATGGAAATGCTCAATAATTATTAAATAGTTCTTTTACGTTTTTGGACGTTCCTAAAGCAAAAATGACTTCTTCGCCCATCAGAATAATAATTTAAGCTTTCTTAGCCTATATGTTGCAGAATATAGAGCTCCGCATTCGGTGTCTATTTAATTGAGTGGAGAGATGTTAAAATATTCTTCTTAGCATTCCTTAGAAGAGAGTTTTAGCTTTCTTCTCAAATATAATTTTTAACGGAGCAAAGCAGATCAACAAAAACACCTTTGAATGAAAATTGTATACGAAAAAAGATCATCGCATTCAATGTTTAGCCTAAACTTGGAAGCTTTAGGTCTAAACCCACCTACTAACCATGTATTTTTATTTAAAAATAGCATCGTTCTCTTGTTCTTCTATAATTTTTTTAGTAGATTTTACATACTCTCTTAAACAGTCACATTCATAACAATTGACTAGAACAGATGCAATTTACACAAAGACTAAGAAGTTTAAACCGAAAATACACAACAAAGTTAGACCTGTTAGACCTGCTAGTCAACTATTCAAAACCACTTAACAATAGAGGCTAAGTACGACAGATTATTTCAATTAAAGTTTATCCTGATTTTTCACATAAAATATGATGGCTCAATGTTCTTTGCCCCCAATTGCCATTTTAAGTAACTTTTTCTGGATTGGCTTATACAGGGTCGCTTTTATGTATGGAAACGATCGATTATTTGCTAAAGTAAGATAGCTAGCGAAGAATGTTAAATACAAAACTTTTAGGGTTTTTAGAAATCTATTACACCGCACATAAACTAAGTATACAGGATCAGTCAAAAAGCCATGGAAGAATAACTGTACATTATTTTAAATGGAACCCCCTGTATATTATTCAATATTTCAATTATTTACAAGATTCTAAAAAAAAAATGTTAAGCACACCACATACCCAATCTTAACCGTTTTCGAGGTATCAAGTTTCGAATATCATTTTCAAATAAATCTAATAACAATAATAAAAAAGACAAACTAAGTTTTATTAAACAACAATTTGAAATCCTATTTTATAAGGTGCTCAAAGTGTCCACCGTTTACCTCCTGGCAGTAATGAATTCGGTGAACAAAATTTTGTAGCGAATCTAAAAGGATATTGGGAGCAATACTGGAAATTTCATGCATTATTCTTTGTTGCAAATCTTCGATATTTTGTGGCCTTTTTTTTGTACACTAAATTTCTGATATGGCCCCACACGAAAAAGTCAAGAGGGGTCATACCAGGAGACCTAGTAGGCCATTCAATTGCACCTCTGCGCCCAATCCATTTACCAGGAAAAGTTTCCTCTAGATATTCCCTCACCATCCGTCCAAAATGTGGTGGAGCCTCATCTTGTTGAAACCATATTTGTTCAGCCGGTAAATTGGGATTAATATGGTTCGGGAATAATCGTCTGAGCTGTGGAACAATATTATCTTGTAAAAATAATTAATATCGTTCAGAGTTCAAATTTTCAAGTATAAAATAGGGTCCTGTGACGTTTCTACTAATAATGCCACACCAAACATTGGTTTTTTGTGGTCGTTGGGTATGAACTTGTTCCATCCAATGTGAATTTTGGACTGACCAATATCTACAGTTGTGTGGATTTACGTGCCCGTTTAAACAAAACGTTGATTCATCAAAAAATAAAATGTGGTTGACAATTTGATTCAATTTATCCATAATGATTTCGCAAAACTGAATTCTGCGATCAAAATCGTCTTCACTCAATTCTTGTAACAAATGAATTTTATATGGTTTGAATTTTTCTCTTTTGGTAATTTTTTGAATGGAATATCGACTCATATTATGATTTAAAGCCCGCTGTTGCGTCGAATTTATTGGATTTTCTACCACATCTAACATGACATTTAGAGAATTTTCTTTATTAGTAACGCTTACCGGTCTTCCACTTTTTGGTCGATCTTTCACACCTCCAGTTTCATGAAAACGCTGCAATGTTTTGGAAACAGTTGATTTAGTTATAGGATTCCGATCTAAATGCAATTCATTAAAAATATACACCACTTGGGTAAAACTCCTTGTTCTATCGCCGTACCCTATCATCGTTAACATTTTAATGCACTCGGTATTACTTAAACGTGCCATTTTTACTCCAAAATTGTTCACAAATTGTAAATGTAGGTATTTTTGGCATATCTGTTGTCAAGATGACAAAACAACATTGTTATGGAGATAAATATTTTCTAAGGTAACTTGATGGACTAGAAAATTAATGAATGTAATAATTTATTTGAAAACGATATTCGAAACTCTATATCTCGAAAACGGTTAAGATTGGGTATGTGGTGTGCTTAACATTTTTTTTTCGAATCTTGTAAATAATTAAAATATTGAATAATATACATAAATAAAATAAAGTAACTTTGTTCTTCCATGGCTTTTTGACTGATCCTGTATACTTAGTTTATGTGCAGTGTAATATATTACTAAAAACCCTAAAAGTTTTGTATTTAACATTCTTCGCTAGCTATCTTACTTTAGCAAATAATCGACCGTTTCCATACATAAAAGCGACCCAGTATAGCTAGCCAGTCCGAACCTAACAAAAATACTTTATCAGCATTTAAAATGAAGTTGTAAACTATTATCTCGATCACCATGGTTGTTTTTTTTTCAGTAAAAAGTACGTTTGACAATTCCAAACCTTACAATGGTGATATGGCTCGTGGACTTTCCACATCAACCAACACCGAAGAACCAATGACTGAAGCCGTTAACTTAGAATTAATTAATTTAAAACCAGTGGGCAAAGACGTAGCAGGACCGTACGAAAGCGAAGTTAATGGAGTGAGCGGTATTCCCGTTAAGAAAGAAGATGATGCAGAAATGGGGAATCCATACGACGAGTACTTTGTGCCTGTAAATGAGCACCGTAAATATATGAGGTAAGTAATTTTTTGCATTTTAGATAAATATTATTTAAAGCTTAACCGTATTTACCGTATTAACTAAGTTCTAAATACCGGCATACGCAGACTACTAAAGTCAAATTAATCTAAGAACTTGCCGCATCACCTCTGTTGAAGTCTGGTATATTTTACGTTAAGAGCAGTAACCCCCTTTACCACAATGAAAATTGCCTAACGTTTTGCTGGTCAAACGAAAAGAAAAAATAAAAATTGATATTTAGAAAATAAATTCTACTTTAAATACCCCATCCAGAAAAGTAAATGACAACAACAATTCTTTATTGGTCAAAAGCAAAATGACTTTCCCGGGTGTAGAATGTTGTACCAAACAATTTTTCTTAAAGCCATTTTTCAATATCGGCCTTACTTTTTTCTCAAAAACTTTGGGCGCGAAAAACCCACTTTATACGCTTAAATTCACTTTACGCGCCTAAAGTTTTTGAGAAAAAAGTAAGGCCGATATTGAAAAATGGCTTTAAGAAAAATTGTTTGGTACAACATTCTACACCCGGGAAAGTCATTTTGCTTTTGACCAATAAAGAATTGTTTAAGATATTACAAAATTACTAAAAATAAAAAAAATTTTGGGAATATTTTCGATCGTCATTTACTTTTCTGGATGGGGTATTTAAAGTAGAATTTATTTTCTAAATACCAATTTTTATTTTTTCTTTTCGTTTGACCAGCAAAACGTTCGGCAATTTTCATTGTGGTAAAAGGGGTTACTTTCTCTTAAGCGGTTGTCTACAGAAATAGAACCGGATTAAGATCTTTTACCTTTGCCTTAGAGAGCCTAATGAATAAAAATTAAGCAATTACTTGAAGCAATTACTTTTTAGTAAATGCGATTGCTTGACTAGCAAATGCTATAAGTAAAGCAATTGCTAGATCTGGATATGAATAAAATTTTGAAGCAATTGCTGTTTTTCTTACACCTCTGTAGCAAATGCTTATTCAACATAAGTTTAGACGTGGCTTTTTCACGTGTTCAGATTATAGATTTCAGGTTATAGGTTTGGTGCCTAATTTGCAAAAAAATTGACGTAAATACAACAACGTTGGTCTATTTATTTAGTACAATAGTAATCTGTTACGTTTTTGTGGAAAATAGGAAACCTATATTTGTGATATGGCAGATTTCAGGGAAAATAAGGAAACTGATAGTAGTGATAAAGAAATTAAAGACAATTAATTGATATTCGTTCACAAATTGAAGGAACATAAATAAATCTCTCTGACCGCAACCGTTTAGCTTCCACAACAGCTTCAGCACTTGTAGGAAATTTAATAAAAATATTGGCCTTCTTCAAAACTGCATCCATTACAGAAGTGTATGTCTTACAGACAGTAGTTTGTTGAACACCGACTTCTTCACCTAAAGAATTTTGAAAGCCCGGATCCGACAATTTCCGCAGAAAGACTTTAATCTTATTTAAAGGCGGCAGTGCACCCCCTGCCTTTTACCAGTATCAGTCAAAAAATAATTTGGCAACCACTCGACATTTTCGCAGTCAAATCGATATAACTTTCTAAAATCATCATACATATCTGCAATTTTTTCGTACACTGTAGATTTTTCTTTTGCGGACGTTCATTAATTCAGCCATAATTGAAGACACAAATTAAGAGCAACGCACGTGTATGCCGCGGAGAACTAAAGTTGACTGCTACCAAGCAAATGATGCAGGGGTCGACCTACCTTAAAAAGTTGAAAGCAACTGCTACACTAGAAAAAGCAATTCCTTAATTTATTCATCACATTTTAAGCAAACGATAGCAATTACTTCTTTTTTTAAGAAAAAGCATTGACTAAAAGCAATTCCTGCACTTTTAAGCGATCGCTGGACGCAAAAGCAATTACTTTAGTTTTTTATTCATTGGCTTTCAAGAAATTACTTCGATTTTATAAGAAAAAACTATCGCTACATTTTATTCATTAGGCTCACTATTTTGTAAAGATAAAGCGTAGATACTAACTTTAAAATAAAATATTGACAGACCCGTACCTACCAAAATAAGTATGTGAAAACATTATAAAGGTTAAGAAAAAAAAAGAAAACAACATTTATTTCTTTTAGTATTTATTTATGAAAAGCAAAAATAGATGTTTATGTATTTATTATACGAGGAAAATAGTAATTCATTTTTACGAGGTGTAAGCTTTGTGGGGCACGTCTAATTCAAACCAAATGGGAACCATTTTGGTATGGTTGCAACATGGGATAGTGGACTTGAAAATATGTCATTTAATTTAATTTCTTATGCGATTAAAGAGATGCAGGGTGATCCAAGTAACTATTTACTTTATAAAAATTGGTGATGATTTGATGTTAAGCGGACATAAATCAAATTTGGTCTAGTTTAATTTTCGAGGGCAAGAAGGAGGATTCCATAATGAGTTTTAAGATACCTCCTAGAAAACGCTAGCTACACAATATGAGTTTGATAATTCTCGCATATATTTTTGTGTCTTACATTTCTGACCGCTTTACCTTAAATTATGCAATGCACATTTTCTATAAAAAAAATACCGGTGAAGGTCATTGATCCCGATTTTAGACACAAGGCACTTTTTAGGAAATATAACAGTAATAAATTAAAATAGTTGGTGTAAATTACCTTATTTCTTTCGACAATATTAACTGGACGGACCCCATTGTGCACACAATAATCATGATCATCTAAACTCAAAAATATTATTGATAATAAATGAGTTATCCAAAATGGTGTTTGTACTCACCACTAAACTTAAATAATAAACACTAAGAAAATCTGTCTCTGAAATATATAAAATCCAAAAGTAAAACGTTACACTACACAAAAAAAAAGCCACAGAAACTTAAAAAACACCAAAATCAGAAGAAAATAATATGACGCAACCTAAAGAGTGAAAGAATAAATTAAATAATGTAAAAATGTAAAACTATACATTGCTTCATTAAAAAAATTCAAGTTAATACACGTAGCATTTTATGGTCCACTCGGTATAATACATTTTTTGTAAAAAAAATACCTTTCATGATCCGTTTCTTTATCATCATAATATAATATCATAATATCACATAAGCAAAAATTGCAATAGTTTCGATCCAGCCCAACACTTTAGCCTTTTGGAACATTTCTGGCTTGCAAATTGCGCAAAGGTAAAAAATAATAATCTGTGGTTACTACGCATTCAAACATTTTATTTTTATAGTAACAACTTTATAGTATTTCATTATCGAACTAACGACACAATAAAAACTTACTATTGTGTCAAAGAATTATTGAAGAATTGCATTTTTTGTTTCCCAGGCTATTTGTCAAGATAAATGGGGTAAAGTATTTAAGGTAAAGAATGCTGTTAGCTTAATCATAGGTAGATGAAATCACGCAATCTTTATTATGCTAGATTATGCTCCTGACCCTGACTCATTTTGTGGAATTTTCAAGATTGCAGTAAATACGGGCTTATCTTCTGCATACCATGGATTATAGCCTTCACGGAAGCTTGTTCATGCCTAGTAGTTATAAGACTTAACCTAAACATACAAGGTAGTTATACAAGCAAACTATAATGACTTTATATCGTAAACTAACATTCAAAGTTTCTATTACTTTACTTTGGGGCCAGTACAGTTTTTTTTAATGGCGCTTAACATGTCGGGAGGCTCAACTATGAGCCTAGTTTCTTTTTAGTTACTTTTAAATAGCAAAGCAAAGCTCTGCAAAGGTTTACATACAGGGTGACAATTTAAAAACTTGAAATGGCCATATCTTAGGAACGAAAAACTGAAGAAAAAAACGCAAAAAACAGTTTCTATAAAACGAAGGGGGAACAAAAACAAGCGTATTATCCCACTCTTATCTGCTACCCCTTGGACAGGGTAAGATACACCCCTAAAATCTTAAATAGAAAGGGGGGTCGAGTGATACATCATTTTGAAGCTCTTGAAAAATGCTTTCCAATGGTACCATAGAAAGCTACATTTCAGGAAATTATTCTCTGTTTATTTAGGAAAACGATAAATGAAAACACAATTTTGAAATTTTTTATTATTATTTAATTAAATGTTCAAAATGATTTCCGTTGTTTTGAAGGCAATAATAAAGCCTACTTTCAAATGCTTCACGTACATTTGCAAATGTACAACAAATCCGGTAACTCTTATAATATACGGGCAAAAGTCAAATGCTCGCAATTGCGTTAAGAATCAAGCACCCCCATGTCTAGTTTAAAAAAAAATAAATAAATAAATTAAATTGTGTTGTTTTAATTTCAAAGCTACACTTAAATATCTAGTTTCGCATAGTACAAATGAGAATAAATATTTAAGTTACCCTGTATAAACAGTAGTAGCTTTCCTGTTTAAAAATCTAATATCGGGATGCACATAGATTTTAATAATTAATTAACTAACCAGCAACAAGTTTTTGATGCAAAAGTCGCAATTATATCAGTTGCTCACACAAGAATTAAAAAAATATAAGTAAACGGTTCATGTTCCATGCAGTTCGGTGTTTTTTTCCTTCGATTTTTCTCCTTTGGGGTTAAAATAACCAAAATATAACCTCAACGCAACAAAATAATTTTGCATAGTAGACTAATAAAAACAAATAATGAGCCTCCTAAATACCAGACTATGAAAAAAATAATTTTTGGTTAAATAAATATTATAACTGAAAAGCCAATAAAATGTGCCCCTTTTTTGAAATTTTAACGTTAAAAAACTTCATTATAATGAATAATAATTGAAAAAATTTGCGTTGGGGACATAATCCATTGAAAAATAGCGCTTGCCGAAGGAATATCTTCAAAACTGATAAGACTGAAAAACCTAAAATCCGCGTCACCAATCTTAAGCTGCCGGAGAAAAAACATGCATTATTGTCGTAGTGCTCGATTCAAATTTCAACATAATATTAACTAGCGACCCGCTTCGCTTCGCACGCGGGTCTAAAATGTGTTTATTTGCGACATCACATTAGAAACCTCTAAATTTATCAGTGTTTCTCTACAATATTATGCATGTATTATACATATAAACCTTACTCTTGAATCACTCTATCCATTAAAAAAAAACGCTTCAAAATCGGTTGCGTAGTTTTAAAGATTTAAGCATATATAGGAACGGACAGACCGCGACAGCGACTTTGTTTTATACTATGTAGTGATTATAATTAGTTTATTCACATTTATTTATCCCACTAAGGTACATAATATACTTCTTCGCCCGTAACATACCCTGTTTATATTTGTTTACGTTTAAAGTAAATTCCGAAGAGATAGACCCAATGTATATTTAAAGAAAGCTTGATAAAAACCCACCTATATTTACGGCATCGAGCTTGTCCTTATTGCAACCTAGGTTATCCAAGTCACTGTTCTGTCTCTTTTTATCATAAAACAGGTATGTGGGGACATCCGAAATTCGATTTTTTCATTTAATTTTACCCTGTAGATCCAAAAAAAGGCAAGATGGCAATAAAAATCCGTTTGTAATAAAATTCAGTGTGGCAAAACACTTGTACATTTTTATCTTCTCTAATAAAACTGAAAAACCCTTAAAAACATCGTAAACTGGACACCCCGTACACTAGTACTCTAGTCCTGCAACAATATCAGCGTCGCAAATTAACTGACTCTTAATCGTTGGTGACAAATAAAGTGAAACTTAATCTTTACAAATTCCATAAAATATGTAGTGTTTATTGACCTATGAAAAAAATTGTTTTTTCATAAAAGTGTAAAATTAGTCACTCTCGCGGAATAAACCTATTATGGAAAATCTTGTCGATCGTTGTGCATTTTAATTAATGAATAAAAAGGGAAAGTATTGAAATTACTAAAACGGTATTTGCAAGTCAATATAATGTTGCAAGTTGAGAATACATACGTTGGAGATGAGCTATGATGGTAGGTAATTGACTCTATATATATATGCACTTCCGCCATTTCTCTGGCCTAAAACGTATAAATTTTTCTTTTTAATGATACGATTGGTTATGTTAATATTATGTCGTATCAAAAAATGTATTCACGTTCGTACAGTTAGATGGGTGTTGTTGTCTTAAATATTCCAGTGTATGTGTGTCCCACAGGAGTAGCTAGCCATAAAAACCAGTGGGTTAAGATCGGGCGATCTGGTGGTCACTCTATTTACCCCCGGCTAACTATTCACCGACCCGGAAAAAAATTTTAAGTAGGGGAGACTGTCCTAAAACGGCATATCTGGCTAAAACGGCATACAAGCAATTTTGAATCTACCGCTTAAATTAAAAACCAGCAACATGGTACGAACATTGTAAAACACTGTTTACGAATACCCACAAAATTTTCAACGCCGCAGATTAGTCAGTTATGTGATAAATTTAATGTGTATGTTCCGACACCGCCAAAAGTTCTTGTTAATCAGCAGGTAAATTGCAAATATTTTTTATGTAAAGTGTTTTTTTTTATTAAATTTGATAGGTAAACTCTAAAATACCAACACATGTGACACTTTTGTGATGTGTAAAATAATTGAAAACATTAACTGAAAGGCAAAAAGATTAGAGTTATTTAAGCGTCTTGTGGTGTAAAATGGCATACACACGCCTTGGGTAAAATGGCATACATCTGCCACAATATCCATTTTAGATAGACATTGCTCGTAGTTTTTTAAATTTTAATCACAAAGTATTTTAGGAGTGCGTATAAAAAGCAACATAAATTACAAATTTTTGCAATAAAGTTACTTCTTCGATGACGCCACGTGTTAAATGCGTCAATTATTTTGTATAACTATGCCATTTTGCCCTTATATTTAAAATTACTTACTGGGCGTTTATTTAAGTTAGTTTCTGATAAATTATTTAGTTAAACATGTTCTCTTTACCATGTCAGTACAGTTTCTTTTTGTATATAAGATTAGTTGAATTTATATATGTTTTATTATTGGTATTCCATTTTACCCACAGTAGTAAGTGTAAAATGGTTTATGTAAACTTTTTCTTTTTTGGCTGCTATTAAAAAATTAATGTTTAATTTGTAATTTTGCTGCCTCTGTTGCAAAATATTATAATCCCTTATTCTAAAACTCGTTTCACCGTTGGTTAGAAGTTATCTAAAAAGTATATATAACGTCTACAAAAAGTAGTATCCCCTACTTCCTAATATAAGCAGCTTAATGCGCGGAGCACTTGTTAAATAAGCATCATTATCATCTGCAAATAGAGTGGCAAGAGCTGGAACGAAATCATTTTGAAGAAAATTTTTTCCAATCTCATCAAAGAAAAATGGTCCGATTACCCTATTTTCAACAATGTCCTCCCAGACATTAACCTTTTCATTATGCAATCTTCTATGCACCTATTATTACGAATTTCACTTTACTTAGTTTGTCTAGATGTCATGTATTGTCACAAACGAAGTCATTTTGTGGTGGGTAGAACAACCGGTCACCTAAAAGACTTTAACTCTGCGCAAATTTTATCTACTAATTTTTTGATTAAAAACTTAACGAAAAAACCTACTTCTATATTATTTTACGAACACTTTCATTTAAAAGCCTACTTGCCTTGGTAAGTTGCCTAAAAATGAAAAACCATGAAAATGTTTCAGCATTAGACACCCAATTAATCTGTGCCATAAAATGATGTAAATTAAAATTACATGGTCACTGGTCAGTGGTCAGGTCAATTAATGGTGGTTGATTAATAAAATAGAAAAAATATGAACACAAGGTATATTTATAATTAGTAAGAAAAGTATCAACAAGAAACAAGTGACAACTGATTTTTTTTGAAGTAGGTAAGTCATATTTTTTAATATCATATTATCTTTTTATTTTAGTACTTACCTTTTTTTAAGATAAGTAGTAGGTACTCTATACAGTGTGTCCACGGATAGAGTTTGAAAGAGGAAAAACGTTTTTATTAGTAGGTATAGAAGAAAAAGCCATTCTTTATAAAAACGTCTACTTGTGCTGAAACTACAATTTCAATTATTAGATTTGTGATTACTATACATTGTTCGTCACAAACAACATTTTTAATTTCCTTAATTCAATTCCTTGATTTATTAAATGGATTTTGCTAGTGTTGAAACTACAATTTTAACTATTACATTTTCGATTACTATACAGGGTTCGTTAGAAACAACAGTCTTTGTTTTTTGGATTTTTTTTAAATTCTAATTTTCGATTCCTTGTGATGATTTGCTAAATCATCACTTTGGGAACAAAGTGATTAAAAGGTACCTATGGTTCAAATCAGTTGGCACGTAGGAGTCCCGATCGCGTAAAGGCATAACGTACTATTATTCAGAGCAGTTGTACTCCTGATCGCAGTGTACTATGGTTTTACGTTACGCATAATTTTAATTGACAATGTGTACCGCGATTCAGAGCATGAGTTTGTTTTAACGTGCTGGAACGCAGTATATAATGGCTCTAAATAAAGGCGCGTGTCTCGGCCAATTTATACTGCGACTGCGATTCAGACCCCACAGATGCCGCTTTAGGAATATGTGACTGTCCTTTTGGTACAGGCGGTAAATTTTGCAAACATCTTTGTGCGGTGTAACACATTTGTGGAGTACTTCTTCCGAACGCCCTTTACTTACTTCGTAATTTTAATTGACAATGTGTATCGCGATTCAGAGCATGAGTTTGTTTTAACGTGCTAGAATATAGTATATAATGGATTTAATAATTGGGCGTTCCTATTTTCTACCAAGTTATGCTTCCGTTTGGCTGTTGTTTTGAATTCCAAATTGGATTGTCTACCTGACTGAATCCGTTTCCTTCCAGATGTGAGGCCATTTCGGTTCTTTCTTCTGCTAATAGCTGTAGGTTGAACCCCTATTTGTTTATTGAAGGACGTCCTTTACTTAAATAGCAAAGAAAGCTTGCGAGTTGCGTTGATGTTGTATTTTTTTAAAATTCAACATTAGCCTTAATGATGTAATTGGTAAAATCTGCGGTGTTATTATTTGATGCAATTTCTATTAGCCTCTGAACATTTTTTTTAGACTTTCTACTACAGAAGTATGTTTTCTGTTAACGTCTGATTCATTTTTCTCTGTTTCTAAAATGGAATCAACCTCGGTAACCTGTTGAATATTTCCTTGTGGACTTTTATTAAAAGGTGTGTTGTCGAAATGGCTTTCAAAATCGTCTAAGTCCATATTTTCACTTATAATCTCCCTAGCAGCAGAATTATCGGGAATTAATTCTGCTCCGCGGGAGATTCGGTAAGAAAGTTTCATAAATTGGAGTTCTTTAGTAATAAACCTTAGTTACTAACAAGTAAAATCAACTTCTATTGTAAAAAATACAGTGCGTCATATTAAACTAAACTCATCAGAAATACTATGTCTTTTAAAGTTATATTTGAATTTAAAACTATAAAGACATTGGATTGTCTCACCTGTCACTTCGAAATGACTTGAAATTTGAATTAAAATTAAGTTGTAGTAGTCGTACCTAAGAAAAATTATGACTTATTAATTTTATTAGGTTAATAGGCTATAGACTATCGCGATAGTCTCCCGTTGCTATAAGCAACGTAAACAACAAGGAGCCTTCTAATTGGTTGAAAATAAATTTATGAAATTTTCAAAAAAATCTTCTGAGGCGTCATAACCGAGAGCTAACCTTGCTAACATTTTCTTATCGGACGAAGTAAGTTAAGGGCGTTCGGAAGAAGTACTCCAAAAATGTGTTACACGGCACAAAGATGTTTGCAAAATTTACCGCTTATACCAAAAGGACAGTCGCATATTCCTAAAGCGGCATCTGTGGGGTCTGAATCGCAGTATAAATTGGCCGAGGCACGCGCCTTTATTTAGAGCCATTATATACTGCGTTCCAGCACTTTAAAACAAACTCATGCTCTGAATCGCGATACACATTGTCAATTAAAATTACGCGTAACGTAAAACCATAGTATACTGCGATCCAGAGACAACTGCTCTGAATAATAGTACATTATGCCTTTACGCGTCCCGATCTCGCAATTATCGACTTTCAGTTATGGGGATATCTTAAGCCACATGTGTATAAAACCAATTTCATTAATAACTTAGATCTCTTGAAAGAAAAAATAATAGTAGTTATTGCAAATATCCCAATATAGCAAGTCAGGAACTGTTATCGGGAATTCAGATGTCGAGTTGAACTATGCGCTAACTCGGTGGTACCACGTTTGAATAAAAGTTTTATAATTTACGATTGAATGAATTGAAAAAATGTAATAATAAAAATACTACAAAAGTAGGCAAATAAAAAAAATGGTTTTGGTACAACAAAATCGTTACTCGGCCAGATATAAAATCATATTCTAAGTAAGAAAGCAACAATAGTTGTTCGTTTTTACGTAAATTTATTTTAAACGGAATCCAAAGAACTAGATGTTGTTTCTGACAAACCCTTTATAGTATCTAGTCGCAAATGTAATATTTGAAATTGTAGTTTCAGCACAGGCAGACGTTTTTATAAAGAATGACTTTTTTTCTATACCTACTATAAAAAGTTTTTCTTCTTCCAAACTCTATCCGTGGACATACTGTATATTGAGAACCTATTAAACTAAAAACTCACTAGGTATTAATAATAAGTGTACTTATTTTATTATTTACCTTTAGCAATGTTCTATAATGTTCGACGAATCTCACGCGATTGGTTTATTCAGAATATGAAAAACAATGTAGAAGATAGATATTGTTATATAATATAAAATTTAATAACAATTTAAAAGGCAGCTACCATAAAAATTGTGCAAAATATGGAATTTTAGACTTTCACAAATTAAAAACACCATAATAATAGCGCACGGAAATTTTGTTCTACTAAAGTACGTACCTTTGTACGTACGGTTGTTGCAAGTTGTAGATCATGTCCCGAGAAAAGAAATAGTTTTAATTTTATTTTATTGAATTGTATATCCCAGACTTGCCAAGGGAGAAACAGGCAGGGCTGATATTTCCCATGCAGCCTCATTGACGATGCCGTGTTGCCTTGTAAAGTGTTATCAGACAAGGGTGATAATATTGATAATAATTATCCGAGACTATTATGGTTCATTATACGCGACTCAAATACTATGCTTTATCTGCAACCATCCACTCTAAATACTGACTAAATAAAACACCAATTTTTGCCCTGTTGTAACCTTTTATATTTTAAATATCAGCTGACGCTTTATTTGACGTCAAGGCATACTATTTAAAAACAGGTAATTTTCTCGATACCCGAAAATTGCAGACCATCCTTAAAATTGAAAATACGAATATAAAATATGTATTTTCCCTTATTTTTGGACGAAATTCAATGTAGAAATCCCAAATAACCCATTTCGTCCAACATTTTTGTTCGAAATGTTTATATAACATTAGAAACTGGTCGAATTACTCCATTTTTGCTATGATCTAAAATTTCGATTAAAATTATTAAAATTAGGGTTGTGGAAAAAAGATCAAAATGGGGTTTTTAATATTGTTCTGAACCTTTCGACCGAATATGTTGAACGAAATGTGTTATTTGATATCTCTACGTTTTAGTTTAACTAAAAATAAGGGAAAAAATACAATTATTGCACTTGTATTATGGGCCTATTATTATTAAAGTTAAAGTATTTTTCACAATAAATAATGGTTGACTCCGTTTAACTAGCTGGGACTTTTGCAAGAGCTCGGCCATAAAAATGCAAATAAACTGTGGGTCAAGGTCGGATTATAATTTGTAATTATAGCAAGTAATATTTAACTATCTTGATATTGCGATTTAGGATATTTCATGTCATTAAATAATATATTATTAATAACGAATTAAATATCTAAAGTCCTACCCTGTAATGTATTTGCTTGTTGATTGTGTATAACAATGGGGTAAAACCGGTAGTTTTATTGCAGTCAATAAGTCGATACCATTTAGGGTGAAAAATACTTTATGATCAATAGTTGGGAATTAAATAGGTCTGTTAAAAATAAAGTAAGAACTTCATATAAAATTGTGTCATATGTCCACTTACAACGAAGCTACAGCCCCCTAAGGGGGGTACTCTGAAGATGGTTTTTCTAAATATTTTCAAAACCTTTGTAGATACAAATTGAAAATTTAAATATTTTGGTAAATTTTGTACGATGATTAGAACTGTGCTCTTAAAAATGTCGATATTTAAGAAATGTGGCCAGAAATAAGGGATGGTGGGGTAAAAATAGACCTAACTTTCTTTCACGCTAACATTTATACTTTTTTATGTCAAATTAAAATAACCTGACATATTTTACGAACAAAAGGTACTATTGGTAAGACATGATTAAATGCGCCGTTTTCTAGAAAAATTTATTTAAAAACAACATTGCATTTAAAAAAGTCGCTAATTTATGTTATTTACTAGTATTAACCAATCCCATAATTTCCTGCTATGTTAAAATTTAAAAAGCACAAATATTAGCGTATCGCGCTATCCCCTTTTTCGGGCCACATTTCTTAAATATCGACATTTTTAAGACCACAGTTCTATTGAGCGTATAAAGTTTACCAAAATATCCAAATTTCAAATTTGTATATACCGGGTGGTCAAATAAGCGAGGACGTCGGCTTTATCTCGGAAACCATTAATCGTACAACTTTCGGAAAGATATATTTATGAGTAAAGTGGTCAAGAGAAATTGCTGGAAATTACTTTTAAGTTTCTCATTTCGCCGCAAGGGGCACAATTAAAAATTGTTTTTTTAAATTCTAAATTTCTCCGATAATTCCCATATTAAGGTATAACTCTGATTACATCATTGGAAAGCTTAGACAATTCTGCATCATTTTGGTTTAAGGCTCATTGGCGTACCGACCTTGATAAGAGTGGGAGAAGCTATTAAAAGTGTAAACATTAAAATCGCTGTAACTTCTAAACGACTTATCCGATTTTACTAAATTTGAGCTTGTTTGGAAGTACCTTCAATTGTTGTATCTAATGGTAGACAATAGTTTCCAATAAAATTGCTAAGGGCGCAATTTGTATTAAAAATTATTGTTTTGGCAATAACTCTGAAACGAACAAAGATATCTAACTGCGGTTTTCACATCTTTTCTTGCAAATTTCATCTTCTTTTCGATTATGATGTCGTAGTTATACCACATGATTTGAATTTTCGGGATAAAATCGAAAAAACTGTTATTATTCCAAATTGCGCCCTCTAGCAATTTTATTAAACACTATCGTGTACTGTTGGATACGGCAATTGAAGATGCTTATTTTCCCTTTCCAAACAAGCTTAAATTTAGTAAAATCGGATAAGTCGTTTAGAAGTTACAGCGATTTTAATGTTTACACTTTCAATAGCTTCTCCCACTCTTATCAAGGTCGGTACGCCAATGAGCCTTAAACCAAAATGATGCAGAATTGTCCAAGCTTTCCAATGATGTAATCAGAGTTATACCTTAATATGGGAATTTTCGGAGAAATTTAGAATTTAAAAAAACAATTTTTAATTGTGCCCCCTTGCGGCGAAATGAGGAACTTAAAAGTAATATCCAGCAATTTCTCTTGACCACTTTACTCATAAAAATAATCTTTCTGAAAGTTGTACGATTAATGGTTTCCGAGATAAAGCCGACGTTCTCGCTTATTTGACCACCCGGTACAAAGGTTTTGAAAATATTTTTAAAAAATCTTCCTCAAAGTAGTTTAGGGAGCAGTAGCTTCGTAGTAAGTGGACATAGAACATAATTTCATAAATATCATGTTCTTACTGTATTTTTAACGAATCTACTCTCCCAAATTATTGCCAATACCGTTTAGAACACCCAGTATAACTTGTTATCATAGTTTAGTTCCTTCTCCAATTAACGCTGTATTTTTTTAGTAAACTTACATGCCCCTAATTCCTCAGATACCTTTAAATCCCATTCACTCGTTTCAGTGAAAGGATTGTGGACACGATCATACAATGCCAAATAAAATAAAATCAAACTAAAACTTTCGCCCTCCTATTAATTGCTTTCGCTGTTACCTTGTGTTTATTTTTATTTTTTAACGTTATTTATTCAAAGTGAGGTCATACAATTTATAGTTTATAGGTTTTGGAACCATATCTAAAACTACAGGGGCGTATAAGGGGGGTGAAAGCAGGGCCGTCGAGAGCAAGGTCAGGCCCGGAGGCTGTGCGGCATCCCGGGCCCACTCCTAGGGCTGCCAGATTTAAAATATTAAAAAGCGGGAGGTAGGGTCCTAGCCAGTGGCGGCTTGTGACTCATTAACTTCGAGGTACACTAAAAGCCCGCTGCAGGCGAAAATTATTTAAGACCACGCCCAAATTTGGTCAATAATTTTTAATAAATATTTTAAAAATGTATGATTACCTACTTATTTTATTGAAAATGAAATAAGATAAAAAAATAAAAAAGGCCAATTTATTTTTCATTAGTGATGGGTACATTGTTTAAAAGTAAAGTTCATTCTTCTGTTTTTATTTGCAGCAAACTTATCAATAACAATAAAGTCCCTAGATTTACACTTTGTGGTCTGATGTGTCAAGTTAATTTCGAGTTAAGGTCTTCCCTCAATTTTAATTTAAATTTTTTGCTCAATACTTAATGAGCTACTACCCCAAAATAATAACAAAAATATAATTTTTAAATAAGAATCCCATTGTTGGTCAATTCTAAAATGTACAAAATTTTCGGGTAGGTTCTCCAAAAAAAATGAAAGTTTCATAAATTCTTCGAATAATAAATCGATGTTTATACAAATATTGGGCCGGACGGGCGGGGACAAAATGTATCGATATTTGATACTTAGAACATTAATTATTCGACAACTCACAATTTACATACCTATGTAATGTTCACGAAGTAATTTTTTGTCAACAGAGAGTTTATATTTTTTTTTTATAATTTATCATATTTTTTAACTGCGCAGCTTGAGCACGGGCCCTTAAAAGAGACGTGGGCCCGGGAAATTTGCCCCCCCCCCCTTCTTGTCAGCCCTGGGTAAAAGTAACGATAGATAAATAGCGTTTATTTAACGAAGCGTTTTGTGTTGAACGATTACTACGTCCAGAGACAGTTTGGGACAAATATTTTGCTTGTGGGGTATTTTTAGTTAGAGTCGATTCACTCAGTAAACCTGCAAGATGGCCGACATGTCATATGACAAAAGTCATATTCCAGCTAAATAAAATAAATTTTTGCATTTTCAATGACTTTTGTCATATGACATGTCGGCCATCTTGCAGGTTTACTGAGTGAATCGACTTTAGTAGTAGCGTAAATAATTTTTCCTACAGACGCGTGGAAAAATCAATTTTCCGCACTGATATCCGTGCGGAAAACTAGTTTTTCCACACTAGTGCGGAAAAAAATTTTTGGCACGATTATGTCAAAATCAATAATATATCGTAAAGACCAAGTGACAATAAATCGCCTCCGAATAGGACACACAAAGCTCACGCATGGCTATATTTTATCAAAAGAAAACCAACCGTCTTGTGACCAGTGCCAAGTGCCTCTGTCGGTAAAACACATTTTAATCGAGTGCCCCAAATTTGACGCGATTAGACACCAACACGACATGAAAGACAGTTTACAACACGTTCTTAATAAAGACTTACAAAAGACATTAAACTTTCTTAAAAACTGCGGCCTACTTGACCAAATATAACCTAGAGACAGTAAAATTCATAATTAAGTACCCCATGCGCTAATAACCCTAGGTGGTTGATGCGCTTTTTTGTAAAAAAAAAAAAAAATAATATATCAATTATAACTTGTAGTTATTACTTTTTTTCTCAGAATTAGCTACCGTTACATATGTATGTGATTGTTATAGTTAATTAAAAAATATTAAATTTCTTTGAAATATGTGTTACTTATTTCCGCACGTCTGTAGAAAAACTATTGTACCTGACACGTGCGAAAAATGTTTCCCTGCACTCGGCTGCTTCACCGAACTCCACTACGCGTCGTTCGGTGAATGGCAGACTCGTGCGGAAAAATTCATTTTCCGCACTTGTTAGGTAAATAGCTATTTCCTACAGACGTGTGGAAAAATCAATTTTCCGCGCTGATGTCCGTGCGGAAAATTGGTTTTTCCACACTAGTGCGGAAATTTTTTTCGGCACGGTTATGTCAAAAATCCGTGCGGAAAATTGTTTTTTCCGCACTAGTGCGGAAAAATTTTTCGGCATGATTATGTCAAAATCAATAATATATCAATTGTAACTTTTTTTCTCAGAATTAGTTACTGTTACATATTGTATGTGATTGTTATAGTTAATTAAAAATTATTAAATTTCTTTGAAATATGTGTTACTTATTTCCACACGTCTGTAGAAAAACTATTGTACCTGACACGTGAGGAAAATGTTTTCCCTGCACTCGGCTGCTTCACTGAACTCCGCTACGCGTCGTTCGGTGAACGGCAGACTCGTGCGGAAAAATTCATTTTCCGCACTTGTTAGGTAAATAGCTATTTTTTTCACAAGGTTGATGCTTTAACCCCTCATTCGCCACAAAATATTCCCTAATCCAAAATTTGACATTTTCGTGCACCTCATTTTCACCTGCAAATTCATATTGCACTTTTAAAAAATATTGGTATATTTTTGCATAAAACTTTTTTTCATATTATCAGAGGTAAAATTATTATAGAGAATTTAAAAAAATATATACCGTGTGACCAGTAAAGTCCGCATCATATGGGATTTTTTTTATTAATAACCTTATTCGAAATTTGACTTTGGCATCAAGTTCTGCTTCGATCAAGATGAAAATTAAGCAAAAAAAATAGTAGCCACGTGATTCGCATTATCTGTCAAATTTTAATTTTTTCCAAAAAATAATTCAAAAGTAGGGTTATTTCTGAAAGTATCGAAAAAAGTTATTAGAATAAGTTTTTTTAAATGCAGTTTCTAGCCCACCTGCAAAATTTCAGCTGCATAAGATACTTTTGACTTTTTACCAATATTTTGTAAATTGCACCACTTTTGCAAAATAAGACTCGACGAACCTACATAAAACTTCTTAGTTTTGACAATGCTTTATTTCAGATACATTTTCTTTAAAGTAGCGCCGTATCTAATGTGTGTTTTTGTACAGGGTTTTTCCGTATATTTTGGAGCACCCCTGGAGCTTTTATTTGAAGACCTAGAAAAAACTTTAAATTACCAAAGTTGCATGACTTCTCCTAAACTGCCAGAATTTGTTATCGAACAAAACAAATGAACATCGTAAATTTGTTTAATAATGCCAATGTCGATTTTTTTAAATGGAACACCCTGTATATTATTTTTTTTTTAACTCCTCACTCTTTTCTGAATCCAAATATGTATATATGTTATATGTTTACTTGAGTCATTTAGGCAAAATTTCATTTCAAAATATTGCGATTTATTAATAATTATTGAATTTTTCATCTTTAGAGTAACCCATTATACCAAGACAAGACCATTCAAGGTATGAAATATTATTTTTGAGACACAAGTCAGTTGCCATAAGCGATTAATAACAACCAAATTGTTTCCAGGGCAATCTAGATTTTCTAATCTGCAATATTTTGAAATGAAATTTTGCCCAAACGACTAAAGTAAACATATAACATATATACATATTTGGAATCAGAAAAGAGTATGGAGTTAAAAAAAAAATTAATATACAGGGTGTTCCATTTAAAAAAATCGACATTGACATTATTTAACAAATTTACGATGTTCATTTGTTTTGTCCGATAACAAATTCTGACAGTTCAGGAGAAATCATGCAACTTTGGTAATTTAAAGTTTTTTCTAGGTCTTTAAATAAAAGCTCCAGGGGTGCTCCAAAATATACGGAAAAACCCTGTACAAAATCAAAATTGGACTATTAAATTTGGTTGCATGTAATGCAAAATTTATTTGTTTTTGACCCTGTATAAGGTAACTTCATAAAATAAGTATTTTTGAAAACGTAGTTTGTGTCTGAAAGTAATACACCTTAATATTAAGACAAAAAAGAACACAGTGTCATCAGTAATAAAGTGTTCATTAAGTGGAAAATAAATTTTAGTGGTGTGTAAAAAATCAAAATTATCTTATGCAGTTGAAATTTTGCATGTGGGCTAGAAACGGCATTTAAAAAAACTTTTTCTTATAACTTTTTCGATATTTTCAGAAATAACCCCACTTTTCAATTATTTTCTGGAAAAAATTAAAATTTGACAGATAATATAGATATTTTTTTTGCTTAATTTTTATCTCGATCGAAGCAGAACTTGATGCCAAAGTCAAATTTCGAATAAAGCTATTAATAAAAAAAATCCCATATGATGCGGACTTTACTGGTCACACTGTATAGGGAAAAAACCACCAGTGGTCTCCACAAATATATGTAAAAAAAACAAAGTTAAAAAATTTAAAAACGTGTTCGTCCAAGTATCTATACAATATGTTCTTGTCCTTTTCATGTTTTTAATATTTGTTTACATTTCTTCGTGTAAATGGCACTTGGGGTAAGTACATTAGTCTGTTTTGTCCTTCCTTTTTATATTCCTAATTTATTTTAGCCCTTCGGTGCTGATGATGGTACTTTCTAGTACCGAAACATGTACACCACATTAATTCGACCATTTTTTAAATATATTTGTGGAGACGACTGTGGATTTTTTTCCTAAGTATATCTCTACAGCTCCACTTTGAGATAATGGACTACTTCCGTAAAATTAAAAAATATATATTTTATGAAGGAGAAAACAAAAAATCTATAGAGGCGACAAATTTTTGGTCATATGAGCCCAAGAAATCTAGGGGTAGGATAGAATGGAATAAGGATTTTCCGTTAATATAACGGAAACCAACTTTATATAATTTTGGTTTACTGTGTAGTGCAGCGAATGACAATTTCAAACGTGTATACTGTGTACGGCTTCTTAAAGATATAAAAAAATTCGCTGGCCCCCCTTAAAGTTTTTTTCGGGATACGTCAATGTATCAAACCGTATCTAAAGTTTACATACGTGGGCTATTGCCCAGGTATTATAATGATATAATTCCGCTTATAGTAGCCAAGGTCTTTTAGATCAGGCATATATTTATAAAACATAATTGAGTGAGATAAAATTCACTATTTTAATAATGAAACCAGGTGAAGTATACATAAAATACTTAGCATACACTTAAGAATTTATGGGTAACTCTATGGTTTATATTGCCGTTAATACAGGAAGTGTTGTGTTGAAATTGAGAAGCGTTCACTTAAGTGGAATTGCAGAAATCAATCACTAAGAAGACAACTTGGACTGTGATAGGTTAAAAGTGAGTGGGTTACAGCTAACCCTTCACTGCGACCATGCTGTCTATTGTGGCTCACACCTTCTTTATATTTTCACCAATAGGTCTAACTTTTTGATGAAGTTATCGATGGTATTGGGAGAGATATTTTTCATGTCATCCGGTAGCAGAGTCACCTCACCAAATAGGACGAATTTGATTCTTCCTGCTGCGTGGCAAGCGCACATTACGTGTTTCTGCATCTTCCATGCAAAGCCGGCACTCATCAGTTAGGGCTATTCCAATTTTATACATATGGTGTCGCAGTCTGCAGTGGCCGGTGTACAATCCCGCATTCCCACTAGTGCTTTAAGGCATGACCTGTTGAGCACTAGTAGTTTGTCAGTTAACTGTTGGTTTATATGGCATTTTATAAATGATTTTGAGTGTGTTAGACCTGGTATTGGATTTTCAGTAGGTCATAATATAGACTTCGTGGGCCTACATACACTATTGGCAAACTCGAATCGGTGCCGATATAAGCGCATCAGACGGAGAGCACTAGTAGCGTTTAACACGTTAAACAGAGAACACGCTATCCCCTACCTCCCACCTTCGATTCTTTAGAACACGCGGTCGAAGCAGCCACGGGATCAGCCGATATGTCGAATAAATATTTTTGCATAAAGCAAGCTTTCCTCCTGCGAAGTATTAACTGTTATTTTAAATTAATAATGTATTCACGCGAACAATGGGATTATCATTATTTTCTTAGAATAACAGTTTTTATTTCGTTTTTAGGTTTAAGGCTAATGAATACCCTTAACTTTTATACCGCTGTTGTATTGTCAAATGCAACAGCGAAAAACATGATATAAAAAATAAAAACATCGTAAAAATATCGCACGACAAAAAACATCAGACACTTAATCCATCGAAGCTCCTTTATTACTAACTAAATTTGAATCGGTTTCTTACGTTTACGGGCAAAGGCTCGGTCACACCACACATCTATCCCCCCTTTCAGTAGGAATGTAGGAGTGGTTAGGTGTCTCTTTTTAACTGAAGGCTTTGCCCATATGTGCCTTCTCTCTTGGTTGCATTAGAGATTTCGCACCCCAGATTCGATTTTGCCAATAGTGAATAATGTTATTGTTGTATTTTTAAGGACGTGCAAGATTTACAAATGGTTTCTATTTTGTACATGTTTTTACGTTTCAAAGTTAGAAACTTTGATACAATAAAAGCTTAATCTGCCAAAAACTAAAAAAATCAAAAAAATAATAAATTTGCCAAATAATTACAATAAAATAATGAAATATGTAATAATTGTTTGCGCATTTTAATTAATAACTACGCCTTAAAATTTTATGGGTGTCTGAAAAAAATTATTAATTGATTAAAAATTTAAAAATAAAGTGCTAGTTTTAATTGAGAATGTTTACCATTGGTAATTTAGTAATAATATTATTTCATTCTGACAATTATTGCGTTATCCTTAGTTTTTTAGATGGATATTTTGTGACAGCGTTAAAAATGTAAGTATATTTATATTAAATTCCATATTATCTATACAAAGTAGCGCGCTCTATTCGCCTCGGTCCATTTACGAAAAGCCATGCAATTAATTGCGCAGGAAGAAAAAATAATAACTACTTGTTATGTTTCACAAATTTAATCAGTTTCCTGACAAGTGTTTCGGCCCTTGCGGGCCATTGTCAAAGAATCATTGTTAAGAATTTGGGAAGCGCCTGAAGTTATTTTGGTTTGATTATTAACAACATTACATTGGTTTTTATGGCCTTTTTGATAGCTATTGTTTCTAGTATATTTAGTTTTCTGCTTTTATTATGTATGTAGGTATATGGGTTTCATAGATTGAGTGATTGTGTAATATGCAGTGATCAGCTAAACCTGTTTTATTTTGCTTTTTTAAAATAGATGTTTTAAGTTCGTTAAGCCTGGTGTCAAAATTTCTACCTGTTTGTCCAATGTAGATAGCCTCGCAGTTGTCGCATTCTATTTGGTAGACCCCACTTTGTTAAAGTTTCTTTTTAGTTTCTATTTTAGCATTGGATATGTGTTTGTATAAGTTGTTAATTTTAATTCTTAATAGCACACTAATTTAGGAATAAATATGCATCTGTACGTACTTTTAAAAGTTAGGAAAACCCACAGTTGACCATTCAATCTTCTAATTCTAATTTTAAGACATGTTAATAATTACCACAATATGATATAAATACCTTTGTAATGTCACGTAGAATTTAGTATCTTCTCGTAGTCCTTTGACAATGGCCCGCAAGGGCCGAAACTCGTGTCAGGAAACTGATTAAATTTACGAAACATAACAAGTAGGTAGTTATTATATTTTGTTCTTCCTGTTTCACCAAGCATGTAGCCCAACACAAATTAATTACATGGCATGCAATAATTATTTTAAAAAGATTTTATTGTAGGGTATATAGGTTCACTAGGAGCACGTTTTAAAATCATTTTAAATTATACAGCATGATTTAAAAAAAAAGTTGCTAACCTACCATTTTTTTTTAAACATAAAACATTTATCAACATTCAAACTGTTTACTATTTTTAAAATGTTGAATATTCTGCTCAACCGACATTTTAGATAAGCAATTATTTAACACAATACTCTTAGTAGGTACTCTAAATAATAAAAACGCCCGGCCGGTACCCGTACGTAAATTCGATAATTAAAAATTAAATGTAAACCATTACAAACTGACAATAACTATTTAAATATATACAGGGTGTCCCAAAAGTAATGGGACACAGAGCAACAGCAGACTCCTTAAGGCGAAATAATGTGATTTACTTAAACTTGCCTTATCCCAAAATTGATAACAACCAAGATACAGGGTGGCAAAGCTTTAATTTTGTTTTCGTTTTTTTGCTATTACTTCTTAACGAAACGACACAGCAGCACAAAATTAAGGCTTTTGGGGTTTTTTGAGGTAAGGAATTCAAAATTATCCATAGTTTTTGTGTACCCAGTAGAGGGCGCTGCCTACGGCATGGCCCACTCCTTTTAGCTGGCATAACTTTGTTTAGGCTTCTTATATCGATCCGACTATTAAAAAAATTAAGTTACTTTACTTCTTTCACATCAAAAATGTATAACTTATTAAAGTCGCTAGGGGCAACCATTTTCGAGATATGTATACTGGTTACACAAAAACTATGACACCCTGTATCTCGGTTGTTATCAGTTTTGGGATAAGGCAAGTTTAGATAAATCGCATTATTTCACCTAAAAGAGTATTCTGTTGCTCTGTGTCCCATTACTTTTGGGACACCCTGTACTGCAGAAATCGGTTAAGCACTTGAGCAAACAAATTTTCCTACGAAATAAACTAAGAACTGCTCCCGCAATGTACTTCCTATTTTCTTCTTCTCACGCGTTTCTGCAAAATAGCAACGTTCGTCGGATCCGCATCGAAATTTTATTTGGCTTTTAGCCGCAACAGTTTATTTTTCTTTGTCTTTCCTTCCAGTAGTAGCATGCGTTTATTTGTCTCTTGCACTCTTGCGCATTAAAATTTGTCTGCTAAAGGAAACAGAGAGCTGGTCAAGGCTCGCTTGAACCCAATATACTGCGGGGATTCACATACTCTTTATACAACTGTTTAATACTATTATAGGTATGTGACAACAACGCACTTTTCTACTGTAAGACAACAAAAATTACTAGACCGTTGTGTAGTGATAATATCACGGTAATTTAGCCAATTGGAATTAGGAGTTAATGCTACCGTAGAAGGATTTATAGCCATTATTGCTCTAATTACTCATATTAATCATCAAGTTATTTTGCGGGTGTAATCTGGTTTTAAATACCTATTGTATTAGTTCCGACTGGCAATTGTTATGAAATTTAACATTAATCATAATAATATTTGCTTGCTACGGTTAATAAAGCATATACTTACCACTAAAAATCAGTACAGTAGTTCTCAAAAATTTAAATAGCTTCTAGTGTGATATTGTTCTTGTTGTTTAACATTGCATATGATTATCTATCATGCAACATGATTTACTGAGAGGTAAAATTCGTCCATAGATTATAAAGTCCCACACTAATGATGAGTTGTGCGAAATAAAAATATTCTATTGCTTTATCTGACATGCAACGTTTAAAAAAAATACAGTTATGTAAGTTTAACAAATACAAAGTTAAAATAAACTAATTGAAACAGGTATGGGTACCATAGTTGAAATTCATATTAAGACAGGACAGCTAGAAGACTCCGAGCAACGATGTGACCTGCGCAACAAATACGTTCAAGCTAATACTACAGCGCGCGGCGATTGCCGATCGCTACGAACCCCCACCAACGTCTTGTGGATTATAGGTTCTAACGGTTGCAATTCGTTTTTGGGGATGCTGTTCTGCTTTCTTAATTGTAGAGAAAGCGCTTTACTGGGAACAAAATGTATCGCATTGGGAAGATACAATTTATTTCTTAACAAAATTGCTGTATTAAAAGTAGTTCATTATTCAACAAGACTGTGTTGCTAATGGAACTTGATTACTACCAATAAAAACACTGTTTTAGCAAGTCTGGAATCGATATAGTACTAGAGCGGTTTGATACACTAGTAATTTATTTAATAAGGGTTAATAAAAAATAAGCTATCAATACACACTATGTTTTAGCAAACCTGTTGTATTGGATCATTTTTCTCAATGCGTCGTCATAATGCCCTCTCAGAAAAAAATTAACCTTTACGTTCTCGAGAGTTTGCTACAAATTTATATACCAGCTGTGGAAATTTGAAAACTACAAATGTCTTAGCAACATGTTAATAACTCTTTTACAAAATGCGTAGATCTTGCTTTCCGAGGAATCGCTCTTACACCACGGAAGAATCTCGACCAATTTCGTCAAATTACTTCTTTAGCAGTTGTTTATAGATTTATAGACTTTACTACAGATAGAAAAATGATAGAAAGCCAACATTCTTAGTGGTTAAGCTTCCTGGTTCCAAAAGTGACCTCCATTTTACTTTTTATGAGGACGTAACTAAGAAGGAATTAACTAATATACTAAAGCTAGTAGGTAATAATTTTAAAAAACAAATATTTCCTAACTAATATTATTTTCCTCTCTTAGTAACACCCGCAAAGGACGTAACAGCGTTACTTTTGCTGAAACTATAGCCGCAGGCGAGGAAGCGGATCTATCCAATGTTGAAGACACCGTTGAGTATCCCCGATGGATGAACCAACCACCACGGTACCGTCATGCTTTCATATACCACACACGCATACACCATATTCAGCTAGATACCTAAACCGAAGAATAAAAAATGTTTTATTTTCTTCTAATCTATAACCTTCCGGTTCATTATGGATTTCTATTTATTTTTATAAGATTTAGTGACTGTAGTCTGTCAGTCAACATATAATTTGCTTTATCTGAATGCATTCCAGGCGTTCCAGAGTAGCCCGTTGTGGCGCTAGCATCTTTGACGAGATATTATATTTCATAAATGTTGTTGTCGCTATTGATATTGTTCTCAATTCTCATCGATTTATAGACGCGTTAGTCACTGCATAGCTCGTTATTCCATTGAGCCCTTCAAATCTTGAGCAAATCCAGATCTAGCTGTGGTTCGTCCAAAATAAAGATGGCCAGCAGGAAAATAAATGATCACAGAAATCCTTGCTATATGATCAATCCAATCCAATGACACTGGAGGTACCATCTTTAAATGTCTTCCGTGTCCACACGTGTTTCAAGCGTAAGTAATTTGATTTTATTCGTTTTTCATTCGTTTACTGCGAACAATAATTATTCCGATTTTTCGTTTCCTGCTATCCTGAAGTGACCAGTATTTCTCTAATACCAAACATTTCTTTGAGCATATGTTGCATTTAATAGACGGCTGCTTTATATATTGCAGAATTATCTCCTATGAAAAGGCAAATATCCATTCTGGAATCTGGATCTTTGTCCAAATATACCTGCGCCTACTTCTTTTGCTTGTTCTTGTTTTTATAGTTGTATATTGCTTTTACATGATCTCCAAGGTATCGCTGCTGTTGATAATGTTCTTGATTCCTATGCACCAAGTATATCGGTATCTTAGCTTCCATTCCCCTTTGATTTAATTTATTTAATTATGACTCAAATCCTAAAAGAACCTGAACCAAAATAATTAATACCGTTAAAACATTTTTTATTCTTGGATTAAACTTGTAAGATTCCTATCTAGACCAATCATTTAACTTTTAAATTAAAGGACAACATATTCTGTGTTGGTATTTAAATATTAAAGTATATTAAACCACATAAACTATCATTACAATGGTTGTATGATGAAAAAAATTAAAGATAAATTAAATGATAAATGTTTAAATTACTGTGATTTTTAAATAAAAAATTATTTTATTTTCAGACCATGAAAATCTTTTGGTGGTTTAAAATACTATAAATTAATAATTCATTCTCAAAATTATGTAGTAGTTTTCCATTATGTTTATTTTTTGGTACCATTCGTTTGTCTAAAAAAGTATTTACACACAACATAATTTTGTAAATAACAATTTTAAATATACGTATTTATTTCTTAGTCCACCATCCATTTGTCTATAAAAAAAATTACATCCATTACTTTTGTAAATAACAAAATTTAGCGAATATCCTGATATAAAAAAAAACATAATAAAGCTAATAATTAAGATGGTATCTTTGAAAACAAGTTTAATTGGGATGCTAAAAACCTTGAGGTAAAAGTTCATGGGAATTTCTTGGTGTGCGGTGGTTATGATTGGGTGATGGTGCTGGGATTTTGGTATATTTCCTCTAAAAAAATTTATTAAGATACTATCCTATCTTACTTATAATAAGGGGGCTTTAACTTCTATAAAATTGAGGGCTATATATAGGTTGTGATGGCATTGGTTTAACAATGGTAACTTAGTGTTGTCCTTATATTATACCAGTAATTACTCACATAGTAAATTTTTGCATTGAAACTCAAATGTTTCCTGAAAGCTGGAAAGCCTCATATGAGCTACCAGTTCCGAAAGTATCTTCTCCAAGTGAATTAAAAGATTTAAGACCGATCAGCATATTACCAACTCTCTTGAAGATCATCGAGAGGATTCTTGAATAACAAGTAAGATAATACCTGGTCCACCATAAAATGTTGCCATTTATACAGTCTGGCTGTTGCAAGGTTTATAATACGTGTGCAACTGCGCTCTTAAAAGTAACGGACGTTATTCTGGAGCCCTTAGACCATGGGGAATTGACAGTACTGGCAATGATGGCCTATTCGAAGGCCTTTGACTGTCTAAATCATGATCTGTCGGGCATACTTCACTATCTAGGGTTTAATCATAATTCACTGTTCCTTATTAAGGCATATGAAAGGAGTCAGATGGTAATGGTTAATGATAGGATAGCAAATTCTGTATTTATGACGTGCGGCATACACCAAGGTTCAATTGTTGGACCACTATTTTTTATACATCACAACTTATTTACTGTACCACTGTACACTTTTACTCTGACAATACACAACTATGTATTTTCTTATTTCAACCAGATAAAATACTCGAGGCTATGGATAAATTTATACATGATCTCAATGTTCTTCAGAGGACGTCAGAAGCACACTACTTGGCGATAAACCCCCCCAAGTTGTTTGGACGGCCACAATCTTGAAGCGAAAATGAACATCTCATTCAGTCTAAACAATGCTGTTCTAAATACATGTATATACCGCAGCAAAAATTCTGAGGCTGCTGAGATTCACGTCAAAAGAGCATTTGCCAATCTTTTAATATTCAACCAGCGGGCACTGCTCAACTAGAATCTTAGAAAATAAAACTGCTACTGTGTTTTGGATTCTGATGTTAAGAGAATCGAACTGTGTGCGATTAGCAGGCGGTATTTGAAATTGTGAGAGGGATTTAAGTGCTAAATTACGTGAGATTAATTGATAATAGATAATTTGTAAGAAATGTCCTGATTACTTATATGATAAAATTAAATTTAGATATGTAACTCTTTGTACGAGCGCTCTCAGCTCTCAATCTCTGCTACCAAATCTCAAAAGTTTATAATAAGGTACCTGCCTGCTTTAAAATTATATATAAGGATGATTAGCATTCACCCCCAAAAAAAATTACTCCTATGACTGATATTTTTATGACTACTTTAAAATTTTGGTAAGGTATAAGCATTACTTAAATTAATATTCTATGTCTAGTCTAATATTTTCTCACGGCAACGAATAGGTGTAATTAAAACAATATTAAAACAATTAACATCTAGTTTACTAGTTACTACAATGTGAACCGCTTTAACCTAATTAAGCCTCTTTATTTTTGGATGAGTACATAAACTACATTATGGGTGTAAAAGCAAACGAATATGTTATCAATAGAATAGAATCGTAAACTGTGCGAGTAACAATTTGGCAAAAGGACAATTCGCAAGACATATTTTGATGAATAGGAGAATTCGACGGAATCACAGTTTTTGGAGAGAAAGTTGATGGAAGAACATGTTTAATCTATTTGACTTAAGTTACCTGTTGCCTATTTAAAAAAGATTTGGCAACTGTTTTTGAAATGATTTTTAAAATGGTCGTTTAACGTAAGTTAAAATTATGAAGAATCAAGATTGAACATTGCCAACATTGCCAACTTTTGTTCGAGCGCGATTCAAGTTCTCATTCCACTATACTCGCTGGATTCTCCCTACATAGCAGCAAAACTCCCAACGCGATTTTTAATGTTTTTGTTTGCTATCTTAGCAGAATCTTTCAGGTAAGCGTAGATACGGTCAAATTTTGCTTGTCTTTTAGAATGATTTATTAGCAAGAACAAAAACTTAAAATTATTTTTCTCCTCCCTATATTGTAAACAACGCATTTTGACACTGTTTTGAACAGTGGTTCCCAACCAGTGGTCCGCGGACCTCCGGTGGTCCGCAGAAGCCCAAAATATGGTCCGCGAATGATTTTTTAATTTAGCGGGCGGTGAGCCGTTGGTCGCCGCGTCAGTGTTGCCAACCAGAGGAAATTTTCCCTTTTTGGGGAATTTTGACACCGATTAGGGAAAAAAGGAATATATTTTAAAATTAAAATCACACACTTAAATAAATTGAATATGCAACTGCAAGGTTCCGGAAATAAAAAATTAGAAAACACCGCAAATTTATTCATTTTTGAAGATAAACTTCGCGCTTTTATTTGCAAACTTCAGTTGTGGTTATGTAAAGTTGAAGAAAATAATTATTCTGCGTTTGGGACATTAAAACCACTCGTGGAAGACAAAAATTATGACGCAAGTAAATCAAATATGCAAGAAAACATCCAGACTCATTTAGAATTGTTGATTGATGAATTTAATCGTTACTTCCCAGAATATACCGAAGATGCTAAAGTTGATGAAAAACTGATTCGTAATCCTTTTAGTACGGACGCTGGTGAAGTTACTGAAGGAATCCAGGAAGAACTTATTGAACTCCAAAATGATAGAAACTGCAAGGATGCTTTTGAATTGAATTTACTTGAGTCGTTTTGGTGTAAAAAAGCAATTTCTGATACTAAACTTCGAGAAATCGCCTTGCGGTATTTTATGGTTTTCTCCACAACTTATTTATGTGAACAAGGATTTTTCGCTTTGTTGGTAATTAAAAACAAGGCGAAGAATCGTTTGAAAGTAGGTGATGATTTGCGTGTAGCTTTAAGTAACAATATTAGTCCTAGGATAGCCGAACTCGTGAAGAAGATGCAAGCTCAGAAATCACATTAATACAAAATTACAGAAGTTTTTCCTAAAAATATTATTATTACTTTTTATCTTAAGTTCCTAATGTGTGTTTAATTAAAGTTTCAGTTTGATTATTACAGTTAATTTGTATTATACCTCCATAGTGGTCCCTGCTCACAAGAATGATATAAAAATGGTTCCTGACCAAAGAAAAGTTGGGAACCCCTGGTTTTGAAGGACGTAAGTAACAATTTACCAAAAAGGTATCGATTGCCCTTGACGACGGGTTGTAAGTCAACTGACCACCCAAGGGTGGTAATAATTTATGCCATATAAAATGATTTATAAAAATTGAGTAATATTAAGTGATATGAATATTAATAGTACAAGTATTACAATTATGAACATTATTTACAAAATTTGGATAAATATTTTCTCGTTTGTTCTCAATTTGTATAAAATGTTCTGACTCCATAATTTCTCCATCTCTAACCAAGTTTTCTGTTACTCTTGAAGTACTGGAGGAGACTTCTGGCTTCGTAATATTGTATAAAATTTTATTTGCAACTTCTGTTTTATTGTTGACGCACTCCGCTACATAACTTTCCGCAATAGATGCAGATTTCCATCCGCCATGTCGCTTGAGGGCTAAGACATCAACTCCAGTATTCGCTAATAAAGTGGCCGACGTTCTTCAAAGGGAGTGTCCAGTATACTCTCTAAAGTTCTGAAAGTTCAGAAATTTAGCAATTTGACTTGGAATTGAAGAAATCGAGTTTTTCCCGACAGGCTGGTTTAAGCACTTTCCATTTTGATATCGCATGAAGAAGCGAGGATTAAAATTCATCATGTGGGATCTTATATCAATGTAATTTCGAACTATTTTGATATAACAAACCTTCTCATCGTCACTTTTAGTCACTATAAATTTACGTGCCATTCAATTTTTGGAATCAGGAATAGTAACAAATATGACTTCATGCCTTAATTCAACATTATCCATTTTCATCGCACAGAGTTCACTAGAACAGCCCGCTCCAGCATTTCCCATTATCATTACAACCTTTATCATTAAATAAACATCATCGGAGGCTTCAAACAGGAATTTATTTACATCTTCCCTGTCAAACACATTAGATTTGTTGGGTTTATATCCGTAATTTTTTCTTTTTAAAAATGCTCGAACTTTAGGATACTTGGAAATATCTATGTTTTCCTCTATGAAAAGGGTGGACTTCAGCATGGGATATTCACACCATAAGCTTGATGGAGACTTTAATACAGCAGATTTTTCGTGAAAGTACGCCAAAATCACGGTTTCTGAAACTGCAGTAACAGTCTTTGTTTGGCACCATTTCTTGAAGTATTGATACGTTGCTTCATACCTCTTCCTCGATTTTTTTATTTCAGCGACAGACAAGCGATATTTGCTGATTCTTCTATATCCATTTGGCTGTTATACAAATCAATAATTTCAATTTCTCTCCATTTTTCATAATAAACTGTCGGCTTGACGTTGTATCCTTTGGGATTTGAACGCAGAACATCCCGATTTTCTTAATAAACCTTAATAATATGGCGAACCTAGGATTCTTGTCTGCGGAGTGGGGAGCTGTGTTAGGCGTCGTAGGAAAAAAAGCGTGGCAACCGAAAAATATTTAGGACCACGCTCAAATGTAGTCAATAATTTATAGTGAATACTACTATAAATAAACTACAGTCGTTCGACCAAAAGAAGTCCTCATATTTATTTATTATATGATTTTATTTACTACCTATCTATGCAATAGTATATTAACGTATACGTATTATAAAGCATCATTTTATAGCACGCGTCCATGTTAAAAAATGAGCCGCTTGCGGCGAGTTTTATAACGGGACAAGTGCTTAAAACTGCTTTATATAACACGTACGTTATACTATTTTTTTTAATTTGTAGTTTTTTCAATAAAAAACACATATTTAAAAAGAAAATAAATCCTTCAAATTTTGTAAATTTTTATGTCTAAATTTTATGTTGGTAATACTATTTTTTATCATAGTAGCGTCTGGACAACAAAAATTGTTTTGCGAACTGTCATTTTTTGATTTATTGACCCATTTTCGCCACGAGATTCTAAAGTTATTTTAGCGATATGAGATTTGAAATTGGACGGAATACGTTGTGTGATCCTTGTAGGTACATTCGGTACATATACAGAGCGTTCGGAAATTCGGGCGATTTTGCTACTTTTTTCGAATTTCAAAAGACGTGATTTTACGTCACGGCATTGCAATTTAGTATAGGGAAGATGGAAAATTCAAATAAAGTTGTAGTTAAAATCGACATTGGAAGGTTAGTAGATTAAATTTTGGATAGGATTTGGCAGAAAATGATAGCTTGAAGCATCTACAAAAGATTGATTATTGAATTATCAAGCTATTTTTCCTCTGCGAAAAATGGGTTTTCTCGTAAATCACAAAGGCCGCGCAAGTCAATGAAATAAAACATTTAAATGTTACCAACATCAAATTAAGAAAAAACGCGTATCGAAATAGCTTCATTACGATACGCAAATGCGTATCGTAATAGACTTGTTATAATACCAAATTAGAAAAAATATATTCTCGAACTTGAAATGCCTATTATGTAGTCCTGTATTTATTAAAATAAACTACTCATCGCAAAGTTCGACAAGTTCTTTTTTTAACTCCTTTAGTACATGTCTGCAGTTCGGAAAAGATAACACGGATTTTAATGCGGTTTGCAGCAGAGTTTGAACGATTGTTTCTTGCAGATTAAGTGCAGGTACGCCGGAGGAGTCAAGTCGGTAGACGACTGTTGATAAAAAATAATTGTTTATAATTGGTTGGTATAAAGGGTTCCACTTCGAATAGTACATCCATATTAAGGTGCAAAATTATTGCTGACAGCAAAACGGAACCCTTTCTTCCAGTTGGTAAGGGTTGCAATATTATTAAAATTAGTTATAAGTATACAGTGTGACCAGTAAAGTCCGTATCATATGGGATTTTTTTTTATCAATAAATTTATTCGAAATTTGACTTTGGCATCAAATTCTGCTTCGATCGAGATGAAAATTAAGCCAAATAATGAAATAATAGTAGTCACGTGATTCGCATTATTTGTCAAATTTTAATTTTTTCCAAAAATAATTCAAAAGTGGGGTTATTTCTAAAAATATCGAAAAAAGTTATTAGAAAAAGTTGTTTTAAATGCAGTTTCTAGCCAACGTGCAAAATTTCAGCTGCATAAGATAGTGTTGATTTTTTACCCACCACTAAAATTTATTTTTCAATTAATAAACACTTTACTGATGACACTGTGTTCTTTTTTGCCTTAATATTAAGGTGTATTACTTTCAGACACAAACTATGTTTTCAACAATACTTATTTTATGAAGTTACCTTATACAGGGTCAAAAACAAATTAACTTTTAACTTTAAACCAAATTTTATTAGCCCAATTTTGATTCTGTAGAAAACACACACATTTAATATGGCTCTACTTTAAAGAAAATGTATCTGAAATAAAGCAATGTCAAGACTAAGAAGTTTTATGTAGGTTGCGTTGAGTCTTATTTTGCAAAAGTGGTGCAATTTACAAAATATGGGTAAAAAATCAAAATTATCTACTTTTTCTAATACCTTTTTTCTATACTTTCAGAAATAACTTTTGAATTATTTTTTGAAAAAAACTAAATCTTGACAGATAATGCGAATTACGTGACTACTATTTTTTTGCTTAATTTTCATCTCGATCGAAGCAGAACTTAATGCCAAAGTCAAATTTCGAATAAAGGTATTAATAAAAAAAAATCCCATATGTTGCGGACTTTACTGGTCACACTGTATATAGTTTATGGTTTTTAAGTGGAAAAAAAGACACTATTGTCGGGTTGCACGAAGATTTTAATCAAACTGACTAGCAACTTTGACTGTGATAAATTGAATTGACAGAAATGATTTTCTCACAATCAGAGCTAAGCTTAATTATTGATTTATTAATAAGGAAACTGTGATTGTTATTATAACAATAAATAATATTTGCCAATGTCATTTATATGATAGTCAAAGTTGCCTGCTAATTATCTCTCTAAAAACCTTTCTGCCATACAACATATGTATGTTTTCCTCCAATACGGTTTTTGCTAAAAAGTGAAAAATATTTCAAAAATATAACCTAACATTTTTATAAACGCAACATTTTTTACTATATTTAATAATATACAGGGTGGAAAACAAAGCCGGGAAAAAAATTTCAAGTAAGTCACGTTTTGTTAGTTGTGGTTTTTCGTCTAATATTTTAACGAAGTTTTATAACTTAACTTAATATCTCTAGATAATTTCGATATTTTTTATTATAAATATGCTCTATAGGGCAAGAATTATCCTATTGTTTGTAAAAAACAACAGCTGTTTTCTACATAACTGAAGACATTGATGACTGTTTAAACAGTTTTTTTTTTAATTAAATATATATTAATATGGCGAACCTCAAGTAAAACCAGCTCTAATACAGACTAAAGTTCAGGATAAGACATTGCATAACCATCTGGAACTCTAAATGCTTAATATGTAAGAATTTTGTGCTGGACAATCTCCAAACTATTTACATATTAATTGCATAAAATGGATTCTATCCTGCAAGGCCGACAGAAAATCAATATCCCACCACGGAGTCTGTTGACTTCCCGCGTTGGAATCCAAACTGACTGTCAATAATAACACCAGTTAATAACTCTGTCAGATAATCCGTTACTATATTTTTAAACAATTTTTTAGAAATAAACCAAAATGAGTGCATTACATAGAGAAGAACTGCGTAAACAGTCATCAAAGGCGAACGACCTCGTCAGGTGGATATTGAAGAAAAACATTTTCTCTTAAGTTTCTATTGTTTAGCTGTTTACCCCTTTTTCGCAATGCGTCTTTTTTTGATTTACAGTACCATCCTACCATCAAGGTAAAAGGTCAAAACTTTCTTACTTTCGGTTTCTATAGATTCTTAACTGCATATTGTTGATGTATTAAATATACATAATATACAAATTAATAAGTTATTTACTAAACTGCGTAAGTAGTAGTAATGCAAATTTTCGAAATTTCTTCTTCGAAATAAAAGTTTTAGCGAGAAAATTATAAAAAAAATTAAATTTTAGTAATCTTATGTGAGCCAATCTTATTAAGTTTAAAATATTGAAAATACCGGTTACTAACTTGTTTGATGTTTATAATAAAGTGCGCTAAGTACAGTCGCTTTCCAATACAACTACGTATAGACTATAATTATTAACGTCAATACAAATTTTTGGTTTATTATCATTATTGTGACCTACAGGCGAAGCAAAGGGGCCCACGCATATACAGGGTCTCGTCGATCTATTTACGAAAAATCATAAAATTATTTTAAAAGGTTTTTATTGTAGGGTTCGTTAGGAGCACGTTTTAAAATGATTTTGAATTATACAGGGTGATTGAAAAAAAAGTTACAGACCAAAGTTGGATGTAAAAATTTAAATGGATTATCCCGTATATTATTACATATTTCGATAGCGCGGAGGAAATAAAGGGAAATTACTTTTATAATACTTATATCAAAGTCATGATGTTACTGAGATATTTAGCTTTTTTTGAAAATCTAGACGCATTCTTGACGTTCACATTTGAGGTGGGTATTTCAAATTGTAATGATATTACAACAAAAATATCTGATTTAAGGTGGGATTAACGACGTCATTTTTTATAGTCAATTCGATTTGCCGAACTGTTGACGATTCGGATGCGCACTGCAGTGCTGTGTTGATCAGAGTAGGTATTTTTATGCTTTTGGCATACGAAGAAGAAAGGCATACATATTCTGGAGCTGGTAGAGCAAGGCAGATGTTAGTCAGCCGGTCATAATTTTGTTTACTCTCGTGTTTTGTGCAATTACGGAACCTTTCGTGTTAAAACACACATTCTCTTGAATTCTTAGGAGAGATGACATCTAGATCGACTAGAAAATATCGTGTTACTTACCAGTAAAAATTGTTGTTTTAACTTCCACTCTGAAAATCGACGTGTTTACTTTCAACGATTTTAACGTAAATTATGGAAATTTTAGTGGTTTTAAAAAACTGCTTTTTTAAAAGTTTCTGTGCATTTCTTTAAAATAAAACACCGGCGTACTATTCGTCAATGCCTCCCTGAACAGCCCTTCCAAAATTAGATACTAATTATTATTTTTTTAATAATTGCAAGGTTCCGAAAGTTACCCCTGCATTCAAGCAATGTATAGGTATTTTAGACATAATTGACCTTGAGAACTGTACCCTTAATTATTAATTCCAACATAAAGACCTCGTCAAGAAAGTGTACAGGGTGTGTGAAATGTACTTTTGAATTTCTTATTTTAAATGGTATTATCGTAGTTTAATTCTAACATCAAATATGTACGGCAAGTATCGTTCTTGAATTATGATCTACATTTAAAAAAAACAGCTAAATATCTCAGAAACGACATGACTTAGATATAAGTATTATAACTACTCGGGCAACCAAGAGAAAAACCACAGGACATCCATCAGATACTCTCTCCAGTTGAACTACACAAACTAGTGCAAGGCACCGAATCAATGAGTGGACGTAAGACTAACTAGGGTACTAGGGTGAGCACAAGGGGTAGGCCCAAGTGCATTCGACACTTGGACGGAGCCTCGGGAAAAAAGAAGTATACACAATTAGAAAATATAACAATAAAGACATGCCAAAATATATATTTTAACATTGATTGAAGTAGCAATGTAGTAGTAGCATTTAAATTTATAAACATTTTAAACTACCTATGTAATTTGTATGTTTTACTTATAGAAAATTATATTTTTTTTTAAATTGAAACACTACGTTACCTTTCTTATTAGATATGTAACACAAAACAAAGCAGAAAAAATAATAATTATTTAAAAACTCTAATTAAGTATTATACGGAAATAATTATTAATTTTAATTATTCTTAAGAACAACACGAATTCTGTAACAAAAGAAAATGCTATAGCGAATTTTTTAATATTCCTTATTTTTTCTTAGATCCGATAGAATATATCAGAATATCGATACATTGTTTAAAGGAGAAAATATTCCAAAAAACAAAATTGTTTTGTAAGGTTTTCTTAGCTGAGCATATAAGTAATATTCTGCTATTCAAATATTAATGGCTTTTATAAAATGTTGAATTATTTACATCGCTATACTTTAAACTATCGATATAGTATTATTGGTAGGTCTATAGTATGCAGGGGTGATATACAATCGGAGTAAACTATGATTACAAGAAAAAGACGAAAAGAGAAAGCGACACATCTAAAGATGTCGTCTAGGCAAGGCGATTTTGTTCAACAAATTTGTTGATAAATTAAAGAAAAATTAGCAATTAACAATTTAGATAAAATAAAATAGGCTAATATAGACAAACAAACTGCTAAATCACAATTCAAAATTTATGTTAATACTTGTTTAAGTATATTTACATTAGGTTATGTAAACTTTGCTAGGAAATCAAAAAAATTATTTTCAAAATGTTACACTGAGCTTAAAGCCTTTCCTTATAAAAATTCACAATGACATACTATTTATACAAAACTGTTTAATACTATATGTGACAGCAACGCGCTTTCCTACTGTAAGACAACGAATATTGCTAGACCGTTGTGTAATGATAATATCATCGTAATTTAGCCAATTGGAAATAGGAGTTATTACTACAATAGAATGGTTTATAGCCATTATTGCTCTGAATACTCAAAGTAATTATCAAGTTCTATTGGGAATGTAATCTGGTTTTATATACTGTATTAATTCCGACTGGCAGTTGTAATGAAACTTGACATTATTCACAATAATATTTGCTTGCTACGGTTAATAAAGCATTATACTTTTCACTAAAAACCAGTACTGTAGTTCTCAAAAATTTAAATAGCTTCTAGTGTGATATTGTTCTTGTTTAACATTTCGTATCATTATGCAATATGGTTTACTGAGATAGTTAAATTCGTCCGTAGATTATAAAGTCCAATACTAAAGACGGGTTGTGCGAAATAAAAAGCTTCTGTTGCTTTATGTGACATGCAAAGTTTAAGAAAACTTAAACTCAAAGTAAAAATAAATTACGTGAAATAGGTATTGGTACGATCAATATAGTTCAAATTCAGACAGGATAGCTGGAAAACTCATTGATGTAACCTGCGCAACAAATACGTTGAAACTAATAAAACGGCGCGCGGCGATTGCCGATAGCTACGAACCCCCACGAATATCTTGTGGATTTTAGGTTCTAACATAAACAATTCGTTTTTTGGGAACGCTGTTCTGCTTTCTTAATTATAGAGAAAGCGCTTTACTGCAAACAAAATTTGTAGCATTGAGAAAATACAATTTCTTTTCATACAAAATTGCTGTATTAAAAGTAGTTCATTATTCAAGATGCTGCTAATGGAACTGATGATTACCAATAAAAACACTGTTCTAGCAAATCTGGAATTGATATAACGCCAAAGCGAGTTTGATACACTAGCAATTTATTTAATGTGAGTTAATGAAAAATAAGCTATCAATACAAACTATAGTTAAATTCACATAAAGTTTTAATGCCAAATGTCAAGACTTGTCATTGTCTAGTTACTTTAGATTTCACCAACTTACTAAATTTCTTATACAGCTGAGATTGGTCAGTGTTTTTTCTTTTTCTTTTCTGGAATTGTTCGGCCAACTCTTTTTATTTCTATCTCTTTTTAATCGTATGAAATAATACAAGATAGACATACTTTGTGTGCAGTACAATTATACTAATTAAATTTAGCCATTAGAAATTTATATTTTATGAGTTGCTGCAGTATTTGACAAGTATGACAGAACTGAAATGTCACGGCCTTAAAAGTTTATGTGAATTCAACTATATGTCTTAGCAAACCTGTTGTATTAGATAATTTTCTTTAGTGCACAGTATTGCAAAAAGGAAACGTAGGGTCGATTGCAAAAGCGCTACACACAGAAAATGCTCGTGTCTACCTATATCCTTATCATGGATGAACGCTTATACTTCTGATTAAGCAAGAACAACATACGTTTATTGTTTGCAGTAGTTTGCAGTAGTTTGCACCATTTGTTTAAATATAGTTGGAAAATAAATATATGATATATCGATTCTTTTCAAAAATGTCTACGATTAAAATAGAAAAATCTTGTTAAAAGTTTGCTTCCTCTACTCTAAATGCTTGTTTTAGAATAACAATGTAAGTTGCACAAAATGCTGTTTTGCACCTAAAATTGTCCCTAACATTTTTGCAGCATTTCTAACATAATTTTTCTTTTTGTTTCAGAGGAGAAAAACTATATCTTACAATGGACAAAAGAAACAAGAAGAGCAGGAACAAATGTTTATGTTGGACAATATGTTTATGTATAGTTGCTGCAGCATTAATTATAGGTATTTTAGCAGCAGGTATGTTAATTTAGTACGTACATTATTCTACCAAATGTCATTAATGTTTTTTGCTTTAGGCATACGAGTATGTCAACAAATTTTCTTTTGCATAATATATTTCAACATTGACTTTCTCCAACGCAACTATTGAGAAACCAATCATATATTTTTATGTTTAAACAAGTATTTCTCTATTTTTCTAATATCTAGAATTACATGATTTTTACATAAAAAAATGCATTTATCTTATTGATTGTGGTCTTTTAAGGGAGGAAAAATAAATAACTTTTACAAATTATTGACGGAACATCCTTTTCAAAAACGTTAAGTTTAGTTACCACAAAATTGAGTGTATCTTTTATAGTGTCTTTCAGTTTTTCCCCAATTATGGATAATCTGAAGAATGTGCCTATCATATAGCATAAGTTTTCTAATGGGCTTTTTCACTACAACCGAACTTATCATATTCGGCACTGACAGCCTAAATTTAAACCTATTGAAAATACATCCCAATAATAAAAATCTTCCTAGAGTATCACAAACCTTTCATAGAAACAAATGAAAAAAGGCCACAAACGTATAAAGTTTGAAAACATAAGGTCAGTTACTTAGTAACGTCATCCCAGTATCCGCCCAATTATTTTATTTGCCAGTCGCCACCCATTATAATGGTATCCTTGTTAAAAAAAAAGATGAGGAGACAGACTCGAGATATCATTCAGGTAGACGCCGGAGGGTCCACCTTCAGCCCCAACCCTTGCGATTGGTCGATTTTGTATTGTGAGATAGATTAATTATCATATTTTCACAAATACCAATCACCTAAAAATATGCCAATCATAAATTCCCAAATGTTGTATAACCTTAAAAATTAAATATACTTAATATTAAATAAATCAATTTTATCATCAGCTTTTAAGGTGGGAGTATCAACATGCCTGCCAACATATAACCTATTTCGCGTAGATTTATTTATGTTTTTTAGCTTTAAGGTTGAATTCTCAACGTCATTCAATCTATTGCCAACCTATAACCTATTTTGCGTTGATTTTTTGAGTTTATTATTTTAATAACTAATATTTAAAGAAAATCAATATCGTCGGTACATTATTTAGGTAGTATCTGATATATTACAAAGATATCAATTTATTTCATTGCTAATTTTAGGAGAATTGTATAGTGAAAGAACAATGAGTGACAATGACATAATAATGTTAAAAAAATCTTACCCGATATTTTTCGCTATACAATTCTCCTAAAATAAGTTATGAAATTCCTTAATATTTATTAAATATGTCAAGTATTACCTAGATAATATCAAGTCGATACTGATTTTCTTTAAATTTTGTATAAAAGCTAGAAAACATAAATAAATCTACGCGAAATAGGCTATAGGTTGGCAAGCATGTTGATAATCCTATCTTAACACAAAATTTAAAAAAAAATAATATCGACTGTATATTCTATAGGTAATAATTGTCATATTAAATAAATATCAAGAGGAATTTCGTAAATTATTTTAGGAGAATTGTATAGGGAAAAATATCGGGTAAGATTTTTTTTAAAATTAGTATGTAATTGTTCTTTCACTATACAATTCTCCCAAAATTAGCAATGAAATAAATATAAATTTTAGTAAAATGTCAGATATTACCTAAATAACATGCCGAAAATATTGATTTTTAAAGAATTTACCTTGTCAGACTTCCATTGTTATTATTTCGTTACTTACCTAACACAACGTTTCGGTTAGTTAGTATCTCTAACTGTTTTCAAGTGTAAACTAAACTATAATTCTAAGGCTACTTAACTAACATCCATGTACAATGAAGCTTGATGACTCCGCCTACGTGCTTATTGGAGTGTGAAGTTTAAGCTGTTGGTTTTGGGCAAAAAGAGGTTTTCAGATATTTGGGATATTTATACTTGATTTACTAAATATGATGAAATTCATGAAAGCTGCTTCTTTAAATTTTCGTTTTCTCCAGTGCTGTTCCGTGTGCAAGAAAACGAAAATTCAAAGAAGCAGCTTTTATGAATCATATTATTATAATATTTAGTAAACCAACTATAGGTATTCCCAATATCTAGAAACCTCTTCTTGTCCAAAACCAACAGCTCAAACTTCACACTCCAATAAGCATGTAAGCGGAGTCATCAAGCTTCATTGCACATGGATAGTATTTAAGACAGTAGCCTTAGATTTAGTTTACACTTGAAAACGGTTAGAGATACTAACTAACCGAAACGTTGTGTTAAGTAACAAAATAAAGACAGTGGAAATCCGACAAGGTAATTTCTTTGCAGGGCCGTAACCAGCTATTTTGGCGCCCGAGGCGAATTACAAATTTTTCGCCCCTTCTACCCTCAACAGAATTTTAAATAAATCGAACATTTTCAACACTATTTTGAAGTCAAGCTTTTATGTTTATTTTGCTGCAATTTACAATGACAATATAAGGATAATTGTACACAAGAAAAGTAAAATGGCATTATACAAAATATATTCAATTTTCTTGATTCACAACAAAATTTTTCGAGATTTCATTGCAGCGAATTCATCAATTATATCGTCAAAATCAGTTCTCTAAGCAATCTCATATTCAATCGACATAATTGCCAAGTTAGTCAAAATTTTACGTTTCCAATGTTATGATATTCTATGGTTTTCACTCAAATGGGAAGAGGACGCTTGTAAAATTTAATACAATTATTCTACATTAAGTTAAGCGGGAAAAAGTCCGCGAAATTTGGAAATTGCTAAATCTCAGATTAATTTGTCAATTTTTGGCGCCCCCTCAGTGATTGCGCCCGAGGCAAGCGCCTCAGTCGCCTCGCCGTCAGTACGGCACTGTTTCTTTGAGATTACTTCATTGTCTACCGTCTTCAAACCAACAATAGTATATTACATACCGAAGAGGAAAGTGTTTCATTAATCTCGTGACAGTAATGAAAACTTTCCTCTGAGGTTTGTATACTATTTTATTTACAACCACACCGTTAATTGAAAATTAGATATTTGATTTTTTCAAAAAATGTAGTAAAAATGTCAAAATATGACGCCAAACAAAAATAAGCTGGTTGAATGACAAGAATGAGGGAAGTGAGTGAGGGAAATGGATGAGGAAAGTGGGTGAGGGAAGTGGAAGAGGGAAGTAGACATAGGTAATGTGACACTTCCAAACTTTTAAAAATGTTGTAATGTCAACATTACATGTATGGTTGTTAATAAATAATATTGTAATAAAATAATAAACTAGAAAAAACGCGAAATATGTTATAGGTTGGCAATAGATTAAATGACGTTGAGAATTCCACCTTAAAGTTATGACTTTTCTGTCGGCTTTGCGTCATGGGGTCAAATACTTGAATTGAATACCGTCAGTGTGTTGTATACAGCAATGATTTGATGCCCTTATGTATTTCAATTTGTTGTGGATAAAATACTTATATCGTATAAAAAAATTGTCTACCTAATTCAAATTGTAGTGACTTCAAGCACCACGCATTGTAATTGTTTTTAAATATACAAAATCACTAGCTAATAGTTTATTTCTTAATCTAATAATAGATAATCGAAAAGGAAATAGCAAGGTCAATATCTTATTAATTTTATATATTTTCCAAGGAATATGATTCAGATGAAGTTGAATAATAATGATATTAAAAAATAATTAGCTATCAATGCTACTGTCTATTATAAAATTACCTTTAAATTAAATTATGATGAAAGGTATGAGAACCTTGTCGTTTTAGATTTAGGACCACCGACAAAAAGTGTAAATATAACACTTTTAGATATACTCAGTGGCGGATCAATAGGAGGGGGGGCTACAGGGGCTGTAGCCCCATCCCCCTCCTATTGCCTACAAATAATAAATAAAAATAATGATAAATTCCCGCTATAAAGTGTTTTCTGAAATAATAAAAAATATTTTACGCAGCTCTGAGCCGAAGATTAATGGTTGGCTATAGCCTTAACTTTATCCTCCTATCCTGCGAGCACAAATTATTTGCATCAAAGAGGGCTTGGATTAAAAAACGCAGGGCTTGGTTTAGATCACAATGATATGGGGACAATATATAAATTTTGTCAAATTCATATTATGACATGATATGCCAAACTAATGAGTAATAAAATAAGTAGACAAATACAAATTTATTTTTGTTGTTTCCAAAATTAACAAAGTAAGAATATACAGAAAGAAAAAGAAAAATAATTACATAAATCGCTGAAATTGGCCACCGCCATGCTCCAAGCATAAATTCACACGTCTCTTTATATTTTCGAAAGTGTTGGCCAGCATCTCTGGAGAAATGTTACCACATTCTTGGATAATCCTTTCTTGTAATTGTTCTAAATTTGCAACTGGTGTTTTAAAAATAGTGTTCTTTAAATAAGGAAAAACGAAGTAATCCATAACCGTTAAACAAGGTGATCTAGGTGGGAATTCAATGTCTGATCGAAAACTGATCGTCGACTGTCGTCGAAAAAATTGCGTAAGTAGTTAATAGTTTCGGCGGCTGTATGGGCGGTTGCACCGTCCTGTTGAAAATATCCGAAACATAGTTCGTCGTCAAGTACCTAATTGCTTCACAAATGGATTCAAAATATTGTCTCTATACCGCTGTGCTGTAACTGTGTCATGGAAAAAAATAAAACCAACAATTCTTCTTCGGGAAACAGCTAACCAGACACCAATTTTTTGAGGGTGCAATGTGGAAAAAATGGGGATTTTCACTACTCCCATGCGTGTATTCTGAGAATTCACATAACCGTAGAGTTGGAACCAGGCTTCATCCGAAAAAAATGTCAGGTCTAATAAATCATTTCTATCTAATACATTTTGGGTAAACCATTGAGAGTAATTCCTGCGTCTTTCAAAATCTGCGGCTTTAATTTCTTGGAATACTTGCATTTTATAAGGAAATAAATTTAGCTGCTTCTTAAGAATAGTCCTGCATGTTCCATAAGATCTTCCCACTTCTTGGGACAGCCGTCTTATACAATTTGTTGGCGTATTTTGCATTATTCCACGAACGTTTGCAACAAGTTCTTCTGTTCTTACAGATGGTCTTCCTGCTTCTTTTTTGCACAGCCACGGTTCGGGTTTTCAGGCAATAATAAAAATCCCCAGCAATAAAAGCAACGTTAGGAAAATGTTCATGAAAATCGTCCATGCACCAACCCGGATTGTATTGCCACTCACCATTTTCTCTAACCCCGTTTCGAAAATACGCTTCAACCATGAATGTTTTGTGCTGTTCCGTAAAGCCCATTGTGTGAATTGTTCAAGAAATTTGAAAAATTAGCGATGAATCAAATTACTTGTAACGACTGTCAAAGATGACGGAATAACTGATTGATTGTTAATTCAGGTAGTTACTGACACCCAACAGGTATTAGGCTCTACGGCTAAGCATTACGTCCTTAGATGCAATGCCCTCTTTGATGCAAATAATTTTTGCTCGCACGGTACTATTTTGTATTGAGACATTTCTAATTCTATAAATTTTAAAACAAAGTCACGTCATTAATTTGATAACTCAAAACAACTTATTTCCTGTTTGTACAATTTATCTTCACAAAGTTTGACCTAAAGAGAAAAACAGCTGCAAGTCCGATACATATTATTACACAATCGCCCCATTTTTTTTAACCTACCTACCCAAGATTTTATCTTATAGCGCTAATAGGCCTGTTATCCTTGAGAAGGATAAAATTGTATATTAACTGTTAAAAAGTAGTATTCATTACTTTCGCAATAGATTGTCCTGCAGCATTCCAATGGTGAGTTAGTGGTTGTTAACGGCATGTTTATATAATTTTACATAATGGGTGTTATTTATGCATATAACCTGTACGATCTTGCTATTGATTTTATACAGGTCAGTAAATTGCCAAACTGGTGATGGGAAATCCCATTTAAATTTTGCTATCCTCAACTACCCTATTAATTTTACATCCAAATTGTATGAGTATTTTTTAAAGATCCTTGTATAATGGACTAGCACAGCAATTTTTTTTTATTTTTTAATAAGCCAATTAATAGTATATTAACGTACACGTTTTATAAAGCATCATTTTATAGCACGGGTCCATGTTAAAAAATGAGCCGCTTGCGGCGAGTTTTATAACGGGACAAGTGCTTAAAACTGCTTTATAAATATAACACGTACGTTATACTATTTTTTCTAATTTGTAGTTTTTTCAATAAAAAACACATATTCGGAAGTTCTTACCAAATGGGAAACTTTTTTATTATTAATTTTACGAAAAAAATAATTCTTTGTAAAAAGCTCTGCATGGTCTAAAACCTAAAATGCAACCATCAAATATCGAAATTTGTAAAATGTATTTGTAATTGGCACCAGTGCTGTTGATACTTATAAATAAATAAATTAATTACTTTTGCTCAAGGAATATATGGTAAACGGATTGACCTTCTTTTTCCGGAAACCTTGCATATATACTCAAAGTTGCTTTAAAAAAATTCCTATTTGGTGACCCCCATTTGGCTCCTGTCGACATTTACTGAACATTAAAAAGAAATGTTTTATTTTTTATATTTTAGTCGGAGTAATTGGAAATCAAGGACCAATGACGCCAAAGGAAATAACCGCCAGAAACTTCGATGGAACTGAAGCTCAAGTAAAAAGCGCTGGTGTATTTGGATCAGCTGATAGTAAGCCACCTTCTAAAAATTTACCAATAACTCCGGCGCCGCCGATAAGTACCGTTTCTAGTCTATTGCCATCTACCGATACATCATTTATAGAAGGTAGGTTTTAATATAAAGGGTGCCCGAAATTGGTTCTGACCCTATTGCGATCTCGGAAACTATAAGAGATAGGACGGTTAAATGGACAAAGTTTTAGGCAATTATGTAAGCAGTTTATTGCTTCTTGCGTATCGATCCTGGTTCTTTTGGTTTTTGAGATATACAGTGGCGGCTGGTTAATAAAGGGCTTTGGGGCGCCGCCCTCCCTGCAATTATTTCAAACAGAATCCAAAAATACTTTACTTAAAAAACCAATAACGCAATGTATGTAAGCAATCAATTAAAATAATTCAAACCAAACGTAGCCCTATTCTAACGGGCAGGCTATACCAATAACTCCTACACTATATCTAGGGGTTGTTGGCTATACTCATAGACAAGCGAGTTGCGCGTTCTCAAGGTTGTACTAGGCGCGGGCGGCGGCGGGCGACCGATTATCCGTCCCGATTCAACGCGCCTTCTCGATGAGTTGTCACGTCACGTCACGTAAATTTCTACGAAAATTCCCATATTAAGTTATAACTCTGATTACATCATCGAAAAGCTTAGACAATTCTACATCATTTTGGTTTAAGGCTCATTGGCGTACCAACCTTGATAAGAGTGGGGGAAGCTATTGAATGTGTAAACATTAAAATCGCTGTAACTTCTAAACCACTTATTCGATTTTACTAAATTTAAGCTTGTTTGGAAGAGAAAGGTAAGTACCTTCAATTGTCGTATCCAATGGTACAAGATAGTTTCTAATAAAATTGCTATACAGGGCGCAATTTGTATTAAACATTATTGTTTTGGCAATAACTCTAAAACGAACAAAGATATCGAACTGCGGTCTTCACATCTTTTCTTGCAAATTTCATCTACTTTTCGATTAGCTATGATGTCATAGTTATACCGTATAATTTGAATTTTCGGGATAAAATCGAAAACACTGTTATTATTACAAATTGCTCCCTCTATCAATTTTATTAAGTCAAGTCAAGTCAAATACAGCTTTATTATCACAAGAATATACTCTCACAGTGGCGATCGGTGGCATGAGGCCGGGCCTCACCAGCATAAATCTAATAGTGAAGCCGGGCGCCACCAGTATAAATCCAATAAAAAATTAAATCGAATTTTACAATAAATCCCTAACTATACTATAGTAATATTCTGTTTTTATTTACCTACACTGAACCAAAATAATCACCGTCGCGTAGTAACAGCTTTCCAATTCCTTGCGCTGTTATTGGCTACGCCACGAGACGCGCGTGGCTCAGGATTGTATTTCCAGAACGAAAGCCGTTCGAGAGGCCAACGTTGGCCATGGCCTCGCGAACCGCTCGCCGCGCCGCGCCATATGACTTGTTGCGCGTTATTGCAGGCAGGAGTCGCCGGAGACACGTAAATGCCTTTTGCGTAAGGTGTTTCCGGCCTAAAACAACGCAACACTCTACTCAGCGAGGCCAAGGCAAATGTGGGCCTCTCTCTGGACTGGGACTGAAGTCTCGACGCTCATTTCGCTTTTCCACCCGGTAATGTGCTGTGTGATTGAGATAGAAAATATGGTTTGACGGTAGCCACGGCGGGGTATTTGTGTGTATTTAAATTGTAGCCAAATAATTTATAGCTGTCAGTATTTAGTATTTTTTGGTCAGTATTGTAATTGAGCTAAAACAAAGACGATTAGTTATCTGACTATTATTATTACCTATATTGCTGTAGCGCGATTTTTTGAATTTTTCTTTAGTTAGCAGCCGCAGCATGATATTATTCTTTCTTTACTTGAAACTTCGTTTTCGCAACGCACTCAGAATGAAAAGAATGATATTTTTGCAAATAACAGACCAACTGCAAAAGTTACAATTCTTCAAAACTCGAAAAAGCTTGTTAAACAAAATCTCATTTTCTTCTGACTTTTATGATAGTATTATACAAACTTTCTTGTCTAATAGAAGAATTGATTTAGGTAATATATAAAACATAAAATAATATTTTCAATTTTGTTTATTTTTATAATTTTTTTTATTTTATAAGAACGTTCAGTTTATTTTATAATAATATTACGTCTGATTGTATAAAACTGCGAAAAAATTTAACCTATGCAAATAAAAAAAATATATTTCTTGGGTGAATTTTATTTTTTATTTAAGTCTAAAAAACAAAGAATTTTGGGCGTGGCTCGAAATTTTTTTCGCCTGCGGTGCATTGCCTGCAGTACTTTATCCTCAGTTACTGGCCTCACCTATTTCATTACCCACGGATCGCCACTGTACTCTCATTGACAAAGCCTTGTTTAAATTTAACGTAAAATTAAATAAAAAGTCTTAAATTAATTTGGTACACATTTTAAAAGTCAGAACACAACTACACTTAAAATTCCTCAATATAGCAGCTGGAAGCTGGCCGTTTAGTTTCAACCAGCGCCACACAACACAAACAACAGTCGACGTAATCAAATTAATAACACCGTACAAATACAACAGAATATACACCTACTTTAAGTTAATGATACCTCAAAATATTCAGTCGTCGAATAGAAGGCTTTCTCAATTAACAACTTTTTTAGCTCTATCCGAAATTTCTTGCCGCAAATAATATTCCGTATACGATGGGGCAGATGATTAAATAATTTCTTGCTGTTATATAAGAGAGAATTCTTTGTTAAGGCAGAAGAAGGAATGGGTAGAGCTATGGTACGCTTGCTTCTTGTGGCAGTTGCTGAGGGAGTTTGAATTTCAACTTTAAACTTTTTGTGCATAAGACGCGCTGTATCGAGAATAAAAAGAGAAGCTAAGGTTAAAATCTTTAAATTTATAAAATGAGGTCTACAGGATGTTCTGCGATCCATATGACAAATGCACCTTATTGCTCTTTCCTGCAAAACAAATACCGATCTGAAAAGGTGCTGAGAGCAAGATCCCCAGAAACACAACCCGTATCGAAGGTGACTCTCTATCAGTGCAAAATACACATTCCTCGCAATAAACTCTCCCAACTCTCGAGATACAACCCTTAAAGCATAGCATCCACTAGATATTCTAGCATTTAGGTTAATTATGTGACGTTCAAACTTTAATTTATCGTCGATATAAAGCCCCAGAAATTTGTTTATTGACGAATTATCCACCCTATAAGACTCCGGTCCAACACTATGAATATGACACCTAAAAGAAAGCAAGTTCGTTTTAGAAACATTGAGCGACAGAAAATTCTAGTCACACCATTCTTTAATCTTTATAATGTCGAGATTAATAGTTTCCTCCTAACACTATCCCCACACTATCGTATACTGTTGGATACGGCGATTGATGATACTTACCTTTCCCTTCCAAATAAGCTTAAATTTAGTCAAATCGGATACGTCGTTTAGAAGTTACAGCGATTTTAATGTTTACACATTCAATAGCTTCCCCCACTCTTATCAAGGTCGGAACGCCAATGAGCCTTAAACCAAAATAATGCAGAATTGTCTAAGCTTTTCGATGATGTAATCAGAGTTACCCCCTTGCGGCGAAATGAGGAACTTAAAAGTAATTTCTAGAATTTTCTCATGACCGCTTTTAATCATAATGTTTTTTTCCCAAGTTTCTATGCCTATAGTAGTTTCAGAGATATGACCCGTGGCCACCCTTAATGAAACACCCTGTAGTTTCCGAGATCGCAATACTGTCAGCACTAGTTTCGGGCACACTGTATAACATTTGTTTATTAAAACCAATACTCCAGGCAAGTGCACAAATATATTGCAATACGTACTACGTAGTGCAAGGGTAGGTACGAATATGTTTAAAAAAGTGTCACCACAAGTACTTTTGATAACAAAATTACTAGACCAAAGTATATCAAAGAGAACACAGGCTGCTGACCCACTAAAAACTGTTTTTCAATAAGGCGGGTGTTTCACCAGGAGTGGTGTCCATTGGTGAAAACATGTTAAATCCTAAAACATGCTCAGTTTAAATGTTAAGCTTAATATTTTAACTTATTACTTTTGCTCTAAAGAGTTTAAGGTATGCACAATTTAATCCGTAACATAACTCAAATATCGTATTTTTTGAGTATTGAATAATAAAGTAATAAAAAGTAATGAAATTGAAAAAATTAAAAAGTCAAACAAGCAAGAATTAAAAAATCATTTTATTTTGTTAAGAAAACAAATAAAGGATAGTATTGACAATGCATACAAAGATTACATTACCGAAGTTCAGCAGGACATCACAAGTGACCCAAAAGCTTTCTGGGGATATATTAAAAATAAGAAAGGTTCTAATACAATTCCTTGTAAACTGCACCTCGACAACAATAATTATAGTAACTTTGAACTTAACGAGCAGCTTAATACATATCATGATAACATTAACATTAGGTATATTAGTTATGCAGACGTGTGTGATGCTGTCAAAGAACTTAAAGTAAACAGAGCAATCGGGCTTGATAATGTACCACCTTATATTGTTAAAGGACTGGTTATTTTTTTTGCCGAGCCTTTACAACAAAATATTTAATTTAGCTTTAAAAACAAACACTTTTCCAAATAAATTCAAAGAAGTTAAAATCTGCCCAATCTTTAAAAAAGGATACTCCACTGATATTAAAAATTATAGACCTATTGCTATTTTATCAACACCTTCAAAAATATTTGAATTCATATTTTATAAATACCTCCGTTCACAGGAAAATATCTCAATTTCAACATGGTTTTATGAATAAAAAATCTGCCATAACAAATCTAGCCGAAATAACACAGCACATTTCTGAAAGCATTCATAATAAATCACAGGTGGACGTAATATATTCAGATTTCACAAAGGCATTTGATAAAGTATCACACAATATTCTGCTTAACAAATTATACAATGAATTTGGTTTTCACTCAAACTTAGTAATTTTTTTCCATTCGTACTTTCAAAATAGAAAGCAACGGGTAATCGTGAAGGGATATTCTTCAAAACAGTTTATAGCAAGCTCGGGCGTACCTCAGGGTTCTAATCTAGGGTCATTGCTCTTTATATTATTTATAGACAGCTTAATTTAAAAAGTTACAAAGTGTGGTATATTGGTGTTTGCCGATGATATTAAGTTATATGCTACCATCAGTAGTTACCAAGATTGCTTAAAACTCCAGGAAATTCTTAACCAAATACACGAGTGGTCTCTACATAATAAGTTCTATTTTAACATTAGCAAATGTAATATCATGACATACACCAAAAAGAAAACCCAAATTAACTTTGATTACAATATAAACGGCATAATTCTAAGCAGAGTAACAGAATTTAAAGATCTTGGTGTCACATTTGATCACGGGTTAACATTCGTATACCATATTTTAAATATTTCAAACAGAGCCTCGAGTATGTATGGGTTTGTAGTTAGGAATTGAAAACATTTTATTAACATTTAATGTATGTAAAACAGTTGTATGTTGCAAATGTTCGATGTATATTGGAGTATGCTGCTGTTATTTGGGGTCCATATTATGAGAAACATAAATATACTATAGAAAGAGTACAGAATAGATTTCTAAGATATCTGTATTATAAAGAAACCAGTACATATGACCTAACAATAAGTAAAGCTCAACTAAGAGATAGATATCACCTGCTTAGTTTAGAAAAACGTAGAACTCACTCGTCCCTGTTGTTCCTTTATAAATTAATACACAATCAAATAGATGCACCAATGTTGTTATCACAAATTAACTTTAATATGCCGCTTTATAAAACAAGAAATTGTGCTACTTTTTATATAAAGTTTACTACTACAAATGGCTATGGAAATTCGCCTCTTAATATTATGTGTAAGTTGTCGAATTCTATAATGAAAAATTTGGATATATTCTCTTTAATCCTCAAGGATCTTAAAAAAGTGCTAGTTAGTTTAGTTTTTATATTATCTAGATTTTAGTACACTCCTACTATGTAATAGGATACTTGTATCTGTTGAGTTTGAATTAAATAAATAAATAAATTGAGGGTACGATATATATATACATTATTTTTATTCCGAGAAATAATATATCATTTCTTGCTCACTATCAAAATATTTTGCACATAAATACGTATTGTAAAATGTACCTCCATATACCAGTACCTTGTTTCTTTTTTCTTGCAATGATGTGTTATTAAATTAAATAATTATTGTTTTTTTTTTAGTTCCTAGAGCACTGGAATCAGAAATAGTAATTGACAACATGAACTTCTCAGATCCTCTGACCAATAAGAACAGTTCCGAATACCAAGCGTTAGCAAGGGCAATTGAAAACGAACTTAAAAAAACATTATTTGCAAAGGATGTTTTAAAATATGGATCAGCTGATATTGAAGTTAAAGTTATGGATTTTTTGTGAGTAATATAATTATATATTTGAATATATTAGGTAAATTCAACTTGGCGTGAAGCAATAGATAGTTTAATAATTTCAATAATTGGTAGATAAAATATATAACTAGTAGTGATAAAGAAAGCTAAGAAAAAGTGAGCTCGTATTTTTAACTAGCGTGTACCCGGCATGCGTTGCAACCCGCTAGTATAAATACAAACCCGAACAAACCCGATATATTAGGACCCGGCATGCCACTTTCTGAAATTGCACCCGTGCGAAGCCGGGGCGGGTCGCTAGTTATACATAAAAACCTTCCTCTTGAATCACTCTATCTATTAAAAAAAACCGCTTCAAAATCCGTTGCGTAGTTTTAAAGATTTAAACACACAGACAGCGACAGCGACTTTGTTTTATATATGTTACTAGCGTGTACCCGGCATGCGTTGCAACCCGCTGGTATAAATACAAACCCGAACAAACCCAATATATTAGTACCCAGCATGCCACTTTCTGAAATTCCACCCGTGCAAAGCCGGGGCGGGTCGCTAATTATACATAAAAACCTTCCTCTTGAATCACTTTATCTATTAAAAAAAACCGCTTCAAAATCCGTTGCGTAGTTTTAAAGATTTAAGCACATAAGACAGGATAGCGACTTTGTTTTATACTATGTTAAGAAGATATTTAAAATTAAAAGTAGATATACTCATTATTTTTTAATTTTAATTTAATATTTTAATATTCTTTAATTCTTTTCAGACCTGGCAGTGTAGTAGTAAGGTACCGTGTAGCTTGGAAGTTTAAGGAAGGAATTCACAACGCCAAAGATCCGATAAATGAAGATATGTTAAGGAAGAAAATAAATAACATTCTCGAACGCAACAACGGCCTTATAGATACTTACCACTTGGCAAATATTCCTATAACATCTCAGAAAATAATGGATCTATGTCAAATTCAAAATAACGGATGCGAACATTTGTGTATGTTTGATTACACCGACCATCTTAATTTTCTTTGTACCTGCCCACAAGGAAAAGTTCTTGCGCCAAATGGAAAAAACTGTTTACATGCCCATGTTATTGAGCCTTCTGCTGAACCTGAACCTGAGCCTTCGGCCGAACCTGAGCCTTCTGCTGATCCTAAGTATTCTACTGAACGTGAGCCTTCTGCTGAACCTGAGCCTTCTGCTGAACCTGAGCCTTCTGCTGAACCTGAGTCTTCTACTGAACCTGAGCCTTCTGCTGAACCTGAGCCTTCTGCTGAACCTGAGCCTTCTGCCGAACCTGAGCCTACTGCCGAACCTGAAACTACTTCTGAGCCTGAACCTTCCGCTAAACCCGAACCCTCTGCTAACTTACATCCATTGAATACACCTGAACCCTCTTCTGAACCTGAGCCTACCTCAGATCCTGAAGTAGTTGCTAAATCAGAAATATTTCCCTTATCAGAACCTTTACCAGAACCAACACAAGAACCTGAACTTGCTGCTAAACCAAAAACAACTGATAAACCAGAATCAACATCTGAACAAAAATCTGATTCATCTACTGAGCCTGAACCATCTGCTGAACCTGGACCAGAGCCATCAACAGAACCAGAACCAACTTCTGAACCAACCGTTCATCAATTAGAAATACATGTGATTTCCTCTTTCGAATCGAAACCTACCACCGAATCGGATCTTGATGTCGAAACTCAGTCACATCACCTTATTTCAAAAATTGAACACATTACTGAACTTGAAAATACTTCCTATTCTTATCCCTCCGATATATACTCTAATTCAACAAAAACTGAAAACCTTACTGAAGATCAAAAAGAGACGCACATTTTTAATCACATTTCAGTAACAATGTCAAAAGAAACAAACGTTACTACAGAACCATTACCTTTTTCAAGCTCAGAAGCTAGAACAGAATCCCATACAGAGAAACAATTTTATGGAGAAAGTAGGAATTTAAATCATGAATACGATATTTTTGCAGAAGGCACAACCGATATGAGTCCCCACTCAGACGATGAATATCATTTTGTAAATGAAGAAGCTACGTATCTAGAACCAAGTACTGAAAAAGACCAAGAAAATAAAACCGAACGCATCGTAGAAGACACTGACAAATTTAAAGGTGAAAGCCAACCGTCGATAGTAAATACTGAAAGCTCTAAAGAAAATATTTTAGAAATGGGAAATAAATCTTCTAGTGAAACAAATACCTTAACTGTTGTAACGCCAAAAGAAAATCTAGACAATAATACATCTCAACCCATATTAGCACAATCTGACGACGAAAATGGCATTAGCAAGTCTGAGAATCAAAATAATTACTTTATTCCTGTATTAATAACACACGAAGAAACTACGGTGCAACCAACTACTACCCCAAAAAAAGAAGCTGATGCAATGGAAAATTACGATGACAAAAAGATGCATGTTATAGAAACAACGACTAGTACGCTTTTCTCCGATGAAAAAATGAATCAACTAGGAATTGTTAATGTTGTTACACCAGAAGCGGAAATTTTTACAAGATCTCCAATTAGTCCAATGCAAAGTAACGCAACAGAGACAAATTTAGACAATAATGAAATGTCTTTGCTCCAATCGGAGGACTCTAAAATAAATCATACCAGTAACACTGTAATAACCACAACTGAATTTAGTAAAACTGCTGCTGAAATACATGGCCCAATTCATATGAATGAAACTGAACCCAAAATTACCAATATAGAAAAATCTGGAGTTAACCTACAGCCAGTAGATCATTTAACGGATTTTACTCAAGAAAATTATACCCATCAAGCATACCAAACAGACCATGCCATTATAGAGCATAATATGTCACCGTTCTTACCAGAAATAGAAAATGATACTCTGTTTAACATTTTACATTCTGAGGAGCACTTTATTGGGCACCCATATGTTATTAATGATACTGAAAGCCGCGATTTTACTGAAACCAGACCACCAAGTTTAGAACATGACCAACTAAACTATACAAATCCATTTGATCCTAATCCCACTGATATTTCATCTCTTAATGTTATACCTTTGCATAAATCACATAGTGAAGAAAACGAAATAGAAAGCACAAATGATAAAATTCTTGGTGACATTGGTCAGATAACAACAGAGTCGCAAAGTTCCAAGGACGATGAAGAGATAACTACACTGTTACCATTAAACGATGGTCGTAACATGAATGTTCAAATTGTAGGAATACCCGACTCCACTACTCTGATGCCCGAAAAAGAAAACAACACGATGCTACCAGAACTTTTAAGTTCTATTTTAGAAAAGTCAACTGAAAACAAAACTACCACATTAAATGTTCCAAGTGAAGAAGAAAAAATTATTTTACCTCCAGAAATATACAATAATGTACACAGTAACAGTTTTTTTGAAAAGGACCTTAAGGAAGATGAACTAACTCTTAGTACTAAAAAACCTGACGAAATTACAATTATTCCGTTTGATATAAGACTTAGCATTTCAAATTCAACAAATGAAACTGAGTATATAACAACGACCTCTGGTGATGTTGATCATGAAACAATCCCAAGTACTGAAGAATCAACATTAAAATATGATATGTTAAACGAAAATAAAAAATATATTAATGGCGATTTTATTAATAAGACTGAAATACTTAGCACCAATCCCAACGTCATCGATTCCAATACAGAAGATTTGATTGCCATGGAAACTACGACTAATAAACTAAAGGCTGAAGACGCCACTACTTTAAAAGCTACAAATGAAACGACAACATTTGTCGCTACTACTGTATTCGCTAATCAGGTGGAGACAGTGACAGAAGTGGTTAATGTCTTTGATAAAGAAGATAGCGTTGCAAATTCTATATCTAAAAGCGCTGAGGAAAATAGTAACCATACAACAGAGAAAGTCGTTGTAATATTTAACATCAATGACGAATCAGAGACAACAACCATGATAGATGTTAATTCTACTAGCTCACCCGCGGCAAATTCGTCAACTCCAATCCCTGAAACGTATAAAGTTAACGAAGAATTAGCCGACATAACTACAACAGAAAGACTATTTCTAACTACTAAATTTACAACTGAAACATCTTTAAATACTGTAGAAGCCGAGGAAGATCTTTCCGTAGCACCATTAGATAGTTTGAATGCAATTTCTTTTGAAGATCAAAGCGTTTTGGATAAATTTAGACCTCACGAATTAGAGAAACATCAGGACAGGAACGAGACAAACGACATTGCGGAAGATAAAAGTAAATATGAAAAACTTGATAGTAAAGACGTTTTTGGTATTAACAATAAAGTAGAAAAGGAAAATGTAATTACTACTGAAAACATTATTACCACACTAACGCCCGAAATACTCAGTAACACGTCTGCAAGTACCAATGAGGTTAGGCCCGTTACGGAGGATTTTACGTTATTTAGTTTTGCCAGGTTGGTACAATTTTTGATAACACTAATTAAGCTAAATCTTAAATTAAAACAAAAGCCTTCGTTAGTAGTTTAGTAGTGCCAATAAACTAGATATATCAGAGTTCTTAAACATAAAAATATTTTTAAAATATCTGAAAAAAGGAATTAGCAAACTTTCTTATTTAAACTTTTTAGGTGTTCTTCTGGTCAATTCCAGTGTACCAACGGTACGGCAATAAAAGATGGTAGCTATTGTATTGCTGCACATGACCGATGCGACTCCGTCTTGGATTGCAGTGATGGTTCAGATGAGACTGGGTGTATGGAAGAGGGATGCCCTAATAATTTTAAGGTAGGAATTTTTCCACAAATAATAGCTTTGTTCGCGGATTCGGGATTATTCCCATGAGCAGTTCAAATAATTTCTTGTTACAGTTCCGTGTTCAAGGAGAAGTAACATTTAGTTCCAGTTCCAGTCCACTTATACAATTAGGCGACTTTTTCAACCGCTATTCTTATAACAATAGTTGTAGTTGGCATATTATTATATCGCTTTATTAAGGCTGTACTAGTGTTATAACCAACTAGCTATGTCTTTTAAAGGATTATAAATATTATTTATATTTATTGGAATAATACTTCTTTATCGTCGATTTTGTAAATTTTGGCTTAAATTAAGTAATTTAAAAAAATAATCAGGTATTGGAATTTGCCATTGTCATCCAACAAAAAGTTTTCGATTTGCAAAACGTCGTCTTTTTGGTTAAGGACTACCCCGAGTTCGTGAAAAATATGCGAATGTGAAGCCAAAATGTGCACTTGTTCAATTAGGATGTTTTAAGTATCGATCCCTTTACGATAGACGAATAGCTAATAGCTTTTTTAATGAAGCAAATTGTTCTTCAAAAACCATTGAAACAAAAATGCTACAAAAGTGAGAGAATATACCACCTTAAAGATTATAAACCACAGACTGTAAACATGAAAATAAAAAACAGAATTAAATAAAAATATAAAATATATATACCGTATGATTCTCAAAAACGACTTACCCCTATAACGCAGAAAAATGTATATCTTGGGTTAACATTCTAGCATCAAACCGGTCAAATAAGTTTGTTTCGAAATTTTCTTTTTTCATCTGGAATGCATTCCCAAAATAATTGTTTTTTGGTCCAAGAAGTAGTCCAATCTGTCTCAGTGATTAAATATTTAAATGAAGAAATAAAAAGTCTATATAAACCACAAATATCTTTAAATAATAAATGATAGTTAAGAAAGAAGAGTAACCTAGGCAACTAAATATTTCAATAGAAGAGATCAATAGTGCCTAGGTCACTCTTCTTTCTCAACTATCATTTATTATGTGTGTAATCTATAATTTGCCTTTCTTTTGAGACCATTTTTCCAATACATCGATCTATCATTGTTATAAAGCTTAACCATAAACGTTTATCCCCAATTAACCTTCTTTAAGGTCAACACCTGTCCTCTAAAAAAAGTTTTAACTATTACTTTAATGTAATGATTATTTTTTATTAAATATATTTGTGGTTTAGACAATTGCTTGTTGGTTAGAAATGAAGATAACTAGAGAGAAAATGCAATTACCAACGACCAAGAAAACAGCATAAATAATACCTAACTATATATGTTTTTAATAAATAATTAACCACTATGAAAAAAATTACTAAAAAGAAAATATAGGGAAAGTAAAAAATTATATTAAAAAAAAAATTTCAATTATATTTCAGTGTGCAAGTGGCCAGTGTCTGAAGCGCCATCTTGTATGCGATGGAATATATAATTGCAATGATGGCAGCGATGAAGCTAGCTGTGGTAAGTAATAAGCACTTTTTAACCTACTTTTTTAATCGTTTTTTGTAGAATACCATTTTCTAGCTAAACTAATTTCGAAGTTTGCGCATGGTAGAATAGATTGTCGAATGATAGAGAATTTTATAAAAAATAAAGGGGTAAAGAATCCAAAACAATTGCAAAAATGTTTCAAATAAAAAAAATTTAAAAACGCTCCTAGCAACGTGTTTCCAACTTCCGTCAATTGAAAAAAGGCCAAAATAAAGAATTTCGACCTCAGTTTCTAAAGTTATATAAATCTTTTCAACAAATATGTTGGACCAAAAAGAGCGCTAGAACTAATTTTTAAGTTTCCAATTTTACCGCTAGGGTGCGTGGTCGCTATGCTGATATAAAGTCCTTAATTTCTACTAATACCTGCGATACAATGTAGGTCAGAAATTAGGTTTTATATGCTCTGTAATATCCGCTATCAATTTTGTAATAACAATTTTTTTGTAGTTACCATGGTAACAGCGTGGAGAAGGTTAACGACTAAAACTACTTAAAAGGCTGTAACTTCGGTCTGCGTGAACAGAATTTAACAAACTATAGCTTATTTTAAAGAACGTTTTATCCAGATTGAACGTTGATATGGATATTATTAAAATTAATGCGCGAGGTTGATAATAGATGGCACTTTAAAAAATATATTTCTAGCTTCGATTTCTTAAAAAATTTAAATGCAACCACCCAACCATTTCAAATCTAATAAATATTTTTAGTTAGTTAGTTAGTAAGTAAAGAGAACTGCAAAAACCGCAAGCCGTTTTCTCTTCTCTCTTAAAAGTTATCGCAAAAATACTGGAAGAGTGTAATTCTATTTCGTGATATATAAAGCAACCACAATACACTCATATAATTAATTTGTGTTGGGCTACATGCTTGGTAAAACTGTTGTTCCATTGCACAGGAAGAAAAAATAATAACTGCTTGTTATGTTTCACAAATTTAATCAGTTTCCTGACACGTGTTTCGGCCCTTGCGGGTCATTATCAAAGGAGTACAAGAAGATACTAAATTCTACGTGACATAACAAGGGCCGCAACATGTGTCAGGAAACTGATTAAATTTGTGAAACATAACAAGTAGTTATTATTTTTTCTTCCTGTGCAACACAATATACACTCTTCTGATTATATTATAATAACACTCGCCTATTCGTATTATAATCATTCTCGTTTGTTATACCGGGTGGCCCACTCTCAACGAAGGATTCGATAGCATCCAAACTGTTCAACTTTTTAATATTTTTTAAAAACAGAGTTATAGGGAGGCATTGGGTCTACAATTCAAATTATACAGGGTGTCTCAAATAGTCAGGGTATATCAAACATATTTTTTTTTTAAAGGGAACACCCTATATGTTATGATATTTTTGGATTGGATGATCAAATCTAAGAATATTCTGTATAACATATAATATGTTTAAATTTAACAGTTTTTTAGTTATTAACGATTTTTCAAAAATTTCGTGTTTGCAGCACGTAAATAATGTGCACCTGTCGGTAGTACAGACTGACAGAAATAAATGAAATTTGGGTTATGGAATATGATTGTTCAGTAGCGTCTAAAGCATATTTTAAAAAACAAAAATATTTACCGAAGTTTTTTAAAATGCCTTTCTAAATGTAACAATTTTATAAACGTAAAAATTCTTAAAAGTCTGTTAGGTATTTTAAATACATACCCTATTATTTTTTATGCCTACTCGAAAGATATTTTTAATACAATTCTAATTATACTTAGGGTTTCCTATACCTACCTTTTATAGTTTTCTCTGAAATAGTTATTTCTTCCTTTATCATATAAACTCGGTGTCGGCACCGTGTCCGTACGACGCTCTTTTTCTAGAGTGCCATGGACACCCAACTATTCATTTTATTAATCTTAAGTAATTTGAAGCGACATTTTACAGTATTTGTAAATTTAAAAAATATTTCTGTTGTTTTAAGTTTAAGCAATATTGTTAATTTTTTCCTTTAAAGAAAAACTTTAAATGACTTACAATTAATAAAATGAATAGTTGGGTGTCCATGGCACTCTAGAAAAAGAGTGTCGTAAGGACACGGTGCGGCATTCAAGGCACTCTATGACCTATGAGAAAATAAACACCGAGTTTATATGGTAAAGGAAGAAATAGCTATTTTAGAGAAAACTATAAAAAGTAGGTATAGGGAACCCTAGTATAATTAGAATTGTATTAAAAATGTCTTTCGATTAAAATAACAGACTTTTAAGAATTTTTACGTTTTTAAAATTGTTACATTTAGAAAGGCATTCTAAAAGACTGTGGTAAATGTTTTTGTTTTTTAAAATACGCTTTAGACGCTACTGAACAATCATATTCCATAACCCAAATTTCATTTATTTCTGTCAGTCTGTACTACCGACAGGCGCACATTCTTTACGTGCTGCAAACACGAAATTTTTGATAATTCGTTAATAACTAAAAAACTGTTAAATTTAAACATATTATATGTTATACAGAATATTTTTAGAATTGATCATCCAATACAAAAATATCATAACATATAGGGTGTTCCATTTAAAAAAAAGTATGTTTGATATACCCTGACTATTTGAGACACCCTGTATAATTTGAAATAATTTTAAATTGTAGACCCAATGCCTCCCTATAACTCTGTTTTTAAAAAATATTAAAAAGTTGAACAGTTTAGATGCTATGGAATCCTGCGTTGTGAGTGGGCCACCCGGTATATGGCCTACATTATACGCTCGTTATATAATATACTATTAATTTTTATATCTTTAGATGACAAAAACAAACTGTAATTTTATAGATACTTGGTCGTGCAACTTCGACGAACTTGCCTGCAAGACAGGCAAACGCTGCGTACCTTTATCTTGGAAATGTGACGGACGAGCTCAATGCTCGGATAGCTCAGATGAACAAAACTGTCATATGACTCAATGTCAAAATAATTCGTTCCATTGCTCAGAACAAGACTCTTGCATACCTGAAAGTTGGAGGTGCGATGGAAAGTCCGACTGTGCTAATGGAGGAGATGAAAAATTATGTGGTAAATATATACAGGGTGTTCATTTGAAAACTTCCCACCTCGATTTTCCTGCTTTAAAATGAAAATGTGGAAAATCGCTCGGACCCGTCGATTTTTATTTCGAGGGGGACATCTTTTGCGTATATTGTCAATCTTGTTACTTCAAGCCCCTAGGAGGGAGGGGGGGGGGGGGGGGGGGGTAAAATCTAAATCTTAAATGGATACCCCTATTTTATATAATTTTTTTTGATTCTGCATAAAATTCTGAACATTTTTTAATAAAAGCATTATTAGTCTATGCTTAACAGTTTCCGAGATATTGACTCTTGAAAAATTACATTTTTGAACTTTGACAGCGTCTAGCTTTCTAACTGTACGTCTTAAAGCAAAACGGCTTAAATGTCCCTATCTTCGATTTTTATTATCTTTCCGGTCAAACCGGAAGTACTATATTTCTTACATTTACACTTACTTACAAAAAAAATTTAAGAACCAATAAAAAAAAATTTACTTTTTTGAGTTACCCTGTATAATTATAAATAATATAAATTCTGATAGCTTACTTCAAGCTAATGTAAACCACAGTATTACTTTGTTAACATTTAATTTAATGCCGAAAATACAATTATTTAACAAAAAATATTAAATAATTTTCGTCACTCGCCCGGTAAATAATAAATAAATTTAAACTATTTTTATAGTATTTTATCCTATCTACGACAGGGTCAACTTAAATCTAGAAAAACAAAACGAATTAATATTATAAACTACGAAAATATAATTAATGTATTGAGAATTCATATTTTGCAACTTGGACACCCTGTATCTCAAAAACTGGTCGGATACTTTTGATCAGAATGACATTCTCTACAACATACTTACTAAAAATTTAGGAAATTTAACCAAGGGCAATTTTCCATAAGAGAAGTGCGGGGTTCTTTATATTATTGTAGAAACGGTATAGAATAATGTTAAATAAAGTTTTTAGGGAATTAATAGGGGTTTCAAAAATAAAATAAAATACAGAGTGTTGCGTTTTAAAATATGAAAATTGCTAATATTTTTTGGTAGACGTGGAAACAATGTATCGTCAAGAATATTTTATATAAATAGAGCTTTTCCGTTTATGTAGACCAAATCTTCAGAACGATTCGTTGCCTATAGTTCGTCTTAATATACGTCTAATGTACCATTTCCCTTAAATCATCCTGTATATAACATAATCGAAATCATATTTTTTCGCATAAGTTCAGAACACCCTATCGAATTTTTAAGTACCAAAATTGGTTCAAAATGCCCATTTTCGTTTAGCCGCATCCATACTTTTACACTTTGCACCCAAATGCAAAATGATCTTGTGTCCGTAATTTAAACTTTTTCATAATTTCCTAATTATTCTTAGAATACGAATCGAATGTAGAATAAAGCCGTAGTCCCATGCATACGATTTCCGACGATACGATGATACGTCGGCGCTGTCATTGGTCGAAAATTTTGGCGTCAAATTTAATCCGAATAAGTTTAACAATTTACGACGCGTCGTACGAGTTGAATTTAGTTTAACTTTTGTCCGATGTCGGAAGTTTTTTAACCTCACTTTACTACATATTTGACTTTTATTTGGTTTCGCTCTGTGGTTTCGGTGCTTTTTGGATATTTAACATAATAATGATTAAACAATATAGAAAATACATTTGTACTGCCAATAACGCACTGATTAATGTTTGAAGTTTGAAGGTTATGTTTAAATGTCAGACTTCTTCGTCTTCTTTTTAACGTACTGTTTACAGAAATTCGGATCCGAAAGTCGTGTCCATGGGATATGCAAAACATTTTCGTACGAAAACCAAATTATTTTCGGATATCGGACGTCGGAAATCGTATGCATGGGACTCCGGCTTAAGTAAGACTAAAATTCCGAACAATAAATGTGTCATTAATCCAAAATTGATGATGACCTTTTTTTGCACGCTAATTTGTTTTACTTTTAGAATGCAGTACGGAACAATTTAAGTGTCAACTTGGTGGAGGATGCATTGATCAAACTCATAGATGCGATGGAATACCCCAATGTGCAGACAGATCAGATGAATGGCAGTGTCTTACCCTAGGAAAACTGGACAACGTAGAAAATATTTTACAGGTAAAAATATACAATGCAAAAAAAGATAGCTACGATGTTACTGAGGGTCGATACAAATTAATCAAAATTAAGTTGCTTAAAGTCTACTTGACTTATAGCTATTGACAGACAGTGGCGCAACCAGAAATTTTGTTCGGGGGGGAGGCTTTAACTTCTTGCTCTAACTTTTTTCGGTGCCACGCCCTTTTTTGGGTAAAATACGTATGATTGACGAGAGCGACAGCCCCCTAAAACTTCTACAATAATACGCCGCTATCCCTAATGAAATATTTATGAAAAAAAAATTTAGAGATTTTATTTTAATTAGTAAAAATATATTTAAAATAAGTAACGCATATATTAAGCATACTTACACTAAAACAAAACAAAAACCTTATACAATGAGTTGTAAGTAATCACTAATAATACTAATATTAAAGCAAAATTCTTCGTTTTGTTTTTGCTATTTCGTCCAGAATTTCTTCCACGGTAATATCAATATCGTGGTTCGCATAAATAGGTAGACCAGGGTCGATAATTTTTGAAACAAAAAAATAATAGTAGGATGAAACCCATTGGAAAAGAAAGAGAATATAACAAAAATGAAAGAAAAAATAATTTACGGGCGATCCGAGGTCGGGAAGTGGAAGGGGGTGAGTTTTTAAGGCTAGAAAACGATTTATCTCGATTTCCGGGAAAACTACAAGTCCTATGGAAAAACGTTAAATGGCAAAGTTGTAGGCAATAAAAAGATCTACAACTTTTGTATTAACACTTTTTTCACATTGCCTCAAAATTTATGTGAAAAATTCAAATAACCAAGTTTTTGTTTTTTTTATTTTTATCTTTTACAAAAAAAATTATGTTTTCACGAAATTTGGTGATAACTTACCTTTTTATGTCCCAAACACACTGTAATTATTTTGATTTAAAATATTTATTTTTTCACCTTATTTTGACTTACCTAATATCGAAAAAGCACCCTTATTTTCAATCCAAAATTCTCACGTCAAAATATCTGCTGTTTTAAAAAAGTCGGTGAGCGTTTTGTTCGTTGAACTCTCCACTTTCTGATGGTGTAAAAAAATATATACATAACTATGGTAAATGTTCTCAAAAAATGCAAAGAAACGGAAAAAACTCGAATCCGAAATTTTCTTTTTAATCATTATGTACAATTTTGACCTATTTATTAAAATTTATACTTTAATTACTCAAAAAACGTAAGAATCCATGTTACATTGATAAACAAAAAAATTACAAATCCATAAAACATTGAGATCGCAAAAAACATGCGAAAATAGTTCGCGTGACATGAAAAATTGGTTTGCAATTAAACGAATAGGCTAAGTTTCTACGCTCGGGGGGGGGGGGGGGGCTGCCCCCCCCCCTGGTTGCGCCACTGTTGACAGACCGTTTAACTGAAATTGAAATTAAAATCAAAGAGTCAAGTAGTAAAAAAAGTTTTTGGAATATTTTTTTGTTTCTATTTTTTACAGATGGTGGGTGATATTACAATTTTATCCTTATAATGTCTTACTGACATAAACTTGAAAAGTTTTATAAAAAATTTTAAATAATCTTCGACACCTTCTTTTCAGGAAGGGTTTTTCTTCTTCCCCAGTTTATTTGGTTAGTTTAGACCCCCTTTAATAACTTTTTTAACATACTCAGTACGGTTTAACCTTTATCAATTTGCTTCTTATTATGTCTCTTCTACACATCAATTTTTTAATTCCATAAAAGCTCCATTAAGGTTCTACACCATTTCTCTTCTGCTAAAAACATCAGCACTAAATAAATTTTCTGTCTCATGATGATGAACGTTTTTACGTTCGAAACATGTAGAGACCCCTAGAGAATTTTTATTCTATTAAATTTTGTGGAGGAAGACTTTAGGTTTTTTTTTATTTCCCATACTTTCAACTCCACATTAAGCATGGACTATTTCTTCAAATTCCATATTATTGTTGCGGAATCAAAAATTAAGTTACCTTCTTTCAAAAAACCAAAAAGATTTTTAATAACAACCATGGTCACTAATAATCGGCAAGATAGCAAAAAAAAACGATTTCTAAGCTTAATAATTGGTCGATAATGGCCGTTTTATATGTTAGTAGTGGAAAAATCCTATTTAATCACCTAAATTTATATCACCATGATGTTGAAGCTCAAGTCTATATTATTTGTTTTTACAAAATTATTAAAAATGTTAAAACCCCAAACTTACAATTATTAGCCCTGAAAAAATGAAGAAATTAATAGAATTTTTATACTCTTTATTTCTAGATCCAGGCTGAAAACAATACCTTCTATCCCGTATGTCTGGATGAAGATAACTGGAACAGCACGTACGCAGATATGGCCTGTCAAAATCTGGGATATGCGGGAGCAGTAAATATTAAAGCAATGGAGAAGCCAGAAGGAATTGTTGATCTTAAGGAATATTATGTTCTTGACGTTAAAGCCTATGGACTTCCAATTTTATCACAGCTTACCAGAAAGCAAGGAATATGTAATAAAGTTGCATCCTTAAGTTGTCAAGAATTTGGTAAGAGGACATAATTAATTGGAAAGCTTATTAAAATGTTTTTTAGCTATACCAAAATTATGAGAAATTATGAAAATTTTTACAACTGGCTTTTGCAAAATTTGTCAGGAATTTTAGCAAATAAATTTAACTTATGAAAAATGATCCCAAGCCTAAATTTAATATTATTGTAGTGCTACAACTGTCTTATTTTTTTTTCAATAACGCAAATACTTGTTTTTGCGCTTTTTGTAAAATCCTCTATAAAATTTGCATCTTCTAAATCATTTAAAACAGGGATCCTGACAAAAACGTCAGCCACATAAAATATTTCGTTTCATTTCATAAAACTGGATCCATCGCCTTTGCCACATTTTCCAGACCCAGTCCGTCCCTGAGAAGGTGGCATTGACCAATCAAATCTACCGTGTGAGCAAAAATTATTTGCATCAAAGAGGGCTTGGTTTAGATCACAATGATATGGGGACGATATATCTAACCAAATCTAGGTTAAAATTTTCTCAAATTCATATTATGACATGATATGCCAAACTAATGAGTAATAAAATAAGTAGACAAAAATACAAATTTATTTTTATTGTTTACAAAATTAACAAAGTAAGAATATACAGAAAGAAAAAGAAAAATAATTACATAAATTGCTGAAATTGACCACCGCCATGCTCCAAGCACAAATTCACACGTCTCTTCATATTTTCAAAAGTGTTGACCAGCATCTCTGGATACATGTTACCACATTCTTGGATAATCCCTTCTTGTAATTGTTCTAAATTTACAACTGGTGTTTTAAAAACAGTGTTCTTTAAATGAGGAAAAGCGAAGTAATCGATAACCGTTAAACAAGGTGACCTAGGTGGGAATTCAATGCCTGATCGAAAACTGATCAATCTGTCGTCGAAAAAATTGCATAAGTAGTTAATAGTTTCGGCGGCTGTATGGGCGGTTGCACCATCCTGTTGAAAATATCCAAAACGTAAATCGTCGTCAAGAAATTGCTCCACCAATAGATTCAAAATATTGTCTCTATACCGCTGTGTCACTGTGTCATGGAAAAAAATAGGACCAACAATTCTTCTTTGGGAAACAGCTAACCAGACACCAATTTTTTGAGGGTGCAATGTGAACTCTACAAAAAATGGGGATTTTCACTACTCCACATGCGTGAATTCTGAGAATTCACATAACCGGAGAGGTGGAACCAGGCTTCATCCGTAAAAAATGTCAGGTCTAATAAATCATTTCTTTCCAATAAATTTTGGATAAACCATTGAGAGTAATTCCTGCGTCTTTCAAAATCTGCGGCTTGTATTTCTTGGAATACTTGCACTTTATAAGGAAATAAATTTAGCTCCTTCTTAAGAATAGTCCTGCATATTCCATAAGATCTTCCCACTTCTTGGGATAGGCGTCTTATACAATTTGTTGGCGTATTTTGCATTATTTCACGAACGTTTACAACAAGTTCTTCTGTTCTTACAGCAGATGGTCTTCCTGCTCCTTTTTGTGTTGTATAGAACCTGTTTCCATAAACACAGCCACGGTTCTTTTCAGGCAATGATAAAAATCCCCAGCAATAAAAGCAACGTTAGGAAAATGTTCGTGAAAATCGTCCATGCACAAACCCGGATTGTATTACCACTCACCATTTACTCCATTAACCCCGTTTCGAAAATACGCTTCAACCATGAATGTTTTGTGCTGTTCCGTTAAGCCCATTGTGTGAATTGTTTAAGAAATTGGAAAAATTAGCGATGAATCAAATTACTTGTAACGACTGTCAAAGATGACGGAATAACTGATTGATTATTAATTCAGGTAGTAACTGACACCCAACAGGTATTTAGCTCTAAGCATTACGTCCTTAGATGCAAGGCCCTCTTTGATGCAAATAATTTTTGCTCGCACGGTTTATAGATCTATTTTCACGACAGTAATTACGTTAATCAAATGACGATTTTTTTTTCATCGCCACTAAGTTTCACATCAATTTTATTTTTAGCCTGTGGTAGCAACACAAACGAACGCGTTCCACAAGCCAGGATAATTGGAGGTAATAAAGCGGCTGCTACCCAATGGCCCAGCCTAACTTTACTCTATGACAAGAAACGAAATATCCAGTGCACTTCAACACTGATAGCCCCTATGTGGGCTATAGCGAGCTACTCCTGTGTTGCCTCGAACGACAATACGATACCTGATAGTAAAGAATGGGTGCTATTTGCTGGCAGCACGAATTTCTTTAATACTGCTGATAATTCTAGCACACAAGTTGGACAAATTAAAGAAATCATTCCTCACCCTCAAGTAAGTATATTATTTCTACGTTATACCTACTAACTAATTTACTGTATGCATCAGTGGCTGATCTATAGGGTGGGCTACATGGGCTTTACGCCCCCCCCCCCCCCCCAATATCAGGGCCTAATAATAATAAATAAATAAATATAATTACAAATTTTCCCTATGCGGTGTGTTTACCATGCTTCCTGAAATAATAAAACACCTTTTTAGTTTTCCAGCTATCGCGATCGGCTGTAGCCAAGGGGGAGATAATGGGGGTTCTGACCACTTCCCTAACCAATTATACCATAGGAAAGAAATTATTGAAAAAGTGCATAATAAAACATTAAACAAAGTTTTTGATTCACAATATTTTTTAAAAGTATAAATTTACATAAAGTGTTTCTTAATTTTTTTGTAGGAGTGATAATTTGATGATCCCATTTTAAATTTTGATTAATCAATATTCCTAAATATTTTATAAATTCAACTTTTTTAATTTTATTTTTGCAACAACAGTTAGCATAATTAATTCTAACTATATCTGATATTTCTAAACAATTTAAATCATGAATTTTAAGTTCTTTTAAACTATTCGGCTGAGTATCTTTATTAAATTTTGTTTTAGTTAAATTTAAGTTTAATAAGTCATAACTCAAATTATTTTTTATTATTGAAATGTCTAGTTCTGAATTTAAAATGCATTCATTCCAAGGATAAAATTGGTCCCAAACAGTACCCTGAGGAACACCACAAATGAAAGTTTCTTTTTACTACTGAAATTATCTATTTTTACTTTCTAATAAGTAACTTTTAAATAAATTATATGCGATACCTCTAACTCCATAAGATTCTAGTTTAGATAACAGTTTATTGTGTGATACTGTATCAAATGCTTTTTGCAAATCTAAGAATATTCCAATAATTATCGCATAGTGTTTTGTCTCCAGATTTATAAATAGGAATAATTGTAGATGTTTTTAACATTGTTTGAAAAGTTCCTGGAGTAAGACACATGTTAAAAAGATAAGTAATTATTAAGGAAATGTTATGGGATGTGTATTTTAAAATTTTGTTGTTGATATCATCAGGTCCTGGGGACGTTTTTAATTTAAGTTTATTAATTGAATTATATATAAGATATTCAGATATAGTAGGAAAAAATAGACTATGAGGAGCATCAGTTTGTTTTATATTAATAAAATTTTTAGGGGTTGTAATTTTTTTTGCTAATTCAGGACCAATATAAGTAAAATGATCTATAAAAATTTCAGAAATATCTTTTTTATTATCTACTAACTGATTTTAAATTTTTTCGAATATTTTAAAAATTTTATTTTGATTTCTTTTTTTCACCTGTAGCTTCATTAATTATATTCCAAACTTCTTTTATGTTACCTTGTGTTTCTAAAACTTTATCTTTATAATATTTTTCTTAAGTATATTATATTATTTAATTTAGGTACTCATTATATTATATTATTCCGTCTTTCAGACGAAATACTCGAACTTTGAATTCATCAACGATGTGGTCCTTGTTCGTCTTACCAAACCATTTACCTTGGGCAGAAATGTTAGTACTGTTTGCTTGCCGGACAAAGATATTGAACCAAGACAGCTGTGTGTGTTATCTGGTTGGGGAATAAATAAACCTGGAGGTAAGTAAATAAGTATGTGACAAAATTTTGGAACTTAATCAGGTTAAATTATATTATTTAATTACGTTAGCGACCTAGTGCATAGCATACGATTGTCATGTCGGTTTGCAGAAAGATTTTAAACAATAATTAACTAACCAGTCAATTTTGACTGTGACAAATAAAAATGCCATAGGCAAAACTGTATTTTACTTATGGCCATCTACGATGTACGTCAAGACAAAGCCAGATTTATCATTTACAATATTATCAATTACTTAATATAAATTGAAAATTACATAAATTTATTTTCAACCAATTAGAAGGCCCCGTTTTGATTACGTTGCTTATAGCAACGGAAGATTATCGCGATAATTTTGTTAGTTCCTATTAACTTAATGAAATTAATAAAAGATAATTTTTCTGTCAAAAACGAAGTACTTTATATCTATTGGCAAAAGTCACTCAGAATAAAATCAAAATACTTTTGTTGCTAACTTATAATTTTTATCGATACTAACCAATTTGCTTTACATATCGAACACCGGGGCTAAAAGAGACATATCAAAAATTTAACTACACTCATCGGAAATATGTTTTTTTAGGTTTCATTTGAAACTGTGTAGACATGTAATTTTAGATGTTATGGTTGAAAACGAATTAATGTTTTTAATGTTCCTGAAATTTTAGTAATAAACCTTAGTTACTAACAAGTAAAATCAACTTCTATTGTAAAAATATAGTGCGTCATATTTAACTAAACTCATGGGAAATATGTTTTTTTAAGTTTCATTTGAAACTGTGTAGACATGTAATTTCAGATGTTATGGTTGAAAACGAATTAATCTTTAATGTTCCTGAAATTTTAGTAATAAACCTTAGTTACTAACAAGTAAATTTAACTTCTATTGTAAAAATATAGTACGTCACATTTAACTAAACTTATGGGAAATATGTTTTTTAAGTTTCATTTGAAACTGTGTAGACATGTAATTTCAGATGTTATGGTTGAAAACGAATTAATATTTTTAATGTTCCTGAAATTTTAGTAATAAACCTTAGTTACTAACAAGTAAAATCAACTTCTATTGTAAAAATATAGTGTGTCATATTTAACTAAACCCATGGGAAATATGTTTTTTTTAAGTTTTATTTGAAACTGTGTAGACATGTAATTTCAGATGGTATGGTTGAAAACGAATTAATCTTTTTAATGTTCCTGAAATTTTAGTAATAAACCTTAGTTACTAACAAGTAAAATCAACTTCTATTGTAAAAATATAGTGCGTCATATTTAACTAAACTCATGGGAAATGTGTTTTTTTAAAGTTTCATTTGAAACCGTGTAGACATGTAATTTCAGATGTTATGGTTGAAAACGAATTAATATTTTTAATGTTCCTGAAATTTTAGTAATAAACCTTAGTTACTAACAAGTAAAATCAACTTCTATTGTAAAAATATAGTGTGTCATATTTAACTAAACCCATGGGAAATATGTTTTTTTTAAGTTTTATTTGAAACTGTGTAGACATGTAATTTCAGATGGTATGGTTGAAAACGAATTAATATTTTTAATGTTCCTGAAATTTTAGTAATAAACCTTAGTTACTAACAAGTAAAATCAACTTCTATTGTAAAAATATAGTGTGTCATATTTAACTAAACCCATGGGAAATATGTTTTTTTTAAGTTTTATTTGAAACTGTGTAGACATGTAATTTCAGATGGTATGGTTGAAAACGAATTAATATTTTTAATGTTCCTGAAATTTTAGTAATAAACCTTAGTTACTAACAAGTAAAATCAACTTCTATTGTAAAAATATAGTGTGTCATATTTAACTAAACCCATGGGAAATATGTTTTTTTTAAGTTTTATTTGAAACTGTGTAGACATGTAATTTCAGATGGTATGGTTGAAAACGAATTAATCTTTTTAATGTTCCTGAAATTTTAGTAATAAACCTTAGTTACTAACAAGTAAAATCAACTTCTATTGTAAAAATATAGTGTGTCATATTTAACTAAACCCATGGGAAATATGTTTTTTTTAAGTTTTATTTGAAACTGTGTAGACATGTAATTTCAGATGGTATGGTTGAAAACGAATTAATATTTTTAATGTTCCTGAAATTTTAGTAATAAACCTTAGTTACTAACAAGTAAAATCAACTTCTTTTGTAAAAATATAGTGTGTCATATTTAACTAAACCCATGGGAAATATGTTTTTTTTAATTTTTATTTGAAACTGTGTAGACATGTAATTTCAGATGGTATGGTTGAAAACGAATTAATATTTTTAATGTTCCTGAAATTTTAGTAATAAACCTTAGTTACTAACAAGTAAAATCAACTTCTATTGTAAAAATATAGTGTGTCATATTTAACTAAACCCATGGGAAATATGTTTTTTTTAAGTTTTATTTGAAACTGTGTAGACATGTAATTTCAGATGGTATGGTTGAAAACGAATTAATCTTTTTAATGTTCCTGAAATTTTAGTAATAAACCTTAGTTACTAACAAGTAAAATCAACTTCTATTGTAAAAATATAGTGTGTCATATTTAACTAAACCCATGGGAAATATGTTTTTTTAAAGTTTTATTTGAAACTGTGTAGACATGTAATTTCAGATGGTATGGTTGAAAACGAATTAATATTTTTAATGTTCCTGAAATTTTAGTAATAAACCTTAGTTACTAACAAGTAAAATCAACTTCTATTGTAAAAATATAGTGTGTCATATTTAACTAAACCCATGGGAAATATGTTTTTTTAAAGTTTTATTTGAAACTGTGTAGACATGTAATTTCAGATGGTATGGTTGAAAACGAATTAATCTTTTTAATGTTCCTGAAATTTTAGTAATAAACCTTAGTTACTAACAAGTAAAATCAACTTCTATTGTAAAAATATAGTGTGTCATATTTAACTAAACCCATGGGAAATATGTTTTTTTTAAGTTTTATTTGAAACTGTGTAGACATGTAATTTCAGATGGTATGGTTGAAAACGAATTAATCTTTTTAATGTTCCTGAAATTTTAGTAATAAACCTTAGTTACTAACAAGTAAAATCAACTTCTATTGTAAAAATATAGTGTGTCATATTTAACTAAACCCATGGGAAATATGTTTTTTTTAAGTTTTATTTGAAACTGTGTAGACATGTAATTTCAGATGTTATGGTTGAAAACGAATTAATATTTTTAATGTTCCTGAAATTTTAGTAATAAACCTTAGTTACTAACAAGTAAAATCAACTTCTATTGTAAAAATATAGTGTGTCATATTTAACTAAACCCATGGGAAATATGTTTTTTTTAAGTTTTATTTGAAACTGTGTAGACATGTAATTTCAGATGGTATGGTTGAAAACGAATTAATATTTTTAATGTTCCTGAAATTTTAGTAATAAACCTTAGTTACTAACAAGTAAAATCAACTTCTATTGTAAAAATATAGTGTGTCATATTTAACTAAACCCATGGGAAATATGTTTTTTTTAAGTTTTATTTGAAACTGTGTAGACATGTAATTTCAGATGGTATGGTTGAAAACGAATTAATCTTTTTAATGTTCCTGAAATTTTAGTAATAAACCTTAGTTACTAACAAGTAAAATCAACTTCTATTGTAAAAATATAGTGTGTCATATTTAACTAAACCCATGGGAAATATGTTTTTTTTAAGTTTTATTTGAAACTGTGTAGACATGTAATTTCAGATGGTATGGTTGAAAACGAATTAATATTTTTAATGTTCCTGAAATTTTAGTAATAAACCTTAGTTACTAACAAGTAAAATCAACTTCTATTGTAAAAATATAGTGTGTCATATTTAACTAAACCCATGGGAAATATGTTTTTTTTAAGTTTTATTTGAAACTGTGTAGACATGTAATTTCAGATGGTATGGTTGAAAACGAATTAATCTTTTTAATGTTCCTGAAATTTTAGTAATAAACCTTAGTTACTAACAAGTAAAATCAACTTCTATTGTAAAAATATAGTGCGTCATATTTAACTAAACTCATGGGAAATGTGTTTTTTTAAAGTTTCATTTGAAACCGTGTAGACATTTAATATCAGATATTATGGTTGAAAACGAATTAATGTTCCTGAAATTTTAGTAATAAACCTTACTTACTAACAAGTAAAATCAACTTCTATTGTAAAAATATAGTGCGTCATATTTAACTAAACTTATCGGAAATATATTTTTTAAAGTTTTATTTGCATTTAAATCTAAAGACATTGGATTTCAGATAACAAATTTGTTATTTAATGTTTCTCAAATTTTAGTAATAAAAATAAGTTACTAACGGCAAAAATGAACTTCATTTCTAGAATTCCAATTAGTTACAATTAACTAAAGCCGCCGGAAATATGTTTTTGTAGCATTTTAGCAAAAAAATTACAATAAGAAACTCCAATTTATGAAACTTTCTTACTGAATCTCCCACGCAGCAGAATTAAGTCTCGATAATTCTGCTGCTAGGGAGATTATAAGTGATAATACTGTATTGTTTGTATATGTTATTCTTATAAAATTCAGAAAACACGATGCGGAAACTTTTGAGTAAAGTTTCATACCGGCGGCGGCCAACACAGGCAGCAAAAACTTTTCTGCAGAAATACTAATATTATAATATACTTTTTAACATTTTAGATCCAACGAAGGAGCAATACCTCCACTATCTGCCAGTTCCTGTGATAGAGAATGAAGAATGTAACTCTACTAAACATTATAATGGTCTCATGAGTTATGATAAAATATGCGCTGGTTACACCGACTCTGAAAAGTCCCCATGTTATGTAAGTACCTAAAACCACTTTATACATATGCGTGCAATACAGACTATCGGTGAGATTATAGAAAATACCTGCAACTTTGCAGATCTGCAAATATGGCGGACTACATAATTTGCAGAAATTTTACATTCCAAAAACTATTTGCAAATCCGTCATTTTTACCGGAGTTAAACCGTTTTACTACTTCTGGTTTATTGATATCGACTGCAAAGTACGTGAAATAAGCCCAAATCCATGGCGATAATGAATGAAAAGAGGAGCTTTTGTGAAAGTTCCTCTCATCCAATACAGCAGAAGCTAGCTGCATATCATAGCATGATTCATATATTAACTAGTGCATGTTCCTTTATCTGCTAACAACTTTAACCACGAATTAAATTTAATTAAACAAACGGCAATTAATAACAGCTATTCATCATATATGATTGACACCATAATATCGAAAAAACTAAAAAAGATGGCTATTTCTGAAACCTACCCTCGTATAAAGGAAAAACCAGGCCTCTTTAAAATTGTCACTTATTTTGGAACCCCATCGGATAAAATTAAAAAACACCTTAATCAAAGAAATATCAACGTCGCTTATAAAACTAACAATTCTTTGGGAAAATTTTTAAAAAACTATAAATCAAAAAGCAGCAAGGATAATAAATCGGGGGTTTACCAATTAAATTGTGGCTCTTGTCCCAAAACTTATATAGGCCAAACAGGTCAATCATTTAAAACGAGCATTTTGGATCATAGAAGAAGTTTTCTCAGTCATAAAACCGACTCAACTTATTCTAATCATCTTTTACAAGAACAACATAATTTTGATAACAAATTTAAAATTTTACATATTGAAAACAATAAGGGTCAAATCAAAAACTTAATCTTTTTGAAAGTTTACAAATAAATCGATTGAAAAATTCCGGTGCATTATAAGCGACCAATTAGAACTAAATAGTTCCCCTTTGCTAAATCTGTGTCAATAATCTAAATAGAGTTTTTTCGATTTTCCATAAGATTAAGATACTTATATACCGACAATAATATTTAAGTTTACAATACCTAAACAGTATTAAGAACATATAAGTAAATAATTAAGCTTGCAATGTGTATATAAATACCTGAATTGAGTAATTAAGTATCTAGACCATTTTGTTATTGTAGTGAAATAAAGTTAGTTAGCATCATACACCCGAAGAAGCTACAATGTAGCGAAACGCGTCGTGCGAAGAAAAAGTGTTTCAAAAAAAGTGTAAATTTGACAAAATAAATTGTCTTTCATTGAGTTATAATGAATTTTCATCAAGTAAAGGCCTCAACGATTCATAGTACGAAGATTCTGTTGTATTTTGACAATTTAAGCTGTGTTTTCGAATCATAGTTCGCAGGAATGCAATACAAAGAAAGAGACAATTAAAATAAATTCAGTTAATTTTTAGATAGGTATTGTTACCAGACATACTCAGGTGCCTATTAGCGATATGCCATCTATAGTTTAAACCTGCAGTCTGTGGGCTCCTTTAGGCTCCAAAGATTGTAATTAACAAAAATTCTGTTTATACTACTAATGCAAATTATTACTTATAGTTTAATGTTTTTTACTTATTATATCCTTTTACAGAACGACGAAGGCGCCCCCCTGATGTGCTTCTCAGAACTCGACAACAGATGGGAGTTACATGGTGTACTTAGTCACCACGAAAATTGTGGAGTTAGCAAACATCCCGCTGTATACTCCTCCCTAAATATGAAACTCAGAAGGTGGATTACCAATACTATAGGAGAATCCTTGAACAAAAGTACATGATATGTGTAGGAGCTGTGATTTAATATTTGTATAGACTGTAGATTTTTGTATTCTAGTAGTAAATGGTTGAAATCACTGAAAATTTTCCAAGTTATGCAGATGTCAAGTCGGAAGATTTGTAAATCATCAAAATATGCTACCATCAGTATTAATCATAAATTTAATTCGAATACATAAATTTTTCGATAACTTCAACCATACATGGAAAGTGTAGTATTTGATAAGCTGGATAGAATTTTTAAACTTGATAGAGTAATAGAAGTATTATATTTTCCATGGTATATATTATGTAAACATTCCTCAACAAGCTCAAACGGTATTAATTTAAGCAATCTTCACTATCAAAGGAAGAAACCATATTGTGCCAGACAGTAGAGGCACAGAATATAATTTTTCTCCCAATTGTACTTTAAAAATATAAATACTATAGTAAAGAAGTTGGTTGGAGAAAGGCACAGAAACAAACCAAGGTAATCCTACTTTAACACCGGCTATTATCATGCTTCTTCAACCGGCAGTGTCCTGGTAGAATTCCTACTAGATGGAATATCTATTCCTATTCAGCATATTCCTTAGTCTGACCTTTAATGCAGGCCCTATTATGCCCTATACATCTACTGTTTTCAAATTCCTATCAATCCTTCTATAGGAGCAGACTCCGCCTAGCTTTACCTCTTTTGTAAAAGTCTCCGGGGCATCAACACACTCTTGAGCAACTACGGAGTCGACAGTTGAGTCTGCAAACTGTAAACGTATAAATTCTTCTCCAAACCCAATATCAATAATGTTAGGGATGAAACCTTCGTCATAAGCGAAGACGAATGAAGGTTTAGAAACATTCCTAGAATGTGATATTTACATTAGGTCTAATTAGTAAACTTTTTTACATGAAATACCAATCCTGATGAGTGTTGCACCTTATTTTTACACCCTTTTTAGGATTTTTACAGGGATAGGCACTCTGTACTCGTAGAGGTAGCGACTAGTCATTACGAAAAGCATGAAGTTGTTATAGATGGAAATCGACCACTGAATAGTACTGAAACCTCGAATTGATTAAGATCAGATTCACTATAAATCTAAATATAAGTAGGTAATAGGAACTTGGGCATTGGACTGCAATAATACCAAACAGTATACTTAATATTGTATAAAAATATATAATTTTGACTGTGAACTGTACAAATGTACTTGATGGAAAAAGTATTTTGTTGGACTAGAATAGTTAAATGTTTTTTTAAATAATGATAAGCAGATCCAAAGAATAAACAAATATTCTGAAGAACTTTTATAATTAACCTACAATTTTTGCTAATCCAACCTATAAAACCATATAGTAGTTATATCGATAACAACTTTGTGCGACTGTAGTCGTTTTATATGAGTACAAATAGAATCCTATGTTAATTATAATATATTATATATTTTGAAAACCCGTAATAAAATATGATGACAATAAACTGTACTTATAGCTAGACATTAAAAAAGTAAAATTGCAGGTATATATTTTTATCCGTTCTTTAAGGTAAAAAAGGCAATATCATATCCAGTTTTTCAATTTAATATTAAGTTACCAATCAGATAAGTTGTGACAAGAGCTGTCAAATCAAAATAAAACTGTAAACTTCTATGTGACAGATATAATAGTCTTACATCGGGCTGTACAATATTTACATTGCCAGAAATAATTTTCCCACAATCAAAGTGGCCCCTAACCAGGAAACTTTTATTGTAAATATAATTAATTTGTGTTGGGCTACATGCTTGGTGAAACTGTTGTTCCACTGCACAGGTAGTAAAAATAATAACTGCTTGTTATGTTGCACAAATTTAATCAGTTTCCAAGTAGTAGTGATAATGACCCGCAAGGGCCGAAACACATGTCAGGAAACTGATTAAATTTGTCAAACATAACAAGTAGTTGTTATTTTTACTTCCTGTGCAATTTTATTGTAAACAAATAATGTTCGCCAATGTCATTAACAACACAGTTGTGTTGTGTTAACGCAATATTGCTTATTAGTAAAAGGCCGAGCCACATTTAAAAGTGGTGGTGAACGTTTAATTTAAAAAAAGCTAACTGTGTACATTATTGCCTCTGTTTGTTGTTAGGTTTATAATCTCAGGGGAGTGCCCCCCCCTTCCTCCTGAATATGCCTCTAGTTTCACATCGTCTCTGATTGGTACTTCTATTTCAAAAACACATACTAGCCTCTAGAGAGATCCGGCATAGGTTACCTTTACTGCTAGATTTTTAGAGCTTTGATGGCGGGCAATTATTTTATGTTCGGGAACACACATTCTTTATCGTAAAACTACAACATAGATCCACCCAAAATTTTGACAAATCGGCGGTAAAAAAGTAACATCCACTCCGGATCCACATCTAACATAATGTAACATTAATATGTGCCTTATTCTATTAAATATAAATAGTATTTCTTCTTATATAGAACTTAGGTACTTATAAAACATAAACTATATAAATTACATACATAATATGTCCTGTTAGGCAGCTCTTCTCAATGTAAGTTATTAATCTTTTATTTCCTGTAAATATTGTATATTTAAGTTGTTATCTATTATTTAGAGTTAGGTTTTAATCATAATAACAATAGTATAAATACTATATAATTATTGTAATAAACATAAGCAGTTTTGAGGAAAACCGTCCCTATATGCTAGTCAAGCATCTTTGTGCCAATGTGCAAGTAGAATGGGAAAAATGACCATAATTTGTATATATATGTGCAAGTCTATTTTTATATTATGTCTAGTAGATTTAATAAATAAAATAATTATACATATTGCGTTTCATTATTAAATAAACCACCAAGAGAAATTGCTGGAAATTAGTTTTAAGTTCCTAAATTTACCTTTAGACCGCGTTCACATAGTCGTAGTTAGACGGTCCACACTGGGGGTGCTGAAGTCCAGTGGCGGCTCGTGACATGTTAACGTGGAGGTGCACAAAAAGCCCGCCGCAGGCGAAATGCGAAAAAAATTTAAGACCACGCCCAAGTTTGGTCAATAATTTTTAGTAAATATTTTAATGTGATGTTAATAGCAGGTTTAGGTCTTTCAATGTTCTTGACAATCACTTTCTCCTCCAACGGTAACTTGCTAAAATATTTTTTCAAAAATTCCACGGTGTATTTTAAATCCGACGACGCACTCAGTTTTTTCGTGTTTATTTAACTTTAAACTTTAACTGAATTCAATAAAACCATATTAAACCTTAATAAACAAAAAAAAATAGTCAAAATACCGGCTAAAAATTTCCGCGAATTTGAACGACTAGGACTGGTTAAATTTAAATTATCAAATTAATGCAGAATTGCAGAACATGACATACACAAGCTATTATGCCGCTCTCGTATTTTACCAGATTTTTATGATCATAGGCCTGCTCTGACAAGTAAACTGGGTGTGAACTACACGGTACACGGAGAGAAATTTTGAACAGAATCCGCAACTACCTAAATATACTTGAATTTGTACCAGAATTTGAATGCTTGAAATATTAATATGAAAAATTCATTACATATAATGTACCTATATTATAAAAATAGGTTAGTTCTAAAATTAGCCTATATATTGTAAATTTTTTTTGGGGGTGCTAATTTAGATTTCGGGGATACTTAGCACCCCCAAGTACCCCCTAACTACGCCTATGCACTAAGAAAATTATCGGGTTTTTATCAGGGGTTATATCATAAGATAAGTGCATCTAATTTTTCCAAAAAAATTGGGAAAAACGAGTTGACAAATTACTTGTCAACGCGTTATTTGAATTTCTTCATAGGAAAAATTAGATGCACGAATGATGTTTGGCAAAATTATCTCCTGACTGATAAAAAAAGCAATTTTTAAAGCGTTGTTGGGTTGCTATGTGGAATTGATTTGCTAAAGTCATTCGCTGATAACTAGATAAAATTGACCTGCAAAATTTCATAAATTGGAGTTTTTTCTTATTGTCATTTTTTTTGCTAAAATGCTACAAAAACATATTTCCGGCGGCTTTAGTTAATTGTAACTAATTAGAGTTTTAGAAATGAAGTTCATTTTAGCCGTTTTATTTTTAATTTAATATATATAATTTAATATATAATTAAATAACAAATTTGTTATCTGAAATCCAATGTCTTTATCTTTATAGTTTTAAATTCAAATAAAACTTTAAAAACATATTTCGAAACAAATTCGAAAAAAAGTAGCAAAATCTCCCGATTTTCCGAGCGCTCTGTATATGTACCGAATGTACAAGGATCACACAACGTATTCCGTCCAATTTCAAATCTCATATCGCTAAAATAACTTTAGAATCTCGTGGTGAAAATGGGTCAATAAATCAAAAAATGACAGTTTGCAAAATATTTTTTTCTATTTCACGTTCATAATAAGTACGATGCGCATTTGCGTATCATAATGAAGCTATTTCGATACGCGTTTTTTCTTTATTTGATGTTGGTAACATTTAAATGTTTTATTTCATTGACTTGCGCAGCCTTTGTGATTTACGAGAAAACCCATTTTTCGCATAGGAAAAATAGCTTGATAACCACTTTTTTATTCTGTGTGAATAACAGTCATGTATGTTGGTTGCATAAATCTATAAATCAATCTTTTGTAGATGCTTCAAGCTATCATTTTCTGCCAAATCCTATCCAAAATTCAATCTACTAACCTTCCAATGTCGATTTTAACTTCAACTTTATTTGAATTTTCCATCTTCCCTATACTAAATTGCAATGCCGTGATGTAAAATCACGTCTTTTGAAATTCGAAAAAAAGTAGCAAAATCTCCCGAATTTCCGAACGCTCTGTATATGTACCGAATGTACAAGGATCACACAAACGTATTCCGTCCAATTTCAAATCTCATATCGCTAAAATAACTTTAGAATCTCGTGGTGAAAATGGGTCAATAAATCAAAAAATGACAGTTTGCAAAATAATTTTTGTTGTCCAGAGGCTACTATGATAAAAAATAGTATTACCAACATAAAATTTAGACATAAAAATTTACAAAATTTGAAGGATTTATTTTCTTTTTAAAATGTATTTTTCTTGATTATAAAAGGTGAAATAGAAAAAAATGTATAAAGCACAATATGTTTCATAAGGCGTTTTAGCGCACGTGTCAATAAAAAAACTCGCCACTTTGTGGCTCGTTTTTTAAAATAGACGCGTGCGCTAAAACTATGAAACGTGTACTTTAATATTCTATTGATTTTATTCTGAGTGACTTTTGCCAATAGATATAAAGCACTTCATTTTTGACAGCAAAATTATCACTTATTAATTTCATTAAATTAATAGGAACTAACAAAATTATCGCGAAAATCTCCCGTTGCTATAAGCAACGTAAACAAAAAGGAGCCTTCTAATTGGTTGACAATAAATTTATGTAATTTTCAATAATACGCTAAATTATATCAAGAATTAAATGCTGTATTTTTGAAAATATACGGTCAACTTTAATTAAATATATTTTGCTCTGAGGGGTGGAGGGGGAACATCTACTACCTTAATGCATACCAGCAGTGAATATTTCAGAAATGGTTAAAGAATAAATAATATACCTACAATATGTTTTATTAAAAAAATTATAGTTAATAAAAGTACCATTTTTATTATCCATCCGGTATCTTTGTTCTCATGCATTTCAAAAAAATTAATTTGACGGGTCCGAGCGATTCTTGATTAAGTGGGCGATCTTCTATATATAAAAGGCTGATCCTTTTCTTTATCATAACGCTGTATATATATAGTTTCTACTAAAGCTAGTTCATGAGTGCTATACCTATTAGTTTTTGGCTCATTTGAATACTGGGATAGTACCCAAGTGTCAAAAATGGGAAACCCTGCAAACATTAAAAAAAATCAGCAAATTTCTTTACAGATAACACTCAAATTCCTTGAACATATACAGGGTGTCCGGAAATGATGAGCAAAAAATTTAGGGGATAATTCTAGATCGAAAATAAATGCTATCTCTTGGGGAATGACTTTTAAGAATACAATATGAAAATCACAACTGGGAAGTGTGTGAAGATCTAAAAATTTTAGGTCATCTCTTAGCCCTTAGGTCAGCAGTCTGGATTTACTAAATTTCCATGTTTCCTGTGGGCTAGCAGGAATCGAGAACAGCATTGGATAAAAAGAAACTGGTCACAAAGAGAGACTTTAACACCTGGAAAAAAAAATGTAATTCGCGAAAGTCTTATTGACCCTCAAAAAGTTTTACTTCCACCACTTCACATAAAACTTAAACGTATGAAACAATTTGTTAAGGCATTAAACAAAGAAGGAAATTGTTTTAAATATTTGTGTAAAACATTTCCGGCTCTGTCAGAGGCAAAATTAAAGGAGGGAATCTTTGTAGGGCCGCAGTTTAGCAGCTTGATAAAAGATACAGAATTTGAAAAGGTAATGGAAGGTAAGAAAAAACATGCAAGGAATGCTTTTAAAGAAGTTGAACATAAATTACTACTATGTTGAGATCGTTGAAAATATGCTGGAAAATTTCAATTGCAGAATATGAGCATAAAAATTCACTTTTTACATTCCCATTTGGACTAATTCCCGGAAAATCTTGGGGACGTGGTTGAAGAGCAAGGTGAAAGATTTCATCAATATATTAAAGAGATGGAAAAAAGATACCAGGGGCGCTGGGACACAAAAATGATGGCCGATTTCTATTGGACATTGAGAAGAGATCTTCCTTTAGCTGAAACAGAAAAACAACCAAAAGAAGCTTTTCTGAAAAAAGAAAACGTTTTTTGAGGAAGCGTAACGAATCCATTTATAATAGTTTATATGTGTATATTTTTGTATTTTTTTCCTTAATATATTAAAAAACTAGCTTATAAATGAAATAAATCGTGTTTTTTCTATATTTTTGGATTTTACCGGTTTGAAAAATAACCTTACGTGATATACAAAAACTGAAAGCAGATTTGAAATCAGCGCTACCCTATTACTAGAAAACAGTTAAAATTTTTAAATCAACTTTCAAAGTGTTAAAAAATGCAGGCCTGTGAATCAATGTTTGAAAAAATGTTAAAGGAAGAGATAGCATTTATTTTCGGTCTAGAATTATCCCCTAAATTTTGTGCTCATCATTTCCGGACACCCTGTATAAATAATGCAGCAACTGAATAATTGTAATTTTCTCAAAAAACATTTTAACTCGCAAGCAGGTAATATTTTTTTTTCGTAAAACTGGTTTTACAAGTTTAACAGTTTTACAAGTTTAACAGTTTAAGGAGTAATTCTCAACAACATTATTGCCAACCTATAACCTATTTCGCGTTGTTTTTTAGTTTATTATTTTATTAACTAACATTTAAATAAAATCAATATCGCCGGCACATTATTTAGGTAATATCTGACATATAACAAAAATATCAATTTGTTTCATGGCTAATTTTTGGGAGAATTGTATAATAAAAAAACATTGACATCATAATGTCAAAAACAATCTTCAACCTGGTAGGATATGCGCCAATTGTTTACACTAAACTTTCTTGTTGTAGATAGTTTGGTGAAAATAAAATACCAGTTATTGGAGTACCTCTGTGGAATTAAACCTTTACACAGATGATAAATATGGCTTACAAGAATGGCGCAAACTTTGATAACTATGATATTTCGAAATTAGTTTTCGGGCCATCTCTGGGTCTAAATACTAAACGCAATAATCCAGTTTTTTGATAAACATGCATATGAGAGCTTAAAAATAAAAGGGGCCACAAAAAGAATAAGCTAATAAAAAATATTAGTTTTTATTCATTATACCAAGTTTTTTAATTATTAATTTATTTTGTCGTAAAAATACGAAACATACATATATTTGTTTTAAAAAATTATTGTAGGTTATTTTATTGTGTTTTTGCGAAAAAAAAAACAAGTAAATTTGTAACGAAAAATTAATTGCAACAAAATGGATGCCGTCATGGCCCTATTGTAAACAGCTAAAAATGGAGGCGTCGGGAAAATGACTAAAACACTCCTTTTTTGCCGTAAAATGGCAACTAGTTTAACAAAATGTACTACTTTTGTCCATACCTTACACAAATTTTACCCACATTTTACTCTTTTCAACTTCGGTTGGAGATACTACGTATATTTATACCATCGCCGACCGGTTGTCGAAAAGAATGCACTGTTTTTATATCGCAACCGACTTTACGATCGGTAAAACATCAGTTGCCTACGCTGTCATTTTTCGACAGCTTCGCGAGTTGTCTCATAATATGTAATTTATTTATTTTTGTCATCAACATTCGGTTCGTTTGTAAACGTTGCAACTTGCAACGCGTCATTTTCAGAGTTGTTAGCCACATTTCTGGATCACTATCGGTGAATCGGTGTTGTAATCATCAGATGGGGTCTGCTGGCGAGATGTAGATGGACCGGCTTCATCTAATGTATTGTATAATAATGTGCTGTTATAGGTATATACTGCATTTAAAATTTTTATTTTTCTGCCTTTGTATTTTCAGTCTTCTATAAAAAGTAGCTGAATATTTAAAGGGCCGACGAGGCGATTTTTTCATATCAAATTTACAAATAAGAAAACATAAGACTAGCTAACCTCACTTTCAGGTAAAACGTTTACGATCTTGTACTGACATCTGTCAAAGTATAGAGTAGTAATAAAATACCAACGTTGTGTTTTGGGACTATAGGCAACTTTTAGATAGTATCCATCTTCGAAGGCGGTACAACGTTGTGCATGCACCCGATATCAAACTTGTTGCACTCGATGAGTTGTGAAATCATCGATCCGCCTCTAGATATCTGGTAAGAGCTAAACAACGTTGAAACGACGTTGGTTTGATGTCGGTTTACATCCTGTACAAATTCTGACTACTATATGGACACATTGCCAACGTCGGGGTTGGTAAAAAACTAGTTGGAAGTCAGAAAAATGCTGCTTGGGACCTTATGTGGACAGATAGAAAATGTTCTCGCCTATCCACTGAATAAAATATTTTTTTAAATTTTTTGATAAAGATCAAAAATTATTATATTTCCACTTCCTTGGAAATAAAATTTCATTTTTCGACAAATTATCAAGCATAATAATACCTAATTCCACAACCTGAATTTTGAGTTTCATTCGATTATCTTTGAAGGGATATTCAATTTTAGACGACACCCTTTTAAAGGTCAAAATTGTGAGAAAAACTTTTTTTTCTCAGAAACGGTTAGAGTAGGACACAAAAACGTATTGGAAATGAATAAAGTAACACAAACCATTAAATTATCAAAACTTTAATTATCTGTTATATGTATACCTATATATTATGTTTATTTTATGATTTTAGACAATAAGTATAATGTGAATTTTAAATAATGAAGCATTTTTGAACACAAACGTAGACTTAAAAATTTTAGTCACTTTTTAATTAATACAATATTGAGTTAAGTTTCCGTAAGGTTACACTCAACAATACTTAATCGAAAAAAATATTATTTTTATCTATTTTTTTTTAAATTTAAAATGGCATCTTATTAAAACAATATAATAAGATAAACATTTGTTTTTAAGATATTTAATTCTAAAAAGTAACATTCTCCACGATCTTACAAAGCTATAACATCCTAATGTATATACAAGAAAGATCGACACTGATTATACAAATTAACTGAAACTTTCCTAAAGTTACAGTGAAAACTGTAGGTATATTATATAAAGTATAAAAAAAGTGTATGTAAGAGTGTAAACTACATTTCGTTTTGGAGTAAGTACATCGGGATCCAATGATCGAATCATAATGAATACCCTAAGAAGTTAAGAGAATAACGGAACCAGCTAGAGGTAGCCTATTCAGTGAACTGTTCTTTTTAAAAGAACTGAACTGGTTCTTTTGATAAACTTAACAACATGATTGCGTTCCCTTAACCTATGAAACCGACTCGACCCGGACCGACACGGCGCGTGGTGCTGCATCTGTGGGAATGCTTGCTGTGCTCCACTTCGCTTAGAAAAAAACTGACTCGATCGAGTCTCCAGTAGGGATGGGAAGACCCGGTTCTTTTTTGTAACCAGTGTCAGCAGATCATTAATTAGAATGGCCCGTTCATATAAACGACGTATCAAATTATCGTTGCTCTAGTCGTACAGTCAGAGTTTGACGATCGACAACGGAGACAACCAAGTGTTCGTTTTGTTCATATTTTTCTCTTTAATAGTCAGTTCTTACAGCTCGCACATATCCACTAGGTCTTCAGGGTCATATGAACGATAGGGTCACAGCGCGAGATTGATTTAATTAGGAGTGTTTCGAAAGATTCGGTTATTGTGAACGGGTCGTTACTGAACAACTCATTGCTAGTCTCCACTGTAACCGTATACCACTCGATTCTCAGCAACGTCAGGTCTTGAGTAAATGTTTTATAAAAATGTAAAATAAACAGTGGCGGCTTCTCCTATGAGGCAGGTGAAGCAGTGCCTCACCAATAATTTTGCAAATTAAATAAATTACAAATTTATACTAGTTTACTATTTGCATAAATATATATCCATTAGAATTAATGCCGTCAATCTTAACGCGCTTCGCTAGAAATATCATCTATCATCCATCTCATTTCTGTATGCGGTCGTATATGGGGAAGCCGGTCTCGCGCTTCCTTGTCTTTCCTGATCCGTTGCGTGTTTTGCTCTTATATCATCCATCTCATTTCTGCATGCGGTCGTATATGGTTAGAGGCCCGGCCTCCCGCTTCCTTGTCTAGCGTATTAGTGAAAATATCTAATGTCTTGTATGATACCGTAATAGTCCAGTCGAATCTAGCTTTAAATAGCGCATAAAAACATTCTTTTGAGGCCAGCCTCAACTCTCTACGTAAATTTAATGCGAACGCGAGGGGACTAATCGAATCTATTAGATGAATTTGGAGAAAGGCTATTATTAGATTAACAGGTTGTTTGTCCGTTAAAAGTTTAGAGTTTTGAGAGAGTACATAGTGAATTTGACGTTTACACCTGCATTGTATTTTATGATAGTTTTCGGTAAATACTTTTGTGGTTTCCGTACTGATTTTTGTTTTGCTTTTTTTCCAACAGTGGGCAGTGATTTTTCTAAAATATTAATATTACATTACTTTTATTACTTATTAGTTTATTTGTTTCGTGCTTATTAGCGAAAAATGGATTCAGCGGAACCTAGCACAGCGTCACAACTTCCCCAGGTAAATGTAAACATTCGCAATCCTACTTGTGATCTTGTTAACTTTTTAGTAAATGAGCAGAATTTTTCAAGTAATTCCTATGAAGATAAATTGCACATAGTAAAAGAAGTAAAGCGACCTGTTTCAGATTTGAGTAAACGTCATGTTACTATCGGTGGGGTGGGGAAATCAAATCGGAGCTTTTAAAACACTTAACATAGCCCTATAGCTTTACAAACTATATTCCAATTTTTTTAATTTAATATTATAATTTTTTTTACAAAAGGTACCTATTACACAACTGACGAAGTAGAGTGACCACTAGACTAACTTTCAAATCTAACCTTGCTAAAAAAAAATTGTTTTCAACTGTGCCTCACCACTTTCAAATACCACGAGCCGCCCCTGAAAATAAACCCAATTTTTGCCCTCCTCTCTCACCGAATTTCTCCGAAACCCCACATACGATTTACTTCAATTCAAAAATATTGAAGGACCTATCATTCCATTCTATTTCTCATGCAGTAGATTTTGCCATTCATTTTCAAAATATACTAAAATTTGGATAAATAGACATACTTTAAAAATTATTATCTCCCAAAATAACTTTATTTTATTATGATGAATTTAAAAACATCAACCTAGGGCTAGACTATATAAACAAGGTATGAAAATAAAGAGAAACACACACCAAGACAGATTATCCCGATGCATGTTTTGGTATATTTTATTTGCAGCCCTGCAATCTAATTAGGTACTCCTATTTTTCGGGCTATATAGTGCTTCAAAAAGTTTAAAAGACGGTTTCCTCTATACTTATATTATATAAAAGAAAAAAATAAATACCCAGCTATGTTTACATTAATCCAAGGGTGAAAGCATTCCACGGGTCAAGTTCTCGAGCAAAAATTTTTCAAATTCGTGAACAAGAAATTGTGCTTGAAAAGAGAAAAATGCCTTCTTATCTTCTTATTTCCCAACTTGATCAAAAATTGAGAAGAAATTCCAATTTTTTGGCAAGAATTTGGGGCAAATTTCAGCTGTTTACACGTAAAAATAAATGGAAGATCAACTTTTACAATTTCCTGAGCAAGAACTTAAAATTTTAAACCCGGACCTGTCTATTTTCCCATTTGTCAAATGATAATGTTGCAGTGCGCATGTCTAATCGTGTGTAGCTTCGTTTACATGCGCGAGGCCATAAGTTTTGTCATTTTCGTGATTATTGTTTGCTTTTCTAAAGGTAAATATCTATGATTTATACTCATTTAATTAAATTGATATTTTGTAACAGCCGAACACCTGCAATCATTTTTTAAAAGAAAGTCAAATGTACAAAAATTACTTTATTATTTCTAAATAAACAAATATAACTTGAAATAAATCGGATAGGTTTAGAGGGTTTCGAGTAAATGTCGGGAGTAAAAGCGATAGTAGACTTTTAACAAATACGTAAATATGGCAGAATAAAAAGGGACAAAGACAAAAATAGAACAAAATTACCTAAAATCTAAAAAGGTAATTTAATACCAGTTTAAAAACTATAAGCTTTTACACTAAAGAATTCGTTTAGAGATGTCGAGTATGCCCCAAAAATATAATTCCTAGTATATTAATTAATTCTGGTCTAATGTTTGTGAAATAGGTAATAATTTGATTAACGTTAGTTACTTGTTTTTAATTGCAATGTTGAGTGAGAGTTTTTATTATTTTAATTTTTGTGTTTAAATGCTAGGTCTGAGGATGCCCATATAAGGGCGAAACATAATAATATGTAACCTTTCTGATTGTTTAAATAAACAAAGATTTTGACGACTCCTGCTTTGTGTTCTTTTGATTTGTTTAATAGAAACGGGTGTCCTGGACAATGGACTACTTCTTTGAATTTGAAAGAATAATAGACAGATAAGTCGGAAAGATATGCCGGTGTAAGAAAAATATGCCTATCTACACGATGTCTAAGGGCCAGTACTTATTTCACCTGTTGACGTTTTTCGCCTAAAAGGGTTAGATCCGAAAAAGTAAGTATCTTCGTCATATACATGTAAATATATGGTCATTTATATATCCATCTCTCTCATTAATGCAGCGATTATCTGTGTCAACAAGGTGTTTTCTGAATTAAAGACTTTTAAATTAAAGGTTGGCAAAAACGTTTAACATTGACAACGGCGGCCATTACATTCCTAGCTGGTAAATAGTATAGTCTAAATAGATCATTTTCTCATAATAAAAGTTCATAATTAAAAATGCACACATACAGTGATGACAAATTTACACAACACTAATAATAAGTATATTATATAAGTAGAATTTTTATTTATATTTCATTAAAATAAATAGTCTGCCGGTCTTCTGGACAGTTTTTGCTTGTCCATCCCAGCAATAGCAACTTTTCCTTGAATACGGGCCAATGAAATTTTATACTAAACTGACAAGGTGATAGATACTGTGAAATCAGCTCATATGAAAATTACAACAGCTAATTTTACGCTATTATTTTTCTTAATCAAGCTAGTGACATTATTGGGGTATGGTGGAAAGGAAAAAGATAAAAGGGAAGTAATACGTAAAATGTTTTTGTTTAATACGTATCATAATGTTACCTTAAAGTACTCTTAAATAATAAATATAATGTAGTTATGTAAGCCATGTCTAAAGTTTTCATTGTCTGCATAGGTACACAGTGACTGATATCGAAATACAGATGAGGTGAAGATTGGAATTAACTGCAGGCTAAGCAACTTTTAAGTATCAATTAGGCTTTATATTATTTAGGAATAAATAAATAAATGAAAAATGTAACCCTATAAGGATGGTTTAAGGATATCTAGAAACTTTTGACATGACCTACCTACCTATCTCACATAAATTGTAGTCTTATGTGTCATTGATGCCATTTTAGATCCTCTTAAAAACAGATCAAATGATTCTATTATAAATATACTCACTATTTAAACAGTTAAACTAATATATTCAGTTATTCTTCAGTAACAAATTTAGGCTGCAAAGCAACTTCTAGATCAGTAATTGCCCTATCCAGTTGGGCAAATAATACTTTTATTGAATTCGTAATATCATTGTACTGCTGCAAAGATTTAAGTACATTTTGAGTGACTTCTCGGCTTTCCTCATAGATACTCAGATTGGCCACTGCCAGTTGCTCCAGTTTATCCGAGAGTTCTGTAACCTTTAAAATATTCTCAGAGTTGGTGTATGGAATGAGATTCTGAAATGTTCCAATAAGTTGCACTGTGTCCTTCAGCTAAAATTTAAAAATAGAAAAATTGGAGATCTTGGCTTGCATTATTTTTTCTTTTTGAAAATACCTTTTATTTACACATACACAGATACAAAGAAGAAATGTGACAACTCTTTCTTAAGAATTAAATAGTGTTTATAACATTGGTAAAGATTATGGTAGGAAAGGAACAGTGTAGGTACATAACTAATTGTATGTAAAGTAAAAACAAAATGCAATCTACATGCCTAGGTGTATTATTTTTATTTCCTAATTACTAAATATGTATTTAAAATAAACTTATGTTGTACTATGTCCTTTGCCTCTAACAGCAAATTGTCATAAGTGATGGCCACCCCAGGTTGAGCTTATAATTTCCTCATTTGCCGCAACATTTCCAAGATTATCATGAGTTATAGCTAAGTTTTAGTCTATTTTTTTATTCCCTAAATAATTCCTCATTCCTGTCAAGTAAGTAATTATAATTAAAGAGTATCTTAAGTACTTTATTCTGAAGAATTGCGTTAAAATTTATCACACCACAGTTGTTCTAAAATGATAGTGAGCATTATCACTCCTTTTATTTTTATGACAGATAATTCCATAGGTAGCTACTATGGGCAATAATGGGTATAACCTTGCCGGATACATAATTAATGTATTAGTTCCAGTCTAGTAATCGGTAATTAGTAATAGATATTTTCTTTTACCTTATCAATAAGTAGCTATGTTATTTATTTTTATTACAGGATTTTCTATTGTTTTATTTTTCTGCTTAAAATCATATAGGGGAGCCAAGGGTAATAAGAACTTAAATATAACAATAGTAAAATATAACAAATAATCAAAATATAGTCAAAATAATTTATTCTGCTCTTATGTTGCGTTTTTTTTCTTTATCTATTTTAGGTTATTGTTTTCTGCTCTTTAAATTTCAGTAAAAAGGCTAATATAAAAAAAAATATATACTTTTAAGATGTAACGGTTTGTGCCTATCTTGAAGTAAATATCTTAAATAAAGTTAATTTTGTTACAAACTATTACTTACAGCTTATTTTTTTTATTTGAGTTCCTCGGAGTTCTTACTACCCAAAAGAAAACCGTTTTGGGGTAACAACAAAGTGGACACCTACATGGATCATGGATAATAGGAACTCAATAATATAAATTTCTCTTTGTTGCAGATAATAAATTAAACATATTGTGAAATGAAAAACCATAAACTTTTGGTTAAAGACAATAAAACTGACGCTTAAACGCCGAGACATTATAAAAAAATATATAAACGCTGGGGGCCTTAATCTGAACACTTAAAATATGTAGTTTTTACTTTTTTAATAAATTGGGGACGTTCTATGAGCCATTTTTTTTTAAATTGCATAAATGATAAGTAGGTACCTAAAAATTCATTTTAGGATTTATTTTGCCTATACAGTGTTCGCAAGAAAGTCCGCATCAAATGGGATTTTTTTTTATTATTAGGTATAGGTAAAAATTGAAAAAGCAGTAAGTTTTTGCTTACCTAAAAACCAAAAATGACGTATACTGAAGGAGCTGCACGACTTGCGTTACCTGTCAAATTTGACATTTTTAATAAAATAGGTTCCAAAATGCATTTATTTATTAAAATATCGAAAAACATTATTCGAGAAAATTGTTTATTTAGGCATTTTTAGCCTCTACGAAATTTTAACAGTCCAATACAATTTTTATTTTTGCCAGGTTCTTGAAAATTTTGATCAACCCTCGTAAATTAACTTTTATACATCGATGGAAAACCGTTTGCCTTTACTTCATTTGTAATCTTAATGTAATTTTGTGTAAAATTTTTGTTTCCAATTATTTATTTTGCTTCAAAAACTGAAATTGTTATTGATCAGTATGTAATCTTTGATGCAAAGTTTATCTAATTACATCAGTTTTGCCAAAACCGACGTTTCCCATTTTTCTTAAGTTGGTAAACAGATATGTACAAAAAGAAAATCTTAGGAAGTTTTCGTTGAAATATTTTATTTTATATACGCCTACTTGTAAACTACATTTTTGTTAAATAAAATGTTTCGAGCGATTAATATTTATTCTTTTTGATCCAATAATATTTAAGTAAAATTTCAACGAAAGCTTCCTAATATTTTCTCTTTGTTCATCTGTTTACTGACTTAAGAAAAATGAGAAACGTCGGTTTTGGCAAAACTGATGTAATTAGATAAACTTTGCATAAAACATTACATATTGATCAATAACAATTTCAGTTTTTAAAGCAAAATAAATAATTGGAAACAAAAATTTTACACAAAATTGCATTAAGATTACAAATGAAGTAAAGGCAAATGGTTTTCCATCGATGTATAAAAGTTAATCTACGAGGGTTGATCAAAATTTTCAAGAACCTGGCAAAAAATAAAAATTGTATTAGACTGTCAAAATTTCGTACAGAGGCTAAAAATGCCTAAATAAACAACTTTCTCGAATAAAGTTTTTCGATATTCTAATAAATAAATGCATTTTTGAACCTTTTTTATTAAAAATGTCAAATTTGACAGGTAACGCAAGTCGTGCAGCTGCTTTAGTATACGTAATTTTTGGTTTTTAGGTAAGCAAAAACTAACTGCTTTTTTAATTTTTACCTATACCTAATAATAAAAAATTATTCCATTTGATGCGAACTTTCTTGCGGACACTGTATAACTAGTATAAAAGGTGAACTTATTTTTAAATTATTTATGTTAAAATGTCGAGATATAAATAATCACAATTTTTTTCTTATTAACATTTTTTCGAGATTTTTTTAAATCACCAATATTTTTAAAAATTATGAAATTAACTGTATTCTGCCTAACAACAGTTGCTGTCTATTCTTGCTACTTTTTGTTCAACAAATCTTAGTTGAGACAGACAAAAAAACTAAAAAAAATTTGATGACAGACTTGTTAAGTTCACGTGGACTATCTTCGAACATCTGTATAGGGAGCGATCAGTACAAATTTTGATATATTTGTGTTGTAGTTTCAGTGTGTGATGCAGTAAATTGATCGTACCCCCAATATTTACCTTGTCTCGACTGACTTCGTATGAAGTATTACTATTGCATATTTCTTGAAAACTGTTGTACCACAAGTTGGTTTGTTCCAGAGCAGTTATTTGTTCAGGGTAAAAAGAACAAACATGGATAAGTTCTTATTACCCTAGGCACGTCTACACAAGAGACATTAATAAAACCCATTAACTCGTAAGTTCTTATTAAGTAATTATTAGGTAATAAGAACTTGCAGCTTCTTGACACAAAAAATAGTATTTAATATTCGTCAATTTTTCTTTTTAGTCAGATAATGTACACCACTAAGAATATTTAAAAGAAAAACCAAGAGAAAAACGATAGCATTAATGTTTTATTAAATTTAGATTCAGTCAAACCATCGATTTTTTTTAACCTTATTACCCCCAGGATCCCCTTCTTACATATTTAGTTTTTTGATATTTATTTTAAGTGAATACATCTATATTATTAGGTCATGCAATAGCCATTCTGCATATTTTTTAACATCAAGGTTTACAATTTCCTAGTCAATTTTTATTGTTTAGAAGCTATACACTAGTGCGGTGTTATCTTTAAAGGTTGAAGATCTAGCTTGCAACCTAACACCACAAATTTAGCACAAGGAGCAAATATAACAATGGCTCCAGCATCTCTGCGGCACTCCACTTGTTTCTTTGCACTAACACGATTTTCTGGTGTTACATATTTTTCACCCCATAACAAATATGTTTTAATTATATTATTCAGACATTACCTATATATAATGGAAGTATTCTTAACATAGAAACAGAAAATACATGTACCTCTGGGTATAACTCCAACAAATAGTGTCTTTTGGCTTCAACTTCCAAATCATTTTCACCATTGCATGGATCAAGGTATTCGTTAATTGTAGTCATATGTTGGAGAATGGAAGTGATAGCCTCCCTACAACTAAGAGCTGAGGATATCATGGTTTGTGTTTGTAATAATAGGTCCGTTATGGCTTGTGATTTGCTTTCAAGAGATGCCTTTTCTTTAGGGAGAACTTGCAGTTCCAGTGCTTCAATGCGCTTTTCTAGCAAATCAATTGCATCCATATCTACAAATAATAAATTTTAGAAACTACTTTCATTTACCTTTACTTTTAGTTGCTTACTTCCTTGTTCCTGGCTATCACTTTCCTTTTAAATACCCACTAAATACCTAAATAATTTACTTTTACTTTAAAATTGTGAAATTTCACAGCTGATGATGATATCTGTCAAATCTTAATATAGCTATAAACTTAAATGTAGTGACAATGAGACAAGTAAATATATTTTTTAAAAGGTTCTCTAATCTCTACATGACCGATCTGATTAAAACTATGGCATTTATTTTTTAGTCATTTAAGATATTTAGGTATATTATAATATATTCTATAACTGGAACTGTCCTGATATCAGTTATTAAGAGGCCTATGGTTATTTTCGAATTTCCAGAATATTGAAACTGTCACACATCACGACATCACTCTACCATCGTACTATACATTTGGCACAGAGGAATGATAGGTTTGTGAAGATTAAAAGGAATTTACCAAAATCACCTAAAATAGTTTTCTATTTTTTCCTAACGGATTCATTATCTTATGGGCATATTTATTATTAGATGTCACTAATAATACACAGTTACTTTATATGATACAGTGATAACATAATAATCGTACACGTATTATAGCATTCCCAGCTCGGCGGCAATATTTTACTTTAATATTTTTTAGTTTTTTTTATAAGATTCTATTTTGCTGACTACCTACTACACTTCAGGCTCGAATCTGGAGTTGATCTTTGGGGGGGGGGGGTAATAATTCTGGTAGGGGGTTATAAAATTTTATTTTAATATAATAGCTATTTACCTAACAAGTGCGGGTTTGTTCGGGTTTGTTTGTTTGTTTTTCCGCACGAGTCTCCGTTCACCGAACGACGCGTAGCGGAGTTCGGTGAAGCAGCCGAGTGCTCCGTGTGGAAATAAGTAACACATCAAAGAAATTTAATAATTTTTAATTAACTATAACAATCACATATGTAACAGTAACTAATTCTGAAAAAAAAAGTAATAACTCCAAGTTATAATTGATATTATTGATTTTGACATAATCGTGTCGAAAATTTTTTCCGCACTAGTGTGGAAAAAACAATTTTCCGCACGGATTTTTGACATAATCGTGCCTCAAAATGTTTCCGCACTAGTGTGGAAAAACCAATTTTCCGCACGGATATCAGTGCGGAAAATTGATTTTTCCACACGTCTGTAGGAAAAGTTTTTTTTACAAGAATATCAATCAAAATTTATTGCTCTCGATTTCCACCTGTCCACTTTTAAAAAATTTTAAGCAAAAAAAATGGCTCATGGGGGGGTAAAGTCGACCTAAGACTGTTGAGTTGAAAATAGTGCCTGCATGTGCCCTATTGTTTAATAAAGTAGGTAAATTAGATAATCAAAAAGTCCCACCCTTTTCGACTGGCCGAACTTTCACATTCCATATCGATTCCAGAGGGTTTCCCGTGGCTTCGTTGCCGGCGTCTTGCCTTGTTTGACAAATCCACCACCATTTTGTCGAGAAATTTATTAAGTACCTATACAGGGTGTAACAAATTCGTTTATCACTACAGGGATCTCGTAAACCGTAAGAGATACGAAGATGGTTAAATGGGGGCAAAGTTGCACAATTTGATGCCTAATCATAATCCAAAAAGAAATTATTTAGATTCCGAGAGTACTTCCGGAGATATTCGAAAGAAACCGAAAAACTGTCAATAATATTTTTTTGTTTTGCGCCCTTCGTAGGAGATAAAAGAAAACCAATCACACCTTTTTAGGGCCACTTTTAATCCTTTCTTAGAATATGTAATTAGTTTTGCCATACAACGTTTCATTTTCCTGAAACCATCATTAATTTCACTATCTTAAATACGGACCTGGATTTTTTCCATTTTTCAATAAAATACCTAGGACATCTTTATTCGAAGCCTAGGCTAAATATTAGTTTTAAAAAATAATTAACGCTCTAATGTAGCTTTTATTAAAATTTTTCTAATCCGACCCTGTGTTACACAATACCATTTCGTTTTAATAACGACATCTTCTTTGTGAAATAATTTAAACTAGCTTCTTAAAAAGAATAACAAAATTTAAAATCTCCATTAACATAATATTCAAAAGAATACCTTAAAACTGTTTTACATCTCAGATAAAGTCGATTCACTCAGTAAACCTGCAAGATGGCCGACATGTCATATGACAAAAGTCATTAAAAATGCAAAAATTTATTTTATTTAGCTGGAATATGACTTTTGTCATATGACATGTCGGCCATCTTGCAGGTTTACTGAGTGAATCGACTCTACTAGGTATTTATAAGCATCAAAATAAAATTTTTAAAAAATCGAACGGATCTTACTTTCTATTTACTAACATTGGTAACTGATTAATTAATCGGTGTCGCTGTCCAGGGAAACATTTTTGAACACGTAATTATAAATAAGTAATTTTTATATGGCAACTTCTTTTATTCAGGAGTATTTTTTTTATTTTGCTAATATTGCTTATAATGTTTTTCGTAAAGTTTTAATTCATTTTAGTAATATTATAAAATATTGTTAATTAAATAAAATCTAATATCATTAGCAAGAATTTGTATTATGATTATTGTCAATTTTACGAATTTTATAGTATTCTTTTAAGGAGCCAGTTTAAATTGTTACACAAAAGATGACGTGGGCAATAAAATGAATGGGTATTGTGTACACAGGGTCGGATTAGAAAAATCTTAATAAAAACTACATTAGAGCGTTAATTCTTTTTTAAAATTAATATTAAGCCTAGGCTTTGAATAAAGATGTCCTAGGTCTTTTATCGAAAAATGGAAAACATCCAGGTCCGTATTTAAAATAGTGAAATTAATGATGGTTTCAGGAAAATGAAACGTTGTATGGCAAAACTAATTACATATTCTAAGAAAGGATTAAAAGTGGCCCTGAAAAGGTGTGATTGGTTTTCTTTTATCTCCTACATTAAGGGCGCAAAACAAAAAAATCTTTTTGACAGTTTTTCGGTTTCTTTCGAATATCTCCGGAAGTACTCGGAATCTAAATAATTTATTTTTGAATTATGATTAGGCATCAAATTGTGCAACTTTGCCCCCATTTAACCATCTTCGTATCTCTTACGGTTTACGAGATCCCTGTAGTGATAAAGGAATTTGTTACACCCTGTATATGACAGAAATTATAAATCAAATACAACAATTAACAATAATTAAGTAATTAAGTACAATCAACTGCCCAATAATGTGAAGATCTCTCAATCAATAAAAAGTTTTTGAAAAAAATGTATCTATAGATTGTAAAAGTAATGTTGGCATACAATATATAAATGTATAGTTATCTTAGCAAATTGTAAAGTTTGGTAAATGTTAATTATGTAATTGTTAGCTTTGCTATTAAATAAAGATTATTATTATTATTACAAATAACGGAAAATTTAACTTTGGAACTATATAGGGTTCGGGCCAGTGCTGGATTTACCAATAGGCTGAGTAGGCTGGAGCCTATGGGCGGCAGATTTTAGGGGGCGGCAAATTTGGCCCAAATTTTTTTTTATCTTACAAAAATAAATGGTACAATCTTTATTCATGGTTGACGGGTAGTATTTTTTTTAATAAACTTTATTGTTGGCCGTGTCTGTTAATGGGGATAAAAAAAGGTAGTTGGAACTTTACTGGCTTATTTGCAGAAAGAAATTTCATTTTCAATAAAATAAGTAGGTAATCATACATTTTAAAAATATTTACTAAAAATTATTGACCAAATTTGGGCGTGGTCTTAAAAAATTTTAGCCTGCAGCGGGCTTTTTCTTTCCCGAACACTTCACCTGTTTCACAACTCACGAGCCGTCACTGGTAGGGGCGGCAAAAATTGAACAGCCTAAGCGGCAAATTTGTAAATCCGCCACTGGTTCGGGCAGTATATTTCTCATCACCTGCAATAACTACCTAAATGTTCAGATTAAAAATTTTATTTGGCTAAAATAAATTCGATTTATCATACTTAAATAAACAAAATTTCTCAAAAACTAATGTTTGTCTAAAATGTTTATTTATTTAAGGGAGGTGGGAGGTAAAATTTTGTTTAATTAATTCGGCAGCAGTTAATGTATGTATGGCCATTCTGTACGTTCTTTACAACGTGCAGAAATAGTGAAAACATAAAAATATATACCGGGTGTCCACGAAAGTTGGTTCGCCCCTCTAACTTTTTTGTTTTTCACGATAATGGAATAAAATTTAGGGGATTTGTATACGACATAAAACTGCATTTTTTAAAATGTGACTCAACATTATGGAACTTCCGGTTTAACCGGAAGTGACAAAAAATTTCTATTTTTAAATGGGACACCTGGTATATTTTTCCTTTTTTTACTCCATATAACATTCTAAATTTAACGATGTGTTACTTGTCACTTTTTGTCACCATAAAAATATTTTTTTTCCAAATTTTTAGTTTAGTTTTATCTAGGGGCTATATGAATACCTTAAATTCACTTATTTTAGTACTTCAGTCTTGGGAAAAATGCATTACTATTTTTGGTCCAATGCAATGTGCTGTGTAAAATTTAATCTTAAAGTCATTTAAAAATCGCATTTATTTAACTTAAATAAAATATTAAAATCGAAACAATGGACCTAAAAACAAAAAAAATATTTTTACAAATTTCTTATGTTACAATAATAATATTAATAATAATAATAATAAATATCTATAATCTTCTTAAATCTTACAAAATAAGCAATCGCCAAAAATTAACGTTCAACCGAACTGAATCTACATAATGAATACATATTATACTAAATTACCCTTTCACCTGAATACGGCACGAGTACAGGAAATGAAGAAAAAATAATTGATTGCACAACAAATCGCAATTTTACCATCGGGCATGCGCCCTTTTATTACAGTCCTTGTCCTTGTAGGCACGAATCCAGCTGAACAGTCCCGGTCCCGGTCCTTTGATCCTGGTGTGAATGGCGGTCAGGAAATAATGACGGCGTTTAAAAGATCTTCTAAATTAAAAATGTAAATATAAATTTCATAATTTGCACTGTCTAGAAAACGTAGAGGCTTGTAGATTATTGATTTTTTGCATGTCATCGCCTAATATCTATTTAAATCGTATTTATACTGAACTAGACGGGAACGTCCAATAGGGAAACACGTGCGAAATGAGTGTATGCAACACCGAAAATCGATATGGAACTGCAATGTTCATATATTATTAAAAAATTGACCTATAATACCTATTTCAAATTACCATTACCAAATTTATAGTTTATTCCATTATCAGTTTTACAGTAAATGTGTATAAAACGAATTTTACCTCTAAATTAATTTTGTTTCATGAAATATGCGCTTAGAGTTTTAAAAATGATATTGAGGAAACAATCTATTAATAAAATTTTTATTACTTATTTTAGGATATCGTATTCGTATATATAGGTATCTCATATATCTATGTACATAATCTGCATGGAGCTATATTAGGTATATGGTCATGCATCGACACATTAACCATTTCTTTTCATCTTTTCTAAATAACATTTAGTTTTTTTACGATTTTACATAATTTCGCGGTTTTTTTTAACTCTTATATACATGCTTTCACGACCTAAAAATTTGTTTTTTTAACGATATTTCTTTTCTAAAAGTAAAATATTATATTGGGTCACCATGTCTGTTGTCTGTTGACCATCTTGGGATATAAGAAAACGTTTTCTTAGGTTGGAATTGAACCTAAAATCACGCTGTTTGGACGTTTTTCCAATAAAAGAAAAAGTAACAATAACTCAAATTAAAGTTTGTCAATTTTATAAACGCCAGTTAACTTTTTCAGTTCTAAAATAATAATATAATATAGGTATACCTAATACCTACCTACCTAATAAAAATTAATGGACGTATATACAGTGAGGACGTAAAGTCTGGAATAAATTCATTATTTAGGGAACGCTGAATGTTTTTAAAAATCGCTCGGACACGTCGATTTTGTTTTTTTAATACGCATTTTTTTCAATATTTTTTATTATACAGGGTGTCTCCGAAAGCACTCTGCTAGGACCAACTTTAATTTTTTAAATGGGAAACCACATTTTTTTTTTAATTTTAGGATTCTGTGCATAATTGTGAACATTTTTTATCTAACATGTCATTATGATTTATCGACAGTTAAAGTTCGAAAATAAATACAACAATTAATTATTTATCATTTTAATAAATGTTGAAAATGTTGCCCAAAGGTTAATTGGCAGTAACCTAGACGATCGAAAAATTCTTTCTGCACATTCCTGACAACTTCCGGACTGATTGTCCGTATTTCTTGAACAATTCAATTCTTTAAGTCCTTCATGTCCATTGGCTTAGTTTGAAAAACTTTACCTTTAAGGTAAACCCACAGAAAAAATCCAAGGGGGGTTAAGTCGGGAGACCTCCGCGGCCATTCAATAGCTCCCCTCCTTGCAATCTATCTATTTTCAAAAATAGTATTAAGATAAGCGCAAACTTTTGAAAATAGATGGATTGGAAGAAGGGGAGCTATTGAATGGCCGCCGAGGTCTCCCGACTTAACCCCCCTTGACTTTTTTCTGTGGGGTTACCTTAAAGGGATAAAGTTTTCCAAACTAAGCCAATGGACATGGAGGACTTAAAGAATCGAATTGTTTAAGAAATACGGTCAATCAGTCCGGAAGTTGTCAGAAATGTGCAGAAAGAATTTTTCGATCGTCTAGGTTACTGCCAATTAACCTTTGGGCAACATTTTCAACATTTATTAAAATGATAAATAATTAATCGTTGTATTTATTTTCGAACTTTAACTGTCGATAAATCATAATGACATGTTAGATAAAAAATGTTCACAATTATGCACAGAATCCTAAAATTAAAAAAAAATGGGGGTTCCCATTTAAAAAATTAAAGTTGGTCCAAGCAGAGTGTTTTCGGAGACACCCTGTATAATAAAAAATATTGAAAAAAATGCGTATTCAAAAAATAAAATCGACGTGTCCGAGCGATTTTTAAAAACATTCAGCGTTCCCTAAATAATGAATTTATTCTAGACTTTACGTCCTCACTGTATGTGCATTATTGAACACAATTATTACAAAAGGACGTGACCAAAAAACAATATAGGTACGTTAGTTGGAGTATTTCAAACTCCAAACCAAAACTGGAAAAAGTTAGAAACATCAATAAATTGGTGTAGAGAGCTGAAATTCGGCTAAGGAACCATGCAATACGCAAATAGGTACACATTATTAAATTTAAAATCCTAATCTTATTTTAAATTAATAAATTATTAGTTTTGGGTAGATATTCTACAATGTGAGTTTGTATAACTTGGAATAAATTTAGCAAAACCAGTTTAGTTTTTTTTTTGAAAAAATGCCTGGGCACTATATTATTTTAAGTTATTTATAAAAAAAATATTTATAATAGCAATATTTTTGGATTTTAAGCGGGCAGTCGAATTCGAAACAATTGACAGGGCTAGATTATTGAGTAGATTGTATTAGTATAGTATTCACGGAAGCGTTTATAAATGGTTTAAAAATTATTTAAGTAACAAGTCACAAAAAACAAAGATATCAACATATTCATATAAACAAATTAATAGTATAGGAGTTCCTCAAGGAAGTATACTAGGTCCAATATTATTTATTTTATACATCAACGATATGCCTTTAATTTTAAAAACGTGTAAGTTACAAATGTTGGCTGATGACACCTTAATTTACATTAATGTTTTAAATATTTTTGATGGTCTAAATCTCTAAATACTCTAAATTCTGAGATAAATATATTATTAAAGTGGCTAAAAGTAAATAAATTAAAATTAAATATTTCAAAAACTGAATGTATGGTTTGGGGTAATAATTTAAATTGTCAAAATATAAATGTTGTAATTGATGGTGAAAAATTGGAATTAGTAAACAGTTTTAAATATTTAGCGATAATTATTGATTCGAAATTACAATTTTTAAATTTTTTTGATAGTATCATATCGAAGATTGCGGGAAAAGTAGGTTATTTTAAAAGAATCGGTTCTAATTTAAGTTTGTTTTCTAAAAAACTGTATTTAATACTATTATATTTTACCACATTTTCTTTATTGTTCTTCCATTTTATATATTGTGCTAGTGAGGAAATATTTGATAAATATTACATTTTACAAAATAAGGCAATGCGGATTATTTTAAATTGTGACAAATATACAAAAATAAATTTTATGTTAAAAAATTTAGATTGGTTGAATGTCAGAAATTAAATTTTTTATTTAGTATGTATGTATCTTTATACATAAAATTAAAAATAATATGTTCCCTGATTAGTTAAAAAAAATTGTTCTTTTAATTATGACCATCATAATTATAAAACAAAAACTAATCAAAATTTTTATGTGGATAGAGTGTCTAAAACATTAGCTTATAAGTCTCTTTTTCATAAAGGTTTGATAAAATATAATAATTTGGAAAATTATATTAAATCTCAAATATAATTAAAAATATAGGTAAGTATTTAAAAAAACTTTAAAATTGCATTTAGTTAAAAAACAACAACGTAATATTGGATACAATTTGCAAAATGTTTAACTTTTCTGCATGTTTTTGTTACAAGAAGGTCGCGTTTTAAAATTTGAAAATAAATCTATAAAAATGTGTTAAAAAATGTATTAAAAAATATTTTTCTAATTTTGACATATAAAGTGACACTTTTTAAAACTGATTGACATTATGAAACGTCTTACTTTTTGTAACTAGTTGCATAAAGTAAAATTTTATGCAATTGGTGACGAAAAATGTATTTCAAAATTAGTGACAAAAAGAATTATTCTATTTATTAAACTGTTATAATACAAGTTAAAAACATAAATTATAAATTAATTAATTATTATAAATATTGATCACAATTATCGCAATTATTCAAATTAATTCCCGACGACATATTTTTTTCATTGCTCGAACTTGCTGTTATTTGGGAAGCGATGCACATTGCATTAGATGTTTCACCAAATATTTCTTGCTCTATAAGTTTTTTATTATTCATGGAATTTTCAACATATCCCTCCGCAACAGAACTAGATTTCCAACCTCCGTGCCTCTTTAATTTTAAAAGATCAGCGCCACTGTCTGCTAGGAAAGTGGCAGAGCCAGTATATAGAACAGGATTTGAAAGACCAAGAAATTGTGCAATAACTTTTGGCAGACTGCTAAATGTGTTAATTCCCACAGGATTTCTGGTACATTTTCCATTCGCATATTTTACAAAAAATCTGTTGTGTTTAAGAATCTGGGGACGCAACTTAATATATTTTCTTAATATTTCAACAAGATTCGTATTTTCAATGTCTCCAGTGGTAATTGCACACTGCCGTATAACTTTTGTTTTTGAAGGTGGGATATCAACACGAAAATGGCTTCCTTCGTCTATAACATCTTCAACTGGAAGAAAAGTTAATTCTGCTTTTCTGCATGCTCCTGCCATTCCAATTATCATTGCAACCTTAGCCATTAAGTATTCTTTGTCATCAGCTTCCAATAAAAATTTGGCAAAACCTTTTTTAATAAAAACTTTTGACTTTTTAGCACTGTACCCGTCCGCTTGCCTTTTAATATAAGCTACCAAATTTGTATATTTTTTAATATCAATATTCCTTTTCAGATTTAGTTCAGACCTTAACATTGAGTAAAGTGTCCATAATGTGGAAACTTTTAGATCTTTCTTACCTTCGAAATATGCAAGTAAAACTTTCTCATTAACATGTTTAATTTTCTTCTCATCACACCACGTAACAAATTTTTCGTATGCCAAATCATAAACTGCCTTTGACTTTTTGGGAATTACTGATAATAGAGCATTACCTGCTGCCTCTTCAATATCGCTTGGTAGCTCTTCAGAACTTGAATGACTCATTTTTTAAAAATAAAACTAAAAATATATCAATCTCGCTAAAAACCTTCCGTCTAGACTTTTTTACAAAATGTCAAACTGACAACTAACATGAAGTAACAGCAACAATAGCTATTTATGCCATCAGTTATATGTCAAAATTAGAAAAACTAAATTTATGTTTTCCAAATTTTTATCAATTATATTAAATTTTATTTTTTTATTACTTTCTTCAAAATTAGAAAAAATCTTGTATGCAATACGTTACGAAATGAAATTTTGTGTAACTTGTGAGTTTTTGCGAAACTCACTTCGTTCGTTCCGCAAAAATCTCACGCGTTACACAAAATTAGGCATTTCGTAACTGATGGCATAAATAGCTATTAATTGTAGCTTTTTGCTAAATAAAATATGTTACTTTACTACTACTACTACATACAGTGTGTCCCAAATTAAGAGATATGACGATAATGATAATTTTTTTAAATGGCAACCGTAGTTTTTTTTTTGACTATTTTAAAGTGTTTAGTTACATAAGTACCACATTTTTATTCCTTGTCATAATGTTGAGGAGTTAAAAGCACGAATAGAGACGTGTAGAGATTATTTCTCCCGAAGTAATTAAAAATGTTCAAAACGAGTTTTATTTACGTTTAGGATATTGTCAAATAGTGACTGCATTTTGAGACGACAAAAAAGTATAAAAAATGCATAGAAGGTTTTTTTATTTTTCAATTAAATTAATTTTTGTTTATCTATTATTTTATAAATGACAAGAAATAAAAATTTGAAATTAGGCACTAATGTATAACTTAATATGTAAGTACTTTAAAAATAGCCAATAAAAAACTATTGCTGCTATTTAAAAAAAAAGTATCGATATCATCGTATTTCTATTTTGGGACACACTTTATCAATATTTTTTTTTACTGGATTTACTGAACTTATTCCAAATTACAAACTCACTGTATATTTATCGATATATCTACTTACGAGAGCCAAACGGTGTTTTTTTTATCTAGAATACCTATATGGTGTGTAGCAAGTTCAAGGAAAGTTGGCATCAAAACCTAATTTATTGCAAATTATTAAGTAACCTTTTCAGTTAACCTGTGTTTTAATTAAAGTAAATTGACCTATTTAAGGATGAGACATAGACGGAATTTCAGTATTTCAAAAAAATGTTTTATCTCTATACCAACTTTGTGACCTGTATTACAAATATGTACCCGGTAAGTAAGTAAGTAAACGTAGGATTTTTCCTTATTGTAGGTACTCGTTATATTTAACTACGTTTTTTCCCATTTTTTAAAAAGACCAATGTAAAAATCATTTAATGAAGGGATTTTAAATCTAGGACCGATCTACCAGGTGTCCACGGAAGGTGGTTCGCCCCTGTAACTTTTTTGTTTTTCAAGATAATGGAATAAAATTCGAGGGAGTTGTATACGACATAGAACTGCATTTTGGACTCAACATTATGATAACCGGAAGCGACATAAACTTTCGATTTTTAAATGGGACACCTGGTACCTATATTTTTCCTTTTTTTGACTCCATATGACATTCTAAATACAACGATGTGTCACTTGTCACTTTTTGTCACCAAGAAAATATTTTTTTTCCAAATTTAAACATTATCTAGAGGGCTATGAACACCTTAAAATCACTTACTTATTTCAGTTCTTTAATCTTATTGGAAAAAATACAATTTTATTATTTTTTCAAAAAGTGACAAGTGACACATCGTTGTATTTAGAATGTCATATGGTGTCAAAAAAAGGAAAAATATACCAGGTGTCCCATTTAAAAATCGAAAGTTTATGTCGCTTCCGGTTAAACCGGAATTCCATAGTGTTGGGTCACCTGTCAAACAATGCAGTTTTATGTCGTATACAAATCTCCCGAATTTTATTCCATTATCTTGAAAAATAAAAAAGTTAGAGGGGCGAACCACCTTCCGTGGACACCCGGTATAACAAACATGTTATTATTTTGCCAAATTTTAGAGAACACCCTATACAGTGAGAGTTGGTAACTTGGAAAAATACTTGAACACAGGATTTAACATTTTAAGTTGTGGTATTTTTTAAACAAAATATATTGCTGCTGTATCCCAAATTGGAGATATGACTATATCGATTTTTTTTTTAAATGGCAACCCTATATATAGTTTTTTTATTAATTATTTTTAAAGTGCATTTTAATTAAGTTATACTACATAAGTATATAAGTACCAAATTTTAAATTTTTATTTCTTGTCATTTATAAGATATTAAACAAACAAAAATTTAAAAAACCCTTTATCCATCTTTAATACTTTTTTGTTAATAAATGCTCAAAATATGTTGTCACTAAATGCTTAAATGTTGTCAGTTTTTCCATATTAAACTGTTAAAAGAGCTGAAACTGGACCCGGGAGATTGTTTTAATTATTTACGAATTTTTTTTATAAAAAAATAAGTAACTCCTCTTAACATCAAACAAAAGAGGCTGTTATTTTGACAATTTACGCAAATGTTTCCTAATCACAGTCCGCAGCAGCGTGATACAAAGAAAGACAATAAGCCGATTAGCCATTTATTGCAACCTAGTTTAAACCTGATGCAGTCTGTGAGCTCCTACGCTACTGCTATCTATAATGTAAAAAAACTCTGCGTATTTTTTGTTCGAATCAAAATGTTCGTCGAGCAAAGCAGCTAACAAAGTCGCAGTCTGTGGGTTACCTTATCGAGAAAAGTATGAATTCTTTATGTTTACATTTTTAATATGTTTGTTCTTTTCAATTCTTTAAGAGTTTTTTTTGGCCAACTCTTTTCTCATTCACCATGGCGAGCAGCTTAGTAAATTTACCTGCGTTTGCTTTTATATGAATGAATATAGGTACTGTCCCCGTCCATTCTATAGGTTCTTGGGAATGGGATTCCTCTTTAATTTTACATTCTACCCAGCTCAATACAACTTATATCCAGAAAAAACCAGCAGCCCGATCATACCTCTGTGATTCCTTTATTCAACTATCATTATCATGTGTGAGGAAATTAATTTAAAAATGTTATATAATTTAATAGAATGATAGTGTTTTTTTTCAGTGACAATAAAAATGCAAATGAATAAACCAATTTAGGGACAATAAAAAATGATTGTCGCTCTTTTAAAAATAGCGGAAATGATTAGAGAATTAACAAATGAGAATAACAAAAACTATGATCCAATTACACTTTTTTTTAAAAGATCAGTAGCAAGTTATAATTGATAATAGAATTACCAATGCAATAGAACCGATAGTAATTTTTTAATTTCCCAAAGTGTACCTAATTTAACGCTAATTCAGTACATTTTAAAACTTTTTTTATTCATAAACCGCGGATGGTTATCAGTGTTATCACTAGGGTAAGTCATCACTAAAGAGCCGAGAAAATGCAAGCAAAAAACCCTAATATATGCGCATTTAAATGCATAAAATTTTCAGAATATATGCATCGAAATGAACAAAAAATGCAAATATGCATTTTTATTATATGAAAAATTATGAACATTAATGTTACTTTAAATAAAGCCAGAACTATTTCTTTATAATTAAACCCGTTCTTTAAAAATCCTATAATTTTTTTACCTATTCCATTCCACCTATCCCATCCTAGACCTATTCCACATGGAGACCTATTTGAATAAATATACACATAAATACACACATTGATACTTATATAGCAATTTGCAAAACATAAAATCTAACATAAAAATCTTACTGTGACAAAATATTATTTGCGATTATAAAAAAAATAATAATACAATTAATAATAATAGCAACTTGCACAACATACAATTCGTAAATTAACAAACTATTCTTTGCAGTTATAAAAACAATTTATAAATAAATGTGTTTCAAAATTTTCCAAAAGAAACTTGTGTCTTTTATCTGTAAACATAAAATATGTTTAAAAATGGAAAAACTTTGCTCAAAAAGAGAAGTTATCGGACAGTATTTTAGTTTTGGAATTAAGTGTGTTTCTAATTTATACAAATCCAGTTCTCTTTCGAAATTAGTGAAATTGCCTATAAAAATTTCTGAACTATTTTTTTTGGTTTTGAAGCCTGTGTTATTTTCAATTAGGTACTGACATAAATTTTTTTATAACCGCAGCCCCAACAGTACCTGAAACCTTTTTGCAATTTACCTAAAATGTATTTATTAAAGCCACTGAGTATGTCAAAGAAATAGAGGTATAGTCAGATCTGGTCTTAACGTGCGGGTCCAAACGTCACTGTTCATATATGCGTCAAATTAGACAACACAGAGGCTATCAAAATGTTGTGAGGTTATTTACAAATATACCGAAGGAAGGAAAAATAGTTTCATTATTTTAGCTATCGCGAAGATAGCCACATATACCTAATATTATTAGTTTTGTAAAAAGTATGTACAGGGGAGTTGAAAAAGTTACAAAAAAATTATATAATCGTTAATTATATACCTACTGTACCCTTTAATTAAAAACGACAATAATAAACAGCGCAATTTATTTTAACAATTTTACTACTAAAACCTAAAAATACAATGGCATTTAGTCTGATAAACTATTTCGATAAAGAAAGAAAAAGTGGAAATTCGCAAACCAATATGCAGGAAACCGTAATGAAAACACTGGGAATTAGTTTAAGGACTATGCAGAATAATGTGCATGAAAAGAAAGCATAATATAATACCCAAGAATACTAAAAAATGTAAACGAAAAACACCGTTTATAATTATAGCCTAAAAACTCTCATCGTCACTTATAAAATCTGAAAAGTCCTCGTCGTCTGAGTAGTCTTCGAATGGAGCAATTATCATTGGCGCTACTTCGACATCTAGTACTTGTTCTCGATCCCACCAATCCCTTATTAATATTTCTGTATGTTCCGCCGATTTCTTCCAGTACTCTTGTGTAATATGATCTAACGAATCTTGCCAAACTATTTGTACTTGGTCGGATTTAAGACCATCACCTACATGTTTTTCATAATAAGACTTTGCACCAGCCCATATTAATTCTATTGCGTTAAACTGGCAATGATATGGCGGCAGTCGTAGGACCTCATGACCATATTCACGCAGTATTTCATCTACCACGTATATTTTGGGTTTTTTAAGAGACTTTGCTATTGATAGGAGTTCCGATTTAAGCAAATTTGGTAAAGGATTTTGGTTGTGTTTTTCCAGCCACTCATAAATATCACTTTTCCTCCAAGATGAAGTAGGCTGTTTATTTAAAATTCTTGAATGATATGATGCATTATCTAATACAATTAAGACCACGCCCAAATTTGGTCAATAATTTTTAGTAAATATTTTAAAAATTTATGATTACCTACTTATTTAATTGAAAATGAAATTTCTTTCTGCAAAGCCAGTTAAGTTCCAACTGCCTTTTTTTATCCCCATTAACAGACACGGCCAACAATAAAGTTTATTTAAAAAAATACTACCCGTCGACCATGAATAAAGATTGTACCATTTATTTCTGTAAGACAAAAAAAAAATTTTGGGCCAAATTTGCCGCCCCCTAAAACCTGCCGCCCTAGGCTCCAGCCTACTCAGCCTAGTGGTAAATCCAGCACTACTTTTAACCATTTTTTAAACATTTCGCAATTCATATTATCATGATAGTCCGCACTTTTTGATGCTGAAGAAAAAATTAAACTCGCGCCTGCAACATATCCTGTTGCAGAACCGGCATGCAAAATAATAAAACGCTTTCCCGTACCGCACCCCTTTTTCCTTTTAACACTTTTTACAGACTCATCTTGATCTGTCTCATCAAGATTTTGAACCACTTCCATTCGAAAATATCCACGTTTCGTCTAAAAATACCGCTTTTCTAAATTTCGATTTGTAATTGTCCGTATATTTTTTTTAAAAACTGAACACGCTGACTAACGTGAAATTTTTTTTTAGGTTTCCAGCAATGGACCTACACCAAAAATAAACACACTCCAGCAACTTCTTTAGTTAATAATTTCAATTAAAAATATGTTGGAACCATATTCGCCTAGTTTGTTATGGCTTATAATTTTGGGTTTTATTATTGCTTTTATATTGGCATTTGGAATAGGAGCCAACGATGTGGCCAATTCTTTTGGAACAAGCGTGGGATCAAAAGTGCTTACCATCGTCCAGGCATGCTGGTTGGCTACTTTCTTTGAAGTAGCAGGAGCTATTTTGATTGGTAAGTAATGAATAAGTGTCATCGCGAGATCAATTTCTGCAAAAGTTGTATTTGTCAGAAAGAAAGAATGACTCCCACGAATCCCATCTAAATTTTGCTACCCTTAAATATTTACTACCCCATTAATTTTACATCGAAATTGTATTAGACCTTTTCGAAGGTCCTTATATGATGGACTCACAGGACAAATTTTCTAATAAGCCAATTAAAGTAATTTAGAAAAACTCCTCTTCTTCGGCTGTGATACATACCGCAATGAAACAATCATTAATAATTATGATGATGAGTATGACGTTTTATTTTTTATTAGTTGCAACATGTTTTACAGTATACAAGAAAAATAGTTCTCGGAGAGTATCCTATTGTTCTCTGCAATGTTTCTTGTCAGACCCAAGAAAAACAGCAGTCCTGAATAATATAAAATAAAATTGTTAATGATCCAATAGACTTTTTATGTAGGTGGTTTTTATGGGTTTTAGGATCTTAGGGAGCAAATGAAACACAAATTTTAATTTGCCGTTTGCCGACGTTTCGGAAAATATATTTCCTTCCTCAGGGCTCTGAAACAATAGGATTCTTTCTTAGGTTTCAACAATAACCGATAAAAAATTACATAACTGATTTGTTTGAAAAAATCATGACGAATCTTATTTTCGATAATATAACATAACAGAAAGTACATAATTCATTCATTCATCTATTCATCTTTGATATATTAAAAAGTAACACAGTTAGAAGTAGGTGTCATCTTTTTTTCTTATTTCATGGTGTTTAAAGAGAAAAAGAAAACTTTTAGAAATAATGCGCAAGCTGTAGAGAGAGACAAAAGAAAGTTACGACTTTTTGTCTGTTGTTTTGTTGTTTTTTTTTTTTGGTTCACCCTTGGTGCCTATTTTATTTTATTTTAATGAGAAAACTTTTCCCTTTTCTAATATGTTTTAATTAAGGTGGATTTTTAAGAAAATTAAAATACACAACTTGTCGTAACTTTCTTTTGTCTCTCTCTACAGCTTGCGCGTTATTTCTAAAAAATTTCTTTTTCTCTTTAAACACCATGAAATAAGAAAAAGAAAGATAACACCTGCTTGTAACTGTGTTACTTTTTTAATATATCAGTAAGTTACTTTCTGTTATGTTATGTTAGCGAAAATAAGATTTGTCATGATTTTTTCCAACAAATCAGTTATGTAATTTTTTATCGGTTATTGTTGAAACCTCAGAAAGAATCCTATTGTTTCAGAGCCCTGAGGAAGGAAACATATTTTTCGAAACGTCGGCAAATTAAAATTTGGGACTCATTTGCTCCCTAAGATCCTAGAAGTCCTGAATAATGTTTGTAATTTTGAGATTAAAGGGTTTTGTAATTAATAAATGCAACTGTTTAGACTTTAGAGGCTACTTAGTGTAAAATAATGATGTACTCGAAACTCGATGGTACAGCAAAAGAAAATAATGCAGATTTAGAACTTCTACTCCATGTAGATGAAAATAATGGAATTAGCACCAGGTTTTTTGACAAAACTCTATGAAAGCATCACTCCACAATACTGCGCAAATTACATAAGTAGGTATAAATATCCAAAAACATCAGGAATTGAGGGAAAGATGAAATACGAGAGCAAACTGTTTTGAAAGTATAAATAACGATAAGGATTTCTCACGCACTGATGTTTGTTTTACCGACGACCAAAATTGTAGATATTCGAATACAGAAAATGAATACAGATTTGTTCAAACAAAGGACAAGGGACTCAATAACCTCAATAGGTACATGTTTGGGCAGGCATATTTGGACATCGGATTATTCCATATCCATATTTTTTTTTTGGAACAAAACTTGGGGCATTTGCAAAATCAAATTGGATCTGCAATTCTGCATTAGCAAAATTTGTTCCTGAGAATGAAGCTAATTGGTTGTAAATGGACAGTTGCACAATGAACGAGAAATAGGGAATATACTCAAAACGTTTTCGATAGACGCATCCTGATCATCAAATGATTTTTCCGGTGGGGTCACCTTAAAGTCTTATTTATAAAAATGTACGTTATAAAATTTGGAAAAACCAAAAATTGCAATTTCAGAGATATGCAATCGAATCTCAACTTACTATAGCTTACAATAATGCAAGAACTGAATTTTATGACCGTTTAGGATATTACTTGGCAGTTAGTCGAAAATTGTTGCTCCAAGCGACTTCAATAAGTTATACGTTTTTGATGTAAAGGAAGTACCTACCTAAAGTAGCTTATTTTTTTAATAGTCGGATCGATATAAGAAGCCTAAACAAAGTTATGCCAGCTAAAAGGAGTGGACCCTGCATGTCGTAGGCAGCGCCTTCTACTGGTTACACAAAATCTATAAATAATTTTAAATAATTCCTCACCTCAAAAAACCCTCCAAAATCCTTAATTTTGTGCTGCTATGTCGCTTTGTTAAGAAATAATCGCAAAGAAACGAAAACAAAATTGTTATCAATTTTGGGATAAGGCAAGTTTAAATAAATCCCATTATTTCGCCTTAGTCTGCTGTTGCTCTGTGTCCGATTACTTTTGGGACACCTTGTATATGGGTTTTATGTTAGAGATTGAGTGATTGTGTAATAGGAAGTGATCATATATTATATAGGACTAAATATCTCTCTGTACCTTTAAAAGTTAGGATAACCCACAGTTGATCATTCAATCTTCTTATTCTTATTTTAATTTTATGACATGTTTATAATTACCATAATGTGATATAAATACCTTTGTAATGTCACGTAGAATTTAGTATCTTCTTGTAGTCCTTTGATAGTGGTCCGCAAGGGCCGAAACACGTGTCAGGAAACTGATTAAATTTGTGAAACATAACAAAGTAGTTATTATTTTTTCTTCCTGTGCATTGGAACAACAGTTTCACCAAGCATGTAGCCCAACACAAACGAACTTGGTTAGTAAATATACTATTAGAGATAAAAAGAAAAATGATTAAAGTGTCAAAAAGTGACGTATGTGGTATCGTTGAATTTAGAATGGTGTGTTCTGAATCGATATAGACATAGCTATACAAGGTGTTCCATTTAAAAATCTAAAGTTGAGGTATTTTCCGGTTAAACCGAAAGTGACAAAATGGCATGTGTCGATCATATGATAAAATGCAAACTAATATCACGTATAAACACACCAAATTTTGTTTCTGTAATTTAAACAATAAAAACGTTTAGCGCTAATAAATAATTTCGCGCCCTCCGCCCCTAGAGTCTGGCTACGCCACTGTTCAAAAGTACAGATTATCCCGTTTTTGTATATTCAAATCAATGTTCCCTTTTTTTATAGGCTACAAGGTGTCCGACACCATGCGAAAGGGCATCTTGGACGTACAAGTCTACAATGATGCCGAATTAGAACTGATGCTGGGTTCCATAGCTGCCCTAGCTTCAAGCGCTACATGGCTGATGGTTGCTACGTTTTTTAAGTTGCCTATTTCTGGAACACATAGCATAGTTGGTGCAACTGTTGGTTATAGTTTAGTAGCTAGAGGAACTAAAGGTGTTCAGTGGCCAATGCTTGGAAAAATTGGTAAGTACCTATCACAGGCCTATAAAAAACCAGTAGAATGCCTAAATTATTCCCCATTAGGCCGGTGTATTTAATATAGCATCTCATAGAGAGCTGTGTGGTCAGGAAATTATTTTTTTCCCTAAAAAAAAGTTGGCAACCATTTGAAATTATATTTATGCCAACCGAAAGACGATATGAGTCTCGCCGAACCACAGCGAATCGGTGAACCAATGAAAACTATTATTATTAGATAACGTGTTTGCGTGTTTATTGTTGTGTTTATCACTTTTGTTGAAGAATTTGTTGTTATTTTGGTGATATATAAATAAACTTTCAAAACAATAGGTGTAACAAGATCATGGTACACCCCCCGTATCTCAGTTAGTTTTAAAGGTAATTTATTGAAATTTGGCATATCCCATATACATAATAAGCGGCACTTTTTGACCTATAAATGATTTTTTTTTTCACTTCCGGTTTCGCCGGAAGTGACACCAATTTTCGATTTTTAAATAGAACACCCTGTATATTATTACATATTTGAATTCTGCATAATTTTCTGAATCCAATGATACCACAAAAGTGACATTTCAAGCGTAACAAATATTTATTATTTAATTTTTAATTTTCCATTTAAGTGTGCCATGACGGTTCCGATTTATTCCAATTGATTCGTCTAATGCTAGAAAAATCGAAGTCCCGTCAAAAATACTAAATTGCGTTTTTTATAAGCAAATAAAATTCATCGTAATCGTTTTTCGGGTAAAACTCAATTTTTCTAAATGGAACCATATTGGTACCGTGGTACCATTTCTTAGTACTATTAATAAGGAATTTATTCATACCTGGCAATAACATGTACGATAAAAACAATCAAAATTACAGCTAAAAGAAAATACAATTATTTTGATCTAATTTAATGCTAAGAAGTTACTTAAAAGGTAGCTAGAGTCGATTCACTCAGTAAACCTGCAAGAGGGCCGACATGTCATATGACAAAAGTCATATTCCAGCTAAATAAAATAAATTTTTGCATTTTCAATGACTTTTGTCATATGACATGTCGGCCATCTTGCAGGTTTACTGAGTGAATCGACTTTACAAATGTAAAGACTTTTCCAATACAAAACAAAAACACCGATAAACCACCGAATACTTATTTGACAATCTGAATAATTTCATTGTTTTCAAAGCCACCTTAGTAACTTCTTAGCATTAAATTAGAATTGTATTTTCTTTTAGCTGTAATTTTGATTGTATTTATCGCACATGTTATTGCCAGGTATGAATACTTTCCCTATTAATAGTACTAAGAAATGGTACCACGGTACCAATATGGTTCCATTTGGAAAAATTGAGTTTTACCCCAAAAACGATTACGATGAATTTTATTTGCTTATAAAAAACGCAATTTCGTATTTTTGAGGAGACTTTGATTTTACCAGCATTAGACGAATCAATTGGAATAAATCGAAACCGTCATGGCTATGGAGGACTTTAGGTTAGGAGTTCGATCGCAATACATTGGTTTCGGGCCAAGTTTTGGATCGGTAAAGCAGCTTTAAAAATGGCCGCGAGGGGCGCATGTGTTCCTTTAAATCTGTAAAATGAATGGGTTCTTATGGGATAATTAACTGTTTTATTGAATTTAGTTAACTAAAACCCTCTACAGGCTGAGATATGTATAAGAAATAGTTTCGGGATACTTCCTTGATACATAATCCTCGTGTGTAGTTCATTCTAAGACAATGTATCATTATTACAAAGATGCTTTGTTTTTCAAATACCGGTCTTTCTAGACACACAAACAACTTTTTGTTTGGAAAGCAAATAATTACACAATGCTATATATATATTTTTTATTTGAATTCATAATAAACAATATTGTGAACCTTTCTTTGTGATTTTTACCCACCTTAGGAGCTTGAAAAATACTAGGGTTCTTCTCACCACGATTTTTCCTGAGATTTTTATCAGAAGAATGAAGAATATCTACTTTTACAACCCTGTACGAAGCAAACGCTACTTCTATATCTTCTTACGCCACTCATTGTTTATACTAATAAGGCCAAAAAATTATAATAAAGCTTATTTTATTAATTATTGGATAAAAATACCGCTGACGTCTATCAAAACCTGTAAAAAGTCAAACACTTGACGATCACTGCGCCGCGACCGGGAAACAGCGAACTAACTACTAAACAGGGACGTAAATTTAAAAAACGGCCATTTTCGATCGGACTCCTTCCTAAAGCCCTCCATAGTCATGGCATACTTAAATGGAAAATTAAAAATTAAATAATAAATATTTTTTACGCTTGAAATGTCACTTTTGTGGTATCATTGGATTCAGAAAATTATGCAGAATTTAAAAATGCAATAATATACAGGGTGTTCCATTTAAAAATCGAAAGTTGGTGTCACCTCCGGCGAAACCGGAAGTGAAAAAAAAAATATTTTTAGGTCAAAAAGTGCCGCTTATTATGTATATAGGATATCGCAAATTTCAATCAATTACCTTTAAAACTAATGGAGATACGGGGGGTGTACCATGATCCTGTTACACCCGGTATATTAACAATACCACTGTGCTTAGTGCATGCATAATTGTATTAGTGATAAACGTGCGGCAGAGAATGAATGTCTCTTTCAACAGGTAATGGGCCTTAATATAGGTGCATTGTTATTATAAATAATCAAAGAAATTGTTTTACCTTTCAATGAACCCAAATAACATAAGTAACCCTGTATTTTCAAAGCCGGAATGATGCTGCCAACCAACTCAAGTTAGTGGATGGCAACCTATAAAAACCAAATTCCTATTCGTAAAGAGATATTATAGTGTGCCATTTATACAGGCTATTGATATAAAAAATTGTGTGATGAAGTAAAGAACCAGAAAGTTAAAATTAATAGTATTCCTTGAGTATACAAGAGTACTATAAGTACAGTGTGAGTTTGTACCTTGAAATAAATTCAGTAAACACATACACAACATAAATATGGGATTTTTTTTTTTAATAATAGCTTTATTCAAAATTTGACTTTGGCATCAAGTTCTGCTGTGATCGAGATGAAAATTAAGCAAAAAATAGTAGTCACGTGATTCGCAGTAGGTATCTGTCAAATTTTAATTTTTTCCAAAAAATAACTTTCAGACACAAACTACGTTTTCAAAAATACTTATTTTATGAAGTTACCTTATACAGGGTCAAAAACAAATAAACTTTGCATCACATGCGACCAAATTTTAATAGCCCAATTTTGATTTTGTAGAAAAACACACATTTAATATGGCGCTACTTTAAAGAAAATGTATCTGAAATAAAGCATTGCCAAAACTAAGAAGTTTTATGTAGGTTGCGTTGAGTCTTATTTTGCAAAAGTGGTGCAATTTACGAAATATAGGTAAAAAATCAAAATTATCTTATGCAGCTGAAATTTTGCATGTAGGCTAGAAACTGCATTTAAAAAACTTTTTCTAATAACTTTTTTCGATATTTTCAGAAATAACCCCACGTTTGAATTGTTTTTTGAAAAAAATTAAAATTTGACAGATAATGCGAATCATGTGACTACTATTTTTTTGCTTAATTTTCATCTCGATCGAAGCAGAACTTGAAGACAAAGTCAAATTTTAAATAAAGCTATTAATAAAAAAAATACCATATGATGCGGACTTTACTGGTGACACTGTATACAGCGACCGGCAAAATAAAGTACACTTTGATTTTAGTAAATTTATTTTATTTTAGGAAGGAAAGTTCTGCGTATTCTCAAACCATAATAACACCAAATCCAGTAAAAGCCTTATGATACGAGGGAGGATCAAGAATTAAAAATTCTGCTGAGGGTAAACTTCATTTTTAATTTTTTTTAGAAATATGATTTTAATTTCAAAGATATAGACCCAAATACCAAATTTCGCCTATTTTGGATAAAGAAAAATATTTAATCGTTTTTTTTACTTTTGATATGGGTGTTATTTTGGTTTAAGAATATGCAGAAGTTTCCTACTTAACATAAAATAAAATTTACTAAAATCAAAGATAAAAATGTTCGCACGTTCAGAGAAAAATATATGTCCCTATATTATTATCTCCAGCTCCCCTGTTGCCCATTTCTCTTATATTTTTTTAATTTTCAGTTGGTTCCTGGTTTATCTCACCCATTCTCAGCGGTTTATGTTCGGTAGGAATTCTCTGGATCATCAAAAAATGCATTTTAACTAAACCCGATCCTCTAGAAGCCGGTCTAGCGGGCCTCCCTTTATTTTATAGCTTTACCATTCTCGTCAACATGTTTTCCATAGTTCTCGATGGACCTAAGTTACTCCATATGGACAATATTCCCGTGTGGTTAGCCGCAGTGATAAGCCTATCTGTGGCAGTAGTTTCTATGTTAATTATATGGCTAGTAGTGGTGCCGTGGCAACGAAAGAAAATCAAAATGGAAATGACGGCGGATCCTTCTATTGTTAATTTTAATATTGGAGAATCATCAGGTAAATATATACTCATCATCTCTAAATATCATTTCATGTACTGGGTTTTTCCATATATTTTGGAGCACCCCTGGAGCTTTTATTTGAAGACCTAGAAAAAACTTTAAATTACCAAAGTTGCATGATTTCTCCTGAACTGCCAGAATTTGTTATCGGACAAAACAAATGAACATCGTAAATTTGTTTAATAAGGCCAATGTCGATTTTTTAAAATGGAACATTAATTAATTAATGGTATATTAATTTTTTTTTAACTCCTCACTCTTTTCTGATTTCAAATATGTATATATGTTATATGTTTACTTTAGTCGTTTAGGCAAAATTGCATTTTAAAATATTGATGATTAGAAAATATATATTGGTGTGAGGAAAACATGCTAGAACATAATGCTTATTCAGTAACAATATTAATATAAATAATGATAATAATTTATGAAACAAACATATAACATATATACATATTTGGAATCAGAAAAGAGTGAGGAGTTAAAAAAAATGAATATACAGGGTGTTCCATTTAAAAAAATCGACATTGGCATTATTAACCAAATTTACGATGTTCGTTTGTTTTGTCCGATAACAAATTCTGACAGTTCAGGAGAAATAATGCAACTTTGGTAATTTAAAGTTTTTTCTAGGTCTTCAAATAAAAGCTCCAGGGGTGCTCCAAAATATACGGAAAACCCCTGTACAGTGTCCGCGGAACATTCTGTACCATATTATTTTTGGTATCGCACTATCTTTTACACTTGAAAAATCTATTTCATATAAAGTCGCCACAGTGGTTCTTTTCCCGTGCGTCATCACTTTTACGTCATCAAAATCGTATGAATCAAATCAAAATTACGAGACGAAAAAAGTCAAAACTAAGTTAAGTTCATAAAATGGACGTGCCTGCCTACCGTTTGACGTACCTACATAATATCACGAAAAATTATTATTTATTTTAAGTTTTGCCCGGCATTCTCTATTATCTAAAAGAAATTGACAAACAAATGTTTATACATTTAATACTATTTTTAAAGCTTAAAATCTACTGGTGTTTTATTGACTATTAAAATCGCAAAAGTCAAATTTTTAACATCCTTTCATTTAAGGGAATTTAGCCACTGCCGTAAACGTTTCAAAGAACTTTCACGGTTAGAATATTTAAAATAAATAAATTAGTTATTATAAAAATCCATAAATACTTACCGCCAAAACAGATGGTGGGTATAATTACCTCTAAAAAGAACTATTTTTAGAAACAGGAACAGTTCTAAGGCACACAGATTTACAAAATACGAATTACATTGGCAGATCAAAATAAGGTTGACAATGACGTTCTAAAATACAACGGTTGTCAACTAAACAAATAAAGAAAGTAATTAACTGACATTTATAGTTTTATCCTTGTCTAGCACGTTATATTATTGCGGAATTTTGGAGACGTTCTTTTATGCTTTTATTCAAACTTGTTACTGTAATAAACAAGGATGCAGAGTTATTAACCACGTCGAGTCCTGATCGTTGATTGATGACGCACGGGCAAAGATCCACTGTGGCAACTTTACTTAAGGTAATTGTGAACAACTACGCCTTCGCCATTTCGTTTTTTGATCAATATTTCGTTACTTCTTCGTTTTATCCGAAAATCTGCCGAATACAACTTTTAAGAGTACAATTACATACAGATTTACGTTAAAAAAGGTTGAATTTATAAATATAATAAAAGCAGAAAAAGAAATGTGTGCAAATTTGACAAAATTTCGCTTAATGCTATCATTAACTTATCAATTAAATATTTTTAAACTTAAAACGCTAGTTTATTTCATAATGCATCAGGACTTAAGGTATTAAGTATACAGAGGGTGTTTCAATAAAAACTCACAGGCCAATTATTTCGAAAACTAAAAGTGACATGTAAATTCTGTAAATGCCCGTTTTTAGCCTCTATGATTGACTTCACAACTGTGTAAAAAATGTGTTTAAATAATACAAGATGTAGGTGGCGTCACGGTGTAAAGAAATTTTTCGATGATTTTTGAACTTTTAAATGGTGTCGTTCTTAAGATAATTAATTTTTGGTCCCATAAAAAATTTTGATAAATCCAACATGAAAGGAGATATTTGGGGTTTTTGAAAAATAATTTTAACGAGTATTTTAGTTATAAATATTTTTAATATTCTTTAGCAGATTTTAATTTAATTTTGGTAATGATAATTTTAGTGATAAAACGCTCGTGTAGCGCTAAATTATTACGTCCAGTGACGTCTCAGGGGACGCCTTAACAAATAATATTGGCAAAAAATAAGACGCCACTGAGTTTTTGGTAATTTTTACATTTTTTTCGGATTAAGCAACTAAAAATATCCTTTTTTTGTTTATTAAATTGTTTTCATATCTTGCTTCGTTTTCGAGAAATAGAAAACAAAAATCATTACATAATTAATACTTGGTATTTTTTGTTGTCTAAAAGCATTAAAACATTAAAGCATTATAAAATATAATAAAATATGTTTTAAATTTTATGAAAGAACTGATGAGAAAATTTAGTGATGTGAGAGGAGAATATTCTCGAGAACATTCTCTGTAAGAAAATTCTCCCGAGAATATTCTCTAGGGAAGTTTTTCTACATAATTTATACCGCCTCGATTTACACTGAAAAATTTTGCAATAATTTTTAAAATTTTGAGTTTCTCTAATATTTTCTATAACTCTGGCAACAGTGTTTTACGTCTGGCAACAGTGATTCAGGGAAATCCCCTAGAAGCGCGAACGTATACTCGTATACAGTTGTGTGAATTGTAAATGGTGTGGTGGTGGTGAGACTAGTTTTATTTTGGCGTTCCGTTCGCCTCAGTTTAGACCGTCTATAAGTGTAAAAACATGGAAAAAAATAAATTAAAGGGTATCACAAAACCAAAAAGTAACATTCTCAGAAAATTCTCTAACTTGAGAATATTCTCCAAAAGATTATTACCGAGAATTTTACATCACTATGAGAAATTATACAAAATTATTAATGAAAATTAGAACAATACCAAAAACTATTTTTTCTATTTCACGTTCATAATAAGCTCAGTACGATATGCATTTGCGTATCGTAATGAAGCTATTTCGATACGCGTTTTTTCTTTATTTGATGTTGGTAAAATTTAAATGTTTTATTTCATTGACTTGCGCGGCCTTTGTGATTTACGAGAAAACCCATTTTTCGCAGAGGAAAAATAGCTTGATAACTTACTTTTTTATTCTGTGTGGATAACAGTCATGTATGTTGGTTGCATAAATTTATAAATCAATCTTTTGTAGATGCTTCAAGCTATCATTTTCTGCCAAATCCTATCCAAAATTCAATCTACTAACCTTCCAATGTCGATTTTAACTTCAACTTTATTTGAATTTTCCATCTTCCCTATACTAAATTGCAATGCCGTGACGTAAAATCACGTCTTTTGAAATTCGAAAAAAAAATAGTAAAATCGCCCGAATTTCCGAACGCTCTGTATATGAACCGAATGTACAAGGATCATACAACGTATTCCGTCCAATTTCAAATCTCATATCGCTAAAATAACTTTAGAATCTCGTGGTGAAAATGGGTCAATAAATCAAAAAATGACAGTTTACAAAATAATTTTTGTTGTCCAGAGGCTACTATGATAAAAAATAGTATTACCAACATAAAATTTAGACATAAAAATTTACAAAATTTGAAGGATTTATTTTCTTTTTAAAATGTATTTTTCTTGATTATAAAAGGTGAAATAGAAAAAAATGTATAAAGCACATGTTTCATAAGGCGTTTTAGCGCACTTGTCAATAAAAAAACTCGCCACTTTATGGCTCGTTTTTTAAAATAGACGCGTGCGCTAAAACCGCCTCTTATGAAACGTGTACTTTAATATACTATAATGGGGTCGAATGGGGTGTTTAAAATTATTGCCGTTTTCGTAGACACATATTATAGCAAATCGATATAATAATTTGGTTCTGCAAACTCTCAATAGTGTATTTCGATTAATAGCAAAAGGTACAACGTATTAATTATTTAATGATTTTGGTTTTCCAGAGATATGCAATAAAATTGTTTTTATTTTTATTTCTCGAAAATCAAGCAAGATAAGAAAATAATTTAACAGACAAGAAAAGGATATCTTTAGTTGCCTAATCCGAACAAAATATAAAAATTATCAAAAACTCAGTGGCGTCTTATTTTTTGCCAATATTATTTGTTAAGGCGCCCCCTGAGACGTCACCGGACGTAATAATTTAGCCCTACACGAGCGTTTTATCACTAAAATTATCATCACCAAAATTAAATTAAAATATGCTAAAGGATATTAAAGATATTTATAATTAAAATACTTAAAAATTATTTTAAAAAAAACTTATCCCCAAATGTCTCCTTTCATGTTGGATTTATAAAAAAATTTATGGGACGTAATTTGATCAAAAATTAATTATCTTTAAGAACGACAACATTTAAAAGTTCCTGTCATCGAAAAAATTCTTTGCACCGTGGCGACACCTACATCTTGTATTATTCAAACAATTTTTTTACACAGTTGTGAAGCCAATCATAAAGGCTAAAAACTGGCGTTTACAGAATTTACATATCGCTTTTAGTTTTCGAAATAATTGACCTGGGAGTTTTTATTGAAACACCCTGTATATACCTAGATTTTTTTCATTTTTTCAGATACTTCCCCCGAAGGTAGTCCAAAAAAATCAAACAGAAACTCAGCATATTCAGAACGTCAATTAACGGTTATATCTGAAAACACCGAACTGCAGCATCTGGACAACAAACTAACTGCAGCAAAATACGTCTTTCCAATACAGACCAGTGATAAAAACGGATATATTCAAGCAAAAGAGACTGAAATTCATACTAGGTAAATGTCAAACTGCTGGAACCAACAGTTATAGTTACGTCACCGACTATATGAAATATCAAACAGCCGTAAAGCATGTTTCACGAAAACTGGATACGACTTAATGACTGCAGTAAAAGTACCTGGGGCGATCCCATTATTTATGACCGTTTGGTATAATTATTTGAAAGGACCGGATTGTAAAAATTATAATTATTGTAAATATAGGCACAGGTTGGTTGATGGGTTGCTTAATTTATATTTAAATACCTTTTTGTGGTAAAATTTGTTTGTTTTTATTTCTTGCTGGAAGAGTTTAGTTGTATTACCCATATCATTTTATCAAACGTTTAAAAAATCAGTATGTGGCGCCCGTGGAAAAACATTGATGGTGCTTCTCCTAGTGTTGCAGCGAAGAAAATGCATTTATCTCTCGATGCTAGGGAAATTGTAAAAAGAGTATATACTTCTTTACTTAACAGAGGACTTAATGCTAGACTACAGTGAAAAGAATCGCATCAAATCCTAATAAATCTAGAAAGAAGCGTAAAGATGCCGGTTTCACCAAATGTTTCGACGAAAGCGACAAGGACTTGATAAGACGAAAAATCTACACCATGTACGAAGAGCAACGCGTACCTAGATTCTCTGAAGCAACGGCTTACCAATGATGAAAGCCAAATAAGTTGTAGCCGCACTAGCCTTTGGAGAGTTTTGTCGGAAATGGGCTTCAGATACCGTAAAATTGACAAAAGGCAAGTACTCATGAAATTCCACCGTTTACAAAAATGGCGTCGGTAAGGAAATACCATTCTGAAAACTGTCCAATAATTTACCTCGACAAGACTTGGTTTGACACGCATAAAACACCATCCAAAGGCTGGTCTGATTCTTCCGATAAGTGTAAAACAAAAGCTCCGTCAAATAAAGGAAAAATAATAACCATTTTACATGCTGGGTCAGAAAACGGTTGGGTTCAAATGCCTTGTGGCTTTCTACAAAAAACATTAAAGACTCTAGTGTGGACTACCATGAAGATACAAAAATATCTACATAATTATCTACAGTCCGTCCCTTTATACTTCTCTTGTTTATTGCCAAGCTCTTGTCGACACAATGGGACCGACCCAGGTAGTTTTACTGCAGTCATTAAGTCGTATCCATTTTTCGTGAAACATGCTTTACAACAGACAGTATATTATTTAACGAGGGGAGTCTGTTTATAAGATTAATTTTATGTTTTAACGAAGCTGGAACACCGTAGGTTAGACTACGGCTCGGCTGTCTGTATATAAATCACAATCATCTATAGCGATTTTGATTACTAAAATATGTGTGGCTGGCTCTCGAATTATTACGAATTCATAATGTCCTAGGTGTATTATGCATAGCCTAATGCCCTTGCTATCACAAGTATTATGCGCCCATTATTAACTGGTTGGAGATAAATACAGGGTCGCTTTTATGTATGGAAACGGTCGATTATTTGCTAAAGTAAGATAGCTTGGGAAGAATGTTAAATACAAAACTTTTAGGGTTTTTAGAAATCTATTACGCTGCACATAAACTAAGTATACAGGATCAGTCAAAAAGCCATGGAAGAACAAAGTTACTTTATTTTAAATGGAACTATATTATATTATTCAATATTTCAATTATTTACAAGATTCTAAAAAAAAATGTTATAAGCATACCACATACCCAATCTTAACCGTTTTCGAGATATATAGTTTCGAATATCGTTTTCAAATAAATTGTTACATTCATTAGATAATTTTCTAGTCCATCAAGTGACCTTAGAAAATATTTATCTCCATAACAATGTTGTTTTGTCATCTTGACAACAGATATGCCAAAAATACTTACATTTACAATTTGTGAACAATTTTCGCGTAAAAATGGCACGTTTAAGTGATACCGAGCGCATTGAAATTTTAATGATGATAGGGTACGGCGATAGAACACGGAGTTTTACCCAAGTGGTGAATATTTTTAATGAATTGCATCCAGATCGGGAACCTAATAACTAAATCAACTGTTTCCAAAACATTGCAGCGTTTTGATGAAACTGGAGGTGTGAAAGATCGATCAAAAAGTGGAAGACCGGTAAGCGTTACTAATGAAGAAAATTCTCTAAATGTCATGTTAGATGTGGTAGAAAATCCAATAAATTCGACGCAACAGCGGGCTTTTAATCATAATATGAGTCGATATTCCATTCAAAAAATTACCAAAAGAGAAAAATTCAAACCATATAAAATTCATTTGTTACAAGAATTGAGTGAAGACGATTTTAATCGCAGAATTCAGTTTTGCGAAATCATTATGGATAAATTGAATCAAAATATCAACTTTGTCACCCACATTTTATTTTCTGATGAATCAACGTTTTGTTTAAACGGACACGTAAATCGACACAACTGTACATATTGGTCAGACCTATGGAGGACTTGAGGTCTAGTTCTCCATAGTCAGACCAAAATCCAAATTGGATGAAACAAGTTCATACCTAACGACCACAAAAAAAACAAAGTTTGGTGTGGCATTATTGATGGAAACGTCATAGGACCCTATTTTATACATGGAAATTTGAACTCGAAACGATATTTATTACTTTTACAAGGGAATATTGTTCCACAGCCACAGCTCAGACGATTATTCCCCAACCATAATAATACCAATTTACCGGCTGAACAAATATGGTTTCAAGAAGATGAGGCTCCACCACATTTTGGACGGATGGTGAGGGAATATCTAGAGGAAACTTCTCCTGGTAAATGGATTGGGAGCAGAGGTGCAATTGAATGGCCTGCTAGGTCTCCTGATATGACCCCTCTTGACTTTTTCCTGTGGAACCATATCAAAAATTTAGTGTACAAAAATAGGCCACAAAATATCGAAGATTTGCAACAAGGAATAATGCATGAAATTTCCAGTATTGCTCCCAATATCCTTTTAGATTCGCTACAAAATTTTGTTTACCGAATTCATTACTGCCAGGAGTTAAACGGTGGACACTTTGAGCACCTTATAAAATAGGATTTCAAATTGTTGTTTACTACTACTTAGTTTGTCTTTTTTATTATTGTTATTAGATTTATTTGAAAATGATATTCGAAACTCGATATCTCGAAAACGGTTAAATGTGGTGTGCTTAACATTTTTTTGAGAATCTTGTAAATAATTGAAATATTGAATAATATACAGGGGGTTTCATTTAAAATAAAGTAACTTTGTTCTTCCATGGCTTTTTGACTGATCCTGATGTATACTTAGTTTATGTGCAGTGTAATAGATTTCTAAAAACACTAAAAGTTTTGTATTTAACATTCTTCGCTAGCTATCTTACTTTAGCAAATAATCGACCGTTTCCATACATAAAAGCTACTCTGTATAATAATTAATTTCGATAATACCCGATAAGTATATTCAAAAAGTTTCACCACTATTGTAGTAGTAGTAGTGTAAGATTTATTCAGCAATGTGCTACAATTTAACAAGTTTTATAAAATATTTAAAATAATTTGACAATATCATCTATGAAGTATTAAAAAAAATTATCAGTCACCATTTTGTTTTTTAAATAAATAATTTTTTAAAATTTTTCAAAAAGCTCTGTGATTTAATTGAATTATTCAAGTTGTTATATTCACCTTTATGGAAAACCGATTTATATATGTTAAATGTTTTGATACCCTACTTAGACAAAAATCTTTGTTATGCCTGGTTGAATAGTAACTATTCAACAACAAAACCATAACTGCAGGGCCGATCCTAGGGTGTCGGCCGCCCGCGTGCAAATACCTATTATGCCGCCCCTCTAAAGAATTTTTCCTATTTTGAGTAATACTTAACGTTGACGTTATAAACTCATCTACATGTACATAAGAGTAAAAAGTTAAACATTAATAAAAATGCAAACTACAAATAAAATTTTACGGGAGACTTTATTTTTGGGCCAGCTAATATGTTATATTAGCGACACCTTTTTTTCTTTTTACTTTAACAAAATAATAAACCAACAAAAATATTACTTTTGAAACAAAAATAGACATTTTATAATTAGAAATGTAAAACAACAGTATTTACCAGAAAATATAAAATACTTAACAAAAAGTACTAAAGCATAAATCTCGCGAAACGAAAAGTATATAAATCAGTCCTTTCTCGAAGACTACCTAATAATTAACTATAAAATAATTTTTCTGGCTTTTTGAGAAGCAAATTTGTCCATAATTGCGGTGAGATAATTTTTTTCAGAGATTTCGGATTCAATAGCCAGATGGCCAAATCTAAAAGTCTTTCTTGTGTCATATTATTTCTCAAGTAATTTTTAATAATTTTTAATTTATTGAAACTTCTTTCGCCTGAAGCCACAGAAACAGGTAAGGTTAAAAAATCCTTATTGCTAGAGCAAAATTTGAAAAACAGGGAATGAGATCATTTTTGACTAAAATTTCTAATATCTTAATTGGCTGTTTTTTACCTGGAAAAATATCTTTAAATAAAGTTATTTCATTAAAGAGTTGTATATACCGTCTATATCTTTCACAATAGTTCCTTCCTCCTGTACCTGTAACTTAATATCTAAGTCCATGCAGGCTTTCATGAGGTCATCATTAGAAATGGTGTGAAACTCATACAGAAAGCAGAATATTGAATAGCACCCAGATAATAAGGTAAATCTTTCATTTATCGAAGAGATCGCGTAATCAAGAACTGCAAAATAGAAAGCAATCTTGAATTGCAGGAAGGGATTTAAAACTGGTTCATCACTGCCCTCGTAATCAAATAGACGAACTTTTTTTCTAAGCTTCGAGATGGGAAATTCGGGATCAATACCTAAATCTCTAGCAAGTGTTGTTGCTGAATCAACAAATATTTTAAAATTATCGTCAGATCTTTGGGAAACTAAATATTTTTTAAGATTATCTAAGCCTTTAATGCATTCCACGATGTTTAATTTAGGATTTTGAAGCATTTTACTCAATACATCAATTCTTGATAATAAATCATGCCAAATTAAAATTGAACACAAAAACTTAAATGTTTCAAGACTTTTAATTATTAATTTAGCACCTATTTTTGTTTTCGTGTCTCTGGTGGTATCTTCAATTAAGGCCTTGAATGCGGTAATAATGTTTTTTAGCTCTAATTTTATAGGTCTAATAGCATTGATACGACTTTCCCATCTTGCTTTACTTAACGGTTTTAAAGTAAGAGTTTTCACGTGTTTTTTAAGTAAATCCCTTCGATATGGGGACGCAGAAAAGTAATTATATACCTCTTGTACCACATCAAAAAAACTAGAAATTTCACCACTGGCGCTGGCAGCTATCTGGCCGCCCCTTGTTTTGGCCGCCCGCGTGCGGTGCACGCGCTGCACACCTGCTAGGATCGGCCCTGCATAACTGTTATGATTTTCAAAATTTTGGGTTAAAAATCTTTTAAATAAGAAGGCAGTAAGTTATGTTGTATTTTAAAAATAAAAGTACAAATCAAAAGAAACATTAAATTTTTAACATTTAACCACTGATGTTTCTCTAACATTAAATTTATTTTCGTATATTTATCCACATTTAAAATTATACGCATAGCTTTATTTTGCAAAACTTGGAGTCTATTAAATACCCCATCATTTGCTGGGTATAAAATAGTTAAACAATATAAAAAAACGAGGTAAAATTATACTGTTATAAATTGTTTTTCGTGAAAATAAACTTAAATTTTGATTAATTCTTTTTAAATAATTAATTTTTTTTTTCCAATTTTAGATAAAAGACTTTGAAAATGTAATTAAAATTTTAATTTAGAATTTAAAATACTCCCAAATATTTAAAAGAGTGTATAATTTCTAATTTTTTTCATCAACAAAAATATTTATATCATGTATTATTCACGTTATTCCCAATAACCATAATTTTTTTTTAGAAACATTTAATTTTAGTTTATTTACCTTTAACCAGTTTGATATAGTTTTTAATTTAAAATTTCTATACAATCAAGAATATTTTTACCCTTGATATATAATAAAGTATCATCAGTAAACATTTGAATAAAACTTTGTTTCAAAACATTTGGCATATCATTTATATAAAGAATAAATAATTATGGACCTAAAATGCTACCTTGTGGTACTCCAATATTATTATGTTCCTTTTTGGAAAAAATGTTATCAATTTTTGTTTTTTGCTGCCTATTACTTAAATAATTTTGAAACAATTTATAAACAACTCCCCTTAATCCACACTGAGCACGGTTAAAATCCAAAAATACTGCCAATACAACTTCATTTTTGTCAACGCTTCTATACCAATTTTCAATTACATACTGGGCTGCCGTTTCTGTTGAATATCCTTTAAAATCTGCTTGCATATTTACTAAAATTTTGGTTTCTTCAATAAATCGAATAGGTATCTGTCTAATAATTTTTCAGTATCCCATAATATATTTATTGGCCTCATTTCACAGCTTTTTTTTTGTATTTTTAATTTTTGGAACTGGTGTTATAAAAGAACATTTTAGATCTTCAGGTATTTCTCAATATTTTAGGAAGTTATTGATTAATCTTAATATAATTTCACCTGTGCTTGTAAAAGTTCCTTTCATTACTTTTTTTTTAATAAAATGTCACTATAATTATTGTTTGATTTGAGTTCGTTCATTTTAAATTTTATTTCTCTTAATGAAACTTCTCGGAATTCTTCCATGATATTTAAACATGCAGCAATTTTAGGACATAATATTTCATTTCCAATCTCAATATCATGAACTATTTCTTTAATACTATTAACGTAATTATATATATTATTCATATTTTCAGCAATTTGTAAATTGTAACTAAACGATCGTGGTTTTTCTGTGTGACTTATGTCGTAAAGTTTCCACATTTACTTATAAGTAGACCAGGTTCGATAATTTTTGAAACAAAAAAAAAAATAGTAGGAAGAGACTATAACAAAAATGAAAGGAAAATAATTTAGGGGCGATCCGACGTCGGGAAGTGGAAGGGGGTGAGTTTTTAAGGGTAGAAACCGATTTATCTGGATTTCCGGCAAAACTACAAGTCCTATGGAAAAACGTTAAACGGCAAAGTTGTAGGTAATAAAAAGATCTACAACTTTTGTATTTACACTTTTTTTACATAACCTCAAAATTTATGTGAAAAATTCAAATAACCAAGTTTTGGGTTTTTTATTTTTATCTTTTACCAAAAAATTTTTTTTTCACCAGATGTGGTGAAAACTTACCTTTTTATGTCCCAAATACACTGTACTTTTTTTGATTTAAAATATTTATTTTTTCACCTTATTTTGACTTAATATCGAAAAAGCACCCTAATTTTCAATCGAAAATTCTCACGTCAAAATAACTGCTTTTTAAAAAAGTCGGTGGGCTTTTTGTTCGTTGAAATCTCTACTTTCTGATGGTGTAAAAAAAATATGCATTACTATGATAAATGTTCTCAAAAAATGCAAAATATTGTAGATGTCTTATTAAATATTAACTAATTTGGTTGTTAATTATAGTAGTATATTTCGACTTGCAATTTTTTGTTAATCAATGTAACATGGAATCTTACGTTTTTCGAGTAATTAAAGTATAAATTTTAATAAATAGCTCAAAATTGTACATAAAAAAAATTTCGGATTCCAGTTTTTTTCGTTGTTTTGCATTTTTTGAGGACATTTACCTTATAGTAATGTATATTTTTTTACACCATCAGAAAGTAGAGATTTCAACGAACAAAAAGCCCACCGACTTTTTTAAAAAAGCAGATATTTTGACGTGAGAATTTTCGATTGAAAATTAGGGTGCTTTTTCGATATTAAGTCAAAATAAGGTGAAAAAATAAATATTTTTAATCAAAAAAATTACAGTGTATTTGGGACATAAAAAGGTAAGTTTTCACCAAATTTTTTTTGTAAAAAACCAAAAATTTGGTTATTTGAATTTTTCACATAAATTTTGAGGCTATGTGAAAAAAGTGTAAATACAAAAGTAGATCTTTTTATTACCTACAACTTTGCCATCTAACGTTTTTCCATAGGACTTGTAGTTTTGCCGGATATCGAGATAAATCGTTTTCTACCCTTAAAAACTCACCCCTTTCCACTTCCCGACCTCGGATCGCCCGTAAATAATTTTTCCTTTCATTTTTGTTATATTCTCTTCCTTTTCCAATGGGTTTCATCCTACTATTATTTTTTTTTCACTTCTTACCATTTTCAAAGGCTTCAGCCCTGGTCTATTATTAATATCTAAGTCAAACTAATTCAATTTAATTCCGTTATTATTTTAGGCCAAAGGATCTACAACTAAAAGAAAGTACCTCCACATTAATAAATCCTACACTCTCTCCAAGTTCAAGTGGGGTTCCGTTAATTAGAAATCAAAGTTATGCAACCGAAAAGGAATCAGGAGCTTACTCCGTTCAATTAGAAGACGAATCTGACTTGGTTGAAAATAAAAGTGTATCGAAGTTATTTAGTTTTTTACAAGTTTTAACTGCCATGTTTGGGAGCTTTGCTCATGGCGGTAATGATGTTAGGTAAGAAGAATGGGAATGAGTTGTCTTTGATTAGAATCATTGATGTGTACCTTGGGCATCGTATCGTCAGGGACCATAGACATTTACCTTTAGATAAGCAAACAATAATCACGAAAGTGGCAGATTTATGGCCTCGCGCATGTAAACAAACGATACCCACGATTAGACATGCGCACTGCAACATCATTTGACAAATGGGAAAATAGACAGGTCCTGGTTTTGAAATTTAAGTTGTCAAGAAATTGTAAAAGTTGACATTCAATTTATTTTTACGTCTGAACAGATAAAATTTGCCCCAAATTCTTGCCTATAAATCTATATATTGGTACATGGTTAGTTGAAATAACCGGAACGGCTAATATTCTTTAAAACTATCCAGGCTAAATCAATGAATTTTTGTACAGGCGGATAACTTAAAAAATTGAATTGAAAATTTCACACCTATACACCAATAAGATACCTTCATTATGACTAGTAACCATGGCAACTAACAGAATTTCCGGAAATTTTTTCGAGGCGCCACGATATTTAAGTGGAAATTTTTTAACAGTTGAAAAGGTAAACATATGATCTACAACCATTAAATAATGTACATATACCTGTGAATAATGCAAAATATCTGAATTATGTAACATTTCACATCACTTTGACCACACTTTCCTTATATAATCTTCAAAATTTTGCTTTTTCATATTAAATGCGTAGTCCTCCAGCCTCCAGTATAGTAGCCACCACTGTTTCCATACACTTGATTTTGATTTTCGGGTGTTATCTGGTGTTATATTTTGAATTTCTTGTCTAATTACTTGTTGATTTTCTTTACCAAATCGCGACATTTCGCTATACACTTATTAAACTCAACACTCAACGTACAGACGTTTTAAACTATATACCTAGTAATTAATATTAAGCTTTGTGACAGAACCGGTTAAACAAAAATGACAATTTAACATATTATGTCAAAATACCCTGGCCAACTTGACAAGCAGTGAAATTAGTTTAAAATGTCAAGTTTGATTAATAATTTTTTTTCCAAATTATGGTGTGAAGTGGTGTGAAATTTTCTTACCGAATCCCACGCGAGCTTAAATTATTCCTGGAAATTTAAGCTCTTGTGATATTATAAGTGAAAGTTGACAATTGCGACGATGCCAGATTTTTAGTTTTTCTGTAACTCGGGGAATGTTTTTTTTTAAATGTGACACTTCTCTTTATTTTATTGATTTCGATTCCTCCCATCAACATTACCATCATTTCCTGATAGTATCAAATTTTTATCTCAAATAGTTCTATGGGAAAAAAAGTTAATAAGTTACAACTCTAACTCTAAAAAAATCCAATCTATTTCCATTTAAAAACGTTTCAAATAATGTGAAAAGAAATGTTGGTAGACATAATGTACCTAATAGTATCGATAACGATAATAACAACAAACAACTACCAACAATAACATAGCTAGTAAAAATTACTTACATATTATACTACACTACATTAATTTGATTGTAAAACCAATAATATGTAAGTAATTTTTACTAGCTATGTTATTGTTGGTAGTTGTTTGTTATTATTATCGTTATCGATACTATTACATTATGTCTACCAACTTTCCTTTTCACATTATTTGAAACGTTTTTAACTAGAAATAGATTGGATTTTTTTAGAGTTAGAGTTGTAACTCATTAACTTTTTTCCCATAGAACTATTTGAGATAAAAATTTGATACTATCAGGAAATGGTAATGTTGATGGGAGGAATCGAATTCAATAAAAAAAAAGAGTGGTGTTACATTTGAAAAAAAAAACATTCCTTGAGTTACAGAAAAACTAAAAATCTGACAAGGTCGCAATTGTCAATTTTCAATTAAATTTTTTAACTTATCCACCTGTACCAAAATTCATTGATTTAGCCTTCGTAGTTTTGAAGAAAATTAGCCGTTTCGGTTATTTCAACTAACCCTGTATAAAATATGCCAATTGCAGTCAGCCAATAGCAAATTTACATATACTGACAAATAGGGAAAGTATTGGTAGCTTAGCTGATTTACTAACTAGAACATTTTGATTGTGACATTGTGAAAAAATCATAATAAACTAACTGCCAATTCCATTGACGTTATAAACTTGTTTGGTTTTTAGTTACTGTGCCTTAACCCAAAATCTGTATTTTGTTTTTAGCAATGCCATTGGTCCTCTGATAACATTATGGTTAATATACTCGGAAGGAACGGTTGCACAAAAATCGGAAACACCTATATACATTTTGTTGTATGGAGGACTAGGAATATCAGTAGGACTGTGGCTATGGGGACGACGAGTGATTGAAACGATCGGAGAAGATTTAACTACTATAACACCATCTACGTAAGTTTTAAATTATTGAGACACGGGGGTAGTTTGTTCATGTATTGGTCCATAATAGACCGATAAATAGTTTCAATTCATACCAAAACCATATCTAGTAGGTATTAGATAAGGTAAAGACTAAAGGTTATATTTAATAACAAAAAAATACCTTTTCGGACTTCCATTGTCTTTATTTTGTTACTCAAAACGTTTTGGTTAGTTAGTATCCTTAACCGTTTTCAAGTGTAAACTAAATTATAATTCTAAGGTTACTGTCTTAAATACCATCTAGGTGCAATGAAGCTCGTTAACTCCGCCTACGTGTTTATTGAAGTGTGAGTGTGAAGTTTATGGACAAGGAGAAGCTCACCGTACAAGTGCTTGCCGGGGTAACTGGGCCTTAGCAAGCCTGGTACCCCAATTTTACTTCAAGCTAAATGATGCTTTATGCTTTGCATTTTACGAAAACCAATTTTTTACTTTTTTCTTTCCCTCTCATTTCAGGACTTTTACATGTCCCTGACGAAGTTTAATGAAACTTAAGGTTTTTCGCTACTTTTATACCTAAATGATTTCCACAAAGTCTGTTAATTTTTCTTTCGCTCTCTTCATTGTTCTGCCCAAGACAGGGCCTTTTCACTACCCCTTGCCTTTCCAGTATGCTGAAGTCTTGTCGGTCTTTTGAATATTCATTTTTACACCTCGTGTACTCCATTGATAGCTCCATTACGGCTCAATCCCACTTATTATTTTTTCTATTGCTAACAACATCGGCATTGTATGTATTTACTTTGTTTTCCTGATGATGAGTGTTTCTACACTCGAAACATGTCGAATTATTATGAATTATTCTAGGTTCGCCTAGCTATTCTAATAAACTTGTAGAAAAAGACTTTGTACTTTTCGTTTTTCTACCAATTATAATTTAGTTTACACTTGAAAACGGTTAGAGATACTAACTAACCAAAACGTTGTGTTAAACAACAAAATAAATACAATGGAAGTCCGACCAGGTAATTTTTTTCATAATACTTCATTGCCTATCACCTTCAAACAGGTTATTTAATGTTACCTTGTTTACAGAGGATTCACAATTGAGATTGGAGCAGCCTTTACCGTACTGTTAGCAAGTAAAATCGGTATTCCCATTTCTACAACTCATTGCAAAGTTGGATCTGTTGTTTTTGTTGGATATTTTAGTGCATCAAAAAAGGGTGTTGACTGGAGTCTATTTAGGTAAGAGAAAACTGACATACCAGCAATCCATATAGATTTTTTTTTTAAATGCAGAAATGTATTCTACAGAAATGTGTTAGAATTATTTTCGATATAATCTGCAAAACTTTGGTTACAAGGTTTAGAGGAACTAGGTATGTACCTACTTTATAGGATCAAAAAATAAAGCATTAAAGAAAAATATTATATCAAGAATAGTGTTTCAAAAAATCGCCTATCTACATTGTGGTTGTCATATGGGCATTTTTTTTATTACCGATTTCTCAGAAAATGTTATTATTGATAAAAGTTGGAGCATGTTCGATAATCATATTAGGTGCACTTGGAATGGTTGTAAGTCAAACGGCGTACAGGGTAGGCCCTATTTGAGAAAATTCAGCAAAATGTTATGAAGAAAAGTTGTTTAGAATTAGAAGTTATGCATAGATTCGAGACCTGACCACCTAAAATTAAAAAAAATATTTTTTTAAAAAACATTAATTTCCCAAATTTTTTTTTTTATATTCACCATAGACCTTCATAAATTAATCAAAATCAAATCAATTTCACATATCTTTGTTCAAATTTAAGCATATTTGTAAAATTTACTTGAATTTTTAATTTATTAAGGAATCACAAACTTTATGTTTGTTGCAACGATATTAAACACAACTTTAAAATTTCCAAAACAAATTTTTTAACAAGATAAAATATTAGTTATGATAATATGCTACTTAAAAAACTATCATTCAAAGTGGAAAATTTTTATTTTAAATGTTTATTAAAAAAACTACAAATTAAGCGACAAACATGAAATCCTACTAAAATAATCGCAGATACCTATGGAAAAAAACAAATAAGGTCACGTTTTTGAATCTATGCATAACTTTTAATTCCAAACAACTTTTCTTAATAACATTTTGCTGAATTTTCTCAAATAGGGGTACAACTACAAGTTTTATATTTTTTGACCTACCCTGTACGCCGTTTGACTTGCAACCATTCCAAGTGCACCTAATATGATTATCGAACATGCACCAACTTTTATCAAGAATAACATTTTCTGAGAAATCGGTAATAAAAAAAAATGCCCATATGTTGCAAACTTAAACAACCACACTATATGTTATTAGTGTATTAAAAAAAGGGCAGTCATTGCTATCACTATCAAATCGGTAATAAAAAAAAATGCCCATATGTTGCAAACTTAAACAACCACACTATATGTTATTAGTGTATTTAAAAAAGGGCAGTCATTGCTATCACTATCAAAGTTGTTTGGTTAATAGAAGATCTAAATGGATATTTGCATTTAGTTTAGTACATTGCATTGCTCAAAATAGGTATTATTTCCCAGAAATTGACCAAGAGGGAATACCAACTAACAACTTCAAGACTACTATAAAGTTAAAGTTAAAAAAAACTAGGCATGACTGACTATTATATTGTAAAATATTTTCTAAAGTCTGTTAATACCCTGTTTTTTACTGTTGCAGGAACATTATCTACGCTTGGGTAATAACAGTTCCCATTGCAGCTCTTCTATCGGCAGGCATAATGTTTCTACTTAGTTACTTTATTTAGTTTAATTATTAGAGCTGGAGATCAAACCTTTATTTTAACAGAGCGTCCAAAATGGTTTCATTATGTCTCATTGTCGAAAACTGGTATAGGTAGTAACTGATTTATAACCGAAGGGTATTTTAAGGTTCAGAGGATTTGACGCAATGACAGCTCATCAGGATATTATGCCTCATTAACTTTTTCTAAAACAAACTTGACAAACTCTTTTATATTTTGAACCAAGGGCGAATTTACGTAAATCTCCGTTCACATCAGAGCATTTTTAAAGTAGATAACTGTTTCCGGCTAAAAACCAAAACTGATTGCGGAAATCTGTTAGAACAAATCATAAAAGACCGATCTCTGCTAAAGCTGTGGTGTTAGGTCGTAAGTCAATGTTAACAATAGCCTAGAATACTCATATATTAGGTTTTAAGGGTGTGGTAACTGATATTTTTATTTTAAAACTAACAGTAGACTAAAAAAAATCCTTGACGCTGTTTCTCTAGGTGTAGTTAAAAGTCCTATTCTCAACTTTATACATTTACTTATACAATTAGTAATATTTAGGTTGTATAACAATGACAATGACACATAATTTTCCTCTCCTCCAATTGTTTTAAGTAATACAAAATTTACTTTTTGATCGTCTTTTCTATACCAGGGTGTTTCGCTTGCATAGACCGTCTCGAATAATTAGGAGAGTTGTTACTGAATATCACTCGCCTGCAGCTCGTTAATACTGATGGGGGTTGGCAATGGAAAAAATTCGATAATTGGTTCAAAAGATATAGTAGTGGTAGGAGACATTACGCATGATCGGTGACTACGTAGTAGTAGAGGGCAAAAAAATAGTAGTAACGTGATTCGCAATATCCGTCAAATTTTAATTTTTTCCAAAAAAGAATTCAAAAGTGGGGTTATTTCTGAAGGTATCGAAAAAAGTTATTAGAAAAAGTTTTTTTAAACGCAATTTCTAGCCCACATGCAAAATTTCAGCTGCATTGATAATTTTGATTTTTTAACCATATTTTGTAAATTGCACCACTTTTGCAAAATAAGACTCAACGCAACCTACATAAAACTTCTTAGTTTTGACAAGGCTTTATTTCAGATACATTTTCTTTAAAGTAGCGCCATATATTAAATGTGTTTTTCTACAAAATCAAAATTTGGCTATTAAAATTTGGTGGCATGTGCAAAGTTTATTTGCTTTTGCCCCTGTATAAGGTAACTTTATAAAATAAGTATTTTTGAAAAAGTAGTTCTAAAAGTAATACACCTCAATATTAAGACAAAAAAGAACACAGTGTCATCAGTAAAGTGTTCATTAAGTGGAAAATAAATTTTAGTGGTGGGTAAAAAATCAAAATTATCTTATGCAGCTGAAATTTTGTATGTGGGCTAGAAACTGCATTTAAAAAAACTTTTTCTAATAGCTTTTTTCGATATTTTCAGAAATAACCCCACTTTTGAATTATTTTTTGAAAAAAAAAAAAAAATTTTACAGATAATGCGAATCACGCGACTACTATTTTTTTGCTTAATTTTCATCTCGATCGAAGCAGAACTTGATGCCAAAGTCAAATTTCGAATAAAGCTATTAATAAACAAAAATTCCATATCCCATGTTGCACGATTGTGATCCCTATGGAGCGGGATACAGAGTTTGCGCAGATCACATCATTTTGTGGATCATGTAATCACTGAACAGGGCTGGCTTAAAATGTTTTCTCTCTATTTTTTGGTGCGACATTTTTGATAATAACTTTTTACTTAAGATAGCAAAGGTAGTTTAGGTACCTTTACCAGAGTAACAAATTAAATGGCGCTATCATAGTGTATCTATTATAAAGTAGACAAGACAACACTTAAAAATCACACAAACCAAAAGACATACCTAAAATGAAAATAATGAGTGACCGGTTCTGTTCGCATCGAAGCAACATTGACTTTTGTTGTTTATACTATAGATATTGCGCATGCTCACTATCCGTAACGAGCTGCATAGTGGCCTCACTTTTTAATAGTCTGATTGCATAACATTGGCAATATACTGCTTACGTCCATCAGCTCTATCGAGTTGTAGGCGCATAGTGTTAATTAAGTAACAACTTTTGTAATTATCCGACCGATCTCGGGGTTCTTGGTTCTTGCTAATGACTTTAGACCGTTACCCATTAAAATAAATAGGTACATACCATTAGGTAACACCCAATATTTAATTTCAGGATTGCGTACAAACTAAACATATCAGTTATTACATTCTTACGGTTCCAATTTTTAAGAAAACAACTTACTTTCTGAAGTAGGTATAGACAACACAGTTATGGATTGCTGTATTAATTTTCAGTGATTTATGTTTCCAATTCGTTGTTAATTTAGACTACATGGTTTTGGCATACCTGCTCTCAAAAATGATCAGGGTGGTGTGGCTTGTCGAAATTAACTCTGAAATTAACAATTAGTGTAACAATTAACAAGTTAGTGTTATCACATACCATTATATGATATAATGCCATAGTCCACTCGACATTCTGTTATTTTTAATTATGATTTGATAAAGGGAGTAAGCTATAGCTTTGGTCCAACCCAACCCAGCAAGAGATCGATCATTTCCAGTCGCTTCACTAACATGCCAAAGCACTGCAGTGCCTCCAGTGCTGAAAATTACAGATCAGAAACGAATATCCCTTGCTAGGTTGGAACAAAAGCTTATAAAGAAAGAGTTTAATTTATGACAATTAAATATACCATATGCCTTAATGGACACTTTTCACCTCATATAAGAGGTAGTATAGTGTCATACTCTAAATTGGACTATTCTGTGAATCTAACAATTTGTATTATAATCCAAATTGTATTATTATATATTATATTAAAATATAATTGCCTACGCCCAGTCTTGTACTGATCGAAGCACCAGCATTCATTAGTTGACGAAACAAATATTTCTGTTTTTATAATATAGGGTGATTCAGGGTAAGTGCATGGCCTATTAGATCATGGAAACAGTAGGTTCGTCTTATTAAATCTTTAGTACTGGACATAATGAACTCTGTACAGGGTGTCCCAAATTCGATGCTCATCATTGGAATCTCGGAAACTATACAAGATTCAGCAAAGGTTAAATTGGGGCAAAGTTGGCTAATTTGTAGCTTAATTTATTGCCAGTGAGAAATTAAGCAAATTCTGACTATATAACTTAATTTTCCATCCGTCCAAAACATAAACCAATAAGATTTTGTCAAAATTTCATTGCGTTGAACCGAAAATCCGTAATTAATTTTTTTTTGTAATATGGTCCTGATATAATTGTTTGCTAGCAAAAAGAAAACTCACTATAATAATAAGGAATTATTATTTTTACCTAGTAGTTTTTAAGTGAAGATTGATATTCTCGTTTTTATTATGTTACCCAAATAGTAAAGTATTTTTCACCCTTAATGGTATCGACTTATTTACTGCAATAAAACTACCGGTTTAATCCCATTGTTATACACAATCAACAAGGAAATACACTAAGGGTAGGACTTTAGATATTTAATTCGTTATTAATAATATATTATTTAATGACACGAAATATCCTAAACAAGATACTTAGTTAAATATTACCTGCTATAATTACAAATTATAATCCTACCCTGGCCGACATTTTATTTGCATTTTAATGGCCGAGCTCTTGCAAAACGTCCCAGGTAGTTAAATGGAGTCAACCATTTATTTTGAAAAATACTTTACTAAAAGTTGTTTTACATTTATAATAGACTAGCCGGTATAGTGTTTCTTAGGTCAATTTAATGACATAAAACAGTATGAAACTCCTAACCATAGGCGTCCCAAACAAATAATTAAAATGCGTATACACACTTATAAGTTTGTTTAACATTAGGTGTTTGTACATACTACACTTTATAAACCCACTGTATATACAATATTATATTAAAATAATAAATATAAGGTAACTCAAACATTCTATACACAAAACTAAAACCAGAAAAATAAACCTGACACGGCACGACACTGCTCAGAAAATGCTTTAATTTTTTTACCAGAACTCCATTCTGGGACCATTCCCCGGCCCGTCCATAAGTTCCAAATCACGTATATTTTATCTTCGTCTCTTCCACGCCATCGGCGGTCACTGGCCTATCTCTGTCTGACAGAATCGATCGTTGAACGGGCTGGAAACCGCTTCAGCTTATACCAGCCGCTTTAACTGGCGCTTATCACCCCTGACAACGTGCATAAATTGTGAACGGTTGCCAGTTCTACCAAATTTTCTGGTTTGTTAATATATTATGTATAAGTATACGAGAAACAAGGGTTTGTTAATTAGTTGTTTTTAAACACTGAAAACACTTTTTGTCTTGATTTCAGTTATATTGCTTCTTAAGGACTAAAGAATGTATTATTATAACAATGAATGGCTTGTTATTTTTTTTTGTCACACTCAAAACTCCTCGGTTTAAAGCATATTTGCAAACTAGCTTTCAAGGAAAGTTACTGACTAACAATTGAATAATCATGTATAATAAAATAAATGAAACATCTTTAATAAAAAAAAACTTATAAAGAAATGAAGAAAAAAGATCTGACAACCCTGCTTGTGAGGTCGGTCTCTTTGAGACTGTTTACCGCCGTATGGAATGATTGGAATGTCCTCAAACTGAGTTTGGATAAATTATATCTGCGGCTTTGCTTGCTTAATTCAAATTGTTATAACTCTGCTATCGAAACAAAGTAGCGGGTACCATACTACCATACATATTATCCAATAGAGAATAAGTACCTACCCCTATTATTTTCTAAACTGAAATTTCTTTTGTGCTTTATTACATTTATATCTTATTTTAATTGTAATGCTTTTCGTTAAATTTCCTTCGTTACGAAAATAGTATTTATTAAATATTCTTTTTGGTTAGAGAAGCATATTTTTTTAAACATTATAATCAGTACCGTATTGCAAAAATAACTTTACGTTACCGATTATGTATTTTCGGCTCAAAATGGTGAAATTTTGCCAAAATGGATTTCAGGTCCGTATTTAAAAATGTTGATCTGAAGATGATATCTGAAAACCGAACCGCCGCGCCGTTTACAAATTATCTTTAAATGCGTCGTAAAAAATAAGTGCATGTAGTTCTTTTCATGTTTCGATATGTTTATAAATAACGTCATAAAAAAAAACAACAACGGAAAACAAAGGAGTTTTTTGGATATCTCCGGAAGTAAACGGAATTTTCTTGATTTCTCACTAGCACTTACTTAAGCTCCAAATACATTTGCTGTATCTTTTATAGTTTCTGAGATCCCAATCAATGGTGTGCATCGAATTTGGGACACCCTATACTTCCCAAAATATTACAACGCTTTTGTCGCTTCCGGCTTGCTGGTTATGTCAACAGTAAAGGTCTACGTTGATTTTTATATGAAAAAAAAAAACATTTAAGAAATTCAAGTTAACTCTTGATCTAAATGGCACGGAGCTGACAAAAACATTTTTTAAAGCTTTAATAATATAGAATAATATAGATATTGCCGGTATTCAATAGATGAATAAGAAATAGGTACATTAAAACAGTGGCGTGGCGTGGTTGAAAAGGTGAGGGAGGCCAAACCTTAAAAGGACATACTTATTTGGTAAAACCAAAGGTAAAAAATATCATATTAGGATAGTGGGGGCACAAAGTCAAGGGCGGGAAGGGGGAAGATTGATCCCTCTGGCCCCTATACGCGACGCCAGTGATTAAAGTGTGGGTGTTTTAGATAGGATATTGGAATTGTATGGTCATGAACAGATCAATGTACGAATTTAAGTTTGAATTTAAGTCAAAAAAGGTTAATTTCACCGTAAATGGATACAGGGTGTCCAGTTTTCGATATTTTTATTGGATATCTCTTATTAGAACATTTTCGATTTTTATAATGGGATTAACTCCCTTATTAGGCAGATAAAAATTACAAAAACTGAAAAAATTGAAAAGCAGGTTGGATTTTTATAACGGATTGGCACATTTTACCAAAAATGGTATTGATGGCCATTAACTTTTTGATCGATAAATTGTGGTAAATGGGCAGTTTCAATTCGGTTAGGTTTTTAGAAAGATATCATACTAGATATTATTTTACTTTACATAAAAATTGGAACCCCATCTCGTTTCTCCCAACTATAACTAAAGTATTATTAGTAGTGATATTTTTTTTATACTTCAGCTTCTTGTATATATTGTTTCTAGTCATTTTATTTCATAATTATTATAAATTTTAACTATTTCATTTAAAAAAATAATTTTGACTTGCTAAGAATAAGTACTATTAAAAAGATTTCTGTGATTGCAAAAAAATTGTACATTTTTTCAAGCGACTTGGTATCATTTCAAATAATTATTGTTATTCTCATTATTTCCATACTATTTAATAAAATATTACAATAATTCTATAAGTCTATTCTTATAATTCGCAGTACAACTAAGTACTTGTTGTAAGTTTTAAATTGTTTATACATATTGAAGCACAATAAAAATGGCAAAATTGATTTTTTTAAGATAACAGCAGTTTTAGTTTATTCCTATAACCACTAATGTCGACTTATACGACCGGCAGAAAGTGCGCAGCATATTATGGGAAAGTTTTTTTTATCTTTAAGTTTAGAAAATTAATTTTCTTTTTAAATAGGTTCTGCATGTTCTCAAACCAAAATAACACCCATTAAATCCGGTAAAAGTCTTATGGTATACGAGGTAGGATCAAAAATTTAAAATTCCGCTAAGAGTAAAGTACCTCTATCTTTCATTTTAGAATATTTTTTACTAAGAATTATTGCTTTAATTTCAAAGTTATACCCAAATTCCAAAAATTCGCTTATTTTGGACAAAAAAATGGATTTAATTGTTTTCTGAATAACCCTGTATAAAAAATAAATGGCAACCGAACAGTACGAAAATAAGATAGATTTTCTGCAGACTTTGTTAGAGATTACCGTCGATCATAAGTCCGATTAGTTTGTTTTCATAATATTATGGCCTTTTAAAATAAAAACATAAAAATATTAAATATTTTTGCTGCACACCGTATTTTATTTTCTGAGGGAACAAGTTAATTTCATCTAACTGATATATTATGATTTACATTGACTTAAAGCATCTCCTAAATGGTTTTTTTTTATCTATTGAAGTATGCATAGAAAGTTTCCTTTTGATATATAAAGAAAAAAATTTAAATTAAAAATATATTTTGAACGGATTTTATTCGTCACGCAAAATAAGGATCGATATATATAGGTTATTTTCATTTATCAAATACACTTTTAGGATAATCCAACTAATAGGTTATACATTTTTTAACTCAAGAATAGGAAACAAAAAATGCTGATTAACAATAATTATTATAACTTTATATTTCTACATGTCCTCCTCCATTTTCTATGAATTTTATAGTTCTTTTTTGTTAAATTCTTTGGCTATGTTCCTTAAAAAAGCCGGATTGATTCTAGCGATACACTGTCTTATAACATTTTCGAGATGGTCCAAATTTTTAAAAGGCCGATACTTATACACCTGGCTTTTTACGCATAATTATTGTTAATGTAAATATAGTCTTAATTAGCATTTTTTGTTTCCTATTCTTGAGTTAAAAAATGTATAACCTATTAGTTGGATTATCCTAAAAGTGTATTTGATAAATGAAAATAACCTATATCGATCCTTATTTTGAGTGACGAATAAAATCCGTTCAAAATATATTTTTAATTTAAATTTTTTTCTTTATAAATCAAAAGGAAACTTTCTATGCATACTTCAATAGATAAAAAAACTATTTAGGAGATGCTTTAAGTCAATGTAAATCAAAAAATATCAGTTAGATGAAATTAACTTGGAATGTGGGCAGTGGTGTAGCGCTACTACCGCGAACCCCCGCAGTTGCGGGGGGGGGGGGGGGGGGTGTCCGAAGGCTCCGAGGCCCGAAAGAGCCTATTGCTATGGTCCCGAAGTCCTGGGCGAGGGGGCCCTAACACAATTTTCGCGCGGTGGGCCCATAATTTGTCGCTACGCCACTGAATGTGGGTATAACGTTGAAATTAAAACAATAATTCTTAATAAAAAAATATTCTAAAATGATGGAGGTACTTTACTTGTAGCGGAATTTCAAATTTTTGATCTTTTTAGACTTACCGGATTTAATGGGTGTTATTTTGGTTTGAGAATATGCAGAACCTATCTAAAATAAAATTAATTTTCTAAACTTAAAGGTAAAAAACTTTCCCATATGCTGCGCACTTTCTGCCAGTCACTGTATAAAGATTTTAAACAATAATTAACTAACCAGGCAATTTTGATTGTGATATGAATGATATATAGGCGCAATTATTCACAATCAAAATTGTCTGGCTAGTAAATCAAGAATTAAGCTTACATCTGTGATAATGCATTTCTGCCAATGGCATATATTTAGGTCACAGTCAAAGTTGCCTGATTAGTTAAAATCTTTGTGCAACCCAACATAATATATTATTATTTCCCACTCTTCAAATTGAAATTAATGAGTGAACATTCCTAATCTAAGCAGAGTCCGAGATACTTTTAAATATTTAAGCAAACCAACGGCTAAGTTGAGCGTTCCTTTCAAAAATGTAACTCTGCTAAGCAAATATTTTTCCTTCCCCCTCGTCGAGGTTAAGTATGCCCCTCTTCTCCTAGTTTGTTGAAAGGTTATGTAGGTGAAGTTGTTCTATTTACAACTGAGCTAGGTAAAATTTTTTATTTTGCTATGCTCTTTATCTTTAAAAGAAGCAAAAAAGAAAGAATCTAATATACCTCCATGGTGGCATAGGCATCTACGATTTACGTCACGACAAAGACAGAATCCTCAGACCACGACAAAAGGTATTAGGCCCAAATTAGTAATGTCGTGTTAAACCTTAATTGTAAGATAACTTCCACGGATATCATTATTTGAACAATTATTGTTGTCATGGAAGTTATAAGGCTGTTAGTACTAACAGGATATTAATAATTTGAGATTTCTAGTTAGTACTAACAGCCAGTGGCGGCTCTTCCATAAGGCCATTTGATCAACGACCTCACTCAATTATTCTCTTCTCATGTAACTTAATATGTATTAAGTTTAAAATTCATCCTATCAGCCAAACTTCGTTTGTTTCAGTATTATTACTATTATCTTTAAAATATCCCTCGTATCTTACGAGAATTTTATGATACAACTACGCTCTGCCAGGTTAACTACACGTAACGGTACTTAGCGTACGTCCCCGTAGAATATTTAATCCAAACGAGCATTGACCACGGCCCTGCTTCCTTTACCAGACAAATTTTAATGCGAACGCGTGCAAGAGAGAAATAAACGCATGCTTCCACTGAAAGGAAAGACAAAGAAAAAGAATGTGTATTGGCTAGAAGCCAAATAAAATTTCGATGAGGTTCCGACGAACGTTGCCATTTTGCAGAAACGTGTGGAAAGAAGAGCGGAGTTACATTGCGGGAGCAGTTCTAAGTGCTTAACCGATTTCTTCAGTTAGGAGGATTGTATAATGTATATTCAAAATAATTATTTATTGTTTGTCTACGAGTGTCGGTAGGGCTTTTTTTTAAATTATTTACAGTACTGAGAGTGTTATGTTAAATTAAATAGTTGGTTATGTAAAATATTAAAGACTTAAAAAACAATAATACTTTGTTTGAATTTTGATAAATGATGTATGTTTAAAACAAATGGTCATCCACAACCCAATTTATTAATTACACACACAAGTGAAAACAAATAAGGAACTAAATGTTTATACTTTTTATTATGTAACAAAAACTTTTTATAGAAAAAAAAATACTTTTATAGGCGTGGCACCCCCAAATATTTTTTGCCTTCGGCAATTGGCCTGCGGCGCTTTTCGTATTTACTAAATGACCCCCCATTTAAAATAACCACGATTCGCCATGGATGACAGCCACATAACATCTATGACAACAATTGTTCCGATGATAGTATCCTAAAAAGTTATCTTACAGTTAGTGTTTAAGGTGGAATTCTCAACGTCATTCAATCTATTGCCAACTTATAACCTATTTCGCGTTGTTTTTTCAAGTTTATTGTTTGATAAACTAACATTTGAATAAAATCAGTATCGTCGGCACATTACTTAGGTAATATCTGATATATTACAAAAATATCAATTTATTTCATTGTTAATTCTGGGAGAATTGTATAGTGAAAGAATAATGACATAATAATGTTTTAAAAAATCTTACCCGGTGTTCTTGGCTATACAATTCTCCTAAAATAAGTTATGAAATTCCTTGATATTTATTAAATATGGCAATTATTACCTATAGAATATGAAGACGATATTGATTTTATTTAAATTTTGTGTAAAAGCCAGAAAAAATAAATTAATCTACGCGAAATAGGTTATAGGTTGGCAAGCATGTTGATACTCCAACCTTAACATATTAAGTTCGGCCTTAGCGGGGTGGTATGAGGGTATAAGAGACACCCGGGTTTTGTTAATCAAATTCAAATTGACAAGATGTCAGTTTGACAAGCGAGTCTGTTTTTGCCTACTTTTAAACGTCTAGGGCTGGGGCACCTAGTGGAAATTTACCAGAGCCATATTTGAGCGAACTGGCGTCTTCAAGTTGGATTTCTAAGCGTCTTTAAGCGTGACGTCATCATCATTTTTGATTCGCACAAAACCGCTTACCCGCTTATCGCTGAAATGTCACATGTCACTGTGTTGATTTTTTCCTTTTTTAACCTTAAAAAATATTTTTATAATTTTTCGTACATATTTACGATTTGATGTAGGTGTAAACGTGTTTAAAATGGAAAATATTTCTGCAGCAGAACTATTCTCCTTTATAGAGAAAGATGAATTTTCTGTATTTGCGTGTTTATTTATTTTTAAAGGGTTTCCTATGGTTCTCAATTTGTTAATTTCATTTATGGCAAGGGAACAACATATTCGATCCATTTATGAGGATGATTGATTATACAGGTATTTAAACCAAGACTTTTTTTAAATTGACTGTGACCATACCCGACATTTCCTCGGATATTGTAACAGTTTAAAAATATATAAAACGGAAAACGTAGACTGCCAGTACCGCCAAAATTCACCTAACCTTAAAACCCCAACAAACATCAACAAAAGTTCGTAATTTACCCCCACCACACGCTTATTATCTTTCTGGCGGTCTCCAGACACCGCCAAGTATCGCTTAAAGCGTCTTTAAGCGTGACGTCATCACTTATTCGCTCAAATGACCCCGCTTGAAGCGGCTTATCGAGTCTTCCTCGCACAAATATGGCTCAGATGAAACCAGCGCCCCTAAATATAAAATTAAAAAAATGACTTTTGAATTTTTCTTTATTTGTATATAAATACTTAATTAAGCTACAAATTTTAAACTAAAACTCGTTTCTTTTTCTAAGTCAGTGAACTCTTCAACCATATTAGCAATTTTATACAAATCACCTTGTACTGCATAATTTAACATACCCATAAAATTAAATAACACGTAAAAAATATTACACTAAGCTAAAGCCTTGCAGGCATGGTATTATTTACACTAATGTAGGGAAATTACATTTATAGATCGATAAATATAAAACAAGTGAAACTTACAAACCTTTATTTTATAAAACTAAAACTATTCTACGCCTACACAACACGTTCATCAATAATAATAAAAATATGACGCCAAATTTCTGCGATGTGTAAATATACCAACTATTATGATTAAAAAGATGACAAGTTTTTACATTTGTTGAAAAGCTAAAACACTTCTGTCAAAGACATCGTTAATGCTTATCAATTATCCGCCTACAAGCATTTTACCTTTTAATGCATTGTTATTGTGTTATTGAATGAGCGGTTTTAGCAGAATTTTTTTAATTACCTGCATATACCATCAGCTGTAATAAAAAAATAATATAACTTGTGATAGCGCTATCAATAGTTTCGTATCTCTAGTTGTCAGTTTATTTTGCCGTGTTGATATTGCCGCGCATACCATTGACATTATTGCCAAATAAGTTGACTAAAGTAAGACAAACACCTATTAAATTTATAGTAATATTATTTTTTTTCATTACAGTTAATGGGTGTGTATATGTAATTAAAAAAAAATATTTAGGCAACCACTCAACGAGAAAAAATTTATTAGGTGTATTCCAAAATTCGATATCCAAGATTCAGTGAATAATTTAAGAGAAAACAATTTCAACAATTACATTTTGTTCCTAGAAAAACTAAGTCCTGTATTATAAAATTTGGTTCATTCATAAATCGTTATTTGCTGTTTTTACTCAAATTTAAAAACTTGCCATTGCATTAAAACATCAATTGGTATGAGTTTTTAAGAAATATTTATCGTGGCATATTTCTATTATAAAATGTTTCACCTAGCAACTCGCATTACCAAGAAAATTATTTGGAAAACATTTTATAGACGCAAAATATTTACAATAGATCTCGTCTCAGAAAACGTGTCTTGAAATTGGATTATTCAATTTCCTTTTTCACGATTACTTCTTCTTTAATGTGATAATAACTTTTCTGGAATCAATATAAAGAAAATGATAATAAAGAATATTTATTAAGTAGTCCTTGTACGTTCAGGTTGTTACTTAAATCTACAGATATCTATACTATAGCACAAATCCAAAGAATTGTCAAGTGCATTGAAACTTCCAATGAGAAAATACTTCGACCGAGCTATAGACCAAGTTAATTAAGGACTTAATCAGAGCCTCTACACAATCGACTCGGAACAGCCGTCTCGGTACAACTACAACAGGACCATTTTGGTATACATATAATTAAACTATACATCCCTTCTGCACGAATCTCGACCACCCCTGATCGCCTCTTGACAATTTTCGTCTTATATAGCTGCTTCGTGAAAAAAATGTATGTATGTTGTCGGCGTAGTTGTTGTCGTCGTCAGTTTTGACATTTTCACATTTGCGATTTTTTTTTTCGGAAACGGTTAGAGTGGGACGATTGAAACTTTTTGGTTTTAGAGACGAATAGTGGGGGTACGTTGTGCGAAAATTTCGAATATACAGGGTGTACCGGAAAAAAATTATTAAACGTCAAAGTCGAAAAATATCGGATTCTCGTTGAAACACGTTACAGATCGCAAAAATTATTTTAATCGATTTAAACTTTTTCGACGTGTAGACGACCGTGGGCTACAGAACCCTATTGTTTGGAGCGCGATCGAAAGTTTAGAAATAATTTTCCTGATTTTTCAAAGTCGAAAATGGGCCGAAACAGGTACTGGGTGAACTCCCAATATCCCGGAGAAAACAAAAACTGCCGAACGGTCCGAGAACTAGCGATTATTTATTGTATTTATATTGATGCGTACTGTTTGTGTAATGATATTTCGATAGTTCGTCTGACCCTACTCTTCTCACTGTGATAGCCCATATTGTTTAGTTAGAACATAGTATCGTCTGGACCTCACCGTGGCGATTGTGGGCGGGAGTTAACGACTGTTCGGATCAAAAGGTACCGTTCCGAGTAGAGTGTTTACTCAGCAGTAGTGCAAATGATTTTAAACATTAAAAATTTACCTGAATCCATTACTGCCCGACACCATCGAGCGTATGTTTTATATTTATGGTGGGTAGCTCAGTAGAACTATTTTACTACTATAATGTTTATAGAAAATCCAAGCATTGTATCTTTTTGGATTTGTACAGCAGTATATTTAATTTTAACTTAAATGTATATCAGGTTTATGTAATCGATTTTTTTTATTGTTTAATAAGTTATTTTCTTAGTTCACAGTCACAGATATAAAAACTTTCGTCACTTGTCATTTCAGCACTTCATTTTTGTTGAGAATATTGTGATTCATAAGTCATTGATTATACACAAAAGTCAATTATATATTTTTTAAAGTATTGACAGTATGTACTTTAAATTAGTTTAGAGTTTTTTTTATAAATTCAACGCATTTTTATGAAATGACCGCCTGATAGTTTAAATTAGATTACTTTTTTTTTAAACATAAATAATTACTTTGCGTACTATAGCAGACTACCAGTCTTCCTGGACGTACGTGTTAACCTTTTGTTACCGATTCGACGTCAGCTAACCAGATATCACTTTTGTTTGCTTTACGACTTCTAAATTATAAGATTTCAACAAAAATTTGAAGCTTGCTGAAGTCGAGAAAGCTCTCCATCTAATATTGAAGGCTCGGCAATGCGTTAAAGTGCATTTCTATAATAGATTTTATGAATAAAATACAGTTTTGAAGTTTAAAAAACCCATCAATATATGTATTATAATTTAAGGTTAATTCACTCGGAACAACTCTAACAAGCATCGTTAGAAAAATCGCATCGCATATTTCACTTCGGACTAACCGTCACAAACCGTAGTCTATTTATTTCCAAGATCGATTCAATATAAACAGATGCGCGCTGCTTGCAAAGCGAGATACCGTCGATATAACACGCCTATTTCAAGTTAATGTCCGATCGGCCAATAAGAATATAAGCTGGTGGAGGTTCGACCTGGGACGAGTTCGATTCGCTGGTTTAGATCGATTCGGATCGATCTAACTGATCTGACCTGTGTTCGATTGGCAAATGATGCCTGTTCCCCCACTACCGTCAAAGTGATCCCAAGTGAACCTGGGAAATCGCAGAATCACAAAAATCAGATAAGTTGGTTGTTTTGTTTACTTTATGGTTTTGGAGGTTATAGTTCCACTCTGTCCCTGTTTACAGATTTTCGGTGGGTATTTATTAGAATTCTTTGATTATGTCTTTTTTCAAGAAAATTAACTGTGATGTAGAAGTAGAAATGAATGAATTACGTCTTTTTAAACCCATCTAGGTAAATAATATTTCTCGTACGTGAATGAGAAGAGTGGAACTAAAATATGTTAAAGTTGTTTTACTTTAGTCTCCCGCTACTACAACGCTACTTTCAACTAATTTTTGAACATTAAATGAGATTAAGTCAAAATCGAAACCCAAACGAATACGGCTCGGATCGCCCGACTATAACTCGTAGGGTTAATATTTACATCAATGTTAATGTACCTTGGAAATAAATAATAGACTTTAGAGCTCTGCATGAAAGACTTAAGAAAAGATAATCGGCAGGAAAAATCTGAGGCTAACAACCGAGATATTAGGCAGTTGAAGTACAACAAATACGTAAGCAAATTTGACGCGCTACACAGAGATTGTCAAAAATGTGTTTTACTTTTTAATTCATTTTAATTATTAGCTCTTTTTGCATTTTTAAATTAAAAGTTATGAAATATTTAAAAATAATATAGCTACTTATTTACGGTATGCCAATTAACCAAAAACGAAATCAATTTTATGCAATGTCATTAATTTAAAAATATGTCAATAAAATTTGATGCATGATAAATCCTAATACATCATTCTCTTAAAACGGTTAGTGTAGAAGTTGTTACCCAGTTAACACAGGATGTTATATTTAATTATTTACATAGACCACACTAACATTTTTTGCCTTAATGTATTAATTTTAATAAATCTAATTATGACATCCTAGCAATAATATCCCAATATACAAAAAAATGACAGATTCACACACTATGTACCTACTAGGTTAGCCTATTCTGAGGCCTACTCAAAAAAATGTTATCTTGTTTTCTAAATAGAAAATTGTCGTTTTATTTAGAGTGTAAATCTTTATCGCAACAGGTGTGTGTATTTTTATTTACATGCATCAATACATACAACGCATACCCACATGGTCAGAATTGAAAACAGGGCGTGAAAATCCAATATTAAATTTTTTGTCAACACTTCCAATAACTGAATTGTACTCTTTGCTACTTAATTTTAACACCCTGTACTTTCAAGTGGGCTATATTTTTCCTAAATCAACAGAATAGCGGTATTCCGCCTTTAATCGTCATCATCATCAACGACGGTAACTTCGTTTACATTCTCCTCTATAGTTACCTCGTTTACATCCTCTTCAAGAGTTACCTCGTTAACAAATACTTCTTCGGGCTCCTCTTCTACCGCTTCACAGAATATGTTTTCGCTCAAAAATGTGCCTTCGTCGAGAACTACCTGTTCTTCGTGAACTTCCTGTACGAGCTCTTCTTCAAATACAGCTGTAAAAAATACAAGATAACTAGAAACGCTGGCTGGTATCACAGAAGCGTAAAGCCTGCAGGTGAAAATATTTTTTGGAACACGCCCAAATTTTACTAAAATTGGTCAATAATTTAATTTTAATGAATTATTACTTTATCACTTATAAACGAAAAAAAATTACCTCAATTAATATGATAATTTTTTTTGACCTATTTTAAAACCACGAGCACACTTTTGACTTTGAAAATGTAAGCATTTTAGGGACGGAGACTAATTACAAGAAATGCATTTTAAGGGAAATGATAGAAATCAAAAATGACCCGGAAAGTATCAATCAAAGGACAGATATAGAAAAACCGTCAGTACTTCATATTTTATAAACAAATCAGTTGGTTCTCGCCTTGCACAGGTTGAACTTAATTTTTTTTTTAAATTACTAATTGGTTACGGTGCCGTTTGTTTTGTTATGTTATGTTATTTAATCCTTTTTTCCTAATTTTCGCTTTTTTTTTTTTACCATTATGACTCGTAGAGCCCACTTTAACTGTAAGTTTTTACCACTTTCTGTTTGTTGTTTTGTTGTTTTTTTTGCTTCACCCTTGGTCCCTATTTGTTTAAATTTTAATGAGAAAACTTTTTCGCTTTTTTCTCTTTTCTAGTATGTTTTAATTTTAGTGTACTTTTTAAGAAAATTAAAATACGCAAATTGTCGTAGCTTTCTTTTGCCTCTCTTTGCAGTTGGCGCGTTATTTCTAAAAGTTTCTGTTTGTAACTGTGTTAGGTACTCTTTAATTGCTGCTTTTTATTTGCATTCTCGATCAGTTCACTTTTAAAAGAACTGACCTAAAATGATCTGATCCAAAATGTATCAAATAAAACTGGCTTTTTATTCTGTTTCGGACTACGTCAGTGTCATTTGTCACGTAAATTTTGTTGAGGTTATGGTCATACTCGATTTGAGTATATTATATGAAGACGATACTTCATTATTTTTAGTCAATAAAAAGTTTTTCCTTTTAAATTTTGGATTACGGGCAAATATTTTAATTTTTATCTGTGGTTTGAGGTTAGGCTACGCCAAGTATCTGTCAAAACAACTCCCACCTTTTACTTCTGAACAGTTCACTTTAAGTTATCGAAATTTGCGGGTGGTGCAGTTAGGGGCAAAGGGGGAAGTGACTGGGTCACTTACAAATCAGATCAGTTTGTAAATAAAACATCCTAATTATCAAATTTTAGTGATCTGGGTGAACAGCAGCAAATATATCAAGGATGTACTTTCTGTTATGTTACCAAAAATAAGATTTGTCATTTTTCCAAACAAATCATTTATGTAATGTTTTTATCGGTTATTGTTGAAACCTCTAAGAAAGAATCCAATAGTTTCAGAATCCTGAGGAAGGAAATATATTTTCTGAAACGTCGGCAAATTAAAATTTTTGTTTCATTTGCTCCCTAAGATCCTTAAACCCATAAAACCACCTACATAAAAATCAATATTTATTCTGACTAACCTTGTACAGTTAACAGAAAAACGGGTTCGTTCTTCGTAAGTGTACCGTTTTTAACTATATGATTTTCAAAAAATTATAATCAGTTGTTTTTGAAACTTTTTCAATATTTCAGACTTTCTTAGCACCCTTTATAAAGTCGCCACAGTGGATCTTTGCATATGCGTCATCAATCAACGATCAGGACTCAACGTGGTTAATAACTCTGCATCCTTGTTTATTACAGTAACAAGTTTGAATAAAAGCATAAAAGAATGTCTCCAAGATTCCGCAATAATATAATGTGCTAGACAAGAATAAAACTATAAACGTCAATTAATTACTTTTTTTATTTGTTTAGTTGACAACCGTTGTATTTTAGAACGTCATTGTCAACCTTATTATGATCTGCCAATCTAATTGGTATTTTGTAAATCTGTGTGCCTTAAAACTGTTCCTTTTTCTAAAAATAGTTCTTTTTAGAGCTAATTATACCCACCATCTGTTTTGGCGGTAAGTATTTATGGATTTTTATAATACCTAATTTATTTATTTTAAATATTCTAACCGTGAAAGTTCTTTGAAAAGTTTACGGCAGTGGCTAAATTCCCTTAAATGAAAGGATGTCAAAAATTTGACTTTTGCGATTTTAATAGTCAATAAAACACCAAACTTTTCTAGATTTTAAGCTTTAAAAATAGTATTAAACGTATTAACATTTGTTTGTCAATTTCTTTTAGATAATAGAGAATGCCGGGCAAAACTTAAAATAAATAATAATTTTTCGGGATATTATGTAGGTACGTCGAACGGTAGGCAGGCACGTCCATTTTATGAACTTAGACTTAGTTTTGATTTTTTTCGTCTCGTAATTTTGATTTGATTCATACGATTTTGATGACGTGAAAGTGATGACGCACGGGAAAAGAACCACTGTGGCGACTTTATGTGCTCTTAATTTTTACGCGATTTCTTTTGTTTGTAGCAGTTGGGATATTTTCGAATTGCCGCGACCTGCGACCCCTAAGACGATGCTGTCGCTACGACCCTGCCTCCCTGCCCTCTCGCTACTCACCCTCAGGATCTATCTCTTGCTCGACATATTCGTCGTCTTCGTCTTCATCATCTTGAATGATCTCTTCATCAAGAACGGGAACCTCGGTAACTTCCTCCGTGGTCTCAATAATTTCGTTATCTCCGACAAAAATTTCCTGCTTTAGATTTTGACAAGCGAACTCGCTCTCATCGATTGCTACTTCCTCTTCGTCCAACACATGGACTGGATCGTCTTGGATAATACGCGGTTTTCTTACAATTTTCGGTTTTAAAATAATGGTCTTCGGCAACTGAAAATATTCAAGAATAAAATTCAAAGTTCTTTATTCATGTCTAAAACATTTAAAATCTTGACCATATTATGTCAGTAGAATGTAACCATAGACATAATATATAATATATGGAGACAAAACATTTAATTCATAAAACACCATTTGTTTACAATCATACCTATATACTTCCGTAGTGTGAAATGGAAGGAGATAGCTTTAAAAAATGGCAACGCTGTAAGCTGCGCGACCACTCCCTGTTATCCTTATCAGTGCGGTCAAATGGGGTTTTTTAGGAAAATAAAAAATAAATAACTACCTACACAAAAAAGAGACCATTAGTTTATCCATTTTAATTACTGTATAATAGGTTGCCAAACCTTGCGCTTAAAGAGAGAACTAATCCAGTAGTTTGTATTTAAAAACACAGCATTTTGGCGGCTTTGTACTACGCCGCGAAAGTAAATTATAATATGGCGCAGCATTGAACGCAAAACATGCGCAGGCACACCGCTTGCTGCTTGATTGGCTCTTCTACAATATTTGGGCGGCAAAACGATTGCATGTTGTCAGGGTTGTTCATAGACTTTTCCATTGGTAAGTTTAGTGCATGTCAAATGTATTTCTATGTTTTACCAATCAATAACGCCATAACTTTTGATCGAGGGGGAAATCACTAAAAAAATTTGTACACTGAAATTCCCATTTCAGAAAAAAATTCCCCGATATTACCCAAAATTTTTTGAAATTCCCCGAAATACCCTAAATTTTAATACCTTGGAAATTCCTTTAATTTTTCTGCAATTCCCCAAAAGTTCCCCGCAATTTCCTGCAATTCCCCAAAGCGCTCTTGAAATTCCCAGCAAAATTCGGCCGATTACATTTACAACAACGTTGCCAAATTGTAGAAGATATTATTAAACATTATGAAAAATACGTTTGTGCCTCGAAATACCCCGGAATACCTTGAAATTCCCCCGAAATTCCCCGAAATACCTTGAAATTCCCCGCAATACCTCGAAATGCCCCTGCAAATTCTTACTTTGTACAGGGTTATCCAACCAAGACTAGACAAGGCGATTTTTTGACTTTTCCTGTACTTTTATAAAAAAAACTGAAATAGCCATCTTAAGTCATTTTCTCCCGCGAATTCGAATATCTTCAGCAAAAAACAATTGAACATCAAACAAAAGTACTAGGGGTCACTTTGATATTTTTTTAAATGGGATGCCGTATTTTTAATGAGCTTATCCAATTTCTCATATAAATTTTCATCTAAAATGTTTTTGGATTTTTAATTCAAAAACGCCTTTTTTCTTCAGTTTTAAATTCGGAAAATGTTCGTCTACCGTACGATTAATACCTGATAGATGGATACCCGTTTTACCTGTTCACCCTTTAACCTGCTTTAAAGCATCCGTCAGTTAGACAAAATAATCAAGTGTCAAATTTCTATATATTTTTCACGAATTAATTACAAATTTATTTTGTTTGATTAAAGTTATTCACTTTAGTTTATAGTTTTTTCTAATATGTCATACTTTTTTTATACGTAAGCAATAATAGATTTGCAAAAACTACTAAATTTGTAATTAATTTGTGAAAAATATATAAAAATTTGACACTTGATTATTTTGTCTAACTGACGGACACTTTAAAGCAGGTTAAAGGGTGAACAGGTGAAACGGGTATCCATCTATCAGGTATTAATCGTACGGTAGACGAACATTTTCCGAATTTAAAACTGAAGAAAAAAGGCGTTTTTGAATTAAAAATCCAACATTTTAGATCAAAATTTATATGAGAAATCGGATAAGCTCATTAAAAATACGGCATCCCATTTAAAAAAATATCAAAGTGACCCCTAGTACTTTTGTTTGATGTTCAATTGTTTTTTGCTGAAGATATTCGAATTCGCGGGAGAAAATGACTTAAGATGGCTATTTCAGTTTTTTTATAAAAGTACAGGAAAAGTCAAAAAATCGCCTTGTCTAGTCTTGGTTGGATAACCCTGTACACTAAAATACCCCAGTGATTTCCCCCTCGCTTTTGATCTATCGCACGTTGAGTTCGATATTCCAATTGTAAAAAAATTAACGGTGTATTTTTGCAAGCAATTATGCTAATAAATCATTTAGACCCCCCCCGTACAAGTTTTAAAATATGGTGAATGCGATGGTAAATAGCCCAGTACTGTCTCTGTCGCCAACATCTTAACGTAAAACAGACCAGACTATAACAGGGTGTCATAAATGACAGGTGACTTAGCCACGACAAACCGTGTTCTTGGAGAAATTTGACTTTATTTGATAAAAGTAGTAGTTATTGCTCATTTATTTTATTACACAGAAACTATGAAACTGCAATAAAAATACAGGTCCGGGTTTAAAAATACCTACATACATACCTGATGATGGTAACCGAAAGACGAAACGTCAGAACCAATATTTACTAGCGACATGTTATAGAAAAAAAAGCGGCAATAAAATTACTTTTGCGCTATTTCTGTAAATAAAGCCAGGAAAAAATAATATCAAAACGGAATTTTCGATTTTTTCTGAATATTCGGACATACTAGGAATTTAACCTTCGCTGTATCTCCTATCGTTTACGAGATCCCAATGGTAATAGTCGTTTGTAACACCCTGTATAGGTAAAACACTAAATGGTTCAACATAAGAGAAACTGTTTGCATTCAGTCAGATAATAAATTTTACTGTGGCTAAAGGACCCTAGGTCGATGGTCATTTGGTTAATGCTATTTTTTTTTTATTATAGTTAGTTGACCAATAAAAACATTCAAATAAAAAAAAAATTCACTGTCAATGAATCTCCATTTTATCAGGTACACAGACCCAAAAAGACTATACTATAGATACTATTACAACATAACTATGAAGTGTTGTTTTGTTTTACAATATCATGTCCCATTAGCTGCCCATACACCAGCATTTTTTCCCGTCATTCTTTCCTTCCACATTCTTTCCTTTTAAGAAATTGAAATGAAACAAAACTTTGTCTATACCTAAATGAAGCGTAAGGCCGTCATCTCTTACTCCACTAACGATCGATAATATTAAAAGGAAAGAACGTGGAAGGAAAAAACGTCGGGAATGAATGCTGGTGTATGCTAGGCTAATAGCTGCCCACTCACCAGCATTCATTCCCGCCGTTTTTTCCTTCCACGTTATTTCCTTTTGATATTATCGATCGTTAGTGGAGTAAGAGATGACGGCCTTACGCTCCATTTAGGTATAGAACAAGTTTTCTTTCATTTCAATTTCTTAACAGGAAAGAATAGCTTCCCATACACCAGCATTCATTCCCGCCGTTTTTTCCTTCCACGTTCTTTCCTTTTAAGAAATTAAAATGAAACAAAACTTTTTCTACACCTAAATGAAGCGTAAGGCCGTCATCTCTTACTCCACTAACGATCGATAATATTAAAAGGAAAGAACGTGGAAGGAAAAAAACGGCGGGAATGAATGCTGGTGTATGGGAAGCTATTGTGGAAGGAAAGAATGACGGGAAAGAATTCTGGTGTAAGGGCAGCTAATATCAGCTGATTCATGACAAATGACTAGTGTCATCTGTCGGAAAACGAGCGGATTCATTGAGATGAGTGTACATGGTTGGTGAATCTTCCAGGGTTGCCATAGCACATGTTAAACATAATTTTTAGGAAAAATAAGAAAATAATTTGAAGAATTATTTTAATTTCTTTTTATTAAGTATTTATGATTTATTTGCTTCAGGATTTAAGTGCCCAATCCAGAGTATTTTCAGGAATAAATTTATAACCGGATCCCGGCATTTCGGGGATTGTAATATAGTATTTTATCTAATAAAACATACATTTTAAAAATATAACCTCTATTGCTACTGTCTTACCTGCCCTTCACTATCAGAACCTTCAACAGGTCCGTGACGAATGATCTGTTGTTTCACCATTGGCCTTTTAATAATTTTTGTAGGTTTAAGGATCACTGCCTTAGGTATCTAAAAAAATTAAAATGCTTAAATATTGCTTATGGAAACTAAACCATTTACCAATAAAATTTGTATACAGAACTAAGTAATTGATAAAAATATTGTTACAAACCTTATATAATATTAAATTTATTTTTATTATAATAGGTAGGTAATAATATAATACCTAACAATGGCCTAGTGGCAATACCATGCATCATCACTTTTGGCCAAAATCGGATTTTTACAGATTTTTTATCCTTTTATTATTTGGAAACAGTGTACCAAGGTATTTAGGGATCCAGCAAATAGAAATAGGTCGTTTCAGGGTCTTGGGCAAATGAAATACCATGTATATATCACAGTATCATCAAATTTTACAGGTTTGAGGTTAGAATCATTACGTTCAAGCATAGAAAGCGTAATAATCGCGAAAATGTTTTCCTGTTTTCCCAAAACTTTGTTAAATATTGATACATAAATGGTTTTGCCACTAGGCCATTGATAAGTAAAATAAAACTGATGCTCCAAAAAAAGTGAAACAAAACTTTAAGTCAATACCAATAGAATAACTAAATAAAACCAAAATCAAGGTATTCCATAAACTCATTTACACTTCTATGAAATTGTGTCATATTTATATTGTGATATAATCACACGTAAACACGTCAGGGGGTATGACTTTTGGTCATCCGTCATCCTGACAGGTGCCAAGCGACCCAATTTGCATTTGGATTGCCGTGTGTTATTGTTATTGTATTGTTGTTTTAAGGTCGTGTCGCTTGACGCGTGGATGTCAAATCTGACAAATCATCAAATTTATTGAAAACCTATAACCTATTTCGTGGATGTCACACACAAATCTGACAAATGATACCCCTTGACGTCACGACTACTAGCAGCGCGTTTTTACCCGCTTGGAATAATTTGAATTTTGGGGCATTTTTAAATCTTTCTAGCGGTCTTTTGGGACGAAATATGTTGTTTTTTTTGCTGCCATATGTTTTATGACAATATGTACTTATGATTTATAGAATTTTTTCCCCATTTAAAATTTTTGTCAAGTTCCCTATTACTTAATAGTTTTTTATAAGTCACTTTGATTTTTACTACCATAGCAGAATTACCAGAAAATGAGTTAATGATTTAATACCTATGTCAATAAAAAACTTACTTAAAGATTAATAATTTTACTTACATTTCCGCTTCCTTGAGGAACAACCTTAAGAATAACATTCTTCCCAGATGCCGTTTTAACCATAACTAAGTTAGAGGCAAAATTTGCAGGTTTTGAAGAAGTTGGTGTTGTGACTTTTACAGACTGAGATCCTTCTACACTAACAGATCTAAAAATGTACAATGATAATGATGCTTCACTATTATTACTAATATTTGAAAAAAACCAATACCAGACACTTTTCTGTGTCTTAAAGGTGCTAAAAAATGACCTTAATTATTTTCTATTTAAATTGGAAATTTTCAAAGCACAATAGTACCTACATACCCTCTATTGGCTGGATTAACAGTCAGACCATAATGGATGTCAGCATTCCAAGGATTGAATTTCTTTTGAGTAATGACTCCATTTTCCCCAATTATATACTCACTGGCACTATCATCAAATTCTGATTGGCTCTCTTCAACCCCATCTTGAACTCTTTGAACACGCATAATTTTATTTACTTTTTGATACACCACCTGCAAAAGGAATAAAAGATATAATTTCCTTGGGCACTTCCAAGTTCAATAAACCCTTAGGCATAACTGAGAGTTTCTGTTCTAGTGTTTACCCCATAGAAAATTAAAATTAGTAAGAGAGGAAATGACATTGTTATAATTGCGAACTTTAAATCTCAGCACTTTTTCATTTTTCAGTCACAAAGAAAATTTATTTTTTCTAGATGTGCAGGAAAATAATTATCAAAAAATTAAAGTTATATTTACTTAACCAACTGCTTTTTATATTTACCTCATCTGGATCTCCTCTTGAGGATGCTTTTCTTCTTCTAGTAATTGTGTATTGCATGGAGTCATAACCTTCTCGGCGCATCATGTCAGGTAAATACCTTCGTCTAGCATTAATAAACCAATTACTTATTTGCAGAACTGTTAAGTCAGTTTCCTGTGATAGGACATGCTTCTCAATTTCTGTCGGGTATGCATTAAAGCGATGTTCGTACAGCCAGTTTTTAAGAATTTTAACAGAATCCTTAGGCAGGTGACCCCTTCTTTTAACTGTCCTTTGCACATATTCATATTGAGGCTCATATGCATTTGATTCATACTGGGCATACATAATCTGTTCTCCATCTGAAGCTGACTCATTTTCATCTGCACTGCTTGTGTCAAACTTTCCTGTATCTGTATAAAATATGTTACTTAATATAAGAAAAAGTCATAGCACTTGTTAGTATTATATTGATATCACAATATTTATTTATTGCTACTGGCACTGACCTGGTTGTATTTCATACTGTGGTGAAGATGACATCTTGTCTTAAATGATCCAATGAAAAGTTCAAATTCTAAAAAATTATAAAATTTTCATTTTTAACTGTATTTAAGCTGGTAAATACCAATTTTTGTAAATTAAAACATTTTTAATTTGTAATAAGATATGTTTATGAAATAATGGATGCGGGCCATTTAGGACAACGCAATAAAAATGGCTGACGTCACCAGCGGAGGGAGGGGTTTTGGAAAGCATTTTTCTGCACTTGTAGGCCTTTAAACTGTACAAAACTGATAATTAGGGGATGTAATAAGTAAAAAGGACTTTAAATTTTAGAATTAAAATGATAGATGACAAATTTTAAAGCAAATGTCATCGAATGTCATGTCAATATTGTCAATTCCAGGTTAGTTTGACGTTTTGTGCAAAACCTGCGATGTTCCTGTCCTTCATATACAACAAAAAATATGGTAAAAAGTTCATTTACCTGAAATATTTTATATTAATGCAGTTTTTAGCGTTTTCCACTGGATATCCGATGAAGCTTCACACACACCCTAAACATAGAGGAAGCGTTTTCTAAAAAAAATTTGATTAAGCAACCATCCGAACGTTGAGGTAACCAGCTGTTTGTAACTAGAAATTATGACGTCAGAGAATTAAATTACAATGAAAACGGAAGTCTGCAATAGTAATTTGGAGATTAGAGCTGTTATAATTGTAGAAAGATAAAAATTGCAATGAAATATTTTATTTCTAAAATATTTTTCCGAAATTAACTGCATTACAAGTAAATATTTTGGTAGACCAGCTTATGGTCGTTTGTTTCGAAACGACCTAATTATCCAGATCGTGGCGCCATCATTGAACCAGTTACAAAAGGTCTATTTTATTGATTGCTGAGAATGTCACTCTAAAGTGAAAGAAACTTATGTGTGAAAAGTAAGCTAAAAAAGGATATATAGAGACCTTGCGTAAAATGACACTCTGACATTGTTTCCGCCCAAATTATTTTCCACTAACATGATTGGCCGTTGTTCAGTTGTCCGCTAAGCATTTTCACCCCGCTCTTTTGTTTTGAAAAAGAAATATTCTTTTCTTATTCTTGTATTCTTTCTCGTTTGTTGGCCGTTGCGCATATTTGGCGTTTGCTCTAAACCACTCTTTTACTCTAATCTTTGTTCTTCGTTGGTTGCGCCGTTGTGCTTCGTGGTATTTGTGTTGTGTTCTGTGATGTCGGTTAATTTTTATGAGATATTTTTGTTGGGACTGTATCATTTTTCCTTTTTCATAACTGCTAAAAAAGCTATAAATCCGTTGTGATGTTTGTGAACTCGTAACTCGTGAAAAACAGAAGTAGATGGTAGCTACCTTTCTTGCTTTGGACATTGGAGACTTAAATTAATTCGAGTGTGCTTTCGCACTATGTCTTTTTTTTATGTTGGAATTGGAAATCTACTACTACATTGATCTGGCATGGACACTGATCATCTAAAAAGTCTATTTTTTGGTGAGTGCGGGTTTGGTGCACGTAATTTTAAATACCGTGACTAGATCCACACTCATCCAAGAATAGTGGCTTTATCAGCATTTTCTAAAGATGCCGATCTCATTTGGACAACTTGAGAGCTACAATAAGTTATGTTTAGGCATAATATAGGTATCTAGCATATTATTCTATACCTAAATCTAATTTGGTGAGTTTAATATTATTATAGATTGATGGTGGAAGCTGTGGGTGGAAGCTCGCGACTTAGGGGGGTTTAGTTAGGAGGGTTACAGTACAGACCCCTTTAGTGTGCTTGATAAAAATAGGTGTTTGGCAACCACGCACAGAACAAACAAAAAATTCAGACAATGTTGTCATATGTACCCAGCGGCATTTATTTTATAGGATATAGGCTAATTTTACATTACAGTTATTTTTATTGTGGAGATGCGGGTTTATCAGTACTTTGTCTAACATCTCTCTCACCCTTTAGGAACTATGAAGCTTGCATAGCCAGTCTTAGTTAACGAGTTCGAATTTTTTTCGTCTGATAAAATATAAAAAGTGGACCTGGCAACCTTGAACTTGATCTCTTTTTGCCGTGTTGCCGAATTACCAAGTCATGAATTTCGGGTCCCCATTCCCCATTTTGTAAACATTTTTAGTAGGTATTATTTTGATCTTGATCTTTTATTTTTCGCCTTACTTTGTTGTACTGTAACTGGTGGCAGTGGGGCAAAAATTGCCCCCCGATTTTTTTAAATATTGACAGAAAATATAATCAATCGTTTCTCAAAATAATAGATTACATTTTGTATTATAATAATTATTGACAAAACGTTATACACCTAAGTAATGTACAGGATGTCTCACGGTGATCGTTCATTGGAATATTTTTGAACGTAATGCGTTTTTTTTAATCCTGCAAATTTGGATAATGGGGTTTTCGGAGACGCTGTCTTCAAATGAAGTATCAGCGACCATTATGCGACTTTCCAGTTGTAGGTACATTGTACCGGAAGTTGTCTCAAACTTATTTTAATGTTGAATTCTCAACGTCATTCAAACTATTGCCAACCTATTTCGCGTTGATTTTTTGAGTTTATTATTTTAATAACTAACATTTAAAGAAAATCAATATCGTCGGTACATTATTTAGGTAGTATCTGATATATTATAAAAATATCAATTTATTTCATTGCTAATTTTGGGAGAATTGTATAGTGAAAAAACAAGGAATGACAATGACATAATAATCTTTAAAAAAATCTTACCCGATATTTTTCGCTATACAATTCTCCTAAAATAAGTTATGAAATTCCTTGATATTTATTAAATATGTCAATTATTAGCTATAGATTATCAAGTCGATACTGATTTTCTTTAAATTTTGTATATGTCGTAGGCTGATAGTGAAATCCGTCATTTCATGAAAAGCCTAGTCACTTCATGAAGCGTCGGCAGATTGTGTAAAAACATGAAATTACACGATCTGCCGCGTCACTTCATGAAGCGACCTTGACGTTTCGGCGTATTATGTATAACACAATCTGCCTAATTTTAAATATCGTCACTTCATAAAAAGCCACAAAAACAAGGCATATTGTGTAATTCCGTCTAAAAGGTATATTGGCAACTGATTTGTTCGGGTTTGTCAGAGCATTTTTTTTATTTTTATAAAATATTAGTTGAAAAAATTTAATTAAAAAAAAAATGCTCTGGGGAACAACGAACAAACCAGTTGCCAATATACCTTTTAGACGGAATTACACAATATGCCTTGTTTTTGTGGCTTTTTATGAAGTGACGATATTTAAAATTAGGCAGATTGTGTTATACATAATACGCCGAAACGTCAAGGTCTCTTCATGAAGTGACGCGGCAGATCGTGTAATTTCATGTTTTTACACAATCTGCCGACGCTTCATGAAGTGACTAGGCTTTTCATGAAATGACGGATTTCACTATCAGCCTACGACATATATAAGCTAGAAAACATAAATAAGTCTACGCGAAATAGGTTATAGGTTGGCAGGCATGTTGATATTCCCACCTTAAATGGAGTAGGTACAGGGTCTTCCAACGAGGACTGAACAGGGGCTCATTTTTGAGCTTCCTTGTAATTTAAAGAAAAATCCAAAATAGCCAATCGATGTACTTTTTCCTGCAGAATTCAAAAATGAAACCAAAAATTTATTTGAACCAGAAACAAAAGAGTTACGATATGGATAAGGTGTTTTTTAAATGGAACAAAGCTTTTTTTATACGATTTTTGGAACGAGTGATTTTTCTTTGTCCGTTCTGATTAAAATATTTAATATTGTGACAGCTATTTTTATTAAATTTTAATGTTTTATCCAGTATAATTTAACTTTAACCTGTTTGAAACATACACTAGGTAATAAAGGTATAATCACCTTTGAATCCTTCAAAGTCATTTCGGCAATATTATAGTAAATTTGTCAAATTTTTTGAGTATATACAGGGTGATTCAAAAGTACTTTGACAAACTTCGGGAGGTAATTGCTGGCAATATTTTAACATGAAAAGTTCTTATAAACAGTGGTCCTTGGCGACTTCGTTACGGAGATACAGGGTGTTGAAATGTTAAAAGAAATAGTAATAATTTTTAAATAACTCCTTAACGAGTTATTTTTTTTTAATGAAATCTTGTGAATTAAATAAGCATTTAAGGACACTTATTTTCAAAGTACAACACGTTCGTAAATTTAACCAGTGGCGTCGGTACAAAATGTTACTATCATATTTTTTGTGAAAACTATGCTACACCACTGACTTATTTTATTTTAACTTTTTTCTTATAAATCCCCTCTTTATTTAGAACAAAAAAGATCAAGTGTGTTTTTTTGATACGAAGGACGGTTTAAGCGTAAATTATTATTTTATTTGAATATACACAAATATTAAAAAATGTGTTTTAAACTGATCAACCACTCAAATATTTATTACAGTATTTTAACGAATAAACGAATACCTACATACATACTTACTAATAAACAAATATGTATATGCCTAAGGAAGGTATTTGAGGATGCCTATTTTCTAAGTATAATACGTTTTCAGTGGCATACATTTATTAGTATGTTATTTTTTAATATTTTGTATTTTGACAAGGCGGCTTTGGAAATGCTTTTTTTGTCGATAAATTAAAATATATTTGACAGTTAGTTACCACTGAGTTTTATTTCTTCAGTTTTGTTATTTTTAATGGTAACTAACTATCAAATATATTTTAATTTATCGACAAAAAAAGCATTTCCAAGCCGCCTTGTCAAAATACAAAATATTAAAAAATAACATACTAATAAATGTATGCCACTGAAAACATATTATACTTAGAAAATAGGCATCCTCAGATACCTTTCTTAGGCATATACATATTTGTTTATTAGTAAGTATGTATGTAGGTATTCGTTAAAATACTGTAATAAATATTTGAGTGGTTGATCAGTTTAAAACACATTTTTTAATATTTGTGTATATTCAAATAAAATAATCATTTACGCTTAAACCGTCCCTCGTATCAAAAAAACACACGTAATCTTTTTTGTTCTAAATAAAGGGAAGATTTATAAGAAAAAAGTTAAAATAAAATAAGTCAGTGGTGTAGCATAGTTTTCACAAAAAATATGATAGTAACATTTTGTACCGACGCCACTGGTTAAATTTACGTACGTGTTGTACTTTGAAAATAAGTGTCCTTAGATGCTTATTTAATTTACAAAATTTTATAAAAAAAAATAACTCGTTAAGGAGTTATTGAAAAATTATTACTATTTCTTTTAACATTTCAACACCCTGTATCTCCGTAACGAAGTCGCCAAGGACCACTGTTTATAAGAACTTTTCGTGTTAAAATATTGCCAGCAATTACCTCCCGAAGTTTGTCAAAGTACTTTTGAATCACCCTGTATATAGGAAGTTTTATCATACAGGGCGTAAAAAAATGGGCACATTAGTGTCACAGCTAGTCCGTCCATGCAGCTGTAAGTAATTCGCAACACTTTCTGGGATAGTAATTTGAAGGGTCTTATCTGGTATAGATTATATGAAAAAAAAATTGAAATATACCTGTTGGTTTAATAATTATGTGTCAAAAACTTAATTCTATGGGAGCTCTTTGGGAGCCCATATCTCCGAAAAGGAGGCCGATACGACAGAAGTTTATATGAACTTGTATTCTTTCACGTGTTTTTTTCATATCCGGGAGATTTCCCACATTTTCCCGGACACCCTGTATATACAAACGCTTTTTTTCACCCATAAATAACTTTTGTTTGTACACGAGATAAGCTGTATGGATCTAAAAGTAAATGTCTATGGAATTTTAGAAGAAATCAGTGAAGGATTAAAAAATTCTAATTTTAATTCACGCAGTCTTTAAAATAATTATTACGTTTGTTTAATCTAAACCTAATTTTGTTTCACTGCCAGAGTTGTCATTTATGTCAATAACAATGTTATGAGTTTATATATGTGACTAGTAAAGTCCGCATCATATGGGATTTTTTTGTATTAATAACTTTATTCGAAATTTGACTTTGGCATCAAGTTCTGCTTCGATCGAGATGAAAATTAAGCAAAAAAATAGTAGTCACGTAAAAGTAATTAGAAAAAGTTTAAATGCAGTTTCTAGCCACATGCAAAATTTTAGCTGCATAAAATAATTTTGATTTAAAAAATGGGTAAAACCCATATTTTGTAAATTGCACCATCACTTTTGCAAAATAAGGCTCAACGCATTAACCTATATAAAACTTCTTAGTTTTGACAATGCTTTATTTCAGATACATTTTCTTTAAAGTAGCGCCATATTAAATGTGTGTTTTTCTACAAAATCAAAATTTGGCTATTAAAATTTGGTCGCATGTGATGCAAAGTTTATTTGTTTTTGACCCTGTATAAGGTAATTTCATAAAATAAGTGTTTTTGAAAACGTAGTTTGTGTCTGAAAGTAATACACCTTAATATTAAGACAAAAAAGAACACAGTGTCATCATTAGTGAAGTGTTCATTAAGGGGAAAATAAATTTTAGTGGTGGGTAAAAAATCAAAATTATCTTATGCAGCTGAAATTTTGCATGTGGGCTAGAAACTGCATTTAAAAAAACTTCCTAATAACTTTTTTACGATTTTTTTTTCATTATTTTTTGGAAAAAATTTAAATTTGATAGATAATGCGAATCACGTGACTAATATTTTTTTTGCTTAATTTTCATCTCGATCGAAGCAGAACTTGATGCCAAAGTCAAATTTCGAATAAAGCTATTAATAAACAAAATCCTATATGATGCGGAGTTTACTGGTCACACTGTATATAAAATACGAATCTTCTAAAATTTAATTAAAATATTCTTTATGTACTGAATTTTTCCAGGTTTCGGCCGGTATATTGTTATTCCTGTTTGTCTTCCCGTTAACAATTTTTTTTGCATCCAATAATAAGTGATTTCGTGTTCTTTTATAAACTCAGAGTAATAATTTTACCACGGGCGCGGCTCCATAATAAAAAAAAAACTAGTTGAACACTAATATTTCTACGCACCACAGAATCAACACCTTAACAAATTTCTCAAACGCACAATAGGGTAGACAAGGGATGATTCAACCCTGGGGAGGATTCCACCAGTTTAATTATTTTTGATGATTTTAAACTTGCTGCCCTTTTTCACATTGAAATTAGTTTACTTTGGTCCGACAAAGTGACTTATCAAAATCTGTCAGTTTGAGAGTACCAGGAGAAAAGTTATTCGCTGATGAATTTTTTGACTATAAAATGTAATTATTTTGTATTTTATTTTTTAACAGCCATTTTACTATTTTTCTTAGCGGAATAATTGTTAGTACAGTACCTTGTAGCTGGGAATATACCCGTTTAATAAATCAGAGAAATGTAACCTTGCTTTTTGTTTTGCAATTTTGAATATATATTTGGTTGCATAGGAACGTCTGGGGAGGTTTCCGCCATACATACTTGGGAAGGATTCAACCATGGTTGAATGACCCGCAGTCTTAAAACTTAGGACTATGTAAAACGTTTGATAGTAAATATTTTCAGATGCCGCGTAAATATATTCGCAAAACGAACAGGGAGGTTAATGAAATTGCTATAAAAAATGCTCTTAAAGATGTTTTTAACAATAAAATGCAGGTTAGAAGTGCTGCTAGGCTGTACAACGTGAATAGAAATCCGCTTCTTTCACGGGTTCGAGTTTCCTTTATCTTTAGACGAAGAGTTGTTGGTATCGAAGGGTGATTTTGTCATAACTACATTTGCAACAAAATGTACTGTTCGGTAGTTCGGTGCTATATTGGTCAAGTGCTAGAAATACATAGCAATGAGTACAAATTAAAATTTCTTAGAAGAAAAAATAATTCAAACACATTCACTTTTCCATTAATGGACGATATATCTACTGTTGAAAGGGATGATATCGTCAGAAAACTCCCGTAACCACAAAGTCAGGGCACTGCAAGATCTTCTTTGTTTAAATTTAAAGTTAATTTTAGGGGATGGAACATTTCTTAATTTTTTTTATCACTATATGTTATAGATAAAGGTTGTGTTTTATTTTTCGTAATAATATTATTTTTGTATTGTTCAAGTTCATAGCATATGAAACCAGGGGCGGTTCTAGACCCAAAATATTGGGGGGGCACCACATTGGCGCAGCCACGATTTTTGGTAGCCTTCGCAAGCAAATAACGCCGCAGCCCAAAATTTTTTAGGATCACGCCCAAATTGTATCAAGTTATGTAAATAATAAAGCACCCGGATTTTTTTTATCACTGGCATGAAATCATAAGTAGTTAGCAATTCGATCAGCGATAAATTTATTTATTGAGTATTAGGTTTCACGAAAAAATATTTGTATTATTTCAGTTTTCCTCAGTCGCATTGTAGGGACATAGGTTAAAGACCAAAATTTAAATCAGATCACTGCAGGCAGATAATTAAAATGCTGGCCAATATTCTCTACTTCCCCGCAAGAACAATTATTGGACATTGGTCAGCACTCAGTAGCAACGAAACACGAAAGTACCCGTTGAAACGGGGATGATTAATGCGTGCGCAGCGTGTATAGTAAAGCGAGGTTGTCATTGTTGCCAAATTGATTGTATTTCTCTCCAGATGTTTTAAAGTTTTTTTCAGAAATGTTGGGGGGTCCTAGGCCCCCCCGTAGAACCGTCCCTGTATGAAACATAGTTTTGTAGTATTTAATTCATTATTTTTAACCTGTATTTTTATATGCTATAATAAATATCTACTTTTAACCAGCATTTTCCTAATGGTTGAATCATACCCATGCCATGGTTGAACCTACCCCAGCTCGGGGGTGATTTAACCAATCTGCCTAATTTTAGTAAAAAAAAACGATTCTCCTAACTAAAAACTTGTTGGGCCCCTTTATGTTGCAAACTAAGTTGACAATACCTCAAGGTACAAGGTTGTTAAAAAATAAATACTATTTTTCCTTTGGAGTAAAAATAAGACCAACTAAAAATAAAAACGGATGAATCATCCCCAGTCTCCCCTACATAGGCTTTCTCAAGACTGATTATATATCCTAATCGTATCAGGCCCGGCGCTGGGGTCAGTTAACAAGGGTGCCTAACTTAAATAACAATTGCAAACGCCATAAACTTGTCGAATACGAGGTGGACCCACCTGCTCTTGATAACAAGGACAACATTTCTATGCAAAATAATGGTAAACAAATGACATTGTTAAAATTATAAATATGTCATCCTGTAGACCTTCCAGGTATAGAACAATGAGGTTTTATTAAAATAAATGACAGGTAGCAAAACCCAAGACGATATACTTTGAGATGTATAGGTACTTTACAAGTTTTATATTTTCAGTCATTTCAACAGCTTATTGCTTCCAGGATGTATCCCAAACGTAAGCGAATCGTCAGTCCTTAAAATATTTTATATAAGTACATAGTAGGTAAGTATCTTTTCGTAAAATAGAAAATCTAGAAGAAAAATGTGCAAAATGCGGGTCACGCGACACACTTCATTTCCTGACTCACTTTGCACCCCATCTTGTTCTGTTTAGTAGGGTATAAATTATTTAATTTCGATTATAATACCCGCATAATTCGAGGCATAATTAGCAATAACAGGGAGGAACTAAAGTGCCTATAATCACAAACTAAATTAAAAATCAATATTTAAGTAAGTATGGTATGGTACAAAATGTATACCTACATACACATATATACACAACTTTCAATGCAGACCCCCATAAGCAGTGGCGTAGCTAGCATGGGTGACACCCGGGGCGGAATTCGTGGTGTCACCCCAAAAATGAAAACTGATTATTATTTTTTTTTAATTAAAATATAAATGAGTAAACAAAAATATGTAAGTACCTTAAAAGCTCTTTTTTCTAGATTTAACAGCTGCAAACTCACTAATTACGTCCTCAAAATTTATTTTTTGCGTTGCCTCGTGTTCTATTGTTAACATATGCTTAGACTGTTGAGTCTTCTTTCGCTCATTGTAGCCCTCAAATAGTTTTTTATTAATTTGAGTTTGCTGAAACTTCTTTCACACAAATTAATATTTAAAAATACCAAATAAATTCGGTCAACAAGGAAACATCCAACATTGTTTCTTGCGGTGAAGGGACGAAGAATATTAAAATGAATTCGGTTAACGGATAAAATTAGGACAGGGCTTATGCATGTTGTTAAACTAAGACAATTATTTTGAATAATTTAATAACAAGAGAGATGATAGAAGTAAGAAGATTCTTAGATCTTAAAATATAAAAGCAATTTTTGTGTTTATTTTTATAAAATAAAATTGTGATTTGTAAAGTAAAATGAGCCGCATATAAGTAAATAACACATTTTGTATGTATGTTAATAACCACTGAATGATCTTAAAAAATAAAATAAAAGTGGCGTTACTCAGTGATTATTATTGTTGATAAAAATTGTCATAATTATGATTTGTGTATTTTTTTCATCACTGTCGGGTTATCGGGTGGGTCGGGTGTCACCCCTAAAAGGGTGACACCCGGGGCGGTCCGCCCCCCCGCCCCCCCTCTAGCTACGCCACTGCCCATAAGTATTATTTTTATAAAGATGTGAATCATTATATTTATTATGATATCATTTTACCCTCGATTTAACTTCTGATTCTGTAACTGTTGTTATGTTGACGTTGTTTCAAACCAAGACATTTCAAAACTAAACCCGCCGATTTTGTTATGTCATAAAAATCCTACGTGTCAGTTATTGACATTTAGTGACATTTGTTATGGTCTGTCAATTTTATCTTGAGAAAGATGACAAACAATTGCATTGGTCAATCCACGTACCAAATTACACAGCGACATATTTGTGGCATTCGCTATATCTTTTGCTTTACAGGTTACATTATACCGTGCGAGCAAAAAATGTTTGCATCAAAGAGGGATTGGATTAAAAAAAGTAGGGCTTGGTTTAGATCACAATGATATGGGGACGATATATCTAACCAAATCTAGGTTAAACTTTTGTCAAATTCATATTATGACATGATATGCCAAACTAATGAGTAATAAAATAAGTAGACAAATACAAATTTATTTTTGTTGTTTACAAAATTAACAAAGTAGGAATATACAAAAAGAAAAAGAAAAATAATTACATAAATTGCTGAAATTAGCCACCGCCATGTATGGGTAAACCATTATTGAGAGTAATTCTTGCGTCTTTCAAAATCTGCGGCTTGTATTTCTTGGAATACTTGCACTTTATAAAGAAATAAATTTAGCTTCTTCTTAAGAATAGTCCTGCATGTTCCATAAGATCTTCACTTCTTTGGGACAGGCGTCTTATACAATTTGTTGGCGTATTTTGCATTATTTCACGAACGTTTCCAACAAGTTCTTCTGTTCTTACAGATGGTCTTCCTGCTCCTTTTTTGTGTTGTATAGAACCTGTTTCCCTAAACACAGCCACGGTTCTTTTCAGGCAATGATAAAAATCCCCAGCAATAAAAGCAACCTTAGGAAAATGTTCGTGAAAATCGTCCATGCACAAACCCGGATTGTATTGCCACTCACCATTTACTCTAACCCTGTTTCGAAAATACGCTTCAACTATGAATGTTTTGTGCTGTTCCGTAAAGCCCATTGTGTGAATTGTTCAAGAAATTGGAAAAATTAGCGATGAATCAAATTACTTGTAACGACTGTCAAAGATGACGGAATAACTGATTGATTGTTAATTCAGGTAGTTACTGACACCCAACAGGTGTTAAGCTCTACGGCTAAGCATTACGTCCTTAGATGCAAGGCCCGCTTTGATGCAAATAATTTTTGCTTGTACGGGTAGTTATAGATTTATCTCGTATCTATTGACATTTTTTGTATATCGATATTTGATATTGCTCAGCCCTAATAATAACATAATATTATAGTAATTATGCGAGAAAAAAAATTTCTAAACCACCTGAAAATTCCTTAAACTTTCTCTTATTAATACTAGGTACCTATACAGGGTGTCCTAAACAAAAAGGTATAGTCAATAATTTGGGATTAAGGAGATTGGTTAAAAATAAAGTAGAACTTCATATAAAATAGTGTTCTATGTCCATTTATTATAAAGCTACAGTCCCCTAAGATGTTTTATTCTAAATATTTTCGAAACCTTTCTAGGTACCTACAAATTTAAAATTTACATATTTTGGTAAACTTTGTACGCTGAATAGAACTGTGGTTTTAAAAATATCGATATTTAAGGAATGTGGCCAGAAATAGGAGACAGTGGGGTAAAAATAGACATTACGTTTTTTACGCTAACATTTATACTTTTTTATGTCAATTTAGAAAAAAGCTGACATATTTAAGTACATACCGGGTGTCCACGGAAGGTGGCTCGCCCCTCTAACTTTTTTGTTTTTCAAGATAATGAAATAAAATTCGGACGATTTGTATACGACATAAAACTGCATTTTTCGACAGATGACCCAACATTATGGAACTTCCGGTTTCACCGGAAGTGACATAAACTTTCTATTTTTAAATGGGACACCTGGTATATTTTTACTTTTTTGACTCCATATGACATTCTAAATACAACGATGTGTCACTTGTCACTTTTTGTCACCAAGAAAATATTTTTTTTCCAAATTTATTGTTTTATCTAGAGGGCTATGAATACCTTAAAATCGCTTATTTCAGTTCTCTAATCTTGGGAAAAATACAATTTTACTATTTTTGATCCAATGCTATGTGCCATGTAAAATTTAATCTTTAAAGTTGTATAACTCATTTTTTTTAAATGGCAACATGGTGGCTCGTCCGGTTAAGAAAAAAGAGGATTTTATTACGATGATTTTGATACCACACACTATTAGGTTTTAGAAAAGCTGTCATTAAAAAACTTTAAAAAGTTAACTTGGAACTTTCCTAATATAAAGCATCCTTTGAGAATCAGAAAGTAGCCTGTGACCAGCAAAACTGATAAAACAAAATCATGCCTTGAAGAAAATTGAAATGCCAACAGCTTCTGCCAAAGTAAATTAGTTTAGAAATAAGTGATTTTAAGGTATTCATAGCCCTCTAGATAAAACAATAAATTTGGAAAAAAAATATTTTCTTGGTGACAAAAAGTGACAAGTCGTATTTAGAATGTCATATGGAGTCAAAAAAAGTAAAAATATACCAGGTGTCCTATTTAAAAATCGAAAGTTTATGTCACTTCCGGTTAAACCGGAAGTTCCATAATGTTGAGTCACCTGTCAAAAAATGCAGTTTTATGTCGTATACAAATCCCCCGAATTATATTTCATTATCTTGAAAAACAAAAAAGTTAGAGGGGCGAGCCACCTTTCTTGGACACCCGGTATATTAATGTACCTTTTTTCGTAAAATATGTCAGGTTTTTCTAGTTTGATATAAAAAAACATAATGTTAAAGTAAAAAAGTTATGTCGATTTTTACCCCACTTTATGTATTCGCTACTTCTCTGCATTTCTTAAATATTGATATTTTTAAGACCATTTTACCAAAATATCCAACTATTAAATTTTTATCCACAAAGGTTTCGAAAATATTTAGAAAACCCATCTTCAGACTCCCTTTAGGGGGCTATATAGCGTCGTAATAAATGGTCATAGGTAATTTTACATGAAGTTCTAGCACTGTTAAATATCAAGATGCTAATTCTGACTGCATAGTATCTATACTCCTATACACCAATATACAGGTGGTCACACCGTATCATTAATAAATGAATAAAAAGCAACTCGATCAGATAATGTAGAAAATGGTAGGTACGGGGACGAGTCGACCCTGATTTTCTAATTTTCAGGCAGGTGGAAAACAATTTACCAAAGAACAAAGAGCATGACGCTCGATTTCTTCAGGGACGCATTTCGAGTAAATGGTGGTTTTCTTAAGTACTAGGATACAGGTATGGATTTGGCCCACCGATAGTGTAAGTTCCATTTTTACCACCTGATTTTATATTAGGTACCGTAGAGTGGTGTTACTTTGCAATGCTATTAGGATGTTATGCTGCATATTTTTTTTTGAAACAAAGGTTTGCAATGTATAATATATTTTAAGGATTGTAAAAGTGTTTTAGTAAGCATATCCCAACAATTAGATAAGACATTTCGAATCAGAAGACGTTTTTTTTTTATTATTTTGTATTGGGCAAAGTTACCCCGTATGTGGGGCTAATTTGCCATTACGTATAAAATCGTTATAAAGCTGCCTATATGCAAGTAAGTAAGGGGTTACTTTGTTCACTTAAAAGTTGCCACAAACGGCTACAATTTTTTTTTTGGGGCTGTCAGAAAAATAAAACACATAGCTTTAATTAATTAATATTTTTAAATTTTCTTTATTTGAAAAAGATATAAAATACCAAAAAACAATATTTTGAACAACTTAGAACTTAGAACACAAGTAAACTAAAATAACATTTTTAGTAAGAAAAAAACATAGGTAGGTAATGCTTTAACTAGGAACATTTTAAAAAATCAAACCTTTTCTCTTAACGACCTAAAAGCAAAACAACACCAAAACTCTAAAACTAAATGTAGGAACGGAAGAGATCACATCTTTAAAAGTTAAAGGGCACTTAAATTCTCACTAAATTGATGAATATCTCTGATCATTTTTGGTTTTTTGAGAATAGTTTCGATATCATCATAATCATCAACAGGCTTTTGGTGGAAGTTCTTGACTTTATTATATACGGTACGTTTTGGGACATTAGGGAATTATTGGAAACGCTATAAGGTAAACGCCTTATTATGGTCGTTCTTAAAATGACAGCTAAGCATGCGCACTAAAAAAAATTTAATATGGGAACCATAATAAAATACTGCCTTCCCCTATTTACGACTAGTTACCGTAAGTAAAATGACGTTTCCTTATTTCCCTTATTCGGCAAACCGAACCTCAAAGATTGTTGCATTATAACTTTTAAATTGGTGAACTTTATGTTTTGAGTCTGTTAATTTTTTAAATACATTTTTAATATTTGCATGCTGTTAGGTGTAAAAAACATGAGTAGGTTATCAAATCCTGAAGGATGGGAGGTCATTAGACATTAGGTTAAAAATAGCGCTGTCGTAAAAAGGAAAGCGTCCCAATAAGTTCTTATTTCTTAGAGAAATAAGGTTAAGACCTTATTAAAATAAGGCATTCCCTTATTAGTGCTGACGTAAAAATTATCTTTTCAATAATTCCCTATTGAATAAGTTAACAGCTGTTGCATAAGACATACCTCTAGCACGCACGGCGTCAACAGCACGGGCTAGGCTTTCTTCGGTATAATCTCTATACCAACGGGAGCCTAATTTTCGCTTATAATTTCTAACCATTTTGGTATCTAAAAACAAAAGTTATTATCAAATACAAGGTAAAAATTTCGGGGGCAAAGTTGCCCCCTCAATGAAAAAATAATAAATTTATTCAATATATTTCACACAAATTATTTAAAAAATGTCATAATCCAGCATATTATTGGGAAACGTATCTAGTTTGATAACAACAAGCTTTAACAGCACTTGATTTAATCCTAGCGGTCCGATAGGCATTAGAAAGTTAGCTATTATAAATAAGCATTTTACCACGTGTTTACTTACTTGAAAATGTTAACCGCCAAACTACCTGTTCACAGCTGCTTGTCGTCGAGAGCTATCGCAATATCGTTAGTAAATGGGTTGGACCCTTCTCCCCTCCATAATATTTACGAAATAGGAAGAAATTAGATGTTGTCAAATTCCTTTCTGAATGGGCAAAGTTACCTCCGCGGGCAAAGTAACTCCACTCTACGGTATTATATTCGCAATAATATTAGACAGCAAACATGGTAATTAAACCGTTAAACGTACCTATATATGTATTAAATATACCCGAAAACACTCAAGCAATTTTGTCAATACTAACTTCTAATGAGGAGAATAATAGTCTTGTTTCCAGCAAACCAAAAATATTGTTTCAGGAGCAAGCCGTCTATTTTATTGCTGGAACATGCCGTTTCCAGGGCAATGATTTTAAATACCGGTTATTATTAGGGTTATCATTAGAGCAAAATATCTCATGGAATTATTTCCTCTGACTTCGTACAACCCGGTGCTCTCTATATAAAAGCGATGACTTACTGACAGAACTTTTGGACTTATAACTAGACTTATAGCGTTTTCGGTTTACAGCTCCGAGAGTGCTCCGAGAGCGCTCTGTGACGTCATCGATCGGCCCGAGATTTGCTGTCACTCCGAAGGCGGTTGCCCTCGGACGGAGTGTAAATTGAACGTAATTGCGCTTGAAAATTTGACAGATGTCAACATACAAAAGTAAACAATTAATTTTCAAATTTAAATCTACTTGAGTGCGTTTATGACATATTATATTTAATATTCATCGAACTAACGAAAAACAAACACAGAAAACACAACAAACGAGGTTACACATCAACAAAATAATAGAAAATGGTGGTGGTTTGCGGTTCTGCGCAAGCGCTGCCTCTCTACTCTGTAAAAATTTTCAGATCGAAAAAGAGCACTCTCAAACGGATTCAGAGTAAAAAAATTTGTAAATCGAACGTCCTACTCCGAGTGAGAGTAGTGGATTTTGATACCGAACACGCAAATCTCGGGGAGAGCACTCTCAGAGTGCGCGAGAGCAGTAAATCGAAAACGCTATTAGATATATTATATTTCAAGTGCAGAGGATATCCTAAATATCATGCCTCTTGATTAAAACGTTATACCGAGCTGCCCTTCTTCTCAAAATAAATATTATTTTTGCCCTCCGCTGTCACCGAATTTACCCGAATCCGCACATACCGGGTGTCCACGGAAGGTGGCTCGCCCCTTAAACTTTTTTGTTTTTCAAGATAATGAAATAAAGTTCGGGGGATTTGTATACGACATAAAACTGAATTTTTTGACAGGTGACTCAGCATTATGGAACTTCCGGTTTAACCGGAAGTGACATAAACTTTCGATTTTTAAATGGGACACCTGGTATATTTTTACTTTTTTTGACTCCATATGACATTCTAAATACAACGATGTGTCACTTGTCACTTTTTGTCACCAAGAAAATATTTTTTTTTCAAATTTATTGTTTTATCTAGAGGGCTATGAATAGCTTAAAATCACTTGCTTCAGTTCTTTAATCTTGGAAAAAATACAATTTTACTATTTTTGGTCCAATGCTAGTGCTATGTAAAATTTACTATTTAAAGTTGTATAACTCCTTTTTTTAAATGGCAACATGGTGGCTCGTCAGGTTAAGAAAAAAGAGGATTTTATTACGATTAATTTGATACTAAACACTATTAGGTTTTAGAAAAGCTGCCATTAAAAAACTTTAAAAACATAACTTAGAACATTCCTAAAATGAGGCATCTTTTGAGAATAAATTTAGATTTAAATGCATCAAGTAGCCTGTGACCAGCAAAACTGATAAAACAAAATCATGCCTTGGAGAAAATTGAAATGCCAAGCAGCTTCTGCCAAAGTAAATTATTTTGTTGTTTAAAAAACATGACAAATAATAGTTTTACAAGGAGTGAAAAAGTTGCTATGTTATTATTGTCTGTCTCATTTCGCATTTTCGGAACCAGTTTTGGGTACCTAATAGTGCCGGGTTGGATGACGCCGATTAAAATATCTTTGTGCGTAAAGTCGTGCAGCATCGGTTGAATTATTTCTACATTCTCCAAACACTAATAACATAACATATCAACTTTTTTACTCCTTGTAAAACTATTATTTTCCATGTGCCAAAATAATTTACTTTGGCAGAAGCTGTTGGCATTTGAATTTTCTCCAAGGCATGATTTTGTTTTACCAGTTTTGCTGGTCACAGGCTACTTGATGCATTTAAATCTAAATTTATTCTCAAAAGATTTTAGGAAAGTTCTAAGTTATCTTTTTAAAAATTTTTAATTGCAGCTTTTCCAAAACCTAATAGTGTATGGTATCAAAATAATCGTAATAAAATCCTCTTTTTTCTTAACCTGACGAGCCACCATGTTGCCATTAAAAAAAAGGAGTTATACAACTTTAAAGAGTAAATTTTACATAGCACATAGCATTGGACCAAAAATAGTAAAATTGTATTTTTTCCAAGATTAAAGAACTGAAATAAGTGATTTTAAGGTATTCATAGCCCTCTAGATAAAACAATAAATTTGAAAAGAAAAATATTTTCTTGGTGACAAAAAGTGACAAGTGACACATCGTTGTATTTCGAATGTCATATGGAGTCAAAAAAAGTAAAAATATACCAGGTGTCCCATTTAAAAATCGAAAGTTTATGTCACTTCCGGTTAAACCGGAAGTTCCATAATGCTGAGTCACCTGTCAAAAATGCAGTTTTATGTCGTATACAAATCCCCCGAATTTTATTTCATTATATTGAAAAACAAAAAAGTTAGAGGGGCGAGCCACCTTCCGTGGACACTCGGTATACAGTGTGTATCAGCCAAATGGAATAAATTCGATAATAAATACATGGGGGCGTGTCCAAAAAAACGCTCGTACACGTCGATTGGTATTTCTAGTTGCGCATTTTTTTCAATAAAAACTTTTTATACAGGGTGTGTCATGTAACAGTTGCCAATACCAACTTTCTTATTTTAAATGCAGTGTAGCAATGTAGGTATATTATTTAATTTTTGGATTCTTTAGAAAGTTTTAGACATTTCATGTACAATATCCTATCTATCTTCAACTGTTTCGGAAAGTGTCAGATTTATTGCATTTCAGCGTTTCTTTTCACTGATGTGAAATTTAAAAAAAGGTAAAGTTTTGTTTACTTTTGTTTAAAACTCCTGACCTTAGAAAATTGTTGTCTGTCTGCGTGACAGTAGTTGTTTAGTGTTATATAGTCGTTTGAACCTCGTTAACTGCAGATCAGAAAAATGAAAAATGGTTTATTTAACGGAAATGCACAAAATAACAATTCTACAGATAATTGGTTATGGGGATAAAATACGGACACAAAATGGAAGTTGCTCGCTTATTTCATAAAAAATTTCCTAATTTTCCGCCTATAACTCAAGGGAAAATTGAGGAAAACCCACATAATTGTAGTCAAAAAACAGGCCGAATGCTCGTTGTTAGCCATTCATCGATTATTCGAACATTACAAAAAAAGCTCATGGAAGACGATTTTGATAGGAGAACTTACTTTTGTAAACAAATTATGGCAATGTTAGATAACAATATGTGATACAATTAGAACATGTTTTGTTTTCTGATGACTACACCTTTACACTTCACGGTCATGCTAATCGTCAGAATTGCCGCTATTGGTCTAGGAAAAATCCTCACTGGATTAGAGAAGAGCATACGCAATATCCTGAAAAGGTTAATGTTTGGGTTTGGGCAGGAATAGTTGGAGATCATATCATAGGTCCCTTTTTCATTAATGGCAATTTAAATAGCAAAAATTATTGAGCACTTCTCCAAAATAATGTCTTGCTAACTTTGACAAACTTATCCTGATCCAACAAACCCACAACTTCCAGCGAATATGATATTATGGTTTCAGCTAGATGGAGCACCGCCCCATTACCAAATCAATGTTCGGCAGTACTCATCGGCGTGGGTCTAGGACATTTTGGCGCGGCCGATTCGGCGCCAAGAACAGTTCGGCGCTGGCCGATTCGGCGCCAAACCAGTTCGGCGCCTCTGGTTGCCCTATGCTTGAATATAGATTTAGATACTCAAAATTTTAGTAAGCTTTGTCCTGTTGAAACCACAAGTTAGGAGTTATGTTTTGGTTTAATAATTGGGGTAATTGGTTCCTTAAAAAATCTGCATACATTTCTCCATTTAAGTGGCCTTCGAAGAAATGCGGGCCAATAACTCTATCCCCGATTATACCACTCCACACGTTAATTGATCAAGAATGTTGATTTGGCAGAGTTCTCATCCAGTGGGGATTTTCCGACGCCCAATAGTGCAATTTCTAATTATTCATATTTTAGTTTTTAGTTAATACCTTTGAGTTGAGTACCCTAATTTGGGTTTAGATATCCCATTGTATTGACAAGTATTAGTGTACGGTATTGACCATTAAGATACATTAAATCCTATTATTTTAAAATTCCAGGATGAAATTAAGTTGAGAATATAGCAGGTATTGTTATACTTTCTTTAATTAGGGTCAGTGCTAAAGATTTAACTGTTTGTCTTATAATACCATTATACACCATTTTTTCGCGCCGAACTGGCTGGTGCCGAACTGGGTCGGCGCCGAATTTAGCTGCGCCGAAACGGCCGCGCCGAAAAGTCCCATTCCCATCGGCGTAGCTAGGGGGCCCCCCTGAAATATTCCATAGAAAAAAAATTGCAATTACAATAATGTAAATAAGGGGTCCAGGCTCCCCCTGAAAACTAAGGCTAGCTACGCCGATGGCAGTACCTCAACCGAGTATTTCCAAATCGATGGATGGGGAGGCGTAGATCGATGGAATGGCCAGCACGATCCCCTGATCTGACGCCATTAGACTTCTTCTTAGGGGGTTATGTCAAAAAATATTGTATACAAAACTAAACCCCTCAACTTAGCTGACTTAAGAAGACGAATAACGATTGCGATTAGATCGGTCACGCCCTAGATGTTCAGTAACATTAAAAGAAATTTCTATTTAAGATTAGGATTTTGCCAAGACGTTCGCGGCGAACATTTTCAACAGCTCCTACATTAACGTTTTTTTTTTGTTTTTTCAATTATCAAGAAATAAACAGTACCTATTACTTACTCGTTTTTGAGTGTGTTGTTAATTATTGCAATCAATCTGAAAACACATAATATTTTCGAAACAGTTGATATATATATATATATATTGATAGGTATAGGATATTGTACATGAAATTATCTAAAATTAAATAAAAGAATCAAAAATTGAATAATATACAGGGTTGCATTTAAAATAAGAAAGTTGGTATTGGCCACTGTTACATGAACCCTGTATAAAAAGTGTTTATTGAAAAAAATGCTCAACTAGAAATACCAATCGACGTGTCCGAGCGTTTTTTCGGACACGCCCTCATGTATTAATTATCGAATTTATTCCATTTGGCTAATACACACTGTATATACGATTTACTAGAATTATTTGAGGACCTATTATTATTCTTAAACTCCAATTTTCCGATTGCGATTATCCCTTTGGTTTTTGGAATATACTACAATTTGGTTAATATAAATAGGTTAACATTAAAATTATTTTCTCCAAAAGCAAGGCCTAAATAAAGAATATGTTATAAGTCAAACGACGTTTGTACCTACCTTTAATACCAAATGTTACAGAATGAAGCCCTTCTATATCACACGGTCAAAGGTAACTAGATTTTCAATTCGAACATCGGCACGGGTAAAGCAAATTATTTTGAAAATCAAGACAGCTTTGTTTCAATTATTTTAAAAACTGTGAGGTTAAATTCGAAGATAATAAAAAAAAATAGTAGTCACGTGATTCGCATTATCTGTCAAATTTTAATTTTTTCCAAAAAATAAATCAGAAGTGGGGTTATTTCTGAAAGTATCGAAAAAAGTTATTAGAAAACGTTTTTTTAAATGCAGTTTTTAAGCCCACATGCAAAATTTCAGCTGCATAAGATAATTTTGATTTTTTACCCATATTTTGTAAATTGCACCACTTTTGCAAAATAAGACTCAACGCAACCTACATCAAAGTTCTTAGTTTTGACAATGCTTTATTTTAGATACATTTTTTTTAAAGTAGCGCCATATTAAATGTGTTTTTCTACAAAATATTAAAATTTGGTCTCATGTGATGAAAAGTGTATTTGTTTTTGGCCCTGTTTAAGGTAACTTCATAAAATAAGTATTTTTGAAAACGTAGTTTGTGTCTGAAAGTAATACACCTTAATATTAAAACAAAAAAGAACACAGTGTCATCAGTAAAGTGTTTATTAAGTGGAAAATAAATTTTAGTGTAACTTAACGTAAAGTTTATCTATTTTCAACGATTTAATTTAAAATCCCTTTATTAAAGTTTGTTATTCAGCTATGTCATAAAAAAAGTAAAAATAGTTTTTTATTTTTTAAGTGCATGCAGTTTCAAAAAATAAATTACAATGATGCACCAAAAACACGTTTACAACGACAAAATATGGGTAAAAAATTTAAAAAATTTTATGCAGCTGAAATTTTGTATGTTGGCTCTAAACTGCATTTAGAAAATCTTTGTTTAATAACATTTTTCGATATTATCAGAAATAACCCCACTTTTGAATTATTTTTTTGAAAAAATTAAAATTCAACAGATAATGCGAATCACGTGACTACTATTTTTTTGCTTAATTTTCATCTCGATCGAAGCAGAACTTGATGCCTAAGTCAAATTTCGAATAAAGCTATTAATTAAAAAAAAATCCCATATGATGCGGACTTTACTGGTCACACTGTATATAGTAGGTACTTTTGAACCTTTTATTTGATGTTTTAAAATAAACAAATAATGTAATATACTTAATATACAAAAACACATCAGAGTCGTAAACTTTGATTTGTCAGGAAAATTCTAAATGCGGATCTGTAGAACGGTACCTGTACATAATTTACCTGTAGATGGGAGACCACGATCCAAAGACCTATAGCGATCTGCTTTATCTCAAATGCTGCCCAACAAAGAGGTCATAATCTCAAGTCTGCGGTGTTTCGCTTTTTTATTTTTTTCTGGGCATAGCGTAACGTACTATTAAAGGCATCAGTAGCGGAACGTGACTATATTGATGTTCATAATAACAATAATAACGAAATTGTACACTTTTAATATTTTATTTTGAAAAGTTGACCTGTTAAATCTGTATTTTATTTGCGAAAAATGGCGCTCTGCTAAACCATAAAATTTTGAAATCAGTTTACAAGGGTACGACGGGTAAAAACTTGTGTCTTTTTTTAATTTTATACTCCTTGTCCCGTCTGATAAATGAATACCTTGGAGCCGCGCGGCTCTACAACTAGGTACAATCTGTGGGTACAATGCCAGAGGAGACTGGGGTATAAAATGCTTAAAAAGTAGTTTTAACGATGTTTTATCTAATATATACAGTGTCACCATCAGTAAAGTCCGCATCATATGGGTTTTTTTTTTTATTATGGAGCCGCGCCCGTGGTAAAATTATTACTCTGAGTTTATAAAAGAACACGAAATCACTTATTATTGGATGCAAAAAAAATTGTTAACGGGAAGACAAACAGGAATAACAATATACCGGCCGAAACCTGGAAAAATTCAGTACATAAAGAATATTTTAATTAAATTTTAGAAGATTCGTATTTTATATAGTGTGACCAGTAAACTCCGCATCATATAGGATTTTGTTTATTAATAGCTTTATTCGAAATTTGACTTTGGCATCAAGTTCTGCTTCGATCGAGATGAAAATTAAGCAAAAAAAAAATAGTACCTAGTCACGTGCGAATCATCTGTCAAATTTTAATTTTTTCCAAAAAATAATTTAAAAGTGGGGTTATTTCTGAAAATATCGAAAAAAGTTATTAGAAAAAGTTTTTTTAAATGCAGTTTCTAGCCCACATGCAAAACTTCAGCTGCCTATATAATTTTTATTTTTACCTATATTTTGTAAAAGGCACCACTTTTGCAAAATGAGACTCAACGCAATCTACATAAAACTTCTCAGTTTTGACAAGGCTTTATTTCAGATACATTTTCTTTAAAGTAGCGCCATATTAAATGTGTGTTTTTCTATAAAATCAAAATTGGGCTATTAAAATTTGGTCGCATGTGATGCAAAGTTTATTTGTTTTTGACCCTGTATAAGGTAGCTTCATAAAAGAAGTATTTTTTGGAAACGTAGTTTATGCCTGAAAGTAAAAAAATAAAAAGCAAAGTAAAGGGGTTTTCGGGTTTTAAATTAAATCGTCTGGGGTACCACAGGGCTCGCACCTGGGCCCGCTATTATTCAATCTATTTATTAATGACATCATGAAATTCTTGTCTTGCAATGGTCTTTTATTTGCTGATGATCTAAAAATTTATCTCAAAATATGTTCATTTAATGATGCATTAAATCTTCAAAATCAATTAAATATACTTAGTACTTGGTGCAGAAATAACGGAATGGATTTAAACGTTGGAAAGTGTCATGTAATGCGATTTCATCGCTTAAAAGAGCCACTATTTTTCAAATACCAACTCTCTGGCACTGAGTTAGAGTCGAAGGACATCACAAGGGACTTAGGTGTCACTCTGGATACATCCCTAACTTTCCTACCTCATATTGAGAACATAGTAAATAAGTCCTTGAAGATGCTGGGCTTTGTCAAGAGAACCACACGGGACTTTCAGAACATCAATTCCATTAAACTACTGTAGGTACTGTTCTTTGGTCAGACCGTGCTTAGAATATTGCTCCAGTGTTTGGTCTCCCTTCTATACTATTCATATTCGCAATATTGAGAAGGTACAACACCGGTTTCTGAGATATGCATTGTTTAAAAATAATATTGTCCTAGACCACCCCATTGATTACTCCAGCATAGAATCTCAATTAAATTTATCAACCCTTGAAGCTAGACGCCGGTGCAGGGACCTAAAGTTCGTTTATAACCTCTTAAATAATAAAACTGATTGCCCCAACTTGCTCGCGAAGATTGGATTGCATGTCCCCAGTCGGACCACTAGATCTGAAACATTGTTTCATGTTCCATTTCACAGAACAAATTATGCATTCCATTCTTGTATCCCCAGAATGCTCAGATTAGCGAACCGCTCTGCCGTAGAGTGTGGTTTTGAGTTTTTTGGTACAGTATCTCCTTTAAGTTTTTGAATGTGAGAGTAAATATTTTGATCCTCCATGAAGTTTTAAAGGCTCTTAAATATTAAATACTTACTTAAGGTTGTATTCATGTTACTACTTATTGTGATATTTCTTGTGATTTGTTATTTTATCTTACGATCTTCATAGATTATAGTTATTATTGTATTGTATTGTATTGTATTTTATTTTATTTTTATGATTGTGTAAAATTTTATTATGTGTAAGTTATTTCTTACCTACTTTCTTGTACATACCTAGTGTAAAAATGGGGTAACCCGTCAATAAATAAATAAATAAATAAATCGCTGAAAATAGATAAACTTTACGTTAAGTTAAACTAAAATTTATTTTCAACTTAAAAAACACTTTACTGAAGACACTGTGTTCTTTTTTGTCTTAATATTAAGGTGCATGTATTACTTTCAGACACAAACTACGTTTTCAAAAATAACTTAACGTAACGTAAAGTTTAGGTAATTATTTTCAACAATTTAATTAAAAACCCCTTTACTTTATTTTTTATTTTTATTTTTCAGACACAAAACTACGTTTTCAAAAATACTTATTTTATGAAGTTACCTTATACAGGGTCAAAAACAAATAAACTTTGCATCACATGCAACCAAATTTTAATAGCCCAATTTTGATTTTGTAGAAAAACACACATTTAATATGACGCTACTTTAAAGGGAATGTATTTGAAATAAAGCCTTGTCAAAACTGAGAAGTTCTATGTAGGTTGCGTTGTCTTATTTTGTAAAAGTGGTGCCATTTACAAAATATATGTAAAAAATCAAAATTATATTATGCAGCTGAAATTTTGCATGTGGGCTAGAAACTGCATTAAAAACTTTTTCCAATAACTTTTTCCGATATTTTCAGAAATAACACTTTTCATTTTTTTGGAAAAAATTAAAATTTGACAGATAATGCGAATCACGTGACTACGATTTTTTTTTCTTAATTTTCATCTCGATCGAAGCAGAACTTGACGCCAAAGTCAAATTTCGAAAAAGCTATTAATAAAAAAAATCCCACATGATGCGGACTCTGATGGTGACACTAGTGTATAGGTAAGCCAAGTATATAATGATTTACATGATCATCAGAAGTGTTCAATGTTTGACGGATGTTATTTACAAATTATATTAGATAAAACTTATTGGCCCCTTCAAGGCTTTTTTCTGTCTACTCTGCTCGAAAACTAGAAGACGGAATTAACTGAAAAATCGTGAGATTGCAGTCGTTATTTACATTTTTCAACAAATAGGTAGGTACTTAGGCCTATTGTGTTTTAATTGTCTGAACAATTCGGTAGGTTTGGTTTGCTAAGAACAAACGAATTTTGTGATTTTTCAATTATGGAGAAAAAGACATTCAAAAGCAAAATTTCCTAGAAATTTATTTTGGTGGAATTGATTTATAAATAGATTTTCGTTCATTTAAAAAAAAAAAACAAGACATTTTCAGTTTTAACCATACCTACCTATATACAGTGTCACCAGTAAAGTCCGCATCATATGGGATTTTTTTTTATTAATAGGTTTATTCAAAATTTGACTTTGGCATCAAGCTCTGCATCGATCGAGATGAAAATTAAGCAAAAAAATAGTAGTCACGTAATTCGCATTATCTGTCAAATTTTAATTTTTTCCAAAAAATAATTCAAAAGTGGGGTTATTTCTGAAAATATCGATAAAAGTTATTAGAAAAAGTTTTTTTAAATGCAGTTTCTAGCCCACATGCAAAATTTCAGCTGGATGAGATAATTTTGATTTTTTACCTATATTTTATAAATTGCACCACTTTTGGAAAACAAGACTCAACGCAACCTACATAAAACTTCTTAGTTTTGACAATGCTTTATTTCAGATACATTTTCTTTAAAGTAGCGTCATATTAAATGTGTGTTTTTCTACAAAATCAAAATTGGGCTATTAAAATTTGGTCGCATGTGATGCAAAGTTTATTTGTTTTTGACCCTGTATATAAGGTAACTTCATAAAATAAGTATTTTTGAAAAGGTACTTTGTGTCTAAAAGTAATAAACCTTAATATTAGGACAAAAAGACAGTGTCATCAGTAAAGTGTTCATTAAGTGGAAAATAAATTTTAGTTTAACTTAACGTAAAGTTTATCACGATTTAATTTAAAACCCCTTTACTTTATTTTTTATTTTTTTACTTTCAGACACAAACTACGTTTTCAAAAATACTTATTTTATAAAGTTACCTTATACAGGGTCAAAAACAAATAAACGTTGCATCACATGCGACCAAATTTTAATAGCCCAATTTTGATTTTGTAGAAAAACACATTTAATATGGCGCTACTTTAAAGATAATGTATCTGAAATAAAGCATTGTCAAAACTAAGAAGTTTTATGTAGGTTGCGTTGAGTCTTTTTTTGCAAAAGTGGGGCAATTTACAAAATATTGGTAAAAAATCAAAATTATCTTATGCAGCTGAAATTTTGCGTGTAAGCTAAAAACTGCATTTAAAAAAACTTTTTATTATAACTTTTTTTGATATTTTCAGAAATAACCCCACTTTTGAATTATTTTTTGGAAAAAAATAAAATTTGACAGATAATGCGAATCACGTGACTACTATTTTTTTGCTTAATTTTCATCTCGATCGAAGCAGAGCTTGATGCCAAAGTCAAATTTTGAATAAACCTATTAATAAAAAAAAATCCCATATGATGCGGACTTTACTGGTGACACTGTATGTGGTTTTAACCGCGTTTTTCTGCTGCTTTTTGGGCTTGAGGTTTGGGAACTTATCTGGAATAAATACTCCGTTATAGAACTTATAGAACTGTATCCGAATTAACCGATTTTGTATTCTGTCAAACTGCACCAATATTGAAAGAAAAAATTACCAACAACCAAATTTCAAATTTAAAAAAATCATTAATGTGAACATTTTGATGCACATGTTAAAAAATCATAAAATCAGCTGTTGTAACCATGATTCAAAAATGTGCGGATCGGCCTTAAGGTGGAATTCTCAACGTCATTCGATCTATTGCCAACCTATAACCTATTTCGTGTTGATTTTTTGAGTTTATTAGTTTAATAACTAACATTTAAAGAAAATCAATATCGTCGGTACATTATTTTGGTAGTATCTGATATATTACAAAAATATCAATTTATTTCATTGCTACATTTGGGAGAATTGTATAGTGAAAGTGAAAGAACAATGAGTGACAATGACATACCTAATAATGTTAAAAAAAATCTTACCCGATATTTTTCGCTATACAATTCTCCTAAAATAAGTTATGAAATTCCTTGATATTTATTAAATATGTCTATTATTACCTATAAAATATCAAGTCGATACGGATTTTCTTTAAATTTTGTATAAAAGCTAGAAAACATAAATAAATCTACGCAAAATAGGTTATAGGTTGGCAAGCATGTTGATACTCCCACCTTAAGTCAAAATCTTGATAAAAATACAATTTTCAAGTTATATTGTATTTTTACATATTTATGTATGTAATTAGTAGTAATTACCATAGACAATTTAAATTGTAATTACAAATTTAAAATCAAATTACGTTTTCAAATGAAATTGTGTTTTTATTCTTTGGTAATCTCTATGCAATTTTTATTAGATGTCATCGTCAGTTAGAAGTCAGGGGATGCTTATGGGAAAACAAATAACTAAAAATGTTAAAGGTCGGGCGGACAGAAGCAGACGCCCATAAACAATTTCGTGGGGGATGAAAAATTAAAATCTGCTCTCAGTTTTGTTGTAAAATTTAGATAGAGCCATCTGCGGTACCTTGCACATATTTAAAACTGAGCCACTCGATCTGTTTTAAATAAAAATTCTTATTCTCCAACGTCTTTTACCTAAAAAAGGTATACACAAAGGTTTTCAAAGTTCCCCAAAAAAAGTAATCCAACGGGATAATATCAGGGGATTGAGCTGGCCAAGCTGGTGCATCATTGCCTCTACCTTTTTTTTTAGTTTTTAGTGACAGTGATTTTAATTTAACGCCTTCGATTCAAATTGTGTTCAATTATTACAATAATTTAGACCTGCTGGCCATACACGAAGCGAATTTTTTATGTATTTTAAAAGTTCCATATAGTGGCCTAAAAAAAGTTATTTCGTTTTAAATGTGTGCAAGGTACCGTGGTGGCGCCCTCTAAATTTCACAACAAAAATAAGAGCAGATTTTAATTTTTCACACCACAAAACCCTCCCTAGCCGAATATTGTGCCAATACACCAATTATAAAAAAAATATTTATGAAAAACTAAAACCGAATTGAACTTTTGACACTCTGTATCTTCGGAATCATCCACTTTTGGACTGATGTACGTTAAGTTAGATAGTCATATTTAAGCCTCAGGAATTTGTGGTAGCATTTTTCACCATCTTTTAAGAAACATCCTGTATACATGCAGCGGTATGCAAGTGCAAGGTTGTAGGGTTTAGATAGGTACATTCGTTTTTGCGGTGGTACAACATACCAAAAAATTGTTTATGCGGGATTAAAGGATAATTGGGATTAAGGACGGGTTCTGTATCTAAATTTCCTAAAATTATTTATAAAATAAAAAATTAGTCAATACTACGTTTTAAAAGGGGAAAGACTACAAAAGCAAACATTTTAGTTTATGGCCATCGTAATGGAGATAAATTATGGTAAATAAATAGTTTCATATTATGCCAAGTTAATAATTATTGTCATCACCTCTTTAAAAACACTTACAAAAAGCAATGCAATAACTTTTCAACCGGTCATCATTCTGAGGAAACACGATAGCTTGGGAGATTGCTGAATTATTTATTGCCGCGTACAGTACCGTCAAGAGGTTCACGAAAAAGGTTCCTTCTTGCGTTGCTGATGTGATATATAATGATGTTATTATTAGTTGAGGATTAGAACTACAGGTTCGTACTCCGAACTAGAATTATAGGCTAAACATAAAATCTATATGTCGTAGGCCAATTACAAATTCAGTCGTTTTATAAAACGCCTAGAAATGACTAGGTATATTGTAAAATGAAGAATAAATACGGAATTTTTACAATTCGACTGAAATTTTTAGGCGTTTCATAAAACGCCGAGCTGCTCTCAGGCTCATTGTAAACGGTTCTTATTCAATCTCGTTTGTTTTAGGATATGACTGATTATAACTAGTCGCTTTGTAAAAGACTTTAAAGTACTTAGGCATTTTACACAACACCGATTTATATTGGTTACAAAGAATGAGATGTGTTGCTGGTCAAAAACGTGCTGCAGAAGAAATGCTTCAAAATACCAACCAAAAGTTGAAACCTCTCTTTTCTGGGTCAGAATATTGCGGTTAAAGTACCTACATTCGATAGAGGACCACTATACCCTAAAAATATATTGGGAACTATCGTAGAAATAAAGAATGGAGTAGGTATACCAAATTGGTACTAAGCACGGCATTTTGAATTGATGGTTTTCAAGAGAAAAAATCGTTGGCATTGATTATCCCGAACCAATGCAGGTTTTGGAAGGAAAAATGATTTGTTTTGAGATAAGCTTTGACAAAGTTTTCTAAATTTGGGGGGCAGAATTCAAAAAATGTCCCTGCAAAGCCACATAAATGAGTGTTTTTGTTTTAAGGCTTACTTGAAATGCAATAGTCAATTTCATTCAAGCAAGTTCAAATAAGTAAAATAATATTACTTTTAAATTACCTATGTTAGATTCTTTGTAACCAATATAAATCGGTGTTCTATAAAATGCCTAAGTACTTTAAAGTCTTTTACAAAACGATTAGTTATAATCAGTCATATCCTAAAACAAACGAGATTAAAGAACCGTTTACAATGAGCCTGAGAGCAATTCAGCGTTTTATGAAACGCCTAAAAAGTTCAGTCGAATTGTTAAAATTTAGTATTTATTCTTCATTTTACAATATACCGAGTCATTTATAAAAAGACTAGGCATTTTATAAAACGACTGAATTTGTAATTAGCCTACGACATATACACAACCACCTTGAAAGAAGCCGTGAAACAGAAACATTGTGGTAATAGCAAAAATTGGCGACAACAGGACCTTTGAAGTAATATATTTTTTTACTATTCATTTCATTATTATTTTGTTATACAAACAGCCAAAGCAATTTAACTAATTAAAAGAATTTAAATTTATACCGGATGTTGCGCAATTACCACATTCGTCTATTTAACCGGAAGTCGTATATCATAATTTATTACTATCTATCGATTATATCAATTATTTATTAGAAGCGGTACTTTTATCTTTGTTTACTTTTAGCATTTTTGTTACAAATTTATATTTCCTGCTGTCATTTTATTTTTATATTTATAATTTCCCAAACATATTTTCTAAAGACGTATGTCGGAAATGTCAAGTCATTTTATGTTTCAAAGTATCCTCAATAAATGTCAAAGATATAAAGTTATGTATCCGCCTATCTTATGCAATTTTCAGCCGGAAACTGTCACCTAATTTTTGATATTTTATTGTTTCCTGCCGGATGTTTATAGACAATAATTAGTCATACATTTTCAGTATCAAAGAAGCCGCATGAAATTATGTGACAGATGGCTACTTAAATTACTTAGTAGTAGTAATTAATTATTGTAATAATTTAGGATTAATGGAAAAATCTTTCTATATAAACGCTAGCAAACTATGAACAAGGATTCATTATTCAGTTAAAATCATTCAGTAAAAGTCATTCTGTAGAAGTCATTCAGGCAGTCAACAGTCACATATAATCAGTTTTCCATTCATAGTTAAACCTTTTTAAAACAATGTTATTTAAAAATTAAGTGAATTGTGAAATGTGCTTTTCGGTGTAAAATCGTTCATCTAACCGTCGACGATCAGGTTTGCTTAGACTAGACATTTTTACATTATAGCAAAGATTTTGACATTACGATGATAAAGGCTGGGTCGGGTTTGCTTCGAGTATTTGTAGGTTAGTGTATGCAAAAATTTGCGTTCTTTCTTAATTTTGATATTTTTATTTTTATGTTTGCAATGTTGTTTGTACAATGTACATTGTACACTGTTAACTCTTAAGTTAATAAATTAAGCTCCCTTTATACAACATCAGTGTTTGATTTTCGTATTAGGAAGGAATAAGATAATTAGGCCAACTCTAAGATTCAATATTCAGTAAATCAGTAAATTCTAAAATATAGTAGTGAAAATATTAACATAGGCAATAATGCCCAAAGTCCCGAACCCACTATAATCTTGTCAAACACACTAAAGATAGCCAGAAATGAAATACCTACATTTCCGTAAATAAAAGATTTTTTACACAATCTGGCAACAGTGTGGGCTACGACAACATCGACAACACTGCTTGAAGATTCATGTTTCGCGTGACTTTTTTGAGGTTAGCCAAACGCAACAAGGACTTGGGTTTAAGGCGCTTTACCGGTGACATATTTTGCTATGCAGCGTTACTTTATAATTTACCCAATCTTTAGTAATACATGTTTTTAATAATTCGCGTTTTAATTAGAGGTCTATAACAACTAAGACAAACTTTGATTAGGTATTACAATTATTAATTGAGTAATCGCCTATTCATTGGCCACTAAAAAATTTAAAAATATATTACTTATGTAAACATAACCTATATTATAGGTATAATAATATGTTCCCTAGACACGCTGTGGGACGACTACGATAGACACAACACAGTGTACAATAGAGGTCGACAAACTAAGACAGTGTTTCCCAAATGGTGTTCCGCGATGACGTGCTTGGTGTTCCGCCAAATATCTTACGTATTAGATACTAAAAAAAAATACCAATTAACTTACATGAAATCACGGGACTAAAGCTTTATTATTTTCAATTTTACGAAAGTAGTCCATTATTATTTTCATTTCATTTTTATATGACTGGAATATCGTAATAAATATTAAATATTTTAAGTAAATAAATCCGGTCATTTTAAGTAGGTATGTAGAAAAATAATAGAGACTTTTTGCACCTCTTAATTCGTCATTCGTTTGTCGTTATGGTTATTCTGAGCATGCGCAATGTCAGAAAGGTGATCCGCTATGGTTAATAACCATAACGGACTCCGTTATTTACGGAAGGATAAGGAAGAGCTTATCGTTATCCTTATGGTTATGCTTAAACTGCATGGTCGCCGAAACATACAAAAGTTATCAAGCATCATTGCTATGAATTAAAATTGTGATAAGCGATTACTTAAAATCCAAAGCAATTGTAGCTTTACATTAAAATATACAACTTAATCAAATTATTGTTAGGTTAGGTATTTTATTTTGTTTAGGTGCGCCGGCGCCAACTTAATAACTACAGACAGAACGTATAGGCGCTGCAAAATCTCTGGTTTTAACAGTGGCGCTACTCGTTATGTTTAATAAAGTTAACCATAACGGAGCTAAAAACTGATATTAATTTAAGAGGTGCAAAAAGTCTCTATTATGTAGTGCTCCGGCATTCTTGTGTCAACTTGTAAGTGTTCCGCCGTCTATTTTAATTGGGAAACACTGAACTAAGATAAACAATATAGGTATAAATACAACTTACAAATTTAAAGAATCGCTGTAAATACGGTGCTGTGCGGTGTTTTAGCATCACGCATAGGTCTCAATTCTTGGATAATCACCGTTGATCAGATCACAACTTGTTTTTTTTTCCAAAGCCTGAGGTTATATTATTATAACCACAGCCGAGTAAAAAGCCTTTGTCATTGATTTTTTAGTCGGAGGCGGTTAAGATTCGTACTACGAATGAATTATTCAGAGTTAAAATACCAACTCTTGATTTTAGCTACTTGTATTATTTTTTTAAAGTTGGTCGAATATTTATTGTTATATCAGCATATAGAGTTATATATATCGGTAGAAAATTCCTCGTTCAACCGTGCCGTTGCGTCGAATGAAATCAAAAGTGCTTTTACTTTTAATTAAATACTGAATTTTAAACTGTGCCAACTCAAATCCAACGAATACTTACACCAGGAAGAAGACAAACAAGCATGTTAAGTGAATGGGTCAAAACAAAAGTGACATTAGGAAATGTCAAAACTATCAAAAAGAGCGCCGCCCTTGTGTCTGGTGAGAACCTTAATCCGAGAGGCGGGACGTTTAAATACCCATAGTTCTGTTATTTTCTTTAAGCGAAATATGTTTAAGAAATATTTAAACAAAAAAAAACTGTTCAAAATCCCGTTAGTTTTTATATGTTGAAAAATTCGAATAGCAAGATTCTGAATACCTACCTAACCTTTTTGACTAAATATTACTTTAAAATAAAATCCTCCAAATAATTGTTAAACTTGCCTGGAAGAAAATGAAAAATAAAACTCGGAAAAAAAAATATTAGAATAAAATTACAATAACCATTTGAGTCTTACTCGTAATCTGCTTATCGAGTTAAGTTCCTTGTTTACTGGTTTTTCAATCATTCTTTATTTGAAGTTTTCTCGGCAATGTGTGTATTTTCAATAAATAGGTACTTTCCTGGATTTGTTTCGTTTAAACAGCAAAGCAAAGTAAAAACCTTTGCTTAGCTAAGTTGTTAAAGGATCACTTCGCGATGGGGTTCGCTGCTTAAAAAAATACCCAGGACACCTTAAAAACCAGGACGTGTCCTGGGATGTTTGGTAACCCTAATTTAGATCGATTTGATGGGCAACATGCGTAAACATTGGTAAAAAAAACGTTTTTAATTAGATACCTACTGTCTTTACTTTACTCGTATGGGTTTTAGGGTTTTGTAGTTTTCTACTTCTTAGCAGTTAGTGTTACCTATCACCCCACTGGTTTTTATATTTCCTTTTATTAAATTCCTAATTTTTTCCATAACATTCAAAGTTAAAAAAATAAAGAACAATGCGGCAGTTATAAGATTTTATTTTTGATAGGATCGTGTTTCATCATTTTGCTGACGATTTCTTGAAAGTAATTTATACGTTGTTGTCGGCCAGGGCGATATTATTTAGCAGACAAAACAAATAAATGTTTCGTTCCCGTTCCATAGCGGCAGCTTTGAATATTATTTGTTCTCTTAAAAAGTTTCAAATTATACATACAACTATTATTACCATTGCCTACCCAACAAAATAGAGCTGGCATAAAATTATAAATTCCTATTTTTTTTTATTTGTTTTGGTTCGTAAAAGGTAGGACATAAAAGGTATTTTACGAAATATTAAATTATTTTATAAATAAAGTTATGCAGTAACTTAAAATATCAACAATTATTCAAACAATATATCAAACTAATTTACAAAACGAAAACTTTCAATTTTTCAAATTTCAGTAAAATTTATTTTTGGAGCTTATGCATTATTTTAGTTAATCCTGCAATTAATGGTCATGAGTATGCCCCCATTGAGAAGGATCCTGAAACTGGGTATGAGTAACTAGAGTTGATTGACCACTAGCTATTTGACCGGTCAAATTCGGTCAAAATATTGTAGCAATTTATTTTGGTTTTAACAATTTGCTAAGAACATTATTTATGAATTTGTGCCTACACCCTATACCCGTCCCAAACTTTCTACCAATGTACACTATCAGCATCGTTTACGGCACGACAGGCCGTTTATTTGGTTGTTCCGAATTTTCCGATCTTCCACGGTCACATCGGGGTGAAAGCTAGTGAAAAGAATTTCGCCATTTTGCCATTCTAGCAGAGGTAAGATACACTATATATTTATTATTTATTAAACACACGTGGCGAAACTTTAACATTTAAATGAAATACCTAGGTATAATAACATTTCTCGATTCCATAGTAACGGCAATGCGGCGCGCCGTGAATGACATTAGATAGTCCGGAAGTCTGCGAGGGTTTTTGGTCGGATATTTCGTTGTAGCTTTTTTTAGTTTTAATGAGATTAATTTTATGTTATAAAGAACTGACATACCAGCGATAGGTTAGAGTCGGTTAGACTTATCATATTTATATAAATCACCGAGGGGTAAACCGCTGACCAAAATGTTGTACACCTAATGCAAAAATGCCCTAATACACCATCGATAATGCCACTAATGCCATAATAATGCCATAATAATGCCACGAATACCATAATAATGCCACTAATGCCATGCTATTGCCACTAATGCCCCGATAATGCCGCTCTCTGTTACGCATACTTCAATAAATCATTGGTATCGGTAAAACTAGAAGGGTACTTAAATATTCGTTAAACTTTACTTTAACGTACTTGGGCATAAAAATATTTAACAATAGGAGTGTAATATTGACTTACGTACGACGGTACGACCTATTTATATAAAAAAAAAACACTCGGAGTAACTTTCACAACAACAGATTATTAATTATTAACAACAAAATCTCTGGTAAAAATGATTTGGAGCAACAACAAAAGTTACAATACAAAATAAAAATCATTAAGGTATGCCGATGCCCACTAGCGTTATACTTTAACTTTAAGCCGAGATTCGAGCTTGAAATAAAAAAATTTAGTGAAGGGCTGAGTGGATCATAATGAATAACGAAGAAAAATTCCAACTTTTGTATTAAGTTTCGTATTAAGTGCAAAATATCTTTATAAATCCGTAGAGCGCTTGCGGCTGTTAGGCCATCATCAGTACTACTTTGTCAAGTTATGTAGGTAACAATACACAAATTACAACAAATAAACGCAAAAAACATATTAAAAATTTAAAGTTGTAGGGCCATTTTAATAGGCAAACTCTTTGTTAAAGAGGGAACCATCTTAATGGTATTTTGATAAGATATTTTGCACTTAAGGTGGAAATTTCAATGTCATTCAATCTATTGCCAACCTATAACCTATTTCGCGTTGTTTTTTAGTTTATTAGTTTATTTACTAACTTTTAAATAGAATCAATATCGTCGGCCTATTATTTAAGTAATATCTGATATATTACAAAAGTATCAATTTATTTCATTGCTAATTTTGGGAGAATTGTATAGTAAAAGAATATGACATGACTGGGGCCCAGGACCCCCCAACATTTCTGAAAAAAACTTTAAAATATCTCGAGAGAAATACAATCAATTTGGCAACAATGACAACCTCGCATTGCATTGCGATAGAGAAATACAATCAATTTGGCAACAATGACAACCTCGCTTTACTATACACGCTGCGCACGCATTAATCATCCCCGTTTCAACGGGTACTTTCGTGTTTCGTTGCTACTGAGTGCTGACCAATGTTAATTGTTCTGGCGGGGAAGTAGAGAATTTTGTCTAGCATTTTAATTATCTGCCTGCGGTGATCTGGGGCGTGATCCAAAAAAATTTTGGGCTGCGGCGTTATTTGCTTGCGAAGGCTACTAAAAATTGTGGCTTTGGCTTTGCTAATATATAATACCCCCCAATATTTTGGGTCTAGAACCGCCCCTGGGTTTCACCCCCACTCCACCTAATTTGAAGCAAACGGCTACGACTTTTGATAAGCAGTGTTGCCGAGTCATAAGGATGTTGCCAAATTGTTAACTAATTATTTTTAACAAATGCTAATACTGCCAAAATAATGCTAAATAATGTCAATTACTGCCTGCATAATGCCCATACTGCCAACATAATGCCATTAATGCCAACCTAACGCCATTAATGCCAACCTAATGCCACTAATGCCAAGAGCTTGTACACCAAAATGCCCCAGCGGTTTACCCCTCGTAAATCACAATAAGTATGGTATGGTGATTCTGGTATATTTTCTAAAGCGCTTATGTTAGACCAAATTTTTCAGATTATCAGTGAAACTAATGAACCTAGTTGTTTTTAAACATATATTTGTTTTCCAAGGGAAAAAAGGCATTGACTCTTACTTAGTTCAGCTTAAGGTGTGGTAATTTTGAAAATAAATATTACCTACCCATAATAATTGGATATATGAAGTTGAAGAAAGTACATTAATTTTAGTTTCTTGAATTAAGCTGGAATTTTTTGTTTTACTCGAGCATTATAATATTAGGTAGGTACTTAGATTATGAAAATAACGGGTGTGCATCTTTAAGGTTTTTCAGGTACTTACTCTAACAATTCAAGATTAAAGGAAAAAAACACACAACTTAATATCTTAGCCAATAAATTTTATAATTACCTTACTAAAAATCGTATTGTGAGAAATCATATATATTTATATTACACATATTAATATCCTTCATCAGAGAAAGTAATATTATAGTCGGGATACTTGGTTTTTAATATATTTACAGAGAGTTGATGATCAGCTTTTCCATAACCCTGTGAGTACCCATAAACATTAATTGTCTTAGTCGATGGATTATGTTCAATCCTTCCTCCTCCTAGAACTTTGGATCGCCAGTCTTTAATAGTTTTGGAGGCTTTAAGAGATTGAAGTTCCTCGGTAACTTTATCGTTAATATCAGCATGAAAGCCACATTCTTCATATCCCCTTACAACTAGCTTATCTTCCATTTTTCCTTCAGTGTTTGGTATGGTCACCTTAATTAAAATATATTTAAATGTACCATTGGAGTCGATATCTACGTCTTTAACTTGAGGAATTGTCGATGAAGCCATTGAAGTACTTTGTAAAGTTTTAATAAATCTATTTAGTGTAGGTCTTAAATTTATAGACAAAATTTTAAAGCTCATAAAAAATAGATGAGAAAGAGAAAACTTTTCAGTTATTTCTTTTTGTAGGTTAGGGTCACAAACACGGTTACCTGACGGGCAACTTTTAATAAGTCGATGGACGGGTCTTTACTCGAAGAACACTATGTTGTCGAAAAAAGAAATATCGACATACAAAGACCAAGTCCCTTTAGGTACCGTAGAACGAGGATATATGGAACGATTTTTGCGCATTTTCTTTGATATCTTCTTTAAATGAAAGATATTAGAACTACATTTTTTTAGTATCGCTAGCTTAATGTTTAAGCTAAAAAATTCCGATATGTAAAATTGTTTTTTGACTCGCCATCATGCCTTTTTTCTTGACTTTATGTCGTTCCATATAACCGGGTAGTCGGGGATATATGGAATTACCCCTGCCCTAAATCTCCGTTAGGAATGAAAATTTTCAATGTTTGCTTGCGTCTGGGGTTTTATGGAACATACGGACACAAAAAAATTTACGCAGCGCCATTTTTTTCTTGCATCTGTAGGCCATAGGAGGCCGTCAATAGGGGGTTAATAAATAATGTGTGGAAAATGAACTTTGTTGTACAGGGTGGTTGTCGGCACCCCGTGCCTCGTTGCGGCTTCCTCAAGGCTGCACCCACCGTTACTGTAGTCGGCTAGCGCCCGTTCCATATTTTCCCCAGGATAATTTCGTCGATACGATGTTCCCAAGACATGTTTATGCCTGCGCGGCATTTTTCCATATAACCCATAGAAATAACGATTTTTTATAAATATGCATGTATAAAGGTCGGTGGCAAAAAATTTGTCGATGAAAACTATTACTACCTAATTGTTGGGGTCATACACTACAATTAATTTCTCTAGTAGAAATCCATAACTTTAATAGTTTCTGAGATGCAGATTAGAGTTTCATGACGTCGAAAATATTAATTTTCTAGCAAGTATTAACAACTTTCTTATCCGTCACTACAACGATAAACTCTAAGTCGGCTGAGATGTTGATAACAGGTCGCCACAATGAAAAGTCACTAAATGTCAAACATGTGCTCGCAGGGCGCGAAATTTGATTTCCATATAACCCCGAGGATTCCATATATCCCCGTTCTACGGTACTTTTATAGCATAGCAAAATCAACGGCTAAGTTGACCCTTCCTTTTAACTCAGCAAAGATTTTTTCCTCTTCCCTTGTTGCGGTTAAGTACGCAGAGTACGCTCCTCTATATTTCTTATTCGACTATAGTTGTTCCTGCTTTGCTTCGCCGTTTAAAAGCAACGAATACTTACCAGGTTTAAAGCAGAAAACTAGTAGGTAGTTCTCTGGTTTAAAGTATGAACAGTGTCGTAAAACCATCTTTCTGGCCAAGAAAAGAAGAGCTTTTATTACAAATAATCTCAGAATGACGTTACAAAAAAATTCGCTGACTGCAACTTTTATTGCTTCTATACGGTTACGAAAATGATTTTTGCAACGTGGGAGATTTTTATCATTTCGGGGTTCGATGATAGGTACTCAGTTTTCGTTGTCTTTTAAAAGCGATTCCGATAGGAGCGGCTAAATGTTTACTCTCGAGCCGCGTCGTTGCCAAGTTTACGTTGCTCCTCAAACCTAACCTTATATTTTATTATTTGAATTTGACCGTTATTTGTAAATGTAGATCATAGACAATTTACCTTTAGATACCTACAGCTTATCTCCTGCGCAAACAAAAGTTACGTTTTATGGGTGAAAAAATACGTCCGAGCGCATGACTCGTCGGTCAGCTGTCTTCATTCTGGGAACCTTCGTGCATGCGCACAAACCTCGTGTTATCGGCCGTCCTACTTTATCGACAATAATTGACGCGCCCTAAAATACTCTCCAGAACCGGCTCGGCCGCCATTTTTGTTGTTGTGTTTTAAAGTTTCTCTTCTCTGGGGATTCCTTGTAGTTTTCTAAAGTTTTCAGCTATCGGATCGGCTATCGTGGATTGTGGGACTGGTGTTTAATATTTATGGATTTCTGGTTTTTGTGTAGTTTAGTTAGTGAATTGTGTTTGTGCTTTTAGTGACTCGGATTGTAATATAAACAATGACTAGTACTAGTTGCAGCCGTTGTATAATTGTATTATGCCCAAATAGGGGTAAAATAAACCCTCTATGGTGGCATATGAGCAAGAATTTAAATTTTAAAGCCCGGACCTGTCTATTTTCCCATTCGTCAAACGATAATGTTGCAGTGCGCATGTCTAATAGTTCCCAGTTTTGTTTACATGCGCGAGGCCATAAAACTGCCACATTCGTGATTATTGTTTGTTTATCTAAAGGTAAATTGTCTATGATGTAGATATTTTTGAATCTGTGGTATTTAACATTATTTGTGAATTTATCTAAAATGCCCGTTGCTTGCAAAATTTGCTCTAAGATTTTCTCTAATCAAAGTGGTGTTAATCGTCACTTGAGAACTGTTCACAAAGAAAAAGACAAAATTATTGTTTCCTATGATTATGACCATTTCAATAGCAAGTGTTTAGAAAAAGATTGTCATACTTCTTATAGATTTATTGCAGAATTAAGGTACCACCTGGAAACAGCTCATAAGAAAACTATGGATAAGGCCATATTATATTTTCAAAGTGAAGAAGGTAACAGTAAACTTTAATTTTAATAAATTTATTTAAGAGGTTATAAGGTTTCTAATTTTTGTTTTAGAATTTGAGTGTTGGTTTGATGAGCTATGTAAAAACAATAATTTGGAATATGTTCGTCATAAACAGAAAGGAGAACAAACTACATATTTTAATTGTAATCGATCAGGTAGATAATTTAAAGGTGACAAAGTATATTTTTTGAATATACCTAAGTAATTTAATATTTTAGGAAATTCTGGATCTGACTTTGTAAATCGAAAAAGAGCCATAAAGAGTCAAGGTTCCTGTAAAATTGGTTGTAAATGTACAAGTCAGATAATTTTAACAGAAACTGGTAATAGTCAGTATTGTGCTACATACTATAAGACTCACTATGGGCATACAATACAACTTCAACATATTCGTATTCCTAAACAGGACCGTGTTGATGTTGCAGCCAAACTAACAAGTGGTGTTTCAGTTACTAGGTATAGGTACACTAAATTATTATGAATTTGTCTTAAAAAATTAATTTTTAGAGTGTTAGACACATATAGAAATAAATTTGAAGAAGATAAATTGTCACGATCAGACTTAATTACCAGAAAAGATATTAATAATATCAAAAATTTATATCACATTAACATACAGGATGGTGTACGTCATGAAAATGATACAATTAGTGTTGACCTCTTAGTAAAACAGTGTGAAGAAGTTGGTGAAGAAATTGTGTTATATAAAAAACAAGGACAGGAATATCCAGGATTAAAGGCAGATGATTTTTGTATAATAATTATGAACAAGGCACAAGAAAATATTCTAAACAAATTTGGTAATAATGTTATAGCCATTGATAGCACTCATGGTTTAAACATGTATGACTTTGAGTTAACTACGGTGATGGTTATTGATGAGTTTGGGGAAGGGTTTCCAGTTTCATGTATGTTTACAAATCGTAAAGATACAGTTATACATGAGATTTTTTTTACCTGTATTAAAAGAAGATGTGGACTTATAAATCCTAAAGTATTTATGTCTGATATTACATCAGTTTACTATAATGCTTGGCTTAGTGTCATGGATTATGCAATTATGAATCGTCTATATTGTTCTTGGCACATAGATCGAGCTTGGAGAAGTAACTTAAGTAAAATAGCTAAAGTGGATAAAAGAAAAGAAGTTTACCAAATGCTGAAAGTCTTACAGAATACCTTGAATGTGGCAGAATTTGAAAGAAATTTGGCCACAACTGTAAACAGATTGTTGGAAGATCCTGAAACACAGCAATTTGGAAATTATTTTGCTCAAAATTATATAAATAACTACCAAATGTGGGCTTACTGTTTTAGGAAAAATTGTGGCATTAATACAAACATGGTGATGGTTTAGCATGTTTTTTATTTTCACATTTGCATGATAGTTTGTATTTTAATATATAGGTACTTACCTTTAAGTTATATATTTTTTTGCATGTTTTTTTTTTCACTATTAGAATTTTGTAAGCAGTTAGTCTTCTATGTAGACTTCATACAATTTTGCTCTTACGTATAAGAAAACTTTAAAGTTGCATGAATGAACCAAAAACGTAATTTATAATAAATTACTTTAATTTTAGGTATTAGAGAGTATGCACAAAACTGTAAAATACTTTTACCTGGAAGGAAAAGTAGTAAAACGCTTAGATAAGGGCATAACTGCGGTATTAAAATATATCAGGGACAAATTGGTATCAAGGATTATTAAAATTACCAAAGGAGTAAACAACTTCCATGTACAGGAAATACACAAACGTCATCGAACTGCTATAACAAGTATTTTTGTAATTTTTAATAAAGGAGATATTTGGACAATAAAATCAAAGAATGTTGAATATATAGTTTCAAAGAAAGATTCATGTATGGTACCAAATTGTCAATTAAAGTGCTCCTTCTGCAATATATGTGTACATGATTATCAATGCACCTGTGTAGATTATTTAATAAAAGCTACTATATGTAAACATATACATTACCTTAACTTAAATACTGATATTGCAAAGGATCAGAAAAATATACCTATAGTAATGGAAAATTTGGAAAGTGAAACATTTGAATGTTTATCAACCTTAGCTGGGCAGAGTAGCAGTAAAGAAACTGATACAATAAAATATAAAATTCAAGAAGAGATAAATAAAATTAGTGTTAACATAAATGTGTGCAGTAAAACTGATTCTAGTCGTCCCGTGTTGTTACATACTCTCAAAACACTGAAAAACGCCAACAGTTTACTATCAAACACGGAATCAGTGATGAATTCATTTAAAACGGATTATACAATTTCAGGTATCATAATTTATTAAACTATAGTGTCACCTCAGATTTGGTTAACATATTATGGAAAATGTTCTTACTTTTAGTTTACCCAAAAAATGCATGCTGCATAAAAAGTTTGGCTTGGTATAAAAATAATATTAGAGGGTTCTAAAAAAAAATGATATTAAATAAGTTATAGAAAAACACAGCATTTTTGGCAAGTCTTCTTGATAATAATATGCAATAATCTGATTTGTATTTTGATATCCAACATTGTTAGACAAAATATGACCTTATAGTAATAGGAACTTTAAGGTGGTTCAAAAATTATTTATCATGTCATTTTTAAATAATATACAAATTAATATAAAAAAAATTATTATAATTTTTCGAAAAAAAAAATATAAAAGTTTTCCCGAGAGTTTTCCATATTATGTTAATCCAATATGGCCAGACACTGGTATGCACTTTGTTGACTGTTAGTACCTATATTGTTAACTAAAAATAAAATAACCAAATTAAATAAATACAAAGATACGTATTTGTTAAAGTACGCGCCACAAATATAACATTATTGTTTACATTTCTGTCGCCTGCATAAAAACTCCAGCAGAGTTTTTTTTACATAAGATAGAAACGTTAACAATAATGTTATATTTGTGGGGCTTTACTGTCAAATATAAATTCAAAAATCTTTTTAGGTGAACCATCCAATAAAAAAGTAACAAAACAAGTGTCGTTTTTTTCTACAAAAAAGAAACGAAAAAGGGCAAAGGAAGATATTTCAAAACCATCAAGACGTGAAGCAGACGCTATCAACGGTTTATTTAATATACAGAGTGACCATAATTACTGCTAAGTCATAGACACTAAATTGTTGTTTTGTTATCCCAAGAAAATTATAATCGTTTACCACTCCACCAAAAAAGTATATTTCTTCAGGCATTTTATATGCATATTATGTATTATGTTCTTTAAATATTTTTTTTTTTTATTATCGTTTATAACCTTGTGATATTTTAGTATTAATATTCATATACTGTGATTGTACAATATTGCTTCTGCTGTTTTAATTTATTTACTTTTGGACAAAAATGGCCCTACTATTTATTGGTTTTACTTGACTAAATGGCGAAGATATTTACTTTGTTATTTATTTTAGTAACTAAAATTTATTTAGTTAAGTTGTTTGCTGTACCTTTCTTTATAAGAAAATATTCTTTAAACAATAAAAAAAAATACTTGGAATTGCTTTAATAAAGTTTATTTTAATCTAAGACATGTTTTTTTTTAACGTATAATATATTCTATACATAGTGAATTAATGGCCAAAATGTAATGAGTTAAGTTTTGTACAGATCTAAAAAATTATTATTTACTAAAACTATGTTTTTCTTTAACGTATGTATTCTATACATAGTGAATTAATGGGCAAAATGTAATGAGTTAAGCTTGTACAGATCTAAAAAATTTATATTAATTTAAAATTCCCGCCGTCTCACCAAAACGTACATTTGGCAACGTCGCGGCTCGGGAGTAAACATTTAGCTGCTCCTGATTCCGATAGCCGCTATTTGACAACTTTGACATTTGAGCTGTCATCTATCGTTATCGTTTACGGATAAGTGGCGGGAGCTAACGGACGCGTAATGAGCATTTTTTTGATCGGAAATAAAGTTTGCATTTAGCATTATTAATATTATAGTTTTCTAAATTGAAATTTCCATACAACTGTGCTCGATACTGAATGTCCTGGCAATCAAGCACCTCCAAGAGAAGGGCATCATCCGAATCACTGGATGAGTCCAATAAAAGCAACCTTTCATGTATCATGATGTTTTAGAATTTTGGGTACTAGGAAATTAAAAGATAGCACAAAACGTATATGAAAATATGAACACAAACCAGTAAAGATAGGTTATGTTATATTTGTTATGTTTACTGTCGATTCGACTTAAATTAACGTTAAGCGAATTGAACGAAAACTATTTTTACGATCTGTCAAATAGCGGCTTCGTATTCGTTATGGTTAACCGTTTGAATTTGCCAATACAACGAAAACTCTCTAGACGACAAATTTACCATTAGTTACTTTAGTTAGTCGATTACAGTCATTCAACGGATCAACATAGCTAAATTTTCAGTCGCTCCCATTCACTCAGACGGACGTGCCTTGCAGCCACTGATAGGAATCTTCGGAGAGGCTCATTTTGGACTACAGAATTATCGCCTGGAGACCCTCAACGTTCAACGCCCGAATTTGGAAATTCGCTTCGCTAGGACCAGGATCTCAGGACTAGAAAATTCGCTACTTCGCTATAGTATACCGACTTTTTTAAGTCGCAACGTATAATCTAATTTTGACTTTTTCAGTATCAGGAGCAACGCAGACCTTCAATCAGCGTCCTTTATTCCCAGTGCGTACCCTGGGAACCACGCGATTCGTCCGTTGCTTTTCTTTGAATATTGAAAACTGATAAGTATCTTCCTTATACTTGTTAGCTTTTCTTTCTTTATTGAAGAAGTAACGAGGGTTTAATTTTACCATTGTGGCAAGGGGCATCCTTCATGACCTCTGGGTAGGAGATAACCCCTAGGTCTAATTAAATTCTCAGCGATCTATATACTTATAAAGTGCGCTTTTATATAGAGTGAAGAAAAGAAACAAGAGAGCCCTTTGGCGAAATAGTAGTCAGACTAGTCTAAACGTTAGCGCACGTAAAAAGCCTTCATCGTATGAAACGGCTTGGTAAAACGTATTAGACAGAATAGTCACAGTTCGAAAACCAATTAGGCAGCACTATCCTGGCCTTGCAGGTGGTGTCCGAGCCGACGTGGTATAAAAGCCTACCCTTATAATAAAATTTTACAGAATTTTTTTTCTTTATTTCAGGAAATTTTCTCTTTAAAATTGAATTTAAGACCTTTGCAAAAGGCACGCCGTCACCGCAGACCTATAGAAATTAGGCTCCGGTGTACACTTGAAAAGTTAGGTTATCGTTATAGTAATACATACATTTTAGACTTTTAAAGTTCGTCGCGTGTACATAGCGATACAGTTTTAATAATAGCTAAAATATCTTAGCGGGCAATCTTAGTTAGTTTGGTATATAGGATTTTTGAAAATCTTAGAAGATTTTAATTTTGTTCAGATAGGGTTTCGTTTTATTTTGTAAATAAAATAGGTTATTTAGGGCGAACTTATACTTACAAAGGACAGACTTACCCTGAAAAAATTAAAATCAACAGACAAACATAAGGACTAAGCCCTCCGTGATATCGAATAAAATATTTTGCATTGTATTTTATTCCTGTTGGACGCGCCCGTGCCAACTTTAAAGATTTTTTCAACGGTTTTATTGACAAAAAATAAGTTTCCACTTATAGTTAATAAATTAATTCCGTTGTTGATACAATTAAATTTCCCTTAAAATTTTATTCTTAAATAAATGCCCCCTTTTCTTTGCGCATTGAGTGGCTGTTAGCATTTCCAGCTAGCGGGGTAAAAGGTGGTGGGACCATTCACTGTTTGTAGTGTCAAGTAGTTTGTTTTTTCGGCCGTCTCCCGGCGGCCTGACATCCCTGGACAATTTAGAAATTTTACAAAGTAAACAAAATGAGTAACGAAAGCGTTAGCAGCAGGAGTAGCCTGCATAGTAGGGCGTCAGAATATGAATTTTTGGAAGATTTCAAAACATTAGATATTTTGAAAAATTCGGGGGAGCAAACTCCCCCCCAAACAGCTCATGACAGGCATGTGACTTTAAGGCGTCAGCTGACGGCGTCATTCAAAACCGATAATAATACTGGTGGGGAAACCTTTATAAGGGAAAGAAACCAAAATTACGGGGACAATTTTGAAGATACTTTTAAGTCAACAGACATGCCTTTATTGAAAAATTCAGGGCTAAATCATTTCGGTGACCGTCCCGTAGAAAACGGGAAAAAGAGCGACAACATGTAATGTTTCACTTACTCCTTAAATTCCAGAAGGTCATGATACCCACAGAAAACATAAAGGTTTGATGCGTTTCATGGCCCTCTAGGATATTTAAGAGTACACAAAAACAGGTATCCGGTAAAGGGAAAAATGGCGCCGTATCCTCGGACAAATAACAAAATTTCTACTGCTATCTTGGAATATAAAACGGGCATTTTTAAAACAAATTAATAAAACAAACTGAATGTTGCCCAGATTAGTTAATAAAAATCTGCGATTCCTGCTCAGAATTCAGAACGCAGCATAAAGAAGTTAACTTACATGAATCTTAACATAGTATAAAACAAAGTCGCTGTCGCCCGTCATCCCTATATGTGCTTAAATATTTAAAACTACGCAACGGATTTTGAAGCGGTTTTTTTTAAATAGATAGAGTGATTCAAGAGGAAGGTTTTTATGTATAATACATGCATAATATTGTAGAGAAACACTGATAAATTTAGAGGTTTGTTCGGGTTTGTATTTATAAATCTTGACTCGCCTTATTATCTCAGAAAAAGCGACGTCGTATAATGCCAGGCTGCAACGCAGGCCGGGTACACGCTAGTGTATTATAAACATGTATATAGGGGTCTAACGGTGACCGTATTAAAATATTTCGGAAAGTAATGTGATTTAAATCCTGCAAATTTGCATAATGGGATTCCCGGAAGTTATCTTAATTGCTTATTGTTTTAAATGGAACACCCTGTATAATATATTTTTTGTAACTATTCCTTTCTTCATTTCCAAGAACTTTTATAAAAAGGTTTTGTATCTTTACTACTCTATCAGTTTCTTTTTGTTGTGGAATTAGATTTTATTGTGCTCGATAATGAATGATCGGAAAATGGAATTTTATATACAAGGAAATGGGAAAGTAACAATTTGTGATCTTTATCAAGTTTTTTAAAAACTTTATTTTTTTAAATACAATTTGCTACGTTGTACGTTGCTGGTTCATTCAATGGATATAGGCGAGAACATTTCCTATCTGTTCATTCTGTTCACATGGGCGTCCCTATTATAACCAAAATAGTTTTAAACTTATTTATGGTTTTTCGCAGACTCTTCTAAAGTCTAAATCAAGCAGTCTTTTTTTGATTTTTGGCAAGAATGCTATAACAAACAAAGTAAGGTGCTTTCCAGTTCCTTCTATTAAACAGCAAACCAAAGTAAAAATCTTTCATCAAAGCTAAGTTGTTAAAGGAACTTTTCGCAAACAACTTCGTATAGTCCGTATAGGAGAAATAGAGAGGGGCATACGTAACAGCGGCAAATGGGGGAGGAAAAAAAATGTTGCTGTGCAAAAAGTTAAATTTATAAAAGGAACGCTTAATTTAGCCGTTGGATTTGCTTTGGTATTAAAAATAAACTTAAGGAGCTATTAATTGCAACCGACGCACTGACATGCATCAGATACATAATAGAGCGCGCAACTTGCTTGTCTATGTACATAATTATCACTTTGTTTATTATAACATTTTTGCCAAAAATCAAAAGACTGCTTGATGTTTGGAGGATTTTGCTAAAAACCGTAAATAATTTTTAAGCCATAGTTAAGTATAGGAACACCTTATTTGGACATACTTATATCGCCTATCCATGGAATAAACAAGCAACGTAACATCGTATAGTTCCACAGGCCTACTTTTCTTTTATAGGCCTGTGTATAGTTCACACACACACGTAAACTTCTTTGGCAGCATATACTTATGTCATGAAATATTAGTAATATTACACAGATCAAGTAATCAAAAAAAAACTATCATTGGGCATCTCTAGGTAGATCATTAGTTTAACGCGATAATAAAACGTATCCAAATAAGAAAAATATTTATTGAAATATATCCATAATTTTAATTTATCATGCATTAACAAAATTTTACAGTATAGGGACTGATGGGGAGGTATTTACAAAAAGAAAAATCGGACTTCCATTGTCTTTATTTTGTTACTTAACACAACGTTTCGGTTAGTTAGTATCTCTAACCGTTTTCAAGTGTAAACTAAATTATAATTCTACGGCTACTGTCTTAAATACTATCCATGAGCAATGAAGCTTGATGACTCCGCCTACGTGCTTATATATTGGAGTGTAAAGTTTAAGCTGTTGGTTTTGGACACGAAGAGGCTTCCAGATATTGGGGATATCTATACTTGGTTTACTAAATATAGGGGTATTTTGATTCATGAAAGCCGCTTCTTTGAATTTTCGTTTTCTCCAGTGCTGTTCCGTGTCCAAAACCTTGGCTTCTGACCACTGTATATTATGTTGGTTGGTCCATACATGCTCCGCTATACCTGATCTCGAAGTTTCACCTCTTTGAGTATGTTTCAGATGTTCTTTAACTCGTACGGGAAGAGGTCTTTTTGTTTCTCCAATGTACGATTCGCCAGACTCGCAAGGGATTTGATAGATACAATTTTTTTTGCGTTTTTATTACGGTGGGATTTTACGTTTGTAAGAAAGCTTCTAAGGGTATTTCCGGATTTGAAGGCTATTTTGATATTATAGTTTTTGGATATCCTTCTAATCTTTTCAGAAATTCCCTTAACATAAGGTATTGTAAGAAATGCTTGCTCCTCTTTCGTTTTTGTATTAGTTTTTACTTCGCGATTTTTAAGTTTTGGGAGTTAGTTACAAAGGTTTCAAGCGGTTAGAGATACTAACTAACCGAAACGTTGTGTTAAGTAACAAAATACATACAATGGAAGTCCTACAAGATCATTTTTTTGATATTACTTCATTGTCTACCACCTTCAAACAAACAAAAGGGAGGTATCTGTTAAAAAAAATATTTTTCCTGAAACAACTAGAAAATTCGGTCCACAGATGGGCAGGAATGGTATTAATTAATGCTTGCGAAAAAAAAATACACGTACCTACCTTATTGGAACATAAATATGGTGATATTATTTCAAAGATTATGCAATAAAACCGCAAAATAAAAAAAAATACAGGACATGTTTAATGGGTTTACAATGCGTTTTTCGAATTACTTGTAGGCCCTATCAACGACGACAGAGCAAGTTAGACATCTCATCATAACAAACCGACAAGACGTTAAATGTAGAAGTCCACCAGGTTCCCCGCTAGTTCCCCAAATAAACCACGTGAAATACACCAATTTTTACTCCAGAATAGGGGAAAGGCGGGTAAGATGACATAGACGGGCAAAATGACTTTTTACTATTACAGAAAATATATAACATTTACGACGCTTAAAACCGGCCAATACGTTACACACGTTGGCAACACTGTCTCGATGTAGTTTCCGGCCATTCGCTTGACGTTTAGTATGAGCTGCGGCACCATTCGTTGATTTGTCTTGTGTTAGTTTAATGTTATACTGTAAGTAAATGTTGATAATTTCTTAATTTTAAGATTAAGGGTTATTTTAAGGACTCTTTTGTAATTGTAAGACTACCTTGCCTACAACAGTTTTCGTTATTTTAAATTATTTTATGTTTTTTATTTATAAAAGTAGTAAATATTCACGAAACGGGCAAAATGACATACCAGTATGGCAAGCAGTGGCGGTCCCAAGGGGGGGGGGGGGGGGGGGGTGGGGCTTTGGGGGCTGAAGCCCCATCCATGAGCCAGTTTAAAACGCATGTAATAAAAATAACTTGCAACTGAATCCACTTATTTTATTTGCTGCTGCCTTATATGCACATACATATATTAGAAGTCTTTGGTTTTAACCCAAATGTAAATAGACTAAATAGTGTGATTGTTTTATGATGATTCATTTGTTAAGTGGATGCGCTTCTTTTGGTGCTTTTTGTGCATTATTTCATAGTGTATGTTCCTATTTTATTAAAATAAACTCGATTGAAAATAAGGAGAAGTTGCGAAGATATCAGACATTTCTTTAAAAAGAGTGTGAAGGTTGATAATCCTAGTTCAAGTGCGGGTTCTAGTTGTTACGCTAGTTCTAGTTCTACAGAATGTACGAGAAAGCCAGAGTCTGAATTAAATAAAACTGTGTCTGCCAGTGGCGTATATAAGGGGGGGGGGTTAGGGGGTCCGGACCCCCCCCCCCTCCCCCCATTGACGCTAAAGCCACGTGACGCTAATCTTATCATCATCATCTGGCAGTGCAAATAGATTCCGAAGAAATTATAGATAAGTTAGCAATAAGACGTAAAAGATTTAATTTAATAGTAAATGTAAATTAATGTTCCCATTTTGATTATTTTATTTTTGACTCATTTTTGTCAAGATTTTTTTCAGACCTAGCATTCTCCTTCAGTCTTATGTGGAGGCCATAGCTCTCTTTTAGGTTAGCTTTAGATTCAACATTGGCAGACTAATATGTGGTGCATATAGGACACTGGTCCTTTTTTTGGCCGATGCAATGATAAATTAAAATGAGTTAGAAAAATTTTGCGGTAGGTACACTCTTTAAGACATTCTACGTCGTTTTCTCTGCTGTCAATTTTGTAAATTTTGTTAAAAAATATGTTTTTATACAAAAGTTTCAATAAACTAACCTGAAGGCGAACTACTGCTATTATGGCCTTGTTCTGGCAAGTAGTCTTTGTCGCGAATAGAGTCATTCGAATCTTCCTCTAAATGCAGAGGCGCCTCTAAAGATTTACTAATACCAGTTGAAGTTCTTGCCATATTCTGATCCATAGGCCCGTAACATAAAGAAACATTATTAGTAGGCTCATTAAAAAATATATTTCTTGAAACCTCCTTGATAGCCTGATTTGTACCTTTCTGTAATAACTCAGGGAACTCAAAGGGAACGGTTGCTATGCGCTGAATAGGATCTGAAATGTCTTGTGTTGTTGGCTGATTCTTAAACGGCTTAATAAACCCGGATGCAGAGGCTTCTTTAGAATTTAATAAATTTAATATTTTTTTGCCTCTAGAACCCATTTTTTTCACCTTTTACCCGCAATTTAAATCACAATGCTCGCACCAAAAAGGTTTAAAACACACTAAAACGGCACGACAATAACCGTATAGTTTGTGATTGAAATAAGCTGGGAGGAGGCTATCTTCATTGGCGGGAAAAATAAATTTGTTCCAAAAGCGGCAATCCACTCCTAGATACTTTTGGAACTAACCAATATTGGCGTTATGCATATAGCTTCTTTTAGTTGTGGAGTTTGTGGCGGGAAAATTAAATTTGTGTACATAGACTTTATTGGAACTAACAGAAAATATCAAATTAAGTAATATCATGCAAAAAGCCCATAAACTGAAATTTTGTAGTTAGCCACATTTGGAATTCAACCATCGATATTAGCTTTTAATTTAAAGTCAAACTGAATGCCAAAGTCGATGCCAAACTTAATTATAATCATTGATTTAAATATAAAACAAATAATACTGTAGATTCAGCTTTTGATTAAACCATCACCATGTCAATTCAGCTCCGACTCCAATAACTGCTCAAAAGTAGAAATTCTCTGAAAGATAGGTAAAAATATTAAACCCCCCTTCTAAACGCACCGGGTTGTTTTTGTAACTTTCTTGAGGATTTTGTGTTGTGTTTTCTACTTTTCCCACTTCAAAACTAAGCACCTTGATTCAAAAAGGGGCGTGGCACCCAAAAAAAATTTCGGCGCAATTTTTTTTTGCGCCTTCTCTTATCCGCGCCTGACAGTGTCAGACCCCCCCCCCCCCCCCTCTGCAGTAAGCGACCAAGCCCTCCCTTTGAGAAATCCTGGGACCGCCACTGATGGCGAGCAAGATAGCATAGTATGTTTGATGAAGAAAATAAGGATATCAAGAAAAAACATATGATGAGGAAATTATATGCGACACAAAAGACTCTAATAAAAAGTGGATCGAGTGACGAAAATGAACCATTTCAAACAGACGACGAAGAAGATGACTGCGCTTGTCTTTATTGTAATGATCTCTATAGTCGGTCAAAATCCAGTGAAGCATGGTTATGGTGCCAACTTTGCAAGAAATGGGCGCATGTAGAATGTGCATGGGTTTCCAAACAAACCAAAATATTCATTTGTGAACTCTGCACTAACTGAACTACTGCATTTTTTTGCATTTTTTCACTATTAATGTGTATATGTCATTTTGCCCGCCCCCCGTGGGTAAGATGGTTTTTGGTACAAAATCTTGTTGATGAGTTCTAAAATAATAGTTTTGATTTATTTAGAGTTTTTATTGCATAATTAAGTAGAAAACACCCTACTTATTACCAAAAATTTTAAATACATAATTAAGTATTTTTCAGCTATTAGTTATATTGAAATGAAACTAAGTATGTCATCTTACCCGCCTTTCCCCTAATACACTGTTGCCGAAGAATCCAATGATTCACCCATTTTTGGTTTTATTCAAGCTTTAATTGACTCAATTTGTAACTATTAAGAATTTACCTATGCTATGACAGCGCATAATACCGGTTTCAGGAAAAGCTGTTGGCTGACGACCTATAAAAGTTTAACTTTACAGTCGGAACAGAGATATATTATTCGGAATATTTCACACGTCGTGGGAACGTCTGCCACCTAGCGGTAGCAAGGGAAAATAAGAGGACTAAACATGTCAATTTTTTAATTTTAACATTAGAATGATAAAAAAAAATGTTAGGTTATTGTAATCATGGTAATAAAAATTAAACTTAAACGATATAAAAAATAATATCTGACAGTAGATACCAGGCTCGGTACTAGGTCTGTAAAGTAACTGATTTACTGGCAAGATTTTCATTTTACAAGTAAGTATTCAGAATAGACTGGCATATGATAGAATGTTCTCTATAAACAGTGAGTTGTAGGCTCGGCGCAAAAGTTTACGTTTATAAATAGGATGCGTGGACTATCTTTGCTTGGTCGTCGCTGGGCTCTATCCTCACAAAGCCACACGACAACGACACGACTTGTCGCTCGAATGCTTCTGCAGTGTATTTAAATGCAGGCATCGACTTGACGCTGTACGACAAGAATGGGATACGACACATGAGATACCTGTTGCCGGTTAAATTTGTTGTATTGGTCTACAAGTTTTGTTGCTATCGTGTGGCTGTCTGTGGTGGGGATAGACCACAGGCCTAAAAAAAAGTAGAATATTTCTCATAAGGCCTGTGTATTTAAAATAGCATCTTATATAGAGACTCTGTGAGGTCAGGGAATTAATTTTTTTCTCCAAGAAAAAAGTTGGCAATTATTTGAAATTATATTAACGTTAACTAAAAATACGAGTCTTGTCGAACCACGGCGAATTCGCGATCCAATCTAAACTATTGTTATTAAATAGAAAAAAGAAAAACACAAAGTCTTTCTCCACAATTTTTTATTAGAATAACTAGGCGAACCTAGAATAATTCATAATAATTCAAATCGACATGTTTCGAGTGTAGAAACACTCATCATCAGGAAAACAAAGTGAAAGGTACAATGCTGATGTTAGCAATAGAGAAAATAATAGTGCAGGGATTGAGCCGTAATGGAGCTTTTAATGGTGTACAAGAGGTGTAAAATTGAATTGTCAAAAGACCGACAATCAAGACTTCAGCATACTGAAAAGTCAAGGGTTAGTGCAAAGGCACTGTCCTGGTCAGAAAAATGAGGAGAGCAAAAGAAAAATTAGGGAGTTTTAACAGACTTATGTGAAAATCATTATTAAGTAGTGAAAAATCTTGCGTTTAATTCAGCTTTGTCAGAGACATGTTAAAATATTGAAGTAAGATGGAAAGAAAAAAAAAAAAGTTGTTTTTCATAAAAGTTGAAGCATCATTTAGCTTAAAGTAAAATACTGTTGGGGAATTTCCCATCTGACACGTGCTGGTTGCAGTGGAACTTTTCCAACAAAGATGTTCTAGTAACACTAAAAACTTTTTTAAAATATTCATTTTGCACAAAATGTGTATGTCTTGACTCCTGCCGGGGTAACTGGGCCGTAAAAAGCCTGGTACCCCAACAGTATTTTACTTTAAGCTAAATGATGCTTCGACTTTTATGAAAAACAACCTTCTTTTTCTTTCCATTACTTCAATACTTTCACATGTCTCTGACAAAGCTGAATTAAACTCAAGATTTTTCACTACTTAATAATGATTTTCACAAATAAGTCTGTTAAAACTACCTAATTTTTCTTTTGCTCTCCTCATTTTTCTGCCCAGGACTGTGCCTTTGCACTAAACCTTGAATTTGAGTATGCTGAAGTCTTGATTGTCGGTCTTTTGACTATTCAATTTTACACCTCTCGTACACCATTAAAAGCTCCAATACGGCTCAATCCCTGCACTATTATTTTCTCTATTGCTAACAACATCAGCATTGTACCTTTCACTTTGTTTTCCTGATGATAAGTGTTTCTACAATCGAAACATGTCGATTTGAATTATTATGAATTATTCTAGGTTCGCCTAGTTATTCTAATAAAAAATAGTGGAGAAAGACTTTGTGCTTTTCTTTTTTCTATATCATTTAACTCCACTTTGGCAAAATTATTGTTATTAACTTGTTCGAGTGTTTGTTGTGGTGTTTATCAATATTGTTGTTATTTTTGTGATACGTAATAAATAGGTATTAACAATGCCACGGTGTTTAGTGCATAATTGTGTTATAGTGAGAAAAGTGCTGCTGCAGATGATGGGTATCTCTTTCAACAGGTAATTAATTTCAATAGGTGCATTGTTTTATTAAGATATATTATAAATATCATAAAGAAATTTTTAAAATCGTTTATGATGTCCAGATATTATAAGCTATTTTTTTAAACCTCTCAACAAACCCAATTAACATAACCCCGTATTTTCATAGCTGGCGCGCGTCGATCGCTACAAAGTTAGTTGGAATGATGCTGCCAACTCAAATTAGTTGATGGCAACCTATAAAAACCAAATTCCCATTCCTACAGAGATATTATAGTGTGCCATTTATACAGCCTATTAAGCATTCTACTTTTTATTTATGCCTGGGGAATACACTTAGTGCAACATTAAAAATTTGTTGTATACAGTAGGTAGGTACTCTACAAGCAATTTTTGAACAAATTCACAATAACAGGTATAAATCTAATACATACATAAAGAAAAATTGCACCAATACCCTTAAACAGTGTTATAAATTGCTGTTTAGTACTCAATATCCTATGATTGTGATTAATAATTATTGACTAGGACTGAATTATGCTATTTGTGGCGCCCTATCTAATATGAATTTGATACGTATTTTCTACTCGACTTCAAACGAAGAGGCGCTTGACGTGTTTATTTTTAAGGAAATAAAACAAAATTGAACCCATTTAAACTTGACACGTGCTATTTCATATTTTAAATCAAAGCCTTCTCGATTTTTTTTTTGTTTCACAGTCAACTTACAATTTTACTGCAATTTATTTCATTAATGCATCATTATTTTTGTTGTAAATAATTTCAATTTACGGAATATTAATTTAACGAAGTATTGTGTTGATTATAGCTCTGTAGAAGACACAATGGTAAAGTATTTGTAACTTTTTGACTACAAATACGGTATTAAACCGACAGTTTGATCTTATGGAGCCAATTTTTATATTATATTTTCCATATCCCGGTTTAAAAAAATATATTAACTTGTGGTTTTCCCAGGTATTCTTCTTAGTAATTCTTCTTTTTGCTTAAGGTGGGAGTATCAACATGCTTCCCTGTAACCTATTTCGCGTAGATTTATTTATGTTTTCTAGCTTTTACACAAAATTTAAATAAAATCAGTATCGACTTGATATTCTATAGTAATAATTGACATATTTAATAAATATCAAGGGAATTGTACAGGGTGTTTTTTTAAGGTCGACGAGCGGCCATATCTCGGAAACTACTGGGCATAGAAACTCAGGAAAAGAAAAATGATAATTAAAGTGGCCATGAGAAAATTCTGGAAATAATTTTTAAGTTCCGCATTTTGCCGCAAGAGGGCGTAATTGAAAAGTAAATTTTAAAATTTTACATAACTCCGAAAATTCCACATTAAGGTATATGTTTGATAACGCCATTTTAAAGCTTGGACAATTATGTATCATTTTTGTCTTACGCTCATTGGCGTACCGCCTTTAATAAGAGTGGGGGAAGCTGTTGAAAGTGTAATCATTTAAATCGCTGTAACTTATAAACGACTTATCCGATTTTAGCAAACTAAAGACAGTTTGGAAGAGAAATGTATGCACTTTCACCAATCGTATTTAGTTGTCCATAATAGTTCTAAAAAAAAATGCTAGAGGGCGCAATTTGCAATAACAATACATTTTTTGATTTTACTCCGAAAAAATAAATCATCCGGTATACCTATGGCATCATAATCGGAAAGTAGATTAAATTTGCAAGAAAAGATGTGAAGACCGCAGTTCGATATCCTTGTTCGTTTCAGAGTTATCGCGAAAATAATAATTATGAATACAAATAGCGCCCTCTAGCAATTTTGTTAGAAACTATCGTGTACCATTGGATACGACAATTGAAGGTACTTCCAAACAAGCTTAAATTTAGTAAAATCGGATGTCGTTTAGAAGTTACAGCGATTTTAATGTTTACACTTTCAATAGCTTCTCCCACTCTTATCAAGTGAAAGTGTAAACATTAAAATCGCTGTAACTTCTAAACGACTTATCCGATTTTACTAAATTTAAGCTTGTTAGGAAGAACCTTCAATTGTCGTATCTAATGGTACACGATAGTTTCTAATAAAATTGCTAGAGGGCGCTATTTGTATTAATAATTATTATTTTGGCGATAACTCTGAAACGAACAAGGATATCGAACTGCGGTCTTCACATCTTTTCTTGCAAATTTCATCTACTTTCCGATTATGATGCCATAGGTATACCGTATGATTTATTTTTTCGGAGTAAAATCAAAAAATGTATTGTTATTGCAAATTGCGCCCTCTAGCATTTTTTTTAGAACTATTATGGACAACTAAATAAGATTTGTGAAAGTGCATACATATCTCTTCCAAACAGTCTTTAGTTTGCTAAAATCGGATAAGTCGTTTATAAGTTACAGCGATTTAAATGATTACACTTTCAACAGCTTCCCCCACTCTTATTAAAGGCGGTACGCCAATGAGCGTAAGACAAAAATGATACATAATTGTCCAAGCTTTAAAATGGTGTTATCAAACATATACCTTAATGTGGAATTTTCGGAGTTATGTAAAATTTTAAAATTTACTTTTCAATTACGCCCTCTTGCGGCAAAATGCGGAACTTAAAAATTATTTCCAGAATTTTCTCATGGCCACTTTAATTATCATTTTTCTTTTCCTGAGTTTCTATGCCCAGTAGTTTCCGAGATATGGCCGCTCGTCGACCTTAAAAAAAACACCCTGTATAGTAAAAAATATCGGGTAAGATTTTTTTTAACATTATTATGTCATTGTTCTTTCACTATACAATTCTCCCAAAATTAGCAATGAAATAAAGTGATATTTTTGTAGTATATCAGATATTACCTAAGTAATGTGCCGACGATACTGATTGATGATAATAAACTTGAAAAAATAACGCGAAATAGGTTATAGGCTGGCAATAGATTGAATGACATTGATAATTCCACCTTAAGTAAAAAAATATATATCAAGATCTTATTCTAAAACAATGCATTTACGACAGTTATGGGTTTTAAACTGCTCACAATGTGAGAGAGATAAAGATAATTTATGCGCGTCGGCATACAGTGTATCGTGGATATACCCCGCAGCAGAGGCGGATTCAGGGGAGGGGGGGGGGGGGGCAATGGGGCCCGGGCCCCCCCTAAAGCCCGTTGAAGCATTGAAAATTCTTTTTTGTTTAAATTAGCGCAATTTGTTTTTACCCAGCATAAATCAGCGCCACCTGCGAACCAAAGTTTTAATACTAAATAGATCAAAAGGTATTTTTTAATAAGTTTATTTGTATCGATAAAAGCAAGGAAATAAGTAAGTACAAAAACAAATTTTGATAATTCTGTACTTTGTTAAACTTGATTTTAGATTGTTAAAACAAAGCCAAATAAAACCGATAAGCCTACAACAATAATTCAAGCTATGACGGAATCAAAAACTTTTTTTCCGCAAATTCACACATTGTTACATTTACTTGCAACGATACCTGTAACGAGTTGTACTGTAGAAAGGTATGTTTCGTCTTTAAGGATATTTAAAAGCTACCTACAATCTACAATGGCCGAGTATAGGTTAAATGGCTTAGCTTTACTGAATATTCACAAAAGGCAAAAATTTGTAACTCCTGAGGAAGTTTTGGACCAATTTGCCAAAAAAAATAAGAGAAAACTGCAGCTGTCCAATTTCCTAGCGTCAGACTAATTATTATTATTTTTTAAATTTTAAACCGAAAATGAATGATTATTTTAAGTTCCTTTTAGACCAAGTATTTTTAGTTGAATAGAATACCTGTTACAAAAATTTGTGTTACGTGTTTCACAATATAAAATATAAATATACTGATTTATTTTGATTTTTTGCATACGGCTTCCCCCCCTTAGGAGTATTTCTAAATCCGCCAGTGCCCCGCAGTAAGCAATTTAAATTTGGAGTTCTCTGCAAAACAGCACATATTTTTCCCTGATAACTGTTGTCGTAAATATAAATACGTCAAAAATAAGTTGCAGGCGTTTGGCTGCCATAAAAATGATCAATAAAATTTCATTTTAACAAGTACTAGTATAAAATAAATTCAGCATCATTAGATAGCTAAAGGTTCAAACCGTGACAAATATAAGGTTTGTTTTGTATGCCGTTAAGAACTCATAAGTAGTGTGTCTTGCGGCTAGCGCCTATATCCTATTTGGAACTCTAGGCTATAGTCTATTTATTCTTAGGGCTCTTGCACAAGGACGGTCATACCCCCATCGGCCATTTCGCCGTTCGGCGAATTAACCGAGACAGATTTACATACGAACCGACGCGGCAGTGGCGTGCTATTTTGAGGACAGGCTAATTACAGCCCAATGAGGGAGGACACACGTCATCCTATTACCATGCATGATTTTCATTTTCATTCCATTAATCGGACCAGGGGCGGCTCGTGGTATTTGAAAGTGGTGAGGCACAGTTGAAAATTTTTTTTTAGCAAGGTTAGATTTTAAAGTTTAGACAAGTTTTTTAATTCGCTATAACCACATTTTGACCAAACTTCGTCGCTATTATTTGTTGCAAACAGAATACACGGCCAGCAAAATAATTTGTACCACACTACCAGTAAGCCAGTCGTACTTTTCGTACCAAGTGTTTTGAAAGCTCCGATTTGATTTCCCCACCCCACCGATAGTAACAAGACGTTTACTCAAATCTGGAACAGGTCGCTTTACTTCTTTTACTATGTACAATTTATCTTCATAGGAATTAATACTTGAAAAACTCTGCTCATTTACTAAAAAATTAACAAGATAACAAGTAGGATTGCGAATGTTTACATTTACCTGGGGAAGTTGTGACGCTGTGCTAGGTCCCGCTGAACACATTTTTCGCTAGTAAGCACAAAACAAATAAACTAATAAGTAAAATAAAAGTAATGTAATATTAATATTTTAGAAAAATCACTGCCCACTGTTGGAAAAAAAGCAAAACAAAAATCAGTACGGAAAACCACAAAAGTATTTACCGAAAACTACAATAAAATACAATGCACTATGCACTCTCTCTAAACTTTCAACTTTCAACGGACAACCTGTTAATGTTAATCTAATAATAGCATTTCTCCAAATACCGTGTCGCGGCGTTCATCTTTATAGATTAGATTAGTCCCTCGCGTTCGCATTAAATTTACGTAGAGAGTTGAGGCTGGCCTCAGAAGAATATTTTTATGCGCTATTTAAAGCTAAATTTGACTGGACTATTACGGGTATCATACATCACCTTAGATGGCTTAGATATTTTCACTAATACGCTAGACAAGGAAGCGGGAGGCCGGGCCTCTAACCATATACGACCGCATGCAGAAATGAGATGGATGATATAAGAACAAAACACGCAAGGGATCGTAAAATACAAGGAAGCGCGAGACCGGCTTCTACTATATACGACCGCATGCAGAAATGAGATGGATGATAGATGATATTTCTAGCGAAGCGCGTTAAGATTGACGGCATTAATTCTAATGGATATATACAGGGTGTTCTCAAAGTTAAGTAATTTATTTTACCAGGTTGTAGAACTCGTAAAAATAAGTAATTGTACCAAAAAGCATTTATATAAAAGTTGCAGAATAAAGAAGTTATTAACAATTGAAAAAATGTAAAATTTAAAAACTGTAAGACCTAATTTTTTGATATTCTCGACCACTGCGTTATCAACGTTTTGTTTGCTGGCGATACTGGGTATGGCTTATTTTTTTGTAGGATGCAAATTACTTATCATTCATTCATTTTACGGGTTTTAGTGGTCGAGAATACCAAAGAGCAGGTCTTAAGTTTTTAAATTTTACATTTTTTCAATTGTTAATGACTTCTTTATTCTGCAACTTTTATGTAAATCATTTTTGGTACAATTACTTATTTTTACGAAATCTACAACCTGGTAAAATAAATGGCTCAACTTTGAGAACACCCTGTATTTATGCAAATAGTAAAGTAATATAAATTTGAAATTTATTTAATTTGCAAAATTATTGATGAGGCACTGCCTCACCTGCCTCATAGGAGAAGCCGCCACTGAATCGGACAGGGGTGAAATCACAGACATGCAATATAAGGAGACAAAACATCCCATTCATCAAAAGCCATTTGTTTACACTTAGACTTAGACATACTTCTAAAGTTTCAGATAAGTTAAAAGGGGATGGCTTTAAAAAATGGCAACACGGTAAGCTGTAAAGCCTCACTGTTTTCCTTACAGTGCATTGGCATGCGGTTTTTTAGGATCATAAACAATCCATAACTAAATAGTGCTATTTCGAAAAAATATTAAAAATTAATCGAAAAACGCAATTGATGTGATTGAATGAATATCAAAAATTATATGCCACTCGTAGTAAAAACGTCCGTACAGCATTTCGGTTGTGATTTTCCTAAAGCATTATAATTTGATATCATTACGAAACTATAAATAATTTGACTTGTAGAAAATTTAAAAAAACACACTATTTAGTAGGTATATTATTTTTACTTAATAGGTACACATCACAAATGCATTTAATATAACCTTAGTTTTCAAACAGGCGGAAAACGATTTCTGATAGGGATAAAATGTAAACAATCTAGTATCCTTATACAGTAGACTTCCGATTATCCGAAACTCGATTATCCGAAACTCGATTATAAGAACTCCGCATTATCCGAAACGACCCATGAACCGGATTATCCGAAATGATTCTTGCTATTCCTCCGCATTATTCGAAATTTCTAAGAAATGTTTTGTTTAGCATAATATAGGTTTTATTTAGGGTCGAAATGCCAATAATAAATACCAGATAGATGGACATTGCGGCCAAAAATCCACAGACTTTAAAATTAAAACAAGTACCAATTACCTCTTTCTTGAATTTATGAATATGAATACTACATACTAATGTACCGGGTGGTCAAATAAGCGAAGACGTCGGCTTTATCTCGGAAACCATTAATCGTACAACTTTCGGAAAGATTTTTTTTATGAGTTAAAGGTTTTTTTTTAATTCTAATTTTCTCCGAAAATTCTCACATTAAGGTATAACTCTGATTACATCATTGGAAAGCTTAGACAATTCTGCATCATTTTGGTTTAAGGCTCATTGGCGTACCGACCTTGATAAGAGTGGGAGAAGCTATTGAAAGTGTAAACATTAAAATCGCTGTAACTTCTAAACGACTTATCCGATTTTACTAATTTTAAGCTTGTTTGGAAGGGGAAAATAAGTATATTTAATTGCCGTATCCAACAGTACACGATAGTGTTTAATAAAATTGTTAGAGGGCGCAATTTGTAATAACAGTTTTTTCAATTTTATCCCGAAAATTCAAATCATACGGTATAACTATGACATCATAATCGAAAAGTAGATGAAATTTGCAAGAAAAGATGTGAAGACCGCAGTTCGATACCTTTGTTCGTTTCAGAGTTATTGCCAAAACAATAATTTTTAATACAAATTGCGCCCTCTAGCAATTTTATTAGAAACTATCGTGTACCATTAGATACGACAATTGAAGGTACTTACAAACAAGCTTAAATTTAGTAAAATCGTTTAGAAGTTACAGCGATTTTAATGTTTATACTTTCAATAGCTTCTCCCACTCTTATCAAGGTCGGTACGCCAATGAGCCTTAAACCAAAATGATGCAGAATTGTCTAAGCTTTCCAATGATGTAATCAGAGTTATACCTTAATATGGTAATTTTCGGAGAAATTTAGAATTTAAAAAAACAATTATTAATTGTGCCCCCTTGCGGCGAAATGAGGAACTTAAAAGTAATTTCCAGCAATTTCTCTTGACCACTTTACTAATTAAAAAAATCTTTCCGAAAGTTGTACGATTAATGGTTTCCGAGATAAAGCCGACGTCCTCGCTTATTTGACCACCCGGTACATACGTAAGTATTAGAATTTATTATGTATGTATGTACATCTATAAACGTACATAGATATAGTTCCTTTTCCTATAGTTAATGATTTTCCTCAATCTCCGAATTATCCGAAATCGGTCCGGTCCACATTATTTCGGATAATCGGGAGTCTAATGTATATTAGAGACTGCTGATGCTCTCACCAGGGAGGACGCAAGCATGTCTGTCGAACTAGCAGATAATACTGTGGCTAGACCACTGGGATCGGTCAAAGAAGGGATAGATCGGATAGCTAAACAACTTGCGCAAAGCAAATGGACAGGGCTGAAAACCTGTAGCATCTCCAGGCAATTGTGGCCCCTACTTATTGACGGCAGGAAAACCGCAGCGTTATTACAGCACAGTCGGTAGGATCTAAGAAATATCACTGCCGTAGTCACCGGACATTATTGCCTTTTCGGTAGACACGCCGAACGTATGCAAATACCATCTAACGCCTTCTGCAGAAGTTGCAGAGATGAAGAAGAGGAGGAAAGTGTTCAACAGTTCTTGTTTGAATGCCCCGGCCTCGCGAGAAGAAGGTTCAATGCCCTGGGCGAACCATTCTTTAATGATCTGAAGGAAGAGAGCAGCCTGCAACTGGGCGCCTCATTAAGTTTATTAACAGCAGTGGCTGGATGAATGAGCTGTCAAAATTCTTCTACGGTCTACGTCGCGTTAGGTTCCGCGGAACATGTGTGGTACAACAATGCCAGAGGTCTGCCACTCTAACCTAACCTAATCCATACATTACATGTCTGTGGGTTAAATCGCTTTCCAAGTTCTTGCACGCCTGCCAAATTGAAATTTAGGTCGTAGATATTCGATAAGTTACTTTTATCAAAACATAATTTCGTTTTTCTCATTACAGAAAAAGCTTAACACTGGGGGCAGTTCCACAACTTCCTAAGGGGATAGCAGCTGGCCGTATAGCCCTAGCAACTCAGGCTACCCAGCACGTCAATCGGCATTGATGCGCAACCGAAATAATCACTTAATCAATCAATAAATCGCTACACTTTGAACAGAATATATAGACCGTGTTAAATGTTGTGGATCGCCAAAAAAGGGTTTTTGTGGACGTGGCACCGAAAAAAATTTCGTTGATTGGCCTGCGGCGCTTTTTGTGTTCGCTCAAAATACACACGAGCCGCCACTGCCAGATTATAATTATCAGAACTACGGCTCGAAATATTTTTTTCTATGGGTCAATTATAGTCGCTCACATTACATTTTAAATATTTTTCTCAGGATTAAGGATATGATTGACATGCTTCCTTAGTTTAAATAAATAACTGTAATATTTATTTGCTTTTGTCGCAAACTTTTTGTCTTTCTCGAGATTCATAAAATAGACTCTTGTAATAACACAGAACTTTGTTATAAAAAAATAAGTAATATTGCCTCTTTTAATATGAGCTTACATGGCGTATCAACATTCTTCTAGCGACTCTTCTTCATTATCCAGGTACAAACTGTGCAGCTCCTTTTGAAGGTCCATTAGCTGCCTCCTCATGCGTATCACTTTGGTTCTGAGATCTTTATCATTTTGGATGAGCTTTTGAATTTTCTGTGCAGCACTTCTATGGCATTTTTGTTCGATAATCCACCTTAATAAAAAAAAATTATGGAAAACTTTCAAGCATGCATAAGAATGAGTAATCTGTTTATCGCGAAAATATGACTGGACACGTTTTTCTTGTTGAATAAATGCTATAATGGCAATACAACAGTTATTGTTGATATCCGTGGATTCCAATTCAGTAGCAGGGGCTCGATATTTAGAACCTCCAAATTCAAAAAGTGCCCTTTTTTACACTAATAAATTGGGCGACTTTCTCAAACGCGATTCTTGAAACAATGGGCCGTATTCATAAAACTGAAGGATATCCTTGAATCCTTCTAAGTATAAGGTAGAAGTATAAGGTTTTGAGTTAAAGAAAAAGGTAGGAGTATAAGCATTTCTTTTTCGTATTCATAATGATTACCTTATACTTGCAAGTATATCCTCCAAAAGTAAAGGGTATGTAAATAAACTTATTATGATTATTCGAATTTGTTTTTTAAAAACCAAAATGATTTGATATTATTATGGCGTAAATAATAAAACTAAATTAAATTTGCACTTTTGTTTTATACAGTTTTATACCCACATTTAATTATCAAAGTTGTTTATTACAATGCTCAAATTTCTTCTGACTTCTTGTCATTGTCATCTTCTTCTGGCACTTCTTCTTCGGGTGCTTCAAAATCGATGTCTTTCAAAGTTTTTGCCACGTTATGAAGCACAATACAGGCAACAATTATTTTTGGCACATTATCCAATTTCACTCGGCAAACATATTGCAAAATAGGAAATCTACGTTTCAGTTGACGAAAACAACGTTCAATTATCACTCTCTCTTTTTTCAAATGTTTAGTATAATTTGCATCACAAGTGGCTTGCACATTCAGTGTAGGATGACCTTTTCGGTTGACATGCTCATCACCATGGCGATTTGGTTTCAGTATTCCTATGTGGACTACTACACCAATTGCTGTCGGAAATCTATACTTGCTTTGCCATAACTGTTTCGCATCCATAAGTTCATTGTTAGTAGACGGAAACTTTATGCAGTAATGTGATTGCGCAACTATGCTTTCAATTACGGCAGTCACTGTACGAGATACTGTAGGTTTACTTACACCCAGTTCTTGACCAATGCCTTTCTGATACCCAGGGTCACTGAGATAGCGTAAACATATCTTCATTTTTAGGACGAATGATAACGCACCGCCTCGAGTTTCAGCATTTATTCCCAAAAATGTGTGGGCAATCCATTGCACATTTTCCTCTTCAAACCGGTATAATGCTTGCTTTATACCTCTCATTTAAGATTTAAGTTAATTTAAGATTTAATTTATCATTTAAACTAAGCTAAGAAATAATTTTGTTAATTTATACCTCGAAAACGTGCCACTAAATTAAATTAAATGAAGTGCAAAAAAAAGAAGATTTTTCCAGCTGTTGTTACAACAATTAAAGCAAGTAGTAAAAAACAAATCGTAGTCTTCCATTACAAATCACAAGAATTTAGATCAGTCAAAATAAATAGAGAAAAAGCACTTTATTTGTTGATAAAAATAAAAATTCCAACAATAATTTTAGGTTATTGTCACCAATCAAAATATTCATCTTTCTTCCTGGCCAATCACGGACAGTTGTGGAGAACGATTTAACGCGATTTAGCACGATCTGGCACGATCTTTTACCTTAAGTGGAAAGTTGGTCAACTCTTAAATTAAATTAAATGATAAATTAGTTTAAATGAGATGTATAAACGCATGCATAAGAAAACTTTCAACTTTTAAATTCTTAGTTTAGTTTAAATCTTAAATTAAATTAAATGTTAAATGGGAGGTATAAAGCAGGCATAATTCTTTGTAATCACGAACAAGTGTTGATAAACGCTGCTTGTAATGTTTAATCTCCCTCAGTTCCACAACATCTGCCATCGGTACAACTGATCACTACACGACTGAGTCTGCTACTGACCACACTCAAAATTATTGAAGGATATCCTTTTTATTTAGAGTAAAAGGTAACGTTTATGAATAACCAAATACTTTTTTGAGAAGGATATGCTCATACTCTATAAGTATAAGGTTTTACTCGGCATATTATGAATGCGAGCTGAAGGATTTCCTTCATATTCTGCAAGTATAAGCATAACTTGTTTTTTATGAATACGGCCCAATGTTCTTTCACATTATAAACGTTTGATGATTTTCATTCGTACAATGTGCTTTAATTGGCATCCATGGCTTTAATAAATGCCATATACATAAGTGTTATAACTTTTTAGACATGGTAGCTATTTCATGTATTAAATATAAGTGAAAAATGTTAATCGGCGGAAAGCAAAAGTTTTTAAAATTGAAAAAAGTTTTAAATCTCTGTTGGGATTTAAACCCAGAATCGGCAATTCGGCAATATAACTTAATTACATTTATTGTTAGTATATACAGTTTGAAATGCCCTGTGACTTCAAATCGGAGAGGGGGTTATTAAGGGAAAGAAACTCACTCCTGACCACTGATCGTTAAGATCTGTTTTATCATTCATCCAAATGCGTTGTCGACATGTTTGGGTTTATTCGACTTCTGCAAGAATCTGACATTATAGATCTCTAACTGACTAGAAAATGGTTTTTAGATATATGTGTTGTGCTTAAGTAGGTTTTGAAAATATGCGGCCGGGTCGACCAGTACGAGGCGAGCATAAAAGTACACGTTAATATAAATCATATGTTCTGCCGGCACGCGCTTTTCTATGAAGCTTGATTACCGACAATGTTGAACTACCACTTTTTTATAAACTTACCTTAGATACAAATCGTTCCATAATTCTAAACTAACAGGAGCTATACTAGGCCATATTGCTGCCTTATTAGGTTCATACATCGGATTAAGGAAATTCGTAATAACATCTGGTCTATTCAAATAGGACCAAAAACTAGTCGTATTTTCTGATAATTTCATTTCGTGCCTTTCACACTCGTTATTCCCAATAAAAGTTCCTGAAATTTATGAAATATAAGTTGTCTAATACATTATTTGCCCTTTGTGCATAAAAATGTATGTTTCATGCAACATTTTCGTACTGACAAATGTTTTTTAAATGCTATCATCATTTTGTGTGACTTCATTTTATTTATTTAACTTAGAAAATAGGAAATTGTGATTTATACAACAAGAGTGAATGTGAGGTCCATTTCACACGAGAAAATAAATTGATCTCATACGTCCGAGCGTGATGTGGACTATTCACTCGAGTTGTACAGTATATTTTTTCTACAACCCAACTTACGAACCTTTTACACAAATTAAAAATTATGTTAAGTTATTTAAATAAAACAATGAACCAAAACTTACACTACAGAAATGCATAGCCAAATTGCTAAAGCTACGCTCTTTTAAAGTCACTTTAATTTTTGATATATACAGTGTCACCATTAAAGTCCGCACCATATGAAACTTTTTTTTATTAAAGAGGTTAGTTAAAATTAAATATCAGCAATCGTTTTTGCTTCAAATTAGACTAAAAATTATATATTCAATTGTCACCATCTGTCATTCGGTATTTGTCAAAAATGACATTTTTGTCAAAAAATGCTGAAAAATGGCATTGTTTTACCGAATTTAAAAAAATGTTATTAGAAAAAGTTGTTTCTAGTACAATTTTAGGCCTAAATACAAAGTTTCAGATGTCTAGCGCAAAAATTTACACGGGTGGTGCACTACCCGTGTAAATTTTTTTTGCCTCTAATTTTATATTTTGAAAAAAAATGGTATTCTAGTGAAAAAATAAGCGTACAAACTAAATAAAATATTAAGTATGGTATAAACAAATAGTTTAAAATCCATTAAGCCAACTTACATTCTATAAAAAAAAAGTTACTTTGAAAAAATGGCAAAAAATTCAACTTTGCGCTAGACATCTGAAACTTTGTATTTAGGCCTAAAATTGTACTAGAAACAACTTTTTCTAATAAAATTTTTTGAAATTCGGTAAAACAATGCCATTTTGCAGCATTTTTTAACAAAAATGTTATTTTTGACAGACACCGAATGACAGATGGTGACAATTAAATATACAATTTTTAGTTTAATTTGAAGCAAAAACGATTGCTGATACGTAATTTTAACTAAGCTCATTAATAAAAAAAAGTTCCATATGGTGCGGACTTTAATGGTGACACTGTATATATAGGGTGTCAGTTTTATTTTTTTTTCGTGTTTTTTGTTTTAATCATACATTTTTCGAGATATTATTTCCAATTTGTTACACTTATTAGTTTTTGGAATCTCTATAAGAAAATGTCAAAATAGTCGGCTGCAGTATACAGGGTGTTATTTTTTTGCGCAAACAATTCCACTCTCCTATACTTTTTTTTGGAATACCCTGTATTCTTCGATAAATATTTTATTTGCATCGACGGCTATTTTCCCAAATAACTAGAAAACGATGACAGATAAGATAAATGTAAGGAACCAAAAAGAATTAGAATAGAACGGGGAGCCAAATTATGATATCAGCATTTACACAGGGTATTCCAAAAAAAAAAAGTACAGGAAAGTGGAATTGTCGTTAGCACAAAAAAAATTTAACACCCTGTATACTACATCCGACAATTTTGACTGGACTGGAAATAATTACCTTGGAAAATTTATCAAAAATGTAGGATTTTTGACAGCATGTTTATAAGTGTTTTTTTCCATCTTGAGAAGCACTATCCATCCCTTAAATATCACAAGCGTCCATTTTTTTATTTTTTTTTTTTCATGTCATTACAAAAAAATTTGTTTACATACGTCACGGTATAAAATAAAACTTAAAATACACTAATACATTTAGTTTAAATTTATAATAGAAATAATGAATAATAGAACTGACAACACATTATTACAATCACAATTAAAATTACATTCAACAGTTTAAAATTGTAAATCCTGGCGTTCCTCCAAGTAAGCGTCGTAGCTATAATACGCTGTACCAACAAGAAAGTCGGTTACTCTTTTCTTAAAAGCTTTAATTTCTAGATCTCTGACCTCCTGCGGAATTTTGTTAAAGAACTTCACAGCTAAGAAGTCAGGGCCATTTTGGCTTCTACGTAGTCTGCGGGTAAGGTACAGAGAGATTCCCGCTGCCCCGCGTGTCCCTGCCGTGTATCTCACCATTGGTGGGATAATTATATTTATCTTTATTCCGGTAGATATGGAGTACGTTTTGCAGTATATATACGCATGGGAGGGTTAGAATGCGAGATTTAATAAATGACTCCCTACAGTCATCCTTGTAGCCAATGCCCGCCAGGACACGCACGGCCCTGCGTTGCAGCGAGAACACCCGACGCCACCCCGCAGAGTGCCCCCAAGCAATCGCTGCATACGACATCACCGAATGAAACAATGCAAAATATACGGTTCTTAATGTATGTGGACCCCAGTTGAGTTCAGAGTCCAAATAGACTCCCAAAAATTTGGTCTTGTTTACAGTTTGAAAGGGCGTTTCGCTGACTTTGCGTAATGAGAAAATAACGTTATTTGTTTTATCCTGATTAAGAATAAGATCATTTGCCTGAAACCACTGCTCTACCTCAGACTGTACCTGGCATGCCCCGCCGATAACGTCCTCAAAGGTGTCGCTAGCCACAGAGGCGGTCGTGTCATCAGCGAATATGACGTAGTGCCCCATATGGTTGTGCAAGGGTAAATCATTTACATAAATGAGAAAAAGCAATGGTCCCAGTATAGACCCTTGTGGCACACCCACCGTCAATTGGCCCGCTGATGACACTATCCCTCCCAGGGTCACCATCTGAAAGCTATTCTCTAGATAGGATTGAATAAGAGTTTTAGTTTTATTACTAAAGTTGTAAGCCGAAAGCTTTTGGATCAGCAAGTCATGCGATACACAGTCGAAGGCTTTGCTCAGATCGCAAAACATGGTGTTAACATACCTTCCAGCATGAAAAGCTTCAGAGAGTCTGGCTGTGGACATTTCAACCGCCCAATCAACTTTCGCAATAAAGCGCGGGAAACTTAAAAATAGATGTTTTAGAATGCGCACATAAATCATAGTATTATTTCCTGTTAAATTAAGGCGAAAAAATTGCTGAAATAAAATAATAAACTAAACGAATTACCTTGATTTTCGCAGACGAAAAATAGTGAATATGAAAATATTTCCTAATGAGGAGGTTTTCTTGAAGAGGATAGTTTAGATTGGAAAAAATTGTCCATTTTTGAGAACGATTTAGACTAGTGAGGTTACAACCTTCCCGAGTGTGACTATTATGTTTGTACTTACCTACGTTAATAATGCACTTACTACTTTTATAGGTTTTAATTTTTTTTGTATTGAGAAATCTTATTGCAAAATACCAAATAATTTTATTAATAAAACAAAAAAGGAACACATGACACTTTTTAGTTTCTTTTAAAATATTTTTATTAAACAATTCTCGTTACATAACAACATTGAAACTGTTTATCTTCTGGGGTTAAATTCAAATTATGACATATAATAATTATATTTCTACTTTTTGAGCATACCTGGTATAGATCTTACTATTAGTAAACCTTAAATGCAACTTTCTTCATAATAAAAGATTTTTTTTAAGGATAAAGGTGTTAAAAGGTGTTAAGTCACTCAAACATAATAATAATAACATTGAATAACTTCGAAGTTTAAAAATGTGACATATGACACCTTTATCCACTTACGTCTTCAATTGTTAAATGGTCAAGTATTGTATTATTCTGTAATGTTGATATTTTGTAGTATGTACACTTGTAAATCTGATTATTCCTAACGTATGTAATATTATGTTGCTTCCTTTCATGCCTTGAAAGACACTGTTTATTTTTGAATTGTTTATTATATTCACAACACTTGTAGTTTTTTCTGTGATGAACTTTTGAGAATTTTGAAAAGCAGAGTGTTTTTGGCAGACATGACGTTTTAAAGAAACCTATATACCGATATTAATAAATAGCATTTTATTCCTAATTTACAGCAAACGGCTTTACATCGCTTAACCTCAAAATTACTTTCTTTAACCCCTTGAGACCTGACTTTGTAATAACGAGAAAAAAAATATTTCGGTATATATAATTATGTATTGTGCGTCTATAAAGGCTCTAGTTAGTGTATTTAATCATTTTTTGTATTTGTTATTGACAAAATATATATGTATATGTTCGGTCCTAACCTTTGTTTGCAATATTAGCAATAATAGTAAATTTATTCATATCGGTGCATCGATGATACAAGATTTACTATTTCTTACCTCTTGTGCCGTTCATCATGGGAACCATTGAAATGTCAAAAAGTAGTAGTTCTCACATTTGCCACAGGATGGCGACACTAGCGTAGCATATTGCAATAAACATGTCCATTATTATGTACATTTCTTCTAAACGCCACAGAATTAAGTTTACAAGCAGAAAAAAATTTATGAAAAATGTGTGCATAATTATGAACACAGGGTCTCAAGGGGTTAAGACGGCGCGCGGCGGCCTATGGTTGGCCGGTTGAAAAGGCCATAGTCAGACTCTAGACTCTTGTTTAAATACTTATGTACGTGACAGTCATTAACAACTGTACCCATCCATCTTGTTATTTTGAAACAATTTTATGGGAAATAATAAGTTAAGAATAAAATTCAAAATTGTTGTCTGTCCGAAACATAACCCTATAAATTAGTAGTTTTAAGTCGCCTTCAAGAAAGCTGGAAAAATAAACATAAAATGAAGGTGGCAATATAACATTGACAATAATCTGTATATTTAAGAGGAAAATAATATGTCATATTAGTAAAAGATTCCGACTAAGATCGACCTTCACTCATCTGTTTTGCTAATAAAAATATCACATACATACTGTATAAAGGAACAAATCCCGGATGGGTTGTCTAATTAAATCAACTCAAGGCTTAGGCAAGGTTAATTAAAAATAATTTAATTATCTTTCTTCCTGTTTCCACACTCATTAATATTGTGTAGATCAATCTTAGACTATATTCAATTGCTCTAGCTTTAAAGAGTTTAACTTTAAGAACAATCAAAATTATAGTCTTTGGTTACTAGCACTTTACAATATCAAACCTTCACTTACCGAAATTACTATAATACGAATTTTCAAATAGAAGTATTAACATCTGAGTAGTAAACTCGAAACTATATGGAAACTGGTAATGGAGCTGATGAATGCAATCTAAGAACAACAAAAATGTTGGTTGCTGATTTTTGGTTTTTGAATTTGAATAACAAAATTTCGCATGTCTCGTTTGAAATGGATGTCCAGCTTGTAGCCACTCACGTTCTATAAGAGCTTGCAAACCTAGAATCAGAATCAAGATTTTATACAATTCTACCAGAATGTTCAATACATTTCAAAACTACAAAATAACCGTACTTTTTGTAAAAAATATATATTTTTATGATTAAACTTACCCCTGACCGTTCTGCAATCAGGGTTTAAAATCACTTGGGCAATTGATGTGACCAACAACGTAGCATCCAAGCCTGAGGATCCATGGACGAGAACAGAAGCACCATCCTTGTCTAAACACTGCGCCACTAGGCATGACGTACTTAAGAGATTCTGTATGTAGGTAAGCCAATGACAATTTTCTAATCGTGACAGCCACTTGTCAGTTGTTATTGACGTGTCGTTACATGCTACAATATTAAAACCAAGCTTTTTTATTTAAAATATTTACATATCTATGGATAGTCTCACTAAAAAGAACAACGTGACTTTTATAGATTTCGAGGAAAGGGTTCTTTAATATTGCCGAGTAGGCAACCGTTTGTAAAGTGAAAAATCGTCCGGAAAGTACCCACTTCCCCGACGCTTTTGTATTCCCCGAACTAGGCCGGTAAAGTGCTACTTTATCAAAGAAAAAGGGTGTACTTTCCGGACGGTTAAGTTGCCGAAACAAGCACTTTCGCTTGGAAAGTTAATGACACTTTCAAATTTTTAAAAAGTCAGAAATATCTATATTACTAGTGTCCGACCGAAACAAGATTTTCAGCCGAAACCGAAACTTATTTATACATCTAAAAAATTCTATTGTATACTGAAGTGTAATGTATTTTTTACACATATACGGGCAGTGAACTCGTGTTAATTGAAATAAAAACAATAATTGAAATATGTAACAAAGATATCTATTTATATAGACAACACTGCCTACGAACTCGCGACAACTCACCAACACTGAGTTTCGGCGCACCCGACGGTTCCGTCAATTTTTGGACGAAACCGAAACTGTCACCGAAACTAGCCGAAACCGAAACTGAATCTTCGGTCGGTCGCTATACAGGGTGTCTCAAAAGTAATGGGACATAGAGCAACAGCAGACTCCTTAAGGCGAAATAATGCGATTTATTTAAACTTGCCTTGTCCCAAAATTGATAACAACCAAGATACAGGGTGACAAAGTTTTGATTTTGTTTTAGTTTCTTTGCGATTATTTAAAATTAAGGGTTTTGGGTTTTTTTGAGGTGAGAAATTCAATAGCTTTTTTGTAACCAGGAGAGGGCGCTGCCTACGGCATGGCCCACTATTTTTCGCTGGCATAACTTTTGGGCTTCTTATATTGATCCGACTGTTAAAAAAATAAGTTACTTTATTTCTTTTACACCAAAAACGTATAACTTATTGAAGTCGCTAGGAGCAACCATTTTCGAGATAATCGCATTCGATATTTTTAATGCAAGAATGCAATAATTATTGTGTATTCGTATTAGTATTATTTATCACAGCTGGCCTTGATTAAAAACAACGACGTTTTTTAAGGCAACAACATGTTACACAAAGTATCATCTGTCAAAGTTAATAAAATTTTTGAATTTTTAATTAGAATAAAATTATCTTTGACACTTAGCAAATGTAGCTTATTTACAATAATTTTAAGTTAGAAATTCACCGTTGCTCGATTTCCGTTGTTTTTGGACCACGTACTTAGTTGCATTGAAAATATAAAATGCCATTATCTCGAAAACGGTTGCTCCTAGCGACTTCAATAAGTTATACGTTTTTCATGTAGAAGAATTAAAGTAACTTATTTTTTTAATAGTCGGATCGATATAAGAAGCCTAAACAAAGTTATGCCAGCTAAAAGGGGTGGGCCATGCTGCAGGCAGCGCCCTCTACTGGTTATACAAAAACTATGGATAATTTTGAATTCCTCACCTCAAAAAATCCCAAAACCCTTAATTTTGTGCTGCTATGTCGTTTCGTTAAGAAATAATCGCAAAAAAACTAAAACAAATTAAAACTTTGACACCCTGTATCTTGGTTGTTGTCAATTTTGGGATAAGGTAAGTTTAAATAAATCGCATTATTTCGACTTAAGGAGTCTGCTGTTGCTTTGTGTCCCATTACTTTTGGGACACCCTGTATATTACATACCTTAAAGCTGGAATTATAAATTCTGCGGCGTCAGCGATAGAAGTATTGAATTGTAATAGAAATGTTTATAAACTTCGCTGCAGGCATTCGTAGCGGTGACGGCAAGCCAATAATATTCTATTATTTGTATCATGTGATAGATAGCAGCTGTTCGAATTATTGTCAAAACTGCGAACCGAACGCCAAGTTTATAAATGCAGACTAGGAACGTCAACGACGAACTAACGAGAGTTTATAATTCCAGCTATTGTAAATAAAATTATTTACTGTTTACTGGGGATTTTACAATAAATTAGACATAAACAGGTAATAAGTAACCGTGCGAAATTCAGATATTACAAAAAAATCCATATATTTTTGCTGAAAATATAAAACTACTCCACTGCAAGGTAAAAAACATAACCTGAATAATCTCTCTTAGGGATTAAGCTTTAGATTTTGCTTTTGATAATCTTTGGGCCCGCTTTGATTTATTGACTGCTATAGTTTCTACGGGAGCAATTTGTTATGTATATTGCATTGTCGCTTTTCTAGGATATGTCTGTATACCTGTGTGTTTTTCCCTTCATAATGGTTTATATCTCCCCCAGGATATGGATTGAGAATCCAGACTCGTGAGAACGGTCCTGCGGGGATTTGCTATTGATCTACAAGAGATCACCACTCTCCAAGCTGTGATTTTGGCCGGATAGTTTTACCACTAAGGCCACCCAAACGAAGCAGAAGAAGAAGAAGGTCGCCGAAGTATTAATCCGGTGTTAGGATAGTTCGAGTTATTTATACGCCACGCACTGACGAACCATTATAGATAGCGAATAAAAAATAGAACTAAATATGTGGGTAGTTCTATTTCGAGAAATACTAGAAATTAATCCAAAACCACAGTATTTCACAAACACAGCTCACCAACCGTTAGAAAATGAATATAAAAAATTCCTAGTCTGCGTCACGCGTAGTAAAATTTAGTAACGCACGTACGGCGTTTCCATAGTGATTTCCTTTAAAGATTATTTGGAAATAAATAATATTACGGGTAGAGATAAAAAAAAAACACACACATCACATCATATATTTAGTAACAAAAAAAAAATTACCTTGTCGGACTTCCATTGTCTTTATTTTGTTATTTAACACAACGTTTCGTTTAGTTAGTATCTCTAACAGTTTACACATCATCACATCTCCCAACAGTTTACACTTGAAAACGGTTAGAGATACTAATAACTAACCGAAACGTTGTGTTAAGTAACAAAATAAAGACATTGGAAGTCCGATAAGGTAATTTTTTTGATATTACTTTATTGTCTACCACCTTCAAATATATTTAGTAATATTTTTACTTTAGGTAATCATGACAAATGCATCTAATATAATTACTATAACCTTTGTTTTTAAACGCAGGCGGAATATCTAGCTAGGGCAATCAGCAGAAATTTGACATCATTGATTTCTGTTGAAAATGGTTTCTGATCGGGACAAAATGTAAACAATTTTGTCTCCATTATTATTTTATGTCTTGCTATGGTTCGAACGTCTGGCAAATTCACGGTTGGTTTGGGTTTTTTCAGTGTCAAATTGATTACAAATTAAATGCAATTTTGTTTTTCTCTTTACTTTCCTCACAAGAAAAAATATTTTAATCGCGAAAAAATAATTCAGTTATTAACAGATGTCGATATATGGGTCTCTGTCTGTTGGCTCAAAAGTTTAAGCACTACTTGACAAAGAATGTAGCATCGAATCTACTAAACTTTTTAGTATTTTTCAAAAACAGAGTTATAGGGAGGCATTATAGGTCAACAATTCTTTTGAATTATGTGTTCCAAATAGTCAAGGCATATCAAACATACTTTTTTTTTAAATGGAACACCCTGTATAATGTGATATTTTTGAATTGCTTGATTTTAATAGCTTAGTATTGTAGGCATATTGACAAGTCTGATAAGGTTAGCCTATATTGTAGATAATCTTGAATGACGAATAAAGATTACTTTACCTTACTTTAATATTCTCTATGCTTAAATTAGTTTTTAAGTTATTAACAATTCTTCAAAATTTTGGTGTTTTGCAACAAATACAAAACATGCACCTTTCAGTAAATCAAAGCAACAATATTACAAGAAGAAGAAACTATTTAATTTAAGCATATCAGCAATCCAAAAATATCTTAATACTTATACAGGATATTCCATTTAAAAAAAAGTACGTTTGATATGCCCTTACCCTGACTATTTGACACACCCTGAGTCGCACTGGGCCGGACTACCGAACATCCGGCCAAGCTACCAGACCGGACCACGGACGTCCGGCCGGACTTTTAAGTTAAACTATTTTTAGTTTTTTAAAAAATTTCACCTTTTAACACCCTATAATTGTCTTAAAAAAAATAATACCTTTCGTAAGCTGTTTCCTAGGACTTGAACAAAATGTTAAGTTTGACCTAAAAGCCACAACACCTTTTTTTATGACAAATTATAAAACCGGACGTCCGTTCCATCCTTAAATAGTAAACCTAATGCTTCCATATAAGTATGTTTTTGAAAAATATTAAAAAGTTAAGTAGTTTAGATGCTATGGAAGCCTGCGTTGAGAGTGGGCCGCGTAAGCTTTATTCTAGCCTTATTGTACTTGTAGCCAAAACTGTACTTTCAAGAGAAACCCATGTATACAGGGTGGTCATTGGATGTGAGTAGATTATAAAAATATAAGACGAGAAAGTGCAAGCCAGTCTCAAAAGTTTCATGTTAAATCTATTTTGACCTTACTTTTCTAGAGGGACATAGATTATAAATCCAAAAATGCCATACTTCACCTTCAATTAATTTGCAAAAGTGATCCAGAACCGATCCATCGCATTTGACCAACTTATCCAAATTTTTAAAGATCTTTTTCCATTGAGGATAATGTCCATCTGGTTCGGTTCCTCCGCCTTTTCCTTTGTAATGGCTTACCAAACTGGGGCTTCTTGTATCGATAATGTAGCCCTTGTTACAAGATCCTAAGACAGCATTTAAAATTTTTTCATCTGCCTTGGACCTTTTGTTGCTATTGCTTAAAAGTGGTTGACTACTACGCAATAACACAGAACCTAAAAATAGTTTTCAATTTCAAGCTGGCATTTGGGGAGGCAAAAAAATAACCCTTATTTGTTTCAGTGGGAAAATAATAACTGTATAAGATAAGAAGTACCTATTTTCATTTTTTAAGTTGATTGTACCTATATTAGGTAGCACTGTAAATTAAGTGTGATTGTCTTTACTTTTACTGTCTTCACTTTTATCAAATTTAAGATGTGCATTGTTTTATTTTTAAGGTATACTGATACACATATTGACAAGTCTGAGATAAGAAGTACCTATTTTCATTTTTCAAGTTGATTGTACCTATATTGCAAATTAAGTGTGATTGTCTTCACTTTTACTGTCTTCACTTTTATCAAATTTAAGATGTGCATTGTTTTATTTTTAAGGTATACTGATACACATATTGACAAGTCTGAGATAAGAAGTACCTATTTTCATTTTTCAAGTTGATTGTACCCTATATAGCTTTGTAAATTAAGTGTGATTGTCTTCACTTTTACTGTCTTCACTTTTATCAAATTTAAGATGTGCATTGTTTTATTTTTAAGGTATACTGATACACATGTTGACAAGTCTGAGATAAGAAGTACCTATTTTCATTTTTCAAGTTGATTGTACCTCCTATATAGCTTTGTAAATTAAGTGTGATTGTCTTTACTTTTACTCTCTTCACTTTTATCAAATTTAAGATGTGCATTGTTTTATTTTTAAGGTATAGGTACTGATAGATACATATTGACAAGTCTGAGATAAGAAGTACCTATTTTCATTTTCAAGTTGATTGTACCAACCTATATAGCTTTGTAAATTAAGTGTGATTGTCTTTACTTTTACTGTCTTTACTTTTATCAAATTTAAGATGTGCATTGTTTTATTTTTAAGATAATATACTGATATACATATTGCTGATAGGCTAATTTATATATTGGAAATGAGCTTAAATGACGAATAAAGATTAGGTACTTTACTTTACTATAAAATTTTGCATTTTTTTTTCAGATCATAAATGATGCCCTAATAGTTAGGTAGTATAGGAAAAAATGCAAAGCCTGAACATAGGTATCACAGCAAAGAAATGGGAACCGTCACCAATCTTGGTTTAAAAAGCTGGTAACTCTGGAATTATTGTAAGGTATGATTTTATAATCTGCTTAAGATAAATATCTTCAGTTTGCCTTAAAAGTAAAATCTGGTGAAGACATCTAAAGTTTATACAAGTGGCCCTAAAATAAATAACTTACCATTATCATGCCTATAGCTTAATATAGGAAACCTTCCTTCCTCACGGAAACTGGCTGCAGTTACTAGTGTGTTGTCATCAATACTTTTAGGAACAATTAAAACTGAACTATAACTTTTGCAGAGAGAAAATTTTTTGTTTATATGTGAGATTCTCCATTCTTCGCTTGCCAGTAATTTGGAAAACTCTGTTTCCGGTCGAAATAAGGTGTGGCCATCCTCAAGAATGTTATACATAGGTCTGTAAAAAAATGCATAAGATAATTCAGACCTGTCTAGGTTAGAGAGCCTTTCAATTGATGTGTATACATTTTGGAAATCATAAGTGCTAGGGATATCCATTTGTAACTGGCGAAAATCCTTGCATTTCAGTATAATGCTGCCCCCATTTTGTGCCGGTCCTGGCATTTGCTTTTTTTCAATCCAATCTATGGCTTGTATTAAAAGCTAAAACAATAAACATATAACTTTCATAATTAAAAGAAAAATACGGAAAGGCCTCGTTTTTTAGAGAAATGTCTGGTTTTTTTTTTGCTTGTTTTCTTTAGCTCTTACCCAGAGTTCTTGGACATTTTCTTTTCTTGTTGAAAGAATTAAATGATGCCCAGTAATACAAAGTGTCCCATCAATTGGTTGATTAAAAGGACTATGTAGAATAACTCCATCAAGCTTCGGCGTAGTAATTAGTTCTGCAAATTCCATGATAAAATAAATTTACACCCAACAGAACGTACAAGTAAACATATCGATTACAAAAAGTGAGGTTAGAAGTAGGGACCACAGAAAAATAAGGGGTTTATTGCAAGGATAAGAACCATGGCAGAGTAGAGTTCCTTTTAGTACCTTTTGAAAGGCAAAGCAAAAGCCGAGTTCCTTTTACGTTACTTTTAAATAACACAGCAAAGCACAACAAAGGTTTTACCTCCCCCCTTTCCACAAAGATATTTACTTTGCTTGGCTGTTTAGAAAAAACTAAAAACTAATGGAAAGTACCTAAAGCCAACTACTAAGAATGCTTCGCTAACACCTACGCTACCTATTTCCATTAGTCAAAAACCATTTGTTTACAATCATAAATACTTCCAAAGTTTCATTACGGAATATATAGATATACGTAGCTATATACAGGGTGGCCTTTTAGTGTGGCAAAGTACAATAGCTCCTTTACTATTTCAAATACATTAAAAATATTAATACAAAAGTTGAAGGGCAGTAAGTGACTTATAACGTAAAATTATTTTTAACTCTATAGGGTGGCTCAAAAAAGCGGAACAATAAAAAATGTACTTTTTTTAAATGGAACACCCTGTATATTTTTTCATTTTTAAATTCCACATAAAATTATAATTATTTTTTATTAAATACATTATTAGTCTATACTTTATAGTTTCCGAGATATTGACTCTTGAAAAGTGACATTTTTGAACTTTGACAGCTTCTAACTTTCTAACAGTACGTCTTAGAGCAAAACGGCTTACATGTCCCTATCTTCAATTTTTATTATCTTCCCAAAAAAATCAACTTCCGGTTAAACCGGATGTTACTCGAAAGCAGGAAATATAGTTGTTCCGGTTTAACTGGAAGTTGATTTTTTTGGGAAGATAATAAAAATTGAAGATAGGGACATGTAAGCCGTTTTGCTCTAAGACGTAGTGTTAGAAAGTTAGAAGCTGTCAAAGTTCAAAAATGTCACTTTTCAAGAGTCAATATCTCGGAAACTATAAAGTATAGACTAATAATGTATTTGATAAAAAATAATTGTAATTTTATGTGGAATTTAAAAATGTAAAAATATACAGGGTGTTCCATTTGAAAAAAGTACATTTTTTCTTGTTCCGCTTTTTTGAGCCACCCTATAGAGTTAAAAATAATTTTACGTTATAAGTCACTTACTGCCCTTCAACTTTTGTATTAATATTTTTAATGTATTTGAAATAGTAACGGAGCTATTGTACTTTGCCACACTAAAGGGCCACCCTGTATTCTGTGCTTCAGATAAGTTAAAAAGAGATGGCTTGAAAAAAGGGAAACACTGATGTAAGCTATAAAAAACTTAGTTCCTTTATTAAATAACAAAACAAAACCAACTGCTAAGCTAAGCGTTCCCCTTAAAAATTTAACTTAGCACACTTCTCCTTGCCGGGTTAGTATGCCCCTATCCATTTCCCATGCGGACTATACGAAGGTGTTCGCGAGACGCGAAGCGTTCCTTTAACAACTTAGCTAAGCAAAGATTTTTACGTTGCTTTGCTGTTTAACAGAAACGAAAAGTCGCTGATAAAAACAGTGCATTGGCATGTGTTTTTTTAGGTTCAAAAACAATCCATCCAGGTATATTTTGCAACATTTATTTAAAATACAGAGTTATTTAATTTACACCATTGCTTTTAAGCTTAACAAAACATAACCATGAATAACCTCTCTTACCGCCGAAATATTAATCGAGGGTGTTAGAATAGTCGGGTCTCTTACACACCATCACGCACTGGCGAACCATTGTAAATAATAATAAATAGCACTAAATAGTTCTACTTCGAAAAAATACTAAAAATATATATAGGAAAACGCAATTGATCACAAACACAGCTCTCCAACACTGTAACGTTATTAATCATGATATCAAAAATTTCTGCGTCACAAAACGTCCGTACAGCGTTTACGTTGTGATTTCCCTAAAGCATTACAATTTGACATTCACTATAAATTAAAGTGACCATTTGTCCCGATTTAGGCGGGACAGTCCCGATTTTAAGCCAAGCGTCCCGATTTAACAGGCGTCCCGCTTTTGTCCGGCTTTTTAACAAAATAAATTCGGTTCGATTTTATTTATAAATATCACCGACCCTAGAAAAGCTAAATATATAAAATAAAAATATTAACATTTAAATTTCTTTACATTTCTTTGTTTCTACGTTTTTCACACCATATATAAAACGCCCTAAAAGAATTTCTAAGTTTTGATAGCCCAACCGAAAAGGGTTTTTTGAGCGTGAAAACCGGCAGTTCCCTGTGACGCGTTTTTAGATATCTTGTCCCGCTTTTTGATATTCAAGATCTGGTCACTTTACAGTATAAATAATTTGACTAGTCGAATTTAAAAACAAATATATTCAGTATAATTATATATAGGTACACATGACAAATGCATCTAATATAACCTTCGTTGTTAAACACAGGAGGTATTATAGATCTAGGGCAATCAGCAGATCATCGCGTTTTGTTAAAAACCATTTCTGATCGGGACAACATGTAAACAATTTGGTCTGATATATCACCCCGGTGAAGCTTAAATGGACGATTTCGCAACACAGTAGAAAGAGAAAGAAGAGAGAGAGAGGGGTGTTAGTGTGCCTGCCGGCCATCAGGGCAAATTAGCGCTGTTGTCGCCAGCTGGCCGTGTAACCGGGTTCTGTCGCATATTTTTGACGTATAGAAGAGAAGGACAGTTATATTCTAACCTACTATAACGCTTCCCAAACTGCGCCAGGTGCTAATTGGAACAAACCAGCCAGCCGCCAGCCCGCCATCCATCGCCTCGTCACAACTGTCAATTTTTCTTGTCCACGTTTTTTTCTGAGGAAATTAATTAATTTTTTATTATCATTTTAATATACAATTCTATTAGTTTCTATTCTAGAAAACTTCGCCGATGTGTGTAATCTTTTAGTTATTATTCCAGCCTACTATGCAGGTAATTATTTTTTATTGTTTATCAAATTGATTTTACACTTCCTTACCTATTTTTTATATAGGAATATAGGAAATGTAAGTTTACAATAAATAAATTAACATGAAATGTTTCACATACATAATAGGTGTTGGTTAACAAGCCAATCTTAACAAAATATCACTGGGCAACCTGCAGATAACTGCAACACATTGTGCCCGAGGTAATACCTAACAATCTATCAGTTACGAACAGATAAGTTTAGTCTCTTGAGATGATAATTTTAACATTTTTGTTTTACTGAGTGGATTAAAAATTATAACATAATGGCACAAAGATAATGGTTTGAGCTAACTCGATAAGTAGATACTGGGCCATCGGCCATATTTTACAGAGAAATTTAATGTCTACCCGATACTGTTTCTTTTGTTTCAGAGAACGCTGTAAGAATCACCTGATAGTTTATGGATCTTTTAGTACGTGTCTCAATGCATCCTAGTGCTTGTGTTTATACAGTATTTGTGATAATATTATATGAATTGAGTCAATTCCAGATGAGTGAGACCTGTGAGACGTAACCTAAGGACATTAGTTTATTCTAAACAGTTATTTTTTGTTATGGTTGTCAATGCAGTTTTTATTTATAAATAAACGTAGAAAACATTATTTACGATAAAGTGCTTCCATCTTTATTTTCTAAATCTTGGTTAATATAAAAATAATGTGCATTATTTATTCCATAAAAAAAAACTTTTGTGCGTCTTTTTATTGATTTAATTTGTGATTTAATAATATTTATATTGAATCACAGATTAAATCAATAAAAACTCGTTCAAAAGTTAATAATTAAATTGAAAATTCCTAAAACCGCTGTTCAAATTTCCCGCCATTGCGCCTCTGATGGCCGGCGGGCACACTAACACCCCTCTCTCTCTCTTCTTTCTCCCTCTACTGTGTTGCGATTTTTTAACAAGGAGCTAACATTTCTAACCCTATAAATTTTCTTTGTGATATATTACATGTCTGTGGTACAACCCGATTAGGAACTCTGATAGGTACTTTCCATTTGCTTCTTTTAAACAGCAAAGACACTGCTTAGCTAAGTTGTTAAAGGAACGCTTCGCGTACAACTTCGTATATAACCGCACGGGAAATAGAGGGACAAGCATAACCGCGGCAAAGGGGCAGGAAAAATGTATGGTGTACTAAGTTCAATTTTTAAAACCAACAAACCCGAACGCTCAACTTGGCCACTGACTTTGCTTTGCTATTTAAAGTAACTTCAACTCGCTTAGGACAATGTACTTAGCTAGGGCAAAAAAACGCAGATATTTAATTTTAAACCCTTAGTTGGTGTTTTGTGTTTTAAACCATAGATAATGGAAACGGACATGCGTTTCTGTTTTAAACATAGAAACTGTGTTACCACAAGGCAAATTCTTGGTCTAACAATTGAAAAAAAGGGGTTGTGTTCTTTGCGAATTTAGTAGATAAACAGGACCTACACAATAATTAGACTCCTAGAAATGTTAATTTAATGTTCTCAACACCGGAGATTAGATTAATTGGTTATCAAAATCCTCTGCTCTGATGTTTACATTCTTATAATTCACTTAAAATGTTTAAATAACTAATCTACAAATCCCATTTGCTAACGAGTATAGGTATGTTGCATTTTGCATTGGGTTCACTTTTCTTTTTAGTGTCTTGAGCTTTTAAACAGTATGACTTTATTTTTGTATAAACTTGGGTTTTGTAGCATGAAAGAACTCTAGAATTGCTACAGTTTATATGCAATAAATTTTTATTTTGGTATAAAACATATTTTCTATTCTATGCACTTTTGTTGCTTTTTTATTTCTTTAACACATTCGCTGCCATGGCGGACACCGGTGTCTGATCAGCTATGATTTTACCACGCCACGTCAGACACCCGTGTCCGCTACAGTTATTTAACGACACTGCCCAGCGGACACACTTTTCTATAAAAGTTTTCATATGAGGTGTCTTGGCGCTGCTGCACAGCCCCAGTGGCGGATTTACAAATTTGCCGCTGTAGCGCTCTGCCCCTTTTCTATGTTTTATTTAATAAGTGTTTTCTATTTACTGATAAGGCAGAAGCACTGCAGACGAATTTGGGGGAAGTGGGTCGACCCTAGAGTACTTTCTATCAGTAAAACACAAAGGATTTGCTGAATAAACTATATATTGATAAAATAAATGTATAGTTAGACAATTATAACAATTTGTCTAAACAAGTTTAGCTGATTGAAAAGGAACAAAAGAATAAAAACTTTGACAATTTTTCAGTTTTTGTTCGTGTTTCGCGCACTTCACTTTCACTGATTTTCTCTCATAAAAATTAAATGCAATATTTATTTGTGAGCCACCCACTAAGGTCTACAATACTACAGTAGTACAATACCTGAAGATAAAACACTCACTTGGGATTTTTATGCAACGAATTATAACTTGCTATTTCCATGACTGATGGGAGTCGGTCCGAGCCCGCCGCCTCACTAATTAGTAACTGGCTTCTTTGACTTTATGACTTTTTTACGCAAACTTTGGCTTCATAAGACTTAATAAATGACTGAACACTAAACTTAATAAGTGACTGGTTGACTGGGTGACTGCCTAAAACAAGACTAGCGCTGGTATTTATAGAGGGTCTTTGTTACGTGGGGGACCGTATTTTCGAGAATTTTTCTATTCCCCACCCAAGTTAATGGAATGCGGCTTCAAAACAAACTCATGGTCAAATTGTGATTTTTAAGAATTTTGTTATTGCGTAAACAGATTGGAATTTTGCTTTCTGCGAAAAACCGACAAGTCATGGCCAAATATCTGACCTCTTCGTGAAAAGTCACGCGGTTCTTGGTTCTTATGTCGCAACATTTTGTTATTTAAAATAATTTTACTTAGAATCTCCGAAGGTCTTGTTGTTCAAAAACAGAAAGAAAAAATTCTTCTTTGAAGGTTAGGTACCTGCTTTTTGGTAAACAAGAAGGAATTTTTCTGGAATGTCACGTACACCCGAAATGTTTCGCAATTTGTTTTTCTGCTTTTAAATTTCTGGGAGGGAGAGCGGACTTGAAGATTTTTAATTTTCAATAGTAAGTTGTAGCCCGAAGTGAACGCTAGTGTAGTGTAGTGCTCACTACAAGAATTAATTCTATAAGGTATTTTTACCAAGCTGTTTCTTAATTTTTATTTAGAAGCCAAAAGTTTTATTTATTTTCCAAAATATAAAATTTATTTTTGCAATTGATTTTTCTCAATAAAAAAACTTTCCCTTTTAATTTTGTTTTCGGTTTAAAAAAAACATGATTGTAAAAACAAAAGATTTACTAAGCCCAGGTCATCACATTACTATCCCGCCCATTAAAACGAAGAAAATATTTAATTTATTTTCTTCGTTGGCTACCTTCCTATATTAAAAGATTGTAATAATTAGCTCGAGTGTTTGTTTTTGTTTATGTAACTGGATCCCTGCATCGCGTCCCGTCTAGTCCCTCTACATACCAGCGTGGCGCCAGTATGTCTAACAGACTTTTGGTTTTGGCAAACGACTGCGTTTACATTGTTGTTATAGGTCAAAAAATTTTTAAAATTTTATTACCTAACTAAAGCAATTCTCAAAACTCAAAGTTATTTCCAAGGAGTGTTTTACCTTTTACATTTTAGTTGTTTAAAATTCGTTAATTGTTATACCTTAACATGTACCTACGTACTTTGTATACGTATACTTTGTCAAGTATAAAAAATTTTTTAAATCACTGAAAAGTTATTTCTTTCAACACAAATAAAATATTTAAAATTTGATTTAAAAGGCAAGAAAATTTTTCTGTCTTGATTTTCTTACTAATAAAAGTTGCTTCAAAAATGTTCAGAAAAGTTTTCCCATAATTCCTTTTCATAAAAATTTTGTGAAATAAAAATATACTGTCATCGTTCTCACATACATCCCTTAAAACTTTTGTCAAATAAAAGAGGAACCCGTCTTAGGCCCATCATAGCTAAAGAACAATTATTTTCTTTTTCTCTGTAAAATAAACACTAAAGTATTTACGCAAAATACTATAACGAAAATATTGAAAAATTAAACGTGATTAAACAAATCAGCGTTTTTCTAAAAAAAAACTGTCATAAAATAAGGTGACTAAATAAATCAATGTATTGTTATGTAATGTGAAAATTAAAATTATACAAAAATTTTGTTTATACTTGGTATGGTTTTTAAAATATATTTATGAAATAATGGTAGAACTGAAATAATACTGAAAATTTAAGTTTCTTTTCCTATGCAATCATAGCTAAGATAAATTTAACGAAAAAGAATCCCTTATATAAAATATTAACATGTCATAAAAGTACGAAAAATTTTCTTTTTCTTTTTGAAATGAAATGAAATTCTTTTTAAATAATGAAACTAAAGAACATTTTTTCGTCATTAACCTGTTATTACTACTTTAAAATAAACGCAAAAAATTTAAAATGTTTAACTTTCGTTACCACTGTCCTCGTTTTTTGGCCTAACAGGATTGAATAGAAGGCACATGCATCCTCCAGGTCTGAAAACAGGTCTTACCCGATATCGGGCACCTCTAGGTTGTAGGTAGGGCGGCGCACCGGGCTGGGCGCCTGCCATAGGAGATGCTGGAGCCTCTTGCGGTACTGCTACTCGTGCTCTGAGGGTTTCTGGGGTGGGTTGGATCCTCACCATGGGGTGGAAATGATGAGCTGCTGCTTGGGGTCGGCTATCTGGTCTGATCACTATTGGTGGTAGGAATTGTAATCGAGGAAGAGGCCTTTCTGTCTGGTATCCGGGCACACTTCTTATTCTGTCCAGGGTCGGTGTTTGAGTGGTTGAATGGATGAGAAAAGTAAAACAGCCGATTCAGCAAGACCCTGACATTTCAAAAGTTGTGTATAGCAACCTTATATTCCAAAACCAACGCATTTTAGAATTTGTCTCTTGTTTATCTTATAATTTCCGTTTTTTTTTAGCCGCTTTGTCGGTGATCCACTGCTGATAAAAGAATTATTTTTCTTGAACAGTTTTTTTTTACTAGTGCCACCTGTGATTCGTCTTTTTATCTAATAACTTCAGCAAGGTAGACTTCAGAATTTTTGAGTTTTATTTTAGTATTGATGCGTTTTATTTCCGCTTGGTAGTACTAAGGTCAATTTATGGAATTTCTATTTGTGATTACGCTGATGTATCTTAAAAATATTATAGATGGCTCTGCTGATCCTATCAATGACTATTTTTTTTTTTTTTTTATTAACTGTAGCGGCTTGCTTCTCGTAGATCGTCAACGTGCTTGAACCTTGTGGCGGCATTTGAATCAATATTTGACCGGGTACTTCACTCTGCAATGCCTGTCTCAGCCCGCCATATAGAACCATCTTTGAAGATCTTGCCTATTTTCACTTGACTGTGTTTGTTTCGGAGTAGGTATGACTGAAGTTTTTTCTACAATTTTAACTCAATCTCAATTTCACAAGCTATAACGAGGGTCTGACTGGGACCTTATCTGCTTTTTGGCACAAAACTCCGGCAACCAACAATCCTTGGGGAATATCTACACATGGCTCTAAAACTATGTGTTTGGCCTTAACCCTAGATACACCTTCAAGAATAGCCTCACATACGGTTTCACATCTGGGGGGAATAACCATGTCTTCTACTAAGTGGACATAAACTTCTTTCTCTAATACCTTTGGACGCCCATACATGTTTCCTTCTTTTCTACTTTTTTTTCTCCACTAGACTCATGAACTCTAGACTCATGAACTCTAGTCTTTTTCTTAGTAGCTATATAGGTACCTTAATTCTTAATTTCTCTTTGTTTCTCCAAACTTTCTCCACTAGCTTCTACCTGTGGATTATTCAAGCGCCGGCCAAGCACTTGATCATCCCATTCTTTTGTTATTGGCCGTAAAAAAGAATCACTGGTAGAGTCACTTTGTAATCCCTCCTTTATTTGTAGGATCAATGTTCTTAATTCCCCTATTTCTTCCTTTAACTCGCATATTTCTCTTTTTACACACACTTCTTCTTCTTCTAAGGTGAACTTTGTTTCCCATGCATACATACAACCACTTCCCCAGTCAATTTTTATATTATGTGAATACAAAAAATCAATACCAACGCATTTGTTGGTTATCAGCTTGAAAACTTATTGCATTTACCATCATAAACTCGTGCCAGACTGTATTATCTTTTCCAAAATTTATTAGAAGGGTAACATTTCCATACGTAGAAATACTATTTCCTTGCATATCTACTAAATTACTTAATTCTTTCTCTATCGTGAACCCCTTGGCAATTTCCGGTTTCACTAGAGATATAACTGCTCCCGAATCTATCAGGGCTTTATAGTCACTATGGTTAACACTTACCCTGACTATATTCCGTGGTCTCGGGGTTCCATTCTGAGAACACGTATATATCCCAACCGGTGGCTTCCTTTCTAATACCAGCTTGCCCTGGCTACAGCCGAACTCCGGGGTTGCAGAGGGGCTGCCTTGACGTTTAAAGCTTGTCCTCGTTGATTCCTTCCTTGGTTTGGACAGCTTCTAGCAAAATGACCAATTTGTTGACACTGATAACATTTTTGAGGTCCTGGTTGAAAATTTTTTCTTTCCGGACAGTCTCTCTTCCAGTAACCCGGTTTGTTGCATTGAAAACAGTTATTATTTTTTCTTTCAGGGGGTTTGTCAGGACACGAGGACGAGAAATGTCCCGATTTCTTGCAAATAAAACATGTTTTTGGGTTGTTACTTTGATGAGTTCTGCTTACTGCACGGCAGTCTCGATGGTCCCTTGGATGCAATAGATTTTCGATTGCTTCTTCTCGTTCCGCTATGTCTAGTGCGGTCTTCAATGTAGTCGGATTTCCTGAAAGGACGCGTTGTTTTATAGGCATGCAAAGGCCTAGCATAAACTGACTGGTAAGATCCTGTTCTAATTTGGTAGTTATAACCATCAGATCAGTTGTCTTAACTCCTGTAAGTTTGACGGTTTTGTTTCCCAAAACTTTTAGGCGGGTTAAAAATTGTTTGCAAGATTCACCCTGTCGTTGTTTACATTCAATAAACTGCCTAAGGGCTGAACCAGTTATATGTTGTCTTGTAAATTGATTGTGTAATGCATCCTTTAAATCCTGCCATGTGTTTAAATTTTTAAGGCTTGGCTCTGCTTCTAAAATTTGTTTGGCTTGTCCTCTAAGTTTGAGTCTTGCAACAGATATCTTTTGAGTCTCGGTCCAGTTTGCTAAATTTGCTGTTTCATCAATAATGGACAAGAATTCTTCAATACTTGTCTGCCCTTCGTAAATAGGTATTGATTCAATTCCGATAAGTACATTATTTACTGTAGAAGTAGTATTTAAGATGGCAGATGTTTCAGGGACTGATTTTTGTTCCATACTGTTTATCTGATAGAAGTACTGTCGTAGAGGGTAAAATTTGCTCTACAGTTCTAGGATCTTTTGATTTTCTTTTCTTAAATTTTGTTTAACCCTTTCAAACCCTTTTCAACCCCACACCTGACACCAATGTAGCGCTCTGCCCCTTTTCTATGTTTTATTTAATAAGTGTTTTCTATTTACTGATAAGGCAGAAGCACTGCAGACGAATTTGGGGGAAGTGGGTCGACCCTAGAGTACTTTCTATCAGTAAAACACAAAGGATTTGCTGAATAAACTATATATTGATAAAATAAATGTATAGTTAGACAATTATAACAATTTGTCTAAACAAGTTTAGCTGATTGAAAAGGAACAAAAGAATAAAAACTTTGACAATTTTTCAGTTTTTGTTCGTGTTTCGCGCACTTCACTTTCACTGATTTTCTCTCATAAAAATTAAATGCAATATTTATTTGTGAGCCACCCACTAAGGTCTACAATACTACAGTAGTACAATACCTGAAGATAAAACACTCACTTGGGATTTTTATGCAACGATAATTATAACTTGCTATTTCCATGACTGATGGGAGGCGGTCCGAGCCCGCCGCCTCACTAATTAGTAACTGGCTTCTTTGACTTTATGACTTTTTTACGCAAACTTTGGCTTCATAAGACTTAATAAATGACTGAACACTAAACTTAATAAGTGACTGGTTGACTGGGTGACTGCCTAAAACAAGACTAGCGCTGGTATTTATAGAGGGTCTTTGTTACGTGGGGGACCGTATTTTCGAGAATTTTTCTATTCCCCACCCAAGTTAATGGAATGCGGCTTCAAAACAAACTCATGGTCAAATTGTGATTTTTAAGAATTTTGTTATTGCGTAAACAGATTGGAATTTTGCTTTCTGCGAAAAACCGACAAGTCATGGCCAAATATCTGACCTCTTCGTGAAAAGTCACGCGGTTCTTGGTTCTTATGTCGCAACATTTTGTTATTTAAAATAATTTTACTTAGAATCTCCGAAGGTCTTGTTGTTCAAAAACAGAAAGAAAAAATTCTTCTTTGAAGGTTAGGTACCTGCTTTTTGGTAAACAAGGAATTTTTCTGGAATGTCACGTACACCCGAAATGTTTCGCAATTTGTTTTTCTGCTTTTAAATTTCTGGGAGGGAGAGCGGACTTGAAGATTTTTAATTTTCAATAGTAAGTTGTAGCCCGAAGTGAACGCTAGTGTAGTGTAGTGCTCACTACAAGAATTAATTCTATAAGGTATTTTTACCAAGCTGTTTCTTAATTTTTATTTAGAAGCCAAAAGTTTTATTTATTTTCCAAAATATAAAATTTATTTTTGCAATTGATTTTTCTCAATAAAAAAACTTTCCCTTTTAATTTTGTTTTCGGTTTAAAAAAAAACATGATTGTAAAAACAAAAGATTTACTAAGCCCAGGTCATCACACCGCTAATAGGCTATTCAATTTTTGCCGCCCCTATACCAGTGACGGCTCGTGAGTTGTGAAACAGGTGAAGTGTTCGGGAAAGAAAAAGCCCGCTGCAGGCGAAATTTTTTTAAGACCACGCCCAAATTTGGTCAATAATTTTTAGTAAATATTTTAAAAATTTATGATTACCTACTAAAAAAATTTTGGGCCAAATTTGCCGCCCCCTAAAATCTGCCGCCCTAGGCTCCAGCCTATACTCAGCCTAATGGTAAATCCAACACTGCAGCAGGTTTAAATTGCTATAGGATAGGAGCAATTATCATTGGCGCTACTTCGACATCTAGTACTTGTTCTCGATCCCACCAATCCCTTATTAATATTTCTGTATATATGTTCCACCGATTTCTTCCAGTACTCTTGTGTAATATGATCTAACGAATCTTGCCAAACTATTTGTACTTGGTCGCATTTAAGACCATCACCTACATGTTTTTCATAATAAGACTTTGCACCAGCAAATATTAATTCTATTGCGTTAAACTGGCAATGATATGGCGGCAGTCGTAGAACCTCATGACCATATTCACGCAGTATTTCATCTACCGCGATATTTTGGGTTTTTTAAGAGACTTTGCTATTGATAGGAGTTCCGATTTAAGCATATTTGGTTAAGGATTTTGGTTGTGTTTTTCCAGCCACTCATAAATATCACTTTTCCTCCAAGATGAAGTAGGCTGTTTTTAAAATTCTTGAATGATATGATGCATTATCTAATACAATTAAAGACGGAGCATCCAAATTTGGTATCAATTGAACTTTTAACCATTTTTCAAAGATTTCGCAATTCATATTATCATGATAGTCAGCACTTTTTGATGTTGAAGAAAAAATTAAACTCGCACCTGCAACATATCCTGTTGCAGAACCGGCATGCGAAATAATAAAACGCTTTCCTGTACCGCACCCCTTTTTCCTTTTAACACTTTTTACAGACTCATCTTGCCAAGATTTTGAACCACTTCCATTCGAAAATATCCACGTTTCGTCTAAAAATACCACTTTTCTAAATTTCGATTTGTAATTGTCCGTATATTTTTTTAAAAACTGAACACGCTGACTCACTATCTGTGGTTGCTCACATAAAAATCTTCGGTTACAGTCTTTTTTATAGCGAAAACCTAAATTTTTTAATAATTTTGATCGCTTCAAGTCCAATTTCCAAAACAACCCGAATTTTTAATGGTTTTTGTAAAACTGGAAGAGTTACATTGGTTTTTGATTTGTATAAATCTTAAATCACATTTCGAACTCCCATTTTAATATTTTCGCTTAAATCCTGTCTTTGGCTTTCTTCGTTTACACTTTTTAGTATTCTTGGGTATTATATGTTATGTTTTGTTTCATGCACAGTCCTTAAACTAATTCCCAGTGCTTTGGCTACTGTTTCCTGAATATTGGTTGGCGAATTTCCACTTTTTCTCTCATTTTCGAAATAGTTTATCAGATAAAGTACCATTTTTTTTTTATTGGGGATGCAAAAACCCAGAAAATTGTTTCATTTTGTCACAAACTGTCAAAGTCACAAAACTGGCATATTTAAAATAAAACGTAGCTGGTGCTATTATAAGCTTTTTTAGAATCGCTGGAAAGTAAATACATATCCTTTTTTTTCATGTCAAAATGGAATAAGTCTGTCTCATTTATCTTACGTATTTTATTTAGAGGGTAAAATTAAACGCAAGTAAAGAAAACAAAAACTGAGAGTATGTCTTTCTTGAATCGTATGACCCGCACGATAAGACCAGATCCGACTATACCATTTATTTCTGTAAGATAAAAAAAAATTTTGGGCCAAATTTGCCGCCCTAGGCTCCAGCCTACTCAGCCTAATGGTAAATCCAGCACTGCACAGCCCATTTATCTTGGTTTTTTGATTGGACAATGTAAATAGATTTTATAACACGTGTCTGCTATGGCGAGCGGACTAAATTTTTTAAATTAATTTCCATACACGCCAGGGCAGACATCCAATATTTCAATAAAAATTTAAAACGCGTTTTGTATTTATTTATTTTCATTTAAGAAAGGTAATCAAAATGTTAACACATTACCTATATCTGTGTTGTATTATATAAACAGATATAAAGAAATCACTCCCTGGTTCTTCATTGGTCACAAAATACATAATTCTTCCGGTTCTGTTATTCATTTTTGCACAAAAATAGAATGTAATAAAATAAATCACGTAAATCGGCCTAAATTTGCAACGGAGAACTAACAGTAGACACAACTAGGGTGACCAGACGTCCTCTTTTGGGAGTATAAAATTATGTCCGGTATATATTTAGCCATTACAAGTTAATTGTCCTCTATTTTATTGAGAGTAAAAAATTTACTGAAAAATCACAAATTCGTCACCCTTTCAAATTAAAAGTGTTTTAAAGTCTGGTATATCGCCGCAGATTAAGCTTTACGGTTATTTTACCCAAAAAAGGGCGTGGCACCCAAAAAAATTTTTCACGCCTTCGGCACAAGGATTGCGCCTTTGGCGCAAATCCTTAAAGTACCCCCCCCCCCCCTGAAAGACGTTGCGTCTGGTGTCTTCTTTTTTTGTGTAAGGAATCTGGTCACCCTAGACACAACATTATCTTACTTCCAACTGAAGTATCCTTACACTCCTTAGAGTAGGGCTATAGCTCCATACGATGGGCGGATTTGATGTGTCCGCTGTGGCGTAACCATGTAAGAAAAATGTCTTCTCAGTGTCTTCTGTGGCGCGTTATGGGAAAATGGTTTCACCACGCATGTCAGACACCGGTGTCTGTTTAGGTTTTATTTAAAAAAACATGCAAGTACATCAAAAAAAAAAAAAACTGCTATACCCAATAGTCTTAGAATTGCCGTATCTTATAGGATTCAACCTTGGCCTGGCAGACCATTTTTACAAATTTGGCTTGACAGCGAATGTGTTAAAATTATAAAAAAATATGACTAGATTTAGTGTTAGCAGTTAGCATTTAAAATGGAAGAAAACGTCATTCATCAGTTTCAATGTTTTATTGACAGTCAGGCTGAACAAATTTGCAACAGTCCGTTAAAGTCACAATATAAAAATGTTTTAGTCAAAAAGAGAGAAACCCATATCATCATCCTCCTCTTCAGACTCTTCTTTCTTTTCTTCTTTCTTGGCTTCAGGTGCGGCTGCAACGGGAGCAGCAGCTGCTGGGGCCGCAGCAGCAAATTTGCTGGGATCCTGCAAGAACAAAAAAAGATGAAGAAAATTATTCCAAAAATTAAGGTTTATAATGTATTCTTTTCATACGTCGTTTCTCGAGTATTTAATCAGTTGACGCGGATTAAAAGAGCTCTTATGCGAAGCCGCCGCCAACTTTGCCAAGAGTGTAATTAATACCTTCCAAATAATTGACGCGATCTTAAAAAAGTCGTTTATATAATTCGACACAAGGTGGAATTTTTATTGTGTTGCAGAATTGCAGTCGTGAGACGATGTGTTGATACTAGTAACACAAGGAATGAAAAGTTTAATTATAGATACAAAGGATTTTTCTCTTGTATCATCATTTTCACTTGAATTTTATTCTATTTTTTTAATTATAAACCGAAAGGTGCTCTACAAAAACGTACCTTCTCATAACCAAGATTTTACATTATTTATTTGTTAAAACCACCTGAAAGAAATCAGTTATCAATCATAAATAAAAAATACAGTACATCTACGTAAACGACATAGAACCACAAAACCAATTTGTAAAACTCTTGAAGAAAAGTTAAATATAAAAGGTTTTTGAATGGACACATTTATTTTCACGTATACCGGGTGTTTAGTTTCTCCTGACCAAGCATCAACTTTCTTATTTCAAATGAAACATCCCATATATTTTTTCATTTGGACCTGGTCAGGAGAGACTAAACACCCTGTAGACGTGAAAATAATATAGTTTAAAATATAAGACAAGCCAAAAAACTTTTGTAATAACTTTTCTTCAAAGGTCTTAATTAATCGAAAAAAAAAACATTATCGATTATTCTAAATTGAAAAAAAAAATGATTTTTCGATTAATTTTCGAAAAAAAAAATTTACGATGTTTTGATTAACCGATTATTACTTAATCGAAAAGAAAACGATTTTTCGATTGGGTAATCAATTGACCAAAAAAACTATTTTTCGATTATTCGAAAATATAGGTATGTTTTTGGATGATTGAAGTTGCTAATTACTTATTATTGCTGTAATTCTCTATATATTTATTAGCAACCCTATTACCCTGAAACGGCTTAAAAAATATTATAGCATATTATTGCAAGACAATCAACGAAATAATTTGGAAAAAGTTTCAATCTGTGCGCCTTTCATAAAATTAATATTCTTAACAATCTATTTGAATCGACTTTTTGATTTATTCTGATTAAATCAATCGATTATTATTTTCCATTAATCAGAAATAATATATTATTCTCGATTAATCGGTTGTTTTCGATTAATCGGAAATAATCGATTATTTTCGATTAATGGATTATTTTTGATTTTCGATTAATCGGATATGATATAACTATTTTCGATTAATTGATTATTTTTGATAAATCGATTATTTTTGATTAATCGATTAATAGGAAATAATCGAAAATCGATTATCTTTTTCGGTAATCGCACAGCCCTAGTTATCTTAGTTACATGGACCTGTATGTAATTAGTTGGAGGCATCTCTAAAGTAAAAAATTCAAGAACAGAGTGAAGTGCTACCTTCTTGAAAACAACTTATGATGTTCATCAATTTTATGACATATTTTGTAATTTATATGGCAATAAATAAATTGGGAAATAAATATTGAATAATCGAATTTTAAAGTGCATAATATATTATAAAAAAACATTAGATCATTCATTACATAATTTTATTTTAATAAATAAATCATTTTTTATTTAATTAGATCTTAAAATTAACATTAGGCTTACCTTAATGAATTCTTTAATGGTTTCTGCTTCCTTGAAATTAACCTCGGTAACAGCAGCGATGGCCAACAAATTCTTGAATCCATTGGCAATGCTATGTGGTGCTGATGCGACAGTTGGATAACCAATGGACAAGCAGACACTGGCTAAGTTGGCGACTCCCGCCATGAACTTTTCAATCAAGTCTTCTGGTTTAATGTCCAAAATTGCTGGGGCAAAAATGGTACCAGAGTCATAGACCTAGAAAATATAGATTTTTGCTACCATTCAAGTACTTATCTTACTTCTGTTTAATTGTTTTATTAATGACTTAAAAACATGTATTAGAAATAGTCATATAATATTATATGCTGATGACTTGAAAATTTACAAAATTATATTATCTCTTGCTGATTGTATTGAACTACAGGATGATCTTAATAGATTCATTATTTGGTGTAACCTGAATGATCTGCAGTTGAACCTTTCTAAATGTAATGTGATAAGTTTTTATAGAATAAAAAATCCCCTCACTTACAACTAGGGTTGTGCCTGGTCAATTGACCCGAGATTTTGACCGGGTCAAATTCGGTCAAAAACTTTTGTGAGAGAAATTGGTCCTCATGGGGGTACATTCGCTCAGAAAAGCTTGTTTATATAAAGTACGACTGAGAGCTGTTAAGTGGTAGTGGAAATAAAAAAAAATGGAAATTCGGAGGAACCAGCGCTAAATTTCAGTAGTGAGGATAAAACGAGTGATTTAGATTCGGAAGAACATAAAGGCAATGCCGGGGGTGAGTTCAGTGACGAAGATGATGTACCTTTATCTAAGCTATATACCAAGACCAGTACTGCCAGTAGCCTCTCATTTCATCATCAATCAGTCACTCACTAATTACTTCATTAGTAATTTAGTATTGTTAGATTAATATTATACATAATATTTATGTGTCATTTTTGTGTTTTTTGTACCTCAGAATGGTTTCTTTATTTTTTGTTAGCTGTTTTTTAATAAAGACACGTTTCTATGTAATTACTCACGGCTTTGATTCTTTTTACAAAACTGAGGAATTTGACCGGGGCTTGGTCAATTGACCGCAAAAGATTTTGACGGTCAAAATCCCAACCCTACTTACAACTACACCTTGAATAATAAATTAATTAATAGAGTCTCTACCATTAAAGATTTAGGGGTTATAATGGACCATGAACTTTCTTTTGTTAAACACATTGAATTTATTACAAACAAAGCCATTAAGCTGTTGGGTTTTGTCATCAGATCACTTAAAGACATAATATTTTTGCTATAAAGGATGTTTACTGTGCGGTAGTGCGTAGCACGATTGAATATGCGTCCCAGGTTTGGTTTCCTTACTACCAAATACATTTAAATACTTTAGAAAGAGTTCAAAAGCGATTTCTTAGGCAGGCATATCGCTTATAAATTGCAAATAACAGCTGAACAAATTAATTATAATGATTTATATCTATTGCTAGGTCTTTCAAAACTAGAGAACCGCAGATCTTAAATTGATCTTTGCACTTTGTATAAAATACTTAAGTTGTGTACTTGTGTAACTTATATTGAAATGTACTGTTCTTTACCATATAATATATATTATATCTTAGTGGATGTTTTGTAATCTAAAATGGCAAGTCCGTTAATAAACATTTATTTATTTATTTTTATTTTATTTATTTACTTTGTGAACACCTATGAATTAGTATTTAGTTAATTCAAGAAATTATATAATATGCTTTTAAAACATTTTGTATAAGATATTATAAACTTTTCATTATTATTATTCAAACACAGTTAATTTAATGAACCCAATTATATATCCATATTTTATTTAATTACCTGTTCCACAATAAGACCATATGAGAAGGGAGAGATGTTCAACATGTTGAGAAGCGTAGCTTCAGAGGCACCAACTTTATCACCAGGTTTTAGGATGTTTACATCATTAACAATTTCAATAGTACCTAAAAAAGTACAGGTTTTTTATTAAATCACAATCAACATTGTTTTAAAAAATAGTTTTAAAACAATAAATCAGAACTTTTATCCACATTTACGCTATGCTTTATGTACTGGGGTTCAACTATTTCTAGCTACAGCACTAACATAACGTCATTAAGAGACGAAAAATTATCATCACAACAAAAAGTAGGTACCTAACTTAGTAGGTACATTTTCATAAACATTAAGCAAACTAAAATGTATTTCAAAATTTTTACTTACCCTTTGAAATCTTAGTTGGAATACTCAAAGCCTGGAAGAAAGAAGTTTTTTCAGGAGGCAACCCAGTGTTTTGTGCTGGAATAATGACAGATAAAGGAGCAATAGCTCCAGCACGAGCAGGAGCTCTGACTTTGTTTTCTAAGAGCTTATCACGGACTTCCACTAGATCTCCACGAGTGAAAACAAAACCAACATTGCCTTTGATGTGAGGGAGAACTTTTTCCAATGCAGGATTAGATTCCAGATGACCTTTAATGGCTTTGCGCATCATGGTATTTTTTCCCATAAGGACCACTGCGCTTCCACGAAGGGAAATACGGATCTGTTGCATTTGTTTTGAGCCGACATTGTCAGCCCCCACAATGAAACACTTCGGGTATTCTTCTAATAGTTGCTAAAAAAAATACTAGTGAGATAAAAAAAAATTGATAAAGTATTGTAATACAAGCCATAGGATAGGTAAATAAGAATCAGAAAAATTTTCCTCAAATTAGCCGAAGGTTCAACTATTTCTAGTTTCAGCTTTCAGAGACGAAAAATAATCATCACTTTGCTCATCTACATTTCTCATAAGATTATACGGCGTTGTTCAAAAAATGTTCCTTTAGCAACAACTCGTCACCCTAGAATAGTTTTGTTCAATATCCATTTTTTGGGGATATTGAGTTATATACACCAAAATTTAAGTTAAAATTGGCTTGTTCAATAGACCACAACAAAAACATGATTAATCCCACCAAAAAATAGTTTTCAGTATTTTTATGTTCAACATCCAGCAAGAATATTAAAATACGGTATCTAGATATTCAATATCCGGATGTTGAACATTCCAATACTAATATAAGAAAAGTTCTATTATAAGTCGGTGCTGTTTTGTTCAATATCCATTCTAGCCAATTGGAGCTACGTTTCACGTCACGTGATTAATATTTTGTCGGTTCGAAAACATAATAAGTAAACACCACATGGTTATAGCAAGTCGAATCGTTAAGACGTTAGTTTTTGTGTGTTAAAAAGAACAGGCTGGTGTTTCAAAAGAAAAATATAGGTTACTAGTTTATATAAGGAAAAATGGGCGAGATGACAAAAAATCCAACCTACTCTAGCTCGCCCGAGCCAGAAGTGGACGACAATTTGAGGCGGTAAGTACCTAGATCAAGCTTACAGTTACGTTTTACATTTTTTAAGCATAAATATGCGGTTTAGAACTTTGTATTTAAAAGTTAATATTTTTAGCATACTTGATGAAATAGAAATATACTCTCCAATATCGGAATCAGTAGTGGTTGCCAATAGTAGTTATCATTCTCAACAACTAAACTCTGTGCGAAGAAATCTTTTTAATATATTGCCAGAAAGTCCTTCTGATAGCAAGGAAATAAACCTTTCACATGATCTGTTAGTGAAAGCTACAGGTGAGATAATAAAATGTGCTATTTAATGTGAATTAACAAATTGTTGTGTTTTAAACAACCCTTATATTGCAACTTATGTTAGCGATATAATTATACTTCCCCTCGAAAAAACAGATGAAAATAATGACGGCGTCAAAGTAGATGGCAATTATATTGATGGTAATAATATGCATAATGTTGAAATAGTAGAAAATCGCAGTGAAGGTTTACAAGAAGCTGTTCTCATTCGTAAGTGAAAACGCAGAAAATGTCATAATATATTATGTTATTAACAAAATATTTATTTTAGAAAATGACCCCACGATTAAAGTAAAGGTCAACAATACTAGAAAAAGGAAGCGCAATATGCAGAAGTGGAAATGCAATGTTAGAAAGGAGCAAAGAGAACATGGAAAAGCGTACACCAACATAAAAGGAAAAGCCATGGAAAAAAGAGAAGTCAAAAAGAAAACTTGTAGACCGAAGTGCACTTTTATATGTACAGAAAAATTTTGCGAAGAAAGTCGAAAGAAGATTCACAGCCAATTTTGGAACTTAACCGATTCAAAAAAATATCACTTTTTTAGTAAATACGTGAGTAAAGTTCAGCCACTCCGAAAACGCACAAAGAAAGAAGTTAGCAGGAATCAAAATGTGTTTCAGTATTATTTTGAATTAAATTTTGAGAAGCATCGAGTATGTAAAGAATTTTTCTGCAACACCTTGAATATTAGTCAACAAAGAGTTTACTATTTTTATAAAAGGATACAGAATGACATAACAAATATTCCACGATCTCCGATGAAAGGAAAAAATACTAAACGTGTCACCCACCCAAAAAAATTAGAAGAAGTTCGAAATCATATTGGTTCATTTCCAACCGTAAATTCGCACTACTGTCGTGCTAATTCACAGAGAGAATACTTAGAAGCTAATTTAAATATTACCAAAATGTACGATTTATATAGGGCTAAACATGATAACCCAGTAAGTCAAGGTATTTACAGTAAGGTGTTCAATACTGAATTTAACTTGTCGTTCTTTCGCCCAAAGAAAGATCTTTGTGACAAATGTGAAGCATTTAAAGTTTTAGTAGACCCTTCCGATCAACAACAAAATCTCCATAATGAACATTTACAAAAGAAAGATGAAGGACGACGAGAAAGGAATTTGGACAGGGAAAAAAATGAAGATAACATTGCAGTTTTAACATTTGATTTAGAAAATGTTTTTTCGTTACCAAAGTCCGAAGTATCAAACTTCTACTACAGATCTAAATTATGTGTTTTTAATGTAACTGCCCATTGTAACAAAAATAAAACAGTTTATTGTTCCATATGGCACGAATTCTTAGCAGGGCGTGATTCCAATGCTATTGCAAGTGCTGTGATACGGATGTTATATGCTTTAGCGAAAGATTTACCAAATGTAAAAAAAGTAATTTTGTGGTCAGATAGCTGTGTTACTCAAAATAAAAATAGCGTTATGAGTTTAGCTCTAATGTATTTTCTCCAAAACACGGAAACTAACATTGAAGTTATTGAGCAGAAATTTTCTGAACCTGGCCATGGAAACTTACAAGAAGTTGATGCTGCTCATTCAGTTATAGAACGAAATATAAGGAATATTGATATTTATAGTCCACTGGGTCTTATAAGAATGTTGAAGAATATTCGTTCAAAAAATAAGTTCCAAGTTCTGCAAATGAAAATTGAGGATTTCTTAAATTATAAGTCCAGAAGCTCGCAACTCAAGTTTAGTGGCATACCGTACACTAAAATCAAACACATTATATACAATAAATCATTAAAAATACTTTTCAAAAATAGATTTCCTCAACATGAGTTTTCCGAAGAAACGTTACTCAGGCTAAGAACCCCACGTACTGTGAAAAGAAAAACAGGTAGTACAGAATCTGAAATTCCAGAGCATGGTGTACTGCAGGTGGTAGTGCCTGTTCTACGAGAACAACGTAATACAACAGCAAGAAAATTAAAAGACCTAAATGAAATGATAAAGTATATGGAAGACGGATCGGATAAACTGTTTTACAATTCTATTATTAATACCATCAAAATTAAGAATTAGATTTAGTTATTCACTAATTTTAAGGTTATAATATTTTCTTTGTTTATAATATCTTAGTAAGTAAGCAAAAAATATTTTACATTTTGTGTGTTACTTCTCCGTATATATAGTATGCTAATAAAAGCACATTGATCTACAATACTCCGAATTAACTTTATTTGAATTTCCAGAATTGGATTGTTCAATATCCTTTCGTTTTGTGCAATATCCACTTCGTCAGATACATTAAAAGTCTAAATCTTGATATTGTTCAATATCCAATTTAAAAAAGTCTAATATTTCATATTGTATACAAAAATATATAAAAGAAATGTAAGGAAAGAGGTCAAAGTAAATGTATATTAATGATAAGTTCTTTCAAGTTTGTTATTTTTGTAAAATAAAGTAAATATCAATATTTCTGGTTCATGACTCTTTCCTGACAAAACACAAAAGTGGACATTGAACAAACCTATTTTAAGGTGACGAACTGTTTAAAAGAAAATTACCTATTAATGCATGCAGGGTGGTGGGGCACCACAAAAGAAAATGGGGATTTCGAGACAAATAAATACATATTTATGGAACAAACCTACATCCTACATTATACTTATACATAATATGCAATACTTACAATAAGTTTGGTGAAGTAGTTGGACTTCCAAGATGCCTTGTCCTCCCTACCCATCTTTATAGTGGCTAGGGACTCAAATTGAATTTAAGAACTGAAATATTAAAATTATAGTTATTGTCCATTTCAGCTGTTTTTTGGGGGGTCCAGTGAATAAATTAAATTAAATGGGTTAAAAAACAATGAGGGGTTAGAAATGATTGCGAGTATTGGGAGAAAGGTAAAAAATATTAACAAAATCGATTTAGTTTTAAATTACGAAACCTAATTAAACAAATAGATGACAAAAGCATTAAAAGATGACCAAGAAATTTATGAAATTAAAATTTCAAAAAACGTACCTCGGCGAACAACAAACACGGGGCAATTGAAAGAGGAAAAAAATCCAATAGTAAAGGAAAGGAAGAATGTTCCTTTTAATTAAAGGAGATAAAAGAGCAATTGCCAAAAAGAGAACGCATAATAAGATGAATGAAATAATTAAAGATAGCAAGTTCTACCTATGACAAGACAAGACTGGTGGTCTACACGTAAACGAACCCTTATTCACTTCATCACAGAGAATATTCTGTTCTGTTCTGTTCAAGCATCACAATTTGCAACGGCGAATGACCTCGATGGCCTCTAGCTTTTCAGCCTCCAATAGCCTAGCATACACCAGCATTCTTTCCCGACGTTTTTTCCTTTAATATTATCGATCGTTAGTGGGGTAAGAGATGACGGCCTTACGCTTCATTTAGGTATAGAAAAAGGTTTGTTTCATTTCAATTTCTTAAAAGGAAAGAATGTGGAAGGAAAGAATGACGGGAAAGAATGCTGGTGTATGGGCAGCTATTCAGGAAGCCTTGTCGAAGAGCCGAAATCCTTTTTTTTACTTCCTTTTAAAAAGCAAAGCCAAGCTCAGCAAATATTTTTTCCTCTATCATAACGCGGCTAAGTATGCCTCTCGATTTAACGAAGTTGTACGCTAGCGTTCCTTTAACAACTTTAAGCTAAGCAAAGATATTTACTTTGCAGTGCTGTTTTAAAATTACTTCTCTACTCTATACAGGGGCGGCTCGTGATATTTGAAAGTGGTGAGGCACAGTTGAAAATTTTTTTTTAACAAGGTTAGATTTTAAAGTTAGTCTAGTGGTCACTATACTTCGTCAGTTGTGTAATAGGTACCGTAAAGCGGGGCTACTTCGAACGGTTTTTTGAGGTTTTTTGAACATTGCGTTGGTGCCAGTTAAGAAAAATTACCCAAAATTTAAATATAACATTATTGAACCTTCCTTTAGTCATTCCGATCTTCATAATTATGAAAAAAATTATATATTATTTTTTTTTATTGATAAAAGTTGTTCGAACTTACCCCTATGGGTGGGGTAAGTTCGAACATAGGCTTAAAACGCACAGAAATTTAATTTTAGACCTGATATGTGTAAATTCGAACAATTAAAACATTTTAGGCTTATAGGAGCTTTAAAATTAAAAAAAATAATACATGTTTTTTGATAAACAATGCTTTATTTAAGAAACAAAATGATTTGTAACATTAATCTAAACGTCCTAAGCCAAATAAATTTAAAACTAAATTTTTATGCCACTGCAAAGTAAAAATAATCACCAAATACAAAAGTAAATATATACGAATAAACAAAATGAAAACGTAAACAAAAGTTTATTCGATGGAACATTTTGCGGGTAAATCCATAAATGTGTATCGATTTCTCCTTAAACATCTGGGTAATGAAAATAATTGTGTAGTTTGTCAGATGATTTTGGCCTTAAAAAGTTTACCAATAAAAGCTTGGGTTGGTCAGGAAAAACTTCAGTAATTTTGCCGACAAAAAATCTCTCAGTATTTTTTTGACATTTAAAGGTCACGAAAACATAATTATTCACAATAAAATCTGGATCTGATTCAATATAACCGCGGTATACCGTAAACTTCCGAGGCCTGTCTATAATTAATTTTCTTATTTCGCAGGTCTTCGAGTGCCTTTTCTAAAGATGCTTTCGTATAATTGCCATAATGTGCGGCCCCAAGCCGTTTTTTATACTTTCGGACCGTGTTCAAAGTTAACCCACTAAAAGTAAAATAATTTTTTTTTATTTTTTTTGGAATTACCCAAACAAAATTTGTATTGCAAGTCATGTTAAGGACATGTCAAGCAATATTTCTACAAGATTATATAGAGATATGACTTTGAGGATCAGTGTTACAGAGGTTTCTTTGCAACCCATCTATAAAACGTTAAAAATACGAGTTACATTGTAAAATTTATTCCGTAGTTACTTACCGTTCAAATCTGGTCCAAACACCGCGAAGACATTCGACCGACTGCCTACTTTTGATTCGCGATCAAACAAGTTCGACCACTCTAAGAATATGCGCGTGGCTACGAGAAAAGCGAAACGAGGAGGGAATGTTCGAATTTAGGCAACCCGTTCGAAGTAACCCCGCTTTACGGTACCTTTTGTAAAAAAATTATAATATTAAATTAAAAAAATTGGAATATAGTTTGTAAAGCTAGGGCTATATGTTATCGAACAATTTGTTCCTATATATGGAAATATATGGGTACTTTTATTGTGTAGTAAAAGACCACGGGACAAGTTTTTTAAATCGCTATAACCACATTTTGACCAAACTTTGTCGTTGCAACAGAATACACGGCCAGCAAAATAATTTGTTTAACGTTACACTACCAGTAAGCCAGTCGTACTTTTTCGACCAAGTGTTTTGAAAGCTCCGATTTGATTTCCCCACCCCACCGATAGTAACAAGACGTTTACTCAAATCTGGAACATGTCGCTTTACTTCTTTTACTATGTACAATTTATCTTCATAGGAATTACTTGAAAAATTCTGCTCATTTACTAAAAAATTAACAAGATCACAAGTAGGATTGCGAATGTTTACATTTACCTGGGGAAGTTGTGACGCTGTGCTAGGTCCCACTGAATCCATTTTTCGCTAATAAGCACAAAACAATAAACTAATAAGTAATAAAAGTAATGTAATATTAATATTTTAGAAAAACCACTGCCCACTGTTGGAAAAAAAGCAAAACAAAAATCAGTACGGAAAACCACAAAAGTATTTACCGAAAACTATAATAAAATAAAAAATGCAGGTGTAAAAGTCAAATTCACTATGCACTATGTACCGGGTGTCCCACTAAGAATAGCTCTCGGCCGTATCTCAGAAAGGGTTAGTCATATGGCTTGCGGAAAATTTTTTTTTTAGTAAAAGTGGCCATGAGAATTTGCTTAAAATTATTTTTAAGTTCCTCATTTCGCCGCAAGAGGGCACGACAATTCTGCATCATTTTGGTTGGCGTACCGACCCTGATAAGAGTGGGGGAAGCTATTGAATGTGTAAACATTAAAATCGCTGTAACTTCTAAACGGCTTATCTAATTTTACTAAATTTAAGCTTGTTTGGAAGGGAAAGGTAAGTAACTTCAATTGCCGTATCCAATAATACACGATAGTTTCTAATAAAATTGCCAGAGGGCGCAATTTGTAATAATAACAGTTTTTTCGATTTTATCCCGAAAATTCAACTCATACGGTATAACTGTGATATCATAATCGGAAAGTAGATGACATTTGCAAGCAAAGATGTAAAGACCGCAGTTCGATATATTTGTTCGTTTCAGAGTTATTGCCAAAACAATAATTTTTAATACAATTGCGCCCTCTAGCAATTTTATTAGAAACCATCGTGTACCATTGGATACGACAATTGAAGGTACTTCCAAACAAGCTTAAATTTAGTAAAATCGGATAAGTCGTTTAGAAGTTACAGCGATTTTAATGTTTACACTTTCACTTGATAAGAGTGGGAAAAGCTATAGAAGTTACAGCGTTTTTAATGTCTACACATTCAATAGCTTCCCCCACTCTTATCAAGGTCGGTACGCCAACGAGCCTTAAACCAAAATGATGCAGAATTGTCTAAGCTTTTCGATGATGTAATCAGAGTTATACCTTAATATAGGAATTTTCGGAGAAATTTAGAATTAAAAAAAAATTTAATTGTGCCCTCTTGCGGCGAAATGAGGAACTTAAAAATAATTTCCAGCAATTTCTCATGGTCACTTTTACTAAAAAATTTTTTTCCGCAGTGGGACACCCGGTACTCTCTCTAAACTTTAAACTTTCAACGGACAAGGGACAAACAACCTGTTAATCTAATAATAGCATTTCTCCAAATTCATCTAATAGATTAGATTAGTCCCCTCGCGTTCGCATTAAATTTACGTAGAGAGTTGAGGCTGGCCTCAACAGAATGTTTTTATGCGCTATTTAAAGCTAGATTCGACTGGACTATTACGGTATCATACAAGACATTAGATATTTTCACTAATACGCTAGACAAGGAAGCGGGAGGCCGGGCCTCTAACCATATACGACTGCACGCAGAAATGAGATGGATGATATAAGAACAAAACACGCAACGGATCAGGAAAGACAAGGAAGCGCGAGACCGGCTTCTACCATATACGATTGCATGCAGAAATGAGATGGATGATAGATGATATTTCTAGCGAAGCGCGTTAAAATTGACGCTGACGGCATTAATTCTAATCGATATATATTTATGCAAATAGTAAAATAATATAAATTTGTAATTTATTTAATTTGCAAAATTATTGGTGAGGCACTGCCTCACCTGTCTCATAGGAGAAGCCGCCACTGACTCTGATATATATGTGGGCTATACAGTTGATTTGTATATTTACTAGCCGAGTAGTGTGGCCAAAGACTGCCCGGAGTTAAAAGTCAAAATTTCATTTGTATTTTTATGAGCCTGTTTCCTGTTTCTCCTTCACTCTCCTTAAATCTCAGGACAGGACCCCTATTTTCCAACTTAAGATGTGAATGCTCTCTCGAGAGAAGGGACAATTCGTATGGAAATGAATTGGCATTTTAAGTTTCAAGAAGACAGTTTAAACATTTTCAAGAGAAAAATAAGTTAATCACTTCTCTTGAAATGATCATTTACCTAGTTCGAAAATAGACGTCCAGGACCCCTATTCTCCAACTTAAGAGAAGGGAATGCTCTCTCGAGAGAAGGGACAATTCACATCATATGCTCACATCGTATGTAAATGAATAGGCATTTTAAGTTTCAAGGATACAGTTTAAACATTTTCAAGAGAAAAAGTAATCACTTCTCTTGAAATGATCATTCACCTAGTTCGAGAATAGACGTCCAGAAGGCATTGTTTTACACAAATGAACTAAAAAGGTGTAATTTGGTTGAGTTTCTCTGTAGAGTTCCTTTTAAATATCGATATTTGAGAGTCGATACCCGATACTTGAGTACTTGATATCAACGCAGTAAAAACACAATACTACTAGAGTAATCATTCGCATCGAGTTCATCATTCACTTGAAATTTTATTTATTTTTGATCCAAATACTTGCTATATTTTGGCCACTAGAGCTTTTTTTTAGCCACGAAAGTCTATTTTTTGCTGTCGTAAGTTTAAACTCTAAATAATCTCCATTTGAAGTATTATCGATACGTCTAGAACGATACTTTTTGATATAATGCCATACCAATACTAGCACTTATTATCGATATCGAAGGTCGATAGTTCGAATCCTGCCTAACACGGTTACTAGGCGATTTAACCGGCGACGTAACTTTGCGTCAAACAATGACGTCACGGTTAATGTTGCAGAATTAAAACAGCGGTACGTTTTCAATAAGCATTCAGCAACGACTGACTTTTATTTATAACAATTTTGACAAGCACCTACTATATTTTATTTAACAGAACATTTGAGAACAGGTCATTACCTATTATATAGGTGGTCATTATTATCGATATAAATATAACACCCCCACTTATCAATAATAATGGAATATTATAAAATATAATTATAACAAACCCAACAAATTTACAAATTTATCGTGTTTCACAAAACTTAAACTTTTTGTAAACAAATCAGCACACAAATCTTCTGATGGCATGTACTGAATAGATAATAAATCATTTGCTATAATATCTCTAATAAAGTGATAACGGACATCAATGTGCTTTGTTCTTTTGTGAAATACTGGATTAACAATTAACTTCTGAGCACTTTGACTATCGTTAAACACTGAAATTTTACAAACATTTCCAATTAGTTCTGAATATAAATTTTGTAAATATATTGCTTCTTTAAATGCTTCAGATATAGCAACATATTCTGCCTCAGTACTGGACAAGGAAACAGACTTTTGTTTTTTACTTTCCCACGAAATACTACCATTCGACAGCTTAAAAACAAAACCCGAATAAGATTTCCTATCTTTGACATTTCCACCCCAGTCGGCATCAACAAAACCTTCTATTTCCTTATCATCCCTACTAAAAGTCAAACAATAGTCCTTGGTTTTTTGTAAATATCTTAAAACTCTTTTAGCCTGAAGCCAATGACTACCATTATGACAATTGTTAAACTGACTAAGAAAACTTATTGTATAACATAAGTCAGGCCTAGTTAAAACCACAAGATACATTAAACTACCTATTAAATGTTGATATGGGTATTTCCCATCAGAATCTACATTCGTATCAAAATTAACATTTACTTCCATAGGAGTTTTTACAGGTTTACAGTCTTCCATGTTAAATCTATTTAAAATCTTGTTTATATAGTCCTTCTGACTTAGTTCTATAGTCCCTTTATCTTTATCCCTTTTTATTTCCATTCCTAGAACCTTTTTAGCTTCCCCCAAATCTTTAATTTTAAATTCTCCGCTTAATGCAGATTTTAAATTATTCGTTTCGGTCACATTGTTCGAAAAAATTATAAAATCGTCCACATATAAAGCAATAATTATCAAAGATTTGCCAGCCCTTTTTATATAAACACAAGGCTCATATTTGGATTTAATATATCCTAAATTCACTAAAAAATCATTTATTCTCATATTCCAGGCTCGCGAGGATTGCTTAAGCCCATATATAGCCTTTTTTAGTAAACACACCTTTGAACTTTTTTCTGGAGAATAAAAACCCTCTGGTTGTTTCATAAAAATTGGTTTCTCCAAAAAACCATTCAAAAAAGCTGTACATACATCTAGATGTACCATATCTAAATCAAGTTTTACAGATAATGCTATTAACATTCTTAATGTGCTATGTCTAACTACAGGGGCGAAGGTTTCATCATAATCAATACCCTCTCTTTGTGTAAAACCCCTTGCTACCAACCTAGCTCTATAACAAATACTCCCGTTACAATCAATTTTACGTTTGAATACCCATTTGTTGTCCACAATCACACCTTCTTGCGGAGGGTCCACGAGATCCCATGCCTCATTCTCAGCAAATGACGCAAGCTCGCTGTCCATGGCTTTCTTCCACTCTTCTCCGTCTGGTCTGGACAAGGCTTCTATGGTACTAGTAGGATCACAATCAAGATCAATTTGATTTTCTTGATGATCTACTCTTGCACACATATAGGTTACATAATCATCATAGTTTTTTTTTTTAGTATTTCTTACAGATCTACGCACTTCACTGCTTGCTTCGATTTCTTTATCAGGTACAAAATCGTCATCATTCAAGTCTTCTACTTCTGCAGAAACATCCCCCACTGAAGCCTGTAAGTCTTCACCTTCCACTGGCTCTGACTGCTCTGAGGGCACTGGATCATTTTCTGAGAGTTTATTAACACTCCTGTCATTGTCCAAACTGACCAACAACTCAGTTCTCTCAATGATCACAACATCTCTACTGGTCACTATCGAATTTGTCTGTGGATTGAAAAGTCTATAACCTTTTACTGTTTCTCCATAACCCATCAAAATCATTTGTTCAGACTTCTTGTCAAATTTCCTCCTTTTACTGTGAGGAACATGTACCATGACAGTAGAACCAAATATTTTTAAATGTTTCAAGTCTGGTTTGAAACCATTCCACACTTCGTATGGTGTTCTATTATTTAACCCAGCTGCTAACGAGCGATTTCTAAGATACGTTGCAGTGTTGACTGCCTCGGCCCAAAATTTCTTTTCAAGCTTGGCATCGAAAAGAAGGCATCTACCTTTTTCGACCACTGTCCTGTTCATTCTCTCGCTTAGCCCATTCTGTTGAGGTGTATATGGGTTTGTTGTCTGATGAACAATACCATTGTTTCTTAAAAATTCTTGAATTTCTTTTCCACAAAATTCTCCACCATTGTCAGTCCGAAAAACTTTTATTTTCTTATTTTTCTGCGTCTCTACCATAACTTTAAAATCCTTAAAGTATTTTAGTACTTCGTCCTTTGTTTTAAGAAAATAAATAAAACACATTCGGCTGAAATCATCTTCTAAAATCAAAAAATATCTAGAGCCTCCTATAGACATAACCTCCATAGGTCCACATACATCCCCATGTATAACCTCTAGTAAATCATTTGCCCTGTTGCCTACATGTTTAAAAGGTGGTCTGCTTTGCTTACCCTCGCAACAAACAATGCAATTTTCTCTCTCTATCTTTTCACAGTTTATTCCATTTACTACACCACTGCTCATTTTCTTCAGATCTCCAAAATTTATGTGGCCAAGTCTTCTATGCCAAGTGTTTGCTGTGGCTAAACAACACATTTCAACCTTTGACTTGTGTGTATTCAATCTATATACACTATCCACTAAATCTGCGGTGGCTATCAAGACATTTTTCTTATTGTATATTTCACAACCATTAGTCTGAAAAGACACTGAATTTCCATTCTTTATAAGCTGGCTCACTGACAACAAGTTTGTTGTCAGCTCAGGAACACAGAGAGCATTTTTTATTACAACATCATGCAGCTGATTTCTCACTTTTGTCTTTATATATACATTTCCCACGCATTTGACTGGTACCTTATTATTGTTGGCCACAACAATTTCCTTCAAATCACTAAATGTAGCATCTTGCACTAGATTTTCCAACACTGTGATATGAGCGCTGGCTCCGGAATCCACATACCAGTCTTGTTTACTAAACTTGCCATTTAGAAACACTGCGCTAAACGCATTATTGGGTTTATCAACAAAACTGTGTTTACTTGTGCTTCGATTTGGACATTTATTCGAATAATGTCCATATTGTTTACAACCATAACATTTGACATTGACTTGTCTCTTGACATCTCCACTGACGTTTGTGCTGTCAGATCCATTTGACCTACCACCAGGGTTGCCGCCTCCGCCTCTACCATTTCGTCTATGAAATTTACTTGCGAAAGCACTTCCTGCTTTACTGACATCATGCTCCATATCTAGCAGTTTAGTTTTGATGGCATCCGTCGTTATGGAGATTCCAGAATGTTCGATCGCCATGATCATGGGGGAAAACTTTTCAGGTAAACCCGCCAGCAACAGCGAACCAATCCATTCCTCGTTAATTTGAAAACCTGTACCCCTGAGTTTCTGTGCAGTCTCAACCAGCTGATTTACATAAGAAGCCATTGTTTCGCAATTTTCAAGTCTCATGGAGATAAGATTGCGCAACAAACTGATCCTTCTGGTGAATCCACAATCATCAAATAAGGATTTCAATTTTGTCCATAATTCTTTCGCTGTCGTTGTATCTCTGATATGTACATATAACGATGTATCTACCGTTAAGATAAGCTTAGCTCTGGCCTTTGCGATTTTTGCTTCGTCCGTCTCGCTTCCATCCAGACATTTATTTAAATTGTCAATGATAAGGAAATTTTCAGCGGCGAACGCCCAATCATCGTAATTTTCTCTGCCAATAAGCCTCGGAACACTCGCGACATAATTATTCGCCGTCATTGCGCTTAAAAACGATTCACGATTTCACAACTCCCGTTTCCCGATTCCCGTTTGGGTCTGGGCCCATAACCTGTTGCAGAATTAAAACAGCGGTACGTTTTCAATAAGCATTCAGCAACGACTGACTTTTATTTATAACAATTTTGACAAGCACCTACTATATTTTATTTAACAGAACATTTGAGAACAGGTCATTACCTATTATATAGGTGGTCATTATTATCGATATAAATATAACAGTTAATACAAATCCTTGGACGCACCGGTATTTCCTTTTTGGTTTTAACCATAGTTCGCTTGGACATGCCTAATTTTGATTTTGATTCGAGTCATGTGGCTTTTGACGTTTAACGTTTAATTTTTGACAGTTTCTTGTTTATTGAAAAATCCAAAATAAATATAGAATATATAAATATAGATTATTAGAATATAATTATGTACGTGAATGTACTGTAGAGTTTCCGACGGTATGCTGAAGTTAACTTTTCAACACTTTTGATGACAAATTACGTATCTTTTATTTAATTTTTTTTAACAGTTTTATGTCTACACAAAATTCAAGATTGCTTTGTTTACAGAAAACTCTTTGTTAAAAGTTTCGAGGTAAATCAGCAAATAAGATAATAAAATTAAATAATGCTTCTCAAAGCCACTTAAAAGCAAATTTCGATTATTGTAATGAGATAAGTGCACAATCACTTTCACAAACATATACTTACCTGACTGGAGAAAGGTAGACATTCAGTTGATATGGACATCAAGCATTCAAATAGTAAAATCTGCCCGTTACTAAAGGATCCAGATCATTATACGCCGGACATTCAAGATCTTTTAAATAATGAAAGTGCAAGAAATTATTGGCTCTCAGCATTAGAATGCCTTGTAGCAAAATTTGTTGACCGAGCAGAAAGTTTAAATCCAGACAACCCAAAAGCTAGGGAACATGCAAAGGTTTGCTTACAAAAGTTCCATAATTTGGTAGAGAAGATTAAATTAAATCCATTGTAAGTAGCCTATACTTGTTTACAGATTAGTTACCTACTTTGTTGATTTTTGCAATTTTTTTTTTGAGTGAACCTATTATAGTGGTTAGACTGTTCAGCTGAACTTCCAACTTGAGGAGTATTGATCCCTTGAAGATAAATTAGTGAATTAGCCAATAAGTATAGTCAATTAGTCTGAGCAATTAGTCCCAGCAGAACCATATGACACAAGGAATATCTTAAAATTTTAATCATCGATATCTCTATGATGTTAATAGGAGACAAAATACTTTATTTTTTTATCACAGTATCATTACCAGTGGTTGCCATTTACAGATAGGTACATCAATCTAATCTAACAAAAAAAAATTTATTAGTTATAAAATCAATTAGCCCCGCAATTTGCTCAACTACAAATATGTTGAATACCTACACCAACAGTTGCCAGTAGGTCTATGAAGCATCCTGCTCGAGGCGTAATTAAGTTTGGAAAAACTAATAATATTTAATCAGTAATATTTTATTTATTCCTCGATTTATTCATTTATGTAGGTACTATACAACTACATACTTATTACAATAATAATTATTTTGTGGAGAAATACTTTGTGCTTTTCTTTTTCTATATCATTCAACTCCACTTTGAGTATGGACTACTTCTTCAAAATAATAATTAAGTTATTTACTATTTTACTTTTAATGTGCATCTAGGTGATCATCACCCGAGTCATCACCTTTATGTGCAACATTCGAACATAATTATGTTTATAATTTTACTATTAACTATGCTCCTATCAATTTTACATCCAGAGGGGAATAGTGCAACAAGAATAATTCGAAAGATCTACAAAAGACTCCCAATATATATCCTATTTCTGAATATAAAGCTTTTACATTTGCGGATGAAAGATTTTTAATTAGTTATGGTTCGTAAGTCCTGAGGTAGTACATTATAAATTTTTGGCGCTATAATCGATGCAAACCTTTGACCTGCATCATATTTTCTAAAGGAAACAACCATTACTCCGCTAGTTTTATATCTAGTTTGATAACAATGGTTCAGAAATACCCTCGCAAATACCTAATGTTTTATTTTTATTTTTTATTTTTTTTTTAATTAGATTTTTACATTTAAAACAGTAGATACAATTGCTAAGATAATACAAGCATCAGACATTCAAAACATTCTCATCATAAAGTAGGCTACTTGAATAGTTTATGTTAAAAAAAAAATAGTTCTCAAAATAAAGGTTTGTGCTATGTTCATTGGTTTTAACCCATTTTCATAAAGTCCCCTCCATATAATGCCATATCTTAGAATTGATTCCACTAATGATTTATATACTTGAATTAGTTAAGGAAGCATCCTGCGTAGGTATTAAGTAAAATTTATAAATTATGCTTCTTATTTTGTTTGTTAAGTTTTATATATGATGTGCCACCCCTAAAAAATAGAACCCTGTCATCAGCATATGACACAGTCACGCCATCTATTTTTACTCGAGGGGGAAACCACCCTAGGTATTTTAGTGTACAAGTTAAAGGTAATGAAGAAATTCCTTGGATCAATAGTGTTATTACTTGGTAATCCCGTGGTATTACTTGGTAATCCCGTGGTATTACTTGGTAATCCCATGGTAATACTTGGTATTTTCAGGTAATAAAGAGGTAATATCTGATATTCCAGGGGTATTATAAGGTAATCTTGTGGTATTACATAGGTATTCCATAGGTATTACGAGAACTATTTTGGCAGATGCGCATGCGCTTTGTCAATATTTTTGGTCGAATCCGGGGGCGCGTTCACAATCGTTAACCCGTAGGTAAAAGTTCAAGAGGTAAAATTTGCCCGGCTAACGTCGACTGGACAGTGGCGGCTCGTGACTAGCAAGTCAGGGTGGGCGCTGGCTTTAAATAATGCGGATAACTATAATCAAATCGTTTATTTTTGTTAAAAATACGCAAATGAAATTTTCCAACTTTATAACATAACTAATAAATTACTCAAAACAAAACATCAGCGGCATCGACAGGTCGCGTAGCGTCGAGACAAAACACGAACAGCTGTTGTTGGGCGGAAAATTTGGAGCCCATCCGTGCAGCTCATTGTGCGATGTGTAGGTGACGTCACGCCTCCGTTGTCATGGCAACCAACCGAGTAGTCGCGTTGAAGCGGGACGGATAATCGGCCGCCCGCGCTTGATAGATCTGTATATCTTGCCAGTTGGAATATGGCTATGTTTGGTTTGAATTATTTTAATTGATTGCTTACATACATTGCGTTATTGGTTTTTGAAGTAAAGTATTTTTGGATTCTGTTTGAAATAATTGCAGGGAGGGCGGCGCCCCAGAGTCCTTCATTACGAGCCGTCACTGCGACTGGATAAACACTGATTAACTAAATCAGATCTAAACACTGAAGATAAAATTAATTTTGGTGGTGCAGAAAAAATGTGCTAGAACAGAGTACTTAATCTTTTAAACAATAATTCAGATGCCGCGGCTACTTCTATGTTTTTAAAGATTATGAATTTTGTTATTGCTTCCCTTATTAATAAGAAGAAAAATTAGATGATTGGGTGTATAAAATCTGGTATTGTATTTTTGTACTTCGGTACTGGAGATATTGGATACATTCTCACAAAAAACACACACTTCAAAATAATTTTATCACTTTAAATGCATACACATGTATAGAGCTGACTAGCCACAAGTTAATCAAATTATTTCAAAACATACCATGTTCTTGCATTGGCTTTTCAATAGTCAACAGTGTGAGAGCCTATTTAGAGCTACCAGATTTATTACTTCAACCTTCTCAACAATGATAAATTTCAGTATTTTGGTTATAATTATAAGTGGTAGTGCTAGGTATTGCATATTGATATTAACTGTTATTTCGTAGGTATTATCAGGTATTTCGTAGGTATTACCAGGTATTCCGTAGGTATTACTAGATATTACCAGGTATTCTGTAGTAAATAGTTGGTACATTTTAGTAATACATGGTATTTCTAAGGTAATATTTCTGAAAATAGTGGTATTCCTTGGTCAAGTTGGTATTTTAGTGTACAAATTTTTGGGGGTGGTTTCCCCCTCGTTTACTTACTCCTAACAATGAATTAATATATGTCATAAATGTCTGATATATTTAATAAATAATTGGATAATATAATATATTTATTTACGTTCCTGACAAAAAACATAAGAATAATTCATGAATTTTTTTAATATACCTATCGAGATACCTATCTGTAAAGATTTTACAAACAAAAGATACCTATCTGTAAAGATTTTACAAACAAAAAAAAATATAGATATACCTGCACACACATACAATGACTGACATAAATGGTAAACATTTTATTCATGATTAAATATTTAAAAAAACTTTTTCTGCCGATTAAGTATCTCTGTCATGGAACTAAAATGTATTTTTCTAATTTTGTATCAACAAATCTATTACGATACGCATTTGCGTATCGTAATAAAGCTATTTCGATACGCGTTTTTTCTTTATTTGATGTTGGTAACATTTAAATGTTTTATTTCATTGACTTGCGCGGCCTTTGTGATTTACGAGAAAACTCATTTTCGCAGAGGAAAAATAGCTTGATAACCTACTTTTTTATTCTGTGTGGATAACAGTCATGTATGTTGGTTGCATAAATCTATAAATCAATCTTTTGTAGATGCTTCAAGCTATCATTTTCTGTCAAATCCTATCCAAAATTCAATACTACTAACCTTCCAATGTCGATTTTAACTTCAACTTTATTTGAATTTTCCATCTTCCCTATACTAAATTGCAATGCCGTGACGTAAAATCACGTCTTTTGAAATTCGAAAAAAAGTAGCAAAATCGCCCGAATTTCCGAACGCTCTGAATATGTACCGAATGTACATGGATCACACAACGTATTCCGTCCAATTTCAAATCTCATATCGCTAAAATAACTTTAGAATCTCGTGGTGAGAATGGGTCAATAAATCAAAAAATGACAGTTCACAAAATAATTTTTGTTGTCCAGAGGCTACTATGATAAAAAATAGTATTACCAACATAAAATTTAGACATTTTGAAGGATTTATTTTCTTTTTAAATATATGTTTTTTATTAAAAAAACTACAAATTAGAAAAAATAGTATAACGTACGTGTTATATAAAGCAGTTTTAAGCACTTGTCCCGTTATAAAACTCGCCGCAAGCGGCTCGTTTTTTAACATGGACGCGTACTATAAAATAATGCTTTATAAAACGTGTACGTTAATATACTATTTTAGTTCCATGATCTTTGTAGAATGAATAACCTAAAAGGCCATTTTGACGTTTGTCACGTGATTTGGCGGGAAAATTGTAAAAAATATATTTTATCATGAAATATCAAGTGAAAATTGGTACCTAGTTATCTATTAGATTGATGATTAGATGAGATGTTTTTATGGCATAAAATTCTATTTCTATTAGCTTTCATATACTTAGTTTTTTTTAAATGCTTTGCTTACCTATACCATTAGGTACACTTTCCTTCTCTTCCACTTTGACCTTGCTTCTATTAAACAGCAAATCAAAGTAAAAATTTTTGCTTAGCTAAGTTGCTAAAGGAACGTTTCATAAACAACTTTGCATAGTCCATATGGAAAATAGAGAGGGGCATACTTAACTGCGGCAAGGGAAGAGGAAAAAATCTTTGCTGTGCTAAGTTAAATTTTTAAAAGGTACGCTTAACTTTGCCGTTGGCTTTGCTTTGCTGTTTTAAAAGTAACTAAAAGGAACCCAGCCTTTTACTCACTAACGACTAAAGGTGGCTACAAAAGATCCGGTAGGTTTGTCAATCGAGACTGAACAACCCTACTGAAAAACGATCGCCGGATGGACTGTCAACTGTCAACCCTCCACACGTTCAGGCGAATCTACCAAACCTCTCAGCTCAGCCAGCCATGACATCAATCTATAATAATTAACGATCACGACGCTCTAGAGCTTTTTGAATAAAATAAAAAGAAGAACACTGAAATTGTGGTGGAAAAAGTAAATCTGGTTCATTGGAACTAATTTATTGGGCCGTTGTCGATGAGAATCCGTCGAAGCAAAATGCATGGCATAATATGCAGGCACGAAGAGCTAAAATATTTCTGTGTTTGTAACAGAAATTGAGAAAATGTTACTAACTTGTCGTTCCGTTTTCATTCAAATACTAAAAACTACTTAACAGTTAAGTTTTTGCCATTGTGGTGGTAAAACTTAAACGATTGGCTCGATAAAAGTTAAAACAACAATTTGAATGATTTTTGGTATTTAAATTTTATTTAGCCAATTTTTAAAGAGCTTGTTCCCAATATTGTATTTGTTAGAAGTAAGCACCATTCGACTATAGACCATTTAGGAATAAGTAAATTTAATTGTGTTCGTAGTTGAGGTCATTTCAGTTTGTATTTGGTAAAACAAATTTTAAATTTGAAATAAAGAACAATAAATAAATAAATAAATACAGACGCAGCTCCTCTCAGGTCAGGATGATCCTGCAGGATATTGACTGCTATATCTACTGCCAAAATTTCTGCTTGAAAGATACTGCAGTAGTCTGGGAGTCTATACAATAACCTTTGTATTTGCATGCTCTCATAGAAGATACCGGCTCCCACTCCGACCTCCATTTTTGAATCATCTGATGTGAAGATCGAGTCTGTCTTCATCATTGCATGATTGCCTTCACACTCTTCCCTACCCGGAATGAGCACAGAAAAGCCCCTTTCGAAATGTGGCAGCGAAATAGTGTAATCGGTCTGCTCTCGTAATTTTGGCCTGGATATACCCGTAGTATGCTGCTGTGTCCGTCGTTGGTATCGGTCCAGCATTTCGACTCTTCTGTCGCAGAGTACTTTTTGCAGCCACACTTTTTCAATAAATATCCAAGGGTAGCAGATGCAGCATTACTTCCAGTGCCGCCGTCAGTGTTGAGTGAATGGCACCAATTAGTCCTAAACAAGCTGCCCGTTGTATCTTTGTTAGTTTCTTGTGTACATCTTTTTCCAAAGCAGTCTACCAAACCAGGACCCCGTATGTTAGTATAGACATTGAATATCAAACTATAAGAAGGCCATATAAGCAGATTTCCTAAATCTGCTACGTTAAATTCATAGATGGCACAATGAGTTCATCAACAATAAAGCGTGTTGATGCAGCCACTAACGACAAGCCTTTTCACTGCCAAATTAAAACATTGTTGCCGCCTGTCTGTTTGACTTCTGCATGAGTTTTTTAAATTTATTTTTATAGCTTATCGTAAAACTTGATTCACATAAGTATCTACACCTATCCTAGATTTAAGTAGCTTACCTATATTTTCCTACCTATAGTATAGTCTAGACCTAAAAATCTCCCTATTTTTATTTGCTTTGTAGCTTATAATATTTTCAAGCTTTTGACGTCCCAACGTTAAATTACATGAAAACATATTGACTGCCATGTTTTCTATGTCTAACAGAATTAAATGACGACTCTCACTGTTCAATACATACCTAGGCTACACGTACTTATATGGAGGGAGAAGTAAAGGATTTTGAAAATTTCACTTTTATTATTATGTTGTCAGGTTATTAGTATTACAAAATGGCTTTATTCATGTGGAAATATTAAAGAATATAAAATATTTTGTACTTTTTTGCGGCTTGTCTCGTTCCTGTTCTCTTCCGCGGCGGCTCCTCGTCGATCGCGCTTAGCCCGTGATTGGCTCCACTACATTGGCCTCACTCGCTCAGCATCGGAATGCGCGCGCACACATATTCAAAGTCAGTGGCGCCTTAATCAATTTATTTCACAATAGTATATTATGATGGGTAAAATATGAATGACGTGTACGTGGTTAGTATAACTTGATTTGCAATTATTACTACTTTTCAAAATGGTTAAAATAAGTAGGTTTTTACTTTCTTACAAGAAACATCCAGTTTATTCGTATTTAGTGTATTACGTATTTTGCTATTTTTCGACGAAATAAAACCTATTTTAGTTATACTTTCAACCTTTAATAACATAAATAATACCTACTATCCTTTTTTTATTTACTAAATAACAAGTTTCAACGTTAACACAACACAATATTTTGTCTATTGGAATAAATATTTCCCATTACGAAAGAAACTTTTCATTATTGAATTAATTTATCTCATATTTATTTATAGTTAATTTTCGCATCCGTTTGTAAAAAATAAATAATATTATTATCAAAATCATACATTCGGCTGGAATTGAGAACCTCCTATTTTATTGTCTGTTAAAAATGCTTGAATCCTTAAAAATTCCAATAAAATACGATATGCGGCAACACCACGACATCACATCAGTGAGTTTGAGACATCTGTTGCCGGGGCGCTGCATTTATAACCATAGCTGATTTAAGGTTAGATTTACGATCAACTCCACAATGGCGGCCAAACCAACTCCAATACGTCTAAAACAATAAGGTTGTCAAGTTTTCTCGAAGATCCGCTTATAGTTTGATATTTAATGGTATAGGTCTTACAATGGCTGTAAAAATCCAATGTACTATATGGAGTTTCAATCTCCACTTTATATTTTTATTAGCTATACTCTGCGCGCGTTGCTACGCTACCCGGTACCCGGCATGCGTTGCGCCACTTTTTTTTATGCCGAAACCTTCCTCGGCCTGCACACAACAACTCACCAACTTTTCATCGTAATCGAATAAATGGTATCGGAACGCATACGGGACATACAGACAGACAGACATTCGTTTTTATATATAAAAACCTTTAGTGGCGGCTGGTTAATGAAGGGCTCTGGGGCGCCGCCCTCCCTGCAATTATTTCAAACAGAATCCAAAAATACTTTACTTAAAAAATCAATAACGCGATGTATGTAAGCAATCAATTAAAATAATTCAAACCAAACGTAGCCCTATTCTAACGGGCAGGCTATACTCATAGACAAGCGAGTTGCGCGCTCACAAGGTTGTACTAAGCGCGGGCGGCGGCGGGCGACCGATTATCCGTCCCGATTCAACGCGCCTTCTCGATGGGTTGTCATGACGACGGAGGCCTGACGTCACCTACACATCGCACAACGAGCGGCCACGGAGAGCTCCGATTTTCCGCGCCCACTGTTCGCGAATCGCGATGCGACTTATCGTCTGTCGATGCCGCTGACTCGCTGACGTTTTGTTTATTTGTTTTGAGTTATTTATTAGTTGTTATAAAGTTGGAAAATTTCGTCTAATATGAAGGTCAGTGATTTACAGAAGGTTGTGTTTAGTTCTCTCAGCTTAAGTGAAAAACTTGATTTAAAAAATACAGGGCGGCCACTACCAATATTGAACGTTGTACAAGTGCAATCAAAATGTAAAAATAAGGCACAGTTTACGCGTAAGTTTGACAAAGAATTATATAATAAAATATTCTGGATATGTCATGTGGTTGTGAGGACAAAAATTCTTTTTTTTGTTTCGCGTGTCTTCTTTTTGGCGGGGATGATAATTGAACTAAAAATGGGGTGCAGGACTTAAAACATCTTTCAGAGAAAATAAAAAACATGAAAATAGTGCAAAACATCGTTATAATGTGGTAAGTTTTGAGATGTTAGGACAAACTAATATTTTAACTTGTTTAAGTAGTGCTTATGCTGATGAAATTAAAATTCACAACGAAAAAGTTAGAAAAAACAGACACGTACTTTCGAAAATAATAGACATTTTAATTTTTTTTTATTTAAAGCCAGCGCCCGCCCCCCTGACTCACTAGTCACGAGCCGCCACTGAAAACCTTCCTATGGAATCACTCTATCTATTAAAAATTCACAGATCTTGCACCTTACGCAAGCATCCTATGTATTGAAAATACCTGACACAGCTTTAAAATTTCAATGTCCTATGTGATGTAATTAAAGCCCACATTCTAATTTGTATTTTGTAAAACTTTAAAAAATGTTCTTTAATTCTACAGGGTCCGCCCAAATTTGGTTAACAAATGGGATCATTTTTTATTATTGATTTCTCAGAAAATTTTATTCTACATAAAAGTTTTGCATCTTGAGTAAATTATTTTGACGTATTCAAATCTTCTGTGACATATACAGGGTGAATATAAAATAGAAAAATATTACTTCAGAGACTCAAAATTTTTTAAAAATAATTAAAGCCCACATTTTAATTTGTATTTTGTAAAAGTTTAAAAAATGTTCTTTAATTCTACAGGGTCCGCCCAAATTTAATTAACAAATGGGATAATAATAACTTTAAAAACTGAAACAGCCATATTAACAGTTAATATGTAAAGTTAATATGAAAAGTGTAAAAATTCAATAAGGGCAAAAATTTGATTTTTAATTGACTTTTTTTGAAAACTATTAGCACTAGAAAAAAACTTTATTTAACTTATCTTGGATTTATTAGTTCTTTAATATGGCTGTTTCAGTTTTTAAATTAGCACTAGAAAAAAACTTTATTTAACTTATCTTGGATTTATTAGTTCTTTAATATGGCTGTTTCAGTTTTTAAATTTAAAAAAATTTTTGAGTCACTGACGTCATATTTTTCTATTTTATATTAACCCTGTATAGGCCACAGAGGATAAAACGTCAAAATGATTTACTTAAGATGCAAAACTTTTATGTACAATAGCATTTTCTGAGAAATCAATAATAAAAAAATTATCCCATTTGTTAACCAAATTTGGGCAGACCCTGTATATACAATTATTGTGCTCCCACTTTTTGCCTCCCACTCTTTTTTTTCGATATAATATTCCGATTTAAATAACGTGAACTTACCTTATTTAACGAAATTATTATGGCAGTCTTCAAAACACAAATATACATAATTATATAACACTTTTTAACAAAATTATTATGGCATTCTTTAAAACACAAACTAAAACTAAACATTATTTACTTGCCGACATTACGCTGTTATTCATATTTATATTTACCAAGTATTATCACTATTATCAGAGTATCATGTTACAAGACCGCTCGAGGCTCGAGATATTGTGGTGTTGGGTCGCGACAGATCGACACCGCGACACCAATGCAAAGTTTGCCTAAAAACGATCCCAATAGTATTTTCAATACTAAAAATTATCCCATTTGTTAACCAAATTTGGGCGGACCCTGTAATATGCAATTATTGTGCTCCAACTTTTTGCCTCCCGCTTTTTTTTTTCGATATAATATTCCGATTTAAATAACGTGAACTTACCTTAGTTATAACTTATCTCAATAAAACACTTTTTAACAAAGTTACTATGGCGTTCTTTAAAACACAAACTAAACTAAACATTATTCATTATTTACTTGCCGACTTTACGCTGATTCATATTTATATTTCTACCAAGTATTATCAGAGTATTATGTTACAAGACCGATCTAGATATTGCGCTGTTGGCCGCGACAGACGGCAGAGCGACATCGACATGAGCGACATCGACATGCAATGCAAAGTTTGCGTAAACACGATCCTAATAGTATTTTCAATACTAAAAAAAACCGCTTCAAAATCCGTTGCGTAGTTTTAAAGATTTAAGCATAGTTATTGACGGACAGACACCGACAGCGACTTTGTTTTATACTATGTTAAGATAAGATATAGACAATAAAGGTAAATAATAATCTGTGATATTACGTATTTCGAAAATAATCGTTACATCTGAAAATCCGTTTTGGGTTTATTTTACACACTCTGAAAGCTAAAAAAATTTAAAAAGTTTTGTTGTTTTAGAGTTTTAAAACCATTGACTGTAAGAACACTATTAGACTATCATGAAGAAAACTTACGGGTACATTTCAAGGATGCATGGCAATTACAAAAGGAGACTGAAACTTTACAGGCTTTAAAAGACTTTAGTGATAGAATTAGTGAGATAGATTCAATTAGTAATTTTGATGAAAAATGGCTGGAAATAGTTAAAGGAGTTTTGGCTGGCAACGTGTTTGATTGGGGCGCCAGTGTGGTAGCTAATATGTTGGATTCCTCACCTGGCTTTGGATTTGCTCATGCTATGGAAACTATAGAAAGTAGACCATGGTTTATCGATAATTTAGACCTTTGGACCAAAACTCTAAGTGTAAGTAAGCCTATTTTAATTTCATAATAGAATTTAGCAATTGTAGTACAACTGAACTGTAGTAAAGCACAGACAATTTCTTGAGAATATACAACCTAAATAATTCAATATCCGATTAATTTCATTTCATGGTAAAAATTATGAACCTATCCATGTCAGCACATTTTATCTTACATATCTATATTCAGTGTCACCATTAAAGTCTGCACCATATGGAACTTTCTTTTATTAATAAGGTTTGTTCAATTTAAATACCGGCAATCGTTTTTGCTTCACTAAAACTTATGTATTCAACTGTCAGCATCTATCATTCAGTACCTGTCAATGACATTTTTCAAATAAAATGCTGAGAAATGGCATTTCTTTACCGATTTTCGAAACATTTTATTAGAAAGTTGTTTCTACTGTAATTTTAATCCTATTTACACAGTTTCATATGTCTAGGATAAAATTTAATTTTTTTCTATATTTTCAAATTAACAAGTTTTTCTCATAATGTGTTGATTTTTATGGATATTAGACTCATACCATACTATATATTCTATTTAGTTTTTATGCTTGTTTTTTTTACTGCTATGCCTTTATTTTCAGAAATATAAAATTATAACATTTACAAAAAAATTTGACGCGGGTAATGTTATTATAATTTAACAATTTTATCCGATAGATGTCACTTGTTCCATTTTCCAATGACAAATCCATCTGAAAAGTTGAAAATCTTTATTTTAAAATCTCCAGAGAAATGATAAGTTCACAATTTAAGGTTGAATTATCAACGTCATTTAATCTATTGCCAACCTATAACCTATTTCGCGTTGATTTTTTAAGTTTATTATTTTAATAACTAACATTTAAAGAAAATCAACATCGTCGGTACATTATTTAGGTAGTATCTGATATATTACAAAAATATCAATTTATTTCATTGCTAATTTTGGGAGAATTGTATAGTGAAAAAACAATGAGTGACAATGACATAATAATGTTAAAAAAAATCTTACCCGATATTTTTCGCTATACAATTCTCCTAAAATAAGTTATGAAATTCCTTGATATTTATTAAATATGTCAATTATTATACAGGGTGTTCCGATGATCATGTTACAAAATGCTAGGGTAGATAAAACACACGAAAATAAGAAAAAAAGTTCATGTGAACATGGGTCCGGAAACGCTTCTTCAGGGAGCTAGGGCCCTTCGAAGATGACCTTCAAAAACTACTTTTCGTTTTATAGCTTCGGTACTACTGCAGCTATCGCAACCAATTTTGGGACATGAAATCTAGTTCGTAGGTTCATCAATTTGAGCCTTCCGGATTTTGTCACCTTTAACCAGGGGCGTACAAACCAAGGGGGTATTTGAGTAAATTTGACCCTACTCCTCTTAGGCTTTAATTTCTTACCATTTTTATATCTGATTATGATTCTCCAATGCCTTTTACATAAAAAAGGTACTCTTAGTAAAAATCGCTATCTGTCACAGTTTCCTCCGAAAATGGCTAAATCCAATCAATAATAAATTATTGGTCTTAAACCAATTATTACGTTGTACGTTTGTACGCCCCTGGTTAAAGGTGACAAAATCCGGAAGGCTCAAATTGATGAACCTACGAACTAGATTTCATGTCCCAAAATTAGTTGCGATAGCTGCAGTAGTACCGAAGCTATAAAACGAAAAGTAGTTTTTGAAGGTCATCTTCGAAGGGCCCTAGCTCCCTGAAGAAGCGTTTCCGGACCCATGTTCACATGAACTTTTTTTCTTATTTTCGTGTGTTTTATCTACCCTAGAATTTTGTAACATGATCATCGGAACACCCTGTATATAGAATATCAAGTCGATACTGATTTTCTTTAAATTTTGTGTAAAAGCTAGAAAACATAAATAAATCTACGCGAAATAGGTTATAGGTTGGCAAGCATGTTGATACTCCCACCTTAAACGCAATTTTTCCTTATCACGATTTCCTTATTAGTTTTATTTTAGTTTTCTTTTTTAGAAGATACTTCTTCCAGAAAATATATTTATTACTTTTAAATATTATACTACAATAATAAAATAAATTAATTAAATTATTTTCTTATATCACATAATAGTTTTTGTACAAGAACCTAGATGTAAAACATCTGTATGTGCAGTATTTCTTAGTAGTTTTTGTTGGGATCCGCCGCTTATTGTGTGTGATCTCCGTCGTGGACACATTCAGTTTTTGTATTAGTTTGTTGGAACAATCTTTTTATACGCATCTATTCTCAGCAATGGACAAGGACACGGATAAGCTTATCAATACACTGCATTCATATATCCCTCTGTGAGATATAAAAGACAAAAAGCACCATTCCAAATAGGGTCAACCCAACAAGATGTTTTTTTTTGTATTATCAGACGCCTCATTTGCGAATTTTCTAAGAAATAAACATCCTTAGCATCCATTTTAAATTTTAAAAAAATCTTATCTGTACTGAGTACTCAACAGTTCGCTGCTTACTGGGTGGGAGGGCAGTTTTTTTAGGCTTGATATATATTAGATACTTTAATTTAAAACTATATAGTAGTTTATTTATTTATTTATAATGTAATCCTAAGTTCTAAATGGTACATATATTAAAACACATAGTTACATTGTATAATTATTCAATGTCTATTTAGCGCCCCGAGACTCATTCCAAAAATATCACAATATGCAAAATATCTGTTGTAATTACTTAACATCCTTTCAATAAAAGCACTTCTACCGTAATTTGTCCTATGTGTCCGTTCCAGGAACAATTGGAGTTGTCTGGTTCTTCTTACTGGAACGCTAAATGAATATGCAGTAACCACTTGCAGTTCACATGACCACTGATCACCTTGTATAAAAAAATTAACAGATCCTTCCTTCTGCGATATTCTAGCGTTTGTAGACCACATAGAAGGAGCCTAGTTTCATAAGGAACGCCTTGATATGGAAAATGTAATTTAAACAGCAGATATTTCGCAAAGTTATTCTGTACCCTTTCCAGTCTGTTACTATGACATTGATAATGTGGACTCTACTGTAATTTTAATCCTATTTACACAGTTGTGGACTCCAAATTACAGACCAATATTTCATAATACTGCGAAACAAACAGTTGTAGAGGGCTGTCAATGTCCGAAATATGTTTTGTGTGTCGCTTTGTGAAACCCAGTAGCCTAAAGCTACTTATACTACATATATATTGTATGATAGGATACAAAAATAATTTAAGGAGATTCTGTGACTGAGGAACCCAAGGTCGATGGCCATTTGGTAAATGTAATTTTAAATAAATTATAGTTGACCAATAAAACATCTTTATATAAATAAAATTAAAAAATGATTCGGTACTGTAGCTACATAGAAGTACTCTCTAGATCTTGCTTGATAGTCAAGTTTATGTGATATGAATTGTGTGCTTTTTAATAAATGTTCTGGATAAAGACTGTTTTATTTTATGCTAGCAGGGTCCCATTCGCTTTGTCTGGCCGCGGTTTCACGTTCCATGGATCGACGACGGTTCCCGTCGTTCGCCGTTACCTTTCACTGTTTTGTCAAGAAGTATATTTTTGTTAATTCTATAATTTACTTCATGGTTAAAATTTTAGTCGATTGCCGATTTGTGACTTGACGCGATTAAACCCACCTTTCAATATTTTTTATTTTAATTTTAGACTCGATCGTTTAAAAGTGCAGTAATATTTGTGGATAACGCCGGCGCTGACTTCGTTCTGGGTATCCTACCGTTTGCCAGAGAATTACTGTCCATGGGCACAAGAGTAATACTTACTGGCAATTCTTATCCATCTTTAAATGATATAACATACCAGGAGCTAAATTTGTATTGTTGCAAAGCGGCTCAACAGTGCGACATAGTAAAGGATGCTATTGCTAATGGCCAGCTAATTACTGTTGAGAACGGACAAAAAGGACCCTGCTTGGATCTTAAAAGCATCTCACCAGGTAATTGTACATTCTACCTATATAAATATAGGTAGTATAGGGTCGAAAACGTTGCCTTAATAAAGTTATTTGCTCTGGGTTGCTTAAATTATATCTTAAGAGTAAGCAGGCTTCTCTACCTCTATGACTTAAGCCGTTACCATCATATTATTTCATGTTTTTTTTACTTATATTTAATAATATACCCTTTTATTTTTACAGAACTCTGTAATTTAATGGCAGAATCAGACTTGATAATTATAGAAGGTATGGGACGAGCTGTTCACACAAATCTAAATGCCAAGTTTGCAGTGGATAGTATTAAAATAGCTGCATTAAAAAATGAATGGTTGGCAAACAGTTTAGGAGCTAAACAGTTTTCTGTAGTTTTTAAATATGAACCTGCCTGCGATATAGAATAAATCTTATTGTACCTGACATTATTTTTGTTGTTATATTTCATTTATTTTATTTCCATCTATAAAAGACCTTTAAAACTACATATTGATGTTGTTTTATTTTGTGTAGGTACCTATATGTTTTTAAAATATTCACTACATACTCCAAAATTGACTTGCTATATTGGTCCAGGCGTACACCAGTGCACGGTAAAATGGATTTTGACTTGCATCCCATTGTGTACACCTACGATATTTCGAGTACACCTTTCAAAATTGTGTGTCTTTATTTATGTAAACTTGCTGCGCTACTGTTTATAAATTTTATGTTATTGAAACGAGTTGAAGTTTAACATTTATCTATCAATTATGCAGTGAACTGATAGATATTATATAAATATTCTTATAAATTTAGAAATTTGTCTTATGTGGTGGCTGTAAAAGTTTGAGGCTATCTTTGATTATTAAATAGTATCTTTCTTTTGAATTATTGTGTTCCCGGTTTTGGGTACTGATCTTGTGACTTAGGCAAGTAGACTTGGAAGGCGTACGTTAGAATATTTGGTGAGTAGCCATTTTTGGTAAAATCGGTCACCGAGGGTTCGACTGCTTAATTTACCTTTTAAATGGGCATTGCGTTAGCGCCCAGATTCCTTTTAAAAGTATTAAAAATTAAGTGAGAAAGTTGTGTAGTTCGTTTGATAGACATTCGACATTGGTATGCACAACTTTTTTCGAAGTTTTCGGATTTTCCAAGTGAACCTGTGATCGCCATTTTCTAAAACTGATCCACTTGAAGCCAATCTACATCTAAGGCTTTTATTTTGGGGTCTATGAGTCAGCCATTTTTATAGAGGCTTTCCTGTTTCTATGCTGCTATCTATCTACGAAAGGACTAGTGGTGTTTGGAGTTGAAATTTGGTACCGCCTATGAGACCGCGTTGAGCTACGGTATTTGGTTTGGTAGAATTTTGGACCGCCACGCTACCTACCAGGTCAATCAGATAAGCCATTATTTAAATATTACTAACCAAAATTGATTGTTTTTACGATTAGCTGAACTTATTCCGTATATAATTTGACAATAATTAATTTAACTTTTACATTTTTATGTCAACCATGTTTTAATGGAATAATAAGATGTTTTCTCAATAAGGACACTCCCAGGTACGTTTAAATTTGTCGTTTAAATTGAGTAAAAGTGATTTTATTTTTGTAAGCTTCACGTACGTAATCACGTACGTCGAGTACTCACTTTTGTGTTTACTAAATTAATTTTTGTAAAATTATGTTGTCAAATCAAGTATGTCCTAATTTTCACTGCAGGCATGCAAACTAAAGTCGACGAACCACACTTTGCAGTGTCAATAGATGTTCAGAATGAGATTTTACAAAAAACAATTGCAGATGTTCGTATAGATGTTTCATTAAAAATGAGATATAGATGTCGTTTTACATAGTATTTGTAGCCCTGAATCGAAACTAGACTGGGCGGATTTAGGTCCAAATCATGGGGGGGGGGGGGGTAATTAAAAATTTTTTGGGGCCACGCCCTAATTTTGCTTTATTCCCAGTTTTTAAAATAAAGAATAATAATAAAACGCTTTTTACAGACGTTTACGTATGTACAGGGTCTTCCAACGAGGACTGAGCAGGGACTAATTTTTGAACTTCCTTGTATTTAAAGAAAAATCCAAAATAGCCAATCGATGTACTTTTTCCTGCAGAAATTAAAAATGAAACCAAAAATTAATTTGAACCAGAAACAAAAGAGTTGCGATATGGATAAGGTGTTTTTTAAATGGAACATAGCTTTTTTTATACGATTTTTGGAACGAGTGATTTTTTTTGTCCGTTCTGATTAAAATATTTAATATTGTGACAGCTATTTTTATTAAATTTTAATGTTTTATCCAGTATAATTTAACTTTAACCTGTTTGAAACATACACTAGGTAATAAAGGTATAATCACCTTTGAATCCTTCAAAGTCATTTCGGCAATATTATAGTAAATTTGTCAAATTTTTTGACTTTGAAGGATTCAAAGGTGATTATACCTTTATTACCTAGTGTATGTTTCAAACAGGTTAAAGTTAAATTATACTGGATAAAACATTAAAATTTAATAAAAATAGCTGTCACAATATTAAATATTTTAATCAGAACGGACAAAAAAAAATCACTCGTTCCAAAAATCGTATAAAAAAAGCTATGTTCCATTTAAAAAACACCTTATCCATAGCGTAACTCTTTTGTTTCTGGTTCAAATAAATTTTTTGTTTCATTTTGGAATTCTGCAGGAAAAAGTACATCGATTGGCTATTTTGGATTTTTTTTTAAATACAAGGAAGCTCAAAAATAAGCTCCTGTTCAGTCCTCGTTGGAAGACCCTGTACCTATTTCGACCGTATGGTCGGGGATTGCAGACGTTGAGTTTGAAAATCTATAATTACGGAACCCCTAAAATTCATGGGGGGGTAATTACCCCGTTCCCCCCCCCCCCCCCCGTAAATCCGCCCTTGGGTACATATCATAAAAATTTGTATTAAAAAGTGTTTCTTATTTTCTTTTTTCCATGTTTTCTATTGCTTTTTTTGCCTCACACTCCTGCGGAACGTGAAGGGAAAACATATCGCCAAATTGTCATTATAACAACTGAACAAAACTAGAAAATAAAAAGAAATGGTGCAAAATTTCCGTTTTCTTGTATCGATAGGTAGTTTTTGGAGACGGCATCGTTTAGTGCTCGACGTCCTATTTCCAATGCCGTCTCGCTCGATTTGCTACGACTTTTCGTTACTGAAATATATGATATATAATATTATGACATTGATATTGACATTGAACCTGTCAGCACCGGCTCTTTAAAATCGTACAGCTAAGGTGTACAATGTGGGATATACTTTCCAAGTTTGTCCTATAAAAATATGTATTCAATCAATTTAAACATAAGGAAAAGAAACTATTCTTACATGTTATTGTGCCAGAGCCCTTCGGGCACGGCACTGTTCGAATTCGTTCATTTAATTTCATACTTTTGACAAAACCATTTGTTAGCAACCTCTAATTATAAAGCATTTCAATTCGCGATAAAAAATAAATTTAGTTTCTTCACAACCCAAGTTCGTTTTTTTCGTACCGAGGATTGTCGCTGTAAGAATCCGAAATTTAAAAAACTTTCAGTACCTAAATAACGAAATATTAAAAAAATAAAAAGACGCGCCTGGAACTGAACCCGGGATCATTGTGACCACAAGTCGTAACCTATTATATACCACTAGGCCACCGACCACTTTGAGAATAAATTATAATATAGTATATTATTGCCGTATTAAAGATGAAGAAACAAAAAATTACTTTTTACTTTAGTTTGACGAGCTCTTTTCGCTAAGGTATATAACATTTCAATCAAAAGGTGCTTTCCGTACGAAAAACAATAAAAACCGTTTAAAAATCTTGTCTAAAATAGTTTATTTCACTCCTTTACAATTTACGACCATTTTTATTACCGTTAGGTATAGAACAATATATTTGAAAGAAAAAAGTAGTATTTGAGATGGCCTAAACGAATATCCAAACCTAAAGTATGTCAGACGCACCCAATTCGATTTATTAACGATCCAACATGACCCTACATTGATTTTAAAAAAATCAAAAAATTGACTTCCCAACTTTCGATCGCGTTCGCAAACAACAGTGTTTTGTAGCCCAACGTCGTCTACACGTCGAAGAAGTTTAAATCGATTAAAATGATTTTTGCCACCTGTATCGCGCAACAACAAAAAAACAATATTTTTCGACTATGACGTTTAATAACTTTTCCCGATAGACCCTGTATATTGGAAGTTTTCCCAGAACGTGCCCCTACTATTCCTCTCTACATCCGAAAATTTTTAATCGTTTTAAGCCGGAGTCCCATGCATACGATTTCCGACGATACGATGATACGTCGGCGCTGTCATTGGTCGAAAATTTTGGCGTCAAATTTTATCCGAATAATTTTAACAATTTACGACGCGTCGTACGAGTTGAATTTAGTTTAACTTTTCTCCGATGTCGAAAGTTTTTTAACCTCACTTTACTACATATTTGACTTTTATTTGGTTTCGGTCTGTGGTTTCGGTGCTTTTTGGATATTTAACATAATAATGATTAAACAACGTAAAAAATACATTTGTACTGCCAATAACGTACTGCTTAATGTTTGAAGTTTGAAGGTTATGTTTAAATGTCAGACTTCTTCGTCTTCTTTTTAACGTACTGTTTACAGAAATTCGGATCCGAAAGTCGTGTCCATGGGATATGCAAAACATTTTCGTACGAAAACCAAATTATTTTCGGATATCGGACGTCGGAAATCGTATGCATGGGACTCCGGCTTTACTCTAACCGTTTCCGAAAAAAAAAATCGCGAATATCGAAATGTTGAACAGCCTCTGACCACGTGGCGACGGATTATCAATGTCGGAACGCCATCTTTAAAATCGAGATTACAACTATTTCTAAATCATTTTGGGCAAAAATTTTCTTCAATAAAATTAGAAGAAGGTTCAAGGTAGATATTCCATGCAATAAATAGTCTCGAAATGTTATTATTACCCTAGAAAGTCAACTTGAAAATCCCATTTTTCAACCATTTCTGACAGCCGGATTTTTAGAATTAAATTACATGAAAACCAAAGCACACTAGTCAAAAGAGAGTATGAAAATTTGTAAATTTTGCTTGTTTCCGCACGCAAAAAGGCGACTTTTCTCAAATTTACGAATATATTTTGATAAGTTTGGATGTGCAGGAGTGTTGAGAAGATATCAGCGCGTATTTTGGGTGAAAAATAAAACGGTTTTGTTAAAAATTGAATAAGCTACAGTCGATATAGTAAAACATCAGATGAAAATATCTCTTGAAAAATCATAAATTAATTTTTTTGAGCCACAAAATATGTTTTCGCAGAGCGCGCTACCATGGAAATTAAAGCTTGTTTATCCGTTGATATGGTGGACCAAGAAAAAATTCGAAAAGTTATATATAGACACTTGCAGACGTGTTTAAGCGAACCAGTGCGATGCAAAAACCCAGTCAAGAAATGAAAATTCAAAAGCTTGCCGTTTTTTCCGTATAAAAGATAAAGAAACTAAAAAAATTCTATTCGATACAATTTGACGAGCTCTTTCCGCTAAACTATACAATATTTCGATCGAAAGTCGTTTTCCGTACGAAAAAAAATAAAAACCGTAAAAAAATCATGCCCAAAATCGTGATTTCCACTTTCTTACAATTTTCTACAATTTCCATTCCAGTTAGGTATAGAACGATATATTGGAAAAAGGTAGCTTTTGAGATGGCCTAAACGATTACCTATCCAAACCGAATGTCGATCGGATGCACCCAATTCGACTTATTAACGATCCAATAGGTACCTGTTTCGGCTTCGGCCCATTTTCAACTTGGAAAAAATCAAAAAAATTATTTCCAAACTTTCGATCGCGCTTACAAACAATAGGCTTCTGTAGCCCACGGTCGTCTACACGTCGAAAAAGTTTAAATCGATAAAAATAATTTTTGCGAACTGTATCGAATTTCAACGAGAATCCGATATTTTTCGACTTTGGGGCTTAATAACTTTTTTCCGGTAGGTACACCCTGTATATTCGAAATTTTTGCACAACGTACTTCCACTATTCCTCTCTAAAACCAAAACGTTTCAATCGTTCCACTAACCGTTTCCGAAAAGAAAAATCGCAAATGGGAAAATGTCGAAACTGACGACAATTATTACGACAACATACATACATATTTTAAGTGTAGCAGGATTTCTGCGATATGTTAATAACTCATCATTTCTTGTCAAAACGGGCAAGCTCCAACGGATTTTGATGGCAGAAAATTGGGATTAAATTCAAAATGTCAAAATCTCCTGTTTAATTTTAAAAATCAAAGTGTACAATCTCCAATGGGTGTTTTGCTGTTAGTTTCGAATTATTTCAAAGCGTGCAAAATCCTGCACAGACTTGTTGATAATAATTCGCGCCAAAGCCATTCCGAGTTTACTTTTTTAACTTAGTTGCATGTGATACGTGAAGCATTAAACAGTGGCTGTTGTTTACAATTTTTTTGTATTTTTCTTAAAATAATAATGGAAGTGAACGTAACTCCGGTAACCGGTAATACAGCAAGAAAAAGACAACGTATTACGGCGTCGTGGAAAAGAGCCCAGCAAAAAAAAATTGAGGTGCCTATATAGTCCACATTCGCTCCCAATTTATCCAAAATGTGGACACAAAAGTGGTGTACAATGTACCTTACACAATGGGCGAAATAAGACGGTTTCATTCAAAATTTTATGAAAAATGGTCCTTATTTTCAAAGTGAGCAAACTTCATATTTGCTATTTTCAAAATGGACAAACTCCTCTTGTTATTTCCAAAACGTAGGTACAACCTCCATCTCCTCTTTCCAAATACCTTTGATATTTTTTAAAAATGTTAAGGAAAAAATTTGGTTTTTTAGTCTAAGATGTGCCATAAATACAATAAAAAAGAAAAACTATTGTAATTGTTTGTATTTCATGAATTATAAGTTTTTTTCGTCTACTGATAATTTAGGAAACATGGAGATTGTACACTTTGAATCTATACGCCTCAAATGTTCAATCCGGTTCGAGTGGCAGCAAGCAAGCACATACCAAAACTAGTAAAGCATGCACTATTCCCACTTTACGTTAATTCATCATTTCGTTACCGTTCATTACAGACAATGTTTTTTTCATTGCAATGCAGGAATAAATCACACTAAAACCAGTGGAACGTGAGTACTGGGTTCATCCTTTCAATGCGAATTGCCTACATCATACAAATTATCTTTAATAATATTAATAAAAATTATTATTTTCCAACGAATCCTAATGCCGTTTCCGACCCTTTCCTTTTACTACCTGATATCCGAACCCTATACATATTATTATCTAATATAGTAAACGACCACATCACTCTTATCTTATATTATTTGTTTTAAATTACATCTCAATCGCTAAATAAACGGCATCTTCAAGTTTATAGCTCGTACGTGCCCTAATGCCTGATTTATCATTGTAATGTCAGGTCAAGAATTTCAATAGAGGCAGGCATAGAAGAATGCAACCAAAGACATTTAATACAGTATTCCCAATAATTTTAAGCACGTAAATAATTTGGATTTTCGAAGTATGTATCGGGAATTTTCGATGGACGGAATACATGTAGAATAGCCATTTCGATTTTATAAAAAGTGACTGAGGTAGCATAAACTATAGCCTCTTCATAAAGGCACTTGGACGAATCTAGGTGGGAGTGTACCTCCCCTGGGGTGAGGTCCACCACAGGCGGCGCCGGCGTCCAGTGGCGTAACTAGCCCTCTGACCTGGGGGTGGCCTAGGGTGGGCTTGTTATTGTGACTTGCAATGCGGTTCGTGTAGATGCGGGCTGGCGGAGAGCCCGCCGCAGGCGAAATGTGCCGCAGGCAAAATGTTTTTAGACCACGCCCAAATTTTAAAAATTTGGTCAATAATCAACAGTAATATCACAATACCTCGTTTTTTTTATCGGTTAGATTTTTCAGCTGTCACAAAAACTTTTTTTGGAAATTTTTTGAGTTGAATTTGGACATGCTTATTTTGATTAGATCCCGAGAGCGAAGCTCGAGGGATTAAATTTTTGAATAAACAAGCCCAAAGTTCAACGAGAATTAGCAAAAAAGTTGAGTGAAAAATGGAAAATCTTAACATAGTATAAAACAAAGTCGCTATCCTGTCTTATGTGCTTAAATCTTTAAAACTACGCAACGGATTTTGAAGCGGTTTTTTTTAATAGATAGAGTGATTCAAGAGAAAGGTTTTTATGTATAATTAGCGACCCGCCCCGGCTTCGCACGGGTGCAATTTCAGAAAGTGGCATGCCGGGTACTAATATATCGGGTTTGTTCGGGTTTGTATTTATACCAGCGGGTTGCAACGCAGGCCGGGTACACGCTAGTTTAACCAATAAAAAAATAATGGTCGAGTGATATTTGGCAAGATTATTTCGTAGTCAGCCTTTTTTTTCTGGGGGGGGGCCTAGCGTCGTGTGGGGGGGGCCCGGCCCCCCTGTAGTTACGCGCCTGCCGGCGTCTTAAAGTCAGCGGCACGGAGTTCAACTAAATAATTTGACGTTTGTTTTGTTTGACAAATTATAACAAGACGCCAAAACGTTAATATTTTGAGGTTATTTTGTTGAATTTTCCAAATTTTTCGACGGCTTGTGTTCAAGTTGCGCATTTGTAACACCCTATACCTATTATTTTAAACGTTTTCTTAAGTTGCCCCGCACCAGGAACGTAACTGGGGGGGCTGAGCCCCTTTAAAATAATAATTAGCCCCCCAAATCAGCCACTAAATTTTTTGTAACTAAAAGATTATGTGCAAAAATTAGACTGCAGCAATCATTAAAATTTCCAAATCCAAAAGCTAAAATGTTTCCAACTAGATTAATTGGGTTTCTGATTTTACTATGCCTGTATGCACCATTACAACTAATCATGGTTAAACTTTAACCGTGATTTATGTCAGAAATCGCTATGGACCAGCCAAAATGGTCGGGTTATTTATAATCTCTGTCAATTTAATAACTTAGTTAAACCCTGATTAAGGCGTAATGGTACATACGAGTATTAGTTTTATGATGTATCAGATTGTACAATAGAAAATATGTCAGTTTTTCTTTTTTTAAATATTTATTTCTTTGATATCTAGCATTTTTCTTTGACCATGCTCCAGGCGCGTCTTCAAGAGCAGACGGGAGAGGGGGTTGAATCGATTGACCAGATTGTCCGGTTTTGCACCAGACAGTTCAGTATTTTAACTTTGTGTTCGGTATTAAGCGGTCTTGACACCTGTGAACTTCGTGAATTCCTTCGTGAAGTCGGTATAGCATTTTTACATAGTGCATCAGCTGATTATTTTGTATGTTAAATTGACATCCAAGTTAACCCTTAACATTATCAACGTTAGCCTTGATGTGACTTCATGAATAAATTCACGAAGAATTTCAGAGGTGTAAAGACCTCTTAATAAGAAAATGAAAAATACTGCAGAAAATTTGAATATTTATAGGAATGTAAATCTTTATTTGCTTTGACTAATGAGCTCAAAAATACCAGTTTTGACAAAACAGTGAATGCGCCTCCAACATTTTTGCTTTACTTTTCGAAGATATATTCCATGTGTTTTTGCTACGCCCCCAAAAAAGTCTAGTCCCTGCCCCGCACCCGTTTGAGTAAGTTAAGGTTAAAAATAAGTAGGTGAACAACACAATCTATTTTTTTTGTAATTCGTCAATACACAGTAAAATCTCTGTTATTGATATACTTTATGGTGAATGTTTATTGTATGTCTTTGTATTTTTGAATCCATGGTATTTCCTATCATCAGCAACCTATAGACATCCTTGGTAAAGAAATAATCGCCCACACAAAATGATATTATAAATTGAACGAGAAAGGAAATAAATTCGTAGACAAACATCAAACGCAAAATTATTGTTGGGAAATAGTAATTTACGTAACAAGGGTAAGGTTGCCTATATTGCACCACTTTTCGAATTTTTACAAATTGAATACTGGAAACGTGATTTTGCATAAAGTTATCACAACTTACCTACCTGGAATTTCAAAAAAACATTAGTTGTGAATCACAACTAACAACAAGGTAGTTAATTCCAAAGTATAAAGGCATTGCTACCATTGCAAGTTTTTAAAGAAAAATTGTAAGAGCCTGCAATTGGTGCGATTTAAGGAACTTGTTGCCCAAATCGCACTCTACTAAAATGGTATTTATTTAGTTTAAAAGATTGAGTGGTTTATTAACAAACTATTAAAAATAAATACAAATACATGTCTTGGGGGCTACATTAATTTACCATACTTCCTCTTTTCCATTGTTTAAATTTACAATAACAATAATAATTTACTGTCAGTAGGTTTAATGATAAAGTCTGTTCAATGACCGCTGACCGTTACGTCACGACTAGTGCTTATCTGTCTAACATTCGCGAACTAGATGAGATAGTAAATTTGCGTCAATAATAAATGTCATATAATTTTATCAAACAAAAAAGTTTTGTTGTCAATTTTGACAGTGACATTTTTAATCAACATTTTTCAAAAATTTCACGGTATTGTGAAAAAGAACAATCATTAATTTTAAAATTATTTGATTATTTCCAAAGAGAAAGTGATGCCGGAAATACTCTTTTACCCTTTAACGCAGTTTACGAGGTAAGTAGATGTAATAAAGCAGGAATTGTGAAAACATAAATAATAACATGAATCATATATGGCAATATTTTTATAAATAAAGTTTGTTCAATGACCGCTGACCGTTTCGTCATATTGTCCATCGTAAATTAATTCAGTCAACTTGACTTACCGGTGGTAAAAGTTATGATTTTTCTTAGGCTTGATTTACATAAAGACGGATGCATGTAAACAAGTAAAATACAAGCGCGTTTTTTAAAATTTTTAATTATTATTTTAAGGTGGAATTCTCAACGTCATTCCATCTATTGCCAACCTATAACCTATTTCGCGTTTTTTTTTTTATGATCGAGCACAAGCACTATAGGAAAAATCCTTTAAGGCGCTCTGGGAGCGGTGCGTGTGCGAAGAAAGCGATTCACGTTTTTCTTGAATCGTTGGAGGTTATATTCAGAAAGGCCGTTCCACAAAGATGACGTCCTCCAAATGAAAGAGTTCTGAAACAATGATGTTCGGGGTGTACTAAGTTGAACCACATAGGGATGGGCGGCAGTGGTTCGTCGTGTGTTTCTGCTATGCATTACTCTAGGTGGAATCGTGCGGGCAATATCTGTCGAACACTTGCCATGGAAATATCTGTAGAAGAGAGTCAAATCACCAACCTGTCTTCGATGTTCTAAGCTGCCGAGGTTCTTAGTCAGCTCGTGGTCGCCGATTAGACGAACGGCTCTCCTTTGGATGGAATCCAACAACCGAAGGATATGCTTCGGTGCAGAACTCCAGATATGAGAGCAGTATTCCAGTGATGGTCGAATCTGGGCTTTATAGAGTGTCAAAAGTTGTTGAGGTGTATACAACTTTTTGGTACGGAAAAGTATACCGAGCTTCTGAGAAGCTGCCCTGGCGATTGCCACAACGTGATTATGCCAAGACATATTTCCTCCCAGGTTGACACCCAGCAAATTAAAAGACGAAGTCAGTGGAATTGTTAACCTTCTTAGAGAAAACTGTTGCCTGGGTTTTTTGAGCGTTAAATTCGACTTGGTTACTGTCACCCCAAGACAAAATTTCTTCCAGGTCTTTATTGAGGCGTGATACCTCATGTTGTCTGCGAAGATGTGCGTCAGCAGCGTTGGTTTTTTAAGTTTATTATTAGATTAACTAACATTTAAATAAAATCAATATCGTCGGTACAATATTTAGGTAATATCTGACATATAACAAAAATATCTATTCATTTTATTGCTAATTATGGGATAATTGTATAGTGAAAGAACAATGACATAATAATGTTAAAAAAAATCTTACCCGATATTTTTCGCTATACAATTCTCCTAAAATATTTAATGAAATTCCTTGATATTTATTTAATATGCCAATTATTACATGTTAATATTACCTATAAAATATGAAGTCGATAATGATTTTATTTAAATTTTGTGTAAAAGCTAGGAAAATTAAATGAATATACGCGAAATAGGTTATATGTTGGTAAGCATGTTGATACTCCCACCTTTATAAGTACTGTTAAGGTGGGAGTATCAACATGCTGGCCAACCTATAACCTATTTCGCGTAGATTTATTTATGTTTTCCAGCTTTTACACAAAATTTAAATAAAATCAGTATCGACTTGATATTCTATAGGTAATAATTAACATATTTAATGAATATCAAGGAATTTCATAACTTATTTTAGGAGAATTGTATAGCGAAAAATATCGGGTGAGATTTTTTTTTAACATTATTATGTCATTGTTCTTTCACTATACAATTCTCCCAAAATTAGCAAGGAAATAAATAGATATTTTTGTAATATATCAGATATTACCTACCTAAGTAATGTGCCGACAATACTGATTTTATTTAAATGTTAGTCAATAAAATATTAAACTTGAAAAAATAACGCGAAATAGGTTATAGGTTGGTAATGGATTAAATGACGTTGAGAATGCCACCTTAATGAAAGTAGCTTATTTAGGTTAAAATATTCTTTATTTATTTAAATTTACTAAAAAATAAATAAAACTAATTTATAAAATTTAAAATAGAATCATCATTATATTTTTTTGTCTAGTGCATCAGTCTATAAATTTTGTTTCCAATATTTTCATCTTATTTATAAAATCATAAAGAATATATAATAAAAAATGACAACAAAATAGAGTTTTTAATAATTAAAATAAATCATCTCCGCAATGATAATCATCATCAGATTCGTCCAAGTTTAATAATACCGGGAAGAGTACCTGAAGCATCGATAAATCGTTCCCGTTCCTATATACACATCATTTACAATATTATTAGTGTGTAAGTACATAGTTTTTCGATTTGTCCACTGTTTCATTTTCTTATGGCTTCATTCCACAGACCCAAAACTACGCCATTTATTACAGGATTCATAGAACTTATCTTTGCGTCATGATAATAGCGCTTAGGTACATTTCGAGCAAACCAATTTCAATAGAATTAAAGTGGTACTGATACGGAAGAATTCTTAAAACTTGATGTCCATGTTGTAATGCCAGTTTGTCCAGCCTATTAAAATTAAAATAAATAGCGCTTTCCAGATTACTTGTACCGTTTGGGTAGGATATGCTGCTTCATTATTATCCAGATATGATCCTTTATGGCAAATGGTGAAACCGGAATTTGTCTTTCTTCTAACCATGCAATAAGTAAAATCTTTTTGACCAACTTGTATTTGGAATTTTTTCCATTAGCCAAGAATGATAGGTGGTGTTATCCATGATAAAGCGACGGTTCTTCCGAGTTTGGTAACTTGCATTACCTATTCACAAATCCATTTTCTGAACCATCATGTAGAATAATATATCGTACACCCTCCGACGATTTTTTTAATTGTGTGAAGAGTATTGTCTTGCCAACTTCGCCTTAAAGCCCCTTTACTGTATATCTAGGTTTTATCCAGAAAAACAGGTTTTATGGGAAATTGTTGCCGTTATTCTTAACTTAATTGATAAACTAAAAAAACATTCCAGAGTTTTTCTACGGTTTTTAATTGATGCAAATTGATTGATTAGCTATTTTATCAAAATTAATGTTTTGAGCAAATTCATTTTCGATGCTTAAAATTGCTAGGCTATTCAGCCTTTCCTTATTGTACTTCTTAAAAAGATTTTGATAAGCTTGAGCTTAGAAAACGTTCTTTCAGCAGAGGCTGACGTAACAGACAGTAAGAGTGCCAGTGCACACATCAGTAACATTTGAGACAGTAGTTTGAAATTTGCAAAAAAATCACTTCAATAACTGTAGGTATGTTCCTTAATTAACAAAGACACCTTTTTTCTAATTACGTGGGATGCAGGAGAGTGACCAGAACCAGTCAATCATTGATATGCTGTCAAGAAGAAGTTTTTAATTTGTCGTAATATGTGACATTATTTGCAAAATGAGAAAATAGATTTAATTTTGTAGTCAAAGTAGTGTTTTCATATTCAAGTAATATACAGTCCATTAAACGAAGAAACATTTTGTTCCATTCGAGACGGATCGCCAGAAGAATCTGTTTTTAGTATTTTTTAGGTATTTGCGTTGTCTTGTCGGAAGCCATACCTGCCAAAAATAAATACCTATAGGGGATACCTGGTTCCTGTTCATCAGCCAGTCAGCTGTGAGGGAACAGCCTACGCTATAGTAATTCCAGACGGAATACAGGAGTTTGAGAAAGTTCCAGTTTATGGTAGAAGAACTGTGGGTCTACGTAAGATTATTCCGTATTAGAGTTAGTCCAATTGTTTGTTTTATTGCGGTGCAAGATCTTAGTAAGCTTGTCTAGTGTTTTTTATCTTTGTATTAAGAAAAATGGCAGAGCTAAATAAACTAAAATTAAAACGCGGTAATATCAAAGGTCAACTCACTAGAATTAGCCGTTATTATGACACAGTCGATCCTAATAGCCTCACGGAGTTACAGGTGGGTGAGCTAGAAATTAGGCTCGATAAGGCCGAGCCTCTTTTATCACAGTTTGAAGACGTTCAAGGTGATATTGAGTCATTATTGAATGAATCTGAAATTGGTAGCGAAAATCTATTAGAACTTGAAATTATAGAGCGTGAGAATTTTGAATTGCAATATTTTAAAGTAATTAGCAAATTTAAGGTTCTAATAAATAGTAACAATAATAATGATTCAGACAATGGTGGCTCAGGGTTAACGAATATTAAAGGTTTAGTTGGTAGTGATGCTGGACGGGTTGCACAGCCAGTGCATTCTACTGGGCATTCATTTAAATTGCCTAATTTAAAACTGCCAATTTTTAATGGCTCCTATGAGAAATGGCTTGAATTTAGAGATGCCTTTCAAGCCATTATTCATAACAATAGGTCTTTAAGCAATGTAGAAAAATTCTATTATTTAAAATCATATATCGAGGGAGAACCTCTTCAAGCTATCGCAAATTTACAAGTTACAAATGATAATTATTCGGTTGCTTGGGAACTTCTTTCTGATCGTTATGAAAATAAAAGACTTATTATACATAACTATGTTAAGGCCTTATTTGATTGTCCAGCGGTAATAACAGAATCGCATAATGATCTTAGAAGCCTGTATGATTTGTTTAATAAAAATTTAAGGTCTTTACAAAGTTTGGGTCAAGACACTGACAACTGGGATACATTAATTGTGTATTTATTAACAAGTAAATTTGACAGAATCACTCGTAGAGATTGGGAGTCATATCCTGTAAAAAAGGGAGAACTACCAAAATTGACTGATATCAACTCATTTTTAAAATCTAAATGTGAATTACTCGAAAAATTAGAGTCCTCAAAAAGGGAGGTACATTTTAAACCAGATAACAAAGGTAAGATAAGGGGTTTTCATTCTATACCTACAGAGGGAAAATTTTGTTGCTATTACTGTAAAAAAAATCATTCTATTTATAAATGTTTTGCGTTCAAAAATATGAATGTTAGGGCCAGAAAGACTGCGGTTAATAAGTTAAAATTGTGTATAAATTGTCTTAGCGCCGGTCATACAAAAAACTGTCCTAATACTTCCTCTTGTCGCAGTTGTGGAGAAAAACATAATACACTTTTGCATGGAAGCGATGCCACCGTTGTAAATAACGAAAATAGACCTCCTTCATCAGATATTATTCCTAAGAGGGGCTCGGAAATTCTGTCGATTCCGAGTACTTCTACTGCCGGTCACGTAATGGACGATTCGTCGACGTTGTCAGTGTTGGCAACTGCGAATATTAAGGTTTTAGATGATCAGGGACAGGTTCATGTTGTTAGGGCATTACTGGACCCGGGTTCCCAAAGTAACTTTATTACCGAACATTTAGTAGAAAAATTAGGTTTAGAGAAGACTTCTGTTAATTTCGAAATTATGGGAATCGGAGAAGCATTATCAACTACGACAAAGTCTAGGGTCAGTATTAAGTTTACGTCAAACATAAATGAGTATAGCGAACGCATTTGTTGTCTCGTTATACCAAAAATAACGCAAGCTGTTCCAACAGTTTCTTTCAATATTTCAAATTGGGACATTCCAGCGAATTTAAAACTAGCCGATGCGTCGTTTAATTATCAAAGTGACATTGATGTGTTATTGGGAGTTGATATATTTTATAAAATATTACTTATGAAACAAATTCGAAAAGAAGGAATGCCCACCCTTCAAAAAACAAGATTAGGTTGGGTTGTCGCTGGATATTGTAATCGTTTCAATGTTTCTAATAAGCAGGTTGTGGCTTGTTTGTCATTAGATCAGACGATTGATGACCAATTAAGACGCTTTTGGGAACTGGAGGAAGGTTACAATGATCAAACTTATTTGTCTAAATCCGAGCAGTTCTGCGAGGAACATTTTGTAAAGACCCATAGCCGGGTTCCTGACGGACGGTTTATGGTAAAATTTCGGTTTAAGGACAATAAAGAGGATCTGGGTTTGTCAAAGTATATGGCACTTAAACGATTGGGTCTTCTGGAAAAGCGTTTAAGCAAAAACCAAGGTTTAAAGAAAGACTATGTGGACTTTCTATCGGAGTATAACGGTCTGGGTCACATGTCCAAGGTTTGGGATTTTTCCATGAAAAAAAATGATAATAAACCCTGTTATTATTTGCCACATCATCCCGTAATAAAGGAATCTAGTCTTACCACAAAGGTGCGAGTAGTTTTTGACGCCTCAGCTAAGAGCGACACTGGGTTATCTTTAAATGAAATACAATGTGTGGGACCTACTATTCAAAGGGACCTTCTTTCAATTTTATTACGTTTTCGGAGTTACCCGTATGTGCTTAATGCAGATATTTCCAAAATGTATAGGCAAATCCTTATTGACCCTAGTGAACGAAGTTTTCAAAGAATTTTGTGGAAGGATCCAGACAGTCTTCAAGCTCCGATTGAATGTTATGAACTGAACACTGTAACATATGGTTGTGCGTCATCACCATTTTTGGCAGTGAGATGTATGAAGCAACTTGCTCTGGAGGCTCAGGCCGAGTACCCAGAAGCAAGCGAAGCTATTTTAAATTGTTTTTATTTGGATGACCTTTTGACAGGTGCATTTACTATTGCAAAATTGTTGCAACTTCAAAAAGAAGTATCATCTATTTTGGCTGGCGGGGGTTTTCAGCTAAGGAAATGGTTGTCTAATAAACCAGAATTATTAGGTCAATTTCAACTTCACGAAAACTTATCCTGTAATGTTTTAGATTTGGGAAGCAACAAACAAAATAAAACTTTGGGGGTATTTTGGAATGCTTCTGAGGATAAAATACATTATTCAATTAAGGTTTTCAAGTCTGACATTCAAGTTACAAAAAGAATGATCCTGTCAGTTATAAGTCAAATATTTGATCCATTAGGCCTTTTAGGACCAGTCGTGGTTAATGCAAAGCTTATTTTGCAACTTCTGTGGCAAGAAAAGTTGTCGTGGGATGACCCAATTCCTCCTTTTCTTTGCAATATATGGTTAAACTTTTGTAAGGATCTACAAGTTTTAAATCAAATAAGCATTTCTCGATATGTTTTAGAAGATGGATGGGAAACTATACAGATTCATGCATTTGCAGACGCTTCAGAAAAGGCTTATGGTGGATGTGTCTATATTGTAAGTTTTACAGGCTCTGGAGACTTTATTTCTTCTAATCTTATTCTATCGAAATCTCGTGTAGCACCTATAAAAAAGAATAGTTTACCTCGCTTAGAGTTGTGTGCCGCACTTCTCACTTGCAAACTTGTTAAAAAGGTAATGGATTCTTTAAAAATAAATATCAGTAAGGTTGTTTATTGGAGTGATGCTTCAATAACTTTATGCTGGATTAAGGGATGTCCTAGTCGCTGGAAAACATTTGTCGCTAATCGAGTCACCCAGATTCAAAATATGTCAGCGCCTTGCGACTGGTTTCACGTTAAATCAGATGAGAATCCAGCCGACTGTCTTTCTAGAGGAATTTCGGCAGAATCCTTGTTGCTAAGCGAATTATGGTGGAAAGGACCCATATGGCTCTTTTCTCAGCTTGATAATGATAATGTTCATGTGGTACCTGAGGTATCTGGAGATGTACCTGAACAAAGAGTGATGACTCATTCCGCTTCTGTTCAGGAAGGCCCTGATATTGATTTCAATAAACACTCTTCTTTGCTAAAAATAAAGCGAATTTTTGCGTATTGTTTGAGATTTATTGAACGACTTAAAAATAAGGACTTTCCAGGTGGTCCATTACGAGCATCAGAACTAAATAATGCGCTCAATTATTTGGTCAAGGTATCTCAAATTCAGTCATTTGCCAAGGATTATAATTTATTGAAAACCAATCGACTTTTATCACGGTCAAGCAGTTTATTATGTTTAAAGCCTTATTGCGATGAAGCAGGTTTAATAAGAGTCGGTGGAAGGATTCAAAATGCCCGCGTATCCAACGAACAAAAACATCCAATTATATTGCATTATAAGCATCCCCTTACAAATCTAATTATGAGCGATCTGCATGTATCTTTATTACATTGCGGGCCGCAACAACTATTGTATACAATTCGCGAAAGATTTTGGCCTATTTCTGGACGTCGAATAGCTAGAACAATAGTTAAACGGTGTGTCAAATGTTTTAAAGCAGATCCAACTTCACTAAATTATTCTATGGGAAATCTTCCTAAATACCGTGTATCTGCCTTTCAACCAGTATTTACTCATACTGGTGTTGATTACGCTGGGCCCATTTCAATTAAGGATCGAAAAACAAGAAACCCAAAAATCCTTAAGGGCTATATATGTATTTTTATATGCATGAATACCAAATGTGTTCATTTAGAAGTTGTCAGTGACTTAACCAGTGAGGCCTTTCTTGCGGTTCTTAAAAGATTTATAGCAAGAAGAAGTAAACCTTTGCATATCTACTCTGATAATGGAACTAATTTTGTTGGGGCAAACTCAAATCTTCAATCATTTTTGCTGTTAAACTCTGATAGATTAGTCTCTGAATTATCAGCTGAAGGAATTACTTGGCATTTTATGCCCCCTAGAGCGCCTAATTTCGGAGGTTTGTGGGAGGCTGGTGTTAAAAGTATTAAATTTCATCTTAAACGGGTCGTCGGTGACACTAGTCTTACTTACGAAGATCTGAGCACGGTTTTAACTCAAATAGAGGGAGTACTAAACTCTAGACCATTAACTCCTCTGTCGTCAGATCCCCAAGATATGACACCGCTCACACCATCCCATTTTCTGGTAGGAAAAACATTAACTGCTTTGCCAGAGTCCAATTATACGGTTATTGCTGAAAATCGTCTCCGTAAATTTCAACATTTACAATGTATGGTTCAGCAGTTCTGGAAACGCTGGAACCAAGAATACATTTCTGAACTACAATCAAGAGTTAAATGGAAAATGAATTATCCGAATCTGCTGAAGGTTGGCAGTTTGGTGCTCATTAAGGAGGACAATGTGCCAGTTTGTAAATGGAAGACTGGACGTGTTATTGAACTGTATCCCGGCTCGGATAATGTAATTCGCGTAGCAAGTATAAAATGCGGCGATCGTTCTATCTGCAAACGCGCTGTGACAAAATTGTGCGTGTTACCAATTGATTCTAATGAAACAGGATCTTGAGAATATTCCTATCATTTACTTATTTGTTAATGTCTAGTTTTCTTTCTTTTATTGTTAATTGAAATAGGTATTTCAAGGCGGGCGGCATGTTCCTTAATTAACAAAGACACCTTTTTTCTAATTACGTGGGATGCAGGAGAGTGACCAGAACCAGTCAATCATTGATATGCTGTCAAGAAGAAGTTTTTAATTTGTCGTAATATGTGACATTATTTGCAAAATGAGAAAATAGATTTAATTTTGTAGTCAAAGTAGTGTTTTCATATTCAAGTAATATACAGTCCATTAAACGAAGAAACAAGGTATCTATATTTGTTAAACTTTCTCTAAATGCAGAGTGAAAATTTAATATTTCACTCAATTTCATTCAATTTATTTTGATTTTCCATCTTATACCATTGCACTATTCTGTCGACTTCATTCTGCAGTCGCGAAACTCCCTAAAGCAGATTGGTTATTCTTTTTCAGCATATTATCGTGATATTTTTGAAATAATGTTGATTAAAAATGTCATTGTCAAAAAGACAATAAAACTTCTTTGACTTTTATTATTAACGCAAATTTACTATCTCATTGGTTCACGAATGTTAGAAAGATAAGCACTAGTCGTGACGTAACGGTCAGTGTTCTAGTAAGATTAAAGATCTGAAGTAGGTATATAGGGAAGCGCTAAAATTTAAAAAACCGGTAGGCTGATTTTATTCATTAGTAGGTATGTAATGAATTAATATTAAACTTCTATACTATACCGTTGCATTAATTTCATGTTAATTTGTTTGCACTGTTCTCAGTCTTCTAAGCTTTTATTTTGTGCAGGCACCACGCAGCTTATCATACTAAGGTATTTTGTGATAAATTAATTGAGAACATAACTTACCACCTATAGTCCGTCTAACGAGTCTGTGACTTTCAAAAGAATGCGGTCAAAAAATATAAGCCTATGCTCCAGCATTTAAAATTGATTTGTTTACGCCTTTTATCATCATGTCTCCTAAGTTGTCGTATCCACAGACTACATTTAAAACCATATATTAATATGGCTCAATATTTCATTATCGCCATATTACAGTTTAAATAAAGTTAATAACTGTAAATAATAATATATTACCCTTTTAATAGACCCTGAATTAATTTTTAATTGGAAATCACTGGAAAGCCAAATAGTGGCTTTTAATTAAAGCATGTCGCTTCGAGTGTTTTTATTCATTAATTTTAGTAAATTACTTGTGGAACAAATAATTTCATCTACCTAGGCAAAGTCTGCAGGAATGTGTGTCGCATGATCATTCCCGTCAGTAAAATTCGGCTTTCTTTCGCGACTTTATTTTGCAGAGACGTGTTCACTGCTCTAAAAAATTGCAAAATTTTTATATACCTAGATGCGATGCGAGAATGGTTTTAATTTAAGCCGTAAAACGAGATAATACATACCGAGATAGATATTATACAACCTAGGAAATTAAATGCAAACAAAACCTATACCTACGGGGTGTTTCTCAAAAGACGTTCATCCCTATAACTTTTCTGTATTTATAGATATTAAAATGAAATTTTGAGATTATGCATAAGAGATGAGTCTGCATTTATTGGCATAATTTCCAATTTGTTAGCACTTCCCGGTTGACCGGAAGTGACCTTGACTTTGGTATTTTAAATGGGACATCTTGTATATTTTTACTTATTGGGATTCAGCAAAACATTCTGAGTAAAATGACACCTCACTTGTCATTTGTTGACGTGTTATAACATTTTTATGTTAATTTTTTATTTTCAATCTAGAGTGCTACAAATTAATTAAATCTGTTAATTTATAGTCAAGTACTTAGTAGGTATATGAAAAAAAGTATGTCATAATAGTTGACTTTAAGGTTCACAAGCGTTTAAAAAATGAAATTTTGTTTTCTTGACGTTTACTCCATTTTTCCAAATGGAACGATGGTGGTTCATGAGAATATTTAAAACCAACAATTTTTTTTTCAACAACTTGATACCATACACTCCGATGCTATTTTAAAATTGACACGAAAAAATTTGCCTTAACGTCACAAATTTAAAAGCGTTATTCATTATTGCCGCCTGCCTTTTCTAAAGAAATATAAAGGCGGCTTTGAAAAACAATGAAATGGTTTTGAAAACCAATATGGTTTTAAATTAAAATTGTAATGTCATTCGTTTATTAAACTTACATTGTAAATTAGATAAAATGGTTAGTTTTACTAGAAATTAACATATTAAATAATATATTTATATATATAATATTGCGATTGGGATTTAAGGCAACTTTTTCAGTGTCAATTTTAAAATAGCATAGGAGTATAAAAAAGCAGTATCAAATTGTTGGAAAAAATGCTCGTTTTAAATATCCTAGTGAACCACCATCGTTCGCTTGTGAAACTTAGAAAGTCAATTATTATTACATAGTTTTAATTTTTATATTATACTACTTGACTATAAATTAACAGATTTAATTAATTTGTAGCAGTCTAAATTGAAAATAAAAATAAACATAAAAATGTTATAACACGTCAAAAAATGTGAGGTATCATTTTACTCTGAATGTTATGCTGAATCCCAATAAGTAAAAATATACAAGATGTCCCATTTAAAATACCAAAGTCAATGTCACTTCCGGTCAAACCGGAAGTGCGAACAAATATGCGAATAAATGCAGACTCATCTCTTATGCATAATCTCAAAATTTCATTTTAATATCTATGAATCTAAACAAGTTATAGGGGTAAACGTCTTTTGAGAAACACCCGGTATTTTACGTATTTAAAAAATCAATAAAATAATAATTTATCTAAGCCCACTTTATTTAAAAAAGAATATTAAACAACATCTATAAACTAAAAAAACATTCCAGAGTTTTTCTACGGTTTTTAATTGATGCAAATTGATTGATTAGGTATTTTATCAAAATTAATGTTTTGAGCAAATTCATTTTCGATGCTTAATATTGCTAGGCTATTCAGCCTTGCCTTATTGTACTTCTTAAAAAGATTTTGATAAGCTTGAGCTTAGAAAACGTTCTTTCAGCAGAGGCTGACGTAACAGACAGTAAGAGTGCCAGTGCACAGATCAGTACCAGTTGAGACAGTAGTTTGAAATTTGCAAAAAAATCACTTTAACAACTGTATAGGTATCTATATTTGTTAAACTTTCTCTAAATGCAGAGTGAAAATTTAATAGGTATTTCACCTTCAAATTTATCAGTTAAATCATTGGAGTATTTGTGTTGTAATATTCTGACTCGCTTATGGAATTCTATAACTATCACCCAAGAACACTAAATAGGAAGGTTGCAAAAATTTAAATTGGTCCATGCAACCTCCTCCTCATCTATGATTATATTCCTATGTGGAATAGATCGTTTTCTTTGCAGCACTATGACTTGACTTTTTTGTCAATTTATTTTGATTTTCCATCTTATACACCATTGCACTATTCTGTCGACTTCATTCTGCAGTCTGCTGCAGATAACATCTATGTTTCTGTGCCTGATGGCTACAACTGTATCATCAGCAAAAAATCCCAGAAAAGCTCCTGGGGTTTTTGGTATATCCCAGATCCCTTGTATACAGTGAGCTCAAAATGGTTGGAATAAATTCGTTTAAAATTCAGGTGATTATTTTCTGGAAAAACGCTTAGACATGTCGATTATTATTTTTAATTGCGAATTTTTTGACATAAAAAATGAGCTCACTGTATAAGCAACCATGTTGGATACCGCCACCCGATAGTACTATTCCGTTAAATTTGTTTTGTTAATGTAAAATAAAGACATTTTTGATTTGATTTTGTTTAAATTTTGTGTAAAAGCTAGAAAAAATAAATAAATCTACGCGAGGTAGTTATAGCTAGGTTGGCAAGCATGTTGATACTACCACCTTAATGGATAGTTCAAAAAATAAAATATTCAGAGCAAACATTGTAATAATTATTGTTCTAATTAGGTTTTGAATTAATCTGACCATAAAACCTTTTCAGCTCGAGAACAAACGCAAACATTCCGTCAATTGGAAGATAAAAATAAATTCAGTATTTTATGACGCTGACGCTTGCCATGCACAATATGCAATAATACGAGTATAATCCAAATATACGCTAATAGCGTAGGCGTCAAAATTCGCGCCAAAGTTACGGGTGAATTTTGTTTTTAGGTTTAACAAATTACCTAATATCTCATATTATGGTGTGTTGTGTGGTTATTGTATACAGAGTGTTATAGAAAGGAGAGGTAAATAAAAAGTAAACCTAAATCAAAAATTCAAGGCTGGCATAAAATGTAGGTATACTTACCTAAATAAATAAATAAATCGTTGTAAATCTTCGTCGACGACGATTCAAATAGATAAATTCTTTATTAAATCTTTAAAAGAAATAAATTGTATCCCACAAAATTGCTGTTTTCTGATGATATTTGTAATGTTCGGACTCTTTATATGGTAACTATATCAACATTTATTCATAAAACCAAATCCGCTAAAAATACTATTAGCCACTGTTATCACCAGTGGCGGCTCGTGACTAGCGAGTCAGGGGGGGGGGGGGGGGGGGCGCTGGCTTTAAATAAAAAAAATTTAAAATGTCTATTGTTTTCGAAAGTACGTGTCTGCTTTTTCTAACTTTCTCGTTGTGAATTTTAATTTCATCAGCATAAGCACAACTTAAACAAGTTAAAATATTAGTTTGTCCTAACATCTCAAAACTTACCACATTATGGCGATGTTTTGCACTATTTTCATGTTTTTTTTTTTATTTTCTCTTAAAGATGTTTTAAGTCCTGCACCCCATTTATAGTCCAATAATTATCATCCCCGTCAAAAAGAAGACACACGAAACAAAAAAAAATAATTTTTGTCCTCACAACTGCATATCCAGGATTTTTATTATATATTTCTTTGTCAAACTTACGCGTAAACTGTGCCTTATACTTTTACATTTTGATTGCACTTGTACTATGTTCAATATTGGTAGTGGCCGCCCTGCATTTTTTAAATCAAGTTTTTCACTTAAGCTCAGAGAACTAAACACAAGCGTCTGTAAATCACTGACCTTCATATTACACGAAATTTTCCAACTTTATAACGTAACTAATAAATCAAATCAAAACAAATAAACAACACATCAGCGGCATCGACAGGTCGCCTCGTGAGAGTACATAATATATCGATTATTCTACCGTGGCATCGCGATTCGCGAACAGGTGTTGGGCGCGAAAAATTGAAGCTCGTCCGTGGCCGCTCGTTGTGCGATGTGTAGGTGACGTCACGCCTCCGTCGTCATGGCAACTCATCGAGAAGTCACGTTGAATCGGGACGAATATTCGGTCACCCGAGCTTAGTATAACCTTGAGGGCGCGCAACTCGTTTGTCTATGAGTGTAACCTGCCCGTTGGAATAGGGCTATGTTTGGTTTGAATTATGTCCGCGCTTAGTATAACCTACCCGCTAGAATAGGGCTATGTTTGGTTTGAATTATTTTAATGGATTGCTTACATACATTGCTTTATTGGTTTTTTAAGTAAAGTATTTTTGGATTCTGTTTGAAATAATTTCAGGGAGGGCGGCGCCCCAGAGCCCTTCATTAACGAGCCGCCACTGGTTATCACACCCGTGCTAGAATGAATAAGGATATATGATTATTCCAGTAAATTACAACAATATCAATTTAAAGAGTGTTTGCTACCTAGGGCCCAAAATTTATAACATGATGCCAGTAAGTTTTAAAAGCATAACAAAGCTACATAGATTTAAGGACGAGTGTAGAAAATACATATTAACAGAATTTAAAAAATTTGAAAATCTTTTTAAATAAATAATAAAATAATATCGATTATTCATTCACATCACGAAGTGACTATATTTAGGTCAGAGCTCGGGTTCAAAATCTAAAATATAGTGAATCATAAGAGGCGTAAGATCCTGGTACATACAAGTAACCCTGTTACTTAGGTACCTAACTAATAATAGTTAGGATTACTTATAAGTATTGAAAGTTAATATAATACAATATGTTTCTGTAAATGTATTATGTAAATGTAATGCTGGAATCAAATCAGCAATGTAGAAAGAACGACATATCTGAAAGTCATCGGCGTACTGGTGAGAAAAACGTGATTTTAAAAAATTACTAAAGTCAGATGTAGGATATAACGAAAAGAGAAGCGGACCCAATATGCTCCCCCGCGTTTAAAATTTTTTAAATATTTTAACAAACAAAAACTTTTCACAACATTTTAAATACAGATAAAAGTACCAAAAAACTTTTAAACTACTCGATATTGAAAATAATTCTTGAAACAGGAATATTCAAATTATGACAATTTGAGATTTAATTTTGAGACATCTAAAAATATCAGTGAATATGATAATCAACTTGGAATTTACCTCCTCTTTCTACTTTTATTTAAAATCACTGTTTATTAATTAGGTATCCCTTTAACTCTAACGATAAGTATAAGAATGTAAGTATGATAATTTTCGCTTTGCTTCCTCTTTTTGTTAGTCCAACGCCTGGTTTCACCGAACCCACGGAACCATTGTAGCAAGAGTTAACTTCTTTTAAGTTAACAAAGCGTTTTGACAAAAGACAACGTAATTTTTAACATTAACAGCTGATCTGGTTTCGTTGTTAAAGTTTCCAGATCAGCAGTGGGCTGTAGCAAGCTCACGACTCCAGGTTGCGTCATATTATTTTCTTCCAATTTTGGTGTTTTCTAAATGTTTCTGTGGCTGTTTTTTGTGTAGTGTGTTTTAGATATTTTACTTTTGGATTTTATATATTTCAGACAGACAGATTTTCTTGGTGTTTATTATTTAAGGTTAATAGTGAATACAAACACCATTAAATTATTATTATGAAACCATGCAATAATAAAGTGTCTAGTTAAACCATTTACTTATCGTTATATACAGGATTTTTCATAACTAATGGGTAAATACAACAACAGTAGATAGTAGACTTGAAAATGTGTCGAACGCACGGTTAATTTTCAAAAAATATGTTTCGATATAAAAGGTGTTTATTTAAATGTTTCTTGCCATCTAGCATTTAAACGAAATTATCTCAAAAACTAATTGAAACATATCGAGAATAATGAAGTACAACTTTTTTACGTATAAAAGATAGATTATGGTATGATGCATTTTTAGGTCGGCAAAACATAACCTAAGAATAATTCGAATCAGCGTTGCCAGATTTTGTGAATAAATTAAAAAGTCAAAAAATGTCCATTCGGCACCGTCCGTTCCGTGCCTGTTTTACGTTGGTGCGGATTGGACAGTTAGGTGCGGATTTGACATAAATAAGTATTTATCGGTGTTGGTTAATGGTAATGTTGTCTTTTCTTAGTACTTATTTGAAATTTACATTTTGGTTTTTAATAAATAGTTCTTTACCTTTTTATATTGATTTAATCGAATTTAATCATATACGATGTCCAATCCGCACCTTAAGTGTCAAGTCCGCACCTTTTGTAAAAACGGTTAAAAATAAAGTTGAGGCACCCAATTAATATTTTTAGTCTATTTTTCTCGAAACGTTCTTTAATTTTAATTTCCTTAAAATATTCTAGTTACCGATGAAAAATATATCCCAAAATATTATTTTTAAATTTGGGTCAATAAATTTTTCTCTTAGTTTTTTCAAGATATAGTATTTTATTCACACAAGATATATTTTTTGAAGATCTGGACGTCTATTCTCCAATTTAAGAGAAGTGAACGCTCTCTCGCGAGAAGGGACAATTCACATCGTATGGAAATGAATAGTAATTTTAAGTTTCAAAAATACAGTTTAAACATTTTTAGGAGAAAAAGTAATCACTTCTCTTGAAATGGTCATTCGCCTTTTTCGAGAATAGACGTCCTGTTGTAATTTAAGTTTTGTTAATATATAATGCATAATTTATTCTTACTTTTTAGCATAAAAAATTGCCTTGGGTTTTAAGGTGCGGAATGGACAAAATTATCGACCTTTTTGAGCAAAATAGCGTTTTGAGACCTTATTTTACAAAAAGTTGTTGATTTTATTCCCGAATATCTATTCTCACACCTTTGTTAAGTAAGGCAAATAACAAAAATATTAATATCTAAACTTTAAAAAATTAGAGTATAAAAAATGGTTTTGGCCATATTAAAAAAAATCGTCGTATATCAGACTTCAACGGGGGGTGCCATTACTGACAGGTGATGTGGCGAGTTCTTAGATTAATTTGACTTTATATATGGCGCTGGCCCTTATATATTATTTACTTTAAGAAGGCGAATAGTTTGTTAACCTTTCAGTTCAAATGTTAAATCTATGATGACCCTGTTAAGATTTAAGAAAATAGAACAAACAACAACATATTCTGACGGACAGCAAGCAAACTTACTTTATCTTTCCTTTGATGTCTAAATAGCGGACATACCTTACCTTATGTTCCACATTCTTGATATTTCTAATTCCGGGTTTTCACAACATGTATGTTGAAGTTTCTTGCTTGTCTGCTTTGTTAACATCACACACGAGGATGTTTTGGCGGTTTATATTTTATTATTTGCACGAGAACGTAATTCCTGTAAAGTAATGGGTATTTAGGGGAAAATAAGGTAAACCATTAGGTAAACATTTTTTTTGTTATAATTTGACAGATATTGAAATTGGCAATGTGTTAAATCCATTACGCTCCAGTACGCATTTACAGGAGGGGGTCCGCCGGGTGGAGGATAATGAGGGTATAATAACCCCTACAAAAAACGACCAAACCCATTTTGTTATGAAATATATTGCATTTTTTAACTTCTATAGAGCTAGCTAGGCTCATGTTTAAAAATTTAATATTTCACATTTTTCCCTAGTATTAGTACCGTAAAACGGGGCTACTTCGGATAGTGTGGGTAACTTCGGAGATCGCGACATCAGTGTTAAAATAATTAAGTGGTGGGGAAACAGAGAATGCAAGCGCGCTGTTTCTCTTCAGAAACGTGTGTTAACAATTGCCTTTGTATGTTCCGACAGTTAGCAGCGTTTAGAGGTAAGTGTCTCGTCTCCACGTGTTATTTTATTATAAAGTAATTTTTAAAACTTTTTCAAAAGTGGTAAAAGTAACTGGCGCACAGCCGACACAAGTTATGATAGGGGATAACTTTATTTTAGTTTTTAGTAGCCCTATATGTTGTTAACATTTTGAAAAAATTTGAAATTTATAGTTGCTATGTTTTTTTTTAGAGAGGTGTAAGCAAAAAAACCCAAATTTGAGGGACAACTTCGGACATGGTTCACATATAGGTGAGAATGGCCCAAAATGATCCCAGCGGGCAAAACGATCCCCCCCTATTATCTTTAATACGGATGGTGCCATCTATGGTTTTCATAAGCCACTATACCTTCCTTGTCTTCCGACGAGTTGTGCTTGTCAGTTGAATCAAAACTTGTTAGCGGTTGGTGCGCTATCAATAAAAAAGTGATTTTTGCTTATTCTGATCTAAGGTACGTGCCTACAGACTTTTGTAACAGCTTTTGACAGATAACAGGAATGTTAAAATGTAGTATATTTCTTAGAAGCTTATTACTTTAGCTATATTTTAAGATATTTGTCAAGTTTTTAAACTCAACGACTAAGTGATAAGTGATAAACATGGCGGTTAGTAAATTTAGCACATTCGGGCAAAATTATCCCTCATGAGGTAGAGTAAAACGATTCCGGGATCATTTTGCCCGAATTTTTTGGTCTAGTAAGTTTTCTTATTTTTAGTTTAATGATAAGAATGTTTGTATTTTCTTACTGTTTTCTCTTGAATAATAAAGTACGCCCTATCTGTTTTTGTAAATATTGACTTATAATCAACAATTTTGCATTTTTTCTTAAACTAAATTGTGGGATCATTTTACCCTACTTTAAGGGATCATTTTGCCCAACCAGGTAGGGTAAAATGATCCTTTTGACCAAGTTCATAATTATATAAATAACATTATTAGGTTCTTTTATTAAACACTCTGCGCATCCAAATCTGAAAGCATAAGAATTGGGGAATCCCATAACTATGATTATGGATCTCCCTAAATCATACACTCGGTTTACGAGGAATTTTCCCGTTAGGGCGATCATTTTGGGCCATTCTACCCTACAGAAGGCAGTTGGGGAGTCGCCTGTAGGGCGGTTCGGCGAAAAGCTCAATATGTCGTAACTCAAAATCTCCTACTTTTCAGGAAACGATAAAAACTGTAAAATAAATATGTCGTATATATCACAACTTGGTAAGGTAACTCATGGGTTCAATAATGCCTAACTCAACGTTCATATTTTAATAATAAAAATTAACTTAATATGTATACCTAATTAACTAAAAACCAAAAATAAATCACTTAGAGTTATATTTTTATCAATACAATTATATAAAATACATGCATTAGTTGGTATTACTTACCAAAACTCACTTCGAGGCGCATCGAATTTTATGGGATTCCCAAATTCACTATAAGTGATAAGATTGTTTTTATTGTTTACATGTTTGTTATTATTTTTGTAAGAAAATATTTTGTATTTTTATAAAATAAATATCATATTAAGTATGTGATATGGTAAATATGAAAGCCATTTTTTTAAATATTTTTAGCTTTTATGCTAACTTTTTTTAGTACCTACCCACCTAATATATTTTTAAAAGTTAAATTAGTGTCCGAAGTAATTATTAAGCCATGTTTACTTCAATATTTTTCGGTTTAAAGAAGGTGTCCGCATTTGCCCCAACTTGTAGGGTAAATTCGGACACTTTTCAACCAAAAAAGGATATATGTTAAAACAAAAAAATAAACCTTTTCTTTTAGGAAGTACTCTAGCAAGGATGTAGTATCCCACATAAAAAACATTAATTGCATCGCGAAAGTTTTTACCCTTAAAAAATGCAAAAAACTGTAAAATCTGGCCGAAGTAGCCCCGTTTTACGGTACTATACCGTGCGAGCAAAAATTATTTGCATAAAAGAGGGCCTTGCATCTAAGGACGTAATGCTTAGCCGTAGGGCTTAATACCTGTTGGGTGTCAGTAACTACCTGAATTAACAATCAATCAGTTATTCCGTCATCTTTGACAGTCGTTACAAGTAATTTGATTCATCGTTAATTTTTTCAATTTCTTGAACAATTCACACAATGGGCTTTACGGAACATGCAGGACTATTCTTTAAGCAACAGCTAAATTTATTTCCTTATAAAGTACAAGTATTTCAAGAAATACAAGCCGCAGATTTTGAAAGACTCAATGGTTTACCCAAAATTTATTTGAAAAGAAATTATTTATTAGACCTGACATTTTTTTCGGATGAAGCCTGGTTCCACCTCTCCGGTTATGTGAATTCTCAGAATACACGCATGTGGAGTAGTGAAAATCCCCAGTTTTGTGTAGAGTCCACATTGCACCCTCAAAAAATTGGTGTCTGGTTAGCTGTTTCCCGAAGAAGAATTGTTGGTCCTATTTTTTTCCATGACACAGTTACAGCACTGCGGTATAGAGAGAATATTTTGAACCCATTTGTGGAGCAATTACTTGACGACGAACTACGTTTAGGATATTTTCAACAGGACGGTACAACCGCCCATACAGCCGCCGAAACTATTAACTACTTACGCAATTTTTTCGACGACAGATTGATGAGTTTTCGATCAGACATTGAATTCCCACCTAGCTCACCTTGTTTAATGGTTATGGATTACTTCGTTTTTCCTCATTTAAAGAACACTTTTTTTAAAATACCAGTTGCAAATTTTGTATTCATTTCTTTACTTTGAAAGCCTTCAAGCTTGCCAGTACTGTACAACACTTGATCAACTAAATGCGCGCTGTAGAGCAAGCATCTTTTTAGAGATATTAGTTGAGAGATGTTAACAATTATGAATGAAGAAACGTCACTCAGACATTAGGCAAAACTAACAATGTTGAAAAATGATAATAGATAAAGTCAAGATACAGAAAATCAAAAATGTAGATTTTATGTAGATATAAAATATTTTGAAAACCATAACCGTGTAAAAACTTTATTTGGCTATTCAATTTGTTCTTCTAAGCTCTTTCATTCTGATGCTTCAAAAAAGTTTGATTGACAAATTTTTAATATTGCAAATCTAAATTTTTATAAATTCAAGAAAGTTTTGTCTGTTTCCTTCCGCCAAACTCATCCCACGGCTCATCAGTGAGGCTCAGTTTGGCAGAAGGAAACAGTGCTCGAAGACAATTCACTTGTCAGGATCGATTATCGACGGGAATTATAGAACCCGGTGTGACATCTTGCGTCCCAGTACGGTACCTTAGAAAAGGTCAGTCGTAAAGGGGGGTTATTCTGTAAAAACAGAAAATTTTGCAAGTGCGCTCTCAAAACCGGTACAAGTGCCGGATCACAGATATTAATTCAAGAAAGTTTTGTCTGTTTCCTTCCGCCAAACTCATCCCCAGACGCGTTTCGCCGTTTACGGCTCATCAGTGAGGCTCAGTTTGGCAGAAGGAAACAGGGCTCGAAGACAAATCACTTGTCAGGATCGATTATCGACGGGAATTATAGAACCCGGTGCGACATCTTGCGTCCCAGTACGGTACCTTAGAAAAGGTCAGTCGTAAAAGGGTTATTCTGTAAAAACAGAAAATTTTGCAAGTGTGCTCTCAAAACCGGTACAAGTGCCGGATCACAGATATAGTGAATTTCACCTTAGTTTTTAATGCTTTGACGTCTCTCTTGTCAAACATATTAGCCAACACGTGATTTTAAAATCCCTAATTCTATAAACGGCTTTCAGGCACGGGCATTGGCTAGATTAACAAGAGATGGATATATAACTGACCGTATAGTTACATGTACATGACGAAGATGTACACTACACAGTTCAATACGTTGCCCTTCAATGAGCTCAAACTCGTCAAAAGCACAGCATCGCTCGTATATGCCGTATGCATCTTTGTCTTACGCATTTGCTCTCGCATATCTCTTTTCGTACTTCATTAATTCGATTGGCTCGTCGCGTTCTTTAAATATCACAGAGCCGCATTGGGACACACCGCGCACCGCGTGCAATCTGCTGTTAATTCTTGATCGTTCGTGTTATTGTTTTTGGTATTTTTCAGACAGCATTTTGCTTATTTTTGTGCGTATTAGACTTTTTGGTTTTAAACTGCCGGACTGTGTGTATCTGTGACGTGTTTCTTTTTATGCAAAAGTAAGTAAATAATTATTAATGTCTCGGATGGTGACGACGACATCGACAGCTTGTCAGATGAAGACCAAAAATAATAGGGAACTTGCAACAAAATTAAATTTGAAAACCACAGTGAACCATTATGCTAAAATAAGTTTTACATACAGTTGTATTGAAGAGTGCTTGAGGTATCTGTTCTGCAAACGCATGGACAAAAATCTTTTTTTGTAGTATCTACTTACATTATTTTTTCTTTATTCATTAAAAAAAAATACCTAATTCGATAACATTACAAACTTTTGTTGTTTTATTATAAACCAACGAAAAGTTAGACCTATTGTAAACTTTAAACTCTTTAGAACCTAGTCTAAAGAAAAAAATATCTACCCGTGAATAAGAAAATAAAAAAGTAAACAATAAGCTATTAAATATAATATATAGATTTTTTCAACTTAACACTGCATGGTCTAAAATCAAATTAAAAAACAAAATAAGTCTTTAATAAAAAACGTAGTTAATTATTGATGATACTAGATTCACGACTGCCCCTTGTATATTTTTTATTGTACTAAATTAAGAGTGTGTTTTTACCAAAATAACAGCACTTTATTATATTATGAATAAAAATTAAATGAATTTGTTTTCCTGATATTCTATCCTATTTCCATTCCCCTTCAGTGTTTTTTTTTTGAAATATCTTAAAAATTGCTTAGGTAATTCTCGTTTCCATCCATAATTACAACTACAAATAAATTGACCCATGTTCACACATAATTTTTAACTCCGGCCCTGGCCAATCCTTAAGTTCTGTAAAAAGAAATGTTATAAATGACATGTGTCAGCGGCGGCCATTAAAAACTAAGGTGAAATCCACTATATTAATTCAAGAAAATTTTTTTTATAGTTTTTGCGCACCCTGCACAAAATATCAAAGTATTTAATGTAAATCGTATTTAAATAACAATCAAAAGTAATGATGATAAATTACATTTCGAAAAACTTTTATCCTTTCCATCCGTGGAAAAACACTATACTTATTTTAAAAAAATGTGTTTCGGGTTACCCCTTCCTTCTTTTTTTTTACAAAAGCGCTTATCCTCGCAAGGATATAAAATCCCCTAAAAGATAAGACTGAATTTATATCCGTATAAAAAGGACGTAAAGGTGTGTCAGTCGGTGACGTAAATCTAAAACGTGTTCGGATAACACTTTATTTTAGACGACGACAACCCAATTTTGCCGTTGTCATAGGTCGAAAACTCGGTCTCGATAAGGGACAGGTTATTTTGCATAAAGCATATTATGCATTGTAATCGTTCTCTGAATATGATGAAAATCCTTTGGGGCTATAGAGGCAATATAAAAATTCTATACGTAAAAGGATGGATTAAAAAGCTTTCCAAATCCCATTGATGGAGAGAGATCGATAATTAAATTAATTATTATACATCATCAAGCGTCAAATAAGCTAATGTTTTTTTGGATTTCGTGGTCCAATATTAACTTTATTTAAAAACTATTAATATAACAGATTACATCATGTTAAAATAGGTGAAAATATTAGTTCACCAAAAATATTTAATTATGGAGTACCACAAGGTACAGTCCTAGGACCTATACCTACTTTTTAATATTTATCTAAATGATATTTTTAATTTAAACTGTCAAGGAAAACTACATAGTTTTGCTGATGGTACTGTAATTATTTTATGAAGGTCTAAATTGGAATATTTAAAAAAATACTATTGAAAAAGATTTTATAAAAATAAGCAACTGGTTTAATAAAAACTTATTAACTATAAATTATAACAAGACAACATACATTCCATTTACTTCATACAAAAATAAACTTCCAAATATAGGTCTAATAATATGCAATAATAATATTAATATAAAGGAAGGTGAAAATATTTAATATCTAGGAATAATTTTTGATAAACATTTAAAATAGGATTTACATAGTGACTACATTGTAAAAAAAACTAAAAATTCTTATACCAAAATTTAAACACCTTAAACAATTTTTAAATATAGAATAATTCGAAATACTTTATTATTCTTTAGTACAACCATTTAAATTATGGAATACTAGGATGGGGAGGCATAAATAAGAATTATCTTAATATTGAAACTATTCAAAAATACATTTTGAAAATTATTTACGAAAAAGACCACCAATATTCTTCTGATTTACTATTTAAAGATGGCAAAAAAATTAATGTTAAACAAATATTTTCAAACAACATGTTAATATATATTTTTAAACATTAAAATAAAATAAATTATATTAATTGTTTACACACATGAAACTCGTCATAAAAATACTATTACATATAAAAATCGAGTAAACAAAACAATAGCACACAAACATTTTTTAAACATCAATCCATATATTTTTGATAAGCTACCACAGTCAATTAAAATAATTACCTAAATCATTAAATAATTATAGAAATAAAATTAAAAATTGGATATTATCTAATCCAAGATATATATTCAAGAACGTCATTAATAAATAATAAATATACCAAGTTATAATGAATTAAATAAATAAATATACAGGGTCCTGCAATAGTGCGTCAGGCTTCCATAGCTCCTATACGAATGGGGTTACGAATTTTATTAATATGCCGACTTAAACCGCATAGTACGGGGTACTACTATACAGAGTGGCCCAAAAAAGTGTGGTCACATAAAGTTGTGATTTTTTAAATGGAATACCCTGTATATTATTAAATTTTCACATTCTACATAAAATTATAATACTTTTTTTATAAATGCATGACTGGTCTATACTTAAGAGTTTCCGAGATATCGATATTTGAAAAATGACGTTTTTGAACTTTGACAGCTTCTAGCTTTCTAACTGTACGTCTTAGAGTAAAACGGCTTACATGTTCCTATCTTCGATTTTTGTTATCTTCCCAGAAATGTTAACTTCCGGTCAAACCGGAAGTACTATATTTCCTGCTTTCGAGTTACATCCGGTTTGACTGGAAGATGACACTATTGGAAAGATAATAAAAATCGAAGATAGGAACATGTAAGCCGTTTTGCTCTAAGACGTACAGTTAGAAAGCTAAAAGCTGTCAAAGTTCAAAAATGTCATTTTTCAAATATCGATATCTCGGAAACTATTAAATATAGACCAGTAATGCATTTATAAAAAAATTATTATAATTTTACGTAGAATGTCAAAATTTAATAATATACAGGGTGTTCCATTTAAAAAATCACAACTTTATGTGACCACACTTTTTTGGGCCACCCTGTATATGAGAAAATATTTTCCGGAAGTACCCCGTACTAGGCGGTTTAAGTCGGCATATTAACAAAATTCCTAACCCCATTCGTATAGGAGTTATGGAAGCCTGACGCACTATTGCAGGACCCTGTATACAGGGTTGGGCAAATGTTCCGGAACGGCTTAATTACAGATTATAGGCGAACGAAAAGTGATATCGTATCCGGGTTTTGGGCAATCTATAAAACTAAAATTTTACTATTTGACTATTATACCATAATATGTCAGTAATGTCACCAACTGTCAAGTGTTGACGTTATTTTTTTTTTAAATGGAACACCCTGTATATTTTTACATTTTTAAATTTCACATAAAATTATAATTATTTTTTTTTAAATGCACTATTAGTCTATACTTCATAGTTTCCGAGATATTGACTCTCTAAAAGTGACATTTTTGAACTTTGACAGCTTATAACACACGTACGTCTTAGAGCAAAACGGCTCACATGTCCCTATCTTCAATTTTTATTATCTTCCCAAAAAAATCAACTTCCGGTTAAACCGGATGTAACTCGAAAGCAGGAAATATAGTTGTTCCGGTCCGAACAAACCCAAAACCCGGATCCGATATCACTTTTCGTTCGCCTGTAATTAAGCCGTTCCGGAACATTTGCCCAACCCTGTATACAGGGTGATTCACGCCCGGGATGTTACAAAACTAGGTTATGCTACTGTCGCTCAATTTTAATATTGCTTAATTATCCTTTATATTGTACTGTTTTGTGTAAGTTTTTTTTAAGATGTTCAATTTTTTTGATTGAATACGATGGTTTAGGCCTCTAAGCTTCTTGCTTGCTTCCCCTTACCTCGTGGCTGCTCCCCTGATCAAATGTACATAAGTGCCTACATTTATTTAATATAAGTATTTGTAAGTGTGTCACAAAAAATAAAATAATTTTTTTACATTTTATTCCTAAGAAATAAATGTATGCGAAATCTCTAAACTTTCTTTAAAAATAATTGAAAACTTTATGTATTTCCGTAGGCTATAAAACCGGTTTAAAAGAAATTAATATTTTTCTTAAAAAACGTTAAATAATTAAATATTTCTTCAAAAGAATAATTTTCTTTTGATGATATAAATTAAACGACAAACCATCAAATTTTTGCGTATTTACCATTTACAAATAAAACGAACTTTTTATCTCTTGAATAGTGAATAAATCAAGGTGACAGAAACAAGCACAAATTTACCCCCAATCCCTTAAAACATTTTTTATATCAAGTTTGTATTTATGGTTATAAATAATTTAAATGACGTCCGAAGAAGAAAAAGAAAAAGTTAATTAAAATTAAAAGAAAAATATTTGAAAAAATGGCGATATCGCCGCATTATTACGAATGTTTGAAAAAATGGCGATATCGCCGCAATATTAGTATGTAAGGGCAATAGCTAGTGAGAAGAAATATGGCCATTTTGCCATGCTAGCAGAGGTAAAATACATGCAATAGCACTACTCTCTCTCGACTCTGACTTAATTTTTTTCCCAGTAATTTTAAATTAATAAACACAAGCGTGAATCAACATTAATTATTAATATTTGCGTTATTTCTAAAACTAAAATTTCAAAAACTTGATATTACAATTATTGTTGTGCGCCGAGCTGGCATTACACTGTTTATAGGGGACATTCTATCATACCGTGCGAGCAAAAATTATTTGCATCAAAGAGGGCCTTGCATCTAAGGACGTAATGCTTAGCCGTAGAGCTTAATACCTGTTTGGTGTCAGTAACTACCTGAATTAACAATAAATCAGTTATTCCGTCATCTTTTACAGTCGTTACAAGTAATTTGATTATTCGCTAATTTTTCCAATTTCTTGAACAACTCACACAATGGGCTTTACGGAACAGCACAAACATTCATGGTTGAAGCATATTTTCGAAACGAAGTAAATGGTGAGTGACAATACAATCCGGATTTGTGCATGGACGATTTTCACGAACATTTTCCTAACGTTGCTTTTTGCTGGGGATTTTTATCATTGCCTGAAAAGAACCGTGGCTGTATTTCGGGAAATAGGTTCTATATAACACAAAAAAAAAGCAGGAAGACCATCTGTAAGAACAGAAGAACTTGTTGCAAACGTTCGTGAAATAATGCAAAATACGCCAACAAATTGTATAAGACGCCTGTCCCAAGAACTGGGAAGATCTTATGGAACATGCAGGACTATTCTTAAGAAGCAGCTAAATTTATTTCTTTGTAAAGTGCAAGTAGGATTCCAAGAAATACAAGCCGCAGATTTTGAAAGACGCAGGAATTACTCTCAATGGTATATCCAAAATTTATTGGACAGAAATGATTTATTAGATCTGACATTTTTTTCGGATAAAGCCTGGTTCCACCTCTCCGGTTACGTGAATTCTCAGAATACACGCATGTAGAGTAGTGAAAATCCTCATTTTTTTGTTGTGTCCGCATTGCACCCTTAAAAAATTGGTGTCTGGTTTATCTGTTTTCCGAAGAAGAATTGTTGGTCCTTTTTTTTCCATGACACAGTTACAGCACAGCGGACACAGCGGTATAGAGACAATATTTTTAATCCATTCGTGAAGCAACTACTTTACGACAAACTACGTTTTGGATATTTTTAACAGGAAGGGGTGCAAACGCCCATACAGCCGCCGGAACTTATGAAACTATTAACTACTTACGCAATTTTTTCGACGACAGACTGATCAGTTTTCGATCAGACATTGAATTCCCACCTAGATCACCTTGTTTAAAGGTTATGGATTACTTCGTTTTTCTTCACTTAAAGAACAATATTTTTAAAACACCAGTTGCAAATTTAGAACAATTACAAGGAAGGATTATCCAAGAATGTGGTAACATTTCCTCAGAGATGCTAGTCAACACTTTTAGTAGGGGAGCCCACGATTCTAAATGGGGATTTACTGGAGCGTCGTGGAGACCTATTGGATATTGAAGATTGGATGGTAGAAAGGAAAAAATGTCATATCATATGTACCCTTTCACCGGTGGGGGGAGTTACTACAGGCTTTCAAAAATGTAAAAAAAAACAGTCACATGGATATACTCGAGCGCGTCAGATATTAATAGTGTATATGCCCCACGTGACTCTCATGACGGAGATACATTAATCTGCCGGTGTTGATGGTGGGGGCGGCGGTACGGAAGGGTTAAAAATGGGGAAAAAAAATTTACTCGAGCGTGTCAGATATTTAGAGGGGATGTTAAGGAATCCCTAAGGAAGCTCTCATTCAATAGACTGACGATTCGGATGTGACGCAAGCTCGTGGACGCAAGCTCGTGGCGACTTTTCGAAAATGCAAAAAAAAAACACGCTATTTTGACGTACTCGAGCGCGTCAGATTTTCATACAGACGGTTCAGCTTGGTGTCCTGGTCGTGCTGATTCATAATCTGATGATTATTTTGAGGGATTTTGTTAATCTGACCGTTTAAAAAAAAAATTTCATGATTTTTTTTCTTAAATCTTACAAAATGTAATTCACTTGCAAAAATATTTCGGTACAAAATTTGGAACGAGTAATAACAATAAGAGTGACGGACTGCGATATAAATAAAGACAAAATCCATAGCAACAAAACGGTTTCATAACACTATCTTGATGCTTTTTAATAATATTATTTTTACATATTTTTGATAGAATTAAGAGAAGAATGCATAAGTGTGTTATATTTTTGAAATCGGAAGAAAAGGAACTATCTAATGCGCTTCTAATATACAGAGAGTCTCATTTAAAAAAATTAAATGTTTGGTTTTAAATGTGACATGTAACACCTACTGTAATTTTTGACAAAACCCATAAATACTTGGCCAAAAGTTCTACATCCTACTTTTTGAGTGCACGCGCTAACTCAAACAACAAAAAAGTTACAGGCTTTTAAAAGTGGGACAAACTAAAATGTAAAATAATAACCCTGTACATAATTATAATCCCACGAATGCTGTGATCAGCCTGTAATGGCATGATGGCTGACGGAAAGTAGTGTGGGGACGGTGCGAGAGAGTGAGTGATAAAGAAAGATACATTGAGGCGCGGAGTGCTTCACTGCAGCTGCACGCGCTAATAAAGTTTATTGACGATTTGTGATACTTCGGCTTGTGGTAATCGGCAGATTATATTTTTTCCGTTATCCTTGAATTATTTCCTTCAAAATTAAAAAAAAAACTGACCACGCTCGAGAATGTCCATGTGACTTTTTTTGCAAGTTTGTGACCCTCCCACTCCCTTACGTCACGCTCAAATCGTCAGATTATTGAAATGCAAACTCTTTAGCATTTAATTAACCCACCAGATGCACCTTAATCTGACGCGCTCGAGTAAATCCAGCTATCGATTTTTTTTTTACTATTCTGATCAGCTGCCGTACACGCGCGGCACTCTATAGAGGGCTTAGACATGGCAGAGGTACTTAACAGGGTGCAAGGTATCCTCCATATTATGTTAATCTGCCGCGCTTGAGTAAATCCCAAAATCCCCTGTTGGGCTCCCCTACTATTTCGAAAATATGAAGAGACGTTTGAATTTATGCTTGGAGCATGGCGGTGGCCAATTTCACCAATTTATGTAATTATTTTTCTTTTTCTTTCTGTATATTCTTACTTTGTTAATTTTGTAAACAACAAAAATAAATTTGTATTTGTCTACTTATTTTATTACTCATTAGTTTGGTATATCATGTCATAACATGAATTTGACAAAATTTAAACTATATAGATTTGGTTAGATATATCGTCCCAATATCATTGTGATCTAAACCAAACCCCACGTTTTTTAATCCAAGCCCTCTTTGATGGAAATAATTTTTGCTCGCACGGTATAAGCCATGAAGTTTTAATATCCAAACTAAAATATTATGGATTTTCCCTTGATGCAATTTCTATTATTACGTCTTACCTTCACCTAAGCACTCAAAAAGTGTAATTTAATTCCCAGTATTCTCCATTTTCCGCAGTTTTATCAGGGATCTGTCTTGGATCCCCTACTTTTTCAATACACACTGCAGATATTGTAGTCAGCTAAATTATTGCATTGCATTGGTTTGCGTTAATTTATTTATGGGATTTGATCCAGGTTAATAGCAATAATTTGCACCTTGATTTTAATATTATTATTGATGCGTTCGATGTACATTGAACATCCCTATTTCCGTTTGGTGTTTCTTTGACAGCGGTCTGCAATTTTTTCAGTTGATAGGTTTTGTGTAATAATTGCTGTGTTTTTAGTGTTTTGTGATATTTTTTGGAGGCTAATTAAGATAAGTCGCAAGTATGTGGTAATTCAGAAAATAATAATTCTGCAGTTACTTTTCAAAGGTGAGTAAATAGAAAGTTGGGTTATTTGTAGGTTAGGTTTAAACTATAGTAGCACCGTAATTCCTACTCCCTGTCCCACCCAGATCTTCACCACCTCTCTCCCCCAAACAATGTTGCCAAAACATTTTAATAGCGTTTATGAATGGCATATATCATCTATAGGCACTGGCGGATCCAGAAATACTCCTAAGGGGGGGCCCGTATGCAAAAAATCAAAATAAATCAGTATATTTATATTTTATATTGTGAAAAACGTAACACAAATTTTTGTAACAGGTATTCTATTCAACTAAAAATACTTGGTTTAAAAGGAACTTAAAATAATCATTCATTTTCGGTTTGTTCGTTTTGTTTCAACAGGCTTTAGGGGGGGCGGGCCCCATTGGCCCCCCCTGGATCCGCCTCTGTCTATAGGTATCAGATCATCAGTTCAGTTAACTTTAGACACATTACGGTAAATGTGTCTAAACTATTGTTTCTGTTTCCGACACAAATTGGAAATTGTTGGCAACATGTATGGAAATATTTTCGAAACGTATACATTTTAAATGGCGCATTAGCACGTGTTTCCAAGTGGTTGGTACGGGCTGTGGCTTTCGCTGTTTCGAAACTTTTATCGAAAATGTTTCGAAAATTTTTCAGAAATGTTTGGAACATGTTTCCATAAATGTGTCGAGGGAGAGTTCATTTTACAAAGAGGGCGCTGTTTGTTGGAATTGTAAATTCTCAAAATGGAAACATTATTGAAACAAATAATTAGATATATAATATCTATCTATCTGCAGGTTGTAAAATAAAAGAAAGTAAACAATATGATGACAGCATAATTTCGCCATAATGAATTTGTCACCAGAGTATTTTCTATAAGTGATACATTTTTTTCGTATGGTTTATTGCAGAGGAGATCCAAAAATCGTTGACGAAATAAATTTTATCGTGCAATTTAGTAATTTAGCTTTATATTCTTAAGACGCTCCCGGTATATTGACATTTACACACAAAATAAATACTTTGTCAAAAAATAAAATCTTAAATATTTTTAAAATTTTACTTAATTCTTCTTTCAATTGATTAAGCTAGCAAAATGGAACTAATGTAACCACTTTTTTACATTTAAAATGACGCAGGAAGTTAATTAAAGTCCATTTTAATATTATAAAAATGAATTTGTCAAAATGGCCGCCAGCAAGCGAGAATTATTCTGGTCTAAAATGGAGTCGACACACAATTTCTAGTATTTGGTTTCTATAATGTTTCGATAATCATGTAGCTATAATTCATAGAAAATGTTTCGAAACATGAAGAATGTTTCGATATTGTACCGAAACAATGCGAAACAAACGTCGCTAAAGTAAAAAATGCACAGTCCCGTCAAGAGGAAGGTTAAGCTTAGAAGCATAAAACTTCTGTATACCGTCACGGTATACACTACCACTTTACACTTTCAGTGACATATAACCTACATAATTGGTTTGTACTTTGTTGAACGTTTAATAAAACTTACTTATAACTTATTCCTAAGTAATAATCCAAAACATGTACTCAATTGTCGAGACAAAGGAAAAAAGTAGGTTGGTCCTAACGGCTGTGCCGACCAGCTGGATAGTCGGAGACCACCTACTTTGGCCGATTGTCGATGGGACATCGCTAGTTAAAAAATCAGGTTCTGGTTTAATTTTTTCCTTTTGAATTTCAATTTCTTTCTTTTTCATTTTTAGTGCCTTGTAAAACCTCGAAGAATGTTTAAACTGTTGTTTTCTTCCCATATTAACAAAACAAAAAATGTACAATTTATAGGTTATAATCGTTATAATCGAGGTTATAATAATTGTCCGGGTGCGGAAGTGTAAAGGTTTCTGGCAGTTTCGAAAATTATTTTCTGCGCAAGTTTCGTAATTAAATGGATATCACTGTTTGGTTAATATTTCAAAGCAGAAGAATACCAATTTGTTTTGAATCACTTAATTCGAAAATGTGTCGTTACAATTTGGGAGCACATGTGTCTAAACACAATTTCATAATATTATATAAAAATGTTTCGAAAAATTTTCTTTTGTGCGTTTCCTAAATGTATCGACACTGTAGTTTGGAAAGTATTTCGAAACTAACAGTTCTTAATCGTTTAAAAAAAAAATTTCATGATTTTTTTTCTTAAATCTTACAAAATGTAATTCACTTGCAAAAATATTTCGGTACAAAATTTGGAACGAGTAATAACAATAAGAGTGACGGACTGCGATATAAATAAAGACAAAATCCATAGCAACAAAACGGTTTCATAACACTATCTTGATGCTTTTTAATAATATTATTTTTACATATTTTTGATAGAATTAAGAGAAGAATGCATAAGTGTGTTATATTTTTGAAATCGGAAGAAAAGGAACTATCTAATGCGCTTCTAATATACAGAGAGTCTCATTTAAAAAAATTAAATGTTTGGTTTTAAATGTGACATGTAACACCTACTGTAATTTTTGACAAAACCCATAAATACTTGGCCAAAAGTTCTACATCCTACTTTTTGAGTGCACGCGCTAACTCAAACAACAAAAAAGTTACAGGCTTTTAAAAGTGGGACAAACTAAAATGTAAAATAATAACCCTGTACATAATTATAATCCCACGAATGCTGTGATCAGCCTGTAATGGCATGATGGCTGACGGAAAGTAGTGTGGGGACGGTGCGAGAGAGTGAGTGATAAAGAAAGATACATTAAGGCGCGGAGTGCTTCACTGCAGCTGCACGCGCTAATAAAGTTTATTGACGATTTGTGATACTTCGGCTTGTGGCAATCGGCAGATTATATTTTTTCCGTTATCCTTGAATTATTTCCTTCAAAATTAAAAAAAAAACTGACCACGCTCGAGAATGTCCATGTGACTTTTTTTGCAAGTTTGTGACCCTCCCACTCCCTTACGTCACGCTCAAATCGTCAGATTATTGAAATGCAAACTCTTTAGCATTTAATTAACCCACCAGATGCACCTTAATCTGACGCGCTCGAGTAAATCCAGCTATCGATTTTTTTTTTACTATTCTGATCAGCTGCCGTACACGCGCGGCACTCTATAGAGGGCTTAGACATGGCAGAGGTACTTAACAGGGTGCAAGGTATCCTCCATATTATGTTAATCTGCCGCGCTTGAGTAAATCCCAAAATCCCCTGTTGGGCTCCCCTACTATTTCGAAAATATGAAGAGACGTTTGAATTTATGCTTGGAGCATGGCGGTGGCCAATTTCACCAATTTATGTAATTATTTTTCTTTTTCTTTCTGTATATTCTTACTTTGTTAATTTTGTAAACAACAAAAATAAATTTGTATTTGTCTACTTATTTTATTACTCATTAGTTTGGTATATCATGTCATAACATGAATTTGACAAAATTTAAACTATATAGATTTGGTTAGATATATCGTCCCAATATCATTGTGATCTAAACCAAACCCCACGTTTTTTAATCCAAGCCCTCTTTGATGGAAATAATTTTTGCTCGCACGGTATAAGCCATGAAGTTTTAATATCCAAACTAAAATATTATGGATTTTCCCTTGATGCAATTTCTATTATTACGTCTTACCTTCACCTAAGCACTCAAAAAGTGTAATTTAATTCCCAGTATTCTCCATTTTCCGCAGTTTTATCAGGGATCTGTCTTGGATCCCCTACTTTTTCAATACACACTGCAGATATTGTAGTCAGCTAAATTATTGCATTGCATTGGTTTGCGTTAATTTATTTATGGGATTTGATCCAGGTTAATAGCAATAATTTGCACCTTGATTTTAATATTATTATTGATGCGTTCGATGTACATTGAACATCCCTATTTCCGTTTGGTGTTTCTTTGACAGCGGTCTGCAATTTTTTCAGTTGATAGGTTTTGTGTAATAATTGCTGTGTTTTTAGTGTTTTGTGATATTTTTTGGAGGCTAATTAAGATAAGTCGCAAGTATGTGGTAATTCAGAAAATAATAATTCTGCAGTTACTTTTCAAAGGTGAGTAAATAGAAAGTTGGGTTATTTGTAGGTTAGGTTTAAACTATAGTAGCACCGTAATTCCTACTCCCTGTCCCACCCAGATCTTCACCACCTCTCTCCCCCAAACAATGTTGCCAAAACATTTTAATAGCGTTTATGAATGGCATATATCATCTATAGGCACTGGCGGATCCAGAAATACTCCTAAGGGGGGGCCCGTATGCAAAAAATCAAAATAAATCAGTATATTTATATTTTATATTGTGAAAAACGTAACACAAATTTTTGTAACAGGTATTCTATTCAACTAAAAATACTTGGTTTAAAAGGAACTTAAAATAATCATTCATTTTCGGTTTGTTCGTTTTGTTTCAACAGGCTTTAGGGGGGGCGGGCCCCATTGGCCCCCCCTGGATCCGCCTCTGTCTATAGGTATCAGATCATCAGTTCAGTTAACTTTAGACACATTACGGTAAATGTGTCTAAACTATTGTTTCTGTTTCCGACACAAATTGGAAATTGTTGGCAACATGTATGGAAATATTTTCGAAACGTATACATTTTAAATGGCGCATTAGCACGTGTTTCCAAGTGGTTGGTACGGGCTGTGGCTTTCGCTGTTTCGAAACTTTTATCGAAAATGTTTCGAAAATTTTTCAGAAATGTTTGGAACATGTTTCCATAAATGTGTCGAGGGAGAGTTCATTTTACAAAGAGGGCGCTGTTTGTTGGAATTGTAAATTCTCAAAATGGAAACATTATTGAAACAAATAATTAGATATATAATATCTATCTATCTGCAGGTTGTAAAATAAAAGAAAGTAAACAATATGATGACAGCATAATTTCGCCATAATGAATTTGTCACCAGAGTATTTTCTATAAGTGATACATTTTTTTCGTATGGTTTATTGCAGAGGAGATCCAAAAATCGTTGACGAAATAAATTTTATCGTGCAATTTAGTAATTTAGCTTTATATTCTTAAGACGCTCCCGGTATATTGACATTTACACACAAAATAAATACTTTGTCAAAAAATAAAATCTTAAATATTTTTAAAATTTTACTTAATTCTTCTTTCAATTGATTAAGCTAGCAAAATGGAACTAATGTAACCACTTTTTTACATTTAAAATGACGCAGGAAGTTAATTAAAGTCCATTTTAATATTATAAAAATGAATTTGTCAAAATGGCCGCCAGCAAGCGAGAATTATTCTGGTCTAAAATGGAGTCGACACACAATTTCTAGTATTTGGTTTCTATAATGTTTCGATAATCATGTAGCTATAATTCATAGAAAATGTTTCGAAACATGAAGAATGTTTCGATATTGTACCGAAACAATGCGAAACAAACGTCGCTAAAGTAAAAAATGCACAGTCCCGTCAAGAGGAAGGTTAAGCTTAGAAGCATAAAACTTCTGTATACCGTCACGGTATACACTACCACTTTACACTTTCAGTGACATATAACCTACATAATTGGTTTGTACTTTGTTGAACGTTTAATAAAACTTACTTATAACTTATTCCTAAGTAATAATCCAAAACATGTACTCAATTGTCGAGACAAAGGAAAAAAGTAGGTTGGTCCTAACGGCTGTGCCGACCAGCTGGATAGTCGGAGACCACCTACTTTGGCCGATTGTCGATGGGACATCGCTAGTTAAAAAATCAGGTTCTGGTTTAATTTTTTCCTTTTGAATTTCAATTTCTTTCTTTTTCATTTTTAGTGCCTTGTAAAACCTCGAAGAATGTTTAAACTGTTGTTTTCTTCCCATATTAACAAAACAAAAAATGTACAATTTATAGGTTATAATCGTTATAATCGAGGTTATAATAATTGTCCGGGTGCGGAAGTGTAAAGGTTTCTGGCAGTTTCGAAAATTATTTTCTGCGCAAGTTTCGTAATTAAATGGATATCACTGTTTGGTTAATATTTCAAAGCAGAAGAATACCAATTTGTTTTGAATCACTTAATTCGAAAATGTGTCGTTACAATTTGGGAGCACATGTGTCTAAACACAATTTCATAATATTATATAAAAATGTTTCGAAAAATTTTCTTTTGTGCGTTTCCTAAATGTATCGACACTGTAGTTTGGAAAGTATTTCGAAACTAACAGTTCTTAATCGTTTCTAGTAACTAAATTCGAAAATGTGTCGCAAAAGTTTCGAAACACGTGTTCCCACACAATCTAAATAATTTTAATCGAAAATGTTTCGAAACGTTTCTCAGCAAAGAATTTGTGTCCAATTTATGTCTATAATTGCTACTTGGTTAACAAACTCCCCCGCAGACGCCGCACCGTGAGGGGTTCGGCCAGCCGGGGGGGGGGGGGGGGGGGCACATTGACGACCCCTTCAAAATTTGCGGCCAGCTTTGCTTTTCATAGGTATTTCATTTCATAATTTTTTTATATCCTGAGAATTTAAGTTCGTTAAGTGAAGAAAAATTATACGTGAAAGCGCGGAATTTAAAAACGATATACCATAAAGACTTGTCCATTGACTATTCTAGTCAAATTTTAAACCTCAGAAAGGCACTTGGAGATAGTATTTCAAAATTAAAAACAGTGTATGAACTTGCGGATTATTTATTAATAAAAAATCAGTGTGTTCTTCAAATATTTCAGATGTGTCTAGTGCAGTGATGTTATTTCTAACTTTATCAGTTAGTGTGGCATCAGCGGAACGATCTTTCTCCAAACTTAAAATAGTAAAAACCCATTTATGTAACACCATGGGACAAAAACGCCTTTTGGATTTATCTTTAATCAGTATCGAACACGAGTTTGTTAAAACATTAAATATCGACGAAATTATAAACGATTCTGCAAAAAAAAACTCTCTATGATCTGGTAGTTTTGTATAATACCTTGTATAGTACTTAGTGACATAATGTTTGTGCAGACTTGTTGAGTGTTCATGTGTTTTACTGTTTTCTGTCTTTTGAGTTGCATGATGCTCGATCAATGTTACCCCAGTTACTACCATACATGGTTTAAAAATTTTGATTTTGCATCATGTTTGCTGGAATAATTTATATAATACTAGCGTGTACCCGGCATGCGTTGCAACCCGCTGGTATAAATACAATCCCGAACAAACCCGATATATTAGTACCCGGCATGCCACCTTCTGAAATTGCACCCGTGCGAAGCCGGGGCGGGTCGCTAGTTATACATAAGAACCTTCCTCTTGAATCACTCTATCTATAAAAAAAACCGCTTCAAAATCCGTTGCGTAGTTTTAAAGATTTAAGCTTATAAGGGGACGGACGGACAGACAGCGACAGCGACTTTGTTTTATACTATGTTAAGATTAAGATTAACGAATTCAAAAATTCATAAACCTGAACCTAATAGTAATGAAAATAAGAATTATCATTTTCCATTCGTTATAGGGAGGGGGTCCCTGAAAACGCTTGCAGGGGGGGCACTCAGTTTTTGTTACGCCACTTGAGCAAATTTATCAAAACTTGGGCGTGGCCCAACGACGGGTTTTTTGTCTCCATGGTACCCAGCATTATAAGTCGGATTTTACATGGCAATTGCAGACACTAAAAAAACTTCCTAGAAGTTTAAAGTTAAAGAAAATAATACAAAAATTAATGTAATTTTGGAACAATATAACCAATATACCAATATTGTTATAATATTACCTATTTTAAATAAAAATTACTAACTTTAGTTAAAGCTATTTAAAAAATTGTAAAAGAGAGCCTATTCTGTAGTTGCGTAACATTTTTCATTTACTAAAGTTGGTAGAACATAGTATATTAAAGTACACGTTTTATAAAGCATCATTTTATAGCACGCGTCCATGTTAAAAAACGAGCCGCTTGCGGCGAGTTTTATAACAGGACAAGTGCTTAAAACTGCTTTATATAACACGTACTTTATACTATTTTTTCTAATTTGTAGTTTTTTCAATAAAAAATACATATTTAAAAAGAAAATAAATCCTTCAAATTTTGTAAATTTTTATGTCTAAATGTTATGTTGGTAATACTATCTTTTATCATAGTAGCCTATGGACAATAAAAATTATTTTGCGAACTGTAATTTTTTGATTTATTCACCCATTTTCACCACGAGATTCTAAAGTTATTTTAGCGATATGAGATTTGAAATTGGACGGAATACGTTGTGTGATCCTTATACATTCGGTACATATACAAAGCGTTCGGAAATTCGGGCGATTTTGCAACTTTTTTTCGAATTTCAAAAGACGTGATTTTACGTCACGGCCGGGGTCACGGCATTGCAATTTAGTATAGGGAAGATGGAAAATTCAAATAAAGTTGTAGTTAAAATCGACATTGGAAGGTTATTAGATTAAATTTTGGATAGGATTTGGCAGAAAATGATAGCTTGAAGCATCTACAAAACAAAATAGTTCTCCGTCAATAAAGTTATTATTTAATATGTATTTTTTAATGAACTAAAACAATACATACAGATTTGTAGATCTAGGCAACCAAACATACATACGTGGGTTCGTGTAGTATTTTGCATATTTGGACTAAAAAATATTAGCTATCTAGAATGCTATGCTAAACGGTGAAAAAAAACATGTCATAGGGCCAACCTTTAAATAATAAAATTCGGAGTTCGAAATAGATCTATTACGAACTCGCTAGCGCGTTCGAAATAGATCTGTTTCGAGACAAAATTAGAAAAAAGTATATTATTTATAGTAAGACAGGCTGCCAAAATAGCGATTTTCCAATAAATACTAGTCGGGGCATGGAACGCATTTTTATAGTCGGCCATGATTGCCTTTATTTTGTTTTGAATTATGAACGTTACTGTTATTATAAGTTTTAAAAACTTATGTAGGTATTATTATATTCCAAGTTTAATTTAGTTTAATGTATACAGGGTGTTAATTAATGTCATGCAGATATTTCAGGGGATGATAGTACTCGTCAAAATAAGAAAAAAATGCAAATATATGCATAGTCCAAAACGCCTTATTTTCGTTATACAGGGTGGCAAATTTCAATTTTTTTTCTCGTATTTTGCGTTTTCTCTCTTATATTCTGCGATAATTGTTTCAAATTTGGAACATTAACCCTTTTTTAAAATATTTACAATAAAGTATCAAAATTGCCGGCCGCAGTATACAGGGTGTTACATTTTCTTGAATCGGCTACAATTTTATCTTTCAGAACTTTTTTTTTGGCTCCTTGTATGAATTCCGTTATGAAATTTGAACTCTCTGTTCCTTTGTTTAGCGTTCTGGTCTCTTGCACTATTCTCGTATCTATGACCGTTCTCGATTTATTTGCAAAAATAGCCATCGATGGAAATTAAGTGTCGGCGAAATAACGCAGAGTAAAAAGCTGTGTATCAAAACAATTTATTAGTTAATCAAATAAAAATAAAACAAAATTATAAAAACTGTTGAAAATGGCCGCCTCTTGCTAAAATGCACGAATCAAGTCTTCGCCTCATGGACTGACACACACTCTATTTTTTTCTTATATTGATTATTGCGTTATTTCGCCTACACTTAATTTTCATCGATGGATATTTTTCTAAATAAATTGAAAACGGTCACAGATACGAGAATAGTGCAAGAGACCAGAACGCTAAACAAAGGAACAGAGAGTTCAAATTTCATACCGGAATTCATACAAGGAGCCAAAAAAAAAAGTTCTGAAAGATAAAATTGTAGCCGATTCAAGAAAATGTAACACCCTGTATACTGCGGCCGGCAATTTTGATACTTTATTGTAGATATTTTAAATAAGGGTTAATGTTCCAAATTTGAAACAATTATCGCAGAATATAAGAGAGAAAACGCAAAATACGAAAAAAAAATTGAAACTTTGCCACCCTGTATAACGAAAATAAGGCGTGCATTTTTTTCTTATTTTGACGAGTACTCTCATCCCCTGAAATATCTGCATGACATTAATTAACACCTTGTATATGATGAATTAAATAATTAATGCTCAATATGTGTACTTGAACATTTTGTTTCCTATAATTTTAAGTGACAACTTGTCAAAAATCGAAAGTAAAAAGTCATTATTTCTAAAAACAAAAGATGGTTGCTATAGGCAATACATAACAGTACCTGATACTGTAATGTTCCACTTACCGGCCGCAAATGAGTACATGGTAAGATGATTTACCGGACAAAATGAAATAAAACATTGTATTTCTTAAGTTTTTTGTATCAAGTAGGTCTTAAATTTTCCTAATGTGTCATTTCCATTAAAACTACATTATATCAGACCCCTGATTAGACAGTTTTATTACATGATACAAGTAATGCTACAAACAATTCAAAGTGCCTTGAAGAAATTATTACAAGATCAGTATCGGATCAGGCAAAATATGTAAATGTCATTGTTATCTCAAAGAAAGTTATTCGTGAGTTTGTGGCAAAAGGATAAAAAAAGACACTTTGACTTTGTATACGAAACCTCTCTTAACTTTTAATCATCTTAGAAGCTTTACTCCTAAGCTGCTAATATTTCAGTTCCGACCAGAATGTCTCAGGGCGACTAATTGTTTACATTAGAAGGGTCCCTTTCGTATTTACGACTATAAACAAATAATGAATTTCAATAAATAATTAAATAAAATAGGGTTCATTTCCATAAAGGTGAACAGTTGGGTCGTCGGGAGTTTCCAGATTTGATCCTAAAAAATTTAAAACCAAAAATCAGTCCCTTTTTCTTACCTACCTTAGAAACCTAGAAATTTAATTGATTAGTAGAAAAATATGTTAATTGTAAATCCATATCACTATTCTAAGATCATTTTTTAACAGAATAACAGGACCTTGGACGTTTGGAGCAGCCTGTAATTTTTAACATAGGTACAGTAACATAAGTAATGTTTAGGTGGAACACGTAAAATTCTCTAAGAGTATCCGAAACGTTCCCTGCGATGTTTCCTGACAGAGCCATTACAAGCGTAACAACAGTCTTGAATATTGTTCGGAGTTTTGAGAGAAAAGGCACTGTAATAAATCAATGCAACTGCTTAAAGCAAAATAATCATGTACTATGTACAGTATTGTACAGTTGTATTCATAAAAAAAAAACGTAGGGGTACACGAATTAGAATGAGAGGAAACCTTAACCATATTTGCGTAAAACCGGCTTATCGCATGCGAAAGGTTATTAAAAATACAAAGCATTGGCGTTAGGCGTTAGTTTAATGGAATAACAAAAATTCATTTTTTTTTATTTTATAATATATCTTAACAGTTTTATAAAAATTACAATAGAAACAAAAAACGTTTAACAAGAATAAATAAAGTCTAATATTTGGTCATATATCCCTATTTTTCTATTACTTGAGCCAGTCTATTCGGAATTGACTGCATTATATATGATACAATATTTGGATCAAGCTCTTTCTAGCACGCATGTATTATTTCCCATAAATCTTCTGAATTTTGTGGGCTAAAGTTTCGATTATATTTTTTTTACGATTATACCCCAAATATTTTTAATTGGATTGATATCGGTACTAAAAGCGACTCAAGGCAGCACTTCCACATTATGGGTTTGAAACCAGTGGGTTACAGCATTGGCAGTGTGTACTGGACAGTAATTATCTTGTTGAAATATGAAACAATTATTGGGATATATTTGCTCAGCAGATGGTAGATAACAATATGTTCTCTAAAATGTTAATGTAATTTCGAGCATTAAATCTTTTCTCTATTCGCCAGCAAACACCAGGTCCATGAACACTTATCCAGCCCCATACATTTACAGAGAAACGCCCATGTCTAGAAGTGTGGGTGTTAGTATGTCGCTCTTCAAACCTGGTATTGTTTGAACGGTACGGTACGGTAAAAATGACCTTGTTCCAAAATTGAGGATTGCGGTATATATACTTTAAAGCACAAATAATCCTTGATTGTCGCTGTTCTGGGCGACATTTTAGTTCAGATTCCTTGACTCTTCTGCTAGCTGTAGGTTGGTAGGCAGGAAATGCTGTATTAATAACAGCATCCCTTGCAGTTCCAAATGGATTATATCTTAAATAGCTAATTCAAAAACGCAGCATCCTGTTTGGGGTGGAACGTTTGGGACGACCTGAACCAATTTCCCTCTTTAAGGATTCTTCTTGTTCGTTGCTTAAATTTCAATATAGTTATTTTATTTCTATTATACAACTGCGCCACAGCACGGAAATACCACCCTTCTTCGATTCTTGATACAATTTGAGCCTTCTCAACTTCAGACAACTGACGAGGCATTTTTATGTTCTTCTGTCAAAGTTTATAAAACGTTACCACCACGCAAGTTCAAAATTAATTACACCGACGCTTTGCATTTGTTTTACGCAAATATGACAAAACTTACCTCTCATTCTAATTCTTGTACGCTTTTTTTATGAATACAGCTATAGGTACTCGAAGGCAGAGCACAGGAAAATAATGCAAATTTATAACATTTACTCCATAGGGAAGAAAAGAATGGTATAAGCAACATGCTTCTTGGCAAAACTGTAGTAGGAAAGTAGGAAAGTAGGAAAGTGTCACTTCACAGTAATGCGCAAATAACATAAGTATAAATATCAAAAATATCAGAAATTGAGGGAAGGTGATGAAATACGAAGAGCAACCTTTTGTTATGAAGTTATGGAAAGGGTAAATAACGATATGGAATTATCACGTAATGTTTGTTTTAACGACGAATGCACCTTCACATAAAATAATTAACCAAATGTTCAAAAATATAGAGATTATTGGAATACAAAAAATGAACACAGATTTGTACAAACAACGACTCAATACCTACAAAAGTTAAATGTTTGGGCGGGCATAATATATGGATATCGGATTGTATTCGGAAATTTTTTTGGAATTTTTACAAAACCAAATTGGATCTGCAATGGAAAGTTTGATTTTAAATGGACGGTCCTGTATACAATGCACGGGAAGTTAGGGAATATATTCAAAATGTTTTCTGTTGGCAAGGTAGGTCTCCTCTTTCACCAATCAACTTTTTGCTGTGGGGTCACATAAAAGTTGTTTATAAACATGTGGCTTATCAAAATTTTAAAGAACAAAAGATTGCATATTTAGGGGTATGCAATCGAATCTCTGCGCATCAACGTAAGAAATGAATTATAACCGTTTAGGATATTGCTTGACAGTAAACGGAGAACTGTTTAAGCATCTGATTAAAAAACATTTAGTTTCCATTTAAATTAGGCTTTAAAACATATTTTTTTAAAAGTGTTGTTTTCCCTTGTCTCCAAATGTTGAAATAAATGAAGTTCCCATTTCGTTTTAAGTGTAATCATAATTTTTTCTCAAATACTGGTAAAAACCTAATCAAGTTCGGGTTTCATATTGTTCTATTAAATATATAAACCAATTTGATTATGATATTTGCTATCAATGTCAAATTATTCTTCAAAGTCTATATTATATAATACATACCATATATTATTATGGTTGGGTTGCACAAGCTTTTATTACCTATCTAGGTATAACCCAAGCCAATATCTATAAACGAATTAGGTCTCGTTTGATGCTGACCTCCCTCAACACGGCGGCTGGCCCGCATAGTCATTCTCGCTTCTATACGCATTAACGACCCCCAAAAATTCTTATTTAAAGTAAACGTAATTTATTATGTACCCTAAATGTTCAAATGTTAACTTCGAATACACGTAAACAATACTGAAATATAGGTCAAATCACGGAACCGACCCTTCTAATAGACTTATATTCAGGTTGCATGTCATTTGAAACATATAAGAATAAAATAAACTATTAATGTACTGTGGAAATAGAAATATTTTTTCCCAATGTATAACTAAACTTATTGGTCAGTTATATTGTTTATATTTATCTTATATAGAAATGCAATTAGTAGCATAATCATGGCCGTAATAATATATCGTAATGTATACCTACTAAGATAGAGTTGCCTGAGGCGAAATCTACCAAAGACAAAACATACAATATTATGCAATGTTATTATTAGTATAGCCCGGATTGTCGGTGCTCATGACTCATTATTTATAGTTCTAGCAAGAACATATTATTATATAATATGATGTTTTGATGTAAAATGTTAAAACAATATAAATAATTTTATTATTTTATATTTTTATCGTCAGTTATCGCAGGTTTGCTCTTGGACTATTCTTAGACCTACCGGTTTTCACCAGTGAGAGTTTAAGAATTTTTCGTTATATATGTTTATTGTAACATGCTGTGTATAGTTGCTTTTTGTCTATATTATGATTATGAGTTCATAAATAAGGGTAAGTTTAGTTTACGCAGATTTGAGTAAGTACGAGTGGGGGGTCGTGGCCTCCGGTAAGTAGGGAGGTTTTCGCACTCTTTCTTCTTGCCATATACAGGGTAAAAAATATGTGTAAAAAAACAATTCAATCATTTGATTGGAAAGAAAAGTCCAAACTAACTGAATGAAAGAGGAAGTAAAATAAAACTCGTAAAATAAAATTAAAAAAAAAGAAAAAGTCTATAAGATTTTGGAAAACACTATAAAAAATTATTTTTCTCAAGAATACATGTAATCTTGAGTGAGGGAAGAAAAAGTTATATTTTAAGTTGACTTTTGTTCCTGCACGTGTGCTTTATAAAATATTTTTAAATTAAAAAGGTTTTCTAATAAGTTTTTTGAGCCCTAGCCAAATTCAGTAGCTAAAACCGCTTTTTAAGAGTTTTCTTTGGTATGGTATGGTATCAAATTGTTGAAAAAAAAAGCTCGTTTTAAATAACCTAGTAAACCTATTTGGAAAAAGGAGTAAACGTCAAGAAACAAAATTTCATTTAAACGCTTGTGACACTTAGAAAGTCAATTATTATGACATAATTTTAATTTTCATATCTACTACTTGACTATAAATTAACAGATTTAATTTTTTTGTAGAACTCTAGATTGAAAATAAAAAATAAACATAAAAATGTTATAACACGTCAAAAAATGACAAGTGAGGTGTCATTTCACTTATAATGTTATGCTGAACCCAAATAAGTAAAATTATATAAGATGTCCCATTTAAAATATCAAAGTCAAGGTCACTTCCGGTCAAACCGGAAGTGCTAGCAAATTGAAAATTATGCCAATAAATGCAGACTCATCTCTTAGAAATATAAAAAAGTTATAGGAGTGAACGTCTTTTGATAAACACTCGGTATAAAAGCCGTCCACTGATTAAAAATGTATACTTGTTTACCTAATTAAATATTAACTGTTTATTTTAAGATTTTCAATTATATTTTATTCAGGCATTATTGATTTCAGGTACAAAGCTTACCTTAAGAGCACTTAAGGTTTAATTACAAGCCTAGGATTCTACTCTAACTGTTAAACATGTTAATGTATTTTCTGGTTATCTTAAGGAGGAAATTTGTGGTGAAATGCTAATAAAAGAGACAGAGAATACAAGACCTTTCTTATTTTCTTAACTTTTAATTATGTTGGAAGCCTCTCCTTCAAACCTCAATTACTTATCTTGTCTTTTGAAAATATTTCAGTCACACTAATTCCTAATGTTAGATGAATATACTGGGGGTTAATTACTTAACTAGTTTGATAATTCTCATTACTAAAAGATGAACAGGAATTTAGGCCTAAGTGATATTGCGCACCTGGTTTTTTTTCTCAACGAAATATCCATCCTTAGACGCCCTTCGCCCTATCACAGCTCATCTAAAAGGTGAAGCTAGGATCCGATACAGTAAGTAAAGTATAAGTGTACCTACTACTAACAACAACGTACGTAAGCAGGCAGACGCAATTCGCGCTACATTTTTTAGTACATGCGCCAAGCTATATTTTTTCAGGTAATCATTTGTTTTTAATTATTTTTTGATTCCTAAAAAATTACAATAAAATGATGCGTTTTGGAGATAATTTGGAAAGTATGGGTTCTTAAATGATGCCAACGCGGCTTACGGTAATCTCATAATTTTCAAATGCTAATAAATCAATTCAGCCGTTGTGGCATTAGGATGGATACAAGAAATTAGGTAAAATTTTGCAATAGGTGACAATACCGAAAGTAAAGGACTAGCCAAAAATCTTGTAAAGACAGTGGCGTACAGATAAAAACCTGTTGTACTAAACCAGTTGATAAAATTATTTTATTACCCTACCATATTACTCTTGCTAATCTTATTCACATAACAGTAAATTTATCAGAAATTTTGACTGGTCATTTATTTTTACTATTTCTTCAAAAGACACTGCGCGATTTACTTGATGATTTGCCTCTAGTGGTAAGACAACATGTTTGGTTTCAACTAGACGATGATCCCCAGCTGGAAAAGTTAGGAACTATTTACACCAAATCTTTTCTAATCGCTGGATTGGTCTGGGTCAACATGCTTCTGTTAAATGACCACCCCGTTCCCCAGACCTTTCTCCCTCGGAATATTTCGTTTGATGGTGTATTAAATATTTTGTGTATATGATTTCGATTTTAAGCGAGAATCATTTAATAGAAAGAATCTTTCAAGCTGGAGTGGAAGTGCAGGCTGAAACCACATATTCTTCAAAGGTTATTGAGCCTAATAAATAAAAACTTTTTAGTAAAAGCAATTGCTTGACTAGCAAATGCCATAAGTAAAAGCAATTGCTAAATCTGGATATGAATAAAATTTTGAAGCAATTGCTGTTTTTTTTACACCTCTGTAGCAAATACTTATTTAACACAAGTTCAGACGTGTCTTATCTAATTGTCAATTGTTCAAATTACAGATTTGACGTTTAGTTTGCTGACTAATTTGCAAAAGAGTTGACGTAAATACAATAACGTTTGTCTATTTATTTATATATTAGTACAATAGTAATCTGTTACATTTTTGTGGAAAATAGGAAACTTATATTTGTGATATGGCAGATTTCAGTGAAAATAAGGAAAGCGATAGTAGCGATGAAGAAATTAAAGACAAGCAATTGATATTCGTTCACAAATTGAAGTAACATAAATAAATCTCTCTGACCACAACCGTTTAGCTTCCACAACAGCTTCAGCACTTGTAGGAAATTTAATAAAAATATTGGCCTTCTCCAAAACTGCATCCATTACAGAAGTGTATGTCTTACAGACAAAAGTTTGGTGAACATCGAGTTCTTCACCTACAGAATTTTAAAAGCCCGGATCCGACAATTTCCGCAGAAAGACTTTAATCTTATTTAAAGGCGACAGTGCACCACCTCGCCTTTTACCAGTATCCAGTTCCTTAATTTATTCATCACATTTTAACAAACCCGAACAAACCCGAACAAACGATAGCAATTGCTTCTACTTTTTAAGAAAAAGCATTGACTAGAAGCAATTCCTGGACTTTCAAGCAATTGATGGACGCAAAAGCAATTACTTTAGATTTTATTCATTGGCTTTCAAGAAATTACTTTGTTTTTATAAGAAAAAGCAATTGCTACATTTTTATTCATTAGGCTCAATATTTTCTTAAATAAAGAGAACTGGAAACTATATTCTAAAAAAATGAGGTGATATCAAGCAATTTCTTTAGAGTTTTTTTTTAAATTTTGTTTGTGTTTTGTTACTAACGTATTCATAGTTTTATGAAAATAATTTGTTTTGAATATTTATTAACTTGTTATGTTGTATCAAATTTATTTAATAAGTATAAGTAGATTATTCTCTTAAGAACGAGTGATAACAGTGGCGTTTTACTTTTATGTGAATAATATTAGCAATAGTAAGTTCTTTGTAGGGCAATAAAACACACCTTCTGCTTCTAGGATTGTTTTTCTCTTAGAGAGATATGACGCGATAATATTTATTAGACCCTCATTTATTCTTCTGTCTTTCAGTACCTCAGATAATTGGCCATGAGGCGCTGTAAAATGCATGCATCTATCTATCTATCTATTTAGTTAAAGGAAATTGGGGTAGGCCTCCTTCACTGCATAAAAATGAGGTATTGACGTTTAAGTACGTACGTACGCACGTAAGTATTGGTTATTTTGGGCAACACTTTTGTAAACTATTCTGAATCTCTGAATGGCATCATACTTTGGAAATAAATCTTCAAAGATTTAAGGCAACTGCCAAACATTTAATACTAATAGTTCTGCACTGACTGAGCTCCATACTTACACATAACATTTGTTTTTAAGTCTTTCAAGACTGCATTAGGAAAAGGATTTTGTTGGTGACGAAATAGGTTAATGTCATGCATAGCGATTTGCCAGAAGCTAATTTGTGCTGAATACACAAAAGACAGCTAGACTAACAATGAATGTGTAAGTAAGTAAACAAGATTTTCTCCTAACTTTTAATTATTCTAGAAATTTCGTATAACTTAAACCTCAAATAACTTCCCACTTAGAGAAATGTCACAAAGCAACTAATGTTACTCAATAACTTATAGCATGTTTTGTTTATGAATCTACTTATTATAAAGTCAAATTTCTCTAAGAACACGCCGCATCGAAGCTAAGTCGCCTGTCATTTATGTAACCATGTTGATGAATGGTCTATTTTACGTTAAGATGTTGGCGACAGAGACAGGACTGGGTTCAAGTTCTTTTACCATCGCATTCACCATATTTTAAACGTGTACAAAGTTTTAATGGTTTACTAGCACAATGACTTGCAAAAGTACAGCGTTAATTTTATTTACAACTGAAACATCGAACTTAACGTGTTATGTTATGGCGCTATTCATTGGTAAAACATAAAAATATATTTGACATGCACTAAACTTACCAGTGAAAAACGCTATGAACAACGCTAACAACATACAAATGTTTTTCCGTCCAAATATTAATAACTAAACTGGTTTATTTTACTTACCGTTCAACCTAAATAATAAACACCAAGAAAATTTAGTTTCTGATACCTGACGCCTGAGCTACGGCCCACTACTGAACTGGGAACTTTTAGGAAGATAGCAGTATCAGCTGTTAATGTTACATGTGGTTGTCCACATGCGTGTTTAAATGGCATGTGCCATCTATAGCTATACATTATGTGGATTTATTTTTAGTAGTTTTTGAAATTTTGATAATGATAATTTCATCTGAAAAATTGCTTAAAATGGGTTAATGACGCCATTTTCTATCGTCAATTCGATTTGCCTAACTATTGACGATTCGCATGCGCACTGCAGTGCTGTGTTGATCAGAGTACTTATTTTTATGCTTTTGGCGAAGAAGAAAGATAGACATATTCTGGAGCTGGTAGAGCATGGCAGATGTTAGTCGGTCGGTCATAGTTTTATTTACTTTTGTGTTTTATGCAATTACGACCCCTTTCCTATTAAAACAAACACATATTCTCTAGAAATCTTAGGAGAGATGACATCTAGAAAATATCGTGTTACCAGTAAAAATTGTGGTTTTTACTTCAGTTCTGAAAATCGACGTGTTTACTTTCAAGGATTTTAAGGTAAATTGTGGCAATTTTAGTGGTTTCAAAAAAATGCTTTTTTTAAAGTTTCTGTGCATTTATTTGAAAAAAAGACCGGCATAGCATTCATCAATGCCTCCCTGAACAGCCCTTCCAAAATAAGATACTAATTTTTTTTTAACAATTGCAAGGTTCCGGAAAATACCCCTGCATTCAAGCCATTGAATTTTATAGGGTGTCTAGCAAAAATCGAAATAGTATATTACGTTACAAGACCGGAAAGTACTATTTTACAGGACGAAGCAGGCAATTTCCAGGGCGAGCCGCCAGGCGAGTCCTGGGAGCCTGCGAGTCCTGTTAACGTACTTTTCGGTTGAGTGACGTACAATATTTTTTTTACAATCGACACAAGACACCAGTGGCGTGCGAGAAAACGTTAATAATAGCTTACTATATGGGTATAGTTTTAGCAGAAAACTCTAATAGTTGGGAAAATTATGTTTAATAATAAATACAATTTGGTACAAATGTTCTTAATTCTATTTTATCTATTAATATCTATTTGTTAATTGTTATATTGAAAGTACAATTTTGTGGTGTATTAAATTGTAGACATGACGGGAAATTTTTTGATTCATCTTTATAGGATGTTTGTGAAGTTATATCCACTTTTGATCCTCCGGCTTCCTGAATTCTACTGGCTATATCAATCTTATTTTGTAGAGACTGTTCAATGTAGCCTTCGGCAACTTGGGATGATTTCCAGCCGCCATGTCGTTTTAAATTAAGGATATCGCCTCCACCTTCAACTAACAGTGTCGCCGAACTACGTCGAAAACAGTGCCCTGTAAATTGCTCTGGGTTTGGTAATCCCAAATAGGATGCTATTTTTGATGGCGCTTTTCCTACTGAATGCAAACCTACTGGTTGAATAGTGCATTTTCCTTTATTATAGAAAAGAAATAGCCTGCGATGTGGAACACTAGGCGGACGTAAAGAAATATATTTTCTATATATATTTAGGTTTCGTTCCCCAACAACTATAAATGACCTGGGTTGGTATGTTTTTGTATTTGGAATTTTTACCGCCAACATCGATTCGTTATCTTTAACATCGTCAATTGTCATATTGGTCAATTCTTCACGGCGACACGCTCCAGCCGAACCCATTATTAGTAAAAGCTAAAAAAAATAAGAAATAGTTTAAATATATTTTTTTTAAACACAATATAAGAAAAGAAGAACTTTAAGAAAACTCGTATTATGTATTTAAGTACTTACTTTGATTAAAAGATAATCATTATCAGGGGCTTCCAGCAAAAATTTGTCAATGTCTTCTCTGGTAAGTACGTTCGATTTTTGGGGAATGTATCCAACAGATTTTCTCTTTATGAATGCTATCAGTTTATAATATTTGCTTATATCAATGTTTTCTTTTAAATTTAACATAGATTTGATCATTGAGTACAAGCTCCACAGTGTAGATGATTTTAATTTTTCAAATACAAAAACATACCAACCCAGGTCATTTATAGTTGTTGGGGAACGAAACCTAAATATATATAGAAAATATATTTCTTTACGTCCGCCTAGTGTTCCACATCGCAGGCTATTTCTTTTCTATAATAAAGGAAAATGCACTATTCAACCAGTAGGTTTGCATTCAGTAGGAAAAGCGCCATCAAAAATAGCATCCTATTTGGGATTACCAAACCCAGAGCAATTTACAGGGCACTGTTTTCGACGTAGTTCGGCGACACTGTTAGTTGAAGGTGGAGGCGATATCCTTAATTTAAAACGACATGGCGGCTGGAAATCATCCCAAGTTGCCGAAGGCTACATTGAACAGTCTCTACAAAATAAGATTGATATAGCCAGTAGAATTCAGGAAGCCGGAGGATCAAAAGTGGATATAACTTCACAAACATCCTATAAAGATGAATCAAAAAATTTCCCGTCATGTCTACAATTTAATACACCACAAAATTGTACTTTCAATATAACAATTAACAAATAGATATTAATAGATAAAATAGAATTAAGAACATTTGTACCAAATTGTATTTATTATTAAACATAATTTTCCCAACTATTAGAGTTTTCTGCTAAAACTATACCCATATAGTAAGCTATTATTAACGTTTTCTCGCACGCCACTGGTGTCTTGTGTCGATTGTAAAAAAAATATTGTACGTCACTCAACCGAAAAGTACGTTAACAGGACTCGCAGGCTCCCAGGACTCGCCTGGCGGCTCGCCCTGGAAATTGCCTGCTTCGTCCTGTAAAATAGTACTTTCCGGTCTTGTAACGTAATATACTATTACCGGTCAATTTTTCATTACTTTCCGGTCTAGACCAGCAAAGTGATATTTTCCGATCAAAAAATTGTCTAGAAAGTGCTTGCTTTCCGGTCGATTGAAAAAAAAGTACTTTACCGGTCAATTTTTGTTGCGTTCCGCTCCCAATTTAAAAAAATTAACCAAACTCATTTATAAGTAGGCTTTGACATGTTTATGTTTTCTTGCTTCCATAGTAACGAACTGTCAGGTACGATATTGACTTTGATAAATAAACTTTTGTGGCTTTATAAAATTGTGTGGAAGACTTTAGATATGGAACTTAATTTGGATTGGGAAGAAAATGACGTTCCAGTTGAAATAACAGAGGCAGCTGCTAGAGCTACAGACGATTTGTTGCCGCATAAGTCCAGAGTGCGGTATGAAAAAACGTTTAGCGTCTTTAAAAATTGGTGTAGAGAAAAAAATGTCAGAAATGTTTCTGAGGATGTTTTGTTAGCTTATTTTGCTGAAAAATCCGAAAAATTAAAATCATCTACACTGTGGAGCTTGTACTCAATGATCAAATCTATGTTAAATTTAAAAGAAAACATTGATATAAGCAAATATTATAAACTGATAGCATTCATAAAGAGAAAATCTGTTGGATACATTCCCCAAAAATCGAACGTACTTACCAGAGAAGACATTGACAAATTTTTGCTGGAAGCCCCTGATAATGATTATCTTTTAATCAAAGTAAGTACTTAAATACATAATACGAGTTTTCTTAAAGTTCTTCTTTTCTTATATTGTGTTTAAAAAAAATATATTTAAACTATTTCTTATTTTTTTTAGCTTTTACTAATAATGGGTTCGGCTGGAGCGTGTCGCCGTGAAGAATTGACCAATATGACAATTGACGATGTTAAAGATAACGAATCGATGTTGGCGGTAAAAATTCCAAATACAAAAACATACCAACCCAGGTCATTTATAGTTGTTGGGGAACGAAACCTAAATATATATAGAAAATATATTTCTTTACGTCCGCCTAGTGTTCCACATCGCAGGCTATTTCTTTTCTATAATAAAGGAAAATGCACTATTCAACCAGTAGGTTTGCATTCAGTAGGAAAAGCGCCATCAAAAATAGCATCCTATTTGGGATTACCAAACCCAGAGCAATTTACAGGGCACTGTTTTCGACGTAGTTCGGCGACACTGTTAGTTGAAGGTGGAGGCGATATCCTTAATTTAAAACGACATGGCGGCTGGAAATCATCCCAAGTTGCCGAAGGCTACATTGAACAGTCTCTACAAAATAAGATTGATATAGCCAGTAGAATTCAGGAAGCCGGAGGATCAAAAGTGGATATAACTTCACAAACATCCTATAAAGATGAATCAAAAAATTTCCCGTCATGTCTACAATTTAATACACCACAAAATTGTACTTTCAATATAACAATTAACAAATAGATATTAATAGATAAAATAGAATTAAGAACATTTGTACCAAATTGTATTTATTATTAAACATAATTTTCCCAACTATTAGAGTTTTCTGCTAAAACTATACCCATATAGTAAGCTATTATTAACGTTTTCTCGCACGCCACTGGTGTCTTGTGTCGATTGTAAAAAAAATATTGTACGTCACTCAACCGAAAAGTACGTTAACAGGACTCGCAGGCTCCCAGGACTCGCCTGGCGGCTCGCCCTGGAAATTGCCTGCTTCGTCCTGTAAAATAGTACTTTCCGGTCTTGTAACGTAATATACTATTACCGGTCAATTTTTCATTACTTTCCGGTCTAGACCAGCAAAGTGATATTTTCCGATCAAAAAATTGTCTAGAAAGTGCTTGCTTTCCGGTCGATTGAAAAAAAACAAAATTCCCGACTAATTCCCGGTTTTTCCCGGTCGGTTTTTGAAAATTTTCCGGCTGGGTTTTCCTAAAGTAACTACACTTTCGTTGTTAAATTTTAAAACATTTATTTGAAAAACACATGGCTTAAGCACAACCAAATAATATAGTTACTTTTTTAATTTTACGATTTCTTGTTCTATAGCTGCCAAATCTTTTTGTGATTGTTCGATAATTTTTTTCTTTTTAGTTTCCAGTTCTTCTGCTTGCTTTTTAAGCTTCCTTTTTTCTGCTTTTTTCAAGTCGCTGTCAACCTCTTTTGCCTTTTTATCTTTTTGTGCTGTGTTGTACCTTGAATATGCATTTCTCATGGAAAGTATCATGGATTTTGTAATGTCCATAGTTTGAACTCCTCCAATTTTTTTGTAGTGAATCGTACACTAATCTTTGGCCTATAAGTGACTCTTCTTTTAAATTTTTTACCAAAATATCCTTATTATCAGAAAATATCCTTTCTGCTGTGGCATTTCCATGAAAAATTGTTAGAAGAAGTTGCACCACGTTTTTTAAACTGTCATTTGTGATGGTTTCCATCCAGAAGTCATCTACTCTGTTACATCTGGAATAATTTTTTATTTTATTTATCATAGTCCGATCAGTAAGAATGTCTCTAAATGCTCTATCTGCTTCTTCCAATTTAGTCGCATTGCATCTGTTTGAATTAAAAAAATTCAAATGCTTTGGACATCAGTTGCAAGGATTTTTTTGAATCTCTGCCAGTTTTATTGGGGTTACGGAAACTTATAGTTTCAGTTAATTTATATGCTAACGGACATTTTTCCAAAAGTTTGGAAACTGTATACATCAAGCAGTTTCGACAATCCTGGCGAAAGATCATCATTTCTTTATCTTTAACTCCGACGCATTTTTTGATAGCCGCTCTAGTCCCATATCCTAGATCAATCTCTTGGACTTTTTTAAGGTTGCAATATAAACCATTCTTGTCTTTTTTAAAAACATCTATTTTGAAAATATGAGTGCTTTGTAGAACTTCGTCTGTAACAAAACGTCTCATTAAGTTATTTATAATGGATAATAGGTCTTCATAAAGAAATGTAACTAGAGGCCAATCACTTTGAAATTGTCTTAGGAATGGTTCTAGTTCTTCAGAGAGTGACTGAAAGAAGGCTAATTAAGCTAACAGCAGTTTATTATCCATAAACTTTACTACAATTTTGTAACTTTCACACGATGGCTTTTGATTCGTATTTTGCACAGAAGATATGAATTTTTGCAAGTGAGGGTATAGCGACTGAATTTTTTGAGACACAGGTATGTTTTCTAGCCATCTTACTGAACAGAATTTAGGAGAAAAGTCGGAACAACCAGTTATGGACAAGAATAAACCCCGTCGGGAAGGACTGTCTTTGAAAAAATTGTAACAAGCTCTTAGAAATGACACAATATTTCAGTCTGTTTTTTTAATACCGGTTTTAAATGCAACATTTACGGTATATAAACCGCAGGAGCCTATGCTTAAAATTGCAGAAGTGTTATCGGTCTCATCTTTTAATTCAGCCTCTAGAAGGCGTACCAACTTAAAGTTTATATGAGGTCCATCCATTGAAATTTGAAGCAGTTTCTTTAAATACAGACTTTGCAAACCATCTTTTAGACCTTCCAACAAATCCACAGCTTTCGCATGATGTAAAAACACAGATGAAAAATAACGAACTTGAACCTGATTTTTCACGGAATCCCAGTATCTTACGTAAATGTCCATTTGTTGTTTTTGCGCAACCTTATTTGGGCTTTCGTCAAAGCAAATTACAAAAGTATTGCATTGTTTAATAATTGTACTTAAGTCAGTTTTGAAATAAGGAGCCAGACCATAAACAATACTGTAGGAAACCTTATCTTTTACCTACTTCAAATTTTTAAGTTCGAAATTATCTGCTCATTCAAAATTCCCGGCTTAAACTTGATTTTCCTGTCGAATCCCCGGTTTTTTCCGGCTTTGTAAAATTCCCGTTTTTTTTCCCGGTTTTCCCGGCTCCTAGACACCCTGATTTTATATATGATTGACCTTGATAACTGTGAATAAAATTAAAACTAAAAAATTAAAAATCAGTATTTAAAAATTTTTGCGTATCTAGCTTTCTGATGAAAAATATATACACAAATCAAAAAATTTCTCTTTTTTAAAAATTAACGATGAATACGAATAGAAGAGCCCGGGGCCCTTCCCTCCGTGTAAGTTTTAGATCGCTATTATGCTGATGCTACCTCTTAGAGCATGCGTTATTCCCCTACAAAATATGAGTTTCTTAGATCTTTTCGTGATATTTTTGGTAAGAAATCGGACATCGGAACTGTTTACTATTATAGGTATGGGGGAAATCAACCGTGGAGTGTTTTGGGCAAATTATTAAATACAACTAAATTTAGCCTAATATACACACATCTATAATATAAGAATTTCAATAATCTTGTACCGTTTTCTTTCGCAGTTTTCTCCTGCGCTGAGTTTATTATAATGAAACATATAAAAGCCTAGGGCAAAATATGTTTTCCATTCTATACAGTTCCGGTGGACGCAGTGAATTTAAAAAAGCCATTTGCCCCCGCCCTACCAAAGTCCCTTGGTTATAACAAAGTCCCTGGTTCGAAAATACTTGGACGACAACTAGATAGGTATAGCTAGACGGAAGAGTAAGTAGACAAGATTTTCCTAAACTTTTAATTGTTTAATTATTCTGGAAGCTGTTGATCTAAACCCCAAATATTTCACTGCTTATCAAAATGTCTCAGAGCGACTAATCGTCGGCAATAACTTACTTGTCATGTACGACACCAGAAATAGTTTCAATAAATAAAACGTTATTAAGGGACAACATCAGCTATTTAGGTATGGCTTTGGTTTGTTTATTTTGTTTTTGTGCAAAAACGAGTAGATATAATACATACTTAAAATGCAGTAATAATTATTGTACAGTTTCTCAAGTATTTTACATTTAACAGATAATAGGATACAACATTACTTAAAAACAGTGGCGGCTCAGGCGCGTATCTGGTGTTGATCCTTGGGGGGGGGGGGGTAATGATTCTGGTGGGGGGTTATGAATTTTTTTTTAATGATACAGTTTCTTTTAGAAGAAAATCAATCAAAATTTATTGCTCTCGATTTCCACCACCTTTCCAATTTAAAAAACTTTTAAGCAAAAAAAAAATTGCTCATGGGGGGGAGGGGAACAACCCCCATTACCCCCCCCCCCCCCTCAAATACGCGCCTGTGTTGAAACAGGTACGGTCAAAATATTAAATCATAATAAAAAAATCTATAAAAAATACTTAGGTATCTAGAATAAGTTTAACGAGACTTTATAATTTAAATATTTTATTTATTTATTTATTTATTAACGGGCACTGCCCAATTTTACAAAAATATAAATAATCCTAATCTAACGCAGAGTTCAATTAATTTTTTAAGAAAAACATAAAATTCGGCAGATGTGATAAAATTAGGGAGATTTCACATTATAGTTTGCAGTTTTCGCATAAAATTGGATCTGTTTAAAAATAAATCAAGTGTGGGATGCTCATTGGCCAGTCTCCCTGACCTTGATATAAAACTATTTTGACCATAATTATATGTAATTCTATGAGGAAACATCGAAAATGTATTTCTTAGACGCGTTTCCCTTGAAGGTGCATATAACAATATTTTATCAAGCAAAAGTGGGCTGCAATTAGATTTATTATGTAATATGTTATATAACCTTTTAAGGTCTTTTAGATCTCGGCGTTGAGAGAGTGATCTGATCTGAACATTCGATTCCAGCTGAGAATATGTTAGTTGTGGTGCATTAAGTTTGGAAGCTATGTTTTTTAAGAATTTATGTTGAATCCTCTCTAACATCTGAATGTGTACATTATAGCAAGGATTCCAGACACAAGAAGAGTATTCGAGATGAGTTCTTATTAATGAGCAATATAGTTGCTTAATAGCTTTACTATTCGTAAAGTCAACGGTAACGCGCTTTATAAATCCGAGAAGTTGAAGAGATTTAGAGAGGATGTTGTGGATGTAAGGAATAAAAGTAAGCTTTGAATCCATAATCATACCTAAATCCTTAATTTCGGGAACATTCGTAAGTATATTATTTTTAATTAAATAAGGTTGTTTAAATACTGACCTAGTCTTATGAAAGATGATCAAGTCGCACTTTGAAGCATTCAGGTCCATACCATTGTTCTTACACCATCAAGCTACCAATCTGTCCAAGTCGGACTGAAGATTTAAACAGTCATCGAGGGAGGAGATTTTCATGTACAATTTTAAATCATCAGCAAAGAGGAGGAATTGATTATTTTTAAATAAAAAGGAACCCAGATGAGACCCCTGAGGAACCCCAGATGGGACTTTTATACTTGTGGATTGGAAATTGTTGAATCGGACTATTGGGGAGGGCCCAATCAAATAACTTCGTATCCAGGACAGCAACGGGCCACCAACATCCAGACCCTCCAGCTTAGATAAAAGAACCGCATGATTGACTCTATCAAACGCCTTGGAGAAGTCAGTGTAGATTGAGTGTACCTGAAAGCCATTCTCAGTTAGTGAGAATTGTTTTTTGTTAAGTTTAGCGTTGGATTATAATATTGAAGTCAATTTTTTACTGTGTTCAAACCCTTCACTGTTTTATCTTTTACGCTTTCCATGTATGACCAGCGAAAACAAACGCTGTGTCATCTGCATATGAAATAGTCAAGCAATGACTTTTTTTATGTTTCAGTAAAGAATTTATGTAAACAATGAATAGAGTGGCTCCAGCACTGGCACTTGTGGAATGTCAATCAAACTTTTTGGTTTATACTAACGACGTTATTTAATTTTACTATTTGATATCTATTTAATAGGTAACTATCAGGCAAATTACCAGCCACAACTTCGAGCACATAGAACAGTTTGTCATGGGGTATCGAACGCTTTTGCTAGGTACAAAAATAAAGCAAGACACTTCCTTTTACTGTTTAAGTTGTTAACAACCACTGTAATCTTCCTATGCATTGTGATATTATTTTGTTATCCTTAAAAAACACATTGCGTCGTTCTTTAAGGCATTTTTCAAATATTTTCGCAAAATTACTTATAAGACTTATTGGTCTATAATGTTGATAACATTTTTTGAACCGCATTTGTGTATAGGAGTGACCATTGAGATTTTTAATGTACTTGGGACTATTCCCTTTGAGAAAATTAAATTGAAGATATGCAATAGTGGAGTGATTATTTCTTGATGAGTCTGCTTTAATACTTCTACCTGAAAACCATCATGTCCAGGTGCACTGTTATCTTTTAAAGATGAAATATGATTTATTATTTCACTTCTTGTTACAGGATGCAAAAAAATAGATTTTTGCAGGGTTGGGTTTCTATGCCTTTCCCCATTCGTGGACTGAATAGCTTCCGCCATTTCAATTCCAATATTTATGAAATAATCATTGCAATAATTTGCCATTTTAAGGGAGTCATTAAAATGTTTACCTAAGTTATTTTTTATATTAATATATTCTTCTGCATTATCACTCTTCTCATATGTCGCATACTTGATTTATTTGATAGAGTTTTTATGCTATTTTTATTATTTTCAATTTGAGATTTATAATAGCCAATCTTTTGTCTATGAATCAACTTGCTTAGCAAATTACGATGGACCATGAAAAGACCCCATAATGCCAGTTAAGGGTTAAATAAAGTTTTTTCTTGAATAATTTTTTAAAATCCATTTACCACAGAATTCTTTGAAACAATGCTTTTAGTGTTAAAAAGTTTTAACTAGATATTTTTGGTAATAACTCAATTAAACTCTAATTATTATAATAGAATCCAAAAGTTGTCCATTTAAAAAATTGCCAACAATTAAAAAAACAGCAACTAAAGCGTTAAAGAACAATTATTTTCACTTTAACTAAAGGATATTTCCAATTCAATGAATATCCATTAAAAAGATCATTATTTTCCTGCAAAAACCGCCTTGTTAAATCATGTAATGGAACTTTTATGATAAAGTTACACTTTAACTTGCGTCACCAGGCGAGCTATTAGTAATTAACACATCGGAAATATAATTAGTTTATTATTAAATGTAATCATTAAAATACCTTAATAGTAAATCAATGTTTTTCCATGGTTTCAATAAAAGCCCACCAAATTTTCTGTTGCCGTTTTGATAAAATATATCTAAAATTAGTTTTAAGAAAGAAATTTTTTTTTTAGATTTACCAGTTGTCTCATTTATGCGCCAAGCTTACCAATGATACCAACAACGATATTGAGCGAGATTAGAATAATTCTAGACCGAAAATACATGCTATCTCTTTCTATAACATTTTTTCGAAAATTGATTATTTACGGAGTTACATTTTATTTGCAGTTTTAAAATACATAAGTTACTAGAATAATAAATTAAACATTCAAATCAAAGGTTCAAAGTGACGTCCTTCCTATTCAATGCATAAATTAATTATTTTTAAAAAATTTCGACGAACTCCATGGAAATAGCTATGCTATGTTTAAGGTTTAAAATAAATTCAAATGATTTCGTATCACATGCAAGCAATGTTATTTTAGCGTTTTTCTCGAAAACGGTTAGATTTATCGAAACAAAAGTGGTATACCGTTTTTATGTCAAAAGGTTAGGAGAATAAAAATATTTAGTCAAAATGCGCATACAGTGTAGGACAAAATAGTTGGTACCATTCAAATTAAAGTATATACTTCTATGTGGCGCCCTCTACAAAATGCAAAAAAGCGGTTGGCAAATTTGTATTCCTCATCCCGAAAAAACCCCATATACGAGATTTCGCCAAAATATTATGAGCGTGGCAAAGGCAAAAGGTATTGCAAAAAAACTGCAAATAAAATGTATCTTTAACACCCTGTAACTCCGTTAATTATCAATTTTCGAAAAAATGTTATAGGAAGAGATAGCATTTATTTTCGGTCACGAGTTATCCCCTAAATTTTTTGCTCATCATTTCCGGGAACCCTGTTTAATACTGTGGAAGTGGTAGGTACATTTTAAAATTTACAAAATATAATTTAAAAAATATATATTTCTAGGAAAAAGAACGTTTTGAAATTAAAAAAAAATTGCAACACCTACGGAATTTTTTAATTTTAAATAAGCACCTAACAAGCCATAGAAAATTGACAAATCGTACTCATTAACACCAGGTTTTTGATGCGATTTTCTGCCCACCGGTCGCGGCGTCCTACCACTTCTTCGGCGCGAAAGTCTGCGCCGCCTCTCCCGCCGTATAAAGACAAACCATCAGCGTCGCGACGCCACAGCCGGTATATCCTCTGCAGTGTCCAAAGCAGCGATTAAAATCCGGGTCGCGCCGATACCAGACGCGCTCGTGCGATCTCCGATTGTCCACAACCTGTTGAGTTTCACACCGCTCCGCAAGAACTTTTGGCCGGCGGCAGAAGAATTTTGGGTCCGTCTTTGAAAGTTTTAAGGTAAAGGTTGTTTCTGCCTTAATTTAACTCGACTAAACTAAACTTCTAATGTAAATTTATTTACCTGTAGTTAAAGGATACCTTTAAGGTTTGCTATCAACTATTCAAGTTGTCAAGAATAAAGGAAAACACTTGCTGGGAAGCAACGAAAAATGAAATCATTTGAAGCTAAAAAAATTGAGCTTTATCTATTTGTGTATATACAGTGTGACCAGTAAGGTCCGCATCATATGGGATTTTTTTTTATTAATAGCTTTGTTCGAAATTTGACTTTGGCATCAAGTTTTGCTTCGATCAAGATGAAACTTAAGCAAAAAATAGTAGTCACGTGATTCGCATTATTTGTCAAATTTTAATTTTTTCCAAAAAAATAATTCAAAGAGAGAGTTATTTCTGAAAATATCGAAAAAAGTTATTAAAAATAGTTTTTTTAATGCAGTTTCTAGCCCATATGCAAAATTTCATCTGCATAAGATAATTTTGATTTTACACCCACCACTAAAATTTATTTTCCACTTTACTGATGACACTGTGTTATTTTTTTGTCTTAATATTAAGGTGTATTACTTTCAGACACAAACTACGTTTTCAAAAATACTTATTTTATGAAGTTACCTTATAGAGGGTCAAAAACAAATAAACTTTGCATCACATGCGACCAAATTTTAATAGCCCAATTTTGATTTTGTAGAAAAACACACATTTAATATGGCGCTATTTTAAAAAAAAGATATATCTAAAATAAAGCATTGTCAAAACTAAGAAGTTTTATGTAGGTTGCGTTGAGTCTTATTTTGCAAAAGCGGTGCAATTTACAAAATATGGGTAAAAAATCAGAATTATCTTATGCAGCTAAAATTTAGCATATGCGCTAGAAACTGCATTAAAAAAAAACTTTTTCTAATAACTTTTTTCGATACTTTCAGAAATAACCCCACTTTTGAAGTATTTTTTGGAAAAAATTAAAATTTGACAGATAATGCGAATCACGTGACTACTATTTTTTGCTTAATTTTTATCTCGATCGAGGCAGAACTTGATGCCAAAGTCAAATTTTGAATAAAGCTATTAATAAAAAAAATCCCATATGATGCTCACTTTACTGGTGAAACTGTATATATTCTTAATAATAAGTGACAAACGCGTCTTTTATGGAACTAGCAATAATTTAATTAATAGAGAATTTTCGTTTCCGAAATCCAATTGTGTGTTTTTAACAGATTGGCATTATCTATGATCATTTTTATATTTGTAAGTTCATATGTTTGCTAGCTTCTATAACTAATTTATGACCTGCATACAGTATGTAAGATTGGTTAGTTTTGGCCTAGAATTTTCTTATTTTTTGTTCATATATTTTGTTTAGATAGCACATAAAGAAAAATAACTCAATGACTGAAAAGACAACGGTGTGTATAAATATACAATAATAACCCATCAACCAGTTTTTCTTTATTAAAAGTTAAAATTCTCAAATTGTGGCAAATTTTGACTTAAATAAATTTTCAGACGTTACGGATGCAAGGAACGTTTTAAGAATATGATAAGTCTTGATATACATTTTGTTAAAAACACAACCTCTTATGATATAATATGCATTTTATATTATCTGTAACAACTTTTCAATATATAATTCACATTTCTTTAATTGAATCATAACTCCTTGGTATATAACGCACATTTTGCTTGTGGGGGCTGTAACTTTTACACAACCTTAGTTTAAAAACAATAATAAAAAAGCCGTTTAGAAAACGTCATTTACCTGCCATTACCTCCGAATTTTTCAAATTTTTAAGGTCAAACAAACGTCAACTAATAAACCAAGATTATTTATAAAAACAGTGGTATATACAGGGTGTCAGGAAAAAATAGGTCAACCGTTAACTATATTTAAAAATAATATGACTATTGTTCCATATACAAAGTTTAAAATTAAAAACTGATTTTTTTTAAAAATTCGAGTATTTAATAATATATAAATTTCAAATTTGGTACATTGCTTCACCATAAACAGTTACATCTTTTGAGAAAAAAAACAATTGTCAAATATTTAAAATAGAGGGTGTCCAGTACGCTCTGACTCTATATTTTTTCAGGTAATCATTTGTTTTTGATTATTTTTTGATTCCCATAATATTTCGATAAAATGATGCGTTTTGGAGATAATTTGAAAAGTATGGGTCTTTAACTAATGCCAACGCTGCTTACGGTAATCGAGTATATTGAGTATGAAGGTCAAAAATAAAAAATTACATTATAAAAGTAATATTATTTTTACTCAAGGAATATATGGTTAAAGGATTGACCTCATAATAGAGAAGTTCTGAATTCAAAATCCCGTAGAGGCATAAAACTTTTTCAATTTTAAAAAACTTTGCACACCAAAAAACAATTTTCGATTAAACACATTTAAAAAATATTTAATGTACTTTTTAAAGCAAGAACCGTAGCGAACTTATTTGTAAAAAGCGGTTCATCGTCTTCGTAATGATGGTTAATGTCGACGGCAAATTTTAGACAGAGAGTTGACCAAGGTTTCAACTTTTATTACTTTGTCTATTTATCTAACATCTCCTTGATTGATTTTGATTCTGTCCGCTACTTAATCCCATCAGAGTTATGGCTAGCTAATTGGCAGTAAATGGCAAGGTTATTATGTATTCAGCGATTTCGATTTACAATCCTGGGTAAGATAAATATACGAAGTAGCTAATAATTCTAGATTTTTAATCTATTCCTGTTTAAAATCGATCCATCAATCATACAACCCTAGTATTCTATTGACTATTTTTTAAAGTGCATATTAAGTTATACATAAGTACCAAATTAAAATTTTTTATTTCTTGTCATTTTTAAGATACTAAACAAACAAAAATTAATTTAATTGAAAAATAAAAAATACCGTCAGTAGATACTAGTGATGTTAAAGAGCAGGTAAATTGCTGAACAGGTTTGAACAGTTCGGTTCTCAGTCGGGAACCTGTTCCGTAAACCTGTTCACCTGTTCTTTTGTCATAAATAATTATTGTCAGTCACTCACTTGGTAAAAAAAGGTGAAAGGTCGGCAAAGTAAGAAGAAACCGGTTTTATTAATCACTTTCTAAAAAAAAAAAGGTCGGCAGTTCCGTAAACTGACAATACAGAACACCGCTGTTCCCTGTCTGCTCCAAAGAAAGAAGAAACAAAGAACAGCCTGTTCTTTTGATGAGTGATTGGTGATTTATGAATGATGGCAGGCGGGTCGTCGTTTGAGAAAAAAAGAACAGGCTGTTCTTTGTTTGTTCTTTCTTTGGAGCAGACAGGAAACAGGGAGCAGTGAGAGCACATGAGCAGACAGGGAACAGGGAGCAGTGAGAGCACATATGCGGATGCAGCGGTGTTCTGTTTTGTCAGTTTACGGAACTAACGATGTTTTTTTTTTTTTTTTTTTTTTTTTTTTTAGAAAGTGATTAACAAAAAAATACTGACTGACAATAATTCATGATCAAAAAGAACAGGTTAACGGAACAGGTTCCCGGGTGACAACTGCTGACTGAACCACTGTTCAGCAATTTACCTGCTCTTTAACATCACTCCAGCGCAACTGTCATAAGTCTATCTAAAGAACCGGTTCAGTTCTTTTACAAAGAACAGTTCACTGACCTGTTCGGTTCTTTTCTTAACAACTCTAGTAGATACTCAAAATGTTGTTCATTTACTATTTGGCAATATCCTGAACGCAAGTTAAGCTATTTTTGAACGTTTCTTATTACTTCGGGAGAAATTAACCAACATTCCTGTCTTATTCATAATTTATAACTTATGTATAAGTTAATATGCACTTTAAAAATAGTCATGACCTACGCGAGTGTAGGTTAATTTTTCCCAAAGTGATTAGAAACGTTTAAAATAAGTTTTTTCGGCAACCGTCCGGGAAGTACCCACTTCCCGGACGCTTTTCCTTTGGGAAAGTAGCATTTCTCCGGCCCAGTCCGGGAAGTACGTACTTCCCGGACTAGGCCGAGAAGAATCACATCAATATAAGCAATTGCTCGAATTTTAATATAAATATTAATATAAATAAGAATTAGAATGTTTCTGTTAGTACCTATCTTCTGTTCGAATTTCAATATTTAATACAAATAAGAATTAAAATGTTCGAAATTTTGTTCTACAAAGAAATATAATAAAGAAAATATGTGTCTCATTGATTTGTTATTCTACATGGTTGCCGAAAAAATAGTGTACGCAACACCTCCGAAAACAGTTTTTTTGGACTCGCAGACTTCCAGGACTCGCCTACGGCTCGTCCTAGAATTTTATCGACTCGTCCAAAAAAACAGTATTTTCCGGACTTGTTACGTAAATTACTATTACTTGCGTCTAGGATATTGCCAAATAGTGAATGGACAACATTTCGAGCATTTATTGACAAAAAAATATTAATAATCGTCGGAAGTTTTTTTTTAAATTTTTCAATTAACAAGTGGAGTTCTGCTAGGCAACTCGAAAACAAAATTTTTATATTTCAGTTAAAGCCCGAACATTATTTACAAGAAAATATTCTTGATGGTGTAACAATGTACCAGCTTAAACGTATATAAGTTATAAAGGTGAACTGAAATTGAAATTCGACCGGTTTTTCTCAAATATTGATTGCTACTAAAATGTAGGCGACTGGGATGTGTAGCTTAGACAGTTGGAAGTAAAATTTTATTTAGTTAAAGTGTGTTTATTATGTTTTATGGTGCGTTAATTGTTTACTGAGAAACACCACAGCTTTTTATTAGTTTTGTTTAACGAACAGCAAGGCAATGCAAGATTATAACATTTCGTTATTCTACCGTGACATGGGCGATAAAATACATTTCTACTAAATAAAAATCCGTACGAGTTTCAGAAAACAATAAATTTAAAGAGTTCCCGTTGTTTTCGTATGACTCACTTATGGAAACGTGTTGTTTCCAGTAAAATCAAAAGAAACAATTTCCACTTTATGATCAACTTGGAGAATTATAACATTAAATATTAACGCTTTAAAAATATTTTATAGAGAACACTTACGTTATTGAACATATAAAAAGTCTAAACCACAAATATATTTAATAAAAATCCTGGCCTAATATTTTTTGATCTTTTACTTTAATGTAAAGATTTTCCCATATTTTTCTTAAAGCTATTTGTAGTTTGGACAGACTTCTTATTTTTTCATTTAAAGATTTAACCACTGAAAGAATGGAGTACGTCTTGAACTTACGTAATTGCTGCAAGATACACTGGTTCTGAGCATGGTACAATAAACGTACTACGAGTTCTGAGGCTGTACCGTTCATACTTTCACTAATGTAGTAAAACTTTTATACTTGAATCTGTAACACTGACCAAGTGGTAGAAGAGGTTACTTTTGACTGCGTTGGGAATAATTTTATAAACCTTCCTTGCAAAGAGAGGATGTTCTAATCAAAATAAAACCTTTTATTTTAACCAATTACAAATATTTTTTTCTATAAACATTCCTCTACTAAATTAGAAATGTATTTGCCCTAGTTCCATGACATGCACTATGCACTATTTCTCGAAACAACTTTTTTATAAACTGAGCTTATGTCTTACACTGCAGCAAAGTTCTGGTTAAGTAATCCATTATTTGATGTGGTCAAGAACCGTGAAAAGGGTAAGCACGTGGGCTTGACTCTGTATGATCTTAGCAAGACTTTTGACTGCATCTCTCATGGTCTTCTAGTTGAAAAACGTTCAAGGCATGGTATTCGAGGTCTTCCTCTCAATCTAATCTCATTCTATCTAAAATTCAAATACCAATGTGTCCAGCTCAGGGAATCAAGGTAATCTTTTATGCCTGTTGAGAGCGGCGTACCGCAGGGTTCCGTCCTCGGTCCGCTTTTATTTATTGTATATATTAATGATCTGTGCCATTACTTAGCCCCAAATAAATGTGTTTCTTTTGCGGATGACACTTCATTTATTATCTTCGATGTGGATTTTCTGAGCATACTGCGGAGCATGTCATCTTTACAATCTAAAGCCCACGACTGATTTACAAATAATGATCTACAGCTTAATCTCTAAAAAACACAGCCTATTATTTTTCTGCCAATAACACTGTTACCTGCGGTAAATCGGTAAAATCATTGAAAATCACACTGGATAATCGATTAAACTGGACTGTACATGTTAATATATTTACAGACAGTGGCGGCTCGTAACTAGCGAGTCAGGGGGGGCGCTGGCTTTAAATAAAATTTCTTTTAAATGTCTATTGTTTTCGAAAGTACGTGTCTATTTTTTCTAACTTTCTCGTTGTGAATTTTAATTTCATCAGCATATAAGCACTACTTAAACAAGTTAAAATATTAGTTTGTCCTAACATCTCAAAACTTACCACATTATGACGATGTTTTGCACTATTTTCATGTTTTTTTATTTTCTCTGAAAGATGTTTTAAGTCCTGCACCCCATTTATAGTCCAATTATCATCCCATATTACACGAAATTTTCCAACTTTATAACGTAACTAATAAGTAAATCAAATCAAAACAAATAAACAAAACATCAGCCGCATCGACAGGTCGCCTCGTACAATAATATATCGATTATTCTACCGTGGCATCGCGATTCGCGAACAGCTGTTGTTGGGCGCGGAAAATTGGAGCTCATCCGTGGCCGCTCGTTGTGCGATGTGTAGGTGACGTCACGCCTCCGTCGTCATGGCAACTCATCGAGAAGTCGCGTTGAATCGGGACGAATAATCGGTCGCCCGCGCTTAGTATACCTTGAAAGCGCGCAACTCGCTTGTCTATGAGTATAACCTGCCCGTTGAAATAGGGCTATGTTTGGTTTGAATAATTATGCCCTCGCTTAGTATAACCTACCCACTGGAATAGGGTTATGTTTGGTTTGAATTATTTTAATGGATTGCTTATATACATTGCTTCATTGGTTTTTTTAAGTAAAGTATTTTTGGATTCTGTTTGAAATAATTGCAGGGAGGGCGGCGCCCCAGAGCCCTTCATTAACGAGCCGCCACCGCTTACAGAAAAAACTAGCATCCTCTACTTTTGTCCTATGCAGATTAAAAAATTCAGTTAATCCACCCTTTTAACTATTTTTTCGCACTTTATTTTGATTCTCATTTGAGTTATGGTGTCGTATTGTGGGGTTCTTCAGCAAAGCTTTTAGACAAGAAGAAAGCTATTCGTGTAATTGCCGATGCTGGTTGCTTTTACCACTGTCAGCCCCTTTTTAAGAGGTTTGGAATTATGTCTCTAACTTCTCTGTTTATATTCATCACCTGCTCGAAATTCATAAAAACAAGAATAATTTTTCCTTAAATTCAAATTTTCATGACTACTCAACTAGAGGTTCTGGCTTAATCAGACCTAAACAAATTTTCTACAAGCAGGCCAAGGATAATTCTATTAATATCTCATTGTATAGTGTACTGCCTGAAAATGTAAAGCTCTTAGTTATTCAAAATTCAAATCTATGATTAAAAAATCTTTTCGCCGTCACTTTTTATTCAGTTCGGGAGTATATGGACACACCCACAGTAGATAGGTTGTTTTAACCAATTTTTCCTATTGTAGTGTGGGAAATATTAAAATATTTTCAAAGATTTAAAGATATAATTAAGAAATTTCTTGAATCCCATGCTTTCTGCTCAGTGGTAGAATACTTTTATGTTGTTAATTCACAAACACTCAAATTCTAACTGTTTTTGTTATTACTGTTTGTTTATAACATTTGTGTATGTAATGTTCTTATGCAATTATGTTTTAATATATATTTTAATTTAATATACGAACAAAACACTATATTGTGTTAAAATTCCACTATATTCAAAAAAACACAAACAAACAAAAACATTTGTCGACTCAACATGTTTCGCTATACTGTAGCTTTATCAAGAGTGAATAAACAAACCTAGGTGTAAGTATATATACCTAAGATTGGGTTTTCCAACAATTCAAAACAAATTTAATAGGGGTGAGTTATTAAGATCTAATTGACAATTTAGGAGGTTATTTGTATTTTTAAGTTTATTTATTACTAGGGATTCCAGCAAATTAAGTTTATTACCCTTATTCTCTGTATGAAGAATTTGGAAATTGTAATTAAAATTATGAGAATATTCTAGTAAATGATTTGCATAAAGGGAGTCTGTTTTTTCCAACGTAAAGCTAGAACTGTGTTCTCGAATTATTTTTGAAAAGCTTCTACCAGATTGACCTATGTATGTTTTGGGGCAATCTTGACAAGTTAGTTTATAAACACCGCATTTATTGTCATAGGTCAATCTGGTAGAAGCTTTTCAAAAAGAATTCGAGAACACAGTTCTAGCTTTACGTAGGAAAAAAACATACTCCCTTTATGCAAATCATTTACTAGAAGATTCTCATAATTTTAATTACAATTTCCAAATCCTTCATACAGAGAATAAGGGTAATAAACTTAATTTGCTGGAATCCCTAGAAATAAATAAACTTAAAAATACAAATAACCTCCTAAATTGTCAATTAGATCTTAATAACTCACCCCTATTAAATTTGTTTTGAATTGTTGGAATACCCAATCTTAGGTATATATACTTACACCTAGGTTTGTTTATTCACTCTTGATAAAGCTACAGTGTAGCGAAACATGTTGAGTCGACAAATGTTTTTGTTTGTTTGTGTTTTTTTGAATATAGTGGAATTTTAACACAGTGTTTTCTTCGTATATTAAAATGGAGTTCCACCAAGTAAAGGCAGAATCAATTCAATTATTTTAATTTAGTTAAATACATGCATCCTGGAATGTTTTATATTTTATATGACTTAATACTAATTTGTAATTTACAAAAATGTGGTCAAATAAAAATGTCTATTGTATTAGGCCATATTTATGAAATGAAAAATAATTTTTTTTTTAAGTATATTTAAAAAAATAAATATTTTCACCATCCTTTTATGATCTATTAACAAGCGAGATCTTAATGGCGACCGCCGAATTCGGGACACACTGTATGGCTTCTAGCAGTACGTCACCTAATAGTCTTATCAATAATTGCGTATAATGTAAAGCTTTTCTTTGTGAAAAATATATCCTTTTTCTGACCCTCCTTCGGTAAATAAACTCCAATCAATAAATATATATTGAAAAAGTAAATGAGCGACTTTGTTGTCGGTTTTAGTGGCAAAACAAAATGCAAAGAATGAGAATAATGAAAAGGTATTGATATTGTTGCTTTTATTCCAAGAAATGAAAGATTTATTGTGGGGTTATTTCTTAATAAAAAAAAAATCATAAATAGGAGAGAGGAAATTATTCTTTATCAATGGAAAATCAGTGTTGCACAGTTGCTGTGAGAGTATGAAAATAACACATACAGTGTTAGGGGAAATTGGTATAATACGGCATACTAGGATAAAATGACACACTACCTGTATAATAAATTACGCGCATCTCTTAAATCCCGTCATGCGATTTTCGACACTGGTGGGGAGCATACGACAACTGGAGATTGAAACGAAGAAGATGTCAGTGGATGTTTAGCGGTGGTAGGTATTAGTTTGTTTTCGTGTATGTTTGAAATTGTTTGGAGATTAAGAAAACGTGCCTGAAACTCATAACGTACAACTTATTGAACAATTATTTATAACTTGACAGGTAAGTAGGATACTGAAGCATGTTTTTGTATTATTTGTATATTTTAAAAGTTATTTTATAAATATTTAATAACAAACAAAATTGACTTAGCCGTTTTGGATAAAATGGCACAGGGGTGATATGTTTAAAATGGTACTGTGCCGTTTTATCCAAGATTATAAAATAATATTATTTTGTGTTTTAGATAATGCGCGTTATTGCCTAAACTGCAACATCTAGAGAATAAAATAAAGCGAAAGAGCCAGGGACCAAATGTTTTAAACTCAACTTCAAATTTAATAGAGATGAAACAAAAAGCAGAAGAAAAAAAATTGAGATCTCAAAGAAAACGAAAAGCGAAAGTAGACCTTATACAGATCAGTTCCCCAAATTTGATTCCGAAAACGAAGCCATTTCATCAGAATAATGATAAAGCATCTTATCTGTATTGTAATGAACTTTTTTCAATGTCTAAGCCTAAGGAGATTTGGATTTGCTGTCAAAGTTGTGGAAAATGGAGCCACTGTGTTAAGTGTGCAGGACTTTCTCCAAAAACTGAAAATCTGAAATGTGTGTTGCCTACATACAAATTCCAATACCACGCAAAACAACCAATTTCTACAAACGCATACAGACAGATATACTATTACATAATGTGTATTTTAATAACATTTCTTGTATTCTCCAACCACTCTACGAAACGTACCACACTCACCCAGAACGAAAACAACCCGAGGCACAAACTTTTTTAAAAATTTTTTTAAAATTATATTGTGGTAATATTGGCTTAAATTTTGTACGTCTATATTAAAATTTACAGTATTCTCAGTTCTGTGTATGTGGGCCATCTCGAGAAACAATCGTTTTTTAAAATTCGATTCTCTATGCAGAATTTCGGTTTTCTCAAAATTAAAATTGTGGCCCTCAGCAAAACGATGTGTGGATGGGGCAGTTTTTGGATTGTCGGCGTTTGTAACGTAACAGTCTCTTTTGTGGTCTGCCATTCGTTTTTTCAGATATTGTTTGGTTTGGCCGATGTAGCAACGTTCACAATTATTGCACGGTACTTTATAAATTACTTCGCTTAGCATGTTGAAGTCTGTCTTATCTTTTACTTATGAAAATATATTACCAACCTTCTGTGTATTATAAAATGCAATTTGCCCACCTGGCGACTTAAGTTTTTTTGATAAATATTCGGAGATATTTTTTATGTAAGGCATTTTGAAGTATTTTTTGTTGTTGTTTTGTGCTGGAGCAATCGTGCTTTCATACTGAGGTGGGGGTAAGTTCAATAATTTATGTATCAGAGTTTTTGGATTGGTTACTCTGAATGTGATTATAAAGGGTTTTCCAATAAGAACGATATGATTTTGAAACGATATGGTAACCATGGTAATAAAGTTATACCTGTCACCAGTTGTCAGTTATTGTCAGTAAACTATAACAATTTATTATGGCTAAATACGCGCTTCAAGAACGTTTGGTTATTATCCAAAAATTTTACGAAAATAGACGATCTTTTGTGAACACTTATCGCGCACTTCGCGAGAACTTTGTTGTAAATAATCGTCCTCCTTTGCTTGCCATTCGTCGCATCGTTGAGAAATTTAAAAATAATTTTACTCTTCACGATATAAAAACACCAAGAAGATATCGAAACGCAAGAACTGTTGAGAATATTGCTGCTGTAAGAGATAGTGTTGCAGTGGTTCCAAATTTATCAATTCCTCGTCGTGCTCAAGAGTTAAGGATTAAAAAAACGACAACTTGGCGTATTTTGAAAGAAGACTTAAATTTACACCCGTATAAGATTGTTTTGACCCAAGAACTTAAGCTACTGGACCATCGTCGGCGCAGAGAATTTTCTGCTTGGAGTTTATAACAACTTGAAAGGGATCCTAATTTTGCCAAAAAAATTATCTTTTCAGATGAAGCTCATTTTTGGTTAAGTGGATACGTTAACAAGCAAAATTGCCGTTTTTGGTGTGAAAACAATTCACAACAGATTCATGAGAAGCCTTTGTATCCGCTAAAGGTAACTGTATGGTGTGGTTTATGGTATGGTGGCATCATCGGACCATTTTCTTTTCCAAAATGAGGCAGGAGATGCAGTTACAGTGAATGGTGAACGATATCGACAGATGTTAAGAATTTTTTTGTGGCCAAATTTAGATGCACTTGATTTGGAGGATATGTGGTTCCAGCAAGACGGTGCCACATGTCACACTGCTCATGAAACTATTGATATACTGCAAGAAAAGTTTGACGAAAGGATAATTTCAAGGAATGCTACTGTTCAGTGGCCTCCAAGAAGCTGTGATTTAACTCCTTTAGATTACTTCTTGTGGGGCTATTTGACATCTAAGGTTTATGAAAACAGACCACAAACACTTGATGCATTAAGGTTGAACATTGAACCCTGCATTCTTCAGATCACGCCCCCCGATTTATTGCATAAAGTCATCGAAAATTGGGTTCGTCGAATTCGCTCGTGTACACGAAGTCGCGGAGGACATTTAAACGATGTGTTATTCAAAACATAAATGTTATCGACTATACTTTAAGATAATATAAAACGTTTTGTTGTATCTGAAATTATTTTAATTTTATTTCATTTTGAAATCATATCGTTCTTATTGGAAAACCCTTTACAATCAATTTTGTGCCTTATTTTATTTATACATATGTATAATTTTGTAATTTTAAAGTAGTCCTTTGTTTCTTTGTGCATTAGCCCTGATGATGGTGCGGACTGCACCGAAACGTTGGCAGTGATTTAAACAATAAAAATTGTCCAAATAGCTAAAATCTGACCTTTAATTTAACAATAAAGTAGTGGACGAAACCTCAACAGATATAATCTCCTCAGATGTTTTCTCGTCTCGTCTCGGAACATAATGTTAATAAAAAAATTATCGCTTTAATATTACGATAAGTTCTGTAAACAGAATAATATATCGTCTAACCCCTCTATTTTTGAGCAATCAGTCTTCAGAAATCATTAAAATGGCCAAATGAAGCAGATAAACGAATAAGTTCCGTTCCAACGAGTGCTTGCTTTTGGACAGTCACGAAACCATGCAAAGTTAAAGCCTGCGCACAAAATATTTCCCAACAGTTTCATGACGGTTCTGGGACGGTACATAAATTGAGTCTTGGAACAAACCTATAGTTTTCATATACCTATACACAGCTATTTTCATTGACTATAATACATTAATTTACACGTAAAAAATACTACCTACATAAAAACCCTTTAAAAATAATTCGTTTTACTTTTATAACAGATTTTTGTTTTATGATTATTTTCCCGCATTTTAGTATGTAGTTGATATTAAGTATTGGTTCACATAAAATATCAATAAGCATAAATAAAGCCGTAAACATCAATTTACAAAATCTTTTTGGTATTATAAGGATACGTAGTATATATTTATTTTCATAAATTTAGAAGTGTATGTACAAAAAAAATAAAATAAATTGATCTAAATATTTTTGGATGAAAACAGAAAAAGTTATTTTCTTAGCTTTAAACGCCGGCACCGCCTTAAGAAAATAAAATATCAAGATTCCTTTAAATTTATCCATGCAATTTAAAAACTCTTGGGGTAAATATAAATTTAATATAAAGGGTGACTTTTTGTAAAGCTACAATAATTATCAACGAAAAATATTCTTAGCTAACGGACTTTCAAGTGTGAAAAGACCTGCATTTTGCATTGAAGTACACAGGGATGCCAAAAACAATGGATTCCTTGGTGCCAAGCAGACATTGACAGCTGTTTCGTCCTTGTTAGGAACTCATCAGAATGCCACAACCCGAAGCAACTCCACCGATAACACTGCAGCGCATTTAAACCCTGCTTAATAAATTAGCAAGTAGTAAATAAGCCGCAACGCCATCATGTTGGAATCAACAACAATACAGGTACAATGAAGTGTGGATGTAAAAGGACTTTAAAAAACAACAAAAAAACGGCGCAAACACTCTCCAATATAGGGTACGACATTTAGTACTTCTCCATATCAGTCTGCTTGATCGGCAAATACAGAAAAAAATTGCACTAGAAGTACCCACCAGCGTGCGTGCTATCCGTTACAACGCCGTGTCTAATAAAAAGTAGAGATCGCGACGAAACAGCTGTCAATGTCTACTCGGCCCCAGGGAATCCATTGTTTTTGGTATCCCTGTGTACTTCAATGTAAAATGCAGGTCTTTTCACACTTTAAAGTCCGCTAGCTGAGAATATTTTTCGTTGATATAAAATATACGGACGCGATTACTCTACTTTTTACCATAAATATATTTTCTACAATTAAGGAGATATCAAGACAATAAAAATTCCATTTCTAAAAAAACGCAGGAAATAAAAATGAGGGACTTGCGGACTACCCTCACCCACCCCTGAAGCACTACCCTCATCTACTTTAAAATCTTAAATAGCACTACCCCACTTGTGACACTCTACTGGAAAGCTAATCAAAAATGATTTTCAGTTATACCAAAATTAATGAGATTTTGAAAAAATATTTTAAAACTTGTTTTTGCAAAATTTTGAGGAACAAATTAGAAAATACACGTAAATGATAAAAAATTATCCTAAGTCTAAATTACAACAACGTTGTAGTGCTAAAACTCAGTTTTTTTTGTGCTATATCGGAAATACTTGTTTTTTGCTATTTTTTAAGGGATTTTGTACTGTACAGGGTGGCCCATTAATAAGGGAGGCCAGCTTTATCTCGGAAACCATTAATCGTACAGCTTTCGGAAAAAAATTTTTATGAGTAAAGCGGTCATGAGAAAATTCTGGAAATTACCTTCAAGTTCCTCATTTCGCCGCAAGGGGACACAATTGAAAATTAGTTTTTTAAATTTTAAATTTTTCCAAAAATTCCCATATTAAGGTATACCTCTGATTATATTATTGGAAAGCTTAGACAATTCTGCATCTTTTGGTTTAATGCTTGTTGGCGTACCGACCTTGATAAGAGTGGGCGAAGCTATTGAATGTGTAAACATTAAAATCGCTGTAACTTCTAAACGACTTATCCGATTTTACTAAATTTAAGCTTGTTTGGAAGGGGAAAATAAGTACCTTCAATCGTCGTGTCCAGCAGTACACGATAGTGTTTAATAAAATTGCTAGAGGGCGCAATTTGTAATAATAACAGTTTTTTGATTTTATCCAGAAAATTCAAACCATACGGTATAACTATGACATCATATTCGGAAAGTAGATTAAATTAAAGACCGCAGTTTGATATTGTTGTTCGTTTCAGAATTATTGCCAAAACAATAAATTTTAATTCAAATTGCACCCTCTAGCAATTTTATTAGAAACTATTGTGTACCATTGGATATGACAATTAAAGGTACTTACCTTTTCCTTCCAAAAAAGCTAAATTTAGTAAAATCGGATAAGTTGTTTAGAAGTTACAGCGATTTTAATGTTTACACTTTCACTTGATAAGAGTGGGAGAAGCTATTGAAAGTGTAATCATTAAAATCGCTGTAACTTCTAAACGACTTATCCGATTTTACTAAATTTAAGCTTGTTTGGAAGTACCTTCAATTGTCGTATCCAATGGTATACAATAGTTTCTAATAAAATTGCTAGAGGGCGCAATTTGTATTAAAAATTATTGTTCTGGTAATAACTCTGAAACGAACAAAGATATCGAACTGCGGTTTTCACATCTTTTCTTGTAAATTCCACCTACTTTCCGATTATGATGTCATAGGTACACCGTATGATTTGAATTTTCGGGATAAAATCAAAAAAACTGTTATTATTACAAGTTGCGCTCTCTAGCAATTTTATTAGAAACTATCGTGTACCCTTGGATAAAAGACGATTAAAGGTACTTACCTTTCCCTTCCAAACAAGCTTAAATTTACTAAAATCGGATAAATCGTTTAAAAGTTACGGCGATTTTAATGTTTACACATTCAATAGCTTCCCCCACTCTTATCAAGGATGGTACGCCAACGAGCCTTAAACCAAAATCATGCAGAATTGTCTAAGCTTTCCAATGATATAATCAAAGTTATACCTTAATATGGGAATTTTCGGAGAAATTTAAAATTTAAAAAACTAATTTTCAATTGTGCCCCCTTGCGGCGAAATAAGGAACTTGAATGTAATTTTCAGAATTTTCTCATGACCGCTTTACTCATAAAATTTTTTTTCCGAAAGCTGTACGATTAATGGTTTCCGAGATATTATAGCCGGCGTCCCTTATTAATGGGCCACCCTGTACATACTAACATTAAAATTGAATAAACTTATTTTGCCGAGGTTGGTAAGAGAATTTCAGAGTCTCCCTAGCGTAAGCGGTTAGAGCGTTCGACTGGTGTTCGAGAGGTTCCGGGTTCGCTATATACCGACGACATATTTGAACGAATGGAAAACAGATCCTATTGATCATTGGTCATGAGTGAGTTTCATTACCTTAATAACCCCCTCTCCAGTTCGAGATCACCAGTTATTTAAAACTGCATATTATACTAACATTAAAATTGAATAAAGTTATATAGCCGAGGTTGGTGAGAGTATTTTATTAAGTTCTGAAAATAATTTACGTTTTGTTCTAAACAGAAATAAAGTCGATTTTCAAATTCCTCCCTAACTTTTCGAACAATTTCTATTGGAATACTTCGACAAGCATCAATTACCATTTGATGGTATTCTTCCAGAGAAGATGCCCATACAATAAAGTCCATAGGTGTTCTTGGAGGCCACTTAATTGTTTGGATAATTTTGGTACAACCACTTTCTCGTCACAGCAGGATAGCGTGGAGTGCACCATCTTGCTGAAAGTGTAGAAGCTGTTCATTCGAATTTAGATTGTCTTGTAAGTTTCTTTGGTTTTTAAGTTCATGAACAATCTAGGCCTCTCTAGTTTGGTTGAGTATTTCATCCTAAACTTGGTCGGTTAAATTTCCTTCAATAAAAAAAGGACCCATGATATTGCCTTTCAATATCCCAGCCTTAGCATTAATTTTTTGGTGATATTGAGGGTGTCTTTCTGTAGAAAGTTGTCGATTGACGTCACTCCAGTTAGCATCTAATGTTAGGGAGGAATTTAAAAACCGACTTTATTTCCGTTTAAAACAAAATGGAAATCACTTTGGGCACCTAGTTAAAAAAAGTACAGAAAACAAATACTTGTTATTGCAAGAAAAAATATAACAATAAATAGATTTAGCACTACAATAGCGTTTTAATTTAGGCTTAGGATGTTCTCAAAATTTTGTACTTAAATCTCATTAACTTTGGTAGAGCTGAAAAGCATTTATGGAGAATATGACGTAACGGTCACTGGTCATTGAACAAGCTTTATTTTCACGTCGCATTCGCTACCATAATAAGCTTATTATGCAACCGTAAAGGGAATATTTGACTTTTGATAAAAAGAAGCAGCGGTGATCTAAGGCAAATAAATTGATAGTATTACCAACATAAAATTTAAATATGAAAATTTACAAAATTTGTTTCTTGTTTAACAAGTAGCCTTAAACTTAATTCTTTTTCTTAACTTCCGTCGATTTAATTTAAAATACTTTTATGTTAGTTTAAATTTAAATGAGAAAGGTTTTATAAAATATGAGGTATTTTCAACAATTTCGATTTCCGTTTAAACTGTTTAGCATAAAGTAATGTAGGTATTTGAAAAGCGAACTTAAGGCAAACATTTTCGTTAAACTTCACTCTTATACTTTATAATACAAGAGGGGAAATTATGTCGGAAGTACTAGTTTTAATCGAGGAGAGATTCAAATAAAAATATGCATTTATTCTTTTATCGAAATAATAATACCGTGCGAGCAAAAATTATTTGCATCAAAGAGAGCCTTGCATCTAAGGACGTAATGCTTAGCCGTAGAGCTTAATACCTGTTGGGTGTCAGTACCTAACTACCTGAATTAACAATCAATCGTTATTCCGTCATCTTTGACAGTCGTTACAAGTAATTTGATTCATCGCAAATTTTTCCAATTTCTTGAACAATTCACACAATGGGCTTTACGGAACAGCACAAAACATTCATGGTTGAAGCGTATTTTCGAAACGGGGTTAGAGTAATTGGTGAGTGGCAATACAATCCGGGTTTGTGCATGGACGATTTTCACGAACATTTTCCTAACGTTGCTTTTATTGCTGGGGATTTTTTTCATTGCCTGAAAAGAACCGTGGCTGTGTTTAGGAAAACAGGTTCTATGCAACACAAAAAAGGAGCAGGAAGACCATATCTGTAAGAACAGAAGAACTTGTTGCAAACGTTCTTGGAATAATGCAAAATACGCCAACAAATTGTATAAGACGCCTGTTCCAAGAAGTGGGAAGATCTTATGGAACATGCAGGACTATTCTTAAGAAGCAGCTAAATTTATTTCCTTATTAAGTGCAAGTATTCCAAGAAATAGAAGCCGCAGATTTTGAAAGACGCAGGAATTACTCTCAATGGTTTACCCAAAAAAATTTTTTAAAGAAATGATTTATTAGACCTGACATTTTTTTGGATGAAGCCTGGTTCCACCTCTCCGGTTATGTGAATTTTCAGAATGCACGCATGTAGAGTAGTGAAAATCCCCATTTTTTGTAGAGTTCACATTGCACCCTCAAAAAATGGGTGTCTGGTTAGCTGTTTCCCGAGGAAGAATTGTTGGACCTATTTTTTTCCATGACACAGTTACAGCACAGCGGGATAGAGAAAATATTTTAAATGCATTTGTGGAGCAATTACTTAACGACCAACTACGTTTTGGATATTTTCAACAGGACGGTGCAACCGCCCATACAGCTGCCAAAACTATTAACTACTTACGCAATTTTTTCGACGACAGATGGATCAGTTTTCGATCAGACATTAAATTCCCACCTAGATCACCATGTTTAACGGTTCTGGATTACTTCGGTTTTGCTGATTTAAAGAACACTATTTTTAAAACACCAGTTGCAAATTTAGAACAATTAAGAAAGGATTATGCAAGAATGTAGTAACATTTCTCCATAGATGCTGGTCAACACTTTCGAAAATATGAAGAGACGTTGTGAATTTATGCTTGGAGCATGGCGGTGGCCAATTTCAACAATTTATGTAATTATTTTTCTTTTTCTTTCTGTATATTCTTACTTTGTTAATTTTGTAAACAGCAAAAATAAATTTGTATTTGTCTAATTATTTTATGACTCATTAGTTTGGCATATCATGTCATAATATGAATTTGACAGAATTTTAACCTAGATTTGGTTAGATATATCGTCCCCATATCATTGTGATCTTAACCAAACCCTACGTTTTTTTATGCAAGCCCTCTTTGATGCAAACAATTTTTGCTCGCACGGTACAAATGTACTTATTTTTATTGTTATTATTTATAACAATTATTGTTTCGACACACAGTGTCTTTATGTTTCTCTTCATTAGGGTGTAAAGCATAATGAGAAGGTACTGTGTTTTTTATTATAACTAGTTCTGTGTTCTTTAACTCTTTGATCAAAGTCGCTTAAAACACTTATTTCTTTTTTTAACGTCCCTCCCTAAAGAAATACAAAGGGGTTATAAAAGTTTATATTGGAAACAATATTTTTTACGGACTTTCTTGGAGTATTCCAGTATTTTAATAAATTCTACCCCTTAGGTGTTTATAAGAGCAAAGTCCATGGAAAGGTGAGCCATATTAACGATCTGTAATGAAATAGATATATTTTGAATAATGATGATGAATCTATATTGTGAATATTATTTTTATGAAGAAGCCGGGAGATAAACGACATTTTTATTGAAATAGAAAGTAATTAATAAGAAAGCGCCAAATACATTTCTTTTAAAAAGTAATATGCCGGTAGCTATTAAAGGTTCTACCGTGCGAGCAAAAATTATTTGCATCAAAGAGGGCTTGGATTAAAAAACGTAGAGCTTGGTTTAGATCACAATGATATGGGTAAGATATATCTAACCAAATCTAGGTTGAAATTTTGTCAAATTAATATTATGATATGATATGCCAAACTAATGAGTAATAAAATAAGTAGAAAAATACAAATTTATTTTTGTTGTTTACAAAATTAAACTTGCACTTTATAAGAAAATAAATTCAGCTGCTTCTTAAGAATAGTCCTGCATGTTCCATAAGATCTTCCCACTTCTTGGGACAGGCGTCTTATACAATTTGTTGGCGTATTTTGCATTATTTCATGAACGTTTGCAATAAGTTCTTCTGTTCTTACAGATTGTCTTCCTGCTCCTTTTTTTGTGTTGTATAAAACATGTTTCCCTAAACACAGCCACGGTTCTTTTCAGGCAATGATAAAAATCCCCAGCAATAAAAGCAGCGTTAGGAAAATGTTCGTGAAAATCGTCCATGCACAAACCCGGATTGTATTGCCACTACAATTTACCCTACTCCCGTTTCGAAAATACGCTTCAACCATGAATGTTTTGTGTTGTTCCGTAAAGCCCGTTGTGTGAATTGTTCAAGAAATTGAAAAAATTAGCGATGAATCAAATTACTTGTAACGACTGTCAAAGATGACGGAATAACTGATTGATTGTTAATTCAGGTAGTTACTGACACCCAACAGGTATTAAGGTCTACCGCTAAGCATTACATCCTTAGATACAAGGCCCTCTTTGATGCAAATAATTTTTGCTCGCACGGTATTACCTAACAAATACGCATGCGTCACTGGAACCGCATTCAAACCAAAACGAACGACTACGGTGCCCTTCGCGCCGGTGCCTTTAAATTTGAATAATGTTTTTAGGGTGGCGTGTGTATATAAAAATATAATTTTAAAATATTAAAAGTAAGATACCCTTTTTGAGTAAGTCACAAAACGACATCGCTGATTGCCTGCACGTGGCGGACCAGAATGCACGCAAGAGCAAAAATAGGCCAGTTACCGACGTCAGACTTCTAAAAACAAATATCTGTCCTGTTTATGTGTCTTTGTTTTTGTAAAAAATGTGTCTAATATATTTTAAATATAGTATAAACTTTAGTTTAATGTTGTTTAACTGGATTATTTATAAACCGGGACCATTGTGGAAAAGTTTTTGTTGCTCATTGTAATATTCGTTTCCTATTTGCGTGTGTAATAATCTAACAGCAAAAAACAATGTCGGTGCTATAATATTGTAGTTTGCGATAATATCATTGTCTGTGTGAAAATAAAGCTAGATTGTCTTGATTGACAACGGCATTATTTTAAAATACTTAATCACACCGAAAATAAAACTTGCAGTATTCCAGGGTGCAAATCAAATTACCATAGCGTCATAAAACAAGGTAAAAAACTTTTTCTAATTTGGTATCATAACAACTCTATTACGATTCGCATTTGCGTATCGTAATGAAGCTATTTCGATACGCGTTTTTTCTTTCTTTGATGTTGGTAACATTTAAATGTTTTATTTCATTGACTTGCGCGGCCTTTGTGATTTACAAGAAAACCCATTTTTCGCAGAGGAAAAATAGCTTGATAACCTTCTTTTTTATTCTGTGTGGATAACAGGCATGTATGTTGGTTGCATAAATCTATAAATCAATATTTTGTAGATGCTTCAAGCTATCATTTTCTGCCAAATCCTATCCAAAATTCAATCAACTAACCTTTCAATGTCGATTTTAACTTCAACTTTATTTAAATTTTCCATCTTCCCTATACTAAATTGCAATGCCGTGACGTAAAATCACGTCTTTTGAAATTCGAAGAAAAGTAGCAAAATCGTCCGAATTTCCGAACGCTCATTATATGTACCGAATGTATAAGGATCACACAACGTATTCCATCCAATTTCAAATCTCATATCGCTAAAATAATAATTAGAATCTCATGGTGAAAATGGATCAATAAATCAAAAAATGACAGTTCGCAAAATAATTTTTCTTGTTCAGAGGTATGGAGAACTAGAGGGTAGGAGGCCGATCGACAATGGCAGCATTTTCAATTTCTGTCCCGGTTTTTTGGTTAGTTCGCTATTGGCCGATAGATGGCTCTCGCGTCCGAAGTGGGCTGATGTTGTCTTCTTCTTCGTTTTTAATATGGAAAACTAGATCCTCCATAGTTTTTAACTTTTACTTAAACCCTTTATTTTTCTGTGCTTTTACTTTTGACAATTGACATTTTATTTTTCGAAATAACAAATAACGTTTGAAGGCAAGACAAGACAAATAACGTTGTATTGTAATTAATTTCCATATTTATAATGAATAATGGTACAATTTATAAAAGTAGAGTTTGCTTTGTGTCGGGGTGTAAGACAGGATCTTCTTCAGAGATGAAACGCAGCCAAATAAGTCTCTTTCTAGCTCCAAAGGTAAAACATTCTAGCTAGAATGTTCCTGTATTTTAAAAACGAAGCATCGTTGGAACTTTATACAGGCCGAGTTTACTAATAAGTATATCAAAGTAAGTGTAAATTCATATAAAAGTCCTTATTTGTTCCTTAAAGAACTAATTTAAATAAAAATAGTTATCGCGTCCATAAGAAACCATTTATTTGATAGCCCACTTCGAACACGAGCGCCATCTTATGGCAACTCGTAAAGCTGAATTACCGATGCTAATTTGGGACCGAATCCAATGCATTGCGATCGGCCTCCTACCTCAAGTCCTCCATATTCAGAGGCTACTATGATAAAAAATAGTATTACCAACATAAAATTTAGACATAAAAATTTACAAAATTTGAAGGATTTATTTTCTTTTTAAATATGTATTTTTTATTGAAAAAACTACAAATTAGAAAAATAGTATAACGTATGTGTTATATAAAGCGGTTTTAAGCACTTGTCCCGTTATAAAACTCGCCGCAAGCGGCTCGTTTTTTAACATGGACGCGTGCTATAAAATGATGCTTTATAAAACGTGTACGTTAATATACCTTAAAATTGCCGGCTAGTTATAATTTATAACAAAAATTATTAATAGCAATTCCCAGAGACAACTGGACACCATCAAAACAGTATTTATAGTTTACTCCCTACATTTTGTTGAAAGTGACGCAATGTTATAATTCATTCGCGAAGATGATTATTGTTTATCAAATCGTTCATTGGATCAACCATTTCGACAAAAACTACAAACGTTATAAAAAAAGGTACAGTGTTATCAATTTAGTTTGTCCCACTTTTAAGAGCCTGTAACTTTTTTGTATTTAAAGTAAGCGAGCTCATTCAAAAAACAAGATGTACCATTTTTAGCCAAGTTTTTATGAGTGTTGTCAAAAATGACAGTAGGTGTCACATGTCACATTTAAAAGCAAAAATTTAATTTTTTTAAATGGGACACCCTATATATTAGAGGCGCATTACATGGTCCCTTTTCTTCCGATTTCAAAAATATAACACACATATGCCTTATTTTCTTCATTCCATCAAACATTGACAAAAATATGAAAAATATATTATTGTTAAAAAACATCAAGATAGCTATGCAACTGCTGTTTTGGTTGCTATGGATTTTATCTTCATTTATATTTCAGTCGGTCAATTTCAGCATTATTAATCGTTTCGAATATTGTAGAAACGTTATTTTGTATGCAAAAATTAACTAACATGAGATATTATTATTCAGTGGAGGAAAAGTGTTTTATGTTTGATATTTTTCGTCAAACGGACAGTGCAACCTTAGCACTTAGGAGGTATAGGCTTCAGTTTCCCAATGGACGGGTTCCTTCCAAAAAAATATTTTATCGGCTGAAGAAGACATTTTTTCGAGACTGGAGGTATAAAGAAAACACGAATAATTAGGCGGAAAACAATTATTACGGAAGAAATGGAAATGAATGTATTAGCCTATTTTCGAGCCATTTCCCTACAAATCTATACCCGATATACTACGAGAGCTGCCTATATCGTATGGTTCAGTAGAAACGATTGTTATTTTCTAGTTAATATAATAAAATTGTTTATTCGTTTTAATGTGTCGTGTTTCATTAATCATATAAGCTAACAACCAAAACAGTTGCATAGCTATCTTGATGTTTTTTAACAATAATATATTTTTTCATATTTTTGTCAATGTTTGATGGAATGAAGAAAAGAATGCATATGTGTGTTATATTTTTGAAATAGGAAGAAAAGGGACCATCTAATGCGCCTCTAATATACAGGATGTCCCGTTTAAAAAAATTAAATTTTTGCTTTTAAATGTGACATGTGACACCTACTGTCATTTTTGACAACACTCATAAAAACTTGGCTAAAAATGGTACATCTTGTTTTTTGAATGAGCTCGCTAACTCAAAATACAAAAAAGTTACAGGCTCTTAAAAGTGGGACAAACTAAATTGATAACGCTGTATGTTTTCCTTTTAGTCCTTTTTTCTATTGTTTTTTGGAACGTGTCCCGACTTTTCCCTGACCACCTTGCAATATCGGTAATAAAGCTAGCTTCTTTATCGAATGATACTAACTGGATTCTTTTTAAAGTTTATTGCATATTTTATCTTATATTATAGTTAACTAATAAAGACCGATGGTTTGCCGTTTTTTGGATTAATTGGAAAAGTAACGAAATATTTATAACCAAATTAAATGGCGAATGATTCACCGGTCTTAACTCTAAACTAAATTAATTTATTTTCTGCATAAAATGGCCCGCTTTGCACGATTTATCCTTTGTAGAAATTTAACCTAAAGCAAAAGGTTCAAGGCAGGTAAAGTCAAACTTTTAAAAACTATTCGTGGTATTTCCCTTTAGCGATACGAAATATTGTATAATATTATGTTGGATTGATAGTGCATGGTCATATCTTACCCCCAAGAGAAATTAATTAAAGAAAATAAAGTCACAGTCTTTTGAACTATATAGTTAAATTCACATAAAGTTTTAATGCCAATTGTCATTGTCTAGTTACTTTAGATTTCACCAACTTACTAAATTTCTTATACAGCTGAGATTGGTCAGTGTTTTTTCTTTTTCTTTTCTGGAATTGTTTGGCCAACTCTTTTTATTTCTATCTCTTTTTAATCGTATGAAATAATACAAGATAGACATACTTTGCGTGCAGTACAATTATACTAATTAAATTTAGTTATTAGAAATTTATATTTTATGAGTTGCTGCAGTATTTGACAAGTATGACAGAACTGAAATGTCACGGCGTTAAAAGTTTATGTGAATTCAACTATACATACAACCTTATGATAAAGAAGCGGATCAGCCTTTTAGTCAAGAATCGCTCGGACCAGTCAAATTAATTTTTTTGAAATACATTTTTTTTAGAAAAAATTTGAATGCTACCGGTGTCAACTATATTTTTTTTTAATTAAACATATTGTATATTTTTACATTCTTACCTTCTACCATACATTCTAGACATTTTTCATAAATCATGCCCGAACGACAAAGTTTTAAAATATGCTATTTTATAAGATATTAAGTGTCCACCACCAACTGTTCTGCAGATCAAACTATCTTAAAATTCCTGTTGCCCATTTTGTACTACTTATGAACAAACTTTTCCTATTAGTGGTTGAATGGACTCCTTCAGCGCATCTATCTAGTTGGGTTTAGATTTATAAACTAAATTATTGACTTATAGCCCTACAAAAAAAAAGTCAAGTTGGTTAAGATCGGACGATCTGTGTGGCCAATCATAGACAATTTACCTTTAGATAAGCAAAAAATAATCACGAAGGTGGCAGATTTATGGCCTCGCGCATGTAAACAAAGCTAGACACTATTAGACATGCGCACTGCAATATTTTCGTTTGACAAATGAGAAAATAGACAGGTCCGGGCTTTAAAATTTAAATTCTTGGCCAAAAAATTGAACTTTCTTCTCAATTGTTGATCCTATTGGGCAAAAAGGTAATGATTTCTGGCATTTTAAGTAGTAGCAAACCTATCAGATTTTAAGGATAGAAAATTGTTTTTAGGGTTTTGTTTTTTAAAATTTGTTTAAAAATGGTTCGTCGTCTTCTTTTTAGTTCGAAAAGGAAGAGAACAAGAACAAGTGAATTAAACTAGTCTTATAAAATCGAATATAAAAACAAACATAACCAGCAAAATAACCAATCTACGGTGTTATCGCGTGCCGAACCTCAAGTAAAATATTAGCTGATAGATATTATATAAATTTTATTGATTTTTACAATTAGGCAAAAACCTGGGTACTTGTAAAACATTTTCAAGCAAAATTTCTTGTTTAAGAATTTGAAAAGTGTTTGCCCGATAACTTGACCCGTGGAATACTGGCTTTATTAAAACCTTAATGTCGGGGTTTACAGTATTTAACCAAAAAATTAACCAAATGGCAACTTTGACAGAATTAATTTTTCCACAATGAGACACAATTCACTAAACTACACAAAAACTGGAAATCCGTAAATATTAATCACCCACAATCCACAATAGCTAAGAAAACTACAAGGAATCTACACAGAAACCTTAAAACACAACAACAAAAATGGCGGTAATGCTCCTTTTTTGCGTTGTATACAACCTGTTTCCCTAAACACAGCCACGGTTCTTTTCAGGCAATGATAAAAATCCCCAGCAATAAAAGCAACGTTAGGAAAATGTTCGTAAAAATCATCCATGCACAAACCCGGATTGTATTGCACTCACCATTTACTCTAACCCCATTTTGAAAATACGCTTCAACCATGAATGTTTTGTGCAGTTCCGTAAAGCCCATTGTGTGAATTGTTCAAGAAATTGGAAAAATTAGCAATGAATCAAATTACTTGTAACGATTGTCAAAGATGACAGAATAATTGATTGATTGTTAATTCATCAGGTAGTTATTGACACCCAACAGGTATTAAGCTCTACGGCTAACCATTACGTCCTTAGATGCAACGCCCTCTTTGATGCAAATTATTTTTGCTCGTACGGTATATAAAAGTAAGCCTTTATATTTTATAACCTTTATTATAAAGCTACATAATAAAAGTGACTAATTTTTAAACGAATGTACAAAGTGAGTGATTTTTTATTTTTTATTTTTCTTATACAACCGCTAGACACGAAAAGCCGTTGTCTGATGCAACTCGTAAAAATGCAAAAGAAATTCGGTTTTTCCTTATTTGATTTTGCATGCAATTTTTGTCAACGACCTCATGTACGAGTAGCATATAGATTCCGTATTATAACTATATTTCCGATGTAACAACAAAAAATAAAATGTCGCAAACCTTTTAAGGGGTATCGGCAGCGTTTTTACAAGTAGCCTGTTGTGTACTTCTTATAAATATTTTCCATAATTGGATAGGTATCGAGTAGTTATTTGTACATAAAATAGGTATCATACAGGGTGGCCTATTTTTTGTGTGACATAGTAATACCGTGCGAGCAAGAATTATTTGCATCAAAGAGGGCCTTGGATCTAAGGACGTAATGCGTAGCCGTAGAGCTTAAAACCTGTTGGGTGTCAGTAACTACCTGAATTAACAATCAATCAGTTATTCCGTCATCTTTGACATTTTCCTAACGTTGCTTTTATTGCTGGGGATTTTTATCATTGTCCGAAAAGAACCGTGGCTGAATTTAGGGAAACAGGTTCTATACAACACAAAAAAGGAGCAGGAAGACCATCTGTAAGAACAGAAGAACTTGTTGCAAACGTTCATGAAATAATGCAACATAGGCCAACAAATTGTATAAGACGCCTGTCCCAAGAAGTGGGAAGATCTTATGGAACATGCAGGACCATTCTTAAGAAGCAGCTAAATTTATTTCCTTATCTTTATAAGTATTCCAAGAAATACAAGCCGCAGATTTTGAAAGACGCAAGAATTACTCTCAATGGTTTACCCAAAATTTATTGGAAATAAATTATTTACCTATTAGACCTGACATTTTTTTCAGATGACGCCTGGTTCCACCTCTCCGGTTATGTAAATTCTCAGATTACAAGCATGTGGAGTAGTCAAAATCCCCATTTTTTTGTAGAGTTGCACTCTCAAAAAATTGGTGTCTGGTTAGCTGTTTCCCGAAGAAGAATTGTTGGTCCTATTTTTTTCGATGACACAGTTACGGCACAGCGGTATAGAGACAATAAAAATATTGGATGGATTCAAAAGAATCCATTTGTGGAGCAATAATTACTTGACGACGAACTACGTTTTGGATATTTTCAAAAGGACGGTGCAACCGCCCATACAGCCGCCGAAACTGTTAACTATTTACGCAATTTTTTCGACGACAGATTGATCAGTTTTCGATCATATATTGAATTCCCACCTATATCACCTTATTTAACGGTTATGGATTACTTCGTTTTTTCTCATTTAAAGAACACTATTTTTAAAACACCAGTTGCAAATTTAGAACAATTACAAGAAAGGATTATCCAAGAATGTGGTAACATTTCTCCAGAGAGGCTGGTCAACACTTTCGAAAATATGAAGAGACGTGTAAATTTCGGCTTGGAGCATGGCGGTGGCCAATTTCAGCAATTTATATAATTATCTTTCTTTTTCTTTCTGTATATTCTTACTTTGTTAATTTTGTAAACAACAAAAATAAATTTGTATTTGTCTACTTATTTTATTACTCATTCGTTTGGCCAGTAGCGGATCCAGGATTTTGCTGAGGGGGGGAGCGACTAAGTTTTAGAAATGAAGCGCCGTAGGCGTGATAATGCGCCGCAGGCGAAAAATTTTCGCGACCACGCCCAAAATCAAAATTTCACTCTGAAAAAAAATGTTAAAAATAAGTTAAACTAAAAACTCTTTTTTTATAAAGTTGTACCTTAGACATAAACTATCTAAAAGATTATTTATATTTTTATTCTTTAAGTCAAAAAAGTGTACCTAATTAAAATCCCTGAAAGCACTACCGCATGTTTACGTTTTTTTTTCCTATTAGGTATGCTGTTCGTAGTCTTGCTAGTGAGGTAACATCTAGGTAGGGCGTGACGACGCCGACGGCGAGTTAAAAGTACGCGGCTCCTTTGATCTGCTTCGGCCGCTTCGGCGGCATCGGCAGTTATCAATGCATATGTCGTAGGCTGATAGTGAAATCCGTCATTTCATGAAAAGCCTAGTCATATCATGCTGCACGGTAAAAGGTATATTTGCAACTGGTTTGATCGTTGTTACCCAGAGCATTTTTTTCAATTTTTTAAAAATTTAATTAAAATTTTATTTTTATAAAATAATATTAGTTGAAAAAATTGAAAAAAATGCTCTGGGGAACAACGAACAAACCAGTTGCAATATACCTTTTAGCCACGCTTCATGATATGACTAGGCGTTTCATGAAATGACGGATTTCACTGTCAGTCTACGACACATACATACCGCGGTAATAGTGTTGATCTTTTCTTTTATTTTTAAAACATGACAATAAATTTATTTATATCATTGGCTGGCTTGTTTTATATTCTATTACTAGCGTGTACCCGGTATGCGTTGCAACCCGCTGGTATAAATACAAACCCGAACAAACCCGATATATTAGTACCCGGCATGCCACTTTCTAAAATTGCACCCGTGCGAAGCCGGGGCGGGTCGCTAGTTATACATAAAAACCTTCCCCTTGAATCACTCTATCTATTAAAAAAAACCGATTTAAAATCCGTTGCATAGTTTTAAAGATTTAAGCACATATTATAGGGACAGGACGGGCGATAGCGACTTTGTTTTATACTATGTTAAGATTTCTATTATTAATTATGTGAATTTGAAATTAAGGTTTTTCTTATATTTATTTCACAGGAATTCGCGAATGACGTATTTGACTCTAGGTGTGGTTTAGAAGGCTCAGGGGGGGGGGGGGGGGCGAAACCCCCGTCGCCCCCCCCCTAAATCCGCCGCTGCGTTTGGCATTTCATGTCATAATATGAATTTGACAAAATTTTAACCTAGATTTGGTTAGATATATCGTCCCCATATAGGTATCATTATGATCTAAACCAAGCCCTATGTTTTTTAATTCAAGCCCTCTTTGATGCCAATAATTTTTGCTCGCACGGTATATCGGCTCTCACGGGCTGCAGAAAAAAGTATTTATAACAAAAGTGACTAAGAGAAATTGCTTTAAATAGTCAAGTTTCAAGGTTGACCGCTAGGGGATTTAACTATAGTGACCAATCAAAAAGACGAATTTTCTAAAAAATCCTCAAAGGTAGCATTTTTCAGTCAAATGAAAACTCTGGGTAACTGTGGTTTTTAAGGTTACAAATATTGTTATAAAAAATATTCACAACTTTGGTTTGGCTTATTAGAATTTAGCAAATTCGAACTTGCTAAATAGAATATTTTTTGTTTTATCAAGTCAACAAAAAACAAGTTGTTCTTCATGGATAAACGAAAGAATATTACGTTAGTATCTAAACAAATAAATTGCGATAAAGTAAAAAGGTAAAATTATTAATTATTAACCCCGTTTGCTTTTAATACGACCAACACCTGAAACAACTCGTCACTAAGTTGCTGGCTAGCTGTCGCTTAGGTGAATTAATCATGCTTACGAAAGAAAACAATTTTTCAACTGGTGCTGATGATGGTAATATTAATATTGTTAAACATTAATTGCTGGATAATCGTCCAGCATAATATATGTAATGGTGTTCTTTTATCCTTTAGATATTGAAGTAAGTTGAGTCTTTTCCTCCAATAGTTTCAATACTTTCAACGTTTTTTTTTTATTATCTACTTCGGTGTTGAATTCAAAAAAGTTAATGTCGTCTTCTACAATTTCTACTCGTTCTAGTCGACTTTTGTCACCTTCCTGGTCTTTTAACTCAAGGTGTATTTCTGCTTAAATAACAGTCTGCTTGACTGCTTCAATATCAATATTAGAGCTGACGCAATCGCCTGGGAGAGCCACTTAAATTTGACATTTGGGCATGTTACAGCCGCAATCATCGCTTCTTTACCTTCGGTTTTGGAATAATCGAAATATTGATTAAATCTTTGGTTTAACCATTTAATGAGATGGTTAAGTATTAAAGAAACGCTTCTGCTAAGCATAATGTTTGACTTAACTCTTTAGTAGTAGTAATAGTAACATGTTTTATTTAGCAAAAAGCTACAATTAAATATTTTTCAATACATTTTTTTAACACATTTTTATAGATTTATTTTAAAATTTTAAAACGCAACCTTCTTTTAACAAAAACAGACAGAAAAATTAAACATTTTGTAAATTGTATCATATTACGTATTATTTTGTTTTTTAATTAAATGTAATTTTAAAGCACGATTTACAGAAGGTTGTGTTTAGTTCTCTGAGCTTAAGTGAAAAACTTGATTTAAAAAATGCAGGGCGGCCACTACCAGTATTGAGCATTGTACAAGTGCAATCAAAATGTAAAAGTAAGGCACAGTTTACGCGTAAGTTTGCCAAAGAAATATATAATAAAATATTCTGGATATGCGGTTGTGAGGACAAAAATTCTTTCTTTTGTTTCGTGTGTCTTCTTTTTGGCGGGGATGATAATTGGACTAAAAATGAGGTGCAGGACTTAAAACATCTTTCAGAGAAAATAAAAAACATGAAAATAGTGCAAAACATCGTTATAATATGGTAAGTTTTGAGATGTTAGGACAAACTAATATTTTAACTTGTTTAAGTAGTGCTTATGCTGATGAAATTAAAATTCACAACGAGAAAGTTAGAAAAAACATACACGTACTTTCGAAAATAATAGACATTTTAATTTTTTTTTAATTTAATGTCAGCGCCCCCCTTGACTCACTAGTCACGGGCCGCCACTGATGCCACACAATACTCATGCAAACTGTTTTGCCCTATCAGCATCAGCTTTGACTTGGCAAATTAAGTAAAGTCGCCACAGTGGTTCTTTTCCCGTGCGTCATCACTTTTACGTCATCAAAATCGTATGAATCAAATCAAAATTACGAGACAAAAAAAGTCAAAACTAAGTTAAGTTCATAAAATGTGACGTGTACCGTTTGACGTACCTACATAATATCCCGAAAAATTATTATTTATTTTAAGTTTTGCCCGACATTCTCTATTATCTAAAAGAAATTGACAAACAAATGTTAATACATTTAATACTATTTTTAAAGCTTAAAATCTAGAAAAGTTTGGTGATTTATTGACTATTAAAATCGCAAAAGTCAAATTTTTAACATACTTTCGTTTAAGGGAATTTAGCCACTGCCGTAAACTTTTCAAAGAACTTTTACGGTTAGAATATTTAAAATAAATAAATTAGGTATTATAAAAATCCATAAATACTTACCGCCAAAACAGATGGTAATTAGCTCTAAAAATAACTATTTTTAGAAAAAGGAACAGTTTTAAGGCACACAGATTTACAAAATACGAATTAGATTGGCAGATCAAAATAAGGTTGACAATGACGTTCTAAAATACAACAGTTGTCAACTAAACAAATAAAAAAAGTAATTAATTGACGTTTATAGTTTTATTCTTGTCTAGCACATTATATTATTGCGGAATCTTGGAGACGTTCTTTTATGCTTTTATTCAAACTTGTTACTGTAATAAACAAGGATGCAGAGTTATTAACCACGTTGAGTCCTGATCGTTGATTAATGACGCACGGGCAAAGATCCACTGTGGCGACTTTATCTACTAGGATTCGAAATTATTTTAGGATTTGAATACTGTACGAATACCAATATTCATTTATTTAATTTTGATTACAAATATTCAATATTCTATTTATGTATTTAAATGCTCAAGTAGTATTGAATACAGAATACAAAATCTCGTCAAAAATGGTAGTTGTAAGAGGATCAATACCTAAGTTAAGAGATGTATTCGAATAGTATTCGAATACCGGTATAAGAAGGACCAAAGGACCTTGATTAGGATTCAGATTACCTTGTAATCGAATACTACCCAACTCTGGTTGGTGGAACATATTTCCATACGTTGTTGTTCGTCTATTTTGTTTTAAAAGTTAAAAGTGCTAATATTTTAAAAACAGTTAAAAATGCTAAGAATTTACCGCAGAATGAGAATGTAAAAATATACAACGTGTTTCATTACAAAACGTTACGTTGATGCATGTAGCACTTTTCTGTTTCACCCTGTATAAATAATTTTTTATTTGTTTGTTTATCACGACTCCGAAAATAGTTTTTAACAAGTTAATTATGATAAAAATTTATATCCACGCGTGCCTTTAAAAAAACATTTATTTCTTAATTTAATTTGTCGGTTTTTTCAATCATTCCATGAAAATAATTTAAAGAATAAAAATTACGTTTATACCATTTTCAATTTGTACGAAACGAAGAAAATGTTTCGCATTAAAAAAATAACCATTAATAATTTAAAAGATTTTTTGTTTGCCTCGATCTCCGCCTGAGCTGTTTAGCATAAAGCGATTGTAACTGATATACAAAGTTCTCAAGATTTTTAAATAACTGCAAAAATATGTTTTTACTTTTCTTCCAGAATGCTCAATTACATTTATATTTTAGGTATAGGTAGATATAAAGACATTTTTTGAAAATATATCTACAAATCGATACTTTCAACGCTAATTTCTCGGAAATGGCTGATTGTTGACAAAATATTTTTGGTTGGTTATCGGTTATTTACTTTCTAATATGGAGAACTACAAAACAGCAATAACCTGTTCCGTGTGACACAAAAATTGCCTGGATGTAGTGCAGCGTTAAAAAAATTGGCCTCCAGAAGGGCCTTCCGTGCAGAAAAATTTCTAAAAGGGTTAATATGATTTAGGGCTTAGGGTTATCAATCATCCTGTTTTCCTAGGACACTAGGACTTATTTCTAGGGTGTTCAGGGATGTCCTGAGAGTTTTTAAGCAGCGTCCTGGCTTTTTAAAGCGTCCTTTATTTAATTCGCGCGTCAATGCTGCCGGTCGGCCACGACGCTCCTCGCGGATGGAGATCATTGACGCAATTTTAAAGCAAAGCTGCAACATGCATCCGCTTGTCGTCGATAATAGGTACAAATAAAGGAGTAAAGTTAGTTAATTGAGTTTTTCCACCACAAAACAGCAGTATAGAGTATAAATAGATGGGGGTTTTATCGCTACGCCACGCCACATTGTTTTGAAGCTGTTTTTAGTTGTTTTTTAAAGAATGATATTTTACAACACTTTTTTTCTTTTCGACTCTTAACCTTCTAACTCGTTTCCCATAATAGTTTTTGCTTTTATTTGGTTTTTCAGTCACCAGTTGATACCACTGACAACATTCAGTAAATTTTAAGTTTAAAATCATGATTGTGACGTAATTTTTAATTTTAATGTTGACTCGGTGTGTCTCGCTATGTGACCCTGTATGTGAATTTTTATAGTCATAGTCATAGAGCGTTCGACTGGTAATCAAGAGGTTCTGGGTTCGAATCCCGGCGGAGGTGAAAAACTTTTTTCAATTTAAAAAACTTTGTCTGAACGCCGATTAACATTTTTCATTTATATTTAATACAGACATTAAAAACTACCATTTTTAATTTTAATGTTATTTATTTGTGTGTTGACTGGGTGCATCTCGCTATGTGACACTGTATGTGAATTTTCATAGTCTGTAAGTTTTAAAACATACGCTGTTCGTCCTTTTCAAAAGAATTTGTTTAACTTTTATTACATAACTTTTTTTCTTTACTTACAGCGACGCCCTGAAGATGGCTTATATAAGCCGAAACGCGTAGGCAATTATAATATTATATATATTAGAAGGTAGAAAGGTAGGCTTTTCTTTGCCAACCACCTTTTTAAAAACTATGTTTTTCAGTAGTTTTTAGTTGAATTTGGTTATTTTGCAGCTGTTTTTAGTCGCTTTGGGCCTGTTTTAAAAATAACTAATAAACAGCTAAAAACAGCTCCAAGGCAACTTAAAGATGCCAAAGAAAACAGTTAAAAACAACTTAAAAACATCTCCAAACAATGCGCTGTGGTACGGCGCGCTTGGCGTTGAAACCCCAATCAATCCCTACCGTCCTGAATATTGTTGAGAGCAAATGTATAATCATTAAATACAATATTGATGTACTTGATGGTAGAGCTCAAGTAAATAATGCAGATTTAGAGCTCTTACTCCATATAGAAGAAAATAATGGAATTAGCACTAGTCTTCTTGGCAAAACTGTAAGAAATCATCACTTCACAGTACTCCGCAAGTTACATAAGTATAAATATCATCCATAAATATCAAAATCATTAAGAATTAAGGAAGTGATGAAATACGAAGAGCAAACTTTTGAATTTGCAAAAGCAATGTATGTTTTACCGACAAATGAAGTTTATACAGAAACTGAATACAGATTTGTGTGAGAAGAGTTCAAAGACAAGACACGTTCTAGGCAAATCAACGGTCCGGAATATTGTTCGTAATTTTGAGAGTAAAGGTAATGTAATTAGTAACTGCAACTGCTTAGAGCTAAATAATGGGCATAAGAAAATAATGCCGATTTAAAACGATTACTTTATGTAGAAGAAAATTATTGGATTAGTACCAAGCTTCTCGGCAAATCTGTTCGAAAACATCACTCCACAGTACTGCGCAACATTACAGAAGTATAAATATCAAAATGATTGAGGGAAGGTGATGAAATACGAAAAGCAAACTTGTGGTTTAAATTTATGGAAAGGGTAAATACGCTAAATAATTCTCACGCATTATTTCTTTTACCGACAAATGCACTTTCACATTAAACAACATATTTATACAAACAAGCACCAAATACCATCAAAAGTGTTTAGGCGGGCATATTTGGACATCGGATTAGTGGACCTTTTTTTTTTGGGAAAGACATTATTTTGGAACTTTGACAAAATCAAATTGCACAATGCATTAGAAGAAGTTTTTTAAAATTATATGAGACATACTCCTATATATCTTTCCTCTCCTCTTCTACACTCTTGTAGTTTACCAATGTTGGGATTGCTTTCAGAAATACGTTAAATAGATAAGATCGCCCGGAAACCAATCTAAGGAAGAAGTAAGCATGCAATTTATCAAAGCTAAATATTTTCCTTCCGGTTTTACTTTGAGACGAAAACCCTAATTCCGACAGAGAGCGCGCTTTAAATTACCCACTTTATTCTGAATGCAACAAAATAAATATTGGACGTTGAAATTTAATATTGCTTAAAATACTTAAGTGTTTACGAGATACTTTTTCTGCGATTATCACACGATCGGAACATTTCATACAACTGTGTGGAGCTTACTGTGAAAATAAAGTATTAACCTATGTAGTGGAGTTCTCGCATCGCAAATGGAGATTTCCATCCTGGGCTGGTTTGGCAAGTTGTATTGCTTATCATACCACGTACTGTTGGGTAGACAACTATATTGACATTCTCAATTTCCCGATCTACCATTCCTTTTTTCTTTAAAAGCTAGATCATTTATTGACATACGTTTTAAAGTGTACTAAGTATTGCGCACAGCATACAAGTATGACTAACACCTAATACCTAGGAAAAACACCCAGTATATTATCGTCAGTGATGTGACGATACCTCCTATCTCTCTTAGACATGATTTTACAGAAAACGATAAAAACGTTTTGAAAAAAAAAACCTCCTATGTATAGATTATATTCAATAAATGTTTTCAATACCTCCTATCTTCCTAAACAATAAACAATCATTGACTTACAATAGAAAATAAAAAAAATTTGGTAAGGTTTTTAAATAAAACGTTGATTTTTAAAATAGGCACTTGTATCCTAGAGGTCAATATTAAATGATATTAAAAAAAAATTAAAAAGATTATGTATTAGTCCTATATTTAAAAGCGTAAACAGATAGGAGGTATTGTTATTATGAAGGAACTTGACAGCAGTGTAGTTTTCGCAAGTTAAGAGGTTTTCAAATCATGCGCGGTATTGTAAGGAATAATTTTGTAGTAATAATTAAATATTCGCTTTTTTGGAAGATACTGACAATATGTCAGGCGGAGTTGATGTTTACCCTGGGAGAGCAATGCGTCTTTATTATAATAATAATAATTGGTCCTTTCCAACGGTAATACACAGGACCGTGAGGAATAAATATTTCAAGGGAATGATTTCGGCGAATTTTGTTAAGGGTAATAGATTCAAATAACGTTGTAACTCAGTAAAAAAGTTATGTAGAAAATAGCAATGGTTTAGGGTTGCCACCTTTAAGCTTCGGAAATACGGGACACAAGAAAACCTAGCTCACCCAGAAAATGCGCCGCAGGCGAACTTTGTTCGGATTTACCATAAAAGTTTTGCATTATATTAATTTTATTAAGATACGAGCTACCCCGTATGCATTTCATACGGAAGCGGGACAGTGTAACTCGATATAGGACATCCCGTATTATACTAGCATATTTTTACTAGCTGGTTTGCGCTTTTAAATGCATTTAGAACGCCATTCTAAAATGACTCACGTTTAAAATTAGTTATTCATGCATTTCCAATATTATATCGGCATAAATACAACTTTTTCTTTAATGCGCGAAAGCTTACAGTAGAAAGCTTTATTTGTGATCCTCTTTTGAATAAAATATAATACGAGTATTAAGCGAAATAAATTAAGTCATGCGTAAATATTAAATTTGACAAAACATGTTTGAAAACAACTAATCAAAGATATTCAGCATCAGACATGGAAGATAATTGCAATTTAGAACAAGGAAACTACGCATATTCAGCCTACTTGATATATGAAATAATTATTACGGCAAATAATGCTTTACGAAATTTGTTAACTAAAGAAAAAATATAGTTATTGTCATGACAAAGACAAAAGCAAATAACTTTAGCTAAGTGCCGTGCGAGCAAAAATTATTTGCATCAAAAAGGGCTTGGTTTAGATCACAATGATATGGGGACGATCTAACCAAATCTAGGTTAAAATTTTGTCAAATTTATAATATGACATAATGTGCCAAACTAATGAGTAATAAAATAAGTAGAAAAATACAAATCTATTTTTGTTGTTTACAAAATTATACTACTTGCACTTTACAAGGAAATAAATTTAGCTGCTTCTTAAGAATAGTCCTGCATGTTCCATAAGATCTTCCCACTTCCTGGGACAGGCGTCTTATACAATTTGTTGGCGTATTTTGCATTATTTCACGAACGTTTGCAACAAGTTCTTCTGTTCTTACAGATGGTCTTTCTGCTCCTTTTTTGTGTTGTATAGAACCTGTTTCACTAAACACAGCCACGGTTCTTTTAAGGCAATGATAAAAATCCCCAGCAATAAAAGCAACGTTAGGAAAATGTTCGTGAAAATCGTCCATGCAAAAACCAGGATTGTATTGCCACTCACCATTTACTCTAACCCCGTTTCGAAAATATGCTTCAACCATGAACGTTTTGTGCTGTTCTGTAAAGCCCATTGTGTGAATTATTCAAGAAATTGGAAAAATTAGCGATGAATCAAATTACTTGTAACGACTGTCAAAGATGACGGAATAACTGATTGATTGTTAATTCAGGTAGTTACTGACATCCAACAGGTATTAAGCTCTACGACTAAGCATTATGATTACGTGCTTAGATGCAAGGCCCTCTTTGATGCAAATAATTTTTGCTCGCACGGTATTAATGTACTCTCTAAAAGTTTTAACATTCATCAATATCTTTTTTGAATTTGAACAAACTCGATCAAACCACGTTTTTGGCCAGTGTAGCACTACGTTAACGTATTACCTTTGACTAGTGATATTGTAGTGCCCCCTGTGAAATATATTAAACAAAAAAGAACTACTGCTTAGTCTCAAACTATGGCGCAACCTGGGGGGGGGGGGGAAGCTGTCAGTCTGCAGCCCGCCTAATAGGCTAATTTCAACCTAAGTAATTTATTGTTTCACGCTTGACTTTACCAATATGTATATTTAGACAAAAACGATCCCCAAAATACCTGACTAGAAAATAACCCCCGCCCCCCGAATATATTTTTGGGCTACGCCACTGCTCTCAAAATAAGGAAGACAAGAAAAATAAAATGATTTAAGAAATTTTATACGTAGTAAGATCCATTTTTAGGAAAAATACAAAGAATAATGAAGGTAATAAGCACCAATTCTTTGTATAACGACATTACTACAATGTCAGTAGGTACATGTCTTGATGGTTTGAATGTCAAAGTAAAAAGTTGAAAATTTCCTAGTAAAGAATTGTTTTTTTTTACATCATTTAGTACTTTATCGGTATGGATTTCCAACAGATATCGGCCGAGTCAATTAAAATATCTAGTCATTAGATTAAAAAAGAAAATACTAATCAATACAAATCGATAAATATAAAATCAAAATTCTAACTTTTTAGTAAAATGGCAGTTTGATATCTAACACAAACTTAATTATTTAATGGATATTTAAACATAGCTAGTGCGAAAAGCACCTATTCTCCTAGGTATAATCAGAATCCGAAGGAGAAAAATACACTTCTGATTTTAGGAAGCAATTTTTAAGTTTGTTTTAAAATTTACTGTACATATAGGGTGGCCCACTCTTAACACAATACTAACATCTAAACTACTAAACTTTCTAGTATTTTCAAAAACAGAGTTATAGGGAGGCATTAAGTCTACAATTTAAAATTATTTTGAATTATACAGTGTCAAAATATATAGTAAGGGCATATCAAACATACCTTTTTTTAAATGTAACACTCTTAATATTATGATATTTTTGGATTGTTTTATCAACTATAAGAACATTTTGTATAACATAATATTCTATACTTAAATTAAATAATTTTTGAGTTATCAACCTTCTTTTCAAATTTGGTATTTTGCAACTTTCAAAAAACATGCACCTGTCGGTAGAACAGAGCGACAGGTACTAAAGGTATATAAGAGACTAAAAGGTATTTAAAAAAATAAATATAGTTACTATAGAGCTTTTTAAAATGATACTATAAGTCCATCGTTTCCATTTGGAAAAATGGAGGAAACGTCAAGAAAACAAAATTTCATTTTTTAAACGCTTGTGAAACTTAGAGAAAGTCAATTATTAAAACATAATTTTAATTTTCATATACTACTTGACTATAAATTAACAGATTTAATTAATTTGTAGCAATCTAGATTGAAAATAAAAAATAAACATAAAAATGTTATAACACGTCAAAAAATGATACCTAAGGTGTCATTTTACTCAGAATGTTATGCTGAATCCCAGTAAGTAAAAATATACAAGATGTCCCATTTAAAATATCAAAGTCAAGGTCACTTCCGGTCAAACCGGAAGTGCTAACAAATTGAAAATTATGCCAATAAGTGCAGACTCATCTCTTATACATAATCTCAAAATTTCATTTTAATATCTATAAATACGGAAAAGTTATAGGGGTGAACGTCTTTTGAGAAACACCCGGTATAAAACACACACTACACAAAAAACAGCCTCAGAAACACTTGGAAAACACCAAAACCGGAAGAAAATAATATGACGCAACTTGACGCGCGATCTTGCTACGGCCCACTGCTGATCAAGGAACTTTAACGATGAAACCAGATAAGCTGTTAATGTCAAATGTCGTTGTCTTCTGTCGAAACGTTTTGTTTTAAGAAAAGTTAACTCTACTTATTCAATCATTTTTCACAACCCAAATTTTATGTATTACAGTCACTCCTTTCAACCGACAGGTGCATGTTTTTAAGATTTTTTAAAACTCGTTGATATCTCAAAAACTATTAAATTTACACATTTCATTAAAATGTTTGACAAAATACTCTTCAAATTGATCAAGAAATACAAGAATAGCATAATATACAGGGTCTTCTATATAAACCACCCTGTATATTGGAAAAATCAATGATAATACCTTTAAGCTCTTTGTTAGTTTCTAATTGTTGAAACTAAATTTATCGGTGCACAAACTTAAGAACTTTAAATATTTTTCCAAATCCTTTTTTTTTGGAAATTGTTGTTAAAGCCTTTTACAGACAACTTCAAACCTAAAATTTCCCGTTTTTAATTAGTTAAATGCTTTTTAAATGCGGCAAAAATAAAAGATAAAAGCTCGCAAAAGGTTTTCTAAACCAAAAACATGTGACTCAGATTCTTTTATAAAACCAGTGGCGGTTGCTCTATAACGCCGCGTGGCCGCGCGCCCCTCCTAGGAATTTTAACATAACACACACATTAAATGGTTATTTAAATATTTATTATTACTATTCATTTTAATACTAATATTATTATTCCTATTATTATTCATGTAGGTAGTTAAAATTTCTAAATTTTAAAAAACCATAGCAACTCACCAATTCTGAACTCATCTCTAATTGTCCGTTTTCGTTGACCAACGATAAACAAGCCTCTTCGTGTGAATTTTAGATAATTGAATTCCGTCGTTGAAACGCTGCGATGGACGGTGCATCTCGCCTGGCGTTTATAAATTTCGCCGAACGAACCCGAACGTCACATGGTTATATCCGATTTATTTAGGGACTCTACGGCCGCGGTATTTTAGCGCCTGCATTGCTTTATACATTTCGGACTTTGTTGTGGCGTAAGCGCGCGTCGAGTTCGAACTAATAAAAATGATTTTCGTCGATAATATATTTCAAATAAATTTTTGTAGGCTGCCATTAGCGGATAAACTTAAAATTAAAGAACTGGGGAGGCCGTTGCCAGATATAAAGTTATCACAAACTTGTGAACGACGGACCGAAAACCGATCTTTTACGCGTCGGTTTTCAAAAGACATTTATAAATGTGTGTATTAATTTACCTCAAATTTTTTTTATAAATACATACTTTTTCAAGCAATTTGCTTATATGTCATTTGGTATTGGATTTCTATTGCGCCCCTCCAAACACAAACCCCACGACACGCCACTGTATAAAACAATAAAAGAATATACGTTTTTGTGACACATAGGTACTTTATACAAATACTTTTAGGTATTTAGATTAAATAACAGGAAGAACCCATTACTTCTACATTGACCTAGAATACTTTTTTAACCGTATTAATATAGATTTTTTACTCCTTACCACAAACGCGGTTAGAAAAAAATGTTTAATGTATTTAGCACGTTAAAGAAACAGTCTGCCTGGATATAATTTGTGTCAGTAAGTGGATAAATAAAGGAAGTAATTAAAAAAGAACCTCTTTACTTTCGTAGGACAAAAATAAACTGCCCGGCAAAATAAATCTAGACCTTAATATTATATAAATTTTGTGATTTCTCAACCGATGTGTACCGGGTGTAGAACTGAAAAGGGACGCCGGTTGTATCTTGGAAACCGTTTTCCGTACGGCTTGCGGAAATAGTAATTTACGTTACAAGACCGGAAAGTAGTGTTTTTCAGGTCGAGACAAGCATTGTCAAGGAAGCTTGGAGAGACCTGCACAACACTCATTTTCAATTGAGTGACGTACAATATTTTTTTTAAGACCGACACTTCGATATACTTACATTAAATTATTTTATTTTATAATATTTTTAAATGCGTCGTATGATTCTCGTAACGGGCTTTTGATTTTACTGGCAATATATCGTAACTCGCTTTCCTTGCTGCTTCCAAAATTTCTTCTCAAATTTCATTTTCCGTGTCGGATAATTCAAAATCTGAATTCATATTGTTAAATTTGCGCACTCGCGAAACAAGTTTGACATAAACAAAAAATTAAAAATCAACGAACTGTCACTCGACAATACATCGAAATGTTGTTGTCATAGTAACGAAATCAAGGTAGCTTGTATTATCAAAGAGCGATTGGAAAAACAAAAAACAGGGACCGGAAAAATCTTTTCCGGTCTCTATCGTCAATTTTCCGGTCTTGATCGACAAAACGTTATTTTCTGGACGAAAAATTGTCCAGAAAGTGTATATTTTCTGGTCGGTTTAAAAAAAAAATTTATTACAAACGTGCCTAAAAAAAATTGCTGGAAATTATTTTAAAGTTTTTAGGTTGACCCGTAGCGCAACTACAGTGGCCAATCAAAGAGTGGGATTTTCCCAAAAATCATTATAGTAAAGATGTATCAAAAGTGGCATTTTTGCAATCTAATAAAATGTCTGCATAATTTTTTGTTTTTAAGTTTTGGCTCTACCCTTTTGTTCAAGGGGGAAAGGAGCAGACAAATATTGATATGAAAAAATATTCACAACTTCTGTTTGGCTTATCAGAATTTGACAAATTTGAATTCGCTAAATAGGGTTTCTTAAGTTAATAAAAACTAAGCTGTTCTGGATTTCATTGTGACAGCTAGAGGGCGCTATATAAATGCAACGATATATTTTTTTAACTTAAGCAGAAGGAAGATTAAATAAGAAGAATATCTGAGAAAACCGTAAGTCTATATCTTTTTTTTAACAGAAGATATGGAAAACATAATATAAAAATGAGCACCATAAGAGCGTACAATTTTTTTTAGGGTATAACTATATATTTTATTGATATATTTATAGGCAAGGAGTTACTGTTAGTTATTGTGTTTTCTACAAAGTCATAATCATAAACATTTTTTTTAATTAATGTTCTGTAAAATATTAGAGGATGGTGGTATTAATAGAATAAATTGCAGTAAAGTTTAAAAAAAATGCAAGAAGGCTTTGATTTAAAATATGAAAAAGCCCACTTGTCAAAGTTTTAATAGAATAAACTTTGATTTATTTGTTTAACATTTGTGTTGCGTCAAAATGTCGACTTCAAGCGAAGAGGCGCTTGATTTTTCAAAGTTTAACCACAAGCGTCTAGAGTCTGACTGTGGACTTTTTAACCGCCCAATCAACGTTCGCAATAAAGCGCGGGAAACTTAAAAATAAATGTGTTATATGCGCACATAAATCATTGTATTATTTCCTATTAAATTGAGGCGAAAAAATTGATGAAATAAAATAATAAACAAAACGAATTACCTTGATTTTCGCAGACAAAAAATAGTGAATATGGAAATATTTCCTAATGCGGATGTTTTTTTGAAGAGGATAGTTTAGATTGGAAAAAATTGTATATTTTTGGGAACGGTTTAGACTAGTGATGTTACAACATTCCTGAGTATGACTATTATGTTTGACTAAACGTACTACTTACCTACGTTAATAATGTACTTACTGCTTTTACAGGTTTTGATTTTTTTTATATTCAGAAATCTTATTGCAAAATACAAAATAATAAAACAAAAAAGGGAAACCATGACAATTTTCGGTTTCTTTTAAAATATTTTTATTAAACAATTCTCGTTACGTAACAACATTGAAACTGTTTATCTGTTGATATTTGTAGTACACTTGTAAATCTGATTATTCCTAACGTATGTAATATTATGTTGCTTCCTTTCATGCCTTGAAAGACACTGTTTATTGTTGAATTGTTTATTGTATGATGAACTTTTGAGAATTTTGAAAAGGAATGTTTTTGGCATTCGTGACGTTTCAAAGAAACCTATATACCGATATTAATAAATGCATTTTATTTTCCTAATTTACAACAACCGGCTCAAAACTACTTTCTTTAAGATGGCGGTCTATGATTGGCTGGTTGAAAAGTCCATAGTCAGACTCTAGACGCTTCACAACCTCATAAAAAAATTCGCAGTCCCGTAGGCTAATTCTTATTTTAAATCAAATCCTTTTGCATTTTCTCTTTCACAGCCTATTTAAAATTTTATTGCAATTTGTCCCATTAAATCAACTAGCCCATTTTTGTTGTAAATACCTACAGGCAGTTTACAGAACATTAATTAAAAGTAGTGTTATAATAATGGTTTTGTAGGAGAAAAAATGGTATGGTATTTGTAACTTCTTGCCTACAAGTACCGTATTAATACGTCAATTCTTTCGTACGAAGCTCAATTTTATATTAGATGGAAAATAATATATTCGGTTTTACATTGCAAAAATGCAACTATTGACACACTTTACTATTAGGTTTTTGAGAAAATCCAGGTATTTGATTGGCCACGAGAGTTACGCTCCCTATCGGCCAACCTAGGAACTTCAAAATGATTTCCAGCAATTTCTCTGTTACTTTTGTAATACATTTTTATTTCTTAATACGATAAATGGTTTCGAAGATACAGACGGCGTCCCTTTTTAGTTGTACACCCGGTATATAATTTTAGCAAAAAATTATATTTTTATAACAATGAAACAAAAGGGTGTCCTAAATTGGCCTAGCTTTACTTCTTTTTATTTAAAAAATTCTCAAAGAACGTCTGTTTGACTATATAATAAAAGCAGATTTAATGCCTTTGCTGGTTTCCTAGCCTCGGCTGCGCCTCGTCTATGAAACACCAGCCGCGGCGTTAAATCTTGTGCTTTTCTGCCTAGTGAAACAAATAACTATTTTTATAATTCACTACTGGCTTTTATTTCTGTCACCTTACAGATGTCAAGTATACTTAAATAATTCATTTCGTTCTTGCTTTAAAGGGCATAGTAAGGCACCACAAAATTAAATTGTCGTCGCCGGTGACAACCGGGAGCAAACTTGTAGAACCGGGAGCAAATTTGTTGATTTGAGACGTCGTATTTTAAAACGTAGCGTCTCTTGGTTTTGTTAGACCAAAAAATGTACGAAAGCGATTCAGATAATTTTTTGATAATGATAATAATAATATATTGACCAACTCCAAAATATTATATTATGATATAACTTGGGCTTAACTTATAGTAACGATTAAATCGTGCTGTACAAATTACAGAAGGTTAGCTATCCCTTTGGCGTATCATTATTAGATTACCTACCTCTAACATAAACTCCTAAATAAGTTTGATGGTATTAAAATAGGTATCTTACTTTTCCCCAAAGTTTTAGAATTACATTCACGAGGCTTATGATGATTTTACCTTAATTAATTTCGCATTGTAATTTAAATAACTTTTCTAATTTCAATTGCTTCCTTAAAAAGAAACAGTATTTGGCATAAAATCTTTTAATTTAAAACATTTTCAGTCGTATCCGCTAAAAGGGTATAAATTTAAAATCATTCTAAACATAGTTATAGCTTTAAAATGACAAGTGTCAGAATAATAGGCTAAGTAAGTCTTGTATTATCAACATTTTTTAGGTCTTCTTTAAATTTATATAGAAAATAGGTTTTTGATACGTACCGCTTCTTTTAATAAAAAAATAGAACCAACACTTCTTTGGCAGAAACATCCCGGTAAAATTTTTTATCGCTAAAACGATTTAATAACAAAAAAATCAATTATTACATTGTCAAATGAGCGAGGTATAAAAATTCTTTCTCACGAGTATAAAGGTTTGTCAGTTTTAATTCTAGTTATTGAAAGTACAGGTCTGTATTATTTTCACACACCAGTTAGTCGATAGAAATTAAAACAAGTAATAAATAAGTTGTATTAGATATTTAGTATTCAGAAATATAACTATTACTAACATATTCGTAGAAAAAATATTTCCGAATTTGAATGGCGTCAGCGCATTTTGACCTTCTAAATCCAAAAAAAACTTTTGAAACCAATTTACAAAACTATGATCATTTACTTCAAGAGATGTTAATATTTCTTGTTAACGATTCGCATTTCCCACTATGACTTTCATTACTTATCAATATATGAATTGCAATTTAACAAATCATGAAGTATCATTGTATTGTGTGTACAGGGTGTACAACTAGAAAGGGACGCCAGGCTGTATGGTCGGAACCGCTTACAGCATGCGGAAAAATATTTATTATGAACATGGTCACGAGAAATGGCTGGAAATTGTTGTCAAATTTCTAGGTTGGACTAGAATGATCATTCAAAAAACGTTATTTTCTGTATGATAAATAGCTATTTAAATTTCGGATAAATCATTTCTCAGAAATCTATGCAACATTGAATATGAAAATTAACAATCTAAAAAGAATGTCACACAGAAGCCCATCCCATCAATAAAATTTTGTGCTAACTGAGTTAGCAGAATGTATATACAGGGTACCTCTAAAAGGACTGTACAAAACAGTGCTGGATTTACCATTAGGCTGAGTAGGCTGGAGCCTAGGGCGGCAAATTTGGCCCAAATTTTTTTTTTTATCTTACAGAAATAAATGGTACAATCTTTATTCGTGGTCGACGGGTAGTATTTTTTTAAATAAACTTTATTGTTGGCCGTGTCTGTTAATGGGAATAAAAAAAGGTAGTTGGAACTTTACTGTATAAGTAGGTAATCATAAATTTTTAAAATATTTACTAAAAATTATTGACCAACTTTGGGCGTGGTCGTAAAAATTTTCGCCTGCGGCGCATTTAGCCTGCAGCGGGCTTTTTCTTTCCCTAACACTTCACCTTTTTCACAACTCACGAGCCGTCACTGGTATAGGGGCGGCAAAAATTGAATAGCCTACTAGCGGCAAATTTGTAAATCCGCCCCTGGTACAAAACACTAGCACAAATTCCTGAAGCTAAAATATGAGGATCTAGCCTTATTTACCTTGGTCCAAATACAGAAAAGGTTAAAGATAACTCAATGAGAATAGTATGTTTTAAATTTTTTTTTGTTAAATCTTCATAATAGCATGATTAGCACTAAATTTGCTACTTAGTGGTTTGTTAGCATGAAAAATCATGATCTGATCACGAGTTCAGTATTCATTGCCGAAGGCTCCACCAACAGCACTTCGCCTACATCTAAAGCTTCATTATTTTTTGTGCCTCGTGTCGTTTCTAAGATAATTGAATTTAAATGTTTTACTGCGTACGGAAATTCATCATAGCAACGAATTAGTAATATTTTGTTGAATCAGTTCCTACTTCTACGTCTGAATAAAGTGTAAAGAGTTCAAGGGGAACTACGATGAGTTCCAGTACGAGATAAACCATTTTAATTCGACTATCTCAGAGCGGCTACTCGAAGCGACGCCCACTAGGTATGTTTTTAGACAACAGAGGCCAAGGAATAAATTTTTTTAAATAGACATTAAGTATACCGCGGCATAAAAAAGTTTTAAACCTTTAGATGTAGGCGAGGAGCTGCTGGTAGCATCCTCTGTAATGTACATCGAAACTGTGATCAGATTCATCCTAAATAACTCCTTAATACCAAATTTCGTGCAAACAATGATATTATTTAGATAAACATTTGGACTAAGGTGAAAACGGAGTAGACGCAGGTTTATTTCGGAAAATACCCAGAATGGACATCAAATGATAAAAATGATGGAAAATGACGTCACAGTATACCAAGTGAAAATTCATGCAATACAAGCATGCGTACAAAAGAATCTTAAAAAGGGCTACCACGACGAAAATAAATATATATCCTATCAGATAGCCAAGCTGCCATTAGCGCTCTGAACTCTAACTGATTAACATCAAATATCACAATGGAATGACTTAATGACCTAAGAGATCTAGCAGCCAGGATTAACAGGATCGAACTCCTGTGGGTTCCTGGTCACTCAGGGATAATAGGCGATGAAAAAGCAGATGAACTGGCTAGAGCTGGATCTGCTCAAAATTTCCGGGGCCCTGAACAAGACAAGAGAAACAGGGAAATACCTCCCACGCGATGGACGGACGATATTAAAAGAATAACCACAAACTGGGTGCAGAGGGCTCAAAATAGAGGACAGTGGGCAGAAATGGGGGGGCCTATATCCAGCAGTGGATGCAAAGGGCTGATTGATGATGATGATGATGATGATAAACCGGCCCTTGGAATATCAAAACAGGCAACTGAAACAACATTAGACGGGTAAGCGCAGAAACAACATTTGCCTCGATGGAAGCCCTCAAAAAAGAAACTTTCAACTGGAATGCTATTTTTGACACGCTCTCAGTTAAAACAAGACTGGCTTGTTAATAGGCCATTATCATTTAAGAAAACAACATCAACTGATGGATATTTTTAATGGGCCCGTTGCATGCAGCCTTTGCGGTAAAGAGGATGAAACCGCATCTCATATCGTATACAAATGCGAAGCATTAACTCGTAGAAGATCCATAATATTTGATAACCTAACGCATGACAAATTTGGACCTCATAAAAGGAACAAATGTTTTTTAGCAAGACTTGGGCGCAGAAGGCTGCAGTGCAGGAGGCTTGGGCCACACGCCGGACATCCGCCTCTAACCAACCAACCAAGGTGAATTGGGCTAAGAACCTCATACTCATAATAGAGTAAGATCCCAGAGCGATCAGACATAACTTATTTTCACACGAATGAAACCTTAAGTTTTCAGTAGCGTCTCGTGTGCCTTGAATACCTACGCGCTTGTGGAACTTGCCGAGTGACACCTGGGCAGGTACCAGGTGAGAAAGGTAACTAAAAATAAGAATTATTTAACTTAAATTCACATGGCTGATTTTTATATATATCATGTAGAATATTATTTTGAAGTAATATCATAAGTGTCAGACACTTTTGATGGACCAGAGCTTTTGTCAGACGCTTTTAAGCTACCCAAAAAATAAATGAACGTTACTTATTTTTACATGTCTGATTTTTAAAAATGTTATTGATGTATTTATTTAAAAGTTATATTCAATCAGTCAGACAAATTTGAGTGACCAAACATCCCGTAAGACAAAAATTATTCAGCCAGAAGTAAGAGGGCGAGAGCACTATGCATGCGTTTCAGAGTGAGTGAGACGTCCATAATAACTCGGTTAACCTTCTTAAACTCACCATATGTTTTAATCTACGTGTATGTGCTGTTTGCGTGTAATATAACTTATAGTATACAGTATAGTTCGAGCCTGCGAGCACATGTTTTTGTTGTTTACATCGGGTTATTTGTGATTGTTTTATTAAGTTGTTTGTAATAGTGATAATCATGGAAGAAGAGAAATTGAAATGTACATTTTGTAAACAATCTCATGATAAACTTATATTATTCTCCGAAGAAATATTGAAAAAGTGCAAAAACATTTTAAAACAGCGAATAATCCATAACCTCAAATTCAAAGATGTAGTTTTACCGGATGATTTGTATGACAATGGTTACCATCGAGAATGTTATAAAAATTTTACTGCTCTGCCAAAAAAATATTTTTCTGCCATACCAGAAAAACCAAAAAATGCTGAAAAAAAATTATCGAGTATTGTTGAAAATTCATTAGTTGCATCGACATCAAGCCAACCTTGTAATCTTAGTACTAACGATGATCTATGTACAGCGTCTACCTCAAGTAAATAAAATAATTCAACAGTTCCGGATTTAGATGTAGTGTCAAAGTCAAGTCCAGCTAATTCTATGCCTAAACCAAGTGTATAATACTCGATGATTTTTTTTCAGCATTTTTTGGTTTTTCTGGTATGGCAGAAAAATATTTTTTTGGCAGAGCAGTAAAATTTTTATAACATTCTCGATGGTAACCATTGTCATACAAATCATCCGGTAAAACTGCATCTTTGAATTTGAGGTTATGGATTATTCGCTGTTTTAAAATGTTTTTGCACTTTTTCAATATTTCTTCGGAGAATAATATAAGTTTATCATGAGATTGTTTATAAAATGTACATTTCAATTTCTCTTCTTTCATGATTATCACTATTACAAACAACTTAATAAAACAATCACAAATAACCCGATGTAAACAACAAAAACATGTGCTCGCAGGCTCGAACTAGGGATGCGCGATACGATACGATATTTTTGAGTATCGATATTTTACCTTCCGATACCCGATATTTTGTATCGATATTTTTTATTCGATATATAATAAGTATCGAAATATTTTACTCTGTATCGTTCAGATAGTATCGATACATCCCAAAATTCCCAAATCCACAATTTTATTAATTTTATGATGCGGTTTGCAAAACAGCAAACCTCGAGCGGAAAATGCTCGGTCCGACCTTGAAAAATATAATAGTATTTTCGAGTGGTGTTTTTTTAGAAACGTAAAACAAAAAATAACAACGCGGATCGAAAAAGTATCGATATTTAGGGTATCGATATTTTTCAAACCGATATTTTATTGCATCGATTCTCTACCATACGATCCGGATCGATACAAAAGATCGATACTTTCAACGTATCGGAACATCCCTAGCTCGAACTATACTGTATACTATAAGTTATATTACACGCAAACAGCACATACACAGTAAATTGAAACAGGTGGTGAGTTTAAGAAGGGGAACCGAGTTATTATGGACGTCTCACTCACTCTGAAACGCATGCATAGTGCTCTCGCCCTCTTACTTCTGGCTGAATAATTTTTGTCTTACGGGATGTTTGGTCACTCAAATTTGTCTGACTGATTGAATATAACTTTTAAATAAATACATCAATAACATTTTTAAAAATCAGACATGTAAAAATAAGTAAAGTTAATTTATTTTTTGGGTAGCTTAAAAGCGTCTGACAAACGCTCTGGTCCATCAAAAGTGTCTGACACTTATGATCTTACTTTAAAATAAGATTCTACATGATATATATAAAAATCAGCCATGTGAATTTAAGTTAAATAATTCTTAATTTTAGTTACCTTTCTCACCTGGTACCTGTCCAGGTGTCACTCGGCAAGTTCCACAAGCGCGTAGGTATTCAAGGCACACGAGACGCTACTGAAAACTTAAGGTTTCATTCGTGTGAAAATAAGTTATGTCTGATCGCTCTGGGATCTTGGACTATAAGTTAGTATTAAGAATTTGTGCTAGCATTTTCCTTTTACAGGTATCCTGTATACAATTTTTTTTATTGTAGTGGATGTAATGGTATATTACCTAATTAGATTCATTAAATTGGGTTCGCAAGATAATCACAATGGCACAATCCCGAATGCTAATTTTGTGACGTCTTTTCCCTTCTCTCCGATTCAAAAATCTAGATGGCTTTGTTAAAACCTTAAAATCGGTGGCTTTAAAATATGATTCGATCGATTAATCCTTTAAGACTGTGTGACAGATACAAAACCAATGTAATGGAAAAGGCGTAAATCCCCTTTCTTGGGCCGCCAGATCTGGTATTATAAACGCACTCAATCATATTAAATTTTAATGACTGTTGCGACTCTGCTTTTATTTTTGGCTTATATTATTCTAATTTAAACAAAAATATTCAATTTTCCCCAAAAAACGTACACAGTGTACAGGGTGTCCTGAATTCGATGCTCACCATTGGGATCTTGGAAGCTATAAAATATACAGCAAAGGTTAAACTCTAGAAAATTAGGATATTTTAAAGCTTAACTTAATGCCGATGCCGGTAAGAAAGCAGAAAAATTCCTAGTACTTCTGGAGATATCTGACGAAAACGGAAGCGTCTTGGATATGCGGTGAAAATCTGGTAATATATCACCCGCTCTTCTTGTGTTCTAAGTGTGAATCGTTGCGTGCGTAGTAAGCATGTCTTTTCGCATAGGTATAGCAGACATTGGAGTATATACGCGCTTGGAAGTGTCAACATACCGAATTTTAAAAAAATATGAAGACAATCTGCTCTATAAGGTAGATTAGAAATGACTCTAATAGCCCCTGTCTGCTGCATTCCCCAAAATGACGAAGCTATCAGGTAAGTAGCCCAAACGAAAAGTGCATAAGAAATGGATGAATGATACGATGTTAAGATTGTGTTTTCTGAAACTACATAAAGATTTCTTAATAGAAATATATGCTGATAAAATTTCTTTGATAGAAAGTTTACATGATCATGTCACCTTAAATATCTATCGATATCCTACGCAAATGCAACAGAGTCATTATTGGAGTGTAAAATAGATAAATTATCGGCAAATAGGATACGAAAACCTTTATTTGAACAAAGCGGTAGGTCGTTAATATAGCATAGAAACAGAACTGGACCCAAAATAGAACCTTGAGGAATCCCGATCAAAATGTTACTTGCCTTTGATGCTTGACTCTGTGATACAATGTATTGTGTTACGACTCAATCAAAGAAGTTCTATTTGAGTTCAAAGCGTAGTATTCAAATTTTTTTTTAAAGTTTGCTGTATGACACGCTTTGGTCAAATCTAAAAACTCGGCCGAAACGTAGTTTTTATTCTGAAATCCCCTACGATGACGATCTGATAACTACAGTCTTACAGACAGGCGCGTACGCAGGAATGTGTTCTAGGGGGGGGGGGGGGGGCAAAGTCAGGTCAATTAAATAAGATTTTTTTTTACATTTTATTAACATCATAGTCATAGGTAATGTAAAATATCAAAAAAAAAATCACAGAACACAGCACAGTCGTGGAACTTAAAACCTAACATTTTTGGTATATGCATAAAAAACGAAGTTTATCTAAGTAATATTTGAATAAGAAACACAGATATGAAATAATTATTGTCACCATCCCAAAATTTTCAAACGCTACATATAAACAACAGACCTTATAAATTAATTTACAAAATTATATCAAATATTTTTTTCTTTTTTTGAAGTTCATTTAATACTTCTTCCTCAGAAATTTTTATTTTCGAGTGAACATACAAAAGAGCCAGCCCATTCATCCTCTCTTCGCCCACAGTATTCCTAAGATAGGTCTTAAGCAATCTCAGTGTGGAAAAGCTCCTCTTAGCCGTTGCTGTGCTCACTGGAAGTGTGCAGAATATTCTCAGAAGTTGTGATATATTGGGGTATATTCTTTCGTTGCAAATTTTTAAAAATTGAGTCGCATTTGATGGATATTCAACTTCAACAAGTTTTTGAAGATATCCCCACCACAATTCAAATCTGCTCTAAAAACTGCCTGATTATTGCATTTCATATCTTGGTGGTAAAATGTCGTCAATTCAAAAAGTTTAGAAATCTGCTGCTGTCCTAATATTTTGTCCGACATCTTTGGAATTAATAGTGCGAATGATGTTAACAATTCTTTGTGTTTAATAAATATATTTTTCAGTTGTGCTAGAACAGTGTCCAAGAACGGGTTAAATATATTATACCGATAATATTCTTCTACTGTTTTTCCTGGACAGTTACCCCGCATTGTCTGTCTTCCTGTTACCCTAGGCTGTCTTAGTTCAGAGTCAAAAAGTTTTGATAAATTTGATAATAATAAAATATCTCTTGCTTCGATACATATTTTTGCAAATTCTGTTTCGGATGATATTCGCATTTTATTTAAACTCTCGATGCAATTCTCTGCTAAAGAAATTGCACCGAGGAGATCTATACTCTCTCCTAGGGTAGTTAAAGATTATAAAGTTCATTATAGTCAATACTGTAAATGGCAATAATAATTGGCATTTCAATAAAACCGCTACGCGCGCCTGGGCCTGGGGGGGGGGGCATTTGCCCCCTTTGCCCCCTTTGCCCCCCCCCCCTGCGTACGCGCCTGCTTACAGACAAGCTGCACAATAGGGTTTAAACAGACAAATATAATTTATTACATTAGATCAACACTATATTTTGTCTTACTTAGTTTAAATTTTTACTTCCATTAAAAGACATTAATAACAGAAAATTATTATATTTGATATATTGGCAAATTGGCAATGTCAAATTATTTTATAAAAAATTTTTCTTTGGCCCGGCTTTAAGCTACTAATTAAGAAATTATGTTAACGGTGCATACGGCCAATAGAATATTAGTAAGATCAAGCGTGAGAGGTTGCAGAAGGGTTTTAGATGCTGCACCCCGGTAGCCCCTCCTGGCTGCACCACTGACTGGCCCTTATAAGCAAACTGACAGCAAAGTGCGAATGAAAACTACTAATTTATTCGGCATTGTGCTCGTACCATTTAGATAGAAGACCTGACATAATTTAAAATACCACCTTATATATCGAACAAAGTTTTGGAATCTTTAAAAATCTCGTTCAGATGTATTCATTAATATTTCGGTTACTTAATTAACACAAATAGAAAGTTTTTTCTTTGATTGAAGTTTACTTTTAATAATTAAAGGTGACCGTGTGGAAATTTGAGTTAATAAATAATAAAATATTACCCGAAGGATATCAAAAAGAATGAGGTCATGTCAATCTCACCAAATTTTAATTGAATCTGTGGCCTATTGGCTTATTGAAAATAAGCTTTAACATGAAAATATACTCCTTAAATGTTTTGGTATTTTTTACAGGTTCACTTTATAATGAAGTATTAATTCAATATCTTTATTAATAATAAAATAATTTGTTTGCTGTAAAGTCTCTTATTTAAATTTCATTCAGTTGTATTATTTGCATCAAAGAGAGCTTGGATTAAAAAACATAGGGTTTGGTTTAGATCACAATTATATGGGGACGATGTATCTAACCAAATCTAGGTTAAAATTTTGTCAAATTCTTATTATGACATGATATGCCAAACTAATGAGTAATAAAATAAGTAGACAAATACAAATTTATTTTTGTTGTTTACAAAATAACAAAGTAAGAATATACAGAAAGTAAAAGAAAAATAATTACATAAATTGCTGAAATTGGCCACCGCCATTCTCCAAGCATAAATTCACAAGTCTCTTCATATTTTCGAAAGTGTTTACCAGGATCTCTGGAGAAATGTTATCACATTCTTGGGTAATCCTTTCTTGTAATTGTTCTAAATTTGCAACTGGTGTTTTAAAAATAGTGTTCTTTAAATGAGGAAAAACGAAGTAATCCATAACCGTTAAACAAGGTGATCTAGGTGGGCATTCAATGTCTGATCGAAAACGGATCAATCTGTCGTCGAAAAATAACATAACCGGAGAGGTGGAACCAGGCTTCATCTGAAAAAATGTCAAGTCTAATAAATCATTTCTTTCCAATAAATTTTGGGTAAACCATTGAGAGTAATTCCTGCGTCTTTCAAAATCTGCGGCTTGTATTTCTTGGAATACTTGCACTTTATAAGGAAATAAATTTAGCTGCTTCTTAAGAATAATCCTGCATGTTCCATAAGATCTTCCCACTTCTTGGGACAGGCGTCTTATATAATTTGCTGGCGTATTTTGCATTATTTCACGAACGTTTGCAACAAGTTCTTCTATTCTTACAGAACCTGCTCCTTTTTTGTGTTGTATAGAACCTGTTTCCCTAAACACAGACACGGTTCTTTTCAGACAATGATAAAAATTCTAAGCAATAAAAGCAACGTTAGGAAAATGTTCGTGAAAATCGTCCATGCACAAACCCGGATTGTATTGACACTCACCATTTACTCTAACCCCGATTTGGAAATATGCTTCAACCATGAATGTTTTGTGCTGTTCCGTAAAGCTCATTGTATGAATTGTTTTAGAAGTTGGAAAAATTAGCGATGAATCAAATTACTTGTAACGACTGTCAAAGATGACGGAATAACTAATTGATTGTTAATTCAGGTAGTTACTGACACCCAACAGGTATTAAGCTCTACGGCTAAGCATTACGTCCTTAGATGCAAGGCCCTCTTTAATGCAAATAATTTTTGCTCGCACGGTGGTGCAGTTTTTTTTTTATCTCTATCGCCAAATTTGAGTACCGACTTGGTTTTCTCTCCGTTTTGGTTTAAGAGAGGTTGTCTGTTAGTGGGCCACATATATCGATTATTAAAACTTTTTTGTAATCTTTGCCACCTGATTACGCCTCCATAGATAAGCGTTGGATGCCCAAGCTCCACAACCCGCCGTAATATGTTTTAACATTTTCTTGGGAGTAACTAATTTTTCAAGTTGCCTGAAAACGTTGGACACGAAATCGAAATTTATTATACCCATCCATAATGAATAGGGTATTGCCATTAACATTTCTGGAGAACTCCATGCATATTGTCCATTTCATAACTTTAGAACTTAATAATATACGTTTAATAGTCAAAGTTGGAAAGTAGTTTAAAATTTCTAATTATTAGAACAGAAGAAAATATATCATTTTTTTGGAAAGCTTTCGAGGTTAAATGGGTTTGAAAACAATAGAATTATCAAGCAATCGTCAACAATGCCTTGATAATTACAGATTGTAGGTATACGCTATTTTTTGTTAATAGAAATAGATAATTCATTCTGATTTACAGATATTAGATACCCACACACCTGAACAATCACTTTATTGCAAATAAGAGCTAATAATTATTCAACTGACATCATTTGCTAAAAATAAAACTTAGTGATATTCCATTATTTATTTTACAACGCGATAAAAGTATTTTATAGACAGAACTAAATGATCCGAAAAAACTGTTATTGATAATTGCGGGAAATGGTTTACAATAAAATGTTATTTACTGGAAAGTATTAAGCAAGTATAAATTATTTCATTTATGATAAATGTATCATAAATTAAACCATTCTTTGAATGAAATATTGATAATGTAGGTAAATATTCATGTAGTGATGTTTGGCTATAGACAAAATTACAGGTCAACACATTTATCTTTGTCTACGACGTATCGGTAAGGGGAAATCACAATCTCTAAAAAAAAATCGCACTTATTGGTTGCACCGATAAATATAGTCTAAATATAATAAAAACAGGAAATTCTACAATAATAATTACATTTCATATTTTACAAGCAACTATTTTTAAGAAACATATTTTAAAGTAAAATTTCATCAAGTTTTTAGAAAATAACTTTTTTACAACATGACATTTCTATTTCAGCCTGAAAAAAATAGCTTTATAATGATTTAAAATGTTTTTCCGAAATCATTACGTACTTTAGTCCGGATTAATGAAGCAGTCTTTTTCATCTTCATTCTCATCAATATCATTATTATCCATATCACTGTAGTCGGCAGATCCAATTAATTATGACAGGTTTAATCTATACCATATTATGTATAATGTCGATGACATCTCGACAAAATTTGTCCCAATCGGCTGGTGTCATTGAGGTGATTGCTTTATCCACAAACTTTCTTAGTTGGAGTTGCATTTTACTATTTTATTATTACCACTGCAATGTATTAGACATTTCCCCTAAAATTTTGCACTTAATTTAGCATTTTAAAAAAGCTCCATTTGCTTTTAACAAGCTCCTAAAAGTTTCACGGCTTTTTCACTTTTGTAGCAATTTTTTTTAAGGTAGGAACCATTTTTAGTTCGAAATAGAATTCTTTCACAGAAAGATGAGGCCTTTTTTTCTAGGAGATGACACCAACTGATCCGGGTTGTTTTCTATCTTTTTGACATCATCTTTGTGGATTTATTTTACAGCACCCACGCTAACTTCCTTATACCTCGCAACTCTAGCTTTTGCTTTCATGAAAATTTGAAAGATTCGTTCTGCAAGTCCTCTTTATACCCCCTAAAAACATTGGCAATCATGCACTTCACGGGTTTGACTGTATGTGAGGGGTTTTACCACGTGTGTATATTGATTCATTATCACTTATTAACAGTCACTTAAGTTTAAAATTTTGAAATAGCATCATAAAACAACAGACGATGCGACGCCGACATGTTTATAAAAACACAAGAATTCTCATCCGTTGCGCTACTGACTAGGTACATCAATCAAATGTATCCAAATATCGGCCATTTGGTTTTACGAGTCGCACGAGTCGTTTGTTAACGAATGATTGAAAGGTTTGGTGCAAAGATTTGTCCGTTATTTTTAAATTTACAGTCTTAAATATAAAGTATTTTTTAAAACAGGAAAACTTAAAGTAATAAAATAAACTTTTACAATCACATTTATATTATATTAACTGCCTAAAATATGGAGAAATACCTGAAGATCTAAAATGTGCTTTTATAACACCAAAAATTATAAATAGAAAAAAAGAACTGTAAAATGAGGCTAATAAATATATTATGGAATGTTGAACAATTATTAGAAATGACAGTTTATAAACAGAATTTATTAAAGGAAACAAAATTTTAGTAAATATGCAAGCGGGTTTTAGAAAAGTATATTTAACAGAAATGGCAGTCCAGTATGTAATTAAAAATTGGAAGTAAAGCGTTGACAAAAATGAAGTTGTCTAGGCAGTATTTTTTGATTTTAAACAATTAGTTATTAAAAAGAATTAGTCAAAATTTAACTTAATTTTCGCGAAAAACAATTTATAACACAATAACTTTACCCCATTTTTTATATTGTTTAACTATTTTATACACAGCAAATGACGGGTATTTAATTGACTGCAAGTTTTGCAAAATAAAGCGATGCGTACAATTTTAGATGTGGATAAATATACGAAAATAAATTTTATTTTAGAGAAACTTCAGTAATCAAGCTCTAAAGATAACATATATTCAACATAACATGTACCAGTTGATCCTGCTCTATGCTGCCATATTTTTACATTAGATGTATTTAATAAAGGAACTTTTGTCTTTTCTATTTCAATATCAAAATAAATAGGATAAAACGAACTTTAGAATAATGTTAAAATTATAATAAATTCGAAAATTTAATATATTGCTATTTAATTTCAATAAGTGAACGTAAGTTTACTATGTAAGTTATAATTAAAAAATATTATATAGCATCTTAAACCTCTAAACATTTTTTGCCCGCATTCCTTCCACAGCTGCCGATATAGTTGTCAACCTATACTTAGTTCAACTTTGAAACTAGTCTAATTTGACAACTAAATAATAGATATTAAAGGATACTATATGGTGTTGTAAAAGATTGTACCTATATTGGTTTAAATTTTAAAGCAAAAATACGTTGTTCAGGTTTTCGCACCAACGTAATTTTGCAGAAATAGAATAATAATAAAATCAGTGACTAGAACAAGACACTCCTGGAAAACTAGAATAAAAGTCGTACTTAATTTTAAATATCTTTTGTAAGCAATGGACTTAATTTGGCTTTGCACTACATCGTTAAAAGTAATATTTTAAAATTTTAGAATAAATTGAAAGGCATTTTCCTAAAATAAGTGCTTTAAATGGGAGACTAAATGATTTACGTGGAGTGCTTTTATCTTTAACTGAAATAAAACTTTTGGATTGTTTGTAATGGAACATTTAACTAAAGAATTGAGTCATTTGGCATTGTAAAAAAGCAGGACGTATTATTTTATTTAAACCATAAATGCTACGGACTTTGGGGTAAAAAACTTAATATGAAATATGACCAAAAAAATGATGGAAATAATCTTAAAGTTCCTAATTATACCGCTAGGGGTATATTCGAAATATATCCTGACTTGAAAACTCTGAGAAATCTATCGTTACGGCACAATTCGAAACTTAACCCTACGAACTGTAACTTTTTCTTTTTAATAGCAATAATTTGCTCCTTGATTTTTTATTACTATTGATAATATCGTCTTACAACCGCATATAAGTTGCACAATTTTAGATTGGTTTTGGATCAGCAACTGTAGTTTACTCAGCATATCTACATATCTCAGGTCTCGTTCTGCGTGCATATCTATCCCTGAAGCTTCTATATGCAAAAATACATTGTTTTGATGTAAAACTTGGTTGGCCTTGGCCTTTGTTCAATTATGGTTCTGTTGTGTACGGCAACTATTTAAACACTTTTAATATATATTATATACAAAAAGTTCAGAATAATTATTGCTGCAGATATATTTTTGGTCTTCACAAATTTGATCATGTTTCGCCGTACATAGCACAACTGGATTGACTTAATATGAATAATCGGAGAAAAATGCTGTTCCTAACGTTTGTGCATCAAATAAAATAAATAAAACAATCCACCTTATTAGTAAACTTTCTAGACGACAGGATTGCCACTCTGTTAAAGTGAGATCCCGCTCATTGTTTTACATTCCTCGATATCGGACTGCTTTGCTTCAAAGATGCTTTTCGTATTGTTCCTACATTAAACTTCCATTTTTTCCAAACAATTTAAGTGTTCAATAAGAAATTAAAACGTAAATTATTACTGACTCAGTCTTGAAATATATATGATATTATATGCACACATATTATAGATTTTTTGATATATTACTATTTAAAGGTTAACATTTAATTTTATGTAGAATCATCCCTTAAAATTTGTCATTTCATGGCATGCACCCTGCTATAAACGAGCAAGGTGCTCACTCGGGTTCTGAAAAAACGTCATTGTCATTAAATTTCCGTGCTTTCACTATTACGATAGATAATTATTATAAAATGTGCTATATTATCTTTTCCAACCAAAGGTTTCTTGTTTATTTACTTAACAATCTTGAATCTAATCATAATATTTTATTACATTATTTGCGTGGGGGTAGAAAAAAAATGTAATGTCACTAAATGTTATTTATTTACTTATTGCATTACGCCCATTATAGGTTTTTTGTTAAGTTTTTTCTTTAAGTATAAATAATTTAATTGTAAAGAAAATACAGCTTAAATAATTTAAATTAAATAATATTATATTTAATCGGTCCAGCACAAGTAAAACCTCCTTAATCGATCAATACTAACACTTTTGAAAACGTTTATTTAAGATTAAACATATTTTGAAATGTCGGTTACAAAATAAAATAAAACCTGATTAAAATGAGATCTAAAAAACCCATTGCACAGTAAGAGAAAATAATAACTACTCGTTGAGTACAAGAAGATCTTCTTGTACTCCTTTGAAAATGACCCGAAAGGGCCGAAACACGTGTCAGGAAACTGAATAAATTTGTGAAACATAATAAGTAGTTATTATTTTCTCTTCCTGTGCAATTGAACAACAGTTTCACCATGCATGTAGCCCAACACAAATTAACTAAAAAACCCACATTCCAAAAAATATTTTCGTTGTAAAGTTTTCGAAAAATTAACGGAATCAATTTGATTAAGGTACCTGCGGCAAATAAGGCCCAGCCAAGATGCTCCATTAACATTAGAAACACAAATCAGAAAAAAGCAAATAATACGAGTAGGTATATCAAAAATACTGTGCTTTCTGAAAACTTTTATAAACTTTAAACTCATCGCTGGACCTACGTCAAGACTTATACCACTAAAATTCATCGAGCTTGAACCAGGTAGAAAAAACTGCTATACCATAAGATTTCGGTTATTTTTATAATTGAATAACAATTACAAACATAAGTCATTCATATAATATATAGTCTAACGCCCTTTTGCATTGCCGTAATATTATCAAAAATTATATTTTTTCTTAAAACTTTCTTTATTCAAATATTTTTGCTGATATACGAAAACTCTAAGAAATGTCAACATCTGCTGTGTTACACGGTGTCATACCGGGAAACGCATCGATCTATATGTATCTATATGTAGAAAAGTATACATAGTAATATTTATATTAAATAATTATTGAATCACAAATTAACTCGATAACAACTCGTTTAAAAGTTTATACTAAAATTTAAAAGTTCTAAAACCGCCATTGCGAAACTGGTGGTCATCAGGCACACTAAAACCTCTCTCTTTCTCGCTGTCTCTTCTTTTTTTTTCCATTTTGTTGCGATTGTTTAACAAGAAGTTAACATTTTTAACTCTGTAAATTTTCTTTTGTGTAGAATAGAGACTTATAAAGTTTAATAGGTAAGGTACACGATGTTTATTAGTACGGTCAAGTGTTTATCTATTTATAATACTTAAATGACTCGTTTTTCAACGACAAATATTAATGTAAATATTCATACTCTGGTTAGTGACACATCCCTAATCTTCCCACTATTTTTTTAGTATTGAAAATACTATTGGGATCGTTTTTATGCAAACTTTGCATTGGTGCCGCGGTGTCGATCTGTCGCGACCTAACACCGCAATATCTCGATCGGTCTTGTAACATATTATAATACTCTGATAATACTTGGTAAATATAAATATGAATAACAGCGTAAAGTCGGCAAGTAAATAATGTTTAGTTTTAGTTTGTGTTTTAAAGAAGGCCATAATAATTTTGTTAAAAAGTGTTTTATTGAGATAAGTTATATAATTATGTATATTTTTGTTTTGAAGACTGCGATAATAATTTTGTTAAATAAGGTTTAAAGAAGTTCACGTTATTTAAATCGGAATATTATATCGAAAAAAAAAGAGTGGGAGGCAAAAAGTGGGAGCACAATAATTGCATATACAGGGTCCGCCCAAATTTGGTTAACAAATGGGATAATTTTTTTATTATCGATTTCGCAGAAAATGTTATTGTACATAAAAGTTTTGCATCTTGAGTAAATCATTTTGACGTATTCAAATCTTCTGTGGCATATACAGGGTGAATATAAAATAGAAAAATTTGACGTCAGTGACACTTTTCATATTAACTTTACTTATTAACTGTTAAGGAATATGGCTGTTTCAGTTTTTAAATTTTTAAAATTTTTTGAGTCAATGACGTCATATTTTTCTATTTTATATTCACCCTGTATATGCCACAGAAGATTTGAATACGTCAAAATGATTTACTCAAAATGCAAAACTTTTATGTAGAATAAAATTTTCTGAGAAATCAATAATAAAAAATTATCCCATTTGTTAACCAAATTTGGGCGGACCCTGTAGAAGTGTAGAATTAAAGAACATTTTTTAAACTTTTACAAAATACAAATTAGAATGTGGGCTTTAATTACATCACATAGGACATTAAAATTTTAGCTGTGTCAGGTATTTTCAATACATAGGATGCTTGCGTAAGGTGCAAGATCTGTGAATTTTTGTATATTTGTTATTTTCTCGAAAAAAAAGGAGTAATGATACAACAAAGAAGTTTTTTGTATCTATTACAAATCACTGATATAGTTACATACGATGTATTTTATTATGCGGCCCTCACAGCAGCAATTTTATTTACAACGGTCCTTAAGCCACGTAAAGTTGAACAGCCCTGGTTTAAAACATCTTATTATACCCAAATATATAATGATGCCTTCTAAAGAGCAATATTAGAGCTTAAGTCAGCTTCAAGAAAACAGGAAAAATCAACAAACGACAAAGAAGTTAATCAACCATAAATCCAGTGACAGTGTTTTTACGACTCTCAAAGACAGATTTAAGTATTCTAAATAAACCATTTCGGCGTGTTTACTGTTTAAATATACAAAAGTATTCCCTTTATACTTTTAAGATTATATTGTTATATGCGATCTACAGGTATGCGTTGTTCGTCCATATCCAAGTGATAAGTTGGAATGGTAAAAATATGAAGTATCGCAAAGCAAACATAAATACAGGTCAACACATTTATTCCTTAGTCTGTGCATCGATAGGCCATAAAATTATAAACTTATTAAATTGTTCAAATTATTTATAACTTGTTAGTTCTTTATGTTTAAAAATTTCACGCTTACTTTCTCCAATTTCGTCTAGTTCTTTGAGCTTTTCTTCCATACTTTTCCGATGCGTTAAGTTTTTGATAAGTAATTTGGACAATTGGGAAATTTACTAGGTACGCTGTTATCTTTTAATCTTGGTAAATTTAATTTAACAGAAACGATCTCACCCGTTTTCATGTATGTCCTGTTGGGAAATCTTTGAAATAAAATCATCTTCTGTAAAATGGCACTCACATACCTACTCTACGGAATAAAATGTTAACGATGAATTGCACTTCGCCATTGTTGGCTGTTTTCCTCATTTTTAGGAAACCGAAACACCCGCACTGTTGGACTGTTGGGTAATAATTACCATTACAACCGACTACACAACATCAAAACGGCATTTTAAAACTATTTCAAACACTATTTGAACCGGAAAACACTATAATTTTCACTAAATACACGAAAATTAAACCACCGGCGCGGTAAGGGACACCATTTCAGAAAACCCTAAACAGACTACAGCTGTTGCAACGTTGCCAGATCGCGCAGAAGCGTTTAACATGTCTACCATACGATTACTAACAATTATTATTAGTTATTTTTTTACTTAACTAAAATACTCCCGATAAAGTACCTACTTCTATAAAATTATGTTAGACCTGTTTTAATAACTAAGTTAACATAATTATAAACATAAACATATTACATAAAGAAAACCTATTTCAAAGCAATTCAGGCAATATGGATGATTTTACATATTGCCACGATCACCTGTTAATGGACGGAGAGCAATGCCGACTAGATTAAATAGAGAAATAATGATGCCAAAACGTAATATGACTAGGGAGCGTGACGTCACTACCAAATTTCTTTAGAGCGTTATGTCCTTGTTAATAGGAGTTGTTGGGTCAGACCCCCTTCTTCCTAGAAAGTACTCCTAATATTATATTCAATCAAATTGTTCCATTAAATAAGAAATAATTTATTACCGCAATGTATGTTGTGTGTGAACGATTTTTTAAAAGATGTTTCTTTTTCAGGTAATTGCACAAGAAGCACATTTTATAAACTATATTATGTCTGGTAAATAACGATCACTCCTCTATTATCTGGTAAGTACAATTTTAATGCATTAAATAGAAATATGCTGATACATTCTTAAATTTGTATTTTTATGAAAATGTTATTATAAATACTGAATACCAATAATTAAATAAGGGTTTAAAATTAAATTAAAATACCGCCAACGCCAACGTTGTGCAAGCCTAAAAACTTTATGTAATATCAATTTAAAAACGTTATACTTAGAACGTGGCATTTATACTCAATAAACAATTTTACGAAAAACATGTTATTAATTGGTACAGTAATTATTAAAAGCTGACTTTAAACTATTTAAAAAAAGTCTACAGTAATTCTAAAATCTATTTTTACAGCATTACTCTCTCTTGCAAAGAAAGTTATTAATTTTGATTGCTAACTGAACTAAAAAGTGCATATAAAGTTATACATAAGTACACTGGATCTATACAGCCATTGTAAGACCTATACTAACCAACGGAGTCCTGGTCTAGGGGACTGCTTTGAAAAAAGCAATACACATGTAGAAACTAACAAAGGTACAATGAGCAGCTTGTTTAGGAGTGACTGGTGCCTTTCACTCAGCACCGACGGCGGCACTAGAAGTGATGCTGCATCTGATACCCGTGGATATTTACGGAAAAAGGGTGGCTGCAAAAAGCGCTGAAAGAGTCGAAACGCTGGACCAGTACCAACTACGGACACAGCAGCATACTAAGGATATTATTAGATTAAGGCCAAAATTTGCGAGAGCCGACCGATTACACTGCTTCACTGCCAGACTTTGGAAGGGGCTTTTCTATGCTCATTCCGAATAGGGAAGAAAGGGAAGGCAATCAAGTAAAAATGAAGGCGGATCACTCGATCTCCACAGACGGTTCAAAAATGGACGTCGTGTTGGGAGCTGGTATCTTCTACGAGAGCATGCTAATACAGAGGTCGTATAGACTCCCTGACTGTTGCAGCATTTTCCAGGCAAAATTTTTTACAGTGGGTAAAGCAGTCAATACCCTGCGGGATCACCCCTGGCTTGAGAGGAGCTGCGTCTATAGCTATCTATATAGACAGTCCAGCAGCCATAAAGGCAGTTTGCTCCAGCAGTACTAAGTTAAAATTAGTAAGGCGCTGTCGCAACAATCTCTGCACATTTGGTGCTCAACATCGAATCACCTTGTGTAGGGTTCCTAGGGACATAGCAATATATAACGAGACTGCTGATGCGCTCGCCAGGGAGGGCGCAAGCATGTCCGTCGAACTAGCAGAGCAGAGAATACTGTGGCAGGTGGCTAGACCATTGGGATCAGTCAAAGAGGAGAGGTCGAATAACTAAACAACTTGCAATTTGACATTTGCTACTTATGTATAACTTGATATGCACTTTAAAAATAGCCTATAAAAACTAAGGTTGCTATTAAAAAAAATTATCGATGTCGTCATATCTCTAATTTGGGACAATTTTTATAAATAAAGTGTGTCCAAAAAAGTATGCAACATATGGAAAACTTCTTTATTGCCGATTTCTTAGACAATTTTATTCTTGATAAAAGTTGGTGCATGCCTTAAAACTATAAATGCATATTATTTCATATTTCACCTGCGGCTAATAGTAACGAAGCAAATGCCATTTTTTCGAAAAGGCCTTAAAAGAAAAGTACCTTAATTAGTACAAATACAACAAAATTTTATACGAAAATGGTTTTGCAAATAAAAAACTTGGTCCAAATACGAAATTTGAGTTATGTGTCAATTTTTTATTTTTTTTTCTTAATATCTATTTTCCCCTAAACGGTACGCCTCTGGTCGTTTTTTATTTACGCGATCTTAATATATTAATCAAATATCTTAATCATGTGTTTATTATAAAAATGTATTAAGTAGTTGCAAACCTTTTTAAACTTTTCAATGATACGGGTGGGTTTAGATATTAGCGTATTGCACGCATATTTCAAACACATGTTAGCCAGCTTGGGTTCTAATACAAATTATAACAGAATCCAACTCTATTTATACTAGAGATGGGTCCGACCCGCTATTTTTGTTTAGCAGCTGCTTCTGCTATTGCTAAACAAAAATAACAGTTAGAAATAGCTGCTATTTTAGTAAATTAATTGTGGGGCTACTTCCTGAATAGCAGTTGGAAATTAGCAAAATAACTGATGTAAATACAATCACTGCGAGTGCTGCCCAGGTATTTAGACTTCTAAAAAAAAAAAAAGGTCGCCCATTCCGTAAACTAGTTATCCTAGCACTACTGCCAACCGCTTTATACCGAATCAAATAGCAGTTTAAAAAAAACAGGCTGCTATTTAGCAACCCCTCTCTACTTCGCAGTAAGTAAATCGAAATAGCACTTCGAAATAGCATAGCAGATAACCAAAATTACCTAACCTGACCTGACAACCGCTCCTTTCGCTCTATCAGCGCCAGTTCACAGTCAAAAGTCAATATTACCTGCTAAAAATTAGCAGCTAATTTTAAAGCTCGTAGCATTTAGCATTATACCGAATCAAATAGCAGTTAAAAAAAAGCAGGCTGCTATTTAGCAACCCACCTCTAATTTATACGCGTGGAAATAACTAATAATTTATTTGACATTTTCACCTACTACGGTTAAGTCCAGTCTTATAGGAATTTAGAAAAAATGGCATTTGCTCCCTTACTATTAGCCGCAGGTGAAATATTAAATATGCGTTATAATTTTAAGGCATGCACCAACTTTTACCAAGAATAAAATTTTCTGAGAAATCGGTAATAAAAACCTTTCCCATTTATGTTGCATACTTTTTTGGACACACACTGTATATTTAAAAAAAAAAGACCACAACGTAAAATGTTAATACCCGTATCCAAGAATTTTTTCAAAAAAAAAAACTGTACTGGATAGTGGACAAGTTACAAATTAACACTATCTTTTAATCAAGTGTAGAAATGTCATGTTACTATTTAATAATAACAGTGCAGTTACAGTTCTTTTCATAGGTGGCCTTTTAGTAACAAAAATAACTATAAAAAAAAATAAGTTAAATATCATAAAATTAATGCAATCACAACAAACGAGGTAACTTTTAAAAAATCAGCTTTTCTTTATGGATTGAATCGTATTATTAATTTATTAAACAAATAATCAAGTATATGTGTTTATAATTAGGTTATGTATTTCCTTTTGTTTGCCCGGATGAAATAGGGTGGAAGCGAATAGTATAACATAAAATAAGACGATTTCACCTGTTATATCGATAAAAAACGTCAAAAATATATTAGGTCAGGTGTATTGGATTGAACAAGATAAATTGTGTTTGCGTTTGGTTGCGTATTAAAATCGGCAAACGGGTTTTTGTGCGTATATCTAACGTTTATAGGTAAATAACTACTTATAATAATAAAAAAAAATATATAATTGATACTTAAGACCAGTAAGACATGTAAATCAGAATAAGTTTTCACCCTGTGATTTCACTGAATTTTTCCAAATTAAATCATAATATTTACTTACTTAAAGATATTGATACCGTGCGAGCAAAAATTATTTGCATCAAAGAGGGCCTTGCATCTAAGGACGTAGGTAATACTTAGCCGTAGAGCTTAATACCTGTTGGGTGTCAGTAACTACCTGAATTAACAATCAATCAGTTATTCCGTCATCTTTGACAGTCGTTACAAGTAATTTGATTCATCGCTAATTTTTCCAATTTCTTGAACAATTCACTTGGCAATGGACTTTACGGAACAGCACAAAACATTCAAGGTTGAAGCGTAGTTTCGAAACGGGGAGAGTAAATGGTAAGTTGCAATACAATCCGGGTTTGTGCATGGACGAATGTGGAAACATTTCTCCAGAGATGCTGGTCAACACTTTCGAAAATATGAAGAGACGTGTGAATTTATGCTTGGAGAATGGCGGTGGCCAATTTCAGCAGTTTATGTAAATATTTTTCTTTTTCTTTCTGTATATTATTACTGTGTTAATTTTGTAAACAACAAAAATAAATTTGTATTTGTCTACTTATTTTGTTACTCATTAGTTTGGTATATCATGTCATAATATTAATTTGACAAAATTTTAACCTAGATTTGGTTAGATATATCGTCCCCATATCATTGTGATCTAGGCTTGCCAGATATAAATTTTGAAATAGGGGTACTTATCTACATGCAGGCAGGCGCGTATACAGCTCTTAGTTATAGGGGTGGTAATTAAGGGAGAAAAAAGCGCTGAAGGCGAAATTTTTTTGGGTGCCACGCTCTTTTTTCAATGTTTGTGCTTGATTTTTAATTAGGAAAATAAAATACACAACACAGAATCCTCAAGAAAACCACAAAAACAGTGTAACAAACCATAAAAATGCTTTAAAAAAATTCAACTTTAATTGGAAGAAACAATAAAAACATTAAACCAACAGTAAAACAATATGTGGATTTAAAAACTTACTTTAATATGGTAAATTATATAACTATTTATTGTAATATAAATAAAAAATATAATAAAAACATTAATAACTGATGTAGCCTCTTTTAATTTAATTGTTATACTTTTCACTGGAAGTTCCATTCCAATGGAAGTTCCAATCCAACGAATATGAGGACGGATAATTTTGCTCTTGATAAAAATGTCCGAGCGGCCTAAAATGGGGTATTTTCGGTACCCCTTTTAGGTTTTTTAAAAAGGGGTACTTTAAAAAATATAATTACAAGAAGGGGTATTGTACCCCCAAAAGGGGTACTTCTGGCAAGCCTATTGTGATCTAAACCAAGCCTTACGTTTTTTAATCCAAGCCATCTTTGATGCAAGAAGAAGAAGTAGAATCATATCAAGACCATAGGTTTTGCGGACGACCTAGGACCTAGCACTAGTGGCATCGGCGGACCAAAAAAGTTACCTTATACGTATCACTAATGAAAACTTGCGAAGAATAAATATGTAGATAAATAAAAACAAACTTATGCTATCTCCAGTAAAAACTGAAGAGCTGTTTATGATCCAGAAAAGTAAACTACTTAGCTTCAAAGCAAAATAATTAATATTTTCATCACTAATTTATAGAATTATTGCCAATATTATATTTCTATTTTTCATAAAATTGCTGTGATTGTCAGATGAGCAGGAATTATCCCAATCTCGCTCTCCACTAATTTAACTACAAAACATTCATTATAACGTCATTTTGCAATTAGTAACATGGACGGCAACTGGGGTAAACTTTTACGTATAATGAAATGCAAATATAGTGCTATATTCCTTGCCATTAGTTTAGTACACGTATTAGGATTGTTAGTACTGTTGAAATGTCCCAATTATTTTATACAAATTTAACCCCTATTATATTTTATTAGCCAATAAATTATTATAAATTAAAATAAATTCATTGCTTTGGATATTAAAATATAGTATATTCGCTGATATATTTAATAAAATAATAATGGCTTTTATTCCTACAGGACAGAATAAATTATTATAAGATTTGTTTAACCCAGCTAGTGAATCGTTTTTTATCGACACAAACTGCCATTTTTTAATTTACGAAATTTATTTTAGAACTTGTTGAAAAAGGTAACTTGGCACTTGGCATGTGTTTGGATTTATCGAAAGCCTATGATTGGTTGGTTGGTTAAAGGCGGGGGTCGAGTTCAACGTGTGGCCCAAGCTTCTTACACTGCAGCCTTTTGGCTTGTTGTGCGCCCCGGTCTTGTTAGAAAATGTTTGTTCCTGCTACGAGGTCCAGTAGTTTTCTTCCAAGTTTGTCATGTGGGAGGTTATCGCCACATCGAATATTTCCGAAGATTTTGAATCTTTTACGGTTTAGTGCTTCGCAGCTGTATATGATATGGGAGGCGGTTTCGTCCTCTTCACAGTAAAGTCTGCATTCAATGGGTCCGTTGTAGACTCCCATTCGTTGAAGGTACTTTCTTAAGTGACAATGGCCTGTTAGTAGGCCGGTCACTTGTTTTAACTGAGTGCGCGTCAAGAGCAGCATTCCAGCTGATAGCTTCTTCGAGGGCCTATCAATAACGGCCCGTGCGTGTGCCTGGCCAGGTATACCGTTCCAACGAGATAGATGTTGTTCTTGCGCCCATCTGTCTAATGTTGTTTTGGTTACCTTTTTTGATATTCCAAGGGCGGGTTCTGGGCCCCTGAAATTTTGAGCAGATCCGGTTCTTGCCAGTTCATCTGCTTTTTCGTTGCCTTTTATCCCTGAGTGACCAGGAACCCATAGGAGTTCAACCTTGTTGTTCCTGGCTGCCAGGTCTTTTAGGTCGTTAAGGCACTCCATTGTGATTTTTTATGTAAATCGGAAGGAGTTCAGAGCCTTCAGAGCAGCTTGGCTGTCCGACAGGATATGTATCTTTTGGTCGTGGTAGCCCTTTTCAAGATTCTTTTGTACGCATGCTTGTATCGCATGAACTTCCTATGATTGCATCGATCCAATGTTATTATTAGTAAAATTGGAATTATATGGTGTCAGAGGAAATGCTCTCAAATTATTTGAATCATATTTAACTAATAGGCAACAAAAGGTTAAGGTTAATAAAGAACGGACAAACTTACTTCTCTAACTTAATGGGTAATAGTTTAGGAATTGCTCAGGGCAGCATTGAAAGACCAATTTTATTTTTGATTTTTCTCAACGACCTGAATTCCATAGAATCTTCTCAGAGCAAGATAGTAACATGCTTTGCTGATGATACAAAACTTATTGCTAGTGGGGAAAATCTTTTTGAATTGATGGCAATGGGAACATCACTATTTAATAAAGCCAACTCTTGGTTTTTAGAAAATAAATTAATTTTGAACAAGGATAAAACAAATGCTCTTCTATTTAGAACGAAACTGTCAAAAGTTACATAATATTTAGATGACTCCGATGTAGAACTCGTAGAACGAGAAGAGAGAAGTTTTTTTGGGTGTTAACTTGGATGAATTTTTAAGTTGGTCACATCACATCAATTTACTAATAAATAGGCTAAACTCCGTCTGCTATGGAATTAGGGTTGTTTCAAGATACATGAATGAAAAAAGCTTGAAAATAATATATTATCCAAACTTTGAATCGATCATGAAGTATGGAATTATTTTTTGGGGTAGCAATAGTTTAATAGAATAAATATTTGTAGCACAAAGGCGATTACTAAGAATAATAAAACAAATGGCGTTTTCTGAAAGTTGCAGAAATGCAGAAATGCATTTTAATAGTATTTGGTTTGTACATTTCCGAGTGTTTGAAGTTCTTCTTTAAAAACAGATGCGATTTTAATTTGCAAGCTTTTCACGACTACAATACTAGAACTCTTAATGTAAATTACCCTATTCATCGGCTAACATTAACAGAAAAACATCCAGGTTACATGTGTTTAAAATTCTTTAACAAATTGCCAAATGATATCAAAAGTGATAATTATTATTATTATTATTATTATTATTATTATTATTATTATTATTATTATTATTATTATTATTATTATTATTATTATTATTATTATTATTATTATTATTATTATTATTATTATTATTATTATCAATTTCCGGTCGCTCGATTGACTTACCACATTGTCGTCTTATAAGGTAGAGCCACAGTGCCTATGCCCTACATGTCCTACCACTTACAATTTATATTCTTATTTTTAAAGCAATAAAATTAACAAAGTATATTTAAAACTGGAATGCAGTTGGTCGCACGATCGTGCTTTATCAAAGCTATCATGCGTAAATTGGTAATGTAGTTCTCGTGAGCCTAGCTTAGTATGCATGACCTCTGTCCATGTCGTTTTTCTCCACTTACAATGGCCAATAATAGGCAGGTATTTACCTAATTATTTAAGAGTCAGGTGCCCCAGGCTCTATTCAATGGAAATCTTGTATCTGTACGAGTGCCTACTCGGCTAAGCGGTGGCGCGATTCAGTTGTTGGTTCGTACGTTGCGAATACGTATGGTTTCACTTTGTTCGCGCTTGCAATCAAAGTAATGTTCTTTCTAACTTTTCATAATTTAAAAATTTTAATGGACAATCAATTTTCTACCATGTGTTTGGAACAAAAATTGGAAACTAAGGACTTTACCCGATTTAGAAATGGAAAAAACTCGAGGCGGATAAAAAGTGCGTGTGCGGAAATTTAATAAACATATTTATACAAAAATATTTGAGTGTTCGGGTGTGATGTATTTAATAGATTATTTTGTTTTATATGGGTTTTATTTAGAGGGGAGGAAACTTGGTACCGATGACCTTGTCCATATATGGGAAAAAATTAAAACACATGAAATGTCGTTTTTTTGGTGATGACCTTCTATTGAACAAACGACTTACTAGAAGGTATATTAAAATCTATTATAAAATAAGGATTGAATTTAACAAAATTTAGGCGTAAAATTATTTTGCTTGCTGAGCGCAAAAATAATGTTTTAACCTACCTTATACAAATGTCACGAGCCGCCACTGACTTGCCATTGCAACAATTGATTAGTAAGGTCAAAATTTAATAGGCATGCTGGAAATTTCCGTTCAGTTCTTGTTGGATTGGAAAAAAGCTATAGCTGTACCTATACAGTGTAACCAGTAAAGTCCGCATCATATGGGATTATTTTTATTAATAGCTTTATTCGAAATTTGACTTTGGCATTAAGTTCTGCTTCGATCGAGATGAAAATTAGGCATAAAACAGTTGTCACGTGTTTCGCATTATCTGTCAAACTTTAATTTTTTCCAAAAAATAATTTAAAAGTGGGGTTATTTCTGAAAATATTGAAAAAAGTTATAAGAACAAGTTTTTTTTAATGCATTTTCTAGCCCACATGCAAAATTTCAGCTGCATAAGATAATTTTGATTTTTACCCACCACTAAAATTTATTTTCCACTTAATGAACACTTTACTGATGACATTGTGTTTTTTTTGTCTCAATATTAAGGTGTATTACTTTCAGACACAAACTACGTTTCAAAAATACCTATTTTATGAAGTTACCTTATACAGGGTCAAAAACAAATAAACTTTGCATCACATGCGACCAAATTTTAATAGCCCAATTTTGATTTTGTAGAAAAACACACATTTAATATGGCGCAACTTTTAAGAAAATGTATCTGAAATAAAGCATTGTCAAAACTAAGAAGTTTTATGTAGGTTGCGTTGAGTCTTATTTTGCAAAAGTGGTACAATTTACAAAATATGGGTAAAAAATCAAAATTATCTTATGCAGCTAAAATTTTGCATGTGGGCTAGAAACTGCATTAAAAAATTTTTTTTTTAATAACATTTTTCGATACTTTCAGAATAAACCCTACTTTTAAATTATTTTTTGGAAAAAATTTAAGTTTGACAGATAATGCGAATCACGTGACTACTATTTTTTGCTTAATTTTCATCTCGATCAAAGCATAACTTGATGCCAAAGTCAAATTTTGAATAAAGTTATTATTAAAAAAAACTCCATATGATGCGGACTTTACTGGTCACACTGTATATATTCTGTGCTAGAGTATGCAGAGCAGTGCCATACTTGCGTGGGCCACTAACCGATCACCTCTTTAGCTGACAGATTTTATTTATTTTTAACATATTTGATTTGACCTTTGACAAATTTAATTAAAAAATCATTAAAAAAAGCAATCGAATAAAAAAATTTGGCAATAATTTGGCTGCTATTAAAATAATGTCTATCCGAGCCATCTGGTGGTGAGTAAGTGTAGTTATTGATTATTACAAGCTGCTGTTGTAAACACAGCTGTCCAAAATTAAAAATAAACTTAGCAATGCTATGCTTCAAGAAAGACTAAACAGTTTGTTATTGATTAAGACAGAAAATTACGTTCTTATAGAAATTAATTTATGTGAGGAAATAATTAATGACTTTGCCAATCAAAAATCTAAAAAAAACACTTGTGTTATATGTAAATATTTTTGTTTTTCTATGTGTACCTACTATTACTGTTTTAGGGCACCATACCAGTGGCAGCTCGTGACTGATTTAGGTGGGGAGGCTAAGTTTTAGAAATGAAGCGCCGCAGGCGAAAAATTTTCGCGACCACGCCCAAAATCAAAAATTCACTCTGAAAAAAAAAATGTTAAAAATAAGTTAAACTGAAAACTGAACCATCTACCTACCTACAAAGAGACGAGCAGGCTAGTGTGGGGAGAAAAATTTTCGGGACCACGCCCAAAATTTCTCAAAAATTCACTATAAAAATTTGCTAAGAATAAGTTAAACTAAAAACTCTTTTTTTATAAAGTTGTACCTTAGACATAAACTATCTAAAAGATTATTTGGGAAATTTTCTGAAAAACTTAAAAAAAAATTTTTATTCATTAAGTCAAAAAATTGTACCTAATTCATGCAAATCTGAAAATCTTAGTTCAATCTGGCCTTTTGTAGTATCTAAAATATCATTGAAAAACTGCTTATAATGAAGTTTCTGCGAAGGTCTGCGTGTTTGGTTTGTTTTAATTTTAATGTTGTAAATGCCGCCCCCTAATATTTGCCGCCCTGGGCTACAGCCCTTACAGCCCCCCCCCCTTAATCCGCCGCTGTTTGAACGCCTCTCTATTGCGCGAGATAAATTTTTAAGATTATCTTATCGAAATTTCGACCAAACTTCTTCGCGATTTGAAAATAATACACAGGGCCAACAAAATAATTTTTTTAAACTAATACTACCAGTTAGCCATATGCATTTATCATACCAAGTATTGACAAAACTGCGAGGCGGTTTACCCTGAATAATTAAAATTTTGCTTAGGTCTGGTCGTGGTACCTTTAAGTATTTTATAAACAATTTATCGTCGTAAGACAGTCGACTAAATCTATATTTTATTACGTATTCGACGATATCTTTGCAATTTCGAACATTGATTTCAGCATTATTAGCATTAAAGCTTCTACTAGATTTGCCAATTTCAGTTACCTCCATTTTTATAATAATACAGAGATAAAATAAATAAATAAAGTTAAATAAACAATAAAATAATAATAACTTACATGGACAAGTAGGTATATTTTATGCACAATAAAATCGCAAAAACGAAAATCCACACCCAAATTAACAATCCGGCACACACTAACAGAAAAAATTCCTTCCGAAACGTCCGAAAACAACGAGAAAAACAATCACAGTAGAGTTGTTAAGAAAAGAACCGAACAGGTTCTTTAGAACAGGGTACAGATAGCCTGTTCAGTGAACTGTTCTTTGTAAAAGAACTGAACCGGTTCTTTAGATAGACTTATGACAGATGATTGCGCTCGAGTGATGTTAAAGAGTAGGTAAATCGCTGAACACCCGGCCGGCAGTTCCGTAAACTAACGTGTGTCTCTCACTGCTCCCTGTTCCTTGTCTGCTCCAAAGAAAGAAGAAACAAAGAACAGCCTGTTCTTTTTATTCTGAAACGCCCCGCATGCCATCATTCATAAATCACCAATCACTCATAAAAAGAACAGGCTGTTCTTTGTTTCTTCTTTCTTTGGAGCAGACAGGGAACAGGGAGCAGTGAGAGACATACGCGGATGCAGCGGTGCTCTGTATTGTTCGTTTACGGAACTGGCGACCTTTTTTTTTTTTTTAGAAAATGATTAACAATGAAAACGGTTTTTTACTACTTTCGCGACCTTATACCTTTTTTTACCAAGTGAGTGACTGACAATAATTAATTTATGATCAAAAGAACAGGTGAACAGGTTTACGGAACAGGTTCCCGAGTGAGAACCGAACTGTTCGAACCTGTTCAGCAATTTACATGTTCTTTAACATCACTAAATCACACAGATCAGGTTAGGTTAGGTACAATGAACAATCCAAATCCGCCGGAGCTCTGGGCTTCCCGCGAAATATTTGTGAGCGTTTCTGCCTCCGGCTCTCGGTTTTACGCGACAAAAACAACGCGCACCATTGTACTTACCCTCGCTTCTTGCATTGAAACAAGTGGAAAATTATGTATTATCCGTGCAGAAAATATTTGACCGTTGGAGGCTTGCCTCCGTTGGTAATAGTCTAGGCGCCTATTCGCTGATGCGGGCGGACACTACCTAATAGTCCTGAAGCTAAGCGGCAATAATAAAAATATTATAGAAATAAAGTGTATTTCTTGAAGTATCTAATTCAGGATTTTTGATACACTGAGAATATAATAATATGAAAGTATCATTTTCAAAATGAATAAAGTTATCTTTAAAAAAAATGCTATTTTGTAAGTTTTTGTTGGGGAGGCACTGCCTCCCCTGACGAGCCGCCACTGCACCATACTTACCTTTTTTCGAGTTTTAGTTATTGGCCTTAGGTCCTTTTGCTCTTTGGGGGGTATCTACTATGGACAGAGGTATAATAATGGATTGTTTCCAGAACGAAGGAAAATGCCATTAAAATATATGATTCAACAAAACTTAAGATTCTTGGACAGCAATGATGGTACATATCAATACCTATAGCATCCACACACGTACTGCTTTATACAAGGTGTTTTATTAAGGCTACCGGCCATATCTCGGAAACTACTAAGCATAGAAACTTGGGGGGAAAAAATATGATTAAAGCGGTCATGAGAAAATTCTGGAAATTATTTTTAAGTTCCTCATTTCGCCGCAAGGGGGCACAATTGAAAATAATTTCTTTAAATTCTAAATTTCTCCGAAAATTCCCATATTAAGGTATAAGAACTCTGATTACATCATTAGAAAGCTGAGACAATTCTGCATCATTTTGGTTCAAGGCTCATTGGCGTACCGACCTTGATAAGAATGGGGAAGCTATTGAAAGTGTAAACATTAAAATCGCTGTAACTTCTAAACGACTTATCCAATTTTACAAAATGTAAGCCTGTTTGGAAGAGGTAAGTAACAGTTGCCGTATCCAATGATACACGATAGTTTCTAATAAAATTGCTAGATGACGCAATTTGTAATAATAACATTTTTTTTTTTATTTTACCCCGAAAATTCAAATCACACGGTATATCTATGACATCACAATCGGAAAGTAGATTTTTGCAAGAAAAAATGTGAAGACCTAAGTTCGATATATTTTTTAGAGTTATTGCCAAAACAATAATTTTTAACACTTTAATCGAAAAAATTATTGTTTTTGGCCAAAGCATTCCATGACAAAAAAAATATTTCTCAACTTTATGATTCTGTAATGTGTAGGTTTGTTATAAAGTAAAGTAGTTTGTTATAAAGTCGTTTAGAAGTTACAGCGATTTTAATGTTTACACTTTTAATAGCTTCCACCATTCTTATCAAGTTCAGTACGCCAATGAGCATTAAACCAAAATGATGCAGAATTGTCTAAGCTTTCTAATGATGTAATCGGAGTTATACCTTAATATGGGAATTTTCGGAGAAATTTAGAATTTAATTAAATTAAATTCAATTGCGCTCCCTTACGGCGAAATGAGGAACTTAAAAATATTTTCCAGAATTTTCTCATGACCGCTTTAATCATATTTTTTTTCCCCCAAGTTTCTATGCTTAGTAGTTTCCAAGACATGGCTGGTGGCAACCCTTAATGAAACACCCTGTATTTAATTGACAAAAAGTTTTGTAAATTTCCATTTTATTGGTTATATCAACATTTACTCGATCCTGAGATCTCCTAGTAGAAGACGTCAGACGCATTTTGCTATATCATTGCTCATCAGGGAGGCAGGGATCCACCGAAAAAAAGGAAATTCAAAGGTTAACTGGAACTAGTACACTGGGATACCGTCAAATGGATGTAGCGCGTAGCTCCATCTAGTGACGACGTGGGACAATTTTAAAGCATACTCGCACCTCCAACATACCTATAAAATTAAGTAAAATTGTTTAAAGGAAATTACCTGTAAAGACACACGTCACAATTACAAGAGCCCGCGGTTAATAGGCCGCTGAACTTAAATCGCCCTGTAGAGTTTCAGAGTTATTTTTCTGAAACCTTTAAGTATTTCCACGTAAAAGGAATATAACAAATCTCTTGGTTTATTATAACGCTTATTTGGTACACCTACTTTCAAATTTCTTCGCTGCCATTTTGCTTTATTATTTTATTAATTAAAATCGTAAAGCCTTTTATAAGTACTAAATTATTTAAACTTTGGAAGTAAGCCAATATTAACCTTTACGCTATCTTCATCTAGTTCAAAACTTTTCAAAATTCGTAGCTGAAACGTTTATACCTTTTAATGTTAACATTCCTTTAAACGAAAGTTATTCTGAAACAATATAAATTTTTTAAATCGTTTCTTTAACTTTAAAATTAACATCTCTTTTAGTTTTAAAACTTTACTATGGATCATTTAGACGATACTAAAAAATGTTATTATTAGTCAAACTGCAGCATTATTTTATTTATTATTATTATTATTATACAGGGTTGGGCAAGTGTTCCGGAACGGCTTAATTACAGGCGAACGAAAAGTGATATCGGATCCGGGTTTTGGGCAATCTATAGGACTACAATTTTACTATTTGACTATTATACCATATGTCAGTAATGTCACCAACTGTCAAGTGTTGACGTTATTTGTTTTTTAAATGGAACACCCTGTACACTGGGATACCGTCAAATGGATGTAGCGCGTAGCTCCGTCTAGTGACGACGTGGGACAATTTTAAAGCATACTCGCACCTCCAACATACCTATAAAATTAAGTAAAATTGTTTAGAGGAAATTACCTGTAAAGACACACGTCACAATTACAAGAGCCCGCGGCTAATAGGCCGCTGAACTTAAATCGCCCTGTAGAGTTTCAGAGTTATTTTTCTGAAACCTTTAAGTATTTCCACGTAAAAGGAATATAACAAATCTCTTGGTTTATTATAATGCTTATTTGGTACACCTACTTTCAAATTTCTTCGCTGCCATTTTACTTTATTATTTTATTAATTAAAATCGTAAAGCCTTTTATAAGTACTAAATTATTTAAACTTTGGAAGTAAGCCAATATTAACCTTTACGCTATCTTCGTCTAGTTCGAAACTTTTCAAAATTCGTAGCTGAAACGTTTATATCTTTTAATGTTAACATTCCTTTAAACGAAAGTTATTCTGAAACAATATAAATTTTTTAAATTGTTTCTTTAACTTTAAAATTAACATCTCTTTTAGTTTTAAAACTTTACTATGGATCATTTAGACTTTAGACGATACTAAAAAATGTTATTATTAGTCAAACTGCAGCATTATTTTATTTATTATTAATATTATACAGGGTTGGGCAAGTGTTCCGGAACGGCCTAATTACAGGCGAACGAAAAGTGATATCGGATCCGGGTTTTGGGCAATCTATAGGACTACAATTTTACTATTTGACTATTATACCATATGTCAGTAATGTCACCAACTGTCAAGTGTTGACGTTATTTGTTTTTTAAATGGAACAGCCTGTATATTTTTACATTTTTAAATTTCACATAAAATTATAATTATTTTATATTAAATGCACTATAAGTCTATACTTCATAGTTTCCGAGATATTGACTCTCGAAAAGTGACATTTTTGAACTTTGACAGCTTATAACTTTCTAACAGTACGTCTTAGAGCAAAACGGCTTACATGTCCCTATTTTCAATTTTTATTATCTTTCCAAAAAAATCAACTTCCAGTTAAACCGGAACAACTGTATTTCCTGCTTTCGAGTTACATCCGGTTTAACCGGAAGTTGATTTTTTTTGGAAGATAATAAAAATTGAAGATAGGGACATGTAAACCGTTCAAAAATGTCACTTTCGGGAGTCAATATCTCGGAAACTATGAAGTATATAAATAGTGCATTTAATAAAAAATAATTATAATTTTATGTGGAATTTAAAGCTGTAAAAATATTCCATTTAAAAAAAAATAATAACGTCAACACTTGACAGTTGGTGACATTACTGACATATGGTATAATAGTCAAATAGTAAAATTTTAGTCCTATAGATTGCCCCAAACCCGGATCCGATATCACTTTTCGTTCGCCTGTAATTAAGCCGTTCCGGAACATTTGCCTAACCCTGTATATTACAATTTAATGTTATTAAATTTTAAATTATTCACAAAATGAATGGATATGATTTGACAATCCTTCGTTGTTTTGGGGTTAGTTTGGTTAAGCAATTCATCATAAACAGACTCACTCCGGAGTAACGTTTGCAAATTATTTATATTTATTTTAAAAGACACGGTTTCATTCGAGTAACACATCGTCAGTTTTATGGTGCTCATAATCGTCCTTCAGAGCGATTAACTGGCCATCTCGTTCTTGCGATTTGAAGCCATTAGATTATTTTCTTTGGGGATATGTAAAGTAGCATGTCTGCGCCGATAAACCAAAAACAATTGAGCACTTGGAAGCCAACGTTCGACGCATTATTGCCCGAAATAAAGCATGCTTTACTGCAACCTGGTGTGTGAAAATTGGACCTCCACCTTACGCCACGTACGCTCCAGCCGCGGTGGCCACATGCCCCAAATCATATTCAAATATTAATGACAAAAATTATTTTTCCAATAAAGACAATTTCACGCCTCTAAAAAAGCACTCTCTATTTATAATTCGTATGTGGGTGTTCTTTCTATAACCTTTTTGATGGAAAGCTTTGATGTGACTTTTCTTCTAAATATTCCACCATTTTTTATAACCCCATAACCACTACTTAGGAAAATATGACACACTAATCTTTAAAGCGAATTTTATAGTTATGGCTACTTCTACGTCGTTAAAGTCGTCAGGGGGTAAACGTTTACAAGAAATATCGATGTGTGCTATTTCTGATTTGATATTATTCTTCCAGTGTTCTAATAAAGTTCAGTTAAGGTATGGAGCATGGGTAGAGGGAAATTATTACCGAATTTATGGTTTACTTTAAAATAATTAAGTATAATAAGGATTGAGCTCCTGCATTAGTTTTATTTTGTAGAGATAAGAATTTTTTTAGAACTGTCAAAAAATGCTTCTAGTCCTAGTACTTGACATTGGATTTAGAACTATACGTGCTCTAAAACCGCTCTTTCAGTGACTTCATTAAGTACCGGTGTCTCAATAACTTGTTTTTTGTTAGTTCTCTTGAAATTTTAGCAGTAATCCCAAAATGTATTTGCGATGGACTTGTTGATCTTGATGTCGCAGAATAAAAAACTGAGAGGCTTTATTGGCACGCAAACAAAAATTCAATCATTTCCACCCTTTCGGCAGTGGCGGCTGGTAATGATGAAACAGGCGGGGCCAAACTATCAAATTAAAAAAAAAAATCTATAAAAAAACTAGAAAAACTTACCGAATAATTAAATGCAGCATTATAAGGACATTGTCTTAAATCATAACCTATAAAATAAAGTGTATTTCTCATATATACGTCTTATAGAATAGACTTCATTGTTTAGGTTCTAAAAAAATCCAACATTGTCTGGTTAGTTGTATGGTTCACGTATGGTTCACTATACTTAACACGTGCATCAAAAGAAGAGCTGCTGAGTCACATATTAGTCTGATTTAATTAATAAAATACACGTTTTACAAGTACAAGTCAGGTAAATTACAAACGTTAAAAGATACTATAGGCAGAACAAGTTTTTGTTCTTTTGGTTTAAATAAAATAAATATGAAAATTTCAGTATTGTCTTTGTATTTAGTACCTACTTATATAGATAACGGCAACCCCGCTTTCCTTTTTCACGCATCAGCCATTCACGAGTAGCAACAAAAATAGCTGTAATAATCGAATAAACCCTTATTTTTTCTGTGAGTAATCATTGTACTGGTTTTTGCGATGTCGTTGTTAGTCGTTGGAATACTTATATTATACACTGCGCGACCTATTTAACGCATAACGAAAAAATTGCCTCAATTTTGATGTTATATATTTTCCAAATTTGTGGTTCGTTTTTAATGATTTTTTTTTCTAATTGTTGGTTTATTCCTTCAACATATCATTTGCTTTGTTGTTTTGCTTGAAAAAGTAACTTTGGTATTATACCGGGTGTTATAAAACTGTTATGTTTTTTTACGGAAATTCAAAACACCCTGTGGAATTTACTAGCCATTGCAAGTTATCGTAATTCCAGCCAAATTGAAGTCACATGTTTCCTTTACATTTTCTTTTTTGATTCATTGGTTTATCTCTGTTTTTTCATGAAATATTCAATTTTTAGTTCAACGTGATTTTCATTAAAAAATGTTTAGTTAAAAAATACAAAATAAACGAAATGCTTTGATTAATGCAACAGCAAGAAAAAACAAATTATAAAGTAAATAAAGAATCAATATCTGGTATTAATTTACTGAATACACAAAACAGGGCAAAAAAATACAGGAAAGAAAATTGCAATTTCTAAAGGTATTCAAAAAAATTAAATATGAATCATTAGTAGCGAGTATTGCCGACGAATCTTAGAGCCTTGCTTCCTCCTCCTAGAAACTAAAATGATCTGTCATTGAGGCTTATGGAAATATGAAATCAGATTAATCAAGATGAAATCAGAAATCTGATTTTAAGTATGCCAAGAAGATGCGAAGCATTCATTAGAGCAAGGAAAGGCAATACTCGCTACTAATTATTCATATTTAATTTTTTTTAATACATTTAGAAATTACAATTTTTTCCCTGTATTTTTTTGCCCTGTTTTGTGGATTCAGTAAATTAATACCAGATATTGATTCTTTATTTACTTTTTAATTTGTTTTTTCTTGCTGTTGCATTAATCAAAGCATTTCGTTTATTTTGTATTTTTTAACTAAACATTTTTTTTATGAAAATCACGTTGAACTAAAAATTGAATATTTCATAAAAAAACAGAGATAAACCAACGAATCAAATAAGAAAATGTAAAGGAAACATGGGACTTTAATTTGGCTTAAATTGCGATAACTTGCAATGGCTAGTAAATCCCACAGGGTGTTTTGAATTTCCGTAAAAAAAACATAACAGTTTTATAACACCCGGTATAATACCAAAGTTACTTTTTCAAGTAAAACAACAAAGACAGTGATATGCTTAAGTAAAAAACCTACAATTTGAAAAAAAAATCATTAAAAACGAACCACAAATTTGGAAAATATATAACATCAAAATTGAGGCAATTTTTTCGTTATGCGTTAAATATGTCGCGCAGTGTATAATATGTGCTTTGTGAAGTTCTGTATTTTTTATAAAGAATTTTTCATTTTCAAGTACTTAACAAAATGGTACGTCAATGTCAGATTTGTGGAAAATTAGATTCTTTTATTCCGGAATTATCTTTTCACAGGTAAGGTTATAATCTGTATTATTGGCCTATTCAGTGGTGTAGTAATCAGGAAAAGAGTAAATAAAAATAATTCTTGTTAACATTATTGTATGCATAATACACCTAGGATAATTCTAACTTCTTCTTCAACACCTAGGAGTAATATAAATTCGTAATAATCCGAGAGGCACAACTATATTTTAATAACCAAAATTACCATAGCAGATTGTGATTTATATAATTAATATAAAGATCTATCAGACATCCATAGTCCAACCTGCCGCTGGTGTTCCAGCTTCATTATAACATAACATTCTTTATTATAACCTAAATTTAATGTCATTATAACTAAAATTGAGTTACTGCGAAATATCTGACCAAAATCATTCTCGGTTTCCCGGACTATCTAATGTCATTCAGGTCAAGCTACACTGCCGTTACTATGGAATCGAGAAATATTATTATACATAGGTATTTTAATTTAAATGTTAAATTTAGCTTTGTATGTTTAATAAGTAATAATGCATTTTGAAAAGAGTGAAAATGAAATACGATTGATGGTTGAAGACAAGACCTAGGTCTTTGGTTGTAGATAAAGCGCGTATAATGAACCATAATACACACGCAAGCGGCTCGCGTTATAATCATCATCATAACCTTCTTTCAATGGCTCTTTTTATATAGGTACCTATTTATTCATATTGTCGCTTGCTTCTGTCTGGAAATTTTTTAAAAATTATTACAGAATTGACGATATCTGCAATATTTATGGTGTAGGTACTTCAATTTTTTACTCTACAAGGGCATAAAACTTTAGTTTTGTACATGTTTTTTTCTAAATATGATTTAAATTGCAATTTTGATACATCCTCTCTAACCAGTTTTAACCCAACCACAAAATCGTGTTTACAAAAAGTCAGTTAAGATTAAAGAATAACCTAATATAATTTAATTCCTTTTTGATTGTCGGAGAATATTTTTCCGTGGCGGAATGTAAAATAAATCTCCCGTAAACCCTTATTAAACTTAAGCCGTTAAAAAAACGCTGAGGTTTTACGACAACCCTTTTTACTCCTAATTATTTACTGAGTAAAGTAAAGAACATCTTCCCAGCCTTTCACTTTTTGTTTATTTTACCTAAGAGGACTTTGTAGAGGTAAGATTGATTACAGCAAAGTAATTTCTAAATTTTCGCGCAAATTGAAGCGAACAAAACTGATATAATTAGTTTAATAAAAATTTAATTAAGCTGAAAAACTCAAGTTGAATATAATATTTATAAAAATAGCACTATGGGGTAAATATCCTATAAAACGCTTTTTTTTACATTTGTTTTAGTTTATCTACGATAATTTTATTTATGTACCCAAATTTACTGACAGCACCGACTGAGGGAAAATTGGGTTTATTTTACGTTCGGTGTTAAACTATTAAGGTTAAAAAGTTAGGAATAACGTGATTGTTTCATAAACTTCTGAATCTTATTTACAGGGTTAGTCAGAAAAAATACCAGCTTTTTATTTTTAATAGAATATTCTGTATTTTGTTTAAGATTTAAATATTCCCTTAAATAACAAATTCGACGATATTATGAGGTTTGATGGATTTATTTTTCATAGAAACAAATTTTAAATAAAATAACAAGACACAATGTAAATGGAAATACTTAAAAATTGAACAAAAGCTACTTTCATAAATGTCAAGATGTTTTCCAGCAGCAGTTAGTTAGGCAATAGCCAAGCTGGCCAAATTCCCGTAAGACTTTGTTAAAAGTATTCCATCGTTTTAACGCATTTCATTTCTAATATCAGAAACGTACGCATGAGCCGTAATTGGAAAGCTCTCGAAGAAACTATCAACTGGAACAGGCTTGATTACATGCCATTGTCACTTAAGAAAACACGTTCAACGAGTAGGAATTTACAATGGACCCATTGAATGCAGTTTTTGCGGTGAAAATGACGAAACCGCCTTTCATATCATATACGGTGCAAAGATAGTTATTTTATAACCCGACGAGTTTCGCTACACTGTAGCTTTTTCAAGGAATTTTTTTAATCGAGTGAGGTATATTCAGATCCGGTCTTATCGTGCGGGTCATACGATTTAACAAAGACATACTATAATTTTCCTTTTCTTTTATTGCGCTTAATCATACTATCCAAATAAAATCCGTAAGACAAATATGACAGACTTATGCAATTTTGACATGAAAGAAAAGGATATGTGTTTAATTTTCAGCGGTTCACAAAAGTTTGTACCTGCCACCTTCGTCTTGATTTAAAGATGTCAGTTTTGTGACTTTAATTTAATGTGACAATATGAACGATAAATTTTTTCTACGAGCATGTGAAAAGTTAGACTTTTCACACCCATTTTAGTGTGAGAAGCAATTTTTCTACGAGCATGTGAAAAGTTAGACTTTTCACACCCATTTTAGTGTAAAAAGTTTTACTTTAACGCACTAGTGTGAAAAGTAAATTACTTTTCACACGCCGGGTGAAAAGTCTAACTTTTCACACGCTCGTAGAAAAAATCTTGTACTTTTCACACGCTCGTAGAAAAAATCTTGTATGATATACGTAAGAAAATATCTCGTTTAAGGCACTAATAACAATTGCAAACTCGCTTCGCTCGTTTCGCTAATTTTCATATGCGTGCCTTAAACGAGTTATTTTCACACTTATACAGTGTCACCAGTAAAGTCCGCATCATATGGGATTTTTTTTTATTAATAGCTTTATTTGAAATTTGACTTTGGCATCAAGTTTTGCTTCGATCGAGATGAAAATTAAGCAAAAAAATAGTAGTCACGTGATTCGCATTATCTGTCAAATTTGAATTTTTTCCAAAAAATAATTCAAAAGTGGGGTTATTTCTGAAAATATCAAAAAAAGTTATTAGAAAAAGTTTTTTTAAATGCAGTCCACATGCAAAATTTCAGCGGGATAAGATAATTTTGATTTTTTACCTATATTTTGTAAATTGCACCACTTTTGCAAAATAAGACTCAACGCAACCTACATAAAACTTCTTAGTTTTGACAATGCTTTATTTCGGATACATTTTCTTTAAAGTAGCGCCATATTAAAGGTGTGTTTTTCTACAAAATCAAAATTGGGCTATTAAAATTTGGTCGCATGTGATGCAAAGTTCATTTGTTTTTGACCCTGTATAAGGTAACTTCATAAAATACGTATTTTTGAAAACGTAGTTTGTGTCTGAAAGTAAAAAAATAAAAATAAAATAAAGAAGTTTTAAATTAAATCGTTGAAAATAGATAAACTTTACGCTAAGCTAAACTTAAATTTATTTTCAACTTAATGAACACTTTACTGATGACACTGTGTTCTTTTTGTCTTAATATTAAGGTGCATTACTTTCAGACACAAACTACGTTTTTAAAAATACTTATTTTATGAAGTTACCTTATACAGGGTCAAAAACAAATAAACTTTGCATCACATGCGACCAAAATTTAATAGCCCAATTTTGATTTTGTAGAAAAACACACATTTAATATGGCGCTACTTTAAAGAAAATGTATCTGAAATAAAGCATTGTCAAAATTAAGAAGTTTTATGTGGGTTGCGTTGAGTTTTATTTTGCAAAAGTGGTGCAATTTACAAAATATGGGTAAAAAATCAAAATTATCTTATGCAGCTGAAATTTTGCATGTGGGCTAGAAAAGGCATTTTAAAAAACTTTTTCCAATAACTTTTTTCGATATTTTCAGAAATAACCCCACTTTTGGATTGTTTTTTGGAAAAAATTAAAATTTGACAGATAATGCGAATCACGTGACTACTATTTTTTTGCTTAATTTTCATCTCGATCTAAGCAGAACTTGATGCCAAAGTCAAATTTCGAATAAAGTTATTAATAAAAAAAAATCCCATATGATGCGGACTTTATTGGTGACACTGTATATATATAGCTATTTCTAGTCTTTTGCATTCCCACGCAAAAAAATAGTGCTTATCTTGTTAAACTATTTCGAGAATGAAAGAAAAAGTGAAAATTCGCCAACCAATATGCAGGAAACCGTAGCAACAGCAATGCGAATTAGTTTAAGGACTGGCAGAAAATTGTGCATGAAAGATAGCATAATATAATACCGCAGAATACTAAAAAAATTCGACGATGAAAGCCAAAGACTGAAGATTTGAGCGAAAATATTAAATGGGAGTTCGGAACGTGATTTGTGATTTATATAGATCAGAAACCAATGCAACTCTTCCAGTTTTAAAAGAAAATTTAAAAATTCGAGGTGTTTTGGAAATCGGACTTGAGTCATTATCAAAATTAATAAAAAAAGGTGGGTTTTTGTTATAAAAAATACTGTAACCGGAGATTTTTATATGAGCAGCCACAGATAGTAGTTAGCGTGTTAGGTTTTAAAAAATATACGGAAAATTACAAATCAAAATTTAGAAAAGTAGTATTTTTAGACGAAACATGGATATTTTCAAATGGAAGTGGTTCAATACCTTCGCAAGATGCTTCTGTGAAAAGCGTGAAAAGAAAAAAGGGATCTGGCACGGGAAAGCGGTTCATTATTTTACATGCCAGTTCTGTAACAGGATGTGTTCCAGGTGCAAGCTTAATTTTTTTCTTCCACATCAAAAAGTTCTGACTATCATGAGAATATGAATTGCGAAATGTTTGAAGAATGGCTTAAAGCTCACTTAATCCCAAATTTAGATGAGCCGTCTTTAATTGTATTTGACAATGTATCATATCATTCAAGAATTTTAAATAAACAACCTAGTTCATCTTGGCGAAAATGTGATATTTATAAGTGGCTTGAAAACACAACCAAAATTCTTTACCAAATAATATGTTAAAATCCGAACTCCTATCAATGGCAAAGTCCATCAAATCACCCAAAATATACGCTGTAGATGAAATATTGCGTGAATATGGCCATGAGGTTCTACCACTGCCGCCATATCATTGCCAGTTTAATGCGATAGAATTAATATGAGCTGGGGTAAAATATTTTTGTGAAAAACATGTAGGTGATGGTCTTAAATCCTCGCAAGTAGAGATAGTTTGGCAAGATTCATTGGATCATATTACGCAGGAGTACTGGAAGAAATCGGTGAAACATACACTTATTGGTTGGCAAATTATCATTTTTTTCTTTTTATTTCTTGAAATAGTTAATCGGATTAAATTCCATTGTATATTTGGTAAGGTAATTTTATTGCTAAAATAAATTATAGTTTATTATTGTCGTTTTCAATAAATATATTTAGTATATATACTATTTACAGGAATGGCGAACCTAACATTTTGGGCACGCCACCGATCACAAAGTTTACTATGAATTATTATATTACGAATTTGACAGCACGTCTATGGCCTCATTAAACATTTCTTTAGAAAAAATAACACGTTAATACATAAAGGTTCGCCACCCCCTGTACTATTATGTACATAATTGTTGCAAAAATAATAATATTATATGTAGCTATCTTCACGACAGTTAAAATAATAAAACTATGTTTATTTTCTTTGGTATATTGATACCTACATAATCTCACAAAATTTTGATAAGCTCTGGAATTTTAGAATTGATACATATATCGGTGACCTTTGGACCCGCATGATAAGACCATATTTGACTATACTATAATTTTAACCTAAATATTTATATACTAATTTTTTTTTTCTTAAACAAGTAATTATATTAAGGGAATACCCACAGAGCTGTTTTTAGAATATGGTCAATTATTGAAAACCTTTAATACTTAATTAAATACTAATATTAAACCTTTTCAATAATTTACCATATTCTAAAAACAGCTCTGTGGGTATTCCCTTAATATAATTACTTGTTTAAGAAAAAGATAATTAGTAGATATATAAATATTATGTGGAACTTAGACTTTATTGCAATACTTTTTATTTATGTCAATATTTTTGATATTTCCTGCATTATTATTTTATTTACAATAGCATAGCGTCTACACCTAATCACTCCATATACGAAGTTACGAAGTTTGTTTGAATTCAGATAAACTGTCAAGAGTGGAAAAGCTCTTGAAATCTAAGTGGTTTTCAAACCAATACAATGCTATTAAGTATATGATCGACAAGCTATTGAGCACAAGATATTGTAACAAGGAAAAATAATAAGCAGGTTTTAGAAAAATATAAGATGTATTTCAAATAAACTTCGAAATCTTCGTAACTGGATTGATTTAATTAAAGAATTATAGTATAGCTACAAGAGTGAAAGTAATGTCCATATCGCAAGAGGAAGCAAATGTGTGTCCGAGCCATATACAAATACCTTTACATTTTTAGAACAAAGGGTAACTTTCATGGGTGAAATAAACTGTGAAATTTTGTACACACGGCTCACCCGTCACATTTCTCGGCGACCAACAGCGATAAGCATGCGCACAGATCTCTTGTTATTAGATTTTTCCTTCTTTAGCGACATATGTAAAGCGTATTATATTGACAAATCTTATCTTCAAGGCATATAAGAAAAATAATTAGTATTCAATTTTGGAAGGGCTGTTTAGTGTTCAGGGAAGCATATGCCGGTGTGTTTTCTTAAATAAATGCAAAGAAACTTTACAAAAACCAGTTTTTTGAAACTACAAAAATTATCACAATTTTTATTGGTAATACGATATTTTCTAGTCTATCTAGATGTCATTTCCCCAAAGAATTCTAGAGAATATGTGTTTGTTTTAACAGGAAATGTTCCGTAATTGAACGAACCACGAAAGTAAACAAAACTATGACCGGCTGATTAACATCTGCCTTGCTGCACTAGCTCCAGAATATGTCTGTCTTTCTTCTTCGTATGCCAAAAGCACAACAATAACTACTCTGATCAACACAGCACTGCACTGCGCATGTGAATCGTCAATAGTTAGGCAAATTGAATTGACGATAGAAAATGGCGTCGTTATACTAACCTTAATTATTTACTTATCTCTACACAACTAAGTATTTACTTGTCATTTCATGTCATGGTTTATGATTACAAATCCACCAGCGAGGAGAGTACCTTTAATTTTTTTTTTAAGATTAATGGTAAACATTTTCGCTTTATATAGCAAAGAGCATTTAAAAATATTTTTCTCAGCAATTTGTTTCTATAACACTCTGTATATATAAGTAGACTTAAAGAATAGTATATTTGAGAAAATTGCGTAATAATGAGTTTTATTAAACAGTATCAAAAAAAAGTAATTTAGGTTCTTTCTGTCTCGCCTTTACTGCCTGGATTATGTTTAAATCCGAATTTTACATCAAATAAGTATCTGACACGAGAAAAAAAAGTTTACTATTCAAAATGACTCGTGCGTGAGTTGGAGTTTAAATATGTTATATATTATATTATATATGTTATATATTACTTTAACAAACTTAATACTTTTTTATGGCAGCTACCATTACTTAAATGGTATTTTTTTAACAATCATTACCCAAGAAACAAAAAAGAAAGTTTTATACTTTTACGTATTAATGAAACTAATTTGGTATTGATTTCTAGCAAACAAACTGTAAGAATTGTTCAGCGAATAGTAAGGCGCAGCGGCGTAGCCGAGTTGTTCCGTAGGGGGGGGGGGGGGATATAAAAACATTACAGAATACTCTTCTGTAGACTGGTGAGAGGTAATCCAAAGTTACATGTCGCGGCAATCAAATGCAAAACCTGCCTCCAATCTAACAGAAAACGGTTGGAGATGGAAACACCCGCACTATGACTAGATAACGGATCATTTAAATGCAGGCGTCGCCACCAGGCAAGCATTAAAAGCTAGATCGCTTAAAGACCGAACACCAATTTGCCGAATATCACAATGAATTAAGTATTTAAAATATCTTGAATGCCATCTCTTTTTATGAAGTTGGCTATATCCAGTTTATGGGCTAAAATGGGCTGATCGACATGAAGATTATTGCTCACGTTCTCAGAGTTTTTTGTATCTCGAGAAGTCCCAGAATACTTTCGCATTTCTTTGCATTGCTGTCAGTAGGGTCATTGTCCGAGTCTCCCAATATCTTTCTTTTATCTAAAAAAATGCAGTCAATTTTGACTCCTGCATCGTAAAAACGTGTCTTTTTACGCAATAGTCTGCGTGTCAAGGGTTACAGGAAAAGCCTGGTCAGGCGATTCTAGTTAATATGGCAACGAGCCTTGTTGCCAATGTTGCCATAAAACACATTTTAAACATTACGCAATTAAAAGGTTTTTTTTTACGGAAGTAGTCCATTATCTCAAAGTGGAGCTGTTGAGATATAGGGAAAATAAACCCACAGTCGTATCCCCAAAATATATTTAAAAAAAGGTCAAATCAATGTGTACATGTTTCGGTACTAGACAGTGCCATCATTAGCACCGAAGGGCCCAAGTGCCACTAACACGAAGGAATGTAAACAAATATTAAAAACATGAAAATGAAAAGAACATATTAAGTATTGTATACTTGGCCGAAAACAAAGTTAAAAAATTTTAAAAAATATTAAAAATTAAAAATCGATATTAAAAATCGAAAGGAGTTTCCTCCTTTCCTTCCCGTACATAGTAAACCTATTTTTTACATTTTTACTATGTACGGGAAGGATTTTTAATATCGATATTTAATTTTTAACATTTTTTAAAAGTTTTTAACTTTGTTGTCGTCCAAGTTTACAATATGTTCTTATCCTTTTCGTGTGTTTAATATTTGTTTTCATTCCTTCGTGTAAGTGGCACTTGGGCCCTTCGGTGCTGATGATGGTACTTTCTAGTACCGAAACATGTTGATTTGACCTTTTTTTTTAAATATATTTGTGGAAGTACTTTTCCCTATAAAAGTTTTTTTCCAATGCTATGGGGGAGATTATATCCCTTATATCCCCCCCCCCCCCCAGCTACGCCACTGATATGGCGTTATGATGCTTAAAAATTGAACACACATTTTTATTTCATTAAGGGGATTGCCTTCATTTCTGTATCTGGTTTATACATGTGTAAACATTTTTTAAAAGTAGCTGGTGATCATGTATTCCCAAAATTGGGAAAATGATTGCCCGCCACTTTTTAATATATCAATTTTTGTTGTTCAGTCTCTATTAAATGGACTCATATTTTTAAAAATAATCAGCTGACCGACAGATAGACCAATGGAAATAAAAACTAATAAATACCTCAAAATTTTTTTTTGTAATTACTATACTTTCTCTGCGAGAAAAATAAAAATACTTGTGTGTTTGATATCACACTATAAGTCGAAAAATTTTAAGTAGAAGCCGAATAATGATAACTAAGGTTTAAAAATTTGTTCCAGTATTTAAAAATAACTACGACATTAAAAAAAAATTATTCGAACAAGTTTATATTTTATAAGTATTAAGTTTAATAGGTCAAATTTCAAAATAAATATAGTTAAAAAAAACTAAGAAACACGCTTTAATAATAATTAATCAGTCTAAAAAGTGGAAAATAAATATAGTTTAAAATAATTCTTGAAATTCTTAATATAGGCAGAAAATAATAATGAACGATAAACATTAGTATTATTGTGAAAAAAGCGTGGTGTTCTCGATATACGAAAAATATAGCACAAAGCGCCCCACGCTTTTTTCACAATAATAGTAATGTTTATCGTTCATTATTATTTTCTGCCTATATTAAGAATTTCAAGAATTATTTTAAACTATATTTAATTTCCGCTTTTTAGTCTGATTAATTATTTTGTTTTTCATTTTTTAGTTTCTTAAGAAAATATTTTTTTTTAGTAGAGTGAGCTAGATTAGTAGATTATTCGATTGTCAGCGGTTCTTGATAAGTCTACAAAATTTAAATTAAATCTGACCGTTTAAAGTGGGTCAAAATCGGGTTCAAAGAAGTCGGTTACAAACAAACATACATACAAACCCGATCCTTTATGCCGAATTATAAGAAAAGAACGATATTTGCAAATTTTTGAAAATTCTGACATATTGACAGGTGTCAAATTTTGACAAGAGAATTTTTTGCGTATTTTTTTCAACTTTCCACCGTCAATATACCTTATAGTTTTTTTATTAAGGTGGGAGTATCAACATGCTTGCCAACCTATAACCTATTTCGCGTAGATTTATTTATGTTTTCTAGCTTTTATACAAAATTTAAAGAAAATCAGTATCGACTTGATATTCTATAGGTAATAATTGACATATTTAATAAATATCAAGGAATTTTATAACTTATTTTAGGAGAATTGTATAGCGAAAAATATGGGGTAAGATTTTTTGTAACATTATTATGTCATTGTCACTCATTGTTCTTTCACTATACAATTCTCCCAAAATTAGCAATAAAATAAATTTATATTTTTGTAATATATCAGATATTACCTAAGTAATGTGCCGACGATACTGATTTTATTTAAATGTTAGTTTAAAAAATAATAAACTTGAAAAAACAAAGCGAAATAGGTTATAGGTTGGCAATAAATTGAACGACATTGAGAATTCAACCTTAATATCATTTTTTTGTAAACGATTTGACATATTGACAGCTGTCAAATTTTGACAGGAGAATTTTTTGCTTATTTTTCCTGAAGTCTCCGCACCGAATACTATAATACGACCCTATAATTTGTTTCGTCAAAATCGCATCTTCGTTTTATACCTGACAGCTGTTAAAATTTGACAGGAGAATAATTGTCAGCGGTTCTTGATCAGTCTACAAAATTTAAATTAAATCTGACCGTTTAAAGTGGGTCAAAATCGAGTTCAAAGAAGTCGGTTACAAACAAACAAACAAACAAACAAACAAACAAACAAACAAACAAACAAACAAACAAACAAACAAACAAACAAACAAACAAACAAACAAACAAACAAACAAACAAACAAACAAACAAACAAACAAACAAACAAACAAACAAACAAACAAACAAACAAACAAACAAACAAACAAACAAACAAACAAACAAACAAACAAACAAACAAACAAACAAACAAACAAACAAACAAACAAACAAACAAACAAACAAACAAACAAACAAACAAACAAACAAACAAACAAACAAACAAACAAACAAACAAACAAACAAACAAACAAACAAACAAACAAACAAACAAACAAACAAACAAACAAACAAACAAACAAACAAACAAACAAACAAACAAACAAACAAACAAACAAACAAACAAACAAACAAACAAACAAACAAACAAACAAACAAACAAACAAACAAACAAACAAACAAACAAACAAACAAACAAACAAACAAACAAACAAACAAACAAACAAACAAACAAACAAACAAACAAACAAACAAACAAACAAACAAACAAACAAACAAACAAACAAACAAACAAACAAACAAACAAACAAACAAACAAACAAACAAACAAACAAACAAACAAACAAACAAACAAACAAACAAACAAACAAACAAACAAACAAACAAACAAACAAACAAACAAACAAACAAACATTCATACAGGTGAAGCTAATAAAAGCGTGTTAAAATTGGAAAATAAAGAGGGAATCTTTGGTTTTAATCATAGCTATGAAACAAAGTCACACACACACTTTTTATTTTCAACAAAAGGAGAATCTTGAAACCTTTACGTAAACCGATATACAGGGTCCTGCAATAGTGCGTCAGGCTTCCATAGCTCCTATACGAATGGGGTTACGAATTTTATTAATATGCCGACTTAAACCGCATAGTACGGGGTACTTCCGGAAAATATTTTCTCATATACAGGGTGGCCCAAAAAAGTGTGGTCACATAAAGTTGTGATTTTTTAAATGGAATACCCTGTATATTATTAAATTATCACATTCTACATAAAATTATAATATTTTTTTTATAAATGCATGACTGGTCTATACTTAAGAGTTTCCGAGATATCGATATTTGAAAAATGACGTTTTTGAACTTTGACAGCTTCTAGCTTTCTAACTGTACGTCTTAGAGTAAAACGGCTTACATGTTCCTATCTTCGATTTTTGTTATCTTCCCAGAAATGTTAACTTCCGGTCAAACCGGAAGTACTATATTTCCTGCTTTCGCGTTACATCCGGTTTGACTGGAAGTTGACACTATTGGAAAGATAATAAAAATCGAAGATAGGAACATGTAAGCCGTTTTGCTCTAAGACGTACAGTTAGAAAGCTAAAAGCTGTCAAAGTTCAAAAATGTCATTTTTCAAATATCGATATCTCGGAAACTATTAAATATAGACCAGTAATGCATTTATAAAAAAATTATTATAATTTTACGTAGAATGTGAAAATTTAATAATATACAGGGTGTTCCATTTAAAAAATCACAACTTTATGTGACCACACTTTTTTGGGCCACCCTGTATATGAGAAAATATTTTCCGGAAGTACCCCGTACTATGCGGTTTAAGTCGGCATATTAACAAAATTCCTAACCCCATTCGTATAGGAGTTATGGAAGCCTGACGCACTATTGCAGGACCCTGTACAGCGTAATTCTTGATACGCTAGAATTATTAATCGTACAAGAAAAAGATTCTTCGTGGGTCTTTCATTAAATTTTCGAAAGCCTATTCACAGAATTAACGAAGGTTTTGGCAGTAAATTTGACACAGATAATTAACAAAATATTCTTCCTTTGAACATAGAAGCACCTTTACGGCGTCAAATATATTTACTTCGACATGTTTGTTACCAAATATTTATCAAGTACTTTCAAGGTGTCGCGACATCGAAATATTGCTTATCTTTTACAATATTCTCTGGCTGTCAGCTAGGTAGTGTCAGGTGTCCAATAAATAACGTCGGTTTGTGCTCCTGAGTTCATTTTACCTGATTTATTAAGATGGTTAAAGATAATAAAATGACTGAATGGTGATGTTTAAGGGTAATTTATATGTAGGTATTGCGAATCAGGAAGGTCGAAAATATAAATTATATTTATTTGAAAATTTCACGCCATCAATATTCATCCAATAAAATATAATCATTTCATAACGTTGCCATGGCAACCTTTATATTTTTTCGGAAATTTTTTCTTGCTGGGGTACCCTGGAGGGTATTACAGTGGAAATTTTTTGACATAATATAAAGTGTTAAGGTTGAATTCTTAACGTCATTCAATCTACTGCCAACCTATAACCTATTTCGCGTTGATTTTTTGAGTTTATTATTTTAATAACTAACATTTAAAGAAAATCAATATCGTCGGTACATTATTTAGGTAATATCTGATATATTACAAAAATGTCAATTTATTTCTTTGCTAATTTTGGGAGAATTGTATAGTGAAAGAACAATGAGTGACAATGACATAATAATGTTAAAAAAAATCTTACCCGATGTTTTTCGCTATACAATTCTCCTAAAATAAGTTATGAAATTCCTTGATATTCATTAAATATGTTAATTATTACCTATAGAATATCAAGTCGGTGCTGATTTTCTTTAAATTTTGTATAAAAGCTAGAAAACATAAATAAATCTACGCGAAATAGGTTATAGGTTGGCAAGCATGTTGATACTCCCACCTTAAAGTGACAACACGGAACTTTATAAAATATCAACTGGAACAACAACAATCAACCAGTACGTTTTGTCAAACTTTTTATAATTTTAAATTTCTTTAATTAATGTTAGTTAATATTAAAGGAATAAAAACGCCTAAACAATACAAAATAATTTATTTTTTAGATACATAATTTATAGTTACAAACTGTAAATGTACCTTAAATCCTCTTTCTACCTCTTCCCTTTTCAATGGCCAATAATCCGATGGACAAATTCTATTGAATAAATGTCTATGTTTTAAATAATATAGGTAATATTTGGACAAAATTTTGTTAACTTCTTGTCCACGTAATAATCTGTATTTTATTGATTTTTTAAAAGATATTGCTGGATGATCGAGAACAAATTTTCTTCCTCTAATATACTACCGCATTCGGCAATGAGATCTTCCAAAAAAAAACATGTACAGTACGGTGATGGGTTCAAAATCATATGACTTCTCGAGGCAAAAGTCAGTAAACTGTCGCCAAACACTTGCTTTAGATTTTTTTGTATTAGCAGGTGTTAACCCCTCAATTTTTTGCCTAACTTCTTCCATATTATTTTGACCAAAGCGATTCATCTTTATATCTGCACTTCATAAACCAACACTAAATGTTAAATAACTGCGATCTTGTGCTGCGGTTACTCTTATATAGGCAGAACTACAACTGACATATTTTTTTTTTAATTTGACATTTAAAGTAATTTCAAAGCATTCTATATTTATTGACGTATATCTGTCTAATAACAAATATCTATTATAAAATCATTTTGTTGTGAAATTTTCTTTCCAAATATCATTCGAAATCAAATTATACCTTAAAATTTTTTCTGGCACACGAATATTTTAAGAAAATTTTCTCTCGCCTCCGGCTCGAAAAAATGTTCAAAATATTCGTGTGCTCAAAAAAATGTCTGGATATAATTTGACTTCTAGTGGTATTACAAGTGAAAATTTCATAAATTTATTTTCAACCAATTAGAAGGCTCCTTTTTGTTTGCGTTGCTTATAGCGACGGGAGACTATCGCGATAGTCTATTAACCTAATAAAATTAATAAGTGATAATTTTTCTGTTAAAAATGAAGTGCTTTATATCTATTGGCAAACGTCACTCAGAATAAAATCAAAATACATTTTGTTGCTAACTTATAATTTTTATTGAGAATAGGTCGTAGGTCTCATCATCTCATCATATTAAAAGAAACTCCAATTTATGAAATTTTCTTACCGAATCTCCCACGCAGCAGAATTAATTCCCGATAATTTTTTTCTCGGTTTCACTCATGTTTTTGTTGATAGAAAATTTTCCTCGTCTTCGACTCGGAATAATTTTCTATCAACAAAGCCATTCGTGACCTTGAAAAAAATTATCGGTAATAATTCTGCTGCTAGGGAGATTATAAGTGATAATATTAAATTGACGATCGATATTGTGTTTTTCACTATACAGTATAACAGTTATATTAGCATTATACAAGGGTTAGGAGAAATTACCAGAACTGTCGATTATATCAAAAGATAAAAGAGTTAGCAAAAATATCTTATACAGTAGTTGTCACCAGTAAAGTCCGCATCATATGGGATTCTTTTTTATTAATAGCTTTAATCAAAATTTGACTTTGGCATCAAATTCTTCTTCGATCAAGATGAAAATTAAGCAAAAAAAATAGTAGTTACGTGATTCGCATTAACTGTCAAATTTTAATTTTTTCCCAATAATAATTCAAAAGTGGGGTTATTTCTGAAAATATCGAAAAATGTTAATAGAAAAAGTTTTTTTAAATGCAGTTTCTAGCCCACAGACACAAACTACGTTTTCAAAAATACTATTTTATGAAGTTACCTTATACAGGGTCAAAAACAAATAAACTTTGCATCATATGCGACCAAATTTTAATAGCCCAATTTTGATTTTGTAGAAAAACATAAATTTAATATGGCGCTACTTTAAAGAAAATGTATCTGAAATAAAGCATTGTCAAAACTAAGAAGTTTTATGTAGGTTGTGTTGAGTCTTATTTTGAAAAAGTGGTGCAATTTACAAAATATAGGTAAAAAATCAAAATTATCATATGTAGCTGAAGTTTGGCATGTGGGCTAGAAAATGCATTTAAAAAAAACTTTTTGTAATAACTTTCTTCAATATTTTCAGACATAACCCCACTTTTGAATTATTTTTTGGAAAAAATTAAAATTTGACAGATAATGCGAATCACGTGACTACTATTTTTTGCTTAATTTTCATCTCGATTGAAGCAGAACTTGATGCAAAAGTCAAATTTTGAATAAAGCTATTAATAAAAAAAAATACCATATGATGCAGACTTTGCTGGTGACACTACCTATATAAAAGTTATAATGTTAAAAATCTACATATTTGGAATATACAAGTTCGGTCAAAAAACTGTGGAGAATAAAAGGTAATTTTTTTTAAACGGAACACCCCGTTAGTTATCACTTATTTTGATAGTTTAGTTAATTTAGAATATTTTTTATAATATGTAGATTTTTAAAACCCTTACAACTATTTATAAGACATTTTTTGCTAACTCCTGTATCTTTTGAAATAATCGCCCGTTCTGGTAATTTCACCTAACCCTGTATAATAAATGAACCAAACGACAATGTATCAGAGAAATGAAGGTTAAACTACCTTTTTTTTACGCCCCACAAAACTTTTTTTTTCACCTTTGTAAATTTACAGATTATCAATGAATCTTTCTCGTAATAAAAAAAAGTTGTTTAGGCTGGGAAAATACCATTTTATTGAACTACATAGCTTTTATCTAATTTTTCGCTGTTTGTGCAAATAAAACTATAAATTGCAATCACAAATTAATGAGAATAATGTAAACAATTACCTCGATTGCGTCAAAAGTAATCAGAAAATAATAGCATTACTTATTAGAAAAAAGGGACATTTAAGTTATACCTACGAGTGAGTACTCGGAAACTTAAAACGTATAATAGAAAGAAAGATGGTTAAATTGAGGCAAAGTCCCGTCTTGAGGAGCTTACAAATTTGGTGATAAGGGATTCCATATTCTTTTGGGGCTATCCGAGAAAAACCAAAATTTCTGAATTTTCGTTTTTTAGGTATTAGGGATTTTTAATAAATATTGCGATATATACTACGTATTAGATTATAATGAGCTATTCATTAGAACAAAAGTAATTTATATTTCCATGACTACTTCGATTTTTTACCAATTTTTGATAGAAGGAATACTTCCCCTATAATTTTGAAATATCTCAAAAAGCAGTGAATTCATTCAGGTATAGGGTATGCTTAATAAAAGTTATAAAAACAACACAACATCTTTTAGCTATTTATTGTTGTAACAAAGGGTCTTGTATTTTTTATAGAATATTAAATTAAACATACCGGGTGCTGATTTTATTGTTACGGACTGAAATTAAAAAAAAAGATTCTGTCGACAAGCAGAATTTAACTGTAGACGTCGCACAGAGGTCATTTATGGTAGGTATACAAAACGCCACGAATTCTGTCTTTTTTAATATCAAAATTTCACTTTTAGCCGTTTAAAATGGAACTGCACGCCGCTGGGCGCTGATACTGGACCCAACTTTTTTAGAATTATTTGACAATTTTTTGTTTTGTTTTTCACAAAAGATGTGACTGCTTATGCTAAAACAGTTATACCAAATTCAAAATTATTATTTTATTAAATACTGGAGTTATTCAAAAATATCAGTTTAAACTTCCCAACATAGGGTTCGGTCATATTATTTTTGTTAAAACAATATAATAATGTGATTATCGGATTGACCCCCTTTTTCCAGATACACTGTAAATCAAATATCTAAGTTTTATCTTGGTACATCTGTTACCCATTTATCCTTATTAAATAATGTAGGTACTCTTAATCATTTATCAATCAATGATAATAATTACAAAATGTGTTTTATTAGTAACTAAATTCAAAATCCATTCCAATCCTAAACTATTACTGCTGATGGATGAACATCATTGAAAATGCACAAATAGCCAATATTGAAACACACCATTTTTTAATGTAATAATGTTTTTGCAAATGACAAACAAGCAGTGCTGTTGTGCTTGTTGAATAAAGGCATAATATGCTTTTCGAGTTTTTTTGCAGAATCAAACTTATGTTTTATAAATGGATTAGCGGATACATTTTCACCAACATTTTCTGGTATAATACTAGCCGACAGCCCAGAATATGCTACTAAAATGGTCCAAATTTATACATATTTTTAAAAGTAACAATCTCCAAGGCGTTCATTATCCAAATGGTAAAACCAAAATGAAAATATAAAGAAATTGATGAAATGAAATGAAAAAATTCATCATATTTAGCATTAACATCCTGAATTAGAACCTATTAAAAATGCATCCCAATAATAAAAATGTTCCTATAGGGTCACAAACCTTTCCTAGAGACATTTAAAAATACGCCGCGAAAGCAGACAGTTTGAAAACATAAGATCAAAACCATATTACGTCATCCCATTATCCGCGTAATTCTTTTATTCGTTAGCCTCGACGGATTATAATGCTATCTTTGTTTTGATAAACTAAATAGACAAGAACAGCTTGAAAATAAAAAACAACCCGCTCGATACTCAGGTAGATGCGGCGTTCGTTCTTCAACTGAATAACTAAGTCCCATGGGTCGAGGCAGAGGTGACGTCAGTGAGTTTATTCCTGTGTTTATATTAAAGACCGCATCTTGTTTATTTATTTACGGAAACCGTAGAGAATTTTCTTTTTTCTTTTTCTATGCGATAGGATAAAAATCAAAATTTAGTGAAAATGCTCGTTGAAACTAAGCTTAATTAACATGTCAGTATATACATAAACTAGAGGGAAGTACCCTCGATTTTTATTTTAGAACAAATTATTATACGAAAACTTTACTAAGGACTACAAAACGCGGTCAGATACAATTTTTCGTTGAAATATTTTAATTTAAGGGTACCATCAAAAAATCTCTTGTTAGTAAGTAGAAAAATATTAAATGATTTTTGACTAACATGTCAATATTCGTTACTATAGTATTGCACATAGTTGTTGCGAAACTGTTGGAGGTAAAAATTAAAGAAATAAAATAAAAAAATATTCTGCAAAGGCTTTTTGATGGTACCCTGTAAATTAAAATATTTCAACGAAAAATTGTATCTAACCGCGTTTTGTAGTCCTTAGTAAAATTTTCTTATAACAATTTGCTCTGAAATAAAAATTGAGGGTTGGTACTTCCCTTTTAACGTAATTCTGTGTTTCTATATTTTTTGCCGCCCTTTACATGATATATTAAGATTTGATATGTCAGTAATATTTGCGCATCAAGCAGAACTTTTTATAAAGAATAACTTTTTTTCGTAAAATCAACAATAAAAAAAATGCTCATACCTATGTCTAGAACTTCTCTGGACACGCTGTATAAAAAAAAATGGAAAAAAACTGACCGAATAATAAAATGCAGCTTAATAAGTATAATAATTCCTATCGAGTATTTTTTAATCTCTTGTAATCAGTGTTTAAAAACCTTTTCATAAATCCCTCATTGTATTTACAGACATCCAAAGTATTTTATGGAATACCTGCCTACTTTTCTGTAAATTATATGAGTATTTACTTGTTTTTTTGAAAGTTAATTTTGACTGACATTTACAGTTAGACCTGCATTCAGGAACGCAATAACAATATGGCATTTTCACTATAAAACTTAAAAAGCTAAACCAGGAATTAAAATGGGCAATTTGAATGCACTTATTATTTAATATGCATAAAAAAAAATCGTGCAAATGCAAAAAAAATATCGACTAAATCCAGCTTATTTCGTAAGGTCACGCGTTACAAAATTCATGGAGACGAGACGGGACGGACGGCAGTGCTATAATAAAATCAAAATAATATTTCAGTCACTTATACACAAATATAAAATTTTATACATAAAATATCACTGTGTCCTTAACATAATGTTATGCTTTTTTAATAAAAACATCGCTATAACACTGTTTTTAATTTTGGCAGCGTTGACTATATCTCCTCGATAACTTTCGTAGTATTGGCAATTATTTTTAACGTATCTTTATAAGAGATCACAACTCCCTAGTGTTATAACTTTTATACAGCAAGACACTTTAGATTTGAATTAAACAGTTTTATTTCAAAATAAAGTTCAGCGGACGTTTAAAACACTCATTGATGTAAAAACAAACCGATGTCAATATGTTGTCATTATTTGACAAATTGACAAGCAAAACTAACCTCAAATAATTTAGTTGAACTCCGCGCCACTGACTTTACCACACCACCTGAGGTGAATCTCACCCCTAGGAGACGCTTCCTCACGTGGATCCATCAAAGTCCCATTAAGAACAAGCTAGTATATTATGTTGTCTCACTTACTTCTTTAAAATCGAGAATTCTATGATATACAATAATAAATAGATTATTGAAAAAGACATTAAAGTTAACTTGAAGAAATAGTCCATACTTTAAGTGGAGTGTATGTTTAAAGGAAAATAAATAAGACACTTTAAGTCTTCCTCCACTGGTAAATTAAAATAAGTTTCAAGGTTTAATACGGGTAAATTCTCTACATGTTTCAAACGCATAATCATTCATCATCAGGAGAATAGAATAAGGAATTTAGAAATATATAATAGTTGCAAACAGTTCTAACGGAGCTACGAGATGGTGGAAAAAACAATCAAAGTGTTTGGAAACCTTTCAACGTAATGGTAAACCTACCGAGAGGCCATTCGAGAAATATTGCCAGAAAATAAGTTAGGATGGTAGCATAGCAGTAAGTTAAGTGTCATTAATAAGACAACAACATAAGTGTGAGGGCAGAAGAATATTTAAAAAATTGGATGGTAGATGTTGTAAAAACATTATTTATAATCAAATGAGGAGTAGCTGAAGAGTCACATATTAGTGAACTAGTAACTTAAGTGTGAGGAGAAGAAAATTTAAATTGAGGATTAGCTGGAAGGTCACATATCAGTGGACTAGTAACAAAAGTGTGGGGAAAAGAAAATTTAACAGTGGAGTAGTAAACGTTTTTGATAAAATGAAGTAAGTAGTAATTAAAGTTAGATTTAGCAGTTTTTAAGGTATAGCAATTGTCTAACTATTTATTTTTACCTTACATCTATTTTTCTATTTTGTATCTACTATCCTTGACACGCCCCACAAAAGAAAGCAAACAAGAAAAAATAAAATGTTTTTATATATTTTCTAAATTTAACCCATCATACATTATATTTAGCTTCTTTCCAACACCCACTTGATAAATAAAGTATGGAAAAACAATTAATCACCTGTGTCGGATTTTTTATAGGAAAGAATTTTTTCCATTAGTTCTCGCTTTCCCTAAATTTATTCGCGATATCTTAACTAAATGCATTTTCTTTCAGGCCAAATTTCCGAAAAAGTACAAAAAGTTTTGACACTGATATTCCTGTGGGTATCATTTATTAAATTTGAATAATTTGCTTTTTTCAACAGCCATTTATAACAAATCTGAAGTCTGCTTTATATTTTATAGAAATGTTAAAACTTTTGATTCTTTACGCAATTTTATTTATAATTGTGGATAATAGTATAATATTCATTAAGCATTGAGTAGTTAGTTATAACAATCATTATTTATATACATCTATACATATACCTTGCGAGCAAAAATTATTTGCATCAAAGAGGGCTTGGATTAAAAAACGTAGGGTTTGGTTTAGATCACGATGATATGGGGACGATACCAAATCTAGGATAAAATGTTGTCAAATTCATATTATGACATGATATGCCAAACTAATGAGTAATAAAATAAGTAGACAAATACAAATTTATTTTTGTTGTTTACAAAATTAACAAAGTAAGAATATACAGAAAGAAAAAGAAAAATAATTATATAAATTGCTAAAATTGGCCACCGCCAATACCGCCATGCTGCAAGCATAAATTAACACGTCTCTTCATATTTTCGAAAGTGTTAACCAGCATCTCTGGAGAAATGTTACCACATTCTTGGATAATCCTTTCTTGTAATTGTTCTAAATTTGCAACTGGTGTTTTGAAAATAGTGTTCTTTAAATGAGGAAAAACGAAGTAATCCATAACCGTTAAACAAGGTGATCTGGGTGGGAATTCAATGTCTGATCGAAAACTAATCAATCTGTCGTAGAAAAAATTGCGTAAGTAGTTAATAGTTTCGGCGGCTATATGGGCGGTTGCACCGTCCTGTTGAAAATATCAAAAACGTAGTTCGTCGTCAAGTAATTGCTCCACAAATGAATTCAAAATATTGTCCCTATACCGCTGTGCTGTAACTGTGTCATGGAAAAAAATGGGACCAACAATTCTTCTTCGGGAAACAGCTAACCAGACACCAATTGTTTGAGGGTGCAACGTGGACTCTACAAAAAAATGGGGATTTTCACTACTCCACATGCGTGTATTCTGAGAATTCACATAACCAGGCTTCATCCGAAAAAAATATCAAGTCTAATAAATCATTTCTTTCCAATAAATTTTGGATAAACCATTGAGAGTAATTTCTGCGTCTTTCATTTTCATTAATTAGTTAGTTCCAAATATTACTGAATACTGCATTTATGTCGATAAAGGGAGGCGATAGATATTAAGGATACAAACAGGTAGAGCTACCCAAAAACTGTATCCACTGTTTCTTAGAGTTTTTCATAAAACTATTTATCTATAATAATTCAATTGCACAAGATCTAAATATATCATATCCTAAAGTTTTAAATTATACTAAAGTACGCTTATGGTATTTTTTGAACAGTAGTAAAAAAATAGAGCACAGATCAATGTTTTGACAATACGCATATTATAGAAAAAAACTTAGTTTAAATATGTGAGCGTTTAGGCCTAGATTAGTGGTTGTTTGGGTCAAATGAAAACTGCTGTCTAGTGGTTCTAGAAGGTATATGCAGAGAAAACTGTTGGAAAAATGAGGCTCGCTGTAAAGGTTATTCATCAATTTACAAACAAAAATTAAATCTGATTGTATTCTTCGTGTTTCCAAAGTTGCAAATCCAAATTGTTCTCTTATAACAGAAACACTAGCTACTAGCTACATTGTACATCCCATAAACTCTCCAACTTAAAAATGTTACAAATTTACCCTGGAAACGTTCAAGTCTAACTTAATTTTTTTCATAATAAGGATGTTATATAACACTGGCGAAATTGAGTCTACTATAAACGTAATATGCAAAATAAATTGACTTTATTGCCTTCTCCGATCTAAAATATTTACACTTTACTCTAGCTACAAATCCTAATATTCGAGAGCACTTATTAGCAACATCGTCTATATGCGTGTTAAATGTAAGCTTACAATCAAAAAATACACCGACATCTTTAATTTGCGCCACTCGATTTAATGGTTTACTATTTACGTAATAGTCAAACATAATAACATTAATATTTTTAGTAAATAAGATATTAAAACATGTTTTGTAGTTTAAGAAGAGTTTATTTTTTTTTACAAAACATAGCGACCCTGTTGAGGTGATCTTGTAAGTGCCTGCAGTCCTCCACAGAGCAAACTGGCATAATATATTTTTAGATCGTCGGCGCAGAGAAGAAAATACGAATAGATGAAATATTTGTAAATATCGTTAATATATAGTGAAAAAAGCAGGGGTCCCAGATAGGAACTTGAGGTACCCCCGGGCCCGAAGTGACCAATATAGGTCTGGATAAAATCTTGCAAATAGTAATCCTCTGAGGTCTGCCAAAAAGATAGAACGAAAACCAGCAAAGGAGATCACCTTGTACACCGAGGTCGGCAAGCTTTGCGACAAAAATAATATGATTGACCTTGGGCTTACTAAAATCGGTGTACAGGAAGTCGACCATAGTTCGGTTATCTAGGCATCGCATAGATAGTGTTGATAAATTAAGAGATTAGTGTCAATAGAGCGACCTGAAAATAAATATAGTTTAAAATAATTATTGAAATTCTTAATATAGGCAGAAAATAATAATGAACGACAAACATTAGTATTATTGTGAAAAAAGCGTGGGCTAGATATACGAAAAATATAGGTAGCACAAAGCGACCCACGCTTTTTTTACAATAATACTAATGCTTATCGTTCATTATCATTTTCTGCCTATAAGTATTAAGAATTTCAATAATTATTTTACACTATATTTATTTTCCGCTTTTTAGTTTGATTAATTATTAAAGCGTGTTTTTTAGTTTTTTTAAACTACATTTATTTTTCATTTTTTAGTTTGAGTTATTGTTAAGAAAATTTTTTTTTTTTTGAGTTGATTGAGCTAGATTAGTAGATTATTGTATTGTCAGCGGTTCTTGATAAGTTAATCTGACCGTTTAAAGTGGGTCAAAATCGGGTTCAAAGAAGTCGGTTACAAACAAACATACATACAAACCCGGACAAACCACAAAAATTTTCAAAATTTTTAAAAAAAATTTGTCAAAGTTTTATTTTGGCGGGTAAATTTTTTTAAAAATTTTTCTCTACTCTTAGCGACAATATCTATACGACCCCAAGTTTGTTTCATTACTATCGGTTATTGTAATAATTCTGACATATTGACAGGTGTCAAATTTTTACAAGAGAATTTTTTGCGTTTTTTTTTCAAGTTTCCACCGTCAATATACATACGACCTTATGGTTTTTTCATTAATATCATACATATTGACAGCTGTCAAATTTTGACAGGAGAATTTTTTGCTTATTTTTCCCGAAGTCCTCGCATCGAATACTATACGACCCCATAGTTTGTTTCGTCAAAATCGCTTCTTCGTTTTATACCTGACCAGTCAAAATTTGACAGGAGAATGTTTTGCGTGTAGATTATTATATTGTCAGCGGTTCTTGATAAGTCTACAAAATTTAAATTAAATCTGACCGTTTAAAGTGGGTCAAAATCGGGTTCAAAGAAGTCGGTTACGGACAAACAAATAAACAAACAAACATACAGGTGAAGCTAATAAAAGCGTGTTAAAAAGACGCGTTGTTCACATTGCAAACACTGGTTAATCTGTAGTCCTTATTGCGGGCATTTAAAAATTCTATTTACTCTCTCATACTCACATAAAATGTCACTGTAACTTCGAGTTTGCCAGTAAGGTGTAAAGCTGAATCGAGGGGTAAACCGTGGAGAAATTTTGGTGTACAAATCCTGGGAATTAGTGGCATTATTAAAGGAATTAGTAGGCATAACAGGAATTAGTAGAGGAATTAGTCGAGGCATTAGATAAATTAACCGCGGTGTTAGAGGTATTACTTTAAAAATAACACTTTACTTTGGCATTAAATTTACTTTATTGTTTTGAATAATGCCTTGATTGTTATACTTTATATTTATTTGTAAAGTAGTTTCAAAGTATTGCTTTTATTAAGCTGAATAGTTTTGGGAAAAGCTTCGCCCAATGAATATTTAGTCAAGTGGGCAACATTGCATGAATCTGCAAGGTGTCATAATAATATACAGTTTTTGCGGAAGATCTACCGTTTTGATGTATAAACTGCCGTTTAACCGCTGGGTACCAGTTCCAATTTATACCGCTAAACATTACACTCGATTTAATTTACGCTTTTAAAATAATTCTGTTAATAAATATTATCTCTAAAATTAATCCCTAATTTAAAATACAGCAAAATGTATGGCGACATTGGAGCGACATTATATTGCCGGCAGGCAAATTTTATACATTATTGACTACTGGTTGAAGTGTAAAGGGGCCTACAGACACACGAACATATATTAGTACATGTACGCGCGTTGATGTACTCGCGTTGATGTTCGCCAGTGTGTAGACTAATTTTCCGTTAAAATACCGACGCACATGTTTACTGTTCCCGCTTGAATTTATGTACGCACGTACATAAACGCGCGCACATGTATGAAGGTGTGGAGACGAAAGTTTGTTTGTTTCAAGGATTTTGTCAGTGTCGTGTTAGTTTTGTTGTTGTAGTTTGATTTGAACATGGCGGATTTAAATAGTTTTTCTTATAACATACACGCAAGCCACTGCCAATAAGTTTAGTTCATTGTCACTCGACATGCTGCCTAGAAGACTGACATACAAGTATCTGCGTCTGTAGAGAAATGTGATCCACACACATCAATGCGCGTACATCAACGCGCGTTGATGTACTAATACCTACATGTTCGTGTGTCTGTAGGCCCCTTAAAGGAGCAGATAAATTTCCATTGTTCTAATTTACAGACTTTAAGATACGAAGATACATTTTATTATTTATTTAAAGTGTAGAGGAATTAGTAAGCATTGGTGGGCATTACTGGGCATTTGTAAAGAAATTAGGGGTATTAGTTTATTAAAATAAGAAATTTGAGGCATTAGTAGGCATTAGTGTACAAGAATTTTGACCGCAAAAAAAAACGAATTCCAGATGAAGTAGGATCTTAAAATTTTCCACATATCTAGATAATGGTACCAATATGTAGAAAATAATCTAAAATTCACATTTTTCAACCATGAGCCGAGTTATAGAAACTAAAAAATGCATTGAAGGCCTGCAGTAAAGCCACGAGAGCCGTCTTGAGTCGATGGACCGTGAAAGTGCGTCCAAGTGAAGCGGGCGGGATCGACTAGTATAATATAAAGTTGAAGGTAACTATGTTGTCAAAAAAAACCGTTTCGCGATGAATGCAGTATAAGAATGGAATAAATGTAGAGAAGTATCAATATCGTAATATCTCTGATATGGGACACACTGTATCAGGGCCGTATCTGAGGGGGGGTTTCAGGGGTTCAAACCCCCCCCGAAAACAATAAAATCCTTATATGTTTGTATGTGTGTATGTTTAAATGTATGTTTAAAGTATAACTAGTATTTTTTGCCACTGGTCTAACCCCCCCCAAAATTTTGGTTCAGATACGGCCCTGCACTGTATCAATTATTAAAAAAAAATACCACAACTTAAAATGTAAATGCATGTGTTCAAGTATTTTTCCAAAAAAAAAAACTGTACTGGATTTACTGAATTTATTTCAAGTTACAAACGTGCACTGTATAACGTTTCATTTTTTTATGATAAACTTAATGGATATATTTTTGATAACTTTGTTACATTTCTCAAAGACCCAAATGAAATAAAGTTGCCACAGAGCATTTTTTGTCCTTTCAGCAAAGATTATTGCAAAAGGACATTTTCAATTTTTCTTTGTTGACAATTCCTTTTATTTCGTTACATTAAATGATACCTTTTTTATTGTGTAACTAAATTTTATTAATTAATAAAGATTGAGTTAGATAAGAAGAGAATAATTGAGGGAGTTTATCGACCAAATGACCTTATGAAAGAGCCGCAACTACACAATACAATATGCATTTTCAAACGATGCTGTCAAAAAAACATAACAAAAGTTAGAAAAAGGCTTATCAAGCCTATAGGCGCTCTCAGAAATCTAATCTAATAATCTATTAATACCATGTCATAATAATACCATATGCTTTATCTATCATGGTAACAATCACTACCCACAGCCAACATGGGACATCGCTATAGAATAGATCATACTGTAGATGCCGCCAAAGGTGACGACTAAGTTAGTAATTAATCAAGATTTAACTATTTTTTTTTGGTTACTACTAAACTAAAAAAAAAAGAGATTCTGTAATAGCTTGGTTAAAAATATTGAATAATATATTTAAATTAAATTAAATTATCTTAAAAGTATTAATTAGTGCTTTCTCGCTGGGATATAAACGACATTATCAAAATATAATTTGCCATCCTTGGAAATTATTTTTTTGCAATAAAAGACCTAAAATAAAAAAAAATGTATCTATTATAAATAACGTTCAAACGCTGAACTATTACAGTAAATACCACATACATCATTTGAAAACTTCCCACCTCGATTTTCCTGCTTTAATAGGAAAATGTGAAAAATCGCTCGAACCCGTCGATTTTTATTTCGAGGGGGACATCTTTTGCGTATATTGTCAATCTTGTTACTTCAAGCCCCTAGGAGGAAGGGGGGGGGGGGGGTAAGATCTAAATCTTAAATGGATACCCCTATTTTATATAATTTTTTTGGATTCTGCATAAATTTCTGAACATTTTTTAATAAAAGCATTATTAGTCTATACTTAACAGTTTAAGGGATATTGACTCTTGAAAAATGACATTTTTGAACTTTGACAGCGTCTAGCTTTCTAACTGTACGTCTTAGAGCAAAACGGCTTACATGTCCCTATATTCGATTTTTATTATCTTTCCAATAGTGTCAACTTCCCGCCAAACCGGAAGTACTATATTTCTTACATCCAGTTTAACCGAAAGTTCACACTATTGGAAAGATAATAAAAATCGAAGATAGGGACATGTAAGCCGTTTTGCTCTAAGACGTACAGTTAGAAAGCTAGACGCTGTCAAAGTTCAAAAATGTAATTTTTCAAGAGTCAATATCTCTTAAACTGTTAAGTATAGACTAATAATGCTTTTATTAAAAAATGTTCAGAATTTTATGCAGAATCTAAAAAAATTATATAAAATAGGGGTATCCATTTAAGATTTAGATCTTACCCCCCCCTTCCTCCTAGGGGCTTAAAGTAACAAGATTGACAATATACGCAAAAGATGTCCCCCTCGAAATAAAAATCGACGTGTCCGAGCGATTTTCCACATTTTCATTTTAAAGCAGCAAAATCGAGGTGGGAAGTTTTCAAATGAACACCCTGTATATTACGTATGATAAAAGAAAGTCCTTAAAGTAAGCCTTGAAAAAAAGTCGTGCGTTACTCCTTATATTCAGTGTCAAAGCCAACTTTAAGGGCGATAATTTTTTGATCTCACATTATTATTTGTTAAATCAAATTTTCCTTGTTATGTTTAGTGACAAACTATTTTTGAACTATTTATAATGTTCTTAAAAAGCGCAAAAATCACTTTAATATTATTTATTAAATAAATATGTACAAATAATATAGTAAAATAAATTTGATAGCTTTGGTCGTTTTGTAGAAACATGTATAAATGCAGGGGATAAGTAAAAAATACTCAAAAGCGATAATAGACTATTAGTTTTATCTAAAAAATGTGCCACTGTGTTTAAAATGTATCAACAATATTATTTACTATAATATTCTTCTCTTTGAATCGACAGTTTTTTTTTAGATCTTTAATAAAAAAAACTGGCTTCAAAATAATATAATAGCATCTATATATCTCTACATTTATAAAAGGCTGAATGTAACAAAAACCGTGTTTGTCCGGAAAAGAAAACCGACTTTCACGAGAGGTGGGAAAGACAAATTTCTCTTTTAGGTATTTAGATAAAAATATATAAAATCTGAAATTCCAAAATTTTTGACATTAACCCAGTTAGAAGTTAGAAAATTTAATATAAGAAAATGGTGATGAATGAATTACCAAAGGGAGATCGGCAGCGAGATTACGCCACAGAAACCGTCTCTACATAGTATACAGGGTGTTTCACGGTGGATGGAACGTTAGAAGGAAAATGTTCTATCATTTTAAAATATTTACATAAAGCAGGTGACGACATTGTTATTTTAAATGGAACACCCCATATATTTTTTAGTTTGCAGCTTGTAAAGTATTTTTGACCTTAAATGGTATCGATTTATTGACTGCAATAAAACTACAGGTTTAATCCCATTGTTATACACAGTCAACAAGCAAATACACTACAGGGTAGGACTTTACATATTTAATTCGTTTTTAATAATATATAATGACATGAAATATCCTAAATAAATAATACATATCAAATCAAAAATCATTTATTGTCAATTTTTACACCCTGTAACATATTTATTGGAATTAAAAAATATTTGGTAACATATTTTGAAAAACAAACACCATATTTTTAATATTAATAGTGGTTCTAAAAAATCATAAAGCGCCCTCATGTATGTTTGCCATTCCCGCCCTGCAAGGTTGGCTATGTCACTGTGTATTAGACACAAAATCTTACAAATAAATTAAAATATAAAGCCTTATACATATTATATTAAGTAAAATCTAATAAAACAAGAACTTTATGTATTTGGTTAAAATTGCTTCAGATAAGTCTTGCAAAAAGTAAGGAAATAATTACATTTGTCAGCGATATGATATTAAAAAAAAATTACATATGTAGGTATACCTACCTACAACAGTCATACCAGTCAGTCAAAACCGTCATATCACTTGTTACACTTGCGGCAGCACTCGCCTCAAGTCCTTGGTCAAGTAAATAACTATAATATACATTTTTAACAATGTTTTTTAGCGTTAAGAGATAATTGGTTTTTCTTCAACGGCACACTAGAAGAACCACTATTAATATTTACCACCATATCTGTTTTTATACGTATAAATTTTTGGTAAATAATTTAAAATTATTGTATCGTAAACGTAGCACAACTTGAACACTTCCTAAGAAACACAAAGACTGAAAGATGTTAAAGCAAGCACGAGATAGTTAAATATTACCTGCTATAATTACAAATTATAATCCGACCCTGACCGACAGGTTATTTGCATTTTTATGGCCGAGCTCTTGCAAACCGTCCCAGGTAGTTAAACGGAGTCAACCATTTATTGTGAAAAATACTTTACATGTATTTCTGAGCAACTTTTCTGAATATTGCCTTATACTTAGCCGTTTTTTATGTATTAATTAATTTTTTTTAACAAAAATATGACTTTTAATAAATCTGTTTTCCTAAAACTCTCTAAACCATTACTTAGATGAAATATTGCACACTGTTAAAAAATGCCTTTACACATCTGATTTTTTGATCATATCTTAGTTCAAGCGTATAAAGTGGTCCAGAAATATATTCTTGTAGGTAAGTTGAAAAAATGGACGAACATCTACTTTTTTAAAATGACACCCTGTATTTTAATACTGATTTAAAAGCCGATAAAAGTGGCTTTTTAATAATGTATACCTAGCAACTCTTCAACTTTTTCATTTATAAGCATTTCTTTACGAAATTTCTTAAAACATGTTGGTTATTTTCAACGAGTTTAGTAGGAGGCCATGAAAACAATATTATCGTTAGACACAGAAGTGACATTCCTTCGTTTGTGATTTTAAGTTAGTGGAACAATGGAATATCATAATAGTTATTCAAATGCAGTTATAACGAATTTATTTATTTATTCTACATGGACAGTGTGATAAGATTATAGGCAGAACGTGTAGAAAATTTAATGAAATTTATTCAAATTTACCACATTACCGTAGGTAATCAAAATAGATGAACTAATAATATTAAATGTATAGAAGCAAATGATGATAAATGAAATGTTTGTTATTGGAAATAGGAGAGAATATTAACCTAATATGGTTTATTCTACTCACCGATCAACTTAAATACTTAATAAACACTAAGAAATTTAGTGTCTGAAACATGACGCGTGAGCTTTCTACGGTCCACTACTGAACTGGGAACTTTTAGGAACAAACCAGTATCAGCTGTTAATGCCACACGTGGGTGTCAACTCTCGAAGCGATTTGTTTTTAGAAAAAGTTGACTCTAGCTAGGTTTTTTTGCTCTAGATCCTGAAAGGTGATTAATCGTGACATATGACAAATTACAATATCATCAACGACGATAGCTAACATGAAATGTAATTTTGATTAAATGATTTATTTGTCTTTTAGACCATATTTTTAAAGTACCAGAAAATTTTAAAACATCTGTTGTTACCCCTATCTATAAAGCCGGCGATAAAACTAATATAAATAATTATCGGCCCATAAGTGTAATAAATAACGTTTCAAAAATGTTTGAAAAATGTCTTAATGAAAGATGATTAATTTTCTTCAAAACAATAACATTCTTTCTCGTAATCAATATGGGTTCACAAGTGGGTTAAGTACTGAAAATGCCATATATGAATTGACTATAGCCAGATAACAAAACAAATAGATAATAATAAAAAGAACAAATCTAGCAAAGGCATTTGATACGGTGCCACATGATCTGCTATTAAATGTGTTATATTCATATAGCGTAATGGGCACCGTGTTAAATGTCTTTGAGAGCTACCTTAAGAATTGTCAACAAGTAGTAAAAATCTATAAAATACACAGTGATCCGCTAACCGTAAAAATTGGATTACCTTAGGGTACCGTCTTAGGACCAATTTTCTTTATTACCTATATAAATTCCTTAGCTAATATAAGTATTAATAACGGAATAGTCATATCATATGCAGACGACACAGTTGTGGTATTCAAGGGTGAAACTTGGACTCAAGTGAAAGAGTCAGCTATGGATGGTATGAAAAAAAATAAGAACTGGCTGGGTTTCTTTCAATTAACCTTGAATACTTCCAAAACTAATTACATAGCTTTCTCTCTTACTTCTTCCAATCATCCCAATTTTAACAACATAAAAATTGAAAATCTTGAAGAAGTTATCTGTGAGGTAACCTCAACAAAATATTTAGGAATTACTATTGATAAACATTTTAAATGGGGCGCACATATCAGTTATTTGACAAACAATATTAGAAAATGAATTCATAAAGTCTAATAAGATACGGTATAATTGCGTGGGGTGGGATCTACAATAACTCATTAAAACCTCTAAATGTCGTTCAAAATTATATCCTAAAAATAATCTATAAAAAAACCAAACGCTACTTCACACATTTAGTCTACAATTCAGAAATCCCTAATGTTCGATCACTGTATATAATATTATCAACGGCTGTATTAACACATAAAACAGTAGTAAAAACGTTTATTTAAAAATTATTCATTACTTAGCTCCAAAAATGTATAATGCTCTTCCACTAGAAATAAGAAATATTCTAAACAGCAAAATGTTTTTTAAAATAAGTAGCAATATTAATTAATTTAGTGTATTATTTTAAAAATTAATCCTGTGCATATAATATACTACTTTACATTACTTGTATTCTTATATTATTATATATACTCTATGAAACAGTTATATTTAAGATAAAATAGTATATACTAGCTTTTAATTAAACCTTTATATTACTTATTTTATTACATTAAGATAACTCTAGGTGCAAGACCAAAAAATCCTATAAGACTATAAAAACGTTTATATATAATCTTAACATAGTATAAAACAAAGTCGCTGTCGCTGTCTGTCCGTCCGTCCCCTTATATGCTTAAATCTTTAAAACTACGCAACGGATTTTGAAGCGGTTTTTTTTAATAGATAGAGTGATTCAAGGGGAAGGTTTTTGTTTATAACTAGCGACCCGCCCCGGCTTCGCACGGGTGCAATTTCAGAAAGTGGCATGCCGGGTACTAATTTATCGGGTTTGTATTTATACCAGCGGGTTGCAACGCATGCCGGATACACGCTAGTATAATATATAATATAAATCATGTAGACATTTCTTTTTAGGAATATGACGTAATATGTTATTATTACTGAAAGAAAAATAATAATTTATATAACTAACTTTAACCCAATCATTCAACAAAAAGTATATCTTTTATTTTGCATATTTAAACAAAAGTAAATTAAATTGTGACGTAACACAAGTAAAATGTGTCCAATGGATATAAATTTAAAAAGTATATACACGTGCTGTAATTGCAAAATGTATTGTTCAAAGTTATTTAATTGGAAGAGTTTTTCGTATTTAAAATTTAATTAATATTTTTTTAAATTGTAAGCAAAGTCGAAGAGCTGCAGAAAACATGTATAATTATTGTTTAAACGGTAGGAAACATTTTGCGATTTAATATCACATGTAACTTTTTAAACAATTATAAAAAAAACAATTTATCGTCTTATACGTAGACACGTGCCAGAATTCCGAAAATGGAAATTTAATTTTAAAACCCATTACATGCCAAAAACAGTGTCAAATGTGGTATTTTAATATTTCTTGATTAAAGTTAATATGTGCCAATCTGGAGAAATCTGGTGACAGATAGAAAAAGTATTATTTATTTCACATCACTTTATAAACTCTTTGGAGCTCACAGACTGCGGCTTTGTTGGCTGCTTTACTCGACGAGTCGCTAGACGAACAGTAGCGTAGTAGCCCATAGCCTGCAGGTTTAAATTAGGCATATCGCTTATTGGCGCACTAATATAAGTACCTACCTAAAAATTTACTCATTTATTAAAAAAAAAAAAATTTTTGATTTAAAATTTTTTTTTTATTTTCTTTCTTGCACCACACTTCGGCGTACTGTGATTAGGAAACATATCGCTTAAATTGTCAAAATAATAGCGTGTCTTGTTTGATAATAAGAGGGGTTATTATTTTAAAATATTATCTACAATATTTGAATAATGTTCCTGTTCCAGTTTCAGTTCTTTCAATCGGTTAATATAAGAAAACTGGTTTCCTTTTCAAGTCATTCCTACGAACACTTTGTGCGTTTTCTTGTATAGTTGATGCTGTTGCCACTGCACACAAAAAATATACTATAAGAAACATTTTTTTCACAAAATATAAAATTTAATACAATGTTTAGATAGTTAATATACCTAAAAATATAAATTTAATTTTTTTTAGGCTTACAGAAAAAGATATATACAATTAAAAAAGAGCATATTAGCAGGAAAATTGTTTTTCCAAACAAAAACAATAATTATTGTTATTCTACCGATATACCTTTTGTCTGAGGTATTTTCATAGATATTTACCTGTAGATAAGCAAACAATAATCACGAAAGCAAGCATGTAAACAGCTAAAATTTATTCCATGGTGATTTCTGGCATTTTTAGTAGCTGCAAACCTATAAGGTTTTGAGGATAGAAAATTGTTTTTAAGAGTTTGTTTGTAAAATTTGTTTAAAAATGATTCGCCGCCGTGTGTGTAGTTTAAAAAGGAAGAGAAGTCAATTAAACTAGTAATCGAATATAAAAAACAAACAAAACCAGCAAAATAACCAACCTTCGATGTTATCGCCTAAGTATCCTCAACTCAAATATTAGTTGGTATATAATTTGTATTGATTTTTGAAATTGGGCAACATTTTGGGTACGTATAAAATATTTTCAAGCACAATTTCTTGCTCAAGAATTTGAAAAGTTTTTGCTCGAGAACTTGGCCCATGGAATACTTTCACGCTTGGATCAATGTAAACTCACCTAGGTATTTCCTTTTTTTTTATATATAATAGAAGTATAGAGAAAAGTATCTTTTAGATTTTTGAAGCAATATATTTCCCGAAAAATATGCGTCATTAATTAGGCTGCAGGGCTGTAAATAAAATATACCAAAAGATGCATCGAAATAATCTGTCTTGATGTATATTTCTCTTTATTTTCATACCTTGTTTATGTAGCCTAGGTCTAGTTAGATGTGTTTAAATTGATTATAATAAAATTAAGTTATACATCAGTACTCCATATTTACTGAAAATGCGAGATATCCGGTATTTATTTATATATTTGGGCATAATAAAATCATACAATGGCTGCTACTAGTCATTGTTTATATTGCAATCCGAGTATCCGAGTCATAAAAGCACAAACATAATTCACTAAACTACACAAAAACTAAAAAGAAATATAAATTTAATTTTGTTTTTTGCAGACAAAAACAATAATTGTAATTCTACCGATATACCTCTTATTAGTAGTCTTCTTCTTCTTCAGCCTGCATTGATCCACTCCTGGATGTAGGCCTCTTCCAAATCTTTCCATGCCCTTCTGTCTCTAGCAATCTGAAGCCAGTTTTTTCCTGCGATATTCTGGATATCGTCCCGCCATCGCCTCTGTGGTCTGCCCACGCTTCGCTTGGTCTCTCTCGGGCGCCACACCAAGGTCCTGTGTGTCCACCTATGTTGGTCTTGTCTCGCTATATGGTCGGCTCATTGCCATTTCATCCTTGCCACGATCCTCAACACACTCGTTACCCCAGTTCTCCGGATTTCATCGTTCCGAATCCTGTCCGTCAGGGATATTCCAAGCATGGACCTCTCCATTGCTCTCTGTGTAGTTTGCAATTTGTCAGCCGATTTGCGGGTAATGGACATTGTCTCGAACCCGTACGTGAGCACCGGCAATACATATGATTCAAATAGTTTCCTTTTGAGGTTTATAGGGAATTTGTGGGACTTGAGTATGAATCCTAATTTGCCAAAAGCCGCCCAGGAAAGGCTCACTCTTCTTGAAATCTCAGAATATTGGTTTTCTTTACCCAGCTTGATATTGTGGCCCAGGTATATGTATTCAGGAACATTCTCCAACCGATGATCATTTACCGTTACCTCGATGTTCTCACTGCTCATGATCTTTGTTTTTGCTAGGTTCATCGTAAGTCCAATCTGCAGCGATGCCTGATGGAGCTCCTGTATCATACTCCTGAGCTCTTCGCCTGTGTTTGCGATGATCACAATATCATCGGCAAAACGCAAATTACTCAAGCGTAATCCGTCTATATTAGTAGTATATTATATTATTCTCTTGAAAATGTTTTCGATTTCTTTGATATGTAAGTATCCAACATATTGTCGTTTTAAAAATGCATTAACTTTAGGATAATTACTTATATCAATATTATTGTTGACTGTTAGAGCTCTTTCACACGGACGGTCGTCGATTAGGTGGACTATAAGCAAAAAATCTTAAATTGTCCTTATTTTCTTTTATTCTGTTAAGCTATTGACACATTTTTGTTACGTCAGTCAATCAGTATATTGTTTTGATTTTGCAGCCTGGGTGTTTCCAAATTAGTTTTATAGCGATTTATTTTATTAATTTATTTAAGCTTTTTGTAACGGCAAATATTCCAATTTTGTCAAAACGCTGTAATTAATTTGCATTTTAATTAAAAGACCGTAATTATTATTGACTCAAAAGACGCGTTCAACGAAAAGTAATTACGTTTTTATTTTATTTTATTGCGGTCGAAATATTAGCTTGTATAAATATCATTTAAAAGGCAATTTATACAGCGATTAGTGTTCTGTCAAATTGAAATAATTTGGTATTTTAAAAAAATGAATGGGAAGAATATTAAAAAGTTCACAGTCAGCCAAAACCAGGCCCGCCTTAAAAAAATTAGTATGCGTATGTTTTTACAAATTATTAAAAAGCAAAATTTAATTACATGTTAATGCTACTGCAGAAAAGCTTCCGGATCTCCGTCTTAACCCCCTAAATAGTTTCTTAACCTGTACTTTTGTATAGGCTAAACCAGCATAAACTAGTGTTAAAGACGCTGCCTGTCGAATATGTAAGAACTAAACACACAAAATAGCTTCTCTGCAAAATGTCTTACTATGATGTCCGTTTTGATAAGCGCTAGAAAGAGAAAACATTGTAAGAAACAAAATAGGATACCGTACCTTATACAGAATTATTTGTCAAAATCGTTTTATAAGACAAAATGGGTAAGCCGGTAGTTTTAAATCATGTGAAGAAAAAAATGGTTGATTTAATTCGGTATGATCTACAAGAAATTAATTATGAATAAACTGATTTTCACCATTTTTCCAAACCCATTTTCCTACATTTATTAATATTGGGATTAGTCCGATATTGCGCTCATAGCGTCAATTGTCAATTAAAGAACCAATCGTATTCTTAACTATTAAATTATGAAACATTAGAAAAAAATTACTTCGTTTATGAGCGCGAGCAAAGTTAAACAACAGGCGTTCGCGACGTACCAACCAACAACTGAATCGTGCACACGGCGTCACGCCTACAGCAACTGACTGAAAGACCTATATTGGTGGGAGCCTTGAAGGGCGATGGTAAACTTGGCCGCTTTAAGAGATTATGTACTAATCCCACAGGTAAACTCGGTCTGCTAGAAATTTTATGCGTTAATCTTCATAGGTAAACTCGACTGGTAGGTGACCCTAATTATGATTTACGCCTTTTCCAATCGGTTCTAAAAGGTGTATTGGCCATTTTTTTTAATTTTAAATATTTGTTATACTGAACTGGTCGCAATTAACCATATTTATCATATTAAAATTAAAATAGGAAAACCACAAACTTTTAATTTTTACCACTAGAAGTACTAACAGTAAACATTTTCGTTACCCTAACACAACTAGTACAGTTGAAGTAATCTCGGCCGCTTCAGATACGTGTGCTAATGGCCACAACTTATATACCTGGGCGACCAGGCCGAGTTTACCTGTACAGCTTAAGACCTTATTTTGACCGCGAGGATTAAAATATCTTAAGCGGCCGAGTTTACCTCTGCCAGCCTTGAACGCCTGGCTCTTAAAAAGTTAGGTAGGTAAATACATCGTTATTATTAGCCGTTATTTTCACTGTAATTTTAAACGGATAAAGGTCATACTGAGCTAAGCTCATCAGAACTGCGTTACCGATTAACGCATAATCGCTTTCGTAAAGCGCGACAACGCGTTCCAGTAAAAAATAAGAATATAAATTGTAGATGGTAGGGCAGGTACGGCCCTGACACTGTGGCTCTACCTCACGGCCCGCCACTGCTCCCCTACCTTAAAAGTGATAAAATTGGCAACTCAAAACGATACCAAATAAAGTGGCCACATAGATATAAACTCTTATAATATTCAGATTCCATTTTTGTAATTTTGTAATAGCATAACCCACCAGTCGAAATGCAACACAAGTCCTTCCGTTGTTATCCACAAAACAGAGTTCATGAAGCGCAAACATGAGCGGAAGTGACGGCTTGGATTCTGAAAACAGGCCAACGCAACGGCGAGAACTGTATCAGCTGACGATAATTAACAATTTCGTGTTAACTTAAATTTTAAGCGCTGCCGCCGGTAAAAATCTGGTGGTAATGCCATTAGGACTAAATTATCCAGGAGCGCGTATTACGTTTGTGGCGATTTTATTTGCGGTAAGGTTGTTCTAATCGAGGGCATTTTTACAAAATATTGTATTTTTCTGGATAAAAACTAATTCATTCGGTTTTACTTAAGTTACCTGTATTAAATAACACAGGAGCAGGTATAATAATTATATATAGTAAATATAATAATATAATATAAAGTAAAATTTCTATTATATCATTTTATAACACTTGCCCATGTTAAAATATGAGCGCTTGCGGCCAGTTTTCTAACTGGACAAGTGCCTAATAGCTTTATAAAACACTAGTGGGTATTCGTGGCTTCGCTCGCGTAGATAATTTAATTGTTGTGAATTTGCTGTCGAAACGAAGCAGCATTTTAAAGCTATCCAATAGAACATTTTGCAGAAACACATAATATTTTTAAAAATAAATTTCTTTCGTGCTAAATAAGACGAAAAATATTTGTTCAATAGATACTTTCGTACTCAATTCTCACCACTTTTTAAAGGCATACTATCAAAAAAATAAAAAATACGTGTTTCAGTATTGAAGACAATTTCTGCTAAATTCAAAGGACATATTAAAAACATTAGAAAATAGATTATTAGTTGTTTTTGGGAAAGCCTTTTTTCATTTGCCTCTCGCATAGCATCCCCTAACAAGGAATAACGTAACAATATTCATATAAGTAAATTTATAAATATTTATGTCTCAATAATTGTAAGTTGGTGTTACTATCACATTATTATTTATGAAAATTTCACACCTATAATTTTTAGCCAATAAGAAGCTTTCATTTCAGCTTGTTACTATAGCAACCACCAGTGCTGGATTTACCATTAGGCTGAGTAGGCTGGAGCCTAGGGCGGCAGATTTTGGGGGGCGGCAAATTTGGCCCAATATTTTTTTTTTATCTTACGGAAATAAATGGTACAATCTTTATTCATGGTCGACGGGTAGTATTTTTTTAAATAAAGTTTATTGTTGGCCGTGTCTGTTAATGGGGATAAAAAAAGGTAGTTGGAACTTTACTGGCTTTGCAGAAAGAAATTTAATTTTCAATAAAATAAGTAGGTAATCATAAATTTTTAAAATATTTACTAAAAATTATTGACCAAATTTGGGCGTGGTCTTAAACAATTTTCGCCTGCGGCGCATTCCGCCTGCAGAGGGTTTTTTCTTTCCCAAACACTTCACCTGTTTCACAACTCACGAGCCGTCATTGGTATAGGGGCGGCAAAAATTGAATAGCCTACTAGCGGCAAATTTGTAAATCCGCCACTGGCAACCACAAAACTTTCCGGAAGTTTTTCCTCCTGGGAACCCTGGGTGTGATTACAGCGATAGTTTTTCTGTTAAACGTGCAACCGTCTATTGTATGTTTAACATTAATAATAATTATCACAATAATCAAAACAATATTAATAATAATTAATTTATTATTTTAATATGAGTTTTGATCTTAATATAGCTCAATAAATACTTTCATTACATGTTTATATTAAGCTGTGTTTTCCCCTATTTTTGTATATAGATACAGGGACGGTTCTACGGGGGGCCTGGAGGGGCCCAGGACCCCCCAACACTTCTGAAAAAACTTTAAAATATCTCGAGAGAAATACAATCAAGCGAAGGCTACCAAAAATTGTGGCTGCGCCAATGTGGTGCCCCCCCAATATTTTGGGTCTAGAACCGCCCCTGTATAGATATCTATATTTTGCAAAGAATTCGTTAGATATTTATGGCATAAATCAAACGTCTTTCTTTAATTTAATTATGAAATAATTAAAGACAAATTAACAGAAACTTTGGCTAGTAAAATGTACCGAAAATAAATTTCTTGCAAATATTCTTCATGACAGAGCCATTTTTTTTACTTTATAATAATTATATTGATTCTTTATATACCCATTAAATATGTTCCTAGGATTGAAGTAATATGAAACAAACATTTGTTCGTCAAAACTATTAGCCATCAACAAATCTGTATTATACAGTGGGCGGAAGGCTCTATTTTAATGATTTTTGTTGTCGGGTATATTTTGCAAAAAATTCGTTAGATATTTATCTGTTGACAGGCAGAGCCTACTTAATAGTTTTAGTTTTCTACTGGAAAATATCATGCTATAATTTTTTGTACTACTTTGGTGTGAAATTTTCATACCGAGTCTCCCACGTTCTTGAATTATTAACCAAAAATATCTCCTCGAGCATGAATGTTTTAAGGAAATTAATTTTAAAAAAATTCATGCTCTCGGAAATATTTCTGATGGTAATTCAAGTACTAGGGAGATTACTAGTGAGAGTCGCCTTAATAAATTGATAAAATTTACCGTGGGCACAGAGGACTGATACGTCTGCGACTTTTTTTTTACATCATCATCAATATCTGGTCTTCTACTAAAGATTTTCTAAGGCACGTAAAAACTCGGCATAATAAAGCAAAGCAATCGAGGCAACGATGACGGTTGTAGGCAAATACTGCTTTGTAATTGATACAAATGACATTGCTGATGGTCATTCTCGCCTTCTCGAATTTAAAGACGTGAGACACCATTTCTAGCCACACTTTTTCGGCACTTTGACAGCAAATCAGGACAGACGTCATAATATTATAGTATATTAAAGTATAAGTGGATATTAAGGTATTTAAAACACGCGCGATTTTGCAAGCACGACGGCGCAACCGGAGTGCTTGAAATAGAGCAAGTGTTTTAAAGACCAGTTATCCACGAATACTTTACATTCTTTTTTTTTTTTATTGGTACACTTATTGGTATTTATATTTTAAAAAATGGAAATAATAACTTAGTAAGTAAGTGAAATGGTCGAATTCGTGATGTGATATACCTGTCGTTGTCATGAAAATGAGGAGAACAAAAAATAACTTCCAATCTGTCACATAAGATTCATTGTTGTCACCGTTGACATTGGTTGTGTATTGATTAAAAAAATATTTTCTTTGACGTTAAAAGGTAATTCTGTCAAATCAATAATTAAAAAGTTGACACATTTTGACTTTACGTTTCAAGGGTTGTTGATATTGCCATGGTAACTTTAAAATACGCGCGTTTTTGAAAGTGGGATTTAAACACGCTGAGTCGTACTTTAAATAAGCGAAATAGGGTATCAATAAAAAAAAATTAACTAGTTTTATGGTTTGCTTCTATTGGCTATACAGTTGGTTTTTATCTTTAGTCTTAAGTCTCTAAGGTCTATAATATCACAAATTTAGTTGTATTACCATTTTTGGTTCTAAATTTCAAAGCAAAATTAGTTATTTTTACTAAAAAACGTATCGTCCTAATATGTTATTCTCCCCGGAAAATTTGCTTAATTCAAACTGTTTTATTTAAACTTTTGATTTATATGACTAACAAAAGTAAAAAAAATTAACGATCCGAAATCTTCGTGTCACCTTTTATATGTAATAAACTGTAAAAACCTTAGTTCGAAGGCAGACCAAAAGTTTTCCTCTAAAAATATTTATTTCCGTTTCAGAAAATCTTCAACATCTCTGACTTTTTTACCAGCCGAGAGATTATAGAAAAATATTTAAGTGTCAACTTCTATTTATTTGTTGGAGATTTTCATTTATGAAGTAGAATTTTATTTTCTCTTTTCTTGGACACGGATATTTTTAATGATCGGTACTGGCAGAAATTTACGAGAACATTTTTATATAAAATACATAGCCATTATAAAGGGTGTTCATTTGAAAACTTCCCACCTCGATTTTCCTGCTTTAAAATAAAAATGTGGAAAATCGCTCGGACCCGTCGATTTTTATTTCGAGGGGGACATATTTTGCGTATATTGTCAATATTGTTACTTCAAGCCCCTAGGAGGGAGGGTGGGTAAGATCTACATCTTAAATGGATACCCCTATTTTATATAATTTTTTTGGATTCTGCATAAAATTCTGAACATTTCTTAATAAAAGCATTATTAGTCTATACTTAACAGTTTCCGAGATATTGACTCTTGAAAAATGACATTTTTGAACTTTGACAGCGTCTATCTTTTTAACTGTTCGTCTTAGAGCAAAACGGCTTACATGTCCCTATCTTCGATTTTTATGATATTTCCAATAGTGTCAACTTCCGATCAAACCGGAAGTACTATATTTCTTACATCCGGTTTAACCGCGAAATTTTTCAAGACCAAGCCCAAATTTGGTCAATAATTTTTAGTAAATATTTTAATGTGATGTTAATAGCAGGTTTAGGTCTTTCAATGTTCTTGACAATCACTTTCTCTTCCAACGGTGACTTGCTAAAAGATTTTTTCAAAAATTCCACGGTGTATTTTATATCCGACGACGCGCTCATTGTTTTTTCGTGTTTATTTGACTTTAAACTTTAACTGAATTCAATAAAACCATATTAAACCTTAATAAACAAAAAAAAAATAGTCAAAATACCGACTAAAAATTTCCGCGAATTTGAACGACTACGAACTACGACTGGTTAAACTTAAATTATCAAATAAATGCAGAATTGCAGAACATGACATACACAAGCTATTATGCCGCTTTCGTATTTTACGAGATTTTAATGATCATAGACCCGCTCTGACAAGTAAACTGGGCGTGAACTACATGGTACACGGAGAGAAACTTTTAACAGAATCCGCAACTATCTAAATATACTTGAATTTGTACCAGAATTCGAATGCTTGAAATATTAATATGAAAAATTCATTACATATAATGTATATTATAAAAATAGGTTAGTTCCAAAATTAGCCTATTAGCCTACTTATATTGTAAATTTTTTTTGGCGGTGCTAATTTAGATTTCGGGGGTGCTTAGTACCCCAAGTACCCCCCTAACTACGTCTATGCTAATAGATACCTACTTTTGTTTTGAAGAAGTAGTCCATGCCTAAAGCGGAGTTAAAGTATGGAACAGAAAGAAAAATCTAAAAGTCTTCCTCCACAAAATTTAATAGAATAAAAAATTATTCAAAGGTCTCTATATGTTTCGAACGTAGAAACGTTCATCATCAGGAGATAGAAAAATTTATTTTATGCTAATGGTGTTGGCAAAAGAGAAAATTAGAACCTTAATGGAGCTTTTATGAACTTAAAAAATTGAAGTGTAGATGAAACATGATATGAAGAAAATTGATAATGGTTAAACCATACTAAGTATTTGAAAAAGTGGGGAAGAAGAAAAAACCTTTCTAAGAAGGTGTCGAAGATTATTTAAATTTTAAAAACATAATATGTCTGTACGACATTATGAGGATAAAATCGTAGTATCACAATAAGATTACTTAATAAAAAGCGTTTTAATCCTTAGTACCCCAAAAACGCTTTTTACCAAGGAATCTTATTGTGATACTACAATTTTATCCTCATAATGTCTTACAGACATATTATGTTTGATAAGTTTTTTAAAATTTAAATAATCTTCGACACCTTCTTAGAAAGGTTTTTTCTTCTTCCCCACTTTTTCAAATACTCAGTCTGGTTTAACCATTCGTCACCTTAAAGTTATACTGTTGTATGTCGCATTTTTTCTGAAATTGACTTTTCGGTGTTAATAAGTTGTATGTACCTCAAACTTGCCTTCCAGAGAATTACAATGTTGTATGTTACACCATATGTCATTGGCAACCATAAATACATTGTTGTATCAACGTGAATTGTAATTTTTAGAGTATCATAGTTGTATATGTGTCACATACACCTTTGTAATTTTATATTTTATTCCTATGGTCACAAATAATACACATACATCTTTGTTTTTATTTGGTTGGGTCGTTGAGTTAGTGTGCTAGTGGATTCCTGAGGTGGATAAGGCATACTATATGGCTATACTTCCCATAAATGATAATGCCTAACATATTTATTTCTCTAGTTCTGGATTATATTCTTATTTGTAGTTATTTTGTTTTTTTGTAACGTTACAGAGTTGTATGTTTTCATAATTAATAAAAAAATAGAGTTACATAATTGTATGTGTTTTTTTTAGTGCCCAAAATATAGAAAAAACAATGTACAGGGTTTTTCCGTATATTTTGGAGCACCCCTGAAAATTACCAAAGTTGCATGATTTCTCCTGAACTGCCAGAATTTGTTATCGGACAAAACAAATGAACATCGTAAATTTGTTTAATAAGGCCAATGTCGATTTTTTTAAATGGAACACCCTGTATATTAATTTTTTTTTAACTCCTCACTCTTTTCTGATTGCAAATATGTATATATGTTATATGTTTGTTTCATAAATTATTATCATTATTTATATTAATTATTGTTTCTGAATAAGCATTATGTTCTCATGTTTTCCTCACACCAATATAGATTTTCTAATCATCAATATTTTAAAATGCAATTTTGCCTAAACGACTAAAGTAAACGTATAACATATATACATATTTGGAATCAGAAAAGAGTGAGGAGTTAAAAAAAAATTAATATACACACTGAGAAAATCTCTTTTCATTCCTAGCGAAAATTTTAGCAACCATAGCTAAAATATTTTGCTAAATGGGGGACAGCCAAGCACATTACTGTACCAGGAGAATGCACTCTGCTGGACATACTTTGCTGTGGTAATAAAGCTACTTTGCAAGAATAATTCTGTTATAGCTATAAAGTAATTCTGCTATATCTAAAAAGTTACGTTGCTGTCCTTATAAAACTATATAATGTAACTATAAAATTCTTTGCTACTGAAACAACACATTTCTGCTACAGTGGTGACATTTTTTTATATAGTAAAAAACGTCTCTCTTGCAGTAGAAAAGATCTTTCTTGTACCTTAAAAATCTTTTGCTGTTGGTAAAAATACTTTTTCTAAAAACAAAAAATATCTCTCCTTCTACAATAAAATTATATAGCTAGCACAAGAGGGTGCTTTCTTACCCTTAAAAAGTTTTTTTTTATTGCAGCAATTTTTTTTTGTTTTTACCATGGGTTAAAGTGCGCCTGTGTCACAAATTCGAGTGCTAGTATGGGAATCTTAAAAACTGTAAGAAATACATAATGTAAAATTTAAAGCAGTTGCACTTTTTGATTTCGACTTTGATGTATTTCTTACAATGTTCAAGGTTCCCGTACATGTACTCGAATTTGTGACACAGGCGCACTTTCATCCAGGGTAAAAACAAAATAAAATTTGCTGCAATAAAAAAGACAATTTAGGGGCTAATAAAATAGAGTACATTAAGCATGTAGTTGCTGTGAGGATAAGGTTTAAATATAGGGTATAGGAATAAAAGGAAAAAGCTAAATGAAATAAACATTTTTTTATATAAAAAAAATACGACAAGAACCAAATATTAATACAGGTTATGCAAAAAACAAATTATATGAACGTTATAAGTTATAACATTAAACAACAGGAACTTAAAGCACCTAATAATTAACAATAATAAAAGTTTCATTTTACAAACCTTTTTTTATAAAAAATGAGAAAAAAATAATTATACTCTACCAGGCTATAAAAGAAAAAGAATTTATAGAAACTTATTTATAACATAAAATAACAAAAACAGGACTATATGCACCTAATAATAATAATAATAATAATGATACAGCACTGATACAACTATAATATATCTTGGAGAGGCAAGGTTTTCCACTATGACTCCGAACGGCTGAACAGTTAGGTTAAACAGTAGTAGCTTCTCACATTTTGCGTTTATTTTTTCTGTGAGATGATCATTCTGGAACGGAGAATGTTGATTAAATATTTATAGTAGGGGTAATCAAAAATTCTGGAAATGAAGGACCAGGGAGAAACCAAGCGAAGTCAAGAATAAGACAACTTATCGGTGTTTGTCATTGTAACACCAATGTATGCACGACTGCAATTATTATTAAATTTTACTAAAAAGTTCCGACTTCAAAATGTCAAAAAAAAGTTGACACTACTACCAGCTAAGCCTCCCATTAAGCATTCAGGTCAATGATCTGCTACCTAGATCATTGATTCAGGTTACTACAGTGCGAGCAAAAATTATTTGCATCAGAGGGCTTGGATTAAAAAACGTAGGGCTTGGTTTAGATAAAATTACGCGTAACGGCTGTCAAAGATGATGGAATAACTGATTAATTGATACCGCTAAGCATTACGTCCTTAGATGCAAGGCCCTCTTTGATGCAAATAATTTTTGCTCGCACGGTATAAGGTTAGGTATGTATGTATGATTCTTAGTTCAAGCATAGCGAATATAGTAGTTAATATTTACCTCTGCGTTAAAGAACAAGCTTTCTTGCACCTCGCTCCTGCTTGGTCTCCATAGAACCTTTTCTGGCACTTTTAATGGTTATGGGGCTCAATAATTATAGTAACATCAGTAGTCCCTTAGCAGTAATGTCTAAAAATAATTATTTCATTAGTTTTCAATTACAATTATTATTATAAGACCTATTTAACAGGGAAACATTTTATATACAAAATGAAACGTTTTAACTTACCAATATTCTCTTCAAGGCCGTATCCGCTGATTTTTCGTTCTTTCAACTTTGCTATTATTCCTGCACAAACTTTCTACTAGTATATTATATGACGTCAATACAATCAGGAAACCTTTTGTTAAAAACTGCCTCTCTCTAAAAATACACAAATAAATGATTTACCGAAATATGCATAAAAATAAACAAAAACAAGTATATTATGTGTAAGATTATACAAACAAAACTTACCAATTCAATGCCTGTGTTTAACTACAATAAGGACATGGAAATGGAAAATCATCAAAAAATGTTCCCAAATTTGCATTAACGTATAGTCTTCTTCTTAATTTAAAGGTGGCCTCTAAACTTTCAACTTTTCTTGTACTCCATCAAAATAATACAGCTAGCCGCAGGTCACAAACAAAAAAAACAAATAATTTTGTAAGGCTATGAGCCCCACCCTCTCCCTCAACTCTAAACTTAGCGAAATGATGCGCGAACCGCGCGACAACAGGCTCGGACGGGCTGAAATACTCGAAACTGGCTCTTAACGACACCGAATGGCGACACGGAAACACCCGAATACCGGATCTAATAAATTTTCTTTGCTGGGGCAGCAACATTTTTTCTCAGGATAAATAAAAATTCTTTTGAAAAAGTTTTTTGCTCTTCAATTACGTATTTTGCTATTGCGAAATATTTAAGAAATTATTTATTACCAACAGCAAAGTACTTATTAAAATCAATAGAAAGACATCAGTAAACCTTATTTTACTGCTACAAGAAAGTCAATTTGCAACTTTGGCAAATATTTTAGCTGGGATAGCCAAAAATACATCAGTAAAGTTGTTTTTGCTGGAGATTTTCTCAGTGCAGGGTGTTCCATTTAAAAAAATCGACATTGGCCTTATTAAACAAATTTACGATGTTCATTTGTTTTGTCCGATAACAAATTCTGGCAGTTCAGGAGAAATCATGCAACTTTGGTAATTTAAAGTTTTTTCTAGGTCTTCAAATAAAAGCTCCAGGGGTGCTCCAAAATATACGGAAAAACCCTGTATATGTGTATATTTTTTCTAGAAAACCGTAATATTTATAATGAAACTAACTAAGTACAAATTTTCTTAAGTGTAGGTCTGTCTATAGCACTGTAACAAAAAGCCAATTTTTCATAACGCTTTTTCTCAAAACTTGGTTTACTGTACATACCACAGTATAACTCTAAAGTGACGCATTATCAATTTTCTTCATATCATGTTTTCTTCTACACTTCAATTTTTTAAGTCCATAAAAGCTCCATTAAGCTTCTAATTTCCTCTTTTGCTAACACCATCAGCATAAAATAAATTTTTCTGTCTCCTGATGATGAACGTGTCTACGTTCGAAACATGTCAAAACATCCTTTGAACATTTTTTTATTCTATTAAATTTTGTGGAGGAAGACTTTTAGTTTTTTCTTTTTTTCAGATACTTTTGTGCTTGGTCGAATACGTATAATATTAAGTACATATTACATAAATATATGAAAACTACCCCTATTTCATTTTTTATGGCACTTAATGATACATAAAAACCAATTAAGTGAAAGTAATTGTAGTATAGTAGTTATAACTTTTAAAATAGTCATGAAATATCCCTAATAATGTTATTTCTTTAAGAAACTATCCGAAATAATTATTATTCTAATAACCAACTGTTTTGAAAAGCCTTTGTGGGATCATGTATCTTATTCATCTTAAGTCTTTGTGGACTGCACAAAACAATAGTTTGCTTTGTTAAGTGAAGTTACCACAACAAAGAAGGTACCTATTTAGATAAAACAAATATAAAATTAAAATAATGCGATAAAATGGTGCCTGTGTACTAAATGGTTTAAAGTTATGGCATGAAACATATTTCGTATACAAATATACAAATTACCTTATAGCTCTGCTTCTGGCTTAAAACAATAATACAATAGAAAAAGTGCATTTTTTATTTTTTAGTATACAGGGTTTCCCGAAATTAGCTGACAATATTTTAAGGAGATAAAGTACATCCAAAAATTAGACTAATACCCTCTATTAATATACCTTCAAAAACGCTTCGTTATGGGGCTAGAGCCCCCCGAAATGGAGCTATGATAAGCAGTTTTTTCACAATATCTCAAAAACCGATTAGGGTATCGAAACAAAATTTGATACATGTTTTACCCATGACAAGACGCAATAAACGATTTAATTAGCTTAACTTTATTTCTTCCAGTGGCGTCCCACTGGGTAGGTAGTTGGGAGAATATTGCCCTAAGTTTTTTATTTTTAGGATTTTTTAACTTCAGGTACAATTTTTAGAAGCCTTGAAGTATTTTGTTGAAAAAATATACTCTTGTTTCACTGAGGTAGGATTCACCATTTTCTAGTAAAATCGATTTTAAAATTTTCGGTTTTTTGAAATCCGGTGAAAAGGCTAAGGTTTTTTTTTGCATATCTCAGCAAACACTTAATATTAAAACATGAATTTTATTAGAAGATCTACTAGCGACAAGGCATATGTATTAAAGGATGTTACTTTAAAATATTTTTCCAGTGACGTCGCACGGGGTGGAGCCTTAAGTAAATATTACTATTATTTTTTTTAATTTCATAGTTTTAATGTATTTTTTTTTTAATTTTAAATTTTTTGTTAATAAAACCTTCTATTATTGTAATTTGACAGAATGTAACGTTTTAAATTAAACATATTTTTAGATTCCTTTGTTTTTTAAATATTTATTTTCATGGAGATTTTAAGAGAGTTTTAAACTAAAACAAAAAATAATAACAAATTGCAAATAAAATTTGATTGTGAACCACAAGGGAAACTAATTCTTAAGCAAGTACCAGTCATATGTCCCCAAAATTAATAATCAAGGGGATTTAAATCAGGTGCTCTTGGTGGCCCGGCTATGGCTACCAATCCACCTAATAATTTTCTTCAAGCCAATTCCTCACTTGACGTCCGTAGTGAGCTGGTGTCCCATCATGTTGAAAGACATGCCCTAAACGTAAATCCAGTGGAGCATTATCTAATAAGTCCCCAAGTTGATTATGTATTATTATTATTTGTCGCTAGTAGAACTTCTAATAAATTTCATGTTTTAATATTAAGTGTTTGCTGAGATATGCAAAAAAAACCTTAGCCTTTTCACCGGATTTCAAAAAACCGAAAATTTTAAAATCGATTTTACTGGAAAATGGTGAATCCTACCGCAATAAAATAAGAGTACCTTTGGAAGAAATACAGTTAGGCTAATAAAACCATTTATTGCATCTAGCTATGGGTAAAACATGTATCAAATTTTGTTTTGATACCCTAATCGGTTTCTAAGATATTGTAAAAAATTTGTTTGTCATAGCTCCAATTCGGGGGGCTCTAGCCCCATAGCGAAGCGTTTTTGAAGGTATATTAATAGAGGATTTTAGTCTTATTTTTGAATGTACTTTATCCCCTTAACATATTGTCAGCTAATTTCGGGACACCCTGTATAATAAGTGAGTCCGATATATACATACAGGGTTGGGCAAATGTTCGGGAACGGCTTAATTACAGGCGAACGAAAAGTGATATCGGATCCGGGTTTTGGGCAATCTATAGGACTAAAATTTTACTATTTGACTATTATACCATATGTCAGTAATGTCACCAACTGTCAAGTTTTTTAAATAGAACACCCTGTATATTTTTACATTTTTAAATTCCACATAAAATTATAATTATTTTTTATTAAATGCACTATTAGTCTATACTTCATAGTTTCCGAGATATTGACTCTCGAAAAGTGACATTTTTGACAGCTTATAACTTTCTAACAGTACGTCTTAGAGCAAAACGGCTTTCATGTCCCTATCTTCAATTTTTATTATCTTCCCAAAAAAATCAACTTCCGGTTAAACCGGATGTAACTCGAAAGCAGGAAACATAGTTGTTCCGGTTTAACTGGAAGTTGATTTTTTGGGAAGATAATAAAAATTGAAGATAGGGACATGTAAGCCGTTTTGCTCTAAGACGTACTGTTAGAAAGTTATAAGCTGTCAAAGTTAAAAAATGTCACTTTTCGAGAGTCAATATCTCGGAAACTATGAAGTATAGACTAATAGTGCATTTAATAAAAAATAATTATAATTTTATGTGGAATTTAAAAAAGTATAAATATACAGGGTGTTCTATTTAAAAAAAAAAAAAAAAAATAACGTCAACACTTGACAGTTGGTGACATTACTGACATATGGTATAATAGTCAAATAGTAAAATTGTAGTCCTATAGATTGCCTAAAACCCGGATCCGATATCACTTTTCGTTCGCCTGTAATTAAGCCGTTCCCGAACATTTGCCCAACCCTGATAATCATCCAAGTGATTCCTTATACGCGACTTAAAAACTACACATTTAAAAAAAATGATTAAATTTTAAATTAAAATGAACTTAGAACTGATTAAATACAGATCTACACCAAATTAATTAAAAAAATTAACACTGCCAACTAATTAAATCAAAAAGTAATTAATGTAAGAACTATTATTCATTAAATTTTAATTAATCGATATTGAATATTTAATCAATTTTAACTAGATACTTTATTTTCGACTATTGAATGTGGGTTAGTCCACTGTGCCTTCAGAATATTTTTAGTTCTTTGGTGTATTATCATAAATTATTATTACTAGATTAGAAATTAAAACACATGAAAAATCCTATCTTTATTTTCTGTATGCTTGGAAAATTACCACATAAACTCTAAAGTTCTGCATACCTACCGTAACGAAATAATTAAAGCAAAACGAAAAAGTTGACAAAACAGATAGGTCTAGTATCTATGTCATAAATCAAATAAGGTATAATTTGTTTTTGCGGTAAGGGCCTGCTATTGAACGAACGACTTACTAGGTATATTTACTATAAAATATTGACTAAATTTAGCAATATTTATGTAATCCAATTGCCTCCGACGCACTTTTTACCCCGTATATACTTTTTGGCCCTATTTGGCTGCTGTTTTTGTCATTTATAAAACATTTCTTATAATAATATTATTTGGTTTGTTACGGAATAAATATTATTCTGTTTTTATTGGCGATTAGTTTTTTCTTCATCTTGAAGATGTTATTATGCTTGAAAAAATAATGAATGCCAAAAACCGGTTGTATTTTTAAGCGGTATCTATAACACCCAATCAAGCTCTGTAGTCAAATAATTAAATTAAAGATATAGAAACGTGTTTTACAGGTCTCATTATCTTAATAACGTTTTATCTGATCATATCTGATAAATCGTGAAGTATTGAATACCAATTATAAATAGCGTGGAACAAATGACACAAACTACTAGTTCAGTTATCAATAAAAAAAAACCCAAAAATTATGACATTTTGATTGTTGCCACTGTGTTGGTAAAACAAGTTTAAATGGCGCTATTAAAAATAAAAATAATATTAATAATAATAATAAACATAATTTTTGGAATTTTTTTCAGTTTAAATTCTATTTTTGCAACTTTTAAAGAGCTTGGTCCTAATATAGTATTTTTGTTAAATTATCACTATTCGACTATTAATATGTTATACAAGGAATGCAAAAAAAAATTATATCTTCCCCTTTAACAAGTTATGTTAAAACTACAAACCCGCTACAATTATTATATCAATCAGCTCATTTCCACCAACGCGCAAAATAGGAAGAATTGAGATGAAGACGAATAAAATACCTTTAAATAACCCCTTAATTCTCCTTTTTTTCTTTATCGTAGCACAATTTTTATTTAAATGATATCATCTTTATTTATAAAAACACCATTTACTGTTTACTAGGAGTTCAATATTTTTCGTTGTATAATATACAGGGTGATTCATTAAGGGTGGCGACCGGCCATATCTCGGAAACTACTAGGCATAGAAACTTGGAGAAAAAAAAATTATGATTAAAGCGGTCATGAGAAAGTTCTGGAAATTACTTTTAAGTTCCTCATTTCGCCGCAAGGGGGCACAATTCATGTTTTTTTTTTTAATTCTAAATTTCTTTGAAATTTTCCATATTAAGGTATAACTCTGATTAAATCATCGAAAAGCTTAGACAATTCTGCATCATTTTGGTTTAAGGCTCATTGGCGTACCGGCCTTGATAAGAGTGGGGGAAGCTATTGAATGTGCAAACATTAAAATCGCTGTAACTTGTAAACGACCTATCCAATTTTACTAAATTTAAGCTTGTTTGGAAGGGAAAGGTAAGTATCTTCAATCGCCGTATCCAATAGTACATGATAGTGTTTAATAAAATTGCTAGAGGGCGCAATTTGTAATAATAACAGTTTTTTCGATTTTGTCCCGGAAATTCAAATCATACGGTATAACTATGACATCATAATCGAAAAGTAGATGAATTTTGCAAGAAAAGATGTGAAGACCGCAGTTCGATATCTTTGTTCGTTTCAGAGTTATTGCCAAAACAATAATTTTTAATACAAATTGCGCCCTCTAGCAATTTTATTAGAAATTATTTTGTACCATTGGATACGACAATTGAAGGTACTTACCTTTCTCTTCCAAACAAGCTTAAATTTAGTAAAATCGGTTAAGTCGTTTAGAAGTTACAGCGATTTTAATGTTTACAGTTTCACTTGATAAGAATGGGAGAAGCTATTGAAGGTGTAAACATTAAAATCGCTGTAACTTCTAAACGACTTGTCCGATTTTACTAAATTTAAGTTTGTTTGGAAGAACCTTCAATTGTCGTATCTAATGGTACAAGATAGTTTCTAATAAAATTGCTAGAGGGCGCAATTTGTAAATAAAATTATTGTTTTGGCAATAACTCTGAAACGAACAAAGATATCGAACTGCGGTCTTCACATCTTTTCTTGCAAATTTATCTACTTTTCGATTATGATGTCATAGTTATACCGTATGATTTGAATTTCCGGGACAAAATCGAAAAAACTGTTATTATTACAAATTGCGCCCTCTAGCAATTTTATTAAACACTATCATGTACTATTGGATACGGCGATTGAAGATACTTACCTTTCCCTTCCAAACAAGCTTAAATTTAGTAAAATTGGATAGGTCGTTTACAAGTTACAGCAATTTTAATGTTTGCACATTCAATAGCTTCCCCCACTCTTATCAAGGCCGGTACGCCAATGAGCCTTAAACCAAAATGATGCAGAATTGTCTAAGCTTTTCGATGATTTAATCAGAGTTATACCTTAATATGGAAAATTTCAAAGAAATTTAGAATTAAAAAAAAAAACATGAATTGTGCCCCCTTGCGGCGAAATGAGGAACTTAAAAGTAATTTCCAGAACTTTCTCATGACCGCTTTAATCATAATTAACATTACTTTGTATTTTTAAAATTACACCTTTTATGAAGTATTTAATCCGTAACGATCATATTAAAACACTGCAATTTTTTAAAAGTAGTATTTTTCTAGGGCTTCCAAGGAGTTGTTTCTTCCAAATTAGCGCAATTTGTTGCAATATAATTTAATCATTTAATAAAAATCAAATTAAAAGTTATTTTAATTTTTTATGTCATAATATTAAGTTTTTTAAGTAGTTTAAACAATTTATCTTCGTACGAATTCCGCTTTTATTGATGTGAATACAATTTATCATGACCTGATACTTCGTGGTAGTGTAATATTGTTGTATATTTATTTCCTCCTTTCATTTAATTCACCAAATTTTCATCTTTACCCTATATATGACATATAGAGGAAGAAAATAACAATTTTCTACGGTTTCAGTTTTTAAAATTTTGAATTATTTACTAAGAAAATAATTAAACAAAAGCTGGTCTCTCTCTCACGGATTTAAACTGAATGTCCCTGTTCTTGTCTATTTATGTTATCGAAACAAAGACAACGATATAATCGACCGCACGAGTGGCAAAATAAAAGAGTTGCCCGGATAATGGGATGATGTACTAAATATCTGATCTCATATATTTAAACTTTATGCTTTTGGGGAATCTTTTCAGATGCAGTAATAAAGAATTAAAATTTACACAACCTTGCGCCGGGTAGGCTGACTTGTCGGTTGGAACAAGTCGACCGAGCTCGACGTAGCCCGATTAAGTAGTTCAGCGGTACAGTCAAACATTTTTATGTAACCTTTTAATTTATAAAAAAAATCTTGTATTCGGGGGGAGATTTCGGGCCCTCTGGATTGCTCTCTTAGATACGTGCCTGGTTTAATGCTAAGTAACGGCATAAGCGGCATAGGAGGACCTAGCTAGGTATACCTGCAAACAACCAAATTTAATGTAATATTTAATTTAAGAAATAAGATAGTACTTTAATGAATTTTCAAAAACCTTTATCCGTGAGCCTAAAAAACCTCCGAACAATCCCCAATAAAAGAAGTCTGTATGCGCTTCTAGGCAACACATAAGAAACTAGTATTTTAATTTTCTTAGAAAAATAAATTATTTTCTTAATTTATAAGACCAAAAACTAGAAAAAATATTATCAAAGAAACAACTGTATTAGGTACTTATCTTAAATAAAACTCCGTGTCTGTGAGTTTTTGGGTAGATTAATACTTAAAATAAATACTGTAAGATGTTTACTTAGCTGAAGTAAATTAATGGTTTTTAGATTAAAGACAAGTTTAACTTTGAGCCGTTTAAAAGTTTGTTGAATGAATCTTAAACTTATTACGACATTACGACAACATAAACAAACGTTGCACCCGCTTGTCAGAAAAGTTTTATTAGATAAGGTAAAGTTGGATAGAGTTAAAAGTTCCTTTATCTATGTACATAATAAAAGTTTTCACCCCTAGAACATTGATTGTGGTACTTAATTAAATTAATACATCTGCGGTGGTTTCATGGTTAACGCAGCAGTCACTGAGAACTCTCAGGCGATTTTCAATCTGACTCGCTTTTGAATTATTTTAACTGTTCCAAGTCGTTTTAGTGAAAAGTATCGCGTGTAAAGTCAAGTTAATGTAAGAACTCGCCGCATCACCTGTTATTAATGGCACCCTGTTGAAGTTTGGTATATTTTACGTTAAGCGGTTGACTATAGAAACAGAACCGGACCAAGTTCTTTTACCTTCGCCTTCGTCATTTGTTACATTTTGTAGGGGAATATTAATACTGTGTAAAGATATAGCGTAGATACTAATTTTATTATTTATAAAATAAAATATTGACAGACCCGTACCTACCAAAATAAGTATGTCAAAACATAAAAAAACTAAAGGAAAAGAAGAAAACAATTATTTCTTTTAGTATTTTTTATAAAAAGCAAAAATAGGTATTTCTGTATTTATTATACAAGGAAAAAGGTAATACATTTTTTGCGAGGTGTAAGCTTTGTGGTGCACGTCTAATTAAAACACCATAATATTGGGAACCCTTTTGGTATTGGTATTTTTGTGGGAATTTTATATATGAATGGATATAGGGTGTCCCGTAACTAAGGGGCTCTACAGTAACAAGAGATGGTAGACTTGGAAATATGTCATTTAATTTAATTTCTTATTACGGTTAAAGAGATACAGGGTGATCCAAGCAAATATTTACTTTGTAAAATTGACGATGATTTGATGTAAGCGGATATGAATCAAATTTGGTATAGTTATATTTTTGAGGGCAAGAAGGCAGATTCCATAATGAGATTTAAGATACCTCCTAGAGACCGCCAGCTACACAATATGAGTTTGAAAAATTCTCGCATATATTTTTTGTCTCTTACATTTCTAACCGCTTTACCTCAAATTATGAACGAAGGATCTTTTCTACGTAAAAAAATTGTACTTCAGTAATCTCGATATTTCAATTAGTTTTTGAGATAATTGCGTTTAAATGCTAGATGGCAAGGAACATTTAAATAAACACCTCTCTTAAAGAAACATATTTATTGAAAATTAACCGTGCGTTCTTAAGCAGAAATGATGACATATTTTCAAGTTTACTCTCTCCTGTTGCTGTATTTGCCCCTTAGTTTCGAGACATCCTGTATATAACGATAAGTTTGACTAGGCACTTTATTGATTTGATAATAGATGAGTTAGCCCAAATGGTGTTTGGGTAATTATCTATTATACGCACACCACGCCGATTTTGGTGATTTTTTCAGGAAACACGTATTTCGATGCGTAGATTACGAATCCGAAAACGAAAGTTGTCGGAAAAGCTTAGTTTCCGAGATATTTCCTTTTTAAGTTACGATTTTTCATGGGTTTGTTTACGTTTACTTGGGATTTTATCGTTTTTCAGCCACCTCTCACTACTTTTTAGGTTACACAGGATATATACTAATTTAAATCGTGGTTAAAAGAAGGAAAATGCGCGTGAAAACGCGCATTTTCCTTCTTTTAACCACGATTTTCCACTATGGGAAGCCATCGAAGAAACGAGGTTAGGGTAAGTTTAAGTTTTAGATTTTATGTTGGTGACCATGAGTAATATTTGGTGCGAAATATTTATATTTAAATCAATCTAGTGGGCGCTCTTTTTTCAATTTTTTTCGTTTTTAAAAGTGCTTTCCACTACTTTTCAGTCTCCGTCTTTTTATTTAGGTTAAATTAAGGAACTTTTGAAAACGTGAGTTTATAATTAATTAGAAACAATATAACAAGAAAAATGAACATTGCCTATAAAATGAGGTTGCACTTTGTTTTCTTCTTCTTTTGGTTCACACAATACTTGCCGCAGCGGAACTTTAGAGTGTATTTGTTTAACTTGCAAATATTTGAGCACTTTCCACAATAAATTTCAGATACAAATATTCCGAGTTCCAATAAATAATCAATAAGCGGCAAAATAAGCATAAGTTAATACTAAAAATTCAGTGAAATTCATTTTTTGGAATAGCGTTCTAATAAAAACCAAACTTAATAATGAAAATAAAGCCGCATTGGTTGGTAGCGTCATTTAAAAACGAAAAAAATTGAAAAAAGAGCGCCCACTAGATTGATTTAAATATAAATAGTTTCGCACAAAATATTACTCATGGTTACCAACATAAAATCTAAAACTTAAACTTACCCTAACCTCGTTTCTTCGATGGCTTCCCATAGTGGAAAATCGTGGTTAAAAGAAGGAAAATGCGCGTTTTCACGCGCATTTTCCTTCTTGTAACCACGATTTAAATTAGTATATATCCTGTGTAACCTAAAAAGTAGTGAGAGGTAGCTGAAAAACGATAAAAATCCCAAATGTAAACAAACCCATGAAAAATCGTAACTTAAGAAGGAAATATCTCGGAAACTAAGCTTTTCCGACAACTTTCGTTTTCGGATTCGTAATCTACGCATCGAAATACGTGTTTCCTGAAAAAATCATCAAAATCGGCGTGGTGTGCGTATAATAGATAATTACCGGTGTTTGTACTCACTATTAAACTGAAATAATAAACACCAAAAAGTCTGTCTCTGAAATATACAGTGAGTCCCAGAAGTAATGTCTAAATTCATTTAAAATTCAGCGGTAAGTTTTTTGAAAAAACGCTCGTACCCGTCGATTTTTATTTTTTAATGTGTTTTTTTTTGTGTTAATTTTATGTCTACAGGGTAGCTCAAAAATAAGTTACGACCATCAACTTCATTTTTTCAAATAAAAACATATATTTTTTATTTCATTTTTGAATTTTGCATTGAATTCTAAGCATGTTTCATGTACCATGTCCTATACATAAACTCAACAGTTATTGAAAAAATTAGGATTGAACATATCATTTAGGGAATCCAACGATCTATCAAATCTTTTGGCAATATGGCATTTTGGGCTCCCTAATAAGTAAGAGTGTACTGTCCGTCACTGTGACCGTTTATTTCCATAGAAACTGTATAACAATTTTATTTCAAATAAGTATAATTATTATTGTCAAGCGTAGCTTCAAAGTTGCGGTTTTCACAATAATGGTGAAGTTAACGGAACGGGAAAAAATTGAAATTCTTTGCATGGTTGGGTTTGGTGATAAAACACGTACTTAAATAGAAACAGCCCGATTATTTAATGAAATCCATCCTGATCGTCCTCCCATATGTCAAAAGATGGTGAGTAGAATGGAGGCTAAGTTTAGAAAATTCGGTCATGTTAGAGATTTGCCTAAATCTGGTTGTCCTACTCGAGATGAAAATGAACAACTTGACGTTTTGCTTTCCTTGGAAGAAAATCCATGTACTCCCCTGTCGCACATTGGGGCCGATTTACACATGCCGAAATCTGTTGTTTACCGAGTAGTTCAAAAGCACAAATATCATCCATACAAAGTTATTCCAGTGCATGAGTTATTTGAAGATGATTTCGATAGGCGAAATGAGTTTTGCGAACGCATGCAAAATATGTGCAATCTAGATAATAATTTAGTAAAAAATATTATTTTTTCAGATGAAGCTACGTTCTATTTAAATGGTAATGTGAACAGACAAAATTGTCGATATTGGGCAACAGAAAATCCGCATTGGATGATAGAGGTTCACAGCCAGTACCCTAAAAAAATAAATGTTTGGTGTGGATCGTTACACGAGTAATTGGTCCATTTTTCTTTGAACAGTCTTTAACTGGACAAGTATAGCTTGAATTTCTCCAACTTGAATTAATTCCAGCATTAGTGGCTTTATTTCCGAATCTATTGGATCCAGACTCCCCTGACGAAGAACTGATATTCCAACAAGATGGTGCTCCTCCGCACTATGCTGCCACTGTGCGCACAATTTTGGATGACACCTTTCCCAATCGGTCGATAGGAAGGAGAGGACCTATCGAATGGCCTGCTAGGTCGCCAGACCTAACTCCACTGGACTTTTTTTTGTGGGGTTACCTCAAATCAAAAGTATTTTTTAACAGGCCAAACAATATGCAGGAGTTGAAAGAGAGGATCCGAAGAGAAGTGCGTGTCATAACTCCGGAAATGGTTGGAAACGTGCAAAGAGAGTTTATTGATCGTCTTGGATATTGTCAAGCCGTAAATGGCGCACATTTTCAACATTTAATTTGATTTTGTTGTGTTTTTTTTTAATAAACAGGTCTTACTTATAGATATGTTCAATCCTACTTTTTTCAATAACTGTTGAGTTTATGTATAGGACATGGTACATGAAACATGCTTAGAATTCAGTGCAAAATTCAAAAATGAAATAAAAAATATAAGTATGTTTTTATTTGAAAAAATGAAGTTGATGGTCGTAACTTATTTTTGAGCTACCCTGTATACATGAAATTGCCATAAAAAAAACACATTAAAAAATAAAAATCGACGGGTACGAGCGTTTTTTCAAAAAAGTTACCGCTGAATTTTAAATGAATTTAGACATTACTTCTGGGACTCACTGTATAAAATCAATAGTAAAATGTTTAAAACATACACTACACAAAAAACACCCACAGAAACACTTAAAAAACACCAAAATCGGAAGAAAATAATATGACGCAACCAGACGCGTGAGCTTGCCCTGCTGATCTGGGAACTTTAACGACGAAACCAGATCAGCTGTTAATGTCAAATGTCGTTGTCTTCTGTCGAAACGCTTTGTTTTAAGAAAAATACTCTAACAATCGATTCGTGGCGTTTCCAATAACGAATATTATTACAGAAAATGTGTAATCACAATAAAGGACTGCGAGCAGTATAAAACTTTTTCATTTCCTCCGAACTTCTGTCCAAATATACGTGTAGTTTTTAGTGGTGTTTCAAAGTGTCTGTGTTGTTTTAAGTTTGAATAGGTAGTCGAATCGAGAACATTTGTTGATTTATTAAGGTTGTACGATTTCTGTTAGTCTTGGATTTTTGAGGTGGGTATAATTTTTATGTACCTTTATAAATAGTATATTATTTAATGAGTGTATAATGTAGACTATATCACACGAGATTTTAAAACACGAGCCGAAGGCTCGCATTTTAAAAATCTGGGTTTAATATAGCCATTATACGCGACTCAAATACTATACTTTATCTACGACTATTCAGTATTAAAAAAATTATAAAATGCATTCAGAGCAACAAATTTTATTACAATAGGATATTTTTACATAACAAGGTTTTATTATTAATGGTATTTCTTAACTAAAAAATACAATTCAACAATGTAAACAATAATTAAACAAAATAAAATTACTTATTTTTCTAATTTTTCATGAAATTGATTGTAACATTAGAGCAATTATGAAAATAAGGCCTACTTTATATCATGGAATAATATGTTTTCTCCACGACCATTACTGAATGCAATAATTCCAAAATCATTTTTGATAATAGAATGTAAAAATTCTCGCTCTTGAGTTGGAATATTTATTCTAAAACACTTGCTTCTTATGCGTTTGGCGTGTATTTTCATTCCATAACAAGATACGGAATGAATATTCTGTAATTGATATAAACGACATAGGTTGCCATGAATTTCGAAACTGTCAGTGTCAGATAAAAATGGCCGCGTTGTAATAATTATTTTCAGACAAATTTTAGTGCAAGTCAAAAAATGAGTGAAAAATCGGATGAATCAGATATGGAACTGGATGGTCGTGGAGAAAATATAGTCTGCTACTCGGTTAGAATGAAAATTCGATTCGAGTGGAAGATTCCGAACGCGAGCGTAGCGAGCGTGAGGAACCACGGGTATCGTTACAGAATCTACTATACCAAGTGCTTGACTTGTATTTTTTGACAATTAAATTCTTTAAAATATACTAACACGGTATCTTCAGAAAAAGAATTTGTGTTGTTTTTTCGACGCCAGTCTATAAAATTATCGTATGCTAGCGTATAGTTCTTGCGTGATTTTTCTGGTAGTAATTCCAGGGAATCTGTATGCGCTGCAACCCGAATTTCTGGAGGGGTACTTTGGATTTTGTTTTCATCATCCGAAATCATGATAATTTACTTTGAAAGCAACAGCAAAATGTGACAGCAAAACCTAAAAAATTGAGGAAAAAAATGATTTGTTTACTTGTCAATCGCTTCGGTTGCTTAATGGTATTAATAACATACACGCCTGCTTAAACTAGATCTAGTGTGTTTTTACCGTAATTCCGGTAACTATGTTTTGTTGGGACCGTGGATTATGAAATCTCATAATCCACGGTTGTACATTATGATTTATGAGTAACTATGGTAATATGAACCACATTATATATTATGTACTAACAAACATATTATGTTTCTATTATTAAATAGTCGTAGATAAACTATATTATTGTTTACTTACGTCATTTTATGCCATACCGATGCGCGGCTATATGCGCCCCAAAAGAGGACAATAAAGTGTACACAGAAGCATCAATCAAATATTTAAATGCATTCTAGACTATAACATATTTACCGATAATTATTATAGATAAGAAAACACTAGAGATATCAGACAATGAAAGCATGGTAGATTCGAACGAGACAGAGGAAGTGCGTCCAACCAAAGCAAGGTAGAAAATTATTTGTATTAAAATATAGTGTCTTTTGAAATAGACTTAACATACCTAAACCCATAAACCCTGATATGAAAGAACGTCGTAGAATAATACCGTACGAGCAAAAATTATTTGCATCAAAGAGGGCTTGGATGAAAAAACATAGAGCTTGGTTTAGATCGCAATGATATGGGGACGATATATCTAACCAAATCTAGGTTAAAATTTTGTCAAATTCATATTATGACATGATATGCCAAACTAATGAGTAATAAAGTAAGTAGACAAATACAAATTTATTTTTGTTATTTACAAAATTAACAAAGTAAGAATATACAGAAAGAAAAAGAAAAATATATATTGCTGAAATTGGCCACCGCCATGCTCCAAGCATAAATTCACACGTCTCTTCATATTTTCGAAAGTGTTGACCAGCATCTCTGGAGAAATGTTACCACATTCTTGGATAATCCTTTCTTGTAATAATTGTTCTAAATTTGCAACTGGTGTTTTAAAAATAGTGTTCTTTAAATGAGGAAAAACGAAGTAATCCATAACCGTTAAACAAGGTGATCTAGGTGAAAATTCAATGTCTGATCGAATACTGATCAATCTCTCGTCGAAAAAATTGCGTAAGTTGTTAATAGTTTCGGCGGCTGTGTGAGCGGTTGCACCGTCCTGTTGAAAATATCCAAAACGTAGTTCGTCGTCAAGTAGGTAATTGCTTCTCAAATGGATTCAAAATATTGTCTCTATACTGCTGTGCTGTAACTGTGTCATGGAAAAAATAGGACCAACAATTCTTCTTCGGGAAACAGCTAACCAGACACCAATTTTTTGAGGGTGCAATGTGGACTCTACAAAAAAATGGGGATTTTCACTACTCCACATGCGTGTATTCTGAGAATTCACATAACCGGAGAGGTGGAACCAGGCTTCATCCGAAAAGAAGTCAGGTCTAATAAATCATTTCTTTCCAATAAATTTTGGGTAAACCATTGAGAGTAATTCCTGCGTCTTTCAAAATCTGTAGCTTGTATTTCTTGGAATACTTGCACTTTATAAGGAAATAAATTTAGCTGCTTCTTAAGAATAGTCCTGCATGTTCCATAATATCTTCCAACTTCTTGGGACAGGCGTCTTATACAATTTGTTGGCGTATTTTGCATTATTTCATGAACGTTTGCAACAAGTTCTTCTGTTCTTACAGATGGTCTTTCTACTCCTTTTTTGTGTTGTATAGAACCTGTTTCCCTAAACACAGCCACGGTTCTTTTTAGGTAATGATAAAAATCCCCAGTAATAAAAGCAACGTTAGGAAAATGTTCGTGAAAATCGTCCATGCACAATCCCGGATTGTATTGCCACTCACCATTTACTCTAACCCCGTTTCGAAAAAACGCTTCAACCATGAATGTTTTGTGCTGTTCCGTAAAGCCCATTGTGTGAATTGTTCAAGAAATTGGAAAAATTAGCGATGAATCAAATATTACTTGTAACGATTGTCAAAGATGACGGAATAACTGATTGATTGTTAATTCAGGTAGTTACTGACACCCAACAGGTATTAAACTCTACTGCTAAGCATTACGTCCTTACATGCAAGGCCCTTTTTGATGCAAATAATTTTTGCTCGCACGGTACATGGTAAATAATCTGGCTAGTTTTATAACAATTTCTATCTTACTCCTTGTTTTTTTTTATATATTTATCATAGAGAGATTAAACTTTTATATCCATTTTAATATTACAGTTATTAGTTTTTTATTTATTTCAAAGTTTATATGAAATAATGCTTCATTTTTCCAGCCTAGCTCTAATTTGTCACAGTTAACGTATTAAAGTTTTCGCCGACGCCGGCGGTTATGCGGCATGCCCACTGTAGCCTGCCCCCTCTACCCCAAAAAGCTATCTATGCTACTGATTGACGGCCGGCCCAAAAACCTGCTTCTTACCATTTAATATTTAAATTTATATTCCAAGCAGATGAACTTTCTAAAAAGCTAAAAGTTATACACCATAAAATTAGAAAACGTGTACTCTGTTACTAGAGAAGCAAAGAAGTTATGTTTTAAACGCCGCCCGCCGCCGGATGGCTATTTCATATAGCTTACAGCTTTCAGAAGTTTCAAGTTAAGTGACATAGCTTATTCCGAAATTTTCGACAAAACTTTTTCGTAAATGGTCGGTCTTTACGAATTCTAAATGACACGATAAGCATAAAAAGGGATAAGGTTTAGTAAACAGACAGAAGTACTATAAGCCGAATGCATTTTTTATGGATAATATAACAAAGCTTTGTGATTGTGGATAAAAAGACAAGAAATTATCTGGTTCAAGCATTACTAACCTGAGCTACATTTGCAAATAATTTATTAAGAACTTATGTAATGCAAAACTACTCTATTCATTACTCTCCCTAGATCAATCCCCCATTATCCCCTCAAAATGAATTGATTTATAAACAAATCATCAAACCAGTGCTTAGATATGCTGTTTCAGTATGGTGCAGTATGTCCAACCCGTGTATTACGTCATCTGGAACGTACGCAAGAATAAACAAACTTCACGATGTGACAAACCGGGAAAGGTCTATGTATTTAGTACATCAAATAAATTCTACAGAAACAAACCACAAGCGTCAACACTAATAGTAACCTCATCCAGACCAGCATCTCTGGATAAATGTTACCACATTCTTGGATAATCCTTTCTTGTAATTGTTCTAAATTTGCAACTGGTGTTTTAAAAATAGTGTTCTTTAAATGAGGAAAAACGGAGTAATCCACAACCGTTAAACAAGGTAATCTAAATTCAATGTCTGATCGAAAACTGATTAATCTGTCGTCGAAAAAATTGCGTAAGTAGTTAAAAGTTTCGGCGGCTGTATGGGCGGTTGCACCGCCCTGTTGAAAATATCCAAAACGTAGTTCGTCGTCAAGTAATTGCTCCACAAATGAATTCAAAACATTGTCTCTATACCGCTATGCTGTAACTGTGTCATGGAAAAAAATAGGACCAACAATTCTTCTTCGGGAAATAGCTAACTAGACACCATTTTTTTGAGGGTGCAATGTGGACTCTACAAAAAAATGGGGATTTTCACTACTCCACATGCGTATCCGAAAAAAATGTCTGGTCTTGTGTGTGTTTTGGAATTAATTAGCGGATCTATGGGGAGAGGGGGTATAGGAGCTTTAGCCATCTTCCAGGGCTCAATAATAATAATAATAATAATAATAATAATAATAATAATAATAATAATAAATTCGCACTATGAAACAAGCAGAGTATGTATTTAAAAAATTTGCATGCGTGGCAATCTGGCACCCAAATAGGAAGAATACTGGGATCGAACAAATTAATAAGTATAATAAAGAAAGAAAACTAATTTTCAATGTATATTTCATCGTTTTTTAGAATTCGCTACACCATTAATCGTATTATGTCTTTTTTTATTAATGAAAAATTTCTTATTCGCTGAATTCTTAACAAACTTTGGCGTGGGTGATAGGATATCAAACAAAAATGCATCATAATATAGCAATAATAATAATCAGTAATGATGTAGTGTCTTTGTGTCACTTTAAAATGCTAAATTATATACAGGGTGTTACAAATTCGAAGGCCACCATCGGGATCTGGGAAATGGTAATAGATACGGGCAAGTTTAAATTAGGGCAATGTTGCGCAATTCAATGCCGATCAATATACCGTCAAGAAGATTTGTCCATTCCGAGTACTTCCGAAGATATTCGATAAAATCCGAATTTAACGTTTTTCATTTATATGTTTTCCTGCGTTTATTTAAATAGATAATTGAAAATAAATTGAACCTTCTTATTACCACTTTTTCTCTTCTATTAGACTGTGGTATCAGATTTCGAATCCGACGTTTTGTCTCTGGGCCCCATCATTAATTTATTTTTTTTAAATACGGACCTGGATTTTTTATTTTATTTTTGGAATCACCAAGGCTGATTGCATGATATGGTTGCATTATTTTGATTAGGATTCAAAAGTTTAAGCTAATAAAAAGATCTATTATATTGTTTTTGTTTATTTTTTAATTAGGTAATGTAGGTATTTTAAAATCATCCTAACAATAATCTTAAATTTCTTAATAATGTTAATTCCTAGCGTAAAAATAAACATAAGCTATAAAAAAAATGGTGATGTGAGGTGCTGATGGGCCCAAAAAAAAAATTAAAAATGCAATAATTTTTACTTTGATGTCTAATCCCAGGAGGTTTAAATAAAATTAAATCGTAGTTTACCGTGGAAAAAAAATGGGCGAATTTTCATAACTGACAGTAAGAAATTTTTAACTTCAAGATTTTTGTGAGGTGTTATAGGCTGATCTTTTAAAAATCTAAAATGCAATATTCTACTGGGGAAAAAAGTGATTTGATAAAGGTTTATTAAAGCTGTAACAAAAACTCAGTAACAGCTGCGCAAAGATATTTTGAAGATTACCCCGAAAGACAGCAGCCTAACAGAAGGTTCTTTCAAAAGTTGGATAAAAACCTACGCGAACACGGTAGATTTGAAAACCCCAGAAAAAAATATGGTAACCGTGTAACAGAAGCAGAATACAACAATGTTTTACGCCAGGTCTGTATTTAAAACTTTGACTGGCCTTCTTTTAAAACCATGTAAACTTGGTTTTTCGTTTATTATTTTTTATAAAGTATAGGCGCTATTTTATTTAGGGTATGGTATTATTTTAGGTAGACAACAACTCTTTCACATCCACAAGGCAAATTTCCGTAGAATCTAACTTGCCAACCCTAACTCATGTTAAGGCTTGGAAAGTTTTAAAAAATAATAGTTTAAAACCATATAAAATTCATATTTCCCATGCGTTGCAAGAAGGAGATCCTCAGAGGCGGTTAGATTTTTGTTACTGGCTACAGAATCAAATTGACGATGATAATAACTTTCTTAGGTCTATAATCTGGACCGATGAAACTAAATTTACCAATTGCGGTAATTTTAATAGAAATAATGAGCACGTATGGGCCGTAGAAAATCCTAGAGTTAATAGAGAAATACGCAACTAAGTACGCTTCAGTATCAATGTTTGGGCAGGGATGTTTGGAGACAAAATTCTTGGACCCATTTTTTTACCAGTACAGACTAAGAGGTGCCGACTATCTCTTCCTTCTAAACACCCATTTACAAGAGTTCTTAGCTGAGATTCCACTCGCCAGACTACCAACCATTTGGTTTCAACAAGAGGGTGCCCCGGTTCATGGAACAAGAGAGGTTAGGGAGTTTTTGAATCATGAATTCCCAGGCAGATGGATAGGAAATCGAGGTGTGGTGGAATGGCCTGCGAGATCTCCAGATTTGACACATTTAGACTTTTTTTTGTGGGGGGCTTTGAAAAATAAAATTTATAAACATAATGTTAATACATTAGAAGAACTTAGAGCTAGGATTATTGAAGGATTTAGGTCAATAAGGAGAAGGTCGATACAAAGGTCCACTGAAAAAGTAAGGAACAAAATTAATTAATGTATACGTGCAAACGGAAATCTGAAATCTGCCGCCCATCCCTATGTGGTTCAACTTAGTACACCCCGAACATCATTGTTTCAGAACTCTTTCATTTGGAGGACGTCATCTTTGTGGAACGGCCTTTCTGAGACCGTGTTTCCAACCGAATATAACCTCCAACGATTCAAGAAAAACGTGAATCGCTTTCTTCGCACACGCACCGCTCCCAGAGCGCCTTAAAGGATTTTCCTATAGTGCTTGTGCTCGATCATAAAAAAAAAAAAAAAAAATCTTAGTCTTAGATAAAATTGATTCTTTTTAGTGAATGTGTAGGTACCTACTTACCATTGTTTTCCGATTATTTCTAGAATTTAAATAAAATATCATTAATTAAAAAATAAACAAAAACAATATTATAAGATCTTTTTATTAGCTTAAACTTTTGAATACTAATCAAAATAATGCAACCATATCATGCAATTAGCCTTGGTGATTCCAAAAATAAAATAAAAAAGCCAGGTCCGTATTTAAAAAAAATAAATTAATGATGGGTCCCAGAGACAAAACGTCGGATTCGAAATCTGATACCACAGTCTAATAGAAGAGAAAAAGTGGCAATGAGAAGGTTCAATTTATTTTCAATTATCTATTTAAATAAACGCAGGAAAACATATAAATGAAAAACGTTAAATTCGGATTTTATCGAATATCTTCGGAAGTATCGGCATTGAATTGCGCAACTTTGCCCTAATTTAAACTTCCCCGTATCTATTACCATTTCCCAGATCCCAATGGTGGCCCTCGAATTTGTAACACCCTGTATATATATTTATAATGTAATATGTAAATAAAAAATAATATTTATGTACCTAATATTAGGCTGACAAATTTTAAAACATGTCAAGAAAAATGAACCTCATTTACCATTTTATGTTCATGTAAACATTACCTGTTATAAAATTCTCTCCACGAGATGTTTTGCTGAAAATAATATCCATTGGAGCTCAAAAAACATATCCTAGTCTCTCAGATAATTTAATTATGGTTTTGTAAAATATTAGGTATGCTGGTACCTACATTACATTATTTTTCTCTTCCTCGTCTGTCTATATCTTAAAACAATTTACTGTTTTAGTAATAGTTTTTGTTTAAAATGAGTCTGTTTTATGATTTTTTATTTGATAAGCTAAATTTATTTCCATATAAAGTGCAAGTATTTCAAGAAATACAAGCCGCAGATTTTGAAAGACGCAAGAATTACTCTCAATGGCCTCAATGGAGATGCTGGTCAACACTTTCGAAAATATGAAGAGACGTGTGAATTTATGCTTGGAGCATGGTGGTGGTCAATTTCAGCAATTTATGTAATTCTTTTTCTTTTTCTTTCTGTATATTCTTACTTTGTTAATTTTGTAAACAACAAAAATAAATTTGTATTTGTCTGCTTATTTTATTACTCATTAGTTTGAATATAGCCTAGCATACACCAGCAGTCATTCCCGACGTTTTTTCCTTTCACGTTCTTTCCTTTTAATATTATCGATCGTTAGTGGAGTAAGAGATGACGGCCTTACGCTTCATTTAGGTATAAAAAAAGTTTTGTTTCATTTCAATTTCTTAAAAGGAAATAATGTGGAAGGAAAGAATGACGGGAAAGAATGCTGGTGTATGGGCAGCTGTCTATCTTTCTTCTTCATATGCCAAACGCATAAAAATAACTACTCTGATCAACCAGCACTGCAGTGCGCATGCGAATTGTCAATAGTTGGGCAAATCGAATTGACAGTTAAAAGCTAGAAAATGGCGTTCTTAATCCCACCTTAATGGACGTAAGAACGTCAATAAAGTGTCCCCTATTTGATATAACAGCTCATTATACGTACTCATTGTTTGAAATGGTTTAAATTAAAACTCCTTAAGTAGTGTTCAATTGAAAAAAATTAAATCATTGAACGAAAACCGGAAAATTAAAAGTAATGGCTTTTTGTATGTGTTTTTTATAAAACGTACGTATTGTTAAGCTTCGCTTTGTTTGTGTTGGCTTTGTTGAGAACGTCATTGAAAAATAGAAATATCTCGCGGTTTTCTCGACTTATTGTGGAGCGAGTTTATACATCAGATGGCAGACAAGGTTCATTTGTAAACAATTTACTAAAGATTATGTAGGTATAAGAGATACCTAGGAAAATAAAATAGTAAATAATTCAGTTTAAAATGTTTCAAGTAACAGATTCAAAAATATGTTGAAAAAGTTTCGGAATAAATTTGTCGCGACATAATTTTCATATTTGAATCGAAAATGTTTAAAAACGTTTTTAAGCAAATAATTTGTCTCTAAATAGGCTACTAGGTTCACTACACGAAATACCAACAGTAAATTTAAATTATACCGTGCGAGCAAAAATTATTTGCATCAAAGAGGGCTTGGATTAAAAAACGTAGGGCTTGGTTTAGATCACAATGATATGGGGGGACGATATATCTAACCAAATCTAGGTTAAAATTTTGTCTTCATATTATGACATGATATTATACTGGAGCTGGTAGAGAAAGGGAGATGTTTTGTTTACTTTCGTACAATTTGTGCAATTACGACCCTTTTCCTGTTAAAACGAACACATATTCTCTAAAATTCTTACTAGAGATGACATCTAGATAGACTAGAAAATGTCGTGTTACCAGTAAAAATTTTTGTTTTTACTCCACTTCTGAAAATGGACATGTTTACTTTCAAGGATTTTAAGGTAAATCGTGGCAATTTTAGTGAATTCAAAAAACTACTTTTTTAAAAGTTTCTGTGCATTGATTATTAAGTAGAAAATACCGATTTCTAAGGTCAATAATCGGTCAATAATGGTTGTTTTAGTAGTAGTGGAAAAACCATATTATAATCTAGGTAGGTACTATGTAGAAATTATTGTACGTGAATTTTAAGGGTACCATTGGACAATTATTGACCTACACAGGAATCGCCACTAATGTTTTAAATTATTGTATGCAACCCAACACACAGACACAGAAACATAACCTTAACCACACATTATTTCCTCCCGTTTTTATGGAAATTTAAACACGTAAGTAATTATTTTTATTATTTTAAACTTTGAAACAATTTATTTTTTATGCCAAAGCTGCTTAAATTTATCTCTATACACTGATAGCTTAGCAGAAAGCCATAAAAGAGCAATATGGTCTTATATATTTAAATTTCGCAATCAATTTCAAAATGTACACAACAGAGTGCCATTAAATCAATAAGTCTATATTTATAACTACGATTTTTTCTCTGTGTATTTGTAGTAGTAGTAAGTAGTAACATGTTTTATTTAGCAAAAAGCTTCAATTAAATATTTTTTAATACATATTTTTAACACATTTTTATAGGTTTATTTTTAAATTTTAAAACGCAACCTTCTTTTAACAAAAAGAGACAGAACAGAAAAGTTAAAAATCTTGTAAATTGTATCAAATATTACGTATCATTTTGTTTTTTAATTAAATGTAATTTTAAAGTTTTTTTAAACAGTTTTATTGATTTTTGAGATTTAATAGAATTTTCCAAATAGGGAACTTGACAAAAATGTTAAATGGTGAAAAAATTCTATAAATCATAAGTATATATTGTCATAAAACATATGGCAGCAAAAAAAACAACATATTTCGTCCCAAAAGACCGCTAGAAAGATTTAAAACTGCCCCAAAATTCAAATTATCCCAAGCGGGTAAAAACGGGTCGTGACGTCACGAAGTATCATTTGTCATGATGACATCCACGCGTCAAGCGACACAACAATAAGACACGGCAATCCAAATGCAAACCCGGTAGCTCGGCCACCGGTCAGGATGACGGATGACGGAAAAGTCATACTGCGTGACGTCATCGGGCTTGGCGCGCTTAAGAGGTCGTTTGAAAAGCTTTCGACACGCGCGAAACTTTAAAGAATTTTTACCAAGTTATTACTGATTTTTAAGGAGTAATAATTGGGAATACCTTTTTCAGGCCTAACTAAATCATATTATTGAAAAAAAAATGGGAAAGTTCCCTATTATTATATTCTATCAAACCTTTATAAAAAATAGATTTATAAGCTAATGTTCTAGACGCTCTATCCACATACAAATTTTGATTAGTTCTTGTTTTATAATTATGATGGTCATAATTATAAGAACAAAATTTTTTTAAACAATCAGGCAATAAATTATTTTTTCTACGAGTGACCGCAAAGAATCTACTTTGCGCACACTTTTGCATACGCAAAGTAGCACTTTCGAAGTAGCAATTTTTTTTCCCGCACACTTATTTTAAAGCAAAATTACCATATTATAGACGCGTTTTTTTCTTCTATTTTATTATTTTTTTAGATATTTATGCAAAAATATTGTAACAAGACAAAGTTGACAGGTGGTTTATGTGTTGCCTTATAAACTATACCGAAGTATTGTGCCGTGCGGGTCAAAATTTTTTTGAAATCTGCATTATTATATTTTCCTCTAATTTTGTTCAAGTTAAAAAAAAACAAGTATTTTTGTGTCAAATGCGGTTTGTTCCCTTAGCAACCAAAATACATTGTCATACAACGCTTTCATGTCAGTTTAGAGGTCTTCTTCAAAATTTTCACTAGCATTTTCACCTATTTAAAATAAAAAAAACTGTTTTAAAAATGGATATCACTGAAGAAGAACTTCCAGAAGATCTCCTAGAAGCCGCCAACATGGCTAGTTTGCAATTGCTGCCTGCCAAATCGCGAGAAAAATACGAGAGACAGTACGAGTTGTTTTCCAAATGGTGCGAACAAAGGGGGATAAAAACGTTAAAGGAAGAGGTACTTTTAGCCTACTTTCTTAAGTTAAGCAAAGAATTTAAACCTAACACAATGTGGTCAAAATATTCAATGCTCAAAAATGTAATAAAAATAAAAAGAAACATCGATATTGGTGAATTTTATAAGCTCACTGCATTTCTGAAAAAGCAGAATATTGGGTTTAAACCAAAAAAAGCAAAAATATTTACGAAGGAAGAAATATTCAGTTTTATTAATTCGGCACCAGATGAAATTTACCTTTTAATTAAAGTTGCCACTATTTTTGGACTTGCCGGCCATACCGAAGGGAAGAGCTAGCAAATTTAACCACTGCCGATTTTGAAGATAAAGAAAACCTCATAATTGTCAAAATTAGGAATTCAAGAAATCATACAGCAAGAAACTTTATAATATCGGAAGAAATTCATAACGGAGCCTACCTGCAACTGTACAGAAAATACAAAAGCTTACGCCCGAGAACGTTAAACAACCGTTTTTTCTTAGTCTACAAAAAAGGTAAATGCGTTTCACAATGTGTTGGAGTAAATAGTTTCGGAAAGATGCCTTCTGAAATAGCTGCCTTTTTGAAACTGCCAAATCCGGAACTCTATACAGGGCACAGTTTCAGAAGGTCATCAGCAACGTTACTGGCCAATTCTGGAGAAGGAATCACTGACATAAAACGTTTGGGGGGTTGTAAATCTACTGCGGTAGCTGAGGGATACATCGATGAGTCCACAACTTATAAAAAAGGGCTGAGCAACAAAATTTTAAGCTGCAGCCCTAAAAAATGTGAAGCAGTTCCAAGTACTTCAAAGAATGGATCCATTTCTTCCTTTTGCAACACGACAGTACTGATGAACCAGGAAATTACATCTACTACAACATTTTCACCTCTAGTTGCTAGATCTGCAATAAATGTAGAAAAAGCGACCAACTGCACATTCCATATTAATGTAATTAATAATAATAAATAGGCAATTTAGGTATAAGTACTTATAAGTTGTTTTTGATGTCAATAAAAATTTAAAATTAAAAAAATATATAGTTATTTCACTCGTAGAAAAAATATTGTTCCTAACACGTGCGCAAAGTAGTTTTCCCGCATTTAAAGCTTATCCGAACTCCGCTTCGCGTCGTTCGTCTAACTGCTTTCGCGTGCGGGAAAACATAACTTTGCGCACTGAATAGGAAAACTACTATTTAATTTTATGTATAAAGATACATACTAAATAAAAAATTAAATTTCTGACATTCAACCAATCAAAATTTTTCAACATAACATAACATAAGAAAATGTGGTAATATAATAGTATTAAATACAGTTTTTTTAGAAAACAAACTTAAATTGGAACTGATTCTTTTAAAATAACCTACTTTTCCGTCAATCTTCGATATTATACTTTCAAAATAATTAAAAAAAATTAATTTTGAATCAATGATTATCCCTTAATATTTAAAACTATTTACTAATTCCAATTTTTCACCATCAATTACAACATTTATATTTTGACAATTTAAATTATTACCAATAACCATACGCCAAGCTTTTGAAATATTTAATTATAATTTATTTACTTTTAGCTAATTTAATAATATATTTATCTCAGAATTTAGAGTATTTAGATCATCAAAAATATTTAAAACATTAATGTAAATTAAGGTGTCTTCAGCAAACATTTGTAACTTACACATTTTTAAAACTAAAGGCATATCGTTAATGTGTAAAATAAATAATATTGGACCTAGTATACTTCCTTGAGGAACTCCTATATTATTTATTTTTCATTTGAATATGTTTTTGATATTTTTGTTCTTTGTGGCCTGTTACTTAAATAATTTTTAAACCATTTATAAACGTTTTCGCGAATACCATACTGATACAATTTACTCAATAATCTAGCCCTTTCAATTGTTTCGAAAGCCCGCTTAAAATCCAATAGTAAAATTGTTAGTTATATGTCATATCCGTTATCTTTTGTTCCAATGCATCATCAAAGAAGAATGTATCAATAGTAACTGAAATGTGTCCCCTACAGCTGATGGGTTATCTATTTAAATCTATTCAAATATTAAACACCTTTTAAGCGTATGCTTAAAGCTAAAAGTTTTCGGATGAATTATTTTTTAGGTGACTGAGTAGCTAATTTAATTACACCATGCATACAACACTATAACAAAAACGTATTACGTGAAATCATTTACGTATATAGCATAATTTATTATATGAGACAGGATAGCTAGTTTGCTGGCAAGTTTATTTTACGGTAATCCCGTTAAACTGTTAACATATTATATCTTTCTTGAATTAATGAAAGCATGTATCCATTAAATAGTATTCAGCTGTATATCTTGGGTCAGTATGAGATATCTGCTTCCGCAACGGGTCTGCGGTAGGGATAGCTGATCCACACATTTTTTCGGATGAATACATAACTGATCCCAAAGTAGTAAGTATCCAATCCGCGGATCAGTTCCAGTTTCGAGCGCAAAACTCTATGGACAGTACATCGGAGCAATTTCTACTTATTATTGAAACACAACTATCATATACATATTTTTCTTCCGTAACTAATTCTACATCACTCAGAGTATATTTTAGAAGATTTTACAATGGACAGTTTTCGCAGCAACTTAAAAGCCTTCCAACCATAGACAATTTACCTTTAGATAAGCAAACAATAATCACGAAAGTGGCAGATTTATGGCCTCGCGCATGTAAACAAAGCTAGACACTATTAGCCATGCGCACTGGAACATTATCGTTGACGAAGGGGAAAATAGACAGGTCCGAGCTTTAAAATTTAAATACTTTCCAAAAAATTGAACTTTCTTCTCAATTTTTGATCAAGTTGGGAAAAAAGGTAGTGACTTCTGGCATTTTTAGTAGTAGCAAACCTATCAGATATTAAGGATAGAAAATTGTTTTTAAGGTGTTTAAAATTTGTTTAAAAATGATTCGTCGTCGTGTTTTTAGTTCAAATAGGAAGAGAACAAAGTGAATTAAACTAGTCTTATAAATCCGGTTGAAGTTAGACATAGGGCATGATTAATGAAAAATGTCTAGAACTAGTAGCAGAATATTAAAATGTAAAAATATACAATATATTTCATTAAAAAAATTAAAGTTGATACTCGTATAATATATTTTTCGAAAAAAGAATTAGTCGCAAAAAAATAAATTTGAAGGTTCTCAATATGGATTTTTTGTTTTGTTATCCTTTACCATTGACGAAATCGTTAGTGCTTTTTTTAATATAATCTTTCCTGTTTCCTAGGTATGACCCCCTTACCGATGGTTTAATACATCGAATAAACTTCTTAAACACACAAGACTAATAAAACGCTTTAATGCTTTCATATTTTATATGTCTTGTGTACTACCTGTTCGATGCGATAAGATGGAGCATAGTCCATACGTCTATGTAAAATATTGCAAAATATAACATAATGCAAGGTATAAATACAAATTGTGTATAGTCGTCTACAATGTGACTCAATACAAGACAAATACAGAATTCTTAAAAAAAATTCTAAAAAATATATTAGTGTCCGAAGTAAGGATAATATTTCGTAAATAAACATATATTATATAAGTGTGCTTTATTTCTAAAAAAAATCGCAGTATCTTCCGAAGTTAGGGCAGGCTCTCTCTTATGTATTATGTTTTCTAAAGTATTAATTGTATTAGACTTGCACAATGTATTAAAGGAAATTGCCCATCAAATGCATTTTTAATAGACTACGCCAATGTTTCTCTTAAAATCGTCCGAAATTAGGTGGTTTTACGGTACCACTTCCAGAAATAACGATTTCGCAATTATTTTAATTCAATTACCAACAGCTCTAGGGAAGGGGGAAGGGTTATTATATCCCTCCGACGAGAAAATAATTATTAATTTATATTAAGCTCGATAAAAAGAATTGACTTTTGGGTACTTATAGGGTATTTGCATCAAAGAGGGCCTTGCATCTAAGGACGTAATGCTTAGCCGTAGAGCTTAATACCTGTTGGGTGTCAGTAACTACCTGAATTAACAATCAATCAGTTATTCCGTTATCTTTGACAGTCGTTACAAGTAATTTGATTCATTGCTAATTTTTCCAATTTCTTGAACAATTCACACAATGGGCTTTACGAAACAGCACAAAACATTCATGGTTGAAGCGTATTTTCTAAACGGGGTTAGAGTAAAAATGGTGAGTGGCAATACAACGGTTTGTGCATTGACGATTTTCACGAACATTTTCCTAACGTTGCTTTTATCGCTTGGGAATTTTATCATTGCCTGAAAAGAACCGTGGCTGTGTTTAGGAAAACAGGTTCTATTCAACATAAAAAAAGGAGCAGGAAGATCATCTGTAAGAACAGAAGAACTTGTTGCAAAGGTTCGTGAAATAATGTAAAATAGGACAACAAATTGTATAAGACGCCTGTCCCAAGAAGTGGGAAGATCTTATGGAAGATGCAGGACTATTCTTAAGAAGCAGCTAACGCACGGTATAACGATTATTAAGGTTTTACTGCCATATATTCCTTTTTTAACCAATTATAATAAACATCTAATGAGTAGGAATAGGAAATAAATAGCTTTTAAATAATATGTAAGACTTATAAAAGAAAATTACTACGCCCTTGTTCAAATTCTATGCTAGCACTTGTTGCTGAAATACTAGCCAATAAATTGGATGACAAGATAATAGACAACTTGCAATTTACGGACACATTATTGCTGCACGGTTGTCACAATAACACTCCCAATGGACTAAATAAATTAACAGCTTTTAGACAGGTATTAAATATCAAGCAGAAGATACCAAGTCTCCACAAACGACTATGGATATGTCTTTAGACTAATAGTTGGTTAACAATAAAAACTTCTCTAATTTAATTTTTTTCTTCCATTGTCTTTAGTTATAACCACTCTCTAGGCAAAAAGGATCGCCGTTGGTATATTTGCGAGGTTTCGGAACCTTCTCTCAATTACTACTACTACTAGTTATAACCACAGGCTTATAAAAAAGTATAATGTTTATTAGACTGTATAAATAGCACATTATAATATTTCTGTAAGAATGGGGTTTTGGTTTTTATAGGTTGCCATCCACTAATTTAAGTTGGCAGGCTGTAACTTCGTAAGAATCGAAGCGCGTCATTTTAAAAATACGGGGTTAAAAGGTAAAAAAAATAACTAATAATATCTGGACACAACAGTTTTTCGTAAACACTTTAAAAAGTTCTTTATAATGGTTATAATATGGCTAAATAAAACAATGCACCTATTATTGAGATTCATTATCTATTGAGAGAGATATTCTCTACCGCACTTTTCTCACTATAACACAATCCTATACTAAACACAGTGGCATTGTTGATTCCTTGTTAATGATAAATTATTTTGAAGTTTATATAGGTATTACAAAAATAACAACACATTGTTCAACAAAATTAATGACCACAATAAACATGTCAACCCAGGGCGTAGATATCTTTAGTGGTGGGGGGGTGTGGAGGGGGGGGGGGGGGGGTGGTGGTGGTGATTGGTAAAGCATTAATAATTTTTAAGGATATTTCGTCCTAAAATATTGGCTTTAAAAAAAAAAGGTCCGGCCTCTGTATTTTAAGTGTTATGTTGCTGCTGTTATAAACGGTGACGCGGACAATACACTACACTCATAGACGCGTTCGGCATTGTCGTCAGACCTGTCTGATTCGTCAAGATCGTTCGGTAATGGCATCTGGATGTAGGGGAGGTAAATGGGTTTCGTTCGGTAAATGACTTCGGACCGATCTAGATGTAATCTAACCGCTCCGTCTGTGGCAGAGCAAAAAGATTAATCTTGTTTTGTGATGTTAGGTTATTTGTATTTTACTGTTTTGGGGTTTGTTTTTGTTGATAAAAATTGTTTTTATTTTAGTTGTAAATAAACAAGAACTGACCTGGGAGGTTTGTTTTTCTTCAAGCCTGGGAACAGGTAAACAATCGGATCACCTAACCTATCCATTGTCAGTTTTAAAATCTCAATCGTTCGTTTATTGCAGATTGGTCCGACAGATCTGTGGTCACGTGATCAAAAATCTCATCTGCTCCGCGATGACAATGCCGAACGCGCCTAATGTCTCTCTTTGTCAGGGCGGGGGTCAATCACCGTGTCCTGGGAGAAGGGAGAAGGATTGCCGTCCTAGAGGGGATATTTCAGTACAATCATGTATCATTTTGTCCAAGTTATAGTCCTAGGGAGGGGTTATTATCATCGTTGGGTGGGGAGGTATATACACCCTCTACCACTCCCCTTATCAACGCCCTTGATGCAAACAAGTTAATAACAATAGGCTTGATTGGCTCGCTGGGGTTCGGCAAGACTCGTATTTTTGGTTAGCTTGTAACCTAAACTAAGTAAATATAGACGTCCCACATAAGCGAAAGCGAGGCCGCGATCTAAATGCCAAGAAGCGAAGTGACTTTATACGGATTATTGCGTTTGCTAAATGTTTATCACCGGCAAGGTTCGGCGTACCTAACTCTTTACACATTTGTACGTCGTACCAAATTATAAGCGATAAATGTTTACATTATATCGTTTCTTTTGATTTTATTTCTCTATGGTTATAATAAACGTTTTACTGATATCATGATGATTATCATCTCTTCTCAATTTCTAGTCTGCATTATTTGCGAGGGGTTTAGAATTAATTACGTATCTTGTAACCACAGAAATTAAAACCATTACATTCGCTAGAACATATTTAATCAAGAATGGTTATTCAGATACTTGGAAAGATATCAAGGCTCAGAATAAACTCAAGTACAACAGATTAACAAAGAGCTTTAACTTCAACGGCAATTAAGTGCAGTATATTTCAGAAACATTTTATTTAAAAAATTTATTGCTTTATTTTTTACCAAACAAGTTTTATATTTACATAATTTGATTTTCGGAAAAAGTTGTGGCTAAATTTGAAAACCAATTAACTACGTCCAGGGTTAATTATGATACTCGTTTTTGTTGCCTTTCCAAAGAGCTATATTGAAGCCTCATCATTATTGAAAGCTGCGACTAAACGAATTTACAACAAAGTAATGAAGGGAGGAAGTATGCTACAACGGTTTTGAATTAAGCGGTTTTGTATGGATCCCGTTTCGTCGTTTCAAGTGAATTAATAACAATTTTTAATTAACTTGTTAGTATTTGATACTGATAATAACCATACTACTTATAGCATGTGTTACTTAAAAGTGAGTATGGATCGTGAAAGTTTAAGAGCCAATAGAAAAAGCTACATTCGTTTTTTTCATATCAGGGTTTTCGAAAGATTTTTAAACTTTCATTGCCAGTGCCATGTCCCCACAGTATCCTACCACGTACAATCTATATTCTTATTTTTACAACATTTAGCAAAGTATATTTAAAACTGGATCGCAATCGTTGGCGCTTTATTAAAGCAATTATGCGTAAAACGGTAACGTAGTTCTCGTTAGCCTATTGCTCCATATCCATGCTGTATTACTGCAAATACAATGAAAATCTTGGCCAATAATAGGCAAGTACGTTAAGAGACAGGCGCCCAAGGTTCCCCACCAACAGACATTTTTCAGTCAGTTGCCGTCATAGATATTTACCTTTAGATAAGCAAACAATAATCACAAATGTGGCAGTTTTATGGCCTCGCGCATGTAAACCAAACTGGGAACTATTAGACATGCGCACTGCAACATTATCGTTTGACGAATGGGAAAATAGACAGGTCCGGGCTTTAAAATTTAAATTCTTGCCAAAAAATTGTAATTTCTTCTCAACTTTTTATCAAGTTGGGAAAAAAGGTAGTGATTTCTGGCATTTTAAGTAGTAGCAAACCTATGAGATTTTAACGATAGAAAAATTTTTTTTAGGGTTTTGTTTTTAAGGTTTTGTTTTTAAAATTTTTTTAAAAATGATTCGTCGACTAACGAACTACCTAGGTATTTAATATTTTTCTTTTATATAATATAAGTATAGAGAAAATAAGTGTATTTTAAACTTTTTGAAGATTGCAGGGCTGCAAATAAAATATACCAAAACATGCATCGCGATAATCTGTCTTGGTGTTGGTTTCCCTTTATTTTCATACCTTGTTTGTGTAGCCTAGGCCGGCCTTGTTTGATGTGTTTAAATTGATCATAATAAAATAAACTTATATCTCAAGATACATCACTTACTGAAAATACGAAACACCAGTTATTTAACCCCTATTTGGGCATAATACAATCATACAACGGCTGTTACTAGTCATTGTTTATATTCCAATCCTAGTCACTAAAAGAACAAATACAATTCACTAAACTACACAAAAACTAGAAATCCGTAAATATTAAAAACCCAGAAACCACGATAGCAAAGCAAACTACAAGGAATCCACAGAGAAACCTTAAAACACAACAACAAAAATGGCGGCCGAGCCGGTTCTGGAGAGTATTCTTGAGCGCGTCGATTATTGTCGATAAAGTAGGACGGCCGATAACACGAGGTTTGTGCGCATGCACTATGGAGAACTATAGGGTAGGAGGCCGATCGACAATGGCAGCATTTTCAAATTCTGTCCCGGTTTTTTGGTTAGTTCGCTATTGGCCGATAGATGGCTCTCGCGTCCGAAGTGGTCTGATGTTGTCTTCTTTTTCTTCGTTTTTAATATGGAAAACTAGATCCTCCATAGTTTTTAACTTTTACTTAAACCCTTTATTTTTCTGTGCTTTTACTTTTGACAATTGACATTTTATTTTTCGAAATAACAAATAATGTTTGAAGGCAAGACAAGAGAAATAACGTTGTATTGTAATTAATTTCCATATTTATAATAAATAATGGTACAATTTATAAAAGTAGAGTTTGCTTTGTGTCGGGGTGTAAGACAGGATCTTTTTCAGAGAGAAAACGCAGCCAAATAAGTCTGTTTCTAGCTCCAAAGGTATAGCTAGAATGTTTAATACCCTGTATTTTAAAAACCAAGCATCGTTGGAACTTTATACAGGCCGAGTTTACTAATAAGTATAACAAAGTAAGTGTAAATTCATATAAAAGTACTTATTTGTTCCTTAAAGAACTAATTTAAATAAAAATAGTTATTGCGTCCATAAGAAACCATTATTTGATAGCCCACTTCGAACACGCGCGCCATCTTACAGCGACTCGTAAAGCTGAATTACCGATGCTAATTTGGGACCGAATCCAATGCATTGCGATCGGCCTCCTACCTCAAGTCCTCCATAGCATGTACGAAGGTTCCCCGAATGAAGACAGTTGACCGACGAGTCATGCGCTCGGACGTATTTTTTCACCCATAAAACGTAACTTTTGTTTGCGCAGGAGATAAGCTGTAGGTATCTAAAGGTAAATTGTCTATGGTTGCCGTAGGCATGTCTGCGTGATGGCACGCGGTGGCGCAATTCAGTTGTTGGTGGTGGTTCGTACGTCGCGAGGGCAATTTAAAAGTTATGAATACAATTAGATTTTTAATGGACAATCCATTTTCTACAAATTGAAAATTAAGAACTTAGCCATTACCCGATTCATTGAATATGAAACTATAAGAATAGCGGATCTTTGAGAAAACTTGACAACCCTGTTTTAGACTGTATTGGAGACGGTTTGGCCGCCATTGTGCAGTTGATCGTAAATCTATAGTTATAAATGCAGCGCCTCGGCAACAGATGTCTCAAATTCACCGATGTGATGTTGTGGTGTGGCCGCATATCGTATTTTTTTGGAATTTTTAAGGATTTAAGCATTTTTAACAGACAATAAAATAGGAGGTTCTCAATTCCAGCCGAATATATGTTTTTGATAATAATATGTATGCTGATTACTTCGGGGTAATTGGACCGATTTTCATAACGATTTTACCGTTGCGTTAGGTGTTAAATGTTATACAAATAAAAGTAGATAAAAAGCGACAGCAAGTATAACTAAAATAGGTTTTATTTCGTCGAAAAATAGCAAAATAGGTAATACACTAATAAACTGGATGTTTCTTAAGTAAGAAAGTAAAACCTACTTATTTTAAATATTTTGAAAAGTAGTAATAATTGCAAATAAAAACCAAGTTATACAAACCGCACATCATTCATATTTTACCCATCATGGCTAGGTGTGTATTGAATAGTGAGAGTCGTCATTTAATTCTGTTAGAAATAGAAAACATGGCAGTCAATATGTTTTCATGTAATTAACGTTGGAACATCAAAAGGTTGAAAATATTATATGCTACAAAGCAATTAAAAATAGGGACATTTTTAGGTCTAGACTATACTATAGGTAGGAAAATAAATGTAAGCTACTTAAATCTAGGATAGGTGTAGGTACTTATGTGAAATCAAGTTTTACGATAAGCCATAAAAATAAATTTAAAAAACTCAATAACGTAGGGTCCAATTAAAAGTTATGTTTGTGGAAACAGACAGGCGGCAACAACGTTTTACTTTAGCGGCGAACAGGCTTGTCGTTAGTGGCTGCATCAACACGCTTTATTGTTGGTGACTCATTGTGCCATCTATGAATTTAACGTAGCAGATTTAGGAAATCTGCTTATATGGCCTTCTTATAGTTTGATATTCAATGCCCAATTTTAAAATGAAAAAACTAAGGGCGGACAAGGAGTGCGTGTGCGGAAATTTAATAAAGATATTTATACAAAAAATGGTTGAGTGTGTGGGTGTTATCTATATTTTGTTTTGTGTGTTTTATTTGGAGGGAAGGAAACTTAGTCCCGAAACGCAATAATTTTTGGCCCTACCTTAGTACAATATTACGAGACGCCAGTGTTTTAAAGTTTATTCTCTTTCTTTGCATTTTGTGAGTGATTTCATGTGCAGTAGCATACCGAGAATCTTCCTCTGGGAGGGGATTACTCAATGCGCTGCAGATACTTTTACAAACTCAGATATTCAAGAAAAGCAATTTTCTGAATTTTCAGTGGTACTAAATTTATAAACTCCAAACTTAGGCCAATGCTGGGTTTTAGTTCAAATAATAAAATCAGAAATTTCATAGGTGGTGGATAACAATACATACACTTAATAAATAGTAAGTAAATATAATAGAAAACATTTTAATCAAAAACTGCATGCTTACAATAAAATATGCACCTCCATATTTTTTTAGTAGGTCCGCGGTAACGTGGAAAAGTCTGCACCATTTGAAATTCTTTTTATGCGTTTTTTTTTGCAAATCTGTTCCTTGCATTAGATTCTGCATGCCCAAAACAAAACAAAAGCGAAAAAAGTTATAAGAAAATTAAAGTTTCTTTTCTTTCAATACACATTAGCTTTATTTAGTGCATATTTTTGTTTAAATTTAAATTTGCCCTAGGGAAACAAGACATATAGTCCAGAGGCGCCTTAAAATTTTTGAGGAAAATTTTTTTTACTGTAAAATGGGTTTATGTGATAACTAAATTTTAAAGCAGTTATTATATCGGGTGTCAACGAGATTATTGTACATAGCACCACAGTGTTATGTTAGAAGATATTTTAATCACATTTGGGTTACTGTAATGTTTGAAAGGGATCTTTATTTTTACCTAGAAACCAACTGAATTTCACTTCCGGTTTAACCGGAACTACGCCATTTATGTTTTTTTTTTAAATGACAACCTGTATATTATATTGCACAGTCAAATTCTCCTCAAAATTCTCTTTTCAACGACATACAACAAGTTGACATTTACTTTCAAAATGGCGGCGTAGGACTCATTTTACAAAAAACAAAATGGTGTCTATAAAACAACGTATGCAATTGATACGGGAAAAATTGTGATAAAATCTTTTTAATTGGTCTCTTTTGTAATTCTTTAAGCACTGACATTTACATTTTCTTCTTTTGTTTTTAAAGGAAGGTATTTTTTTATTGTTTAAAAAAAGCTTAACTTTAACCCTATTTTACAGAGTTTTTTTTAAATGTTATCATATACTTTTTATTATTTAGTATGAAAGTCTAAAGTATCCTTAAGCACCTAGGGATATTTTCGAAATCAGAATGCGTTTTGCTTCAATAATAGAAATTTAATTATTAAATAATTAACAACGGCATAGAACAAATTAAAAGGTAATCAGTAAAATAATAACAACAAATTAAAAAATATATTCCTTTAAAAACAAAAGAAGAAAATGTAAATGTCGGTGCTTAAAGAATTACAAAAGGGACCAATTTAAAAGATTTTATCACTATTTTTCCCGTATCAATTGCATACGTTGTTTTATAGACACCATTTTGTTTTTGGTAAAATGAGTCATACGCTGCCATTTTGAAAGTAAATGTCAACTTGTTGTATGTCGTTGAAAAGATAATTTTAAGGAGAATTTGACTGTGCAATATAATATACAGGTTGTCATTTAAAAAAAAAAATGGCGTAGTTCCTGTTAAACCGGAAGTGAAATTCAGTTGGTTTCTAGGTAAAAATAAAGATCCCTTTCAAACATTACAGTAACCCAAATTTGATTAAAATATCTCTTAACATAACACTGTGGTGCTTGTACAATAATCTCGTTGACATCCGGTATATTAATAGTTAGTCTGATTCAAAATAAGTATTTTAAATAAACTGATACAAAAGATTTAAAAAAAGTGACGATAAGTGTTGATATTCCAAAAAAATTTTAAAAAATTTACATGCAAATTTTTAAACAAAAATTTGGGTTAATACTCCAAATAAGATAAAAAGCAATATTTTCTTATAACTTTTCTTCGTATCTCTAAAAAAAATGACACTTTCGCCAATGCGATACTTTTAAATGACATTTAACAGGTGTAACGCAAGTCAAAAGTTTTAAGCTTTTGTTTTATTTTGGGTCATGCAAAACCTCACAGAGTATCTAACGTTTGCAACAACCCGGAAGACATCAATATTTAAATTTCAAACATCAAAAAAGATTTAAAACAGAATGGTTACCCTGGATGAAACCTTTGTAACTAATACCATCTCAAAACTTAAAAACCGCTAAGTAAAAACTAATACAGAAACGAAAGAGAAGCAAGCATTTCGTACAATACCTTATGTCAAGGGGATTTCTGAAAGGATTAGAAGGATAACCAAAAACTATAATTCAAATCCGGAAATCCGCTTAGAAGCTTTCTTACAAAAGTAAAACTGTACCCTTGCGAGCGTGGCGAATCGTACATTGGAGAAACAAAAAGACCATTTCCCGTACGAGTTAAAGAACATCCGAAACATACTCAAAGAGCTTCGAGATCAGGTATAGCGGAACATGTATGGACCAACCAACATAATATACAGTGGTCAGAAGCCAAGGTTTGGGACACGAAACATCACTGGAGAAAACAAAAATTCAAAGAAGCAGCTTTCATGAATCAAAATACCCATATATTTAGTAAACCAAGTATAGATATCCCCAATATCTGGAAGCCTCTTCTTGTCTAAAACCAACAGCTTAAACTTCACACTCCAATAAGCACGTTTAGTTTACACTTGAAAACGGTTAGAGATACTAACTAATCGTAACGTTGTGGTAAGTAACAAAATAAAGACAATGGAAGTCCGACAAGGTAATTTTTTTGATGCAAAACCTAATGCCAAAAACAGATTTGCAGAAAAAAACGCACAAAAAGGTTTTCCATATGGTGCAGACTTTTCTGCGGACACTGTACATTACAATATGTGTGTGCTAATTACACTAACAGCGGTATGCACGGTTGTAGGATTAACATTTCAGGCAAGATTAAAGGATAATCTGGTTTAAGGACCGGTGCTGCATACTACTGTAAAAATCAGTAATAATTTTAATGGTAAATAAGTCTGATTTACCTATAAATCATTTTTTTCTAATCAGTATTTTCTTTGTTAATTACTTTATTGTGTTTTACTAAATCAGTTTTAGATTTACTTATTTGATTAACGATTAAAGCCGTGACCAAATTTGAAAACCAATTAACTACGTTCAGGGTTAATTATGATACTCGTTTTGTTGCGTTTCTAAAGAGCTATATTGAAGCCTCATCGTTATTGAAAGGTCCAACTGAACGAATTTTCAACAAGGTAGATAATGAAGAGAGAAAGTATATCCAACAACGGGTTGTGTGGATTTCGTATAGTAAATGAATTAATTATTTTAACATTTTAATTAACTTGTACTAATACTCAATATTGTAATGTAAATAATAGTATATTAACGTACACGTTTTATAAAGCATCATTTAATAGCACGCGTCCATGTTAAAAAACGAGCCGCTTGCGGCGAGTTTTATAACGGGACAAGTGCTTAAAACTGCTTTATATAACACGTACGTTATACTATTTTTTCTAATTTGTAGTTTTTTTAATAAAAAACACATATTTAAAAAGAAAATAAATCCTTCAAATTTTGTAAATTTTAATGTCTAAATTTTATGTTGGTAATACTATTTTTTATCATAGTAGCCTCTGGACAACAAAAATTATTTTGCGAACTGTCATTTTTTGATTTATTGACCCATTTTCACCACGAGATTCTAAAGTTATTTTAGCGATATGAGATTTGAAATTGGACGGAATACGTTGTGTAATCCTTGTACATTCGGTACATATACAGAGCGTTCGGAAATTCGGGAGATTTTGCTACTTTTTTTCGAATTTCAAATGACGTGATTTTACGTCACGGCATTGCAATTTAGTATAGAGAAGATAAAAAATTCAAATAAAGTTGAAGTTAAAATCGACATTGGAAGGTTAGTAGATTGAATTTTGGATAGGATTTGGCAGAAAATGATAGCTTGAAGCATCTACAAAAGATTGATTTATTGATTTATGCAACCAACATACATGACTGTTATCCACACAGAATAAAAAAGTAGGTTATCAAGCTATTTTTCCTCTGCGAAAAATGGGTTTTCTCGTAAATCACAAAGGCCGCGCAAGTCAATGAAATAAAACATTTAAATGTTACCAACATTAAATAAAGAAAAAACGCGCATCGAAATAGCTTCATTACGATACGCAAATGCGTATCGTAATAGACTTGTTATGATACCAAATTAGAAAAATATGTTTGTAAAGACATCGATTTCCTAATAATGTTGAAAAATTAACAAGATTTTCTGAATTTCTTTGGCTTAATTATTTTCGGTGTATGAGTGCTTGCTAAAAGGAAATTTAAAAAAAAAACAAATTGGTTATTTATGACACATGAGAAAACGTTTTGTTATAAAAAATATTTATTTTTATTACCGTGCGAGCAAAACTTATTTGCATCAAAGAGGGCTTGGATTAAAAAACGTAGGGCTTGGTTTAGATCACAATGATATGGGGACGATATATCTAACCAAACCTAGGTTAAAATTTTGTCAAATTCATATTATGAGATGATATGCCAAACTAATGAGTAATAAAATAAGTAGACAAATAAAAATTTATTTTTGTTGTTTACAAAATTAACAAAGTAAGAATATACAGAAAGAAAAAGAAAAATAATTACATAAATTCCTGAAATTGGCCACCGTCATGCTCCAAGCATAAATTCACACGTCTCAACAAACTCACTCTCTCGAACAAACCCGGATTGTATTGCCACTCACCATTTACTCTAACCCCGTTTCGAAAATACGCTTCAAACATGAATGTTTTGTGCTGTTCCGTAAAGCCCATTGTGTGAATTGTTCAAGAAATTGGAAAAATTAGCGATGAATCAAATTACTTGTAACGACTGTCAAAGATGGCGGAATAACTGATTGATTGTTAATTCAGGTAGTTACTGACACCCAACAGGTATTAAGCTCTACGGCTAAGCATTACGTCCTTAGATGCAAGGCCTGCATTCTTCATAACCATAAGTATTCGAAAAATGTTCTATATCAGTATTTTTAAACTGGCAAATAGAAGCAGTAGCGCACCGAGAATCTTCTTTTGGGAGGGGTTTACTCAATGCGCCGACCCGAACAAACCTTTTTAACGAAGGTTAGGTACATTTAAGAAACGAATTTTCTGAATTTTCAGTCGTAACAAATTTATAAACTTTGAGTCAGTCGGCTTCATACTTTTTTTCACCAGGCCCTGGAAGAAGTTTTAATCCCCGATTCCCCCTCCGCTCCGGTGCGCCACTGAATAGAAGAATAAACCCAAACAAGCGTCCAATTAAAGCTGTGCTTCAATTCATTTGCGCATAAGCAGTGGCGTAGCAAGGGTAATTGACATCAGGGGCGGGAATCAACGTTATCATCTCATGGTCAGTAAAAAAGAAAAAAAAGCGAGAATTTTTTGTCCGCAAAATTTTTATTTTAAAAAGATTTTCTTTTTGTTGATACTCTTTTATGTTGGTTTGCACAAAGGTGTTTACGAATAACTAACCAGGTAACTGTTTATTTTTTATTTAAGTAGTGATAGGCGGAAGAGCCAGTATACCAAGGACTAAGAGGCCCATTGTATACCCTATCGCCTGGGAATAAATTTATTTTAACGCAAATTGCGTTAAAATAACGGTTATCCTCAACCTATGTCGAGTCTTGATATTAGAAATGACCAGTGGCAACTTGGACTACGTGACGTAAATGACATTGGCATAATTTTCTCACAACCAAAGTTGTCTTGGTAAAATAAGAATTAAACTATCCGGGCCACTCTGATGCATGAGAAAATAATTTCTGCCAACGTCATTCAAGTCACAGTTAAGGTTGCTGGAGTTAGTTATTTTTTAAGATTTCTATGCAACCGGATATTCGATTTTTAAATAGGAAATATATAGAATAGGTAATTTAAAAAAAAATATCGCTATTGCCACTGGACCATTGGCATGGGGTCCTGTAAGCACGAGCTCAATCCTAATGCTGGTGATCCCCTCTTGGTATAGTATCCGTAATTTAAAAAAATAAAGTCAAAAAATAAAATGAAAAGATTTAGGTACAGTCAATTATGTTAGCTTTTAAAACTTGTAACACTTAATATAAAGTTTAACAAGTTCTTAACAGCTTGTACAGAGAAAGATACTTAAAAGTTTTTGTTCTTTAATACTACTAATAACTATTATTAAACTGGTAGGTATAGGTAGCTAGTTTTATTAAATTGCGAAACTTCATGTTTAAATTTCTAATATGATTCAATGAATTCTTAAAATATTAAAAAATACCAGGGATATTATCAAAAAATTGGAATATATAGGTACCTTTGGCGGGCACTATACAGGGTGTTTCCTAAGTTAATAAGTTTTTAACTGTTTTGGGTATAGAAGTCATTAAAGTAAACAAAATAAATGCTATAGGTACATAATATTTATGGTTTTTTATTTATAAGAAAATTTAGATTTTGACAGAAACGAAATATTTTTAGTTAGATACCTACCCCTAGAATTTGTTCTACAGATGGACAAGTAAAAATACTCTATTAACAGTCGGTACCGGTTACAGATACCAGAATAAAATCCAATGTAGGGTACGTAAAGTTAAATACTAGATTGAAATAGTGTAATAGGTAAATTTCAAATATTGTACCTGTTATTGACTGTTCCACACTCATACCTGTTACTAATTACCTACCTGTGACAGGTATTTTGTAACAGCCCTAAACAAGGTGTAATAAATAAAAAGGGACATGACCACGGCAAGGCAAGTTTTTACTTTTACGAAAAAATTCAACAAATATGCGACCGTTGAATCACCAATATAAGCTGCTCATTTTTTACAGGATAAAACATGTAGCACGTTCGACGGTCTATAACATTATAAGGGTGTAGCAATCCTATTTAAAACCTTCTAAATATTCCAATTGAAGCGTTTTTTACAAAAACACTTTGTCGGCAATTTAAGACAAAGTTGCGAAAAAATTCCACGAGGTGGCGCCAATCTTACTACATACAGACATATAGAATATTCCACAAAAACAACCTACCTTCCAAATTAAATGTTTTTACGTATTACGTATTTCCCGGTTCCACAAAAACAGCCTTTGTCCGTTTTTAACAAATAACCCTTGTCACCGACAAAGGTTGTTTTTGAGGTAAATTTTGCGCGTAGGGCACTGGAAATGATATTAAAGTATTTTCTAACCTTTAAATTTTTGCAGGCAAACATTTTAGTGGTGTAGTTATTATATTTAGTTCTGATTTATTTTTACAGTAGGCAATTCTACAAAACGCACAAAAAAAATTTAAAACAGAAGATTTAAAAGTGAACATTTAAATTATAAAAGAAAAAGGGAGTTAAAATAGATTAGCTAATTTACAGGAGGCAATTCTACAAAACGCGCAAAAAAAAGTTAAAACAGAAGATGCTACAAGAGATTTAAAAGTGAAGGTACATTTAAATTATAAAAGGAGAAGGAAGTTAGTAGATTAGATCATTTAAACACAATGTTGCTTTCTGGTTGTCGTTTTTACGATGTTTAAATCATAGCCGTTTCGATTTTAAAGAAGTGACTGAGACAGCATAATATACTAGCCTCTCCACAAAGGCATTTTAACGGATCCAGATGGGAGGGTGTCTCCGAAGGTTAGGTCAATCAATTACAGGCGGCGTCTTTAAAGTCAGCGGCACGGAGGTCAACTAAATAGTTTCATTGTCAAATAATGAAAAGACGTCAGGACGTTGACATTCGTTTGTTTATTAATTTAATATTTTTAGGTTAGTTCTATGACAGGACGTTGACATCGGTATATTTTTCAGGTCAGTTTTGTTTGTCAAATCATCACAAGATGTAGAACAGGATGTTGTAATCGAAATATGTTTAGGTTAGTTTGTTCGTTAAATCATGACAATATCAAAAAATCAACTGCCACTTCGGTTTGCTTCTCGGCTATACAATCGGTTTGAATATTTACTAGCCTAGTAGTGGAAGGTCAGTTAAACGTCAACATTACACCCTATTTTTGTAGTGAAGTAAGTGAAAGTATTCTATTTCACTTAAATATATAAATTTAATTTTTCTCGAAAATGTTGAACTTATTATTTTTTAAAAGAAACCCTTGTTCAACAAAGTTCTTATTTTTTACAAAAAAGGCTTACACAGTTGTATTGGGTTTACCAAAACAAAAAATTTTTGGCATGGATTGTTTTTGTGAATAACAAATAACTTTATTGTGGTTGAAGATACAGGAAACTTTTATAAATAAAAATTATACGGGAACCGTATGAACATACATTTACCTAACTGTTGCAAATTTACTGTCCGATATGGGTGTCTCCCAAATTAGAATCCACGACAAAGTTTGTATTTTTTAAATCAAAAACTATATTTTACAGCAGTATAAAATTCTAGAGAGTTTCTGTGATATGAACATTTAAAACTTTGACAGCCTAAAATACATCTTTGCCCTGAGTATTTGGGACACCCTGTATAGTTAGAAATAATTTTAAATTGTAGATCTCTTGCCCCTCCTTGTAACTCTGTTTTTGAAAAATAAAAAAAAAAGAGTAGAGGATTTGTTGATCGATTAAAATATTCGTTACTGTATAGGTAACAATGTAATATTTTCTATTTTAAAATTTAATTCATTTAATAAAAAAACTTTAACAAAATCATATCTTTAAAATCAGCTTGTTTTATATCATAAATCAGCAACCGATAAAATGACAGATAACGGATAAAAATGGCAAATATTTACATTCAATCCCCAGAACTGTGAATACGTGAAGCTCATAAACATGTTCCGTCATACAAAAGCTTAAATTAATTTATTCGATGCCGTCCTCTTAACTCTGGAAAAATAACACCAGAACACTTTATTTGAATTAATCCAATCCAATTTTAATTTCTTAATGGATGGGATTTTTTTCATATACAGGGTGTCCCGAAATTAGCGTGCAATATTTCTAGGACGTAAACTATATCCAAAAATATGACAAAAATGTCCAATAAACATACCCCGAGAAATGCTCCTTTAGGGGGCTAGAGCCCCTCAAAGATGGTCGGGAAGGAAGTATTTTTTTATAATAGTATGGAAACCCTTAAAGATAATGACATGAAAATTAGTACGTGCGTTCCAACCGATAAACTGTACATAACAGTTAGTTTAGAGTAAAAATATTTCTTTCAGTGGCGTCGCACGGAGTGGGGCTGTGGGTAAATATTATCCTATATTTTTTATTTCCAGAATTTTTTAATTTTAAGTACAATATTTTAAGAACCTCGACTTTTTTCTTTAAAAAAGTACCTCTTGTTTTATTTCGATAGGAGGCACCGTTTTCAAGTAAAATTAATTTTAAAATAAAACGTATTTTTTAAATGAAAGGTTAGTCCATATGAGTTCAGGTAAATCCGAAAGTTAGCGTGCAATATTCCTAGGGCGTAAAGTACATTAAAAATATTACAAAAATGTTTTATAAACATACCCTCAGAAATGCTCCTTTAGGGGACTAGAGCCTCTCAAAAGGGGGCAACAGAGAACTCACAGATAGGTATTTATTTTGTGTATGGATTTTGTAATGGTAGTTCTACTGCCGCTGTAATAGAGTACAGGAGGCGATTTCCGCATAGAAGAATACCTAGCGGTAGAAGATTTGCTACGGTCCATCGAAATTTAATAGAAAATGGATCATTTCAAAGACTTCATGCTGTTACGAAAAAAAAATTTGCCCTCCTTTGAGAGGCTCTAGTCCCCTAAAGGAGCATTTCTGAGGGTATGTTTAGAACATTTTTGTAATATTTTTGGATGTACTTTACGCCCTAGGAATATTGCACGCTAACTTTCGGATTTACCTGAACTCATATGGACTAACCTTTCTTTTGAATAATACGTTTTATTTTAAAATTAATTTTACTTGAAAACGGTGCCTCCTATCGAAATAAAACAAGGGGTACTTTTTTAAAGAAAAAACTCGAGGTTCTTAAAATGTTGTACCTAAAATTAAAAAATTCTAGAAATAAAAAATATAGGATAATATTTACCCTCAGCCCCACTCCGTGCGACGCCACTGGAAAACATATTTTTACTCTAAACTAACTGTTATATACACCTTATCGGTTGTAAGGCACGTACCAATTTTCATGTCATTATCTTTAAGGGTTTCCATTCTATTATAAAAAAATACTTTCGTCCCGACCCTCTTTGAGGGGCTCTAGCCCCCTAAAGGAGCATTTCTCGGGGTATGTTTATAGGACAGTTTTGTCATATTTTTAGATATAGTTTACGCCCCAGAAATATTGCACGCTAATTTCGGGACACCCTGTATAGACGCCAAGAATGACGATTTTGTAAAGAAATAATCGGGTACAATTTTATTTGTATACCGGGCCGGTCGACAATTATTATTTAGTAAAGGATGGCATATTTTGGTAATACATTAGCCTGATAGAAATAAACTAAACTAAAAGTTTACAGCTGCCAGATTCACAAAATAAATCTGTCATAATATTTGCCTCTCTGAGCTTATTTAAAATCGTTTTTATTATTTGAGAAAAGTTTTCTTATTTCATTAAAAAAATCGAGAATTTTTCACTATCATTTTTGCCAATTTTTCAAGGGTAAGTTAAGAGAAACTAAATCTCGGTAAGTACACTAATGTAACTTTTTACATAGCTTTGTATACTAGGTATATAATATTTAATTTACAACCATTTACAATTATTTTTGGATTCAATGTAGGTACAGTTAGCGCAATGTTCTGGTACCTATAGATGAAACAATAATAAATCAACCTATTGACAAAATTGTATTGCATTCTAAAGTAAATCAACATACAAATTTCGCCCCACCACTTTCTTTGTCAAACTTAGGCTGTTAATTAATGTTAAATGAAATGTCGGTTTTTTGAAGGAAAAAGTATTGCAAAATATTTAGTAAATTGGATGATAGAAAATTTAATCACTCAAAGGAATCACATGTTTTAAATATATCAGTAAAGCTTTGGTTTTCTACAAAGCGGCACCGCAAAAGAGCGGCCGTAATTACTAACAGTAGTATATTGGCTTTGGACGGTGAATATTATTGGAATAGTAATTTACGTTACAAGACCGGAAAATCGTGTTTTTCAGGTCGAGACAAGCATTTCCAGGGCGAGCCATAGGCGAGTCCTGGAAGCTTGGAGAGTTTGACATAAAGAACAAAATTAATGCCTGTATGCTCCGTTTTAACGTTAAGTTCAGCTTTATAAAGTCATACTTAAAGTTAAGATAATCTTTTTTATGCATCGCATCTAGAGTAAGTTGTCTTTGTTAAGGAAACAATACATTTGTCAACGTTGAGAAATGTAGTAATTTTCTTTATTTTACTGTTTTCTACACTGATGTCGCGAAGCTTTTCTGTGCTTATACCCTTTATTTTTCTGTGGCTTATCCACCCAACCTCACATTTACCGCGCCCTTGCGATTTGAACAGGCGAATTTGATTAAAATCAAAAGTTTATTGTTGTTATTCCTTTTTATTTCAACAAAATGGGTGAAAATGACGAAAAAAAACGCAAACGGAAATTAGCTATTTAAGATATTATTATGTAAAAGTATGCCTAAAGAATTATCGGTGTACTTACAAATCATTATTAAATTCTTATAAATGTTAAATTTCTTATAACGTTGCACTTGTAAAACCGTGTTCTTTCGTAAGCGAAATCGACGGAAAAACGATAAATTGTCCAGAGTATCAAAATACTCTTCTCTATCGTATTGTCTGCGTGGGAAACCCATTTCAATTATATAATATCAAATCGTCTGCTTCCAAGAAGATGGCAAAACAGTTCAGTATTTTTATTCAAGCAAAATTTTTTGCAGAAATACAAAAATTCTTAAAGGTTAATGTTATTTCTTGTCAGATAATGACAGTAATAACATAAGTCATACAATAAGAACAACTTAATTTCTTAAGTCCAGGATTTTAATAACTTAAAATTAAGAACGACTTTTGCTTGTTTTGTTGTTCGTGCATAAGAATTTTGTGACTTAAGTCGAAAAGTTCCACTAAGTAAGAAATTATGCTAACGGTGCATACGGCCATAAAAATCAACGAACTGTCACTCGACAATACATCAAAATGTTGTTGTCATAATAACGAAATCAAGGTATCTTGTATTATCAAAGAGCGATTGGAAAAACAAAAACAGGGTGATAGTGACATTAGACATTTGACATTTTCTGGTCGGTTTTAAAAAAAGTAACATTAAACACGGACGGTTCGATAAAATACGGCGGCAAGGGCGCCAAGTTGACAGTTCAATTTTAATACTGGCGCTCCGTCAAAAATCGTGCTTGTACTTATCCCAACGTAACAGAGCGACCGCTTTAGAAAATACGGTGCCGTATTTTTTGCGCCGAAGCTCTGGAGGAACACGCTTCGATTTGCAAGTACATATACACGTTTTTTCGCGGCGAGGCTTGTCAAATTACGGCCGCTCTCTTGCGGTGCCGCTTTGTAGGAAACCGAAGCTTAAGAGAAAATAAAGATGCGAAGTCGTTCCCGATCGCCTTTTTTGTAGGAATGTACTCGACGAAGTATATAATTCGCGAAAAGGGGATTCGTTGTAATATACGGAAATACAGTCCACTAGTAATCATTTACAGTTCCTCAAGGAAGTATACTAGGTCCAATATTATTTATTTTATACATCAACGATATGCCTTTAGTTTTAAAAATGTGTAAGTTACAAATGTTTGCTCATGACACTTTAATTTGCATTAATGTTTTAAATATTTTTGATGGTCTAAATACTCTAAATTCTGAGATAAATATATTATTAAATTGGCTAAAAGTAATTAAATTAAAATTAAATATTTCAAAAACTAAATGTATAGTTATGGGTAATAATTTAAATTGTCAAAATATAAATGTTGTAATTGATGGTGAAAAATTGGATTTAGTAAACAGTTTTAAATATTTAGGGATAATCATTGATTCAAAATTAAATTTTTTAAATTATTTTAAAAGTATTATATCGAAGATTGCCGGAAAAGTAGGTTATTTTAAAATCAGTTCAAATTTTTTGAATTTTTTGGTTTCTAAAAAAACTGTATTTAATACTATTATATTACCACATTTTCTTTATTGTTCTTCCATTTTATATAGTGCTAGTAAGGAAATATTTGACAAATTACAAATTTTACAAGATTAGGCAATGCGGATTATTTTAAATTGTGACAAATATACAAAAATTAATTTTATGTTAAAAAATTTAGATTGGTTGAATGTCAGAAATTTCATTTTTTATTTAGTATGTATTTTTATACATAAAATTAAAAATAATTTATTGCCTGATTGTTTAAAAATTTTTTGTTTTTTTAATTATGACAATCATAATTATAAAACAAGAACTAATCAAAATTTTTATGTGGATAGAGTGTCTAACATATTAGCTTATAAATCTATTTTTTATAAAGGTTTGATAGAATATGATAATTTGGAAAATTCTATTAAATCTCAAAATCATTAAAACTGTTTAAAAAAACCTTAATTACATAATTAAAAAACAAAATAATACGTAATATTTGATACAATGTACAAAATGTTTAACTTTTCTGTCTGTTATTATTTTTTTTTTATTAAAGAAGGTTGCGTTTTAAAATTTAAAAATAAATCTATAAAAATATGTTATAAAAATGTATTAAAAAATATTTAATTGTAGCTTTTTGCTAAATAAAACATGTTACTACTACTACTAAAAGTATTAACATGATGTGGGGAATTTAAATCTGTGTCTGAAACCTTCAAAAGTCTGCAGTAAGAGAAGATCCGCCGCCAAAGTTGTGACCGCCATGACATTGGTCTGAGGCCATGATGACGTTATTCCATTGAATTTCGTTTAGGGATATCCACCGAAAATGTATCGCGGAAAAACATCGATGTTTGCGAAAGAATAATTTTAATAGAATTAGAATTACAAAACAAATAAAAAATCTAATTATTCTAAGCTCACATCTTAACTGAAACCAAATGTAAAAAAGATCGAGAGGTGACGGCAAAATAATTATTTTACAAATAAAATTAAGGCCTGATACATCGATTAAAATACATCGATGCATCGACAAATATCAAATGGACACTGGGAACGGTCAAAGAGGAGATAGATCGTATAGCTTGCACAAACGAAATGGATAGAGCTAACAACCAGTGTTGCCAGGTCACAAATATTTTTATCAGTAGCTTGTTGTGAAGAAAATCAGTAGAAATTAGTAGAAATCAGTAGATGCTCAGAATATGAGAAAGTTGATTCAAAAACCATAAATATTTATTCGACACAAAACAAAATGCAACAAATTTTTAGGAAGGCCTTTCTCCGCCAGAGTCAGAATCACTATAGGAATCGTTTGATGAACTGTAATGCCTGCTTATTTATACCTCCCATTTAACATTTAATTTAATTTAAGATTTAAACTAAACTAAGAATTTAAAAGTTGAAAGTTAATTTTCTTATGCATGCGTTTATACCTCTCATTTAAACTAATTTATAATTTAATTAAATTTAAGAGTTGACCAACTTTCGACTTAAGGTAAAAGATCGTGCTAGATCGTGCTAAATCGCGTTAAATCGTTCTCCTCAACTGTCCGTGATTGGCCAGGAAGAAAGATAATTATTTTGATGGGTGACAATAACCTAAAATTATTATTGAAATTTTTATTTTTATCAACAAATAAAGTGGTTTTTCTCTATTTATTTTGACTGATCTAAATTCTTGTGATTTGTAATGGAAGACTAGGATTTGTTTTTTACTACTTGCTTTAATTGTTGTAACAACAGCTGGACAAATCTTCTTTTTTTTTGCACTTCATTTAATTTTATTTAGTGGCACGTTTTCGAGGTATAAATTAACAAAATAATTTCTTAGCTTAGTTTAAATGATAAATTAAATCTTAAATTAAATTAAATCTTAAATGAGAGGTATAAAGCAAGCATAAACAATGTGCACTATGCAGCATAAACAAAACAAATCATTTATAAACAGCAACATTACCTCATATCTTTGGATAAGAATTATTTCAAATTCAATTCAACACAGTCAACACTAAAATACTATAAAAAAAGGTACCAAACAATAAAATAAAGTTGACCTTAACAGGATTAACGAGCCATAGAACTAAATTTGCATAAATTCGGGGAAGCCCAACCGCCCAACCTATCATCGACGTGACGTTTGCTTGCGTGCGTCGGCTGAAACTGGGTTGCGGTGTTGCGGAGCGGCGGAACTTGGAATGGTTGCCGGCGTAGGAAAAGTAGGCGGGCGGGGTTCTCCTAACTTTCAAATTTACTGCATTCTCGAAATCTGTGATCGTTCCCATCGTACAAAAAGTGTGCTGCTGGTTGCGCTCTGTCGGTTTCGGTCGCGACGACAGTATACAGAATAATCAGTAGATTTGCTAATGATATCAGTAGATCAGTAGATGGGAAGGCAAATCAGTAGATCTACTGATAAATCAGTAGACCTGGCAACACTGCTAACAACCTGTAGCATAATATGTAGCAAGCAATTGTGCAAGTAGCCAAAGCGTTATTACAACACTGTCGGAAAGACCTAAGAAATATCACTGTCGTTGTCACCGAACATTATACCTTTTTAGTAGACACGTCGAACGTATGCAAATACCACCTAATGACTTCTGCAGAAATTGCAGACGGAGATGAAAAAGTAGTGGAAAGTATTCAACGTTGCTTATGTGAATACCTTGGCATCGCGAGAAGAAGGTTCAATGTCTTGGGCGAACCATTCTTTCAAATTATGAACAGTAGTAGCTGATTTGAATGAGATGACAAGATTCTTCTGCGTTCTATGTCTCACTAACCATCAGGAAGCTGATGCGGATAGGTTCGGCAGAACACGTGTGGTGTGTGGTATCTCACAATCAGTGGCGGCTCGTGACTGATTTAGATGGTGAGGCTAAGTTTTAGAAAAGAAGCGCCGCAGGCGAAAAATTTTCGCGACCACGCCCAACATGAAAAATTCACTCTGAAAAAAAAATTTTAAAAATAAGTTAAACTAAAAACTGAATTATCTACCTACCTACAAAGAGACGAGCAGGATAGTCGGGAGAAAAATTTTCGGGACCACGCCCAAAATTGCTCAAAAATTCACCAGAAAAAACAGTTAAAACATCGTGAAAACCCAAAAATCTTTCTATAATACCGCCGTTTTTAACATAACGACAAACAATAGATAATTGTGATTTACAAGTTATGTCTGTTGTTTCGTCAACTTGCCACGAAAATACAGGTACCTACATTTAGTAATTCCTCGTCAATAAAATTTTGCAAAATGCAGTTAATTGCCGCAATATCAAACGTCTCCCCAGAGTCTCCCGTAGTACGGATGGTTTTTTAACATATCGATTACGCATAGTATCGATATTTTTAAATATTATGATATTAAATTTATAATAATTTATTATCTGAAACCAAATCCTAGGGATTTCTTGAAAAATTCTGCTCACGCATTTACTAAAAAATTAACAAGATCACAAGTAGGATTGCGAATGTTTACATTTACCTGGGGAAGTTGTGCTAGGTCCCGCTGAATCCATTTTTCGCTAATAAGCACAAAACAAATAAACTAATAAGTAATAAAAGTAATGTAATATTAATATTTTAGAAAAATCACTGCCCATTGTTGGAAAAAAAGCAAAACAAAAATCAGTACGGAAAACCACAAAAGTATTTACCGAAAACTATAATAAAATACAATGCCGGTGTAAAAGTCAAATTCACTATGCACTCTTTCTAAACTCTATAAACTTTCAACTGGACAAACAACCTGTAATCTAATAATAGCATTTCTCCAAATACCGCGTCGCGGTTTAGATTAGTCCCCTCGTGTTCGCATTAAATTTACGTAAAGAGTTGAGGCTGGCCTCAAAAGAATGTTTTTATGTGCTATTTAAAGCTAGATTCGACTGGACTATTACGGTATTATACATCACCGTAGATATTTCCACTAATACGCTAGACAAGGAAGCGGGAGGCCGGGCCTCTAACCATATACGACCGCATGCAGAAATTAGATGGATGATATAAGAACAAAACAGGCAACGAACGGATCATGAAAGACAAGGAAGCGCGAGACCGGCTTCTACGATATACGACCGCATGCAGAAATGAGATGGATGATAGATGATATATTTCTAGCGAAGCGCGTTAATATTGACGGCATTGATTCTAATGGATATATTATTATATTTATGCAAATAGTAAAATAATATAAATTTGTAATTTATTTAATTTGCAAAATTATTAGTGAGGCACTGCCTCACCTGCCTCATAGGAGAAGCCGCCACTGCTCACAATGCCAGAAGTCTGCCACTCTATCTTTACGCAACCTAACAATTTTGAAGTATAGACGCTCATTACCAGGAGATGGTAAAAATGAATTAAATATATTGTTGTTATAAACAAAAGAGAAAATGGTTGAATGAAGATAAGAAGAGATGTATCTCCTGATGATAATCGTTTCTACGCTCGAAATATATTGAGGTAATGGAATAATTTTTATTATTCTAATAAAAGACAGAGAAAGACAGTGCTTTTCTTCTCGTTCCTATACTATCAACTCCACTTTGAACATGGACTATTGCTTCAAATTAAGCACTGTTTGCCCGTCAGCTTTCATATAATTATGCCTTATTTAACTCCCACAGAAAAAATGAGATTAGTAACTTTAATTGAAGAGGGATGGTCTGTAAGAAGGGTAGTAAAGAGATTTCGCGTCCCGAAAAGCACCGACCAAGATTTAAAATAAAAGTGCCAGACAGCCAGGAACTGGAAGACATAAAATACCTAAGTACGGAATAATAAGATTAAAACTTCAGACGAGTTATGGCGAAGAATTCAAGAATGACATGAAATTACTCCGAAGAAAAGAGAAAAGTAAAACACAAAAGTGGAATCTCTATCTTTGATAGTAACTGTAAAATCACCTAAAATGGACACTCCTCTGTACCTTGCACGCAGAACGTTTTATTGCAGCTAAACAAATCCGTTTTATGCAGGAATTTTCAAACATATCGATTTTATTAGTTTGTGTGTCAATATTAGAGGCATTGTAATGAGGGCGATAAATTCCTACAAAAGAAGTTAATCCAACACACAACAAATGACTTACCTACATACAAATCAATGTAGGTACATGGTACATGTCGTAAAAGGGAATTATTAAATGTTGTGTGCAGTAAAACTGTAAAATTGTAAGCATGAGCGCTTTGTTGTTTAAGAGTTTTACGACCTCCTCATGTAACATCGTATTACTGTAAGCCGAAAAGTATGCCGTTACCGAGCATATGCCACACCAGCTATTGGATGGATAAATGTCATGTACCTAATCCGGTTATTTAAAGCGATACTAGTTTCTCGCTAACTGTATTAGATTACCTATCATAATGATTATATAACCACAGGCGCCGATCAACAGCTTCATATTTACTCACTTGATCCAGCGGAGTAGCGGACACCCCCGCAGACCCCCCGCCCATCGAGGGAAGCCCTTTTGGTGATATTTTTTTTAACCCTTTTGGTGATTTGGTAAAAACGTTTTCAAAAAGTATAAATAGCTTTATTTTCTGGTGGTTTTTTAATTATGTGTCGATTGTGAATAAAAGCAGGGACGAATGTTTGTAGAAAAGTAGATAAGGTTATTTGGGCGACTTAGGAGTTTTGGGATTGAGGATGAGCAGGACAGTTAGGGTTACCATTCGTCCGGATTTTTCCGGACATGTCCGGAATTTAGGGGCGTCCGGACTGCGTCCGGCCGGTAAAGCAAACCGGGTCCGGAATTTATCCGGTCACGGCCGTGAAAGCATATTAATAAGCCAAGCACTACTCGGGTCTACCATTTTGCCGACCGCGGGAACATAATAGTATGCCATGCATACAGTTTTCTGGAAGTAATGTGAATCCCCGAACGCAGTCAGCCGCGCCCAGTGGTCTAAAGAACGAAACATACTTTTGCTGGACTCTGTAGAACATATTATCATGACGAGCTTTAATTTTGCCATGACTTGTAACGAGTCTTATGAATTTATGTCACTACCTGAAAATTCAGATATTTTAAAAGATGTAAAAGGAAAGGCTAAGTCGAGGGCTAAGTATACCTAGGTTACATTCAGTGGCGCAGCGAGGGGGGGGTTTTAGGGGTTAAACCCCCTCTCCCCCAGACGCCCAAACTAAGATGGTTTTTTACGGTTTAGACCAGGGCTGGAGCCTTTGAAAATGGTAAAAAGTGAAAAAAATAATAGTAGGATGGAACCCATTGGAAAAAGAAGAGAATATAATAAAAATGAAAGGAAAAATAATTTACGGGTGATCCGAGGTCGGAAAGTGGAAAGGCGTGAGTTTTTAAGGGTATAAAACGATTTATCTCGATTTCCGGCAAAACTACAAGTTCTATGGAAAAACGTTAAATAGCAAAATTGTAGGTAATAAAAAGATCTACAACTTTTTTCACATAACCTCAAAATTTATGTGAAAAATTCAAATAACCAAGTTTTTGGTTTTTTATTTTTATCTTTTATAAGAAATTTTTTTTCCACGAAACTTGGTGAAAACTTACCTTTTTATATCCCAAACACATTGTAATTTTTTTGATTTAAAATATTTATTTTTTCACCTTATTTTGACTTAATATCGAAAAAGCACCCTAATTTTCAATCGAAAATTCTCACGTCAAAATATCTGCTTTTTGTTCGTTGAAATCTCTACTTTCTGATGTTGTAAAAAAATATACATTACTATGGTAAAAGTGATGAAATCCCCTTTAAATCCTACCTTCAATTATATTTAGAACAACTATTTTCGCATATTTTTTGCGATCTTTATGTTTTATGGATTTGTAATTTTTTTGTTTATCAATGTAACATGGAATCTTACGTTTTTCGAGTAATTAAAGTATAAATTTTAATAAATAGCTCTAAATTGTACATAATAATTTTAAAAAAAAATTCTAATTCAAGTTTTTTTCGTTTCTTTGCATTTTTTGAGAACATTTACCATAGTAATGTATATTTTTTTACACCATCAGAAAGTAGAGATTTCAACGAACAAAAAGCCTACCGACTTTTTTAAAAAGCAGATATTTTGATGTGAGAATTTTCGATTGAAAATTAGGGTGCTTTTTCGATATTAAGACAAAAAAGGTGAAAAAATAAATATTTTAAATCAAAAAAATTACAGTGTGTTTGGGACATAAAAAGGTAAGTTTTCACTAAATTTATTTTTCTTGTAAAAGATAAAAATAAAAAACCAAAAACTTGGTTATTTGAATTTTTCACATAAATTTTAAGGTTAGGATGTGAAAAAAGTGTAAATACAAAAGTTCTAGATCTTTTTATTACCTACAACATTGCCATTTAACGTTTTTCCATAGGACTTGTAGTTTTGCCGGAAATCGAGATAAATCGTTTTCTACCCTTAAAAACTCACCCTCTTCCACTTCTTGACCTCGGATCGCCCGTAAATTATTTTTCCTTTCATTTTTGTTATATTCTCTTCCTTTTCCAATGGGTTTCATCCTACTATTATTTTTTTGGTTTCAAAAATTATCGACCCTGGTCTAGTTTTAGTTTTTAAAATTTTGAAATCCTGTTCTTTTTTTTTGAAACCCCCCCCCTAATACAAAATTCTGGCTGCGCCACTGGGTTACATATAGGTAGTATAATATGTCATTATTTGTATAATATTATGGTAAAAAATGACAATAAAATTTATATAAAAAAATAAATTTCGTTTTTCATTTGCTGCGCCTCCAAAGAAAAATATCCGGACTTTGTCCGGAATTTCGGGCCTGTTTGTCCTGAAAAATATTCTAGATAGATGGTGTAACCCTAAGGACAGTTCTGTGCATATCACCTTTTTCACTCCTTGTAAAACTATTATTTTTCATGTTTTCTAAACAAACTAATTTACTTTGGCAGAAGCTGTTGTCAGCATGTCAATTTTCTTCAAGGCATGATTTTGTTTTATCAGTTTTGCTGGTCACAGGCTACTTAATACATTTAAATCTAAATTTATTCTCAAAGGATGCTTTATTTTAGGAAAGTTCCAAGTTAACTTTTTAAAGTTTTTTAATGGCAGCTTTTCTAAAATCTAATAGTGTACTTATGGTATTAAAATAATCATAATAAAATCCTCTTTTTTTTAACCCGACGAGCCACCATGTTGCCGTTTAAAAAAGAATTAGTTATACAACTTTAAAAATTAAATTTTACATAGCACATAGCATTGGACCAAAAATAGTAAAATTGTATTTTTCCCAAGATTAAAGAACTGAAATAAGTGATTTTAAGGTATTCATAGCCCTCTAGATAAAACAATAAAATTGAAAAAAAAAATTTTCTTGGTGACAAAAAGTGTCAAGTGACACATCGTTGTATTTAGAATGTCATATGGAGTCAAAAAAAGGAAAAATATACAAGGCGTCCCATTTAAAAATCGAAAGTTTATGTCACTTCCGGTTAAACCGGAAGTTCTATAATGTTGAGTCACCTGTCAAAAAATGCAGTTTTATGTCGTATACAAATCCCCCGAATTTTATTCTATTATCTTGTAAGACAAAAAAGTTAGAGGGGCGAACCACCTTCCGTGGACACCTGGTATGTCAATCCGACGTCCAAAAATATATTATTATAGGTACCTTGTTGGTCAGCTGCTTTTTACGAAAATTGTAATGTTACGTAGTAAAGGTTGTTTATTAAAAAAAAACTAATGTAATTTTTATACATTTGACTTTTCGGATGTTGCCAATTTTACATTTTATATTACATCATTATAGACTTTTAGCTTATTTATGTGATGGATTGTGTATGGGTTAGGTATTTTTATTTGTAGTTTCTTAAATGCATTTATTTATTTTCGGATTTTAAAGGACATTTGCAGTCCTTTCACACCTTTCAAAAGGACAAAGGACATAATTTTAAAATAAAGGACTGTCCTTTCAAATAAAGGACGGTTGGCAACCCTACTGGATAACTATAAAGGTTCAAACGATGTTACCTACTCTCCAATAAATCACGGGCACCTCACTGTTCATTTAAATCAAGTAGTATACTAAGCCTAGGCGTGTTCGATCTAACATCAACTGATCTGACCTGTGTTCGATTGGCAAATTATGACTGTTCCCCCACTATGTCAAAGGGATCCCAACTTGGGATTCCCAAGTGAACATGGGAAATTGCAGAATCACCAAAATCAGATCAGTTGTTTGTTTTGTTTACTTTATGGTTTTGGACCTTATAGTTCCATTATGTCCCTGTTATTAGATTTTTGTTGGGTATTTATTAGTATTCTTTGATTATGTCTTTTCAGACGAGAAATTAACTGTGATGTAGAAATGGACGAATTACGTCTTTTTGAACCCATCTAGGTAAATAATATTTCCTGTACGTGAATGAGAAGAGTGGAAATAAAACATGTTAAAGTTGTTTTACTTTAGCCCCCGCTTTATAAAACACTACTACGCTACTATCGACTACTTAATTTTTGAACATGAAATGAGGTTAAGTCAAAATTCAAAATCGAAACCCAAACGAACAACTGACATAAAAATCTTCGGATCACTGAACTGATTTTTAAAATCAGATCGATCCAAATCACTTTATGCCTATCTCCAGTGGGCTGTTCTCTAGAATAAAACACAGAATTGCATACAAAAAGAAGTAATTTATTTAGTATTGCAGGTAGGTATGACCTACTAAAAATAATAATATACATACCGTGCGAGCAAAAATTATTTGCATCACAGAGGGCCTTGCATCTAATGACGTAATGCTTAGCCGTAGAGCTTAATACCTGTTGGGTGTCAGTAACTACCAGAATTAACAATCAATCAGTTATTCCGTCATCTTTGACAGTCGTTACAAGTAATTTGATTCATCGCTAATTTTTCCAATTTCTTGAACAATTCACACAATGGGCATTTCGGAACAGCACAAAACATTCATGGTTGAAGCGTATTTTCGAAACGGCATTAGAGTAAATGGTGAGTGGCAGCGGGTTTGTGCATGGACGATTTTCACGAATTCCTAACGTTGCTTTTATTGCTGGGGATTTTTATCATTGCCTGAAAAGAACCGTGGGTGGCTGTGTTTAGTGAAACGACGACAGATTGATTAGTTTTCGATCAGACTTTGAATTTCCACCTATTATAGATCACCTTGTTTAACGGTTATGGATTACTTCGTTTTTCCTCATTTAAAGAACATTATTTTTAAAACACCAGTTGCAAATTTAGAACAATTACAAGAAAGGATTATCCAAGAATGTGGTAACATTTCTCCAGAGATGTATATTCTTACTTTGTTAATTTTCTAAACAACAAAAATAAATTTGCATTTGTCTACTTATTTTATTACTCATTAGTTTGGCATATCATGTCATAATATGAATTTGACAAAATTTTAACCCAGATTTGGTTAAATATATCGTCCCCATATCATTATGATCTAAACCAAGCCCTGCGTTTTTTAATCCAAGCCCTCTTTGATGCAAATAATTTTTGCTCGCATGGTATATCGGTACTTCATACGAAGTCAGTTGAGACAACGTAAATATTGGGGGTACGATCAATTTACTGCATCACACACTGAAACTACAATACAAATATAACAAAATTTGTATTGATCGCTCGCCCTATACAGATGTTCGAAGATAGTCCGCGTGGACTTGACAAGTCTGTCATCAAATTTTTTTTAGTTTTTTTGTCTGTCTCAACTAAGATCGTATACACCTTACCTACCTATTATTAAATAGGTAGTATTTGCATTTTGTAATAGGCAATTAAAAGAAATTATATAAAAAATATTTTTCAGCATTTTTTGTACCTAGTAAAAAAAACACAGAACATTACAACTAAGTAAGCTACTTTTGGAAACATTTTTCATATTTTGAAAAAACCATTTTAAGTAGGTACTTAACCACTTTTTTTCTGCAAAAAATACATACGGGCTTATTAAAAATGTCAAGCAATAATTATTAACATTGACAATAATTGGTAGCCTCAAACCTCGCTTTAAGGTGGAATTTTCAATGTCATTCAATCTATTGCCAACCTATAACCTATTTAGCGTTGTTTTTTTTAGTTTATTATTTTCTTTACTAACTTTTAAATAACATCAATATCGTCGGCACATTATTTAGGTTATATCTGATATATCACAAAAGTATCAATTTATTTCATTGCTAATTTTGGGAGAATTGTAGGAGTGAAAGAATATGACATGACAATGACATAATAATATTTTTAAAAATCTTACTCAATATTTTTCGTTACACAATTCCTTGATATTTGTTTAATAAATATGTCAATTATTAGCTATAGAATATGCAGTCCATATTGATTTTATTTAAATATTGTGTAAAAACTAGAAAAATAAATAAAATCTGCGTAAAATAGGTTATAGGTTGGCAAGCATGTTGATACTCCCACCTTAAACATACCTATTCTTTTAACCCAACTTGCAGACAGAGTTGTTTCAAATCATTTTAAAAATAATTTAAATCAAAGATATTTCTTATTCCAACACATGATTTCGAAGATCGTTTTGTATGTAAAGAAAAATTGAAATCACAAATATTTTTTATATTTAGGTACATCCGGGGGTACATCATCATAAACTTTAAAAATATGACTGGCTAGAATTATTCAGGCATGATGACGATGTGTGATTGACAAGATTCAAATCTATTTAAAGAAATCATTTTATAAAAATTTAAATAAGTAAGTAAGTATTTACTTAAATTATTTTAGTGATTTAAGTAAATATTTTAAAAGATTTTTTCATTTAAATAATTTTGAAAGGATTTAAATCCGATTTTTTAGAAAAAATCAAAAAGAATTTTTAGAAAGATTTAAATCATAAATCAAAATTTTTTTACAGGAAAAATATTTAGAATCGAAGTATGAAAGTACCTAAATCAAAAAATGTATTTAAATCACAAAAACGATTTAAATCTCACTAAGTAAGTAATTGTGACAGCCCTAACTGTAAATATACCAAAAATGTCTCGATATATCAACTTAGGCTAGACCTCAAACCAGGCTTACAACAATGCTATTATGCAACATGAAAAAAAATTCACAAAGAGTTGAGGTTCCGTATAACATTGAATGACTTTGAGTAGGTAAATCAAAAGAATGCCATGCTATTATCTATCTAAAAAGAACAATTGTTTGAAATCTGCAAACCTGCTTTTAAATCAATAGTGAAGCAGTGTCAGAACCCCAGTCAGAACTAAGTTTATGTAATTTAATAAAAAAAAATTTTAATTTTAAGTACGGAAATTATTGATGAGCAGTTTACTACAAATTCTGGCTCATTTTATACAGAAATTGTCTTTATTTAATCAATTAATCTGGTCATTATAATAAACATGAGTAAATTAACAAAACATTGAATTCAGAGGTTTTTTCTGGAAGGCAACACCCGGGGCAACACCAAACTGTGACAGGTAATTAGGTAATAACCCAGGCAATAAACTGTAGGTATTACTTTTATTTAGCAAAAAGATCTTCGTAGATCAACAGCACACAAAAACTGATAATAAATAAATTTACTTACCTACCTCCTAAGATTTCCAAATTACCTACCAAGCTTTCTTAGTTCTTATCAGCATTATGAGAATTGATAACATGCTTTTTCAAACCCTTTTTCAAAGAAAATGCTTTGCCACAATAATTGCACATATAAGGCTTTTCACCAGTATGTGTCCTTAAATGAACTTGCAAATGAGTATTCTGGGTAAATCTTCGTTCACACACTTTACATTCATATTTTCTCTCACCAGTATGAACCCGCATATGTCTTTGTACTGCATTACTATAAGGAAAACTTTTACCACATATTGAGCACAAAAAAGGTGTTTGCTTTGATTTTTCACCAGGCGCTCTTTCATGTGACCTTAAATGTCTACGTTGAGAAGATATTCTTGTAAATGTTTTCTTGCATATTGAACATGAATAATTTTTTTCACCAGTATGACTTGTAAGATGTTCCTTTAAATGATATTTTTGTTTAAAAGATTTTTTACAAAAAGTACATGAAAATACTTTATTTTGAAAGTGCACTTTAACCTTGTGTCTATTTTTTCCATAACTATCTCTAAAGTTTTTGCCACACAAATCACATTCAATTTTTCCTTCAATTTTTCTATCCCTTTTCTTCAGTTTTTTCTTTGAGGTATTTTTAGTTATCAGATCTGTCTCTAAATCTGATTCCCCATCCGAACTCTTTAAAATTGCATTTTGTCCACATTTATGTTGAGAAAATTCAGTATTATCAGCAAATATTGCTTCGCAATTTTTACATGGATAAAAGGAAAGTAAATCCTTGCTTACTTCCTCTGCTTTTAAATTTTCTGCATTCACCTTAATTTCATAACTACAAATTGAGGTTGTGACATCATTGTCTTCATTGTTAGCTTCGTCACTTGTTTCAGCATCAGATAGTTTAATGTCAATTTGATTTAATTTATATGTCTGATTTGGTAAATCAGGTGATACTGTATCTAAGAAGGCTGTTTTCCAAATTTCTTGAGATTTTAAAAGCCTCTTTCTGAAATGACAAGCTTCGTTAAGATCTTTCATACAATTTTCACATAGAACGGTACAGTTGTTGGTCCACTAAAAAATAATATTTTGTTGAGATTCAAATTTAAGAAAAAACATGCTACATATTTACTGTAAATCTGAACATCTTTAACTACTTAGTAGTGAGGATCAACCACTAAATTGGAAATTAAACTCAGTAGGGGATCGACAATATTTTATTGATCAGTGGATGAAAAGAATAAATGTCTAAGGTAGTACTTACTAATTTTTCTTGTATAAAAGTCTGCAATTTTTCCAATAAAGTAATCTCTTCTGGATCTGCAAGCCATAACTCAAACAAATCCTTGTGATTCTTGGACTTGGAATTGTGAGTTTTAAAGCATATTATGCAAGTTTTTGGTAACACTTTTGAAACATTTGGTTCATTGGTTTCTAAAATATCTTCCATTTCCATTCCTCTATTACAGGAAATTCCGAAAACAAGCTCGTTTCAAATAAAGACCAAGTTTTGAAGTTTTATGTTTTTGTTTAGTTTTTAAGGTTATGTTATTATTATTTTGACATCTGTGGGAATTGGGAATAGATAGTCAGTCACTTATCGGGAGAATAAGAAATATAAATTGGCACGTTAACAGCGTGGCCTTCTGGGATTCAAGGAAGAGCGCGTAGAAGGAATGATGTCTTTACTCATATTAAATCGAGAAAGGATAATAAGGCTATGGTTTACAGCACAGCGATAACACGGTTAGGGGGGCAAGCAAAATGCAATTGACAAATTTTGTGAATGACATTTCCGCATCAAAATCGCGTTAAATACGACTCATATCATACTCATATCTATAGTTGTAGGACATACCGTTACCTAGTACTGACGTAGGTAACGGACATACCCATAATAGACAATACAATAAGGTAAATTGTCTATGGACATACCTTGTGGAAATGACAAAATTTTGTATATGGATGGATTAGGTATTAAACCTGATCGAAACCGGCCACCTATAATATTTTGGGTTTTCAATATACAGGGTAGGTACTACAAATTAGAGTTGTTAAGAAAAGAACGGAACAGGTTCTTTAGAACAGGTTAGAGATAGCCTGTTCAGTGAACTGTTCTTTGTAAAAGAACTGAACCGGTTCTTTAGATAGACTTATGACTTGCGCTGGAGTGATGTTAAAGAGTTAAAGAGCAGGGAAATTGCTGCGTTCAGCAGTTCTGACCCGGGAACCTTGTTCACCTGTTGTATTGTCACAAAAAAATAGGTAAAAGGTCGTCACCATAGTAGTAAAAAACCGCTTTTTGTTAATCACTTTCTAAAAAAAAAAAAAAAAAAAAAAAAAAAAAAAAAAAATATATACAAAACACAGTATCTATTTATATTACGTTCACTTCGATTTTATTGAGCAATCTGGTTTTTAACTGACATTTTTCTTTTAGATTTTTAAATTTACTAGCCACATTCCAAAGACTAATTTTTAACAAAACTGATATAGATTTTCTTATAATAATTAGTATCCATAATTGGGTTTTGGGTAAAAATAAAACCATGTCTAAAGGAATCTTTACAATCTGAACCACCATTTTGGGCCTTAAACATTTAGTAACTGGGTTGACCGGGTGGTTGTATTTGTTGGGTAGGGATGGAGATAGTGCCCAACGGCATAACGCTGCTGACCGACTACTCGGGGCGCAGCTCAGGGGAAGCCTACGTGCAGTTTGCAAACAGGGAAGTGGCAGAGCGGGCTCTACAGAAACACAGGAAAAAGATTGGACACAGGTGGGGTAAGGGCATAGACATAAAGAGTAATGCCAATTGCCCAAGTACAGTTGTAAATTTTAGTAGTCTGTAGTAATCAGCAATTAAATTTTATTAAATGGAACAAAGTATTTTCAGTCAGCATTATTCATCTAAACGCTACGACAGTGACGAAATTATTCTTAATAAACTGCTTTTTGAAAAAATAATTTTTGGGTTACAACCATGGCAATAACGGTAGTCTTCTCTTTATGCCTATGGGATTGGGGAGGGGGGCGGGCGGGGGGTAACCCACAGCACGCTCTCTCCATGTAGGGTATATTTAGGGTATAGTTGTTTTACGTTTTTCAGTAAGTTGACACCTTGATACTTGTTGTATAAAGGGTGGTCGACACACAGGTGAACAGGTTTACGGAACAGGTTCCCGAGTGAGGACCGAACTGTTCGAACCTGTTCAGCAATTTACCTGTTCTTTAACATCACTACTACAAATTCGTGTGCGTTCGAGAGAATCCCGAAAACGGTAGAGAAACGAAGATGAACGAAACGATCCAAGAAATTGAGGCAAAGTTGCTTATTTCAAGGCTTCATAATTTGCAAATATCCCGAATACCTTTATTGGATGTAAATTTTCAGTTTCGGTTTTTTATTTTATGCGCCTTACTATATGACTTGGGAAAAACAAAAAAAAGTTTTCATAGCCAGCTTTTATGTTTTACAAGATGGCGTTATTAGTTTCAAAATTCGACGTTTTGTTCTTTCCACCGTCAGCTTTAGAAAGTTAAAGCAAGTCAAAGCTTTTAAAAATTTTGTAATGTTTCGTCATCAAATAACACATATCATCAGTAGGTATATAGATATATGATATATTTCAATATAGCCAGCTTTTATGTTTTACAAGATATGGCGTTATTTCAAAATTCGACGTTTTGTTCTTTATAAATACCACCGTCAGCTTTAGAAAGTTAAAGCAAGTGAAAGCTTTTAAAAATTTTACTGTTTCGTCATCAAATAACACATCATCAGAGGTAGAAATAGAAATTTCAATATAGCCATCAACCTTTGTGTTACCTATACCTACCCAATTATAAAGAAAATAAGAATATAAACTTAAAAAATGAAATTATTTCTCATGTCTTGAGTATGGTTATCGTAAATTAATATAACTTTTGGCTAGAATTTTATCGAAATAATAAACGGCTTACTTACTTAAATTCTAAAAATAATTGTTAGGTAAGTATATAAAGCCGGAATGGTAAAGAAATAAATCTTTCAGACTGATGATGTATTATTTGATGACGAAACGTTAAAATTTTAAAACTTTCAAGTTAAGGAAAAACCGTTTGCGCACATTCATTCCTATCTTTATTTTTAAATTTCAACCTAAAAATAGAAAGCGGTAATAATTTTTAAAAAATTATAATTTATATCTATAAAGAAATGTATTATCTATAAATAAAGTAAAATACTTATTGTTTAATTAACAAAAACAAACAGAATATTTTACGAACAAAACAGGTAGAGGAAATGAGGGTAATTCGGAATACTGTTGGTAATTTGGAATACTTAATTATTGCATGATGGAATGCGTGGCGCCATCTCGTTAAATATGGCATAAACCACTATAGCTTAGCATGCGTTTAGTGGACAACTGCTTTTCTAGTTACTTTGATTCATGTTAGAGTGCAAACACATGTGAACATTTTATTGTGGCGTGATTAAAACTTTTTAAGTGAAAATTAAATCGGCAATCATCGCATCCATTTTTGTTTTTAAATTAACTTTTATTGGTTCCTCAGGTAAGTAAAGGCTTAAATTTTAAGTTGTTAATTATATTTTTTCGGTATGTAAAAGCATTTATTTTTTGGGACGCATTATGGCGTAAATCTTCATGTTGCTAATTTGGAATACTTACATATGAAGCAAATTTGGAATATTCCAAATTATTTTCATCTGTTTACGCCAGAAGGGGGTAGTGTTTTTCGATTGTATGTAGATTTACATTATATATAGAATGTCCCTATGTATGTGTGTAGGCATATTTCTTGTTTCTCTCGTTTTAGTTCAGTATTTTGTAGTCAGGATTTTATCTTTTTTTCAGCAATCTTTTTTGTATCTAATATTTTATTTTTACTTTTATTTTAGTCATGTCACCCAAAAAATCTCCTAAAAAGAGGCAGAACTGGAATCCAGAAGATATGGCCGCTGCTGTGCTGGCAGTAAGGGAGAAACAAATGGGATACCTTAAAAGGCATCCATAAACTTTAAGGTACCAAGAACTACATTATTTAGACTTGTTGCTGAAAAGGATACACCAACTGAACAGCTTGTTCGTAAAAATATTGGGCGAAAACCTGTTTTTACTAAACACTTTGAATCTCTTTTGGTCGAATATGCGCTTAAAATGGAGTCCAAATTTTACGGATTAACTCAAATGGATATAAGAAGATTAGCTTATCAACTAGCTGTTAAAAATAACATTTCAAACCCATTTACTTCCAATGCATCAGCTGGCCGCTATTGGCTAGATATGACGCCGGAACATATGTGTGCGACTTCTGTAAATCTACCTAATTTTCCCTTTTAATAAATGTTTGGTTCCTACTTCAACAATGTTTCATTTACCTTTTTAATAAAAAAGCATGTGCTGCTATTTTGGAATATTCCAAATTGGTGGTATTCCAAATTAACTGCATGTTACGTAGACAGAGATTTTTGACACTTTATTTTTCATTAGTGAACAAATACTTTTAAATTAATTTAAATACTTTGAAATTCTCGTATGGCGTAGTACACTGAGCGAAATATCGAGTTGAGATAACTCAAATATGAATTATCCTAGCTCGACGCGTGTTGCCAATAGGGGACAGCCCAGACCTCTGAATTACAGCAACTAAATCAAACAAATTGCATTAAATCACTGTTTATAAGTTGTAATAGCTCAGAAAATGTGTTATTTTATGCACTGGGATAGCTCACCCAACCGACTTAAATCATTGGTAAGCTAAGGCTACCGTAGCTGCGACTTGGGTTGCAAGCAATTCATTGTTAAAGCTGCCAGAGACCAATAGGTGAATTGTGATTCGTTTACTACTCGGGCTAGATTAATTCATGAGTCGAGCTATAAAAACTTGATTATTGAGTTGTCCTAGCTTACGATGATGGCTAGAATAACTCACTCGTTTGGCTGTCAGAAATACTGTACTTTTTTTTTTGAAAATATTAAATGATGTGTTTTAGGAGTGTATTTCGAAACTTAATTCAAACCCAGTTATTAGCTAAAGTACGTTTATTCGTGAAATAAAAAAACATTTTTACATTTAACCAACGAATTTAAAGAATTACTTCACCAACAATAATGATAAAAGTTGAACAGTAAAAAAATGTTTTATACAAAAGAAATATATATAATATTTAATATAAATATAAATAAAAATATCACTAAATAGCTTTAAATGTAGTTACTTCAATGTGTAATACATCTACAAATCTTGATAGAATACATATCTTAAGCAACAAAAAATAAGCGAAGAAAAGCGAAAATTTTTTTTAGTCTTTCAGGTAGGTTGCTAATATCCTAGAACAAAAATATCAATAAAAACACAATAAATTTGTTTAGTCTGTTTGTCAGTTTTGTCTTCCTGTGTCTGAATGACTAGTATTTTAAGCCAATTGACTTTTTCGGTATTTCAAAAATAAAATTACATATTTTTTTAACATGCGATTTTTAAATTAATACAATGTCAACTGTCATTAGCATAAAATGTGAAATCTTTTGTGCATCCTCAAGTATTAAGTTTACACACACGAGTACTTAATGCGTGTTAACTAAATATGAAATTTAGTATCCTTCTCGAAGGATTTTCCGAAACCTACGCTTATAGTTTTTCTTGAATATTAACAGATGGATAGAAAAATCGACAATTTTTATTTCAAAAATCTTAAATAGTTTATCAGTCTCAGAGCGTGTTGCAGTAAAGTTATATTATTCTTAGAAAACATATTTTACACTTAATTTCAAATAGGTCAACAAAATTTAAAAGGTCCCATTCCATTAACACTTACTTTACTTTTTCGTGTCCGGAATGAGTTTCTCGGCCCAGTAATGGGCCACGTCTAATGCTTCGGGTTTGCCCAGCCACAGGTCGTCGAGGGAACACCGTGCGGGGCAGTTCGGGAATATCAGGAGATGTTTCATGGTTTGAACTGCGCCACAGTCACACTTGTCGTCATTTGGTTGAGATAGGCCCCATTTGATCAGACTGGTTTTAACAGGTGCAACCCCTGTTCGGATGCGGTTCAGCATTCTCTATGTTTTAAAGTCGCTCGAAACGCCGCTGGACGCAACGTGCATTAAGTTACTTCTGCGCCTACGCGTGATCGAATGTATACTAAAACTAAAACAGTAGAAAAAACCGCACCCAACCGGCGCGAGCACAAATTCGGAACTTTCCGTGACTGTTCGGTCGGTGATTTACCCACGATATGGGGTTTTGTAGCACGTTTTATGACTTAATTTTAAACAAGTCCTGAATTATTCCAACCCAAAATAATTTACACATGATGATGAGTTAAAATAATGCACATCCGGGTAAAAAGGGCACTTTTAAATCTATTAGTAAGTTTTCCCAACCCAAAAACGGAGTTCGGGTAACGTATAAAATGGTTACAAGATGAGGGATTGTGGCAATCCCAGATGTGTTTAAAATGTTGATAAAAAATCTTTTTCTGTGTTAAGGCGAACCAAAAGAAGCTGAATAATTGTAGCGTTTTTAAATGATTTGTGATAATTCGTAGGCTCAGCTGGCACAACATAGAGACGTGCATTAAAGTAGCTCTAATTTTGCAACTCACGACAGTGGTAGATCCATTTTTGTCAGTGTACATATCTAGACCTAAGACATGTTAATTATTTTAATCAAAATATTGAACATTTAAATTTTTTGCAAATTTCTTTGAAAGTACTATTCCGAATTACCCTCATTTCCTCTACGTACATACATACACATACCGATTATAGATTCTCTGTGTTAAACACACATATCCTATAGAGATCGACTATATTTTTGAATCAAATTAGCATTTGGACAAAAAAAAATATATTACTTTTCAGTTGATAAAACGTAATATAGAAAAAAATCTCTTTTAGAGCCCTGAGGAGGACCTCATAAAGGTCGAAATGTTGGCAATAAACAAATCTTCTAAGCTGTTTTATTGACCTCGAACCAACTAACCTGTCCGTTTAAAAAAAATATTATTTCTTAAAAAACGATTTTATCTTTATTTTTTGTATATATTATATAGGACCTACTTATATCCACAACTCCTTGTGCAAATTTCACGTTTATCTAGATAATATGAGGACCCAAATTGGATCACAAAGCCGCTGTGTTTCCGATTAAGTTCGCCCTGAATAAATCACATCTTAAATAAAATTTGAATCCCTGCATAAAATAGGAACAAAATATTTAGGTAAAAGGCAAAAAAGATAAAATAAGAAAAAAAAGTTAAGAGCGGCGATTGGTATCGATACCAATTACCGGGATTGGGACCTATTTTTTTTTTCTCATAAACTATATAGTTTTTTTTGTTAATTTACTTTAACAAATAGGTACACTGACCCTTTTTTTAATACCCCATATTTCGAAATAATGCTTGTAGGGAGAAAAATATTTTTAAAATCATACTTACCGTTGCCAGTGTAAGAAATTGAGCGATTGAGATTTTTAAAACTTCTTTTATAACAATAGGTATACAGCAAGAAAACAAAGTTTTTACGGTACTTTTCTCTAATTTTGCATGGTATTTTATGAATCAATTTTTTTATAAGGTTTCATGGAGAGTTAAGTGTTCTAATGAGTAAAATCAGACTGATAAATCACTGTATGTCGAAACAAGTGTTTATAAAAAATTTAATAAAGATTTTTAGGTGGATTGTGTTATTTTTTGCCCTATACTTATAGTTTTTATACAAACACGAGTTTTGTACTTTTGTACTCATAAATCCATAAAAAATACACAATCTTATAAAACCTTATTAATTCCCCATAAAAATACGTCCTGATATACTCACATGAAACTTTATAAAAAGTCTTATGACCACTACTTATAAAATACAAATAAATGATATGTTTTAACTAAACCTTAAGAAAAATCCAAACAAAATTGATTTTCTTATGGACTCCAATAAATTATTAGAAATATATTCCGTAAATGCGGTTTGAATTAGACACCTTATTAAATTTGTAAAACTGCATAGATCCTTATTACATTTACATAACAATATAATATGGGAAATAATAGGCCATATTTGTAGTATCCCATGCAAATAGGGGATCCGTTGAGGCCTAAAAAATATAATAAATAAACTAAATAATTACATTGGAAAAAAATATTTTAGAATACCTATTAAAGAAGAATAGAGAGGCTAAAGGCTGTGTGGTTTTAGAGGACAGAGACAGAAGAATGAAATAGAAAAAAAAGGAAGAAAAAGATAAAAGATAAAAAAAAAATAAAAAGATAATATTAAGGGTGAGTCGAGAACGAACCTTGTTTTAAATAATATAATAGTACTACAAAAGTATTGATAATTATTATACTAGCAATAAAGTAATATTCATTTTATTTTATTTTCAAATGTACTTATTAATATTGACAAAAAAAATTTTAAATTTGTTAATAATAATTAATACCATAATTAAAGAAATTTTTCAAAAATTGCTTATTATGAGAAGGATAAGTTGTCGGCGAATATTTAAGTGATGTAGGTATATAATTATATTATACAGATATGGTTTTTTTTTTAATTTAATAATTTTATAGAAGAAACAAAGTTGTAGAATAACCCATTTAGTAATACCCAGTAGTTTAGTTGTATCTACTATCTACCAAGTCTACATAAAGCGTCAAGTAAAGTATAAAGTTAAAGTATGATAATTTATCATACTGAGAGATGTGGGTCACTCTGTAATCCGTGTAGAGTGTTTCTAATTTGACTTTTTAAGCTGGGTACCTACTTAGATAATAGACGAGTAGAAAAGTGACTGAATGTATAATCTTTGGTAAATAAATAACAAAAACAAAAGTTCATTGCACTCGTGACGGACCTGTGAAATCTGTAAATCTTGTTTTATTCCCTTGTTTTGACTTATTTCATTTTTCTTATCTTAGACGTGAGTGATAATTATTGATAAAATTTCCTAAAGCTATTTTGCCAGTGCATGTCAACCTTTATATTTTATATCAGTTAGCACAAAAAGCTTTCATAATATTTTATAGCCATTTAAACTGATAATGTAATGCTGTGTGACATTATGAAAACGTTGGTCAGCATTTAAGTGCTGAAAATACACTTTCTCCATGCGTTAGGAACAACATTTGTTTCTGGAAGCCTAAAAAATAAATATATACAGATATTAATATTATTTCATTAAAACATTTCTTGTTGAAATTTTGAAAAATTTATTTTTCTGCACTAGTACGAGAAGTACATCTTATAATATCGATAAGTGATACTTTATGCTAAGAATTAATTTTGGGGCTCGTTGTGATTGCAGAAAAATGTAACCAACAAAACATTAAAAACATCTAATAAAAATATATTACTGGTATCTTGATTTCACAATATTGCTTACTGATGTAAATGTACGATCGTCCCAAAGAAAATAATACATATTTCAGCATTATTTTAATTGTGTTTTCGTAAATCAATATACAAAGTGAGCTGAGAACATTTCGGTTTAATATTAATAAACAATTTTAAAAATTTTAAAACGTTTTAATTTAACAAGGAAATTTAGTAGATCTAATTAACTCTAAAGATTTTTTACAATATGTCTTTTAAATTTGCTAGTTGGGTAACTGTTGTTACTAAAATCGATTTTCCATTACTAAATAGATATTTTAAATAGGTACAGGGTGATAGCGTATAATGTTACCCCCCTTTAACATCTTTGTTTCGCAATTAAGAAAAAACTGTTAAATACAAAAGTTGTAGGATTTAATGTAAACTTCTTGCAAAATATATTTTCGTAGATACAGGGTGTTGCATAAAAGCGTGACAGATCAAAATTATATATTTTTAAATAGAATACCCTGTATATTGTTACATAATTGGATTTTACGGACAATTCTAAACATACACTACTCAAAACAATTATCGCATATTTTGAAAACCCTCTGCAAAATGCTATATTTTTTACTTATCAATGGCAGTACTATTCGATTAGTTGACCATAGAGTTTCGCACGATATTTTTAATTTGCTGAAATTTAAGATATGAACGACAACAACAGACGCCTTACTAGACATTTGACAAATGCTGAGGCACAAACGGCTGTTATTCTGTCAACTAAGGGATACAATCAAGTCCGCATTGCGCAGATTTTAAATGTTACCCAATCGTCAGTAAGTAGAGTGTTAAGACGGTATAGGGAGACTGAGGCATTCTCAAGACGTCCTGGTCAAGGCCGCCCTAGGGCCACAACTGCAGCACAGGATTGATTTTTGCGGTTGCAAACTTTAAGAAACCGTACAACCACAGCGAGGAATTTACAAAATGCGCTAAAAAGAACTTACCAGGTTAGGATCAGTGATCAAACGGTTAGAAACAGATTGAGAGAATACGAATTAAGGCCAAGACGAGCAGCAACGGGACCACGACTCACCAGACAACATCGCGTATACAGATTAGCCTTCGCCAGAGAACACCTGAACTGGAGAGCAGCTGATTGGGGTACGGTCTTGTTCACCGAGGAGTCCAGATTTACACTCTCAACAAATGATCGTCGTGTAAGGGTATATAGAAGACCAGGAACCCGATTTGTACAAGCCCACATTTGTCAGTTGGATGCATACGGTGGAGGAGGCATTATGGTTTGGGGAGGAATAAACTTTCATGGACGCACCAACCTTCATATTGTACAACACGGTACTTTGAATGGTGAAAGGTACATTACTGATATCCTTCAAGAATATGTGATTCCTTTTGCCCCATTTGTAGGCGATAATTTCATATTAATGCATGATAATGCCCGTCCACACACAGCACGCATTGTGACGGGGTTCATGCGGGACACGAATATTGATGTCATGGATTGGCCAGCAAGGTCACCCGACATTAATCCAATTGAACACATGTGGGATGCACTCGGAAGAGTCGTTAGAGGAAGATTAAATCCACCGGAAACTTTGGAACAATTGTCTGACGCTCTTATAGAGGAATGGAATAGAATTTCCGAACAGTATGTTCAAAATTTAATATTAAGTATGGGGAGGCGCTGCAGGTCAGTTGTAACGGCTAGAGGGGGTAATTATCGATATTAATTTATAATTTGTAGTGTAAAATTCGTTATGGCCGGACAGTTATATTAATTTTGTTCTTTGGTTTTAATGCCAATAAAACAATAAAAAATTAAAAGTTGCCTTATTTCGTCAATTTTGTGTAAATTTTGCAACACTTCGTAAAATTCCTTCAAACATTTGTCCTTACTCTGTAAAAAATATTTAAATCAAAGTTATTTTTATTTGCTGATTAAATATGGCCATTTAAGAAAATATGCGATAATTGTTTTGAGTAGTGTAATTTATATATACCACTATATATCTAAATTGAACCGTTTTTGATTTATTGATGTTTGAAAATTACTATATATTATATAAGAAAATAAGGTCATTCAAGTCAGGATGTATCGTTTCCATGGATAACAATAATAACAATGGTAACTTTATTCAGTTCAGTATCGTCATCCTGTTATCCATGGAAACGATACATCTACTTGAATGACGTTATTTTATTATATAATATATAGTAATTTTCAATCATCAATAAATCGAAAACGGTTCAATTTAGATATATAGTGGTATATATAAATTATGTTTAGAATTGTCCGTAGAATCCAATAATGCAACAATATAGAGTGTATTCCATTTAAAAAAATATAACTTTGATCTGTCACGCTTTTATGCAACACCCTGTTTCTACGAAAATATATTTTGCAAGAAGTTTGCATTAAATTCTACAACTTTTGTATTCAAAAGTTTTTTCCTAATTGCGAAACAAAGAAGTTAAAGGGGGGTAACATTATACGCGATCACCGTGTACCTTTAAAGACGTCCATGACACAAGGGCTCTACAAGAGAGTAAAGAGGGGGGAGGGTTAATCTGCTGAGCCGAAAGTCAATGAGGCCCAATGCTTTTGAAATCCAAGCTCAATTAAACTACTATTTTTAACCGACTGTTTGAAAAAAACAAAATATTTACCTATTATTAAATTTTTTTCCCATTAAAAATTAATGTTTATAACAGGTCCTACCCTGCCGAAAAAACCTCGAAAAGTCTTTTAAATTCTCCTAGAAATTTTATAAGAATCTGTAAGGGTTAAGACATTTAATAAGGTTGCTAATACAAACCGTCCTAAATGTTTTATTAGAGTTAATAAAAAAATTAATTTTATATGGATTATTTCTTGGGGTTCAGTACGAACTTATTACTTATTTGGGTTTATAAGTAATGCAGTCATGTGATTTGTCATAAATTTTTATATGGTCATGGTTTATAAGGACGTAACTTTATATGAAATTATTTTATAAGTTGATCTTATAAAAATCTCATACTGATATTAACCATAAATTCTCATAGATGCTATATAAAAAAATACTTTAAGTGATATAAACCATAAACACTTTTATAAACTCGGCAACCTTATACTGCATACAACCTTATAAATTGTAAAACCTCGTAGAAATTTTATAAAGTCATATCGATCATAAAACTTCATTGGATTTTATAAAAATAGACAAATTTATAACCGACCACAGTTTCCCGATGCAATTTAAATTCAAATACTTATAAACTTTATAATTTATTTATTTTTATTTATTTATTTATTTAATCTCTTACAAACACAAAGTAGTATTTACAAGTAAGAGAGCTTAAAACTACGGACTAGAAGAAGACAAAAGAAAATTTCAACATTTTTAAAGAACTTTACTATATAAAATTTAGATCTGTAGTTACGTTATCTATAAGGAAATAAGACTTAATTTCTATAGCGTTTGACTTAAATAAATCACCGGGTTCTATATTTCCCGTCGATAATCGATCCTGACAAGTGATTTGTCTTTGAGCCCTGTTTCCTTCTGCCAAACTGAGCCTCACTGATGAGCCGTAATAACGGCGAAACGCGTCTGGGGATGGGTTTGGCGGAAGGAAACAGACAACACTTTTTTGAATTAAATAAATCAATATTAGCCCTATCAATTGAACGATTACATTGTTCTAACATATGATTAAGTCGTGAACAATCCATTGGATTTGTATAAAACAACCTCATAGGTACTTCTAATTCTCAAATTAATTTTAGGGCCATTTTATTTATATTGTTGATTAAACACAAATCTTTGTACTTAAGATTATTAATGATAGAGAATAAAAATAATATAGCCTGCATAGATCTTCTCTTTTCTAAAGTTATAAAATTAAAAGAATCAATCATTCTTCTATACGATATCATATATGGATATTCATTATTTTCCTGACATACAAATAACGCAGGAATCTTTTTTGTACTCTTTCAATGAGATCTACATTCGTCTTGGCTTGAGGCGCCTAAATGACAGATGCATATTCTAAATGGGGTCTTATCAAGGCATTATACAGTTTTATAATGCAAGGGATCAGTATACGTTATAAAAATAAGTAAATATAATAATTAAATATACTTACATAAAATATGGGTATTCATAACTGAAGATTTTTTTTTAGTGTCTGTAATGCAGACAAATTTTTAAACCGTATCGATTCCTGCAGATGTCGCTATATGTCGGCGAGACATGAATGAATTAAAATGGATCTTAATAATTAATGGTCGTGAATGAGTTCCTTAATAACCCCTTCTCCCAGTTTGAAATCGCAGACTTTTTTCTATTTTCAAATTTGTCTGCCTGCCGCTAAACATTTTTCAGTTGTAAATTCATAATTTAAAAAAAGGGTGAGATTAAAAATGATACGACTAGTTAGGCCATAAAATATTTAAAAAAAACTCGTTAATTATATACGGGGTGTCTGGAAATGACGATGGTATAAAGTCGTATAATCGACCGTTTTCGAGATAAACGGACTTTAATGCTCAGATTTTTTTTTTAATAATAATTGTATTAATAAAAATACCAACAAATCAATAACAAAATAATAAACAACACTGTCCCTAAATTTTTAAATCCTTTTAAATGTTATTATAAATTTTATAATAAGTACTGAAAATGATTTCCGTTCATTTCAATCCATCCTTTCTCATAGATCTTCTAACTTTTCTAAAAATACCAGGTTTATTTCTTATAACTTTACAATAAGCAAACACCCGCTGGTGTTCCTAATGAGCACATGTAACTCCGCATAAAAATAAAGCAAAAAAATATTATATTTTTATCTTTTATGAGCTTTAAAGAGGTTTTCCTGATTGGTACATATGAGTTCTCGTAAAAAAGGAGCTTCTTAATACTCATAAAAAGTTCGGAATTTCTGTTTCAATAACCGATTTAGTTGTTATGGTTTCTTTTCATCAGAATTTATGAGCCATTTAGGTTAACTCTAAAACGTGTACATATTATACCGTGCGAGCAAAAATTATTTGCATCAAAGAGGGCTTGGATTAAAAAACGTAGGGCTTGGTTTAGATGACAATGATATGCGACGATATATCTAACCAAATCTAGGTTAAAATTTTGTCAAATTCATATTATGACATGGTATGCCAAACTAATGAGTAATAAAATAAGTAGACAAATGCAGATTTATTTTTGTTGTTTACGAAATTAACAAAGTAAGAATATACAGAAAGAAAAAGAAAAATTATTACATGTATTCTGAGAATTCACATAACCGGAGAGGTGGAACCAGGCTTCATCCGAAAAAATGTTAGGTCTAATAAATCATTTATTTCCAATAAATTTTGGATAAACCATTGAGAGTAATTCCAGCGTCTTTTAAAATCCGCGGCTTGTATTTCTTGGAATAATTGCACTTTATAAGGAAATCTCATAGCATCATCTTAAAAATCTGCTTCTTAAAAATAGACCTGTATGTTCTATAAGATCTTCCCACTTCTTGGGACAGGCGTCTTATAAGTACAATTTGTTGACGTATTTTGCATTATTTCACGAACATTTGCAACAAGTTCTTCTGTTCTTACAGATGGTCTTCCTGCTCCTTTTTTGTGTTGTATAGAACCTGTTTCCCTAAACACAGCCACGGTTCTTTTCAGGCAATGATAAAAATCCCCAGCAATAAAAGCAACGTTAGGATAATGTTCGTGAAAATCGTCCATGCACAAACCCGGATTGTATTGCCACTCACCATTTACTCTAACACTGTTTCGAAAATACCATGAATGTTTTGTGCTGTTCCGTAAAGCCCATTGTGTGAATTGTTCAAGAAATTCGAAAAATTAGCGATGAATCAAATATTACTTGTAACGATTGTCAAAGATGACGGAATAACTGATTGATTGTTAATTCAGGTAGTTACTGACACCCAACAGGTATTAAGCTCTACCGCTAAGCATTACGTCCTTAGATGCAAGGCCCTCTATGATGCAAATAATTTTTGCTCGCACGGTATGTTACTACTTGCAGTACCAAATTAAAGAAAATTGAAACACTTAAATTTGACTTTGAAAAATGGTTCGGTTGTCATACTCTTTAGACCTAACTTTTCGAATTTTCAATTTTTAAAGAATCATTTTAAAACTTTCGGCAGGCAAATGCAGCAACCCTAAATTTTTGACATGATTTTAGTTTTCTGTAGTTGATTTCCATGTTTTATTTTATAGCAAAAAGCTATCCCTAACATTCGTACATTCAGCTATTAAATTAAAATATTTCTATACTTTTTTGATTTCACTCTGTAAATCATTTAATCAAATTTCATAAGGACACGTAAATTAAAGAAGTATTGTCGTCGCTTTTGTATAGCAATATGTATAGCAAAATGACGATGCTTTAATTTACTAAGTAAAAGACTAGAAGCTGTCTACACGCATGTGAAGGTCTAGAGGTATATTTTGCCTCTTTGTTTATAAGTGAAGTTAAAGTGTTAAAGGACGTAGTTAAAATTATAACTATTTATTTCCGATTTTGAGATTCGGATTTGTGTTAAGTTTATTTTAAATGATCTAAATTTCTCATGGATTTGCATTGATACAAGTAAGTTAATATATAAGAAATTAGTTCCTTATGTTTATTATTATAATTGTTCTATTTCATAATAAATAAGAAGAATAAGGCAGTTAAATTTTTAAAGTAAAACATTTTTGACTAAAGCTTTTTACTAAAAAATAATTTTAGATAGCTTTTTCAAACTTCTTTTAGCAGTATATGTGAAAAATGTCAATAAAGATGTTGTTAAAGTTGTTTGGGCCATTTATTTATGGCCTCTCTTGAGTCCTTCACCCACTGTTATAATAATTTAAGGACTGATCCCCTCTCTGACCTTGCCATGCGCTGTTCACGCCGCAAGTCGACAACACTGATTGATCTGTTGTCCTTATTGCGGGCGTCTAAACATATTATTTACTCTCTTATACTCACGTAAAATGTCACTGTAACTTGGAGTTTGTCAGTAGTGTATAGTATAGGTATGATTTTAATCCTTACTTTTCGTATTCGTGTATAAAATTTTAATTAATTTAATTAAGCCGTTACCGCAATAGTGGTAGTGTTTATGTAAGTTTCAACCTAATCGGATGTATAAAACCACCCTTCGAAAACTTAACACCTTCGATCGTAAGAAAAGCTTACGGGGACGCTATAGGGAACGCAATATCTGTATAGAAGGTAAATATAAATGTAAATATAAACTACTAATTCCTTGATAAGGAGACTCGTCGTTAATAAGAAGTTTCCATTTGCTATTTTTGTACCTTTATCTTAAATCAAATTACTATTATCTCATTATGTGTTTATAAAAAAAATAATGACGAATGATATCGCTATTATTGGGTCAGAAAATTTTAATTTACTTATGGATTTCCTTATGTCATTTGTTGACCAACACTGACCTTCGTGATCTGGTATTTTTTTAAAATTATCTCCATTTAAATTAAGACAACATTAATTAAATTGGAAAATACATATCTACGCAAATAACGGTAAAAAGGAAGTGTTATCAATCTGCAAAATGGTTTTTTAAAATTAAAAATATGCAGGGTCATGATAACGAAACGAATCAGCCTTTAATATAGAATACCGCACACACACCGTCAAATTAATTTTTTTTAAATGCATTTTTTTTAGAAAAAAAGATATTGAGCCTAATGAATAAAAATTAAGCACGTACTTGAAGCAATTACTTTTTAGTAGCAATCGCTTGACTAGCAAAAGACACGAATTAAGAGCAACGTACCTATGTGTATGCCACGGAGAACTAAGAACTAACTAAAGTTGACTGCTACCAAGCAAATGATGCAGGGGTCGACCTACCTTAAAAAGTTGAAAGCAATTGCTACACTAGAAAAAGCAATTCTTTAATTTATTCATCACATTTCAAGCAAACGATAGCGATCGCTTCTATTTTTTAAGAAAAAGCATTAGAAGCAATTCCTGCACTTTTAAGCAATTCCTGCACTTTTAAGCAATTCCTGCACTTTTAAGGAATTCCTGCACTTTTAAGCGATTGCTGGACGTAAACGCAATTACTTTAGTTTTTATTCATTGGCTTTCAAGAAATTACATCGATTTTATAAGAAAAAGCAATCGCTACATTTTTATTCATTGGGCTCATTATACAGCTGGGTGGGTCATAAAAATTTAGTAGTAGACAAGTATAATTGGGAAATTTTGAATGAATTTTAAGGGATTTCCCAAAATCGCTACTTTTTTCGGACATTAGATAGTTTTTCACGAGACGAGAAATCTCGCACATTATAAAAAATCTCGCCTTGCTAACATCCCGCAAGATGTTTTCTCGTCTCGTCTCGCGAAAGTCTCGTAATTATCTCGTTCTTGCAATATGACGTCATAAAAAAATTCTGCAAAATTTGGGCATAAATGCATTTGGTTATATTGCTTACAGGCTTGCCAGATTTAACAATTTTTTACTATTTTGATGATTTTACCCAATGAATGCCAACTACTGGCAAAAGTCCTGTATGTTTGCACAAGTTTGCACTGGTTTGTACAGGATTGTTCAGTTTGCACCGGTTGCAACTGATATACACTTGTTTAAGCTTGTACAAACTTCTACATACTTGTTTAAGCTTGTACAAACTTGTACAGACTTGTTTAAACTTGTACAAATTTGTTTTTGAGATTTCGCTTTTTAATAATGATATTACATTAGGGGCAGCCCCCCCAGGGGGAAAAGACGCATTATAATACAGTTGTAGCTTTCGGATTATTACAAATGAATAACAATCCTAGGTGTTTTATGAGAATTTATAATAATTGTCCTAGGTGTATTATGCATAGCATAATGCTCTTACTATAACAACTATTATGCGCCTATATATTATTATAGTCCTACAATTAAAAAAAAAATAATTTTATAAAATTTTACATGTACCGGGTGGTCAAATAAGCGGTCAAATAGTCCTATCCAATGGTACAAGATAGTTTCTAATAAAATTGCTAGAGGGCGCAATTTGTATTAAAAATTATTGTTTTGGCAATAACTCTGAAACGAACAAAGATATCGAACTGCGGTCTTCACATCTTTTCTTGCAAATTTTATCTACTTTTCGATTATGATGTCATAGTTATACCGTATGGTTTGAATTTTCGGGATAAAATCGAAAAACTGTTATTATTACAAATTGCGCCCTCTAGCAATCAATTTTATTAAATACTATCGTGTATTGTTGGATACGGCAATTGAAGATACTTATTTTCCCCTTCCAAACAAGCTTAAATTTAGTAAAATCGGATAAGTCGTTTAGAAGTACAGCCATTTTATTGTTTACACTTTCAATAGCTTCTCCCATCCTTATTAAGGTCGGTACGCCAATGAGCCTTAAACCAAAATGATGCAGAATTATCTAAGCTTTCCAATGATGTAATCAGAGTTATACCTTAATATGGGAATTTTCGGAGAAATTTAGAATTTAAAAAAACAATTTTTAATTGTGCCCCCTGCGTCGAAATGAGGAACTTAAAAGTAATTTCCAGCAATTTCACTTGACCACTTTACTCATAAAAAAATATTTCCGAAAGTTGTACGATTAATGGTTTCCGAGATAAAGTCGACGTCCTCGCTTATTTGACCACCCGGTATAGATAAAAAAATCCTGCTTGAAATTTTTTTTCTGCTATTTTAATACTTTCCATTGCGTGGATGGTAAAAATCATAAACAAATTTCCCTAAATCCTCAGCTATATATAACCTACTCTGCACAAATAATGATAAGCCCCCAGGGCTTGAGATAATTACGAAAAAAATATCATTTTAATTTTATAAAATTGTAAATAATTTAAGTTAAATGCGAAAAAATGGTACAAATCAAGTCATCAAATTACATTTCTTAAAGGCGAATATTTTCACAAGTAAGAAAAATTTCAACGGTAATGCACAACAACAGTCTAATGAAGCAAAAATACGTCGCTTTAATTTGCCTTCTGCAAATTTAATACTGTGACTGTAGGTCTAATTTAGCACCGGGATTACCTACTTCTAAGCGAGCATATAAATAATTCTAAAAAATGTCCTGCAGACGAAAAACATAATTTTTGTTTATACAGGGTGTTGTGGAAATAACCTATTATATTGATATCCTACCGTGCGAGCAAAAATTATTTGCATCAAAGAGGGCTTGGATTAAAAAACGTAGCTTGGTTTAGATCACAATGATATGGGGACGATATATCTAACCAAATCTAGGTTAAAATTTTGTTAAATTCATATTATCACATGATATGCCAAACGAATGAGTAATAAAATAAGTAGACAAATACAAATTTATTTTTGTTGTTTACAAAATTAACAAAGTATGAATATACAAAAAGAAAAAGGAAAATAATTACATAAATTGCTGAAATTGGCCACCGCCATTGCTCCAAGCATAAATTCACCCGTCTCTTCATATTTTCCAAAGTATTGACCAGCATCTCTGGAGAAATGTTACCTCATTCTTGGATAATCCTTTCTTGTAATTGTTCTAAATTTGCAGCTGGTGTTTTAAAAATAGTGTTCTTCAAATGAGGAAAAACGAAGTAATCCATAACCTTTAAACAATGGTAATCTAGGTGGGAATTCAATGTCTGATCGCAAACTGATCAATCTGTCGTCGAAAAAATTGCGTAAGTAGGTAGTTAATAGTTTCGGCGGCTGTATGGGCGGTTGCACAGTCCTGTTGAAAATAGCCAAAACGTAGTTCGTCGTCAAGTAATTGCTCTACAAATGGATTCAAAATATTGTCTCTATACCGCTGTCCTGTAACTGTGTCATGGAAAAAAATAGGACCAACAATTCTTCTTCGGGAAACAGCTAACCAGACACCAATTTTTTGAGGGTGCAATGTGGACTCTACAAAAAAATGGGGATTTTCACTACTCGACATGCGTGTATTCTGAGATTCACATAACCGGAGAGGTGGAACAAGGCTTCATCCGAAAAAAATGTTCGGTCTAATAAATAATTTATTTCCAATAAATTTTGGGTAAACCATTGAGAGTAATTCCTGCGTCTTTTAAAATCTGCGGCTTGTATTTCTTGGAATACTTGCACTTTATATGAATATAAATTTAGCTGCTTCTTAAGAATAGTCCTGCATGCTCCATAAGATCTTCCCACTTCTTGAGACAGGCGTCTTATACAATTTGTTGGCGTATTTTGCATTATTTCACGAACGATTGCAAAAGTTCTTCTGTTCTTACAAATGGTCTTCCTACTCCTTTTTTGTATTGTATAGAACCTGTTTCCCTAAACACAGCCACGGTTCTTTTCAGGCAATGATAAAAATCCCCAGCGATAAAAGTAACGCTAGGAAAATGTTCGTGAAAATGGTCCATGCACAAACCCGGATTGTATTGCCACTTACCATTTACTCTAACCCCGTTTCGAAAATACGCTTCGACCATGAATGTTTTGTGCTGTTCCGTAAAGCCCATTGTGTGAATTGTTCAAGAAATTGGAAAAATTAGCGATGAATCAAATTACTTGTAACGACTGTCAAAGATGACGGAATAACTGATTGATTGTCAATTCAGGTAGATACTAACACCCAATAGGTATTAAGCTCTACGGCTAAGCATTACGTCCTTAGATGCAAGGCCCTCTTTGATGCAAATAATTTTTGCTCGCACGGTATTATGCTACTTTTATCAAAATGTAAGGAGCAAACTACATACTATTTTGATAGTGCCCAGTTGTCTCTGAGAATTGCTTTTAATAATTTTTTTTTCTATAAATCATAACTGGCCGGAAGTTTTAAGGCAGATATAGTTTCTTACCTTATTTTAAGGAGATACGGTAATTTTATTTGTACCCTGGAGCTGCAAGTTTTGTTTTTGGTATGATTATTTTAAAATACTGCAGTTTTCAATCAAAATATTCTAGCTTTATTTTCACTCGTCACGTACAGAGAATAATATCGCAAACTAAAATATTATAACACCCACATTCGACATTGCTCTTTGCTGTCAGGTTATTATTACACATACAAATACGAATCGACTATTACATCAAGCAGTAAAAACTTAAATTTTCAAAATAGTTTAGGGAAAAAAACACAAGGAAACGTCCCAGTTTATTAATTATCCAGGTAAAACAACATTAAACTACACTGGTCCTTGACCTTTCAGCGTGCTGGTATGTTTTCTGTCGTTTGACTACAAAAGTTTTTTCACTCCCCATGCGTGCCATTGAAAGCTCCATTATGGATTAGTTCCACTTTTTATTTTATTTTCTTTATTGCTAACAATATCAGCTGCTAACAATATCAGCTGTTCACTATATTTGCTTCAATTTCCTGATGATGAGTGTTTCTACACTCGAAACATGTCGATTCTACCCTAGGTTCGCCTAAGTATTGAATTAAAAATTGTGGAGAGAGACTTTATGCTTTTCATTTCCCTATATCTTTCAACTCCACTTTAAGTATGGAGTACTTCTTCAAAATTAATCTATAAGTTACACTATATTTAAAACATATTACACACATTTTTTACCAAAAAAAAAGACAGATAAACAAAACAGACTAGACGAGAGACTTAGAAGTCTGACGCCGGTAACTGACCTATTTTTACACTTGCGTGCGTTCTGTTCCGCCACGTGCAGCCAACCAGCGTTACCGTTTTGTGCCTTGAATACTTAAAAAGGGTCTATCTTACTTTTCACGGCTGGATGATTGTCGCTAAGACAGGTGGCCATTGTAATTAAGACTAAGACTAAGACTATCTTACTTTTTATAATCTAAAAGTCTATTTTTGTATACAAATGCAACCCTAAAAACATTATTTAAGTTCAGAGGCGACGACCCGCGAAGTGCACCGTAGTCATTCGTTTGAATTTGGTTCCAGCATTGAATATTAAACTATATAAGAATGACGGATGTCCTAGAAAAGTTGACAACCCATTTTTTGACGTATTGGAGCTGGTTGGCCGCCATTGTGGAGTTGATCGTAACTCTAACCTTAAATCTGTCGCCTGTCTGTCGTTATAATGCAGCGCCTCGGCAACAGATGTCTCAAATTCACTGATGTGATGTCGTGGTGTTGCCGCATATCGTATTTTATTGGAATTTTTAAGAATTCAAGCATTTTTAACAGACAATAAAATAGGAGGTTCTCAATTCCAACCGAATGTATGTTTTTGATAATAATATGTACGCTGATTACCTCGGGGTAATTGGACCGACTTTCATAATGATTTTACCGTTGCATTAGGTGTTAAATGTTAAACAAATAAAAGTAGATAAAAAGCGACAGCAAGTATAACTAAAATAGGTTTTATTTCGTGGAAAAATAGCAAAATACGTAATACACTAATACAAACAAACTGAATGTTTCTTAAGTAAGAAAGTAAAACGTACTTATTTTAGCCATTTTGAAAAGTAGTAATAATTGCAAATAAAAACCAAGTTATACAAACCGCACATCATTCATATTTTACCCAACATATACGTTGTAGCCTAGGTAGGTATTGAATAGTGAGAGTCGTCATTTAGTTCTGTTAGAAATAGAATACATGGCGGTCAATATGTTTTCATGTAATTAACGTTGGGATGTCAAAAGGTTGAAAATATTATATGCTACAAAGCAATTAAAAATAGGTACATTTTTAGGTTTAGACGTGGATAGGTGTAGGTACTTATGTGAAATCAAATTTTACGATAAGCTATAAAAATAAATTTAAAAAACTCATGCAGCAAGTCAAACAGACAGGCGGCAACAATGTTTTAATTTAGCAGTAAAAAGGTTAGTCGCTTTCTTGTTGGTGAACTCATTATGCCATCTATGAATTTGACGTAGCAGATTGAGGAAATCGGCTCATATGGCCTTCTTATAGTTTGATATTCAATGGTTCCAGTGACGCATGCGTAATTGTTAGGTAATATAAGTATTATTATGCTGATTATATGTGAGTTGAGTATTAGAATCACTGTGCCCAGAACTGCCAGAGTTAGCTTTTGGAAACTTTTTTGAAAATTGTTTCATAAGGATGCGTGTATAATACTCACGTCGTAGTGGTAATAATAAAAACCCGTATGTAGGTACTTGGAGCTTTTGCAGAATTTTTTTTTATGACGTCAAATTACGAGAACCAGAAATTATTCTCGCGAGATGAGATGGGAAAACAACTTGCGATTGCTTGAGATGTTAGGGGGGGAGATTTGGAAAAAATATTTTTAGAAAAAAGGAAAGCACAAAATCTTTTTTCACAATTTTATTAGAATAGCTAGGCGAACCTAGAATAATTTATAATAATTCGACATGTTTCGAGTGTAGAAACACTCATCATCAGGAAAACAAAGTGAATAGTACAACGCAGATGTTGTTAGCAATAGAGAAAATAATAAGTGGGATTGAGCCGTAACGGAGCTTTCAATGGTGTGTGTACACGAGGTGTAAAAATTGAATAGTCAGAAGACCGACAAGACTTCAGCATACTGGAAAGTCAAGGGCTAGTGCAAAGGCCCTGTCTTGGGCAGAAAAATAAAGAGAGCGGAAGAAAAATTAGAGAGGTTTAACAGACTTTGTGAAAATCATTTAGGTATAAGTAGTGAAAAATCTTAAGTTTCAATAAACCTGCCGGGGTAACTGGGCCGTAACAAGCCTGGTACCCCAAAAGCATTTTACTTCAAGTTAAATGATGCTTTGAATTTTACGAAAAACAATTTTTTCTTTTTTCTTTCCCTCTCATTTCACTACTTTTACTTGTCTCCGACAAAGTTTAATGAAACTTAAGATTTTTCACTACTTATACCTAAATGATTTTCACAAAGTCTGTTAAATCTCTCTAATTTTTCTTTCGCTCTCTTCATTTTTCTGCCCAAGATAGGGCCTTTGCACTAGCCCTTGACTTTCCAGTATGCTGAAGTCTTGTCGGTCTTCTGACTTTTCATTTTTTACATCTCATGTACACTATTAAAAGCTCCATTACGGCTCTATCCCACTTATTATTTTCTCTATTGCTAAACAATATCGGCATTATACTATTTACTTTGTTTTCCTGATGATGAGTGTTTCTACACTCGAAACATGTCGAATTATTGTGAATTATTCTAGGTTCGATTTAGTTATTCTAATAAACTTGTAGAGAAAGACTTTGTGCTTTTCTTTTTTCTACATTAAACTCCACTTTGAGTATGAACTACTTCTTCAAAAATATTTTTGTTTACAATCAAAGTGGCCCGATTAGCTTAATTATTTTTGACAAAGTTAGCCCAAAAAGTTAAAATTTGCAATTTGGATGTCAATTGTATTTTAAAAGTAACATTTTTCCGTTACAGACTCAAAAAATGCGCGCAACCATCTACCTAGTATGCGCAGCTCTTGTGGTAGCCGTACGTAGCGAGGAAACCCAAAACTATATGGGACTGGAATCTGTGAATGTAGCCGCTGATCCAGAAACGATAAATTACCTTCTTCCGAAATTAGCTGCCAAGTACAGACCTAGCAGCGAATGGAGGGGGGTGACGGACCCTAGATTTTACGTCTTGACTGAAATGGATTCCAATGAAGTTGATAATCAGGTAAATATTATTGTTTAAAAAGGGAATTTAAAATTATTATGGTTTATCGGTCAAAGTCAAAGTCAAATCAAATAATATATGCTTTATTGTCCAAGACAAAAGCTTATTGACAAAGCTGAAAACAGTTTACAGAAAAATAAAAACAAATGATAATAATAATAATAAAAATATTTAAATATAATAAAATAATAAAAAGCAGGTAATCCAAAAAGAAGGAACATTAAAAGTAATCGCTAAAACAGATGCAAGTACACACAGTTCTGCATATAAAAAGAAAACGACAAATAATGTAAAATCAAAAATGCGAACCACATAACAAATGCAATTCTATAATTCGTCATTATAAACGTCTCCCAACTCGTAGTAAGCTCTCTCCACCAAAAGCTGTTTCAAAGAGCTCTTAAACAAAACGAGCGTAGGACTAGCCCTGATAAACCTAGGAAGGTGGTTATAAATCTTTCTTCTTTCAAAAATGATCGACCTCCTTACCAAAGCTGAAGAAGGTATCGGCAGATGAAGATTCCGCGACTGCCTAGTACCTACCATAAGAATGTTTAGGCACTGGTAAAGTGTCTTTGCGCTTGTAAATCATGCATGCCGTTTCCAGAATGAAGAGAGATGTTAAGTTTAAAAAAATTGTGGATTTAAATCACGGTCTGCATGACTCCTTACTATGTATATTGCAAATATATCTAACAGCTCGTTGCTGTAAAACAAATAATGAATTCAGCAGGTAATTACATGTATTTTCCCAGAATACAATTCCATAGCGCAAGTGGGATTCCACTAACGACTGGTAGGTAAACAGTCCGAGCAAGAGCTGGAAGGTCATAAACTTGACTTGTTACAAATACGGTTTTTGGGAGAATTCTCTTTTGTTGTTAAGAGCAAACACTATTGACGCATTCGCTATTTCATTTTCTTATCAATATTTCGTTTATTCGTTCTATCCAAAAAGAGGCTTGGGTAGCAGTTACCTACAGTTTTAAGTTAAAAAAAAAATCATAAATTAATAAAAGCATAAAACGAAATTTTGTCAAATTTGCGCATATTTTGTTTTTATTAATTAATAATCCTACCTTTTTTAACGTAAAATTGTAGGTAATTGTACTCCAAAGTATTAGGCCGATTTTTGGATAAAACGAAAAAGTAACGAAATATTAATCAAAAAATGAAATGGCAAAGGCGTCACTAGTGTTTTCTCTTAAGCCGCAAGAATTTTAAAATTAAGGTTGTTCTGCGGGCACTTTTTATTATTACCCTGTTAAAACCACCCCCAATAAAAGAACTAACTTGGCATTTTTTTAGATCATATTTATCCAGTACCCAGTTCAAAGACGTCCAATGGGTTACAAAAATAAAGTAAAATACCATATTATAGTCAAAATGCAGTAAATATGAGAAAGCCTTTCAATCTAAACTACCCTATTATATTATATGCGATATTAGGAAAAGTTATTAGTAACAGCGTTGCCAGATGATTTTTTTTTATTTCCCTAGATTTTTGACAAAAAATTCCCTAGATTTCCCTGGGCAAGTTTATTTTATATTTTAGGGAGGAGGGGATAATGAATTTTGAGTTAAGTCATTTTTGATTTTTTTTAGCTTTATTATCTTTAAATACCTAACAAGTTTCCCTTTAAAAAAGTAACAAAGAACGTCATATACATAATACATATTCTAAATAAATTAAACAAACCACGTTTTTAAAATTTATTGGTTTTCTTTTTTCCCATACAAATTTTCTGATTTAAATTTCTGAAACATTTCTGGATTAATCGTTAAATTAAAACAATTGCTTGTCGTTAACAAACTTTTAGTATGTAAAATTCCACACAATGTGTCCGGCCTGTGTATAACTTTTTAATAATTTTTAGATTTCTTCTTTAGGTCTTTCTTATAGATAGAAATAATGACAATGTATTGTAAAAATCGCAAATATAAATCTTACTCCGCTCTGGGATTCCCGGTAGTTCACCGCAGGGGAATCACCGAAATTGCACGATACATAAAGCGCTCTGAGTCAGGGAGCCGGAGCCCGGAGAATCTCCTAAATTTCCCGATACATAAACAATTGCGTACTAGCTACTAGATCTGTACGCTGTTTATAATTAGTATTTATATAATAATATTATAATATTTAAGAATTATTTTATCTTATTCAAAAACTCCCTAGATTTGGCATTAAACTGGGCATAATTCCTTTTTTCCCTATAAGCCGCAAAATTCCCTAGAACTAGGGAAATTTCCCTAGGTCTGGCAACCCTGATCAAGGGCAATGGCAAATCATGAACAGTGTTGCCAGGTCAAAAAAAGTTTTTTCCCTAAATAATTTCTTAAAAATTCCCCAGATTTTCCCCAGATCTTTTAATTTAAAAACGAAGAAAAAAGATACTTGAAAACAAAACATATCCCTATTTATTAATAAATTTTTTTCTATAAATAAGCCACTTATGGTTAATTTTTTATTCAAAATAATACATTTTTAATTCAACAGTAAACAATAATACATTTAATATAAGATAAATAGGTACCTACATAGAAAATACACTGGTCAAAGCTATTACTTATTTGAATTACTAAAATTAACGCAGAAAATTGAAAAAAATGCGTGGTGCCTTTTGTGTGATTCCCCTTAAAATATCATCGAACGGAGGCCTGGGATTTACCGAGTTTCTTGTTGTATATCTTGAGAGTAAGGTTTATAGTAAATTCGACCTGCTTCAGATTCTGAGTTGCTAATAGTAAATTGGACTTAGAAAAGATAGCGTTTTTGCCATAAGTCAATCGATTTCTAAAAATTTTTTAAGTGATTGCTTAATATATTTTTTACAAATATCACAAAATCAAAGAAGAAAAAAATTCCCTAAATTATAGAAAATTTCCCTTTTTCCCTACTGATTGCAGATTTTCCCCAGATTTAGGGAAATTTCCCCAGCAATGGCAACCCTGATTAGTAACCTATTAAGAAATACCACAAACCCAAACGCCAGACCACCGCCACCATAAACGTTGTTTAAGATAAACACAATATAACCGAACGTCCCAACACTGACACAACATACATAACACTGTCTATCCAAGGGCGTCCATGAGGGGGGGGGACAACGGGCACTTGCCCCCCCCTAGGCGCCCACATTACTATTTTATTTCATAATTCAGTATAAATATTGAATAGTACAGTGGTTAGTTAGTAGACCAACAAATCACTAAACTGAACAAATACATAATAAAAACATATCAATAAATTAATACATTAGGCATAAGTTACCTAAATAAATAGTCTTATACAGTGTCACCAGTAAAGTCCGCATCATATGGGATTTTTTTTATTAATATCCTTATTCAAAATTTGACTTTGGCATCAAGTTCTGCATCGATCGAGATGAAAATTAGGCAAATAAATAGTAGTCACGTGATTCGCATTATCTGTCAAATTTTAATTTTTTTTCAAAAATACTTCAAAAGTGGGGCTCGAAGTGGGGTTATTTCTGAAAATATCGAAAAAAGTTATAATTATTTTTAAATGCAGTTTCTAGCCCACATGCAAGGCTGGATAAGGTAATTTTGATTTTTTACCTATATTTTGTAAATTGCACCACCTTTGCAAATAAGACTCAACGCAACCTATACATAAAATTTCTTAGTTTTGACAATGCTTTATTTCAGATAGGTACATTTTCTTTAAACTAGCGTCATATTAAATGTTTGTTTTTCTACAAAATCAAAATTGGGCTATTAAAATTTGGTCGCATGTGATGCAAAGTTCATTTGTTTTTGACCCTGTATAAGGTAACTTCATAAAATACGTATTTTTGAAAACGTAGTTTGTGACTGACTTTAAATTAAATCGTTGAAAATAGATAAACTTTTCGTTGGGTTAACCAAAAATTTATTTTCCACTTAATGAACACTTTACTGATGACACTGTGTTCTTTTTTGTCTTAATATTAAGGTGTATTACTTTCAGACACAAACTATGTTTTCAAAAATACTTATTTTATGAAGTTACCTTATACAGGGTCAATAACAAATGAACTTTGCATCACATGCGACCAAATTTTAATAGCCAATTTTGATTTCGTAGAAAAACACACATGTTAACATAGTATAAAAAAAGTCGCTGTCGCTGTCTGTCCGTCCCTACCTATATATGCTTAAATCTTTAAAACTACGCAACGGATTTTGAAGCGGTTTTTTTTAATAGATAGAGTGATTCAAGGGGAAGGTTTTTATGTATAACTAGCGACTCGCTCCGGCTTCGCACGGAAGCAATTTCAGAAAGTGGCATGCCGGGTACTAATATATCGGGTTTGTATTTATACCAGCGGGTTGTAACGCATGCCGGATACAAGCTAGTTTAATATGAAGCTACTTTAAAAAAAATGTATCTGAAATAAAGCATTGTCAAAACTAAGAAGTTTTATTTAGGTTACGTTGAGTGTTATTTTGCAAAAGTGGTGCAATTTACAAAATATGGGTAAAAAATAAAAATTATCTTATCCAGCTGAAATTTTGCATGTGGGCTAGAAACTGCATTTAAAAAAACTTTTTTTTGATATTTTCAGAAATAACCCCAATTTTAAATTATTTTTTGAAAAAAATTAAAATTTTACAGATAATGCGAATCACGTGACTACTATTTTTTTGCTTAATTTTCATCTCGATCGAAGCAGAACTTGATGCCAAAGTCAAATTTCGAATAAAGCTATTAATTTAAAAAAATCCCATATGATGTGGACTTTACTAGTGGCACTGTATATAAAAAGTATTGTTTAAGTTTTTGCCCCCCCCTTGAAAAACGCTCTATGGACGCCCTTGTGTCTATCTATAACTACCTTTTTCTATTTCACGTTCATAATAAGCTCAGTACGATACGCATTTGCGTATCGTAATGAAGCTATTTCGATACGCGTTTTTTCTTTATTTAATGTTGGTAACATTTAAATGTTTTATTTCATTGACTTGCGCGGCCTTTGTGATTTACGAGAAAACCCATTTTTCGCAGAGGAAAAATAGCTTGATAACCTACTTTTTTATTCTGTGTGGATAACAGTCATGTATGTTGGTTGCATAAATCTATAAATCAATCTTTTGTAGATGCTTTCAGCTATCATTTTCTGCCAAATCCTATCCAAAATTCAATCTACTAACCTTCCAATGTCTTCAATGTATTTGAATTTTCCATCTTCCCCATACTAAATTGCAATGCCGTGACGTAAAATCGCGTCTTTTAAAATTCGAAAAAGTAGCAAAATCTCCAGAATTTCCGAACGCTCTGTATATGTACCGAGTGTACAAGGATCACACAACGTATTCCGTCCAATTTCAAATCTCATATCGCTAAAATAACTTTAGAATCTCGTGGTGAAAATGGGTCCAATAAATCAAAAAATTACAGTTTGCAAAATAATTTTTGTTGTCCAAAGGCTACTATGATAAAAAAATAGTATTACCAACATAAAATGTAGACATAACAATTTACAAAATTTGAAGGATTTATTTTTTTTTTAAATGTATTTTTCTTAATTATTATAAAAGGTGAAATAGAAAAAAATGTATAAAGCACGTGTTTCATAAGGCGTTTTAGCGCACGTGTCAATAAAAAAACTCGCCACTTTGTGGCTCGTTTTTTAAAATAGACGCGTACGCTAAAACCGCTTCTTATGAAACGTGTACTTTAATATACTATTTAAATCGGGTGATATAGATTTTGCTATTTACACCCGTAAACATGACCAGCGGGACCAATCCAAACGCATCTATACATTTACGTATTACAGAATATAATTAATTAATTGTAATGTTTGTTGTTTTTTCGGATTTTTTTTTACCGACTAGGTAACTGGACTTTTTGCATTCTTTTTGAGTTATGTGGATAATAACTACCGCCTGTATACGTGCACTTTATCTCTACTAATACTTACCTTATTGTTGAAGTAATTAGTAGGTAAACCGCAGAATATAACAACTCTAATCATCTATTAAAGTACATAGGCACCTAAAGTCTGTTCAGTGACCGCTGACCTTTACGTCACGACTAGTGTTTATCTTTCTAATATTCGTGGACTAGGTGAAATAGTAAATTTGCGTCAATAATGAATGTCGTATAATTTTACCAGTCAAAAAAGTTTTATTGTCAACTTTGACAGTGACACTTTTAATCAACATTATTTTAAAAAGTCACGGTATTGTGAAAAAGAAGAATTAATGTAAATTATTTAATTTTTGTCAAAGAGAAAGTGAACAAACCCGAACAATCCAACAAATTAAGGCAAAGGGCATAGAGAAGGATGTAGATTTTAAGAATTGCAATAATGCAGCTATTTAGTCATCCTGTGGTCGACAACTTCACGAAATTCATGAACATACTATAAGAGAGCGTATTTATGAGATGTGTAGGGCAGCTAAACACGTTACCATTCGCTCAATCCAACTAAACCTTAAAATCATTGATGGTATGAAATATCCAATGGTGCATATAAGCCGACTGTTTAAAAAAAAAATTAAATTGCGTAAATGTACTGTACCAAACAGGCGTTTTTTAATAGCGCAAATGATAGCCCAAAAACGAGTAGAATTTTTAAAAGAATTTAAGAATAACGGGAACTCTTAATTTCCCTTAAAACCTATTTTTCTGGATAAAACCTGGATATACAGTAAAGGTGAAGTTGGAAAGATGATATTCTTCATATAGTTAAAAAAATCGTCAGAGGGTGTATGGTATATTAATAAGTCTACATGCTGGTTCAGAAAATCGATTTGTGAATAATGCAAATTTGATATTCAAGTATGGCCTAAAATCTGGTGATTATCACGATTCCATGAATAGTGAAAACTTTAAGCAACGGTTTTAAGAAAAAATGTTACCAAACTTGGAAGAACCGTCGCTTATCATCATGGATAACGCTACCTATCATTCTGGGCTAATGAAAAATAATTCCAAATACAAGTTAGTCAACAAGATTACTTATTGGATGGTTAGAACAAATACAAATTCTGGTTTCACCATTTGCAATGAAGGATCAGATCTGGATGATAGTGAAGCAGCATATATCCGACCCAAACGTTACAAGTAATCTGGAAAGCGCGCGCTGTTTATTTTATTTTTTAATTATTTTAATTTTAATTTAATAGATTGGACGAACTAGCATTGCAACATGAACATCGATTTTAAGACTTCCTCCATATCATTGCCACTTTAATCCTATTGTTTGGTCCGAATGTAAGCGCTATTATGATGCAAAAATAAGTTCTATGCATCCTGCAACAAATGACGTAGTTTTGGGTCTGTGGAATGAAGCCATAGAAAATGTAACAGTGGAAAAATGGAAAAATTATGTAACAGACACTAATAAAATTTATTATAAATGATGTTTGGGAACGAGAAAGATTTATCGATGCTTTAGATACTCTTCCCTTTATTATTACCTTGGACAATTTTTTTAATTATTAAAAAACTGTATTTTCTTTTGTTGTTATTTTATATTATATTTTCTTCTTTCCGATTTTATAAATAACATGAAAATATTTGAAACAAAATTTATAGACTGATGCACTAGAGATGCACTAGACAAAAAAATATATGATTCAATTTTAAATTTTATAAATGAGTTTTATTTATTTAGTGAATTTAAATTCATTAAAAATTTCATATTGATTTTCAAAACCAAAATGTTCCATGATACCTCTTACTTCAGTAACAGTATAAAAATAATAATTAAAAATTTTAAAAAACCCGCTTGTATTTTACTTAATCACGTGCAAATCATAACCTTTACCACTGGTAAGTAAAACTGGCTGAATTAATTTACGACGAGCAACTATGGAGAATATGACGTAACGATCAGTGGTCAGCGGTAATTGAACATACTTTACTACTTAAATGCCTAGTGTAAATAGGATTAAAAATATCTTATTTATTATCAAAATATTAGTGATGTATAGAATTATTAAAAAGCTATTGATTTTATTATTCTTTTAAGTATTGAGTATTTAGGTCCGGTGTTAAGAGGAAGTAACCCCTTTTACCACAATGAAAATTGCCGAACGTTTTGCTGGTCAAACGAAAAGAAAAAATAAAAATTGGTATTTAGAAAATAAATTCTACTTAAATACCCCATCCAGAAAAGTAAATGACGATCAAAAATATTCCCAAAATTCTTTTTATTTTTAGTAATTTTGTAAGATCTTAAACAATTCTTTATTGGTCAAAAGCAAAATGACTTTCCCGGGTGTAGAATGTTGTACCAAACAATTTTTCTTAAAGCTATTTTTCAATATCGGCCTTACTTTTTCTTAAAAACGTTGGGCGCGTAAATCCACTTTACACGCTTAAATTCACTTTACGCGCCCAACGTTTTTGAGAAAAAAGTAAGGCCGATATTGAAAAATGGCTCTAAGAAAGAAAAATTGTTTGGTACAACATTCTACACCCGGGAAAGTCATTTTGCTTTTGACCAATAAAGAATTGTTAAAGATATTACAAAATTACTAAAAATAAAAAAAAATTCTAACAAAAATTTTGGGAATATTTTCGATCGTCATTTACTTTTCTGGATGGGGTATTTAAAGTAGAATTTATTTTCTAAATACCAATTCTTATTTTTTCTTTTCGTTTGACCAGCAAAACGTTCGGCAATTTTCATTGTGGTAAAAGGGGTTACTGCTCTTAAGGAACGTCTTAATCTTCTTAAAAATAAGTTTTCCAGCCCTACGACCTATTCACCTGCAGTGCGCGGGCGAGGTTGAAAAATAAATTTACCGCGCTTTATTAGAATTTTATGACGCTAAATACTAAACTAACCGTTAAAGGTAATATTGTTATCCTCCTTATAAATAATTAATTTGTAAACCTAAGCTACGGTCCATCTGCTAATTATTATAACCATACAAATTACTTCTTTACCCTGTTGAGAAGCTAAAAACCCTCCTCAAATTATAACGAAAATTGGTTTTTGTGTTCACGGTGCTTTGTGTTGGGATTTTATAAATTTTAATGAAAAGTTAGGAATCTAATGAGGTTTATTTGGGTTTGAGGAAATTATACATTGGATTTGTATTAGTTTACTAAAAGGTGAGAGTGATCATACGGTATGGAAATGCGTTGTCCACCCTTATATCCTAATAATACGTCAGAACAGTAATAAAAATATTAACTCGCAAAGCAAACAGAAATAGGTATTTTGAAGAAGTAGTCCATACTCAAAGTGGAGTAAATGATATAGAAAGAAGAAAAGCACAAAGTCTTTCTTCGCAATTTTTATTTGAAAAACTAGGCGAACCTAGGATAATTCATAATAAATTTTAATCGATATGTTTCGAGTGTAGAAACACTCATCATCAGGAAACGAAGGAAATGGTACAATGCTGATGTTGTTAGCAGTAGAGAAAATAATAAGTAAAACTAAGCCGTAATGGAGCTTTCAATGGTACATACAAGGAGTGAAAAATTTGAATAGTCAAAAAACAGAAAAGATTTCAGCACATTAAAAAGTCAAGGACACTGCCACACACAAGCCACTGTCTTGGGTGGTAAATGAAGAGAAAAAAAAATTAGGTAATTTTAAAAAGACTTTGTAGAAATCATTGGTCCTTGATTTTTCTGTGTGCTGAAATATTTTCTGTTTTATGACTATTCAAATTTTTCACTCCTTGTACATATGTACCATTGAAAGCTCCATTACGGCTTAGTTTAACTTGTTATTTTCTCTCCTGCTAACAACATCAGCATTTCCTTCGTTTCCTGATGATTAGTGTTTCTACACTTGAAACATGTCGATTAAAATTTATTATGAATTATCCTAGGTTCGCCTAGTTTTTCAAATAAAAATTGTGGCGAAAGACTTTGTGCTTTTCTTTTTTAAATAGAAATAGGTATACCTTTTATGTTTCTCCTACTCCATCGTGTCGCATCATCTCGCTCATTGTTCGCTTGGTGTCAATCCTCCCACTTCGAAGTAATTAATATTAAATAAATATCCATTCCGCTTTCTTTACGGAACGTTACTAGTTTTACAACAGAATATAACTTTTAATTCTTTTAGACCGTAAACATACAGTAAATATACAGGGTTAGTTGAAATTACCGGAACGGCTAATTTTCTTCAAAACTACCATGGCTAAATCAATGAAATTTGGTACAGGTGGATAACAAAAAATTGAATTGAAAATTGACAATTGCGACGTTGCCAGATTTTTAGTTTTTTCTGTAACTCAAGGAATTTTTTTTTCAAATGTAACACTACTCTTTTTTTTATTTAATTTGATTCCTCCCATCAACATTACCTTTTCCTGATAGTATCAAATATTTATCTCAAATAGTTCTATTGGAAAAAAAATTAATTAGTTACAACTCTAAAAATATTCAATTTATTTCCATTTAAAAACGTTTCAAATAATGTAAAAAGGAAGGTTGGTAGACATAATGTACCTAATAGTAACGATGACGATAATAACAACAAACAATAACATAGCTAGTAAAAGTTACTTACATATTACAGGTTTCCTAATCAAGTTAATGTACTACTACATTAATTTGATTACGAAACCTATTCATGAATTTTTCTTCACTCAAAATTTTATTATGTACTAACTTTTGACCGATACTCGAATTAAGAAGTTAGTTCATATTTGTATTTAAACTCACTAAAAAAGTAAGTTACAATTACTATTACTCATTAACTACTCAATAATAAACATTTGTGGGAACAACTACAAATATTTTTAATACATCGCGTGTGCCATGGTTAACGCAAATTTAAAAGTGTATTGTTTGCAAAATATCGAGAGTGCCATGGCTCCAGATTTGTTTGACAGCATTTTAAATGTTAGTTAATGTTAGCATAATATTATCACTTATAATCTCCCTAGCAGCAGAAATATTACCAATAATTCTGCTGCTAGGAAGATTATAAGTGATAATAATGATGTAAATTCATGTACAAATGCCTTTATTATGAAAGTACAAAATTGCATAGAAGTTAGTACAACTGTTAGTAGGGTAAATAATAAGACTCGTAAACTTAGGCCTTGGATCACACAGGGTCTCATAGCATCGATTAGGCATAGGGATCAACTTAAAAAAGACTGTACTCTAAATCCAAATAACTTGCACCTAAAAAACATTTACAAGCAATACAGAAACCACCTGTCAAAACTGATTAAAAAAACTAAATATAACTATTATAAAGTCAAGGTGGAGCATAGTATGAATGACTCAAAGAGTGTATGGAAGATAATACGAGAGGCAACGAATGAAGATGTGCACAACTCAGATATCAAATGCATAACTAATAGCAATAATGTAGAAATAAATAATCCTTCTTTGATAGCTGAGGAGATGAATGAGTTCTTTAACAATGTTGGTAAAAAATTAGCGGAGTCCCTACAACATCTGAGACATCGGAATCTTAATATGTTTCGGAAACCTTCCGTTAACCCTCAGAGTTTTTATTTTACCCCCATTACCCAAAATGAACTAATAACTGAAATCAATTCCTTAAGAAATGGAGTTAAGGGTGGTATGGATGGCATCTCATCAGAAATAATTAAAAATAATCATATTCATTTGTTGCGCCCTCTGATGCACATAGTAAACAGAGTTTTCTGTACTGGTGTTTTTCCCGATATATTAAAAAAGTCAATTATAATCCCCGTCCATAAGCAAGGCAGTAAGAAGCTTGCCATAAATTATAGACCAATTTCCTTATTGAGTTCTGTTAGTAAACTACTTGAAAAATGTATTAAGTCTAAATTTACAAATTTCCTCGAGAGACACAAAATATTATCTTAACATCAGTATGCTTTTAAGAGGGGCACCAGTACGGAGAATGCACTGTGTAGAGTGACAGAACATATACTGTATAATATTAACAACGGTGAAAAAATTTTGGGCATATATCTAGACCTTGCTAAGGCATTTGACACTGTGGCGCACCAAATACTTTTAGAAAGATTAGAAATCATTGGTATTAGGGGGGTTGCAAATGACTTGATTAAATCATATTTGGAAGGGAGAACTCAAGCAGTTAAAATCGGGGATAAAATAAGTTCTACTTTGGGAATAAGTGTTGGTGTGCCACAGGGTACGGTTCTTGGACCCTTACTATTTAATATTTATATCGACGGGATAACAGCGGTGCTTAACGAGGGTAAGGTTTTCTGCTTTGCGGATGACACTGCCATAATTTTGAACGGACGCACATGGGAATCTGTAACCCAGAAGGCTGAGATGGCAATTACTGTAATCAAAAACTGGCTTGATTTAAGTTTGCTCTCTTTAAATATCAGTAAAACTAAATTTATGGCCTTTAGCCTAACTAAACGAACAAGTCCGGAAATTCAGAGCTTACGAATTCATGTACCAAACTGTAACATGGATAATAAATGTAAATGTACGGATAAAATTAGTAGAGTTCAGTTTTTGAAATACCTAGGAGTATATATAGATGATACCATGTCGTGGAAAAGTCATATTGATTATGTCACCTGCAAAGTTAGAAGGCTAATTTATAAATTCTACGAACTAAGACATATTTTGCCACTTAGAATTGTTAAAATGGTGTACTTCTCACTTGTTGAGTCAGTCATAAGTTATGGCATTGTAGTTTGGGGTAGTGCGTATAAATCACTAGTGATTCCATTGCATGTAGCTCAAAAATATATTATCAAAATAATTTTGTTTAAAAATAGAATGTATCCTACGGATTTATTATTTCTGGAAAGCAAATTATTAAACATTGATCAGCTATACATAAAGTCAGTGATTAGATTTATGATTAAAACAGACTACTACAAAAATGTAATATCTCACAGATTAAACACAAGAAATGCAATAAGGCAAAATTTGATTGTGCCGTCTGTGGCCTTCTCAGCATTGCAGAGACATATTTCAGTTAATGGTCCAAAAATTTATAATGCTTTACCATACGAATTTAGACAAAAATCATATAGACGCCTAAAAAATCAAATCAATGACTGGATTATAGAAAGTAGGATTAACATTGAACAGTTGTATCACTGAAGTGTAACCTTAATACTTCTTCCTCTCTGTCCTTGTAGAATGTGTAAAACTTCTTTTTTAATTTCGTCTTCTCAGTCTGTAGATTGATGGCATATACCTGACTTTAGGTTTAGCTGAGTCCTTGGGAAGCACTCACAGATTCACTTGAATCCATTGTGCTGCCTAAATACCTTATTGTCATTCCTGTATGTACCTACATAATAGTTCTTACTTAAAAACTAGTTGTTGAAACTCATAATTTACGGACTGATATAATATGTTATATTATTGTGTTATGTGATTCATACTCTCTAATAATGTTTTATGAAGCTTGTATATAAAATGTACTATTGTAATATAATTTGAATGTACACTGTTATAATAATAAATATATTGGTACATAAGGTACCCAAAAAAAAAAAAAAAAAAAAAAAAAAAAAATATTATGCTAACATTAAATAACATTTAAAATTCTGTCAAACAAATCAGTAGCCATGGCACTCTCGATATTTTGCAAACAATATATAACCGCTATTGTAACTGTTGTAACTGTTGTAACTAATTATTTTTTGTTTCCAATAGAACTATTTGAGATAAAAATTTGATACTATCAGGAAAAGGTAATGTTAATTGGAGAAATCGAATTCAATAAAAAAAAAAAGTGTTACATTAAAAAAAAAATTCCTTGAGTTACAGAAAAAACTAAAAATCTGGCAACGTCGCAATTGTCAATTTTCAATTCAATTTTTTAAGTTATCCATCTGTACCAAATTTCATTGATTTAGCCATGGCAGTTTTAAAGAAAATTAGCCGTTCCGGTTATTTCAACTAACCCTGTATGCACTGATAAACAAGTTTAAATAGAAACCGGCCTTAAGTACGTAATCCTTATGGCACCTGTGTCCAACACATTACATCTGCCTTCGATAGCGTAAATAACACTAAAATCCAAAGAAACATTATTGGGTTACAAACGTTAACTTCCTGTTAAACAATCGCAACAATATTGAGTGAGAAAGAAGAGGGAGCGAGAGGGAAAGAGGTTTTTAGTTAACCTGCTGGCCACCAGTGACGCAATGGCGGGAAATTTGAACGGCGGCTTTAGAACTTTTGAATTTTACTATTTACTTTTGAACGAGTTTTTATTGAGTTAATTTATTTATTATAAATATTATTGAATCACAAATTAAGTCAATAAAAAGACGCACAAAAGTTTTTATTTTATGGAATGCAAGCAAATTTTTATTTTAACCAATATTTGGACAATACATAAGAGGAAGCACTTTATCGTGAATACGGTTTTCTATGTTTATTTATAAATAAAAACTGCATTGACAACCATACCAAGAAATAACTATTTAGAAGAAACGAATGTCCCCAGGTTACGTCCCATAGGTCTCACTCATCAGGTATTGTCTCAATTCATATAATATATATCACAAACACAGTATAAAACGCAAGCACTATGCTGTAACGAGACAAGTAAAACATCCATAAACCATTAGGTAATTCTTTCAGCATTCTCTGAAACAAAAGAAACACAAGCAGTATCGGCTTGACATTAAATTTTTCTATAAAATATGGCCTCATCGAGTTAGCTCAAATCATTTTCCTTGTGCCATTATCTTACTCGATGTACAATATTCCTTAAAACAAACAAATTAGTTTTAAGTTCTTAGTATAAAATATACTTTTAATCTACGTAAAAGAAAAATGTTAAAATTATCTTTTCAAGAGACTAAACTATCCCGTTGTAACTAATAGATTGTTAGGTATTACCTCAGGCACAAATCTGTTGCAGTTCGGGCTGTCCAATGATAGTTTGTTAAGATTGGCTTGTAAAGTAATATTTTTTATTTATTTAAATATAGTGCCTCGGCTGCATGTGACGTCTATATACTTACTATAATTTATGCAATAATAGATAGATCTAGTGGGAATATGGTACATTAGAAATAAAAAAAGCTTATAAAGAATTGTATAATGTTAATGTCTTTTAAGAATCTTATCACATTTTGGTATTGACTGGGTGAACCTAGGGTTTCCTTGAGATCTGCTTGTATCTGGTTGGTTTGCCTGCTTCCAGCATATTTGGGGTACTTTGTGAAAATGTGCTCTACTGAAAGAATTGTGTTGCAATGGTCACATAAGGGTGGGTCTCCCGATTCCATTAAGCAGTGGAGCGGGTGTGTCCCATTCTTAACCTGTGTATTGTAATTGCATCTCTTCTGCTCATAGGGGGTTGGTTACTAGATGCAATATTATTTGGGTTGGTTGTATTTTCGATAGCTTGGTATTTGAGTGGTTCCAGTAGTTTTTCCATTTGTTTATGATGTTTTGCTTAAAGTAATTCTTCAGATCTTTTGGAAGCTGAATTTGTTGGATGGGCAGGTTCGAACTCAGAGCTTCTTTGGCAGCTTGATCTGCTTTTTTGTTGCCGCTGTATAAAAACTAAGTATGGAAATGTAAAATCAATTTGATAAACAATAAAAGAATATAATTACCTGCATGGTAGGCTGGAATAATAATTTCAAAATTACACATATCGGCGAAGTTTTCTAAAGTAGAAACTAATAGAATTTTATTAAATATTAAAATCATGATCAAAAACGTAATTTAATTTCCTAAAATATGCGACAGAACTTGGTCCCTCGGCCAGTTGGAGAATCATCAAGCGGCGACAGCGCCAATTTGACTCTGGTAGCCAGCTGCGCGGCTTGAGATAAAAAGGACCTTGTGATGCAGAATGGCTAATTTACATTTTCACCGGGGTGACAAAAATGTTACTATAGTCAAAGCGGGAGGCGTGACACCAGTGGGGTGGGAGGGAAACAAGCTATCTATTTCTGTTTGCTTTGCTTTAGGATAGGGATGGACAACGCAATTCCATACTTATGTATAAACTAGATAGTACAATGATGGGGAAATCGTTAATTTATTTTCTTTTGAATACATTTTTTATATTATATTAGTGAGATGTAAATCCAAAAAACAAAAAGGAGCTTAAAGATTTTATTTATATTTAATTTTATCTTTCCATCTAACATAATAATAAGTAACCGATGATGCTGAAATCACAATACATTTTTTTCATCATGACGTCATAAATTCGGAGGATTCGATCCACCTCGGCTATATCTCGTTGCCGGCTGAAATAATAAAGCCAGATAGCGCATTTTCTTCGCTGCAAACAAAATGCAAACCAATATACAAGATATTTCACGGTGGATGGAACCTTGGACGTTTATGGAAAACTGGTGATACATTTTTTGTTTTAATTTGGTTGCTCCGTAGCGCGAAAGAAGATTTATATTCTTAACAATTAATTTTGTGCAGAGAATTCGGGGATGCTTTTGACACTTTTCATTTCATATTTCCAGTGGGTAAAATACTTTTAGTTAACATGATATTCGAGCAAAGAAATAGTATGCCTATCAATATAAAGGTGTGTTCGTTCTAACAACGTCTGGACAGCCCAATAACAGCAGAGGGGACCAACACCTAAATATGTCACATTACTTTTAAAATTAAGAAAATCGTTTAAAAAACAAAACAAATTAAGATCATTAGCTTTTGTTATTAAGGGTCTTGACTAGGAAGCTTGAAACATTTTCGGGTAAATAAATCATTTCTCACAAATATATGCCCTTTCATCTTCCTGCATCTCTAACAAATTATAACAACTTTTTTTTTTTTAATTTTAAGTACCTATAATTTACTTTTAAATTTGAGACGCTATATGCAGAACCCTATATAAGTACTTTAATCAGTCATAAAGGTTTACTTAGAAAACAAGTTTTTATAACTTCAAATTGAAATTAGACCTTAGGCTGTAAACTAATAAAAATAATTTAATAAAACCGGTAAAATGCCTTTCGGACTTACATGCGTAAATAATTTCTGTGCACGTAGAAATTTATGGGGTCCAAGGTAACAGGATAAAGTTTTATTTCTTAAGGAAAACATTTTTGTATAAATTTTGGAAGTTCAGCGGACGAATATTAAATGAAATGACGGTCAAAAAAAGTAGCCCAGTGAAAAAATAAAGTGCACATAAACTCAAAATAAATTTGGTTGCCGAGTTGTTGCTCTAACTTTGACTTTATTCTGCATATGGAAGCGACATTGATGATTTTACGTCGGTTCCATAATAATATAAAACTTATAGAACGATCGAATATAAATAAAAATTAATTCCTATACTTAATATTTTTTTCGTATGCTAACATCGTATGGGATACACGCTTCACGCCACTGGGGTCTGTCAGAGCAACTTTCTTCCAGGCGCGGATCCAGGATTTTCTTTGGGGGGGGGGGGGGGGGCAAAAAAAGGCAATTAAAAATGTAATAAAAACTTTTTGTTACATTGTTGCAAAATGTGGTTATTTTTCCTTTTATTTATGGAAAGTTGGTTTTATTTTGACAATTTTTAAAATCCCACGGGAGGTGACCCTAACCCCCTTTATCCGCCACTGCAGTTTCTTTTAAGACACACAAGAAATAAAGACCACTAGACACATACAGTGTGACCAGTAAAGTCCGCATCATATGGGATTTTTTTTAATTAATAACTTTATTCGAAATTTGACTTTGGCATCAAGTTTTGCTTCGATCGGGATGAAAAATTAAGCAAAAAATAGTAGTCACGTGATTCGCATTATCTGTCAAATTTTAATTATTTTCAAAAAATAATTCAAAAGTGGGGTTATTTCTTAAAGTATCAAAAAAAGTTGTTAAAAACAGGTTTTTAAATGCAGTTTCTAGGAAACATGCAAAATTTCAGCTGCATAAGATAATTTTGATTTTTTACCCATATTTTGTAAATTGCACTACTTTTGCAAAATAAGACTCAACGCAACCTACATAAAACTTCTTAGTTTTGACAATGCTTTATTTCAGATACATTTTCTTTAAAGTAGCGCCATATTAAATGTGTGTTTTTCTACAAAATCAAATTTGGGCTATTAAAATTTGGTCGCACGTGATGCAAAGTTTATTTGTTTTTGACCCTGTATAAAGTAATTTCATTAAATAAGTATTTTTGAAAACGCAGTTTGTGTCTAAACGTCATACACCTTAATATTGAGACAAAAAAGAACACAGTGTCATCAGTAAAGTGTTCATTAAGTGGAAAATAAATGTAAGTGGTGGGTAAAAAATCAAAATTATCTTATGCAGCTGAAATTTTGCATGTGGGCTAGAAACTGCATTTAAAAAAAAACTTTTTCTGATAACTTTTATCGATATTTTCAGAACTAACCCACCCCACTTTTGAATTATTTTTTGGAAAAAATAAAATTTGACAGATAATGCGAATCACGTGACTACTATTTTTTTGCTTAATTTTTATCTCGATCGAAGCAGAACTTGTTGCCAAAGTCAAATTTCGAATAAAGCTATTAATAAAAAAAAATCCCATATGATGCGGACTTTACTGGTCACACTGTATAAGGAAAGAATAGGGCAGGTTTTTCTTAAACTAATTAAAAACTTACAATTGTAAACTGACCTTGTATAAACATGTTACAAGTGCAAAAATTTTATATTTCCTAGAGTATATTATTTACATTCTTGAATCAATTGCTTGAAGAGGCTATTAACTTCATTGTCATACACTCCAAGAATAGGTGGTTCATATCACATCTGATATTGCACAAATCACATTTTTCAGAAGGGATAATACGTATTTTATTACGGCGGGCTGTATAACAAGCATGTCCCAATTTCAGCCGAAGTAATATTAAACCTGTCTTGGAACTATTATATCCTTATGCCAGTGCTTATATATAACGTAGTTATAATTTGGGATAATGTTTTATCTTACCTTAAAAAATTATGAATATTATTTGATGGTGTTATAATACATTGTTAATACTTTGTTATTTTTTAACAAAGTTACGATTTTATTATGAAATGAAGTTTTTTTAAAATTGGTAAAGATTTTCAGCTGTATACCAAATTTCATCAAATCCGAGTGGAGGGTTGCAATTATCATAATTGTCACAACTACCTGGTTATCGAAAAAAATATGGGAAAAAAATTAAAGTAAGTTTTATGTTTATTTTTGCACTTAACTAATTTAATAATAAATAATATTAGCTATATAGCTTTGACCTATGATGCACACTCCCATTCCCAAGCTTAACTTAGTTTTGTAGAAGGAACATGCAATTTAGAAAACGATCAAATAGGTTGATTATTCTATCTTAAAGCATAGAAATATAATTGGCTTTTATTCGTATAAATAAAAACAGTAAATTTATCAATTTGATTTTTATAATTTTTCTTTTAAATTGAGAGTAGGTACCTACGGAGAAAGTTCCAGGTCTAAATAAGTAAATTTAAAATTTAAACTATATAATATAGGGTGTCCGGAAATGATGAGCAACAAATTTAGGGGATAATTCTAGACCAAAAATACATGCTATTTCTTCCTATAACATTTTTTCGAAAATTGATTTTTAACGGAGTTACAGGGTGTTAAAGTTTAATTTTATTTGCAGTTTTACAATACATAAGTAAGTTACTAGAACACTAAATTAAATATTAAATCAAAGATTTAAAGTGACGTCCTTCCTTTTTAATGCATAAATTAATTCTTCTTGAAAATTCCGACTAACTCCATGGAATATTCCTTCCTTTGCTATGCTATGTTTTAGGTTGAAATAAATTAAAACGATTTCGTATTCATCACATGCAAGCAATGTTATTTTAGCGTTTTTCTCGAAAACGGTTAGATTTATCGACACAAAAGTAGTACACCTTTTTTATGTCAAAAGGCTAAAGAAATATAAATATTCAGTCAAAATGCGTATACAATATAGGACAAAAAAGTTGGGACCATTCAACTTAAAGTATAGGCTCCTATGTGGCGCCCTCTACAAAATGCGAAAAACGGTGGGCAAATTTGTATTCCTCATTCCAAAAAAGCCCCATATACGAGATTTTGTTAAAATATTATGAGCGTGGCAAAAGGTATTGCAAAGAAACTGCAAATAAAATTTAAATTTAACACCCTGTAACTTCGTTAATAACCAATTTTCGAAAAAATATTATACAAACAGATAGTATTTATTTTCGGTCTAGAATTATCCTCTACATTTTTTGATTAATATTTCCGGACACCCTGTATATAAAAACTATCCAAACATTGTATATTACGTACAAACTATCAATTATTAAGAATTAGAATGTATCAAATACTAAAGAAATAAACAGCATAGCGGTCCTCATTAAAAATGTTCATACATCATAAGTCTGATTACTGACTTTTTTTCTGTTTGATGAAACTACTATTTCTTCTTGATATTTGTGCTAGTAGCACCACAGCATGGCATGTACCACCTGCACCAGTAGACTAATAAAATTCACCATATTTGCACCTGACCACAGTACACAATACAACATCAAACCATTTCAATCGTTATTTTGGTTAAAAAGTAACTTTATCAAAGTTTTAATATCGTCGTCATCTATGATCAAAATTTAAATAAAATCTGAGAATTAATTTCATTCCACAAATTATATTCCAACAAAGAATTTTAGATACTATGGGTACTTTAAAATTTTTAAAATCGTACTAGAATGTAATTGATATGTTTCAAAAGGTATAACAGTTCTATGATTGTACTAAAAACGATACTAAGGTTAAAAAGTTCGCAACATATCGTTGGCCTCATGTGAAAACTCCAATTTTGGTAGATTTGGGTTTTTTCGCCATCTTGTAGACAATAATCAAATCTATAGGATGAAACCAGAACAACTTCTGTTTCCTCAGAGAGCGATAGGAAAAATGCATAACTCCCAGTATACAATATGTCATTTTGCCAAGGTTGGCAAATATCATGATAAACATATAATAGGTACAGGGTTTTTCCGTATATTTTGGAGCACCCCTGGAGCTTTTATTTGAAGACCTAGAAAAAACTTTAAATTACCAAAGTTGCATGATTTCTCCTGAATTGCCAGAATTTGTTATCGGACAAAACAAATGAACATCGTAAATCTGTTTAATAATGCCAATGTCGATTTTTTTAAATGGAACACCCTGTATATTAATTTTTTTTTAACTCCTCACTCTTTTCTGATTCCAAATATGTATATATGTTATATGTTTACTTTAGTCGTTTAGGCAAAATTTCATTTCAAAATATTGCGGATTAGAAAATCTATATTGGTGTGAGGAAAACATGCTAGAACATAATGCTTATTCAGTAACAATAATTAATATAAATAATGATAATAATTTATGAAACATACATATAACATATATACATATTTGTAATCAGAAAAGAGTGAGAAGTTAAAAAATATATTAATATACAGGGTTTTCCATTTAAAAAAATCGACATTGGCATTATTAAACAAATTTACGATGTTCATTTGTTTTGTCCGATAACAAATTCATGCAACTTTGGTAATTTAAAGTTTTTTCTAGATCTTCAAATAAAAGCTCCAGTGGTGCTCCAAAATATACGGAAAAACCCTGTACAGCGTATTCATTTATTCATATGACTCCGGATGATGACGTCACAAATAAGCGCTGTATCCCTGTTTATAAGAGTTGTTGATTGTGCGCTGGATACCGTCCATTTAAAACCAAATATATTCATTTTAGGATAAACTTCTTCTAATGCAGACCCAATTTGATTTTGTTAAAAGTTCCGAAAAATATTCTCCTAAATTTTGTTCCAAAAAAAGGATCCAATTATCAAAAAAATATTTACCTTTAAAAGGTATTGAGTCAACGCTAGATGTCGCCGTGCGCTTCTTGGTCGTTTGATTGTCATTTTTACTACATGTAGTACACACGTTCCTTTATTTCGTTAGATCCTAACGTTACTGATGAACCCCGCGAAAGGCGTCTAAGGATGTCTGGCGAAATTAAAGGAAACATATTCTTCTATCGAGTCCTTGTTTGTATAAATCTGTGTTTGTTTTCCGTACTCCCATATCTAAAATTTTAAACATTTGGTTTATTGTTTAATGTTAAGGTGCATTCGTCGGTAAACAAACATTGTTATATCTATCATTATTTACCCTTTCCATAACTTGAAGACAAAAATTTGCTCTCCGTATTTCACCTACCTTCCCTCGATTCCTGATGTTCTTAATATTTTTACGGATGATATACGTATGTAATAGGGAATTTGCACAATTTTTTTTATTGCATAAATATGTTCAGCTACACCAAAAAATTACATAATATACAAAATTTACGTCTTAAATATCACTCCTTTATTTTTTTATAAATAATTACAGTTTGCCGTGTGATGCCACGTAGTATGAATTAGGGCTCGGAATAGTTATCGAATAATTCGAATATTCGACTATTCTAAATTCGAATTTTTTGTTAGTTAAAAAATTCGATTATTCAAATATTCGACTATTCGACTATTTAAATATTCGACTATTCGAAATTCGAATATTTGACTATTCGAATATTCGACTATTTAAATATTCGACTATTCAAATATTGGACTATTCGAACTTCAAATATTTGGCTATTCGAATATTCGACTATTCAAGTATCTATTCGACTATTTGAATATTCGACCATTCCAATATTTAACTGTTTGACTTTCTTCGGATATTTATATGTTCGACTATTCGTGTTTTCTGTGAAACTGTAAATTTTAACGTAACAAAGAAAAACAAAAATAAAATTATTAGGTCAGCAAGCAGTTAAACCACTTCTGCCGTGATTAAACGAATGTATTTCGATATTTAAATAGACGACTATTCGAATATTCGACTATTTGACTATTCGACTATTCAAGTATTTATTCGACTATTCAAATTATTTGAATTATTCGACTATTCGAATTATTTGATTATTCGAATTATTCGACTATATTCAACTATTCGAATTATTCGACTATTCGAATAACATATCAAACGACTATTCAAATACTTATATTTTAAAAATTCCTAGCCCTAGTATGAATAGCCTGCTCTCGCGCTATGTATTGTAGTATGCTTTGAAGTCACATGCAAGCAAACTTTAATCGTTTGTATTTAATCCAGGAGATTAAAAAAAAAACATCTCTTTGTGAACAAACTGTGGGTCATTTAATGATATTAGCTTACGCTTAAGAGCCCTATTTTAAAAATTTAATTTTGATGGAAGTTCTCTATTAGCGCAGTCTTGTGGAGTGATGATCTACAGTTTTACGAAGAAGCCTGTTGCTAATTCCATTATTTTCATGGAGTGAAAGTTCTAAATCTAAATTTTCTTGTGCTTGGATTGGGTCCAGAAAACATCGCAGACAACGTTTCTAATACTCTCCGGATATTTTGCATCTAGTACCTTTTAAGCATCAATAGTTGTACTAGTTCATCGATATACCAATTTATAAAACTAACAATCCCCTTAGTTAATGACATTTTACATATTTTTTCCTTCTAAGGAACCCCTCTTTATATAAGAATTTTAAACCAATGAGGATATTGCTTTTACTTTTTAAAGTTTATCAATTTTAACTCCGTCGAAACCCAGAAATCAATAAAGTTAATAATAATCTTATAAACTTGGCATCAAGTTATAGCAAGTTATATCTTGCTTAGTACGCTACTCGTAGCTTTATCCTATGTCTTAAGTACGGAAATTAAACCAAGAAACTTGTGTTATGAGATTAAAGTTGTTTAATTAAGTTATAGCTATTTTTTATCGGCCCATCGGCTGCGAAATAGATTTCCTTATTACTAAACTGATTTTATTTACCTTTAATTAAAAGTTATTTTTAACAAACTCCAAAAAATAATGTACAGTTTATTCATAAAGCAGTTATGTGATTTTATTTTTAACTAGCTATTTTCCTCTGCATTTATAACACTGAGTAAGCAAAATGCCATTTATAATTTTAGTATTGAAATTGCGTTAGTAAAACTTTAATTTAATAAGAGCTCAATAACGTAATTCTCTCGTGGGTTTTGGGTAGTATCCGTTAGGTTTTATCGAAAATGTATTTCGAATTAGTTATAAATGAATATGCGCGTCAACAAATTCTTCTAAAATCGCGTACAATAAAAGTTTTAATAGTAATAGAACGGAACTTTCTTCTGCTTTTAGAAAAATCATTTATTGACAAAAATACGTGTTTTAAAAATTATTTTAACAAGTTCTATTAACAACTTTTTTATTCTTAGCTTATTTAAAAAATAAAGAAAAAAAATATTTCTACAAAAAAAGACGTTAAATAATAATTATTTTATATTGGGAATATTAATATAATATTTAATATTTCTATCAGGTATCTATAAAAGTAGCTTTTGATATCCTCAGACATGTACACTAATCTTCTGAGCCAATGCATTGAACACATGAAGTAATTTATTTTTCAAGGGCTCAAGTAGGCTAAAATTTCAAGTTAATTTTTATGATTATCATTTGTTTTGTCACACATAAAAGGTTTTGCCTACACAAGTTCGATTAAACTAAGCAACCATTTAATTTAATACGCCTTGGTTATTTTGACGCATAAAAATCGGCGCCGACACGAGAAATGTCTGTTGGTGGAATTGATTTATAAATATAACTTCGCTTATTTGACAAAGAAATAAACAAGACATCTGTCAGTATTATCCATATGTGGTTTTAACCGCGTGCGTTTTTTTACTGGTTTTTGAGTTTGGGGACGACTTATCTGGAACAAAGACTCCGTCATTGCACTTATAGACTGTATCAAATCAACCGATTTTGTATTCTCTCAAATTCCACCAATATTAAAAAAAAATTACCAACCACCAAATATTAAATTAAAAAAAAACATTAAGTGACATATCTGGACTTTGATGCATATGCGTTAAAAAATCATAAAATCTGCTGTTGCAACCATGATTCAAAAATGCAGGGTGAAAATGCATTGGTGCAGATCGGCCTTATACTCAATTTATAAAATTACTCATTCGTTAAAGGGTGGATTATATGCACTTAAATTCAGACAAAATATGCGCATATATATGCGTTGTTTGCCTTTAAAATATGCAGTTATTTGCATTTTTTAAACAAATATGCATACTGGTATGCAATATTTCTTAATTTATTATAGTAAAATGGGGTAAAGAAACACATTGGGTTCTAAAAAATATGTTTATTTTCAAGAAAATGCAAAAAAAAAACAAAGAAAAATGAAAGTAATCAATTTTTAACCCAAAATTGTATAAAAGGCATTTATTACTAAATATTTTTCTTCTATTAGTAAAAATATTTTTATATGAAAAGAAGCTTCTTTCAACATATACTGATGTAATCGGACTTAGGTAGCAAAATATAAGGCCAAGATTCAATTTCGTAGGATGGTTTACCCTCATAAATGCTGTAATTACTGTTGTGTATATAACCGGTCTGTACACATTAAAATGCTATCTTTGTTCCATTTACGCATTTTATTAGATATATGTTTTCTTGGTAAAAATGTTTAAAAACTGTTATTGTAAAAAAAAATTTTTTCCTCTATGCAGTAATAAATGTCAAAATCAAATTTTAGTGAAAATTCCACTCATGTACAAAAATTCCCATAAGAGCCGTGGTGTTTTCAAAAAATTATAGTGGAAATACCACGTTGCCTAGATAACGTGGTATTTTCACTTGTGACCAATAAATCCTGTTGACGACACAAAATTTGTTTTGTTTGTATTGTACGTAAATGACGCCGAAGTCCGTAGCAACCAAAGTTATGAAAAATATTTTGTTGGTCAAATCTATGTGTTTTATTTAATTATATTATTAAATACGTGAAGTATAATGAATGTGATTAAATTCATGTTTTGGTATTTTTTTAAATTGCATTATTATAGTTCATATTTTTGATTAGAGAAATTTTCTCCCTAAATACCGCTCGTACTTAAAAATTAACCAGATAATTTTTAAGCACTTGTGGTATTACCCCCGAAAATTCCACTCATGTACAAAAATTCCCATAAGAGCCGTGGTGTTTTCAAAAAATTACAGTGGAAATACCACGTTGCCTAGATAATGTGGTATTTTCACTTGTGACCAATAAATCCTGTTGACGACACAAAATTTGTTTTGTTTGTATTGTACGTAAATGTCGCCGAAGTCCGTAGCAACCAAAGTTATCAAAAATATTTTGTTGGTTAAATCTATGTGTTTTATTTAATTATATTATTAAATACGTGAAGTATATATAATGAATTTGAATGATTAAATTCATGTTTTGGTATTTTTTTAAATTGCATTATTATAGTTAATATTTTTGATTCGAGAAATTTTCTCCCTAAATACCGCTCGTGCTTAAAACTTAACCAGATAATTTTTAAGCACTTGTTGTATTACCCCCGAAAATTTCCGTTATAACTCGAATTTGTCTTTGTATTTTTACTTAATACATTTTAGAACAGATAATTTCAAATATGAAAAATGAATTTAATCTTAAATTATTTTAGAAGAGTTTGCACAAAAGTTTTTAACAATAATTAACTACTTTGACTGTGATGACATTGGCAAACATAATTTACTCACAATGGTTAGTTAATTATTGTTTAAAATATTCTTGCCACCCGACATAGACGTTTTTTTATACTTAATTATTATAATACTTTTAACACCACCTGCACCACTCACGATATTTTTTTTTTGTTTGTTACTATTTTATTTGATGAGAAACATTCTAGTTATTGTGACTTGTTATGTAGTGTTATTATGTATCTTTGTAGTGGAGTAGAAGTGGGTCAAGAAGTTAAAAAGTGACAAAAATGCATAGTATGTCTGCTCATATTAATATGAGACGTACCAAGCAATATAAGGGGGGGGGGGGGGGGGAATCTAATTTATACAGCACCGGCGTTAGCTACTTTTATATATTCGTCGTATTTTATATAAAATTTTAGACCTAGAACTATAAGAAACTATTTATTGTACTTATTATGAAAGTATATATCATTTTTACAATGAAAATAATATCTACTATAATGTCATGTTGTCTCTAAAAGATAAAAAAATATGGGTACTTACATTTGGGATAAAACTGTACGAATCGGTTTTAATAAACTATTATCAAGCGTTGTAGGGAGGTTAACTATCTAAACTATAATACAGGGTATTCAAAATCATGTGGTTGAAAACTTGAAGAGCTTATAGTCTTAATAGTCTTAATCTCTATATCATATTCAATATTTTTTTTCTTATTAACATACGGCAATTATTTCTTTACCAATCAAATTGATGTTTGGTACATATACTTACCTTGGTGATTCCCATCATTCTATATTACAAAAATGTGGTTCTACTATGCCACCAAAGGGCACTTCACCTGACAACCATATTTAATTTTTCGTATTGACAGATATTACAAAAACAAATGTGTCGCAATAAAGATAATAAAATACCAATTAAAAAAAAAGTGACTATTCGAATCGATAAATCTCACCGTTTAGTCAACATTTAGAATGAATTGTTAATTACATTTTTTTCTATGGCAGCAATATACTAAGTTACTATGCTTCAAATTAAGTTAACAATAACCTAATTTGGACAGGTGAAAAATAAGTAATAAGAAGAAATTATTGAGAAAATAAAATTAGTAAAAATCTGGAAATTAAAACGGTTTAAACAAGGTTTACAAATTATTTATTTTTCATCTGTCATATCCATAGACCTTTTTTGACACGAGTGGCAAATTTACACAGTACACATGGGTGTGCGCAAGCGCACTGCAAAATTATCATTAACCGAACGGGAATATAGATAGATCAGATAATATGCTAAAGTGTCCTCTGCTAGAGCAACATTTCTGAAACAGAATGATAGAAATCACCATGCAAGTTTCTGTGCCAAGCATCAATTTGATTGGTAGCGCAATAATTGCAGTTGCATGTTAAAAATAAGAAAAAAACATCAAACTTTGATGGGCAATAACTTGAAAAATATTTATATTCAAATTTTTTTTTAATTACTTACTACCTTTATTTTGCCACGTAGAATGACCTATCCAAGTTTCCGAACAGATTTTCGGAAAACCCCGTATATTAAATTTAAAACATTTTAACTAAATCTATTCGTACAAGTTTACATTGGAAAATAGTTGTGCAAAAAATTTATAAACAGTTTTATTAACGCAAAAATGGGTTCTTAAAACATTTTTAAAATACCTCTACTTATAGTTCGTTCTTTATTAAAATTTTACATGTTACAAATATGTTTTCAGAGTGACTAAGGAAAAGAATTCCGGAACTATCAGTATTAAAATCTTTTTTTGTTACATTTTATTGTGCGGACCAATCTATTGTCAAAAACGATTATATAGAAACATATTCATTTATTGGAAAATATTTGATAAGAATTTTAAACATACAGGGTTGGGCAAATGTTCCGGAACGGCTTAATTACAGGCGAACGAAAAGTGATATCGGATCCGGGTTTTGGGCAATCTATAGGACTAAAATTTTACTATTTGACTATTATACCATATATCAGTAATGTCACCAACTGTCAAGTGTTGACGTTATTTTTTTTTTTAAATGGAACACCCTGTATATTTTTACATTTTTAAATTCCACATAAAATTATAATTATTTTTTATTAAATGCACTATTAGTCTATACTTCATAGTTTCCGAGATATTGACCCTCGAAAAGTGACATTTTTGAAATTTGACAGCTTATAACTTTCTAACAGTACGTCTTAGAGCAACACGGCTTACATGTCCCTATCTTCAATTTTTATTAGCTTCCTAAGAAAATCAACTTCCGGTTAAACCGGATGTAACTCGAAAGCAGGAAATATAGTTGTTCCGGTTTAACTGGAAGTTGATTTTTTTGGGAAAATATTAAAAATTGAAGATAGGGACATGTAAGCCGCTCTAAGACGTAGGTACTGTTAGAAAGTTATAAGCTGTCAAAGTTTAAAAATGTCACTTTTCGAGAGTCAATATCTCGGAAACTATGAAGTATAGACTAATAGTGCATTTAATAAAAAATAATTATAATTTTATGTGGAATTTAAAAATGTAAAAACATACAGGGTGTTCCATTTAAAAAAAAAAGTAACGTCAATACTTGACAGTTGGTGACATTACTGACCTCTATGGTACAATAGTCAAATAGTAAAATTTTAGTCCTACAGATTGCCCAAAACCCGGATCCGATATCACTTTTCGTTCGACTGTAATTAAGCCGTTCCGGAACATTTGCCCAACCCTGTATATGAGATTCCGGCACCTATACCTTAACCCTACAAAAAATTGCTCTATTAATAAAAAGAATTTAAAAAACTACCTTTTTGTTAAATTGTTTATAAATAGGTCGATATGAATTCCTTCTATTAAACCTCACTACTCCACAACTTTGATGCACCTCACTTTTGATAGATATTGATTAAAAAATATGTATTTACAAATAATTCTAATTATACTTTTTTTTCCAGAACCCAAAACCTAAGCGGATTAGAAACAAGAGATACAACAGTTACACACCGACCCTGTCCGTTCAAGCACCAATCCAAGCTCTCCGAAATATGTACGACCGAGACAGATATCAGCAAAGACTTCTTAAAAATCGACAACTTATTGACCGACTTAGCTCAATGTAAATGTTTAGTTCAATTTTATTTCCTACGTTCCATGACTAAACTATTGTCATTGTAGAAATAGCCCTAATTCAATGACGACAGTGGTGGTCAAGGTATTTCTTTCTTACTGAATTTATTTATAGTAAATTATATTATATTATTGTTACTTCTTCTCTGGTGATAAATAGTATTATTAGGTGTTTTTAAGTAAGTAGCCATACCAAAGACATATTCAGTACACGAATTCCGCTTCGTTTTTCTGATTACGCTTCTTTTAACTTGTTTTGTGTTAGCTAGGGATGTTTAGGTTTGTTGTGGATTCAAATTTTACTTACCTACATTTAAATGGCTGGTGGTACAGTAGAATAACTTAATAGTTTGGTTCTTCTGTACGTAAGGAAGTAGGTAATTTTAAGTTTACCCTTGAACACCATATTTTGATCATTTTCGTGATTAATAAAAAGTATATATTTAAATATAAAAAAATACATACCTACAAAACAACAATAAAATAAGAATGAAACCATAGTTCTACTTTCAACTAAAATTAAAATAATCAGTAAAAATTTGGGAACAACAACATCAAATTAAAGTCTGTTGACTCGATGCGTTTTAGTATACCTACTTATTGGTTAATAAACCAGTTTAGGTTAATTAACTCTCTTATTTTCAATAGCGAACATTTCATTTATCATCAATTCCTATTATAAATTTATTATTATTAGTTTATCCATTCCATTTTGATTACGGTACTATAGGTTGCCAAACCTTGCGCTCACTGAGAACTAATACAACTGTTTGTATTGAAAAACACAAGGTATTTTGGTGGATTTGTACTAAGCCGAGAACGTAAATTATAATATGGCAACGCATCATTAAACGCGAAACATGAGGCTTGATTAGCTCCTAGCTACATTAGTTGAGCGGCGAAATTCTTATATTGTCAGAGTCGTTCATAGCGTTTGGTCCATTGGTAAGTTTAGTGTATGTCAAATGTATTTACATGTTTTATTAATGAATAACGCCATAACTTTTAATCGCACGTTGAAGTCGATGTTTCAATTGTTAATAACATTAAGGTTGTATTTTTGCAAGTCATTACGACCCCCGTACAATTTTAAAATATGGTGAATGCGATCGTAAAAAAACTTAGCTTAGTCCTGTCTCTGTCGCCAACATCTTAACGTAAAATAGATCAGACTTTAACAGTGTGCCATGAATGACAGGTGGCTTAGTCACGATGCGGCGTGTTCTTAGAGAAATTTTACGTTAAGATAAAAGTTCCTTACAGTAATATCTACGTTCACCCAAATGGGCGATTCTCTGTGCAAATTACATTTATAAGGTCCTGTTAGATGAAGCCAGAAATATTTTGTTACGTTATATTAGCACCAAAAAATATATCGCTATGAATGCTGATAGTTTTCATTCGCATTTCTACTGATAAGTAAGGGAAGGGTGTATAAAATGACATACATTTTATAAAAATATGAAATTGTTAATGAAAATTAACATTAAAATTTAATTAAATAAAAGTTAAACAAAACATAAAATAAGTCTGTTGTATGATTGCAGATGCAATTTTACCAAAACAAAAATTAAATATGTATTTTTGGTAGAAAAAAAATAAACAAAACTCCTTTTTATCCCACCTGGAGGGTAAAATGACACCGCAATAGGGTTCGATATATTTATTTGGTACAAAGTTTGCAAACAAAAATTTTTGTATATTTTTTTAACGCCGGCACAAGCGGCATGAGGTACAGGGTCTTCCAACGAGGACTGAACAGGGGCTCATTTTTGAGCTTCCTTGTTTTTAAAGAAAAATCCAAAATAGCCAATCGATATACTTTTTCCTGCAGAATTCAAAAATGAAACCAAAAATTTATTTGAACCAGAAACAAAAGAGTTACGCTATGGATAAGGTGTTTTTTAAATGGAACATAGCTTTTTTTATACGATTTTTGGAACGAGTGATTTTTTTTGTCCGTTCTGATTAAAATATTTAATATTGTGACAGCTATTTTTATGAAATTTTAATGTTTTATCCAGTATAATTTAACTTTAACCTGTTTGAAACATACACTAGGTAATAAAGGTATAATCACCTTTGAATCCTTCAAAGTCATTTCGGCAATATTATAGTAAATTTGTCAAATTTTATTGACTTTGAAGGATTCAAAGGTGACTATACCTTTATTACCTAGTGTATGTTTCAAACAGGTTAAAGTTAAATTATACTGGATAAAACATTAAAATTTAATAAAAATAGCTGTCACAATATTAAATATTTTAATCAGAAGGGACAAAAAAACATCACTCGTTCCAAAAATCGTATAAAAAAGCTATGTTCCATTTAAAAATACACCTTATCCATAGCTTTTTTGTTTCTGGTTCAAATAAATTTTCGGTTTCATTTTTGACTTCTGCAGGAAAAAGTACATCGATTGGCTATTTTGGATTTTTCTTTAAATACAAGGAAGCTCAAAAATGAGCCCCTGTTCAGTCCTCGTTGGAAGACCCTGTACCTTGAGGTATGTTATAAATTTTAGAAGCCCTTAGCCACCCCAGCCACTATTAACAGATTCTATTGCCTTTAGCATGGAATCAGCATTTCATGATTGGCTATTTGACTTTCTTATATATTTTAGCGGCATCATCTATAAAAAAACGCATATTTTATGTATCTAATTTATGGTCGGGTAAAATTACATAGTATTGGTCAATTTGTCCAATTCTTGAAAAAAACAACAACTTATTTAATACATCTGAAATATGTAATCCTAAGAGCAATAATCCTATAACATCCATAATAATTTTAACTTACTAGTTTATTACAGTAAAAATTTATTAAAGATTTAAAATTTCGCAAGATAAACTAATTCAGGTTAAAAATATGCAAATCGAAGGTGCACCCTCCCTAACTGAAAAGCGGTATTAAATGTAACGGCCACATTCTGAAGACCCACAAGGGTCACCATAACATATTCGTTTCTGAGCTCTTCCGAACGACGATTCGTTGTAATCAAGCACGGTGTCACTATGTCATTTTGTACACCCTTCCCCTATCTCTAGTCGTCTTCAGGTGAATACTGAAGAACATTTTTATAGGAAGATATTGTCACGGGATCAATGGATCATTAATTATTGCATACTTTATTAGGCACATTTACAACCCATACTTACCATTTAATATTCAGAATCACTTCTCGGAGAAATCGTCACCAAAATCGTGAATTAGGCCGGATAAAGGTCGGGACACACCCATCATGCACCCTTCCGATCCGACTCCGATCATACAGTCGGACGAGTGCCTGGACCTCTATTCTTCAATTTAAGAGAAGTGAATGCTCTCTCGCGAGAAGGGACAATTCACATCATATGCTCACCAAACGATGTGAGCATATAATGTGAATTGTCCCTTCTCGCGAGAGAGCATTTACTTCTCTTAAATTGGAGAATAGAGGTCCAGGCACTCGTCCGACTGTATGATCGGAGTCGGATCGGAAGGGTGCATGATAGGTGTGTCCCGAACTTTACTCATTGGGTCGGCAAAATCGCTTAGGTGCAAAATTGGAAGTTTTCCAGCCCGGCGCGGCGTCCAGCATCTCTGCATACCCTCGGTAGGCACGGTAGCAACCTATTTGCATGTCAGTCGTGAGCTACCGTGCCACCGTGGGAAAATGCAGGGGTGCGAGAGAACAAAAAAGGGTAGTTTGGTGACAATATTACGAGAAATGTGATGTTTCTTTAAAGAGAATAAATTTACTAGATACATTTTTAAACTTTTTTTTGTCAGCTCCAGGGTGTCAACTCCTGCCTAATTTTTTGTATCGTTGCTCAAATATGTCTTTGGTGTGAATGTACACAAGCTGTTAACTATGTCTAAATGTCTTAAATCTAGTCATTTTACTCACAAATAGTGTTGGTCAGGCACGGGCAGTCAGTATAGTATGTCAGTATTTTAATTTAAACTGAGTAGTTAATTTATTTATTGTAATAATAATAATTGTTTGCATGTATTTAGAAATATGTATTTATATTATTATAGAAGTTTTGTTATAATGTCAAGCGTAAACAAATACAAACTGAAAGTACTGCTAAACGTGTTTTATTTTGTTTTTAACCACTAATCCCTAAACATGTACACAAAACAAAGTGTTACACAAATTATTTTAGCTTCATTTAACTTAAGAGTACATCTCCGCATGTAAAATAAACCTAAGGTTTGCCTTCCGCTGTCACCGAATTTTTCCGACACGCACATACAATTTTCTTTAATTTAAAAGTATTGAAAGACTTATCCTTAAACTCTATTTCTCATTGCACAGGAAGAAAAAATAATAACTACTTGTTATGTTTCACATATTTAATCAGTTTCCTGACACGTGTTTTGGCCCTTGCGGGCCATTGTCAAATTCTACGTGACATTACAAAGGTATTTATATCATATTATGGTAATTATAAACATGTCATAAAATTAAAATTAGAATTAGAAGATTGAATGGTCAACTGTGGGTTTCCTAACTTTTAAAGGTACATATACATATTTATATAAATTAGTGTGCTATTAAGAATTAAGGAAGCGCCTGAAGGTATTTCGGTTTGATTATTAACAAGATTACATTTGAGTAATAGATGTGTTTTGGACTTCCATTGCCTTTAGTTTTTCATATCACAACGTTTCAACTGGTAAGTATCTCCAGTCGTCTTCAGGTGAATACTGAATAATAAAAGATTACATTTGTTTTTTATGGCTTTTTTGATAGCTATTGTTTCTAGTAAATTTAGTTTTATGTTTTTATTATGTATGTATATGGGTTTTATGTTGTTAGAGATTGAGTGATTGTGTAATATGCAGTGATCAGCTAAACCTGTTTTATTTTGTTTTTTTTTAAACAGATGTTTTGTGTTCTTTACGCCTGGTGTCAAAATTTCTTCTTGTTTGTCCAATGTAGATATCCTCGCAGTTGTCGCATTCTATTTGGTAGACCTCACTTTGTAAAAGTTTGTTTTTAGTTTCTATTTTAGCATTGGATATGTGTTTGTTTAAGTTGTTTTTATTGACTTGTATAGGAATAATAATAAGGTTTTTTGGAGATTTTTTGGCTTTGTTCCGTGTATCTTTTAAAAGTTAAGAAAATCCACAGTTAACCATTCAATCTTCTTATTCTAATTTTAATTTTATGACATGTTTATAATTAGCATAATATGATATAAATACCTTTGTAATATGTCACGTAGAATTTAGTATCTTGTTGTACTCCTTTGACAATGGCCCGCAAGGGCCGAAACACGTGTCAGGAAACTGATTAATTTTGTTAAACATAACAAGTAGGTAGTTATTATTTTTTCTTCCTGTGCAAGGGAACAACAGTTTCACCAAGCATGTAGCTCAACATAAATTAATTATCTATTTCTCATGTAGCAGATATTCCAATCACTATCTCGTTTTCAAAATATACTATTATTTTTGTTAGTATAAATACGCCAACTTTAAAAATTATTCTCTCCTAAAGAAAGGCCTGAATTCAAGATCTGTTACAAGACAAGCAATGTTTGAACCTTTAGCTGTCGTGTGATACCAAATTTATTCCTGTAAAATTAAATTTTACTGGGGATATTTGGTAACAGTCACGCCTGCAACTGTTTTTGAAATATTAATCTTGGCGATCGTTAAGGTAGGAGTATCAACATGCTTGCCAACCTATAACCTATTTCGCGTGTATTTATTTATTTTTTCTAGCTTTTACACAAAATTTAAATAAAATCAGCATCGACTTGATATTCTAGGTAATAATTAACATATTTAATAAATATCACGGAATTTCATTACTTATTTTAGGAGAATTGTATAGCGAAGAACATCGGGTAATATTTTTTTAAACATTATTATGTAATTGTTCTTTCACGATACGGCAATAGATCGAATGACGTTGAGAATTCCACCTTAATAGTATATAAGTCAAATGTAAGTACAAAAATTACTTTATTCTTTACTACGACTAAAAATAAATTATTTAAAATATATGTAACAAACCTGCATGATAAGAAAACGACTTTCCAATATTCTTTGTATAATTTATAAAAACTTTTATTAACAGATTTTTTTTCGTTTAAAAGCGCATCTAAAGAAGGTATAGATTGTAATGTGTATTCCCCTAAAGTATCCACTTTAGGTTAAGAAATAAATAATAAACGTTTTTTTTTTAAATTATTGTACCAGTCTTCCTCTCTAATAAACATTTATGTTCTAACAGATAATTCTAAGAAAAAAGTAAATCATTGTGACATGCATATTAATATTGCATAACTCCAGATTGGATTATTGGAAATAAAACTACAGAATATGGAAATTTAAATTCAGATTTTATGATGCAAACAACGTTCCATGCCTCATCAAATATATAAAATTAAGTAATATAATTTTTCATCAAAGAATACATAGCTAATGCAGTGCCGGATTTGGGTCTACTACCTCCTGAGGTTAGTTATGATACCGCCACTACACGAAACAAAGTAAAATAGCCTATAATAAAAAATAGATGTTTTAAACTACGAAGCATGTTTACCTATTAATTTTTTTAGAAAAAAAAATAAATTTGTTTAATAAAGGTCTGGGAAAGACGAAAACTCGGTTTGATCGATGTGAAATGGGAGATGCTGCCGATACCTGCTGGATACCTGATATTGTTACACAAGCTGGTCTAAGCTGAGAGGAAATGTGTTATAGATTTTTATCTATTTTGGTAAAATAATTATTTTAAAGATTATAGGTTTATAATAGTATATTATTTACCAAGGAACGACAGAACTTCTATTTACAACATGACGAAGCCCTTGCACACTACAGTTTACACGTACGAAATTTTTTAAACAATAACTTTCCAAACCGGTCGAATGGTCGAGGTAATCCGCATAATTGGCCAGCTAGATCGGCAGACCTTAATCCTCTGGATTATTCTCTTTGGGGGTATGTCTCTGGTTTTCACGGTCACACAGGTAGAACATTGAAAACCAGAATCGCTGAACATAAAAGAAGTTTTTTTATGTCAAAAAACAGACTCAACCTATTCCAATCGTATTACCGAAGAAAGCCATACATTTGCAGTTAATTTCAAAATTCTTCATACAGAAAATAAAAGCCATACACTTAATTTGTTGAAAAGTTTGGAAATTAACCGTCATAAAAACACCGGTCTACTTTTGAATGACCAAACAGATTTGAATAAATCGCCCTTATTAAACCTCTTCAATTATTGACCATATTCTAAAAACAGCTCTGTGGGTATTCCCTTAATATAATTACTTGTTTAAGAAAAAGATGATTAGTATATAAATATTTAGGTTAAAATTATAGTACCTCACTAGATTTAAAAAATCCCTTGATAAAGCTACAGCGCAGTGTAGCGAAACGCATCGGGTTATAAAATAAATATTATGTGGAATAGACTAAAGTCTTTATTGCAATAATTGTAATGAATTTCCAGCAAGTACCGTGCGTTCAATTTATCTTGATAACATTTTGATTCACTGTAACTTTTTTGTTTTTAAATATATGAAAGTAAACAAAAAAATAAAATGTAGGGTTGGTTGCCAAGTTTTTTCCTAAGTTACATATAAAACAAAACACTATCAATTTTCTGACATATAAGTCTACCTTATGTTTTTTTAAATTGAACACCCTGTATATTTTTACATTTTTAAATTCCACATAAAATTATAATTATTTTTTATTAAATGCATTATTAGTCTATACTTCATAGTTTCCGAGATATTGACTCTCGAAAAGTGACATTTTTGAAATTTGACAGCTTCTAACTTTCTAACAGTACGTCTTAGAGCAAAACGGCTTACATGTCCCTATCTTCAATTTTTATTATCTTCCCAAAAAATCAACTTCCAGTTAAACCGGAACAACTATATTTCCTGCTTTCGAGTTACATCCGGTTTAACCGGAAGTTGATTTTTTGGGAAGATAATAAAATTTGAATATAGGGACATGTAAGCCGTTTTGCTCTAAGACGTACTGTTAGAAAGTTAGAAGCTATCAAAGTTCAAAAATGTCACTTTTCGAGAGTCAATATCTCGGAAACTATGAAGTATAGACTAATAATGCATTTAATAAAAAATAATTATAATTTTATGTGGAATTTAAAAATGTAAAAATATACAGGGTGTTCCATTTTAAAAAACATAAGGTAGACTTATATGTCAGAAAATTGATAGTGTTTTGTCTTATATGTAACTTAGGAAAAAACTTGGCAACCAACTCTACATTTTGTTTTTTTGTTTACCTTCATATCTTTAAAAACAAAAAAGTTATAGTGAATCAAAATGTTATCAAGATAAATTGAACGCACGGTACAAACCAGCACTATATTCACAATTTAATTTTTGTTTGTTTAATATCTTATAAATGACAAAAAATTAAAATTTGATATTTGGTACTTATGTAAAACTTGATTATGCACTTATATTCAATAAAAAACTAGGATTGCCATTTAAAAAAACTATCGATGTCTTCATATATAATCTCTAACTTGGGACACACTGCATTATTTTTTTTATAAAAAATACCATAACTTAAAATGTTAATACCCGTCTCAAAGCATTTAAAAAAAAAATTATCTACTAATGTTATTCCATGTTACGAACTCACACTGTATTACAGTGTCCGTTTAACGTCCTTCCTGTAAATGTTTTTATGATGCACATGTGGGTAGAATGTGTATAAGGCAGCGTCCCGTGTAATTGTTTCTTTTGTGTTTGATCTCTGTTACTGACATTTTAAAACTAGAGCAATCCCTTTTCATTGACTTTCTATTCTTCTTAAAATATGTGGATTCTGTAGGTGAAATCGTCCATTTATAATTTGTATGAGGAGGTCGGACGGATCAGCTTTTTTAATAAAAATTGTTACATTCCTATTTATAGCAGTCTATAGGGTCGCATAAGATTTACTGTTTTTTTATGTGGTCTATAAAAAATGTCTATGTTAAAGACGATTTACCATTATTTTATCAAAAATAATTTAAGAGTACCTACTATTGGTTTAATTTTTTAGCTGTTGACGTTTTTTTATTAACCTTTCGCTGGTAACGTGGTTAAATTGGTACATAGTTGGTAACGTCGGTCTAAGAGACCAATTTTGGATCCGATTTTTTTTTAAGTCTCTTTTTTTTCATTAAAAAAAAATAATCTTAGTTGTTGGCTCTGTAACAGTCCCGATACTTTAAAATATGCTATGATATGTTTTCCGTTATTTTTATAATAAAAATGTTAATCTTAACATAGTATAAAACAAAGTCGCTGTCGCTGTCTGTCCGTCCCCTACCAGCTATATATGCTTAAATCTTTAAAACTACGCAACGGATTTTGAAGCGTTTTTTTTTAATAGATCGAGTGATTCAAGGGGAAGGTTTTTATGTATAATAGCGACGCACGGGTGCAATTTCAGAAAGTGGCATGCCGGGTACTAATATATCGGGTTTGTTCGGGTTTGTATTTATACCAGCGGGTTGCAACGCATGCCGGATACACACTAGTAATAAATAATCAATTGAATTTTTGGTAACCTTATACAGGGTGTTTCAGAATAAGATGCTGATCCTTAACGGTGTGAATCCTTAGGTGATTTTAAGAAGAAAAGTTCATATTAATATATATCCTTAACCTATCAACTTTCGAACTACAGGGCGTTAAAGTTTTAAGAAAAAAATCGTTTTTCTATCATAACTTTAAAAACTTTCTAGCTATTTTTAGGAATTTTTCACATATGCCCTCTAAGCATCAATAGCCATTTTTTGGTGTAGAAAAATTTTAAAATTTTTTAACCAGTGGCGTCCTGAAAGGGTTTGGACTAGACATTTTGGAAAAATATTATGTACGCCACTGCTTTTTCTCAAGATAAAAATTATTTTTAAAATACTCATTCATTTTAGGCCAAATTTAATATCTTGCCTTTTTATCGTTCGACAAACAGTTTCCGATAAAAAAAATAAAAACATTAAATGCGCATTCGCTATGTGCCTAAGGTTTGTTTTTACACTATCAGGAATACTCCAGGAATTTTTCAAAGGGTACGAGACTCAATGAAGAGAAGAGCTGAAGCATGCATTCTTGCAAGTGGTGGCCACTTTCAATAGCTAATCTAAATTATTTTCGCTTTTGTTCACACGTTATTTAAAGTTAGCTGTTTTAATTTATTGTTAAAAAATAAACCATAGGCACATAGCGAATGCGCATTTAATGCTTTTTATTTTTTTTTTTTCGGAAACTGTTTATCGGACGATAAAAAGGCAAGATATTAAATTTGGCCTAAAATGAATGAGTATTTTAAAAATAATTTTTATCTTGAGAACAAGCAGTGGCGTACATAATATTTTTCAAAAATATCTAGTCCAAACCCTTTCAGGACGCCACTGGTTAAAAAATTTTAAAATTTTTCTACACCAAAAAATTGCTATTGATGCTTAGAGGGCATGTGTGAAAAATTCCTAAAAATAGCTAGAAAGTTTTTAAAGTTATGATAGAAAAACGATTTTTTTCTTAAAACTTTAACGCCCTGTAGTTCGAAAGTTGATAGGTTAAGGATATATATTAATATGAACTTTTCTTCTTAAAATCACCTAAGGATTCACACCGTTAAGAATCAGCATCTTATTCTGAAACACCCTGTATATAAAAATTAAAAGAATAATAAAATATACTTTTTAATACAAAAACGAATTCTAAAACTCTTATCTGATAAACAAAATAACATAATTACTTCAATATTTTCCCTCAGGTGTCCATAGATAAATGAACATTTAAACCAAAATAACACAAATTTATACACCTATCAACACAAGAACAGAAATAAGAAGCTTATGGGCGGAGGCCTCGGAATCAGTTGGAACCTCATCAAATAATTTTTGCAATGCCTCTTGCTCTTTTTTGTAAGACATAGTTGAGTAGTAGAAACTAAAATGTAATTTTATAAGCAAAAATAAAATAAAAATGCATTTTTTGCTTACAAAAAAAAATTACGAGTTTGGTAACGTCGGTGCCTAACACCGCCACCTTGCAAAGCAGAAAAACGATAAGCACTACACAGAAGACGATCCTATACTAAGTGGCCAACGACAAGGAGAAAAGGTACCTGGCGGCGCAGAGCCAGAAAGAGATGCGTTGCGTTTTTAAACGAAAAACAAATTTTCCTCGGTCTCAGGGACCGCGCGTTACCAGTGAAAGGTTAAGTAAGTTTTTAATTAAAATTCGGTTTTGTATGAACATAATAATGAAACAGGTAAGTTACAGTTGGAAAGTTAAGAATTTGTTGACCATGCATAGTATTTTACATGTTTATACTAGTAATTACAGGAAGGAGAAAACACTGCGTGGCTTCCTGATTATCTTGATTTAGGTTTCAGTCGACTCAAAACACGAAACTTTGCGAATAAACTGTTTTGTGTCCTAAGGTTACCTATAGATTTTCTTTGCATCTAGTCATTCTAGCTGATAATACACAAATATTCTGTTCTATTGGATTTCTGCTGTATGCCAGGAAGAATATGTTCTCAAGTTGTAGCATTTTGCTGCTAACTGTGTCTTGTGGTTTTCATAACCAATCTAGCGCAAGTTACTTTACAAGTTCTTGTTAGAGACTGTAGCTTAAGCGACTCTTTGCTGAAATCCTGTTTATCAGGCACGGCTATTCGCATGTATTTTTAAATTTACATGAGTTTGTCTTTGTAATCGCCAGTAAAAAATGATTTATAACCAATGGAAAATGGAAATCTTTAATTTCATTCTTAAGAGAAAAACTGTCTTCATGAAGTATGTTGATCAAAATCACTTCCGTTTACCTCCATACATAGGCGTAGTTAGGGGGGTACTTGGGGGTGCTAAGCACCCGCGAAATCTAAATTAGCACCCCCATTACATATATAGGCTAATTTTAGAACTAACCCATTTTTATAATATACAATATTATGTAATGAATTTTTCATATTAATATTTCAAGCATTCGAATTCTGGTAAAAATTCAAGTATATTTAGGTAGTTGCGGATTCTGTTCAAAATTTCTCTCCGTGTACCGTGTAGTTCACACCCAGTTTACTTGTCAGAGCGGGTCTATGATCATAAAAATCTCGTAAAATACGAGAGCGGCATAATAGGTTGTGTATGTCATGTTCTGCAATTCTGCATTAATTTGATAATTTAAATTTAACCAGTCGTAGTCGTTCAAATTCGCGGATATTTTTAGCCGGTATTTTGACTATTTTTTTTTTGTTTATTAAGGTTTAATATGGTTTTATTGAATTCAGTTAAAGTTTAAAGTTAAATAAACACGAAAAAACAATGAGTGCGTCGTCGGATATAAAATACACCGTGGAATTTTTGAAAAAATGTTTTAGCAAGTTACCGTTGGAGGAGAAAGTGATTGTCAAGAACATTGAAAGACCTAAACCTGCTATTAACATCACATTAAAATATTTACTAAAAATTATTGACCAAATTTGGGCGTGGTCTTAAAAAAATTTCGCCTGCGGCGCAATTCGCCTGCGGCGGGCTTTTTGTGCACCCCCACGTTAACATGTCACGAGCCGCCACTGGACTTCAGCACCCCCAGTGTTGTTTTATCAGAAACAACTCCTTTTGTTCGACCACGTTTTCACACGACAGATAAGTTAATTATTTAATTATTGGGCAGCTATAGTTTTTGTTAATACAAACAATATTAATTACCGCGCTTATTGATATATTACTGATCTTGGCATAATCGTGCCGAAGATTTTTTCCGCACTAGTGTGGAAAAATCAATTTTCCGCACTGATATCCGTGCGGAAATTTGGTTTTCCACAAGTCTGTAGAAAAAACATATTTACTGATAAAACTCATATAGGTAAAGGAGCAAAAACGTAATTAAATATACTAAACTTTGGAAATATTAAGATATAAAAGCGGTTTTAAAGCTTTGTTCCCGCGTGAAAACTTTTAGATATTACGCTATAAAATTTAGCAAACCTATTTATTAAGTGTGTTTGCTGAAATTTATTCCTCAATAAAATTTTATCACGTGTGTGTCATAATTTAATCATTTGTGGAGAGAAAAGAGAAAAACGAAATTAAAGTCATACTTTTATAAATTGTTTTACATGGGTGTCGAAACAGTCGGGAATATTGCAAATATTTGAAAAACTTCTTATTTGAAATTTCGCACATCCATACACAGTTAAAAAGACACACCTGTGAAGGACGAAACCATTTTTGTAACTGTACAGGGTTAGTCAAAAAGAATACCAACGTTTTTATTTTAAATAAAACATCCTATCGATGGCCTAGAAGCAATACCTCGTAAGTACAATAAATTCATAAATCAGGATTTTCGCGCCATAACACTCATATAAACACTCTCTACGAGCCATCAGAAGTATAGAACGCACGAACGAATAACATGTCTACATCTGATCACGTGCCAATTCCTCGCGTTCAAAAGATTGTCTGCAATAGCTCATATGTGTTCATTTGGCTATGGCGGTTATGACGTAAAAGTTTGTTTGCAATTTTGTGTGGCGACGTTTTTCCTTGGTATCCACAAATTTTGACAGATGTACTTACGAGGTATTGCTTCTAGGCCATCGCTATATATTTTTATTATTCCCTTAAAATACACATGTAACGATATTGGGTTTGATTTATTCATTCTTCAAGATGAAATTAAAAAAAAATTCGTAAATTACCAAGAACTCAATGGAAAATACTTAAAAATTGAACAAAAGCTACTTTATTAGATATTTCAAATATTTGGCAATGTTAGCTAGGCCAAGCGACAGCCAAGTCTGTCTTTAAATTCTTGTCGACGTTGCCGAAAGTATTGCATCAAAATTCACATTTTATTTCTAACCGGTCTATTTTTGTAAACCTTATTTTTACATCACCTCATAAATAAGTTTAAAGGGGTGAGGTCTGGGAATCTGGTAGATCCATTAACTATCTGAGTCTAAAGGTTCTCACATTTCTAATATTTTAAAGAAGTTGCTTAATTTTATTTTTTACCATAGCCTATTATTTTAACAAATACATCCATCAAACGTTATATCTATGATTTTTTTTAACCCCCTTTATATAAGCTTTATAAACTTTACATTCCTAACTGCTTTTTCACTGTAACTTTAAAGTAAGATTTACCGTTTAATGTTCCGTTAGTTATATCAGAGTTGTTTATGTAAACCTACAAGAGAAGCAATAGAAGCGTAATGTTGTTTCGTAGGAAGAGCGCTAGCAAAATTCTGCAAAGTAATTTTGACAAATAAACTAATAAAGCTAAAAGTATGTGATTGCTAAATGAACTTTCCATAACCAGCAAGGAAAAAAATTTTGGAAATAATTCTGCATAAAACTGTTTCTTTATTTTAGGCCATTTTCGTTGTCTTCATGTGAAAAATGCAATTGTTAAGATAGTTCGTCATATCTATGCGCAAATATTTCACTTAATCTGATGGGGACCTGAGAACAAATAAGGGGGCGATACTAATTAGTAGCAATAGACATAAAGCATTTATATAAGTAATAAAAAAGTAAAACACAAAGTCTGCTACAGTAATAGTATTAAGGTTAAATTTTAAGCTATTGCGAAAATTGTTAATATAAGCAAAATTTCAGTATCTTTTCTTTTTAAGTGACCTATCAGAATTTAACGAAATAAACAATGTATAACATTAACCAGACGCGTATGCAGAATATCCATTCAAAAGAGGGAGGTGGGCATGGAGGGGTTAAAAAATTAACATGTTAAAACGCAACATGTCTCTTATTCAGAAATTAACAAGACTAATTGAACAAATATTTATTAAAGATCCTAAACTGAATAACAAAGTCATGACGTCTTGATGAGCGGGCTAATCGATTGATAATATCTTCGGAATCAATTAATTATTTATATTCTGAAATCCTAATCTTTTGTTTGTAAATTTCGGGGGTTTTAACCCAATAACCCCCCTCCCCCCCTTGCGTACGAGTCCTACTTTAATTAAAGTAAATATTATGTCACAATAACTAAAATAAGATAATAAAGGTCGAAAAGAATCCGAATATTTTTATTAATACTGTTATAAAACGTTATTAGTGAATTCATTTTCAGGAACCGAAACCCTACGTGGATAACAACGATGATGACATGGTTCTAAGAAAAAAGAGACAATCTTCCCGACTTGGGGAAAATGGAGGCTCCCTATCCATCGTAAATTCCTTGGACGTTCTCCGAAACAGACTCCTTCTGGAAATAGCTAGGAAAAAGGCCAAGGAAGGAGCAAACCGCAACAGACAACTGCTGATGAATTTGGGAAAAAGGGCATTTATGCATAGAATCCCCAGAGTTTTTGTGCATCGTCAAATATAATTTACTTAAATAATCGGTTGTAAATGCATAAATGAAATTTATTTAAAGGGTATTTTATTCGAGAGAATTGGTACTGCGTAGTACTTTATTAATAATGATAATAACAGGAATACAGATTTGGATAAGATTCTCCATAATATATTTGTAACTGCGCAATTATATTAAACAATTCAAAATAGTTTGTTAATGATTCAAAAGACTGCATAGATGGTTTTATGATCCTTAAACCCATAAAATCATTGATACTTAGGCCGATACTCTGAAGTCGATCTGCGAAAAGTAAATGATATTAAGAAAGTATTAAATCATATACAGTGTGACCAGTTAAGTCCGCATCATATGGGATTTTTTTATTAATAACTTTATTCGAAATTTGACTTTGGCATCAAGTCCTGCTTCGATAGAGATGAAAATTAAGCAAAAAAATAGTAGTCACCTGATTCGCATTATCTGTCAAATTTTAATTTTTTTCAGAAAATAATTCAAAAGTGGGGTTATTTCTGAAAGTATCGAAAAAAGTTATAAGAAAAAGTTTTTTTAAATGCAGTTTCTAGCCCACATTCAAAATTTTAGCTGCATAACATGATGTTGATTTTTCACCCATATTTTGTAAATTGCACCACTTTTGCAAAATAAGACTCGACGCAACCTACATAAAACTTCTTAGTTTTGACAATGCTTTATTTCCGATACATTTTCTTTAAAGTAGCGCCATATTAAATGTGTGTTTTTCTACAAAATCAAAATTGAGATATTAAAATTTGGTCGCATGGGATGCAAAGTTTATTGGTTTTTGACCCTGTATATGGTAACCTCATAAAATAAGTATTTTTGAAAACGTAGTGTGTATCTGATAATACACCTTAATATTAAGACAAAAAATAAGACAATGTCATCAGTAAAATGTTCATTAAGTGGAAAATAAATTTTAGTGGTGGGTAAAAAATCAAAAATTTCTTATGCAGCTGAAATTTTACATGTGGGCTAAAAACTGCATTTAAAAAAACTTTTTCTAATAACTTTTTTCGATATTTTCAGAAATAACCCCACTTATGAATTATTTTTGGAAAAAATTAAAATTTGACAGATTTTGCGAATCACGTGACTACTATTTTTTGCTTAATTTTCATCTTGATCGAAGCATAACTTGATGCCAAAGTCTAATTATTATTAAAAGAAAATCCCATATGATGCGGACTTTACTGGTCACACTGTATTATACTGTCAGCATTATCGCAAATACATTCAAATTAATATGGATATATTTTTATTGCAAATAAATTAATATATACTGTAAAAGTACAAAGTATTGCCATAAAAGATTTTTACTTTTCTGTAAAAATTTTATACTTACAGTGTTACCCAGAATAGGACAAACGTGCAAAAAAATTACGATCTTTAAAACGGGTTTTTTCTGTCATTATGGTTTGCATGGTCTAAAACTAAGTCTCACACAATTTCCCTTAGGTGGCACACAGGAAAAATTATAACTTAATTATCAAACATTCAATAATTTGAAAAATAGAAAAAAATTTGTTAAGAAAAACCGGTATACAATTAGTAAGAGTTAAGCTAGAATCTCAATTTGCGATACTCTAATTTGAATTTTGTAATATTTCCGAAAAAGTATGAAATATTTTAGTTATCGATTATTAATTTCTACCTTAAAAATCAACGTACGATGAAATAGTTATTTACATTACTAGATGCGAAAGTTAATCTTTTGGTGTGAGGAGGTTTTTGAATTGCAGGAAAAAGCCGAGGTGATTTAATACCTCCGACCACCAAAAAAGGCTTTCGAATCGTGTAATGTATTAAATTTTTTCTACTACTGTTCTCTGATCAATATATTATTAAGTAATAAACTTTGATTTTATTCAAATTAAAATGGTAAAATAAGTTTTTTTCCACCTGTAAAATAATCCATGACAACTAGTTATTTGAGTATTGTTGACAACTAGTTATTTGAGTACTGTCAGAGTCTGTCAGTTCGATTTTTTTTTCCTGGCACCGAAAGTAATACTTAACATAGCTAGCAACGCTACTTTACATAGTTAGCAACGTATAATATTCAGGTAACTCGAATGTTTACTTTCGTTATCTGTCGTGTTGCTAGGGCCCGAAAGTTAACTTATCTATACAGTAGTAGAAAATAGTTATTTTTCTACTACTGTATAAATAAATTAACTTTCGGGCCCTAGCAACACGAAAGAAAACGAAAGTAAATGTTACAGTTACCTGAATATTATCCGTTGCTAGCTACGAAAGTAGGTTGCTAGCTACGAAAGTAATACTTTCGGTGCCAGGACAAAAAAATCGAACTGACAGACTCTGACAATACTCAAATAACTAGTTGTCAACAATACTCAAATAACTAGTTGTCATGGATTATTTTATAGGTGAAAAAAAAAATTTATTTTATCATTTTAATTTAAATAAAATCAAAGTTTATTACTTAATTATTGATCAGAGAACAGTAGTAGAAAAAATTTAATACATTACACGATTCGAAAGCCTTTTTTTGGTGGTCGGTTAAGACCACGCCCAAATTTGGTCAAAAATTGTTAGTAAATATTTTTAAAATTTATGATTAGGTACCTACTTATTTTATTGAAAATGAAATTTCTTTCTGCAATAAAGTTCCAACTACCTTTTTTTATCCCCATTAACAGACACGGCCAACAATAAAGTTTATTTAAAAAAATACTACCCGTCGACCATGAATAAAGATTGTACCATTTATTTCTGTAAGATAAAAAAAAATTTTGGGTCAAGTTTGCCGCCCCCTAAAATCTGCCGCCCTAGGCTCCAGCCTACTCAGCCTAATGGTAATTCCAGCACTGCATGTTTAACTTTTATAATCCTCTTTTGAAAAAAATCAATGTAATAGTGTTAATTTTATATATTTACGTTAGATATAAAATCAAAATAAAATAAAGGTCGAGCTTAGTTTATAAAGACTCTTAAGGAAGTTTTCAAGCCGCGATTTCCTATTTCCGAGGACTCGAATTTTAAAATTCTTAAAGCACTTTTCCAGGGATTGAAGCATTACTCGAGAGCTTGAAGTACTTTTTAAGGGTTTAACGTCTGTTTTAATTACTTTAAATTACTGTATTTTATTAAAGGGCTGTAGAATACCAATTATGGGTAATTTAAAGTCATTGAATGAAATAAATACTTAATAGGACTAGACGCTCTTTTCCAGGTGTTACGCTCAACCATATGTTCTCAACACTTTCCTGTTATTTAAAAATAAAGATATAACATCGTCGATATGCGAAATGCTGCAGTTGCTAATATAGAACTGGTGAATCATATCTCAGTAAAGTAAAAATAAAACAATTGATATAATATCGATTCATTTTTGTTTATAGCGTACGGTGGCGGCATTCATTAAACGTACATGAGTCCCACCTCTTCCGCTCTTGTGTCAAAAGATCAAAGATAAAACAAAAATACCCGTGCAAACCTTTTTATAATTCAATTTGGCCAATACTTGCTTGTTATTCCAGCTCGCACTTAAAATGCGATATTTAACCGCAATTACGAGTTTCCATTTTACGTCTCCTGTATTTCGACAAGTAAAACTACAAAAGGTTATTTTATTATTTTGTTAGCTTTTGGTGTATATTCATATTTGCCGTATTTAAAATAAAAGTCACAACATGAAATATATTAAAAAAATTACCTTGTCGAATTTCCATTGACTTTATTCTTTTACTTAACACAACGTTTCGGTGTAAACTAAATTATAATGCTACTGTCTTAAATACTATCCATGTGCGATAAAGCTTGATGATTCCGCCGACGTGCTTATTGGAGTGTGAAGTTTGAGCTGTAGGTTTTGGACAAGAAGAGGCTTCCAGATATTGGGGATATCTATACTTGGTTTACCAAATATATGGGTATTTTGATTCATGCAAGCTGCTTCTTTGAATTTTCGTTTTCTCCAGTGCTGTTCCGTGCCCCAAACCTTGACCACTGTATCTACAGGGTGTCCCAGATAAGAATGCACTCTACAGGGATCTCGTAAACCATAAGAGATACAGAGATAGTTAAATTAGAGAAAAGTTGCTCATAACTGAATCCTGTAACGTCATGTTTTCAAATTTGAACATTCTCATTGCCACTTTTTCTCCCCTACAAGATGGTTTAATTACATTTTTGATCCAACGTTTCGTTTAGTTACAACCATCATCAACTTTGTTATTTTAAATGGTCGGAAAATTTTATTTTATGCTTAATAAATTATACGTTTTATTCTAAATCTAACGGTGTATAACACTTATTATTTATTAGACGTTTCGATATAGAAAAACACATCATCAATGAAAATAGGCACATTAAACATTTAAACAATTATTGCGAATAACGTCAATCAATTTCATAGCCACCCATATGATGCCGAATTTAAATTGAACGTTATGTTAGAATATTATCCTGCATTTTTTAAAAATAAAAAATAATTGTATTTAATAATTAAAATTAATTATTACTTGTTGCATTTTTCAGATAAGTTTTATTAGATATTATGTTTTGTTATAAGTTTATTTTAAAAAAATGTTTTAAAATTCAACTACTGTTTAAATACAACAATAAAAACAAAAATATTTTCGATAATGTGCCTATTTTTATTGATGATGTGTTTTTCTATATCCAAACGTCTAGTAAATAATAAGTGTGATACACCATTAGATTTAGAATAAAACGTAGAATTTATTAAGCATAAAATAAAATTTTCCGACTATTTAAAATAACAAATTTGATGATGGTTGTGACTAAACGAAACGTCGGATCAAAAATGTAATTAAACAATATTGTAGGGGAGAAAAAGTGGCAATGAGAATGTTTAAATTATTTTGAAATGTCTCTGCAAATAGAATCATAAATTCATTAAAACGAAATCGCGAATATTCGGTTTTATCCAAATATCTTCGGAAGCATTCGGAATTTTTCTAATTTGAAAACATGACGTTACAGGATTCAGTTATGCGCAACTTTTCTCTAATTTAACCATCTCTGTATCTCTTATGGTTTACGAGATCCCCGTAGAGTGCATTCTTATCTGGGACACCCTGTATATTATGTTGGTTGGTCCATACGGAAATATTACAAGTCCAAAAATATGGTCAAAAAAACGAAGCGTTGACGAACTTTTGTCGGTGACATAGTGTACTCCCTATTTGGAAAATATAATTTTCCGCTAGTTTCGGCATTCTACGTGCCGGTATAATCGGAAATTTCGTAACCAGCCTTTCCCGCCAATTTATTCAAATATATGGTACAAAATATTGCAACGCCGACGGACTTTCGTCGGTACAACAGTGTACTCCCTATTTGGAAAATACAATTCCCCGCTAGTTTAGGCCACCGACGCGCGACGTGCCGGTATAATCGGAAATTTCATATCTACCCCTTCCGCCGTCGTGTTGGCGGTACGCCATTGGTGGAAAAAATATGGAATTTTTTTCCGCTGTATATAATCTCGAAGTTTCACCTCTTTGAGTATGTTTCAGATGTTCTTTAACTCGTACGGGAAGAGGTTTTTCCAATGTACGATTCGCCACACTCGCAAGGGATTTGATAGAAAGCTTCTAAGCGTATTTTTGGATTTGAAGGCTGTTTTGATATTATAGTTTTTGGTTATCCTTCTAATCTTTTCAGAAATCCCCTTGACATAAGGTATTGTAAGAAATCCTCTTTTGTTTCTGTATTAGTTTTTACTTTGCGATTTTTAAGTTTTGAGATGAGGTATTAGTTACAAAGGGTTCAGGGTAACCATTCCGTTGTAAATCTTTTTTGATTTTTGAAATTTCAATATTAAGGTCTTCCGGGTTGTTGCAAATGTTAGATGCTCTGTGATAAAGAGTTTGAATGATTCGTATTGCCCCGTGTGAATGGGTTTTCTGTACACTGAAGTTTTTATGTTTTCAGCACTTCGTTTGACAAGAACATCGAGAAACGGTGAAGTGAAATGTTTTTTTGTTTCCATGATGAATTTAAGACAGTAGCCTTAGAATTATAATTTAGTTTACACTTGAAAACGGTTCGAGTTACTAACTAACCGAAACGTGGTATTAAGTAACAAAATAAAGACAATGGAAGTCCGACAAGGTAATTTTTTTGATATTACTACATTGTCTACCACCTTCAAATAAAATATATTGTTAAGTAAATAATTATTTTAATCGATTATAGTTAATGAAAAAATTTAGTTTCGTTTAATGAAATCGGTAAAAGAAATCAAACAGAAGTTTTCATAAATCAAAGTAATATTTAGTGTTTCTCGACCCACCCTTCCGCCAAATTTTAATTGCCGCCACTGAACGGTACAAAATCAATGGAATTAAATAAAGCTCATTTATGCATTAAAAAAAGTATTTACAAAATAAAACATCAATAGTTTAAAACCTACCTACTTTAAGATTACAATACCTATTCCAAAAAAGTGGGTATTAAGTTGAGTATAAAGCTGCTTAGAATAGGTACTAAAAACTATAGACGGTGAGCTAGAAAAATTTTTACTATCGAGCCTTTTCAGCAAGCTTCACATTTTAATGAGATAATTTCATTTACAAGTAGAAAACATAAAGAGGCATTATCAATATTAGCGCCAGAGCTGGGCAAGCTACTGGAAAAAAGTAGCTAGCTACAAGCTACAAGCTACTTAAAATTAAAGTAGTTAAGCTACCGTGTAATCAAGCTACTTTTAAATAAAAGTAGCTTAGCTACAAGCTACTTTTTTTAAAAGCTACTTCTATAAGCTACTCTGCGTAGGTTACCACTTTATGTCAGTGAATGCAGTTTTGAAAAACTACGTTCTTCGACATTAAAAGAGTTTAGTAATAAAAATATTATAAAGTTTTAATAATGTAGGTACCTACCTGTAACTAAGTATTATTATCAGGGCCGTAGCCAGGGGGGGGGGCAGGCAGGGCGCCGCCCTTCTTAGAGAAAAATTCGCCCTTCCTGGAAAAAAACAATTAATCGCCCCCAACGTATGGCAATGGAACATTAGAGGATGGCTGACCTGATCTCTCTAGCCTTTGAAAGAAAACTATTTTTTTATTATATAAACTCACCGACAAAAAAAACCGGCACCTACATTTTTTTAGTAATTTCAATATGGCATCACTTTTTTATTTTTGACTTTATTGCAATGATTTTTCAATGGGCGATAGATCTATTCATTAAAATTACGCTTCAATTTGTTCTGATGTAATTTTGGTCGCTTAAATGTTTATATACCAGGGTAAGTCAAAATGATGTTTTTAGTCGGAAGTTTAAAACGCCCTGTGGAAAAAACACGCCCGAGGACCTTGTTTAAACTTGATTTACGATAAGGCTGGATGTATTCCTAGCATTTTGTTTTTTGAATCATTTGGTTATCTTGTTTATTTTACGAGCTACGCATTTTTAATTGAAACGCTGCATTTAAAAAACATTTTTTACTTCAAACATTAAAGGTTGTCATTAGAGCACTTAAAATTAAAATAAAGTGTTAATAACGAGTGTGTCAGAGGACGTATAAACCTAATATTTGTGAAAAAGGGAGCTCTAAATGCCCACAGATATATTGAAGAGATACTACAGGAACCTGTCATTCCATTTGCCCGTTTCATTGGAGAATAGTTTGTTTATACTCATGCAAGACAACGCCAGACCACATGTTGCACATGTAGTAAATGAAATTTTGGATGAAGTTGAAATTCGAAGATTAGAATGGCCACCCTGTAGCCCAAATCTCAACCCAATTGATCATATTTGGGATGAATTAAAAAGACGCGTTCGTCACCGTCCCAACAAACGTACAACTTTACCAGAGCTCAGGTTAGCAATAAATGAAGAATATGAAGTTATTCCTCAAGAAAAAATAATCACTCTAATTGATTCCATGCCACGAAGAATGCAAGCTGTCATTGCGATAGAGGTGGACGCACTCGTTATTAACATTTTATTTTAATTTTAAGTGCTCTAATGACAACTTTTAATGTTTGTAGTAAAAAATGTTTTTTAAATGCAGCGTTTCAATTAAAAATGCGTAGCTCGTAAAACAAACAAGATAACCAGATGATTCAAAAAACAAAATGCTAGAAATACATCCAGTTTTATCGTAAATCATGTTTAAACAAGGTTCTCTGGCGTGTTTCTTCCACAGGACGTTTTAAACTTCCAACTAAAAACATCATTTTGACTTATCCTGGTATATAAACATTTAAGCAACCAAAATTACATCAGAACAAACCGCAGCGTAATTTTAATGAATAGATCTATCGCCCAGTGAAAAATCATTGCAATAAAGTCAAAAATAAATAAGTTATGCCTATGGAGGGCTTTAGGAAGGAGTCCGATCGAAAATGGCTGTTCTTTAAATTTACGTCCCTGTTTAGTAGTTAGTTTGCTGTTTCCCGGTCGCGGCGCAGTGATCGTCAAGTGTTTGACTTTTTACAGGTTTTGAGGTATTTTTATCCAATAATTAATAAAATAAGCTTTATTAGATATAATATATACATATCTCAGCCTGTAGAGGGTTTTAGTTAACTAAATTCAATAAAACAGTTGATTATCCCATAAGAACCCATGCATTTTACAGATTTAAAGGAACACATGCGCCCCTGACGGCCATTTTTAAAGCTGCTTTACCGATCCAAAAATTTGCCCGAAACCAATGTATCGCGATCGGACTCCTAACCTAAAGCCCTCCATAGTTATGCCATATTGAAATTACTAAAAAAATTTAGGTGCCGGTTTTTTTTGTCGGTGAGTTTATATTATTTAAAAAAAAATTAGATTTTGACTCTTTTTAAAAAAATTTAATGAAAGAGGCAACAGAAAATTACAAAACAGTTGTAATTATCTAAACGTGTTTTAGAATATTTTTTGATTTATTATGTTATTTTTGGTTTTTTTTTCATTTTTATATAAAAAAATTACCCATGTATCACCTACTAAAATAAAAAAAAAGTTTAATAAGTTCGCCTTTCCAGAAATGTTAACGGCCCTTCCTAAAATTCAAGCCTGGCTACGGCCCTGATTATTATAAGTAAATATATTATTGAGCATGTTTTCAACAGTGCAGAATATGAGGGGTACATCGTAAAAAATTATTTTTGCCATACTTTTAAACAATTATAGGTAATAGATATTTTTTCATATAATATGACTGACATGACTGTCAAAGTTTTATACATTTTTTTAGTTTTTCAAATTTTTATCTCAAAGGCAAAATGCTAAGTTATTATATAAATATACAAAATATAATATCCTTTAAATTATTTTATTTTTTAATTCATAAGTTAACAAAATGGCAATACCTAAAATTAATTAAAGCTACCGAAAGTAGCTTAAGCTACCGAAACTAACTTAAGCTACCGAAAGTAGCTTTTTCGACTAACTACCTACTTTTAAAAGTAGCTTCATGAATACACTAAAAAATAATGTTAAAGCTACAGCTACAAGCTACTTGGTTTTAAAAGTAGCTCAAATAAAGCTATTAGCTACCAAAAAAGTAGCTAGCTAGTAGCTTAACTACTTAGTAGCTAGTTACTGCCCAGCGTATTGCCGCTTTTCTAAAAGATTATATTAACTTATTTTCTTCCATTTTCATTTAAAAGAGTTGCCGATAAACCGCTTTCATACGTTACTTTTTACCCACTATTCACTGTATGAGAGTATAATTATAATAATAAATAAAATTTAGTCAATGGCATTAATTCTTTAAACCATTTAACTACAAGTTATATCAAAAACTCAACTAAAAAGAATTTATGTTATTTCTACACGCATTATTATCATTAAAAAATAGGCTAACTAGTGATTTTATGGTAGAGGTGTAAATTTATTATTTTGGGTTCACGAAGAAAACCACTGTATGTGCTTTGTCCGTTAATCAAAAATTGTAACTTCTAAAGAGGATCCTAAAATATTAGCATGTTACAATATAGAAAATATTGTAATTTAAAAGAAAATTTTACTTGTTGAACTTGTTTAGCCCTATATTTTATTTAAGCTATAGATTTATGTAAGAAGTGGAACGGGGAAAATTCAATAGTTATAATAAAAATATACTTTTTTAAAACCTTGCTGGTTCAAGGTTAATTCCAAAAAAAAACTACCATTGGCTAACTTTTCGAATAAAATAGTATATTGTTACAATTTACCGTAAGTACATAAATATCTTGCCAAACCATAAGACTTTACTTTTAGTGGTAGAAAATATTTTATTCTTGCAGCTTGTATAAAAAATATTTGGTAGTTTTCAAACATTTAATCCTATAGAATAAGCCCAATCTTGGAAAAAATGTATTTAATATACTTGTAATTCTTGTGTCTGCAATAATTATATTTTAGAACAAAAATATGGCTGAAAACCTTTTTTAAACCATCTTTAACCAAATTATTGTCCCATAGATTCATGGAAGCTTGATTTTACTATTCAATTTTTTATAAATAACATTCTAACGTTATTATTACCTATATCTAATCAGGTGAGAACGTATTGATTTCTATGTAAATTTTTTTAAATACCCTATTCTACAGTATAGGGGAGAGCCACCAACAGTGGCCATCCTTTTTTTTATTTCCACGTATTTTAAAAACGTTTAAGAAATTTATGCTTTTTCCATTATTTTTGACTACATATACGATAAGGCTATACAAATATGACTGTATTTAATTTTAAAAAGTATAGGATCTTTTCCTCAATATTTTTTTAAAAACATACCACTATGGCCACTGTACCGAACCACATAGAGGTAGAGTGGTTTTCTCTGAAAAGCATACTATATAAAGACTGTTTTTAAGTTGGTAATAAGACTTCATACAAAATTCTTTAATTAGGAAATTTATAAATAAACACATCGAAAAATAAAAGAAACATGTATCATATAAACGCAAAATTTTTTTATTCAAATAATGTAAGGAACAGTGGCCACCCCTTTATAATATATGAGAGTAGTGGCCAATGTACCCTCCGTTAAGGTGGCCACTGTAAGAAAGGGAACATAAAAATAAAACCTAACCTAACAGAAAAATAATGCAGATGCCTTAGCCTTTTACCACTGAACTTCGTACTGCAATAGCACATCCTTAAGAAGCATGCAATAAAGTGCCTGAAATACTTACCAGCTTTGAATAATTAAAATGAAAAGTCACTCTAATAAAAAAACTTTCGACACCGAATTTCAATGTCGCACTTATTACGACGAAGCCGGCCATTTAACTGAAAGTATTCGGCGCGCCACGTGCTGGAAACATACTTAAGCACGGATACAAGAGAGGGCGCTAGCGGTGTACGTTTTGTAAGAGAATATTCACTGGCGGCCACTGTACCAGCCATGGCCAGTGTTGGTGGCTCTCCCCTACTTTACCAAAAAGCACTATCGTTCTTGAACTCAGTGCCGTAACTAGGGCATTGCCATCGGAGTTATTAGGAAGTACAACGAATCATTTTAGTCTTATTTCCATTTTAAACATCATAAACACTATTCGAAGATATCACATGTCCAATCAGGGACGTAGCTAGGAATTTTGTCGCCCCGAGCGAATAGTAGTTCTGCGCCCTACCAGACAATCTTAAAACTAAAATTATACATCTATAAATTTTAGTTTAAAAAAATATATTAACAGCAGTGGCGACTCGTGATTTGTAAACTTGGGAGTGTACTAAAAGCCCGTTGCAGGCGAAATGCGCCGCAGGCGAAAAATTTTCAAGACCACGCCCAAATTTGGTCAATAATTTTTAGGAAATATTTTAAAAATTTATGATTACCTACTTATTTTATTGAAAATTAAATAAGATAAAAAAATAAAAAAGGCCAACTTATTTTTTATTAGTGGGTACATTGTTTAAAAGTAAAGTCACTTCTTCTGTTTTTATTTGCAGCAAACTTATCAATAACAGCTTCATTCAAGTTTGGAATAACTGTAATGTATTGTTTCTCAAATATTCCACATTCATAGTCGTTTTGGCATTAAAACTGTTCATTTTTAATAAAATAAGTCTTTACTACCCCAAAATAATAACAAAAATACAAAGGTAAACTCCAAATAATAAATTCATACAGCAATGAACTCAACGGCGCACATTTAATTTGTGCGAGTTTTCCTATTAGAATCGCGCTTTCCATCACCACACCTGGTAGTACAAGATGCATAGAGAAACAGCAGAAACCCCGCCTACGTAACGCATGTGTGCGACTTATGAATTCCTACGCGCCATACGGTTGCTCTTGACAACCGGCTTGGCGAGAGCTACTACACCACGTTTCGTTCGATTGTTTGACGGTGCGTTAAAATAGGAGGGTTCTAACTTATATTACGGTTAGAATATAAAGAATTAAGATAAATTTATATGAACATTATTTTTTCTTTATGGGGTAATTCTTGATGGAGTATGGGGGTGCACGTGCTCCTATGCTCGTATGGGGAAACCGCCACTGATTAACAGACTTGAACTTAACATTCGTGAAAAGAAAACTTGCTTGTTCACACTTGTGTGACTTATGTCGTGGCAACTCACAATTCACGTAGCATAGTGACGCAATCGAATCGCGGCGCCTTTTCTTCAAATATCGGCGTTGCCAAATGTCAAAAGCAATTCAGCCGTAATTGCATTAGTAAATTTTAAAATTCCCGTATTTCTAATGACCATTTTGGCGCCCTGTTAATATGGCGCCCCGAGCGGTCGCCCGCAACCCCCCCCCCCCCTTGCTACGTCACTGAGTCCAATATATAAAATTTCTGTTTTTAAAAATTCCCATTTATTTGGATTACTTTAAATCGACTTATTTAAGTCTCTCAAACGGTTATACCAGATTTGTATTATAATTTTCCAAGCGTTTCCCAAACACAATTAAATTATCTAGATAAATAATTAAGCCTGCCATAAAAATCGGCATTATTCGAGAGAATGCGATAGGACTAATTTTTAACCGTATTGGAAGCCGCGTCATTTTATATTGTCCTCTTTCGGTCCTTGATTCATCCCACACAACTAAATCATCAATCAACAACCGACCTCCTAAATGACAAAACAGTATTAAGAGGTTTATTTATTATAGCCAGGTTTTTAAAATACATTTATTAATTAAAAAACGAAATTTTTACCTTTCAATCAATTTCTAAGTATGATTTTGTAACATAAAAAAGCGTGATTAATTTTAACAAAAAAGGAAAAGTGGGAAATTCTTCAGGGCAGGTAATACATAACCTTAATAGCAATATCTCAAAAGAGTCAAAAATCGTTTTTTGATTCGTGATCTACGCCACAAACTCTATAATTTCTGAAAAAATCATCAATTTTGGCGTGGTGATTGTACGCAATATAGTTATACAGGGTTAGTTGAAATAACCGGAACGGCTAATTTTCTTCAAAACTACCAGGGCTAAATAAATGAATTTTGGTACAGGTGAATAACTTTAAAAATTGAATTGAAAATTGACAATTGCGACGTTGCCAGATTAAGGAATGTTTTTTTTTCAAATGTAACACTACTCTTTTTTTATTGAATTCGATTCCTCCCATCAACATTACCATTTCCTGATATATCAAATTTTTATCTCAAATAGTTCTATGGTAAAAAAAGTTAATTAGTTACAACTCTAACTATAAAAAAATCCAATCTATTTCCATTTAAAAACATTTCAAATAATGTGAAAAGGAAGGTTGGTAGACATAATGTACCTAATAGTATCGATAACTATATAATAATAACAACAAACAACTACTAACATTAACATAGCTAGTAAAAATTACTTACATATTATAGTACACTACACAGTAAAAAATTGAATTGAGTTAACGAAAATATTCCCTTGAGTTAACATAACCGGGTGTGAATTATTGAGTAAATAGTTTATACATACTCAAAATTGTGCACACTAAACTAAATATTTAGTTTACAAACTTATTTGTTATAATAATTTACTCATAATCAAGTATACTTTTTATTTCACACACTTTTGGGCCAATAATTTCATAATAACACAGTTTTGAGTAAAAATAACTCAACATTGTGTGAAACATTCGGCTCAGCGAGGGTACAGTCGGCTCGCCCTGCTTCTTCTCGCATTCTATAAGGCAAATCCGGTCGCGTCGGTGTGTGTTTGTACAAGTTTTTACCAAGACTGTGTAAGAGAAATCAAATAAGACAATATCCCAGACAAAAGTGCTATACAAAGTGGAATATGTACAGGAAAAAATATTTTATTTTTGTAAGGTTTGATCTTGACATCCATTTACCAATTTTTGGTGAAATAGTTGAGATGTTATTGTTATCTGAAGAACTTTATTTTGTTTGTAAAATATTCCATACAGTAGTTTTTATCCAAAACTTGGTTGAGTTACCAGTTGGAGGAAAATGCTGAAAAGGTGTTTGATCTCATTAGGTTTAGTTGTATGTTTTATAAAGAACCATACGAAGTTCAAAAGTAATATCACATAACCCAGTTCTATATAGTTCCTAAGCATAGTTTCTGTTAAAGTAGCTGTTCCATGTCGTGTAATATAATATTTTGTTCCAATTTATTTTCAGAATTTTATTTACTATTTTATTTGAATCCCAAATAGATACTAGCAACTTTTAAAAGTTCTATTATGTTTTAGTCCTTACTTATATAGGACTAGCACCAATTCAAAAGCGTATTTTTAGACACTACTTAAGACAAAAAAAATATTTACCTTTTTTCCAATATTCAAATAAACTAGAAATTTTTATAGCCATTTACGGTATCACATTCTAATGTACTCTTAAATGATTAAAGTAATACTAAAATTAAGTATTAAAATATTAAATATTGATTATTTTAAACGAAAATTTTCGTTAAAAAATGTATATCTAGGAGTCAACCGTGTCAACCATCACTAAACTCTATGTCAATTAAAAAAAACACACAAAGATGTGTATAAAATTACAAAATTTTGATTTAATTTAACTCGATTATGAACTGAATTTAACAAACATTTATCACTATTTTGAGTTAATATTTACACATTATTTCTTTACTTTCAACCTCTTTTAAAATTTAAATAAACTCAAAAAAAAAGTGTTAATTTTTTACACATTCTTGTGTAGACCTTTTTTTAACAACAAAATGTGTTGATTTTGAGTTAAATTTAACTTTTATATTATTTATTTAAATTATTTTTTACTGTGTACATTAATTTGATTATGAAACTGACAAAATTTAAGTAATTTTTACTAGCTATGTTATTGTTAGTACCTAGTTATTGTTTGTTGTTATAGTTATCGATACTATTAGGTAGGTACATTATGTCTACCAACATTTCTTTTCACATTATTTAAAACGTTTTTAAATGGAAATAGATTGGATTTTTTTAGAGTTAGAGTTGTACTAACTATAATTAACTTTTTTTCCCATAGAACTATTTGAGATAAAAATTTGATACTATCAGGAAATGGTAATGTTGATGGGAGGAATCGAATTTAATAAAAAAAGGGTAGTGTTACATTTGAAAAAAAAAACATTCCTTGAGTTACAGAAAAAATTTAAATCTGACAACGTCGCAATTGTCAATTTTTAATTCAATTTTTAAAGTTATTCACCTGTACCAAAATTCATTGACTTAGCCTTAATAGTTTTGAAGAAAATTAGCCCTTCCGGTTATTTCAACTAACCCTGTATATTATATACTTATATTTAATAAGTATGTAAATAGATAAATTATTTAATTTTTATTTTTAGTTTAAATTTTTTTAAGTTCTTTGGCTTATTTTGATATCTCCTAGGTATTATTTTTTTAAATTTTTATGTAACTGAAATTTTAAAAAAGTTGCTGTAAAGCGTAATATTAGAAAACTTGCACCGGGAGCTTCATAAGCTAGTTACGGCACTGCTTGATTTATTCAATAATATATTAAAGCAAATCATTATTTGAAGCGAGAATCCTTCTGCCCATATTTGTTACAATAAATTAAATATACCTAAATACCTACAAGACGTTCTGACGTCTGGACGTCAGTATACTGTTACTATTTCTAATTCTATAGGGTTATAATGTTTAAGAAAGGCTTATAGTATAATATGTTGTGTTTAATGTTTATAAATGCAGATATAAATAAAGTAAGTTGCTGATGTCTAACCAATTATTTACGGAAACAAATTTCTTATATTAAAGCTGAAACAACAATTATGTGCAGCTAAGATGCTTAAAATAAACAAAAACTTGCTTTATATCTGTACTTTGGATCAAGTTGAATATTGAAAACTATTTGTGTGCTCTATTATTTTTAAACCCTTTAAATAGTTCACGTTTATCAACGACTAAACGCAACAATGAAAGAATTTGGGCTTGTTACAGCCTCTTTTCTACAATTTCCTTATATTTTTTTATAAATAAGCAAGACAATAGGAATACAATAATTTATTAATTATACGCACTTCATTGTGTAGCTTAATAACGTTGTGTTAATGGCAAATGTGTTTATCGAAAATGTGGTTGTGTTTTACCAAAATGTATTATATATAATAAAATTGTACAGAACAAATAGAATATCAATAGAAATATACAATAAGATATGAGCATTAATTATTTTATTTTAATTTGTTACTATATCCTAAAATAATATTTTAAAAATAAAACGAATATAAGAGGTACGACAAACTAATATTTTGCCCCAAAAGTTTTTCGGGCGCAAACAAAAGTTAAGTTTTATGGGCAACTGGCTCGGCTTGCCGCCGCCGGCGCCGGTCAGATGCCTTCCCTCCCAGCAGAATTGGACATGCGCACAAACCGGCTCGGCGCCATTTTTATTGTTGTGTTTTAAGTTTGCCCTGTGGATTCCTTGTTGTTTTCTTTGCTATTGTGGATTGTGAGTGTTTAATATTTACGAATTTCTAGTTTTAGTGTAGTTTAGTAACTCGGATACTCGGATTGGAATATAAACAATGACTAGTAAAAACTGTTGTATGATTTTATTATGCCAAAATAGGGGTAAAATACAGTATATTTTGTATTTTCAGTAAGTATGGAGTAGTGATATATCTTGAATTATAACATTTATTTTATTATGACGAATTTAAATACATCTAACTAGGCCTAAGCTACACAATCAGTTAATAGAGAATAAGAACAGAAAATAAAGAAGAATACACACCCAGACAGATTATTCCGATGCATGTTTTGGTGTATTTTATTTGCAGCCCTGCAATCTAATTAGGTAAGCCTATTTTTCGGGCAATATATTGCAAAAACTTTAAGACACTTTTCTTCATACTTATATAAAAAAAAAAAGTAACAGCACACACATTCTGATTTTTTCAGATTATGAATTTTTCAAATTTTCAATGGAATTCAGATTCTGGATTCCGTTTCTAAATTCAGATATAAACATTCCGGCTGTGTACGGCCGGCCTTAGGAATAAATATACCGTTTGGAAGATAGTGTATATCTCAAAATTTCAGTACTATAAAACAACTTTGATTACTCAAAAAATAAAATACGGTGTTTAGCAAAATGTTTAAAATTTTTATGTTTTTATTTATAAGCGCCATAAAGGTCAAGACACAAAAAAAAGCAACATGCTATAAGAAATAAAAAACAGACAAGCACATATAATGTTGCTTGTTACTTAAAACTTTATTGTGTCGCGATTGATTTGTTTCCTTGTATCAAATTTTATTTCTGTAGCTTTATTGCCTAATGCTTATTTTTTATTTGTTAATTTGTGTCCCGGCCTTAATATTTTTGAAACTGACTAATCTAACATTAAATCTACATTCTACATTGCGTACCGTATAGGTAATTGCGATCTACTTTTTATACTGGGAAAAAAATCAAAACAATTAATTCCTATTTTTCGTCGAAAATAAGCTAAATTTGATAATTGAGTAGGTACCTATAACTTTGAAATTAAAACAATTATTTATAATTTTCTTTTCTAAAATTAGTTACTTTACCTACTCTTAAAACAATTTCGAATTTTGTTCGCATACCACAAGACTCACCGGATTTGATAGATATTATTTTGATTTCAAAATATGGACAACTTTTTAAAATAAATTAAAAATATTAAATTAAAAATTGACTGTTTCACTATAACTGAATTATCAATCATCCTAAACTATCACAAACTCGTATTTGAGGTTGGTTGTATGTGTATCATATTTCGTCATTTTGTTTTAATATTTTGAGGTTAGTGTTTATGACTGGGCGTTGACATCTGTCTATTTTTTCGGGTTAGTTTTGTTTGCAAATCATGACAATAATACGTCAAAATATCATAAATCAACTACCATAGGTACTGGTGTTGATTCTCTGCTATACAGTTGGTTTTAGTATCATTACCAGCTAAGTAGTAGAATGCTGTGCCATGCCAGTATGCCAAATACTGTCTGGAGTTGAACGTTAATTATTTAATTAATATTGACTTGTTTTTTTTATAAAAAGGTATATATTCTGTTTCACCCAATCTCTGAAGGCCTTGACCGAGATTCTTCCTTATTAGAATTCGATCTAGCATTCCTCTGTTATATAGGTGAGGCATGCCTCATAAATCTTAGTTGAGTAACTGTCTGTACTCTCTAGCCATCAAAGATTATGTATCAAGCATTGACCGTAAAGAGTATTCATTTGCGAATGAGTATGGTTAGATGAAGATTCAATAAAAGTTCACAATAATTTTAACGAAAATACATCAATATTTAAATAAAGTTTTATTTAATTCTTTTTTATTAATTTTTCCCATTGCATTTTTTGGTATTTCTTCAACAATCTTTAAAACGCTTGGGATCCAATATTTCGGCATTTTTTCCAACGCCCATGGTTTTAATTCCTCTAAAGAAATTATGAACCCTTTATTAACGACTATCACAGCTGCAACTTTTTCACCGTAGACGTCATCAATTACTCCTAAAACTGCACATTCTTTTATACCAGGGTGAGCTAGTAAAATCGTTTCAATTTGCAAAGCACTTATTTTGAAACCTCCTGACTTAATAATATCAGTAGTTTTTCTTCCAAGCATTCTAAACTTATTTACGTTTTTCACATATTCAATCATATCTCCCGTCTTAAACCAGCCATCTTTGGTAAATTCGTTTTCTGTTTGAGTAGGTTTGTTGTAATATTCTTTAAAAACGCCATCTCCTTTTACTAAAACTTCACCTGACATATTATTTTCTAGCTTATTTTGACTATTTACGAAAATGGTACCGTCATTGTTGGCACATTCAAACAAAATCTTTCCATTTTCTTGACTGGCTAATGCCACAATAACTGACGGTACCGGTAAGCCGACATAACCTGGGGCTCTATCAGAATCGTACAGATTTGAAAATATCACACCTGTTTCCGTCATACCATATCGTTCCAACAATTTGTGACCAGAAATTTCCAACCACCTTTGATACAATAGTATGGATAGCGGAGCTGATCCGCTAGTCATAAGTCTTACATTATTCCGTAAAAAGTTTTTAACTTTCGAAGCATTATCTTGAAGATGGGCATCATATTCCTCTAGTAATTTTGCATACATAGTTGGAACCGCAATAAATACCGAAACTTTTTCCTTAATATTGTTGTTTTCGCCAAGAAGGTATGACCATACTTCCTGGGCATTAAATTTTGGAAGCATTATTATAGCAGCGCCCATAAATAAAGGACAGAATAGTGCATGAATGGTACCATGGACATGATGTAATGGTAATGTATGAAGAATTACGTCTTTTTGCGATAACTTCCAAACATTTGTGAGGGTCTTCACTTGAACTGATAAGTTTCTGTGAGACAGTACAACACCTAAAATAGAGAGTTTTGGTCAATAACAAAAAAAAATTAATAATAAAACCTTCTTCTTCCTCAGTAAGCCGCTTCTCTCCCAGAATATGAACCTTAATTTTATTGCGATATAAATTTTAGTTCCTATCATTTAAATAGCTGTGTACTAGACGGGGTGGCCAAATAAAAACATACCTTGGCCGTATCATAGGGACCGTTAACATTACAGCTTTAGGGGAAAAATGTTGTTAGTAAATACTGCGAAGAGAAATGGCTGGAATTAAGAGATAAGTACCGAAAACAATCACATATTAATCATTAGGGCATGCTAAATCGTTTTTGTTATAAATAGTTTTCCCTATCTTCTAAAACAAAATGGTGGGCGAACATCGAAATTAACTTGGTATAAAAATTGGTTACTTCGTTTGAGCTAAATGGATTTTAACAAATTTTGTCTTATTCGATAGAGTTTTTCTTCTTCTATCTACTGAGCTTTGGTTGATTCTTACTTTTTGCGCTAGAGGGAGTTTCCTGAAATACGAATAAATAAAGTGAAAAAATCATATAATATCGAATGATACGATTATTTTTAGAAAAAAAATAGAGAATGAAAAGCTTTAAAGGTCAGTCAAAATCATAGCTCTGTAACGTGTTTTTAACCAAAGATATATACGACAAAAGTGTTAGAAGTCCAGATGAGCGTGCCTAGGCGACTTTGATTATTAAAATACTGATAATTATTCTACGTATCCAAAGTGCCAATATTAAACTTTAGCACCTGAGTGATAAATTTAAACAAAAAAAAATCATCTAATTTGCGAAAAACATTATGGAAAATGAACTTGAATGTGGACCTAGATGTTCGTACTATCTTCCATCATTCTCGATGCAGTACTGTAGTACCTCTCGAGTAGAGAAATAAGCAGTATCGATTCGTTGGTCTGGTGGCAAAAACAACATCTTTATTTCGATCCTATAAAAAAAAATCTAAACAAGTCAAGTCTGGAGATCATGGTGGCCATGGCAATATACTTCCACGACCCATCCATCTGCCAGGAAAAGTTTGTTCTAAGTATTGTCGAAGATTGACTGAAAAATGGGCCGGACGACATCAGTCATGTTGAAAAAACATTCCACGAAGGAATGCCTGGCAGCAACGTTAACATTTCTTAAACATTCGAAATTGACCGCAATCAGATAAAATGCCTCTAAATTGATAAAATGCATTTGGAATATTTTTCAATATAAATAATGTCCTTCCTAATAACATCGACAAAATAATAACATTTGAATGATGAATGTAATGAATGAAAGAGTTTTGGATTTCCATTGTCATTATTTGTTTTAAATCATAACGTTTCAACTGGTAAGTATCTCCAGTCGTCTTCAGGTGAATACTGTTGTATTAGTAGTATACAGCATTCACCTGAAGACGACTGGAGATACTTACCAGTTGAAACGTTGTGATTTAAGACACATAATGACAATGGAAGTCCAAAACTCTTTCATCATTCAAGAAACGTCATTGTCTCCAACCTTCAAATAATAACATTTATTTGACATCTTATTCAAATAACAATTCTTCCTTTTTGTTTGTTTTTTCCAAAGCCTTATTATCTTTGAAAGGCATTTTATGTTGCGCGATAGTAAATTTATTTCAAATTTTCCTTTTTACCTTAAATTTGCAATTTATGTGTTTAATTTATCACTTCAGAATAATTAATTTAATAGTTAACATAAGCTAATTGTTTAGTATTTTAATAAGCAAAGTCGCCTAGGCACGCTTATCTATACTTCTCACTTTTGTCGTCAATATATTTGGTTAGAAACACGTTAGAAAGCTACGGTTTTGACTGACATTTACAGCTTTTAATTATCTATTTATTTTCTAGAAATATTCTATTTGATTTTTTTTTAAAGCACTTTATTTGTTTATATTTCAAAACTTCATCTAGCGTGAAAACTAAGCTTCATGTAAGAATCAATCGACAGAGGAAGAAGAACTCTATGAAAACCAAATAATGCCTCAGATTTGCTAATGTTTTATAAAAGTTATTATAGTCGGATCTGGTCTTATCGTGCGGGTCATACGATTCAAGAAAGACATACTCTCAGTTTTTGTTTTCTTTACTTGCGTTTAATTTTCCCCTTTAAATAAAATACGTAAGATAAATGAGACAGACTTATTCCATTTTGACATGAAAAAAAAGGATATGTATTTACTTTCCAGCGATTCTAAAAAAGCTTATAATAGCATCAGCTACGTTTTATTTTAAATATGCCAGTTTTGTGACTTTGACAGTTTGTGAAAAAATAAAACAATTTTCTGGGTTTTTGCATCCCCAATCAAAAAAAATGGTACTTAATCTGATAAACTATTTCGAAAATGAAAGAAAAAGTGGAAATTCGCCAACCAATATTCAGGAACCAGCCAAAGCACTGGGAATTAGTTTAAGGACTGTGCAAAAAATTGTGCATGAAACAAAACATAACATAATACCCAAGAATACTAAAAAGTGTAAACGAAGAAAGTCAAAGACTGAGGATTTAAGCGAAAATATTAAAATGGGAGTTCGAAATTTGATTTACGATTTATACAAATCAAAAACCAATGTAACTCTTCCAGTTTTACAAAAAACATTAAAAATTCGGGGTGTTTTGGAAATTGGACTTGAAGCGTTATCAAAATTAATAAAAAATTTAGGTTTTCGCTATAAAAAAGATTGTAACCGAAGATTTTTACGTAAGCAGCCACAGATAGTGAGTCAGCGTGTTCAGATTTTTAAAAAATATACAGACAATTACAAATCGAAATTTAGAAAAGTGGTATTTTTAGACGAAATGTGGATATTTTCGAATGGAAGTGGTTTAAAATCTTGGCAAGATGAGTATGTAAAAAGTGTTAAAAGGAAAAAGGGGTGCGGTACGGAAAAGCGTTTTATTATTTTGCATGCCGGTTCTGCAACAGGATATGTTGCAGGTGCGAGTTTAATTTTTTCTTCAACATCAAAAAGTGCTGACTATCATAATAATACGAATTGCGAAATGTTTGAAAAATGGTTAAAAGTTCAATTGATACCAAATTTGGATGCTCCGTCTTTAATTGTATTAGATAATGCATCATATCATTCTAAAATTTTAAATAAACAGCCTACTTCATCTTGAAAGAAAAGTGATATTTATGAGTGGCTGGAAAAACACAACCAAAATACTTTACCAAATATGCTTAAATCGGAGCTCATATCAATAGCAGTCTCTAAAAAAAAAAATATACGCGGTAGATGAAATACTGCGTAAATATGGTCATGAGGTTCTACGACTGCCGCCATATCATTGCCAGTTTAACGCAATAGAATTAATATGGGCTGGTGCAAAGTCTTATTATGAAAAACATGTAGGTGATGGTCTTAAATTCGACCAAGTACAAATAGTTTGGCAAGATTCGTTACATCATATTACACAAGAGTACTGGAAGAAATCGGTGGAACATACAGAAATATTAATAAGGGATTGGTGGGATCGAGAACAAGTACTAGATGTCGAAGTAGCGCCAATGATAATTGCTCCATTCGAAGACGACTCAGACGACGAAGACTTTTCAGATTTTATAAGTGACGATGAGAGTTTTTAGGCTATAATTATAAACGGTGTTTTTCGTTTACATTTTTTAGTATTCTTGGGTATTATATTATGCTTTTTTTTCATGCACATTATTCTGCATAGTTCTTAAGCTAATTCCCAGTGTTTTCGTTACGGTTTCCTGCATATTGGTTTGCGAATTTCCACTTTTTCTTTCATTATCAAAATAGTTTATCAGACTAAATGCCATTGTATTTTTAGGTTTTAGTAGTAAAATTGTTAAAATAAATTGCACTGTTTATTATTGTCGTTTTTAATTAAAGGGTACAGTAGGTATATAATTAACGATTATATAATTTTCATGTAACTTTTTCAACTCCCCTGTACATAATTTTTACAAAACTAATAATATTAGGTATATGTGGCTATCTTCGCGATAGCTAAAATAATGAAACTATTTTTCCTTCCTTCGGTATATTTGTAAATAATCTCACAACATTTTGATAGCCTCTGTGTTGTCTGATTTGATGCATATGATCAGTAACCTTTGGACCCGCACGTTAAGACCAGATCTCACTATAGCAAACATTATAAATAAGCTGGTAACCTCGCGGTTCGTTACCTCATTAGATTACTAACCTTCAGTTAGCAAATTGATAAGATTACATATATTAATATTATTATCTTTGCTTATATTAACATATATCAGCAATACAACAAAAAAGAAGAAAACAAAAAAACAAATACTGATAAATTGTAATGTGATGTACTTTATTGTTAAATATCGTTGGCTAAGTTTTACCAAAAATTCTTTGATACATTCTGTTGCATATATTCTTTTACCGGAGATATGTAAAAGATAATATGAAAATTAGCTCCATAAGAACAAACTGACCTTTCAATAGGGTATTTGTAGTTAAAAGGTTACAAATATTATAGCATTGTGTCTTCCAAAAACCCATAATAATAACAATACAATATTCTTTAAATTCATATTTGGTAAATTGTCCCTATTTACAATAAAAATAATAGAGGATGTGAGGGGTATAAATTCAAAGTGTACAACCTCCATGTTTCATTAAAAATTAGATAGATGTCGTTTTACATAATAATTGTAGCCCTGAATCGAAATAACGAATAATTTCTTGTCAAAACGGGCAAGCTCCAACGGATTTTGATGGCAGAAAATTGGGATTAAATTCAAAATGTACAAGTTCCATTGACATTTAAGTTTCGAACCGTACAATCTCCTGTTCAATTTTAAAAATCAAAGTGTACCATCTCCAATGAGTTGTTTTGCTGTTAGTTTCGAATTATTTCAAAGCGTGCAAAATCCTGCACAGACTTGTTGATAGAATTCGCACCAAAGCAATTCCGAGTTTACTTTTTTAAGTAAGTTGCATGTACTGCGTGAAGCAATAAACACCGGTTGTTGTTTGTTTACTATTTTTTTTTGTATTATAATGTAGGATTGTTTTTAAGATTAAAAATTTTGTGAAAAATGATCTTTAATGATTTTCAAAGGGGGCACATTCCATATTTGCTATTTTCAAAATGGACAAACTCTAATAATTGTTACTTCCAAAACGTACAATATCCAACTCCTATTTCCAAATAACTTTGATATTTTTTCAAATGTTAAGGAAAAAAATTGGTTTTTTAGTCTAAGATGTGCCATAAATACAATAAAAAGGAAAAACCATCGTAATTGCTTATATTTAATAAATTATAAGTTTTTTCGTCTACTGATAATTTAGGAAATATGAAGATTGTACACTTTAATCATCTATACCCCTCATATACTACCGATTTTTAAAAACATTAAAAAAATTTTAAATTTAAGACTAAGAAATATGGAAATATTTCATTACACGTTAGGTAAAACTCATTTAAATTAAGGAATTTTAGGTTGGGGAGGAATAAATAGAACTTTAGTTAAAAAATTTGAAATATTACAAAAAAGGTTTCTAAAAATTATATTTAATAAAGATTATCTTTATCCTTCAAATGAATTATATTCAGAAACAAAAAAGTTGAACATAAGACAACTTTACATTTATAACATCTTAATATATATATATTTAAAAATAAAAACATTATACAATTTAAAAACAATAATCATAATAGACGTCATAAAAATGAAATAACCATAAAACCTAAAATAAGTCCATAGGACAAAAAAAAATCAAATATTTATGAAATTGAAAATTGAAAATATTTTTAGAAATTTTTTAAATAATTATTATGGTTCTGAATAAATTATATAGGTAGGTATAATAAATTTATATAAGTAATATTTTTTACTTAAAAATTCTAAATTAATAATTTTATTATAGGTAATATTTTTCTTCAAAAAAACTGCGTTTATACTATAAATTAACATTTTTACTTTAAAACTTGATTTTTTATACATATTTATGATTTTACTATGGAGGACTTGAGGTAGGAGGCCGATCGCAATGCATTGGATTCGGTCCCAAATTAGCATCGGTAATTCAGCTTTACGAGTCGCTGTAAGATGGCGCGCGTGTTCGAAGTGGGCTATCAAATAATGGTTTCTTATGGACGCAATAACTATTTTTATTTAGATTAGTTCTTTAAGGAACAAATAAGGACCTTTATATGAATTTACACTTACTTTGTTATACTTATTAGTAAACTCGGCCTGTATAAAGTTCCAACGATGCTTGGTTTTTAAAATACAGGGTATTAAACATTCTAGCTATACCTTTGGAGCTAGAAAGAGACTTATTTGGCTGCGTTTTCTCTCTGAAAAATATCCTGTCTTACACCCCGACAAAAAGCAAACTCTACTTTTATAAATTGTACCATTATTCATTATAAATATGGAAATTAATTACAATACAACGTTATTTGTCTTGTCTTGCCTTCAAACATTATTTGTTATTTCGAAAAATAAAATGTCAATTGTCAAAAGTAAAAGCACAGAAAAATAAAGGGTTTAAGTAAAAGTTAAGAACTATGGAGGATCTAGTTTTCCATATTAAAAACGAAGAAGAAGAAGACAACATCAGCCCACTTCGGACGCGAGAGCCATCTATCGGCCAATAGCGAACTAACCAAAAAACCGGGACAGAATTTGAAAATGCTGCCATTGTCGATCGGCCTCCTACCCTATAGTTCTCCATAGATTTTACATACTAAAACAAAAAATAAGATTTGCCCCTAACAAGCTTAAATTCAGGAGATTGAAGAATAAGCTTATAGAAGACAACATAAACATATTTATTATATTATTAAATTTTTTTAAATAAACTTATTATTATTATATGGTTGCATTAATGTTCCTTGAAATTTGTACTGCGTCAAACTGCCCACCTCAAACGATGAAGCTCTGCATTATTTGAATAAAGCTTTATTTAATTCCTTTTTATTAACTTTGCCCATTGCATTTTTTGGTATTTCTTCGACAATCTTTAAAACGCTTGGGATCCAATATTTCGGCATTTTTTCCAACGCCCATGGTTTTAATTCCTCTAAAGAAATTATGAACCCTTTATTAATAACTATCACAGCTGCAACTTTTTCACCATAGACGTCATCAATTACTCCTAAAACTGCACATTCTTTTATACCAGGGTGAGCTAGTAAAATAGTTTCAATTTGCAAAGCACTTATTTTATAACCGCCTGATTTAATGATATCAGCACTTTTTCTTCCCAACATCCTAAACTTATTTACATTTTTAACATATTCACTTATATCTCCCGTTTTAAACCAGCCAGCTTCGGTAAATTCTTTTGCCGTTTCCTTGGGTTTATTGTAATATTCCTTAAAAACGCTATCGCCTTTGACCAAAAGTTCTCCACATACAATTTCTTCTAAATTACTTTTAGCATTTACAGAAATATTACCGTCATTGTTGGCACACTCAAATAAAATTTCTCCGTTTTCTTGACTAGCTAATGCAACCGTAACTGAGGGTAACGGTAGACCGACATAAGTCGGCGCTCTGTCAGAATCATAAAGATTTGATAAGCACATGCCAATTTCAGTCATACCATACCGTTCCAAGAGTTTATGACCTGAAACTTCCAACCATCTTTGGTACAATGTTGTTGGTAATGGAGCTGATCCACTGACCATAAGTCTTACATTATCCATTAAAAAGTTTTTAACTTTTAAAGCACGATCTTGAAGATGAGATTCAAATGCCTCTATTAATTTTGAATATATTGTTGGAACAGCCATAAACACTGAAACCCTTTCTTGGACATTTTGATTTTGATTTAGAAGGTATGACCACACTTCTTGGGAATTAAATTTGGGGAGCATAATTGTAGTAGCGCCCATAAATAATGGGCAAAATAGAGCATTGATGGTGCCATGGACATGATGCAATGGTAAAGTATGAAGAATTACATCTTTTTGGGACCACTTCCAAGCATTTGTAAGGGTGTTAACTTGAACAGATAGGTTTTTGTGAGACAGAACTACACCTAAAAAATATTTCTTGTCAAATATTGTGAAAAAGTTCCCCGCGACGCTTAATATACAGGGTGAGGATTTTAAAGTGTTACAACGCAATATCTGAAAAACGGCTAGAAATATTTTAGTCAAATTTTGGGACGTGGATAGAGAGGTTGGGGGACAAATTTTAAAATATTTTTGACATTTACCCCCCCTCCAGATTTTATGTGGCTAGTGACAAATTTGAAATGTCAAATGGAAAGGTATTTATTTTTTGCGATAATTCGATTCCTCGTCAATAATTACGTAAGTGAGCAGAAAATTGTTACATTTACTCTACTGGTTGCTTAGTTACGAATTTTTCAATAAATAAAATTGGAATACTTAAAACTACACATTTTAAATCATGACACCTACCTCCTATGATTATTGTTTATCCAAACCTTTAATTATGTTGTATCCTAGGAAACCACTTTTGACTTTGACAAGTAGTAATAATCTGATTCTGATTCAAACGTATTTTCTGTTGATAAAGTTCATTATTCAGTGCAATTATGGAACAATCTTATGACATTGAAATAGACATGTTGTTAATTCTGGGAGAATGTAGAAAAAACTACCGGGAAGCGGCGCAATTGTGGACTGTTAGGTTTCCCGCCATTCAAAAATCCTATATGGCATTTAAGCGATTAGAAGATCGAGGTCGCAGCACGGGAATCCTTAAAAATAAGAACAGAGTTAGAAGACAAACAAAAACTAATGACGATATGGCCGTTGGAGTGTTGGGTGTAATAGCTGTAAATCCTCATGTTGGTTCAAGGAAACTTGCTCGTGATTCAGGAATGTGCCAAAAATCGGTACTGGCTATTTTACACAAGCACAATTTTCACCCTTACCACATAACTCTTCATCAGGAATTGTATGGCCAAGACTTTCAAAATAGGATTACATTTTGTACGTGGTTACAAACTTTAATTCACGAAAACAATGCATTTTTAAGAAAGATAGTATTTTCTGACGAAGCTACATTTACCAATTGTGGTCAGGTAATTATTTAAATTAATATGGATTAATGTAACTTTTAATAATCAAAAATAAGTAATCCACTACTTGATAGGTGTACATAGATAAATACATATCTAAACATCCGTTAACGGGTGTTTAGAGAATATTCTCATACATTTAGATTTATTTTTAATTTTGTACTAATTCAATCAATTTTGCTTTTCTTAATTTAAGGTCAACCGGCACAATTTACACTATTGGGCACCTCAAAATCCTCACTGGATGAGATTTCTGCCAAACCAACATCCTTGGTCGGTTAATACCTGGTATGGCATAGTCGGAGATAGAGTCATTGGACCACATTTTTTTGACCGTCACCTAAATGGAGAAATGTATAATAATTTTTTACAAACCGATTTGCCACAACTTCTGAATAATAATGGAAATCAACAAGGAATATGGTTTCAGCAAGATGGTGCTCCGCCACATTTTGCCCGACAAGCTCGAGATACACTAAATGAAATTTTTGGAAACAGATGGATTGGTGGTGGTGGTCCTGTAAATTGGCCTGCAAGGTCACCAGATTTAACCCCATTAGATTTTTTCTTGTGGGGATTTATAAAAGATAAAGTTATGGCTACACCACCGACCACACCAGAAAACATGAAAGATCGTATTCAACAAGCATGTAATTTAGTAACTCCTCAAATGTTAACTCGCGTGCGCAACTCATGTCAAAAAAGAATTGCAAAATGTTTAGAAATGGATGGGGGTCATTTCGAACACCTTTTGAAGCATGATCGTCGTTAAATTTAAGAAATTATCATAGTTTTAAGTATTCCAATTTTATTTATTGAAAAATTCGTAACTAAGCAACCAGTAGAGTAAATGTAACAATTTTCTGCTCACTTACGTAATTATTGACGAGGAATCGAATTATCGAAAAAAATAAATACCTTTCCATTTGACATTTCAAATTTGTCACTAGCCACATAAAATCTAGAGGGGGGGTAAATGTCAAAAATATTTTAAAATTTGTCCCCCAACCTCTCTATCCACGTCCCAAAATTTGACTAAAATATTTCTAGCCGTTTTTTAGATATTGCGTTGTAACACTTTAAAATCCTTACCCTGTATAATAATATATTTAAAGATATATTGATAAAACCGATAATTTTGTGAAATTTGGCAACCAAGCTGTATTTACAGTATCGGGCTTGTCCATAATATCGTTCTCCCGATTACTATTCTGTCTCTTTTTATCACATATACTATTCAATAATATGTCACGTTGATCGTTGATACGAACACAGCAATAAATCTTGAGTCGCCTGTCTGTTAGTGTCGGAGTAACATGATTTCATGTTTTATGGGGATTTATACCGTGTGAGCAAAAATTATTTACATCAAAGAGGGCTTGGATTAAAATACGTAGGGGCTTGGTTTAGATCACAATGATATGGCGACGATATATCTAACCAAACTAACGAGTAATAAAATAAGTAGACAAATACAAATTTATTTTTGTTGTTTACAAAATTAACAAATACTTGCACTTTATAAGGAAATAAATTTAGCTACTTCTTAAGAATAGCCCTGCATGTTCCATAAGATCTTCCCACTTCTTGGGACAGGCGTCTTATACAATTTGTTGGCGTATTTTGCATTATTTCACGAACGTTTGCAACAAGTTCTTCAGTTCTTACAGATAGTCTTCCTGCTCCTTTTTCGTGATGTATAGAACCTTTTTCCCTAAACAGCCACGGTTCTTTTCAGGCAATGATAAAAATCCCCAGCAATAAAAGCACCGTTAGGAAAATGTTCGTGAAAATCGTCCATGCACAAACCCGGATTGTATAGCCACTCACCATTTACTCTAACCCCGTTTCGAAAATACGCTTCAACCATGAATGTTTTGTGCTGTTCCGTAAAGCCCATTGTGTGAATTGTTCAAGAGATTGGAAAAATTAGCGATAAATCAAATTACTTGTAACGACTGTCAAAGATGACGGAATAATTGATTGATTGTTAATTCAGGTAGTTACTGATACCCAACAGGTATTAAGCTCTACGGTTAAGCATTACGTCCTTAGATGCAAGGCCCCCTCTTTGATGCAAATATTTTTTGCTCGCACGGTATCAAGGACGATTCCTTGAATTTGAGTGAGCCCGCTCATGCTGCCACTGCTAGAACCTTACTTGTCATGTTTACCGCCCTACCCCCTCAGACGTTGTAGCCCAAGCAGCCCAAGAACGGTGTGTATAACTATACAGGTACCCCACATACCCCAGTTAGGCTAACAAACGAAACTTCCGGTTGGCGCGCGGTACACGGAAATAGAAAAAACAAATTTTAATTACTGAAGGAAACTTAGCGCAAAAGTTTGTTTTGGCATGCATTTAGTGGCAGACATTTCTAATGGATCGTCTTTAAGCAATTTGCCATTAAGAGGGTATCATCGCGACATACGTTTATACCATTTACTCGAAACACTCTAAACTTATCGAATTTATTTCATGATATATTTATTTATTTTGAAATAATAAGGTAATTTTTGTACATTTGACTCCTATATTATTACCGATAGCTAAGATAAATATTTCAAAAATAGTTGCAGATGTTCGGATCTCACCAAATATCGCCATTAAACAGGAATAAATTTGGTATCACAGGACAGCTAAACGTTCAATCGTTGTCTATCTTGTAATTGATTTTTAATTCAAATACTTTTAAAAGTTGGCCTATTTATACTAAGACAAATATTTATAGTATCTCTCAAAAACGAAAGGATAATCGGAAAATCTGCTATAGGAGAGACATATTTTAAGGATAGGTCTTTCAATATTTTTAATTTGAAGTAAATCGTAGGTGCAGTTTCGGAGAAATTCGGTGACTGTGGAGGGCAAAAATTGAGTTTATTTTACATGCCATGATGCTCTCTCTCTTAAAGTGGTAAAAAATGGAACAAAATTGGAAATTTGGACAAAAAATAGTTAAAATTGAAAAAACGTCTGCAGGGCTAGCGTGAATTCACAAGGCCGTAAAAAATCCTTGCTGGCAGACATTTTTGTCGTTGTAAAAACAGTTCAAGAAGAACCCATCAAGATCATTTTTTTTGTATTTCCTGTTGTAATAACATCCGAGGGATATTCTTAATATTTGTAATGATTAGAGACACGAAGAACTAAAAATATCATTTTAACCCTTTAAGGGGTCAGAAAAATTACCTTTTCGTTGTGTTAAGTAACAAAAGAAAGAGAATGGAAGTCCGACAAGGTAATTTTTTTGATAATACCGTGCGAGCAAAAATTATTTGCATCAAAGAGGGCCTTGCATCTAAGGACGTAATGCTTAGCCGTAGAGCTTAATACCTGTTGGGTGTCAGTAACTACCTGAATTACCAATCAATCAGTTATTCCGTCATCTTTGACAGTCGTTATAAGTAATTTGATTCATCGCTAATTTTTCCAATTTCTTGAATAATTCACACAATGTGCTTTACGGAACAGCACAAAACATTCATGGTTGAAGCGTCTTTTTGAAACAGGGTTAGAGTAAATGGTGAGTGGCAATACAATTCGGGTTTGTGCATGGACAATTTTCACGAACATTTCCCTAACGTTGCTTTTATTGCTGGGGATTTTTATCATTGCCTGAAAAGAACCGTGGCTGTGTTTAAAACACCAGTTGCAAATTTAAAACAATTTCAAGAAAGGATTATTCAAGAATGTGGTAACATTTCTCCAGAGATGCTGGCCAACACTTTCGAAAATATGAAGAGGGTTGTGAATTTATGCTTGGAGCATGGCGGTGGCCAATTTCAGCAATTTATGTAATTATTTTTCTTTTTCTTTCTGTATATTATTACTTTGTTAATTTTGTAAACAACAAAAATAAATTTGTATTTGTCTACTTATTTTATTACTCATTAGTTTGGCATATCATATCATAATATGCATTTGACAAAATTTTAACCTAGATTTGGTTAGATATATCGTCCCCATATCATTGTGATCTAAACCAAACCCTACATTTTTTAATACAAGCCCTCTTTGATGCAAATAATGTTTGCTCGCACGGTACTTCATTGTCTACCACCTTCAAACAAACTTTAAGAGATGGTTTGGTGGGGTGTCTGCCAATCAGCCTTGAATACATTTTATAATTTTAAAATATAATAATTTGCTTTAATAGGTAATATCTGAAAAATAATATATGGAATGCTGTTCCACAAATAGGTATGTTTGCAATAAAATTAATTTTATACTTATATATTAAATACCCCACCCCCCTAAAAGTAAAAATAATAAATGGAAGTGGGTGTGCTTAACTCGCCTTTTTAGAGGTTTTAATGTTACAGCCAGTGGTGGCGCTAGACTTTTAAAAAGGGTGGGCGGACGCCGGCAAAAGAAAACAGGTCGAGGGCTGTCGACTGAGACGAATTTAACAAAAAAAATGTAGGTAAGCTTTTACCAACAAAACAAATTTAAACTCATGCAATAAATACATTATTAGCGTCAACTACAGTTACATCCAGTGGCAGTAGGAACAAATGCGAGTGAAAGGATTGACAAAATAAAATATGTTTATTCTTATTTTTATTTTATAAATTAAAAAAATAACAACTGCAACTGGCAACAATTAACAAACTACGCAATCGGCAATCATAAGACGTACAAAAGTTCCCGCTAGGGTGGGTTGCCACCGCCTATTGTATTGGTGGGTTGGGCTCCCGCCCACCCCAGGACCCCCTAGTGCCGTCGCTGGTTCTTAACATTTTCGCGTCTAGACTAAAACCCTGGTTTCACCACTGCTCCTAACTAGCTAGATAAGTACCTAAAGTACTACTCACCTTTGGGATTACCCGTAGTTCCGCTAGTATACAAAATCATAGCATTACTATTTTGATAAAAGTCCAATGGTAACATATTATCCAAGGTATTCTCATCAATGGACTTTCTTGTTTTAGAGGTTTCCAATAAATCTTGATCCAAAAGGTACAGTTTCACCTTCGCTTTAGTAGACAGCTCACCCATTTTTTGCTCAAACTGTGGTGAAGATACGATTAGGTTACTGTTCGTATCATCCATGTAGTATTGAAGTAAGGCTTCGGGGTGAAGAGGACTTAAAGGAACAGCTAAAAATTTTATTTTTTATAGTTCTAAACAACATAATATGCAAAATGAATACCATTTTAAAAATGGATACCTAAGTATAAATTTGTAAAGTTAGAAGTTTAGTTTATGCGAAATATTCCGAGTGGTCCTCTCTCAACGCAGGATTGCAGAACATCTAAACTATTTTTTTTAAATGGAATATACAAAGTATATAAATATATCCAGGGTAACCCACAGTGGCGTAGCCAGCCTTGCGGGGCGGGATTGGCGAACATATATGGAGGCGCTTTATGATTTTTTAGAACTACTATTATTTTTATTATTAAAAATATGGTGTTTGTTTTTCAAAATACATAATATAATAGAATACCAAATTATTTTCAATTTCAATGATTGTTACAGGGTGTAATTAAAGTATATTTTTTTTTTGCATACGGGCACCAAGCGGCAAGGGGCGCCATGCAAGGGGAGCAGGGGGGGGGAAGGCGCCCCCCTGACCCCCACCTGGCTACGCCACTGGTAACCCACTATCAACGTAGTATTTCATAGTATCTAAACTACTTAACTTTTTAATATTTTTTAAAAATGATGTTTTAGGGCTGCATTAGGTCTACAAATTAAAATTATTTTGAATTATATGTACATGGTGTCCCAAGAAGTCAGGGCATATTAAACATACCTTTTTTTTACTGGAACATCATGTACATTATGATACTTTTGAATTGCTTGGTTAATTTTAAGAACATTTTCTATAACATATTCTATCCTAAATTTAAATATGGAGTTTTCAAAAAGATGGTGTTTTGCACTTAAGTAGCTTCTGTCAGTGTCGGTAGAACAAAGAGCCAGGAGTAATACATGAAATTTTGGTAAGGAATATGAATATTTAGTAACCAATAAAGCATATTTTAAAAAATAAAAATATTTACTTTTCAAAATTTCAAAAAAAAAAATTTGTTGTTTGAGGTTAAGTGGAAGACCAACCCTTGTTACTAGCAAGGGATGCACTTCGCCCTTTTGGATAATATTGAAAAGGATTTTTTTTTAAATTTTTATTATTATCTTTTTTACTTACTGTAATGATTATCTGAATAAAGATTGTTTATTATTATTATTATAAAATGATTTTCTAAATAAAATAATTTTAAAAACTTAAAAAGTCGTAAAAGTCTGTTATTTAAATACATCCCCTATTATATGTTACGCCTAAACAAAAGGAATTGTTAATGCAATTTTAATTATACTAGGGTTTTCTATATAATAGGGTTTGTATTTAAAATGACAGATTTTTAGGATTTTTTAAGGTTTTAAAAGTGTTAGGTACATTTAGAAAATTATTTTATCAAAATATGATTTACTCACTGCTTAATAATTATATTCCATTTAGTTTAAGCATTATGATACAAAATAGCAAGCCATCCAAAATACCCTAATATACAGAATGTTCCGTTTAAAAAAGTATGTTTGTCATGCCCTAACTATTTAAGACACCCTGTATAAATGAAAATTATTTTGTAGGTGGTTTTTATGGGTTTAAGGATCTTAGTCCCTAAAATCCTTAAACGCTTAATCCCATAAAAACCGCCTACAAAAAAAGTCTATTGGATCATTAACAATTATATTTTGTAATATTAAAAATTATTTTTAATTAAACTTAAAATGAGGACGCCCCTTTTAGATTTGCACCCCCTTCCACCAACCCCCTACCCGGTTTATTTAGTGACGTAGCGTATGGGAGGCTAGAGCAATCGGACGGCGCCCTTCCCCTCTATAGTCTCCTCCATCTGTTTTCCTAATATGGTATTTTAGAGTATAACATTTGCCCCCCCCCTCACTTTTAACCACGCTACGCCACTGATTAAAACTTACCGATTTGTCCAGACATCCAAATCGCCCAAATTGTAATAACATAGCTCGCATCATTGGGACACAAAAACATAACTCTCTCGCCCGTTCTTCCATTTAACTGTCTGGAAATCTTCATGGACAGTTCCTTTGCTTCGACAAAAACATTACTAAAAGTGTAATTTCCAGTCCTGTCGTATATGGCCACTTTATTTTGATATTTTGACGCGTTATGGTAGACAGGCTTAACATCTTGATTCTGATTTATTTTCTTGTCATTGAAAAAACTAGTTGATCCGTAGTTGCTGCGGATAATAAAATGGTGTTTTTGATTTGCTAATCTTTTGTAAACTCGAATAGCAAACATTGTAAATAAACTGATAATTACCTTATGATTCGTTGCCTTCCAAAATCACTGGTTATATAATTAATAAAATGATAAGATTATAGGTACTTATACGCAGGGAGATGATGTGATGACCCTGGCATTTTATTTTTAAAACTTCCAGTAAAAAAATATTTTAAAAATAACAAATAAATTATTTAAGGAATATTAAAATAATTCCAAAATACATTTTGTCCTGATTTAAAGCAAAGATAATTAATTATTAAAATTCAAAATTCATTAAATAAAAAAAGGAACTTGCCAAAAAGAATCGATGACACAAGCGCTGGGACAGAAACGTTCAACATTTTTTCATCATAAAGTAAAATTCATTTGTTTATCATTAGGATTAGCTATACCCATAGATATTTACCTTTAGGTAAGCAAACAATAATCACGAAAGTGGCAATTTTATGGCCTCGCGCATGTCAACAAAGCTACACCGAATTAGGAATGCGCAACTGCAACGTTATCATTTTACGAATGGGAAAATAGACAGGTCCGGGCTTTCAAATTTAAGTTATTGCTCAAGAAATTGTAAAAGTTGACCTTCAATTTATTTTTACGTATAAACAGCTAAAATTTGACCCAAATTATTGTCAAAAAATTGGACTTTCTTCTCAATTTTTGATCAAATTGGGAAATAAAGTAGTGATTTCTGGCATTTTTGGTAGTTGCAAACCTATCAAATTTTCAGGATAGAAAATTGTTTTTAAGGTTTGGTTTTGAAAATTTGTTTAAAAACGATTCGTCGTCTTGTTATTAGTCCAAAAAGGAAGAGAACAAGTTAATTAAACTAGTCTTATAAAATCGAATATACAAAACAAACAAAACCAACAAAATAACCAATTTTTGATATTATCGAGTAGGTACCTACCTACTACCTACCGGGAATCCTGTAGAGGCAAATTTAGAGAAAATAAACTCTTAACAATAACCGGAGTGTATATTCAGGAATGTGTATTGTTTTTTTTCAAAAATAAAGAGTTATTCAGAGATAATGCTCCGCAGAATATGTATTTATCTAGATATGTAAATTATAAGTATCCAAGACACAGATTAACAATAACAGAAAAAGGTGGTTGTTACAATTGTATAAAGTTTTTCAATTACCTGCCGATGAATATAAAAATGATCGATAATGTTAGCTGTTTAGAGACAAAAATATTTAATTTGTTAGTAAATATGGAACCATACAATGTAGAGGAATATTTTGAACACATGAGAAATTGTTAGATTTTTGTGTCATCTTTTCTACATATTTATGTTGTGTTTTTTTTATGACGTTATTTCGTTTTATGTTGTGGCTGTAGCTTTAACATACCTTTGAAATAAAGATTGTTTATTATTATTATTATTATTATTACCTAACCTTAGGTAAGTCAAATATTAGATACTATATAACTTGTATTGCTTTTTATAATTTGGCAAAAACTTGAGTACGTGTAAAACATTTACAAGCACAATTTCTTGTTCACGAATTTGAAAAATATTTTGCCCGAGAACTTGACCCGTGGAGTACTTTCACCCTTAGATTAATATATACCTAGGCATTTACTTGTTTCTTTTATATAATATAAGTAGTTAGGTATAGAGGAAAGTGTCTTTTAAACTTTTTGAAGCAATATATTGCCCGAAAAATAGGTGTACCTAATTAGATTGCAGGGCTGCAAATAAAATATACCAAAACATGCGTCGGGATAAAATGTCTTGGTGTGTGTTTCTCTTTATTTTTATACCTTATTTGTGTAGCCTAGGCCTAGTTTGATGTGTTTAAATTGATCATAATAAAATAAAGTTATATAATATCAAGATACATCACTACTCCACAGTGGCGTAGCGTGCAGGGGGCCAGGGGGGGGCAATCGCCCCCCCCCGCCTTTTGAGTCCTTTCCTAAACGGCGCCCCCTTCCCACTCTCCCAGTTCCAGGTTTTAATTAGATTGTAAATTGTTTATAACTTTTAGAGTATAGAAATAAATAAAATAAACCTGTTACCTATTTCGAGATTCTATTTTATTTTCACTACTTGATTTAATTTATAATAAAAATATTTTGCCACGACCAATAATTTGTATTCTTTCAGTTATTTTGCTTTAACAATTAAAAATTGCTTGAAATCTCTAATTTACTATAGACTAAATTTTATCTTTTTAAAAGTGTGTTATTGTCGCCAATGAGAATATATATACCTGAGAGTTTTAACAAAATTCCCCTTGCTGGTTCATATTTTGTTTTCATGTGGCCATTTTAGAAATGACGAAACAAAAACTTTATTTCTCTTGCCAAAATTTACTAAATAAACGAAATTATACATTAGCAGTGTCTTTTAAACTTTTATGTTTTAAACTTGTTGCCTTTGAACAAGGGCGTAGATAAGGGGGTAATTAGCCCCCCCCCCCCCCCCCCCCCCCCAGGACCCATAATGAGCCATAAAAACGAAACACTTTTTTACTTGATCAATTTTTTTGTGATTTTCTTAAGGATCTTGTGTATTTTATATTTTTCCTATATACTTGAAAATCAGACATCATTGAAAAAAGGGCGTGGCACCCAAAATTTTTTCGCCTGCGGCGCTATATCTTTTGGCACCGCAACCCCTTTTACCACCCCCCCCCCCCCCATAAAAAAACATATTCACGCCCTTACCTTTCGCCCCCTCCGCCCCTTCAACCACGCTACGCCACTGCTAGTCCATACTGACTGAAAATACAAAATACCCGGTATTTTACCCCATTGTTTATATTCCAATCCAATTATCCGAGTCACTAAAAGCACACACAAATCCGTAAATATTAAACACCCACAATACATAATAGCAAAGAGGAATCCACAGAGAAAACTTAAAACGCAACAACAAAAATGGCACCGAGCCCGTTCTGGAGTGTATTTTGAGCATGTCGCTAAAGAAGGACGGCCGATAACAAGAGGTTTGTGCGCATGCCCAGTGCTGCTGGAAGGGAAGGCATCTGACCGGTGAGCCGTGTATTTTTCACCCATAAAACTTAGCTTTTGTTTGTCCACGAGATAAGCTGTACTTATCTAAAGGTAAAGGTTTATGGGTATACCTGGGTCCTGATGCAATAGTGTGTCAGATTTTCATAATTCCTATACGATTTGAGTCAGAAATGTTATTCATATGCTGACTTATGCTGTATTGTAGGAAACTATTTTCGCATAAACAGGGTGGCCCAAAAAGGTGTGATAATTAACATGAAATTTCATTTTTTTAAATGGGACACCTTGTATATTTTTTGGTATTTTTGGGTTTGTATTAGTGTCCTTTATAATTGTTTATAATTTGATTGAATTTGCTTAAGTAGTTCAGAAGTAAAAAATTTTAATCTAAGAAAAAGTTTTGCAGCCCTGGAAAAAAAAATCAAAAAAACATGGGTCTATAAAAATAATAAATAATACAATACATTAACAAAATTGTTAGCTAATTATATAATAGGTCATTTAAACAAATTTATTTCCCAATGATATATAAATATCTACTTCCTCATTTAGTAATTAATAAATTTTACATAAATAATACACTAATAATGTCATAAATATTGTAAGTAGCTAATTTAAATGCTTTGTGTCTAATTGTCTAATTATTGTTGGTATAACGAAATTTGAGCGTAACATTTAAAATATCCAACTAAATTTTCAGTAATTTTAGAGCCTATACCTAAAAATTCGTATCTTATTAACTACATTTAATATAAAAAATACTGATGGATATAACCAAACTTTTAAATAATATGTAGTTATCTACTTTTCATGAGTTTTCCATGAAAGATATATATTCCACAATAATGCTACAGACTGTACCAATAAAACTTGATAATGCAAAGGAACAAAATAAAAATTTACTACTTGAATTGCAGGCCATACTTTCCAGTTCGCTATTATTATGTCAACGTAAGAAGTCGAAAGCTCTTTTTTTATATGTTCTAAGTTTCTACCATTTAATAAGTTAATATTTGCTATAAATGCTACCAGAAAACACGGAGCAAAAATTAATTGGTCGCAAGAAACCTTCTTTAAAGTTGTAATGGTGGACATGTCGGTACCGAACTTCCGTGCTAAAACCCTGTACCACACTGACAATGTTGGACCCTGCAAACAAAAAGCACATAAATATTTAGATAATAATAGGAAAATGATACGAGAATTAAGTAAGTATACCTATTATCAATTCCTAAAGTGTCTTATCTCGAGTAAAGGGCTAAAAAAGGCTGACCACTTTCTCTCTCTCTCTATCGTTTCCAATTTTTTCAAGTTTAGCAAATAAATATCTATGTTATTTTAGGAAATTAAAAAATATAATTTCTTTATTTGAAACTTTTCTGTCCAAAATTAATTTAGCCACATAATTTAATTTAGCAGTCAATATGACTCAGCTTTATATACAGTGTTTAAAAGTTTATAGCTTGGAATAAATTTAGTAAATCCAAAAACAAAAAAGTTGAATATAAGACAACTTTACATTTAAAACATCTTAATATACACGTAGGGAAAATGTGTGTCCGCCCATCTCTTAGTTATAAGTTAGAATAGTACAAATATGAAGTATCGCAAAGCAAACAGAGGTAGGTGGATTATATTTTCCCCGCTCCATCGTATTGCATCTCGCTGATGGCACTCGCTGGTGGCACGCCGCGCCGCTTCGATTCTATTAATATCAAATAAATATTCATTCTTTTGTATGTTGCCGCCTGAATGAAAGGACCAGGATCAAGCAAAACGCATCGAGCCAGCCAGATCCGATGCGATGAAGTGGGGGAAACATAATCTGCCTATTTCTGTTTACTTTGCGATACTTCATATTTGTCGTACTATTCTAACTTACTACTAAGAGATGGGCGGACAAACATTTTCCCTACGTGTATATGTTTAAAAATAAAAACCTTATACAATTTAAAAACCATAATCATATACACGTCATAAAAATGAAATAACCATAAAACCTAAAATAAATAAGTCCATAGGACAAAAATTTCAAATATTTTTTTTTTATTTAAACGATTATTTACCAACAAAAATTAAAAAATTGACTTCATTAAAAAATTTTAAAGTCGAAATAAAAACATGGATAATAAAAACACACTATTTGAAAATATTTTTAGAAATGCTTTAATTAATTAACATTGTTCTGAATAATTTATATAAGTACCTAATATTTTTTACTTAAAAATTATAAACTAATAATTTTATTATAGGTAATATATTTCTTCAAAAAAAACTGCGTTTATACAACAAATTAACATCAACACACAAGATTTGCCCCTAACAAGCTCAGCTTCAGGAGATTGAAGAAGAAGTTTATAGAAGACAACATAAACATATTTATTATACAGGGTGCTGATAAAGTCTGGAATAATCGATTTTTCTTGAAAACGCAAAAGTTTTTCGAAAAACGCTGGGACCCGTCGATTTTAATTTATTCTTTAAAATTTTTTGACGTTCCTCAATATTATACCGGATACGCCAAAAACGCTAGGCAAGCGTCAACTTCACTTTTTCAAATAGAACACCCCTTTTTTTCTCCAATATTCAGGTTCCTCTCTAAACTCTAGAAAAGTTTCATATAACATATTGTATGGCTAAAGTCAACAGGAATTGAAATACAGGGCCCCCAATAAAAATCAAGGTATAATTTCAAGGTCTAGGTATTTACCTTTTTACCGGTTTCTACATAATAACTTAGTGACGTAAATGTCAAAACATTTAATATTTACTCCAAAGTTGTCACTTTTACCCATAAAATTGTTTCTAACGGAAGCTGAGAGAATCGAAATATTAATAATAGTAGGATGTGGAGATTGAAAGAAAACACAAATAGAAGTTTGTGAGTATTTTAATGATAAATATCCAAATAGAGAACACATAAATCAGGCAACTGTTTCCAAAGTTGTTAAGAAGTATAATGAAGTTGGTCACGTTAGGGATAAACCTAGAAGTGGACGACCTAAAATTTCCGACGATGTCAAACTTGATATTCTAGTTTCGTTGGAAGAGAGACCACATTCGAGCACAAGAAGCATTTCTCAAAATTTTGAAAATATCCACGATTCAATGGTGACAAAGTTCCTGAAAAAGGAAAAATGGCATGCATATAAATGTCAAGGAGTACAGGAACTTCTCATGGATAATTACTTGATTAACGATGCATTATTTCTGAGTATCATAATTTTTTCCGATGAGGCGCCTTTTTTCTTGGATGGCATGGTAAATCGTCAAAATTGCCGGTACTGGTCCAGCGAAAATCCCCATTGGTTCCGAGAAATTCATACCCAGCGGCCGAGAAAAATTAATATATGGGCAGGAATACTGTTATAGGACCCTTTTTTTTTGAGGAAAATTTGACTGGCCAAAGATATTTGCAGTTTCTTGAAGAAGACCTCCTTCCAGCGTTGATTGCCCTATTTTCCGATCGGAACATTCCTGATTTACATAATACAACTATCTGGTTTCAGCAGGATGGTGCACCAGCCCACTATTCGGCCGAAGTCCGTAGATACCTGAATGAGTTATTTCATCATCATTGGATAGGTCGACGGGGTCAAATAGAGTGGCCTGCGAGATCCCCCGACTTAACGCCATTGGACTTTTTTCTGTGGGGCTTTATTAAGGAAAGGGTTTACAAAAATAAACCACAAGATATTGATGTTCTCAAAACGCGTATAACAACAACCATAAGACAAATTACCCCAGAAATTGTACATAATGTACAGTTAGAATTTGTTAAGTGATTGGGACATTGTAGAGCCGTAAATGGACACCATTTTCAACACTTACTCAAATAATATTTTAGATTGTTCACTGTATTACCAATTTTCTGTTAGAATTTTTTTCCTAGCCTAAGTATTTGTCATGGAAAAAAAGCTTTAAAATTATACCTTGATTTTTATTGGGGGCCCTGTATTTCAATTCCTGTTGACTTTAGCCATACAATATGTTATATGAAACTTGTCTAGAGTTTAAATATTGGAAAAAAAAAGGGTGTTCAATTTGAAAAAGTGAAGTTGACACTTGCCTAGCGTTTTTGGCGCACCCGGTATAATTGAAGAACGTCAAAAAATTTTAAAGAATAAAATAAAATCGACGGGTCCGAGTGTTTTTCGATAAACTTTTGCGTTTTCAAGAAAAATCGATTATTCCAGACTTTATTAGACAGTATTTAAAATAAACTTATTATTATGATTAGGTGCAGTTTTTTTCGGAAAAATGCTTGGACACGGGTATATTTTAAGTCGTGGTCCTTTTTGCAAAAAAAATATTGATGCTGTGTATCCCAAATTAGAGATATGACGATACCGACAATTTTTTTAAACGGCAACCCTAGTTTTTATTGACTATTTTGAAAGTGCATATTAAGTTAGACATAGGTACATATTTCAAATTTTTATTTCTGGTCAAAGAGTTAAGGGTTAGTTTTTCCCTAACTAATAAGAAAATATAAATAACCAAAGAAAAACTGAAAGTCTTCCTCCACAAATTTCTTAGACTAAAATATAAAAATATACAATCTCAAAGGTCTCTGAGACCTTTAATTGAATAATTTTATTCTAATAAATTTGTGGAGGAATATTCTTAATTTTTCTTGTGTTTCTATACTTTCTCTACTTTAAGCATGGACTATTTCTTCACGTTAATAAGAAAAAAAAATTTAATTTTAATTTTTTTTAAATTTTAATCTCCTTTTTTATTCTTACAGATTTTAAATACATGATACTTTCCTACTACCCAATTTTTATACATAACAAGTTTTATGTTTTACAATGTCTACTTATTTAAAAAAAAAAAACTTTTGCAGAGATCTTCTTTTTAGAAGTGGTTTTTCTGCTTCCCCGGTTTATTTGGTTGTCTTAGATTCTTTTAACTGACTTTTATATACTCAGTATGTTTTAACCTATTTCTATTTTTCCTCACATTTGTGGGGGAAGACTTTTAGTGTTTCTTTCTTTTTCATAATAAGAAAATGTTCAAAACGAGTTTTACTTACGTTTAGGATATTGCCAAATAGTGAATTGACAACATTTTGATCATTTATTGACGAAAAAGTATTAAAAATTAATAGAAGTTTTTTTTTTATTTTTCAATTAAATTAATTTTTGTTTAATATCCTATAAATGACTAGGAATAAAAATTTAAAATTTGGTAGTTATGTATAAATTGATATGCACTTCAAAAATAGTCAATAAAAAACTAGGGTTGCCAATAAAAAGAATTATCTATATCGTCATACTCCTAATTCGGGACGAACTGTATCACCATTTTTTGCATAAAAAAGACCACAACTTAAAATGTAAGTTTAATTAAAATACCCGAGCCTAAGCATTTTTCCAAAAAAGTAACTGTACTGGATTTATTGAATTTATTTCAAATTATAAAGCCCAGTGTAAGTCATAATAATTATTCTTTATAACTTAAGTATTTGAAATACATATATTTAAAACTTCAATTAATTATTATTTTTCTGTCCTTATAAAGTTCGCTTTCAGTGACTCTTTCGGGAATATAACAAAAATAATAATTTTTAATATGCGGCTTAAGCACATGCTATTTTTTTAAGGAAATACTTATACCGGGTGTTTCTCAAAAGACGTTCACCCCTATAACTTTTTTATAATAATATAGGTAAATTTTAAGATTATGCATAAGAGATGAACCTGCATTTATTGGCATAATTTTCAATTTGTTAGCACTTCCGGTTTGACCGGAAGTGACCTTGACTTTGATATTTTAAATGGGACATCTTGTATATTTTTACTTATTTGGGTTCAGCATAAAATTATGAGGGAAATGACTCCTCACTTATCATTTTTTGACATTTTTATGTTTATTTTTTATTTTCAATCTAGAGTGCTACAAATTAATTAAATCTGTTAATTTATAGTCAAGTAGTATATGAAAATTAAAATGATGTCATAATAATTGACTTTCTAAGTTTTACAAGCGTTTAAAAAACTAGACTGGGTACATATCGCTAATCGTCAGCCGAGAGTGCATCTATTATTAGTACTAAAAATATTTACAATAAAAAAATACTTTTTTTTCTTTTTTTCTATTTACTATTGCTTTTTTTGCCTCACCTTCCTGCGGAACGTGAAGGAAAAACATATCGCCAAATTGTCATTATAACAACTGACTAAAACTACACAATGGTGCAAAATTTCCGTTTTCTCGTATAGGTAGGTAGTTTTCTGAGACGGCGCCGTATAGGTGCTCTTTAAACTCGCACACCTTTGTGCAATGTGGGATATACTTTCCATATTTGCTCTATAAAAATATGTAAGTATTCAATCGATTAAAACATAAGCAAAAAATTATTCTTACATGGAAGCTATCAATTATCAGCTAATAAATTTGTAGAAATATTATTGTGCCGAGCCCTTCGGGCACGGCACTGTTCTAGTTCGTTCGTTTAATTATACGAGATCTGTCACTTTGACAGGTAAGTGTCATTTTTTTTAGCTTTTTCGTAGCGAGGGTTATAGCTGTAAGAATTCGAAATAAAAAAATTTTCTGGTACCTAAATAAGAATGTTTTATACGATAGCTGTCAAATTTTGACAGGTAGGAGTCAGTTTTTTTTTATCCTTTTCGTAGCGAGGGTTATCGCTGTAAAAATCCTAAAGTGAAAAATGTTTCAGATCCTAAATAACAAAGTTCTATACGACAGCTGTCATTGTGACAGGTAAATGTAATTTTTTTTAAGCGTTTCTTGTATCTAGGATTAAAGCTGTAAGAATCCAAAATTTAAAAAAATTCAGTAGTTAAATAACAAAGTTCTATACGACAGCTGTCAAATTTTGACAGGTAAGTTAAAAAATTTTTTTTAGATTTTTCGTAGCGAGATTTGTAGCTGTAAGAATCCTAAATGAAAAATTTTTCAGTTCCTAAATAACAAAGTTATATACGACAGCTGTCATTTTGACAGGTAAATTGCAAGTTTTTTTTAAGCTTTTCTTGTATCTAGGATTATAGCTGTAAGAATTCGAAATTTAAAAAAAATTCAGTACCTAAATAAGAAAGTTCTATACGACAGCTGTCAAATTTTGACAGGTAAGTTAAAATTTTTTTTTTAGATTTTTCGTAGCGAGATTTATAGCTGTAAGAATCCTAAATTTAAAAATTTTTCAGTTCCTAAATAACCAAGTTATATACGACAGCTGTCATTTTGACAGGTAAATTGCAAGTTTTTTTTAAGCTTTTCTTGTATCTAGGATTATAGCTGTAAGAATTCGAAATTTAAAAAAAATTCAGTACCTAAATAACAAAGTTCTATACGACAGCTGTCAAATTTTGACAGGTAAGTGTCAATTTTTTTTTAGCTTTTTCGTAGCGACGGTTATAGCTGTAAGAATCCCAAATTTAAAAAAAATTCAGTACCTAGATAACAAAGTTTTATACGATACCTGTCAGATTTTGACAGGTAAGTGCCAATTTATTTTAACTTTTTTCGTAGCGAGGGTTAAAGCTGTAATAAAACTAAATTAAAAAATGTTTCAGTACCAAAATAACAAAGTTCTATACGACAGCTGTCAAATTATATATACTTAAATAGTAATTCTTATTTTTTATAATTTGCTACCATTTCTATGCTGTTTAGGTATAGAACAATATATTTGAAAAAAGTAGTATTTGAGATGACCTAAACGAATATCCAAACCAAGAGTATATCGGACGCACCCAATTCGATTTATTAACGATCCAATATGACCCTACATTGATTTCAAAAAAATCAAAAAAATTACTTCCCAACTTTCGATCGCGTTCGCAAACAACAGTGTTATGTAGCCCAACGTCGTCTACATGTCGAAAAAGTTTAAATCAATTAAAATGATTTTTGCCACCTGTATCGCCCTACAACGAAAAAAAACATATTTTTTAACTTTGACTTTAATAACTTTTTTCCGGTACACCCTGTATATTTGAAATTGTTCCCAGAACGTGCCCCGACTATTCCTCTCTACGTCCAGAAAGTTTGAATCGTTTTGCTCTAACCGTTTCCGAAAAAAAAATTCGCGAATATCGAAATGTCGAATAACCTTCTACCACGTGGCGACGGATTATCAATGTCGAAACGCCATCTTTAAAATCGAGATTACAACCATTTCTGAAACATTTTGGGCAAATATTTTGGTCAGTAAAATTAGCAGAAGGTTCAAGGTAGATATTCCACCCGATTTAAAATCTGGAAATGTTCTTATTATTCTAGCAAGTCACGCTGAAAACACCCATTTTTCGCCATTTTTGACAGCCGGATTTGTAGAATTAATAATTAATTTAGATACATCAATATCAAGGCACTCTTAGTCAAAAGTGAATGGTGTTAGAATTAGTAAAGATTGCCTGTTTCCGCACCCAAAAAAGCGACTTTTCTCAATTTTGCGAATATATTTTAATGATTTTGAATATGTAGAAGTGTTGCGAAGTAATCAGCGCATTTTTTAAGAAAAAAATAAAACGGTTTTGTTAAAAATTGAATAAGCTACAGTCGATATAGTAAAAAAAAAGCTGCCGTTTTTTCCGTATTAAAGATAAATAAACGAAAAAATATCTCTTAAATACAATTTGACGAGCTCTATCCGCTAAAGTTTACAAAGTTTCGATCAAAAGTCGTTTTCAGTACGAAAAAAAATAAAAACCGTGAAAAAATCAGGCCTAACTTTATGATTTCCACTTTCTTACAATTTTCGGCAATTTCCATTCCAGTTAGGTATAGAACGATATATTGGAAAAAGGTAGATTTTGAGATGGCCTAACCGATTATCTAAACCGAATGTCGATTGGATGCACCCAATTCGACTTATTAGCGATCCAAGAGGTACCATTTTCGACCAAATTTTGACTTTGAAAAAATCAAAAAAATTACTTCCAAACTTTCGATCGCGCTCACAAATAATAGGGTTCTGTAGCCCACGGTCGCCTACGCGTCGAAAAAGTTGAAATCGAAAAAACTAATTTTTGTGGCCTGTATCGAATTTCAACGAGATCCCGATATTTCTCGACTTTGACGTTTAATAACTTTTTTCCGGCACACCCTGTATATTCCAAATTTTTACACAACGTACCCCCACTATTCCTCTGTAAACCCAAAAAGTTTCAATTGTCCCACTCTAACCGTTTCCGAGAAAAAAAATCGCAAATGTGAAAATGTCGAAAGTGACGACGACGACGCCGACAACATACATACATTATTTTCACCGAAGCGCCGTATAACATATCGCGGTGTAGCGCGATATGTAATTAAATTTTATTTTCTTGACGTTAACTCCATTTTTCCAAATGGAACGATGGTGGTTCACTAGGATATTTAAAACGAGCATTTTATTCTAACAATTTGATACCATTCAGTCCTATGCTATTTTAAAATTGACACTGAAAAATTTGCCTTAAATCCTAATCGCAAATTTAAAAGCGTTATGCATTATTGCCGCCCTCTCTTTTCTAAAGAAATATAAAGGCGGCTCTAAAAAACAATGAAATGGTTTTAAAAAGCAATATGGCTTTAATTTAAAGTTGTAATGTCATTAGTTTATAAAATATACAATAAATACAATCTTGCGGCTTCAGAAGAATTTTTCTGGTCACTCCAAAAATTGGGAGCATATCAATTTGTTCATTTCTAGTAAACTAACCATTTTATCTGATTTACAATGTAAGTTTAATAAACAAATGACATTACAATTTTTATTTGAAACCATATTGGTTTTCAAAACCATTTTTTTTTTTGAAGCCGCCTTTATATTTCTTTAGAAAAGACAGGGCGGCCATAATGCATAACGCTTTTAAATTTGCGATTGGGCAAATTTTTCAGTGTCAATTTTAAAATAGCACAGTAGCATAGTATGGTATCAAATTGTTGGAAAAAAATGCTCGTTTTAAATATCCTAGTGAACCACCGTCGTTCCATTTGGAAAAATGAAGTAAAGTCAAGAAAACAAAATATCATTTTTTAAACGCTTGTAAAACTTAGAAAGTCAATTATTATGACATAATTTTAATTTTCATATACTACTTGACTATAAATTAACATATTTAATTAATTTGTAGCACTCTTATCTAGATTGAAAATAAAAAATAAACATAAAAATGTTATAACACGTCAAAAAATGACAAGTGAGGTGTCATTTTACTCAGAATGTTATGCTGAACCCAAATAAGTAAAAATATACAAGAATATCAAAGTCATGGTCACAAACTGCTAACAAATTGAAAATTATGCCAATAAATGCAGACTCATCTCTTATGCATAATCTCAAAATTTCATTTTAATATCTATAAATACAGAAAAGTTATAGGGGTGAACGTCTTTTGAGAAACACCCGGTATGTGTTTTTTATGCTCTTACATTTTTCATTGTTTAATTTTTTCGCTATCCGTCATACTTTCGAAGGCACAGGGTGATTTATAAAAAAAAGTACCGATTTTCAAGATGGCAAACTGAATTTGAGGCCTTTTGGTCACGTGGATTTTATGAAATTTTTAGTAGGTATAATAAAAAGGACCTATTATAACACTACAGTTCCTCACTAGTCCCAGCTTTACACTAATTTGTTTCGGGTATTTAATTAGTAGTACTGGCGTAAGGTAAGGTGGGGTAAATGCAACTGGTTTTTTGAATAGTTGACTTTTGGACTTCCATAAAAAATATGAACGATTCAAATAAAATTTTGCAAAAAATACCATGGGGTGTTCAGTAATTTTGCCATTAATTTATGAAGGAATTTTCGTAAAAGCTCAAACTACATTTTTACAACATATTTTTTTTTTAAATAATATCAACATATTACATTTACCCCAGCAAATGGGGCAAATGTAATAGCTGCCTGTATTTGCAAGAGGTACTCTATATAATAATAATAATAATAATAATAATAATAGTCTTTATTAAGAATATAAATTATAAATTACAATTCTTAAAGGGCGAAGTCTAGCTGATAAATATCAGCTACTCAACATATGAGATTTGAAATCGGGGCAAATGTAAAAGGAACGGTTTTTACTACATATAGTTTTTATTTCAACTAAATTCCATTATAACTGAAGGAGTTACAAACTTTTTAATGAATTATGATTAATGGTATCATTTTCAATAAAATAAGAAGTAAAGTAAAATACAAATGTAAATTGTTATTTATTTAAATTGCATTTTTTAAGTCATTGACATATTATGTTCTGACCATGACGCCTAAAACAAAAAAATTATCTACCATAAGTCTTAAACGAAAACAAATAATGGGGTAAATGTAACAGAGCCTATTACATTTACCCACTACAAACATGTTACATTAACCCCAAAACTGATTTCTCTCGGGGCAAATGTACTACATGAAATAAATCGGTCGTAAATAATGTATTTATTATAATTTGTGATTTGACCGTGTAAACTTATATTTACCTGCTAATACTTTTCGTAATGTAAAATAGCGTGTGTGTGTCCACGGATGGACCTAACTATACTTGTAAAAAACTTTATTTTCAATTTTTCGAAAAAAAGTCATTCTTCATCATTTCTTTTGCTTATTAAATAAATATAATTCACGTAAGAAAATTTCCATTTTTTTATACAGGGTGCACAAAAAATGTAAAAATGTAGATTTGCAAAATTAAAAATTTTTGATCCAACTTTTTTTTTTTTTTTTTTTTTTTTTTTATGATCGAGCACAAGCACTATAGGAAAATCCTTTAAGGTGCGTGTGCGAAGAAAGCGATTCACGTTTTTCTTGAATCGTTGGAGGTTATATTCGGTTGGAAACACGGTCTCAGAAAGGCCGTTCCACAAAGATGACGTCCTCCAAATGAAAGAGTTCTGAAACAATGATGTTCGGGGTGTACTAAGTTGAACCACATAGGGATGGGCGGCAGTGGTTCGTCGTGTGTTTCTGCTATGCATTACTCTAGGTGGAATCGAGCGGGCAATATCTGTCGAACACTTGCCATGAAAATATCTGTAGAAGAGAGTCAAATCACCAACCTGTCTTCGATGTTCTAAGCTGTCGAGGTTCTTAGTCAGCTCGTGGTCGCCGATTAGACGAACGGCTCTCCTTTGGATGGAATCCAACAACCGAAGGGTATGCTTCGGTGCAGAACTCCAGATATGAGAGCAGTATTCCAGTGATGGTCGAATCTGGGCTTTATAAAGTGTCAAAAGTTGTTGAGGTGTATACAACTTTTTGGTACGGAAAAGTATACCGAGCTTCTGAGAAGCTGCCCTGGCGATTGCCACTACGTGATTATGCCAAGACATATTTCCTCCCAGGTTGACACCCAGCAAATTAATAGACGAAGTCAGTGGAATTGCGTGTCCTGCCATAACGATATCGGGTTCTGCAATGTTGACCTTCTTAGAGAAAACTGCAGCCTGGGTTTTTTGAGCGTTAAATTCGACTTGGTTACTATCACCCCAAGACAAAATTTCTTCCAGGTCTTTATTGAGGCGTGATACCTCATGTTGTCTGCGAAGATGTGCGTCAGTAGCCGATCTTTGAGGTTTCAAAGTAAAAGATGAGATAAGTGTGCTGTCATCAGCAAAGCAATATAATGGATTTTCTGTTTTCGCTAGAAGGTCGTTAATGTACAGTAAGAAGAGAGTGGGAGATAATATGGACCCTTGAGGAACACCAGCATTGATGGTGAAGGTGTCTGAGAGAAACCCGTCAATCGCCACTTGCAGAGAGCGGTCCTTGAGGAAGCTAGACAACCATGAACAAAATCGACCGGGCATACCATAAGAACGCAGTTTGCTTAGGAGCCCCTCGTGCCAGACACGGTCAAAGGCTTTAGAGATGTCCAGTGCAATAGCCCGGGACTCCCCATGATGTTCGATTGCATTGCTCCAAAGATGAGTGACATAGGCTAGCAGGTCTCCTGTTGATCTGGACTTACGAAAACCATACTGATGGTCGCTGATAATTTTAAGGCCTTCCAGGTATTTTATAAGTTGTTGGTTAATAGCTTTCTCCATCACCTTTGATATAACTGAAAGCAATGCGACTGGTCGATAGTTGTTTGGCAGGGTTTTCTTGCCTTTCTTTGGTATAGGCTGGACTCGCGCCTTTTTCCAGCAAGATGGAAATATTCCTTTTTTGTAGGATAAGTTAAAAAGTCTACAAAATACTGGTGTGAGTTCATCGGCGCATTTCTTGAGCACTATAATAGGAATTTCATCTGGACCAGAAGCTTTTTTGGCATCGAGCCCCTTCAGAATTCGTTTGACAGGACGCTGACGGAATACGATATCAGTCATTTCCGATCGAACTGCTGGAATGTTCGGGGGTGTTTTTCCCTGAAAGTCTACCGTGGAGTGTGAAGCAAAGAGTTCTGCGAGTAAGTTCGCTTTATCTTCAGCCGTGGTTGCTATTGTGCCGTCAGAACGTGTTAGCGGTGGAATATTTGATTTGGTAAAATTTTGACTGACGGCCTTAGCGACTGACCAAAAGGACCTAGATCCGTTAGGACTGGCGAGAAGTTTATTTTTGATCCTCATGTTGTGAGCCTCTTTGTTTTGATCTATCGTTTGCTTGCACTGGTTTCGAGCGGTAACAAAGATGGTGCGATTCACATCGGTAGGATTTTTACGCCATTGTCGGTAAGCTAGATTTTTAGCTCTGACAGCACGCTCGCAGTTCTTGCTAAACCAGGGCTTGCCATTTAAAGGGCGCTTCTTGGAGAAAGGAATAAAGGCTTCCATGCCAGTAAGAATGACATCGGAGACCTCTTGAGCACAAGCGGATGGATCATCTGAAGAGAAGCATACTTCCAGCCAAGGAAAAGTGCGAAAATGGTCCCTTAGGTCTTCCCAACTAGCTGATGTGTAGTGCCAAATTTTACGAGGTTTAGGAGGTTGTTCAGAACAAATTGGCAGCTCGCTTAGAGTTGAAATAAGTTTGTGATCGGAAGATCCTAATGGAGGATGAACGGTGACTGTGTATAGGTCAGTGTTGGATGTCAAAAAGAGATCTAAAAGACTAGCAAAATCTCCATCTCGGTCTGGAATTCGCGTTGGTTCTTCCACGAGTTGAGTTAGAGCAGAACTGATCGCAAAAGATTCCGCCTCACGACCCTGTTCATCGTTGGTATTTGAGTATTTGAGCCAGTTGATATTGTGGACGTTAAAGTCACCAAAGATAGCGACTTCGGCATTAGGATGGTTGGTTTGCAAGAAGTCAATTGTGTTTGCTAGTGACGAGAAGAGTGCTCTGTAATGGGTGTCACTTGGAGGACGGTAAAGGCAGCAGATAAACTTGGTGATTTTCTGCGTTGATATTTTAAACAACATTACATCAAACTCTGCTGGTTCAAGTGTGTCCTCTCGTTGGCAGCAAAGATCATCTCGGATAAAGAGACAGACCCCAAAGTTGCGTCTAAATCGGAAATGAAAATCGTATCCAGGATATAAATAGCTGACGGTGTTCGTTGACGATCTGACCTTTGTCTCGGTCAGTGCGAGCACATGGGGCTTGGATGTTTGTAAGTGCTGGTGGACTGAATTGATGTTGGTATTAAGCCCTCTGATATTGGAGAAATCAATTTTGAAGCTGCTGTTTTTGGGTGTGTCAGCAACTGTAGGTGCCACACTATTTCTCCGTTGAGTGTTGTTAGGGGAACCCAATATATTATCGGAGACAGTGGATGTTCGGTTAGTATCGCTTGATGAGGCCACAGGATCAGCCCCCACCCGGAGATCCGATCGGGGGGCGAGTTTACCTCCGGAGTATTTTGGTCCTGGAGCTTCCATCATGCTTTTTCTTCCCACCCTGGAAACCGGGAACATCGGCACAGCGACGAAACGTTGACTCAAAGAATAAATCAAGAGCAACTTCGCTTTTTTTGAATGATCAAAATAAAAGAGATTGGAAAGAGAATTCGAAAAGCCGAATAAAGTTTTGAGATATGACCTGTGGTAACTACGATATTTTATATTAAAACTTTAATCTGAAGGAAAATATCAATAATTTATTTAACTGAAGATGATACACATTTTTAATTATTAGTTTGGCATCGGTAGATAAATGCTTTCTTTTAAAAATGACACTTGAAGATGCCCCCTTATCAGCACAATTCCAAGGACGCCACATTCTACCACTAATAAGCCTAACTAAAAATTACTCGCCGGAAAACCACTAAAGACTAAAATTATTAAAAGTCAGTTTGCATTTATATATGAATCAGGCATAGGTATAAATTGAATTTGTACCTGGTCCGGCTCTGCTCGAAAAGGTTATAAAATTTGGGATTTCATTATTTATTTTATGGTCAAAGGGATAATGAGGGTTTATTGCAGTCAAAAGATCAACGGTATAATTCTACAAATACTATACCTACCTAATATTTCTAGAATTTAATAGAAATAAGAAAAAATAATTTTTTTTTTGTATAGGTATTTATATAATACATTAGGTACATATTAAAATTAATTTAAAATTTATAATATAATTAAAAGTTATTCTATTTTTGTGATGTGTTTTGTGTTTTCCATGAAAGATATGTGTTCCAGAATAGGGCTACTACTTGCGCAAGTAAGACCTGATATTGTAACGGCATAAAATAAAAATTTACCACTTGTACTGCGGGCCATAATTTCCAGTTTGCTAATACTATATCCGTATAAGTTGCAGATAATTCTGTCTTAATTTCATTAAACGTTTTACCATTTAATAAATGAACATTTGAAACAATGGCAGCTAGAAACACAGGGGCAAAAAGTAATTGATCACTTGCTACTTTCTTGATAGTAACCGCAGGGGACATTGCCGTGCCAAACTGTCTTGCTAAAAACTTGTACCACACAGTAATAACCGGCCCCTGTAAATAAACAAGCAGTTTGTGATTAACTAAACAATTCACCATCCTTGTACTCCTTATAACGAAATATTACCGTTGAATATAAGTTATAAAAATATAGTAGGTATCTTAGACCAGGGCTGAAGCCTTTGAAAAAAAATAATAGTAGGATGAAACCCATTGGAAAAGGAAGAGAATATAACAAAGATGAAAGGAAAAATAATTTACGCGCGATCCGAGGTCGGGAAGTGGAAAGGGGTGAGTTTTTAAGGGTAGAAAACGATTTATCTCGATTTCCGGCAAAACTACAAGTCCTATGGAAAAACGTTAAATGGCAAAGTTGTAGGTAATAAAAAGATCTACAGCTTTTGTATTTACACTATTTTCACATAACCTTAAAATTTATGCAAAGAATTTAAATAACCAAGTTTTTGGTTTTTTATTTTTATCTTTTACAAATAATTTTTTTTTGGCGAAATTTGGTGAAAAGGTACCTTTTTATGTCCCAAACACACTGTACTTTTTTTGATTTAAAATATTTATCTTTTCACCTTATTTTGACTTAATATCGAAAAAGCACCCTAATTTTCAATCGAAAATTCTCACGTCAAAATATCTGCTTTTTGTTCGTTGAAATCTCTACTTTCTGATGTTGTAAAAAAAATATACATTACTATGGTAAATGTGATGAAATCCCCTTTAAATCCTACCTTTAATTATATTTAGAACAACTATTTTCGCCTGTTTTTTGCGATCTTTATGTTTTATGGATTTGTATTTTTTTTGTTTATCAATGTAACATGGAATCTTACGTTTTTCGAGTAATTAAAGTATAAATTTTAATAAATAGCTGAAAATTGTACATAATGATTAAAAAAAAAATTTCGGATTCGAGTTTTTTTCGTTTCATTGCATTTTTTGAGAACATTTACCATAGTAATGTATATATTTTTTTAAACCATCAGAAAGTAGATATTTCAACGAACAAAAAGCCCACCGACTTTTTTAAAAAAGCAGATATTTTGACGTGAGAATTTTCGATTGAAAATTAGGGTGCTTTTTCGATATTAACACGTTGAAGGACATCAGTGGCTAAATTGGTAAGTAACCAAGTTGGGACAGTGAGGTTTTTTCTGAAGTAGGAGGTTTTGAGACACATGTTTTAACCACACTGGTCAGTACGCCTACACCTAATGGAATCTTTATGGCGGTTGGGACGTAGATCAGCGTTCCACCAAAGTAGGTTAGGCGGGGATGAAAAGTGGAAGGGGACTTAGAGGCAAGAATATCCTGTTTGTGTGACAGTAACAAGCAAGTGTTTGAACTAGTGGTGACAGTATTGACGCATTACCATAACTCTATATGCTACATTTGACGCCGTGCATGAAGCGTATAGTCATAACAATAGATACAATTAAGAACGCTGAGCAGCGTACCCCCTCTTTTGACGTTGAACAATATTACGCTGGATCAGCGTCACTGTCCTTCAACGTGTTAAGTCAAAATAAGGTGAAAAAATAAATATTTAAAATCAAAAAAATTACTGTGTGTTTGGGACATAAAAAGGTAAGTTTTCACCAAATTTCGTAAAAAAAAGAAAAAAATAAAAAACCAAAAACTTGGTTATTTGAATTTTCCACATAAACTTGGAGGTTACGTGAAAAAAGTGTAAATACAAAAGTTGTAGATCTTTTTATTACCTACAACTTTGCTATTTAATGTTTTTCCGTAGGACTTGTAGTTTTGCCGAAAATCGAGATAAATCGTTTTGTACCCTTAAAAACTCACCCCGTTCCACTTCCCGACCTCGGATCGCCCGTAAGTTATTTTTCCTTTCATTTTTGTCATATTCTCTTCCTTTTCCAATGGGTTTCATCCTACTTTCTTTGGTTTCAAAAATTATCGACCCTGGTCTATCTATCGTTTTGATATTGTGTTAAAAGCAGTGTCTCCGCGGATGGGTTTTAGACAAAACCGCGTTTATATCAGAATATGTATTTTTCGACCAGTAAACTTGAACATCATTTCAAAAAAAATATTTCTCATCCAGATTTTTTTTTCAACAACATTGTTCTTGGCTTTATTTGTATATACAACTATATTTCCTGCTTTCGAGTTACATCCGGTTTAACCGGAAGTTGATTTTTTTGGGAAGATAATAAAAATTGAAGATAGGGACATGTAAGCCGTTTTGCTCTAAGACGTACTGTTAGAAAGTTATAAGCTGTCAAAGTTCAAAAATGTCACTTTTCGAGAGTCAATATCTCGGAAACTATGAAGTATAGACTAATAGTACATTTAATAGAAAATAATTATAATTTTATGTTGAATTTAAAAATGTAAAAATATACAGGGTGTTCCATTTAAAAAAAAAATAACGTCAACACTTGACAGTTGGTGACAGTAGGTATTAAAGGCGGATTCTGGACCACCCCCCCCTCTTACACCCCTGCCCCCCTCGCCTACCCTCCCGCGACCTTGACCGCACAGGTATGCAGGTGTTCATTTGACCTTGACCATACACGTGGGCGAGCGTATTTTTATGGTATGCAGGTGTTCATTCGACCTTGAAAGATGCAACTACTCTTTGTTAATTTGACCTTGACCATACACCTGGACGAGGGTATTTTTATGGTATACAATTTTCTTTTATGTGACTCATTTGACCTTGAAGGATGGAGCTGCTCTTTGATGGTGCTACCTTGGCGTGGACGAGGGTATTTTTATGGTATGCAGGCACCCTTTTATTTATGACACTGTTGCATTACAAATTTTTACACCATGGAGTATTTTTATTTCTTTATTGACATCATTTATTTGTTCGAAAATATCTAAAGGGATGCAAGTCTGTTTTATTGATGTTACCTTGACCATTATTTTTTCCCAAAAGTTAGATTTGTATATATTTTGTGTTTGTTATACCTTCACGTTCTTGAAGGGTGTTTATGGGATTTTCACACCTTGATGGGATTTTCACACCTTGAAAGAGCTATTATAGTCGTAACAATAGGGTCTGGGTCTCTTTGTTATCGGATTTTCACACCTTGATGGGATTTTCACACCTTGAAAAAGTGCAACTACCCTTTTGTTATGTATGATTTCGAAGGCGGCATGGACCTTTTGTTATGAATAATATTGAGTGCTGGCTATTTTTCTTACTTTGTTCTTTATTTAGGTACTCTTGGATTTATTTTTATAGTGGATGCAGATGTCCTTTATGTAACCTTGACTAAACTTTTAAGCGAATGTTTATTTATGACATTGGGTTGGGTTTATTTCACACCTTGAAAGAGTGCAGCTGTCCTTTTGTTATGCATGATTTCGAAGGCGGCATGCCTCTGTTCTTTTGTTATGGGTAATATTGAGCGCTGGCTATTTTTCTTACTTTGTTCTTTATTTAGGTATTCTTGGATTTATTTTTATAGTGGATGCAGATGTCCTTTATGTAACCTTGACTACACTTTTGAGCAGATGTTTATTTATGACATTGGGTTGGGTTTATTTTCGACCTTGGACGTACTCGGACGCAAGTGTTTGGTTTTTACGCCTTGAAGAATTTTTATTTTTTATTGACGTAATTTTGTTCTAAAATATTGAATGAGGTGCAGGCACGTTTCATTTACGATGACCTTGTGTTGGTTCGGGGTGCAGGTGGTTTTTATGTTGTTGAGTTTTGTATACTCTTAAAGCGGCTACTCCTTTTACACTTTGAAGAATTTTTTTCTTTATTGACATCACTCTGTTCTAAAATATCGAATGGGATACAGGTATATATCGTTCTCTACTATGGTTGTTAAAATAGGGTATGTGCTCTTTGTTATGGGATTATTTAACATTGAAAGAGTGCAAGTGCCCTTTTGTATGGGTAACTTTGACTGCTTGCAAACATGCTTAATTTTTCTTTCTTTGCTCGTTATTTTTCTTTCTTTGATAATCTATGCTACCTCTTGTGAATGAAATCCCTTTTTTGACTAGTAGGTAAAAATTACTTGAATTTATAAGGAGCTTTTTAGTTAATGGTGATGAATTTGGGTTAATTTATCTAGACTTGGCTGTTTCGCATCCGAAATATAAAAAAAAAATATTCCAATTCACAAAGTTGGATGAAAATTAGATTTAAAGCATGTGTTGCCGAATATTGATGCAGATAAGAAAAATTAAAGTGCACACAAGAATTATTACTTCATCATTGTAATTCATTTTTAAAAATCACATCCAGTAGATAATACGGGTTTTTATGGAAAATTCATATTTTATAACATATTTATTTATTTTTATAGTATTATTCTTGCTATTTCTTGTTGTCGTATACGTATCAAAATGCATGCTTAATTTATGTCTAAGGATTAATAAAAATGCATATTAGCGGTAAATATATTCTCTTATTTAATCAGACTACTATCCAAATAATGTTGTAGCATACATAAAAAGTTAACTTCTGATAAACCTTTCTTAAAATCCATTCTCCTCTCTCCATGTACTATTCTGTGATGAGTGAGAGCTTTTTAGAAGAAAAAATTATAACTTAGTGCTTTTACGCATTCAAAATTAAAATTGTATTATTTACATTTTTAGAAGAAAAAATTATAACTTAGTGCTTTTACACATTCAAAATTAAAATTATATTATTTACAAAAAGACATCACAGCTTATTACTCCTTATATCAACGAAAATACGAAAAGTTAATGTGTAGTAAACAAGATTTTTCTCTCATCATTGTAAGTAATAAAAAAAGCGGATATAGCATGTGTTTTAAAATTATAGAAAAAGCATCTGTATGTACATGAAGAGATATTCTTTATTTATATAATCAACTTGATTCCATCAATTTAACCAAACAATAGGAATGAGGATCAGCCATCGCCTTTTAATAGTTTCATGCACGTTTACACAAAAACTACTAAAGCCATCGAACTTATTTCAAGATAATATATTTTTTGTTTATTAAGCAAAGTAGCTGAAGTAATTTTTTGTGCATCTACCTTTTATGTTATTGATGCACGCCAAGACTATGTTGCAAGCGATCCGCTGTGCCGTCATAAAACTAGCAAAATTTTATAAAACGTGTAAATTTGGATAATTCAAGGATCAAATGTTGTTTATCATGTGATTTTTAGAGCTTTTATTAAGTGAAAATATTAAAATTACTAAATACAGCATATTGGCATAAATTACTGTATATTTTGAAAATAAAAGTTAAAATCTGAAAATTCAGCTGTTTGCCTTTATTGCCCTTATAGTGAAATAAATCGATTATCTAAATTTTAAAACATTCATTCAATGTGTTTAATACTTATATTTTACATGTGGAATATGGGTACTCTTAAATATTTTTGGACAACCTTGAAATATTTTGAAAACCTTTATGTGTTTAGTACCCGAAGCAGATAAAATCAACTGCAACACACATTATTTAGTTTAGTTTTTTTTTGAAAACCGTTCCCGAGTTACAATGGCTGGCCCTAGTCTGGTTGTGGACTTCCAAGCATTCAAGATAGAAAATAATAAACTAATCCCTAATGAACTTGCTGCCTACGATGGTCATAGAATTAGTAACTATGTTTTTAAACCCCGTTTGATCTAGCCTTTCTAAGACCAGCGGCATACAAACAAACGAAATGGTTAATGCAACACTATCATTGCATTGATTGGGATTCCGGATTTACTCCATTTTACAAATTTGCCGATATTGTACGGAGCTTGACAGAAAAGGCTGATACCATTTACGTTAAGGGCAGAGAAAAAGCTGATTTTTTAAGAAAATATTCAAGCAAACCTATTATAGAGTTGGATGAGCAACCGGCCCTTAGAAAATACGTCCCTAAATGTTTCTATCATTCAAATAATGAAAATTGTGCATGTTCTTTGTTTAATGTATTTTTGTTATATGATCAACATGTAATGCAAACCTAATTTTTTAATAAACATTTAATAATACAACCAATTAGTTACTATTTAATTTATTTATATTATGTACATTATAACGCATAAAATCAACTACATGTTCATAAAAGTCTGTAATGATTGTTTTTCTGCTTGGGTTTTCCATTTCCTCTAGCAGGGTATCTGTTTTTCTAAGTGTCTGTTTTGTATTGATATATTATGTCCTAATGTGAAGTAACTTTGTCTACCTATACATTCTAATTCATGTACTCATTCATACACCTAAAAACTTCAATACATAATATCCTAATCTCCAAATATCCAATTAGCCACTTAGCCAAATCACCAAATATTCCAATACCCAAATATTTCTACTGACTTTTACTTTTTGTAAGTGTTTTCTCTTTTGTAATGTGTGTGAGTCACTTTTTAAATCAATATCGAACCGGAGAGTTTAAAAATATGACAAAATGTATAGAAGAAGAAATAAAATGTATGTAAAAGCCAAAGAGTTACTATAATCTCTACCAGACCTAGAATTTCAAAGATTAAAAAGTTCACCCAAGATACTCCCACGTATCTTTTTATCACCACCCTCTTCGTCACAGAACATACTTTTTTTTAATCCCATGCATTCAGCATGTACCCTTGTATATTAACAAAAACCCGAAAAACCACTCGAAGAAGAAACGACACAATCAAAGTTTTAATACAACTAGCGATAAAAACTCATTTTAGCTAAACAAACAAAAATGTTTGACACACCATCGGTCGACAATTTTCGTAAGAAATATAGAAAACATGCAAATCGTAGTCTAAACAGTATAATACAAAAATATAATGTTTTACGAGCATTAGTTGTTTAAATATACTGTAAGATATCCATGTTTTTAATAAAAAAAAAGAAAAAGATTCCGCAAATTCGCGTTTTATTCTTTTATTAAGTTTAAAAATTACTTCAATAATGTGGGCAGATTAACTTATCAAAAATTCGGCTATTTTGTGTTTTTTCAAGAATTAAAACGGAGGGGGTCAGTTCCAATCATCGTATCCATTAAAGTATTTATTTGTGCATTCGTATAAAAAAAGATAGGTAGTCATAATATGGACTCATCGCCGTTTAAACTTTTTCAGCTAGTGCTCTCATACACAGACATAAGAAACACAACAACAATATAGACAAACTTTATCATAAATAGATGTAAAATATATAGAAATTTATTTTTTAAGTTAAATTTTGATCTATACATTGTTCAAGAAATGAAGATTATAGAACCAATGTCCAGTATTCAACAAGCGTAAATTCAAATCGAAATTATTATATTAGAGACATTTTATAGTAGACATACCGCTGTACATTTGATATGTGAACAACTTTGTATAATATTTTTGTCCTGTTTTAACGTACCTATTATTTTAAAGGTATAAGGAAATCCTTTTTTCAAAAAATCACCCTCTTTTAACTTAAATTAGTACCTTTGAAATTATTGTAATGGGGACAGAAGAGAGAAATGATGGAAATAAAACAAAACAATTGCTTCTAACAAGAGTTTTATACTTACTGAACACTCCCAGGTTATTATCTAAATTGTATCAACAGTCTTTCGAACATAGTTTATTCGCATAATTTTTATTGGTAAATTTTTGAGCGTAAATCCATGAAGCCAGAAGTTTTGCAACATTCTCCAAGAATAAAAGTCTTATAAATCCATTATTCTCTTAGATAAATTATCATTTCAAATATTACTATTATAAAAAGAAAACAGAATGGGCCCCTAGTAACGAAATGATGTTTGCAACTAAACACTTTGAGAAATAAGTGAAAAACAAGTATTATATTATTATCCGACTTGTCAAAATACTAGATAGACTTTCAATTATTCATTCTTTTTTAAAAACGCTGGTATAATAAATCGTGTTACTGATTACAGGCCCATATCCAAAATTTCATGTATTCCTAAACCAATGGAATTCTTAGTTAAAAATTTTCTTGAGGACTGTTTTAAAAATGTTATTTTTACTAACCAGCATGGCTTCATAAAGGGAAGGTCAATAACAACAAATTTACTAGTTTATTCTGATTACATTTTTAATTCCCTAGAAAATGGTGTTGACTGTCAAATTTACGCCCATGATCGGTCACCAAGATTTTTGTTTTATTAAATATTGCAAAGGTTTATAAGACACCTAAGTGTTGAAGATACTTGTGTTTTAGTTCTCTCTTTATTGCTATTGCACAACACCTCGATTTTCTTTTAAAACTGGAAGAGTTACATTAGTTTTTGATTTAATAAACATAAATTACACTTTATAGACTTCTTCAGTATTACATTTTCGGCTTTTTTTTTTCATGCAAAAAGTTCTACACAATCCTTAAACTGATTCCAGTGCTTTTGCTATTATTTCTTGCATATTAGTTGGGAAATTTCAACTTACTCTTTCATTTTCCAAATAGTTAATCAAATTTTGTATGATTGTTTTTGCTTGGGGGGCTCAAAGTACCAGAAAATTGCCTTTTATTATTCGAATTGACAAATTTGTCACTTCAACTTGTTAAAGTCACAAAATAGACATAATATGTTCATCACAACTTTTTAGAACCACTAAAAATTATAAGTTTATTCCTTTTTCTCATGCTAAAATTATATACGTCGTCTATCCTACGGATTTTACCACGAACTACAAACCGAATTTTTGTTTTTGGTCAGACAAACTATGCAATGATTTCTATATCTTATTTATCGTTAACGTGTACAATACCTTCTTTTTTTATTCCTAATTATTATATTTTTATGTTTCCCTCCCGTTTCTCAAATCGCCAAATATTTGAATATTTCGTTATAGACAATAAAATACGAAATTATGTTAGAACAAACCTAATATGAATTTTTTACCAGGTGTGTATCTAATAAACCAATATACCTATTTTCCATTGATATTTTTAGCAATATTAAACAAAGGTAGGCACATCAGATTGGTCGAATGACAATAAATACAAATCCATGGTTATATATTTAAATGATGGTATACTTTTTAGGCAGGTTTGAAGAGTTCTTCGCAAATACCCTGTTTGTTATTTGGACGCAACATTTAAATAGTATTTTACTCTTAGTAATGCATAGCATTAAACTGAATACTGTTTATAATACCGTAAAATTGTATATTGTAAACGTTGAAAACTTATATTGTTAACACGATTTCTTTTACCAAGATTAACACTGTCGTTGGTATTTAGTTGAGTTTTTATATATTTGATCTAAATCAAAGTTTTAATCGGTTATTTATTTTATTTACTAAGTGATATGGGTAAAAACGCAATTTTAAAGCAAAAAAACCATTAAAACCATATATTCAGTAACTTTTTTTTATTGTAACAAATTAATGTAGATTACATTTTACTGTTAGTAGGAAATACATATTTTATTCAATTCTTGATTTTTTTGTATCCGTATAACACAGAGCTTCCATTTGGTAAACATCTCCTTTTTGTAGAATTTTGTCTATACAGTTTAACTTCAGTTCTTGTGGTTACCTCATGTTCCTTTGTTCTACGAATATTCTTTGATATAATTGGTATTGGCTTGGACTCTTTAAGAATCATATCCTTAATGGTATTAAAATTAACAAGTTGTGATGCTACATAGTTTATGGAAATACCCTTAACTTTACAAATTACTTCCTTTCTTTGCGTTTTAGTGAAATACACCTTAAAAGAGTATTTTTGGACCGCCAGAGACAAAGGATGGAATTAGAACCGTAACTATCTAATTCATCAGTCAAATCTCCAATAAACGGTCCTGCGGGTAAATCAAGTTCGCCACTTCTAGAGAGATATATTACAGAATCTGTACAGGACTAATACAGGACTCTATTGTCAAGACGTTCGAGATTACTTAAACGTGCCCGGGCTGTGACGTAAACCGCATTCACTACATTTACTGTAGGTAGAGAATTAACAGTTTTCTTCGGTGTATTCATAATTTACCACCAATGTCTGGAGGAAGTGTTGAAGTATGCGGAAAAAGTTTACAAAAATACGTGAAATATGGAAATATCAAGTTCAGAGATTTAACAAACATTCTAGGTCCTAGGCTAAGTTAATATTAAACAGTTTCCGTGGAAAATTTGGACAACGAGAAAATCAGCCAAAAACTAAAATATTAAACCAACCTTCGGAATTTTTCACTATGTTTAGTGATCCAGCTATTTATATAAACAGCGACATTGCTATTAACGAGAAGACATTGGTGGTAAATTATGAATACACCGAAGAAAACTGTTAATTCTCTACCTACAGTAAATGTAGTGAATGCGGTTTACGTCACAGCCCGGGCACGTTTAAGTAATCTCGAACGTCTTGACAATAGAGTCCTGTATTAGTCCTGTACAGATTCTGTAATATATCTCTCTAGAAGTGGCGAACTTGATTTACCCGCAGGACCGTTTATTGGAGATTTGACTGATGAATTAGATAGTTACGGTTCTAATTCCATCCTTTGTCTCTGGCGGTCCAAAAATACTCTTTTAAGGTGTATTTCACTAAAACGCAAAGAAAGGAAGTAATTTGTAAAGTTAAGGGTATTTCCATAAACTATGTAGCATCACAACTTGTTAATTTTAATACCATTAAGGATATGATTCTTAAAGAGTCCAAGCCAATACCAATTATATCAAAGAATATTCGTAGAACAAAGGAACATGAGGTAACCACAAGAACTGAAGTTAAACTGTATAGACAAAATTCTACAAAAAGGAGATGTTTACCAAATGGAAGCTCTGTGTTATACGGATACAAAAAAATCAAGAATTGAATAAAATATGTATTTCCTACTAACAGTAAAATGTAATCTACATTAATTTGTTACAATAAAAAAAAGTTACTGAATATATGGTTTTAATGGTTTTTTTGCTTTAAAATTGCGTTTTTACCCATATCACTTAGTAAATAAAATAAATAACCGATTAAAACTTTGATTTAGATCAAATATATAAAAACTCAACTAAATACCAACGACAGTGTTAATCTTGGTAAAAGAAATCGTGTTAACAATATAAGTTTTCAACGTTTACAATATACAATTTTACGGTATTATAAACAGTATTCAGTTTAATGCTATGCATTACTAAGAGTAAAATACTATTTAAATGTTGCGTCCAAATAACAAACAGGGTATTTGCGAAGAACTCTTCAAACCTGCCTAAAAAGTATACCATCATTTAAATATATAACCATGGATTTGTATTTATTGTCATTCGACCAATCTGATGTGCCTACCTTTGTTTAATATTGCTAAAAATATCAATGGAAAATAGGTATATTGGTTTATTAGATACACACCTGGTAAAAAATTCATATTAGGTTTGTTCTAACATAATTTCGTATTTTATTGTCTATAACGAAATATTCAAATATTTGGCGATTTGAGAAACGGGAGGGAAACATAAAAATATAATAATTAGGAATAAAAAAAGAAGGTATTGTACACGTTAACGATAAATAAGATATAGAAATCATTGCATAGTTTGTCTGACCAAAAACAAAAATTCGGTTTGTAGTTCGTGGTAAAATCCGTAGGATAGACGAGGTATATAATTTTAGCATGAGAAAAAGGAATAAACTTATAATTTTTAGTGGTTCTAAAAAGTTGTGATGAACATATTATGTCTATTTTGTGACTTTAACAAGTTGAAGTGACAAATTTGTCAATTCGAATAATAAAAGGCAATTTTCTGGTACTTTGAGCCCCCCAAGCAAAAACAATCATACAAAATTTGATTAACTATTTGGAAAATGAAAGAGTAAGTTGAAATTTCCCAACTAATATGCAAGAAATAATAGCAAAAGCACTGGAATCAGTTTAAGGATTGTGTAGAACTTTTTGCATGAAAAAAAAAGCCGAAAATGTAATACTGAAGAAGTCTATAAAGTGTAATTTATGTTTATTAAATCAAAAACTAATGTAACTCTTCCAGTTTTAAAAGAAAATCGAGGTGTTGTGCAATAGCAATAAAGAGAGAACTAAAACACAAGTATCTTCAACACTTAGGTGTCTTATAAACCTTTGCAATATTTAATAAAACAAAAATCTTGGTGACCGATCATGGGCGTAAATTTGACAGTCAACACCATTTTCTAGGGAATTAAAAATGTAATCAGAATAAACTAGTAAATTTGTTGTTATTGACCTTCCCTTTATGAAGCCATGCTGGTTAGTAAAAATAACATTTTTAAAACAGTCCTCAAGAAAATTTTTAACTAAGAATTCCATTGGTTTAGGAATACATGAAATTTTGGATATGGGCCTGTAATCAGTAACACGATTTATTATACCAGCGTTTTTAAAAAAGAATGAATAATTGAAAGTCTATCTAGTATTTTGACAAGTCGGATAATAATATAATACTTGTTTTTCACTTATTTCTCAAAGTGTTTAGTTGCAAACATCATTTCGTTACTAGGGGCCCATTCTGTTTTCTTTTTATAATAGTAATATTTGAAATGATAATTTATCTAAGAGAATAATGGATTTATAAGACTTTTATTCTTGGAGAATGTTGCAAAACTTCTGGCTTCATGGATTTACGCTCAAAAATTTACCAATAAAAATTATGCGAATAAACTATGTTCGAAAGACTGTTGATACAATTTAGATAATAACCTGGGAGTGTTCAGTAAGTATAAAACTCTTGTTAGAAGCAATTGTTTTGTTTTATTTCCATCATTTCTCTCTTCTGTCCCCATTACAATAATTTCAAAGGTACTAATTTAAGTTAAAAGAGGGTGATTTTTTGAAAAAAGGATTTCCTTATACCTTTAAAATAATAGGTACGTTAAAACAGGACAAAAATATTATACAAAGTTGTTCACATATCAAATGTACAACGGTATGTCTACTATAAAATGTCTCTAATATAATAATTTCGATTTGAATTTACGCTTGTTGAATACTGGACATTGGTTCTATAATCTTCATTTCTTGAACAATGTATAGATCAAAATTTAACTTAAAAAATAAATTTCTATATATTTTACATCTATTTATGATAAAGTTTGTCTATATTGTTGTTGTGTTTCTTATGTCTGTGTATGAGAGCACTAGCTGAAAAAGTTTAAACGGCGATGAGTCCATATTATGACTACCTATCTTTTTTTATACGAATGCACAAATAAATACTTTAATGGATACGATGATTGGAACTGACCCCCTCCGTTTTAATTCTTGAAAAAACACAAAATAGCCGAATTTTTGATAAGTTAATCTGCCCACATTATTGAAGTAATTTTTAAACTTAATAAAAGAATAAAACGCGAATTTGCGGAATCTTTTTCTTTTTTTTTATTAAAAACATGGATATCTTACAGTATATTTAAACAACTAATGCTCGTAAAACATTATATTTTTGTATTATACTGTTTAGACTACGATTTGCATGTTTTCTATATTTCTTACGAAAATTGTCGACCGATGGTGTGTCAAACATTTTTGTTTGTTTAGCTAAAATGAGTTTTTATCGCTAGTTGTATTAAAACTTTGATTGTGTCGTTTCTTCTTCGAGTGGTTTTTCGGGTTTTTGTTAATATACAAGGGTACATGCTGAATGCATGGGATTAAAAAAAAGTATGTTCTGTGACGAAGAGGGTGGTGATAAAAAGATACGTGGGAGTATCTTGGGTGAACTTTTTAATCTTTGAAATTCTAGGTCTGGTAGAGATTATAGTAACTCTTTGGCTTTTACATACATTTTATTTCTTCTTCTATACATTTTGTCATATTTTTAAACTCTCCGGTTCGATATTGATTTAAAAAGTGACTCACACACATTACAAAAGAGAAAACACTTACAAAAAGTAAAAGTCAGTAGAAATATTTGGGTATTGGAATATTTGGTGATTTGGCTAAGTGGCTAATTGGATATTTGGAGATTAGGATATTATGTATTGAAGTTTTTAGGTGTATGAATGAGTACATGAATTAGAATGTATAGGTAGACAAAGTTACTTCACATTAGGACATAATATATCAATACAAAACAGACACTTAGAAAAACAGATACCCTGCTAGAGGAAATGGAAAACCCAAGCAGAAAAACAATCATTACAGACTTTTATGAACATGTAGTTGATTTTATGCGTTATAATGTACATAATATAAATAAATTAAATAGTAACTAATTGGTTGTATTATTAAATGTTTATTAAAAAATTAGGTTTGCATTACATGTTGATCATATAACAAAAATACATTAAACAAAGAACATGCACAATTTTCATTATTTGAATGATAGAAACATTTAGGGACGTATTTTCTAAGGGCCGGTTGCTCATCCAACTCTATAATAGGTTTGCTTGAATATTTTCTTAAAAAATCAGCTTTTTCTCTGCCCTTAACGTAAATGGTATCAGCCTTTTCTGTCAAGCTCCGTACAATATCGGCAAATTTGTAAAATGGAGTAAATCCGGAATCCCAATCAATGCAATGATAGTGTTGCATTAACCATTTCGTTTGTTTGTATGCCGCTGGTCTTAGAAAGGCTAGATCAAACGGGGTTTAAAAACATAGTTACTAATTCTATGACCATCGTAGGCAGCAAGTTCATTAGGGATTAGTTTATTATTTTCTATCTTGAATGCTTGGAAGTCCACAACCAGACTAGGGCCAGCCATTGTAACTCGGGAACGGTTTTCAAAAAAAAACTAAACTAAATAATGTGTGTTGCAGTTGATTTTATCTGCTTCGGGTACTAAACACATAAAGGTTTTCAAAATATTTCAAGGTTGTCCAAAAATATTTAAGAGTACCCATATTCCACATGTAAAATATAAGTATTAAACACATTGAATGAATGTTTTAAAATTTAGATAATCGATTTATTTCACTATAAGGGCAATAAAGGCAAACAGCTGAATTTTCAGATTTTAACTTTTATTTTCAAAATATACAGTAATTTATGCCAATATGCTGTATTTAGTAATTTTAATATTTTCACTTAATAAAAGCTCTAAAAATCACATGATAAACAACATTTGATCCTTGAATTATCCAAATTTACACGTTTTATAAAATTTTGCTAGTTTTATGACGGCACAGCGGATCGCTTGCAACTATTTTTGAAATAGTCTTGGCGTGCATCAATAACATAAAAGGTAGATGCACAAAAAATTACTTCAGCTACTTTGCTTAATAAACAAAAAATATATTATCTTGAAATAAGTTCGATGGCTTTAGTAGTTTTTGTGTAAACGTGCATGAAACTATTAAAAGGCGATGGCTGATCCTCATTCCTATTGTTTGGTTAAATTGATGGAATCAAGTTGATTATATAAATAAAGAATATCTCTTCATGTACATACAGATGCTTTTTCTATAATTTTAAAACACATGCTATATCCGCTTTTTTTATTACTTACAATGATGAGAGAAAAATCTTGTTTACTACACATTAACTTTTCGTATTTTCGTTGATATAAGGAGTAATAAGCTGTGATGTCTTTTTGTAAATAATATAATTTTAATTTTGAATGTGTAAAAGCACTAAGTTATAATTTTTTCTTCTAAAAATGTAAATAATACAATTTTAATTTTGAATGCGTAAAAGCACTAAGTTATAATTTTTTCTTCTAAAAAGCTCTCACTCATCACAGAATAGTACATGGAGAGAGGAGAATGGATTTTAAGAAAGGTTTATCAGAAGTTAACTTTTTATGTATGCTACAACATTATTTGGATAGTAGTCTGATTAAATAAGAGAATATATTTACCGCTAATATGCATTTTTATTAATCCTTAGACATAAATTAAGCATGCATTTTGATACGTATACGACAACAAGAAATAGCAAGAATAATACTATAAAAATAAATAAATATGTTATAAAATATGAATTTTCCATAAAAACCCGTATTATCTACTGGATGTGATTTTTATAAATGAATTACAATTATGAAGTAATAATTCTTGTGTGCACTTTAATTTTTCTTATCTGCATCAATATTCGGCAACACATGCTTTAAATCTAATTTTCATCCAACTTTGTGAATTGGAATATTTTTTTTTTATATTTCGGATGCGAAACAGCCAAGTCTAGATAAATTAACCCAAATTCATCACCATTAACTAAAAAGCTCCTTATAAATTCAAGTAATTTTTACCTACTAGTCAAAAAAGGGATTTCATTCACAAGAGGTAGCATAGATTATCAAAGAAAGAAAAATAACGAGCAAAGAAAGAAAAATTAAGCATGTTTGCAAGCAGTCAAAGTTACCCATACAAAAGGGCACTTGCACTCTTTCAATGTTAAATAATCCCATAACAAAGAGCACATACCCTATTTTAACAACCATAGTAGAGAACGATATATACCTGTATCCCATTCGATATTTTAGAACAGAGTGATGTCAATAAAGAAAAAAATTCTTCAAAGTGTAAAAGGAGTAGCCGCTTTAAGAGTATACAAAACTCAACAACATAAAAACCACCTGCACCCCGAACCAACACAAGGTCATCGTAAATGAAACGTGCCTGCACCTCATTCAATATTTTAGAACAAAATTACGTCAATAAAAAATAAAAATTCTTCAAGGCGTAAAAACCAAACACTTGCGTCCGAGTACGTCCAAGGTCGAAAATAAACCCAACCCAATGTCATAAATAAACATCTGCTCAAAAGTGTAGTCAAGGTTACATAAAGGACATCTGCATCCACTATAAAAATAAATCCAAGAATACCTAAATAAAGAACAAAGTAAGAAAAATAGCCAGCGCTCAATATTACCCATAACAAAAGAACAGAGGCATGCCGCCTTCGAAATCATGCATAACAAAAGGACAGCTGCACTCTTTCAAGGTGTGAAATAAACCCAACCCAATGTCATAAATAAACATTCGCTTAAAAGTTTAGTCAAGGTTACATAAAGGACATCTGCATCCACTATAAAAATAAATCCAAGAGTACCTAAATAAAGAACAAAGTAAGAAAAATAGCCAGCACTCAATATTATTCATAACAAAAGGTCCATGCCGCCTTCGAAATCATACATAACAAAAGGGTAGTTGCACTTTTTCAAGGTGTGAAAATCCCATCAAGGTGTGAAAATCCGATAACAAAGAGACCCAGACCCTATTGTTACGACTATAATAGCTCTTTCAAGGTGTGAAAATCCCATCAAGGTGTGAAAATCCCATAAACACCCTTCAAGAACGTGAAGGTATAACAAACACAAAATATATACAAATCTAACTTTTGGGAAAAAATAATGGTCAAGGTAACATCAATAAAACAGACTTGCATCCCTTTAGATATTTTCGAACAAATAAATGATGTCAATAAAGAAATAAAAATACTCCATGGTGTAAAAATTTGTAATGCAACAGTGTCATAAATAAAAGGGTGCCTGCATACCATAAAAATACCCTCGTCCACGCCAAGGTAGCACCATCAAAGAGCAGCTCCATCCTTCAAGGTCAAATGAGTCACATAAAAGAAAATTGTATACCATAAAAATACCCTCGTCCAGGTGTATGGTCAAGGTCAAATTAACAAAGAGTAGTTGCATCTTTCAAGGTCGAATGAACACCTGCATACCATAAAAATACGCTCGCCCACGTGTATGGTCAAGGTCAAATGAACACCTGCATACCTGTGCGGTCAAGGTCGCGGGAGGGTAGGCGAGGGGGGCAGGGGTGTAAGAGGGGGGGGTGGTCCAGAATCCGCCTTTAATACCTACTGGTGACATTACTGACATATGGTATAATAGTCAAATAGTAAAATTTGACTCCTATAGATTGCCCAAAACCCGGATCCGATATCACTTTTCGTTCGCCTATAATTAAGCCGTTCCGGAACATTTGCCCAACCCTGATGTATATATACCTAGGTATACTTACCGGCGTAGCTGATGGGAGGGGGTGAAGGTGAAAGGAGCATTTGCCCCTCAAGAGCTATATATTATCAAAAAAATAGAAAAGAGCTAATAAGCACATTCTGTTATTAACCTGGTATATGACTAAAGCAGAACCCTCTTTAAACTTATAATTAAAATAAAATCATAAGGTATAAACGAAAAATTGCATAAACGATTTGTTTAATAAATATTATAATACCTAATAATATAAAAACAAATATATTTTATACAATTTTAATAATAATAATTTGCCATTTATGTAGGTACTTAATGTGGCGGTTTTAAGAGGGGGGCGAGCGCTCCGCTCTAACATTTCCCACAATATATGTTACCTATATCACAAGAATAAATAACAATCAGAAGGGAAACAGAAAAAGAGGTCCGATAGGGTCGGCTATGACCTTGGCCGAGTGTAAATTATGCAAATCCCGGCGTGGACTCAGGTATATTACCCAATATTTAAACACTGCCAGACAGGACCGGCCTAAACTTTTAGTGATGGTTAAATACTACATATTATTATTAGATGTTTCAATACAAATATTGTTTATTCCCATTTCTAATTTACAAATTTAATTGAAAATTACAAATTTAATTAGAAGTAACTAATACCTATTAAAATAAAATAGAATAGATACAATATAATAGGTCTTTATTTGCACATTAACAACAAGTTGTTATTATATACTTAAGAATGTACAAAAAGGCGAGGTTCGGTTTGACAGATAAAATATGTCATCTGTTCAACTAACCCGACATAAATCTAATTTTGTGAAATTTTAACTATATATGCAACAAAATATATAGTAACGTAAATGATTACAAAATGTAGCCAAATGATTAAATTATTTTTATTAATATTTTTGAAGCTCCTTTTTATATATTTTAAAGTATAAAACAATTTCACTCGCATTAAATAAAGTAACAATATATTCCTGGGGGAAATGTGGACAAGGGTAAATGTAAGTTATGTTTTTACCTATTTCTACAAGACGTTTTACAATATTTGGGTGGGTAGAAAAATTTTGAAAATTGTCAATAAAAACTGTATTGAAATTAGAAACAAAGTAAACAAAATTGTCATTGGCCATCATAAGGTTACCGAACAAGTCCAAGTTTGCATTTTGATAAACTTTTGCATGACAAAAAATTGATGTACTGTGTGTTATGTTGTGTTGTTGTGCAAATGTACACAATATTTGTGTGCATTTGCGTAGCTTTCGCAAATTTCACAATTATGTTGCATTAGTGATTTTCTAATTAGATACCCGCTAATGTATCGTTTGTCGGATTTATTCTCCATTTTTATAATAATATCAATAACACTACGACACTGGCAGAACAACTGATCGCTACAATAGTCACTGCGGCACTGATAGATACGTTCTTCCAATTTCTTCCAAAGCCGAGCGCCAAAAATCTACCTGACCATCGGACCTCTTTCTCTGTTTCCCTTCTGATTGTTATTTATTCTTGTGCCTATATTTACACATTTTTTATTGAAATGTCCACTATAAAGAGTGCTACCAACGCCTTGAATTTTTGATATTAATATTAACTTTAATTACTTGTTACATTAATATAATCGCTATATTTTAATCCTGGTGATTTCTAAGATTTGATGAAAAAACTATATAAATTTATAATTTTAAGAAAAAGCTAAAATTTAAAAAGAACTGTTAATGATCCAATAGTTTTTTATGTAGGTGGTTTTATGGGTTTGCGGATCTTAGGGAGCAAATACTTAAAACCCAAATTTTAATTTGCCGACGTTTCAGAAAATATATTTCCCTCCTCAGGGCTCTGAAACAATAGGATTCTTTCTTAGGTTTCAACAATAACCGATAAAAAACATTACATACCATTTTAAAACGTATACGGGCACGCACTTTTGACTTTGAAAATGTAAGCATTTTAGGGACGGAGACTAATTATAAGAAACGCATTTTAAGGGAAATGATAGAAATCAAAAATGACCTGGAAAGTATCAATCGAAGGACAGATATAGAAACCCTCAGTTGGTTTCTCGCGTTGCACAGGTTGTACTGCAAATTTTTTTAAAATTACTAATTGTTTACGGTGCCGTTTGTTACGTGTCCGGATTATGTGCCCTAATTTTATCTTTTTTACCATTATGACTCGTGGAGCCCACTTGAGCCCACTTTAACTGTAAGTTTTTACCACTTTTTGATTGTTGTTTTGTTGTGTTTTTTTTTGGGTTCACCCTTGGTCCCTATTTTATTTTATTTTAATAAGAAAACTTTTCTCTTTTTCTAATATGTTTTAATTTTGGTGTACCTTTATTACTTTTTAAGAAAATTAAAATACGCAAAGTGTCGTAACTTACATTTGTAACTCTCATTTGTCTCTTAGTTTGCGCGTTATTTCTAAAAGTTTCTCTTTAAACACCATAAGATATAAAGGAAAAATGACACCTGCTTGTAACTGTACGTGTTACTCTTTAATATATTAAGGATATAATATATAATATGTCATTGTACTTTCTGTTATGTTCAGTGGTGGCTCGTGACTAGCGAGTCAGGGGGGGGCGCTGGCTTTAAATAAAAAAAAATAAAATGTCTATTATTTTCAAAAGTACGTGTCTGTTTTTTCTAACTTTCTCGTTGTGAATTTTAATTTCATCGGCATAAGCACTAAACAAGTTAAAATATTAGTTTGTCCTAACATCTCAAAACTTACCACATGCATTATAACGATGTTTTGCATTATTTTCATGTTTTTTTTTTTTCTCTGAAAGATGTTTTAAGTCCTGCACCCCATTTTTATAGTCCAATTATCATCCCAGTCAAAAAGAAAACACACGAAACCAAAAAAAAAAATTTTTGTCCTCACAACCGCATATCCAGGATTTTTTATTATATATTTCTTTATCAAACTTACGCGTAAAATGTGCCTTACTTTTACATTTTGATTGCACTTATACTATATGTTCAATTTCTAGTGCCCGCCCTGCATTTTTTAAATCAAGTTTTTCACTTAAGCTCAGAGAACTAAACACAAGCTTCTATAAATCACTGACCTTCATATTACACGACATTTTCCAACTTTATAACGTTACTAATAAATCAAATCAAAACAAATAAACAAAACATCAGTGGCATCGACAGGTCGCCTGGTCAGAGTACATAATATTATATCGATTATTCTACCGTGGCATCGCGAACAGCTGTTGTTGGGCGCGGAAAATTGGAGCTCATCCGTGGCCGCTCATTGTGCGATGTGTAGGTGACGTCACGCCTCTGTCGTCATGGCAACTCATCGAGAAGCCGCGTTGAATCGGGATGGATAATCGATCGCCCGCCCGCGCCTAGTGCTTAGTATAACAACTCGCTTGTCTATGAGTATAACCTACCCGTTGGAATAGGGCCAGAGATTGGGTATTCTCTGATAGGGCTATGTTTGGTTTGAATTTATGCCCGCGCTTAGTATAACCTACCCGCTGCATGGAATAGGGCTATGTTTGGTTTGAATTATTTTAATGGATTGCTTACATAGATTGCTTTATTGGTTTTTTAAGTAAAGTATTTTTGGATTCTGTTTGAAATAATTGCAGGGAGGGCGGCGCCCCAAAGCCCTTTGCAAAACAAAACCAAAACTTTCCATAAATAATAGGAAAATTAAGCACATCTCTCATTATTTTTCCCTTCCAGTTTTGTTTTTGTTTCGTATTTTGCAACTGTAACTTTTTTTTCTCCCTGAAGAAAATCCTGGATTCGCGCCTGTCATGTTGAACATATTTTTAAACTTTGTGATATACTATATATTCCCGGACTCCCGGACTAATGTCATTGCGCTGGCATTGCCGTTACTATGGAAACGAGATATAGATACGACGATATGCTGGCCAATAAGCGTCGTTTGAGGCAAATCAGAATTGATAAGACAACTGAATCTAAAACTATTATAAGTATCACTTCTCATCTCAAAAACGAACCATTCATAACAATAAGGGCTAAGTTAATAATTATTGCCATCGTCAGTTTAGTCTTAGCCTTCTCGATTGATCGAAAGATGCAAGTGAGACAGAATTCTGTTTCACTCACTAACTCCTTAAGTTCCAGAAGGCCATGCTTCATCCTAGGAGCATGGCCTCTAGGATGTTTAAGAGTAGAGTTAAAGAGTTTTTTAGGAAAAAAACAGTTTCACCTTAATGAACTAATACAAAATTCTTTCCCCAAAAATCTCGCCCCAAATCGGCACAGAGCACACGATATAGGAGCAATAATGCTCCTATCACCCATTAACAAAAACCACAAAAATAACATCTTAATCATCAAGCAAAACTTGATTGTATGACAAGTTGTTTGATTACTGAATCAATCAACTAAAATTAATCAAACCCAAAAAATTTGGTTAATTTCCAAAAAAGTGAAAATTTTAGAAAATAAAAGTTTTTTCTTCTTGAAAAAAAAAAATATTTTCGGAAATCCCTCACTACAAAATCACTAACGTCCACCAAAAGGACTTTGTCTTTTTAATTTCAGCTTTTCAAAAGTGTGTAGAGTGCCCAACGGCACTCAACAAGTAAGAAGAAGAAAAAACGGATTTTTATACAGATTAAAACTCCGTCAAGGGATACGGTAGCCACAATTAAATTAAAACGTCAAAAATTTTCTAACCTAATAAATGAAAAATCAAATGAAACGATCAACACAACTTGAACTTCGGAAGAGTAGTGCTATTAGTTAAAACAAAAGTCAACAAAATTTGAACCATTTAAACAACTTACCACAAAGACGAGTCCTAGAAAAGCAAATTTAACAGTCCGGACAGGTTCGTATTGTTTTAATGATCTCTTTTCCACTGCCGATTGTGCTATAATATCACCTGCACCCATTAACAATCCTGTTTGTACAGCTTGAACTGCCATAAAATGATTTTTTAACAGTTTCTGATAGATTTTTGATAGCGACATAATGCTTGTTTTATATTTTAATTCAAGTCAGATTTGACAACTTTATGGTAGAGCACATGTAAAAACCTTCTTGTTTGGTGGGTTGTTTGTAAAATCACCTACACATGTCCAATTTGCTTCACTATAATAGACTGATTAGCGGAAGTGAAACAGAAATAGCGGCTGATGTCTAAGCTTGATTTGGATTTTGTTAAATTTTTAGTTATTGAGGTTAGAGTGATAGTGATATCAATTTTTTTGATAATTAATCAATATTTATCTGTACATTTCTAGTAAACGGTTAAATGAATATAGTAAGAAGATTTACACAGAATATTTTGAAAAAGAGCGTTCATTGGAGATTTATTTCATTAGAACAAAACTTTTATAAAGCTGGAAAAAAATTTTCTCCATGTTATAAGAGAACCTGTTTACAAATAGCTTTCGGTAGCACTTTGATCCCTCAAGGAAAGATTAACGTTGAAGATGATTTACGACTTGCTGTTGAGGAAGGGGAGACTGCTATTTTGGAACTAATGGAGCAGCTACAAAATTTGGTTTTGACCGCTTCTAAAGAATACCGTAATTGCCTGATGCAGCAAATTGAGATTTTAAAAAAAGCTACTAGTGCTGGACACGAAGCATGGGATGAATTACCCAAATTTCGAACTGTGGCAAGTGAACTTAGCAACGAGTTAAGTGCATATTTAGTGGTGTTAAAAACTATTGGACAAATGGCATATGAGCAAACTATAATTAGTTTAATGGTAGACAAGAACAGTTTGCAAAAGGTGCTAAAAAAGTATAATGAATTGGAAGTGTTAATGCAAAAAGAATTTGACCAAAATAAAATATTGGAAAAAGAACTTCTTAAAGTTAGCATTGCTAATATTTTATCTGGTACAGAAAATAAATAAATCATTCTAGTGTATAAATAAATGAGCCTAGTGTTGTTTTGTATTTTATTTTTAGTTTAATTGTTATTATTTAGCATTACTTACATATACAAAGCAATAATATTGTTGTATAGATATAGGTAGGTACCCAAGATGTATAAACTAACAAAGTTGTCTCATACAGCAGCGCTCGAGTAAAGGCCCCAGCGGGTAGGGCAGAAAACGTGATATCGATTGGCGACTGGACCGGGTTTTCTAGTGTTTCTTTACGATTGTTATATTGTTGTTTTCTTTTCAATATTGTGTGTGGTTTGTTCGATATAGTGTACCTACATACCTACATACTAATTTTATTATTTATATAATAAAATATTGACAAACCTACCAAAATAAGAATGTGAAAACAGAAAACTAAAGGAAAAAAAGAAAACAACATTTCTTTTTTTTATTGTTTATTTATAAAAAGCGAAATAGGTATTTATGTATTTATTATACAAAAAAAAAAGTACTACATTTTTTGAGTGGTGTAAGCTTTGTGGTGCACATCTAATTAAAACACCATATTGGGAACCCTTTTTGGTATTACTTACTTTTGTGGGAATTTTATATATGGATATATACAGGGTGTCCTGTAATTAAGGGGCTATACAGCAACAGGAGATAGTGGACTTGAAAATATGTCATTTAATTTCATTTCTTATACGTTTAAAGAGATTCAGGGTGATCCAAGTATATTTACTTTATAAAATTGGCGATGATTTGATGTTAAGCGGATATGAATCAAATTTGGTTTAGTTATGTTTTTGAGGGCAAGAAGGAGGATTCCATAATCAGTTTTAAGATATCTCTTAGAAAACGCTAGCTACACAATATGAGTTTGATAAATTATCACATATATTTTTTGACTCACATTTCTAACCGCTTTACCTCAAATTATGAAAGAGGGATCTTATATACGGAAAAAAGTTCTACTTCATTAATCTCGATATTTTAATTAGTTAATTGCGTTTAAATGCTAGATGGCAAGAAACATTTCGTCTACTATTCCTGTTGCTGTATTTGCCCATTAGTTATGAGACATACTGTATATAACGATAAGTAAATGGTTTAAGTAGGCACTTTATTGATTTCATAATAGATGGGTTAACGAAAATTGTGTTTGTACTCACTATTAAACTTAAATAATAAACACCAAGAAAATCTGTCTCTGAAATATATAAAATCCAAAAGTAAAGTGGTTTAAACACACACTACACAAAAAACAGCCACAGAAACACTTAAAAAACACCAGAATTGGAAGAAAATAATATGACGCAACCTGACGCGTGAGCTTGCTACGACCCACTGCTTATCTGGGAACTTTAACGACGAAACCAGATCAGCTGTTAATGTCAAATGTCGTTGTCCTCTGTCGAAACGCTTTGTTTTAAGAAAAAGTTAACTCTACCAAATAACAACAATAAACGCAAACTTTTCTAGTAAAAAGTCCGTTTTTTCACATTATATTTCTTAAGCGGTCTTTACACTTGTGACATTTTTAGTGAATTTATTCTTGAGATTATTCATGAATTTCTTCGTGAAGTCGGTAGCATTTACATAGTGCTGATTAATGTGTATGGCAAATGTTCGTGAAAAACATTTATCAAAGAAATTCATGGATTTATTTGACATCCAAGTTGGCCGTTTACATTATCAAAGTTAGCCTCGAAGTGACTTCATGAATAAGTTCACGAAGAACTTCACAGGTATAAAGATGGCTTTATGGAATGATTTCGTCGTGAAAATGGCAAATTAAAAGTTGGAATTACTTTTTTAATTTCATTGTAAATTTCTAACCTTTTCAAAATAATATATTTTTCGCAAGATCGGTCCTGAATAATTGGTCAGATTTTTTTCAATACGACCTCTTATAATATTCTAAAGATAAGGACTTTAATCTATAACAGGGTCCCCCAATTTGGGCCTCATTATTGGGATCTTGGAAGAGTTACAGCGTCGATAAAATTGGAAGCAACGTTGGAAAATTTAATTCCTTATAATAACATAAAAAAGCAGTCTATCTATTTTAGTTTTCAAAATTTTCGACAAGGAAATCTTGAATTTTTTCGGCGAATTTTAAACGTAACAGAAAAAGAGGCGTAGCATTGTTAGGGCAAATCTTTCTGCTTTATACCCTAGTGTTTATTCAAGTACGTTTCGTTTCTTTAGAACCATCATTAACTTTTCTGTTTATATACAGGGTGTTATTTAAGTCCAAACTTCAAGGGGTGCTTCTTTAAGTGATTTTAAGAAGAAAAGTCCATATAAACATGGGTCCGAAAATGCATAGTTTTTACGATTTTTTTTTTAAAGTTTGACACAGCGTGTCAAACTTTAAAAAAAAAATCGGATGTTCGTAAATATCTCAATAATCTTTTATTCGATTTTGTTGAAATTTGGCAAGTCTGTAATAACAAAAGGATAATTTAGCCTCAATTAGATTAAAATTATTAAGTCCAGTGGCGTCCCGGAAGACAGTCCAACTAATATTTTTGACAAAAAAATTGCGCGCTTAAAATTATATATTTTTTTCGAATTAGGTAAGCATCTACAAATACAACTATTTTATCTTCTGAGTTTTTTTATATCTTGCTTTGTTTTCGAGAAAAAAAATAAAAACCACTTTATTGCATGTCCCCGGGACAATAAGAGTTATAGTTGTTACTTTTAAAACATTGCAGTAATGTTATTACGTTATGCGATTATTTTATGTTAATTTCTTTTATCGAAAACAGTTTTATTCTGTGCGACAAAATTCAAAAGAGGATTTTCGTGTAATTTTAATTGCCTAATAGTTTGGTAAGTAGTTTAAATTTTTTACTCTTATTGTCCCGGGGACATGCAACAAAGTGGTTTTTATTTTTTTTCTCGAAAACAAAGCAAGATATGAAAAACCTCAGGAGATAAAATAGTTGTATTTGTAGATGCTTACCTAATTCGAAAAAAATATATAATTTTAAGCGCGCAATTTTTTTGTCAAAAATATTAGTTGGACTGTCTTCCGGGACGCCACTGGACTTAATAATTTTAATCTAATTGAGGCTAAATTATCCTTTTGTTATTACAGACTTGCCAAATTTCAACAAAATCGAATAAAAGAATATTGCGATATTTACAAACATCCGATTGACACCCTGTATCGTAAAAACCATGCATTTTCGGACCCATGTTGATATGAACTTTTCTTCTTAAAGACACTCAAAGAAGCACCCCTTGGAGTTTGGCCACATACTTAAATAACACCCTGTATAAACCTGCATGCAGGGTGTAACAATTTCAACGCTCGATCGCCTTTGGAGTCTCGGAAGAGAATTTTAAGAACTAAAACATATTAAGAGTATTTTTTCTTGCGGTATTAGGTACTAGGCCCTAAATTCAGAAACTTTTTCACAATTTGACCGACGCTCTAACGTTTTGTCTCCAATACCCCCAATGATGAGACACACATTTGGGACACCCAGTACATAGAGATTTGTTTGCAGCAGCTAAACCATGAGTTCCCAACGAGGAAATACATCGAGATCGAGACCACAAAAGCACAAAAACAAATCCGTATTCAAGAACAATCTCCACGATACCAGCCACCAGACAAAAGCTTTAAATGCCATTCAAGTATCGAACGTTTGTCAGAGATGCAAAGAAATTATAGAATGGAAAATAAAATACAAGGTGTATAAACCATTAACAAAACCGAGGAAATGTGTTAAATGTGATAACAAAACTGTGAAGAAGGCTTATCACATTATGTGTGCCCCATGTGGAAATAAATTAGGTAAGATTTGCATATTATGTTGATATGTAAGCTATTGGTCGGAATAGTTTTACTTCTCATTCATTTAGGGATATTTGATCACTTTCGGGTCCTCGGAACAGGAAAGGAAAATTTAGTTTTTTGATGTCATTTAAAATTGAATCTGTGTGGCTACTGGTTGTCCATGTTTGGAGACAATCAAAAAAACATTTTAAAGGGCAAATATTTTTTCTAGGGGGTTTGAAAAAAATAGGGTTTTATCTTCAAAGATAGTTTTGATCATCAAAAATTTAAATAACAACTTTTTAGCATAGGTATATTAAAGAATGTCTGCCTGATAAACTAGCAAACTTAAAAATGCTGATCAGCTCCATCTCTGTCTAAACCATCAAAAAAGTGGTAAATCTCATGACCCATGTATACCTCCAAAAACAGTATTGTACTTTTATATACCGCTAAAAACAGTTTATGTTTAGAGTTTAGAGCATGGCCGTCTACGTGTAAGTATAGACCAAGACAGAATTATCAGGCCATGGCAAAGGGTTGTAGCGGGGTGGTTGGGGATAAGAGATGCCTGGTGTTCATTAATAAAATTCAATAAATCTGTCTTTGTCTACTCTTAAACAGTGGGCCATAGTCCTATGTAATAACAATAACGCATGCTTTGACTAGGACAAATTATTAATATTACAATTAAACTAACAAAATATTACCATTATTATAATAAAAGTAACTTATGTAATATAAGTACCTATAATTATTGTTGTTTATTCAAGGTGTTTGTACAAAATGTGGTGAGTCCAAAGAAGTTGTTGAAGCCCCTCCAACTGAGAAGGAACAACTTCAGCTTGACGAAGAAATGAAAGAACTTTTAAAATCATTACCAGAAAGAAAGCGAAGAACTTTTCGTCGTTTTATGGAGAAAACGGCTGAAAATCCAGTTAAACTTGATCCAAAAAATCAAAAAGAAGATATTCTCAATAAACTAAATTCATTAAAAGTAAACGATGATGACGATGACTTTCTTGAAAACTCTGATGATGAAGATGATGATGAAGATGAGCCGTAGCAGTAAGATTAAATTAATTGTTATGCAATGGTGTTATTGAATTATATATTTTTATCACTTGTCTACTTTAATAATTTGTATTGATAGGTATTTAGGTAATTTGAGTAAATTTACATTAATTAAAAATTCCATACTGATTTTCAAAACCAAAATGTTTCATGATACCTTTTATCCTAAATAAACTACTTATTTCTGACTTCATTGACAGTATAAAAATAATTAAAAATTTGAAAAACGCGCTTGTATTTTACTTGTTTACATGCATCCGTCTTTATGTAGATCAAGCCAAAGAAAAATCATAACCTTTACCACCGGTAAGTCAAACTGACTGAATTAATTTACGACGTTCCGCAAATATGGAGAATATGACGTAACGGTCAACGATCATTGAACAGACTTTACATATTATGTGCCGGGTCGGCAGAAACCGCTGTGTTTGTCAATGCCTAATGAATAAAAACGTAGCGGTTGTTTTTTCTTATAAAATCGAAGTAATTTCTTGAAAGCCAATGAATAAAAACTAAAGTAATTGCTTTTGCGTCCAGCAATTGCTTAAAAGTGCAGGAATTGCTTCTAGTCAATGGTTTTTTTTAAAAAGAAGCAATTGCTATCGTTTGCTTAAAATGTGATGAATAAATTAAGGAATCGCTTTTTCTAGTGTAGCGGTTGCTTTCAACTTTTTAAGGTAGGTCGACCCCTGCATAATTTGCTTGGTAGCAGTCAACTTTAGTTCTCCGCAGCATACACGTGCGTTGCTCTTAATTTGTGTCTTCAATTATGGCTGAATAATGAACGTCCGTAAAAAAAAAATCTACAGTATACGTAAAAATTGCAGATATGATGATTTCAGAAAGTTATATCGATTTGACTGCGAAAATGTTGAGTGGTTGGCAAATTATTTTTTGACTGATACTGGTAAAAGACGAGGGGTGTACTGTCGCCTTTAAATAAGATTAAAGTATTTCTGCAGAAATTGTCGAATCCGGGCTTTCAAAATTCTGTAGGTGAAGAACTCGGTGTTCACCAAACTACTGTCTGTAACATACACTTCTGTAATGGATGCAGTTTTGGAGAAGGCCAATATTTTTATTAAATTTCCTACAAGTGCTAAAGCTGTTGTGGAAGCTAAACGGTTGTGGTCAGAGATATTTATTTATGTTCCTTCAATTTACTACTATCACTTTCCTCATTTTCACTGAAATCTGCCATATCACAAATATAAGTTCCCTCCTATTTTCCACAAAAACGTAACAGATTACTATTGTACTAAATAAGTAGACCAACGTTGTTGTATTTACGTCAACTCTTTTGCAAATTAGGCACCAAACTGAACATGAAATCTATAATCTGAACAAGTGGATAAGCCACGTCTGAACTTGTGTTGAATAGGCATTTGCTACAGAGGTGTAAGAAAAACAGCAATTGCTTGAAAATTATATGCATATCCAGATCTAGCAATTGCTTTTACTTATAGCATTTGCTAGTCAAGCAAATTGCTTTTACTAAAAAGTAATTGATTAATTTTTATTCATTAGGCTTATTGCTGCCCGAACTCTGCGGAAATGCCTAGAATTTGTTGTTCTGTATTGATTAACAAATTATAATTTTACAGCACCGAAAGATAAGTGCGGCTGTATAGGAAGATACCATTTTTTTTTTAGTTTCTGTTTGATGTAACGATAAAAACAAAAATTGCCTTGCATTTATTGGCATCATCTCAAATCTTGATTGCAGAATATACAGTTGTGTAATTTATTTTTACTCTCAATTACAAATACCTAGTCGAAAAGAAATTGCTAAAATATTATGCCTTAAATTAAAAACAAAAGTTTACATAGGTAGAATTTATTTTTTACATTTTTAAAATAAAAATAAATGGGCTATTAATAATTTGCTTTAACAAAAATAACAATAGTATATACAAATCTCACAAAGTACTTTTTAATGATATGTATTAAACGATCTATAATACCCTGATATACTTTAAGTTTTTAATTTTTTAACCTAGGTTGTATAAATCGTAACTTGCTTATTTGTTAGTGTAAATAATTTTTTTTTAAAAATGTGAAAACATTTAAACATCTTACAATATATTTAAAATACGCTTAGAACATTTTCTAGAAAGACAACATCTATATACGTTCTTAATTTATTAAAATTAATCTTTATCTTAAAAATTTTGGCCTGTGATTTTTTTGAGATGCTGCCAAGAAAGTAGCTTAATTTAAAAAAATATAAACATTTCTTGAAATATGTTTGTAACATTACTACGTACGTATGGCCAGTTTTTCAATTGTAATTTTTTTTCTGCATAAGCAGGTTTTCTATTGCAATATACATATAAGAGCAAACTATTACTACTATTTTGGACACACATTTTAAAATAGAATAGAAAACAAATATTTATATACAGTGTCACCAGTAAAGTCCGCATCATATGGGATTTTTTTATTAATAGCTTTATTCAAAATTTGACTTTGGCATCAAGTTCTGCTTCGATCGAGATGAAAATTAAGCAAAAAAATAGTAGTCACGTGATTCGCATTATCTGACAAAATTTAATTTTTTCCAAAAAATAATTCAAGAGTTCTGAAAATATCGAAAAAAGTTATTAGAAATAGTTTTTTTAAATGCAGTTTCTAGCCCACATGCAAAATTTCAGCTGCATAAGATAATTTAGATTTTTTACCTATATTTTATAAATTAAAACTTCTTAGTTTTGACAATGCTTTATTTCAGATACATTTTCTTTAAAATAGCGCCATATTAAATGTGTGGTTTTCTAGAAAATCAAAATTATGGGCTATTAAAATGTGGTCGCATGTGATGCAAAGTTTATTTGTTTTTGACCCTGTATAAGGTAACTTTATAAAATAATAAGTATTTTTGAAACCGTAGCTTGTGTCTGAAAGTAAGAAAATAAAAAGAAAATAAAGGGGTTTTTAATTAAATCGTTGAAAATAGATAAACTTTACGTTTAGTTAAATTAAAATTTATTTTCCACTTAACACATAATGAACACTTTACTGATGACACTGTCAGAGTACATTTCTTTATTATACCGTGACACTGTGTTCTTTTTTGTGGTGTATTACTTTCAGACACAAACTCGTTTTCAAAAATACTTATGTTATGAAGTTACCTTATACAGGATTCAAAACAAATAAACTTTGCATCACATGCGACCAAATTTTGATTTTGTAGAAAAACGCACATTTAATATGGCGCTACTTTAAAGAAAATGTATCTGAAATAAAGCATTGTCAAAACTAAGAAGTTTTATGTAGGTTGCGTTGAGTTTTATTTTGCAAAAGTGGTGCAATTTACAAAATATAGGTAAAAAATCAAAAATGTCTTATGCAGCTTAAATTTTGCATTTGGGCTAGAAACTGCATTTAAAAAAACTTTCTGATAACTTTTTTCGATATTTTCAGAACTTTTGAATTATTTTTTGGGAAAAATTAAATTTTGACAGATAATTCGAATCACGTGATTACTATTTTTTTGCTTAATTTTCATCTCGATCGAAGCAGAACTTGATGCCAAAGTCAAATTTCGAATAAAGCTATTAATAAAAAAAATCCCATATGATGCGGACTTTATTACTGGTGACACTGTATTACCTAAAACAGCCTCTTAGTACTCTTGCTACGCTCTGCAATACCTTGAGAGATGAGATATGAGCAAAGTAAATTTGAAGTCACGCGGTGTGAGATCTGTCAGCGATCACATCGAGCAATTTATTTTGAAATTTTCGCGCCATTTCTAGCGCCTAACAACTTAATATTTGTCAGACAGACACCATTTGAGTTATTAACACAGCTGTTTCGTAAAAAAAACCCAAAAGTGAGGTTATCACAACATTTTCCCCACTGTTGGCTTCAAGTAGGTCTGCGAGCTTTCTCCAAAAAATTGGAGTAAAAAATCACGCTCATAGAGATGAAAAAAAAAACAGGCCTAGATTTACTCCACGACCCCAACCGGACATAAAAGAAAGCCGACCGGCGCGGCGTCGGCAAAGCGAAACGCGGAAAAGTATTGTATTGCAGAACGCAGCATCTACAATCTATAAAATAAACCTTTTTTGTTGTCAACAACTTAAATTATTTATAGAATGCAGTTTCAACTATTTATTTTTGAAAATAAAATAATACTCGAAAGGTTTTACAAATATATTTACATATTTTAAAATTTAACTTTCTATAAAAAGTATTTGCTTTTAAACCAATATTAGGTTGACAATAAAACGATTTGATGATATAATTGTTTTCATTGGTTACCAGGTCTTTGGCAGAAGTTTTCTGAGCATTTTTGCACGCCGCCGAAACAAATAAATAATTATTATGTAATTGACTAGCAAACGGTTCTCATAAATTTTTATATTTTTAACGACTGTGATGCAAATACTATTTAAAATTCTAAAAAAAAATTAACAACAACGACAAAATAAACACTTTAAAAACAGCTCAAAACCAACTATCATAATTTTTAGGAATCTTGCTCAAAACATTCATCCAAAAATTTTTCCAAAGAATGATATAGATGAGGTCGGACTGAACTTAAGCTGTGATCTTCATCGGGGTAACTCTGAAAAAAAACATTTTGGTATTATAGTAGGTAGGATCACAAATTAATGTTTATTAGAGATAATTTTGTAGTTGTAGAATTAGGTACCGCTGATTTTAAATGTTCGTCGAAAAAATTTTCAATAGCAATTTGAATCATTTTTACTTTTTTATTACGTTCAGCGCGATCCATCGGTTTTTGTATTTTATGACGGGTCCACACCAAACCAACAAAACAAAACTGACAACAAAACGTCAAGTTTTCGATAACAGAGACAAATTGTCAAGTGCTGTCCACATAATATACGAAAACAATAATTATTAATCTTTCAACTTTCTGATCGAATCTGTTTTAATGTGGCATGCTCGAAATTTCGCAATACCAAGGAACCATGACTTATTTATTATGGCAGCTGGTTTTGTATTCTTAAACCAAAAAAAGAAAATATGTTTTTGGGCTAGACCGAGCTTAAAGAACCGGCAAAAAAACTATGTTGATGAATTACTGGAAGATTTACGAAAAGGTGACATCGGTATTAGTGGGAGAAATGCGATCTAGCTTTAAAAACTTTTTAAGAATGACCAATGCTGATCTTGAAAATCTAATACAAATTATCGGACCCTCGATACAGAAGAAAAATACAAATTTTGATTTGATTTGTTTTCTTCTTGTCGTCGAGCGCGTACACACTAGACTACTAGACCAACATAGTCGCTAGAAACGCAGACAAAACATCAACACTTTGATCTTTACCGACAGCCGTCGGGAAAATAAAAAGTTGAAAACAAAACACTAACAAAACAAAATAGTTGCCTGAATGTTTTGATTTTGTTTGAAAATTGTTGGGAAACATTGAGTTGCTGTTTTGTTTTGTTAATTTGGTGTGGACCCGGCATTACAAATATGTGTATCTGCTCACCAATTTTAGGACTGATTAAAAAGCTGGCTCTCAATGCCAAAATTCTATGCGGAAATAATCTCGTGTTCATTTAAAGATAGTGTCACGTCCTTTTAATAAAGGTAAATAATGATAGTCAATCATAGACATTTACCTGTAGAGCAGCAAACAATCATCACGAAAGTGGCAAATTTATGGCCTTGCGCATGTAAACTAAACAGGGTTGTGATTTTGTCCACTTTTTTTGATTTCGTCCAGGACGTGGACAAAATTGGACAAAAACGGACAAAATCGGACAATATTGGACAAAATCAAATTTCATTACATTTTATTTAATTTGTTGATTTAGGCAACCCAAAATACACGTTTGTATTGTGTATTATTTCTTTATTTACTCAATTCACAAAAACTACATATTACAGCAATATCTAAGTAATTTACTATTTACTATTGTACTTGTAGTGTGCACCTAGGTGATCAACACCTGTATGTGCAACAATTTAACGTGATTATAGTTATTATTTTATACTATACTATAATCCATATTCCTATCAATATCACATCCAGACGGAAATAGTGCAACAAGCATAATTCGAGAGATCTACAAAATACTTTTAATATACACGTAGGGAAAATGTTTGTCCGCCCATCTCTTAGTAATAAGTTAGAATAGTACAAATATGAAGTATCGCAAAGTAAACAGAAATAGGTAGATTATGTTTCCCCCACTCCATCGCATCGGATCTGGCTGGCTCGATGCGTTTTGCTTGATCCTGATCCTTTCATTCAGGCGGCAACGTACGAAAGAATGAATATTTATTTGATATTAATAGAATCGAAGCGGCGCGGCGTGCCACCAGCGAGTGCCATGAGCGACATGCAATACGATGGAGCGGGGGAAACATAATCTACCTACCTCTGTTTGCTTTGCGATACTTCATATTTGTACTATTCTAACTTATTACTAATAGATGGGCGGACAAACATTTTCCCTACGTGTATACCCTATTTTTGAATACAAAGTCTTTACATTATTTGCGGGTAAAAGATTTGTAATTATATAAACAATAAATACCAAATTGAAAATTCCAGAAAATGGCTATTTGTTATTTCATTATGGGGCCTTACTAATCCTAATATAATAAAGTTTTTTGAATTTTATTTGTGTTTAATTGATTTTGTACAATTTTGTCCATTTTGTCCAGAATAATTGATTTTCTCCGGACGGACATAATTGGACAAAATCGTCCAATTATGTCCACTTGGACGAATTCAACCAACCCTGAAACTAAAGGCCTTTTTACAGTCGGCAATACTATTTGCAAGTTGCAATTGTCTTGCTTATAAGCATGCGCAGTAGAGAACCAGCTGGTCGGATTTGGCAATTCTCTTGCTATTGCGAAAAATCGGTCCCGCTCGATTTTTGTTGCAAGTGCGTTTGCAATTCTGGTGGATTTATAGTAATTTTCATTGTGACCAACAAAAACGAAAGTTCCTAGAGAGGACGCGCTCAAGCTGAGTTTGACTTTTGTCAGAGTTTGGGTTGTTTCTCTTTTGTTGTGAGTTCACTGTTTCTTTGCGCTTATCCGGTTTGTTTTGTGTTATTGTTATTCGGTCGTTTTCGCATTGACAGATTAACAACAGAGGCATTTATTTTTGTAATGTTGGCGATCCTTTTCAATAAAAATAGAGTTGCCAGCTGTAAAACATCCTGCAAGAGAAATTTCAGGCAATGTCTTGCGCCTGCAATGCATTGCAGCAATTGAGTTGCAAATAGTATTGCCGACTGTAAAAAGGCCTTTAGCCATACAGAAATAGCCATGCGCAGTGCGCACTGCAAAATTTTCGGTACCAATCGTTGTTTATGGTACAAACCAGGACAAACTACACAATACCACAAAACATACTAGGGGTATGTTGAGTAATAGATGTGTTTTGGACTTCCATTACCTTTAGTTTTTTATATCACAACGTTTCAACTGGTAAAAGTATCTCCAGTCGTCTTTAGGTGAATACTGGCATATGGCAATGGAAGTCCAAAACACATCTATTACTCAAGATACATCATTGTCTACAAGCTTCAAACAAAGACTAGGGGTATGTTTTTTGCACAATAAATAAGTGCACAAAAACTAGAAATCCGAAATATTAAACACGCATTATCGACAATAACCGAATTCCTTTTAGTTTCTTTCAATAGCAAAGCTAACGGCTAAGTTAAGCGTTCCTTTTAAAAATTTAACTCAGTAAAGATATTGCGTCCTCCCTTGCCGCCCTTAGGTATGCACATTTATATTTCTCATATGATGTACTACCTACTTCTCACACTCAACACTGTGTACCGTTAGATATTGAATGAATATTAAAAATTCACGCGAGTCACGCGTAGTGAAAAGTAAAAACGTCCGTACAATGTTTGCACAGACGGTAGAGCAATCAGCAGAAAGAACCCCGCACTTCTCTTATGGAAAATGGCCCTCGGTTAAATTTTCTAAATTTTTAGTATGTTGTAGAAAATGCCATTCTGATCAAAAGTGTTCATGGCCACAACAATATCTGCCGACCAGTTTTTGAGATACAGGGTGTCCACGTTGCAAAATATGAATTCTTAATACATTATATTTTCCTAGTTTATAATATGAATTCGTTTTGTTTTTCTAAATTTTTGATGACCCTGTCGTAGATAGGATAGAATACTATAAAAATAGTTTACATTTTTTTATTATATACCGGGTGAGTGACGAAAATTATTTAATATGTTTTGTTAAATCATTGTATTTTCGGCATTAAATTAAATCTTTACAAGGTAATACTGTAGATGACATTAGCTTGGAGCAAGCTATCAGAATTTATAATATTTATATTTATACAGGGTAACTCAAAAAAGTTAATATTTTTTTATTAGTTTTGAAAGAAATTTTGTAGATATTTCTTGATGTACGGCTTGTCGCTTATTGTATGCTTCCAAATATATATAATTATCAAGGTTATACAGGGTGTTTCCGATAATAAGCGATAGAAGAATAAGACAAAAATGCATGCATTTATAAATCACCCGGTATATTAAAAATGGATCGGTTAAATTTCGTTATTTTTTAATATTTTTTGCTTGAAGTGTCTTACTTACATGTTTGCTATTGATTTCCCTTTTCCTATGACCAGTTCTGGAGATATACAGCGACGACAGACTCAAAACTCAAAAAATAAGCAAATAAAATAACAGTTTTTTTTAATTTCAAGAAAATTTGTTATGTAAGTTCATTTTATGATTAAAAATAAATATATTTAATGCTATACAGGGTGTTTCGAATAATTAGGGTATTCTAACACTGTATTGCAAATAAGAAATATATATAAAAACTATGAACAATTTATTACATATATCCAAATTATTTTATCCAAAAATAATAAGTAGGCCCCTAATTATTCGAAACACCCTGTATAGCATTAAATATATTTACTTTTAATCATAAAATGAACTTACATAACAAATTTTCTTAAAATTAAAAAAACTGTTATTTTATTTGCTTATTTTTTGAGTTTTGAGTCTGTTCGACTCTGTATATTTCCAGAACTGGTCATAGGAAAAGGGAAATCAATAGCAAACATGTAAGTAAGACACTTCAAGCAAAAAATATTAAAAAATAACGAAATTTAACCGATCCATTTTTAATATACCGGGTGATTTATAAATACATGCACTTTTATGTTATTTTTCTATCGCTTATCATCGAAAACACCCTGTATAACCTTGATAATTATATATATATATATATATATATATATATATTTGGAAGCATACGATAAGCGACAAGTGGTACATAAGGAAATATCCACAAAATTTCTTTCAAAACTAATTAAAAAAATTTTTTGAGTTACCCTGTATAAATATAAATAATATAAATTCCGATAGCTTGCTCCTAGCTAATGTCATCTACAGTATTACTTTGTAAACATTTAGTTTAATGCCGAAAATACAATAATTTAAGAAAAAATATTAAATAATTTTCGTCACTCACCCGGTATATAAAAAAAAATGTAAACTATTTTTATAGTATTCTATCCTATTTACGACAGGGCCATCAAAAATTTAGAAAAACAAAACGAATTCATATTATAAACTAGGAAAATATAATGTATTAAGAATTCATATTTTGCAACTTGGACACCCTGTATCTCAAAAACAACATACTAAAAATTTAGAAAATTTAACCGAGGGCCATTTTCCATAAGAGAAGTGCGGGGTTCTTTGTCATTGATTTCTGTTAAAAATTATTTCTGATCGGGCCAAAATGTAAAACAGTTATTTCTCCTTATATTATATATTATTATGTCTGTGGTTCCGACAGTATCAGTGTTGCCAATTGGCGGACTTTAATCCGATTTTTGGACTTTTTTTAAGGCTATGGACTTTTGTCGGACTTTGAAACTATTTCGGACTTCTTGATACCTGACGAAAATATGCTAAATGCACAAATTTGGAGATAAAATCGGCAGGTAACTTATTGTTTATTTATCAAGTGTTGGGTTGTCTTATTACTTATTACATTGACTTTTTTATTATTGTTTCTTTTTTGTTATTAAAAAGTAAATGTTTATAGAGTTATCAGTCTTTTTCATTATATAAAATACCCCAACGACTTCTAATACAAGGAGACCCCAGTGTTTACGTTTGGTCCCGATCAGAAAACGTTTTAGCATAAATCAACGATGACAAACTTAAGCTGATTTCCTTAGATCTACCGCCTGTGTTTGAAAACGAAGGTTATATTGATTATGTTAGATCCATTTGTGATGCGTACCTATTAAGTTAAAATAATATATTAAATATGTGTGCGTTTTTTTTAAATTTACTACTCGTAAAATTATTTATTTTCAAATTACATTAAATTATAATGTTTTAGGGATATCATATGACAACAATGTATGGCTGCTTTACTCCATTTTACGCATATTTTGACTACGAGGCGGCCTTGTAGCAGCAATCATGGCGGGGTTCATTCATTTTCGAACCGCGCGGTGTTGGTAGGCTATTGGTTTATAAATATTTTCTATGTAACATTGTGTGTTTTTGTGAGAATATAACTATTGAGTGTTATTTCTTAGCTCACAATAAAGGATCGCCAGTGAGTGGTGTGTAAAAAACTAGATTACAACACCGGATTAATATATCCTAATAGTCTAAAGCATACAGCGTTGCCCTTTTGCCCAAGGATGTATGATTGTAAACAAATCTCGTTTTATGAATGAAATGTTTTGTCTCCTTATTTATTAGAAGTCTTTGATATACCCCCAACAGTAAAAAATAAATATCACTTATGGCGAATGCGCCAGACAAAGCATTTTCATTTCGACGCGGACTAAATCGGACTTTTTCGTGCCACTGGGCGGACCTTTTCACCTAATGTCATTGGCAACACTGGACAGTATAGCATGGGGAGTCGCCTGGTGTGGACATGAAATCGACTTATATTTTACAATAAGCGATTTCACCAAGTTGACCTTGTCAGCCCCTGATTAAGTTCTAACTTAAATGTCTGCTATAGTTAAATTCAGATAAATGTTTAAATGCCAAATGTCAAGACTTGTCATTGTCTAGTTACTTTAGATTTCACCAACTTACTAAATTTCTTATACAGCTGAGATTGGTCAGTGTTTTTTCTTTTTCTTTTCTGGAATTGTTCGGCCAACTCTTTTTATTTCTATCTCTTTTTAATCGTATGAAATAATACAAGATAGACATACTTTGTGTGCAGTACAATTATTTATAATTAAATTTAGCCATTAGAAATTTATATTTTATGAGTTGCTGCAGTATTTGACAAGTATGACAGAACTGAAATGTCACGGCGTTAGAAGTTTATGTGAATTCAACTATATGACCGAAACAATGTAAGCCTAACCTTTCTGAATCCTTTGATTCGATAATATTGAAAAATTATTTTTAAAGAATATCTGAAAGTAGCCATAAATTCTACAAAAATTTCCTATTTTACTCTATGCTCACAATAGTTTATTCTATTTCAACTGTTCTTACCAATTGTCTAAACAAAATGTCGTTTCTTTCAAGAACTTTCGCCCACATCATCGATTGCTGGTAATGAACGTTGTCATCAAATGTACCATGAATAAGGAAATATTGTTTATTTCTTAAACCAGCGTATTTTTTCAAAAGTTGGCTTTCATCATAGCCCTGAAGATTATCTGCCCGAGTAGGTAAACCCATAAACCTTTCTGTGTATATAGAATCTGAAAAAAATAATTATCAATAGGTTATTTATTTAAAATATCAAAGTGACGAAACATTCTGTAAACAGTAAATTGAAGTTACATTTCTTCTAACAACATCCTTCTCTCTTCTACCACAGAGGTTAATCACAGAAAAGGTATTGCTTAATGGCTAACATTTGCATTAACATTGCAAAAGTAAAGAAAAATGTATGTCTCAATGCTTATCGTATTTTCAATTATTGTTTGTGTATCAATCAGACTTAACAATACCTGTTGTGCTGTTACTAAGAATAACATTGTCCATTTTGTCTTTATTTTGTTACTTAACACAGCTTTTCGGTTAGTTAGTATCTCTAACCGTTTTCAAGTGTAAACTAAATTATAATTCTACTAAGGCTAGACTGTCTTAAATATTATCTATGTGCAATGAATTTTCATGACTCCGCCTACGTGCATATTGGAGTGTGAAGTTTGAGCTGTTGGTTTTGGACAAGAAGAGGCTTCCAGACATTGGGGATATCTATACTTGGTTTACTAAATATATGGGTATTTTGATTCATGAAAGCTGCTTCTTTGAATTTTCGTTTTCTCCAGTGCTGTTCCGTGTCCAAAACCTTGGCTTCTGACCACTGTACCTATGTTATGTTGGTTCCTCAATACATGTTCCACTTGTTTCTCCAATGTACGATTCGCCACACTCGCAAGGTATTTGATAGATACAATTTTTGGTGTTTTCATTACGGGGGGGTTTTACTTTTGTAAGAAAGCTTCTTCTTTAAGAAAGCGTATTTCCGGATTTGAAGGCTGTTTTAATATCGTTTTTGGTTATCCTTCTAATCTCAGAAATTCCCTTGACATAAGGTATTATAAGAAATGCTTGCTCCGCTTTCGTTTCTGTATTAGTTTTTACTTCGCGATTTTTAAGTTTTGAGGTGGTATTAGTTACAAAGGTTTCAGGGTAACCATTCTGTTTTAAATCTTTTTTGATATCTGAAATTTCAATATTAAGTCTTCCGGATTGTTGCAAACGTTAGATGCTCTGTGATCAAGAGTTTGAATTATCCCCTGTTTTATGGAGTTTGAATGATTCGATTCGTGATTAAGGTATTGTCCCGTGTGAGTTTTTATGTTTTTAGCACTTCGTTTGACGAGAACATCGAGAAAAGGTATAGTGGAATGTTTTTCTGTTTCCATGGTAATTTTAATAGATTGTCTTATTACAACTACTACTACTAATATGTTTCAAAAACCGTATCAGTTCTTTGTTGCTGTCTATCCAGATAATACATTTATCATCAACCAAAGTCATAAGCCAAAGTTTATAGGTTTAATCTTGACAGTGTTAATAATAACTTGACTTTTGAACTACCCTGCACACCTGACCTTTTAAATCTAAAGATTGCTGTCCAGAGGAACTTCCAAATTTTTGTATTCTTTTACTGTGCGGATATAGGGACATTTGACATTTTAGGGTTTAAGTTTTCGTTTGGCAATGGGATTCCCATGGCGGTGCACCGCCCGACATACCCCAAAATACATCATTACCGATTCCTAAATAATTAATATAAATTTTAACTTGGTGTAGCTATAACAGAAAATTACCAAATTAAACTACCGTCTCTGGGGTGACCGCGGACAGTAGGGGTTGACTCGGACAAGCGTGCATCTATACATGTTTATTTCAAGATCTTCCAAACGCGGCGAGATTAATCATTAAATTTGTTCGGGCTGGATCATGTTAGTAACCAGTTGGCGACGGGGTACAGTCTATCGCTGCGATTGAAAACGCCGTCAGTGGCGTACAGGTATGTAATAAGTAAATATGGCGATTTAGATATTTTAAAAAAGCGAGAAAAGAAACTTCTGTACACAAAAAACTCTCGGTGATTTAAATTATGAGTTAATAATAACGTTTTGGGCACTGTCTTGGCAATGCGTGTACAAAAATTCAACATCAAATTTCTTTGATTAAAAATTAAAAATCGTTAACAACAAAAAATGGTTTTAGGTGGGACGAAACCGGTCAACATGGTGAGGTCATACAAGAGAAAGATTGAAGGTAATTTTATGAACTACAGTAAAGAAAATATGAAGAGGGCCTTATCCGATATAAGAGATAAGTCAAAAAGTTTAAGAAACGCGGCGAAAGGTACCAATTCGCTATTTTGTCAAGAATTAAAAATATTAGGGTTCAATAAACCGCAATAATATGATTACGATTATGTTCGTTTTTTATTAATTCGAAAAAGGTTTTTCTGTTTCCTTCCGCCAAACCCATCCCCAGACGCGTTTCGCCGTTATTACGGCTCATCAGTGAGGCTCGGTTTGGCAGAAGGAAACAGGACTCAAAGACAAATCACTTGTCAGGATCGATCATCAACGGGATTTATAAAACCCAGTCTGGGGATGGGTTTGGCGGAAGGAAACAGAAAAACCTTTTTCGAATTAATATCTGTGGTCCGGCACTTATACCGGTTTTGAGGGCATCTTGGCATAATTTTCTGTTTTTACAGAATAACCCTTTACGACTGACCTTTTCTAAGGTACCGTACTGGGACGCAAGATGTCGCACTGGGTTTTATAAATCCCGTTGATGTTCGTTTTTTATGTTTTTTTTTATAAAAAAATGTTTGAGTTGTGTTATTTTTTTTCTGTTTGAACCTACCTTATACTTGATGATGATTTAAGTTTCTGGTTCTGTTTATTCACGCGCTTATTTTTTAGTTTTGAGTTCTGCATTGATTTCCGTATTTAAAATACATTTTACTGTTGTTTTACCTATCAAAATTCCTATAATTATTAAAAAACATTTAAAAAAAATTTTACTGTCCGAACCCGCCCCAGAGAGTTTAAAGCAAGTTTCAATGCAAATAAAGACCTGTCCGTCTTTACCCCACACATAGGGGCGAAGCCGGACCCCATTTGACCAAAAAAAAATTAGGGCTTGTTTACACGAAGGTCAATTTTTTAACGGAATCTTATTTTAGAGATTCTAAGGGGTGTATTCTGTAGCACTTCCGTTAAATTTTAGAGGTCGTCAAAATTTTGGCGGCCGTTGAAGACTCCTTTTATTTTGGGAACGGGGTTCTTTTTTGTTAATAAACAAACTGGATAATATTGTAAATGTTTTATTCAAAAACTAAATCTAAACTTATAACTAAACTACCTTAACTTTTCTGGTTTGAGAAAGTCCCCTTTGTAGCGATTGCGCACGCCGCGGTATTGTTACAGTCGCTGCTTTTACTCAAAGTTCCAACACTAGTTGTACGTTGTCACTTCACTCACTGAGCCTTCCACCAAACAACGACAACACCATTTAACAATCAAAAGGGTTGGTTTTACACCGTAACGAGACCCGGAGCGATCTTCAGCAAAGCGCTCCGTCGCAGGTCTTTCTTCTTCGGTTTTTCCAACTCCCCTGTCACTTTTTTTCTGCCGCTGCCAAAAAACCTCTACCTTTTTTTTCCTTGTTTCCCAGGCGACCTCCTACTACCGGTCATCTACCTGACGTTAGTGACGTACTAATTTACCGTGCTATTAATAAATAGTCAGCAGGTTACATTTACCCCCCTATTGCAATTTGTTCTTACGCGAAACTAAGACCAATTCAATATCACTGCTTAAAACTAAATTATAATTTCCTAATCCTACCTTAATTCTAACTTAACCTACTACACTCTTCTTTTTTTTTTTATAAAAAGTGTACGTTTTCAACAAAGCGTTTTAGGTTATAAATATTTTGTTCGCTTGCTTGTCCTTTATTATCCACAACCTCGTAAGAATTTGGACCCTTAATAGATATGACTTCATAAGGACCGACAAACAGCAGGAAGAATTTTTTATTACACGCTCCTCTGCTAACGATTGTAGGTGAGTCCGAACTAGCACGCGGTTCCCAACTTGAAAAGAAACTAATCGCTTACCCCATTCGCCTTGGACTTTACGTTTTTCAGCTTTGGACTGAAAAGTTTTTTTTGCTATTTCAATAATAACCTCCTTGGGAGGATTTACAGACATCGCGTTTTCTGTTATGACCCCCCAATTAATCATTTCCTTGACTTGGCTCCTTACCTCGTCCTTATACGAATGCGGAATCGGATAGGACTTAATAAAAAATGGCGTGTTGTCTCGTAATAATATTTTGTGTTCATAATTATTGATTAATCCTGGTTGATCAGAAAACACTTTTCTATGATTTGACAGCAATTCATATAACTTATTTTTATCATCCTCTTCAAAAACCGCCGAGTCATATGCTACGTTACAAATTTCTGCCTCCGTGTACGACTGAAGGGCACCGCTTCTAGAAGGAGGAAGTTCATCAGATACTTCGCTTACTACTATATTAAGACCTGCCCTTTGCTGTCCAACAAAAGGAATCTCGTTTAAACCAGACTTGCTAAATTTTCCTTGAACAACATTTTTTCCGAAGTCTACAACTACGTTAAACTCTGCCATCCAATCAGACCCCAGAATAAAATCACGTGATAATCCCGGAATAACAAGGCAAGAGTAATCAATTTTAATTTCCCCTAAATTCAGCCTTAAAAATACCTGCTCACGAACTTTTGAATTTTTATTACCCCATGCGCCGATTAGCATAGCGCACTTTGTCGGAATTCTAGGCAAATTAATATTTTTACCTAGGATTTTTTTGAAAAATTCTTCCGAAATACCGGTCACCTGTGATCCCGAATCAACCAACGCATCGGTTTTAACGCCTTCTATTTCTACGCTTAATACCGGCGTAATTATTTTACTGCCTGGTTCAACCTCATTCTCTGACAATAAGTCAGAAGTCATATCTCTATTAAATATTGTCCGAATCCCCTCTCTATTTTCGCTGTCCCTATACTGACGCATGTCCTGCCGATCGCCTCGAAACTGTCCATAATTTCTACCGCGCCTTTCTTGCCCCCTACTAGAATTGTCCACCTCGTAGGTTACATCTATTTTCCTCAAATAATCCTCAATTTCATCCGCTGTTTTAACCCCAGAATTTAAAATACCCCGCTGCGTTTCTGATGGAAAATGGTTAATAATCATTTTTATAATTTCATCCTCAGTTATTGGCTGCGATAAATAGTTTGCTTCTTTTAGAAGATGGAGAAAATAGTCTGCTCTCGAACCTTGCTCATACACGCCAAATTTTATTTTTAATAAAGTTTCCCTTTCCTTCTCTAAACCCCAATAACGATTTAAAAACGCGGCTTTAAATTCTAAAAATGTCTTGAATTTTTTTATTTCAGTCCAGTCCAAAGCAGAGCCACGCAAGCAATTACTTGCAAAAAATAATTGTTTTTCCGCAGGCACACCCGCTTCCCTAAACAAAGTGGTTAACTTATTTATAAAAACCACAGGGTGTAATGTACCTCCCGGAGAAAAGAAAAGATTAGTACCCCCCAAATCTTTCCACAGAGCGATATACGCTCTACTTTTTTCTGACGACTCGGTCTCACCCACCTCATTAGTCACCAAAGAAGCATTATTATTACTCGACGGTATATTAACCATATCAGCTTGACTTTGTAACTGAGCAAAATTTTCATTGATGCTTTTATTTATTGATACATTCAGATCTTGCATACAACTTGACAGCGCAGCTGTCAAATTTTGTCCTAAATTTATCATGACTTTTTCAAAAGATTCGGTTTGGTTAAATTCTTCGTCCGAATCGTGCTTCTTTGTTTTGCTTTTCTTTGGAGGCATTTTTAACAATGTTGTTTTTTTTTTAATAAGTAAATATAGGTTATAACATAACCAATAACATTATTACTAATTGCTACAATACTACACTGAACTACATATTATCCAATCTGAAAAGATTAACAAGCCCAAAAGTTGCGGCGCCAAATGAGGACTCCTTTTATTTTGGGAACGGGGTTCTTTTTTGTTAATAAACAAACTGGATAATATTGTAAATGTTTTATTCAAAAACTAAATCTAAACTTATAACTAAACTACCTTAACTTTTCTGGTTTGAGAAAGTCCCCTTTGTAGCGATTGCGCACGCCGCGGTATTGTTACAGTCGCTGCTTTTACTCAAAGTTCCAACACTAGTTGTACGTTGTCACTTCACTCACTGAGCCTTCCACCAAACAACGACAACACCATTTAACAATCAAAAGGGTTGGTTTTACACCGTAACGAGACCCGGAGCGATCTTCAGCAAAGCGCTCCGTCGCAGGTCTTTCTTCTTCGGTTTTTCCAACTCCCCTGTCACTTTTTTTCTGCCGCTGCCAAAAAACCTCTACCTTTTTTTTCCTTGTTTCCCAGGCGACCTCCTACTACCGGTCATCTACCTGACGTTAGTGACGTACTAATTTACCGTGCTATTAATAAATAGTCAGCAGGTTACACCGTTATAAATTTGTTTATATTCTGTATCTTTCTAATATGTCAAGATCATAACCTATTCTTCTAAAACTACCGGCTAAAGTAATAATTTTTAGAGGGCTATTAAAAATCTCCTTTGATTTTTAGCAGTCGGTTAAAACTAGTTTTCTTAGGTTAGCTTTTAATATTATATTTTTTGGTTTGATACTTTATTAGTAATTTGGGGTTATTGACGAAGATAGTATTTATTCGTTTAAACAATGGCATTTTCTGATGTTTATATCGGGGCCTTGATTAAGGAATTAATTGACAACCATGAAAGGTGAATATATTTTTTTTATTCAGTGTTTTCACACAATTTAAAATTACCGAAAGCATAAATGTCTGAAACACTTATTTGACCAGGATTTATATCTTCTGGCAAATACTTTCTACAACTTTTTTTGAGCTAAGGGCTGTTAATTTTTGTAAAGCTGAATTCAGATTCCATTAAAGGGTACCTACTCCGAGACAACAGCAATCCTTTCCAGCTACCTAATACCACGTTCAAGAAAATATTTCGATGCAATAAGGACGTAGCAAGAATCAAAATCGATTTAATTAGCCCGCATATGCAAAAAGGACAAAGAACTTCAGCAATTCCTAGAGAACTAAAAATTCTTGCAACCTTAAACTTTTATGGTATGGATAGCTATCAATTATCCACTAGACAATGATACAATTTTGCTTTAAGTCAACCCAGCATGAGTCGTTGCATTCATAAAGTTACTGAAATCTATTATAACTTAATGCCGAATTGGATAATATTTCCCAATAATGAGAACAAGAGAAATACAGTTATGAATGGTTTCAGAAATAAGTATAATTTTCCACAATTCTTGGGAGCTGTAGATTGTATATACTTTCATAGCAATTATATCACCACCAGAAGATTATCCAGCACTTCCTTACTTTTGTAGAAAAGGATATTATAGTATTAATTGCCCAATAATTGTCGACAGTGACTACAATATATTGAATATGAATGCTCGTTTTCCTGGATCAACCCACGATGCGGCTATTTGGCAAGCTTCCAATATTAAAACTATCATGCAAGATCTATATATTCATTGTGCTTATTATTTTCTTATCGGAGGCTCTGGGTACCCTTTACAACCGTTTTTACTAACCCCCTTTGAGAACCCTGCGGTAAATACGCCTGAAAGTAGTTATAATTATCACTTTGGAAGTATAAAAATAATTGAAAAGTTGAATAGAACACTAAAATCAAGAAGAATAGAATAAATGAGAACTGGATTCATTTTTCCTCCTAGCAGTTTTTGGTTTTCTTCTAAGAAATGCACAATAAACTCTTTCTGGCATTTTGTAGTCCTCGGAGCGCGAGACATTTTAAAATCAATGAACTAAATCGTATAATTCCACAATAAAAGTGTCATAATAATGTCAAATTTCGGCGACAGTAGTTCAAACAACTCAAAGTGTGACGTTGCCCTATTTCTAAACACACATTTTAACGGACTCCTCTAAAATTTATATTTTTTAACCAAACTCTAAAATTTGCCTTTACAGAATATCAATTTTACCAAACATTTTTAGAGGGCTGTTAAAATTTAAATTTTTAATGGCCTCTAAAATTTAGCGGCTACTTTACAGAATAGACCCCTAAGAATGTTAAATTTTAAATTTGAAGTTGTTTGGATAAAATTTACTCCAGTTATCGCAAAAAAACCTCGAAAATCGTCCGCGGTCACCCCAGATGACGGTACTGGTACAGCGACAAAAATGTTTTTGGCTGGAAATATCAATATATGTATAAAACGGAACTCTTATGCCCAGCGTGTAGGTGATAAAACACCTGTAATTTTATCGCAATGAATCCACCAAATTCATGTAGGTACCAGGCTAAATACCACGTAAAAATATTCTGTCATTATTTCAACTGTCATTTATCGACATGAAATGTCATTCTTTAATAATTATGTTTTACTAATTTTTTACATTTCTATTTTTTACTCATATTTTCTTATTTCTGTTGCATTAGCAACAAACCCTGAAAACTGTTATACTGGAAAAATTCGAACTGCTGGCACAGGAACCGTTTTATTTAATCCAACAGATGTGTATAAAACATGTTGGTCGCAAGAAGAAATAGCAATTTTAACCGCTCGATTAATTTTGGAAGATGCTATTCCAGATCCAAAAGTAGTTTCTATCCAATGTAATGAGGATGTTGAAGATTTGGTCGCATACTTTAAGGTTAGTTAAAAAAAATTGTTTTCTACACTACCTAATTATTGCATACTGTTGTTCTGAATATGATTTTCCAATCAGGTTCCCTGATGCGGTTATCGAATTTTTTCATAAAATGTGAGTCGACAATAATTGGGCGAACAAGTAAATACCGTGCGAGCAAAAATTATTTGCTTGCATCCAAGGACGTAATGCTTAGCCGTAGAGCTTAATACTTGTTGGGTGTGAGTAACTACCTGAATTAACAATCGATCAGTTATTCCGTCATCTTTGACAGTCGTTACAAGTAATTTGATTCATCGCTAATTCTTGAACAATTCACACAATGGGCTTTACGGAACAGCACAAAATATTTATGGACGATTTTCACGAACATTTTCCTAACGTTGCTTTTATTGCTGGGGATTTTTATCATTGCCTGAAAAGAACCGTGGCTGTGTTTAAGGGAAACAGAGGTTCTATACAACACAAAAAGGAGCAGAAAGACCATCGGTAAGCACAGAAGAACGTGTTGCAAACGTTCGTGAAATAATGCAAAATATACGCCAACACATTGTACCTATAAGACGCTTGTCCCAAGAAGTGGGAAGATCTTATGGAACATGCAGGACTATTCTTAAGAAGCAGCTAAATTTATTTCCTTATAAAGTGCAAGTATTTCAAGAAATACAAGCCGCAGATTTTGAAAAACGCAGGAATTAATCTCAATGGTTTATGTTTATGGTTAAAATCTATTGGAAAAAAATTATTTATTAGACCTGACTTTTTTTCGGATGAAGCCTGGTTCCACCTCTCCGGTTATGTGAATTCTCAGAATACACGCATGTGGAATAGTGAAAATTCCCATTTTTTTGTAGAGTCCACATTGCACCCTTAAAAAATTGGTGTCTGGTTAGCTGTTTCCCGAAGAAGAATTGTTGGTCCTGTTTTTTTTTCATGACACAGTTACAGCACAGCGGTATAGAAACAATATTTTCAATCCATTTGTGGAGCAATTACTTGACGACTAACTACGTTTTGGATATTTTCAACAGGACGGTGCAACCGCCCATACAGCCGCCGGAACTATTAACTACTTACGCAATTTTTTCGACGACAGATTGATGAGTTTTCGATTAGACATTGAATTCTCAATCACCTTGTTTAACGGTTATGGATTACTTCATTTTTCCTCATTTAAATAACACTATTTTTAAAACACCAGTTGCAAATTTAGAACAATTACAAGAAATGATTATCCAAGAATGTGGTAACATTTCTTCAGAGATGCTGGTCAACACTTTCGTAAATATAAAGATAGTGTGAATGTATGCTTGGAGCATGGCGATAGGTAGCCAATTTCAGAAATTTATGTAATTATTTTTCTCTTTCTTTCTGTATATTCTAACTTTGTTAATTTTGTAAACAACAAAAATAAATTTGTATTTGTCTACTTACTTTATTACTCATTAGTTTGGCATATCATGTCATAATATGAATTTGACAAAATTTTAACCTAGATTTGGTTAGATCGTCCCCATATCATTGTGATCTAAACCAAGCCCTACGTTTTTTAATCCAAGCCCTCTGATGCAAACAATTTTTGCTCGCACGGTATTAGTGTTTTGTATTCCTCTAATTTGTCTAAAACTAGTTGCATTTTTTATTTTAATAGGCGGTGATAGACACTATTCGCTCGAACACAAAAGCCAGGAAAAGGCACATAATGTTGATGGCTTTTACCGATTTATTAGGAGGTTACTTACATTACGCTGTATTTCCAAAGGCTCGAAGAGCCTACTACGCAGGAGCGGTTGATTATTCTTACATGGAGAAACTGATACAACTTTATGAAGAACTGAAATGGTTTCTACGTACTAACGGCCAGGGTTGGACCAAGCCTATGATAAGCACCAAAGAAGTTCAAGTACCTCCAATTGAACTGGATAAATATGATAATAAAAAAGCGAATGATAGCTGCTGTAATAAACTATTATTTTTTGAACATGAGCCTGTAAAAACCAGGAAAAGGGCTATTAACATGGAAAAAGGTATCTATTTTCCGTTGCCATTTTTCGATGCTAAATTTAGACCAACGGCAATAGTTGTTCCGTTAAAAAAATTTGCTTTAAGAAATATTGAATCGAGAAGGGCATCTTACGTTTTAATGAAGTATTTTATATCAGCCGAAAAGTGCCTTAAAGAAAAAAATGCTAAACCGGATATAATTCAGAGGTTTCAAAATAATCTCTATACATGGATTGAAAAAGAAGTTGTTCCGAAGTTAAACGATGACAAATTTTATTCAGCTTTTGGTGGAATATTAAGAGTCCAAAATACTTTAAAATTTCTTGGTGCTAAAGTTGGACCTGCAACGTGCAACTCAGATGAAGGCGAAGAAGAGGTTGGTGCTGTGCCAGCGGTAGGCTGTACGACAAGAAGAAATAAAATTATCTTAATAGCCATGTTAATTGTTATAGTTGCATGGTTCCTTATTGGTACCTGCTTTATTTGCTACCGAATGAAAAATGGCAGGGGCAGTAAAACTAATAAATTCGATGAAACAAAAATGTCAAAACCAGGAAGTACTTCTTCTTTTACCTCGTCAAAATGGTCGTCTTTCTTATCCAGATCCTCATCTAGATCTTCCAAAAGTCACAAACAGCTCTGTAAATGTTGTGAGTCGACAATAAGTGAAAAATCCACCGCTGGATACACATCTACCAGTGAATACGATTCTGAAAAAACGCGCAAAAAGGAGAAAAGAAAAAAAACGTTCGGCCCATCCAACAGAAAAGTTACACAAAGTTCTCCGTGTGTATGTCCAAGTGATGCACCAGCCGTCATAGATACTAAAAGTTCCATGAAAGTACTACCCTCGATAGCGGAAATGTCTGAAAATTCATTACCAAAAGGAAGAAATGACAGCTTCAAGAAAATATCATTTGTCGATGAATCTGGAATATCCAGCAGTGATGGAGGAAAGTCGTGTGCACCACCATGGGCCCAAACAAAGGAAACCGTACCTTGTCCGGTATTATCGAATAAGAGCACAAATTATTCTTCATCTAGAACTACAAACACGAAGAGTCAAGGAATGAACGACTCTAATATAATTGATATTCCCATTGCAAGTTCCACTCAATACGAACCCACTATACAGGAAACTCCATCGAATCGAACAAATCTTTATGATTCAAAAATAATCGAAACTTCCACCACTAGTTATGAAAGTCCCAGTCGGACAAAAGCTAAAACATCAAGAAGATTCGCTTTTTCTAAATCTAATAAGTATGACGAAGCTCCATTATCTACAACGCAATATGATACAGGTATAAATGATTCATTCAGTAAACGTAATGATTTTGATGAGGAACCTCAGGCAAATTCTACATTTAATAATCGTGACGATTTTGATGAACAACCTCAGGCAAATTCTACATTTAGAAATAATGCTACTGAAATATCAAACACTCCAGGTACTGATTCAAATAAATCAATCTCTAAGAACCTAAGCAGTTTTGCTACTGTAGATGATTTATTAAGGAATATTAACGAAGATCAAGATCAACCGAATATTAAAAAGGAACAAGAAGATAAGTCATATTATAATTATCACACGTCAGCATGTCACTCAGGTATTAGTGGTAATTACGATTTGTTTCTTAAGCAGGATTCTGCGAAACCGAATATATTTGGTTACGATTTTCAAACTTCAACGTCCTCCGATCTTAGTGATGATGATGAAGATTCCAAGTATTAATGGACAACTTACAATATTATGCTTTTTATATTTTTAAGTAAAAAATAAACCCAGAAACCGTAATTTTATTTATTTATAGCGTTTCTAATGTGACGAGTCGGTAATAAATTCATAGAAAAATAAATATAATTAAAAAACTTCCTTACCTAAATCCTATTTATGGAAATTAAAAAAAGATAGTCATTTTGTTAATAAGAACTCGGGATTTATTTCGTTGAGTTAATTACAATTAATTTTATTACCAATAATAAAATTTCAAAGGATTCGACCAAGTTCAATATTATTCGGTATAAGAAAAAGTTTTAAAAGCAAAAACAATTTTTAAAAATGTAATAAAAAAAAATAAAATTTTCTAAAAAATTTTGGTAAAATTTAAAATAAAATAAATAGACAAGGGTTGATAATTTTTGAAACCAAAAAAAATAATAGTAAAATGAAACCCATTGGAAAAGAAAGAGAATATAACAAAAATTAAAGAAAAAATAAATCACGGGCGATCCGAGGTCGGGAAGTGGAAGGGGGTGAGTTTTTAAGTGTAGAAAACGATTTATCTCGATTTCCGGCAAAACTACAAGTCCTATGGAAAAACGTTAAATGGCAAAGTTGTAGGTAATAAAAAGATCTACAACTTTTGTATTTACACTTTTTTCACATAACCTCAAAATTTATGTGAAAAACCAAGTTTTTGGTTTTTTATTTTTATCTTTTACAAAAAAAAATGTTTTTTCACGAAATTTGGTGGAAACTTACCTTTTTATGTCCCAAACACACTGTAATTTTTTTGATTTAAAATATTTATTTTTTCACCTTATTTTGACTTAATATCGAAAAAGCACCCTAATTTTCAATCGAAAATTCTCACGTCAAAATATCTACTTTTTCAAAAAAGTCGGCGGGCTTTTTGTTCGTTGAAATCTCTACTTTCGGATGGTGTAAAAAAATATACATTACTATGGTAAATGTTCTCAAAAAATGCAAAATATTGTAGATGTCTTATTAAATATAAACTTTATTAACTTATTTGGTTGTTAATTATAGTAGTATATTTCGACTTGCAATTTTTTGTTTATTAATGTAACATGGAATCTTACGTTTTTCGAGTAATTAAAGTAGAAATTTTAATAAATAGCTCAAAATTGTACATAATGATTAAAAAAAAAATTTCGGATTCGAGTTTTTTTCGTTTTTTGAGAACATTTACCATAGTAATGTATATTTGTTTACACCATCAGAAAGTAGAGATTTCAACGAACAAAAAGGCCACCGACTTTTTTAAAAAAACAGATATTTTGACGTGAGAATTTTCGATTGAAAATAGGGTGCTTTTTCGATATCAAGTCAAAACAAAGTGAAAAAATAAATATTTTAAATCAAAAAAATTACAGTGTGTTTGGGACATAAAAAGGTAAGTTTTCACCAAATTTCGTGAGAAAAAAATTTTTTTTTGTAAAAGATCAAAATAAAAAACCAAAAACTTGGTTATTTGAATTTTTCACATAAATTTTGAGGTTATGTGAAAAAAGTATAAATACAAAAATTGTAGATCTTTTTATTACCTACAACTTTGCCATTTAACGTTTTTCCATAGGACTTGTAGTTTCGCCGGAAATCGAGATAAATCGTTTTATACCCTTAAAAACTCAAACCTTTCCGACCTCGGATCGCCCGTAAATTATTTTTCCTTTAATTTTTGTTATATTCTCTTCCTTTTCCAATGGGTTTCATCTTACTATTATTTTTTTTACTTTAAATCTAAGTATGACGAAGCTCAATTATCTACAACGCAATATGATACAGGTATAAATGATTCATTTAGTAAACGTGACGGTTTTGATGAGGAACCTCAGGCAAATTCTACATTTAGAAATAATGCTACTGAAATATCAAACACTCCAGGTACTGATTCAAATAAATCAATCTCCAAGAACTTAAGCAGTTTTGCTACTGTAGATGATTTATTAAGGAATATTAACGAAGATCAAGATCAACCGAATATTAAAAAGGAACAAGAAGATAAGTCCTATTATAATTATCACACGTCAGCATGTCACTCCGCACTCAGGTATTAGTGGTAATTACGATTTGTTTCTTAAGCAGGATTCTGCGAAACCGAATATATTTGGTTACGATTTTCAAACTTCAACGTCCTCTGATCTTAGTGATGATGATGAAGATTCCAAGTATTAATAGACAAATTACAATATTATGCTTTTTATATTTTTAAGTAAAAAATAAACCCAGAAACCGTAATTTCTAATGTGACGAGTCGGTAATAAATTCATAGAAAAATAAATATAATTAAAAAACTTCCTTAAATCCTATTTATGGAAAAAAAAAAAATAGGAAGTCATTTTTTTAATAAGAACTCGGGATTTATTTCGTTAAGTTAATTAAAATTAATTTTATTACCAATAATTTCAAAGGATTGTTACGACCAAGTTCAATATTGCTCGATCTAAGAAAAAGTTTTAAAAGTAAAAACATTTTTAAAAGGGTTTTAAAAAAAAAATTTTCTAAAAAATGTTGGTAAAGTTTAAAATAATAGTTATTTGTTTCACTTATGTATGTTATTTATGACATTTATTGAATTGTTGTGTTTACTTGTCATTTTTAATTTTAATTTTTAATGACACCTGACAGGCTCAAAAGGTGTCATTAAAAGACCGCTTTTAATGTCATTTGGAGAAAAATAGTTATTTGTTTCACAGAAAAGCACAAGATTTAATGCCGCGGCTGGTGTTTCATAGACGAGGCGCAGCCGAGGCTAGGAAACCAGCCAAGGCATTAAATCTGCTTTTCTGCCTAGTGAAACATATAATTTTTTCTCCAAATTTGTTCCAATTTCAGGCAAAATCGTATTTTTTATATTTATGTATGTTATTTATGACATTTATTGAATTGTTGTGTTTACTTGTCATTTTAAATTTTAATTTTTAATGACACCTGACAGGCTCAAAAGGTGTATTTTTCTGCCTAGGCATAAAGTCCACTTTTCTGACTAGGCAGAAAAAATACACCTTTTGAGCCTGTCAGGTGTCATTAAAATACTGCTTTTAATGTCATTTGGAGAAAAAATAAATGTTTCTCGATAGATTCATTTTATCACAATTAATGCAAAATTTAAAAAAAAAATTATTTTAAAAGGTTTTCTCCGAGGAGTAAACCGCGGTCGAAATTATTGTACACTAATGCCTCCAATTATTTATTTCAATTAACTTATACCCATTATTTCTTTACAAATGCCCAGTAATGCCCACCAATGCTAACTAATTCCTCTAATGCCAATGGTAAATTTCACTTTAAATAAATAAAAAAGTATATCTTTGTATCTTCTGTAAATTTAAAAAATGAATATTTATATGACAACTTACCTAAGATTCATAAAAACCAATAACCGAATGTCTAATTAAATACCTACTTAAATGGAATTATGTAATATAAGTAAATCCCTGAATTTATTAAAATATATTTAGAAAAAAGCCATTTTATTTTCTTATGGTTATGCGGCCGCCACTGCACATACAATATATTGTCTTCATAATAACGTAGTTTTCGGTTAAACTGGTGAACATTACTGCAGTCTAACGTACGCCATTTTGTTCGCCGAGCAAAGCTGCGGTCTACTCCTTTACACTTCAACTAGTAGCCAATAATGTATAAATTTTGCCTGTCGGCAATATAATGTAAAATTGCAAAATGCAAATATAATATCAAATTTTGAATATTTTAAAGCAGTTTTTTAAGTTTTAGTTTTACTACAGTTAAAATTTTTACAAAGTTCAAGTCACAGCACAGTCGGTCCGTGTTGGTTAAAAAGTATAAATGTTGTTTTTGTCAAAAATAAAATTTCTTTCGCGGTTTTTAGACAGTCTAAGAAAAATTATCACTACATTGTGCCTACAAAGTAAGTGCTGCGAAATTTAATAAAAAAAACATCGGTTTTATTTTATGAATTTAGACTTAGAAGAATTCTATGAAATTTCGATGGCTCAATATTAATTATATTAACATTTTTGAGTATAATAATATGTGTCGTTTAAAAAGTGAAAATGGTGTTTTCATGACTTTCGCTATGAATTTTTTTTATTCTTTTACTCCCAACCAACTTTACAAGTTTATTAAAGAGATAAATAAGTATATAAAAATAACTAACAATTATTACTCTAACTTAGTAGGTACCTATATAAGATTTCTAAAAAATCTTTATAAAGAAAAGACAGTTAAAAAAAAATAATTCGTTTTATATAAACGTTTGATTAACTCATTAAAAAATAAATTTATTTTAGGAAATATTTTTTTAAATGAAATTTAAATAAGGGTAGTTTTTTTTTTAATGTTCCATTATATTATTATAACAATGACCGTTTTCCAAAATTGCTATTTATTTTAATAGTTTGTAAAAAATTAGTTTGTCTAGTACCTATCATGTCTGTGAAGATCATGAACTTTTGTAAATATTATGTTAGAAATTTACTAAAGAATGAATAAATAGGCAAGTTGTTAAATTATACAAATTATTTATATCTAGGTATTTATTCGGTTTATATAAAATTGTTGTTGGTTCTAAGTGCGGAAGTCTATGAATACATTTAATAATTTTATTTTGTAGTTTCTTTAAAGGTTTTAGTACTATCGAATTGGCTGGACCCCAAATAGAAATAAGATACTAAGTTTTTGAATGTACTAACGCGTGATAAATATTTTTTAAATAATTTAAAGATATACAATGACAAATTTTAAGGAATATCCCAATTACGGAGAAATGTAAGTTCGAATATGTTCTACGTGTTTTCTCCAGCTTACATTTTGATCAATATATTAACCTAAAAATTTTGGGTTATCTTTGTAATTAATATATTCCCCATTAAATATTATTGGTTGCTTCTCCATATCTAGTATTTGCTTGGCAATGTACAGAGTCATCCAACCAGGACTGAACAGGGGCCTATTTTTTTAGTTTCCCTGTATTTTTATTTAAACCAATATAGCCATTTAGTTTAAGCTTTGCCGTAGAATCTAAAATTACCATTTAAAAAGCGATCTGACTTAAAACAAAGGAACTGTGGCGTAAAGTTGTTGTTTTTTCAATGGAACACCCTGTATATTATTTATTTATATATAGTTTGTCCATATTAGCTCAAACCGTTTTTAAGATATAATCAAACATTTAAAAAGCTGTATTCATTTGAGCTTAATACGTCTAGAATGCCTTGGAAAAGAAAATCCCCGTGATGGCGATGCATTAAAATACAGCTTTTTAAATGTTTGATTGCTCATATCTTAAAAACGGTTTGAACTAATATGGACAAACTATATATTTATGAAATCAGGAAGGAAGGGCGTTTAATAAAAATAAATAATATACAGGGTGTTCCATTGAAAAAACAACAACTTTACGCCACAGTTCCTTTGTTTTAAAGTCAGATCGCTTTTTAAATGGTAATTTTAGATTCTACGGCAAAGCATAAACTAAATGGCTATATTGGTTTAAATAAAAATACAGGGAAACTAAAAAAATAGGCCCCTGTTCAGTCCTGGTTGGATGACCCTGTACATAAATGAAGATTTATTAAAATTTAAAGTTAATTTATAAGATTCTAACCAATCAAATATAATTTTTAAATCTTTTTTGATATTTAATTGGGTGTCCGTAATATTTTTAGCATAATAAATTAATAATGGTTGTGTCGTCGGCGAAAAGTTTAATTTGTCCAGATAATTTTGAAATGAAATTGATATAAATAAGAAACAATGGGATGGAACCTTGAATTAAAATATTACTTTGAAAAATGATAACAAATTTTACATCGGTTGGGAGAAATATAAATAAGGTGTGAGGTGTGAGCCACAATATACCTCATGGTCGCAGTGGAGGGTTAGCTGTAACCCACTCACTTTTAACCTATACCTATACCTACCCGTTAGCGCCAACCTGATTGCTCCCTTAAATGAAAGTTATATAACGTGGTAGGCTTCACACTAATATTTTCCTTGCGAAGATTTTATTATAGGCGTTATAATATGCCGTTAATTACCGCGCCCTAATTTATTATCGTTTAGGTCTCTATTTTTTAGCCCTTAGATAATATCACACAATAAATATTTTCCTAGATTTGATAATAGTTTGTAGTGTAAGTTTATTTATGGCCCTGACCAGTGCTAATGTCAACATAAATTATAAATTGTACGTTATTAAGTCCTAGATTTAGCAGGGAACTGCAAAATGAGATATTCGTGCCACAATAAAATAAATTTTTATTTACCTGTTACTATGACTTAAATGTATGGAAATTTATTTTATTATATCGTTGGAAATTTACAAAATGCGTTTTCTACTAGACGTTTTTACCGCTAATATCCAAAATACGTTAATATGCATAGATGAGAATTAAACACTTTATGATTTATAGATAATTACTGATATATTTATTTAATATCGATATTAACCAAACATATTAGGAATTATAGGCAACAACTAAATATTTTAAGTATGGACTATTTCTTCAAGTTAAATATTTTAATATTATGCACACGGGCAGAAAGATTTATGTACTACCTAATACTAGTGATGAACGATGTATTGTCATCGATGTTCGATGTTTTTGCCATCGATAGCGATGTTTTTGCCATCGATAGTAACATCGATGTGTAAATGTGCTAAATTTTAACAAATAACAACATTATGGCCAATTGTACCAACAAACAAATTTCAGGAACATTAAAAACATTAATTCGTTTTCAACCACAACATCTGAAATTACATGTCTACATAGTTTTAAATGAAACTTAAAAAAAAATATTTCCGATGAGTTTAGTTTTAAATATGACGCACTATATTTTTACAATAGAAGTCGATTTTACTTGTTAGTAACTAAGGTTTATTATTAAAATTTCAGGAACATTAAAAACATTAATTCGTTATCACCTATAACATCTGAAATTACTTGTCTACATACGTAGTTTCAAATGAAACTTAAAAAAACATATTTCCGATGAGTTTAGTTAAATTTTTGATGTGTCTCTTATTGGTTATAGTATCATATAAAAATTATAAGTTAGCAACAAAATGTATTTTGATTTTATTCTGAATGACTTTTGCCAATAGATATAAAGCACTTCATTTTTGACAGAAAAAGTATTACTTATAATTTCGTTAAGTTAAGGAACTAACAAAATTATGGCGATAATCTCCCGTTGCTGTAAGCAACGTAAACAAAAGGAGCCTTATAATTGGTTGAAAATAAATGTATGTAATTTTCATCTATAATATCCTAAGAGCACTGATAACTTAAGTTAATTTTATTACAGATTCCGACAGCACGTTAATTGCATCAAAAAGTAGCATGCTTGACAATGCTAGCAATGCAATAAAACTATTGGAAATTCCATTATTTTTAAAGTAGATCTATCATTGATGACCTTGATTTAATGGAAAAACATTTACGTTTTAAGGTATCGCAATAGACTTTGATCTTGATAATTCCTTAATAAAAATAGTTTTAAATGAATCTGAAGCTGCATTTTATACGAACAAATAAAAAACTTGGTCCTGGAGATGACGATCTTTGTCGATCTTATCCGAATAACAATTAAATTTTAAATACTTCTTAACGTTATTTAGGTTTCCCTTATTGGAAAACAATTCTGCGCACTGGTGACCTTAATAAAAGTTTAATACATCTCTCACGTCAGTGGAAACATCTTGACGCCGACGCTTCTCAATAGAAATATGATCTTACCATATAACGTCCAATCAGTTACTGGTGCTACTGAAATTCCGCATTTAAAAACTGAATCAGTATCGGTACCAAGCGCCATTCCTGCCGCGTATCCACCATAGCTCCAGCCCCAAATTGCTGTTCTTGAACTGTCTACGTACGGAAGGCTCTGCTGGATTAGCCTAAAAAATATATTCCAATAATTTTTTTCCAAATCCTAAAGTTACCCCGGTACAGATAGAAACGACTATGAATGATAATGAAATGGAGGGAGGTGGTGTTGTAATATATGTAGTATTATGGGATACAGTAAAGCAAAGTTGAACTTGTAAATTTTCACTATATTACCAAGAAAAATGGCATGTTTCGCTAACACTGTAGCTTCGTCAGATGACAATGATTTAATAAAAGGTGAAAATAAAAATAAAAGGTTGGTGCAATAAAATTATTGAAGATGTAAATAAAACAGTGGAAGGGTTACAATAGCGGGGAAATCCAACAGAGGGTTTATAAATTAAACTAAATAAGGTACAATATGGATTATTTACAAAATCTTAAGTATATGGTCAACAGAATAAATTTAGCAAAGGTGAATTATTGAAATATAATTGATCATTAAGTAACAGGTCTGTATTTTTAAGTTTATTTATTTCCATAGATTCTAACAAGTTCAATTTTAAGCCTTTGCTTTCTGTATGTAAGATTTGAAAGGAAGGATCGAAATTATGTTGATAATCAAGTAAATGGTTAGCATAGTTTGAGTCTGCTTTATTTTTTAGAAAACTGTTATAATGTTCTTGTATTCTTTTGTTAAAATATCTGCCTGTTTGGCCAATGTATGTTTTAGGGCAATCTTTGCATTTTAATTTATAGAAGCCTGATTTTTTGTTTTTATCGCTTTTAGTTTTATTATTTTTGATAAATTGACTTAAAGAGTTATTATAGTTTTGTAACACAAATTTATGTCAAGTTTGTTAAGAAAGTTGCCAATTACTTTGCTAGGTTGTCCGAAGAAAGTGGCAAGAATTTGTTAGAATCTATGGAAATAAATAAACTGAAAAATACGGACCTGTTACTTAATGATCAATTAGATTTAAATAATTCACCTTTGCTAAATTTATTATGTTCACCATATACTTAAGATTTTGTAAATTACCCATATTGTACCTTATTTAATTTAATTTTTAACCCATCTGTTGGATTTCCCCGCTATTGCAACCCTTCCACCTTCCACTGTTTTATTTACATCTTCAATAATTTTATTGCACCAACCTTTTATTTTTATTTTCAACTTTTATTAAATCATTGTCATCTGATGAAGCTACAGTGTTAGCGAAATATGTAATTTTTCTTGGTAATATAGTGGACATTTAAAAGTTCAACTTTGTTTTACTGTATCCCATAATACTATAATATGGATTTCCACCTATAGGCCAGGAAGCCTTTGAAAATGGTAAAAAATGAAAAAAAAAATAGTAGGATGAAACCCATTGGAAAAGGAAGAGAATAGAACAAAAATGAAAGGAAAAATAAATTACGGGCGATCCGAGGTCGGGAAGGGGGGGAGGGGGGGGGGGTTTAAGGGTAGAAAATGATTTATTTCGATTTCCGATAAAACTACAAGTCCTATGGAAAAACGTTAAATTGCAAAGTTGTAGGTAATAAAAAGATCTACAACTTTTGTATTTACACTTTTTTCATATAACCTCAAAATGTATGTGAAAAATTCAAATAACCAAGTTTTTGGTTTTTTATTTTTATCTTTACAAAATTTTTTTTTTATCCACGAAATTTGGTGAAAACTTACCTTTTCATGTCCTAAACACACTGTAATTTTTTTGATTTAAAATATTTATTTTTTAACCTTATTTTGACTTAATATCGAAAAAACACCTTAAATTTCAATCGAAAATTCTCACGTCAAAATATCTGCTTTTTTAAAAAAGTCGGTGGGCTTTTTGTTCGTTGAAATCTCTACTTTCTGATAGTGTTAAAAAAATATACATTACTATGGTAAATAATCTCAAAAAAATGCAAAGAAACGAAAAAAACTCGAATCCGAATTTTTTTTTTAGATCAATATGTACAATTTTGAGCTATTTATTAAAATTTATACTTTAATTACTAGAAAAACGTAAGATTCCATGTTACATTAATAAAAAAAAGTATACATTTTAATAAATAGCTCAAAATTGTACATATTGATCTAAAAAAAAAAATTCGGATTCGAGTTTTTTTCGTTCCTTTGCATTTTTTTGAGAACATTTACCATAGTAATGTATTTTTTTTAACACTATCAGAAAGTAGAGATTTCAACGAACAAAAAACCAACCGACTTTTTTAAAAAGCAGATATTTTGACGTGAGAATTTTCGATTGAAAATTAGGGTGTTTTTTCGATATTAAGTCAAAATAAGGTTAAAAAATAAATATTTTAAATCAGAAAAATTACAATGTGTTTAGGACATGAAAAGGTAAGTTTTCACCAAATTTCGTGGATAAAAAAAAATTTTGTAAAAGATAAAAATAAAAAACCAAAACTTGGTTATTTGAATTTTTCACATACATTTTGAGGTTATATGAAAAAAGTGTAAATACAAAAGTTGTAGACCTTTTTATTACCTACAACTTTGCAATTTAACGTTTTTCCATAGGACTTGTAGTTTTACCGGAAATCGAGATAAATCATTTTCTACCCTTAAACCCCCCCCCCCCCCCCTTCCACCCTTCCCGACCTCGGATCGCCCGTAATTTATTTTTCCTTTCATTTTTGTTCTATTCTCTTCCTTTACCAATGGGTTTCATCCTACTATTATTTTTTTTTGTTTCAAAAATTATCGACCCTGGTCTACTAGTATCGGCTGAATCAGTTAATTTGTTGTAATATATAATTTTTTAAATTTTTATTACAAGGTGATCTGTGTCCAAATTGAATTAGGTATTATGGAAAAAGTATATCGAAGATTAAAAAATCTAATTGTAAACCGTCTCTGGTCGTTCATGATAAAAATAATATTGTTAAGAAAACACCTTACAAACTAACAGCCCTCTATTGTTAGTTAAGCACTATTGGCAGATTGATTAAGCTTATCTCCTATAGAATAATGGTAGGTAACTACTTTTTATACTTGCAGTGGCGCACCCAGGGGGGGGGGGGCCAAGGCCCCCTTGGCCCCCCCAAAAACCCCCAATGAAATGAAAAATTATGAAAGTGGATAAGTATTTTAAAAAGTCAATTTTCTTAGATTTACCTCACGGGCCTCGTTTGAGGGGGGCCAGGTGGGGCATTTGCCCCCCCCCCCCTCCTCCCCCTGGAAGTTGACTTATTGACAAAAGTTGACTTATTGAGGTTTAATATGGTTTGATTGAATGTATGAATTTATTATTTCGAGTTTTCCTTTATATTTTTGTTATTATTTTGGGGTAGTAAAGACTTATTTTAATAAAAATAAACAGTTTTAATGCCAAAACGAGTATGAATGTTTGAGAAACAATTTTAGCTCATTAAGTATTGAGCAAAAAAATTGAAATTAAAATTAAGAAAAGACCTAAACTCTCGAAATTAACTTGATACATACCACAAAGTGTAAATCTAGGGACTTTATTGTTATTGATAAGTTTGCTGCAAATAAAAACAGATGAATGAACTTTACTTTTAAACAATGTACCCACTAATGAAAAATAAATTAGCCTTTTTATTTTTTATCTTATTTCATTTTCAATAGAATAGGAAGGTAATCATAAATTTTTAAAATATTTACTATAATAATTATTGACCAAATTTGGGCGTGGTCTTAAAAAAATTTCGCCTGCGGCGCATTTCGCCTACAGCAGGCTTTTAGTACACCCCCAAGTTAACAAGTCACAAGCCGCCAATGCCCCCCCCCCCCCCCCCCCACCCTAAGAAACCGTTTAACGACTCCCATGACTAGGCTATTGCGATCTTCCCTGCAAGAGTACCTGTTAAAAAAGCTCCAAAGTTCTAGAAAAATGCGTAACTTAAAAGTTTATTAAAAAATTTGCTTCCAGCACTGGTTGGCGGGCCCCCCCTAACATAAAATCCTGGGTGCGCCGCTGTATACTTGTACACATATTAAATAAAAATATAAAAGTATTCAATGTTCTACAAACCTAGTGACGTTAATTTGATCAATTACTTCTACTGTTCCAAGTTTCCTGTATCCTGCAAATAAAAGGTTGTTTCCTCGAAGACCAGAGCCTCTACCGTCAATAGTTGCGTAAATGATACTTTTGTTTGCTGCCAAGAAGCTACCCCAATCCAATGAAAATTTATCTATTACCTGGAAAGTATCTGGTCCCCCATATCTGTAAATTAGCAATATTTGTACATTAGGTACTAGCAACCAGGGGCGGTTCTAGACCCAAAATATTGGGGGGGCACCACATTGGCGCAGCCACAATTTTTGGTAGCCTTCGCTTGATTGTATTTATCTCGAGATATTTTAAAGTTTTTTTGGGGGGTCCTGGGCCCCCCGTAGAACCGTCCCTGCTAGCAACTGTAAATTACAGTGGCATTTTATGTGACTATGAGAGAGAGTAAATGATATGTTTGGATGTCCGCAATAAGGACAACAGACCAATCATTGTTGCCGGCAACCTATTTGCTGCTATACAGGGTAAATGCAGCGAGAGTGGAATGGGAACTTAAATCGCGATCGAACAGAATTTGGCAACGTTGAGTCGTGCTCGGTCTCTTTTTAACTTGCGCCGAGTCCATCCTAACTTCAGACTTACCAGTACGGTAGGTAGGTACCTAGCTATACAGGGTGTTATTTAAGTATGTGGCCATACCAAGGGCGTCCATAGAGCGTTTTTCAGGGGGGGCAAAAACTTAAACAATATTTTTGTATATATGACTAATTATTTAACATATAGGTACCTTATGCCTAACGGAACCTACAGAATTCGTAAAAAATAAACACAAAATTACAATTTATAAGTTTTCATCATAAAATAAAAATGTTAAATTCCTAGACGTCTTGCCAAACTCGTTGATTACTTTTTTTATTAAATTTTCTTTATTTTTTTGTAAATAATCATAATCAGTTTAGTGATTTGTTGGTCTCTACTAACTAACCACTGTACTACTCAATATTTACAGGCGCGGATCCAGAACTTTGCTTTGGGGGGGGGGGGTCATCATGATATAAATGAAGTTAAAAAGCGCCGCAGGCGAAAATTTTTTGCGACCACGCCCAAAATTTGACAGAGAATGCGCTATAGGCGAGAAAATTTTCAATGATAATTTTTACAATAAAAAGGATAATATATGCATGTAAATTAATGTTAAAGTGAATTCAAAAAAAGAAAAAATATAACTAATTTATAGTATAGTAATGTTGTCATGAATCTTGTGAAAAAGCTGCAGAGGTAGTCAAAACAGTAAATTCATTTATTTATTTTCTGTTTTGGGGGGGGTCATGACCCCCATGACCCCCCCCCCCTGGATCCGCGCTTGAATATTTATACCGAGGGGTAATTCACTGGCGAAAATGGTGTACAACTTCTAGAAAATACAAAAGAAAATACAGAAAATAAGAGGAAAATGCAGAAAATACGAAGAAAATACGAAGAAAATACAGAAAATACGAAGAAAATACAAAGAAAATACGAGAAAAATACAGGCAACATAGGGAAAGTATGGAAAATACGCGCGCCAATCAACTTGGCAATGACGTAAAGTCGTTAACGCTGCCGGGTTTTCGACGGTTTTAATGATGGGAATAACCAACTTAAGATTCTGGAACAACGATGCTTTGAGTTCTAAAAAAAATTTAGTAAAGCCAATTTTTTTTGGCGAAAATGGTGTACAAGTTTTAGAAAATACGAGAAAATACAAGTAAAATACAGAAAATACGAGAAAAATTAAGAAAATACATGGAAAATACAGAAAATACGAGAAAAATTAAGAAAATACAAGGAAAATACAGAAAATACGAGAAAAATTAAGAAAATACAAGGAAAATACAGAAAATACGAAGAAAATTCGGCAATATGGAAAATGGTGTACAAATTTTTCTCAGTGAATTACCCCTCGATTTATACTGAATTATGAAATAAAATAGTAATGTGGACGCCTAGGGGGGGGGGGCAAGTGCCCGTTCCCCCCCCCCCCCCCTATGGACGCCCTTGGGCCAAACTCCAAGAGGTGCTTCTTTAAGTGATTTTAAGAAGAAAAGTTCATATAAACATGGGTCCGAAAATGCATAGTTTTTACGATACAGGGTGTCAAACTTTTAAAAAAAATCGGATGTTCGTAAATATCTCAATACCCTTTTATTCGATTTTGTTGAAATTTGCCAATTCTGTTTGTAATAACAAGAGGATAATTTTGCTTCAATTAGATTAAAATTATTAAGTCCAGTGGCGTCCCGGAAGACAGTCCAACTAATATTTTTGGCAAAAAAATTGACACCCATTAAGCATTCTACTTTTTTTACAGGCCTGTGTTTACCACCAACCAAACGTCGGCGTCGGTTCATTATAGTTAAAAATCTTATATAACTTACACGTTAACCAACATCGGATACTTCGTATTTCCACTCGAATCAAAATTGGGCGGTAACTTTAACATAACTTTAGCGGTAAATCCATCGGCAATATCAAATTCGAACTTCTGCTTCAACGGTACAGTTTTTCCGTTTAATAACTTTACCAAATCGTTATTTGTGGTTATTTCTAGTTTTTCGGTTCCATCGGCGGCATTTATCGTTATATGAGGAATATCCGGTCCGTTGCAGCTTAAAACCAGGTAAGATGAATCGGAACTTACTTCCGCCGCATTATAGAGACAACTTCTATTTCCGTTTTTGGATTTTAAACTGCACGTGAGGCATTTTATTTCTTTCGAAGTTGGTGAAACGGAATAAACATGTTGGACAGATGAATCCGTTGGCAAGGTGGCTGTGTAGTAACTGAAAAAAACCTTATAAGAAAAGTATACTAGTAATAAGGTGTCGTTGGTTAGAAGTGAACATTCTTTTGTTGAGTTTGCTTATACTATCAAAATATAGATCTACAGGGTGTTCCGATGATCATGTTACAAAATTCTAGGGTAGATAAAACACACGAAAATAAGAAAAAAAGTTCATGTGAACATGGGTCCGGAAACGCTTCTTCAGGGAGCTAGGGCCCTTCGAAGATGACCTTCAAAAACTACTTTTCGTTTTATAGCTTCGGTACTACTGCAGCTATCGCAACCAATTTTGGGACATGAAATCTAGTTCGTAGGTTCATCAATTTGAGCCTTCCGGATTTTGTCACCTTTAACCAGGGGCGTACAAACCAAGGGGGTATTTGAGTAAATTTGACCCTACTCCTCTTAGGCTTTAATTTCTTACCATTTTTATATCTGATTATGATTCTCCAATGCCTTTTACATAAAAAAGGTACTCTTAGTAAAAATCGCTATCTGTCACAGTTTCCTCCGAAAATGGCTAAATCCAATCAATAATAAATTATTGGTCTTAAACCAATTATTACGTTGAAATATGAAAATGAGGTTCAGTACAGATAGTTGTCAAAAATCTGTCAATAAAATATTGTGTCGCCAGTGAATCATGGATTATACTTTCGCCGAATATGCCGATATGCTATTAATTTATGGCGAAGTTCATTGCAATGGAAGAGCCGCTTCAAGATTGTATCAGGAGCGGTTTCCTGAGAGGCGTGTACCTGCTCACACGCTATTCGAGAGGGTAAATCAGCGCATAAGGGAAACTGGCTCCGTGAAAATAACGAGGCCAGATAATGGCGCTCAAAGAACTGTACGAACTCCAGAATTTTAGGAAGAGGTACTCCGACAATTCGAGGAAAATCCTAGTGTTAGTACCCGAGCTGTTGCAGAATCCATGAATGTAAGTCATGTACGTGTATGGGAGATTGTTAACGAACAACTTCTTCATCCTTACCATCGCCAAAAAGTACAGGAATTGAGACCAAATGATTATGCACCCCGCGTAGAGTTTTTCGAGTGGTTTCTTCAACAGTGTACACAAGAACCCCAATTTCCGAAATTTGTGCTTTTCTCTGATGAGGCTGTTTTTACGAGAGAAGGTATTTTTAATTCACGGAATAGCCATGTGTGGGCGGAGGAAAACCCTCATGCTCTTCAAATAAGAGGGTACCAACATCGATTCTCGGTGAACATGTGGGCTGGAATTGTTGGAGAACGTCTAATTGGACCAATCATGTTGCCTCCTCGACTAACTGGGACGGTGTACCTCAATTTTTTAAGATACACCTTACCTGAGTTATTGGATGAGCTGTCCCTCGACATACGTCGGAATCTATGGTTCCAGCATGATGGAGCACCCGCTCATTTTGCACATGTCGTACGTGAGCACCTCGATGATCGTTTTAGAGGACGTTGGATTGGACGTGGAAGCGATGTCAACTGGCCAGCCCGGTCCCCAGATTTAACTCCTATGGATTTCTTTCTTTGGGGACATATGAAAAGCCTTGTATATGAAACTCCAGTTCAGTCGGAGGAAGATTTGGTGGCTAGGATTTCTGTTGCGGCTGAAATGATCCAAACCATGCCTGATGTTTTTACTGACGTCAATTTAAATATGCTACGTAGGTGTAATACATGTATTGAACGTGGTGGCAGGCATTTTCAACAATTTTTATTTTGAATTTATTTTGGTACGTACAGGGTCAGTCAACGACAGCGTTAGTAAATTCATCTTCAAGACAAAAATTTACTCTGCCTTATCCTTGACTCACTCGTTAAACCTGTTTAATTGTTTTTTTTTTGAAATATTTTGTATACGTTCCCTTTTACTTTTTATACCCCCAATTTCGAAAAGGCAATAAATCTCTCTAATCTAATTTATTTTCATTAAAGAAAAAGATTTGACTAACTTATAATGCTCACTATCTGTACTGAACCTCATTTTCATATTTCAACGTAATAATTGGTTTAAGACCAATAATTTATTATTGATTGGATTTAGCCATTTTCGGAGGAAACTGTGACAGATAGCGATTTTTACTAAGAGTACCTTTTTTATGTAAAAGGCATTGGAGAATCATAATCAGATATAAAAATGGTAAGAAATTAAAGCCTAAGAGGAGTAGGGTCAAATTTACTCAAATACCCCCTTGGTTTGTACGCCCCTGGTTAAAGGTGACAAAATCCGGAAGGCTCAAATTGATGAACCTACGAACTAGATTTCATGTCCCAAAATTGGTTGCGATAGCTGCAGTAGTACCGAAGCTATAAAACGAAAAGTAGTTTTTGAAGGTCATCTTCGAAGGGCCCTAGCTCCCTGAAGAAGCGTTTCCGGACCCATGTTCACATGAACTTTTTTTCTTATTTTCGTGTGTTTTATCTACCCTAGAATTTTGTAACATGATCATCGGAACACCCTGTATTTATGTTATATGATAACGTAAAAGTTCCTCTGGTTTTTGTAAGGTTTTATCATACATAAGCTGCTTTCATGTAGAATGATATAAAAAAGTTTGAATAATCTGAACAAATTCTTACATTACGTTGTCTTTGTGATTCCAACCAATTATTTCCGTTACCACGTGAGTGCCACTGGTTAAAAACTCTTCGTTACCACTTTCTTTTACATCTAGTAGGGCCAAATGTCGGTAGGATCCAATAACGGAACCTTCGTTTTTAGATAGGAGTAACGCCATTTTGCTGCCATCTTTGGAGATGAGTGGTGGGGTAAATAGTTCAACCCATCCACCCGATTCCGATATGCTTTTTACCTAGGAAACACAATTATTTAAAATGGTTTGTTATTATTAGCTTCTGGTAAAAAATAAAATGCTTATATGTAGGTATATACCGACTTCCTAAATTATTTGTTTATCTAGAAAACATACCGAAAATATAAGTGCATGATTATCTGTTAGCCCAATCATTATTACACAAATATGCTCTCGCCTATCATGATCATCTTTCAATTACACTTGTACAATTTGGTGTGTGGGGATGAATCTCCTTTTTTTAAAATTTAGTTTCGGTTGTTTGTTGTAAGTATTGTATAGTATCTTCGTGTAGTGATATTTATTTTTCTCCTCAGGGATACCAGGATGACTACTTTTAACACGATCTTTAATAGTACGGGAAGTTCTTCACTTAATTGCTACTCTAGACACTGTTGATTGGCTAATAGGCGCATTTTGGATATAATAATATCAGTAGAGCAAAATTCAAATTTGATTGTGACCTAAGTTCAGAACGTTGCGAAGTCGAGAAACACATGAATGGTGCATGCCAGTATTAAAGTGTCAATACTTCGTGAAAGATCGGTATAGGGTATATGATTTATAAAAAGTTTCTAGATTTAATTGTAGATTGTAAAAATATATGTTTTATTAAAAAAATAAGTTGATACACGTAGAATTTGTACCATGCGAGCAAAAATTGTTTGCATCAAAGAGGGCCTTGCAGGACGTACCTAATGCTTAGCGGTAGAGCTTAATACCTACCTGTTGGGTGTCAGTAACTACCTGAATTAACAATCAATCAGTTATTCCGTCATCTTTGACAGTCGTTACAAGTAATTTGATTCAGCGCTAACTTTTCCAATTTCTTGAACAATTCACACAATTGGCTTTACGGAACAGCACAAAACATTCATGGTTGAGGCGTATTTTTGAAACGGGGTTAGAGTAAATGGTGAGTGGCAATACAATTCGGGTTTGTGCAAGGAGGATTTTCACGAACATTTTCCTAACGTTGCTTTTATTGCTGGGGATTATTACCATTGCCTGAAAAGAACCGTGGCTGTGTTTAGGGAAACAGGTTCTATACAACACAAAAAAGGAGCAGGAAGACCATCTGTAAGCACAGAAGACCTTGTTGCAAGCGTTAGTGAAATAATGCAAAATACGCCAACCAATTGTGTAAGACGCCTGTCCCAAGAAGTGGGAAGATCTTATGGAACATGCAGGACTATTCTTAAAAAGCAGCTAAAGTTATTTCCTGATATAGTGCAAGTATTCCAAGATTTCTTGGAATCCCGAAGAAGAATTGTTGGTCCTATTTTTTTCCATAACAGAGTTACAGCCAGTGGCGTAGCCAGGTGGGGGGCGCCTGCCCCTCCGCCCCCCTTGCATGGCGCCCCTTGCCGCTTGGTGCCCGTATGCAAAATAAAAATATACTTTAATTACACCCTGTAACATATTAATTGAAATTGAAAATAATTTCGTATTCTATTATATGTATTTTGAAAAACAAACACCATATTTTTAATAATAATAATAATAATAATATTAATAATAATAATAATAATAATAATAATAATAATAATAATAATAATAATAATAATAATAATAATAATAATAATAATAATAATAATAATAATAATAATAATAATAATAATAATAATAATAATAATAGTGGTTCTAAAAAATCATAAAGCGCCCCCATATATGTTCGACTCTCCCGCCCCGCAAGGCTGGCTACGCCACTGGTTACAGCACAGCGGTATAGAGACAATATTTTGAATCCATTTGTGGAGCAATTACTTGACGACGAACTACGTTTTGGATATTTTTAACAGGACGGTGCAACCGCCCATACAGCCGCCGAAACTTTTAACTACTTACGCAATTTTTTCGACTACAGATTGATCAGTTTTCGATCAGACATTGAATTCCCACCTAGATCACCTTGTTTAACGGTCATGGATTAATTCGTTTTTCCTCATTTAAAGAACACTATTTTTAAAATACCAGTTACAAGAAAGGATTATATCCAAGAATGTGGTAACATTTCTCCAGAGATGCTGGTCAACACTTTCGAAAATATGAAGAGACGTGTGAATTTATGCTTGGAGCATGGCGGTGGCCAATTTCAGCAATTTATGTAATTATTTTTCTTTTCTTTTTGTATATTCTTACTTTGTTAATTTTGTAAACAACAAAATCAAATTTGTATTTGTCTACTTATTTTATTGGGTACTGATTAGTTTGGCATATCATGTCATAATATGAATTTGACAAAATGTTAACCTAGATTTGGTTAGATATTATATCGTCCCCATATCATTGTGATCTAAACCAAGCCCTACGTTTTTTTATCCAAGCCCTCTTCGAGGCAAATAATTTTCGCTCGCACGGTATGATCCACCTTGTATAATATACTTTATCTAAAAAAATAATTATTTCAAAAGAATATAGTTTTGACGGGTCCCGCTAATCTTGATTAAGTGGGCGGTATTCCATATATTCGCTTCTTTATCCTAACGCGCTGTATGTACAAATGTATGTACATACATACATACATATACTTTAATGTTACAAATGCTATGTTATACTGTTACTTGTAGAGGTGTTGTAGGCCAATGATATAAACAGACCTGGCGTACATGTCAATAAATAACCGTACCAATAGAAAAGTTCTTAGTAGGTATACGAATTTAATTAATTATTCATTGATCTAGTTTTTTCTGTTTTTACTTACTACTGTCGGCGTACTTGTTAATCCTTCATAAACAACAATGGCCGATTGGTTCTGTACTCTGTTCATCCAGACTGCTACCAGCGAACTATTCGTTGCCCAATTTACAGCTGTAATTATAGGTTGCCTAAAATATCGTGTTATAGACTGGATAAAAAAAGTGTGTTGGCAAGGTGTAATTTAAATATATCAACAGTTTATATTTGCATAACATGCTTTTACTTCCCACCGAGCACCTATTACGATTGTAACGTTATTCTTTAAACGTTCTTTTGCCAGCAGGGTTTTTATTTCATTAGAAGGTTTTTTTATCATGATAGTATTGGTGAAAAGGCTTTCGGGTTTAAAAATAGTCTATTATATTATGTTTTTATAATAATAGTTGCATAGTTTCCATTTCCATTAACGGATTAACCCCACGCAGTGAGTAAATTCGCGCAATGCTACTTTTTCACTTTCAGTAAATTTATTTTGTAATTATTATTTTCAGCACATCTGGGTATTTTTTTCTTAAACGGCATATTCTGTTTGGTTATTATTTAATTTGTGTAGTTCGTTACTGCTAACAATAAACGAAATAAAAAATGCATATACAGGGTGTCCGGGAAAATGTGGGAAATCTCCCGGATATGAAAAAAACACGTGAAAAGAATACTACAAGTTCATATAAACTTCTTTCGTATCGGCCTCCTCTTCGGAGATATGGGCTCCCAAAGAGCTCCCATGGAATTAAGTTTTTGACACATAATTATTAAACCAACAGGTATATTTCAATTTTTTTTTTCATATGATGTATACCAGGTAAGACCATTCAAATTACGATCCCAGAATTGTGAATTACTCACAGCTGCAGGGACGGACTAGCTGTGACACTAATGTGCCCATTTTTTTACGCCCTGTATGATAAAAACTTTGGACAACTTTTTTACATACCTTTAACCATTGACTAAAAATTAAGTACTCTTCATTCATGTCGCTAATCCTAACCGTTTTCGGAAAAACGTCATTTACATCATGTAATTTAGCGTATTTCAATAAAAGATACATCTTTGTTCCTATAAATAATAAATGTTTACTTTTAACTGCTTAAGGTGGGAGTAACCTATTTCGGGTAGATTTATTTATTTTTTCTAACTTTTACACAAACTTTAAATAAAATCAATATCGTCTTCATATTCTATAGGTATAGGTAATAATTAACATATGTGAAATAAATATCAAGGAATTTCATAAGTTACCTATTTAAGGAGAATTGTATATCGAAAAATATCGGTTAAAATTTTTTTTACCATTATTATGTCATTGTTCTTTTTTCTTTCACTATACAATTCTCCCAAAATAAACAATGAAATAAATTGATATTTTTGTAATATATCAGATATTAGATACCTAAATAATGTGCAGACGATATTGATTTTATTTAAATCTTAGTCAATAAAATAATAAACTAAGAAAAACAAGGCGAAATAAGTTATAGGTTGGCAATAAATTGAATGACGTTGTTAAAAGTTTGTGTAAAAGTTAGAAAAAATAAATAAATCTACCCGCAATAGGTTATAGGTTGGTAAGCATGTTGATACTCCCACCTTAAGCAGTTAAAAGTGAACATTTATAATTTATAGGAACAAAGATGTATCTTTTATTGAAATACGCTAAATATACATGATGTAAATGACGTTTTTCCGAAAACGGTTAGAGTTAGCGACATGAATGAAGAGTACTTAATTTTTAGTCAATAATTAAAGGAATGTAAAAAACGTTGTCCAATGTTTTTATCATACAGGGCGTAAAAAAATGGGCACATTAGTGTCACAGCTATTCCGTCCCCGCAGCTGTGAGTAATTCACAATTCTGGGATCGTAAGTTAAAGTGTCTTACATGGTATAGTACATCATATGAAAAAAAAATTGAAATATACCTGTTGGTTTAATAATTATGTGTCAAAAACTTAGTTCCATGGGAGCTCTTTGGGAGCCCATATCTCCGAAGAGGAGGCCGATACGAAAGAAGTTTATATGAACTTGTAGTACCTATTCTTTTAACGTGTTTTTTTATATCCGGGAGATTTCCTACATTTTCCCGGACACCCTGTATATGCATTTTTGCATATTTTGTCAATTTTATAATAAAATGCATATTTTTCATAAATTATTATTTTAAGAGCATATTTTTATATTTTCCAATCTGAATCTGAATATTATAATATCAACATTTGAAAACACCGCTGCCTGCATAAGTCAAAGTTACAAAAAAATGAAATCTGAGCCACGTCAGCTGAGAACCTGTAATTACCCGGTGGGGAACATGAATTAAGGCCGCAATATTTTACGCAGAGTATTTCGAAGCCATTAAAGAACTAATTTTGGATTTAGATGACGATTCGCAGTGTGTTGCACAGACTAAAGAGTTGTTAAAAAGTGCAAGTGTAGCTAACGATCTTGTTTTTATTGAGGTTCATTTCAGTTTTATACCCGACATAATATCCTCGTTGGAGAGTTGAAATTTAAGTCAAGAGACTCAAAAGTATTGTTGAAACTTTTTCCGCTAAATGTAACAACGTTCCTGGTAAAGTAGGAGGTCAAGTAGGGAACAAATTGAATGTCACTGTAAAAAAGAATGAAGGATTTAACTACTTACCTGCAGCAAATATCATTTATGAGGTTAACCCATCCAAAGTAGTTGTATCTATTTTCTTTGTATAAATATATTTTTACTAATAGAGGACAATCCTTTTCAGTTGAAAATTTTGAAAACTATTTAGTAATAAATGCCTTTCATACAATTTTAGGTTAAAAAATTGTTTACGTTTACTTTTCTTCGTTTTTTTTAAACATACTTTTTAGAACCCAATGTGTTTCTTTACCGTATTCTACTATAATAAATTAAGAAATATTGCATACCAGTATGCATATTTGGTAAAAAAAACTCAAATAACTCATATTTGAAAGGCAAACAAAAGGCATAATATGCGCTTATTTTGGCTGAATTTAAGTACTTTACTCACAACCGTACACAGTTAGCATTGTCATTGTAGTAATATCATAGTTAATAGGTACTCCAGCAGCGTCTACTTATGAATCTTTAGGTAGGTACTTGCTGTAGATACTTACAGCATAAGCAAATCAGATGTGGTTTCTAACTCCACATTAGATAATGTCTCGAAGTCATATACAAACAAATTAACAGTAGGATTAGGGGTTCCAGCCTGAAAATATAAGCTTTAGAAATAATTTTAAAAAACGTACTAAACAATAACTTACCTTTGGATATTTTACAATGTTACCTCGTGGGTACTGGAAATATAAGCTTCCAGGTTCCCCATAAATTGGCACAACCATGATCGGTACTTCTGTATCATTAAATCTAACGTAAGCTAGTTTTTTCCCATCTGGTGAAAACCACAGCGCTTTGTTGGAACTAAATACTTCCTCTGCAAAATTAAATTAATTATTGGGTAGGCAATAAAGTAGCAAAAATTTTAAAAATTGTTTTCAAGTGGTACGTATAAATTTAAAAAAAAAAAGTAAATTAACCAAACATTAAGTTTGTTAAGGGTATATTGCGAATAGACTAGTTCGAAGATATGTTACAGCATGAAAGAAATTTACAACCAGAACATCAGTCAAGCTACAGTATTATCTATGACTTCCCGCAGCAGCTACGCATGATAAAAAACTTATCCTTTGGATCAACTTTATCAATAAAAGCTGGGAACTGGGGCGTTGCTACACTGGTTTAAGCTGGTGAACATTTATTATTGTATATGTCGTAGACTGATAGTGAAATCCGTCATTTCATGAAAAGCCTAGTCATATCATGCTGCACGCTAAAAGGTATATTTGCAACTGGTTTGTTCGTTGTTACCCAGAGCATTTTTTTCAATTTTTTTTTAATTTAATTTAAATTTTATTTTTATAAAATAATATTAGTTGAAAAAATTGAAAAAAATGCTCTGGGGAACAACGGAACAAACCAGTTACCATATACCTTTTAGCCACGCTTCATGATATGACTAGGCGTTTCATGAAATGACGGATTTCACTATCATCCTACGACATATACATCATACTTTTTATATATCACCGGCGTAGCTTGGGGGGGGGGGGGAGGGCTAAGGACATTTGCTCCTTATCAAAAAATAGAAAATAGCTGTTATTAACCTGTTACATATAAGCTTTAAAGTTTAACAAAATGTAAAAAGGAATAACATTTTCTTAATCTTCATTAGGTATAAATAGATACCTCATTAGGCTATTTAATTAAAGAGGTAAAATCACCAACACTGCGGAGAGCGCGAACGTTTGACACTGACTGCCGTTTGTTTGTAGGTGTTAATATATTGTTTAAAATATTACGTAACAGGGAGATCGTCACCGGTCACCGTACGGGTTATGCAACAGATCACTCTAGGGCGTGTTCGATTCGCTGATTTAGATTGATCCGAATCGATCTAACTGATCTGACGTGTGTTCGATTGGCAAATGATCACTGTTCCCCCACTACCGTCAAAGTGATCCCAAGGGAACCTGGGAAATTGCAGAATCACCAAAATCAGATCAGTTATTCTGTTTAGTCATTCTGTCCCTGTTTTTAGATTTTCGTTGGGTATTTATTAGTATTCTTTGATTAGGTATGTCTGTTTTCAAGAAAATTAACTGTGATGTAAAAGTAGAAATGGATAGACTGATGAATATACGTCTTTTTAAACCCATCTAGATAAATAATATTTCCTGAACGTGAATGAGAAGAGTGGAAATAAAATATGTTAAAGTTGTTTTACTTTAGTCCCCCGCTTTATAAAATACTACTGCGCATTTCTCGACTAATTTTTGAACATGAAATGAGGTTAAGTCAAAATCGAAACCCAAACGAACAACTAACATAAAAATCCGTGTTTTACCTTGGATCACTATGAACTGATTTTTAAGATTAGATCGATCTAAATCTCTGTCTCAATCAAAAACTGCTGTGGTATAATTGTGAAGCTTAGTTAAGAGCTGGCGTTTTTTGATCAATGTTTCGCTACTTCCTCCTTTTATCCAAAATTCGGCCAAAAACAATGACCTACGGTTTTACCTTTAAAAAGGTCGGATTTATAAATTATTAAAAGCAGAAAAAGGAATATTATGGGCAAATTTAACCAAATTGCGAAATTGCATTTTATGCTTTTATTAAATTATGAATTAAAGTTTTTTAACGTAAAATTAAATGCTACTTAAAGAGTATTTGGCCGCTTATTACGGAGAAGAAAAAATAAATGAAATCCTAAGAAAATGGCAATTGCATCACTAGTGTTGTCTCTTAAAAAATGGTTCAAAAAAATTATAGTAATTTTTTTTCGTTAATAAGTGATAAAATTCATTAAAACTAAATTGCCTGGTGACCAAATTTAGCACAATTTGGGCGCGGTCTAAAATTTTTTCGCGCTTATTTACGTCTCCATTTCTAACTACTTTAACAAGAAGTTGTTTGATACCTTCATAAACCCAGTCAGGCATTCCATTAATAACAAATCCACCTCTACTCGTATTAGTGATTTGTACAGATCCCTCTGCTTCTGCTGATGTCTTGTAATAAATGTTATTTTCGAAAACAAAGGCCAATGCATTACCTAAAAACAGAAAAAAGTATAAATCTGTTTATCTCAAGACATGACTTAATAGGTACTTTCCATTTGCTTCTTTTAAACAGCAAAGCAGAATAAAAATCTTTGCTTAGCTAAGTTGTTAATGGAACGCTTCGCCAACAACTTCGTATGGGAAATAGAGAGGGGCATACTTAAGCGCGGCAAGGGGGGAGGAAAAAATCTATGCTGTGCTAAGTTAGAGTTTTAAAAGGAACGCTCAAACTTAGCCGTTGGCTTTGCTTTGCAGTTTAAAGGTAACTAAAAGGAACTCTGTGAATATATTTATGTAAATGGGTATTATGCAGCTTTACGTTAGTAGTATAGTATTTGCAGAATTATACCGTTGACTCTTACTGCCAAAAATAAACTACCTCATTAAACCCTATTGTATACGCCTTAACCTCTTCAAAGAGGATTAAATGGGATCAGTGTCGGCTGAAAATGTACCTACACCACATGATTTATTTTTATAATTTAAAATAAATAGATATATAGGTATTTTTAGTTTTAGGTAGGTACCTATAATAAATGTAAAATAATGATAACAATTAATGATAATTGAAAATAATATAATTTAAAAGTATAACTATTAGGATAACAAGTACAATAAAAATTAATTAAATTCTAAAAAACTATTGATAATTTATTAAACATTTAACTCTGTATCACTATCTTCATCTAAGCGTAAACTTATAATTAAGGGTTAACAATTTGTAATCATACAATTGTAAAAATTTTCCACCTTAAGTACATACTGTACACAGTTTTTCCCGCTATCTGCAGACATTTTTCTTACTTCGTTATTAATTAATTCTACTACAGATGCATTTAATGTAGGACAAATATTATTTCTCCTAATATTGGATTTTAATTGGTGCCATATTAGCTCAATAGGATTGAATATACAATAGTATGGAGGAAGACGCAACACTGTATGTCCATTTTCTGCTGCAAGTTTTTCACACTCGTATTCCTTATTTATTTTACACTTGAAGATGCCCCCTATCAGCACAATTCCAAGAACGCCACATTCTACCACTAATAAGCCTAACTAAAAATTACTCGCCGGAAAACCACTAAAGACTAAAATTATTAAAAATCAGTTTGTATTTATATATGAATCAGGTATAGGTATAAATTGAATTTGTACCTGGTCCGGCTCTGCTCGAAAAGGTTTTAAAATTTGGGATTTAATTATTTATTTTATGGTCAAAGGGATAATGAGGGTTTATTGCAGTCAAAAGATCAACGGTATAATTCTACAAATACTATACCTTTAGTTTGTGTTCCTTTATTTCAAATCTCTGTTTTTAAGGCTGTTATGCTTTATTGCAGATACCTCGATTATTATAAATCTGTCGCATTTCCAAACTACGATTTGTCACAATCGTGCTAAAAATTCTTTAGTTTTCGAAGTTGTCTGCAACAAGTATAGTAAAAAAGTTCGCATGTTACCGTTTTACCTGAACATTAATCGCTTATTAAGGTGCATGTACGATTTTTAGGTATAATAGCAATTATATATTAAAATCTAAAAATAATTTTAATAAAACTTTATAACTTTTTTATGGTACTTTGATAGACTCAAGGTCAGTTACCAGTAAGTAGATTTGTTCTTGAGTCTTAAATAGTTGTTTATCTTTTAGAACACCGTTATTTTAATGAAAATGATCTTTAGCTAATCGCAAGATCAAAATTCTCTGTGAAAATTTTTATTTTAAATGGACATTCCCTATGGGTATTACATTTTTATATTTTAAATACCGGGTGTCCATGGAAGGTGGTTCGCCCCTCTAACTTTTTTGTTTGTCAAGATAATGGAATAAAATTCGGGTGATTTGTATACGACATAAAACTGCATTTTTTGACAGGTGACTCAACATTATAGAACTTCCGGTTTAACCGAAAGTGACATAAGCTTTCGAATTTTAAATGGGACACCTGGTATATTTTTCCTTTTTTTTGACTCCATATGACATTTTAAATACAACGATGTGTCACTTGTCACTTTTTGTCACCAAGAAAATATTTTTTTCCATATTTATTGTATTATCTAGAGTCTAGAGGGTTATGAATACCTTAAAATCACTTATTTTAGTTTTTTAATCTTGGGAAAAATACAATTTTACTATTTTTGGTCCCATGCTATGTGCTGTGTAAAGTTTAATCTTTAAAGTTTTATATCTCATTTTTTTAACGGCAACATGGTGGCTCGTCAGGTTAAGAAAAAAGAGGATTTTATTACGATTATTTTGATACCACGCACTATTAGGTTTTAGAAAAGCTGCCATTAAAAAACTTTAAAAAGTTAACTTGGAACTTTCCTAAAATAGAGCATCTTTTGAGAATAAATTTAGATTTAAATGTATTAAGTAGCCTAGACTGTGACCAGCAAAACTGATAAAACAAAATCATGCCTTGAAGAAAATTGACATGCCGACAGCTTCTGCCTAAGTAAATTTTGTTGTTTAAAAAACATGGAAAATAATAGTTTTACAAGGAGTGAAAAAGTTCTTAACCGACGAGCCACCATGTTGCCGTTTAAATAAAATGAGTTATACAATTTTAAAAGTTAAATTTTACATAGCACATAGCATTGGACCAAAAATAGTAAAATTGTATTTTTCCCAAGATTAAAAAACTGAAATAAGTGATTTTAGGGTATTCATAGCCCTCTAGATAATACAATAAATATGGAAAAAAAATATTTTCTTGGTGACAAAAAGTGACAAGTGACACATCGTTGTATTTAAAATGTTATATGGAGTCAAAAAAAGAAAAAATATACCAGGTGTCCCATTTAACAATCGAAAGTTTATGTCACTTCCGGTTAAAGCAGAAGTTCCCTAATGTTGAGTCACCTGTCAAAAAATGCAGTTATGTCGTATACAAATCCTTCGAATTTTATTCCATTATCTTGAAAAACAAAAAAGGTAGAGGGGCGAACCACCTTCCGTGGACACCCGGTATATTGCTCTTTATCGGTCAAATGCAAAATGCCGAATGTGACAAGGATGGAGATAAATCTAACTCCTTCAACGTGACCTATAAATAAAAGAAATGGTATGAATTTTTTGTTCAATTATTGTTTTTTCTTACATCGTTTCCCAGATAATATGGATAGACCATATAGATATTTAAGGCTCGTTTGGCGGCTCAAGTAAGTATAAAAATTATAAAAAAAATTTAAATCGCCTCAATATAGAAAAAATAAAATATGTTTAAGGTGCGCTCAGAGTTGCTTGCGGTAATGTAAATAGTAAGCAGTACTTAGTAAAAACTAAGCGGTAACGAGAAATCGATCCATTGGTGCCAATTAGTTGAGATTCTATAAAGGCCAATAAATAAAAAAAAAAGGAAACTGTTTTCTTTTAAATAACACTCTAAGTAGGGTTATGTTGTAGGGTGTATCAGCCAAATAAAATAAATTCGATAATAAATTAAGGCGTGTCCAAAAAAACGCTCGGACACATCGACTGGTATACCTAGTTGCGCATCTTTTTCAAAAATAGCTTTTTATACAGGATGTGTCCTGTAACAGTGGCCAATATCAACTTTCTTATTTTAAATTCAACACATTGTATAGGTATTATTCAATTTTTGGATTCTTCAGAAAATTTTAGACACATTTCATATACAATATACTATACCCATCTTCAACTGTTTCGGAAATCTTAAGTGTTTTCAGATTTATTGCATTTCAGCGTTTCTTTTTACTGATATGAAATAAAAAAGGTATTAATTATTAATAGTTTTGTTTACTTTTGTTTAAAACTCCTGACGTCCTGACGTTAGCAAATTGTTGTCTGTCTACATGACAGTAGTTTATCAGTGTTATTGTCGTTTGAATTTCGTTAACTGCATATCAGAAAAATGGTTTATTTAACAGACATGCACAAAATAACAATTCTACAGATGATTGGTTATGGAGATAAAACACGGACACAAATGGAAGTTGCTCGCCTATTTCATGAAAAATTTCCAAATCTGCCGCCTATAACTGAAGGGAAAATTAGCAAAATAGAAAAGCAGTTTCGCCAGCTTGAACATGTAAAGCAGTTAAAAAGAGTAGCTGCCAATGCAATAAGTTATGATACTAAAATAAATTAGATATTAGCTTGAGTTTGAGGAAAAACCACATACTTCTAGTCGAAAAACAGCCCCAATGTTCGATGTTAGCCATTCATCGATTATTCGAACATTTCAAGAAAATAAAATGTATCCCTATAAAATGATACCTACTCATGAGCTAATGGAATACGATTTTGATAGGAGAACGTATTTTTGTGAACAAATGATGGTAATGTTAAATCACAATATGTGATCCAATTAGAACATGTTTTGTTTTCTGATTAGTGCACCTTTACAGGTCACGGTCATGCTAATCGTCAGAATTGCCGCTATTGGTCTAAGGAAAATCCTCACTGGATTAGAGAAGAACATACACAATATCCTAAAAAGGTTAATGTTTGGGCAGGAATAATTGGAAATCATATCAGAGGTCCCTTTTTCATTAATGGCAATTTAAATGGCGATAATTATTTAGCACTGCTCCAAAATAATGTCTTGACAAACTTATATCCTGATCCAGCAAACCCAGATCTTCCAGCGAATATGAAATGGTTTTAGCAAGATGGAGCACTGTCCCATTACCAAATCAATACCTCAGCCGAGTATTTCCATATCGGTGGATAGGGAGGCGTGGATCGATGGAATGGCCAGCACGATCCCCTAATCTGACGCCATTAGACTTCTTCTTATGGGGTTATGTCAAAAATATTGTATACAAAACTAAACCTGACTTGGCTGACTTAAGAAGACGAATAACGCTTGCGATTAGATCGGTCACGCCTGAGATGTTCAGTAATATTAGAAGAAATTTCTATATTTACGATGAGGATGTTGCCAAGACGTTCGCGGCGAGCTTTTTCAACATCTCCTATATTAATGTTTTTTTTTTGTTTTTTACATTATCAAGTTTTACTTATTAGGTTTTGTGTGTTGTTAATTTTTGCAATAAATCTGAAAACACTTAATATTTCCGAAACAGTTGAAGATAGTTATAGGATATTGTACATGTAATATGTCTAAAATTTTCTGAAGAATCCAAAAATTGAATAATATACAGGGTGTTGCTCTTAAAATAAGAAATTTTGTATTGGCCACTGTTACATGACACAACCTGTATAAAAAGTTTTTATTAAAAAAGATGGGCAACTAGAAATACCAATTGACGTGTCCGAGCGTTTTTTCGGACACGCCCCCATGTATTTATTATCAAATTTAATATCAAACTAATTCTTACAACATAAGATTTTATACACATACTATATGAATGCTTAAAGCTTACATTACGGCAACTCTGAATCCTGCTTTACTCCCTATAATTTACAGTAGCTTCGTTCGTAGAGCAAACTGATGAGGCATGCGAACGTGTTTTAAAAGCGTTCGCATACGACAAATCCCAAACCGCTGACAGAAAATCCGGCGTTCTCAGAAGCCAAATTGTAACGTAAATGCAAAGCAAATTTCCAACCAGTTAAAAACCACGCATGCGCGGAGAAAAAATAAAAATCTGTTCACAATTGCTTGTACAAACGAAGCTATTACTCGTCGAAGCCGAAGCCCTTACCAGTTGGAGCCCATTCCACCAATAGTAAATCAAGACCAATAATACTGCTCTCTCCTTGCAATAACGTTCGACTTCCTGTACTCAGATTGATTATTGTGTAACGGGCTTTAAAGCTATGACGATACAACTAAAAAATATATATATAATTAAAACGAATTCAGATCGTAGCCTCACTGATGAGCCATGATATGGCGAAACGCGCCTGGAGATGGATCTGACGAAATGACAGGAAAAACCACTCTCTACTTCAGATAAAATTAAAGTGAACCTTTTAACCCATTTGCCCTGTCAAAGTTTTCAAAATATTGAAATAAATATATGAAAATTTACTGACTTTCATTGCAAATATATTACTTTATATACTAAGTTTCTCTAATTATGTATATTCATGATGCAAAGCAAAACACGTCATTTTCTTTAATTGAACAACATTGCATCTTTTCATTATTGCCCACGGATTAATTTATCTTTATAACATAAATACAACCTATATAGGACTTACTTTTTGATAATCATGTGCTACCAACAAATACTGACTATCGGCTGACACTTTAAAGTCAAATGCTGTAAGCGTTATCTGAAACAGGAAAAAGAAAAACTTTACCCTCAAAACCATAATTTTAATAGCCTGTTTACATTAGGTGTAGTCAAGGCAATTGCAATAGAAAAATGCGCTTTGGTGACTTTCTGATAAGCTGATGCAATTTTACTTGCATCGCACGAAATTATAAAATGTTCTAATTTGATTGCAAATAGCTTGCAATTTTAGTGATTTTTCTAGTAATATTTTCAATACAACCTAAAAAAGTAAGTTTTAAGTTTTTTGTCGATTATTCTGAATATTAGGATCAGTAAGATATTGCTGCTGATATTGGTTGGATTTTAAAAGTTGATTACATCTGTTGTCAAGATCAAGATAGGTTTATAATAGTATATTAAAGTACACGTTTTATAAAGCATCATTTTATAGCACGCGTCCATGTTAAAAAACGATGCTTGCGGCGAGTTTTATAACGGGACAAGTGCTTAAAACTGCTTTATATAACACGTACTTTATACTATTTTTTCTAATTTGTAGTTTTTTCAATAAAAAATACATCTTTAAAAAGAAAATAAATCCTTCAAATTTTGTAAATTTTTATGTCTAAATGTTATGTTGGTAATACTATTTTTTATCATAGTAGCCTATGGACAATAAAAATTATTTTGCGAACTGTAATTTTTTGATTTATTCACCCATTTCACCACGAGATTCTAAAGTTATTTTAGCGATATGAGATTTGAAATTGGACGGAATACGTTGTGTGATCCATATACATTCGGTACATGTACAGAGCGTTCGGAAATTCGGGCGATTTTGCTACTTTTTTCGAATTTCAAAATACGTGATTTTACGTCACGGCGTTGCAATTTAGTATAGGGAAGATGGAAAATTCAAATAAAGTTGTAGTTAAAATCGACATTGGAAGGTTAGCACCGGCGTATCCAGCTCATGCGTCTGGGGGGGGGTAATCGATCGGCTAGGATCAGACACGTAGCCAGGATTTCTTTTGGGGGGGGGGGGGGCTATCGGGATCGCGTCAAAGGCGCAAAAAAAAAGCGCCGCAGGCGAAATTTTTTTGGGTGCCACGCCCTTTTTTGAATCATGGTGCTTGGTTTTCAAGTGGGAAAAATAAAAAACACAACACAAAATCCTCAAGAAAATCTCAAAAACAAACCTGGTAATAATTGAGATGAAGAAAATGTAATAGTGTAGGAAATGTTTAATGTATTGCCTATGTTGCCGAAATCAGAGCTCGAGTTTCGGAGGGGGTTCAGGCCCCCTGTACCCTCCCCCCTAGCAACGTGCCTGGCTAGGATACTAGATAATAGCAGCTTTAAGGAGTAAGGACAAAAATTAAACAACGCTTAAGTAATCTTGGAGGGGGTAATTACCCCCATTACCCCCCCCCCCCCTTGTATACGCCGGTGAAGGTTAGTAGATTAAATTTTGGATAGGATTTGGCAGAAAATGATAGCTTGAAGCATCTACAAAAGCAAAATAGTTCTCCGTCAATAAAGTTATTATTTAATATGTGTTTTTTAATTAACTAAAACAATACATATAGATTTGTAGATCTAGGCAACCAAACATACATACATGGGTTCGTGTAGTATTTTGCATATTTGGACTAAAAAATATTAGTTATCTAGAATGCTATGCTAGACGGTGAAAAAAAACATGTCATATAGGGCCAACCTTTAAATAATAAAATTCGGAGTTCGAAATAGATCTATTACGAACTCGCTAGCGCGTTCGAAATAGATCTGTTTCGAGACAAAATTAGAAAAAAATAATTACTGCATTTATGTAAACGGTTATGCAATGCAATTCTAAAACTTGCATGCAGTGATTGCACCTAATGTACACTGACCATAAAGGGTTGGAAATCTGTACTATAAATGCATTTTTTAAGAAAATTTCATGTGCCTTTTATTGCCACACAAGCAAGCTTTATGTTATTAAAAGATATTGATTCTGACTTTTCATCTTTCGGATACCATCATCAGGTATGTATTTTTAAATAGGGACCGATATTTTTATTGCAGTTTCGTAGACCTTGCATGTATCTAATAAACTATTAATGCAATATAAATAATCAACGTTTGGGCTTCAACAATAACACCTTCAAGTTATATCTTTGTAAGCCGTAGGAGGTACATCCAAGATTTTAAATAATAACCCATCAATAACTACCGACGTAGCGCCTCCCTGCATCTTCTATTTTTGTTTATTTAGAGGACACACAACCCACAATAATCATGATGATATTGGATTAGCTTTATACCTATAGCAGTGGCGCCTCGTGCCATTTTGGTAAGGTAGGGTCAAAAAATAATTAGGGGGTAAAAAGGGCACGGCAGACAAAAAGTTTGTTTGAACGACGCCGAAATATTGCTAAATTTAGTTAATATTTGATAGTAAATATACTATAACGAATTCTAATTTGATTTAAGACCTATCTACGTATCTGTTTTTATCAACTTTTTATTTTGCTTGGTTTTTTCGTTACGATATTCAGAATTTAACTGAGTTTGAATGTTAACTGTACCAAGCATACAGAAATTAAGGATGTTGTGTATACTATGATTTTTCCACTGTTTTTATTATTTCTCAAATATGGAAAAGGTCATCGGTTCCTTTTTGGGACCAAGTTTCCTCCCCTCCAAATAAAGCACACATAAACCAAAATATTCTAATAAATAGCGCATTTGCAACGTATGAACCAATAACTGAATGGCGCCACCGCGTGTTCGGCACGTGGGCATGCCTACAGCAAATGACTGAGAGATTTCCCTTGGTGGGAAGTCTTGGGCGTCTGCCTCTTAAAAATTTAGGTACCTTCCTATTATTGGCCAAGATTTTAACTGTTATTGGAGGAAAACGGCGTGGATACGGTTCATACCAACGAAATAAGAATACAAAGGAAGTAGGGTATGGTAGATTGACAGTTGTCCGGGATGGGGTCTGATGGCGGCAACATTTAACGCACGCGCGTTTCCGGTTTACCTGTGGCGTATCATTAAAATGGTAATAACAAAATGATTAATGAAATTTTATTTGGACGAAAAAAATTAAAAATATATTTAGATTCATATATAGCTATAAGATACGGTAAGGTTGGTGTAATAAAACAATACAACTATTTCTTTTAATTATTTATTTAAATAAGGTAACGGAGGTGAAAGGGTAATGTAAATATCTGGTTAAATAACTAAAAAACACCTGTTATTATACATTAAAAAAAAATTGCAGAAGACAAATTGTTTCAGATAATCGGCAAAATTATTGCCAAAACGTCTACGTTAAAAAATAAAATTTTAAAAAAACCTTACTCTTTCTTCATGAACCAAATCACAAGAAAATAATAAAATATAATATAATATAGTCCTGTTTATTATAATATGTACCTAAATAATATTAATGAGATTTCTAGTATACAAGAAAATTGTCAAATGACAAACTATGCAGATAATACAAACATTTTATTTATTTGTAGTATCAACAACTTAACAAGTTAATTATAGATACATAAACCCCATTTCTAAAAGCTATCCTAAGCTATAATAAATATTCAATTAGCATTTGCCCAAGCAGTTCATTCCTTAATTTTAATTTTTGATAGTTTAAATTATATATTTCAATGTCTCCACAATATTTATTAAAATAGAGCACAGTCACAGTGGTGAGTTTTTGTATAGATTTGTCCTCGGTGTAGGAATATAAAATACATGTGCGGATCTAGTATTGACTAAGCCTATTCTAAACGGAAGCAGTCCTAAGAACTCTTTATTATCTATTTTGTCTCTAAATATTTTATATAAGAAAATAATTCTTGCTTCTATACACAATAGTCTTAAAGAAGGGATATTAAACAAATTACACAAAAGCCCTTGATCTGTACCTCTTGGTGGATAAACTGAAAATGACTTGTAGTATAAAATTTTTTAAAATTTACGCTGAATAGATTTTGAAAGAGCAATCTTATTGGCATACTGAGGATCCCAAATAGTGCATGCATACTAAAGTTTTGTAGCTACCAGGGATTTATATAAAGTTATTATGGCGTTAACATTTTTAAAGTATTTACAAGTTCTTATTATAAATCCTAGCATATAAAGACCATGAGCTTCTCGAGCAACATATTTAACAATTTATGATTGAAGTAAATAATTATTGGTTTTCTAAAGATAAACTGATATTAAATAAATCAAAGACCGTTATCACCTTGTTTAAGACTAACCCATACACTTTGGAGAATCCGGAAACAGTAACCATTAATGATTGTCATATAAGATTAAAGGAATATACTAAAATCTTAGGTGTGTTGTTGGATAGTAAAATGTCCTGGAAGAACCATGTCCTGGAAGAGCCATATCCTGGAAGAGCCATGTCCAATATATGTTGTAACCAGACGGTGTTCTAGTTAGATTCACAGTAGGATAATTATCTTCAGGCAGGTTTTGACAGGGTGTCTTATAAGATATTGCATAGGAACGTACCTGCCAAAAAAATATAAGTTTTTTAATTATTTGTTTGGCACCTTTACCAAATGACACAAAAGTAACTATAACGTGATACTAACTCTCTTTGTAAAATTTTTTTTTTATATTTTGATATGAATTTCTTTAAATGATAGAAGGTTTGGGACTTGCTTTGAATTTATTTTTTTAATCAATGGTATCTCCAGTCGTCCTCAGGTGAATATTGAGAAAACGTTTCTATCATTCTAGAAACATCATTGAATTCAGTCTATAAATATGAATTTCTTTGTTTATCGTACCTACACTTCCATATTTTATTACATTCTTTATCCATGGGTTTAAAATTTTAAAAGTAGATTAAACCAATAAAACATCTAAAAACTTTTATCGATACATAATTTATGAAAAAGTGACAAAGCAGCTTCCTCAGAAGCATAAATAAGGCAGAATTATTTGTATTCATATTCTTAAGTACCTACCTACATATTTTCCAATATATTATGTAATGACCCGATACAATAGTTTCAAAACTTACATTTTTTAACCTGGCTACTTCAAAAGTAGGCACTACTGCAGTTGGGACCAATCTAACTTTCAATCTTGAGGTTCTGTCAAAGCAATCTTCAGGAAAATGCTTCTAGCAAAGAACTGTATTTCGTGTAGGATCCCAATCACTTCGGTTTACAATTTTCAACCACGCCTTTTTTCTTAGGTAATTATTTGGAAAACTAAAAACCAATAAGTATTTTTAATTTGCTTTTTTGTAGAAATGGGGTAACCCAGTCGATTAATAAATAAATAATATTTTTCTCGTTTTATAAGACGAACGCCCATGAATGACATGCGAGGTTCGGAGGTTATGTGTATTTTGATATTAAATTAAAATATTTTTTTTTTCTATACAGATTAAAAAAGTTTATATATCTAAACATAAACTTACCGATGAAATGTAATGCCCAGTTTTTTACTTCATAGCGTTTGGGAGCACCCACAAGCAGCACAACGAACCATATTTAAAGCTTATTAATTAACCCAGAATAACAACTAATTAAAATGTTTTAATCGCTGTCCAGCGCTAAAAGTATACTCCACTGTCACACTAAAGTAATTATAAGTTTACTAGTATTCGTTAAATATGGTTGTTAACTAATTAAAATGCAAAATAACTCAAAAACGGCCAAGAAAGCAGAAATCACAGCTCGACCTGTCAACCACGGTCAAACACCAAAACAAACATGGAGTCATATTGTGGTGTCTCAAAATGGCCGACTTCCGTCGGTCGGTTTGTAAGGCGGTTTATGCAAAATCCTACTTCCTTTGTATTCTTATTTCGTTGGTTCATACGGAGCTAAGCTTACAAGAACTACATTACATATTTACGCATAATCGCTTTGCTAAAGCGCGACCGACTACGTTCCAGTTTTAAATAATATACTTTGCTTATTGATTTAAAAATAAAAATATAAATTGTAGGTGGTAGGGCAATGGTGTTGTAGCGCTACCTTACGGGCTGCCACTGTTCCATAGAAATATTTAATTTGCGCCCTCACTACCAAAATCCTAGAGACGCCACTGGGTGCGCTTGGTCTGGATATTGAGGATTAACATTAACTTTGCAGTTGATTAATTATGCATGCATCTGGCTACAATATTATCTACACATTTCTTTGTCCCAAATTGAATAAAGAGTAAAATTTGCATAATGTTTCTACTTTGTATGCATGTATCAGTTAAATTGTTGTTGTCCATTGGAAATCATTAGTAATACTTACACTGTCATTGGAAAACAAAAGAGGACTAGCTAGGCCGGTATCTAAATTGTAGAGTAGAACATCACCTTTTTGATCGGTATATAAAAATTGTTTTCCTGTAAAAAAAAATAAGTTACATAAGTAATATACATATTATGTATATATAAAATGTATACGATTCTATAATAGTTCATACGATAAACTGCAGTCATTTTGTTTGTGTTGTATTGTCACATTGTTTTGTCGAAGACACGTTTTTGAAATATGTGTCAGATAACTTTTAAGTAAATAAATAAATAATGCCTTTATATTTCAAGAAAAACCAAAATATTACAATTTACTTTACGTAGTTACGTACAGAAACTCTATCTATTGAGGTAGCATGGCGCATACCACAACAAGCAAACCTAATAAAATAAGTTACTTAAATAATATCAAATATAAAATTAATAAAGAAGCAGAACAATAATAATTTAAAATATCTAAATTAGTATTATTTAAATAAAAGAACTATAATAATTGACAGCCTGCCAACAAGCAATGAACAAATTAAACTCGAAAATTCAACATATTTTATCGTATCAACGTAGAATAGGGTGAACTATTTCCCAAAGGATGTATATATTTTTTTATAGAGAGAGAGACAAAAATAAATAAAAAACTTTAAAAAAGAAATATGTAGTCAAGTTTGTAAAGCTAAAAGATGCTTTTATACTTTATTTTAAATAGTTGAACACTCAAACCAGTCAAGTTATTAGGTAAGGAGTTATAGGCTCTTACCGCATTATAGGTAAACGACCTCTGAAATAGGGAACTCTGATGGTGAGGTTAAGTTAATCTACCTCTAGGGCGAATGTTGACGGAATGAACATTACAGCGGGGGACTAGGCGTTCACGGACAGAGGCATGAGAATTCGGCTCATTCAAGATTTTGTAAATAAAAGTGCAAAAATGTAGAAGCCTACGGGAATCCATATTTAACCAATTTAGTTCCAAAAATGTGTGCGAGATGTGATCATATTTTCTAAGACCAAAGATGAATCGAGCACAAGCATTCTGTACCTTTTGAATACGAGACTTATTTACGTTATCTAAACAGTGACCTAAACGAAATCGCAATAATTAAAATTTGAAAGCACTAATGATTCGCAAAGTGTCTTTTTTAATTTAAAATTTAAAATATGTCTATTGTTGTAGAGTATTTTTAGGGCCATGTAAGACTTTTGATATATTTTTTTAAATGATCACGAAATCTTAATTCGCTATCCAAAACTACTCCTAAGTTTTTTGCAGATTCAACTAATGCCAGCTTTATACCATTTAATACTATATTCAGCTTTAATATTTCCTTCAAAGTCAAAACAAAAATAGATCTGAGTACCATCAGCATACGCCTCGACTTTACAGTATTTCAATGATCTAAGAATATCGGAAGTGTATAGATAATAAAAAGTAAAGGGCCCAATATAGAGCCTTATGCCTTTTCTAGAAACAATTAAAATATCGTAAAAGGAAAGGAACATACGTCATCCCATTATCCAAATGTTTTTAGTGCCTTGGGTGGTTGGCGATGAGACAATGTGGGACGTTGGTATTAGGTTTCAATTTTTTTTTTATCAGAGAAATTATTTTGTTTAATTATTTCCCTAATGAATAATTAAAAATTAAAAAAATTTAAACCTCAAAAAATTTATTTTTCTTTTCTCTATTTGGTGGGGTCAATCAAAATTTAATGAAAAGCCCATCAACAATAAAATCATAATTTTTTAAGGGTTAGAAAGAAGACTTTATGAGAGCTCCTCGTACAAGGACTAACTAAAAATCAAGCCGACTCAATAAAATTGAACATCGCGATATACTGCAGTATGTCGAATACATTATAGGTAGGATATAGCTTTTTATAGAAAAGAGAATGTTTAAATTAGAAAAGATGGTAAAATGTATAGATAACAATGCATTATATTATTTCGGATTTTTTTAAATGAATTAATTTACGATTTGAGACAAATTTTCTTTTGCATCCAGGTTGGGAAATCGGCAAAGAAATATACTATACACTTTAATAAGGACTTTTATGGCAAACAGGGATGGTTTAATGCAGTGGCGGCTGGTCCTGATTAAAACAGGTAGGGCCGAAATATTAAATAAAAAAATCATAAAGAAAAGTAGAAAGAAACTTATGGAATAATTAAAAGCAGCACAATAAGGATATTGTTATAAATTAAAACACAAAGAATAAAGTGTACTGCTCCATATTTCAAACATAGATAGAATAAATAACATTCCTATTAAATTTCGAGGCCGTAATTTCTGCCCATCTTGAGTGTTTGTTATAAAAAAAGCAGACAAGAACAACCTAATTATTTTACCTGCATTTTTTTTTCAAGGAAAGCGAAAAATATCGCGAATGTCTTATTTATTTTGAAACGTGATAAATTAATAAAACTTACTGATTAACCTAACCCCAGATAACCGACCGACCTAACCTACAACAATGATAGGTATATATTTTAAAGTTAATATTTTCACAGAAAAAAACCGTACTAAAAATAGCTGATATCTGGTAGAGGCAGCAAGGACGAGGGACTAACCTAACTGGTACTAGCCGGCTAAAAAAACGCGTGAAAATCCGCCAACCCCGGCTTGATTTTGGTATCTGGCCAAGGCACAAAATTTCTTATGAGCCAGAGTAAGTAAGGACGATATATTTATTGTGGTATAGTACATCTCCCTCTCTATCTATTATAAGATTAATTAAAGCCATATGGTATTTTTCCGGCGGGACAATGAGCCTAATGAATAAAAATATAGCAACTGCTTTTTCTTATAAAATCGAAGTAATTTCTTGAAAGCCAATGAATAAAAACTAAAGTAATTGCTTTTAGGTCCAGCAATTGCTTAAAAGTCCAGAAATTGCTTCTAGTCAATGCTTTTTCTTAAAAAATAGAAGCAATCGCTATCGTTTGCTTAAAATATGATGAATAAATTAAGGAATTGCTTTTTCTAGTGTAACAATAATTGCTTTCAACTTTTTAAGGTAGGTCGACCCCTGCATCATTTGCTTGGTAGCAGTCAACTTTAGTTCTCCGCGGCATGCACGAGCGTTGCTCTTAATTTGTGTCTTCATTTATGGCTGAATATATGAACGTCCGTAAAAGAAAAATCTACAGTGTACGTAAAAATTGCAGATATGATGATTTCAGAAAGTTATATCGATTTGACTGCGAAAATGTTGAGTGGTTGGCAAATTATTTTTGGACTGATACTGGTAAAAGGCAAGGCGGTGCACTGTCGCCTTTAAATAAGATTAAAGTCTTTCTGCGGAAATTGTCTGATCCGGGCTTTCAAAATTCTGTAGGTGAACAACTCGGTGTTCACCGAACTATACTGTCTATAAGACATACACTTCTGTAAGGGATGCAGTTTTGGAGAAGGCCAATATTTTTATTAAATTTCCTACAAGTGCTGAAGCTTTTGTGAAAGCTAAACGGTTGTGGTCAGAGAGATTTATTTATGTTCCTTCTATTTGTGAACGAATATCAATTACTTGTCTTTAATTTCTTCATCACTACTATCACTTTCCTCATTTTCACTGAAATCTGCCATATCACAAATATAAGTTTCCTATTTTCCACAAATACGTAACAGATTATTATTGTACTAAATAAGTAGACCAACGTTGTTGTATTTACGTTAACTCTTTTGAAAATCAGGCACCAAACTAAACGTGAAATCTATAATCTGAACAAGTGGATAAGACACGTCTGCGAACTTGTGTTGAATAAGCATTTGCTACAGAAGTGTAAGAAAAAACAGCAATTGCTTCAAAATTTTATTCATATCCAGATCTAGCAATCGCTTTTACTTATAGCATTTGCTAGTCAAGCAATTGATTTTACTAAAAAGTAAGCAATTGCTGTTTTTCTTACACCTCTGTAGCAAATGCTTATTCAACACAAGTTCAGACGTGGCTTATCCACTTGTTCAATTTTTACGTATACTGTAGATTTTTCTTTTACGGACGTTCATATATTCAGCCATAATTGACGACACAAATTAAGAGCGCCGCACGTGTATGCCGCGGAGAACTAAAGTTGACTGCTACCAAGCAAGGGTTGCAGGGTTCGATCTACTTAAAAAGTTAAAAGCGATCGCTACACTAGAAAAAGCAATTCCTTAATTTATTCATCACATTTTAAGTAAACGGTAGCAATTGCTTCTATTTTTTAAGAAAAAGCATTGACTAGAAGCAATTCCTGTACTTTTAAGCAATTGCTGGACGCAAACGCAATTACTTTAGTTTTTATTCATTGGCTTTCAAGAAATGACTTCGATTTTATAAGAAAAAACAATCGCTACATTTTTATTCATTAGGCTCATCGTCTTAAATTTTAAATTATTTACAAAAATAATTAATCGTCGGGAGACAAAGTAATAACTATGAGTATAAATAAATAATTTGGTGTACAGGAAGGGCCATGGCACTGTGGCCCTACTAAACAAGCCGCCACTGGCTAACTGGATCTCCCACATTTGCAAAATTATTTTTTCTAATTTTGTATCATAACAAATCTATAACGACACGCATTTGCGTATCGTAATGAAGCTATTTCGATACGCGTTTTTTCTTTATTTGATGTTGGTAACATTTAAATGTTTTATTTCATTGACTTGCGCGGCCTTTGTGATTTACGAGAAAACCCATTTTTCGCAGAGGAAAAATAGCTTGATAACCTACTTTTTTATTCTGTGTGGATAACAGTCATGTATTTTGCATAAATCTATAAATCAATCTTTTGTAGATGCTTCAAGCTATCATTTTCTGCCAAATCCTATCCAAAATTCAATCTACTAACCTTTCAATGTCGATTTTAACTTCAACTTTATTTGAATTTTCCATCTTCCCTATACTAAATTGCAATGCCGTGACGTAAAATCACGTCTCTTGAAATTCGAAAAAAAAGTAGCAAACTCGCCCGAATTTCCGAACGCTCTGTATATGTACCGAATGTACAAGGATCACAGAACGTACTCCGTCCAATTTCAAATCTCATATCGCTAAAATAACTTTAGAATCTCGTGGTGAAAATGGGTCAATAGGTAAATCAAAAAATGACAGTTCGCAAAATAATTTTTGTTGTCCAGAGGCTACTATGATAAAAAATAGTATTACCAACATAAAATTTAGACATAAAAATTTACGAAATTTGAAGGATTTATTTTCTTTTTAAATATGTGTTTTTTATTGAAAAAAACTACAAATTAGAAAAAATAGTATAACGTACGTGTTATATAAAGCAGTTTTAAGCACTTGTCCCGTTATAAAACTCGCCGCAAGCGGCTCGTTTTTTAACATGGACGCGTGTTATGAAATGATGCTTTATAAAACCAATAAAACGTGTACGTTAATACTACTGTTAATACTATTGTTGCCCTTGTTTACTTTTTAATGCGAGTGAAAAAAATTCAATGGCACTCCAGAGGTTTTCACGACCTAAACAAACAAAAGCCACACTAATATCGGCAAACAAGTGACTAGTATTTTTTTGAGCACTTCCTCACATTAATAATACCATTACACGCACGCTACTGTTTCTCTTAAATATTAAATTTTAAAAAAGTCCGCTTCTAGAGTTGAATAATCAAAAACATCCAATCATAATGTAAAAGTAATTCCGTTACATTTCCATAAACCGTCTATCAGACACATAATATGCCGACCTATATTTTAATTCAAAGGAAATGTCTTGGTGTCCTTCATTCCTTATTAATTTAAAAATATTCAGTACCCAAGCTTTTCGCCGAGAAAAGCCTTTTAATTTATTCGCGAATTAAGTGGAATAGAAAATGCCTTATTTTCTATTTTTAAATGAGCGAAAACCGAGGCGAAAACATACTGAGGTGAAAATTAAATCAAATCTTTTTAGCGGAGTGTTTAGCTTTTACTGCCCTCTGATAAATGATCAGAATTATACGGGGTATTACAAATTCAACGCTTATCATTGCAGTGGTGCAATTTGGTCATTACTACCAACCCGTCAAAAAATTTAGAAAAGTTTAAGTACATGCTTTCGAAGATGGAAAGAAGGAAAATTTCTTGCTAGTCTTATTAACAGAGGTGGCAAGAAGTTAATTTTAGATTTTTAATGCCGCTTTTTGTTTTCTATGACTTGTCGCTTGTCAGATATTGATTATGACGTTTCGTCTTTCGGGTACCATCTTCAGATATGCATTTTTAAATACGGACAAGTATTTTTTTAATGCAGTTTAATCAAATATTATCGTAATTTTTGTTGTAGCTTTAATGGGTGCCAAGAATTTTGTCGACGTTTGTGCGTGACTACTTAGTGACGACTTTATTTTACCATATTCACAATTTAAAAAAAAAGTAGCTCAGAGTGAGAAAAAGTTCGATAACAGTTCATTCTTTCACTCTCACCTAACAAGATAAAACCGAATTACCTATGGAGAAACAATTGAACAAAGTCGGCGCGCTAGGACATTAAGCAGCGGCGGCGGTATTTATCAGTAGCATTTGCCAAATGCCATTTGGTAACGTCAAATAGGTACGTATTTTAAAGTATTCAATTAATAATTATTATAATAGTATCAATTAATATCTACGATTCCAAAGAACCAGCCGTTTTTCGTTGTACCAATACTCCAAACAAAATAATAAATATATAGGAGAAATCAAGGGAGATTGCTGTATTATAATAGGATTAAGGCTTACTTTAACTTAGTTTCATTAAAGTACTAATACCGTATAAAAGTGGATACCTACCCCCGTTTTATTGATTAAAATATAATAATTAATAAATAAATAACCATTTTGTAGCTAAGAATGTGTTTTATTTTTAGAATCATAAAGTAAATATAAATATTATGTAGGCTGACTTATTTTTTTAAGAAATATCGTATGAAACTCGTGGCTAAAGGATATTTTTTTACTCCTGGGAGTTGCAGCACTCGCCTGCAGCTCGTGCGCTCATATTTCCCGATTGTGAAAAAAGTGCTACTATACGCTTTTGTTGATGTTGAGGAGAAGGATAATTTTAACTGAAATCAAGTGATAATTACATTGAAGTTATAATGTGTGAAGGAATAAAAATGATTCTGATTCAGATTTTAAAAAGTTTCTCTAAATAAAATAATAATATATGTATAATAATAGTAACACATTGAAAACCCTTTGTTAGTACATAATATAATAGTAATACAATTACCTAGTTTTCTAAATACCAGATAGGGACCAACTAAAAAGTGCCTTTTTTCGAAAATTACTAAACATTTGGCTATATAACAATAATTTTGCACTGTCTAAAGATCTTTGCAACCAAAAGTTGGGCTTAAAAAATTTCTTCCTTGCAGTATAATTTATTTAAAATAATTATATTTTAATGTAGCAGCAGTTTATAAGCCTATAACAGTTTCTATAAACAAAGCCAAGGATATACTTTCACTGTTTTCAGAATTTATGGCGTTGCTTTGCACGATCGGCATTTAATGTTCTGTTAATTTTGCGAAAGAACAACAAAATATAGGCCAGGTACAAATAGTAGAACCTTTTATACATGCAGGATTTTTTTTGGCATAAAAAAAAAGGTTGAAGCGCAACGCAAAATAAATATGGTTGGAAACATTACTTTGCCTTACTTCTTCTGTTAGTTGTGGGTTGTCGTACTACACTCGAGGAAATATCACACAACTATAAAAAAAGTAAAACCCTTAATAGGCTGTATAAATGGTACCGTGCGAGCAAAAATTATTTGCATCAAAGAGGGCTTGCATTAGAAAACGTAGGCCTTGGTTTAGATCATGATATGGGGACGATCTAACCAAATCTAGGTTAAAATTTTGTCAAATTCATATTACGACATGATATGCTAAAAGTAGACAAATACAAGTAAGAAGAATATACAGAAAGAAAAATAATAACATAAATTACTGAAATTGGCCACCGCCATGCTCCAAGCATAAATTCACACGTCTCTTCATATTTTCGAAAGTGTTGAGCAGCATCTCTGGAGAAATGTTACCACATTCTTGGATAATCCTTTCTTATAATTGTTCTAAATTTGCAACTAGTGTTTTAAAAAAAGTGTTCTTTAAATGAGGAAAAACGAAGTAATCCATAACCGCTAAACAAGGGATTTAGGTGGGAATTTAATGTCTTATCGAAGTCGAAGAAGAAAGTAGTTAATAGTTTCGGCGGCCCCAAATATGCAGATGTTGAAACGTCACGGAGCTGGAAATCTTCTTCTATGGCAGAAGGCTATAATGAGATTTCTTGATAGAATAGGAAGGAAATAGCAAGCAAGATCATGGGGTCAAAATAAATTTGATGGTTAGAAAGTCTTATTTAAGTAGCTCCATTACATCCATCCATCCACACATTCAAATTTTAAAAAGTTTAGAATACTCACAACAAAATTAGTCCTTGTTTAATGACAAATGTAATTTAAAAATTAAGCTCTCTAAAATCAAGGTTCCCAACAGTTCTTGTTTCCATGGTTGGTCGGTTGATTAAAGGTGGATGTCGGGTCTGTAGCCTCAGCTTCGAACGCTGCTGCCTTTTGGCTTATTGTACGCCCCAGTCTTGTTAGAAAAGGTTGGTTCTTTCTACAAGGTCGAATAGTTACCTTACAAGTTTGTCATGCGGGAGATTGTTGCCGCGTTAAGTATTTCCGAACATTTTGAATCTTTTGCGTATTAGTGCTTTGCCGCTGTATATGATAGGGAAAGCCGTTTGGTCCTTTTCATCGCAAAGTTTGCATTCAATGGGTTCATTGTAGATTCCCATTGGTTGAAGGTGTTTGCTTAAGTGATTAAAGGCCTGTTAACAAGTCAGTTACTTGTTTTAACTGGGTACGAGTCAAGAGCAGCATTTCAGTTCCTTTGAGGGTTTACCGATAACGGCCAGCGTATGTATGTTTGACCAAGTGTAGATACCGTCCCATCGAGATAGATGTTGTTTTGAGCCCATCTGTCTAATGTTGTTTTAGATGCCTGTTTTGATATTCCAAGCGCGGGTTCAGGTCCCCTGAAATTTTAATCAGATCCGGCTCTCGTCAATTCATGTGCTTTTCATTGCCTTTTATCCCTGAGAGACCCACAGGAGTTTAACCTTGTTGTTTCAGAGCGTCAAAGGCACTCCATTGTGACTTTGATGAAAATCGGTAGGAGTTCAGAGCCTTAAAGGCAGCGTGTCTATCTTATGGGATGTATTTTTTGGTCGGGGTAGCCCTTTTCAAGATTATTTTGTACGAATGCTTGTATTGTATGTTCTCCTGCTTGGTATACTGTGGCGTAGTTTCCCAGGGGGATGCTGATGTCCATTCTGGGTCTTTCCCCAAATATATCTGCGCCTACTCCATTGGCCGTTTTCGATCCGTCCAGTGTGCAAAACTAAGCCTTTGTTTCCATTACTAACGTGTCATTTTGTTTTTAGGGTCTAAATCTGAAAAGTATATCAAAACTTACGTTTTCCCTTTTTATACCACGGAACTGACGGAACCACGTAAAACAAATACAATTTAAAAAAGCCACATTGATTAATAGACCGCGGGTATTACAGTATTTTGTATAATGATTTTATCTAACCGTATAAAATTAAAGCAGAGTTTCGGAATATTTTCAACATGAATTTATGTCTGCTAAAGCGGCACGCGATATGTCTTCCGCTCTTGGCTTCTTTTGAATTATTTTCGGCTTCATCACGCTATAAGGTGAAAACGGATCATATAGATCGGTGACTTGAATATATTTTCTTTTGGGGAAGTTCAGCAAAGGAGTAGTGCTGCTTAAATAAAATTGTTTTACCTATTTTGAAAGGGTGTTGAATGAATGGCGTTCGTGTTTATTAGTTCAATTATTGCATGACCTTGCTCGTGACTGATGATAAACCCTAGATTGCAGACTTTTTAAGCTCGTAAAGCCAGGTCAATCAACAGTAAACAATAACTAAGAATTAATGTATAGTTATGTAGATGAGGAATTTACTATAATAACAAAATCATTCTTGACCTTATGTTTGTTACAAAAAAATTAGGCCACCATGAATCTCTCTGGCTAAATACAGAGTCTCTCTTATAATAGACCAGGGTCGATAATTTTTGAAACCAAAAAAAAATAATAGTAGGATGAAACCCATTGGAAAAGGAAGAGAATATAACAAAAATAAAAGGAAAAATAACTTACGGGTGATCGGACGTCGGGAAGTGGAAGGGGGTGAGTTTTTAAGGGTAGAAAACGATTTATCTCGTTTTCCGGCAAAACTGCAAGTCCTATGGAAAAACGTTAAATGGCAAAGTTGTAGGTAATAAAAAGATCTACAACTTTTGTTTTACACTTTTTTCACATAACCTCAAAATTTATGTGAAAAATTCAAATAACCAAGTTTTTGGTTTTTTTAATTTTATCTTTTACAAAAAAAAAATTTTCACGAAATTTGGTGAAAACTTACCTTTTTATGTCCCAAACGCACTGTAATCTTTTTGATTTAAAATATTTATTTTTTCACCTTATTTTGACTTAATATCGAAAAAGCACCCTAATTTTCAATCGAAAATTCTCACGTCAAAATATCTGCTTTTTTAAAAAATTCGGTGGGCTTTTTGTTCGTTGAAATCTCTACTTTCTGATGGTGTAAAAAAAGTATACATTACTATGGTAAATGTTATCAAAAAATGCAAAGAAACGAAAAAAACTCGAATCAAAATTTTTTTTTAAAATCATTATGTTACAATTTTGAGCTATTTATTAAAATTTATACTTTAACTACTCGAAAAACGTAAGATTCCATGTTACATTGAGTAATTAAAGTATAAATTTTAATAAATAGCTCAAAATTGTTCATAATGATTTTTTAAAAAATTTCGGATTCGAGTTTTTTTCGTTTCTTTGCATTTTTTGAGAACATTTACCATACTAATGTACCTACATTTTTTTACACCATCAGAAAGTAGAGATTTCAACGAACTAAAAGCCCACCAACTTTTTTAAAAAAGCAGATATTTTGACGTGAGAATTTTCGATTGAAAATTAGGGTGCTTTTTCGATATTAAGTCAAAATAAGGTAAAAAAATAAATATTTTAAATCAAAAAAATTACAGTGTGCTTGAGACATAAAAAGGAAGTTTTCACCAAATTTCGTGAAAAAAATTTTTTTTTTGTAAAAGATAAAAATAAAAAACCAAAAACTTGGTTATTTGAATTTTTCACATAAATTTTGAGGTTATGTGAAAAAAGTGTAAATACGAAAGTTGTAGATCTTTTTATTACCTACAACTTTGCCATTTAACGTTCTTCCATAGGACTTGCAGTTTTGCCGGAAATCGAGATATATTGTTTTCTACCCTTAAAAACTCACCCCTTTCCACTTCCCGACCTCGGATCGCCCGTAAATTATTTTTCCTTTTATTTTTGTTATATTCTCTTCCTTTTCCATTGGGTTTCATCCTACTATTATTTTTTTCACTTTTTACCATTTTCAAATAAGGCTTCAGCCCTGGTCTATAACTGATAAATTCGATAATAATCCATGCATTTCTTGAAATAATTTCAAAAGGTGAATTTTTAAATAGTTAGTTTATTCTAAGTAATGTTCGATGGTCATCATTTTTCTTCTGGTAGAACCCTAGTCCAAAGTAAGATTCAATTGTCATATGTACCATTTCCGGAGTTGTTTGTCGGATTTCGTGTTATTCGTTGCTGAAGTTCCTTTACATTTTTCGATTTTGTTAGGTATATAAACTTTACTTCTTGGGTGGCTCCAAAAAAAATTAAGGAGGGTAAGATCTGGCGATCTTGCCGGCCACTCAATTATATCTCTTCTCCCTATTCAAGTTAGGAAAAAGCGCACTTAAATATGGTCAAACATTTTGCGCGTAATGTGGTGGTGCATCATTCTCCCTGCATCTTCCATTGGAACTTAGGATTTTAATGGGCGCATTTTACATATTATATTTATTAATTTTGATAACAATGATTAGGTAAGTGGAATATGGAACATGGTTCTCGGAGAGTATCCGGAATGTTTCCTGCAATGTTTCCTGACAGACTCATTTTAAGCTAAATAACGGTCGCAGTCCTAAATTTTGTTCGTATAAATTTGACAGTAAAGGTATAATGGTTAATGAATGTAACTGCTTAGAGCAAAGTAATGATGTACCGGATGGCAGAGCACAAGAAAATACTCTAAATTTAGAACTATTACTATAATGGAATTGGTTCCAGACATCTTGGCAAAACTATAGGAAAGCATCAGCCCACAGTACTGCGCAAATTACATAAGTATAAAATATCATGTAGGTATATAAATATCCAAAAACATCAGGAATTGAAGAGAAAACGCAGACTTTTGTTTTAAATTTAGGAAAAGGGTAAATATAGGGAATTCTCAGTCAATGATCAATGCACCTTTGCATGAACCAAATGTTTAAAATTTTAGATATTGGGGTACAGAAAATTAATACAGATTTGCACAAACAAGGATTTAAACGCCTCAAAAGGTTTGGTTTGGGCGGGCATATTTCGACATGTCATATTGGACCTTTTTTTTGGAACAGAATTTGGGAAAAAAAAATAAAACTTTTTGTAACTTTTACAAAATCAAATTGGACTTGCATTAGAAGAAGTTGCTCCTGAGAATGAAGATATTTGGTTTCAAATGGACGATTGTCCTGCCACCACGAAGTAAAGGAATATGTCCAAAGATGTTTTCGATGGACGCACAATAGGTTTAAATTACACCATAAGGGGGGCCAGCTAGGTCTCCTATCTTTCACCAAATGACACTTTACTGTGGGGTCACATTAAAAGCGTTATTTATAACAATTTGCGTTATGAAAATTTGGAAGAACTACAGATTGCGTTGCAATTCCAGGGGTATGGAATCAAATCTTTGCGTATCAACTTAATAATCGTTTAGTACCGTGCGAGCAAAAATTATTTGCATCAAAGAGGACTTGGATTAAAAAATGTAGGGCTTGGTTTAGATCACAATGATATGGGGACGATATACTTATCTAAACAAATGTAGGTTAAAATTTTGTCAAATTTATATTATTATGCAGGGCCGTATCTGAGGGGGGTTTTAGGGGTTTAAGTCCCCCCTTGAAAACAATAAAATCCTTATATGTTTGTTTGTGTGTATGTTTAAATGTATGTTTAAAGTGTAACTAGTCTTTTTTGCCACTGGTCTAACCCCCCCCCCCCCCCCCCCCAAATTTTGGTTCAGATACGGCCCTGTTATTATGTAATCAATGTAATAATGATATGCCAAACTAATAAGTAATAAAATAAGTAGACAAATACAAATTTATTTTTAATAGTCCATACTTTAAGTGGAGTGTGTATTTATAGGAAGGGAAATAAGACACTAAGTCTTCCTCCACTGATATATTAAACATAAGTTTCAAGGATTAAAATTGGGGCGATTCTCTACATGTTTCGAACGCATAATCATTCGTCATCAGGAGAATAAAATAAGGAAATAATAATAAAATAGGCGCTAGTAACAGTCCTAACGGAGCTACAAGATGAAGGTAAAAAGGAAACAGCTGAGAAAATCTTCCAACGTCATGGTAAACTTACCGAGAAGCCATTTTAGTAATATTGGCAGAGAATAAGTTGTGAAGGTAACATGGCAGTAACTCAAGTGTCATTTATGAGGTAAATTTATTTTTGTTGTTTACAAAATTAACAAAGTAAGAATATAGGTACAGAAAGAAAAAGAAAAATAATTACCTAAATTGCTGAAATTGGCCACCGCCATGCTCCAAGCATAAATTCACACGTCTCTTCATATTTTCAAAAGTGTTAACCAGCATATCTGGAGAAATGTTACCACATTCTTGGATAATCCTTTCTTGTAATTGTTCTACATTTGCAACTGGTGTTTTCAAAATAGTGTTCTTTAAATGAGGAAAAACGAAGTAATCCATAACCGTTAAACAAGGTGATTTAGGTAGGAATTCAATGTCTGATCGAAAACTGATTAATCTGTCGTCGAAGAAATTGCGTAAGTAGTTAATAGTTTCGGCGGCTGTATGGGCGGTTGCATCGTCGTGTTGAAAATCGTCCATGCACAAACCTAACCCCGTTTCAAAAATACGCTTCAACCATGAATGTTTTGTGCTATTCCGTAAAGCCCATAGTGTAAATTGTTCAAGAAATTGGAAAAATTAGGGATGCATCAAATTACTTGTAACGACTGTCAAAGATGACGGAATAACTGATTTGTTGTTAATTCAGGTAGTTACTGACACCCAACAGGTATTAAGCTCTACGGCTAAGCATTACGTCCTTAGATGCAAGGCCCTCTTTGATACAAATAATTTTTGCTCGCACTAACATGTTTTATTAAGCAAAAAGCTACAATTAAATATTTTCTTTAACAAATTTTTATAGATTTATTTTTAAATTAATTTTAAAACGCAACCTGCTTTAAACAAAAACAGACAGAAAAGTGAAACAATTTGCAAATTGTATCAAATAATATGTCTAATTTTGTTTTTTAATTAAATGTAATTTTAAAAGTTTTAATGCTATTTGAGATTTACTGGAATTTTCTAAATTATTATATTCTATTAGACCTTTACGAAAAATAAACCTATGGTGATACTTATGTTAATGTTTTAACACACTTTATCCGTATAAAAATTTTGAAAGAGTAAAAATAGACTGAGTTGTTTTTAAGTACTTCTCTTTATTTCCCGTGTCTGTTCGCCATTTCTTTTTCAAAAACCTAGTGACCCTGATACGATCTGTTTTTGTTTTTTTGATATCATAGATAACTAAGCGGACATTTTACATATTTTATTATTCAATGTCCACAGACAAGCGGACCTTCTAATTACAAAAATTTTGTGAATTCACTCCCTCTTTGATTAAAAACGAAATCGGTCGGTATATCTAATTAGAGTAAATGACCGGCCTTCACCTTAACCTTCATCATAACAAAGTAAATATTAGATCGCAGCATTTTTATTATTGAGCAATTACAACCGAACATAGTATACGCAAACGAGGTGCTAGTAGCTGACAAAGTAAAAAAACTAATTTGCGATTTGTAATAAACGGTGTTCATTGTTTTAATGGACACTAAACGTTGATTTTACGAACCAACCATCGACTGTGGAAATAAGCGAAAAATTAACGCTGCCGTACATTGGGCGTTTTCACACTAGCCGACACGATACCGACACTACAACGACAACGACACCGGTGGACGCGTAATCTCATGTAAGTAAAGGGAATGCTTTCACACTTGCCGATATATCGTTATCGTGTCGTTACAGGCGCCGACAGGTCGGCCACTCGTGTCGTTGGCAGTTTTTCCTTTTCCTAGTTGTTTCTGTTCTGGTTTTTTGATTTCGTCAATTAACTTGCTCAGCACATAATTAAATGTTTCATGACTCATTCGAAAGTAGTCGAAAAATTTGTCAGAATCCTTAGTCAATGTCTCAAAAAGAGTGTAATAGGTGCCGTGTAAGTAGCGCACCTTTATTATTGGTTGTATTAAAAATTTTCTTTGCGGTCTTCGCTTTTTGAGTCTTAAATGCAATAAATGTAGCAAATACAATTTATTTACAGGAGCCATGTCTGCGAATACCGGCACAACACTACGACACGACAGAGATGGCTGTCGGCAAATGTGAAAATACTCGCCGATTTATCGTGTCGGTGTCGCTACCGTGTCGTGATCGTGCCGGTATCGTGTCGGCTAGTGTGAAAACGCCCATTGGATCCACCACGGCAAACATTAATATTATGAACGCTCTCATAGATTTTTGGGTTTCGCCGATATCTTTGTTCAGTCGGTCTTATACAGTGTCACCAGTAAAGTCCGCATCATATGGGATTTTTTTTTATTAACTTTATTCAAAATTTGACTTTGGCATCAAGTGTTGCTTCGATCGAAATGAAAACTAAGCAAAAAAAAATAGTAGTCTCGTGATTCGCATTATCTGTCAAATTTTAAGTTTTTCCAAAAAATAATTAAAAAGTGGGGTTATTTCTGAAAATATCGAAAAAAGTTATTAGAAAAAGTTTTTTTAAATGCAGTTTTTAGCCCACATGCAAAACTTCAGCTGAATAAGATAATTTTGATTTTTTACCTATATTTTGTAAATTGCACCACTTGTGCAAAATAAGACTCGACGCAACCTACATAAAACTTCTTAGTTTTGACAATGCTTTATTTCAGATACATTTTCTTTAAAGTAGCGCCATATTAAATATGTGTTTTTCTACAAAATCAAAATTGGGCTATTAAACTTTGGTCGCATGTGATGCAAAGTTTATTTGTTTTTAACCCTGTATAAGGTAACTTTATAAAATAAGTATTTTTGAAAAAGTAATTTGTGACGCTCCAATCGCTATTTTTAACACCAATTTTAACTATCAATTCGATTTGCCTAACTATTAACGATTCGCATGCGCACTGCAGTGCTGTGTTCTTTAGAGTAGTTATTGTTATGCCATTGGCATATAAAAAAGAAAGACAGACATATTCTGGAGCTGGTAGAGCAAGGCAGATGTTAGTCAGCCGCGGTCATAGTTTTGTTTACTTTATAGTGTTTTGTGAAATTACGGAACCTTTCCTGTTAAAACAAACACATATTCTCTTGAATTCTTAGGATAGATGACATCTAGATAGAATAAAAAATAATCGTGTTACCAGTAAAAATTGTTGTTTTTACGTCAGTTCTGAAAATCGACGTGCTTACTTCCAAGGATTTTAAGGTAAATTGTGGCAATTTTAGTGGTTTTAAAAAACTGCTTTTTTTAAAGTTTTTGTGCATTTATTAAAAAAAAACCGGCATACTATTCGTCAATGCGTCCCTGAACAGCCCTTCCAAAATTAGATAGTAATTATTTTTTTTTTAATAATTGCAAGGTTCCGGAAGTTACCCCTGCATTCAAGCCATTTATACATGATGGACCTTGAGAACTGTGCCCTTAATGCAATTTTGCCAGAAACGCAATCGCCGGCAACCTATCGATCTTATAAAAGGTGCTTATTTAATTTTTTTTTAAATACGTATTTTTTAATATTTTGCATACCTATATGAAAATAAATAAGAAATTCCTTAAAATCCAGTCCTTTGAAATTATATCTTGGAAAAAGAAACGCACGTACATAAAAGTCAATTTCGCTTTCACGGATTTCTTTGTAAATAACTTTAGATATTTTCCAATGAGGAATTTTGGCAATAACGTTCAAAGAACTTTCTTACAAAGAAAAAAGTTAGTCAAAGTGATATGAGTTTATCATTCTTTGAATTTTTTACGTTTATACGATTGAAAAAGTGAAAACATGTGATTGATCATTCTGCTTGAGTTATTTATTTTCTTTTTAAAAGAATGTTAATCAGGTTTTACGCTAGATATTGATTGATACCTTTGAATTTCAATGTATATAGCACGACGGAGAGTAAAGACAGCAATAATCTCCAAAAATACATTTTTCGTTTTTAACACTGTTCAACCTTTTTTTGTTTTATTTTACCTTAAATTGACTCGATTTGTAATAGTTAAATATATCAAAAGCTCTGTTTAGTTTACAGTTCTGAACAGTAAAAGATACGGTAATAGCTCTTTGTGTATTAAGAGCGCAAAGTGATGCATTGTGGCCCTGAGCGAGAAGATCGACGCGTGACGCGTACCTTACATAGACTATATACCATTAAATCCATACAATTTATCTCGTGCGCAAATAAATGTTAAGTTTTATAGGTGATTATTTCGTACACCTGTCAATTTCGCCTTTTCGTCCAATCAAACCGTCTCGTTTTAACCAATCAGCTAGTATTATAGTGATAAAACTACGTGGGATTTTAGCGATTAAACGTCGCCATTGGCCCATCTAGTTCTGTCACAATATTTCGAAGTATAAATCAATGTCAATTATTTTTTTTTTAAACTTTTTCGGATAATTTCTGATATTTTAATACAATAACATTAGTACTATATTTATTTATACCTACTTGTTTTTATATAATGCACCCATGCCAATTTATTCCAATAAAGTTGCTATTCTTTATAAATTACAACACATTTTAAAAATACTTATCAAATGTCATTTATTATAGAACTAATCTAAAATTCTGACTTCTGCTTATAAGGCTGGCAACCAAACATACAATTATAAACTTAATTATAATTGTATGTTTGGTTGCCAGCAGTAAACTGTTTAGAAATATATAAAACATTATTACTCAATAGATATGGATGGGACATTTGGGGTTCACGAAATAATCGTGCCAAATATCACTCGACCATAATTTTTTTATTGGTTAAATTTTCCATTTTTCACTCAAACTTTTTTGGCAATTTTACTCGTTGAACTTTGGGCATGTTTATTCAAAGATTAAATCCCTCGAGCTTCGCTCTCGTGATCTAATCAGAATAAACATTTCCAAATTCAACTCGTAAAATTTCCAAACAAAAAAGTTTTCGTGACAGCCGAAAAATTTAACCGATAAAAAAACGAGGTCTTGTGATATTACTGTTGATTATTTCCTTCCTATCAATTTTGACCATCACTGACATGCAAGAATAAAATTCGTATGTTATATTTAATTTTCAAATGGAAAAATTTTATGACAGCTCCTGTCAGTAATTTTTCTGGAAAAATGTTTGATGGATACTGTCAAAATAAAAAAATTGTTGTATTTCTATCTAGTTATCAGCGAATTACTTTATCAAAACAATTCCACATAGCAACCTAACAACGCTTTCATTTTAAATAATTTTTTCGCAAAAAAAGTAATTTTGTGCAACATGGAGCGTTTTGGATATGTTCCAAACGAAGACATCAATTAAGAAGTAAACAATAGCGTACCCAGTAATACAGTGAAGACGCACAACAGCATTTGGAAGCAGTTTATGAGTTCTTGCTCTGATTAAATTATCATATTACTAGTAAATAGGCTTTTTTTGTCCAGTCAAGAAATATTCTTGCCAAACATCATTCGTGCATCTAATTTTTCCTATGAAAAAATTCAAATAACTCGTTGACAAGTAATTTGTCAACTCGTTTTTCCAAATTTTTTCGGAAAAATTAGATGCACTTATGATATTACCCCCGAAAAAATACGTTTGCACGAACGACTCGCCAGTCAGATCACCAAGCGCCCAACAGGGAATGAGAAATATAATTGGCCATTCTTAACCGCAGCAAGGGAGGAGGAAAATAATATCTTTTTTTAAAACCGACCAGAAAATATACACTTTCTGGACTATTTTTCGTCTAGAAAATAACCCTTTTCCGATCGCAAGACCGAAAAAGTGACGTTAGAGACCGGAAATAGTAATTTACGTTACAAGACCGGAAAGTAGTGTTTTTCAGGTCGAGCCATAGGCGAGTCCTGGAAGCTTGGAGAGACCTGGAAAACACTAATTTTCGGTTGCGTGACGTACAATATTTTTTTTAAGACCGACACTTCGATATATTTTATAATCTACGCGAAACAAGTTTGACATAAAGAACAAAATTAAAAATCAACGAACTGTCACTCGACAATACATCAAAATGTTGTCATAATAACGAAATCAAGGTGTCTTGTATTATCAAAGAGCGATTGGAAAAACAAAAAACAGGGTGACAGTGACATTAGAGACCGGAAAAGTGACATTAGACTCCGGAATAGTATATTACGTTACAAGACCGGAAAGTACTATTTTACAGGACGAAGCAGGCAATTTCCAGGGCGAGCCGCCAGGCGAGTCCTGGGAGCCTGCGAGTCCTGTTAACGTACTTTTCGGTTGAGTGACGTACAATATTTTTTTTACAATCGACACAAGACACCAGTGGCGTGCGAGAAAACGTTAATAATAGCTTACTATATGGGTATAGTTTTAGCAGAAAACTCTAATAGTTGGGAAAATTATGTTTAATAATAAATACAATTTGGTACAAATGTTCTTAATTCTATTTTATCTATTAATATCTATTTGTTAATTGTTATATTGAAAGTACAATTTTGTGGTGTATTAAATTGTAGACATGACGGGAAATTTTTTGATTCATCTTTATAGGATGTTTGTGAAGTTATATCCACTTTTGATCCTCCGGCTTCCTGAATTCTACTGGCTATATCAATCTTATTTTGTAGAGACTGTTCAATGTAGCCTTCGGCAACTTGGGATGATTTCCAGCCGCCATGTCGTTTTAAATTAAGGATATCGCCTCCACCTTCAACTAACAGTGTCGCCGAACTACGTCGAAAACAGTGCCCTGTAAATTGCTCTGGGTTTGGTAATCCCAAATAGGATGCTATTTTTGATGGCGCTTTTCCTACTGAATGCAAACCTACTGGTTGAATAGTGCATTTTCCTTTATTATAGAAAAGAAATAGCCTGCGATGTGGAACACTAGGCGGACGTAAAGAAATATATTTTCTATATATATTTAGGTTTCGTTCCCCAACAACTATAAATGACCTGGGTTGGTATGTTTTTGTATTTGGAATTTTTACCGCCAACATCGATTCGTTATCTTTAACATCGTCAATTGTCATATTGGTCAATTCTTCACGGCGACACGCTCCAGCCGAACCCATTATTAGTAAAAGCTAAAAAAAATAAGAAATAGTTTAAATATATTTTTTTTAAACACAATATAAGAAAAGAAGAACTTTAAGAAAACTCGTATTATGTATTTAAGTACTTACTTTGATTAAAAGATAATCATTATCAGGGGCTTCCAGCAAAAATTTGTCAATGTCTTCTCTGGTAAGTACGTTCGATTTTTGGGGAATGTATCCAACAGATTTTCTCTTTATGAATGCTATCAGTTTATAATATTTGCTTATATCAATGTTTTCTTTTAAATTTAACATAGATTTGATCATTGAGTACAAGCTCCACAGTGTAGATGATTTTAATTTTTCGGATTTTTCAGCAAAATAAGCTAACAAAACATCCTCAGAAACATTTCTGACATTTTTTTCTCTACACCAATTTTTAAAGACGCTAAACGTTTTTTCATACCGCACTCTGGACTTATGCGGCAACAAATCGTCTGTAGCTCTAGCAGCTGCCTCTGTTATTTCAACTGGAACGTCATTTTCTTCCCAATCCAAATTAAGTTCCATATCTAAAGTCTTCCACACAATTTTATAAAGCCACAAAAGTTTATTTATCAAAGTCAATATCGTACCTGACAGTTCGTTACTATGGAAGCAAGAAAACATAAACATGTCAAAGCCTACTTATAAATGAGTTTGGTTAATTTTTTTAAATTGGGAGCGGAACGCAACAAAAATTGACCGGTAAAGTACTTTACCGGTCAATTTTTCATTACTTTCCGGTCTAGACCAGCAAAGTGATATTTTCCGATCAAAAAATTCTCTAGAAAGTGCTTGCTTTCCGGTCGATTGAAAAAAAAAGCTTTTTCCTGTCTCTAATGTCACTTTTCCGGTCTTGCGATCGGAAAAACGTTATTTTCTAGACGAAAAATTGTCCAGAAAGTGTAAATTTTCTGGTCGGTTTTAAAAAAAGATTTTTCCGGTCCCTGTTTTTTGTTTATCCAATCGCTCTTTGATAATACAAGCTAACTTGATTTCGTTACTATGACAACAACATTTCGATGTATTGTCGAGTGACAGTTCGTTGATTTTTAATTTGTTGTTTATGTCAAACTTGTTTCGCGAGTTCACAAATTTAACAATATGAATTCAGATTTTGAATTATCCGACACGGAAAATGAGATTTCAGAAGAAATTTTGGAAGTAGCAAGGAAAGCGACTTACGATATATTGCCAGTAAAATCAAAAGCCCGTTACGAGAAGTCATACGACGCATTTAAAAATAATATAAAATAATTTAATGTAAGTATATCGAAGTGTCGGTCTTAAAAAAAATATTGTACGTCACGCAACCGAAAATTAGTGTTTTCCAGGTCTCTTCAAGCTTCCAGGACTCGCCTACGGCTCGCCCTGGAAATGCATGTCTCGACCTGAAAAACACTACTTTCCGGTCTCGTAACGTAAATTACTATTGCTGAGCTAAGTAAAATTTTTAAAAAGGACGCTCAAGTTGGCCATTGGCTTTGCTTTTTAAAAGCAACTAAAGGAAATTCGATTACTATTGATTGTGAAGGTTTAATATTTCGGATTTCTAGTTTTTGTGTACTTGTGTATTGTGTAGTTTGTAATATAAACAATGACTGGTACCGAAAACTTTTTCAAATTATTGATCAAGAAATTGTGCTTGAAAATGTTGTTTTATAAGTACCCAAGTTTTTGGCAAATTGTTAAATGTTACCAACTGATATTTGGCTTGAGGTTAGGTTCGCGATAGCATCGAAGTTTGCTGTTTTGTTTGTTTTTTATTTTCGATTTGATAAGGTAAGTTTAATTGACTTGTTATCTTGCTTATCGAAGTAAAAACATGACGGCGAATCATTTTTAAATACATTTTAGAAAAAAAAAACATTAAAAGCAATTTTCTAACCTCAAAATCTGATAGATTGGCAACCACTAGAAAAAAACCAGAAATCACTAGAGGAAGGTGGCCTTTGATGTCATACCTCTCATGATGGCATAGGTACCACAGGTATCTCTGGAATAAACCGGTTTTTCGTCATCCCGCATAGTTAGACGGGCGCGCGATATTGACCGTTCAGTTGTTAGTTGAATTTCAGTCCTGACATAGGTACGTTTTTATGTAAAGTGATTTAACAGAACAGAAATTGTTAAGGGCCGAAGTATTATTAGCCAGTTTTTAAACCAAAAATTTATTATGTTAGGTGCATTAAATTAGAATGCACGATTTTTTCCGATAACTATAGGATATAGATTGTGAAGCCTACCACGTTACTAACTTTCATTTAAGGGAGCAATCAGGTTGGCGCTAACGGGTAGGTTACAAATACTATTCATGTGGGTTCAATAATCTCGACGGGAGCAATATTTGTTGTTTTATTACTTACATTTGGTTATGCTATTAGCTTGCCTCTGTATCTTCGCCTTACAAAAAGACGCCGCTGTACTCTTGAAGATCTAGCAGAAAATTCGCACCATTTTTGTCAATAACGATTTGGAAGTAAAATTCGCAACTCATGTAAAATTTCGTCATCATATTTCAAATAATATTTTTAATTTATAGCAGAAGTCATAGAAACACCATTTTAAAGTTTTAAACGACACTTGGTATATTCAGGAATAAAATATGGAGCCACCAACATTTCACAAAATTTTCTTCTAAGTCTAAATAAAAATAAAACCCATATTTCTATTACTTAACGCAGCACTTACTTTGTGGTCGCAATGTACATATAACTTTGTAGACTGTCTAAAAATCGCAAAAGAAACTTATTTTCGACAAAATAACTTTCATACTTTTTACCGAACTTTTAACTATCCCGGACCGACGATACTATGGCGTCTTTAAAATTTCGAAAAACTTTTAAAACAGAACTGCTGAACTATTCACGTTTTTGCTTATATAGACTTCTATCTCCCCCTTCGGAAAAATGTTAGTAGGGATTTTCAAGAAATCCCGCCCAAGATGGCAAGATGCCCAAATGAGGACAAAACAGTATTTAAGTCAACAATCGCGCATCTTTCTCGCTTACTATGTTGTTTCCTAAAATTTTCCATCGAGTCTAAAAAGATCTATAGTTCATTCGCTTAACATAGAAAATATTAAAATATTAAAAATTCTTAATTAATTTCTTATGGGAACCGAAATCTAGGTCAACGCATGGACTATATTTTATTTGTCATCAGATGAGCCGGTCTTAGATTTGTTATACCGAAGGTTCATTTTTGTCTAACTTTATTTGACCAATGACATGAGCCTAAACTATTCACGCGGGGACTCGCGATTTGGATGTTACCGATCTTTGCTTTGTTAGTTGACTTGTGAATTTTATATTTAAAACTTCTTAAAATAAAATAAAATGTTATGGTAAGTTTTTAAGAGAATTAATTTTTATTTTATTTTTTAAAATTCTACAAAATGATTGCCCTAATTTTCAAAAGTTTTTTAATTTAATTTTTGAAAATTAATTTTTGAAAAATAAGATTTTATTGATTCATTTCTCAAAACTTAGAATTCTTTGCTTTAAAATAATTTCTCGGAAATTTAAAATAATTTTATTTTGTAATTTAATTTTTAAAGAAATTCAAAAATAATTCTCATGAATTTTTACAGAAACATTTTACATTCAATTAATTTTTGAAAAATAATTCTTTTCGATTGAGGACTTAGAATTATTTTCTTTAAAATAATTTACTTAATTTATATTTATTCAAATTTATTTTTAAAAGAATTTTTAAAAATAATTCTCTTCTAAAAATTTTTAATTTCCAATTGAAAACTTAGAATCATATTCTCTAAAACTATTTTCTCCATTTAAAATTATTTTATTTTATTTTCTAATTTATTTTTTAAAAGAATAAAACTTCCGTACTGAATCTAACATATTTTTGAAACATTTTCAAAGGAATGTGTATCTCCCCAAAACTTGTAAATTTTTCCCAAACATTAATGTGAAGAGATAAATTATTTACTTAAACACTTAGAAAATATCTGATTGATATGATATTCATAGAAAATCTTTTAAAATAATTCTTAAAAAAAACTTATTCCACTTTCCACCCTTTTTAATACAATGTACCTGACGACAAACATTTATTTTATTTTAAATTTTTCCAAAATTTTTGAAAACTTTTAATTTTTCTGAATACACATTTTAAAATGTTTAAAGCTTTTTAAAACTTTTATTTACAACCATGTATGTAATAATGACATTTCACCTATCTTTGAAAGGTGGAAAGTTGACGTTTCTTGACTTTTACTTTCCACCCGGGTGGAAAGTGAGCACTTTCCACCCGGGTGGAAAGTAAAATTGTTATTTTTTGTAATTTTATTAAAAATCGATATCTCAAAATAGTAAATTTTTTTTTTTTTAAATTTTAATAAAAATCGATATCTCAAAATAATATACAAACACACCAACACACAACTCATTACACAAATTCAACAACAATAATTTTATTTTTTATTTCTTTAAATGAATTATACCTAAATGACATTTATAAAAAACAAAAAATTAACATGGTTTATGTTTTACTTATTTACATTAAATATTACATTGGCATTATTGTAGGCAGTCACAGATATGTTTAAACCTTGCTGAAATTCTTCTTTTGAAAGGTTTATTTCATGATTATTTGAAGTTAAAGTAGTGTTAGTAAAACTTGAACTTGGCTTTGAAATCAATTTTGCCGTATTAACCTGAGTAGAAACCGAACTGTCTATGTATCCCTCAGCTACTGTGCTAGATTTCCAGCCTCCTAACCGCTTTATTTGCATAAGATCGCCACCGTTATTTGCGAGCAAAGTAGCCGCTGTTCTTCTGAAACAGTGACCAGTAAAACCTTCAGTATTCAGCTTCAGAAAAGCTGCAATTTTTTTTGGAAACTGACTTAAAGTGTTGTGCCCAATACATTGTTTACTAATTTTTCCATATCTTATTTGCATAAAAAGCTTTCCATCCTGTATATTTTTCCGTAAAGTTATGTACTCCTTAAGTGGTGCAATCCATTTATTATCAGTTATCATAAATGATCGTGGCTGGTACGTTTTGCTATTTTGTATTTCAATCGCGACCTTTTCTTCTAAAAAGTGAACGTCTGTTGTTTTCATTTTGTATAATTCATCTGATCGGCAGGCGCCTGAGACACCAATAACCAATGCGACCTACAAATGTATAAAATAATAAGTTAATATAGAAATAGTCAACCTTTTAGCCTAAAATACCTTTTGAACAAGAAATTCCATAGGTGCTTGTTCCAAAAATGTTTCAATATTATCCATAGACAGTGTGGTCGATTTTTTCGGCTTGTATCCTTTGTTTTGCTTTTTTAAAAATGCTAATAGCTTTGCGTGTTTAGATATGTCTACTTTTTCCCTAATTGATAGAGTGGTCCTCAACATTGAATATATTGACCAAAGCGTTGATATTTTCTTTGTCTTGGCATTTTCACTAAAATAAGCTAGTAGCGCCGATTCAGAACCAGGATTTTGAACTTTGTTTCCAATACACCATTCTTTAAAACAGTTATATGCCTTGTCATATCTCGGGCGGCTTTTAGTTGGCAGAAGATCTTCTTCTACTATTTTTGCTGCTTCTCGAATTTCTGGGGGAGTAGCAGCCAAATCAAATTCCTCATCTGAGAGCATTTTTTTGGTGTTTTGTAAAAACTTTGACACTAACGTTTTAAAAAAATAATATATTGTTTAGTGACATGGAAACCATATTCCAAAAATGATATTTGCCATCTTGATGTGTATTATTACCTACGTTATTTTATCACCTGCGGTTATTTGAAATTCTAAATGTCTGTCTACTTTTGCAATGGAAAAGTCAAAATGACATTTACCTTTTAATAATTATTTGAACTCAAAATAATAAGAAGTGGATGTTGGATGTGGTTGTAAATAAAATAGTATACAAACCTCGGTGAAAAGTTTCATTACTGTCTCTGAGATATAGTTTACCTCGACGCTTCGCGTCTCGGTAAACTATCTAATCTCTCGACAGTAATGAAACACTTTCCACCTCGGTACGTAATATACTATTTCTTATTCCGAACAATATTGAAATTGGGCGTCACAATCCTTTGAAATTTTATTACTGGTGATAAAATTAATTTTAATTAACTCAACGAAAATAATCCCGATTTCTTATTAAGAAAAATGACTTCGTATTTTAAAAACATTTCCCATAAATAGGATCTAAGGTTTTCGAGTATATTTATTTTTCTATGAATTTATTACCGAGTCGTCACAAGATGTTACTTTGCTATGATTATTTTAAATCTCATTTGTGGTTTTAATTTTTTATAATTTATTTACTAGAAGTGTGACATATTCCTAAGATGGCATATCCATTGGTTTCCTATGATGGCATACCTATAAATACATATCAATAGGTATGCCTTGATAGGCGTTATATTCAAAACGGCGCTACTTTTACTTTTCTTTTAGATATGTCACTACTTATAAGCTTCTAAAAGTTTTTTAATATGTCTTTAGATTGTACTTTCCTGACATTATCTTTTTTTAAAGTTTTAAACATATCGTCCCTGTTTTCACGAAGTGGCGTATATCGATTTTTTTAATTCTGCAGGAGAGCTGTTTAAACATTTTTTATAATTGTCTCTATGTCCAACTAAAACAATATTTAACATTTCTGTCTGCTTTGTTAATATGATATTTATATGGGCCAATACTACAATACTAACTTATGTTTTTAAAAAATGGTGTATTAGTATAGTCACAAAACGAAAAAAAAAGTATATACGCCTCTTTGTAGTTTTTTTCCTAACTCGGAGCAGCGATATACGTCTCCGCAAAACAAATTAAAATAATTGTTACAATTAAAATAACCATCTTTATTTATCAAAAACTACAGGCATTTACATTAACATTAAAAATACAAACATTAGGTACATACATTAATGGATTAAATTTAAATAATAGTCTTTGTAGGCCTCTTGTCTAATTACCGGATTTTTTCCTTCGCAGAGAGACCGTAATGATTCGTATTTCTTCTCAGGAATTTTCAGTTCGCTTTTATTTAAACTTTTAAGTTCGATATTGCCTGCATTAACTTTTCTGGAGAGAGAAATATGTCTAAATGAATCCTGAACATGACCCGTTTTAAAAAAAAATTGTATCTAGGTTTCGTTTTTCAACTTTAACCACTCGAACTTCGGACCACTTAAAATCTTCGCCTTGATTGTCCTTTTTTATTGATAACACTCTGAGATCTTGGGATAGTGTCTTAAAATCCCGAAATTTTTTATATTGCATTTCTTTTACTATATAAGGATGCCTTTTTCTAGCCAACTTGAAAACAGGTACCAGCTGGCTAGGAAGAAAAATATCTCCCTTTTTTTTATACAAGCCGAAATAGCACTGTGGGCCGAATCTCCCTCACTTTGTCCATGATTTGTTTCAAAGAAATAGTGAGTTATTAGTTCAATATTTTCACTTCTCGACAAGAAATAAAGAAACATTGACGGAGTAACACAGGCGTATATCATAAACGCCTGTTTAACGAGGTGGAATGTAATGCCACGAATAGGCGTGTATCATATATGCCTGCTTGTGGTATTCGCATTTGCAGGTTTTGCTTATACGTCCAACATACTTTTTGGTGTACTTTTTGAACCAGTGGCCGGACATATACGCCACTTTGTGTCCTGGTAGATTACGTATAATAGGTACATTTAATGCAATAAAGCGAGTTTAAAAAAAATGCGATATACGCCACTTCGTGAAAACAGGGACGATATGTTCCCTAGAATGTAATATTTTTATTTTAAGTTTTTTTAAAAAGTTTTATGTGCTTGAATTTTTTAACAATAAAAATGTGTAAACTGTAACAAAATGCGTCCTTTAGATTTTTGCATTTTACTGGATTTTACTATGATGGCATACTTTGTGATTTTTATTTTCTATTTTTTTTACAAAAAAATAGTTTTTGTAATGAATATTTAAGTAGTAACGAATATTTAACATGGTTAAATGGGTTAAAACCTTTAAACTAAGACAGTGACGTAGCAAGGGGGGGGGGGCGAATAGGGCGACCGCCCGGGGCGCCATATTAACAGGGCGCCAGAATGGTAATTAGAAATACGAGAATTTAAAAATTTACTAATACAATTACATTTAACTGTGACAGTTTAAGTCTGTTAATATATTGTTTTAAACTAAAATTCAGATGTATAATTTTAGTTTTAAGATTGTCTGGTAGGGCAAGTGGCGGTTTCTCCACAGGAGCACAGGAACACGTGCACCCCCCATACTTCGTAAAGAATTACCCCATAAAGAAAAAATAATGCGGTCATTTAAATTTATCTTCTTATATAATATAATGATATCTAGAGACTTCATTGTTATCGATAAGTTTGTTGCAAATAAAAACAGATGATTGTACTTTACTTTTAAACAATGTACCCACTAATGAAAAATGAATTGGCCTTTTTTATTTTTTTTATTTTATTTTATTTTCAATAAATTAAGTAGGTAATTATAAATTTTTAAAATATTTACCAAAAATTATAGACCAAATTTGGGCGTGGTCTTCAAAAAATTTTCGCCTGCAGCGGGCTTTTAGTACACCCCCAATTTAACAAGTCACGAACCGCCACTGGGTAGGGCGCAGAACTACTATTCGCCCGGGGCGCCAAAATTCCTAGATACGTCCCTGAACTAAGAAAATTATTGGGTGGTAAAAAAAAAAAGGTGCCATCATAGGCGACCTTCCCCTACAAGTTCCAATTTCTTGTCAATGTGGCAATAACTTGGGACAAAATTTAGTTGTTTACACGTGAAAAAAGGTCAACCATTACAATTTCTTCACCAAGAACTTGGCCCTTGAAATACGGGCTGAAAATCTGTGCATGCACCCGAGCATTAAGCGTTTAGTAAGACATTTTAAATTCTAAAGCCCGCATGCCTATTCTTGTATGAGTATGGCTTTGTTTACATGCGCAAGGCAATAAACCAGTGGCGGCTCGTTAATGAAGGGCTCTGGGGCGCCGTTCTCCCTGCAATTATTTCAAACAGAATCCAAAAATACCGAAAAAACCAATAAAGCAATGTATGTAAGCAATTCATTAAAATAATTCAAACCAAACATAGCCCTATTCCAACGGGTAGGTTATACTAAGCGCGGGCATAATTTAAACCAAGCATAGCCCTATTCCAGCGGCAGGCTATACTCATAGACAAGCAAGTTGCGCGCTCTCAAGATTATAATAAGCGTGGGCGACCGATTATTCGTCCCGATTCAACGCGAGTTCTCGTTATGACTAAGGAGGCGTGACGTCACCTACATATCGCACAACGAGGAGCTCAAAATTTTCCGCCCAACAGCTGTTCGCGACTCGCGATTTGACCTGTCGATACCGCTCACGTTTTGTTTATTTGTTTTGATTTATTTATTAGTTACATTATAAAGTTGGAAAATTTCGTCTAATATGAAGGTCATTGATTTACAGAAGCTTGTGTTTAGTAGTTCTCTGAGCTTAAGTGAAAAACTTGATTTAAAAAATACAGGGCGGCCACTACCAATACTGAATATAGTACAAGTGCAATCAAAATGTAAAAGTAAGGCACAGTTTACGCGTAAGTTTGACAAATAAATATATAATAAAAAATCCTGGATATGCGGTTCTCAGGACAAAAATTCTTTTTTTTTTTGTTTCGTGCGTGTCTTTTTTTTGACGGGGATGATAATTGGACTATAAATGGGGTGCAGGACTTAAAACATCTTTCAGAGAAAATAAAAAAAACATGAAAATAGTGCAAAACATCGTCATAATGTGGTAAGTTTTGAGATGTTAGGACAAACTAATATTTTAACTTGTTTAGGTAGTGCTTATGCTGATGAAATTAAAATTCACAACGAGAAAGTTATAAAAAACAGACACGTACTTTTGAAAATAATAGACATTTTAATTTTTATTTATTTAACGCCAGCGCCCCCCCTGACTCACTAGTCACGAGCCGCCACTGCAATAAACTTTTCACTTTCGTGATTATTGTTTGCTGATTGTCTATGGTAACGTATAGCGCGGCAATGTCACTTTGCGCTCGAATTATACACATAATTTTTTTCTACAACCGGTGTTTTTGTAATAATGTTCGGTAAAATGTATTGAATGCAAATTGCAAAACTACATATTTATTATTTATACTTATACCGTCAACAAAATTGTCGACATATCTGTCAAATACCATCAACGCCTACTTTAGTGTCAAACAGTGGCGGCTCGTGACTAGTGAGTCAGGGGAAGCGCTGGCTTTAAATTAAAAAAAAATTAAAATATCTATTATTTTCGAAAGTACGTGTCTGTTTTTCTAACTTTCTCGTTGTGAATTTTAATTTCATCAGCATATAAGCACTACTTAAACAAGTTAAAATATTAGTTTGTCCTAACATCTCAAAACTTACCACATTATAACGATGTTTTGCACTATTTTCATGTTTTTTTATTTTCTCTGAAAGATGTTTTAAGTCCTGCACCCCATTTATAGTCCAATTATCATTCCCGTCAAAAAGAAGACACACGAAACAAAAAAAAGATACCTTTTGTCCTCACAACCGCATATCCAGGATTTTTTATTATATATATTTATTTGTCAAACTTACGCGTAAACTGTGCCTTACTTTTACATTTTGATTGCATTTGTAGGTAGGTACTATATTCAATATTGGTAGTGGCCGCCCTGTATTTTTTAAATCAAGTTTTTCACTTAAGCTCAGAGAACTACTAAACACAAGCTTCTGTAAATCAATGACCTTCATATTAGACGAAATTTTCCAACTTTATAATGTAACTAATAAATAAATCAAAACAAATAAACAAAACGTGAGCGGTATCGACAGGTCGAATCGCGAGTCGCGAACAGCTGTTGGGCGGAAAATTTTGAGCTCCTCGTTGTGCGATATGTAGGTGACGTCACGCCTCCGTAGTCATAACGAGAAGTCGCGTTGAATCGGGACGAATAATCGGTCGCCCGCGCTTAGTATAATCTTGAGAGCGCGCAACTCGCTTGTCTATGAGTATAGCCTGCCCGCTGGAATAGGGCTATGTTTGGTTTGAATTCAGGGCCGTAGCCAGACCTGCATTGGTACCAGGGCATTACTGTTTATTGTCAGGGCGACATTTTATTTGGAACTCAAATTATTATACATCAAGTACCTATCAAAGTATTTGTATTTATGAGAAAAACAGCGTATTTATATCATGTCTAGTCCTAAAACTAACTTCGTTGCACGTTATATGACCACTAGTAAATCCATAAAATGCGCATGGTGTCATTGATGACGTGCAACGATTTTAATTTAATGCTTTTTTTGACATCATTATTAGGTATAATTAAGTAAATTAAAACATTACTAATGTCAAGAATAATAGTGTAATAAAAAATCATTATTTAATTTATCAGTTTTTATTATTAAATTTATCAAATAAAATATCAATACAGTAAAGCCGAAAACATAAAAGCTAAACACAAAATTTTAAATATACCCTGATTTAAATGTTTAAAATAGGGGAAGCTTTCTATTAGCACAACTGTGAAAGTTTCGCAGAAACAGATCTAGGTCTAGTGCAGCGGCTCTTCTTCGTTCAAATGCTAAATAGGAAAGGTCAGCCATTCGTTGATGCTGCATTGAATACCTTTGAGGTCGATTGATTGCTGTCAACGAAGAAAAAGATGATTCACAAAGTGCCGTGCTGCAACCGAAAGTAGCAACTGTTGCAAGAAGCTGATATGCTGCCCTAAAAGCTTCCCTATGTTTGTAAAGTTTGGAGAATATACTCTCTTTTTGTTCCATGGCGACGAAATCTTTAACAACCGACAATTCTTCAATAGATGATTATATGATTAGTTAATTCTCTAAATTTTCTGTCAGGGCAAAATATTTGTCTGTCAGGGCGGCGCCCTGATCCGCCCTATTGTAGCTACGGCCCTGTTTGAATTATCCCCGCGCTTAGTATAACCTAGCCGCTGGAATAGGGCTATGTTTGATTTGAATTATTTTAATGGATTGCTTACATACATCGCTTTATTGGTTTTTAAGTAAAGTATTTTTGGATTCTGTTTGAAATAATTGCAGGGAGGGTGGCCCCCAGAGCCCTTCATTAACGAGCCGCCACTGGACTGTCAAAATTCACAGATACACCAACCTGCGGTATGCACCCGCTTTAAATAATATCTTGGTATGTTGTCTCGCGGTAAAAATAAATTTAAACCAGATTAAAGTTAATCGTACAACCTTGCAGGGCCGGATCTACAGCGGGGCAAGCGGGGTGGCGCCCCGGGGCCCCCGACCCAGAGGGGCACCCCGGCAGGTGTTGGGGAGAGGAAAATATTTAGCTTTATTCGAATACATTGCAAAAAATTTTTTTGTCAATACTCCAACAAACTTAAAAAAAAAGTTAGAAAACATGCTCGGGTAATAGAAAAAAGCAAATCTCAAAGTTTGCTGATCGGACACGGACCTGATGTTATCAAGGGATATGGTCGACATTTTCGGAAGAGATAAGTTCAATGAAAGATGTTAAAGAGTTAGCCCGTTTCTTGATCATTCAGAATGCGTCGCTGTCGTCCAGTTATCCAGATGTGTGCACAGCTAGCACTTCTGATGTTCCTTACTGTCCCTGTCACTACTGCGAAAGCTGAACGGAGTTTCTCCAAATTAAAGCTGATAAAAAACTACTTGCGTACCTCAATGGGACAAAATAGACTCGGTAATTTAGCGCTACTGTCCATTGAAAATCGAAGAGCGCGCAAAATTGACTTGAATAAAGTGATAAACGAATTTGCCACTATAAAATCTAAAAAGAAGTGTTTTTAGTTGTAAGTTCTTGCGTTTGTGACAAAATATCATGAGAGCGCGGTGTTAACGTAGATTATATGTGTAGAAGATTGCCAGATTATAGTAATAGCTGTTCCAACAAGTTGGTATAAGATACAATAAATATCTACATTAACAAAATACTGTTATTCTTACCCGACATTGATACTGTGGTATTATCAAAAGTAATTTCAATAAGGGGCCCCAAAATTTGTTTTGCCCCAATGCCTATTCAGCTCTATCTCCGGCCCTGCAACCTTGCATAATGCCTACCACTGTAAAACATCAACATTTGATGTTAAGACATAGGTGTAGATACTGTTAATAAGAATAATCAACAACATATCAATATATAACCTTCCAAAGTACGAGATATCTTATAGTCACAAGTCATTATAATATACTAATAGGTATTTTATTTACGTACCAACCGCTAATTATTATTAAACATAATTACCTTACCTATTTATAAATTAGAAGTCTGGTAACAGAATTATAAAAAAATATAAATTAATATTGTGAATAAAAAGGTATAGATTCTGTATACTTATATACTATATATACAAGATGTCTGGAAATTCCGAAAGCAAGATTCTACATAAAAAAACATAAAAAGAAAGTGCATATTATGAATGTGTAGCCCTATTATTTTTTACAAAAATACCTTTATTTTATAAAAAGTGCTCAAATTATAATTTTTGGGTAAAAATTAAAAAAAAAATAGAAAATTTATTTAATATTCTACTTTTTACCCACAGCGCATATTTTGTGTGTCTTCGTTGTTTCAGTGTAGTAGTAAAAATTAAAGTATCTGCAGGTACCTTTTTTTTAATTTTATTTATTTCCTTTCTTCCAATAATTACCTAGTACATATCTACCCAAACAGCAATATTACGACCAGCCGAGGTTGGCCTGTGCGACCCGACATCGGCACCCAAGTTACCGTAGTTACAACCTTGGTACGCCTTCTAGTTGCACCAATGCGGTAAATTGTTTTTGAGTCGTTACAATGTCGGCAACCGACTTGGCGTCGCGTTTGAAACACCACCTACATACATTATTCTCAAGTAAAAATTATAGAGAAAGTCGGCATAAATAAACCCATTAGTTATATCATCTTTACCTACTTATAAAAATATGACAAAAGAATAATATCATCTTATACAATAAATTATGTTGGTATATTTTTATTCCAAGGTTTTATATAATTAAATACCTTTATTTGATCCATGGTTATGATAAAAAAAATATATTATAATTATATTACTGAAACTTAATGGTTGTGTAGTGTCATTCTTTCAACGTTGGATTTGGTATAAACTACAACGTCGTAAAATATGACCAATAGCGCCGTTGCGTTGTGCCGATTTCATTTAGTCATAGTCAGAGTGCTGACTATTATTTATACCTAATGTAACATTTCAAGCAGTACAATATTGGTCGGACGTCGCAAAAATGCTGCTTGGGTATCTACTCCTTATAATAATTAAAATATACATACCTGAAACCCAAGTGCCGTTAAAACTTTTTGGATTGTATTTATAATTTAATAGATCTTCCAAATTTATCGATTCTGCTACCAGCTGATCAGCCTGACTATTGTGACTTGATCCATTTTGTAATAATACAATTGCAGCTATGACTAATGCTATTACTATGGCACCAACTACTGAGGCTATTATCCAGTTCCTCTTTTTTCTTTTCCCTTTTGATATTATTAAATCCTGTAACAAAAAAAAAGGAAGTTAGGAAAACAGCCAGTATACTTTTGTTGAATAAGTTGAAGAAATAATAAAATAACAAGAAAGTAATGGCAACTTGGTTAGTGGTTATGCTCCAACCAACATAATATATAGCGGTCAGAAGCCAAGGTTTTGGACACGGAACAGCACTGGAGAAAACGAAAATTCAAAGAAGTAGCTTTGCATGAATCAAAATACCCATATATTTAGTAAACAACCAAGTATAAATATCCCCAATATCTGGAAGCCTCTTCTTGTCTAAAACCAACAGCTCACACTTCACACTCTAATAAGCACGTAGGCGCAGTCATCAAGCCTCATTGCGAATTATAATTTAGTTTACACTTGAAAACGGTTAGAGATACTAACTAACCCAAACAAATAAAGACAATAAGTCTGACATGGTATTTTTTTGATATTAGGTACTTTATTGTCTACCACCTTCAAAAAAACAAGCTAATGTGTTGTTAGACCAGCCACAATAATTCCTTTTTAGTAAAATCCTATCGTTGTTTGTGACTACGCGGTGGCGAAATGCGAATTGAATTGTTATTACAGCGAGAAATTCTTTAACCGAGTTGTGCATAATTTAATATTAAATATATATAGTATAAAAAACTAAAAAAACACGCTTTAATAATTAATCAAACTAAAAAGCGGAAAATAAATATAGTTTAAACTTGAAATTCTTAAGGCAGAAAATAATAATGAACGATAAACATTCGTATTATTGACGGGTAGAATTTTTTTTTTAATTTTTCTCTATTCTTAGCGTCAATATCTATACGACCCCACGTTTGTTTCATTACTATCGGTTATTGTAATAATTCTGACATATTGATAGGTATCAAATTTTGACAAGAGATTTTTTTGCGTATTTTTTTCAACTTTCCACCGTCAATATACATTATAGTTTTTTCATTATTATATTTTTTTTTTTAACGATTTGACATATTGACAACTGTCAAATTTTGACAGGAGAATTTATTGCTTATTTTTCTCAAAGTCCACGCATCGAATACTATACGACCTCATAATTTCTTTCGGCAAAATCGCTTCTTCGTTTTATATCTGACAGCTGTCAAAATTTGACAGCAGAATTTTTTGCGTATTTTTTTTAACTTTCTACCGTCAATATACATACCACCTTATAGTTTTTTCATTAAAATTTTTTTGTTAAACAATTTGACATATTGACAGCTGTCAAATTTTGACAGGAGAATTTTTTGCTTATTTTTCCCGAAGTCTCCGCATCCAATACTATACGACCTCATAATTTGTTTCGTCAAAATCGCTTCTTCGTTTTATACCTAACAGCTGTCAAAATTTGACAGGAGAATTTTTTGCGTGTAGATTATTGTATTGTCATCGGTTCTTGATAAGTCTACAAAATTTTAATTAAATCTGACCGTTTAAAGTGGGCCAAAATCGGGTTCAAAGAAGTCGGTTACGGACAAACAAACAAACAAGCAAGCAAACATACAGGTGAAGCTAATAAAAGCGTGTTAAAAAGGTAAGAATCCCCTTAATATTGTCACGAAGTTTTTCTTCGTAGGGGTCGTAGCGGTAGAGAAAGGAAAGTCTGGAGTCTATAAAATGGTCGTCTATTGGATCCTTCTTTTACCCTAGTAGGAAAACCAGCATGTCTGACGTGTTTCGGCGTAGGCTCGTTAACGGACTGACAGGTGCGTCACTTGATGATGGTCACGGCTTGTCACCTATTGTTGAACTGAAGAATGGGTGCGGCACTTGACGATGGTCAAGGATAGTCACCCATTGATGAATTGACCGAGCGGTAGGCTTCGATGCTGCAGCTAAAGCTGGCCCAGATTATATACCGAAATAAGTGATGAGGTTGCGATGCACTTGACCCCGATTGGCGTACAGTGGGTCGCAACCTCAACAACGTACAGTGGTCGAGTATCCCAAATATACCGGACCACTGTGAGTTTTAGTTGACAATATCATATGCATCATTATACTAATAAAAAAATTGTGTGTGCTTAAGACCACACGACAGAAGTGAAAACTTCAACAAGGTGAAATTAATAATATCGAATAAATATATTTCCTAAAATTGAACAACCCTTGAAAAAAATGCCAGAACATACCTGAGACGCAACAAGTGTCTATCTTGTGATCTTAAACACACAAACAACGCACACTGTTTCCACGTCGATACTGAATGCGACTGATGCGGCAGGCTCTTTCATATACGTTCATTCGGGTCAGTTCGGATTGAATATAGGAGTCGAATTCGAGCGTAACACAGCCGCGTTAGGGTGACGGGTGTACGCGTGACGGCTCAGTTTAATTCAGTGCCCACAAAAAGTGCTAAACGCGCCTAAAGAAGTTTTCACTTCAAAAAATTGTGTGTGCTTAAGATCACACGACAGAAGTGAAAACTTCAACAAGGTGAAATTAACAATATCGAATAAATATATTTCCTAAAATTGAACAACCCTTGAAAAAAATGCCAGAACATACCTGAGACGCAACAAGTGTCTATCTTGTGATCTTAAACACACAAACAACGCACACTGTTTCCACGTCGATACTGAATGCGACTGATGCGGCAGACTCTTTCATATACGTTCATTCGGGTCAGTTCGGATTGAATATAGGAGTCGAATTCAAGCGTAACACAGCCGCGTTAGGCGTGACGGGTGTACGCGTGACGGCTCAGTTTAATTCAGTGCCCACAAAAAGTGCTAAACGCGCCTAAAGAAGTTTTCACTTCAATAAAATTGAAAACCCCCTGCATTCTACACTACACCTTAGTTGACTTTTTTGCTAATAAAATATTCAATATGCAAACGACACGACCACTGGCACAGGTATTAAAATATATACATATATATATTATAGGAAATTGCAAAATCGAAAGTTTTTGTTCCATTTATGCAGGTACATTAAATTATTATTCAAAAGTAAAACATAATATAATATTCATGTGGATACGGCGAGCGTAATCGTCTTCATTACTGTCAATCATGCGTGATATATGGAACACAAAGTTACCGGATGTACCTACAAAATTAGATAACAATATGCGTGAGTCTAGCCTTTCATGCCGGCACCTTGGAAAGTTACTTTTTCACGGTAAATTGTTTTAAAATATTGTTATGTCAATTGGTCCAATTGGAGTTAATAACTACTAATATAGCTACAAAAATTTACATAACAATTTGAATAAATGCAATTCTTTGCTCGTGGCTGGCAATAAAGCTATAGTTATGGGAAGTTGGGCAAATTAGCAATTTTAAATTTTACAACGTTAATTTTAAAGTTTTTTCATAGTTACTCGATAAGCGAAATTACTTTTTCCCCCAATTGAATTTTACATCGAACATCACGAAATACCGTGCGAGCAAAAATTATTTGCATCAAAGAGGGCTTGGATTAAAAAACGTAGGGCTTGGTTTAGTTCACAATGATATGGGGACGATATATTTAACCAAATCTAGGTTAAAATTCTATCAAATTCATATTATGACATGATATGCCAAACTAATGAGTAATAAAATAAGTAGACACATACAAATTTATTTTTGTTGTTTACAAAATTAACAAACTAAGAATAATATACAGAAAGAAAAAGAAAAATAATTATTACATAAATTGCTGAAATTGGCCACCGCCATACTCCAGCATAAATTCACACGTCTCTTCATATTTTCGAAAGTGATGACCAGCATCTCTGGAGAAATGTTACCACATTCTTGGATAATCCTTTCTTGTAATTGTTCTAAATTTGCAACTGGTGTTTTAAAGATAGTGTTCTTTAAATGAGGAAAAACGAAGTAGGTAATCCATAACCGTTAAACAAGGTGATCTAGGTGGGAGTTCAATGTCTGATCGAAAACTGATCAATTTGTCGTCGAAAAAATTGCGTAAGTAGTTAATAGTTTCGGCGGCTGTATGGGCGGTCCTGTTGAAAATATCCAAAACGTAGTTCGTCGTCATGTAATTGCTCCACAAATGCAGTGGCGTAGCGCTACTACCGCGAACCCCCGCAGTTGCGGGGGGGTTCGAAGGCTCCGAGGCCCGAAAGAGCCTAATGCTATGGCCACAAAGGGGCCGAAGTCCTGGGCGAGGGGGCCCTAACACAATTTTCGCGGGGGGGCCCATAATTTGTCGCTACGCCACTGCACAAATGGATTCAAAATATTGTCTCTATACCGCTGTGCTGTAACTGTGTCATGGAACAAAAATATGACCAACAATTCTTCTTCGCGAAACAGCTAACCAGACACCAATTTTTTGTGTGGACTCTACAAAAAAATGGGGATTTTTACCACTCCACATACGTGTATTCTGAGAATTCACATAATCGGAGAGGTAGAACCAGGCTTCATCCGAAAAAAATGTCAGGTCTAATAAATCATTTCTTTCCAATAAATTTTGGATAAACCATTGAGAGTAATTCCTGCGTCTTTCAAAATCTGCGGCTTGTATTTCTTGGAATACTTGCACTTTATTAGGAAATAAATTTAGCTGCTTCTTAAGAATAGTACTTCATGTTCCATAAGATCTTCCCACTTCTTGGGCGTCTTATACAATTTGTTGGCGTATTTTGCATTATTTCACGAACGTTTGCAACAAGTTCTTCTATTCTTACAGATAGTCTTCCCGCTTCTTTTTTGTGTTGTATAGAACCTATTTCCCTAAACACAGCCACGGTTCTTTTTAGGCAATGATAAAGATCCGCAGCAACGTTAGGAAAATGTTCGTGAAAATCGTCCATGCACAAACCCGGATTGTATTGCCACTCACCATTTACTCTTACCCTGTTTAGACAATACGCTTCAACCATGAATGTTTTGTGCTGTTTCGTAAAGCCCATTGTGTGAATTGATCAAAAAATTGGAAAAATTAGCGATGAATCATATTTTTATAATGCATTTTTAACCTTTACTTGAACAAAATAACACTATATTAGTTTGTCATTGATAAACTCATAACCTGCCTAGTTAAATGGAATTGGACTATAATATCTGTTTTTCTATTTTCTTTACTAGCCAAGACTGTAATTGTACACCCTATTTGGTAACACACACTGCCCCTATCATGTGATAGTTATATATATAGCAAAGCCTATTTGTTTATTAATTTATTACTTACTTATCATCACGTGTAAACGTCACGACCTAAATAAAGAAAGTTAATCACTTTAATATACAATCTCTTTTAGAGGGTCTAATGCTATTATAGTATGAGATAGCTGCGCCCTGAAATTACTTTAAGCATTACCTTATACAGTGTCCGCAAGAAAGTCCGCATCAAATGGGATTTTTTTTTATTATTAGGTATAGGTAAAAATTGAAAACGCAGTTAGTTTTTGCTTACCTAAAAACCAAAAATGACGTATACTGAAGCAGCTGCACGACTTGCGTTACCTGTCAAATTTGACATTTTTAATAAAATAGGTTAAAAAATGCCATTATTTATCAAAATATCGAAAAACTTTATTCGAGAAAGTTGTTTATTTAGGCATTTTTAGCCTCTGTTCAAAATTTTGACAGTCTAATAGAATTTTTATTTTTTGCCAGGTTCTTGAAAATTTTGATCAACCCTCGTAGATTAACTTTTATACATCGATGTAAAACCATTTGCCTTTACTTCATTTGTAATCTTAATGCAATTTTGTGTAAAATTTTTGTTTCCAATTATTTATTTTGCTTCAAAAACTGAAATTGTTATTGATCAGTATGTAATGTTTGATGCAAAGTTTATCTAATTACATCAGTTTTGCCAAAACCGACGTTTCTCATTTTTCTTAAGTTATTAAACAGATGTACAAGAGGAAAATATTAGGAAGCTTTCGTTGAAATTTTACTTAATTGATATTGGATCAAAAAGAATAAATATTAATCGCTCGAAACATTTTATTCAACAAAAATATAGTTTAATATAATTAATTTAATTTAATATTAATTAAGTAAAATTTCAACGAAAGCTTTCTAATATTTTCTTTTTGTACATCTGTTTACTAACTTAAGGAAAATGAGAATCGTTGGTTTTGGCAAAACTGATGTAATTAGATAAACTTTTCATCAAACATTACATACTGATCAATAACAATTTCAGTTTTTAAATCAAAATAAATAATTGGAAACAAAAATTTTACACAAAATGCATTAAGATTACAAATGAAATAAAGACTGATTTTACATCGATGTATAAAAGTTAATCTACGAGGGTTGATCAAAATTTTCAAGAACCTGGCAAAAAATAAAAATTGTATTAGACTGTCAAAATTTTGAACAGAGGCAAAAAATGCCTAAATAAACAACTTTCTCGAATAAAGTTTTTCGATATTTTGATAAATAATGGCATTTTTGAACCTATTTTATTAAAAATGTCAAATTTGACAGGTAACGGAAGTCGTGCAGCTGCTTCAGTATACGTCATTTTTGGTTTTTAGGTAAGCAAAAACTAACTGCTTTTTCAATTTTTACCTATACCACAGCCTATACCTAATAATAAAAAAAAAATCCCATTTAATGCGAACTTTCTTGCGGACACTGTATAGCTCGCTGTTACACGGCTATCCTCATTATATGATTATTTTAACAAGTCAGCAACATAGATACCTGTTTTACTGGCTCAGTTTTTGCCTGGATAATGTATTTGATTAATGTCCAAATTAGTATTACACCGCATAGAAAATATTCGGTATACCTATGTATTATGCTGAAGTGAATTGCTGACCAGTTTTTTTACTTTGACTCCCAGGCCGATATATATTGTTTGTTTGATGTTTTGTTTGCATTTTTTGATGGTTACCTTGCAGACAGACAGACAGACAGCAACGAGTGCTTCTGAGTTTCTGATTCCAGGAGTATCTCTATTGGTGTTCCGCAGGGATCCATATTAGGACCTATATTACATATGTATAATATTATACGGCATTTCTTATAAATGTTATTGTCAGTTGTTCAAGACAAATATACGCTGATGATATTCAGATGTTTTATTCTTTTGACCCGGCTGATGTAAACCAAGCATGTACTTAATTAATAAGGATCTAAATGCCATTTATACTGCTTCTAAAGACCACTCATTATCTCTTAATCCTACTAAAACTATTGCCCTTCTATTTGGTAAAAACAAAGATCAAACATCGGTCCAAAATAATATACAGATAAAGATTAAAGAGGTGCCAATTTTCTTCTCTGAGGTGGCAAAAGGTCTTGGACTTTGGCTGGACACAGATTTGAGATTTAATAAGCATATTTCTGAGTGTATCAGAAAATGTATATTTAAGCTTAAGCTGCTATACAATTCTCGCACTGTATTAGATTCAAACGTTAAGCTTACAGTGGCGTATTTAGGGGGAGGGTCCGAGGGGTCTGGACACCTCCCCCCCGTGGGCTCAACATTAAAAAAAACTCAGAACAGATCAGATGCCTTGTTGCATTTAATGTAGACAGGGTGAACTGAACCTCGCCCGATAACAAAATGTAATAATTTTCTATTTTACAATTTTTGAATAAAGACCTTTATTATTATTATTATTATTATTATTATTATTATTATTATTATTATTATTATTATTATTATTATTATTATTATTATTATTATTATTATTATTATTATTATTATTATTATTATTATTATTATTATTATTATTATTATTATTATTATTATTATTATTATTATTATTATTATTATTATTATTATTATTATTATTATTATTATTATTATTATTATTATTATTATTATTATTATTATTATTATTATTATTATTATTATTATTATTATTATTATTATTATTATTATTATTATTATTATTATTATTATTATTATTATTATTATTATTATTATTATTATTATTATTATTATTATTATTATTATTATTATTAAATAAAATTATTAAAAAATTAAAATGATGTTCACTTAGTTTTGTAATTTTTTTGCAAACTAGAACTATTAGCAACACTTTGTTTTTACAAATAATGAAGTAACTGTGTCACAGATAACAAAACAACATGGCCAAACTTGGCAAAAAAAAATGGCAAAAATAACTTGAAAACCAATCATTTTCGGAATCGGTCATATTATGCAGAAATATATATTTTTAAACATAAATATTTAAAAAAATATATATTCCCATTATTGCGTCTCATGCAATGTCTTTACTTATAAATATTTTTGCATTAGTACAGAATTTATATAGTGTTATTTAAAGGATCTTTATTTTGTTATTTAATTTGGGATGACTTTTAAAGGTGTACCTATATACATTTTAATTTTTGTTTTGTTTTTTTTTCTGTATTTATTATTATTAAAGCCCGGACGGCGGTAAAAAACTCCACAAAATTGTCTAAACATTGGATGTTTGCATCCAGTAGATATTTATATTGAAAACAATGTAAATAATTAAGCAGTCATATTCTTTAATCTAGCCCCCCAAAAAACGTAAGGCACGAAGTATTAGACAAACGAATTTAGAGATTTGCGCCAATGGTTTACCATAGGAGAAACATTATTTTTGTCAATATTAAGTACATTAAAAGCCATTTAAAATACATTTTTTTTATTTATTAAATTATGTTATACTTTTCTATTGCAGAAATATTTAATTTAAACTTTGTTAGAGCCATTTTCTGTAGTTAACCAAGGTATTAACAAAAGGTAGTAATTAACCGCTGGTGCAATTATCAAATATCTGGCTAGTTCCGAGGTAGGTGAGAAAAATCAGTGACGTCGCCAAACGGAAAAAAATTCGACATGCTTTAACTAGAGTAAAAGATGCGAGTCGTATTTAAATTGTAATTGATGACTTCCATTCGTGTTTTTTCAGTTTAGAAAGTGAGCTTAACTAGTGACAATTGTGATTCATCGCTAATTTTTCCAATTTCTTGAACGACCGGGCTTTCGGAAGAGCACAAAACATTAATGGTTGAAGCGTATTTTCGAAACGGGATTAGAGTAAATGGTGAGTGGCAATACAATCCGGGTTTGTGCATGGACGATTTTCACGAACATTTTCCTAACGTTGCTTTTGTTGCTGGGGATTTTTATCATTGCCTGAAAAGAACCGTGGCTGTGTTTAGGGAAACAGGTTCTATACAACACAAAAAAAGGAGCAGGAAGACCATCTGTAAGAAGAGAAGAACGTGTTGCAAACGTTCGTGAAATAATGCAAAATACGCCAATAAATTGTATAAGACGCCTGTTCCAAGAAGTGGGAAGATCTTATGGAACATGCAGGACTATTCTTAAGAAGCAGCAAAATTTATTTCCTTATAAAGTGCAAGTATTCCAAGAAATACAAGCCGCAGATTTTGAAAGATGCAGGAATTACTCTCAATGGTTTACCGAAAATTTATTGGAAATAAATGATGTATTATACAGTTACAGCACAGAGCGATAAAGAGACAATATTTTGAATCCATTTGTGGAGCAATTATTTGACGACGAACTTCGTTTTGGATATTTTCAACAGGACGGTGCACCCGCCCATACAGCCGCCGAAACTATTAACTACTTACGCAATTTTTTCGACGACATATTGATCAGTTTTCGATCAGACATTGAATTCCCACCTAGATCACCTTGTTTAACGTTTATGGATTACTTCGTTTTTCCTCATTTAAAGAACACTATTTTTAAAACATCAATTGCAAATTTAGAACAATTACAAGAAAGGATTATCCAAGAATGTGGTAACATTTCTCCAGAGATGCTGGTCAACACTTATTTGTATTGTATTTGTCTACCTATTTTATAACTCATTAGTTTGCCATATCATGTCAGAAAATGAATTTGACAAAATTTTAATCTAGATTTGGTTAGATATGTCATCCCCATATCATTGTGATCTAAACCAAGCCCCACGTTTTTTAATCTAAGCCCCCTTTGATGCAAATAATTTTTGCTCGCACGGTATACTTAATGTTCTTATTACACATTTATTTCAGTTTAACTCATATTTTTACGCACGCCTTTGATTTCAATAAATACAAAAAATATCGAGGGAACGAGCTCGTTCCGAAATCCGGGCCTTAATTATTATTATAATTATTATTATTATTATTATTATTATTATTATTATTATTATTATTATTATTATTATTATTATTATTATTATTATTATTATTATTATTATTATTATTATTATTATTATTATTATTATTAAATATAGTTCTTTGTCATATTTTTTTACCTTTATTTTGAATTTATATAGTTGTAGTTATAAGTTATGTTTGATAAACAGCATTTAAAATTAAAGTAAATTTCTACTGGTTTCTATTTTGTTATTTTAATAGTTGTTATACCCTGTTTATTGACTGGAAAGTACTAATTTTCAAATGGCTTAACCAAATAAAGTTAATTTTGGAGCAGCCGGAATTTGCGTAGTAAAACAAGAAGCTCCAGATAATCAATAAGCAACTAAATTTTTGCATAACTTGGTTTCTTAAAATCGTGGGTGGATAGCTACCTGCTAACAAATTGCGAAAGTCATAACATACATCCTGATTTAGTTTGCTTTCGCCAGTGCATTGTTTAGACTGCTAACTCGATCGAATTAATGTAGAACAGGTGCTACATACATATAATAATAATAAACACGGATTATTTCTCTGGTCAAGGTAGTTTAGTGACATATACGATTCAGCCAATTACGCGTAACTTGTTTTGTAGTACAAACTTTCAAATAATAATCATTTTATGTCAGCGAAGATTATTGTTAAGTTCTATTCGTCGTGGTCCTACTAGACGCGAATAAAATAAGTTTGAGGCATTCCAAAATATAATATAATACAGGGTGTTTCAATAAAAACTCCCAGGCCGATCATTTAGAAAACTAAAAGTGACATGTAAATTCTGTAAACGCCAGTTTTTAGCCTCTATGATTGGCTTCACAACTATGTAAAAAATGTGTTTGAATAATACAAGATGTAGGTGGCACCACGATGCAAAGAATTTTTTCGATCACAGGAACTTTTAAATGTAGTGGTTCATAGAGATAATTAATTTTTGATCAAATTATGTCCCATAAAATTTTTTAATAAATCCAACATGAACGGAGATATTTGGGGTTAAGTTTTTTTTTTAAATAATTTTAACGAGTATTTTAATTATAAATAATTTTAATAGGTATCCTTTAAGATTTTAATTTAATTTTGGTAATGATAATTTTAGTGATAAAACGATCGTGTAGCGCTAAATTATTACGTCCAGTGACGTCTCAGGTGGCGCCTGCTTAACAAATAATATTTGCGAAAAATAAGACGCTACTGAGTTTTTGGTAATTTTTATATTTTTTTCGAATTAAGCAACTAAAAATATCCTTTTCTTGTCTGGTAAATTGTTTTCATATCGTGCTTCGTTTTCGAGAAATAAAAATAAAAACATTTTATTGCATATCTCTGGAAAACAAAATTAATACGTTGTGTTTTTTGTTGTTTTAAAGCAAAGTTAAAATATTTAAGCATAATAAAATAAAATTAAAAGATGTTTTAAAATTTATGAAAGAACTGATGAGAAATTATACAAAATTATTAATGAAAATTAGAACAATACCGAAAACTAACTAATGGGGTCAAATGAGGTGTTCAAAATTATTGCCGTTTTCATACACACACATAACAAATCGATACCTATAATAATTCGGTTCTGCAAACTCTCAATAGTGTATTTTGATTAATAGCAAAAAAACAACGTATTAATTATTTAATGATTTTTGTTTTTCAGCGATATGCAATATGATTGTTTTTATTTTTATTTCTCGAAAACGAAGCAAGATATGAAAACAATTTAACAGACAAGAAAAGAATATTTTTAGTTGCTTAATCCGAAAAAAATATAAAAATTACCAAAAACTCAGTAGCGTCTTAATTTTTGCCAATATTATTTGTTAAGGCGCCCCCTGAGACGTCACTGGACGTAATAATTTAGCGCTACACGAGTGTTTTATCACTAAAATTATCATTACCAAAATTAAATTAAATCTGCTAAAGGATATTAAAAATATTTATAATTAAAATACTCGTTAAAATTATTTAAAAAAAAACTTAACCCCAAATATCTCCGTTCATGTTGGATTTATCAAAAATTTTTATGGAACATAATTTGATCACAAATTAATTATCTTTAATAACCACAATGTCCTGTTATCGAAAAGAATCTTTGCATCGTGGCGCCACCTACCCCTTGAATTATTAAAACACATTCTTTACACAGTTGTGAAGCCAATCATAGAGGCTAAAAACTGGCTGTTACAGAATTTACACGTCACTTTTAGTTTTCAAAATAATTGGCCCGGGAGTTTTTATTGAAACACCCTGTATAGCTACCAATCAAATCGAGCTGGTTTTTTGTTTTTTTTTTTCGGCAAGAACAAATCGAAAAAGCATTAACCAATTTTCGTCATCAAAACATTTTAATTATAAATCTCTTATAGCCCTGTGGAGCCAAGTAAAAATAGTAGCAGTAGCGTAGTAGCTTACAGACTACAAGTTTGAACTTGTGGTATATCGCTAATCGGTACCCTAATATTAGTACCTACCTACCTGGAAATTAAATGCTTTATTTTTATCGTTTTCTTTGTATCCACAGTCATGTACCGTGCGAGCAAAAAGTATTTGCATTAAAGAGGGCCTTGCATGTAATGCTTAGCGGTAGAGCTTAATACCTGTTGGGTGTCAGTAACTACCTGCATTAACAATCAATCAGTTAATCCGTGATCTTTGACAGTCGTTACAAGTAATATGATTCATAGCTAATTTTTCGCTTCGTTTCCGACATTTCAACAAAGAGTATTTCAAGGAGAACTCACAAAACAAATAATTGTATTCAAAAGCACGCACTAATAACAAAATACTAAAAGAAAAATGCAAAAATTACAACTTTCTTTTCAAATTTCCGTAGCCAAAACACGATTGACAGTAGAATCTGACAGATTCTGACACAGCAAATTTGATTGAAATACCACCAGAGGAACGTCAATTTCGCGCATGCGCATATAAATTTGGTTATCGCGAAAAGGCCCTCTTTCGCCTCTTATTAGTGCATTACTCTTTGCTGTAACGTTAGATAATGAATGAATATCAAAAATTCTGCGTCACTCGCAGTAAAAACGACAAGTACATCGTTTCCGTTGTGATTACCCTAAAGCATGATTTATTTGACATCATTACAAATGCATCTAATACAGGGTGATCCACGACGGGTGGCGAGCGGCTGTATCTCCAAAACCATACATGCTACGACTTGGGGTAAAAAAATCATTAGGAAATATGAGCAAAAAAAAATCACTGGAAAGAGGTAATTTTTAAGTTTCTAATTTTACCGCTAGGGTGCTTAGTCGCTATGTTATGATAGAAAGTCCTTAATTTCTACTAATAAATGCAATACAATGCATGTCAGAAATTAAGTTTTTACATGCTCTGTAATATCCTCTATAAATTTTGTAATAATTTTTTTTGTAGTTACCATGGTAACAGTGTGGAAAAGGTTAACGAATAAAAATACTTAAAAGGCTGTAACTTCGGTCTGCGTTCACCGAACTTAACAAATTATGGTTTATTTTAAAGAACGTTTTATTCTGATTGAACGTTGATATAAATATTATTAAAACTAATGCGTTAGGTTAATAATAGAGGGTACTTTTAAAAAAATATATTGCTGAATAATTAATTAATTATTTATTTATTTTTTTAGGGGCAAGCCCATTTTACACATTAAATCAACATTGTAAATTGAGTGATTAGTACAATAAGTGTACATAAGTATAAATACTATAATATATACCTATCCTAAGCGTAATACTGAAAGTAAGTAGGTAAGAATAAGAATTGAGAAGTAATAACAAAAATGAACAAACAAAAGAAATAAAGTTATTAAAAGAGTCTAAGTTAAATTCACAGATCTGAGTTGCCTATTAAAAGAAGTGTAGCTATTGCTAAAGAAATGAATATTGTGGTTTAGGTTGGCCATTTTTGAAGCCCTTGTGATAAAGTTTTTATGTTCGTAATTCGTCCTATGGAATGGTTGAGCAAAAGTCACCGTTGATCTGGTGTTCCTTGTAGGAGCCTGTAATCCTATTGGCAATAGCAGTTCACTACAATCAACCAGGAAATTAACGATCTTAAAAAAAAAGTCTTAAACCTCTCTGCCTGCGTCTACTGATCATTGGTTCGATGTTAAACAAAAGATATAAATTATTATAGTCGTACACGTGTAAAAAAGTAAAAGGAAAAAAAAGTGAAGAGGATTGGAATGTTTATAAAAAAAATCGTAACATTTGTGTTTCAGTATTAAGAGAAGAAAAAACAAATTATTATGAAAAACAAATAGATAATAATAAAAAAAAACAGTAAGAAAATGTGGAAAACCTTAAGGAATTTAGTTAAACCAACTACAAAAATAGATATTAAAGAAATAATATTTGAAGAAGGTAAAATATCAAACAAGAATATCATTGCTGAAAAATTAAACTCATATTATGTTCAGAGCGTTGAAGATATTATTGCCTCAATAAATGTGGGAAACCATTCTATATGTCCTAAAATTTCTAGAAATAAAAACATTATGGAAAATTTTTCTAAAGTATCTCTTAATAATTTAAGAAAAATTATAAATGATTTAAATTCAAATGAAAATTATAACGAGGTTTTAACTAAGAAATTGATGAAAGAAACATTTACAGTTATTGGATATTATCTTCTTTACTTTATTGAAGTTTGTTTAAACAAAGGAGAAATTCCATTAGAACTTAAATGTTCATATATTACTCCGGTTCCAAAGATTAAAAATTCAAAACAATGGAATGAAATGAGACCAATAAATGTATTATGGGATATAGAAAAATTAATAGAAGAAGTAGTTTATGAACAAGTTATGGATTTTTTGAATAAAAACAAAATTTTTATATATTCTCAAGCTGGGTTTCGAAAAGGATATTCTAGTGAAACAGCCATACAATATGTAGTAGAAAATTGGAAAAGAGCCTTGGAAAGAGAAGAATATGTAATAGCAGTATTTCTTAATTTTAAGCGAGCTTTTGAAACGATTAATAGAGATATATTATTAGAAAAATTATTTGAATATGGTATAAGGGGTAAAGTTTATCAATGGTTTCAAAATTATTTAAATAATAGATCACAGAAAACTAAATTTGGTAATTTTTTTTCAACAAAGAAATTTAATAACATAGGAGTACCTCAAGGAAGTATTTTGGGGCCTTTACTTTTTATTTTATATATTAATGACATGCCATTAGTCTTAAAATACAAATGTTTGCTGATGATACTCTTATCTATATAAGCGGTAAAAATCTTTTGGAAATTTTGGAAATTTTAAATTCAGAACTGATTCTATTGTCAAACTGGTTAAAAGTTAACAAATTAAAATTAAATGTTTCTAAAACAAAATGTATGGTTATGGGTGTAAATTTAAATAATTATACAAATATAAATATTTTAATTGATTGTGATAAACTAGAAATAGTCAATTCTTTTAAATATTTAGGTATATTGATTGATTCAAAATTAAAATTTAATAACCAATTCGAAAATTTAATTTACAAAATTGCGGGAAAAATTAGTTATTTTAAAAGTATAAGTTTAAATTTAAAATTTTATTCAAAAAAAATTGTATACAATACTTTAATTTTACCACATTTTCTTTATTGTTCTACAATTTTGTTTATGGCGGATGAAGGTGTAATAAATAGATTACAAATTTTACAAAATAAAGCAATGCGAATTTTACTTAATATGGATAGATATACAAAAATTAATGTGATGTTAAAAAAATTAGAATGGTTAAATGTAAAAAATTTAGTATTATTTTTGGTTCTAATATTTATTTTTAAAATTCAAAATGATTTGTTACCGCCACATTTAAAGCAATTGACTGTTCTAAATAGTGATCAGCATAATTATTTAACACGAAATAACAATAATTTTTTTCTTAATAATTTTTCAAAAAATATAGCATATAAATCAGTTTTTCATAAGGGTCTTATTGAATTTAATAAATTAAACAAGTCAATTAAAAATCAAAAAAGTTTAAAATCTTTTTAAAAAAGTTTTAAATCTTTCTTACTAACTCAACAGGACAAATAAAGTTTCAAAAGGTCATTTAATTCAAAAAATAAATAAAAAAAAGGGTATAAACTTGTTAAAATGTATCATGTAGCCACGTGCTAAATAAATCTTTTTACTACTACTACTACTACGTAATCTTCGGGTGGGGGAATATTGACTTTATATGCCAAATATCTCGCAAATTTTCGTTGTACCTGCTCAATAGTGTGAATATGTCTAGCATAGAAGGGACTCCATACAGACGAGCAATATTCCAAATATAGCCTAACGAGTGCACAGTAAAGAAGTCTTATTGAGGAGATGTTAAAAAAACTGCGAGTGCAGCGCTTTAAGAAACCCAGCAGTTTTAGTGACTTCGAAACTATATCAGTTATATGGGGAATAAATGATAGTGTTGAGTCAAAGGTATAACACCCAAGTCCCTGATCTCAGTTACTGAAGACAATTGGATATCGTTGATAAAATAGTTCCAGACAAGTGGATTGCGGCCCCTTGAGAAGCAGACTACCTTACATTTTGAAGCATTAAGCTCCATAGCATTAGCTCTACACCAGTCGACCAACCTGTTTAGGTCCGCTTGAATGTTAAGACAGTCATCAAACCCCGAAACCCTTGCAAAAAAATTAAGATCATCAGCAAAACACAAAAATTTACTGAACAGAAAGCACGAAGATATGTCGTTAATAAAAATATTAAATAATAGAGGTCAAAAGTGAGAGCCTTGGTTCACCCTTGAAGGTACTTTGATATTTACACAGTGATAATTGTTCACTTTCACGATCTGAGATCGATCAGTCAAGTAGCTTTTGACCCAGGCCAAAAGAGTACCCGTCACTCCAAGCTTCTGCAGTTTCGATATAAGAAGAGTGTGATTTACTTTATCAATGGCTTTGGAAAAGTTGGTATATACAGAATGGACCACATTGCCTCCCTCAAGAGCAACCGATAGAAAATCTGAATAGGTGAGCAGGTTTAAATCAGTAGAACGTTTTGAACGGAAACCAAATTGCTGATCAATTATACAAGGTTGGGAAGTGAGAATTCTGGTTACTAAGTTTTCTAAGAGTTTCGGAATGACACTAAGGTTGCAGATAGGCCTATAGTTAGATATGTTGGCCTCGTCACCCTGTTTTAGGATTGGAATAATGTACCCAACCTTCTAATAACTTGGAAATGTACCAGTTGTGAGCGACTTATTAAAGATTTTGTACAGTGGACGTGACAAAACAAAACTGCAGGACTTAAGAAGGGAGGGAGGCACACCATCAGGCGCTGGCCCCTAATAAATTTAAATGCAACCATCCAACCATTTGAACTCTGTTCTATAGCCAACTAGCCACTAAAGAGAACTGCGAAAACCGCAAGTCGTTTCCTCTTCTCCCTTAAAAGTTATCGCAAAAATAGTGGAAGAGTGTAATTATTCTATTTCGGTTTTTAGCAAAGTTTTGCAGTTTTCCTTTTATTAAAACGTTAAAATCCTACAGGAATAGCTTTTTCAACTATATTTATTAATTTAAAAAAAAAATTGTAATATTTTGTTAATAATTTAGCTATTTATCTAAAAAAAATGCAATAATAATCCAAATGTTACATTTATTACCAAGGCCGTGGACATTTATGAAATAAAACAAAATAATAACCTTATTGTCGTTTCATCTACCGTGCGAGCAAAAATAATTTGCATCAAAGAGGGCCTTGCATCTAACGACGTAATGGTTAGCCGTAGAGCTTAACACCTGTTGGGTATCAGTAACTACCTGAATTAACAATCAATCAATTATTCCGTCATCTTTGGCAGTCGTTACAAGTAATTTTTCCAATTTCTTGAACAATTCACACAATGGGCTTTACGGAACAGCACAAAACATTCATGGTTGAAGCGTATTTTCGAAACAGGGTTAGAGTAAATGGTGAGTGGCAATACAATTCGGGTTTGTGAGTGGACGATTTTCACGAACATTTTCCTAACGTTGCTTTTATTGCTGGGGATATTTATCATTGCCTGAAAAGAACCGTGGCTGTGTTTAGGGAAACAGGTTCTATACAACACAAAAAAGGAGCAGGAAGACCATCTGTAAAAACAGAAGAACTTGTTGCAAACGTTCGTGAAATAATGCAAAATACGCCAACAAATTGTATAAGACCCCTTTCCCAAGAAGTGGGAAGATCTTATGGAACATGCAGGACTATTCTTAAGAAGCAGCTAAATTTATTTCCTTATAAAGTGCAAGTATTCCAAGAAATACAAGCCGCAGATTTTGAAAGATGCAGGAGTTACTCTCAATGGTTTACCCAAAATTTATTGGAAAGAAATGATTTATTAGACCTGGCATTTTTTTCGGATGAAGCCTGGTTCCACCTCTCCGGTTATGTTATTTTTCGACGACAGATTAATCAGTTTTCGATCAGACATTGAATTCTCACCTAGATCACCTTGTTTAACGGTTATGGATTACTTCGTTTTTCCTCATTTAAAGAACACTATTTTTAAAACACCAGTTGCCAATTTGGAACAATTATTGCAAGAAAGGATTATCCAAGAACGTGGTAAGATTTTTCCAGAGATGCTGGTCATCACTTTCGAAAATATGAAGAGACGTGTGAATTTTTACTTGGATCGTGACGGTGGCCAATTTCAGCAATTTATGTAATTATTTTTCTTTCTGTATAGTCTTACTTTGTCAATTTTGTAAATAACAAAAATAAATTTGTATTTGTCTACTTATTTTATTACTTATTAGTTTGGCATATCAATTTGACAAAATTTTAGCCTAGATTTGGTTAGATATATCGTCCCCATATAATTGTGATCTAAACCAAGCCCTACGTTTTTTAATCCAAGCCCTCTTTGATGCAAATAATTTTTGCTGGCACGGTATAATAATATATGACAGTTACTGTTACTGTCGTGATCATTAAGTATAATTTTGTGAAATAAGTAATATTAAAAAAAAAGGCCTTTTACGAATGATATGACAATATTTTCAATTGTTTAAAAATGCAGTTTTGGCTTTGAAGATAATACTCTATGCAGTGAAAGTCTCAGCAAAAATTGTGATGAATTGAATAGTATATTATACATATATTTTAAAAATTATTCTGAACAGTAAAAATCACTGTTGGTATGCCCTATGAGTCGCTAATTCAATTTTAAAGATGATCTGCAATTTTCGGGTTTAATTATAATTATACCTGTTTTAAATAGAATGCATTGACATCAAATAAGCTGATATTTAAAATATAAAATGTTAAAATAAGGCAAAATTAGTGTTTTCGTATGGTTAGTCCAGACCTACAAACATTTGCCCGCAAACATATAAACATCTGTATAAAAACTGTTTAAGTTGTGACAATGTATGTAGATGATTGTAGATAAAGCTGACTCGCACATAATGAACCATAATACACTCTGATGATGATTGTAATTAAAACACTCGCCGCAAGCCGCTCGATCAAGTTACAATCATAACGTTTATTATGGCCTACATTAGACGCTCCTTGAATAATATATTTTAAAGAGACAATGATTTTCTTGGCCTAATAATCAGATAATTCATTCGAATTGCTCCAATTTGCTATTTTATTTCGAAGCACCTAACCACTCAGAAGCTTTAATTGTTCGTTTAGAATTTCATGGATATTTTATTTACTGTTGTTTTCCGCTTTGTAACATTTGACAGTTACAAAATACATTGTGTCACGGTATTCTGCAATAAATGCCAGATCTAAACGGCGGTCATGTTTTCCTGCTTTTAAAATGCAAATGCAGTGTTCAGCGTAGCCGTCGAGTTAATAGGTTTCTGTTAAGATGGTAATGCTAAAGCCCAGTGTTTAATAAATAATTAATTTTTTTTGTTGCAGCATAGAAAAGCCTTTGGGGAAGGTGACCACATAACTTCCGCCGACTAAATTTTTAAACGGTGTATGGTTTAAAAGGAAAGGACACTATACAGCATGAAGGAGCGATTTGGTAAAACATATATTTTCTTTCGTCGGGTCATAGTTGAATCATTAAGTAGGTAGTTCAGAAGGTTGACTTATATTTAATATAATTTTACAATTTTTACACATCGGCGTCCTGTCGAACCAAGCATATCTACGAGTTAGAGACGTCCAAAGTCCAACCTATACCCAGTGTTGGGTCAAAAACTAAAATTCAATGAATACTGAATACCGTAATCAAAAATGGATTTGAATACAGAGGATTCGAATACATGTAGGTACCGTGCGAGCAAAAATTATTTGCATCAAAGAGGGCCTTGCATCTAAGGACGTAATGCTTAGCAGTAGAGCTTAATACCTGTTGGGTGTCAGTAACTACCTGAATTAACAATCAATCAGTTATTCCGTCATCATTGACAGTCGTTACAAGTAATTTGATTCATTGCTAATTTTTCCAATTTATTGAACAATTCACACAATGGGCTTTAGGGAACAGCACAAAACATTCATGGTTGAAGCGTATTTTCGAAACGGGGTTAGAGTAAATGGTGAGTGGTAATATAATCCGGGTTTGTGCATGGACGATTTTCACTTTCATTTTCCTAACGTTGCTTTTATTGCTGGGGATTTTTATCATTGCCTAAAAAGAACAGTGACTGTGTTTAGGAAAACAGGTTCTATACAACACAAAAAAGGAGCAGGAAGACCATCTGTAAGAACATAAGAACTTGTTGCAAACGTTCGTGAAATAATGCAAAATACGCCAACAAATTGTATAAGTCTCCTGCCCCAAGAAGTAGGAAGATCTTATGGAACATGCAGGACTCTTCTTAAAAAGCAGCTAAATTTATTTCCTTATAAAGTGCAAGTATTCCAAGAAATACAAGCCGCAGATTTTGAAAGACGCAGGAATTACTCTCAATGGTTTACCCAAAATTTATTGGAAATAAATGATTTATTAGACCTGACATTTTTTTCGGATCAAGCCTGGTGCCACCTCTCCGGTTATGTGAATTCTCAGAATACACGCATGTAGAGTAGTGAAAATCCCCATTTTTTTGTAGAGCCCACATTGCACCCTCACAAAATTGGTGTCTGGTTAGCTGTTTCCCGAAGAAGAATTGTTGGTCCTATTTTTTTCCATGACACAGTTACAGCACAGCGGTGGAGAGACAATATTTTGAATCCATTTGTGGCGCAATTACTTGACGACGAACTACGTTTTGAATATTTTCAACAGAACGGTGCAACCGCCCATACAGCCGCCGAAACTATTATCTACTTATGCAATTTTTTCGACGACAGATTGATCAGTTTCCGATCAGACATTGAATTCCCACCTAGATCACCGTAACGGTTATGGATTACCTACTTCGTTTTTCCTCATTTAAAGAACACTATTTTTAAAACACCAGTTGCAAATTTAGAACAATTACAAGAAAGGATTATCCAAGAATGTGGTAACATTTCTCCAGAGATGCTGGTCAACAGTTTGGAAAATATGAAGAGATGTGTGAATTTATGCTTGGAGCAAGGCGGTGGCCAATTTCAGCAATTTATGTAATTATTATTCTTTTTCTTTCTGTATATTCTTACTTTGTTAATTTTGCAAACAACAAAAATAAATTTGTATTTGTCTACTTATTTTATTACTCATTAGTTTGGCATATCATGTCATAATATGGATTTGACAAAATTTTAACCTAGATTTGGTTAGATATATCGTGCCCATATCATTGTGATCTAAACCAAGCCCCACCGTTTTTAATCCAACCCCTTTTTAATGTAAATATTTTTTTATCGCACGGTATTAAAATTTATTCGAAAACAGAGTATTTGTATTCGTCTGTTAATAAAAAATGAATATTGTCTAGAGTAATTACAGCCAATAAAGAAAATTATAGAAGAAATATAGAAGGAAAAATATAGATAGCTTTATTAAAACACTTTTTTATAATATTTTTTAGCATAGAAGTTAGAAAAACAAAAGAAAACAGGACAAACTAAAGAAAATTTTTTCATAGTAGATATCTAAAAAAATAAAATGCGATAAGGGAAAATTATTAATTATTAACCCCGTTTGGGTTCCAGCTGGGAAGGAAGGCATCTGACCGGTGAGCCGTGCGCTCGGACGTATTTTTTCACCCATAAAACTTAACTTTTGTTTGTGCACTATATAGATAATCTGGTACGTATCTAAAGGTAAATGTCTATGGTATACAGTGTCCGCAAGAAAGTCCGCATCAAATGGGATTTTTTTTTATTATTAGGTATAGGTAAAAATTGAAAAACCAGTTAGTTTTTGCTTACCTAAAAACCAAAAATGACGTATACTGAAGCAGCTGCACGACTTGCGTTACCTGTCAAAATTGACATTTTTAATAAAATAGGTTCAAAAATGCCCTTATTTATAAAAATATCGAAAAACTTTACTCGAGAAAGTTGTTTATTTAGGCATTTTTAGCCTCTGTCCGAAATTTTGACAGTCTAATACAATTTTTATTTTTTGCCAGATTCTTGAAAATTTTGATCTACCCTCGTAGATTTACTTTTATACATCGGTGTAAAACCATTTGCCTTTACTTCATTTGTAATCTTAATACAATTTTGTGTAAAATTTTTGTTTCCAATTATTTATTTTGCTTCAAAATCTGAAATTGTTATTGATCAGTATGTAATGTTTGATGCAAAGTTTATCTAATTACATCAGTTTTGTCAAAACCGACGTTTCTCATTTTTCTTAAGTTAGTAAACAGATGTACAAAAAGAAAATATTAGGAAGCTTTCGTTGAAATTTTACTTACGAGCTCTTCTTGGTTGTAGTCCATCACAAAAAACAATATAAATTACTTATAACAGCTTAAATAATTACTAACAATTTAAAAATATTTGAAACTTTTAGACTACTAAAGTCAAAATGGTCTCTTGTCACTTTAATACTAATAAATTGTTATTGAAAGCCACCTTCGATATTTATTCATAATAATGACAGTTGGAATAGTTGATAAAATGAGTTTTCTGCAAATAAGTCTTGATGCGTTAGAAATTGCGATAGGGTTGTAATGAGGACAAATGTTTGATTTTTAATTCTGCATCGATAGACATTAAAATATATAGGGGTTCCTATTTGAAATTAAAAAAATAAATTGCTTTAAAGTTTGCAAAGTTTGACACTAAACTTTGGACACCCTGTATAATTCCGAATAATTCGTAATAATCAAACTTGGTTAACGAAACTGTTAGACTTTATTTAATAAGTACATTTGTATAATTTTATTAACGAGGCATAACTTTTATTTTTTATTAATTTTTAAAACCAGTGGTGCAAAACTGATATTTTTCAGTTTTTATTTTTTTTTTCGCCTATACCTAATACTGAATCGAATTCAATAAAATTTTAGGGTTATGTAGGTAACTATAGGAGGCACCCAAATGGGTAAGAAAATATATAGCATGTAATCTAAAAAAATACATCCTTATGATGTCACACTTTTTTGGAACACCCTGTACGAAAAAAAATATTTTCCTGAAATGCGCCCCAAGATACAGGTAAGGTCTGCAAAATATCAAAATCCTAACTTAATTACTAAGTGAGCTATAGAAGACGGGAGGTGAGGTGCAGGACCCTGTATAACACAAATCATGAAACATGAATTTCTAAAGGGGTGTGCCACGGGGGTATAAAAGTTTATACTTATTGTAAACATATTTTTGGTACGAATTTCTTGCAGCTCAACATATTATTATATACTCTACACACAAGTAATGAAACGCTTTTTTCTTATTTCTTTTTAGCGTCTGGCCCCAAAGGGATGAAAAGGGAATATAGAATTGGAAAAAATATTTTTAGACGGACTTTCTCGATCTTTTACAATATTTCAATAAACTCTACCCGGAAGGTGTTTATGAACGCAAAGTCCATGGAAAGGTTCTGTGAGCGTTATTAACGATTTCTAATGAAATAGATATACAGGGTGGCGAATCGAAAACGAAACAGAGGCATTTACTGGCAGCTCAGTTCTTTTTTGGAAAAATGCTCAGACTCGTCGATTTTGTTTTCGAGGGAGACACAAAATTGGCAAAAAATCACGGTAACACGTGCAGCCCCCTGGGCGGGGGTGACACCACCCCTAAAATCTTAAATGTAAAGGGGGGTGGAATGATAGGTACCTTATTTTAAAGGTCTTTCAATTCCCTTTATAATGATGTAAAATTCATGTAATTCAGTTCAGTAGTTTTGGAGATTTATTGATTTAAGCTTAACTACATCAGATTAGTTTGTACTACTTTCAGAAGATATTTGAATAAACTCATTTACTTAATAAGTAAATGCTTTTTTTGGTGTTGAAAATAGCGATTGGAGCGTTTTTTGTGGCAAAAAAAGTTGTTTCTTGAAGAAAGATAAGAAGGGAATGTCTCGTACTTATTTTAAATAGGAATTTAGTACATAGTTTGCGATTGATTCGGCCAAATTTTGTTGTTAAAATACCTTTTAACGCTTTATACATAAATTAACCATGGTATATTCCACGGCAGAAAGGCTTGAAATTATCGAAATATTTTTCGGAAATAATCAGTGCGCTAATAGCACAAATATTTAATGAGCGACATGAGAACAGTAACATGCATCGAAAATATGTTCTAGAACTTGTAGCTAAATTTCGGGAAACTGGATCAGTCGCCAATAAAAAACGCAACATTGAAAATCCCATAAGGAACAAAGCAATAGAAGTGGGGGTTTTAGGGCAAGTTTATGTAGATCCTGCATTAAGTACCGGCAAATTGGATACTGGGTGTGGTGTTAGTCGACGTAGTATCCAACGGATTCTAAAGGCCCATAGTTTTCATCCGTATAAAATTCACCTTGTGTTCGACAATATTTAGATCAGACGTTTCCAGGTCGATGGATTGGTAGAAGAGGTGCCATTGATCGCCAGATTTATCACTTTTGGATTTCTTTCGGTGGGGTCACTTAAAAAGCCAAATCTCTGCTACTCAGCCAACATCGTTACAAGATTTGCGGCAAAGAATTGTGAATGAGTGCCTTCAAATTACTCCTCAAATATTGCAAAATGTGCGGCAACGTTTAGAGCAAAATCTTTATTACTGCATGAAGAGTCTTGGTGGTCATTTCCAAAATTTTACAACTTGACTAACGGGTCAGTTCATTCTTCATTTTTAAACTACTTTGCTGCCAAATGTATTGATCTCCACTAATGATTATGTATTAAAGTTTTATTTAAGCTTTAAATCGATAAATCTATAAAACTACTGAACTGAAGTACATGAATTTTACATCATTATAAAGGGGATTAATTGAAATACCTTTAAAATAAGGTGTCACTCGACCTTCCATTTAAGATTTTAGGGGTGGTGCCACCCCCGCCCAGGGGCTGCACGTGTTAATATGATTTTTGCCAATTTTGTGTCCCCCTCGAAAACAAAATCGACGGGTCTGAGCGTCCCAAAAAGAACTAAGCTGCCAGTAAATGTCTCTGTTTCGTTTTCGATACGCCACCCTGTGTTTTTAATAATAATGATGAATCTATATTATTGGTATTATTTGCATGAACAAAGCCAGGAGATAAATGACATTTTGATTAAAAGATAAAGAATAATGTAAGAAAGCACCGAAGAAATTTATTTTCAAAAATAATATGGGCAACTAAAGGGTTTTCCAATAAGAACGATATGATTTTGAAACGATATGGTAACCATGGTAATAAAGTTATAAGTACCTGTTACCAGTTGTCAGTTATTGTCAGTAAACTATAACAATTTATTATGGCTAAATACGCGCTTCAAGAACGTTTGGTTATTATCCAAAAATTTTACGAAAATAGACGATCTTTTGTGAACACTTATCGCGCACTTCGCGAAAACTTTGGTGTAAATAATCGTCCTCCTTTGCTTGCCATTCGTCGCTTCGTTGAGAAATTTGAAAATAATTTTACTCTTCACGATGTAAAAACACCAAGAAGACATCGAAACGCAAGAACTGTTGAGAATATTGCTGCTGTAAGAGTGTTGCAGTAGATGCAAATTTATCAATTCCTCGTCGTGCTCAAGAGTTAAGGATTAAAAAAAGACAACTTGGCGTATTTTGAAAGAAGACTTGAATTTACACCCGTATAAGATTGTTTTGATCCAAGAACTTAAGCCACTGGACCATCGTCGGCGCAGAGAATTTTCTGCTTGGAGTTTAGAACAACTTGAAAGGGATCCTAATTTTGCCAAAAAAATTATCTTTTCGGATGAAGCTTATTTTTGGTTAAGTGGATACGTTAACAAGCAAAATTGCCGTTTATGGTGTGAAAACAATCCACAACAGATTCATGAGAAGCCTTTGTATCCGCTAAAGGTAACTGTATGGTGTGGTTTATGGTATGGTGGCATCATCGAACCATTTTTTTTTCCAAAATGAGGCAGGAGATGCAGTTACAGTGAATGGTGAACGATATCGACAGATGTTAAGAAATTTTTTGTGGCCAAATTTAGATGCACTTGATTTGGAGGATATGTGGTTCCAGCAAGACGGTGCCACATGTCACACTGCTCATGAAACTATCGATATACTGCAAGAAAAGTTTGACGAAAGGATAATTTCAAGGAATGCTACTGTTCAGTGGCCTCCAAGAAGCTGTGATTTAACTCCTTTAGATTACTTCTTGTGGGGCTATTTGAAATCTAAGGTTTATGAAAACAGACCACAAACACTTGATGCATTAAGGTTGAACATTGAAACCTGCATTCGTCAGATCACGCCCGATTTATTGCATAAAGTCATCGAAAATTGGGTTCGTCGAATTCGCTCGTGTAGGTACACGAAGTCGCGGAGGACATTTAAACGATGTGTTATTCAAAACATAAATGTTATCGACTATACTTTAAGATAATATAAAACGTTTTGTTGTATCTGAAATTATTTTAATTTTATTTCATTTTGAAATCATATCGTTCTTATTGAAATATTGGAAAACCCTTTACATATACAGGGTGTCCCGAAATTAGCTGACAATATTTTAAGGGGATAAAGTACATCCAAAAATAAGACTAAAACCTTCTATTAATATACCTTCAAAAACGCTTCGTTATGGGGCTAGAGCCCCCTGAATTGGAGCTACGATAAGCAGTTTTTCACAATATCTCAGAAACCGATTAGGGTATCGAAACAAAATTTGATACATATTTTACCCATGACAAGACGCAATAAACGGTTTAATTAGCTTAACTGTATTTCTTCCAGTGGCGTCCCACTGGGTAGGTAGTTGGGATAATATTGCCCTAAGTTTTTTATTTGTAAGAATTTTTTACTTCAGATGTAATTTTTAGAAGCCTTTAAGTCTTTTGTTAAAAAAAGGTACTCTTGTCTCATTTCGGTAGGATTCACCATTTTCCAGTAAAATCGATTTTAAAATTTTCAGTTTTTTGAAATCCGTTGAAAAGGCTAAGGTTTTTTTTGCATATAATTCTCCCTGCCTCACAAAATATAACACGCTGGTCTAGATTGTGCATCCAACAAAATGGAAATCATTTCCAACGCTTGCTTAAGAATTAGTTTCCTGTGTGGTTCACAATCAAATTTGATTTGCAATTTGTTATTCTTATTTGTTTTATTTTAAAACTCTCTTAAAATCTCCATGAAAATAAATATTTAAAAAACAAGGTAGGTAATCTAAAAATAAGTTTAATTTGAAAACGTTACATTCTGTCAAATTACAATAATAGAACGTTTTATTAACAAAAAATTTTAATTAAAAAAAAATTACAGTAAAACTATGAAATTAAAAAAAAATAATGGTAATATTTACTTAAGGCTCCACCCCGTGCGACGTTACTGGAAAAATATTTTAAAGTAACATCCTTTAATAAATATGCCTGGTCGCTAGTAGAACTTTTAATAAATTTCATGTTTCATTAAGTGTTTGCTGAGATTTAGCCTTTTCAACGGATTTCAAAAAACAGAAAATTTTAAAATCGATTTTACTGGAAAGTGGTGAATCCTACCGCAATGAAACAAGAGTACCGATTTCCAACAAAATACTTCAGGGCTTCTAAAAATTTCACCTGAAGTTAAAAAATTCTACAAATAAATAACTTAGGGCAATATTACCCCAACTACCTACCCAGTGGGACGCCACTGGAAGAAATACAGTTAAGCCAATTAAACCGTTCATTGCGTCTTATCATGGGTGAAAACATGTATCAAATTTTGTTTTGATACCCTAATCGGTTTCTGAGATATTGTAAAAAAACTGCTTGTCATAGCTCAAATTCGGGGGGCTCTAGCCCCATAGCGAAGCGTTTTTGGAGGTATATTAATAGAAGGTTTTAGTATTATTTTTTAATGTACTTTATCCCCTTAAAATATTGTCAGCTAATTTCGGGACACCCTGTATATTAAAGGTTTTATTCGGTAGTATGTATAGTACCCGCTGCTTTGTTTCGATAGCGAATTTATAAAAAATTAATTGATATGAGTAAGCGAAGCCACGGGTGCGCATTAGTAATACCACTATACAGGCCGAAAAAAATGTTTTATATGTTTTATTTAAATAAATATAATTAATTTTACCTGATTACTCTGAGCAATTTCCATGTTTGAACTTCCATTAGTTACAGTATTATTTTCCGGCATATTTTTTTAGGTAAAAAAATGTCCAATCAAAACTAAATAATATTCACATAAACAAAGTATAAAAACATTCTAAAAACGCGTGGTGTGGCGCGAACGTAAAAACACGTCTCGGCAGCAGGATAGCGTCTAAAACCTGCGGTGCGGCCGGTTCTGCAAACCGAACTGAAAGCAGCAGAAAACGAGAAACTGTTACGGAATGTCTATCGAAGTAAGAAGGTTAACAAAAGTATGGGAGGTAAAATTGAAAAAGTTCAAAATGCACAGTCCTGTGATACCTACCTACTTTTTACAACGTTCCTAAATCTATGCTTATTATTAAGGAATTTAGATAACAATGATATTTTACAAGCGGTATTAATATAGGGCTACATATTATTTTGTTAATTTTTGTCTAGATCAAACAATAGCTGTCTTAGGATATGCCTACAGGAAAAGTAGATTAATTAATAACGGGTTTTCGAATAAACCTGAACAATTTTAGGTTTTAACATAAAGTTTGATTTTGTATTTTACATGCAGTTAATGAATTCTTAAGAAGAGCAAGTATTAGTAGACCAGGGTCGATAATTTTTGAAACCAAAAAAAATAATAGTAGGATGAAACCCATTGGAAAAGGAAGAGAACAAAAATGAAAGGAGAAATAAATTACGGGCGATTTGAGGTCGGGAAGGGTGAGTTTTTAAGGGTAGAAAACGATTTATCTCGATTTCCGGCAAAACTACAAGTCCTATGGAAAAACTTTAAATGGCAAAGTTGTAGGTAATAAAAAGATTTACAACTTTTGTATTAGCACTTTTTTCACATAACCTTAAAATTTATGTGAAAAATTCAAATAACCAAGTTTTTGGTTTTTTATTTTTATCTTTTACAAAAAAAAATTTTTATACACGAAATTTGGTGAAAACTTTCCTTTTTATGTCCCAAACACACTGTAATTTTTTTTGATTTAAAATATTTATTTTTTAACCTTATTTTGACTTAATATCGAAAAAGCAACCTAATTTTCAATCGAAAATTCTCACGTCAAAATATCTGCTTTTTTATAAAAGTTGGTGGGCTTTTTGTTCGTTGAAATCTCTACTTTCTGATGAAGTAAAAAAAATATACATTACTATGGTAAATGTTCTCAAAAAATGCAAAAAAACTCGAATCCGAAATTTTTTTTTTTAATCATTATGTACAATTTTGAGCTATTTATTAAAATGTATACTTTAATTACTCGAAAAACGTAAGATTCCGTGTTACATTGATAAGCAAAAACATTACAAATCCATAAAACATAAAGATCGCAAAAAACATGCGTAAATAGTAGTTGATCTAAATATAATTAAAGGTAGGATTTAAAGGGGAATTTAGTTGAATTGAGAACATTTACCATAGTAATGTATATATTTTTTTACACCATCAGAGAGAAGATATTTCAACGAACAAAAAGCCCACCGACTTTTTTTAAAAAGCAGATATTTTGACGTGACAATTTTCGATTGAAAATTAGGTTGCTTTTTCGATATTAAGTCAAAATAAGGTTAAAAAACAAATATTTTAAATCAAAAAAATTACAGTGTGTTTGGGGCATAAAAAGAAAAGTTTTCACCAAATTTCGTGTATAAAAAAAAATTTTTGTAAAAGATAAAAATAAAAAACCAAAAACTTGGTTATTTGAATTTTTCACATAAATTTTGAGGTTATGTAAAAAAAGTGTAAATGCAAAAGTCGTAAATCTTTTTTTAAGCGTTCCAAAATCTCTCTAATATCTAAAAGAAATTGACAAACAAATGTTAATACATTTAATAATATTTTTAAAGCTTAAAATCTAGAAAAGTTTGGTGTTTTATTGACTATTAAAATCGCAAAAGTCAAATTTTTAACATCCTTTCGTTTAAGGGAATTTAGCCACTGCCGTAAACTTTTCAAAGAACTTTCACGGTTAGAATATTTAAAATAAATAAATTAGGTATCATGATACAAAGAAAGAAGAGATATGACATTGCGCATGTGGGAGGAGCCAAATCGACAGCCGCTTACGTCTTGCGGTGATAATTTTCTGGCGGGCTTCGTATAACCTACGTTTGGTTTTATGTACTATTGTTATACAGAAAGAGGTTTTTAGTGTTTTTTTGGATTATTATTGTTGTTTGTTAGTGACAATTAGTTAATATTTTTCCAAACTAAATATCTGCAATACAGTTGCTTCTTAGTATATCTATAGGGTGCTAGGTCTCTAGCTTTTATTTGTTATAATTATCTGCAAAAGTATATACATATTTATGATACAAATCAATGAAAAATATTTCAAATTTTAGCTTAAGAAAATTGTTCTCTTCCTCGTAGGTGAGCCTTATTTGTTAATAATTGTTAATGTACCTCTTATTACTATTATGATAATTACCAGTCCTAGTATATTTTTGTTAATGTCTAAATGAGTTTTTTACATCCTTATCCTTGATCAAATTATAGTCAAATGCAGTGGCGGACTGGAGCGGGTGGCCGGGTGGCCATCGCCACCGGGGCCAGAAGGCCTTTGGGGGCCAATTGGTCCAAAAACATTTTAACAACAATTTTTTTTAAAATGTTCTTAATGAGGGTTGGGGCCATAAAGGCCATGTAGCCACCGGGGCAAAATGATTCCAGTCCGCCCCTGGTCAAAGTTAACAATATAAATTTATAAACAGACATCTCCAAAAATATTATCGTTACCTATTGCATAAAAAAAATCTTAATAAGCAAATTAATTGATTTTGGTCATTTAAGGCTCGAAACTGTTCTAAAAATGTTTAAGACTGCACATTTGTACCTATTTTTTTTTCAAACAATTTATTGCTTAAGGTGGAAGGACCAAAAAATATAGGTTATTTTTTTATGATTTTGTAAAAATAAATAAGTAATTGTAATCATTTAAAAGATAAAATGTATGTCAGCATAAGCAGAAAATTATTTTCATTGATACCAAATATATGCTAAATTTTAACATTTAACCCAAGAACATCATGAAATACGTTCTGGTTTATGTACCTCTATCCTTAAAGTACTTAAAATAGAATGCACTTAAATCTTCCAAATCAAAAATTGCAAAATATGCAGTAAAATTTCTATTTTTAATGGCTAATCCTATGTAATTTTAAATCTCGTTAGCACCACATGACGTCATTGCGCAGACCGAACCGAATTGGGAATACGATCGATCATATCTTTCTTTCTTTGTATCATGATTAGCTATTATAAAAATCCATAAATACTTACCGCCAAAACAGATGGTGGGTATAATTAGCTCTAAAAAGAACTATTTTTAGAAAAAGGAACAGTTTTAAGGCACACAAATTTACAAAATACGAATTAGATTGGCAGATCAAAAGAAGGTTGACAATGACGTTCTAAAATACAACGGTTGTCAACTAAACAAATAAAAAAAGTAATTAATTGACGTTTAGTTTTATTCTTGTCTAGCACATTATATTATTGCGGAATCTTGGAGACGTTCTTTTATACTTTTATTCAAACTTGCATGTTACTGTAATAAACAAGGATGTAGAGTTATTAACCACGTTGAGTCCTGATCGTTGATTGATGACGCACGGGCAAAGATCCACTGTGGCGACTTTATCTTGTTTGTTTACTTTTTCTAACCTAACCTATTTTTCATGTTCTGGTTTTTGGTTGCGTCGCGTTGGATGAATTATTTATTATTTTTTGAGAAAATGGAGCTTGTGTTGGATTTAATAGTATATTATGTAGGTATGTAAGTATGTTTTCCAGAAAAATTCTTCCTTTCGTGGTTTATTAACAGGTGGTCGGGTGTCATCGGCTTGTATCGGGTCGATAATATCGCGTTTCTGGGTGCACGTGAAAAGCCGTATCTTTACGTCTGACGTATCACGTAACGCAACGAAAATTTAAACTGCGCATGAGTAGATGTCATAAGATACGTTTACGTTGCTTTCTCATGCACTGCCTTAAGTGTCTAATATGGTCTATTTTACGTTAAGATGCTGGACTGGGCTAAGTTCTTTTACCATCGCATTCACCATATTTTAAATTTGTATGGGGGCCTGAATGGTTTATGAGCATAATGGCTTGCAAAAGTACAGCGTTAATTTTATTTACTTAAAATATCGAACTAAGCGTGCGATTGATTAAAAGTTATGGAGTTATTCATTGGTAAAACATAGAAATACATTTGACACGCGCTAAACTTGCAAATGGAAAACGCTTTGAACAACCCTGACAACATACAAGAGTTTCGCCGCCCAAATATTGTAGAAGAGCCGATCAACGGCAAACAGTGCGCCTGCGCATATTTCGCTTTCGATGATGCATTGTCATATTATAATTTACGTTCGCGGCGTAGTGCAGAGCCGCCAAAATGTAATTTGTTTTTAAATACAAACAGCTGGATTAGTTCCCAGTAAGCGCAAGGTTAAGTAAAACCTATTGTACAGTAAATAAAATGCATTAACTAATAATATTAAATTTATAATAGTAAATCATGATAATTTAAAATTTGTTATTAGGAAAAGGAGAGTTATATAATTAACCTAAACTGGTTTATTCTACTTACCGTTCAACTTAAATAATAAGCACCAAGAAAATTTAGTCTCTTAAACCTGACGCGTGAGCTTGATACGGCCCACTACTGAATTGGAAACTTTTAGGAAGAAACCATCAGTATCAACTCTTAATATCACATGTGGGTGTGAACTGTCAAAACGTTTTGTTTTTAGAAAAAGTTGACTCTAGCAGTTACCTACCGTTTTACGTCTAAAAAAAATTAATTGGTAAATTAACAAAAGCATAAAACGAAATTTCGTCACACTTGCGCATATTCTTTTTCTTCTTTTATTAATTTATAAATACAACCTTTTTTTAACGTAAAGGTGTAGATAATTGTACTTCAAAGAAGGGTATGTGGCTAATCTTTGGATAAAACGAAGAAGTAACGAAATATTAATCAAAGAATGGAATGTCGAAGACGTCGCTAGTAGTTTGGTCTAAAAGGAAGTAGCTAATAGATTTTTACGAAATTACCTGTACATTTCTCTTCACCTGGCGATGTTTCCCACCTATCCGATGTTATGGATTTCGTAAGAATCAGCGTAAAACTCTCTAATATCTATCGAAAATTGTTGAATTGTAATTATATTAAACAATAATAATTTAAGAACGATTGGATTAAATCAGAATAAAAATAAAAGCCTCTATAGCCATAGTGCATCATTAAATAGATTGCCCAGATTAGCTAGTAATAAACTTAATTTTGTCTAAAAGTAAGAGAATATTATTATCTTTATTGGTTTTATTTTACATAATTAAAAGTACAAAGCACAATAATAAATATTATTTTTTAATTAATTTTGATCGGTGAAATAAACTGTTCAACTTTATATCGATACATATACATTAATAATTTATTGTTATGCATTATTATTCTTATTATTTTATTATATTATTATTAATAATAATGCATAGGGGAAATATAGCGACAATAAAGTGGAAATTGGGCAAACTATTGGGTTTACTTACATAACCGTACCAAACTCCAAGTCACAGTAACATTTTATGTGAGTATGAGAGAGTAAATAATATGTTTAGATGCCTGCAATAAGGAAAACAGATCAATCAGTTCTGCCGGGGTGCGGCGTGAACACCGCATGGCGAGGCCAGAGAGGGGATTATTTATTTTCTACTACAGAAATACAAGAGGTGGAGGCATTCAATCCAGCAACTCAGTAATATTTGTAATTTTTTTTGTATCGGTATTTTATCAGGTGACCCACGCCAGATCTACAGTAGTTATTGGGCCTCAAAAAAACACGTTAATATAACAAATATTCATTTTGAAATTCGCAAAAGAAGTCGAAAATCGACACAGTTGAGTATATATTAAGAAAAGGTTTAATAATTTCATATTTGTAAAAATATTTTCTGCGATTATTATGTGATATGTGTAGATACTAATAGTGTACCATTCAAAATCGAAATAATCCATTTTCACTTGTGGTCAATTAGGTATTGTCGACAGATGTCCACCGAGTATAAAAATAAACAAAGACATTTTTATTTCTTGTTACTCGTAAAAAAATAGATGATTATCGACGCTTATCAATCGAAGTATATTTTATCTTTATACAGCTGAAATAAAGAAATTAAAATGTCATAAAATTTAATTAATAAAAGTAATTGCTTCCAATTTTTATTTTCTTGGTTACGTATGCGTATTTCTCTTTCCTTTCTCTACCGCATAGAATAATGAGTTCGACGACAAAAATTCTTCATGTAAGCCCCAATCCGCGCTTTAAGAGTCATAGGTCTATATAGACAAATTTACCTTTAGATAAGCAAACTATAATCACGAAACTTGCAAATTTATGGCGTTACGGCGCATGTAAACAAAACCACACAGGAATAGGCATGCGCACTGCAAAATTATCATTTAACGAATGGAAAAATAGACAGCTCCAGGCTTTAAAATCTTGTTAGTGCAGTGGCCTAGGCCTAGTTATATGTGTTTAAATTGATAATAATAAAATAAAATGAAATTATATATCAAGAACTATAATATCACTACTGCATATACTTACTGAAAATACGAACTACCCGGTATTTTACCCCTATTTGGGCATAATAAAATCATACAATGGTTTTTACTAGTCATTGTATACGAGTCACTACAGACGCAAAAGTTTAAATAATTCGAAGAAACAACAGAAGTTAAGTCACTGACCTGACTTAGACAAAGAAAAACCCGAAGACTGAAGGCACAAAATTTCACGAAACTACACAAAAACTAGAAATTCGTAACTATTAAACATCTACAATTCACAATAGCAAAGGAAACAACAAGAAATCATATGTGTGAAGTTATCTACGTTCATCAGTAGCAACGCAACGCTGTCTGTAAACAAATTTTAATTAATTTAGTGGCGAAGATTGACATTGTATCATTTGGATCTATCGTCTTCAGTAATCCACTAAAAAAATTAAAATCGTTTATAAATGCGACAGGCGGAATTGACACGTACCCCAAAAAATTTCGTCCGTGCATAAACATCGAGAGAATAACTACCTACCAGTGGCGCAACCACCCGAGCTTAGAAACTTTGCCTATTCGTTTAATTGCAAACCAATTTTTCATGTCACGCCTTTTACTAATATTTTATATTCAACCACATAATTTACCTACATCAATCATGTTATCAATAGTGAAATTATACTACGTCTGACTGAATGGACCGAACGCACAATGAGGCATCTGGATTACTGGCCAGCATTATAAGTCCCAAATTTGTGATCGCACTAATGTGTACAGAAAGAATATATGCCCACATACTGCCTTTAAGCAAGATTCTACAAACAGTTGATTTAAACCTTTGTAAAGCATTACAGTTAGCTAATGACGTAACAGATCAAGTTAAAGAAATAAGAGGCCTGGCAGATGATAATTTTCAAAATATTTTTAAGGAAGCTCAAGATCTACTTTCGGAATACGATATTGAAATCAGAGTACCTAGACTACCGCCAAGACAAACACAAAGATTGGTTATAAAAACCGATTCCGCTGCTGAGTATTTTAAAATAACAATTTTTATTCCGTTTTTAGATGGCCTCATAGCAAATCTCGAGGATCGGTTTTTAAAACATCGAGAAACCATTCAAAATTTTGAATGCCTCTTTCCATATGATAATCAAGATTTTGATAGTCAATTTAAAAGTTTTTTGAAACTTCACAGCTTCTACAAGAATGAGTTCCTTGAAGAGTTTTCCAATAAAACGATGTTAAAAGCTGAACTTGAGCTGTGGTATAAAAAATGCAAAAAATTCTGGACGAAAAGGCAAAAACAAAACGAAGAATTTTACTGTAATATTAGTATTATTAGTGATTACTTACAACTTATTGTATACCTACGTTTTTGTTTTGTTTTAGTATAAGTATGATTAAATTAAATCTCTAATTTTTTTTCATAAATATTTAGTTAGGGCCAGCGGCGTATTATTGCAGAAGTTTTAGGGGGCTGTCGCTCTCGTCAATCATACGTATTTTACCCAAAAAAGGGCGTGGCACCCAAAAAATTTTCACCTGCGGCGCAAGAACTTAAAGCCCCCCCCCCCCCCTCCCGAACTAAATTTCTGGTTGCACCACTGCTACCCACACATATATTATATCAAGAAATCCACAGAGAAAACCTAAAACACAACAACAAAAATGGGGCGGAGCCGGTTCTGGAGTATATTTTGAGGATGTTGTTAAACAAGATGGCTGTGCACATGCCACATGCCCATCCGTGTATGGCGGCAATAAGGCGTGTAACTAGCGAGCTATGCGTACAAACACATTTTTTACCTATAAAACTTGACAGTTAAATAATACCAGGGGGCTTTTAACCCTACTCCCAAATTTTAGTTGCGATATACAGGGTGGTTTAAAAAACAGATAATTTGCTTACTTGAACAGGTGACCATAAGCAACGAACATTATCTTGTTAATGACGTTAATGTTCGTTGCCATAAGGTTTTTGTTACATTTTTTTAAATGTAACACCCTGCATATTATCACTGATTTGTAAAGCTACTTAAAGTAAGCAAGACTTAAATTGGACCTTTTTTAATATATATGTCTATACCATAACTAAATTAGTCAAGTTTTTGACTTATAAAAGCCATTTGGTTTTTAGTTAGTAGGTATGCCATGATAAACTCTTATTCGACATACTATTGTATTGTTGTGGTATGCTGTTAAACCGATACAGGTGCTGAATAATTTATTAAGAAAAATCAAGGACGAAAACTATAATGCAGCAGTGGCGTAGCCAGGTGGGGGCGCCTCCCCCCCCGCCCCCCTTGCATGGCGCCCCTTGCCGCTTGGTGCCCGTATGCAAAATAAAAATATACTTTAATTACACCCTGTAACATTTATTGAAATTGAAAATAATTAGGTATTCTATTATATGTATTTTGAAAAACAAACACCATATTTTTAATAATAATAATAATAGTGGTTCTAAAAAATCATAAAGCGCTCCCATATATGTGCGCCCCTCCCGCCCCGCAAGGCTGGCTACGCCACTGTAATGCAGTTCTTATGGATTTATTTATCTTATTTGGATAGTGTAATAAAATTATCGCTAGAACATGTAGAAAGTTTAATGAAATGTACCTACTCAAATCTACTGCCAATGGACCTTAGAAAATTTATACGAATCCAAAAAATGTTTTGTTCAACTTAAAAAACGTCAAGATACTTAGGAATACTGGGATTCTGAATCTCGGATTCCGGAATCTCGGGTTAACATTAAAATTTAACGTATAGCGCTTAAGCAAAGCGTTTAGACGGGCGTCTTCTCGGAAACAGAATCGCGATTCTAAATTTCGGAATCACACTAATTTCAGCCGCCCGGCTACGGGATTCGAATCGGCGATAGGTCTAGCATTGGTTTATATTATGTAAGCATTTTCACTCCGATTCTCGTTCAGTAGCCTCTTGCCTCCGTATGTTCTGTTAGGTTTACGAATAAAGAATTCAGTATGGATATTTTAAAAACTCTTTTTGACACTAACAAGTTCATAATATCGTTAATACAGGCACGTCCAAGCTTATGGGATACTTCACCAGAAGAGTTTTAAAATAAAACAATAAAACAGGCACACTGGGTGGAAGTGGCTAAAGAAATTTTGTCTTTTAAGACAAACAAACATTACAAGCTTCTCAAAAATATATAATACCCAGTGGCGGATCTACATCCTAAAAATTGGGGGGGCTCAAAAAATAAAACTAAATTAGAAGTTTTTTAATGTATTAAAAACTAATCTATCCATAGGTTTATGGTGTATAAGGTACAAATAAAATTAACTTTTTGAAAGTCGTTAAGAATGTAACAATAAAGAACCTATAGGTCCTTAATGTTTTAAAACAATAATCCCAAGTAATTTATTTATATTAGCACAAGACCAGATATTATAGACTACTACAAAATAGGTAATTTACAAAAAAAAAGAAAACACTTATAATTTAACAAAAAAAAAACATAAATGAGAAATAAACTTTAATGGAACATCATTTTTCTGTTACTACTATTTATGAAACAATTTAGGATTTGTTCCATATAGTCATTTTCTTGTAAAATATCCGATACAGATTCATGTTCAATAGCCATTACTAGGATCAGGATCTTGATTATTTTTCCGGAAAAAATTTAGCAGACTTGACTGTTTTTTCGACATTATCTTTTCTATAAAAAAAAAGCCATAGATATCGTACTTAGTTTGTTTCAAAACACAGTCTAGGGCAACAATATGCGAGCATGCAAGGTGCGCAGGGCAAGCGAGCGCCCGTTTTAAGGGGCGATCAAATTACAAATTACCAGTTACATATTACATAATATTTGTGTGTTATTCAATAAGTGTCCGATATTTTACAGAACGATTACTCAGTTTCAGTTATTTATAAGGTAAAAAGTTCATATAAGAAATGCATGCATTGATTATTGATTAATTTAAATCACGATATTTCGAAAACTGCTGCTTGTAGCGACTTTTGATAAACTTACCATTTTCACGTGAAAGTAATAGAGGAATCGGTTTTTCTTCTGGAAAATGAAAATGCGATACATACCTACATGCACGAAAAAGTTATGGCTTATGACTCTCCAAAAGAGAAAAAAAACTGTAGGTGGCGCCACCTATAATTAGAGGCCAAACTAAGATCAAATTTGAATTTCTCATATTGAAAATTCCCCAAATACCAATTTTTGTACAAACAAATTATTATAGTTTTTCGAAGTTATTTACAAAAAACAAAAATAATAATAATTTTTTACTACCCTGTATCTCAAAAATGAAGAGCTTGTTAGCACAGCTTATACGAACTTTTCACCTTGAGGAATCGTCCTATAAAATATCGGACACTTATTAAATAACACCATGCATACCATGCATGTATAATATTCATACCAGAAATTACAACAAAAGAATATTTTTTGTCCTTGCTTACCTTAACCTATAAATATAAAATAAACATCACTGGCAACAGTAGGTACCACAAGCGAATAAGCGAGAGCCGTAATGTAAAAAAGTCGGCTTATTGGTCGCTGATCGAATTCGGCTTCTCTTTGTTTCATACAAAAAAGGATAAAAATAAAGACATCGCTTGTAAAACCAAAGCCGCCGTCCCGCGGCTCCTTTGTGCGGTGCCTCGCGACACTCCACAAAGGTGCCGGCCGCGCGACGGCGCGGCGGTATTATGACAATGGAATGGAATTCGGTACTTATATTATAAATAAACATACAAAGAGAAAAGCGAATAATCTGCACATGCATTTCGTATCGGTCGGTTTTTGGCGGAGCGGCGTTTCAATTAAGGCGCTTTAAAACCATATAAAAACGTTCTGTTCTGCTGTTTAGTGTTTTTGTTTCTATAATTGTATAATAAAATTGTATACTAACTTTTATTACTATCAGTTATTTAGTTTATTAGAACTTTTAGTTTATGTTACCTATAATATAATAATATGTAAAAAAATATGTGGCGATGGTTTGGTGTGTGTTGAACAAGGCAGATTAAATTATTGATCTATCGAAAAAAAAGATGGGGGGGCCTGGGCCCCCCCAGGCCCCCCCGTAGATCCGTCACTGATAATACCCTATTTTTATTTTTAATATTAAGCACGAAATTTACGTTTTATTAAAAAATATATAACTTTAGTTAGTAGGCCATGACGGGTATTGAAAAAAAACTATTACTGGTATGATAATTACGGCAGGAAAAATATATTTTGGACTCCTTAATCTAATTAGCAGTAAATATTTCAGTAAAAATAATAACAATGCACAAATCGAGTTGTATTTTACTACGCAAAACATTACAAAGAGAAGCTGAATATTAATAGAACTTACTCATAAATATTGCTCAAATTGTTCTCCATTATGCCTTAGACATGTTTCACACATAGTTCTTATCCGCCTTAATGAATTTAAAATAATAAGAGGCCGTGTCCGTAACTCCCTAAATGCTCTTTCAGTAGCATTTCTTAATTCTGCAATTGTTTGGTATTGAACAGAATAATAGAAATTTTATTTTCAAGGTATCTCCACAAGAAGAAATCCAAAACCGACAAGTCGGGTGACCTTGGTGGCCATCTTACAGGTCCATTAGTTCCAATCCAGTGGCCTGGAAAACTATTATTTAAGTAGGCCCTGATAATTAGCGCATTGTGAGCGGGTGCTCCATCTTGTTGCAGATATAAGTTATTGATACCTGCTAAGGGCACGTCTTCTATTATTTCCGGCACAACGTTTTCCAGAATTTCCAAATATTTATTGGCATTAAGGCTGCCTTCAAATATATTATAAATTATTTTGCTTCCTAGCACAAAACATGAAACGTTAAAGCCAAACCTTCCTTGCCGTTCGAGTGGAAATATTAGATGCTGATTTTTGAGCTTCATGGGACCATACAACGGTTTTTTCAAAATTATTTCCCCTGTTGATATTTTGTAAATACCAATTACAGAATTCTGTACGGCGTTGTGCATCACCAGGATGTAAGTTTTGTACTAGGTGAAATTTATATGGCTTGAAATTGTGTTTTTTTAGGATTCTTTGAACTCTTGATTTAACTACTCCGACCGAACCTTCAACCGTTCTGCAAGAACTAGTTGGATTTGTTTCAATCGAAGCTAAAACATTTATTTCATCAGTCTCGCGGTTTTCCTTGTTGTTGTAGATTTTAGGACGAGGTTTAATAAATGAACCGTGTTCAATTAAATTTGATTTCATCCTTAAAAAAATTCTTTTATTCGGCTGTCGTCCTTCGGGATATCTACAAGTAATTTAAAAAAATTACTAAATCTTCATAGCGATACTACACAAAGGCGTATATTAACCTATTGAAATACTCTTCTATTGCTACATCTGCATTTTCATTACAATGAACATAACAAACGAGCATGTCGTATTTTTCATTATTTTAAAATTTCACATATTCTGCCATAATTAGGACAAACTGATTCTTTACTATTAATTAGATAGGTATTTTAAAACAACTTAGAGAACCTGACCATTCTGACAGAAACTAAAGAAGTTATTAATATGACATAAACGACTGTGTTCTTTTCTTTTTTTCAATACCCGTCATGGCCTACTAACTAAAATTATATATTTTTTAATAAAACGTAAATTTCGTGCTTAATATTAAAAATAAAAATAGGGTATTATATATTTTTGAGAAGCTTGTTATGAACTGAAATATATTATTTAAAAATATATAGGGTATCCCATTAAAAAAAAAAAGTTTGGTATTTTTCTCGGAAACTATTGAACGTAGAAAAAAAACGAAAAATCTGAGTACGTCACTGGATTCTACGAAAAAAACTACACAAATACCATTTGTTTTCTATTTGATAAGCTACAGAGGGTAACCTAAATGTAAAATTATCAAAAACAAGGAGGACTAGAAAAATTCTGATTAGGGCATCTTTTGTTTCATAAAAAAGTAGCACAGTGCCGCGAAAACTGTATCCTTCTATCTTTATTAATAACCGAAATACCCCGTAAAACCATCGAAAACTGGACACCCTGTACATAGGCTAAAAATGGCAAATTTGCACATTCGTGGTTTTGGCATTGTACCGACGATATTGTCCGTATACGTAAATGACCAAAGTTTTAGAAGGATTCGTTAGCTGGTTTGTCATATTATATGTCCGTGAATCACCCTGTATATAGACAATTTAAGTTTGCCTTCGGCCGCACTCCATATGTGGAATTCTCAAAATTTGGGAACCACTTGATGTAGGGGAGACCGGGGGAATGCCGCGCACCTAAGCAGAATTACTCCTAAATTATTAAATATTTTTATCTTTGACGTAATTTTTTGTATAAGGAGTGTTAATACAATACACGAACTATTGCAACATTGGAAATCAAACATTTCTTTTTGTAATGTCCATTAACACAAAAAAATAAAAATGAGTGCCTGCGCGGTATTACCCAGGCATTTGGGGGAATGGCACGCAGGGAAGTGTTTCAATACAGTTTAACTAAGACTTTATTATACATAAATTACAGGTATGTAGGTAACCCAAATAGTAATAAAAATATAATAGTGAGCAAAGAAATAAAGAAACATTATTGTATACTAACATAAAAAACACATTCCAGCGCGCAGCGCGTTATTCCCCCATTGTTTATGCGCGGTATTTCCCCGGGAGATATTTTTCAACCTAAAAATGTAATTCAAGAGAAGTACTTACATTTTATTGGTGATCACTTAGGACAACACTTCTATAGGCCCTAGCAAGTGAAAATAAAATATATCTTCTTTAAATATGCACAGTAACTAATAATTATCAACCGATTAATTTGCACAAAAGATAGATCAAAAATCCATTTAGCACAAACACGTTCGCTGTTGGTTAACGACTGCCGGCAATTGTTCCAAACTATTGGCGCGTACTTGACATGGCTACGGCAACAATTCGTGATATACACCTGTGCATTTCTGGTTGCAGTTTTTTCTACAGTGGCCTGCGCGGTATTTCCCCGGGCGGGGCATTCCCCCGGTCTCCCCTAACAGTAATTTTTTTCGGAATATTCTGCTCGTTTCAATTAATTCATGTCAGGATAATTTAACTGGTGGTGTATTTTATTAAAACTACTTATAACTAAAATTATTTAAATAGAAATAACTAAGTTATTGGCAGTACAAGAGTCCCAAAGTCAACTCCGAGGCTGTAACTACAATGATTTTTAAAGTATTATCGTTTTTAGCGAATATAAAATGGGATGTAAATAATCTGTAACAACTTAATATAAATACCAAAATATAGGAGGTTTGTTCTATGACCACTGTATTATGGAATACGGAATCAATGTTTCGATATTTAAGGTTAAATTTTGTATCCAAGTGTTCGCATCAACACCGAGGTCGCATACATTTCTCGAAAAATTATGGCCCGGATTGTACTTTTAGAATTCATAAGTAGTGGGGATTCCAACTGAATGTCAGTTGAGATCAAGCCGCGAAAGAGAATAGACGTTCGGTGTTTTTGTGATCTTTAGTGATATCTTAAAGTGACTGTAAGATAAGCGTATGTTTTTATAGCGTCAACACCGGTCCAATTATAAAAATATTATTGTAATTTTATTTTCTTAAATAACTGGTTTTAAAAGTGTGTTTTGGTGTATTTGTTGTACTGCTTATCCTGAAAATATAATTGTATATGTCGTAGGCTGATAGTGAAATCCGTCATTTCATGAAAAGCCTAGTCATATCATGAAGCGTGGCTAAAAGGTATATTGCAACTGGTTTGTTCGTTGTTCCCCAGAGCATTTTTTTCAATTTTTTCAACTAATATTATTTTATAAAAATAAAATTTAATTTAAATTTTAAAAAAATGCTCTGGGGAACAACGAACAAACCAGTTGCCAATATACCTTTTAGCGTGCAGCATGAGATATGACTAGGCTTTTCATGAAATGACGGATTTCACTATCAGCCTACGACATACATTTATCAATTTTTATAGATAAAAACATATAAACATCAACTCCGAGGCAATCACCTCCCAGGCATATAGGAGCCTCGGTGTTGATGTTGTGCTTCGGAGTTGATGTAACTTTACAGATCCTACCATAAAGTATAAATAATTTAACAAGGTAATGGAAAAAATAAATATATTTCTTCACAGATAATGGCCCCTAAGTCCGACCAAGAAAAGAAACGGAAACGAGAACGAAAATCGGAATTACAACGCTTAAGAAGAATGAAAATGAAAAACAAGCCGGAATTATATGAACAAGAGAAATCCAAGGAGCGAGAACGATGGAAAAGGCGAGTAGAGTCAAACAAAATAAAAAAATTCAAGATTTAAATAGAAGAGACCAAAAAATGAAAAGACTAAATTAGGCAAACAGTTCAAGCCAATATAGACAAAAGAAAAAAAACTAAAGGCAGCTGAAGAAAAATTTCTTGTAGACATTACTCCTCCATCCACCCCAGTCCCAAGAGAAGAACGGAGAATGGGCAGATATGATGTTGGTAGAAGAAGAGTTAGGAGAGATAGAGCAAAGTTCTACAGGGCCATTGAGAAATTAAAAAAAGGCTTATTCATTGAAGAAAGGTTACTCTTACTGAACACAATACATTGTAGATATGTGGATCAACTCCGAAGCACAATTTGATCAACTCCTAGGCTTGATGGTAATTAATGAGCTAAGAAAATATAGGTTTCGATATTATTTAAATCAATAAAACAAAAGGTTACATTTCTTTTTGGAATTACACTTTTTGGATTATTATGCAAATAATACGGAGAACTCAAATATAAGACAACTCCGTAGAAAAATACTCAACTCCGAAGCTACAAGGAATATTTTTTCGAAAAATAATCAAAAATGATCTCTGCTACCTATCAGTGTGTGTTAAGTTCATTATTTTAAGTAACATATCTTAAAAAATATAATTTTTGAAATATTTATTGTTTTCAATTTTCCATTTTCCAAATGGTTCCCAAATTTTGAGAATCACACATATACAAGTATCATACTATTATGTGACAGTTTTCAGTGTGATTTATTTAAATAAATAATTGACTTTCTAAAAATGCCTCGCAGTTATAACACCCCAACAAAAAGCAATAATTTACAGTCAATTGCGAAACGGTGTCATTAGGGAATTATTGAAAAGATAATTTTTACGTCAGCACTAATAAGGGAATGCCCTATTTTAATAAGGTCTTAACTTAACCTTATTTCTCTAAAAAATAAGGACTTATTGGAACGCTTTTCTTTTTACAACAGCGTTATTTTTAACCTAATGTCTAATGACCTCCCATCCTTCTGGATTTGATAAGGGATTTTGTCCCACAAATTCTGCAAATATTAAAAATGTATTTAAAAAATTAAGACTCAAAACACAAAGTTCGCCAATTTTAAGGTTATAATCAAAGAAAATTTAGGTTATAATGCAACCATCTGTTTTTTGAGGTTCGGTTTGCCGAATAAGGGAAATAAGTAGAGTCCGACCGAAGGTTCGGTTTCGGCTAGTTTCGGCCAAAAAATCTAGTTTCGGTTTCGGCCAAAAACCGGCCGAACCTTCGGCCATGCCGAAACTCAGTGTTCGTGAATTGTCGCGCACCGTTCGGCTAACTTTGGGTGGGTTCGTAGGCAGTGTTGTCTATAGTGTCACCAGAGTACACACAATGTGTCCGCGGATGGGGTCCCCAAGGGGGAAAAAATCTTTATTATTCATTTTACGACCAAAAGTTATTCTTTATAAAAAGTTCTGCTTGTTGAGAAAATGAATTCACGATAAAAAAATGTTAGATCAGATGTACAGGGTGTTAATAAATTGGAAAAATATGAAAATGCTTCAAGAGAGAAGTACCATTATTTATTATTTTTAACAAAAATTCTGTAAAGCAAAGTTGTTTATAAACTAGCATAAAGACTAAATACAAGTTTTAAAATAAAAATTCGAATATTTTAAAATAAAATTTTATTTTATTAAAGAGTTTTCTAAAACTGACCCTATGAACCGACCCAGTTTCATTAAATTTTTTAAATAATTTTCGCAATCCTCTTTTTGACACAGGCGTATTAGGAAATTTTTCATGAAAAACATCTATAGCGTATTTATAAGACACATTTCCAATATCGTAACATTGTATTAAATAAATATATTTTCGAAAATGCCTTTATGAAAACAGAATACTGACAGATGTAAATAAAATGATGACATAAACATGAACGTATACAAAATCGGTTATATTGATTTTTTTGTAAAATGCAAGAGGTACCTAATTAAATAAAAAATGAATAAATTATTAAAATTTTATTTTAAAATAATCGAATTTTTATTTTAAAACTTGTATTTAGTCTTTATGCTAGTTTATAAACAACTTTGTTTTATATAATTTTTGTTAAAAATATTAAATTATGGTACTTCTCTCTTGAAGCATTTTCATATTTTTCTAATTTATTAACGTCTGATCTAACATTTTTTTATCGTGAATTCATTTTCTCAACAAGCAGGACTTTTTATAAAGAATGACTTTTGGTCGTAAAATGAATAATAAAGATTTTTCCCCCTTGGGGACCCCAACCGCGGACACACTGTGTATAAGACAAAAACAACACAGTGTCTTCAGTAAAGTGTTTATTAAATGGAAAATAAATTTTAGTTTAACAACGTAAAGTTTATCTATTTTCAACGATTTAATTTAAAACCCTTATATTATAATTTATTATTAAGCTATGTCATAATAACGTTAACGTGTGTTACTTTCAAACGCAAACTACGTTTTCAAAAATATTTATTTTATGAAGTTACCTTATACGGGGTCAAAAACAAATAAATTTTGCATCACATGCGACCAAATTTTAATAGCCCAATTTTGATTTTGTAGAAAAACACACATTTAATATGGCGCTACTTTAAAGAAAATGTATCTGAAATAAAGCATTGTCAAAACTAAGAAGTTTTATGTAGGCTGCGTTGGGTCTTATTTTGCAAAACTGGTGCAATTTACAAAATATAGGTAAAAACCCAAAATTATCTTATGCAGCTGAAATTTTGCATGTGGGCTAGAAACTGCATTTAAAAAAACATTTTCTAATAACTTTTTTCGATATTTTCACAAATGAATTATTTTTTGGAAAAAATTAAAATTTGACAGATAATGCGAATCACGTGACTATTTTTTCGCTTAATTTTCATCTCGATCGAAGCAGAACTTGATGCCAAAGTCAAATTTTGAATAAAGCTATTAATTAAAAAAAATCCCATATGATGCGGACTTTAGACACTGTATATTATAAATAATAGATTTTTTCTCTGTCGACTTCTTTTTTTTTTTTAGTGGGAAGAGTTCAATCCGTTCCCAAGATCGATCTCGTCCTATAAAAATAAATTAAATTTTAATAATACAATAAAATTTTTAAGTTTCGGTTTCGGCTGAAACTGAGACCAAGGCCGAAGATTCGGTTTCGGCTGAAAATCTTGTTTCGGTCGGACACTAGAAATAAGGAAACGTTATTTACTTACGGTAACTAGTCGTTAGGGGAAGGCAGTATTTTAATATGGTTCCCATATTAATTTTTTTTAGTGCACATGCTTAGCTGGCATTTTAAGAACGACCATAAGCCTTTATTAGGCTTTATTATAGCGTTTCCAATAATTCCCTAATAGACTAATAGGACTAGCGAATAGGGAAAGGGTCGACGAAAATACCGTGCTCTTGCCAAATTGTAGTGGGGGAATTACTGCAGCGTTATACTGCGATATTCTCCACTCCACCAAGTAATGACACCCTCGGTTCGCGCTGTTTATGACCAAAATTATTATTCCAGCATGATAATGCTCCGATAAACAAAGCCCGTATAACTGAAAACTTTGTTGTGGAAAACAATATTCGCGTTTTCCATGGCATTCGATCTCAACCCGATCGAAAGCGTTTGGGGTTTAATGATAAATATTATGAATAACCATACATTTGCAGCTAACAAATCAAGATAAACTCCAGGAAAAATAAACCAAGTTTGAGATGAAATCAACGTAAATGCTATAGAAACGTACTTTTAAGTATGAAATTATGCCGCTAAAATTGGAACTTGTTATTGTCAAAAATGGTGCAATGTATAATAGTAATAGTAGTAACATGTTTTATTTAGCAAAAAGCTACAATTAAATATTTTTTAATACATTTTTTAACACATTTTTATAGATTTATTTTTAAATTTTAAAACACAGCCTTCTTTTAACAAAAACAGACAGAAAAGTTAAACATTTTGTAAAATGTATCAAATATTACGTATCATTTTGTTTTTTAATTTAATGTAATTTTAAAGTTTTTTTAAACAGTTTTAATAATTTTTGAGATTCACGACCTAATAGAATTTTACAAATTATTATATTCTATCAAACCTTTATAAAAAATAAATTTATAAGCTAATGTTTTAGACACTATCCACATAAAAATTTTGATTAGTTCTTGTTTTATAATTATGATGGTCGATAATTAAACGAACAAAATTTTTTTATTACAATCAGGCCTTAAATTATTTTTAAATTTATGTAAAAGATACTAAATTAAAAATTAAATTTCTGACATTCAAACAATCCAAACTTATCGACATAAAATTAATTTTTGTGTATTTGTAACAATTTAAGATATTCCGCAATGCCTTATTTTGTAAAATTTGTAATTTATCAAATATTTCCCCACTAGCACAATATAAAATGGAAGAACAATAAAGAAAATGTGGTCATATAATAGCAAATACAGTCTTTTTAGAAAACAAACTTAAATTAGAACTGATTCTTTTAAAATAACCTACTTTTCCGGCAATCTTCCATATTTATGATACTTTCAAAATAATTAAAAAATTTTAATTTTGAATCAATGATTATCCCTAAATATTTAAAACTGATTACTAATTCCAATTTTTCACCATCAATTACAACATTTATATTTTGACAATTCCCATAACCATACACATTTAGTTTTTGAAATATTTAATTTTAATTTAATTACTTTTAGCCAATTTAATAATATATTTATCTTAGACCATCAAAAATAATTAAAACATTAATGTAAATTAAGGTGTCATCAGTAAACATTTGTAACTTACATATTTTTTAAACTAAAAAATGATCAATGGTTCTCTTCCACGTCTCAATCACACATTGAATAAAATAATATTGAATATATAATAATATATATTTGGACTGTATTTCCATATACAACGAATCGCCTCTTCGCTAATTAATATACTTCGTCGCGTAAATTCCTACAAAAAAGGCGATCCGAACAGGTTTCTTCCAGCCTGGAATTTTCTTGAAGGTCTTTTCAAAGCAGCTGTCCCAAGAAAAGTCTAAATTTTTTCGCGGTAAAAGAATGGGAACAATTTATAATACATACTAATTTCACATAATGACCCAAATATTAATGTTAAATATGTGTTAATTTAGATTTTTAAGTAATTTAAATGTTTTTTCTAATTAATTTTAATTTTAGTGGTTTAATTGCTTTTAGAATTTTTCGGGTTTAAAATATTTAACTGTTCTAGTACTTTATTACGATTTTGTTTCAGTTTTTTTTTGGCACGGTGCATAAAACACAGATTTACTTGGGGTCAAAAGTATTAAAACTATACAGGGTGTCTCACGGTAACTGTTCATTAGAATATTTCGAACGTAATGCGATTTGAATCCTGCAAATTCCGATAATGGGGTTTTCGGAGATGCCATTTTCAAATGAAATAACAGCGACCGAATGCGACTTCAGGTTATACCGGAAGTTATTCTCTTTAACTTACTTACTTTAATTGGATCACCCTGTAAAATGTTTTTTATGGTGTTCCTTTCTTTATTTTCAATATTATTGAAAGTTTTTGTATCCGTTTCTGAGAATAAAATTGTTTTTTTTCAAATTTTTACCTTCAACAAGGTGACATATGACGCCTAAAATTAAATAGCTTTTTAAAGATAAAAGAGTGAAACAGGTGAAACTCAAAATTCCAGTTGTGCGGAATTAGATATTATTGTGATAATGAATTGTTGGAAACTGGAATTTTAGATACAGAATATAAAAATGTGTTTTAAATACGATGCTATTACGTTGCTGATTCATTCAATGGATAGGCGAGAACATTTACTATATGTCTACATGAGGTGTCCCTATTGGCAGTGGCGTAACAAAGGGGGACCAGGCCCCCCCCCCAGAGGTCTGCCTGCCCCCCCCCCCCCCAGAATCCGCGAGAAATAAATTTATTTTGCCAGACCACCCAAATGCGAACAATAAATCAAACGACAAATTGATTAATTGAATTTTTTTAAATATTATATTTTTCAAGTTAATCTTTAAATTTACTGAAAAAAATATTATGTAGTTCTTTGGAGGAAGAAATCGTGAACCTAATCCTAACCTTATTAAATTATTTGTTTTAATTATCTTAAATTATATGATAAAATTCTGAGTCTGATTCAATTAGCTCAATTTAATTAAAGGTAAGATATTTATTTGTATTTTTATCTTTGAGTAGGTATGCCTTTTTTTATATTTTTATTTTTTGCTATTGACTATGATTAGGAGGTAGGGCATCAGTTAAACTGTTAAGCAATAAAAACTAAAAACAAAAAACCTACATAAATTAATTATATTGATTCATCAATTATATTTTTAGTCTAGTCTATACCCTATACGCGCAACTAAAACTCGGAATCAGAACTCCAAGCCAGGTCTGTAAAGTTAGAAATCCAATGCTGCCTGCCAAGACGCTGTCGGGATCTAATCATAATAAACATGTCCAAATTCAACTCGAAAAATTTCCAAAAAGTTTTCGTGACAGCTGAAAAATCTAACCGATAAAAAACGAGGTCTTGTGATATTACAGTTGATTATTGACCAAATTTGTTAAAATTGTTGTACCTAACTAGAATAGTATTTAACATACTTATAAGTATTTACGGTTTTTCGGAAAATCCTTCAATTAGGTACCAATAACGCAGATTGATTTTTGGCAAGAAGCCCATAAATTAATTGGTATTAACATATTAACAATGACACGCTTCATATATGATATGAATATGATAAATATGGATGTCGCACTTGTTAAGATTAGGTACAGATGATATAATGGCAGCAATTGATAAGAAATTAAATAGTGCGTTATTAGTTCTTCTAGATTTTTTAAAAGCTTTTGACACCCTTAATCATTTACTTTTGCTGGCAAAATTAAAATATTATGGCTTTGAAGAATCATCCTTAAATTTTATTAGATCATACTTACATACAGGGCCAAAAAATTTTCAATGAAAACAATTTTTCAGAACAAATTCAAATTTTGTCTGATGGTGTACCTCAAGGATCTATCCTTGGACCTCTTCTATTTATTATCTATACCTCAGATATTTTAAAATCTTTATAGCACTGTAAGGTTCAGGCATATGCAGATGATACACAAATTTACCTTCATTTCAACTGCCAAGACTATATATAAACGCATCGAATTTGCTTAACGAAGATTTAAGCATATTAAATCAACTTTCTCTAAGATCACAACCTAAGGTTAAATCCAATAAAGTCATCCTTGATGATTTTTGGAAATAAGAACAAAATTGGCTTTTTGAATGATATCAATATAGTTATTGATGGTGTTAGGCTTCCGGTTGTTAACAGCTAAAAATCTGGGTATAATCCTGGATACTGAACTAAGGTTTAGGGAGTATAGGTATATGTCAAAAAACTAATTTAAAAGTCATATTATAATGTCTTTAAGAGTATTATACAACAAACTGTCCTAAATTTTAAATTGCGTAAAATGCTCTGTAAGAGAGTCTCGTTTTGTCCAGCTTTAATTACTGTGATTTTATTTATGGGCCATGCCTTGATGTAGCAGATAGGAATAGGATACAAAGGTACAGAATACATGCGCACGCCTTATTTTCGGAAATTTGATCATATTTCTCATACGTTTAAAAATCTCAAGTGGCTAGTAGGTAATGAACAACCGTAGAACTGGTGGGGAATTTTTTGGTTAAAACTCTAAATAATCCGGCTCTTTCTTTAAAAAGTAGGTATTTCGTGAAAATATACATTCCCGTGACATGAGGTTTCCTTATAGTGACGATGCCTCAGCATCAGAGTGCTATGTTTCAGAGATCATTTACCTACAACTCTGAAATTGTATAACTCCTTACCCAATGAAATAGTTTTCCTTGACAGTAACAAATTTAAATTGCAATATAAAAAATATCTACTCAGTTTTCAAAATGAACAACTTCGTTAATTATTTTTGTTAAATTATTATTTTTATCAATGTTTTGCTGCTCATTCTTCGAATCATGTATTTGTCGTCTTTTTCATCAGGTTAGAATGTAGCGTATATCTTTTATTTGTAGAATGTTAGCTATTTGAACCATTTTTTTTTATTTCTCCTCTTACCGATATTTATATAATATCTGTATACTTATTCATAATTCTTTATATAAAGGTATATAATTTTATTAATATTTTCGCAAAAGCGGTGTGGGATTCACTAGAGTAGTAGCCTTTATGGCTAGACTGCTCCCAGCTTTTGCTTGTCTGCCTATTATTATTAGTCTTTGTAATTGCTTTCTTTATTTATCATAATAAAAGACGTTTATTCCTATCTATTCCAGCTAGCAAAGACTTGACTTCACTTGCCCATTTTAATTTCTAATTAAAGTAAAAGTGATAGCAGGCATTAATGAGATGAACTATCTCATCAGTGAAACTAGTAAAAATAATTATTTTTGATGTTCAAAAATCACATTCTACTTACTTGAATACTGGGAAAAAACGTTTCATCTACATTATGTTTTCCGTGAGCATAAACTAAACCGAAATTACGAGATATTTTCGAATATTTATATTCATAATTTTTGTGTTTTACCATTTTTGTTCTAAATCGCGACTTCCTTTTACTTTTCGCGAGGCAAACTAACAATCTTCAACAATGATTGCAATACAGCCTGCATTGTCGATGTTGTAACTTTCTCTAGAAGTAGACCTACTGGTAATGCTAGTTTACTATTTTCCCAGTAGTTTTGTATTATCAATTCGGATGTTAAATTATTTCTTAATTACCTTGACAATTTTCTTATTGAATGTAAAGAGGATACCGTAGAAAGAATCGGGTGAATTGAGACACTTTTAAAATTTGCCAGACGATATCGCGAGAACCATTTATCCGATTGGGCTACAGATGGTAGCAATCGGTGAGTCGTGACTAGTATAATGAGTTACCCTACTTAGATTTTAATAAATAAGATTAGAAATATTTTTTTTTTGTTTTTTCGAGTGTCTCAAGTCACCCGCTCTTCCGGGTGACTTGGGACGGTCGTGGTTTTAAAGGGATAACGCAAATAAACTTCACTTTGGACGACTTGGGACAGAAAAAGAAGCTTTTAAAAAAATGTTACCTATGAAATTATCAAAAAATAAAGAAAATATGGCAAGTAAACATGATATTTATTAAAAAACAAACAACTTATAAACAAAGTAATAGTATAGTCTCAAGTAATCCGCACTAAACATATTTTTGGGTGTTTAATAAAACATGTTAACCAAAAAATAATATTAAGAAGTGCTGCCTAAGGAAACAACTGTACTAAACATTGATAAATCAATAACCGAAGTCACGCTTTGCAATCAGAAATAGTATTGAAGATATGAATAAAGTTTTCCACCACATATTTATAGCGCATTTATGAGAACAAAATGGCCCTGGTAAAAAATAAGTACTTAGATGTCTCAAAGCAGCTGAAAGTATACTAAACGCCAGTGTTGCCGCAACCAGATTTTAAAATGTACTGACAAGCAGCTGGAAAATGTACTAGAATGTACTAAAATTTCAGGTAAAATGCACCGTTGGGGTGGCACAGAAAATACTTTTTTTTGTAAATTTATACTTTAGGAAATTTAAACAAATACGGTATTCACACTATATTTATATTATTTTAACGTTTTAAATACATAAAACCTAGTACATATTAAACATATACCTAACAGATCTATAATATGTTAATTATTATCTTAATCCTAAAAATAAAAAAATTATAAAAATAAAATGAACAGTTGAATAAATAGTTATTATTTAGCTAAATATTTTTTGGTTAATTCTGGCAGTGGTTGCCACTCCCAGCAAGTTGTCTGTCAACTCTTTTGTTAATAGTAAATTGTGGCATGTGAAAGTTTCCAACAAATTTCGGTTTTTTCTTTTAATAAGATTAGCCCTGAAAATATACGTTCAGCACATTTTGTGACGACAAAACCAGGGCCGCTGCCAGAGTTAGAAACATTTTTATACAATCACAGAAGACAGATTTTATCCGCAAACAGGCGCGTTTAGAGGAGTGAATATAGACGATAGTGTTGGACGATATGATAGTTATAAAATCATCGTTTTAAAAATGAATTTGTTGGTAGGTATTAAATAATATATCAACATTTTAATGAAATGAAATTATTTTATTTTTAATTATTTTGTTCCCCTTCGAATATGGGAAAATGCACTAGAATTCAGGTAATTTATGGTAAAATGTACTTTTGTACTTTGCTGTCTAAAATGTACTAGATTTAGTACAAATGTACTGAAACGGCAACACTGCTAAACGCCAGTTCCAACCGTTGGCCTCCGCGTGGCTCCTTTTGCTTTCTGTCATTTTTATACACAATGTTGCCAGATCAATTAACAAATCGATTGTAAGTTTTGTCTCAAGCCACCCGGATGTCCTAAGTCACCCGGTTCTACGGTATATAAGTTTTTTGTTTGTGATATTTATAGGTAAATAATGGTAAATATTGATATTCTAAACAATATAAACTTGAATACAAATAAATATTTATACCTATAGGTATATTAAACTACCACTCATTTTATTAGACCTTGGTCGGAAACCGATCCAAGAGTATATCTGACATTATAGTAAAACGTGTAGGTATTGCGACAAAATCGAGGTGTAAACCGCGGTCAAAATTCTTATACACTAATGCTTCCAATTCCTTATTTTAATTAACTATATAATACCCCAAATTTCTTTACAAATGCCCACTAATTCCTCTAATGCCAATGGTAAAATCCACTTTAAATAAATAGTAAAAGGTATCTTTGTATCTTAAAGTCTCTGCCAAGTAAACTTAAAAAATGGAAATTTATTTGACAACTTACCTAATAATTGAATAAAAGCCAATAACCGAGTGTCTAATTAAATACCTATACTTTAATATAAATAAGTAAATTCATAAATTTATAAAAATATATTTAGAAAAAAGCCATTTTATTTTCTTATGGTTATATGCAGCCGCCACTGCACATAAAATATAGGGGAAGGTTGCCCATATTGGACCAATTTCCAGATTTCTTATCATAGATCCCGATAATAACGCAAAATCGATCTTGAAGCTATAGTATACTTTAGTATGTTGTTCAACTGCAGAATTTTTTGCAGAATTTTATTTCAATAAAGTATCTATGATATACCAGGCTATAAAAAACCTCTGCAAGTGGTTCAATATAGGAAACCGGTTGCCTAAATTGCACCTGGGGGTTCTAAAATTGGACCACATGATTTAAATCGGAAGCTTAGGTGTTAAATAAATAAATAAAAAATAAAATTGTTGGTATAGGAAGTTTTATACTTATATTTCAAAAAAACATCAAATTTACAATCAAAATTTCGGTAAAAGACATTCTAATGCAAAAAAAGTACCTATTAGTTTCCTATATTGGACCAGTCATAGTTTCATTTTTTAACTCCAAGAAAAAAAAATTTGCAATATTGAAATGGTGTTATAGTTTATGACATTATCTTATTTAAAGAGAAAAATTATTTTTGCACAATTTGGAAAAATTGCCTAAATTAAACCGGTTCAATTTTGGCAATCACCCAGTGGTCCAATTTAAGCAACTACCACGTGTTTTACAAAACCACCCAGGAAAGAAACAAGAAAAAACAAATATGGCAATAGAAAGAATACTGTTGAAACTAGTTGAGTTTGTTGCCGAACAAAGGTTCTGGGTGAAAGTATGTTACAGTGTTGCCAGATGATATGGCATTTGTTTAGTTTCGGAGAAATGTACTGTGGTCCAATTTAGGTAGCGGTTCAATATAGGCAACCTTCCCCTACCTATCATCTTCATAATAACGTAGTTTTCGATTAAACTGCTGAACATTACTGCAGTCTCGCGTACGCCATTCGTAGGTTGTATATAAGACGCTTATTGTCCCAAGAAGTGGGAGGATCTTATGGAACATGCAGGACTATTCTTATAAGAAGCAGCTAAATTTATTTCCTTGTAAAGTGCAAGTATTCCAAGAAATACAAGCCGCAGATTTTGAAAGACGCAGGAATTACTGCAGGAATTTATGCTTGGAGCATGGCGGTGGCCAATTTCAGCAATTTATGTAATTATTTTTCTTGTTCTTTCTGTATATTCTTACTTTGTTAATTTTGTAAACAACAAAAATAAATTTGAATTTGTCTACTTATTTTATTACCTACTCATTAGTTTGGCATATCATGTCATAATATGAATTTGACAAAATTTGAACCTAGATTTGGTTAGATATATCGTCCCCATATCATTGTGATCTAAACCAAGCCCTACGTTTTTTAATCCAAGTCCTCTTTGATGCAAATAATTTTTGTTCGCACGGTATATTACATGCCTGTGGGGCTAACAGTAGAACATTTATATGAGACACTATTTACTGACCTAACAATATATCGTCAAATTATACCATAATTATTTTTTTCTAAACTTTGCCCTTTAGGAATTGTATTTAATATTCTTAATAACTAAAAGTCTATTCTTATTGTCTATAATGGGTTTTAAATAAGTTAACTGAACTTTCTTCTCGTTACGTTTTACCATGACATGAAATGCTAATTTTATCATTTTTATTGTTCATCCAAAAATTCAAAAATATTCTGCGTATGTTATTTTAATAATACTATAATGTTTGTGACCGTGACACTAACTTCCGGTAAAACCGAAAGTGATATAAAAACGTCAGCAAGTATTAAAAAAATTTAACTTTACTCGTTTCACAGATCTAATAGATCAAACAGCGTCGATAAAGAAACGGATCAGCATTTTATATAGAATACCCCCCACTTAATCAAAAATCGCTCCAACCCGTCAAATTAATTTTATTGATTTAAAAAAAAAAGATATCCCCTGTATCTTCTAATAATAAAAATACTACTTGAAAATTCCACACCAGTACTTTTTAACCAAACAAAATGGGTTTTTTGACAGGTCACACATGTATTTTATCGGAAATTTTTTCGCTGTGGGTAACCAATAGCGAATTATAGTGGAAATTTCCCTAGTGTCAATTTAACTGGAAATTTTACACGAAAATTTTCAAAAATTGATAAGTGGAAATTGCATCCGTTTTGAAAATTTCATCTAGAAATATCCCGGCGATAATTGTCATTTTTGACATTTATAGTTTCAAAACAGTCGACCTGTCAATTGTTATTAAAGTATGGTGTTATTTAAATAAATAAATATATCAAAATCAACTTTTTAGCAACTACCTAAATAAACTTTTTCTCCAAATGACATTAAAAGCGGTCTTTTAATGACACCTGACAGGCTCAAAAGGTGTATTTTTTCTGCCTAGTCAGAAAAAGTGGACTTTTTATGCATAGGCAGAAAAAATACACCTTTTGAGCCTGTCAGGTGTCATTAAAAATTAAAATGACAAGTAAACACAACAATTCAATAAATAACATACATAAATATAAAAAATACGATTTTGCGTGAAATTGGAACAAATTTGGAGAAAAAATTATATATTTTACTAGGCAGAAAAGCAGATTTAATACCTTGGCTGTTTTCCTAGCCTCGGCTGCGCCTCGTCTATGAAACACCAGCCGCGGCATTAAATCTTGTGCTCTTCTGCCTAGTGAAACAAATAACTATTTATCAACTCGGGAAATTTCCGATCAAAACATAACACGTGCATAAAATATTTCCTAATGGAAATTTTTTAAAATTTGGTCTTTAGCCAATTTTTTTTTAAAAAAGCATTCGTGCATTGCACCAAAGAAAAAATCCCTCACCCTGCGGGTTCGGGATTTTTTCAAGTGCAATGTACTCATGCTTTTGTTAAAAAATTGGTTTCAGACAAAATTTTCAAAAATTTGCGGAAATATTTCATGCACTAGTTATATTTCTACTGGAAATTTCCCTAGTGTCAATTTAACTGGAAATTTTACACGAAAATTTTCAAAAATTGATAAGTGGAAATTGCATCCGTTTTGAAAATTGCATCTGGAAATATCCCAGCGATAATTGTCATTTTTGACATTTATAGTTTCAAAACATCAAAACAGTCGACCTGTCAATTGTTATTAAAGTATGGTGTTATTTAAATAAATAAATATGTATATCAAAATCAACTTTTTAGCAACTACCTAAATAAACTTTTATCAATTCGGGAAATTTCCGATCAAAACATAACACGTGCATAAAATATTTCCTAATGGAAATTTTTCAAAATTTGGTCTTTAGCCATTTTTTTTTTTTAAAAAAGCATTCGTGCATTGCACCAAAAAAAAATCCCTCACCCTGCGGGTTCGGGATTTTTTCAGGTGCAATGCGCTCATGCTTTTGTTGAAAAATTGGTTTAAAACAAAACTTTCAAAAATTTCCGGAAATATTTCATGCACTAGTTATATTTCTACTGGAAAATTTTCTGACATAATCACAGAATAATTTTGTTTGGCTTAAAGTTAGTTTCAATTTTTTGAATATAAACGTGTTTAACACTTCGCAAAAACGCAGTCGAACAAAATAAGGTCTTAATTTTTTATAAACTAATTTTTTTTTTACATTTCTTCAATAATTAAGATGTTTTTGGTATTCTTCTACCGCCTCCTTTATTCTTAAGGCGAAAAAGCTGGACTTCGAACATATCGCTTTATTAATTAAATATGTATGTCTGATGTTCTGTACTGTGTTTACTGCACTAAAGCAGTTTTAAATAAAGATAACAAAGTAGCCATTTTGGTTCAAAATTGTGAATACCCTTATATTATTTTTTTTCTAAGTTTACTGATTCTACATGCTGGGATGTCCATTAGCCGCGTTTTTGCAAGAAAGCTTTCAAAAAAAGTAAAAATCAAGACCTTTTAATATGTGAACTTCTTTTATTATTTTAAAAAATCGTATCTTCGCATTTGTCAGCAAATAAATTCTGGAATTACATAAAGAACCCATAGAAGCTTTGAGGTGGGATTGACGACTCTTTCGTCAATTTGATTTGCCGAACTGTTGACGATTACTTCAGTTCTGAAAATCGACGTGTTTAGTTACAAGGATTTAGGGATAAATTGTGGCAATTTTAGGAGTTTCTAAAAACTACATTTTTTAGAGTTTCTGTGTATTTATTTTAAAAAAAACACCGGCATATTATTCAATTGAACAGCCCTTCCAAAATTAGATAATTATTATTTTTTAATAATTGCAAGGTTCCGGAAGTTACCCCTGAGTTCAAGTCATTTATAGGTCTTTTATACATAATTGACCTTAAGAACTGTGTCCTTAATACAATAAAAACATATATGGCTTTCCATTTTAAAAAATCCATGTTTGCTCCACCCTACATTTTTGAGACACCCTGTACCTATATTTGAAATTATTTTTAGCAATCGCGGCGACATACTAAATTGTTGTGAAAACGTGCTCATTAAATTTCATTATTCTATTTTTTATATCACTACTAATGTGTTACACGTTAAAACATGCATTGAAATAAAATATTGATAAATGGCGAAATATTTATATTAGAGACCGACCGAAGGTTTCGGCTAGTTTCGGCCGAAAAATCTAGTTTCGGTAACTGTTTCGGCCAAAACCAGCCGAACTTTCGGCCATGCCGAAACTCACTGTTCGTGAATTGTCGCGCACCGTTCGGCTAACTTTGGGTGGGTTCGTAGGCAGTGTTGTCTATATACCTAAATAATCGATTTTTTTCTCTGTCGACCTTTTTTTTTATATAGTAAGAAGAGTTCAATCCGTTCCCAAGATCGATCTCGTCCTATATAAAATAAATTAAATTTTAGTTATACAATCAAATTTTTAAGTTTCGGTTTCGGCTGAAAATCTTGTTTCGGTCGGACACTAATTTATATACACATTTCCCACGTTAAAAGAGTATAGTGCGAAATTTTTCCGTTTTCAGCAGAGGGTACAGCATATTGCTATGAGCTATACAGGGTTGTGATTTTGTCCACTTTTTTTGATTTTGTCCAGGACATGGACAAAAACGGACAATATTGGACAAAATCAAATTTCATTACATTTTATTAAATTTGTTGATTTAGGCAACCCAAAATACACGTTTGTATTGTGTATTATATAAACAATAAATACCAAATTAAAAATTCCAGAAAATGGCTATTTGTTATTTCATTATGGGGCTTAAGGTGGGAGTATCAACATGCTTGCCAACCTATAACCTATTTCGCGTAGATTTATTTGTTTTCTAGCTTTTATACAAAATTTAAAGAAAATCAGTATCGACTTTATATTCTATAGGTAATAATTGACATATTTAATGAATATCAAGGAATTTCATAACTTATTTCAGGAGAATTGTATAGCGAAAAATATCGGGTAAGATTTTTTTTAACATTATTATGTCATTGTCACTCATTTTCTTTCACTATACAATTCTCCCAAAATTAGCAATGAAATAAATTGATATTTCTGTAATATATCAGATACTACCTAAATAATGTACCGACGATATTGATTTTCTTTAAATGTTAGTTATTAAAATAATAAACTCAAAAAATCAACGCGAAATAGGTTATAGGTTGGCAATAGATTGAATGACGTTGAGAATTCAACCTTAAGGTAAATTTTCATGCGTCCGTCATCCGACGGCACGATGATCCGACGGTATCCCGTTATTGTTGTTTAAGTTTTGTTTGACACCCTAATCCTAATACAGGGTGGCCTTTTAGTGTGGCAAAGTACAATAGCTCCGTTACTATTTCAAATACATTAAAAATATTAATACAAAAGTTGAAGGGCAGTAAGTGACTTATAACGTAAAATTATTTTTAACTCTATAGGGTGGCTCAAAAAAGCGGAACAATAAAAAATGTACTTTTTTTAAATGGAACACCCTGTATATTTTTTCATTTTTAAATTCTAGATAAAATTATAATTATTTTTTATTAAATACATTATTAGTCTATACTTTATAGTTTCCGAGATATTGACTCTTGAAAAGTGACATTTTTGAACTTTGACAGCTTCTAACTTTCTAACAGTACGTCTTAGAGCAAAACGGCTTACATGTCCCTATCTTCAATTTTTATTATCTTCCCAAAAAAATCAACTTCCGGTTAAACCGGATGTTACTCGAAAGCAGGAAATATAGTTGTTCCGGTTTAACTGGAAGTTGATTTTTTTGGGAAGATAATAAAAATTGAAGATAGGGACATGTAAGCCGTTTTGCTCTAAGACGTAGTGTTAGAAAGTTAGAAGCTGTCAAAGTTCAAAAATGTCACTTTTCAAGAGTCAATATCTCGGAAACTATAAAGTATAGACTAATAATGTATTTGATAAAAAATAATTGTAATTTTATGTGGAATTTAAAAATGTAAAAATATACAGGGTGTTCCATTTGAAAAAAGTACATTTTTTCTTGTTCCGCTTTTTTGAGCCACCCTATAGAGTTAAAAATAATTTTACGTTATAAGTCACTTACTGCCCTTCAACTTTTGTATTAATATTTTAATGTATTTGAAATAGTAACGGAGCTATTGTACTTTGCCACACTAAAGGGCCACCCTGTATAATAGTTTTTTTAATTTTATATGTGTTTAATTTGATTTTGTACAATTTTGTCCATTTTGTCCAGAACAATTGATTTTGTCCGGACGGACATAATTGGACAAAATCGTCCAATTATGTCCACTTGGACGAATTCAACCAACCCTGGTCAGCTATATGTTAAAAACTAGAATGGGTACCTACATATCGCAAATAATCGTCACCCGATTGTGCGCCTCTAATATTAGTAGGTAGGTACTAAAAATTCAAATTAAAAAAACATTTATTTTTTATGTTATCTTTCTTCGTCGCGGAACGTGAAGAGGAAATATATCGCCAAATTGTCATATATAATATCACAAGAGATAAAATTTTGTCGGCAAAATTTTCGAAAGGTATGAAAATTTGTTGCTTGGCAATTTCGCGAATGACATTTTTGACAAAATCACGAGCCGTCAGGCGAGTGATTTTGTCGAAAATGTCATGAGCGAAATTGCTTAAAAGCAACAAACTTAAATAAATCCTTGAGAACAATTTTGCTTACACAATTTTTTCTCGAGTGGTATTCGACATGACTATTTAACTAGAAAAAAGACAAAATTTTGCCGCGGCAAAAATCACATGTGAATTTTGTCCAGGTAGGTGCAGGTAGTAATTTTGCCAGTAGAAAACCGGCCGTTGCTATGACATTTTGCCAGTGTAAAACACTCTAGTTAAATAGTCAATATAACCTCTAAAAAAAATTAGGAAATAAAAGAAAAAAAGTGTGCAAAATTACCAGTTTCTTGTATAGACAGGTGATTTTTGGAAACTACGTCCCATTTTCAACGCCATCTCGCTTCGGCTTACAGTTACGGAGATATTTGATATTTTGACATTGAAAATAACATTGTCTTTAATATATGACACACCTAACTAGGGGTGTGGTGTGATTTCACGACCTGTGATTTTGTCACAGCTCCGGGCCTGTCACAGTCGCGACCAGTTCCGCTTCGACTAAAGGAGCTGTGACGACGTGACCGCGCTAGATATGAGGTTCGCGGACCAGCCGGTGCGCGCTGCGGCTTCCGCTTCGACTAAAGGACCTGCGACGACGTAACTTAACGTGACCGCGCTGGATATGAGGTTCGCGGACCCGACGGTGCGGCATAAAAAAGACCTAACGGTGCGGTAGAGACTGGACTGGAAGTGAGTGACGCGAGCGTAAAAACAGGTCCTGCCGAAACGCAGGAAATGCCGGAATTGGAATCGGTAGGAGAGAGGTCGCCGGAAAGTAGAATGCAGTTGCACCGGCAGGCCAGAAAAATTGATTTAAATATTTATATTTTAATTAAAAAAAAGCAATTTTTGTATGCCATTTTTGATTTAATATTTAGGAAACATAGCTGCATAATAATATTAATCAAAAGCCAATAACCATTCAACAAACAAAAAATATACTTATTATCGGTATAATATTATAATAAAATAGAAAATACCAATTTAATAAAAGAAAAATAAACATTTCGCGGAACTCGTTCAAAAAGTAATTCGGAGAATTCATTTGAGCGTCGCCGCCGCTTTTATAAAATCTAAATCACGTGCTGGTGCTGTGTCGAAGCGCAGAAGGAGCTTGTTGGCAGAGCGGAATATAAATAAGTGTGAAACCGCTACCGCGCTGGTACGCTGCCGTTCGTTTGTGCTTTCGCAGCCAGCATCCCTGCAAATTGCAAGTCCGGAGCTGTGACAAAGTCACAGGTTTCAGTCACAGGTTCAGACCTGGAGCTGTCACAGCTCGGAGCTGTGACAGGAAAATCACGCTTTTTCCCACCCCTACACCTAACCTTGCAATCATAGACAAGCGAGTTGCGCGCTCTCAAGGATAGATAGGCAACTTAACATACTAAATTGGTTCCCTGATAGCGCCACGTGCGACCGGTGGAAAAACTAAATATAGTCGTGGTGGGAGTAGGCGCCAAGCATAAAAATTTAAATTTTATTATTACTTTGAATTCAAATTTTCGCGCTTCCAACTTAACGGAAAAGTTTAAAGCGCGAAACATCTGATTCAAGTTAAAATAATTTGGGAGAACGAAAGGAAATTATAACAACGTTTCTTTGATATGGCGACAAGATTTATTAATATTAGATATTTACATAATTATGGTTTACATAAAAAAACAGCTTACATTATTATATTATTATTTTCTGTAGATTTTTCTAACAATTCCGTGTTATTTTCAAAGTTTTTATTTAATAAACTAGGTATTGTACCTTGTAGTTCATTAAGTTGTGAAGTAGAGTTTCTTTCTATATCTTTAATAGCTTTCGCTGTACTTTCCAATCGTTGGGCGACATTAATGAAGTCTTCAGGAGGTTCCACGCTTTTGTTAATTGCCTTGGTTTTTCTTCCCGATTTCTTTGGTCGCGACATATTAAATATATACCTATTTACGATTCTCAAACTACCGACTGCGCCATGTTAAGTTTATAAATTATATATGAATAATTATTTAATAATAACTTTATTTTTTATATATTTGACAAATCAATCATAAAATGACAATGACAATCTTTCACCAGTCCAGGTAAGACTTCAGGATCTGTCACAACAAGCCATATTTTTATCTTTCTCGCACATATTATGCAGGTACAGAGAGAGAGAGAGAGAGAGAGAGAGAGAGGTACAGAATGTTGGCCATGCTCATTCTAAATGAATATTCTGTTCCTACCAACGTTAGGAGATGAACAACCTTATAAAACAAAATTCCTACAATAGCGCCACTAGCGACCGGGGGGCTAAATTAAACGAACAGGGGACGACCTTCACCATTTAAGTTATCCTAGCCTGCTTGCAATGATCGTGCTACAAAATATGGTAGGTAACAGTTGAAACGTAAAAAAATGTTTATATACTTTTGACAAATACGTTTCAAAGGCGAACGTCGAATTTGTAACATCTGAATATCATTAAATTAAACCTATTTTCTTCCTAAATGTGCGGTCAGTGACCATAGGTTACTTTTGTTTCCAGAATTGAACTTATTGACCTCAAAAACATATAAATCTATACCACACGTGGCACTGTGTGTGTTAGAAACATAATTTGGCCGCAAGTCGGCCATTCTTCAATAATAGCGGCTAGGCTTGCCAGATATAAATTTGAAAAAGGGGTACTTATCTACATGCAGGCAGGCGCGTATACTCTTAGTTATGGGGGGGGGGGGGGTAATTAATGAAGAAAAAAGTACCGCAGGCGAAATTTTTTTGGGTGCCACGCCCTTTTTTCAATGTTTGTGCTTGATTTTAATTAGGAAAATAAAATACACAACACAGAATCCTCAAGAAAACCACAAAAACAGTGTAACAAACTAAAAAAAATTCAACTTTAATTGGAAGAAACAATAAAAACATAAAATGGGGTATTTTCGGAACCCCTTTGAGGTTTTTCAAAAAGGGGTACTTTAAAAAATATAATTACAAGAAGGGGTATTGTACCCCCAAAAGGGGTACTTCTGGCAAGCCTAATAGCGGCTTCCGGTCCTCGGATCGCATTTCTAAGGCTACGGTTTCTTTCTTGAGTCTAAATCATGACAATTACCTAGAGACATGAGATACCCATCTAATGTAGTAGTAGTAACATGTTTTATTGAGCAAAAAGATACAATTAAATATTTTTAATACAAAATACAACAGAAAAAACAGACAGAAAAGTTAAACATTTTGCCATTTAAATAAATGTAATTTTAACATTTTTTTACAGTTTTAATGATTTTTGAGATTTAATAGAATTTTCCAAATTATTATATTAAATCAAACCTTTATGAAAAATAGACTTATAAGCTAATGTTTTAGACACTCTATCCACAAAAAAATTTTGATTAGTTCTTGTTTTATAATTATGATGGTCATGATATTAAAAGGACAAAAAAAATTTAAACAATCAGGCAATAAATTATTTTTAATTTTATGTATAAAGATGCATACTAAATAAAAAATTAAATTTCTGACATTCAACCAATCTAAATTTTTTAACATAAAATTTATTTTTGTATATTTGGCACAATTTAAAATAATCCGCATTGCTATATTTTGTAAAATTTGTAATTTGTCAAATATTTCCTCACTAGCACAATATAAAATGGAAGAACAATAAAGAAAATGTGGTAATATAATAGTATTACATACAGTTTTTTTAGAAAACAAACTTAAATTAGAATTGATTCTTTTAAAATAACCTACTTTTCAGGCAATCTTCGATATGATACTTTCAAAATAATTAAAAAATTTTAATTTTGAATCAATATTTATCTCTAAATATTTAAAACTGTTCACTAATTCCAATTTTTCACCATCAATTACAACATAAATATTTTGACAATTTAAATTATTACCCATAACCATAGGTACATTTAGTTTTTGAAATATTTAATTTTTATTTATTTACTTTTAGTCAATTTAATAATACATTTATCTCAGAATTTAGAGTGTTTAGTTAGACCATCAAAAATATTTAAAACATTAATGTAAAATAAGGTTTCATCAGCAAACATTTGTAACTTACACATTTTTAAAACTAAAGGCACATCGTTGATGTATAAAATAAATAATATTGGACCTAGTATACTTCCTTGAGGAACTCCTATATTATTTATTTTTTTATTTGAATATGTTTTTGAAATTTTTGTGATCTGTTTCTAGGCCATTTTTAATTTTAATTTTACTTTAATATTAAATTTCCCCCACCCCCTTTAAAATTTACCCAAATGAAAAATGTCAAGTGTTTTACGGGCCAAATGGATTTAAAGAACAACTGTACCAAGTCAGGCGCGTATACAAGGGGGGGGGGGGTAATGGGGGTAATTACCCCCCCATCATCCCAAAAAAACAAAAAAAAATTGACAAATCAGTACAGATGTTAAAATAAAAACAGAAGCTGTTATTGATCGCTTTGTAAATGAGTTAATTAGAAAACTTGACTTTGTTGTTAAGATTATTTTTGTTGTATTACCAATATTTTGGATAACATTAATTCAATGTACCTGAAACCCACCACACCCGGGGAAATTTGTGATATAGCACAAAAGATTAAGAACAAAAACAGTAGCGGTATAGATGAAATACCGACAAGTATCATTAAAATAGCTGCTGCTAAACTGAAAGATATTTTGTGCTATATCATAAATAATTCATTTAGATATGGGGTTTTTCCGGAAAGGTTGAAGGTTGCTCTAATCAAGCCTCTGTATAAAAAGGGAGATCCCGAAATAATGGACAATTATAGGCCAATAAGCTTATTGCCAGGTTTCTCAAAAATTTTTGAAATGGCAATGAGTACAAGAATAGTTGATTTCTTTACAAGGTGTAATTTATTTAGTTCTTGTCAGCATGGTTTTTTGAAAGGAAAATCAACCCAAACTGCCATATTTGACTTTGTTCAGAAAATATTCAAACATCTTGAATCGGGCGAATTGGCCCTTGGGATGCTTTTAGATTTGTCCAAGGCCTATGATTGTTTGGACCGGAAATTGCTCATTCAAAAACTGGAGAAATACGGACTGAGAGGGAATGTGAAATTGTGGATGGAGTCATATTTGAATGATAGAAACCAAATTGTTTTGGTTTCTAAGGAAGGGAAACATGGGAAATCAGAGATGTTACCTAATAATATAGGAATTGCGCAGGGAAGTATTTTGGGACCAATTCTTTTTGTATTGTTTATCAATGATTTGTATCTCTTAATTACCTCATCAAATCAACACATTGTGAAATATGCTGATGATACAAATTTACTTATAAGTTGTCAGACTTTAGGGGAGTTAATGATAAAAGCAAGGGAATTTTTGCGTTTGGTCACAGAATGGTTCACTGCCAATAGGCTAGTTTTAAATAAGGATAAGACCAGCATGCTTTTATTTAGAACGAAGCAATCAAAGATAGTAAAACCTTTAGATACGGAGTTTGATGATCAGGATCTGAAATTAATGGAAAGTGCCAAGTTCTTGGGCATTCATTTAAATGAACATTTAAGCTGGTCTAATCATGTAAATAATTTAGTGAAAAAGTTGAACTCCATATGCTATGGTATCAGGGTAGCTAGTAAGTACATAAACGAGAGTTCTCTGAAAATACTTTATTTTGCAAATTTTGAATCTGTCCTCAAGTATGGCATCATATTTTGGGGAAGAAACAGTATGGTTCAGAATATATTTGTGATACAAAAAAGATTAATTAGGATAATCAAAAAAATGAACCATTTGCAAAGTTGTAGATCCATTTTTAAAAGTATGGGCGTCATGACTGTACATGCTGTGTACATATACGAGTGTTTGATGTTCTTTTTCAAAAACAGAGAACTCTTTGATTCCTCAAAACATCACCTATATAATACAAGAACACTGAATGTTAATTACGCTCCTCATAGACTTAGTCTGACTGAAAAGGCCCCTCAGTACATGTGTATAAAATTATTCAATACTCTCCCAAATAAGATAAAGGTTATCACAAGTCAGGTAAAATTTAAACTAAAAGTTAAAAAGCTGCTAATAAATTTGGAACCCTATTGTCTTAAAGATTTTTGCCAGGATGTGTAGAGTTGTTGTGTGACGTCATTTTCATTTTATGTCTTTTTATGTATGTCATAATCAGTAATAATCTGAAATAAAGCATTTATTTATTTATTTATTTATTTATATGTATACAGGGCATTGATTTTTTCTTGTTATATATATACTTACGTATTTACACAATGTTATATATTGTTACCTGTCACCTTCGTACCTATATATACGTCATATATTTTTAAAACTGCTGTTTTATTATTTCGTTTTAAATTATTTAAGACGATAACTCTTAAATCTTGCAGCTTGGTTCTCGGTATTATATCCATAGGTAGTACCTTCTATATCACATAAATACAAATTTGAAGATACCCAATTAGCATTTTTCTGACTTACGACTAAATTTGTACCTATAAGGACGTAATTTTTGGTAATGTTTCAAGTCACTGCTTGACTTATTTCTTAATGAACAGTTATGGACCTAAAGTTAACGTAAAACGAACGTTAAGATATGACGTCCTCTAAGCCGACGTCGCATAGTGGTCGAAGCGTGTATAGTTATTTTATGGTAAAGAATTTGACGTCCTAGTAACGTCAAACACTTTTTTTATTTGAAAAAGTGTAGTTTTATGGAATTTGCGAACCACGTTTCGACGTCGCCCCGTCCACCTACCAAACTTGATACAAAAAACATCACTTCTTTTTTCGTCAGTCGCAGCCAGTTAAAATAAAAAGACGAAATTTGTCGGAAATAACCTCTTGTTTGGGTTCTGTGAAAATAACCTTACTTATTTGTTTATGTTGGATTATTTTTTAGAAAATCAGTTCTTTTATTGCAAGCAAGTAGACCTGCAAGCAATATGAGCATGTCCTTAAATAAAGGAAAAAGAGCCTACCGCCATACTAATACTTTTTATAGAAAAAAAGCTAAATTGATAGGATTACAAGCTCATGTTAGTCTCCAGTTAGTCAGCAGCAGCTGTTGCAAATTCAAAAGCCGCAAAACCCTGAGCTTTAACTTTGCAGTTTTTGTATCGTTTCCATGTTTCTTTATTGGGTGAACTTTTAATATTACTTGTAAAAGTCTAATTTCTTTCTGACGTTGGGGAAACCAAACTATGCCACTTACCTCCCATTTCCCGGAACAACTTAAAACAGCAGTTTTAAAACCTCTCTATTGAAAAAGGGAGATCCAGAGGAATTCGATAACTACAGGCCGATCAGCCTTCTTCCAGGTTTTTCAAAACTGTTTAAGTTGGTTGCATGCAGCCGCCTTGTGTCTTTCATGGGACAGTGCAGTTTGCTCTCGGGTAACCAGCATGGCTACATGAGGGGCAGGTCAACTCAGACAGCAACATTTCAATTCACTCATGGCATTCTTGAGCAACTGGAGGAGGGTGGAGTGGTTGTTGGAGTATTTCTGGATCTCTCGAAAGCATACGACTGTCTTGATCGAGAAATTTTGTTAAATAAACTTAATTTGTATGGAATAAGGGGTAATGCGTTAAAATGGTTTAAGTCATACTTGAATAATAGAATACATAAGGTAGTAGTTAATAAAGATAAGGTAAGCTATAAGTCTGAAAGTGTGAATAATAATGTAGGAATCCCCCAGGGCAGCATTTTGGGACCAGTTTTTTTTTTTACTAATGACCTAAATTTGGAAATAAGGAACTCAAATACTATTCTTACATCCTATGCTGATGATACAATCTCTTATTAAAAATTAATGACCCAACTGAACTCACTAACGAGACTGCAGATATATTTTTGCAAATTTGCTCTTGGTTTGAAAAAAATAGACTGTTATATAGTCAATGAGAACAAAACAAATATCTTATTATTTAGAACAAAATTAAATAGAATGGAAAAACCAGAAAATATTCAAATCAATAACAAAGATTTTAAGCTTGAGTCCCAAACAAAATTTCTGGGAATTTATATAGATGAATTTTTAGACTGGACCGAGTAAATAGAATCACTTGGTAAAAAACTTAACAGTATATGCTATGGTATCAGAGTGATTTCGAAGTATGTTTCAACAGCAGCCCTGCGGACCCTGTATTTTGCAAACTTTGAGGCTACGGCAAGGTATGGGATAATTTTTTGAGGTGGAAAATCAAAGATACAGGATATTTTTATTATACAGAAACGTTTACTAAGAATAATGTATAAAATGTCATTTAGAGAGACTTGTAGGAATGTTTTTAGAAATAATTTTTTATTGACAATTTATGGTTTATACATTTTTGATACCATTATGTTCTTTTTTAAGAATAGACAGGGTCTTTATGCTGAGAGGAATCATAAGTATAGTACTCGTTCTGTGGATGTAAATTATCCAGCACATCATCTGTCTATTTTTGAAAGTGGACCCTATTATGTGGGTGTTCGGTGTGAAGGTATTTAAAAGAAAGTTTAAGGACCATTTAGTACAGATGGAACCATACTGTTTAAAGGACTACATGGAGAGTTAATGCTCTCAGAAATAAAGAAATTTATTATTATTATATTTATGTGGGGCCGGCTCAACCTCATTAAGGTCTTTAATATATACCTACTATAATTTAAAGTGATCCATTTTTTTAGTTGTTTACCAACGAAAATTAATAAAATATTACAGGATAAGCTTGGATGAGAGATGAAAAATTGAAAAACCTTTTATTGGGGTTAAATATACGATATACGATTAAAAAATAATGACATTTCTGTTTGTTAATTTTTATCTACAGAAATTGACGTTTACTTTTAACGTCCTTTGGTCGTCAATTTAAGTAGTTCAAATGTCTTAAGGTTAAAACCTGGTTGTGGTTTGGAATTCTAATCATCCGACGTTGGTGTGTCGTTTGCGGGTGGTAGTTTAAGTTAAGTTTGGATAAAGTTTTGGATATAAAGTAACCTTTGGTGGTATTTGAGTAAATTTAGGTACATTAGCTAACTCCGCCATTTTTATGCTGATGAGCGTTGTAGCGTCCCGTCGGCCATTAAAACACAGTACGTTTATTTTTGAAATTTCGAAAATAAATACCATTTCAAATGGCAACTATATGAATAAAATGTAATTTCCTTATAGCTTTATTTAGATGGAGTTGGAAATCAAGCCAATATATGATTTTTTTTCTGGTCATTCATAAAAACATATATATTAAAAATTATTAAATATTTGTTTATTTTGAGGCGAACACATATTTTTCGATCTATTTTGGTCACATTTATCAGTAAAGTACCCTTCGCAAGCAACTTTTATTCTCGGGAAACCCTATAATCTCATTTTATTTACGTCTATAACAAACATCGTTTAACAATAAGAAAACTGTTTGATATTTTAATTTCTGGTCTTGTTCTTTCTACAGATCAACAACAAATTAGGTTATATTTTGTTTACACCACATTATACGGGAGCAACATATAGGTACTTCCACATGACCAAATAAAACTTTTAGTACACAATTTTGGTTATCAAAAGTTAACGTTAAATAGCGTAAAATTTGGTTAAAAGAGTATACTTCAATAGTAAAGTTACCGACGTCTAAACAACTCAAATTTGTCTGCTCCATTTTAGTGCAAAAACGGGTCCACACGTAGTCGTTTCGACGTCAGTTACCGACGTCGGGTTGTCTATAGCGACGTTGGTTAGACGTCTAAATGCTATTTGGGTATGATTATTATTTATTCCAAAAATAACCAATATAATTAGTATATTGATAATACTAATTAGACTCGGGCTCAAAAGTCAAAAATTACTTAAAAAGCAAGAACCAAAAATAAGAAAGGGCGTGGCACCCCAAAAAATTTTGCCTGCGGCGCTATTTTTACCCCCCCCCCCATAACTGACGACTGTATACGCGCCTGTACCAAGTAGTACTATGGTATCACAAATTGCAGTATTTTTATAGTGACTTTTTAACTTGACTTATGAATTTACTTTGTATGTAGGTACATTCATAAATAAATATTGATTATTATAGCTATTAACTGTGACAACGGTATGGTAATACCATTAGGTAAAACAAAACTCTGAATCATTCAAATTTAATATATATTTTTTAGAATATTAAAAAATATTAACTCAACTTGTTTAAAATTCAAGACAGTGTAACACTTAATTATTTTATCAATAAAAGTCCAATTACACATCCCCTTAACATACCATAAATAGCATAGTAAATATGCTAATTATAATAATTGTGGAGATTACTTAGAAAATTACTTTTTTCATAAAAAAATAATAACAGTTGAAAGGCCTAACATTAAAAACGTCAAATATACTTAAGGTAAGTATAGCACAAGTTTAATTCCTTCTAGCAGCTTTGGAATGTTTACGGCCACCTCCAAAGTTCCCTTTGCGTTTTCGCTGCTGGTGCTTTGGTTTCTGCCTGATTTTAACCATTGCTTCTGAGGTCTTTTTTAAATATTCTTTTTCTTCATCACCTTCAAGTGTTTTGGTTTTTAGTTTCAGCTCACCTATGAGAAGATTAGTTAGTCTTAGTACAAGAACACAGAAAATATGTCTAATTTATTTCAGTAAATTTCTGTTTATATAATAAAATGTTAACGAAATTATCATACTGATGTAACCAGTGGCGGAACTACCGGTGTTCAATGTGTGCCATGCACACGGGCCCGGGCTAGAAAGGAGCCCGGGAGCGGAGCCACAAAACATAAAAATGAAAAAACAAAATGTTCTTATAGAAAAAAAAATGCAATACTCCGGAAACGTAAGTAAGTAATTACTTTACTCAATACTTTTATAGATAGTAACTGAAATAATCACATAAAACGGCCTTAATTTTTTTTATTAAACCGCAATTCGCAATATCGGCATTTAGTTAAAGGGGGAAGTTAATGAAGCAAACTCTTTAAGAAAACACAAAAATTTGAAACCATTTTTCTTATTGTTTTTCAAAATAAAATTTTAAAGAATACCTATTGATGCATTGTCAAAACTTTTACAAAAAAAAAGAGCAAAATATTGAAGCTGCGCCTAAAATGTTTACCACCGCCACTGAAATCATAAATCAAATGAGAAATAATTTTGATGTAATTAAAACGGACTCTTGTTATTTTGGCTAGGCAATGGGACACTACTCCTGAAGTCGAAAACAAAAGGCTATCAAGACCAAAAATAATTTTTGATGATGTTAATAACCATTATCAAGTTCAAACAAGTGATGATTGGTTTAGAATAAATGTGTTTTTTGAAACTATAGATATAATTACAGCTCAATTAAAAAATCAAAGTTCTGGCCTTTACAAAATGTGTTCTTATTTTCGCGTTTTGTTCCCCAACGTTTTACGAGATCCTTCTCTTTCTAATAAGAATATTTACGATATGAGTCAAACCATGCATCTTCGATATCTAGAAGATATCGCTGATAAAATTTCATCGCAAGTGCTTTCATTAAGAGAATGTTTTAGATAATTTAACTTCTATTTTTGATTTATTACATTTTATATTGGTATAAAATTATTATTCATCTTCCAGTTTTAGTGAAATTGTAACTGCCTGCATTTTTTTTGATCATCCCTATTTCGGTTGCATCAGCTGAACGGTCTTTTTCCAAGTTAAAGTTAATTAAAACTTATGTGAGAAATTGCATGACCGATAAAAAATTATCGGCTTTAGCAATTATTTCTATAGAAAATGAGGAAGCTCAAAAAATAGACATTTCTAATCTGATTTCAAACTTTGCGCATGCAAAAGCAAGAAAAAAAGATTTTTCTCTACAATCGTCCACAAACTGGCATCTTTCTGGCGTGATTTGACGCCACAAAGTTCTTTATTCCAGTATTGTTAACCGTTGCTACGCAATGAGACATATAACGATACGGGAATATATTTTTAGCCAATTTACTGGGAGTAATTTTATGTAGTTCATGTTTTGTTTAAGTTTAATTATCATGTAAATTTATTCCGTAATATATATTATTATATTTATTATTCCCGGCCTAGGCCGAGAATATAATATTCTCGTATCGACATATTATGGCCCATTGCTTCGCAACGGTTAACAATACTGGAATAATGACTTTTAATTAATTTTTTATTAGGCACAATCATTTTATTTTTGTATTTATTCTATTTTCTTCTTGATTGCAGAAAAAGAGTATGTGCACATAACAATAATTGCTTTTTTGTGTACCTACTCAAAATTCATAAATTAATATGGTTATCAATAATAATACTCCGTATCATAATGGGGGCCCCGCAAAGTTTTCGCACACGGGCCCGTGGCTATGCTGTTCCGCCACTGGATGTACCTATTGTGATTTGTAACTAGTCGCAAAATAATTTGTAAAGATTACTTTTGTGAGATATTTAACATTTTTTCACAAAGTAAACTGTATTAACTTACTTAAAATACTCAAGAGATTAGGTACCTCTAAGAAGGTGACTTTTTGATAACAGGTCAAAACCATCCTTTGAATTAGTACTGAGATAATAGAGTTATCAAGAACAAACTTTTTTTTGATTTGATTTTATTTGATATGGAAAATATTTCGTAAACAAACATATTAAGTAGTACATTCAAAAATTCAGTATCTTATTTCTATTTGGGGTTCAGCCAATTCAATAGTATTAAAACCTTTAAAAAAACTACAAAATAAAATGTAGGTATTCATAAACTTCCCCACTTCGAACCAATAAAAAATTTATTAGAAAATAGGTAGCATTTAAGTATTGTTTTGTTTCTAAAGTTTTTTTTTTTAAATGATTCGTCGTCCAGCTTTTAGTTCAAAAAGCAAGAGAACAAGTAAGTTAAACTTTACAAATCGAAAATAAAAAAAAAACAAAGAAAACAGCTATCTTTGATGTTATCGCGTACCTAACCTCAGGTCAAATATTAGTTGGTAAAATTGTACCTATTGATTTTATAATTTTTCAAAAACGTCTGTAAGTATGTTAAAAGAGCATTTTCAAGCACAATTTCTTGCTTAAGAATTTGAAAAAGCTTTTGGGCAATATGGACTTTAAAGTTGAATGAAACATAAGATATCAAAATGAAAGTTTAAATGATGTATTAAGTTAACCGAAATTCCATCTACTGTCCAAACCTATACCTAGTAATAAGAATAATTTCATAACCTCGGTTATAACATAAAGAAACTTTCCACAATGATTCTTACCTATTTCAAGTTCGCCATCTGTCAATGTTTTAAAGAAGTCAATCGCATTATTCTCCTTGCCAAATCGTGCATACCCTTCAGAATCTCCTTTATTATAATCAATATAAATGACATCCATTTTGCTACCTTCCTTCAACTTTTCTTTAATTTCTTCACGTGTTAAATGCTTTCCATCAGGAATACCTTGGAAATGGAGAATGGCACCAGAGGGAAAGTCAATTTTTTCAGCACTTTCCTTGACTATAGCTTCTTTCTTTTCTACCTGAAGTCTTTTTTTTTCCTCAATTTCTTTTTTTTTATCTGCATGATAATCATTTTGCATTTTCCTAATTAACTCAGTATCTTTATATTTTACACTTTCAAGTTCTACAAACTTTTTAGCAGATTCTAAATCAGTGAAAACAATGAAGCATGATCCCTTAAATTTGTGGTCCTTTGTAGAACGACGAACAACTGATTCAATTGGACCATATGTTTCCATAAACTTAATAATGTTGTCCAGAGTTTCATCTGTTGGAAAGCCTTTTGCATAAGCTGCAAAGGTAAGTAAATTACATACTTCTGTTAGGATTTAACAAGAGCAAAGGGCATATTAATAACTGCTCGGAAAACGTTATATTATTTGCCATTATAAAGGTATTTTTTCTGTTAATTTGTTTTGTACCAAATAAAATCAACTCGGTTGATTGGTTCGTTAGTGGTAACCAAAACAATTTGTGGGATTTTTTCACAACTCTTTGAAAAAATCCCACTAGTAATTATTGTAGTAAAGTAGACCAGAGCACTATGGTATATTTAAATTTCATTTAGACCGGGGTAAACCCTTGCAGCAGAAAGAGGAAGGGCTGTTATTGGCCAAGGCGTGTTTACCCCTCATAAATAAAATCCGAGGGGTGTCTCACTAGTCAGAATTTGTACACCTACTGCCAAATTTGGCAGGACTTGTCGTTTTTGCCCTTGTCCTGCCACGGTCCTGCTTGTCCTGCCAGGGTCCTGCTTGTCCTGCCACGGTCCTGTTACTGTCCTACCACGGACACACAACTTCTAAATATTTATCTTCTTTCTTAACAAAGAAATAAACTCGGAAATAAACAATATATTTTATCAATAACTTGCATGAACATAATAAAAGAGACTGCAAACTTGACTAGTTGACTGTTGTGATTCACCAGTGTTTACAACAGAACTCAAACAGGAATATTATGGGGCGACGCGCGCCGAGAACTTTAAAAACTGCGACGTCTATTACACGCACTTCCATTTATACTTTCAATTAATAAACAAAAGCAAACAAAAACATTTTTTGCTTCCCGCTATTTATCCCTACCCCTAAAGTTATTGGAGAAATCTGATTGGATCTGAAAGGTACTGCCTGTCCTGCTTCGATCCTGCCACAGTCCTGCTTCGATCCTGCCAGGTCCTGCTACAGCCCTGCCAGGTCCTGCTACAGTCCTGCCAGGTCCTGCCAGGTCATTCTACAGTCCCGCCAGGTCCTGCCACAGTCCTGTCAGTCCTGCCACTGTCCTGCTAAGTCCTGCCTTAACATTTGTACACCTACTGCCACAGTGAGACACCCCTCGATAAAATCTGAATATACGATAGAAAAAGTATCGGTACACCATTTTGTCAAGAAATATAAGTAGGTACTTATTGCATTTTATTACTTGTAAAGGTAATGTGTCTCATGGTTAAATTTTTTTTTGGAATTTCAGATTTTTTCCTAGGTACATATTGGTAGCATTATCTAGATATATAGAAATTTAAACTTCCAATCTTTTCTTTTCCAGACAAACATAGTTTTTGTTACATACCATGCCAAAATTGATGATTTTCCATATTAATTTTGGGGTTTAGATTACAAATCTGGGTATACCCAAATCTGAAAACAACTTTCCCCAGAAACGCTTGGTTCTGTGGTTTCTTTTTAAAGTGCTATTTTTCAAAGGGTTAGGTCGGGTTAGGTATGTTGCCATGCACCCCAGAATTTTGTAATTGTTCCTCTTATTGCAAGTAAAGAGTTATTTTTTTATGTTACAAAATTGTCATGTTTTATACAATTTGGTACTTTTTCCCGATTTTTCTTCTTTTTGGCTAAAATTAACCAAAATATAACCTTTGGTATAACAAAAATCATTGTGCATAGGTAGTAACACAAAAACTAAGCTTTTCCGGCGATAATCAGATTTGTAATTTACCTACACTACTAAAATAATCATCAGAACTCCATTAGTAAATAAGTAAGTGCAATCAGTAACAAAAATAATTTACTTACCCGATTTTTCCTGGAGTTGTTTAATGTGTTCTTTCTGGTTTTCAGGCAGTGGCTTCTCGGGATTACGTCGAATTTTTGTTTTATCTTCGTTCAAGCAGACTATTTTACCTTCTGATTTTTCTAAAGCCTCAACAATGACTTTTACATCTTCTGAAAGACTAGCTAGCCTTTTAAATTTTAACATAACATCCAAAGATACCCAACCCTCATCTTCTTTAATTCTCTCTTGTAAGAACTTATCTCTCGATAGATTAATATCACCAAAGTAATATTCTACTTGCCGAATAATTTTCTTTTCCAAATCTTCTGCCATATCAAGAAATTGTTGTGTTAAATTGAAGAGAAGCCTAAAAAAACTGTTAAAAGATAACACGTGCAAATACCGCAAAACTACGGCACACACGCCGAAACTGTCAAAGAAAGTGTCAACAAGGGCGGTCAAGGGTTTCAAGTGTCAAATGTCAAATTCAAATGTCCTCGAGGTGACTTTCCTTTTGCTTTCTTTTAAACAGCACAGGTAAAAGGTATTTTCCATAATAGTTAGAGAGTTTTCGTTGTATTGACAAATTCAAACGGTTAACCATAACGAATACGAATACGAAGCCGCTATTTGACAGATCGTAAAAATAGTTTTCGTTCAATTCGCTTAACGTTTAACGTTAAGTCGAATCGACAGTAAACATAACAAATATAACATAACCTATCTTTACTGGTTTGTGTTCATATTTTCATATACGTTTTGTGCTATCTTTTAATTTCCTAGTACCCAAAATTCTAAAACATCATGATAGATGAAAGGTTGCTTTTATTGGACTCATCCAGTGATTCGAATTTGGATGATGCCCTTCTCTTGGAAGTGCTTGATCGCCAGGACATTCAGTATCGAGCACAGTTGTATGGAAATTTCAATTTAGAAAACTAATATTAATAATGCTGAATGCAAACTTTATTTCCGATCAAAAAAATGGTCATTACGCATGCGCTCCGTTTTCGCTATGGCTTTGTCTTCCGTCCGTTAGCTCCCGCCACTTATCCGTAAGGATAACGATAAATCACAGCTCAAATGTCAAAGTTGTCAAATAGCGGCTATCGGAATCGCTTTTAAAAGACAACGAAAACTGTCTAATATGCTAAACCAGAGGCGAGTTCGATTCACTGGTTTAGATCGATCTCGATCGATCTTACCTATCTGGTCTGGGTTCTGTGTTCGATTGGCAAATGATGACTGTTCCCCCAATACCGTAAATGTGATCCCAAGCAGAGACCCGGACCGGAACCGTTAACTGCAAAGAACCGGACCGGAACAGATATTATTTTTGGACCGGAATCGGAACCGAACACATATTTTACTAGCAAAACAATTTTAGGTGCAAAACCGAAACCTCTAAAAATTATAACGGTTTTTTGGGTTTTTTTCGGTTTTCAGGGTGATACTGTATATTCCGTGACTTCTGTTCTGTGGGGAACACTAACCTTAATCTAATTTTTTTTGTTATCTGTGATGAGTGTCTTTGACAATAATTTTTACCGTTGGTTTACTTGTCTTTTTTGATTTTCTACGAATTACTTCTTCAAGCCACTTCAAGTACTAGGAATACAAAATACAACTATACAATACAACAGGTATTTATTTATTTGCCTTTGATTTGGTCGGCCAATTCTTGGTGGTGGAGGTGGTGGTATTTCCCTTGGTATTTCTTCGTTTTTGCATAAAACCGGATTGTAGCTATTAAAAAAAGTTTATCCAAAGTATATCAAGTTTTTCGGAACCGAATCGGAATCGAAATTTCCTAGTTTGTATGGAACCGGATCGGAACCCCTGGTACGAACCGAATCGAAATATTTATTTCGGGACCGGAACTGTAACGGAACCCAAATTATTTATTTCATCTGGAATCAAAACCGGAACGGAACCGTTATTTCATTTCGGCCCGGGTCCATGATCCCAAGTGAACCTGGGAAATTGCAGATGCAGAATCACCAAATCAGAGGCGTGTTCGATTGGCACAGAGATTTGGATCGATCTGATTTTAAAAATCAGTTCAGATCACTTTGACCGTGCGATCATTTACCAATCGAACACAAATCAGATCAGTTGGAATTAGTTAGATTAATCCTGATCGATCTGAACCTCTGCGAATCGAATACGCCTCAGATCAGTTATAGACTTTGCTTTGCTATTTACAAGAAGCTTAAAGGAACTCTGCTAATGCTAACGGCTAAGTTGAGCGTTCCTTTTAAAAATTTAACTTAGCACAGCAAAGATTTTTCCTTCCCCTTGCCACGGTTAAGTATACCCCTCTAAATTTCTTATGGATTATACGAAACTGTTAGCGAAGTGTTTCTTTCCCAACAACAATTTTTACTTTGCTGTGCTGTAAAAAAGAGGCAAAAGAAAAATAACTACCCAAAATATAAAAAAAACGGGGATTTTTCCTCCCTTCTTGCTGTGGTTAAGTATGCCCCCCTATATTTCTCATGCGATTATACGAAGTTGTTCGCGGAGCGTTCCTTTAACAACTTAGGTAAAGCAAAGAACTAACAATAGCTTTTAGGTACTTTTTATTTGTTTCTTTTAAACAGTATAGGAAAGGAAAAATATTTGCTTAGCTAAGTTGTTAAGGGAACGCTTCGCGAACAACTTCGTATAGTTCGTATGGGAAATAGAGAGGGCATACTTAACCGCGGCAAGGGGGAGGGAGAAATAATCTTTGTTGTGCTAAGTTAAATTTTTAAAAGGAACGTTCAACTTAGCCTTTGCCTTTGCTTTGCCATTTAAAAGAAGCTTAAAGGAATTCTGCTAATGCTAACGGCTAAATTGAGCGTTCCTTTTAAAAATTTAACTTAGCACAGCAAAGATTTTTTCTCCCCCCTTGCACTTTGTTAAATATACACCTTTAAATTTCTTATACGGATTATACGAAGCTGTTAGTGAAGTGGTCCTTTACCAACAAAGATAATTTAACTACCAAATATCAAAAACGGGAAAATAACTTTTAAAAGATTGTCCTTTGATTGGATGCGGAGTTGAAAGTGGGAGTTGTCTTGTCAGTTGTGTCACTTGTCACTTCACTGTCACCTGTGACTATCAAAAGAAAAAGTTCTCAACGTGGAGAGCCGCATACTGGCGCTTACTGCACAAATTTATTTATAATAATTTATTAACTTAAACTATGGCTAAAGCAGAAAATGAAAATCTTTCAAAAAAGTAAGTGCCTTAATATATTGTGCGAAGATTAGACGATTTTTATACATTTTAAGTAATGCATTTAAATATGATGCAAAGTCTGCATATTTTTCGAAGGCAGTTTACTTCATCCACGTTTTTGTTGTGCAACTTTAGTAAACGGTAGGTGAAAAAAATTGTTTCATGTTAAACTAAATATATCTCCTCTGTATTTCAGCGAATTGAAGAGAAGGTTGAAAGCCGAAAATAAGTTAAAGGAAAAATCGGAAAAAACTGCACCTCTTACAGAAATAAAGAAAGAGAAGATTTCAGAAGAAGATATTAGTCCTAATGAGTATTTTAAACTTAGAAGTGCTGCAGTAGCCAATTTAAAAGCATTAGGGGGTGAACACCATCCTTATCCTCATAAGTTTCATGTATCAATGTCACTAGAAGAATTTATAAATAGGTATACAAGTTTAAAGGATAATGAGGTGCTTGAAAATGAAAATCTCAGTGTAGCTGGAAGGGTACATGCTATTAGAGCTTCGGGCGCTAAGTTAATATTTTATGATTTAAGAGGTGAGGGAACGAAAATTCAGGTAATGGCCACAGCAAAGCAATATGAAAGTGAAGAAGCTTTTTCAGAGGAAACAGATAAAATTAGAAGGGGTGATATAATTGGTGTGCAAGGTGTGCCAACCAGAACAAAAAAAGGAGAATTGTCTGTGATCCCTCGAAAGATAAAATTACTGTCACCCTGTCTACATATGCTACCCCATCTACATTATGGTCTGAAAGATAAAGAAACAAGGTTTCGACAGAGGTATTTAGATCTCATTCTAAACAATTCTGTTCGTAAAATTTTTCAGACTAGAGCAAAAATTATTGCTTATATCAGAAAGTTTTTTGATGAAATGGGTTTCTTAGAAATTGAAACTCCTATGATGAATATGATTGCTGGGGGTGCTACTGCCAAACCATTTGTAACTCATCACAATGAGCTTAATATGGACTTGTTTATGCGGATAGCTCCTGAATTATATCATAAGATACTAGTGGTTGGAGGATTTGATAGAGTTTACGAAATTGGAAAACAATTTAGAAATGAAGGAATCGATCTTACACATAACCCTGAATTCACTACTTGTGAGTTTTATATGGCTTATGCAGATTACAATGATATAATTTTAATTACAGAGACTCTAGTCTCAGGTATGGTTCACAGTATTCACGGTACCTATAAGGTAAGTTTTTAAAGGTTTTTATTTTTTTATGTTAATGGCAAGCCCCTGTGTAAACTGTCATTTACTAGTATTGAGACTTGGAGACACTATTTTTTTGTGCTAAATAGATATAGTAGAGGAAGAAAACATCATTTAAAACCCATTTACCCATAGGTTATTTTAATTAATTAGGTACCAAGCGAGGGGTGAATCACTCCAAAAAAAAATTTAATAATAATAATAATATCTTTATTGTCATAAAAAATCATTCACAAGTGAACATTGACAACGTCAGTGGAAAAAAATTCCTACGATAACTAACAATCTCATAGTACATAGTCAAACAATAATTATATTCAAACTAAAGAATACCGTATTATATACATATATACATATACCTCCACTTACACAAAAATTCAATAAAACAATCAAGACAAAAAATAAAAACTTCAAGAAAAAATAAACAATAAAAGGAACAGTTTAAAAACAAAAACCGGAGCAGCAAACTGACACTTCACTAATTATGTGTTCAAAAGAAAAAAATCATTAAGCGTGTAAAATTCTTTGTCAATTAAAAAGGTCTTTAAGTGACGCTTAAACAATTCACTGCCCCTAATGGCCCTAAGATTAACAGGTAAAGAGTTATAGACCTTAATGCAACTCATGAGAGGACCCTTATGAAATAGAGATGTTCGGTGAGCAGGTGTTAGCAAGTCATTTCTACCCATAGTATGAATATTATCTATAATATACATGTATTGCGAAAATCTTTCGATTTTCTGGTGACTGCAACGATTTCCTAGCTATCTTTACGAGACTGCGAGGATTTCCTCGAAATCTTTAAGAGATTTCGGGACTTCCGGTATGATTTCCAGATTTCTTAAAAATTCCCGAAGATTGCGAGGATTTTCACGATTTCTTCAGCGTGCGAGCAAGATTTTCATCCATTTTTGATGCAATAATAACTACAAAATTTACTAAATTGATCCAACGTACGCCGTATTTAGTTAAGAAGTAGTAGTTTTTCAGCCAGCAAATCATGAAATTTCATAATTTTTTGTGTTGGTTTTAATCATTTTGTATATAGGTAGCTGTTTGTAGGTATCTTTTTCTAAGTAAAACAATGATTTTTTTTAATTCTAAAAAATAGATGGTTAAAAAGATTTAATAGGGCACCTATGTACTTAGGTAGATTTCTTATAATTTGGAAAAAGTCAAGAACCTGTACAGTATAAGTAAGTAATTGAAGCTAAATAAAACTTCCATGTTGTCAATTTCTTACTGAACTAACGTAAAACAAAATATAAATTGTTATAAAGTGATAAAGATATACAAAGAAATGGACATTAAGTTTATTATTATTATTAACATGTTCTTTATTGGTTACCCAATTGGCCTTCGACCGAGGTCCTTCAGCCGCAGTAAAGTTTACATATTATTACTATTTGCTATTGTATAAGTATAAATAATTAAAAAAGATATTGCTTGTACAAAAAAAAAAAAACATTAAGTATTATAATAGTATCTTAAAGTCTAAAAACCGTAGTAAAAGCTATTGCAGTTCCATAATGTTTTCATAGGTTGTTAGGTTTGGAAATCTATATCTGGACTGCCTGTCTTCTCTTTTTCTGCAGTGGGGTTCGATTAACTCAATATTATGTTGTCTCTTTTGTTCAATGGGTTGAATGTGTGTTTTTCTGTACAAGAGTTCGTTGCTGGGTTTGTACAATTGGTTTTGGGGATGCCTCATTTTGGTTATAGCACGCAGAGCTGAAGTTTCTGCGACTGAGATGTTCTTCAGTGTTGAGGGTCTTAGATTAGAAAATATCATATGTCCGTATTCCAAGATGGGTCTGCAGATGGATTTATAAATTTTCACGGCTGTTCTTGTGTTTATTCCTTGGTTTTTAAAAGTTAATGATCGGAAGTGTTTGGCTCGACTGATTGTTTTGCTTTTAATTGTTTTTGTATGCTTGTTAAAGTTTAGTTTGGCATCGATTTCGATACCCAGATATTTTGCTGAAGGTTTCGGCCTGATCGGCTGGTTAAAAAGGGTAATGTGCGGTAAATTTGCTTTGATTGAATGGTGAAACAGAACGAATTGTGATTTGTGAGGATTTGGAACAAGACGCCAGTTCCGGAACCAGGATTCTGTGTCAGTTATTAGGTTTTGTAAGTTGGCTGTGGCTTTTTTGGTTGTTTCTGCGTGGGTTATCAGGGTCGTATCATCAGCGAATAGAAGGGTGTATTGATTTTGGTCCATGTTGGTGATGCTTTCTGGTAAATCGTAGCAGTAAATATTGTAAAGCAATGGTGACAGTGGTGAACCCTGGGGAACTCCTTGTTCGGGGGTAAATTCTTCTGATTTGTGATTGTTTATTTTAATCGAAAGTTTCCTGTTATCCAAAAAGTCCTTGATGATGTTGATAAGATACCTGGGAGTATTTAGAGCATTCAGTTTATACAGAAGGCCCCTGTGCCAAACACTGTCAAAGGCCTTTTCGATGTCCAAAAATAGTGCTGCTGATTTCAGGTTTTGGTGTTTGGCTGTTTCGATATTTGAGGTAAGTATAGTCAAGGGATGAATTGTAGAACATTTTTCTTTAAAGCCAAACTGGTGTTTTGGTATCCGTTCGCCTACTATGTTTGTTAGAATATTTCTTATAATTTTCTCATAGATTTTTCCTATAACTGGCAATAAGGTAATAGGTCTGTAATTTTCTGGTTTTTTGTGATCAGCTTTGGCCTTTGGAATGTTAATAATTGTACCTCTCTTCCACTGATCTGGGAAAAAGTTTTTGTTAAGGCAGTATTCTAGGATTCTTATTATATATTTATGTATGTTTACGTCTAGCTGTTTTATTATATTCCATGGGACTTTACCTAATTTATTTATCTTAGAAACATTGTTTTAGTTGTAGGTACTTAAAAAATTTTTTTTAACCTAAAAATTCTTTCAATTTCCAGCTTTCATTACCTTTTTAAGTGAAACGGTCCACAACCAAGTAGACTAATTGGTCCATAAAAAATAAACTAATTTTTTACTATTTGGGTATCGTCATCTCTGGGCCATATATATTCATCTAATTCCGATTTAAAAATTTTTATTTTGCTCGTTAGGCTATCAATAATGTGGACAACTCTTCCTATATACCAAGTATTTCTCAATGCGACGCATTTTGTTCCCAGTAAAGCGCTTTCTCTACTAATCCTTCTTAACTAAATACGGCGTACGTTGGAACAATTTATTAAACTTTGTAGTTATTATTGAATCAAAAATGGATGGAAATCTTGCCCGCAAGCCGAAGAAATCGTGGAAATCCTCGCAATCTTCGGGAATTTTTAAGAAATCTGGAAATCATACCGGAAGTCCCGAAATCTCTTAAAGATTTAGAGGAAATCCTCGCAGTCTCGTAAAGATAGCTATTTATCGATCTGGTCATCAACTGAACTATTACACTTATTAATTATGAAAGAGTGTTACATAATTATCTTCTTACTGCACTAATTCAATAATTCAAGAGTATTCAATAAAAATCACTAAAAACCACCCAGAAACGATGCTATACGCAAACAATTTTTGTTCTAAGTTCTAATGTTCTAAAATTCAAACACCTTACCTTTTATGGTGTTTTTGTGATTAGTATTTAATTCGTTCAATTCATATATTGATTACAGTAAAATTCTTGTACTAACTGTAAATTATCTTTATTTTTTAGTTTTTAAGTGTTTGTTAGTGTATTAAACACTTATGTGTCTCAGGGCCGTATCTAGACTAGATTTTCGGGGGGGGGTTAAAACGCGTCGCGGCTCGCGGCAATGCGGCAAATGTTGCCACTGTTGTCAATCTTCGGACGCCAGATTTAATTCCGAATTTATGATTTCTCTTACAATACCGAATTTTTTTCGGGTTTAAATTTTGTTGCGAATTACTTAATTTGAGATTTTTAAGAAATATATATTTTTTTACTTTTATTGAAACACTTTAAAGTTTAAGATTTTTTTAATTTTAAAAATTATTTTTGTTTCTTTCATCTTTCTGATTTTTTTACGATTTCAATTAAATTTTCTGAACTTCATTATTAAATAAATAATTTCGGGGGGGGTTCTAACCCCCAAAACCCCCCCCTTAAATACGGCCTTGATGTGTCTTATTATTATTTATATTACAATATTTTCATTCATTTATGTACCGGTGTCCCACTAAGAATAGCTCTCGGCCGTATCTCAGAAAGGGTTAGTCATATGGTTTGCGGAAATTTTTTTTTTTAGTAAAAGCGGCCATGAGAAATTGCTGAAAATTATTTTTAAGTTCCTCATTTTGCCGCAAGAGGGCACAATTAAATTTTTTTTTTTGAAATTCTAAATTTCTCCGAAAATTCCCATATTAAGGTATAACTCTGATTACATCATCGAAAAGCTTAGACAATTCTGCATCATTTTGGTTAAAGGCTCGTTGGCGTACCGACCTTGATAAGAGTGGGGGAAGCTATTGAATGTGTAAACATTAAAATCGCTGTAACTTCTAAACGACTTATCCGATTTTACTAAATTTAAGCTTGTTTGGAAGAGAAAGGTAAGTATCTTCAATCGCCGTATCTAACAATACACGATAGTGTTTAATAAAATTGCTAGAGGGTGCAATTTGTAATAATAACAGTTTTTTCGGTTTTTTCCCGAAAATTCAAATCATACGGTATAACTATGATATCATAATCGGAAAGTAGATGAAATATGCGAGAAAGGATGTGAAGACCGCAGTTTGATATCCTTGGTTATTTCAGAGTTATCGCCAAAATAATAATTATTAATGCAAATAGCGCCCTCTAGCAATTTTATTAGAAACTATTATGTACCACTGGATACGACAATTGTAGGTTACAAACCCAAACAAGCTTAAATTTAGTAAAATCGGATAAGTCGTTTAGAAGTTACAGCGATTTTAATGTTTACACTGTCAATAGCTTCTCCCACTCTTATCAAGTGAAAGTGTAAACATTATAATCGCTGTAACTTCTAAACGACGATCGGATGAAGTTGTTTAGCTAATTTCATATACAGTAAGTCTCCGTAAGTTCCCAACTAACAATTTATGTTTTATAAATGACCTAAAAACGTTTACAGAACTATTTTTATAAAATAACAATGTCGCTATAAACGTTCTAACAACGTTTATACAACGCTTATAAAGCCAAAAAGGGCGCACTTTTGTGCAGCAATTTTGTTCTTTTATTTTTTTTATTATGGCTTCCACAGCTTTTACCGGATTATTTTTTAAACGTTTACAAAATTATTATAAAACATAGTTTGCAGCAATTATAAAACAGTAGACCCTATAATTATTACAATTATACAACATTTATCGAGCTAGAATAAAACAGTTTTATAAAAGTTGTTTTGTTATCTTAGATGTAGCTTTTTTGTTTTCACTAACACTATGAAAGTAAGCTTTTGTTGTTTAATTGTACCAACTGGGAATAATTAGCTCTTTAATGGTCCTTCAGATAACAAAAAGGCAAGCATTGCATCTTTTATAAGATATAAAATATGTTTAAGTAAATTCATCAGCCATATTTTTACATTTACTTCTAATATGTATACCCAACAGAAATTCGATTTGCAATCTGATGGTTGATATTTTACTGCGAAAGAAATTTTTTTGTATAATATATAGGATGTATAATAGCAAAATTTTCAAGCGCCTCAAATATATTAGTTATTATTATCACTGGTAATGTTAATAAAACATAATTGTGTTTGACGAGCAGTAATAAAGCAATTATAAAATAAAATAGCACGGACAGTTGGAGATTATAAAATATTTTTGCTAGTTGGGTTGGAACCATAATGGAAAACTTTTTTATTATTAATTTTACGAAAAAAAGTTATTCTTCATAAAATATTCTGCATGGTCTAAAACCTAAAATGCAGTATCAGATATTAAATTATTTTAGGCGTATATACAAGGTTTGACAAAAAATATGAATTTTGCCCAAGAGCAAAGTACCTTTAGTTTTGACAATATCAAAAATTGTTATTAAAAAAAGTTGATCAGAACTAAAAACCACGTTTAAATATGTAATTTCACCCATTTACGATGAAAAAATTATTTTTTTCTTTTTTCACTGTCTTTAACTGTACCGGGTGATTCAATAAGAAAGGCAGCCGGCTATATCTCGGAAACTACTAAACGTAGAAACTTGAGATAAAAAAAATTATAATTAAAGCGGTCCTGAGAAAAATCTGGAAATAATTTTTAAGTTCCGCATTTTGCCGCAAGAGGGCTTAATTGAAAAGTAAATTTTTAAATTTTACATAACTCCGAAAATTCCACATTAAGGTATATGTTTGATAACATTATTTTAAAGCTAGGACAATTATGCATCATTTTGGTCTTATGCTCATTGGCGTACCGACTTTAATAAGAGTGGGGGAAGCTGTTGAAAGTGTAAACATTTAAATCGCTGTAACTTCTAAACGACCTATCCGATTTTAGCAAACTAAAGATTGTTTGGAAGAGAAATGTATGCACTTTCACCAATCGCATTTAGTTGTCCATAATAGTTCTCAATAAAATTGCTAGAGGGCGCAATTTGTAATAATAATAGTTTTTTTGATTTTACCCCGAAAATTCAAATCATACGGTATAATTATGATACCATAATCGAAAAGTAGATTAAATTTGCTAGAAAAATATTTAAAACGCAGCTCGATATCTCCGTTCGTTTCAGAGTTATTGCCAAAACAATAATTTTAATACAAATTGCGCCCTCTAGCAATTTTATTAGAAACTATCGTGTACCATTGGATACGATAGTTAAAAGTACTTATCTTTCTCTTTCAAACAAGCTTAAATTTAGTAAAATCGGATAGGTCGTTTAGAAGTTACAGCGATTTTAATGTTTAAATTTTCAATAGCTTCTCCCCTCTTATCAAGTGAAACTATAAACATTAAAATCGCTGTAACTTCTTAACGACTTAACCAATTTTACTAAATTTAAGCTTGTTTTGAAGAGCCTTCAATTGTCGTATCTAATTGTACAAGATAGTTTCTAATAAAATTGCTAAAGGGCGCAATTTGTATTTAAAATTATTGTTTTGGCAATAACTCTGATACGAACGGAGATATCGAGCTGCGTTTTTAATATTTTTTCTAGCAAATTTCATCTACTTTTCGATTATGGTATCATAATTATACCGTATGATTTATTTTTTCGGAGTAAAATCAAAAAATGTATTGTTATTGCAAATTGCGCCCTCTAGCATTTTTTTTGAGAACTATTATGGACAACTAAATACGATTGGTGAAAGTGCATACATTTCTCTTCCAAACAGTCTTTAGTTTGCTAAAATCGGATAAGTCGTTTATAAGTTACAGCGATTTAAATGATTACACTTCAACAGCTTCCCCCACTCTTATTAAAGTCGGTACGCCAAAATGATGCATAATTGTCCAAGCTTTAAAATGGTGTTATCAAACATATACCTTAATGTGGAATTTTCGTAGTTATGTAAAATTTTAAAATTTACTTTTCAATTACGCCCTCTTGCGGCAGAATGCGGAACTTAAAAATTATTTTCAGAATTTTCTCATGACCGCTTTAATCATAGTTTTTTTATCCCAAGTTTCTACGTTTAGTAGTTTCCGAGATATAGCCGGCTGCCTTTCTTATTGAATCACCCGGTACAGTAGTTACATGTAATCTAGGATCTTATTTGCATTATAAATGCATATGTATTTATTACGGACTTGTTTAAATTGCAACATTGTTAGATAAAATTAAGAAACGAAAAGGTTATCATGTTTTTTTATAATTACAAGAGATAAATGTTTATTCATAATTAATTAATAATGCAGAACAATTATTAAAAAATAACAAAACCTATTTTTTATCGTAAATGGGTGAAATTACGTATTTGAACGCGGTTTTTAGTTTTGATCAACTTTTTTTTAATAACAATTTTCGATATAGTCAAAAATAAAGGTAGGTACTTTGCTCTTGGGCAAAATTCATATTTTTTGACAAACCTCATATACGCTTAAAAGAATTTATTATCTGATAGTTGCATTTTAGGTTTTAGACCATGCCGAACTTTTTATTAAGAATAACTTTTTTTCGTAAAATTAATAATAAAAAAGTTTTCCATATGGTTCCAACTTACGGAGACATACTGTATATACAGATATAAGTTATTATTTTAAAACTTGAAACGCTGATAGTTCGAAAACAGTTAATTGAGATCATGTTAGGAAAGTATAAGACATCTTTTATAAAAAAAATTTCTAGAATTGATCACAGAAACTGAATGTAAAAAAAATATACGTGTTTCCCCGTTTGTAAAATGTTGTTTTCTAAAAAAGTTCATTACAAAAAATATAATTTACGTGTCTGAGCGATGGTTTATGAAGTAAACGGTAATCTGTTCAAAAGGCTGTATAGCAACCCTGTATACAGGGTGTCCCAGATAAGAATGCACTCTACAGGGATCTCGTAAACCATAGGAGATACAGAGATGGTTAAATTAGAGAATAGTTGCGCATAACTGAATCCTGTAACATGTTTTCAAATTTGAAAAATTCCTAATGCTTCCGAAGATATTTGGATAAAACCGAATATTCGCGATTTCGTTTTAATTGATTTATGACTCTATTTGAAGAGACATATCAAAATAAATTTAACATTCTCATTGCCACTTTTTCTCCCCTACAAGGTGGTTTAATTACATTTTTAATCCGACGTTTCGTTTAGTCACAACCATCATCAACTTTGTTATTTTAAATAGTCGGAAAATTTAATTGTATGCTTAATAAATTCTACGTTTTATTCTAAATCTAACGGTGTATCACACTTATTATTTATTAGACGTTTCGATATAGAAAAACACATCATCGATGAAAATAGGCACATTAAACATTTACACAATTGCGAATAACGTCAACCAATTTCATAGCCACCCATATGATGCCGAATTTAAATGGTACGTTATGTTAGAATATTATCATGCATTTTTTAAAAATAAAAAATAATTGTATTTAATAATTAAAATTAATTATTACTTGTTGCATTTTTCAGATAAGTTTTATTAGATATTATGTTTTATTATAAGTTTATTTTAAAAAAATGTTTTAAAATCCAACTAGTGTTTAAATAAAAACAAAAATATTTTCGATAATGTGCCTATTTTCATTGATGTGTTTTTCTATATCGAAACGTCTAATAAATAATAACTGTGATACACCGTTAGATTTAGAATAACACGTAGAATTTATTAAGCATAAACTAAAATTTTCCGACTATTTAAAATAACAAAGTTGATGGTTGTGACTAAACGAAACGTCGGATCAAAAATGTAATTAAACCATCTTGTAGGGGAGAAAAAAGTGGCAATGGGACTGTTAAATTTATTTTGAAATGTCTCTTTAAATAGACTCATAAATCAATTGAAACGAAATCGCGAATATTCGGTTTTATCCAAATATCTTCGGAAGCATTCGGAATTTTTTAAATTTGAAAACATGACGTTACAGGATTCAGTTATGCGCAACTTTTCTCTAATTTAACCATCTCTGTATCTCTTATGGTTTACGAGATCCCTGTAGAGTGCATTCTTATCTGGGACACCCTGTATTGTATTGTAAACAAATAACCGCCCCACATCACCCGAATTTTGACAATATTTATAATAAGAGGAACAGGCATAAATCTGATACATGTAAAAATATAGGGAATGAAAGGCAGATGCAGAAAGAGATATTAATTTCCAACTACCTAAGTACCTACTTACTAGAACTTACACAATGTTTTTTTTAATTTCGTTTGATGGATGACGTGATAGGAAAACTGTAGTTTACATCATTTATAAATAAGATTAAAATCAATTGTTTATAAAGCAAACACTTACAACTAAAATTACGATAATTGTTTTTCTAAATATCTTGAAGAATTGAGATTGAAGATTGGTTTATATCATGGCATGGTACAACCCAACGACAATTAAGCAACGTACTTTCGCGCCGAACCTACAAATCACTCTTTATAGAGGACATTCTATCATAATTATATTATGTCTATTATCTACATGAAATGAAAAATCTAGCACTAAATTAGGTACTTTGCTTGAAGTTTATGTAACGCGCTGGGTGTGTTTTTTTTGTAGACTAGGCAAGTTTGATTACACAAGTACCATTCATAACACGCTACAAGATTTTTTTTTATAAATATTTTGTTATTTTTCCGTTTTATTTAAAAAACGACCAAATGACAGTTCCTTAAAATCCAATACAATACAATACAATACAAGGATATTGGGGACCCTTGCAGGATCCAGTATAACTAATTTCAATCAAAAAATGACCAAAGTAAATACCTACTATTTGTTAGTAAATTATTAAATTACAATGATAATGTCATTATTTTGTTAAGATTGCCCGTAATACCATCGATAAATCAAACAAAGATAACCCACGTTACGGGTCGACTTAACGCTCTACGCTGAAAGTTTGGTGAATGCGCTGCCCAAGGAATAATTAAAAATACTTCATTTCTACAGTCGAGCGTCTGATATGGCTTGGCCTTATTTTCGTGTGGTCGATCTAGTGAAAACGCACTGTTTGTTCGTGATGATGACTCACAGACCACTATTTCTTTTCAAACTCTTATTTATTTTTATTCACGAAAACTCAAAAACAATAAAAAGGTTATCCCGAGTTATCCTAACAAGTAAAATACATAATATGGCATCTAAAAATTTCCTTGAAAACTAACGGATTCAAAACCGGGCCAAAAACCAGGTAGCAAACGCGGCTACATACTACATTGTTGTCAAAACGTGCTCTTCAAATTTCTTTATTCTATTGTTTATATCACTACTAACATAAACTAAGGTGCGTTTGAGATTGCCACTCTTTTCACTCCGAACTTATCTAAGTGCAATTCATCCGTTCCAGTATTACATTCGACACAAAAAGAGTGAATCCGCTGGCGTTCGGGTATAACAAAAAGAGTGTGAGTGTTCACTCTAAAAGCTCCGTCTCACTGAGAGATGCTTTAGGAGTGTGCATGTACAGTAATGTCCGCATATAACGAACTTCAAAAATGAACAGAATATGGTTCGTTATATCCAGTAATGAATACATTTTGTTTAATTTTTCATTTAAGGGAAAATGGTTCGTATTAACCGGAAGTTTGTTATAAACGGGTTCGTTATAAGCGGACTTCACTGTATATCTATATGATTAATTGATTAAGGTTGTGTTTTTGCACTTTTGGCGTAAAGCGTTTAATAGATTTAATCCCTCTAAAGTCACGTAACGAAAATCTACTCTCACTCCGTTCTAAATCTGATTCAATCCCGAATGTGAAAACATCCATTTGTTTTTAAGTGTTCAGATACACTGAAAAAAAGTTTTGATTAATTCCGAAATATAAATTCGATTAAGGGTATTTTTTGTTGTGTAGAAAATAAAGATGATAATTTTTAAAAATTGATATCAACTCTCATTATGAAGTTGATTGATTGTAAGCACGATCTGACAACCTTGTGTTTTTACATGAGGACGGAATGTACCTGTTTTTTATGATATGTCGGGGCGTACATTCGAATGAGCGTTAGTTCGTCTACTCTAATACTGATGCGATTTGATCATGTAGAGTTCCCAAAATTGATAATCTTTCCATTGTTTTGAAGTAGAGTTGGCTAAAAAAAAACGCCGTCAGAGTTTTATTTATATAAATTTACAAAGAACGTTATTTTGTTTAGGTTAAGTATCATCCGGATGGTCCAGAAGGTGAAGAATATGAAATCGACTTTACCCCTCCATTTAAACGGATTCCAATGATACCAACGTTGGAAGAAAAATTGAAAGTGAAGTTTCCCCCTGCCACCGAACTAAATTCGGAATCTACAAATAAGTTTCTTAGCGATTTGTGCACTAAACATAATGTTGAATGTCCTGCACCTAGAACCACGGCAAGACTGCTGGATAAATTAGTTGGTGACTTTATCGAAGAAGTGTGTATAAACCCTACTTTTATTACCGAACATCCACAAATTATGAGTCCTTTGGCTAAATGGCATAGGTAAATAAATATTAGCGCATCTATTACCGTGCGAGCAAAAATTATTTGCATCAAAGAGGACTTGGATTAAAAAACGTGTGGCTTGGTTTAGATCACAATGATATGGGGACGATATATCTAACCAAATCTAGGTTAAAATTTTGTCAACTTCGTGTTATGACATCATATGCCAAACTAATGAGTAATAAAATAAGTGGACAAATACGAATTTATTTTTGTTGTTTACAAAATTATTAAGAGTAAGAATATACAGAAAGAAAAAAAAAATAATCCAAGCATAAATTCACACGTCTCTTCATGTTTTCGAAAGTGTTGACCAGCATCTCTGGAGAAATGTTACAACATTCACGGATAATCCTTTCTTGTAATTATTCTAAATTTGCAACTGGTGTTTTAAAAATAGGGTTCTTTAAATGAGGAAAAACGAAGTAACCCATAACCGTTAAACGAGGTGATCTAGGTAGGAATTCAATGTCTGATCAATCTGTCATCAAAAAAATTGCGTAAGTAGTTAATAGTTTCGGCGGCTGTATGGGCGGTTGCACCGTCCTGTTGAAAATATCCAAAACGTAGTTCGTCGTCAAGTAATTGCTCCACAAATGGATTCAAAATATTGTCTCTATACCGCTGTGCTGTAACTGTGTCATGGAAAAAATAGGACCAACAATTCTTCTTAGGGAAACAGCTAACCAGACACCAATTTTTTGAGGGTGTAATGTGGACTCTAAAAAAAATGGGTATTTTCACTAGGTACTCCACATGCGTGTATTCTGAGAATTCACATAACAGGAGAGGTGGATCCAGGCTTCATCCGAAAAAAATGTCAGGTGTAATAAAAATCATTTCTTTCCAATAAATTTTGGGTAAACCATTGAAAGTCATTCCTGCGTCTTTCAAAATCTGCGGCTTGTATTTCTTGGAATACTTGCACTTTATAAAGAAATAAATTTAGCTGCTTCTTAAGAATAGTCCTGCATGTTCCATAAGATCTTCCCACTTCTTGGGACAGGCGTCTTTTGCATTATTTCACGAACGTTTGCAACAAGTTCTTCTGTTCTTACAGCTCCTTTTTTGTGTTGTATAGAACCTGTTTCCCTAAACACAGCCACGGTTCGTTTCAGGCAATGATAAAAATCCCCAGCAATAAAAGCAACGTTAGGAAAATGTTCGTGAAAATCGTCCATGCACAAACCCGGATTGTATTGCCACTCACCATTTACTCTAACCCCGTTTCGAAAATACGCTTCACCCATGAATGTTTTGTGCTGTTCCGTAAAGCCCATTGTGTGAATTGTTCAAGAAATTGGAGAAGTAGCGATGAATCAAATTACTTGTAACGACTGTCAAAGATGACGGAATAACTGATTGATTGTTAATTCAGGTAGTTACTGACATCCAACAGGTATTAAGCTCTACGGCTAAGCATTACGTCCTTAGATGCAAATAATTTTTGGTCGCACGGCATTATAGAAACATTTTTTAAAAGCCTTTTTCAGTACCGTAAAATGGGGTGACTTGAAATCGTGGTGTGACTTGAAAAATTTTGTAAGGATAGTTTTAACACGCTGCTGACATCTAACGGCAACTTTCGGAACTGCATACTCGTTTTGGTATGAAACCTTACTTATCAAACACCTGTTACGACTAGTTGACATAAGTGTATTATCCAGAGTGTTTTCATTGGAAATTTGGGAAGAAAAGTGAAATATTTCAACATTTTCGTATGCTGAATACTTCTATGTGCACAGTATATATGTAAAAAGTGAGTATCTCCTAGTATTTTTTTATGTGTTGCCTTATTATCACAGGCGATTAATTTAACCCTAAACTGTATTTAAAAAATGAAGTAAGGCAGTGGCGTCACATTTAATTTTTTTGTGTATTTTTAGGGGTGACTTGAAAAATATGGGAAGAACCTACAAAAGGCGTGTTGGCTCACGAAAGTACAGAAATTACTCGGACGACGAGCAGTGGCAGCCTATAGAAATAATAAAGGAATCTTTTGTATGTTAATATATAATGTTGTTAAGTATTCCGAAGATACATAAATAAAGACTGTTTAATAGAAATATGGCTATTTCTTATTAAAAAATTTGTTTTTTTACAAAAATCGCAAAAAAACTGTTTTTTTTTAGCTTTCCTATTTTTTATCTCCCCCCTGTTGTACATGGAAATGAATTTAACAGCGAAATTTAGCCATTTTTCAAGTCACCCCAAAGAGGGGTGACTTGAAAAATTACCTTTAAAATTTTTTTTCTCCTTAGGGAAAAACAGGATTAATTTTATTGATAACCCATAATGTTCCCTAGGTTCCAAAGAGTTGTATACCAATTTTTCTTTATTTTTTTTTCTTTAAATTGTGGTCAAGAATGAAGCAAGTTTGTCGAAAGTGTTATCAAGTCACCCCATTTTACGGTACCCTAGAACTGCGTTTTTCAAACGTCTTGGACCATGGACCCCTTTATGATTTACGAATTTTATTGTGCAGACCTGTATATATAAAAGTAGAATGGTTGTATGAATGGCGCACTATAATATCTCGGTACTAACGAGGTTTTGGTTTTTATACAGGTTGTTATCCACTAATTTGAGTTGGCATGCAGCATCATTTCAACTGACTGTAACTTCGTAGCGATCGACGCGCGCCAACTTTGAAAATACAGGGTTATGTAATTTGGGTTTGTTCGGGTTTGTTCGAAAGGTAAAAAAAAATAATATGTGGACATCACGAATTTATCATAAACAATTTAAAAAATTTCTTTATGATATTTATAATATATCTTAATAAAACAATGCACTTATTGAGATTCATTACCTGTTGAAAGAGGTATCGTATCCTCTGCCGCTTTTTTCTCACATTATTATGTACTAAACACAGTGTCATTGTTAATACCTAAAAAGTTTATATAAAATACAAAAATAACAACAAAATGATGGACAGCACAATAAACACGCGAACAAGTTAATAACAATAGGCTTGATTGGTGCGCTTTGGTTCGGCAAGACTCGTGTTTTTGGTTGGCGTTAATATCATTTCAAATGGTTGCCAACATTTTTCTAGAGAAAAAATTAATTCCCCGATCAGACAACTTTTCCTAGAGGTGCTATTTTAATAAAAACAGGTCTTATGGTGAATAAGCATTCTACCTTTTGTATAGGCCTGTGGTTCTAGCACAGTAGTGCATGGTAAAGTATACTCCCGTGCAAAAAAAACGGGCATCATAAAATTTGGATTAAGTTTACGGCTTTATAACTTTTTTATTTCTACTCCGATTTAAGTGATTTTTTAGAGAGCTCTAGATACATTTATTAGTTTTAACATGCCTATCCAAATTTTAAGAGAAATTTGTTTTTTGACATATGTGCCCAAATATTTAATATGCATAATAAGAAAATTTCTCAATTTGCGCATATTAACGGTATCGTGTCCGAACAATTTACCTCTGAACAAGGTGTGCCACAGGGTTCTCCACTCTCGCCAACTTTATACAATATATATAGCTACGACGTGGGTATGAACATTAAAGACAATACCAACTGATACTTGCTACAATTTGCAGACGACACAGGAATTGTACTTGGAAAGCCACAGAAGAACTACAGGAGGCAGTTGTAATAATTGAAGAATGGTTTAAAAAATGGAGAGTAATACCGAACAAACCCAAAAAAATATTAGCTTCTTTTTAACCACCACATTACAGGCCACTCGCCGCAGATAACACTGGGAAACCAACAAGTGAAGCCAAATAATACTGCAAAGTACCTGGGCATACAATTAGACTCTAAACTAAACTTTAATATACACACTCGTACAATTAAAAACAAAGTTAAAAATCAAGCCAAGTTCAAGAACGAAGGCACTAACATCAAAACCGCAGCAAAAATCTACAAATCTATTTACAGGCCATTACTAGACTATGGGCACATATTGTTAAGCAATACCAGACCAACGGCCATAAAAAACATTAAAGTGGCAGAAACATCCGCCCTGAGAATTATAACCAAAATTCGACACCCACAAAACTCACTTCACAACCCCAGCAACCAACTACTTTACGAAAAAACAAATATACAACCCATCGAACAAAGACTAATACAACTGACTGGAAAATTCAAGGCCAAACCAAAAAATCTTGAACTCATTGAAGAGCTGTGTCTTACCAGAAATAACCAAGAATCTAGATATCGGTATCCAGAACAAACCATATTGGAGATCAGAGAACTCACAGTTGGAGATCCTAAGAGACAATACAGATAGAAATCTATAAAGAAAAATTCTTCAAATACTTAAATTGTTTTTTTTTCTGTTTCTTTGGAGACTACATGTAAACGTTATATTTTATTTTATTATTATTGGTTTGATAACAATTTGTTAACAATTAATTTTAATAAATAAATTATATTCCTTTTACTTTAAACCTAAATAACCTACCACAAAATATGAATAGTATTCAAATAAATGACGACATTCAAATTTTTAAAGTTAATAAAATAAAATATTTAGGAATTATTTTTGACAGTAAATTAAATTGAAATTTTCACATAGAATACTTAAGGTGGGAGTATCAACATGCTTGCCAACCTATAACCTATTTCGCGTAAATTTATTTATGTTTTCTAGCTTTTATACAAAATTTAAAGAAAATCAGTATCGACTTGACATTCTATAGGTAATAATTGGCATATTTAATAAATATCAAGGGATTTCATAACTTATTTTAGGAGAATTGTATGGCGAAAAATATCGGGTAAGATTTTTTTTAACATTATTATGTCATTGTCACTCATTGTTCTTTCACTATACAATTCTCCCAAAATTAGCAATGAAATAAATTGATATTTTTGTAATATATCAGATACTACCTAAATAATGTACCGACGATATTGATTTTCTTTTAATGTTAGTTATTAAAATAATAAACTCAAAAAATCAACGCGAAATAGGTTATAGGTTGGCAATAGATTGAATGACGTTGAGAATTCAAAACCTTAAGGTTGAGTTGGTTTATTATTTTAATAACTAACATTTAAAAAAAATCAATATCGTCGGTACATTATTTAGGTAGTACATATCTGATATATTACAAAAATATCAATTTATTTCATTGCTAATTTTGGGAGAATTGTATAGTGAAAGAACAATGAGTGACAATGACATAATAATGTTAAAAAAAATCTTACCCGATATTTTTCGCTATACAATTCTCCTAAAATAAGTTATTAAATTCCTTGATATTTATTAAATATGTCAATTATTACCTATAGAATGTCAAGTCGATACTGATTTTCTTTAAATTTTGTATAAAAGCTAGAAAACATAAATAAATTTACGCGAAATAGGTTATAGGTTGGCAAGCATGTTGATACTCCCACCTTAATTAAAAAATTAAGAAGTTTACTACAGATTTTTAAAAACATTAAAAAATGTTTAAGGTGGGAGTATCAACATGCTTGCCAACCTATAACCTATTTCGCGTAGATTTATTTATGTTTTCTAGCTTTTATACAAAATTTAAAGAAAATCAGTATCAACCTGATATTCTATAGGTAATAATTGACATATTTAATAAATATTAAGGAATTTCATAACTTATTTTAGGAGAATTGTATAGCGAAAAATATCGGGTAAGATTTTTTTTAACATTATTATGTCATTGTCACTCATTGTTCTTTCACTATACAATTCTCCCAAAATTAGCAATAAAATAAATTGATATTTTTGTAATATATCAGATACTACCTAAATAATGTACCGACGATATTGATTTTCTTTAAATGTTAGTTATTAAAATAATAAACTCAAAAAATCAACGCGAAATAGGTTATAGGTTGGCAATACATTGAATGACGTTGAGAATTCAACCTTAAATGTAAAACATATGGAAATGTTATATTACGCGTTAGTTAAAACTCATTTAAATTACGGAATTTTAGGTTAGGGAGGAATAAATAGAACTTTAGTTAAAAAATTAGAAATATTACAAAAAAGGTTTCTAAAAATTATATACAATAAAGATTATCTTTATACTTCAAGAGAATTATATTTAGAAACAAAAAAGTTGAACATAAGACAACTTTACATTTATAATATCTTAATATATATATTTAAAAATAAAAACCTTATACAATTTAAAAACCATAATCATAATACACGTCATAAAAATGAAATAACCATAAAACCTAAAATAAATAAGTCCATAGGACAAAAAAATTTCAAATATTTATGTTTTTATTTAAACGATTATTTACCAACAAAAATTAAAAAATTGATTTCATTAAAAAAATTTTAAGTCGAAATAAAAACATGGATATTAAAAACAGACAATTTGAAAATAATTTTAGAAATGCTTTAATTAATTAATATTGTACTGAATAATTTATATAAGTAATATTTTTTACTTAAAAATTATAAATTAATAATTTTATTATAGGTAATATATTTCTTCAAAAAAGCTGCGTTTATACTATGAATTAACATTTTTACTTTAAAAAACTTGATTTTTAATGCATATTTATGATTTATGATTTTACATACTAAAACAAAAAATAAGATTTGCCCCTAACAAGCTCAGCTTCAGGGGATTGAAGAATAAGTTTATCGAAAACAACATAAACATATTTATTATATTATTAAATTTTAAATAAACTTATTATTATTATTATCTAATACTATAAATTGTCAATGTCAATATATACTTATGTAATGCACTGTGGCTGAAAGACTTCGGTCGATGGCCTTTTGGGAAACCAATAAAGATCATACTACTACCACTACTACTCTACTATACAAGGATAATCGAAAAGTTGTTTTTTTTTGCTTAGTGTCAAAACACCCTGTGGAGTAATTAAGAAACAAAATTACAAAATATCAGTTTTCATTGGGCCGCAAATATTCTTTGCATTTTGGGTTTTGGCTCATGTCAATACGTGCATTTGTTCTCACCCAAATGCAAAATGATCTTGATGATGTCAATAATTTAAATGTTTCCATAATTTTCTCATTGACATGCATTCAAAATAAAATAGACTATTAAAATGCAAGAAACCAAATGTTATTGTAATAATCGAGATTTAATAAACGTACACGTCGGTTCATGTCATCAGTTATTAGCCCGCGAATATCATCCTGGGTAATATTCCTCCATTCTTGACTCTTATGACGCGGTAGTAATTTAGGTCCAGTTGCTGGTCCACGTGAGTTTATATTACCTTCGTGTAATCTTCGACGAACTGTCCAAGAATTGACATTTTTAATTCGAACTTTTCCGCCTGTACTAATGACGTCAAACGACGATTCCGAAGAGTTTTAAGTACAAGAAATCGGTCATCAATAGCTTTAGTTTTGCGTTTCCTAAATTATTGACATCAAGATCATTTTGCATTTGGGTGAGAACAAGAAATGCACTTATTGACATGAACCAAAAAGCAAAGAGTATTTGCGGCTTAATGGAAACTGATATTTTGATGAAATTTTGCTTCTTAATTATTCCGCAGGGTGTTTTGACACTAGGCAAAAAACAACTTTTCGATTATCCTTGTATAATATGTCAAAAAACAAATTTCTCAGGCATGTTAAAACTAATAAATGTATCTAGAGCTCTCTAAAAAAATCACTTAACCCTTTGCGCCCTAGTGGTTTCTCTGTGAAACCACTTACTAAAACATTTATTTCTACTTTCCTGGTGGCATTCTCGCGAAACCATATGTAGGAAAGCTCCGCCTAGTTGCCCCTTTCTTCAAATACGGCATCGCTATTGAGCACATTTGCATATTTTTGACAGCTTATAATATATTATTAATTGATCTGTCAGTAAGTGCACGTGCTTACATATTTCTTCAGTTTTTTGGCGTTTTTAAAGTCATGACAGGTAAGTTTTTGTATTTTTTAGTGTAGTATAATGTTACTTGAAGTTGTTAATATGGTTTCATTAATTTTTTTTACATTTTCATAGTTATTATTGGCGTAACCAAACGTCGGTTTCATGCCAAAACCAGTAGGAATCTGTAGTATATAATTTTATCAATCTGTTATTTTGAGGATATTGACATATTTTGTCAAAACGCATGTAATAACATGCGTTTTTTGTGTTGTACCAGCAGGCACGTAGCCAGGATTTCTTCTCGTGTGCCACGCCCTTTTTTTAATCATGGTGCTTGGTTTTTGTGGGAAAAATATTGTATTGATATTTCGCATAAAATTAATTTTATTTCTATAAGTTTTATAAGTATGGTCTCGAGTCTCGAGGGGGGGGGGGGACTGGCCCCCCCCTAGCTACGTGCCTGGGTCCCCCCTAGCCTTTTAAATATTAATTGTATGCGGTGTTAATATTTGTGGATATAAAAATTTGATTTTTATAAAAAAATATTCTTTTTGTTTTCAGAAAAAAAGATGTATCTTTTCAAAGATCTAGAAAAAATGGCATCTGAGGATGTTTTCACCTTGCAATTGTTTCTTAACGTACCACCAAATTTAGTACTAGACATAAAAATAAGATTTGTTTAAGTTTTATAAATTAAATTTTTTTTATTTTCCGCCCATTTTATTCCCTAGTGGTTATGTTCCGAAACCATATCTTGGAATCAAAAGCATATTCCAGATGGAAAAAATTATCTTAAATATATTATATCTTTAACTCTCTGCTACCATAATATTTAGAAAAAAAAGTATTAAAAGAAAGAAATAATTTCGGGAGCAAAGGGTTAAATCGGAGTAAAAATAAAAAAGTTATAAAACCCTTAATTTAATCCAAATTTCATGATGCCAGAGTTTTTTTTTGCACGGGAGTGTAGTTCGCGGATATACAACGGGCCCGTGGACCCCAGTTTGAGAAACGCTGCCCTAGAACATACTATAATACCTACTTATATTGTTTAAAACATATTTTAAATATAGATCAATACCAGGACTCACTGAGAGATTTGAATTATTTGTCATGAAGAAAGAAATTTGTAATGCCTACACGGAATTGAACGATCCAGTTGTACAGAGGCAAAGATTTGAACAACAGGCCGCCGACAAGGCAGCAGGCGATGATGAAGCTCAATTGGTCGACGAAACCTTTTGTACCGCTTTGGAGTATGGTTTACCGCCCACTGGAGGCTGGGGCCTCGGAATCGACCGATTAACGATGTTTTTGACCGACAATAACAATATCAAGGCAAGTGGAAATTTTATTGTTTTTTTTTATCTCCAGAAATATAGATGTCAGTCAAAGAACTTATACAGGGTGGCCCTTTAGTGTGGCAAAGTACAATAGCTCCGTTACTATTTCAAATACATTAAAAATATTAATACAAAAGTTGAAGGGCAGTAAGTGACTTATAACGTAAAATTATTTTTAACTCTATAGGGTGGCTCAAAAAAGCGGAACAATAAAAAATGTACTTTTTTCAAATGGAACACCCTGTATATTTTTTCATTTTTAAATTCCATATTAAATTATAATTATTTTTTATTAAATACATTAATAGTCTATACTTTATAGTTTCCGAGATATTTGCTCTTGAAAAGTGACATTTTTGAACTTTGACAGCTTCTAGCTTTCTAACAGTACGTCTTAGAGCAAAACGGCTTACATGTCCCTATCTTTAATTTTTATTATCTTCCCAAAAAAATCAACTTCCGGTTAAACCGGATGTTACTCGAAAGCAGGAAATATAGTTGTTCCGGTTTAACTGGAAGTTGATTTTTTTGGGAAGATAATAAAAATTGAAGATAGGGACATGTAAGCCGTTTTGCTCTAAGACGTACTGTTAGAAAGTTAGAAGCTGTCAAAGTTCAAAAATGTCACTTTTCAACAGTCAATATATCGGAAACTATAAAGTATAGACTAATAATGTATTTCATAAAAAATAATTATAATTCTATGTAGAATTTAAAAATGAAAAAATATACAGGGTGTTCCATTTGAAAAAAGTACATTTTTTATTGTTCCGCTTCTTTGAGCCACTCTATAGAGTTAAAAATAATTTTACGTTATAAGTCACTTACTGCCCTTCAACTTTTGTATTAATATTTTTAATGTATTTGAAATAGTAACGGAGCTATTGTACTTTGCCACACTAAAGGGCCACCCTGTATGAACTCTAGAACCAATGTTTCATTTAAAATATAAACATCAAATTTCGCACAAAAATTAAACAGCTATCCTCATTTAAATTTAATTATTTTACTTAATCACAAACATAAAAATTATTTTTTGTAGTCTATCAAAAGTAGTATTTTGATTACAGAAATACAAAAAAAAACTGAAATTTTATGCTCTGAGCTCTAGAGCATACAAACATTAGATATAGTTTGCTGCTTATATGATACGATTTCTGAAAATAGCTACATTTTTTTATAGGAAGTGTTACTTTTCCCTGCTATGAAGCCAGACGATCCAAATAAGAATAAGGAAGAAGATAAGGAAAGTGCTGTAAAAAAAGAGGCATAGCATGGCAAACAATAATTATTTATTTTGAATCAGATAAGAATAAAACGAAAGTATTCGTGATTAGTGTTTTTCTTTTCCAATCATTTTTTAATTTTACTTGATATTCGATTCCTTTTAGTCAAAGATAGTGTTCTATAGAATAGAAATAAACTCCGCTATTTTTCTTTTCATCTGTAAGAAACTGAAAAACACTTACTATAAAAATAGTAAGTATGACATTTATTTCATAATTAATTTAATTTTTTAAATAAATTATTACATTTTGTTTAATAAAAACTTAAAAACCTTTTTATACGGTAGTAGACACAACAACATAAATAAAAGAATTTCGGCGATTGGAACACAAAAAGAAAACATATTGTCGGTTTATCACGCACAAAGCACAAACGCAAGCCGCAAGCCAACAAGCCCATTTTGCCGCTTTAGCTTTTACGCCTTTGATCCTTTGACGGTACAATTGCCGCTATGAGCGCGACGCGGCTTCCTTTTTGGAATGCCATTGAAAGACTTTATTGTTTTTTATTTATTAAGTCCTGGAAATAGGAAAACCTAAGCAGTAAAAATAAAAATTATTTTTAGTTGCACTTTTAGTTTCTTGGATGACACAAGTACGGAATATTTCGCGAACGTGTTCACAGTTTGTAATTAAATTTTAATTAAGTTTTCTATAATGGATAAAAAAACTAAATACTTAAGTGGTGCTCAAAAGCGAAAGAGAAATAAAGAACGAGATGAGAAAATTAAAAAAAATGCTAAAATTGAAAATTTTTTTGGGAGTGCAAGTACGAGTAAGAGTACGAGTGTAAGTGCTACCCCAGAAGCATCAGAATCCGAACCTGGGCCTGTAGCGACAACGAGTAAGGAGATTCATGAAAGTGAAATAAGCTGCTTTCATTCTGAGGTTGAAATACAAAATTTCGACACCCAATCCGAACTATCTGATGTAATGATAAGAGACTCAGATTTTGTAATGCATGATTGTCAAAATGAAAGCAACGAATTAGATTTATTAGATTCGGACTTAGGCCTTTATAGTATAGAAAGGGGGCTCCTGAAAACGTTGGCGGGGGGGCCCACTCAGTTTTTGTTACGCCACTGAATTTAATCTACGTATACGAATTTGTAGCACCCTGTACATATACCTAAAGTATATTTATTTTTAACTGGCAGGAAATATAAACAAGTACACGACTCTCGACCTGAACATGGTCGCATTCAAGCGCTTTACGGCTGCACATTTAAAAAAACAATAGGGGTATTTTGCATCACAATTTAATATAATGCGACCCATTATACGCCACATAAAACAATAAATATTTAAACAAACAACCTACACGGAGGATTGTAAACAAGGCATAATAAGAGGAGTAAGAGTAAGGCAGTGTGAGGATGAAAGCTTTAATAGTGATTTTAACTATAGTTATTTAATTGTTCGTCAAGGGACGACTTACAAAGAAACATTTTTTTATTTTGTCACCTGTTTTTTGATATTTCTACTTCAGGTTAAAGTCGGGTTAAACCTAATGATTACTCTACATTAACAACTTCAACAAGCACTGCATTATGCAACACCAAAATACCAAGCTCTAAATAATTTTTAAAATAATAGAACAATATGCTGGGCCAATTAAAATTATTCAAATGCGAAAACTGCGGTCCTGTGCCGATCGCATCGGGCGTTTCATGATTAGGTTATTGTTTACTGTCCCTGTCAGTTTGACGTTGACTGTCATTCCGGCCTATAGGACCGATAATAAAAGGTTCCAACTTTAAAAACAACGCGGCCTATTAGAACGTGGTGCAATTTGTCGCACTCGCCAACTAGGTCCATTGGACCGAGATCATTTATAGTTTCCCAGGGCCAACGGTCTGCTCTCATCGGGGAATATTCGCTGTAATAGACCGAGCTGGCGCATGAGACAAGTTTGCACCACTCAGTCAGAAGTTCTGAGTCCACAAAGCGATTTTTTTTTAATTGATGCCAGAGCCCATTCCATTTGTCCTACTTTATGCAATGTCACAAATGGCCTCTCGGACTTTTTTTTCCATGGCGTCATGGACAAAAAAGCAAATATGGCTTCGGCAGTAAACGTGTTAAAATAAATATACTTTAGTAAAAATGTCTTTATTTGATTTTTAAAAGATGTCAATTTTTTAATAATTCTGATATTTTTTGGACGATTGTTATATGATTATTCTGTTCATTTGAAAAGTTCCCACCTCGATTTTCCTGCTTTAAAATGAAAATGTGGAAAATCGCTCGGACCCGTCGATTTTTATTTCGAGGGGGACATCGTTTGCGTATATTGTCAATCTTGTTACTTCAAGCCCCTAGGAGGGGGGGGGGGGGGGGGGGGGGTAAGATCTAAATCTTAAATGGATATAATTTTTTTGGATTCTGGCTTTCTAACTGTACGTCTTAGAGCAAAACGGCTTACATGTCCCTATCTTCGATTTTTATTATCTTTCCAACAGTGTCAACTTCCGGTCAAACCGGAAGTACCATATTTCTTACATCCGGTTTAACCGAAAGTTCACAGCATACATTAATCTCTCTAGAGACCTTGAATTATCACCCTGTGCCGACCAATAAGAATCATGTAGGCGTGGCTTCCAAGGCGCCAAATTTAATTTTCTATTGCAGTATGATCATTCAGGGAGAATAGAGCTGTATATTCCAGCGCATTCACCATTTATTTGCTTTCTGCTTACCATACAAAAATTTAATTTGGAATAATTTGTTTATTTCGATTAATCATATTTCTGATTATGTTATTAAATTATTGGTTTTAATTTATTTGTATTAAAACAAGATAAATACTTTCTTTAAACCTTATAATAACTAGGTATACCTTTGAATAGGAACATAATTCAATAAAATAAATAAAAATAGTATAAAAACGTAATATTTATTTATGTAAATACGGTAAACAGTCGAGAACAAATAAAACAATATATTATTTAAAAGTAACTATAATAACCATAATAATTCACACTATTGGAAAGATAATAAAAATCGAAGATAGGGACATGTAAGCATAGAAAAAGAAACCAAGGTTTCTTTTTTCTATGCATGTAAGCCGTTTTGCTTTAAGACGTACAGTTAGAAAGCTAGACGCTGTCAAAGTTCAAAAATGTAATTTTTCAAGAGTAAATATCTCGGAAACTGTTAAGTATAGACTAATAATGCTTTTATTAAAAAATGTTCAGAATTTTATGCAGAATCCAAAAAAATTATATAAAATAGGGGTCTCCATTTAAGATTTAGATCTTACCCCTCCCTCCCTCCTAGGGGCTTGAAGTAACAAGATTGACAATATATACGCAAAAGATGTCCCCCTCGAAATAAAAATCGACGGATCCGAGCGATTTTCCACATTTTCATTTTAAAGCAGGAAAATCGAGGTGGGAAGTTTTCAAATGAACACCCTGTATAAAAGCGATTTTTTTTCCGAAATTGCTTTTTACTGGTAAGTATAGTTTGTTAAGTTATACAATATCTGGTGATATGTCCATGTAATGTCTTATTCTCCTGAAGTGTTATGTTTGATTGTTTGAATTCTTTTAAAATACGAGTTAATATAAGAATACAAATTTTTAATTTATAAATGTTTTGAAGGTCTGTATAGATTAGATTAACAGTTGGATTTAGATGTAGCAATTTGTGTATGCATTTAATAACTTTAGTTTGCAATTTTTGAATGCAACTTTTAATTTTAGTTTTCCTGAAAATTGGCATTTTATAGCTTGTTCCTCAAATCTTAAAAATCTCCAAGATGTACTGTTAATCTTTATGTAACAAGTAATTGCTTAATGGTATAATTATAAAAAACCTATATGAGAAAATAAATATCAATCTAAAAAAAACAAGGGGCAGCGCTTTAGTGGATATTTCAAGAAAAACCCTAAAGCCGCCACAGTTGTACCGAATGTACAACTAAAAAGGTCTGTACCTGGGAAACCGTTGGCCGTACGGCATGAGGAAAAAATATTTGTTACAAAAGTGACTAAGAGAAATTTGCTGGAAATTATATTTAAGTCTCTAGGTTAACCGCTAGGAGGCGTATATTAACCAAACAAGAAGCGGGATTTTCTCAAAAATCCTCATAGTAAACGTATTAAAGGTAGAAGGTAGCATTTTTCAATCTGCAACTGCATATATTGCGGAATAAGACCACTAAACATATAGTCCGCAAATACACTTCTTATGTTAATTCCAGGTTTGTTATATTTGCAAAGTTTGCTGCACTAAACAGCTTTCCTAATAAAATGAATGATTTAAAGAAAAAACACCAAATAATGTTAACAAAAAGTATATTGAATTATAATTACAGCACGAGAAATCCCTACTTATATGATGCCATTTTGTAATTTATTTTGTGGTGCTCTTGGAATAACCATATTTTTATGTCGCTTTAACCATATAACTAAAGATGTGAATTAGGTTACAAAATTGGCCCAATAGTATGGGCTTTTTCACTAATTTTTCATTTTTATCCTATCGCATAGAGAAAGAAAAAATAAAATTTTCTACGGTTTCAGTTTTTAAAATTTTGAATTATTTACTGAGAAAATAAATAAACAAGATACGCTCTTTAATAAAACCATGAGAATAAACTCACTGCCCAGATAACACACTTGGTTTTAATCTGCCGATATTGCGTTGGCCGGCAGTCATAAAAGGATTACTCACTTTGTTGTGCGGAAAAAGCAATAATTATTCGTTGGTTTATTTCAGCTTTAACGAACAACCGCTTAAAATATAACGGCCGGCATTTATAAAATTAGCACCTCTGTAACCGTATGCCAGAAGTGCATATCTTGTGCATGTTGTGCAAGCACTTAAAAGTAATACGCTTTAAAAGCGCGTAAGAGGTTGACAGTTCAGTCACACCGAGTGAGGTTATATAGTTTCGTCGTTTTTGGTCTTCGGTTTTCGACTTTCGTCACTTCGTCCATTTTTAATTGGTTTTTTTGTTTGGTACACTTGTTTAGTGAAATTATATAGCAAGAAACTTCAAGAAAATGAGGTATGTATATTATAATTTACACATTTTAGTAACTGCAAATTACTTAATTAAGCAAGGAACTATGTAATAGCGGGCTATAACGGCAAGAGCTGTTGAGTTTTCCATTTTATTCGGCTTCAGGATAGAAACCACAGAAAAAAAAAGATAGAAACGACCCGCGGCCATATTGGTCGCTTTTGGCATTATATGAAATTTATATAAATAAATTAACTTTAAATTCTTATACCTACTATGAATTTTACAGTTGATAATGACTATAAGACTATAAATGCATTTCTAAAAGAATATTTACCCTTCCCCTCTGCAGCGAAATGGGGGTTATGACTAAAGAATATACGAGATTTAGTATTTAGTGATATTTTTGTAGCTTCGTGCAAAATACTGATAATTAAAAGTAAAAATAAATCATTTATTACTAAATATTAAATAACTTTTACCTAAAAATGCGCAGGTACCTATATAATTAAGAAATAAATATTTTGCAAATAACGTGAATGTACATTAAATTTTACTATAACCTTTTAGGTCAGAGAGGATTTTGAAGTTGTAGGTGGACGACTCCATTGACACAACTCGAATAATAATAAGTGCAAATTATTAAGAACACTTTCGCAGAAGGAACCAAATTGGACAAGACGTAATAATAAGATTACTTTTTCTCAATTGACTGAAGTTTGAAAATTAATTTTAGGTAAGGATGTAAAAGACAATATTATAAGTATATTTTCATTACTAACCGTATATATTTAAATATCCAAGCTCAGCTAGATGGTTATAGACACTTCATATCTGTGTGTGTCAATAAACTATATAGGTAGTCAATTTTTAAAACTACATTTTTTTGTGAATTTGTTTAAAACAATAATTATTGACATTTTTTTTAGTTTAATTAATAGTAGTTCATGATGTTATAGTGTTAAAAGTTCCAATTTATTTAGTAGAAAGGTACAAGATAAAACCACTTTTAAGGGATACTTACATCATACATTATTTTTACAAAAACTGTTGAACTTGGCACTAAAATAGACGATAATATTTTAAAAACTTTTTCAAAATTAAAATTAACCATTACGCATGGTGTTACAACTTCTAACACCTTACTTAGTAAGGACTAATGGTGTTAAAGTAAAACTATTTTTTTACACTGGTGTTTAAAGTAAGACTTAAAATTGCCATCTTAAAATTAATCATTTTTGACATTGAAAATTAAAATTTAAAAAGCCTATTTTTAATAGTGTTAAAGTTTGTAGATAAAAGTGCTTTAGATATAAAAGTTTGCTTTTTATTTTGTAGTACGTTGCTGTAAGAAAAAAAATGTTTTTCAAGAAATGACACCGAAAAAGATGTAGAAGTACAATTAAATTATATCTAAGGAACAGAGAAGGAGGAAGGGGAAAAAGAACTGCATAATTATTAGTTTTACTGCTGTCCAATCTATAATTTCCAGGATACCAAGCTAATTTAAAAGAAACAAAATTGTATGTATACTATATATATTATCTTTAAAATGTCTTCCGTATTTTTATGTCTGTGTGTTACCAAGTTGTATGTGTGGCACATATTATATACCACTTTGCAATTGCTAAAATGATTTTTGTCTCCATGTGCAACTATGTATTTATATGTATATATTTACGTACTTATACAGCTGGTTACAAAACTAACTAATCTTTTAAACACAGCACTTTTATACAGTTTCGAAGATCCAGGCATTAAATCTATAAATATAAAACTGTTTATTGCTGGGTCTAATCTTATTTTTATAAACAGTGTCTTTAACTGTCTGAGGTTGGAGACAATGCATGATCTTGATTGATCGAAGAATTTTGGACTTTCATTGTCTTTATTTGGTTTAAATCACAAAGTTTCAACTGGTATGTGTCTCCAGTCGTCTTCAGGTGAATACTAAATAAGAAAAGTAACTACAGGTCTATACTAGCTAGGTGCACTGAAGCCTCGACTGAAGCATGCCTGAAATATGTGTGCAGTTATGATAAGATTACATCTACTTAACAAAGGTTTCAATATATTTCTTTTGTCTACTAATATTTACTGAAGCAACCTAGGTTTTGATGAATAGCCACAGCTTCCTTGAACATCATTGGACATAGGAAATATATGGAAACCTTTGTTAAGATATGTAATCTTAGAATAAGACCTCGAATTAAATGCATGACTGCACATATTTCAGTGCACCTATTTAGCTAGTATAAATAAACCTGTAGTTACTTTACTTTACTAATTTAGTATTCACCTGAAGACGACTGGAGATACTTACCAGTTGAAACTTGACAATGCAAGTCCAAAATGCTTGTATTAATCAATGTCATAACTAATATGCTACTTTTAGTTTATCGATGTATTAATTATAAATGTTTCTGACGAGGTAAAAAATTTAATATTAAAATTATTTTGCATTTAAAAGTCTTATTTAATTTTCTCCCCTACTCCCTTAAGTTTTAGAATACTGGAGAAAATTTAATGCTTGCGAAAGGAAAAGGTCTAGGTTTTGGTACATTCATTTTTGGTGCAACCAAATAAAATAATTACGTTATAGCGATACATAAAAAAATCTTAAAAATTACACAAAATATAATAATTAAAATGTGCACTTTATATGGACTCCATATACAGGGTTAGGAAAAATTACCAGAACGGTCGATTATTTCAAAATATACAGGGGGTTATCAAAAAACGTCTTATTTAAAAAATGTAGGGCTGTTAAAAATCTACATATTGGTGATAAATTGAAATATACAGGGTCGCCCACAAAGTTGTGGAGAATGATAGTTATATTTTTTAAATTGAACACCCTGTATATTTTTACATTTTTAAATTCCACATAAAACTATAATTATTTTTTATTAAATGCACTATTAGTCTATACTACATAGTTTCCGAGATATTGACTCTCGAAAAGTGACATTTTTGAACTTTGACAGCTTATAACTTTCTAACAGTACGTCTTAGAGCAAAACGGCTTACATGTCCTTATCTTCAATTTTTGTTATCTTCCCAAAAAAATCAACTTCCAGTTAAACCGGAACAACTATATTTCGTTCTTTCGAGTTACATCCGGTTTAACCAGAAGTTGATTTTTTTGGAAAGATAATAAAATTTGAAGATAGGGACATGTAAGCCGTTTTGCTCTAAGACGTACTGTTAAAAAGTTATAAGCTGTCAAAGTTCAAAAATGTCACTTTTCGAGAGTCAATATCTCGGAAACTATGAAGTATAGACTAATAGTGCATTAAAAAAAAATAATTATAATTTTATGTGGAATTTAAAAATGTAAAAATATACAGGGTGTTCCATTTAAAAAAATATAACTATCATTCTCCACAACTTTGTGGGCGACCCTGTATATTTTAATTTATCACCGATATGTAGATTTTTAACAGCCCTACATTTTTTATAAAAGACGTTTTTTGATAACCCCTGTATATTTTAAAATAATCGACCGTTCTGGTTATTTTTCCTAACCCTGTACCTTTTCGACGGAATTTATTCCTTTAGTTATATCGCCTCCTCCTGTATGTGCCTTAACTAAGACCTGGAGCATTGAAATTCCGTCACTTGAAAGCAGTGCATTTAAAGCGCGTAGAATACTTATTCAGAGGTAGCGCTTTTAAAGTGCTTTTTTAGCAATCGTTATAGCGAGCCCGGCGGCCATATTTGCTGAAAAAGTACCGCGTGGATTTAGCCGGCCGTCCGGACGCCGGGGCGCTTTGCAAGTTAAATATGAAAGCGCTTCTCCGATTCTACAGTAACAGATAACAAGTACTTTTTAAGCGCTTTTGGATACAGTTTTGGTTATCTGGGTGACGTCACATCTGCCTCGAACTATGGGTCCGTTATTCAGCTGAAGGTCGAACGCGTCTACCTGAATATATAAGGCGGGCTGTTTTCTATTTTTAGGCTGTTCTTGTCTTTTTAGTTTATCAAAACAAAGATAGCAATATAGTCCGTTGAGGCTGACAAATAAAACAATTGCGCGGATAATGGGATGACATAATAAGGTTTTGATCTCATATTTTCAATTTTTCTGCTTTCGCGGCATCGTTTTAATTATCTCTAGGAAAGGTTTGTGACCCTCTAGGAAGATTTTTATTATTGGGATGTATTTTTAATAGGTTCTAATTCAGGATATCTATGCTGCATGCAGTGGCGTAACTAGCTGACCTGGGGTGGCCCTGTTATTGTTATTTGAAGTGGCGGCTCGTGTAGAGGTGGAGCCCGCCGCAGGTGAAATTTTTTTCTGGACCACGCCCAAATTTTAACAAATTTGGTCAATAATCAACAGTAATATCACAAGACCTCGTTTTTTAACGGTTAAATTTTTCAGCTGTCACGAAAACTTTTTTTGGAAATTTTTCTAGTTGAATTTGGACATGTTTATTCTGATTAGATCCCGAGAGCGTCTTGGCAGACAGCATTGGATTTCTAACTTTACAGACCTGGCTTGGAGTTCCGATTCCGAGTTTTAGTTGCGCGTATAGGGTATAGACTATACATAGACTAAAAATATAATTAATTTATGTAGGTATTTTGTTTTTAGTTCAGTTTAACTGATGCCCTACCTCCTAGTCATAGTCAATAGCAAAAAATAAAATTATAAAAAAAGGCATACCTACTCAGATAAAAATACAAATAAATATCTTACCCTTAATTAAATTGAGCTTTAAATACTCAGACTCATTCTTCGTTCTTTAGAATTAATTTCCTAACAAAATCTTTCATATATTTAAAAAAATTCAATTAATCAATTTGTCGTTTGACTTATATATCGTTCGCATTTGGGTGGTCAGGCAAAATAAATTTGTTTCTCGCGGATTCTGGGGGGGGGGCGGCAGACCTCTGGGGGGGGGGCGGGCCCCCCTAGTTACGCCACTGGCTGCATGATGAATTCGGTTATAGTGAAAAGGCCCATTCAGTAACCATAAAAAAGTTGGCAGTTTTTTTTAATTAAAAAATATGGAATGCCTGTATAAAATAAAATTAAAATGGTCTCAAAACATACTCCACACTCTTTTTATAATGATATAAATAAACGGATTACCTATTCTTTTCCTTAAAATATAAATAAATGTTTTAATACCTACCTATACCTAACATTAAACTGTACATTTTCAGGTAAACTACCCACAATTTTCTTAATTTAGGTATAATTAATGCAAATCATTGAAAAATGATGCCATAATGTAGTCAACAATGGCAAATATCATATTATTTGCTACTAAAACTAATAGTTTTTTTTTTGAAATTATTTTTATTTTTGTTCACATTCTTTTAGAGATTTTTATTCAAAACTTTGTTATGTGTAAGTGTATTTGTATTATTGTCCATTCCATATTGCGAAAAAAAGAGTACTTCTATAGCACAGAATATATAGCTACACAAAGCTTATATTCTGTGACCGAAGTATGCAAATACACCTGCACCAAATGAGTTTCTTAAGTGGCAATGTTAGTAACATAAATTTAAAATTTCTACCCGCCTTACATTTATTAGATCCTATCTCCAGTCTAGTACAAATAAGTTATCTATCTGGTTTGTATGGAAATATGAAATTGTTTTGTTTTATTTGAACAAAAATGGAAAGTGTATGTGGAAAAGTTAAATATCATTTGGTTTTACTGCAAGCTTTAAAAGGTTGACATTTGCTTAAACAAATCTATCACATTGCAAAAATTTAATTTCCTACTTATATCAATTCTCAAAACAGAGAGAGAAATCTGACATAACTTCATCACGAAGAATCATCTTCAACAAGAGGTAAAGTAGAATTATAATGTTCACCTAGTCTATATAAATGTCTGTGGTAAGTTAATACAAGTTCTGAACCTATGAGATGTTCACCCTGTGTTGTTGGAGGACAAGAAGCTTGAATTACTTTAATGGGACTAGACAAAATATTTGATAATGCTTTAAGTTCTAACTGACCTCCCCAAAGTTTTGTCTTCTCCACTTCCATACAATAACTTTCAAAGGCTTCTTCACTAATGACATCTGATTCATCATCTTCACTATACATAAAGGGCAAAAAATCATTTTTATTTGTTCGCATATAATTTGCAGTTTTCTTCCGTAGTTCACTAACCGTATAAGTTGGCTTACCCAAAACCTGCAATTGATGGTTAACGGCTAAATATAAACAATTTCCATCAGCCGGTATATTATGCATCTGTAGTTTAATATCCCTAAGAGCTTTTTTAATAGAATTCATTTCAATAAACCTAGGCCCTTCTTTATTCTTCTCAGCTTGGTCTAAAATTCTCTTTTCTCTATCCTTTGCTTCTGCCTCTTTCTTATTACGTCGTTTTTGAGCTTTGGATATTTTTTGGGTGTCTTTTTCAGTGTGTTTATCTTCTCTTTCTTCACTGGGTTCTGTTAAATCACTTTCAGTATCTCGAGGTATTTCAGTATTAAGCTCCTTTATCTTACTTAATTCTTCAGCATGTTTACTTTCAAGATCTATTTCTAACTTTGATATTTCATCTGCGATTTCTTTCTTTTTCTTCTTATCGCCTTTTGGTATACTTTTCTTCATAGATTGTATCCTGGCGTGTAAGTCTTTTTTCTCTTGGCGTTGCTTGATCAACAGATCTTCCCTATCATAGGGAGCAGTCTCCTCTTGTATATTTTCTTTTTCCATTTTTTACTTTAAAGCATGCAAGACAAGAATTTAGAATATACAAAAAAATCCAAATTTAGTTTTAAAAAAAGTTAGGTTATACCACAGAGCAGTTCTCTTCTGTTCGAGGATTGCGATGGCCTCTAGCTTTTCAGCCTCCAGCCAATTTTTTTCTTCTTTAATCTTCATGAAAGCATGGAAATAAGCGCATGATGGGTGCGTCGGGAGGTTTCCCTACTTATCCCCCTAACGGTTTATAGGATAACAGGTTCGGGTACACATATATAAACTCTTCTCATTCTGGGGAGTATACAGAATTATCACATTGGGGATTTGCTCCCGGAGAAAAAGGGATATATATATAATGGGATGAATTAACCAGTTAACCACAAATAAAGCTAATTTCCAACTTCATTGTGTAGCGTATTGGATGAGCTTCTACGGAAAAGATAAGCAGAGTTCCTTTAAGCTTCTTTTAAATAGCAAAATAACAATAACGGCTAAGTTGAGCGATCCTTTTCAAACTTTAACTTGGCACAGCAGTGGTAAAAATATTTGCTAAACTAAGTTGTTAAGGGAACGCTTCGCAAACAACTTCGTATACTGATATGAGAAACATAGAAGTGGCAGCAAGGAAGGAAAAAACCTTGCTGAGTTAAATTTTGAAATGGAATGCTCTATTTAGCCGTTAGCTTTTCTGTGCTATTTAAAAGTGACTTAAAGGAACTCGGCTAATGTGCTTCTTGGACCGAATCGGCCTATTATTGCTCTGTTGACGCCATGCGTTTTCAGCCTGTGTCCAGCGTTGCCAGAGCTGGTACATTTGTACAGATCTGGTACATTTTGAGACCGTTTGTACAAGAGTACATTTTCAATATTTCTGGTACATTTTTGATAATAGTCAATTAGTAAATATCGATCACAACACAATATTTTTTTGATTAAGAATCGACGAACTTTACACTAATTATCGAAAATGCCAAAAATCGATTGTTGTATGTACAGTACAGGGTCTTCCAACGAGGACTGAACAGGAGCTCATTTTTGAGCTTCCTTGTATTTAAAGAAAAATCCAAAATAGCCAATCGATGTACTTTTTCCTGCAGAGTTCAAAAATGAAACCAAAAATTTATTTGAACCAGAAACAAAAGAGTTACGCTATGGACAAGGTGTTTTTTAAATGGAACATAGCTTTTTTTATACGATTTTTGGAACGAGTGATTTTTTTTTGTCCATTCTGATTAAAATATTTAATATTGTGACAGCTATTTTTATTAAATTTTAATGTTTAATCCAGTATAATTTAACTTTAACCTGTTTGAAACATACACTAGGTAATAAAGGTATAATCACCTTTGAATCCTTCAAAGTCAAAAAATTTTACAAATTTACTATAATATTGCCGAAATGACTTGGAAGGATTCAAAGGTGATTATACCTTTATTACCTAACCTAGTGTATGTTTCAAACAGGTTAAAGTTAAATTATACTGGATAAAACATTAAAATTTAATAAAAATAGCTGTCACAATATTAAATATTTTAATCAGAACGGACAAAAAAAAAATCACTCGTTCCAAAAATCGTATAAAAAAAAGCTATGTTCCATTTAAAAAACTTATCCATAGCGTAACTCTTTTGTTTCTGGTTCAAATAAATTTTTGGTTTTATTTTTGAATTCTGCAGGAAAAAGTACATCGATTGGCTATTTTGGATTTTTCTTTAAATACAAGGAAGCTTAAAAATGAGCCCCTGTTCAGTCCTCGTTGGAAGAACCTGTACCTATTTACTAAGTTTTAGCCATAGACAATTTACCTTTAGATAAACAAACAATAATCACGAATGTGGCAGTTTTATGGCCTCGCGCATGTAAACAAAACTGGGAACTATTAGACATGCGCACTGCAACATTATCGTTTGACGAATGGGAAAATAGACAGGTCCGGGCTGTAAAATTTAAATTCTTGCTCATATGCCACCATAGAGGGTTTATTTTACCCCTATTTGGGCATAATACAATTATACAACGGCTGCAACTAGTACTAGTCATTGTTTATATTACAATCCGAGTCACTAAAAGCACAAACACAATTAACTAACTAAACTACACAAAAACCAGAAATCCATAAATATTAAACACCAGTCCCACAATCCACGATAGCCGATCCGATAGCTGAAAACTTTAGAAAACTACAAGGAATCCGCAGAGAAGAGAAACCTTAAAACACAACAACAAAAATGGCGGCCGAGCCGGTTCTGGAGAATATTTTTGAGCGCGTCGATTATTGTCGATAAAGTAGGACGGCCGATAACACGAGGTTTGTGCGCATGCACGAAGGTTCCCCGAATGAAGACAGCTGACCGACGAGTCATGCGCTCGGACGTATTTTTTCACCCATAAAACGTAACTTTTGTTTGCGCAGGAGATAAGCTGTAGGTATCTAAAGGTAAATTGTCTATGGTTTTAGCTGAATTAAAAAATTTTTTTTACTAAAACTAAAATCAACTGATGAAAAAAAAATATTTGGCAACATTGGCAACGCTGTACACACAATTCGTATTTCTGTACAATCGATAATAATCTGGTACATTTTTCACCAGAGAATGGTACAATTTTTGGAAAGTCTCTGGCAACACTGCCTGTGTCACAGAAGAAAAAAGGGTTGTCTGTGTCTGTCCTATGTTTTTTTGCCTTACCTTTTTATTCGAGTCCAAAGTACGTTTATTTATAATTTTTATTATTTGAAATTACTGAATATTGGATATCACCAACACTGTCCTACACTAGATCAAAGATTATTTTGTAGATTTCTACAGAGAAAATGTCGACTTTACGACTCTTTGGTGTTTTATCAAAAATTTCAAAAAAAAATATACAATGCTGGCAGAGAAGTAAGTTTTTTAAAATTATTTAGAAATTTATTTACAGCTAGTTGGTAAATACCATTTCGTTTATATTGTACTTTGTACTAGTAATTATTTCAGCCCATTTTTACCTTAATTTTTAGTTCCAACAAGACATATGGCTATGGCTACCACAGAGCGAAAACACTTCAATCTAAAAGTTGTAGATAATGTTGGGGTTATTTATTTTGACTCCCCTGGAGCCAAGGTAAGTATTTGTAAAACTAACTGCTACAGTATCCATTTATTTAAACTAACCATACCAAAGCCTGATCTCTAGATAGGTATACTCGTGTGAGCAATTACCTATCAGTTTCTGAGTATGAATTCAACATTCGTGTGAGCAATTACCTATCAGTTTTTGAGTATGAAGTTCAACATAAGAAGGATCAAATGATTTGAAATTTAGTCTAACAATTTCAAATACACCATTCAATAGCCAGAACTGTTAGTAAATCTTAAAAGTACTACCTATACAGGATGTCTCACTGTAATCATCCATTAGAATATTTTAGAAAGTAATGCAATTTGACTCCTGCAAATTTGGATACTTGGGTTTTTGTTTGGATACTCGCTTCAAGTGAAATAACAGAGACCATATTGGACTTCAGGTTAAAGCCTATTTACATTAGGTGCAAGTACTGCATGCAAGTTCATGCGATGCAATTAAATGGTCGTTTTTAATAAGTAAAATTGCATCATCTGATTAAAAAAATCATCAAGGGTATACTTACAGGTAATTTTACTTGCACCTAATATTAACAGGTCATTAGACAGAAAGTTGTCTTAAATTTGCTTTTTTTAAATGCACACCCTGTATAATACCTTTTTTTGTGTTCCTTTTTTCATTTCGGATAACTTTTATTGAAAGTGTTTGTGTCCTACTCTATGTGTTTCTGAAAAAAAAAATGTTTTTCTGTGATGTTGACCTTCACCAGGCTCTTAAAATTGAATATCTTTTCAATGATAAAAAGTTACACTCGAAATTCTATTTGTTGAATTAGATATTATTGTGCTCCTAAATAAATGGTCGCTAAATAATTTTAGATACAAGGAAGTGGAAGTGGAACAACAATTTTTGATCTTAATCACAATTTTTTAAACAACACTTCATTTGTTTAAAATGGTTCATCTAATGGATAGGTGAGAACATTTTTCATCTGTCCACATCGGGTATCCCTATACCTAACTAAAATTTTTAACTAGCTGACTGTGGTGTTTCTCAGGGATATGTTCTTGGACCTATATTGTTCCTTCTCAATGTAAATGATTTGCCAAATCTTACTATCCGGGGACAGTTTACCATGTTCGCCAATGACACTACCCTTCTATGTACCTATAGGTATGTGGTAGGAGTATATTATAGAGCAGGTAATAAGTGACGACCTGGAAACTTATCTGAAACTTTGGAAGCATGTCTGATTATAAACAAATGGTTTTTGATGAATGGAATGCTTTGTATCCTTGTATAACATGTCTGTGGTACCTACTTAATACATTTTTGCTTTCATTCTCATTTTGATTTTCACCCTCAGCTATCGGCTTAATACGGCGGTGGCACCTTTTGTTATGGTTCAACTTTATTTCCTCTGCTTTACAATGTTTACTGTTATGACATATTATATAATTATTCATGGGTGTATATTCCGAAATGTGTAAAATCAATGTCCCTGAACAATAACTTTTTTATTTTTTCATCATACAATTTCAATTTTTTTTATCATAGGTACATGTCTATTAGGCCTATTTGAACCACTAATTATAAGTATTCTCCAATCCTTAAACAAAAAGAAAATAAAGATTAAAAGTCAAAAATATCATTAGAGTGGATGTTCCTACAATGGATTTGATACTATTATAAATACAAAAGTGTGTTAATGTGTATAATTTAATTGATTGAATGATTTTATTTCACCTACAATACCTTCAGGGACAACATGTTAAAGCAAAATAATTCCCACTCAAAGTAGCCTAAAAAAAAATTAAGCCAAACTGTGTCCCTTAACTTGCTCATCATTAGCGTGGTTGATTAAAAAAAAAAAAAAAAAATCTGGCTTATAATATGTGTGGGAAGTACGGGACTGCCCCACCAAGAAAACACACTAAGCGTGCATAAACCGCGACAAGACTGTTGTAAATACATACTTATGTACCAAAAGTTCATTATTAGCAATTTAGGCCATGTGGCGACACCTATGATTCTTGGTTGGCACTTGGTGCAATGATTCTTTTCCTATTTCTATTTTACTAGTTCAGTTGAATAAATGATTTACTCAAAGAAACGTGTGTTTGTTATCAAAGAAGCTTTCGAACTGTATTACCGATTTCCTAAGTATAATCTGTTCACTCATAGATTTATAACAAAGGCTTGTTCAGTTCGTCAGTATCGAGCTGTCTTTGCAAGCGGCGAGTGTTGGTCAGATTTTTGGTGCGTATTTTTTAATAGCATCAGTAGAGTGGCACATATAATTTGGATACCTTTATATGATTTTGCATAAAAATATTCGTTATTTTATTAACAATAGTAACTACTCTTTGCATAGCTAATTTTGGATACCTTTTTATATGGTTTTGCATAAAAATATTCGTTATTTTATCAACAATAATAACTACTCTTTGCATAGCTAATATTGTTTAAAACATTACAAGCAATTTTTGTATAATCAAAAATCCACCTGATTTCTCATTAACGTGGATTTTTTCTTTGCATCATTAGCATGGTTTTTTAATCCACTCTACTGATTGGGAGTCACGCTAATGATGATTTTTTAATTAAATTACGGATTTTGTTCTTAAAAATAAATTTCCAAATACTGTACATTTTTTTATTTCTAATATGTACTAATACATTTTTAAGTTTTGTTACATTTGATTTTTAGTTTTAGTTCATTTGTAGTTTTTTTCTTAAAAAAATGAGTAAATTTATCATTAGAGTGGATTTTAATCATTAGCGTGTCCCTAAAAATTTTCCAAAAACTTTTTAAAAAATTAAGCTCGAATAACTACTGCAAATTTATTCTCAACCTCAAAACATATAGGAAAATTTTTTTCACTTTTTTTAAATGAATTTTTAGAAATTTCGTTTAACCTTGCTGATATTGTACCTACATTTCAGTATTAACACCCATATATGAAGATCCAAAATTTTTTGACCATATATTCTTCAATTTACCTATGATACTGCCCTTATTGGTCAATAAATCAAAACTCTCCAAGCATTATTATTAACAACCATGCCACACTACCTCAACCTACAGTCAAATACTTAGGTATCACATTAGACCAAAAGCTAAATTTTAATCAACGCATGAAAGCTATTGAAGCCAAATTTATCACAAGGGGTAAACACTTTTGAAACCTAACTTAAAACAGCAAGGTATTTCTATAAAAACTGCAGTGCATAAACAGTGCGTTTTTCTTAACGCGGGCCATAGGGATTTACATCGTAAATCTTTAAGTCTATGTTAGGCACATTTCTATTGAGAACTACGAGTTAAAATTTTACACAAATATTTCTTGTGGTCTCATATCCAATTTAGGACCATGTTTGTATTGCTTTACTGACGCAAAATATTGAAAAATACCATTTTAAGTTATAATATCACGCTGTTTTGCCCAGCCCTGTATATTAAGTTTACCAAGGTATATTTGACATAACTGGTATGTGACATTTTTATAATATTTGGCAAGTTGTACCGAAATTATACAATGTTGATGATTATTTAGTTTGTATTAAATATGTTTTATTTTAAGTGGTTTAAAATGTATTAATTTTCTTAATAATTCTAAAGCAGAACTTTTATTTCAATAAAGTTTAATAATTTAAACTAATTTCATGAAAGTCAGGAAAATACTGACAGCCGTGTCAATATTTTTCTTTATCTAAGGTAGTTAATTACATAAATTACAAGGGGGTAAAAAAGTGTAATTTAAGAAAAATAAAAAGAGCTTTTTTGGGTATCTCTTGGAGATTTTTTGCACAGATTGTATGTTAACTTCTTCCCCCCATCTCATATTTTATCTATTCTTAAGTTTTAATATTATTTGTTTCATATAAATGTGCCTAACATAGGCTTAAAGATTTACCATGTAAATCCCTATGGCCCGCGTTAAAAAAAATGCAGTGTATAGCAATCAATAATATGTCGCCCCCTGTTAGAATACTCACCCTCTCTATCTAAACTGTTGACCTCCAGCAATCAAAAACCTACAAGTAGCAGAAACAACAACCCTACGTTTCATTATCAAGATACGACAACCAAACAATCCCCTACACAATCCATCCAATTTATTTATTTGATTTTTTATTTGCACAAATAAGATGCCAACAGGCCAATGGCCCAGGCTTGGCACCCACGGTCGACAATGTTGTGTACATATTTAATATCTATTACTAAGATTGTAATATTATCAGTTCATCAATTAAAATTAAGAACAATAGCATGGTTTCTAAGCCTTTTTTTAGATGTTGATAGAGGTAAATTAAACAAATCAATATTGTGGTATGAAGTATTATAAAGTGTGGTTAAGCGATTTATGGGAGAATGTTTACCTAAATTTGTTTTATAAAAACAGTTTGCAAATAGATTATTATGACGAAAGTTTCGGGAAGGAATATTAAAACCTATACCAAAAAGCAAATTTGGATCATCAATATATTGTTGATAATTTTAAATAAAAAGCGAATATCAGCTTGAGTACGCTGATATTCAAGGGGCAATAACTGAAAAGCCCGTCGAAGTTCTGATAAATTGGCGTGAGGGTCGAAAATGCCGGTGCTTTTAAAGTTTCAAAATCTAAGAAACTTGTTTTGAATTCTTTCCAATCTGTTTTTATATACCGCATACTGAGGTGTCCAGACGACAGAGGCAAAACTTAGTCTACTATAAACATAGACAAAGTACAGAACTTTTAAAGAGTGTACGGAAGACAGAAAATTGCACGACCTAAACATGAAACCTAACATGCGATTACATTATTTGTTAGCAACATAACTAATATGCTCGTTAAAAATCATTTTTTTATCATAAATGACACCAAGATCCTTTATCTTATCTATTTTTTTAAGTAAAATTCCATTAAAGTTGTAACCATAAGAAAAAATGTTTACATTTCTGGAAAACGAAATAAATATACATTTATCTAAGTTTAAAGAGAGTTTATTAAAAAACAATATTGAAAAAACAAATCCAATTTACTCTGTAGCAGTAAACAATCCCCAATATTTCCTATTGTAAAAAAGATTTTCATATCATCCGCTTAAAGCAAATAGTTACAAAAGTTAAAACATTATTAAACATACGTTTCATTACGAAGATACAACAACCAAACTTTCCCACAGATAAGAAAATGTAATGGCTATGCAAGCAATATGCGACAATGATATTCCACACAACAGGAAGAGGGTCTATCCAGAAGGAATGCTATTCCAGGCTGTTACGAACCTTACTTAAAATTTTACAGTTGTTCAATCCATTAACATATTTTTATTTTTTTTGTATGCATATTTTCCATAAAATTTTCCATTTTAAAAATAGTTTTGAAACATAATAACGTTATACAGTGATGGGCTAAAATATGGAACAAATTCATTTAAAAATCAGGTATTCATTTTTTGAAAAAACGCTCGGACATGTCGATTATAATTCTTTCTTCCGGATGTTTTGCCTCAAAAAGAAATTATACTGGGTGTGTCAAAAAGTAGATGTAGCAAAATTTTTTTGTTTTTTTAAATAGAACCCCCCTATTTTTCCTTATTACCCTAATTCTACGTCAAATTCTGTGCATAATTCATGTAGCATACTCTATCCTTATCTCTAACGGTTTTAGAGAAACATTACATCATAAAAAAAAAATCTTTAAAAAAAGGTACATGTAGGTACCTACTTAAAGGTAAACAGGTAAATTTAAATGAATTGTTACTACGATAGCAAGTCATGTGTCAATCAAAAATTAGTTTAGGTATAATTTTGAAAAACAGTGATCATGGTGCATTTAAATGAAACACAAAGAATCGAAATTTTAATTTTAATTGGATGTGGAGACAAAACAAGAAGTCAAGAAGAAGTTTGTAACTTGTTTAACGCTAAGTATGAACGGCCGATTACAAGATCTACAGTAAGTAAAATTGAGAAGAAATTCAGGGAAACAGGGAATGTAAAGGATCGTCCACGGCCAGGTCGTCCAAAAATTAGTGAAAACTCACAATTGAACATTTTGTTAGAGGTTGAAGATAATCCTCATAGTGCATCCACTGAAGTAGCCCTTAATAATGATGTTCGCCGACGATCTGTGTTGCGGGTATTGAAACAAGAAAAGTACCATCCGTACAAAATTAGGTTGCTGCACCAGCTAAACGAAGATGATCCCGACCGCCGACTACAGTTTTGTGAAACTATGATGGAAATTTGCAACTTAAATCTATTTTTCCATCGCAACATACTTTTTAGCGATGAAGCCACGTTTTGTTTGAATGGTTCGGTAAACAGACAAAAGTTTCGGTATTGGAGTACAAATAATCCCCGTTGGATGAGAGAACAGCACACGCAATACCCACAAAAAGTAAATGTTTGGGCAGGGATATTAAATGATAGAATTATTGGACCCTTTTTCTTCGATGGAAATCTTACAGGAGACCGGTATTTACAATTTCTTCAAAATTAATTAATTCCCACACTAGCAGCGGATTTTCCAAATCCGAATCAGCCTCATCTACCAGAAGCGTCTATTTGGTTTCAGCAGGATGGTGCTCCGCCTCATTTTGCTCGACAAGTACGAGAGTATTTGAATACTGTATTTCCCGAACGATGGATAGGTAGAAGAGGACCCATAGAATGGCCTGCAAGATCTCCCGATCTTTCACCCATGGATTTCTTTCTTTGGGGTTATTTGAAATCAAAAGTGTATAAGGATAAACCACAAAATTTGGAAGACTTAAAATTTAAAATTAGATATGAAATTAGGCAAATTAATGAAAATACTGTAAATAATGTTTTAGAAGGGTTTTTAAGTATATTAGCATATTGTCAAGAAGTTAATGGTTTGCATTTTCAACACTTAATAAACTAATTTTTTAACGTTTTTTTAAAGAATTTTTTATGATGTAATTTTTCTCTAAAACCGATAGAAATAAGGATAGAGTATGCTACATGAATTATGCGCAGAATTTGACGTAGAATTAGGGTATTAAGTAAAAATAGGGGGGTTCTATTTAAAAAACAAAAAAATTTTGCTACATCTACTTTTTGACACACCCGGTATAATTTCTTTTTGAGGCAAAAAATCCGGAAGAAAGAAATACAATCGACGTGTCCGAGCGTTTTTTCAAAAAATGAATAGCTGATTTTTAAATGAATTTGTTCCATATTTTAGCCCATCACTGTATAAAATGCTGAAGGGCTTTGGTCAATGGCCAATTGATTTCAATAAAGCACGTTATAAATAAATAAAAATATTTAATAAGTTTCGGAATAATTTCAAAAGTTTTTAATTACGGTTGCAGCTGTCCACACTAACAATGTTTTCATTAATTTGCAACCTCGCCTGCAATACGGAAATAAATGTAAAATCAAAAAGAAAAATATTTTGTAATTTTTTGGAACAAACTACAATAGAAAACTTAAACAAATGAGAAACAAGGTTCCATAATTTTTACAGGGTTGCAAACTTAATGCGCGTTGTAAAACATTATTACTAGTGGTATTTTTCGTTTGCAAAATGTTTGCAATTTTTAGTGCAAAAATAAAGCCTTGAAACGTTTTTGCAATTTGAACAATGCTCCTTTCGTCGCAGATTTCTGCAAATTTTTATAGTTTGTTTTCATTCATGCACTAACATACCATGGAAGTTTGAAAACTTTTGGAATTAATGTGAATTAATTGTCTCCAAGTACTGGCCTATCTATTTAAGTAAAAGACTTAGATAGTTTATTGAATTCTTAATTTTTAATAAAGACGAAATGGCATCGCTTACAACAGCATTTAAGTTAACATGATACACGTCTGGATCTTCATCTGAAAAAGAACACAAACTTTCTGCGGCTTTTGTATATTTTTGCAAAACTTTAATTAAATCCCTATTCTGGCTCATCATAATCTCATCTCTACTTGATTTTAGCTCTGGAAACATTTTAGAATTTGTAATAATGCTCTGTGTGCCGTAAAAACTGACCAGTTCATCCTTGCCACTAGTTTCTGATCGATTTATGGTGACATCACCACCGCCTAATTCTTTCACCCGGTCTGCATATCTCAAGGTATTAAGAGTATTTTCACAAGAACCTATGCCCGGTGAGATCATAGCGATCATGCACGTTTTCGAATTGGCACCAACAAAAGAATCTCGCAAAATCTGTGTTAATTTGGATCCCCGAAATGGAAGATGAGCACCTTTTCTTCCTAAGGCTCTTATACATTCCTTAAGAGAAAGCAGACTTTGGTTAATTTCAGCACCCTCCAGTCGAGTTATTTTTGAAGCAAAAAATGTATCTGCACCTCGTTCATTCCCAGCCAGGTCAATCAACGAAAATTTTCCATAAACCACTCGGGGGTTCATTTGACTTCTTAAATAAAACTGAAAAATTGCATGCGACCGAGACGATTGAGCATTGGCCGAAGTTTGACCAGACGCTCTTTCTTCGTTTCCTTCGTATATCAATTCCAAAACTTCGTTCACCGATGACACCACTTTTTCTGTTAGTCCAACAATTTGAACTTGCTGTTGCCCATCTTCGAGAACTTTTAGCAATTTTTTGTTATTTAACAAGTCATATACTTTCTTTACATAAATTTCGAAGAAACTACAGGAAACTATAAAATTGTGATGATGATATTTGCTTGTGGTGATCTTTTTAAAAATATCACTCGCCGTGAGAGCATAAATGCCTCGTTCACGGATTCCTTCAAAATTCCCGCTCATCGTGTAAGTCTTACCGGAACCAGTTTGGCCATAAGCAAAGCACGTAGCAAAACCTCCATCAAATATAGTTTTAACCAATGGTTGTGCTGTATATTTGTACACAATTTCATTGGAACAATTTTCGTTTAAAGCGTAGTCGAATTTAAACATGTGATTGTCAAGGAATTTCGTTAGATCCACTTTATGTTTTGATTCGTGGACAATTATTTGATTTTTACTAGGTACTGTTATTATATCAATTTCTTTTTTGCCTATTTCTAAATCATTAAGTGGCCTCTTCCTGACAGCTACAGTAATAAGATGTTCTTCTATGACGTCATGGTTCGACAAAGGCTTAAATTCAATTTGTTTTCTATATTTTTCAATCATAACCATTGTGTCCCAGAAGGGGTTATGTTGATTTTTTCGTAAAAATTCATCCTTCTCAGCTTTAACTTCTGCTTGTTTTTTTCTTCTTGTTAATCTAAAAAAATGTACAATAGGTATAAATAACAAAGAAAATCTCGCGCTTGTTCTGCAATGAATCTTAAATTTAGTCCATAATTGTGTTTTAATATCATTGAGCCATACTCTGGTAAAAAAAAAAAACAAAAGAGAAACGTCGTATAATATATTAAAATAATGTATTTTTTTGTCTTACCGTGTATAGAGATACGTATATAAATTTCTCGTTATTTCTATTTTTTCTTAAATTATTTAAAAAAGTTATGCCAAAATTCGTTTACTCTTGGAGCAATTAGGTTTAAACCAAAGTTAATGTTACACAATATAATATTCAGGATCTTCTCAAATTACTTTAAAAATGTGCAAAATGGTCTTCCTAATTATAAAATTATAAAAATTTATTTAAGAATCGGTCAGTTTTTTTGAATGTTGCAGACAATAACTTTGGTTTAAACCTAATGGCTCCAAAAATAAACGAATTTTGACATAATCTGGTCTCTATGTCGTAGGCTGATAGTGAAATCCGTCATTTCATGAAAAGCCTAGTCATATCATGCTGCACGCTAAAAGGTATATTGGCAACTGGTTTGTTCGTTGTTCCCCAGAGCATTTTTTTAAAATTTAATTAAAATTTTATTTTTATAAAATAATATTAGTTGAAAAAATTGAAAAAAATGCTCTGGGGAACAACGAACAAACCAGTTGCAATGTAGCTTTTAGCCACGCTTCATGATATGACTAGGCTTTTCATGAAATGACGGATTTCACTATCAACCTACGACATCTATACAGTGATCCTAAGACAAAAGAAAAGTATTTTTTTCGTTTTTTGAATAGAAGGCTGTGACTGCGTATTCGGACAGAACTTTTAATTCTAAACAACTATTACAAATGAAAATTTTATCTGAAACGAAAAATAAGAGTACTTACTTCACTCTTGGGCAATTTAAAAAAAATTAAATATACCGGTAAGTATATGGCATACTCTCGGAAGCGTATAGTGGAGGTAATAATAACTCTACTGTGTCATATAAAAAAAAACCTAAAGGTCCCCTTAATGGAGATACAGCAGGGCCCCAAAGAGGTACCCAGCGACTTACCTTTTCGGCTTTAACTTTTGCACCGACATGTATAATTTAATGAAATTTTAGTATTTTGTGTAGGCCATAAAGACTCATAAAACCGTACTACATTAGACGTATTACATTAACAGGGAAGTCAGGAACGGACTTGCCACCACACTCGTTGGGCCAAAATTTTAACAGGTGTCATTTTACAGAGCTAAAAACTAATTTTTCAAATACTTTAGTTATTTTTATTTAAAAGGGTACTCTACATTTGTCTCGATGGAATTAGCGATTTTCGGGAAAAATAATGTTTTTGTATATTATTATCACGTTTAAGCATTGATTTGAAATTTATTTAATAATCAAGTTTATTAACATAAGCTATTTGAACACAATAACTTTAAGATTAATACTACGCACTAAAATAATTAAGTAAATTATTACATCTCATTAATGCTCACATGCATCTTACTTATGAACAAGCACTCGGTAATTGTGTGGATTCTGATACATTTCTAAATCGGCGTTTACCGTATCGAAAAACTTTTGAAAGGGTCGATCGTAGCTAAAGGGGGCCATAGACGCAACGGTTTACCTGAAAGGTAAGCATGACAGGTTTACCGAAGTTTGGTTTGGGCATACACGTTGCGGCAAACCTGTGATAGTATCTCAGTTATTACCCATTTTACTATAAGATCGGTACAGCGCGACGACAATGATGCCGTAGCAATAGTAGGTCTTCTAATCGTCCTCCGAAAGAAAGACAGGAAACCCCGACAAAAGTGGTGTAAAGAATGGCTGTTAAAAAAAAACCAATATAGTCACGTCAATTTGATAAAGGAATTAAGTGTGGAGCCTGAAGATTACCGTAATTATTTAAGAATGGATGAAGCAACTTATCAGAAACTATTATCAATGGTTACTCCTTACATTCAGAAACAAGACACTGTCATGAGAAGAGCTATTACAGCACATTATACTTCTTCTTTTCTTTTCTTACGTTGCTACGCAAACTATTTCTTTTTTAATACGTTATCCTTTGTAGCGTTTGGTTCTATCTCTTTTAGTTTTTCAACTAGTTTAGCATATTATACGGCTGTTCTTTTATTTCTGTCGTGGTAGTCTTTGGATTTTACAAGCCAAAGACAAGGCTCGGATTTATATAAATCAATAAAGTCTTCGATAATGCCGTTGCGCTTCCTAGACGCCATTTTTTGAAACTACGCGACGCGAAAAGGGACCTCTCTAGCCTTCGCGCTGAACTGTTCAACTGAAGCCTGCATCACACACGCGCAGGTTTGCCTGAAGGTAACACTTTCCAACAGGTAAAATATATCAATTTATCATTGTTGTCAGGTCGCCTGCCCAGGTGGGGACACCTGCCGGTATTGGCACATACACGGTCCTGTTTGCCTGTACAGGCGACTTGAACAGGTATACCCGTTAGGTAAACCGTTGCGTCTATGGCCCCCTTCAAGAGAAACAGTGCTTGTCCATAAATTACATGCATTCGATGCTTGAAAGGCAAAAGGTCTTAAGCGACACATTTCGTGAAATTTATATTTAAACGTCACTAAAGTTTTTTTGTTTTTTTTTGCGTTGAATAAGTGAAGTTTTAGCTTCCTAGTATGATATTTTTGTCGCTTGAGTCAACCGAAAAATAATAATTTGCAAGCCACTTTTTCCTACCAAGCGCCAAAATAAAGGATAATTTGAAACAACTGTCGTTTAGATTATTTGGGAAAACAATTAAATCTTATTTGAACCAATTTGCTATTCAATTTATTTTTAATATTGGTCGTTATCCTGTTTTGCTACAAAAGAAAACAAGCAAGTATTGGCGCTTGAGCTCTTTTACGAGAATATTAAAACATGTAAACTTATTAGCCTACATTTACTAATCAGGTGGTTAAACGTTTTACTAAATCATTTAAATAAATCTAACGAGGTTAAAACGTTTTACCAAAATGCAACATTTAATGTATGGTTTGTTAGGACCTTTTACCCAAATGTAATTTGGTCACTGAATTGATTAAGCGACAGCAATTTTGTTATATAAGGCTATGTTGTTGTGTATTTATAGTCGTTACAACAAAAACGTCTTAGATTTTATTCTAGCAATTTTGAAATTAAAAAATGCGCCTGAAAATAAAAATAAAAATAATTTAAAGTTAAAAAAAAACTTTAAATCGTTCTACTGCGAAGTTATTAAACTGTCGCTTATGACCTTTTGCCTTTCAACCATTGATATAGGCTTCCGAGAGTATGCCCACAGCTTTTTTCTATTTTAATAAGCTCTTTTAAGTTTAAGTTTTCCATGTGAAGCGAGAATTTCGCGGGTCACTGTATAAGTATACAGGGTGTTCGAAAAATAGACGAAGATATTTTAGAGGGTGATTCCTTGTTAAAAAATATGAAAAAAAGTTTCTATAAACATGGGTCCGGAAATGCAGGGTTTTCAAGATACAGGATGTTAAAAAAAATAGAAATAAAAAATGAAATTATTAATTAAATTAAAAATACTTACTCGATGCTGTTGAAATTTGGCAATGATATTTGTTGTATTAAGAGGCTAATTTAGCCCTAAATAGATTAAAATTATTGAGTCCAGTGGCGTCCAGGGGGGGCACCTTAGCGAATATTATTATCAAAAAAATGTACGCCACTGTCTTTTTTGTAGCTTTAATATTTTTTGTTTAATTAAGCATCTAAAGATACAACTTCTTTGCCTCTTGTATTTTTTCCTATCTCACTTCATTTTCGAAAAAAAAAACAAAAACCGTTTTATTGTATGTCATTGGACAAAATTGGTTTATTAATTTCTACTAAAATAAATCACAAGTGCATTGGAAAACAAATAATAAAAAACATTTCTAGGAAAGAATGTTATTGCAACTTTTCCAATACCATAACATAAACTACAACAAATGTTGGAAATGTCCACCATCCATTTCCGTACCTTCTCACTCGACGCATCATTGAACGACGAACTCGAGTTAAAATTCTAGGTCTATTTTTTATTTCTTCGCAAGCATTTACGATTTTATTTCTTAGTTCTTCTATTGTTTCTATGGGAGTAGTGTAAACCATCGTCTTAAGGTGTCCCCATAAATAAAAATCTAATGGATTTAAGTCAGGGGAGCGAGGTGGCCAGTTAATTGGTCCACCTCTTCCAATCCAATTTTCACCAAAGGTGTTACTCAGATGAGTTCTGACAGGTCTACTAAAATGAGGAGGAGCTCCATCGTGCATAAAAGTTATTTGGTTACGTATATTTAGAGGAACTTCTTCTAGCAGTACGGGCAATTCTTGTAGAAGAAAGACTCTAAGTAAGATTCGCCGTTTAATCTTAAGGGTAAAAAGAAAGGACCAATTAAATTGTTACCAACAATACTCATCCACACATTTAAAGAAAATTGTTCCTGGTGGCGACACTGCACGAAAGCATGGGGATTTTCGTCACTCCATACGTGAGTGTTATGGTAATTAACAATACCATCCCGCCGAAATCCTGCTTCGTCTGTAAAAAGTATGGTTTTATTAAAATTCCTATTATTATTAACCTCTTGGTAGTACCATTGGCAAAACTGTAAACGAGGAAAAACATCTCTTGGTAGTAATGCTTGCACACGTTGGACATGATAGGGATACAAGAGTTGCTCGGAGAGAACCTGCTACACAGTGCTGTTGGAATGATTACGCCCTAATCTAGTTGCTATAGTCCTAGTACTGATACCAGGATTTTGTTCCATGGCACGTAAAACTGCCTCGTCAAACTCGGGCGTTCTTATGGACCTCGGCCGGCCTCTATCATTGGTGGGAACGACAAAACTTCCTAAATAACATTATTGTCAAAAACATCACAAAAAAGAAATAAGAAAATTTACCTCTTTTCCGTAATCTACGGTCTACGCTTTCAAAGGTTTTACTATCTGGAAGTTGCCGATTGGGAAACGCTTCTGCATACAGGCGCCTCGCTGCATAACAGTTACTATAGGCACGTGCATACATTACATGCATGTCTGCCATTTCCTCAAAAGTGTAATTTTCCATCACAGAAACCGAGACAAAAACTTTTTAGAACAATTTCGCCAAAAAAAGTGTATAATTCTTTTCTAAAAGAACTAACGCGCAAATATCAATCCTTCATGGAGAAATGATTATTTGTTTTCCAATGCACTTGTGATTTATTTTAGTAGAAATTAATAAACCAATTTTGTCCAATGACATACAATAAAACGGTTTTTATTTTTTTTCTCGAAAATGAAGTGAGATAGGAAAAAAATACAAGAGGCAAAGAAGTTTTATCTTTAGATGCCTAATTAAACAAAAAATATTAAAGCTACAAAAAAGACAGTGGCGTACATTTTTTTGATAATAATATTCGCTAAGGTGCCCCCCGGGACGCCACTGGACTCAATAATTTTAATCTATTTAGGGCTAAATTAGCCTCCTAATACAACAAATATCATTGCCAAATTTCAACAGCATCGAGTAAGTATTTTTAATTTAATTAATAATTTAATTTTTTATTTCTATTTTTTTAACATCCTGTATCTTGAAAACCCTGCATTTCTGGACCCATATTTATAGAAACTTTTTTTCATATTTTTTAACAAGGAATCACCCTCTAAAATATCTCCGTCTATTTGTCGAACACCCTGTATAGGCTTAGGTTTTTTTTTTCGCTTTTCTTTGGACGGCAGAACTGCTACAAAAGTCAAGATTAGATTGGATATTAAGGTGGGAGTATCAACATGCTTGCCAATCTATAACCTATTTCGCGTATTTATTTAATTTTTTTAGGTTTTACACAAAATTTAAATAAAATCATTATCGTCTTCATATTTTATAGGTAATAATTGACATATTAGATAAATATCAAGGAATTTCATTAAATATTTTAGGAGAATTGTATAGCGAAAAATATCGGGTAAGATTTTTTTTAACATTATTATGTCATTCTTCTTTCACTATACAATTCTCCCAAAATTAGCAATGAAATAAATTGATATTTTTGTAATAGGTATGTCAGATATTACCTAAATATTGTACCGACGATATTGATTTTATTTAAATGTTAGTTAATTAAATAATAAACTGAAAAAAGCAACGCGAAATAGGTTATAGGTTGACAATAGATGGAATGACGTTGAGAATTCCACCTTAAGGATCCAATTTCGATAACGTTAAGAAATAAAGAAATAGGGGTAAAGGGGGTAAAATAGAACGTATTATTTTAACAAAATTAGTTATAATTACAAAATGCTAAAAAGAATTAGGCAAATCAAAATTTTAGAAAAAAATAAAACCTATTTTAAAATACCTACTTCTAAAAAGTAGGAAATAATTATTTTACAACTAATATAATACCTGGAATCTTACCTAACCTATTTATTTGTCCAGCGAAGCAATCTTTTTTTAGTAACTGATCATGCTTGCGGTCATATCAAAAACTTAAGTATTAGCATAGAAAATTTATTTTCATATTTTTTAGAGCGCTTTTTGTTTCCACAAATAAAATGTTATTGGGGATCATGCTCACCTATCTCGTTCAATTTTATTGGCTCTTTTCACTGTGCCATCTTGGAACTTTGAGACTGTTTCAATGGTGGATCTTGTCGTTCTGGCGCTGTGAATTGCTTTTCCTTCAACTTTTAACGGTCCACTTATTGAATTATTAAAATTATTGGCCGTTTGAGACTGTGTTTGCCGAGTTCGTGCCGATTGAATTCTGGATCCCCTTGTCGAAGCATGACTTTTAAAACATTCATCTTCTACGCTTTCGTCTGACTTATCGTTATGCGGTCTTGTGAGCGACACATTCTCGTTTAGTGACTGGACGTTATTAAAATGGATTTCTTTTCCTTTCGTGTCTCCATTTTCGAACCATTCTACTTTTACGCACTGTAAGTCGTATTCTATCGCGGAAATTATTGCTGTTTGAAGTACTCCATTTGTCCTTTTTATGATGATGGTGTCGCCTTCTGTTAAGTTTCTGCCGCTCATTCTAAAATTTAAATTTGAAAGTATATGTATTTACGCCTTGAGAGTTGTCATTAATCTGTCACGTTTATTCCGTGGGTTTGTTGAACTACGTCATTTTCTCCTTGTCAGGGTGGGTCAGGTATGGCTAATAAATAAATAAAAAAGTGATTATCTGTAGTAATATAGGTACCAGGTGGTGCACCGCCCGACTGGCCATTATTATTTATATACCGTACTGCCAAGCCCAAGGCTGGATCCACATACATCCGTGATACGCATCCGTTGTGTACCACATGATTAATCTGAACTATGGAGAACTAGAGGGTGGGAGGCCGATCGATAATGGCAGCATTTTCAATTTCTGTCCCGGTTTTTTGGTTAGTTCGCTATTGGCCGATAGATGGCTCTCGCGTCCGAAGTGGGCTGATGTTGTCTTCTTCTTCTTCGTTTTTAATATGGAAAACTAGATCCTCCATAGTTTTTAACTTTCACTTAAACCCTTTATTTTTCTGTGGTTTTACTTTTGACAATTGACATTTTATTTTTCGAAATAACAAATAATGTTTGAAGGCAAGACAAGACAAATAACGTTGTATTGTAATTAATTTCCATATTTATAATGAATAATGGTACAATTTATAAAAGTAGAGTTTGCTTTGTGTCGGGGCGTAAGACAGGATCTTCTTCAAAGAGGAAACGAAGCCAAATAAGTCTCTTTCTAGCTCCAAAGGTAAGCTCACTTTAAAAAAACCTCTGTAGCTAGAATGTTTAATACCCTGTATTTTAAAAACCAAGCATCGTTGGAACTTTATACAGGCCGAGTTTACTAATAAGTATAACCAAAGTAAGTGTAAATTCATATAAAAGTCCTTATTTGTTCCTTAAAGAACTAATTTAAATAAAAATAGTTATCGCGTCCATAAGAAACCATTTATTTGATAGCCCACTTCGAACACGAGCGCCATCTTATGGCAACTCGTAAAGCTGAATTACCGATTCTAATTTGGGACCGAATCCAATGCATTGCGATCGGCCTCCTACCTCAAGTCCTCCATAATCTGAACCAATGAAATTTTACGGAATAAAATCACGCACGTTTCAAGGTCACAACTATGGAGGACTTGAGGTAGGAGGCCGATCGCAATGCATTGGATTCGGTCCCAAATTAGCATCGGTAATTCAGCTTTACGAGTTGCCATAAGATGGCGCTCGTGTTCGAAGTGGGCTATCAAATAAATGGTTTCTTATGGACGCGATAACTATTTTTATTTAAATTAGTTCTTTAAGGAACAAATAAGGACTTTTATATGAATTTACACTTACTTTAATATACTTATTAGTAAACTCTGCCTGTATAAAGTTCCAACGATGCTTCGTTTTTAAAATACAGGAACATGTTTTACCTTTGGAGCTAGAAAGAGACTTATTTGACTGCGTTTCATCTCTGAAGAAGATCCTGTCATACACCCCGACACAAAGCAAACTCTACTTTTATAAATTGTACCATTATTCATTATAAATATGGAAATTAATTACAATACAACGTTATTTGTCTTGTCTTGCCTTCAAACATTTTGTTATTTCGAAAAATAAAATGTCAATTGTCAAAAATAAAAGCACAGAAAAATAAAGGGTTTAAGTAAAAGTTAAAAACTATGGAGGATCTAGTTTTCCATATTAAAAACGAAGAAGAAGAAGACAACATCAGCCCACTTCGGACGCGAGAGCCATCTATCGGCCAACTAGCGAACTAACCAAAAAACCGGGACAGAATTTGAAAATGCTGCCATTGTCGATCGGCCTCCTACCCTATAGTTCTCCATAGTCACAACGGATTGAAGTTGGCCAATTTCAACTTTTCATGCGTGATTGAGGTTAGGTTATTGTTGTGGGTTTGGTGGTGTAGCATTATGTATGCTATTTTAATTTTTTTTCTTAAATTGCTTTGCTCCTATGGGAGAAGCTTTTACTAATTGTCTGATTAAACAGGAAATCACTAAAGTCCACTTACTACCACTCATATTTTCTAAAATATTTTAAGGTTAGGTATCAAAAACGGCGTAAAAAACGGACGGACCAATGTGGATGACGAAATTTTCGGAGTATCTTAAAACGCACACGCACGTCCGTGATCACGGATGTATGTGGATCCAGCCTTAGGCCTTTTGCACACTTTCACGGCGACCGTCCTAACGGCACCGTTTATACGGTTAAGGGATTAGGCAACATATGTGACCTTTCACACGCACCGGCACCGTTTACACGGTTCCGTTCCAACGCGATGTCACCGTGAGCTCCACCACAATTCACGGCGACCGTTACCGTGTTGACGGAGAGACATGCCCAGTAGAGTTTGATTTAATTGGTGCTTGCACATGTGCCGCGCTTACTATATTTTCTTGGTTCGTTGGCGGGAACATTGTTTTATTTAGTATATTTTATCATATGGATATGCTTATATCTTTGGTGGAAGCAAGGCCGGTTATTTGGGACAAAACAAGTTCTATATATAAGGACAGAAACTGCACAAGAAGTGCCTGGTACTTTGGGAGGTCAATCCTAATTTTGATTGTAACAGCCAACATTTCCATAGGCTGTATGCACTCTTTCATAAATGAAGACACAAGTGGATGAAGGGCCTATGTAACACTTTTTTCAAAAATGACGATTTTCCATAAATGAAGGGCGTATGTACCTAAAATTCGTTCAAAACGCCTTCCGTTACGATATATCAATAAATAAAGAAGTTGTCAGTGGATAAAGGACCCAAGTACAAGGGAGCAATACTTTATTTATACGGATAAAGGACCTATGTACTAAAAACACATGTACATAAGCCCCTCTTCCATTTGAGATAGACGAAACGATTCTTTAGAAGAATGTCCGCCAAGTGTTTCTGACTTTGTCATTCAAAATGACTGTAGAGTTTACGGGACTACCTCAAGAAGTAAGAGTTTTTCTAACTCGTACTACTACATATACTCGTATATACCGCCTTAAGTTACAGGGAGGCTTCGCATTTCCCCTCTATAGTAGCAAATACGTTCCGATAGCGAAGCACCCACCGCGAAGTTTAATGTTTTCGTTGTCTATCTGGGCTGAGTTTTTCAGGTAAGCGTAGATACGGTGAAATTCTGCTGGTATTTTGAACTGGTTTATTCACAAGAACAAAAACTTAAAATTATGTTATGTAACGCGAAGGTTGAGAGTACAGAGGAAGTAGTTGGGTGTTTTGTAATTTTGGAGCCCGACCCACCTGTCCCAATAAGCAAATCCATCTCTTAAATATTTTTGATAGTTTAAGAAGTCGGGGTAGTACCAGCATTTTATTTTTCACCATAAGCTAACAATAACAAACCAATTAAAGTAATTGTGGCATTTTTAAATGCAATAATTAATCAGTTAACGACATAAAATGAAAAAACCTACTTAAAGTAATTCGAAAACGCGCGGTACAACGTACAACCCAAACGAGTTTCCAAATATTACTGAATTACTCAAGTTAATACCATTTATGTAGCAGAAAATAAACACTAAACAATCTGTTATCCTTATTGCTGGCTTAATAATTTACTTTCTCATACTCACATAAAATGCCACTGTAACTTGAAAGTTTGCCAGTAGTGTATAGTAAATACCGTGCGAGAAAAAATTATTTGCATCAAAGAGGGCCTTACATCTAAGGACGTAATGCTTAGCCGTAGAGCTTAATACCTGTTGGGTGTCAGTAACTACCTGAATTAACAATCAATGAGTTATTCCGTCATCGTTGACAGTCGTTACAAGTAATTTGATTCATCGCTAATTTTTCCAATTTCTTGAACAATTCACACAATGGGCTTTACGGAACAGCACAAAACATTCATGGTTGAACCGTATTTTCGAAACGGGGTTAGAGTTAATTGTGAGTGGCATTACAATCCGGGTTTGTGCATGAACGATTTTCGTAACGTTGCTTTTATTGCTGGGGATTTTTATCATTGCCTGAAAAGAACCGCGGCTGTGTTTAGGAAAACAGGTTCTATACAACACAAAAAAAGAGCAGGAAGACCGTCTGTAAGAACGTGTTGCAAACGTTCGTGAAATAATGCAAAATACGCCAACAAATTGTATAAGACGCCTCTCTCAAGAAGTGGGAAGTTCTTATCGAACATGCAGGAATTCTTAAGAAGCAGCTAAATTTATTTTCTTATAAAATGCAAGTATTCCAAGAATATACAAGTAAGGATTATCCAAGAATGTGGTAACATTTCTGCAGAGATGCTGGTCAACACTTTCGAAAATGTGAAGAGACGTGTGAATTTATGCTTGGAGCATGGAGGTGGCCAATTTCAGCAATTTATGTAATTATTTTTCTTTTTCTTTCTGTATATTCTTATTTTGTTAATTTTGTAAACAACAAAAATAAATTTGTTTTTGTCTACTTATTTTATTACTCATTAGTTTGGCATATCATGTCAAAATATGAATTTGCCAAAATTGTAACCTAGATTTGGTTAGATATATCGTCCCCATATCATTGTGATCTAAATCACGCCCTACAATTTTCCCTCTTTGATGCAAATAATTTTTGCTCGGACGGTACTTATTTCAATAGAAATTAACAGTTTTACTGCGAATACGACTGTAAATGTAGAATATTTAAGAAATAATTTTAACCCTTTGAGTTTAGAGCAAAAAAATGAAATTGAAAATGCTAGACCTAAAATCTTTTCTAAACTTTAAACAATAGTTATTAAGGACGATTTGCTAGTATTAGTAGTATTTACTATAAATTATAGATCAAATTTGGGCGTGGTCCTAAAAAATTGGGCGCGTTTTTTGTGCACCCATAATTAAAAACTCACGAGTCGCCATTGTCTGGGTTGAAACTTTAGTAAAACTAAAACCCCATTATGATTAATTCGTTTTATTTTTCCGTTTCTTCAAAAAGCGGCTAAATACCCCTTTTTGGGTAGCAATTACCTACAGTTTTAAGTTAAAAAACATTTAATTAAGAAATTAATAAGAGCAAAAAAAGAAATTTGGTCAAATTTGCCCTTCTTCTGCTTTATTAATTTATAAATCCAACCTTTTTTAACGCAAAACAGTAGGTAATAATTGTACTCTAAAGACCAATTTTGGGATAAAATGAAGAAGTAACGAAATATTAATCAAACAGCGAAATAGCGAATACGCCACTAGCTTGTTCTTACGATGTAGTCACATAAAGTCGCCACAGTGGATGTTTGCCCGTGCGTCATCAATCAACGATCAGGACTCAACGTGGTTAATAACTCTGCATCCTTGTTTATTACAGTAACAAGTTTAAATAAAAGCATAAAAGAACGTCTCCAAGATTCCGCAATAATATAATGTGCTAGACAAGAATAAAACTATAAACGTCAATTAATTACTTTTTTTATTTGTTTAGTTGACAACCGTTGTATTTTAGAACGTCATTGTCAACCTTATTTTGATCTGCCAATCTAATTCGTATTTTGTAAATCTGTGTGCCTTAAAACTGTTCCTTTTTCTAAAAATAGTTCTTTTTAGAGCTTATTATACCCACCATCTATTTTGGCGGTAAGTATTTATGGATTTTTATAATACCTAATTTATTTATTTTAAATATTCTAACCGTGAAAGTTCTTTGAAAAGTTTACGGCAGTGGCTAAATTCCCTTAAATGAAAGGATGTTAAAAATTTGACTTTTGCGATTTTAATAGTCAATAAAACACCAAACTTTTCTAGATTTTAAGCTTTAAAAATAGTATTAAATGTATTAACATTTGTTTGTCAATTTCTTTTAGATGATAGAGAATGCCGAGCAAAACTTAAAATAAATAATAATTTTTCGGGATATTATGTAGGTACGTCAAACGATAGGCAGGCACGTCCATTTTATGAACTTAACTTAGTTTTGACTTTTTTCGTCTCGTAATTTTGATTTGATTCATACGATTTTGATGACGTAAAAGTGATGACGCACGGGAAATGAACCACTGTGGCGACTTTAGGTTTCTTTAGAACCGAAATATTTAAAAACTGAATCTTTATGTCTTGGACCACCGTAATTTGTTCTGATTTAAAAATAAATTCAGTTTCCAAAGTCTATTACTACCCTGTAATTTAAGTAAAATATCCCAATTTTTAACTACACTTTTATAAGTTTCTGAGGCGGGTTAGCATTTACCTAATTAAGAATAATTATTACTTCTAGGTTAATTCTCTTAGTAAAGAAGTAATGATCGAAGTTTCCGGCATACTCTCTGAAATTGAGGCGAATCCACAAATTCAGTCATGTGTTTTAATTTCAAACAAACCCAATTGCTTTATTGCTGGAGCAGACATCAACATGATAGCTGACTGTAAAACTGCCGAGGAAGCAACACATATTTCAAAGTAAGTCGAACCCAACCATAAACCTTACAACTTACAAGCAAATAAATACATTCCTTATGCTGAATTACAGTCACACTATCAATGACAACTAAAGAATGTAATACAAAGTTGATCTTCTCAATATGTTCTGGTTGCGTTTTGGTCGCCCAACAAAAGAGATTAAATATTTGCTAAATCCCTTCCTATAATTTTAAAGTTATTTATTATTATTATACGACAATAATATGTTACGATATGTTAAGAAAATTAAAAAAATTAAAGCCTTATTAAAAAATGTGCAGTCTAGTAACCGCCATTTAACGAAGTAGCAGGAAGTTGTAGTTAAAAACGTCAACTATACAATTTATTATTAGAGTCTAACAAATACCAAATAAATTGAGTAATTTTTCAGGGAGGGACATGTACTTTTTAATCGCTTAGAAAATAGCAAAAAACCAATTGTAGCTGCCATTCAAGGTGCCTGTCTGGGTGGAGGTCTTGAGACTGCCTTGGCCTGCCAATACAGGATAGCTGTCAAGGACAAAAAGACTGGATTGGGTTTACCCGAGGTCATGCTGGGAATTTTGCCAGGTAAATAAAGAGAACAGAGATAAAAAATCAAATCAAAACATGCTTTATTGTCATTTAAATACATAGTACCTGTTGACAGTGCTCTAAAGATTATATAAATAATATTACCAATGTATAAACCAGTTAAATAAAAGTAGAGAATGAAAGACACATATGTTTTACAAACAGGATATACCTACATTGGTAGTTGATTAACAACAATGATAAAAAAACCATACCTAATCACAGTAATAAAATCATATAAAAACGCATTAAAAACTCGTGGTCAAAACAACAAATACATCCTGACAATTTACCCAAAAATCCACCAATCTAAGCCAATGCCAGAATTATCACAGGTAAGATAATCAGGCCGGAATCATCATCATTGATCATTATAATATTTTACCAGTTATAGTAGGCTTTATGTTTAGGAGATCATGGCCTTTTAAAACTTCTTTGTGTTGAGGAGCTCTCGATATCCTTAATAAAATGGTTAAAATTTTCAATACTTTCATATATTAAGGAGTTCTTGGTAAGTGTGCTCTTTGGTAAATAGTGGTAGATTATTCAATTGTCCCGTATTATAAACATTCATGCGAGTGTCGTCCAAATTTTTTAATGTACTTAACAGACTGTTTACAGGATAAACAAACATGGTAATATCTTCTAAATATATTCCCAGTTGTATGAGTAAGGGTTTACAATGTTTACGCGCATTTTCTCTACAGATATATTATTGCCCTTTTTTGTAGTATGAAATTCGAACTAAAGTGAGATTGGCTATAAAATCGCCAAAATGAAATACAATATCTAAGGTGGCTCTCGATTAGGGAACAGTAAACAGATCTAGAAACTGATCTACCCTATCTCACTAGACAACTCTAACAGCATAACGACCTTTGGCAAGTTTTTTGTTAAGGACATCAATGTGATTCTCGAACCTTAACTTTTCATCGATTAACAGATCTAGAAACTTATTATAACCATTATGGTAGTTTATATGCGACATCGCAGCCATCTAAACCTATACCATCCATAGACAATTTACCTTTAGATACCTACAGCTTATCTCCTGCGCAAACAAAAGTTACGTTTTATGTGTGAAAAAATACGTCCGAGCTCATGACTCGCCGGTCAGCTGCCTTCCTTCTGGACACCTTCGTGCAAGCGCACAAACCTCGTGTTATCGGCCTGTCCTACTTTATCGACAATAATCGGCATGCTCAAGATACTCTCCAGAACCGGCTCGGCCGCCATTTTTGTTGTTGTGTTTTAAGGTTTCTCTGTGGATTCCTTGTAGTTTTCTTAGTTATCGCGGATTATGGGTGTTTAATATTTACGGATTTATAGTTTTTGTGTAGTTTAGTGAATTGTGTCTGATTGTGAGAAAATTAATGCTGTCTAAGTTGCTGGTTGGTTAACTTTTGGTTAAAATCTGTGCACCCTGACATTAAGCTTTTAATAAAGGCAGTATTCCATGGGTCAAGTTCTCGGGCAAACACTTTTTCAAATTCTTGAACAAAACAAGTTTTTATTTGCCAAATTGTAAAAATCAATACCTACAAGTTATATACCAACTAATATTTGACTTGAGGTTAGGTACGCGATAACACCGTAGATTGGTTATTTTGCCGGTTTTGTTTGTTTTTATATTCGATTTTATAAGACTAGTTCTCTTCCTTTTCGAACTAAAAACACGACGACCAATCATTTTTAAACAAATTTGGAAAACAATTTTCTATCCTTAAAATCTGATAGGTTTGCTACTACTAAAAATGCCAGAAATTACTACCTTTTTTCCCAACTTGATCAAAAATTGAGAAGAAATTTCTATTTTTTGGCAAGAATTTAAATTTTAAAGCCCGGACCTGTCTATTTTCCCATTCGTCAAACGATAATGTCGCAGTGCGCCTGTGCGCATGGCTAATAGTGTCTAGCTTTGTTTACATGCGCATGGCCACAAAACTGCCACTTTCGTGATTATTGTTTGCTTATCTAAAGGTAAATATCTATGATACCATCACATCCTAAAACTTAGAACATTAGTTTTACTGACATTAAGGTACAACTAGTTAGAATCACATCACTCTTTTACCTTTTTAAGATCTTCAGAAACAATGCTCAATAATATACTCGCTACCCTATGGGACCATAAAATAGTTGTATCATCTGCAAAAATCATAATATTTCAAGGACAGCGATGTCATTAATATACAGAAGAAAGAGAAGTAAGGCCAAGTACTGAACTCTGAGGTACTCCGTGATGATAGACAGTGGTATAATTTATCCAATGTCAGTGTGATGACATTCCAATCATTCCATACGGCGGTAAACGTCGGTCTCTTTGAGACTGTTTACCGCCGTATGGAATGTCATCACACTGACTTTGGAATAACAATACTGGTGGACATGGTACCGAAATATATTCAATACTGGGTAGCTCAGTCTCAAGGCAGGATTCCTTTCCATCTAAACTATACAACTTTTTAATATTTTTCAAAAATAGAGTTATAAGGAATCATTAGGTCTACAATTTAAAATATTTTTTTTTAACAACATGTCATATTGATTCAAACATTCCGAGATTTATACGCGAGTGGGAGAATCATATTCTACCTATTTCTGTTTGATTTGCGATACTTAATATTTTTTACTCTTCTAACATATTATTACATGCATTTTCATTTAAGTTATTCAATACTTTGCAGGTGGTGGAGGTACCCAAAGATTACCAAAGTTAGCAGGTGTTCCCACAGCCTTAGATATGGCTTTAACGGGGAAAACAGTTAAAGCCGACAGAGCTAAAAAACTTGGCATTGTCGACATGTTGGTTGAGCCACTAGGACCCGGCTTAGATACACCTGAAAATACAACTAGAAAATATTTAGAAACGGTTGCAATAGACGTTGCTAAGCAACTGGCCTCAGGAAAACTTAAGACTGAAAGAAAGAAGGGCCTTACTGATAAAGTGTTGAACTTTGCCCTTCAGTATACTTTTGTTAAGGACCAAATATTCAAGAAAGCTAAAGGACAAGTGATGAAGTTGTCTGGAGGACTATATCCAGCTCCTTTGAGGGTAAGCAAGTAACGACGGTTTTACGTACTATGCCTCCTCTCGCAATAATTGAACTTGTTTTGTTCCCCAATGTAATTTAGTTATAAGAAGATACTATTAGGGTTGGGATTTTGACCATCAAAATCTTTTGTGGTTAATTGACCGGTCAATTGACTAAGCCCCGGTCAAATTCCTCAGTTTTGTCAAAAGAAATGAAGCCATGAGTAATTACATAGAAACGTGTCTTTATTAAAAAAACAGCTAACCAAAAAATAAAGAAACCATTCTGAGGTACAAAAAACACAAAAATCACATATAAATATTATGTATAATATTAATCTAACAATACTAAATTACTAATGAAGTAATGAGTGTGATGATGAAATGAGAGACTGCTGGCAGTACTGGCCTTGGTAGATAGCTTAAAAAAGGTACATCATCTTCGTCGCTGAACTCACCCCGGGCATTGCCTTTATGTTCTTCAGAATCTGAATCACTCGTTTCATCCTCACTACTGAAATTTAGCGCTGGTTCCTCCGACTTTCCATTTTTTTAATTTCCACTGCTACTTAACAGATTTAAGTTGTACTTAATATAAACAAGCTTTCCTGAGCGAGTGGTTTTCAATCGGTTGCGAAGGTTGCTATGGACAATGCTCCATGAGGACCAATTTCTCTCACAAAAGGCTGCAAAAGTTTTTGACCGAATTTGACCCGGTCAAAATCGGTCAATTGACCAGGCACAACCCTAAATACTACAGTGTCACCAGTAAAGTCCGCATCATATGGGATTTTTTTTTATTAATAGCTTTATTCCAAATTTGACTTTGGCATCAAGTTCTGCTTCGATCGAGATAAAAATTAAGCAAAAAAATAGTAGTCACGTTATTCGCATTATATGTCAAATTTTAATTTTTTCAAAAAAATAATTTAAAAGTGGGGATATTTCTAAAAATATCGGAAAAAGTTATAAGAAAAAGTTTTTCTAAATGCAGTTTCTAGCACACATGCAAAATTTCAGCCGCACAAGATAATTTTCATTTTTTACCTATATTTTGTAAATTGCACCACTTTTGCAAAATAAGACTCAACGCAACTTACATAAAACTTCTCAGTTTTGGCAAGGCTTTATTTCAGATACATTTTCTTTAAAGTAGCGCCATATTAAATGTGTGTTTTTCTACAAAATCAAAATTGGGGTATTAAAATTTGGTCGTATGTGATGCAAAGTTTATTTGTTTTTGACCCTGTATAAGGTAACTCCATCAAATAAGTATTTTTGAAACGGTAGTTTGTGTCTGAAAGTACTACACCTTAATATTAAGACAAAAAAGAACACAGTGTCTTCAGTGAAGTGTTTTTTAAGTGGAAAATAAATTTTAGTGTAACAACGTAAAGTTTATCTATTTTCAACGATTTAATTTAAAACCCCTATATTATAATTTATTATTAAGCTATGTCATAATAACGTTAACGTGTATTACTTTCAACCACAAACTACGTTTTCAAAAATACTTATTTTATGAAGTTACCTTATACAGGGTCCAAAACAAATAAACTTTGCATCACATACGACCAAATTTTAATAGCCCAATTTTGATTTTGTAGAAAAACACACATTTATTGTGGCGCTTCTTTAAAGAAAATGTATCTGAAATAAAGCATTGTCAAAACTAAGAAGTTTTATGTAAGTTGCGTTGAGTCTTATCTTGCAAAAGTGGTGCAATTTACAAAATATAGGTAAAAAATGAAAATTTTCTTATGCGGCTGAAATTTTGCACGTGGGCTAGAAACTGCATTTAAAAAAACTTTTTCTAATAACTTTTCTCGATATTTTTAAAAATAACCCCACTTTTGAATAATTTTTTTGAAAAAATTAAAATTTGACAGATAATTCAAAGCACGTGACTACTATTTTTTTGCCTAATTTTCATCTTGATCGAAGCAGAGCTTGATGCCAAAGTCAAATTTCGAATAAAGCTATTAATAAAAAAAAATCCCATATGATGCGGACTTTATTGGTGACACTGTATACAGGATATAAATAAAAAGCCGCGTAGATATTTGAGGGGTTCCTCAAAATAGGAGAATATACTTATAAACATTCGGTCAAAAAGGTTACATTTTACTAAGTTTAAATTTTTTTTGTTTTTCTCACACATTTTCCGACTTAAAGAGTTTGCGTAGTTTGGGTAGTTTACTCCGCGTTTCCCTAACGACTCTACGCCAAGTATGTCTAACCGCTCACTATAGATCAGAAAGAGTTTATCAATTTTATGTTTAGGAAGTAAAAAATTCACAAAATTCCTTTCAACTCTTTTAATTCTGACTATTTGACTCCTATAAAAGGGGACCACCAGCACTCCAGATTACCTCCGAAGTCCGGCTAAAGAAAATGACAGCCTTTTAGTACTAAAATTCGTAACGCATTGGTGGATAAAAGAAAACTGCCTTAATTGTTTAGTAACTTTATGGTATGAAAAACTTTAACTTTTAAATTTTCTTTTAATTTTTTATAATAAATTTATAGATTTTGGAAGTTATTCGAGAAGGATTAGATAAAGGACCCGACGCTGGATATGCAGCTGAAGCTAGAGGTTTCGGCGAACTTGCGATGACGCCACAATCCAAGGGACTGGTCAGCCTGTTCAAAGGTCAGACACAGTGCAAGAAAAATCGCTTTGGAAAGCCAGCAAAAGGAGTTAAGACCGTAGCTGTTTTGGGAGCAGGTAACACAGCGTTTTTCTTGTGAAGTTTTTTTTAAATATAAAACATTGTATAGGTATTACTTAGTTCGTCCTAGGCATATTATGCGCAGCAGTTATACTGCTTATAACAGATATTTTGATAAATGTCAATTTTTCTTTGTCAAAGTTAACGGGGAAGGTCAAAATAAGCCAAGTTGTTAAATTAGTCGTTTCTGAGTTAAATATAAAATTAACATCTACAGTGTGTCCCCGGATCGACGCAACGATGGGTGAAAAAGGCTGAAATTTTTTGAGTTGAAACTTTATCTTCTGGGGTTCAGCCCTGCTTGGATAGAAACTAATTTGTGCCATAATTTTAATTTCGAAAAATCAAGTGTGCTTTGGAAATTTTCAAAAAACTTTTTTTTCCCACCAGTAAAGTGCTTGATTTCTAGGAGATACGAAAAAATGTTATTAAGAAAAGATGTTTAGAAATAATAAATAAGTAGGAATCCAAAATTTAAAAATCCTATGACTACTTTGATGTTTTGCATTATTACCTACTGGATAGAAACCAGAGGGTTGTGGTTAGAGGCTATATCTCGCGGTCGTTTAGTCCTGGTTCGGGCGTACCTCAGGGCTCGAACCTGGGACCATTGCTGTTCCTTCTATTCATTAATAGTCTTGTTAATGTAATAAAATCATCTAAAAAATTACTATTCGCAGATGACTTGAAGCTTTATGCTAGGATTAATAGCATTAATGATTGCGTGTCGCTACAAAATGACCTTGATAGGGTTATAGCTTGGTCTAAATTGAAAAAGATTGCTTTCAATGTAAATAAATGCTCCTGATGTCGTTTACTCGTAAAAACCAAAAAGTTAACTTTGTAATGGAAGGAGCGGTATTGTCTCGGGTGAGTGAGATGAAGGACCTTGGGGTGACCTTCGACTGTAGGCTTACATTTCGCTCACACATAATTAATGTTTCTAGTAAAGCCTCAAAAATGTACGGTTTTATAGTAAGAAGCTCAAGAGAATTTAAAGATGTAAATTGTATTAAACAACTTTATATAGCCTTGGTGCGCAGTGTTCTAGAGTATGCATCAGTGATTTGGTCTCCGTATTATCAAAATCATATTTACACAATAGAGAGAATACAAAATAGACTTTTAAAATACCTCCATTATAAACAGACCGGTCATTACGATAGGGATGTTCCAAAAGTTCATTTTTATGCTACATACAACATTTTAAGTTTAGAAAAGAGACGGGATATTAATATGTTGCTTTATTTACACAAACTCTTGCATAACAATGTCGACGATTCAGACCTTCTAAACAATTTAAATATAAATGTTCCAGCTTATCCTACAAGAAATACAGCAACATTTTATGTAAACAATGCCCGTACGAACTACTACTATAACTCTCCAATTAATGCTATGTGTAATTTGTATAACAATTGTCAGGGAGAGTGTGGCATATTTTCTCTGTCCTTTAAGCAGTTTAAAAAGCAATTGTTGCACCTACTTTAACTTCATAAGTCGTATTTTACTATTCGCAGAGTAAAACTTTGTATGAATTCTATTTCTAGACTTAGTATATTTACAGTACTCTATAATAGGGTTTTTGTTACCTGTAATAGTACTTAAGACTAAATAAATTATTTTTATTGTACGCACCTCCCTATTAAAGACATTAAAAAATTTCGTTAAGAAAAGTTGTTCAAAATAATAAATTAAACACGATCGGTTTATAAGATACATCAAAAAATAAAATTTATTTCAATAGTACCTAACATTAACAACGGTTTATACAATATCTACATCAAAAAATTAATTGATTTTAATACAAACATCAACTGAAATATTTATTTATTCAATAAGTTCGTCGCTTTTATTCGCACATTCCTCAATGTTTTCCCGAAATGCAGTGAAAGCTGCTCTTATCCCCTCCAGGGGAATAGAGTTTATTGCATCTGTAATGCTATTTTTCAATACTTCTTCGTCATTTGGAAGCCTATTCAAATATACAATTTGTTTTATTCGACCCCAAAAATAAAAATCCATTATGGTTAGATCCGGAGATCTGGGCGGCCACAAAATGGGACCAGCATTGGCTATCCATCTTTCTTGAAAATGCTCATTGAGCCATTCACATACCCGAAATGTCGAGTGGGCAGGGCAGCCGTGCGTCGTGTTGAAAATATGAAAAATATCGTATGGTAGTTCATCAAGAAACTGATTTAGGATATTTAAATAAGTATGTTGATTAAGTCTTCCCTCAATAAAATATGGCCCAATTACACCACAATGATAGGAAATGGCACACCAAACATTAACCTTTTTAAAATACTGCCGCCTAGAATTTATTACATAATTTGGATTACCTTTAGACCAATAACGGCAATTCTGTGATGAAGGTACACCGTTAGTGGTAAAAGTCGATTCGTCTGATAAAAGAATATTTTTATGGAAATTTTGATTTTATAGAATCTTCGATCTCACCTAAAGTTAGGCAAAACTCCAACCTTCGGGATTCATCCCCTTCTTCTAACGTGTGACGAAATCTAACTTTCTATGGTCTTACCTTATTTGCTTCATAAATGCGTTGCAAATGTGATTTGCTAACACGAGTCTCCTCGTACCGCTTTCGTAGTGACAGCTTTGGATTTTCGCGTACTGAATCCATTGCTAACACAGTACCTACATCATCTTCATCAAAGTTCTTCTTATTTTTTAGTATATTATGTACAGTACCGGTAGTAACAAATTTTTTAACCAGTCTGGATACTGTAGATTTGACTAAAACTGTGTTCGGAAATTTCATATTAAATCGCCTGATAACCTCTGGCAAAGATAATTCACCTATACCATAACATTGAATTAGGTAGATCCGTTCTGGTATAGTAAGCATAATTGATATTTTACAGTAATGTTTTCGAAAGTTTGTATCAGTTTTAGAGCACAGAACACTACAACAATATTAAAAATACCAAACTATTTTTGACAACAAACTGTCAAAATATTATTTTATTCTTTTTCCTTTCATGGCATACTATTTTTTTCTGAATAGCACCGAATAGCATGAATAGCATATTTATTCATATTTTGAACGAAGTTAATTGCTTGTTATTTTTATGTTCGCATTTCTTTAATTATCTAAATATCTATTAAGTAATAACTAGACTGGGTACATATCGCTAATCGTCAGCCGAGAGTGCATCTAATATTAGTACTAAAAGGATTTACAAAAATTTACAATAAAAAAATACTTTTCTTTTCTTTTTTTCTATTTACTATTGCTTTTTTTGCCTCACCTTCCTGCGGAACGTGAAGGGAAAACATATCGCCAAATTGTCATTATAACAACTGACCAAAACTACACAATGGTGCAAAATTTCCGTTTTCTCGTATAGATAGGTAGTTTTCTGAGACGGCGCCGTATAGGTGCTCTTTAAACTCGCACACCTTTGTGCAATGTGGGATATACTTTCCATATTTGCTCTATAAAATATGTAAGTATTCAATCGATTAAAACATAAGCAAAAAATTATTCTTACATGGAAGCTATCAATTATCAGCTAATAAATTTGTAGAAATATTATTGTGCCGAGCCCTTCGGGCATGGCACTGTTCTAGTTCGTTCGTTTAATTAAACGAGAGCTGTCACTTTGACAGGTAAGTGTCATTTTTTTTATCCTTTTCGTAGCGAGGGTTATTGCTGTAAAAATCCTAAAGTGAAAAATTTTTCAGTTCCTAAATAACAAAGTTCTATACGACAGCTGTCAGACTTTGACAGGTAAGTTTTAATTTTTTTTTGTTTTTTCGTATGGAGAGTTACAGCTATAAGAACCCTAAATTGAAAAATATTTCAGTTCCTAAATAACAAATTTCTATACGACAGCTGTCATTTTGACAGGTAAATGTCAATTTTTTTTAAGCTTTTCTTGTATCTAGGATTAAAGCTGTAAGAATCCAAAATTTAAGAAAAATTCAGTAGTTAAATAACAAAGTTCTATACGACAGCTGTCAAATTTTGACAGGTAAGTTTAAATTTTTTTTTAGATTTTTAGTAGCGAGATTTATAGCTGTAAGAATCCCAAATGAAACATTTTTCAGTTCCTAAATAACAAAGTTATATACGACAGCTGTCATTTTGACAGGTAAATTGCAATTTTTTTTTAAGCTTTTCTTGTATCTAGGATTATAGCTGTAAGAATCCGAAATTTAAAAAAAATTCAGTAGCTAAATAACAAAGTTCTATACGACAGCTGTCAGATTTTGACAGGTAAGTGTCACTTTTTTTTTAGCTTTTTCGTAGCGACGGTTATAGCTGTAAGAATCCCAAATTTAAAAAAAATTCAGTACCTTGATAACAAAGTTTTATACGATACCTGTCAGATTTTGACAGGTAAGTGTCAATTTTTTTTAGCTTTTTTCTTATAGATTATTATAGCTGTAAATCTCCAAAATTTAAAAAAATTTCAGTAGGTACCTAAATAACGAAATTAAAAAAAAATTAAAAAAAAAAGTTTATATACACATGCGGATTTGAACCAGGGACCTTCGTTCCAAAACCCCAACTCTCTACCATTGCGCCACCGAAGCTTACAGATTGATTTGTGGTAAATAGGATATTAATGCCATAATGGATATTATACACAACTTTAAGTACACATTAAAAATACTTACTAATACACTTTTTTCAATTATTTGTGGTCAGCCGCAAAGAAAAAGGTCCAAGACAGGTGTTTCATACATTAAATACTCTCCAAATATTATAAAAACTATAAAAATTGAAGTAAATATGCCTCCTGCAAGCCATTTTTATTATTACAAGTACGGGTATAAATGCGATATTTTCCCCCTTATTTTTGGTCAAACGAAAAAGATAAAGGTTCAAGGTAGGTATTTCACACAAAAGACGTGGTCTAAATGGTCTTATTCCTCTAAAAAGTCAATTTGGAAATCGCATTTTTCACCTATTTTTGACAGATGGTATAAAAGTGGTTCGCGCCCACCGACCCACGTGTCGATTGCAAAACCATCTTTCCAAAAGTTAATGATATTAGAATTTGTAAAGGTTGCCTGTTTCCGTACCCAAAAACTTGATTTTTCTTATACTTACGAATATATTTTAATAATTTTGGATATGTAGAGGTGTTGAGAAGTAATCAGCGCATTTTTTGAGAAAAAAATAAATCGGTTTTGTTAAAAATTGAATAAGCTACAGTCGATATAGTAAAACTTCAGCTTCTTGATGTCTTGATAATTCCTAAATTAATTTTTTTGAGCTACAAAATATGTTTTCCCAGAGCGCGTTTATTATGCAAACTAAAGCTTGTTTATCGGTCGATATGGTGGACCAAGAAAAAATTTAAAAAGTTATATATAGACACTTGCAGAAGTATTTAAGCAAACCAGTGCGACGCTAACCGAAATTACGGGCTTCAAATTAATAAGCTGCCGTTTTTTCCGTATTAAAGATAAAGAAACGAAAAAATATCTCCAAAATACAATTTGAAGAGCTCTATCCGCTAAAGTATACAACGTTTCGATCAAATGTCGTTTTCCGTACGAAAAAAAATAAAAACGGAGAAAAAAATCACGCCTTACACTGTGGTTTCCAGTTTCTTACCATTTTCGGCAATTTCCATTCCAGTTAGGTATAGAACGATATATTGGAAAAAGGTAGATTTTAAGATGGCCTAACCGATTATCCAAACCGAATGTCGATTGGATGCACCCAATTCGACTTATTAGCGATCCAAGAGGTACCATTTTCGACCAAATTTTGACTTTGATAAAATCAAAAAAATTACTTCCAAACTTTCGATCGCGCTCACAAACAGTAGGGTTCTGTATCCCACGGTCGTCTACGCGTCGAAAAAGTAAAGGTTTCAATCGTCCCACTCTAACCGTTTCCGAGAAAAAAAATCGCAAGTGTGAAAATGTCGAAACTGACGACGCCGCCAACGCCGACAACATGCGCACATATTTCAAATGTAGCAGCCTATATAGAGCAAAATTTTCGGGAAGCAGTCGGGGTTGTCGTGATTCCGCGTGAAGGCGACGAATAACATATCGCGTGTTCGCGCGATATGTAATAATAATCGATACAAATTATAATAATGCAAAACATCAAAGTAGGCATAGGATTTCAAAATTTTGGATTCATACTCATTTATTATTTCTGAACATCTTTTCTTATTTTTTCGTATCTCCTAGAAATCAAGCACTTTAATGGTGGGAAAAAAAAGTTTTTTGAAAATTTCCAAAGCACACTTGATTTTTCGAAATTAAAATTATGGCACAAATTAGTTTCTATCCAAGCAGGGCTGAACCCCAGAAGATAAAGTTTCAACTCAAAAAATGTCAGCCTTTTTCACCTATCGTTGCGTCGATCCGGGGACACACTGTATATATTTTAATCTATTTGTCTACGAAAAAACAAAGATGAATTTCTTTTCCATTTTTAGACTTTTTTTAAGTACATTTATCTACAAACATTATTAAAAGTAGACTTTTAGAGCTCTATATTTTCTTAGGTTGTTGCCCCCCCTTAATTGTACTCCGTGGCATAGCTTGTAGCTAGACCCAACATTAAAATGACAATTACTGAGTCTTAATTCTGGAATGTTTTGAATAGTATGGTTTGTTATATGTGACTATATTATATTTTTTTTAATTTTAGGGTTGATGGGTGCTGGCATTGCTAACGTAACTGTTGATAAAGGTTATAATGTTATTCTAAAAGACACAAACTCAAATGGTTTAGCAAGAGGAGTCAACCAAATAACTACTAGTCTTAATACTGGTGTTAAAAGGAAGAGGTTTACAAGGTATGGAAGTTTATATTGGCATAACTGAATAGTATTATGTTTTGTAAAGTTAAGACGTATTATTTTATTTATTTATTGATCTTATATTGGGATTTTATCAGTCGTCGTTTTAGTGCAGTAAAAGTCCCAGGGTATAATGTAAACTTTACTATCACAACATTGTCAAGATATACTGCGGTTCACATTGCTAATTTAAACGTTAAAAATAATCCTCCCCATAGTAGGTATAAGCTATCATCATAACATCTGCTGACCGTAGTTGAAACTATGTTTATATGGATACTATGTTACAAATACCATGTACGGCAGTAGAACACATGTTGGAGGAAATTTTTACTAGTTTGGCAACCTGAACTTTTTATTATATTATTTAATACTGCGATTCATAATTTTTATACTTACTAAATAAAGTCAAAAATACATATTTACTATGAAATATTTGACGTCTCATTTACAGGGTGTTTACTTTCTAGGACCAAAGTCAGAAAACTTCTAATTGAAAAGTATCACTTTTATTAAATGGAACACCCTATATATTTTTCTGTCATAATATAGCTCGTCATTAACTCTTCAACTTTCGTGAAGAACGTCCTATCCCTATCTCTAATAGTTTTTGAAATATTTTGATATTTCGAGATTTATTGTCCTGGCTATAGCATTTTTTGTCGATGAATCACAATAGCCATGGAAAATAAATGAAAATAATGGCAGTGGATGACACATTAAGAATCAGATAAATGTAAAAATTAAGCCTTTTTACTGCAAAGTTTATTGTTCAGTCATTTTATAAGTTGGTGCTTAAAATGAATGTTTCAAAAAATGAACCCAAGTAGCAATTATAGACACAAATTGGACACAAATTCTTTGCTGAGAAACGTTTCGAAACATTTTCGATTAAAATTATTTAGATTGTGTGGAGACACATGTGTTTCGAAACTTTTGCGACACATTTTCGAATTTAGTTACTAGAAACGATTAAGAACTGTTAGTTTCGAAATACTTTCCAAACTACAGTGTCGATACATTTAGGAAACGCACAAAAGAAAATTTTTCGAAACATTTTTATATAATATTATGAAATTGTGTTTAGACACATGTGCTCCCAAATTGTAGCGACACATTTTTGAATTAAGTGATTCAAAACAAATTGGTATTCTTCTGCTTGGAAATATTTACCAAACAGTGATATCCATTTAATTACGAAACTTGCGCAGAAAATAATTTTCGAAACTGCCAGAAATCTTTACACTACTGCACCCGGACAATTATTATAACCTCTGATTATAACGATTATAACCTATAAATTGTACATTTTTGTTTTGTTAATATGGGAAGAAAACAACAGTTTAAACATTCTTCGAGGTTTTACAAGGCACTAAGGGCAGAAAATGTGTTTTTTAAGAGCTCGTCGAGCTCGGGTTTCTTGGCTTGATTGGGCCAAAGTAGGTGGTCTCCGACTATCCAGCTGGTCGGCACAGCCGTTAGGACCAACCTACTTTTTTCCTTTGTCTCGACAATTGAGTACATGTTTTAGATTATTACTTAGGAATAAGTTATAAGTAAGTTTTATTAAACGTTCAACAAAGTACAAACCAATTTTGTAGGTTATATGTCACAGAAAGTGTAAAGTGGTAGTGTATACCGTGACGGTATACAGAAGTTTTATGCTTCTAAGCTTAACCTTCCTCTTGACGGGACTGTGCATTTTTTGCTTTAGCGACGTTTGTTTCGCATGGTTTCGGTACAATATCGAAACATTCTTCATGTTTCGACACATTTTCTATGAATTATAGCTACATGATTATCGAAACATTATAGAAACCAAATACTAGAAATTGTGTGTCGACTCCATTTTAGACCAGAATAATTCTCGCTTTCTGGCGGCCATTTTGACAAATTCATTTTTATATTATTAAAATGGCCTTTAATTAACTTTCTGCGTCATTTGAAATGTAAAAAAGTGGTTACATTAGTTCCATTTTGCTAGCTTAATCAATTGAAAGAAGAATTAAGTAAAATTTTAAAAATATTTAAGATTTTATTTTTTGACAAAGTATTTATTTTGTGTGTAAATGTCAATATACCGGGAGCGTCTTAAGAATATAAAGCTAAATTACTAAATTGCACGATAAAATTTATTTCGTCAACGATTTTTGGATCTCCTCTGCAATAAACCATACGAAAAAAATGTCATCAATCACTTATAGAAAATACTCTGGTGAGAAATTCATTATGGCGAAATTATGCTGTCATTATGTTGTTTACTTTCTTTTATTTTACAACCTGCAGAGAGATAGATAGTATATCTAATTATTTGTTTCAATAATGTTTCCATTTTGACAATTTACAATTCCAACACTCAGCGCCCTCTGTGTAAAATGAACTCTCACTCGACACATTAATGGAAACATGTTCCAAACATTTCTGAAACATTTTCGAAACATTTTCGATAAAAGTTTCGATTTTGCCTCGAAACAGCGAAAGTCACAGCCCGTACCAACCACTTGGAAACACGTGCTAATGCGCCATTTAAAATGTATACGTTTCGAAAATATTTCCATACATGTTGCCAACAATTTCCAATTTGTGTCGGAAACAGAAACAATAGTTTAGACACTTTTACCGTAATGTATCTAAAAATGCTACTTGGGAATAAATCAATATGATTTATGTTTTGGGCTAGGCGGATAAAACGTGTCTCTTTGCTGAACAACTATACAGGATGAAATATCCCGAGCGGCAAACACCCATCAGTCCTCGAAGTTTTTAAAATTTAATGGAAATTTTTGATGACAAAAGATGCTATAACAAGGAAATTAAATCCCGAAATATCAAAATATTTAAAAAACTATTATAGGTAGGGATAGGGCGTTCTTCGCGAAAGTTGAAGAGTTAATGAAGAACTATAAAATGACAGAAAGATATGTAGGGTGTTCTATAATAAAAGTGATATATTTTTTTTTAATTAGAAGTTTTCTGACTTTGGTCCTAGAAAGTAAACACCCTGTAAATGAGACGTCAAATATTTCATATTAAATATGTATTTCTGACTTTATTTAGTAAGTATAAAAATTATGAATCGATTAGAGTCAAAATTTAAGTAGCATTTTCACAACAACGAGATGCTTGCAAATGCAAAATTTTCATTAGGTCGAATTATCTTAAAAACTATAGCTTTTTCGTATATTAAACCATTAATAAAAATGTATAAAATATCACGCAGAATTAATAAATGTATTTAAATATAGGGTGTCCCATTTTAAAAAAATGTAACTTTATGACACCCTACTTTTTGGGCGCATACTGTATAATTCAAAATATGTTTAAAATGTGCCAGATATCCAACCATGCCCTCATACAAAAGCTTATTATCGATAAATCTTATCTTCAAGGCATAAAATTACTCCGCGCAATCGTTGACTCACCCGGTACATTCTTACTACCTAATGTTAAACGAACATTGCAGAATGTCCTAAAAATCCCCATCTTAAAAGCTGCAGCCCTTAAAAACGTATTTAATTTGCTATCCAAGAGACCGCGAAGATCATTTATCGTGGATATTGAGATCTGTTTCTTTTTTAGCTTGGAAAAAGATAGATTTTTGGCAAACTTAAATGGAACTTTAGACTACAGCTCTTTTAAGAATGCAGACATTGTTATTGAAGCCGTTTTTGAGGACCTAAATATTAAACACAAAGTTGTCAAAGAAGTGGAAGCTGTAACTAGACCCGATTGTGTGTTTGCAACAAACACAAGTGCCATTCCGATTAAAAATATTGCTGCTGCGTCATCGCGACCAGACAAATTTATAGGTAAGTATGTTGTCAATGTTTCGTAAGTCACGTCGAGATTCTCAAGTTCGAATTTTGCGCGCCTACTTTTTAAAAAAGCCATGGTTCCAATTCAAAGCCATAATATGCGGTTTTCAAATTTATAGTAATTTACGTTACAAGTCCGGAAAATACTTTTTTTTTGGACGAGTCGACAAAATTCTAGGACGAGCCGTAGGCGAGTCCTGGAAGTCTGCGAGTCCAAAAGAACTGTTTTCGGACGTGACTAGGCCGGAGAAATGCTACTTTCTCAAAGGAAAAGCGTCCGGGAAGTGGGTACTTCCCGGACGGTTGCCGAAAAAGGATATTCCAGCCTGGAATAAAATACAAAACGCAACCTTTCAATTCACTTGTTATCCTGTTTTTTAAAGAGCTTTTTACTGCCTTGAAAATAGCAATACAATTTGATTAAAATCTTCCTTCTACTCCCACATGTATGTTTTCATTTAAATTTACTGCTTCCATTCCACTGAACTAAATGCACCTGCTTTTGTGTTTGGATGGTAAAATAATATTTAATTTTATAATGTTACTACAACTAATAGCTATTGTATACCAGGTGTCCACGGAAGGTGGTTCGCCCCTCTAACTTTTTTGTTTTTCAAGATACTGGAATAAAATTTGGGAGATTTGTATACGACATAAAACTGAATTTTTTGATAGGTGACTCAACATTATGAAACTTCCGGTTTAACCGAAAGTGACATAAACTTTCGATTTTTAAATGGGACACCTGGTATATTTTTCCTTTTTTTGACTTCATATGACATTCTAAATACAACGATGTGTCACTTGTCACTTTTTGTCACCAAGAAAATATTTTTTTTTCCAAATTTATTGTTTTATCTAGAGGGCTACGAATACTTTAAAATCGCTTATTTCAGTTCTTTAATCTTGGGAAAAATACAATTTTACTATTTTTGGTCCAATGCTATGTGCTATGTAAAATTTAATCTTTAAAGTTGTATAACTCATTTTTTAAAATGGCAACATGGTGGCTCTTCGGGTTAAGAAAAAAGAGGATTTTATTACGATTATTTTGATACCATACACTATTAGGTTTTAGAAAAGCTGCCATTAAAAACTTTAAAAAGTTAATTTGGAACTTTCCTAAAATAAAGCATCCTTTGAGAATAACTTTAGATTTAAATGTATCAAGTAGCCTGTGACCAGCAAAACTGATAAAACAAAATCATGCCTTGAAGAAAATTGACAAGCCCACAGCTTCTGCCAAAGTAAATTAGTTTGTTGTTTGAAAAACATGGAAAATAATAGTTTTACAAGGAGTGAAAAAGTTGATATGTTATTAGTGTTTGGAGAATGTAGAAAGAATTCAACCGATGCTGCACGACTTTACGCACAAAGATATTGTAATCGTCGTCATCCAACCCGGCACTATTAGGTACTCAAAACTGGTTCCGAAAATGCGAAATGAGCCTGACAATAATACCATATCAACTTTTTCACTCCTTGTAAAACTGTTATTTTCCATGTTTTTTAAACAACAAACTAATTTACTTTGGCAGAAGCTGTCGGCATGTCAATTTTCTTCAAGGCATGATTTTGTTTTATCAGTTTTGCTGGTCATCTAAATTTATTCTCAAAAGATGCTTCATTTTAGGAAAGTTCTAAGATAACTTTTTAAAGTTTTTTAATGGCAGCTTTTCTAAAACCTAATAGTGTATGGTATTAAAATAATCGTAATAAAATCCTGTTTTTTCTTAACCCGACGAGCCACCATGTTGCCGTTTAAAAAAAATGAGTTATACAACTTTAAAGATTAAATTTTACATAGCACATAGCATTGGACCAAAAATGGTAAAATTGTATTTTTCCTAACATTAAAGAACTGAAATAAGCGATTTTCAGGTATTCATAGCCCTCTAGATAAAACAATAAATTTGGAAAAAAAATATTTTCTTGGTGACAAAAAGTGACAAGTGACACATCGTTGTATTTAGAATGTCATATGGAGTCAAAAAAAGGAAAAATATACCAGGTGTCCCATTTAAAATGTCACTTCCGGTTAAACCGGAAGTTCCATAATGTTGAGTCACCTCTCAAAAAATGCAGTTTTATGTCGTATACAAATCCCCCGAATTTTATTCCATTATCTTGAAAAACAATAAAGTTAGAGGGGCGAACCACCTTTTGTGGACACCCGGTATGCCAGGAATCAATCGAACATACGTTTCCTACCCTTTTTCTGTGAATTTACTTTTCTCCTGGGTAAAGCTTCCCTCTTTATGGGAGCTTTAGCCAGATGGCTTTGCATTTCTGTAATGTAAATTTTTATCCATGGAGTTACGTAATTGTTTTATTTAAATAACTTGTAAGCAAGTTCGATTTTATCTACGGATTTGCCGAATTAGTCCTGGCCCATTCGTTTAGTGCTTCAGAGGACAGAGATAAATCTGAACGTCGTTTGTTTATGATACCGGCAACTGGAGGTACACATTTTTCGTCGGATAATTTCGACCGATTGTTAAAAGGACATTTTCAAAAGGCGGGAAACTTAAAAATATAACCGTTATTTCAGGAATAAGAAAATAAAAATAGCCCCTCACGTTTCGTGAAATTATACCGTTTTGACCCACTCAAACTCACAGTGATATTTAATGTGGGTATGAGAGAATGAACAATATGTTAGTTGCCCGCAATAAAGACAACAGATCGATCGGTGAACGTGACCAACGCATAGCGAGTTGATCCCTCGGTTAACACGTTGACTGCTGAAGCCATATTCGCTTTTCTGATCATGAAGTCATGCCAAAAAAAAGTCCGATAGGCCGTTTGTAACATTGCATAAAGTAGGAAAAATGAAATGGGCACTGGCGTCAATTTAAAAACAAAAATCGCTTTGCGGACTCAGAATTTCTGACTGAGTGGGGCAAACTGGTCCCATGCGCCAGGTCGGTCTATCACAGCGAATATTTCCCGATGTTGGCCCTGGGGAACTAAAAATTATCTCGGTCCAATGGACCTAGTTGGCGCGTGCGACAAATTGCATCATGGTCTAATAGGCCGCGTTTTTAAAGTTGGACCCATTTATTCTCGGTCCTATAGACCCGAATGTCAGTCAACGCGTTAATGGTTTAATATACGAAAATGTATAGTTTTTAAGTAGAGTCAAAATTTAAGTAGCATTTTCACAACAACAAGATGCTTGCAAATGCAAAATATTTATTATAAGTCGAATTATCTTAAAAACTATAACTTTTTCGTATAATAAACCATTAAAAAAATTTATAAAATAACACGTAGAATTAATAAATGTATTCAAATATAGGGTGTTCCATTTTAAAAAATTGAACTTTATGACACCCTACTTTTTGGGCACACCCTGTATAATTCAAAATATTTTTAAAATGTGCCACATATCCAACCATACCTTCATACAAAAGCTCATTATCAATAAATCTTATCATCAAGGCATAAAATTACTCCGCGCAATCGTTGACTCACCCGGGACAAGCAGACGTTTTAATTTTGTAAAAGTAAAATGTCCCCGATTTTGTTTGAATTGATGATCCTTAATATTTCGAACTGCTTCTTCTACAAAGTCTAATACTTTCGCCATTTTCCGACACATCAATCATTATCGTCGTCATCAAAAAATAGGTGTGTAAAAGGCTCGGATATTCCCAATATTCTGGCAGTTTCAGCAAATTTGATTTTTATTGCATTTCACTAATACGCATCCAGACGAATTTTTAGTTCATTTATACATATTTTTGGTAACAAAAAAGTAGAAACCATCAAGATTGTTCGGAAGTTTGAGCACTTCGCCTACGATATCGTGCTCTACTTACTAACTCGTGCGATTTGAATATCATATTCACTTTTCTACTACAATTTTTTAGGTATGCATTACTTCTCCCCCGTCGAGAAAATGCAGCTTCTCGAAATCATTACGACTGACAAAACAAGCAAGGAAACGACCGCTTTAGCCGTGGACGTTGGTCTTAAGCAAGGAAAGGTTGTCATAACCGTTGGTGATGGCCCTGGTTTTTATACTACTAGAATTTTATCTGCTATGATGGCGGAATCAATAAGACTGTTACAAGAAGGTAAGTAGAATCGTTGCGGCGGGCTGATGTAGTTAAGTAGAAGCCTAGAGAAATGAAACCAAAAGAAACATGTAGCCTAGCTATTTTAACTACAGGATACCATTTATAAAAATGTCGATCAAAAGACACGTTAAATATTTTCCTCCTGGTCCTATTAGAAACGGGGCTACAATTGCTTGACGTGTTCATCTATTAAATTTTTTTGCCAGATTGTGGCTCATTGAATTTCTTATAATAGTATATTAACGTACACGTTTTATAAAGCATCATTTTATAGCACGCGTCCATGTTAAAAAACGAACCGCTTGCGGCGATTTTGATCACGGGACAAGTGCTTAAAACTGCTTTATATAACACGTACGTTATACTATTTTTTCTAATTTGTAGTTTTTTCAATAAAAACCACATATTTAAAAAGAAAATAAATCCTTCAAATTTTGTAAATTTTTATGTCTAAATTTTATGTTGGTAATACTATTACGCAAATGCGTATCGTAATAGATTTGTTATGATACAAAATTAGAAAAATATATAAATCAAACCACTAAAAATAAGCTAAAATTTTGTTTTCTTATTTTTATCTTTCAGGTGTCGATCCTAAAGACTTGGACAAATTGACAAAGAAATTTGGTTTTCCCGTTGGAGCTGCTACTTTAGCAGACGAAGTTGGTTTGGATGTTGCCAGTCACATCGGGCCTGATCTTTTAAAGGTAAAAAGTAGTAGTGTTTTCCTACGATTATATTATTTTTAATTATACTATAGTTTATAACAGAATTATTTAATATATTATATTATATACAGGGTTAGTTGAAATAACCGGAACGGCTAATTTTCTTCAAAACTACCAAGGCTAAATCAATGAATTTTGGTACAGGTGGATAACTTAAAAAATTGAATTAAAAATTGACAATTGCGACGTTGCCAGATTTTTAGTTTTTTTCTGTAACTCAAGTAATGTTTTTTTTCAAATGGAACACTACTCTTTTTATTAAATTCGATTCCTCCCATCAACATTACCATTTCCTGAGAGTATCAAATTTTTATCTCAAATAGTTCTATGGGAAAAAAAGTTAATTAGTTACAACTCTAACTCTAAACAAATCCAATCTATTTCCATTTAAAAACGTTTCAAATAATGTGAAAAGGAAGGTTGGTAGACATAATGTACCTAATAGTATCGATAGCGATAATAATAACAACAAAAAACTATTAACAATAATATAGCTAGTAAAAAATACTTACATATTATCGGTTTCATAATCAAATTAATGTAGTGTACTATAATATGCAAGTAATTTTTACTAGCTATGTTATTGTTAGTAGTTGTTTGTTGTTATTATCAGATTTTTTGATACTATCAGAAAATGGTAATGTTGATGGGAGGAATCGAATTCAATAAAAAAAGAGTAGTGTTACATTTGAAAAAAAAAACATTCCTTGAGTTACAGAAAAAACTAAAAGTCTGGCAACGTCGCAATTGTCAATTTTCATTTCAATTTTTTAAGTTATCCACCTGTACCAATATTCATTGATTTAGCCTTGGTAGTTTTGAAGAAAATTAGCCGTTCCGGTTATTTCAACTAACCCTGTATATACTAAAGATTATAACAGAATTATCTAAAAATGTTATCCCTTGTCATTTATAAGATCTTAAACAAATAAAAATTAATTTAATTGAAAAAAAAAACCTTCTATCCATCTTTAATACTTTTTCGTCAATAAATGCTCAAAATGTTGTCCATTCACTATTACACTTAACGCGAGTAAAACTCGTTTCGGACATTTTTAATTACTTCGGGAGAAATTAACCTACACTCATGTCTTATTCGGAATAAAATTTGTAATTTGGTACTTAAGTATAACTTAATATGCACTTTAAAAATAGTAAAAAAAAACTAGGGTTATCATTTGAAAAAGTTATCGATATCCTAATATCCCTAATTTGGGACACACTGTATAAATATTTTTGTTATAAAAAGTACCACGACTTAAAATGTTAATACCCGTGCCCAATTATTTTTCCGACAAATAAAACGGTACTTACTGGATTTACTGAATTAATTCCAAGTTACAAACTCAGGCTGTATAAATACGGAAGCGCAAAAATTATAAAAATTTGGATTTGCAAATTAAAAGGCATCAAAATAAAAGAGCTAAGATAAATCGAAAAGCCAAATAAAGTTTTTCATTAAAGTTAAGGAGCCTAATGAATAAAAATTAAGCAATTACTTGAAGCAATTACTTTTTAGTAAAAGCAATTGCTTGACTAGCGACTGCTATAAAAGCGATTGCTAGATCTGGATATGAATAAAATTTTGAAGCAATTGCTGCTTTTCTTACACCTCTGTAGCAAATGCTTATTTAACAGAAGTGGTATGAAGCACAACGCAGGCAATTATCGTGGATGGAATTTTTTCTAATTTATTTCTAATTTTATACTAAAGGACAGGAAACCTTGCCTTTTTACTGCCCAAAACATCGTTCAATTATGACACATTCACGGCAGAAAACGTTATTTAAATTTTGCTGCTCTTGGGTTGCAGGAGTTCTCTAGGCGATATAGAGTAGCCATCGTCCTAATAATACGCATTCTTCTGTGCTGTTTTTAAGAATGTTGTATAAATATATAAGAATTTTTGAAAATTCTGCTATTGTGCACAGAGCCTGGCCATTGGCAGTCTACACTTGTAAACATTTCTTGTGCATTACAAGTTGCCTGCACGTTGATGCTGGGGTACCCTTTTCGGTTTATATATTAATCACCGAATTATTGAAACTTTGGAATTCTGACGTGTACAGTCTATCAAGCAGATGGCATTTGGAAACCGGTATCTCTCTGACTACAACCGTTTAGCTTCGACAACAGCTTCAGCACTTGTAAGAAATTTAATAAAAATATTGGCCTTCTCCAAAACTGCATCCATTACAGAAGTGTATGTCTTACAGACAGTAGTTTGGTGAACACCGAGTTCTTCACCTACAGAATTTTGAAAGCCCGGATCCGACAATTGGCCGCAGAAAGACTTTTATCTTATTTAAAGGCGACAGTTCACCCCCTCGCCTTTTACCAGTATCAGTCAAAAAATAATTTGCCAACCACTCAACATTTTCGCAGTCAAATCGATATAACTTTTTGAAATCATCATATCTGCAATTTTTACGTACACTGTAGATTGTTCTTTTACGGACGTTCATATATTCAGCTATAATTGCAGACACACATTAAGAGCGACGCACGTGTATGCCGCGGAGAACTAAAGTTGACTGCTACCAAGCAAATGATGCAGGGGTCGACCTACCTTAAAAAGTTAAAAGCAATTGCTACACTAGAAAAAGCAATTCCTTAATTTATTCATCACACTTTAAGCAAGCGATAGCATTTACTTCTATTTTTTAAGAAAAAGCATTAACTAGAAGCAATTCCTGCACTTTTAAGCAATTGCTGGAAGCAAAAGCAATTACTTTAGTTTTCATTCATTGGCTTTCAAGAAATTACTTCGATTTTATAAGAAAAAGTAATTATTGCTATATCTTTATTCATTAGGCTCATTGTTTCAAAATTTTCAGTGACGTCACACAGCCGATGCATGCGTTATTATTTCATCGTTGGTTTGGACTGTATATTTTCCTTTTTTAGACATATTTCTCCGCTCTGCGGGCCGCAAGGAATAGCATGCGCATGCGGCTCGCGAGCCTTATGTTGGACAGTTCTATCCTAGACTATGGAATTTAACAATACTGATATTTTCTTAACTTAATAGGCATTTGGTGAACGATTTGGCGGCGGTGATTCAAACATATTAACAGAAGTTGTCAAAGCTGGCTTTTTAGGACGCAAATCTGGCAAGGGAATATTCATTTATGAGAAGGGATCCAAAAGACGCGATGTCAACGTCGAAACACTCAATATACTTAAAAAATACAGTTTAGAGCCGAAAGGGCCTTTCGAAGATGAAGATAAAACCATGCGTATGGTCTCGAGATTCGTAAATGAAGCTGTTTTGTGTTTGGAAGAAAAGATTTTAGCAAATCCTTTGGAAGGTAAGATTATAAAACATTCATTCATTCTCATTGCATAAAAATTTCATTCTTCATTTTCAATATATCTGTTTGTTAATCATGCTTATGTCTATTTTATGCTAATTTCCTTACTTTTATTTTTCGATTAATCGATTAATTAGATATTCGAAAAAAAAAATTTAAGGTGTCTATATATTTATTAGCAACCCTATTACTAATCGATTATTAATCGAAACAAACTATTTATTGTTCGATTAATCGAAAAAAAACTATTTTTCGATTAATCGATTATTTTTGATAAATCGATTATTTTCGATTAATAGGAAATACCTAAGCGATTATTTTCAATTAATCGATTAATGGAAAATAATTGATTATTTCAAATAATCGAAAATCGATTATCTTTTTCGGTAATCGCACAGCCCTACTGTATATTGCGTCATACTCGGGCGACGACGCGCGACGTTTCTAACCACAGACATGTAATATAAGGAGACAAAATTGTTTATATTTTGTGCCGATCAGAAATCGATTTTAACAGAAGTTAATGATGACAAATTTCTGCTAATTGCCCTATATCTACCGCCTGTGTTTGAAAACGAAGGTTATATTAAGTATATTAGATGCAATCGTGATGTGTACCTATTCAGTAAAAATAATATACTAAACATATGTTTTTTTTTTTAATTTTCTACTAATCAAATTATTTATATTTATTTATATTATGGAATAAATCACTGCTGTTTGGACGTTTCTATTACGCGTGAAGCCGACTTTTTAATATTCATTCATTATCTTGCCTTACAGTGTTTGTGATCAATTGTTTTTCAATTCATTTTTTTTTGAAATAGATTTATTTAGTGCCGAATATTCTAACTAAATAATTAATAGCGGATAAGAAAATACAATTAAAAAAGTTTTCTTAATAACTTTTTTCCTATTGTTTGAAGTAAGAGTACTTTTGTTGAACTGAGCCATTCTAAATACACCGGATATAGTTATCGAACATGCACCAACTTTAGGTGGTATTTAAACTTGTTTTTGTTGCACACTTAATCGACCATACTCAATGGATTTTTGAAATAGGTCATTATTTCTTTTTAAATGTATCTATAATTTTTATGTGACTAGAAAGAAATTATATTGTTACATTATTACATTTTCTCCTATGGTCACTAAATATACCAATTTCTAATCAGAAAAGAATTCCCTTACCCCACCCTCTTGACATATTATAATAATTAAAATTGGTGTCTCTGTCCTCAATAACTCTGAAAACGACATACCAATCATACCATTCAACATTTTTGATAAAAATGACATTCCTCTCCTCTTAGGATCTTAAAGGCTACATACGACTACATTTTTGACAAAACATTTATTAAGTTAGCTTCTATTTCTCGACCCTCCAATAAAAACGACACATACCTACCTATATCCCTTTAACATTTTTGAAATTTATTGGCCAAAATGAGCTCTTAAGGCCATCAAGACGACATACAACTCAACATTTTCGACAAAACTTTCAGTTCTATTTTTACCTCTTTTTTTTACCCTTTCTTCCTCTCTTTTTACTTTTATTTAAAGAAATTAATTCTTACATTGGGACCATCTCACAACAGCTTATCTCCTGCGCAAACAAAAGTTAAGTTTTATTGGTGAAAAAATAGGTCCGAGCGCATGACTCGCCGGTCAGCTGCCTTCCCTCTGGACACCTTCGGGCATGCGCACAAACCTCGTGTTATCGGCCCGTCCTACTTTAGCGACATGCCCAAAATACACTCCATAACCGACTCGGCCGCCATTTTTGTTGTTGTGTTTTAAGGTTTCTCTGTGGATTCCTTGTGTTTTCTTAGTTGTTGTGGATTGTGAGTGTTTAATATGTACGGATTTCTGATTGAGGGAAAATTAATTGTGTCAAAGCTGGTTGGTTAATTTTTTGGTTAAAATCTGTACACCCCGACATTAAGTTTTTAATAAAGCCAGTATTCCATGGGTCATTCCACTTCAAATTCTTGAACAAGAAATTTTGCTTGAAATTGTTTTACTCGTACCAAAGTTTTTGCCAAATTGTAAAAATCAATACAAGTTATATACCAACTGTGACTGTTTGGTCAATGCCAGGGGTCTGCCACTCTAACCTAACCTAACCTATACCAACTAATATTTGACTTGAGGTTAGGCACGCGAGAACACCGTAAATTAGTTATTTTGCTGGTTTTGTTTGTTTTTGTATTCGATTTTATAAGACTAGTTTAATTCTCTTGTTCTCTTCCTTTTCAAACTAAAAACACGACGACCAATCATTTTTAAACAAAACCTCAAAAACACTTTTTTATCCTTAAAATCTGATAGGTTTGCTACTACTAAAAATGCCAGAAATCACTACCTTTTTTCCCAACTTGATCAAAAATTGAGAAGAAAGTCCAATTTTTTGGCAAGAATTTAAATTTTAAAGCCCGGACCTGTCTATTATCCCATTCGTCAAACGATAATGTTGCAGTGCGCATGTTTAATAGTGTCCAGCTTTGTTTACATGCGCGAGGCCATAAATCTGCCACTTTCGTGATTATTGTTTGCTTATCTAAAGGTAAATTGTCTATGCTACCGACACATTGTAAATAGGTCAGGTTCTGAATTTCCTTGTGTTTTGTGAAATGTAATTCTATTTCAGATGTTCAGGTCCAGCATTTGTAACATTTTCATACATATTTACCATTATTGGTTTGAAAAAATTGTGAGCCAAATATTTGTTCTGTGCCATTTCATCTTGTTATAGAAATGGTTCACATGATTAGCTACACCACCATATCACCAATATGTGATTCAACCGAAATTTACTTTCTGATATTTTATCATTGAACCTACAGCTGAGAACGGTGTAAAATTGGTGGTTACAGCAGACAAACTTATTGGAAAATTAACATATTTTTATGGCTTACCTGTCAAACCAAGTATAGCCACACGCACACAAGAATAAGTATTTAAATTTTCCTGAGCGTGCAAAATACAATTAGTTTTAAAATATTCATGTATGAAAATTATTAAATATAGCAACCGAGAAACCCATTATTAATAAAAATGCGAAAATGCCTGGCTTATTTTTAACTTGGTCTTAGGAGACATGTTTAACAACATTTTTATGTTGCATGTTGTTTTTGTCATTTCATTTATTACGTTATTCATCCAAAACATGACATTTTAATATATTTAAAACATACTATTTTTTATTTACAACCATTTAGCACATAATACTTGATAGTAAGAACATTATGCTATACATAATACAACAAGATTAACTTCTCATAAAACAAGAAGTGTAATTATGAATTCGTAATTCACTCACTCCTACTTAAATCCCAGAAGTCTTTGTTCCTGGATTTCGATTGAAAATATTACAATTTCTGTCAGTTTTTAATATATAATTTATATTGGTTTTTTAATTTAAAGATGGTTTGCAATTTTCGTACCGGTATTAATTTTGGGATAATTACGATTTTTTTAAAGCACAAAAAACATCAAATAGAAGTTCAACTGATATTAAAAATATATAAAATATATAAAGCAAAAATTGGTCTTTCCTTAGTCAGAATTTAAAGATATTTTGGAGTTTAGTGCTTTTTAAGTGTATGGTTGTAGATAAGGCATAGTGTTTGACTCGCGTATACCATAATAACCTCTGATGATTATAACACTCGCCGCAAGCGGCTCTTATTCTAATCATCTAATTTATACATCATACGCTCATTAACTAAGGGCCCATCCATAAATTACGTAACACGTTAAGGAGAAGGGGTCAACGAAGCTAGACATTGTGCTGCAAGAGGTAGGAGGGGTCATAAGTTTCGTGACGTCACATGTCAAAATCTAAAGTATTAAAACGCGAAACATGTAAACGAAAAACTTAAAAATATTACCAATGATTTTATTAAAAAATATTTTTTACGAAAATAAAAAAGATTTTGAAACTGCCTTTTTAATTTAATCATTTCTAGATCTAAAATTGTAAAATATGTGACGTCACACCAGAGGAGAGGTGACAATATGACACGGACCGTTTGGGGAGTCAAAAAATCATGACATTAGTTTGACTTGATTTATGGATTTTCCCTAGTAGAATGTGAGTTTTTAACTTAATAAATTCAGTAAATCCAGTGCAGTTTTTTTTTTGGAAAAATGCTTGACCACGAGTTTTAACATTTTAAGTTGTGGTAAATATATAATATATAAAAAAATATTGATACAGTGTTTTCCAAATTAGAGACATTATGACTATAACCATAATTTTTTTGAAAGGCAACCCTTATCGACTATTTGTAAAGTGCATATTAAGTTATACTTAATTACCAAATTTCAAATTTTTATTTCTTGTCTTTTATAAGATATTAAACAAACAAAATTTAATTTAATTGAAACATACCTTCTATCCATCTTGAATACTTTTTGTTTAATAAATGTTTAAAATGTCCATTCACTCACTAAAAATCTCGTTTTGAACATTTCTAATTACTTGGAGAGAAATTAACCTACACTCATGTCTTATTCGTGCTTTCAATGCTTTTATAAAATCGACGTTGTGGTCTATGGTCAGCGCAGCGGCCTCACAGATCGTAGGCCCGGGTTCCATTCCCACTGCCGGCAACGTCGATGTTAAATTTGGAATTTGGTTTAAGAGGTTGCGCCGTCTTTCGGAAGAGACGTTAAACTGTGGGCCCCGTGTCATGGATGTTGGCACGTTAAAGAACCCTACCCTCGACAAAGAGGGATTCGGCAAAATTACCAGATAGTGTGTGACAAATTCCCTGGCGTCGGTGATTGGCCTCGTTGCGGAAAAAGGCCGACGTAAAATATATAAATAAAAAAAAAAAAAAAAAAATGCTTTTATAGATAACTGAATAGGCACTTTAAAAATAGTCGGTAAAAAACTAGTGTTGCCATTTAAAAAACTTATCGATAACGTCTTATCTCTAGTTTGGGATACATTATATCAATATTTTTTTAATAAAATAAACCACAACTTAAAACGTTAATACCCGTGTAAAAACGGTACTTACTGGATTTACTGAACTTATTCCCAAGTTACAAAGTCATACCATATACTACTAATGTACAAAAATGCCGTTAAGTCATACGTGGCATTTTTCGTGATCAAATTATAATTTATTGGTTCTATTCAAGATCTGCTCTAAAGGAAAGTTTGTAGTAGTGATAAATTCAGGATCATTGTCTGCTTATCCTTATCTACAACATTTTTATTATTGGCACTAAAGAAGTTTGATTAGTTTTAAAATGAAAAGAAAACAATTAACCAATATGATACAGACTGCATCAAAACTACACTTTTTTGTCTATACTATGCTATAAATAATTATGATACTACGATACATCTGATGTTACTATAATTTTGGAAAATTCCCCATATTGAAACATGAATTATACCAATGGTGGCGTGATTTTTTTCTCAACACGCCCTTTATTTAGGTGATATTGGTGCAGTATTCGGCCTGGGTTTCCCACCATTCACAGGAGGTCCCTTCAGATGGGTTGATCAATACGGAGCTGGCAAATTAGTTGCCAAAATGGAGTCGTACCAGAGCGCTTATGGCATACAATTCAAACCTGCCCAGACACTAGTGGATATGGCCAAGGACCCAAGCAAAAAATTTCATTCTAGTTAATTTATGATTCAAAAGTATTTTGTTTGTTATTGCCTTTTTATACGATTTGTTTTTTGCAATAATTTGTTTGTATAACAAAGTTTTATATTCAGATTGTTAATTTTTCTGCTTTGTGTAATTATTAAATCGCCAATATGAATGTTTTTAAAAGCTTTTTAATTGTCGATAACTTTGAATTATAAAAAAACTGATTTTGTTTTAAGAGCAAACACTATAGTGATGCATTTGCCACTTCGTTTTTTGATCATTATTTCGTTACTTCTTCGTTTTATCCGAAATATGGCCAAATACCACTTTTACATTGCACAGGAAGAAAAAATAATAACTACTTGTTATGTTTCACAAATTTAATCAGTTTCCTGACACGCGTTTCGGCCCTTTCGGGTCATTTTTAAAGGAGTACAAGAAGATACTAAATTCTACGTGACATTACAAAGGTATTTATATCATATTATGGTAACTATAAACATGTCATAAAATTAAAATTAGGATTAGAATATTAAATGGTCAACTCTGGGTTTTCCAAATTTATTAAAGGTACAGATACATATTTAGTCCTAAATAAGTGTGCTATTAAGAATTAGGGAAGCACCTGAAGGTATTTCAGTTTGATTATTCACAACATTACATTTGTTTTTTATGGCTTTTTTGATAGCTATTGCTTTATTGTGCATGTATATGGGTTTTATATTGTTAGAGAGAGTGATTGTGTAATATGCAGTGATCAGCTAAACCTTTTTTTTAATAGATGTTTTGTGTTCTCTAAGCCTGGTGTCAAAATATCTACCTGTTTGTCCAATGTAGATAGCCTCGCAGTTGTAGCATTCTATTTGGTAACCCCACTTTGTAAAAGATTGTTTTTAATTTCTATTTTAGCATTGGATATGTGTGTAGGGGTAGAAATTTTGAGACCAGGCTTAAAGAACACAAAACATCTATTTAAAAAAAAAGGTTTAGCTGATCACTGCATCTTACACAATCACTCTCTCTAACAACATATAACCCATATACATACACAATAAAAGCAGAAAACTAAATTTACTAGAAACAATATCTATCAAAAAAGCCATAAAAAACAAATGTAATGTTGTTAATAATCAAACCGAAATACCTTCAGGCGCTTCCCTAATTCTTAATAGCACACTAATTTAGGACTAAATATGTATCTGTACCTTTAAAAGTTAGGAAAACCCACAGTTGACCATTCAATCTTCTAAATCTAATTTTAATTTTATGACATGTTTATAATTTTTTAACTTATGACTGTAGGTAAGTGCTACCCAAAGACGGGTATTTGGCCGTTTTTTGGAAAAAACTAATAATAAACGAAATATTGATAAGAAAAGGAAATGGCAAATGGAATACTAGTGTTTACTGTTAATATTACAGGATGATGCAGAGGTTGGCCCAACATATGAAACCTCATGCAAAATTTAAGGTATGAAATATGAATATTTTGACCAACTAACTGCCAAATTTTGACGTGATTTATCTAGTAATTAAGGGGTTATTTAGAAAAAATGTAAATGTAAAATTTTTGAAATTAGAAAATACTGTTCTGAAACTTCATAATAAGAGTAAAGTAAGCAAATGTCAATAACTGACACGCAGTATTTTTATGACAAGACAACAGTTAAAAAATTGGTCAGATTGTTTTTGAACACTGACAAAATTATCAAAATATTTGCTGGTATCAGCATTAAAATAATGGAAATCCTTATTATTTATTTTAGGAACATTAAAGATAATTTGAAGAAGTGGTCCATGCTTAAAGTAGAGTTAAAAGTATAGGAAAGAACGAAAAAACTAAAAGTCTTCCTCCACAAAATTTAATAGAATATTGAAAATCTTTAGGGGTCTCTACATGTTTCGAACGTAGAAACCTTCATCATCAGGAGACAGAAAATTTATATAGTGCTGATGGTATTAGCAGAAGAGAAAATGGTGTAAAACCTTTTATGGCATTGAAAAATTGAAATGTAGAAGTGACATAAAAAAAGGTAGAGGAGAGTTAAAACCTGCTGAGCATGTGAAAAAAGTTAGTAAAGGAAGTCCAAACAACCAAACAAAATGAGGAAGAAGAAAAAGGCCTTCTAAAGAGAAGGTGTCTAGGATTTTTTAAATCCTTTATATAAAATTTTTGGCAAAATATTTAATATGTCTGTAAGACAGTATAAAGATAAGAATCGTCATTTGTTTCTTATTTTTATACTGTCTTACAGAAATATCAATGATTTTGCAAAAAAATGTATATAAAGGATTTAAAAAATCCTCGACGCCTTTTCTTTAGAAGGCTTTTTCTTCTTCCTCATTTTGTTTGGTTGTTTAGACTTCCTTTACTAACGTTCTTCACATGCTCAGCATGTTTTAACTCTCCTCAACCTTTTTATATATGTCACTTCTACATTTCAATTTTTCAATGCCATAAAACCTCCATTAAGGTTTTATACCATTTTCTCTTCTGCTAATACCATCAGCACTTCTATCTCCTGATGATAAAGGTTTCTACGTTCGAGACATGTAGAGACTCCTAAAGAATTTCTATATTCTATTAAATTTGGTGGAGGAAGACTTTTAGTTTTTTCTTTCTTTTCTATTAAAGTGCATAAAAGCAAGTTAGTTTCGCTTGTTGAATTATTTTTTAAACTTAGATACACTCTTAGTCTAAAAGAAACAACCTGACAACCTGAAATTTTGCATCGAAGTTCCTATGAATATTCATATTGATATTATTTTGTTTGTTAAGAAGCCAAACGATTTTCCTTAGCAAGATATTTTTAATACTCATTTGGGCACGATACTTTCTTATAAATACGTTGAGATAGTTCTTCAAATTATGAAGGAGTTTTTTAAATTAAAAATAGCGTTATCCTTTTACTTGTATATACTTATTTTTTGCAAATTTATATTTTAATATTAGAGTTTTAATTAAAAAGTTTTTGAAATAAAATTAAGCAGGCGACTATAATGTGTACTGAGATCGTAAGCTTTTTCCCTTTATATAAATATATTGTTAGTTTTTAAATGCTTTTTTTTTTAAAAGTATTCCTGATACATTTATCAATATATTTCATCCTAACTCGTATTTCGGTTTTCCACTTGGTGCTACCGGTAATTTATTGAGAAAAAAATTTTTACTCTATTGTCCATAGGTAATGCCGTGTTTTACTTATATTTCGGATATTTTTCTTGTTGATTGTCATTATCATTTTAATGTAATTTTATTATGTATATTTTCTGTGTTTTTAACGGGTTATCATAGAGAAGGGGATATATTTCAACTTATTATATATTTAACATATCCTATTAATAACAAAAAGTACCTGGAAACTAGTTGCTTACCTAATGGGATTTTAGTGTATCTATGGAAAATAAAAGAATTGTCGTAAATTAAACAATAAATATCAAAAATATAAAACTTATTTTTTTTTTATTTATTTATTTAATTTCCCAACCAACTTTACAAAAGTTTATTACAGGGAAATTTCTAATTACAAAAAAAATTTAATTAATTAAGATTAAGAGTCAAAATTATACAATAATTATAGTATCATATTATATAAAAAAAAAAAAGAAATAAATAATATGTTATATTTTTAATAAATGTTTTTTAAATAAATAGGTATTTGAACGTTTTTATATTGATTGTATTTTTATTTTTTTTTTGTTATATATGGTACTATAATTATTGTATAATTTTGACTCTTAATCTTAATTAATTAAATTTTTTTGTAATTAGAAATTTCCCTGTAATAAACTTTTGTAAAGTTGGTTGGGAAATTAAATAAATTTAAAAAAAATAAGTTTTATATTTATTGTTTAATTTAGGACAATTCTTTTATTTTCCATAGATACACTAAAGTTATTTTAAATATAATAGTTCAATAATATGTATACAAGGTTAGTTGAAATAACCGGAACGGCTAATTTTCTTCAAAACTACTAAGGCTAAATCAATGAATTTTGGTACAGGTGGATAACTTAAAAAATTGAATTAAAAATTGACAATTGCGACGTTGCCAGATATTTAGTTTTTTCTGTAACTCTAGGAATGTTTTTTTTTTTCAAATATAACACTACTCTTTTTTTTATTGACTTCTAGTTCTGGGAAAAAAAGTTAATTAGTTACAACTCTTAACTCTAAGAAAAATCCAATCCATTTCCATTTAAAAACGTTTCAAATAATGTGAAAAGGAAGGTTGGTAGACATAATGTACCTAATAGTATCGATAACGATAATAACAAAAAACAACTACTTACAATAACATAGCTAGTAAACTTGCATATTATAGTACACTACATTAATTTGATTATGAAACCGATAATATATAAGTAATTTTTACTAGCTATGTTATTGTTAGTAGTTGTTTGTTGTTATGATCGTTATCGATACTATTAGGTACATCATGTCTACCAACCTTCCTTTTTACATAATTTGAAACGTTTTTAAATGGAAATATATTGGATTTTTTTAGAGTTAGAGTTATAACTAAGGTAAACGACCAATTATCGATACTTTTAGATACAATATGTATTATAAATTACATTATTTGTGACATAAATTTATTATTCCTGATGATCTTCTGAGCTTATGACTATAATTTGTTAGTTTTATAACGAATATGGATGGAGATACTTATTATTTTAAACAGTACTTACCTTAATCTTTTCAATATATTCACCAACATAAACCTAAATTGTATGCACATGCAGAAGTTTTTTAAAATTCCGCCATATTAGTAATCCCTACACTTGTGTGGATTAATACAGCGTTGTCAAACTTGTTAAGGCAGTTACAGAAGCGGAAAATTTAAATTAATTTTCGGCCGTTTTCTTAATATTGTTTAGGGAAGTGGGGGGTGTCCATAAATGGTTAGGTGTTGATAAATGGTCAATTGCCTTAATTAACTTTTTTCCCATAAAACTATTTGAGATAAAAATTTGATACTATCAGAAAATGGTAATGTTGATGGGAGGAATCGAATTCAATAAAAAAAAAGAGTAGTGTTACATTTGAAAAAAAACATTCCTTGAGTTACAGAAAAAACTAAAAATCTGGCAACGTCGCAATTGTGAATTTTCAATTCAATTTTTTAAGTTATCCACTTGTACCAAAATTCATTGATTTAGCCTTGGTAGTTTTGAAGAAAATTAGCCGTTCCGGTTATTTCAACTAACCCTGTATAACAATAAACAATTTGATATAAAAAAAACTTTTCGGCTTTTAAAAGTAATTTTAAAAAGCATTATTTAAGCGTCGGATTGGAAGACTAACTAATTGTTAATCAAAATCCTACCTTTTTGAGCCAACTGGTATGTTACTGTGACCGATAGTTATTTTTAGTTATTATATTTCATAATTTAAAAAAATTTATTTTATATTTTGGCGCAAATACATATATCTTTATTATTATTAGATATGGATGGTATCAAAAAAATTAAGATCTGGCTGGATTTCTTTAAATTAACCTTGAATACAAAATTAATTACGTAGCATTCTCTCTTCGTTTAATCGTCCTAATTTTAACAATATAAGAATTGAAAATCTTGAAGAAGTTATCTGTGAGGTAAACTCATTATTTAGGACTGAATTACTATTGATAAGCGTCTTAACTGGGAGCACATATTAGTTATTTGACAAACGCTATTAGAAAGTTAATTCATAGATTCTATATTTTAAGGGAAATTATTGGTAGAAAACCAGTACTCTCCCTATATAAGACTAGTAGAATATCTAATAAGATATAGTATAATTGCGTGGGGTGGGATCTACAAAAATCGCTAAAAACCTCTAAATGTCCCTCGAAATTATATCCTAAAAATAATCTATAAAAAAAAGCGACTCCACATATTTACTCTACAATTCAGAAATCCTAAATGTTCGATCAATGTATTTGTTATCAACTGCTGTATACATGTAACACATGAAACCTCCACATTAAGAAATTACATTATTCACCCATATCAGACGCGCAATGATATAAACGGACAGTTGAGAATTCCCAACAGTAGTAACAGAGTAGCTTTTAATTAAACCTTTTTATTACTTAGTTAATAACATTAAGATTACTGTATTATTAATTAGTAGTAAATTTTGCACATACAGGAATTTAGTACTCTAGGTGCAAAACTAAAAAATTGGATTTAAAAAAAAAACCTTGTCGGGCTTCCATTGTCTTTATTTTGTTACTTAACACAACGTTTCGGTTAGTTAGTATCCCTAACCGTTTTCAACGATCCAGAAGACCTTAATATTAAAAATTCAAATATCAAAAAAGATTTAGAACGGAATGGTTACCGTGAAACCATTGTAACTAATACCATCTCAAAACTTAAAAATCGCGAAGTAAAAACTAATACAGAAACAAAAGAGGAGCAAGCATTTCTTACAATACCTTATCCCTTGCGAGTGTGGCGAATCGTACGTTGGAGAAACAAAAAGACCTCTTCCCGTACGAGTTAGAGAACATCGGAAGCATACTCAAAGAGGTGAAACTTCGAGATCAGGCATAGCGGAACATGTATGGACCATCCAACATAATATACAGTGGTCAGAAGCCAAGATTTTGGACACGGAACAGCACTGGAGAAAACGAAAATTCAATGAAGCAGCTTTCATGAATCAAAATACCCATATATTTAGTAAACCAAGTACAGATATCCCCAATATCTGGAAGCCTCTTCTTGTTCAAAACCAACAGCTCAAACGTCACACTCCAATAAGCACTATATAGGCGGAGTCATCAAGCTTCACTGCACATGGATAATATTTAAGACAATAGCCTTAGAATTATAATTTAGTTTACACTTGAAAACGGTTAGAGATACTAACTAACCGAAACGTTGTGTTAAGTAACAAAATAAAGACAATGGAAGTCTGACAAGGTAATTTTTTTTTAATATTACTTCATTGTCTAAATTATCGTAAATTAAAGAATTCTTCAAAATAAAACTCGCGTAGGTAAACGCAAATTATAAAAAATTTTGCTTCATACTTTTATCGATAGTTATCAGGACAATTCGTTTGTTTTCCATAGATACACTAAAAACCCATTAAGTAAGCATCTAGTTTCCATTTACTTTTTGTTCTTGATTTAATTAAAAATATATCGTTTACTTTATGGTAACCCCATACTTTTCTTGTCGTTTTTAAACACCACGATGACGAGAGATACAAATAAAACTTTAATTTCCATTTATTGTCCAATTTGACCGCTTTCTGTAAGCTGCAATAAAATTAAATTATGATATTACCTACTAAGTTAAACTGGTGCTTTCAAAACTTTTATTCAGATATTACGGGACAAAGGTAAGAATCAGTCCAATGAAAGAAATGCTTAAACAGGAATTTTAGTTAAAAAGCTGCTGTTTTAAAGGAGGATAGACTATTATGTGAAATAACAGAACAATTTTCCAGCCCTTTCCCAAAAACCCTCCAAATAAGATTATACAAATGTTGTAGAGCATTAAATTTGACACAAGAAAGGTCATTACTACTTGTTTCTTATCTACAATCCATAAGAGGTTCGCAAAATTCGAAAACAATCCTTTGGTCGCGTCTTTAATAATTCTTTCTACAGACTAACAGAGCCCTTTTTATATATACATGACGATTTTTTCTAAAACTATTGAATTTATTTTAGATCATTATTCTTTGAAGTAATATATAGAGGAGGAGGTCGCAAAACAAAATACTGTAAATTGAAGAGCATCGAAAGGCTGTGCATGATTTATAACTTCCCTAACACAGGAACTAACAGAGGTAAGATAGTTGCACAGTGACCTTAATACACTTGATTGCAGTGCAATTTTTCGGTTTATCGGAATTGAATAGTTCAGATATAATTCAGAATGAGTCAGATGTCGTATTACAAGAAGTTATAATTCGGAAAAATATTTCAATAAGTTATAGTATTTCTATAAAGATGCCGATACCACGGTAATTGTGTCTGCAAAGTAATAAAAATTGCGGTTACGAAGTGCAGATACGGCGCGGGGAGAGGGGGGCTGAAACTAAAGGTGCCCATTTAGATAAACCTCTCTAATACGGTTGTGATACATACCTCAATAAAACCACCAGTGATATAAAGGTGTTATGTCGCATTTTTTTTTGAAAACTACTTTTTCTACTTTTTGAGCATCCCTGGTATAGATCTTACTATTAGTAAACCTTAAATGCAGCTTTCTTCATAATAAAAGATTTTTTAAAGGATAAAGGTGTTAAGTCACTCAAACATCTCGCATGTTACAATTTTGTTACATGACAATATGAAAAAAACTATGAATTTGCTTTTATTACTATTATTAACATTAGTTAATTTTACCTAATTTATGCGGCGTTAGTAAATAAAATTAAATAATAATTTAAAAAGTTCTAAGTCATAACGCGTTTTATTGAATAACTTCGAAGTTTAAAAATTACATGACACCTTTATAAACTTATGTCTTCAATTATAAGAATGTCAAATGTTACTACACAATATATTTTTCATTAATTTCAACATGTTTTTCAAGAAGAATAACAATGATTAAATGGTACTTTAACCAACATGGAAAGTAGTTCTTGGAGAGTATCCTAAAGTTCTCTGCGATGTTTCGTGATAGACCCATTCCAAGCAAAACAACATCGTGAATATTGTTAGTAGTTTTGAAAATAAAGGTACTGTTATTATTAAATAATACTGCTTAGAGCAAAGTGATGGTGTACTCGATAGTAGAGCTCGAGAAATGAAATTTCTAGTGATTTAAGTGTTTGCACTAGATTGTTTTGATTATTTCAAAAGGCCGCATTCGGCCATAACACAGGCCTATAATAGGCTACCATAATAATCGTGTAAATTCACAGTTTTATTTATTCATATGTTTCTAAAGTATTTTAATTTTAACTTGATAAAAGGACTACGAAGCTAATTGCATAAAATACGTGATGTTAAGAAAACAACAAAAAAATAATATCTCTTCTACGTTAACAATCCTTTCCTTCAGTTGTGTGTTCCCATTTTGTGTTGTACTTTTGAGTTCAGAAAGAAGTAGGACATCGATTGTGTGTTGTAAACCTACCCATAATCTTGGAAAGTTCATAAAAAGGTAGGACAAGCTATTGACTGTGTTCAAATTATAACAGACTAAACTTTTTATTTATTGGGCTAGACTTAAATGTGTCATATTTATAATTTTTATCACCATTTTTTCTTCGTTTCATTAAAAAATAACAAGTCTAACTTAATTCAAACATTTTATTGTACACAATATAATTAAAAAAAAAAAATTACACCTATTTAATATTTACTATAATCGCTCCATTTTTTTGTAAAAGCTCATTCAGTCTATTGGATATCGATAAGTATAGACCTCTCACAAAATCAAGATCATCACTTAACTCGTTCCACGTTTCTTCAATAAATGAAACAAGTTCATTTCTGTTAGCTAGTCTGAAATTTGCTTTATATATTTTTCGTGTCATTAAACCCCACACGTTTTTTATTATATTAATATCGGGACTTTTTGAAGTTTCCACGCACATTGCTCTGGAACCAATCCTTGACCATACCCGCGCTGTGAACCGGGCAGTTGTCGTGTAGGAAAATACATCTCTGATCAGGGAAATGTTGCGATACACTATAGGCATCATAATATATTCCAAAATGTTCTTGTAAGTGACTACATTAAACCTTTCATTTACAATCCAACACACTCACACAAGTCAATGCATGATAACTCACCCATGCCCATACATTCACCGAAAATCTCCCTGATCTTTCGGAATTACTGATAAAATTTTCAGTATATCTTGTATTGCGAGGTCTGTATACCCTGATATGTCCGTTGAACGTAGACTGAAAAACTTTTTCGTCAGTAAAGACTACTCTATTCCAGTCTGGCCGCAAAATATTATTTTAGGCAAGAATAATTCGTGCCTGTTTGTGTTCTTCCCCTAATTTAATTTTTTTGGCGGCAACATCATTTTTTGAATGGGATTCTTTTACCCTATGACAACCTGTCGGTCTCGAACGGACTCGAACCTGGAAAATTTGTTTGCTGAATAGCAGCTCGCATTATTTAAAAGGGATTTTCCTCCAAGTACCTATTGCACAAGACCCTTGTCATGTTCTTGCGTTGTTTTTCTTGGTCTTCCGGGAGGCTTTTTCTTATCCAAAGTTCCATCCGCTTCCCATCTGTACTTAATATTTTCTATCGTTTTTTTTCCTACGTCCATTATAGCAGCAACGTCTCGTATGGGTATTTCGTCATTTAAAAACACAATTATTTGAGTCCTTTGAACATTGTCAAGCCTATAGGAATTATGCTTCGAATCAATAACTAGCTACTTGTAAAAAATATTTGTTTTTAAATTTAAAAAAAGGATGTCAGTTGTCAAACTTTTGATGTTTTTTAAAAGCCTGGTTTACATAGGATAAGAATCCGTGCCCTACTTCTTTCTGAACTCAACTGTACCTACAAGAAACATGAAACTGAAAATAAAAATCCTCACTGTCCTTCATTCAGAAATGCAGAAACGCTTCTTTTCCTCGCGAACCAAAAGCAAACAAATCTGTAATCGTTAGTTAGAATTTAGACACCTGACAGTTTGCGCTAATATTCGCTCGAATATTAGCTAAAAATTAAAATGATTTCAATTTTCCCGTCCCACAGATTTTTAATTTTGCCAATTCGTAAAAAATTGAATATGATGCTGTAATTTTTCCCGACACTATATTTAATTTGAAATCGGCCAATGGGAGAATATTCGCGATCCGCAATTTAAGTTTACCTATATCATTGAATATAAAACTATAAGAAGGCCATATAAGCAGATTTCCTAAATCTGCTATGTTAAATTTATAGATGGCACAATGAGTCACCAACAATAAAGCGTGTTGATGCAGCCACTAACGACAAGCCTTTTCACTGCTAAATTAAAAACGTTGTTGCCGCCTGTCTGTTTGACTTGCTGCATGATCCTCTCCCCACTACCATAACCATACCGTCACGCGCGTCGCGGTGCCAGGATTGCCTTGCACTGGCATAATATATCGTCGGCTTAGTGCAAAAATTCATTAAGGCAAAATTGACAGTTTTGAGTAAAACCCAGTTTTAAGAAATGGCGGAGTTTAAAGTGAGTTATTAAAAAAATGTGCAATAATGTTATGCCTACAAAGTTGTCGTGCATATGTACAAACTTTTTTCAATATATTTTTACAAAATAGTATTTATTATATGCACAATTCCTTAAGTGACTTAGTAAGTTTTTGACCCAATTACAAATAGCTTGCTGTCGCTTTTTATCTACTTTTATTTGTATAACATTTAACACCTAATGCAACGGTAAAATCATTATGAAAATAGGTCCAATTACCAGGTCCAATTACCCCGGAGTAATCAGCGCGCGTACATATTTTTATCAAAAACATACATTCCGGCTGGAATTGAGAACCTCCTATTTTATTGTCTGCTAAAAATGCTTAAGTCCTTAAAAATTCCAATAAAATACGATATGCGGCAACACCACGACATCACATCAGTGAATTTGAGACATCTTTTGCCGAGACGCTATAACTATAGATTTACGAGCAACTCCACAATGGCGGCCAAACCGTCTCCAATACAGTCTAAAACAGTGTTGTCAAGTTTTCTCGAAGATCCGCTATTCTTATAGTTTGATATTCAATGCCTATATGAGACTAGCTTAAATATTTTGAGGTTAGTGTTGCTTGTCAAATTATGTCAAAACGTTGACATCCGTTTGTAATATTTTGAGTTTAAGGAAGTAGTCCATGCTCTCAGTGGTTATATATTAAAATAAGGGAAATAAAATCACAAAATAGTTTTGATGAATATAAATTACCTCAAAAGAGTTTAGTACAAGATGGTAGGACATGTTTCGACCTTAGAGAAGGTCATCATCAGCTACACAATAAAATAAGAGTCCCAGCTCCCTATCCATATCATCATTGCAAATCGGGCAACCAACAAAAACTCATTTGAATAAAATTTTGATAGGAAAAAATACCATTTCATTAAACATTAGGGCTGTACCTGCTTGAAAGTGTTAGGTCTAAATCTATTAACTGTATAATTTTACTTAAAGATAGCATCATCCATCCTGATTTTGTTCTATAATTTTATAGGTTGATTTTAAAAACGCTTCCAAACCTTTACTATTCATAACACACATTGCCCAGAACAGAACCATGCAATTTACACGACGACTAGTTTAAACCTATAGTATACAACGAAAAAGGTTAGGAAGTTCAATATGTAATAATAATAATAATAATAATAAACGTCTTTTATTAGGATGAATAAAGAAAACAATTACAAAGACTAACAATAATAGGCAGACAAGCAAAAGCGGGGCGCAGTCTAGCCACAAAGGCTATTCTACTGAACCCCACACTGCTTGCTAAAATAATAATAAAAAATATATAATATAAAGAATTATGAATTTACAGATATTATATAAATATCGTAGAAAGAAATTTAAAAAAAATTGGATTAAATAGTTAACATTCTAGAAAAAAGGAAAGTACGCTACATTCTGACCTGATGGAGAAGACGACAAAACATAATTTGAAGAATGACCTGCAAAACATTGATGAAAATAATAATTTAACAAGCATCATTAACGAAGTTGTTCATTTTGAATACTGAGTAGATATTTTTTATATTGCAATTTAAATTTGTTACTGTCAAGGGAAACCATTTCATTAGGTAAGGAGTTGTATAATTTAACAGAGTTGTAGGTAAATGATCTCTGAAACATGGCACTCTGATGTTGAGGCACTGTCAACCTATTAGGAAATCTCATGTCACGTGAATGTATATTTTTACGAAATACAAACCTAATTTTTAAAGAAAGAGGCAGAGCCGGATTATTTAGAGTTTTAACCAAAAAATTCCCCAAATGTAAAGTTCTACGGTTGTTCATTACTAGCCACTTGAGATTTTTAAACGTATGAGAAATATGATCAAATTTTCGAAGTCCAAAAATAAGGCGGGAGCATGTATTCTGTAACCTTTGTATCCTATTCCTATCTGCTACATCAAGGCATGGCCCATAAATGAAATCGCAGTAGTTAAAGCTGGATAAAACGAGACTTTCACACAGCATTTTACGCAATTTAAAATTTAGGACATGACGGTTGTTGTATTATTCTCTTAAAGACATATATGACTTTTGAATTAGCTTTTTGACATACTCCCAAAACCTTAGTTCAGTATCCAGGATTATACCCAGATGTACTAGCTACCTGTTAGACCTGCTAGTCAGCTATTTCAAACCACTTAACAATAGAGATTACGAAGGACTTTGTTTTAAAAGTTGTAAAAGTTTCCTATGTGCTGTGATTCTATGCACGATACCGGTGAGGTCCCGAAGTGTTACTATATGTACCTATTCCGACTTTTGCAATTTTGGTACAAAACACGGGATTAAATAAATTAAAAGTGAGTATTAGTAGACGGCTACAAAAGTCTTCTATACAGGGTGTGTCAACAAGGTGTTCGCCTTCGATAGCGCCTAAACTATAAGAGATTTATAAAAAAGTGTTATATAAAAGTGATAGGATTTACAATGGAACGTCAAAATATTTTATGATATACCTACAGGATGGCTCAAAACATTGGAACTAGGTAGTAGGTAATTTTTTTTTAAAATAAAACACCCTAAGTATATATTTTTTCTCTTTTTGATTCCACTAGACAGAAGCTCTACAGTCATATTTGCTTTTTTTGACTCGGAGGGTAGCTTCTGGTTGCTATGCTGTGCGGCTAGTGTCACGGGAAATTGGTTCAGCTCTTGCTCGGACTGTTTACCATTCGTCAGTGGAATCCCACCTGCACTATGGAATTGTATTCTGGGGAAATACATGTAATTACCTGCTGAATTGATATGAATAGATAGGTATATTTGCAATATACTAGTAGGGAGTCATGCAGACCGTGGTTTAAATCCAAAAAAAAATTAAGCTTTACATCTCTGTTCATTCTGGAAACGGCATGCATGATTTACAAGCGCAAAGACACTTTACCAGTGCCTGAACATTCTTATGGTACTAGGCAGTCGCGGGATCTTCATCTGCCGATACCTTCTTCAGCTTTGGTAAGGAGGTCGATCATTTTTGAAAGTAGAAAGATTTATAACCACCTTCCTAGGTTTATCAGGGCTCGTCCTACGCTCGTTTTGTTTAAGAGCTCTTTGATACAGCTTTTGGTGGAGAGAGCTTACTACGAGTTGGGAGACTTTTATAATGACGAATTATAGAATTGTATTTGGTCTGTGGTTCGCACTTTTGATTTTACATTATTTGTCGTTTTCTTCTTATATACAGAACTGTGTGTACTCGCATCTGTTTTAGCGATTACTTTTAATGTTCCTCCTTTTTGGGTTTCCAATTTTTGATTACCTATATTTAAATATTTTTATTATTATTATCATTTATTTTTTATTTTTCTGTAAATTGTTTTCAGCTTTGTCAATAAAATTTTCTCTTGGACAATAAAGCATATATTTGACTTTAACTTTTGACTTTGAATTTGATTGCGACGTTGCCAAATAATTAATTATTTTCTCGTATTTTAAAAAAATTATGGGAGTTATTAAAACAACCATAGTTATAGTTGTCTAAGGAATCAATAAAATGAAATAGAATTTTTACCATATTATGTAACCATATCACTAGTTGATCTATTTATCATACAGGGTGTTCATGCAGTCTTGGCAAATCTCGCCAATTTAAGTATGCAATATTTTAATTTTTTTAAATGGAACATCCTGTATTTTTTTTACAGATAAGGTGTATTTTTTTAATGCCTTTATTTTTTGTTAAATATATCACGCACCTAAACCTTCTACTTTTTGAAATATTTTAAAATTTATGGTGAGCTACACGAAAATTAATAATTTTATTATCTTAATGAATGCCATGGACGAAATATAAAGATAGACATAAATATGTATATATTTTCAAGAGTTCTCTTTAGAGAAATCATACAACCAAAAAAAAACTATTATAATTAAGATGAACGTCTACAAATTTATATTATAAATAAAATTAAATTAGAAATAAATATTAGAGATAATTTAAAAAAAACGTGTGGTTATAAATTTTGTTTAATGTGTTCAAATTATATGAACAAATTCTTTTTGCAAATGAGTCGATTACGTTTCTTAAGTTATATGGAGTAATGGTTTGGAATACCTCTCGAATTCGATCCTGCATATTTTCTCTTTTGGTAGGAGCCGTCTTATATACTATTTCCTTTACATATCCCCACAAGAAAAATCTAGTTTGATAAGGTCGGGAGACCTTGTTGGCTAAGAACCTTGGCCTCCCTTACCAATCCAACGGTCATAGAAACGTCGGTTTAAAAATTGCCTCACCAGTAGACTGTAATGAGTCGGCGTTCCATCCTGCTGAGTCCACATTTTTTCACGAGTATGTTCCACTAACCCAGTGCATTTAGCACTTCTAAATGATTCTGCAAAAAATCAAGATACAAAATTCACCAGTAAAATTTCCTTGAAAAAAATGTAGCCCAATATTATTATTTCTTATTATACTTGTCCAGACATTAAGCGACCACCGATGTTAAAAATGAGTTTCCCGTGTAAAAAAGGGATTGTTAGTTTCATAATAATGGAAGTTATGTTTGTTCACACATCCATTTCTATGAAATGTAGCCTCATCACTACATAATATATTCAAAAACCTAGGTTGCTGTTGTTTCATTCATACATTTAGCCCAGTGGCAAAACAGTACTCTGTTTTCATAATCTTGCAGCTCTAATTCTTGTAATAACTGGATATGATAGGGATGAAAATGTTCACTGTGAAGCATAATGCACTTAAAGGCAGTTCTTTGCCTAGCTGTCTAGTACTCTTGTGAGGATCTTCAACTACTCTTAAAGCCTCCAATAATTTATTGTCAGCGTTAGGCCTTTTGCACACACTCACGGCGACCGTCCTAACGGCACCGTTTACGCGATCTACCGCGTTCGTGTTATCCTTACACACATGCTAGGTTTTAGTCATTTTGATTCGATTATGGATTATGGACGTGCTGTGGCGATTTTAATGTCTTACATGCGTATCAAAATACGAAGAAAGGCACGAAACATAATTTTGTGGGTTCATCCCATCAATATGGGAAGGAAAAAATTTGCTGCATTCTTTGTACTATTTTTGTCAATTGAGGGAAGACGAAAAAAAAAACCTTTGATGACCTACACGAACGATTAAAAAATTCGCTTCAACGTCAAGATACATATATGAGAGAGTGCATACAGCCTATGGAAATGTTGGCTGTTACAATCAAAATCAGGATTGACCCCCAAAAAATTTCCTTCCAGGCACTTCTTGTGCAGTTTCTGCCCTTATATATAGAACTTATTTGTCCCAAATAACCGGCCTTGCTTCCACCAGAGATATAAGCATATCGGTATCTATATCTACTGCCATTACGAAAAATATGTTTATGATAAAATATACTAAATAAAATAATGTTCCCGCCAATGAACCAAGAAAATGTAGTAAGCGCGGTGCATGTGCATTGTGCAAGCATCAATTAAATCTTAAACTCTACTGGGCATGTCTCTCCGTCAACACGGTAACGGTCGCCGTGAATTATATTGGGGGCTCACGGTGACATCGCGGTGGAACGGAACTGTTTACAGGGTGCCGGTGCGTGTGAAAGGTCACATATGATGCCTAATTCCTTAACCGTATAAAAAACGATGCCGTTAGGACGGTCGCCGTGAGTGTGTGCAACAAAAGGCTTTAGTCGCTGGCTTGACTCGTTCATGTGTTTCATAATCGATATTTCCTGTTCTTTCAAATCTCTATTCTAATCGCTCAAACGCAGTTGGATGAGGATGTATGGAAAAATTTCATTTTATTTTTTTGAAGTGAAAACTTCTTTAGGCGCGTTTAGCACTTTTTGTGGGCACTGAATTAAACTGAGCCGTCACGCGTACACCCGTCACGCGTAACGCACGGCTGTGTTACGCTCGAATTCGACTCCTATATTCAATCCGAACTGACCCGAATGAACGTTATATGAAAGAGCATGCCGCATCAGTCGCATTCAGTATCGACGTGGAAACAGTGTGCGTTGTTTGTGTGTTTAAGATCACAAGATAGACATTTGTTGCGTCTCAGGTATGTTCTGGAATTTTTTTCAAGGGTTGTTCAATTTTAGGAAATATATTTATTCGATATTAATAATTTCACCTTGTAGAAGTTTTCACTTCTGTCGTGTGTTCTTAAGCACACACAATTTTTTTATAATCATCTTGATATATGTTTCCATTTTTGCAACTTTATTTAATATGCCCAATTTTATATTTCGTTCATGGCATTCTTGATTAAAATAATAAAATTATTCGTTTTCGTGTAGCTCACCATAAATTTTAAAATATTTCAAAAAGTAGAAGATTTAGGTGCCTGACATATTTAACAAAAAAAAAGCCTTTAAAAAAATACAGGGTGTTCCATTTAAAATAGTTGTAATAATACACATTTAAATTGGCTAGATTTGCTAAGACTACGAACACCCTGTATAATAAATAGATAAACTAGTGATACGGTTATATAATATGTACTTTAGGGTACTTGTGGTAAAAATTTTAATTAATTCTATTGATTCCATAGACAACTATGATTGTTTTAATAACTCCCATAATTTTTTTAAAATACGAGAAAATAATTAATTACTTGACAACGTCGCAATCAAATTCAAAAAAGTAATTATGACTGTAGAGCTTCTTTCTAGTGGAATCAGAAAGAGAAAAAATATATAGGGTGTTTTAAAAAAAAATTTTAGGTACTTCCAATGTTTTGAGCCATCCTGTATATCATAAAATATTTTGACGTTATGCTCCACTGTAAATCCTATAACTTTAATTTAACACTTTTTTATAAAAATCTTATAGTTTAGACGCTATCGAAGGCGAACACCTTGTTGACACACCCTGTAGAACGTTAAAAGCACATCAAAATAAAATTATTTTATAAATATTTGTTATTAAATAAACATGGTATTTTTGAATTTTTCGAGGAATATCTCAGGGGGACTTGCCCCCCTGCCTTAGCCATTCAACCTACATATAACCCAATAATACCAGCTATTGGGATTTATCGATATCAAAGTTTTATCCCCACGCTAAATAGACTTTTTCAATTGATTTTACCCTGTGCCCTATCAATCCCAGCTTTGCGGTAAACGACACCACAAATAAGGGCTTGTTTGGTGTTACACTTCTATTGTTTGTTGACGACCTGCCTGCTAGCCAGCGCAACACTTTCCCTCTCGCCGCAGGAAACGATGACATTCAGAAAAGTTTTCCAGAGTTGCCTAATATTCCGTTTTCTTCAGAAGTGCAGAAGCTTTTTGGTGTGATCAAACAACAAAATGTTGCTTTAATATGTTACTTAATAGCAAATTATACAAAATTGGCCTTTCAAGGCTCTAAACTTGTGTGTTATGAGAAAATTTTGCATGGTTCTCATCCAAGTAGAGGCTGTGATCAGATATATTTGTCAGGTGTTTTTGGCGGACTGTCCTTGGGAAAAAAATTAATTTAAATACGCTTAAGGTGGAATTCTCAACGTCATTCCATCTATTGTCAACCTATAACCTATTTCGCATTGCTTTTTTTAGTTTATTGTTTGATTAACCATTTAAATAAAATCAATATCGTCGGTACAATATTTAGGTAATATCTAACGTATTACAAAAATATCAATTTATTTCATTGCCAATTCTGGGAGAATTGTATAGTAAAAGAAGAATGACATAATGTTAAAAAAAATCTTACCCGATATTTTTCGCTATACAATTCTCCTAAAATATTTAATGAAATTCCTTGATATTTATTTAATATGTCAATTATTACCTATAAAATATGAAGACGATAATGATTTTATTTAAATTTTGTGTAAAAGCTAGAAAATTTAAATAAATATACGCGAAATAGGTTATAGGTTGGCAAGCATGTTGATACTCCCACCTTATTATTGGGCGCCCCAGTCTTATTAGAAAAGGTTTGTTTCTTTCTACGAGGTCCAATAGTTTCCTACCACGTTTGTCATGCGGGTGGTTGTCACCGCGTTGAATTTTTCCGAAGATTTTAAATCTTTTGCGTGTCATCATATTAAATAATGCGAAACACACACAAAAACGGGGCGCGTCGCGCGGTTTTGAAACCGCTTCGGCGCATTGTCTAATGCATGGGCTACTAGCTGAAGTGGTTCTAGAATACCTGAAATAATATGCGACTGGTCAGACGCGACAGTTTTCAAAGCCTGTTTATTTATTTATTTATTTGCAGGTTTCTTTATACTAATATTACAAATTAATAACATTGTTTTTTTTTAATAAAAATATATCCAATAAAAGCATCATTACAAAACCATAGATTAAATCTGTCCGATTTTGTAATGAAAAAATATACACCCATTTAGATTATTAATTTTAATCACATCATAAATATATTTAAAAATATAAAGTAGGTAACTAAGTAATTCAAAAATATTTCACCCAAAAAAAAGGAAAAATTATAAATAAGGGAGAAATTATACCTAATAGAAAAATTGTAATATTTAGTATTATTATTACCTATATATAAGTTGGCTTACCTTTATATAATTTTGCATAATCCATTATTTTAATTTTCTTTTAAATGCCAAAAAACTCATAGTTTTCAAATTATTAGTAGGTAATATATTAAAAATTTTGATGCCAACAAATAAAGCATGATTTTTTAAAAGTGTTAAATTAAAATTATCATAACATAAACATAGATTTGATTTTTGTCTTGTTTGGTATATATGAGTAATGTTATGTAATAAATTTTTATTTATATATAGGTACATATACAGTGTGTGTATAAAGTCTGGAAACGGCTTAATAACATCGTTGTTGCCAGCTTTTTAGTTTGTCTGGAATTCGAACAAATTTTATATTTTTAAATATAACACCCAGTATATTTTTACATTTTTAAATTCCACATAAAATTATAATTATTTTTTATTAAATGCATTATTAGTCTATACTTTATAGTTTCCGAGATATTGACTCTCGAAAAGTGACATTTTTGAACTTTGACAGCTTATAACTTTCTAACAGTATGTCTTAGAGCAAAACGGCTTACATGTCCCTATCTTCAATTTTTATTATCTTCCCAAAAAAATCAACTTCCAGTTAAACCGGAACAACTATATTTCCTGCTTTCGAGTTACATCCGGTTTAACCGAAAGTAGATTTTTTGGGAAGATAATAAAAATTGAAGATAGGGACATGTAAGCCGTTTTGCTCTAAGACGTACTGTTAGAAAGTTATAAGCTGTCAAAGTTCAAAAATGTCTCTTTTCGAGAGTCAATATCTCGGAAACTATGAAGTATAGACTAATAATGCATTTAATAAAAAATAATTATAATTTTATGTGGAATTTAAAAATGTAAAAGTATACTGGGTGTTATATTTAAAAATATAAAATTCGTTCGAATTCCAGACAAACTAAAAAGCTGGCAACAACGCCAATATCGTCATTCGGTGCGTTAGATCCTCTTACACAACTGTACCAAATTTGGTTTAAATCGGCCAGTAAATTGTGATGTTATTAAGCCGTTTCCAGACTTTATACACACACTGTATAAAAAAAATGGTTATCCTGATTTCCTATAAATGATTAGTGATACCAATAGGTACCCCCCCCCTGTAATAAAGTTGTTTTAAACTCAGAATATTATTATAAACAAATAATAATTTTGTAGGAAACAAAATATGTTTATTAAATAATATTTTTAAAACATATTTTTGTTTGAGACCCAAAGCAAATTATTTTATTTAATTAACCAGTTTAAATGGTTCCAGATTTGTTTTTCCAATGGCGCCCGCCGCCTTGACAGAAACCGCGCCTAATTAAAAAAAAATACCTTTATTCATTTTGTCTAAAAAGAACATTTTAGTAAACACCAATAGGGGCGGCACAAGGGCGAAGAGGTTGGGGGAGAGGGGCGAACTCCTCCGGCCGCTCTATACGCTACGCCCCTGGTGATGCACACATTTTTTTAGAATTTTATGCAGAATAAAAAAGAAAGATATCCATTTTAAAAAAAATGAGTTGTCATAACTTGTTTCTGGGTCACCCAGTATACATGAATTTACCTTCAAAAAAACACAGCAAAAATAAAAAATTTACGGGTATGAGCGTTTTGTCGAAAAAAATTTTTTAATAAATTTGTTCCAAGTTTTTTGTTCTTACTGTAGAAAATTGTCGAGTTGAAAGTCATCTTTACTAAAAATATGGTAATTTTATGTTTTCATATTGTTATAATTTATAATTCTTGTTTTAGATTTCTAAATAAATAGTACACGGAATAAAATATGGGTCGGTTATTACGTAGCATTCCTCTATATTATCATCCCATCGGAAAAATAATTTACAGTTTAATCTAGGCTTTTGTTGAATTTTATGAATATTCTAAATGTTTGCATGTATTTGGACTACGAATCTTCTAATTATCTTAAAAAATCATTAAATATAAAGTTACGATTTATTTAAAAAGCGTTTTTAATTTCAGATAAAATTTTAAAATCGGCAGCTTTCATTCAGCAAAGCCAAGTATATTTTAAAATAAATAAAACAGTCTTTGAATACAATGATATTAAAAGGATCAGTAAATTGTTTACATACTGGCAACGCGGCGTTGGAAACGTCGTGCTTCGTCACGATCGGCGCTGAACGTCGGGACGCCTGCGCCTCGGCGCTGCCATCGGGACGTCTCCGGTCCCGGACGAGCGTCCCAGTACCGCGCCGATCCGCACCTCGACTCCGTCGGCCACTATGCCGAGATGACATTATTTTCCCTACGAAGACGACGAATAGTGATTATGACGGCCATCGCGGGCCAGTAAGTGCGTGATGCAGCAGCAGCCCGAAAATGGGGCACCAGCAGGGAGTCCCGCGGCAACGGGGGCTACGGGAACGGCTGCGGCTCGCAGCCACGTGAATGGGGGCCGCTTTGACTTTGACGACGGTGGAACCTACTGCGGCGGCTGGGAGGATGGGAAGGCGCACGGCCACGGAGTTTGTACGGGCCCCAAGAGTCAAGGCGCCTACAGCGGTTCCTGGCATTATGGATTCGAGGTGTCCGGCGTCTATACTTGGCCAAGGTAATCCTAGATAGCCGTCGGCCTGGGGACTGGCGCCCCTCGCGGCCGTCGAGCCGTTTTATTTCTAGGTGCTTCGCGTACGACCGTCGTGCGTCAGAGTGCGCGCTGACCACACACTAGAAACAAATATTGCACACGGCATACGTTTATGGAATAACAAAAAACATTACTTTATAACAATTATTGAATTATTTATAATCATTTAGTAATTTATTAAGTTTAACCAGCTTTTTACTTGCTAGTTTCACTAGCTTTTCCTCTAAAGGGGTCCGAATTTGCATACATATTTATCATAGACTTAAATCATTGAACGATTTTTGATGGAAATTAATTTGTTTTGTCTGCGACGGTGTTCTTGATTTTAGAAAATATTGTTTAGTGCTGGCAACACAGCAACACTTAGTTTTTTAAAAAACTGTCTTGTTTTTTTCTCTGTGACAATTTTTTTCCACCCAAACGCACAAAAGTTTTTTTTAAAATCTGTGGCTATAGGACGTTAATAAAGGGACAGTTGCCACCCTCCAAACACAAGTCAATGTGGCGTTCTTAAAACCAAACTCTTTGTGTCCCTTTAGAATTTTTTAGTCAATGCTGATTGTGTTTGCGTGCGCTATTACTTTTATTACATTATTTTATTTTTTATCTATTTGCCATTACAACAAGTTACAGGGTACCCAGTAAGTGTAGGGCAACCTCTTGAGTAGGGAACGTTAAAATAATTCTGGTGTTTCATATAATTTTTTTTTATAATGCCCCTTGACCGAGATATAGGGTCCCAAAGGGGGACCAAGCGATTTACCTACACCTACATGGTAACATTTAATAGGTGTTTTCCATTTGTTTCTTTTAAACAGCAAAGCAAAGTAAAAATATTTGCTTAGATAAGTTGTTGAAGGAACGCTTCGCCAACAACTTCGTATAGTTCGTTCGTATGGGAAATAGAGAGGGCCATACTTAACCCCAGCAAGGAGGGAGGAAAAAATATTTGCTGCGTGGTAAATTTTTTAAAGGAACGCTCAACTTGTCCGTTGGCTTTGCTTTGCTATTTAAAAGAAGCCTAAACTTTGCTAATATTTCAGAAAAGCCAGAAACTGAAAAATTTTAACACCTCATGGCATCGAATTAAAAATATTATTTTTGTACAGGGTCTTTGATTATATTTACGTGACTTCTGGAGTCTTTGTTTTTGAAGATAGAAAAAAATGTTTTATATAAAAATTGTAGTTGGTCTTTTATGTTATCTTTTGAAATTATCACTACAAAAATATAGCTTTTGAAAAATGGGAAAATATAGGCAATTTCAATTTTTTTTAATGGAACACCCTGTGCGTCACAACGAAAGATCTTTCTTTTCTGATTTCAAATATATATATACAGTGACCGGCAGAAAGTGCGCAGCATATGGGAAAGTTTTTTTATCTTTAAGTTTAGAAAATTTATTTTATTTTAGATAGGTTTTGCATGTTCTCAAACCAAAATAACACCCATTAAATCCAGTAAAAGTCTTATGGTATACGAGGTAGGATCAAAAATCTGAAATTCCGCTAAGAGTAAAGTACCTCCATCTTTCATTTTAGAATATTTTTTACTAAGAATTATTGTTTAAATTTCAAAGTTATACCCAAATTCCAAATTTCGCTTATTTTGGACAAAAAAATGGATTTAATCGTGTTTTCTGAATAACCCTGTATAAAAAATAAATGGCAACCGAACAGTACAAAAATAAGATTGTCTGCAGACTTTGTTAGAGATTACCGTCGATCATAAGTCTGATTAGTTTGTTTTCATAAAATTATGGCTTTTTAAAATAAAAACATAAAAATATTAAATATTTTTGCTGCACACCGTATTTTATTTTCTGAGGGAACAAGTTAATTCCATCTAACTGATATTTTTTGATTTACATTGACTTAAAGCATCTCCTAAATAGTTTTTTATACATTGAAGTATGCATAAAAAGTTTCCTTTTGATTTATAAAGAAAACAAATTAATTAAAAATATATTTTGAACGGATTTTATTCGTCACGCAAAATAAGGAAACTTTCTATGCATACTTCAATGTGTAAAAAACTATTTAGGAGATGCTTTAAATCAAAAAATATCAGTTAGATGAAATTAACTTGTTCCCTCAGAAAATAAAATACGGTGTGCAGCAAAAGTTTTTATTTTAAAAAGCCATAATATTATGAAAACAAACTAATCGGACTTATGATTGACAGTAATCTCTAACAAAGTCTTTAGAAAATCTTATTTTCGTACTGTTCGGTTGCCATTTATTTTTTATACAGTTTTATTCAGAAAACACGGTTGAATCAATTTTTTTGTCCAAAATAAGCGAAATTTGGAATTTGGGTATAACTTTGAAATGAAAACAATAATTCTTAGTAAAAAAATATTCTAAAATGAAAGATGGAGGTACTTTACTCTTAGCGGAATTTCAAATTTTTGATCCTACCTCGTATACCATAAGACTTTTACCGGATTTAATCGGTGTTATTTTGGTTTGAGAACATGCAGAACCTATCTAAAATAAAATTAATTTTCTAAACTTTAAGATAAAAATCTTTCCCATATGCTGCGCACTTTCTGCCGGTCACTGTATATTAATTGATGCTATTTGGATGAACCATTTTTGAGATATTTTAGCTTAAACTATAAATAAATGGCAAATAAATTTCATATTTTGTATCAAGAAAGCCATGGAAACAATAAAATTGTTATGTTGTAAGTATGTTTGATAAATTTGACGTCTCGATATTTTTGAAGTTTATCATTTTAACTATTAAGAATAATTATAAAGATTAACTTTATAACTATCTATTTCCGCTTCTGTTAATTCTAAAATGGAGGGAAACTTGTTAAAATGTATCCAAAATCAAGGAGGATATGTAGAAAATACCTAAGTTATAAATTTATAAAACATAACAATTTTATTGTTTCCATGGCTTTCTTGATACAAAATATGAAATTTATTTGCAATTTATTTATAGTTTAAGCTAAAATATCTCAAAAATGGTTCACCCAAATAGCATCAATATAATATACTATATATGTTTGAAATCAGAAAAAAAAGATCTTTCATTGTAACGCATAATATACAGGGTGTTCCATTAAAAAAAATTGAAATTGCCTATATTTTCCCATTTTTCAAAAGCGATAATTTTTTAATGATAATTTCAAAAGATAACATAAAAGACAAACTACAATTTTTATATAAAACATTTTTTTCTATCTTCAAAAACAAAGACTCCAGAAGCCACGTAAATATAATCAAAGACCCTGTACACTATAAACATATAAAACTTTCAAATAAATAAGTTTTTTATGACCTATTTGCAAGAGTTATTAATACTACAATAAAAAAATCAATGATATCACAAAGATTTAATTGTAAAAACTATTTTCCTACTTGTTTAAGTTTTATTACTGATGTGGAACGTAAACCCGTGACAGTAGTACCGTTGTTTTTTAATTGTAGCAACGGTTGCAAATAGGTTATTAAAAAAAATATAATTTTGAAATCGTTCATTTTTAAGATACTTCTTGTGTGTATTTGGGCGAGTCCGTTTCTGGCTTTGCTGAGATATTAAATGTTACGCACCATTTTCTAGGTACAGAACACAACAGGCAAAAATCGAAGGCATATAAATACGTATCCGATGCCCTTAAATTAAAAGAAAAAAAAACACTTAGGAATTCAAAAATATAAATTTTAAAAATGAATTTTTTTTTTATTTAGTCTGCCACTCTTTGTTAAACACTGGCCTATTAACCTCAATTAATTAAATAAAAACTGTTATAAAGTATATATATTTATATATTAACTGCATATTATGTTACAAATAAATTAAAATGAAAATGACAAAAACTGTTTGAATTAATATCACCTAACGTAAATAAACACATTTATTGCCCCTTCTTTTTTTTTTTGGAGCAGTTAAAAAGTTTTTGCATATGATCAATCATTTTTGAGGTGCATTTTAAATTATTCCGGTCAACTTTTATAAGAGGCATAAAGTAGAACTCTGGGCATGAACACTCCGCACTATCTTCCTCACTTTCTGAACAGTCCGAACTAGTAGATAATTTTTTCTCCATGGATTTTTCTGTAATAGGTAAAAAATCATCAGGAGGGGTTGTGGTTAAAACTGAACCTATTTCTTCTGTGCTTGGAGCATCTATTTGTTGTGCCATATCTAAATCCGAACTCTCGATGGTCCCGTCTGTTGTTAAACTAGGCGATTCTGTCGTTGGTGTGGAGTATGTTGTGGTTTCTGTAACTGAAGCATCTGTATCTTGTGCCAAACCTAAATCAGAATTATCCGCGGTCCCGTCTGTTGTTGAACTAGGCGATTCTGTCGTTGATGTGGAGTCTGTTGCGGTTTCTGTAACTGAAGCATCTGTATCTTGTGCCAAACCTAAATCAGAATTATCCGCGGTCCCGTCTGTTGTTGAACTAGGCGATTCTGTCGTTGATGTGGAGTCTGTTGCGGTTTCTGTAATTGAAGCATCTGTATCTTGTGCCAAACCTAAATCCGAATTGACCGTGGTCCCGTCTGTTGTTGAACTAGGCGATTCTGTCGTTGATGTGGAGTCTGTTGCGGTTTCTGTAATTGAAGCATCTGTATCTTGTGCCAAACCTAAATCCGAATTGACCGTGGTCCCGTCTGTTGTTGAACTAGGCGATTCTGTCGTTGATGTGGAGTCTGTTGCGGTTTCTGTAATTGAAGCATCTGTATCTTGTGCCAAACCTAAATCCGAATTGACCGTGGTCCCGTCTGTTGTTGAACTAGGCGATTCTATCGTTGATGTGGAGTCTGTTGCGGTTTCTGTAATTGAAGCATCTGTATCTTGTGCCAAACCTAAATCCGAATTGACCGTGGTCCCGTCTGTTGTTGAACTAGGCGATTCTGTCGATGTGGAGTCTGTTGCGGTTTCTGTAATTGAAGCATCTGTATCTTGTGCCATACCTAAATCCGAACTCTCCATGGTCCCGTCTGTTGTTGAACTAGACGATTCTGTGGTTTGTGTGGCATCTATTATGTTTGATGCTTCTGTCCAACCAGTGGTGCCTAAGGTCGTTGATTCAGTTGTTGTAGTAAGTCCCCCTGTGGTCGTCCCTTCGGCATTGGAGATCGTTGGGGTGGTTGTTAAAACAGCACCTATGTTGGTTTGTGAAATGGTAGGCTCACTATCTGTCGTCGTTTGTGAGGGATCGGGACAAGTTGACTCACTATCAGTCGTAGTTTGCGATAAATCAGACTTAGCCGAGACATCATCATCATCATCTTCATCAGATTCACAACTGTCAAATGACACTTCACAACAATCTGAATCTTTATGTTTATGTTTTCCCCGAACATGTTTTAGACACATGGGATTATTCGGCTTGTGAATAAGTTGAGCTAGAAGTTGAACGAGATGTCCCAGCAGACACGATTCTTCCGAGGGTACTAAATGTTTACATTTACATTTTTTTTCTTTCGCTGGTGCAGATAACACGAAATTTAGTGAAATTAATAAAACGATTAGCCAGGCGATTCGGACGCAACACATTTTTACTTAAAGCAAAGTGTCAGGAAAATGTACTCCCTTTTATTATATCTTGTTTTTAAAGAAATTTAAAAAAGTCATGTACTTACAGAATGCCGGTAGTTTTGATTTTCGTTACCTTGATAATGACCTGTCATTCACATTAAAATATTGACCCGGTGTTTATTTGTAATGGCTAATCATTTTACTGTTCTATAATTTCTGTTATCATCTAATGTGGGTTTTCTCTTTTAGTAATAATAATAATTACCTATATATTTCTAATTCCTACTTACTGATTTGTTTAAATATTTTTCGACAACATTCTTTAATTTCCTGATTGGTAGCAAAGTATTTGTTTATATTTTTACTAGGAATAGATTTGGTTTCATTTTATTAGTTTACAATTATAAACATTGAACCGGAAAAAGGAAGCTTATTGTATTACAACGTAAAATATGGTAAAAATATCAAAAAGTAGTTATATATTTCTTTTAGTTGATTTCTAAATGTTATTAAAAACTTGATTTACGTTTTTAATCGATTCATATCTGTTTCATTTATTTTCGTTCTGGGTTTTTTTTATACAGGGTTAGGAAAAATTACCAGAACGGTCGATTATTTCAAAATATACAGGGGTTATCAAAAAACGTCTTATATAAAAAATGTAGGGCTGTTAAAATCTACACATCGGTGATAAATTGAAATATACAGGGTCGCCCACAAAGTTGTGGAGAACGATAGTTATACTTTTTTAAATGGAACACCCTGTATATTTTTACTTATTTTGATTGTCGACTCAATTTTAAACATTTTTTATTAACCATGTGTTATACCTAAATTCATTACTTTCCTAGAAATCGGCGTTTCAAATAATAACGTATAACGATGCGATTTTCGAACATAGTGAACAACAAATAAGGCACGACCATGGTTACTAATAAATAATTAATAGTTTGACATCTGAAACTCAAATTCTGACAGAAATAGACAAAAAAAGAAAATAGCATGGCATTTTTACTTACTGAAACAGATAGAATTGATATTTTAATTTTAAGGGGGTTTGGCGATAAACAGAGATCATATCAGGAGGTATGTAATATTTACAATAATTTGCATCCAGACAGGCACATTAAAAAAAATGCAGTTTTTCGAACTATTGAGCGTTACAGAATGACTGGTACTGTAAAAATCCGCCCAAGATCTGGAAGACCTAGGACTGCTACCTCCGAGGAAAAAAAGCTGGACATTCTGCTTGCGATAGAAGAAAATCCCAAACAATCCACCAATCAGCTTGCTTTGGATCATGAAATTGATCAAAAATCTGTACGAACCGTTCTTCATACTGAGAAAATGCATCCATACAAAATTAATGTTGTACAAGAACTTTTTGACGTTGACTGTGATCGAAGGCTAGTATTTTGCGAAATAATGACTAGAAATATGGAAGAAAACCCGAATTTTTCTAACATCATTGTGTTTTCGGATGAAGCGACTTTTACACTACACGGAATGGTGAGTAAGCAAAATTACCGTTACTGGGCGCGAAATAACCCTAACTGGTATGAAGAGCTGCATACACAGTTCCCAAGAAAAGTTAATGTCTGGGCTGGATTGTTTGCGGGACATGTAATTGGACCCTTTTTTATCGAGGGAAATTTGAACGGTGATCGATATCTCCGGCTTCTTCGGCAAGAAATAGTTCCAGCTATAAACAATTTAAATGCTGATATTAACTTAACCTGGTATCAGCAAGATGGAGCTCCTCCGCATTTTACTCGCGAAGTTAGAGAATTTTTGGATGTCACGTTCCCAAATCGATGGATAGGAAGAAGAGGGCCTATCGAATGGCCTTCACGGTCCCCCGATCTTTCGCCATTAGATTTTTTTTTATTGGGGTCACCTGAAAAACATAGTTTATCAAAATAAATCCAATAATTTAGAAGAATTAAGAATGAAAATTGTCAATGAAAGTGCGAGAATAACAAGGGAAATGGTTTTAAACACCCAAAGACATTTTGCGATAATTTGTATCATTGTCAGTTAGTAAATGGGGGTCATTTTCAACACTTATTAAAAAATAGAGCCGTCTGGCCATGATTTGTTATATGTTTTTGTTTAAATTTAACTTAATAAATTGTTTCTTGAAATTTATTTTGTGTTTTGTAGCTGATCAATTTATGTAGGAAAGTAATGAATTTAGGTATAACACATGGTTAATAAAAAATGGTTAAAATTGAGTCGACAATAAGTAAAAATATGCAGTGTGTTCCATTTAAAAAAATATAACTATCATTCTCCACAACTTTGTGGGCGACCCTGTATATTTCAATTTATCACCGATATGTATATTTTTAACAGCCCTACATTTTTTATATAAGACGTTTTTTGATAACCCCTGTATATTTTGAAATAATCGACCGTTCTGGTAATTTTTCCTAACCCTGTATAGTTTTGCTCCATCTAAAAAAAAACTCTCATCGGTACAGATTAACAGATTAGAAACTTTGCAAAGGTTTTTATATAAAACTCTAGAACAGGAACCCCAGAATACATTTACAAAAAAACTACAGGTAGGTACTTTTAACCACTGAATATGCCCCACCCATGAGTGGTTGAATGTGCCCCATAGTGACATGTTTTTAGAAATCGTGTGTTAAGCATAGAAACTATACTTTTAGGTTAGAATTTCTCTAGCATTTAACTTGATATGAGCTTAACCCGATGTATATTTATACAAATCCAATAATACCATATAGGCCTAGAAAACTTCTTTGACAAGCAAAAACTTTCCATAAATCCGATAAAAAAAAAGCACTTTATTTTATTATCCGCACAATAAACACAGAATAACAACCACATTTTACTGGTAGTGGCTAGAGATGCCGACTAATAATCTATACGAATATTTTTGGCCTATTTTAACATAGTTACGAATAAGGTAGGCTGATTAAAAGTGCCCCAAGGTGGAACTTGCCTCCTTTTCCCCCACTGCAAGGGTTTGTTGATTTTTGTCTCAATTAACTTTAGTTACGTATTTTTTTTAATACTTTGAAGTCATGTTTAAAAATCCCTATAATATGGTATTTAAAAAAATACGGTCTTATAAATACGAGATAATTTTCCTATCTATTGTTACCTTCTCTGACTCATGTTGCGGTATGTGCCAAAACTCAAAATACAAAAATTGGCAAATGAAGTTCGTAATATAATAACAACAATAATTATGATAGTTACCAGCCATTATTTTGTATTAAGGGACCCACTCACACTCCGGAAATCCTCAGAGGAAAAACTGCACAGGCCTGGCATTAAGGATTACCGGAGCATGTGTGTGGAGCCGGGTGTATTCAGGCCAATTCAGTAAAATCCTCAAGGAAAAACTGTGCAGTATTTCCTCTGAGGATTTCCGGAGTGTGAGGGAGCACCTTTAAACATTACGTATATTCGAACCAAACTTTAACCCTTTTCAGTAGTCCTTCGATTACTGCCAGTTGATCGTATTTAAAATTCCAGGTCCGTATTTTAAAAAATTGACTCTGTGAATGGTGTTATTTAAAGAGCAAAGGATCGAACTTAAAAACCAACCAACGCCATTTTGTAGAACATAAAAAACCGCTATAAAAAGGGTTTTTTGTTTTTTCCAAGTCAAAAATTAACGTGCAAAAAATTATACAGGGTCCTGCAACTCGCCTCCCGTCTTCTATAGCTCACTTAGTAATTAAGTCAGAATTTTCATATTTTGCAGACCTTATCTCTATCTTGGGGCGCATTTCAAGAAAATATTTTTTTTCATACAGGGTGTTCCAAAAAAGTGTGACACCATAAGGATGTATTTTTTTAGATTACATGCCATATATTTTCTTACTTGTTTGGGTGCATCCTATAGTTACCTACATACCCCTAAAATTTTATTGAATTCTATTTAGTATTATAGACGAAAAAAAAACTGAAAAATATCAGTTTTGCACCACTGGTTTTAAAAATTAATAAAAAATAAAAATAATGCTTCGTTAATAAAATTATACAAAGGTACTTATTAAGCAGGGTATAACAGTCTCGTCAACCAAGTTTGATTATTACGAATTGTACAGGGTGTCCAAAGTTTAGTGTCAAACTTTGCAAACTTTAATGCAATTTATTTTTCTTATTTCAAATAGGAACCCCTGTATCTTTTTATGTCATTCGATGCAGAATTAAAAATCAAACATTTTTCCTAACTGCAACCCTATCGCAATTTCTAGCGCATCAAGACTTATTTTACAGTTTACAGAAAACTCATTTTATCAACTATTCAAACAGTCATTATTATGAATAAATATCGAAGGTGACTTTGAAAAACAATTATAGGTATTAAAGTTTATTAAAGTGACCAGAGACCATTTTGACTTTAGTAATCTAAACGTTTCACATATTGTTAAATTGTTAGTAATTATTAACTGTAAATGATAATCGTGGATATGGTTATCCTTTAAAATTCAACTTCAACAACAACAGTTCAACTGTTCTTTCGATTACATCTACGGCATCAGCGACTGCTTGTTGAGCAACTGAAGTATTTTCTATAACAGATAATAGGCACAGCCAATTGATTTTGTTCAGTCCGGACCGGTTTATTTCTCACTGGTTTTTGGCAGTTTGCATTTCCCGTTTGTACAAACCTCTCTTATATGTTTTGCAGGCTCCGTTTGTCTGGATGTCGTCGTTCCGGATAACGTGAAAAGAGTTCTTTTCGCATGCTCCTAATATAAAAATCATGTCTTGGTTGTAGTCCATCACAAAAAACCATATAGAGTAATTAAAACAGCTTAAATAATTACTAACAATTTAACAATATTTGAAACTTTTAGATTACTAGTCAAAATGGTCTCTGGTCACTTTAATACCTATAAGTTGTTTTTCAAAGCCACCTTCGATATTTTTTCATAATAATGACTGTTGGAATATAGTTGCTAAAATGAGTTTTCTGCAAATAAGTCTTGATGTGTTAGAAATTGCGATAGGGTTGCAGTTAGGAAAAATGTTTGATTTTTAATTCTGCATCGAACGACATAAAAAGATACAGGGGTTCCTATTTGAAATAAAAACAAAAAACTTAAAATGTTGTTTGTGACGAACCCTGTATAGTAATCGCAAATCTGATATTCGAAATAGTAGTTTCAGCACAAGCAGACTTTTTATAAAGAATTACTTTTCTTCTAGACCTACTAATAAAAAAGTTTTTCCTCTTCCATACTCTATTCGGGGACACACTGTATAATTGAGATTCTTTGAACTGACTAGGTGAAAATACTTACTCGTCTAACTATGTCCAAGAGAAACAATCGAAATAATTGAAAATGTATAATAAAGTCTTCATAAATAGTCGTTTCTAATTTTAATAAACAATACCTAACTGACATTTGACACATAGACATAAAATAGTGAGGGATATCTTAGGGTTTAATTTTTTTTTAAATAATTGAGTTACCTACTTTTTATACAATTGTTTCATTGATACGTTAACACAGGCTTAACGGGCTGTTTAAACGGCACATTATAATATCCCAGTATAGGACTGGAGATTTAGTTTTTATAGGTTGCCATCCACTAATTTGAGTTGGCAGCATCATTCCAACTAAATGTAACTTCGTAGCGATCGACGCGCGCCACCTATGAAAAAACAAGGTTATGTTATTTGAATTTGTTGGAAGGTCAAAAAAATTAGTTAATAATATCTCTACATCATAAACAATTTTAGAAAGTTCTTTATGATATTATTTATATCTTTAAAGAAATGCACCCATTGAGATTCATTACCTGTTGAAAAAGACATCCATCCTCTGCGGCACTTTTCTCACTATAACAAAATTATACACTAAACTAGTGATGTAAAATTCTCGGTAATAATCTTTTGGAGAATATTCTCGAGAATATTCTCAAGAATATTCTCAAGTTAGAGAATTTTCTGAGAATGGTAAGAAAATCGCTAGAAATAGCAATAAAAAGAAATTAAAAATTACCTATTCTGCTTATTTTCGGCAAATGTCAAACGGCGTTAATCAAACAAAACGTAAAGAAATAAAATTTTTATTTAAAAAACATAACATACCTTCCCAAGAATAACTAAAAACTAAACAAAAAAACAGTCAAATAAAGAAAGATCACATTTAACTATTAAAAACATACGAGTATACGTTCGCGCTTCTAGGGGATTTCCCTGAATCACTGTTGCCAGACGTAAAACACTGTTGCCAGAGTTATAGAAAAGGTTAGGGAAACTTAAAATTTTAAAAATCATTGCAAACTTTTTCAGTGTAAATCGAGGCGGTGTAAATTATGTAGAAAAACTTCTCTAGAGAATATTCTCGGGAGAATTTTCTTACAGAGAATATTCTCGAGAATATTTCCGTTCTCGAGAATATTCTCCTCTCACATCACTACACTAAACACGGTGACATTGTTAATACCTTATTGTTTTGAATGTTTATACAGGGTGTTTATTAAGCACTTAATTGTACAAACTTTAAAGGGTGAATCTTTGAATTATTTTAAGATGAAAAGTTCATATGAATATGGGCCCGCAACGGTTTGGTTCTTAAGATACAGGGGTCCAAAAACGTTGTTTTATTTTGTTTTTTGATTATATTGTTGTTTGTTGTTATAATGCTATGGCAATTTGATGAAATTGGGAATACTAAAATGTTATTAAACAAAAATACAGTACGTCTCTGTAAGTTTGCATCATATGGAAAACTTTTTTATTATTCATTTTACGAAAAAAAGTTATTCTTCATAAAAAGCAAACATGGTCTAAAACCTAAAATGCAACCATCAAATATCGAAATTTTCCAGTCGTATACGAGGTTTGTCAAAAAATGTGAATTTTTCCCAAGAATGTGAATTTTTCCCAAGAGTAAAGTACCTTTATTTTTGACATTATCAAAAATTGTTATTAAAAAAAGTTGATCAGAACTAAAAACCACGTCTAAATGTGCAATAACACGCAATAAATTAATTAAATAATTAAAAAATTAAATAGTTAATAATAAATTAATAAAATTAATTTTTCAACATAAATGCGTATAATTGCATATTTAGACGTGGTTTTTAGTTCTGATCAACTTTTTTTAATAACAATTTTTGATAATGTCAAAAATAAAGGTACTTTACTCTTGGGAAAAATTTACATTCTTGAGAAAAATTCACATTTTTTGACAAACCTCGTATATGACTGAAAAATTTCGATATTTGATGGTTGCATTTTAGGTTTTAGACCATGCAGAGCTTTTTATGAAGAATAACTTTTTTTCGTAAAATGAATAATAAAAAAGTTTTCCATATGATGCAAACTTACGGAGATATACTGTATAATCAATAAACCAAAAAAAATCAATCTATCTCAAGAACTAAGCCTTTGCGGACCCATGTAAATTTTATACAAGTCGTTAATAAACAGCCTGTAAATCACAAAAATAACAAAATTGTTCAATAAAATTGACGAGGGGTGAACCACTGCGCGAAATACTGTCACAAATCCTGCGAAATCCCGCGAAATCCTGTGAAATCACGCTAAATCAAGGCGAAATCACGGCGAAATCGCTGCGAAATCAGTAACGCATGACGTTTATTAGATTGGCAAATCACAGCGTCTTAACCTTGGTAAACGGTTTTGTTTGTCACCATGCAGATTTGTGCCATCATATAAGGTACTATATTAATGTGAAAATGCCAAATATTTTTCAACGATATAGCTACATTTAAGTCTCGATATAGCTACATTTAAGTCTCGATTTAAGTATTATGTTAAATTTTAAACTTGCTTATACAGTGTGGTCATTTAAGTGTGCAACATATGAAAATTTTTTTTATTACCGATTTGTCAGAAAATTTTATTCTTGATAAAAGTCGGTGCATGTTCGATTATCATATTAGGTGCACTTGAAATGGTTGCAAGTCAAACGGCGTTACAGGGTAGGTCAAAAAATATAAAACTTGTACAAGAATAAAGTACCCCTATTTTAGAAAATTCAGCAAAATGTTGTTAAGAAAAGTTGTTTAGAACTAAAAGTTATGCATAGATTCGAAAACGTGACTTAAAATAAAAATAATTTTTTTTTTAAACATTACTTAATTACATAATATTATGTATTTAACATTTTTTTTTATATTCACCATCAAGAACTTCATAAACTAATCAAAATCAAATCAATTTCACATATCTTTGTTCAAATTCAAGCATATTTGAAGGGTGTCCGGTTCAAGCAGGCTAAGTGCCATTTTTTTTTATCATTTTGCATTAAAATATTCCAAGTGCCATCGGACGTGTCCTCAAAAAATTTCGAGTGCCGCTTACCGCGTATAGTAGTGCAATCAATTTGGCAAAGTGGAGAAACCTGCAAATCACATGCCTTATTTCGGTACAAACAAGCTAAGTGCCAAATTAGAATTATTAGTTTAAATCAGGTTTTGCCGATAATAATATAGTAGGTACTTTAGGTTTTTGTACAAGTTTATTTTAGTTCATAAGTTTGGTATTAAACAGAGTTTTTCTCTTAAAACCCTTTTTTTTATCGTGGCACTTAGCATGTTTCTTATTTTCTTTTTCTTATTTTATACACATTTTTTGCATTAACCTTCGAAACAAGGCTAAGCTTACATTAGTATAATATGTTTTAACAAAAAGTAAAATCAACACTTATCTTTTACCCTTTTGGAAATACCCACTCAAAATTTCGTTTTTCTTAATTGACAATTAAGATAATAATATGTAATTAAAAGACCAAGAATGGTCTGAGCATACATGACTTGGCAGAAATAATTTTCTTACAATCGAAGCGCCCCGGTTAGCGTAATTTTTTACTTGCTAATCAGGCGCTTTGATTGTGAGTAAATAGTGCCTGCCAATGTCACTTTTGTCACCGTTAAAGTTGCTGGTTAGTTAATTATTATTAAAAACCTTTGTGCAACCCAATATAAGTAAGTATGCCATATTTTGTCCCTGTATTTATGGAATTTTTTAAAGTTGGTTTTGAATTCTCCCTTGAATTATCCATAATTTTAAAGAACACTGAATACTGATTCAGAACGGTCTTAGGTTACTTATTGTCGTGAATTAAAAATTGACAATTGCGACGTTGTAGTTGTTTGTTAGTTGTTATTATCGTTATCGATACTATTAGGTACATTATGTCTACCAACTTTCCTTTTCACATTGTTTGAAACGTTTTTAAAAGAAAATAGATGGAATTTTTTAGAGTTGTAATTAATTAACTTTTTTCCCATAGAACTATTTGAGATAAAAATTTGATACTATCAGGAAAAGTAATGTTGATGGGAGAAATCGAATTCAATAAAAAAATGAGTAGTGTTACATTTGAAAAAAAAACATTCATTAAGTTACAGAAAAAACTAAAAGTCTGGCAACGTCGCAATTGTCAATTTTTAATTCAATTTTTTGTTATCCACCTGTACCAAATTTCATTGATTTAGCCTTGGTAGTTTTGAAGAAAATTAGCGGTTCCGGTTATTTCAACTAACCCTGTATATTAAACATAACAAATTGCGGCGTCCGTGCAATCATTTGAATACGCGAGAAACCGTCCGAAATCCCATAAAATAATGCGAAATCCCATAAAATAATGCGAAATCCCATACAATAACGCGAAATCCTACAGATTAATGCGAAATCCCGCAAAATAATGCGAAATCCCGCGCAATCAGTGAAAATTTACCTATTTGCGAAATACTGTCACATTTTTTACCTCGAAAATTGATAAACACCACAATAAACACGCGAACAACGATTTTGATTGGCTCGACTCGTGTTTTTGATTGACGTTAATATAATTTCAAATGGTTGTCAACTTTTTTCTAGGGAAAAAAAAATTAATTCTCTGACCTCATAGTCTCTCCATGAGATGCTATATTAAATACACAGTCCTTATGGGGAATAGGCATTCTATTTGTTTTTATAGGCCCGTGATACTTATTTAATCGTACCTATTTAAAATCTTTGTACCACTGCACTGTTCTGTTTCATATTACTCGTCGTTTTATAATAACAGCTTTTACTCTGAGATACCCCTCACCGTTTTCTGTCAACTATCAGTTAGGTATTGTTTATTAAATTTATTTATACAAAATTTGTTTAAAAATTTATATTTTGATTGTTTCTTGTCTTCTGGGCATAATTAGACAAGTAAGCAGGGCCGTCGAGAGCCAGGTCAGGCCCGGGGGCTGTGCGGCATCCCGGGCCTGCTCCTAGGGCTGCCAGATTTAAAATAATAAAAAGCGGGAGGTAGGGTCCTAGCCAGTGGATGCTTTTGACTTATTAACTTGGGGGTGCACTAAAAGCCCCCTGTAGGCGAAATGCGCCGCAGGCGATAAATTTTTAAGACCACGCCCAAATTTGGTCAATACTTTTTAATAAATATTTTAAAAATTTATGATAACCTACTTATTTTATTGAAAATGAAATAAGATAAAAAAAAATAAAAAAGGGCAATTTATTTTTCATTAGTGGGTACATTGTTTAAAAGTAAAGTTCATTCTTCTGTTTTTATTTGCAGCAAACTTATCAATAACAATAAAGTCCCTAGATTTACACTTTGTGGTCTGTGTCAAGTTAATTTCCAGTTTAGGTCTTCCCTCAATTTTAATTTCAATTTTTTGCTCAATACTTAATGAGCTCAAATTGTTTCTCCACGACCATTACTGAATGCAATAATTCCAATATCATTTTTGATAATAGAATGTAAAAATTCTCGCTCTTGAGTTGGAATATTTATTCTGAAACACTTGCTTGTTATGCGTTTTGCGTGTATTTTCATTCCATAACAGGATACGGAATGAATATTCTGTATTGATATAAACGACATAGAATGAATTTCGAAACTGTCAGTGTCAGATAAAAATGGCGGCGTTGTAATAATTATTTTCAGACAAATTTTAGTGCAAGTCAAAAAATGAGTTAAAAATCGGATAAATCAGATATGGAACTGGATGGTCGTGGAGAAAATATAGTCTGCTACTCGGTTAGAATGAAAATTCGATACTCGATCTTCCACTCGGATCGAATTTTCATTCCAACCTCGTTACAGAATCTACTAGTCTCAAATATTCCATATTCATAGTCGTTTCGGCATTAAAACTGTTCATTTTTAATAAAATAAGTCTTTACTACTCTTCACCATAATATAATTTTTAAATAAGAAACCCATTGTTGGTCAATTCTAAAATGTACAAAATTTTCGGGTAGGTTCTCCAAAAAAGTTGAGAGTTTTATAAATTCTTCGAATAATAAATCGATGTTAATACAAAATATTGGGCCGGACGGGCGAGGACAAAATGTATCGATATATATTTGATATTTAAAACATTAATTATTCGCCAACTCGCCTAACAATTATTTACATACCTATGTAATATTTACAAAGTAATTTTTTGTCCACAGAGATATTATATATTTTTTTATTATTTCGGTGGTAACAGTATCCCTGTACCCCCACCACATTTATTATCTTAGGATATATTACATTTCAATCGTTACATTTAGATGTAGTTGTATAATAGCTAAAAGTTATCTCTTCTGCAATGTTTTTGTTAAGTAATAAATACTAAGATACATTTTTTACACAAAAAAAGAATGCAACTAAGTATCACCTAGATGACTTAACACCTGTATGTGTAATAGCCGCAATTTTCCTATAAGTTTATATTTCAAATAATTGAACAGTTTTCAAATAAATAAATAAATAGACATAAACGAGTAGACACCCACCAGACTACAGACGTGACTTACATAACCGAAATTCAGAATAGGTTCCTAAATATGTGAATCCTTTCAAATATGTAAGATCTACATTTTTTTTTGAAAATATGAATTTTTGTGATATTTCTTATTTCCAGGGGTAGGAGATTATAAATCTTGGGAGCGAAATAATTAAGAAATCTTAAGTTAATATTAGTGTTACTTTTAGGTAGTTTTATATAATCATTTGCTTTATTTCGCGTTAGGTGGCAATGACTGATATGATTTTTTAGATCTTTATTTTTATAGACAAAAATGCTAGTCTCCAAGACATATAGAGACCTTATGTCAAAAACTTTTTTAGAATACAACATGCTAGTTGGATAAAGTCTATTTTTTTTGTAGATTATTTTTAAAATATACTTCTGTACAATGCTCAGAGGGTGCAAAGCCGTCTCATACATACCCCCCCACACCACAATACCATATCTTAACAACGACTCCACCATGGTTCTATATATAGACACCAACAAGTCCCCGTTCAAGATATTTCTTAAGGTATAGAATATATACAATAGCTTTCTAATTGTTGATGTTAACTTAAGAGCATGGTGATTCCATTTTAAATGCTTGTCTATGATTATTCCTAAATATTTAGTGTGTGGAACCTCCTTGATTATTGTATTTGAATTTTTTATTTGAATGGAATCAAAGGCTGGCCGATTTGCAAGGGTAATTGAAAAAGCAATATAAGTGGTTTTATTTAGGTTTAATGTTAGTTTAAAATTATTTAACCAGCTTTGAATGACCTCCAGACCATTAATTACGTTTTGTTTTACTTCATCCCATGCTTTTGAAGAACATATTAGGGCAGTGTCATCCGCATAGGAAACGATCGTTGCATTCTCAAGTTTTAAATTAGTTAGCGAGTTTATATACACCAAAAACAGTACAGGACCCAACACTGTACCCTGCGGGACACCTATTTTAATATTAGATGGGTCACTCAAAACATTGGCAATCCTCACATGTTGTACTCTCCCATGCAGATAACTTTTAAAGACATCCAACACCGCACCCCTCACCCCATTATTTTCCAGAACTTCCAGGAGTAGGTGATGGGGTACGGTGTCAAATGCTTTTGCCAGATCTAAGAAAACAGTTATGCATTTCTCGTTAATGTCAAGTTTGTCAGTTATTTCTTTTGTAAGGTGGTGGAGTGCATTTGAGGTACTTAAATTACTCAAAAAACCATACTGATTTGATGATAATAGCGAGTTTGATTGCAGAAAATGCAACAGCCTATCCTTTATGCATTTTTCCAGAATTTTGGCAAAGTTATTTATTAAATTTATAGGTCGATAGTTAGTTACTTTTGTCTTGTCACCCGATTTATATATGGGTGTTATTACAGATATTTTAAATTGATCAGGAACAGTGCCATTCTTAAAAATTAAATTAATTATATGAACCAGGGGGTCAAGCAGGTATAGGTGGTTATTTTTTATTAATTTTGTACTTATTTTATCAATACCAGGACTGCAGTTATTTTTTAAGCTATTAATTTTCTCAATTATTTCATTTGGTTTTACTGGTCTTAAATACATGGAGGTCAATTGATTGATAGAGGTTTGAATGTTATTTTTTGTCTTTGGAATTTTATTTAGCATCTGTACCCCTACATTTACAAAAAAGTCATTGCAAAAGTTTGTTAAGTCTTTCAAGCCTGCAAATGCACCTGAATCATTATTCAAAATAGGTGGAGGAGAATAATCTGGACAACTCTGAGCATTATTTGTGGCATCTGTTATTAAGTTATAAACTTTTTTAAGATCATTCCCGGCTTTACATACTTCATTTTTATAATAATCATATTTACATTTTACAATTATTTTTTTTAGATTATTTCTATAGGTTTTAAAAGTTTGGTTATCCTCCTCATTAAAGTTTGACAACAATTTCCTTTTCATTTCATCCCTTATTTTGATGCTACGTATTAAACCATTTGAGATCCATGGTTGGCGCTTCTTAAATTTGATGTGATTACTTTTTTTTATACAAGTAGCCTGTTTAAGAAAATCGTTAATTTTTTTATAGAATTCATCTGTTGCTTTGTGTACATCAGTACAATTTAGCACTAGTTCCCAGTTTTCTTTCCTGATCAAAGAATTAAAAAGCTGTTCATTCAATGTTTCAAATGTTTTTTTTATTGGTGTGGGATTTTTATTTTTTTGGTTGTTTGAGACTTTATTTATAATTATCATAACGGGATCATGATCAGTGAGGTCTACCTTAACGATATATGGGTTGAATTTAATCTTATTTTTATTTATGTTAGTCCTTAAAAAAATATGGTCAAGACAGGAATTTTCCCTAGTTGGAGCATTTATGCATGATAGGAATCCAAAATAATTCAAGATAGCTAAGTATGAATTTACAATATGGTTAGTTTTATCTAGTATGTCAATATTAATGTCACCCAAAATTAAGTCAACATTTCCCCTTTTGTTATGCGCTAAATATACTTCAATCTCCTCTAAGAATGTTAATTTATTTGTATTTGGTGGCCTGTACAAACATATTACACTAAATGAAAGGTTTTCCCTCCTTAATAGAATATTACTTACGGTGACGTCACACCCTCTCAGCAATGTATGTTTTACTTCATAAATTAGAGTTGACTTAATAAAGATTATTGTACCATCATTTCTATTGTGCAGGGCGCCATTAAAGAACATGTTATATCCTTTTAAGTTGTATTGATTGTCATAGCTTTCAAAGGATTCACTGAAAACAATTATATCGCAATTTTGAAGATTATACGTTTCAAAAACTACTAGAAACTCATTAAAATTCCTGTGAATACTCCTAATGTTAAAGTGGATAACATTCAATAAATTGGAATTTGGATTTATTTTAGTCTGTAGATCACTTGCACGTATATTTTCATGCGCAATGTCCATCTCAAGTGACTCCAGGTTTTGAAGAATCCTCAGCTCCGGGACTTCATCTGCCATTTTCGAGACCATAATCTATCTTGGCTCTAAGGGTGCTTAGGATGTATTGGTAAGATGGACAGTTTAGGTCACTCGATTTGTGAAAAATATCGTTTTTTTGTTGATATTTATCATTCGCTATAAAGCAATTTTTGCATTTTTTGCCTTGCTTTGGGCATTCCTTCAGTGGATGTTCCTCAGAACAATATTCACACACTATTGTATTTGGACATGATTCCATTTTGTGGTAGAATTGTTGGCATTTAAAGCACCTTGGTGCTAATTTATCATATTTTATAACTGCGCAGCCCGAGTACGGGCCCTTAAAAGAGTCGTGGGCCCGGGGAATTTGCCCCCCCCCCTCTTGTCAGCCCTGCAAGTAAGTATTCTCACCTAGTCAATTCACAGAATATCATTCATATTTTTATTGTTAACACCCATTTAGCTGTAATTTGTTTTCACTCTTGTTTGTGTTTTTCTTTTAGAACCTTAGCCCTGATGATGGCATATTAATATGGCGAAAACGTAATTAAAAACTAACGCTAAATACAAAAATGTTTTAATTTATTACATGCTTTGTTAGAAAGGTACTTAAAGTCCAGAGGAAACATCCATTAAAAAATTTTAGTTAGGTTTTCAATACTTTATATTGCCACAAAAAATATTATTTTCTTTTACTTGAACCAATAGTAGGAGACGTAACATGTTTTATTTAGCAAAAAGCTACAATTAAATATTTTTTAATACATTTTTTAACTAATTTTTATAGATTTATTTTTAAATTTTAAAACGCAAACAGACAGAAAAGTTAAACATTTTGTAAATTTTATCAAATATTGCGTATCATTTTGTTTTTTAATTAAATGTAATTTTAAAGTCTTTTTAAACAGTTTTAATGATTTTTGAGATTAAATAGAATTTTCCAAATTATTATATTCTATCAAACCTTTATAAAAAATAGATTTATAAGCTGATGTTTTAGACACTCTATCCATATGAAAATTTTAATTAGTTCTTGTTTTATAATTATGATGGTCATAATTAATGAACAAAAATGTTTTAAACAATCAGGCAATAACTTATTTTTAATTTTATGTCTAAAGATACATACTTACTAAATAAAAAATTAAATTTCTGACATTCAACCAATCTAAATTTTTCAACATAAAATAATTTTTGTATATTTGTCACAATTTAAAATAATCCGCATTGCCTTATTTTGTAAAATTTGTAATTTATCAAATATTTTCTCACTAGCACAATATAAAATAGAAGAACAATATAGAAAATGTGGTAATATAATAGTATTAAATACAGTTTTCTTAGAAAACAAGCTTAAATTAGAACTGATTCTTTTAAAATAACCTACTTTTCCGGCAATCTTCGATATGATACTTTCAAAATAATTAGAAAATTTTAATTTTGTATCAATGATTATCCCTAAATATTTAAAACTGTTTACTAATTCCAATTTTTCACCATCATTTATATTTTGACAATTTAAATTATTACCCATAACCATACATTTAGTTTTTGAAATATTTTATTTTAATTTATTTACTTTTAGCCAATTTAATAATATATTTATCTCAGAATTTAGAGTATTTAGACCATCAAAAATATTTAAAACATTAATGTAAATTAAGGTGTCATTAGCAAACATTTGTAAGAAATAATTTAACTCGAATTAAAAGAGAAACGAAGAAAACCAAATAGCTTCAGTTTAAAAAATACTGCTAGTGACATGTTTCTAGTATTAAGATTGCATAAGCGTGATTAGATTACTAGCAGTCCATTCACTGGGCGATTACCGAGTAACCAAATTGACAATCTATTCTATAGTCGCTTGCGATCGAATTTTCAAAAGATTGTCCCGTTAGTGGCCGATATAAGCGATATTTTGGTTGCCGAACGATTATTTAATTTAGGAGATGGAAGATAAATCGGATTGCGATTGAAAGCAATATCCACAGATTGCCAGAAAATTGCTGTGTGAACCGACGTCGGCAACCGTGTCGCTTAATTTCCTTGACATCTTTAGTATGTGTGTAATGTGACTGCTTGTAGTGTAAGGTGCAAGTCAATAGGTTTCTCGTCAAATTTTAATATCTACTTTTGGTGTTTTTGTACATGTCGAATGAGAATGCCCATAACGAAAATGGAAAAACGAACGCGATTCATGAGAAAATTCATGAAACCATATATTAATTAGAAACGATCACTACACGAGCGCTTTGACTGATTGCAGAGAGATGAAATGGTTGACAACCAAATTGCTTGCTGGTTTCTGAACAACCAGATTGGCAGAAAATATTTAAGCAATTTGATCGGACGACTTGGTTGCTCGGTGGATGGGCCCCTTAAGTCTTTGGAATTATGTCGTTATCAGTTGCCCTATTATTGAAGTTAGGTTGTATACCTGCTTTGTAGAACGAGTCAGCGCCTAAAGAACAGATAGTGACTGCCCACTAAGCAAAAAAACATCTTAAGTATGGAACATTTATGTTTTCTCGTTTCATTGTTACGTTTTTTATTTTGTGTCAATAACAGCGCCTGCTACATCCTATACCCGTTATATGTCCTTCAACACAACAAAATCTTTGTTACGTTAAAAAAATAACGTTTTGGTCATGAAACTTAAACAGCTCTCTTACGTATTTTGCATTAGTTTAGTTTGCATTATTACGAACGTACTATTTTCGTTATGTAGTCAACGTAAAAAAGAGGATATTATGGAGCATTAGATAGATGGTTTTTACGAACGTACTATTTTCGTTATGTAGTCAACGTAAAAAAGAGGATGTTACGGAGCATTAAATAGATGTTTTTATTTAGTAAATACAGTGCTGTTACATTTATGTTATTTCATGTGGTACGAAAACTACATAACTTTTTTTCAATATGCCACCATGAATTTTATAGCATTTTTAAATTCTAGGTATAAATCCATGAAACGTAGCTGTTTGTGGCATTTTCCACAATTTAACTGGCTATCCTTTAATAGCACAATTTGAAGAAACCACTTTAACAGTAACCATAAATAAGTGTTTTAATCTTTATTCAAAAATGCTAACTTCGGTGCAAGCGTTAAACTGGTTTCAGGAATATGCCAGCGATTTTTCTCCAAGATGTACCAGAAATAGCTTGTCAAAGTGTACAAAATGTAACGGGTATTGTGAGTTTGTTCACATATCATTAAGTCAAAGAAAAAACTAATTCACTCCTATATAGTTATTTATTATACATATATAGATATTAAACTATAGGGATTCTTATTGGGTTGTTTTGTCGGCTTGCACCTAAAAAAAAATATCTCATAATAATGTTTGTCCAAGCAGTAGCAGGCTTTTATTAAATGTGGTAATGTTTCATGAGTGGGGGTTACTTTAAATAAATAATTGCAGTATGTTAAAACTTAAACAATACGATCATCTTTTTGGTCACTACGCCCAGATATCAATGTTTATTTTTGACAAATTCAATTAGATTTTTATTATTCAGGTCATACATTTATTAAACAAATTTAATGGATTAACAGCTGACTTACTTATTCAATAAGTTAAAATTTTATCAACAATTATGACACAAGCATCTGCTTCAGGTTGAGAGGGTATCGGATGAATATACGGTGGTCCCTGAATAATTATTGTTAACGCCCATGCTTTTGATACTTAGTAGAAAATAATCTATATCTTTATGGTCAACACGTCATTTAGGAAGCATAACTAGCAATTGCAAAAATGAATGTGACTTTAGTGTTTTGTGCACACAGCACACAGTTAAAACAATTAGAATTTAAAAAATATAGGTAGGTAGATAATATGCAACGTTTTCGACGTGACGAACAAAATGTAGTTAACTCGGTTAATTGGGCCAGTGTTCATTTTATTAAATCACTGATAAGCAAGAAATGAAAAATAGGAAACACGTTTTATACAACAATGATCGAATAAGTAAATTTAGTACTTCTTACTTTGTGATCCATGATTACTAGTTATTTTTACTGCGGGAACCGGTAGCAGGGCTGGAACCTCCAATACTCCAACCTCCAACACTGCACTGGAATTATTAATCACACTTGAAAATGAAAATTTCCTTTCAAAAACTCCGAGAACAAAAAGCAAAGACGGTATATTTGACACGACGAACGACTGGTGAATGACAATAATGGTCAGAGACTTGCCATATGGTAAAAAGGATACCTAACGGATTTGGCCAACGTACTTTTAGAAATCGAACCAGATACGCACTCGCATTTACGTTTTTTGGAGTAGCATGCAAGTCATTTATGAAATGTAATATGTCTGTTGTTCTGAGTCGTTACATTTAGGAGACGAGTTAAACGTTATTTGATTGAACGGCTTAGTTTTAAATCTGCAGCGTTTATCATAGAACGTATCAAAACCGTACACCGAATAATGTTTTCGAAACGTAAATCTATTAACGTAACAACCCAGATACATGAAATTGCCGGCACCGCAACGTGACTTTCATAACGTTATTGGTACAAAAATAAAATTACGTTTCAAAAACAGTAGTCTTGAATAACGTTTGAAAAAGTAGTAACGAGTATGACACTAGAACGTTTAATAGAAAACGTTTTCTAGGTTTCTTTTTAAAAACGTTACAAAACGTACTAAGTATGTTTCTTGCTTAGTGGGTGAACACGGCATTAAATCGAGGCAAAGAGGTCAAAACATCACTAGACGTGGATATAATTTGAGGGAGTAGCCCTGGAATTAGATATTTGCCTACACTTAAAAATGGTTAGATATACCATTGAATATCAAACTATTAGAATATAAGCAGATTTCCTAAATCTGCTACGTTAAATTTATAGATGGCAGTGATCGCACCAATGAGTCATCAAAAATAAAGCGTGTTGATGCAGCCACTAACGACAAGCCTTTTCACTGCTAAATTAAAACATTGTTGCCGCCTGTCTGTCATGTTTTTTATTTCTCAGAATTAAATGACGACTCTCACTATTCAATACATATCTACCTAGGCTACAACGTATATGTTGGGTAAAATATGAATGATGTGCGGTTTGTATAACTTGGTTTTTATTTGCAATTATTACTACTTTTCAAAATGGTTAAAATAAGTAGGTTTTACTTTCTTACTTAAGAATCATCCAGTTTGTTTGTATTAGTGTATTACGTATTTTGCTATTTTTCGACGAAATAAAACCTATTTTAGTTATACCTGCTGTCGCTTTTTATCTACTTTTATTTGTTTGACATTTAATACCTAATGCAACGGTAAAATCATTGTGAAAATCGGTCCAATTACCCCGAAGTAATCAGCGTACATATTATTACCAAAAACATACATTCTGCTGGAATTGAGAACCTCCTATTTTATTGTCTGTTAAAAATGCTTATATCATTAAAAATTCCAATAAAATACGATATGCGGCAACACCACGACATCACATCACTGAAATTGAGACATCTGTTACCGAAGCGCTGCATTATAACGACAGATTTAAGGTTAGAGGTACGATCAACTCCACAATGGCGGCCAAACCACATCCAATACGTCTAAAATTGGGTTGTCAACTTTTCTCGGACATCCGCCATTCTTATAGCTTAATATTCAATGGATATACTAACTAAACAGAAACTTTATGTTCAAGTTTCTAACAAAATAATGGCACTAATGAAAGTCTGACAGAATTCAGTTTCGTTTATTTGAATATCAATAATCATTTTTTTAATTTAGTTAACTTACAATATAATTACTTTTAAATGTTCCTATTTTAAACTCTCGGGTTGCTAAATTTATAAAATGACGTGTTCTAACGTAAACTCTAAAATCATATTAAAACTCATAAATTCTTTTCTTTGGAACAACACTAGAAAACACTCGTTGCTATTAAACTTCAGTAAAATTTATTTTCTTTATTTTATAGCCCACTTAACCATACATTTTATACTTCATTTATCTATGTACATTTCAGCGAATTAATATAAAAATCTATAATTTTTTAGTACATTTTTATAACCTTAAAATTCTTAACCTCGGATATTGTCTAGACTTGTAGAGTCTTCGGACGGGCGGGCATGTAGGTGTAAAAAGCAAGAAAAAAGCACAGAACTGCAAAAAATAGTAGGCTGTATTCATGTCACATTATAATATCTCTGTACTAAAGGGGTTTTTGTTTTTGTAGGTTGCCATCCACTAATTTGAGTTGGCGGCATCATTCCAGCTGACTAACTTCATAGCAATCGACGCGCGCCTACTTTTAATATACTGGGTTATAAAAAGTAGAGTAATCGCGTCCGTATATTTATATCAACGAAAAATATTCTTGGCTAGCGGACTTTAAAGTGTGATGAAAAGACCTGCATTTTGCATTGAAGCACACAGGGATGCCAAAAACAATGGACTCCCTGGGACCGAGTAGACATTGACAGCTGTTTCGTCCTTGTTGGGAATTCATCAGAATGCCACAACCCGAAGCAACTCCACCGATCACACTGCAGCGCATTTAAACCCTGCTTAATAAAATAGCAAGTAGTAAATAAAATAAAATACAAATGTATTGCATTGTTGTTGATTCCAACGTGATGGCGTTGCGGCTTATTTACTGGGTACTTGCTATTTTATCAAGCAGGGTTTAAATGCGCTGTAGTGCTATTATCAGTGGAGTTGCTTCGGGTTGTGGCATTCTGATGAATTCCTAACAAGAACGAAACAGCTGTCAATGTCTACTCGGCCCCAGGAAGTCCATTATTTTTGGCATCCCTGTGTACTTCAATGTAAAATGCAGGTCTTTTCACAATTTAAAGTTCGCTAACCATGAATATTTTTTGTTGATATAAATATACGGACGCGATTACTCTACTTTTTATAACCCTGTATATTTAATGAAGGCGCGCGTCGATTGCTACGAAGTTAGTCAGTTGGAATGATGCCGCCAACTCAAATTAGTGGATGGCAACCTACAAAAACGAAAACCCCATTAGTACGGAGATAAGATATATTATAATGGCCATGAATACAGCCTCATTTAAATAAAAAGTATGTTGAAAAAATATTTTAAAATCAATTTTTGAACAAGCCCTATACAATTTTAATATAATTTATGTCGCCTTACATTACAAGACCGGAAAGTAATATTAGGACGAAGCAGGCAATTTCTAGGGCGAGCCGCCAGGCGAGTCCTGTAAACGTACCTACTTTTCAAATGTGTTACTTTTTTTACAACCAACACGGAGTGTACGAGAATTTTGATAATGGCATACAAAATGGTATACCTAGTTTGAAAATTCTATAGTCGGGAAAATAATTAATATACTGAAATTTAGAATAAATTTTAAAAAATTTGGTAATTTAAATTATTTAAAAAATATTTATCATAGATAAGTACATTCAATTCTATTTGGGGTTCAGCCAATTCGATAGTACTAAAACCTTTAAAGAAATTACAAAATAAAATTATTAAATGTATTCATAGACTTCCGCACTTAGAACCAACAACAACTTTATATAAACCAAATAAATACCTAGATATAAATAATTTATATAATTTAAAAATTTGCAATTTATTCATTCTTTACTTTTAAAACAAAAAATTATAACGTTTACAAAAGTTCATTATCTTTATAGACATGTTACTAGACAAACTAATTTTTTACAAACTATTAAAATTAACAGGAACTTTGGAAAACGATCATTGTTATATAATGGATTAATTTTATATAATATTTTACCCGAAAATATTTAAAAAAACTACCCTTATTTAAATTTAATTTAAGAAAATATTTCTTAATGAGTTAATCAAAGGTTTATACAAAACGAATATTTTTTTAACTGTCTTCTATATATATACCTACTTTAGTTAGAGTAATAATTGTTAGTAGGTAATTTTTATATACTTATTTATCCCTGTAATAAACTTGTAAAGTTCGTTGGTTGGGTTGGGAGTAAAAAAAAATTTAAATAAATCATTTTCCTTTTTGGCCATGATTTCTTTCAACCGTATCAAAGGACTTTGTACAGCATTTTTCAAACATATTTTAACCAGAAATATTTACTTTTTTATTTACCTATGCTGCGGCAGCTCCTTTAATTTCAACTGGAATTCAATTTACTTCCTAATCGAAATAATAATAAATATGTTTTTGTTGTCTTCTATAAACTTATTCTTTAATCCCCCTGAAGCTGAGCTTGTTAGGGGCAAATCTTGTTTTAGTATGTAAAATCATAAATCATAAAAATATGCTTTAAAAATTAAGTTTTAAAGTAAAAATGTTAATTTATGGTATAAACGAATTTTTTTTTTTTGAAGAAATATATTAGGTACCTATAAATCCTATAATAAAATTATTAATTTATAATTTTTAAGTAAAAAATATTACTTATATAAATTATTCAGAACAATATTAATTAATTAAAGCATTTCTAAAAATATTTTCAAATTGTCTGTTTTTTATATCCATGTTTTTATTTCGACTTTTTTTTTAATGCAATCAATCAATTTTTTCATTTTTGTTGGTAAATAATCGTTTAAATAAAAATATAAATATTTGAAATTTTTTTGTCCTATGAACTTATTTATTTTAGGTTTTATGGTTATTTCATTTTTATGACGTGTATTATGATTATGGTTTTTAAATTGTATAAGTTTTTTATTTTTAAATATACAGTGTGGTTTTTTAAGTGTGCAACATATGGGAATTTTTTTTATTATCGATTTCTCAGAAAATTTTATTCTTGATAAAAGTTGGTGCGTGTTGGATAATCATATTAGGTGCACTTGGAATGGTTGCAAGTCAAACGGCGTACAGGGTAGGCCAAAAAATATAAAACTTGTACAAGAATAAAGTACCCCTATTTCAAAAAACTTAGCAAAATGTTATTAAGAAAAGTTTTTTAGAATTAAAAGTTATGCATAGATTCAAAAACGTGACCTCCTAAAATAAAAAAATATATTTTTTAAAAAAACATTAATAATTTCTCAAAAATTTTTTTTTTTATATTCACCATAAAGACCTTCATAAATTAATTAAGATCAAATCAACTTAACATATCTTTGTTCAAATTCAAGCATATTTGTAAAATTTACTTACATTTTTAATTTATTAAGGAATCACTAACTTCATGTTTGTTGCAAGGGTATTAAACACAATTTTAAAATATCCTAAAAATTCTTTTTAACAAGATAAAACATTAGTAATGATAATATGCTAATTAAAAACCTATCATTTAAAGTGCAAAATTTTTATTTTAAATGTTTATTAAAAAATTTTTTTGGGAAAATATTAATGTTTTTCAAAAAAATATATTTTTTTATTTTAGGAGGTCACGTTTTTGAATCTATGCATAACTTTTAATTCTAAACAACTTTTCTTAATAACATTTTGCTAAGTTTTTTGAAATAGGGGTACTTTATTCTTGTACAAGTTTTATATTTTTTGGCCTACCCTGTACGCCGTTTGACCTGCAACCATTCCAAGTGCACCTAATATGATTATAGAATATGCACCAACTTTTATCAAGAATAAAATTTTTTGAGAAATCGGTAATAAAAAAAATTCCCATATGTTGCACACTTAAAAAACCACACTGTATATTAAGATGTCATAAATGCAAAGTTGTAAGTTGTCTTATGCTCAACTGTTTTTGTTTCTGAATATAATTCTTTTGAAGGATAAAGATAATCTTTATTGAATATAATTTTTAGAAATCTTTTTTGTGATATTTCCAATTTTTTAACTAAAGTTCTATTTATTCCTCCCCAACCTAAAATTCCGTAATTTAAATGAGTTTAAACTAACGCGTAATATAATATTTCCATGTCTTACATTTAAAAAATTTTTAGTGGTTTTAAAAATCGGTAGTAAACTTCTTAATTTTTTAATTAAGTACCTACCTACCTATTCTAAGTGAAAATTCCAATTTAATTTACTGTCAAAAAAATACCTAAATATATTATTTTATTAACTTTAAAAATTTGAATGTCTTCATTTATTTGAATTCTATTCATATTTCGTGGTAGGTTATTTAGGTTTAAAGTAAAAGGAATATAATTTGTTTCATTAAAATTAATTGTTAACAAATTGTTATCAAACCAATTTTTTATAATTTAAAATTTTTTTTTACTTTTATTATTTAAGTTGTCCCAATTTGTATCGGTATAAAAAATTGTAGTATCATCTGCCAAACTATGAATTTGTCCATCAAAATAAATTTCCAATGTAACAGTTTTCTAAATTACTTTTTTCTATTTCACGTTCATAATAAGCTCAGTACGATACGCATTTGCGTATCGTAATGAAGCTATTTCGATACGCGTTTTTTCTTTATTTGATGTTGGTAACATTTAAATGTTTTATTTCATTGACTTGCGCGGCAAGGAAAACTAGCTTGATAACTTACTTTTTTATTCTGTGTGGATAACAGTCATGTATGTTGGTTGCATAAATCTATAAATCAATGTTTTGTAGATGCTTCAAGCTATCATTTTCTGCCAAATCCTGTCCAAAATTCAATCTACTAACCTTCCTATATCGATTTTAACTTCAACTTTATTTGAATTTTCCATCTTCCCTATACTAAACTGCAATGCCATGACGTAAAATCATGTCTTTTGAAATTCGAAAAAATAGTATTACCAACATAAAATTTAGACATAAAAATTTACAAAATTTGAAGGATTTATTTTCTTTTTAAAATGTATTTTTCTTTATTATAAAAGGTGAAATAGAAAAAAATGTATAAAGCACATGTTTCAAAGGGCGTTTTAGCGCACGTGTCAATAAAAATAGACGCGTGCGCTAAAACCGCTTCTTATGAAACGTGTACTTTAATATACTATTATAAACCACAAAATACTTGTTTATACTTATTTATGACACTGCTATTATTACAATTAAGTAGGTAGTTTGATAGTTCGTTGCTATGGCTATGCCTGCATGCTTATTATTTATATCGGTTTAGCTTATTTTTCTCAAATGGGAAGCGGAAAGCAAAAAAGGTACTTTATTCGTTCCTATTCGATTACTTTCCGGTCTAGACTGATAAGGTGATATTTTCCGGGTAAGAAGTTATTTAGAAAGTGACTATTTTCTGGTCGTTTGTAAAAAATACGTAAATAAGTCGATTGTAACTGTGGCGGCATAGGATTATTTTGCTGCATTCTTTATTCCCAAAATAAGCCACATAAGTTCCATGACAACGATTATTGTATCATTAAAAGTTATCTCACATTTAGTATTAACAGGATATTAATAATTTGAGCCTTAAATAACGACAAACTCTTAAGCAAGACTATACACAACCTAACTATTTCGAATATTTCGGTGGGTTTTTGGACAGTTTCTTTTTATTTATGCGTTATTTCATACAGAAAATTTTTTTTTTAGCTTTTAAAATAAGTTACAAAAATCTTGAATGTCCTAATTTGGCAACGCCGAATTGTGGTGGTTTCCTAACCTCGAAAGATTAATAAATTTGATTGTCACTGTATTCGTATTATTTTGTGACTTATTCTTTTGATTTGATATAATTATGGATGTTTTTACAAAACTGCAGCGGTTTACAGACCATGACAATTTATTTTTGTTGCGCGAGGTACTGTCCCAGAACAAGAAACGATAAAAAACATATTCCAGGTCACATAAACGATTGGTATAAGCCAAATGATGCAATAAAATGCACATTCCGTCAATACCTGAAAATACAAATAAAATAAGACATGTCTATATGGTCCTTCTTTGGAACGTTCTTTGCAGTTGAAATATGCCCTGATTCAGTTCTAAACACATTTGGAATTTCTACAGCGTAATCTTGGAATATCTTACTGTTGATAAAAATATACGGATTCGATTGAAGTTTGAACGCTGCGGTCGAATCGGGTCCACCCGCGTCTATCAATCTATCATAACACTGTAAGCAACTTGGCAATGAACATTGACATCATTTCCATAAAAAATGCTGACTGTGCCGTTGTCCTCTATTTTGTCTTGCCAAATCTGGTAACCCTAAATAAGACCAATCGAGTTTTTGGACAGTGAACAGATTGGAAAGTCCTTTGCGAAGGGAAAGAATTATCAAAAAAATTATTACCTTGTCGGACTTCCATGGTCTTTATTTTGTTACTTAACACAACATTTCGGTTAGTTAGTATCTCTAATCGTTTTCAAGTGTAAAGTAAATTATAATTCTAAGGCTACTGTCTTAAATACTATCCATGTGCAATGAAGCTTGATGACTCCGCCAACGTGCTTATTGGAGTGTGAAGTTTGAGCTGTTGGTTTTGGACAAGGAGAGGCTTCCAGATATTGGAATATCTCTACTTTGTTTACTAAATATATGGGTATTTTGATTCATAAAAGCTGCTTCTTTGAACTTTCGTTTTCTCCAGTGCTGTTCCGGGTCCAAAACCTTGGCTTCTGACCACTGTATATTATATTGGTTGGTCCAAGTTTCACCTCTTTCAGTATGTTTCAGATGTTCTTTAACTCGTACGGGAAGAGGTTTTTTGTTTCTCCAATGTACGATTCGCCACACTCGCAAGGGATTTGATAGATACAATTTTTTGTGTTTTCATTACTGGGGGGTTTTACTTTTGTAAGAAAGCTTCTAAGCGTATTTCCGGATTTGAAGGCTGTTTTGATATTATAGTTTTTGGTTATCCTTCTAATCTTTTCGGAAATCCCATTGACATAAGGTAGGTATTGTAAGAAATGCTTGCTCCTCTTTCGTTTCTGTATTGGTTTTTACTCCGCGATTTTTAAGTTTTGAGATGGTATTAGTTACAAAGGTTTCAGGGTAACCGTTCTGTTTTAAATCTTTTTTGATGTTTGAAATGTCAATGATGTGTGTTTAATTTGTTTTAAATCACAACGTTTTAACTGGTAGGTATATCCAGTTGTCTTCAGGTAAATACTGTACAGTATAAAAACAATGCAAGTCGAAAACTCTTGTATCATTCGATAAACATTATTGTGTCCAACCTGTAAACAGACAAGAAAATGTGAGTTTAATTTAGAAACCCATTGTACTCTTACAGTAAATGGCATGCAGTGTAATATAATTAATTTCGAAGAATTGGCGTTATGGGATACAGAAAACAGATGCAGCGCAAAAATAGAAAATGACCTGCTTTAACTTTATTTCTCTGGTAAAACGCAAACACGTGGCAAATACTTACTACGATTGCTAAAAATAATTAAAATATTTCACCTAGAATTTGTGCTTGGAAATGTTAATAGGATATGATGATTATAGATATATTTAACAATTTTTGATTTCACATAAACACTGTATTGTGATGATTTGATATTTATCATTATCATACTTTTAACAATATAGAAAATTTTCTTTTCAATTTTTATTTATTAAAAGTTTAGGAAATCTTGACATTTCAACAGGTTGTATGTTAGACGCAGTGGCGGCTCGTGAGGTAGTGCCACGACCCAACCGGTCCTTCCACCTAAATACAATTTATATTATTTTTAAAGTATCTAGCAAAGTATACCTACCTAAAACTGGAATGCAGTCGGCAGTGTTCACGTAGTTAGTACAGTATGACCTGTATCACCGTTTTTATTCAATCATAGTAAAAACCATAGACAACTGCCTTGAATAATAGGGAGGTATCTAGATAACTTTCTTTGGGCAAAGGCGGCCAAGGCCCCCAACCAATGAAAATTATTTAGATAGTGGCCGCACGCTCACTCGTGCTGGCAGCCATATCTTACATGTGACGTGGTTTAGTTGATGTTTGTCCGTTGTGAATGTTGTTTGTTCTCTCTCTCTCTCTCGTAAACAAAGTAATTTTCTTTCTACCTTTTAATAATTTAAAAGTTATGGAAACGATAAGTTTTTTTAAAGTACGATCCAATTTCTACATTATCTTTAGAACACTATATTTGGAAATTAATAATGATGTAGTAGGAAGGATAAGAAAATAATGCAGATTTAGAACTTTTACTCCATGTTCCGCTACTGTATTACATGTAATACTACTGTTTAGTAGTATTTTTTGGAAAAATGGAAAAGGGAATATAAGTTTTTATAGTATTTAAGGAGGATTATTTAATGATTTCCATCTTCTCCTTTACCTTTACCTTATTTTTTTGTTAGTGCAGTCAAATACAGTTTTCTTGGTTTAGCTTACGACGAATTCCCAGCATTATTTGTTTGATATTTGATAAATTGTGGATCTGCCATATCTGTTGTACCGTGCGATCAAAAATTATTTGCATTAAAGAGGGCCTTGCATCTAAGGACGTAGAGCTTAATACCTGTTGGGTGTCAGTAACTACCTTAATTAACAATCAATCAGTTATTCCGTCATCTTTGACAATCGTTACAAGTAATTTGATTCATCGCTAATTTTTTCAATTTCTTGAACAATTCACATAATGGGCTTTACGGAACGGCTCAAAACATTAATGGTTGAAGCGTATTTTCGAAACGGGGTTAAAGTAAATGGTAAGTGGCAATACAATCCTGGTTTGTGCATGGACGATTTTCACGAACATTTTCCTAACGTTATTGCTGATTTTTATCATTGCCTGAAAAGAACCGTGATTGTGTTTAGGAAGACAGGTTCTATACAACACAAAAAAGGAGCAGGAAGATCATCTGTAAGAACATAAGAACTTATTGCAAACGTTCGTGAAATAATGCAAAATACGCCAACAAATTGCATAAGACGCCTGTCCCAAGAAGTGGGAAGATCTTAAGGAACATGCAGGACTATTCTTAAGAACCAGCTAAACTTATTTCCTTATAAAGTGCAAGTATTCCAAGAAATACAAGCCGCAGATTTTGAAAAACGCAGGAATTACTCTCAATGGTTTACCCAAAATTTATTGGAAAGAAATGATTTATTAGACCTGACATTTTTTTCGGATGAAGCCTGGTTCTACCTCTCCGGTATGTGAATTCTCAGAGCACGCATGTGGAGTAGTGAAAATCCCTATTTTTTTGTAGAGTCCACATTGCACCCTAAAAAATTGGTGTCTGTTAGCTGTTTCCCGAAGAAGAATTGTTGGCCCTATTTTTTTCCATGACACAGTTACAGCACAGCGGTATAGAGACAATATTTTGAATCCATTTGTGGAGCAATTACTGGACGACGAACTACGTTTTGGATATTTTTAACAGGACGGTGCAACCGCCCATACAGCCGCCGAAACTATTAACTACTTACGCAATTTTTTCGACGACAGATTGATCAGTTTTCGATCAGACATTGAATTCCCACCTAGATCACCTTGTTTAACGGTTATGGATTACTTCGTTTTTCCTTATTTAAAGAGCACTATTTTTAAAACACCAGTTGCAAATTTAGAACAATTACAAGAAAGGATTATCCAAGAATGTGGCAACATTTCTTCAGAGATGCTGGTCAACACTTTCGGAAATATGAAGAGACGTGTAAATTTATGCTGGGAGCATGGCGGTGGCCAATTTCAGCAATTTATGTAATTATTTTTCTTTTTCTTTCTGTATATTCTTACTTTGTTAATTTTGTAAACAAGAAAAATAAATTTGTATTTGTCTACTTATTTTATTACTAATTAGTTTGGCATATCATGTCATAATATGAATTTGACAAAGTTGTAACCTAGATTTAGTTAGATATATCATCCCCATATCATTGTGATCTAAACCAAGCCCCACGTTTTTTAATCCAAGCCCTCTTTGATGCAAATAATTTTTGCTCGCACGGTACATGACATTAAAAATACTCTTTAATTTTTGGGTTTATTGTATTTCCTGCAATACATCATTATTGAGTGCTGTTACTTCTCGTCAATTGCTCAACTGTTCTTAGTGTTCTTTCCTCTTTTTTTCCGAAATCTCGATATAAAGATGGCCTGCAATCTGCAAGTAAGGATCCCTGATTTTTAATTCTATGGCAGAACATAAACAAGATTGATTTTAATAAAAATAAAGGGAAACTCAATAAATATACCCCTGTTTTGTTCTGTTTGAATGACACTGTTCATTATTATAAAACAAAGTTTTTTAGTGAATTGACGTATTTTTGTTTCTTTTTTAGTGGGAGCTGCTTCGAAGGTCAATGGCAGAACGGCAAAAGACACGGACTGGGAGTGGAAACTCGGGGGCGATGGATATACAGGGGAGAATGGACACAAGGTTTTAAGGGACGATATGGAGTACGGCAATCTAATACTTCAACCGCTAAATATCAGGGAACATGGGCTAACGGACTACAAGATGGATACGGATCAGAAACTTACGCGGATGACGGTAAGTTCAAACAAATATACTAAGAACGAACAACGATGATTATGTAATTTTTTATGAAGGTCTAAATTGGAATATTTAAAAAAATACTATTGAAAAAGATTTTATTAAAATAAGCAACTGGCTTAATAAAAACTTATTAACTATAAATTATAACAAAACAACATACATACCATTTACTTCATACAAAAATAAACTTCCAAATATGGGTCCAGTAATATGCAATAATAATATTAATATAAAGGAAGGCTCGAAGGAAGGTGAAAATATTAAATATCTAGGAATAATTTTTGATAAACATTTAAAATGGGATTTACATAGTGACTACATTGTAAAAAAACTAAGAATTCTTATGCCAAAATTTTAACACCTTAAACAAATTTTAAATATAAAAGAATTAGAAATACTTTATTATTCTTTAGTACAAACCCATTTAAATTATGGAATACTAGGATGGGGAGGCATAAATAAGAATTATCTTAATAATATTGAAACTATTCAAAAATATATTTTAAAAATTATTTACGACAAAGACCACCAAATATTCTTCTGATTTACTATTTAAAGATAGCAAAAAATGGATATTAAACAAATATTTTCTTACAACATGTTAATATATATTTTTCAACATAAAAATAAAATAAATTATATTAATCACACACATGAAACTCGTCATGAAAATACTATTACATAATAATATAAAAATAGAGTAAACAAAACAATAACACACAAACAATTTTTAAACATCAATCCATATATTTTTGATATGCTACCACGGTCAATTAAAATAATTAAATCATTAAATAATTATAGAAATAAAATTAAAAATTGAATATTATCTAATCCAATAGATATATTCAAGAACGTCATTAATAAATAATAAATATACCAAGTTATAATGAATAAAATAAATAAATATATACAGTGAGCGGCAAAGAGTTTGCAACATATGGGAAAAATGTTTATTAGCGAAATATTGAAAAATCTTTTTTGGGGGATTGGATGTGCATGTCACATAACCTTATTAATTTTTAGATTTTTTAAAGATTTCTGCGAAATTCAAAATTATTTTTTACGGTTATAAATAAAATTTTCTTTGGATTAATGAATTTAAAGATTTCTTAACATAATAGAATATTTCGATATAAAAAATATCGATAAGGTTATTAGAAATAGACTATTGCAACAGCTGGTATCCAAGGGTAAACGATTTTTTTGAATTATTGCTCCAAATTGTCAGAAAAACAAAAGAATATTTCTAGTTGTGGTCACCAGATGTCAGTTTTACTTTAATGAAGCTTTAAGAAAGGAAAAATATGGAAATTTTTAATTCGTAGATATCCCAAACATTGTATTTAAGGTTCTAATGAAATTCTAAACACTTTTTATTCTTGGAATTTTTTCGATATCTCATCAACTTATCTGATTTATGATGATTTCATATTGGTTTTTTCAACTTTCCCGCCATACCATTGGTCACGTGACGTATGTCAAAATCGATTTTAAGGTTATGGGACTTGCACATTCAATCCCCCAAAAAAGATTTTTCAATATTCCGCTAATTAAAATGTTTCCCATATGTTGCGAACTCTTTGCCGGTCACTGTATATTACATACATAACGTATTGTATCATTCGTATACTATAGTGATATAAAATATACCAATAAAATATTGTCATATTTTATTTTATATTATAATCTATTTGTGCCTGAATTATGAAATATATTTGACAAAAATATTATATTATTTAACTTAAAACAAGTATTTTACTTCTGAGTTCGGAATTGATAGTTTATACAAAAAAAATATATATATTAGCATTAAATGTCAAAAAATATTTAAATAAACTTTTATTATTATTATTAATTTAGTTCAATACAAAAATTGGCGTGTTCCCGCTTATACGTGGGGATCTTCAGTAGGTACGGCCAAGTGCAGTAGTCGATTTTTTACTTAACATGCACAAACAATTTTAAAACAGAAGTAGATTTACACAATGTATTGGTTATTATAGGTCAAAATAAGGAAATATGTAACTTAAATTACATTTTCTTTGTTTATTCCAAACTCCGGAAATTATTCTGTTTTTGCACGTTCCCCATTATGTATTTATATTAATTATTTGCCAAAAGTTCTGATAAGAGATGTCGGAGTCGGAGGCTCAACAGGGCCTTAGCCAGGGGGGGGGGGGGGGCAGGCAGGGCGCCGCCCTTTCTAGAGAAAAAATCGCCCTTCCTAGAAAAAAAGAAAAAGAGGCAACAGAAAATTACAACTGTTTTAAGTGTTAAAACAGTTGTAATTATCTAAACGTGTTTTAGAATATTTTTTTATTTATTATGTTATTTTTGTTTTTTTACTAAAATAAAAAGTTTAATAAGTTCGCCCTTCCAGAAATGTTAACGGCCCTTCCTAAAATTCAAGCCTGGCTACGGCCCTGAGGCTCAATAAGATGTAGCAACTCAACATTTGAAAAAAATATTTGGCACCTTAACTCTTTTTTTAGCTAAATTTTTTAGATAACTTTTGTTTAACAGATAATATAATACGCATTTTTCGAGATCAAAAATTCAGACTTAATGCTCAGACAATTATTATAATAATATTAGGCATACATCTCCCAAAATTTCGAAAACTCAAATTTGCACACTTAGCGGCGAAGGCAAAACAACATGGTTGAGATTGTAACAATAAAATTGACACAAAAATATCGAACTTTTATAGATACCATCATCATTAGGAATATCGTAGAATGCCCAGAAATATAGAAAAGAGCAAGAAAATTCCCAAAATAGAAGGCCAATAATACTGTATATTCCAAGATTACTCTGGGTAACTCAAATTGGCTAACCGACTACATTTTTTATTATTTGTACCCAAAAACAATTCCCCTAACTTTCCCAGGCCCGTGCCAAAGTGCTATAGAAAGATTTTGGGCCCAAGGGCCCTTTTCACTCGGAATTTACGATTGGGGATGGAAAGCTCGCATGACACGCATAATAGTCTATAACAGCCCTAGACCTACTGAGGTGTTTCCTTTATTAAAAAATCGCCACACAGTAGAAAGAGAAAGGAGAGAGAGAGAGGGGTGTTAGTGTGCCTACTGGCCATCAGAGGCGCAATGGCGGGAAATTTGAACAGCGGTTTTAGAACTTTTCAATTTTATTACTAATTTTTGAACGAGTTTTTATTGATTTAATTTGTAATTCAATAAAAGTATTATTAAATCACAAATTAAATCAATATAATGACGCACAAAAGTAGGTATTTATTTTATGGAATAAATAATGCACGTTTTTATATTGACAAGATTTGGAAAATAAAGATGGAAGCAGTTTATCGTAATAACTTTTTTCTACGTTTAATTATAAATAAAAACTGCATTGACAACCATAACAAAAAATAACTGTTTAGAATAAACTAATGTCCTTAGGTTACGTCTCACAGGTGACAGGTCTCACTCATCAGGAATTGTCTCAATTCATATAATATATCACAAATACCTACTGTATAAAACACAGGGCCACAGGCACTAGGATGCAACGAGACACGTACTAAAACATCCATACACTATCAGGTGATTCTTACAGCATTCTCTGAAACAAAAGAAACAGTATCGGGTAGACATTAAATTTCTCTGTAAAATATGGCCGATGGCCAAGTATCTACTTATCGAGTTAGCTCAAACCATTATTTTGTGCCATTATATGTTATCCTTCTAATCTACTCAGTAAAACAAAAATGTTAAAATTATCATTTCAAGAGACTAAACTTTTCTGTTCGTAACTGATAGATGGTTAGGTATTACCTCGGGCACAAATGTGTTGCAGTTATCTGCAGGCTGCCCAGTGATATTTTGTTAAGATTAGCTTGTTAACCAACACCTATTACTATGTGAAACATTTCATGTTAATTTATTTATTGTAAACTTACATTTCCTTATACAAAATTGGTATAAATGTAATATCAATTTGATAAACAATAAAAAATAATTACCTGCATAGTAGGCTGGAATAATAACTAAAAAATTACACACATCGGCGAAGTTTTCTAGAATAGAAACTAATAGAATTGTATTAAATATTAAAATGAAAATAAAAAATTAATTTATTTCTGAGAAAAAAACGTGGACAAGAAAAATTGACAGTTTTGACATGGCGGGCTGGCTGTTTAGTAGGTCAGAATATAACTGTCCTTTTCTTCTATACGTGAAAACTATGCGACAGAACCCGGTTACTCGGCCAGCTGGAGAATCATCAAGCGACAACAGCGCCAGTTTGACTCTGATGACCAGATGGCCGCAACTTGAGATAAATATGACCTCGTCATGCAAAATCGCCCATTTAAAGTTTCAGTGTTTGTGTATAACAGCGGCTTGTGCAAGACCCCTCTGCTTATTATTCATTAATAATTTAAATTATGTCAAAATATAGGTGGCTGTGGATATATTAGAATGTGGTCACAATATTTGGCTGCCAGTCTGATATAACTTCTTCAAAAGTAGAATAGTTTATAAAACGTCTCTAAACTCACGTGACTGTTGTAGGCGACAAATTGTGTTAATGTTCTTTCCATTTGTTGTTTGTTTGGCTCTACTGACCCATATACCTACCTCTCACATCCGCACCTTGAGTTCGTGTTTCCGACGCTGCTGGTGGACGCCGGTGCCGACGCTGCGCCGTCATCTGCGATCAATGGCAACTGTCGGAAAACACACCCTCCCTCGAACCCAAGGAATACACGGCGCGTCTAGATGGTAATTATTATGGTAAAAATTTAATATACTAAATATCACGAATAGTCTCGTTTTAAAACAGATGACAGCGGTTATTTGTCATCGATCAGCTGACATAATAATATCCCTAGATTTGTAGCGGACCGTAATGAGCCCAAACACCGAGTTATAAATTGCGTTTTTGTTACATTTAATTGTAAGTACCTACAATTATTATTCATTTGACCAAAAATTTAGATACAGGTTAAAATTTTTTAATTCTTTTTCATTAGGGATCATAATTATTAATGTGTGCCTTGCTCGTTTAGTTGATTTCATCGATAAGTAATAAGTTTTATTTCATCTGAACGCCGTTTTTGTCGAAAAGTTAGTTCGTAAAATTTTTGTTCTTAAAATGTTTGTTCGTTAAGGTTAGGTTTCTAATGTATAATTTTTGCATTTTACATTATTTAAATATCCTTTTCTGTTTCAAGAAAAATAAGTAGAAATTAAGTATTTCCCTGACTTAGGTAGGTAGGGGAGAGTTGGACAAAACCGGGTAGGTTGATAAAACCGGGTATCGCCTAGTTCTACCAAATGCCAAAACAGCTTTCCATATTATTAACCTTTAAAAAGCAGCTATTTGATTTTGAAGGAATTATTTTTATTATTGTTATTAGTAAATATTATTATTGTTTGGCAATAGTAAGGTAATAGTAAGTAAAATTATGTTACTATAATAGTTAAAATAGCTAACCATATTAGTATGTAATAGGATAGCGAACAAATATATAATTCTATTTTCTGTGTCTACGTACCTTACATAAGTGAAATTATTATTTGATATTACTATTATTATTGTTTGTATGACAATAAAATAAAGTTTTTAACATAAAGTTAGCCTACAAACAAGTTGAGAAATGTAACTGCATCAATAAATTGCATTTTAACAAACAAATTCCATAAAGCCCACTTTTGGGTCTACGTACCTTACGTAAGTCAAAAACTGTTAAAGTAGGGTTTTCACTGACAGAAAAATTTAATCCCTGGCTAAACTAAAGCTTTTAACTTTATGTTAGCCTACATACAAGTTTAGGAATGTAACTGTATCATAACCAACAAATTCTATAAAAACCGTATTTGGGTCTTCGTACCTTACGTTAAGTCAAAAACTGTTAAATTAGGGTTTCCATTGACAGAAAAATTAAATTTTTAGCTATATTGAAGCTTTTAACTTTATGTAAGCCCACATAGAAGTTTAGAAATAATGTAATTGTATTATAACCAACAAATTCCATAAAAACCACTTTTGGGTCTACGTACCTTATGTAAGTCAAAAACTCAAGTAGGGTTTCCACCAGAAAAATTAAATCCCTGGCTATATTGAAACTTTTAACTTTATCTTAGCCCACATACAAGTTTAGAAATGTATAACCGTACCATAGCCAACAAATTCTATAAAAACCATATTTGGGTCTACGTACCTTACGTAACTCATATATGGGGATTTTCTTGACAGTGAATGTAATAACTTGAATTCAATTAGTTTATGTTGAACTGTAGGTATTTTGCCTATAGGTATAATCTGAACAAATAAAACAAAAAAAAATCTGTTCTAAATATGAGTGACAGAATCCTATTTTAAGTTGTGTTTCAGTTAGTTTAGTATTTTTAAGGTTTGGATATTTATAATATTATAAACTTTTTAAATCTATTTTGACACTTTATCTTTAAACCATATATAGAAATTCATGTTTATTATTACCTTAAATTATAATATTTATAAAACAAAACTTTTAAAAGAAATTATTAGGTACCTATTACTTATTATTTGGCAATATTAAAGCGGTAGAACCGAGGAGGCTATTGCATAAATTGTTTTAGAAGGTATCACATATATAATTTTCAAGTCCGGTCCTGTAATTCATGCCAACTTATAAAAATTTAATAGACCAAAATTGACAGAGTGTCACGTGACTTTGCCCCCATCTTGCGAGAGTATTCAAGATTCTTACTATATTTGCGTAGCGAACAAGTGAAGAGCCAGAAAGGAATAGGTTTTCGGAGACTAATAAAACAGGGCAAATTTATTTCCAGACAAGAATATGATCATGGTAATAAAATGTACATATTATATCCGTAAATAATAAAAAAATTAATTTTGCAAAGTGGTAAATGAACTTTACATAATAAGGATTTAATTCTCAGATACGGATTTAAGCTCTGGATTTCGGCACCTTGTTCAACGTTTGCCGTTTACAAGGATCCCTGGTTTATTTTTGCACACTATACTATTTTGGCCCGATTAACTGAGCTCCGGGAAGTACCCACTTCCCGGACGCTTTTCCTTTGAGAGTACTTCCCGGACGCTTTTTCTTTGAGAAAGTAGCATTTCTCCGGCCTAGTCCGGGAAGTACGTGCCTAGTCCGGGAAGTACGTACTTCCCGGACTAGGCCGGGAAGAATCACATCAATATTAGCAATTGCTCGAATTTTAATATAAATAAGAATTAGAATGTTTCTGTTAGGGCCGCTTTTACAAAGTGAAGTTAACTATAAACCATGGATTAATATAACATCTATTCATTTTACAATAGATGGTTACCTTCAAAGTGCTTAAACCTAAGTTTAATCCTAACCTGTGGATGATGTACTAGTTAAACCACAATCCGTAGTTTAACTACAAATTTGCCAACATGGTCATAACCTTAAATAATTGATTTTTTGATTATTTAAATTATTTTAGTTTTTGTTTGTGTTGATACCCATTTTTTCTGTTCTGTGATGGATTTTCTTAACGACATTCGCGATACATTTGAAGACATTATCAGCGATGAAGAGGAAGACTTCTTGAATATCGTAGATGTTGAAAGAAGACCTCAAATATATCGCAAAAGAATCAACTATATGGAGTATTGGGATGAAAAATCCTTTCTATAAAGGTTTAGATTGTCCAAAGCGACAAAGAGAACAAAACATTGTAAAATCGACAATTTTGAAATAGTAGATAAACCAAAGATTAAACTCTGGGTTAAGATACAAATTAATCTTTAAATTAACTATACATTGTAAAGGCGGTCCTTAGTACCTATCTTCTGTTCGAATTTCAATATTTAATACAAATAAGAATTAAAATGTTCGAAATTTTGTTCTACAAAGAAATATAATAAAGAAATGTGTCTCATTGATTTGTTATTCTACACGGTTGCCGAAAAAATAGTGTACGCAACACGTCCGAAAACAGTTTTTTTGGACTCGCATACTTCCAGGACTCGCCTACGGCTCGTCCTAGAATTTTGTCGACTCGTCCAAAAAAACAGTATTTTCCGGACTTGTATTAAATTACTATTTCGAGTGCTGCTTAGGTACTCTTGATTAAGTTTAATGACAATGATCCCACTTTATTATTGCACAAATTATTGTAAATAAACACTTTAAAACTGCTAACCACCTAACACCTAAGAACTATATTAGGTTATGATTGAGTTATCTTATTTATACAATGCCAGCAAACTCGAATCCTTATATCAAAGCCCGACTGATCCCGAACCTATGACCCGAATGCGATCGAAGCGCTAGTATTGCAGGACTAAGAACTATACACATTGCTTGACCTTGATCATTTACAATGGGAGCTGTATAGGTTGTTGTCGTTTCAATTTACCCCCGTATTAAATTTAAAACAAATATTACAATAATGATGAGTCCATTTATGACATAAGTTTATTTAAAATACTAGTTATTAACAACTAGATAGAACTTTTCTATATTCAAGCTTTTATTGTTTTAATTTTAGATAATTTGGCAACATATTGAAGCTGTGACGCATCTTGCCCGGAAACAAAAGCTAAAAATGTTTTATTGGCTAAATTTACGCAAATTATAAAACAATACATTACCTACCGTTTAAAAATCCGTTCAGCTTTCAAATCTATAGGTTAATGATGAATCGACTTCCTCATTCACCAAATTGATTAAATTATTATATTATTGAAAGTGAATATTTTTTTTTTATTTTTTTTTTTAAATTTTTTTTTACGGGAGATTAGAAAAAGAGGTCCAACCTATGCCAAATTGCATAATCTCTCTAATAGGGATTATTCTTCCTTAGGTTGGCGATCGAAAGTAATTTTTTCTATTTCACGTTAAGGTGGGAGTATCAACATGCTTGCCAACCTATAACCTATTTCGCGTAGATTTATTTATGTTTTCTTGCTTTTATACAAAATTTAATGAAAATTAGTATCGACTTAATATTCTATAGGTAATAATTGACATATTTAATAAATATCAAGGAATTTCATAACTTAATTTAGGAGAATTGTATAGCGAAAAATATCGGGTAAGATTTTTTTTTTTACATTATTATGTCATTGTTCTTTCACTATACAATTCTCCCAAAATTAGCAATGAAATAAATTGATATTTTTGTAATATATCAGATACTACCTAAATAATGTACCGACGATATTGATTTTCTTTAAATGTTAGTTATTAAAATAATAAACTCAAAAAATCAACGCGAAATAGGTTATAGGTTGGCAATGGATTGAATGACGTTGAGAATTCAACCTTAAGCTCAGTACGATACGCATTTGCGTATCGTAATGAAGCTATTTCGAAACGCGTTTTTTCTTTATTTGATGTTGGTAACATTTAAATGTTTTATTTCATTGACTTGCGCGGCCTTTGTGATTTACGAGAAAACCCATTTTTCGCAGAGGAAAAATAGCTTGATAACTTACTTTTTTATTCTGTGTGGATAACAGTCATGTATGTTGGTTGCATAAATCTATAAATCAATCTTTTGTAGATGCTTCAAGCTATCATTTTCTGCCAAATCTTATCCAAAATTTGATCTACTAACCTTCCAATGTCGATTTTACCTTCAACTTTATTTGAATTTTCCATCTTCCCTATACTAAATTGCAATGCCGTGACGTAAAATCACGTCTTTTGAAATTCGAAAAAAAGTAGTAAAATCGCCCGAATTTCCGAACGCTCTGTATATGTACCGAATGTACAAGGATCACACAACGTATTCCGTCCAATTTCAAATCTCATATCGCTAAAATAACTTTAGAATCTCGTGGTGAAAATGGGTCAATAAATCAAAAAATTACAATTTGCAAAATAATTTTTGTTGTCCAGAGGCTACTATGATAAAAAATAGTACAACATAAAATTTAGACATAAAAATTTACAAAATTTAAAGGATTTATTTTTTTTTTAAATGTATTTTTCTTGATTATAAAAGGTGAAATAGAAAAAAATTTATAAAGCACATAAGTCGTTTTAGCGCACGTGTCAATAAAAAAACTCACCACTTTGTGGCTCGTTTTTTAAAATAGACGCGTGCGCTAAAACCGCTTCTTATGAAACTTGTACTTTAATATACTATAATAAAACAGTATTTATTTATTGCCAGGCCTTCTGTGATTAAAGGAGGAGTGAGTGCAGACCTGTCAGTCACGTGGTTTAGATTGGCTATTTATAGCTTCGTTCGTACAGCGATCAGAAACCGTTAGCAAATTAACGACGCACGCGCACGTGTTTAAAAGCGTTCGCACACGACAAATCCCAAACCGTTGGTAGAAAATCCGGCGTTCGCAGAAGCCAAATTGTTGTTTCTAAGCCGGCTACTCACTACGCGGGACTTGACAAGTACTTGCGAAGTACTTGGCAAGTAGCGAGTAGTATGTACGGCGACTCGCACTGACTTGGACAAGAACTTGCACTTCCCATCGGTTGTCGGAAAACGGGTCCAAGTCAAAGGCAGCAAGTCGATTATTTCCTAGTTTTTTTTTGTCAGGGCTACACTACGCGGGCTTTACTTGACGAGTAGCTACAAGTTTATGTGTTTGTTTAGCGGCCGATTTGTGTATCTAAATCTTGAAATGGCGTGGAAAAATGAAGTTACATTGAAGTTTCTTGATATTTATCAAAAGGAACCTATTTGGGACCCATCACATAAGCAGCATAAAAGTATAAATGATGTATACGATTCTGATACCCACCATCTTCTAGGTTTGCGCTTCTTTCTTCTATTTCTGAGTAAAAGGTAACCACAACTTAATGTAACAAAAGTAGCTAAAGATGTCGAATCAAAACTCTCGTCCATTTTCAAGTAATCGTCTTTATACTTGCACTTCCCGAAATAAAACTGAAACTTTCAAGTAGGCACGTAGTGTGTACAATTTACTTGGACTCGAACAAGTGCATGCCAAGTATATTCCAAGTCGAGTACTTAGCAAGTCCCGCGTAGTGAGTAGCCGCCTTTATATAACGTATTCGCAAAACAAAAAATTTCCAACCAGTTTGCAAGCAGTAAGAAACCATGCATGCGCGATGCGATGTCAATAAAAAGTAACCTTAAAACGGATGCCCCTTGTCATGTTTTGACAAACAATACTAACCTCAAATTATGACATGGAGGTCACCACCTGGCCACGGCTGACCCCTCGTCAAAGTGCCGAAATAGTGTGGCTAGGAATGTGATCTTATTTACTCCTTTAAGATAATAATAAGAGGCTTTCCGGTAAATCGCTTTTGTATAATAGGATGAGCCAAGATGGAGACCTCAGGTTTTTTCGTCCTGTTTTTAACTAAATTGCAGGCATATTGATGTATGTAATGATGTATAACTATAAATAAATTATATGTTCACCCTGTATAGAGTGGATTTTTCAAATATAAAATATAATAACGCAATTAATAATAATTAAATTAACAAGCTTAAAGAAACATTTTAAATATTAGTATTTTTTAAGATTGCCCGCTATATATTTAAGTCTAACAGTTGGAATGTTTGAATAAGGACTAAAAACTAAGATAGGAATGGGCAACATTGGCGCACCGAGAGGGTTTGGGGTTAGAACCTCTCCCAGGTCCCCTGGTGAAAAAAAAATTGAAAGCGCATGCAGTGTTATGTTATGATAAAGAAGCGGATCAGCTATTTATATAGAATACATCCCACTTAATCAAGAATTGCTCGGACCGGTCAAATTAATTTTTTTCAAATGCATTTTTCTTTTAAAAAAATATATACAAAATCCTACGTGTATTAACGTGTTTAAACACATTATATATTTTTACATTCTACAATCAATTCTAGACATTTTTTATAAATCATATCCTATACCTATCTTCAACCGTTTACGAAATATTAACATTTTAATACTGGTATGCACCATTGATATGTTTCTCTACTTAGCGACGTTCTGAACTCAAGTCACAATTTTTAAGGCATGGACAATGACAATTTGCTATGCAATGCAATTTGCTTGCTTTTCTTAAGTTTGATACGTCAAAAAATGTTAATCAAATTGTATTGTAAAGATTTTATTAACGTTTGAATTTAGGCGAGGGGTGAACCTCTGGGGTATTGTATTGTACCGTGCAAGCATGTGAATTCATGCTTGGAGCATAGCCAATTTCAACAATTTATGTAATTATTTTTCTTTCTGTATATTCTTACTTTGTTAATTTTGTAAACAACAAAAATAAATTTGTATTTGTCTACTTATTTTATTACTCATTAGTTTGGCATAAAATGTCATAATATGAATTTGACAAAATTTTAACCTATATTTGGTTAGATTATATTATCGTCTCCATATCATTGTGATCTAAACCAACCCCTACGTTTTTTAATCCAAGCCCTCTTTGATGCAAATAATTTTTGCTCGCACGGTACAAGGTATTTTTAAGACGACTGGAGATACTTACCAGTTGAAGCGTTGTGATTTAAAACAATAAAGAAAATGCAAGTCCAAAAAATAAACTTCATTGTCTTTAAACATGTTTTTCGTCATTAAAACGTTGACATTTAATAATATTACGTAACTTTCTTTTGTCAGGAAAGTAAAAAGCAGTAAATGTATGATTAAATATACATGATAACATTGGAAACAAACGTGCAAAGACTACTGAAACATTTAGGAATTAATCCCTCTAGGACGATTTAGTCAAGCGGTACACGTTGTAGATAAATAGTGTGATAACGTATGGGTATGCCTAATGTAAGCACTCCTATGGGATTAATATGTGTACATACTTTGCTGTTCTGGAACCTGGGCGAATTTCATGTTGGAACAATCGTAATGTGATGAATATGTCGTAATTCACATACAATGCTTTGTCCGCCCATATCCTATTAATAGGTTAGAAGAGTAAAAATAAAACAAACAGAAATAGGTAGGTTTAGAAGAAATAGGGTGGTCTTATGGAAAAATAGCTGATCATTTTAGAGTACCTAGAAGTGCTGTTCAAGGAATTGTAAAAAAAAATCATCAAACACTTGAAAGGTCTGTTGGGTCTGGTTTAAATAATAGAAAATCATCAAATGAAGAAGACGAGAGAGATGATGGCGTATTTAAGGCAAAATCCATTTGAAACTGCAGTATCCGCTGTGCACATAACAGGATTCCCTGCTTTATCTAGAACTGCGCAACGCCGAGTAAGACAATGTTCCGCATTAAGAAATCGAGAAGCTGCATCCAAACCGTTTTCTATCTATATTATAAAAAGAAACAGTAATATATATCTTCAGATTTTGGAAAATGTTTTTCTTCCTTCTGCCGCGATAGTTTTTGAAGGAAATAACTTTACATTTCAGAAGGATAACTGCCTGTGCATACTGCAAGAAATATAGGAAACTGGTTTAGGCAAAACAACGTAACATGTCTGTCTTGGTGCTTAAGAAGTCCTGATTTAAATCCAATTGAAAATGTTTGGGGATTGATGGTAAAAAAAATGTACAAAATAAATTTTAAACCACAGAATGAAATAGAGTTATTTGATAAAATATAAGTAATTTGGGAAGGGCTAACTCCGGATTAAACCAGAAGTATTATTTTGTTAATGCCAAGAAGATTACGATTAGTGTTAGAACCAATGGCGCAGCAAATAAATATAGTTTGTTGTTTGTTAATAAATTTACCCTTTTTGGCTTTATGCTTTTGTAGTTTTCCTGGTGCTCTTTTATAATTTTCTTATTTTGCGGCTGTAATTTAAACACAAAAATATTTAGAAATAACCATTATTACTTATGATAAAAAATCGTACATACAATAATGTACAGCTATGTATATGGCTGGTGTTCTATCCAGGTATAAGCAGCAAGGTGAGAAACCCGTTTTACCCAATTTTGTTGTAATTGAGTTATGTATGGGTGAAGCTACGAATAAAGAATACAAAGGAAGTAGGGTATTGTAGATTGACAGTTGTCCGGGATGGGGGCCGATGGCGGCAACATTTGACGCATGCGCGTTTCCGGTCCACCTGTGGCGTATCATTAAAATGGTAATAATAAAATGATTAATGAAATTTTATTTGACGAAGAAAATAGAAAAAATATTTAGATTCATATATACCTATAAGATACGTTAAGGTTGGTGTAATAAAACAATACAACTATTTTTTTAAATTATTTATTTAAATAAGGTAACGGAGGTGAAAGGGTCCTTAATGTAAATATCTGGTTAAATAACTAAAAAACACCTTTTATTATACATTAAAAAAAAATTGCAGGAAACAAATTGTTTCAGATAATAAATACCGATGAAGGCAAAAGTATTGCCAAAACGTCTACGTTAAAAAATAAAATTTTAAAAAACCTTACTATTTCTTCATGAACCAAATCACAAGAAAATAATAAAATATAATATAATATAGTCCTGTTTATTATATGTACCTAAATAATACAATCATTTTATTTATTTCTAGTATCAACAACTTAACAAGTTAATTATAGATACATAAACCCTATTTCTAAAAGCTATCCTAAGCTATAATAAATATTCAATTAGCATTTGCCTAAGCAGTTCATTCCTTAATTTTAATTTTCCATAGTTTAAATTATATATTATGTCAATGTCTCCACAATATTTATTAAAATAGAGCACAGTCTTATAAGTGGTGAGTTTTTGTATAGATTTGTCCTCGGTGTAGGAATATAAAATACATGTGCGGATCTAGTATTGACTAAGCCTATTCTAAACAGAAGCAGTCCTAAGAACTCTTTTTCATCTATTTTGTCTCTAATTATTTTATATAAGAAAATAATTCTTGCTTCTATACGCAATAGTCTTAAAGAAGGGAAATTAAACAAATTACACAAAAGCCCTTGATCTGTACCTCTTGGCGGATAAACTGAAAATGACTTGTAGTACAAAAATTTTTAAAATGTACGCTGAATATATTTTAAAAGAGCAATCTTATTGGCATACTGAGGATCCCAAATAGTTCATGCATACTAAAGTTTTGTAACTACCAGGGATTAATATAAAGTTATTATGGCGTTAACATTTTTAAAGTATTTACAAGTTCTTATAATAAATCCTAGCATATAAAGACCATGAGCTTCTCGAGCAACATATTTAACAATTATGATTGAAGTAAATAATTATTGGTTTTCTAAAGACAAACTGATATTAAATAAATCAAAGACCGTTATCACCTTGTTTAAGACTAACCGATACACTTAGGAGACGGAAACCGTAACCATTAATGATTGTCATATAAGATTAAAGGAAGATACTAAAATCTTCGGTGTGTTGTTGGATAGTAAAATGTCCTGGAAGAGCCATTTCCAATATATGTTGTAACCAGAAGGTGTTCCATTTAGATTCACAGTAGGATAATTATCTTCAGGCAGGTTTTGACATGGTGCCTTATAAGATATTGCATAGGAACGTACCTGCCAAAAAAATATAAGTTTTTTAATTATCACTGTTTGGCACCTTTACCAAATGACACAAAAATACCTATAACATGATACAACCTCTTTGTAATTTTTTTTTTTATATTTTGATATGAATTTCTTTGAATGATAGAAGGTTTGGGACTTGCTTTGAATTTATTTTTTTTAATCAATGGTATCTCCAGTCGTCCTCAGGTGAATATTGGGAAAACGTTTCTATCATTCTAGAAACATCATTGTCTTCAATCTTTAAATATGAATTTCTTTGTTTATCGTACCTATACTACCATCCATATTTTATTACATTCTTTATCCATGGCTTTAAAATTTTAAAAATAGATTAAACTAATAAAACATCTAAAAACTTTTATCGATACCTACATAATTTATGAAAAAGTGACAAAGCAGCTTCCTCAGAAGCATAAATAATGCAGAATTATTTGTATTCATATTCTTAATTCTACCTACCTACATATTTTCCAATATTATGTAATGACCTGGTACAATAGTTTTAAAACTTACATTTTTTAACCTGGCTACTTCAAAAGTAGGCACTACTGCAGTTGGGATCAATCTAACTTTCAATCTTGAAGTTCTGTCAACCCAATCTTCAGAGAAATGCTTGGAGCAAAGAACTCTATTTCATATAGGATCCCAATCACTTCGGTTTACAATTTTCAACCATGCCTTTTTTCTTGGATAATTATGTGGAAAACTAAAAACCAATAAGTATTTTTAATTTGCTTTTCTGTAGAAATGGGGTAACCCAGTCGATTAATAAATAAATAATATTTTTCTGGTTTTATAAGACGAACGCCCATGAATGACGAATGACATGCGAGGTTTGGAGGTTATGTGTATTTTGATATTAAATTAAATATTTACATTTTTTTTTCTCTAAAGATTAAAAAAGTTTATATATCTAAACATAAACTTACCGATGAAATATAATGCCCAGTTTTTTACTTCCTAGCGTTTGGGAGCACCCACAAGCAGCACAATTAACCATATTTATAGCTTTTTCATTAACCCATAATACCAAACAATTAATCCGTTTTAATCGCTGTCCAGCGCTAAAAGTATACTCCACTATCGCACTAAAGTAATTATAAGTTTACTAGAATTCGTTAAATATGGTTCTTAACTAATTAAAATGGAAATTAACTCAAAAACAGCAAAGAAAGCAGAAATCACAGCTCGACCTGTCAACTAGTGTCAACCACGGTCAACCACCAAAACAAACATGGAGTCATATTTAGACATTAGATGGGGGTTCAAAATGGCCGACTTCCGTCGGTTGCGTTGTAAGGCGGTTTATGCAAAATCCTACTTCCTTTGTATTCTCAATTCGATGGGGTGAAGTGTACAGATTTATATGTCGTCAACTGTACCTATTTTTTTTTACTCTTCTAACTTATTACCATGGATATGGGCGGACAAACCATTTCAGTACCTGTATACGTAATTACTTACGTTTATTTTAAAAAGTTCTTTTTTTGATTAAAATTTCAGTGAGAATAGCACACTAGGTAATCATAAATGTTTACAAGGTAATAAACTGGAGCGCTGAAAGCGAAACATGCGGATGTTACCCAATCAAGCATTCAATCTTAAACTTGTGCCAGACTGACTAACATACTATGGCCTGGAGTCATTTAAAAAAAGATTTTAAAAATTCTGCTTGTTTAATTTTTTACCGACTTCAATAAACGAAGTCCGATCTGTATTGGCTTCATCGAATTTTTGCATTTGTTAGAGTATGTCCTCGAAGTGGTTCAATTGTAAGAAATTAAAAACAAGGGAATAGGCAGTGGCCTTCCAAGTGGTTAGTGTAGGCAAAAAAGGTGAAATCAAATGACATCTTATTTTTTTGTTGTTAGTTACATGGCAACCAATGTCTATTGTTCTTAGTTACACTGTCAATAACTTGTAAAAATCGTTTTGTTTTTAATTTTTGAGATTTTCAATGAATAATAAGAAAACAATCCAAATGTGGAAATTAATGATGCAGCTATAGTAGAGCTACCTTTATGTTGTTGCCAAAAGCGTCGAAAGAAGAGTACGAAATTGCTTATGGAAAATTTCCACAGTGCCAGTGGTGCGATTTGAAAGTGTTCCTCGAAAATACAATGAAATTATATTTTATTTCATATTTCGAAAATAAATCTAAGATATGAAAGTATTTACTTCATTGATCTCAATACTCATGATTAAAGCCATGTTGAAATTAAATTGCAAGTTTGATATTGGCAAGTATTATAAACTTGTTGCTTTTTCAAAGCGAAAACGAGAAGGCTATCAAAATAAAAGGTATATGGGAAAGAAAGAAAAAACTCAAAGTCTTCCTCCACAAAGTTTAATAGAATAAGAATATTCAATAAGGGTCTCTTCATGTTTCGAACGTAGAAACGTTCATCATCAGGAGACGGAAAAAATATTTATATGGTGCTGATGGTTTTAGCAAAAGAGAAAATGGTGAAGGACCTTAATGCTGGAGCTTTCAGGAAATTAAAAAATGATGTGTAAAAGAGACATAATATGGAGAAATTAATAAAAGTAAAAGTTAAAACATACTTAGTATGTGAGAAGTCAGTAAATGGGGTCTAAACTAACCACTTCTACGTGTAAAACAGTTTCAAGCAAAATTTCTTGTTCAAGAATTTTAAAAGTGTTTGCCCGAGAACTTGACCCGTGCAATACTGGCTTTATTAAAAGCTTAATGTCGGGGTATATAGATTTTAACCAAAAAATTAACCAACCAGCAACTATGACAGAATTAATTTTCTCACAATCAGACACAATTCACTAAACTACACAAAAACTAGAAATCCGTAAATATTAAACACCCACAATCCACAATAGCTAAGAAAACTACAAGGAATCCACAGAGAAACCTTAAAGCACAACAACAAAAATGGCGGCCGAGCCGGTTCTGGAGTGTATTTTGAGCATGTCGCTAAAGTAGGACAGGCCGATAACACGAGGTTTGTGCGCATACCCAAAGGTTCCCAGAGGGAAGGCAACTGACCGGCGAGTCATGCGCTCGGACGTATTTTTTCACCAATAAAACGTAACTTTTGTTTGCGCAGGAGATAAGCTGTACGTATCTAAAGGTAAATTGTCTATGGAAGAAACCCAGTTGATTTTCTCCAGAATTTAAAAGTATGTAGGAAAGAAGTTACGAAGAAAGTAGTCAAAAGGGCATGTGCACAACCTGACAGTTGACACTAAATGACAGTCGCCCTGAGGAAAAACATATTAATATTTACATTAAGGTTAATGCAGTTAATCGATTTTTATTAATTCTTTTTGTGATAAGTATTAGCTAGTTACCCTAAGATATGCCGAGATTTTGCTCAGTGGTTAAATGTGGTAGTAATAATTCAAAAGACAAAATTTCGTTTCATAAGTTTCCTTCCATTTTTGATAACAATGGATACCTGTAAACTAACGGTAAAAACAGGTTTTGCTTTTCCTCAGGGCGTCTGTCAAATTTGACTAATGACGTCACGTGCACATGCCCAATAGTCCAATAATTAAAAGCGTGGTTAGGATTTACTCAGTGCAGAGTTTGGATTATTTACAGACGCCTCCAAGACTAAAGAAAGTATTGGAGCCGGAACATATGGAGAAAATCCAAAAATGAAACTAACGATGAGTCTGGGATTAGGCAGAGGTTCATGCCATTGAAATGGGCCAAGATATCAATTTTTGACGAAGCAGCAGGCCATATAAATCAATAGTTACTGACAAACTACTAGAACTTAATAGAGTGCACCGTAAAGCACTGGTGGGATTGTATACCGGCCACTGCATATTGCGACACCATAATATGTACAAAATTGGATTAGCGCAAGATGAAGAATGCCGGTTCTGCATGGAAGATGCAGAAACAGCGGAACACATACTGTGACAACAAACTTGCATGACCTGTAGTCCAGATATCCCCTACATTAATCCTTTTTACTTATAACTAAAGAGGACAATTAATTATTACGGATCTGCAGAACACCCGCCGTTATTTGGCAACGCCGAGATGCTTTTAAAGGGTCAAAGTGCTTTTAAAATAGCCGTCGACGTAATTTAGGTCGTTCCAATTGAAGGCGTCGCGTCGCGACGCTCGCTCCAGACCAGCGTGCAGGAGAATGCGGAGATAACCCATAATATGGTATATTGTATATTATGCGCTACTTATTTTTGCATATTTTTTAGCGTAAAGTGCTCTATTTTCCTTTGTTTTTCGTTTGTTGCCAGCTATTTCCAGGGCTTTACAGTTCACCGCGGGCTCCGATTTTAAATAAATACCTAATGCTTTTTACTCATTTAAAATTAGCCTTTTATTGGGTTTATTGTGTTCGGTAACACCAACGAGACTGCCATCTTAAGTGCGAGAATACATCCACCCCACAGTTGTGCTATATTGCAGCGTTGCCGAACTGCAAACTAACTATCTATTAATAAATATTCACAACTTTATCGAAAATAATGTCGAAAATATTCACAACCTTATCGGAATTTGACAAAATTTGAACTCTCTAAATTTTTGTTTTATCAATTTAATAAATAACACAGTCGTTCTAAATTCCGCTAGAGGGCGCTATTTAGCAGAATTAACAATTTCTTCATTTTACTTAATTATTTTAAATGGAAAAATAATAATAATAAGTTTATTTAAAATTTAATAATATATAATAAATATGTTTATGTTGTCTTCGATAAACTTATTCTTCAATCCCCTGAAGCCAGTGGCGTAGCGTGCAGGGGGCCAGGGGGGGCGACCGCCCCCCCCGCCCTTTGAGCCCTTTCCCAAACGGCGCCCCCTTCCCACTCTTCCAGTATTATAGTCCCCAGTTCAATTTCACTTTACATGATAATAATTGATAATATTGTTGACCTATCGCAGCAAGAAAAAATTTACTATGTTTATGAATATAAATAATTTTTATATAACAAAACCATCATCTTATTATTAATTTATTTTCACTACTTGATTTAATTTATTATAATAAAAATATTTTGCCAAGATCAATAATTTGTATTCTTTCAGTTATTTTGCTTTAACAATTAAAAATTGCTTAAAATCTTTAACTTACTAGAGACTATATTTTATCTTTTTTAGTGTGTTATTGTCTCCAATGAGAATATGCTCATATTATTATGTAATATGCATAAAATATTTTATAGAGTTTTAACAAAATTCCCCTTGTCGTAAACATATTTTGTTTTCATGTGACCATTTTAGACATGAAACAAAAACCTTATTTCTCAGGCCAAAATTTACTAAATAAACGAAATTATACATTAGCAGTGAGGCGCAGATAAGGGGTAATTACCCCCCCCCCCCCCCCCAGGACCCTTAATGAGCTATAAAAACAAAGCACTTTTTTTTTAATTGATCAATTTTTTTTCCGATTTTGTTAAGGATCTTGTGTATTTTATATTTTTCCTACTTGAAAATCAGGCAACATCATTGAAAAAAGGGCGTGGCACCCAAAAATTTTTGCCTGCGGCGCTATTTACGCTCTCCTCCCCTTAAAAAATATCTACGCCCTTACCTTTAAAGCTTCCGCCCCTTCAACCACGCTACGCCACTGCCTGAAGCTGAGCTTGTTAGGGGCAAATCTTATTTTTTGTTTTAGTATGTTAAATCATAAATCATAAATATGCATTAAAAATCAAGTTTTAAAGTAAAAATGTTAATTTATAGTATAAACGCAGCTTTTTTGAAGAAATATATTACCTATAATATAATTATTAATTTATAATTTTTAAGTTAAAAATATTACTTATATAAATTATTCAGAACAATATTAATTAATTAAAGCATTTCTAAAAATATTTTCAAATTGTCTGTTTTTAATATCCATCTTTTTATTTCGACTTAAAATTTTTTTAATGAAATCAATTTTTTAATTTTTGTTAGTAAATAATCGTTTAAATAAAAGCATAAATATTTGAAATTTTTTTGTCCTATGGACTTATTTATTTTAGGTTTTATGGTTATTTCATTTTTATGACGTGTATTATGATTGTGGTTTTTAAATTGTATAAGGTTTTTATTTTTAAATATATACAGGGTTCCTCATTTAAAACGAAACAGGCTAAATATCTGGTTCCACGTTAATTAAAAAAAAAACGCTCGGACCCGTCAATTTTTATTTCGAAGGGGACATCTTTTGCGTATATTGTCAATCTTGTTACTTCAAGCCCCTAGTCTATTCTAAACAGTTTCCGAGATATTGACTCTTGAAAAATGAGATTTTAAAATTTTGACCCGGTTGTAAGAAATATAGTACTTCCGGTTTAACCGGAAGTTGACACTATTGGAAAGATAATAAAAATCGAAGATAGGGACATGTAAGCCGTTTTACTCTAAGACGTACAGTTAGAAAGCTAGACGCTGTCAAAGTTCAAAAATCTCATTTTTCAAGAGTCAATATCTCGGAAACTGTTTAGTATAGACTAATAATGCTTTTATTAAAAAATGTTCAGAATTTTATGCAGAATCCAAAAAAATTATATAAAATAGGGGTATCCATTTAAGATTTAGATCTTACCCCCCCTCCCTCCTAGGGTCTTGAAGTAACAAGATTGACAATATACGCACAAGATGTCCCCCTCGAAATAAAAAAAACCCTGTATATTAAGATGTTATAAATGTAAAGTTGTCTTATGTTCAACTTGTTTGTTTCTAAATATAATTCTCTTGAAGGATAAAGATAATCTTTATTGTATATAATTTTTGGAAACCTTTTTTGTAATATTTCTAACTTTTTAACTACAGTTCTATTTATTCCTCCTATGGAGGGCTTTAAGAAGGAGTCCGATCGAAAATGGCTGTTCTTTAAATTTACGTCCCTGTTTAGTAGTTAGTTCGCTGTTTCCCGGTCGCGGCGCAGTGATCGTCAAGTGTTTTACTTTTGACAGGTTTTGATAGACGTCTGAGGTATTTTTGTCCAATAATTAATAAAATAAGCTTTATTAGATATAATATATACATATCTCAGCCTGTAGAGGGTTTTAGTTAACTAAATTCAATAAAACAGTTGATTATCCCATAAGAACCCATGCATTTTACAGATTTAAAGGAACACATGCGCCCCTGACGGCCATTTTTAAAGCTGCTTTACCGATCCAAAACTTTGCCCGAAACCATTGTATTGCGATCGGACTCCTAACCTAAAGCCCTCCATAATTCCTCCCCAACCTAAAATTCCGTAATTTAAATGAGTTTTAACTAACGCGTAATATAATATTTCCATATGTCTTACAAATTTAAACATTTTTTAATGTTTTTAAAAAGCCGTAGTAAACTTCTTAATTTTTTAATTAAGTATTCTATGTGAAAATTCCAATTTAATTTACTGTCAAAAATAATCTAAAACTTTAAAAATTTGAATGTCTTCATTTATTTGAATACCTACTATTCATATTTTGTGGTAGGTTATTTAGGTTTAAAGTAATATATAATGATATATTTTTTTTTAAACTTAAACATAAAGAAGAATATCTGTGAAAACCGCCAAGTCAATTTCTTTTTTAAACCGGTGATATGGAAAATATCATAAAAAATTAGCTCCAACTTACATTTTAATACGGTATTTGTAGACAAGAAGTCACAAATACCTAACCATTGTGTCCTCTAAAAAGCTGAAATCAATACAATACTTTTATAAATTAATGTTCTATAAATTTAAATTAAGATGAGATACGGCCGAGAGCCATTCCTAATGGGATACCCGGTATATACCTATATGTATGTATACGGCTTTTGCAGTAAAGTAAATGGTTCCATGTTTAAAGCAAATCACTCAACATGCATTGTTTATTTTTAATTATTAATATAAAAATCCCTTAGGTAGCCCACAAAAAGCGGCTCGTCGAACCGTTCGACGAACATTATATTCAAACAAAAAACACCCGTTATAATTGTATATCCAGCAAATATATGATTTGTCTACTTATTTTAAATAAAAGTGCCGAGCTAAATAATTACATTAACATTAAAATTAAACTGATGATGTTGCATGCCGTCATATAATTTAAGTTAAATATAAACTAGACGACGCTATTTTTATATATTTCCATAATTTCTTTTAACCAAAATGTATAGGCAGCCTGATTGTCTATTTTTAATTTGCTAATGTGAAACCATAAATTTTAGAAATGTCTTCCTGGACGTGAACGTTATACTTAAAAAGTGTGAAGAATTATTAGGTACAGATCCTTTTATTTATGGTTTTGTGCCTCTACCAAAGATAAATAGTCCCGCAGATGTGTCAGAATTGAGACCAATTAGTTTATTGTCTGTTCTGTCCATGGTGTTGTATTTGAATGATATTGACCGGATAGGACAAACCCTCCCTTTTTGACATCAAACTTGTTCTCAGGCAATTTAGAGCAGATGTCAAATGGTGTTCTCTTGGAGTTGTTTGATTGGTTTTGCGATAATTCTATGTATATTAATGACAAACCCCTATGCTAGGTTCAAAATGCTAAGTTTCTTGGTATTTACCTGAATGAATGTTTAAATTGGAAAGTTCATTGTCAACACGTATTGGATAAACTTAATTCGTCATATTATTTGTTAATAAATGTAAGATCTGTCTTAGACACGAAACAATTACTAATGTTGTACTATGCATATGTTGAGTTATGTTTGATATATGGTCTGGTCTTTTGGGGTACCTCTACCTTAGATAACAATATATTTATTAAACAAAAGAAATTTTTAAGGTGTATTGCTGGTGTGCCTAGATATTGTAGCTGTAGGGGTCTATTTAAAACCTATAATATCTTACCTCTTCCTTGTTTATACATAATGGAATTGGCTTTATTTGTTTTTTGTAATAAAAGCGATTTCGTTAAAAACGGAGACCTACACAGCTTTAATACTAGGAATAGGGACCAATTCAGCATTCTCGCGGTAACATAGCGCATAATTCTCCTAGAGTTCTTGGTGCTAAAATTTAAATTTAATGTACTGCCTGATGAAATAAAAAGTCTGATAAAATAACAAATTAAAAAAAAAAAGTTAAAAACATTTTTAATCTTAAAGTGTTGTTACAGCTTGGACGAGTTTTTGGACTGTGTAAAATGACAAAGTAATTATGTCTGTATCTGTTATTATATGTTTTTTGTTGTTTATTTACTTATTTTCTTGTCCTTAACTGTTAGCTTTAGGACTACTTTGACTATTCCCCTACAATAGTTTTATATTGTTTTATAGGAAAATAAACGTTTGAATTTGAATTTGAAGGTGCTCGAAAAAACTGTCAGGTACTTTAACTTTGCTCATTCGGCTTCTCTGAGTCTTCAGTGAATTTCTTTTAAGAATATTTAAGAGGCAGGTCACAATTCGTGCTCCTGTATGGGCATCGTTCCATCGTTCTACCCCTGGGGAGGTGCGTATGGGTGTGCCCCAGGGGTCGATCCTGGGGCCGCTTCTTTTTGTAATTTATACAATCGATGTGAATGACTTTGTTACGGGTTGCGATTTGCAATGGTATGCTGATGACACGCAACTGCGCACCAGTTTTAGTAGGGCCAGAGTTGTTGAGGCAAAAGATAATCTCACACAGTGCTTGACATCGATTTATGACTACTCTCCAAACAATCAATGGTTTAAAGTTAAATCCTAAAAAATCCGCACTCATTTATTTTGAACCTGATTGTCAATGGGCAGCTGAAAACATAATGAATGTGGTTATGGTTGATACGGTACTACCCGTTGTGCAGGAATATAAAAATTAGGGAGTTATTTTTGATAGCAAGCTTCGGTAGGTAAAGTTATTCAGAAAACGTATTTCTATCTCAGAAACTTATATATAAAAAAAGCACGTCTTAAGACCTCAATTATTAAAAAAGGCACTGTGTGAAACTCTTGTTCTCTCTCACACATTATTGTATTTATGTATACGAGCCTTGTCTGGACTTTCAATTTCAAAATGTGATCACAAAGGGTTCAGAATTCTTGTATTCGTTTTATTTATGGTCTGCAAAAAAGATAGGTACTATGTTAGCTACAAGTTATCTGAGCTGAAATGGTAGAGCGACAAACACTGCATTTTGCACGTTTCTGATATCGTTTGCTCTTGAGTGGTATACCCCAATACCTACGTGAAAAGCTTCATTTCCACACATGATTGTTCAACACTGAACCGTCCTTTTTTTTCAACGTAGTTTTTCCTATACATAGCTCCTAAAATTTACAATGTTAATATATGTAACAAATTCCTTAACCTAAGTTCGAATTCATTTAGGACCAAATATTGTAGATTTTTGCTAGGAAATTATTTTCGAATTATGTTTAAATACGAAGATTATAAGATCAATGTCTTATTAATGACAGTGTAAACAGTTTACACTTGAAAACGGTTAGAACGAACTATTGTGTTAAGTAAGAAAATAAAGACAATGGAAGTCCGACAAGGTATTTTTTGATATTACTTCATTGTCTACCACCTTCAAATATGATTCATATTATTCACAATATAAATAATTTACTTTCTTATAATATCACTTTATTTAAAATATTAGAGACTGCAGTTTCATACTAGGTACTACATTATCAAACTGAATTCCTTAAAACTACGGTGTACCATTATAAATAGGGTTGATAAAGAACGTTAATATCTGGGAAACAATGACCTGCCTCAAAACGGGCGCTACCGAGTTGGGCACAGCCGATGGTAATTCGAAAAGCCTACCTAACAGTTGGGCACGAATCGAAATTTGAAGGGATTAGAGGGTGAACCTGACAGGTAGGTAATTTCTTCTTGCACAATAATTTACTTCACTTGTACTTCACTTGTTTAGTTTACTGGTTCGAAGATGGAAGTTAAAACTATGCTTAGTGAAAAAGGAAAAAAACTGTTGATTATAGATCAATTTAAATTTTGTGTTGCTAAGGAACTAAAAAATAATATCATTCATTGGAGGTGCGCAAACAAAAAATCAAAGAGCTTAGCTAAGATGAATACTCCCATTGCAGACTTTAACACCATACTAAATGCCGATTTGGCTCCTAATCATCGGCCAGAAGAAAACATTTGCAGACAAAAATTAAGAGAAAGGCTGCAAAAAATCTCTACGAGCGACCATCAAAACTCATTCTTGATAACGTAGCAGAAAGCCTTACAACAAATGGCTTAAACTTAATCCGAAAGAATATTTATGAGTGCAGAAAAAGCTGAGTACCTACCTACTTTGCCAAAGAATCGGAATGAAATTTTTTCATCTCTCGCAACTTTGCAACCCAAAACTCCCAAACACGAGTTATTCTTGTCGATAAATAATACACTTGAACTTATAACTTGAAATAATAATTTTTTCGTGTTATACAAATCCACTTTTTCTCTGTGCTGTGGAAACTGTATTTATGGACGGTACTTTTAACTTTTCTGCCAAGTTTTTTTGCCAATTTTTTACTATATTTGGACTTAAGGGTGGTTAATATGTACCCTTTGTATTCTGCCTATTGCTTAGCAAAAAGCAACACGTGTATCAATTTCTATTCAAAATTATAATTGATATGTGTGAACTAGGCCTAGTGTTAACACAAAGATTCAATTTTTAATCCGAGGAATATTGTAATTGACTTTGAGGTAGCTCTTCTCAAAGCTGTTAATAATATCTGCCCCGAAACTAATATTATAGGGGAGCACAGGTAGCTCATCCGTACCCAACATATGTAGGATTATAGGAACCCTCACTTGAGAAACAGATTACACAGGTAAACATGCCCAACTGTTGAACTCCGCTCCAAACAATGTTTTGGAAAATTAGAGTTTTCTTTGTTTAACAAATAAGATGCCGTATGTTCACTAAATCAACTTAACCTGTAAACTCCTGATTTTTAAGGGTGGGTGGTCTATCTTTTTCACTCTTTTTTATGTGTAGATATATTTTGTTTAATGTTATATGTTTTTGTTTTTTATTTATTAAAGAATTAATGATACTCGAATTAAATCCATTTTTGTCTGCTATTTTTATTATGGTGTTTAGTTCTTTTTTCTTTTTTACGGTTGTCGTCATTTAATAGGCCTGTAAAGGCTCTATATATGTATCATGGATTTGTATGCTGCAAGTTTGTGGGAATTGGGATGAGTGGGGTGATTAGGAATTGTTGTGTCTGTGAATGTGGGTTGTCTATAGATATCAAAAAGTGTAATTTTTTTGTCTTGTTTTGAAATGTAATATCCAGAATTAAATTGATTTTGTCAACTTTTCCATTGTGAATTTAATTTTGTTATGTAAATTTTTGAGGCGATTTAATATTAGCTGTAAATTTGTATATTCGCCGATAAGACACTCGAAAATATCATCTACGTATCTGTACCAAAAAACCATGTTTTTTGCGCATTTTGTTTTTAAAAAACTATCTTCCAGGTGTGACATAAAGACTTCGGCCAAGAGACGGCTTAGTGGTGATCCCATTGCTAAGCCGTCTTTCTGCTTATAAAATTTATTGTCATACTGAAAATAGTTCTCATTAATACACAGTTCAAACAAAGTGATGATTTCGTTTTTTGTGACAGGGATTGCTTTTTGTTTGTTACTTTGTTTTTGATTATTTTAAGACAGTCTGAATTTGAGATGTTGGGAAACTTGTTGGTGACATCAAAGGATACTAGGAGACTGTTGTTGGGTACATCAAAGTTTTTCGGTGAGTTCAATTGAATTTTTAGTTGCGTGTTTTGCGTTAAATTGGGTAGTTTCTTTATAAATATGGTTAAGTTAGAAGCCAATTTGCTTTGGGGGCTATTTGTGTACGATACCACCGGATGAATTGGGGCAAGGGAGTAAACGTCAAGAAAACAAAATTTCATTTTTTAAACGCTTGTGAAACTTAGAAAGCCAATTATTATGACATAATTTTAATTTTCATATACTACTTGACTTTAAATTAACAGATTTAATTAATTTGTAGCACTCTAGATAGAAAATAAAAAATAAACATAAAAATGTTATAACACATCAAAAAATTACAAGTGAGGTGTCATTTCACTCATGTTGTTATGCTGAACCCAAATAAGTAAAAATATACAAGATGTCCCATTTACAATATTAAAGTCAAGGTCACTTCCGGTCAAACCGGACGTGCTAACAAATTGAAAAATATGCCAATAAATTTCTTATGCATAATCTCAAAGTTTCATTTTAATATCTATAAATATAAAAAAAAGTTATAGGGGTAAACGTCTTTAGAGAAACACCCGGTATACCAGTATTTTTTACCATAAGCTAATTACAACAAATCATTTAACTTAATTGTGACAATTTTAAATGCAATAATTAATTAATTAACGACATAAAATGAAAATGTAAAGTAATTCGTAAATGCGCGGTACAACGTACAATCCAAACGAAATTCCAAATTATATTGAATTACTAAAGTGCATACTCCTGCATCTACAGTGACCGGCGGCAAAAAGTTGGACCCATATGGGAAACTTTTTTATTATTGGAATTATAAAAAAAAATTGTATGCCGATTGTCTCTGCATGATTGGTAACCTAAATACTTATTGTGACATTTGTCACGTGACTACTCGTTGGGCTGGAAAATTGAATAATATTTATTTTGTCGTAGAAAACTGGTATTAGATGATGAGATATCGAAAAAATTTAGTTGAAAGAAGTGTTTAGAATTTAATTTTATGCTAGATTGCAAAGTTTGAAATAAAAATACCAAAAATTTTTTTATTTTTTATTTAAAAAAAATAAATCAAATGTTACTTTTATACTTTCATCAATTTAATAAAAATGTGTTAATTGTGAGGTCGACACAATCTCACTTAGTTTTATGAAAGTCCGTTGGTACCCTAAATTCCTAAAAAAACATGTCTTTTCATAAGAAAATTTTTATATCTTTTATAAATTACCAAAGAAGGCTTTGAAAACAGCCGAAATGTTATTTAGAAATAACAACAGACAGTATTAATCGCCATTATTCTTCTATTGAATGTCAAGCTACTGTATTTAAAATGCCTCCAAGTCTTTCCCTTCCAGAAAAAATAGAAATAGTTCTTATTCATGGTGAGAATCATAAAAGTGGTAGAGAAACTGCTGACATTTTTAACGGACGGCATCCTGGTAAACATTTAAACAATTCGACGGTATCAAAAATATTAAAAAAGTTTAAAGAAACGGGTAGTGTTGACAACAAGTATAAAGTTTCTCATGAAAACCCTGTAACAGCTGAAGAAGCAACATTAAAGGTGCTGTTAACAGTTACAGAAACACCTCAAATAGCAGTTACCGATATTCCTAAAGCTACTAACATGGAAGACAGTTCCGTAAGAAGAATTTTGAAAAGTAAGGTAGTTCTACCCTTATAAACCCAAATTTGTACAAGTTTTAAAAGAAAGGGATTATGATGCTCGATTTTACTTCTGTGCATGGTTCCAAGGAATCCTAGAAGATGATGGAAATTTCTCCCAAAAAATACTTTTTACGGACGAAGCAACTTTCACATCAAATGGAACTGTTTCTTCGCAAAACTGTAGGTGGTGGGCAACAGAGAATCCAGATTTTGTCATAGAAAGTAAGGACCAGTATAGTTTTAAAACAAATGTCTGGGCTGGAAATTGAATAATCAAATTGTTGGTCCTTTTTTCTTCAGAGAAAATTCAAACGCTAGAAGATATTTAAACTTTTTAGAAACAGAGGTGTCAGAATTTTTAGATAATTTATCCTTAAGAGAAAGAATGGATCTATATTTTCAACAGGATGGGGCTAGGCTACGGTTTTGGCTAGATGAAAATTTTGTTAACAAGTGGATTGGACGTTTTTCAGAGAATCCTTGGCCGGCTAGGTCACCCGATTTGACTCCCTTGGATTTCTTTTTATGGGGCTATTTAAAAAACAAGGTATACAAACAAAGGCCCTTTAGAAACATTGACCATGTGGAAGAGGTAATTAGAAATTGTGTTGCCCAGATATCTCCTGATATATTAAGAAATGTTTTACGAGAGATGCGAAGCAGAACAGTTGAATGTATGGACCGTGATGGTGGACATGTCGAGTTCTAATTTTTTTTAATAATGTTATGTACATTTTTATTTATTTTTATATATTTTATTCAATCATGCAGAGACAATCGGCATAAACATTTTTTTTATAATTCCAATAATAAAAAAGTTATATAGCAGATTATAAATGATTTCCTCTCTGGCCTCGCCATACGTTGTTCACGCCGGCGCCACTAATTGATCTGTTCTTATTGCGGGCATCTGAACATATTATTTACTCTCTCATATTCGCATAAAATGCCACTGTAACCTGGAGTTTACCAGTAGTGTATAACAGGCAATATGAAAACATCTAATTTCGTAAAATCGCCCATAACCAGTTAAAAGGACAATGTATTTGGCACTAGTTCAATGACAATATGCAATACCACATTCTTTTTATTTTTATTTTACGACTACATAAAAGAAAAATAGGATTGTTTTACGTCGTCGGATACGTTGTTGAAAAAATATTTGTAATGAAATTTAACATTGTAGACGTTTTATCAAGTGTTAATAATACTATATATATATATACATATATATATATACTAACTAAGTAGCTATTAATTAATATACATAGTACGTACTTATGATCAACTTTATTATGCAAGTATATTTATTATTAATGCAGATAAACAGTGGCGGCTCGTCAGGGGACGCAGTCAGTCCCCTGAGTGGGTGGAACCATATAGCACAAGAAGAAGTCTTTTTCCTGTATAAGCAAATTTAATTTAGCTTCTTTGCCTTACATAAACGCAGCTGCACGACATCATTTATTAAGAACCCACCATCAAATTCAGCGACAGTCTGACTTTCCAAAAAAGGATGGAGAATGGGTGTATTGAAAGAGCTTAGTAAAACACCAAAAGATTGGCTTTATTAAACATAAAATACATGCATAACTTAGATTTATGACAGCAACTAAATATGTCATCAAACATTTAACATTGTCTGGTAAAGGTAGTATAAAGGTAATAATAATTAATCACAATCTTCCCTCCTTTTAATATCTATGGTAGTCGTCTAAATATTTTGGCAATGTTCGATTTCTACCAGGCCTTTCAATATGTAAGACATCTTGAGAATTTGAGTTGTGACTTTCCGCTGAAGTATTATTGAACATATTTTCTGATTCACTGATTTCGAGTTCAGTACTTTCTGATTCACTGATTTCGGGTTCAGTACTTTCGGTAGAGTTTTGAAAATTACTTTTGTCTTCTGTTTCACTTTCATTTTCAATTACATTTCCTGCACGTGCTAAATGTCTATTTGAAACTGTAGTTTCTCTTCCATCTGCTAGTCTTACAAACGAATAGTCAGGATTAGATTGAAGAAGCTCTACTTCTTCAACGAGTGGTTCGTATTTATTTGAACGAATGTTTTTCTCCATTAAAATCTTTCCAGGAGTAGTTTACCATGTTGGCGTGGAATGTCCATTAGTCGACTTTCTATTGTATGTAAATAATTTTTCATGAGGAGTGGCATTTGTAGCAGTACAAAGTAAAGATCTGATACAATGCAAAGCTTCTTTTAAAACGAGTTCCCAGCTATTAGTTTCTAAATTCTTTGATTTTAGTGCTAACTGTACTGTTTTCCAAACTATCCCATTTTCTCTTTCGGTTTGTCCATGTCCTTGAGGATTATAAGCAGTTGTTCGACTAGTTGCTATACCTCTTGCTTGTAAAAATTGTCTAAAATCTATTGACGTAAAAGCTGAACCTCGATCAGAATAAATAAAAGTTGGCATTCCAAATGGGCAAAATAAGAATGATAAATGTTTGGTTGCCGTAGCTGCGGAAACGTCTGGACAAGGAAAAGCAAATGAAAATCTTGAAAATTCGTCAATTACAGTAAGAAAGTATTTGTTTTTACTTGAAGATGGTAGTGGTCCTTTGAAGTCGATTGATAGTCTGCCAAACGGTTTTATGGCTTTTATTAATATAAAACTATTTTTATAAAATCTTGGTTTTACATGTGCACAAACAGAACAAGAAGCCGTCATTCTTTTAATTTCTTCTACTGAATAAGGTAGATTTTTTACACGAACCCAATGTATCATTCTTGTTACTCCCGGATATCATAGATCACTATGAAGTTTTTGCAAATTCTTGTTTGTAGTATTTACATTAGCACAAATACGGGATAGTGCATCTGCGACTGTATTTTCTTTTCCTGAACGGTAAATTATATCATATGTATAACAGGCATGCAAGGTCTAAACGCCATCGTTCTATTATATCATTTTTAATTTTTCCTAAGTGTTTATTATTAAACATGAAAGACACTGACTTCTGATCCGTCAGAAGTCGAAAATGTTTTCCAATAAGATAATGTCTCCATTTTCGAAGAGATTCAACAATTGCATAAGCTTCTTTTTCCACATCTGAATGACGACGCTCACTTTCTGATAATGTTCTTGAGAAAAATGCTACTGGCGATCCATCTTGCGAAAGTGTGGCACCTATTGCATAATCTGATGCATCAGTTTCAACAGTAAATGGTATTTTATCATCTATCGCAGTAACAATAGATTTAACAATATCAGTTTTTAAATTTTCAAAAATTGTTAGCGCTTCTGACGAAATTGGAAATTTTTGAGATTGTATTAAGGGTTGAATTTTATCGGAAAATCCAGATATCCACTTGGCATAATGTGAAAACATTCCCAAAACATATTTCAGGGCATGATGATTGTCAGGTACAGGTAATTCCAAAAGTGGACGAAGTCTCTCAGGGTCAGGTCTAATTATCTTATTATCAATCATATATCCAAGTAAGTTTATTTTTCTTAATGAAAACTTACATTTTTCAAGATTTAACGTTAGGTTATATTTCGTCACTACTTCAAGAAATCGTTAAAGGTTTAAATCATGTTCTGCTTGATCTTTTCCACAAATTGTTACATCGTCTAGATATGCGAAAGTGCCTTGTAATTTTTCAATTTTTATAATGTTGTCTATTACTCTTTGAAAACTAACAACACCATTTGTTACTCCAAAAGGAATTCTTAAAAATTGGTATAAATCACCACAAGCTTCAAATGCAGTATAGTCTTTCGTGTTTTGCGATCGGTATTTGATGATACGCGCTTTTGAGATTTATAGTGCTGAATATTTGATACTTTGAAGTTTTTGAAATTACATTTTCTATGTTAGGTATAAAACTCCTCAAACTAGTATCACCCCAGTAACTACTTCCAAGGATCTTGCTTCTAAACCACTACTTCGTCGGCCTAAAGTGTTAACCTGCTAATTCAATTTTTTAGGTATAATAGGCTTTCAACATTTTCATGAAGATTTTAGTTTTCTATTTCGCTTCGTTAAACAGTTACCTTGAATCTTTCCAAAATTCAGGTGCAAATTCCAATTCAATGAAAACTCATCCATCCCTATACGTTGACCAAGAAGCGACCGCTGTTGTGTGACATTTCAAGTGTAGCGCTCATCAAATCTAGTATTTGGCGGTCTATATACTCTGACTCTACCATTGTAACTCGACTGACACACCTTTTTGTCTGTAAAAACATCATTTTGACAGAAATTTTGATTTACTCTGTAAAACTCAAACGCAAAGCCAACCTTATTTGCTACAACGAGATAACGTTTTGTTGCAGCTGACTGGTTTGAACATTGCTTTATGCGTTTTTGTGCAGTTCTAACACACCCCGGAAAACATGTCCCTTCTTTCGCTGATACTCTTAAACGAATTTTCTTCCAAACATCTTAGAAGATTATTTGTTCCGAAAATATAATTATTTAACAAAAAAATTTCAATAATTTTCGTCACTCACCCGGTATATAATAAAAAATTGTATTTTATTTTTATAGTATTCCATCCTATACAAGATACGGTAAACAGAAGTCCAGAAAAACAAAACGAATTAATATCTTAAAGCTCGAAAATATAATGTAGTAAAAATTCATATATTGCAACTGGAAAACTGGTCGGTAGATTTTGTTGTAGCCATGGACAATCTTGAGAATCGCATTTTTTACAACAATGACGTACTAAAAATTTAGGAAATTTAACCGAGGGCCATTTGCCATAAGAGAGGTGCGGGGTTCTTTGAACTTAGTTTTGTTCATTTTATTACAAAATCTGACCATAGAATCTATAATTATATACAAAATATTAAAAAGATTTTCTTGTAATAAACCACGTCCCATAAATATAATAGTAACGGGTTGTAATAAAATAGATGCATCAATCACTCCGCACATACACAAACTGAGAAATTAAAAAGTAATTCGATTGCAAAATTTACTTTTAAAACCTGGCAAATATTTTGGCAAACTACCAATGTACCTCGATTAAAAACCGAAATCCTTTAGTTTTTAACATACAGATGCTCATTTTTAAAAGCAGTTTAAAATATATTTGTCTAAATGAGACGGAACGGGAAAATCGGATCTCTGAAATTTCTGAACGTTTACAAATATTTAAAATGTTTATCGCGCCAACTGTGAATTAACTATCATGATTAGACTGTTTCAAATAAGTCATATTTTTATCCTTTTTATTACAGTTGTTTTATATACTTGCTAGTGACGATAACATTGGAACTCGTTTCGTCTTTCGGGTAACACCATCAGGTATATATATTTTTTTAAATACAGTCCTGTATTTTTATTGCTGTTTCATAGACCTTGTGTTTAATAAAATAATAATGTAATAGTTGTAGCATTTCAAATGCTACGCCACCACTTTATCTTAGTATTATTTGGTGTATTTGGTGGGTGCCGCCGCCAAGGGCTAGTTAATATATTGGTTGAACATATAGAGGATAAAGGAACCGTAGTAATAGCTAATATTCCCGATACAAAGACCGATGAAAAGCGTGTCTTTACAATTATTGATGAGAAGGAGATGGGCTGTTTAAAGCTACTGAGAACTTATTGGTCTTTACGCCCGACGAACTGCAACATCAATAGATTCTTTTTGTGTTATCGTAACGGTCGTTGTTTTTCACAGCCAGTTGGGAAGAACCAGTGGCGTACCCAGACTTGGGCCTTATGGGGAGGATAAAAAAAAGTAAACATGGAAAAAAAATTTATTGCCAATTTGGGTATTCTATTTTATATAATAAAATCTAGCCGCCTAGGTTTTTTTGCCACTTCATCGATAATTTCATTTTCGGAGATAGATAACTCTCTATGAACAGACATCATTGCTAGTCCATTAAGCCTGTTTTGAGAAGTAGAATTTCGAAGATAGGTTCTTATTCTTTTTAAAGTAAATGTTCTCTCTGGTGTGGCTGTGGAAACCGGTATTGTACAGAATATTAGCAATAGTCTGTACACGTTAGTGTAAGCTTGTTGGTTACATAATTCCAAGTGCGCTAAAGCTCGACGCTCACTTTTTATATCGGGATGCCAATTGTGCCATAATTTAATTTATGTTTTTAAAATAACTTTAGGCACATCAGGCATATACAAATCTAAAAGTTCGTCATTAGCATCGCTATCAGTTACTGTTTTTTCTCCCGTCAGCACATACATAAAGCCTTTAAAAAAATGTTTATGATTCGAAAACCTTTCCTCTAACTGACGAATAAAATTATCAATGAACGGGATGTAAATTGCAATCCTAAAATAATCAACCATTGAAGTTTCTAAATTTTGGAAAACTTGTTTTTAAACTTTGACGCAAAAAGCCATCACAACAATTTTGAAACAAATGACTTTTTTATTTATTAACTTACTTCTAACACCTAAAACACCTGTATGATGTAATTGATGAATGTGATTTAGTAATTATTATAAAGCGATTTGGAGATCTTTTACTCTTATTTTTTTAATTAACACTTTGATGTTGCGTTTGAGTTTGCGGACATGGTGGGACTTCCCTCTGGGGGGGATATATTCCCCTTATCCCCCCCCCGTGGGTACGCCACTGGCAAGAACACCTTAGGCAAAATTCCTTCCATTATTGCAAATTACCTGGGTCTACTCTAAGCGATGCGGACAAATATACTGATCATTGTTTGCGCAGAAACTCTGTAACTTTGTTGGCGGACGCGGGGGCAAACATGACCACATTGAAAAGATATGGCGGTTGGAATAGTTCAGCTGTGGTTGAGGGATATTTGGAAGACAGTATGTCTTCTAAAAATAAAATTTCGAAATTGATAGCTGGAGTACCATCAACGTTCAATCATCGTCAATATCTGTTAGTGAAAATCACGAAATAATAGAAAACATTGACTTATCAAAAGCCGGTAAATTCGTTTTTACTGGGTCTTTTCATAACTGTTTATTTAATATAAATGATAAATAAGATTTTCGTTAATAAAAAGTTATTGTTACTTTGATTTTTCCTATTTATTTCTCTTAATGCCCGAGGGCATTAGAAACTTCCTTAATGCCCTAGGGTATTACGTATATACCATTTAAAGTGTCTGGTCACTATGGTTTTATGAAACAATAATATTCGAGTAGGACATAATAGTATATTAAAGTACACGTTTCACAAGAAGCGGTTTTAGCGCACGCGTCTATTTTAAAAAACGAGCCACAAGTATATACATTTTTTTCTATAATCAAGAAAAATAGATTTAAAAAAAAAAAAAAATCCTTCAGATTTTGTAAATTTTTATGTCTAAATTTTATGTTGGTAATACTCTTTTTTATCATAGTAGCCTCTGGACAACAAAAATTATTTTGCAAACTCATTTTTTGATTTATTGACCCATTTTCACCACGAGATTCTAAAGTTATTTTAGCGATATGAGATTTGAAATTGGACGGAATACGTTGTGTGATCCTTGTACATTCGGTACATATACAGAGCGTTCAGAAATTCGGGAGATTTTGCTACTTTTTTTCGAATTTCAAAAGACGTGATTTTACGTCACGGCATTGCAATTTAGTATAGGGAAAATGGAAAATTCAAATAAAGTTGAAGTTAAAATCGACATTGGAAGGTTAGAAGATTGAATTTTGGATAGGATTTGGCAGAAAATGATAGCTTGAAACATCTACAAAAGATTGATTTATATAGATTTATGCAACCAACATACATGACTGTTATCCAAACAGAATAAAAAAGTAAGTTATCAAGCTATTTTTCCTCTGCGAAAAATGGGTTTTCTCTTAGACAAGGAAAGAATCTAAGGGTTTTCTCGTAAATCACAAAGGCCGTACAAGTCAATGAAATAAAACATTTAAATGTTACCAACATCAAATAAAGAAAAAACGCGTATCGAAATAGCTTCATTACGATACGCAAATGCGTATCGTACTGAGCTTATTATGAACGTGAAATAGAAAAAAAATCTTACGGTATCAATATACCTAAAAACGAAAATTTTAACACAGATGATCTCATCTGTATTGACCTAAGAATGACCTCATAGAGGTTAAAACGTTGGCAATATACAAATTATGTTAACTAAGTTTGTTCGGGTTTGCTGGAATAATACATAATACATAGCACAAAATTTAGTGTCCTCACGTTCATTAGGTACTTGTTCACTGTCGCTGCTTCAGTGAAAATAAGTCAGCGAGAGAAGAGGTTATGTCTTGCTAAATCATACATTCAGTTCATTACTGATTGTGTAATTATTTATCATGATGATGAGAACACAGGTTAGAAGATATCCTTGTTTCAAAGAAATTACCCTTATAATGCAAATTTGAAAGTAATTTTGGTTGACTGGTGAAAATTAAAAGGAATATGTATTAGCACTTAAATGATAGTGCTTCTGTTAATATTGCTATTTTTAATTTAAAATGTTTATTTCTAAATTTATATCGTGACTCATAGAACAACAGCTTAATAAGCTAACCTTGTTTCAAAGGAATTTCACGTATAATGCGAACTTGAAACTCATTTCTGTTGACTAGTCAGAATTAAAAGGAACAGGAATATCAGCACTTAAATGACAAATAAACCGGGAATGGAAGCGCTGCGCTGTATTCATTAACGAGAGTAGGTTTCTATATTTAACGGAATGACGTCAGCTTTTTCATTCATCAGCAATTATTCGCGTTATACATCAAATAATACTTAATTCTTTAATCAGAATCATAATCAAATAGAAAAGTTTTTTGGATTTTAAAGTGTAATTGCCTTCTTGCGTGTCCGCTTTGTTAAAGTTGTCAAGGGCAAAACAAAATATCTAATATCGTAATAAATAATCCAGATAACTATCAATAAAATATTTTGCCTGGAAGTATAAAAAGTAAGACAAAAATAAAGTATTAATTTGCCGCAGCAACTAGAAATTGTTGGAATTGAAGGAAATAAACACCGTCGCGACCAGTGGCGGACCAGGGGAGGGGAGCGCCCCCCTCCCTGGAATTATAAAAATTGTCGTACATAATACCACAAAAGAGAAAATTTTACCTAAAATTTTTTTTCTTGAGTGGTATTCGTCAAGACTATTTCACGAATAATATTAAAACTAGGTATATGGGTGAATTATAAATTAATTTTATTCCAAAAGAAGTTAGGAAAATGAAAACATAATTTATTAACAATATTAAATGTGCAGCTTTATAATCATTTATAGTTGTAGTCGAAACAAATTCATAATTACGCTCTTTACAAAAATCTAGAAATTGGTTCCATATCGACGATCTGGTTTTTATGGTATTTGTTGGAATTACTTTTTCCACAGCAGATTTTATTTCACTGATTGATCTTTGACCTTTGATCATTAATTACCAGTCTTAACAATGAATGTAACTAAGGTAACAAAATTTTGCCGATTAAAAACTATGCTGCTTGCTATTTTCTGAAACTCTGATTGGTCAGTGGGGTCGGCAAAATTATGGAGGTAGTGGTTTTTCCGATTAGAAACAGGTAAATATCTAAAAATGCTACATTTTGATTGGTCCAAATTATGATGAGTGGAATAGTAATAATAATAATAATAATAATACATTTATTGTTTACTCTAATGTAAATTACATAAAGGGTTAGTATTTTGTTAAGAGAGTAGAACAATAGGCCTTAGTGGGGCAGACATCCAGTCCAAGGATCTGGATAGTCGAAACAAAACTACAACTTTTCATAAATAATAGGAAAAATAAGTAGGTAGTAAGCAAAATAATTTTTATATTTTTTTTCCAGGTTTGTTTTTGTTTTGTATTTTGTAACTGTAACAATTTCGTTTTTATTGTAGCGATAAATGTTACAATAAAAATGGTTTAATTACATATACCGGGTGGCGTATTTTCAAAACCTATTTAAGCACAACACCGATACCTCCACCAAAACGCTCTATTGGTTATTTCAAAATATACTTGAGCGCAACGCTATCTTTTAAAATATACACGGTTACCCAAATGATTGCACTAATACAGCGCTGTTTTTAGCTAATCCAAACCACGTGACTTTTAATGGCGGCTGAAGGCAAAAAGAAAAAGCATTGCGGCATCCGTTAAATACCACCAGCAATATTAATTTTATCTTAAAAAAAGATTTACAACATAAATCAACAAACCAGTCCAATTCACCTTCTAGAGAGACTTCATTTTTTATTTTTTACCAATTTTTTTTTAAATTCACCACCGACAAGACAAATCGTAGTAAATATACTTTACGTTGAGCGGTGGGCCGCAGAAACAGAACCGGACTAAGTTCTTTTACCTTCGCAATCTTTTAAATTTTATAAGGGGTCTTAATATTTTGTAAAGATATAGCGTACTAATTTTATTATTTATGAAATAAATATTGACAGGCCCGTACCTACCAAAATAATTATGTGGAAACATTATAAAATTAAAGGAAAAGAAGAAAACAACATTTATTTATTAGTGTATATTTACAAAAAGCAAAAATAGTTAGGTATTTATGTATTTATTATACATGGGAAATGGTAATAAATTTTTTGCGAGGTGTAACGTAGAGGCCAAACGCTAAAATCTTAGTTTTTTTTCCTGTATAATACACAATTTTTTTATAGTATTATGAGATACAGTAAAACAAAGTTGAACTTGTAAATTTTCACTATATTAGACAGAAAATTACATGTTTCGCTAACACTGTAGCTTCGTCAGATGACAATGATTTAATAAAGGTGAAAAGTAAAAATTGGGTGCAATAAAATTAAACTATTTAAGATGTAAATAAAAGAGTGGGAGGGTTACAATTGCGAGGAAATCCAACAGAGGGTTTAAAAATTAAATTAAATTAGGTACAATATGGGTAGGTATTTACAAAATCTTAATTATATGGTTAACAGAATAAATTTAGCAAAGGTGAATTATTTAAATCTACTTGATCATTAAGTAGCAGGTCCGTATTTTTAGGTTTATTTATTTCCATAGATTCTAACAAATTCAGTTTTAAGCCTTTGTTTTCTGTATGTAAGATTTTAAAGGAAGGATCGAAATTATGTTGATAATCAAGTAAATGGTTAGCATAGTTTGAGTCTGTTTTATTTTTTAGAAAACTGTTATAATGTTCCTGTATTCTTTTGTCAAACTGTCTACCTGTTTGGCCAATGTATGTTTTAGGACAATCTTTGCATTTTAATTTATAGACGCCTGATTTTTTGTTTTTATCGCTTTTAGTTTTATTGTTTTTGATGAATTTACTTAAAGAGTTATTAGTTTTGTAACACAAATTTATATCAAGTTTGTTAAGAAAATTGCCAATTACTTTGCTAGGTTGTCCAAAGAAAGTGACAAGTTTAAATTGGTCAGAGTTTTTGCTTCTAGGAAAAACTAAGTCAATACTGTTTTTGTAAGTCTTCTTTTCAATTTTTTTCTGTGACGGTATAATGGCGGCTGCAAAATAGTATCTAAACCATAATAAAATTGGAACTAAGTGATGTTACATTTACGTGTCAAGAGAAAAAAAATTTCCAGTCAGCTTCTGGCCTAAAACAAACATGGCAAAGCCCCATGGACAAATTGACAACGTCTTTATTTATGAAAAACGCCAATTTTATCTGCTGGACAGATATACAGGGTGTCCCATAACTAAAGAGCCATACACAGGGCCGGATTAGGGTTTAACGAAGCCCGGGGCTAATTTAAATCATGGGGCCCTAACCCAACTGAACGATGTACCGTGCGAGCAAAAATTATTTGCATCAAAGAGGGCCTTGCATCTAAGAACGTAATGCTTAGCCGTCGAGCTTAATACCTGTTGGGTGTCAGTAATTACCTGAATTAATAATCCATCAGTTATTCCGTCATCTTTGACAGTCGACAGTAATTTGATTTATCGCTAATTTTTTCAATTTCTTGAACAATTCACACAATGGGCTTTACGGAACAGCACAAAACATTTATGGTTGAAGCGTATTTTTGAAACGGGGTTAGAGTAAATGGTGAGTGTCAGTACAATCCGGGTTTGTGCATGGACGATTTTCACGAACATTTTCATAACGTTGCTCTTTTTATTGCTGGGGATTTTTATCATTGCCTGAAAAGAACCGTGGTAGAAACAGGTTCTATAGGAACAACACAAAAAAGGAGCAGGAAGGCCATCTGTAAGAACAGAAGAACTTGTTGCAAATTTAGAACAATTTCAAGAAAGGATTATCCAAGAATGTGGTAACATTTCTCCAAAGATGCTGGTCAACACTTTCGAAAATATGAAGAGACGTGGGAATTTATGCTTGGAGCATGGCGGTGGCCAATTTCAGCAATTTATGTATTTATTTTTCTTTCTGTATATTCTTACTTTGTTAATTTTGTAAACAATAAAAATAAATTTGTATTTGTCTACTTATTTTATTGCTCATTAGTTTGGCATATCATGTCAATTTGACTACTGGCTACAGCCCCCAAAGCCCCCCCCCCTTAATCCGGGGATGGCCATACACCAACAGAAGATAGTGGACTTGAAAATAGTCCAGTCCATCCAAGTAAATATTAATTTTAGAAAATTGGCGATGATTTGATGTTAAGCGGATATAAATCAAAATAATAAACACCAAGAAAATCTATTCTCTGAAATATATAAAATCCAAAAGTAAAATGTTTCTTCGACGCAACCAGATCAGCTTTTAATATCATATGTCATTGTCTTCTGCCGAAACGCTTTGTTTTAAGAAACATTCTACTTCTATAAGTAGTTCTTAATTCTAAAACTAGTGAGATTTAATTTGTTTTACTTACTACTTAAGTAATTGCCTTTAAAAACGCTTTATTTGAATGTACTTGATACTTGGGCATATTTTCGTCGGTCCTTACAACACCTTTATACATGTTGTAAGAAACCTATAACTAAAAGCGTATCGACAGCCTAAGCAATGACGATAATTTAATAAATCTAATTTTGTCAATGAATCAATGCTTTGCCAAACAAACTATGTGTAGTGTTAGTAACCCACATATTTTTGGACTCGATTCCGCTATTTCTCATCGTAAAAACTTTTTTTTTGTTATTTTACCGATATTTTCTTTAAAAGCTTTTGCGAAACTGTTAATTTAAGATCTCAATCATTCCATGATTCATAAGAAGTTTCAATAATATCTTTACCTAGCACATTTAACTGTATTCATAAACTTGGAAAATCCAAAATTTCTACCAATAACACTGTTCAGGATTATTATACAGGGTAATTTACGTGGAGTGGCCTTATGGTAAAAAGGTAATCAAAATTCTTAAAAAACATTTTTGGAACTACTGGGACTTAATGACCGGATCTTCTATGAATAACCCAAACTTACCCAAAAATAGTGTTAAACGTTAATACTGTTTTTACAATGACGAGAGGGAGCATGGTACGATATCTGGGAGCGTCAGTAAAATTAATTAACATATTAAACTTGTCGCAAAAGCTTCCCCCCATTCTATATTGAAAATAGGTACGCCTCAAGTTAGTCTCTAATCCTGAATTTTGAAAGTTGATAAAGCATATTTAATAACATTGGATATCCTCATACTAATATTTTGTTTATTATTTTAGGAACATACCAGGGACAATGGATGAGGGGCATGCGCCATGGTTACGGCGTTCGAACCAGCGCCCCTTTCGGCAAAGCATCGAAGTACCGGGGAAACAAAGCGCTGCGCGGTTCCATGACGTCCTTGCGCAGCAGCGAACCCGGTGCACCACCATTAGACGCGGCGGAGAAAAGAGACAGAAGAGTGGATGATTCCAGGGGCGGATTTGTCCTACAGAGTAAAAGCACGGAGCCAGCGGCGGGCAGTAGGCGGCGATCGTTGGGGTCAGGAAACAATAAATCAAAAAACATTTTTAAAGTGAGGTTCTTGATTGTGTTTATGAGTGTGCTTGTATGGTAAAAGGAATTAAATTGAAAACCTCCAAGACCTTCTCTAAGTGTCACTTTGTTAAGTTGGCTCATACGACAGACCTGTTTAAGAATCGTTTCAGGTGAAAATGTACTTTGTACAACTGTGGTCTAGAAGTAGAAAAATTATGGTTGGAAACATTGTTCGTAAATTATAGTAACTTTTTCCTGGGTTTTAGGTCAATTGTTAAAAGAAATTATTTTTATTTGTTTACGTTTCGGTTTATTTTACAACCATATTCAGAACTATACGGAAAACCTATGTCAGTTATTTAGATTTAAAAAAAGCAATTATCAGAACTTATTTTTAACAAAAAACGTTCAGTAGCACTATACTATTTATACTCTTAAAACTAAACATCTTTCTAGGAGAAGTAAATACCTAGGTAATACTAGAATTATTTTAATTTTAATTTCCATCTTCAAAATTATGGACAAGGGATAATTTATTGGAAAATCCCCTGTCAATATTTTCAAAGGTAATTAGGGTTGGGTGTAAACATTTTGCATTTTATTGTGTTATTAAGTTGTTATAAACATTACTAAGATTCAGAAAAAAAAAGCACAAAGTCTTTCTCCACAATTTTTTATTCAAAAAAACTAGGCGAACCTAGGATGATTCATAATAGAATTGAATCGACATGTTTCGAGTGTAGAAACACTTATCATCAGGAAAACGAAGGAAATGGTACAAAGCTGATGTTATTAGCATTAGAGAAAATAACAAGTAAGACTATATAAGCTTTAATGGAGCTTTCAATGGTAAACACGAGGAGTGAAAACACTTTTTCCCGTCTTACACGTGCTGGTTGCAGTGGAACTTCTTCAAAAGATGTTCTATTAAAAAAAAACTTTTTTTTTCTTTTTTAAATTTTTTTAATTTCTTAAAACCTATTTTTACACACAATGCGTTAATTTTTAAGCCTGGTACCCCAAAAGTATTTTATTTCAAGCTAAATGAAAGCATCTACATGACTTACGAAAAACAATTTTTTCTTTTTTCTTTCCCTCTTATTTAACCACGTTACGTACACTTAAAGATGGTTTTTACAAAGTTTTTTTTAAGAAACTCCCTAACTTTTCTTTTTTCTCTTCATTTCCCACCCACAGTGGCTTTGCACTGGTCCTTGACTTTTCAGTATGCTGAAGTCTTTTCTGTCTTTTGACTATAAAAAGTTTTTTCACTCTTCATGTTTACCATTGAAAGCTCCATTAAAGCTTATAATATAGTCTCACTTATTATTTTCTCTACTGCTAATAACATCAGCTTTGTACCATTTACTTCGTTTTCCTGATGATGAGTGTTTCTACACTCGAAACATGTCGATTCAATTCTATTATGAATCATTCTAGGTTCGCCTAGTTTTTTTGAATAAAAAATTGTGGAGAAAGACTTTGTGCTTTTCTTTTTTCTATATCATTCAACTCCACTTTGAGTATGGACTACTTTAAAATTACTAAGATTGTCTGTATCGGTTCTATAATTAAGGGTATTTTTGGTTTTTTTAATTTGAATAATTTCTTTTATATTTCTTTTTTGTAATTAATTTCGTAATCAAGAATCTGAACGTTGTTAAAGTTGAAATTATAAGTTTTGTCAATTGCATATTGTTTTGAAAGAGCGGTGATAGGTTGATGTGTATTTTTAATGCTATTTTTATGTTCTTTTATTCTGTTTTTAAGATATTAATTGCTTAAGGTTGTCCAATATATGTTTTTGAACAGTCTGAACAATTGATTTTGTAGATGAGGTTTTTTTGATTTAATAAACGTGTTTCATGTTTTAATTTTGCGATTAGAGTTTTAGAATTATTCCCAGGTTTTTCTGCGATACACATTTTATTTGGTTTATGCACTTTTTATTTTTTGATTTATTTCTGGAATATATGGAAAAGAGATAAACTTCCTATTTTCTTGAGTATTAAGTTTGTTTTTTTGTGTATTATAAATTTTATTTATTCTGTGTTTAATACACTGGCCGACAAGATTTTTCTAACACAGGTCAGCTCTTTATTTTTAAAATGGAAATACCCTTCTAATAATAGAAAAAATATTGGGAAAGCCCCAATACATACCATTTTTCAATAGGTTAATAAGACCATTTTACATTAGCAGGTAGTCAATTTAATTAGGGGCGGTAAAAATGGATGCATTTTATAACAGAAAAATTACCTGAACTGTAGGAATTTTAGTAGGACTTCAACTGATGTCAACTTTACAGAGAAGCTTACCAGGCAGGAACTCAGAGCATGGAACTCATTTGTTAGTATAGTAAGGGGATTTTTGGGCAACAATATGGATGCAAACTATCAACAGTTAGTTGATGAACTTTTAGATTCCTACAAATCGCTTGGTGCCCGAATGTCATTAAAAATTCACTTCCTCCATTCCCATCTGTCATTTTTTCCTGAAAATTTGGGAGCTGTCAGTGACGAGCAGGGTGAAAGGTTCCACCAGGATATCAGGACAATGGAAATTCGCTATCAAGGACGATTGGATCCAGCCATGATGGGTGATTCCTGTTGGGTTTTAAAAAGAGAAGATATGACCCCTCATAAAAGGAAAAAATTAAATTTAATTAGTGTGTTCAGTTAATATTTGTAATGTTTGTGTTTTTCTTAGATGTAAGGTATGTTTAGTAGGTGTAAAAATTTAAATATAGTCGATATACACAGTTAGAAAATTCTTAAATTATTATTTCAATAGATATTAAATATTGTAACATTAAATGTGGTACTATAAATGTAACACGATAACGTTACGTGTTACAACTTTTTTTTTCTCATTTTCGTATTTGGATAGGCCCATTCTACCACAATATGCTATTTAGCTTTGTGTTACAACAAAAAAATATTTTTTTGTCGGCCAGTGTAATTGGTTCTTAGAATTTTTTTGGATAATTATTACTTTGGAGAACTGTTCTAATTTTTTTTACGTAAACAAATAAAAATATTTTTTTTTAACAATTGAACTAAAACCCAGGAAAAAGTTACTATAATTTACGTATACAAGGTCAGGATAAAAATAACAAATTGTTCGTAAATTATACAATGTTATCCACTTTAAATTTTTATTGCAAGGGGGTGTCTACGACGTATAAGGGAAGTTATTACCCACGCCGACTTTACAGGCCTGTCATACGTGTCAACCTGATACACTTATATAGAGAAGTACTACAAAACCCCATACATGTTCCCTTGGATTTTAAACTGACAGTTGTAACAATATACATCTTTCAGGCCCCTAATTCTACGCCGTTTGAATAGGCCTATTGTACTTGTTAACCTAAGTAACCTAACCAATAAACATTTATTGGAATTCCTTCAGGTGGAATAATATGACAGGAGCCACTAAGTTTAAATTTCAACTGTCAAATTATATCTGGTACCAAACCTACCAGGTAGATTTTGACCGTTAATTTGGTTTTATTGATTCTTGTCAGATATTATCTTACTGGGTAACTTAATAGCACATTGATCTTACAGGCCTAGTGTTTATGATGAGCTTTGATCGTTTTGACTAGTTTAAACGACAACAACATGGCAAATTAACAATTACCATGTTTTAATAAGCTTTTGATAGAAATTTTAAAAATTAACTATGTTAATTAAGACCTTACGAACTGGCCATTATGAGAATAAAATAAGGTTTTTAAAAGATTTTTTATATTCTAATTTGGAAATCTTACAGTTTGTGGTGTTTGTGCCCATACTTAATAATAATGCACAATGGCATACCGTATGTAGATTGATGTATCGCGGGGAAAAATATCAGGAATTGGGTTAGATTTGCAAAGTTCTATTTCAGGGCTTATTCTATTCAAGATCTCTAGGTGTGCAATGTGCGCATGCTATTTATACTGCGTCCATATTTGTAGGGTACAGAAAAAGAAGGTGGGCTGTATATAATTTAAACTTGTCAGAAGAGCTTTAATATTTGAAGCGGCATAAAGCTTGTAAATCGGTTTATACAGGGTCTTTGTTAATGGAAATTACTTATTATATTTAAACTCGCAAATCCTAATATGAGAACAAATTGCAAAAAATATTTTTTTTTAAAACCGACCAGAAAATACACACTTTCTATAAAAATTTTCGTCCAGAAAATAACGTTTTGTCGATCAAGACCGGAAAATTGACGTTAGAGACCGGAAATAGTAATTTACGTTACAAGACCGGAAAACACTAATTTTCGGTTGCGTGACGTACAATATTTTTTTTTTAACGGAAAAGATTTTTCCGGTCTCTAATGTCACTTTTCCGGTCTTGCGATCGGAAAAACGTTATTTTCTAGACGAAAAATTGTCCAGAAAGTGTAAATTTTCTGGTCGGTTTTAAAAAAAGATTTTTCCGGTCCCTGTTTTTTGTTTTTCCAATCGTTCTTTGATAATACAAGCTACCTTGATTTCGTTACTATGACAACAACATTTCGATGTATTGTCGAGTGACAGTTCGTTGATTTTTAATTTGTTGTTTATGTCAAACTTGTTTCGCGAGTGCGCAAATTTAACAATATGAATTCAGATTTTAAATTATCCGACACGGAAAATGAGATTTCAGAGGAAATTCTGGAAACAGCAAGGAAAGCGACTTACGATATATTACCAGTAAAATCAAAAGTCCGTTACGAGAAGTTGTACGACGCATTTAAAAATAATATAAAATAAAATAATTTAATGTAAGTATATCGAAGTGTCGGTCTTAAAAAAAATATTGTACGTTACGCAACCGAAAATTAGTGTTGTGCAGGTCTCTCCTAGCTTCCAGAACTCGCCTACGGCTCGCCCTGGAAATGCTTGTCTCGACCTGGAAAACACTACTTTCCGGTCTTGTAACGTAAATTACTATAATAACCGGCAAAAAGTTCGCAACAGATGGGAAAAATTTAGTAGCAGCACACTTTTCCGGAGGATCCTCCGAAAATCTAAAAATCGATTTTGACATACGTCACGTGGCTAGGTACCTACTGGTATAGCGACCATTTAAAAAAATTGTGAATTTACAAAAAGCGAGGTTGGGTGGAGAGATATCTAAAAAAATGTATTTGGAAAAGTTGTTTAGAATTAAATTCTAGGCCCATATGCAAAATTTCAAGATTTTTATTAAAAACAAACTGGATTTTTTTCCTTTGCTAACGTAAATCCCATGTATTGGGATGATGGTGATCTTATAGTAGTCACACATTTAAATATAACAAGTTATTTCTATAACTCCCTATATAATGTATACATTCTGCGAGTAAATAAAGTTTTCTCATAACTAAGGATCGGGTACCGATGTGCCGGGTTGTTTAATCCGGTACTGTATACATAATTTTCATCCATCCATCTTTCCCTGTACCCTAATTTTGATATTTTAAGTGAAAAATTGTTAATCATCGTTTTTAAGAACACTACTATTTTTAGGGTATTCTTAAGAAAGGAGCAAGTACGGGGGAATTAGATCGGCGAACGGGGTCGGGAAGTATAAGAAGTAATGCATCATCGGCCTCCTATATCAGTACGGACTCGGCAGGTTCAGTAATGACGAATGCTTCGATGCCTTCAGATTCCAATGCTAGTTTTGTGATAGATGTAAGTATTTAAGTAAGTATATAGTTGAATATTTAGATTCAAGAAAGCTGCTTTACTTTTGAATATCTTCTGTGCACAATTAGCGACCTACCGAATTTATACGATCTTTGCCGTCTGTCTTAGAAGCCCTCTCGGCTTCAGCCAATGAGAAAGTTGCTTGGAATTTTCCCAAAGGGGTACCAAACGATTTGACGATTTTCTCACAATCAGAGTGGCCCGGTGGCCTCTTACTTCCCGTACATTGTGCGCGGGACAATCGTTCATTTGAAACATTGAACATATCTTTATTCTCAGGAGCAACGTCTCCTACTGCAGGTCCAATTTAATTTTGTAAAAGTTCCAAAAAATGTTATTTTCCCAATTCCAAAAAAAAAGTGCAATAGTCCGATGTCCAAGTATGCCCGCCTAAACATTTACCTTTTGAGGGTATTGACTCCTGTTTGTACAAATCTGTGTTCATTTTCTGTACTCCAATATCTACAATTTCGAACATTTGGTTCATTGTTTAATGGGAAGGTACATTCGTCGGGGAAACAAACATTGCGTGAGAATTCTCTATCGTTATTTACCCTTTCTATAACTTCAAAACCAAAGTTTGGTCTTCGGACGATATTTATACTTATGTAATTTACACAGTACTGTAAACCTATGCTTTACTACAGTTTTGTCAAGAAGCCTGATGCTAATTCCATTATTTTCTTCCACATGAAGTAAAAGTTCTAAATCTGCATTATTTTCTTGTATTCCACCACCGAGTACATCACTATTTTGCTGTAAGCAATTGCATTTATTAGTTACAGTACTTTTACACTCAGAATTACGAATAAAATCAGGACTATTGTTTTGCTTGGACTAGTTCTATCGGGAGAAATCTTAATAAACCGATTTTTCGGCCTTATTAGCTCTGATTTATACTTTTGATATAGACAATTTTGCAACTGATTGCGACATGCAAAGATATGCTTATAATACACAGCTGCGTATTAGTTTTGCCCCCACCGACGCAGTCATGGTTACTAAAATAATAAACCGGTATGTTGGTATATACTCCGTCTAAATCATCGGTTATGTTCGTTGGGCCAAGTAGGAAATGGGCAAACGAAAACTTAAGAATGGAGTTTGTTAATGTTATAATAAATATATAAATGAAAAATTTTAAATTTACCGGCGTGCATCCAATTTCTTTAAAATTTAAAAAGTTTTTGCCTATGCTGGGCAACTTAAACCTTAAAACTCATGTATTCTTTTACAGCCTTCAATTAGTGAATCATTTAACATACAAGTTGCGTGACTTGCTGAATGTTGATAATACATTTAAATTGCTTCTGGCGTGTTCTTTCCACAAATTGCTGGAAACCCGGGCATCCTTGATACCTGCAGAAGAAGCTGACATTTCGCTTTGCAACCCACAACTGCAAAACTTGCCACAATGACGCGTCACAAACAGCTTAGTTAAAAAATAAAGACGTTTCTATCTAACTTTACAATTTTTAGCGTACCTAGTTTTAAAGCCAATATTTTTATACAGGGTGTTAATTAATGTCATGCAAATATTTCAGGGGGTGATAGTACTTGTCAATATAAGAAAAAAATGCGAATATATGCATGGTCTAAAACGCGTTATTTTTGTTATACAGGGTGGCAAAGTTTCAATTTTTTTTCTCGTATCTTGCGTTTTTTCTCTTATATTCTGCCATAATTGTTTCAAATTTGGAACATCAACCCATTTTTAAAATTGCTACAATAAAGTATCAAAATTATCGGTCGCAGTATACAGGGTGTTACATTTTCTTGAATCGGCTACAATTTTATCTTTCAAAACTTTTTTTTGGCTCCCTGTATAAATTCCGGTATGAAATTTGAACTCTCTGTTCCTTTGTTTAGCGTTCTGGTATCTTGCAGTATTCTCGTATCTGTGACCGTTTTCGATTTATTTGCAAAAATAGCCATCGATGGAAATTAAGTGTATTCGGAATAACGCAATAATAAACGGTCAAACGGACAATATTATCGTCAATTTCTTGAAAAGGAACTCCCAGGGCCAGGGCTGCTAGAAGAGGTACCAATTCTTGTCAGAAACCAAATGTGGTTCATGCACGATACTGCACCACCGCACTTCAGCATAGCATAGAGATGAGAAACTTTCCTAATCAAATTTTTAACAACCATTGGATAGGTCGAGGGGGACCTCAGCCATGGGCCCCTAGATCCCCAGACCTGAATAGCCTGGATTTCTTTTTCTAGGGACACCTGAAAGCATTAGTGTATCAGACCCCAGTCCAGACAAAAGAGGATTTAAGAAACAGAATAATACCTTTATGCGACATCATTTGCAATACTCCTGGAATATTTGGCAGAGTCCGTCAGTCCATGAGGCGAAGACTTGATTCGTGCATTTTAGCAAGAGGCGAACATTTTCAACAGTTTTTATAATTTTGTTTTATTTTGTTTGATTAACTAATAAATTGTTTTGTTACTTACACGGCTTTTTACTCTGCGTTATTTCGCCTACACTTTTTTGTTGGCTATTTTTGCAAATAAAACGGTCACAGATACAAGAATAGTGCAAGATACCAGAACGCTAAACAAAGGAACAGAGAGTTCAAATTTCATACAGGGAGCAAAAAAAATAGTTCTGAAAGATAAAAATGTAGCCGATTCAAGAAAATGTAACACCCTGTATACTGCGAACGACAATTTTGATACTTTATTGTAAAGACTTTAAAAAAGGGTTGATGTTCCAAGTTTAAAACAATTATCGCAGAATATAAGAGAGAAAACGCAAAATACGAGAAAAAATTTGAAACTTTGCCACCCTGTATAACGAAAATAACGCGTTTTAGACCATGCATATATTTGCATTTTTTTTTATTTTGACGAGTACTATCACCCCCTGAAATACCTGCATGACATTAATTAACACCCTGTATAAAAAAGATGTACTTATAAAATTTATTATTTTTAGGACGAACATATGGATCCAAATGTAACAGAAACGTATATGGGTGAATGGAGCAACGATAAAAGGTCTGGTTACGGAATTAGCGAAAGATCAGACGGTCTGAAATACGAGGGCGAATGGTACGCGAACAAAAAATACGGCTACGGTGTAACGACATTCAACAACGGGGAGAAAGAAGAGGGCAAATACAAAAATAACGTTTTGATAACTAGTCAAAAGAAGAAAATTTTTTTAATGCGAAGCGCCAAGTTTAGAGAAAGGATCGACGCTGCGGTGAACGCGGCGCAGAGGGCTTCGAAAATTGCCCTTCAAAAGGCTGATATCGCTATTTCTAGGTAAGTGGTAAGTGCATAACTCCTTTTATTTTTTTTTTGTATTCAAGGGTGGTGGCAATTTTTTTTTCTTAAAAAAATGGGGTTTGACGTTTTGTAACTTGCTTTAATGACATGTAGTTTTTATCGCGTAAGAATGTGATGACCGCCGTTATTATACAGGGTGGCCTTTTAGTGTGGCAAAGTACAATAGCTCCGTTACTATTTTAAATACATTAAAAATATTAATACAAAAGTTGAAGGGCAGTAAGTGACTTATAACGTAAAATTATTTTTAACTCTATAGGGTGGCTCAAAAAAGCGGAACAAGAAAAAATGTACTTTTTTCAAATGGAACACCCTGTATATTTTTACATTTTTAAATTCCACATAAAATTACAATTATTTTTTATCAAATACATTATTAGTCTATACTTTATAGTTTCCGAGATATTGACTCTTGAAAAGTGACATTTTTGAACTTTGACAGCTTCTAACTTTCTAACAGTACGTCTTAGAACAAAACGGCTTACATGTCCCCATCTTCAATTTTTATTATCTTCCCAAAAAAATCAACTTCCGGTTAAACCGGATGTTACTCGAAAGCAGGAAATATAGTTGTTCCGGTTTAACTGGAAGTTGATTTTTTTGGGAAGATAATAAAAATTGAAGATAGGGACATGTAAGCCGTTTTGCTCTAAGACGTACTGTTAGAAAGTTAGAAGCTGTCAAAGTTCAAAAATGTCACTTTTCAAGAGTCAATATCTCGGAAACTATAAAGTATAGACTAATAATGTATTTGATAAAAAATAATTGTAATTTTATGTGGAATTTAAAAATGTAAAAATATACAGGGTGTTCCATTTGAAAAAAATACATTTTTTCTTGTTCCGCTTTTTTGAGCCACCCTATAGAGTTAAAAATAATTTTACGTTATAAGTCACTTACTGCCCTTCAACTTTTGTATTAATATTTTTAATGTATTTGAAATAGTAACGGAGCTATTGTACTTTGCCACACTAAAGGGCCACCCTGTATGTGAAACATAATTGCCCACCTTTAATTTAAAAGTACTTCATTGAGAAAACATCTGGTTGACACAAACAATCGTTGCATTGATAAGTTTGTCTAGTGTCCTGGGTATGTAAATAAACATTTAAAAAAGTTATATTCGAAAATTTTTCTTGAATGTATAAATAAACAAATTTTTAATTTATATAAATTATTTATATTCAAGTATGCATTTATTTGGCTTATATAAATTTATTGTTGGTTCACAAGTTTATAAATGAATATAAAAAATGTGAAGTCCGGCCCTGACCATTGTTAAAGTAGTGTAAACATAATTAAGGTGCGAATCCACAATGATAATATCCCATGAGATTTCATATAATTTTTACGACAATTTTCATGTATTGTCACAGATTTCTGATTTTTGAGATATTCCGAAAATTCATCTCCTCTTTCGATACTTGTATTAATTAATGTCTTCATACCACGTTCAACAGTAACAACTTCACTTTCAGTTAAAAGTTTAGCACAAATAAAACAATATTCTGACATTTTTGTTATAAAACTCAAAACAGCACAATATAGGTTAGGATAAACACGTGTTTTCACTACAGAGTTGCGCACAAGACGAACGGTATTTTATTTATTATAACAGGTATAAGACCCTAGCAACGCACACCATAGAACATAATGTCTTGAAGTTACAGTGGCGTATAAATTAAGGGACTGGGTTACATTTTATTAAATATTTCAACATATATGTATAAAAACTCTAGAGATGTATATGTACAGGGTGGTGCATCGATCCACGCAACATAGGAAATCCCATGCAAATTTTGAGATGGTAAAATATTGGCTCCCTTGTTTATTTAAGATCGATAATTTATTTAACTTTATTAAACGGAATACTTTGACGAACTAACTGACGAAATTTTGGCGCGATTTATTAAGTAATTAAGGGCTTATTTAAAAAAACCTAAATCTATAATTGGCGAAAAATAACAAATACGATTCTAAAGCTTTATAATAAAAACACCAGTAAATGTCAGTAACTGACAAGAAGGTTGTATTATGACAATACATTTGTATTCGGGTAAAATAGGTTAAATGCTTCAAGGTTTAATATACTTAATACAATTTGGTTTGTCTCTCCGTTATACATACAAAAATATATTGGAGGAGATAAATCAATAAAACAGTTTTAGTAAAGTACTTTATTTTTCGAGACTTTGACTTTCAATGCATAATAAAACAAATAAATTACATACTTAACTAATTATTTAATGAGATGTTCAAACAACCCCCCATTTGCTGCTAGACAATACCCGAGATGATCATAAAATTCATTTCGAACATTTCTTAATTGATACACGGACAGTCTTTCACACTCTAAAGTAATAGCATTTTTTAAATCCTCCAGCGTCTCGTATTTAAAATTTTTGTAGATGGTTGTTTTTAGGTGTCCCCATAAGAAAAAGTCATTCGGCGAAAGATCGGGAGACCTAGCTGGCCAATTAATTGTGTAATTGAGTCCAATACCGTTACCTACAAAAACATTTTCTAAATACTCCCTAACTACTGCGGAGTTATGAGCTGGGCAGCCATCCATCTGGAACCAAATTTCTTGATTCTCTCGAACAACTTCATGCAACGCAGACGTAATTTCATTTTGAAGCAGTTCCAGAAAATATTGTGCTATTAAATTTTGATTTAAAAAGAGTGGTCCAATGATATGATGTCCCAAAATGTCAGCCCATACGTTAACTTTTTGGGGATACTGCGTCCTTGTTTTAATAAACCGAAATTATTTTTTTGTCTCCAGTATCGTAAATTTTGTACATTAGATTCGTTATTCAAGGTAATAGTACATTCGTCGGTGAAACAAATATTTTGCAAAAATTCCCTGTTATTGTTTGCCCTCTCCATCATATTAAAACAAAAATCAGCCCTTCGAATCATGTCCCTATCTCTTAATTCTTGAACTATATAGTATTTATACGGATAATATTTATGTTTATGTAATACTCGTAAAACGGTTGTATGATGTTTCCCCGCTTCGTCTCCAATATGCCTAGTACTTATAATTCCCTTATTTTCTTCCACACTTAACAAAATATTAAAATCCTTATCATTATCTGCATGATTATTACCTTCGTCTTCTCTTTCGCATTTACATTTATTGAGAAGCGTTCCACTATTTTCAAATTTGTTAATTATTCGGATTACGGTGGATATTGCTGGAATTGGCCTCTCTGGATAATGTACTGCACACATATCGCATACATTTCTGCTGCTGTTTCCCGCATAATACCACTTAACTATAGCAATCTTTTTAGAAGTAGAATAGTTCATAACGAAATAATATTTATGGTTAAAAAAATGACACTGACATAATCAATCAAAATATCGTCATGAAAATTCAGACCCATATTATCCATTTTAGGATAATAAAAGATAATATTATTTTTTAATTAACTTTGGATAGACTGCATTAAAATTATTAAAATTTTGCAACTGAGTTTAGCTTATTGAATTCTTTAAAAAGTTTAGATAAACTTTTGCTCTAAAATAAATTGGGGAGCCAATATTTTACCATCTTAAAATTTGCATGGGATTTCCTATGTTGCGTGGATGGATGCACCACCCTGTATACGTGGCGTACTCATGCATATTATGACGATAACAACTTTTACAACTTTATGAATCGTTATATCTCAGAAACAGTGGCTCGTAGGAAAAAAAGTATTGATACATATTTTATAGACAATATTATGATCTACAATTTTTGTCTGGAGTATTTTTATGATAAAACTTACCGTTTTGCTGAAAATTGCGAAAAACTCATATTTTTGACCTTTGACCTCGAGTAGAATTTTTTGCACACACGGGTATGATGGGGAACTTTTAAATTTTATTTATAATTATGTTTTGCACAATTTTACTGATTTTCAGCTTGTTGCGAATTGATGTACCTTCACTATCATTTTTTGGTCTAGATTGACCGGACTATAAGTACAACCAACATTTATTGATGCTTGTGATGGTGTGTTAGTTGCTTTCAAATATTAGTAAAACAGAAAATTCAAATTTACTAATAATCTACAAGAGATAGATTATGGAACCCTATTACGGTTTAAAAGTTTATTAGAATTTGAATCGAATTACCATAATAAATACAGGATGTTCCATTTAAGAAAGTTAAAAAACTCAAAAGTACATTTCACACGCCCTGTACAGTGTACACTTTTTTGAAAAGGTCTCTATTTTAAAATTAAATTTGATATTTTTGCTAAAGCATCAATACAATTTGAATCATCCACCTTAAATATGTACGGCAAGTATGCTTCTTGATTTATGAATTAAATATAAGTATTATAACAGTAACTAGCCTTTATTTTACTCCGCGCTATCAGAATATGTAATATTATACAGGGTAATCCAGTCAAATTTTTACACCTTTGGTTTGTAACTTTTTTTTGAATCACCCTGTATAATTCAAAATAATTTTAAAACATGCTCATAACGGACCCTATAATAAAAACTTTAAAAAATAATTGTATGGCTTTTTGAGCGCGCTACCCTGTATGTAACCAGTATATTGCCAATGGTATGCAACCAAGCTATTGAAAAGTGAGGCCACTAGGCGGCTCGTTACCGAAATGGTGAGCATGCGCAGTATCTAGTATAGTATAAACAACAAATGTCAATCAGCTATTGATTCGATGCGAACAGAACCGGTCACTTATTATTTTCATTTTATGCCTGGTGGTATTTGTGTGTTCTTTACGTGTTTGTCTAGTTTATAATAAAGACACTAAAATAGCGCCTTTTCAGCGCTCTGTTTAGTGTTTACATAATCCACAAGATGATGTGAACTGCGCAAACTCTGTATCCCGCTTTAGTCCTCCATTTGAGTCACAATTTTGTAAAATGCCGTGAGCAATATACAGGGTGTCCGGGAAAATGTGGGAAATCTCCCGGATATGAAAAAAACACGTGAAAAGAATACTACAAGTTCATATATAAACTTCTTTCGTATCGGCCTCCTCTTCGGAGATATGGGCTCCCAAAGAGCTCCCATGGAATTAAGTTTTTGACACATAATTATTAAACCAACTGGTACATCTATATATATTTCAATTTTTTTTTATATGATGTATACCAGGTAAGACCCTTCAAATTACTATCCCAGAAAGTGTTGCGAATTACTCACAGCTGCAGGGACGGACTAGCTGTGACACTAATGTGCCCATTTTTTTCACGTCCTGTATGATAAAAACTTTGGACAACGTTTTTTACATACCTTTAACTATTGACTAAAAATTAAGTGCTCTTTATTCATGTCGCTAATCCTAACCGTTTTCGGAAAAACGTCATTTTTAACATATTTACATAATGTATATTTAGCGTATTTCAATAAAAGATACATCTTTGTTCCTATAAATTATAAATGTTCACTTTTAACTGCTTAACATGATCGCAATAAAATGACGTTTTTCCGAAAACGGTTAGGATTAGCGACATGAATGAAGAGTACTTAATATTTAGTCAATAGTTAAAGGTACCTATGTAGAAAACGTTGTCCAAAGTTTTTATCATACAGGGCGTAAAAAAGTATGCACATTAGTGTCCCAGGTAGTCCGTCCCTGCAGCTGTGAGTAATTCGCAACACTTTCTGGGATAGTAATTTGAAGGGTCTTACGTATACATATAATATGTGGTACGGATACGGTGCGGCATCCAATACACTCTGAGAAAATATACATTAAGTTTATGTGGTAAATAGAAAATCAGCTATTTTAGGCTAAACCGCAAAAGATAGGTATAGGCAACCCTAATATGATAAAAAAAGAATAGGGAATGTATTTAAAATAACACCTTACTTTGAGTGGACCTCCCAGTGGCCCATTAATTATTTTCCACGTCCGTACTAGAACTAATATGCGGTACGATTTTTTTAGTTTTCATTTTCTTTATCGATTCAACCCCATAACCTACCAATGCAATGTAATTCAACATTAACCAATTATAAGTACATATGCTAATTCTAGTATATTTTTAGAACTGCTACAGCGAGAGGTAAAGCAGAACAAGCCGATATAGCAGCAGCACAAGCTAGAGAAGATTCCGAGATAGCAGACACAGTAGCAAGACAGTACGCTCCAGATTTTAAGCAACCGGGTCTTGAAAGACTTAAGGCCAGGCTTATGAAATATCGAGAACAAAATCGAAACTTAGACATTTCCATTGACCAAAAAGATAGTTTAAATCCTAGTCAACTTCCTAATCAATTACCTAATCAAATACCCAATCAAATTCCCAATCAGATACCTAACCAAATTCCGAATCAAATACCCAATCAAATTCCCAACCAAATTTCTAATCAAATTTCAAATAAGCTTAATAAGCCGATGGCAAATCAGATACCGAATCAAATTGGAAACACGTATCAACCGAACACTTATACACAATCAAATACGTATCAACAACCAAACACGCATCAACCACAGAATCCATACCAACAAAAACAGTTTCAACAGCAAGCACATAATCCTGGCTTTATTTATCCCGTTCAAACTAATCCACATAGTAATCCAAATCCAAATAATCCGTATGGCAATCCAAACAATCCTACATTACATATTAACGAATTCGGGCCTCAGATTCCAAATAGTAACATTCAAAATCCCGGTAAAGTCCCAAACAACGAATTTACTTCAAGTCTGAACAACCCAAGGACTTCCTTAACGGGGGAGAATGTCCCGAATACGAATTCAATACGAAGGATGTCGCGGAGGGTATCCGGAGACCGACCATACCTAGGAAATATAGGACAACAATCATCGATAGACCACTTTGACCATTATAAAAGACCACCTAGTAGAGATTCTAGCGTAGATAGGTGAGTAAAAGTACATTTTTTTGTGGGATAAGATAGTTTGGAAGGTTTTAGCTCTAGGATAGAGTTGCCCCTATATTTTGTTATTGAATGTTAAATGCAAATTTAGTAAAATAATTTTCTAACCACCTGAAAATTCCTTCTACAATAAGGCCTTATTTCGTCTAACACAGTTAGATACGAAAATAGCAATTCAGATTGCATGGTAAAGTATTTTTCACAATAAATGGTTGACTCCGTTTAACTCCCTGGGACGTTTTGCAAGAGCTCGGCCATAAAAATGCAAATAAACTGTCGGTCAGGGTCGGATTATAATTTGTGATTATAGCAGGTAATATTTAACTATCTCGTGCTTGCGATAACATCTTTCAGTCTTTGTGCGAATTAAATATCTAAAGTTCTACCCTGTAGTGTACTTGCTTGTTGATTGTGTATAACAAAGGGATTAAACCGGTAGTTTTATTGCAGTCAATAAGTCGATACCATTTAGGGTGAAAAATACTTTACTATCACGAAAAAGAAGCTTTTTTTATTGGTTTTTATTAGGATTTCATCACCGTTTTCGAACTCTTTTGTATTTTGTTCTCATCAGTACAGGTGTTTACCTACTTGGATTCATTAAATCATACATGATAATGTAATTACTAAATAATATTTTTCCCAAAGAAATATTCTAACCCGAAGAATATTTTTTAACGTAAAACATGTTTTATAAATTTAACAGTTAAACCCGAAGTTAACATTTTTGAGTAATGAAAGACAAACTAAGATAGGAACTTATCAGCGGTAGCGCCACCCACTGGGGCAACAGGCCCTCTAAGTTGGCATCAAATTGCAGAATTTATAAGTTACTTTCTAAGTGTAATTTATATTTAAAGAAATGTTATTAGTTTAAAATTGAAGACATAGAAAATTTAAATGCTTCTTTAAAAAAATACCACAGACAAAAATGTGAGAAATAATATTTTTAGCTTTTCGTAAAATTTTTCGCAAACTATAACTTTAAAAGGCATCGTCTTCAGAATGTACTAAAACTTCATCCTCTTTGCTCTTATCAACGTCAGTGTCTTCACTATCGGCTTTGAATATCAACATAGTTAATAGTTATCTGTAAATAAAAGAGGCTGGACGGTTGACTATTTTAGCAACATTGTAACACTTTTGCAGCTGGTACTTGCCTGTTGCTCTTAAGCCTATTTATGTAGCATTACTTAATTCAGATACAGATGTTGAAGAATAAAATTCAGGTGTCCAGCCATTCTGCATTATTTTTAAGAAGTCTTTCTTGTATTTTGTTTGGTTTTGATTTAAAATGAGGTGAGTTTTTCTTTCAGATGATTTTCTTAATTACAATTTTAAAATTATATTCATCACACATTGTTCGCTTTTATAATAATAATAATAATAATAATCTTTATTGCCAGCAAAATCAATATAAATCGACATAGCAACGTCACGAGGAGGACGATTTAATCGTCTGTAAATAAACTTAAAATATTTCATTTGAACCAATAATAACATTTATACATTTAAATATATTGAAACCATAGATAATTTAAAAAAATAGTATACACAATTATACAAAACAAAAAGAGACACACTATTTGAATTTCTATTTGCAATCACTAATTTCAAAAAGAAAATGTTCTGAAGTAAACATTAAATAATATACTTTAGAATAAAGTCAAAGTCAAAGCTTGAACTGCCTTGGAACATAATTAACACTCTGCTGCAGATACTAAGAATAATTTTGTTAATTGATTGTTTAATTGCTATTTTACCTGGCATATGTTTTTTTAAAGTTTAATACATACCTGAACTTGACGAATCCATAATAAGAGCTTATAATATTTTAAGGAGAAAAGCGGGTAGTAAAGAAGAGAGTAAAAATTCACATGCACGGTGCACGGTGGTATTAGCAACTATCTTACCTATTTTGTGATAAGGGAGAGTTTGCCATGTCTAACCCTAATACCAAGAATAAAACGTGATATTTTAAAGTTTAAATTATTGTTATAATATACCTAAGCAGCAATATTACGACGGGCCGACGTTGGCCTATGCGACCCGACATCTGTACCCAAAGTAGCTACATCCTTGTTACGACTCCTAGTTGCACCAATATGGTCAATCATTTTTAAGTCGTTACAACGTCGGCAACCGACCTGGCGTTGCGTTTGAAGCACCACCACCCACCATTATTCTCAAGGAAAAATTGCAGAGAAAGTCGGCATAAATAAACCAATTAAAGTTATCTTCACTTATAATATCAACTTATACAACAAATCATGTCATTATAAGGATCTAAATTTATATGGTTAAATACCTTTATTTGATCCATGGTTATAGTAAAAATATAAACGCATATCACTTTTCCGGTAAATTCGAGTAAAATAAATGATAAGACGACTTCTAGTGGTTTTTTTACGAATGTTGTCTCACCGGACGTCGGGAAATTTACGAATTGCCTCCTTGACCTTGCCTTTTTATGACGAGATAACAATTATTTTCGTAATTAATTTAAAAAATTACATTTAATGTTTTTGGCTTTAATCACAAATAATTTTTTTCTGACCTAAGTACACCCCTGGCACTACGCCATGGTCTTGTGTTAACATTTAGAAAGTAAAGTTTAAAAACTTATGTTTATGAACTAATCCAACCACCAGCTAGCAACTTAAAAGTCAAAATACCTAACATTTACAACTAAAAATAACTAAACTTAGTTGTGCAACCGTGGTCGCGCCGACGTAAGTTGTTTTGTAATTATATTACTGAAATTTAGTAGTTGTGTTGTGCCATCGTTTCAACGTTGGATTTGGTATATTCTACAACGTCGTAAAATATGACCAAAACCGCCGTTGTACCGAAGTCATTTAGTCGTAGTCAGAGTGCCGACTATTATTTATACTTAATGTAACATTGCAAGTAGAACAACGGGAAAATGCTGCTAGGGTAAATGAATTTGAATATCGTATGACGATGAGTTTTAGGTATAGGAAATAATATAGTAACTTTACTTGGTTCGGCTCCTAAAATTAAAGAAAAAATGCTACATGTGTTCTATTTAAAAAATATAATTTATAGGTTTAAAAAATTAATGACAACGTAATTTTTTCGTCAATACACCTATTTCCATCTATTTGTAAGTTTAGTGTTTTTATTTGATGTATATTAAACTAAAAATGTGTCAAATATACCGGGTTATTCACGTTATTCGACACGACATATTATAGCTAAATGATTTGTATTGGATAAAAAGTATGTTTCGGGATTGATAGGGGCCTGTTATACAAGGTGTCCAAAAAGTACGACAAAATAATTAAAAGGTAACTTGTTTAATTTAAATCTAACATCCTGTATTTAATGTCAGTCAAAATATTTTCAAATTGTTTCCTACTGGATATTGGCAGATGTTTACATAAAAAAAAGGATACCGTATCTTATGTTACAGGTATTTTTAGGAAGTTAGTTGACATGACCTAAAAATTAAAAAGCAAACGTTATTTTCATTTTGGGGTTTTCATGACTTTTTGGACGTAACTGATAGGTCTTTAAAATGGTTAGCGGCTATTCTTTTCTAATCGCATTTATTTAACCAAGACAGCGGACAACTGGGTTTTTGTATCTCGGTAAAACGGTGTTTCTCGAAATCGCCACGCGCTGCTATGGCGCTGGGATCGTCTGGTAAACTCCAAATACCACGAAAACATGTTTTGCTTTAGGAGTTTTTAAAGTAGCCCAAAACTTTTTAATGCGTTTTTCCCAAGAATAATATGTTGAAGACAACATAAACATATTTATTATATTATTTTATTTTATTAAATTTTAAATAAACTTATTATTATTATTATTAATAAAATCATAGTGGAAACATCCACACCAGGAGTTCTCTCCAGAACTCCCTAATATATCCAATAGAGACAAACAAAAACAATACAACACAAAGTCGTCGTCTCATCAGAACAATGTTTATTAAAATGGTGACATGTTTCGCCCTATATTATGGGCATCATCAGACCTAACACTTGTTTTTATTTGTAATGTCGATAATGTGTTGAATTATTTATTAACTCTTAATTTGTGTTAAATGTTAGGTCTGATGATGCCCATAATATAGGGCGAAGCATGTTACCATTTTAATAAACATTGTTTTGATAAGACGACGACTTTGTGTTGTATTGTTTTTGTTTGTCTAATAGAAACAGGTCTCTTACAGAATGGACTACTTCTTTGAATATCCAATAGAGGTTATAATATCTCTAATTCCTCCAATATCTGGGTAACTTATACCCACAGAACTCCATGTTTAAGAGTTCTGTGCGTATACCACATGAAATGATGCCGCCGGTTGCCAAGGCGGCGCGGCGTAGGAAAGTTGTCAAGTCAAGTAGTCGAAGTCAGTGTTTAAACTTATTAGTTTGAAATAGAGCTTTTTTAGAGCAGGTTTTTATCTCGGGCCTCTACGCGGTCCGGCCCGAGTCTCGGGGTCGGGTCGGGCCACCTAATCAATAAAGGTTCGGGCCGTAGGGCCCTAATAAATATTTTCGACCGGGCCTGGCTATTCGGACGGACCGGGCTTTTTGAGCCGAACAAGCTTTTCGGGCCGACCGGGCTTTTTTGCTCTTTATTAAAAAGGTCTTCGGGACGCGTCAATGTTTTGGTTACGGCCCGTGCAGGGCTCTAGTGTGAAAGATGTTTAAAAAAAATTGCAGTGTATAAAAAAATGCTCGGCTCTTGCTCTTATAACTCTTAGTTAGCTGCGTTTGGGATTGAAAATAGATTTGGAGTGAAGTGAGAGTAGAGTTTTGGGATTAAATCTTTTAAGACAAACGCTTTACGCCAAAAGTGCAAAAACATAACCTTAATCATACAGATACACATGCACTCTCCTAAAGTAGGTACCGCTGAGCGAGGCGGGACTTTTGGAGTGTACACTTTTCACTCTTTTTTTATACCCGAACGCCAGAGGATTCACTCTTTTTGCGCCGAATGTAATACTTGAACGGATGAAGTGCACTTAGTTCGGAGTAAAAAGAATGGCAATCTCAGACGCACCTATATTAGTGAGTAAAAAAAGCTCGCAATGATGTAAATGCGTAATGCAGTAAAGCCAAGCTTCCATATATTTTTGATCTCTATCGCCAAATTTGAGTACTTGGCCTTTTTCTCCAATTCGGTTTTAGAGAGGTTGTGTGTTAGTGGGCAACCTATATCGATTATAATAGTATATTAACGTACACGTTTTATAAAGCATTATTTTATAGCACGCGTACATGTTAAAAAACGAGCCGCTTGCGGCGAGTTTTATAACGGGACAAGTGCTTAAAATTGCTTTATATAACACGTACGTTATACTATTTTTTCTAATTTGTAGTTTTTTCAATAAAAAACACATATTTAAAAAGAAAATAAATCCTTCAAATTTTGTAAATTTTTATGTCTAAATTTTATGTTGGTAATACTATTTTTTATCATAGTAGCCACTGGACAACAAAAATTATTTTGCGAACTGTCATTTTTTGATTTATTGACCCATTTTTCTAATTTTGTATCATAACAAATCTATTACGATATGCATTTGCGTATCGTAGTGAAGCTATTTCGATACTCGTTTTTTCTTTATTTGATGTTGGTAACATTTAAATGTTTTATTTCATTGACTTGCGCGGCCTTTGTGATTTACGAGAAAACCCATTTTTCGCAGAGGAAAAATAGCTTGATAACCTACTTTTTTATTCTGTGTGGATAACAGTCATATATGTTGGTTGCATAAATCTATAAATCTATCTTTTGTAGATGCTTCAATCTACTAACCTTCCAATGTCGATTTTCCCTTCAACTTTATTTGAATTTTCCATCTTCCCTATACTAAATTGCAATGCCGTGACGTAAAATCACGTCTTTTGAAATTCGAAAAAATGTAGCAAAATCGCCCGAATTTCCGAACGCTCTGTATATGTACCGAATGTACAAGGATCACACAACGTATTCCGTCCAATTTCAAATCTCATATCGCTAAAATAACTTTAGAATCTCGTGGTGAAAATGGGTCAATAAATCAAAAAATGACAGTTCGCAAAATAATTTTTGTTGTCCAGAGGCTACTATGATAAAAAATAGTATTACGAGCATGGGCGTCGTTTGGGGCGGGGGGGGGGCAAGGTGGGGCATTTGCCCCCCCCCCCTGGAAGTTGACTTATTGACAATTATATATGTTTTAACAAGTTATCAGTAAAATAAATAAAGATCGTATTATTTTTGAAGTCTGGCCACGGCGTAAATTCTCTATTCCCGGATCCTGCTATAGAAATGTTATTGCTGTTTGCAGTAGTAATCGTTATTGCACAATTGAGAACTTGGAAGTGGGGATGCGTAAGATATGGGTCGCTACCGGCCGCCATCCGTTTATCTAATCGGTCTAATGCACGCATTTGGAATCCTTTTAACTTTATATATTTAGAGTTTTAAAATTCTAAACACAATAAACATATTCCTCCATGCAGTGCAAAGAGAGCTTCTATTTAATGTTGTTTATATTTTACTTCTTGGTATTTACTATTTCTGATTTAAAAAGACTAGTATGTTTATACATTATTTTTCTGTTTTGTTTTAAGCTTTACTTTTATTTTTAAATATTATTTTCAGATAAAAGTTTTAAAAGAAGTTTCTATGTTTCTGTTGTGTAGTGTATATAGTTTAATTTTTGTTACACTGTCTATTAGGAGAGTTGCATTTCAGTTCCCATTTTGGTAAAATGTGTTCCTGGTTTGTGTATTTGTCTTTAATAAAACATGTATTTTGATGAAGGGCTGTGTATTTACCATAGTATTTTTTTGTCAGTATCTCAGTCAGTATTTGATTAGTAGGTATTTATTTACAACCATACATGTAATGTTGACATTACAACATTTTTAAAAGTTTGGAAGTGTCACATTACCTACGTGTACTTCCCTCTTCCACTTTCCTTACCCATTTCCCTCACTCATTTCATACATGTTTAAATGACGCAACCAGCATATTTTTGTTTGGCGTCAAAACAATAAATGTCATATTTTGACATTTTTACTACATTTTTTGAAAAAATCAAATATTATCTAATTTTCAATTAACGGTGTGGTTGTAAATAAAATAGTAAACAAACCTCAGAGGAAAGTTTTCATTACTGTCACGAGATTAAAGTTAACCTCGACGCTTCGGGTCTCGGATAACTAACTAATCTTTCGACAGTAATGAAACACTTTCCTCTTCGGTATGTAATATACTATTACTAGATACAAATTATTGACCAACATTTAGGCTACTCCTGAAAATTCGGGTCAGTCCAAAAAAAAAAACGGGTTAGTCAAAAAAAAATTTCGCCTTCAGCTCCCATGTATCCGAGCGATTTTGGTCTACTGTTTTATCCGTTATTATTGGTCTGTTCCAGTATAAGAGATATTGAGGGGATGGTGGGAGGTATAATTTTTCGCCTAATTTATGAGCTAGTTCTTTGTCGATGATCTTTGCCACCTGATTATACCTTCCCGGATATTATTAGATTTTAGGTCGTTAGGAATAAAGACAATAAATTACTAAAAAAGTATAATAATTAACAATAACTAACCTCTAAATACATTTTTTTTTAATTTCCTACCCACTTGGATATTTAGATAATTAAAAATATTCCTTATTTTATTTTTACATTACACTTCTTGTAGTAGTAGGTCTGCAGATTGGGGTATTGCCACTAACTAAAAAATAAAATTTATTAAAAAATGATGCAATAGTTATTGTTCTAACAAGTGCGGAAAGAGACACTTTTCCGCATGAGTTAGGATCAACATTTTTTCCTACAAGCATTTTAATTTTCAATTTAAAATTTTTTGTTTGAAATCTTCTGCACGGAAAAATACATTTTTCCTGCACCGCGAGAAACAGTGGATCTTTTTAAACTAAAATGCGTGCGGATAAACGGAAAGTCGTGCACGCTTGAGGGAAAAAGTTATTTCTTTACTTTGTCACGTAGCTGACAGGTCTTTAAATCTGTTATCGGCAAGGTTATCGGCAAGGTTATCGGCTATACTTTTCTAATCGCCTTTATTAAACCTAATTAATTTTAAAAAACCCAAAAAGTTTTAAATAAAATTACTATAAATATCTTCAATTATCATTAAGAACAGGTGAACAGCAGGTCATGGCACCGACGGATCCAAGGGGGGGGGGGTAATGGTTCGTAGTAAAGACCGAGTACAAGTTGTGGCTGAAACAATTTGCATTGCTGGGAAACAGGGGCGGATCCAGAATTTCTCTGAGGAAGGGGCGATTCTAAAAATACATATACACGCAATGTTCGGAAAATTCTTTTGACTCCTAAAATAGTATGCTAAAAAAACTTAATGACAAAATTTAATTTTACCCTTTATTTTACTTTTAAGCAAACATAACACATAAAAGACAAAATAATTGTAGTTTCATAATTAATAAAAAAAACACTATGAAGCATGTAATGGAGCGGTCTAAAGAAAAAAATAAGCGAACTTAGGGATCTTAGTTAAATAAATGATACTAAAAAGTAAAGTAACCAAAACAAACAAAAAAATAGTAGTAGAGCAATTACAAATTGCTTTATGATATTAATTATTACTATAAAACAAATTGCAACTTTCTAGATGCCTTAGCAAATCTATCAATCACCCTGTCAACTTCAATATCTATGTCTCTATGAACATGCAACAAGGCCAATCGATCCAAACGATCTTGTGTCATACGAGGACGCATCCAACTCTTAACCCTTCGTAATGTGGAAAAGCTTCTTTCAGAAGTTGCCACTGATATTGGCAACGTTACTAAAACTTTTAAATACTTTGCGATAATTGGATAAAAGTTTTTGATCTATTTCGACGAGTGTTTCGTGTTTCAATAGCAGTTTGACATGAAGTATTTTTTTCAAAGGTTTTTTGATAAATTTGTACTTCCCCTAACATTTTCGCGATCTTATTTTCAACCCTTTCAGTTAATATATATATTTTATAGTAAAACACTTATAGCTTTCAGTTAATCCTAAAAACTGATAACATATTAATATATTATTTTCTTTAAGGATGCTGTAGTCCGTCAAAAGCAGTAAATTTATGGGAATCAATATTATGGTTATTTTAGCAATTCTCAGGTGAGGGCGAAACCCCCTTCGCCCCCCTAAATCCGCCACTGCTGGGAAAAGCCAGCAAGGTTCTGGAGGTGTTGGAAAAATGTGGAGCCTATTTTCCAACTTTTAAACATCCCACAATTCTTGTTTTGTTGCCAGTTACTACTGCCAGCGTAGAAAGGTCTTTCTCGACTAAAAACGAATCAAGACGTTCCTACGCAGCTTTATGATCGACGAAAAACTGAGCGCACTTGCCATAATATCATCATGTGGAGTGTGGACCGCATTTAGCCAAATGCAACATTTGGCAGTTGTGGTTAAAGTCACGATGCCGGACCAGTATAAAACTAAATTAATATTATTTGTAGCGTGCTTGTATGTAAGATTTTTTTACATCAACTTGAGTGATGAGCGAGATGCCAATGTAGGAAATTGTAACGGAGGAAGGTGTTGTGTGTAGAAGAAGATATGATCTATAGAGAAGGGATACCGCGACGCGTAAATTCTTATTAACAATATTTCTAACTAATTCATGTATTTTTAAGTTTATCTGAGAGAATATCGAATTATCTACCTTTTAGATTGACAGATATATTTAATCTTGCTCTCACATGATATACCATTCCATTTAAAATTCCTATAACCTTCAGCGTTAAATATTTGCAAACAACTTTCATTCGAACCCTTTGGTTCAAATGTATTCCATTTAGTATAATGCAAATCCTGTCGTGACATGTACCAATGCCAATGATAGTTATATTTATTGGATATACTTGATGCTACTAGCCAATATCCGTTTTCCCATCCAGCTGAAAAATATGTGTTTTAATACTTATTTATGATATAGGTACCTAAGTGTTAAAAGTACGTTTTTAAGGCACACATGCCAAAAATTGCAGGTTGAACGAAGCGAATTCTGCAATTCACATGAATGCCTTAAAAAATACTTTTTACACAAATAGCATAGAATATTTTCTCTATAAACTGCAAGAAAGGGCACCATGTAATACAGTTACAATAATTATTTGTGTAAAGTACTTCTCAAGGTACAGGGTGGTCCATTGGTGCGATAAAGGCCAATATCTCGTCTAATTTCAAATAATAGAAGAAATCATTGTATACAAAAGTTGTGCGGAAACTTGACGTGCATATTTTAAAAATATTATTTAATATACAGGGTGGCCAAAAAGAGAGATACAATCCTATCCTAGGTTTTTTTAAATGGGACACCCCATATATTTTTTGATTTTCCGATTTCTCAGTTAATTTTAGTTATATTTTATATAACATACTCTATACCTAAACCTAATAGGTTTTTAGATATTAAGGGTTTTGTAGGAAAATCTTAATAGTTTTGACCCCTCGTATATTATAGAAAACAAGTGAATATAAATAATTTTCTATACAATAAATCATGTTCATAATGTGACAATTTCTTTTACTTATTGAAGTCTCGCGCAACCTCCTAATTGTATACAGGGTGACACAAAACGCAAAAGTACTTTTTCCTAACTTTTTTAAATGAAACACCCTATATATTTTTACATTTTTTAATTGCTCATATAATTATAAATATAATCCATGCAGCATACCCCATACCTAAAATGAACGGTTTCAGAACTATTTACATTTATATTTTAAAATATTGGCTTTTTACTTTTTTTTACATAAAGTACCTACAAAAATATTATATTAGTATGAGTTAAGGGTTTTTTCATTTGTATTGATTTCATATTAATACTGACTAAGGTAGTTTTTGTTACAAAAAATGACTTCTGATTCTGATCTTCTGGTAGATATTACCTACCTATACAAACATTTAAATACAGTAAATAGAAAAATAGATCGTCTTTATCTTAGGTAGCTATGAGTTTAATATATTAAGGAACTAATATTGTTTCAACACGATGGTGCCCCCGTTCACCATACAACAAATATTCATAATTATTTAAATAATGAGTTACCGGGATTTGGATTGGTAGGGGTGGACCAGTCGCATAGCCGCCAAGGTCACCCGACTTAACAAAATTTGATTATTTTTTATGGGGATATGTAAAAGACTTAGTATACAAGATTCCTCCAACTACTAAAGAAGAATGAAGGCAAGAATTCGTATTTCAAAATATTCTTGTCAATATGCTTAGAGATGTGGGCCGATCATTTGTGAATCGTATGAGACTGTGTGTTGACCAACATGGTCGTCATATTGAACACTTGTTGTAATTTAATATTTTGTTGCTTACTTTAATTTATTTTACTTTGTTTTCGTTAATACATTTTCATTATTGTCGTTTTATAAAGTGCTCACTGGCTAGCCGGCTTCAACAAATTATTGTTGTTACTGTTTGATATTAAACTCATACCTATATACCTAAGATAAAGACGATCTATTTTTCTATTTACTGTACTTAAATGTTTGTAATATCTATCAGAAGATCACAAGTCATTTTTTGTAACAAAAACTACCTTAGTCAGTATTAATATGAAATCAATAGATACAAATGAAAAAAAACCCTTAATTCATATCATACTAATATAATATTTTAGTAGGTACCGTAGAATGGGAGATTATGAAACACCCGGGGTTATATGAAACAAACGTACCTATTTCAAATTAGGCGCAAAAATTGACACCTGGCAGTTGTCTGATATTGTCAAAAAAATTTGGCGGTTCAGACAGATAACCACCTGTGCTATTTACGATTAATTGGTTTGTGGTAAGTACCTTACAAACACTTTAAATTTATTTAAAAAATCTGATTAAAATATGACTTTTTGTGAATCCCATAGAGTCTCATCAGTACAGTGTTTATTATTATAGTTTCAAATAGACTCTAATGAAAAAAAGATGAGTTCATAAGCTCAACAAACATCCTATGTAAACAAAATTAGTTTAAATTATAGCAATTTTTGTTAAGGTTGAAAATAACAAAAATCGTATTTTTTAGAGGTAATATGAAACATGCCTAGAAAATATAAAAGAAAGTTGGGTAAGCAGAGTTTTGTAATTCTACGTTTAAGCAAATGTTCATTGTTCATTCCGATTTTCTTTTTCATTAAAAGAAGTTTATAAAACGTTCTTAACCTTTATTTTTCCCCTCGTTTTTCCCCTACAAATCGATCGACAACTATTAATAAGCTCAAAGCATATGAAATATTCTTTAAATATATACATGTCTACCTATCTTATCCACAAGGTCCCTACGTTACAAGGATGGTATAATATGATTCATTAAACCCCAATAGAGTCTAATAAGAAATAAAAATTCAGATATTGTTACCTTTACTACAGAAAAATGCTAGTGTTTCGTATAACCCCGAGCATGGGGTTAAACGAAACACCTAAAAAAATATTTTTTTTCGGAAGTGGGTTGACTAAATTTTTTTTTAGTTATGGATATGATTGCTCTAGTCAACCCGCATCCAGTCATGTTATTTCCAAAATTATTGGATAATTCTTAAGAAAGTTATAATCATTTTTGTTAAAAATTTGTTTCATATTACCCCATTCTACGGTACTTTATGTAAAAAAAGTAATAAGCCAATATTTTAAAATATAAATGTAAATATTTCTGAAACCGTTCATTTTAGGTATAGGGTATGCTACATGGATTATATTTATAATTGTACGAGCAATTAAAATATGTAAAAATATACAGGGTGTGTCATTTAAAAAAGTTGGGAAAAAAGTACTTTTGCGTTTTGTGTCACCCGGGTATACAATTAGGAGGGTGCGCGAGACTTCAATAAGTACAAGAAATTGTCACATTATTAACATGATTTATTGTATAGAAAATTATTTATATTCACTTGTTTTCTATAATATACGAGGGGTCAAACCTATTAACCTACAAAACCCTAAATATCTAAAAACCTATAAGGTTTAGGTATAGAGTATGTTAGATAAAATATAACTAAAATTAACTAAAGAATCAGAAAATTTAAAAATAAATAGGGTGTCCCATTTAATAAAACCTAGGTTTGGATTGTATCTCTCTTTTTGACCACCCTGTATAATAAATAATATTTTTAAAATATGCACGTCAAGTTTCCGCACAACTTTTGTATACAATGATTTTTTCTATTGTTTGAAATATACGAGATATTGTCCTTTATCGCACTAATGGACCACCCTGTATATCGTCTTGGCTTTTGCTACCTGTTATTTAGTTTAATAAAACCTCATTGTTGTATACCTGAATGGTCTAGAGAGTTAACATATTTACAATTTTAATAATGCCACTTGTTTACCATTATTTTGCATAAAAATGTTGTTCTTGTTATCCAGAGCAGGTAGGTCTACCACGTATTCCATAATTTTATGGCGTTTGCAATTGTTATTTAAGTTAGGCACCCTTATTAATTGACCCCAGTGCCGGGCTGATGCAATTAGGATAAATAATCAGTTTTGAGAAAGCCTGTGTGTTGTGCGTTTTAAAAATTTGTTGATGTGTTGATTCTGTGGTGCATAGAAATGTTAGTGTTCAACTAGGTTTTTATTATGTGGCGTCCGTGGGAAAATTATCGCCCTGCATATCTAGTAGAAGGAAATGAAATCACTTATCACTGGATGCAAAATTTGGAATGTGTATAAATCATTTATCAATAGAGAATTCATCAAGCAAGATGCTTTGAAGGGAACCTGTTTACTTACAAAAAAGGCCAATGTCGTCCATAAAAGATATCGTAAGCCGTACAGGAACGACAAACCGGAAAAAATGCAATGCTTTTCAACATTTGGAAAAATGTCAACAAAAAATCATAAGAAGAAAAAATTACAATAATTCACGCTGGTTCGGAAGATGGATGGGTTGTAAACTGCTTGCTATTCTTTGCCAAGAATATTACGGATTCCAGCTTGGATTGCCATGAAGACACAAGTGCGGAACTTTTTAAAAACTGATTTAAAAGGTTTATTATTATGTATTACATTATTTCTTAGTGTTGTAAAATTTGTTAGGACACACGTTATTAGTATATTTTTAACCCTGTGTGAATTCAAATTAGAGTTAATCATTTTTTAATCCGTCACTGATTTCTTCTCCTAAAATACCTGTTAGCCTGTTGTAAATAATAAATTTTGGATAGAAATTTGCATTTCGTTAATTGGTATCAAAAAGGCAAGACGATGCACTTAACTAGAGCAAAAAGTTTGCAGTTCGAGATGAAGTTGGGAGCTGCAATCATGCTGAGTAACATTTTTAAAGCTACTAAGGGTGTTACCAACAGTGGCGGCTCGTTAATGAAGGGCTCTGGGGCGCCGCCCTCCCTGCAATTATTTCAAACAGAATCCAAGAATACTTTCCTTAAAAAACTAAGAACGCAATGTATTATGTTAGCAATCAATTAAAATAATTCAAACCAAACGTAACCCTATTCCAACGGGCTGGCTATACTCATAGACAAGCGAGTTGCGCGCTCTCAAGGTTGTACTAAGCGCGGGCGACCGATTATTCGTCCCGATTCAACGCGAGTTGCCATGACTACAGAGGCGTGACGTCACCTACACATCGCACAACGAGCTGCTACGGATGAGCTCCAATTTTCCGCGCCCAACAGCTGTTCGCGAATGGCGATGCCACGGTAGAATAATCGATATATTATGTACTCTGACGATGCGACTTGTCGATGCCGCTAATGATTTGTTTTGATTTAATTTATTGGTTACGTTATAAAGTTGGAAAATTTCGTCTAATATGAAGGTCAGTGATTTACAGAAGGTTGTGTTTAGTTCTCTGAGCTTAAGTGAAAAACTTGATTGAAAAAATGCAGAGCGGCCACTACCAATATTGAACATAGTACAAGTGCAATCAAAATGTAAAAGTAATTCACAGTTTACGCGTAAGTTTGACAAAGAAATATAATAAAAAATTCTGGATATGCGGTTGTGAGGACAAAAATTCTTTTTTTTTTTGTTTCGTGTGATCGTGTGTCTTCTTTTTGACGGGGATGATAATTGGACTATAAATGGGGTGCAGGACTTCAAGAATTCTTCCGAGAAAATAAAAAAAAACATGAAAATAGTGCAAAACATCGTCATAATGTGGTACCTAAGTTTTCAGATGTTAGGACTTAGGACAAACTTTAACTTCTTTAAGTAGTGCTGCTTATGCTGATGAAATTAAACTTCACAACGAGAAAGTTTAAAAAAAACAGACACGTCCCACCAAGCAAAATGTTGTTGCAGCAACGTTGTAGTAACTTTTCAAAGAGAGCTGCAATGTTGCTCTTTTTCTTGCGGCGTGAGGTTGGGGACATCCCTGCAAGCCTTAATCGGCCGTTCAGGAACGTTTCAGTTGCAATATTGACAAATATATCGCTTCGGCAACATTCTAGCGATATTGATATTTAAATTACAGCAACGTTTCACGCAATTAATCGCAGCAACCTTGGCACAAAAACATTACAGCAACCTTGGCACAAAAACATTACAGCAACCTAATTTTTTGAAATTCTATAGTAACATTACACTAGAAATGTGACGGCGATTGAAAAATATCTAGGTTGTTGCAATAGTTGCATGCCAGGTTCCAGCAACATTATAAAACACATGTTAACTTCGCTTGGACAATGTTTCTTAAAATATAACATTTAAAACACAAACAAAACAAGATAAAATACAGCTATATAAAAGAGAAACACAACTAAATGGTAATAAACATTTTCTTCCCCTATTTAAAAAATTGATCCATTTAACCAATTTTTGTTTTAAAGAAATATTCTCAATCAAGTATAGGAGCGGATTTAGGCTCGATTTAGTACAGAGTATAAGGTATGTTTGCAGGACTTGTTACTAGCCATTTTAAGCGTGTTTGGCAGGCCCTTTTCTGGGCCTCTATAGAAATAAGAGTTCAGTTTATTCATTAATTATTCGTTTATTCATTATTCATGTTATAAAAAAAAACAAATGTATTTATTTTGCTATATATAATATTATTATAGGTATAACATATATTCGGGGTGATTCACGGTGGATGGTACGTTAGACGTTTATGGAGAACAGGCGATACGTTTTATTTGAAAATTTGGTCGTCCAAATAAACGACCATGGTATATCGTTCTAAAATATTTTCAGCATTGCGGCGTTGCCGCTTCTGCCCAAAACAGGTGGCAACATCGGTATTGTAAATGAAACCCCCCATATATTTTTAAATTTTTAGATTCTACGTAAAATTCAAATAATTTTTTTAATACAATATTCATTGTTATACGTTACGTTATATATACTTAATAGTTTTCGAGATATTGGCTCTTGAAAAATGACAATTTTAACCTTTAACAGCTTCTAGCATTCTAACTGTATGTCTTAGAGCAAAACGGCTGGTGTTCCTTCCTTCAATTTTTATTATCTTCCCAAAAAATCAACCAAATCAATCAATCAAAATAATTAATTTCCTGCTTTCGAGTTCCATCCTGTTTAACCGAAAGTTGACAATTTTGGGAACATAATAAAATCAAGGACATCAGGAACATGTGAGCCGTTTTGCTCTAAGAGACATATATAGTTAGAATGCTAGAAGCTGTCAAAGTTGAAAAATGCCATTTTTCAAGAGTCAATATCTCGAAAACTATTAAGTATAGACTAGTAAGGAATATATTAAAAAATAATTTGAATGTTACGTAGAATCTAAAAATATAAAGGCTGTTTTATTTAAAATAACGATGTTGCCATCTGTTTTGGGCAGAAGCGGCAACGCCGCAATGCTGAAAATATTTTAGAACGATAGACCATGCGTTTATCTAGACAAACAAATTTTCAAATAAAACGTATCTCCCGTTCTCCGATTCATGTGAATTACCCTGTATATATATTAAGTATACACTTTTCTTATATTTAATTCCTTCAAAGTTTGGTTTCCTTAACCCCTAATCTGTTTTAATTACTTCGTTCAAAACGTGTCTTAGCATGCTGAAACCAGTTTTTGTAAAAATTTTCAAAATCTTGATCTGTAAGTTCTTTAAAATTAGTTCGGACAGCATCTAAAATAAATAAAAATGACAATCACTAATAGATACAGTGATTAAATTATTACCGGAAATTTTTCTGAAGACTTGAATATTCATGATCGAGGAAAAATTTACCGTTTATTAATTTAAGCACGTGGGATTTCGGTTAGAAAATTTTAAACTCATTTATTAAAGAACCTACGTACAAATTAATTTTTTTATTAGAAATGACATATATTCTAGAAATGTCTTTGAAATGGCGTTTCAGGAAAAATTTCATTTATTAATTTTACCACAAACGTCAAAAATTTCCGGTTATTCTGTGGGTTTTAATGGTAACCGAAGAAAAATCAAGCTTCTGATTGGTTGTAATTAAGAGTGTAAAATTTTCATTAAAATTTTTAATTTGATTAAATACAAATCTGATGTACCTATTTAATATAATATAGTATTCCCAAAGAAAAATTAAAATCTACCTGTTATAAGTGAAGTGAGTTTTAAAGTTTTTTTTTTTGAAGAAGTAGTCCATACTTACTTAAAGTTTTTGTTTTGTAGTTCCCCTTGGCACCAGTCCAACTTAAAAACTGCCCCACATAATTGGTGAAGACCTTTTCCAAACATCTGTACACTGCATCTTTCAAATTTCTTCCTCCAGTTAGTCTCAAAAAATGTATCTAAAATTTCAAAACACTGCTATTCTCACTTATGATTTGTGTGCAATTTCTCATAATAATTTTCTTTTTAAAAATAGCAAAAAATGGACAAAGGTCCCCAACTATAGGGTATCGGAATTGGCTTGTGACATACATTCTCATTCTACTGATTTGGAACCCGTAACTATATAAAATTTACTCGTGTATAGGTTATACGAATGAAAAATTTCTGTGTAGGTTTCGCAAACACATTTTTTACTAGTAACCTATTGCTAGTACTAGATGCCTACAAATTCAACTTCAATTAACTTTAGGGAGTACACTATCTTAAGTTGTCTATTGAATTAACTTGCAAAAATTGTGTCTGCAAGCCTATCCAGTGAAAACTTTGGAATATCTGCCGTTATAATACCGTATGCATGCGCTTTTTGCTTTAATTTTGGTAATTTTTTTGGAAGGGGTTCTTTCAGTTTAGTCTCCAGTGACGTGTAGTACCACACACAAGACACACCAATACAAATTAAATAATAAAATACCTAGGTTATGTTTTGTGTTTAACAGCACGACCTTCATTTCCAAAAATTACCTACCTAACAGAGAACAACTTGTTCTCTGCTAAAAAGTACCTAAGCATGCATAAACTTTTATTAAATTTAATGTAACCTACCTTATTTCTTAATAAAACACTGTCCTTCACTCTTTAAAAGAAATGCCAAGCCAAAATAAAAATGGCCGATCCGATCTGACTCTGAGACCGAAAACATAACCCCCCCGACCGACGCGTGGCGTACCTATTTGAAGCAATGATTGGGCAGCACAATTGCAATTATAAAAAGACATTCATAAACCAACATTGCTGCTAAGTTGCTATGTAATTTGCCTGAAACTTTCTAAACTGAAGATTGCTAAAATATTGCACGTTACAGGTTGCCCTTGAAACATTTCTCTAAATTTATATATCGAACATAGCATAGAGAATCCGAAAGCTAAGTTGTAACAATATTTAATATGAAAGGTTTCAAAAGTCAACGTTGCGGGAATTAACTAAATAGAAAAGTTGTTTTAGAGAGTTCCACGGTGTTTACCTACAAGCTTTCAAATACAATATTGCTCTTGCAAGAATTTTGAAGAAAGATTGCAATGTTGCGAATGCGAGTGCGAGGTTTTTTGCTTGGTGGGGTACTTTCGAAAATAATAGACATTTTTAATTTTTTTTTTATTTAAAGCCAGCGCCCCCCCTGACTCGCTAGTCACGAGCCGCCACTGGTTACAAATAGCATTTTTAACACATTTATATAAAATATCATTTTTAACACATTTGTAAAAAAAATATATTTTTATCTTTCCCCTCTATAAAACTTGTGTGTAGGTACCTAGTTTAATTTTACATCCGTAAGCTAAAATTATATCTTCCATTAGATTGCACGATTCTATTTTTAATGCATTGAAATATACTGGATATACTTACGCTCAATTGAAGGTAGCGCTTCTTCAAGTGCCAATTCTTCTTTTTGGGAATGTATCTCCATTGGGGCCATCTTGTTTTCCAAGCATTTTATAATAGCATCTAAAAATTCAACTTTTTCAGTTGAGATCATATAGCTCGTTTGTACGTAACATATTTGTATAATATTAAAAATAAGAATCGTACATAATTTTAAGGAAACAGTGGACATTTTAAATTTTAGTAATATTGATAGTGTTAAAATAAAGAATGCATTAAAGTATATTATTAGGTATCGCTATTTATACTTATATTGATAAGTTCTTATCAAAATGGTCGGGAGAAGTTAATTGGTTAAAACTAATAATTAAAATTAGGGAACTTAATCATGTTTTACAATTACAAATGTTGACCACATTACGATACCAACTAATTATAGAATTCAATTTTATATGGTTTCCCATTCGCATGGTAGGACGGTAGGACCCCCAAATGTTTGAAAATATTTTTAGAAATACCAATAGGTGATAAATAAAGGTGTCCCTTATTTTTATCGGCTGCTTTGCTAATATTTTTACTAATATTCAATTCTGCTATTATCTAAGGGGTACAGCCTCTCTAAAGGTCGGGACACACCTATCATGCACCCTTCCGATCCGACTCCGATCATACAGTCGGACGAGTGCCTGGAGAATAGAGGTCCAGGCACTCGTCCGACTGTATGATCGGAGTCGGATCGGAAGGGTGCATGATAGGTGTCCCGACCTTTTTAATCGTATTTCCTGTCCAGCAGTTAAAATTGGCGTTTTTCATAAATAAAGATGTTGACAATTTGTCGATGGATAATATTAAATTAATTAATATTGTTCTGAATAATTTATATAAGTAATATTTTTTACGTAAAAATTATAAATTATTAATTTTCTTATAGGTAATATATTTTTTCAAAAAAAAACTGCGCTTATACTATAAATTAGCGTATTTACTTTAAAACTTGATTTTTAATGCATACCTATTTATGACTTATGATTTTACATAATAAAACAAAAAATAAGATTTGCCCTAACAAGCTCAGCTTCGATTGAAGAATAAGTTTATAGAAGACAACATAAACATATTTATTGTATTATTAAATTTTTAATGAACTTATTATTATTATTATTACACCCTGTATGTTTTTTAATATTGTATGTCTGAGTATGTAATTTTTAGATATCACTTAATAGGTGGTTTTTAGGTACATAGCTATAATTTATATATTTAGCAACTTATACAATACCGATGATAATTCAAAGATTATTTATAAATAAGAGTCCTATTTGGGTTTACATTAAAACAGAAATTATAGTTGAACAGACGTCGTGTTGCAGTAATGTAGATGTCGTAGGCTAATAGTGAAATCCGTCATTTCATGAAAAGCCTAGTCACTTCATGAAGCGTCGGCAGATTGTGTAAAAACATGAAATTACACGATCTGCCGCGTCACTTCATGAAGAGACCTTGACGTTTCGGCGTATTATGTATATCACAATCTGCCTAATTTTAAATATCGTCACTTCATGAAATGCCACAAAAACATGGCATATTGTGTCATTCCGTCTAAAAGGTATATTGGCAACTGGTTTGTTCGGGTTTGTCAGAGCATATTTTTTATTTTTATAAAATAATATTAGTTGAAAAAATTTAATTAAAAAAAAATGCTCTGGGGAACAACGAACAAACCAGTTGCCAATATACCTTTTAGACGGAATTACACAATCTGCCGACTGACATGACATCGTTAGGTACTACATGAAGTGACGATATTTAAAATTAGGCAGATTGTGTTATACATAATACGCCGAAACGTCAAGGTCTCTTTATGAAGTGACGCGGCAGATCGTGTAATTTCATGTTTTTACACAATCTGCCGACGCTTCATGAAGTGACTGACTAGGCTTTTCATGAAATGACGGATTTCACTATCAGCCTACGACATAGACACGACGAACTGAACCTCGCCCATCATACATTGTAACACATTGGTTATAGAATGTTGAATAAAGGCCTTTAATATTATTATTATTATTATTATTATTATAAGATTAACCACTCGCAAGTTATTTTATTATTATTATTATTACTATAAGAGCAGTAAGTCAAGTATTGTATTATTTTGTATTTGCAGATATTCTAGAGCAACAGGTAGATTAAGTAATTCCCTGTCGGGTTCACGACAACCATCTGTGGATAGAACGTCAGCACCTCGAGTGGAAACCCCTGACAGGACTCTAAGGGCGCCTTCAGCGACGCGGGGGACGACGCCTATTCCATCGGGAATGAACTCCGGAATCAAGAATGGTTCGGTGCCAACTGGTGAGTATTTTTACATTTTCTTTTTTAAGTAAGAGTACCGTACTCATAATAAGCCTGATAGGCACCTTTTTCCTGTTTAGGATCTACTTTTTATTAAAAAAAAAAAATCAGCAGCAGATGATATACCGTGCGAGCAAAAAATATTTGCATCAAAGCAGAGGGCTTTGATTAAAAAAACGTAGGGTTTAAATTACAATGATATGGGGACGATATATCGAACCAAATCTAGGTTAAAATTTTGTCATATTCATATTATGACATGATATGCCAAACTAATGAGTAATAAAATAAGTAGACAAATACAAATTTATTTTTGTTGTTTACAAAATTAACAAAGTAAGAATATACAGAAGGAAAAATTTCTTGGATAACTTGCACTTTATAAGGAAATAAATTTAGCTGCTTCTTAAGAATAGTCCTGCATGTTCCATAAGATCTTCCCACTTCTTGGGACAGGCGTCAATTTGTTGGCGTATTTTGCATTATTTTACGAACGTTTGCAACAAGTTCTTCTTTTCTTACAGATGGTCTTCCTGCTCCTTTTTTGTGTTGTATAGAACCTGTTTCCCTAAACACAGCCACGGTTCTTTTCAGGCAATGATAAAAATCCCCAGCAATAAAAGCAACGTTAGGAAAATGTTCGTGAAAATCGTCCATGCACAAAACCGGATTGTATTGCCACTCACCATTTACTCTAACCTCGTTTCGAAAATACGCTTCAACCATGAATGTTTTGTGCTGTTCCGTAAAACCCATTGTGTGAATTGTTCAAAAAATTGGAAAAATTAGCGATGAATCAAATTACTTGTAACGACTGTCAAAGATGACGAAATAACTGATTGATTAATTCAGGTAGTTACTGACACTTAACAGGTATTAAGCTCTACGGCTAAGCATTACGTCCTTAGATGCAAGGCCCTCTTTGATGCAAATAATTTTTGCTCGCACGGTATGAAACATTTAACAACTCGCCTCCTCGCAGCTATTCTTACAATATTATTTGTTTTTAGGTCAGGGACCACCACCTTTGTCTCACAACAATAACGTCATGCCACCGTTTGAAGATATTATTCTTCGAAAGAGGGGCCTCGGCCAGGACATTGTTCCGTCCCCCAATCAGCCTAAACGGACTGAGAGTTTGTTCATTCCAGGTCAGCCCAATACCCCACAAACGGCAAAGGTAAGTTAATTTTTTGAGTAGAAGTTTGGTAGTTTTTCTGAAAAGACAAAGAAGCAACAAAACTACCCTGGGTTCGAAATGGCGAGATTTAGTTGAATCAGCTATGCTTGCATCTAACCATTATCGGCCATGTAAATATATATGAAAGAGAAATAATAATAAAATAAAAATAGATAAACAAGAAACTTAATTAACACTAAAATAGTGAAGCCGAGACATTCTCATAGTTATATGGACAAACAAAACGGTAACAGGAGTTTTGTACTCCCTGGATTTTTTTCTTTTCCGTCACATTAAGAAAATTACCATAGACGATAGACGTAGGAATAGTAATTAAAATGGACAAGCATGCATCTTTTTAGATAATATATATCCTTACCTCCATAAAGCATTTTCAAACAATGAAAACTCAATGAAAAGCTATTTTGATAGTGCCATTCACCTGATCAACCAACTTCAGTCTTTCATCAACGAAAATGCCCAGAGACTTTGTCACACTCTTCACCGGTAAAGAAACTCCCTCAATTCGCAGCTGCACAACCCTCTCGATGTTAGGTATTTTGTCCACCAATAAAAACAACTACAGATTTAAATGATTAAAGAGTTTTGGACTTCCATTGTCTTTATTTGTTTTAAATCACAACGTTTTAACTGGTAAGTATCTCCAGTCGTCTTCAGGTAAATACTAAATAAGTAAAGTAACTACAAGACTATTTATACTAGCTAGGTGCACTGAAGCATAACTGAGGTGGGTGCAGTCATGCGTTCAGTTGGCACGCGATCTTATCCTAAGATTACATCTATCTAACAAAGGTTTCCAGATATTTCTGATGTCTAATGATGGTTTACTAAAGCAGCCTGGGTTCTGGTGAATAGCAGCAGCTTCCTTAAACTTTCTTCTTCTCCAGCGTGGTTCCTTATGTAGGACTTCAGCTTCTGACCACATGATATGATGACCATGTTTCCAGGCATGGTCAGCTGCACCTGACTTTTCGGTCTCTCCTTTTAACGTATTGTTTTTGTGTTCTGCGAGTGCGGCCAATCTTATATAGGTGAGACATTAAGACCACTAGAGACAAGGATTAAAGAACACAAAAACAATACGTTTAAAGGAGAGACCGAAAAGTCAGGTGCAGCTGACCATGCCTGGAAACATTGTCACCATATCATGTGGTCAGAAGCTGAAATCCTACATAAGGAACCACACTGGAGGAAAAGAAAGTTTAAAGAAGCTGCTGCTATTCACCAGAACCCAGGCTGCTTTAGTAAACCATAAGTAGACATAAGAAATATCTGGAAACCTTTGTTAGATAGATGTAATCTTAGGATAAGATCGCGGGGCAACTGAACGCATGACTGCACCCACCTTAGTTATGCTTCAGTGCATCTACAAATAGTCCTGTAGTTACTTTACTTATTTAGTATTCACCTAAAGACGACTGGAAATACTTACCAGTTAAAACGTTGTGATTTAAAACAGATAAAGACAATGGAAGTCCAAAACTCTTTAATCATTCAAGAAACATCATTGTCTCCAACCTTCAAAGAGTAACTACAGATTTATTGGGATTTAGTACGAGATTATGTCTTTTTGAGATGTTGCAAATGCTATTAAGTTCCTGATTTAGAATATACTCTCCCATATGATGCTCACTAGGCAAAAAACTGTCTGGGCGTCATCGGCATATTCGTGGTGGCAACAATTTTCAATAGTTCGAATTTTATCAGACGTATATAGAATAAACAAAAGGGGTCCCAAAATTGAACCCTGGGTTACACCTGAAAGAACTGATTCTAAAGAAGAGGTCTCTTGACCTAACATTACTCTTTGGGCTCGTTACTCAGGAGAGAAAAAAAACAAAATTCACGGCAAGCGGCTGAAAATGTAATGTTTAAGCTTTGAACATAATAGAACATGATTAATTGTATCAAACGCCTTAGAGAAATCAAGAAGTACCAGAGCAGATATTTTACCATCATCCAGGTAATGTTAATAATAGAAATACCCTTGTATTTATTTTTATTGCTAGTTAAAAGTAGAGTTGGGGATGGTCAATTGACCACTAGCTATTTGACCGGCCAATTTCGATCAAAAAGTCAAGCTTGTACAGCTTGACTTTTGCGTCAGTGATCATTGCGTAAACCCGAAGTTAAAGGTTGGTTTTTGACTTACTTTTAAAATAGCTAACTACATTGAAACCCTTCACACCAAAAACAAATCCCTAATGGTCATGCTGGAAATGACCGAAACTTGGAAACGTCATTAATAAATAGTAGAAATTATGTTAATATTTCGATATATGGAATAAATAAAGAGGTTTAAAATGAATGAATAACTAGCTATTTGACCGGTCAAATTCGGTGAAAATATTGTAGCCTTTAATTTTGATTTTAACAATTTGCTATCAACATTATTTATAAATTTGTGATCACTTCAGTTGACCTACACCCTATACCCGTACCAAAAAGACCAGCTCGTTTATTGCTCCCCGATCTTCCACGGCGAGATCGTAGCGCTTAAGGGTGATAGCTAGTGAGGGGGGGGGGGGGGGGGGCGAGCGCCCAACCCAAATTGTTCTCGCACAACCTGCTAAAATTACGCATTTGAGCAAATAGTATAATAACGTACACGTTTTATAAAGCATCATTTTATAGCACGCATCCATGTTAAAAAACGATCCGCTTGCGGCGAGTTTTATAACGGGACAAGTGCTTAAAACTGCTTTATATAACACGTACGTTATATAATTTTTTCTAATTTGTAGTTTTTTCAATAAAAAACACATATTTAAAAAGAAAATAAATCCTTCAAATTTTGTAATTTTTTATGTCTAAATTTTATGTTAGTAATACTATTTTCTATCATAGTAGCCTCTGGACAACAAAAATTATTTTGCGAACTGTAATTTTTTGATTTATTGACCCATTTTCACCACGAGATTCTAAAGTTATTTTAGCGATATGAGATATGAAATTGAACAGAATACGTTGTGTGATCCTTGTACATTCGGTACATATACAAAGCGTTTGGAAATTCGGGCGATTTTTCTACTTTTTTGAATTTCAAAAGACGTAATTTTACGTCACGGTATTGCAATTTAGTATAGGGAAGATGGAAAATTCAAATAAAGTTGAAGTTAAAATCGACATTGGAAGGTTAGTATGTTGTAAATATTACATTTAGAATTTTATTGCGCCGATTTACTCGACTTCGAGGGGTGCTGACTACTAATAGGCAACCCACCATACATGCGATGAGCCGACAAGTGACGAGACGAGGACAACGAGAGATCAGAGAAAAAGTAGCGATGAAGAGAAGAACTGAAGAGAAGAGACGCGCCGTATTTTTATTTGGTTTGATCGTTCGAAATAGTGCCCAAAGTGATCATATTAATATATACATATTGTAAATAACATAACCGATAGTTCTACAACCCAAGTTTACTTGTTTCTAGCTTAATACATTCGTTTAGTAAGCGCGAAGTGTTTTACTCCCCAAACAAATGGACGCCATCCCGATTCCCGACTAGTGGCGAATTAAATTAAGGACCCAGGGAGCATAATAAAATAGACAACAAGTAGATTGAATTTTGGATAGGATTTGGCAGAAAATAATAGCTTGAAGCATCTACAAAATATTGATTTATATATTTATGCAACCAACATACATGACTGTTATCCATACAGAACAAAAAAGTAAGTTATCAAGCTATTTTTCCTCTGCGAAAAATGAGTTTTCTCGTAAATCACAAAGGCCGCGCAAGTCAATGAAATAAAACATTTAAATGTTACCAACATCAAATAAAGAAAAAACGCGTATCGAAATAGCTTCATTACGATACGCAAATGCGTATCGTACTGAGCTTATTATGAACGCGAAATAGAAACAAATATAGAGAAGTACTTAACTCAGTAAATTTTTTAGATGGCTTTCAATTTTATAGATCTAGTTCCAATGGAATGAATCAACCAATGTGTTTCCGGCATCACAATAAATAAATTATAATAATATTATTTATGTATATAATTCAACATCTCTTCCGTACATAATACGTTTTTACAAATACAAAAAGAACTACACCCGGAAGATAAACCTGTAGAACTAAAAAGTCTTAGTGACACGAGGTGGATCTCACACATATCAAGCTGTTTGACTGTAAAAAAAACACTGCCAGCAATATTAATTTAATTAAACCAATATATAACAGAAAATAACGCTCGCTCTCCAGAGGCAAACGGACTCTTGACCAATATTAATTTAACCTTTTTGTTCAATTTAGAAGTTTTTTGTGAATTTTTGTCAAAAATAAAGAATGTTTCTGATTATTTACAAAGAAAAATATTTAAAAAGTTTAACGTTAGTGGAATCACTAAAACAGTTATTTGAATCATATAGGCAAGATTCTGAATTTTAAAAGTTATGGACTGCGATATCGCAGTCCATAACTTTTAAAATTCAGAAACTGTACCCTCTTCAAGTGCCAGTTGTGAGAAGTCGTTTAATGGCTTAAAAAGAATAAAAAACAATTTAAGGACCACAATGTTACAAGAGAGGCTCACAGATTTGGGAATTTTGTACGTTGAAAAAAATATTTTTGAAACAATTGACTTATATGTAGTTGTAAATTATTTTGCAATTAAGCATAATAATAAAAAAATAGCTCTTTCCTAACTGCTCCTAACTCCTAACTCTGTTTTCTGTTATATAATCCTGTGTTTCTTTGTAAAATAAAAAATAATTTCAGTGTTTTTTTTTTAATTTTAGTTTGAATTTCACAAAATTGCAAAATATCTATAAATAGTAAATTATAAAATCTGTACCTAGTACCTATTACCCGAAATACTACCTAGATATCTAGGTCCTAGGTACACATTTTTGCTGCCCACCCTCCAAATATTTCTGCCGGGTGTCGCCCAACTGGAAAGAAAAAGCTGTGCTAGTGAAAAAAAGTTCGCCATTTTGCCATTCTAGCTTCTAGCAGAGGTAAGATTGACTCTCGTCGCTGCGCCTACCGACTATAGCCCTTAGGGGTGCTTCTAATGACTGAGAATCGTGGTTCGGAGCCTACGTTAACCCGTTGAGCCCCCTCGGTAGCGAACGAAGAGGAAAACATCCGAATCAAGCAAGCAGCAACCTAGCAATGGCAAGGCTATTTAAATGTCATTATTAAATTTGTTTTAAATCACAACAAAGACCGATTTTAAAAATAACTACAACTTGGCTAAAATTTAGTGTTCCAAAAAATGTTTTGCTTTGGTCACCCAGACAACAACATTCCTAAACGTTTTCTCTGGCATTGCATGCGAGATCTTTCCACCATAAGCCAGTGATTTTTCATTTTTAGTGAATCATAAATTAACATATTTTTTAAAATTTTGGGTACATTTTTACATTTTAAATTTCAGATTTTTATTATTTCTTATAAAAGTTTTAATTAATTTTATGACACTCGCACTTAGGGTAGGGGAAACATTTTTTGTTCTTACCTTTAATTTTACTTGGTGCCACTTATGCTCTATGGGGTTAAGTATAGAATGATACCAGGGACGGACTGGGTCTATATAATGTGACGGGCTATAGGATGGCAAAGGCGCCAGCATGTACCCACGATGAAAAAAAAATAGCGCCGCAGGCGAAAATTTTTTTGGTGGATGCCACGCCCTTTTTTCAATTATGTGACTTGCTTTTCAAATAGGAAAAATAACTGGTGGCGCCGCAGACTAAACTTTTTCAATGATGGTACTTTGTGCTATTAACGGCTTAAACGGCTCTGGGAGAAGGGGGGGGGGGGGGGGTTCCGTTTGTATCATAATTATATAATGTAGTTTGTTTTTAGAAATACATATTAACAGGGAACAGTGGGTTCACAAAAAAAAAACAACGTTAAACCAAAAATAACATTTTACACGCATAAGTGAAAATTAAAAATATTTATAACAAAATTAACAATACTATCCTAAAAAAAACAAAGAACAACATTTTTTAGAAAAGCATAATAATATAAACATATTATAATATAAAAAAAATACGGTTCGGGTTCCATCGCCCCCATCCGTTTGGTCTTCGCCGGGCGGCACCGAATAACAAGTTGTGTTTCATTGCGCATGCGGGCGCTACCAAAACATTAAATTATTAATTTATAGAAGATGATTTATTAATATTTTCGATTTTGGTTTTTGTTTTTCCTATTATTTTCATACGTTCACGTAAACCAAAAGGGCGCCAGGCCAGGTAAAAGGCGCGGCAAGGGCGCTAAAAACAAAAGGCGCGGCGGGCTCCGCCCGCCAGCCCAGTCCGTCCCTGAATGATACGGTGGAAGACGGTATGACCTATCTGTTCCGCCAAGTTATTGTTTTTTAATGTTGTGTATTTAAGACTTATAAGAGTTGTTATTTTTTGTAACTAAATCCAAAATAAATATCTATGTATCTATCAGGTTTCCTTCGAAGCATCTTGCCTAATATGAATCCTCTATTTATTAATGATTCATACCCATTCTAAACAATTTGTGATGAAATTATGTGTGATTTAATTTTCTTCTACTAGATGCAGAGCGATACTTTTCTCACGGGCGCCAATAATAAAAAACTAGTTAAACACGAATATTTCTATGCACAATAACAACACCCAGGCATGGGCGTCGTTTGGAGGGGGCAAGGTGGGGCATTTGCCCCCCCCCCCCCCCCCTGGACAGTTGACAAAAGTTGACTTAATGACAATTATTTATATTTTAACAAGAAGCAGTAAAAGAAAGAAATATCGTATTATTTTTGAAGTCTGGCAGCAGCCTAAATTCTTTATTCTCGGTATAGAAATGTTATTGCTGACATTGCTGTTTGCAGTTGTTGATCAAATTAATATACGTTACCTACCAGTTCCAGGTACCAAATATACTTTCGTAGTCTAATGTCTAATACTCTAGGTACTGAAGTAATAAAATTAATTATATGTTCGTTGTCATGCTTCGTTTTAAATTATAAGAGTAATTAATTATACAAGACTTTCTTAGTACTGTAACCGTACTGTGAACAAACTAATTTTTAAGATTTTTGTTATTATTTTGGGGTGGTAAAGACTTATTTTAATAAAAATGAACAGTTTTAATGCCAAGACGACTATGAATGTGGAATATTCGAGAAACAATTTTAGCTCAAGTATTGAGCAAAAAATTGAAATTAAAATTGAGGGAAGACCTAAACTCGAAATTAACTTGATACAGAACACAAAGTGTAAATCTAGGGACTTTATTGTTATTGATAAGTTTGCTGCAAATAAAAACAGAAGAATGAACTTTACTTTTAAGCAATGTACCCACTAATGAAAAATAAATTGGCCTTTTTATTTTTTTATCTTATTTCATTTTCAATAAAATAAGAAGGTAATCATAAATTTTAAAAATATTTACTAATAATTATTGACCAAATTTGGGCGTGGTCTTAACAAATTCTCGCCTGCGGCGTATTTCGCCTGCAGCGGGCTTTTACTGCACCCCCCTAGGAAACCGTTTAACGACGCCCATGTACACAGGCTTTTAAGACTGATTATATATACGAATTGCACCAGGCCCGGCTCTGGGGTCAATTAACAAGGGTGCCATAAACTTATCGAATACGGGGTGGACCTACCTGCTCTTGATAACAAGTACAACATTTATATGTAAAATAATGGTAAACAAGTGACGAGGTTTTATTAAAATAAATTACAGGTAGCCAAAGTCAAGACGATATACTTTTAGATGTACTTTACCTACTTATCGTTCAATCCATATCAAATTCAAATTATATTTTAAATTCAGTATTAAAAACAGTAATGCGTTTCAACTAAACGGCAAAACCATACTCTACAGTTGTCGCCACCAACTAGGCGCAATTATTTTTGGATTGCAAGGATTTATATTCCAAGACAATTTAAAAGTTAAAGGATGTGGTGCTCTTGTTTTGGTTTTTTGAATAAGACTAAAATGGCAATATAGAGACATTTTAAAAGGTACCGTGTTATTGACAAGTTTACATCTTTATATTTTTTTTAGAGACCGACCGAAGGTTCGGTTTCGGCTAGTTTCGGCCAAAAAATCTAGTTTCGGTGACAGTTCGGCCCAAAACCGGCCATGCCGAAACTCAGTGTTCGTGAATTGTCGCGCACCGTTCGGCTAACTTTGGGTAGGCAGTGTTGTCAATATAAATAGATTTTTTCTCTGTCGACCTTGAAAGAGTTCCATCCGTTTCCAAGATCGATCTCGTCCTATATGAAATAAATTAAATTTCAGTATACAATAAAATTTTTAACCTGTATAAATAAGTTTCGGTTTCTGTATCGGCCGAAACTGAGACCAAAGCCGAAGATTCGGTTTCGGCCGAAACTGAAAATCTTGTTTCGGTCGGACACTAAATTTTTTTGTAAAACTAAAACTAGAGCATTTTGTGGGGATCATTTAGGTATTTAATTTTCTTTCCAAACTAATTTATCTGGTACTGGTACGGTAACTTTTCAGTTGATTGGAACGCGGGTTCGTGTTTTCACGATGAAAACGCAGTTTTAACGGCTCGATTGGGAGCTCTTAGAGTAGGTATTATAAAACTTAACTGACAGATGAAGGTTAACTTGTAAAATGACGTCACAGGTTGAAGTTAATATGAAAATTTCAATGTTAACTTAATTGGGAGAAACAAGTACCATAATGTTGACTGATATTAAAAATTAGTGAAATGACAGTTTTTGGTCGGTTTTGTTGACACAACATAACCTATAATTTTCGTTCCGTGTTTGTGTCAAAGCGTGTTTTTTAGTTTTTATTAAACTAAGTATATTTATTTTCCATTTTTTTAGTTTGAGTTATTGTTAAGAAAAATTTTTTTTTTGAGTAGATTGAGCTAGATTAGTGGATTATTGTATTGTCAGCGGTTCTTGATAAGTCTACACTAAAAACCCGTTTAAAGCTGGTCAAAATCTGGTTCAAAGAAGTCGGTTACGGACAAGCAAACATAAAGGTGAAGCTAATAAAATCGTGTTAAAAAGTCCTGAAAATGGCCTTTGAAACATCGTAAGCATATATATCGTTAATTAGCTTAACTTCTGTCATAAAATAATAACTGTCACTGAATCAGGAGTAATTAACGACTTGCGGAGATATTTTCAATGGTTACTTTGAGGACGATTTTTTTTCACTTACGTTATATGAATATAAAAGAATTTTTTATGTTATTTCAGTTGAGTATTTAATTTTTTTTTCTATAATAATAAAATTATCATACGCGATACCTATTATTTGTTTATTATATCTGTGGTTATATTTAAAACAGTTGCTATGTTTTACCATGTGACATTAAATTTTGGCAAAATGATAACCTTTTAGATAACGATATCGCATTATATAAGCCTAAGGAACTTGCATTGTAATTATGTAATCTGTAATTAGAATTATTGTTTTAAATATTTTGAAGATATGAAACGGAATATTTGATGTGGTTATATAAAATAACTAAGTACATCTTGTTTGTATTGCAGACATTTTTACCAAATAATATTTAACTTTAAGAACAAACACTAGTGATGCGTTCGCCATTTCATTTTATTATCAATATTTTGTTTATTTCTCCAAAAAGAGGCCAAAGATCCGTCTTTGGATAGCAGTCTAAATTTTTTCCAAACTCAAACAATTATTATAATTATTATACTATTATTACAATAACGTAATTTATTATTATTAATAGTAATAGACGATGTTCCGCCAGCAAATATATTTCTTAGATCAATTTACTGGAATATGGGAGCGCGAGACGCAATTAAATTTTGTTATACGCAGTGGCGGCTCGTTAATGAAGGGCTCTGGGGCGCCGCCCTCCCTGGAATTATTTCAATCAGAATCGAAAATACTTTACTTAAAAAACCAATAAAGCAATCTATGTAAGCAATCCATTAAAATAATTCAAACCAAACATAGCCCTACTCCAGCGGGTAGGTTATACTAAGCGCGGGCATAAACCAAACATAGCCCTATTCCAACGGGCAGGTTATACTCATAGACAAGCGAGTTCCGCGCTCTCAATGTTATATACTTCATACGAAGTCAGTTGAGACAACGTAAATATTTCGGGTACAATCAATTTACTGCATTACACACTGAAACTACAATACAAAATATAACACAATTTGTACTGATCGCTAGGGAGCGTGTATAGGGATACAGATGTTCGAGAATAATCCACGTGGACTTGACAAGTCTGTCATCAAATTTTTTTAGTTTTTTTGTCTCAACTAAGATCGTATACACTTTACTAAGCGCGGGCGGGCGGGGGCGACCGATTATCCGTCCCGATTCAACGCGGCTTCTCGATGAGTTGCCATGACGACAAGGGCGTGACGTCATCTACACATCGCACAACGAGCGGCCACGGACGAGCTCCAATTTTCCGCGCCCAACAACAGCTGTTCGCGATGACACGGTAGAATAATCGATATTATGTCGATGCCGCTAGGCGCTAATGTTTTGTTTATTTGTTTTGATTTGATTTATTAGTTGCGTTATAAAACTTATAAAGTTGGAAAATGTGTAATATGAAGTTTAGTGATTTACAGAAGCTTGTGTTTAGTTCTCTGAGCTTAAGTGAAAAACTTGATTTAAAAATGCAGGGCGGCCACTAGAAATTGAACATAGTACAAGTGCAATCAAAATGTAAAAGTAAAGCACAGTTTACGCGTAAGTTTGACAAAGAAATATATAATAAAAAATCCTGAATAGGTATATATGCGGTATTTTTTTTTTGTTACGTGTGTCTTCTTTTTGACGGGGATAATAATTGGATTATAAATGGGGTGCAGGACTTAAAACATCTTTCAGAGAAAATAAAAAAAACATGAAAATAGTGCAAAACATCGTCATAATGTGGTAAGTTTTGAGATGTTAGGACTAATATTTTAACTTGTTTAAATAGTGCTTATGCTGATGAAATTAAAATTTACAACAAGAAAGTTAGAAAAAACAGACACGTACTTTTGAAAATAATAGACATTTAAAAAATTTTTATTTAAAGCCAGCGCCCCCCCTGACTCGCTTGTCACAAGCCGCCACTGGTTATACGTTATATACGCTAAAATGCATACATTACATTGCAAAGGGATTTGTAAATTCACTACTATTCAAAAACTAATATAACAAGGATTATGGTGGTACTATTTGGAACATAGTTCTCGGAGAGTATCCAAAATGTTCTCTGCTGTTTCCTGACAGACCAAGTAAAACAACAGTCCGGAATATTACTCGAAATTTTCGAGAGTTAATGTACTGTAATTATTAATAATGCAACTTCTTAGAGCAAAATAATGATGTACTCGTTGATAGAGCACAAGAAAATAATGCAGATTTGGAACTTCTACTCTATGTACAAACAAATTATGGACTTGGCAAAACTGTAGGAAAGCATTACTCCACAACAGAGCTGGCTCAAGACTTTTTACTAAAAACAACAAACAATAAACAAAATTAATTTCGACTACTGTAACAGTCCCGAATCCTACATAATAATTACTGTAATACAAAAATTATTTTATGTTTGAACTTTTGGCGCCCCCTCAGAGGTGGCGTCCTGGGCAGTCGCCTGAGTCGCCCGGAGCTTAATAATTTGCCCCCTACTCCACAGTATTGCCCAAATTACTAATTATAAATATCAGAAAGATGAGTGAGGGTGATGAAATACGAAGAGTAAACTTTTGTTTTGAATAACAATAGGGAGTTTTCACGCAAGGTTTGTGTTACCGACGAATGCACCTTTATCTCTGCGTATCAACTTAATAATGTGAAAACTAAATTTTATAACCATTCAGGACATTGCTTTGCAATAAACGGAGGACTGTTTGAGCATCTGATTAAAAAAAAACATATAGGTATTTCTTAAAAAGTGTTGTTTTTCCACTTATCTCCAAATGTTATACAGTGTCAGTAAAGTCCGCATCATATGGGATTTTTTTTTAATAATAGCTTTATTCAATATTTGACTTTGGCATCAAGTTCTGCTTCGATCGAGATGAAAATTAAGCAAAAAAATAATAGTCACGTGCTTCGCATTAGGTACCTATCTGTCAAATTATAATTTTTTCCAAAAAATAATTCAAAAGTGGGATTTCTTCTGAAAATATCGAAAAAAGTTATTAGAATAAGTTTTTTTAAATGCAGTTTGTTCACATGCAAAATTTCAGCTGCATAAGATAATTTTGATTTTTTACCTATATTTTGTAAATTGCACCACTTTTGCAAAATAAGACTCAGTGCAACCTACATAAAACTTCTTAGTTTTGACAAGGCTTTATTTCAGATACATTTCCTTTAAAGTAGCGCCATATTAAATGTGTGTTTTTCTACAAAATCAAAATTGGACTATTAAAATTTGGTCGCATATGATGCAAAGTTTATTTGTTTTTGACCCTGTATAAGGTAACTTCATAAAATAAGTATTTTTGCAAACGTAGTTTGTGCCTGAAAGTAAAAAAATAAAAAATAAAGTAAAGGGGTTTTAAATTAAATCGTTGAAAATAGATAAACTTTACGTTAAGTTAAACTAAAATTTATTTTTTACCTAATGAACAGTTTACTGATGACACTGTGTTCTTTTTTTGTCTTAATATTTTTTTTATTTATTAAATAATTCCCAACGACCTTTAGAAGTCCATTACAGGGAAAATATTACACTAACTTAAAAATAAACAAATATAAACAAAATTTTTTACAAAAATATAGAATTACAATACAGAATGCAATACAAATAAAATTAATAAAATAGTCAAATTTAAATCAATTTTAAAACTAATTTCCGAATGAAATTAGAGTGCTTTTATTTTTTTTTAAAATACAATTTAGTTTTCTTTTTAAAGAGTGTAAATTTTTTTATATTTTTATACATATTTGGTAGGGTATTATAAATTATAACCCCATTGTATAATAATGATCTTTTACCAATATTGCTTTTAATATTTACTGCTAAAATACTTTCATTTTGCCTTGTGTCATGATTATATACGGTATTTAATTTTTGGAATGTGATTTTTGATTTTTTTTGATGAGTGGATATTGAATGAATAATTACACATATTTTTAATGTATACACATTTTCTAAGTTTAAATATCCTAGTGGTTTGTATAAATTTATTGTTGGTTCTAAAAAAGGAAGCTTGTAAATACATTTAATAAGTTTATTTTGTAATTTTTTTAAAGGGTTTATTATCGTAGAGGTAGCAGATCCCCAGACGGATATTAAATATTGAAATTTAGAATAAATTAGAGAATAATAAATATTTTTTAAAAGCTTAATTGGTAAATAATATCTTATTTTGTAAAAAATTCCAATCAATGGGGTAATATTTTTTTATATTAAGGTGTATTACTTTCAGACACAAACTACGTTTTCAAAAATACTTATTTTATGAAGTTACCTTATACAGAGTCAAAAACAAATAAACTTTGCATCACATGCGACCAAATTTTAATAAAGAAAATGTATCTGAAATAAAGCCTTGTCAAAACTAAGAAGTTTTATGTAGGTTGCGTTGAGTCTTATTTTGCAAAATTGGTGCAATTTACAAAATATAGGTAAAAAATCAAAAGTATCTTATGCAGCTGAAATTTTGCATGTGGACTAGAAACTGCATTTAAAAAAAAACTTTTTGTTATAACTTTTTTCGATATTTTCAGAAATAACCCCATTTTTGAAAAAAATTAAAATTTGACAGATAATGCGTATCACGTGACTACTATTTTTGTGCTTAATTTTCATCTCGATCGAAGCAGAACTTATAGATACATATCTATTTTTAAAATGTATCTATTCAAAAAATAATTAATAACATCGAAACGTCGGATTTCAAATCTGATAATAATGCAAAAGACTAATTTATTTCAAAATTTCGCAATAAATAAAATCAGGAAAAAATCAAAACAAATTTTTAAAATTTCGCTTTTTTCTAGATATCTCGAGAAGTACTATAGGAATTTCCTAAATTTTTAAAAGACATTTGATTGAGTACCACGTTGTGCAACTTAGCCACAATTTAAACTTGTTCCTATATCTTATAGTTTCCGAGATCCCCTCGACATTCAGTTACAGAAACCACCGGATAGTTTTATCCTTCCTAAGTGTGCCGTTCATAACTACTTGGATGATGGATGTCCTAATTAAAAATATATATATATTCAGTTTTTGAAATGTTTGCAACATTCCAAACTTTTTTAACGCCCTGTATATTGTAGACTTTTTGTAAACAGCCTAAACCATTAGTTAACCGCGATAAGGCCTGAAACAAGGTTTTTCTACAAGCGTGCGGGATTTGCCGTTTATCCATTTCAGTTTAAAAAAATTATTTATCCGCACGGATAAAATTTTAAAATAAAAAAAATAATTTAATAATAAAAAAATGCTTGTAGGAAAAATGTTTATCCTAACTAATGCGGAAAGTCTTTCAACTGTTTACCCGAACCCTGCTACGCGTCGTTCGTGCAGTTGCGTGCGGAAAAGTGCGTCTTTCCACACTTGTTAGAATAATAACTATTTTCGTTCGCCGAAAAGAAAAATGTTTTTTTTTTGAAAAATGAGTGTGTGATTAAATTACGTGCCTTTTTCGGTTATATTTTTATTTAATTGATTTGCAAAAATTGTCTAATATATTTTGCCGCACTAAACGGCCAACCTGTATCCCTTTTCACCCGGTATGTTTCCCAACGCAGATTAGGCACTATTCCCTGTTGTCCTTTAAAATTCAGGTTTATTTCCTGTCCTACCATTTTCAAGCTGGCTAAAATATCGGTGGCGTCGCGGCGTCCCCACCAAAGCGTCGCGACGTCGAGCTATTCTAAATGTGTCGATGTCGCGGGAGCTCATCGCCAGTGACACGGTTTTCCTTTTCGCAGCCTATCGTGCGTATCCCTGCGACTTTCACCCGTCTGGGTGACCCCCGGGCCCCCCGATGTTAACGACCTTAAATTATTAAAATTTATTAAAAAGTGATCACTCTAACAATGTGATAAATATCCATTCCTATCGGCCATGTTTACCAGAACAAGAACATATAGTTTTAAAAATTCAATTTATTGTTGATATTTACGGTAGTTTTTTAATAAGAAAAAATGTGGTACCAAAGTGATGAAGACGAGGATGATTTGATGTTCTCGCCGGCCCTTATGGCAAGGCGGGCATCTGAAAGCTGGATTGACACGCCGCCTGTTGAGGTTAATATTCCTTGCTATAAATAGGTTTTTTTTTAATTTAAAACTAATGTCGCCAGAGGCTAAAGTTAAAAATTTAAACAATTATTTTTAGTATTAAAGTTATTTTGAGTCGGTAATTGCTCGATTTCTTACAATTTTTGGGTAAATTTTTCTGTAGGTTTTGTTAAGAAAAAGCACAGTGGCATGACCAGAAAAAATCCTGCGAAGGAGCAATATTATATTTAATTTTATTATTTATGACAGTATGAGGTATACCTGCGGTAGTATATTTTTGACCAGTTCCATGAATATTCGAGAATGTGCTACTGTCAGGTATCAGACGATTTGGATGGATAACATTAACATTAAAAATACCGTGCGAGCAAAAATTATTTGCATCAAAGAGGGCTTATTATTAAAAAACGTAGGGCTTGGTTTAGATCACAATGATATGGGGACGATATACTTATCTAACCAAATCTAGGTTAAAATTTTGTCAAATTCATATTATGACATGATATGCCAAACTAATGAGTAATAAAATAAGTAGACAAATACAAATTTATTTTTGTTGTTTACAAAATTAGCAAAGTAAGAATATACAGAAAGAAAAGGAAAAATAATTTTATGTTATAATTACATGTATTCTAAGAATTCACATAACCGGAGAGGTGAAACCAGGGCTTCATCCAAAAAAAATGTCAGGTCTAATAATTCATTTCTTTCCAATAAATTTTGGATAAACCATTGAGAGTAATTCCTGCGTCTTTTAAAATCTGCGGCTTGTATTTCTTGGAATACTTGCACTTTATAAGGAAATAAATTTAGCTGCTTCTTAAGAATAGTCCTGCATGTTCCATAAGATCTTCCCACTTCTTGGGACAGGCGTCTTATACAATTTGTTGGCGTATTTTGCATTATTTCACGAACGTTTGCAACAAGTTCTTCTGTTCTTACAGATGGTCTTCCTGCTCCTTTTTTATGTTGTATAGAACCTGCTTCCCTAGACACAGCCACGGTTCTTTTTAGGCAATGATAAAAATCCCCAGCAATAAAAGCAACGTTAGGAAAATGTTCGTGAAAATCGTCCATGCACAAACCCGGATTGTATTGCCACTCACCATTTACTCTAACCCCGTTTCGAAAATACGCTTCAACCATGAATGTTTTGTGCTGTTCCGTAAAGCCCATTGAGTGAGTTGTTCAAGAAATTGGAAAAATTAGCGATGAATCAAATTACTTGTAACGACTGTCAAAGATGACGGAATAACCCATTGATTGTTAATTCAGGCAGTTACTGACACCCAACAAGTATTAATGTCTACGGCTAAGCATTACGTCCTTAGATGCCAGGCCCTCTTTGATGAACATAGTTTTTGCTCACCCGGTACAATCTTTGAAAACGTCTCCATTTCAAACTTCGGCATATTTATTAGGTATGTCAATTTGATTTCAAAACTATTACGTACAGGTTAACTAATAAATTATTGACTTAAATAGGTGATAAAAAGTAGCGCGTGGCGACTTCTAGTGTCATTTTTAGACACTCTTAAAGCATACCAGCACCACCACGAACTTATCAAAATAATTTGAAGAAATAGTCCATGCCTAAACTGAAGTTAAAAGTATGGGAACAAAAGAAAAACTAGAACTCTTCCTCCACAAATTTATTAGAATAAAAAATATTATTCTCAATCTGTTTCGAACGTAGAAACGTTCATCATCAGGAGACAGAAAAGGCTTTGCTGATGGCTTTAGCAGAAGAGAAAATGGTTGATATAGTATCCAACCGTAATGGAGCTTTTACAGAGTGATGTGTTGGTATAACATAAAGTGAAGAAAAAAATGTTGAAGTAAAATTTTTTGTAAAAAAACAATTTGAAATTCTTTAGAAAGAAAAGTTTAAACTAGCTAAATGAAAGGGGAAGTAAAGTAAAACTTGTGAAAAGAAGATTTTAAAATAGATGTAATGTAATGTTAGAAACTATTGTAAGTTGAAATATAAAAACTTTTAAAAAAGCCGTTTGTGATACTGAGTTTTGTTAGGACTCAGTAACCCCAGTAAATATTAATGTTGGAAACATCCATTGTAGTTTTTAAAAATATAAAAGTTTTTAGAAGACTTTTGTAATTTTTAAAATAAAAACTTTACAAAGCACACGTGCTGAAACAAACCGCTTTTTTAAAAGTTTTTTATATTTCAACTTAAAACATAAATTTTCTCTTCCCTCACCAGCAGTTTTACAATGCGCAAGAAATATTGCAAAAGTTGGAAGCCCACAACGTTGTTACATAATTTTTTATTCTACAGGGTGGCTCAAAAAAGCGAGACAAACAATTAATTATTTTTTTAATTAGAACCAACCTCAAACATTTTATGGCATTAACAAATTCTAATGATCAACTTAAAAAGTAAAGTTGCTTTAATTTATACCTTAAACCCGTCGGTAATAAGATATTGACATTTCAAAAATTACATTTGTTGCACTTTGACATTAGGCTGCTTATTTATAGTACAACTTATAAAAAAACCGCTTGCACATTTCTGTCTTAGTTTTTTATTCTAATTGTTATTAAATATTTTGTTACCGTGTTTACAAAAATTGTCTAATAGCCAGTTTTAGGCCCAAATTAATATCCTGTTAACAATAACTTTAAGATAACTTCTAAGGATACCACTATTGGAACAATTGTTGTCATTGAAGTTATGTGGCTGTTAGTAGTTAAGTTAATAGTTAATTAATAATTTTGGCCCTAAACACACGAATCCATTCTATGAACGCCAATTTCTTAAATATAGGATCTAGATCCTAAAACTTATAGCGTTTTCGATTTACTGCTCTCGCGCACTCTGAGAGTGCTCTCCCCGAGATTTGCGTGTTCGGTTATCAAAATCCACTGCTCTCACTCGCAGTAGCATGTTCGATTTACAAATTTGGTTACTCTGAATCCGTTTGAGAGTGCTCCTTTACGATCTGAAAATTTTTACAGAGTAGAGAGGCAGCGCTTGCGCAGAACCGCAAACCACCACCATTTTCTATTCTTTTGTTGATGTGTGATCTCGTTTGTTGTGTTTTCTGTGTTTGTTTTTCGTCTAGTTCGATGAATATTGTATATAATATGTCATAAACGCGCTCAAGTGATTTAAATTTGAAATTTAATTGTTTATTTTTGAATGTTGACATCTGTCAAATTTTCAAGCGCAATTACGTTCAATTTACACTCCGTCCGAGGGCAACCGCCTTCGGAGTGACAGCAAATCTCGGGCCGATCGATGACGTCACAGAGCGCTCTCGGAGTTGTAAACCGAAAACGCTATTAATGTTTAGTTTGCTTCAGGGGCGGCTCGTGGTATTTGAAAGTGGTGAGGCACAGTTGAAAAAATGTTTTTTAGCAAGGTTAGATTTTAAAGTTTAGACAAGTTTTTTAAATCGCTATAACCACATTTTGACCAAACTTTGTCGCTATTATTTGTTGCAAACAGAATACACAGCCAGCAAAATAATTTGTTTAATGTTACACTACCAGTAAGCCTTTCGTACCAAGTGTTTTGAAAGCTCCGATTTGATTTCCCCACCCCACCGATAGTAACAAGACGTTTACTCAAATCTGGAACAGGTCGCTTTACTTCTTTTACTATGTACAATTTATCTTCATAGAAATTACTTGAAAAATTCTGCTCATTTACTAAAAAATTAACAAGATCACAAGTAGGATTGCGAATGTTTACATTTACCTGGGGAAGTTGTGACGCTGTGCTAGGTCCCGCTGAATCCATTTTTCGCTAATAACCACAAAACAAATAAACTAATAAGTAATAAAAGTAATGTAATATTAATATTTTAGAAAAATCACTGCCCACTGTTGGAAAAAAAGCAAAACAAAAATCAGTACGGAAACCACAAAAGTATTTACCGAAAACTATAATAAAATACAATGCACTATGCACTCTCTCTAAACTCTAAACTTTCAACGGACAACCTGTTAATCTTATAATAGCATTTCTCCAAATACCGTGTCGCGGCGTTCATCTTTATATATTAGATTAGTCCCCTTGCGTTCGCATTAAATTTACGTAGAGAGTTGAGGCTGGCCTCAAAAGAATGTTTTTATGCGCTATTTAAAGCTAGATTCGACTGGACTATTACGGGTATCATACATCACATTAGATATTTGCACTAATACGCTAGACAAGGAAGCGGGAGGCCGGGCCTCTAACCATATACGACCGCATGCAGAAATGAGATGGATGATATAAGAACAAAACACGCAAGGGATCGTAAAAGACAAGGAAGCGCGAGACCGGCTTAAACCATATACGACCGCATGCAGGAGATGGATGATTATATTTCTAGCGAAGCGCGTTAAGATTGACGGCATTAATTTTAATGAATATATATTTATGCAAATAGTAAAGTAATATAAATTTGTAATTTATTTAATTTGCAAAATTATTGGTGAGGCACTGCCTCACCTGCCTCATAGGAGAAGCCGCCACTGGTTTGCTTTAAAGAAAAGTATATTCTCCTGAATACGAGATAGTATTGACAACATTGCTTTGATGGTTTCAGAGATATTTACGTTCAAAGATTTTATTAGTGTGTTTGCCAAAACTGTTGTTTTGTTTTCGAAATCAAATCAAAAATAGTTTATTTTTGCCTCAAAATTAGTTAAGAAAGTTTACTTTCAGTATTTATTTTCTTGTACGTTTTTGTTCGCCAAACACCCAGGTTATAAAATCGTTGCATCAAGTGCGTTGAAGTTATAAGGTATTTCATTGTGGTGTTTAAAGGTTTGAGACAATGATGTTTTTTGAATGATAGAATACTTTAGGACTTGCATTGTCTTTATTCGTTTTAAATCATAACGTTTCAACTGAGGAATTGAAATGAAAGATAAAATTGAAGCAAATTAAACCTCACAAATGGAATAACTAATATAAGTTCTACACATTGAAAAAGACTAAGAAATAATTGGAAAGTACCACAATTTTTCTTTCAGGTGCTAGCAACACAAGCTACTCTCCAACGCAAAAAGTCAATGCCCGACGTACAAGAGTTGCCGAGGGCTACCCGACAGATGCCGCGCGAAGAAGTATCCATGTTGGGTTCGGCGCGTCGTGAAGAAGTCCGAAGACAAGTCGACGAGCGGGAACGCTTGCGTGCCAATCCACTTCTCTATCTGGTCAGTCCGCAAGTTAAGGTAAAAAAATAATAACCTTACTTTGTAGTTTTTAAGTAGTGCCTTAAGTGAAAATTCGTTTCTCAGCACTGTATCGTAAAATATATCTAAAATAACAACAAGTCATATTCACCTGCAATTGATTTTACAAACATATAATAGTAGGGGAGCCCAAGAGGGGATTTTGGGATTTACTCAAGCGCGGCAGATTAACATATGGGGGATACCTTGCACCCTGTTGAGTACCTCTACCATGTCTAAGCCCTCTATATAGTGCCGCGCGTGTACGGCAGCTGATCAGAATAGTAAAAGAAATCGATAGCTGGATTTACTCGAGCGCGTCAGATTAAGGTGTGGTGGGTTAATTACATGCTAAAGAGTCTGCATTTCAATAATCTGACGATTTTAGCGTGACGTAAGGGAGTGGGAGGGTCACAAACTGCCAAAAAAAACTTCACATGGACATTCTCGAGCGCGGTCAATTTTTTTTTATTTTGAAGGAAATAATTCAAGGATAACGGGAAAAATTTAATATGCCAATTACCACAAGCCGAAGTAACAAAAATCGTCAATAAGTTTATTAGCGCGTGCAGCTGCAGTGAAGCACTCCGCGCCTCATTGTCTCTTTCTTTATCACTCACTCTCTCGCACCGTCTCCACACTACTTTCCGCCAGCCATCACGCCATCACAGGCTGATCACAGCATTCGTGGGATTATATGTACAGGATTATTATTTTAGATTTTAGTTTGTCCCACTTTTAAAAGCCTGTAACTTTTTTGTTTTTTGAGTTGCTTCAGAGTAGTTAGCCCAAATCTTTTAAGTCTTTCGGGATAAGGTAAACCTCTCAATTCAAATGGAATTCTGGTAACCCGCCTTTGGACCCTTTCCAAAATTTCAATATCTTTGATGTAGTAGGGGTTCCAAATATTGTATCCATATTCAATTTTTAATCTAATATAGGAAGTGTACAATTTCTTTACAATCTGTAGAGTGATCTTTGAAAGTCTTTTGCACCATGAAAATAAAACTATTGGCTTTCTTTACCATTTTAACAATATGTGCTTCCCATTTTAAATTAGAAGAAATTACTAACCCCAGATCTGTTTGTTCTGTAACACTAATAAGTTGAAGATCATTTAGCAAATATGTTTCACAAGGGTTGTTTGAGCCAATATGCAATACTGTACATTTTGATACATTAAGCTTCATGCACCACTGGCTTGTCCATGACGCGTTCACTAAAAAAGTAGGATGTAGAACTTTTGGCCAAGTATTTATGGGTTTTGTCAAAAATGACAGTAGGTGTCACATGTCACATTTAAAACCAAACAATTAATTTTTTTAAATGAGACAGTGTATATTAGAAGGGCATTAGATGGTTCCTTTTCATCCGATTTCAAAAATATAACACACTTATGCATTCTCCTCTTAATTCCATCAAAAATATGTAAAAATAATATTATTAAAAAGCATTAGCATTAGCATTAGTTATGAAACCGTTTTGTTGGATTTTGTCTATTTATATGGCAGTCTGTCACTCTTATTGTTATTACTCGTTCCGAATTTTGTACCGAAATATTTTTAAAAAATCATGAAATTTTTTTTTAAACGGTCAGATTAACAAAATCCCTCAAAATAATCGTCAGATTATGAATCAGCACGACCAGGACACCAAGCTGAACCGTCTGTATGAACATCTGACGCGCTCGAGTATGTGAAAATAGCGTTTTTTTTTGCATTTTCGAAAAGTCGCCACAAGCTTGCGTCACATCCGAATCGTCAGTCTATTGAATGGAAGCTTCCTTGGGGATCCCTTAACATCCCCTCCGAATATCTGACACGCTCGAGTACATTTTTTTTCCCCATTTTGAACCCTTCCGTACCGCCGCCCCCACCATCAAAACCGGCAGATTAATGTACCTCCGTCATGAGAGTCACGTGGGGCATATACACTATTAATATCTGACGCGCTCGAGTATATCCATGTGACTGTTTTTTTTTTACATTTTTGAAAGTCTGTAGTAACTTCCCCACCGGTGAAAGGGTACACATGATATGACATTTTTTCCTTTCTACCGTCCAATCTTCAAGATCCAATAGGTCCTCACGACGCTCGAGTAAATCCCCATTTAGCATCGTGGGCTCCCCTACTATAAGCTTATTATAGTCGTGGCATAGTACTCCTATAAATTAAAACGTCGTTTGTATTATTGAGCTAGTTGTTTACGTCGCTGTAATTATATTGCTTTAGAAATAAGTCCAGCTTGAGCTCTGACGACCCTCGGGTACACCGTAAACAGGTGAGCGAGGCTATTATAGGGACCTTATTATTATGATTGCCTTTGATCTGTACACTGCCCTGATTAGCCGAAGTATCTACAGAGAAACCGTAATGAAGAAAAATGGCTTTTTGTTTGGTTTTCTGTTTTTTTGCAGCCGTAATAACTTGGACAATTTTAGCTAGAGTTTGTTTAATAAATTGTTTTGTTTTATAGGAAAATTCATGTTTCCTTAAAAAAATTTAAAAATAACATAAGGTGTTATAATTATGCTGTTTGCTGCGTTTTTCCTAAGTAATACAGACAGCGGGGAATTAAGCTTGCTTAAGAAAAATGCAGTACTGCGTTTTTATTAAGCACCCTTGTATATTAATTTATGAAATGCCACTAAATAAAACACAACATTCATTTTACTTTGTATTAAACATTCATCATTAGAATAAACAAACTCGTATAACAATGGACTTTGAATATAAAACAATATTATTAACACAATAATAATATACCTCAAAATATGTTGTTGTTTGTATGTCAAAAGAAACGAGAAGGAGGGTGTGGTACGTGGCACTTTCTTCAGGTACCTGAAATTCAACAAAATATGGCGAAAAAATAAATATGTCCTTCCAGGTTTCGGTCCATTTGGTGTACACCTGGTATTGACGATTTTTTGAAAAATACGAATCTTTAGGTTTTTAGGTCTCGAAGAAAAATAGCATTTTTTGGGTGCCACGCCCTTCTCTTTGGGTTTTTAAGTAAAACACAACACAGAATCCTCAGAAAAATCGCAAAACAATAACAAACCTTAAGGCAATACCGCCTCAACCCTACAAAAATGGATGAAACTTTATACTATTACCAGGTTCTAGGGGGAGCTTAAGCCCCGTAGCACCCTCCCCCTAGTTGCGCTACTGACCCGGTGTACATAAAATGTACTGGAACCATACTTTCATTTGAGAGGTTATGAAGTTATGATCCAAGGTAACAAAAGATTTCGCTAAAATAACAGACAAATCTAATATCATAGGTACTTAGCTGTCTATTATTATTATTTGTAGCCAATTCTAATATTAATTTTGTTCTTTTCGACATATTTAAACATCAGACACACACATTACAAAACTAACATCCACCCAGCACAAAAGTAAACAAACAATTGATCCGCTTCAACGCGTTTTAAGAGAAAATTAACTGCTCGTGTGCTTAGTAAGAATGCAGTAACGTATGCATACTTAGGAAAAACGCCGTATTTACATGTAGGTGCGGCATTTTCCATAAGCAAGGTATAAATGCTGCATTCTTACTAAGCATGGAACCCTATTTTTGTTAGATACGACAAAAGACAGATATATTATATGAGATTTGGTATTAGGTACGGCATTTTTATTAAGTTATACGGATAGAAAACCAAATTTTAAGACATTACATGCCAATATCGCATTTTTGGAAATTTTTGTAGATACGGCGTTTCTGCTAAGCACGGCAGTACACAGTACAGGGTGTCCAGTTTTCGTATGTTTTACGGGTTATCTGCTTTATTAGTAAAGATAGAAGGTTGCGGTTTTCGCGGCACTGTGTTACTTTTTTGAGAAACAAACGATGTCACAAACAGAATTTTCATAGCCCCCTTAGTTTTTGAAAATTTTGCATTTTGGGACACCCCCAGTATTTCGGTTACGCTGCAACTTATCAAAAACGTAGAAAATGAACTTGTTAGTTTTTTTCACGTAGAATCCAGTGGCGTAGTCAGATTTTTTCTATGTTTAATTGTTTTCGAGAAAAAGAGCAAACTTGCATTTTTTTAAATGGGACACCCTATATATTTTTAGCTATTATGATTCAGTTTATCACAAGCCTTTTAAAAATATGTAATACTTTATGGCTGTGTTCAATGTGAAGCTCAAAATTTACATTTTTCAACAAACTTACATTTTTTTTAGTAGGCCATGACGTGTATTTAGGAAAACAAGGCTTGTTATCTGAAAAAATCTTTATTTACTCTCATAATAGGTTATCCATTTTCTGTTCGTTATTTCTATTCTTTCGATAAATAGGTAGCAGTTTTTTCTTAATTATGGCTGCAAATGCAAAATTCGAGAATTATGAAAAGTATGATATGTTCGTTTGTTATATTCAGTGTAACGAAAATTCTGATGAAGCTTTAGAAGTTTATTTTAACAGGTATGTGCATCTTTTTATATTTTTCATCATATTTTAAAATTTATAAAAACGTAATATTCGCAGATTCCCAGAAAGAAGATAGCCGAATAAAAGAATATTTTTTAAAATAAAATCAAACTTAATTGAAGTCGGCTCATTTTCCAAACCCCGACCTATAGACAATAAGGAAAACCAGGACATTAATCATTAATGAAGTAAACGTTTTGGCTTCAATTGAGACAAATCAAAGTAGTTCTTATAGAACAGTGGAAGGTTCCGTTGGTGTTACAAAATCAAGGGTTCAAACTATTCTAAAAAAACACAAGTTTAAGCCATACAAATTTCATGTCGTACAAAACATACATCTCGGTGACGCAGAGCGCCGCGTAGAGTTTTGTAATTGGCATTTACGCGTAAAAGATGAGATGTAAATAGAGAAAATCATTTTCGTCCAGAATTTCTTCCACGGTAATATCAATATCGTGGCTCGCATAAATAGGTAGACCAGGGTCGATAATTTTTGAAACAAAAAAAAAATAATAGTAGGATGAAACCCATTGGAAAAGAAAGAGAATATAACAAAAATGAAAGAAAAAATAATTTACGGGCGATCCGAGGTCGGGAAGTGGGTGAGTTTTTAAGGCTAGAAAACGATTTATCTCGATTTCCGGGAAAACTACAAGTCCTATGGAAAAACGTTAAATGGCAAAGTTGTAGGTAATAAAAAGATCTACAACTTTTGTATTAACACTTTTTTCACATTGCCTCAAAATTTATGTGAAAAATTCAAATAACCAAGTTTTTGTTTTTTTTATTTTTATCTTTTACAAAAAAATTATGTTTTCACGAAATTTGGTGATAACTTACCTTTTTATGTCCCAAACACACTGTAATTATTTTGATTTAAAATATTTATTTTTTCACCTTATTTTGACTTAATATCGAAAGAGCACCCTTATTTTAAATCGAAAATTCTCACGTCAAAATATCTGCTGTTTTAAAAAAGTCGGTGGGCTTTTTGTTCGTTGAAATCTCCACTTTCGGATGGTGTAAAAAAATATATACATTACTATGGTAAATGTTCTCAAAAAATGCAAAGAAACGGAAAAAACTCGAATCCGAATTTTTTTTTTTAATCATTATGTACAATTTTGAGCTATTTATTAAAATTTATACTTTAATTACTCAAAAAACGTAAGAATCCATGTTACATTGATAAACAAAAAAATTACAAATCCATAAAACATTGAGATCGCAAAAAACATGCGAAAATAGTTCGCGTGACATGAAAAATTGGTTTGCAATTAAACGAATAGGCTAAGTTTCTAAGCTCGGGGGGGGGGCTGCAGCCCGGCAGCCCCCCCCCCCCCTGGTTGCGCCACTGTATTTGCAACAGGACGGAGCTCCCGCTCACAATGCTCATATTGTAAGAGCATATCTTAACAATAATTTTCCTGACCGCTGGATTGGAACACATGGACCTGTAAGGTGGCCACCCAGGTCACCCGATTTAACTGTTTTGGATTTTTTTTTGTGGGGCTACCTACAAAATAAAATTTATACCGTCCAGTACCAAACGATGGCAGATTTAAGAGAAGCCACTGAAAGAGCCTTTAGAGAGTTACAGGCACGGCATTTTATTATTTTAAATGCACCGAGGCGAATCAGAACAATGTGTGAAACATGTCTTAGGCATGATGGAGAACAGTTTGAGCAATATTTATGAGACAGTTTCCTAAATCATCAAATAATTGTAGTTTTTAATTTTTGAACGTATAACACAACTGAGTTAATTGTTATTTATATTTATAAAAGTTATTGTTATAGGAGTATATTATTAAAATTAGTGTTTTATATTTGTGAGAAGCTTGTGACAATCTGAATTGTTTAATCTTAAAATTTATACGGTGTGCTATTTAAAAAAATGTAAATTTTGAGCTTCACATCGAACACAGCTATAAAGAATTATATATTTTTAAAAGGCCTGTGATAAACTGAATCATAATAGCTAAAAATATATAGGGTGTCCCATTTAAAAAAATGCAACTGTGCTATTTTTCTCGAAAACAATTAAACATAGAACAAATCTGACTACGCCACTGGATTCTACGTAAAAAACACACAAGTTCATTTTTTACGTTTTTGATAAGTTGCAGCGTAACCGAGATACTGGGGGTGTCCCAAAATGCAAAATTTTCAAAAACACCCTGTGTATCTAAAAAACTAAGGGGCTATGAAAATTCTGTTTGTGGCGTCGTTTGTTTCTCAAAAAAGAAACATGGTGCCGCGAAAACCGCAACCTTCTATCTTTACTAATAATGCAGATAACCCGTAAAACATACGAAAACTGGACACCCTGTACAGTCTACGAGAAAATTAATACGTTATTTTCAAAAGCACCCCGTATTCGATAAGTTTATGGCGTTTGCAATTTTTATTTAGGTTAGGCACCCATGTTTATAGACCCCCAGGACAAGGTTGCCAGGTCAAGGGAAATTTCCCTAGATCTAGGAATTTTTGGATAATCTAGAGATTTAGGGAAAACTTTTGTTAAAACACCCAAATCTAGGGATTTTTAAGAGGCTTTATAGAAGCAAAAGAAAAGTTAAACTAAAATATGTTTATATTATGCTATTATACAAAATCTTCATCCCATCAGAGCGACCAAATTATAATAACGCGGATACAGCTAAGTTACTACCAGGCGTATGTTTGAAATTGCCCAAGCCGGGGAATCCCGCGCTAATTTTTGTGTTCTGGGTATCTATTCTTGACGGCAATAGAATAGAACAATCAATATAACGTGGGCGTGGTTCTCTTAAAATCACAAAAATCGTATTCTTGATGCTTGTTCTATCAATACTGATAGAAAGTTGGTCCCTAAAATAAAGTAAAATCTTTCTATGAATCAAGAATATGGTTTTTAATTGGTAGAAGAAGCAAGAACACTCCCTGGGGAGCTTTCTATTCTATTATACCGTCAAGAATAGATACCATGTGTGGTCTCGCGATTCGCATAAGGGGATTCCCATAGGCGTTGAATGTGGACATGTGGTGACTCCCACCTCAAATCCTCAATTTTAAACAGCTTTTCGCTTGCGATAGCCGGCAGTTTTTCATTTTATGTTTGAGACAAAGATACTTTTGTTTATTTTCTACGAACACCTATCCTTCCTACATTTTTAATGTTTCATAAATAAAGGTTTTGCAAAAAGTTCAAGTTTTGTTATTCTTTGAATGGGTATTACACCCTGAAACAAAATACCAATTTTTTTTGGTTATCAATTGTCAAAGCTTTCCCCTAAATTTTTGAAAAGTTATTATATAAAAATATCTAGAGAATTTTTTTCCGATCTAGGGATTTTTTAAACATATTTCTAGGGATTTTTATTTTTTTGACCTGGCAACCTTGCCCCCGGACCGGCCTGATGCAATTAGGATATATAATCTCTCTTGAGAAAGCCTGTGTATTGTGCGTTTTAAAAATTTGTCGGCGTGTTGATTCTGCGTGCATTGAAATGTTAGTGTTCATCTAGTGTGTATTATGTGGCGCCCGGGGAAAATTATCGCTCTGTGTCTGCATCTAGTAGCAGAAAACGAAATCAATTATCATTGGATGCAAAACAAATTGTTAAGAATGTGTATGAATCATTAATAAATTGATGATTATTTAAACAAGTTGCTTTGAAGGAATCATGTTTACTTACAAAAACGCCAATGCCATTTATAAAATATATCCTAAGCGTACCCGTAAGGGCACGACAAACAGGAAAAAAAAATTTAGGACCGGGAATTAAAATTAGAGGTTAAATTTTTTTAAATTATCACTGGTTTCTTCTCCTAACCTGCTGTAAAAATATGCTTCCTAGTCTATGGTTGTAAATAATAAATTTTTGCTAGAAATTTGCATTTTGTTAATTGATGTCAAAAAGGCAAGACGATATAGGTACTCTACTCTCAGAGTGCTACAAATTCGTGTTCGTGCATGGGGATTTCGAATACGGTAAATACGAAGATGGTTAAATTGGGGCATTGTCCGATGGCAGCAAGCATTTAGAAGAAATAGGCGTTACTCGCTTTTTCAACCTACCTACATAAACAATAACTTTAATCTCTAATATCATAGTGTAACAATTGTTGAAATTGTGCCCCATAAACATGTTGGGACATGCTCAACCGATGGTAGAACTCTTCCCTTAGGGCCAATTGTATTGGTTTGGGTTAACTCAAAAATGAGAGTTAATCGGGGGATAAGTATAAAAATACATTGTATAGGGAGAGGTTATTCCCAGGGACGGTTCTACGGGGGGCCCAGGACCCCCCAACATTTCTGAAAAAAACTTTAAAATATCTCGAGAAAAACAATCATGCAAAGGCTACCAAAAATTGTCGCTGCGCCAATGCGGTGCCCCCCCCCCCCCCCCAATCTTTTGGGTCTAGAACCGCCCCTGGTTATTCCCTATTCTAGGATAAACCCTCAACTCGCGGATCGGGTATAAGTTAACCCACAATCTCGGGATTAGAAGCCTGAAAATGGCGTATTTTGTTATTTTACAACAATAACCTAATTAAATTGGTTTAGGCTTTCGCGGCCAGTCGGTGAGCTAGTGTAGTCATCATTCGGGTCTAAAGGCCTAGCTACTTCCAGCACCGGAGATGGAAGGACCTCTGAAAAAGCTCGCCACTCGTGCTAGCGAAACTTTAGGAAGCAATTCCAACCGACGACGGCCTTTAGACCCGAATGATGACTACACTAGCTCAATAACCTAATTTATTTACATGATTCTTATTTTTTTATTTAAAATTATTATGGAGGCCTTTGATATTGTTTATGATTTTATTTGGGATGATTTAAATATTATTGACCTTATTATCATACTGAAGTTAGCAGCTAGTTCAAATAATACTTTCTTAACACAAACCCATACAACTGGTAAAACATTTTACCTTGGGTTAACTCACGGAATAACTCTAGGATTAAACTTAGGTTTAACTCTAAGGTAAATCCATACCTATGCAATTGGCCCTTACTCTTTTCAGAACTTCTGGCGTGATTAAACGTATCTGTGTCCGAATCCTTGCCTTTAACTCTTTCAGATTTCTAGGTCTGGTGACACAGACCCTTCTTTTTAAATCATAAATAAAAATGTAAGGGGGTATAGCATCCAGGGATCTGTGCGGCCAGTCTATAAATCCTCGCCGTTTTATCCACCTATTTGGAAATGTAACATTTAATAATAATTCACTTTTCTTGCAAAGTGGGAAGGAGGCTCCATTCTACTGGGAAAATATCCTTTGGTCTAGATTTCCACAATTAGGGAATATTCTTGGAAGTTCCGGTATTATAAATGTTTGAAGAAAATCAGGTCTCTATTTAAAAAACGAATGAGCCAATTATTATTCTGTTGACTAATATTCCAGCCCAAACATTCACTTTGTCTTGGCATTGAGAGTAACATTCAAAACTCCAATGAGGATTTTCGTCGGCATTATGGGCAATTTTGTCGATTAACCTAAATGGAAATTGGTTAATAATAGATTAAGAGGTTTTGATTTTGTCCAGCAATTGTATAACTAACGGTTAATTCCCTTTAAAACATAAATCAATTATTCGTTAAAAATCAGTTTTTATTAATATTGTGATACATGGTTTGACAGGTGTAAATAAAAATATGGAAAAATTTCTTTCTCAACAAGCTTTCCAAAAAAAATGCCAGAAGTGGTTTTCTAATTAAAAAAAAAGTTTGTTAGGGCTCTTCGAGGTCCCCATTTTTTTTTACGTGACAAAAGCAAGGCCCATCATCTTTAAGGACGTAGTTTTGGATTTTAGAGAAATCTTATTCCCAGAGCCGCTATAAGAAGCGGTTCATTTAAAATCCCCACCTTGATATGACATTTATTTAACTCTTCGTTTTTGCTTAACATTTTTACCTAGCACTGTTCCTAAATTTGACTTTACCTAGGTTTTGAAATTTATATGGTTTCCTATAATATCGTAACATTAATGCAATATATAGGCTTATATAGGTAACCATTCTAGCCTTTTTGTAGTATATCAAACTGAAAAAAAGAGTCCACATGACTTAATTTAAATTAAAATAAGAGATAATATTTAGGCATATACATTTTTCTTTCGAATGGGTGATTTTTGAGATATTTTTCATTTGATAGTGATATGGCTGTATTTTATGCGCTATTTGCTAATAAAAGGCTTGGTGGTAGAAACTATCTCTAAATAACCAAGATTGCATGATGTTGCTTCTCTAATTACAATACCTTTTTATGGATAATTGATATTAAGTATAGGTATAGAAAAATCTGTTCATGCAAAGTTGCTTAATATCAAGCAAGTCAGAAATAGTTTAGCACTAGAATAGAGTTGCTTCTACAAGGCTGTAAGTAGACATCGATACTAAAGTATAGATAATCATAATGTACAAGCTTAATACGTTCTGTTTTTTTCAAGCTAACTTGGTAATCTAGCCTGTACAAAAATATGTTAAAAATGTTACGCAGTATTATAGCAAACTGTTTTTCTCTTTTCTGGTAACAACTTTTAAAATAATTTTGTTTTTTCTATCTACTGCATTACAGAGATCAAATAGGTACGTTAACTGTTCTAGATTTGTTCGTACTTAAGTGTTATTTTATTTAAGTGCAATTTGGCATCATACGCATCATTTATTCTCTGTAAAGCTGATTTAATTACTAGTATGCTCAGCTGCCTGTCGATAAATGTTATTATTTTGTAATTATTGTTGAAAAATTAATATATACCTAGGTTCAGTCTAACGTCTTACAAGCACTGTTTCTTTTATTGCTCTTTCCGCTACACGTCTGCCATTTTGTTTTTCTATATTTTGTATGTTAATTAAGTATTTGTAAAGAGTCTTTGTGTTTTTTTTTTAATTGTTAAACTTTAAAACTCTTTACGACAAAAGATAGATATTATATTATGCTTGCTACAAACTGCTTTAAATGCTTATTCCTTTAACACTTCTTCGCTTGTTTACTTCTTAACTTCATATTTTTTGTATTCAGTTTTAAAATGGAACATTTCTTCATTGTAGTATTTTTCTCAATTTATTAGGTATAGCTTCTCCATGTGCAAGTTTTTAAGGTTGACATGGACGACAGGCCTGTTCAATCGACGTTCTACTACACACCGTTCTTGGGCCTAGACGTCTGAAGGGAGAGGGCGGTAAAATGCATAAAAAAACATTTTAGCAGCGGCAGCATGAGCGTGTGCACTTTTATGTTTTCAGTCTTAAATTACGTAAATTAGAGAAATCGTCCGTGATTCTCAGAGTCCTTAAATAAATTTTAAACATGTGAAAAATACTTCAAGTCGTTATATACAGCGTATCCGGGAAAATGTGGGAAATCTCCCGGATATGAAAAATACACTTGAAAAGAAAATTACAAGTTCATATAAACTTCTTTCGTATCGGCCTCCTCTTCGGAAATATGGGCTCCCAAAAAGCTCCCATGGAATTAAGTTTTTGACACATATTAAATCAACAGGTATATTTTAATTTTTTTTCCATAAATATGATGTATACCAGGTAAGACCCTTCAAATAACTATCCCAGAAAGTGTTGCGAATTACTCACAGCTGCAGGGACGGACTAGCTATGACACTAATTTGCCCATTTTTGTACGCCCTATATAATAAAAACTTTGGACAACGTTTTTTACATACCTTTAACCATATACTAAAAATTAAGTACTCTTCATTCATGTCGCTAATCCTAACAGTTTTCGGAAAAACGTCATTTTATTTACATCATGTATTTAGCGTATTTCGATAAAAAAAAAATACATCTTTGCTCCTATTCACGTGTTTTTTTCATATCCAGGAGATTTTCCACATTTTCCCGGACACCCTGTATAAACGTAGGCAACCACTTCTCTAGCTTGACCATGGAGATTTTCTCCCTTTGTATTGCATTTATTTTAAATTTATTTTATTAAATATAAATCACCATAAAACATTCAGTCATGTTACTCCGTAACTGGCAGATAGGCGACTCCAGATTTATTGGTGTATTCGAAGCAGCGATCAATGTGACATATTATTAAATATTATACGTGATAAAAAAGAGACAGAATACTAACCGGGACAACCTGGCGTACGATATGGACAAGTCAAAGACCGTGAAAATAGCTGGGTTGCCAGATTTAACAAAATTTTATTAATATTTCTTTAAATATATTTTAGACCTATCGCTTCATGAATTTGCCTTAAACGATTGAAATTATTTTATATATGAAAAAATATAATCAGAGTAAGTTACGGGCCGAAGAATATATTATATACCAGTGAGATATAAATAAATGTAAATAAACTATTTATAATTAATATTATAGTGAAATTCTAACCGAGCACTATGACAACAATGTATATTTTTTGCCCACATTCCTTCGGCAGCTCAAGATCGGTGACTTGGACTTTAGGTATCGTGTATATTTTCAAAAATTCCTTTAAATTAAACTTTTTTTGTTGCCCCGCAATTTTTTTCTTAATGAATTTTTATCGTTTATATTATTTGCCAACTATGCGGGTTGAACAGGCTTGTCAACCTTACAAAATGACACGTAGGAAAGGTGTTCTTTGTATGAATTCCCTAAACACAAGGAGGTCCTTAATTTGACTGGATCGTACAGTGGTGCATGGTCTGGTGCAACATAGAAAAACGCATGCAACATTTAAGGTGGTCAAATATTGGTTCTCTTTGGTTTTAGTCCGATAATTAATTTATTTTCATTTAAAAGGAATAATTTACCGTAATTCATTTACTATTTAAGGAAAAATTCTAAAATCTAAAATGGGGGGTCAAATATTCGACCGTACACCAGCAACTATCAAGTTGTCCGTCACTTCATAGTAGTAGTTGAAGGGAGGCTGAGCGACCTGGCAAGTAGACTAAAGCAATCCTTTTTGCCTGCCTCTTTCCCCAACTACCCTAACCACCTGTTCCATTGCCCAACCTTCCCAATCTCGTTATAAAGGTCAGGATATCTTTCCAGGCGAGGGCAATGAGCCAAAGATCTGATGTCTCAGTCTTCTCAGAGCCTCAAACGTCCCCCAAAAGGTTTGCTGTCTGAGTAGATATATATGCTCTTGGTACTTCCTGATCTCATGAGCTAGTAATTAATTAACAATTTTGGTCAAGAAAAAATAATATGGCAGCAATCTGCCCCATGTCATAACATAATACGAGTTACCTAGTTATTAAATAATAGGTTTCCCAGATGGGTTGGTAGATGTGGAACAATAACATGGCCTTCAAGTAGTCCCAGCGGCGCACCCAGGATTTTATGTTAGGGGGGGCCCGCCAATCAGTGCCGGAAGCAAATTTTTTAATAAACTTTTAAGTTACGCATTTTTCGAGAACTTTGTAGCTTTTTAACAGGTATTCTCAGAAGATCGCAATAGCCTAGTTCAATTCAAGTTCAAGTTTCAAGTAAATATCTAAAAAAATTGACTTTTTAAAATATCCACTTTAATAATTATTCCGGACAAAACACCACTCTTTTTACCAAATAAAATATAGGTAATAGTAATGACGACATATCCATAACACAAATATATTTATTTAAAAATATAAATTAGTACAAAGCACAACAATAAACAATATTTTATAAATAATAGAAACCAAAACTTTTTTATAACACCTTTGCATTTGTTAAATATGTCAATCTAATTTTCATCGACCCTTAGAAAGTTTATTTAAAATTTCTTCACAAGAAACAGGAACATTCTTATAAATAAATACATTTGCCAAACCATTAAGTCTTACTTGCCCGGTGGAATTTCTTAAGTACGATTTTAAGTACTTTAATGTGGAAAATGACCTTTCAGAGGTACTGGCGGTGACGGGAAGGGTAACAAAAATTTGCAAAAGTTTTTATATTGGGAAATATCATACCATTACCAGTGGCGTAACAAACACCCCCGCAGACCCCGCACCGCGGGGGGGCCCGGCTAGCCGGGGGGCCCACATTAACGGATGGCCGTCCCCCATTTAAAACTTGCTGCCAGCTTTGCTTTCCATAGGTATTTTATTTCATAATTAATTTAATTTTTTAAATAAATTATTACATTTTGTTTAATAAAAACTTAAAAACCTTTATATACGGTAGTAGACACAACAACATAAATAAAAGAATTTCGGCGATTGGAACACAAAAAAGAAAACATATTGTCGGTTTATCACGCACAAAGCACAAACAAAAGCCGCAAGCCAACAAGCCCATTTTGCCGCTTTAGCTTTTACGCCTTTGATCCTTTGACGGTACAATTGCCGCTATGAGCGCGACGCGGCTTCCTTTTTGGAATGCCATTGGAAGACTTTATTGTTTTTTATTTATTAAGTCCTGGAAATAGGAAAACCTAAGCAGTAAAAATAAAAATTATTTTTAGTTGCACTTTTAGTTTCTTGGATGACACAAGTACGGAATATTTCGCGAACGTGTTCACAGTTTGTAATTAAATTTTAATTAAGTTTTCTATAATGGATAAAAAAACTAAATACTTAAGTGGTGCTCAAAAGCGAAAGAGAAATAAAGAACGAGATGAGAAAATAAAAAAAAATGCTAAAATTGAAAATTTTTTTGGGAGTGCAAGTACGAGTAAGAGTACGAGTGTAAGTGCTACCCCAGAAGCATCAGAATCCGAACCTGGGCCTGTAGCGACAACGAGTAAGGAGATTCATGAAAGTGAAATAAGCTGCTTTCATTCTGAGGTTGAAATACAAAATTTCGACACCCAATCCGAACTATCTGATGTAATGATAAGAGACTCAGATTTTGTAATGCATGACTGTCAAAATGAAAGCAACGAATTAGATTTATTAGATTCGGACTTAGGCCTTTATAGTATAGAAAGGGGGCTCCTGAAAACGTTGGCGGGGGGGCCCACTCAGTTTTTGTTACGCCACTGACCATTACATTGAATATATAGCTTAAACATATCAGAGGGTATTTCTTTGCTATCTGTAAACTTGTCGTTCCATAATTTAAATTCGCATATTAGAATGCTTTCATTATAAAAATTTTCAAAAAATGAATAATTTGCATAAGAAGAATGAAGGCTGAGAAAGCTTTGCAAATTTTCTACTTATAATACTGAACAAAAGTAATTAAAATTATATCGTTCTTTGTATCGCGCCTGGAAATTAAAGTTTTTTTTAGTGGGTTAGTGGGTATAGTAAGTTGAAACCAATTTCATTGGGGGTTTTTGGGGGGGGGGGGGCAAGGCCCCCTTGCCCCCCCCCCCTGGGTGCGCCACTGAGTAGTCCAGATCTTAGTGTGTTAGATACATTTTTATGGGGTTAACTGCAAGATAAAGTAAATTCAGAGGAATTATCGCAGATCGAATAAGAGACTGACTATCTGTAGAAATATTAAATTTAAATAATCATCGCAGTCAAGGAATAATATAAGTATCAATTGAGCGACATAAGAAAATAATTATTACTTACAATTCCACGAGCTTAAGGTCTCTGTGTAGCATAAGGCGCCGGTATTACTATTAATAAAAGAAAATATAATTCAAGGGCAGGGGTGCGTTGGTTTATATGCAATAACCGGATTACTTTTAGAATAACCTTTATTTTTATTCTTAAGAATATGTTATAAGGTTCTCTGGTGGAAGGTCGAGGCTTTTTGCCTCCCTTGGTTTCGTCATAGCTGTTCGGTTTTACAGAAACGGAAGATGTTTTTAATTGCGTGTTTTTTGGCACGTCTCGCAACAGTCGCAACATTTACAACCTAGTAAATGAATCGTCTCGTCTGTTTAACTGTTTTTAAAATAGCACGGTATTTTTTAGTCGTTTTAAAAACGAGATATTTATCAAATGCAATAATATGGATAGAAGGTCTGGTTTGACAACATCATAAAGTTATTAGAAATGCAGATTCAAAGATAGAATCAATTTGTCATGTACATTATAGAAATTTGACCGATGTTTTCACAAATGACTAGCAAGAAAGTAAGGCTTTGTTTAAGAAAAACATTATAATCTTATACACAGAGGGCGCCAGAAAATTCTGGAAATATTGCAAATACTTCAAGAACTACATTTAATTTTTTGAAAATTGGCACATCCATATAGTTAGAAATGGCACACAGAAAGGATGAAACCGTTTCTGTAACTGCACAGGGTTAGTCGGAAAGCATTACTATTTTTTAAATTTTAATTAGAACGGCCTGTATATTTTATTGAAGAATCAAGTAAGTAGTTTCTTAAAATACAAATTCGACAATATAAGGTTTGACTTATTTATCTGTCAAAGAATAGATTTATATAAAGAAAAATAAGAATAATCATTAGAGAGATTTTTTGTTTTTGATGACAAACATTTAAAAATTTTCTCGGGTGTTCGGCAAACAGGTAAAAATAAGTACCAATAGCCTCTGGATATATTGCGACACTTAAAGGGGGTAAATATAGGGAACGATTGAGGTATATATATCATCAGGAGTGCCAAAAGGGTCTTAAAAAAAGTGCGTTGGATTTTAAATGATCTGCGTTAAAAAACACATAAATTGTCACTTGCAGGTTTTTATTTTAAAATTTACGGCGTTAAAAATAGCTCAACTAGCATCAACAACAAAGTATGAGTCAGTTGGCATGTAAAACTTTATCGACTCTGTATACTGAAAACAAAGTATTTTGAGAATTGTTCTTAAGAGTTAATTAGTGTTGATGATAGGTAGCTTCTTTTCTACTGCTTTCTTTTAGGCAGCAGAATTAAGTTAAAATATTTCCTTATCAAAGTTGACAAAGGCACGCTTCGCGAATAACCTTATATTATTATACGTATGGAAAATATACAGGGTCAGTCGAAATAACCGCAACGGCTAATTTTCTTCAAAACTACCAAGGCTAAATCAATGAATTTTGGTACAGGTGGATAACTTAAAAAATTGAATTTAAAATTGACAATTGCGACGTTGCCAGATTTTTAGTTTTTTCTGTAACGCAAGGAATGTTTTTTTTTTTAATGTAACACTACTCTTTTTTTTATTGAATTCGATTCCTCCCATCAACATTACCATTTCCTGATAGTATCAAATTTTTATCTCAAATAGTTCTATGGGAAAAAAGTTAATTAGTTACAACTCTACTTAACTCTAAAAAACTCCAATCTATTTCCATTTAAAAACGTTTCAAATAATGTGAAAAGGAAGGTTGGTAGACATAATGTACCTAATAGTATCGATAACGATAATAACAACTAACAATAACATAGATAGTAAAAATTACTTACCTATTATCGGTTTCATAATCAAATTAATGTAGTATACTATAATGTAAGTAATTTGTACTAGCTATGTTATTGTTAGTAGTTGTTTGTTGTTATTATTGTTATCGATACTATTAGGTATGGAATACATCATGTGAGAATTTAAAAGATACTAAATTGTAGGTATACTATTTCATTGGAAAATTAGAGTAACTTTTAAAGTCCAATTTCCAATTTTCCGCAGTATAAAATTGGCCTGGTGTATTTTATCGTTTTACGAAGGTCAAGGTATAAAGCCCAATTTTAATTACAAAACGTAGGTACTAAATCAACTAAACGCCAACGTCCAAGAAATCGACAACTATTAGTGTTCTATCCGTAAAATGACATGCCATTGGGTCATATTAATCCTCTAAAAAACTCGTCAGGATGGACATTCCACTTTCTTTTTGCGTACTTTTCATTTTTTATTTTGACGCCCATCGTATGAAAATTTGCTACATAGTTGCTTTTTTTTCTTTCAGGATTGGTTTTCACGGCAGCAATTGGTCCTTGTAGTTCTCTTTATTAATATTTCGTTGGCCATAATGTTTTTCAAACTGCTGACATAGTATAAGGTGAGCGTCGGCCCAGACGCAACTTGAGGACATCAATTTTAAATATCTTGAATCTAAACAATTTTTGGAATATTCTATTGACATTTTTACTGAGTACATTCTCGTGTTTGTACAATACTTGACGAATGTACGCCAGAGAATTGTAGGGAACTGAAATCCCTGGAACGATTTTAGAAGAATGGCCAAAGGACGCTATGAGAAACGTGTGTTCTCAATGATGGAACTAAAAGGGTTTAGTGTGTATTTTAAAAACATTTATCTTACTGTTGGAGTTTTCAAATTTTATCTTTGTTTATTTTGTGTCTTGTTTTGTTGCTTTCCAATTTTTATAGTTTTGAGTAATTTGTAAAACCTAAGTATCTTAAAGATTAAAATTAAATTCTTTGAAGTTTGAAAACTTGATAATATTAATATATTTTTTGTTGTTTTATTAAGTAATTATTATATTAAGTGGGTATCACTCGAAAATTAAAATATAAAAATTAAATAATTACTGTAACTTTTGGTCTCAGTCGGCCCAATATACTTATTTTTGATTACATCTTAGTAATATGTAATGAGCTATAGAATGAAGTGGCAAAACAAGGCATAAAATCATATAATTAAATTATTTATTTTACTTGTTAAACTTTATAATCAGTCTATTTAGTAACAATCTTTACAATGCTTTAAATATTTTATAATCAGTTTCAGATTAGTAGTTTTATTTGGCTTTAATAATATAATTAGATAAATTGGTAATAGGTTTATCCAGTGGCGTAGCTAGAGAGGGGGCGGGGGGGCGGACCGCCCCGGTTGTCACCCTTTTAGGGGTGACACCCGACCCACCCGATAGCCCGACAGTGATGAAAAAAATACACAAATCATAATTATGACAATTTTTATCAACAATAATAATCACTGAGTAAAGCCACTTTTATTTTTTTTTTTAAATCATTCAGTGGTTATTAACATACATACAAAATGTGTTATTTACTTATATGCGGCTCATTTTACTTTACAAATCACAATTTTATTTTATAAAAATAAACACAAAAATTGCTTTTATATTTTAAGATCTAAGAATCTTCTTACTTCTATCATCTCTCTTGTTATTAAATTATTCAAAATAATTGTCTTAGTTTAACAACATGCATAAGCCCTGTCCTAATTTTATCCGTTAACCGAATTCATTTTAATATTCTTCGTCCCTTCACCGCAAGAAACAATGTTGGATTTTTCCTTGTTGACCGAATTTATTTGGTATTTTTAAATATTAATTTAATTTAATTTCTTTGTTAAAAAGCCGCCTCTAATTTTAAATTTTACTTTATCCACAAAAAAGTTCGGGCGCACGTTTGACTTTGATTCGCCTTCACCGGTGATCGGTGCCGCTACCGCTTACAAGTGCGGAGCTATTGGCGGCAGCGCACCGCTTAATCAAAGACAAAACGTTATACCTTTGTTAGTTGCTGCCGAGAAAAGCGGAAGAATTTTACTGAAAAAAAACTTAAAGGGATTAATGCAAATCGTTGGAAATATTGAAATAGGTAGGCGTTCCTAAGCAAATACTGATGAATTGAAATTGGCTGTATCAAAATTTTGTAATTTTTATGACGATGAAGTATCGGAAGCCGAACTCCTCTTGGAGATACCAAGACTCCGCCGACGTATTCAAGCGGCCAATATATCAGTGTCTAATTGGTTGTCTCTAGACTTTTTAAAGTTTATTGTGCAATGGGATTTTATAGAATCTGTGCCAAATCTTGTGGTCGCTCTCAAACTATTTGTAACAATTTGCGTATCGGTAGCCTCGTGTGAAAGAAGTTTCAGCAAACTCAAATTAATAAAAAAACTATTTGAGGGCTACAATGACCGAAAGAAGACTCAACAGTCTAAGCATGTTAACAATAGAACACGAGGCAACGCAAAAAATAAATTTTGAGGACGTAATTAGTGAGTTTGCAGCTGTTAAATCTAGAAAAAAGAGCTTTTAAGGTACTTACATATTTTTGTTTACTCATTTATATTTTAATTAGAAAAAAATAATAATCAGTTTTCATTTTTGGGGTGACACCACGAATTTCACCCCGGGTGTCACCCATGCTAGCTACGCCACTGGGTTTATCCCAATTAAAAGATATCCCAACCTTTTCTATTAAACCTTTAAATTACACTTTTTCTCAGATAATATAATAATTGTATTAATTGTAGTATATGAACCTAGAACGACGGTTTTGTTTATGTTTCTTTTATTTGTATTTTTAGGATGTGATGTTTTTGTTTTAAAGGCAAAAAATAGATTATTTATTAGTTATTTTTTAAATTATATGAAAATAATTATTGTTATAGATAGGGTAATCTTTTGTTATTTGAAGTTAAAAAAGTTTTTATAATAATTTTGCTGGCAGAAAATAAGTAATGTACATTTTTAGGAAAAAAAAAACAATTATTTTACAAATTTATCAAATTGAAAGTTATCTCTTATTCTGTTAGGTACTATAAACCTAAAGTCTAAAATCCACTATTTTGCGTGCCTTGTTCATACTTTGTAAGTGATTCGTAAAAACCATATATTGTTTGTAACTTTTTGCAGACATACCAATTTTTACCACTAATATAACGTAAACTATACAATTACAAATATTTTAAAATTTCTAGATTCTTATGGATCAACAATGTATGATGTAATATATACCTAATGTGTCACTTTATATTTTCAATTTAATAAAAAGGGGCTGATTAAAACTTTTCCTTAGTCATATTGACTTTTTGACTTTGCGTTTTATTTTACCCTACCAAGAAATAGGTGCTACTCCAGTATTCCTATTTGCCGTTTGTAAGTACCAAGGCTTACTGGGATTTATGGAGGAGTGAGTGAAACAGAATACAGACCTGTTCATAAAAACAACAAGTGAAGATTTGACTTTAACTCGGGTCATACCTATACCTACTATGCATGGCCACAGTATTCTACTACTGGGCTTTTAGATATACAAACCAAGTGTATCCCGAGAAGCAAACCAAAATTGTAGTTGATTGTTGATATTTTGACGTCTTGATTTAATAAACAAAACCAACTTCAAAATATTTAATTAATAATAATGAAGGCAGAGACACAATTAAGATAGAAGCAATATGCAAAAGAAATATATAAGGTAATAAGAAATAAAAAATATAAATTATTATGGCACAATATAATAAAGCAATTTTTAGCGAGATACCGTTTTATGAACGGTATCAGTAACCGATTCGTTTTTGCGACAGACCGGTAATAGGGGAAGGTGTTATGACGTCGCCCAATTACGTCACCGCTTTGTAAAACGGTATCTGTTTCTGTAACACAGGTCTGAGGGAGTTACTGCCGGTTAACCGGTTGATTGACGTGAAGTATCAAATTTTGCCTTCTGTCGAATCATATCAGATTTAGGTTATTCAGGAGTGCTTTAAACGTTTTTGTTTTCAATCGAAATAGCTGAAAGAATACTATTTCATTATATTTATCAATCCACACAATATAATCCATTAATGGCCTCTTGTGGGACTCCCTCAATATAAAATAGAGAGGTAGTTTAAACGCTTCTCGCATAAAAAGAATTATTATTTGATGATTGCCATAAAATATTAAGGCTTATTCAGACAGATATAGAAATTGGTACAGCAGTAATGACATTTTTCTGCTTTACTTTATTAAATATAAAAAGATAAACTATTAAACAAATCTAAGACAAGAGATAGACAAATCACAATAACCTCACTTTTGGTTACACCGGTTAACCGCATATTTTACAAGAAGTCATTTTGGCGCTCACTTGGAACTCCGGATAAAGGAGGTAAAGAGAGGGAATTTTTTTAGAGTGGGGTAGTAACCGCACCGATTATAGGCGGTTGTTAACGATATGTCGCTAAAAATTGCTTATAGTGTTTCCTCCCATTACTTGCAAGAAAGATCGGCCAATGAAATTGTTGAATTGCTAACTGTCAATAAATCGACATCCTAACCTTTTAACTATTAGTTTTTTAGACAGAACAGGTTATCTTGGTATTTTGCTGTTTCATACTATTATCAAAAAATATGATTTTTGTAAGCTCACCAGTGGCGGATTTATAGGGGGGGGGGCGAAGGGGGTTTCGCCCCCCACCTGAGAATTGCTAAGATAACCACCGTAAATATTCAAACGGTAACAAAAATAGGGCCAATTTACTGATATTGGAGGAAAGCCAGTTTTATTCCTATTTTAGACTACATTATATTAGATTTAACCGCAAGATTTTCTGACAAATCGTTACATTGTTTTTCACTTAATGTATTGCTTCCCATAAATTTACTGCTTTTGACGGACTACAGCATAAAGAAAATATTTCATTAATATGTAATCAGTTTTTAGGATTAACTGAAAGTGTTGAAAATGAGATCGCGAAATTGTTAGGGGAAGTATAAATTTATCAAAAAACCATTGAAAAAAATACTTCATGTCAAACTGCTATTGAAACAATCGTCAAAATAGATCAAAACTTTTATCCCATTATCGCAAAGTATTTAAAAGTTTTAGTAACGTTGCCAATATCAGTGGCAACTTCTGAAAGAAGCTTTTCCACATTACGAAGGGTTATGAGTTGGATACGTTCTCGTATGACACAAGATCGTTTGGATCAATTGGCCTTGTTGCATGTTCATAGAGACATAGATATTGAAGTTGACAGGGTGATTGATAGATTTGAAGATTTGCTAAGGTATCTAGAAAGTTGCAATTCGTTTTATAGTAATTATTATTATCATAAAGCAATTTGTAATAATTGCTCTACTACAATTTTATTTTGTTTGTTTTGGTTACTTTACTTTTTAGTATTATTTATTTAACTAAGATTCCCTAAGTTTGCTTATTTTTTTCTTTAGACTGCTCCATTACATGTTTCATCGTGTTTTTTTTTTATTAATTATGAAGCTAATGTTATTTTCTCTTTTATGTGTTACGTTTGCTTAAAAGTAAAAGGTAAAATTAAATTTTGTCATTAAGTTTTTTAATTTACTATTTTAGGAGTCAAAAGAATTTTCCGAACATTGCGTCCCAGGTGACCACCTACATCTCTGTGATATCTTAATTAGGGAGTAAAAAGGGAACCGTATTATACAGGGTGGCGCACCGAAAACTTTCCACCCAGGTTTATTTTCTTGTTAATAAATAAATCAAAATTCGCTCGAACACGGGAACCTTAGTTCTCAGGGGGACATATTATTTTGCTATTTTCATCCCCCCTGCTGGAACCCCCACGACGGGGTGGCTTCCACCCTTAAAATCCTAAATGGAAAGAGGGGTCGAGTGACACCTTATTTTAAAGGGAATTAAATTCCCTTTCAAACGCGACCTTGCTCGTTTATATCGAGTGAATAGTTACTGAGAAATAGGGCTAAAAAAAAAATTAAAAGTGATAAAATTTGTTACCGCTTGTATCAATCAAGTAAATGTTGAAAATGTCCACCTCCAACCTCCATGCAATTGTAAAGGCACTGTTCAAAATGTTCGCGAACATTATGGAGCATTGCGGGAGTTATTTGTCGGCACTCACACTATTCGTTGTCGCAAGTCTTCCAAAGGATTCGGTTGGGTTGCATACATTTTAGACTTTAAATGTCCCCACAAAAAAAAGTCCAGTGGAGTCAAATCAGGCGATCTTGCAGGCCATTCAATAGGACCTCTTCTTCCAATCCATTTTCCAGGAAAATTTTCATCCAGAAACTGTCGAACATCGAACGCATAATGCGGGGGTGCTCCGTCTTGCTGAAACTAAATATTTTCGGGCCGATAACGGTCATTTTCTTCTATGGCATTCGTTAAAGCAGGGTTAATAGTGGTTTCTAACAGGTTCAGGTAAATTTCACCTGTTAAATTTCCAGGTATAAAATACGGCCCAATAATACGGTCCCCAAAAATTCCAGTCCACACATTTAATTTTTCGGGATGTTGAGTATGCACTTCTCTAAAAATTCTAGGGTTGGAATCCGACCAATATCTGCAATTTTATCGATTGACAGTACCGTGAAGAAAAAAAGTGCATTCATCGGAGAAACAAATGTTGAAAATAAATTGTGGATTGCGAATGATTATTTCACTAATTAATTCGCAAAATTGCAAACGGCGATCGTCATCATAAACCTATTTTTATTTTGTGGTGCAACAAACACCCACTCTCATTACGAAAAATGATAAACATAGTCATTCGCATACGCCTCTTCCATCTACGGCATGACTGGAGATGAATGAAAATTGGTTCCATACCAGTACCCTTAGGTACACCATCTTTAACAATTTCGGGTGAACTAAGCACGTCCCCAAACCTGACGTGTTGGACTAACTTAACTGTCAAAGACCTTTCACACAATGATCTCATGCACACTCAAGGATATCAACCAAAATGGAGTGGGACACCGAGACACAGTGTCTAAAGCCTTTAAAAAGTCCAAAAACAATGCATCCAAACCCTTGGCATCCGCCTTGCTGTGGCCCATTGTTGTTTAAACATTGGACAAGTCTGTCTTTCAAACATTTTGCATTTTCTACATTCTTATTCACGCTTATTGACCCATAAAAATTGTTATTGTACCTCTACTGCCAAATTTTAAAAGTGGAGTGACAACTGAAATTTTGAAAGCTTGAAAAACAGTACCTGTATTGAATAAATTTACTTAAAGTACCGTAAAGCGGTCTTTACACCTGTTGATTATTGGTTCTACCTGTCCAATGTTGTCTAAATAGAGTTATTTATGTGCTAGTGGAATACTTATTTGGGAGTATAAAAAAGGGTCCAATTACATGTCCCGCAAACAATCCAGCCCAGACATTATTATGCAAATTATTGTAAATATTACATACCTCCTGATATCTCTGTTTATCGCCAAACCCCCTTAAAATTAAAATATCAATTCTCTCTGTTTCAGTAAGTAAAAATGCCATGCTATTTTCTTTTTGTCTATTTCTGTCAGAATTTCAGTTTCAGATGTCAAACTATTAATTATTTATTAGTAACCATGGTCGTGCCTTATTTGTTGTTCACTATGTTCGAAAATCGCATCGTTATACGTTATTATTGGAAACGCCAATTTCTAGGAAAGTAATGAATTTAGGTATAACACATGGTTAATAAAAAATGTTTAAAATTGAGTCGACAATCAAAATAAGTAAAAATATACAGGGTGTTTATTTAAAAAAATATAACTATCATTCTCCACAACTTTGTGGGCGACCCTGTATATTTCAATTTATCACCGATATGTAGATTTTTAACAGCCCTACATTTTTTATATAGGACGTTTTTTGATAACCCCTGTATATTTTGAAATAATCGACCGTTCTGGTAATTTTTCCTAACCCTGTATATTATATGTTTAGGCATTACATTGAGTCTTAAGCTTCATGCTTCTCTGAACATCTATGACATACTTTTTTATTTTTGCATTCCTTGCCTGATAAAATTGTTGGCAATTAATGTATTTTGGGATAGAAATATCGTCGTAAACAGCGTTTCGTTCCCAACCAATACAGATTTTCTGAACACTCTTTTGTCCTTAGTAGAATTATGCTTAAAGCCAGGTATTTTTATTTTAAGGTTTTTAAGTTGGTTTCCAAAATTTCATAATTTTGGAGCCATTAAGGTAAAGGACCCAGTATCTGACAGGTCTCCAATAGTTGACAGCCCTACCAAAATTTCGGTAAAATAAGAGTTTGTCTGCAATAAACTCCCTTAAAACATGCCTAAAAGACAACTGTCTCCATCTGTTACCCAATGTACGATTTTAGCCTTGGCAGTTCTTTTCCCGCCAAAATGGTGCCATGTTGTATTTATTTTATTTATTTATTTATTTATTTATTTACATTACCTACCCTACAGGTTAAATAACCCAACTACAAGGCAGGACCATGAAAAAGTTTACACAAAAAATAAATATACTAAAAGTGAAGCTAAAAATACTAACAAAAGTAAGCTAGTCTATACATAAACCTAAACTAATTATTCGAATATAAGAAAAGTAACAGTAAGAAAAGAAAAAGAGAGACTGAACATAGAAAATCATGTCACTGGACAAAAAACAATACCAGCCGCACAATCTCAGTTTAAAGTATTAATGCAGCACTAACCTCTTTACAGTACTGACCGAAGAACTGAAAAAATCTAAATCAAACCGCTTATTATATCTCTCACACATTTGAAAGACAGGAGAAAACTTTAAAATATTTGTCTTTGGATTAGGCAGGTAGAAAGTCATATTTTGTCGTGAATTCAATCGTGGCACATTAAAATTAAGCTTACCCAATATATTAATACAGTCGAGTTGATTGTTTAGTAATTTATACAGAGCCATTAATAGGTGGTAATCACGGCGATCCCTGAGTGATTCATATTTAAATCTCTGAAGAAGTAGAGTCTGGGGAAAACCCTGCATGGGATATATTCCGTCGACCCTAAAGCTAAGGTACTTTAAGAATTTTCGCTGCACCCTTTCAAGATTATCAATGTGAACATTATACTCAGGTGTCCAGATCACTGCGGCATATTCTAGTTTCGATCTTATATATGCATTGTATAAGCTTGTTAAGACATCAACGCTGTTAAAATCCCTAGTGCAGCGCACAATAAATCCATAACTCTGAAGGGCTTCACTAATAATCTTATTTATATGGGGTATAAAAGAAAGCTTTGAATCAAAAACGACACCCAAGTCGCAAAATGAGTCAGAGCGAGAAATAATTTTATTTTCAAGAATATAATCAAAATTAATTACAGAAAGTTTGTGTATTAACAGGTGCATGTTGTTGTGAACTTAAATAGTGTTTTTTAGTAAATGTGTTAAGAAATCTCTAGTGGAAAAGTTGTGATAGCCAAGGTATGTATCATATTTTTATGAAGAGTAAAATTTACCTTATAGTAGGAAGTAAAAGTGACTGTTTGCTGTATTTGTTTACCTTTAATTTGTTTGAGGTTAGGTTTTTAAGGGGGTTGTCAAGTATTGGTTCCAAAATATAATTTGGCTCCAAAAGCTGACAGGGGTGTCAACTTTTGGTGTCAAAGCGGTTTATATCATTTGAACTTGTATTTTATCTCTTTTCATTCCTCTTAAAATACATTATCCATAAATGTGACTTTCGCAGTTATAACGTGCCGATATCCAATCGCTGACACCCCCTGTCAACTTTTGGTGCTTGATATGTCAACCTTTGATCCTTTCAGGTCTTGAAGGTGGAAAATATGTCTACTCGAAAGAAAAAAACTCTTAAAAACTACACAGAAGAAAGTATGCTTTCAGCATTGGAAGATTGTGACAGAGGATTATCAGTAGCTGCATCGGCTAAAAAACATGGTGTACCGAGAATTACATTACTCTATAAAACAAATGGGAAATATCCCAGAACTTCGAAAATGGGTCCAGAATCCTATCTTAACAAAGAGGAGGAAGGAATTCTTTGTGAATGGATAATTAATACCGCAAAGGCAGGGTTTCCAATTAGCAAAAATCAGCTACTAGACAGCGTGCAACAACTCATCAAAGAACTGAATCGGCCAACCCCTTTTAAAAATTACCGTCCAGGCAAAAAATGGTTGGCACTTTTTTTAAAGAGAAATCCAGAAATTTCTCTTAGGACACCACAAAATCTAACAAACTCCAGAGCTTCCGTGACTCCAGAACGGCTTGGTCATTGGTTCCAAGAGGTTTTTGAATACTTGCAGAATTCCAATCACGACAATATACTCAATTACCCTGCAAGAGTTTTTAACTGTGATGAAGCAGCCTTTTTCCTTAATCCCAAGGGGGACAAAGTGTTGGCAAAAAAAGGAGAGAAAAACATATACCAAGTCGTTAATAATGATGAAAAGGAATGCTTAACAGTTCTTGTCACTGGAAATGCTGCCGGAGATATGCCCCCACCTATGATTTTATTTAGGTATGAACGAATTCCAAAAGACGTTGCCTTCAGTGTCCCAGAATCATGGGGCATTGGAAAATCAGACTCGGGGTGGATGACGGGGGAGACCTTCTACGAGTTTATAGCAAATATATTTCACCCATGGTTTACAGAAAAACAAATCGAGTTGCCAGTAATTCTATTTATAGACGGTCATGCATCGCACCTTACACTTCATACTAGCCGTTTTTGTGATCAAAATGGGATTATTTTAGTAGCCCTCTACCCAAACGCAACGCATTTAATACAGCCTATGGACGTAGCTGTGTTCAGAACTCTGAAGGGTGGTTGGAGAGAAAACACCAGAAAAGTTAGGCTAGAACGCAGTCAGAATCCATATATAAAAAAGACTGATTTCGCAAACCTTTTGAAATATACTATGGACGAAAGGCTCGGTCCTAATATCCTGCAAAATGGTTTCAGGAAATGTGGTCTGTGTCCATGGAACCCTAAAGAAGTGCAGTTGAAAAACGATTCTGTTATAAGAGATAATGGAGAAAAAGGAGATCTTACAGAACTTAAAAAATTTAAAGAAGGAATGAGGTTTTTGGAAACCCAAATAGATACAGAGAAAATTAACAAGTTTAGAAAAACGGAAAGATGGGAAGGGGCAGTAGAGGACATATCTCTTTTTCAATTATATAAAAAAATTGAAGAGAAGGTAAAAAAGTTAAGGAAGGAAGCAGGGGGAGAAGATTTGAAAAATAGTCTATGTGTCAACCAACACGAAAACGACCTAGACAACGAAGAAATTCAAAATTTAGTAACATGGGACAAATTAGAAATTGATAAACAAGACGACAAACAATCATCGGCGATAGTCTATGTAAATAGTGACCAGCCGTCAACCTCTCAAAAAAAAACATCAATTAAAATAATTAGCGATATATTGATGCAAAGGACCAACGAAAAAAATGTATCATCGGCCAGTGAACATCCGAGCAAAGAACCGACGACGTCTCACGAAAGAACGCCTTTAAAAATAATTAGCAATTATTTATTACAAGACCCCGAGCAAAACCCCAAAGAAGATAAAACTATACCATCTCCGTTTAAGAGAGCTCTTATATGGCCTGAGCCGAAGCCGGCCAAAAAAAAGAGAGCAGCAAAAGAAAAAATTCCATCGGTAGTAACTTCCAAAGCATGGCAGGATTATCACGAATCAAAAGAGAGAAGGAAAAAAGAGGAAGAAGAACAAAGGATAAAGAAAGCCGAGGAACGACAAAAAAAAAAAGAACTGCAGGTCAAATTAAAAGAACAGAAAAAGGCAGCAAAAGAGAATAAAACAAATGCTAAGAAACATTTATCAAAAAAACGAACCTACAGGTATAGTTTTTCATCAGATTCTGAAGCGTCTGATTCTTCTTGGAAGTCTTCCGGAAGCAGCGATGACATGCAGGATGATAATATGGATGCAAATGGCGATGAAGAAGAACAATTATTAGTTGACATTCGTAACAAGAACAAGGTATTCAAGGAGAGTGATTATGTTTTGGTCGAGTTTCCTGGAAAAAAGCGACAGCATAGATACGTCTGTGTTATTCAAAGACTGTTGTCGGAGAGCGAAGCAGAAGTTGTCGCAATGAAACAATGTGAAAATGCAGAGTTCTTTAAACTAAATGAAGATGATATCAGCATAATTTGTTTAAAACAGATAATAAAAAAACTCATAGTTCCAGATATGATTATATGCGGAGATCGTTTAAAATATAAATTCAAAGAAGAATTATCTGTTGATGGCTAGTTTTTCTATATGCTCTAAATGTAATCTTGATTCTACTTTTATATTTATAAAAATTTATTTTGTGTTATTTGCTGATATTCACCTGCGTACTTAATGTAATACCTTAATTACTTTTCAAAGTTAGTTTAAAAAAGCTGTTTTGTTTGTTCAAATCATCTTAGTTATTTATGTTTTCTTATTAAAAGAGTTAATAAGTTGTATTATGTATTTTTGCGAATATTTGTATTGTATGTGTTCTACCAAAGTTAGGTTATTAACTAAACTATGTTTGTATGGTAATATATGTATCATTTAACAAGTATTCTAGATTTTCTCTCATATTTTTATCTGAAATACAAGGTGTCAACCAATGGGTCTAAGACTGTTAGCTAATGGTATTAAAGAGAATCCTTACAAAATTTTTGTTTAAATGCGTTCTAAAGGTTTTTAAAAATTATTTGAGAATGACAAACAATAACAAATATATGTATTTTGATATAGCCTTAAACTGCTTAGTTTAGAATAATAAATAAAATAGTTTTGGCTGAAATGTCAGCTTTTGGTTCAAAATGTTGTCAAGAAATGGTTATATCCAAATTTTCATATGTCAGCTATTGGGTATTTTACACTAATTCAAAAAAAATATGTTGTTTTTCTAAGACTAAGGTATTTTTACGATTGTAAGGGGTACAAAACACCGTGAGACACATCACCATCATATTACTTTTCTTTAAAAAATTGAATAAACCAGTAAAAAATTATATTTATTCTGAAATTTTTCTTAACTTGTCAGCTACTGGGTCATTTACCTTACTTTTATTGCAGATTTTCCTAGTTTTTTGGAGTCTTGTAGTGACGGTAGTTTTAGCTTATTTTTTCCATCTGACAGCTCTCTTGATGAGTCAGTTCTTATAATATGGTACTTATACCCATTTCAGCGGCGTTTAATTTTTCTTTAATTACTTCCTTCTTTGTTGCTATGCCGACTTGTTGATGTTTGTACAATTGTACATAATTACAATTTTTGGTATATTTTTAATAAAGCACCAGAGGAGGTTTGTTTATATTTTTCATGAGTGGTATAACTTCTTTCGGAACCTGGATTTCCAGATTGGGATAAAACCGGATAAAACATTGCCTAATTTATTTTCCATCACCTTAATTTTTTTTGAGGAATGTCTTGTTCTTTTGATTCCTGTCAAGTCAATTTTTTATTGTGGGGTTGTCACCTCAACTTATTGGGCATGGACATGATAACAAGATTGATTGGCACTATCCTTTGCAGAAAATTCCGACGTTTCCTGTTACATCGATTTTATATACTCTACAGACAGTGTCTTCCGCTGTGGAGTCAGATTGTACGAGTGATAGAAATCGAAAAAAATGTCGTTTCTTCAATGCAATACTATTTTTGGTTTGTGTTGCAGTCTAGTAATTCCTGATAGATGCCAACTATTTCACTAGGCCAACGTAGTTTGGTGTTAAGTATTGAAATCACTTCCTGTCACATTTGTTGCAGTTTTGGGGCCCATAAAAGGGAAATTCTTATTTGGGCATTCGGCAATCTTTCTGCCTTATTTTGGTACTTACAGCTAATTTAGCATTTCAAGCAGGACGATGAGCTATAAACTTTACACTCCACACCTCACACTTTTTATCTGCACTTAGGTAGCTACTTATAGTTATAAATTTAAAAAATATAACAAAAACATAGAAATATTGATTTACTCGTCAGTTACTTCGTGATGTGTGCAAAAGTTTAAAGTGTTTTAACTTTTTTTCTAAGTCTTCGATTTTTTTAAAAGCAAAACTGAGCTGGTCCAATTTTAGTTCTAATTCCTCCATAGTCAAATCAGTCTGTGTTGAGATATCAGCTGTATTAGCAGCTTGTTCTTTGCCTGCTTCGTTCTCCATACCATCTTCCAAAAACTCTACAATCTCTTGCTTGACCTGTAAAAATAATGTATTGTTATTATTATTATTATTAAAAGTTCTTTATTGGTTACCCAATTGGCCTTTAACCTAGGTCGCCACAGTGAATTTAGCTTTTTTTTTTATATAAAGTAATTATGAAGAAATTAAATTGTTGACAAAAAAAAATGAATTACTTAACTATCTTTTTTAAAAAAAATGTTCCTTTAAAAGATAGAAAAAAACAAACAAAATACCATTGTAGATCAAACAAGTTTTCAAAAGTTGTAATTTTGTACATAATAAGCTGGGTTCGGGATTGTTTACGGAGCTGGAGTAGAGTTAGAGTGGCGTTTTAATCACGTGACCTTAGAGTTTTAGGTGTATGAATGGTCTGTCCCGAACGCTCGAGTTTTTAGAGTTAATCACCATAACCTCAATCGCTTGTTTCGTCTTTCTGCTTCATCACAGGAGGCATTAAATGTCAGACGCCGATCCCTAGTACACACATGCGCCAGTCATTTTACAATGTTGCCCTATTTGCTCATTATTAGACGGCGCGGGATATTTAAAATTAATAAATCAGAATATAAAGGCGACTTTTTACTTTATGTAGTGGAAAAGGACGGGTATGTATATATTAACTAGCTTAACAGTAAACACGGATAGTAAAAGTAAAGCAAAAGTTACGCTATTTCTAAATATTTGTATTGTAATAAAATAAAAGACATTAAATTCATAGGAAACAATGTTTCTCTTCCCAATTTTATGCACTATTTTGAGATGTCGGTTTAAATCGCTTTGATGTGTGAATATTTTTTCACAATGACTGCATGCTACTCCAATAAACGACGAACATGAAGGGCCGGCTTACTCAACATGATGAGCAACTTGGTAATGTTTATTTAAATTGCCACGAAATTTAAATGTTTTTTGTCAATATTCGCACGGTAAAACCATAATTCCGATACTTAAGAATAAAAAGCAAAACAAGAACCTGCAAAACTTGAATAGGTAAATTGGTAAATTTTCTGAAAAGCAAACACAAAACACAACAACCTTTTGTCTTTATATAAAAGAACACAATAAAATATAACCTTAGAATTTCCTTCTATGACAGGACAAGACAATCCTGGAGTTTAGACAACGTTGCAATTCGCGCACGCGCATATCAGGGATCGGCGTCTGACATTTAATTCCTCCTCTTCATCACTTATTGTGGTTTATTATTTTATATTATGTAAATATTTTGTGTTTTTTGTACCTTTATTATTTAATTTACAATATGAATTTCTTTCGTCATCTGGTGCCAATACCTAAGTTGTCAGAGAAATATTTTTTGAAGATGTTTCTGATGATAACAATAAGTTATTGTCCGTAATAATTGGTTTGGTCTTGGTCCACTACTGCGGAATGTGTTTCTGAAGATATTTCTTGCGCATTCATGTTTGATTGAAGACAAATGAGCTAAACTCATAACCTATGAATATGTAAAATACTAAAAACACAATCACTGCGCATGCCCGCTCCAGAGTTCTTCTCTCGCATGGTGGAACTCTTGGAGTGAGCTCCTTTAACTCTGTGTCGCAATACCCAACCGCACTTCGAGTCACACCTTTTATTCGAAAGGACAATACCCGAAAGGAATCGGGAGCGTTTTGTGCACATAGAGTTAAAAGAGTGGGCATCTCGAACCCACAACAAAACTTTTGAATGACATAGTAGTGTAACAGCTTTGGTAATTATCTATTATACGCACACCACGCCGATTTTGATGATTTTTTCAGGAAACACGTACTTCGATGCGTAGATTACGAATCCGAAAACGAAAGTTGTCGGAAAAGCTTAGTTTCTAAGATATTTTCTTCTTAAGTTACGATTTTTCATGGGTTTGTTTACATCGTGTTTACTTGGGAATTTTCACGTTTTTCAGCCACCTCTCACTACTTTTTAGGTTACACAGGATATATACTAATTTAAGTCGTGGTTAAAAGAAGGAAAATGCGCGTTTTCCTTCTTTTAACCACGATTTTCCACTATGGGAAGCCATCGAAGAAACGAGGTTAGGGTAACTTTAAGTTTTAGATTTTATGTTGGTCGCCATGACTAATATTTTGTGCGAAACTATTTATATTTAAATCAATCTAGTGGGCGCTCTTTTTTCAATTTTTTTCGTTTTTAAAAGTGCTTTCCACTACTTTTCAGTCTCCGTCTTTTTATTTAGGAATTTCAGATACAAATTCCCAGCTCCAATAAATAATCAATAAGCGGCAAATAAGCATTAGTTAATACTAAAAATTCAGTGAAATTCATTTTTTGGAATAGCATTCTAATAAAAACCACACTTAATAATGAAAATAAAGCCGCATTGGTTGGTAGCGTAATTTAAAAACGAAAAAAATTGAAAAAATCGCGCCGACTGGATTAATTTAAATTTAAATAGTTTCGCACAAAATATTAGTCATGGTTACCAACATAAAATCTAAAACTTAAACTTACCCTAATCTTGTTTCTTTGATGGCTTCCCATAGTGGAAAATCGTGGTTAAAAGAAGGAAAATGCGCGTTTTTATTCCTTCTTTTAACCACGATTTAAATTAGTATATATCCTGTGTAACCTAAAAAGTATTGAGAGGTGGCTGAAAAACGATAAAAATCCCAAGTAAACACGATGTAAACAAACCTATGAAAAATCGTAACTTAAGAAGGAAATATCTTGGAAACTAAGCGTTTCCGATAACTTTCGTCTTCGGATTCGTAATCTACGCATCGAAATACGTGTTTCCTGAAAAAATCATCAAAATCGGCGTGGTGTGCGTATAATAGATTATTACCACAGCTTTAAATATTTTTTTAGTTCGTCACAAAAAATAATTTAAAAAATATACTTATTGCGTAGGTACCTCTACAGATAGTGCTCTTAGTCTCTTTGAACTTTGGTGCCTGCCAACATCGCTTTCTCTTTTTTCCACTGGTAGAAACGAATGTCCCATATTTTGAGATGGAACCCAGTCTGGGTGATTTTCTTCTATTAAGGAAGCTGGCTTTCCTAAAAACATTAATTAAATAAGTTACATAATTAAAGCTGGGAAAGTTAGTTTTCACAGACAAATTCCACGAAATTAATTGTTCCAGAACACCTGACCTTTACAGATTGATGGAGGATGGAGGGCACGCATACCAATTTTACATTTAATTTAACCATTGTATTTTCGATCGTTGTTGTGTTATTTTTTTAGTATTATTTTGCTGAATATTAAGTAAACGTGTCTACAAGTGAACAATACTTTGTTCTTGTGGCGATATTAAGTGCCGGTATGACCAAAAACTTAAAATCCCTGATCCTTACAAGTTGCCCCATGTAGGTATCTACGATAGACCTGGTGAATTTATCTTATTTGTAACAGTTTATATTAGACAGCTGACTATAAAAAGGCTTGTGAGATTACAAATACTAATTTTTTATTTATTTAATTACTAACCGTTTATAAAATGACGGGAACACACACGTCCATTTCTAAGTTGACTTTCAGTTAAGGGGCTCCGTTTTAATGCCGTAACCCAAGCATTTCGACGTTCTGCAGAGAGTTCTTTTAGATGTTCTCCTTTATATTTCAAAATGGCAGGAAATCGGAAAAAAGACACCTTATCTCTTTCGCCTCGCATTCCACAATTAATTACACTACAGAACGATGGCATTTTCAATAAAATGTAATGGCCGGATTAGGTAAACAATAATTTTTATATTAATAATCTGCTTGTTTACATAATCAAGCGCGACGATTGTTCGACTGTGCCGGGCCGGGTGCCCTCCACCCTCCAGCAAACATGGCCGACCTGTCAATGACGTCATTTACGAAATGATAAGGGTATGGTCCGAAAGTAACTAGTGTCGTGGTTTAGCGTTCCGTATTTAACCAAATGATAGCGGTAACCAAAAAATAGGTTTATTTTGGAACACGGTTTTCGGATACGACGTCACCCAAATGTCAAAATGCTCACCGGCTTTAAACGCCGGTTACAAGTGGTTTCTCCTGTCACTTGTCATTATAAAATATTGTTATGAATTTAGGGTATGGTCCGAAAGTAACTAGTGTCGTGGTTTAGCGTTCCGTATTTAACCAAATGATAGCGGTAACCAAAAAATAGGTTTATTTTGGAACACGGTTTTCGGATACGACGTCACCCAAATGTCAAAATGCTCACCGGCTTTAAACGCCGGTTACAAGTGGTTTCTCCTGTCACTTGTCATTATAAAATATTGTTATGAATTTAATTTCAAAATATTTGGCCGATAGTTGGTAATTTATTAAGAGAATGAATCTCAATGAAATTATAAGTAAGTGTATTTAGCATTTCTGTAAATTATCAGTCTGTCGTGAACTTTTCAAAATTAAAGGTTATGATTTTAACGAACATGGTGATTTTTCGTCCCGAATATAACCGGATTTTTATGGTTGATCTGTCATTTGTCGAGGTTAACCGTGGTTACTGATGGTGATATTCGGACCATACCCTTAATTTCAAAATATTTGGCCGATGGTTGGTAATTTATTAAGAGAATGAATCTCAATGAAATTATAAGTAAATGTATTTAGCATTTCTGTAAATTGTCAGTCTGTCGTGAACTTTTCAAAATGAAAGGTTATGATTTCAACGAACATGGTGATTTTTCGTCCCGAATATAACCGGATTTTTATGGTTGATCTGTCATTTGTCGAGGTTAACCGTGGTTACTGGTGGTGATATTCGGACCATACCCTAAATATCCTAAAACGGGTGTCGCACATAGACAATTTACCTTTAGATACCCACAGCTTATCTCCTGCGCAAACAAAAGTTACGTTTTATGGGTGAAAAAATACGTCCGAGCGCATGACTTGTCGGTCAGCTGTCTTCATTCGGGGAACCTTCGTGCATGCGCACAAACCTCGTGTTATCGGCCGTCCTACTTTATCGACAATAATCGAGGCGCTCAAGAATACTCTCCAGAACCGGCTCGGCCGCCATTTTTGTTGTTGTGTTTTAAGGTTTCTCTTCTCCGCGGATTCTTATAGTTTTCTAAAGTTTTCAGCTATCGGATCGGCTATTGTGGATTGTGGGACTGGTGTTTAATATTTATGGATTTCTGGTTTTTGTGTAGTTTAGTTAGTGAATTGTGTTTGTGCTTTTAGCGGCTCGGATTGTAATATAAACAATGACTAGTACTAGTTGCAGCCGTTGTATAATTGTATTATGTCCAAATAGGGGTAAAACAAACTCTCTATGGTGGCATATGAGCAAGAATTTAAATTTTAAAGCCCGGTCCTGTCTATTTTCCCATTCGTCAAACTATAATGTTGCATTGCGCATGTCTAATAGTTCCCAGTTTTGTTTACATGCGCGAGGCCATAAAACTGCCACATTCGTGATTATTGTTTGTTTATCTAAAGGTAAATTGTCTATGGTGTCGCACGACGGTTTCAGACAGTAATAAAAAAATAATTTTGGAAGAATTTTACCCAACAACGTACCTATACTGATATATAAATTTATAATATTATATATTATAGGTATAAATAATATTACCTAACAACCTACTGATATAGAAATTTACCTGTTATAAAATGTTTGCCGCAAACTCTTTGATTTTTTAAAATTGACTCTCTCAGATCACCCCTGTTCAGAGCAGCCAACCATCGTTCTCTACGTCTCTTGGATAAATCATTTAAGTTAATCGAATAGTGATGACGTAGGATAGATGGGTACACAATAAAAACCCATTTGGTCTTTGCTAAAGCGATTTCCACATCCCAGTACAAGACAAGTACAGGGCATTATTTGCTTTGCTAAATAGGTACACACATACACAAATAAATCACTTAATAGAAAAGCGTAGTTGTTTTCATTAAAATATTCCTTTTAGAAGCGCACACTAGAAAGAGGGTAAATAAGCTTACTGACTAAACAACCTTAGACAAGGGAGATCACAAAACACCAATAAAGAGGGAGATGTGCTCTTACGCATGACGAAAAGGTGTACTTTTCTTTTAAAAACAAACTGACGCCGCCAACGGTTTGGGTGCCCACACCCCCCACCCCTTTAGCCGCCATATTGAGTATTAGGTACTTTCCTTTTGCTTCTTTTAAACAGCAAAGTAAATAGCAGTGTTCATTTTTAGGTACATTTCAATAGCAAAGCAAAGTTACGCAAAGATTTTTTCCTCCCCCTTGCCGTGGTAAAGTATGTGCCCCTATATTTCTCATATCATATTATATGAAGTTGTTCACGAAGCAGTGATTTTTTAACAACCGCCAAACAAGGATGATAGGATAAAGTCGCCACAGTGGATCTTTTCCCGTGCGTCATCAATCAACGATCAGGACTCAACGTGGTTAATAACTCTGCATCCTTATTTATTACAGTAACAAGTTTGAATAAAAGCATAAAATAACGTCTCCAAGATTCCGCAATAATATACCGTGCTAGACAAGAATAAAACTATAAACGTCAATTAATTACTTTTTTTATTTGTTCAGTTGACTACCGTTGTATGTTAGAACGTCATTGTCAACCTTATTTTGTTCTGCCAATCTAATTCGTATTTTGTAAATTTGTGTGCCTTAAAACTGTTCCTTTTTCTAAAAATAGTTCTTTTTAGAGCTAATTATATCCACCATCTGTTTTGGCGGTAAGTATTTATGGATTTTTATAATACCCAATTTATTTGTTTTAAATATTCTAACCGTGAAAGTTCTTTGAAAAGTTTACGGCATAAAATGGACGTGCCTGCAAGGCTTTTTACGTGCGGGATTGTTTAGACTAGTCTGACAACACGACCGTAGTTCTTTTTTATTTTTACTATTTCGCCAAAAGGCTCTTCTTGCTTCTTTTCTTCACTCTATATAAAAACGCACTTTATATAGATCGCTGACAAATTAATTAAACCTAGGGTTATCGACAGCCTACCAGATATCATGAAGAATCCCAGTAAACACGACTGAAAGCTTCGGAGGTGGACAGAAGGCGCATTGCCGAAACGTCGGTGTCGGGCCGCCAGCTACAATATCGGCGGCGTGGAGGTAGGACATGACCGCTCGGCCGCCGGGCGGCTTAATAGCTACATAACAAACCTGGTTGTGCGGTACAGACGCTACTTTTTACCACTGAGCCGCGGGCTGAATAGATTAGGTTAGCGCGCGGCATCTCGACGAGACCGCGGACCGTTCGCTGGCAATTCATTTAAATACCAGCGAGGGACCGCGCATGGTTAGAGGGAAGTCTTACCATTAAAACTCACCGTAAAGTAGAAAAAAACAGTTTTATTGTTTAACAAACCCTGCAAATATAAGACGTTATTCTGCTTCATTTACACATAACTTTTTATTATTTTTTTTTGCGACTCTTCTCTGTCGGAAGCATTTTTATCCAGTTTCTAATGGTCAGAACAATATATGAATTTGTTGCATTGGACGCTATTGGATTTCTTCGTACAGCACCTAAAAACCATTTGGTTTGGTTAAGTTTATATAAGTACTATAAAATACTGCATACAAAGAATAGCCAAGCATGCACTATTTTTTTTTTGTTTTAACACGTTCAACTTTACATATTATGAGAGTAACAGAGGTATAAAAAAATATACATAAAATTATATAGGTATGAAACTTAAACTCACTTATAGTTTTGTTCTCTGGTACTGAATTATCTGTCTGAGGGGTGTCTTTTTATCTTGGAAATCAGTAAAAGTTCGTCTAATGATGAATCCTGTATTCTGCCTACAGGCACTGCTCTTGGAAAAAGAATTTTAATGTTCTGTCTACCGTCATTCACCTGTCAAGTGTCAGTTCTTTCGCAGAAGCACAACGGCGCGAATTTCAAAAATACGCGGCTGGCTTGCGATTAGCCGTAGCCAAACAAGTAAAACGAGGAACGTAGTAGTGAGCTACCCGCGTGCGGGTGGTACACGGCACGTCGACTTTTTTGTCACAACCGGCGAGATATCTTCTAACCGTGTCCGATTCGAAAGATAAGGTCCGTTTCTCATGTGCTGCGCTACTACCACCATCGGGTGGCAGACTATTAGCCGTGGTAGTTCGACGCATGGAAGGTAACGCGATAGCCAGAAGCGGCCAGTAATCGGCAACAAGAGCCGTCGATTTCCCGTCAGTGCCGGAAGGCGGCCGAACTTTTACCGCCAGCTTTGGTTTACTGGGATGCCCCAGTCCCAGTGATAAAATTAAACCCTCGTTACTTCTTCAATAAAGAAAGAAAAGCTAACAAGTATAAGGATGATACTTATCAGTTTTCAATATTCAAAGAAAAGCAACGGACGAATCGCGTGGTTCCCAGGGTACGCACTGGGAATAAATGTCGCTGATTGAAGGTCTGCGTTGCTCCTTATCCTGTAAAAGTCGAAAAGCTGATTAAATCCTGTAAAGCGACTTAAAAAAATCGTTGAAGTAGCGAATTTCCTAGTCCTGAGATCCTGGTTCTTGGCGAAGCGAATTTCCAAATTCGAGCGTTGAACGTTGAGGGTCCCCAGGCGACTGAAATACTGTAGTCCAAATGAGCCTCTCCGAAGATTCCTGTCAGCGGCTGCAAGGCACGTCCGTCTGAGTGAATGGGAGCGACTGAAAATTTGGCTATGTGTTGAGCCGTTGAATGACTGTAAGCGACTAAACTAACCAGTGTTGCCAATGACATTAGGTGAAAAGGTCCGCCCCAGTGGCACGTAAAAGTCCGATTTAGTCCGCGTCGAAATGAAAATGCTTCGTCTGGCGCATTCGCTATAAGTGATATTTATTTTTTACTGTTGGAGGTATATTATATAATGAAAAAGACTGATAACTCTATAAACATTTACTTTTTAATAACAAAAAAAAACAATAATAAAAAAGTTAATGTAATAAGTAATAAGACAACCCAACACTTGGTAAATAAACAATAAGTTACCTGCCGATTTTATTTCCAAATTTGTGCATTTAGCATATTTTCGTCAGGTATCAAAAAGCCCGAAATAGTTTCAAAGTCCGACAAAAGTCCATAGCCTTAAAAAAAGTCCGAAAATCGGACTAAAGTCCGCCGATTGGCAACACTGAAACTAACGGTAAATTTGTCGTCAATTATCTATCATCGAACCCTGAAATGATAAAAATCTCCCACGTTGCAAAAATCAAATTTTCGTTACAGTAGAAGCAATAAAAATTGCAATCAGCGAATTTTTTGTAACGTCATTCTATCCCTAGTTATAAAAGCTCTTCTTCTTGGCCAGCACAAAATATACGTATATTTTGTGTTGGCCAGAAAGATGGTTTTACGACAAAACGCTTAACTAAACTGTTTGGTATGCTTTGCTATTTAAAAGAAGGTTATAGGAAGAAACTCTGCTCATAAGTCCAATGATCTGTTAGGTAGCAGATCATTGGATCACATACAAAACATTGAATATCGATAACAAACCATCAATGTTTCGAATTCGAATACATCGCCCATCACTTGTAACGTGTAAGTATTCGCACAGAAAAATAAAGGGTTTGTTCGGGTTCGTTGATTGATTGAGAGTATTCGTTGCCCATCACTATAAACAGACATAACCGCAAAAAACATTTTTTTTTGTAGGTTATAGCCTTTTCCCTGTGGGTTTTGCTTTTTTTCACTTCTGTTTGTCATGTCATGTCGGAAACACTCTACTGAAATAGTTTATGTAATAGAGGAGGATTAAATGTGATTTTAAAGTAAACAGCATAAATAATACCCCTTGTTGTGGTACACAGAAAAGGATGCTTTTAAGAAGATATCTTGGCCATCTTTATGTATTTAATAGGAATTACTCACATAATATAAAGGTATTAAAATGTGTTGTGTTTTCTTTTTGCTATTTTTACAATTGCAGTTTCCGGTACAACTGAAAGAATCTGATCGAAGAAGAGTATTTTCTGGAATTCAACCAACTGGTTCCATACATTTAGGCAATTACTTGGGAGCTATTGTCCAATGGATAAAGCTGCAAGAGCAAAATGAAAATTTAATGTTGAGCATTGCCGATTTACATGCTATCACTTTGCCACATGTAAGAATGACATACCTACATTAAATTTTACTATTTGATTTTTATTAAAAAATTCAGTCATAAATTATATAGTACCTAATATATGGTTGATAAAGACTTCTCTTGGAATAGGTTTCTTAAACCGTATTGTTAAGTTAAGAATGAGATGGCAATGTTACAGGCCTGGCCTACCAAAATCAAATTAAACCTTATTATTGGTAATGAATCCTATAGATCCAAAACCCTCCAACTCAAAAAATAAATGAGGTTAAGTACTACTAGTCTATAGATTAAGTTCATCTACACAGATAGACAATAATTTCCTTTCAAAACCCACTTGTCGTAGTACATAAAACATTACCTATTCTCTTGTATTTATTATTTAACTTGAAAGTTTGCGTTTAAATTTAAAACCCGCCAACTGTTTCAATAAGTCAAGTGCTTAGTCTGCCAAGTCAATTTCAACCAATAATCACAGCATGGTATCACCTGATTTCTTTACTACCACTGATTATGCTTTGTCGGTATGGCTAGGTAACTTTTAAGAATTATTCTATATTATTTTTAGGAGCCAAATAAATTATCAAGAAATATTTTGGAACTCACAGCGACACTTCTAGGGTGTGGTTTAGATCCAAAAAAAATTATATTGTTTCAACAATCAACAGTACATCAACACACAGAATTGTGTTGGTGTTTAGGATGTGTTTCTACAATGGCTAGGTATGGAAAATGGTCCTACAAATAATACCTAGTAGGTACAAAAAAATAAAAAGAAAGTATAGAAAAAACCCTTGTTAAAATTGGCTACAAAAACTGATTAGGTATAAATAGGTGATAGCCAAGTACATGCTGCTGCTTTTTTAGAATTTCTTTATAAATTTATAGTATAGATTAATCAAATCAAAATACACTTTATTGTTATAAGAAGTACATCTTGTTTACAAAGCTTTGGACAGTATTAAAACTGTTGGAAATGGAAATTACAATGTTCACTATATAAAGTAAGAAAAAGTAATCAAATAAATAGATAATCACACCTTATGAGACAGCAAAATAGTGATGGTCAAAAATTTTACAAAACACCTCTATAAACCTAGCAGAACAAGGTGCTCAAAATTGAAAATTTTTGTATGAAAAATTAGGTGCTAATTAGGTGCCAACTTTAAGATTTAGGTGCTCCTATGGTTTTTGAGAAAATTATATATTTGTGTTGTTCTGCTAGATTAATGTTAAGCTAGCAGAACATTACTGTCAAATAAGCTAATGAAGAAGAAAATGAAGTACTTACCAAAATAAGGTGCTTTTTTGATGCTTATTGAATATCTAAAAAAAAATTTAATTAGTTAAGGTTTTTAAAAAATACCGCCATGTTCTGCTAATTTTAAGAGCAACAAATTCCGTCTAAAAGGTATATCGGCAACCGGTTTGTTCGTTGTTACCAGAGCATTTTTTTTTAATTTAATTTTTTCAACTAATATTATTTTATAAAGTTTAAATTCACACAATTTAAATACATACGTATTTTTTAAAAACCTTAACTAATTAAATTTTTTTTTAGATATTCAATAAGCACCTAATTTTGGTACTACATTTTGTTCTTGATTAGCTTATTTGACAGTAATGTTCTGCTAACTTAACGTTAATCTAGCAGAACAAAACAAAAATATAATTTTCTCAAAAACCATAGGAGCACCTAAATTTTAAAGTTGGCACCTAACTAGCACCTAATTTTCCATACAAAAATTTTCAAAACGAAAATGTTTAATATTTGCTCTATACAGGGTGTTTCTTAATAAGATGCAAATTTTTAAGGAGCTTATTATAGGGCCCATTTTAAGAAAAAAACTTCATATAAACATATGTTCTAAAATTCTTAAGTTGAACTACAGGGTGCTAAAGTTTTAAGAAAAAAACATTTTTTTTTATGATAACTTTGGTATGACCCTGTATATTTTTGTGAAACGTGGTACGCATCCTTTATCAATCAAAAGGCGTTTACTGCTGTACAACATAATTTTTTATTCTTGCCAGTGGCGTTCGTGCGGGATTTGAACTGCATCATTTTAAAGAAAAAAGTGTTACGCCACTGCTTTTTCTTTACATAAAAATTATTTTTTAAATCCTTATTCCTTACTCAGCAAATCTGGTCTCTTCATTTTGATTCATTTGACGTATGGTTTTCGCAAAAAAAAATAAAATACATTGATTTGCATCCCGCAAGACCACTTACCAGCAAAAACAATTTATGTAACTTTAAACGGAAAAATTATGAAATTATAAGATCTTAAATACATTTTGGAATGTTAACACAAAATTACCCTGAACGCGCAAAAAAATTAATTAAATCAGGTGTTGAAAATGACCACCTCCTGCAAATATGCATGCATCTGCTCTATTTCTCATGGACTCACGTACTCTTTGGAAAATGCCGGGACTGTTCCTAATTGTTTCGCAAGAAACTATAATGCGATTTCTCAACTGCTCTTCAGTATGAATTGGTGTGCTGTAAACTAATGTTTTAAGATGACCCACAGGAAGTAATCTAAACTATTGAGGTCTGGGGACCTAGGTGGCCATGCCTACTAGATATTTTACGTTAATAATCCTTAATAATACCCAATTTCATAACAATGTCCAAATCAATGTATTTTATTTTTTTATGCAAAACCATACGTCAAATGAATCAAAATGAAGAGACCAGATTTGCTCAGTAAGGAATAAGGATTTAAAAAATAATTTTTATGTAAAGAAAAAGCAGTGGCGTAACACTTTTTTCTTTAAAATGATGCAGTTCAAATCCCGCACGAACGCCACTGGCAAGAATAAAAAACTATGTTGTACAGCAGTAAACGCCCTTTGATTGATAAAGGATGCGTACCACGTTTCACAAAAATATACAGGGTCATACCAAAGTTATCATAAAAAAAATGTTTTTTTCTTAAAACTTTAGCACCCTGTAGTTCAACAGTTAAGAATTTTAGAACATATGTTTATATGAAGTTTTTTTCTTAAAACGGGCCCTATAATAAGCTCCTTAAATATTTGCACCTTATTAAGAAACACCCTGTATATTTGATTTTTCTGGCTTTGGGAATGTTTTTTTGATAAAGAATTATAATAATTTTAAAGCACCTAAACAGCACCTAATTTTGGATAAATAAGTTATTATTTGTTAATCCTTATAATAAAACTGTTCTGGTAGCTCAGCGTCAACCTAGCAGAACATGGCGGTATTTTTTAAAAACCTTAACTAATTAAATTTTTTTTTAGATATTCAATAAGCACCTAATTTTGATACTACATTTTGTTCTTGATTAGCTTATTTGACAGTAATGTTCTGCTAGCTTAACGTTAATCTAGCAGAACAAAACAAAAATATAATTTTCTCAAAAACCATAGGAGCACCTAAATTTTAAAGTTGGCACCTAACTAGCACCTAATTTTCCATACAAAAATTTTCAATTTTGAGCACCTTGTTCTGCTAGGTTTATAGAGGTTTACAAAACTACAGGCGAATGCCTATATATTATCAAGAAGGGTAGGGTCTAGTAATTAGTTGCCTTTTTAGTCTGCCTGACATCAATCACCTGCCGATAAGCCAGTGGTATGTGGTTATAAATTTTGATGCTCTCAAATATCAAGGAGTTTTTGGTGAGAGTTGTTTTTGGTATAGGAAGAGGAATATCATTCACAGTACACATGTTATAGGAGCTGTTAATAGCATAATTTTTATATTTTTTTTGGATGGAAGATAAAAATTCTAAACAAAGTTAAAATATTTTCCCTGACAAATAAAGGTTTACAGTGAGTACGACAATTAACGCCACACAATTTTAATGCCCTCTTTTGCAAAACCAATGTGTAGCCCAATAGGCCCTTACTACTAAATCCCCAAAAAGCAATACCATACCTCGTGACTCTTAACAAGTGAAAAATAAACCATTCTACCCACACCAGTGGCGGCCCGTCGGGGTAGGCAAGGTCTACCCTTAAAATTCACTCCAACCTTACGCTACCTTCCTGTTCATAACATATTTAAGTAATACTTTTGAAAATATGTCAATATGTGCTTCTAATAGTTTGATTTCATCAATGTACTAGTCCTTAAAGCTAATATATATACCATAATTTGTACTGCACCGCCAGGGATTGGCTACCAAGCTCGGTTGCAATGAGAAGTCCACTATGGCAGGCGATATATTTAGCGCCTTTTATGTTGTATAGGGCGCGCTACAGCTGTTTTACGTTATGAATGGTGAAAAACCACGTGGAAACGAGACGCGAGCCATGTTCCTGCCAAGGCAATGGAATCGGCGCCTTCCGTAACCCATCGGAGCACGTGACTCGGTTCATCAATAGAAATCGATCCAAGCAGAAAGCCGGTCAGGCAGGCATCGTCAAACTTGCTGACGCATTAACGAGATAATTGTACGCAAAATAGATTTATGATTTTATGCAGAACGACTTCTTTTTATAAAATATTTAATATTTTATTAGGTATTGTTGTTCCAAACTCAGTGTGATGACATTCCATACGGCGGTAAACAGTCTCAAAGGTTACCGCCGTTTGTATGCGTGTGGAATGATTGGAATGTCATCACACTGAGTTTGGATAATCTATACCAAGGGATTAAAAGGTGGATTTTTTGGATTTTAAATAGAAAAAGTTCGTATTATTAAGTAAGTAAGTACAGTAGTAGTACATATATTACAAGTTGATAGAAATAATGCGTACATTTATTTTCTTCTTGTACAATAGTGACCTACGTAAGTAAACTATTCGAAGCAACGGGCGGGAAAATGCACTGCAGTGATTAGTGATTGGCACTGATTGTCGGTTTGTGTTGTGGCTGCCAGTGAAATTTGACATTTTTGTGAAATTTGAAGAAAGTTTAGGATTTTTCGACAAACACAGCTAAGTACAAAGGACATTTCTATTGTTTCTTTAAATTATATATATTTTTGTAACATGGATAATCCTGTTTATGATATAATTTGTTCTCTACACGAAACGCCATTTTATAGACTTAGAGATGACGACAGGAGAGATGTAATAAATAAAGGTCGTCCTACGCCATCCCTTAATGTTTTAAAACGTGATCATAAACAAGGGCATCATTTTTCGCGATGGTACTATATCAGGTAGTTCCGTTTGGTTGTATATAGGACTTCCAGGTTATTTCAGTCGCGGTCGAACCTTACGTATATAGGCGATTACGATTATAGATAATAGAAAAATTATACGTACATTTTAAAAGTTTTGGGTTTTTTTTTTTAATTATTTATTATTTCAATAATAATAATAAATGGTTCAAAAAAATTATATTAATAATTAATTTTTTCTCTTTTATAAGTGATAAAGTAATAATATTAACATTAAATTATTAAGCAAATTTGGGCGTGGCCCAAAAAATTGTCGGGTTTTCTGCCTCTATCGTACCCATCGCCTACCCGCATAAATAGAGCACGAGCCGCCACTGACCCACACTCTTCCCCAATTTTATTGATGCAACTCGCACTGCGTAAGAACTGGATGCTAGTCTCCCATTCAATGCAAGAATGTGGTCCTTAAACTTTAGTTTGTCGTCGATTTAAACACCCAAGAATTTAGCAACGCCCGAGTTTTTAACAAAATTATCTGCCAAAGTTAAGTCAGAAAACTAAAACTTAAAGGTGAGAATACTAGTTTTGCTGATAATAAAACATAATAGGTTCGCATCACACCATTGTTTAACAAACAGTAAATCGTTCTGCACAATAAGCCTTAACTCTACTGCATTTTTTCCACGCCACAAGATATCGTCGGCGAATAAAGTAAAGATATCAATGGAAGGCTGATTGAATTGGGGCTACGGCGACTGTACATCGACATTTATATTCTAAAAACAACGGCACCTCGACACACTACTCAGTTTTAAGAGTAAAATGTTGTTGAGTAAAGCTAATAAAGCAGCTTTCTAACTAAAATTCCTTTTTAAATGCTTCGTTTATTTTACTACATATTAAAAGAATGAATTAAAAGTTGACAAATAAAAGGTAAACTACTTTGCATTTTAGGCTAGCACATCTACCTCAGTATAAAGAAAAATCTGACACCCTGAAAGATATACCTTTAGGCCTATTTGTTTATCCTGTGTTGCAAGCTGCTGATATTTTGTTATACAAGTAAGTATAAAAGTAATTTTACTCTGCAAGTAGTAATATAGTCACTTTACCAAACAAGTCATTCTTCAATAGGGAACTTGACAAAAATTTTAAATGGGGAAAAAATTCTATAAATCATAAGTATATATTGTCATAAAACATATGGCAGCAAAAAAAAAACAACATATTTCGTCCCAAAAGACCGCTAGCAAGATTTAAAAATGCCCCGAAATTCAAATTATCCCAAGCGGGTAAAAACGGGTAGTGACGTCACGAAGTATAATTCGTGTGGGACATCCACGAAATAGGTTATAGGTTGGCAATAAATTGAACGACGTTGAGAATTCCACCTTAAAACAATAATAATAACACACGGCAATCCAAATGCAAACTCGGTAGCTCGGCCACCGGTCAGGATGACGAATGACGGAAAAGTCATACTTCGTGACGTCATCGGGTTTGGCGCGCTTAAAAGGTCGTTTGAAATGCTTTTGACACGCGCGAAACTTTAAAGAATTTTTACCAGGTTATTACTGATTTTTAAGGAGTAATAATTGGGGAATATTATTTTTAGGCCTAACTAAATCATATTATTGAAAAAAAATTGGAAAGTTCCCTATTGTATTGGTCTGGGGACTGCAATATTTTGCTGGGTGGGTCCAATTGCGAACAACACATGCGGAGGTTGGGTAAAATTTTTAGTGCAAATAACCAACAAGTTAACTATGTTTTTCAGACCGATTGTCGTCCAGCCGTGAAAGCAAGGGTTACCCATGAGACTTTTCATGACTCTTGTAAAAAAATTTAACATTGTGTTTTCTGGGAGATGTGTGGGAAGCCTTGGTTTACTTAGGGACTGAAGGCATTGTCAGCTAATTTGCGACCTCTTTACTTCATTAGGAAGTGTACATCCAGGGAACATTTTTGTAATTATTTTAGTAGATAAAGCAGCCTCTACAGGAAATTGTTTAAATCTGTAAAGCAATTACATTACTCCGGTAGGCTAGACCACATATATGCAACCAGTAAATTCCCAATGGTATGCAACCAGGCTATTGAAAAGTGAGGCTACTATGTGGATCGTTACCGTGATGGTGAGAATGCGCAATATGTACTATAAACAACCAATGTCAATCAGCTGTTTCTTCGATGCGAACAGAACCGGTCACTCGTTATTTTCATTTTGGTCTTGTGTTTGTGTGATTTTTAAGTTTTGTGTTGTCTAGTTTATAATATAAGAGACACTACAATAGCGCCTTATAGTTTGTAACTCTAGTAAAGGTACCTAAACTACCCTATAATAAACTAGTGTTTTAAAAATTTCGCACCAAAAAATAGTTAAATACATTTTAAGCCGGCCCTGTCCAGTGTTTACATGATTCATCAAAATGATGTGAACCGCGCAAACTCTGTATCCCGCTTTATTCCTTTTTAGGGGTCACAATCTTGTAACATGCCATTAGCAATACACTGGTTATACAGGGTGGGCCAATGAAAACGAATCGGGGCCTACTATTTATCGCTCCATAGAAAAATATCGCTTGGACCCATCGATTTTTATTTAGAGGGGGATATAAATAAATAAATAAAAAATTCCAAAAGACATTTTACAATGTATAGGTTTCGTCAGTTGAGTTGCGTTTAAAATGACACAAAAAATAAAAACGATTAAGACATTTAAAAATTCGTCCAAGCTATAAATAGACTTACTGACTAAATATTTTCTTAGGCACCTTTTAAAACTTAGTAAATTAGTAGAATTCTTCAAATGTTCAGGAAGCATATTAAATAACTTAGGTCCTAGAACATTTGGAGAGTCTCTGGCAATGTTTAGATTACAATGCTTTATATAAAAGTCTGACTTATGTCTTGTGTTAAAATTATGTAACATAAAATTTTTTTTGAACTTAGCCCTATTTAAAAATCCATAAACACACATTTCAAAAATAAACACAGATATGACAGTTAATATATTATAAGTTCTAAAAAGGGTTCTACAGGAATGCGTAGAAGGAACATTTATAATATTTCTTAAAAATTTGTTCTGACACAAAAGAACATCAGAAACCATAGGTGACCTACCCCAGAAACAGACGCCATAAGAAATTCTGCTACCCACTTGAGCATGATAGAGTGTCAAAAGCTGTTTTGTAGTAAGTACCGGGTGTAACATTTTGAACTGGTATGATATTGAATTGAGTTTGGCACAAATAGCCCTGCAATGTGGTTTCCACGAAAGAAACCTATCCATTTTTAAACCCAAAAAATTTACACTTTCGGTAAATAAAATCGGACTTTCACCAATCTTTAAAACTGGGGGCGTTATCTTTTGCGCATATTTTATTTTCGGGGGGAGGGAGCTCCAACCCTTAAATGGAATTAAGGTCAAGTGATACTAAAATTCTCATAAAAAAAATTTGTTCGATTTCTTGTTCTCACTCTTGTCACCCAAGTTGCAAATCGGTCGGATGAAAATTCGATTTTTATCTACTTTTCTGTACCTATATACACTATAAAAATGTATCCGGTATACGCGGAAGTTGCATTTCAATTGAAGAGAACCTCTCCGAAGCCCCCATTATTTAAATTTGCAGAATTCAAATCGCATTACTTTCCGAAATATTCTACTCGACGGTCACCGTGATCAAAATATAGTTGTGGCTCTCGGATGATTACGAATTCATAGTAGTCCTTGAAGTTATAATTGTACTTGTTGTATTATGCAGAACATAATGCTCTTACTATCACAAGTCGCATGCGCCTCTACAGAACTGGTTGTAGATAACTTATTTTTTACGCATCTTCAAACTGTAACACGTGTTATTTTTTTATTTTAAGGCACTCATCTTTTTTTAAATGAGAAGAGGGTGTTTATTGCTAAAGTGAGAAGTTTAACAGGGTCTCTTGTGAGACGATTTGAAATTTTTATAATTACCCAACTACTACCAACAAAATTCAAGCGTTAAATACTTATAAACTCAAATATTATAGTAGGTACAGTGTTTTTTCTTGGTGCTTAAAAGTGAAGTATTTAAGTACCTACATAATTTATATGTACTTAAGTGCTTTATGTATGCAAGTACCTATTTTAAGTACTTTAAGTACTCATCAGTACGGCAGCCTTGGCTCTAACGATTGTTGTACTTTAGTTAGATATTTTTAGGGCTACGGATGTTCCCGTAGGAGACGATCAAGTTCAACAAATACAGCTTACCCAAGAGTTAGCTAGAATGTTTAATAACAGGTTTGGTAATACCTTTCCCGTTCCTCATACGTTAATTACATGTAAGTAAATTTTGATTTAACTGATGGCTAGTTGGCATAACCTATTAGGTATTTAAAATAATTAATAACAAACATTATTATACAAGGTCCTGCAATATCGAGTCTGGCTTCCATAACTCCGAATTAGTTGGAAGTTAGGAACTTCATTCATATGCTGACTTAACTGTACTGTACTGTAGCACAATTAATAATTTAAATAATTTAACTGTACTGTAACACAATTAATAATTTTAGTTATGAGAACGAATGTTGCAAGGTAAAAATGTTGTAATTAATTGATTCAGCCGATACTAGGTGGAAATCCATAATTATAGTATTATGGGATACAGTAAAATAAAGTTAAACTTCTAAATTTCCACTATATTAACTAGAAAAATGGCATGTTTCGTTAACACTGTAGCTTCGTCAGATGACAATGATTTAATAAAGGTGAAAATTAAAAATTGGGGTGCAATAAAATTAAATTATTGAAGATGTAAATAAAACAGTGGAAGGGTTACAATAGGGGGAAAACCCAACAGAGGGTTTGAAAATTAAATTAAATTAAATTAAATTTAAGTTCAACTTTGTTTTACTGTATCCCGCCATAATACTATAAAAATGTTCTATCCGCCACGCGACGTGTATCATCTTTCTGGCATTAACCACGAAACGACAAATTGTCTGAATTAAACTTTTGCCGTGTTGGTATAGGTATGGAAGACCTAAATAAAAAAATACGTTTCCTATGCGATTCCAGCTATTATACATCGCCTCATACAGAACAAAATGGGTAGTCAAGCACGTTTAGAGAATGGAATGCAAGCATAGACAATTGTCTATGAATGCAAGTCGCACACGTATAGGAAACGAAAATATGCTTCCGGTAATGTTTTTTTTAAACAAATTTTTTCGTTGAGACAAAAACGTAAAAATTTACATGCAGGAGAGCGCCATAGATGGTTAAGGAAAAAATGTTTCTCTCATCCGCCCGCGGCCGGGCGTGGTGATAAAAAAAAGTGGCCAGCAGAACTGCCTATAGCCTATTTTTAGTTGATTTTACGGGCAAAAACAGATCGGTAGACATTTCATTCCCTGTTAATACAAATGAATAGAGTCAATAAAAAGGTTTCATATTTCTATATTCCCAGTACAGGTTGGATGTATTTTACTCCTATACTACTAAAGGTACTGAGGTAATAAACCTTTTCATACCTTCGCAATACTTCTGTGAATATTACCACTTCTGGTGTTCGAGTCATTATAAATGATAATTTTTTCGGTGTTTTTAAATTAAAACGGCCTAAATGAGGTAACAAAAATATTTCCATTGTTTGACATCCCAAATGAAAAAGCTGATGCTTATCATCGAATTCCTTATTATTATTATGATCTTAATATGCTCTGTCTGGTCCAATTGACGTCAGAGTTAGGTGGCCACATTGGCGTTACTGTTACATGCATTATACCCTTCTAGTTGTTTTAACCCTTTGATTTAAAACATTAATTAGATTCTGCTCATTATATGCGTTTCCAATATTATGCTTTGATGCAGGTTTAAAATATACGGGAATTGAATTCGAATAACTCCAGATTTTTATGGTTACAACATTTTATTTATCATGTGAACTGGTTGCAACTAATCTCTTAGGATGTAATGTCCTAATCCTAATATCTCCCGCTATATATATTTTGGTTGGATGTCTAATAATAATAAAATTTTAATATAAAAGAATGTCTCCGTAAAAACCTTCATCTGGGCGGCGTTCTATTAGTTTAATTAATCTCAAATTTAAAAGTATTGTACTTTTTATGTGAAAGGGGCACTAAAAAAGTTCCTAACAATAAAACGAACAATTTTTGTGATACTATTTTAACTTGGTGATCTTTCCAAATATCGCGGAAAACTAGATTCAACATAAGTTAAAAATATTCCTTTGAACAATTGAGGACTGGCAAAAAAAACTAGCATACCTTATCAGTTTAGAAGATTCCATTTATCATATCGCTTTTATTCACTTTTTGTGGAAACCCTTTTTTTGTCAGTGTTAACGTTAATGTTGATTAATCGATTCTGATGTCTGTGAATAATAAAAATACCAATAAAACAAAACACTGTTTTGAAACAGAATTAAACGTACCAGTAGCGTGGAAATTATAGGTTAATTTTCTTTTAGCTAGTGATTTTGGTAGAATAAAAAGTTTAAGAGATCCTCTTAAGAAAATGTCAAAATCTGATCCAGATACCAAAAGTAGAATATGTTTAACTGATAAACCGGATGACATAGTTAGGAATATTAAAAAGGCAGTAACTGATTTTCAATCGGAGGTTAGTGTAAGATTAAATTATAAAAATCTACACACCAAAAACTAAACAAACTTTTTGATTATGTCCTGTTATTAGTATCGTTTTTAGGTAACATATGATCCAGAAAAAAGGCCAGGCGTATCAAATCTTATAAGCATGCACGCTTTTGCTACCAATAAAACCATTGATGATATATGCAGTGAAGCAAAAAATTTAAATACGGGAGAGTAAGTATTTTTTTTCAGATGTTCCGTGACTCAACTGCGACCTCTGGCTAAATGTGCGTTTAGATTTCAAGGTAAACGTATGGCTTCCGAAAACCAATAGGGCGACTAATTTATGTTGAAATAAATGTAGATACATGAATTGGCGATTACGTTGCCTACGTTACATCAGGAAAGCAGAGTGTATAACTGTTGGCCACTAATTCAGAAAACATTGCCTCGAAATCCTTTACATTCCGTTTAAGGTGGAATTATCAACGTCATTCAATCTATTGCCAACCTATAACCTATTTCGCTTTGTTTTTCAAGTTTATTATTTTTTTAACTAACATTTAAATAAAATCGGTATCGTCGGCACATTAATATCGGTATATCTGATATGTTACAAAAATATCAATTTATTTCATCGCTAATTTTGGGAGAATGGTATTTTTCACAATACCGTGACATTTTTGAAATAATGTTTATTAAAAACGTCACTGTCAAAAGTGACAATAAAGCTTTTTTGACTGGTAAAATTCTACGATATTCATTACTGACGCAAATTTACTATCTCACCTAGTTCACAAATGTTAGAAAAATAAGCACTAGTCGTGATGTAACGGTCAGCGGTCATTGAACAGACATTAGTACACCTATCTGTTATAGAATTATTTCACTCAAACGTGACCCATTGGAATTTTGAAACCTGTCTGGTCGTCCTGACTGGTCTTTACATCACACTTTTTGGTATAAGATTTAAAATAAAACTGCTTCTCTTTTTCTTTAGTTACAAACTCAGGGTAGCTGACGCTATTATCTCCTATATCAAGCCTATACAAGAATCTATTACACAGCATCTGAGTGATGAAGGATATTTGCTCAGTGTTTTAGCTGAAGGAACAGAAAAAGCAACGGCGATTGCTAATATAACGTTAAAAGAAGTGCACGAGAAGTTAGGTCTAAGGATTAAGTTAAGAAAGAGTAAAAAAGGTGTACAAAGTATATAAAATAAAAACGAAGGTAAATATATTGTGTTTTTTAATGCGGTTACTGCAATACAGTCAAAAAACCGCTGTTATAGCACCTAGGTCAGGTTATCTGCGGTTATAGTTAAATGTAAGTCTTGTAAATAAGAAATAATATTGGATCTTGAAATGACGACAAAGTAGGTTCCATCTATTTTACAATCATTTAAAAAATATGTCGCTTTCAATAAATACCCCATAAAAACAGTGTAAAACATTTTTTTTTCAACTATGCATTAATTTCTACCACTTATGGGCATTTCCATGCATACTTTTTCTTGATTTTTCACTCTACACTCTACAGGGGTACTGGGTGTTGCTAACTGGTTCAATTGAAACAATACATACCGAATTTAAGTGATTAATGATGTTGTAAATCTTTTTACTGTAAAAATATGTAATTGACATGTTTTAAAGCAGTTTTATTTTCTTGAATAATACAACACCAGACCAGACAGTTTTCTAGAATTTGCTTGTAGCGGCACACTTGAAGTTGGTCTGGATTAATAGAAATATATATATAATATATACAGCCTGTCTAGAGAAGTTCTAGACATATGAAAATTTTTTTTATTGTTCATTTTACGAAAAAAAAGTTATTCTTTATAAAAAGTTCTGCTTGATGCGCAAATAATATTGACATATCAAAACTTAAGATATGTACAGGGCGGCAAAAAAATATAGAAACACAGAATTACGTTAAGAGGGAAAAGTACCCTCGATTTTTATTTTAGAACAAATTATTATAAGAAAACTTTACTAAGGACTACAAAACGCGGTCAGATACAATTTTTCGTTGAAATAAATTTCCAGGGTACCATCACAAACACGTTGAGTATTGATTACCTCGGAAATATTAAATGATTTTTGACTAACATGTCAATATTCGTTATAATATGTATCCAAAGTCAGTGTGATGATATTCCAACCGGCGGTAAACAGTCTCAAAGAGACCGACCATTGTATGCCGTATGGAATGATTGGAATGTCATCACACTGACTTTGGAAAAACAATACTATAGTATTGCACATAGTTGTTGCGAAATTGTTGCAGGTAAAAATTAAAGAAATAAAATAAAAAAATATTTTGCAAAGGCTTTTTGATGGTACCCTGTAAATTAAAATATTTCAACGAAAAATTGTATCTGACCGCGTTTTGTAGTCCTTAGTAAAATTTTCTTATAACAATTTGCTCTAAAATAAAAATTGAGGGTACTTCCCTCTTAACGTAATTCTGTGTTTTTATATTTTTTTGCCGCCCTGTACAGTTGTATTAATTGAAAATGGGTACAAGTCTTAACGACCGTTCTTTGCCATATTTGCGTAAATTCGGCGTTTATGCTCGATTTATTGTTTTTGAGGTTATAGTAGTGACATGGCAAGCAAAGCATTGGCGTAGAAAATAAAACGTCTAATATAATGTAAAAAATATTTCTGTACTATCGCAAATTTTTATATTCAACGCACCTATATAACAACAGCAACAATAACAACAATATAAACAACGAATGTAAAAACAATATCAACAATTATTAAAATTTAATATTTTGTCGTATGATCTTCTTTTTCGACTACTTGAGCTAATCTGTTTGGAATTGAGTTAATACAATTTACAATAATATTTTGATCAAGGCTTTCCCAGCACTCATGAATTACTTCGTATAATTCATTAGCATTGTGAGGTCTAAAATTTCTTCTGTATATTTCTTTTGCAATTAAACCCCAGAGGTTTTCTATTGGATTAATATCGGGACTATAAGCAGGCCACGGCAGAACTTCTACATTATTATGTTGAAACCATTCCCTCACAGCATTTGCGGTATGAACCGGACAATTATCGTGCTGAAAGACGAATGAGGTATGTGGATATAGTTGTCCAACAGATGGTAGCATTATATGTTCCAGAACACGCATATAATGTTCGGCGTTGAATCTGCCCTCCAATCGCCATAAGACACCAGGCCCATGAACACAAATCCAACCCCAGACATTCACGGAAATTCGTCCAGGTCAAAAAGCAAGATCGCTAGTATACCGGTCTTCGAATCTTGTGTTATCTGGACGGTATACACGGATTTGTCCATTATATGTAGACTGAAAAACCTTTTCGTCAGTGAATACAACCGTGTTCCAAAAATGATGGTCGCGGTATATATGATTTAGGGCGAAAAGCACCCGAGATTGCCTATGTTGATCTGTGAGCATCATTTTTTTCGCAGCTACGCGGTTTTTTAACTCTGATTCTTTTACTCTTCTGCTGGCTGTTGGTTGAGATCCAGGAAATCCGACATCAATGACACCGTCTCTTGCAGTTCCGAAAGGATTTGCCCTTAGATATTCCAGAAATGCGTCATCTTGTTCAGGATTGGAAATGCGGACCGGACCGGTACCAACCTTTCTTTTTAAAGATGCCTCTTGCTCCCAATGTTGCTTAACTCTTAAAATTGTGTTCTTGCCTTTTCCGTAAAAATTTGCTAGTGCCCGTATTGACCACCCATCTTCAATTCGGGCTATTATTTGAGCTTTTTCAAGTTCTTTCAAATAACGAGGCATTTTTAAAATTTTGGCATTGACAGTCTTTCACTTTTTAAATAGTCAAAATTAATCAAGTCCGATTTACAATATAACAAATTTAGTGTACCCAATTTTTATGAATAAAACTGTACATGATATATTAAGATTTGATATGTCAATAATATTTGCGCATCAAGCAGAACTTTTTATAAAGAAAAACTTTTTTTCGTAAAATCAACAATAAAGAAAATTCGCATATGTCTAGAACTTCCCTGGACACGCTGTATACTAACACAAATTCTGATATATTTTTAAAATGAAAGGGTCATCGGAAAATCTGCTACATGAGAAACAGAGGATAAAGCGATATTAATATTATATAATTAATATTTTTAAATTGAAGTAAATCGCATGTGCGGTTAATGTGCACTTTAAGCCCGCACGGACATAAAGTACACTATTATGTAGTTGGTCACTAAGCAATAGAAACACAATAATTAACTAAAAAACGCCGGTTTATTTTGGCATTCGGTGTATAATGGTTACCATGGTTATTTAACTTATTTTTGAGTAAAGGCAGATCCGCACCTATGCATTCTCACCCTGCAGTTTTTGAATCGTGGTTGCAACGGCTGATTTTATGATATTTTAACGCATATGTTTCAAGTCCTGATATGTCCACATCCACATTATTGATTTTTTTTATTTGAAATATGGTTCTTGGTAATTTTTTGTTTTAATATTGATGCAATTTGACAGAATACAAAATCGGTTGATTTTGATACAGTTCTAGAAGTTCAATGACGGAGTCTTTGCTCCAGATAAGTCGTCCCCAAACCCAAAAAGCAGCAGAAAAACCGGGTAAAACCTCATAATGTTTAAAACTGAAAACTGACAGGTGTCTTGTTTATTTTTTTGTCAAATGAGCGAAGTTTTATAAATCATTTCCAACAGAAATTTCTAGAGAATTTTGATAAAATCGCATGGGGATGTGCAAATAATTAGCGCAGAAAAACAAATAATTCAATTAATTCACCTTCGTCACAGCACGTGGGCGCGTATAGCTGCTTTTCCTTTAAATTTTTTCAAAAATATACAAATTTTCGTAAATTTTTACGGTTTTTAAATTAAAACCCACACGGGGTTACTGAGCCTGAAAACTCAGTACCCCATAAACCGACACCTATGGTTTCTTCTATTTATTACCTTACTTTCTTCAAAAAAATTTTTCCCCACAATGTCTTTTAGACACATACCCACTTAAATGTCCTATTTTACAAAATATCAAATTTAAAAAAAAAACTTTCGACACCTTTTTAGAAAAGGGGTTTTCTTTCCCAGTTTATTTGGTTGGTCTTGACCCCATTTACTGACTTCTCACATACTCAGTATGGTTAAACTTTCTTAAATTTTTTTTATATCATGTCTACTTTAAACATCAAGTTTTAATTAAATAAAAGCTCCATTACGGTTCGACACCATTTTCTCTTTTGCTAAAACCATCAGCACCAAATATAATTTCTGTCTCCTGATGATGAACGTTTCTACGTTCGAAACATGTAGAGACTTGTGTTGAATATTTTTATTCTATTAAACTTTGTGGAGGAAGACTGAGTTTTTCTTTCTCTCCCATACTTTTAACTCCACTTTAAGCATGGACTATTTCTTCAAATTAAATAATTCAATGGTGAAAAGCGCTGCCACTTTCACTTCAGCGTGTGAATCCCAAATTGCATGCAGTTTTAATGCAGGGTTAAAAATGCTTAGGTAGGGATCGGCCTTAAGAATATAATTTTATTAAATTGTTGATAACTAAATTGTAAACAGACTGTATATGAGTACACTAAAAAAAAAAAACGAAAAAAAAAATAAAATTAATAAAATAAAAGTAGGTAAACTGAAAAAAAAAATTAAATATAAAACCATGAAAATTAAATGGTTACTTACCTACCTAAAAAACTATAAACTTTTATATTAGGACATTTTTTTAAATATTTAATGGTTACTCCCTTACTTGCTAACTGAATAACAAGATAATTACGAGCGATAACTAGCCAGGCGTTTTTATAGCGGTTTCTGCCGAGGCGGCTGCAGCAGTGGCCAAAACACACGTACAGTAGTGGCAAGCCTAAACTTACGGTGGTACGGTGAAATATCTGCTAATGTTTCGAAATGATTTATTCGCAAGAACAGAAAGTTATTTTATGGTATGCGAAGGCTGAGAGTGCACAGGAAGTGGGCGTTTTTCATTTTTATATCCCGACCAACCTGTCCCAACACCCTCTTATCTTAAATATTTTTGATAAATTTAAAAAGTCATTTTATTTTACAGTTACAGTTACAAAACTATGGGAGTAATTAAATGAGCGGCACAACACAACCGAAGTTTCAAATAATACTAAAACTGAATTTCTGTCGACCGACGAAGCGAAGCGATTTCGTCAAACGTGGCCAGTACAAATGATCCCTTCTCTTTAACCGAGGGATCGCTTTGCTATGCGTTGATCACGTCGGCAACACTGATTGATCTGTTGTCCTTATTGCAGGCATCTAAACATATTATTTACTCTCTCATACCCACATAAAATGCCACTGTAAGTTTTAGCTTGCCAAAACGATATAGGTAAATCCAGTTTGGGTCTAGTGCACTTTAGGACCCTCGGAATTTCACAATTTTTGAAAATGCAATAGAAAGACCTGTTTGTATAGAAAACATTAAAGGTAAAAAATTTACGGACGAGACGTTTTCCCTAAAAAAAAGGAAAAGAAGTTCGTCTTGGTATATAATATAAATTGACAGAAATTACATAAAGGATTTGACTTTTTTTATGGGCCAATTCAGTTAAAAAATATTGGTTGGAAAAAATTTAATAAAAAAAATGTTCTGGGTAACAACGAACAAACCGGTTGCAAATACACCTTTTAGAATCGATCAGAGAGTATGTTAAGACCCTTTTAACGTATAATTTGAATTCATTTGACAACGTTGCTTCTTCACTATGACAACCGATGAACTGTCGAAAACAGTTTCGCTATTTTGTGGTTAAAAGAAAGGAGTTTTGATATGATAAATTAATATCAATCATTAAAACGATCTTTTTGATAATAATCAGCCCCCTTTTTTATCTAATTTTAATATAAAATTATAATAATTTTCGTTTTGCATATACTTTCGTAATCCCTATGGATATGAAATGGGTAAGAAGTATTCCATAATTAAGTACGCTTACTGTAAAAAGCATCACATACACTTCCTTCTATCACAATGATTTTTTACTAACTTTGTAAAAAAAGTTCATCCATAATTTTTTTATGTAGAATTATTTCAAATTAAATACCTTTTTAGTTTTTCTTTCAAAAATTGTGATATTCCGAGGGTCCTGAAGTGCACCATCACCTCCATTTTCACTGCAGTTCGTTATTGAAATAAAATGATTTGCCAAAACCGCCGTGCCTGACCAGTCGCATATAATCCCAGGTATTCTAGAACCATTTCAGGCGAATGTATTAAGGGAAGGGAACCTTTTACACGCTGCGCTAAGGCGGTTTCATAACCGCGCGACATTTACAAACAAACACACAATATAAACTGACTAGGCACAAACCGCTATGTATCATCGCCTTAAAGTACAACTACAGTGTATCCAAAATAATTTAAAATAAAAACTTAGGGTAAGATTACAGAAAACGCATACCTGTAACTTTGCAGATCTGCAAACATGGCGGAATTGCAGACGCAAAATTAATTTGCAGGAATTTGACATACCAAAAACTATTTGCAAATCCATCATTTTTATCGTATTTAAACCATCCCAAGTAGACTTCAGACAGTTCTATACATTGCTATATAACAATTTGTAATATAACTATGATATTTTAAAAGTCCTCTGTAAACCATTATATGACTCTTAGAAACACGGAAAAGGCCCAGATTATAAAACACTTTCATTTATTAGAAGTTTTGTTAGGCTCACATAAAATAATTACAATACACTTTTGGGTATTTTATGTAACGTTTATATAATCCATTTTATAAGAAATAATTAAATATTTTATAACTATAGCAAATAACCTCTCATAGATACTATTAAGATATTAATAAAATTGTTTTATAACAGGCTTAAAAATATTTTAACAATAACCATTTTGGGCCGATTAAAATATTTTTATTATATTGTGTTTATATTTTAGTCGTGTAGTTATTACGAATAAAATTTCAATATATTTACCTAATATGTCAACTTATACAAGAGATAGCATAGACTTGAAACATGGCGACAATAAAAACCTACAGCAGTTTGCACGAAAAAGATTTTCAAGTCGAACGCTTTCCCACGGCCAAATTTCTCTGCCAGGCTGATTTTACTGACATAACATATCCATATTTTTAAGTGAATTTTTACGGGCTTTCATTTAATTAAACATTTTGTTATTGAAGATATTTTAAAAATATTTTTAAAAGTTAAATAATAATTTATAAAGTTGAAAATCGACATCTTTTTTACTTGCAATGTTATTGGCCAAACGTTTTTCTTATTAAAATGACTACTTTAAGAGATATTTAAATATTTTATTTGATTAATATTATTTCGCCAACATGGCCGACTAAAAGTAGTTTTTAAAACATGGCGTCAACTCTAACAAATCACTTTATCGTTCCGGGCACACTTATAAAACAAATATATTATATAAATTGTTATATTATGCCTTTTTTACATGACAAAATTGTTTTATTATTTAAAACGGCGCAGCATCACGTGGTAAAATTATTGTGGTTCTCTCAATGTTGCCATGTTTTTGCAGAATATTGATTTTTGTAGCTATAGGTATACTGGTTCGCCTTTGTTGAATGTTTTTGTAAAATCCATTCTTTATTTTTATTATTATCATGATTAGTATTATTATTATTATCGTTTTGGGTACCTTTTTGCTATAATTCAAATATTTCCTTATAATTTTTGCGTGTAACCTTAAAGAACCATCGCGTACTTTTATTAAAATAATTGTGCCTTGAAAAATAAAAGTGATTTGGTGAAGCATTCTAGTCCTTTCTATTTAATGTTCCTATTTTAATATATTTGCTTCAAGAAATTAAGAATACTTTTAAGTAGACTTGCAGATTTTATTTTTATTCCGACAATGCTGTATGGCCGGCCAGTCATTCTCGGCCGTGGTGTTAGTAAGTGGCGCAAGGTAGCGTGACAGTAGATTAATTTCAAATAATGGCGACACTAATAAATTGATAATATGATAGTTTTGTTGTATAAGGCTCACTTTAGGCATCTTATTTGATACTATTATCGTATACGCTATTCAGGTAACCGGTTCTATATAATCTTTTCATTAAGAAATTAAATCTAGTAGCCCATACTTTCATTTTTTTATTAGCTTCAATATTTTTGTTGATCTCAGTTAACTCTAAAGAATGTTCTTCATCGTCGTTCGATTCTACGGTATAATAATCAGAGTCTAAACATTGATTGTATTCTTTACTATGGGCTATGGGCTCATATTCTTGCTCGGATGAAGAATCGTAAAGCATTTTACCCAAATCAACCCTGTCTGTTATCTGTGCTGTATTTATGTATAATTCAGTGTATTTAAAAGCTCTAATAAATCCGATATAAAACAATTTAGTCAAATAGTAAGATTTGTGCTACTTGGGATCTTACTACGTCTGGTTTATTGATATTGACTGCCAAATATGGTAAGTCTCAACTTTCTTTCATATTGCATTTGATTTTTTTACCCCTCGATCAAAGCCTCAGTTTTCGGTTTTATATAGGTACAGTGTGTCCCCGGATGGAGTTGACAAGAGGAAAAAGATCTTTATTATTGACTTTAAGACGAGAAATTATTCTTTATAAAAAATTCTGCTTGTCGAGAAAATGAATTTGCCATATAAAAATTTTAGATCAGATGTACAGGGTGTTAATAAATTAAGAAAAAATGAAAATGCTGTAAAAGAGAAGTATCATTATTTATTATTTTAGACAAAATGTTTATGAAACAAAGTTGTTTATAATCCAAAATAAAGCCTATATACAAAATTTGAAATCTGAATTCTAGTTTTTGTTTTTTATTTTTTACAATATTTAAATTTATGAACATTCAAAATATACAATTGTGGAAAAACTTATTATTCTACATATCCTCCTCCAACCTGCACACATTTCTCCAAATTATAAATAAATAGGTCAGCTCTCTTTTCATTTTGAATGATCATAAATTTTATTGTAAAAAATAAAAAACAAAAATTAGAATTCAGATTTTAAATTTTGTATTTAGGCTTTATTTTGGATTATAAACAACTTTGTTTCATAAACATTTTGTCTAAAATAATAAATAATGGCACTTCTCTTTTAAAGCATTTTCATGTTTTCTTAATTTATCATCCGATCAAAAATTTTTATATGGCAAATTAATTTTCTCGACAAGCAGAATTTTTTATAAAAAATAACTTTTTCTCGTAAAATCAATAATAAAGATCTTTTTCCTCTTGTCAACTGCATCCGGGGACACACTGTATAACGGAGCTGGCAGCTGGCTGTCTACACCTACAATGACCCTACCAGTAAAAAATGTCCCAAATTTTAGACCTAATTACCATATGCCGAAATCCATGGCAATAATTAATTAATGAACTTAAAATTTATTGTTCCCTTGTTTTTTTTTTATATAAAAATCGAATACAAATTGTAAATAACCAAAAACTCAAATTATAGGTAAGTTTTTAATAAATTTTATACATTCTGCATGTTGGCAACCTTCTGCATATTTGCAGACGCAAGCATAGGCGCCGACTCCATGGGTGCTATGGGTGCGCAAGCACCCATACTGGATATATTATGGGTGCGGAGCACCCATATAAATTAATATAATTTCCGTCAAGGTAAGGATGAAAAAATCACCACAAAACTATTATTTAAAACCGCACATATTGCGTGCGTTACTTAGTTGTTTTATCCGCACCACAATGACAATAATATCTAATAATTTTATTGTTGTTATGACTGTCACTGTCATATTTATTTGCCATACACCCCTATTAAATCTGAAACGCAACATTTTGCAACTCTCTAATCTCACGGGTATTTAAAATCTCTTGTTATTTGTGCAAAAATTCTTTATTTATACGTTGTTCGGGTCGGGCTATCGAAACGTAGAATCAAATTAAGTTTTAAAAGTCCAAAAAAGGGCGTGGCACCTGAGAAAAATTTGCTTGCGGCGTATCTTTTAAGAAAGATATTAAAATTGACATACTCCAGCACCCATGAACATTTTTAAAAGTCGGCGCCCATGGACGCAAGTATAAGAAACGTTTTCTGTAATCCCACTTCTGTCATTTGCATCTGCAAACTGCTACTTGCAGCTACAGATATCAGATGCAGAGCACTATAATCTCACCCAAAGTCCACAAAAGCTTACAGCAGTCCGTACTATTTTTATGTTATTTTACACTTGATTATGGTACCAATTTTAAAGGTGGTCCTCTAAAACCAGCTAAATAATTACTTAATACATGGGGATGTACAAACTTAACGTACCCTTGTTTAGCAGATTCTACAAATAGCATATTGGTTATATTTAAATTTAAAAACCGTGTAATTTCTAACATTGGAAAAACTATGTTATATTTACAAAACACCTCTTTAAAGTTCACTGAGGCACAGTGATTCTCATTGATTATTAAAATAGGTTTAATTGGTTGAATTTCATTTTGAAAGTCTGTTAGGTCTTGTATTATTTTACAAGAATTTACCAAATCTTTTATGCATTTAAATGTATAGTCATTGTACTTTTCCACTGCTTCATCCACTAAATTATTATGGACTATTTCGACTTGACATGGTTTTATGTCATAGTCTTTAATATGTGACTCTTGTTTCTCTAACTCTTTTACAGAAAGCTTACTTGTTTCACCTCTTTTGGTATACCTGACTGGTAAAATTTGTTTTTTGGGATCTTTAAATTTATAATTTCTTCCTTTAAAATTTTTGTTTTTTGTATCCTGTGGGTCTGAACTACTTAATCTTACAGATGTACTAAGTGAATTGTTTGTGTCAGAGCAAAACTCATCTTTAATAATATGTTCTTTTCTTGGTCTTCCCCTAGGTCTTTTACTTGGTCTTTTATTACTTTTAATTTGTAGTATATCAGATTTTGTCTTCCCCTTTCCAATACTAGAGCTGGATTGGTATGATATTTCACTTCTTAAGGATTCCAGATCACTTTGATTTCTTTTTTGTGTCTGTTGGTTAATAAATTGCCCCTTATATTTTTTTCTCCTTCTGCCCGTAGAATGTGCAGTATCATCAATAAAAACAACTTTCTTTGTAACCAAGAGATCATTGCTAATCTGACTATCAGACTCTGAAGAAAAGCTCTGAGTAGAGGGAAAACAATGTATATTGGACAAAAACATGTCTTTTTCTTTTGGCTTGATTGGTGACGTTTTTAACTTACCATGATGTGTATTATGTAATAAACTCGTTTTTCTCCCTTTCCTTATACTATCAATTTCAACTAATTTAATGTTTTCCATTTTTAATTTGCTGCTTCTTATAACTGCTAGAGCTACCTCTTTCTTTCTTATAGACATCTGCAATTTTTTAAGGATATTATAATACTTGGTAGCACACATTTTACTCCTTTGCTGTTCTGCCTTATAAAATCCCAACCTGTCACTCATTGTAAATCCCTCCAGATCTCTTTTTCTATTTCTTTGATACCTCCAACAGTATTTTGAATCACTTAAAGGTTCATAAACGGGTTTATTATTTTTTAAGATCACTTTTTTATGTCCTTGCTCCTGGTAAGGTTTATTTATATAATGTAAGGTAGGTACAGTTTGAGAAACAAATAGGTCTGATGGTTTTGATATCAACAATGGACCTAAACCTGGAACATTCAAGGTTATTGGACCTTCTGAATTAACTAGCATAGGTGCTACTTCGTGTGGTATGATCAAATATTTTTTTACAGATGGGTCAGTTTTATTCTGCAAGACAATAGCATTTGCATAATTGTCATTAAGCCTCGATGGGGACATTGCTCTAACTGTAAATGGTACACCCTCATTTTTCTGAACTGAAGTTTTTTCTGCTGATGAAGTTGTTTTACTAGTAATTGTCGCTTTGGATGCGTTTCCAATATTTGATAAAGAACTTTTATTTACATACCTGCTGGTTTGTTCCGGAGACTTAATAATAACCATGTCATGAATTTTAACAGGTGGAGTCTTCACTGTTTTGCTATTATCACCTTCATCAGAATCAATAAATACAGTCTCAATGTGTGGGTTTTCTTTTTGAAGATTTTCAATGAAATTAAGAGCTGACACTTTTGGTATATCTAATAAAAGAGAACTTTGGACATTGTTTTCCAATGGTCTGACTTCTTGAAGTTTATTGCTGCTCTGCTTGGTAACTTGTGAAGCTGGTATCTTCCTATTTTCATACATGTTTACATCATTGCAATTTACAAATTGAACTTCTGGCTGGTTGTCCCCATCATCTTCAGTAAGATCTATACTAGTTTCATTATTATGATTCATTTTTGAAACAAAATTAATGTGATATCCTACAAAAATAAAATGATTAAAGTTTTTATAAATATACAGAGTTAAAGCACCAACTTACTTTTAAATTAAGCAGTTTGAATAATTATTATATACAAGTATAACTGACATAGATTTTAGTGAATTCTTCCATATTTAAAATTAAATAAATCTCCCCACAAAAAGCAGTTGCTAAAATTTTAACGTTTTAAAAAATATACCTAAATTTAGATTTATTTTAGCAAAGTAGATTTAATAGGTTAACAAAAACAGGCCAAACAGGGATTTATTGAAGTATAGCAGACAAAAACACTGAGAAATAATTGGTCGATTGGATTGGTCGCTGCTGCCGACGACGCAGACGGAATGGTCATAGGTAGAGAGGTGTAAAACAATCGAAAATGACTATCGATATTTCTATTAAAAATATAATCGCTCTATCGATATTTTGGTAAAATAAAGTTTTCTATCGACTTTTCCCCATCGTTATCCTTGTGTTAATGTTTTCTAGTCTAGCCACGTATTTTTTCTTTAATACGTCCATGCACATTGCACAGCCTTCTCAATTTTAAAGTGGGTGAGACACAAGAGGGGGTAAGAACTAAAGAACCTTAGGTGAGACAGCATAATATTTATTTTATACTTTCACTTACTCCTTAATTCTCAGAAGGCCTTGCATCATCCTTGTTTTTTTGAGTAATAGATGCGTTTTGGACTTTGCCTTTAGTATTTCATATCACAACGTTTCAACTGGTAAGTATCTCCAGTCGTCTTCAGGTGAATACACGAACGTCATAAAGAAAGATGGACGAATAATTACTAGATAACTTTTTGACCCCCTATAGCGATCATTTATGACTGTGACAAATTAGTTTGGCAACATTGAATTTTTTTAGTTTGGCTTCTATTTGCAACAACTTTTCGCTTGGCTTTTTACCAAATTAAAGTTTTTTGTAGTTGAAATTGTTTATTCCTGTGTTATAACTGGCGCCTAGCAAACCTTATGTTTTTAAATTTGCAATATATTTTCGGTTGCCGGTGAAATCGTTCCAAAATTAAAGTACGTTGGGAACACTGTGAACACATCGGCAAAATAAAGCACCAATGGCAGTTTTTTTAAGAACCGTTGTCTTCACTAGACACTTAAGGCAGTGCATGAGAAAGCAACGTAAACGTATCTTATGACATCTACTCATGCGCAGTTTAAATTTTCGTTGCGTTACGTAATACGTCAGACGTAAAGATACGGCTTTTCCATAGACAATTTACCTTTAGATAAACAAACAATAATCACGAATGTGGCAGTTTTATGGCCTCGCGCATGTAAACAAAACTGGGAACTATTAGACATGCGCACTGCAACATTATCATTTGACGAATGGGAAAATAGACAGGTCCGGGCTTTAAAATTTAAATTCTTACTCATATGCCACCATAGAGGGTTTATTTTACCCCTACTTGGGCATAATACAATTATACAACGGCTGCAACTAGTACTAGTCATTGTTTATATTACAATCCGAGTCACTAAAAGCACAAACACAATTCACTTACTAAACTACACAAAAACCAGAAATCCATAAATATTAAACACCAGTCCCACAATCCACGATAGCCGATCCGATAGCTGAAAACTTTAGAAAACCACAAGAAATCCGCAGAGAAACCTTAAAACACAACAACAAAAATGGCGGCCGAGCCGGTCCTGGAGAGTATTCTTGAGCGCGTCGATTATTGTCGATAAAGTAGGACGGCCGATAACACGAGGTTTGTGCGCATGCACGAAGGTTCCCCGAATGAAAACAGCTGACCGACGAGTCATGCGCTCGGACGTATTTTTTCACCCATAAAACGTAACTTTTGTTTTCGCAGGAGATAAGCTGTAGGTATCTAAAGGTAAATTGTCTATGGGCTTTTCACGTGCACCCAGAAACGCGGTATTATCGACCCGATACAAGCCGGTGACACCCGACCACCTGTTAGAAAACCACGAAAGGAAGAATTTTTCTGGAAAACATACTTACATACGTACATATACTATTAAATTCAACACAAGCTCCATTTTCTCAAAAAATAATAAATAATTTATCCAACGCGACACAACCAAAAACCAGAACATGAAAAATAGGTTAGAGTTGTTAAGAAAAGAACCGAACAGGTTCTTTAGAACAGGTTACAGAAGATAGGCTGTTCAGTGAACTGTTCTTTGTAAAAGAACTGAACCGGTTCTTTAGATAGACTTATGACAGATGATTGCGGTTGAGTGATGTCAAAGAGTAGGTAAATTGCGGAACGGTTGTTCAGCAGTTCTCACCCGGGAACCTGTTCCGTAAACCTGTTCGATCATAAATCATTGTCAATCAGTTGGTAAAAGAAGGTAAAAGGTCGCCAAAGTAGTAAAAAACCGTTTTTTGTTAATCAGTTTCTAAAAAAAAAAAAAAGGTCGCCAGGTCCGTAAACATATAAAAAAAATACAGAGCACTGCGGCGTCCGCGTGTCTGCTCTCACTACGCCCTGTTCTTCTCCCTGTTCCCTGTCTGCTCCAAAGAAAGAACAGCCTGTTCTTCATCATTCGTAAATCTCGTAAATCACCAATCACTTATATAAAAAGAACAGGCTGTTCTTTGTTTCTTGTTGCTTCTTTATTTGGAGCAGACAGGGAACAGGGAGCAGTGAGGTGAGAGCACACAGGCAGATGCAGCGGTGCTCTGTGCTGGTACGGAACTGGCGACCTTTTAAAAACCGGTTAACGTAATGGGTTTTACGTCGTTTACGTGTTGGTGTTGCCTAGTGTCTATTATTGACGGAAGTTCACTGTTGCAAACACTCCGAAAACCTAGGGAATTCAATGTTGCCAACCACTTTTGTCACAGTTTCTTCAGACGCATAGGGGAGTCAATTTTTCGCAGGACGGCCATATGCATTATTAGTCCATCTTTCTTTATGACGTTTATGGGTGAATTGAATACTAAACAAGTTACAAAGTTACGGGCTATTTATACTTATACCTAGGGGGGGAGCTAGTGACGTATGATCGGGTGCAGTCGTGAGTCATCTGCTTACGTTACCATGTTTATTCATCTGCATCTTACCATGTTTATTCATATGCATCACTACCCAATAGTCCCAATCTGTCTCAATCTATTTAACAAGGGCTACCAAATGTTTCTTATATCTGCAGAAGGTTTACTGAAACAGTCAGAGTTCTGGATGGTAATATGACAGCTGCTTTTTTGAATTTTCTCTTCCGCCAATGTTCTTCTTTAAGTATAATTTTTGCGTTTGCCCATTGTAAATGATGGCCGTGGGTCCAAGCGTGGTCTGCTGCACCGGATCTGTTTGTTTCTCCTTTCAGTGTGTGGTTTCGATGTTCTTTGATCCTTGTTTGAAGAGGTCGTAGGGTTTCACCAACATAGGATTGTCCGCATTCGCAAGGTATTCTGCAAGTATTTTGTATACACAATTCTTCGTGTCCTTTTGATTTGTTGGTTTTGTCTTCGTCAGGTGGCTTCTTATCTTCTAAAGGAATCTTTGGAGCTGAAGACTGTTCGGAGTTGTACTGTTGTGCTATCCTTGTTTTTGTTCGGTGCGCTCGTGTTGCTTCTGTCAGTAAACCCTTTATTTTTCTGTGGTTCTGTCACCAACTTTAACTAGACTTGACAGTTGACTTCTTAGTTGGTGTTTTGTGCTTGACTTAAATAACCACAAAATCTTTGTTTAGTCAAGTTTACTGTACTTTGAAATTTTTACTTCCAATTTGAGAGTTTTTTGAATTTTTGAGAATTGTGTCAAAACTTTGGTACGTTATCTTTAATTTAGTTATTCTCGGTTTTTTAAATTAAATCATGAATTTCCGAAAATCTAAGGATTTGCCCTTTATATCTGACACAGACACAACACAATTTGTGAGACGAATATCATATCGAATGGGTATTTAAATTTGGATTCATATTTATTTTCAGTCAGGGGATCAGTTTTAGGAGGTTAGTTCAGTATTTTTTACAATTGGAATTAGAATTGGTTGGATGGCAAGGTTTTTCACTGATATACCTACCTACAAAAACTGACAATGCCATTGTTCATAAAAAAGTACAAATATTTCATTAAGTAGGTACTTAATTACTCTTTAAATAAAAACAAATGTTTAAAATTTTAAGATCTTCAGAAGTTTTAGGTTTTAAGATAGATTTGATTGAGCACCAATTTATACAAGTTTGCCACAGTTTAAACTTATTCGTTACAGTTTCCGAGATCCCAATGGTCACTTTTGAATTTGGGACACCCTGTACATATATTTAATTTTAAATAATTTTTTGCAACCCATGCATTTATTTATTCCAAATACCTGCTACCTGTTAAGTACTCCTATTATGCATATTTAAAATGTTTTCTTTTGTTGAGGGTTGTCTCACCTATAAAACATATATTATGTACACTAATTAAACTAAACTGGGAAAATTTATATGATTTCTAGCAATTGCTAATTAAGTAATTAATGCTTTCTCTTTTCTTTTTAAGCTTTATTTATAACTGACCGTTAAACAGCAAAATATGTTACTGGTATCAGGGCCTATTATTACATTTATAAACTAAAAGTATGTACAATCAATTTACATTTCAATGAAAAATACTACCAAAAATTTTTTAAAAAATATACCTATACTACTTACTAAAAATATAAAATTATATCTTGATTGTAGGAGATACTTTTTGAGTCCATGGCACATCTTGGCCGTAATTTTAATAGTTGTAATTTCTTTGGGTATTGAATTAAATATATGTAGGATATCTACCTGTAAACACTGGCGAGTTCTGAGCTTTTGTGGTTCTTGCATAATCTGTTCTTCAATAATTTTAGATCCTGACTTTATAGTTATGCCTAGTACTGACTTGCTGTATTTTTGTATCCTTCTTTATTTTGTTGTTTGGGTTGGTTAAATAAATAAATTCGTTGAAATATTTTGTGTTTATTTAAATTCCAGATTTCAGTAGTTTGATAAAGTTCTTCTGTGGGTACAAATATCAATGATTTTTAGTGATTCCCGAGGTGATTCCAATTATTACCATTGACTTTCCATGCTTACCACTGAACCACTTATTTACCTCTTATTTACAGTTCCACTGATGATATGATAATGATATAAAGTAATTACTAGGTACCTACCTACTGGTTTTAAGTGAATACCACTGGATTTGGGGAATTATCATTGAATATCACTGATTTTATCATTAATTTCCAGTAAATACCTAGATATGGGAAAATTTAATCATTACCTATCATCATTTCTTTATTAGTTTTGTCCGGAGTTTTGTCATATTTATATATAAGTATATTAGAATTGTACAGGATCCTAAGGTGCATTTTACAAACGTACTGTTCAGTAATTCAGCGAGTCGGGCGAGTCCCCAAACTAAGATCCACTATTTATTTATTTATTTAATTATTTTATTTATTTATTTATTTATTTACGCATTCACATTTACAAGATATCAAATCAATTTACAAAAAATTTCTTAACCTAAAATTACCCTCTTGGCAGAAGTTTTAAACCTATCTTTAGTTACATTAAAGAAATCAAGTTGACTACAATATTTGTTGACATTTCGGCTAATTCTGTTGACTGGATTAAACATAAAATAATAAGTACGACACTGAGGGACATGTAACAGTGGAGCATTACGAGTTATGTAACCTGGAACATAAAACTTCAAGGCAGAGAGACATTCAGAACTACATACAAAGTTATTAATAATATTAAAAGCAAAACACACATCATAATACTCCCTTCTGTTCCTCAGAAAACTTAATTGCAAGTAATTATATGTATTTTCAACTGAGAGAAAAATGCCATTTCTACCAAGTTTATAACGCGCAAATTTTATAAACTTACGCTGAACATTCTCAAGCCGATCTATGTAAATATTAAAAAATGGCGACCATATGATATTAGAAAACTCAAGAATCGACCTAGCAAAACTTACAAATAGAATTTTCAATGTGTTTACATTCGTAAAATCATGGCAAGATCTCTTTATAAATCCTAACATTCTATTGGCACGGCCTATGATTTTTTCATAGTGCTCAGAGAATGTCAGTTTTGAATCAAGAAATACACCGAGATCTCTCACAACAGATACCTCTTTCAATAGTTCGTTACCCAACATATAAGTTATAGGGAAATTGTTTTTAAGTCTACTAAATCTCACAACTTGACATTTTTTAGTGTTCAATGTCATACCATTTAGAGTACACCACCTATCTATTTCATTTAAATTATTTTGGATTCGGATTTGGTCCTGCCGTGACTCAATCCCGGAATACATGTTCAAGTCATCAGCAAACAATAAATGATCAATATCCAAACAAGAACAAATGTCATTTATAAAGATATTAAACAAAGGAGGTCCCAAATGTGACCCTTGGGGGACCCCCGATGTTACGAAGAAAGTATTGGACAGGTAGCCCTCAACCTTTACTTGCTGAGACCGATCTGATAAATAAGACTTTATCCATTTCCATAACGGACCAGTAATGCCATATTTACTTAACTTTGACATCAAAACATCATGGTTAACTCTATCAAAAGCTTTACTGAAGTCCATGTAAATAGCATGGACCTCGACACCTTTCACCATTGCAGAAGAAATAAAATTAGTGTATAGGAAAAGATTAGATTAGAAGATATTAAGTTGTACTTTTAAAATAGAACATCCTATATTTTATATTATTTTTGATTTCTATGTACCTACATAATTTGATTACGTTAATCAGTCATCTCCACCTTTAGCTTTTAAAGTATGTATGGATCTGGTATAAATATTTAAAAATATCACAGACGGTTTTCAAATTCCTATGTAATTTTTAATTCCCTAGCCAAAAATGCCAAAATATTTAGTTGAATATCCTTATAAAAATCATCGAATTAATATTGTTTAGAACTGAATTTCTAAAACATAAAGTACCTGGGTTATTACTTGTAACCATTTTTGTTTTTAGGCTTGTTTATAATGGTGTACATTCATTTTCCTGCAAATTTTACTGAAGAAGAATTGATGCTTCAGGCAAAATATGCCAAATTAAAGAAGAAGAAGAAAGCTTTAATAGCTTTAAAAGCGCCTAAACCTGAACCAGAAAAACCGGCAATCCCCAAAAGGCCTACAGAAGCAAGAGATGCCCGAGAGGTAGCGAAAAAACTAATAAAATCTGGTGTGATTTCAGCAATAACTAAGCAGCAGAAACAACCTGAACAAGGATTTAAACGACCAAGGGGTTTGGAGCGTAAATTGATCTCTGATAAAACAGTTAGTGGATACCAACCATTCTCTGCTATCCAAATGGAAGATGGACCAGATAACCCTGAAAACAAGCCACCAAGAATCAAAAATCTTTATGACAATTTTGCAAATGTTAGAGATAGAGAAGAACGAAGCGTCGTGGAGAAACCTAAAGATAAACCTGAGAAACCTAGAACAGGAAATACCATTTATGTATCTGGATACAAAATAACTGAAGAATTTTTAAAAAAACATTTTTCTACCATTGGAAATATTATTAATATCTCAATGGAAATAGAAAAAAATCGCGGCTTTGTCACTTTTGATAAAACAGATGCAGCAGACAGAGCAATTGCCGAAATGGATGGAAGTATGGTATCTGGAATTCAACTCCAAGTATCTTTAGCTAGAAGGCAACCGCAAATTGAACCAATTAATGAATCCACATCCTCAGTTGCTTGGACTACTCTAGCTTCAACTCATTCACAAAAAGGCAACCATAGAGATAAGAGAGACTTGGTGTCATATGATGATATGTTTGATGAATAAAAATCAGTAGGTAATATAGCTCTAGGATAAGTATACTTAATACTCTAATTTATTGTTGCAACCTAGTTTTTTGTACAAGGTGATATTGTTTATACAGGGTGTTCCCAAATTAATGGTAGGTACATCCGAAAGTAGGCGATTCTTTGGCTTATTCCATAAATAAAATGGTATATAAACATGGGACCGAAAAAGCTTCGTTTCCGAAATACAGGGTGTTAATGGTAATTAAATGGGTTAAGTATGTGTTTCCAGGAATGTGCATTAAAATGATTTTTATTTTTTACTCGAAAACGGTGCACCGTAAGAAAATAAGTCAATTTGCTTTAAATTAGACGGGAATTTCAAAAATAATTTTTATTTAAAGAAAAAGCAGTGGCGCACCATTTTTTCTTCAAAAATATTAAATGCAATCCCCGCACGGACGCCACTGCTAAAATAGAAAAAAAAATTTACACCAAAAAATACCTTTTGATGCTCAAAAGACGTGTACCAAATTTCATAAAAATATCTAGAGTGGTTTGAAAATGGCAATGAAAAAATATTTTTTTAATTAAAATGTTAACACCCTGTATCTCGACAACGAAGCTTTTTCGGTCCCATGTTTATATAACATTTTATTTATGAAATAAGCCAACGAATCGCCTACTTTCGGATGTACCATTAATTTAGGAACACCTTGTATTTTACTCAATGAATATTTCTGTTAATATTGGTACTTAAACGTTTCGGTTAGCAATTTTCATGTATTTTTTATGGGCATTCAAAGTCCGTCATCAGAAAAAACAAAAAAGCATAAAGGACTTAAATCTTTAAATATCCTGGTATTTTTTACGTGAAACACCCTATATTTTATGTTTATATTTGATAGAGGCTAGAGTTGGCATTTACAAACAATAAAAATGTTGATGTGTTATATTAATTTCTTCTCGTATCTACAGCACCGTTTGGATGCCTGTAAAAAAAACCCAAAAACATTTGAGCTATATTTTTTTTAAATGGTTTAAACAAGGATATTCAGTATTGGTCTTTATTTAATTTTTTTTTAAAGTCAAAATTTTGCTTTTTAAAAAACTTTAAGCTCATATTCCAAAAGAAAAAAATTCAGATTAAAAAGAAATTGTGCTAAAATGTAGTTTAAAAAGCGGTCTTTACACCTGTGAAGTTCTTCGTGAATTTATTCATGAAGTCACTTCAAGGCTAACTTTGATAATGTAAATGGCCAACTTGGACGTCAAATAAATTCGTGAATTTCTTCGTGAAGTTATTCGCGAAAATTTAACATGCAAAATAATCAGCTGATGCACAGTGTAAATGCTACCGACTTCACGAAGAACTTCACAGGTGTAAAGACTGCTTTTTTACACATACCCAATTTTTGCCAAATTGTTAAAATCAATACAATGTTACCAACTAATATTTGACTTGAGGTAAGATACCGCGATAGCATCAAAAATTACTATTTTGTTTGTTTTTTATATCCGATTTTATAAGTTTAATTGATTTCTTGTCTTGCTTATCGAACTAAAAACAGGACAACGAATTATTTTTAAACAAATTTTAGCAATAAAACATTAAAGACGATTTTCTAACCTCAAAATCTGATAGGTTGGCAGCCACTAAAAACACTAGAAATCACTAACTTTTCCCCCAACTCGGTAAAACAAGTAGGTACCAACTTTTCCAATTTCTTGATAAGTTTTAATAATAATAATTTAACATCATACATAACTCTCTTCCTCTTGAGTAAATTTATTAAGCGACTTTGAAAACAATTATTGACATAGAACTATGTGCCCAACATTGCCACGCATCACACTACCACTGGATGACATATAAATTGTCAATTATCTTTATAAACTTTTAGTGGGACTACGATATGTAACAAAAACTAGTATACTTGTTGGTATATTTATTTTAAGACATGCATACTTAATCTGCTTACACCGCAGTAAATGTTTGGCTTATTTCAGTTCGATTACTTTCAGGTGAGATTTCTTTGCTTCTATCACTTATCATAAAGATCCTGTCAAAATATCTTCTCCACGGCAACCTCCCATATAATATTTTTGCTCTTTGATGGTTAACTTTTTCAAAATTATTTTTAAGTATACCCATTGCATATAGGATTGTAAAGATTATTAGATATATCAGAGATGTTAAAATAAAAATAATCATCAGACAAAGAAATTGCCAGAACAAATGTATTAGTCGTAAATTAAGGGGAATTGTTAATCCTAAGTTGTCTTCACTTGCTAGGAGAGGTGGAATAAGAATCCCTGTAGTTCCACAAGCCAGATAAATGGCTATTATATTGCAGCAGTCTTCTAATGCAGAATAGTGAACAAGGTTGGAAACAATAAAGAAAATAAAAGCTCCCAAAGAAGCAATGCCAAAGTTTATTGCTGGTGTGTAAATATCTATACCTGCTGCTATAGTAACCATGCCAGCAAGCCCACCTTGTAAACATTTCACCATGACCCAATATTTGTATACATCTCTATTTATTATAACTTGAAGTAAGGAAACTACCAAAATTCCGGCACCCATTGCCATCAGACTGTTGACAGAGGTTTGACTAATATAATCTTTCATAATATGGTAAGACTCGTACGTCTTAGTTGGCAAGTTAAAGCCAATCTTACCAATGATAATAAACATGTATCCTGTTACTGTACCGCTGATATATTCATTTCCAAGAGAAAAGCGATCTACGTCTTTTACTTTCATTATTCGCCTGCCAAGAAATACAGCTCCTATTAGACCAATTGTAGCGGTTGGTACATGTACTACTAAATTTCCTCCATAATCTTTAATTTCTACTCTTTCTTCGAGTAATCTAAATTTTCTCATCCATCCGTATTTGCTCCAACACCAACATATTAAAATCGGTTGAAATACGGCAGTAGTGAAGAATGTCAATATCAACATTGGTAATTGATGCAGTCTTGCAACTAGGAAGCTTGATGTGATTGCGCTTCCTAAAAGGCAAGCCGAGAAACCTAAAAAATATTGTCATAGAAAGGAAGTAAAGTGTTTAAAAAATTACTCCAATGTTATTTCATTTAACTAAATTAATTTTAAAAACATGTATTTTTTCCGAAAAAATGGAAATTGCTAAAGTATCAGGTAGATATATTTAAAACTGATAAAAGATATAAATGCAGCAATTATCGCCTAATAAATTTTATTTATCTGTTTTACCAATCTTTTCAAAAATATTGAAAAAAATAATTAATAATAAATTATGCGACTTTCTAGAAAACCAAAATTTACTTTTTGCTAACCAGTATGGTTTTTGAAAATCTAAGGATACAGCTGTAAGAGATATCATAACAAATATTCAAGTTAATGTCGACAGCAGTAAAAAATGCTGTTTACTATCCTTGTGTGTGGCTTTTGACACCGTAACCATGATATTTTATTAAGAAAATTATACAGTATTGGAATAAGGGGAAATACACACAAACTACTTCAAAGTTATTTAAGCTATAGTAAATAATTTGTTCAAATTAAGGAAAGAAAAAGTTCGAAAAAAAAAAATAATATGTGGAGTTCCACAAGGATGAATATATTAGGTCCATTATTATTCTTAATGTAAATTAAAAATAAGTAAAATGAGAATTAACATTAATTCTGTTTTCAAATTGAACTTAAAGGGCAATATAAAGCTATTTGCAGATGATACAACAATTATTTATTTTGCTGAAACGTTCGCAGAAATGTTTGTTGATTTTAATAATAGTTTAAAAATACTTTTTTCTTGGCTTCAATCAAATAAACTTAATTTGAAGAAATAGTCCATACTTAAAGTGGAGTTGAAAGTATGAAAAGGAAAGAAAAACACAAAGTCTTCCTCCACAAAATTTAATAGAATAAAATTCTAGTTCAAAAGGTCTCTACATGTTTCGAACGTAGAAACGTTCATCATCAGGAGACAGAAATCTATTTTATGCTGATGTTGTTAGCAAAAGAGAAAATTAGAACCTTAATGGAGCTTTTATGGACGTAAAATTTTTAAATGTAGAAGAAACATGGCTTGAAAAATTGACAATGGATGAATACTGAGCATTCAAAAACGTTGTTAAAGTAGGCTTAAACCAACCAAACTAAATGGAGAAGAAGAGAAAAGAAAAAAACCCGGGAGAAAAAAACTTTCTAAAAAGGTGTAGGAAATTATTTAGATTTCATTCTTAATATTTATATCCAGCATAAGTGACACATTATGAGGATAGAAGTGCAGTAGCACAATAATGTTGTTATGTAAAAGTAAAGTTTTTTGGGGTACTGAGGATTAAACCTCAGTAACCCCGCGAACGGTTAATTTAAAACCAAAAATTAAAAAATTGAACATTTTTTAAATTCAAAAGTCAAAAGGTTCTTCACCTCCTCACGTGGAGGTGCTACTGCACTTCTATCCTCATAATGTGTCACTTATGCTGGATATAAATATTAAGAATGAAATCTAAATAATTTCCTACACCTTTTTAGAAAGTTTTTTTCTCCCGGGTTTTTTTCTTTTCTCTTCTTCTCCATTTAGTTTGGTTGGTTTAAGCCTACTTTAACAACGTTTTTGAATGCTCAGTATTCATCCATTGTCAATTTTTCAAGCCATGTTTCTTCTACATTTAAAAATTTTACGTCCATAAAAGCTCCATTAAGGTTCTAATTTTCTCTTTTGCTAACAACATCAGCATAAAATAGATTTCTGTCTCCTGATGATGAACGTTTCTACGTTCGAAACATGTAGAGACCTTTTGAACTAGAATTTTATTCTATTAAATTTTGTGGAGGAAGACTTTGTGTTTTTCTTTCCTTTTCAAATAAACTTAAGTTAAATTTTACAAAATCTTTTTTTATGTTTATAACTAAAAATAAAATAAATTCTATCAACAACCCCTAATATTTAATAATGAAAATATTCAATATTCAAAAAAGACACATAAAGTAAAGTTAAAACAATTTCCGTTGCACGTCATACCTTCGAGTATCAGTAAATTTTAAAAAACATTTCCTTTAAGCGGCTTAGTATTAAAGAAGAATACACTAAGTTTCTTTTACATTCAATATCGCATGGAATTTATATATTTTTTACCCAAATTTAATTTTCTTATATTTCCTGACCGATTTTTAATTATCAACTGATTGATGACGTGCAACGGAAATTGTTTTGATTTAGGTTATATTTAATTTTAGACGAAAATTTAAATTGGAATTATAAACTCTATATCTCCTTTGGTATCTGTTTTGTACAAAGCTGGATATTACATTCCTTTGAAATACTTAAAAAAGTAAAAAGTAATTTTGGAAAAAAATTGCTTTTATATGACGGCATAATAAAATATAACAATCTTCCAAAAAATATCAGAAAAATTAAAAAATTGGCAACTTTTAGATATTCTAAATTAAATTATTTATACTATTTTTTTTAATGGTTATTATTTTCTATATTATATTGTTATTTTCCATGTAATGAAATTTAAAAGTTAGTTTGAAATAAAGGCATTCAACTTAAGTAAAAGTATTAACTTTCTTTTTAAACTCAATTAATAAATAATAGTTAAATCAACAACACTGTACTCAACCATCTCTTTTACATACAGAAAAAAACAGTTTTAATTTGAGAAAAGGTGCCTGGGAAACCCTCTTTTTTTATTAAGTGATCTAACACTGTCTAAGGAGGGACAGGGGACTCCTTCCTGAGGATAATTTCTTTATTTGTCTTATCAACTTGTTTGTGGGTTTAAAGTGATACTTTGAAATCGGCTCTTAATAACAGAATAATGTTTAACGGTGCATAAAAAATTATTCATACTTAATTAGTACGCTGATAAATCATGAATCTAATAATGTTATACAATACTTAAAAATTGTAATATGTCAAGTTACCCATAGTGGCTGCGCCAAGATCAGCATTTTCGTCCCCAATAAACCCATCGTAGTTTATTGTACCATAAAATGTTTTTATTCCATAAGAAAAGTAAAATCCAAAAAATCCATATGAGAATATGACAGTTGCCATCTCAATAATATTTCTAATAATGATGATGTATACATTTTCAACAGGAATGCTTCCTACTTGTATTAGTATGAAACCGATCCTGAGTAAAAGAACTAAAATGTTAATAAATGTATGAATTAAAACAGAAAATGTATGTAAGTGTGCGTCTTAAGGTGAAACAGTGAGCATAAAAATGAAATTCCTAACTTAATTCGTATAGAAGCTATGGAAATCTGACGCACTATTGCATAATTTATTTCTATAATAGTGTATAATGGGACAAATTGCCGCAAACATTTATTTTATTTAAAAAAATTAGTGATTTCTTAGGTTGTCTTCACTTTTGTTAAACAGAACGTTTTAAAATGTTATCTACATTTTAATACTGATACATTATATAAATTTAATTTTTACTTTACTTTCCTCGCATAAAAAGTATGGTAATCATGAAAAAAACTTGTCGGTCTGTTGCTAAGCTACTTGACGAAGAATAACGAAATTTTGTATTTATGATTAGGTATTAACCCTGCTTACAACCGGGTATAGCTTGGGTTTGCTATACCGGGTAGCCCACTCTCAACGCAGGATTTGATAGCATCCAAACTGTTCAACTTTTTATTATTTTTTAAAAACAGAGTTATAGGGAGGCATTGGGTCTACAATTTAAAATTATTTCAAATTATACAGGGTATCTCAAATAGTCAGGGTATATCAAACATACTTTTTTAAAAATGGAACACCCTATATATTATGCTATTTTTGGATTGGATGATCAATTCTAAGAATATTATGTATAACATATAATATGTTTAAATTTAACAGTTTTTGAGTTATTAACGATTTTGTAAAAATTTCGTGTTTGCAGCAAGTAAAGAATGCGCACCTGTCGGTAGTACAGACTGACAGAAATAAATAAAATTTGGGTTATGGATTATGATTATTCAGTAGCGTCTAAAGCATAGTTTAAAAAACAAAAATATTTACCGAAGTCTTTTAAAATGCCTTTCTAAATGTAACAATTTTAAAAACGTAAAAATTCTTAAAAGTCTGTTATTTTAAATACATACCCTATTATTTTTTATGCCTAATCGAATAATCGAAAGACATTTTTAATACAATTCTAATTATACTAGGGTTCCCTATACCTACCTTTTATCGTTTTCTCTGAAATAGCTATTTCTTCCTTTACCATATAAACTCTGTGTTTATTTTCTCATAGGGTGCCTTGAATGCCGCACTGTGTCCATACGACGCTCTTTTTCTAGAGTGCCATGGACACCCAACTATTCATTTGATTAATCTTAAGTCATCTGAAGTTTTTCTTTAAAGGAAAAAATTAATAATATTGCTTAAAATTAAAATAACAGAATTATTTTTTTTTCTACTACTGTATAAATAAATTAACTTTCGGGCCCTAGCAACACGAAAGAAAACGAAAGTAAATGTTACAGTTACCTGAATATTATCCGTTGCTAGCTACGAAAGTAATACTTTCGGTGCCAGGACAAAAAAATCGAACTGACAGACTCTGACAGTACTCAAATAACTAGTTGACAACAATACTCAAATAACTAGTTGTCATGGATCATTTTACAGGTTGAAAAAAAACTTATTTTATCATTTTAATTTGAATAAAATCAAAGTTTATTACTTAATAATATATAGATTCGGCTCGGCTTTGCCTCGGCAATTCAAAAACCTCCTCACACCAAAAAATTTACTTTCGCATCTAGTAATGTAAATAACTATTAATTTACAAATACTGAAAAATGTCGCTTCAAATTACTTAAGATTAATAAAATGAATAGTTGGGTGTCCATGGCACTCTAGAAAAAGAGCGTCGTACGGACACGGTGCGGTATTCAAGGCACTCTATGAGAAAATAAACACCGAGTTTATATGGTAAAGGAAGAAATAGCTATTTCAGAGAAAACTATAAAAGGTAGGTATAGGGAACCCTAGTATAATTAGAATTGTATTAAAAATGTCTTTCGATTGGGCATAAGAAATAATAGGGTATGTATTTAAAATAACAGACTTTTAAGAATTTTTACGTTTTTAAAATTGTTACATTTTAAAAGACTTCGGTAAATATTTTTGTTTTGTAAACTAAGCTTTAGACGCTACTGAACAATCATATTCCATAACCCAAATTTAATTTATTTCTGTCAGTCTACTACCGACAGGTGCATATTCTTTACGTGCTGCAAACACGAAATTTTTGAAAAATCGTTAATAACTCAAAAACTGTTAAATTTAAACATATTATATGTTATACAGAATATTCTTAGAATTGGTCATCGAATCCAAAAATAGCATAATATATAGGGTTTTCCATTTAAAAAAAAGTATATTTGATATACCCTGACTATTTGAGACACCCCCACATAATTTGAAATAATTTTAAATTGTAGACCCAATGCCTCCCTATAACTCTGTTTTTAAAAAATATTAAAAAATTAAACAGTTTAGATGCTATGGAATCCTGCGTTGAGAGTGGGCCACCCGGTATACAGGATGAGTATCAGAAAAAAAATTACTTCCATTTGTTCTTAGTTTAATTTCAGTATTATTGCTTGGGTTAACCCACAGGCCTATAAAATAGTTATCATCCTTACATTAGTGCAGAAAGGGACACTTTTCCTGTTCAGTTCCAGTACTGTCGTGCTGCCTGATGATATCCAAATATTATTAGTTTTTTTTTACTTTTCACCAAACCCAAGTAACATAAGCCTGTATTTTCAAAGTTCATCGATCGCTACGAAGTTACAGTCAGTTGGAATAATGCTGCCAACTCAACTTAGTGGATGGCAACCTATAAAAACCAAAACTCCATTCGTACAGAGCTTCGTTCGTACAAGCAATTGTCAACCGATTTCCAATTTTTCTCTGCGCACGCGTGGTTTTTAACTGATTGCGAACTGGTTTTGCTTTCCGTTTACGTTACAATTTGGCTTCTGCGAATGCTGGATTTTCTGTCAGTGGTTTGGGATTTGTCGTGTAAGAACGCTTTTAAAACACGTTCGCATGCGTCGTTAATTTGCTAACGGTTTCTGACCAAAGTATGAACGAATCTATTATAGTCCATATACAACCTAAGTTTTTTGTATAATCCTGTGGGTTAACCATATTGTGCATAGTTATTTTCAACGAACCCAAGCATACAGGGTGGTCATTTAGTACCGCTAGCGGAGATAAGATACTAATAAAATGGAATATATTGAAAATTATTTTCTAAAATAACAAACTAAAAAGTTGTGATATGATTATTACAAATTTTGTTCGATTTCTTTTGCAAACGAATACTTTTGCTATCCACGAAGTAAAAAAACAAAATCATTTATCTATTAAACTTACTGCAAACTATTCTGGCAGCAGAAGATACAGAATCTCCGGCCCAAGGATCATTTTTGCTGAACTCATTTGTATCATTTGAAAAATCTAGTAAATTTTTGGGCTCATAAATTCTATTAAGGTTGTTATTTTCAAAATGACCCGTCATGTTTTTATAAATTTTGAAGTTCTACTACTGTCACTTTTTATTGTAACGGGTGGTACTGGTACTTTGACGTTTTTTTTCGCGCGTTACAGACGCTCAGGGTTGCATAGTTGAAAGCCTTTTTATATAAGGTGCAGTATACTGCATGCAAGTTCATACGATGCAATTAATTTTTTAAATAAGTAAAATTGCATGAGCTGATAAAGTCATCAAAGAGCGCGCATACATGTAATTTTTGCTTGCGCTTGCACCTAATGTAAACAGGCCATTAGGATTTTCCATGGTAGCCTTAAGCCATGGCCATGGCGCTGCGCCGCGATTCGTGGTGGGGTGACCCAACAACACATAACGTATAATTAGGTTATCTGAGGCATATCCTATACAGGATACATACAGGTTCACCGGAGATGGCGTTTCTCAATCAGCGGCACGAAGTTTAACCAAATAATTTGAGGTTAATTTTGTTTGTCAAATTATGACAAGATGTCAAGACGTTGACATCCGTTTGTATATCCTGAGGTTAGTTTTATGACAGAAAGTTGGCATCGGCATAGTTTCATGTTAGTTTTGTTTTCAAATCATGAGAAGACGTCAAAATATCAAAAAGTCTACTACCATTTTGGTTAGCTTCTCAGTTCTACAGTTGATTTGTATCTTTGCTGGTTTAGTAGTTGAGAGCTGGGACCTACATTGTCTACGGAGTAAACGTCATAATTGCACTGGTTTTTTTAATGAACAGGCCTGTATTCTTATATCCCAAAATGCCTTATTGAATGATGCATCAACATTTTATAATTTGGAAACAAAAGCTGTATTTTTTTGGCAACAAATGTAGTTTATTTATAATATGTACAATCAACAATAAATTATTTTAAAAATGATAAAAATCGTAACTATGTTGTAACTTTAGTAAATCTCGAAGCTAAAATAAATTTACATAAAATATATTTTTTAACAGATTACCAAGTAAATAAACTTACTCATCATTTCAGATTGTATTTTGACCAAATATTACGCCAAAACTACTTTGACCCACCGTAACATTGTTGACGCCGGATAAACTATTTTTAAACTTAAATTTGCTAGTAAAATAATTTATTATCTCCTCTATTGAAGATTGTCTATTTTTAGGATTATATCATAGACTAACTAAATAAATCGAATATGCATAAACGTGCGGGTAGGTCAAATAGTATACCTCAGCTTCCCTAAAAAGTATTATAAAAATAAGTTCCGTTTTTATAAATGACGCAAACATTTCTTTTAGGAATTATTAGAAATAAAACTTATTTTTAACATTATAGCGACGCATAGGGGCAGTGTGTGTTCTGACAGAAAAGCGCGGCGTTATCTTACAAAACAAAAGGAACGCAAAAGATCAATCAGCTGACTACATTTAAAATATTAAGGCAATTTTAATGTAGCGCGGATAAAATAAATATGATAGCCCAGTATTAAGCACAAGCACATAGTTAGCCGCACGAGGCTAGCACTTTGTACAGTAAAGCGAAATAAAAGCCATATCAAGAGCAGTGTGTTATAGGCGCCCATGTTGTAAGTTTTTTGAATATATTTTTTCTATTATAAATTTAGGTTTTAATAAAATCTATTTATGGCTTTTATTTCCCATTTCTTTTTAGACGTCGGACTATACATCGGTTGACACCGCGAACAGTCCTAACAACTAAGTAGTCTCAACGGGTTTCTTGCATTATATTATAGTACTGTACGGTACCGGCAAACTCCAAGTTACAGTGACGAGTGCCAGTACGAGAGAAAAAAAAATTGTTTAGATGCCCGCAATAAGGACAACAGATAAATCAGTGTTGCCGGCTTGTTCAGTACGAGAGAAAAAAAAATTGTTTAGATGCCCGCAATAAGGACAACAGATAAATCAGTGTTGCCGGCGTGAACAACGCATGGCGAGGCCTTCCCTCGGTTAAAGAGGGAATTATTTATTTTGTGCTGGCGCCGTTTGACGAAGTTACCCTATCGCCTCTCTTCCTCAACATGAATTCAGTTTCAGTAATATTTGGAACTTCGTTTGGGTTGTACTCCGCATTAATTGTACGTATTTTTAAATTCATGTAGTTACTGAATCAATTATTGTTCGCATCTCCATCTTTCTATGATAGTATTGGTAGGTCTTACTTTATGGCCTGTCGACGCACACGGCACAGACCAAGAAATGTATCAAAAATATCACAGCCCCTCGCCCACATCTACCTCAGTTTATTTTGTTGTGCCGTTGAGGGCAGAGTGAGTTTTTATTTGTGCATCACACGTGTTGCAATCAGTAAGATGCCTAAAGTAAATTTAAAATTGCCGGATATAGCAGAAAAATGGACACCGACAAAAGCACCTAGGTTCGTTTAGAAAAGATATTTTTAACACCAAACAGTTCCTCTGGTAATTTTAAAATAGATATTACATCGTACGCATACCTGAAAAATAGAAAACATTAAACATCGCGGTGGGCGCTTCGCTAATATTATGCTACTACATATATACCAATATATACTTATTTGCTATGGAGGGGAAATGCGCTCTCGAATAGAAGTTGGCCACGTTAACACTTGATCGATCTCTTTTTAACTCGCGTCCATTTTGTATTCACTTCTTTACATTAAAAACCGCCCTACCGCCCCAGTACTGTATGTGTTTACCACATTTATTTTATCTGCGCTATTGTACAGGTTCTTTAGTTTGATATTTTAAATGTACAGTTCTGTTCATTAAAACCCGTACACCTAATTTGTCATGGTGTAAATAGTTCTTTTCTATTTTTGGCATTTAACGTCTTAAAGTCAAACATTTTAAAATGCCTCGTCCTTTAACATTATAATTAGTTAAAAAGACAAGTGGCAAAAATTGAAAATGGCGGTCAATTCGTGCCCTAGCACAATTTTATGGTAGAAATAAGAGCACAATCCTAGATAGTAAAAAGCCTTGGGAGCAAGAAGGGTCCTTGAAAAGAAAGGAGAGTTCCGGTCGTCCTAGAATTTCCAGTCCCGAAGAGGATGCTATGCTTCTGGAAAATTTAAGAGATCATCCCTTTAAAATGGCGAGGGAAGCTATAAATATCACAAGATTGCCTGGCTCTCGACCTACCGCCAATAGAAGAATTAATGAATCAGAATTAAAAAATCGCGTTGCGGCGAAAAAAATTAAATTAACAGAAGAACGAAGACAGTCGCGGTGGTTACTTTTTGCATTAAATTACGTATATCGCGAACCTGAATATTGGAACAGGGTAGTTTTCACGGATGAAAAAACTTTCCAATCTACTTTATAACGGGCAAATTCGGGTGTATCGACCAGACGGAACAAGATTTGAAGAGCGTTATACTAGCAACCTTGCTTTTAGATCTGGTCGTTTTTCTGTCAATATATGGGGTTGGATAAGCGCCCATGGGCTTGGTGTATGCTGGCGATTGGAGGGAAGATTCAATTCTGAAAATTATCTTAATGTTCTGGAGCATATTATGCTTCCATCTGTTAGGTCCATTTACCCCAATAATTATTTTATTTATCAACACAATAATGGTCCCGTGCACACTGCAAACGCTGTTAAGGGCTGGTTTGAAATAGTAATTTACGTTACAAGACCGGAAAGTAGTGTTTTTCAGGTCGAGACAAGCATTTTCAGGGCGAGCCATAGGCGAGTCCTGGAAGCTTGGAGAGACCTGGAAAACACTAATTTTCGGTTGCGTGACGTACAATATTTTTTTTAAGACCGACACTTCGATATATTTTATAATCTACGCGAAACAAGTTTGACATAAAGAACAAAATTAAAAATCAACGAACTGTCACTCGACAATACATCGAAATGTTGTTGTCATAATAACGAAATCAAGGTATCTTGTATTATCAAAGAGCGATTGGAAAAACAAAAAACAGGGTGACAGTGACATTAGAGACCGGAAAAGTGACATTAGAGTCCGGAAAAGATTTTTCCTGTCTCTAATGTCACTTTTCCGGTCTTGCGATCGGAAAAACGTTATTTTCTAGACGAAAAATTGTCCAGAAAGTGTAAATTTTCTGGTCGGTTTAAAAAAAATAATAATGTGGAAGTATTACCGTGGCCTTCATTTAGTCTGGATATTAATCCGATAGAAAATGTGTGGGATATGCTATAATTATTGTAAAAAAAAATTATAACCGTAAATTTTTGCCTCAAAATTCTACTGAATCGTGGGAAACAATTCATGAATGCTGGGAAGAGCTTGACCTAATCATTAAAACAAATTTGATTAACTCCATGCCTAATGTGATCGAGAAACAAGGCTCAATGACTTTTTATACCTGCTATCTTATTATTGTTCTTGTTTCATATAATATTGAATCTGTTTGCTGTTGTTGTTATTATAAATATAAAATATTACGTTACCATTTTACTTAATTTTTTTAATTACTTCATCTACGCCAATGTTTTGCATTTATTGCATATAACCTTAAACATACGTCTCTGATAACCTCAAAGAAATAATCACAAAAGTCTGTTTCAAACTGCTTAAATAATACAAAAACTAATCATAAGACTTGTACGGGTTTTTTTATGAACAGAACTGTAAGTTCAGTGTTGCCAGTACAGCCAATACTGTATATTACTAACGCGCTAATTTATTTCAATTTTAACAGTATGATAAAGGATGCATGCCCCTATGTCCGATGCGACTACCGCATTAAACATAAAACCATTTTTAAAGAGTATTCCTTATATCCATTACTGCGATGTACCGGGTGAACCACTAAGAATGGTCGTCGGCTATATCTCAGAAACTGGAAGTCATAGAGCTTTTAAGTAAAATATGTTTTGGTAAAAGTGCCCAAAAGAAAATGTTGGAAATTATTTTCGAGTTTCTAAACTCACCGCTAGAGGGCGTAAATCCAAAATTTTCCATTTTTTGAAGGGTACACCCTGTATGTTTTTAAATTTTCAAATTCCACATAAAATTATAATTATTTTTTATTAAATGCATTATTAGTCTATACTTCATAGTTTCCGAGATATTGACTCTCGAAAAGTGATATTTTTGAACTTTGACAGCTTCTAACTTTTTAACAGTATGTCTTAGAGCAAAACGGCTTACATGTCCCTATCTTCAATTTTTATTATCTTCCCAAAAAAATCAACTTCCAGTTAAACCGGAACAACTATATTTCCTGCTTTCGAGTTACATCCGGTTTAACCGGGAGTTGATTTTTTTGGAAAGATAATAAAAATTGAAGATAGGGACATGTAAGCCGTTTTGCTCTAAGACGTACTGTTAGAAAGTTAGAAGCTGTCAAAGTTTAAAAATGTCACTTTTCGAGAGTCAATATCTCGGAAACTATGAAGTATAGACTAATGATGCATTTAATAAAAAATAATTATAATTTTATGTGGAATTTGAAAATTTAAAAACATACAGGGTGTACCCTTCAAAAAATGGAAAATTTTGGATTTACGCCCTCTAGCGGTGAGTTTAGAAACTCGAAAATAATTTCCAACATTTTCTTTTGGGCACTTTTACTAAAAAATATTTTACTTAAAAGCTCTAGGACTTCCAGTTTCTGAGATATAGCCGACGACCATTCTTAGTTGTTCACCCGGTACACATATGTGTTTCATTATATTTGTACACCCCCTAGGTCTGTACATTATAAAAGCGATAGATCAAAAACTTTTCGTCTGAATCCCGAAAGTGCGTTAGACAAAAATGAGTGCTTAAAAGGTACAATATTCACTTTAATTATTTCAAATATAGTCAATATAGTAAGTTATAAAAAGATTATGAAACCACGTGTCCTCATAGATACGGTTAACGGGTCTTTGATGTTCTTTAAAATACTTTCACTGACCTTTTCTTACAAAAATAGTAATTACAAACATCAAATTATTTGTGCTACAATGATGGCTATAAATAAAAAAAATGATCAAATCGACAAAAATAACTTTACCAGATTATCTAAAATAAGATAATACTTTTATAGATATACATTTTTGCTACGTATTAGGGTGGGATGCACTTGATGACTAGAAAGTTTCACTAATTGTTATTCTGTAACGACTTTTACAGTGTGATAAGCTTTTAGTGCGTATAAAAGAAATATAATCGTGACAGATAAGTCAGTTAGCTGCTAGTGTTAATAATACGGTTCAAGACAGATATTGCAACAAGCCGACAAGACCTACAATGCACACGTCCGCAGTAGCAAATGTTAACAGTTTGTTTTAAAGATTTTAAGTTAGAAACAATAATAAAATAAAACACATTTTCTTTATTGCCACATTTAAAATAAAAAATGAACATTAAGAGCAAACATTAGTGCCGCATTGGCCATTTCATTTCTTTATTAATATTTCGTTTTCTCCAAAAAGCGGCCAAATACCCGTCTTTGGATATAGCAATTACCTACAGTTAGTTTCAAGTTAAAAAAAATAAATTGATAAATTAATAAAAGCAAAAAACGAAATTGGATCAAAATTGAACTTATTTCTTTTTCTATTTTTATTAATTTAATAACAATCGTTTTAACGTAAAACTGTAGGTAATTGTACTGCAAAGATTGGTACATTTGTCCGATTTTTGAATGAAACGAAGAAGTAATTAGAAAGAATCAATGAATAACATTTTGAGCATTTATTGACGAAAAAGTATTAAATATACAGTGTGACCAGTAAAGTCCGCATCATGGGATTTTCTTTTATTAATAGCTTTATTCGAAATTGGACTTTGGCATAAATTTCTGCTTCGATCGAGATAAAAATTAAACAAAAAAATAGTTGTCACGTGATTCGCATTATCTGTCAAATTTTAATTTTTTCCAAAAAATAATTCAACAGTGGGGTTATTTCTGAAAATATCGAAAAAAGTTATTAAAAAAAGTTTTTTTAAATGCAGTTTCTAGCCCACATGCAATTTTTCAAAAAATTTCAGCTGCATAAGATAATTTTGATTTTTAACCCACCTAAAATTTATTTTCCACTTAATGAACACTTTACTGATGACACTGTGTTCTTTTTTGTCTTAATATTAAGGTGTATTACTTTCAGACACAAACTACGTTTTCAAAAATACTTATTTTGTTGAAGTTACCTTATGCAGGGTCAAAAACAAATAAACTTTGCTTCACATGCGAAATTTTAATAGCCCAATTTTGATTTTGTAGAAAAACACATTTAATATGGCGCTACTTTAAAGAAAATGTATCTGAAATAAAGCATTGTCAAAACTAAGAAGTTTTATGTAGGTTGCGTTGAGTCTTATTTTGCGAAAGTGGTGCAATTTACAAAATATGGGTAAAAAATCAAAATTATCTTATGCAGCTGAAATTTTGCGTGTGGGCTTGAAACTGCATTAAAAAAAAACTTTTTCTAATAACATTTTTTGGTAGTTTCAGAAATAACCCCAGTTTTAAATTATTTTTTGAAAAAAATTAAAATTTGACAGATAATGCGAATCACGTGACTACTATTTTGTTGCTTAATTTTTATCTCGACCGAAGCAGAACTTGATGCGAAAGACAAATTTCGAATAGTTAATAATAAAAAAAAATCCCATATGATGCGGACTTTACTGGTGACACTGTATACAATATAGAAGATTTTTTTTCAATTAAATTAATTTTTGTTTGTTTAATATTTTAATAATAATATGTACTTTAAAAATAGTGAATAAAAAAACTAGTTGCCATTTAAAAAAATTATCGATATCGTCATATCTCTACTTTGGGACACATTGTATCAATATTTTTTTTATAAAAAAGACCCCAACTTAAAATATTAAAACCCCTCTACAAGTAATTGCCAAAAAAAAAAAAGTACTGGATTTACTAAATTTATTTCAAATTACAAACACACTATATAAACTTGTACCTTCTTTTAGATTGTATGGTAAAGTTACTTTTGGAAAAGGCGGAAAATTTTACATAAATATAATTTTAAAGTTAAACTAGTAAAACTTGTATATTTTTCTCACTAGAATATCACGCTTCAGTGATTAAAAAGCAATTTTTAGTAGAAAATGTGCATTTGGCACATTTTAAAGGAAATCAATTTCCTGGCGGTCTTAAAAATATTCATTAAAAGCATTAATTATCTATTTGAATTGCCAGTATAACCCAATTATTGCGGTCATAACATGCCTATTGTATAAAAAAGCATTATTCAAATTAGAAATAGAGTGTTTTTCGTTATACACAAGATGTTATGGAAATGTCATTTTACATTTAAACCAGCAAATCCTGATTTGAAAACGAATTGCATTTATCTACAACCAGTTAATATTAGGCACATAAAACTTATGATAGTAACAGCATTAGGACAATTATAACTTGTCAAAAAAAACCTAAGACTATTATGAATTCGTAATAATCCGAGAGCGAGAGCCTCAACTTTAATAACCAAACACGCCATAGCGGAGTTTGATTTATATAATTACCTAGCGTGTACCCGGCCTGCGTTGCAGCCCGGCATGAGATAATAAGGCGAACAAACCTCAAACTCAACCGTTTGCCTGCCGGCCCGTCCACAATTCACATCCATGCATAAAACATAGTCTGTCTTCGTCTATTCCGGCTTCGGTGCTTCGGATCGATCGTTGAACGGGCCGGGGACCGGTTAGGTTGGGTCGTTCGTTCTCCCTACTCTAATTTATCAGTGTTTCTCTATAATATTATGCATAAAAACCTTCCTCTTGAATCACTCTGTCTATTAAAAAAAACGCTTCAAAATCCGTTGCGTAGTTTTAAAGATTTAAGCACATATAGGGACAGGACGGGCGATAGCGACTTTGTTTTATACTATGTTAAGATTAAGATATAAAGGAAGGTATATAACAGCCATAATATCTACCGCTGGTGTTCCAGCTTTATTATAATATAACATAAAATCATTCTCATTATAACTAAAAATAAGCTACGGCGAAATTCTTACCAAAATCACTAGCAGACTCCCGGACTATTTAGGCTCCTTTTATACCGGGATTCTGAATGCGAGATTCAGAATCTCACGTCAATTCTAACGAGATTCGGAATGCATACTTTTCTAATCTTGCGCGGTTTCGGCAATTTTGAGAGGCGATTAATTCCAGGGCCGCACGCTTCAGTGTTAAAATGAACGCAGTAGAAGAAGCGCTGTTGCTATATTATTATTAGATCGTGTGAACACAAAAAAAAACTTAGGAAACGTAGAATGTGGGTTCATCCAATAATCAGCGAACGTAATACAGCTAGAGGATAGGTTTTACTGTATAAAAATTTAAGAGAACACTCTTACTCAATATCTTAAAAGACAAAATTTATTTAGCCACTTCCACCCAGTGTGCCTGTTTATTCGAATACTCTTCTGCCGAAGTATCCCATAAGCTTGGACGTGTCTGTATTGATGATATGAACTTGTCAGTATCGAAAAGAATTTTTAAAACATCCATTGAATTCTTTATTCGTAATCCTAACAGAAACGACCCTTAATACGGAGCTGGCAAGAGGCTACTGAACGAGAATCGCAGTAAAAATGCTTAGATATAAACCAATGCTAGACCTGTCGCCGATTCGAATCCCGTAGCCGGGCGGCTGAAATTATTGCGATTCCGAAATTTAGAATCGCGATTATGTTTCCGAGAAGACGCCCGTCTAAACGCTTCGCCGTTAAATGTGAAGCCGAGATTCAGAAAATCCCAGTATAAAAGGAGCCTAAATGTCATTTACGTCGCGCCGCATTGCCGTTACTATGGAAACGATAAATACCTAGTATCCTGTTTTAAATATTAAAGTTCCGCCTTGTGTATTTAATAAGTAATAATGGATTTTGAAAATAGTAAAAATGATGTACAATGAATGGTTGTAGATAAAGCTTAGTATTTGATCGCGTATAATGAACCATAATACACTCGGATGTTTATAACTCGGGGCAAGCGACTCGCGTTATAATCATCCTGGTTTAGTTATTTATTGATTACAAACACACTTAGGATACTTCCTAAATGTACTTACAGGTAAAGATGGACAACATTAGACGCTCGTTAACTAATATATTATTGAATGTCGCTTTGCTATAATAAACCAGAAAATTCGTTATTTGTCTTTTCAAATTTACGTCGCTACCTGATGGATAATAAACACGGCTGCACTTAAGAGAGTGTAGTGTAGAGGTTTGGATGGGACGCCTTAGCTTCGGTCTGCATTTCAAGGTCTTTATCCAACTTTTTGGATGATCAAATTAAACACATAATATATGGAGTAGAATGGCCAAGCAGTCGCCCATGTAATAAGTCATTTCTATAACACTATGTATACAACGTACCTTATATTAGTTTTCAAACTTTAATTTAAGTAAAATAACGAAATTATCACTAAATATGATTGTTCATTTTAATATATTACTAAATGCACTTTAAGACAGCGACTTATACACTTATGGTATTTATTTCCAATATTTTTGAAAATGTTTTTAATCATTTATGCTTCGTACAAAAAAAGAGCAACTTCGTGCGCTGTTTCATGGACAAATAATGGCACTGTCCACATAAAAGGGTTAAATTTCTAGCTAATCCAATAAATGTAAATGTGTAAGGGTAGACTAAGTAAAATGCCGGAGTAGCCAATGTGCTAGGGATGATTTGACAAATATGTCTTTAAAAAAATTATAAGCTTTCATAACGTGCTTAACTACATAAAAGTCTACAGACGATCCTTTGGGTGGATATTTGTGCGTGTAGTATAATAATAACAAGAGTTTTAAAGAGATAGAGGAGAACATCGAGCGATAACTCGCTCCAGCCAGTGCGCACGAAATCGGATAACAACAAGGCTGGTCCACCACTTGACTAGTTTAAAAGACTGAACTAAGGCTGGCTTCTGGAATTAATGGAGAAGCATAATATAACTTTCCAAAAAAAATCCAAGAAAACTAGTGTTACCTCCACAACACGTAACTTGTGTTTAGGGAACTGATCATCAAGCCCCCAGGTTTGGAAGGTTTGATATCTTAAAAAAATATTCACAGTTTAGCAAGACTTCTCTGGTATATTTCCAAAAGCGTTAAAAACTGTAAAAGTTAAACCTCTGTTCAAGTCGGGAGTTAAGGCGGAAACAATAAGCAACTGCTGACCTATTTCATTATTAAAAGCCTTCCAAAAATATTTGAGAAGATAGTTCAAAAAATAATGTCAGATTATATTCTAAGATACGGACTTATCTCGAAAGGACAGTATGGATTTCAGCCTGGTAAATCCAGGCAGGATGCAACAAGCTTACTTAAAAAAAAGGGAACAGTGCGTTGAAATTGGCAATGAAGTAAGTGCATCGAATTCTGTCAAGTATGGTGTACCCCAGGGCACTGTTCTAGGTCCTCACCTCTTTAGTAAATTATATTTTTAACTTAAAAATATTGGATGATGTCACCGGTTTCGCGGATGACATTGCAATCTTTTATCATACTGAAAATTGGGCACACCCAAATGATCGCGTGCAAGATCTGTATATATTATAAAAAATGATTTGTTACTTTTAATTTCACCAGAATGTAGCTGCACAGGTTATTTTGGGTAAAACGAACAAAAATACGTCAATATTTCGTTCAATCAAAAAATAAAATGACACAAGTAAACTCTTACAAACAATGATAAAAAGGGGAAACTATCTTACAATGGCATTGTCCATAACGGCCCTTTACTTAAAATACCCCAGATAATTCCAATAGTAGTAGTCGAGAAATAGAAAAAACGTTTGATCTAATCTACATGTAAGTACCAAAGTTAAAATGTAAATTTCTTAAGCCAATATTTTCATTAACAACTTATCAACATGCAAATATGATTGTTCCACAAGTTAGTATATAAAACAGCTCGGAATCACAGCGAAATGTGCCATTTATACAGTGCATATGTATTGTGCAGAAACTCATATTATGTAAATGCGTGGAAAATAATTCACTAATCACTATTAATGAAATGTATGAAACTGTTTACTAAGTACATGTTACAGAAGACCCGGTGAATCTTGCCCGTGCGTCATCGTTTACAGATTAAACCGACAAACGTGATTTAGAAGTCCCCATCTTTATTGATTATAAAGTTAATGGTGATTAAGGAAAATATGAGGAAAACTGATTACAGTAGACTCCCGATTATCCGAAACTAGATTATGCGAACTCCGCATTATCCGAAACGACCCATGAACCGGATTATCGCAAATAATTCTTGCTATGCCTCCGCACTATTCGAAATTTCTAAGAAATGTTTTGTTCAGCATAATATAGGTTTTATTTTTGGCGCAAATAAATACCGAGAATTCTCCTTGAATTAAATTTATGAATATGAATACATACTAATGTACATATGTACAGGGTGGCCCAATAATAAGGGACGCCGGCTATATCTCGGAAACCATTAATCGTACAGCTTTAGGAAAAAAAAATTATGAGTAAAGCGGTCATGAGAAAATTCTGGAAATTACTTTCAAGTTCCTCATTTCGCCGCAATGGGGCACAATTGAAAATTAGTTTTTTAAATTTTAAATTTCTCCGAAAATTCCCATATTAAGGTATAACTATGATTATATCATTGAAAAGCTTAGACAATTCTTCATCATTTTGGTTTAAGGCTCGTTGGCGTACCGACCTTGATAAGAGTGGGGGAAGCTATTGAATGTGTAAACATTAAAATCGCTGTAACTTCTAAACGACTTATCCGATTTTACTAAATTTAAGCCGGTTAAACCGGATGTAACTCGAAAGCAGGAAATATAGTTGTTCCGGTTTAACTGGAAGTTGATTTTTTTGGGAAGATAATAAAAATTGAAGATAGGGTCATGTAAGCCGTTTTGCTCTAAGACATACTGTTAAAAAGTTAGAAGCTGTCAAAGTTCAAAAATATCACTTTTCGAGAGTCAATATCTCGGAAACTATGAAGTATAGACTAATAATGCATTTAATAAAAAATAATTATAATTTTATGTGGAATTTAAAAATTTAAAAACATACAGGGTGTACCCTTCAAAAAATGGAAAATTTTGGATTTACGCCCTCTAGCGGTGAGTTTAGAAACTCGAAAATAATTTCCAACATTTTCTTTTGGGCACTTTTACTAAAACATATTTTACTTAAAAGCTCTATGACTTCCAGTTTCCGAGATATAGCCGACGACCATTCTTAGTGGTTCACCCGGTACATAAGTATTAGAATTTAATATGTATGTATCTATAAAAGTACATAGATAAAGTTACTTTTCCTATAGTTAATGATTTTCCTCAATCTCCGCATTATCCGAAATTTGTCTGGTCCACATTATTTCAGATAATCGGGAGTCTACTGTGTTTAATAATTTTAAGGTCTTGACTTCATCGTTTTCATTGTAATTTTCAGTTATATATTTTGCTTTTATACATTTTTGTGCGTTAGAACCGTGCTTCGATTTAATGACGTATATAGGTGATAATCCAACGGGTCTATTGTATCTGATTATTATTGGAGAAATACAAATTTAAATAATAAAATAATACGTTGATAATCTAAACAGATATCCTTTCATTTGAAAACAGAAGTTCCAATAAAAACGCGTCGACGCAAAGTTTTTTTCATCTCTACTTCAAAATGTTTACAGTAGCCTAATATAGATATACTTTCATTTCTCATTAAGCCAACGTCGTGCATACTGTTAGTGGCAACTCCCTTTTACGGTTTTACCATAGAAAAATGGACAAAATTAATTTTTTGGTTGAACCGAGACCCCTATATCCGTCCCCCAGTTAATATCTAATAGATAATTTATTTGACCATGGCCATATTTGAGCACATAGAAGGATTTTTAGGAAGAACAGCAGTAAATGATTTAAAATTTTTTTTTAAATGTTGGATATCCGGCATTATTTGCATATTTTTACATTTTATTAACGACTTGCACCACTGTGTGATCTTCCATGCTAGAGCGTCCTAAATGACGTATCATTTAGAGCTAATGATACCGCATGTTGTTAAGGTGGGAGTATCAACATGCTTGCCAACCTATAACCTCTATTTCGCGTAGATTTATTTATATTTTCTAACTTTTACACAAAATTTAAATAAAATCAATATCGTCTTCATATTCTATTAACATATTATGTTAAATAAATATCAAGGAATTTCATAAGTCATTTAAGGATAATTGTATATCGAAAAATATCGGTTAAGATTTTTTAAACATTATTATGTCATTGTTCTTTCACTATACAATTCTCCCAAAATAAGCGATGAAATAAATTGATATTTTTGCAATATATTAGATATTACCTAAATAATATGCAGACGATATTGATTTTATTTAAATCTTAGTCAATTAAATAATAACTAAGAAAAACAAGGCGAAATAGGTTATAGGTTGGCAATAAATTGAATGACGTTGATAATTCCACCTTAAGGCTCTACAATGCGCAAAATTATAGGATATTAACACTGTTTCGCTACTGCAGGATTCTGGAAAGCCTATTTGAAATAACTGTCGGGACGAATCATATTTTGGTAAAGGAATGTTTCTATTTCTAAGGTATAGAGCCCTTTTTGCAAAAAAATAAGAAAATATATGAAAAAATGCTCACTGAAAGTACGTATTTTTAGGCATTTTCCAGGGTTAATACCGTCGCGAATAATTTTTTTTTCAAAAAAATCGCTCTATACCTTAGAGCTTCCATGTCTTATGTTTACTATTCCAAAAATTGAGACTTAAATATTGCGTAATAAGCCCGTTATCCTGCAGCGCGCGAAACGTGTTTCAGGTAAATTTTGTTAAAATGTGTTAGAAGTTGCCTATCTATAGCTTTATTTATTTCCTGCCGACGTGATACTAGATAAAATCATGATACACTGAGAAAATGTTACATAGGTTAAATAATTTGGAGATGATTTCGTGCTAATTGTAATTTTCTTTTGTATTGTCTGCCAATAACAGAATATAGGAGCGTTAATTTTAGAGAGTAGTAAAGGAAGGAGGTGATTCGTTTCGCCTCCACTAAAGGCGTACCAATTAATTTTGGGTAAGCATACATCTTTCGGCTTAGACCGGAACGGTTTATAACGTGACACAGGACCAAAAGTTACAAAGCGCGTTCGCCATTTTTTCAACAAATGATTTTTAACTTTTAAAATTGTGTTTTTAATGTTTGGTAAAGGATAAAAATTAAACGAAATGCAGCCGATTTGTTTGTGTATTGAAATCAAAAATGGGCTATCGAATTTTTAATTTTTTATGTTGCGTTTTTCCTCGAAGTGAGTGAAGTCTCTTGATAGTAAAACAAATATATAAAGTTAAATAGCTGATCGCAACAGACATCGGGACAAAGCCATTGAAACTGGTTATATGTCCCGGTAAACCGGGACGTATGGAAACCCTATATTAATTGTTAAAAGTTTCATGTGCCTTGGTAAAGGTTCACAGGTGCAATAAAATTAAGCTATTTATGAACTTTCTTAGTTGGTACGGGAGCGTAAAAAGAAAACGAACTGTTAGGGCGATGACACACACGGCGTTTTTGTAGCGGTTTCTGCCGAAGCGGCTGCCGACGCTGCTGCAGCAGTGACAAGACACACGTTATGGGTTCGGCGCGGTTTCTGTCAAGGCGGCGGCCTTGGAAAGACAAATCTAGGTTAATTTTTTAATTAAATAAAATAATTTGCTTTGTGTGTGTTTTGCGTCAATTAACAACACATGTACGGACTCGGCTGCGCGTTCCATGATTTAACGACTGATTGGTACATTTGAGGCACAAATCCGGCGTCGGTCATATTTATCTGGCCTTTTTATTGACTCGCAGCGCTGCAATTTTTGGTGTAGCGAGATTCCTGTGTATTGACAAGGCGGCTAAAAAGCTATACTAAACATCAATTTTAGTAATGGGAGTACTCAAGTACAAGAAGTGAAGTGAAGTTCGATTCCCAAAAAAATCAATGGGATTCGAATACCGCTCGGAATCGATTATAATGATAATCAGTAATTCTCTGGAATGGATTTTTTTATTACAAATACCTTTTTCGAGTAGGAGATCTTTATGTGTGGCGACCTTCTTTTAGATTCTTTAAGAAGCAATTTTTAGTATTGAAAATACTAACTGGTCGCGTATATACGGGTCCATTTCATGAAAAATGAACGACATCAGCAAGCGTCACGCTAGAGACCGCGTCGGCTGGGCGGTGTGGGTAGGTCAAGGTTGCACGGGGGTAAAGAATTTAAAAAAGTGGAAAAAAACTAAACCGTGAATGTCTCTGAAACAAAGCGATATAGCGCGGCGGTGTTGGCGTATTACACAGAAAGTCAGGGGTGAAGAATTCAAAAAAGCAGAAAAACTGAAAAGTGAATATTTCTGGAACTAAGAATACTAGCGTGACGGTCTTGAAATATTACAAAGGAAGTCGGGGGTAAAGAAATAATAAAAAGTGGAAAAAACTAAAAAGTGAATATCTCTGAAACAAAGCGAAATAGCGCGGCGGTCTTGACGTATTACAAATAAAGTCGGGGGCGATGATTGCAAAAAAGCTGGAAAAATTAAAAAATGTATATCTCTGGAACTAAGAACAATAGCGCGGCGATCTTGAAATATTACAAAGGAAGTTAGGGGTAAAGAATTGAAAGAATTGGAAAAACTAAACAGTGAATGTCGCTGAAACAAAGCGAAATAGCGCGGCGGTCTTGGCTTATTACACAGAAAGTCGGGGGAGAATATTTAAAAAAAAAACCGAAAAAAACTCAAAAGTGAATATACTGTATGTGGTAGGTATTTTCAATATGCCTATGATACTTGCGTAAGATGCAAGATCTGTGGATTTTTTTTTAAGAAATGGAAGATGTTTATACGGTATTGACGACCAACTTTTTAGAAGTTCTGGCCCCTTGCGAGCTGATAATCACTACTCAATAAAGTAATCGATTCCTAAAAGTACGTAATTTTAAACTATCCAATTCATGAGAATATCCGACTCTGCCCACCACTAATAAATTGGACAGTATGTCATGTAGAGTATAAAAAGACATTGCGTTGGTAGGCATGGCCGTTCACAGTGTCTATATTTTTTACAGCCAGGTTTTAATAGGAGAAGTTTTACGGTTTTTTGGCTGCCCCCTTCTGAAATGTAGCAGTCAAGTGGTATTATTAGGTTGAATACCCTAAATAAGGCACATATAAATATCATAGTAAATTTTTATTAAAAATATGATTTAACAATGACAGTCTATTAGATAGCAGAAATAAATGAAAATTGTCTTTAATTTTTCGCTTGTTTGAGTATTGTGGATTTCTTATTTCGGGAAGAAGGCAACTGAAAAAAAAATTTTAACTGCTCTTTCATTTTTCCTTGCCAAAACCGGTCATCTCTGTATATGAAACAAAATAATTATTAAAGGAAAATAAATAAACTTTAAGTCTTTCTCCATTGGTACATTAAAAAACATAAGTTTCAAGGTTTAATACAGGGTAATTCTCTACATGTTTCGAACGCATCAGGAGAATACAATAAGGAGTTTAGAAATATAATAGGTGCAAACAGTTCTAACGGAGCTACGAGATGATGGAAAAACAAGCAAAGTGCTGGGAAAATCTTTCAACGCAATGGTAAACCTACCGAGAGGCCAGACATTTTTTTTTTAAACTTTAATTTTTTTTTATAGAAATCCTATTTGCCCCAATTTGTAGCACTGTTGCCTGTGAAATTGCTTTAAAGAATGGCTTTTACGTAACGTACTTTTACGTAATTTTTTACTTTGTAAAAATCCTTCTACAATGATTTCGTATTCCATAGCTGTTGATGCTCTGTCCCCGTTTTTGTAGCAGATGTGATCTTTTGCGGTTTAGGTTTTTAACATAGGAACATTTTTATTACTTCTCTAGACGAAAAGTACAATTTAGCAGCTAAATAGTAAGTACAAGACTTTTCGCCGCATGGTCAAATGTTCGCTGACGCTTTCATTATGATGCAGTTATATAGACGGGAATATCCATCGGTTCCCGCCTATTGTCGCATTACTTTTGCAATAACTCCAGAAAAATACCGCAACAAAATACCGCGACTTTGTTTTGAATCGACACTGATACTGGAATGCTTTATTCCATTTTCGTAAGGGTGACGATACGGTACCTTCTTTCTTGTTTAAAAAAAGGTCGCCAAATGTAAAACGATTACTTACCTTGTTCTCTTTTGAGGGGCAGGCAGCACAACGGTTCCTCAAAAATAAAATGCTCTAAAGAATTAAATATAACGGAACGCGACAGAAAAAATAACGCACGAGGGTCAATAACAGTTTCTACATTTTGTTATGTATGAAGTTATCCCCTAAATAAAATTTAAGTTGGCACCTTTAGTTTCAGGATGGGCCAAGATTTCAAAACTTTTATTACCTACCTTCTTTTAAATCATTATAATAGGTAGAGTTTTCCAGGGAATTCATAATACCTAATATATGTAGGTAATTAGAATCATAACAGACCTTTACTCACAAAACTTTTTGCTATCCCAAATTTTATTTTTTAGATACCTATGAAACTTACAAATTTTCTTTGATTTCATTAATAAAATAAAATAAAACAAAAAAATATAAAAATCATACTATCCATAGGATTAGGTATATTATTTTGTCTAATTTTAGAAGTACCTACCTATTTTCTATAAAATAAATTTCGTTTCCGAAATAAAATCAAGTCAAATGTATCTTCATTTATTTAGAAATAAATCGATGAAAATAACAAATTCTCGGAATTCGATCGCCTCGCTCGCGGTGAAGACTTCTGATTTCAGTGTATATCGGTGTTTACGGAATATTTTCCTACACGGCGTGATATCGCGAATATGTCCAGCTCGGATGAGTCTTTGTCGCAAATAAATTCCTTTCTCAACAAAGTCGGGCCTTAATAGAAATGAACGGCAGAACCAAATAACCGGAAATATGCCAATCAGCATCAAGGAAAGTCCGCTGCGCAGATTGCTTTTAGCATGGAAAGACACAGTGTAAAAACGAAAGTTTGTGGTTTTCGATTCGCCGTTTGCCGTAGGTTGTTCCCCATGGACAGTTCTCGACAACTATGATTCTTCAAGAAACTCCTATTTATTCCTGCAAAGATTTCTGTTTGCTTGGAAACACGCGATACGGTGTGTTCCAGAAATTTTTCGGATAGTTTTTGGACTGTCAAATCAGTTTGTCGATCTTTTGCCAAAAAACGAACGTGCGTAGTAGTTTTTTTTTGTACATTTCAAAATATAACCTCTCTTTTTGTCGCGATAAAATATAAAAAAACTTGTTTAAATTAGAAAAAGAAATACAAAGGTTTTTAACTGCAAAAACGCAACTTATTCTGTATTAAATACGTTGATTAATTCTGTTGTAGACATAATCTAAATATTATACCGATTTCTCCATAATTACTTAATTAAATAAAACAAAAACATAGTTTCACAAATAAATGAGGTTATGTTAGCTACAGCAACGTGTAAAAACTTAGAAGTAGCGGCTATTCTAGATTGCCATCTGTCTATTATTACGAACTGTTCGGAATCGATCAGAAGGAGACATGCAAATCAACATTGGTTTAAAATTCGCAGAGCATTCACATTCTTAAATCAAAGTTTATTTTTTAGGTATATTTTTGGACAAGGTGAGATATGTTAGTAGTACATTGTTCGACTTTCTGTGGCTGTAAATTGTTTATATTTTTCTTAAAAAGTAAGTAAACATATATTTATATTATCTATCACACAAACATTAGCCCAAAATTAATTATAGGAATTATATGTTTTGGGGCATAGATTACACGTCTCTAAACGAGTTCATTAGTGTAGAAGCTTATAGTTTTTAAAATACTTTTGAACTAACTGTTTTTTTAAGAGTTTATATGTTAATTTTTCCTTTGTCCCTCTTTATTCTGCCATAGATTTGCTTAGCCTTTGATGACTATAAAGTCGTAAACTACATTTTAAATCTTCCGAATATGGGAGACGCATCTGATGGTCAATCGTCATCACTGCTGATAAGTATCGTTTTGGCGGTAATTATACTTAACTAGAGGTGTTTGTACAGAAATATTTAATTCCTTGGAAAACTAACTTAGGCATAAGTGTATTGTGCTTACCTAAAAATTTATAAAAATATGCTGTTCTTCCAAAAAAAACCTGCAAAAACTTTTTGACACTGAAAATGTGGAATATTGGTGTTTTAAATCGATGAATACCCTACTCTTTTAGGGTTCTTGATATTTTAAATACCTACTGATCAAAGTTCGAACCTTGAATAAATTTAACTCCAAAATGGACGATGTTACGACAAGGACGGAAATTTTGTTCCTCTAACTAAATATTGTATATCTGTCTAGATTAACTAACATTGATTACCCTGTTAATTTATAAATAGCATGGAGCGCAATAATAAAAAGAGAAAGTTTTTTTTAACAATTTTTTTGTAGATACTTTGCAAATATCTCAAAAAGTTCATATTTATTTTATAAAAGTTTAAATTTATTTCTAATGTTCAATTTAAAAAATAAGACGCCAATTTTTTTTTTTTTATTTTTTCATCAGAGGTAAATTCTTAAACAATGGAAAACTTGAACATTAGTATAGATAGCTTTTTAGTTCATTATTTATAAATTCGATTATAGTTTAAAAACAGATTTTTGGTCATTTAAAAAATATAACAATGATAAAATTACCTATCTCTAACAAATTATTGCACATAAAACATAGTTTAACTAACAAAATAACTTAAAGTAAGCAGACATTCAATATAGTATCTAGGTACCCAGTCTACATACACATAGTCAGTAATAAGAAAAATCCGTAAAATAAATCTTTATGGGTTTATTAGTTTTTCATTTTATGAACAAACAAAAAGCAAAAAAAAATTATTTGCGAAAAATGCATGGTCGAACCCGTTTCAATTTATATGAGAGGCATTCGAAATATTTTCTCACATCCTAAAAAAAAATAAAAAAACTTTTGGCATGTATGGAATAAAGATATAAAGCTACAAACAGGTTATTTTAAATATGAGAGTAAATATTTTTGTAATGTGACGTCCAAGGAAGTACGCGTTCATTCATCTAAAAACTCTCTCGTTCTCATAAAAACTTGTCCAGTGCCCGTCCCCCTCTACTCCAAAATAATTGCTTAAAAATATGGGTTCATGATGCATTATTCACAGATGATTTTTTTTCCAAATTAGTTGTGATTCTTTTTTGAGTATTTTTAAAAATTTGGCGCGGTCTAAAAACTTATACTGTCGACTTTACGACACACTAGATAGCGACAATCCAGAAGCAAGAGCCTATTATATGTATAAACCCACAAAACAATAGGAAATTAAATTTTAAAAGCGTCATATCTTAATTAATCTAATTTAAACCTTAATTGAGCGTTTTGAACAATCCGAAGCCATAAACTATTTATGTATTAACAGTTTAAATCTTCATGACCAGATATTTTTATAAAACTCCCTTAATAAAAAATTATTAATTTAATAATAATTTTTGTTCCGTATTCACGAAGATAAAGTCTAGGCCACAAAACTTTTTCGATCTGAGACATTATACGTTGTACCTACCCCAAAATTGATTGTTTTATTACTGCTAACGCAGAATCTAACAAGTTACAAGATGGGTACAAGAAAAATTATTAATTGAAAAGATATTCCTCGATAGGTATCTAATTTAATCGAGGAATGGTACAACCATTCTAAACACCCTGTATAGGTTCGACAGCTGGTCAAAGATACTTTTGGGTTATAAATCTTATCTTGCGCGAATAGAATATACAAAGGGGCCCTAGAGCATTTAAAAATAAATAAATAATTATATACAGTAGTATATAATTATTTATTTAGTATATTTTCTTAACTTAGTACCTATAGTAGTAGTACATACAAATTTTCTGAATTATTAACACTATTTAGCGGGTTCCTCTGGTTTTTTTTCTTTTTGTGGTTCTTCACAGGTAGGTTGTGCTTCTTGTGTTTTTTGTTCGACGTTTGCGACCATTTCTACAGGGACTGCTTGGACTTCCGTTTGAGTTCTGGCCGGAGGAAGATGAAGTTTTAGAGGGTTCCTTATTTTCTTCAATTTATATTCTATTTTGTGCATCTCGTCTTTAAGCTGATTGTATCTGTTTATGTCTACACCTAACTTTTTGGCTTTTTTGTGAAGGATCATTAGATGCTGGCGATCCCTGACATCAGTTAACACATATTCCTGCAAAAAAGTATATAAGTTTTTGTATAACTATTTAATATTTGATTTACATTTTTAGAATTGTCAAGCTCGTAAGATAAAATACCAACAACAAAAGCAACAGTTTTATAAAATATTTAAGAATATGTTAAAAATAATTGGAAACAATTGTTTGCTCCGAAAAAGTTTGTCCTATCCGCCCCAGGGATCCCTGTGTATTTCAATATAAAAAATAGTTACACACTTGTCCGATATGCCACAATATTTCCTTTTAATTATTTATTATTATTAGAGACTAAAATGTTACCGCCGCCCCTATCTCCAGGGGGAGCTGCTCCTAATTTAATGCCAATAATAAAAAGCGATATCTCAAAAACGGTAACTCTCAGAAAGCTGACATTATGGAGACACTTATGTTGGAATGCACAAAGGTTTTTAAGAATAATAAACTAATCAGGTAACTTTGACTGTGACAGTAATGATACTGACAAACATATTTTACTCACAATCAAAGTGGCTCGGTTAGCCTTTGTGCAAGTCTTGTATAAGTTTGTACCGGTTTTACGCGTTTGTACACGTTGATACATATCTGTATAAACTTGTACAAACGTGTAAAAAGTGCCTTGTACACTTAATTTGTGTCTTCAATTATGGCTGAATATATAAACGTCCGAAAAAGAAAAATCTACAGTGTACGTAAAAATTGCAGATATGATGATTTCAGAATGCTATATCGATTTGACTGCGAAAATGTTGAGTGGTTGGCAAATTATTTTTTGACCGATACTGATAAAAGGCGAGGGTGTGCACTGTCGCCTTTAAATAAGATGAAAGTCTTTCTGCGGCAATTGTCGGATCCAGGCTTTCAAAATTCTGTAGGTGACGAACTCGGTGTTCATCAAAGTACTGTCTGAAAGACATACATTTCTGTAATGGATGCAGTTTTGGAGAAGGCCAATATTTTAATTAAATTTCCTACAAGTGCTGAAGCTGTTGTGGAAGCTAAACGGTTGTGGTCAGAGAGATACCGGTTTCCAAATGCCATCGGCGTGATAGACTGTACACACCTCAGGATTCCAAAATTTCAATAATTCGGTGATGAATATATAAACCGAAAAGGGTACCCCAGCATCAACGTGCAGGCAAATTGTAATGCACAAGAAATTTTTACAAGAGTAGACTGCCAATGGCCAGGCTCTGTGCACAATAGCAGAATTTTCAAAAATTCTAATACATACAACATTCTTAAAAACAGCACAGAATATGCGTATTATTAGGAGACGATGGCTACTCTATATCTCCTTGGGTTATGACTCCCTAGAGAACTCCTGCAACCACAGAGCAGCAAAATTATAATAACGTTTTCTGTCGTGAACGTGCCATAATTGAACGATGTTTTAGGCAGTTAAAAGCAAGGTTTCCTGTCCTTCAGTATAAAATTAGAAATAAATTAGAAAAAATTCCATCCACGATAATTGCCTACGTTGTGCTTCATACAACTTGTGTTGAATAAGCATTTGCTACAGAGGTGTAAGAAAAGCAGCAATTGCTTCAAAATTTTATTCATATCCAGTTCTAGCAATTGCTTTTACTTATGGCATTTGCTAGTCAAGCAATTATTACTTTTACTAAAAAGTAATTGCTTAATTTTTATTCATTAGGCTCAATATACTTATGTCCTTTGTGGTAAGTATCGCGTTTAATAATAAAAAATAATATTTTCCTATGAGTATTCATGCCGACCCTGGTTTAAAGTTCCATCACTACCCGACATCCGCACCCTAACCATTACATTACCTCCTTGGTGAGCACAAAATAGGCATAGCATGCCATGGCTGTTCCGTACGTTACGAAATATGTAACAGGTTCCATAATATCCCATGAATACTCCCACCAAGTCAGTCGAGCCAAGATTCCAAACTGGACGGACATAAGACCCAAACCGGCCCAGCCTAGCCAATTGCTTTTCCTATGGGCAACCACTTCGATTTCGTTCTTTTGCTGAAAGTATACACACATTAGTATTATATAGATTATATGCACTTAGATTCAGCCAAATTATGCGCTTATAATATATGCCCCGTTTGCCTTTAAAATATGCAGTTATTTGCAGTTTTTTTTACCAAATATGCATGCTGGTATCCATTATTTCTTAATGTATTATAGTAAAATAAGGTAAAGAAACACATAGGGTTCTAAAAAATATGTTTATTTTTAAAAAATGCAAAAAAAAACGAAGAAAAATAAAAGTAAACAATTTTTTAACCTAAAATTGTACGAAAGGCATTTATTACTAAATATTTTTCAAAATTTTCAACTAAAAAGGATTGTGTTCTATTGCGCAGGAAGAAAAATAATAACTACTTGTTATGTTTCACAAATTTATTCAGTTTCCTGACACGTGTTGTGGCCCTCTCGGGTCATTTTCAAAGGAGTACAAGAAGATACTAAATTCTGTGTGTCTTAATGTGTTCTATTAGTAAACATAAGTTTATACAAAGAGAAGCTTCTTTCATCATCTACTGATGAAACCGGACAATACTGCAACTTAGGTAGTAAAATATGTGTCAAGATACAACTTCGTTGGATGGTTTACCCCAGTGGCGCAGCCAGAATTTTGTATTAGGGGGGGTTTTCAAAAAAAAGAACAGGATTTCAAAATTTTAAAAACTAAAATTAAACCAGGCTCGATAATTTTTGAAACCAAAAAAAAAATAGTAGGATGAAACCCATTGAAAAAGGAAGAGAATATAACAAAAATAAAAGGAAAAATAATTTACGGGCGATTCGAGGTCGGGAAGTGGAAGGGGGTGAGTTTTTAAGGGTAGAAAACGATTTATCTCGATTTCCGGCAAAACTACAAGTCCTATGGAAAAACGTTAAATGGCAAAGTTGTAGGTAATAAAAAGATTTACAACTTTTGTATTTACACTTTTTTCACATAACCTCAAAATTTATGTGAAAAATTCAAATAACCAAGTTTTGGTTTTTTATTTTTATCTTTTACAAAAAAATTTTTTTTTTCACGAAATTTGGTGAAAACTTACCTTTTTATGTCCCAACACACTGTAATTTTTTTGATTTAAAATATTTATTTTTTCACCTTATTTTGACTTAATATCGAAAATGCACCCTAATTTTCAATCAAAAATTCTCACGTCAAAATATCTGCTTTTTTTAAAAAGTCGGTGGGCTTTTTGTTCGTCGAAATCTCTGCTTTCTGATGGTGTAAAAAAATATACATTACTATGGTAAATGTTCTCAAAAAATGAAAAGAAACGAAAAAAACTCCAATCCGAATTTTTTTTTAAAATTATTATGTACAATTTTGAGCTATTTATTAAAATTTATACTTTAATTACTCGAAAAACGTAAGATTCCATGTTACATTGATAAACAAAAAAATTACAAATCCATAAAACATAAAAATCGCAAAAAATATGCGAAAATAGTTGTTCTAAATATAATTATTAAAGGTAGGATTTAAAGGAGATTTCATCACATTTACCATAGTAATGTATATTTTTTCTACACCATCAGAAAGTAGAGATTTCAACGAACAAAAATTACAGTGTGTTTGGGACATAAAAAGGTAAGTTTTCACCAAATTTCGTAAAAAAAAATTTTTCTTGTAAAAGATAAAAATAAAAAACCAAAAACTTGGTTATTTGAATTTTTCACTTAAATTTTGAGTTTATGTGAAAAAAGTGTAAATACAAAAGTTCTTTCTTTCTTTTTATTACCTACAACTTTGCCATTTAACGTTTTTCCATAGGACTTGTAGATTTGCCAGAAATCGAGATAAATCGTTTTCTACCCTTAAAAACTCACCCCCTTCCACTTCCCGACCTCGGATCGCCCGTAAATTATTTTTCCTTTCATTTTTGTTATATTCTCTTTCTTTTCCAAAGGGTTTCATCCTACTATTATTTTTTTTTACTTTTTACCATTTTCAAAGGCTTCAGCCCTGCTCTAAACCGTAAAAAAACCATCTTAGTCTGGGGGGGGGGGGGGTTTAACCCCTAAAACCCCCCCTCGCTGCGCCACTGGTTTACCATCATAGATCCTTTTTACTGCAGTTAAGTATATAAATTCTTCATTTTTTTTACAGTTACATCCAATATCTTCCTTACTTGACCTACTTTATCGGGAATATTATTACATTGAGTGGAAAAAGTTTGAACAATACTAATAAAATTGAGTCTCTTAAACGTAAATTTCTACTCTCCAACGGCTATGTTATGTCCGGTATAAAACATAAATTAACCTTAATAAATACAAGATATTTAGGTACAGTTGCACTTTTTAACAAGTCTTTACTTTGCACAACACATTGCGAATCGTCATCTAAATCCAAAATTAGTTCTTTAATGGCTTCGAAATGCTTTGCGTAGAATATTGCGGCCTTAATCCATGTTCCCCACCGGGTAATTACAGGTTCTGGAGGTAAACTAACTCCTGGTAATCTCTCCTTATACAACTGTACTCTAAGAGGTGCTTTTAGAAACACTTTTTTTACATTTGAAATTAATTTATTTACCAAAGGTTTATTTACCATGTAGGTATTACAACTCGATATAAATAGTTTGTTAAGCAGGTAATAATAACGCATTATTAAGTAACAATAAACAACCCCTAAGATGACCCATAATACCTTGTGTATAACCAAAATGTAAATATAATTATATAGAAAAAAGAAAAGCACAAAGTCTTTCTCCACAATTTTTATTTGAAAAACTAGGCGAACCTAGGATAATTCATAATAAATTTTAATCGACATGTTTCGAGTGTAGAAACACTCATCATCAGGAAACGAAGGAAATGGTACAATGCTGATGTTGTTAGCAGTAAAGAAAATAACAAGTGAAACTAAGCCGTAATGGAGCTTTCAATGGTACATACAAGGAGTGAAAAATTTGAATAGTCAAAAAACAGAAAAGATTTCAGCACACTGAAAAGTCAAGGACTATAATTTTATTTTATTAATTTAATATAATTGTAATATTAAAATAATAATTTATGAAAAATATGCACTTCATTATAAAATTGACAAAATATGCAAAGAATGCATATACAGTGTGTGTATAAAGTCTGGAAACGGCTTAATAACATCACAATTTACTGGCCGATTTAAACCAAATTTGGTACAGTTGTGTAAGAGGATCTAACGCACCGAATGACGATATTGGCGTTGTTGCCATTTAGTTTGTCTGGAATTCGAAAGAATTTTATATTTTTAAATATAACACCCAGTATATTTTTACATTTTTAAATTTCACATAAAATTATAATTATTTTTTATTAAATGCATTATTAGTCTATACTTCATAGTTTCCGAGATATTGACTCTCGAAAAGTGACATTTTTGAACTTTGACAGCTTATAACTTTCTAACAGTACGTCTTAGAGCAAAACGGCTTACATGTCCCTATCTTCAATTTTTATGATCTTCCCAAAAAAATCAACTTCCAGTTAAACCGGAACAACTATATTTCCTGCTTTCGAGTTACATCCGGTTTAACCGGAAGTTGATTTTTTTGGGAAGATAATAAAAATTGGGGATAGGGACATGTAAGCCGTTTTGCTCTAAGACGTACTGTTAGAAAGTTATAAGCTGTCAAAGTTCAAAAATGTCACTTTTCGAGAGTCAATATCTCGGAAACTATGAAGTATCGACTAATAATGCATTTAATAAAAAATAATTATAATTTTATGTGGAATTTAAAAATGTAAAAATATACTGGGTGTTATTTTTAAAAATATAAAATTCGTTCGAATTCCAGACAAACTAAAAAGCTGGCAACAACGCCAATATCGTCATTCGGTGCGTTAGATCCTCTTACACAACTATACCAAATTTGGTTTAAATCGGCCAGTAAATTGTGATGTTATTAAGCCGTTTCCAGACTTTATACACACACTGTATATATTATGCATTTTGCATATATTCCGGCCTTTACACATTATTATCAACTTTTTTCACCATAAAATTTATGAAACCTTCATTATATTTAGCCATGTGATAAATTATGTTCTGTTAAGCCGAACTTGACACATACATTATTGGAATAGTAATAAATTTCAACAAAAGAAAAATGTCTCATTTTAATTCATACCTCGTACAATGGAGTCGGAAACAAAAGATCTCTTTTTCGATCGTTTTTATCCCCAAAAATGATCGTTAATGGGATTACTTTCAAAAATAGATAAATTTGGAGGATTTTTAACAAGGAATTGAGACTCATCTCAAATCTAGTTATCCGATCTTATTGTCAAAGTGTCAGAATAAGTCAACTAAGTTTTGAATAATATTTTTTTTTGTTTTTGTTTACATTGATTAAGAAACAATTATTTTACGCACGTACATACGTACTGCATTCTTTAATAGACCCAAAACTAATAAAAATAAAAATAATAAAAGCCAGGCTTTACGAGCGCAGCAACTTTAAATTTATTACCAGAAAAATCCCGGATAATCTATCTAAAACACTATGCAATTTTTATAGAATGGTGCAATGTTCGTAAAATAAAAAATTTAAAAGAAGAAGTATGTCTTGCATTTTTCATGGATAGGGCGCCAGTTTTAAAGTCATCGACCTTATGGTCCACCTATTCGATGTTAAAATTATGATTAAAAATAACATCAATAAAAAATGAAATAACAATCAGCAAACTTTTACAATTCCTTGCTTTTTTAAAAAAAGAAAAATGTGGGTTACCAGGCGAAAAAGTAGGCGGTTTTTACAAGAAATGATGTAACTAAATTTCTAACAGAAGCTACAGATTATTTAAAAACACATAAATTAATTTACGACCATTCAATATACGTCATCAATCGTTTTTTATTAATTATCGTTATGGGAAATGTTTCTCCAAGTTGTTCGTGTTCATACTTTTGGAAAAATACCGTCACTGATTGCACAGTATCTACAATAAAATTACCAAATGCTAATAGGTATACAGATAATTCTTTTAGGTTCAGCCTCTCTTGGTTGAAATTTATTTATTTGCAGTTTTTTTTATAATAATATTAAAAATCAATAACATTGTTTTTTTTTAATAAAAATAAATTCAATGAAAGCATCATTACAAAACCATAGATTAACAAATCTGTCGAAAAATTATAAATAAGGGAGAAATTATAATAGAAAAATTGTAATATTATTATTTATTATTTAAAAAGTGCATAATAAGACATTAAACACAGTTTTTGATTCACAATATTTTTTAAGTCTAAATTTACATAGTGTTTCTTATTTTTTTTTGTAAGAGTGTTAATTTGATGTTTCCATTTTAAATTTTGATCAATCAATATTCCTAAATATTTTATAAATTCAACTTTTTTAATTTTATTTTTGCAAGAACAGTAAGTTAGCATAATTAATTCTAACTATATCTGATATTTCTAAACAATTTAAATCGTGAATTTTAATTTCTTTTAAACTATTCGGCTGAGTATCTTTATAACAAGAAAAAGTCATAAATAGGGGCTTATATTTTAATGTTAAAAAGCCACGGAGGTTGGAAATCTAATTCTGTAGCAGAAAGATATATTAAATAGTCCATTTCAAAAAGGAAATATCAAATAGAATTCTTACAGGAGGGGGAGGTACTTCTGGTTTGCGTTTTCCAGTCCAAAATAATTCCAAAGGATTTCAGTGAGAAAGTACCTACTTCAATAAATACTGCTCAAAATCAAGAAAATGTCGCTGTTATAGTCAAATCTGGTCTTATCATGCGGGTCCAAAGGTCACCGATCATATGAATCAATTCGAAAATTCCAGAGCTTATCAAAATGTTTTGAGATTATGTAGGTATCAATATACCCGGAGAAAAGAAACATAGTTTAATTATTTTAACTGTCGTGAAGATAGCCACATATATTATTATTTTTGCAAAAATTATGTACATAATAGTACAGGGGTGGCGAACCTTTATGTATTAACGTGCCATTTTTTCTAAAGAAATGTTTAATGAGGCCATAGACAAGTCAAATTTGTAATATAATAATTCATAGTAAACTTTGTAATCGGTGGCGTGACCAAAATTTTATGTCGCGTGCATCAATGGCACGCGAGCCATAGGTTTGCCATTCCTGTAAATAATATATCGACTAAAACTATTTATTAAAAACGACAATAATAAACAGTGTAATTTATGTTAGCAATAAAATTACCTAACCTAAAAATACAATGGAATTTAATCCGATTAACTATTTCAAGAAATAAAAAGAAAAAATGGTAATTTGCGAACCAATAAGTAGAAAACAATATCAAAAGCACTGGTAATCAGTTTAAGGATCGTACAGAAAATTGTCCATGAAAGAAAGCATACGTACTATAATACCGAAGAATACTAAAATATTTAAATAAAGAAAACCGTTTATAATTATAGACTAAAAACTTAAAAACTGTCATCATCACTTAGAAATTCTGAAAAGTCCTCGTCATCTGAATCCTCCTCGAATGAAGCAATATCATCGGCGCTACTTCGACATCTAATATTTGTTCTCAATCCCACCAATTCCTTATTAATTTTTCTGTATGTTCCTCCGATTTCTTTCAGTACACCTGCGTAATATGATCCAACGAATCTTGCCAAACTATCTCTACATGCGAGGATTTAAGACCATCACCTATATGTTTTTCATAAAAAGATCTTGCCCCAGCCCGTATTAATTCTATCGCATTAAACTGGCAATGATATGGCGGCAGTCGTAGAACCTCATGGCCATATTCACGCAATATTTCATCTACAGCTTATATTTTGGGTGATTTGAGAGACTTTGCCATTGCTAGGAGTTCGGATTTTAACTTATTTGGTTAAGGATTTTGGTTGTGTTTTTCAAGCCACTCATAAATATCACTTTTTTGCCAAGATGAACTAGGTTGTTTATTTACAATTCTTGAATGATATGATGCATTGTCTAATACAATTAAATACGGCTCATCTAAATTTGGGATTAATTGAGCTTTTAGCAATTTTTCAAACATTTCGCAATAATTCATATTGTCATGATCATGATAGTCAGAACTTTTTGTTGTGGAAGAATAAAGTAAGCTTGCACCTGGAACATATTCTGATGAAAAAACCGGCATGTAAAATAATGAACCGCTTTCCCGTGCCACTTCCCTTTTTTCTTTTCACGCTTTTCACAGAATCATCTTGCCAAAATTTTGAACCACTTCCATTTGAAAATATCCATATCCACTACTTTTCTAAATTTTGATTTGTAATTTTCCTTTTTTTTTTATAAACTGAACACGCTGATTCACTATCTGTGCTGCTCACATAAAAATCGCCGGTTACAGTCTATTTTAAAGCGAAAACCCAAGTTTAGGTAATTATCTATTATACGCACACCACGCCGATTTTGATGATTTTTTTAGGAAACACGTATTTCGATGCGTAGATTACGAATCCGAAAACGAAAGTTGTCGGAAAAGCTTAGTTTCCGAGATATTTCCTTCTTAAGTTACGATTTTTCATGGGTTTGTTTACATTTGGGATTTTTATCGTTTTTCAGCCACCTCTCACTACTTTTTAGGTTACACAGGATATATACTAATTATATATAATATTTATTAATTAATTTATATAATAATTTTCCACTATGGGAAGCCATCGAAGAAACGAGGTTAGGGTAAGTTTAAGTTTTAGATTTTATGTTGGTAACCATGAGTAATATTTGGTGCGAAACTATTTATATTTAAATCAATCTAGTGGGCGCTCTTTTTTCAATTTTTTTCGTTTTTAAATGACGCTACCAACCAATGCGGCTTTATTTTCATTATTAAGTTTCGTTTTTATTAGGACGCTATTCCAAAAAATGAATTTTACTGAATTTTTAGTATTAAGGTTGAATTCTCAACGTCATTCAATCTATTGCCAACCTATAACCTATTTAGCGTTGATTTTTTGAGTTTATTATTTTAATAACTAACATTTAAAGAAAATAAATATCGTCGTTACATTATATAGGTAGTATCTGATATATTACAAAAATATCAATTTATTTCATTGCTTATTTTGGGAGAATTGTATAGTGAAAGAACAATGAGTGACAATGACATAATAATGTTAAAAAAAATCTTACCCGATATTTTTCGCTATACAATTCTCCTAAAATAAGTTATGAAATTCCTTGATATTTATTAAATATGTCAATTATTACCTATAGAATATCAAGTCGATACTGATTTTCTTTAAATTTTGTATAAAAGCTAGAAAACATAAATAAATCTACGCGAAATAGGTTATAGGTTGGCAAGCATGTTGATACTCCCACCTTAACTAATGCTTATTTGCCGCTTATTGATTATTTATTGGAGCTCGGAATATTTGTATCTAAAATTAATTGTGGAAAGTGCTCAAATATTTGCAAGTTAAACAAATATACTCTAAAGTTCCGCTGCGGCAAGTATTCTGTGAACCAAAAAAAGAAGAAAACAAAGTGCAACCTCATTTTATAGGCAATATTCATTTTTCTTGTTAAATATATTGTTTCTAATTAATTATAAACTCACGTTTTCAAAAGTTCCTTAATTTAACCTAAATAAAAAGACAGAGACTGAAAAGTGGTGGAAAGCAGTGAAAGCACTTTTAAAAACGAAAAAAATTGAAAAAAGAGCGCCCACTAGATTGATTTAAATATAAATATTTCGCACCAAATATTACTCATGGTTACCAACATAAAATCTAAACCTTAAACTTACCCTAACCTCGTTTCTTCGATGGCTTCCCATAGTGGAAAATCGTGGTTAAAAGAAGGAAAATGCGCGTGAAAACGCGTTTTCACGCGCATTTTCCTTCTTTTAACCACGATTTAAATTAGTATATATCCTGTGTAACCTAAAAAGTAGTGAGAGGTGGCTGAAAAACGATAAAAATCCCAAGTAAACACGATGTAAACAAACCCATGAAAAATCGTAACTTAAAAAGGAAATATCTCGGAAACTAAGCTTTTCCGACAACTTTCGTTTTCGGATTCGTAATCTACGCATTCAAATACGTGTTTCCTGAAAAAATCACCAAAATCGGCGTGGTGTGCGTATAATAGATAATTACCCAAGTTTTTTACTAATTTTGATAACGATTCAAGGCCGATTTCCAAAACAACTAAAATTTTTAAATTTTCTTTTAAAACTGAAAGAGTTTTTGATCTGTATAAATCATAAATCACGTTCCGAACTCTCATTTTCGCTCAAATCTTCAGTATTTGGCTTTCTTCGTTTACATTTTTTAGTATTCTTCTTATATTATGCCTTCTTTCATGCACAGTCCTTAAACTAATTGCCAGTGCTTTTGCTACGGTTTCCTCAGTTTCCTTCATATTGGTTGGCGAATTTTCACTTTTTCTTTCATTCTCGAAATAGTTTAACAAATTAAGCACCATTTTTTTTTTGCTTGGGGATATATTCATATTGTCACATTAAATTAATTGTCAAAGTCACAAAACTGACATCTTTAAATCAAGACAAAGGTGGCAGGTAAAAATTTTTGTGAATCGGTGAAAATAAAATACATAAAGTCGCCACAGTGGATCTTTTCCCGTGCGTCATCACTTTCACGTCATCAAAATCGTATGAATCAAATCAAAATTACGAGACGAAAAAAGTCAAAACCAAGTCTAAGTTCATAAAATGGACGTGCCTGCCTACCGTTTGACGTAACTACATAATATCCCGAAAAATTATTATTTATTTTAAGTTTTGCCCCGCATTCTCTATTATCTAAAAGAAATTGAGAAACAAATGTTATTACATTTAATACTATTTTTAAAGCTTAAAATCTAGAAAAGTTTGGTGTTTTATAGGCTATTAAAATCGCAAAAGTCAAATTTTTGACATCCTTTCATTAAAGGGAATTTAGCCACTGCCGTAAACTTTTCAAAGAACTTTCACGGTTAGAATATTTAAAATAAATAAATTGGGTATTATAAAAATCCATAAATACTTACCGCCAAAACAGATGGTGGTTATAATTAGCTCTAAAAAGAACTATTTTTAGAAAAAGGAACAGTTTTAAGGCACACAAATTTACAAAATACGAATTAGATTGGCAGATCAAAATAAGGTTGATAATGACGTTCTAAAATACAACGGTAGTCAACTAAACAAATAAAAAACGTTATTAATTGACGTTTATAGTTTTATTCTTGTCTAGCACGTTATATTATTGTGGAATCTTGGAGACGTTCTTTTATGCTTTTATTCAAACTTGTTACTGTAATAAATAAGGATGCAGAGTTATTTACCACGTTGAGTCCTGATCGTTGATTGATGACGCACGGGAAAAGATCCACTGTGGCGACTTTATTATCCTTTTCTTTCATGTCAAAATTGCATGTCTGTCATATTTGTCTTACGGATTTTGTTTGGATAGTATTTTTGGCCGCTCGTGTGCGGTGCACACTTTGCACACATGGTAGCGGCGGCCCTGTAACTCACTATGAAGCCTATTAACACACAATTTCTAATCACGGCAGGTGTCGTAATATGTCCATATACTATTCAGATACGACAATATTACTACTTAGCATATCCCAGCATCTGCAGTGGCAAATACCCTATAATATTGACATTTTAGCTTTATCTGCAACAGACTCTGGCACCGCGCCACGAAAGTCAGGATACTGCAATATTTAGACGTCCTATTATCATTAAACCAGTGAGCTGTGTTTTATAAACGATCTTCCAAGATAATCTACTTGTACTTTTTAAGAAATTAGTAATTCCTGTTCTTTAATGTTTTGTATTAAGAGCAAGCAGTAGTGACGCATTTGCCATTGCATTAAAAAAAATCAATATATCGTTCAAGGCCGTAGCCAGGGGGGGGGGGGGGGGGGGATCAAGGGGGATTGATCCCCCCCGAAATAAAAAAAAATTATTTATTTTATACTTTTAATAAGTATTAATGAGACTGCAATTATATACAGTGCGCCCGTCTCACCTTGTTGTTACACAACATAATAGTTAATCTTATTTACGGGCTACAATGGCTGCAGATCGCCTTAATGGTCTGGCTTTCCTATATGTCCACCGTGATATAAACGTAGATGTAAATAAAATCATAAATATTTTCTCTTCTAAGAACAGGAAACTTGATTTTGTAATTTAGTACAAAGTAAGTAGGTACTTCAGATATTTTTTTTGTTGTTATTGTTTATTTTTCGTTTTCATTCTTATTTTCCTTTTGATCTTATTATTACATAATATAATGTATTATAATAATTATTATACTTAGATATAATTATGACTTAATATAAGAGACATGTTAATTAGTAAAATAAATAGTTTATTGTTTATTTTGTCGACCGACCTTTCAAATTTCGAATTTCTTTTAAATTAAAAGAGTGTTTTAAAGTCTGGCATATTGCCGCAAATTAAGCTTTACGGTTATTTTACCCAAAAAAAGGGCATGGCACCCAAAAATGTTTAGCCTGCGGCGCAATTCCCTTTCGCCCCTCCCCCCCCCCCCCCCCCTAGAACAAATCCTAAATTCGCCACTAGAACAAACCCCCCGAAATTATTTTCTGGCTACGACCTTGATATCGTTTATTTTTCGTTCTCTCCAAAAAGTAGAATTACCTACAGCTTTAAGTTAAAAAAAAATAATTGATAAATTAATAAACGCAAAAAAAGAAATTTTCTCAAATTTGCCATATTTCTTTTTCTGCTTTTATTAATTTATACCGTGCGAGCAAAAATTATTTGCATCAAAGAGGGCTTGGATTAAAAAACGCAGAGCTTGGTTTAGATCACAATGATATGGGAACGATATATCTAACCAAATCTAGGTTAAAATTTTGTCAAATTCATATTATGATCTTCCAAACTAATGAGTAATAAAATAAGTAGACAAATACAAATTTATTTTTGTTGTTTACAAAATTAACAAAGTAAGAATATACAGAAAGAAAAAGAAAAATAATTACATAAATTGCTGAAATTGGCCACCGCCATGCTCCAAGCATAAATTCACACGTATCTTCATATTTTCGAAAGTGTTGACCAGCATCTCTGAAGAAATGTTACCACATTCTTGGATAATCCTTTCTTTTTCCTTCTTAAGAATAGTCCTGCATGGTTCCAGTGCTGGATTTACCATTAGGCTGAGTAGGCTGGAGCCTAGGGCGGTAGATTTTATGGGGCGGCAATTTGGCCCAAATTTTTTTTTTTATCTTACAGAAATAAATGGTACAATCTTTATTCGTGGTCGACGGGTAGTATTTTTTTAAATAAACTTTATTGTTGGCCGTGTCTGTTAATGGGAATAAAAAAAGGTAGTTGGAACTTTACTGGCTTTTGCAGAAAGAAATTTCATTTTCAATAAAATAAGTAGGTAATCATAAATTTTTAAAATATTTACTAAAAATTATTGACCAAATTTGGGCGTGGTCGTAAACAATTTTCGCCTGCGGCGCATTTCGCCTGCAGCAGGATTTTTCTTTCCCTAACACTTCACCTGTTTCACAACTTACGAGCCGTCACTGGTATAGGGGCGGCAAAAATTGAATAGCCTACTAGCGGCAAATTTGTAAATCTGCCCCTGCATGGTCCATAAGATCTACCCACTTCTTGGGACAGGCGTCTTATACAATTTGTTGGCTTATTTTGCATTATTTCACGAACGTTTGCAACAAGTTCTTCTGTTCTTACAGATGGCCTTCCTGCTCCTTTTTTGTGTTGTATAAAACCTGTTTCCCCTAAATACAGCCACGGTTCTTTTCAGGCAATGATAAAAATCCACAGCAATAAAAGCAACGTTGGGAAAATGTTCGTGAAAATCGTCCATGCACAAACCCGGATTGTATTGCCACTCACCATTTACTCTAACCCCGTTTCGAAAATACGCTTCAACCATGAATGTTTTGTGCTGTTCCGTAAAGCCCATTGTGTGAATTGTTCTAGAAATTGGAAAAATTAGCGATGAGTCAAATTACTTGTAACGATTGTCAGAGATTACGGAATAATTGATTGATTGTTAATTCAGGTAGTTACTGACACCCAATAGGTATTAAGCTCTACGACTAAGCATTACGTCCTTAGATGCAAGGTCCTCTTTGATGCAAATAATTTTTGCTCGCACGGTAGTAAAAAGTGTTCAATATCGACAGTGGATGGCGCTTCGCGCTATATTCTTCTGACGGTTCTTGCCGTGTACTGGTTTAATTCTTTATATTTCCTTTCTTTCGTAGGAACCTAGCGTGACTGATGAGTTATGATATGACGAAACGAAATCTGAGGTTGCATCTGACGAAATGAGAAACTCTTTATGCCACTTGGAACGAGGATAAACAAAAATTGTTATTAAACGTATTTATATTAAGCAAGTTCGGTTTTACCATCAGATTTGTCGGATTGCTCCGCGCCCGTTCGTTTAATGTTTCAGAGGACAGCGAGAAATCTGAACGCCGGCGCGGCGCCGTTTGTTTATCATATCGGTGAGCAACTGGAGGTATACATATTTTTCGTCGCAGAATTTCGACCGATTTTTAAGAGGAAATTTTCAAAAGGCGGGAAATTTAAAAGTCTAAACTTGTTCACTCTACGTTAAATTCGCCAAACTATTTCATTTGACGAGAGTGAAATGTCTCCGATTTTGTTGAATTGATGATCCTTAAAATTTGTATCTTCAGCAAAGTCTAATACTTTCACATTCGCCATTTTCGAACCACAGCCTATCATCATCAAAAAATAAATACTTATTTTGTAAGTGGCACACTATTCTGGCAGTTGCAACAAAATTCGTTTTTAAGTTTTAAACTCATTTACTAATGTCCAATGTTTACAAAATTTGTAGATTAGAAAATAAAAGTCTAAACCACAACCACCTTGAAAAGAAGCCATGAAGTGACATCGGGCAACGCCGCATCCGCTGGGAGTTGCGGATCCACAAGCTATTATTATGACGCGCGGCAACGGGCGAGTTTTTTATTCTTTCTGATATTTTTTGGGTTTTTTTGGCTCTGTTGCCACTATATTGATATTGAAAAATGTACAAAAAAGTAATAAATAGTGTTGGATAACAAGAACAACTTACGACTTAAGCGTCGAGTCACAGTTAACTCGGTGACAGTGATTTACACGGAAAAGAACACTCATAAAGGCAAGAAATGCATCTCCCGTTCCACCGCGATGTCACCGTGAGCCCCCAGCCCCCACTACAATTCACGGCGACCGTTACTGTGTTGACGGAGAAACATAAGTCATGAGACATGCCCAGTAGAGTTTAAGATTTAATTGGTGCTTGCACATGTACCGCGCTTACGATATTTTCTTGGTTCATTGGCGGGAACATTATTTTATTTAGTATATTTTATCATAATCATATTTTTCGCAATAGCAGTAGATATAGATATGGATATGCTTATAATATCTTTGGTGAAAGCAAGGCCGGGTATTTGGGACAAAATAAGTTCTATATATAAGGACATAAACTGCAAAAGAAGTGCCTGAAATGAAATATGTTTGGAGGTCAATCCTGATTTTGATTGTAATAGCCAACATTTCCATAGGGACTGTTTGAAGGTTGGAGACAATGATGTTTCTTGAATGATGAAAGAGTTTTGGACTTCCATTGTCTTTATTTGTTTTAAATCACAACGTTTCAACTGTACTGTAGTATTCACATGTGTAAGCAGTATTCACCTGAAGACGACTGGAGATACTTACCAGTTGAAACGTTGTGATTTAAAGCAAATAAAGACAATGGAAGTCCAAAACTCTTTCATCATTCATTTCCATAGGCTGTATGCACTCTCTCATGAATGTATCTTGACGTTGAGGCGAGTTTTTTAATCGTTAGTGTAGGTCATCAAAGCTGGATATGGACATCCTAAAATAGTTGAAAAAGTTTTTTTTTTGTCTTCCTCAACTGACCAAATAGTACAAAGAATGCACCGAATTGTTTCCTTCCCATATTGATGGGATGAACCCACAAAATTATGTTTCGTGTCTTTCTTCGTTTTTTGACACGCATGTAAGACATTAAAATCGCCACAGCACGTCTATATGATCCATATTCGAATCAAAATAGAATCAAACTGACGAAAACCGTGCATGTGTGCAAGGATAACACGAACACGGTAGATCGCGTAAACGGTGCCGTTAGGACGGTCGCCGTGAGTGTGTGCAAAAGGCCTTACTCTCCCAACAACGTAACTGCGCGGGCCTGACGAAATTGGAACCGCTAGATATCTTACCTTCCGTTTATTGTACCATGTCTATGTATGTATTCTAAATCAATCAATAAACTTAGTTGTGGGCCATGTTTATTTTACAAAATAACTTTTTGGACACCTATTGCTCCTATAAGGGTTCAGCTTCAAGCATACAAGTCGCGGGTAGATGACTTGACTGAAATATATTACCCTTACACAATAGAGTTTATTATAGCATAAAATAACCCTTTTTTTTTATTAAAGATTATGTAAAACGCTTTTGTTCGGCCTCATCAACCGGCTCATAAAAATGAAGACAGATAGGGTTGGTTGGAAAGCCGTAGGCAGCCAAGTTGCCTGAAAAATAAATATTCATTTTTATCTACCCTCTTCTTAAACGTTCGAAACGAGATTTTAATTTGTCACTTAATTTTTAATTTATGTTGGGATTTAGCAAACGCAACGATCTGGGAAAAAATAAGAGTTTAAAAAGTGTTGTAAAAGGGCTTGAATTAAAAACCGTCGTAGATGGATTAGTAAAACAACAGGCAAACCGGGCCACTATGATGGCGAGAAAATTATTTCTGACAATATACACTCGCCGGCACAAAATTCCGCCACCCTGAAATTTTGGCCAAGTTTGATGTTTTATAACTTATTTATTTTTTATCTGAATTTCATGATTTTGTTATCAGTTTGTAGATCCATTTATTCTGTTTTTTTTTTTAAATTATTTTATAAAGTATCATATTTCGATTAGGCTATATTATACAGGAGGAAATCAAAATATTGTTTTTTATCGTAATTTCAAAACACCCTGTGGGAAAATTGAGGTGGATAATTTTGTTTACATACTATTTCTTGTAATCTCTGATGTGCTCTAAACATTTTTTTTCTGATTATTTCCATTATCTCATTTGTGTTGAGAACTGCAAAATTTTAAATGAAACGCTGATTTGAAGCCTATTTTTATTAAGAAAAACAAACACTAGGTATATCATAAAGTTAATTAACAAAAACAATTTCATAACGTGTATTTCCTTCTCTCGCAGCAATGACAGCTTGCAGCCTTCGTGACATCGAATGAATAAGGTCACTTATTCTTTCTTGAGGAATAGCTTGATTTTCTTCGGTCAGCGCCAGTCGTAAGTTGTGCAAGGTTTGTGGTTGCACAGGACGACGACGAACGGCTCTTTTAAGTTGATCCCAAAGATGTTCGATTGGGTTGAGATCCAGGCTACATGCAGGCCATTCCAATCTTGGAAGTCCAACTTTATAAATAAATAAATAAATAAACACGCCTTTATTTTCAACTCGGCGAAGGTCAGCTGAGCTGTTAACTTAACCGAGCATATAAAAATGGAAAATACAAAATATAACTATTATAAAGTAATAATAATAACAAGTCTTACATTGAGATATCATTCTAAAGAATAATGATTATAAATTAGATATTAACAGATATAATAAAATATTACAGATTCAGATATTCGCTCACTACATGTGCAACGTGAGGTCTAGCATTATCATGCATTAATGTAAATTGGTTCCCAATGAAAGGAGCAAATGGAACAACAACTTCTTGGAGGATTTCCTCAATGTAACGGTGGGCGGTTAGAGCTCCATTTTCAACAAACACAAGATTGGTGCGTGCTTCGGTAGAAATCCCGCCCAAATCATGACTGAACCGCCATGATATAAGATTCGTTCTGATATGGTGCAGTCAGCATATCTTTCATTTCTACGTCTGTATACCCGCTCACGACCATTCGGCGACCTTAAACAAACCCTGGGTTCATCTGTGAATAGTACGTTTCCCCACTATTCTAGAGTCCAGTCAGAATACGATCTTGCAAACCTCGTCGGTGTTGTCGATGCCGAGGAAGTAATCGTGGACATATTGTTGGTCTTCGTGAATGAAGCCCATCTTCTGCCAATCTTCTACGTATCGTTCTTTCACTTACATTTACTTGACGAATCATTTGCAAGTCATTTTTTAGACACACAGCAGTAGATCTTCAATCTCTTAAAGAACTAATGGTGACAAAGTGATCATCAGCTGCAATGATACTTTATAAAATAATTTAAGAAAAACAGAATAAATGGATCTACAAACTGATAACAAAATCATGAAAAGAGGATAAAAAATAAATAAGTTATAAAACATCAAACTTGGCCAAAGTTTCAGGGTGGGGGAATTTTGTGCCGGCGAGTGTATGTCACAGTCAAAGTGGCTGGTTATTAAATTATTGTTTAAAATGTTTCTGCAGCCCACAGACATGTAATATAAGAATCATACATACATACTTTCAAAGTTTCAGATAAGTTGGAAGAAGATGGCTTTAAAAAATGGCAACACTGTAAGCTGTATAAACTCGCTGTTATCCTTACAGTGTATTGGCATTTGGTTTCTAAGATCAAAAACAATCCATATATTTTGCAACTTTTACATAAAATACACTACACACAACTATTCAGACCATTGCTTTTAAGCTAAAAAAAACATAACTTGAATAACTTCACTCACCGCCGAAATGGAAATATTAATCCAGGGTTAGAACAGTTGGTTCTCTTACACACCACGCACTGGCGAACAATTGTAAATAATAATAAATAGCACCAAATAGTTCTACGTCGAAAAAATACTAAAAATTAATCGAAAAACGCAATTGATCACCAACACAACTCAGCAACACTGTAACGTTAGGTATCAAAAATTCTGCGTCACTCGTAGTAAAAACGTCCGTACGGTATAGGCGTTGTGATTTCCCTTTCCCTAAAAACATTATAATATTACTAGTAGAAAATTTAAAAACATATATTTAGTATATTATTATTTTAATTTTAATAGGCACACATCACAAATGCATCTAATTTAATTAATAAAACAATCAGGGCAATCAGCAGACATTTATCATTAATTATCATCATTGATTTTTGTTAAAAACGATTTCTGATCGGGACAAAATGTAGGTAAACAATTTGGTCCCCTTATTTATTACCTGTCTGTGGTACAGCCCGACATAAAAGATGAAAATATTTTAAGGTTTATTATTTAAACTTATTTAGTGAATTAGGGGGAACTTTATTTAGAACGATATATTTTAGAAAACATGTTTACGTCTACTTATTTTTAAAATACCAATAATTAATGTACCGACCGTAGTCAGATTCGTCCAGAATTCTAATACCTCAACTAAATAATGCAATACTTATTAATTTAATTCCTTTTGCCTGTAATGCCCGTAGGTTAGTCTACAATGATCTTTTCCACTCATTTTGGCACCGAGCTAACTTAACAAGCCTTGAATAATGAAAGGTATTTACCTCAATACAACGTGAGCTGGAACTTAAAACGATAAAATAGACATTGCCCGAGACAAAAAGGAATTTTATGGCAGAATAAAATACATAGTCTCAAATAATGGTGCACAGGCAATATATAAATTTGATAGCACTGTTAGGGGGGCTCTTTCACACAAAAGGTCTCGCCGACCGGCAACAGTCGGATGACAAAACCGGCGACAGTCCGTCTATCCAGTAGTGGAACCACAGACAATCGTAATCGACAATTTCCCCTTACGTCTTTCCCCGTTTCGCCTTGGCTGAGGGTCAATCTACATAATAGCCACCACAGACAATCGCTTTATCCAACCTAACGATTTTATCGCATCGAAAGAACTCGACTGACAAGTGGACGCCGCTAAAGCTTGTCGACGAACAACCTAACCTCAGAAATCGTGTTTGTTTACTTTGTTTTGAGGTTTAATGCACAGGTTTTATGGTTTTTCGCATTTGGTTTAATAATAATATATCTTTGTAATACTAATATTATTATATATCTTTATTCTCAACCAACTTAAAAAGTTAATTACAGAGGATATAACACCAAATATACAATATATAAAATCACAAATAATAAAAATCATGTTTAGTAATATCTGTTAACTCCACGAATTATTTAAAAAATGTAATATATATAATAACCATTTACAAAAAAATAATAATAATAAATATAATAATACCCACGTTAAAGATAGTTTAGTTTTAAAAATTTTTTTTTAGTTTTTGTTTAAAAATCCATAATTTCGATATTTCTTTAATTTTTTTGGGCAAACTGTTGTAAATTGTTATTCCTTTATATAATACTGATCTTTCGCAACTTTGGCTAAAAGTACCTACTCTTTTCCATAGGTGTATGAATATCATGGTTTTGTCTCGTGGTGTGAATAATGTTGATCGAAGGAATTATTATATTCAATTGTTTTTCTTTAATAATAATAGAGTGTATTAGAATGCATAGTTTTAATTTATAAAGCTTTTCTAAATTTAAATATCCGTTTAGTTCATACAAATTTATAGGGTTTTCGGAGAAAGCGAAAAACACGGTAAGTAGATGAATTTTTCTGTTTTTAGACAATGGAGTCTGCAGTAAAAAGAATGAGAGTAAATTCGAGGCATTGGGGTTTACTCCTAGATATCTCAGAGGTGCATCCTGAAATGATTACAGGCAAATTTGTGTGCCAAAATGCTAAACAAAAATCTCTGGAGTTGTGGAAGGATGCAGCCACAAAATTAAATGCGTTGGGCCTAGGGAAAATAACCCTGATAATGAAAGCTTGCTGTGCAAAACTGAAAATATAAAACAAAAATAAAGGTGGCGGAAATAAAAACATTTTATTAGATAATATAGAAGAAAAATGATTAAAAACTTAAAATTCAGAGACTACAAATAAACAGTAAACAAACACAAATATCAAAACAATTTAAAAATATAACCTATATTCTTCTTCTTTTTATTGTTAATTACTGGCCTTTAATCATAAACTAGGAATTATAGGAAATGTTTTTAAAATGGATAATAAGTCTTTATCGACAAAGCGGAAACGTCCGAACAGAAGACGATTTCGATAAATAGATTAACCGTGGTACGAAATCTCGATCGCTTCGACAAGAAGGCGATCGACTTCTCCTTGTCGATCGATATAAAAGCGGTTGTTTGTGGTTCGCCTTTAGTTATATTTAATCACACCTGAATTAATTTATTCCTGTTAATCTGCAGGTCGCGCGGTCAGCTGAATAATCATCCGTGTGTTCGAGCCCTTAGGCCAGTGGTTCTCAACCGCCGTTCCGCGGAACACCGGTGTTCCGCAAAGCTCTTCCAGGTGTTCCGCGAAATAATTTAGTAATATCAACTTATCTAAATCAGGAGAGAGTATTTGATAAACTGATTACTTCACCGCAAATACGTTGAGAAAGGTAGTGTTACGCCAGTTTCCTATTGCTACCAAAAGGGTTCCGCCACCACAAAAAGGTTGAGAACCACTGCCTTAGGCTAAATCATTCACCTAAGGTATCGGGCTTTGAATATCATCGATATTCAATGTATCGGGTACTAATTACTACGTCAGTTGGTCAGAGGTTTAACTCAAAATATCTAGAAATCCTTTTTCGATATATTTGCAGTTGCAGCGCAATTATTGAGATAAAAACCTAAGAGTAAAACGAGATTGGTAATAAGATAAAAAAAAAACATTGGACACTTACTTGTTCCAGTGGTAGCGCTTCTTGTCTTAAAGTTTCAAGTTGTGTTAAAAGCTCCTTTTCTTTTGAAAGTTGGTGGTCTTGGACGTGCAGTGCTTCGTAAAGTTTATTAACTAAGGCTTTTACGTCGTTAAGGCTGTAAAAGAAAATTGTTGTGATTATGTTATGACAATGTAGGTACATAATAATATAAAGGTAGAGAGCACGGTACTCTAATATAAAGCCATATTAGATTATATGCTATTAGGCTGGTAGAATAGCTCTGATTTTAGCCTTGACCTAGAAGTAATAATTGATATAGAAGGTAGCTACTAGCACTCCATATACAGGGTGAGTCAGGAGAAATTGGCCAGACTCTAAGGGTGTAATCTATGCATCAAAATAATAAGAAAAAACCCAAATGTTGTTACCCAATATTCATTTGTTTTCAAATTACAGCGTTAAATAAAATAATATTGTTAAACCAAAATACGCAACATTAACATTGTTTTAAATAAATCATTGGTTTAGTAAATTTTCAAAAATACCGCCATTTACTTCCAAACATTTCCTGCTTCGTTTACGAAGGGCGCGCGTGGCTCTTCTAATTGATTCGTGCCTTTCTTTAATATTGAGTGCAGCATTTCTAATGCGTCTAATTAATGCATCCCTAGTATCTACTTTTACATTGTATACCTCATTTTTTAACCAACCCCATAAATTATAGTCCAACGGTGTGAGGTCTGGCGATCTAGGAGGCCAACTAATAGGACCACCGCGACCAATCCAAACCTCTGGAAACTTTTGGTCCATAATATTGCTTGACCAGACGATCGAAATGGGCAGGCGCTCCGTCGAGTTGATAATACATTTGAATTCTGATGTTTAAAAGAATCTCCTCCAGTTGTCCTTGCAATTAATTTTGTAAAAAACTTAAGTACCCAGTGATCCCCTGTAAGGCGATTTTCCAAAAGAAAAGGGCCAATTGAATTATTGTCGATCATGCCGCACCACACGTTTACTGAAAACCTGCGTTGAAAATTATTTTCGACTATTGCGTGAGAATTTTCGTCCATACATGGGAGTTTCGATTATTGTTGATGTCGTCACGGGTGAATGTAGCTTTGTCAGTAAAAAGTATGTGTGGTACAAGATGACGCTTATTAATTATCCACTCAGGTTATTTACTATTTTTGCTATTTACAGCAATATAATTATAAAAAAAAATGTAGCCCATTTTTTTGAGGTTTGGGTAAAATTCTGGTAAAATTATACTGTTATTTTGGTAAATTGCAATGTTGAACTATTGCCAACACTATAGAAACTCGTAGTTGTTTTCATTGCTCGGTGGTATTAGTTGTATGTACTACATGAAAGATAAAACAACCTGCATACAGAATAAAACACTAAAATAACAACAGAATCTTACTTTTTTCTAAAGATATTGAAGAATACGAACATACCTACCTTTGAATTTCTTCACCCGTCAGTCTTTCAGCTTTAGGAGTATTTACATTATACGAATTATCGTTAATAATTAATCTAAAATCATCATCTAACAGTGTCTCTATCGTATTGGAAGACGCTATTCTCGTACCATCCTTTGACTTGCATATTACCCTGTCGATTCCTTTGTCTTCTTTTTTTAACATTTCTAAAAAATCGCCTACGGTATTTGAGATCGGCTTCAATGTGAAGCTGCATTTTTCTTTTCTACTTGGAAGAGGAACTGTTATCTTTGGTAGACCCCGGTGGTATTCGACTGTTACGTCAACTGAAAAAAAAAAACACTAGTTTAAAATAAGAAATAATAAGTAGAGTAATCGCGTCCGTATAATTTATGTTTACGAAAAATATTCTTGGATAGCGGCCTTCAAAGTGTGAAAAGACCTGCATTTTGCATTGAAGTACACAAAGATGCCAAAAACAATGGACTCCCTGGGGCCGAGTAGACATTGACAGCTGTTTCGTCCTTGTTAGGAACTCATCAGAATGCCACAACCCGAAGCATATAGTAAATAAGCCGCAACGCCCTCACATTGGAATCAACAACAATGCAAATGAAATGAAAAAAAAATGCAATTTTCTGAGTTTTCAATCGAACTAAATTCATGAACTTCAAGTTACTCGACCTTCATTACCAGGCCCTGGGAGATGATTTAAGCCCCCCCCCCCCCCCCCTTCAGCACGCCCCTGATCATGCCGCTGTTGTATTCGAAATAGATGCGGCTAAAACACATACTATAATCCCTTTATAATATGTTATTATACATGAGCTATACTATCCTAGTCAACGGTTTTTTTCTGGGGTTACTGTTTCTATCGATTATTCACTTCACTTTAGTAATTTTCAAAGTTTGTTGGGTTTCAGGCTCAGAAGAGCACTGGTGATGCCAATTTTTCTTTCCTGGGCGATCTAGGTATATATTTTCCCTAAAGACGGAAAGGTTGCCGCTACGGCATTGCATTTTAATATCTTACTTAAGCCTTTGACTGTGTGGATCTTGAGGTACTGCTAGGTAAGCTAGAAATCTATGGTTTCCGATGGACCGCCATGTCAGATCGTCATCAGTCAGTCATTTTCAATAACGACATTTCCTCTAGCTTACGATTGACCTCTGGGGATCCACAGGGATTTATCCTGGGTCCTTTACTTTTACTAATACTTATTAATGATTTGGCAACCCTGGAAGTATCCGGAATTTTTATTTACAGATGACTCAACTATTTTGTGGCATTCTGGAGACCCTAGCCTAATGGCGGTTGAAGGATTAGTGCGATGTTAATTTACTTAGGTACTATCAATCTATCTAAGACCAAGATTATAACCTTCAAAAATGTTACGTGGAAGGCGTCATTTCAGATTCCCAAGTTCTGGGTAAAGATATTTATAATAAATTTCTGGGCTTCCAATAAATTTCTGGGTTTCGTTGTGGATGATGTTATGTTGAAATTTGAGCAACATATTTTACAATTAACTACCAAGGTTTCTAGTGGTTGATGCCTTGAGAGCTATTTCTCGGGAAATGGATGTGGTAACTGGGAGGAGTGCCTATTTCACCCTGCGGCATCGGCATGGGGACCATGGGGTGCATGTTCCAGTTATTTATTTAATACCGTCTTTATTCTTCAAAAAAGAGTACTGCGATTTAGGTTCAGTCTAAAGCTAAGGGAGTCTTGTAAGCCATTTTTTGTCAGTAGTAACATTTTAACATTATGGGTGTCGATTATTTCACTTAGTACGTTTTTCTATAAAATCGGGCTTCTCTTCGTAATCATGAAAAACATCATTCGACTAGAAAGGGAACTAAAGTTTATACCAGTAACGTGGAAAATAATTTATTTTCGATACCTAAATCGTTCGTTCTAAACGTATCGATACTACTCAATATTGAGTATTTTAACTATTTTTTCTGCAAAGTTGTAAGATTTAGAAATTAAACTCACGCAGACAAAAAAAATCTCTCGTGCTATTGATCCCAATATGTACTCTCAAAAATATTTTGGCTTCTAAAAAAAGCGATTAAAAGTAATAAAATTAGAATTTTATCGTTCGTTTCATAATATACAGTGATGGGCTAAAATATGGAACAAATTCATTTAAAAATCAAGTATTCATTTTTTGAAAAAACGCTCGGACACGTCGATTATAATTCTTTCTTCCGGATTTTTTGCCTCAAAAAGAAATTATACCGGGTGTGTCAAAAAGAAGATGTAGCAAAATTTTTTGTTTTTTAAATAGAACCCCACTATTTTTACTTATTACCCTAATTCTACGTCAAATTCTGCGCATAATTCATGTAGCATACTATATCCTTATCTCTAACGGTTTTAGAAAAAAATTACATCATAAAAAAAATTCTTTAAAAAAAGGTACATGTACCTACTTAAAGGTAAACAGGTAAATTTAAATGAATTGTTACTACGATAGCAAGTCATGGGTCAATCAAAAATTAGTTTAGGTAACATTTTGAAAAAAGGTGATCATGGTGCATTTTTAATTGGATGTGGAGACAAAACAAGAAGTCAAGAAGAAGTTTGTAACTTGTTTAACGCTAAGTATCCAGAACGGCCGATTACAAGATCTACAGTAAGTAAAATTGAGAAGAAATTCAGGGAAACAGGGAATGTAAAGGATCGTCTACGGCCAGGTCGTCCAAAAATTAGTGAAAACTCACAATTGAACATTTTGTTAGAGGTTGAAGATAATCCTCATAGTGAATCCACTGAAGTAGCCCTTAATAATGATGTTAGCCGACGATCTGTGTTGCGGGTATTGAAACAAGAAAAGTACCATCCGTACAAAATTAGGTTGCTGCACGAGCTAAACGAAGATGATCCCGACCGCCGACTACAGTTTTGTGAAACTATGATAGAAATTTGCAACTTAAATCTATTTTTCCATCGCGACATACTTTTTAGCGATGAAGTCACGTTTTGTTTGAATGGTTCGGTAAACAGACAAAATTTTCGGTATTGGAGTACAAATAATCCCCGTTGGATGAGAGAACAGCACACGCAATACCCACAAAAAGTAAATGTTTGGGCAGGGATATTAAATGATAGAATTATTGGACCTTTTTTCTTCGATGGAAATCTTACAGGAGACCGGTATTTACAATTTCTTTAAAATGAATTAATTCCCACACTAGCAGCGGATTTTCCAAATCCGAATCAGCCTAATCTACCAGTAGCGTCTATTTGGTTTCAGCAGGATGGTGCTCCGCCTCATTTTGCTCGACAAGTACGAGAGTATTTGAATACTGTATTTCCCGAACGATGGATAGGTAGAAGAGGACCCATAGAATGGCCTGCAAGATCTCCCGATCTTACACCCATGGATTTCTTTCTTTGGGGTTATTTGAAATCAAAAGTGTATAAGGATAAACCACAAAATTTGGAAGACTTAAAATTTAAAATTAGATATGAAATTAGGCAAATTAATGAAAATACTGTAAATAATGTTTTAGAAGGGTTTTTAAGTAGATTGGCATATTGTCAAGAAGTTAATGGTTTGCATTTTCAACACTTATTAAACTAATTTTTTAACCTTTTTTTAAAGAATTTTTTTTTATGATATAATTTTTCTCTAAAACCGTTAGAGATAAGGATAGAGTATGCTACATGAATTATGCTAGTAAAAATAGGGGGGTTCTATTTAAAAAACAAAAAAATTTTGCTACATCTACTTTTTGACACACCCGGTATAATTTCTTTTTAAGGCAAAAAATCCGGAAGAAAGAATTATAATCGACGTGTCCGAGCGTTTTTTCAAAAAATGAATACCTGATTTTTAAATGAATTTGTTCCATATTTTAGCCCATCACTGTATGTAAATTGTGACGAATGACAGTTGGCAGGAACAGTATTTCATACTTGATACTAGAGATTTTACGTTTTTTTTAGTAATATCGAGCGCTGACTTTCAAATAATATCGATACTTTACTCGGTACCGATCGAACCCTAAATACAAGCAATAGTATACGATGCGTGGGGATGAGTAACGATCTTATAGAGCTCTGCACGGGTTTTCATCTCGGGCCTCTGCGCAATCGGGCCCGATTCTCGGGTTCGGGCCGAACGGGCTTTTCGTGCCGGCTGGGCTTTTTACGTTTTATACGTAGGTCGTAATACGCAACAGCTGATAGATAGGACGAAGACAATACATTATACAGGGTGTTCTTTAAGTGACTTTAAGAAGAAAAGTTCATATAAACATGGGTCCGAAAATGCATAGTTTTTACGATACAGGGTGTCAAACTTTAAAAAAAAATGGATGTTCGTAAATATCTCAATACTCTTTTATTCGATGTTGTTGAAATTTAACAATTCTGTTTGTAATACCAAAAGGATAATTTAGTCTCAATTAGATTAAAATTATAATAAACTGTCATAACTTAAAAGAGTGCCAAATAATTATTTCATCGTAATTATTGAAGTGTTTACAGTTTTAAGATTATAAATTTACTAATTGTTGGAAAATGGTCCAATTTACAAACTCAGAAATAGCCGATATGCATTTTCTTTATGGAATGGCCCAAGGAAAACACTTCAAATAATTACGACGAAATAATTACTTGGCACTCTTTTAAGTTATGACAGTTTATGTAAAAATCAAATTTGTTTGAACAGCAACTCTTTTTCCTTCCATAGTACTCCTATTCTTTTTCTGTTACTTTTAAAACATTGCAGTAATAAATTACTACGTTATGCGATTATTTTATATTTATTTCTTTTATCGAAAACAGTTTTAATCTGTGCGAAAAAATTCAAAAGAGGACTGTCGTGTAATTTTAATTGCTTAATATTTTGGTAAGTACCTAGTTTAAATTTTTTACTCTTATTGTCCCGGGGCATCTAGACATTCCGCTATAGGATTCGGCACCCGTCTCTATTTTGATTGGATGATTTCAAACGTTCCGTCTAAAAGGTATATTGGCAACTGGTTTGTTCGTTGTTACCCAAAGCATTTTTTTAAAATTTAATTGAAATTTTATAAAATAATATTAATAGTATTATGAGATACAGTAAAACAAGGTTGAACTTGTAAATTTCCACTATATATATATATATATATACTATTATTAATATAGTGGAAATTTACAAGTTCAACCTTGTTTTACTGTATCTCATAATACTATTATTATGGATTTCCACCTAGTATCGGCTGAATCAATTAATTAAAATAATATTAGTTGAAAATATTGAATAAAAAGAAAATGCTCTGGGTAACAACGAACAAACCGGTTGCCAATATACCTTTTAGACGGAACGTTTGATTGGATGCAGAATAGAGACGGGTGCCGAATCGCCCGAATCCTATAGCGGAATGTCTAGATGCGAGTCGGGTCGGGCCGTAAAACTCCGGCTCGTGCAGGGCTCTAAACGATCGGCCAGCATCAGCAGGGGAAATAAAGATGTTAAGCAATTTCGTGGCCAGAAGTAAAACAAATTAACCTGTACATTATGGTATTTATTGAGCAGGGCAGTGATTTGCGTGCACAACCGTAATTACAGTGACAAAAATAATTGTTAATTAATTTTTATCAAAGACAATTAAGCTTACACATTCTCCAAGTCCAAACCACAATGGATACACCGTTTTTTTATCTTAAACAGTTCTGAACTAATTAAATAAATTACCTCAATAACAAACCTTAACATATCATGGTAACGATAACACATGCAATAAACATTAAGCTTCATAATTGTAACTTATTTGCTTCGTATACACGCTGTTCCATTATGCCACGAAATTTGTATGATTAGTCACATTCGGATGCCCATTTGGGTGGCAGATAGTTTTACCACCGGTTTAATAATTATGTCAAATGGGTATCTGATTTCTAAAGGACCAAGCAGAGACTGGGGAAAGAGTGATCTAAGATGTGATTAAAATATGCATGCATATATATTTTTTTAAATGGATTAGAGAAAACATAATATTCTGCTTGGGCTAACTGACTGAAAGGTAGGAAATCGTAATTAATATAAACATTTTTATAAAAAAAATATATCAACTTAAGAAAAGCTTTTTAAAAAGTGTAAAATACTATAAAATTTTTTCACCACCTTATGTAGTAAATACATTAATTAACACATTTGGAACGTCAGGGAAATTTACTGAAGAATTGGTTGCATTGACGACGAGACGTAAGGGGGAATTCGCCTCCTTTGGGAAAAAGCTCGGGAAAAAGTAAATATATAATTACCGAAATATAAAACGGCGCGGCGCGCGGCGTTTATAATATAACTTTAAAAACATTACTAACAAGGCACTTTCTTAAAATTTTTATTTTTACACAACTGTCTGTTTCACACTGTACAAGTATGTTAACAATGGTTACGTCCAGGGCTATCGCAATTAGCCTGATTTAAATACTTTTATTCTTAACATTCTCCCTAAAAATGATTTTTGATTTATAATGGTGATCTTTCTAAAAAGTATCTTCGATTTTTTTCTTCCAAAATAATTTAAATTCTTAAAACTATTTCACCAGTATTCACTATAGTCCATCACATTAATATTTAGATCTTATAGTCTTCCAGTTGAGTTGTCACCGTGTCATTGTTTCAGTACGCCATATAACGTTTCCGTTAATTTGATTTTTGGCAATTAAATACTTGTACCAATAAATACTTTTACTGTGATGTTGTTACCAAAATAGTTTTATTTAGTTCTACTAAAGGAAACAGTACCTATCAAAATCTATTTTCTTTAAGAATTTAAAGAAAGACCAAAAAAATATTTACAAAAACATACTTAGTTGACTTATTCTGACACTTGTTAGTTCAAACCTAGAACTGTCAATTTAAGACGGTTTTTAATTTAAATCCCTTTAGTGAATATGAATATGAAAATGCGGATTATTTTAAATTGTGACAAATATACAAAAATTAAATTTATGTTAAAAAATTTAGATTGGTTGAATGTCAGAATTTTTTTTTATTTAGTATGTATCTTTATACATAAAATTAAAAATAATTTATTGCCTGATTGTTTAAAAAAATTTTGTTCTTTTAATTATGACCATCATAATTATATAATAATAATCAAAATTTTTATGTGGATAGAGTGTCTAAAACATTAGCTTATAAATCTATTTTTTATAAAGGTTTGATAAAATATAATAATTTGGAAAATTCTATTAAATCTAAAAAATCATTAAAACTGTTTAAAAAAACTTTAAAATTATATTTAATTAAAAAACAAAATGATACGTAATATTTGATACAATTTACAAAATTATTAACTTTCCTGTCTGTTTTTGTTAAAAGAAGGTTGCGTTTTAAAGTTTAAAAATAAATCTGTAAAAATGTGTTTAAAAAATGTATTAAAAAATATGTAGCTTTTTGCTAAATATAACACGGTACTACTAATGTTAAATCTCTTAAAATATTTAAATATTCAAATCTTTATGAAATGGTTTAAATCTTTAAAGTGATTTGAATCTTGCCAATCACACAACGACATCAAATCACCTGATTGGTCGTCATCAGGCCTGAGTATCTAATTCCACTCACATTTTTAAAGTTTTAAAATTATTTAAATTTTACGGAAAGATTTAAGTATACAAACTATTTGTCATTAAAATCTTTCTTTACATACAAAACGATCTTTGATTAAAATCATTTGTTGAATTGAGAAATACCTTTGATAAAAATGATTTTAAACAGCTCTTGTTGCGATATAGGCGTACTACTATATTAATCTGCAAAAATCAATAATTTAACAACCACTTTAAAATAGAGTCAAAAACTTTGATAAATTATTTTACGTTGGTTGTTCAGAAATTGCTGCAAATCGCTTTAACGATTTAAAAACTGTTTGCAGATTTCGGAGATTGTATCAGCCGCTGCAGTCTATCGTGCCACCACCTTAAACCAGCACAATTGCACGAAATGTCACCTTAGGGCCAAAAGATCTAAGACAGCGATTCAGAGGACGTTCTGCTTTAAGAAAATATGTGTCTAGTGATGTGAGAGGAGAATATTCTCGAGAGAATATTCTCGAGAACGGGAATATTCTCTGTAAGAAAATTCTCCCGAGAATATTCTCTAGAGAAGTTTTTCTACATAATTTACACCGCCTCGATTTACACTGAAAAATTTTGCAATGATTTTTAAAATTTTGAGTTTCTCTAACCTTTTCTATAACTCTGGCAATAGTGTTTTACGTCTGGCAACAGTGATTCAGGGAAATCTCCTAGAAGCGCGAACGTATATATACAGCTGTGTGAATTGTAAATGGTGTGGTGGTGGTGAGACTTTTATTTCTTTACGTTTTGTTTGATTAACGCCGTTTGACATTTGCCGAAAATAAGCAGAATAGGTAATTTTTAATTTCTTTTTATTGCCATTTCTAGCGATTTTCTTGCCATTCTCAGAAAATTCTCTAACTTGAGAATATTCTCGAGAATATTCTCCAAAAGATTATTACCGAGAGTTTTACATCACTATATGTGTCGTAGAAAAAGTATAGTGTACCACCCATTTAATAATATAGTATTTGGCACATAGTTGTAGCTATTTATTGGCTACCTATTAAAGAGTTATATTTTCGACAGGAAAAGCAATTTAAAGTTAATGATATTATCGTATTATTATCAAGAATATTTATAAAAATCCGTTATTTTCGACACACATACTAATTATAAATAAATAAGTTAATAGAATCTCACGGTAAAGCGCACTCTATTAATAAAATTAAACGATTATTTTTTAATGTAAAAATATTACTTGCAATTTGCAACACAATAATTATTATAGTATTTTCTCTTTTAAGAGATTTTATTAAAATACATCACCGAATAAGTTTTTGTTTAACTTTGATGGGTATAATGTATAGTAAAATAAATATATTGGTATCAGGTTTGTGTAGTGGATAAAATTATACCTATACATAAAATAATATGTAAAAGTATTTAATTTATATACAGGGTGGCCCTTTAGTGTGGCAACGTACAATAGCTCCGTTACTATTTCAAATACATTAAAAATATTAATACAAAAGTTGAAGGGCAGTAAGTGACTTATAACGTAAAATTATTTTTAACTCTATAGGGTGGCTCAAAAAAGCGGAACAAGAAAAAATGTACTTTTTTCAAATGGAACACCCTGTATATTTTTACATTTTTAAATTCCACATAAAATTATAATTATTTTTTATCAAATACATTATTAGTCTATACTTTATAGTTTTCGAGATATTGACTCTTGAAAAGTGACATTTTTGAACTTTGACAGCTTCTAACTTTCTAACAGTACGTCTTAGAGCAAAACGGCTTAGATGTCCCTATCTTCAATTTTTATTATCTTCCCAAAAAAATCAACTTCCAGTTAAACCGGAACAACTATATTTCCTGCTTTCGAGTAACATCCGGTTTAACCGGAAGTTGATTTTTTTGGGAAGATAATAAAAATTGAAGATAGGGACATGTAAGCCGTTTTGCTCTAAGACGTACTGTTAGAAAGTTAGAAGCTGTCAAAGTTCAAAAATGTCACTTTTCAAGAGTCAATATCTCGGAAACTATAAAGTATAGACTAATAATGTATTTAATAAAAAATAATTATAATTTTATGTGGAATTTAAAAATGAAAAAATATACAGGGTGTTCCATTTAAAAAAAGTACATTTTTTATTGTTCCGCTTTTTTGAGCCACCCTATAGAGTTAAAAATAATTTTACGTTATAAGTCACTAACTGCCCTTCAACTTTTGTATCAACATTTTTAATGTATTTGAAATAGTAACGGAGCTATTGTACTTTGCCACACTAAAAGGCCACCCTGTATAATACTAGCGTGTACCCGGCCTGCGTTGCAGCGCTTTCTCTGAGATAATAAGGCGAGTTCACCATCACGTCAAGATTTATAGATACAAACCCGAACAAACATCTAAATTTATCAGTGTTTCTCTACAATATTATGCATGTATTATACATAAAAACCTTCCTCTTGAATCACTCTATCTATTAAAAAAAACCGCTTTAAAATCCGTTGCGTAGTTTTAAAGAGTTAAGCACATATGAAAGGGGACAGACGGGCGACAGCGACTTTGTTTTATACTATGTTAAGATTAATAAAATACTATATTTAAGTACGGTCTATTGTAAAACAATAAGAATCTTAGGTAGTATCAATGAAAGTTTTCCATAAAAAAGTGTTTTTTTTATAAAGTTATAAATATATGCACTTAAATTCAGCCAAAATATGAGCATTTTGCCTTTAAAATATGCAGCAGTTATTTGCATTTTTTTTACCAAATGTGCAATATTGGTATGCAATATTTCATAATTTATTATAGTAAAATGAGGTAAAGAAACACATTGGGTTCTAAAAAATACGTTTATTTTTAAAAAAATGCAAAAAAAACAAAGAAAAAAAAAAGTTAACAATTTTTTAACCTAAAATTGTATAAAAGGCTATTATAACTGAATATTTTTTTAAATTTTCAAATAAAAAGGATTGTTTTCTATTAGTAAATATATGTTTATACAAAGAGAAGCTTTTTTCAACGCTTTCAAGCTCTAATTTCTTCTAAAACGGTTTTGTATATTGACTGGACATTTTTCTTTCTAAGCGCGGACTCGTCAGGAATGGTTTGTTAACAAAATTTTTGCAAAAATCCTCTAAATTGCGGATTTTGCAATATTTTAAAAGGTATGTTTGCTGTGACCAAAGCCTTGCTAATTCTTCTTGAAAATTTTCCTGTTCAGATTTCGATTTTTCTCCTACATTTTGAAATGCGTTTGTTACACGCAGCTGAAGTGGCTAAGATTTAATTTTTTGTAACTTTTACTTATGCAGCGGTATTTTCAAAAGTTGACCGATTTGGAACTTCTTTTCACAAAAAGAAAAAAATTTAAATTAAAAATATATTTTCCTCCTTATTTTGCGTGACGAATAAAATCCGTTCAAAATGTATTTTTAATTTAAATTTCTTTCTTTATAAATCAAAAGGAAACTTTCTATGCATACTTCAATGTATAAAAAACTATTTAGGAGATGCTTTAAGTCAATGTAAATCAAAAAATATCAGTTAGATGAAAGTAACTTGTTCCCTCAGAAAATAAAATACGGTGTGCAGCAAAAATATTTAATATTTTTATGTTTTTATTTTAAAAAGCCATAATATTATGAAAACAAACTAATCTGACTTATGATCGACGGTTATCTCTAACAAAGTCTGCAGAAAATCTTATATTCGTACTATTCGGTTGCCATTTATTTTTTTATACAGGGTTATTCAGAAAATACGATTAAATCCAGAAAATCTTATTTTCGTACTATTCGGTTGCCATTTATTTTTTTATACAGGGTTATTCAGAAAATACGATTAAATCCAGAAAATCTTATTTTCGTACTATTCGGTCGCCATTTATTTTTTTATACAGGGTTATTCAGAAAATACGATTAAATCCAGAAAATCTTATTTTCGTACTATTCGGTTGCCATTTATTTTTTATACAGGGTTATTCAGATAATACGATTAAATCCATTTTTTTGTTCAAGATACGCGAAATTTGGAATTTGGGTGTAATTTTGAAATTAAAACAATAATTCTTGGTAAAAATATATTCTAAAATGAAAGATGGAGGTACTTTACTCTTAGCGGAATTTCAAATTTTTGATCCTACCTCGTATACCATCAGACTTTTACCGGATTTAATGGGTGTTATTTTGGTTTGAGAACATGCAGAGCCTATCTAAAATAAAATTAATTTTCTAAACTTAAAGATAAAAAACTTTCCCATATGCTGCGCACTTTCTGCCGGTCACTGTATATTCCGCCCTTTAGTTATAAAAGGAAATATTGTCCATATTGCCCATATTTATCTGCTTTAAATATTATATTAAGTATCTATATATTGAAATCGTTAATCATAATATACATGAAACAAGACAAAAACAAATCTTTGTTTACATTATATAATAATTTAGATTTAACACTTTTAAAAAATATTGTTTTATTGGTTGGTATACATTTTTTCAATATATTGCCAACTAATGTAAAATCTTTGAGTCTTCAAAAAATTTAAATCGTGAATTATTCAAAATTATATCAGGGTGAGCAAACTTATAAAGATTTAATAATAATATTTTTAATGTGGTTTATTTCTTTTATTTATAATTTTCCCTTTTTTTATAAACTATTTTTGAATTACTTATATTTTCAAATATACTATGTATCTATTATTAATATAATTAAAATCATATACATATACATTTTTTCATTACAAAATCGGACAAGTTATAAATCTATAATCTTGTAATGATACTTTTATTAGATTTATTTTTATTAAAAACAAACAACTTCATTAATTTTTTATTATTATTGTAAAAATTCTTAAATAAGTATAAATATAAAAATATGTATATCATAATTCACAACTTTTTTTAACTTGAAAATGTAAGCAATATGCAACTGTACAAACATTTGGTCCAGAATTAGTGAAAAACAAAAATATTTGCATGGGGAATTTAGAGGATGGAATTACTAGCAAAAAATTCCTGGCATGTCCCTTTGTCTGGCAAATGCTAGTAATGACTTGTAATAAGACATTCCCGTATAAGTGTACATACTATCTGCCTAAGGTGTCCTTTCGCTGGCGCAAACGCCACAGTGACTTACTTTTACCGATGAGGCTAGCAGGGATGTAGAAAATTACTAATTTTTTTGTCAAAACGCAACTTTTTAACCTCTGGATGTCAGGTATTTGATTCTGACAGTTCCATGCACTGGCGGCCCGTGAGGTAGAGCCACAGTGCCATGGATGAAATGTCCTACCACCTACAATCTATATTCTTATTTTTAAAGCAATAAGCAAAGTATATTTAAAACTGAAACGCAGTCGGTCGCGCATTATCGAAGCGATTATGCCTAACTCGGTAACGTAGTTCTCGTGGCTAGTACGACCTGTATCGATACCATTTTTCTCCGTGATTATAATATAGTCATGTAGTATCAAATTTCAACGTGAAATTACCAATTTTAACAAATTCTATCCAATAGTTTTCTTCTTTGTCACCTTTTTACCTATACGAGGCAAATGACAACTGCTCTTAAGAGGCAGGGGGATAAAATGCCTTTAAAAAAAAGCAGTTAACGATGTTTTAACTAAAAAGTAAGCGGTCGGTATTCCAAGTAATAATTCAGATGTTGCATCCGACGTGTTCAGTATAATATACGGACAACATAAATACAGCAATGTATGTTTCAAATCAGCAATTTTTCATTAGCTTTAGAACCGTGCAACGGACTATACATAAATGATGTAAAAGTAATTTAAATAACAAGTTGGGAGTCTGACATGTAACAGATATTCCTCCACCCAGGATGCAAAACACTTGCCTACGTTTGTTTTAAATCTGATTTAGTAAAGTGCCTAAACAATAACAAGTCTGCTTTTAAAACTCAACGAAATGCATCACAGAAAACATTATTGTCCACTTAAATCCTCCTTATAAAGCTATTTTAAATTAAATAAATTAGATAGAAAAGAAACGTTATTGGCCTATAAATTTTGCTACCGTCAACTATTGGCTCCCGTATTAATTTTATATCAGTATATTATGTATTAGACTTTCTTGAAGGTCCTTGCACCGTGCAAGCAAAAATTATTTGCATCAAAGAGGGCTTGGATTAAAAAACGTAGGGCTTGGTTTAGATCACAATGATATGGGGACGATATATCTAACCAAATCTAGTTAAAATTTTGTCAAATTCATATTATGACATGATATGACAAACTAATGAGTAATAAAATAAGTAGACAAATACAAATTTATTTTTGTTGTTTACAAAATTAACAAAGTAAGAATATACAGAAAGAAAAATAATTACATAAATTGCTGAAATTGGCCACCGCCATGCTCCAAGCATAAATTCACACGACTCTTCATATTTTCGAAAGTGTTGACTAGCATCTCTGGAGAAATGTTACCACATTCTTGGATAATACTTTCTTGTCATTCTTCTAAATTTGCAACTGGTGTTTTAAAAATAGTGTTCTTTAAGTGAGGAAAAACGAAGTAATCCATATTCGTTAAACAAGGTGATCTAGGTGGGAATTCAATGTCTGATCGAAAACTGATCAATCTGTCGTCGAAAAAATTGCGTACGTAGTTAATAGTTTCGGCGGCTGTATGGGCGGTTGCACCGTCATGTTGAAAATGTCCAAAACGTAGTTCGTCGTCAACGAGTCGTCAAGCACTTGCTCCACAAATGGATTCAAAATATTGTCTCTATACCGTTGTGCTGTAACTGTGTCATGGAAAAAAATAGGACCAACAATTTTTCTTCGGGAAACAGCTAACGAGACACCAATTTTTTGATTGTGCAATGTGGACTCTACAAAAAAATGGGAATTTTCACTACTCCACATGAGTGTTTTCTGAGAATTTCCGCGTCTTTCAAAATCTGCGGCTTGTATTTCTTGGAATACTTTATAAGGAAATAAATGTAGCTGCTTCTTAAGAATAGTCCTGCATGTTCCATAAGATCTCCCCCCTTCTTGGGACAGGTGTCTTATACAATTTGTTGGCGTATTTTGCATTATTTCATGAACGTTTACAACAAGTTCTACTGTTCTTACAGATGGTCTTCCTGCTCCTTTCTTGTGTTGTATAGAACCTGTTTCCCTAAACACAGCCACGGTTCTTTTCAGGCAATGATAAAAATCCTCAGCAATAAAAGCAGCGTTAGGAAAATGTTCGTGAAAATCGTCCATGCACAAACCCGGATTGTATTGCCACTCACAATTTACTCTAACCCCGTTTCGAAAATACGCTTCAACCACGAATGTTTTGTGCTGTTCCGTAAAGCCCATTGTGTGAATTGTTGAAGAAATTGGAAAAATTAGCGATGAATCAAATTACTTGTAACGACTGTCAAAGATAACGGAATAACTGAATGATTGTTAATTCAGGTAGTTACTGACACCCAACAGGTATTAAGCTCTACGGCTAAGCATTACGTCCTTAGATGCAATAGCCAATAAGGCCCTCTTTGATGCAAATACTTTTTGCTCGCACGGTATTACTTTACTAATAATAACATGGGCAAAAGTCACTACGATCTGTCGCCTTCGATTTCAGGGAAACTGATTGACTAATTATACTACAGATTGTACAGTCTGCGGTATAATAGTGAAACCAATGAAACCAATAAAATACTAATTCACGGGCATTTTACCCTAAACGACTAAATGACCAGTAATTAACTTTTGAAAAATTTAGTACCTACTGTGGTTGAAATTGTTTTAACAAAAATAACTAAAATAGCATCGCAATCGTCAACGACATCGTTGGCCACTTGCAGTTAAAAACTCAAGCTTTAAGCTTGTTCTCGGTAATATTTTATTATTTTTTTCACTGTGTATCCGTATGGCCCGTTAGTCCATATAACTTACCGAGCATAAAGTGAAGAGGAATACGTTATTATATTGTTAAAAGTTAATAATTAAAACGTCTACTGTAGGAAGAAGATTGCTTGCAACCAGTGAGTTATTAGAATCGAACGGGTGAACACTTAAAAGAGAAAATATTGTGTAAAAATTTCGCGATTCGGCATTTTCCAAATAATTACACGAAAAGTATATAATTTAATATTTTCCTTTTTTGTTTATAGTTCGGTGGGCAACAAACAACTGTTACAGAAAAAAATATAGTTGCAGTGTTTTTCGTTAGATAAAACCGTTTAGAACGGTGGTGTTCTGTTGGTGTACAAAAATAGGTGCTACACAAAGTTGTCAAAATGGTTCGGATAATATACTCCAAGAGGCCCAAGAAGCTCTGTGGATGGTTGAGGAAAAAATGTCTAAAAGCCAGAGTCAAAGAAAAAGAAGGTAAGGAAGCATGAGATTCAGATAAGTCTACTGAAATGTAAAAAAATTATTATAGTATTATGGGATACAGTACCTATATAAAACAAAGTTGAACTTGTAAATTTCCACTATATTAAGTAGAAAAATGACATGTTTCGCTAACACTGTAGCTTCGTCACAATGACAATGATTTAATAAAGGTGAAAATTAAAAATTGGGGTGCAATAAAATTAAATTATTGAAGATGTAAATAAAACAGTGGAAGGGTTACAATAGCGGGAAAATCCAACAGAGGGTTTAAAAATTAAATTAAATTAGGTACAATATGGGTAATTTATAAAATCTTAAGTAGGTATATGGTAAACAGAATAAATTTAGCAAAGGTGAATTATTTAAATCTAGTTGATCATTAAGTAACAGGTCCGTATTTTTAAGTTTATTTATTTCCATAGATTCTAACAAATTTAGTTTTAAGCCTTTGTTTTCTGTATGTAAGTGTTCAGTCCTTGTAGTGAATCGGTTATACCTTTCTGGTGCCTTTGGAAGGTGAAGTATGGTGGACGGTTGCCAGGAAAGAAATGACAGAAATGTCGTTTTTTTGAAGTAAAGTTGTAAAATATTTACTAAATTGTATGCAGAAAATAAACCATTCAAGGGAATCAGATGTTTTTACATTTATATCAGTAAGAGAAAATAAAGATGCGAAGTCGCATCAACTAATGGTCAGACCATTAATCACACGTCTCTTCATATTTTCGAAAGTGTTGACCATAGCATCTCTGGAGAAATGTTACCACATTCTTGGATAATCCATTCTTGTAATTGTTCTAAATTTGCAACTGGTGTTTTAAAAATAGTGTTCTTTAAATGAGGAAAAACGAAGTAATCCATAACCGTTAAACAAGGTGATCTAGGTGGGAATTCAAGATCGACAACTGATCTATCTGTTGTCGAAAAAATTGCGTAAGTAGTTAATAGTTTCGGCGGCTGTATCGGCGGTTGCACCGTCCTGTTGAAAATATCCAAAACGTAGTTCGTCAATTGCTCCACAAATGGATTCAAAATATTGTCTCTATACCGCTGTGCTGTAACTGTGTCATGGAAAAAAATAGGACCCACAATTCTTCTTCGGGAAACAGCTAACCAGACACCAATTTTTTGAGGGTGCAATGTGGACTGAGAATTCTCATAACCGGAGAGGTGGAACCAGGCTTCATCCGAAAAAAATGTCAGTTGTTGCCGCTGGCTTCCTAATAAATCATTTCTTTCCAATAAATTTTGAGTAAACCATTGAGAGTAATTCCCGCGTCTTTCAAAATCTGCGGCTTGTATTTCTCGGAATACTTGCACTTTATAAGAAAATAAATTTAGCGGCTTCTTCAGAATAGTCCTGCATGTCCCCTAAGATCTTCCCACTTCTTGGGACAGACGTCTTATACAATTTGTTGGCGTATTTTGCATTATTTCACGAACGTTTGAAACAAGTTCTTCTGTTCTTACAGATGGTCTTCCTGATCCTTTTTTGTGTCGTATATTAGAACCTGTTTGCCTAAACACAGCCACGGTTCATTTCAGGCAATGATAAAAATCCCCAGCAATAAAAGCAACGTTAGGAAAATGTTCGTGAAAATCGTCCATGCACAAACCCGGATTGTATTGCCACCAACTCTAACCCCGTTTCGAAAATACGCTTCAACCATGAATGTTTTGTGCTGTTCCGTAAAGCCAATTGTGTGAATTGTTCAAGAAATTGGAAAAATTAGCGATGAATCAAATTAGTTGTAACGACCGTCAAAGATGACGGAATAACTGATCGATTGTTAATTCAGGTAGTTACTGACACCCAACAGGTATTAAGCTCTATATACGGCTAAGCATTACGTCCTTAGATGCAAGGCCCTCTCTGATGCAAATAATTTTTGCTCGCACGGTACTTTGTGTATTCAAATTTTTTTCTATAAAAATATTATACTGATTGAAGTTTATAAAAAAAAAACTCATAAGCAATTCGATTGTTCCTTAGGAGGCATTCTCTATTAATAAAATTATCACTAACGGATCTCCGTCTTATTAAAACCCTATAAATATTCATCATCTAATTTGCAGAACAGTCTACGGTGTTACGCTTTGCGTTCCTCAGTTGGTTTCCGTAAATAACAATAGTTTAATTTTATACTGATGTTTTGGCATATTATGATGCTTCTATTGCAATTTTATTTATGTATTTTATAAAGGTACACAGAGAAAACAGTGTTGTGGTATGAAAGAGAAACTAATTGAATCAATGCTAAACTGTATTTGCTATTCCTGAATGATCATTGAGCCTAATGAATAAAAATGTAGTAATTGCTTTCATATAAAATCGAAGTAATTTCTTGAAAGCCAATGAATAAAAACCAAAGAAGATGCTTTTGCGTCAAGCGATTGCTTAAAAGTGCAGGAATTGCTTCTAGTCAATGCTTTTACTTTAAAAATAGAAGCAATTGCTATCGTTTGCTTAAAATGTGATGAATAAATTAAGGAATCGCTTTTTCTAGTGTAGCAATTGCTTTCAACTTTTTAAGGTAGGTCGACCCCTGCATCATTTGCTTGGTAGCAGTCAACTTTACTTCCCCGCGGCATACACGTGCGTTGCTCTAAATTTGTGTCTTCAATTATGGCTGAATATATGAACGTCCGTAAAATAAAAATCTACAGTGTACGTAAAAATTGCAGATATGATGATTTCAGAATGTTATATCGATTTGACTGCGAAAATGTTGAGTGGTTGGTAAATTATTTTTTGACTGATACTGGTAAAAGGCGAGGGGTGCACTGTCGCCTTTAAATAAGATTAAAGTCTTTCTGGGGAAATTGTCGGATCCGGGCTTTCTAAATTCTGTAGGTAAAGAACACGGTGTTCACCAAACTACTGTCTGTAAAACATACACTTCTGTAATTAATGCAGTTGGAGAAGGCCAATATTTTTATTAAATTTCCTGTTAAAGTGCTGAAGCTGTTGTGAAAGCTAAACGGTTGTGGTCAGATAGTTTATTTATGTTCCTTCAATTTGTGAACGAATATCAATTGCTTGTCTTTAATTTCTTATCACTACTATCACTTTCCTCATTTTCACTGAAATCTGCCATATCACAAATATAAGTTTCCTATTTTCCACAAAAACGTAACAGATTACTATTGTACTAAATAAATATACCAACGTTGTTGTATTTTACGTCAACCCTTTTGCAAATTAGGCACCAAACTAAACGTGAAATCTATATTCTGAACAAGTGGATAAGCCACGTCTGAACTTGTCTTGAATAAGCATTTGCTACAGAGGTGTAAGAAAAACAGCAATCGCTTCAAAATTTTATTTATATCCAGATCTAGCAATTGTTTTTACTTATAGCATTCGCTAGTCAAGCAATCGCTTTTACTAAAAAGTAATTGCTTCAAGTAGGTAATTGCTTAATCTTTATTGATTAGGCTCATTAAGTATACAGGGTATTCCCTACTCGATGGTACATTAGAAGTATCTGGAGAACGAAAAAAAAAATTATTTTGAAATTTTCACTACGGCCATAGGAGACTGCGCTCTAGCTTTTAAAAATAATTTCGCGGTTGCAGTGTTGCCAGATCTATTGATTACTGACATCAACTTTGGAATTTTAAATGAGACACCCTGTATATTTTTACATTTTTAAATTCCACATAAAATTATAATTATTTTTTATTAAATGCATTATTAGTCTATACTTCATAGTTTCCGAGATATTGACTCTCGAAAAGTGACATTTTTGAACTTTGACAGCTTCTAACTTTCTAACAGTACGTCCTAGAGCAAAACGGCTTACATGCCTCTATCTTCAATTTTTATTATCTTCCCAAAAAAAACATCTTCCGGTTAAACCGGAACAACTATATTTCCTGCTTTCGAGTTACATCCGGTTTAACCGGAAGTTGATTTTTTTGGGAAGATAATAAAAATTGAAGATAGGGACATGTAAGCCGTTTTGCTCTAGGACGTACTGTTAGAAAGTTAGAAGCTGTCAAAGTTCAAAAATCACTTTTCGAGAGTCAATATCTCGGAAACTATGAAGTATAGACTAATAATGCATTTAATAAAAAATAATTATAATTTTATGTGGAATTTAAAAATGTAAAAATATACAGGGTGTCTCATTTAAAATTCCAAAGTTGATGTCAGTAATCAATAGATCTGGCAACACTGCAACCGCGAAATTATTTTTAAAAGCTAGAGCGCAGTCTCCTATGGCCGTAGTGAAAATTTCAAAATTATTTTTCTTTTCGTTCTCCAGATACTTCTAATGTACCATCGAGTAGGGAATACCCTGTATGTATTTCAATTCGTCACTTATTGTTTTTTTTTTTATTTAACTATAAGATCTCAGTGGTTTGTATCCATACGCTATTCGTTTTCAATGAAAGGATATATTTGGAATAAACACTTTTATATTAAAATAATATAACATTTATTTATTTATTTATAAAAAAATTGTTGCTGAACCTAAAAATAATTTGTAGGAAATGTTAATAATAAGAAACCACTTCGACTGACAAATTATAATGGCAGGGGCGAATTTGAAGAGGTTTTAAATTGGTAATGGGAACGGGAAATATCTTTCATTCTAGCAGATTTTGAAAGTTGATGTACTCAAAACTCAACACTTTTACCGTTTGTTGATTTTTCGTTTAATACTACACTTTCTAGATTGTTTACTCAGTAATGGACATTCATAATAAAATATACACGCAATAAAAAATTCTATTTGTTAATAAAGATGAACAATTACTTAACTAAGTTTAATGGCTTAACATCAATTTTTTTTTTATTCTTTTCGATCATAAAACGGTGTCACAGCCGGTGTTTTTAAGCACCTTTAAAGTATCAGTTATTTTGCATCGCACAAATAAAACCGTACTAACTATATCCAGTAGCGTACAGTGAGTGTCACTATGGATTATTAAGAACTTCTAAGCGAAAAAAATTATTGTAGATATTTTACCTTTTAAAAATAGGGTGAAAATAAAGACTGTGGAAAGTCGTGAAATAAATCGGTACTTAAAATTATTATTATTTTGCTAATATTTTATACAGGGTGAGTTTTTTTAAAGTGTTATAAGGCGATATCTCGAAAACGGTTTAAAATATTTTCTTGAAATTTTAGTGAGGCAATAGGGTGATGGGGGGGGGGACATATTTAAACATATTTTTGACGTCTACCCCCTTTCCATATTTTGAATTTTAAATGAGTGAATGTACTTTTTTTTGGTAAATACGAATCTACGTACAATATTACGTACGTATACAAAAATGCTTTAATTTGCTCCAATGGTTACGAAATTATTATTTATTTAAAATAATTTACCACTTAACCAACTTATTTATTAAATTTTAATAAAAAAAATAAATACCAATAAATCAAGTTCAATTTGAAGAAATAGTCCATACTTTAAGTGGAGTGTATGTTTAATGTTAACTTTTTAAACTTTTTCTACTCCACTGTTAAATATTCTTCTCCTCACACTTACGTCACTAATTATGTGACCTAGCTACTCCACAATTTAAATTTTTCTTCTTCTCACACCTAAGTTACTATAGTTCATTAATATGCGACTTCAGCTACTCCTCATCTGATTTTCATTAAAGTTTTTACATCATCTACCATTCCAATTCTTCTCCCCTCACACTTTTGGTGTTATCTCATTAATGACACTTAAGTTGCTGCCATGTTACTTATTCTCTGCTAATGTTTCACGAATGGCCTCTCGGTAGGTTTACCAATTACGTTGAAAGATTTTCCCAGCACTTTGCTTGGTTTTTCATCATCTTATAGCTCCGTTAGGACTGTTTGCACCTATTATATTTCTAAACTCCTTTTTATATTCTCCTGATGAGGAATGCTTATGCGTTCGAAACATGTAGAGATTACCCTGTTTTAATCCTTAAAACTTATGTTTTTTAATATACCAGTGGAGGAAGACTTAGTCTCTTATTTCTTTTCCTTTAAATCAAGTTCACTTATTTTAAAATTATTACACGTTTCGTTTCCATGGAAATGTGTTGTCTTAACTAAAGTCAGTTGAGACTTTTTTAACGTTTATTTCTCAGTTTGGTTAATTAAACATGGAAGCGAATTTTAGAGTGCAAGTTGATATGTTGTTAATTTTGGAGGAGTGCAGAAAAAACTACAGACAAGCTGCATTAGTGTGGGCGGAGAGGTTTCCTTATAATCCGAAATCTTACATGGTATTCAAAAGGCTGGAAACAAGAAGTCGTACAACCGGCAGCCTGAAGACGAAACCACGAGTTCAAAAGCGAACTAAAACGAATGAAAATAGGGCAGTTGGAAATTTAGGAATTGTAGCTATTGACCCGCATGTAGGTTCCAGGCGGCTCGCTAAAAATGCTGGAATAAGTCAGAAATAAGTTATGACCATATTGCACAAATTTCATCCATATCACGTTATACTCCATCAGGAGCTATACAGGGTGATTCATTAAGGGTGGCAATCGGCCATATCTCGGAAACTACTAGGCATAGAAACTTGGAGAAAAAAAAATTATGATTAAAGCGGTCATGAGAAAATTGTGAAAATTATTTTTAAGTTCCTCATTTCGCCGCAAGGGGGCACAATTAAATTTTTTTTTAAATTCTAAATTTCTCCGAAATTTCCCATATTAAGGTATAACTCTGATTACATCATCGAAAAGCTTGGACAATTCTGCATCATTTTGGTATAAGGCTCATTGGCGTACCGACCTTGATAAGAGTGGGGGAAGCTATTGAATGTGTAAACATTAAAATCGCTGTAACTTCTAAACGACTTATCCGATTTTACTAAATTTAAGCTTGTTTGGAAGGGAAAGGTAAGTATTTTCAACCACCGTATCCAACAGTACACGATAGTGTTTAATAAAATTGCTAGAGGGCGCAATTTGTAATAATAACGGTTTTTTCGATTTTATCCCGGAAATTTAAACCATACGGTATACCTATGACATCATAATCGAAAAGTAGATGAAATTTGCAAGAAAATATGTGAAGACCGCAGTTCAATATTTTTGTTCGTTTCAGAGTTATTGCCAAAACAATAATTTTTAATACAAATTGCGCCCTCTAGCAATTTTATTAGAATCTATCTTGTACCATTGGATACGACTATTGAAGGTACTTACCTTTCTCTTCCAAACAAGCTTAAGTTTAGTAAAATCGGTTAAGTCGTTTAAAAGTTACAGCGATTTTAATGTTTACAGTTTCACTTGATAAGAGTGGGAGAAGCTATTGAAAGTATAAACACTAAAATCGCTGTAACTTCTAAACGACTTATCAGATTTTACTAAATTTAAGCTTGTTTGGAAGGGGAAAATAAGTATCTACAATAGTCCTATCCAATGGTACAAAATAGTTTCTAATAAAATTGCTAGAGGGCGCAATTTGTATTAAAAATTATTGTTTTGGCAATAACTCTGAAACGAACAAAGATATCGAACTGCGGTCTTCACATCTTTTCTTGCAAATTTCATCTATATACTTTTCGATTATGATGTCATAGGTATACCGTATGATTTGAATTTCCGGGATAAAATCGAAAAAACCGTTATTATTACAAATTGCGCCCTCTAGCAATTTTATTAAACACTATCGTGTACTGTTGGATACGGTGATTGAAGATACTTACCTTTCCCTTCCAAACAAGCTTAAATTTAGTAAAATCGGATAAGTCGTTTAGAAGTTACAGCGATTTTAATGTTTACACATTCAATAGCTTCCCCCACTCTTATCAAGGTCGGTACGCCAATTAGCCTTATACCAAAATGATGCAGAATTGTCTAAGCTTTCTAATGATGTAATCAGAGTTATACCTTAATATGGGAAATTTCGGAGAAATTTAGAATTAAAAAAAAAATTTAATTGTGCCCCCTTGCGGCGAAATGAGGAACTTAAAAATAATTTCCAGAATTTTCTCCTGACCGCTTTAATCATAATTTTTTTTCCAAGTTTCTATGCCTAGTAGCTTCCGAGATATGGCCGGTGGCCACCCTTAATGAATCACCCTGTATACGAAAATCGAGTTATATTTTGCAATTGGGTTACAAGACAAATGCAAGGAAATAACAGGTTCCTCAAGAATGTTGTTTTTTTCTGACCAAGCTACTTTCCATAATTGTGGCCAGGTAGGATTTGAAGTTATCCCTTGTCAGTAGAAATTAAATTTTTTTTTTTTTGTTGTTGTTTGTTTTTTAAGAGGTAAATAGACACAATATGCGCTATTGGGCGTCGGAAAATCCGCACTGGATGAGAACTCTGCCAAATCAATATCCTTAGTCAATTAATGTATGGTATGTTATAATCGGGGATAGAGTTCATAGAGTGTTATGGGCAGAGAACTCCTTGCTGTTAATATTCTGTGGTTATGGGCCCGCATTTCTTCGGGGGTCACTTAAATGGAGAAATATATACAGATATTTCAGGAAACAATTACCTCAATTATTTAACCTAAACATAACTTCTGACATGTGGTATGTGGTTTCAACAGGACGGAGCTTCACCGCATTATGCGATACAGGCCTGTAATGAGTTGAACGAATTGTTTGAAAACAGGTGGATTGGTCGAGCTGGTTCGGTAAAGTGGCATGCTAGGTCCCCGGATTTGACTCCCCCTTGACTTTTTCCTCTGGGGTTTTATAAAAGACAAAGTGTCGGCGGCCACACCTACAACTTTAGATGATATGAAAGACCGAATCCGCGTTGCATCCTTATTAGTGAGACCTGAAACGTTACAACGGGTAGGTACGATATTCAGATTTCAGAAAAAGAGTGACAAAAGTGTTTGGAAGTTGAAGGGAGATATTTCGAACATCTTCTGAAGCATGACAGACGATAAATAAGTTGAAATTAAATAGTAAAGTATTTTTTGTATTTTATAACCTTATAAATCATAATGTTGTAACCAAGGGAGCAAATCAAAACGTTTTTTGTATACGTACGAAGTTTTTTAAGCAGATTCGTATTTACCAAAAAAATGTACATTATCTCATTTAAAATTTCAAAGTTACCCCCCACCCCTCAAAATAAGGAAAGGGGGTAGACGTCAAAAATATGTTTAAATATGTCCCCACATCTCCCTATTACCTCACTAAACACTTAAATAGCCAAGCTCAGATTTTTCTCCCCCTTGCCGCGTTAAGTATGCCCCCTCTATATTTCTCATACGATTATACAAAGATATTTACTTTGCTTTGTTGTTTAAAAAAAAGGACAGTATATATTGTTAAATTACAGAAATTGCTTATTCGTTTGCTTACGTTTGGTGGGATAATACCGTGCGAGCAAAAATTATATGCATCAAAAAGGGGTTGGATTAAAAAATATAGGGCTTGTTTAGATCACAATGATATGGGGACGATATAGTATCTAACCAAATCTAGGTTAAAATTTTGTCAAATTCATATTATGACATGATATGCCAAACTAATGAGTAATAAAATAAGTAGACAAATACAAATTTATTTTTGTTGTTTACAAAATTAACAAAGTAAGAATATACCTACAGAAAGTAAAAGAAAAATAATTGCGTGTATTCTGAGAATTCACATAACTGGAGAGGTGGAACCATCATCCGAAAAAAATGTTAGGTCTAATAAATCATTTCTTTCCAATAAATTTTGGGTAAACCATTGAGAGTAATTCCTGCGTCTTTCAAAATCTGCGGCTTGTATTTCTTGGAATACTTGCACTTTATAAGGAAATAAATTTAGCTGCGTTTTATATAATTTGTTGGCGTATTTTGCATTATTTGACGAACGTTTGCAACAAGTTCTTCTGTTCTTACAGATGGTCTTCCTGCTCCTTTTTGTGTTGTATAAAACCTGTTTCCCCAAACACAGCCACGGTTCTTTTCAGGCAATGATAAAAATCCCCAGCAATAAAAGCAACGTTACGCTTCAACCATTAATGTTTTGTGCTGTTCCGTAAAGCCCATTGTGTGAATTGTTCAAAAAATTGGAAAAATTAGCGATGAATCAAATTACTTGTAACGACTGTCAAAGATGACCCAACAGGTATTAAGCTCTACGGCTAAGCATAACGTCCTTAGATACAAGGCCCTCTTTGATGCAAATAATTTTTGCTCGTACGATATTAAACCTCAAATCCCCCCATCGGTACGCGACTGGCTACATCCAATACCATGTTTGGTTTACAATTTGTAAATGAGCAATTGAGATTTTTTAATGTATTAACTACTGCCAAGTATAATTTACAGCTTTTTCTTACCAACTTTTATTACTCTTACATAAAAAACATATGGTTAAGTTTACCGACAGAATTTATGGCGTTATTGATTGAATTAATGTGGGGGGGGGGGGGGAGGTAAAAAGTCAACTTTGCATTGTAAATGAATGGCTAGAATTTTTATCAAGTAAAAAAAGGTATTTTTATGTGTTGGCTGATTAAAGGTAGTGGTCGGGTGTGTGTGCCAAGCTTCTTGCGCTGCAGCCTAATGGCTTATTGTAGGCCCCGGTCGCATATACAGTAACAGCACGCGGGCTAGAAAAGCCGACTTTCCGAAGTTATGGTTTTACCTATACATATTAGTAAAATTATCTAGATATGTGGAAAAACTTCCTCTCATCTACCGTGCGAGCAAAAATTATTTGCATCAAAGAGGGCTTGGATTAAAAAAACGTAGGGCTTGGTTTAGATCACAATGATATTGGGACGATATATCTAACCAAATCTAGATTAAAATCTTGTCGAATTCATATTATGACATGATATGCCAAACTAATGAGTAATAAAATAAGTAGACAAATACAAATTTATTTTTGTTGTTTACAAAATTAACAAAGTAAGAATATACAGAAAGAAAAAGAAAAATAATTACATAAATTGCTGAAATTGGCCACCGCCAAGCTCCAAGCATAAATTCACATGTATCTTTATATAAATTTTGGGTAAACCATTGAGAGTAATTCCTACGTGTTTCAAAATCTGCGGCTTGTATTTCTTGGAATACTTGCACTTTATATAGGGAAATAAATTTAGCTGCTTCTTCTGCATGTTCCATAAGATCTTTCCACTTCTTGGGACAGGCGTCTTATACAATTTGTTGGCGTATTTTGCATTATTTCACGAACATTTGTAACAAGTTCTTCTGTTCTTACAGATGGTCTTTCTGTTCCTTTTTTGTGTTGTATAGAACCTGTTTCCCTAAACACAGCCACGGTTCTTTTCAGGCAATGATAAAAATCCCCAGCAATAAAAGCAACGTTAGGAAAATGTTCGTGAAAATCGTCCATGCACAAACCCGGATTGTATTGCCACTCACCATTTACTCTAGCCCCGTTTCGAAAATACACTTCAACCATGAATGTTTTGTGCTGTTCCGTAAAGCCCATTGTGTGAATTGTTCAAGAAATTGGAAAAATTAGCGATGAATCAAATTACTTGTAACGACTGTCAAAGATGACGGAATAACTGATTGATTGTTAATTCAGGTAGTTACTGACACCCAACAGGTATTAAGCTCTGCGGCTAAGCATTACGTCCTTAGATGCAAGGCCGTCTTTGATACAAATAATTTTTGCTCGCACGGTAGAGTGTTACATTCAGCTTTATATACAGGGTATTATGGAAATGATGTGTTATATTTAAATGGGTGACTCTTCAGTGTCCTAAGACTCTCTTAAAAGTTGGGCAAGGACCACCAGACTAAATGCGCCGTACGCCAGTAGGAATATTAATTGATTCCAAATTCCGAATGTCAATCGGTCGCGATCTAACAGCTTGGCGCATCTTTCCTTTGATAGTTTGGCCCCTAAGTTGTTGGTTTTCTAATGTCAGGAAAATGTCTAGGTTGCAGGAGCAATGACCGATGAATATTTGAAATGTCTCAATTAGGTCGCCTCGAAGCCTTGTTATGGATGAAGGGTTGGAAGTCTTTGCAATCTTTCTTGATATGGCAAGTTTTTAAGTTCGAAGGTGGTGGCTCTTCGTTTGATCCTTTCCAATGATTCAATCAATGTCCTTATACAGATTTCAGATAATCTGGGGGCCATATTCAAGTCACAGTTAAAAGAATATATATTCTTTTAACTGTGCCCAAGTATTGGTCTTCTGTGCGATTTGTACAGTTTATGTCACTCTTCTAAGCCTCTTTTTTTTCAATTTTACTCTCAAAAGAAAATATAGTTTTGCGTCCTTAGTACGATTCTATCTGTCATCTGTCCCAATAACCAGTTTAGTGGTGATAATATGTATTGTACTATAGGAGGGCATGTAGCCTAACGGGAATTTCAAACATTTCGAAAGTGCCAGTTAACAAGCATAAATTAATGAAAGGGGTCGATTATGCTTCACTTGCCGCCAAACTTGCCTGTAGTTTAATTTAGGCCGAATAGTCGAACGAAAATTGAGAGCGTACGTTATAATTAAATTCCGATTGTATGGGCTTAATAAAATTATAATAAAATCGGAATAATTTTCAATTTATTTCAAGATTATTTTGAATATGAGTATATACAGTGTCACCAGTAAAGTCGGCATCATATGGGATTTTTTTTATTAATAGCTTTATTCGAAACTTGACTTTGGCATTAAGTTCTGCTTCGATCGAGATGAATATTAAGCAAAAAAATAGTAGTCACGTGATTCGCATTATCTGTCAAATTTTCATTTTTTCCAAAAAATAATTCAAAAGGGGGGTTATTGCTGAAAATATCGAAAAAAGTTATTAGAAAAAGTTTTTTTTTATGCAGTTTCTAGCCCACATGCAAAATTTCAGCTGCATAAGATAATTTTGATTTTTTACCTATATTGTAAATTGCACCACTTTTGCAAAATAAGACTCAACGCAAACATAAAACTTCTTAGTTTTGACAATGCTTTATTTCAGATACATTTTCTTTAAAGTAGCGCCATATTAAATGTGTGTTTTTCTACAAAATCAAAATTGGGCTATTAAAATTTGGTCGCATGTGATGCAAAGTTTATTTGTTTTTGACCCTGTATAAGATAACTTCATAAAATAAGTATTTTTGAAAACGTAGTTTGTGTCGGAAAGTAAAAAAATAAAAAATAAATTAAAGGGGTTTTATATTAAATCGTTGAAAATAGATAAACTTTACGTTAAGTTAAACTAAAATTTATTTTTCACTTAATGAACACTTTACTGTGTTCTTTTTTGTCTTGATATTAAGGTGTATTACTTTCAGACACAAACTACGTTTTCAAAAAGACATATTTTATGAAGTTACCTTATACAGGGTCAAAAACAAAAAATGAACTTTGCATCACATGCGACCAAATTTTAATAGCCCAATTTTGATTTTGTAGAAAAACACACATTTAATATGGCGCTAATTTAAAGAAAATGTATCTGAAATAAAGCCTTGTCAAAACTAGGAAGTTTTATGTAGGTTGCGTTGAGTCTTGTTTTGCAAAAGTGGTGTAATTTACAAAATATAGTTAAAAAATCAAAATTATCTTATGGAGCTGAAATTTTGCATGTGGGCTAGAAACTGCATTTAAATAAACTTTTTCTAATAACTTTTTTTGATATTTTCAGAAATAACCCCTCTTTTGAATTATTTTTTGGAAAAAATGAAAATTTGACAGATAATGCGAATCACGTGACCACTATTTTTTTGCTTAATTTTCCTCTCACACTGTATATAAATAGATTTTTTTCTCTGTCATTTCTTTTTTAAATTTTAGCATGCAATAAAATTTTTAACACGTATAAATAAGTTTCGGTTTCGGTATCGGCCGAAATTTACCAAGGCCGAAGATTCGGTTTCGGTTTCGGCTGAAAATCTTGTTTCGGTCGGACATTATAAAAAATCATAATTTTTTTTTTAATTTTCAAAGTAGGTATTCTAAGATTTAATTAAAATAAGGTCTTTAACCCTTTAAGGCGCACAGGCCTATTTAACGATCACTTATTCTAGCACAATACTCCAATTATTACCTAGAGCGTCAAAATCAACCACATCGTATTCTCATTGCTCTCCTTACAGCGCGCAGTGCATATTTTGACCACTTAAGAATCTTGCGCGCGAACGACTAAGTAAGTGGTCGATTTATCAACCACTGCGCCATTAGGGAAAAAAGTATTTGCTTCTTGCTCATGGTGAAGCATTTTTTCAATAATACTGTGTTCTGTTAAAACAAACCTGGTTTCAGGGTAAGTAATAGTTTATTAAAGTACGAGTTTCATAAGAAGCGGTTTTAGCGCCCGCGTCAATTTTAAAAAATGAGCCACGAAGTGACGAGTTTTTTTATTGACACGGGCGCTAAAACGCCTTATGAAACATGTGCTTTATACATTTTTTTTCTATTTCACCTTTTATAATCAAGAAAAATACATTTTAAAAAGAAAATAAATCCTTCAGATTTTGTAAATTTTTATGTCTAAATTTTATGTTGGTAATACTATTTTTTATCATAGTAGCCTCTGGACAACAAAAATTATTTTGCAAACTCATTTTTTGATTTATTGACCCATTTTCACCACAAGATTCTAAAGTTATTTTAGCGATATGAGATTTGAAATTGGACGGAATACGTTGTGTGATCCTTGTACATATATAGAGCGTTCGGAAATTCGGGAGATTTTGCTACTTTTTTTCGAATTTCAAAAGACGTGATTTTACGTCACGGCATTGCAATTTAGGATAGGAAAAATGGAAAATTCAAATAAAGTTGAAGTTAAAATCGACATTAGAAGGTTAGTAGATTGAATTTTGGATAGGATTTGGCAGAAAATGATAGCTTGAAGCATCTACAAAAGATTGATTTATAGATTTATGCAACCAACATACATGACTGTTATCCACACAAAATAAAAAAGTAAGTTATCAAGCTGGTTTTCCTCTGCGAAAAATGGGTTTTCTCGTAAATCACAAAGGCCGCGCAAGTCAATGAAATAAAACATTTAAATGTTACCAACATCAAATAAAGAAAAAACGCCTATCGAAATAGCTTCATTACGATCCGCAAATGAGGGTCGTACTGAACTCATTATGAACGTGAAATAGAAAAAATATTTTATACACTTCGTTTTATAAATAAAATATATAATACGTAGAAATTAGCCCGTATAATTCAAAATTTCGACGTTTTTATTGCAAGTATAATAAAATTACCTCAAATATGACAAAAACAGCTGTTTAATTTTGTTGATATAAAATTAATTTTAGTTACCTTTTTTTGAGTTTGGAACTAAAGTGTTTAGTAGGGTCCATTTCCCAATTTTAATAGCAATATTTGAATGTCTAACGCGACGCAAAGAAAATATAGGGGATATGTGACACATATCAGCTTATTTTAAACTACCACACAAGGAAACGGAGAGGACCCATACTTCCTATGGACCGAAAAATACAAAAAAATCGGTGGCAGAGCAGTCTCTGTAGAATCCAGTAATAGAAAATAAAACGTTGGTGATCATCTTCCAATAAAAGGAACCTCCTGTCGCTGTAGCTACTGCAGTACTAAAGAAAAAGCAAAAAGATCACAAATAATTTGCAGAAAATGCGAAGTGGCACTTTGTCTTGAATGTTTTGCACCGTTTCATGAGGCATAAATAAATTTAAATAAACTTTGGTATTTTTGTAAAGCTTATCAGTAAATATAAACGTTCGTTTCCCTAATATTTTTGTTTTCTTCATATGGTTGATCAAACGCCTAAGAATTAACCATTTCAGAAGTGGTACTAAAGGCGCAGCGGTCGAAATATCGACCACCTCATACTGCCAAAACTGTCAAACTGACAAAAAAAAATCTTACAGAAAAACTATTTTTGAATGTTCCTAAATACATACAGTAATGTCCGCATATAACGAACTTCAAAAATAAACAGAATATGGTTCGTTATATCCGAAGTTCGTTATCCAGTAATGAATACATTTTGTTTCATTTTTTATGTAAGAGAAAATGGTTCGTATTAACCGGAAGTTCGTTATAAACGGGTTTGTTATAAGCGGACTTCACTGTATTTGCATTTTTTTTCAGAGTTTTCGAAGAAAAATAGTTTTGCGCCTTAAAGGGTTAATACGTGGATTATCCACGGTGGATAATCGTAATTTATTTTAAAATGGTTTTATTAATAATATCGAGGTTAAAAATGTAGTAAACGCTAAAATGTAAAACGAGGAAATTTAATTTTCACTTTTTCGAGAACGCCGCGCCGCCCCGCCGGAAAAAGCGAATCTGTAAATTAGGCGGAGCCAAATTACTTAAATTATGAAATCACCTTTTTATTTTAACGCGGACAAACTGCAATAAAAATAAATATTATCTTAATGGTTTTCTCTCGCAGATTTTACAGAGTAATGAAATTATAAATGAAAACGTGACAAACGTGTTATAGGTCAGGACGAAATTCGTTTCGGTCATTATTTTTGTGTTATGTTAGGTACGAACTAATTGCGCTTAAAGCCCATTAACAACTTACCCCGCATGCCATATGTACAGAGTATTATTTTATTTAGACCCCTATTTAAAGCGAGAACAATAAGCGAGAAACAAAAATTTTAAGTATAAAATTTAGTTCGACAGTTATAGTTGAACAGACGTTATGCTGCAGTAACGTAGACACGACGAACTGAACCTTGACCATTATACCGTGCTAGCAAAAATTATTTGCATCAAAGAGGGCCTTGCATCTAAGGACGTAATGCTTAGCCGTATAGCTTAATACCTGCTGGGTGTCAGTAACTACCTGAATTAACAATCAATCAGTTATTCCGTCATCTTCGACAGTCGATACAAGTAATTTGATTTATCGCTAATTTTTCCAATTTCTTGAACAATTCACACAATGGGCTTTACGGAACAGCACAAAACATTCATTTAAGCGTATTTTCGAAACGGGGTTAGAGTAAATTGTGAGTGGCAATACAATCCGGGTTTGTGCATGGACGATTCTCATGAACATTTTCCTAACGTTGCTTTTACTGCTGGGGATTTTTATCATTGACTGAAAAGAACCGTGGCTGTGTTTAGGGAAACAGGTTCTATACAACACAAAAAAGGAGCAGGAAGACCATCTGTAAGAACAAAAGAACTTGTAAACGTTCGTGAAATATGCAAAATACGCCAACAAATTGTATAAAACGCCTGTCCCAAGAAGTGGGAAAATCTTATGGAACATGCAGGACTATTTTTAAGAAGCAGCTAAATTTACTTCCTTATAAGGTGCAAGTATACTTTGTTAATTTTGTAAACAACAAAAATAAATTTGTATTTGTCTACTTATTTTATTACTCATTAGTTTGGCATATCCTGTCATAATATGAATTTGACAAAATTTTAACCTAGATTTGGTTAGATATATCGTTCCCATATCATTGTGATCTAAACCAAGCCCTGCGTTTTTTAATCCAAGCTCTCTTTGATGCAAATAATTTTTGCTCGCACGGTATATTGTAATACATTGGTTATACAGTTTTGAATAAAGGCCTTTATTATTATTATATTATTATTATTATTATTATTATTAAAAGTTTTAGGTTTCTTACTGAATCATCAAAATCTTAACAAAAAATCATCAAAATACTACTACAATGCCGAAAAAAATAAGCAAGTTATGTTTTTTAAATAAAACACCCTGTATATATTTTATTAAAATTATAGATCTTTTTTCCTGATTAAAAAATTACAAAATTTGTCTATATTAACTTCAACCGTTTTTAAGACATTAACGATATGAAATAAAATTAAAAATACTTTTAAATTAAATTAATACAAAATAAAACAAAAGTAAAAATAATAAATACTTTAATGTTTCACAAATTTAATCAGTTTCCTGACACGTGTTTCGGCCCTTTTGGGTCATTGTCAAAGGAGTACAAGAAGATACTAAATTCTAAGTGACATTACAAAGGTATTTTATATCATATTATGGTAACTATAAACATGTCATAAAGTTAAAATTAGGATTGGAAGATTAAATGGTCAACTGTGTCTCCAAAAAATTTAAAAACCTTAATATCATTCCTATACAAGTCAATAAAACCAACTTACACAAACACATATCCAATGCTAAACTAGAAACTAAAAACAAACTTTTACAAAGTAAGGTCTACCAAATAGAATGTGACAACTGCGATGCTATCTACATTGGACAAACATGTAGACATTTTGACACCAGACACCAGGCTTAAAGAACACAAAACATCTATTTTAAAAAACAAAATAAAACAGGGTTAGCTGATCACTGCATAGAAGACAATCACTCAATCTCTAACAACATAAAACCCATATACATACACAATAAAAGCAGAAAACTAAATCTACTAGAAACAATAGCTATCAAAAAAGCCATAAAAAACAAAAAATGTAATAGAAAACCGAAATACCTTCATATGCTTCCCTAATTTTTAATAGTACACTTATTTAGGACTAAATATGTATCTGTACCTTAAAAAATTAGGAAAACCTACAGTTGACCATTCAATTTCCAATCCTAATTTTAATTTTATGACATGTTAATAGTTACCATAATCTATCTATATATATATATATAAAAATGAATGTTTGTCTGTCTGTATGTCCCGTATGCGTTCCTATACCATTTATCCGATTACGATGAAAATTTGGTGAGTTGTTGTGTGCAGGCCGAGGAAGGTTTCGGCATAAAAAAAAAGTGGCGCAACGGATGCTGGGATGTTGGGATGTCGGGATGCCGGATATTTGTGTGATGTCTTTCCTTCAAAGGTATTTTAGTAAGTAGCGTAGCAACGCGCGCGGGGTATAGCTAGTATGATAAAACCTTTTTAATGTCACGTAGAATTTAGTATCTTCTTGTATTCCTTTGACAATGACCCGTAAGGGCCGAAACACGTGTCAGGAAACTGATTAAATTTGTGAAACATAACAAGTAGTTATTATTTTTTCTTCCTGTGCAATGGAACAACTTTTTAAAATTTTGATCGTTTATATCTTAAGGTGGGAGTATCAACATGCTTGCCAACCTATAACCTATTTCGCGTAGATTTATTTATGTTTTCTAGCTTTTATACAAAATTTAAAGAAAATCAGTATCGACTTGATATTCTATAGGTAATAATTGACATATTTAATAAATATCAAGGAATTTCATAACTTATTTTAGAAGAATTGTATAGCGAAAAATATCGGGTAAGATTTTTTTTAACATTATTATGTCATTGTCATTCATTGTTCTTTCACTATACAATTCTCCCAAAATTAGCAATGAAATAAATTGATATTTATGTACTATATCAGATACTACCTAAATAATGTACCGACGATATTGATTTTTTTTAAATGTTAGTTATTAAAATAATAAACTCAAAAAATCGACGTGAAATAGGTTATAGGTTGGCAATAGATTGAATGCCGTTGAGAATTCAACCTTAAACGGTTGGAGTTAATATAGACAAACTTTGTATTTTCAAAATCAGGAAAAAACTATCTGTAATTTTAATAAAATACATACAGGGTGTTCTATTTAAAAAAACATAACTTGCTTATTTTTTTTGGCAGCATTGTAGTACTTAGTATTTCGATAATTTTTTGCTAAGATTTTGATGATTTTAAGATTCTAAAATCCTAAAACTTTTTTTCTATCTCTTATTGTTCTCGCTTTAAATAGGGATCTAAATATAAAAGAAACCCCTGAACAAACAATAATAATAATAATATAGTTATTGTTGATCCTGACAAGATGGCGAAGGAGCCAAATGGATTTTCGTAATACTAAAATAGTTATCCGCGATGTTGGATTTCCTACCAAAAATATTGCAAAAACATAAGGCTTAGAGAGCTTTTGTAGGCGGATAGCGCGTGACAGAGAGGGTATTAGCCAGCATACTTTAACACAAAGGAGCGCTCTGGCACCGTTGATTTTCCAATGGGTTATACCCATAATATATACCTTTAGATAAGTAAACAATAATCACGAAAGTGGCAAATTCATGGCCTCGCGCATGTAAACAAAGCTACACCGGCTAAAATTTGCTCCGAATTCTTACCAAAAAAATTGGAATTTCTTCTAAATTTTGGATTAAGTTGGGAAATATTACCGATTTCTTGCATTTTTAGTAGTTGCAAACCTATCAGATTGTGAGGATAGAAAATCGTTTTTAAGAGTTTGTTTAAAAATGATTCGTCGTCGTGTTTTTAGTTCAAAAAGGAAGAGAACAAGTCAACTAAACTATAAAACTTATAAATTCGAATATAAAAACAAACAAAACCAGCAAAATAACCAATCTTCGATGTTATCGCGAACCTAACCTCAAGTCAAATATTAATTGGCATATAACTTCTATTAATTTTTACAATTTGGCAAAAACTTGGATACGTGTAAAACATTTTCAAGCACAATTTCTTCTTCAAGAATTTAAGGAATATTTTCTATATTTCCACATACTTACAAAGTCTGTTTAGAATTTATTGGCTTCGGTAGACCAGTTAGTAGACATACCTGAAAAAGACAAAAAAGAATAATTGAAAAAATGAGTCATTCAGGGGTTCGCTATTTAAAATAACAGTAGCAGTAATCAAATCATCAGTTTTGTGAGAGGGTGATCAATGATTTAGAAAGTATTCGTTAATTATGTAAAGTATTTTTCACCCTAAATGGCATCGACTTATTGACTGCAATAAAACTACTGGTTTAATCCCATTGTTATACATAATCAACAAGCAAATACACTACAGGGTAGGACTTTAGATATTTAATTCGTTATTAATAATATATTAAATGTGAAAAATTAAAGATGTTATCGCAAGCACAAGATAGGTAAATATTACCTGTTATAATTACAAATTATAATCCGACCCCGACCGACAGTTTATTTGCATTTTTATGGCCGAGCTCTTGCAAAACGTCCCAGGTAGTTAAACGGAGTCAACAATTTATTGTGAAAAATACTTTACAGGATGTTAAGGAAATTACTAATTATATTTAAGCCCGCAAATCCTGAAAAGAAAATAAATTGCAGAAACATATTTTTATTTGTAAATGTCGCTTTGTTTATTAAAAAACGTAATACAGGGTTCCCCATTTAAAACGAAACAGGCTAAATATCTGGTTCCACGTTAATTAAAAAAAAAACGCTCGGACCAGTCGATTTTTATTTCGAGGGGGACATCTTCTGCGTATATTGTCAATCTTGTTACTTCAAGCACCTAGGAGGGAGGGGGGGGGAAGATCTAAATCTTAAATGGATACCCCTATTTTATATAATTTTTTTGGATTCTGCATAAAATTCTGAACATTTTTTAATAAAAGCATTATTAGTCTAGACTAAACAGTTTCCGAGATATTGATTCTTGAAAAATGAGATTTTTGAACTTTGACAGCGTCTAGCTTTCTAACTGTACGTCTTAGAGTAAAACGGCTTACATGTCCCTATCTTCGATTTTTATTATCTTTCCAATAGTGTCAACTTCCGGTTAAACCGGTTGTAAGAAATATAGTACTTCCGGTTTAACCGGAAGTTGACTCTATTCGAAAGATAATAAAAATCGAAGATAGGGACATGTAAGCCGTTTTACTCTAAGACGTACAGTTAGAAAGCTAGACGCTGTCAAAGTTCAAAAATCTCATTTTTCAAGAGTCAATATCTCGGAAACTGTTTAGTATAGACCAATAATGCTTTTTTTAAAAAATGTTCAGAATTTTATGCAGAATCCAAAAAATTATATAAAATAGGGGTATCCATTTAGGATTTAGATCTTACCCCCCCTCCCTCCGAGCTGGCTGTTTTCTTGTCTTTATGAAATGTATCCCTCTTTTTGGTGTAGAAACCGCTCCCAACTTTTTTTTTCAAATTTAAAGGTATGTACCGGGTGAGTCAAGGATTGCGCAGAGTAATTTTATGCCTTGAAGATAAGATTTTTCGATAATAAGCTATTGTAATAAGGTATGGTTGGATATCTGGCACATGTTAAAAATATTTCGAATTATACAGGGTGCGCCCAAAAAGTAGGGTGACATAAAGTTAATTTTTTTTTTAATGGGACACCCTATATTTGAATCATCTACTAATTCTACGTGTTATTTCATAAATATTTATTAATGGTTTAATATACGAAAAAGTTCTAGTTTTTAAGATAATTCGACTTACAGTGATAATTTTGCAATTGCAAGCTTCTCGATGTTGTGAAAATAACACTTAAATTTTTACTCTAAGCGATTCATAATTTTTATACTTACTGAATAAAGTTAAAAATACATATCCACTATGAAATATTTGACGTTTTACAGGGTGTTTACTTTCTAGGACAAGTCAGAAAACTTCTAGTTAAGAAATATCACTTTTATTAAATGGAACACCCTATATATTTTTCTGTCATCTTTTGTCATAAACTCTTCAACTTTCGTGAAGAACGTCCCATCACTATCTCTAATAGTTTTTAAAATATTTTGATATTTCGAGATTTAATGTCCTCGTTATAGCATCTTTTATCAATGGATCACGCCTGTTGAATCAAACATTTTCATTAAATTTTGAAAACTTCGAGGACTGGGTTTTCGCCGCTCGGAATATTTCATCCTGTATAGTCGTTCAGCAAAAAGACAATTTTTATCCACCTCGCCCAGAACATAAATCATATCGATTAATTCCTTTAAAAAAAAATTCATTTTGAGTACCTACCAACTTATAAAATGACTGGACAATAAACTTTGCGGTAAAAAGGCTTAATTTTTACATTGATCTGATTCTTAATGCCATCCCCCGCCATTATTTTAATTTATTTTCCATGGCTACTGTGATCCATTGACAAAAGATGTAAGATGTTATAACGATGATATTAAATCTCGAAATGAAATATCAAAATATTACAACAACGAGATGCTTGCAAATGCAAAATTATCGAATGTAATACCACAAGATGTTTCGGGATTACCGAATAATACTTTTACCTGACACGAAACGTGTTACCCAGCAACACCACTCCTCCTTCGGAGTCGTGGTGTTGCTGATGGTAACTCGTTGAGTGCCAGGTAAAAGTATTAGGTAATCCCAAAACATCGAGTGTATTCAAAAGATTATATAACGAAATTATTCATTTTTATTATTATTGTATTTTCTGGCTTCAAAGTTTTTATATTTTCATCCACTTCGGACAATGAAACACTTCCAAATCTCGTTTCGTTAGACATTTTTTAAAAATTATGTCACAATTAAATATTTGATCATGTGTTACCATGACAGTAACAATCGTTCCACCAAAAGCGATAATCCCAAAGGCTTATCACTTATTAATCGAGCTATATGGGAATTATGTACATTGAGTTGTATAATCACTGTAAGTCGAATTGTCTTAAAAACTAGAACTTTTTCGTATATTAAACCATTAATAAAAATTTATGAAATAACACGCAGAATTAGTAAATGTATTTAAATGTAGGGTATCCCATTTAAAAAAAAATTAACTTTATGACACCCTACTTTTTGGTCGCACCTTGTATAATTCGAAATATTTTTAAAATGTGCCAGATATCCAACCATACCTTATTACAAAAGCTTATTATCGACAAATCTTACATTCAAGGCATAAAATTACTCCGCACAATCGTTGACTCACCCGGTACATCGGTAATAAAGATAATTTTTTTTATCAATGAGTGCAAACTGGATTATTTTTAAAGAGTATCGCAAATCCTAATCAAAATCTTAAAATTTTCCGAGATTTATCGTTCTCTCATGTTTTTGTCTCCTCTCACGAGATTCTCGCAGAATAACCTCTCGTCCCGTCTCGTCTCGCAGAAAAAGCAAGACGAGAGTGAAACGCTACTTGCTCTTGACATTTGTTTTGCTTAAATTTCACAGAAAGTTTCCTTCTAATAATTTGTAATAGCTTTCTTAATCTAAGTTCTGTAGGTCAGTAAGTTCTAATTTGATTGGTAATGCGTTAAAATCCTTTTAGATTTAGTGCATTCGAGCTTATGTGGTAAATTAATTTTCTAACCTTACCGTAAATTTAATTTTCCCAAAGAGCTTTCTCGGTTGCTGATTATAATTTCGATATAAACTATTTTGTATGTATGAGAACAGCTTTATCTAATGCCACTAGGAAAATTAAATTTCATCTCTGCTTTGCTTAACTTCTAAATAAATAAATCCTAAAAATAAGATAAAATCTAAATAAAGTTTTTGCCCAATTATTAGGTTTTCTTTTCTTTATTCAGTTACATACCTACGAAAATGTCGCTATTTCTTACGACATGTATGATGACAACAAATCATATTTGAGTATTGGGGGTAATGTCAGCCAGTTTTACATGGGTTCCGAACTACAATTTTCCTGGCAGCTGTTATTCTCGGCGGTTTGTTCGGGTTTGAACGAAGCAATATTTTGCTGTTCTTAATAACTGCTTGTAAATATTTAAATTACTGACCAAAAATTACGGAATCACCATACATTCTGAATTGTCCTTAACTTGGTTATCACACATTGCTAAATTTTAATTAAGTTCCTTTTTAATACACATTCAGTCAAAAATAATTGAAAAATGGTGGCATGGTATTAATAAATAAATAATTAATAAAGCCTTTTATTAAAATTATTGATGAGTGACAAGAGAACTAGCAGGAAGTTTTTAAATTAATAAAAAAATAAAAAAACATAAGATTTGGGTAAAAAATGCATTTTTGTGATATACCTATATTTATTATACAGGGTTCACCATTTAAAACGAAACAGGCTAAACATCTGGTTCCACGTTAATTTAAAAAAAAACGCTCGGACCCGTCGATTTTTATTTCGAGGGGGACATCTTTTACGTATATTGTTAATCTTGTTACTTCAAGCCCCTCGGAGGGAGGGGGGGTAAGATCTAAATCCTAAATGGATACCCCTATTTTATATAATTTTTTGGATTCTGCATAAAATTCTGAACATTTTTTAAAAAAAGCATTATTGGTCTATACTAAACAGTTTCCGAGATATTGACTCTTGAAAAATGAGATTTTTGAACTTTGACAGCGTCTAGCTTTCTAACTGTACGTCTTAGAGTAAAACGGCTTACATGTCCCTATCTTCGATTTTTATTATCTTTCCAATAGTGTCAACTTCCGGTTAAACCGGTTGTAAGAAATATAGTACTTCCGGTTTAACCGGAAGTTGACTCTATTCGAAAGATAATAAAAATCGAAGATAGGGACATGTAAGCCGTTTTACTCTAAGACGTACAGTTAGAAAGCTAGACGCTGTCAAAGTTCAAAAATCTCATTTTTCAAGAGTCAATATCTCGGAAACTGTTTAGTATAGACCAATAATGCTTTTTTTAAAAAATGTTCAGAATTTTATGCAGAATCCAAAAAATTATATAAAATAGGGGTATCCATTTAGGATTTAGATCTTACCCCCCCTCCCTCCGAGGGGCTTGAAGTAACAAGATTAACAATATACGTAAAAGATGTCCCCCTCGAAATAAAAATCGACGGGTCCGAGCGTTTTTTTTTAAATTAACGTGGAACCAGATGTTTAGCCTGTTTCGTTTTAAATGGTGAACCCTGTATAATAAATATAGGTATATCACAAAAATGCATTTTTTACCCAAATCTTATGTTTTTTTATTTTTTTATTAATTTAAAAACTTCCTGCTAGTTCTCTTGTCACTCATCAATAATTTTAATAAAAGGCTTTATTAATTATTTATTTATTAATACCATGCCACCATTTTTCAATTATTTTTGACTGAATGTGTATTAAAAAGGAACTTAATTAAAATTTAGCAATGTGTGATAACCAAGTTAAGGACAATTCAGAATGTATGGTGATTCCGTAATTTTTGGTCAGTAATTTAAATATTTACAAGCAGTTATTAAGAACAGCAAAATATTGCTTCGTTCAAACCCGAACAAACCGCCGAGAATAACAGCTGCCAGGAAAATTGTAGTTCGGAACCCATGTAAAACTGGCTGACATTACCCCCAATACTCAAATATGATTTGTTGTCATCATACATGTCGTAAGAAATAGCGACATTTTCGTAGGTATGTAACTGAATAAAGAAAAGAAAACCTAATAATTGGGCAAAAACTTTATTTAGATTTTATCTTATTTTTAGGATTTATTTATTTAGAAGTTAAGCAAAGCAGAGATGAAATTTAATTTTCCTAGTGGCATTAGATAAAGCTGTTCTCATACATACAAAATAGTTTATATCGAAATTATAATCAGCAACCGAGAAAGCTCTTTGGGAAAATTAAATTTACGGTAAGGTTAGAAAATTAATTTACCACATAAGCTCGAATGCACTAAATCTAAAAGGATTTTAACGCATTACCAATCAAATTAGAACTTACTGACCTACAGAACTTAGATTAAGAAAGCTATTACAAATTATTAGAAGGAAACTTTCTGTGAAATTTAAGCAAAACAAATGTCAAGAGCAAGTAGCGTTTCACTCTCGTCTTGCTTTTTCTGCGAGACGAGACGGGACGAGAGGTTATTCTGCGAGAATCTCGTGAGAGGAGACAAAAACATGAGAGAACGATAAATCTCGGAAAATTTTAAGATTTTGATTAGGATTTGCGATACTCTTTAAAAATAATCCAGTTTGCACTCATTGATAAAAAAAATTATCTTTATTACCGATGTACCGGGTGAGTCAACGATTGTGCGGAGTAATTTTATGCCTTGAATGTAAGATTTGTCGATAATAAGCTTTTGTAATAAGGTATGGTTGGATATCTGGCACATTTTAAAAATATTTCGAATTATACAAGGTGCGACCAAAAAGTAGGGTGTCATAAAGTTAATTTTTTTTTAAATGGGATACCCTACATTTAAATACATTTACTAATTCTGCGTGTTATTTCATAAATTTTTATTAATGGTTTAATATACGAAAAAGTTCTAGTTTTTAAGACAATTCGACTTACAGTGATTATACAACTCAATGTACATAATTCCCATATAGCTCGATTAATAAGTGATAAGCCTTTGGGATTATCGCTTTTGGTGGAACGATTGTTACTGTCATGGTAACACATGATCAAATATTTAATTGTGACATAATTTTTAAAAAATGTCTAACGAAACGAGATTTGGAAGTGTTTCATTGTCCGAAGTGGATGAAAATATAAAAACTTTGAAGCCAGAAAATACAATAATAATAAAAATGAATAATTTCGTTATATAATCTTTTGAATACACTCGATGTTTTGGGATTACCTAATACTTTTACCTGGCACTCAACGAGTTACCATCAGCAACACCACGACTCCGAAGGAGGAGTGGTGTTGCTGGGTAACACGTTTCGTGTCAGGTAAAAGTATTATTCGGTAATCCCGAAACATCTTGTGGTATTACATTCGATAATTTTGCATTTGCAAGCATCTCGTTGTTGTAATATTTTGATATTTCATTTCGAGATTTAATATCATCGTTATAACATCTTACATCTTTTGTCAATGGATCACAGTAGCCATGGAAAATAAATTAAAATAATGGCGGGGGATGGCATTAAGAATCAGATCAATGTAAAAATTAAGCCTTTTTACCGCAAAGTTTATTGTCCAGTCATTTTATAAGTTGGTAGGTACTCAAAATGAATTTTTTTTTAAAGGAATTAATCGATATGATTTATGTTCTGGGCGAGGTGGATAAAAATTGTCTTTTTGCTGAACGACTATACAGGATGAAATATTCCGAGCGGCGAAAACCCAGTCCTCGAAGTTTTCAAAATTTAATGAAAATGTTTGATTCAACAGGCGTGATCCATTGATAAAAGATGCTATAACGAGGACATTAAATCTCGAAATATCAAAATATTTTAAAAACTATTAGAGATAGTGATGGGACGTTCTTCACGAAAGTTGAAGAGTTTATGACAAAAGATGACAGAAAAATATATAGGGTGTTCCATTTAATAAAAGTGATATTTCTTAACTAGAAGTTTTCTGACTTGTCCTAGAAAGTAAACACCCTGTAAAACGTCAAATATTTCATAGTGGATATGTATTTTTAACTTTATTCAGTAAGTATAAAAATTATGAATCGCTTAGAGTAAAAATTTAAGTGTTATTTTCACAACATCGAGAAGCTTGCAATTGCAAAATTATCACTGTAAGTCGAATTATCTTAAAAACTAGAACTTTTTCGTATATTAAACCATTAATAAATATTTATGAAATAACACGTAGAATTAGTAGATGATTCAAATATAGGGTGTCCCATTAAAAAAAAAATTAACTTTATGTCACCCTACTTTTTGGGCGCACCCTGTATAATTCGAAATATTTTTAACATGTGCCAGATATCCAACCATACCTTATTACAATAGCTTATTATCGAAAAATCTTATCTTCAAGGCATAAAATTACTCTGCGCAATCCTTGACTCACCCGGTACATACCTTTAAATTTGAAAAAAAAAGTTGGGAGCGGTTTCTACACCAAAAAGAGGGATACATTTCATAAAGACAAGAAAACAGCCAGCTCGGAGGGAGGGGGGGTAAGATCTAAATCCTAAATGGATACCCCTATTTTATATAATTTTTTGGATTCTGCATAAAATTCTGAACATTTTTTAAAAAAAGCATTATTGGTCTATACTAAACAGTTTCCGAGATATTGACTCTTGAAAAATGAGATTTTTGAACTTTGACAGCGTCTAGCTTTCTAACTGTACGTCTTAGAGTAAAACGGCTTACATGTCCCTATCTTCGATTTTTATTATCTTTCGAATAGAGTCAACTTCCGGTTAAACCGGAAGTACTATATTTCTTACAACCGGTTTAACCGGAAGTTGACACTATTGGAAAGATAATAAAAATCGAAGATAGGGACATGTAAGCCGTTTTACTCTAAGACGTACAGTTAGAAAGCTAGACGCTGTCAAAGTTCAAAAATCTCATTTTTCAAGAATCAATATCTCGGAAACTGTTTAGTCTAGACTAATAATGCTTTTATTAAAAAATGTTCAGAATTTTATGCAGAATCCAAAAAAATTATATAAAATAGGGGTATCCATTTAAGATTTAGATCTTCCCCCCCCCTCCCTCCTAGGTGCTTGAAGTAACAAGATTGACAATATACGCAGAAGATGTCCCCCTCGAAATAAAAATCGACTGGTCCGAGCGTTTTTTTTTTAATTAACGTGGAACCAGATATTTAGCCTGTTTCGTTTTAAATGGGGAACCCTGTATTACGTTTTTTAATAAACAAAGCGACATTTACAAATAAAAATATGTTTCTGCAATTTATTTTCTTTTCAGGATTTGCGGGCTTAAATATAATTAGTAATTTCCTTAACATCCTGTAAAGTATTTTTCACAATAAATTGTTGACTCCGTTTAACTACCTGGGACGTTTTGCAAGAGCTCGGCCATAAAAATGCAAATAAACTGTCGGTCGGGGTCGGATTATAATTTGTAATTATAACAGGTAATATTTACCTATCTTGTGCTTGCGATAACATCTTTAATTTTTCACATTTAATATATTATTAATAACGAATTAAATATCTAAAGTCCTACCCTGTAGTGTATTTGCTTGTTGATTATGTATAACAATGGGATTAAACCAGTAGTTTTATTGCAGTCAATAAGTCGATGCCATTTAGGGTGAAAAATACTTTACATAATTAACGAATACTTTCTAAATCATTGATCACCCTCTCACAAAACTGATGATTTGATTACTGCTACTGTTATTTTAAATAGCGAACCCCTGAATGACTCATTTTTTCAATTATTCTTTTTTGTCTTTTTCAGGTATGTCTACTAACTGGTCTACCGAAGCCAATAAATTCTAAACAGACTTTGTAAGTATGTGGAAATATAGAAAATATTCCTTAAATTCTTGAAGAAGAAATTGTGCTTGAAAATGTTTTACACGTATCCAAGTTTTTGCCAAATTGTAAAAATTAATAGAAGTTATATGCCAATTAATATTTGACTTGAGGTTAGGTTCGCGATAACATCGAAGATTGGTTATTTTGCTGGTTTTGTTTGTTTTTATATTCGAATTTATAAGTTTTATAGTTTAGTTGACTTGTTCTCTGAGTAATTTTATGCCTTGAATGTAAGATTTGTCGATAATAAGCTTTTGTAATAAGGTATGGTTGGATATCTGGCACATTTTAAAAATATTTCGAATTATACAAGGTGCGACCAAAAAGTAGGGTGTCATAAAGTTAATTTTTTTTTAAATGGGATACCCTACATTTAAATACATTTACTAATTCTGCGTGTTATTTCATAAATTTTTATTAATGGTTTAATATACGAAAAAGTTCTAGTTTTTAAGACAATTCGACTTACAGTGATTATACAACTCAATGTACATAATTCCCATATAGCTCGATTAATAAGTGATAAGCCTTTGGGATTATCGCTTTTGGTGGAACGATTGTTACTGTCATGGTAACACATGATCAAATATTTAATTGTGACATAATTTTTAAAAAATGTCTAACGAAACGAGATTTGGAAGTGTTTCATTGTCCGAAGTGGATGAAAATATAAAAACTTTGAAGCCAGAAAATACAATAATAATAAAAATGAATAATTTCGTTATATAATCTTTTGAATACACTCGATGTTTTGGGATTACCTAATACTTTTACCTGGCACTCAACGAGTTACCATCAGCAACACCACGACTCCGAAGGAGGAGTGGTGTTGCTGGGTAACACGTTTCGTGTCAGGTAAAAGTATTATTCGGTAATCCCGAAACATCTTGTGGTATTACATTCGATAATTTTGCATTTGCAAGCATCTCGTTGTTGTAATATTTTGATATTTCATTTCGAGATTTAATATCATCGTTATAACATCTTACATCTTTTGTCAATGGATCACAGTAGCCATGGAAAATAAATTAAAATAATGGCGGGGGATGGCATTAAGAATCAGATCAATGTAAAAATTAAGCCTTTTTACCGCAAAGTTTATTGTCCAGTCATTTTATAAGTTGGTAGGTACTCAAAATGAATTTTTTTTTAAAGGAATTAATCGATATGATTTATGTTCTGGGCGAGGTGGATAAAAATTGTCTTTTTGCTGAACGACTATACAGGATGAAATATTCCGAGCGGCGAAAACCCAGTCCTCGAAGTTTTCAAAATTTAATGAAAATGTTTGATTCAACAGGCGTGATCCATTGATAAAAGATGCTATAACGAGGACATTAAATCTCGAAATATCAAAATATTTTAAAAACTATTAGAGATAGTGATGGGACGTTCTTCACGAAAGTTGAAGAGTTTATGACAAAAGATGACAGAAAAATATATAGGGTGTTCCATTTAATAAAAGTGATATTTCTTAACTAGAAGTTTTCTGACTTGTCCTAGAAAGTAAACACCCTGTAAAACGTCAAATATTTCATAGTGGATATGTATTTTTAACTTTATTCAGTAAGTATAAAAATTATGAATCGCTTAGAGTAAAAATTTAAGTGTTATTTTCACAACATCGAGAAGCTTGCAATTGCAAAATTATCACTGTAAGTCGAATTATCTTAAAAACTAGAACTTTTTCGTATATTAAACCATTAATAAATATTTATGAAATAACACGTAGAATTAGTAGATGATTCAAATATAGGGTGTCCCATTAAAAAAAAAATTAACTTTATGTCACCCTACTTTTTGGGCGCACCCTGTATAATTCGAAATATTTTTAACATGTGCCAGATATCCAACCATACCTTATTACAATAGCTTATTATCGAAAAATCTTATCTTCAAGGCATAAAATTACTCTGCGCAATCCTTGACTCACCCGGTACATACCTTTAAATTTGAAAAAAAAAGTTGGGAGCGGTTTCTACACCAAAAAGAGGGATACATTTCATAAAGACAAGAAAACAGTATGCCAAATTGAAAATAAACGCAGCCGTAGTTCTGTATTTTTTCAGCAAATAAACAGGCTTCCAGAATGCTGAATTTATTCCAGTTAAAAGTTCCACCCTGTATATACACACGTGCAGCGACGCAGCGTTCTCCAGTCTCCATGTCGACCTTTATGCCACGGCGCCGGAGCGCCGTACGTGTGGTTGCAGTTGTAGCGCAAGCGTTTTGCGAGAAGACAGGCCCGTATTTAGTGTTTTCTTACATACACTACGCTACAGTAATTTTTTAAAATTATATAATTTATTTTTTTCCAGAGTACATAAGAACAAGAATATTAGATAGGTAAATAAACCTAGTTATCACTGGATGGCTTAGTGTTGATAATCTTTACAATATACTAAATTAAAGGCAACGCTTCTTCAATCAATATTTTTATAACATAGTATTATGAATACTATTTTAATAACCTCTCTTTAATTGCACAAAGATTTTTTTTAAATACGTATTTATTTATTTCTCGATACTCTACCTATCTACTTGCAAAAATTTGTAATTTTATTAAAATCGGTCAGTTTAAGATTGTTCAAATTTGTTAAAACACATTAAATAATTCCGTGCGATGCAACAGTAATATATTACTTGTACATCTGGACATGTACGGTCCATGTTCCTATCTTAAGACCGATGCCAAGTTGTAATGAAATTGGGAAACGAAACTCAAAGGATTAAGAAATAACTCCAGTAACCTAATTATCTGCGGGTGTTATCCCTCGGCACAGTCCGCTCAGTGGCACTCAGTAATTTAATACAATCCAAATTAACTCCAGAAATGGAAACTTAAGCTGTTGGGTAGCTGCAAATCTGGCTTAAAGGGTCACGGGATTGTGCAGGATAATACGGTGTTAATAAATCTAAAAGTTTAAGCTGTTTTTATTAAACCGAGTCTTTATTTGACGAATAATGTAAGGTACCCATTCACTAGGCAATTATCGAGCAGCCGGATTGACAATCTATTATAGTCGCTTGCGATCAAATTTCCAATAAAATGCCCAGTTAGCGTCGTTAGCGGGCGATGTCAATCAAATTGCAAGCGATATTTTGGTTCCCTAGCGATTATTTAGTTCACCAGGGAAGGTGAATCGCATTGCCATTGAATACAATTTAGTGTTCAAGCTTATTGTTCAAAAAAGTGCTGTAATGAGGTTTTCACTAAAATTAAATTACCGCATGGAACAAAAAAAAGAAGGAGGAGGATACACTGTCGTAGTGCCTAAGTGCGTGTGAAGTTTTAAGGGAGACCGAGTCATTAGGCAGTTGAAGTACAACTAATACGTAAGCAAATTTACGCACGTTAGTTGAGGAGTTAACGTGACAAACCGGTGGCAAGAATTTTAGTTGAAGTGCTTATCTTCTGTGTCCGTTAACGTAACCTGCAAAAAATGCAATTTCACATGTTTGTCATATTATTATCTTTATTTTTTACCTTTTTCTGTGATTTTTTAAAAGTTAAGAAAATTGCATGAAGAAGGAAGGAAAGCAAAAAGGATAGTATGGAAGATATTTTGGATATTGCTATTCTTGGAGAGTTTAATGAAGATGATGATATAGATGATGGAATGGTGCTACAAATTTTAAATGATAACCTGGGTAACAGAGCTGAGCTTTACGGACGATTTAACCTGGATGAAATAGCACCCATTGAAGCGAAGATGTCTTTTAGGTTTGAAAAAGACCATATTCCCTTTTGTGGTTAGAAAAAGTTATTCATTTACAACCACAGAAAAAAGTTAGGAACTGTTTGTCAAAAAACGGCATTTCGGAAATAATCGGTTATATTCGGAGGTCCTTCGGGTAACGGAACGTTCATTTTTCATGTCCCGTAAAACAACGCGATGTATCGTACGCCCGTTGAACTGCTTTAAACACGTACGTCAAAATGTGATTACTGCGCATGCGTAGCTGTCAAATTGTACGTATACACTAACGTTCGTGACCGCACTTCAACTACACTAATAGGTCTTTGGCACGGCAATTCTCTGAAGCCTAAAGGGACATTCCTACTGTCATAATGAAATCGGAAAGGTTCGATGAGGTTGCTGGTGGTTAAGGTAGTTAAGGGAAGATTCAGGGGTAGGCAAAAAGGATCACCTTCGTTTACTTGTCACGTTGCTGAGCCTTTACGCAACTACTACTACTACTCATGTTGAAGGTAATTGTCACTGCTGGTATGTTTTAAAGGTTTGTAATCTCGACACTCCATCACATATCACATCCATCCAGTTATTTAAAATATTGACTAATTACGATTAGGTACAATAAAATATTAACAATATAATTTCATTGGCACTACTTTTGGTAGGTACCGTGCGAGCAAAAGTTATTTGCATCAAAGAGGGCTTGGATTAAAAAACGTAGGGCTTGGTTTAGATCACAATGATATGGGGACGATATATCTAACCAAATCTCGGTTAAAATTTTGTCAAATTCATATACAATACAAATTTATTTTGGTCGTTTACAAAATTAACAAAGTATACTTGCACTTTATAAGGAAATAAATTTAGCTGCTTCTTAAGAATAGTCCTGCATATTCCATAAGATCTTCCCACTTCTTGGGACAGGCGTCTTATACAAGTTGTTGGCGTATTTTGCATTATTTCACGAACGTTTGCAACAAGTTCTTCTGTTCTTACAGATGGCCTTCCTGCTCCTTTTTTGTGTTGTATAGAACCTGTTTCCCTAAACACAGCCACGGTTCTTTTCAAATCCCCAGCAATAAAAGCAACGTTAGGAAAATGTTCGTGAAAATCGTCCATTCACAAACCAGGATTTTATTGCCACTCACCATTTACTCTAACCCCGTTTCGAAAATACGCTTCAACCATGAATGTTTTTTGCTGTTCCGTAAAGTCATTGTGTGAATTGTTCAAGAAATTGGAAAAATTAGCGATGAATCCAATTACTTTTAACGACTGTCAAAGATTACGGAATAACTGATTGATTGTTAATTCAGGTAGTTACTGACAACCAACAGGTATTAAGCTCTACGGCTAAGCATTACGTCCTTAGATGCAAGGCTTTATTTGATGCAAATAATTTTTGCTTGCACCGTATAACATCTAGAAATTTATCATAGGAAAACTGGTAAGAACGAACTCAGCAAATTTCCTATTTCTACAGTTACCGTTAAATAAAATTCATTGGAAAGTTTGTAATTTTATTGTAATATTATTTTAAGATGATGGCATTGAAAAAAGTTGACAAAATTTTAAAAAATTAGTTTGTTTATAATTTAAGAAGCTGCGTTTAATATTACTGAACCGCGTTCATGCAAAGAAACAGAAAAAACTCAAGGTAACTCGTTTACGTAATAATGTGGTTTTCAGAAGTGAGTAATAATCATTGAAAATCAAGTGTAAGAAGGTTGGCTACTTTGTACTGATTGTCGTACGTGCGGTCATAACCTGTAAAGTCATTCAACAGTGGCCTAGTTTTTAGAACTGGACTACAATACAATTATTAAAATAATTTTACGTATAAAAAGGAAAAGTAATGTGTCAAGACAAAGTTGTTTATTTAATTTAAATGAATAAATTTGCGTTGGGTCAACCAGGGCTACTTCAATTATATTTAAAAAATGTAATTGGGAAACGTAATTAGAATTCATAATTAAAAATTAAATTAGGAAAAAAGTTCGCGAGATATTGCACAATTTCTTCTTAAGTTTTTTAAAAATATTTCTTATTGTTTTATTAGTTACGCCGTTTGACTAAGCCCACTATAATTACTTACCTAGTATTCCTATTGTTCTTTAAACCTGATTATTTCCGAAAAAACTATGAAAAAATGGAAGGTGTTCAATTATTTCATATTTTCGGGAGATTCAAACTCTATATTTTAAGAGTAACATATTTATGTAAAATATTATAGATACATTATATACAGTGAGGACCTAAAGTCCGTCCCCCCCCCTCTAACTTCTAAACCGTTCGGTATATTTTAATGAAATTTTGAACGATAATATTTTAGCAAGTCTTGCACTTTTTGACATACCAATGACAGCTTTAAATGTCAAGATGACAGCTGGGTCCGCTTTTGGAATATTTTTTTAAATGGAACACCCTGCATATTTTTACATTTTTGAATTCCACATAAAATTATAATTATTTTTTATGAAATGCATTATTAGTCTATACTTCATAGTTTCCGAGATATTGACTCTCGAAAAGTGACATTTTTGAACTTTGACAGCTTATAACCTTCTAACAGTACGTCTTAGAGCAAAACGGCTTACGTGTCCCTATCTTCAATTTTTATTATCTTCCCAAAAAAATCAACTTCCAGTTAAACCGGAACAACTATATTTCCTGCTTTCGAGTTACATCCGGTTTAACCGGAAGTTGATTTTTTTGGGAAGATAATAAAAATTGAAGATAGAGATATGTAATCCGTTTTGCTCTAAGACGTACTGTTAGAAGGTTATAAGCTGTCAAAGTTCAAAAATGTCACTTTTCGAGAGTCAATATCTGGGAAACTATGAAGTATAGACTAATAATGCATTTAATAAAAAATAATTATAATTTTATGTGGAATTTAAAAATGTAAAAACATACAGGGTGTTCCATTTAAAAAAATATTCCAAAAGCGGACCCAGCTGTCATCTTGACATTTAAAGCTGCCATTGGTATGTCAAAAAGTGCAAGACTTGCTCAAATATTATCGTTCAAAATTTCATTAAAATATACCGAACGGTTAGGAAGTTAGAGGGGGGGGGGCGGACTTTAGGTCCTCACATATGTAGGTATATACAGTGTCACCAGTAAAGTCCGCATCATATGGGCTTTATTCAAAATTTGACTTTGGCACCAAGTTCTCCTTCGATCGAGATGAAAATTAAGCAAAAAAAATAGTAGTCACGTGATTCGCATTGACTGTCAAATTTTAATTTTTTCCAAAAAATAATTCAAAAGTGTGGTTATTTCTGAAAATATCATGAAAAGTTATTAGAAAAAGTTTTTTTTAAATGCAGTTTCTAGCCCACATGCAAAATTTCAGCTGCATAAGATACCTAATTTTGATTTTTTACCTATATTTTGTAAATTGCACCACGTTTGCAAAATAAGACTCAACGCAACCTACATAAAACTTCTCAGTTTTGACAAGGCTTTATTTCAGATACATTTTCTTTAAAGTAGCGCCATATTAAATGTGTGTTTTTCTACAAAATCAAAATTGGGCTATTAAAATTAGGTTGCATGTGATGCAAAGTTTATTTGTTTTTGACCCTGTATAAGGTAACTTCATAAAATAAGTATTTTTGAAAACGTAGTTTGTGTCTAAAAGTAATACACCTTAATATTAAGACAAAAAAGAACACAGTGTATTCAGTAAAGTGTTTTTTAAGTGGAAAATAAATTTTAGTTTAACTTAACGGAAAGTTAATCTATTTTCAACGATTTAATTTAAAACCCCTTTACTTTATTTTTTTACTTTCAGGCACAAACTACGTTTTCAAAAATACTTATTTTATGCAGATGCCTTATACAGGGTCAAAAACAAATAAACTTTGCATCACAACATGCGACCAAATTTTAATAGCCCAATTTTGATTTTGTAGAAAAACATACATTTAATATGGCGCTACTCTATTTTAAAGAAAATGAATCTGAAATAAAGCCTTGTCAAAACTGAAAAGTTTCATGAAGGTTACGTTGAGTCTTATTTTGCAAAAGTGGTGCAATTTACAAAATATAGGTAAAAAATCAAAATTATCTTATGCAGCTGAAATTTTGCATGTAGGCTAAAAACTGCATTTAAAAAAACTTTTTCTAATAATTTTTTTCGATATTTTTAGAAATAACCCCACTTTTGAATTATTTTTTGGAAAAAAATTAAATTTGATTGATAATGCGAATCACGTGACTATTATTTTTTTGCTTAATTTTCATCTCGATCGAAGCAGAACTTGACGTTAAAGTAAACTTTCGAATAAAGCTATTAATAAAAAAAAATCCCATATGATGCGGACTTTACTGGTGACACTGTACGTATCCACTTGAACCTAAACTAAAACTATATACAGCAATTCTATACTTAAATAATAATTAATTTAATCTTAGCATTATAGACCAAGCTGCGACGGTCTAACAGACGGATGAAAACGATCGTGTTGACATTTTGCAAATTTACATAATTTATGATTTTGAACAACCTTTCTGAACGAAATTTTTTAATATATAATATCTTCAACAGGGAGGGTGGAAGGAAATTAAGGTAAAATATCAAACTAGGCATGGACTTTTAAAGTCTTGTTTTTAACTCGCTTCTGAACATCTTTTCTTAATAACATTTTTTTCGTATCTCCTAGAGAAAAGCCTCGGAAAAAACACTTTCGAGAGTATAAGCGAATAACACTTACCAGGGTTTGTTCGGTATAAGAATTTAGAAAAAGATTTCACTTGAAATAATCAGCTTCGTACCTAGGTGACGTGCCATTTAAACGAAACCTTAAAATTTCGACTATTCGGCAATAAAAATGTAAAATAATTGGAGATAGACATCCATTCGCAGATCGCAGATATTAAAACAGTCACCCTTCTTCACGGATCACCTCTTCATCGTGCCGGCACAACACGAACATTCGACCTGAAAGTGACAGGTCACAAACAGTAGTTACAAGGCCCAACGCAATGTAATTAGTCATAACATAAAGGGATAACTCAGACGGAAATTGCTAAAGCTTTCCTTTTTCAAGCGAAACTTGACTAATGCCACATCGCCATTTCTGTAGGTATATTTCACGCAGGCCGGAAAATCATCACTTCTACGTATGTAGTAGGTACTACTAATTTTGTAAACATTGTTAATACATTTCTTGCATACTGTTGAAAATAGTATAGTTTGTACAACACGAGTGGATATGATATGTTTTCACTACTAACTAAATCTTTCCAAATTTCTAGTTGGGTTACGACGTATTAGTATTCAAAAATAAAATTGAAAGTCAATAAATAAAAACTGAATAAATTGCTTTTGCGTCCAGCAATCGCTTAAAAGTGCAGGAATTGCTTCTAGTCAATGCTTTTTCTTAAAAAATAGAAGAAATTACTATCGTTTGCTTAAAATGTAATAAATATATATAATAAATTAAGGAATTGCTTTTTCTAGTGATTGCTTTCAACTTTTTAAGGTAGGTCGACCCCTGTTGGCAGCAGTCAACTTTAGTTCTCCGCGGCATACACGTACGTCACTCTTAATTTGTGCCTTCAATTATGGCTGAATATAATATGAACGTCCGTAAAAGAAAAATCTACAGTGTACGTAAAAATTGCAGATATGATGATTTCAGAAAGTTATATCGGTTTGACTGCGAAAATGTTGAGTGGTTGGCAAATTATTTTTTGACTGATACTGGTAAAAGGCGAGGGGGTGCACTGTCGCCTTTAAATAAGAATAAAGTATTTCTGCGGAAATTGTCGGATCCGGGCTTTCAAAATTCTGTAGGCAAAGAACTCGGTGTTCACCAAACTACTGTCTGTAAGACATACACTTCTGTAATGGACGCAGTTTTGGAGAAGGCCAATATTTTTATTAAATTCCTACAAGTGCTGAAGCTTTTGTGGAAGCTAAACGGTTGTGGTCAGAGAGATTTATTTATGGTCCTTCAATTTGTGAACGAATATCAATTGCTTGTCTTTAATTTCTACATCACTACTATCACTTTCCTCATTTTCACTGAAATCTGTCATATCACAAATATAAGTTTCCTATTTTCCACAAAAACGTAACAGATTACTATTGTACTAAATAAATAGACCAACGTTGTATTTACGTCAACTCTTTTGCAAATTATAAATATAGGCACCAAACTGAACATGAAAACTATGATCTGAACAAGTGGATAAGCTACGTCTGAACTTGTGTTGAATAAGCATTAGCTACAGAGGTGTAAGAAAAACAGCAATTGCTTCAAAATTTTATTCATATCCAGATCTAGCAATTGCTTTTACATATAGCATTTGCTAGTCAAGCGATTGCTTTTACTAAAAAGTAATTGCTTTAAGTAATTGCTTAATTTTTATTCATTAGGCTCATTAAAATGAGAATATAGATGTTTTGTCATTTTTTTTTTAAATGTCCAAAGGTTTGAAAAAAGGGGTGTAACCTATTTTGAGGGGGGTACCTATGGGGTAACCGTCTATAATTTTAAGCTATATTGCTGAAAATTGGTCCTATACGTTTCCAACACAACCGCTAGAGAAAAATATATAAGTAAAAATTTGTGCTTAGGGCCTTACTAAAATTTTGCTCCTAGGGGGTTGACAGAGGGTATTATGTAGTTTAAATAATTGCTAGTTAAATATAAAATAACATCTTTATTTCTTTACGCTCGTAGAGTCATCGGCCACTAATTAGTAGACTGGGGTGTAGAGTCATCGGCCACTAATTAGTAGACTGGGGTAGAGTAATAAAATTTTTCCTAACGTCTGCGGAAACTGTCTTGGCGGCGGTCGCTTTTCGTCCTTTTTTTTTAAAATTAAATGTCTACGCGATTATTTTTAAATAAATTGTTTTAATTGATAATACGATGGTGTTTTTTTTTCATTGCACCGGGCACCGGCTCTATTAATTAAACATAATTGAATGAATTAAATTAAAAACTCCATTTCGTTCATTTGAATAGAATGTATTTCGTTCTTTTGTGTAAATTCGATGAAATTAAATTTCGTTTTTTTGTAGCTTGAACTTGAAAGCATTTCACCCGGCTTTACTCCAATTAAAGGTTTCTAATATAGCTGGATAAATTAAAAAATGTTAAAACAAAGATAATGCAGCTACATTTTGTCTTCTCGACCAGGATCGCTAACATCATGTCAATACTAAATTCTAATGCAAATCCAAAGACCAAGCAAGATAGACGATCATTTTATTCAATTTTTGAAAGGAAAAGGTAAGTACCTTTAATTGTCATATCCAATGGTACACAATAGTTTCTAATAAAATTGCTAAAGGGCGCAATTTGAATTAAAAGTTATTGTTTTGGCAATAATTCTGAAACGAACAACAATATCGAACTGCGGTCTTTACATTATTTCTTGCAAATTTAATCTACTTTTCGAATATGATGTCATAGTTATACCGTATGATTTGAATTTTCTGGATAAAATCAAAAAAACTGTTATTATTACAAATTGCGCCCTCTAGCAATTTTATTAAATACTATCGTGTACTGCTGGATACGGCGATTGTAGGTACTTACCTTTCCCTTCCAAACAAGCTTAAATTTAGTAAAATCGGATAAGTCGTTTATGAGTTACAGCGATAATAATGTTTATCCATTAAATAGCTTCACCCACTCTTATCAAGGTCGGTACGCCAACAAGCCTTAAACCAAAATGATGCAGAATTGTCTAAGCTTTCCAATGATGATAGAGTTATAACTTAATATGGAAATTTTCGGAGAAATTTAAAATTTAAAAAACTAATTTTCAATTGTGCCCCCTTGCGGCGAAATGAGGAACTTGAAAGTAATTTCCAGAATTTTCTCATGACCGCTTTACTAATAAAATTTTTTTTTCCGAAAGCTGTACGATTAATGGTTTCCGAGATAAAGCCGGTCTCCCTTATTAATGGGCCACCCTGTACAGCTCACTGTCTATTAAGTTGCCCATACACTGCAGCTTTGCTGGCTGCTTTGCTCGACGATTATTCTATTCGAACAAAAAACACCCAGCCAGTGTTATCGGCTTAGTGGTTTTAAACATTATCTTTTGACGAATGGGAAAATAGACAGGTCCGGGCTTTGAAATTTAAATTCTTGTCAAAAAATTGAAAATTTTTCCCAATTTAAGTTGGTAAAAAAGGTAGTGATTTCTGGCATTTTAAAAATTTGTTTAAAAATGATTCGTCGTCGTGTTTTCAGTTCGAAAAGGAAGAGAACAAGAACAAGTAAATTAAACTAGTCTTATAAAATCGAATATAAAAACAAACAAAACCAGCAAAATAACCAATCTACGGTGTTATCGCGTACCTAACGTCCTAACCTCAAGTCAAATATTAGTTGGTATATAACTTGTATTGATTTTTACAATTTGGTAAAACATTTTTAAGCAAAATTTCTTATTCAAGAATTTGAAAAAGTGTTTGCCCGAGAACTTGACCCGTGGAATACTGGCTTCATTAAAAGCTTAATGTCGAGTGCACAGATTTTAACCAAAAAATTAACCAACCAGCTACAAGGAATCCACAGAGAAACCTTAAAACACAACAAAAATGGCGGCCGAGACAGTTCTGGAGGGTATTTTAAGCATGTCGGTAAAGTAGGACAGGCCCATAACACGAGGTTTGTGCGCATGCACGAAGGTGCCCAGAGAGAAGGCAGCTGACCGGCGAGTCATGCGCTCGGACGTATTTTTTCACCCATAAAACATAACTTATGTTTGCGCAGGAGATAAGCGGTACGTATCTAAAAGTAAATTGTCTATGATGGTTGTGGCTGGATATAGGTCATAGGTTGTAATCATTGTGATCTAAACTATTCTAAACCAAGCCCTACGTTTTTTAATGCAAGCCCTCTTTGATGCAAATAATTTTTGCTCGCACGGTATTAGTACCCACCTAAAAATTAACTGCTGAACTTTTAAAAAAAATTTTTTTGATTTTTTGTACAACAAACTTTACAACTTTTGTCTGAAACTTTTTTTTATTGTTTTCAGCTTTCTGACTAAAATTAATTTTTAAGCGTTTCGTTTATTCGACTAATGGGTTGCAATAATTGCTAGTGATCACAAGCGCGGCGAACTATAGAACCTATTAAAGTTACAATTTTTGCAACAACTTTTAATTGTTTTTGTAAGTCATGATCTCTTCATTTATCAATAAAATTAATTTTATTTAAAATAATAACGAAGGTTACGGTCAATTACCAATAGCCTTGTTCCTATAATTAGTTACATGTCTAGCTTTGAAAGGCTAAATCGCCATTCAACAAGTTTTTTTCTTATATCACTACTTTATAATTAAAAATATTAACACTTGGCTTATTGTATTATGACGATAATTTTTTTCTAATAAACCTCATTAACAAATTAACACCATTAAATCAATAATGTTGGGTTGCACAAATGTTTTTAATAATAATTAACTAACCAACCACTTTGATGGTGACATAAGTGACATTGGCAGGCATTATTTATTCACAATCAAAGCGCCTGGGTTACCCTAATTTTTGACTTGCTAATACCGTGCGAGCAAAAATTATTTGCATCAAAGAGGACTTGGATTAACGATATATCTAACCAAATCTAGGTTAAAATTTCGTCAAATTCATATTATGACATGATATGCCAAACTAATGAGTATTAAAATAAGGAGACAAATACAAATTTATGTTTGTTGTTTACTAAATTAACAAAGTAAGAATATACAGAAAGAAAAAGAAAAATAATTACATAAATTGCTGAAATTGGCCACCGCCACGCTCCAAGCATAAATTCACATGTCTCTACATATTTACGAAAGTGTTGACCAGCATCTCTGGAGAAATGTTACCACATTCTTGGATAATCCCTCGGATAATCCTTTAATTGAAAACTGATCAATCCGTCGTCGAAAAAATTGCGTAAGTACTTAGTTAACAGTTTCGGGGGCTGTATGGGCGGTTGCACCGTCCTGTTGAAAATACCAAAACGTAGTTCATCGTCAAGTAAGTAGGCTCCAAAAATGGATTCAAAATATTGTCTCTATACCGCTGTGCTGTAACTGTGTCATGAAAAAAAATAGGACCAACAATTCTTCTTCGGGAAACAGCTAACCAGACACCAATTTTTTGAGGGTGCAATGTGGACTCTACAAAAAAATGGGGATTTTCACTACTCCACATGCGTGTATTCTGAGAATTCATATAACCGGAGAGGTGGAACCTGGCTTCATCCGAAAAAAATGTCAGGTCTAATAAATCATTTCTTTCCAATAAATTTTGGGTAAACCATTGAGAGTAATTCCTGCGTGTTTCAAAATCTGCGGCTTGTATTTCAAGGAATACTTGCACTTTATAAGGAAATAAATTTATCTGCTTCTTAAGAATAGTCCTGCATGTTCCATAAGATCTTCCCACTTCTTGGGACAGGCGACTTATACAATTTGTTGGCGTATTTTGCATTATTTCACGAACGTTTGCAACAAGTTCTTCTGCTCTTACAGATGGTCGTCCTGCCATTTTTTTGTGTTTTATAGAACCTGTTTCCCTAAACATAGCCACGGTTCTTTTCAGGCATTGATAAAAATCCCCAGCAATAAAAGCAACGTTAGGAAAATGTTCGTGGAAATCGTCCATGCACAAACCCGGATTGTATTGCCACTCACCATTTACTCTAACCCCGTTTCGAAAATACGCTTCAACCATAAATGTTTTGTGCTGTTCCATAAAGCCCATTGTGTGAATTGTTTAAAAAATTGGAAAAATTAGCGATGAATCAAATTACTTGTAACGACTGTCAAAGATGACGGAATAACTGATTGATTGTTAATTCAGGTAGTTACTGACACCCAACAGGTATTAGGCTCTACGGCTAAGCATTACGTCCTTAGATGCAAGGCCCTCTTTGATGAAAATAATTTTTGTTCGCACGGTATCTTAATTTAAGCAAATTAATTTGTAACAAAACACAATAACGCACAAGTAATAAACAAATTCTTAAAGCAAATTATTTAAGTACTTATATCTGTAATAAACGCAATAACGAACTAAATCGCAAATTCATATGCCAAAAAAATCTAGAAACCTAAATTCCCTAGGTCACATGGGTGCGAATGGTCAGGGATTACCCGACAATTTTAAATGGAAAAATTCTATAAGCTCGGTTAATGCGGAGCACCGACGCGACGCCCCGTACCTCGAACAATCAAAATGTCCGACTTGCTCGGTTAATCCGGATCTCGGATAAAAGCGATTCGGATAATTAGAGATTCGCGGTATTTAAAAACTTTTAACCGTTTTAAGAGTTAGGACTAGTAACGCACAATGAGCCTAATGAATAAAAATTAAGCAATTACTTGAAGCAATTACTTTTTAGTAAAAGCAATTGCTTGACTAGCAAATGCTATAAGTAAAAGCAATTGCTAGATCTAAATATGAATAAAATTTGGAATCAATTGTTGTTTTTCTTACACCTCTGTAGTAAATGCTTATTCAACACAAGTTCAGACGTGGCTTATCCACTTGTTCAGATTATAGATTTCGTGTTCAGTTTGGTGCCTAATGTGCAAAAGAGTGGACGTAAATACAACAACGTTGGTCTATTTATTTAGTACAATGGTACTCTGTTATGTTTTTGTGGAAAATAGGAGACTTATATTTGTGGTATGGCAGAGTTCAGTAAAAATGAGGAAAGTGATAGTAGCGATGAAGAAATTAAAGACAAACAATTGCTATTCGTTTACAAATTGAAGGAACATAAATAAATCCCTCTGACCACAACCGTTTAGCTTCCACAACGGCTTCAGCACTTGTAGGAAATTTAATAAAAATATTGGCCTTCTCCAAAACTGCATCCATTACAGAAGTGTGTGTCTTACAGACAGTAGTTTGGTGAACACCGAGTTATTCACCTACAGAATTTTGAAAGCCCGGATCCAAAAATTTTCGCAGAAAGACTTTAATCTTATTTAAAGCGACAGTGCACCCCCTAGCCTTTTACCAGTATCAGTCAAAAAATAATTTGCCAACCATTCAACATTTTCGCAGTCAAATCGATATAACTTTCTGAAATCATCATATCTGCAATTTTTACGTTCACTGTAGATTTTTCTTTTACGGACGTTCATATATTTAGCCATAATTAAAGAAACAAATTAAGAGCAACGCACGTGTATGCCGCGGAGAAGTAAAGTTGACTGCTACCAAGCAAATGATGCAGGGGTCGACCTACCTTAGTCGACCTACCTTAGTCGACCTACCTTAAAAAGTTGAAAGCGATTGCTACACTAGAAAAAGCAATTCCTTAATTTATTCATCACATTTTAAGCAAACGATAGCATTTGCTTCTATTTTTTAAGAAAAAGAATTGACCAGTAGCAATTCCTACACTTTAAAGCAATTGCTGGACGCAAAAGCAATTACTTTAGTTTTTATTCATTGGCTTTCAAGAAATTACTTCCATTTTATAAGAAACAGCAATTGCTACATTTTTATTCATTAGGCTCATTGGCGGCTCTTCTATAATGGTCATTTGGTCAATGACCTCCCAGAAGAATTGGAAAATATATCAGAAAATGGGTATTATGTGCTTTATTTTACTCGTAAATATAATTAACTTAACTTATAATATACTTTAACCGTCCCTCGTCATTAAACCCGGGCATTGCGCTGGCCTATGGAATTGATTTCGTGGGTTTAGAGCTTGGCGGAAATGCCCGAAGATTTCACAGCGACCGAGCGGTAGCCGAACGTTAAAGCAAGTTGGATTTTTTAGCGCGGGTCGGGTAATCGGACGCAGCACTCCGCAGCCAGAGTACAAATAGTTCAGAGCTTGGTCGATGGTATGGTTTTGATTTGATTTTCGGGCATTGATATAGTATATTGACCAAAATAGATTTTGTTTACTGTTTTTTTGTAATAATTTTCATAGTATGTCTATTTTTAAATTTTACTACTGATCTCCCAATATAACCGCGAGCCGCCACTGGTCCACATTCGCCATTTCCTTTTCTTTATCAATATTTCGTTATTTAAGGGTAAATTTACCAAAATTTCGTTTTTGTTTTTATTAAATATTAAAATCTAGCTTTGATTTTTGGGCGAATGCATCACAAGCCCTAGCTTTTAACAAAGAAGAAATTAAGTGGAACAATTTTTTAAAAGCTCTAAATTACTATTGTATAGTGGACAAAGCTTCATCTATTATTTTAAGTTTTGAAATTTTCTTGTACAGCTTAAACTTTAATAGGTATTTTTTCTGCCTCTGCGAATAATTTTAAAAAACTTTAGGGATCAATTTGCATATTTCTTACTTGAATAATATTTGCAAACTTTTAAGGCACTTCTGATAAACTGGTTCGCAATTTTAAAATTAGATCTAGCGGAAAAGCAAATTAGTAAATTTCAATAAATAACTAGGGGAGAATGGAGGTTATTTGGACAAGGGTCTAATCGGACAGATGTTCTCGAGATCGTTTTAGCGCTTATATAACCTGGGTTGATAGGTTGCTCCACACATTATATTGCTGATGATAAATTACAAACATAAATTTTCGGCAGTTTGTAATTTAAATTCTAACAAGCGTATTTTCCTTCATTTACATTTTTTTGGTTATTGTTGTCTTTCTGGTTTTACAACCGTTTTGCTGATGGTGAACCTTTAAAAATATATTAAATATTCTTTAAAAGCTTTAAGAGAATAATTCTGTATCACGACTTTTTTAGTAATGTTATATGCAAGGAAATTAATTACTTTTTTTGGGTCTATGTGGAGCAATATGGACCTGTCAATATTACGGGGAATTAATACAATTTTAAAGGGTTATGGGAAGCTGCGGTTACTTTTTTGAGAAATAGACAGGAGTGCTAAAGCAAATATGCACTTTTACCTTGAATTTTCTAATCATGGTTGCAACAGATTTTATGATTTTTAACCCATATCCATCATCAAAGTCCTGATAGGTCCACATTAATGATTTATTTAATTTGAAATGTGGGTGTTGGTATTTTTTTTGTTTTAATATTGGTGCAATTGCACAGAATACAAAATCAGTTGATTTTGATACAGTTCTATAAGTGCAATGACGGAGTCTTTGCTCCAGATAAGTCGTTCCCAAACACAAGAAGCAGTAGAAAAACGCGGTTAAAACTAAAAACACAGATATATGTTTATTTTTTGGTCAAATGAGAAAAGTTATATTTATAAATCAATTCCACCAACAGAAATTTATAGGGAATTTTGACAAAATTGCATGGGGGTGTGAAAATAATTAGAACTTGTTCTTTTTCAAGGGTGAAAAACTCTGCAAATTTCATTCGCGCTGAATGGATAAATGCAAATCCCATTGCGTTTGCATGAAATTTTGATGCAGGGTGAAAATGCATAGGCATGGATCGCCATTTATAAGTTTCATTACTCAAAAAAAAGTTGGCAAGTCATGAATAAATGTTCAGTATAGCTTGTGACCTGTGCCACTGATCTTGGCTAATAATATATAAATATAATATTGACTACCTGAATTCAAATAAATCAATCAAAATTTGGATTTAAACATATTATTAACATTGGCATTATAACTATTATTATAGACCTAGTTAAGCGACAAACAGATTTATTAATGGAGATTGTTTGAAGTCTCGCCAATGTATTTTCTTTTTGAGACCAATAGTATTACTTATCTAGCTAATAATGATTATTAGGTTGCGCTGCACAGAAATTTAAAAAATATATGAATACATAGGTACCTACATTCGAACATAGATAAATAGATATTTTATATAATGTTTGGAGGACTCCGTACACCTTGAAAATTATATTTCTTTTCACAGGTTTATTAATCGATTAGGAAAAATGTTATATATAAAAGTTTTTAGAAATTAAACAAGGAATATTGGAAATTCCTTTTTTTGTCATAATATCTAGCAGCAACAATCTATTGGCTTTCCAATATTTTGTAATTAATTCTAAATAGCTTTTATTAAAATAATTTTTTATAACAGTTTTTTTATAAACTGAAATCTTAACGTTTAGTCTAATTCCAAGCCTAATTAATAATCCATCTCTACTGGCCAGCGGAACAGCTAGAAAAGGAAAAAAGCTACCTACGGTGTCATTTTAAAATAATGTTATAAAAACTGTCTTGAGCAATATCAGCAGGAGCCTCATCCTGTTGCAGCGTCATTAATTCTGTATACTCAACGTGTACCTCTTCTAACAGTTCTGCAAACATAATGTGGAAGAAAATGTAAAAACGTTTTTCAGTTAAGGTGCCTTAGTAAAAAGGAGATATCCCTTTAATAAAGCATCAAAAAATAATTCCAAAAACGCGTTGGTTTCCTCTTTCTCTAATCCAGAGAAGATAATATTGGGACCAATAGCGACCATGTCGCTTCACGATTCCATTATTATGAAAGCGACTCTCGTCACCCATGCGTACAATGTGTAATCAAAATATTTTCTTTTTGTGGATGCTGGGGATCTGGATTGTTTTGTAGAATCCTCCATGAAGCGGTTATGGAAACACCCAATAATTTGGTACCTATAGATGAAAGAATAACAAATGAACCTATTGACAAAATCGTATTCCACTCTGAAGTAAATCAACATACAAATTTCGTCCCTCCATTTTGTTTGCCAAACTTACTCTGTATCCATCGATCCATCCATCTTAGGGCTACAACCCTGGGTGGGTCCTTGGCTGACTGTACAACTTTCCTCCAAATGGCACGGTCTTCCATCAGTCGGGGGTCAAAGGGAACATTGATTGTTTGCAGGTCTGATTTAATATTGTCTCTCCAACGCATTTTGGGACGTCCGAGTGGTCTTTTCCCTGTTGGGACTTACTCTATATGATGTGGGAAATTTAAATCTTGTCTAAAACCTTCTAAAACATCTGTATGGCAACGCAGCAGTAAGAGATCCGCCCCCAAAGATGTGACCGCCACGACTTTAGTCTAAGGCCATCGTGACGTTGTTTCATTTATTTCCGTTTAATGATGTCCACAGAAAATTTATCACGGAAAAACATCGATAGTTGCGATGCATCGAAAGAACATTTTAATAGAATTATAATTACAAAACAAATCACAAATCTAATTATTTTAAGCTCACACTGAATCCAAAGGTATAAAAGGTATAATTAAGATTAAGAGGAAACGACAAAATAGTTATTTTACGAATAAAATTAAGGCTTCATTAATACACCGATTAAAATGCATCGACAATATTAAATAGCCTCGATGCATTGCTTAAAAATATGTATCGCATTAAAAATATCGATGCGTCGATGTATATCGAACATCCCCTTTCGTTTAGTGTTTCTTTGACAAATTCTCAAAGTTTATCGGTTTTGTGTAATAATTGCTGTTTTTGTGATATTTTTGGAGACTAATTATTAAGATGAGATGCAAGTGTCAAATATGCGAGAATTCAGAAAATAATAATTCTGCAGTTACTTTTCCATAGGTGAGTAAATAGACAGTTGGGTTATTTGTAGGCTAGGTTTATCCTGTAGTAGCAAGGTCACATTTAAAGGTAAATGCACCGTAATCCCTATTCCGGGCAACACCCAGCTATTGACCGTCTCTCTTCTACAAACGATGTTGTCAACACATATTAATAGCGTTTATGGATGACATGTGCCATCTATAGGTACCAGATCATTGGAAAGACTAGTATTTTCTTTGACTTTGGCTATTGAAGTTTTGGGATTATCATCAACTTACTGCATCCAATCTCTTTCCGGTTTAACAAAGCAGCCATACTCCCTTGAGTTCCCGCAGAAAGCTGCAAAAGTTTTGTCATCAGGAATTCTCTATGAGGATAACGATGTCCATACCCGCCTTGTACGCCCTTTGCATTTGACCTGCATTCGCCGTAAATCAGTAGCATATTATCTAATATCTACTTTTTATACATTTTTATAAAATATTATCAATTCGTACAAATAACAACGTCACAAATACAGTGAATCCAATGTAATAATTTATTGAGGTGATTTCCTTACCCTAGGGAAGGTACTTTATAGAAACATAGGTACCTTATTAAAATTAATAGAAATTTTTTGGTGTTACAGTTCAATTAAAACCTTGTAGTTAAGTTATAAAATTAGGGTAAATGACAAATAAGTCTTAACATTCATCTATAAAAAATAGTATAAAACAAAGTCGCTATCGCCCGTCTGTCCCTATATCCCTATATGTACTTAAATCTTTAAAACTACGCAACGGATTTTGAAGCGGTTTTTTTTAATAGATAGAGTGATTTAAGAGGAAGGTTTTTATGTATAACTAGCGACCCGCCCCGGCTTCGCACGGGTGCAATTTTAGAAAGTGGCATGCCGGGTACTAATATACCGGGTTTGTTCGGATTTGTATTTATACCAGCGGGTTGCAACGCATGCCGGGTACACGCTAGTCTTACAATAAAGCGACCTTTCTAATGCGGCATCAAGTAAACAAATAACCTTATCAATAACATGTTTCCTTTTTTTAAACAGTCTGCGCTGGAAAATCCCAAATTGTAGTATCAATTGTTGCTAAAATGGCCAGTTTTCTTTTCTGGCTTATGAGATTACCGAAATTTAAAAGTAAATGGTGGGTCGTATTCCCTTTTTTATGCCCTTTCCAACGAGCTCACATCACAATACATATCTTTACATTTGAAAAAGAAAGTCGGGGGCGGTTTAACGGGAAGTGCTGCTAAATCTAATTTTTAAAATTATTTTATTTTTCTAAATATTTTTTATTTATGCTTCCCTATGTCTAAAATTATTTGTTTTTTACGATATAAGCAATTAAAAATTTAGTTACATTATCCAACAAGCAACAATTTTATTTATTTATAGTTAATTCATGCTTTCATCTATGGTAGCTATGGCTCCAAACATATCTGATTTTTTTAAATTTCAACTGTTTAACGATGTTATCGCCATATTATTTTTAATTTAAGGATCCCCCACACCGGCGCAAAAATTTCGCTGCCGCAACCTATGCGGAACCGCCGCGGAACTATCTATAGTTGAATTCACATAAACTGTTAACGCCGTGACATTTCAGTTCTGTCATACTTGTCAAATACTGCAGCAACTCATAAAATATAAATTTCTAATGGCTAAATTTAATTAGTATAATTGTACTGCACACAAAGTATGTCTATCTTGTATTATTTCATACGATTAAAAAGAGATAGAAATAAAAAGAGTTGACCGAGAGTTTTCCAGAAAAGAAAAAGAAAAAACACTGACCAATCTCAGCTGTATAAGAAATTTAGTAAGTTGGTGAAATCTAAAGTAACTAGACAATGACAAGTCTTGACATTTGGCATTAAAACTTTATGTGAATTTAACTATACGTGGCGGCATACCAAGTTGTTCACACCAACATACGCGGAACCGCTATAGTCGCGGCCAGTGTTGCCAAGTCCGATTTTCGGGGCTATGGACTTTTGTCGGACTTTAAAACTATTTCGGACTTCTTGATACCTGACGAAAATAACTAGCCAACATATCATAAAAATATTTCAGTTTGGAACGTATAGCATGAATTGCGCACTCTCAAAAAATAGCTGACCAGCATTATTTTTTATTTTGTCGCCACCCACTCAAAAGATGGCGATCATACTTTGAAACGTGGGCGGCGTCGCCAGTTGGCTTTAGTGGTTGCCTATTTTGGATTTTCAAGCTAGGCCTGGAGGAAATACCGAATTTTATACTTTGTCATCGTTGTATATCCAGGTTGTGTTTGTTAAACGTTTATGTGATTGTTTGTTTATTTATTCAGTACATTGGATAATAAAATTAAATTGTAACATTCTAAATAAGGAAAGCACTTATCAGTCTTTTTCATTATATAATATACCCCCAACAGGAAAAAATAAATATCACTTATGGCGAATGCGCCAGACGAAGCATTTTCATTTCGACGCGGACTAAATCGGACTTTTTCGTGCCACTGGGCGGACCTTTTCACCTAATGTCATTGGCAACACTGAGTCGCGGCAGTGCAGCGTTTGTAATTCGGGACCCTGCTTACACGGTTTTTCTGCTGCCGCTGTATAATTGTACTCAGGAATGACGCTCATCGAAAAACGTATTGAGTTTGTGGTATGGATATTGTATGACTTGGAGAATGAAAATTATAAAAACATAAGACAAATGGACAAAGTTTGGAAGGAAATCGGTTCGGAATTAGAAAAAGACGGAATTGTAGAAATTTCAAAACAATGATAACTAATAGGTTCTTACTCCATTTCTTCATTTTCAGCAATTGCCAATAACGGCAAAGCTTCTTCTTCATCAGGGGAAGTCATCGTGAACACAAGTCAATGTCGTAGTCGTACCTTAATATACCTTAAATACCATTTTCGTCATGAAAAAATCGCGTGAGTGTGAAACTAAAAGTTTCTCTGTCGCACCGCTTGCGAATGTTCCGGTAATAAAAATTCGCAACGCGAATGTTTCGCGTCGGTGTGGGGGATCCTTTAGGCCTCTCTTTCTCATTGTAAGTGACTTATTTGTAAGAAAAGTTAAAAATATGCCTTTTCTAACACGTAACTAAATTTTTAATTGCTAATATATGAAAAGCTATTGAGTTTAGACATAGGGAAGTATAAAAAAAAAGGTATTTAGAAAAGTAAGATAATTTTGAAAATTTGATTTAAAAGAAAAGAAAGAACATTTTATTTGACTACTTTTTGTTAAATTACAATTGTAGCAGGTCAAAATCAGAAAACATATAATTATATTAGAAGAAGTAGTCCATGCTTAAAGTGGAGTTAAAAGTATGGGAAAGAAAGAAAAAACTAAAAGTCGTCCTCCACAAAATTTAATGGAATAGAATTCTTAAGGGTCTCTACATGTTTCGAACGTAGAAACGTTCATCATCAGGAGACAAAAAATGTATCTATTTAAATAATGCTGATGGTTTTAGCAGAAGAGAAAATGATTTCCATTAAGGTCGTTCACCATTTTCTCTTCTGCTAAAACCATCAGCATTATTTAAATACATTTTCTGTCTCCTGATGATGAACGTTTCTAAGTTCGAAACATGTAGAGACCCTTAAGAATTCTATTAAGTATATTAAATTTTGTGGAGGAAGACTTTTAGTTTTTTCCGAGGTTTTTTCTTTCTTTCCCATATAATTATATGTAAAATACAAAAAAGAAAATTTAACATAAAAAATAATACACAATGTAAAAATACTACATAACACAAAAAAAAACTAAACTACATATTATATATACACAAACATTTGCGATATGGCGTCGTTATTTAGTTTTAAAAATGATCTGTATTCATCCACTGTATAAAATGCGTGTTTGACTAAAAATTACTTTATTTTAATTTTAAAATACTTACTATTTAATAATTTAATATTATTAGGTAACACATTATATAATTCAACATCCAGTGAATTTTTTTTTTTGAAAGTCTAAATTAGGGCGGCCTAATTAACTCAGCCGATCTTGTGCGATATTCGTGAAATTTTAAATTAAACTGAAAATAATTTTTTTTGTATAAAAGGGGGGAGTACTACCATCAAAATTATTGGATAAATTTGTGTTTGAATGTCAAATTTTGCAGCACTTCCGGAAGTGAAATAGTTTTAACTCATTTATATACGAAATACCTAAAAGTAAAAGAAAAATTAAATCTTTTACTTATTTATTTGTTTCTTCTAAAAACAATAAAATGTATGGCTAATTTAATAATTTCCAACGCCATTTTCTCGGAAACTGTTTTAGATAGGTATAGGATATGATGCATGTTTTATGCTTAGAATTCTTTATACAGTGACCGGCAGAAAGTGCGAAGCATATGGGAAAGTTTTTTTTATCTCTAAGTTTAGAAAATTAATTTTATTTTAGATAGGTTCTGCATGTTCTCAAACCAAAATAACACCCATTAAATCCGGTAAAAGTCTTATGGTATACGAGGTAGGATCAAAAATTTGAAATTCCGCTAAGAGTAAAGTACCTCCATCTTTCATTTGAGAATATTTTTTTACTAAGAATTATTGTTTTAATTTCAAAGTTATACCCAAATTCCAAATTTCGCTTATTTTGGACAAAAAAATGGATTTAATCGTGTTTTCTGAATAACCCTGTATAAAGAATGAATGGCAACCGAACAGTACGAAAATAAGATTTTCTGCAGACTTTGTTAGAGATAATCGTCGATCATAAGTCCGGATAGTTTTGTTTTCATAATAGTATGGCTTTTTAAAATAAAAACATAAAAATATTAAATATTTTTGCTGCACACCGTATTTTATTTTCTAAGGGAACAAGTTAATTTCATCTAACTGATATTTTTTGATTTACATTGACTTAAAGCATCTCATAAATAGTTTTTTATACATTAAAGTAAGCATAGAAAGTTTCCTTTTGATTTATAAAGAAAAAAATTTAAATTAAAAATATATTTTGAACGGATTTTATTTGTCACGCAAAATAAGGATCATCAAACCAGGTGTATAAGTATCGGCCTTTTTTTTTATACCATCTGGAAAATGTTATAAGACAGTGTGTCGCTAGAATCAATCCGGCTTTTTTAAGGAACGTAGCCAAAGAATCTAACAAAAGAACAATAAAATGTATAGAAAATAGAGGAGAACATGTAGAAATATAAAGTTATAATAATTATTGTTAATGTAAATAGTCTTAATTAGCATTTTTTGTTTTCTATTCTTGAGGTAAAAAATGTATAACCTATTAGTTGGATTATCCTAATAGTGTATTTGATAAATGAAAATAACCTATATTGCTCCTTATTTTGCGTGACGAATAAAATCCGTTCAAAATATATTTTTAATTTAAATTTTTTTCTTTATAAATCAAAAGGAAACTTTCTATGCATACTTCAATGTATAAAAACTATTTATGAGATGCTTTAAGTAAATGTAAATCAAAAAATATCAGTTAGATGAAATTAACTTGTTCCCTCAGAAAATAAAATACGCCGCGGTGTGCAACAAAAATATTTAATATTTTTATGTTTTTATTTTAAAAAGCCATAATATTATGAAAACAAACTAATCGGACTTATGATCGACGGTTATCTCTAACAAAGTCTGCAGAAAATCTTATTTTCGTGCTGTTCGGTTGCCATTTATTTTTTATACAGGGTTATTCAGAAAACACGATTAAAACCATTTTTTTGTCCAAAATAAGCGAAATTTGGAATTTGGGTATAACTTTGAAATTAAAACAATAATTCTAATTAAAGAAATATTCTCAAATGAAAGAAAAGGTAATTTACTCTTAGCAAAATTTAAAATTTTTGATCCTACCTCGTATACCATAAGACTTTTACCGGATTTAATGGGTGTTATTTTGTTTTGAGAACATGCAGAACCTATCTAAAATAAAATTAATTTTCTAAACTTAAAGATAAAAAAACTTTCCCATATGCTGCGCACTTTCTGTCGGTCACTGTATAAACATTTTAAAAAATATACGTCTTTTATTTAAAATAACAAAGTTGTGTGCACTTCCGGTTTAATCGAAAGTGACCGTCAGAGGAGTACTGAAAATGTGCGCAACCATATAAGTTGCCATCTCATAAATTACGACACAAGAATATTTGATTATTTTTGCCCCCCCCCCCCGGTCATTGTCACATATTTTGCAATTTTACATCTAGAAATGATTACATTAAAACAGCAGCAGTTTCGAAATTTTTCATTTTCATAAAAAATATTTTTTAACAAAATCATTGGCAATTATTTTAAGTTTTTCATTTAAAGGTTTCGCGTTTTAATACTTTTGATTTTGACTTATGATCCACTCCCCTTAACGTGTGACGTAATGTATGGATGGCCAAAATGTCATAATAATGTTTTATTTTATAAGGACGTGTCGAGCTTATTCGTTTTCACACAGTATATTATGCAAAAAAGTGCCCGACAAGGATAATAATGCAAACAAGCCGCATCAATAACATTCAAAGACTTCCGGCTATCGTTTTAAAAATATACTTCATTTTTAATACATTATGCTGCATTGATTAACATGATGATGACGAAGTAATAATATCAGTGACCGGCCTGTAGTACTATAGTAGGTTCCATAACACACACCACTAGTTTCCACAAAATGCAAGGACATAAAACTAACTTTGTTTATGGTACTTTACACCAGCAAAATAATAGTCGGTACGCGGTCAGCGGATATCGTGTATGACATGAAACATTTTTTTTAATGTGCGTTAAAGTGACAGTTATAGGCCCAGTTTCACTTTTTCTATTTCCTATGTTGGATATTATTAAATGTGTTAAAGCAGTGCTTCGTTAAAATTATCATATCGGTGTCCACCATAAACAAGTTACCCGTTTTTGAGGGAATGTTTTGAAGGTAAATATTTTCTTTAATTTTTAAACTAAAAATTTGCTTCTAATAATTGTAGTATTTAGATATAATAATATAACTACCTGTACCTTTAAGTAAAAATGAAAATGATTAACCTCGATACTTTTTTTTAAGCCAATCAAGTGCGATTTTTCAATCAATTAGAATTCGATAACAACTTATAACATAATATAGTAATTTATGCTAGTATAAATAGTTTACCTTTGGGAATTATTTTCTCTCAAAGAAAGTCTAAATTAAAATTCTATTACAAGATAAACAACGTTTGAACCTTTAGTTAACACCAAATTTATAGTTGTTTAATCTTTACCGGTGATGTTTAGTGATAGTCAAACGCCTGCAATTATTTTTTAAATATTCATCTTGGCGTTCGTTAATATTACAGAAGAGAAATGTATAAAAAATTACATCAGTATTTTTTAATAAACAAATAACTCTTGAAATAGATAATTCCATAGTTATAGATGTTTTTGGTTTTTAGTAAAAGGAATAAAAGCAAGTCGCAAGTAAAAGCGTTGGTAGACTTTGAATACACAATATTTGGCAGAATACCACTCAATGCATTAAAATAATGGGATTATTTTGAATAGGCGTTTGCAATAGAAATCACTGAAATCCGCATTCAAAAGTATTAACTTCACTCTTAATTTTCATGCACTTTTGCAGAATTACGAAATGTGTTGACGGTGGTAAAAGAAGGCATTTATGAAAAGAAAAGAAAAACCTAAAAGTCTTCCTACACAAAATGTATTAGAACAAAAATGTTCAGAGGTTTCTACATGTTTCGAACGTAGAAACGTTCATCATCATCAAAAAACATATTGCTGATGGTTTTAGCAGAAGAGAAAATGATAAATGGTACAAAACCTTAATGGAGCTTTTATGGAAACAAAAATTGGTGTGTCCAAATAACATAATGTGAAGAAATTTAAACATTTTTGGTTAATTTTATTAAATTAAAATTAACTTCTTGTGGGGTTACTGAGTTTTAACGCTCAGTGCCCCAAACACCCATTTTTTGAAACTATCTTTTCATGATAATAATCGAACAAACCCCCATTTTTTGAAAGGATCTTTTCATTTTGACTACATGCTTCTTTCTCAATACCTAGTTTTAAAATATTTCTATACATAATACATTTTATGTGTTACAATGTCTTACAGACATATTTAAAAAAAAACCTTTTGACATCTTTTTTTTAGAAGTGGTTTTTCTGCTTCCCTGTTTTATTTGGTTGTTTTAGACCCTTTTAACTAACTTTTTCACATACTTAGTATGTTTTAACTTATTTCTATTTTTCTTCACATTATGTTATTTCGACATTTTTGATTCCATAAAAGTTCCAATAAGGTTTTTATACCATTTATCATTTTCTCTTCTGCCTAAAACCAGTAGCAATACATTTTTTCTGTCTCCTGATAATGAACGTTTCGGTCGAAACATGTAGAGATCTCTGAACATTTTTGTTCTAATAAATTTTGTGGAGGAAGACTTTTAGTTTTTTTCTTTCCATTTCATACTTTCAACTCCACTTTAAGCATGGACTATTTTTTCAAATTAGAAGGCATTTAATTTTTTACTATTAATTGTTAATAATTTTCGTAGAAACATCAAATCTTATGCCAATATTTATAATAGTGGATTCGCCATAGACAGTAGACAGTAGAGTAAAAATGTATAATTTCCCTAATGAGCCATTTAAAAAAAAAACACAGAAATGTAATAATTGTACCACTATCTGGGAAGATTACACTAAAACTTGAAAAATATGCTCGTCTTTATACCAGACTTCGCGAATTTAAAAAACATCCCTCGTATCGGCAATTTTTATTGCACAACAGTCGATAATTGTAAGTTTTGTAATTAGCAACATAACAAATTTTTTTATAACTAGCAGGATCCTGTTTGCCTACGCGCCTTGTTTGACTATATATGTGGAAAATTCTCTACATTACCACTTCTCGAAGTAGGTTTTCTTTTCCGGACAAATATCCTTACATTTAGCTGTATATGGAGATAGATTGCTGTTATCTATTTATCTAAATGCAAATTAATCTTGGCACTACCCCTTTTTTTAAAACTATTTTATTTTTCTAAATAAATATTTTTTATTTATGCTTCCCTATGTCTGAACTTATTTGTATTTTAAGATATAAGCAATTAAAACTTTAGTTACATTATCCTAAAAGCAACAATTTCACGACGTTATTGCTATATTATTTTTTAATTTAGTCCTTCTTTTCTTGTTAAGTTTATAAATTATATATGAATAATTATAATTATTTAGTAATAACTTTATTTTTATATATTTTACAAATCAATCATAAAATCACAATGTAACTTTTGTAAGTGACTTATTTTTAAGAAAAGTTAAAAATATGCCTTTTCTTACGCGTAACTCAATTTTTAATTGCTAATACCTTAAAAACTAACACAGTTTAGACCCAGGTTTAGACATAGGGAAGTATAAATAAAAAGTATTAAGACAATTTTTTTATTGATTAATGGCTAAAGAACCCCGCACTTCTCTTATGGAAAATGGCCCTCGGTTAAATTTTCTAAATTTTTAGTATGTTGTAGAGAATGCCATTCTGATCAAAAGTGTTCATGGCCACAACAATATCTGCCGACCAGTTTTTGAGATACAGGGTGTCCAAGTTGCAAAATATGAATTCTCCATACATTATATTTTCCTAGTTTATAATATGAATTAGTTTTGTTTTTCTAAATTTTTGATGGCCCTGTCGTAGATAGGATAGAATACTATAAAAATAGTTTAAATTTTTTTATTATATACCGGGTGAGTGACGAAAATTATTTAATATTTTTTCTTAAATCATTGTATTTTGGGCATTAAATTAAATGTTTACAAAGTAATACTGTAGATGACATTAGCTTGGAGCAAGCTATCAGAATTTATATTATTTATATTTATACAGGGTAACTCAAAAAAGTTAATATATTTTTTATTAGTTTGGAAAGAAATTTTGTAGATATTTCTTTATGTACTACTTGTCGCTTATTGTATACTTCCAAATATATATAATTATCAAGGTTATACAGGATGTTTCCGATGATAAGCGATAAAAAAATAACATAAAAATGATTGCATTTGTAAATCACCCGGTATATTAAAAATGGATCGGTTAAATTTTGTTATTTTTTGCTTGAAGTATCTTATTTACATGTTTGTTATTGATTTCCCTTTTCCTATGACCAGTTCGAGAGATATATATATATACAGCGTCGAACAGACTCAAAACTCAAAAAATAAGCAAATAAAATTCCATTTTTTTTATGGTTAAAAATAAATATATTTAATGCTATACAGGTTGTTTCGAATAATTAGGGGCCTACTTATTATTTTTGGATAAAATAATTTGGATATATAATAAATTGTTCATAGTTTTTATATATATTTCTTATTTGCAATACAATGTTAGAATACCCTGAAAAAAAGTTGAGTTCATATGGGAAATAATAATTACACTTGTTGTTTTATGATAATTACACTTGTTGTATTATGGATAGCATAATGCTCTTATTATCAGAAGTATTATGCACCTATTATTAAATGGTTGTAGATAAAATAATTTTCGTCACTCACCCGGTATATAATAAAAAATTTTCAACTATTTTTATAGTATTCTATCCTATCTACGACAGGGCCAACAAAAATTTAGAAAAACAAAACGAATTGATATTATAAACTAGGAAAATATAATGTATGTATTGAGAATTCATATTTTGCAACTTGGACACACTGTATCTCAAAAACTGGTCGGCTGATATTGTTGTGGCCATGAACACTTTTGATCAGAATGGCATTTTCTACAACATACTAAAAATTTAGAAAATTTAACCGAGGGACATTTTCCATAAGAGAAGTGCGGGGTTCTTTGTGTTTTAAATGTCAATATTTTTTTTTTGCTATTTTCACCCTCCCCCCAGCTGGAATCCACCCTTAAAATCTTAATTGGAAAGGGGGGGGGTCGAGTGATACATTATTTTAAAGGGAATTGAATTGTCTTCCAAACGCGACCTTGCTCGTTAAAATCGAGTGAATAGTTCCTGAGAAATAGGGCTAAAAAGAAAAGAAAATTTAAAAGTAATAAAATGTATTACCGCTTGTATCAATCAAGTAAATGTTGAAAATGTCCACCTTCAACCTCCATGCAATTGTAAAGGCACTGTTCAAAATGTTTTTCTTTGGATCACTCTTTCTGTACATGTGAGCAAAATCATAAAATGGTGAAAAATTAACGTTGCAAATTAATTTTAAAAAGAATAATGTCAGGATTGGCAGGAGATTTTTACAACCACCTAATAAAATACCATAGCCTTTGTTTCAGGCACGTTCAATTTTAGCTTATTGCATTTTAAACAATTACTTACACCTATTAAATCATCGCTAAGTTTGTTTATGCAATCACTAATAGCAACATTTACTAATAGATCAAATAAGTTGAGCAAAAAGAAAGAGGTAAATTTCGTGTTCGAAAAATATGCAACAATTTCAAACATTATTAACTAGAGAGGTTGTAAATTTAATAATGGAGGTCTTAAAACCATGAAAATAAAAACCGTTGGTATTTTTCCAAACCTAATTGAAGCAAAGATATTTAATATTTATGCTTTGCTGTTTAAAAGAAGCAAAAGGAAAGTATCTACCTAGTTTTTTTTACATGGGTTAATTAGTTAATTTTGATTACGTCATTGTTCCAAGTCATTTAATGTATGTTTCATTATAAACATTTAATATACTATTCTCTATATTATAGAAAAAAGAAAAGCACAAAGTCTTTCTCCACAAAGTTAGTAGAATAGCTAGGCGAACCTAGAATAATTCAAAATAATTCGACATGTTTCGAGTGTAGAAACACTTATAATCAGGAAAACAAAGTAAATAGTACAATGCCAATGTTGCAATAGAGAAAATAATAAGTGGGATTGAGCCGTAATGGAGCTTTCAATGGTGTACACGAGGTGTAAAAAATTAATAGTCAGAAGACCGACAAGACTTCAGCATACTGGAAAGTCAAGGGCTAGTGCAAAGGCCCTGTTTTGGGCAGAAAAATGATGAGAGCGAAAGAAAAATTAGAGAGTTTTAACAGACTTTCATTTAGGTATAAAAGTAGTGAAAAATCTTAAGGTTTATTAAACTTTGTATTTCCTCTTTTTTATCTTTTACAGATGCTTTGAATTTTACGAAAACCAATTTTTTATTTTTTCTTTTACCACTTTTATATGTCTCCGACAAAGTTTAATGAAACTTTTGATTTTTCACTACTTTTATACCTAAATGATTTTTCACAAAGTCTGTTAAAACTCTCTAATTTTTCTTTCGCTTTCTTCATTTTTCTGCCCAAGACAGGGCCTTTGCACTAGCCCTTGACTTTCCAGTAGCCGAAGTCTTGTCGGTCTTCTGACTATTCATTTTTTACACCTCGTGTACACCATTGAAAGATCCATTACGGCTCAATCCCACTTATTATTTTCTGTATTGCTAACAACATCGGCATTGTACTATTTACTTTGTTTTCCTGATGATGCGTGTTTCTACACTCGAAATATGTCGAATTATTATGAATTATTCTAGGTTCGCCTAGCTATTCTAATAAACTTGTGGAGCAATACTTTGTGCTTTTCTTTTTTCTTTATATTTATATGTTAAGTATTTACTTGCTATTTTATGCCATAAAATGTGCTTATAAATATGTACACCAGTAGCAATGAGCCATAAATTTCAAAAGTCAAATGGAGACGTTTTGGCCTTATTAAAGGAAAGCGATATTAGATATGTAAAAACATTCTTCTGCAGTGTGTTTTCATTTACGGATTTAAATATAATAAGTCATTTTCATAGCACCCTGTATATTATGTTAATAAAAGCAAAACAAAAAATTGTTAAAATTGCCCATATTTCTGTGCTGTTTTTATTAATTTAGAAAAAAAATTGTTTCAAGGAGCAAGAGTGTACTTATTCTTATGGAAAAAAACAAGAATTAGGATTACATAAATAATATAGAAGGTTTCAATTATGTTTGTTTGTATTTTGCGGTTATTTCATTTTAGCAGTAAAAAAATTATGGGAAAATATTCAAGGTTTAAGTATTTAAGAATCATAATATATGATATTCATTATATTTAAATATTTACTTTAAAATTGTCATCAGAATAAGTCCGAGTCAAGGTCCTAATTCAATCACAATTATAAAAAAAAATTCGGAAAATTTGACATTCTTAAATCTAAACAATCTTCACTCGCATTTAGAATACAAAAACTGTAACCGAAATTTTAAGATTTATATAGGGTGTTTCACGGTGGATGGAATATTAGACGTTTATGGAAAACGGATACGTTTTTTTTTTTAAAATTTTGGTAGCTCCGATTTCAAAATATTTTCAGCAGTTGCCGCAATTTGCCGCTTCTACACAAAGCATCGTTATTTTAAATGGAACACTATATATTTTTTAATTTTCAGATTCTACGTGTATTTCTGAACAACTTTTCTTAATATTACCCATGACTTTTCTGTAGCCGTTTTTATGTATTAATAAATTTTCATTTTTTTTTAACGAAAACATGACTTTTAATAAATCAGTTTTCTCGAAAGTCTAATATATTACTATATAGGTTGAAATTTTGCGCACAGTTAAAAAATGCCTTTACATATTCGATTTTTTGGTCATATTTTAGTTCAAGCGTATAGAGCGCTCCAGAAATATATTTTTGTAAGTTACTTGAAAAAGTGGACGAAAATATTTTTGTTAAATGAGACACCTTGTATTTTAATACGGATTTGAAAAATGTGAAAAGCCGATAAAAGTAGCTTTTTAATAATGTATACCTTGCTTATACCTTACTATTCAAGTTTTCTATTTATAAGCGTTTCTTTACGAAATTTCTTTAAACATGTAGGTTATGTTCAACGAGTTTAGTAAGAGGCTATAAAAATAATAATTTTATTGTTAGGCTCCATGGCAACCATTTATTTAAAAGAAGTGACATTCTTTCGTTTGTGATTTTAAGTTATCGGTACAATGAAAGATTACAATAGTTATTCAAATTTAGTTATAATTAATTTATTTATTCTAATGAACAATGTGATAAGATTATAGGCAGAATGTGTAGAAAATGTAATGAAATGTATCCAAATTTCTCACAAATGAATATCAAGCCATTTACTTGAATCCCGAACAATTTCAGAGATTTTGGCAAGCACAAAGAACTTTACGATTCATCCGTCAAAATTCTCATTCGTAAAAAAAATAACTACTTTACACACTTGTTGCATAAATAACTATTAGACGCTCCCATCTTTTACTTATTATTCTTCTGTGCAGCGGCAGACGAACCATTTTCAGTCGTAAAATAATAAAATTTATTATTAACACGCTTTTATTAGCTTCACCTGTATGTTTGTATGTATGCTTGTAACCGATTTCTTTGAACCCGATTTTGACCCACTTTAAACGGTCAGATTTTAGATTTAATTTAAATTTTGTAGACTAATCAAGAACCGCTGACAATACAATAATCTACACGCAAAAAATTCTCCTGTCAAATTTTGACAGCTGTCAGGTAGGTATAAAAAAAGTGCGATATTGACAAAACAAATAATGGGGTCGTATAGTATTCCACACGGAGACTTCGGAGAAAATAGGCAAAAAATTATCCTGTCAAATTTTGACAGCTGTCAGGTATAAAACGAAGACGCGATTTTGACGAAACAAATTATGGGGTCGTATAGTATTCAATGCGGAGACTTCGGGAAAAATAAACAAAAAATTATTCTGTCAAAATTTGACAGCTGTCAATATGTCAAATCGTTAAAAAAACATTATATTAATGAAAAAACTATAAGGTCGTATGTATATTGACGGTGGAAAGTTGAAAAAATACGCAAAAAATTATCTTGTCAAAATTTGACACCTGTCAATATGTCAGAATTATTACAATAACCGATAGTAATGAAACAAATGTGGGGTCGTATAGATATTTTCGCTAAGAATAGAGAAAAATTATAAAAAAAATTCTACCCGTTAAAATAAAATTTTGACAATTTTTTTTTTAAAAAATGTGTATGGAATATGTCGGAAAATTAAAATTTTTAAAAAATTTGGAAATATTTTCTTTCTTATAATTCGGCATACGACGATCGGGTTTGTATGTATGTCTGTTTGTAACCGACTTCTTTGAACCCGATTTTGACCCACTTTAAACGGACAAATTTAATTTAAATTTTGTAGACTTATCAAGAACCGCTGACAATACAATAATGTACTAATTTACCTCAATCTACTCAAAAAAATTTTTTTTCTTAACAAGTACTCAAACTAAAAAATGAAAAATAAATATCTTAGTTAAAAAAAACTAAAAAACACGCTTTAATAACTAATCGAACTAAAAAGCGGAAAATAAATATAGTTTAAAATAATTCTTGAAATTCTTAATATGGGCAGAAAATTATAATGAACGATAAACATTATTGTGAAAAAAGCGTGGTGTGCTCGATATACCAAAAATATAGCACAAAGCGCCCCACGCTTTTTTCGCAATAATACTAATGTTTATCGTTCATTATTATTTTCTGCCAATAAACTATACATATTTATTTTCCGCTTTTTAGTTCGATTAATTATTTAAGCGTGTTTTTTAGTTTCTTTAAACTATATTTATTATAACCTTACTTTTTCTAATGTCATGAAACGACACGTAAAATGTGCCCAGTGTAAAATGGGTTTCTATCATTTTTCTCTAGATAAAATAAACAGGGTATAGTATTGTCCATTAGAACCAATAACAGACTGATTTAAGTTCCATATACGGTAATCGCCTTAGGAAGTGGAAACATTAGCCTTAATGAGTTTCCGATTTTAGACAAGAAGTGTAATCAGTAATCAATATAAAATGGCTTATGGGGCGGAACAGCCTTATATTAATACACCATCAGAGAGAAATAAACCGATTTTCAAATTTAGAAAATACATGCTGGGAAAAAGCAATACATCAGTGTCAAATTAATGCCTGAGCTTAAACGATATCATTTATATTCTAGACTTTACGATATCTTACACTGAATCTCTTCCACTCAATAAACAATGAATTACTAAGTAAATGTTGTTACTTTAAGCCTCTAGCTATTTTCTTTTGCGAACGAATATACAGGGTTGGGCAAATGTTCCGGAACGGCTTAATTACAGGCGAACGATGATCTCGGATACGGGTTTTGGGCAATCTATAGGACTAAAATTTTACTATTTGACTATTGTACCATATGTCAGTAATGTCACCAACTGTCAAGTGTTGACGTTATTTTTTTTTTTTTAATGGAACAGCCTGTATATTTTTACATTTTTAAATTCCACATAAAATTATAATTATTTTTTATTAAATGCACTATTAGTCTATACTTCATAGTTTCCGAGATATTGACTCTCGAAAAGTGACATTTTTGAACTTTGACAGCTTATAACTTTCTAACAGTACGTCTTAGAGCAAAACGGCTTACACGTCCCTATCTTCAATTTTTATTATCTTCTCAAAAAAATCAACTTCCAGTTAGACCGGAACAACTATATTTCCTGCTTTCGAGTTACATCCGGTTTAACCGGAAGTTTATTTTTTGGGAAGATAATAAAAATTGAATATAGGGACATGTAAGCCGTTTTGCTCTAAGACGTACTGTTAGAAAGTTATAAGCTGTCAAAGTTCAAAAATGTCACTTTTCGGGAGTCAATATCTCGGAAACTATGAAGTATATAAATAGTGCATTTAATAAAAAATAATTATAATTTTATGTGGAATTTAAAAATGTAAAAATATTCCATTTAAAAAAAAATAACAACGTCAACACTGGACAGTTGGTGACATTACTGACATATGGTATAATAGTCAAATAGTAAAATTTTAGTCCTATAGATTGCCCAAAACCCGGATTCGATATCACTTTTCGTTCGCCTGTAATTAAGCCGTTCCGGATTATTTGCCCACCCTGTATATAGTAGGTTAGGTACAGTTACCGTCACAAAAATCCGGGCACTAATCTGACAAGACATTTTTTCCTGATTTTTGGTAAATCAGGCTTTTACCTTTACTACCATAGATTGGAAGGTAAAAGTAGTGGTAAAGAGATTTTGGTAAAGTAAACTAGACAATAATAACTTGTTATTCAATACAGAAATAGCTTAAAACAAAGTAAAGTAACTCTACTACTACAAAACTATGGCAATATAAATAAACTGAGGAGAAAATAAAACCAATAATATTTAATATTTTATTGCCCTTCCATTACTTTGAATAACTGAAGTTAATCTTTTAGGCATTAAAACCACCAGACCATTACAGTAGTCTTGCGTTAGTTGATTTCAAGTCTCTTGTATTTTTAGCCACAATTGTTCTCTATTTTCTGGACGAAAATCATTATATTTGTTAATTCTCGTGATCATGTAACCCCAAACATTTTCCATCGGATTTAAATCTTGACTCCTAGAAGGCCAGGGTAATACTTGAATGTCCCTTTGTTGCGTCCAATCAGATACTGCGTGGGCAGTATGAACCGGGCAGTTATCATCTTGGTAAATGTAATTAGTATTGGGAAACATATCATTAACCGATGGCAACATCACGTTCTCCAATATTTGTATGTAATTTTGTGCATTAAATCTACATTCTATGCGCGTACACACTCCTATACCCTGTGCACTCATCCACCCCCAAACGTTGACAGAAAAACGGCCGCTTGTTGAAATATTCTGAGTGTAGCGTTCATCAAACCGGGTATTTGGTGGTCTATATACCCTTACTCTCCCGCTGTAACATGATTGGAAATTCTTTTCGTCTGTGAAACTTACATTTTCCCAAGCATTTATACCACCTCCGTAATATTGTAATGCAAAACCCACTCTTTGCTCTTTGTTGGTTACGTTAGGAAAGGCTTTTTAGCTGCAGGGTGATTGCAAAGATTTGAACCATCTCTTATTCTTCGTTGTGCGGTTCTAATGAAACCCGGAAAATCAGTTACATTGTGAGCTAAAACAGCCGTTTTAAAAGGATTTTCCCTTAGGTATTGTATAGAGTATTGTCATGTCCTTCTGTCGATGCCCTTTTTAGGCCTGTTCCTTCTATTCTTTCCAGCGAATGTGTTTCCATCCATTTTATTTTGATATTTATAACTGTACTTTTTGGCGTTTAAAATCTTTGAGCCACCCGTCTCTCTGACCATCCTTCTTCTAGCAGTGTCACAATTTTGGCCTTTTCCGCAGCATTTAAATGACGGGGCATATTTGTAAATTTATTTCACTAGCTGTAAATACATTTCAGTTGACAATTTTTGTCAATGTCATTAAAACAGGTAATTTTTAGGTATTCGAGATGTGTAAACGGTCGGCTTACAATAGAAAAAACTGCTGCCCGGATTTTTGTGACGGTAACTGTACCTACTATTTATTATCAAGAAACAAAAGCCAGCCACTATTTGAGATTGCTGACATAGAAGACAGTTTTTTTAAAAAAGTTTACATGAACTAAATCAATTTTTAAATGGGGATCTATTGGTATTTATATCCTTTTCCTACCTGCTCCCCCCTGCTACAACGCGCCAGCGATAGTTATAATAAATGACCTTTTAAACAATCTAATACGACTGGGAGGGATGTATCCACAACTGAACCATTTTAAAGTTCAAAATATCCACCTGACCTCAGTGGCGGCTCGTGCCATTTTACTGAAGTAGGGCCAGGTAAACCCTTAGCGCCGCAGGCAAAAAAATTTTGGGTGCCACGCCCTTTTTTGTTAATAGTTCTTGCTTTTGAAGTAGGAAAAATAAGCAAAAAGGCACCCAATTTAATTTATGAATTTACAATCATATCTTGAATATACCTAAACACGATAACAAGTTGAAACACACAAGCAATGTCAGTGGTTTCATCTGCGATAACAGCGATAAACGGAGAGTCCTTTATTTCTTTTATGACTTCATCATGATACACATCTAACATACAGTCCAGAAGTTCATTTTGTATGGTTTTTGATGTTCCTTTAAATACTTTCGATTTTTCAATATGATCCTTAAGAGTTTTGTCTAATTCTGAGCTGAAATTTATTAATTCACGAAATATGCCCCTATTTTCCGACGTCTCTTTTTCGTCATGACCTCTCAAAGCCAACTCAAATGAACCACAAAACCGAACGCAGTTTATAATTTGGTTTAATATGTATCTGTTTTTATCAATTTGTTCGTTTTTCTTCATTATTTCATTGTGATATGCAGAATTTAATTGAGTTTTAATGTTAATTTTACCAAGCATACTGAAATTAAATATATTGTTTAAATGTACCTTCGATTTTCCATGTGTCTTCATTTTGTCCCAGATATGGACCAAATCATCTGTACCTTTTTGGGACCAAGTTTGCTTCCCACCAAATAAAACACACATAAAACAAAATAGTCTATTAGATTCATCACAACCGCACACCCAAGTATTTTTTCCATAAATATTTCTATTAAATTAACGCAAACGCACTTTCTGTCCGCCCTAAGTTTTTTCTATATTTAAATCTGGTAACGGTCGTCCTAATTCCTTAATTTCCAATTTCTATTCTAAGGAAATGGTAGAAAATGGAGTTTCCTTTAAAAATCTAATAGTATTCATTACTTATGTATTTCTAAAATAAAAAGTTCGTTAACCCTACATTAAATCAGCCGGCCGAACGAAAACATGAAAACAAATCGGGACGCGACGCGAACATCAGCTGTTTGAAACGTCTAACATCAAACGGTCAAACGAAGAGAGCCTGGCTACGACGCAGGGATTTTGGCCTGCTTGCATTCAAAGTCATTTTCCAACGTTTTTTATTAAGGTGATGGCGTTTCGTCACCTCCCGTGTGCCTCGTCGCGCTTGACGCGGAAGCTACGTTACCGTTTTACGCATAATCGCTTCCTTTTAGATGGAAATTTGCACCCGACTGTGTTCCATTTTTAAATTATTTTGCTAATTGCTTTAAAAACGAGAATATTAATTTTAATAGGTTTTGGTAATTTGTAAAGGGCAGGACGCTAGACAGGAGGGCAGGTAGTGCCATGGCACTGTGGCTCTACCCCACGAGCCGCCACTGCCTGACCTGAACCTATCCCGATACTGATAATCTAAAGGAAAAACTAATCAACTCGTTAATTCTAATTTTAAAAAAATGCCAGATTCATTGCGACTACCTTATACTGTTGAAACATCGATTCGACAGCAAGCATCGATATCAACAAAACATCGATGTTAAGGAGCATTGATTTCTAAAGAAGATAAGTCGGTAATTACCAAAGTTACTAGCGCCATAATATCACCGCCGTATTTATTTTCGTCAAAAATCAACCGCCACGAATCCGGAGCTGGCAAAGGATTCGGCGGAAGGTATAGGTCACCGGCATGAAGAGATGTTCGCGTTAAATATCGATGTTTGACCCTTAATATCGATAACAAAACATCGCCCATCGCTACTACTTTATTGGGTCGTTTTCGACACGCACCACTCGACACAAAATCTATCGCATTATTAAGGCAGACAGAGCTATAGGTTTTCTGTGCGTATAACAGAGATAGAACATATGACACAAAATATTAGTTTAATTGCTATAAAAAAAACTAAACAATATTTGGAATTTTGATTTTCATAATTGTGTATGTACTTATATAAATAAAGGGTGTTTTTTTAGGTTAGATAAAACTTTAGTTAGGAATCACGGTCAAACCGAACTGTCAATCTGCCGCTGTTTATAAAATTTATATTTAGTACAGTTTGGCAAATCATCATGCACAGACTCACGCTTGAACAACGTTACCAAATTATTCAAATTGACTTTCCTGCGATGTGACGCCCCTAATAAACCAGCAACAATTGACGCCTTATAAGCCAACATTGTTCGCGTTATTTATGACGTACGGCCAGCAGTGCTCGAAAGTCACCCAAAATTGGACTTAAAGAATGCGCTACCTCGTGAACAGCCGCGGTGGCCACATGCCCCAAATCATTTTTAAATGTTAATGCCATAGAATGATTTTTCAAATAAAATTAGTTTTTTGATCACAAAATGATTTTCTTTATTATTTTTCCAAGTTTGAAGTTCTATCGTTGTTAAAAAAACACCCTTTATGATCGGCGCTGATGAAAATTAATATTAGTATATTATTTAACGAGCGTATAATATAGCCATTATACGCGAGTCAAATACTATACTTTATCTACGACTATTCACTACTATTCAGTATATTCAAAAAATTAGAAAATGCATTCAGAGCAACAAATTTTATTACAAGAGGATATTTTTACATAACAAGGTAATATTATTAATGGTATTTCTTAACTAAAAAATACAATTCAACAATGTTAACAATAATTAAACAAAATACAATTACTTACTTCGGTAATTATCTATTATACGCACACCACGCCGATTTTGATGATTTTTTCAGGAAACACGTATTTCGATGCGTAGATTACGAATCCGAAAACGAAAGTTGTCGGAAAAGCTTAGTTTCCGAGTTCTTAAGTTACGATTTTTCATGGGTTTGTTTACATTTGGGATTTTTATCGTTTTTCAGCCACCTCTTACTAATTTTTAGGTTACACAGGATATATACTAATTTAAATCGTGGTTAAAAGAAGGAAATTTTCACGCGCATTTTCCTTCTTTTAACCACGATTTAAATTAGTATATATCCTGTGTAACCTAAAAAGTAGTGAGAGGTGGCTGAAAAACGATAAAAATCCCAAGTAAACACGATGTAAACAAACCCATGAAAAATCGTAACTTAAAAAAGAAATATCTCGGAAACTAAGCTTTTCCGACAACTTTCGTTTTCGGATTCGTAATCTACGCATCGAAATACGTGTTTCCTGAAAAAATCACCAAAATCGGCGTGGTGTGCGTATAAAAGATAATTACCCTTACTTCTAATTTTTCATTAAATTGATTGTAACTGTGTAACATTAGAGCAATTATGAAAATGAATGGGATGGGACCAGGAATATTACTTATATTCATATCGTTTTTATTAGTAATGGAAAAAGTTTCGGAGCTAACATTATTGTTTACTTGTCAATCGCTTTGGTTGCTATGGTATTAATAACATACACGCCTGCTTAAACTAGATCTGGTGTGTTTTTACCGTAATTCCGGTAACTATGTTTTGTTGGGACCGTGGACTATGAAATCTCATAATCCACGGTTGTAGATTATGAGTAACTATGGTAATATGAACCACATTATATATGTACTAACAAACACATTATGATATATGATATTATTAAATATTCGTAGACAAAATAATTTATCTACAACCATGTAATAATAGGTGCATAATACTTCTGATAATAAGAGCATTATGCTATCCATAATACAACAAGTGTAATTATCATAAAACAACAAGTGTAATTATTATATTTCCCATATGAACTCAACTTTTTTTCTGATAATAAGAGCATTATGCTATCCATAATACAACAAGTGTAATTATCATAAAACAACAAGTGTAATTATTATATTTCCCATATGAACTCAACTTTTTTTCAGGCACTGTATAAATGGATGGTTTTAGATAAAGTATAGTATTTGACTCGCGTCTAATGAACCATAATACGCTCGGATGATTTACAAAACTCGCCTTTAGTTCGTGCCGTAAACTTCATCCTCTTTTTATTATGGCCTACATTATACGCTCGTTAAATAATATACTATTAAATCATACTCTGTATATTTTTCAGTTTAAATTTTATTTTTGCAAATTTAAAAGTCTGTTTTTAATATAGTTATTGACTCGTTAGAAAACGAATGTCAAAAATTTTTTTTTACCTGTTTTCTATAAAATAGTATAAATCGGGAAGGATAATAACAGAAAAATCGGCTTTGTTGGGCGTTTCGAGCGGAAAAAAATATAGGATAAAGACGAATCACCCTTTAGGGTTACCTATTCGCATGCTCTCGGAGGCATACAAATTTAGTTTGCTACTATTATAGTTACCCATCTTTCAAGATAAGAAAAAATAAATTCCACAACATTTAGAAAAATGACGGGTTCATGGAAAAATTAAAAAACTTCCATGCTTTTTCCAAGTAGTTTGAGAAAAATATGCTTCTTACCTACCTGGGCAACTAGAACCGGAATTTTAAATTTTAGAAAGGAAATATCACCATAAAACTGAAATTTTACGCCCTGAAAGGGCATGTAGGTGGATAAAATGTCCTTAAGCGAAATTATCGTCTAGACTTTCAAAAGTTTCATAAACTCGCGAAGGGTGGCGAAAGTATCACATTAAAATAAAATATATGTAATGTAAAATAAAAACCATCGCATGACACCCATATAGGAACGGTTTGCGTGTTATGTTTTGACAGGAAATATACGACCCAAAAAAACTAACAAACAAAACAATTTTTCATGATCATGAACTGTAGTGTACGTATTGAAATGCAAATGTTCCCATTTAATTTCCATTTTTTATGTATTTAAATGATATGATTATATATCTTATCTCGAACCCATTTATTATTATTACTACCTATAAAAATAAAAAAATGTATGTTTTTTAAAATAATTTTTTAAATATTTCAAATTGTAACTGACACGCTGTTCTGTATTTTAAGTAAATGTTGCAAAATATATTTATAAATTGTTTTCGATCCTGACAAAAAAAAACACGTCACTGCACTGCATCTCCTTCTAACTTATCCAAAACTTTGAAAGTATGTCTGAGTGTAAACAAATGGTTTTTGATGAATGGAATGTTTTGTTTCCTTATATTATTATTACATGTACCGTGCGAGCAAAAATTATTTGCATCAAAGAGGGCTTGGATTAAAAAACGTAGGGCTTGGTTTAGATCACAATGATATGGGGACGATATATCTAACCAAATCTAGGTTAAAATTTTGTCAAATTCATATTATGACATCATATGCCAAACTAATGAGTAATAAAATAAGTAGACAAATAGAAATTTATTTTTGTTGTTTACAAAATTAACAAAGTAAGAATATACAGAAAGAAAAAAGAAACATAATTACATAAATTGTTGAAATTTGCCACCGCCATGCTCCAAGCATAAATTCACACATCTCTCACTAATCCTTTCTTGTAATTGTTCTAAATTTGCAACTGGTGTTTTCAAAACAGTGTTATTTAAATGAGGAAAAACGAAGTAATCCATAACCGTTAAACAAAGTGATCTAGGTGGGAATTCAATGTCTGATCGATAACTGATCAATCTGTCGTCAAAAAAATTGCGTAAGTAGTTAATAGTTTCGGGCGGTTGCACCGTCTTGTTGAAAATATCCAAAACGTAGTTCGTCGTCAAGTAATTGCTCCACAAATGGATTCAGAATATTGTCTCTATATCGCTGTGCTGTAACTGTGTCATGGAAAAAAATATGACCAACTATCCGTCTTCGGGAAACAGCTAACCAGACACCAATTTTTGAGGGTGCAATGTGGACTCTACAAAAAACTCCACATGCGTGTATTCTGAGAATTCATATAACCGGAGAGGTGGAACCAGGCTACATCCGAAAAAAATGTCAGGTCTAATAAATCATTTCTTTCCAATAAATTTTGGGTAAACCATTGAGAGTTATTCCTGCGTCTTTCAAAATCTGCGGCTTGTATTTCTTGGAATACTTGCACTTTATAAGGAAATAAAGCTGCTTCTTAAGAATAGTCCTGCATGTTCCATAAGATCTTCCCACTTCTTAGGACAGGCGTCTTATACAATTTGTTGGCGTATTTTGCATTATTTCAAGAATGTTTGCAACTGCTTCTTTTTGTGTTGTATAGAACCTGTTTCCCTAAACACAGCCACACGGTTCTTTTCAGGCAATGATAAACATCCCCAGCAATAAAAGCAACGTTAGAAAAATGTTCGTGAAAATAGTCCATGCACAAACCCGGATTGTATTGTCATTCGCCATTTACTCTAACCCTGTTTCGAAAATACGCTTCAACCATGAATGTTTTGTGCTGTTCCGTAAAGCTCATTGTGCGAATTGTTCAAGAAATTGGAAAAATTAGCGATGAATTAAATTACTTGTAACGACTGTCAAAGATGACGGAATAACTGATTGATTGTTAATTCAGATAGTTACTGACACCCAACAGGTATTAAGCTCTACGGCTAAGCATTACGTCCTTAGATGCAAGGCCCTCTTTGATGCAAATAATTTTTGCTCGCACGGTACAATGGTCTATCTCACTATAGAAGAAAAATTGAAAACATGAGATTAGTTAGATACTAAGTAACGTCATCCCCTAATCCTCGCAATTACTTTATTTGCCAGTCGCCATCGATTATAATGGTATTCTTGTTACGATAAGGTAAATAGAAAAGAATAGGAGACAAACTCGAGATATGATTTAGTTAGATGCCGGAGGGTCGTCCTTTAGCCCCAATCTCAGCGATTGGTCTAGTGATTATTAGAGAGCGTATTTTGTTTAACTATTTTCTCAACCAATCATTTAAAATTCTAAAACCTAAAACCGTAAAATTTTTTATTTTTTCTTTCTCGATGCGATAAAACAAAAATCAAAATTTAGTGAAAAAGCCTATTCTCGGAGAATAACCCTTGAATTTTTAATGGACCGGGCTATATAAATTATAACTTAAAATTCAAAGGCCAAACCAAAGCAGGCCAACAAATTAAGGTCAAGATTAAATCTCAAAGAGCAAGCACAGAAAGGCCGATAAATAAAAAAATGCTCCAATGCTTGCTTTCTTGGCAACGCTTTGTCAGAGTCGCTTCTACTGGCGACGGCGACAATAAATTGTGCCGCCGCCTCGTGTTTCAGTATAGCGGTCTCAAGGGGGGGGGCGCTATAGCCCCCCCCCCCCATTAGTTTGTCCGTCCCACATGTTTTTAAATAATTTCGATCAATAATAAGTTAAATCAAAACAGTCAGTCTAGGCCCAACTATGAAAATGCAACGATGCACGTGACTTGATATTTAGGGTTTTAATGTCGTTTTTCTTTTTTGCTTTAATTGAACTGAAGGGTAGAGTTTCGAGTTGACATTCTCTTTGCAAATAAAAGATTAAAAAAATAATAGGATTGCTTTCGTTTTGATATACATGTCTTCCCTAGTTTCTACCGCCAGAAAGAACAAACATATTCTTGTAAAAAACTGGTGGGAGCACCGTAAAAAAATTCGTCTGTTGTGAAAACTGCAAAAACACGACGGTTGACACATTTTGTGGACTTTTAATCATAACAAATTTTTTTTTAATCCCTTCAGGGAGTAACACCCCTTTAAGGAGTTTGAAAAAACAAATTTATGTTGTGAGTATTAAGCAAAGGCCTGTAAAGACGTAGAATGCTTAATAGGCTGTATATATGGCACACTATAATATCTCCGGATCCACTTAATCTGAGTTGGCAGCATCACTGAACTGTCTCTGTAACTTCGTAGCGTTCGACGCGCGCGAACTTTGAAAATACAGTTATGTTATTTGGGTTTTGTTGAAATGTAAAAAAAAATAACTAATAATATCTGGATATCACAACAGTTTATCATAAATACCTAATAAGGAACTTGCATGAAAATTAAATTTGAAAAAAAATGCTCTAAAGCGTAAGCTAATGTCATTAAAAGACTCACAGTTCACAAAGAAATGTTTTTTAAATCCTCTGGATTAAATAGAAGCAATTTAAGTTTGCTTATGACGTCAAACCGTACTACAATGCATAGCGAGAGAGCGGATTATTTATACTACGTGACGTCACACGGCGAACTTTAATTATTTGTAAAATATTAAAGTGATATTTAAGACGTAATATTTTGTATATTTATGTTAATTTTTGACGGGGCTGAACGACTGAACATATTTATGCAAAAAAAATTTGTGCAAGTTCCCTATTTCAAACTATAAAATCTTAATAAAACAACGCACCTATATTGAATTCACTATACCGTTGAAAGATATCAGCTTTATTCGGGTTTCGAAATGTTGACGGTTCTAGAACTGTTTCTGGATTGCGCAGGACTGTTGCGCAATAGCATAAATTCTAGAACGGTTCCGAAATTATCCGCGAATTATCAGAGAAGTGCGTAAACCCGAACGAACTTTGTGTTTTCTGAGATTGAACCTAACCTAACCTAACTTTATTTTCACATTTCCGTCATTTGTTAACAGTTCTTTCTCGGATTCAACTTTATATTTATAAATTAAATTAATTTAAAATGGTTAGTGAAGGTAGGTTCTGCTTAAAATAATTTAAACTAAGGCTATTTTATTAGCTCTTATCTTGTTTCAGATAGTATTAACGTAAAAAGAAAATACCGGCCAAAAAAATACAATTTATAACACATAACAAACAATAATTAAAAATAAATTGTAAGGTTACACTTGCGAATTTTGACGTTTTAAAACTGCGGCAAATCGAAAATATGTTTTGCACATGCGTCGTAAAATAATCCCAAACCAGTTCTTACTCTAGAGCAAGGACTGTTTCTGATAGTTCTCGAACAGTCCCAGAACAGTTCTTATTTAAACGCGAACAACAAACTGCTGTCAAAATATCAGTTCTAAATCGGTTCAAAATAACCCGAACGCGAGGAATTAGACTGCGCACACTCGTGACAGTTCTAGGACCGTCCCAGACGAAACCCGGATAAAGCTATCGTCTGTTGCTATTAAAACACATGCACAAAACTACAGCACGTGGATTATTGACCTATAATTTTGAAAGATTCTATACAGGGTCCTGCAATGGTGCGTCAGGCTTCCATAGCTCCTATACGAATTGAGTAAGGAATTTCATTCATATGCTGACTTATACTGTCACACGGGATGTATTTTAGGAAAATATTTTCGCATACACAGGGTGGCCCAAAAAAGTGTGATAACATAAAGTTGTATTTTTTTAAATGGGACACCCTATATTTTTTTGTGTTTTGTAGATTTGTATTGGTGCTCTTTATAACTGTTTATCGTTTTATTGAATTTGCTTTAGTAGTTTAGGAGTAATAAATTAAAAACTAAAAAAAAAGTTTTGCAAGCGTGGAAAAAAAAATCAAATAAACAATCTGAAACAATAGTTTTAATTTACGGCATTGTGTAAGATTAATGACCAGGGGTTAAGAGTTACTAAAAATTAAATAGATTTTATCTATTTTATATAGGGTGTTCAAAATAAAGTCTCAAAAATTACATACTCTAAACTAATTTTTCAAATATGAGACTCTGTATATTATTGTCCTACTATTTGATTAGGAATTAACAAACAATTCTTGTATTTGCAATTTATTTAAAATTCCAAACCGTTTTCATAATATTTATCAAAAAACATAAACGTCGCTATACATAATAAAGTTTTATTAACAAAATTGCTCATGGGAAAACAACCAAATTTAACAATTAAATGCTTGACATTATTTGTCAGAAATAAGTACTTAATGGTACACACTGTTCATTTTTTGTTCAAAAAGTGATTGACCCCTTGCGATTATTCGCACACAATACCGTACTTGAAATCATGGTTTTAGATTATTTAATTCATTATTTTCTTCAGGGCTGCAAAACTTTTTTGTTAGTTTTTAATTCCAAACTACTAAATTAAATTTAATATAATTACAAACAATTATAAAGGGCACTAATACGAACCTAAAGATACAAAAAAATACAGGGTGTCCAATTTAAAAAAATACAACTTTATGTTATCACACATTTTTGGTCCACCCTGTATATAAGAAAATATTTTCCTGAAATACACCCTGTGAAGCAGTATAGGTCAGCATAGAAATAAAGTTCCTAACTTTATTCGTATAGGAGCTATGGAAGCTTGACGCACTATTGCAGGACCCTGTATCAGTGGCGGCTCGTGCCATTTTAGTGAAGTAGGGCCAGGTAAACCCTTAGCGCCGCAGGCAAAAAAATTTTGGGTGCCACGCCCTTTTTTGCTAATAGTTCTTGCTTTTGAAGTAGGAAAAATAAGCAAAAAGGCACCTAATTTAATTTATGAATTTACAATCATATCTTGAATTTAAAAAAAAATACTGTAGGTAGAGTGTACTATATAGACCGAAAGAACCACAAACCGAACGCAGTTTATAATTTGGTTTAATATGTATCTGTTTTTATCAATTTGTTCGTTTTTCTTCATTATTTCATTGTGATATGCAGAATTTAATTGAGTTTTAATGTTAATTTTACCAAGCATACTGAAATTAAATATATTGTTTAAATGTACCTTCGATTTTTCATGTGTCTTCATTTTTTCCCAGATATGGACCAAATCATCTGTACCTTTTTGGGACCAAGTTTGCTCCCCCATCAAATAAAACACACATAAAACAAAATAGTCTATTAGATTTATCACAACCGCACACCCAAGTATTTTTTCCATAAATATTTCTATTAAATCAGCCGGCCGAACGAAAATTATTTAGTTTACAAACAACCTTACACGACACGACGCGGACAAACAACTGTTTGAATTTGAAACGTCTAACGTCAAACGGTCAAACGGGGTCAAAGGGCCTGGCTACACGGAGATGTTTTCCTGCTCGCATTCAAGGTCATTTTCCAATGTTTTTTATTGGTGTGTTATGGCAATTACGTCATAACTTCGGGCCTCCCGTAAGCCTCGTCGCTTTGGCGCGAAAGCTACGTTACCGTTTTACGCATAATCGCTTCCTCAATAGATGGAAATTTGCACCCGACTGTGTTCCATTTTTAAATTATTTTGCTAATTGCTTTAAAAAGGAGAATATTAATTTTAATAGGTTTTGGTATTTTGTAAAGGGCAGGACGCTGGACAGGAGGGCAGGTAGTGCCATGGCACTGTGGCTCTACCCCACGAGCCGCCACTGCCCTGTATATCACAAAAATAGCAACAAAATTAATAAAAGCCACAATGAACACGCGAACAAATTAACAACAATGGACTTGATTGGCTCGCCGACTCGCCGTGGTCCGGCGAGGCTAATGTTTTTGGTTAACACGCTTTTATTTTTTATTAGCTTCACCTGTATGTTTGTTTGTATGTATGTTTGTAGCCGACGTCTTTGAACCCGATTTTGACCCACTTGAAACGGTCCGATTTAATTTAAATTTTGTAGACTTATCAAGAACCGCTGACAATACAATAATCTACTAATCTAGCTCAAACTACTCAAAAATTTTTTTTCTTAACAATAACTCAAACTAAAGAATGAAAAATAAATAGTTTTAAAAAACTAAAACACACGCTTTTATAATTAATCAAACTAAAAAGCGGAAAATAAATATAGTTTAAAATAATTCTTAATAGCGTGTTTTTTCGTTTTTTTAAACTATGTATATTTATTTCCTTCTAGCCGATTTGTTTCAGATATTTAAAAAAATCTAAGTCCAATCCACAGGATGAACTACTAATAGTAGCAAGGAACGTGCCGGGCAACCGTATTGGCCAATTTCTTTTTGCTTAATTCTACTCAATACAGTGTTCGCATCAAATGGGATTTTTTTTTATTATTAGGTATAGGTAAAAATTGAAAAAGCAGTTCGTTTTTGCTTACCTAAAAACCAAAAATGACGTATACTGAAGCAGCTGCACGACTTGTGTTACCTGTCAAATTTGACATTTTTAATAAAATATGTTCAAAAATGCCCTTATTTAACAAAATATCGAAAAACTTTATTCGAAAAAGTTGTTTATTTAGGCATTTTTAGTCTCTGTCCGAAATTTTGACTGTCTAATACAATTTTTATTTTTCGCCAGGTTCTTGAAAATTTTGATCAACCCTCGTAGATTAACTTTTATACATCGATGTAAAACCATTTGCCTTTACTTCACTTGTAATCTTAATGCAATTTTGTGTAAAATTTTTGTTTCCAATTATTTATTTTGCTTTAAACACTGAAATTGTTATTGATCAGTATGCAATGTTTGATGCAAAGTTTATCTAATTACATCAGTTTTACCAAAATCGACGTTTCTAATTTTTCTTAAGTTAGTAAACAGATGTACAAAAAGAAAATATTAGGAAGCTTTCGTTAAAATTTTACTTAATTAATATTAAATTAAATTAATTACACTAAACTATATTTTTGTTAAATAAAATGTTTCGAGCGATTAATATTATTCTTTTTGATCCAATATTAATTAAGTAAAATTTCAACGAAAGATTCCTAATATTTTCTTTTTGTACATCTGTTTACTAACTTAAGAAAAATGAGAAATGTCGGTTTTGGTAAAACTGATGTAATTAGATAAACTTTGCATCAAACATTACATACTAATCAATAACAATTTCAGTTTTTGAAGCAAAATAAATAATTGGAAACAAAAATTTTACACAAAATTGCATTAATATTACTAATGAAGTAAAGGCAAATGGTTTTACATCGATGTATAAAAGTTAATCTACGAGGGTTGATCAAAATTTTCAAGAATCTGACAAAAAATAAAAATTGTATTAGACTGTCAAAATTTCGTACAGAGGCTCAAAATGTCCAAATAAACAACTTTCTCGAATAAAGTTTTCCGATATTTTGATAAATAATGTCATTTTTGAACCTATTTTATTAAAAATGTAAAATTTGACAGGTAACGCAAGTCGTGCAGCTGCTTCAGTGTACGTCATTTTTGGTTTTTAGGTAAGCAAAAACTAACTGCTTTTCCAATTTTTACCTATACCTAATAATAAAAAAGAATCCCATTTGATGCGGACTTTTTTGCGGACACTGTATAAACATTTTTTTATACTTACACCATGGCAATTATCGTTAATCAATTATCAATAAGTTTATTACTGCATATTAATTGTTTCTGTGTCAAGGGATTTTAAAAACGACCACGACAATCAATTAACCGTAAAATTGGCAATATTATCAACTGAAAATTGATTGAAATTAAAAAGTATCAAACAGCAAACTTTAGTAAGAAATTGCTAGAGAGCTATAAATATGGATTGGCTACCAACTATAACCCTTATTACTAGATTGCAGTAGCGCCTGGTGATAATTGAAACAGATAGGACCAAAGCACAAGCCTATATAACCTGTGGGCCAAAAATATCAAATCAAAAAAAAATCTAAAAAAATCTTACTGAACAATTAAATGTGGCAGGCATAATAAAGAAAATTGTTTTAAATCAGAACTCAGAACACATAAAATAAAATGTATTTCTCAATGAAAGACAATTTATTTTGTCAAATTTCCACTTTTATTAAAAAACTTTTTCTTTACACGACGCGTTCCGCTACATTGTAGCTTATTCGGGTGTATGGTGCTAACTAATTTTATTTCAGTACAATAACAAAATGGTCTAGATACTTAATTCAGGTATACACATTACAAGCTTAATTATTTAATTAATATGTTCTTAACACTGGTTAGGTATTGTAAATATATCTTAATCTTATGGGAAATCCAAAGAACCCTATTTAGATTATTGACACAGATTTAGCAAAGGGGAACTATTTAGTTCTAATTAGTCGTTTAATAATGCACTGGAATGTTTCAATCGATTTATTTCTAAACTTTCAAAAGATTAAGTTTTTGACCGTTGTTTTCAATTTAAGTTTACAATAGTGTTAAGAACAAATAATTAAATAATTAAGCTTGTAATGCGATACATGAATTAAGTATCTAGACCATTTTGTTATTGTACTGAAATAAAATTAGTTAGCACCATACACCCGAAGAAGCTACAATGTAGCGGAACGCGTCGTGTAAAGAAAAAGTTTTTCAATAAAAGTGGAAATTTGACAAAATAAATTGTCTTTCATTGAGTTATAATGAATTTCCATCAAGTAAAGGCCTCAACGATTCAAAGTTTAAAGTGTATTTCCCGATATTCCAAAGAAAAACATAGATAGAATAAGCGTTCGCATTAAATTTCGAAGCCGTGATTTCTGCTCACTTTGAGCGTTTGTTATAAATAAATCGGGCAAAGAACGACCGAATTATTTCACCTGCAAGGAAAGCGCAGAAGGTCGCGAATGCTTTATACAACTCATCAATCAACTTTGTCAACTTAACCCCGGATAACACACCGACCTAACCTAACATGCAACCTACAACAATAACTAAATTATGAGAAATATATTTTAAAGTTAATATTTTGATAAGGTATCAAATACGAGGGCTAACCCGAGTGGTATTACAAAATAAAGCACGTAAAAATCCGCCAATTGCGGCGTGATTTCGAATCTGGCTAAGGCACAACATCCCTATGAGTCAGCAAGAGAGGAAGATATATTTTATCTCTCTCTGTGTTTTGACGGTGGCCAATTTCAGTAATTTATGTAATTATTTTTCTTTTTCTTTCTGTGTATTCTTACTTTGTTAATTTTGTAAACAACAAAAATAAATTTGTATTTGTCTACCTATTTTATTACTCATTAATTTGGCATATCATGTCATAATATGAATTTGACAAAATTTTGACCTAGAATTGGTTAGATATATCGTCCCCATATCATTGTGATCTAAAGCAAGAGCTACGTTTTTTAATCCAAGCACTCTTTCATGCAAATAATTTTTACTCGCAAGGTAGGTTTCCCACTAACACAGAACCTATTCTAAAACCGAAACGGAGAAAAACACCAAGTACTCAAATTTGGATTTGGGGATAGAAATTAAAAATACAAAGAAAGCTTGAAAAAATAAAAATAATTCCAATAATGTTATCCATGGAATGTGACGAACAACTTTAGGCCCAAGTTCGAAAAATTAGGCCTTTCAGGCTATTTGTACCAACAAATTCAGAAAAGCGTCACTTTCCGTCCAAACTTGTCACATAGGAAATTTTTTAAACAGTAAATGTTAAGATGGACCGTTCCGGGTCGATGCTGTAGGCGCCCTGCTTAACTCGCCGCAGACCAAGGCAAAGTTTACAGAGTAAACTCTGATTTGACCAGGTTTGTATCGCCATGTTGCTTGATAAATCCCCTTCGCTCTAGGAAACAAATAACATTTGCCTCCCTTGTTTCCTAACGAGAAATGTGTATGTAATAACACAATTTTCGTGTCTGCAAATATTCTAACACTGCCCCTGTTTACACAGGGTTACACAGGATTTATTAGTTTACTATACTAAAATCTACAAAAATCCGATACGGGACACAACTACTTTAATGCACTCAAATGTTTTGAAAAGTTTCATTTATCTACAAAAAAAAAGAGCGGAGCTGGAATTTTCCATAAATTGACTTTATCCTGTTTACGCAAAAAATATATGAATTATCAGGGGACAAGATCTCGTATATGCATTATAAACGGCTTTAGCTAAAAAGTATATAGTGGCAAGAATATCATTCCCAACATTTTCTTTAAGAGGGAATAGTATGTTGAGAGCTTCCAGCAGTATAGGCTCAAATGGAATAAAATAAAAAGGCCTTTCTCTTTCCTTGACTTGTACGTTCACCAGGCAAAAACGAAAAAAAAACGTGTTATCATCGTTAACATTTTATGTAACTACTAGCGGGTACCCGCGACTTCGTTCGCGGGGTTCAGTTGTTATAAATTTGCTATCGAGACAAAGCAGACCATAAATACTACCCAATAGAAGCTGTAATATGTACCTATTTTTTTAAAAGACATTTCTTTGGTTCTTTCTTACATTCTTTCTTTCTTTTTTAATAAAAATCTCATTTATCTGCTAGCTTTGTTCATGAAAATAATACCAATAATATAGCTTCATCATAATTATTTAAAAAATATATCTATACAGGGTGGTCCTTAAGTACATCAAGAAAATCTAGGATATGATTCCTGGCATCAATTTAAGTTGAAAAGTTCATATAGACTTATGCCCTAAAATGCTTACCCTCTAAGATACAGAGTGTTAAAATATTTTTAAAAAATAATTGTTTTTTTTAAATTTCGAAACTCCTTGAAGATACGGTATTGAAAATTGATGTCGATTGATTTCGTATTAAACTGCACTTTTTGACTAAAAAAGGGTTTGCCTACTTCCACCAGTGGCGTGCATGAAAATACCATCAATATTTTTTTTGTGAAAATATGTGATACGCCACTGTTTTTTTAAACTCTGATGCATTTTTATGCATTACTGATATAAGCGGAACAAAAGTTGTCTCTACTATGTTTTTGAAAAAAATGGTAGTTTTAAAGGAAAATGGAAAATATTTTAACACCCTGTATCTTAGAGGGTAAGCATTTTAGGGCATAAGTCCATATAAACTTTTCAACTTAAATTGATGCCAGGAATCATATCCTAGATTTTCTTGATGTACTTAAGGACCACCCTGTATACAAATATACACTCATCACCAAAAAAAACGGACAAGGAAAATTATCGTCAACTTTGATATTAAATAACTTTTCTGTTTTTAAAACATCTTTAATGAAATTCTCGAAGCCGCATCTATTAAGATTATTACCCGCTTTTCAATTTAAGAGAAATATTGATATGTGTGATATTATAGCGAGGGAAACAAATGATACTTTTTTATCTTAAGTTCTCAACACCCTGTGGAAAAAGTAGGCGGTGCGATGATATTTCAATGCATTTCATATGGAATTCGCATGTGTTCTTAACATTTTTTTTTGATTCATCACAATACCTGGTCTTTTTAAAAAGATATAACCTTTTTAGAAATTACTTGAAAATAGAATATAATTTTTTTTATTAAATAAACAGGAATAAAAATTTAACAAAATTAATAACAAAAAAGAATAGCGTGTATTGCCCCCACGAGCTCGAATCACATCTGTCATACGGCGTGGTAACCTTTCAATACAGTTGGCAATTTGTTTCTGAGAAATATTGTTCCATTCTTCCAAATGTGGCACGGGTGGTAAACAAATATCTGAATGAAGTTAACATTCAGCGGTTACAGTGGCCAGCTCGTAGCCCAGATCTTAACCCCATTGAGCATGTTTGGGATATGTTAGGAAGACGAATTCGACAACGGGAACCAGCTCCCGAGACCAAACCTAACTTGCAAATTGCTCTTTTGGAAGAAAGGAACAATATTTCTCAGGAACACAAATTGCCAAACTGTATTGAAAGTTTACCACGCCGTATGACAGAATGATGTGATTCGAGCTCGTGGGGGCAATACACGCTATTAATTTTTGTTATTAATTTTTTAAAATTTTTATTCCTGTTTATTTAATAAAAAAAAATATATTCTATTTGCAAGTAATTTCTAAAAAGGTTATATCTTTTTATAAAGACCAGGTATTGTGATGAATGAAAAAACAAAATGTTAAGAAAACATGCTACTTCCATATGAAATGCACACACAGGGTGTTGAGAACTTAAGACAAAAAAGTATCATTTGTTTCCCTCGGTGTATAATATCACACATGTCAATATTTCTCTTAAATTGAAAAGCCGGTAATAATCTTAAGACATGCGGCTATACAACAACTCCTACACACAAGGACACAGCGCTTATTTGTGACGTCAGCATCTGGCGTCCTATAGATAAATAAATACGCTATACCTATTATATGTTTTTCAGGATTTATACAAAGATTTATATTTTTGTGTGACTTTTAAATTTACCTATACACTTGAAACTATCGTTATTTACATATTTAAGCTGGCATTAACGTAAATTATGCGTTACTTAAAACATAACATAAGTGAAAAACCCCATATTTAGATAGAGATAAATTTACCTAACCTACTTAATTTGTCTTAAATGTTTTACTGTATTTTTTAGATAAATACATACCTCCCTATTATATTAAGGTATGTATTTATAAAGTTTATAAAAAATAATAATCCATTAAAGTGTCTACCAAGGAGTCTACTATCGCTTTTATTCGCGACATGCAACACCTATCGAATTTATTTCAAGATATATTTGCTTATTTAAAACTAATAAGTAAGTAATTTTGCTCGTAATTTTGGTACATTCTATACTAATAACGATCTCCAAGATAAAGATTTCAAAAATAATGGCAGGCGTTCGGCTGTCACCCAATATCACAAGTAAAATTTAATTAGGCAGGTATAAATTTGGTATCACTACATAGTTAAAGGTTCAAACGTTGTTTGTCTTGTAAAAGATTTTTAATTTAGGCCTTTCATTGGGAGAAAATAATATTTAAAGTTGGCCTATTATACCAACTCAAACTATAGTATATTTTGAAAACGAAAGGGCAATCGGAAAATCTCTTACATGAGAAACCGAGTTCAACGATAGGACTTTCAATATTTTTAAATTGAAGTAAATCGTATGGGCGGTTTCGGAGAAACTCGGTGACAGCGGAGGGCAAACATTGGGTTTATTTTACATGCGGTGATGAACTCTTAAACTATGAAATTTTTCTTCTGTCGGAAATATAATCTTTGATTTTGTGTATCCTCAGATAGTAAATTTCTTCAAAAGTTTAGATAGGTACTCGAGGTTTTACAAGTACCTAAATACTGAGAAAAATTTACAGCAACTCATCATTGGATTAGTTACCTGTGTTAGCTTACTGTGATAGTATTTGTGTATGTGTAAAGCTTTTGATGCAGTGTAAGTGTGTAGTAAGTTCTTGTGTGGTAGGTAAATTTTTTTTGTAGGCTTTTTATTTTTTTTACTAACTACAAAACTAGATATGACCGCGTCTATTAGTTACCTAGCCACTGTTAAGTTAAAATAATTTAATGTTTACCTAGTAGGTGTGGCGTACTCGAGGTTCAATTATTTCGTGTATGTATTTAATTTCCTTTTATTACCTTTACCTAATCGGTTATTTTTTTTGCTACAATAATTTTTTATCAAAGTGTTGCTAATACTGCTAAGTAAAATATCAACAATTGTTTGTACCGAGTGTGTATTGCAGCCATCAAAGTAAATTAAAAAATCTTGTTTTAGGATATATTTAAATACAAGATTAGTCAGAAATGATTTTTGAGAAAAAATGTTTAAGAATTTATTCTCATGATTATTAAGTATTTTCTGAATGTATATACAATCGAACAAAATATCATAGTTGTAGAGGAATATCTGTAACGCTCCTTTGACAAAGTTCTTAATTTTATTTGTTCAGAGATAAATTGTAGTCCTTGTGTTAAAATATCATTGTCTACTTTTAAGTTTTTTAACAAATCTGAAACAAAGTTTAAGATTTTATTAATTTGTGACATATCTGTGTTTTTTTTCCTGTTGTTATCTTTGGGTTCTTGGTCGGGATTAAGATTATTGTCTTGTTCGGAGTCTAAAGAAAGAATATCCATCGAACAATCAATGATTTCCAGTAAACTTCGCAATTCATCCAAACTACTTGACAAAAAGGGCGTTTTTTGTTTATCAATTTGTAAAGTTACTGATTGTCCATATAAATATGAACTTATTTCTAAATTATTGTTTATTTTAACAGCCCACGTAATTAAAGGACCAGGAGAATGCTTAATTTTAAAGAGGGTCTTGGAAGTTTTTTCATTAATGATAAACCATCCTTCCTTTAAACTGAAGGTTTTAAACAAATTATTAAATTGTTCAAATGATTTATAACTTGTTAGTTCTTTATGTTTAAAAATTTCACACTTACTTTCTTCAATACCTTGTTGAAATTGTATTTCGTCTAGTTCTTTAAGCTTTTCTTCCCTACTTTTTCGATGCGTTAACGTTTTTGATAAGTAATTCGGACAATTTGGAAACTTATTTGGTACGCTATCATTTTTTAATCTTGGTAAATTTATTTTAACTGAAACGATCTCACCCGTTTTCGTGTCCTGTTGGGAAATCGTCGAAATAAAATACTCTTCTGTAAAATGGTACTCACAAACTCTACTATTTGCACTGGGAACAAAATTTTCGCGATGAATTGCCCGTCGCCATTGTTGGTTAACTTCTTCATTTTGGGGGAACCGAAAACACGAACTGTAGGGCCGGCGGTATAATTACCCTTATACAACCGACTACACAACATCGATTCGGCATTTTAAAACTCTATTTTAAACACTATTTGAAGCGGAAACACTATATATTTTCACTAAATACACGGAAATTAAAACACCCGGCGTAATTGTAATTGCGAACGCGTTAACCAAACAAACTAAAAACTAACTAACAGCTGTTGCTACGTTGCCAGATTGACTCAAGCGTTTCGCATGTCCGATTGAATACGTTTTATATTAATTTTTTTTATTTAACAAAATATTCCCAATAAAATACCTAAATCTGTAAAATTATATTAGGCTTGTGATAACAACTAAGTAAACATAGTTATAATGTTATGTTATAAGCAAAAATAGTAAAGACATTACATAAGAAAACCTATTTCAAAGTATATCAGGAATTATAGATGATCTGACAATGCCACCTGTCGAAGCAAGGCGGTCATAGCCAACTGGATAAAATAGGCAAATGACGCGTAAAACGTAATCGGACGCCAGAGCGTGACGTCACTACCAAATTTCTTTCGAGCACTTTGTCCTTTATCATCTAGGAGTTATTGGGCTATACCATCTTCGAGAATTTCATTAAAGATGTTTTAAAAACAGAAAAGTTATTTAATATCAAACTTGACGATACCTTTCTTTGTCCGTTTTTTTTTGCTGATGAGTGTAGTTGTTATTAATAACGCCACAGAACCTTTCCATGGACTTTGCCTTTGTAAACACTTTGGGGGTAGAATTTATTAAAATATCTACGTCAAAAAAATTCGTCAAAAATTATTTTTTCTACTACTGTATAAATAAATTAACTTTCGGGCCCTAGCAACACGAAAGAAAACGAAAGTAAATGTTACAGTTACCTGAATATTATCCGTTGCTAGCTACGAAAGTAATAATTTCGGTGCCAGGACAAAAAAATCGAACTGACAGACTCTGACAGTACTCAAATAACTAGTTGTCAATAATACTCAAATAACTAGTAGTCATGGATTATTTTATAGGTGAAAAAAAAATTATTTTACCATTTTAATTTGAATAAAATCAAAGTTTATTACTTAATAATATATTGATCAGAGAACAGTAGTAGAAAAAATTTAATACATTATACGATTCGAAAGCCTTTTTTGGTGGTCGGAGGTATTAAATCACCTCGGCTTTGCCTCGGCAATTCAAAAACCTCCTCACACCAAAAAATTAACTTTCGCATCTAGTAATGTAAATAACTATTTTCCAATATAAACTTTTATAACCCCTTTTCACCCCTTAGGGGCCGATTTTCAAAAAAAATACGTGTTTTATGTGTAACATGTTAAAATATATTTTTTCCAATATAAACTTGTATTTTCCACCCCCTTAGAGCCTAAACACAGGTTTATTTGTTCCAAGCGATCAAGCGAAGAATGTGTCTAACATTTTTACTTATATTTTTATTTATATCTTTTTCTATAACATCTATTTCTACTAACCGGACGTCTCACCTCGCATGAGCGACTCTGCGCTCCTCCTTGAGGTCAAAACGAGAACTTGTGCGTTCGCGACAGAAAAATTATAAATTGATTGATTAAATTTAAAAACTAATTAGTTAAAAAAAGGGAAAAAACGTTACCATAAGTTAACTAATTTAGTTCAAGAAAAATTATAAAAACGATAAAAAAAAAGTTTTCTTAACAAGCAATATAGCTTAAAATTATAGACAGTTAAAGGTCCCCCTCAAAATTGGTTACCCCCTTTTTCAATCCCTCAGTGAATTTTAAAAAATGACGAAATACGTATATTGTCATTTTATTAAAGGAACTTTTCCTATAAAAATGTCAACCTCCGTTTAACTCCCTTAGCGGTTTATTTTCGAATGATCCTAGTGGATGGGTTTTCTTTAAATTCATAAAGAAAACAGATTTTAATCGTATAAAAGAGAAGTAAGTAATAACGTTATTATGGTTATTACATGAACATCGGTTTTTTACACTCATGCGATAAAATGTCGTCATTGTATAAAAAAAAGTCTGTAATTTAAAACACAAACAACATTACCAATAAAAATAAACATTGGAACTGGTTGCTAAGTTGCTAAGTTGCTATTAACACAATTCATTTTGTTTTTCTTAGCAGACAATTGTGAATAATGATGGTCTATCGCGTGCGCACCATGTAATCTAATTATTAGATAGAACCTTATTATATTACTTCTTAGTTTGATCGTTACATCACCTAATTCAGACGTAAATTGGTTTTTCCTTGAAAATCGTTAAAACTAGCGTGATTAGGGTAAGTGTGCACTGTGCAGGTTATTATCTTTAATTACTATTTATTAGTGACCGACCGAAGGTTCGGTTTTGGTTTCGGTTAGTTTCGGCCAATCTAGTTTCGGTGACAGTTTCGGTTTCGGCCAATAACCGGCCGAACCTTCGGCCATGCCGAAACTCAGTGTTCGTGAATTGTCGCTAACTTTGGGTGGGTTCCTACTAGGCAGTGTTGTCTACAGTGTGAAGTCCGCATCATATGGGATTTTTTTTATTAATAGCTTTATTCGAAATTTGACTTTGGCATCAAGTTTTGCTTCGATCGAGATGAAAACTAAGCAAAAAAAAATAGTAGTCACGTGATTCGCATTATCTGTCAAATTTTAATTTTTTCCAAAAGATAATTCAAAAGTGGGGTTATTTCTGAAAGTATCAAACAAAGTTATTAGAAAAGGTTTTTTTAAATGCAGTTTCTAGCCCACATGCAAAATTTCAGCTGCATAAGATAACTTTGATTTTTTACCCATATTTTGTAAATGGCACCACTATTGCAAAATAAGAACATAAACGTCTTATTTTTGACAATGCTTTATTTTAGATACACACAAGGGTTAATAATTTGCGAGAAAAGCTACAAAAAACTAACGGGTAAAGTAAGTACGTCCATTAGAAGGCAAGATAACAAGCGTCTAGAGTCTGATTATGGACGCCGTCTTAAAGAAAGTAATTTTGAGGTTAAGCGATGTAAAGCCGGTTGTTGTAAATAGGAACATAAAATGCTATTTATTAATATTATGTATTTAGGTTTGTTTGAAACGTCACGTATGCCAAAAACACTCTCTTTTTCGAAATTTTCAAAAGAACATAACACAAAAAACCAGGGTTCGGAGGATATATCAAGCGATATATATCATGATATTTATATTTTGATATATATCGTGATATATATTATGATATTTATATTTTGATATATATATCGTGATATATATCATGATATTTATATTTTGATATATATTACGATTTAATATTCAATAATTAATTTTTTTTTAATTTCGATTATTCAGAATATATCAATCGACAAATCAAACAAAAAAAAAAGTTTTTATATTTTTAAATAATATTAAGGGTGGGACCGTTTTGAAAATATGTTCAGCTTTATTTTTTCTATTGGATATCTTATAATTATTAACCTTTATGATTTATCTGTTTAGTCATTACTCATTAGTTTAGGTAATGTTTTTTAAAGTCAGTTTACTTTAATAAGTATTCTACAAAAATATTTAGTTTTCAATATAAGTAGTATGTTTTTGATCGAAATAGTTGTCCTTTCATTAAAAAGAAATATCTTAAATTGATTTACATATCGGATATATATTCGTTGATATGATACTTTCGAAAATATCATGATATTTTCGAACCCTGCAAAAAACTACAAGTGTTGTAAGTAGGTATAATAAACAATTCAAGAATAAACAATGTCTTTCAAGGCATGAAAGGAAGCAACATAATATTACATACGTTAGGACTAATCAGATTTACATGTGTACATACCCCAAATATCAACATTACAGAATAAATACAATATTTGACCATTTAGCAATTATATGTTATAATTTGAATTTAACCGCAGAAGATAAACAGTTTCAATGTTGTTACGTAACGAGAATTGTTTAATAAAAATATTTTAAAAGAAACCGAAAATTGTCCTGTGTTTCTTTTTTTGTTTTATTAATTATTTTTTATTTTGCAATATATATTAGTTTATTTTTAATATAAAATAATTTAATGGAAAATAATACAATGATTTATGTGCGCATTCTAATACATTTATTTTTAAGTTTGCCGCGCTTTATTGCGAACGTTGATTGGGCGATTGAAAAGTCCACAGGCAGGCTCTAGACGCTTGTGACACATTTAGTTAGATTCTAGCGGCCTACCCTCGCTGATGAGCCATGATACGGCGAAACGCGTCTGGGGATCGACTAGGGGTGGGCGATTTTTAAGGAACAGTGACACAATGCGACTGCTCCAGCTGTGTCACTGTGACAAGTAGTAACTAGCAGCGATTTTCCAGAGCAGTTCTTTATCTCTCGGCGGCTCTATCATTTAATTCATTTCGTGCCCCAAAATTATTTCACTTCTAAAAAAAAAGGTCGACTACTTATACCGAAAATGCCGTACTTCGCAATATAGGCTACATTCATCATAGTAAATTACATTAATAAGTATACAATGTATGTATTTCTATCTACTTGCATATAAAAGAAAATGATAGAAATACGTTTTTTTCTGGTCTCACTGCTACGAAATATCACTGCGATTATTATGAAAGCAGAGCAGGACGTTACAGTGACAAGGGCGGAGCAGTGACAAAGTAGCAGTCTGCCAAATCGCAACCCACTTCTAATTCTGACGAAACGAAGGGAAACAAAAACTCTTCTTATAGTTTTTATAGTAGTTCGTAAATCGTACTAAAATAGTATCAAACTATCAAAAATTCACACTCTATTTAGCTACTCAGTTACTTTTTACGTCGGCAATTAAATTGGAAGCATGCTGCATGGTATGAATTATATTATAACAGATCATTAGGATTAAATAAAACATTTTAAAATTTCTGTAAATCATTTTTTGTGTAATGCCTTCTTGACTGTAATAAAATTACAGGCAAGAATTACTTAGGCATTAGACCGTTTCTCAATGAGCGTTTATATGTAGATTAAAAAATTAAATGGTAATCACTGAGACGAAACTGGCGAAACTCCTACTTTCCTATTTTTGTTTATACCATAAAATGGTTCAGTTCCTAAAAAGAAATTTTAAATTTCTTTCTAATTAGCATTTTACCGAAAATGAAATTTCCTCATTTTAAGAAAGAAATCCCTTCCAGATTAATATAATAATTTTTATGAATATGAACCATGTATGACTGGGCTCTTACGACACGTCACACTATGATGTCAACAGAAAAAAAAATCAGATTGTGATACACAGTGAATTTGTAACGGAATAAACTCAGTACATCCAGTGCCGTTGTTTTTTTTTTGGAAAAAATGTTTGGGCACGGGTATTAATATTTTTTCCTGTGGTCTTTGTTGTAAAAAAAATATTAATAGAGTGTGTCCCAAATTAGAAATATGACGATATCGTCGATATCGATAATTTTTTTTAAATCGCAACCAGTTTCTTATTGCCTACTTTTAAAGTACATATAAGGGTGTTCATTTGAAAACTTCCCACCACGGATTTTCCTGCTTTAAAATGAAAATGTGGAAAATCGCGCGGACCCGTCGATTTTTATTTCGAGGGGGACATCTTTTGCGTATATTGTCAATCTTGTTACTTCAAGCCCCTAGGAGGGAGGGGGGGGTAAGATCTAAATGTTAAATGGATACCCCTATTTTATATAATTTTTTTGGATTCTGCATAAAATTCTGAACATTTTTTAATAAAAGCATTATTAGTCTATACTAAACAGTTTCCGAGATATTGACTCTTGAAAAATGATATTTTTGAACTTTGACAGCGTCTAGCTTTCTAACTGTACGTCTTAGAGCAAAACGGCTTACATGCATATTCGATTTTTATTATCTTTCCAATAGTGTCCACTTCCGGTTAAACCGGTTGTAAGAAATAGAGTACTTCCGGTTTAACCGGAAGTTGACACTATTGGAAAGATAATAAAAATCGAAGATAGGGACATGTAAGCCGTTTTACTGTAAGACGTACAGTTAGAAAGCTAGACGCTGTCAAAGTTCAAAAATCTAATTTTTCAAGAGTCAATATCTCGAAAACTGTTTAGTATAGACTAATAATGCTTTTATTAAAAAATGTTCAGAATTTAATGCAGAATCCAAAAAAATAATAGGGGTATCCATTTAAGATTTAGATCTTACCCCCGCCCCCCCCCCCCCCCCCCTCCCTCCTAGGGGCTTGAAGTAACAAGATTGACAATATACGCAAAAGATGTCCCCCTCGAAATAAAAATCGACGGGTCCGAGCGATTTTCCACATTTTTATTTTAAAGCAGGAAAATCCGTGGTGGGAAGTTTTCAAATGAACACCCTGTATATAAGGTTATACATAAGCACCAAATTTCAAATTGTCATTCCTGGTACGAAACCGGCCAATTTTGAGGAGTTGAAAGCACAAATAAGAGATGATTGTAGGTTAATTTCTCCCGAAGTAATTAGAAATGCTCGGTTTATGCTATCTACATAGATTTCTCCAAGGCCTTTGACAGGGTCAGTCATCGGGTACTTTTGGCCAAGCTTAAGTCTCTTGGTATTCATGGTCCTCTGCTGAAATGGTTTGAAAGCTATCTACATAATCGAACTCAGATTGTTAAGGTTCATAACTTCACCTCAAGGGTTATTGAGGTTACTTCAGGGGTTCCCCAGGGTTCTCATGTGGGTCCCTTACTTTTTAACCTATTTATTAATGATATTCATAAATGTTTTAAATTTTCCTACTATCTTTTATTTGCTGATGACCTCAAATTGTTTTCTCGTATCAGCTCTTCCCAAGATTATGAATTATTGCAATTGGATTTGATCAACCTCATGAACTGGTGTAAATTGAATGGAATGGAACTTAATGCTTCAAAATGTCACTTGATGCTGTTCTCTAGATCTCGCACTCCACCTACATACCAATATGTTATTGGGCAGGATTCACCAGAACGTGTGGATAGTGTGGTTGATTTGGGGTTGGGGATAGTATTGGATCGCTCTATTGGTTTCGTGCCACATATTACAAATATTAAGAGGAAGGCACTAAAAATGTTAGGATTCATAGAGATCTTCGAGAGATTTTATGAGTCCACAATCCTTAAAGTCTCTGTACTGTTCTTTGGTGAAACCCAATCTGGAGTATGCATCCTCAGTATGGAGTCCATTTTATGCAACATATGTAAATAGTTTGGAAACTGTCTAGCACAAGTTTCTTAGATATTCAGCATTTAGAGTCCCAGATGGTTATGCAATGTCTTATCCTGAACTTGAGTCTTTTTTGGTACTGATTTCACTTGATGTTCGCCGTAAGAGGCATGATTTGAAATTATTATACAATATCTTAAACCATGTTTACCATTGTCCGGATCTGTTGGTAAAGATTCCACTTTTTGTTCCACCCAGAAACACACGTTCTAATTTTACTTTCTATCAGCCATTTAATCGCACAAATTATGCTTCAAACTCTTTTCTGCAGAGGTCTATCAGGTTGGCTAACTATTATTCTAACGATTTGGACTTTTTTCATCTGCTTCAAGTTTTTATATGAACCTGCGTCTGGTTACCTGATATTAAGTTACTCCCTGCTGATTTTTCTTTAGTTTGTATGTACGCTTATCTTTTTCCACACTGTGATATTTTGTTATTGGTGTTAACACTATTGTTAATTTTGAGTTTGTTGATTTTATTGTATTAACCTACGTTAAAATATGCATTATTTGCCAATTATTGTAATTTTAAAAAATGGGCTAAGCTGGTTAATAAACAAATAAAACGAGTTTTACGTGCGTTTAGGATATTGCCAAATAAGTAGTGAATGGACAACATTTTGATTTATTGACGAAAAAGTATGAAAGATGCATAGGTTTTTTTATTTTTTATTTATTTTATATAATTAAATGAATTTTTGTTTGTTTAATATCTCATAAATGACATAAATACTTTGTTTATTATTCTTGCCAAAAATCAACAAGACTGCGGAACTATTCTAGTTAAGTGTAGGGACACCCTATGTGGACAGATGGGAAATGTTCTCGCCTTTCCATTGAATGAACCAGCAACGTAGCATTGTATTTAAATTTTTTTTTTAAATAAGTATTTGATAAAGATTAAAAATTGTTACTTTTCCACTTTCCTCTATCTAAAATTCCATTTTTCGACAATTTATAATCGAACGCAATAATAGCTAATTCCACAAGCAGAATTTCGAGTTTCCTTCATTTATCTTTGACAATATATTCAATTTTAGGCCACACCCTATAAAGGTCAAAGAAAGGGCTAGAGTACGATACAAAAACTTTTAATAAAAGTTACTGGAAATGAAGACGAGAACCGAAACAACTATATTATACAGGATGATTAATTTAAAATAAGCAAGGTTGAGACAACTTCCGGTATAACCGGAAGTGGAAAATGGTTGCTGTTTTTTTCATTTTAAGAGAGTGTATCCGAAAACCTCATTATCCAAATTAATTTGCAGGCTTCAAAACGGATTACTTTCCGAAATATTCTAATAAACGGTCACCGTGAGACATATACAGTGTGACCAGTAAAGTCCGCATCATATTATTATGGGATTTTTTATTAAGGTGGGAGTATCAACATGCTTGCCAACCTATAACCTATTTCGCGTAGATTTATTTATGTTTTCTAGCTTTTATACAAAATTTAAAGAAAATCAGTATCGACTTGATATTCTATAGGTTATAATTGACATATTTAATAAATATGAAGGAATTTCATAACTTATTTTAGGAGAATTGTATCGCGAAAAATATCGGGTAAGATTTTTTTTTACATTATTATGTCATTGTCACTCATTGTTCTTTTACTATACAATTCTCCCAAAATTAGCAATGAAATAAATTGATATTTTTGTAATATATCAGATACTACCTAAATAATGTACCGACGATATTGATTTTCTTTAAATGTTGGTTATTAAAATAATAAACTCAGAAAATCAACGCGAAATAGGTTATAGGTTGGCAATAGATTGAATGACGTTGAGAATTCAACCATAATAGCTTTATTCGAAATTTGACTTTGGCATCAAGTTCTGCTTCGATCGAGATGAAAATTAAGCAAAAAAATAGTAGTCACGTGATTCGCAGTATCTGTCAAATTTTAATTTTTTTCAAAAAATAATTCAAAAGTGGGGTTATTTCTGAAAGTAGGTATTGAAAAAAGTTAGTAGAAAAGGTTTTTTTAAATGCAGTTTCTAGCCCACATGCAAAATTTCAGCAGCATTAGATAATTTTGATTTTTTACCCATATTTTGTGAATTGCACCACTTTTGCAAAATAAGACTCAACGCAACCTACAAAAAACTTCTTAGTTTTGACAATGCTTTATTTCAGATACATTTCATACATTTTCAGAAACATTTTCAGAAACATTTTCTTTAAAGTAGCGCCCTATTAAATGTGTGCTTTTCTACAAAATCAAAATTGGGCTATTAAAATTTGGTCGCATGTGATGCAAAGTTTATTTGTTTTTGACTCTGTCCCTATAAGGTAACTTTATAAAATAAGTATTTTTGAAAACGTTTTGTGTCTGAAAGTAATACACCATAATATTAAGACAAAAAAGAACACAGTGTCATCAGTAAGGTGTTCATTAGGTGGAAAATAAATTTTAGTGGTGGGTAAGAAATCCAAATTATTTTATGCAGCTGAAATTGCATGTGGGCTAGAAACTGCATTAAAAAAAACTTTTTCTTATAAGAAATACCACTTTTGAATTATTTTTTGAAAAAAATTAAAATTTGACAGATAATGCGAATCACGTTACTACTATTTTTTGCTTAATTTTCATCTCGATCGAAGCAGAACTTGATGCCAAAGTCACATTTCGAATAAAGCTAAAATCCCATATGATGCATATGTAAACAATAACAATAATTCGACATAAAGTTATAATGATAGTAATAAAACACTTTCCACCTCAGTACGTAATATACTATCTTATTTACAACCATTAATTTTTGTTATAAAAATGGAAATGGAAACTTATAGTTATTGACAAATTTAGACGTTTTAGAGAAATTGCATGTGAAGTACAACGTTTATATTGATTAATAATAATATGATAAATAATAAAAATAGAACCATAGAAAAAGGTATAAAATATACCAGGGAAGATAAAATTCAGTTGATAGCTTATTGCGATTTTGATTAAGGTTAAGCAGGTGATCTAATTACACGTAAAAGTAGGTACTATGTATATTATGTTTTGTGGTGGTCCAGTGAGTTGGCGATCAAGAAAAGAATCTATAATTGCATTATGAACTACCGAAGCATAGTATGTAACAGCAGCGGAGTGTTGCAAGGAACTTTTGTATATTAAGTTTTGGCTGAAAGAACTTGTTCTTAAAGATATTGACGTTATTTTAAATGTTGACAATCAAAGTACCATAAAGTTTATAAACAATGGTGTTTTCAATAAAATAAGCAAGCACCTAGATGTAAGATGCCATTTTATTCATGAGAAGGTAGCTGAGCTCATTAAGTGTTAAAAATCAATTGTTTCATCAATTTCAGGATTATATATTACACTTTTTAGTTTCTCGTATAAAAAGGTTGTTATTAATAATAAGTAGCAGAGATGATGTAGCGCGTCGCGACATCTAGTGTCGTTTTTAGACATTCTTAAGGTGTCACGCAAGCGAACCCCAAACACCGCATGCGGAATTTTCTCGCATTTTGAACCATCGCATCGTGTGTTGTTGCATTAATAATAATATTAATAATAATAATAAAAGTTTATTCAAATATTTTTTGACATTTAATGCTAATATATAATTTTTTTTGTATAAACTATCAATTCCGAACTCAGAAGTAAAATACTTGTTTTGAGTTAAATAATATAATATTTTTGTCAAGAATATATTTCATAATTCAGGCACAACTAGATTATAATATAAAAGGAATATGACATTATTTTATTGGTATATTTTATATCACTACCTATAGTATACGAAGATACAATAGGTACGTTATGTATATAATATATATATTTATTTATTTTATTATTTCATTAAAAATAAAATTGTAGTTATATGTAAAAAAAATGTAGGTAAATATCTATACAGGGTGATTCATTAAGGGTGGCGACCGGCCATATCTCGAAAACTACTAGGCATAGAAACTTGGAGAAAAGAAAATTATGATTAAAGCGGTCATGAGAAAATTCTGGAAAATATTTTTAAGTTCCTCATTTCGCCGCAAGGGGGCACAATTAAATTTTTTTTTTAATTCTAAGTTTCTCCGAAATTTCCCATATTAATGTATAACTCTGATTACATCATCGAAAAGCTTAGACAATTCTGCATCATTTTGGTTTAAGGCTCATTGGCGTACCGGCCTTGATAAGAGTGGGGGAAGCTATTGAATGTGCAAACAATAAAATCGCTGTAACTTGTAAACGACTTATCCGATTTTACTAAATTTAGGCTTGTTTGGAAGGGAAAGGTAAGTATATTCAATCGCCGTATCCAATAGTACACGATAGTGTTAAATAAAATTGCTAGAGGGCGCAATTTGTAATAATAACAGTTTTTTCGATTTTATCCCGAAAATTCAAATCATACGGTATAACTATGACATCATAATCGAAAAGTAGATGAAATTTGGAAGCAAAGATGTGAAGACCGCATTTCTATATCTTTGTTCGTTTCAGAGTTATTGCCAAAACAATAATTTTTAATACAAATTGCGCCCTCTAGCAATTTTATTAGAAACTATCTTGTACCATTAGATACGACAATTGAAGGTTCTTCCAAACAAGCTTAAATTTAGTAAAATCGGATAAGTCGTTTAGAAGTTACAGCGATTTTAATGTTTGCACATTCAATAGCTTCCCCCACTCTTATCAAGGCCGGTACGCCAATGAGCCTTAAACCAAAATGATGCAGAATTGTCTAAGCTTTTCGATGATGTATTGAGAGTTATACCTTAATATGGGAAATTTTGGAGAAATTTAGAATTAAAAAAAAAATTTAATTGTGCCCCCTTGCGGCGAAATGAGAAACTTAAAAGTAATTTCCAGAATTTTCTCATGACCGCTTTAATCATAATTTTTTTTTCTACAAGTTTCTATGCCTAGTAGTTTCCGAGATATGGCCGGTCGCCACCCTTAATGAATCACCCTGTATATTATGTTCACCTCGCCAAAATGGAGGATTTCTTCAGAAATGATAAATTTCGGGGTGTAGATTAATATACATACATACATACAAAATTCTACTTTTTTTTGGGCTATATGAGGTTGCTCTATTAAAAAACGACTGTTTGATACAGTACATTTACGCCATTAAAATTTTAGTTTTTTAAACAGTCCGCTAATGAACCAGTGGATATTTCAACACCATTAATGATTTTAACGTTTAGTTCTATTGAGCGAATGGTAACGTATTCACTTGTTCTGTAGATCCTATAAATACGCTCTCTTATAATTTGACTGGTAACATCTTCTTCATATTAAAGGCGTAATCTTCGAGGATTTTCGCTAGTTCCATCACAGTAATACATTTTTTCAGTTTATAATTTACTAGCGTGTACCCGGCCTGCGTTGCAATGCCAGGCATTATACGCCTCTGAGATAATAATAAAGCGAGTTCACCATCACGTCAAGATTTATAAATGCAAACCCGAACAAATCTCTAAATTTATCAGTGTTTCTCTACAATATTATGCATGTATTATACATAAAAACCTTCCTCTTCACTCTATCTATTAAAAAAACCGCTTCAAAATCCGTTGCGTAGTTTTAAAGATTTAAGCACATATAGCTGGGGACAGACGCGACAGCGACTTTGTTTTATACTATGTTAAGATTACCATTAGAAACTCTGAGAACTGTGCGCAAATTGACTTTTTGGATAGATTGGCACCCAAATCTTGCATTTTCGTTTAAATTGCTCCTTTTGTCATATATTATATCACAAGACCTATAAATTTAATCGATTAAACTATGCAACATATTTTGATCATGATGGAGGAAAATAGTGATCAAAATATGTTGCATAGTTCGAATAAATTTATAGGTCGAGTGGTATACGGCTAGATTATTTCCCGAATAATAATAATAGATCGATATTATTACACGAAATATTACTAAAACGTGAATTATTCATTTCTCAAGTTAAATAAATACTATGGAGAACTAAAGGGTAGGAGGCCGACCGACAATGGCAGCATTTTCAAATTCTGTCCCGGTTTTTTGGTTAGTTCGCTATTGGCCGATAGATGGCTCTCGCGTCCGAAGTGGGCTGATGTTGTCTTCTTCTTCTTCGTTTTTAATATGGAAAACTAGATCCTCCATAGTTTTTAAATTTTACATTTGACAATTGACATTTTATTTTTCGAAATAACAAATAACGCACAAAATATACAATAACGTTTGAAGGCAAGACAATACAAATAACGTTGTATTGTAATTAATTTCCATATTAATAATGAATAATCGTACAATTTATAAAAGTAGAGTTTGCTTTGTGTCGGGGTGTAAGACAGGATCTTCTTCAGAGCTGAAACGCAGCCAAATAAGTCTTTCTAGCTCCAAAGGTAAAACCCTCTAGCTAGAATGTTCCTGTATTTTAAAAACGAAGCATCGTTGGAACTTTATACAGGCCGAGTTTACTAATAAGTATAACAAAGTAAGTGTAAATTCATATAAAAGTCCTTATTTGTTCCTTAAAGAACTAATTTAAATAAAAATAGTTATCGCGTACATGAAACCATTTATTTGATAGCCCACTTCGAGCACGAGCGCCATCATACGGCGACTCGTAAAGCTGAATTACCGATGCTAATTTGGGACCGAATCCAATGCATTGCGTTCGGCCTCCTACCTCAAGTCCTCCATAATAAATACAAAAGACGTTTTATAACCAAATTATGATGCTTCGTTGATGTTTGTGTTTCTCTTACCATGGTTACGCAATTACGCATCCCATAAATGCATTGAAAAAGCTTGCTTAGCAAAGTGTGTATGTAAATATTACAAATTCTGACATATTTTCATCGCCTTATGTCAAAATATTTGTATAAAAATTCTATCAAAAATGGCGTATTTACTGATAAAAACCAATATAAGATTATTCAGACGACTAAGAAATTAATGTTTCTTTATAAACTGTTGCCGAGAATTGTAAGAATTAGTGATAAACGATAAAACAAAAACCAATATGGAGGACGAAAGTTTAACCGCGGTTAAACATTCTTGGGATTTAATCAGTTATCTAAACAAAATTTATTCGAAAAATGATAGTGTCTGATTGGTCTATTTGATAATGAGGGAAATAATCTTTTTTAAACCAGGATGATATTTGTCAGACTAACAATAGTTTTTACCTATAATATATCAAAATTATATCCTTAAATGAATCGATCCAACCATCGTTCTCTTCTATATTTTCTTGCATTTCAAGCAAAAACCACAACAGCGTTTTAAGAAACTGACAGGATATTCCGAATTTCCCGTAAAAACCACGGCCAACCAGTTGTTAGGTTTTATTGACACATTTTAACTTGGATAATTATTTTATATACGACTATTTGAAAGTATCTGCTTCCAAGTTATTATAAGAGGTATAAGTTGCAATATGAGGACAAATTCCTGAATAATCATCAATTTTGGCATGGTGAGCGTACATTCCGAACATAGTAGATATTTACGCCAAAATGGTTAATCGATTTATTGTTATAGAGTTATGCTGATTTACCTGTCGAGCTTGACCATATCCATCTGTTATTTGCAACTGACACGGCGGTATTTTGAATTCTTTGCCTGCTCATCTGCTTTATGTGTCCCAATAGTCCCAATATTTTCTTTTACACTGTTTAAAACTTAATCGAGTTGATATTGACAGTAAACACATTCATGGATTAGGGTATTATGGTAAATAAGTCAAACAGTGACATCGACAGTTATGAACTCGCCTTACGACGTATAACCCACAAGGTAAAAAAAACTAGAAAAAATACTCTTCTGTTCACTAGCGAGCATGCAGCATTTGTCATGTAACTTGGCGAGAAAGTTGCGCAGATATTCTTTAAGAAATCCCGCGCACTAGCAACTTTTGTTATAAGCAACTAAATAGTTTATAGTCACCCAAAAAGTTGCCCATTATCTTCGGCAGCGCGTACCTAGAGAATAGTTGCTTAAAAAGGTCAATTTAACCATGGATTTTGTAGAAATTGCTTGTGTTTGTGCTCTCAGTTTAGCTAAAAAAAGAAAGCAAAAAAAAAAGTTATTTTGGGTTAACCCAATACTAAGCCAAAGACTTTTTAATGAACAATTTTATAAGTTGTTTGATGGTTTGAAAGAGCATCCAGCCAAATTTTTGAATTTATTATAAAAAACGGGGCGTTTTTCCACCTCTATAATAAACAATTCAGTATCTACCGACATGGTTTCTTATTAAAACTTGTGTTTACCATGTAAAACAGCACATAAACCTGCAGTTCTGATTTCTGCGTATAATAGTTAACAAAGCAACTAAATAATCGCCGGTGCGCGGCGACAGGTTTAAACAAGCGTGGTTGATAATCACCGGCAACAGTTTCATCGCCGTCAAAATAAGACGTGTTGTAATTTTTTAGTTGCTTCGATTAAAAAATCGCCCACACATGCCAAAAGCGGTGGCGTCATGCCGCTGGCGTTGTCGGTCTCGCCCCGCCGTCAATCGAGACACACTTGACTCTAGCGGGTTTTGCGGTCAGGTAGCGACGCCGGATCTTTCGTTATTTTGTTTCAGTTTTCAGTATTCCTACGGACATGAAACTTTGAACATGACGTCAAAGATACGGCAACAAATATTTTGGACCGAAACAAGAAGAAAAGCGATAGTTATTAGTGTGGCAGAAGCAGCTAGATTGCTACACCAGAAGAAAAGGCGCTTCTGGGTTCACCCTTTTCTTACTAAAAGGGAAAAAGAAAAAATATTTCAGACATTCTATTCCGACATCCGCAAATATGAAGATACATTTTTTCAATACTATAGGATGTCTAAAAAGTTATTCGAAGAATTGCTAAATACAACATAAATTGCGTAAAAATGAGACACGCTCAACCTTCCGCAATTTCTAGTGTGCCGCGTCCCATTTGATACTGTTGAATATCGTCCCTTTGGCGGCCCGCTCCCTCCGGCGTTCCGAGCGTCATTCCACGTGCTGTTGGCGGGAAAAATATTGTCGAGGCGATGCCGTCGCCGCTGACGGGCTTGTATGCCACGACTGCTTTGATTGCATATGTTCAGTAAAAGCGGCCCGCCAACGCCAGCGGCATGACGCCACCGCTCTTGGCATGTGTGGCAGGCGCCTAACATTTAGTTACGTATGTTTCATTTATGTGATTAAACAGTCGCTTCGGAAAAGTTGCTAGTGCGCGGGAGGTATATAAATGTAAATGGGCAATGGGCTTTTAGCAGTGACGTCGGCATTTTAGTTTATTGTGCCTTGCGATAAACACACAATGATTGAATGTAAACATAACAAATGATGAAAAACATTTTCGTATTCGGTGTAAATATTTATTATCTTATTAAACACGTAGTATGCAAAATTTAAGGTGGTCAAATATTGTCTCCCTTTTTTATTTTAGGGGATATTAAGGGATAATTTGACGAACTAATGAGGTTTATTTAGTCAATAAGGGATTATTTAGAATAATATAAATTTGAAATTGGCGAAATTAACAAAGACGGTTCTGAAACTTTATAATAAAAGCACCAGTTAATATCAATCACTGACACGGACGATTGATGACATAACAGTTAAAAAATTTGAAGTTGAAACTGAGAAAATGAACAAAATTGTAAAATAATTCATACCCGTATTATTTTATACATATAAAAAATAATACCGTGCGAGCAAAAATTATTTGCATCAAAGAGGGCTTAAGGACGTAATGCTTAGCCGTAGAGCTTAATACCTGTTGTGTGTCAGTAACTACCTAAATTAACAATCAATCAGTTGGTCCGTCATCTTTGACAGCCGTTACAAGTAATTTGATTTATCGTTATTTTTTTCAATTTCTTGAACAATTCACACAATGGGCTTTGCGGAACAGCAGAAAACATTCATGGTTGAAGCGTATTTTCGAAACGGGGTTAGAGTAAATGGTGAGTGGCAATACAATCCGGGTTTGTGTATGGACGATTTTCACCAACATTTTCCAAACGTTACTTTTATTGCTGGGGATTTTTATCATTGCCTGAAAAGAACCGTGGCTATGTTTAGGGAAATAGGTTCTATACAACACAAAAAAGAAACAGGAAGACCATCTATAAGAACAGAAGAACTTGTTGCAAACGTTCGTGAAATAATGCAAAATACGCCAACAAATTGTATAAGACGCCTGTCCCAAGAAGTGCGAAAATCTTATGGAACATGCAGGGCTATTCTTAAGAAGCAGCTAAATTTATTTCCTTATAAAGTGCAAGTACTCCAAAAAATACAAGCCGCAGATTTTGAAAGATGCAGGAATTACTCTCAATGGTTTACCCAAAATTTATTGGAAATAAATGATTTATTAGACCTGACATTTTTTTCGGATGAAGCCTGGTTCCACCTTTTCAGCAATTTATGTAATTATTTTTATTTTTCTTTTTGTACATTCTTACTTTGTTAATTTTGTAAACAACAAAAATAAATTTGTATTTGTCTACTTATTTTATTACTCATTAGTTTGGCATATCATGTCATAGTCACATTCACACACACAGTCACCATTCATCCTCCATTAGGATCTTCCGATCACAAACTTATTTCAACTCTAAGCGAGCTGCCAATTTGTTCTGAACAACCTCCTAAACCTCGTAAAATTTGGCACTACACATCAGCTAGTTGGGAAGACCTAAGGGATCATTTTCGCACTTTTCCTTGGCTGGAAGTATGCTTCTCTTCAGATGATCCATCCGCTTGTGCTCAAGAGGTCTCCGATGTCATTCTTACTGGCATGGAAGCCTTTATTCCTTTCTCCAAGAAGCGCCCTTCAAATGGCAAGCCCTGGTTTAGCAAGAACTGCGAGCGTGCTGTCAGAGCTAAAAATCTAGCTTACCGACAATGGCGTAAAAATCCTACCGATGTGAATCGCACCATCTTTGTTACCGCTCGAAACCAGTGCAAGCAAACGATAGATCAAAACAAAGAGGCTCACAACATGAGGATCAAAAATAAACTTCTCGCCAGTCCTAACGGATCTAGGTCCTTTTGGTCAGTCGCTAAGGCCGTCAGTCAAAATTTTACCAAATCAAATATTCCACCGCTAACACGTTCTGACGGCACAATAGCAACCACGGCTGAAGATAAAGCGAACTTACTCGCAGAACTCTTTGCTTCACACTCCACGGTAGACTTTCAGGGAAAAACACCCCCGAACATTCCAGCAGTTCGATCGGAAATGACTGATATCGTATTCCGTCAGCGTCCTGTCAAACGAATTCTGAAGGGGCTCGATGCCAAAAAAGCTTCTGGTCCAGATGAAATTCCTATTATAGTGCTCAAGAAATGCGCCGATGAACTCACACCAGTATTTTGTAGACTTTTTAACTTATCCTACAAAAAAGGAATATTTCCATCTTGCTGGAAAAAGGCGCGAGTCCAGCCTATACCAAAGAAAGGCAAGAAAACCCTGCCAAACAACTATCGACCAGTCGCATTGCTTTCAGTTATATCAAAGGTGATGGAGAAAGCTATTAACCAACAACTTATAAAATACCTGGAAGGCCTTAAAATTATCAGCGACCATCAGTATGGTTTTCGTAAGTCCAGATCAACAGGAGACCTGCTAGCCTATGTCACTCATCTTTGGAGCAACGCAATCGAACATCATGGGGAGTCCCGGGCTATTGCACTGGACATCTCTAAAGCCTTTGACCGTGTCTGGCACGAGGGGCTCCTAAGCAAACTGCGTTCTTATGGTATGCCCGGTCGATTTTGTTCATGGTTGTCTAGCTTCCTCAAGGACCGCTCTCTGCAAGTGGCGATTGACGGGTTTCTCTCAGACACCTTCACCATCAATGCTGGTGTTCCTCAAGGGTCCATATTATCTCCCACTCTCTTCTTACTGTACATTAACGACCTTCTAGCGAAAACAGAATTATATTGCTTTGCTGACGACAGCACACTTATCTCATCTTTTACTTTGAAACCTCAAACATCGGCTACTGACGCACATCTTCGCAGACAACATGAGGTATCACGCCTCAATAAAGACCTGGAAGAAATTTTGTCTTGGGGTGACAGTAACCAAGTCGAATTTAACGCTCAAAAAACCCAGGCTGCAGTTTTCTCTAAGAAGGTCAACATTGCAGAACCCGATATCGTTATGGCAGGACACGCAATTCCACTGACTTCGTCTATTAATTTGCTGGGTGTCAACCTGGGAGGAAATATGTCTTGGCATAATCACGTAGTGGCAATCGCCAGGGCAGCTTCTCAGAAGCTCGGTATACTTTTCCGTACCAAAAAGTTGTATACACCTCAACAACTTTTGACACTTTATAAAGCCCAGATTCGACCATCACTGGAATACTGCTCTCATATCTGGAGTTCTGCACCGAAGCATACCCTTCGGTTGTTGGATTCCATCCAAAGGAGAGCCGTTCGTCTAATCGGCGACCACGAGCTGACTAAGAACCTCGACAGCTTAGAACATCGAAGACATGTTGGTGATTTGACTCTCTTCTACAGATATTTTCATGGCAAGTGTTCGACAGATATTGCCCGCTCGATTCCACCTAGAGTAATGCATAGCAGAAACACACGACGAACCACTGCCGCCCATCCCTATGTGGTTCAACTTAGTACACCCCGAACATCATTGTTTCAGAACTCTTTCATTTGGAGGACGTCATCTTTGTGGAACGGCCTTTCTGAGACCGTGTTTCCAACCGAATATAACCTCCAACGATTCAAGAAAAACGTGAATCGCTTTCTTCGCACACGCACCGCTCCCAGAGCGCCTTAAAGGATTTTCCTATAGTGCTTGTGCTCGATCATAAAAAAAAAAAAAAAAAAGTATGAATTTGACAAAATTTTAACCTAGATTTGGTTAGATATATCGTCCCCATATCATTGTGATCTAAACCAAGCCCTACGTTTTTTAATCCAAGCCTTCTTTGACGCAAATAATTTTTGCTCGCACGGTACTTATTTATAACAGACCGCAAAAAATTATGAAACTTTTACAAGTGCGTTAGGTTTATTGACTTAAAAAAAAAACTTATGTATCATGGTTTCATTTAAAAGTTTTAAGAAAAACGATAAATTCTATTGATTTTTCAAACAGCGCCCTCTCGATCGCCGTAGAAATCAAAAATTATAAATATTATAATGCAAATAATAAAACCATTACATCTGTTTTAAACGAGACCAAGTTTAAAATTTTTCGTTGCCCCTAACCAAAGTTGCTTACTTTTTCCCATAAATGTGTCTTTCCTCCCACCCAAGTGCTAAACTAAAGCGGCTCATAAATATGTCAAGATTACAACACATACATTTTTTCATACTTTTTTTAAATAGGCGTATTAAAGAGAAACCATCGCTTTCTTGGTTGAGCATTAGTATTACGCCCTCTAGCGGAAAGCTGTACGACTAATGGTTTCCTTGATAAAGCCGACGTCCTTTCTTATTTGACCACCCGGTACACAACAAAAAACCACCATGAAAAGGTAGTCTGTTCTGTCTGTTTATAAAATAGGAATTGAATGTGTACTCTACAAGAAAGATTGTATATATTTTCTTTTAAATGTCCTATTTCCGAGAAAAATACAAAAAAAGTGATTTTCTGACACAAACAGAAAGGTTCTTTGGAATGTGTCGCATGAAAAAAAAACAATAGCCGAAGATAATGCTTTAGGGTTGACGCTTTCCAATGTGCCTAATGACAGGGTACACTACCTGGGGACCTGTAGGGTAGGCTATCGTGCTTGGACTCAAATGAATTAGCAAAATTTCCTCTTTTATATACACATATTTTTTCAAGAAGTAGCAATTAAATGGTTGGTCTATTTGCCTTTTAGTGACTGGTTATGTAATTAACTCATGTCGTTATTCGAGAAAATAAAATCAATGAATAAAAAATATATATAAATAATATGAACCACTAACAATATTCTTAATAGCGAGCCCCATAACCTCATCTACTTACCTTTAGTAAAAATTCACAAATATGCTACATATTTAGGATGTACTGTTATAACTTCTTTGTTCGCAGTGCAGTTGTTTTCTCATGCTTACCTGAAATTTTAAAAATATTTATATTTTTACACGTAAATAACATTTCTTTACAATAGAAGCAAACTTAACCAAGTGCAAAATCCGATGAAAAAATAAAATTGCCAAAGTTAAAGGAAACTGATTCGCTTTTTATTCTCAAGTGAATATATCGCCTAAAACAGCAATCGTTTGTTCTGGAAATTTAATAATTTTATAGAACACATTTTTTTATTATTTCTTATTAACGGAATTTTTTATTTCAGAGGACTCCCATACGTATATCAATAACCTAAAAATCAATTAGTGAGAGTCTTAAAAACTTTTACACCGATTACATCACACTCTGAACTGGTGTTTGTTCCCACCCTTCACTCACGGACAAAATATTAGCTAAACCATTGTCTACCTATAGCAAACTGCAGGCAACTGACCACTAGGGTTGGGCAAAAATAACCGGTTATTTGATAACCGGTTTTTTTAAATCGGTTAACCGGTTAATAATCGGTTTTTTGTTGCTCAGGTTAAACCGACAAAAGGTTATTTATTATCAATAACCGAAGATCGGTTATTAACAGGGATTTTGTTGTATTTATTGTGTCTTTGGTCTCATTATTGGATATAACCCTAGAATAGGAAAAAAAAAATAGATATAAAAGTTCTACTTTAAAGACTGTATTCTTGTGTCATAACGGTAAATTGAAAGGCACAATGGGAAGAAAAATTGGAAAAGGTTATTCACCGGTTATTCAATAACCGGTTATTTTTTGTCCGGTTAACCTGGCGTAATAAATAACCGGTTAATCAATAACCGGTTATTTTCCAATAACCGCCCAACCCTACTGGTCACCTTCCAGTGGAAGTCGTCCGGTGAGGCGGGGCTATCGTACGGGGTATAATTTATCCAATGTCAGTGGGATGACATTCCAATCATTCCATACGGCGGTAAACGTCGGTCTCTTTGAGACTGTTTACCGCCGTATGGAATGTCATCACACTGACTTTGGAATAACAATACCTCAGGGCTCGGTGTTGGGTCCAGTGGCGCAACTACGGGGGGGCTAGAGGGGCTAAAGCCCCCCTTTGAAGTTCCTTCAAAATAGTAAAATTTAAAACGTAAAAGTTTCAATAAATACGTTATGTTTACACTTAGTTTAAAATAAAAGTTTGTAGTATTTGGGTAGTCTTTTTTTATTATAGCGTGTTTTATTTAACAGCCGTGGAAAAAAATATTTTCTACGAAATAGTAAAGAAGATTTAAAATAATTATTTAAAGTAGGTATGTGTTTAACGATGTTTTAATATTTTACTTATCCTAGAAGGTGTAAAAAAAAAATTTAAGCACGTTAAAAATTTTAAAAAATCGTGAGGCTAATTATTATTTCTACAATTTTTTATGCTACCAAAAAATTAAAGGTAGCCTTTTTAGATTTTCTTTAATAGACCAAAAAAAATTTGCCTGCGGCGCTTTTTTTAAGAAAGAAAGAATGATCCTCTCTGGTAGCCCCCCCTAGAACGAAATCCTGATTGCGCCGCTGGTTGGGTCCGCTGCTTTTCCTTATTTATATTAATGACATAAATCACGCCGTACCAAACTTGAAATTGATACTGTTCGCGGACGATACCTCTGGAGTGGATGCTGATATAAGTATGGAGAGACTGGATGAACGAATGGATGCCTGTATGAGAGAGATTGAAGTGTGGTTCAGGACCAATAGGTTGGCTTCTAATGATAGTAAGACAGAAAATAATAAATTTGGACTCGGGGACATCGAGGGTGAAAATGCTGGAGAGGTCAGATTTCTGGGAGTGTACTTGGACCCTCATAGACATGTTGAACATGTAGCAGAACGTCTTGCAAAAAACATATTCTTACTAAAAAATCTAAAGAGGATACTCCCACACTCCTGTCTTCTCCAGACGTTTCACGGTGTGTTTCAGTCGTTAGCTTGCTATGTTATCTTGGTTGGGGGTCATTCTATACACATTCGGCATGTATATTTAAATTACAAAGGAAAGCTGTAAGGATCGTTGCCGGACTCGACTACAGACAGGACGCCAGAGAGGCTTTTAAACAACTAAGCATCTTGACTATTCCTTGCCGTTACCTGTATGAGTGTCTAATTTATTGCCATAAAAACAAGCAACAGTTTAATCTGAACCGGTTCTGTCACAACTACCCAACTAGACAGGGAAACCAAATTAGAATAGACTATCATCGTCTGGAACGAACTAGAATGTCTTCCAACTATTACGGTCCTAAATATTATAACTGCCTTCCCATACATATAAAAGAACTGCCTGAAATACCTTTTAAGAATGCAATTAGAAAACTATTATTGCAGAACGCTTTCTACAGTGCTCAGGAGTTTTTGGATTTTAACATAATTTGAACCAAATGCCTATGCTTCTCTGCTGGTACAGTGTAATGTGAATTTTAAATGTATGGTATACTTTTTTATAAGCATGAATTTTAATATTGTATTGTATTTTAGTGTGTTTTTTAAAAACATAGCTCTAAGATTGTTCTTTTTTTCTTACTTTGTGACGTCGGTGCAAAGGCGGTTCTAGACCTCTTAATTAGGGGGGACTGAAGCCCCAGGGAGAGGAGGCCCACCGCAGGTGCTGCCGGAGGCTAATTCACTGAAGGTGGAAAATTTTGAGGGCGCCACGCCCAATTTTTACCCAAAAGTCGTTAAAATCATTGAAAAAATCACGCCCTCGGCGCCCTCTTGTGTTTGCTAGGTAGTAGATATATGGATGGATGGGGATGTTTAAAAATCAAAAATACAGGCAATATTTTTATAATTTGAAAGTTAAAAATGTTTGACACCAGTGGGATTGTATCCTAAATTTACGAAAAAATCTTTGCACAAATAAATTTTTATAAAGCTATTTTTCTACCCACTTTTTTGGAAAAAACGTTAATAGCATCTTCCAACTTTACGTCGAGGTCTTTTTTTCATCCTAAATCACATTGGGTCATTGGGTGCTAAATAAAAATCATTATTAGTTGTGTTAGTAGCAGTTTGGTAGCGAAGAAAAGAAAGCTTTGTATGAAAAAGTTAATTAATAAATAGGGAACTTGACAAAACTTTTAAATGGGGAAAAAATTCTATAAATCATAAGTATATATTGTCATAAAACATATGGCAGCAAAAAAAACAACATATTTCGTCCCAAAAGACCGCTAGCAAGATTTAAAAATGCCCCAAAATTCAAATTATCCCAAGCGGGTAAAAACGGGTCGTGACGTCAAGAAGTATAATTCGTGTGTGACATCCACGAAATAGGTTATAGGTTGGCAATAAATTGAACGACGTTGAGAATTTCACCTTAAATCAACAATACAATAACAATAAACTTTAAAGAATTTTTACCACGTTATCACTGATTTTTAAGGAGTAGGTAATAATTGGGGAATATTTTTTTTAGGCCTAACTAAATCATTATTAAAAAAAAATTGGAAAGTTCCCTATTAGTAAAATTACTAAAATTATGTAGATATATAGAATTTTTTCGATTGCCACATTTAAATTTGGGGGGGCTAATCCGAGATTTGGGGGGGGCTTAGCCCCCCAAGCCCCCACCTAGAACCGCCTATGCGTCGGTGAAATATTGTAATATTGTTAACCGTAATATATTTGAATGAATGAATGAAACTTAGCTAGTATTTGTCATTTGATTTATAAAATGTTTTCAGAAAAGTACCTAATTTTCTTTACTACATTATGCTTTTTTTTATTGTGACATGTCAATTTTCTGCAATAGCGATTTAGATTAGTATAAAACTTGAATTAATTCAAATATTGTTCGCGTGTAAACACCGACTCGAAATGTGCAAAACACGAATAAAACTTTCACGATCGATCACCATTTTGTCAAGAAATGCTGACATTGTCATGTTACCTATAGAGGGCTAGCCACACATTTGAATTTAAAACGCGTTAAACGAACATTCTAAAAACTGGTTCACTGGTTTTAACAGGTAAAATGCAAATTATTAACAATTTTTCCTATCGCCTGCAGATCAGCCATTATATGTAGGTATTACGAAATTTGCCTAATAACCCTTGTTTATTATTCATAGGCTTCCAATCTTTAACTTTTTGAATGTAGCATTTAGGCAATTGATAAAAGATATGCTTTAGAAAATTATAAAGTGATACAGGGTATATTGAGTTAAAAAAAATATTTTTTCAGACTTGCATTAGGGCCACAGTGCCATGGCTCTACCTACCTATACATCAAATTATTTATTCTCGACGCTTAACTCTATTTGTAAATAATTTAAAATTAAGACGTTGATACCTAAGGCTTCTTTTATACTGGGATTCTGAATGCGAGATTCAGTATCTGGAATTCAGAATCTCACGTGAATTCTAACGAGATTCGGAATGCATACTATTCCAGTCTTGCGCGGTTTCGGCAATTTTGTGGAGGCGATTAATTTCAGGGCCGCACGCTTCTGTTCAGTGTTAAGATGAATGCAGTAGAAGAAGCGCTATTGCTGTATTATTATCAGATCGTGTGTAAAAAAAAGAAAAAACTTAGGAAACGTAGAATGTGGAATCATCCAATAATCAGCGAATGTAATACAGCAAGAGGATACGTTTTAATGTATAAAAATTTAAGAGAACACTCTGAGACATTTTTTAACTGTTTCAGAATGTCAATTCGGTCTTTTGACGAGCTACACAATATCTTAAAAGACAAAATTTCTTTAGCTACTTTCACCCAGTGTGCCTGTTTTATTGTTTTATTCGAATAGTCTTCTGCCGAAGTATCCCATAAGCTTGGACGTGTCTGTATTGACATTGACGATATGAACTTGTCAGTGTCGAAAAGAGTTTTTAAAACATCCATATTGAATTCTTTACTCGTAAACCTAACAGAAACGGCCCTTAATACGGATCTGGCAGGAGGCTACTGAACGAGAATCGCTGTGAAAATTCTTACATATAAACCAATGCTAGACCTGTCGCCGATTCGAATCCCGTAGCCGGGCGGCTAAAATTAGTGCGATTCCGAAATTTAGAATATACTATAATATATACCGGGGTCTGGGATCCGGAATCTCGGCTTCACATTTTTAACGTATAGCGCTTAAGCGAAGCGTTTAGACGGGCGTATTCTCGGAAACAGAATCGCGATTCTAAATTTCGGAATCGCACTAATTTCAGCCGTCCGGCTACGGGATTCGAATTTCGAAAGGAAACTATGCATTCCGAATCTCGTTAGAATTTACGTGAGATTCTGAATCCCAGATACTGAATCTCGCATTTAGAATATCAGTATAAAAGGAGCCTTACGGTGCAAACATTTTCTGGCGCTTAACCGTGCCGAATAAATTCCATATGCCTATAGGGCTTATAACATACGATCAAAGTAAGAAGTAATTACGACTTCGAATTAGGAATGTTTATTCTATTTGTTTTTATTTGGAATATCGACGAATACACTTTATTTTGTGTTGTGATTTGAAACAATGTCCTTATTATGCTACATGTAATTATTAGCTAAGTTTTTTCTTCTAGTTGTTTTTGTTGATTCGATATGTGCGGTCTAAGCTTCTTGCACTGCAGCCTTCTGGCTTATTATGCGCCCCAATCTTGTCAGAAAATGTTGGATCCTTTTATAATTTAAGGTCCAGTAGTCTCCTACCAAGTTTGTCATGCGAGAGTTGAATATTTTGCGCGTTAGGGCTGCGCACTGTATGTATATATCATATTATGATATGAGGTGCGGTTTCGTGCTCTTTACCGCAAAGCCTGCATTCTGGGTGGGTATATGGTAAATTCCTATACGTTGAAGGTAAGTGACAATGGCATGTTAACAAGCCTGTCAGTTGTTTTAACTGGGTACGCGTTAGAATTAGCATTCTTCGAGGGTTTACCACCCGTTGAGTGTGTTTAACTAGGTGTACCGTTCGATCGAAATAGATGTTATCTATCATTTTGAGCAGATCCGGCCCTTGCTATTTCACCAGATTTTTCATTGCCTTTTATCCCTCAATGACCGGGAACCCACAGGAGGTCGACCTTGTTGTTCTTGGCCGAAAGTTCTTTAAGGTCGTTAAGGCATTGTAATGTTTGATGTAAATGGGTTGGAGTTCAGACCCTTAAGGGCAGCTTGGGTGTTTGACAGGATGTGTATCTTTTGGTGGTAGCCATTTTTAAGATACCTTTGTAGGTACGCTTGGTACACTGAAAAAAACACCTTGTATTCCTTATATCCTTATAAGAATTCACATCCTACTCTTTATACAGCTGTTTAACACAATATTATGTGACAGCAAGTACTGTAAGACAATGAAAGATGCTAGACCATTGTGTAGTGATAATACCACGGTAATTTAGTTAATAGAAGTTATTGCTACCATAGAATGGTTTATACCCACTATTGCTCTGAATACTCACAGTAATTAATTATCAAGTTCTATTGAGGGTGTAATCTGGTTTTATATACTGTGTTAGTTCCGACTGGCAGTTGTAATGAAACTTGACATTATTGATAATAATATTTGCTTGCTACGGTTAATAAAGCATATATTTACCACTAAAAATCAGTACTGTAGTTCTCAAAAATTTAAACAGCTTCTAGTGTGATATTGTTTTTGTGGTTTAACGTTGCATATGATTATCTATTATGCAACATGGTTTACTGAGATAGTTAAATTCGTCCATAGATTATAAAGTCCAATACTAATGATGGGTTGTGCGAATTAAGAAGATATAATTTATTTCTCTATAGTTCATTATTCAACAAGACTGTGCTGCTAATGGAAGTAATTACTACCAATTCAATAGAACCCCTTTTGCCGCTTTGATATTCTAGTAGCTTATTTTTCGGCACTGAAATTATTAATACAAACAAAAATTTATTTTACAATTTGAAATAAAAGCAACGATAGTATTAAAATGTCTTTTTAGTGAAGAACGTTTCCTATGAGTTTGTAATTAAAAGGCATCTAAATAAATGAATTAGATTGCTCAAGGGACATCAAAGGTCGTTATAGGTTCATTAAAAATACAGAACTGCCAGGTCGCATGCAACATGTACAAACCTCGTAAAATTGATAATAAAATGGTGTTGTACATTTATCTACTTGTTGGAGAAAGAGCAATAAAATGAATGAATTCAAACAAGGGGGGATTTGGATTTCTCCCAAAATGTTAAATAATAGTGAGAAAAATCTGTTAGCGGGTCATGTCAAAAGGGAGAAAATGTTAGACATTTGAACAATGGGCAGGAAGGTGTTTATTCCGTCACATCAACATAAAAACCTTTGGTTGTGTTGCCGACTAGAGTAGCCCACAGAGTTTGTTCGAACAAAAATGGCGAACGCGAGACTGCATCAGTTTTGCTTAGCTGTTTAACCAAAAACTACGTATTTATAAAGATACTATATTAGTGTGAAGTGGCGGCAGTTTCCGAAAATATTCATAGATGTGCTTTTAAAATCTAAAACCAAGAGCTTATTTATTTATCCAACACATGACAGTTATGACTATCATTATCAATGTCATTTTAGACAAGTAAACTATCAAATAATTCACGTTTATATTTATTTTAAAGTACCAAGTATTATATTTATTTATATTACTATTACAATTACAAGTAGAATTCACATTGATATTGAAATTAAAGAAAAACGCTAAAGGTTTATTCGAATTTGAAGTACTTGTAAAATTCGTTGATTCATTGGAACCAGACGCTCCCATATCGGTACAGCTGCTGATAGTGCTAAAAGACGCCGACACATTATAACCTTGTATTTTTTCTGCAATTTGTATTTTGTTATGCACCGATTCTTCTAGGTATCCTTTTGCTACCGTCGAGGACTTCCATCCTCCGTGACGCTTCAATGTAGTCATGTTAGCCCCTGCATTGGCCAAAAGAGTCGCCGAAGACCTGCTCAGACAGTGACCGGTGTAGTGCACTGGTTCCTCCAATTTAAAAAACATTGCAATTCTTGAAGGTATCTTCGACAATGTATTTATTCCCACACCCTGGCTGGTATTGTTATTCCAAAGTCAGTGTGATGACATTCCATACGGCGATAAACAGTCTCAAAGAGACCGACGTTTACCGCCGTATGGAATGATTGGAATGTCATCACACTGACATTGGATAAATTATACACCTCCCATTTTTGTAAAAAAACAAAAAAGCAGCTAGAACTAGTATTCTTTGGTCTCAAAGACATGTATTTTTTACACAAATTGACTGGAAATCCTTCTTCAAGTATGGTGAAACTTCTCGATTTCTTGGTTTTAGTGTCTGGCAAAACTACGTAAAAATATTTCCCTTTGTCTTGAATATTTTCTATTTTTAATTTGATCAATTCATCGCATCTACAAGCACCGCTAATCCCCATTATCAAAGTCACTTTCATCGTCTTGGACTTCTTTGGTTTGTATCCCTGTGATTTGCTTTTCAAAAAGCTCGTTAAATTGCCATATTTTGAAATGTCGATTTTTTTTATTATAAAGGTGAATAGTCGAGCGAAGCATCGAGTTTTTATTTTTGGTCCATAGCGACGATGAAGCTAATTTTTTTTGCAAATGTAAAAAAATAAGCCAATAGAACATTTTCATCGATACCTTTTATCTTCCGTGAATTCATCCAAGACTCAAACATTTTGAACTCCTTGTCGTAAGCATCTCGGGACTTTTCTGGCAAAATCTGCATCGCTGCTTCTTCCGCTTCCGTAAGGATATCCTCAGGAACGTAATTTTCATCGGTTTCCTTCATTTTCTATAGGTTTTTTTTCTTCAAAAAAGCTTCCCTTTTCTGCAGGGAAAACTGACAAGTGTCAAAATTTATTTAAACATTGCTAACAATGTATCATGCCCATGGCAACCAAACAATTAACCAACTTTGACCAAAATGTAAAAAAAGTCACTGTCAAGTCATTCTGACATTTATAGGCTACTGAGACGCAAGTAGCTTTGATTATTTTTATTTTGATTATTTTGATTATTAATTATTATCTCATAAAAAAACGATTTCTTCCACTTGTTGGATAAAGCATTGTATGCCACTCGTGTGTTATGTTTCCAAAGTCACGCGAGAAAGATTTATTAATATATATAAATTCTTAGTACCATAAATAACTATTAATCATACCCAACCCTTCGATTTTCACTTTAATCTAATAGTTTTAAAAAATATCACAGGATTTTCTAATTCCCTAATTTGTAAGCGTTCACCTGGCTTCACACATATTATATACGGTTGTGCGTTTGGCTTGACGAGTTTTTTTTTATCGCGTACTTCACCAATTTGTCACGTTATCAGTAATTTAAATTTATCACCACTATAATCTTTGAATATCGAGTATACTTATATTTAAATATAATTACAAATCTTTTGTTTCAGGCATGAACGAGATACTTGCATCAATAACCTGAAAGTCAACCTCAATCTTTCTTCTACAAAGGATTACTTTAGGTCAACCAAGTCAAAACGTCTAGGTGGGCAGTCAGGATCGCAGTCAATTAATCCAGACATAGAACACAGGTACTAAACTAACAAGTGAAAGTATGACGAATCCAAATCTAGTGAATAGGGTGGATGGGAAACGATCTCAAAATTTAATTCGGCTATTGTTTGTCAGGTTTATGTGTTGGTTGTACTGATAATAAGAAACTTTCATTCTTGGGGGTTTTCATGAATCGCTTGTTTCAATTTTTTCATTAAAGTTCTGCATAGCATTCACCATTTAATTTTTTTTCTTCTAGTGAACCAATAAGTAAATGGCTTTTGCATTCTAAAAAACGGATATAATTAATTTTCCAGTCGATTAACTTCTTTGGAACAGATTATTTTCGGGTAATCCAAAGAGTTCTTGTGATGTCACCTCATTATGTAAAATATTAAAAACTCATATGATATGCTTATAACCTTAAACACAGGATATACAGGGTGTCTTAAGGTAACTGTACATTAGAATATTTTGGAAAGTAATGCGATTTGAATCCTGCAAATTTAGATAATGAGGCTTCTGGACACGCTCTCTTCAAGTGAAAAAACAGAAACTTTATGCGACTTCCGGTTATACCGGAAGTTGTATTAAACTTGCTTATTTTTAATAGAACACCCTGTATAATATATTTTTTCTCCAAATGACATTAAAAGCGGTCTTTTAATGACACCTGACAGGCTCAAAAGGTGTCATTAAAGATTAAAATGACAAGTAAACACAACAATTCAATAAATGTCATAAATAACATACATAAATATAAAAAATACGATTTTGCGTGAAATTGGAACAAATTTGGAGAAAAAATTATATGAACAAATAACTATTTGTGATGTTCCGTTTTTGAGAAAAAAAAATTGACTTCTAACAGAGGGTATTGCCGAAAATTGAATATCTTTTCAAAAATAAAATACTTAGTGAAAATCGAAATTCCGGTTATGGAATTAGATGTTAAGGTGCTCGATAATGAAGGGTCGGAAAATTGAATTTTAGATAGAGGAAAGTGGAAAAGTAATAATTGTTTATCTTTATCAAAAAATTTAAAAAACTTCATATTTGCGATGCTACGGTACTGGCTCAACAAATGGATAGGCGAGAACATTTTCTATTTGTTAGGGTGTCCATATACCTAACTAGAACAATTTTAAACTATTTACGGTTTTTCGCAAAATTTTCCAAATATCTTATTGATTTATGGCAAGAAGGCGCGCGTCTCATTTGTCAGTTGAAATTATGTATTACTTTGTTTTTCGTAGCTTTCTTGCCAAAAATCAATAAGACTGAATGATATTTGGAGAATTGTCCGACACTTCAATATTGAGCAGCATATCTAATTTTACAACCGGAATTTCGAATTTCAATTCTTTAACATTGAAAAGATATTTAATTTTAGGACACACCCTATTAAAGGTCAAAATTTGAGAAAAACAATTTTTTTCTCAGAAACGCATAGAATAGAATACCAAAACTTTGAACAACAGTTATTGGAAATGAAGAAAGGAACACAAAAACAGATACGGAGTGTTCTATTTTAAATAAGCTAGTTTGAGACATTTCGCATATATGTATTTGGTGTTATTTCGTTTGAAGAGAGCGTCTCCGAAAACCCGATTATCCAAATTTGCAGGATTTATATCGCTTTACTTTCGGAAATATTCTAATGGACGGCCAATGTGAGACACACTGTATCGCGTTGCGTAGCTATCTATTATGTGCCTTAACGATCTCACAAACTTTAGACCATTTTGATTTTTTTTTGTTTAGACAAATGAAACGTTAGCCTACTACATGATATAAATAACGACCTCCATCTATTGGTGATGTCAGAATCTTTCCAATCCAGTCTAGTCAAATTAAATTATGTTCCAATAAAGTCTGTTTGTAATATAAATGTATTCAAACTGTTGCCGTTATAAAAACCTTGTTGTCTGGTGATGACGTCGCTTTTGCCAAATCCATTCATCGAATATCCATCGCGACGCTGACGCCCATGCAAAAGTCGGTTTTCTTTAGAATTCTTTCTTGGGTTCATATAATGTAATGATTATTCACTAGAAAGTTTGTTCACTGTCAGTAATTTACAAATATTATGAAAAAACTTTAATTTATTCAACTCATAATAATTAACAAACCTACAGAAAATTAATTTCCCTAGGGTATAATCGCACGATATGAAAACAAAAACAGGAATAGCCAATAGTTTAATAAACAATGTCGAGGAACCTACTAATGATGAAATTAACTGTTAAAGGTTCCTACAGGAGATCAAATGTAATCTTTTAGTCGGACACCCTTTATACAGGGTGACTTTTTGAAACCTTACAGTGACTGTATTTTCTACGCTAAAGAAGACATCAAATAACCAAAAATACGATTTCTATAAAAACGCGGGGAAATAAAAGTGAGGCATTATGCGGACCACCCTCACGCACTCCTGAAGAACTATCCGCGTTCACTTTAAACTCTTTAATGGGACTACCCCACTTGTGACAACTCTCTAGAAAGCTTAAAAATGCTTTTCAGCTATATCAAAATTAATGAGTTTTAGGTACGAAATGTTGAGAAAATGTTTTAAAACTGGCTGTTGTAAAGCTTGAGAGGAAAAATGAGAAAATAAACGTAAATTATTAAAAATGGTCCCAGGCATAAATTAAAACATTGTACTGTTAAAACTGTCTATTTTTTGCAATTACGCAAATAATAGGTATTTGTTTTTTGCTCTTTTTTGTAAAATCTTCAATAAAATTCGTATATTTTAATAAAAGGCATCCTGACAGAAATGTCAGTCATGTCTACATAAGAGATTTGGCTTCAAAACTTTAAGAAACTGAATCCGATGGAAATAAAAGATAACAACCTACAGTTTAAGACGAAGATATGCAAATTGAGGATATTGGCAATTTTCTATAGGTACATCCAAAGATGTCAATGCGTCATTTAGCAACAGTTATCGTTGTATCCAGAAATTCTATTAAAGTATTGAAAATGCATAAATTTCACAATTACAAAATGAAAAAATTGTGACAACTTGATGATCCAGACAGAAGAATTCAGTTTTGTTGAACCACGACAGGCTCTGCCTTACGGCAACACCCGAACTTTTTTCCTAAATAGGCATACAAATAAGCGATCTGCCCCTACTAGAGCGACGTTAATCCACATTATTTTACAGAGGGGCACACTCAATATTCCTAAAAAATCAATGTTTGGGCTGAAATACTGGGAGGCGATATCATAGGGCCTTTTTTTATTGAAAGAAATTTAAACGGCCAAGTTTATGCTGAAATGGTCAACCAAAATATAGAGCATTCGATCATGAACTTAAAAACAAAGAAACTTACAAGGCAACGTAAATTTGAACGAAGAACTTCTACACTTCCAGCAACATAGTGCTCCCCCACACTATTCTGCTGTGGCGAGAGAATGGTTGGACCAAAATTATCCAAAACAGTGGATGGGCAGAAGAGGTACAATTGAGTGGCCGTCAAGATCACCTGATCTTATCCTTATGGACTTCATTTTATGGGGTTACATTAAATTACTAGTTTACAAAACCCAGCTGGCTTCCTTGGAAAAATTGCGTCAGAGGATAATTGATGCTTGTCAAAGTATTAAAAGATACATTTTTTGGAAAGGGAGGAATTGAAAAATCGACTTTATTTCTGTTGAAAACAAAATGGAAATCATCGTGTGCACTTAATAAAATAACAAGTTCATTTTTAATCATTTACAAAAGCCAGTTTAAAGACATTTTCTCAAAATTTTGCTTATATTTCGTACTTAAATCTCATTAATTTTGGTATCGCTGAAAAGCATTGTTGATAGCTTTCCAGAGAGGTGTCACATGTGGGGTAGTGTCATTTAAGATTTTAAAGTCAATGAGGGTAGTACTACAGTGGTTTGTGAGGGTGATCCGCAAAATAAATGTGTTTTTGGTTTTTTGATATCATCTTTAGTGCAGAAAATATAGTCATTGTAAGTTTTCAAAAAGTCATACTGTATATCCCAATATTTGTCCTCTGCTCCGATATGATTCTAATCGACACCACACTGTACACATAATAAAGTTTTATTAGTTACTAGGCCGTCACCGCACGGAGAAAATGCTTTAGACATTTTTATTGCTGAGTGCTCAGGATCGATTGCAGTTCTGTTTTATATTTCTCTTCGCATAAGTAGAGAACGAGACCCATAATTATCGAGAGTAATACCACAAGTGCCTCAAAATTACCGATAATACTGCATGAAAGCATGTTGTATTGTTACTGCATGACTTTAAGCAATCATCTGGTACCTATAGATGAAACAATAACAAATGAACCTATTGCAAAAATCGTATTTCATTCTGAAGTAAATCAACATACAAATGTCGCCCCTCCACTGAGGCCATTATGACGTTATTTTATTCATTTCCATTTAGGGATGTCCAATGAAAATGTATCGCGAAAAAACATCGCTGTTTGAGTTTGCGTGCATCGAAAATTTTTAAGTAATAGTGAACGCAAGTAATAATATATACTTAAAATAAGGAATAAAATGTAGTTCCGCTAACAATTTGTCTGATTGTTAAGAGGTACTGTGGAAATATCACCGGAATTCTTGAAGGGAATTGTCGTAAGTAATACCAATGCCTTCTGAGATTTAAGGAGGAGTAAATGAAACAGAATGCAGACCTTGTTCATTAAAAGAAATAAATTAATTTTTGACGTTTAACTCGTGAACCAAAGATACAAACCAAACTGTATAGTCGAGAAGCAAACCAAAATGGCAGTTGTATTTTGATATTTTTGTCACAGGAGAAAAATGGGTTTATTTTGCCAAAACACGAATTTTTAAAAATAATTACGATCTTCTTGTTCCAAAGTAATGAAAAGATAACTTGTACCTTTTCATGGGCAAATTTGTTTTATCGATGTCGGTACTTTTTAGACTTGTATCCAGGAACCAAGAACGCAATAACAATATGGCATTTCCCCACTTAAGAATTAAATTAGACAATGGAGATGCACTTATTATTTAATATTCATAAAAGAACATCCGTGCAAATGCAAAACCAACATCGAATAAATTCAGCTGATTTCGTAAGGTCACGCGCAACGGAATTCATGTGTCCTTAAGCAGGGTCCAGACAGAGGCAACAAGTGGCGACTACAATGTCAACTTTTGTCGAAGTATGTTTCTTGTCATAGGGAACATGTGGCAGAAACAGGAAACCGCGTGTACACATATACGAAACAATTTTTAAGTTTTTTTTAGGAAGTTTTCGTTACATGAAACGTGTCGCAACTATTGGAAACCAGGTGTCTACACAGGAAAATAAAATTCACGAAAATCAGCTATATTCAACGGAGACAAGCGACTGACTAAACAAACCGACCGTTCACACAAAAGAAACATAGAAGCAACTTGCAACTTGTCGAAGCGTGTTCCTGAATTTCCTTTGAAGTTACCGCTCATCGAGCGAAACACGCGACACGGGGAAACTTGGGTGCGGCGACTCGAGCAACCAGAAACATGTAGCCAAAATCGGCAACTTTGTTTCTATAAACTAGTCATTGATGACAAAAGTTACTACTTGTTGCCTCTGTCTGAACGCCGCTTTATATTGCTACAAAACAGTGTTTTTAATTTTGGCAGTGTTGATTATTATCTTCTCGATAACTTTCCTGATTTTGGCAATTATTTTCAACGTACCTTCATAAGATTTCATACAATATTACAACTTCCTATAGTTTTATAACTTTTATAAAGCAAGACACTTTGGCTTTGAATTAAATAGTTTTATTTTAAAATAATAAATTCAGCAGACCTTTAATCATTTATTGAATTAAAAACAAACCGATGTCAACGTGTTGTCATGATTTGACAAGAAAAACTAACCTAACCTCAAATTATTTAGTCGAACTCCGTGCCGCTGACTTTAAGACGCCACCCGTGGTGGATCTTACCTCTCGGATACCGGCCAGCGTCGGACTGATGGCCATATAGTCGAGGTGGCGTTTGCCAGCCGGGCCCCAGCCAGACGCGGGCGCTTACGGGCCTGACCTGCTTCTTGCGGCACTTGCCGCAAGCCAGACGGCACGAGCTACGCCATTAAATCTCTATTATATTTCTACGTTTTCTCGGGTTGGGCTATCGAAAAGTAAATTTCTGGATTTTAATAGTCCAAAAAAAAGAGCGTGGCACCTAAAATTTTTTCTCTTGTCAAATTTTGACAGCTGTCAGGTATAAAACGAAGAAGCGATTTTGACGAAACAAATTATGGGGTCGTATAGTATTCGATGCGGAGACTTCGGAAAAAATAAGCAAAAAATTCTCCTGTCAAAATTTTACAGCTGTCAATATGTCAAATCGTTTAAAAAAAATGGAATTATTAAAAAAAAACTATAAGAACGTATGTATATTGACGGTGGAAACTTGAAAAAAATACGCAAAAAATTCTCCTGTCAAATTTCGACAGCTGTCAGTGTACCCGGCAAAATAAAATTTTGACAAATTTTTTTTTAAATTTCGAAAATTTTTGTCGTTTGTTCGGGTTTGTATGTATGTTAGTTTGTAACCGACTTTTTAACCCGATTTTGACCCACTTTAAACGGTCAGATTTAATTTAAATTTTGTAGACTTATCAAGAACCGCTGACGACAATACAATAATCTACTAATATAGCTCACTCTACTAAAAAAAATGTTTTTCTTAACAATAACTCAAACTAAAAAATTAAAAATAAATATAGTTTAAAAAACACGCTTTAATAATCAATCAAACTAAAAAGCAGAAAATAAATATACTTTAAAATAATTCTTGAAATTCTTAATAAAGGCAGAAAATAATAATGAACGATAAAAATTAGTATTATTGTGAAAAAGCGTGGGTCGCTTTGTGCTTTATTTTCTGCCTATATTAAGAATTTCAAGAATTATTTTAAACTATATTTATTTAGATCTATACAGGGTGCCCCAAGGTGGATGGCGTATTAGACGTTTATGAAGAACTAAACAACGGATCATTTTGAAAGTTTGGCCACCAGGATAAACGACCATGATCTACAGTTTAAAAATAATTTTGACCATGTGGTGTTGCCGCTTCTACTCTTAACCGGCTATGGAAATAACACCGCATGGTCAAAATTATTTTTAAACTGTAGATCATGGTCGTGTATCCTGGTTGCCAAACTTTCAAAATGATCCGTTATTTAGTTCTTCATAAACGCCTAATACGCCATCCACCTTGGGGCACCCTGTATAGCTCTAGAGATTCTGGTAAATCATTTAGACAATCCAGTCCACAAATTAACTATTTGGCACTTGTACTCCTCAATTTGGCATGATTAAAATATTAAATTAATGTACTGACTTTAACTTGAAATCTCTTTGAACATTTTTAAAAAGGTTTTTCTTTATGTACCCATGTTTATGTAAATAAATAATAATAACGCATTGGCCAGCAAAGTAATCAAACTTCCTACGCGACCGGGTAAATGGAAATTTTGGGTTTCTAAAGAAGTTACAAACAGAAAGGGCAACTTTTTGAATCTACATAAAGCAACTCAGCTTGCGGATTAAATTACTTAAAATACGTTGCCACATCCCATTAACAATAACAACATCCAACAAGGTTTTTGCCCGTGAGTAATGTGTTGTATACATAAGAAGTATAATATGGTAAATAGGTATTTATAAGTAATATCAAACTTCATCCTAAACCACCGAATAGATAGTGACCGATGGCGTTTAACACAAAGCGTTACCTCTTCGAGGCTGGTTTCCTATTTTTGAGCTGTTCTTTTCTATTTAAGTTATCCACCAAAACAAAGATAATATTATGAGCCGCTTGACATATAAAAATATTGTTTGTAATGGAAGAACGTCGATCTGTTTATGTTCAAATTTTATGCTGCGAATTTTTAATGGTTTCTAGTTTTGTGCCATTTCAGGAAGATTTTTATTATTAGCATACGTCTACAAAAGGTGCATGCTAATTCATGATGTCAGTGCTGAATGTGAAAAAGCCCATTATTTACTGCCTATTTGAGAACAAGACAATATACTTTCTTAAAAAATGTATTTCAAGAGAAACTTGTTTATTTGTATTAATTTTTGTACATTTAGTGTGTATCAGTCAATTGAGCTTAGGAGTAAGTTTAAATAAATATTCTCGCTTAATGAATTTAAGTCTTCCTTTATTATCCGTTCTACAGAACTACGGGGAATGGGAATTCTCCTGGCAACTTGCGGAGCGCTCGTACCAGGTGCTCTTTCGGAGCAAACTGCCAAATTTGAAACTTGGAGAATATTTTCCTAAAATAATTTTAGATGAATCGTTAGACATAAGATGACAGTAGTTTACTCTCCTGTGTTCGTGCAGTCATCCAGCCCACTTCCTTCGCGTCTTGCAATGGACTGCGTTAAGGAGGGGCGGATGGGCCCACCGGGATACCGGGAGATTTCCCGGTGTGCCGGTCCCTCAGGCGCCGATGGGCGCCGCCGCTGTTTGCGAACTTTTTTCTTTTCTTTTTTAACAATTTGAATTAATTTTGAAAATAATCGAAAAAGCAAAAAACCAGAATTTACTTAATTTTATATTAATAATAAATATTTTTTTCACCTAAATGTGTTTTAAATGTAAAAAATGAAGTTTGTTTTTTTATTTATGAGTTATTATAAAAAAATATGTCGTAAGTGGATGAAAAATACATATTTGTCTTTTTAATTTTTTTGTTGGATCGACATGACGCGGCGCCATTTCAATTGACTTCCCGCGCCGGTCCGAGGTGTCCCATCCGCCCCTGGCGTTAAGTGAAATTTTTTAACGAAATCGTAAATTGTGCTTTTCTTTTACTGTAAAGCAGGAAAATTTCGTAAAATTTCACTAGCTTTGAATCCTCTTACAATTAAAGTTTTTATAAAACTTTTATCGTCATTACAAATTACCATTTTAAACAATTTGATAATCAAAATAAGTGGAATTTCACAACTGTCAAAAAAAAGCAAATAGCAATGCAAAGCAAACATAAAATAACCGATGTTTGTCATCGCCAGCTTGATAATGAAAAGTAACAATAGAAAAAATCAAAATGAAAGTGTTAAAACATACCTACGTGTCTTTATTTTGTCATACGTCAGCTATTTTTTAACATATCTGCATGTACGACCTCTTATTCTGTTCAGAAATGTTTAAGATTTTTCACTTAAAGATATACAGTGCTATTCAAAAAAGTTACAGCAAGTTGTAAAGTTTATCCAAGTTGAGGTGTGTCCTATTGTGTTTTTTAACAAATGTCATAAATATGACATTAGCGGTCTGTCTTGATCCATTCTCTCTCAAACAATTTAAAAAAACAATAAAATCGGTCAATAAATAAAAAAGTTATTATACAGGGTGTTTCATTAAGGGTAGCCACCGGGGCACCGGAAACTACTAAGCATAGAGACTTGGGGAAATTTTTTTTATTATTAAAGTGACCAAGAGAAAATTTTGGAAATTACTTTTAAGTTCCACATCTCGACGCAAGAGGGCACAATTGAAAATTAATTTTTAAAATTATGAATTTCTCCGAAAATTCCCATATTAAAGTATACCTCTGGTTACATCATTAACAAGCTTAGACAATTCATCATCATTTTGATGTGAGGATCATTGGCGTACCGACCTTGATAAGAGTGGGGGAAACTATTGAAAGTGTAATCATTTAAATCATTGTAACTTCTAAACGACTTATCCGATTTTACAAAATTTAAGGTTGTTTGGAAGAGAAAGGTAAGTACTTTTAATTCTCGTATCCACTGGTACATCATAGTTTCTAATAAAATTGCTAGAGGGCGCAATTTGTCATAACAACAGGTTTTTTGATTTTAACCCGAAAATTTAAGCCATACGGTATAACTATGACATCATAATCGGAAAGTATATTAAATTTGCAAGAAAAAATGTGAAGACAGCTGTTCGATATCTTTGTTCGTTTCAGACTTATTGCCAAAACAATATTTTTTTTAAAAATTAGCTACCCGAATCGTTGGATTGGAAGGGGTTGTTTATTTCCATGGCCACCTAGATCCCACGATTTAACTGTATTAGATTTTTCCTTCTGAGTATAAATAAAAGACATTGTTCATAATACGCGACGAACCACACGGGACAATATGATTGAGCGAATTGTAAATGCCATAAATTCGATTTCATGAGCTGAATTTGAAGCAGCTATTGCTAGTTCTAGAAGAAGAATATTAATAGTTGTATTTTGCAAAATGGAAGTCATTTTAAACATTAAATAGTTCTTCGATTATTTCGTTAAAAAGTATCCATTGGCCTTTAAACACGCTCTAAACTTTGTTTTTTACATAATTTGGACTAGTCCTAAGCCTAGATAAAATGTAAAGGGAGGCATGGAAAATGGCAAATAAAAACTTAGTATTACTAATCCTACCTATGGAACTATAAAAACAATAATTTCTTCGATTAAAGTGTTAAAAATTATTATTTTGACAATAACTCTGAAACGATCAAAGATATCAAACTGCGGTTTTCACATTTTTCTTGCACATTTAATCTACTTTCCCATTATGATGTCATATTTATACCAACTTTCCCATTATGATGTCATATTTATACCAACTTTCCCATTATGATGTCATATTTATACCAAATAATTTGAATTTTCGAGATAAAATCAAAAAAACTGTTATTATTACAAATTACGCCCTCTAGCAAATTTATTACAAACTATCGTATACCAGCGGATACGACAATTAAAAGTAGGTACTTACCGTTCTCTTTCAAACAAGCTTGAATTTAGTAAAATCGGATAAGTCGTTTAGAAGTTACAGCGATTTAAATGATTACACTTTTAATAGTTCCCCCCCACTCATATCAAGGTCGGTACGCCAATGACTCTTAAACCAAAATGATGCAGAATTATTGTCTAAGCTTTCTAATGATGTAACCAGAGCTATGCCTTAATAGGGGAATTTTTGGAGAACTTTAGAATTGGAAAAATTAATTTTCAATTGTGCCCCCTTGCGGCAAAATGCATAACTTAAAGATATTTTCCAGAATTTTCTCATAGACACTTTAATCATAATTTTTTTTCCTTTTTATATGCTTAGTCGTTTCGTAGATATGGCCGTTGGCCACCCTTAATGGAACACTCTGTATAAAAACAAAATTCCGGTTTTTTTAACAACCCTACATAAGGCTGATGGCCTTCTTAATAATGCTATTTATGAGCGTTGCCCATTTAAAATCTTAATGTATGATAATTCCTAGGCCTTTATGTTTCTTCGTCTACAGTGTGACCAGTAAAGTCCGCATCATATGGGATTTTTTTTTATTAATAACTTTATTCGAAATTTGACTTTGGCTTCAAGTTCTGCTTCGATCCAGATAAAAATTAAGCAAAAAAATAGTAGTCACGTGCTTCGCATTATCTGTCAACTTTTAATTATTTCCAAAAAATAATTCAAAAGTGGGGTTATTTCTGAAAGTATCGAAAAAGTTAATAGAAAAAGTTTTGTTTAATGTAGTTTCTAGCCCACATGCAAAATTTTAGCTGCATAAGATAATTTTGATTTTTTTACCCATAATTTGTAAATGGCACCACTTTTGCAAAATAAGACTGACCGCAACATAAAGTTTATTTGTTTTTGACCCTGTATAGGGCAACTTCATAAAATAAGTATTTTTGAAAACGTAGTTTATGTCTGAAAGTAATACACCTTAATATTAAGACAAAAAGAACACAGTGTCATCAGTATAAAGTGTTCATTAAGTGGAAAATAAATTTTAGTGTTGGGTAAAAAATCAAAATTATCTTATGCTGCTGAAATTTCGCATGTGCATTTAAAAAAACTTTTTCTAATAACTTTTTTTGATATTTTCAGAAATAACCCCACTATTTAATTATTTTTTGGAAAAAATTAAAATAATAGAGATACCTAATGCAAATCACGTGACTACTATTTTTTTGCTTAATTTTCATCTCGATCGAAGCTGAACTTAATGCCAAAGTCAAATTTCGAATAAAGCTATTAATAAAAAAATCCCATATGATGCGGACTTTACTGGTCACACTGTATATTATCTAGGTGGGTCCCAATAAGTTTTTTCGATATCTAGTCATCTAATAACAATTTTGCAGAGATAATAATCGACATAAAAGTTTTTTCAATATTCCATCAATACAAAATAAATGTTTCCCATTATGTGGGCAACTTTATGCCCGTCACTATATTTTGATCGATCAAATTATGATCAGCCATAAAATCTGTAAGGTTTTTTTTGGAGTTCCATTTATAACCTGGATATAAATTATTTATAGCGCTAAAGCCAACAATCGATATAAACAATATAAAGTTTGCTTGTTATGTTTTATAGAAATCGATTTTCCAAGATGTAAACAATTGTCTATTAGAATTAGAATCATTAATTTTCTTAAATCTTTTCGGAAATTCCTTTAAAACAATTTGTTACTGTAACTGATTGCCAAGGTAAAACGTAAAATATGCATCCCACCCAAAATTTATTGTAAATTTATACATATTATTGATCATTAATCGGGTCATTAATTAATGTAAAAGTATTGGTGGCGTTGTTTAACACGCATAAATAGCCATAGAATTGCGGTATTGAGCTGTTTAATTACATTTTATTTAAATTTAGTTATTCTATCTTTGGAATATAAACGGATGTGGTGTCCAATAAGATATCTGCTAAATACAATACATACAATTTTTTAGAAAAAAAAATAACATACTTTAAAAATATCTTGACTAAGTAGTATGAAAAATAAGGACAATAAATACTAAAAATATACAGGGTCGCTAATATGTTGGGAAACAGTCGATTATTTCTCATAATAAGATAGTCAGCGAAACATGCTAAATAAAAAAGTTTTGGGAGGTTTTAAAATCTATTACCGTGCGAGCAAAAATTATTTGCATCAAAGAGGGCCTTGCATCTAAGGACGTAATGCTTAGCCGTAGAGCTTAATACCTGTTGGGTGTCAGTAACTACCTGAATTAACAATGAATCAGTTATTCCGTCATCTTTGACAGTCGTTACAAGTAATTTAATTCATCGCTAATTTTTCCAATTTCTTGAACAATTCACACAATGGGCTTTACGGAACAGCGCAAAACATTCATGGTTGAAGCGTATTTTCGAAACGGGGTTAGAGTAAATGCTGAGTGGCAATACAATCCGAGTTTGTGCATGGACGATTTTCACGAACATTTTCCTAACGTTGCTTTTATTGCTGGGGATCTTTATCATTGCCTGAAAAGAACCGTGGCTGTGTTTAGGGAAACAGGTTCTATACAATACAAAAAAGGAGCAGGAAGACCATCTGTAAGAACAGAAGAACTTGTTGCAAACGTTCATGAAATAATGCAAAATACGCCAACAAATTGTATAAGACGCCTGTCCCAAGAAGTGGGAAGATTTTATGGAACATACAGCCGCCGAAACTATTAACTACTTACGCAATTTTTTCGACGACAGATTGATCAGTTTTCGATCAGACATTGAATTCCCACTAAGATCACCTTGTTTAACGGTTATGGATTACTTCGTTTTTCCTCATTTAAAGAAAACTATTTTTAAAACACCAGTTGCAAATTTAGAACAATTACAAGAAAGGATTATCCAAGAATGTGGTAACATTTCTCCAGAGATGCTGGTCAACACTTTCGAAAATATGAAGAGACGTGTGAATTTATGCTTGGAGCATGGCGGTGGCCAATTTCAGCAATTTATGTAATTATTTTTCTTTTTCTTTCTGCATATTCTTACTTTGTTAATTTTGTAAACAACAAAAATAAATTTGTAATTATTTGTCTACTTATTTTATTACTCATTAGTTTGGCATATCATGTCATAATATGAATTTGACAAAATATTAACCTAGATTTGGTTAGATATATCGTCCACATATCATTGTGATCTAAACCAAGCTCTACGTTTTTTAATCCAAGCCCTCTTTGATGCAAATAATTTTTGCTCGCACGGTAGAATAAAGAAAAATTAAGTATATAGGATGAGCCAAAAAGTTGTAGCTTTAATAACATCCTGTATATTTAGAAGATAATATAGTGCCCGCGAAAATAATTAAAAGAGAATAATTATTTCCGCGGACACTATATATATTTTTATGGCTTTTCTTAACGGATTGCGCGCATTCTAGTGGGTGCCGCTGCGTGATCTTGTTCTAATCTGCAAAACTGCAGATTGTTTCAGTGAAAATGCTAATAGCGTTCCCTATACTGGATTGTGATACACTTCGTGGTTTATTTAGTTGTCTACCTTTCGATTATTACCAGTGTGACTGCCTTTTGTATTGGAGTTAATTCCGCTGGGATGGCGCTACGGTGTATTATTGGCCGCTTTACTTTTGTAAAAGGCTTTAATATACCGCTGTTGTTGAGATTGCTTGGGTTCTGGCTGCCCGTAGATTCCTAACAAGGACGAAACGGCCGTCGTGGTCTACCCGCCCCAGGGTATCCATTGTGCTTGGATCCCTGTGTATTCTAATATAAAAAAACAGTTACACACTTGTCCGATATGTCACAAATGTTCTCTTTTAATCCTGTATATTTTTCGTTATTTCGAGAAAAAATATATTTTTTTATTGTAAAATATATGGTTGACAATGTTCACTATTTATCAAAGAAATTAATCAAGGGGGTTAAGATCTAGCGATCTTGCTGGCCACTTAATTGTATCTCTTTTACCTATCCACCTTTCATTCCAATATTGTCGGACAGTTTGCATGCACCTTCCTGCTGATATCCGACAAATAAAATGGTGCATATAAACGAATTTTCCTTTAGGCTGGGGTTCAGCTAGGAAAAAAATGGTGAACAATCATAATAAAATCATGGAAATGCAAAAACTAAAAGATAACCGTCTTGTTGAAATTTTTCAAGGAATGAATGGATTCCGAATTAATTCCAATTAAAATATTCATACCGCATGTTTATGTCCAGTGTATTTTTCCAAATTCTTGTGTTTCTATATTAAAAAGTTTTAAACTTTAGTTCAAAGATAAATTGAGCTTAATTCAAGTCTTAGAGAATCAAAACTTCATTAGGAGCACTTTAATGAAGAAACCAATTAAAACATCTTTAGCAAGAGCGCTTAATAATCCCAACGATAATGACAACAAAATTCCCTGAGAGGAAACATTAATTATTTCCTGTTATAAAAAGGGAACATTTTTATAATTTCGTTTTAAGACAACACTATACAGGGTGTTTCAGAACATGTGGGCAATCTCTCGGATTCATGTAGATTAGGTGAAAATAACATGATAAGTTCTTATAATATTTTTTCCTAAGAGCCCCCCTCGAGGAGATATATGCCCCTAAAGACCGGCCCTGAAAACTAGTTTTTATTGATAGCCTTTGAATCGCCCTGTATATTTTGATTAAAATTTAGTATAATATACACTATGGAAAGCTTTATTAAATAGGTTAATAATAAAATGTATAGTTCATTCTGTGAGCCAGGGACGGACTAGCTTGGGCATAAAAAATCTTACATCTTTGACAGGTGTCATGCAATCGGGATTTTTATATTCTTTTTGGATAGCTTACGTATTTTAACGCAAAATAGATACTCTTCGTAGATTTTGATAAGTTGAACCGTTTTCGAGAAAAATCCACTTGACCGTTAACATGCTTTAAAAAGGTTTAATCGTACCTGTCAGTCCGTCCCTGGCCTACAGAATAAACTATACATTTTATTATTAACCTATTTAATAAAGCTTTCCATAGTGTAGATTATACTAAATTTTAATCAAAATATACAGGGCGATTCAAAGACTAGTTTTCAGGGCCGGTCTTTAGGGGCATATATCTCCTCGAGGGGGGCTCGACCCAATAATTTGTTTCGTCAAAATCGCTTCTTCGTTTTATACCTGACAGCTGTCAAAATTTGACAGGAGATTTTTTTGCGTGTTGTATTGTCAGCGGTTCTTGATAAGTCTACAAAATTTAAATTAAATCTGACCGTTTAAAGTGGGTCAAAATCGGGTTCAATACGGACAAACAAACAAACAAACAAAAATACAGGTGAAGCTAATGAGAGCGTGTTAAAAAAAGCAATATACCCGTTAAAAAAATTAAATTTTCGATTGATGTTGTATTTAATTATCCTTTGGTTATCTAAATGTAAATCTTAGCCACTGACGACCGACGACTGTCCTCCGCAAAAATCCAGGTATAGGGAAAACTCCTTTTATTAAAAGGTCCTCGGGATCAAAAGGTTTAAAAAAGTTTTTGAATAAATTCCAAGCTTACCTACATTTTACACTTAGATACTGGTGAAGGAAAACAAAGATAAGACCTAAATAAATAAAAATTGCCCAAATGTTTCAGGAAACGACGTAGTTTTAAAGAAAAATACACCCTTGGCAGTCTCGACAACGTTTCTAATATTTCCTGGGAGGAAAACGATTTAGATGAACAATCGACTTTAAGGAGGACTAGAAGTTTCGCTATTTCACGCGAAAACCTCTTCTATAGTCTGGATTATACGGACACGACAGAAAATCAGAAAAGAAGGGCGCAACTTATACCAAGGGCCAAGCTTATCGAAAAGGCCTTTATCAAGGACTCAAGGTAAGGCCAGTTTGAATTATTATAGAGAAATAAAATTTATTTGAAAAGTTAACCCATAGCCGGAGAGTTATATTAGGTATTTTAGAACAGCTCCTGCACCCGCCTTGTTGAAAAGCTTCGGGAGAAATTCCTGTTTTCTACTACAAACTTGGGAAATCGCCATTACTTACTCCAATTCTCTAATGAGAAGTAAAATATCTCTACCTAGGAAAATAACGTTAATAAAATAAATAATCACCTAGGTAAATAATGAAAAAAATTCTATACCGGGTGTTCCTCAAAAGACGTTAACCCCTATAACTTTTCTGTATTTATAGATATTAAAATGACATTTTAATACAAGAGATGAGTCTGCATTTACTGGCATAATTTTTAATTTGTTGGCACTTCCGGTTTGACCGGAAGTGATCTTTACTTTGATATTTTAAATGGGACATCTTGTATATTTTTACTTATTTGGGTTTAGCATAACATTCTGAGTAAAAGGACACTTCACTTGTCATTTTTTGACGTGTTATAACATTTTTATGTTTATTTTTTATTTTCAATATAGAATACCTACTACAAACTGGTTAAATCTGTTAATTTATAGTGAAGTAGTATATGAAAATTAAAATTATATCAAAATAATTGACTTTCTAGGCTTCACAAACGTTTAAAAAATGAAATTTTGTTTTCTTAACATTTACTCCATTTTTCCAAATATAACGATGCGATGGTAGTTCACTAGGATGTATTTAAAACGATCATTTTTTTCCAACAATTTGATACCATACACTCCTATGCTATTTTAAAATTGACACGAAAAAATTTGTCTTAAGTCCCAATCGCAAATTTAAAAGCGTTATGCATTATTGCCGCCCTATCTTTTCTAAAGAAATATAAAGGCGGCTTTGAAAAACAATGGAATGGTTTTGAAAACCAATATGGTTTGAAATTAAAATTGTAATGTCATTCGTTTATTAAACTTACATTGCAAATCAGATAAAATGGTTAGTTTTACTAGAAATGAACAAATTGATATGCTCCTAATTTTTGGAGTGACCAGAAAACTTTTGCTGAAGCCGCAAGATTGTATGTATGTTTTATAAACTAATGACATTACACCTTTAAATTAAAGCCATATTGCTTTTCAAAACCATTCCATTGTTTTTCAAAGCCGCCTTTATATTTCTATAGAAAAGAGAGGATGCATAACCCTTTTAAATTTGCGATTGGAACTTAGGGCAAATTTTTTCGTGTCAATATTAAAATAGCATAGGAGTGTATGGTATCAAATTGTTGCAAAAAAAAATGCTCGTTTTAAGCATCCTAGTCGTTCCATTGGAAAAATGGAGTAAACGTCAAGAAAACAAAATTTCATATTTTAAACGCCTGTGAAACTTAGAAAGTCAATTATTATGATATAATTTTAATTTTCATAATATACTACTTGACTATAAATTAACAGATTTAATTAATTTGTAGCACTCTAGATTGAAAATAAATAATAAACATAAAAATGTGAGCTGTCATTTTACTCAGAATGTTATGCTGAATTCCAATAAGTAAAAATATATAAGATGTCCCATTTAAAATATCAAAGTCAAGGTCACTTCTGGTCAAACCGGAAGTGCTAACAAAAATTGAAAATTATGCCAATAAATGCAGACTCATCTCTTATGCATAATCTCAAAATTTCATTTTAATATCTATAAATACAGAAAAGTTATAGGGGTGAACGTCTTTTGAGAAACACCCGGTATAACGAGGTTAAGTTACACGGGATTCTACCATTCTTACTCACCGCTTCTTAAACATATTATTGGTTTTAAGGCTTGACTTGACTAACCATTTTAAATGAAGAAATTCAGGATAATAGAATAAAATTTTTAATAAAACAGGACTTTTAATCATAACCTGTTTTTTCTAGAAAATGAAACAAGTGATTTTACTATTTTTGAAACGCGATAAAGGATTAAATCAAACTGATCGACAGCCCCGGATAACACACCAACCTAACCTAAGATCTAACTTACAGCAATAATAAATTTTAATAGAAATATGTTTTAAAGTCAATATTCTAATACTCAATTTTTATTAATTGGGTAGTTTTTTTTTACCGAGAATGGCTTAATAGGTGATATCGCTCGTAAAGCACCCCAATTGGCCTTTGAGCCTTCTATCAGATTGACCAACAGACGTGATACGAGTAACCTAGCTCCGATAAGGCCACTTAAGTACTACTACTTTGAATTTAATTAAAACCCCCTTTTTTTAGATACGAATCCTATATAGAAGAAAATCCCGTTCAAACAGCGAAAAAGATATCAAATCAGCCGCCGGAAATCCCCCCTGATTACAGCCCTTTGCCGAAAAGCAACAGTAACAAAAATTTTCCACTTGATGGGAATATCTACGGCATTCCGCCTGTGTACACGAGCCGGGATAACAGCCCCGTGAAGGAAGAAGAGGAAAATGTAAATGCAGATTTCGACAAGAAAATTTCGGATAATAGTCGATATAGGTATGAACATATGAACGACGACGATATTGCTCAAACTTCGTTGGGTACGAATAGCTTATCGTTATACTTTATATGAAAACTTGTTTAGATGAACAACGGTTCTATTGTAAGCAAGCTGTATTTTAAACAAAAAACTGTATTTAGATGATGTCGCTAATAAAGGAAACCTAATAATAAAAGGGGTTGTGTGCATGCCCATCATTTTTGTTTGGACGTCGAGAGATATGACCGGCGAGTCGTGCGTACAAACGCGTATTTTTCACACATAAAACTTTTGTTTGCGCAAGAAATGAGCTATACGGAATAAAGACCAGGGTCGAAATTTTTGAAACAAAAAAAAATAATAGTAGGTTTAAACCCATTGGAAAAGGAAGAGAATAGAACAAAAATGAAAGGAAAAATAAATTACGGGCGATCCGAGGTCGGGAATGGTGGGAGGGGGGGGGGGGGGGGGGTGTTTAAGGGTAGAAAATGATTTATCTCGATTTCCGGTAAAACTACAAGTCCTATGGAAAAACGTTAAATCGCAAAGTTGTAGGTAATAAAAAGAAGAGAGAAAGAAGAAGCTTTTTTAAAAAAGTCGGTGGGCTTTTTGTTCGTTGAAATCTCTACTTTCTGATAGTGTTAAAAAATATATACATTAATATGGTAAATGTTCTCAAAAAAATGCAAAGAAACGAAAAAAACTCGAATCCGACATTTTTTTTTTTAGATCAATATGTACAATTTTGAGCTATTTATTAAAATGTATACTTTTTTTATCAATGTAACATGGAATCTTACGTTTTTCGAGTAATTAAAGTATAAATTTTAATAAATAGCTCAAAATTGTACATATTGATCGAAAAAAAAAAATTTCGGATTTGAGTTTTTTTCGTTTCTTTGCATTTTTTTGAGAACATTTACCATAGTAATGTATATTTTTTTTTAACACTATCAGAAAGTAGAGATTTCAACGAACAAAACGCCCACCGACTTTTTTAAAAAAGCAGATATTTTGACGTGAGAATTTTCGATTGAAATTTAAGGTGTTTTATCGATATTAAGTCAAAATAAGGTTAAAAAATAAATATTTTAAATCAAAAAAATTACAGTGTGTTTAGGACATGAAAAGGTAAGTTTTTACCAAATTTCGTGGATAAAAAAAAAATTTTGTAAAAGATAAAAATAAAAAACCAAAAACTTGGTTATTTGAATTTTTCACATACATTTTGAGGTTATATGAAAAAAGTGTAAATACAAAAGTTGTAGATCTTTTTATTACCTACAACTTTGCAATTTAACGTTTTTCCATAGGACTTGTAGTTTTATCGGAAATCGAGATAAATCATTTTCTACCCTTAAAACCCCCCCTCCCACCCTTCCCGACCTCGGATCGCCCGTAATTTATTTTTCCTTTCATTTTTGCTCTATTCTCTTCCTTTTCCAATGGGTTTCATCCTACTATTATTTTTTTTCACTTTTTACCATTTTCAAAGGTTTCAGCACTGGTCTAATATGTCTATGGGTAATAACAATCAAGATTAAAATGACAAGAACATTTTCAGTAACCAGTATGTTTTCACATTTCATTTATGGTAAATTAAGATCTGGTACCGTGCGAGCAAAAATTATTTGCATCAAAGAGGGCTTGGATTAAAAAACGTAGGGCTTGGTTTAGATCACAATGATATGGGGACGATATATCTAACCAAATCTAGGTTAAAATTTTGTCAAATTCATATTATGACATGATATGTCAAACTAATGAGTAATAAAATAAGTAGACAAATACAAATTTATTTTTGTTGTTTACATAATTAACAAAGTAAGAATATACAGAAAGAAAAAGAAAAATAATTACATAAATTGCTGAAATTGGCCAACGCCATGCTCCAAGCATAAATTCACACGCCTCTTCATATTTTCGAAAGTATTGACCAGCATCTCTACCATATTCTTGGATAATCCTTTTCTGTAATTGTTCTAAATTTGCATTTGGTGTTTTAAAAATAGTGTTCTTTAAATGAGGAAAAACGAAGTAATTCATAACCGTTAAACAAGGTGATCTAGGTGGGAATTCAATGTCTGATTGAAAAATGATCAATCTGTCGTCGAAAAAATTGCGTAAGTAGTTAATAGTTTCGGCGGCTGTATGGGCGGTTGCACCGTCCTGTTGAAAATATCCAAAACGTAGTTCGTCGTCAAGTAATAATTGCTCCACAAATGGATTCAAAATATTGTCTCTATACCGCTGTGCTGTAACTGTGTCATGGAAAAAAATAGGACCAACAATTCTTCTTCGGGAAACAGCTAACCAGACACCAATTTTTTGAGGGTGCAATGTAGACTCTACAAAAAAATGGGGATTTTCACTACTCCACATGCGTGTATTCTGAGAATTCACATAACCGGAGAGATGGAACCAACCTTCATCCGAAAAAAATTTCAGGTCTAATAAATCATTTCTTTTAATTTTGGGTAAACCATTGAGAGTAATTATTCCTACGTCTTTCAAAATCTCCGGCTTGTATTTCTTGGAATACTTGCACTTTATAAGGAAATAAATTTAGCTGCTTCTTAAGAATATTCCTGCATGTTTCATAAGATCTTCCCACTTCTTCTGTTCTTACAGATGGTCTTCCTGCTCCTTTTTTGGGTTGTATAGAACCTGTTTCCCTAAACACAGCCACGGTTCTTTTCAGGCAATGATAAAAATCCCCAACAATAAAAGCAACGTTAGGAAAATGTTCGTGAAAATCGTCCATGCACAAACCCGGATTGTATTGCCACTCGCCATTTTACTCTAACCCCGTTTTGAAAATATGCTTTAACCATGAATGTTTTGTGCTGTTCTGTAAAGCCCATTATGTGAATTGTTCAAGAAATTGGAAAAATTAGCCATGAATCAAATTACTTGTAACGACTGTCAAAGATGACGGAATAACTGATTGACTGTTAATTCAGGTAGTTACTGACACCCAACAGGTATTAAGCTCTACAGCTAAGCTCTTTGATGCCAATAATTTTTGCTCGCACGGTAGATTCTGCACGGTGTAAATTTATTTAAAATATAAATTAATTTAAAAATAAGGATATATTATTATTAGGTACCTAAATCATCAGATGAACATTTACGTCTTCATTTGAATCCGAGGGCTTACTAATAAGAATAAGTAAAACAAACGTATTTAAATTGAGGTGTTCATCTAGAACACCTCAGGAGTCACCAATTTAAATATAATAAATTATTTCCACAACATCCCGTATATTTCTAAAAATACTTAACCAACATTTTTTGTTGCAGGCGATCACTTGAAGATTTAGTCGGCCTAAATCTCCCCAACTATTATCCAGACTCGGAACTTACAGATAACGTCTCACTAACGGATAACCAATCGAACATCTCGCACGACAAAGGCAGATATTTTTCCTTGGATAATATACCTTGGACCTACGAACAACCAGAAAGTATTTCTTATGACGAAAATATCGTATTGGCAAAAAAGACCGAGGGGCATTATGCGAAGCCAAGAACTTTGAGAGGGCCCACTCCGTACCATAACTTTGATTACGGCAAATTGCCTCAATTTAATTGTGGAAAGGCCAAAAATCCCGAGGAAAAGCCAAAAGAAAAACAACCAGAACAGCATTCCAGTTTGGAGTTCGAAACGAATACGAACTGTGATGAAATAAAACTCAATAACGATAACATAACAAGAGACTCGCCTGATAAAGAATCTGTAAAACAAAATGAAACAGAAACAACTTATTCAGTGAACGAGATAATAGACAAATTAAAGAGTAAGGCTGAAACAAGTTGTGTTCATAGTTCGGCCAAGCCACTTAAACCCGAAAGCGAAAAGCCAAAGAATAAACAAGTTATTGACGTTAAATTCCCGACTAACCATCAGGCAGTTTCGAAAGGAAGTTCAAATGCGGCAAACACTGGCTCGGATAATCAAATAAAAACTTTAATAGAAGTTTGTTCGGAAAAAACAGCTGTACTTGACGCCGATAAAGAGTTTAAAACTATTGTTTGTGTAGACGTTGAAAAATCTGATATCGTAGATAATCACGAAGAAGAAACTAAAACTCACAGTCACAATTATCTTAAAGAATTTTTAGAAACTCAAAAAGGGTCCAAAAAACCGTTGCAAAGTTTTCTTGCAAAGAAATTTTCTAATTTGACGAGAAGAACCGGTAAATCGAATTTAGTTGCCAATCAGTTCTATTCCCTTCCTGACATCACTGCTAGCAAGAACTTGCATAAGTGTGAAAGAATCGATCAAAAATTAAGGAAGTGCGATAAAATTATAACTGAAAGGACAGAAAATCGTTTTATTGTAAATATTGGAAAGCATTTTGATATCACAGCTAAAAGCTCCATACCAGTCGACTTTCAGGTTAAAATCGCAAAAGTCCCAAAAAAAAATAAAAAGCAAAGCCGAAACAAGGATCGAGATAAAGAATTTAAGGACGCTGTTAAAAACGTTAATACCACACTTCAGAGTAACGGGTTTTGTTTAGATTTAAATAATAACGATACCAAAGACAAAAATACAACCGGACAAAAGGACTCGGACGGTAATAAAAAAGAAACTGTCGACGATATGGATCCCGAAATACAGGAAAAGCTAGACAATATGCGAAATTATTGGACCAAGATAGCTGGAAATGATGTGAAGGAAAAATGTGATGAAGAAAAAGATCACAATTCACCACAATGTAAAATAATTGAAGTACAAACTAAAGTAAGCAATGTTAAGAAAAGGTTTGAACCATCAGTTGATATAGAAAAAGAAAAGCCACCAAACAAGGTTCTATTAGTAAAACAATTGTTTGAGCCAAAACCTGTCCCTGAAAAAGGAGAAAAGTTGTCCCCTATCATTAAAGAAACGTGCCGGTATTTTGAGAACGACTCACCCGAAAGACAAAATTATGGTTTCGAAAGTTTGTGCCCCAATTCAGTAGAAATTGTTAGCCAGACCGGCGGTAATCCTATTAATAAAGAATCTAAAGAAAAAGATGATATTCAAAAAAATATGAAACCAAAGAAAAGTCTAATAAAATCAAATAGCGTAAATGTTCCAGAGTTTGACCACGTAAGGTATAAAATAATTAAGCCAGATTTATTTAATAAAAAAATTCTGGCAAATTGTGAGAGTGAATCGCAGTTTGATGGTCTCATGCAATATTTGCAAGACTATAGTTTTCAGGAACTACTAATCGACAATAATATTGTGATAATAGAACCAATACGCTCAAAAATTCCACATTGTAAGTCAAAGTCGCATTTAAAAAACACAAAAACTCCTAGCGTCGATGTAGTACCGACGTGTAACACCGAGGGAGAATTCGATGATGTTAAACAAGGAATCAGAAAACATTTTTTTTACCATCCAATCAGGGTAAACAAAGAAGTCAACGACGACGAACTTCCTAATCCGGAAGTAGTAAAACAAGCGAGACAATTTTTTGAACAAGGATTAATTAAATCCCAAAGCACCGAGAAAATGTCCTTGGAAAAGGAACCGTTTCAACACGCTAGCATAGATCCAGATAAAGACAAATGCAGTACCTCAGACTCACATTCGGAATCATCCAGTTCAGATGGTCAAGAAAATATGTACGATTCGCTTGACAACTCAATATGCTTGAATGAATACGTTAGTGAAGATATTCTGGAAAAAATTCGTGAATATGGAACGACCGTAACTTATTATGGAGGAAAAGTAGTGGATCGACAAAACGGACAACCGATTTTAACCAAAGTTATAATGGAAGAGATAAAAGATATTGAAAGGCGGTGTATGGAGTGTAACGGTTGCAGAAAAAGAAGCATAGATAAAAAATTGAGCGAAGTCAGTAATGATTATCAAGGAATTAAGTTTAAACTGGTTAAGTCAAATAGCTGTAGTAGTAGATTAGAACTGGTAGGTGCTACTTCAAAGAAGGATTCTAAAAAGAAGGCAAATCATAAGCAAAATAACAAAACGAAAGTGGAAAAAAATAATAATTCCATTAAGGAATTGGATGGAGAAAACGAAAACAATGTAAACGTAAAAAAAGGAACGGATCAATATCCAGATAAAAACGCAATAAACGAAAATATTAGGCAAAATATTAAAATTTCAAATCAGCCCAGAATTATTGGTGAGGAACGAAAGAATCCGGATAAAAATAAATACATTCAATGGAGTGAGATATCAAAAAACGAACAAACATACGCCACAATTCAATTTAGTAAAAAAACTCATGAGAAAATCAAGAATTATGATTATCGTGAAAAAATTAAACCGGTAAAGAAAACTTCAGACATGGAATTCGAGCCTTATGAGGTTGCCTAAACCCGTTATATATTTTTTAAACTTAGTATATAACCTAAATATAATTTTAATTTATTAAAAATGTTACAATTATTTTAAAACATTGTAGATTGTAAAAAGTTAGGCATAATATCTGAAATAGATTTAGAGTATTATTAAATACTTAGTTTTATTAGGTTTGGGAAAAATATTTGTAAAAATAGGGAGTAATGAAACAAACCACCTGATGTGGTTCTACAGAATTAAATATATTACAAGATAAAGCTGTTTTATTAACTGTAGGTATTTAAAATTTGGGATTCAAATCCATTCATAACATTAATGTTGTGTGGGTACAAAATTAAGCTATAACCTATGACAAGTAGTGGCGTACCTAAAAATAAGAATGGTATGGCTACTTCTGACAGCGCAGCGCAACTATGCCAATGGTAATAAATGATTTTCGAGAAAAATACAAAAAAAGTTCACTAAAGACGTGATTTTCTTACACGAACAGTAAGGTTCTTTGGAATGTGCCGCATGAAAAAGACCCATTATCCGAAGGTAATGCACTAGGGTTGACGTCTCCTAACATGCCAAATGGTTATAGTAGGTTAAATAATGATTATTTACGACATGCCCCTAGCCTACGATGTCGCAAAGCCAACTTTAAGGACGATTGTTTTTGTTTTACGTTGCTTTTATATTTGCTTAATGTGGGTACTGGGTAGGTATCATAGTTCATTATGGATACATAAAGAAAATTCTGAAGACGCGATGTCGTATTGGTGATTTTGTAGTGTGGTCTAAACATAAACAGAGTTTTGAGCGTTCTCCAGACAAAATACGATTTCCAAAATGTTCCACTCCATTGGAATAAAATTTCTTTTTTTTTTAAATAAAGATATGTTAGTAATTAGAGAATATCAAATATGATGGTTTTAGAGGACTGAGTAAGAATGTTACTCAAGAAACAAGATTTTACTGTTTCCTGTAAGGTATCGTTATAACCAAAAAATAAATGTAGTTGCAAAGCGTAGGTACAATCATTGTCGTCATATTAAAGCCCCAGACATAGCTCCTGGAGACAGACAAAAACAGAAACGCATAAAATTATCAACGGTTTAACGAAAGAAACGGGGTTAAAGGACTGAAAGAAAATATACAAAGCATGTTAAAGTTGTTGAAACAGTAAATAGAGCAGATGCCTCGCCAAAAAACTTCTTATCTCATTCTTACTATAAAAGAAAATAAGGTTAAAAATCGTTTCGTTATCTACATGATAAAGAACAATTGGATGCATTTTAGTAATTATGAATATTTTCAACTATAATTACCATTATTTAACCTAATTCCTGTCATAAAATAATACCTGTTACTGAATAATGAGTTACTCAGGACATGAGGAGCTATTTTCAAAGCTTACTTTGAGGGCTATTTTTTTTTGATTGCTAAACAAAATATGTTTTTGTATTTACCATTAAAAATATTGGTGTAAAAGAATTAATAGATCCTACACATTAAATTTATTTGATTGCTTTAAAAAAAAATGTGTTTACTTTTACCCTGTTCAAAATAAGACATGTCACTCGTAGTTTATTTAAAAGAGGAAATTTTGCGGTTCACTTTAAGTCCAAACACAGTAGCCTGTCATGCACATATAGCTAATAACCACCGAGCTATACAGGTCCCCAGGTAGTGTATCTACCCTTTCATTAGACACGTTGGAAGGCGTCAACCCTATTTCATTACCTAATGGGTCCTTTTCATGCAGCATATTCCGAAGAACCCTACTGGTCATGTCCAAAAATCCCTTTTTTTTGTATTTTCCTCGAAAATAGGCAATATTTCAAAAAATAATAACGACTCTCTAATACCTCACAAGTTCAATTTATGCTTTACGAACAGTGTACTAAATATGGTGGGATTCTTGAGGTCTGGCTCTCTTACGTAAGAGAAGTTAAAATGTTACTAGAAAGAAAAATGTGGGTCGGCACTTGGAATGTAGGCAATGAAAAATCTTATCGTTTTTTCGCCATTAAATGCTCGGCTTAGCTTTTAAAATGTAGTTATACAGGGTGTCCTGGAAAATGTGGGAAATCTCCCGGATATGAAAAAAAAACTCTTGAAAAGAATACTACAAGTTCATATAAACTTCTTTCGTATCGGCCTCCTCTTCGGAGATATGGGCTCCCAAAGAGCTCCCATGGAATAAAGTTTTTGACATATAATTATTAAACCAACAACATTTTTTTTTCATAATGATCTATATCAGGTAAGACCCTTCAAATTACTATCCCAGAAAGTGTTGCGAATTACTCACATCTGCAGGGACGGACTAGCTGTGGCACTAATGTGCCCATTTTTTTTACGCCCTGTATGATAAACACTTTGGACAACGTTTTTCACATCTTTTAACTATTGACTAAAAATTAGGTACTCTTCATTCATGTCGCTAATCCTAACCGTTTTCGGAAAAACGTCATTTTTAACATAGCTACATCATGTATATTTAGCGTATTTCAATAAAAGATACATCTTTGTTCCTATAAATTATAAATGTTCACTTTTAACTGCTTAATATACATGATCGCAGTGTATTGATACACTGACATTTACCTATATTATACCAAAAGATTGACTTTATTAAACAGAAGACACCTGTATAAAAATTCATTAGACAGTCAAAAATGACATAAAACACTAAACAAATCAGGTAAAGGCGTAAATAAAGGATAAAAACAATAATGATTATCGCATTCTTAGCTCCTTTTATTATCAATGATATCGGTATATCGAATTTTTGCCCAGCCCTCGGTTATTTATGAGAAATTATAATTTTCCTTGTTGTAAGTGTTATACGCCTATTATTAACTGGTAATAGATTAAAAAAAATAAAAATTAAAGATGTTGGATAAACACGGTTTCCGGCTCAGTTTAACCAATTTTTTTAAATTTGCTGTTACAAAAATGTTATATTAATATATTTTTTGCAATATTTATCGCTAATAGGTTTTTTTTCCATGCTTCTCCATTAAATTTTCTGAATCATCTGTATTATAATATTAAACATTGTGTACAAATAATGACCCTATACAAAAATGTTCATACCCACAGTAGTGTTGTTGAGAAGGCATAAATATAATGCATAAAAATTTGACTGATGTCGAAAACGAAACAGAGGCATTTACTGGCAGCTCAGTTCTTTGTGTTCCTGTTCCTTTTTCTTAAATGGCGTAGTAAATCGTCATAACTACCGATATTGGTCTGATTCTAATCCCAGAATTTATCATGAGGTACAAACACAGCAGCCACAAAAATCAAATGTTTGGGCTGGTATTTTCGGCGATCATTTAGTTGGTCTTTTTTTTCTTATCTGGAAATTTGACGGGTGAAATGTATTTGGAATTACTGCAAGACGCCATAGATCCTTCACTAACAGCCATAATTGAAAATCGGAATGATCGGCGGTACATTGCGAATAGGTTGATGTTCCAACAGGATGGTGCCCCACCACATTACGAATTACGTGTTCGACAATATTTAGATCAGAAAATCAGAAGTTTCCAGGTCGATGGATTGGTAGAAGAGGTGCCATTGAATGGCCCCCAAGAGCGCCAGATTTATCACCTTTGGATTTCTTTCTGTGGGGTCACTTAAAAAGCAAAATCTATGCTACTCAGTCAACATCGTTAGAAGATTTGTGACAAAGAATTGTGAATTCTTTGCCTTCAAATTACTCCTCAAATATTGCAACGTTTTGATCAAAATCTTTATTACTGCATGGAGAGTCATGGTGGTCATTTCCAACATTTACTTGGCTGACGGGTCAGTTCATTCTTCATTTTTAAACTACTTTGCTGCCAAATGTATTGATCTCCACTAATGATGATGTATTAAAGTTTTATTTAAACTTTAAATCATTAAATCTCCAAAACTACTGAACTGAAGTACATAAATTTTACATCATTATGAAGGGAATTGAAAGACCTTTAAAATAAGGTATCACTCGACCTTCCTTTCCGTTTAAGATTTTAGGGGTGGTGCCACCCACTCCCAGGGGACTGCACGTGTTAACGTGATTTTTTGGCAATTTTGTGTCCCCCTTGAAAACAAAATCGACGGGTATGAGCGTTTTTCCAAAAAACAACTGAGCTGCCAGTAAATGTCTTTGTTTCGTTTTCGATGCGCCACCCTGTATATTTTCAATAAAACTGGGATTTTGATGGCTTTCTGGTTTCGATTAGAAAAAAAAATGGGGATTTTGATCGACTCGTCGATTTAAAAGATGTGATAGGCCCTTTACAACTCTCTTAAACGAAGCGAGAAATCACTTAGCGAAACGGAAAAAGCAAACAAAACCAAGCGGAAACCTTGACTAAAGTAAACACATTTTCGAAAGAAAATTTAAGATCAACCACCGCTCGAAAAATAATAACTTTCCCAAGTTCTGCGGTTGTTGGCAAACTGATATTAATATCTAACAACTAAGCAGCTGGCGCAGCTAAACTACCGTAGTAATTTTTTTAAGAGCTAACAATATTTCAAAGATATTACACAGTTTCTGTAGGAGATTTTCTAATCTGTGTGCGGTATAAAAGAAAACAATTATTTCCATTTATTTGCCGTTTTCAAAATAAGATTCAATTTGATCTTCTTCGCAAAATAACGTTCATTGAGATGCTTTTCAAGTTTCTAAAAAAAGAGTCCTTACCAATATTGAAAAAACTGAATACTTCGGCAATCAACTGTCTGTCTGTATGTCTGTCGCAGAGACTATTGTTGACATGACATGTTGAAAAACTATAAAAACAAATAATAAAAGAGGGCTTTGCCTTTCGAGTACTGACTTGACTAATTGACTAACAATCTAACTTTGTTTTCGTCTAGCTACACAAAATGTTCTTTGTCCTCATGGTTTTAATATTTTCTTACATTCCTTCGTGTAAGTGGCACTTGGGCCCTTCGGCGCTGATGATGGTACTTTCTAGTATCGAAACATGTACAACCCCCCCCCCCCCCCCCCCAGTAAATTGACTTTTAATATATTTGTGGAGACGACTGTGAGTTTTTTCCCCATAAAAAAATAATTAAATGATGAATGATATTTTTTAATATAATAAATTAAATAAACAATTAATAAAATAAATAATATTTTAAAGACCCTGAAATTTGGTGAACAGTTAAATAATACCAACGAGCTACGCCCAATTCTTAGTTGCGATATACAGGGTGGTTTAAAAATACAGTAAATTTGGGTACTAGAAAAGATTAGCATTAGTATTTTTTTAAATGTAACACCCTGTATATTATCACTGATTTGAAAAGCTACCTAAATTGGTTCTTTATTTTTGTATATCGTGCCTAACCTAACTAATCAAGTATTCGATAGAAGCGATTATTTGTAAAATTTTCTCGACAATTTAATTTTCATTCGGTTTTTAGTAAGTACGCCATAATAAACTCTTGTTTGAAGTAAAAATTATGTCACTTTTGTTATTGTTGTGGTATTTTGTATGATTATCTATATACAGGTGCTGAATACCGTAAGTTTCTTGACGCTTTTAAAGTTGAACCAAACTGTATTCGTAAAAATTTCTCGAGGTTCATTGGCGGTAGATTTGGGTACATTTCACTAAAGTTTATACTCTATAATATAATGTTCTAGCGACAATTTTATCACACTGTGACAAGTGACAAAATTTTTATGCCAAACAATAGTTTATCATAGCTTACTTACTAAAAACTGAATGGAAATTAAATTGTCGAAACATTTCTACAAACAATCGCGTATAAGTCGAAAACTTAACTAGTTCGGTATAGATTTACAAAAAGAAAGAGCTCATTTAAGTAGCTTTCCAAATTAGTGGTAATATACAGGGTGTTACATTTAAAAAATATACTAATGGTCACTTTTTTAAGTACCCAAATTAACTGTATTTTGAAACACCACCCTGTAAATGGCAACTAAGATTTGGGCGTAGGGTTAAAAGTCCCTTGGTATATTATTCAACTGTTCGCCAAATTTAAGGGTCTCCCTATTTCAGACCTAAAATAATATTTTTAAGTTAACGTTTTCTGTCAAAAAAATTGGAATTTAATTATTACTGTTCCTATTTTTTTTTAATTTTAAATATGGTTTTGAACCGGCCGGCATTTCCTAGTTCCTAGTATTGTAAATTCTATTTAGCCAAAAAAATCGCGCGTAAACGATCAACGAAAATAAAAAATTTTACACAGCCATAATATCAATCAAGACTTCTTCGATAAACAGTATACAGGGTGTGCCACGAAGTTACTAATCTGAGCTATGAATTTAAATAAAATTATCCTAGGTTTGCTGTACCATTGAATATCAAACTATAAGAAGGCCATATAAGCAGATTTCCTAGATCTGCTACGTTAAATTCATAGATGGCACCAATAAGTCATCAAAAATAAAACGTGTTGATGCAGCCACTAACGACAAGCCTTTTCACTGCTAAATTAAAACATTGTTGCCGCCTGTCTGTTTTACTTGCTGCATGAGTTTTTTAAATGTATTTTTATAGCTTATCGTAAAACTTGATTTCACATAAGTACCTACACCTATACTAGATTTAAATAGCTTACATTTATTTTACTACCAATAGTATAGTCTAGACCTAAAAACGTCCCTATTTTTAATTGTTTTGTAGCATATAATATTTTCAACCTTTTGACGTTCCAACGTTAATTACATGAAAACATATTGACTGCCATGTTTTCTATTTCTAACAGATTTAAATGACGACTCTCACTATTCAATACATATCTAGGCTACAACGTATATGATGGGTGAAACATGAATGATGTGCGGTTTGTATAACTTGGTTTTTATTTGCAATTATTACTCCTTTTCAAAATGGTTAAAATAAGTAGGTTTTACTTACTTAAGAAACATCCAGTTTGTTTGTATTAGTGTAGTACGTATTTTGCTATTTTTCGACGAAATAAAATCTATTTTAGTTATACTTGCTGTCGCTTTTTATCTACTTTTATTTATTTAACATTTAACACCTAATGCAACGGTAAAATCATTGTGAAAATCGGCCCAATTACCCCGGAGTAATCAGTGTACATATTATTATCAAAAACATACATTCGGCTGGAATTGAGAACCTCCTATTTTATTGTCTGTTAAAAATGCCATTAAAAATTCCAATAAAATACGAAATGCGGCAACACTACGACATCACATCAGTGAATTTGAGACATCTGTTGCCGAGGGGCTGCATTATAACGACAGATTTATCGAGGTTAGAGTTACCATCAACTCCACAATGGCGGCCAAACCATCTCCAATACGTCTAAAACTGGGTTGTCAACTTTTCTCGGACATCCGCCATTCTTATAGTTTGAAATTCTATGGCTGTACTAATATTTGTACAACGATATAAGTAGATTGAGCAACCGCGAGCGCAGCAATGGATATAAGCTAGCAGGCATAATTTCCTCATGATATTATATTTTAGGGCAGGTTTACCTTTGTGTTCATAGATAGATAAGGTTTGGTAAATATTTGTCACGATTTAATATATAAATATGGTATCATAAATTGGTCAACAATAAATTTGGAGAAGATAAAAAATGTTTTATTAGATTGATTGATAGATAGCAGGTGGGTATTATTATAGTTTACAAAAGACTGATTCGTGGTGCCTTCATTAAATTTATTTAGCGATAGATGCACTAAAAATATACAGATTCGTTATAATTTTTTTTTTTTTAAATTCTGAAAGATTGGCAAAGCTGTGTGTTCTAAAGATTGTGATATTGATAGAAAATATTTTTAGGCGATCCACTTTTAGTACATACAAACATACATCTCGCAGTTCGCGTAAAAATAGAAATACTATTTTGCGAACAATTTTCACGATTTTAATACGTTTAGTTGTCACAAATATAATAAGCATGACACCCACCTTGCATAGAAATGGTGTTTTGTTTTTACAAAGAAAATCTTTCATTTTTATTTTCAGGCAGCTACGTATTGTTTAGGTTCCTAAATTTTCTTTTTTATGATGCTATCTAAACAGACTGTTGTATACAGGGTGAACCACGACGGGTGGCGAGCGGCCTTATCTCCAAAACCATACGACTTTGGGATAAAAAATTCATTATGAAACATGAGCAAAAAAAAATCACTGGAAATAATTTTTAAGTTCCTAATTTTACCGCTAGGGTGCGTTGCTATGCTATGATACAAAGTCCCCAATTTCTACTAAAAACTGCGATACAACGTAGGTCAGAATAGTATATTACATAACAAGTGTTGAAAGTGGTACTTCCCAAACGAGGAGGTATTTAGCACGAGGCGTCAGCCGAGTGCGGAAATTCTCCGAGTCTGAGAAAATCACTTTCACACGAGTAATGTACACAATTTTTCCTACGACCATACAATATAATCAAAAAGAGTTTGATTTGTTTTTAATAGTTTGTAAGTATCACCATTGTGTTAATCAAATGTTTTCAACACTAGAGTTGAAAATCTAATTTCAACTCAGAGTTGAAAAAAATAAAAACAATGCCGACTTTACACATTTTACCTAGATTTAAATTAAAATAATAACTTTTCTCCTATTTGCTTACGCACATCATACCTAATACTATGTACAGTAAATAAATTTCGTTTCTGAACTTTAAGCTGCTTGCATTCTTTTAATAAAACAATAATATAGGTACCTACGAAACAGTGTTGCCAATCGGCGGACTTTAGTCCGATTTTCGGAATTTTTTTAAGGCTATGGACTTTTGTCGGACTTTGAATCTATTTCGGACTTCTTGATACCTGACGAAAATATGCTAAATGCACAAATTTGGAAATAAACTCGGCAGGTAACTTATTGTTTATTTACCAAGTGTTGGGTTGTCTTATTACTTATTACATAACCTTTTTTATTATGGTTTTTTTTTGTTATTAAAAAGTAAATGTTTATAGAGTTATCAGTCTTTTTCATTATATAATATACCTCCAACAGTAAAAAATAAATATCACTTATGGCGAATGCGCCAGACGAAGCATTTTCATTTCTACGCGGACTAAATCGGACTTTTTCGTGGCACTTTGCGGACCTTTTCACCTAATGTCATTGGCAACACTGCTACGAAAACAACATAACACAAAACTACAACATAACATCAACATTTGCTCAACATTATAGAAAGATAGAGATGGAGTTAAATATCGATAGCTCGGTAATTATAAAAGTTATATCTTATTCGATTTGTTTTAAATATAGCTAAAATAAATTTACTTACATAAAGCGTATTCACTTGTCCCATATCCTTAAACATTGCATGGATATTTTTATCCGAGATAATGGCAAAATTATAAATCGGTATTTCCTAGGGTATTCTATTTCTGCTCTATAGCTGCCCTTTTTTTTCTGTGGTTCAACTCAGTTGACATGTAAACATGACAGTTGGTGGGTTGCCTGACATATTATTATTTTCCCTTTTTGATAATATTATTTTTATGATAAATACTCTTAGGTTCCCAAAAATAACGAAAAAAATGGTGTTTTTTAATTTGCAGTATATGCCCTAGTGTACTTTACCCCACCCATCACCCCAATTCACTCCACGTGTCCCGTAAGTTTGTTATTTTTAATAAATAGTTTTGTTATCAAATTGACACCTGTTTAAATTAAATATAGTGGGCTTTGTATTTCCACACTCGTGTTAAAATATTTTTTTTTCCAACACGCGTGTGATATTTAGCACTTTCTAGCCAAGTTAACCGTGCTGTTATTGTCATTTTCGTAGGTGGTCGTAGGAAAATTAAGTTTTTATATGCTCTGTAATATTCTCTATAAATTTTTTAATAATAATTATTTTATAGGCACCATGAAAACAGCGTGGAGAAGGGTAACGACTAAAAGTACTTAAAACGCTCTAACTTCGGTCTGCGTGAACCGAATTTAACAAACTATGGCTTATTTTAAAGAACGTTTTATCTTGTTTGAACGTTTGTATAAATATTATTAAAAATAATTCGTGCGGTTAATAATAGAGGGCACTTTTAAAAATAATATATTTCTAGCTTCGATTAAAAAAAAATTTAAATGCAATCATCAAAGCATTTTAACTCTATTCTATAGCTAACTAGTTAGCAAAGAGAACTGCAAAAACCGCAATTCGTTTCCTTTTCTCATTTAGAATGTATCGCAAAAATAGTGGAAATCGATTTCGGCTTTTAGCAATGTTTTGCAAATTTCCTTTTATTAAAAAATTTAAATCGTGCAGAAATAGCTTTTTTCTAATTTGGTATCGTAACAAGTCTATTACGATACGCGTTTTTTCTTTATTTAATATTGGTAACATTTAAATGTTTTATTTCATTGACTTGCGCGGCCTTTGTGATTTACGAGAAAACCCATTTTTCGCAGAGGAAAAATAGCGTGATAACCTACTTTTTTATTCTGTGTGGATAACAGTCATGTATGTTGGTTGCATAAATATATAATTCAATCTTTTGTAGATGCTTCAAGCTATCATTTTTTGCCAAATCCTATCCAAAATTCAATCTACTAACCTTCCAATGTCGATTTTAACTTCAACTTTATTTGAATTTTCCATCTTCCCTACACTAAATTGCAATGCCGTGACGTAAAATCACGTCTTTTGAAATTCGAAAAATATTGCAAAATCGCCCGAATTTCCGAACGCTCTGTATATGTACCGAATGTACAAGGATCACACAACGTATTCCGTCTAATTTCAAATCTCATATCGCTAAAATAACTTTAGAACCTCGTGGTGAAAATGGGTCAATAAATCAAAAAATTACAGTTCGCAAAATAATTTTTGTTGTCCAGAGGCTATGATAAAAAATAGTATTACCAACATAAAATTTGGACATAAAAATTTACAAAATTTGAAGGATTTATTTTTTTTAAAATATGTGTTTCTTATTGATAAAACTTCAAATTAGAAAAAATAGTATAACGTACGTGTTATATAAAGCAGTTTTAAGCACTTGTCCCGTTATAAAACTCGCCGCTTGCGGCTCGTTTTTTAACATGGACGTGTGCTATAAAATGATGCTTTATAAAACGTGTACGTTAATATACTATTCTGGCTGTATTTATTAATCTTAGGCGTTTAAAAAAAATGATGATATTGATTACATACCGAAAAGCTGGGTTAGATATAATTTGATATTGACATTTAACAATGCGTCACTGGTCACTGGTCTTTAATGCGCATGATTTCTTGCAAAAATTGCATCCAAATTTGTTACTGTGTCATACACATTAAAATTCCATATAATTTTGCACATGTTTTTGTTATACATTTTTACTAATAAAATTTATCATAAATTTTAAAACAAAATTTGTGTTAAAATTACGTCTGTGTAAAACGGCACTAAGCTAAGGTAAATACCTAAAATAAAAGGTCAAATGGTAGAAAAATGGTAAGAAAGCTGGGAAAAGTTGCTACAATATTTTATTTTCCTACTACCTACAGTTTCTAAGATATTGAAATCTGAAAAGTTCCATTTTCTGAACTAACTAAAATCCTCTTATGGTAAACCAAAAGGAAAACGACTTGCACTTCTGTCATCCTGCCTAGTATTAAACACTAATGTCATGGGCACAAAAAATATTTTTCCTAATTTGGTATCACAACAAGTCTATTACGATACGCATTTGCGTATCGTAATGAAGCTATTTCGATACGCGCTTTTTCTTTATTTGATGTTGGTAACATTTAAATGTTTTATTTCATTGACTTGCGCGGCCTTTGTGATTTAGGAGAAAACCCATTTTTCGCAGAGGAAAAATAGCTTGATAACCTACTTTTTTATTCTGTGTGGATAACAGTCATGTATGTTGGTTGCATAAATCTATAGATCAATCTTTTGTAGATGCTACAAGTTATCATTTTCTGCCAAATCCTATCCAAAATTCAATCTACTAACCTTCCAATGTCGATTTTAACTTCAACTTTATTTGAATTTTCCCTCTTCCCTATACTAAATTGCAATGCCGTGACGTAAAATCACGTCTTTTGAAATTCGAAAAAAAGTAGCAAAATCGCCCGAATTTCCGAACGCTCTGTATATGTACCGAATGTACAAGGATCACACAACGTATTCCGTCGAATTTCAAATCTCATATCGCTAAAATAACTTTAGAATCTCGTGGTGAAAATGGGTCAATAAATTAAAAAATGACAGTTCGCAAAATAATTTTTGTTGTTCAGAGGCTACTATGATAAAAAATAGTATTACCAACATAAAATTTAGACATAAAAATTTACAAAATTTGAAGGATTTATTTTCTTTTTAAATGTGTGTTTTTTATTGAAAAAACTACAAATTAGAAAAAATAGTATAACGTACGTGTTATATAAAGCAGTTTTAAGCACTTGTCCCGTTATAAAACTCGCCGCTTGCGGCTCGTTTTTTAACATGGACGCGTGCTATAAAATGATGCTTTATAAAACGTGTACGTTAATATACTATTTTCTAATTTTGTATCATAACAAATCTATTACGATACGCAAAATGAAGCTATTTCGATACGCGTTTTTTCTTTATTTGATATTGGTAACATTTAAATGTTTTATTTCATTGACTTGCGCGGCCTTTGTGATTTAGGAGAAAACCCATTTTTCGCAGAGGAAAAATAGCTTGATAACCTACTTTTTTATTCTGTGTGGATAACAGTCATGTATGTTGGTTGCATAAATCTATAAATCAATCTTTTGTAGATGCTTCAAGCTATCATTTTCTGCCAAATCCTATCCAAAATTCAATCTACTAACCTTCCAATGTCGATTTTAACTTCAACTTTATTTGAATTTTCCATCTTCCCTACACTAAATTGCAATGCCGTGACGTAAAATCACGTCTTTTGAAATTCGAAAAATATTGCAAAATCGCCCGAATTTCCGAACGCTCTGTATATGTACCGAATGTACAAGGATCACTCAACGTATTCCGTCCAATTTCAAATCTCATATCGCTAAAATAACTTTAGAATCTCGTGGTGAAAATGGGTAAATAAATCAAAAAATGACAGTTTGCAAAATAATTTTTGCTGTCCAGAGGCTACTATGATGAAAAATAGTATTACCAACATAAAATTTAGACATAAAAATTTACAAAATTTGAAGGATTTATTTTCTTTTTGAATATGTGTTTTTTATTGAAAAAACTACAAATTAGAAAAAATAGTATAACGTACGTGTTATATAAAACAGTTTTAAGCACTTGTCCCGTTATAAAACTCGCTCGTTTTTTAACATGGACGCGTGCTATAAAATGATGCTTTATAAAACGTGTACGTTAATATACTATTAATCAACAAGTAAATAACTAGACGACTTTGACTGCGACATTAATGACATTGACAGCAATTATTTTCTCCCAATCAAAGCGGTTCGGTTAACTTGATTTACTAACCAGACAACTTTGATGTGTCAATATTATTAATGTCTCAATCAAATGATTGGGCATGTGCAACCCAACATGAGAATAAGAAATTAATTTGTAAGACGTTTTAGCCGCTCGTCAGAGGCACTGCCTCCGCAGCTATGAAATGAAATGATAATACTTTGGTTTGTAAATATGTAGTAATACAATTATTAATACTAATATAGCTTTGAAACATATTATTTTTTTAATATAAACTCTATACAACCTGACAGTTCCTGTATAAATTTTGCAAAACGTCCCTAAATAGATTTTTACTGCCTCCAAGTCTCTAATATTAATTAATAATTTTTAATTGCCTTCCCTACCACCAGCGCAGAAGTGCTGCAGCAACAGAGTCTATGTGTAATTATTAATGGATTTTGACGTCTCGCTCTTCACTTGATCGCCGGTTGACAACATGCGGATGGCGGCATGCTTCCTCTGGGGTCGACGTTTTTAAGAAAGTAAAAATCACATGTTTAGGAAACGTAGTAAAATTTTTCGCATGATAAAAACCGCTACTGGAGGCAAACACGTTCATAGGCCACAGGGTTTTAAACGAATAACATTTTAGAAATTAGGATTCTGCAAAATTCAATTCACATCTTGTTACTGTTACAGTAGTGGACCTACTATAAGTCAAGGATTTCCAATGCGAAGGCGTAGTAAGTTAATTTTATAATCCCAAAAAAGACCAAATCGACCTTGAAACTCAAATCGAACTTATTATCCGTTTTCTTGCAAATTTTAATTCGTAAAGTGGATTCAGATCGACTTGAATACTGAATACTACAATAGTATAGAAAAATTGGAAAAGAAAAAACATCAGCTGATATTTTTACAAAGCTTGCTTGAAAATAATAGGTATGAGAAGGAAGAAACTCCACATTTTATTATCTATTTTAAGAAATAACAACCTTGAGAGGTTACCATTTTATAATGTCATTGTTTAAAAATTTTATTACCTTATTGTTATTAATAAATCCTATACATAAAATATATTACATATGTATGTAGACAGTTAAGTATCACAAATTTCAAATTTCTCGAATCTTTAAAGTTTACAAAAGGAGGAATAAATGATCGTTTAATTATGTCGTTGATTATTTTTTTAAAATGGTCCATTCATTTCCAAGATAATTAAAAGTTATATTCTTCCATATTAAAACCGCCCAACCCCAAAGTGTGTATAAACCACTTGACCAAATCTGTTAAGCTTGCTGTAAAATGAAAATCAAAGAAGTTCATACAACAAATTATTATTTATTTTAAAAGTATTTTGGTCACATACAAGTTGTGAGCATTTGAGTCAGATGTACGGACACGGATTCTTATCCTATGTAAACCAGAAAAGTTTAAAACATAAAAAGTTTGACATGACACTGATATCCTTTTTTTAAATTTAAAAAAATATATTTTTTACAAGTAGTTGTTGATTCGAAGCATAATGCCTAGGCTTGACAATGCTCAAAGGACTTAAATAATTGTGTTTTTAAATGACGGAATACCTACACGAGAGGTTGCCGCTATAATGCACGTATAGCAAAAAAAACTGTAGATAATATTAAGTAATACAGATGGAAAGCGGATGGAACTTTGGATAAGAAAAAGCCTTCTGAAAGACCAAGAAAAACAATGCAAGAAGATGACAATGGTATTGTGGAATACTTGGAGCAAACTCCCTTTCAAATAATGCGAGCTGCTATTCAGCAAACAAATTTTCCTGGTTCAAGACCGACAGGTTGTCGTAGGGTAAAATAATCCCATTTAAAAAATTATGTTGCCGCCAAAAAAATTAAATTAGGGGAAGAACACAAACAGGCACGAATTATTTTTGCCTTAAATAAGATTTTGCGGCCAGACTGGAATAGAGTAGTATTTACTGACGAAAAAGTTTTTCAGTCTACGTTCAACGAACATATCAGGGTATACAGACCACGCAATACAAGATAAAATATACTGAAAATGTTATCAGTAATTAATAGAGTAGTATTTACTGACGAAAAAGTTTTTCAGTCTACGTTCAACGGACATATCAGGGTATACAGACCTCGCAATACAAGATAAAATATACTGAAAATGTTATCAGTAATTCCGAAAGATCAGGGAGATTTTCGGTGAATGTATGGGCATGGGTGAGTTATCATGGCTTGGAGTGTGTTGGATTGTAATTGAAAGGTTTAATGCAGTCACATACAAGAACATTTTGGAATATATTATGATGCCTAGTGTATCGCAACATTTCCCTGATCAGAGCTTTATTTTCCAACACAACTTGCGCCCGGGTTACAGCGCGGGTATGGTCAAGGATTGGTTCCCGAGCAATAACGTGGAAACTTTACCGCGGCCTTCAAAAAGTCCCGATATTAATATAATAGGAAACGTGTGGGGTCTAATGACACGAAAAATATATAAAGCAAATTTCAGACCAGCTAACAGAAATGAACTTGTTTCATTTATTGAAGAAACGTGGAACGAGTTAAGTAAGTGATGATCTTGATTTTGTGAGATACCCAATAGACTGAATGAGCTTTTACAAAAAAATGGAGCGACTACTAAATATTAAATAGGTGTAATTTTCTTTTTTTAATTAATTATTGTGTACAATAAAATCTTTGAATTAAGTTAGACTTGTTATTTTTGAATGAAACGAAGAAAAAAATGGTGATAAAAACTATAAATATGACACGTTTAAGTCTAGCCCAATAGTCAACAGCTTGTCCTACTTTTTTTATGAACTTTCGGGGATTATGGGTAGGTTTACAACACACAATCGATGTCCTACTTCTTTCTGAACTCAACTGTACCTTATTATCATAATGCATACTTAATATTATCTGACGTATTTCCTACATATCACTTATTATATACCTGCGCCAATAATAAGTAATGCTGTTTGACTTGTTACCAATTATGTCTGCGACTGTAATGGCAACAATTGACGTCCCCCATAACTAACGTGACCATACGTCCCTTATTTCGGCTCTCCGTCCCGCTGTCCCCGAAAAGAAATTCGGGACGCGAAATTGTCCCGTTTTCCCAAACTCCACGAAAAAAAATAATGGCGTAATCAACAACATATCAGTGTCCTATCATATAATATGATATTATGTTATATGCTTAAATTTCCACAAGTAGGTACGTGACAACCACCTTTCCGAACGCCGAAAATCGTGTGATTTTTATCCACACTCGTAAGGGCGAACGACCGACGAATTTTCAATAATCCCTAACTACATTACTTCGCAAAAAGTAACCGAATGAAATAATCTAAATGTTTCGACGGAAAACCGTTGGGTGGGAAGTATTCAATAACTTTCACATCAACAATCTTAACCATGAAAACTTTTGTATATTAATTGATTATATTTTATGTCTTCCTGGCACAAATGCACCAGTAGAAAGAATATTTTCTTTAATGAACAAACTGTGGACGACAGAAAAAACCCAGTTACAGGTCTCAGTTCCTTAGGCGATGCTGATAACTAAAGTGAATATTAAAAAAACGTGCCAAGAATTTTATTCTTACTTAAAATCATCACCAGCTGCATTAAATCAAATTTGTTCCTCTGACAAATATAGAAATAACTAAGTATTTATTTTTTGTACCATTAGGTACTTTCTTAAATTTGTAGTACTATTTTAATAAATAGAATAAAACTTATTAAGAATGTGTTTTTTCTATTGGAAACCTACTGATTGACTTAAATAAGCCTTTGTCCCGTTTTAAGTCCATAAATAAATGGTCACGTTACCCATAACCCCCTTTTTATGCTTATCTTTGGTCTGTGACCATCTTCACATCATAGGTCCCATTTAAAATGAAACCAATAAACTGTAAGCTAAATAAAATAACAACTTTTCAGTAGATACACAACCATTATAAATATGAAGCATCAGGAGCTAGCCCCTATTCATTTTTTGACTGCCATAAATAACGGCACTTCAGTCATTTCTTTAAGAAGCAACACCACCTTACCTGAGAGCAAACACTTGCTTTTTCATTATATACAAAACATAGAAAGAAAGGCAAACAATCAATTATTTTTTGTATACCAAAGTTGAGTCTAATTGGTCTAGTAATTTTTGCTCGAATTTTTGAGTTACTGCGCAAATCAACGGACGGACAAAATATCTCTACGCCCATAGGCCCATAGGTTACCGTTTGAACGGCTAAGGAGAAGTAAAGTAAAAAACAAAAATATTGTATTTTAATGACCCTAAATTTTTCCTGATAGACTTTCAACGCGACTGGAAATTACGCAGCAAAATTTAATTTAGAATTCTGAAGGTATCTGCTAAATAAATATCCAGGATTTTTAGCACGGAGTAACATGTCATGAATAAAATAAAATACAGTAATAATAAATAGGAAGGAAGGTAAGTAGGTTTAACTGAATTTATTGAAGCTTTTTAAGTATCTAAAAGTATTCTTACACAGACAAGAAGACCTCTTGATTTTGTCCATTAAGAAATTTATTGTAAATTTTGGATGTTGTTACTTTAATATGAACATCATATGGTTACTAAGTGAGGGAGAAAGAGAAAGAACCCAAACTAGTGCATGTCATAGATCAGACCGAGGATCAGACAGTAAAGTTGCCCTCATAGAACCTATTAAAGTAACAAAGATGAATGTTATTCTGCCAGTTTTTTCATCATCACATCACACAAAATTCTTGTTGCAATTTATTCTAAGCCCAAGGCAAAAATAAGTTTTTCTGTCACCCTACTATAACCACTTTTTGTATACCATCCCTGTTGTCACCATCTCAATGGTTAGGTTAGACAGTCATATCGGATAGTGGATAGTGGTCATATACTTACCTACTTATCTCGTAAGTATAAATTGTCAATTTTGGCTTTGTCATTATTAAATAAAGAAAATAATATAGAAGAGTGCGAGGGGGAAACCACCCTAGGTATTATAGTGTACAAGTTAAAGGTAATGAAGGAATTCCTTGGATCAATAGTGGTATTACTTGGTAATCCCGTGGTATTACTTGGTAATCCCATGCTAATACTTGGAATTTTCAGGTAATAAAGAGGTAATATCTGGTATTCCAGGGGTATTATAAGGTAATCTTGTGGTATTACATAGGTATTCCATAGGTATTACCAGAACTATTTTGGCAGATGCGCATGCGCTTTGGCAATATTCTTGGTCGAATCCGGGGGCGCGTTCACAATCGTTAACCCGCAGGTAAAAGTTCACGAGGTAAAATTTGCCGGCTAACGTCCGACGTCGACTGGACAGTGGCGGCTCGTGACTAGCAAGTCAGGGGGGCGCTAGCTTTAAATAATGCGGATAACTATAATCAAATCGTTTATTTTTGTTAAAAATACGCAAATGACATTTTGCAACTTTATAACATAACTAATAAATTACTCAAAACAAAACATCAGCGGCATCGACAGGTTGCGTAGCGTCGAGATGAAACACGAACAGCTGTTGTTGGGCGGAAAATTTGGAGCCCATCCGTGCAGCTCGTTGTGCGATGTGTAGGTGACGTCACGCCTCCGTAGTCATGGCAACCGACCGAATAGTCGCGTTGAAGCGAAACGGATAATCGGCCGCCCGCGCTTGATAGATCTGTATATCTTGCCAGTTGGAATATGGCTATGTTTAGTTTGAATTATTTTAATTGATTGCTTACATACATTGCGTTATTGGTTTTTAAGTAAATTATTTTTGGATTCTGTTTGAAATAATTGCAGGGAGGGCGGCGCCCCAGAGGCCTTTATTATAAGCCGTCACTGCGACTGGATAAACACTGATTAACTAAATCAGATCTAAGCACTGAAGATAAAATTAATTTTGGTAGTGCAGAAAAAATGTGTTAGAACAGAGTACTTAATCTTCTAAACAATAATTCAGATGCCGCTGCTACTTCTATGTTTTTAAAGATTATGAATTTTGTTATTGCTTTCCTTATTAATAAAGAAGAAAAATTGGATGATCGGGTGTATAAAATCTGGTATTGTATTTGTGTACTTCGGTACTGGAGATATTGGATACATTCTCACAAAAAACACACACTTCCAAATAATTTTATCACTTTAAATGCATACACATGTATAGAGCTGACTGGTCACAAGTTAATCAAATTATTTCAAAACATACCATGTTCTTGCCTTGGCTTTTCGTCAACAGTATGAGAGCCTATTTAGAGCTACCAAATTTATTACTTCAACCTTCCCAACAATGATAAATTTCAGTATTTTGGTTATATTTATAAGTGGTAATACTAGGTATTGCATAGGTATTAACTGTTATTTCGTAGGTATTATCAGGTACTTCGTAGGTTTTACCAGGTATTCCGTAGTACTAGATATTACCAGGTATTCTGTAGTAAATATTTGGTACATTTTAGTAATACATGGTATGTCTAAGGTAATGTTTCTGAAAATATTGGTATTCCTTGGTCAAGTTGGTATTTTAGTGTACAAATTTTTGGGGGTGGTTTCCCCCTCGGAAGAGTGTTAACAACCCGAGTAATACTTAACACTAAATCATTTCTGCGGATGAAACTGAAACAAGTAAGTCCAAAATTACTTACCTTCATCTGAATCCGAGTCATTGTCAGTCTGATCGCTGTCTGAAGAGGAACTTGTGCTGCTTGTGCTATCCTTATCCTTGTCTTTTTCTGGCTTTTCCTTTGTAACTATATTTACAGAGAAGTTAGTCCTAAATGGTCTCAACACTTGAATTTGTACACACTAAAAAAAAAAGCAATAACAAAAATCTAGCCATACCATTATGTTATATGGGACTAACAAAAAGATCAACTTTCATATAGGTACAAGTAAGTATAATTTAAAAGAATATAAGGAACATATTATACATATTTTTGTATGTAGCTAAGCTAAGTATGTGGCTGGTGGTTCACTAACGGGTACCTACCTAGGTACATATTAGAAAAACATGAATTTTGATACTTCCCACTGTGTCAATCTGTGGTATAGGTAGGTATATGTAAAATAACATCAGTTTTAGAATACTCCTTGCCAAATGAATGTTTTATTAGAATTTTTTTTAAATATTAATATATCTACCTACCATTTGATAATGTTTTTATACCATCAAGTAAAAATAAAAAATTATAAATTTTAGTAGGTATAAACAAATCTAGCTGCACACCAATAAATTATATGCTACAGCAGGCTTTAGGAGTGGACAATCATGGAATTTTTGTTCTCTTATAAATTTATGATTATATTATGCCCATATTTGTAAAAGCTTCTTTAAATAAGTAAGACAAATTACAGTAGGTAGGTAAGTAGGTATTGTGGAATTTTCTAACACCTCTTTCCCCTTCCCAACAAAAAGCATGTGTTTTCGAAATTTCATGGTGAGTATTTACACCTCAATGCTTTTTGGAGTACTGAAAAAAATTGTCCATTATGATCCAAATTTAAAGCACTTACTTATAGGGATGCCAAAAAACAAAGAATAAAGGTAGGTATGTTTAAACTTTTAAACAGATATTATGTGATAGGGAAAGCAGTATTCTAGTTCAAGGACTAAACAACGGTTCGATTTACTTCTATCAAATTTAAGCTACAATTTAGCCTCCTTAAAAATTTTACTATGTCCCTTGCCCACCCATAGTAGGTAAACCTGGTCCACTTTAACCAGTAGGTAACGTATTTGGCAAATTATTTGGCTGGGTACAAATTAAAAACTAGTACCAAAAAATATAAACAAAATATGTATACATTTTGGATGTATACAGAAAAACTGTATTGATTCTTATAGTAAAATCAGAAATTTTTGGTTACGAAGCAATACAACAGAGCTATAGAAAAAATAAACTTATCAAAACTAACCTTTTTCTTGGAAAGTATATTTTATATAATCATCTACACTCATTACTAACAGCTGAACTAGTTATTATTTACCGAATCTTGCTGAAGTTATAAACCTCCAGCATAACCTTAAAATATACATAATACTGTTTGTATTGTTTTATCGAATAATACCTTTAGTCTTTAAGGGAGAAATATTGGAGTAAATTTGCCGGGAAACATTTTACCTACTTGCTTTATTTAACAGGTGTGTGCTACTGCTAAGGTGTGTGTGTACCCTTGTTCCAGATTTAGAAGAAATACAAAAAAGCTTATTTCTTAAAATTTAGACGGTGAAAAAGGTTAATTCTTGCTGTATTATATAAAAATCACTTACATTATTCATCGATACACTGTTTCTTAATAAAGAGTATTTAGAAATAGCGAAAAAATCGTTGTTAAGCCACAATCGAGCGCGACATAATACCCTCGGCATCGCCATTTTCGCCAGACTGTCGGTATCGGTAAAAGTAGTCCGATTTTTATTTTGCGTTATTCATCCCAATTTTCCGAGCGGGATTTGTTGGGACTGCCCGACTGCGCAACGTTGACAGAAATCGATTTAATATTTTAGTAGAATAACATTTGAATTCCTATCTATATTTAACAAATGGCAATAAGATGAGAATTGTTTAAGAATTTTTCATAAATATATAAATTATAAAAAATTATAAATTCATTTTGAAAACAAAAAAAACACTATTGACTACAGAGGAAAAATAAGTCCAAAGAAATTTACAAGGGTGAGTTCACCTTGATGGCCTTCTATCTTTCCCAAGCGACTGTACAACCTATCATTCCGCTGTGCCTTGATCATTAATCATTAGGTACTTTCCTTTTGCCTTTTTTAAACAGCAAAATAAAAGCATAGTTCCTTTAAGCTACTTTTAAATAGCAAAGCGAGAGTCTATTATTTAAATTAAATATAATAAAAAGAAAAACTTTTTAGAGCAACAAAAAAGTACGGGTAAGGTTATATTTGTTTTGTTTACCTTTCGCGCTGTTATAAAAAAAGTTGCGCATTTCATAAAAAATTGTGTGTACTTAAGACCACACGACAGAAGTGAAAACTTCAACAAGGTGAAATTAACAATATCAAATACAATTTTTCAATTTTGTTTCTTTTCGGTTAGGTTCGTAAGCAATCATAAAAATAACATAAACTTGAAATATGGAATAATTTTACTGCATACGAAAAAAGATATTTCCTAAAATTGAACAACCCTTGAATTTTTACATCTTCAACAGAAGTCAGAAATCATAATAAATTAGGTCCACGGAATAAGCAATCACGGTAAACCTTACTTCACCCTACGTAAATATATAATTTAAAAAATGCCAGAACATAGATAGATAGATAGATAGATAGATAGATAGATAGATAGATAGATAGATAGATATTTATTGGTAATAACATGCAATGAGCACTTTTACAGGTCATGTCAAATAAAAATAATAGAAGTTTTTTCCTTGTTTGGTTTTTTTTTTCTTTAGGATTAGTAATATACTATCTTAGCCTAGGTTTTAAAATATAGTCAATTGACGATACAAGTATTACATAAAATAAAATTAATTAAAATATAATTGAGACATAATACATTACAGATTAAAATTTGAATTAAAGTACTCCTCAAATGAGAAAAAAGCATTCAGTGTAAGGTAGTTTTTGATGCGTCTTTTATACTGATATAGATTGAGAGTTTTTATATGTGCTGGCAAGCAATTGTAAAACTTTACTGCCAGATACCTCGAACCGTTTCTGGATCTCACAAGCCGGCAAAAGTCCGGAACAAGTTTGTTGTTATTTCTTGTGGGGTAGTTGTGAATATCCTCATGTGAGCTATATTGATTGAGATTTTGTTTAATGTGCAGCAAACACTGCATAATATACACACAGGGCAAAGTTAAAATTTTTAGATCCCTAAAGGAAACCCGGCATTCCTCCCTGAAACCAAGCCCTGAAATGATACGTATGCACTTCCTCTGCTGACCAAACACCTTATCGCTATGACATGAGTGGCCCCAGGAGAGAATAGCATAAGTTAGATGTGAATGAAAATTGCTGTGATACGCTGTTAAAAGAGTACCCCTGGAAGTCACCCGCGCAAGATTCCTGAACAGAAAAAGTTGACGGGATAGTTTTTTTGAGAGATCAACAAGATGTTTCTCCCAGGTTAATCCCGCATCCAGGTGCACTCCTGATGTACAGCGAGGCAGCAAAGGGTGCTCGACTTCAGTGTTGGTTCTGAGAGTAAAATTAACACTTTGAGATTTGGAGTTATTTAAAGAGAGACGATTGGCCAAAAACCATTGAGATAGATTTTTTTCTGTAGTGTGGTAATCGAGATTTGCAATTTCTGAGGGGTGATAGCTCAGGTAAAAGGTTGTGTCGTCAGCAAATAAAACAGTGTCGACTCCCCGACCCTGAGAGTATGCCAGATCGTTTATATAGATGAGAAATAAAATGGGGCCTAAGACTGACCCCTGAGGTACCCCGAACTTTAGGGGTTGCTTTCCTGAATCACATCTGTTAAAATGAACATATTGCTCACGGTCCGAAAGGTATGAGTCAAGCAACCGAACAGCACCATCCTGAAAATTATAGAAGGATAACTTTCTCAGGAGAATGCTATGTGTAACACAGTCGAATGCCTTAGTGAGGTCCAAAAAGGAGGCAAGAGTATCAAGATATTTTTCGAACCCCTCCAAAATGGCACTTGAAAAGTGGTCAATGGCTAAAGTTGTGGTCTTATTTTTTCGGAATCCAAACTGGTTTATGGCAAACAGACCGTTGGATTCAAAGTGCTTATTGATTTGATCCTTCAAAACACGCTCATAAACCTTTGACAAGACAGGCAGCAACGATATTGGGCGATAGTTGTTACAGTCATCAGTAGAGCCTTTATTCTTGAAGAGGGGTACTACCTTTGCGGTTTTGAAAACTTTAGGAAATGTATTACAGGCTATAGATTGATTTATTAACATTGTAAGAGGATGAACTAGGATATTTTTTATTTTTTTGATGATTGCTGTATTGATCCCATCGGGATCTTTACTATTACTGTTTTTTATCTCGGATATAGCCGTGATAACATCATTGGAACTCACAGGTTGAAAATTAAAGGGCGGAATGTTATCCAATCGCATGGATCTCAGGTAAGCCTCAAAAGACTGTTGGGAAGTTTCCAGCTTACCGATCACACTCTCAGCGGTTGAACAAAAATGGTTATTGAAGTCATTTGCGCTTAGTTTAATATTAGAATCGACGATATTATTGTTTTTTTTATTGTTAATAAGTTTCCACATAGCTTGTTGGGGGTTACCAGAATTTTTTATGAATTCGTCATTTGCTGCAATCTTTGCAAGTTTAATAGAATTTCTATAGGTTTTTCTATATTCAACTATGGTACTCCTAGGCATGGCCACGGGGTCTCTTTTGTTTAAGGTTATTAAAAATTGGAGTCTGTCACGCATTTCCTTTAAGTTATCATTGAACCAGTTTACTTTTGTATTGGGAATATTTTTACTAATTAGTTTAGATTTTTCTGGGAAAGAAGTATTTATGAAATTTGTTAGCATGTCAATGAGCATTCCGAATTTTTGGTTAATATCCAATGTGTTATCATTAACAAAATTGAAGTCACAGTTTAGCATATTGTGATGTAGAGTAGAGAGGCCATCCTCGGTAATTGGCCTGTAACATATTCTGGATTGGGAGTTAAGGAATGAATACTCAGTTTCAAGGAGGATACCCATGTGGTCTGAGGTATGAGTGAGATCCACAGGTTTTGTAGTTACATTGGCATTAGTAAATATATTGTCAAGACACCTATCCTCGCGTGTATGAAATTTTACTGTTTTTTTAAGATTAAAAGATCTAAAGAAATTGCACAGTGTTAGGGCTCTGATGTCTTTTTCGTTGAAATGAACATTGAAGTCCCCTGTTAAGATAAGAGATTTGTTTAAATCGACCCTTTCAAGAGCCCCCGTCATCATGTCAAGGAATATATTCAGGTCCCCATCCGGTGCACGGTACACCGTGATGAGTTGCACATTTGAGTTTTTTAGCAAGATGCCTGTAATTTCGCAATGTTGTTCAACAGAGAGATTTTCGAGATTTAAGAGATCACAATACAGGTCATCCCTGAGGTAAATGCCCACACCCCCATGAGACCTTACCGTCCTGCAAAAACCAGAGACCATCCGGTAGTTCTTAATAGAAATGGTATTGAGCTCCTCCGGCACCAGCCAGTGCTCATTTAAGCATAAGCAATCTGCAGAAACATCATTGAGAAGCACTTCAAAATCTAAAAAAGAGGTACGCAAAGATTGAGCATTGTAGTGAACAATCCTTAAAGAATTGTTGGTTTTGGAGTTTCTCTTTGAGGATGATATATTATGTAGCGTCAAAGGAGTAGTTTGCGTTAAACCGCGGAGGTCCTCAGATGTCCAGTCCTTGAAGACACCGGGCGTTGGATCCGGAGAAAATGGTTGATGGTAGTGCCGACAGGCCACAAATTGACTGACATGACAGCCTCATTATTATGTTGAGGAACGCCAACCTTGAATGAACTGTAGATGTGGTCTTTTTTAGTGACCATCTTTTCACAGAAACAGTCTTCATCCAATTCATACTTTTTAAGAAATGCAGTTATATCTGCCGCACTTGTCGTTGGAGCTAGACCTGAGACAAAAATCCATGCTTTGGCTGTGCTTGTTGCGACTTTTAATAGGTCATCAGTATTTTCGCCTTTTTTTGGGGCCGGTCTGGCATTTTGCCTATTCCTCTTGTAGGAACCACTTTGAGAGTCAACTTGACTAGGCCCGCCAGCTGAGTTTAGGCTAGGTCCTTTTAAGGGGTCGTGCCTGTTACCCCTGTTGGAACGTTTTCGGGGAGAAACGATTCTCCATGGTGTTGGGTCGTTGACATTATCTTGATTTTCTTGGGGGACGTTATGTTTAGGTTTGTCCGATGAAGCGCCATTATTACTGCTGTCAGAAGTGACATTATTGTTGACTGGTTTCGTATCCACAGAGTAGGAATTTTTAGGTTGGTGGATGTGCGCAGTGTTGCCGACCGATTTTGACTGTATATCTTCTTCTTTTCCGTCAAGTTCATTTGGCCCCAGGTACAGGTCCAGTTGGTCTGCTCTGGCAGCTTCGTTTTTGTTGGTAGAGTTCAGGACATGCGTCACCTGATTTTTTGGCGGGAGGTTTTCTGGCTTTCTAACCTTACCATTTGGTTTTTCATGTAGATTCATTAATCTTTTGTTTTCTGCTTGTAGCAAAAGGTTGTGATCTTCTAGGATAGCGTTTTTTTCCTCCAGTAGTTTGATTATTATCCCATAAAGATCCTTTTCATGGTTCCAGGACTCACTGAGGGCATATTCTGGTACATGACGACACTTCGCCGATTTTTGGGTCGCTGCTTGGATAAGGCAGGCCGAGTGGTAGAATTTCGTACATATACCGCACTTTATGAAGTTCTTTGTTTGCTTTTTACAGTGAACACAGATTTTTTCACTTTTTCCACTATTATTTTCAACTATTTCCGCGGACGGATTTTCGAGACCACTTTCATTGTCGGCCATCTTGCTTGCTACATACCTGAGAAGCAGACGAGTGTCTATACAACGCACACTGTTTGCGGCATGCTCTTGCATATAACGTTCATTCGGGTCAGGGTCAGTTCGGATTGAATATAGCAGTTGAATTCGAGCGTTACACAGCCGAGTGTGACGCGTGACGGCTCAGTTTAATTCAGTGTCCACAAAAACTGCTAAACGCGCCTAAAGAAGTTTTCACTTCAAAAACGGCGGAGTTCCGCTTTTCCGTCCTACGCCCAAGTGAACCCGAACAAACGAACTTTTCTGTTCTGTGATGTGAACTAATGATGTTGCAAGCAGGGACCCGGACCGGAACCGTTAACTGCAAAGAACCGGACTGGAACAGATATTATTTTTGGACTGGAATCGGAACCGAACACATATTTTACATTTTACTAGCAAAATAATTTTAGGTGCAAAAGCGGAACCTCTAAAAATTATAACAGTTTTTTGGGTTTTTTCCGGTTTTCAGGGTGATACGAGCCCGCGCAGACAGAGAGCGGTCAAGCGTTCAGAGTTCCTCGTTCAGAGTTCTGCGTTCTTTGTAATCAGTGGCGTTCTTAGTAACAACACACATTGGCGGTAGTCAGACCGCGGCGGTCAATTAGAACTTTAGCGTTCTATTTACAAAAGGGCAAAGAACGCGTGAACTCGCCATGTCAGAAACAGAAAAATTGATTGAATTAGTTCGAGAAAGACATTTATTATACGATTTAAGTGATAATGATTACAAACATCGTGACAAGAAAGCCGAGGCTTGGCTTCAAATCGCCAGAAAGATGGGGACTGAGAATGAGACTGCTTCTCTATATCATGTTTTATTAAACTGTACAATTCATTGCAGCTACTTATTGACATTCGAAAATACATAAAAAATCGTTCTTCGATCACCTTCAAACAATTCCGCAAAAAGAGTATGAAATTCTCCTTGTTCTTCTCGCTTGCTGTTAATCGGGTGCACCCAGTGTTTCCTTTTCCTTTTTCTCTTGGACGCCTCCAGGCTTCACAAAAGCAATGCTTCTTCTTCGTCGGAAGATGAACTATCTATCTGAGAACATGCTTCTGGCACAATATTTGAAATTAAACTAGAACGCCGGAAATTGACCACTGCATATGTGCGCTTGGAACTTTAAAAATATAACGCAGAACTTTGAACGCGGAACTCGGAACGCTTGACCGCTCTCTGTCTGCGTGGACTCTACTGTTTATTCCGTGACTTCTGTTCTGTGGGGAACACTACTTAACCTAATTTTTTTTGTTATCTGTGATGAGTAGTGTCTTTGACAATAATTTTTACCGTTGGTTTACTTGTCTTTTTTGATTTTCTACGAACTTACTTCTTCAAGCCACTTCAAGTACTATAGGAATACAAAATACAACTATACAATACAACAGGTATTTATTTATTTGCCAAATGTGTAATTGAGTCGATCGTTACTTGATGAAGATCCATATTAAATAAATACGTAAAAGTAGTGATGGGATAACTCGAGTGAAAAATAACCGATCACTCGATTATTTCAATCACTTGAATAATTCGATTATCTTCGGAAATAACTCGAGTGACGAAATGAGTGACGAACATGTGGTTTTTATTTTTCAACGCGTCTCCAAAGTTGCTGCCCGCCTGTCAATCACTCCGAGTGGTTTTCGGTTATTATTGGCGATATTATTCATATTAAATACTGCATTACGGGTTGCCACGCGTAAGATAATAAATATGATTTATTTAGATTTAAATACTGCATTACGGGTTGCCTGCGTAGGATAATAGGATTTATTATTATAGTGGTGAGTATTCAGTATTCATAAATATCATGAGTTATACAATATCGTGACATCTTAAGGTCAAGTAGTCAAGTGGTTAGTTAAATTAAATTGTAAGTTGTAAGATCTGGGAACCATGCCAAAAAATCCACAAATATCTCCGCCACATTTCATAATCCGCAAAAAATCAATCGATTAACAACACCGAGTCAGTTATTCCCAATACAAATGCTGTATATCAACATGAACGATGAACCGCCAATATTAATAATTAATATTAGCATTTGAGTGAAAAAAAATCGATTATAATTCGATTTTTTAAATCACTCGAATGCTCGGTAATCGATTATTAAAATAAGTCGATTTTTCCCAACACTACGTAAAAGAAACAACGTTAAGGTAGGAGTATCAACATGCTTGCCAACCTGTAACCTAGTTCGCGTAGATTTATTTGTTTTCTAGCTTTTATACAAAATTTAAAGAAAATCAGTATCGGCTTGATATTCTATAGGTAATAATTGACATATTTAATAAATATCAAGGAATTTCATAAATTATTTTAGAAGAATTGTATAGCGAAAAATAACGGGTAAGATTTTTTTTAACATTATTATGTCATTGTCACTTATTGTTCTTTCACTATACAATTCTCCCAAAATTAGCAATGAAATAAATTGATATTTTTGTTATATATCAGATACTACCTAAATAATGTACCGACGATATTGATTTTCTTTAAATGTTAGTTATTAAAATAATAAACTCAAAAAATCAACGCGAAATAGGTTATAGGTTGGCAATAGATTGAATGACGTTGAGAATCCAACCTTAAGGTAGGAGTATCAACATGCTTGCCAACCTATAACCTATTTCGCGTAGATTTATTTATGTTTTCTAGCTTTTATACAAAATTTTAAAAAAATCACTAAAATCAGTATCGACTTGATATTCTATAGGTAATAATTGACATATTTAATAAATATCAAGGAATTTCATAACTTATTTTAGGAGAATTGTATAGCGAAAAATATCGGGTAAGATTTTTTTTAACATTATTATGTCATTGTCACTCATTGTTCTTTCACTATACAATTCTTCCAAAATTAGCAATGAAATAAATTGATATTTTTGTAATATATATCAGATACTACCTAAATAATGTACCGACGATATTGGTTTTCTTTAAATGCTACTTATTAAAATAATAAACTCAAAAAATCATCACGAAATAGGTTATCGGTTGACAATAGATTGTATTAGTGCGTTCGGTTTTGAAAGGGTCGAGCAGAGCGAGCAGATGCAGATTTAATATCACGTGATATTCTGGGTAAACGAGCGCGTAGCATTTACCGAACCCTTATAGAGTTTGTCGAGTTCCATCTGACATAAAATATAAAATTAACCTCACTTTATGTTGGTGGTTTGAAGAGACGAAAATGGAAAATATTCCAGCACTTAGGGGAGCACAAATGATGATGTTTGATGATGATTGCGACGAGGAAGAAAGCTGTTCGATTACAAAAGTTGATGGCTATGCCGAAAATATTGTCCCAGCATTCTCTGACAAACAATTTCAATATAATTTTCATATAACACCGGAAACTTTTGAAGTTCTATTGCAAAAAGTGCACAGTATTTTGCCTCCCGAAGCAACTCACAAAGGACATCCATCAATACCGTTGGAAAAAGAACTTTTAGTTATGATCTGGTGTTTGTCCAATTTGGAATGATTTCGGTACGGGAATTATGTTTGATTTTGTATGTTAGGTTAGGTAAAACAAATTTCCAAATTTGCTGTCAAAACAAATTCAATTAGTTTGCTCCGTTAGCTCCATATTTTTAGGTGAGGCGATACGAGGTAACTCCGAGTGCTCGATTTTTCAAATATCGAACGCCGAGCAGTTACACCCGAGGCCATAGATCTAATAAACGAACGCAACACTGCACCAATAAGCAGACCGAGGAGACAGATTTGCATTAACCGAACGCACTAAATGGCGTTGAGAATTCAACCTTAAGGTTTCAAATCTTCACAAAATAAACCAAATTTTGTGAAACCTTACAATGTTTCTTTTACGTATTTATTTATTTGCCTTTGATTTTCATAAAACGGGATTGTAGCTATTAAAACAAGTTTATCCAAAGTATATCAAGTTTTTCGGAACCGAATCGGAGTCGAAATTTCCTAGTTTGTATTGTATGGAACCGGATCGGAACTCGGAACAGTCGGAACCCCTAAAAATTGGTAAGAACCGAATCGAAATAATTATTTCGGGACCGGAACTGTAACGGAACCCAAATTATTTATTTCATCTGAATCGAAACCGGAACGAAACCGTTATTTCATTTCGGTCCGGGTCCCTGGTTGCAAGTCCGGCTGTGATGTTTACGGTGATTACTGACAACTGACACTAGTGACAAGACATAAGACAATCGTGACAGTTCAATTATTTCATTTCCTACTGTTCTTGTTACTCCTAAAAATAAAAAAAATCTTATCTACACCAAAATAACGTCAAATAAAAACAATGAGCTCCGAAAAACACGAAATTACAACAAAGGAAGATTGGATAAAATTACTTGAAGATAACGACGTTGGACGTAGTAATATGAACAAGTTAATCATGAACTATTTGGTTACAGGTAAATATTTTTTATTATAATATGACTGTAATTAATTTCTTGTTACAAACATAATAAACTGTTAATTCATTGAGGCTGTTATGTTGCTTTTTCAGAGGGTTTTAAAGAGGCTGCAGAAAAATTTCAACAGGAATCTGGTGTCACACCATCTGTAAATCTTCATTCTTTAGATGATAGAATGCGTATTCGTGATGCAATTATGAATGGCAGGATTGAAGAAGCAACTACTCTAGTGAATCAGTTACATGCTGAATTATTAGATAATGATAGATATTTATATTTTCATTTACAGGTATGTTTCATTTTGACAAATTTTTTAATATTTACTTGAGAGTACCTAATAATTTTTCTTTTTAATATAGCAATTACATTTGATTGAACTAATTAGAAACAATAGAGTGGAAGAAGCCTTATCGTTTGCTCAGAGTCATCTTAGTGAAGCTGGTGAAGAAGATCCATCAGTATTGACAGAGCTTGAGAGAACAATTGCCCTTTTAGCATTTGAAGATCCACTGAGTAGTCCTTTTGGAGATCTATTATCTCCTTCTCATCGACAAAAAGTAGGTTAAAAAAAGAAATTTTTTAAGTGTTGGTAGGTATTTATTATTTCTATTTAGTATTTTATTTATATTAAACTGAATTCTAAACATTATTGACTGGGTTGGAAGGCAAATTCATTTGTAGACAAACATACCATTTATGATATTTCAATACTAAAATTTTGTACTGTACCCCTATTTACATGCATAACTTGACATAACATTTAGGCTATACTTGTTTAGCCTGTTGGTTACCCTAATTTAATGTGAATAAAATTGCATATCTACTTAAGAAGAGACCAATCATTGTAGATTTCAGTTAATCCAGTGAAACAGCAGCATGGGAATGAAATTAACTTTTCTTTCTAGCAGGCAAGAAGATTAAAGTAGGTAGATAGGTAGGTACTCAATTTGCTGAAAAAATTTGAAAATCCTCTACTTTTGAAGCCCTTAATAGTTATTGTCATCCAGTTTTGGAAAAGGTTTTTTTGTTGACCTCTAAACTGCCTGTTTTATTTAAAAATGTATCTTATATTAATTCCCTAGAGAAAAGTAGTATTTTTATCCATTATTGAAGTTGTCTAGTGGGCAGAGCATGACAATTTGCTGGTTAGCATTTCTCTGGATGTAAGGGTACTCGGAGTGGTACTTTAGCTTATGAGTTGTTAATTTTTGTTTACTTTTTGTATCATTCAATTTTTAAAAAGATCAGGAATTATAAAAATCGGTAGCTGACTTCAAAATGTACAAAAAATGTGTTTTCTTTCCAAGAAACCAAATATACTCCTTTAACACTTTTTGGAGAACAAACTCTTTACCAATATCCATTGAGTCACCCCACACAAGTATCCAATTCTAGGCATGATAAGCTACCAAAGCAGTGTTAAGATCTACACTCAAGGACAACACTCTCGGAGCAAAATTATATTCAGCTAGGCTCTTAGTCAGACTGACAATATGGTCCAGTCCAGTGTGCTGTCCAACTGGTAGTCTCAAAAAGGATACCTTCCGCGTTGTAAAAGCTCCACCGCAGAATTGTAGTTCACTTTAGGTTGTTGGTTGGCCAAACAATGTAATTTATGTTTTGTCAATATTTAATGTATGCTTTTTTTTAAATCAGTTTTCAAGCCCCATTTAATGCACTACATAATTATTGAATTGACTCTGTGAAACCCCACTGCACATCTTAGAAGTGTCATCTGCATACAAACCTATAAATGGCTTAAATGCAGGGGTAACTTCCGGAACCTTGCAATTATTAAAAAAAAATAATTAGTATACAGGGTGGTCCTTAAGTACATCAAGAAAATCTAGGATATGATTCCTGGCATCAATTTAAGTTGAAAAGTTCATATGGACTTATGCCCTAAAATGCTTACCCTCTAAGATACAGGGTGTTAAAATATTTTCCATTTTCCTTTAAAACTACCATTTTTTTCAAAAACATAGTAAAGACAACTTTTGTTCCGCTTATATGAGTAATGCATAAAAATGCATCAGAGTTTAAAAAAAACAGTGGCGTATCACATATTTTCACAAAAAAAATATTGATGGTATCTTCATGCACGCCACTGGTGGATGTAGGCAAACCCTTTTTTAACCAAAAAGTGCAGGTTAATACGAAATCAATCGACATCAATTTTCAATACCGTATCTTCAAGGAGTTTCGAAATTTTAAAAAAACAATTATTTTTTAAAAATATTTTAGCACCCTGTATCTTAGAGGGTAAGCATTTTAGGGCATAAGTCCATATGAACTTTTCAACTTAAATTGATGCCAGGAATCTTATCCTAGATTTTCTTGATGTACTTAAGGACCACCCTGTATATAGTTTTGGAAGGGCTGTTCAGGTAGGCATTGATGAATAGTATGCCGGTTTTTTTTTCTTTTATAAATGCACGGAAACTTTTAAAAAGGCAGTTTTTTGAAGCCACTATAAATGACACAATTTACCTTAAAATCCTTGAAAGTAAACACGTCGATTTTCAGAACTGAAGTAAAAACAACAATTTTTACTGGTAACACGGTATTTTCTAGTCTATCTAGATGTCATCTCTCCTAAGAATTCAAGAGAATGTGTGTTTGTTTTAACAGGAGAGGTTCCGTAATTGTACAAAAGCACAAAACACAAAAGTAAACAAAACTATGATCGGCTGACTAACATCTGCCTTGCTTTACCAGTTCCAGAATGTGTCTGTCTTTCTTCTTCGTACGCCAAAAGCATAAAAATAACTACTCTGATCAACACAGCACTACAGTGTGAATTATCAACAGTTTGGCAAATCGAATTGACGATAAAAAATGGGTTCGTTAATCCCACTTTAATTATGTTTTCACAGTTCCTGCTTTATTATATCTACTTACCTCGTAAACTGCGTTAAAGGGTAACAGAGTCTTTCCGGCATCACTTTCTCTTTGAAAATAATAAATTAATTTAAAAATTAATGCTTTTTCTTTTTCACAATACCGTGACATTTTTGAAAAAATGTTGATTAAAAATTTTACTGTCAAAAATGACAATAAAAATTTTTTGACTAGTAAAATTCTAGGACATTCATTATTGACGCAAATTTACTATCTCACCTAGTTCACGAATGTTAGAAAGATCAGCACTAGTCGTGACGTAACGGTCAGCGGTCATTGAACAGACTTAGTTTCAAATTGTAAAACTCTGCAGAACCCTGTTTTTAAAGGATGAATTGATAAAAATGTTACTCATATTATTGCCAATCTCATAAAGTTTCCCTTATTCCTAACATTAAGTATTCTAGGTGCTGTAGATATTGTAAAATATCTAATTTAATTAAAAAATACACATTTTGTTTTTAAGGTGGCAAGTGAGGTGAATGCTGCAATACTCAAAATGGAACATCAGGAGAGCACAGCACCAAAAATCTCAACGTTATTAAAATTAATTCTCTGGGCTCAGGAAAAGTTAAATAAAAAGAACGTCAAGTATCCGAAGATGACGGATCTCGCGACAGCTACGATTTCTGATCCTAAATGATGTTCAATATTGTCTATTTATAGACGAGCGATGTATGGTCAAAATTTTCCTCTTAATGACTATTTACCGAATGACTAATGACTATTTTGCTAGATTCAGGTTTCTTTATTTAATTATGTAGGTTCCATATAAGTATGTCCATAAGATAGCTTCGATCAGTTTAAAGACGTCTTTAGTTCCATTAGCGTCATTTGGTTCAAAATAAAAAAAAATAAAACAAAAAAAATACTTTGGATTAGTAAAATCAAGAAAGTCACAGAAACTGGATTTGATTCTTATACAGTGTGTCCACAGATAGATGTTACAAGGGCAGGGAGCAAAAATGTCATTGTTAATAAAAAAATATTTTTGGGTTACCTTCTGTGTAGTAAAATACGGTATACAAAGAAAGTTAAAAAAGAAACACGTTCAACAAAAAAGTCTATAATACAGAGTGCTACATTCATTTACTTTACATTAGAAATACAAAAAAAAAACAATATAAATACAAAGCTCAGCAAAATTTTTTTGGACTGGTTCCAATTTAAGGCCTTGCGCTGCTGCCTCTTATGGCCTAAGCTGAACCGCTTGTAACCGAAACGTCGCCTGCAACTAAATGCTGGTAATAAAACGTTGCATAAAACATTGCAGACGTGTTTGCTTTGGAGCCAGTTTCCTGATATCTACTTACAATGTTGCTTATTGTTCTCGGAGTTTTTCGCAAAGTTCTAGAAATATCTGCTTGAAAAAGACCCTGTTAATGCAACCCTCTAGCATAAGAACATTGCTTTGGTGTTAAAACCAATTCCCATTCATCATCGTAATTTTTGGTTGTGTATTTTACTTCTTTTTTTTTATAACTTTACCACATATTACTGCACCCTATACCGGGTGTTTCTCAAAAGACGTTCACCCCTATAACTTTTTTATATTTATAGATATTAAAATGAATTTTTGAGATTATGCATAAGAGATGAGTCTGCATTTATTGGCATAATTTTCGATTTGTTAGCACTTCCGGTTTGACCGGAAGTGACCTTAACTTTGATATTTTAAATGGGACATCTTGTATATCTTTACTTATTTGGAATCAGCATAACATGAGTGAAATGACACCTCGCTTGTCATTTTTTGACGTTATAACATTTGTTTATTTTTTATTTTCAATCTAGAGTGCTACAAATTAATTAAATCTGTTAATTTATAGTCAAGTAGTATATGAAAATTAAAGTTATATCATAATAATTGACTTTCTAAGTTTTACAAGTGTTTAAAAAATGAACTTTTGTTTTCTTGACGTTTACTCCATTTTTCCAAATGGAACGATGGTGGTTCACTAGGATATATTTACAACAAGCATTTTTTTCCAACAATTTGATAGCATACACTCCTATGCTATTTTAAAATTGATACGAAAAAATGTGCCTTAAGTCCCAATCGCAAATTTAAAAGCGTTATACATTACTGTCTTTTCTAAAGAAATATAAAGGAGGCTTTGAATAACAATGGAATGGTTTTGAAAACCAATGGTTTTAAATTAAAATTGTAATGTCATTCGTTTATTAAACTTACATTGTAAATCAGATAAAATGGTTAGTTTTACTAGAAATAAATTGATATGCTCCTAATTTTGGAGTGACTAGAAAAATTCTACTGAAGCCGCAATATTGTATGTATTGTATGTTTTATAAACTAATGACATTACAACTTTAAATTAAAGCCATATTGCTTTTCAAAACCATTCCATTGTTTTTCAAAGTCGCCTTTATATTTCTTTAGAAAAGAGAGGGCGGCAATAATGTATAACGCTTTTAAATTTGGGATTTGAATTTAAGGCAAATTTTTCAGTGTCAATTTTAAAATAGCATAGGAGTGTATGGTATCAAATTGTTGGGAAAAAAAATGCTCGTTTTAAATATCCTAGTGAACCACCATCGTTCCATTTGGAAAAATGGAGTAAACGTCAAGAATACAAAATTTCATTTTTTAAACGCTTTTAAAACTTAAAAAGTCAATTATTATGACATAATTTTAATTTTCATATGTACAACTTGACTATAAATTAACAGATTTAGTTAATTTGTAGCACTCTAAATGGAAAATAAAAAATAAACATAAAAATGTTATAACACGTCAAAAAATGATAAGTGAGGTGTAATTTTACTCATAATGTTATGCTGAACCCAAATAAGTAAAAATATACAAGATGTCCCATTTAAAATATCAAAGTTAAGGTCACTTCCGGTCAAACCGGAAGTGCTAACAAATTGAAAATTATGCCAATAATGCAGACTCATCTCTTATGCATAATCTCAAAAATTCATTTTAATATCTATAAATATAAAAAAGTTATAGGGGTGAACGTCTTTTGAGAAACACCCGGTGTAGACGTTTTTTAGCTAATTTTACAGTGACTTCTCGTGACGAACACACGGGGGATTCACAAAGTTTCTAATACCTACCTATTTATTATGTATTTTTCATTTAATTCAGTTTTAAACATCCTTTGACTAAAAGTCCCATTTTGTCACTTGGGTTAAGTTTATTACCAGTTGGGGCCGCCCGATATTAACAATTTTTTTTGCACCAGAACACTCCCTTTAAAATTACAGTGTATGTATTTTTACATTCAAAAGAACACAAAAGCAGTCAAAATTAAGAAATAAATGTTCAGCTGGGTAACTCGCAGTCAATTTAAGCTAAAAAAAAGTATTCTTCAGCAACAGCGTATTTTACTCTATCGTCAACTACTACAAATTGAGAAATAGTTTACTCCTGACATGATTTAATATTTTGGAATTTTGAGTACCCTGTCCAAAAAGTCAAAAATTTTCTTTGCAGACCTTATTATTTTAAGAAGCAGAGGTTAACTTCTACTGCTGATTTTTTCGAACAATGAAATTTTTGGTCTATTTTTCTTCACTTATTGTGACCTCTGTCGGTGAACGTACCTTATAAATGATAAGGTAGAAGCCAAGGAGTTCAAGCAGTATTTCCTTAAAATAGAGTTTACTTCGAATAATTTGATATGGTGAAAATAAAAACTAGATATTCAAATGTACTTTCTTGCAAAAATCTAAGATTAAGGTGGGAGTATCAACATGCTTGCCAACCTATAAGTTATTTTGCCTAGATTTATTTATTTTTAATAGCTTTTGCCCAAAATTTAAATAAAATCAATGCCGATAGCATATTTCTTAGGTAATAATTGACCTATTAAATAAATATCAAGGAATTTCATAAATTATTTTAGGAGAATCGTGTAGCGAAAACTATCTGGTAAGATTTTTTTTAACTTGATTGTGTCATTTTTCTTTCACATGTTTCTTCCCAAATTAACAATAAAATGCATTAATATTTTGGTAATATGTCAGATAATATGATCTAAATAATGTGCAGACGATATTGATTTTAATTTTAATAAAGTAATAATCTTAAAAAATAACGAGAAATAGGTTATAGGTTGGTAATGGATTAAATGACGTTGAGAATGCCACCTTAAGTTCATTCCCACTGCCTTAATACATTCGTATTCGTACCAGTTTTTAACATTCACCTGATTTAATTAGATATTTCTATCTTGGCCCTTTATATGATTTAATAATTTTATAATGTACATAAAGACATTTGTATAATATATTACACAATGAATTTGTTCCCAAGAAATTTTAAATTAATATATCTCACAAGTTTGTTTATGTCAATGTTTTTTACTTGAACCCCTTGCATGGCTTCTCACCTGACACCCTCATATTTAAGAGCAGACATTAGTGACGCAGTCACCATATCACTTTTTTATTAATATTTCGTTCATTTTGCTTTTCTCCGTGTTTGGGTAGCAGATACCTAGTTTTAATTGATACATTAATAAAAGCATATTACAACGAAATTTTGTTAAATTTGCGCATATTTTTCTGCTTTTATTAATTTATAAATTTAACCCTTTTTTAACGTAAAGCTGTAGATATAGATAATTGTACTCCAAAGATCGATTTTTGGATAAAACGACGAAATATTGATCACAAACGAAATGGCGAATGCGTTACTAGTGTTTGCTTTTAATTTTTTTACTTTTACATATTTTGGATGAATTTCGAAATCACAAAATACAAGTGGCATGCATCCGAGCTTATACTAGTGCTGGATATTTCTTCTGAGTACAAACCTTTATTTCTCTAAAAAGGCAGGTCTTCTTTCACTATTTAGCAATATTGATATTTTTGACAGCCTACAGCTATTTCATGGTACAACTTGGGGAAAAAGGCTAGGGTATTTCTATCTTAGCCTTTATTACTTATTTAAATTATTTATTCCTATTTAACCGTTAAAACTGCCTTCACGGTTTAACCGGCCAAACCGAAAGTTAACATCATGTAAAATGAGACTAAATTCAAAGATTGAGCAGAAAAATAGTGATTGGATCCTTTTTTAATAGGTAATAAATTTGCATTTTTAGCCAGTCGGAGCCTATTCGGAGCCTATTCGGACGCCTATGTAGGGAGGGTTACTCTCACAGATATGTAATATAAGGAGACAAAACATTTCATTCATCAAAAACCATTTGTTTACAATCAGACATACTTCCAAACTTTCAGATAAGTTAGAAGGAGATGGCTTGAAAAAATGGCAATACTGAAAGCTGTAAAAAATCGCTATTATACTTAAGAGCATTATTGGCATGGGTTTTTTTTAGGATCAAGGCTTAGAATAGTCGGGTCTCTTACATACTACGCACTCGCGAACCAATGTAAATAATAATAAATAGCACTAAATAGTTCGATTTCGAAAAAATACTAAAAATGATTCGAAAAACGCAATTAATCACAAACACAGCTCACCGACACTGTAACGACAGATAATGACTGAATATCAAAAATTCTGCGTCACTCGTAGTAAAAACGTCCGTGCAGCGTCGCGCCGTTGTGATTTCCCTAAAGCATTATAATTTGATATCATTAGGAAAACTATAAATAATTTGACTAGTACAAAATTTAAAAAGCAAATATATTTCTAGTATATTAATTTTACTTAATAGGTATAACATCACAAATGCATCTTATATAATTAGTATAACCTTGTTTTCCAACACAGGTGGTAGATCTAGGGCAATCAGCAGAAAGTTGTCAACGATTTCTGATCGCGACAACATGTAAACAATTTTGTTCCTTATATATTACATGTCTGTGAGGTTACTGTACTTTTTATTGAAATATATATTTGCATCTGTTCTGTGCATTTCTGTGTAAAAATTGGTGTATATTTTCAAGTGGTTTCATTGTGGACTCGCGAGGAACCTGGTGGACGTTAACGTCTTGTTATGGTAAAGATAATGAGATGTCGATCTTGCTCTGTCGTCATTGGGCCCCCTTGCCCCTTCGGACGCCCATGTATGGGATTACTGTCCTTTTTATTGAATGTAATGATATATTTCCATCTGTAGTATAAATTTCTATGGCCGGGTGGCGACAATATACCCAGTGTATAATGTACACTTTTAAGCAGTTTTTCTTAACTTTTATAGATAACATTTTTTTTATTTTAAATTTGTAAGTACGTTTAAAGACGTAGACGTATTCTAGGCTTATATAAATGTAATAGAATAAAATGTCTTAAAATGCATACTCTAGAGTCTAGATTGTAATTTTTGTATACAATATAAAACATTTTTTTTGTAATGGAATTATTTATTACTGAAACACTAACCTTAGTCACAATTTTTCAGAAAATGAAAAAAAACTTTAGTTTCTGAAATTACTATGTAAACTTTCTTAAATAAAAGTGTGAAATGGATTATAATATTATATTCAGTGGCGTAGCCAGCCTTGCGGGGCGGGAGGGGCGAACATATATGGAGGCGCTTTATGATTTTTTAGAACCACTTATTATTATTATTAAAAATATGGTGTTTGTTTTTCAAAATACATACATAATAGAATACCAAATTATTTTCAATTTTAATGAATGTTACAGGGTGTAATTAAAGTCTATTTTTATTTTGCATACGGGCACCAAGCGGCAAGGGGGGGGGGCAGGCGCCCCCCTTGCCCCCACCTGGCTACGCCACTGCTTTTATTCTTAAGAGCAAGTACTAGTAACGCATTCACTTCCTATCAATATTTCGTTTTGTCCAAAAAGCTGGGTAGCAATTATCCATAATTTGAAGTTAAACAAAATTTTATTGATGAATTATTAGAAGCAAAAAACGCAATTTGGTCAAATTTGCTCCATATTTCTTTTTCTGCTTTTATAAATTTATAAATCCAACCTTTTTTAACGTAAAACTGTTTGTGATTGTACTCCAAATAGGGGCTGGTTGGATAAAACGAAAAAGTAACGAAATATTCATCAAAAAACGAAATGGGGAATGCGTCAATAATGGGATACAATGACAAAATATGTTTTTATAAAATATTAACTCCATCTAAAAGTGGTTTCTCATGGAATTATCAATAATATTTTTATAAAATGGGTTATAGATTTGCAAATTGGTAGGTACTTAGTTCACTACACATACCATTGGCCGTTATCCATGCATATTAATTGTAATGCACCTCAGGAAAACAATTTTTTTTTGTTAAAAAAATTCCGCACCAAATAATAACGGAGGCGTACCGTTTATATTTTACTGATTAGGAAAATAATATACGTCAAAAGACCATTTTGTGCAGAAACCACCTAAGCATTAGGACTTCAGTTGTTTCAGCAATAAACGAGACCTTTGAATTTCCAACGCAAAGCATCTGTTTACTACACTAATGTTGTTTCTGCACAAAATCATGCTGGCTATAACACACAATGACATATCAAAATAGCGAAAATGTGACTTGGGTTGTTTCAGTAATAACCAATTTAATTAGTCATCAAAATTGGTATGTAGTAGGTATAAAAGTTAAAAAACATATTATTAGTTGTTGTAGTAAATTTTTCCTGGATTTTAGGTCAATTTTTGATAGAAAAACTTTTTACTTGTTACTGTTTCGTGTTATTTTACAACCATCTTCAGGACTACAAAGAGAGCTAATGTCAGTTTTATTTATTAAAAACAATTTAAAAACGAAGTTATTACTAAAATCTATTATTTTTACCTAAACTAGTCATTAGTAATAACTTCTTTTTAAAAATTGTTTTAATATAACTGACTTTAGCTCTCTTTGTAGTTTTGAAAAAGGTTGTAAAATAAACCGAAACGTTAACAAGTAAACATATTTTCAATCAAAATTTAACCTTAAACCCAGGAAAAATTTACTATAGTTTATGTATTAAAGATGAGGATGATGAAAATATGAAAATAACTAATTGCACTTAATGTTTTTAAATTAGAGTTTTAGTAAATTACTAGAAATACTGGAAACGTAGGTATTTAAATATCATATTTTTAAAATTTTGCCATTAATGCCCATACCGTTTTTAAAACTCTGGTAACGGCTTAATAGGCTTCTTTCTGTATTTTCGGGTTTTTTGAACTATCTTAAGGTTTCCATAATTTTTCTGTCGCCAAATAAATTCATTATTTTTAATCTTTAGATATCAAACTCTGACCTGTTTAATTTATTATTAGCTAAATTGATTTTGGAACGTCAATATGACCATTGTTTGGAATATTTTATAATCATAATTTTTCAGTTTTCAGAAAACCACGAATATATCGAAAACTCTCTTTTGCGATAGAGTATATTTTCTGTGAAAATAATAAATTTTTCGCCAGCCGTGAATTGATTAATATAATTTTTCAAAAATGGCAATTTATTATTTTACTCAATATTGGTAGATATATTCAATTCAAAGTATGGCGGAAAACTTGTTGCACTAAAGTAGTTAAACTGGTTGTATTTACCTTGGACAGCGCTCTACATTTTACTGCCAACCACAAAAACACTGATGTTTTACCTACATTATTACGGTGATTCACGTCAATTAAGTGGCCTATTAGAAAATCTCGAAAACGAGTAGGTACCTACTTAAAATTGTCTTTTAAAAATTGGGAGAAATGTAATAAAAAATATTGCATTGCAACAGCTGGTTTAAAAAAATGCCGCTCTACCTACTTGGTTATTATTAGTCCTTAGCTGCCATTAAGGTGGGAGTATCAACATACTTGCCAACCTATAACCTATTTTGCGTAGGTTTATTTAAGTTTTCTAGCTTTTATACAAAATTTAAAGAAAATCAGTATCGACTTGGTAATCTATAGGTAATAATTGACATATTTAATAAATATCAAGGAATTTCATAACTTATTTTAGGAGAATTGTGTAGCAAAAAATATCGGGCAAGATTTTTTTTAACATTATTATGTCACTGTCACTCATTGTTCTTTCACTATACAATTCTCCCAAAATTAGCAATGAAATAAATTGATATTTTTGTAATATATCAGATACTACCTAAATAATGTACCGACGATATCGATTTTCTTTAAATGTTAGTTATTAAAATAATAAACTCAAAAAATCAACGCGAAATAGGTTATAGGTTGGCAATAGATTGAATGACGTTGAGAATTCAACCTTAAAGTACATGCAATAAAAAGTGCTAATTGTAAAGCGGAATATATTAAAAAATAAACAGAAGTGCAAAAATAAGGTTTTGTAATAATGTAGAATACTAAAATAGGTTTTAAACAGTAATATATTATTATTAAATATATGTATTGATTTTTAAATTTTGTTGTAGTTTTAAATGTAAAAAAGGATGTTCTTTTGGCTTTTCTGCCTATGTGAAAAAAGAGGATTCCATTCTTGGTTATTAATTTTTTGTTCCACTGTATTTTCAATAAATTGAGTTATTGAGCAACCGCACAATAAGCCAGAAGGCTGCAGTGCAAGAAGCTTGGTTGGGTCACTCACCTTACCCCCACCTTTCACCAACCAAGGGTGAGGCAATTACAAAACAACAAATACTAAAGAGAAAAGGTAAACAAACAAAATGGCTATTCGATGATGTGTCACCTCCTCTTATATCAATAACGAAAAATAAGCTTGCAAGTATTGACAACTTTATATTAAAAATAGATGTAAATTAATTATGACAAATTACATAAGAAACAATATAATAAAGAGTAAAACTAAACAGACAAAATATATTACAGAAAATGGTAAACTACCAACCAAATACATATTCCATGGCTTTACTGACTATCCCAGTTGATTTTTGTGGAACATTGGGTGAAGAAAGAACATTATTGGATGCATGAGGTGAGATGAAAGAGTGTCTTAAAGACCTTGCACGACTTGGTGATGTTATTATGGAAGTGTTTTCTTTATTTTCCTTACTGTAATGCAACTGAACACCAACCATAATGATATTATTGATACACTTTCCATTAAAAGAAAGGGCCCTTGCTACTTCACTAAAATTGTTAAACCTAATATGAACCCAGTTTCCTTGAGGTGGAATTTTCTTATCCATTATTACTCCACAATTTGAAAGTTGTGACAATACCATGTTTAGCACACTTGGAGGAAACCCAAATACAGTAACCCAATGTGAATCAATTTTTTCTAACCGAGATGAATTAAAGTTTTTACTAGCATTAAGTGTTTCTTCAGGATGAATTCTGGATACACTTTCGTTAAAAGCAGCTGGTTCATTATAGTTGGCAATGGTGCTACTAAGAATAGGACTGGTGGTCTTTTTAGCAGCATCAATAGTATCGAACAAACCTGTTTTCGGAGGTCCAGCTTTTTCATTTACTGATACAAATGGTATTGGAGTGGCGGGACTTTCAGCAAGCGATTGATTAAACAATTTTTGTCGCAAACTTCTCGATTCATTTATGTTTGGATTATTTTTAAAACTTCCCGAGGACCTATTTCTTCCAGGCGATATGCTTGGATTTGGAGTTGTGGGTGGAATATCTCCTATCAAAAATCCAGGCAGAAAATTTGGATTCATTCCAGGAGATGATGGACTTGAAGGAGCGCTACCCAAAGTCATTGGTTCCATCTATAAATATTTATGGATAAGAAATAAACTAAAATATACTTATAACTAAACTTACCGTTAAAGTTTAAAATCAGCTATTCTAAAAAATTTGCTATTTGACAAACGTTGCTTGTCAAAATTTTAAGGTTATGCTTTTTTTAGTTTTTTTCCCACTTTTTATAAAGTTGTGAATAACCATCCGGTTATCGGGGAAAAAGCTATTATAATTGACACGATAATAGGTACTTTCCATTAATTTTTTTGAAACAGCAAAGCAAATAAAAATATTTGCTTAGCTATGTTGTTATAGGAACACTTCGCGAACAACTTCGTATGGGAAATAGAGGGACACAAATCGCTGCAAGGGGGAGAAAAAAGCTTTTCCGTATTAAGTTAAATTTTTTAAAGGAACGCTCAACTGAGCCGTTTGCTATGCTGTTTGAAAGTAACTAAAAGACACTCAGCCTTTGTATATTTCGTATGAGAATAGAGAGGGGCATACTATGGAGAACTAGCCCTCTAGTTCTCCATAGGGCATACCTAACCGCGGCAATGGTGGAGGAAAAAATCTTTGTTGTGCCAATTTTTAAAAAGAACGCTGAACTTAGCTTTGGCTTTAGGTTCTTTCCATTTGCTTCTTTTAAACAGCTAAGCAAAGTAAATCTTTGCTGAGCTAAGCTGTTAAAGGAATGCTTCATTGTCCATATGGGAAATAGGGCATACTAAACTGCGGCAAGGGGGAGGACAAAATCTTTGTTGTGCTTTGCTTTGCTATTTAAAAGTAACGTAAAAGGAACTCGGCTAAAACCCATTTTGTAGATCGACCTGCACAGAGCAATCATAGGTCGTATTTGTTCGCTTCATGGGACCCTTTATTGCTGGGCGATGTTCATCGATGTTTTTGAAACATCGATGTTCTGTTGCCGATGTTCGATATTTTCGACATCGATGTTAGAGGTCATAAACATCGATGTTTACCTTTCGATGTTCAATGCAATGTTATAATTCGAGTGATAAATATCGGTTTTTATTCCTGAACAAGTATGGAACCGGCGACCTTTTTTTATAATTCGAGGAACGAAATCAAAAAAATTTCTGGGCCATAGATGAACCGCGCCAATATTAATATTAGCATTCGAGTAGTGAGAAATCGGTTATCGGTTATTAAAATAAGTCGGTTACTCCGACTTATTCCCAGCATTATTAAATTCGTCCAATCTGCTAGCTAAGCAAGCAGCTCATTGGAGTCGTCCAATATTTATTCGAAAGTTTTTAAGGGTAGAAAACGATTTATCTCGATTTCCGGCAAAACTACAAGTCCTATAGAAAAACGTTAAATGGCAAAGTTGTAGGTAATAAAAAGATTTACAACTTTTGCATTTGCACTTTTTTCACATAACCTAAAAATTTATGTGAAAAATTCAAATAACCAAGTTTTTTGTTTTATCGACGTTGTGGTCTGGTGGTCAGCGCAGCGGCCTCATAGATCGTAGGCCCGGGTTCCATTCCCGGTGCCGGCAACGTCGATGTTAAATTTGGAATTTGGTTTAAGAGGTGGCGCCATCTTTCGGAAGAGACGTTAAACTGTGGGCCCCGTGTCATGGATGTTGGCACGTTAAAGAACCCTACCCTCGACAAAGAGGGATTCGGCAAAAATTACCAGATAGTGTGTGACAAATTCCCTGGCGTCGGTGATTGGCCTCGTTGCGGAAAAAGGCCGACGTAAAATAAATAATTAAAAAAAAAAGTTTTTGGTTTTTTATTTTTATCTTTTACAAACATTTTTTTTATACACGAAATTTGGTGAAAAATTTCCTTTTTATGTCCCAAACACACTGTAATTTTTTTGATTTAAAATATTTTTTTTAACCTTATTTTGACTTTGACGAAAAAGCAACCTAATTTTCAATCGAATATTCTCACGTCAAAATATCTGGTTTTTTAAAAAAGTCGGTGGGCTTTTTGTTCGCTGAAATCTCTACTTTCTGATGGTGTAAAAAAATATATACATTACTATGGTAAATGTTCCGCTACTCCCAGTGGCGTAACTAGCCCTCTGACCTGGGGGTGGCCTAGGGTGGGCCTGTTATTGTGACTTGCAGTGGCGGATCGTGTAGAGGTGGAGAGCCCGCCGCAGGCAAAATTCGCCGCAGGCGAAAATTTTTTCTGGACCACGCCCAAATTTTAACAAATTTAGTCAATAATCAACAGTAATATCTCAAGACCTCGTTTTTTTATCGGTTATATTTTTCAGCTGTCACGAAAACTTTTTTTGGAAAATTTTCTAGTTGAATTTGGACATGTTTATTCTGATTAGATCCCGAGAGCGAAGCTCGAGGGATTTAATTTTTGAATAAACAAGCCCAATGTTCAACGAGTATTGCCAAAAAAGTTTGAGTGAAAAATGGAAAATTTATCCAATAAAAAAATTATGGTCGATTGATTTTTGGCAAGATTATTTCGTACATCGTTGAATAAACATGCCCAAAGTTCAACGAGTAAAAGTGCCAAATAACTTTGAGGCTGACAATAAAAAATACATTTATTATAATTTTATTATTGTATGTTTGGTTTGGTTGGTTATGTAAAAATTGATGCTATATTTGCGAGGCGAAAGCGAGCTTACAAGGTCAGCCTTTTTTTCTGGGGGGGGCCTAGCGACGTCTAGGAGGGGCCCGGCCCCCCAGGCCCCCCTGTAGTTACGCGCCTGGCTACTCCGTGCCGCTGACTTTAGAACGTCACCTGTGGTGGATCTTGATATTAGCCCCTCGGAGACGCTACCCCCCACCTGGATTCGTAGCACCTATTGAGTGAACATTTTCGTAACGATATTTATTAGATCCCGGTATTTTTATAAATAATTTATAAAAAACATAAATTAATAATTAAATAGATTCAAAACAGTTTTCATATTAATCTGAAAACATCGTTATTATCTGGTACTTGTAGATGGAACAATAACAAATGAATAGTGAAAAAATCGTATTGTATTCTGAAGTAAATCAACATACAAATTGCGCCCCTCCACAATAGGGAATTATTGAAAATACAATTTTTACGTCAGCACTAATAAGGGAATGCCCTATTTTAATAAGGTCTTAACCTTATTTCTCTAAAAAATAAAGACTTATTGGAACGCTTTCCTGTTTACGACCGTTATTTTTAACCTAATGTCTAATGACCTCCCATCCTTCAGGATTTGATAAGGGATTTTGTCCCACAAATTCTCTTATAAGGGCCAAATCGTCATTATAGATAAACCTTAATCTGTTATAATGCAACCATCTGTTTTTTGAGGTTCGGTTTGCCGAATAAGGGAAATAAGGAAACGTTATTTTACTTACGGTAACTAGTCGTAAATAGGGGAAGGCAGTATTTTATTATGGTTCCCATATTAAATATTTTTTGGTGCGCATGCTTAGCTGTCATTTTAAGAACGACCATAATAAGGCCTTCACCTTATAGCGTTTCCAATAATTCCCTATTGCTTGCCTGTTAAAAGTATTAATATGATGTGGAAAATTTAAATTTTTGTCTAAAACCTTACAAAAAGTCAGCAGTATAGCAACGCAGCAGTAGTAAGAGAGCCACCCTCAAAGGGCCATAATGACGTTATTGTTTCTTTTATTTCTTTTTAGGGATGTCCACAGAAAATGTCTAACGGAAAAACAAAAATGTTTGCTATATATGCATTAAAAAAATATTTTTAATAAAATTAGAATTTTTTACGTATATTACGGTTTACAAAAATCTTACCGACGCCGACATCAATTAACGCAAATCTAATTATTCTAAGCTCACACCTTACCTGAACTAATAAAGGTAAAATTATAATCATGCAAGATCGAAAAGCAACGCCAAAGCCATTATTTTATGAATAATACTTCGATTAAAATACATCGATGCATCGACCAATATCAAATGGCCTCAATGCATCGTTTTTAAGCGCTTGCAAATATCTATGTTTTCGATGCATATCGATGTATATCAAACATCCCTATTTCTGTTTGGTGTTTCTTTGATAGCGATTTGACATTTTCTTCAGTTTTGTGTAAATTGCTAGGAGGATAATGAGTCGCAATGAGTATCAATAAGTATGCGAGAATTCGGAAAATTATAATTCTGCATGGGTAAGTTATTTGTAGGTTAGGTTCATCCTATTGTAACAAGGTCACATTTAAATGTAAATGCACCGTAATCCCTACTCCCGGTCCCATGCACCCAGCTCTTCACCTCCTCTCTCCTACAAACGATGTTGTCAACACATTTTAATAGCGTTTATGAATGACATGTACCATCTATAAGTACCAGATCATTGGGTTATTATGGCCGAAGTCGAGTTTATAGCAATTCGTTTACCGATGTGACAATAGAAAATCGACGACAAAAAATCGTTCTAATTAAAAATCACATTTTATTTACAGTAAATCATTTTTATAAAACAAATTTATTTATAATAACAAAAAGTCATATTAAACAATAGATAAAAATATTATGGGTGATTGTAAGTTTTATATTTTTACAGTACAGTTTAACTTTATAAGCGTCAGTGTATGTACAAAAAAAATTCTACCTTTTATTGATATTGTACCGGGTGGCCAAATAGGAACGGCCGAGCCGTATAACAGAAACCATTATTATTACATCTTTAAAACACAATATCGTTAGTAAAGAAGTAATTAGGTGGAAATTAATAATTATCAAGTTTATATTGGCCAATTAGAATAACACTAGTGGTGCATTCGCCATTTCATTTTTATCAATAAGGTGAGTAGGGGTAAATGTAATAATGGGGTAATTGTAATATTGCCTAATAAATAATAAAATAATAAGTTCAGATACTAGTGCCACCTAGTATTGACTCAATTGGATATTTTTACTGGCAGCTGCTCATAAGTGAAATCTGTTTTACCGACCATCAGCATGCGCCATGCATTCTTGCAGAATATGTCCAAACAGGTGGCCGAACGAGTGTACAGGGAAATAGTCCGTCAATAATAGCCAGGGCGTTTTTGCAAATAAGTCCTTAAAATATTACTTTAATTTATTATTTAGTATTTCTCTTTTACGTACAAAATGCAATTGGATATTTTAGCTATATCTTTAACTATATTTTGGGTTATGATACATTTTCCCCAGGAATTTGTTACCTGGGGTAAATGTAACAAAATCACTGGGGCAATTGTATTATATATATTACATTTACCCCTTTGTGTTAAGTTTTTTACAATGGTTTGCCATTATATAAAAAAAAAATATTGTAGAGCCTAAATACAGCCAAGAAAATTTAAAAACATTTTTTTTTGTTCAAGAATTTTAAAATTCTTTTAGTTAATTTGTTCTTGCTTTGTTGCAGATTAAAGCCTGCTTTTTATATTTTATTTTTTCTAAATAAATTTGAAAGTTAGTGTATAAAAGTATGTAACTTTTTTATTTATGATCTGAAATAAGCGCTTGAAGCGGCAAAACAAGGCCAAGATACTAAAGTTTTACATTTACCCCGACCAATATCATCGATCAAGTGTTCTAATATAAACTTAACCTGCCACTATCACATTTACCCCAATTTACGAGGCAAATGTATTATGAGGACAGCGTTTTAAAAAAAATACCATAGTTTTTATCTTATTGCATATCTAGAAAATTTATCTATCCCATACTGTTAGGAACTATATACCAAGTACTGTCAATTTTTTTGGAATTTTATTACCAAAAAATGTGTTCGATGCAAACCGTTTTTCAGGAACTATTAAAATTTTATATTACTTTTACCCCTACTCACCTTATTTCGTTTATTTTTTGTTTTCCCCAAAAAGCGTCAAATACCCGTCTTTGTGTAACAATTACGTACAGTTTTAAGTTAAACAAAATTAATTAATTAATTAAAAAGAGCAAAAAACGAAATTTTGTCAAATATGCGCGGCAATTGTAATTGTACTTCAAAAGATGTGTATTTGGCCTATCACTACATAGTATAAAACAAAGTCGCTGTCGCTGTCTGTCCGTCCCTATGTATGCTTAAATATTTGAAACTACGCATCGGATTTTGAAGCGGTTTTTTTAAATAAATAGAGTGATTCAAGAGGAAGGTTTATATGTATAATACATGCATAATATTGTAGAGAAACACTGATAAATTTAGAGGTTTCTAATGTGATGTCGTAAATAAACACATTAGACCCGCGTGCGAAGCCGGGGGGGTCGCTAGTTTTTAGATAAAATGAAGAAAACGAAATATTGATTAAAAAACGGAATGGCAAATGCGTCAAACTAGTTTGCTCTTAAGAGGTACTAAAACATTTTAAATTTTAATCCTTCCTTAGGGTAGCTATGCCAAATCTTTTTTCTATTAAAATTTACGTTTCTACTTCATCTTTTAAAATAAGATGGTGAAGGAATGTCAAAGTTTGCCTCATTTAAAAACTGGTAACTTTGTTTGGGTTGAACGGATTATAACAAACCTCAAACCTGATGCATGGTCTTATTTATAGAGTTTTTCTTACTTTGTCCGTTTCGTTTTGGTTAGTTTTTAGGTAAACCTTACTTTTTCTGCTAGAAGGCGATTTCTGAAATTTCAATAAAAAGTGCTTTTAAAAAAGAATCATATGAAATGATATACCTAGGTACCTACATTTATTTCTAGAAGAACGCCAAATTGTGTCGATTACTGGTGTAATCGACACAATTTGGAATCTAATGTCAAATAAAACTTCTTCCCGGAATTTGGCGACAAATAATATTAGGAAAATCGTTATTTTTAATTATTTGATTTGATTGCGGTCTGTGTTGAATATTTAAGAAATGCTACCATGCCGAGGCAATCATATCTAGGCAGACTATAGGTACTTTCAAATCTAGTCGTCAGTACCGGTCAGTATTGGTTAATAAAACGTTGGAGACCTACGGTTGTGACTGACTTAAAAACAATAGAATGATACTTTCATTTTTTGATGTCTCCAAAAGACCATCGACAATAACGACTTTTATAATATCGCCGACAAAATAATAACATCCGGGAAAACTTTTATTGGACTCGTCATTTTAATTCAGATTCTGCTTTTTTTGATTTTTTCCAAAGCCTCCTTGTGTTGTAAAGGGATTTTATTTTGCTTGGTAGGTACCACAGAATATTCCTATAGCTACGTATAGCTATATTATATTCTGTGGTGGTACCTACAGTATATTAATTTTTAATTAAAATTTTTACTAAATCGGCAATTTATGAGTTTACTTTATTACTCTGATGCTATAAGTAGTAGAATTATTCTAATCTCCTACTAGTACTAAAGTGGAATATTAGTAAACACTTTGGATATGTATAATTATCAGATAATAGTTAACATAAGGAGTAATTGCGTAGACCTATTTAGTATTTTAATAATCAAAGTCTAGGTACACATTTTTCTATATAGTTCTTCGCGAGCATCATTGATTATAAAAACGTTTTGATTTACGTTTAGAGCTAATTCTCTATTTTTTTTTCTAGAATTAAATCGTATCATTCCATATGATTTTTTTACATATACCTATATATATATATAAGTCACATAAAAACCAACCAAAGCGCAATCGATAGAGAAATAACAACTCTATTAAAAAATACCAAGTTTGTTAAAATTCATTTAGCCCATATAGACATTTACGTTTAAATCCGTATAGATAGCGTATCTCGTGCGCAAACAAAAGTTATAAGTTTAATGGGAAAAAAAAATGTGTTTGTACGCATAGAGCGTCAGTTACACGCCTTGCCGCCCTACAGGGATGGGCATGCGCACACCCTCTTGTTATTAGGTTTTTCTTCTTTAGCGACATCCTCAATATACACTCCAGAACCGGCTCCGCGCCATTTTTGTTGTTGTGTTTTACATTTTTCTCTGTGGATTTATTGATATGTGTGAAGACAATATTTATGCAGCAACGACATTTTTTCAATTTTCAAATTTCGTTCTTGCATAAACGGTGCTGGATGAACGTTGCTAACTTCACTCATACATGATTTCTTGTTGTTTTCTTTTGCTATTGTGGATTGTGGGTATTTAGAATTTCGAGTAGAATTTATGGATTTCTAGTTTTTGTGTAGTTTAGTAAATTGTGTTTGTGCCCGGATTTGTCTAATTTTCCATTCGTGAAACGATAATTTTACATAGCGCATGCCTATTCCTGTGTGGTTTTGTTGACGTGCGCACTTATTTCGTGATTATTGTTTGCTTATCTAAAGGTACATGTCTATGGTTTAGCCCAACGACGTTACCAGTTTTTATATGAAGCAAACGTTGGCATCATTATACTTTAAAGGATAGAGTAAAATATTTGAACACACCCAAACAAAAAAGATGCGACATACCCTAAGGAAGGACTAAAAAAATCAATGTTTTCACTAGGTGTAGGTACCTTTAGGTTGGGCAACATAAAATGAAAAACCTAATTTTCTATTTGATCATGCCTGTTGTTACGCCCCCTAGCGGTCATCTCACGAACTTGAAAATAATTTCCAGCAATTTCTGTTTGCAGTATTTACTAATGATATTTTTTCCGAAAGCTGTTAAGTTAACGGTCTCTGTGATACGGCCTATATTCTTATTAAATTTGACCACCCGATATGCAGGGTGTCCCGAGAAAGGAGATCAATCCGTTAACCACATATTCCTTAAGTAAAAATAATATGACTTTTACGAGAACTTTTTATAATGCCATTTTTTCATTTTTGACCCTCATGTTCGGTCAGGCACGTAGCCAGGATTTCTTTTGCAAAAATAAAAGCGTCGCAGGCGAAAATTTTTTGGGTGCCACGTCTTTTTTGTATCATGGTGTTTGGTTTTCAAGTGGGAAAAATAAAAAACACAACACAAAATCCTCAAGAAAACCACAAAATCAAACCCGGTAATAATTGAGGTGCTTGGGTCTCGTGCCTCAGAGTGGGGAAGGCAATTGCCCCCCCCCCCCCCCCCTATACCCGCGCATGTACCCGCGTATGTTTTATTATTATATAGGTACCTATACCTACTATATCTACTAGGTATAGGGTAACTGACCCAGAAATGGACACTGGGTCAGTAATGGACACCTTTTATTCAAAATACTCCAAAACAAGAAAATAAACCATAGATCAAATGATTTAGGGCTGACTATATGACCGACAAGGCAATTGTCATTAGGAATCTTAAGAATAATCGCAAAAACTTCACTTTTCTTGAATCTGTCAAATTAATTTAGATGGCGATTTCAGAAACAACCGATTTTTACCAGCATTTGTTAACAGGTGAATTCGCGAATATTTGCGTGTATTTTCTGTATGTTTAGTTGTTTTTAAATTGATCAGGTAAGTTTAAGTAGTCAAATATATGTATAAGTTCACCATATATTATAATAAAATGCGATTTTAAATCGGAATGGTTCTTTTTTGGGGTGACCATTACTAATACACAACAACATGAAGGGAGTTTGTCTTGGACATGAGGGGTGTCCATTTCTGGTAACATTGAGTTTAGTAATGGTCATCTCTAAAACACCTGATGAAATTTACTAGATCAGTGGTTCCCAAATGGTGGTCCGCGGCGTATTTTTTGGGGGTCCGCGAACCCACAGAGTACAAAGGAAAAATAAATCAAAAATAACTAAATAACTCACCTAATAATAAAACAATTAAATTATTTTTTAGTTTATAATTGTTTTTAAGGAAAATACGTTGTATTGATAAATAAAATGTTGTGTAAATAAGTTACAAAACGGTGGTTTTAGTATTTTTAAAGATTAACTGGTCATGGGGGTCCGCATGTTACTATAATTAGATTTCGGGGGTCCGGGATTTTGCGAAATTTGGGAACCACTGTACTAGATATTTAATATCTTATCAATATTTTATAAAACGTTTTTATTATTTTTGAAAAAAATCTGTTACCCATACATACGTACAACTGTGCCATTTATTTAAAATTTTAAATAATAAGCACAATCTTTCTTAATCAGCAGATATCGATGTCTTGCTGTTGTAGGTAGATGTGGGTAAAACAAAGAAAAAAGGAGGCCGAACATTTTTACAAATCTTAGCGATAATATCTATACGACCTAACGTTTATTTTATTATTAATTATATTATTATTTTATATTAATATAAAATTCTAATAATTCTGACATATTGACAGCTGTAAAATTTTGACAGGAGAATTTTTTGCGTATTTTTTCCGTATTCCTTGGGTCACTGTCTATAAGACCTGCTATTTTTTTTTGACAGATATCGAAAATTTCCAAATTTGACATTTTGACAGGTTTTCCATATACCGCTTGTCAATAAGATTTTGACAGATCTGAGATATACGTTTTGTAGTATACCACTACCGTAGCCACCATACCAAATTTCATCAAAATCGGATAAACTATGGCGAAGCTAGAGCGAAAAAAAAAATTGAAGATAAGTGTCCATTACCTATACCCACGCATGTCCATTACCTGTTCTCCAGTGTCCATTTCTGATCCATTAGCACTTTTTTTTGTTAATGGCGGATATCAATTTTACATATATAGCTAATTCATTTTAAGTGGGTCAGTCGCATTCTTCATAAAATAAGCTTTAATATGCACTGGTCACAAACTTAATAAAATTAAATATCGTATTTTTTCAACACACCTAAACATAGAATTTTCTTCTGGGTCAGTTACCCGTTACCCTACATGACAAAATGACAAACTGTCACGAAGAAAATTTAATAGTGTAGGAAATGAGCTCTAATAATATATGGATATTTCGCACAAAAATTTTAGTTTAAAAAAAATATTAACCGTAGTGGAGACTATTTGAGAAAATTTTTCAAGACCACGCCCAAATTTGGTCAATAATTTTTAGTAAATATTTAAAAAATTTATGATTACCTACTTATTTTATTGAAAATTAAATAAGATAAAAAAAATAAAAAAATCCAATTTATTTTTCATTAGTGGGTACATTGTTTAAAAGTAAAGTCACTTCTTCTGTTTTTATTTGCAGCAAACTTATCAATAACAGTTACATTAAAGTTTGGAATAACTGCAATGTATTGTTTCTCAAATATTCCACATTCATAGTGGTTTTGGCATTAAAACTGTTTATTTTTATTAAAATAAGTCTTTACTACCCCAAAATAATAACAAAAATATAAAGGTAAACTCCAAATAATAATTATGTGCAGCAGTTTAGTTTTTTTTTGGTTATCAATTGTCAAAGCTCTCCCCCCCTCCCCTTAATTTTTGGAAAGTTATTATATAAAAATATCTAGAGAATTTTTTTCCGATCTAGGGATTTTTTTAACATATTTCTAGGGATTTTTATTTTTTTGACCTGGCAACTTTGATTGTGGCATTACCATGGATACAAAATGGCATTACAAAAGTCATGCTATTTTGTTGCTCAAGGAATATAATATGGTTAACAGATTATCCTCCTTTTCCCGGACACCCTGTATATAAAACATTGTATAATGTTAATAATAAGTATTTTAGAATTATTATAGTACGTTCAGGTGCATATCCTAGTTTGTTTAAATTAATCCTTCCTACAATCATCTAATTTTTTTTTATTTCTAAATTCTAAAATCTTAGGTAAAATTTAGTATAGTGTATCTAGCGAAAACAGACTGACGAAGCAAGATGTTTTTATTTGTTATTAAAAAGTTAAAACAAATTTTATTTTAGATTTTAATAAGTGTTTTTATACTTTCCATGTGCTTCTTTTAAACAGCAAAGCAAAGTAAAAATCTTTGCTTAGCTAAGTTGATGTTAAAGGAACGCTTCGCGATCAACTTCGTATAGTCCGCATGTGAAATAGAGAGGGGCATACTTAACCGCGGCAAGGTGGGAGGAAAAAATCTTTAATTAAACTTTCCCCTTGCTATGAAAATTGACGTTTTTTTTTGTCAAATTTTATTTCCCCTAAAATTCAGATATATTAATTAGGGCCGTTCCTAAAATTCATTTTCAAATAAAAACCGTGTAGGTATGATATTTTCTCTACAACTCTTATACTCCTATAAGGCAATATACCTATATAAGTATATATATTACGGTTAATACAAGAAAGTAGTTAATTCGCGAATTAACCGGCTAATACCCGAATTGGCAACCGGTTTGTTCGTTGTTACCCAGAGCATTTTTTAAAAATTTAATTTAAATTTAATTTTTATAAAATAATATTAGTTTAAAAAATCGAATAAAAAAAAATGCTCTGGGTATCAACGAACAAACCGGTTGCCAATTCGGGTATTAGCCGGATAATTCGCGAATTAACTACTTTCTTGTATTAACCGTAACATATATACCAGGTCTCTACACGCGCCTGTGGAGAACCGTAGTAAGCTTTGACTGGATATAAGGGGTACATTTCGTTATTCTTTACCGCGTTACAACGACTTGTATACGTTGCAACGTGGCAAATATTGCCTATATGCAGTCCGGCATGACTTGTATATATGTCGTTTTTATCCAATCACCGAAAAAATCATATACAACGACCTTGAATAATTTTAAGGTACCTAACTTTTCTTGGGCAAAGGCGATCAAGGCTCCCACCAATGGAAATATTTCAGTCAGTTGTTGCACCCGTCGGAAGCTATCTTATTACACGTGGTACGCGGTGACGCGGTTCAGTTGTTTGTCCGTTCGTCGCGAATGCGTGTGGTTTGCTCGCTTTACGAAGTACATTTTTTTCCCATCTTTTTATAATTTTAAAGTTATGATAACGATTAGTTTTGACGAACTATATTTATTTTTAAGTACTACCTAAAAATAGCCAAAGAAAATAAGGTACGCTTTAATATCCAAAAATAGTAGTCTGATGACTACTCAGGAACATCGCTAACTTTTTCTTCAAATAAAAAGGATCTATTTTGTACACAGTGTGCTTGGTATTTTGCTACACAAATCAATGGAAAATGCTTTTAAAAATGGTTGTAGAGTATGAAAACATGTACCTACATCAGCGACACATACAGAGTTACTCATTTACTTCTTATAGAGTAGACTACATTGACGTCTTAAAAAAAATTCAGCGTTCACAATTTGTCTGGTTAGCTGTATGGTCCACGTATGTTCCACTATACTACTTCACACGTGCATCAACAGAAGCGCTGTTATCAAACTTACTGTTAAGTAACATATTAGATCCATAAAATTAATAAAAAACACGTTTTACAAGTATAATTGTGCAGATAATGAGATAATAGGTAGAATAAGTTTTTGTTTTGTTGGTTTAAATAGATACAATAATAAATAATTATTTCCGGTATTTGTATTTAGTACCTACTTATTTTAGTTCCATGGTGACAAAATCTAGAATGATAGCGGCAACCTCGCTATCCTTTTTTACGCGTCGGCGATTCACGGGTAGCAATAAAAACCACTGTGGTAATCGAACAATCCCTTCCTTTTTTCTGTGAGTCTGTGAGTAATCGTAGTATTTGTTTTTGCGATGTCGTGGTTAGTCGTCGGAATTCTCGTATTTGTACGTGTTTTGTGTATTTTTTTGAGTTTTTTGTAAAGGATTTTTCATTTTATTGTGTAACAAAATGGTGCGTTAGTGTCAGATTTGTGGAAAATTAGATTCTTTTAATTCGGAATTATCTTTTTACAGGTAAGGTTATAATCTGTATTATTTGTCCATGCAGTGGTGTAGTAATCAGGAAAAGAGTAAATAAAAATAATCCTTGTTAACATTTTTATCTGTGAGGAAACTTCTACCTTTGCCAGACACTCCGCCGCTGGCGTTGACTAATCGTTCCGAATCCTTGAGCCATTTCTGCACGGAGTCGGAAATTTAACGCTATCTCTCTCTTCTGTCTTTGTTTCACATGTACGAAGTCTATTTTAAGAAGTCAATATGGAGTTACTCTATACCGTCCCGGGCCGCTTCAAAGTTTGCCCATCCGCCCGTGATCATGAGTAAAAATAAGAATAAGGAGTAGGTAGGTATAATATTTTAGTTGAGCGAAGTTATATCAAAAAATACTTATATTATGTAGGTAGTAGGTAGGTAACATTTTTAAGTTTCATAAAGAAACTTTAGTGGTTGCTCTATAACTTTTGACAGACACTCGTCGTGAATAATTGTCGCGTTTAAATAAATTTAAAAGCGACATGCGGCGTTTAACGCCATTTTGTATCAAATTTACAATCACCCTGATGATGCTTTAGCATACTGTGCATTTTAAGTACATAATTTGTCTTGCTCTAATTTAAATCTACATATTACAGTTATTGTTTTGGATATTGTCTGTAGGAACTGTCAGCCACTGTCACAAGGTTTGGTAGTCATGCAGGATGCCGCTTGGAGATTGGTACAGTGGTTGTCCCATCCCGGGCCCAGTCAACGAGGGGTAAGAATTCAGTTGAGGAGGGATCATCCCGGTGGGATTGTACGTGGTCATCTTGTGCCCCTCGGTTTCGCTGTCCGAGCCGCTGGAATCCATGGGTTGTTTGTCTGAATTTGGTTGACTGCTGGAAAAAAGTATCAATATAAGATTTTTCTGTATGAATTGGTACCTGATTTATTGCAGGAAAGTTATTTAAAAATATGGGTTTAAGTATAATACCTATGAATTTTTAAATATTAATTTGTTTCAAGAGTACACTATACCTAAGTACCTAACAGTGTCGTAACCAGACTCTATGGATGGAGGAGGCTAAGTTATTTATAGGCGCCATATTTCTGCCTGCTAGAAGGCGCCACAGCCTTTAATACGCTTTTATTAGCTTCACCTGTACGTTTGTTTGTTTGTCCGTAACCGACATCTTTGAACCCGATTTTGACCTACTTTAAATGGTCAGATTTAATTTAAATTTTGTAGACTTATCAAGAACCGCTGACAAAACAATAATCTACACGCAAAAAATTTTCGTGTCAAATTTTGACAGCTGTCAGGTATAAAACGAAGAAGCTATTTTGACGAAACAAATTATGGGGTCGTATAGTATTCGATGCAGAGACTTTGGGAAAAATAAGCAAAAAATTCTCCTGTCAAAATTTGACAGTTGTCAATATGTCAAATCGTTAAAAAAGTATATTAATGAAAAAACTATAAGGTCGTAGATATGTATATTGACGGTGGAAAGTTGAAGAAAATACGCAAAAAATTCTCTTCTCAAAATTTGACACCTGTCAATATGTCAGAATTATTACAATAACCGATAGTATATAATGAAACAAACGTTGGGTCGTATAGGTATTGTCGCTAAGAATAGAGAAAAATTTTAAAAAATTATACCCGTCAAAATAATATTTTGACAATTTTTTTTTTAATTTTGAAAATTTTTGTCGTATGTTCGGGTTTGCTCGGGTTTGTTTGGGTTTGTATGTATGTTTGTTTGTAACCGACTTCTTTGAACCCGATTTTGACCCACTTTAAACGGTCAGATTTAATTTAAATTTTGTAGACTTATCAAGAACCGCTGACAATAAACTAATAATCTAGCTCAATCTACTAAAAATTTTTTTTTCTTAACAATAACTCAAACTAAAAAGTGAAAAATAAATATAGTTTAAAATAACTAAAAAACACGCTTTGGTAATTGATCAAACTAAAAAGCCGAAAATAAATATACTATACCTAGTTTAAAATAATTCTTGAAATTCTTAATATCGGCAGAAAATAATAATGAACGATAAACATCAGTATTATTGTGAAAAAGCGTGGGTCGCTTTGTGCTATATTTTTCGTATATCGAGCACCCCACGCTTTTTTCACAATAATACTAATGTTTATCGTTCATTATTATTTTCTGCCTATATTAAGAATTTCAAGAATTATTATTTTCCGCTTTTTAGTTTGATTAATTATCAAAGCGTGTTTTTTAGTTTTTTTTAAACTATATTTATTAGTTATTTGTCTTTCCAGAGCCGGACTTGTTTTAGGAGGCATTATATAATAGTCTAAAATCTTCTTTATGAACTCTTGATTGACCGTCTAAGAAAAATTGCCTTTCCACAGTCTATATGGAAAATCAAGGGCCTCGCAAGAAATAGGCGGGGGAGGGGGGGGGGGGGTTGTCCCCCTCCTCCTAGAGGTTCGACAGACAAATAAATAATTAAAAACGAGGTCGTTTGATAACCTCGTCAGAATTCTGGCGAAGGTCTTTAATAATACCGTGTTTGGACTCCATAATTAGTTCTCTTGAAGTAGGTATAGTCGGATCTGGTCTTATCGTGCGGGTCATACGATTCAAGAAAGACATACTCTCAGTTTTTGTTTTCTTTACTTGCGTTTAATTTTACCCTCTAAATAAAATACGTAAGATAAATGAGACAGACTTATTCCATTTTGATATGAAAAAAAAGGATATGTATTTACTTTCCAGCGATTCTAAAAAAGCTTATAATAGCACCAGCTACGTTTTATTTTAAATATGCCAGTTTTGTGACTTTGACAGTTTGTGACAAAATGAAACAATTTTCTGGGTTTTTGCATCCCCAATAAAAAAAAATGGTACTTAATCTGATAAACTATTTCGAAAATGAAAGAAAAAGTGGAAATTCGCCAACCAATATTCAGGAAACAGTAGCCAAAGCACTGGGAATTAGTTTAAGGACTGTGCAGAAAATTGTGCATGAAACAAAACATAACATAATACCCAAGAATACTAAAAAGTGTAAACGAAGAAAGCCAAAGACTGAGGATTTAAGCGAAAATATTAAAATGGGAGTTCGAAATGTGATTTACGATTTATACAAATCAAAAACCAATGTAACTCTTCCAGTTTTACAAAAAACATTAAAAATTCGGGGTGTTTTGGAAATTGGACTTGAAGCGTTATCAAAATTAATAAAAAATTTAGGTTATCGCTATAAAAAAGACTGTAACCGAAGATTTTTATGTGAGCAGCTACAGATAGTGAGTCAGCGTGTTCAGTTTTTAAAAAAATATACGGACAATTACAAATCGAAATTTAGAAAAGTGGTATTTTTAGACGAAACGTGGAATATTTTCGAATGGAAGTGGTTCAAAATCTTGGCAAGATGAGTCTGTAAAAAGTGTTAAAAGGAAAAAGGGGTGCGGTACGGGCAAGCGTTTTATTATTTTGCATGCCGGTTCTGCAACAGGATATGTTGCAGGTGCGAGTTTAATTTTTTCTTCAACATCAAAAAGTGCTGACTATCATGATAATATGAATTGCGAAATGTTTGAAAAATGGTTAAAAGTTCAATTGATACCAAATTTGGATGCTCCGTCTTTAATTGTATTAGATAATGCATCATATCATTCAAGAATTTTAAATAAACAGCCTACTTCATCTTGGAGGAAAAGTGATATTTATGAGTGGCTGGAAAAACACAACCAAAATCCTTTACCAAATATGCTTAAATCGGAACTCCTATCAATAGCAAAGTCTCTTAAAAAACCCAAAATATACGCGGTAGATGAAATACTGCGTGAATATGGCTCATGACCCTAGGTGATGGTCTTAAATCCGACCAAGTACAAATAGTTTGGCAAGATTCGTTAGATCATATTACACAAGAGTACTGGAAGAAATCGGTGGAACATACAGAAATATTAATAAGGGATTGGTGGGATCGAGAACAAGTACTAGATGTCGAAGTAGCGCCAATGATAATTGCTCCATTCGAAGACGACTCAGACGACGAGGACTTTTCAGATTTTATAAGTGACGATGAGAGTTTTTAGGCTATAATTATAAACGGTGTTTTTCGTTTACATTTTTTAGTATTCTTGGGTATTATATTATGCTTTTTTTTCATGCACGTTATTCTGTCTATAGTCCTTAAACTAATTCCCAGTGTTTTTATTACGGTTTCCGACATATTGGTTTGCGAATTTCCACTTTTTCTTTCATTATCGAAATAGCTTATCAGACTAAATGCCATTGTATTTTTAGGTTTTAGTAGTAAAATTGTTAAAATAAATTGCACTGTTTATTATTGTCGTTTTTAATTAAAGGGTACAGTAGGTATATAATTAACGATTATATCATTTTTTGTAACTTTTTCAACTCCTCTGTACATAATTTTTACAAAACTAATAATATTAGGTATATGTGGCTATCTTCGCGATAGCTAAAATAATGAAACTATTTTTCCTTCCTTCGGTATATTTGTAAATAATCTCACAACATTTTGATAGCCTCTGTGTTGTCTGATTTGACGCATATGATCAGTGACCTTTGGACCCGCACGTTAAGACCAGATCTGACTATACCTACGTTTTTCTGAAGAAAATACCCCGTCATTTTCATTATCTAAATTGTACTCGGCTCAAATAATGTTAACCATGTCACTAAAAGACCCCAAAGAAAGTTGCAAAGTCTCAATTTTACGATTTACCAAATATTAAAAACGAAGTTGAACTTTGGCAAAAATTATGGCAGGATACACCTGAGTCAACATAACTAAGCTATATCCTAAAGGAAAAGAAGTTCATAGGACATACTTTTGCTATCTGGAATATGAATGGTCGTCTCCACAATAAGCTATTATATCTAAAATTCATAATTCACGTCAGTTAGTAGTCTTATTTTATTAGGTTTCAATATTTTGCAGCTGGTCATTATACCCTCACGATACACGAAAAACTAATGTATAGGTACCAGAATAATTGTGTAATAATTAACGATCAATACGATAGCATAGTTAATATTAGGAAAATAACATTTAACTAATTGACAGCTAATCTTTATGTAACTCAATCCAGTTACATAAAGTGGACTTAATTAAACCAAAAAAAGAAGAAAATGCGTACTTAAAAACTAAAAACTTCTACAGTGATATTACATCAGGTTGCCACCTTAACAAACGAATCGACACAGGAAATAATGCTGCCAAGCCATCCCCCGTCGTCATATTCCCTGGGGCAAATAATAAAAGTTGTGGGGCTTCCACAGGTAATTCGACTCCGGGATACGCATCGCCCGTTTGCATTTCACTTCTGATTAACTCAATTAGGGCTGATCACTCTTCATGGGAAACTCATACTTCGTTTTCTTTTGGGTGTTACCGTTTTAATGACTGCGTTTTTTGCGATACCCTATACAGTTTATTTCTGTTAGGTATGGATTATTCCATCCAAATCCAGATATAACATAACGGTTTTCGTGGTAGCGATAAGACAAAAGATTTTTTTCGAAAATAATAAGTTCACAATTTTTTTGGATAACAGACAAAACTTATTGCACTTTAGAGGATTTTACCTCTAAAAAAACGACTGAAAAGTTTGAAAATAAATCATTTTGAGGATACTGTAACATATACAGGGTTGTGTCAAAGCAACAGCAATATAGAATACAAGAAATTATCAGCCTTTTATATAGAATACCGCCCACTTAATCAAGAATCGCCCCAACCCAGATATTAATATTTTTAATAAAACATATTGTATATTTTTACAATTTTACATTCTACAATTATATTTCGTAAATCATGCCCTATGCCTATCTTCAACCGTTTAGGAAATATTACCACTTTTATGCTGGTGTGCTCCATGAATATGTTTCTCGACTCAGCAACGTTCTGAACTTAAGTCACAATAAAGTATTTTTATGAAAACTAGTAAAAATTACAGAGATTAGCATGGGTATCAAATTCAAAACAAGTGCAACAGGCAACAGCAAAGGCACAATCTTGAATTCAATATTCAAAAACGACAAAATTTTTAGGATTAGTTTTAGACGAAAATTTAAATTGGAAATGCCATATCCAGTATATTATCAACTCGATATCTCCTTTGGTATCTGTTTTGTACAGAGCTAGATATTTCATTCCTTTGAAATATTAAAAATATATATATTTTTTATTAATATATTCAAAATTACAATACTTAGCTTCTGCATGGGGATCTGCTTGTTTATCAAACTTAAAACCATTACAAAAATTGCAAAATAAAGTTATTAAATGTATACCTACACAAATTACCGCATTTAGAACCAACTGTTTAATCTATATAGACCGAAAGGGTATTTACACGTTGAAAACATTTAGGCATAAATTAAAAATGTGTAAATTCTAATTTACTCTCTCATTTTAAAAGAAAAAAAAATCAAACATAACACTTCAGGAGAATAAGACATTACATGATCATAAACCCAGACATTGTATAAATTATCAAACAATGCCAGTAAAAAGTAATTTCGGAAAAAAATTGTTTTTATATGACGGAATAATAAAATATAATAATCTTTCAAATGCATAACTTATTAAGCATTATTGTCGAGCCGAAACCGAGTCTGAAACAATTAATCTAAAAAATAAATATTTTATAAAAATCGCTTCCAAATATAGATATAGGTAAGTTTATTAATGTCTTGACCTGATTTATAAAATCAGTCCAATATTTGTTTAAAATAATGTTTTCAGTAGCATTAGAATTTCTATTTCTAGTTAGAGGTATCGAATGACGATATTAGCTGGACCTGGAATCTGAGAATAGACTGCCAGCTTTCTATTTTAACACACATAATACGATACCGTGCCAGATCAACGTATTTTGCGCAGTTATAAAAAATATTTAAAATAATTAAAATTTGGAAACACACACTTTTATAATTTGTCAATCCTTGATAAACCTTACATTCCAAATAAAACAAACTAAAAGTTATAATAGGGAACTTTCCAATTTTTTTTTTCAATAATATGATTTAGTTAGGCCTAAAAAAATATTCCCCAATTATTACTCCTTAAAAATCAGTAATAACTTGGTAAAAATTCTTTAAAGTTTCGCGCGCATCAAAAGCATTTCAAACGACCTTTTAAGCGCGCCAAGCCCGATGACGTCACGAAGTATGACTTATCCGTCATCCTGACCGGTGGATTGCCGTGTGTTATTGTTGTTTTAAGGTGGAATTCTCAATGTCGTTCAATTTAATGCCAACCTATAACCTATTTCGTGGATGTTATCATGACATATGATACTTCGTGACGTCACGACCCGTTTTTACCCGCTTGGGATAATTTGAATTTTGGGGCATTTTTAAATCTTGCTAGCGGTCTTTTGTGACGAAATATGTTGTTTTTTTTGCTGCCATATGTTTTATGACAATATATAGGGAGAGTGGTTCACAGTGAGACATGTTCCACAGTAAGACAGTACAATTTCTGAGGCTCTGGAAACCCCGCTTTTTACGTCACGCCATGCGCAAGCTTGTTTTTACACGCCAGATCCACCAACGAGTTCTTGTTTCAGTTCAGTTTGTTTTTATCTGTAGAGCGGCGTTTATGCAAATGTAATTTTTCGAAAAGCTGTTTTGATTGGTGTTTATTTGACGTGCTTTTAATTAGAACTTTAAGATTGGTGCATGGTAAGTAAAGTTTAGGTATTTGTGTGTTCATTTACGTTGCGATATTATTTTTATTTCGGATTAATTACAAAATATTACACGATTTTTAAATATGGTGCTTGTGGGGAACACTGAGACAACACTAGGTGGGGCACACTGAGACGTGTCTCACCGTGTCCCACCATGCGCAAGAAGGTTGGAGTATCTATCTTTAAACTATTTTTTTTAGAGAATGGCAAGAAATAGAAAAGGAAAAACTACCATAGGGTCCTTTTCAGAAAACCAGATGAAAAGTGCCGTAAAACTGGTTATGGATGAAGGATTTTCATTGAAAAAGGCAGCCGAACTAAAAGGAGTGTCACATCAGACCTTAGGAAGGTAAATTGTGATTGGAAAGAGTCTGGAATTACATTGAAGATATTTACAGGATGGCCAATAAGACTGCCAACCGGATTTATCTAAAATGAGTTTTAGAGCCTCTATAACTAAGCTTTGGGAAAGCACACAGGACTTTTAATGAAAAGGCAGGCCCCAATTGAATGAATGAGGAACTAGATAGAATTGTTGTCATTAACGACTATGTCCTAGTAAAATTTTCGGGGAAAAAATAATCAACCAACTATTTCATTGGAAAAATTTTAAACAATATCTCCCATGAATCTGAATATGATATAAGTTATTTGCAAAGAAAAAATAGATCAAACAAATTCGTCTACCCAAATGTTCCAGACGTTGTTTTGTTTGAAGACATCGTAATGATTTTGCCATTTCCAGCATTATTTGGTAAAACAAAAAGACAAAATCAATGTGTCCAATTTGAAGTTAATTTTGGTCAGCTAGATGTCCAATAAAGGGTTGTCTTCCTGTGGACCACGTTAAGTCTCACTGTAGACCACCATGGGGTACAGTGAGACTATTTGCAATGTCAATAATAAATATTTCTGAATTTAAGTTTTTGTTTATTTTCTTTTCCTAAAAAGGAAAATAAAGGTTACTTTACATTATAAACCTGTTTTCTTTAATAAATGTTTAACCAGTTTTTAAAAAATCTAGAGTAACCAAAAAACGTCTCACTGTGGACCACTCTCCCCTACCTACTTATGATTTATAGAATTTTTTCCCCATTTAAAATTTTTGTCAAATTCCCTATTATTGCCTAAAGTATATTGATAGGGTATTTATTACAACCATTTTACAACCTATATATGTACTTATAATATTTTATTTTTAGCAAATTGTGCTAGTTTTTGACTTTAAGAGCAAACACTAGTGGCGCATTCGCCCTTTCGTTTTTTGATCGATATTTTGTTAATACCCATCTTTGGAGTAATTACCTATATAGTTTTCTGTTAAAAAGGTTGGCTTTATACAGTGTGATAGAGTTTGAAAGAGGGAAAATGTTTTTATTAGTAAGTTATAGAAGAAAAAGTCATTCTTTATAAAAACGTCTGCTTGTGTTGAAACTACAATTTCGAATATCAAATTGCGATTACTATACAGGGTTCATAACAAACAACATTCTTAGTTTTTTGGATCTTTTTTTTTCAATTCCTTGATTTATTAAATTAATTTTGCTAGTTTTGAAACTACAATTTCAACTATTAGATTTGCTATTATTAGTTCGTCAGAAATAACAGTTCTTGTTTTTATGATTTTTTTTCAATTCCTTATGATGATTCGCTAAATCATTACTATGGGAACAAATGGATTGGAAGGTACCTATGGTCCAAATCAGTTGATACGGAGGACTCCCGATCTCACAATTATCGACTTTCAATTATGGGGATATCTGAAGCCACATGGGTATAAAACCAATTTTAATAATACCTTAGATCTCTTGAAAGAAAAAATAAGAGTATTTATTGCAAATATCCCAATACAGCAAGTGAGGAACTGTTATCGGGAATTCAGATGTCCAGTTTAACTATATGCGCTAATTCGGTGGTACCACGTTTGATAATTTATGATTAAATGAATTGAATAAATATGACATGCAATATTAAAAATACTTCAAAAGTAGGTAAATAAAAAATGGGTGTCTTACAACAAAATCGTTACTCGGTCAGATATAAAATCATATTCGAAGTAAGAAAGCAACAATAGTTTGTTTTTACGTAAATTTACTTTAAACGAAATCCAAAAAACTAAAAATATTTTTTCTGATGAACCCTGTATAGTAATCGCAAATGTGATATTTAAAATTGTATTTTCAGCACAAGCAAAATGTATTTAATAAATCAAGAAATTGAAAATTATAATTTAAAAAAATCCCAAAACGTAAAAATGTTATTTTTGACGAACCCTGTTGTATAGTAATATCAAATCTAATATTCGAAATTGTAGTTTCAGCACAAGCAGACGTTTTTTATAAAGAATGGCTTTTTCTTCTATACCTACCAATAAAAAAGTTTTTCATCTATCAAACTCTATCCGTGGACATACTGTATATTAATAAAAGTAGAAAAACAACGTGAAGAAAATTTCGTTTTTCACTTTTATTAGATAGTTAATCAATTAATTTTTTCTAACTTAAAACTGTAGGTAATTGTTACCCAAAGACAGGTATTTGGCAGCATTTGGAGAAAACGAAAAATAAACGAAATATTGATAAGAAAATGAAATGCGGCGAATGCATCACTAGTGTTTGCTCTTAGCGCTAAATGTATCTTACATCTGTGAAAATATAAACACGTATTGTGTAAATGTAAAATGTTGGGGTTATTGTTGCAATATTTTCCACAATGAGCTGATTTCTAAAAATGGAGTTTTAACTGCTTTACCTAATGTTAATGACACTTTATAAAAGGTATTTATTCGAAATATACAGTGTGTCCCGTTTTTCATGAATACACCGTGACATCTCAGTTATTAATAATGCGATTTTCTTCAAATTTTGGTGGTGATTGTATGTTAGAAAAATGAAGTATTTGGCATAGTGAACACTTTTATGCATCATAGGCGTGCGGTCTTGGGGGGGGGGGGGTAAAAAAGGGTTAATTTTTTGAGAAAATTAAGGGGGTTTTTTGGGATGCTGATTCTAAATCTTTTTTTTTCTATCAGATTTAGAATCAGCATCCCAAAAAACCCCCTTAATTTTCTCAAAAAACCCTTCCCCCCCCCCAAGACCGCACGCCTATGATGCATAAAAGTGTTCACTATGCCAAATACTTCATTTTTCTAACATACAATCACCACCAAAATTTGAAGAAAATCGCATTATTAATAACTGAGATATCAGTGTGTATTCATGAAAAGCGGGACACACTGTATATATTTTTAATTTTATAGTTTATTCCTAAAAATTAGAATCATGTTTTTATTATTTTTTGACTTTTCCAATCAATTTTTTAAATTATTATCTATAGCGTAATAAGAAACATATACAGGGTGTCCCAAAAGTAATGGGACACAGAGCGACAGCAGACTCCTTAAGGCGAAATAATGGATTTATTTAAACTTGCCTTATCCCAAAATTGATAACAACCAAGATACAGGGTGTCAAAGTTTTAATTTTGTTTTCGTTTTTTTGCGATTATTTCTTAATGAAACGACATAGCAACACAAAATTAAGGGTTTTGGGGTTTTTTAAGGTGAGAAATTCAAAATTATTCATAGTTTTTGTGTAACCAGTAGAGGGCGCTGCCTACGGCATGGCCCGCTCTTTTTAGCTGGCATAACTTTGTTTGGGCTTCTTATATCAATCCGACTATTAAAAAAAAAAGTTACTTTACTTCTTTTACATCAAAAACGTAGACCTTATTAAAGTTGCTAGGAGCAACCATTTTCGAGATAATCGCATTCGATATTTTTAATACAAGAATGTTAAAATATTTAAAATAATTGTCTATTCGTATTAGTATTATTTATCACAGCTGGTCTTGATTAAAAACAACGCCGTTTCTAAGGCAACAATATATTACACAAAGTATCATCTGTCAAAGTTAATAAAATTTTTGATTAGAATAAAATTAATAATTCCGTATTTACTTTTATACGAAAAAGCGTTTTTATTTGAAAAAAATAGTCAACCTTAAGTATTTACATTAACTTTAACACTTAGCAAATGTAGCTGATTTACAATAATTTTACGTTAGAAATTCACCGTTGCTCGATTTTCCGTTATTTTTGGACCACGTACTTGTTGCATGGACATATAAAATGCGATTATCTCGAAAATGGTTGCACCTAGCTACTTCAATGAATTATACGTTTTTGATGTAAAAGAAGTAAAGTAACTTATTTTTTTAATAGTCGGATCGATATAAGAAGCCCAAACAAAGTTATGCCAGCTAAAAAGAGTGGGCCATGCCGTAGGCAGCGCCCTCTACTGGTTACACAAAAACTATGTATAATTTTGAATTCCTCACCTTAAAAAACCCCAAAACCCTTCATTTTGTGCTGCCATGTCGTTTCGTTAGGAAATAATCGCAAAAAAACGAAAACCAAATTAAAACTTTGACACCCTGTATCTTGGTTGTTATCAATTTTGGGATAAAGCAAGTTTAAATAAATCGCATTATTTCGGCTTAAGGAGTCTGCTGTTGCTCTGTGTCCCATTACTTTTGGGACACCCTGTGTAATGCCAATATTATCCCTATTTGTTATCCAATTTTTGGAAATAACGACAAAATTTACAATCGCAATTTTTCTAACCATTTTATAATTTATATTTCACAGACGTCTTTAAAGCATACTCTCAACATATTCAATTTAATTTCATAAACCACAAGAACCATATGTCCTCTTTAAAACAATGACAGTTCAAAGAACTTGTCACCTTCTTCAATGCATTGTAAAGAAAAAAGGACAGAAAGAATGCATTTAGCGGAATTTGGTAAACACATGTGCACCACTTGTCACTTGACTGACTCCCTGGGGTGTCGGAATGTTCTCTAGCAGAGCGAAGAAAAGGTCCTAATAAGTGTTTGTTTAACCATCAATTTGCCTAAATGCCTGAAATTTTGAACCGGTTCACAGTGTCGTTCCTTTGAGTTTATTCGAATTGGAAAAAAATATCTTGATTTTTCGAATTTTCGACCGTTTAAGTAAAATACACAAAAGCAAGTTTACTGGATGGGTGATCCAAAAATTCCTTATTATGGGAAGAAGGAATCTTATATAGGATAAAAACTAAATAAAATAAAGCCATAATTTGAAATAAAAACTTAAAATAATAATATAATATAGGTATACCTACATATATTATATAACATAAGGTAGATTTAATGTCCATATTATACAGTATCACCAGTGAAGTCCGCATCATATGGGATTTCTTTTTAATAATAGCTTTATTCAAAATTTGACTTTGGCATCAAGTTCTGCTTCGATCGAGATGAAAATTAGGCAAAAAAATAGTAGTCACGTGATTCGCATTATCTGTCAAATTTTTATTTTTTCCAGAAAATAATTCAAAAGTGGGGTTATTTCTGAAAATATCGAAAAAAAGTTATTAGAAAAACATGCAAAATTTCCGCTGCATGAGATAACTTTGATTTTTTACCTATATTTTGTAAATTGCACCACTTTTGCAAAATAAGACTCAACGCAACCTACATAAAACTTCTCAGTTTTGCCGATGCTTTATTTCAGATACATTTTCTTTAAAGTAATAAAATATTAAAGGTGTGTTTTTTACAAAATCAAAATTGGGCTATTAAAATTTGGTCGCATGTGATGCAGTTTATTTGTTTTTGACCCTGTATAAGGTAACTTTATAAAATAAGTATTTTTGAAAACGTAGTTTGTGTCTGAAATTAATACACCTTAATTCAACGAAACGCCGTATTTAAAACTCACGAGGCAACATACGAGGCAAAGCCATCTAGTATATAATCAACTCCAATGCAAAAGGCAAATATGAAACACCTAACACTTTACCAGACTGAATCAAGACAGGACTGTATTTAGTATTTTTATGTTTTAGTAGGTTATTAATTTGGAATCTCTAATTTTATCAGTCTAGCTTTCACTCACACCGTTATAACATACCTATAGTTTAAAAAAACTAAAAAACACTTTAAAAAATAATCAAACTAAAAAGCGGAAAATAAATATAGTTTAAAATAATTCTTGAAATTCTTAATATAGACAGAAAATAATAATGAACGATAAACAATAGTATTATTGTGAAAAAAGCGTGGGGTGCTCGATATACGAAAAATATAGCATAAAGCGACCCACGCTTTTTCACAATAATACTAATGTTTATTGTTCATTATTATTTTCTGCCTATACATATATTAAGAATTTCAAAAATTATTTTAAACAATATTTATATTCCGCTTTTTAGTTTGATTAATTTTTAAAGCGTGTTTTTTAGTTTTTTTAAACTATATTTTTTATTTTTCATTTTTTAGTTTGAGTTATTGTTAAGAAAAATTTTTTTTGAGTAGATTGAGCTAGATTAGTAGAATATTGTATTGTCAGCGGTTCTTGATACATACAAACAGCGGCGCACCCAGGATTTTATTTTAAGAGAAGGCCCGCCAACCAGTGCTGGAAGCAAATTTTTTAATAAACTTTTAAGTTACGCATTTTTCTAGAACTTTGGAGCTTTTTTAACAGGTACTCTTGCAGGGAAGATCGCAATAGCCTAGTCATGGAAGTCGTTAAACGGTTTCTTAGGGGGGGGGGGGGGCATTGGCGGCTTGTGACTTGTTAACTTGGGGGTGTACTAAAAGCCTGCTGTAGGCGAAATGCGCCGCAGGCGAAATTTTTTTAAGACCACGCCCAAATTTGGTCAATAATTATTATAGTAAATATTTTAAAAATTTATGATTACCTTCTTATTCTATTGAAAATGAAATAAGATAAAAAATAGAAAGGCTAATTTATTTTTCATTAGTGGGTAAATTGTTTAAAAGTAAAGTTCATTCATCTGTTTTTATTTGCAGCAAACTTATCAATAACAATAAAGTCCCTAGATTTACACTTTGTGGTATGTATCAAGTTAATTTCGAGAGTTTAGGTCTTCCCTTAATTTTAATTTCAATTTTTTGCTCAATACTTAATGAGCTAAAATTGTTTCTCAAACATTCATAGTCGTTTTGGCATTAAAACTGTTTATTTTTATTAAAATAAGTCTTTACTACCCCAAAATAATAACAAAAATATAAAGGAAAACTCGAAATAATAAATTCATAAATTCAATCAAACCATATTAAACCTCAATAAGTCAACTTTTATCAATAAGTCAACTTCCAGGGGGAGGGGGGGCAAATGCCCCACCTGGCCCCCCTCAAACGAGGCCCGTGAGGTAAATCTAAGAAAATTGACTTTTTAAAATACTTATCCACTTTCATAATTTTTATTTCATTGGGGGTTTTGGGGGGGGGGGCAAGGCCCCCTTGCCCCCCCCTGGATTTGGGGGGGGGGGCCAAGGCCCCTTTGCCCCCCCCCTGGATGCGCCACTGCATACAAATCCGATCAAACCCGAACAAACAAAAAAAATTTGAGAAATTTTATTTTGACAGGTAGATTTTTCTTTTTAAGTTTTCTCTATTCTTAGCGACAATATCTATACGACCCCACGTTTGTTTCATTACTCTCGGTTATTGTAATAATTCTGACATAGATATTGACAGGTGTCTACTTTTGACCATAGAATTTTTTGCGTATTTTTTTCAACTTTCCACCGTCAATATACATAATACGACCTTATAGTTTTTTCATTAATATAATTTTTTTTTAAACGATTTAACATATTGACAGCTGTCAAATTTTGACAGGAGAATTTTTTGCTTATTTTTCCCGAAGTCTCCGCATCGAATACTATATGAACCCATAATTTGTTTCGTCAAAATCGCTTCTTCGTTTTATACCTGACAGCTGTCAAAATTTGACAAGAGACTGTCAAAATTTGACAAGAGACTGTCAAAGTTTGACAGGAAAATTTTTTGCGTGTAGATTATTGTATTGTCAGCGGTTCTTAATAAGTCTACAAAATTTAAATTAAATCTGACCGTTTAAAGACTTTAAAGTGGTTCAAAGAAGTCGGTTACGGACAAACAAACAAACAAAAAAACAGGTGAAGCTAATAAAAACGTGTTAAAAAGAGCTCGAGTTAAATAATAAATTCCCATTACCTATTTAATTAAAAAAATATTATTTACGTATTGACACCAGGTGTCAGCAATAATTAAATGCAGTGATGCGGCAAGAAACAAATGCCAATATTTACTTAATTAAATTAGTTATCAAATTTTAATAAAAAGTAACAAACTGCTTCTAGACTTACTAGTCAGCCATTTGAAAATGTCACATTGAAATATTTTGGCGACAAAAAATAAGAAAAAAGGTCATCCATTAGTCTGTTTTCAAATAACTTCTATATGACCCGCCAAATCAACAAGATATTTAAATCTACACGTGGCTACTCAACTATTATTTAATTTTAATTTGAGATTTCCACATCACCACATCATTTGTCTCAGATTTTGAAATTAATATTTTCACTCCTCTGCGGCCTCTTATTAAATGACTTTCAGGTAAAACAAATAAAGTAACAATGTAGAAAAAAGTTATCGTCGTCTATGTTATGTCATGATATACCTTTAAAGCTTGGAACCTTTTTAGTACCTACATCTAAAGAAAATATAATTCCTACTGACTCTTAGCTCTTTGGCGTATTTGATTTATTAAAAGCAAGTGTAGAACAGTTATAGTATAAAAAATAATTCTAGGAGCTCGTATATGGGTTATGGGGCTCATATTTTAGAAAACGAAGCGACATACTACATACCTACGTATGTAACAAAACCAGATTTATTCAATTTAAATGCTACATCATAGAGGAATGATCGTTCAAAAGTTTTTATTTGCTTGACTTGCACCAAAATTAACTTAAATTATTCATAGGTGAGTATCTTAGATCCTAAGTTAAACTTAAAATATTCTGTTTTGCACCAACCATATTTCAAAGAAACTTAACTAAACCTCAAAAAAAGCGACAAAACTGCTTTTTAACATATTATGATTGCTTGGTAATAGACAAACGTTACACCATTATTTTGTTAAATAAAAATAAATAGAAACAATAAGAGGTGTTTTTAGTTTTCAGTGCTATGCGTAATCATAGCATAAAACACCTGAAAAGTGTGCAGTTCAGAAATGCGATGCGATTTCCTGAAGAACAGCATGGATAGTTGGTTTGGTTAAGCGAAATCTTTTTAAAAATGTCATATTGTCCGTGTCTTCAAAGTAGTTCGTCCTTGGAGGAAAGTATTTATTTTAAATTATTATTATGCTGGTATGTACCTTTAATTAACAATATTACAAAATGTATTATAATACAAACATGTTTTGTAAGTACCTATACATTTTACCCATGGCCGATCCTAGGGTGTCGGCCGCCCGCGTGCAAAGACCCATTATGCCGCCCCTCTAAAAAATTGTTCCTATTTTGAGTAGTACTTAACGTTGACGTTATAAACTCATCTACATGTACATAAGAGTAAAAAGTTAAACATTAATAAAAATGCAAACTACACGTAAAATTTTACAGGAAAGACTTTATTTTTGGGCCAGCTAATATGTTATATTAGCGACGTCTTTTTTTCTTTTTACTTTAACAAAATAATAAACCAACAAAAATATTACTTTTGAAACTAAAATAGACATTTTATAATTAGAAATGTAAAACAACAGTATTTACCAGAAAATATAAAATAACAAAAAGTACTAAAGCATAAATCTCGCGAAACGAAAGTATATAAATCAGTCCTTCCTCGAAGACTACCTAATAAATTAACTATAAAATAATTTTTCTGGCTTTCTTTGAAGCAAATTTGTCAATAATTGCGATGAGATAATTTTTTTTGGAGATTTCGGATTCAATTGAGATGATGGCCAAATCTGAAAGTCTTTCTTGTGTCATATTATTTCTCAAGTAATTTTTAATAATTTTTAATTTACTGAAACTTCTTTCACCTGAAGCCACAGAAACAGGTAAGGTTGAAAAAATCCTTATTGCTAGAGCAAAATTTGGAAAACAGGGAATGAGATCATTTTTGACTAAAATTTCTAATATCTTAATTGGCTGTTTTTTACCTGGAAAAATATCTTCATATGAAGTTATTTCATTAAAGAGTTGTATATTATACCGTCTATATCTTTCACAATAGTTCCTTCCTCCTGTACCTGTAACTTAATATCTAAGTCCATGCAGGCTTTCCTGAGGTCATCATTAGAAATGGTGTGAAACTCATACAGAAAGCAGAATATTGAATAGCACTCAGATACTTAATAAGGTAAATCTTTCATTTATCGAAGAGATCGCGTAATCAAGAACTGCAAAATAAAAAGCAATTTTGAAGTGCAGGAAGGGATTTAAAACTGGTTCATCACTGCCCTCGTAATCAAATAAACTAACTTTTTTTCTGAGCTTCGAGATGGAAAATTCGGGATCAATACCTAAATCTCTAGCAAGTGTTGTTGCTGAATTGACAAATATTTTAAAATTATCGTTAGATCTTTGGGAAACTAAATATTTTTTAAGATTATCTAAGCCTTTAATGCATTGCGCGATGTTTAATTTAGGATTTTGAAGCATTTTACTCAATACATCAATTCTTGACAATAAATCATGCCAAATTAAAATTGAACACAAAAACTTAAATGTTTCAAGACTTTTAATTATTGATTTAGCACCCATTTTTGTTTTCGTGTCTCTGGTGGTATATCTTCAATTAAGGCCTTTAATACGATAATAATGTTTTTTAGCTCTAATTTTAGAGGTCTAATAGCATTGATACGACTTTCCCATCTTGTTTCACTTAACGGTTTTAAAGTAAGAGTTTTACGTGTTTTTTGAGTAAATTCCATCGATGTGGGGACGCAAAAAAGTAATTATATACCTCTTGTACCACATCAAAAAAACTAGAAATTTCACCACTGGCGCTGGCTGGTTTGATTGAAAATCTTTAATAAATAAATCCATTTGAAATAATTCACAAAAATATTGTTTTCTTCTTCGACGTTAATTTAAAGTTATCTTTTATAGTTTTATAAATGTCACTTTATTTTTATTTCGAGAAATTCGTAAAAAGTTTTGCTTGATTGACAGAACTATCTGCGGCCTACGGCCGCCCCTTGTATTGGCCGCCCGCGCACACCTGCTAGGATCGGCCCTGATTTTACCTATTATATAGCCCTCTAGGAAATCCATTTTCTATTTATTCTAAAAATTCCAAGTCGTCGTTAAATGTGTCCATCTTCCCCAAATATCAAAAATGAGTGTTTATTAGTTAGATATTGAGATTAGAAATAAGTTAAGAATACTATAAGGACTCGAAATCAGCAACTTACATTTAAGAAATTTTTAGCGATATTAAGTCTTTCTTAAATGCTGGTGCAAGACAATTTTACTTCTTAAGGGCTAAGAGCGACTTAGTTGTTCTTAAAAGTTTGGTGCAAGCGTGCAAGTGGCCCCTATCATTCCTCTATAACAGCGCCTTGGAGACCTATCCTTCCTCTGTTTTACTGTGGCGCGTAAAATACTGTTGACGTTGACAGTTTTTTAAGTACGAGCTGTTTAATAACTTTAAAACAATTTTTGGTAGGTACTTTTAGTCTGTATTTAAAATATTTAAAGAAGTTGTTGTTTGTTGTGAAATATTGAATAAAATTTAATGGCTGAATCATCGATTCTATTGTTGATTTATAAACAAATTTCTTTATTTAATAAGGTGTACCTACATTTTGTGCCCGTCTTGGATTTTTGAGGTAGATTTAATTTTTATTTAGCTCTCCATTTCATTTTATGCCATGTGGCTGTAGTTATAAATCCACCAGTGGCGGCGTGACACCAGAACAATAAATTGTTCATTTTCTCGCTTATTAAAGCAAAGAAACATTTAAAAATATTTTTCTACGATGTATTTTCATATCAGTATTTACGGGTTGAAATATAATAAGGTAATTCCATAACACCCTGTATACCGGGTGTTTCTCAAAAAAACGTTCACCCCTATAACTTTTTTATATTTATAGATATTAAAATGAAATTTTGAGATTATGCATGAGAGATAAGTCTGCATTTATTCGCATAATTTTCAATTTTTTAGCACTTCCGGTTTGACCGGAAGTGACCTTGACTTTGGGATTTTAAATGGGACATCCTGTATATTTTTACTTATTTGGGTTCAGCATAACATTATGAGTGAAATGACCCCTCACTTGTCATTTTTTGACGTGTTATAACATTTTTACGTTTATTTTTTATTTTCAATTAATTAAATCTGTTAATTTATAGTCAAGTAGTATATGAAAATTAAAATGATGTCATAATAATTGACTTTCTAAGTTTCACATGCAGGCGTTTAAAAAATGATATTTTGTAATATGGCTTTAATTTAAAGTTGTGATGTCATTAGTTTATAAAACATACAATACATAAAATCTTGCGGCTTCAGAATAATTTTTCTGGTCACTCCAAAAATTAGGAGCATATCAATTTGTTCATTTCTAGTAAAACTAACCATTTTATCTGATTAACAATGTAAGTTTAATAAACGAATGACATTACAATTTTAATTTAAAACCATATTGGTTTTCAAAACCATTCCATTGTTTTTCAAATCCGCCTTTATATTTCTTTAGAAAAAACAGGGCCGGCAATAATGCATAACGCTTTTAAATTTGCGATTAGGACTCAAGGCAATTTTTCTCGTGTCAATTTTAAAATAGCATGGGAGTGTATGGTATTAAATTGTTGAAAAAAAATGCTCGTTTTCATATACTACTTGACTATAAATTAACAGATTTAATTAATTTGTAGCACTTTAGATTGAAAATAAAAAATAAACATAAAAATGTTATAACACGTCAAGAAATGACAAGTGAGGTGTCATTTGACTCATAATGTTATGCTGAATCCAAATAAGTAAAAATATACAAGATGTCCCATTTAAAATACCAAAGTCAAGGTCACTTCCGGTCAAACCGAAAGTGCTAACAAATTGAAAATTATGTCAATAAATGCAGACTCATCTCTTATGCATAATCTCAAAATTTCATTTTAATATCTATAAATACAGAAAAGGGTGAACGTCTTTGAGAAACACCCGGTATAGCAAACCCAAGCAATACGTGGTTTTAAGCAAGGTTAATGCCTGATCCACATATGCATACATAGGCAGCGACTACAGGACTCTCCTTGGCTATCTGGTATTTTTAATACGAAAATCCTTGCGTAAGATGTGAAGTTTCATAAGTTTATCCAGTACTATTTTAGCAATATCCACCAGAAACTAGTGAGAGTGATACTACAATAAAAGCATATTTCTTTTCTATAATTTCAACATAAAAAGTGGGTTAACGCTAAGTAAGATAGACAAAAACATCGAAGGTGTAAATTCTTTCAAACAGCGCGATACAGTTTCAGATATAGAACCTGGGATAATTTTAGACCGTGAGTCACGGGAGCCGACATTCGATATCCAAATAAAAACGCAATAAGCAGAAACGTTTACAGGATCCTGCAAACATCCAGCACATGTTTTTTTTAAAAGTGTGACTTTATTTATAAGTAGCAGGTGTAATCGCGTTTTGCAGACATAATAAGAAAATTTTTAAATTTTAATTGTTATTACGCTTTGGATTGGAAAAAAAAACCGAATAATTAAATGCAGCATCATAAGGACATTGTCTCCAATCACTATACATAAAATAAAGTGTATTTTTCAATATTTCCAAAGAAAAACATAGATAGAATAAACATTCCTATTAAATTTCGAATACGTGATTTCTGCCCACTTTGAGTTTTTGTTATAAACAAATCGGGTAAGGGACGACCCATTAATTCTTTCACCTGCAGTTGTTCTTTTAAGGGAAGAGCGGGAAGTCGAAAATAATTAAAAAATATATTTTATTCGTTTTGAAAAGCGATAAAGGATTAAAACAAACTGATCAACCTAACCACGGAAAACCCACTGACCTAACCTACATCAACAATTAGAAGAAATATAAAGTAAATATTTTGACAGGGAAACCGTATTCAAAACAAAGCCAATCGCGACCTGATTTAAGGATCTGGCTAGGCACAAAATTCCTATGAGCCAGTAAGAGAGGGATATATCCATATTTATCTCTCTCTTTCTCTGTTTCTGTCAGCCAGGCCAGGCCTGGACCATAGACCATTAACCTTTAGATACATACGTACAGCTTATCTCCTGCGCAAACAAAAGTTACGTTTTATGGGTGAAAAAATACGTCCGAGCGCATGACTCGCCGGTCAGCTGCCTTCCCTCTGGGCACTTTCGGGCATGCGCACAAACCTCGTGTTATCGGTCTGTCTTACTTTAGCGACATGCTCAAAATACACTCCAGAACCGGCTCGGTCGCCATTTTTGTTGTTATGTTTTAAGGTTTCTCTGTGGATTCCTTGTAGTTTTTTTAGCTATTGTGGATTGTGGGTGTTTAATATTTACTGATTTTTAGTTTTTGTGTAGTTTAGTGAATTGTGTCTGATTGTGAGAAAATTAATTCTCTCAAAGTTGCTGGTTGGTTAGTAAAGCCAGTATTCCACGGGTCAAGTTCTCGGGCAAACACTTTTCAAATTCTTAAACAAGAAATTTTGCTTGAAAATGTTTTACACGTACCCAAGTTTTTGCCAAATTGTAAAATTCAATACAGGTTATATATACCAACTAATATTTGACTTGAGGTTAGGTACGCGATAACACCGTAGATTGGTTATTTTGCTGGTTTTGCTTGTTTTTATATTCAATTTTATAAGACTAGTTTAATTTACTTGTTCTTGTTCTCTTCCTTTTCAAATTAAAAACACGACGACGAATCATTTTTAAACAAATTTTAAAAACAAAACCTTAAAACAATTTTTTATCCTTAAAATCTGATAGGTTTGCTACTACTAAAAATGCCAGAAATCATTACCTTTTTTCCCAACTTGATCAAAAATTGAGAAGAAATTCCAATTTTTTGGAAAGAATTTAAATTTTAAAGCCCGGACCTGTCTATTTTCTCATTCGTCAAACGATAATGTTACAGAGCGCATGTCTAATAGTTTCTAGCTTTGTTTACATGCGCGAGGCCATAAATCTGCCACTCTCGTGATTATTGTTTGCCTATCTAAAGGTAAAATGTCTATAGTCTGGACATATCGAATTTTCTCGGCACGGCGGAGCGCCAAGGAGTTTTCGCGGCGCCAGGAAGTTTTTGCACCGTTAGCCGTTAGGCATCAACCCTTTAAATTTTAAATTATTCACAAAAATGAACATTGGGAGACAAAGTAATAATTACGAGTATGAATAAATTAGTTTGGAGTCCAGGTAGATAGGTAGGGCCATGGTACTGTGGCACTTGCATGAACCGCCACTGATTGGATGTGCTTCCTATATAGGGTGGTAACTATTTAATTGACCACCATTGGCTTCTTTTAAAAACGGTAATTTCTACAAAATTAATTAAATTACTGTGCCATAGTTAAAGCTTTTAAAGAACTACTGGTAATCGTGTTGCCGAATTGTATTTTATTCCTGAAATATTTTGATAAAAACGTCTAAAATAAATTTCATTATTAACTCAAAAAGTTTCAACATTAAAAAAAAATCTTCAAATACATACTTTGTATTGTGTTCTTTATGGCTTATCAGCTTTTCCTATCTTTTAACTGATATCAACGTCAACTTAATTTTTTCATAAACTCAAAAATTTAACGTTCCCCATATTTTACATTAGTATGGTTTCTGGACATACTGTGTACTAAACAGCAAGAAATATTATTAAAAATTATATAAACATATTTGACATTAAACATAATCCAGTTGGAATAATTTTATTGTTTAAATTATTAAAAACTACGTAATATCAAAATCAAATGTTTATGTAGGTACTACATACTGAATGAATAGTACTAATGATCGTTAAGCTATACACGAAATTGAATAAATCATAATTTAATTTTACTTATGTTTTATAGTTACCGGTAATTCTTAGTTACCTACTTTAATTCAATATGGGTACCTAATACCACACTGGGTTGCAATGAACATATCATAACCTAAAAATGTGGCCATTCAAGTGTAGATACATATTTCTTTGCTTCCTTTCTTAATTTTACTTAATACTCCTCGAGGTTTGTTTTCTGGGACCAATAATTTTATTTTTTAATGGTAAATTTGCAAGTACTTCCTTATTGTCATTGGTGTCGTATATATATACGCCTAAGGCCAATATAGCTTAATATGTCGAACAAACCCGGACTTGCGTGGAAAATGGGTAGGTACTTTCCGGATTTTTTTCACTTTCCGGATGGTTGCTGGAAAAATAGTGAATGCAACACGCCCGGAAACTGTTTTTTGGACATGCAGATTTCTCTTTCTATTGTCTAACCGTCCAAGAAAATGTAATTTTCGGTCTTTTTGTGAAAATTACTTTACATGTTTTTTTGACTGTTTTTAATAGGCTTTTCTCTATAATAATTGAATTTAACATCTTCAGCATTAGAACATAATAAATATATATTTCACTAATAAAAATCTTCCTAGAGTGTCACAAAGCTTTCCTAGAAACCAGTGGCGTAGCCAGGTGGGGGCCAGGGGGCACCTGCCCCCCCCCGCCCCCCTTACATGGCGCCCCTCGCCGCTTGGTGCCCGTATGCAAAATAAAGATATACTTTAATTACACCCTGTAACATTTATTAAAATTGAAAATAATTTGGTATCCTATTATAATATGTATTTTGAATAACAAACACCATATTTTTAATAATAATAACAATAATAGTGGTTCTAAAAAATCATAAAGCGCCCCCATATATGTTCGCCCCTCCCGCCCCGCAAGGCTGGCTACGCCACTGCTAGAAACAATTAAAAAGACGCCGCGAAAGCATCAGAAAGTTTGAAAACCTGAGAACATTTTGAAGCTGGTGTATTTTGCAAATTTTCAGTCAATTTTGCGTTTCGGCATTGTCTTTTGGGGTAGTGGAAGTGAAGTAAGTAAAGTGTTTATCAGCCAGAAAAGATGCGTGAGGTTATTGCTCAATTTAAGCTAAAATGAGTCTTGTAGAGGTCACTTCAGAAACTTAAATATTATAACTGTATGTGGATTGTACAAATGTCAATGTTTGGTGTTCTTTTACAGACATATCGAACATTTCAGCAGGTATAGAAATTACCATGAGATTTATCAGACAAGGACCGTTAATTATAATACTCCCTCACATAGGTTAACACTTTCTGAGAAATTGCCTCATTTCAAATGCATTCAGTTCTTCAATAAACTGCCAGAAAATCTAAAGAAGTTAACAAACTTTAAAGGCTTTAAAAAGGCAGTACCTATGTAAACTAATTATAGAAATAGAGCCTTATGATATCTTGGAGTTCTTGAATTTAAATATCTGATACAGGTATGTAAATGTTAGAATTTTGGAGAGGTCATTATATATTTAGATATATTTTTTCTTTTCTTTAGTTGTATTATTTTCATTTTAATTGTATTTTGTTAAACGATAAATATGTTATTTTAGATGTTTTTGTCAGAAAGTGGTATTGTGGCATAAATGTTCTTTAAAAAAAAATTTTCTGACGCAATTTCATTCTTTGTATATTATTTCTTTGCATACTGTATACTTTTTCTAAAATATAGAAGGTTCCTATTATTATTAATTCTTTTATTTGTCGCTCTTGAGGTCGATTATATGGTCATCTTTGTTTCGGTTACTTCAATAGATTAGCATAGGAGACTTGCCGAGAGACATTATTCAGGTAGATACCGGCGGGTCGAGCTTCAGTCCAATTCCCTGCGACTGGTCAATTTGTTATGACGTAGATCGCTGGTTTCGCGCGTCTTTATTAAAGAGCGTATTTTGTTTTATTATTTTTTTAGGAAATAAGTCAAACTTTTAAAAACTGAAACTGAGCTGAACTGAAAATACAGTTTTATTGAATCAATGGGGATATATGTTTGATACTACGATAGTTTTCTTTCTATGTAAACACTACCAAATAAATGTAAAAATATTATTTTTAAGTGTAAAACTTTCGCGAAACTCTGTTTTCAATGGAGTTCTCCTGATATTAATTGCACTTTAACGTAGTTCTGTCCAACTGCATTATTAACCACAATAACGCTCGAGAAACCGACGGCGCGGCGACGACGTCAGAAGGTGTCAGTTTCACTCATACGAAGTGGCATTGAATAAAGTAACATAATATGTTTTGGGGTTGCTGGTTTTGGTTGGTTTAATAATGTTTTAACTCACATTTTTATTATAACTTAATTTATTGCAGAAATAAGTGACAGTGCGCTTTTTCGATCGTCACACCGAATGCCTTTGTATATGAAATATGAATTTTAATGTAAAAAATCTTTATACCAGAAACATTTTTGCCTCAACAATAAAATAAAATAATGCGCGATTTTTTTATAATTTTTTTTTAACTTAATCTATTGCCTCGAACTCGCTACTACCAATTAGAACCAGACAAAATAGATTTTGGGTGCTTTCCTTTTGCTTCTTTTGAACAGCAAAGCAAAGTAAAAATCTTTGCTTAGCTAAGTTGTCAAGGAAACGCTTTGAATTGTGGGATCGTATGAGAAATATAGAGGGGCATACTTAACCGCGGCAAGGGGGAAGAAAAAAACCATTCCTGTGGTAAGTTAAATTTTTAAAAGAAACGTTCAACTTAGCAGTTGGCTTTGCTTAGTTATTTAAAAGTAACTTAGCCATTATCACATATCACATTAGCCGAGTTCCTTTTAGTTACTACATTTAGATAGTATAGCAAAGCCAGCCAAAGTTGAGAGTTCCTTTTAAAAATTTAACTCAGCTCAGGAAATATTTTTTCATCCCCCTTGCCGCGTTTAAGTACGCCCCACCGCTCCACTATATTTCTCTATACGAGGTTGTTCGCGAAGCGTTCCTTAAACAACTTAGCTAAGCCGCTATTCTTACTTTGCTTTGCTGTTTAAAAGAAGCAAAATGAAAGTACCTATTAACAGGCGCGGCTTGTCCATAAGGTCCTTCGGTCAATGATTCACCTAATTAACTGATTTTTCAAAACGAATAAAGATGATTATTGTTTAAAAAATGCAAAAGGTTTTAAAGTGTAAGTGTTATGAGAAAACTCCCCAATACAGATCGAAGCGCTCGACCGTATTTTAAGTTGACCTGTTATATCAAATGGAGGATTACAATTTGAATTTATCAAATAAATGGGAATTAAGAGCGAAACAAACATACGCGCTTTCGGAAGTTAAAAGAAGACAAATATATTAGCTCGCCGGCCGTCGACTTCGCCTGATCTCGGGGTGTTTCGTGCTTAGTCAAAGGCGGTTCAATTTATGGAAACACAGTCGAACCGCTCCGTTAGACAAAAAAAACTAATTACCAAATATGCGGATTGTATTTGCAACATTTGCTTAAACAGTTTGTTTCCTTAGATCATTAGGTATGCCGATAACGAACCGCCCGTATGCCGTTAACCCTTTATATAGTTCGTTTATGTTTGTGTTTTTGTCTTGTACTTGTATTAAAGAACAATGACTTCAACAGTTCAAGAAATACAGTATAAAACAAGCAATGCATTAACATTAGAAAAAAGTTTAGAAATAAAAGAAAATAGACGTCCCAAACCTTTTTTGGATCTAAAACGGATCACGAAAGGCATAGGTACTTAAATTAAAATTAAAAAAGGGTTTCCGGAAGACGGATTGAACGTTTTTCCAAACAAAAGGATACACGGATCAATTAGATATACAAACACATATCTACATAAAGCTAAAAAAAATTAATAAAGTAATATGTTACTTGATGTTTGACGTAAAAATATTGTTAATCAGGTTTCAGTGGACATTGATATGAAGGTAAAGGTTTTTTTAAAAAGTAATGAATTTGCTTACAATGATTTGAAATGGATTTTACCCTTTGAAATGCATTGAAAAGCAGGTGGTCTCAGCTTGAAAACTTATTGTCTCGGTACCAATTCATACATTGTGAAAGTAACGAAGTTACCCAGATAGTAGGTGACTTTCTTAAGACAAGCGTAGATTTTTTAAACAAAGCCTTAAGCTTTTAAGCCTTAAATATTATCAGACAGAATAAAAAACTCGCCCGTTGCCGCGCGTAAAAATAGCTTGTGGATCCGCTACTCCCAGCTGATGCGGCGTTGCTCGATGTCACTTCATGGCTTGAAAGTTAAGACGGCTGTGCTTATATCTTCCCATCTTAACATAGTATAAAAAAAGTCGCTGTCGCTGTCTGTCCGTCCCTACCTATATAATGCTTAAATCTTTAGAACTACGCAACGGATTTTGAAGCGGTTTTTTTAAATAGATATAGAGTGATTCAAGGGGAAGCTTTTTATGTATAATTAGCGACCCGCCCCGGCTTCGCACGGATGCAATTTCAAAAAGTGGCATGCCGGGTACTAATATATCGGGTTTGTATTTATACCAGCGGGTTGCAACGCATGCCGGGTACACGCTAGTATAATACAAAGCATTCATTCGTGAATATTTCGGGAACTCCCTTGGTAAAAATTATTGACACTGTGATGTTCCAAATGTTATACAAGGCTCATATTATATAGTATTGAACGATACTGGGCACTGGCAACAGATACCTATACCGGATGTGTAATGAGCTGTTTTTAAATGTCTTGTAATTGGCTTGTGAGAAAATAATAAAATTTGGTGTCTGTCGTACAAGGACCTTTAAAAAAGTCTAATACACTTTCTGAAAAGTACTGATTAGGAACGAATCTCTTGCTGGGTCGGACCAAAGTTGTTTACTCTGTCAGGATGGGCAGATCTTTTTCCTGGCGCTCATTGTATCTACATATTTGCTTATAAATTGAAATAAAAATAAACTGAAGACTTTGCAGCCGAAACCTTCCTAATTTCTTATCAATAACTAAACAAATTAATTATTATTAGAACACCCTGTAGAAAGCCGCAGACGAAGAATACTCCGAAACCCTATATTGTTTGCAGCGAATGAGGGAGTTGCCGCTCGGCGGGGTATCGGGTTTCGCCAAAACAACGAAGCCTGTTTAAACATCCTCTCGGCGGCCACCGCACTTCTATCCGCCCTCCATCATCAGCAACACAGCCTGGCTGTTTGTGCAAACAAAGCCCTACTTTATCGTGCCTTCGGCTTTTACTTTCCTGGGTTTTTCGGTTTTTACGTTAAGTTGTTTGATTGAAATAATAGGCATTTTGGTGCGAAGAATTATAAATATATCAAAAATATAAATTTTACAGCCGGCAGTATTGACCATTTATTTAGTCACGTAATTCGTATAACTAGTTTTTTAAAACATAATCCAACAGTAACCATTTTGACATTTAAAAAAAATTAAACTGGCAACCGTGTGGACTTAAGGGCAATGACACACACATTTTTGATGATTATAATATATCCTAATAAAACAGTGCACCAATTATTAAATTCATTACCTGTTGAAAGAGATATATACCGTGCGAGCAAAAATTATTTGCATCAAAGAAGGCCTTGCATTGCAGGACGTACTGCTTAGCCGTAGAGCTTAATACCTGTTGGTGTCAGTAACTACCTGAATTAACAATCAATCAGTTATTCCGTCATCTTTGACAGTCGTTACAAGTAATTTGATTCATCGCTAATTTTTCCAATTTCTTGAACAATTCACACAATGGGCTTTACGGAACAGCACAAAACATTCATGGTTGAAGCGTATTTTCGAAACGGGGTTAGAGTAAATTGTGAGTGACAATACAATCCGGGTTTGTGCATGGACGATTTTCACGAACATTTTCCTAACGTTGCTTATTGATGGGGATTTTTATCATTGCCTGAAAAGAACCTTGGCTGTATTTAGGGAAACAGGTTCTATACAACACAAAAAAGGAGCAGGAAGCCATCTGTAAGAACAGAAGAACTTGTTGCAAACGTTCGTGAAATAATGCAAAATACGCCAACAAATTGTATAAGAGGCCTGTCCCAAGAAGTGGGAAGATCTTATGGAACATACAGGACTATTTTTAAGAAGCAGCCAAATTTGTTTCCTTATAAAGTGCAAGTATTCCAAGAAATACAAGCCGCAGATTTTGAAAGACGCAGGAATTACTCTCAATGGTTTAGGTACCCAAAATTTATTGAAAGAAATGATTTATTAGACCTGATATTTTTTTCGGATGAAGCCTGGTTCCACCTCTCCGGTTATGTGAATTATCAGAGGAGTAGTGAAAATCCCCATTTTTTTGTAGAGTCCACATTGATTGCACTATCAAAAAATTGGTGGTTGGTCCTATTTTTTTCCATGACAGAGTTACAGTACAGCTCAGAGGTATAGAGACAATTTTTTGAATCCATTTGTGGATCTGGATCGATTACTTGACGACGAACTACGTTTTGGATATTTTCAACAGGACGGTGCAACCGCCCATACAGCCGCCGAAACTGTTAACTACTTACGCAATTTTTTCGACAACAGATTGATCAGTTTTCGATCAGACATTGAATTCCCACCTAGATCACCTTGTTTAACGGTTATGGATTACTTCGTTTTTCCTCATTTAAAGAACACTATTTTTAAAACACCAGTTGCAAATTTAGAACAATTACAAGAAAGGATTATCCAAGAACATTTCTCCAGAGATGCTGGTCAACACTTTCGAAAAAATGAAGAGACGTGTGAATTTTTGCTTGGAGCATGGCAGTGGCCAATTTCAACAATTTATTTAATTATTTTTCCTTTTCCTTCTGTATATTCTTACTTTGTTAATTTTGTAAACAATAAAAATAAATTTGTATTGGTCTATACTCTATACTTATTTTATTACTCATTAGTTTGGCATATCATGTCATAATATGAATTGGACAAAATTTTAACCTAGATTTGGTTAGATATATCGTCCCCATATCATTTTTGCTCGCACGGTATATCGTCAGGTCAGCGTTTCAAAAATTGACAGAACAACCACAGATGAAATCAACAGCTGGTACTGGTTCTTTCAAAAAGTTCCCAGTTCAGTAGTAGTGGGCCATATCGAGGCCGTACGTCAGGTTGTGTCATATTATTTTCTTTTGATTTTTGTGCTTTTTGTATAGTATGTATTTTAAACTTTTTACTTTTGGATTTTATAAATTCCAGAGACTATATTATTTCCTTGATGTTTTTTAATTTAAGTTCCAAAAAATTATTTAAAACGGGATTAAAGGACAGTCTGGATTAATGTTGGGTGCTGTATACCGCTGTTAGTCTTTACGGCATATTATTATTTAAAATATAATTTTAGCATATTTTATCCTCTCTGTCGTACATTGCGAACTACAGCTCTAGTTTTGCGTTCAGGGCTTTGTGTTGTCGCTACTCGCTATGGTTTCCAGCACCGCACCGCGTCTCCTGCGACCGCTTTACGCATATCGGGTTTCCTGTCGACGAAGAAGGCAGCCCGCAGGTGAAACCCGACTCCTGATGAAACGGGTGAGCGGGTCCGTTCTCGGTCTTTCGAGTGCCGTTGCCAACCCTCAATGAAATTGGGAGGTCAAACCCATCGATGGTGGTCTTTCTGTTGTTTTTTTCAAATATATCTAATTACCATTACACTATACTATTTGCAGTCTATATTTCTTATGCTTAAAGCTGACGATAATAAAAGAATTATGTTAGGTCAGGCCGAGACGAAAATTAGTCCCATCTAAAGTCTGTTTAATGACCGCTGACCGTTACGTCACGACAAGTGCTTATCTTTCTAACATTGATGAACTAGGTGAGATAGTAAATTTGCGTCAATTAATGATTAATGAATGTCGTATAATTTTACGTCAAAAAAGTTTTATTTTTATTTTTGACAGAGACATTTTTAATCAACATTATTTCTGTTGTGAAAAAGAGCAAGCATTAATGTTAAAATAATTTTTTTAATAGAGCAACCCCATATAGCCCAAAAACGAGTAGAATTTTTAAGAGAATTTAAGAATAACGGCACGGCTGGATGAAACCTGGATATACAGTAAAGGGCCTTTCAGGCAAAGTTGGGAAGACGATACTCTTTATACAGTTAAAAAAAATCGTCAAAGGGGTATAGGGGAGGCCCGGGCAAAGCGGATTGCCCAGGCAAAGCGAATAATCGTTATTTATTGAAAACGAAGGTAGATGGCGGTCAGTACTTTGCTTACTGTCAAAGAGCATGATTAGCCGAAAAGAAAACCAGTGCAAGCCAAGCCAGGGTTGCCAGGTCTACTGATTTATCAGTAGATCTACTGATTTGCTTTCCCATCTACTGATCTACTGATATCATTAGCAAATCTACTGATTATTCTGTATACTGTCGTCGCGACCGAAACCGACAGAGCGCAACCAGCAGCACACTTTTTGTACGATGGGAACGATCACAGATTTCGAGAATGCAGTAAATTTGAAAGTTAGGAGAACCCCGCACGCCTACTTTTCCATAAACCCTTTATTTTTCTGTGACTTTTCCTACGCCGGCAACCATTCCGAGTTCAGCCGCTCCGCTCCGCAACCCAGTTTCAGCCGACGCGACGCAAGCAAGCAAACGTCGCGTCGCGTCGAAGATAGGTTGGGCGGTTGGGCTTCCCCGAATTTATGCAAATTTTTAGATCTGCACAATAATGATATGTACAAAAAACATATTGAGGATTTAACAGATTCTGATTAATTTATTTTAATATTTTTGGTTACTTTATGACTGAGTTATACCTTTATTTTTATCCTAAAAATTTGTTGCATTTTGTTTTGTGTCGAATAAATATTTATGTTTTTTGAATCATTTTTTATTACTTTCTCATATTCTGAGCATCTACTGATTTCTACTGATTTTCTTCACAACAAGCTACTGATAAAAATATTTGTGACCTGGCAACACTGAGCCAAGCGACAAGGTAAACAGCACGTGGCGTAGCTACCGTTGAATATGTTTACAGTTTTGTGTTAAAATTATTACTCTAAGGTAAGTTAAATAAATTAGTTGAAATTACTGATGTACAGTATATATTATGCTGGTTCAGAAAATGGACTTGTGAATAATGTAAGTTTGATATTTAAGTCTGGCCTAAAATCTGGTGATTATCATGATTCGATGAATAGCGAAAACTTTGAGAAATGGTTTAAAGAAAAATTGTAACCAAACTTGGAAGAAACATCGCTGATTATCATGGACAACGCCACTTATCACTCTGGGCTAATCGAAAAAATTCCAAATATCTACAAGTTGGTCAAAAAGAATTAATAAAATTATAAATAGGAAAGAAAGAAAAAAACTAAAAGTCTTCCTCCACAAAATTTAATAGAATAAAATTCCTCAAGGGTGTCTACATGTTTCGAACGTAGAAACGTTCACGTTCATCATCAGGAGACAGAAAATATATTTAGTGCTGATGGTTTTAGCAGAAGAGAAAATGGTGAAGGACCTTAATGGAGCTTTTATGTAATTAAAAAGTGATGTGTAAAAGAGACATGATATGGAGAAATTGATAAAAGTTAAAACATACTGAGTATGTGAGAAGTCAGTAAATGGGATCTAAACCAACCAAATAAACTAGGGAAGAAGAAAAAACCTTTCTAAAAAGAAGGTGTCGAAGATTATTTAAATTTTTTATAGAACATTTTTAAGTATACAGGGTGATCCTTAAGTAAATCAAGAAAATGTAGGATATGATTCCTATCATCAATTTAAGATGAAAAGTTCATATGGACTTATGCCCTAAAAATATTTATTTTAGTTAAATTTCGAAAATCCTTAAAGATACGGTATTGAAAATTCGTGCGTATCTATTTTGGATCAAACTACACCTTTTCATTAAAAAAGGTTTTGCTTCCTTCCACCAGTGGCGTGCGTACCAGATACCATCAATATTGTTTTGGTGAAAATATTTGATAGGCCACTGATTTTTTTAACTCTGATGCATTTTTATGCATTACTGATACAAGCTGAACAAGAGTTGTCTCTACCATGTTTTTGAAAAAAGCAGTAGATTTAAAGAAAAATGGAAAAATAAAAAAAACTTTGTCATAGATTATTCGACATTTTTTTCCAAAGTAGGCGCCTGTCACATATTGTGGAAATGTCACAAAATTAAATGAAAAACAAAAAAAGATCATTGAAAGCTTAAGTGCGTCGTTTTTGTGGACTGTTGGTCGATGAAAGGTTTTAAAGTTATGGCTGATTTACAAAACAATGTTCATTTGGCAGATGCATTTTGTCTATGGTTTGGCTGATGGAAATGCATACGAAGCAAGACGCATTTACCAGGCAAGATATTCGAATCATGTAGCACCGTGTGATCAGACCTTTGTAAGTCTCCATCGACGTTTATCAGAAACTGGAAGTTTTGCGAGAGTTTCTGATATTCCTGGCAGGCCAAGGACGGTAAGAACACCACAATTAGAAGAAGCAGTATTAAATAGAATTGAGGAAGATCCAGAAACCAGTACTTGAAAAATTGCGCATGAGGTAAACGCTAGTCAGCAAACCGTTTTAAGGATTCTTCACGATCATCAAATGTATCCTTACCACATACAACGAGTTTATGCATTATTGATACAAGCTGAACAAGAGTTGTCTCTACTATGTTTTTGAAAAAAGCAGTAGATTTAAAGATAACTCTGATGCCGTATGTGACAAAATTAATTTACTTATTAAATAAGTACAAAACATGTTATGAATTTATTTATGCAATTTAACAAGTTACTTAACAAGTAATTTAACAAATAATTTAACGTACTGGTTTTAAAGAAACTCTTGAAAGTGGCCACCATCTGCTAAAATACAAGCATCTAGCAGTCTTCTCATAGAAGTTCTAACATTTTCAAAAATTGCTGGGTTGTTTTTAATACTTTCGCATGACATTATTATACGGTTTCTAAGATCTTCCTGATTTTCAACTGGAGTTTTGTAAACCACAGATTTTAAATGTCCCCAGAAATGAAAATCCAATGCATTTAAATCTGTGGACCTTGGCGGCCATGGTTGATTGCGTAGTGCAACGGCTCTACCGATCCATCGATTTCCGTATACATCATTTAGATATTCTCTGGCTGTGGCACCAAAATGGGCGGGAGCGCCATCATGCATAAAAAACAACTGGTTTCGCTAAGCTAATGGCAAGTCCTCTAATAATATTGGCAGTTCATTTTCTAGAAAATTGCGATAGGTTTGGCCATCTAACCGCTGGGGAAGAAAGAAAGGGCCTATTAGTCTGTTACCAACTATTCCTGCCCATACATTTAAAGAAAATTGATACTGAAAATGTCTTTCGCTAATGGCGTGTAGATTTTCCCGACTCCAAACATGGTTGTTATGAAACTTTGATATGGCATTCTTAGAAAAATTAGCTTCATCGGTAAAAAGGAAATTATCTAAAAATTGTGGATTTCTGGCCAACCTTTCCAAAAACCATTGACAAAAATTAACGAGTTGGGGAAAAACACGTTGTAAAAGGGCATGAACTCGTTGTATGTGGTAAGGATACATTTGATGATCGTGAAGAATCCTTAAAACGGTTTGCTGACTAGCGTTTACCTCATGCGCAATTTTTCGAGTACTGGTTTCTGGATCTTCCTCAATTCTATTTAATACTGCTTCTTCTAATTGTGGTATTCTTACCGTCCTTGGCCTGCCAGGAATATCAGAAACTCTCGCAAAACTTCCAGTTTCTGATAAACGTCGATGGAGACTTACAAAGGTCTGATCACACGGTGCTACACGATTCGAATATCTTGCATGGGAAATGCGTCTTGCTTCGTATGCATTTCCATCAGCCAAACCATAGACAAAATGCACCTGCCAAATGAACATTGTTTTGTAAATCAGCCATAACTTTAAAACCTTTGATCGACCAACAGTCCACAAAAACGACGCACTTAAGCTTTCAATGATCTTTTTTTTGTTTTTCATTTAATTTTGTGACATTTCCACAATCTGTGACAGGCGCCTACTTTGGAAAAAATGTCGAATAATCTATGACAAAGTTTTTTTTATTTTTCCATTTTTCTTTAAATCTACTGCTTTTTTCAAAAACATAGTAGAGACAACTCTTGTTCAGCTTGTATCAGTAATGCATAAAAATGCATCAGAGTTAAAAAATATCAGTGACGTATCAAATATTTTCACCAACACAATATTGATGGTATCTGGTACGCACGGCACTGGTAGAAGGAAGCAAAACCTTTTTTAATGAAAAGGTGTAGTTTGATCCAAAATGGATAAGCACGAATTTTCAATACCGTATCTTTAAGGATTTTCGAAATTTAACTAAAATAAATATTAAAAAAAAATATTTTAACACCCTAGATCTTAGAGGGTAAGCATTTTAGGGCATAAGTCCATATGAACTTTTCAACTTAAATTGATGCCAGGAATCATATGCTAGATTTTCTTGATGTACTTAAGGATCACCCTGTATATGTCTATAAGACATTATGAGGATAAAATTAGTCGTAATTATCAAGGTATCACAATCTGTAAAAAATAGAAATTGAAATTAAAATCAAAGAATGAAATAAAAAACTTTTTTGAAATATTTTTTTGGAGAAAAAGTAAGTACTTACGAAATTACATTCAGCAAAAGTGCTTTGTGGGGTACTGAGGTTTAAAGCTCAGTAACCCCACAAGAGGTTAATTTAAAATCAATAAAATTAATTAAAAAGTTGCACATTTTAAGAACTTAGAGGTCAAAGAGGTTGTTCACGTCCACGTGATGGGACCAAAGTGAATGAGAGATGGATTGATTGACAGATATACTGACAGGTAGTATGGCGGTAAAATTTAAATTACGTAAATGAAAGAGAGAAAAATTATTCGTAGAGGAAAAGCTCAATTATTAAGGTTGGGTAGATATAATACTACTAACCAATTACTTAAAGTAAACAATGTAACTTAAAAACTAGGAATTAAATTATAAATGATGTGTGGGAACGGGAAAGATTTATCGATGCTTCAAATACTCTTTCCCTTATTTATAACTTGAGCGAATCTGATGATTATGATCCTTGCAGAGATGATTTATTTTAATTATTAAAAAACTGTATTTTGTTGTGTTGTCATTTTTTATTATATTTTCTTCTTTATGATTTTATAAATATTTTTGATATAATTGAAATGCAAATTAAACAAACATGTCTAACCTGGGAGATAAGCAAACAACCCATGCAATTATTTTTAATTATAAGACAACGCTTATGTATTTATGGCGTAATTCAGCTCTGTTGGAACTGACAATTAAATATCGACATTCCATTACTCTGGCGGGTAATAAAATTTTTAAAACAATTTATCGCCTATAGAACCAAAGACTGATATAAATTTTTTTTATATAATTATGTTTATGTACCTACCCAACTATATATTTTATCAGCATTGAGTATAATAAGCATGGCGGCCCATTTAATATTAAAATTGACGTAGGTATCTATATTATGAAAATTTAATTCTCAATTTCTACAGCCGTGCAAAGAGGAGGAGGGCGATACCCCTGCATGTCTCCTACTGGTCGGCACCTACCAGCCACCAGGCCACTTAATCAGCAGCAGTTTATTGTAGATCTAATCCTTTAAAATTGCTAATATACATGTATAATTAAGTTATTTTTTCGAGGAAAGAGTTATTTTTCAATATTTTGAATAACTCAAGGGAAGAAAATGAGCATATACGTTTATATGGTAAATAGAAAATTAGTAAAAGATGGGTATAGGAAATCACCATAGTATAGGGGAAGGTTGCCCATATTGGACCAATTTCCAGATTTCTTATCATATATCCTGATAATAACGCAAAATCGATCTTGAAGCTATACCTTAGTATACTTTAATATGTTGTTCAACTGCAGGATTTTTTGCAGAATTTTATTTCAAAGTATCTATGATATACCAGGTGATAAAAAAACCTCTGCAAGTGGTTCAATATAGGAAACCGGTTGCCTAAATTGCACCTGGGGGTTCCAAAATTGGACCACATGATTTAAATCGGAAGCTTACGTGTTAAATAAATAAATAAAAAATAAAATTGTTGGTATATAGGAAGTTTTATACTTATATTTCAAAAAACAATTTACAATCAGAATTTCGGTAGAAGACATCCCAATGCAAAAAAAAGTACCTATTAGTTTCCTATATTGGACCAGTCATAGTTTCATTTTTTAACTCAAAGAAAAAAGATTTTAGCAATATTGAAATGGTGTTAGTTCATGGCATTAACTTATTTAAAGAGAAAAATTATTTTTGCACAATTTGGAAAAATTACCTAAATTGGACCGGTTTAAGTTTGGCAATCACCCAGTGGTCCAATTTAGGCAACTACCACATGTTTTACAAAACCACCCAGGAAAGAAACAAGAAAAAACAAATATGGCATGGTAATAGGAGAAATAGAAAGAGAAAAGTTACCTGATAACTTCCATAAAAAAGATTTTGCTTAGAGTTTTATGGTTCTAAGGTAAATTCTTAGGAAAATCCTAAAAATATTACATTAAAATTGTGTAAATTACGTTTTGCTCTGTACACGCCAAGCACTAACGGCCAACTAGTTGAGTTTGTTGCCGATCAAAGGTTCTGGGTGGAAGTATGTTACAGTGTTGCCAGATGATATGGCACTTGTTTAGTTTCGGAGAAATGTACTGTGGTCCAATTTAGGTAGCGGTTCAATATAGGCAACCTTCCCCTATTTAAATTTTTATAAAAAATACCTTTCGATTAGTCATAGAAAATAATAGGGGTTGTATTTAAAGAGAGTTTTAGGACTTCTTAAGTTTTTAAAATTGTTACATTTAAAAATTCCTTTTAATAGACATAGAACCCGGTAAATATTTTTATTTTTTAAAATATCCTTTTGTCGGTACTTAACAATTATATTTCATAACCCAGTCGCTCTGTTCTACCTACAGGTGCATTTTTTAACAGTTGCCAAATACCACTTTAAAAAAAAATCGTTGATAACTCAAAAACCGAGGGTAAACCGCTGAGGATTTCTAGTGTTCAAACTTGAGGATGCCCGGGTATGTCGGAGCATATCTGAGGATGTCCGACGAATTCTAGGAACTTTCAGGGATGTCTAGGGATGTCCCAAGGATATCCTAGGATTTTTCTAGAATCGGCAGTATTACGCATGCGCGTAGATTATTGATGATTTTATTGTTTGCGCCAGGGTTGCCAACTCTATGGATTTATCCGTAAATCTACGGATTTTTGAGAGCCGTAAAAGTTAAAACTACCTACCGTCTATAAAAAAGCAGAAATATTAATGCTAGTCGAAAAATAAAAAAATTATATACAAACCGTGAATATTTATTTTGCAGGTTTCTTTATAATAATATTAAACATTTTTTTTCATAAAAATAAATCCAATGAAAGCATCATTACAAAACCATAGATTAACAAATCTGTCATACACCCATTTAGATTATTAATTTTAATCACATCATAAATATATTTAAAAATATAAGTAGGTAAATAATTCGAAAATATTTAACCCCCAAAAAAAGGAAAAATTATAAATAAGGGAGAAATGATAACAGAAAAATTGTAATATTTAGTATTATTATTACCTATATATAAGTTGGTTTACCTTTATATAATTTTGCATAATCCATGATTTTAATTTTCTTTTAAATGCCAAAAAACTCATAGTTTTCAAATTAGTAGGTAATACTTATATTAAAAATTTTGATGCCAACAAATAATAGTTATTTATGCAACTAGTGCAAAAAGTGTGTTTATTGCACATGGCATATTATTCACCTCGACTACGTCTCGGTGAATAACTTCTATGCCGTGTGCAATAAACATACACTTTTTGTTACATACACTATTTTTCTACTATCGTTTTTTTATTTAACAAAAAAGTTAAAAATCGCTCTGTATTACCTCTCCTTTGTGTGCAAAAGTTGTAATTCAAATTTGACAATGGATCGTAGATACCTTTGACTTCAACATAATAAAATTATGGCGCCAACGTGAATTCTATTTCGATAGGGTATCGACGGTGTGCAACACACAATACACATTCACATAATTTACTTTATTGCACTAGGGCAAAAAGTACTTTATTGCATAGTATGCAATAAAGACCTACTTTTGTCATTAGAAATTCATACACAAAATGACATTTTTTGAACGATCGTAAAAAAAGCATTATTTTTTAAAAGTGTTAAAATAAAATTATCATAACATAAACATATAGATTTGTTTTTTGTCTTGTTTAGTATATGGTATATTAAGTAATGTTATGTAATAAATTTTTATTTTTATATAAAATGAAAGTTTTGTAATAAAGTTGTTTTAAACTCAGAATAATATGATTATAAACAAATAATATTTTTAAAGGAAACAAAATATGTTTATTAAATATTATTTTAAAAAAATATTTTTGTATTGTTATAAGCGGTTTCAAATTCGAGTCGTAAAAATAACATTGATTTATTTTATATATGATATTAAGGATCATATTATTTCTCAGGAAAGTAAAAAAAAATAGTGAAGACCTACTAGAAACAGAGTATGATGGTATAAATGAATTTACTGATGGATGCATCGAAACGATAGTAAAAACCAAGCTTTGGATAAATTACTGGAAGACAAAAAAATTTGGGAATAGAAGTTCAACTGAAATTCTGGAACTATTTGCCCCACGAAGTCGGGGATAAATCAAATAAATGATGATGGCCGATATACAAGTTGGTGAAAAATGAGAATACCGAGGAGAATACATCGCTGGGTTAATGCAGAAGTATGCTATGTCCATTTCTAGCGAAATTGAGGTTTTCACGCCTATGTCCAGTTCAATTGTTATAAAATTTGCTGCAGAAATATCGTATCTCTATATTTAACCTTAAGCCTAAAAATAGCTGCAATCAAACTAGCTTATGTCCAACCAAATGAAATATTTCATATTTCAATGCAGAAGTATTTTATGTGGACATATAATACTTTATCATTTTAACGTTGGACATAGACTAGTACTGCCCTGTTAAAGTGATCATCGTTAAACCGTTTATTATCTTCTTAGCTAAAAAATATGTATAAAAGCAGAACGTATAAAATTTTTAATATTGCTGTTACTCAAGAAGAAGCTTCGAGTGCTCCTAATACTGTAGCTGTAGCCGGTAAGTAAAATTAACATATTTTTAGATTCTGATAGAATCGAATATTTTACGTATCGTCCTGTTTTGTGAGGTTATGATTGATAAAATGACTAAGATGTATTTATGTACCTATTACACTATAATTTGTTGTGAATCGAATCTAAAAAGCCAAAAACAATATCATGTAGAACAATCCTATGTCCAGTTGAATCGGATATACGATACTATTGCGAAAAATTTTTTTTTGTTTTTTACTTCTCCTGTATAAAGTACTAAATGTGACATAGCATACTTCTGCATTAACCCAGCGACATACGAAAATGCATTCGCCGATACCTAAAAAGGAATTTAATAATTTTAAATCCGTTCTTCCTTCAGACTTATCAAAATTTTTCACTTTTAGGAGTTGGTGACGGTTTGGCTCTTAAAGATTTTTCCGAAAATTTTTCCAAGGATGGAATTGCAATGGTTTTCGACAACGGACGATTTATGCAAGCAAAAAATCGACGATTATAAAAAAATCTGCTCGTTGTTGGCTGCTAAAAAAAGTTCAGGAAATGGTTAGTCCTGACCGTTTAAGCAGGTGTATAAATACTTCATCGTCAGAAGATCATGGTAAATAAGTTAATATAATGTATTCGATTAGGAATAAAAGAAAAAAAAACAAATATAATTTAGCTTCTTGTCCCAAGTCAGAATATGAGAATGATGAAAGCTTGGATGAAAGGGATTATGACGAAAATGAAAATTTTGAAAGAGAATTAGAAACAACAATTGAAGAGAAGAAAGTTGTGAACTTTATTAGGCTAGCGACGGGCTTCAAAGATAATCAAACACTGAAAACACAGGAAACTCAAAATACTTCTATCGGACTGAGACAATTTTATGGAGTTTTTTTTAAAGGTATATTGGACATAATACAAGAATCTCCAATTTATTCAATATAAGATTTTAAAAACAAATAAGAAAAGGCAATAAGTTTTCTTGCCCGAACATTTCAGACGTCGCAGATGTCGAAAAATAATTAATATTTTTTGGTTCCCCAATTTTGAGAGAATCGGCACAATCTACTAGGTATGTCTTCAAGTAAGGATTCAATAATATATGGCGATATAAAGGAAATATACTCAACTAAAATATCAACGAGAACAATAAAAAATTAAACACTTTGAAGAAATCGACGTAAACATATCAGTTATGTTTGGGTTTACTATTGCTGTTGTAATTGAAAGAGTTGTTGTCTTGTTTTGTTTACATTTTTGTTTTTTCAATAAATATTTTTCGAAATAGGTTCATTGTTCTATTTTTGTTCGGATAAATACAATCTTAGATAACCTGGTAGGTATCATAAAGGATTATGAAGGGACTAAACAGATACCTGGACGGGTATGTGCCAAATTTATTAATTGAAGTGGAGATAATAATATAAAACTCGATACTTTTTAAAAGATAGACCACGTATATCATTAATAACCGTGCTTTTGCGCCGAGCCGACATCTCGCTGTTTATAGCGGATATTAAGCCTAATGAATAAAAATTAAGCAAATACTTGAAGCAATTACTTTTTCGTAAAAGCAAATGCTATAAGTAAAAGCGATTGCTAGATCTGGATATGAATAAAATGTTGAAGCAATTGCTGCTTTTCTTACACCTCTGTAGCAAATGCTTATTCAACACCAGTTCAGACGTGGCCTATCCACTTGTTCAGATTATAGATTTCATGTTTAGTTTGGTGCCTAATTTGCAAAATAGTTGACGTAAATACAACAACGTTGGTCTATTTATTTAGTACAATAGTAATCTGTTACGTTTTTGTGGAAAATAGGAAACTTATATTTGTGATATGGCAGATTTCAGTGAAAATGAGGACAGTGATAGTAGTGATGAAGAAATTAAAGACATGCAATTGATATTCGTTCACAAATTGAAGGAACATAAGTAAATCTCTCTGACCACAACCGTTTAGCTTCCACAATAGCTTCAGCACTTGTAGGAAATTTAATAAAAATATTGGCCTTCTCCAAAACTGCATCCATTACAGAAGTGTATGTCTTACAGACAGTAGTTTGGTGAATACCGAGTTGTTCAACTACAGAATTTAGAAAGCCCGGATCCGACAATTTCCGCAGAAAGACTTTTATTTTATTTAAAGGCGACAGTGCACCCCTCGCCTTTTATTAGTATCAGTCAAAAAATAATTTGCCAACCACTCAAAATTTTCGCTGTCACATCGATATAACTTTCTGAAATCATTATATCTGCAATTTTTACGTACACTGTAGATTTTTCTTTTACGAACGTTTATATATTCAGCCATAATTGAAGACACAAATTAAGAGCAACGCACGTGTATGCAGCGGAGAACTAAAGTTGACTGCTACCAAGCAAATGATGCAACGGCCGACCTACCTTAAAACGTTATAAGCAATCGCTACACTAGAAAAAGCAATTCCTTAATTTGTTCATCACATTTTAAGCAAACGACAGCAATTGCTTCTATTTTTTAAGAAAAAGCATTGATAGATGCAATTCCTGCACTTAAGCAAATAATTGTGGCATATCGGACAAGTGTGTAAGTGTTTTTTATATTGGCATACACAGGGATCCAAGCACAATGGATACCCTGGGGCGGGTAGACCACGACGGCCGTTTTGTCCTTGTTAGGACTCTACGGGCAGCCATAACCCAACCAATCCCAACAACAGCGGTAAGATGTATTAAAAGCCTTTTACAAAAGTAAAGCGGCCATCAATACACCGTAGCGCCATCCCAGCGGAATTAACACCAATACAACAACAGATCAAAAACACAAACTTGTCCTCAACTGAATTTTTTTTAATTAAATATGATTAATGCTATCTTATTCTTTCTCTGTTCAACCATAAAATATAGGTTCAGTACATTCAAAATCAGGTCTCTTTGAGAAAAATGGACGATTTCTTTAAATAGGTTCAGTTGTCTACCTTACCTGTCTTTGTGTTCTGCCGCTCTATCTCTTTGTCTCCTATTTTTGAACCAATTGGAAACTTGCGTCGTCGTTAATCCAGTGGCCTCCGCCAATTCCCGTTTTTCCCTGGGACTGGGATATGGATTGTGTGAATACCAGTCTCGCAGTACGCTCCTGGATTTCTCCTTAAAACAGTAGCTAGTCTCTTCTCCATCCCAGATCGTTCTTGGCAGCGGGAATTTCCGCCTCACTCGGTATTTTCCTACTGCTCCTAACGGCCTACCTGTTACAACAGAAGGTTTTTTTAAATATAATATTAGTACCAACCAGAGCTGTCGCAATTACTTTTAAAAAGTAATTCAATTACAATTACCCATTACCCTCCGAAAAAGGCATCAATTACAATTACCAATTACTAACAGTATGATAAAAATATTTAAATTACCAATTACCCACTAAAAGTAATTGATTCCTTGATCAATTACCGCATTCGAATTACTGAGTTTATTTCAATTACTTTTATACTAATTCAATTACTTTACAGTAATGGAACTACCCTAAAAGTAATTGAATTACTCTAAATCTATAAATTATAGGCACTTTTTTGGCAAATAAATTACTCTGAGTAATTTAATTACATTTTGGTAATTCAATTCTGGTAATTGAATTACAGTTTGGTAATTGAATTACATTTTTAAAATTGAATATATTATATAGCATATGGCCAATGGAATTACTTTTTTACGTTTTACAAAAAAAGAGTTGGTATCACACTTTTTTATAGAAAGAAATTTATAGTTAAACTTGATCTCCTAATTTTGATAAGTACCTATTTACCTGTAACGAATGTACCAATAATAACAACTGTCTTTTTTATTTAATATGATTTATTTGTTAAAATAAAACAAACGTAATATTAGGGGAAAATAAAAATATTTTTTTCCTTTCTAGAGTAAAGGAATTATGAAAATTTTTAAAGGAATTGAATTATTTTGGAGTAATTCATTTACTTTTAATCTAATTGAATTATTCGGGAGTAATTCAATTACTTTTTAAAATAATTGAATTACCTCAGATTTCTTAAAACCAATTACAAATTACAATTACTTTATCACAGTAATTGGAAAATCAATTACAATTAATATTTTCAAAAAGTAATTCAATTACAGTAATTCAATTACTAAAAAGTAATTGAACACGATTTTTCAATTATTTTAATTCAATTACCGACAGCTCTGGTACCAACATCAAAAATATGCCGAAAAAGGTAAAAAAAGTGTTTTTAGTTGTACCTATGAGGTTTCTTGTCCTTAATCAACATTGTTAAATATCATAATAATACAGGATATGTTTAAAAGGTGCGGAAAAAATGCTACCACAAGTTCCTGAGGCTTAATTATGACGTTCTAACCCAACTTACTTCAGCTAAAAGTGGATGATTTCGGAGATACAGAGTGAAAAGTTCAATGTAGTTATAGTTTTTAATAATTGGTGTATGGGTACAATATTCGGCTGAGAAATTTAAATATGCTTTAAAATGTGTTCAATTATTACAATAAGTTAGTCCTAGCCATACACGAAGTGAATTTTTTTAATCCAGATATCTCAAAAACGGCGGCTCAAATTAACTTTTACCACGTAGGTACATCTTTTTTAGGTAAAAGACGTTGGAGAATAAGAATGTTTATTCAAAAGTTCAATACAGAGTGGCTCAAAAAAGTAATTTCTTTCGTTTTAAATGTCTGCAAGGTACCGCAGGTGGTGCCCTCTAAATTTTACAATAAAAATTACAGCAGATTTTAATTTTTCACCCCACAAAGACCCCCCCCCCCCTAGCCGAATATTGTTACAATTAGGGAATCCAATCCCGCACCCAAACGTTAATCCCGCAAACCTGCGGGATTGAGCCCATCGATCCCGCGGATTTGCGGGATAGCAAATAACGAACAGCAGTATTTTTGGTCGACGCGTCGGGGATTCCCCGCCCTACTGGGCTATTGAAAATACGTTAAACAGAACAGTTTTCTTGCGTATGTGCGAAAGTAAGAGCGTTATTCAACTAGTATGTAGTGACATTTATCAAGTGGTTGAATATAATACATGGAATTTAAACAACAATTATAAAAATGAGTGTCAGTGTAGTTTACAAAGAGAATAAAGGTTCAAGTTTAGTTTGGAATTATTTTTTAAAGTCTGAAGATGGTCTTACAGCTAAATATAACTTATGCCCTAGCATTATCAAAATCTCTGCTCGTTCCACCAAAGGTATTCACACCCACTTACAAACAAAGCATAATATTAACTTGAAAGTCCAGAGCAGCGGTAATGTTGATATTGATAAAATAACACAGGAAATGAAAGCTAGTATAAAGCAGCTCGAGTAGTTCGTTTAGTTCTATTGCTAATAAGCGCTCAGATGTTACTGATGTTAGTGGTTCTTCTGTGCTACCTAAGAAAATGAAAATTACAGATTTTTTTTCATCTGAGAAAATAGTTTCGATGGAGGAAAGAGTGTCTCGAATGGTAGCTATAAAGATGGTATACCCTTTGCAAAGTTTATCACATCGATCGATATGCGCCAACTATTCGAATCAGAGGGCCACAAATGTATCTGTGTCCGCCCGAGCATCACTTGACCAGTTACTAAAACATGGAATGACACTTTTTGAATACGGAGGGAATAGACGATTGTACTTGCAAGCTGCATATAACTATGTAAAATTTATTCCGCCGACAAGTGTCGCAGCTGAACGTGCGTTTTCAGCCGCAGGATACATGTGCAATAAAATAAGATCAAATCCAAAAGATGAAACATTAAACATGTTATTTTTTGTCCGAAAATACTTCCAAAATCAATGTAACATGTAACCGTTAAACTTGTCGTACTATTGTATTGTACCTATATGCAATAAATATTTTCCTGCTACTCTACTCTGTTTTTAATTGCATAAAACAACTTTTTATTAACATATAGCACCCACATCGAGTCCCGCAAATCCCGCACGTTTAATCCCGCAATGTCAATCCCGCGAAATCACCGCGGGATCCAGCATTTGCGGGATTGGATTCCCTAGTTTCAATACACCAATTTATTAAAAAAATTATTTATGAAAAACTAAAACCAAACAGAACTTTTGACATTCTTTACACATTTCATTCCCTTCAAATTTGCACTCCCCTGAAAGTATGAACTTCTCCGAGATGAAATTTGAAGTTAACATGACTGAGTTGTTCATTTCCGCTATCTCTACTCGTTTATCAAATTGAGGACTCTCATTTTTCTTCATTATTAATTTATATTTATATTAATTTGACAACTTACCCCTAAGTCTTTCGGCTTCTATATAATGAGCTTTAAGCCACAACGCCTGCAGTTTCGCATGATTATGTGGACTAAACGTGTGACCTTCTAAAATTTTATACAATTCTTTGAAATTTCCCCTATGGAACGCAACTATAGCTTTTGCTTTCAGTACTGATTCGTTGTTATGTAGTTTATCACATGCTGGTAATGACCATAAAAATCTACCTAATCGTTCGACGTTTCCTGCTTGCTGCAGAACCTGGAAAAATAAGCGATGTTAAAACTTATGAAATTAGAAAAATAAATAATACAAAAGTTAAAGTAATGTTGATGATGATCACAGAGATGCGTCATAATATACTGCCGCTTCACGATATCCGAATAATAAAATAGCCGACTGGACGATGTTTATACCGAGCGAGCAAAAATTATTTGCATCAACGAGGGCCTTGCATCTAAGGACGTAATGCTTAGCCGTGGAGCTTAATACCTATTGGGTGTCAGTAACTACCTGAATTAACAATCAATCAGTTATTCCCTCATCTTTGACAGTCGTTACAAGTAATTTGCTTCATCGCTAATTTTTCCAATTTTTCTGAACAATTCACACAATGAGCTTTACGGAACAGCAGAAAACATTCATTGTTGAAGCGTATTTTCGAAACAGGGTTAGAGTAAATGGTGAGTGGCAATCCGGGTTTTGTGCATGGACGATTTTCCTAACGTTGCTTTTATTGCTGAGGATTTTTATCATTGCCTGAAAAGAACCGTGGCTGTGTTTAGGGAAACAGGTTCTATACAACACAAAAAAGGAGCAGGAAGACCATCTGTAAGAACAGAAAAACTTTTTGCAAACGTTCGTGAAATAATGCAAAATACGCCAACAAATTGTATAAATAAGACGTCTGTCCCAAGAAGTGGGAAGATCTTAGGGAACATGCAGGACTATTCTTAAGAAGCAGCTAAATTTATTTCCTTATAAATTTATTTCCTTATTCTTACTTTGTTAATTTTGTAAACCACAAAAATAAATTTGTATTTGTCTACTTATTTTATTACTCATTAGTTTGGCATATCTATTTTATATTATATCTATTTGACAAAATTTTACCTTAGATTTGGTTAGATACCGTGCATGCAAAAATTACTTGCATCAAAGAGGGCTTGGATTAAAAACTTAGGGCTTGGTTTAGATCACAATGATATGGAGACGATATATCTAACCAAATCTAGGTTAAAATTTTGTCAAATTCATATTATGACATGATAATGCCAAACTAATGAGTAATAAAATAAGTAGACAAACACAAATTTATTTTTGTTGTTTACAAAATTAACAAAGTAAGAATATACAGAAAGAAAAAGAAAAATAATTACATTCATGCATGAAATTGGTCACCGCCATGCTCCAAGCATAAATTCCTGCAGTAATTTCTGAGTCTTTCAAAATCTGCGGCTTGTATTTCTTTTAATACTTGTACTTGCACTTTAGGGAAAGAAAAGGAAATAAATTTGACCAATTCACAGCAATACCAAGCAACACACAGAAATTCATTATATGGATCATCAAGGAGCAATACTAGTCAATTTAATTGCAGTATGTTGCGAAACATATTTCTATCGTCAATTAAGTGCTAAGAAATTGCTTGTACCAGTATGGACAAAGACAAGACTATACATTTTGGCTGCTACAAGTGTATTTATTAAATTTGCATTTAAAAGAAAAACAGATGCTTTTGGGTGTGACCCTACCTAGCGCTGCGAGAATCTGTTTTACCATTGTGTAATGAACTCAGTTTTGACGATTCCTTGTTTCAAAATTTTGCCACGGACGTGACATACTAAAACCCACAATGCAAAATCGATTCAACAAACAAGAAATTAGCTTTAGGTACTCTTTGAACCTCGCGTATACAGCGAAACAAGAAAAGGATGCGATAGAAACATAAATTGCTACATATTTTCCAAACTCTGATGCGATTAACGGCAACTCGAGCGAATGAACATATTAATATGGGTCGATATAGAGCAATATTGTCAAAATAATTGCCGTATATAAGGCATCGCTCTATTAATCTCTTCGCTGTATCTAGGGATAGTCGCTGAGCAATTAATTGCTCAACAAGTTGTCCGTGCATGTAATTGTACCTTTACCGATCACAGAGATTATAAACAATGTTCCGACCGACAAATGTACATAGTTAATTTTTAGAGTATCAGCAGTAAAAGTGCCACACATTTTCTTAAAACGCTAAAATATAACCGTTATTCTAGTACTCTTCTGGGCTATATTATATACAGGGAGATCCACGACGGGTGGCGAGCGGCTGTATCTCCATAACCATACATGCTAGATTTGGGGAAAAAAATTCATTATGAAATATGAGCAAAAAAATCGCTGGAAATAATTTTTTTAAGTTTCTAATTTTACCGCTAGGGTGCGTAATCGCTATGCTATGACACAAAGTCCTTAATATCTACTAATAACTGCAATACAATGTAGGTCAGAAATTGGGCCATTTGAAAGTTTCAAATGAAATTTTCTATTTTGAACTTTTCAATATGACATATATACACTTATATTGGGTTGCACAAAGCTTTAAAACAATAATTGACTAACCAACCACTTCTGATTGTGACATCAATGACAGTGGTTAAAATGATATATGTACTCACAAATGTTGCCTGGTTAGTAAATCTAGAATTAGATTAGGGTAACCTAGTTACTTTGCGCATGAAAATCATTTTGGACAAAGTGAATCGTTTGATTTGTAAGTTCTTGATTAAACTTTTCGTGCAACCACTCCATTGCAACCCGACATTAATCATTTAGTTCTCATCGTTAATTATTAATAGCTAAAAATTGATATTTTATAAATACATACTGTGATAAGAAATATGTATTAACACAATCACAGATAAGTATTAATTCACAAGCAGTATTCAGTAATAAAAAGTTCAGATAATAATTATTAAATTGAAATGGCTTCAAAATGAATCAGTCAAACAAAGAATTTTTCGTATCGATAATTTGGTTAATAATAAGGTTGTTTCATTTTATCCCTGGTGCGATATATATCGCATTACTCATTTTGTTGAGCAAATAACAAGCGAATATAGCGATAGCGATGGAATGTATGTCGTTAAGTACGGACATTTCACTTTTATTAAAGTTTAATATTAATGATGTATAATTTACACCTTGGTTTTAATTATAGATCTGGTTATTGTATTCCGATATAAATTGTTTTATATTTCCATTTATGGTCTTTACAATTTCGATAATAGGCATATTGACTGTATGTAGGCATTGAATCTATAGCCGCAAGCCTTGAGATATTTTTTTTATTAAATGTTTTCCTTTTTAATTTTTAAGGTACTTTACTTTTACGTACCGGGTGAACAACTAAGAATGGTCGTCGGGTATATCTCGGAAACTACTAAACGTAGAAACTTGGGATAAAAAAAAATTATGATTAAAGCGGTCATAAGAAAATTCTGGAAATAATTTTTAAGTTCCGCATTTTGCCGCAAGAGGGCGTAATTGAAAAGTAAATTTTAAAATTTTACATAACTCCGAAAATTCCACATTAAGGTATATGTTTGATAACACCATTTTAAAGCTTGAATAATTATGCATCATTTTTGTCTTATGCTCATTGGCGTACCGACTTTAATAAGAGTGGGGGAAGCTGTTCAAAGTGTAAACATTTAAATCGCTGTCACTTCTAAACGACTTATCCGATTTCAGCAAACTAAAGACTGCGTGGAAGAGAAATATATGCACTTTTACCAGTCGTATTTAGTTGTCCATAATAGTTCTCAATAAAATTGCTAGAGGGCGCAATTTGTAATAATAATAGTTTTTTTGATTTAATCCCGAAAATTCAAATCATACGGTATAATTATGATACCATAATCGAAAAGAAGATGAAATTTTCTAGAAAAAATATTAAAACCGCAGCTCGACATCTTTGTTCGTTTCAGAGTTATTGTCAAAACATTAATTTTTAATACAAATTGCGCCCTCTAGAAATTTTATTTGAAACTATTGTGTACCATTGGATAAGACAATTAAAGGTACTTACCTTTCTCTACCAAACAAGCTTAAATTGAGTGAAATCGGATAAGTCGTTTAGAAGTTACAGCGATTTTAATGTTTTCACTTTCACTTGATAAGAGTGGGAGAAGCTATTGAAAGTGTAAACATTAAAATCGCTGTAACTTCTAAACGACTTATCCGATTTAATTCAATTTAAGCTTGTTTGGAAGAGAAAGGTAAGTACCTTTAATTGTCTTATCAAATGGTACACAATAGTTTCAAATAAAATTGCTAGAGGGCGCAATTTGTATTAAAAATTAATGTTTTGGCAATAACTCTGAAACGAACAAAGATATCGAGCTGCGGTTTTAATATTTTTTCTAGAAAATTTCATCTTCTTTTCGATTATGGTATCATAATTATACCTTATGATTTGAATTTTCGGGATAAAATCAAAAAAACTATTATTATTACAAATTGCGCCCTCTAGCAATTTTATTGAGAACTATTATGGACAACTAAATACGACTAGTGAAAGTGCATATATTTTTCTTCCAAACAGTTTTTAGTTTGCTGAAATCGGATAAGTCGTTTAGAAGTTACAGCGATTTAAATGTTTACAACAACATGATTGAACAGCTTCCCCCACTCTTATTAAAGTCGGTACGCCAATGAGCATAAGACAAAAATGATGCATAATTATCCAAGCTTTAAAATGGTGTCATCAAACATATACCTTAATGTGGAATTTTCGGAGTTATGTAAAATTTTAAAATTTACTTTTCAATTACGCCCTCTTGCGGCACAATGCGGAACTTAAAAATTATTTCCAGAATTTTCTCATGACCGCTTTAATCATATTTTTTTTTTTATCCCAAGTTTCTACGTTTAGTAGTTTCCAAGATATACCCGACGACTATTCTTAGTTGTTCACACGGTACTTACTGAATTTCTAATATCAAGTTTTTTCTTAATTTACTGCAAATTAAACCTTTATAATAACTTCCAAAAATCGAATAGGGAAATTCTACAAAAAGTGGTGGCAGCTGACGCTGCATATATGGCACTTAACCTATAGCAAAATGGATTACCCAACATGACCCACGTGCCACCAAGTGAACAGCTTGTAACTTGGCGAGAGAAAGCTTTGCGTGGTAAATACCCTACTTCACCATCCATATAGGTACAGTGTCACCAGTAAAGTCCGCATCATATGAGATTTTTTTTATTAGCTTTATTTAAAATTTGACTTTGACATCAAGTTCTGCTTCGATCGAGATTAAAATTAAGCAAATAATAGTAGTCACGTGATTCGCATTATCTGTCAAATTTTAATTTTTTCCAAGAATTAATTCAAAAGTGGGGTTATTTCTGAAAATATCGAAAAAAGTTAATAGAAAAAGTTTTTTTAAATGCAGTTTCTAGCCCACATGCAAAATTTCAATGATTTTTTACCTATATTTTGTAAATTGCACCTTGCAAAAAAAGACTCAACGCAACCTACATAAAACTTCTTAGTTTTGACAATGCTTTATTTCAGATACACTTTCTTTAAAGTAGCGCCATATTAAATGAGTGTTTTTCTACAAAATCAATATTGGGCTATTAAAATTTGGTCGCATGTGATGCAAAGTTTATTTGTTTTTGACCCTGTATAAGGTAACTTCATAAAATAAGTATTTTTAAAAACGTAGTTTGTGTCTGAAAGTAATACACGTTAACGTTATTATGACATAGCTTAATAACAAATTATAATATACCTAGGGGTTTTAAATTAAATCGTTGAAAATAGATAAACTTTACTTTATTTATTTTCCACTTAAAAAACACTTTACTGAAGACACTGTGTTCTTTTTTGTCCTAATATTAGGGTGTATTACTTTCAGACACAAACTACGTTTTCAAAAATACTTATTTTATGAAGTTACCTTATACAGGGTCAAAAACAAATAAACTTTGCATCACATGCGACCAAATTTTAATAGCCCAATTTTGATTTTGTAGAAAAACACACAATTAATATGGCGCTACTTTAAAGAAAATATATCTGAATTGCATTGTCAAAACTAAGAAGTTTTATGTAGGTTGCGTTGATTCTTATTTTGCAAAAGTGGTGTAATTTACAAAATACAGGTAATAAATCAAAATTATCTTATGCAGCTGAAATTTTGCATGTGGGCCAGAAACTGCATTTAAAAAAACTTTTTCTAATAACTTTTTTCGATATTTTCAGAAATAATCCCACTTTGGAATTATTTTTTGGAAAAAATTAAAATTTGACAGATAATGCGAATCACGTGACTACTATTTTTTGCCTAATTTTCATCTCGATCGAAGCAGAACTTGATGCCAAAGTCAAATTTTGAATAAACCTATTAATAAATAAAATCCCATATTATGATGCGGACTTTACTGGTGACACTTAGATAGAGAAGTGTCACTGAATTTGTTTAAAAGGAAGCTACACGCCGAGACAGAAGGATTTATAATTTCTATTCAATACCGTGTCATTCGAACAAGAAACTATGAAAAGGTAATCATAAAAACTGTGGAATATGTGTGCAGAAAATGCAATTTCCCTGGAGAAACGATACAACATATTACGGCAGGTTGTGGTGCTAGGGCACCCAAAGCTTATAGGAAGGTATAATCAGGTGGCAAAGATCATCCATCCACCTCCCACCATACTATTTATACTCACCCGAACCAGTTCTTGAATCTTCCGAATATCTCTTATACTGGGACAGGCCAATAATAACGTTGAGAAGAGTAGACCACAATCCTCTTCTAATCGACAGGAATAACCAAAAAGCTTTTATAATTAATATAGATTGTCCACTAAACTAACACACAACCTCTTCAATCAAAACCGAAACGGAGAAAAAAAAAAGGCTGTCAACAAACAGGAAGTATACTATTATAGTAATTATGAAATTTTCCCAAGAAGATGATAAATTGCTAAAAGACATGGTGAAGCAGCATCCACTTCTATATGTAGTGAGAAGCTGGAGCTACAAAGACTCGGAAGTTAAGAATAATATCGCTCACCGGCGACAATAGTGGCATAACTCAAAATTGAACATTATGAATAAAACTGTGTTTAAAGTTTGAGTTATTTTAATTTTTCATGTTGTAATGTCATTTGAATACCATTGACACTTTGATTATTTTGGTGGGTTTTTATGTGACAAATTATTGGGAACTGCTAAGTTACTTTTTTGTTTTTAAAAAAGGTGATATTTGTAAGATGTGTCACTATTTTTATTATTTTATATTTGTATGTTTGTTACAATATTTTCTTTAATATCCTCCTCTATAAATCCTAGCACTGTCTCAATAATTTAATGGATAGGCGAAAATACTCGCGAAACTTTCTGTTTCCAAACAGCCTTCTTTCTACGGTTATAGTAAACTGGCCCTCCGTTTTTCTAGCTAAAAACATTTCATCCACTTTTTCATATGGTCTTTTGTTCGTTAATAACAAAATATCTTCATTATCATCTTCGTCCAGAAGGAACGCCATTCTTGCGCATCGATCCATCTTGATATTGCACGACCGATTTTCGCTACTGAACAAAATCTTTACAAATTCACATGAGCGCAAAACTCACTATCAGATGAGCTGAATTGATTTCAGTTAAGTCCGTACCTTTAGGTGGTGTTTACAATAAGTTTGCCAAGTTTTAAAATGACAAATGCGGGACAGCAGGACAATATTCGCTCTTTCGCCATTACATGTAAACTTTTATAGGGTTAGAGTTGTCTACCCCTTGGGCCATCAAATTCATTCTTCTTTAATTTAATTGAATAGAACGACAAAAGTAAAATTTATTTAAAGAAAATGAATTTAAACACAAAAAAATATAAACAAGGTATTAAACAAATCTATTTATTTTTAAAATCATATTTTTCAATTCCATGAAATTTGGGTTGGGCGAGATCCATCGATATTTTTAATGTCGATAACTGCTGCATATGATGCTTTGCAAAATAATATGTTCATTCCGGGACTTGCGGGACAGATTTAACAAATGCGGGACGATTTTAGGTAAAATTTTAAAGGCGGGACAATTCTAAAGAATACGGGACTGTCCCGCAAAATGCGGGACGGTTGGCAGCTTTAGTTTACAACAATGTCCAAAGTTTTCATGGCAGCTTCTTGCAAGGGAACAATCGCATTTAAAATTTGTAGTGGACGCTTGCCATTGTCGTTTTCTTAATACCCCGCTAGCTTTTTTAAATTCCTGGGATGGCTCTTTATGAATCGTCAAGGTATTCCCGAATAGAAAAATGTTTACATTGCTGGCTTCGATCGTTTTCTTGTAGTCAATGCATGGTAACCTTTGCAGTACAACACATCTTCTGTGTAGGTACAGGTAAGGCATCGTGGGTGTTGTGTTGGTCTAGTCTGTGATTTGTCTGAATAAATCAGTTTACTAATTTGATATCCAATTGCCGTTAAGGAATGTCCAATTTGTTGTTGGATTGCCGATATAAATAGGTAGGTACGTCGTATTATATTGCGGCCTCATCTATATAGGCACTTTTCGACGAATCGTTCCTTTTCGAAAACCATTTCGGAAAAATCATTAATAGCCAAACCGTCACCAACTCCTAAAAGTGAAATAATTTGGATATGTCTGGACACGGAGAAAATTAGCTTTATTATAATTTCTTGTAAAATATTTTTAGTACGCTATATTATAATTATCCTAAGTTATAAAATTACATTATTGTATCTAATACCATGTACAATAATTTATTATAATAATGAATTATTACTTAAGAAGTAGTGCAATTTATTAAAAATTATAATAAGCAGTATTACCCAGAACAAGTTAAACTATTTTATAATAAAAAATAATACATATAATCTTTTAAAACTGTCTTTAAAATAGCAAACTTGTATGTGGTACTATCTATTTATAATAAAACACGACTTTTTACTAAATCTATGCCATACGATTTACAATATCATATATTATAATTTGTCATACCAACGGCATTAATCTTAATCCCATTCAGTCTGCTCAGAACCTTTCGAAGGCAAAGCGTCGCGTCGCCAGGAGCTGCCGTTTTTGGCGCGTTTTAAACCTGTGCTGTGATTGGTGCTATAGATATTTTGTCAATTTTAACAGTGAATAACCGATAAATAACCAAACATATTCCTATAGACAATAATGAATTAAAAACCAATAATAAATTAAAAAAAAAACTTTATTAACAACATTTGTAACAAAAGAGGACCACATTTGTTTAATTTACTAAAAACGTTAATTTACGTTTTTAGACAGTGCTAGAAAGTTACTTAAAAATATCACAATCTTTCACGCGAAAACAAACTTTCTTCTCCGCCACGTGTACTTTTTACAACTAGCGCAGCTTGACTGAGAGGTCAACAGCGGATTACCTTGTGACCGTTTCTACCATATAAATAATTTGTAACGTTATTAGATTTCTCCATTTCGGTGTGGCTCACTATTCCCGAGTGGTTCACTGTTGACCAGGTTCCCCTACATAATTTCTTTTTGTTTCCATTTAACAATGTTATAGTTAATATGTTCTATTTTTGTTTCTATTACAGTATAAAATCTGTTTTATACATTTTTTTATTAGTTATTGTGTACCTACCTTGTTTTGTAGATACTTTTAAGTTACCTGGTGCACGCATATTATGCTTTTTGCCTTTCAAACGTTAATCAATTATTTAAGTTTATTTATTCAATTATTTTGTAACTCCAAACTGAATTAAAATATGGAAGAGGAAAGGAAAATACGAAGTCTTTCCCTACAAGTTTATTAGAAAAGTTTAGAAAAAACTGTTCTTGAAATTCAACATGTTTTGAGTGTAGAAACACCCATCATCAGGAAACGTGAAGTAAAATAACATATGCTGATGTTATTAACAAAAGAGAAAATAAAATGTGGTATTTAAGTAGTTTGGAGGTTAGGAGTTTAATAAAGTGCAAAAATGCGTGAAAATGAGAGATTAAGAAACAAAGACTAACTAAGCATACTGAAAATATAGGTTTTAAATAATTCACTACATGAAATAGGGAAGACTAAGAGAGTACTTTACTGTGAGCACTACATTGAAGTAAAGTCGGTACTCTCTTAGTCTCCCCTATTTCATGTAGTGAAATCTTGGAAACCTATATTTTCAGTATGCTTACTTAGCTCTTTTGCTTTCCTAATCTCTCATATTCACGCATTTTTGCACTTTATAAAAGCTATATTAGGGTAAAATAGCACATTTTATTTTCTCTTTTGCTAATAACATTCCTGATGATTGGTGTTTCTACACTCAAAACATGTTAAATTTCAAGAACAGTTTTTTCTAAACTGTTTTAATAAAGTTGTGGAGAAAGACTTTGTGTTTTCCTTTCATCTTCCATACTTTTAACTCCACTTTGAGCTTTGAGCATGGACTATTTCTTTAAAATGAATTAAAATATGTTTTGAATAAAAATACTAAATTAAAATATTTTAGAATTTTTTTTAGTGTCAAAATTTCCCAAAGCCCAAGGTTGATTATAACCAAGCACAGGACTAAAGGCAGGTCAAACTGATGGATGATTTACAATACAGGCTATTATATATTTCGATTAAGGTCAAGACCAGGGCTGGGCGATATTAAAAATCCAATATCGAATATCCATATTAAAAAAATCGATAATTATCGATAAATATCGATATATCGAATTTTTACCCAGCACTAGTGCGAATACCCTGTATAATATTCAAATAGTAAATCTTATAATAAATTATAATACATCCAATTATTCGCAGATAATAAAGGCTAAGAAACGATATAATACAAGCAATAAGAATAAATAATATTTATCATTATAAAATATTCTTATATTTAGTAAACCTTATTATAAATTTTAATATAAATTATTATGAAGATTACAAAATAGTATTCTACATAATATTACTATAAGATATTAAGATATACTAAAATGTATTATAAGACTAGTTCATTTTAATACTATATTCGGTAGTAAGTTGTATTACCAAAAATAATACCTTTCACTAAATAAACTATAATAATAATATTGTAAACGATAATATCCTGGATTATGGTCCTATATACTAGCATAAATTATAATAAATGGTATTATTTTTCTTTTACGGTGTATTATAAATTTCTCTCCGTGAAGGAAGAACGGATTTCAAATTTCTAAAATCCTTTCTATTATTGTCTTCTGTAGGTATTGGCAAATCATTCAACTTTCTTATTCTAATTTCACTCGTATTATCGTCTGTATTTTCCTCGGTATTCTCATTTTTCACCAACTTGTGTATTCGCCATCATCATTTATTTCTGTTTTATCCTCGACTTCGTAGGGCAAATAATTTCAGAAATTCTGTTCAACTTATATTCCCCAATTTTTTTTAATCTTCCAGTGATTTATCCAAAGCTTGGTTTACTATGGTTTCGATGTATCCATCAGTATATTTATTCATACCATTACCCATTACCATCATACTGTTTCTAGTGGGTCTTCACTATTTTTTTCTACTTTCCTGGGGAATATGACAGGATCCTTAATATCATTTATAAAGAAAATCAATGTTATTTATGGCTTGTAGGTACATCTATTTTTTATTTTTCGACTAGCATTCTTATAGACGGCAATTTCAACTTTTCAAAATCCGTATATTTACGGATAAATCCGTAGAGTTGGCAACCCTGCCTTAAACAATGAAACGATCAATAATCTACGCGCATGCGTGATACTGCCCATTCTAGAAAAAATCCTGAGACCTCCTTGGGACATCCTCGGACATCCCCAAGACATCCCTGGATATCTCCGAATATCTATAGAATTCTTCGGACATCCTCAGATATCCCCAAATATTTCCGGAAAGCCTCAACTCTGTAGACTAGAAATCCCCAAAGGATTACCCCTCGTGCTATATCACTAATAGATACCTCTTTAAAATATGAAATACCTAGTACTTTACCCCTATTTGGGCAAAATAAAATCATACAAATTTAGGTTAGTTATACGCTTCCGAACCGAATTAATAAGTTATCAATTTAAATCAGAGAAACGGCACAAATTTTCTCATATCTTTAAACTAAAACCCAAAACTAGTTAAAGAACAATACGTAAATCCGTAAATAATACCCAATGGCGTCGATACGAAGTATATATTCAGATGATGTCGCTAAAGAAGTAACAGCTGATAATAAGAGGGTTGTACGCATGCCTATCATTACTGAACGTCAAGCGATATGATCGGTGAGCCGTACACACAAACTTATTTTTTTACCCATTACACTTAACTTTTTTTGCGCACGAACTAAGCTGTGTACGGATCTAATGGCATATTATGTCTATGATGCGAAGTTGCGAACGACATTTGGTTATATTCAAACATGACGTAAGCGACGTCGGCGATAACGTCGCCTTATCATCTGTAAAAAGAAAAATTACTTCGGCTAAATCAGCAAGTTTTGTCACCCACGTTAAGGCACATGTATGGCATTGTATGGTCCCCATTTATCATTCCTTAAGTTTTGCTTTCGCGAGTGTTTCAGCTCGTATTACCGTCACTGGATGTTGAGGTATATCGGTGTTCACCGTGGGTGTCTCGCTGACCATTAGGCATTTCTGTAATGTTTTTCTTATAATTTTTCACTTGATATTCAACTGCAAGTCTAGCTTGTCAAGGGCATTATTAAATAGTGGGTTGTTTCTATAAAATATGTCTGCGACAACTCGTATATGTGTTTTATGCGAGTTGTAATTTATAAGAAGTATAAGTTATAGGAATATTTACACTTACTTAAGTATACATAAATTTTACTTTATTCTAACAAATATTTATTTATACATTATCCTCGACTTCTATTGGTTTAAGGTGATCTTTACGTCTCCTTTCTTTCATCAGATTCTACCCTCACCCCTCACTAATGAGCCGTGACATGGCGAACCTCGTCTGAGAATGGATCTGACGAAATAAGAGGAAAACTTTTAATCTGAAATATTTATTTGTTTGTCCAAGAATATGTCGGTTATAAAAAAATTAGGTATTCTAAAACGTACTTATTAGTTAGGTAATGTAGGTAGGTATTTAATTTTCTGTTAGAAACGAATTAGGAGATACCTACCGAGGGAGCCATCAGATCAAGCGGTACAATAGCATATTTGCTTTAATATAATATGACATGCTAATCGACCATAGATATTGACCTTTAGATAAGGACACGAAAGTGGCAAATTTATGGCCTCGCGCATGTAAACAAAGATACACACGATTAGACATGCGCACTGCAACATTATCATTTGACGAATGGGAAAATAAACAGGTCCGGGCTTTAAAATTTAAGTTCTTGCTCAAGAAATAGTAAAAATTGACCTTTAATTTAGTTTCACGTGTAAACAGCTGAAATTTGCCCCAAATTCTTGCCAAAAAATTGGAATTTCTTCTCAATTTTTGATCAAGTTGGGAAATAAGGTAGTGATTTCTGGCATTTTTAATAGTTGCAAACCTATATAGCAGATTTTGAGGATAGAAAATTGTTTTTAAAGACTTGTTTCTAAAATGTTGTTGCCTACTGTTCTATACCTACGTTATTATTGGCTGCCTCAGTATAAGATATATTCAGGAGATTCAAGAACTGATTCGGGGGTGAGTATTGATATTATAGTGGAAGGTTTTCTTTTAGGTTTAATTTATGAGCCAGTTCTTTGTGGATGATCTTTGCCAAATGATTATGCCCTTCCAGATACGCGTTGGGTGGCATAGCACCACAACCTGCCGTAATATGTTCTATTGTTTCTCCAGGGAAATTGCATTTTCTGCACACATCGTCCACATTACTTTTTAAGATGACTTTTTCATAATTTCTTATTCGAATGACACGGCCTTGGAAAGAAATGATTAATCCTCTATCTCAGCGTGTAACCTTCTTTCTTACCATTTCAGTGACATTTCTCTATCTATGGGTGGCGCACCGCCAGACTGACCATGGGAAATCCTATGTACTGGTTAACTTTTTACTTATTAATTTTACACCAATTTAAATCAAATTTTATTCGGCTTATTTAGGTCCTTCTATATAATGGACTTGCACTCAGGTTTGAACGTTTGAACCGATATATTTCGCTGATAAATATCATGATATTTATTACGATATTTATCGATATTTATAGGCAATGATGTCACGGATATTTATAAAACATCTGACGTAATGTGCGACGCTGTGAAAAAATATAATAATTTTAGTTTTGATTGTTTTGAAGAAGTAGTCCATACTCAAAGTGGAGGTAAATGTATAGAAAAAAGAAAAGCACAAAGTCTTTCTCCACAAGTTTCGTAATTTTCTTTAAGAGCACGTCATGAGGCACAGCTAAAAACGGCTATTCTTCGATTGAAGCATTTTCGGGGATTACCACAACTTTGTTTCCTATTTCGCCAGGAGATTGTCATTTTGTTGCGTTTGGTTGGGTTGTGTCAATAACTACTACTACTAATAATGATAATAATAATAAAAAATGCCAAGAATAAACATATAGTATGTGCTAAATTTGACTGTGTTACATCGAAAAATACTCAGTTGGGCAAGGTGCAAAGTGTGTAAGAAAGAAATGCAAGGTATACCATCTCGAATGGAAAAACAAGTACAAAGTTGAAGACAATGATGTTTCTTGAATGATGAACGAGTTTTGGACTTCCATTGTCTTTATTTGTTTTAAATCACAACGTTTGTATTCACCTGAAGACGACTGGAGATACTTACCAGTTGAAACGTTGTGATTTAAAACAATGGAAGTCCAAAACTCGTTCATCATTCAAGTACAAAGTTGTAGTAAATACAGCAATACCGAGGAGTACACAGACAATACTGTACAAAATATAGAGCTGCTTAGCGATCACAAATATTAAGTTTATTCGATTTACAAAATAAGTACAAGCGTTAATCGTCATACCGCAGAAAATTTAAAGGATCCTGCTTTAAAGGCTATAAAAATTGGTCAAGAAGATTTTCAAGTAAAAGTGGGGAGTTTGGCAACTGACAACGTGGCAAATGTACAAAAACTTACGTTGATATTGTTTAATGTAGGTGCCCAGCCCATATGCTAAATTTACTAGCAAAAGATCTTGAAATTCCAGAAGTTACGCAAGATATACTAAAAGTAATCAAATATCATAAATAAACATGTTCCTGGTGCATTATTTAAAGAAACATGGGAAAAATGCTTCTAAGGCCCCAGGAGGTTAGATGTTAGATGGAACACAATTATATTTTGTGCCAATATGTCGAGATAATAAAGAGGAGATTGATAATGAAATTGTCAAAATTGTAATTGATATCCATTTCTCAATGAAAGCTGTTGATCTTCTAGCCCGATTAACACAAATTGCAGTGGATTTTGATCGAATGCAAAGAGCGGCAACAACAATTTTCGTGTCAGTTGAAATATGTAATAAATTAGAAATAGAGCTGAAAGATCAACCACTAGAAGTCAAAAAACATTTTTACAAGCTCAGACGTATGGCATTAGGAGGCGCTCATTTTGCAGCCAATATGTTGGACTAGATGTCTGCACATTTCCGCAACACAAGTCCAATGGTATGGTGGAAGTCACTAACTCTTACCGAATGGCCTACAGAAAAAGAAACCTTTCTAAAATTATGCGAAACGCTACTAACCGATTTCCGATTGCGTGGTTTTTAATTGGTTGCGAACTGGTTGAAGATTATTTGCTTTGCGTTTACATTACAATTTGGCTTCTACGAACGCCGGATTTTTTTGTCAGCGGTTTGGGATTTGGCATTTGTCGTGTGCGAACGCTTTGAAAAAACGTTCACACGCGTCGTTAATTTGCTGATGGTTTCTAACCGCTGTACGAACGAAGCTATTTATTTAAGAAGCATGCAGCTGCAGCTGAAGTTTGCAATATAAAATGGATATGGTATGGAGTGAGGCCACTGCTCCTGTACAGGAGATGTGTGTTCTTCTGATTCAGATGCTGAACCTTTGATTAATATTATTCGATCTTAAAATTTGATGATTTTTTTTGTTTAGACTAAGAATTTGTGTTCTTTTTGTAGTTTTTGTAGTCAATCAGTCAGTCAGGAGCAAGCCGTTTATACAGTGTCACCAGTAAAGTCCGCATCATATGGGATTTTTTCTTCTTAATATAGCTTTACTCAAAGTTTGACTTTGGCATCAAGTTCTGCTTCGATCGAGATGAAAATTAAGCAAAAAAATAGTAGTCACGTGATTCGCATTACCTGTCAAATTTTAATTTTTCCCAAAAAATAATTCAAAAGTGGGGTTATTTCTGAAAATATCGAAAAAAGTTATTGGAAAAAGTTTTTTTGAATGCAGTTTCTAGCCCACATGCAAAATTTCAACTGCATAAGATAATTTTGATTTTTTACCTATATTTTGTAAATTGCACCACTTTTTCAAAATAAAACTCAATGCAACCTACATAAAACTTCTCAGTTTTGACAAGGCTTTATTTCAGATACATTTTCTTTAAAGTAGGACTATATTAAATGTGTGTTTTTCTACAAAATCAAAATTGGGCTATTAAAATTTGGTCGCATGTGATGCAAAGTTTATTTGTTTTTGACCCTGTATAAGGTAACTTCATAAAATAAATATTTTTAAAAACGTAGTTTGTGTCTAAAAGTAATACACCTTAATATTAAGACAAAAAAGAACACAGTGTCTTTAGTCAAGTCTTTTTTAAGTGGAAAATAAATATTTGTTTAACAACGTAAAGTTTATCTATTTTCAACGATTTAATTTAAAACCCATATATTATAATTTATTATTAAGCTATGTCATAATAACGTTAACGTGTATTACTTTCAGACACAAACTACGTTTTCAAAAATACTTATTTTATGAAGTTACCTTATACAGGGTCAGAAACAAATAAACTTTGCATCACATGCGACCAAATTTTAATAGCCCAATTTTGATTTTGTAGAAAAACACACATTTATTATTGCTCTACTTTAAAGAAAATGTATCTGAAATAAAGCATTGTCAAAACTGAGAGTTTTATGTAGGTTGCGTTGAGTCTTATTTTGCAAAAGTGCATGGTGCAATTTACAAAATATAGGTAAAAAATCAAAATTATCTTATGCAATTGAAGTTTTGCATGTGGGCTAGAAACTGCATTTAAAAAAACTTTTTCTAATAACTTTTTTTAATATTTTCAGAAATAACCCAACGTTTGAATTATTTTTTTGAAAAAATTAAAATTTGACAGATAATGCGAATCACGTGACTATATATAGCTATTAATAAAAAAAAATCCCATATGATGCGGACTATACTGGTGACATTGTAGTGTATATGGACATAACCAATAAACTAGAAACTAGGTATATAAAACATTTACTATCCTTTTCTTGTTTATCACATCTATTTAAAATAACTATCTCCGTCGTCATTGTATGACTCGTAAAGAGCCGAGAGTGCACAGAAGGATCAAATTACTCTAAAAACATTAGACAGGAAACGTTACCCATATAAACTAAAATAAAATACCCGAAAGAGCGTGATAAATACACCATTAACTCTCGTATTTATTTAATGTTTATGTAGCGCGCTTGTAAAATCAATTTTAATTCAGAGTTTCAGGACTTTATTAAATTAAAATCCTATATACAGGGTGGCGCATAGAAAACGAAATAGAGGTATTTACAGGCAGCTCATTTCTTTTTTGGAAAAACGCTCAGACCCGTCGATTTTGTTTTCGAGGGGGACACAAAATTGGTAAAAAATCACGTTAACACGTGCAGCCCCTTGGGCGGGGGTGGCACCACCCCTGAAGTCTTAAATGGAAAGGGGGGGTCGAGTGATCCCTTATTTTAAAGGTCTTTCAATTCCCTTTATATTGATGTAAAATTCATGTACTTCAGTTCAGTTAGTAGTTTTGGAGATTTATTGATTTAAAGCTTAAAGTAGATTTTAATAGGTAGGTACATGACACATGAGATTAGTTTGTACTACTTTCAGAAGAAAGTTAAATAAAATCATTTACTTAATAAGTAAATGCTTTTCTTCACTACGCCCATGGTTTGTTTTTCATTTTGTTGTTGAAAATAGCGATTGGAGCGTTTTTTGTGGCAAAAAAGTTGTTTCTTGAAGAAACATAAGAAGTAAATGCTTTTCTTTACTACGCCCATGGTTTGTTTATTATTTTGGTGTTGAAAATAGCGATTTTTGTGGCAAAAAAAGTTGTTTCTTGAAGAAAGATATAAGAAGAAGATATAAGAAGTAAATGCTTTTCTTCACTACGCCCATGGATTGTTTATCCTTTTAGTGTTAAAAATAGCGATTGGAGCGTTTTTTGTGGCAAAAAAAGTTGTTTCTTGAAGAAAGATAAGAAGGGAATGTCTCGTACTTATTATAAATAGGAGTTTAGTACATAGTTTGCGATTGATTCGACCAAACTTTGTTGTTAAAATACCTTTTAACGCTTTACACATAAATTTACCATGGTATATTCCACGGCAGAAAGGGATGAAATTATCGAAATATTTTTCGGAAATAATCAGTGCGCTAATAGAACAGCACAAATATTTAATGAGCGACATGAGAACAGTAACCAGTGGCGTAGCGTGGTTGAAGGGGCGGAGGGGGCGGAAGCTTCAAAGGTAAGGGCGTAGACATTTTTTCATGGGGAGGGGGGGGCGTAAATAGCGCCGTAGGCGAAATTTTTTGGGTGCCACGCCCTTTTTTCGATGATGTTGCCTGATTTTCAGGTAGGAAAAATATAAACTACACAAGATCCTTACGAAAATCACAAAAAAATTGATCAATTAAAAAAAAGTGCTTCGTTTTCATAGCTCATTATGGGTCCTGGGGGGGGGGAGTAATTACCCCCTTATCTACGCTCTTGTTCAGAGGGCGCCTCACTGCTAATGTATAATTTCGTTTATTAGTAAATTTTGGCCTGAGAAATAAAGTTTATGTTTCGTCATGTCTAAAATGGTCACATGAAAACAGAATATGTTTACGACAAGGGGAATTTTGTTAAAATTCTATAAAATATTTTATGCATATTACATAATAATATGAGCATATTATTCTCATTGGCGACAATAACACACTACTTTTAAAAAGATAAAATTTAGTCTCTACTAAATTAGAGATTTCAAGCAATTTTTAATTGTTAAAGCAAAATAATGAATGAATACAAATTATTGATCGTGGCAAATAATATTTTAATTATAAATTAAATCAAGTAGTTAAAATAAAATAATACTAAGATGAGGGTTTTGGTATATAAATATAATTTATATTCACAAACATAGTAAATTTTTTCTTGCTGCGATAGGTAAACAATATTATCAATTATTATCATGTGAAGTGAAATTGAACTGGGAGAGTGGGAAGGGGCGCCGTTTGGGAAAGAGTTCAAAGGGCGGGGGGGGGCGGTCGCCCCCCCCCTGGCCCCCTGCACGCTACGCCACTGACAGTAACGTGCTACGAAAATATGTTCTAGAACTTGTAGCTAAATTTCGGGAAACTGGATCAGTCGCCAATAAAAAATGCAACATTGAAAATTCCATAAGGAAGGAAGCAATAGAAGTGGGGGTTTTAGGGCAAGTTTACGTAGATCCTACGTTAAGTACCCGCAAATTGGATACTGTGTGTGGTGTTAGTAGACGTACAGGGCCGTTTCTGAGTGGTGTGCTGGGAGTGCCCCCGCACCACAACGGCGGCGAAAATTATAGGGCGGCGAGAGCTGCCTGCAGTTTTACAGAAAAAAATTTAGATGTAAAAAAAATTCTATAGGAGTTTTCAAAAATATGAAGGCGGCCGGCGGCCGCTCTTTGTCAAATAAGAATGATAAATTCAGTTCTCAAAAAAAAAATTATGCAGTAGCTGTCAAGAATGAGGCAGTCGCCCTTTGTGTTAATTAGAGATTTCTTTTTAGATAGGTAATTATCGGAAAAATACAAAGAATTCTCAACGGAGGCGGCCGCCCTGATGCAACCCGCGTCAATTACATTTTGTCTTAGGTTTACTCTAAAAATTAAAACTAATTGATATTATTTAAATAATTATGTAGGTAGATCTTATTAATTTGGTAGTAGGGTAGGTGGGGGCAAAACACTCACAGGGCAAAAGAGCGCACCCTATTTAAATTTGCCGCCGATGTCCGGTTTCAAATGCTGTTACAAATAACTTTTCCGACGTCGAAAAAAGGAGGTAATTTTTGTGACAATTGCGTTGCGCCATAATTTCAGGTAGGTAATTGTAAAATAGTAACTGATTTAATTTAAAGGGCAGTCAGTTCATATGTCGCACAAGGGCGGCCAGCAGGCCAGAAACGGCCCTGTAGACGTAGTATCCAACGGATTCTAAAGGCCCATAGTTTTCATCCGTATAAAATTCACCTTGTACAAGAACTTAATGAAGACGATTTTGATCGGCGATTACAATTTTGTGAAGATATGAGTGAACGAATTATAAACGATGAACATTTTCTATTCAACACTTGCTTTTCCGACGAATGTTTCTTTTTCTTAAATGGCGTAGTAAATCGTTATAACTGCCGATATTGGTCCGATTCTAATCCCAGAATTTATCATGAGGTACACTATAATAGCAGCCACAAAAATTTAATGTTTGGGCTGGTATTTTTGGCGATCATTTAGTTGGTCATTTTTTCTTACCTGATGGAAATTTGACGGGTGAAATGTATTTGGAATTACTGCAAGACGCCATAGATCCTGCATTAACAACAGCCATAATATAAAATCAGAATGATCCACCACCCACCACATTACGCATTACGTGTTCGACAATATTTGGATCAGACGTTTCCAGGTCGATGGATTGGTAGAAAAGGTTCCATTGAATGGCCCCCAAGATCGCCAGATTTATCACCTTTGGATTTCTTTCTGTGGAGGTCACTTAAAAAGCAAAATCTATGCTACTCAGCCAACATCGTTATAAGATTTACGACAAAGAATTGTGAATGAGTGCCTTAAAATTATTCCTCAAAGATTAGAAAATGTGCGGCAACGTTTGAGTAAAATCTTTATTACTGCATGGAGAGTTATGGTTGTCATTTCCAACATTTACTTGGCTGACGGGTCAGTTCATTCTTCATTTTTAAACTAATTTGCTGCCAAATGTATTGATCTCCACTAATGATGATGTATTAAAGTTTTATTTAAGCTTTAAATCATTAAATCTCAAAACTACTGAACTGAAGTACATGTATTTTACATCATTATAAAGGAATTGAAAGACCTTTAAAATAAAGTATCACTCGACCCCCCTTTCCATTTAAGATTTTAAGGGTGGTGACTGGTGCCACCCCCGCCCAGAGGGACCGATTTTACTAAATTTAAGTTTGTTTGGAAGTACCTTCAATTGTCGTATCCAATGGTATAGTGTTTCTTAGGTCAATCTAATGACATTAAACTGTGGGAATTTCCTAACCATAGGCGTTCCACACAAATAATTAATATGCTTATTCACACTTATAAGTTTGTTTTACATTAGGTGTTTGTACATACTACACTTTATAAACCCACTGTATATATAATAATATTATATTAAAATAATAAATATAAGGTAACTCAAAAATTCTATATACAAAACTAAAATCAGAAAAATAAACCTGACACGGCACGACTCTGCTCAGAAAATGCTTTAATTTTTTTACCAGAACTTCATTCTCGTCAACCAGACTCCGGCCCGTTCATCAAGGCATAACCACGTATATTTTATCTCCGTCTCTTCCACGCCATCGGCGGTCACTGGCCTATCTCTGTCTGGCAGAATCGATCGTCAGACGGGCCGGGTACCGGTTCAGCTTATATCCTGGCGCTTGCAATCGCAACAAATTACATCCTGTTGCCAATTCTTCAAAATTTTCGAATTTGTAAGCACAATGTAAGTAAATACGAGAAACAAGGGTTTGTTAATTAGTTGTTTTTAAACACTGAAAACACTTTTTGTCTTGATTTCAGTTATATTGTTTCTTAAGGACTAAAGAATGTATTATTATAACAATGAATGGCTTGCTATTTTTTTTTGTCACACTCAAAACTCCTCGGTTTAAAGTATATTTGCAAACTAGCTTTCAAAGAAAGTTACTGACTAACAATTGAATACTGATATAAATAAAATATCTTAAATAAAAAAACTTAAAGAATTGAAGAAGAAAGATCTGACAACCCTGGTTGTGCGGTCGGTCTCTTTGAGACTGTTTACCGCCGTATGGAATGATTGGAATGTCCTCAAACTGAGATTGGATAAATAATACACCATAGTTTCTAATAAAATTGCTAGAGGGCGCAATTTGTAAGTATTAAAAATTATTATTTTGGCGATAACTCTGAAACGAACAAGGATATCGAACTGCGGTATTCACATATTTTCTTGCAAATTTCATCTACTTTTCAATTATGATGTCATAGTTGTACCGTATGATTTGAATTTTCGGGATAAAATCGAAAAAACTGTTATTATTACAAATTGCGCCCTCTAGCAATTTTATTAAACACTATCGTGTACTGTTGGATACGGCAATTGAAGATACTTACCTTTCCCTTCCGAACAAGCTTAAATTTGGTAAAATCGGATAAGTCGTTTAGAAGTTACAGTGATTTTAATGTTTACACTTTCAATAGCTTCTCCCACTCTTATCAAGGTCGGTACGACAATGAGCCTTAAAACAAAATGATGCGGAATTGTCTGAGCTTTTCGATGATGTAATCAGAGTCTATACCTTAATATGGAAATTTTCGGAAAAATTTAGAATTAAAAAAAAAAATTTCAAGTGTGCCCTCTTGCGGCGAAATGAGGAACTTAAAAGTAATTTCCAGAATTTTCTCATGACCGCTTTCATCACAAATTTTTTTCCCAAGTTTCTATGTTTAGTAGTTTCCGAGATATGGCCGGTGGCCACCCTTAATGAAACACCCTGTAGATAGGATAAACAAAAGAAAATGCCAATTTAACATAACATAACTGTAATAACTGAATTAAAAGGTGAGTGGATGTCGGTGTGGAAGCACCTCAGGTTTGTGATTAATATTAATCTGTTATATTTCTCATTTAAAAAATATTTGACATCAACTCAACTGTTTGTGACATTTAAACATGGTTCAATTTACTAAACTAACATGTAAAAAAATAAAATTAAGCACACTTTCTTTACGTTATTTACATGCTAAGGAGCTACCAGGGTACCAGGCACTATTAAAATCCTATAATCTCACAATCTATAAAGAAACACAAAAATTAAATCGAATTGGGAGTACCACCAGGAAGTATTTAATGCCCATTACATTTTAATTTACAATATATTATATAATTGTTATTTAGTTACCCTTAAATTAGATTAAAAAAAAATAGTCGGTTATTAATTAGCGTATGTATATGTCAACTTAACATAATAAAAACAAGACACCCCAACCTTACTTGCTCTGTGTACCATTTTAAACACCTATCAATTGCACTTTTTGGATGATCGTGCGTTTATCTTACTATCCAGATTTTTTTAGATTGTTTTTAATTTAAATTATGTTTACTTACCTCACACACACAAGCCACTTGTTCCTGCGTAAATCCAAAACTGGGCAAAGGGCTGTGTCTGGATTGCGGCGGCGGGGAATAGGGAGGCGTGGTGCCAGTCACCGCGCCGGGGACGGCCCCGTATCCCATGCCAGCCGACAACATTACACGGGGGCGGCTAAAGTTTTCAATTTTTAGTCATCGCATGTGGTTGGGGAAGTCTGGAACAGATAAAAATACTGAATTTTGCAATAACATTTAAATATATTTTGAAGTAGTTCATACTCAAAGTGGAGTTAAATGTAAGTATAGAAAAAAGAAAAGCACAAAGTCTTTCACCACAATTTTTTTATTAGAATAACTAGGCGAACCTAGAATAATTCATAATAATTAAATTCGACATGTTTCGAGTGTAGAAACACTCATTATCAGGAAAACAAAGTAAATAGTACAATGCCGATGTTGTTAGCAATGAAAATAATTGTCGGATTGAGCCGTAATGGAGCTTTCAAAGGTGTACCGGGTGGTCAAATAAGCGAGGACGTCGGCTTTATCTCGGAAACCATTAATCGTACAACTTTCGGAAAGATTTTTTTATGAGTAAAGTTGTCAAGAGAAATTGCTGGAAATTACTTTTAAGTTCCTCATTTCGCCGCAAGGGGGCACAATTAAAAATTGTTTTTTTAAATTCTAAATTTCTCCGAAAATTTCCATATTAAGGTATAACTCTGATTACATCATTGGAAAGCTTAGACAATTCTGCATCATTTTGGTTTAAGGCTTATTGGCGTACCGACCTTGATAAGAGTGGGAGAAGCTATTGAAAGTGTAAACATTAAAATCGCTGTAACTTCTAAACGACTTATCCGATTTTACTAAATTTAAGCTTGTTTGGAAGGGAAAAATAAGCGTCTACAATTGCCGTATCCAACAGTACACGATAGTGCTTAGTAAAATTGCTAGAGGGCGCAATTTGTAATAATAACAGTTGTTTCGATTTTATCCCGAAAATTTAAACCATACGGTATAACTATGACATCATAATCGAAAAGTAGATGAAACTTGCAAGAAAAGATGTGAAGAATGCAGTTCGATATCTTCGTTCGTTTCAGAGTTATTGCCAAATCAATATTTTTTAATTCAAATTGCGCCCTCTAGCAATTTTATTAGAAACTATCTTGTACCATTGGATACGACAATTGAAGGTACTCACCTTTTTCTTCCAAACAAGCTTAAATTTAGTAAAATCGGTTAAGTCGTTTAGAAGTTACAGTGATTTTAATGTTTACACTTTCACTTGATAAGAGTGGGAGAAGCTATTGAAAGTGTAAACATTAAAATCGCTGTAACTTCTAAACGACTTATCCGATTTTAATAAATTTAGGCTTGTTTGGAAGTACCTTCAATTGTCGTATCTAATGGTACCCGATAGTTTCTAATAAAATCGCGAGAGGGCGCAATTTGTATTAAAAATTATTGTTTTGGCAATAACTCTGAAACGAACAAAGATATCGAACTGCGGTCTTCACATCTTTTCTTGCAAATTTCATCTACTTTTCGATTATGATGTCATAGTTATACCGTATGATTTGAATTTTCGGGATAAAATCGAAAAAACTATTATTATTACAAATTGCGCCCTCTAGCAATTTTATTAAACACTATCGTGGACTGTTGGATACGGCAATTTAAGACGCTTATTTTCTCCTTCCAAACAATAACTTTAGTAAAATCGGATAAGTCGTTTAGAAGTTACAGCGATTTTAATGTTTACACTTTCAATAGCTTCTCCCACTCTTATCAAGGTCGGTACGCCAATGAGCCTTAAACCAAAATGATGCAGAATTGTCTAAGCTTTCCAATGATGTAATCAGAGTTATACCTTAATATGGGAATTTTCGGAGAAATTTAGAATTTAAAAAAACAGTTTTTAATTGTGCCCCCTTGCGGCGAAATGAGGAACTTAAAAGTAATTTCCAGCAATTTCACTTGACCACTTTACTCATAAAAACATCTTTCCGAAAGTTGTACGATTAATGGTTTCCGAGATAAAGCCGACGTTCTCGCTTATTTGACCAGCCGGTACAAGAGGTGTAAAAATTAAATAGTCAAAAACCGACAATCAAGACTTCAGCTTACTGGAAAGTCAGGGGTTAGTGCAAAGGCCCCGTCTTGGGCAGAAAAATTGAAGAGTGTGAAAGAAAAATTAGGGAGTATATGCATTTTGCATACACTCCGCCCTTTATTTATTATATTTTAATTTTTTTTTCTTGGGGTGAATTAAGTATAAAGTTTTTCTTCCTTCTTTTTTTTTTGCTTAATTCATTGTGGGTACTACAAAATCCGGAATACGAGAAGGAGCTATATATTTACTGTATTGAATTATATAAAATATATTCTTACTTGATTTAAAAAGGAAATAAATATATTTTTTGATTTGATTTGATTTTTTAATGTGACTCCTCTTTCTTCTAATTTAAAACTATAGCCAAATTTTATGTAAAGTAAAATTCTGACAACATGTTGCTAACTAATATTGCACAACGTTACAATAGTATATTAATAACACCACATCGCGTGTACCATTTAAGTACGTGTCCATAATATATTTGATTTGCAAATTAATAAAGAATAGAACCCAAATAAGTTAATAAGTTAAAATTACTTCGACAGTTCTGCTCTCTAATTGATCTAATATACTGATCAAATTAAAATTGATCAACACATAGCGTTGTTATGTTTTAACAACCAACCTATATTTAAATAGCAAATTAGCAACAAGTCACCTAAGCACAATAAATTGTAAAACACAAATGATATCACAATGATACGTTAATTGAGCGGTTTTGTTTAAAGTTAAATTCACCAGATAAATAATTTAAATTACAAAATATTATGGAAATTAGGTATAAATTTGACCGATTATATTGAAACATCCATATTAGGGTATTGTATACAGGGTGATTTACGATGGATGGTACGTTAGACGTATAGGTATATAATTAGGGTTGTGCCTGATCAATTGACCGAGATTTTGACCGATTTTGACACCAGAGATTTTGACCGGGTCAAATTCGGTCAAAAACTTTTGCAGCCTTTTGTGAGAGAAATTGGTCCTTATGGGGCATTGTCCATAGCAAGCTTGGCAACCGATTGAAATTTCTCAGGAAAGCTTGTTTATATAAAGTACAACTTTGTTAAGTAGCAGTGGAAATAAAAAAAAAATGGAAATTCGGAGGAACCAGCGCTAATTTTCAGTAGTGAGGATGAGTGATTCAGATTCTGAAGAACATAAAGGCAATGCCAGGGGTGAGTTCAGTGACGAAGATGATGTACCTTTAAGCTATCTACCAAGGCCAGTACTGCCAGCAGTCTCTCATTTCATCATCAATCAGTCACTCACTCATTACTTCATTAGTAATTTAGTATTGTTAGATTAATAGGTATTATACATAATATTTAGGTGTCATTTTTGTGTTTTTTGTACCCCAGAATGGTTTCTTTATTTCTTGTTAGCTGTTTTTTAATAAAGATACGTTTCTATGTAATTACTGATGGCTTAATTTCTTTTGACAAAACTGAGGAATTTGATCGGAGCTTAGTCAATTAACCGGAGCTTAGTCAATTGACCGGTCAATTGAGTGGTCAATTGACCACAAAAGATTCTGACGGTCAAAATCTCAACCCTCATTTACATGAATGGACATGCCCTATTTAATAGCCGTTTTTGCTACGGTGCCCAAATACTACTTTGGTGATTGAGAAGAAAAGTTTTTAACGAGGCGCAGCCAAGTCAAAAAATGGTTCGAGATGACCAAAGAATTTGGCACACGAGTTGCAAACGATATTTTTTATACAACGACTTTAATTTGAAAAATTCTACTTTTAGTTTATTTATTTTTTCCGGAAGTTTTTTCCTCCTGGGTACGCTGCTGGGTATGAATTCAGCGATAGTTTTTCTGTCAAACGCAGAGTCATCTATACGCTTTTTAAATAATTATTGTTACCTTTATTCGTCTATCTTTACAAAGCAAAAATGCTATTACTAAGTTTTTTCTGATGTCTTTCTTTACTTGGCATAATATAAAAGTATAAAAAAGGTGATTTTTATTTCTTGAAAATATATTTAATTTTTAAACAACTTGCTACTAAAAATTACCGAAAATATATTTTTTGCAAATATTCGTCAATTAGGTATTTCATTTTATATAATAATTATATTGAGTCTATAAATATAATACAGGTAGGTACATTATATTATAATAGGGGTACCCAAAAAATATGCTCCTAGGATTTTAGTAGGTACCTAGTATGAAATAAACATTTGTTTGTCAATAAAAAATGTATTCTAATAGCCTTCAACAAATCTGTAGAGAGAAGAAATTTGAACGGGAAATTGTAAGACTGCCTTAATAAAAATGAAAAGAACATACGTATGACAGGAAATGCGGTAAAAAATGGCAAAAAATGGTCAACTTTGAATGGCGTTATCTCGTTCACCGTTGGCGTTGGTTGTACGGAGAAAATAAAAAAAAGATGTTTGTTTTTTCAAGACCTCTCTTTTTTCAAATCATTTATATACTTATACTATATACCTAGAGTTTCGCAAAAAAGGTATGAACGAATTACTGAAAAAAAAATGTGATTTCTCGTAAATATTTAGCTTTGTTTTTGGACTATTTTTACTACTAAAACTAAATAAAAAATTGTTTTAAGAACAAACAAACCTATATTATAAATAGTTTTATACAAAAAAGTATTTTTATACAGATCTCGAATTTTGCTTTGTTTTCAAGTTATTTTGAAAAATTAAAAAAGGGGCATTTTCGTTCGGTTCTTAAAAACGCATCCCTGAATTTAGTAGCACATTGTGATTTTATCATTTTTAGGTGTTCAACTAATCTATTAAACCATAAAAACCCTCCAGCGCAATTGTTTCTTACCCAAAGGCCATATCCAATTGCCTAGGTATATTGTTTATCTGAAATACACGAGTAAGTTCTCAGATTAATTTAACCTTCAAATTTGCGCAGCTAATCTGGAAGGAAAATAAAATCTTAAATCAGCAGTTAATAGTGACTTGGCTTTTAGATTAATCTGTAGTAAATATTGTAATCGTTTGCTTAAATTATTACTGATTTAGTAGTCTGTAAATCAATTTGAAATATGATATAGTTTTTACCGTAACCGTATATAAATGACCAGTAAATTCAAAAAGTTTTATCTTAACTCATTTATTTTAATAAGAAACCATATTATCAATTATTACGCATCATTCTTTCAATTTTTTTAACGCAAATATTGGTTTAAATTTATGTATTAGAAACTGCTTACTTATTTTCACTGAACCCATTCCTTCTTCCATCAAATTCAAGTTACTTTTTTTGTAGCTGAATAAAATAGCAATCAAATTATTGAGCTGTAGTAAATGAGTGATAAGTATTTGTGTTAAATAATTACAGAGATCGAACACCGTAACTAAACATGTTTTTTTTTTAGTATTAAAGAATTCCAATCTCGTCATACTGACTAATGAGCAATTTAAACCATAGTATACCTACTGAAGTGCTCGTTAATGTAAGTTTTACCTAACAGCGTTTCTTAGGTTCTAACATATTCTCATCACCTTTAACGTTGTACACTACACTGCACTAGCTCTGGTTTGTTATGATCACTATCACTAAACTAACTCTTAAGGTTGTACTCTTTTAATCTTTGTCATAATCCCTTGTTGTCTAGAAGCTGAATCGCTTCGTCAATTACGTGTTGAAGTATCTTCTCGTAACTTTGAGCAAATTAGCAATCGTTTCCTTGTTAGAGATCCCTATTGCAGGTCACAATTTCTAAAAAACCAAGCAATATTGATGTTCCTTAGTTATATGAACATTAATGGGTTTGGTAGAGCTCCATAAGAGCACAATTGCATAAATGTATAATTATTTTACTACCCTATTATAAAATAAAAGCTGATTATAACAAGATAAAGTGGAATTTTTTCTGATAAGCTAGTATATTTTTCTATATTTGATGAAAAGTTATTTTTCTCTTTGACTGACTTTGACATTATAGTTCCAGTATAATTTTATAATTAACTTTAAATCGATGTGACGATGTATATGGGTTACTGTTACCCTGTAACCTGTAGGTACAACAAATGCATCTAAAATATAGTTGGTCCACTAGCATTTTTGCATCCGTAATAGGAATACATATTCTGAAGTTTGTATATGAGGGATATAGATTCAAAGTGTACAATCTCCCTGTCCTAAATCCTAAATTATCAGTAGACGAAAAAAAACTTATAATTCATTAAATACAAACAATTACCATAGTTTTTCTTTTTTATTGTATTATGGCACATCTTAGACTAAAAAACCAATTTTTAAAAAATATCAAAGTTATTTCGAAAAAGGAGATGGAGATTGTACGTTTTGAAAATAACAATTGGAGTTTGTCCGTTTTGAAAATAGTAAATATGGAGTTTGCCCACTTTGAAAATAATTTAAAGATCATTTTTCACAAAATTTTTAATCCTAAAAACAATAGGTACATTACCAACAAGCCTGTGCAGGATTTTGCACGCTTTGAAATAATTCGAAACTAACAGCAAAACAACCCATTGGAGATTGTACACTTTGATTTTTAAAATTGAACAGGAGATTGCAGTACGGTCCGAAACTTAAATGTCAAATATGGCGCTTGAACATTTTGAATTTAATCCCAATTTCCTGCCATCAAAATCCGTTGGAGCTTGCCCGTTTTGACAAGAAATTATGAGTTATTATTGCATTTAATTATTGCAGAAATTATTATCGAATCAGATAATCCATCACTAGTACAGGTAGGCAATTTGCCAATATACGATGCAGGGTGACACAAGCGGATTTCAGTTACAACATCCTCTTATCTTTTAGTGATTTGACCATTATAATTATACTGAGGTGTTATGGGCTACTAGCTTGTTGGGGTATACATTCTCTAAAACAGCTGGTCCAGTCAAGTATGAGAATTTTTAAATCCCACAACCGAGAAACAAATTATATTTTATGGTACGGCATTGACCCGTGTTACGGAGATGCGGGAGTCATTTTCGATTCTAAACTAACTTTTAAAACTCATGTATAGCCTATATTAGGTATATCAAATAACATAAAAAGCCTCTAGAATGTATGGTTTTGTAGTTAGAAATTGCAGACCATTTATAAATATGAAATGTATACTTATAAGAGTTTTTTTTGTTGCGTATGTAAGAAGTGTCGTAGAATATTGCTCAATTGTATGAAGTCCATACTATAAAAACAATAAATATAGAGCACAGAAAAAATCCAAAAGAAGTTTTAAAAATAAATTTATTATAAAAAAACTGGAGTTTATCAAATACCTATACCGAAAGCGCGGATGTTATGAAAACGTACAATCTTAAGCCTTTAGAGCAGTTGTTCTTATCTTAACCTTTTAGTGATGAGGGACCATTTGACTAAATTTTTGTCTTGCCATGGACTACAAACTGTCTGGCGGTAATACAAATTATTCCACATGACATAGAAATGTCATGATGTTTATTTTTGATTATCAAAAGCGCCGAGAATCCCTGCTCACATAAGTATGTGGTTGAAAATAAAGTTAGGTAACGTAAAGCACTTTCTCGAATTTAAGGGAAAGAAATTGCTTTTTTGGCCCAAAAATGTTCTAGTTTAATTCCTGCCACGAATGTATCCTTGCAGTTACTATCGTGTTTCATTTCAATTATTTCTTCTTGAATTGCATCAGGCACCTCAGAAATATTGACAATGAATGGATTGCGGATCAGTTACCTTTGTTCTCGCAGTCAGGAAAATAGCGATTAAATTCATTTTCTAAGTTTTCAAATGGAATGTAATGTGCTTTTTTATTTCTCCTTTGATCTCAGCTCATTAATAATTGGATTCAGCGTATCAAACGCTGAAAAGTTCTCTCTTTCGACTTTGCTGATCCATAGGTCGATTTTAGCGATAAACGCACTGATTCTATCTTCAAATGCAAATATATTGCTCGTGCATTGCAACTTCATATTTCCTGACCCTTGCAGCTGAAGGTTCAATTTATTTAGTTGTGCAAAATAATCCACTAAATAAGCGAAATGTTTTTGAAATTTGAACTGACAGAACTGATCCAGCAACTCTTTGTTCTCCTTATTAGTTAAGAATAATTTTACTTCCTCTCTCAGTTCATATATACAACTATGACAGCATGTTTCCTTTGGAAAGCTAACGGTTGAACGTGTGAAAAAGCAGCGTTTCGTATTCAGGGTTCACATCAGTGCATAATTTTTTGAAGAGACGAGTGCACAGTGTACCCCTTTTTATAAAGTTGACTACTTTTATAGCTGACGTTATAATAGGTATATAGTGAGAATCGTGCTTAATCTGGTCGTCGTCGAATCGTTTGAATAATTTTAGAATGTCTTCGCGGACCACTTCAGATATTTTCAGGGAGCTAGTATAGGTACCTACCTAAATAACTTAGTTAACGATACGAGTCTATCATCTGACGTAGTGCCGTCTTATAGAACAAGACGTACTCTCACATTATATGTTGATAACATAACACCTATTACACGAATGTGCATGCTGTATAATCGAATTCAAAATAAATGTGATTTGAATAATATGTTGAATGAAATATTTTAGTTCTGTTATACCGTCTCTGTCAACTATCCTGTAATTGGATCCACTGTCGAGTTGGTAGGTAAATAAAGAAATAAATATGTATAGTAATATATAATGGTAATTATATACGAGATTTAGGCGTAATGGGACTGAATTATCATCAAATTGCATATTCCATTCCTAAACAGACGCAGTTCATTAATCCACGCTGCATGTTAATGACAGCAGCTTCATAAAATATGATCAGCAATTAGGTCCAACTCAATTTAGGATCTTGTCGTTTAGTGATTTGACTATTATTTTAAATATTTAAGGGTAATTAGGCACAAATCCTCTAAAATAGTTAACCAATCAAGCATTAGTGCAAAGTAAAATGTTTATTGTAATGAACAAAATAAAGAAGATCCCAAAAATGAAATACTGGTGTGCCTAAAATGATAAAATAACTAATAATCTACTTTCCATAGCCATTAGCTGTTGCGGTTGTAGAAATTGTAAACATAACATGATAGAAATACCGTGCGACCAAAAATAATTTGCATAAAAGAGGGCCTTGCATCTAAGGACGTAGCGTAACGTTCGTGAATTCATCGCTAATTTTTCCAATTTGTTGAACAATTCACACAATGGGCTGTACGAAACAGCACAAAACATTCATGGTTGAAGCGTATTTTTGAAACGTGGTTAGAGTAAATGGTGAGTGGCAACACAATCCGGGTTTGTGCATGGACGATTTTCACGAACATTTTCCTAACGGCTAACGTTGCTTTTATTGCTGGGGATTTTTATCATTGCTTGAAAAGAACCGTTGCTGTGTTTAGGGAAACAGGTTCTATACAACACAAAAAGGAGCAGGAAGACCATCTGTAAGAACAGAAGAACTTGTTGCAAACGTTCGTGAAATAATGAAAAATACGCCAACAAATTGTATAAGACGCCTGTCCCAAGAAGTGGGAAGATCTTATGGAACATGCAGGACTATTCTTAAGAAGCAGCTAAATTTATTTCCTTATAAAGTACAAGTATTCCAAGAAATACAAGCCGCAGATTTTGAAAGACGCAGGAATTACTCTCAATGGTTTACCCAAAATTTATTGGAAATAAATGATTTATTAGACCTGACATTTTTTTCGGATGAAGCCTGGTTCCACCTCTCCGGTTATGCGATTTCTCAGAATACACGCATGTGAAGTACCTAATGAAAATACCCATTTTTTGTAGAGTCCACATTGCACCCTCAAAAAATTGGTGTCTGGTTAGCTGTTTCCCGAAGAAGAATTGGTACTATTTTTTCCATGACACAGTTACAGCACAGCGGTATAGAGACAATATTTTGAATCCATTTGTGGAGCAATTACTTCACGACGAACTAGGTACGTTTTGGATATTTTTAACAGGACTAGAGATAGATATTCTGAAACAGCCATATCTTCTTCATGGATATCCATTTAATGTTTTCATAATCTACGTACGAAATGCTCATTTAAAAGAAAATCGATTTTGTTAATGGGTTTAAAATGATAAATATTGGTATAGGTATTAATCCACAATTGGGCCAATTGGCATGTTTTATTATTTATTAAGTTTTTAAAAATAATATTGTGTCTATATTATAATTATGAGATTTAACACTTACCGATTAAAATATGTTCAATCTGAAACTGAACGAAACTGCACATACAAAATCGCGTTTATTAATAATCCCAATTAAGGTTTTATTAATAAAATTAACAGACTTGTAGGGAAAATATTAATTAGGAACCTACATTGATTGATGGTAAGTTTTGGATTTCTGACAAATTATTGAAACCTCTTTAATCAGAGCTTCCTAATTAAACGATCATTTAAAAACACTTAAAAACTGAAAATAAGTGACAACTGGGTCGACCAATTTTTTTTTCTAATTTGGTTTTAAGATCTAAATCGGAAATTAATCCGTATTTAATAACGTATTTTGATAAGCTGAAACTACCATTTAATCTGTTACTTAGGTATAGAGTAAAGAGATTTTAGCCGGCTCTCCTTAATCCTATTATACCTATATACATCATGTTGACATATTATACCTTAATAATATTTTCTCATTGTAATTTGATAACAAAATATTTGTAATACTTATAAATAAATAAGGAATTTTTGAGTAAGTTAGAGAGGAAAATTAGATCTGCTTGTGTGACTGCAGCGCGGCGAAATCGCTCGCCTATATTAGCCAATAGACAGTAGGGTCGCATTAAGTGGAGAATTTCCCATAGGTACTGTTAAAGATAGTGTTTAAAAGTGGTCGTTTGATATAGGTACCTACTTAAGAAGAAAAATGAACATATTATTAATTTTGAAGAAGTAGTCCATACTCAAAGTGGAGTTGAATAATATAGGCAAAAGAAAAGCACAAAGTCTTTCTCCACAATTTTAATTCAATAGCTAGGCTAGAATCGACATGTTTCGAGTGTAGAAACACTCATCATCAGGAAATTGAAGCAAAAATAATGAACAGCTGATGTTGTTAGCAGAAGAGAAAATATAATAAAATTAAAGGTGGAACTAATCCATAATGGAGCTTTCAATAGCACGCATGGGGAGTGAAAAAACTTTTGCAGTCAAAAGGCGGAAAATATATCAGCACGCTGAAAGGTCAGGGACCAGTAAAAAGCCACTGTGGGCGGGAAATGAAGAGAGAAAAACAGGACATATCAAATAAAGGACTTTGTGGAAATCAGTTCAAGTGTGTGTGATAAAAACATTTTAGTTTGATTCAACTATGTCGAAGAGGTGTGAAAGATGTCAGATATGAGGGGGAGAGAAAAAAAAAATGTGTTCTTTATACCTATTAAAGTAGTGTAGATGCTTTCTGTAAAAGATAAAGAAAAAAGGGATGTAATGAATGAAATGTAATAAAATAAGTTAGATTAGCTTACCATTTAGCTTGAAGTAAAATGCTGTTGGGGCACCATAGCTTGTTACGGCCCAGTTACCCCAGCAGGAGTCAAAACAATTTTCCAAAAATTTTCTCTGAAAATGTCGTAAACTTTTTATTTCTCTTCTAAACCATATGTGTCAGTTTTGACTCCTGCTGGGGTAACTGGGCCGTAACAAGCTTGGTGCCCCAACAACATTTTACTTCAAGCTAAATGGTAAGCTAATCTAACTTATTTTATTACATTTCCTTCATTACATCCCTTTTTTCTTTATCTTTTACAGAAAGCATCTACACTACTTTAATATAAAGAACACATTTTTTCTTTCTCTCCCCCTCATATCTGACATCTTTCACACCTCTTCGACATAGTTGAATCAAACTAAAATGTTTTTATCACACACACTTGAACTGATTTCCACAAAATCCTTTATTTGATGGTCCTGTTTTTCTCTCTTCATTTCCCGCCCACAGTGGCTTTTTACTGGTCCCTGACCTTTCAGCGTGCTGATATATTTTCCGCCTTTTGACTACAAAAGTTTTTTCACTCCCCATGCGTGCTATTGAAAGCTCCATTATGGATTAGTTCCACCTTTAATTTTATTATATTTTCTCTTCTGCTAACAACATCAGCTGTTCATTATTTTTGCTTCAATTTCCTGATGATGAGTGTTTCTACACTCGAAACATGTCGATTCTAGCCTAGCTATTGAATTAAAATTGTGGAGAAAGACTTTATGCTTTTCTTTTCCCTATATTATTAATTACTAACTTTACTTTTAACAGACTTGTTTTAGGAGGCCTATGGATCTACCTAACACTATCTCCGGTTTATTATGCGGTCTACCTACCGTAATTATTGATAAAAGTTCACTTATCATGATTACTTTAGGCAAAGAAAATAATCCCTGCCAATGATACTAATTTAAATTAGGTTGTTTACAACTTCCATATATAAAATGTATAAATAAAAAGTCCATTTTCCAAACTGTTTAATATCAGTGTTTGTCAGGTGTACCAGAAACATGTTGCTTCGCGATTTTTATGTCAATATTGCCGCCTCCGAAGAAACTGCTGTTGCATCAACCACTAGATACTGCAAACGAGTCGGAACCTTGCACAAAATGTGGAAGCGAAATAAAAAAAAGGGATCGTGGAGGCGAATTTAGACCAGTTTTCCGAAGATGAGAGGTGTGCCAATAAACCATTTCCAGTCTCACTTGGATTAGATCACTTGGAAAGTCATTAATAAAAACCATAATGCAAACGATCTTTTCATCACATTTTTACAAAATATGCGAACGGTATAGGTATCGAACTTATATAAATATAACAAATAAATTCTTTTTGAACATTTATTTAGTTGTTTTTATAAGCTTGGGTAGACCACATACTAAACCAGATAACCTTAGGTAGACCGCATACTAAACTGGCACCATAATAAGGAGGATGAAAAAACAAAACTTAATAATATAAATCAGAAGGAGGGAGATATTTCGCTTATAAAAAATAATAGTTTCACACAAAAGAGAATTAATGTGAAATCAAAAAAATTCTTGTATAACAAAAACAAACGCAGAAAAATGTCGATTATATATAGGCAACGCAAAAAAACGAATCAAGTTAAATCAAGAACTATTGATGCTTCATCCAAGAATGCCTTAAAATGTCGACGATACTGCGAAAAGAAAACTCTACTACAAGCCAATGCAGTACTTACAACTGAATCTTCGTTAGCAAGGGATGCTGTTAATGATTCTCCTTATTGTTATTTATTATTATTTTATTATTATGACATTTTGGGTAAACATAAACACAACAAGTAGTTAATTATATTGGAAAATATGTAACTTACATCGCATAGGACATTAAAATTTTAAAGCTGTGTCAGGTATTTTTAATACATAGGATGCTTGCGTAAGGTGCAAGATCTGTGAATTTTTAAAAAAGGAGAAGTTTCACTCCTACAAATCAGTAGAAGACTTATTGGACAATGATCCTGATACTATAGGCGACAGCAATTTTCTGAAATAATGATTGAGCCTCGGAATGAGCTAACAGATAATTACGAACGAATTGTCCTAAGAATTTTTTAAGAAAATTTGTTTTTTAGATAAGTCTGTCTACGTATTCTTTATTTAAATGGACAGGTTAATAGACAAAACTACAAATCATATGAAAATCCTTACTGGTTCATAAATATCACACCCAGTCTTATGAAAATGATGTCAGGGAAGGCACTGTTAAAAACAGGGTTAATGAGAGCATAACGGGAGAAAGAAAACTAAATTTCCTTCGAATAGATCTGGTTTCCATCTCTTGCCACCTCTATTTCCAGATGATATCTAATGATCCTGATTTAGCAAGCTTAACCTTATTGTTTTGACAGGATGGTGCTCTCCCGCATTACGCTGCTTATAAAAGGGAGTACCTACTTAAATACCATTTTTCCGGGCCGGTAGATACCTAGGTAGACGGGGGTCAATAAAGTGGCCACCTAGATCGCCCGATCTCAATGCACTGGACCTTTTTTTATGGGGTTATATGTCAAAAATTTACTTATTTATAATAAATTTGACGATCCGAGCGATTCTTGATTTAGTGGGCGGTATTCTATACTTATAATACTTCAAAGCCTGATCCGTCATCTCCCAAAATTTTTTTATATGTCACATACTTATTTTATGGTTCTACTATTTATTGTGAACACTTTTAAGAACTGGCTACCTATATTATGATGATGAGTAGGTATATTTTGTGAGGTTTATTCTGCTTCATACTCATAACAAAAATTTGCTTTTAAAACCTTTTAAATGGATGGAACACGATCCAACTTAATTTTTTTAAATAGGAAAATACCATCAGTGGTGTTCTTCGGCTTAGCTATATACCTACCTAGGTACCTATTATGAGCTATTGTTAAATATTTTTCGGCAGCCCGACTTTTGTGAGTTGTTATAAGTAGGTAGGTATGTATACCTATATCGATATGATTCATTTTAGTAACATGGAACTTATTGAGAATACCTACTAACTGCAGATCAAATAACGAAATTAATAAAATATGTGCATTTTAATGCTTAACTAATCAGCCTAAAGGAAAACATTAAACACCTAATTCATATTCAAGGAATCTTACTAGCTTACTAATGTGGGTGGTTGTAAACTCCAATGGAGTTGTAGGCTATACATAGTATATAATAATATATCCATTAGCAATTAACTATAATATGTTTCCTAGTAGTTTTTGATTTGAACCTAGATTAGACTTAATTTTGCAGCAAATAATAAGTACACTTGCTTGTCTTCAAAACATATTTAGGTCTTTTATTAATCCAAAGGAATATATTTGATGACTACCTACATAGTTAGGTACAAGTTACCCGTTAACTATTATAGCTGTTGCAGAAACTGTAATGATGTCAGTTACATGTTTATCCAATTAAACTGTGTCATATTTACCTTAGTATAGGTATACTGATTCACTGAGAAGCACACTAGAACTAATCACAATACAGTCAAAAATAGAACTATCAATCCTATATCCAGCACTAAATAAAACACCAACGATGAATTTGGAATGCACGACCGTCTAAATTTAGCTCGTTGCGTAACGGCTAAAGTGTGTCGTGGAAAACGGCTTTTCCAAAGAATTTTTCAAAGTTTACACAAAAGCTTAAGGTGACGTTACTCTCCCGTCTGAACCACCGCAGTAACTGCCGTTTTCAAACGAGTTTTTAGACTTCCTATTTAGAAAGCTTTGCTGGGCGTCGCACGAGGAGGGTTACCAAGGCAGCAGAGGCGTGGTCAACCATTGAAACTAACCAATGAAAAACTGTTCGTTGAATTAATGTTGTTCATGTATTTGTTACTTCAGGTGCTAATTTTCTATTATCTGCTTCTTGTAATGCTTTAGCTGGTGTAATATCTTGGGGCGAGTTGTAAATGAGAAGTAGACAGGAAGTTTTTTTTATTTATGGAAACAGGTTCAGTTTTTTTATTGGACATTATTTCCCTTTTCACACGAGACATTATTTTTAAAGCTTAGATAGGTAGGTGCTTTAAATGTAAATTTGTAACATTTAAGGAAAGAAAAAACAATAATTGTGTGCATCCAATTAGCTTAAAGGTAATAAAATTATTCAATAATGCAGGTAATTAATTTCAAAAAATAGGTAGGTACCTACTTAACAGTTTCTTTAAAACATTAAATTTTGATAGACATCACATTTTTTAATTCAAATAAGATTTAGGTAAGAAATAGGTACTGAACGGTTTCTTTAAAACATTAAATTTTGATAGACATTACATTTTTTAATTCAAATAAGATTTAGGCAAGAAATAGGTAGGTAGGTACTTAACAGTTTCTTTAAAACATTCAATTTTGATAGACATCACATTTTTTAATTCAAATAACATTTAGGTAAAAAATAGATACTTAACAGTTTCTTTAAAACATTCAATTTTGATAGACATCACATTTTTTAATTCAAATAAGATTTAGGTAAGAAATAGGTACTTAACAGTTTCTTTAAAACATTCAATTTTGATAGACATCACATTTTTTAATTCAAATAAGATTAAGGTAAGTAATATAGGTACTTAACAGTTTCTTTAACACATTCAATTTTGATAGACATAACATTTTTTAATTCAAATAAGATTTAGGCAAGAAATAGGTACTGAACGGTTTCTTTAAAACATTAAATTTTGATAGATATCACATTTTTTTATTCAAATAAGATTTAGGCAAGAAATAGGTAGGTAGGTACTTAACAGTTTCTTTAAAACATTCAATTTTGATAGACATCACATTTTTTAATTCAAATAACATTTAGGTAAAAAATAGATACTTAACAGTTTCTTTAAAACATTCAATTTTGATAGACATCACATTTTTTAATTCAAATAAGATTTAGGTAAGAAATAGGTACTTAACAGTTTCTTTAAAACATTCAATTTTGATAGACATCACATTTTTTAATTCAAATAAGATTTAGGTAAGTAACATAGGTACTTTACAGTTTCTTTAACACATTCAATTTTGATAGACATCACATTTTTTAATTCAAATAAGATTTAGGTAAGAAATAGGTAGGTCCTACTTAACAGTTTCTTAAAAACATTCAATTTTGATAGACATCACATTTTTTAATTCAAATAAGATTTAGGTAAGAAATACGTACTTAACAGGTTCTTTAAAACATTCAATTTTGATAGACATCACATTTTTTAATTCAAATAAGATTTAGGTAAGAAATAGGTACTTAACAGTTTCTTTAAAACATTCAATTTTGATAGACATCACATTTTTTAATTCAAATAAGATTTAGGTAAGAAATATAGGTACTTAACAGTTTCTTTAAAACATTCAATTTTTATAGACATCACATTTTTTAATTCAAATAAGATTTAGGTAAGAAATAGGTACCTACTTAACAGTTTCTTTAAAACATTCAATTTTGATAGACATCACATTTTTTAATTCAAATAAGATTAAGGTAAGAAATATAGGTACTTAACAGTTTCTTTAAAACATTCAATTTTTATAGACATCACATTTTTTAATTCAAATAAGATTTAGGTAAGAAATAGGTACTTAACAGTTTCTTTAAAACATTCAATTTTGATAGACATCACATTTTTTAATTCAAATAAGATTTAGGTAAGAAATATAGGTACTTAACAGTTTCTTTAAAACATTCAATTTTTATAGACATTACATTTTTTAATTCAAATAAGATTTAGGTAAGAAATAGGTACTGAACGGTTTCTTTAAAACATAAAATTTTGATAGACATCACATTTTTTAATTCAAATAAGATTTAGGTAAGAAATAGGTAGGTCCTACTTAACAGTTTCTTAAAAACATTCAATTTTGATAGACATCACATTTTTTAATTCAAATAAGATTTAGGTAAGAAATACGTACTTAACAGGTTCTTTAAAACATTCAATTTTGATAGACATCACATTTTTTAATTCAAATAAGATTTAGGTAAGAAATAGGTACTTAACAGTTTCTTTAAAACATTCAATTTTGATAGACATCACATTTTTTAATTCAAATAAGATTTAGGTAAGAAATATAGGTACTTAACAGTTTCTTTAAAACATTCAATTTTTATAGACATCACATTTTTTAATTCAAATAAGATTTAGGTAAGAAATAGGTACTTAACAGTTTCTTTAAAACATTCAATTTTGATAGACATCACATTATTTAATTCAAATAAGATTAAGGTAAGAAATATAGGTACTTAACAGTTTCTTTAAAACATTCAATTTTTATAGACATCACATTTTTTAATTCAAATAAGATTTAGGTAAGAAATAGGTACTTAACAGTTTCTTTAAAACATTCAATTTTGATAGACATCACATTTTTTAATTCAAATAAGATTTAGGTAAGAAATATAGGTACTTAACAGTTTCTTTAAAACATTCAATTTTTATAGACATCACATTTTTTAATTCAAATAAGATTTAGGTAAGAAATGGGTACTTAACAGTTTCTTTAAAACATTCAATTTTGATAAACATCACATTTTTTAATTCAAATAAGATTTAGGTAAGAAATATAGGTACTTAACAGTTTCTTTAAAACATTCAATTTTGATAGACATCACATTTTTTAATTCAAATAAGATTTAAGTAAGAAATAGGTACTTAACAGTTTCTTTAAAACATTCAATTTTGATAGACATCACGTTTTTTAATTCAAATAAGATTTAGGTAAGAAATAGGTACTTAACAGTTTCTTTAACACATTAAATTTTGATAGACATCACATTTTTTAATTCAAATAAGATATATCTCCAGACATTCGGACAATTAATTCTTATTAATATTTCTTTACTTTTTCATTTTAATTCAAACAGTGCTATATACTTCAGAGGAAGTCAGTTGAGACAACGTAAATATTGGGGGTACGATCAATTTACTGCATCACACACTGAAACTACAATACAAATATAACAAAATTTGTATTGATCGCTTCCTATACAGATGTCTGAAGATAGTCCACGTGGACTTGACAAAAAGTCTGTCATCAAATTTTTTTAAATTTTTTGTCTGTCTCAACTAAGATCGTAGGTATACACTTTACCAGTCAGTAACCTCGCTGGCGTTTTAAGTTTAAAAAATCTTAATTTATAAAATAAATGTTGACCATAGCTTTCTCGATTTTAAAGAAGTGTAATTCGTGTAAATCAAGTCATATTAGTCTATTCATAAAGACACTTTGACGGATCCAGATGGTGTCTTAAAGTCAACGGCACGGAGTTCAACTAAATAATTTGAGGTTAGGTTAGTTTTGCTTGTCAAATCATGACAACACGTTGACATTGTTGTGTTTTTACCTTAATAAATGTTTAAATTTTTAAACGTCTGCTGAACTTATTTCTACTATGAAATAAAACTGTTTAATTCAAATCTAGAAGTGACTGATGGCTTTAAAAATGTTTTATGGTCTGATTTGACCATATCGCGTTTTCGGTTTATATATTAATTTAAATATAATAAATAAAGCTGAACGTTCCTAACGATGCTTGTTCGGAAAAGAAAACCAACTTGCAGATGAGGTAGGTAGGTAGTTCAAATTGTCCACATCATAAGTAGAGTAAAGTAGCCGTATGTGGAATACTGCCTAAAATGTGGAATACCTCCTTTGCGGCCAAACTAATATCACCATCTCACTTCCAATAGCCTAATCAGAAGCTCTTTCTATTATGTTTCTCCCCTACCAACACCATGGAGCATGTCGCGGTTGTCGTTTGCCGGTATTGGTTCGAACACAAGTTGTAACGGTCGCTATATTTTTCCACGTGTTAAAATAAACATCTAATGCGACTCCGTTTATAGAAATTTTCGCAAAATTGGTGTATAACCGTAAAGGTAGGTAGTGGATAATTGTGAAATATTTTAAATATTTTATTAATATTTTGTTTTTAATATTTTACAAACATTTTTTATAAATATTTAAAAGGTCGGTATTGTGGAATACTCAGTAGGGTCTGAATGTGGAATATTCCACATAAGGCTTCTTTGAAAATATTTTTTCTATTTCAGAAAATGCCTCTGAGAAATGTAAAAGAACACAAATGGACTGAAGAAAACATGAGAATGGCGGTACACACAAGTCTATTAATTCAGTAATGGAGAAACGGAAAATGATAAAGAAAAAAGTTTTTGATGCAGAACCAGGATGCAGTGGAATGCAAAATAAACTAAAAAAACAAAAGAAGCTGAAAATTTCTGCTAAACGTCAAAAAGAGTTTCATCTTCATCAAGCTCAGAAGCTAACGAAAGTATTTCCTTGTAAAATTCTTCAGGCGATGAAGAAAACTTAGAGCTAGAAACGTGCCCTGATGACGCCATTTGTCTTTTTGTGAAAAAATAATTTCAAATGATACTCCTGGTGAAATATGGGTTATGTGCATCATGTGCAACTGCTGGGCACACGAAGAATGTGCAGGTGCCGAAAAAGGCCCATACATCTGTGATTTTTGTTCTTGGTTATTTTGTTCTAAGTTATTCTTGTTCTTACTAATTTTTATGTTCATTTATTGTTTTGTTTTTCGTATTTTATAATAGAATAAAATAAATGTATGTTATTTTCCAATAATCTTTTGCTTCACTTAAAAAAATAAATTATTTTAATATCCCACCATTTTTCAGTTAGAAAACAAGTGCACTTTTTTGTAAATTGTTTTTCATACATACATTTTTTAATTTATAATTTTTATTTTTTCTGTATTTTTGTTTATAATACTTAAGCTATTTATTTTCCAAAATGTGGATAATGTTAAAGTTTTCATTTTTATTTTTTCAAAAAACAAAACAGTATTCCACAATCGGCTACTTTACTCTACAGATAGAGCTAACTTTCCCAATTAATTATGCTCCAATAACCGGTTTTTGGTAGATTTCTAGATAAAAAGAGACGAAATATACCCAGTTAAGCTCTCACCGAATTTCTTCTGTAGATATCATCCCAGTCTTTAAGAACTAATGACCGCGTGTAAATTTTGCTACCCTCAAATAAATATTGACTCCTCTATTAACTTTACATCAAAATTGTTATAGATTTTTTTGAAGGCCCATAGATGGTGGACTTGCACACCAAATTTTATTATTTTCTAATAAGCCAATTTAAAGTTATTTAGAAAAAACTGATACATAGGTACCTACCTCAATGAAACCACCAGTAATAATTATTATAATGTCAAATGTTACTAGGTAGACGTTTTTATGTATTAGGTACAGTATTCAAGAAGAAAAAAAACAATGATTAATTGGTATTTATACAACAATCCTGAAAATTGTTCTTAATTTTGAGAGTAAGCCATTAATAAAGATAGATTTAGAGATGCCAACTTAACGTACCTTTAATGGACGAAAAGTCTTAGAACGAGTGGAAAAATTTAAGTAGGTACCTGGGAACATGGCTCTATGAGGAATGGCCATCCAGATAAGGAGATTGAATGCAGAATAGAGCAGGCCCGGGGCGCATTCCTGAAATTTAAAAAAGTGCTCACTTCTCACTTGTGGCGACTTTGACCTTGGTCTTCGACTAAGGTTTGGTTGATATACTCCTGTACGGTGTGGATGGTTGGACTCTGAAAATAAAAACTATAAACAAACTGGAGGCATTTGAAATGTGGATATATCGAAGAATTCTCAAGATACCATGGACAGCTAGAATAAGAAAAGAAGACGTTCTGAGGCGTATTAACAAAGATCACGAACTCCTCATCATTATAAAAAAAAGAAAGAGGATGTCATGGTTGAGGAACGTAAGACAATGGACGGACATGAATGACATTCAAACACTGATACACACGGCCAGAGATAGAGAAGCCATGGAAAATGTGCAGGTCGCAAACATCCATTAATGGATAAGCAGAAGAAAAAGATTAATAAATAATAATTAGGTATAATAGGAAAAATGTGGATAGATAATTCTATTCTAATTATAAATGAGGTATACTTTAGACCAATGAGTTAAATTTTGTAATATCTTATAAGTTCGGAGTCTATCAAAAAAAAATGTTTCAAAATAACACAAGGAATAAGGAAAGACACAAAAACACTGGATTTAAAAGAGTCTGTAATACCTACTACCTAATAGATATAGATATGGAATGTAATCTACGATATGTAAAAATCAAACGTGCACATAACTCTACCAGTTTTAAAGGATGCTTTAAGGGATCGTAGGATTTTGGAAATTGTGCTTAAATCTTAAAAGGTTAGTCAAAATTAATAAAATATCTAGGGTTTCGGTATAGAAAAGAGGCAGGCAATAGAAGATACGTGTGCATACTTTCAAATACTGACAAAGTCAACGAGTAACTTTTTTAAGAAAATACGTCGAAAATGTAAATTCCCAGTTGAGAAAATTAATCTCTTTAAAGGAAACTTGAATATTTTCTATCGATCCAAATCCTGGCAAGATAATTCAAGCAAATCAGTTAAAAGAAAAAAGGTTTCGGTTCGGGAATGAGACTAATTATTTTATATACTGGCTTATCAGCTGGATTTATATCTGGTGCCAGTTTATTATTTTCTACAATCTCAAAAACCGCTGATTAACACGACAGCACGAATCACGAATTACTCGAAAAATTCCAAATTTAGACCAACTTTAGCACCTTAGCTAATCGTTTTCGATAATTGATCCTATCATCAAAAACTAAATTTATCGTTTAAAAAAGGATTTTTCAGTGACAAATGAAGATAATCTAACCCATGCCATGCTTAAATTTATTAAAAACAGAAATGGCAAAAACCAAGGCAGTTGATGAAGTTCTAAATGAATATGGTCACGAAGTTTTGCACTTGCCATCTTACCACTACCAATTTAATGGCATTGCCTAATATGGACCGGGGCAAAATGGCAAAATCCTATTATGAGAAACATACCTATTGGTAAAATACTTACATCTCATGAGGTTGAAAGGGCATGGCAATACTAGGTATATCACCGAACACTATTTGAAAAAGAAAAATATTTTAATTTTGGAATGGTGGATCGAGAAATTTTTTTAGATGTCCAAGTAAACCCAATAATTATTTTAGTGTCTGATGAGTCAAACTATGAATTTGAACTTTCTTAACTTTAGTTTTTTTTAACTTCTTTTCTTACGTCTCGCATTTCGTAAATTGCTACTGCATGCTTGTTGCATTTTTTTCTGGATATACTTTGAAAATTTAACTTAATTTATTAAATTAATTACTGTTTTACCGCAAATTGCTGCTGTATGGTAGATATATAAACTTAAGAAACACAAATTTTAAAATAAAATTTATTTCGATCATGTTTAGGTACTTTATGATGTCGAACGCGACCTTTTAAGCAAATGGTTGCATATTATTATCAAAAATGTAAATATTTTCATTTGGAACGTGCTCAAATCTATAACTTGGACAAATAAACCTTAACCCCGTTTTCTTCCTAATTGACAGGTAAAACCTTTATGTCAGCTGTCTATAATTTGTAATTTTTTGTTTTTCTCATTAGTTAAGGAGCTAGCGTGCAAAAAACGCCATAGTTGGCTGCCCGTCAGTCGAGTTTGAAAACACGTTGCCATTACTCCACTGAACACCCTGGTGCTTGAAGTGCTTTTTTTGAAGTGCTTTTACCCATCAACTTTAAGATTTATTGGCAATAATGACATAGGGCGATTGACCATAGTGAGGAGCCCGTCAGTCAGGTTGAAAATTAGGTTCTGTAGGTTGCCAAGATCATGTATCTAAAATTTTGTTGCGATCTAACCACTAGATCGTGAATTAGGCCAAATGGAAGATTATAATTTGTTTTTTGACCGCCATGTTGTTGGCCATAGTAAGGAGCCCCTCCAAAACTTGTTTCGACTTCTTCGTTTGGATAGAATGACAGCAAAAATGCACTTGACTGACAAATCGAATCACGACGTTCTTCCCTGGGTGACCTACAAAATCTCGAAAAATCCAATTTTTCAGTCTCTAGCATGGCTTTTTTAGAAATTCAACCAAAATCATCAGTCAATCATTTTTCCTGATTTTTAGACATCCAATTAAGTAGAAATCACAAACGATTGACTTTTTCCTCGAATATTTTCAATTTGGCCATACTTTGAAAATTTTCTGATTTTGGACTTTTTTATAATGGCTCAATAATGCTGTTCCAAATGGACTTAAAAGTAAAACAATGTATGACGATGATGTTTGATGACCTAAAAAACGTTTCAATACATAACTATCACCTATTTACCCCTTCCTCCACCCCTCTGCTACCCTCCAACCCTATTCATTCGTTGAATTTATGTTATATTATATTGGATTCAGTAATCAACAAATATAAAATTTTTGCCACAAAAAGATACGATAACCAATTTCAGCAGTAAGAAAAGAATAATTACTAATGAAAATCGAAAATTAAATGGTTAGTATTTATTGAATGAAATTGTTGGCATATTTGGGTTGAGCCAGCTGGGTTGTGTTAGTAACATTTCAATTTCAATATAGAAAAAAACAGATATTATTCATTTCTTACTGCTGAAATTGGTTATCGTATCTTTTTGTGGCAAAAATTCTATATTTTTTGATTACTGAATACAATATAATATAACATAAATTCAACGAATGAATAGGGTTGGAGGGTAGCAGAGGGGTGGAGGAAGGGGTAAATAGGTGATAGTTATGTATTGAAACGTTTTTTAGGCCATCAAACATCATCGTCATACATTGTTTTACTTTTAAGTCCATTTGGAACAGCATTATTGAGCCATTATAAAAAAGTCCAAAATCAGAAAATTTTCAAAGTATGGCCAAATTGAAAATATTCGAGGAAAATGTCAGTCGTTTGTGATTTTTACTTAATTGGATGTCTAAAAATCAGGAAAAATGATTGACTGATGATTTTGGTTGAATTTCTGAAAAAGCCATGCTAAAGACTGAAAAATTGGATTTTTCCAGATTTTGTAGGTCACCCAGGGAAGAACGTCGTGATTCGATTTGTCAGTCAAGTGCATTTTTGCTGTCATTTTATCCAAACGAAGAGGTAGAAACAAGTTTTGGAGGGGCTCCTTACTATGGCCAACAAAATGGCGGTCAAAAAACAAATTATAATCTTCCATTTGGCCTAATTCACGATCTAGTGGTTAGATCGCAACGAAATTTTAGATACATGATCTTGGCAACCTACAGAACCTAATTTTCAACCTGACTGACGGGCTCCTCACTATGGCCAATCGCCCTATGTCATTATTGCCAATAAATCCTAAAGTTGATGGGTAAAAGCAAAACTTCAAGCACCAGGGTGTTCAGTGGAGTAATGGCAACGTTTTTTCAAACTCGACTGACGGGCAGCCAACTATGGCGTTTTTTGCACGCTAGCTCCTTAACTATATAGACATTTTTGAAAACTCTGTTTTTTTATTATAATTTCGAATTACTTCATGATGTCAGACGCGCCATGTAAGCCATGCTATACTGCTGTTGACTATTATACGTCTATTGTTTTATTAAAGTAGCTATAAAAAAGCATAAAGAACTTTAAAATGATAAATTGTTCAATTGTTGTGCGGCCCGATGATGCCCAGACATCATTAGTTATTTTTCTGTTGCCTTTTCAACAAACAACAAATAACATATCCTTGTATTTTTAAAGTTGGCAAGCGTCGATCGCCACGAGGTTAAAGTTAATTGCAATGATGCAATATAATTTTTGTGAGTTATGTGACTCAAATCAAATACCTACCTATACTCTATCCCATACCTTTAGCTATAAAAAAAGGCATTTGTTTCAAAAATTAGGATGCATGTAAAGGCTAATTTCTTTTTTGTAAAAGTAGCAGCCATTCTCCATGCAAAGACGTTACGCACCTTTTGCTGACCCAAGTTTTATACCTTTACCTTTGCTGCTCTCTAGCCCGATGGATGCCATGCCATAACCCTTTTCTATCTGCAATTTGATATCTTTATATTTACGGACATAATATAACGAACAGTAAAACGTTAACACAATAGCCCCATGAGAACTTGTTAGTCTATTCTATAAGTCTATTCATTTTATCTAAAGCAAAGGATAGGTTACAGTATCACAATATAATAAAAATTAATTTAGGAAATAATGAAAGAAAAATGTTTTACATAACAATCCCTTAATGTGTTAAAGGATTGTCGTCCTCCATACAGCTATATCAATCACTGAAGGAATAACGTAATTCCAGAAGTAACTATATGACATCTGACATTTGATGTCACATCGCTATAGATATAACAAAAAAGTATCCTCGATATAGTCAAAACCGCTCTTATCATGTAGGTACATGATACGTACGTCTACGAATGTATGTCTTACGATAATCAACGATAAATTTCCAAGTTTGTTTTCCTTTTATAGCGAGTCAGCCTATTTTTAAGGAAATATTATAATATTACCTTAAATCTGTCGCAGTACAAATAGTTTGACAAGATGCGTTGGATCATATTACGAAGGAATATTGGAAGAAATCCGCGAATATACAGAAAAATGTATAAGTACCTAGATTCTAGATAATAGAGGTCGAAGTAGCACCACCGATGATCATTGCTCCATTCGATCGTGGACGACTTAAAAGAGGAGGATTTTAAAAATTTTATCAATGAGGATGAAAGTTTTTAAGTAGGTATTATATTGTTTTTTTTTTATACTTAATTTTCTGAAATAAAATGTAAAAACAATTGAAAAAGTGGGTATGGAATGTTTTATTAGGACCATGTTTTGTTAAGGTAATTTCATAAAATAAGTATTTTTGAAAACGTAGTTTGTGTCTGAAAGTAATACACCTTAATATTAAGACAAAAAAGAACACAGTGTCTTCAGTAAAGTGTTTTTTAAGTGGAAAATAAATTTTAGTTTAACAACGAAAAGTTTTCAAAGATTTAATTTAAAACCCCTGTATTATAATTGATTATTAAGCTATGTCATAATAACCTTAACGTGTATTACTTTCAGAGACAAACTACGTTTTCAAAAATACTTATTTTATGAAGTTACCTAATACAGGGTCAAAAACAAATAAACTTTGCATCACATGCGACCAAATTTTAATAGCCCAATTTTGATTTTGTAGAAAAACACACATTTAATATACTTTAAAGAAAATGTATCTGAAATAAAGCATTGTCAAAACTGAGAAGTTTTATGTAGGTTGCGTTAAGTCTTATTTTGCAAAAGTGGTGCAATTTACAAAATATACCTAGGTAAAAAATCAAAATTATCTTATGCAGCTGAAATTTTGCATGTGGGCTAGAAACTGCATTTAAAAAAACTTTTTCTAATAACTTTTTTCGATATTTTCAGAAATAACCACACTTTTGAATTATTTTTGGAAAAAATTATAATTTGACAGATAATGCGAATCACGTGACTACTATTTTTTGCTTAATTTTAATCTCAATGATGCAGAACTTGATGCCAAAGTCAAATTTTGAATAAAAATAAATCCCATATGATGCGGACTTTACTGGTGACACTGCGTATACCTAAGTGAAATATGGCTTGTTCAAAGGAAAAAGGCACGGGAAAGGAAAGAGAGGGGGTATAAACTGATGATGTGACATCAATGCAGAAAATAAAGCCACTCACTCACTCACTGCTGTGACCGTGGAAGGCGATTTTTTTACTTTGTTTTTAAATGATAATGTAAACTGATCTGTATTAAAACAATCAATAGCGTTAACGGTAAAGGCGATGTTATACGTGAAAGACCTTTTAAAACTAACTTTGCCATGGCGGAGGGATTGTAAGAAGATGCTTTCTGCGCAGAGCCAAGTTCTGGACATCTGTTTATCTAAACTAGAATCTAATGAAGTTGCGGTGTTCCTCGGGGTACTGTTTTGAGACCAATTTTAAATGATACTGTACTAATAATATTAACTTAAAGTTAGAATGACTGCGTTTTAAATTAAGAAATAGAAATTTCCACTATAAAAAATACTTTGTGTTTTGACCTATTAAACTTAAATTTAAATAAAAATACTTTATAAGTTCTTGTTATAAAGATACTCAACCGAATAATTTACATGAAATTAAAATTTGTTTTGTTTAATGTTTTATTATGTTACTTTTTTTTAATCCTTTCCTACACTATAATTGATTGGTTGGGGAAATGCATACCACTCAAATTTGAAATCACCAAATTAATGCAAATATATGTTTAAAAATATCTAATATTTCTCTTCTTCTTTCGATGCCTTACAGGATTCCTGCGTTGGCGACCGTCCCTTAGATGTTTCTATTTATTGCAGCTCTTTGCAGTTCTTGGAAACTCTGTATGCCTGTCCACTGTCGGATGTTTTGTAGCCAGGATAATTTTTTTCTACCTATTCCCCTTTTTCCACCTTCGATTTTTCCTTGAAGAATGAGGCGCTGAAAATGATAGCGCTCTCCGCGTAGGATGTGTCCAAGGTATGAAATTTCCCTTCCTTTTATATATGCGAAAAGTTCCCGGTCTTCTAGTTCAGCTGTTTGGAGTACTTCCTCATTTCTTATGTGTTCGGTCCAAGATATTTTAAGCATTCGCCGCAATGTCCACATTTCAAAAGCTTCGATCTTATTTATTGTTGTTATTTTTAATGTCCATGTTTCCACCCCATATAGTAGGACTGACCACACGTAGCATTTCAGCATTCTGTATCTAAGTTTAAAGTTTAAATGTCTATCTACAAGGAATTTTCGAAGTTTTATAAATACTGTTCTTGCTTGTTCTATCCTACTCCTTATCTCTTGTTCTGGGTCCCATTTTTCATTCAGCATACAACCCAGGTATCTGAACCTTGCGACTCTCTCAACAATATTTAATAAACATATTTTATTTCCTTAAAATGTTTTATTTGTTTTTAATAATATTCTGCGTTTAAAACAAATTTATTAGAAAACTATATACAGTGTCGCCAGTAAAGTTTGCATCATATGGGATTTTTTTTTATTAATAGCTTTATTCAAAATTTGACTTTGGCATCAAGTTGTGCTTCGATTGAGATGAAAAATGGTAGTCACGGGATTCGATATCGAAAAAAGTTAAAAAAAAAAGTTTTTTTTAATGCAGTTTCTAGCCCACATGGAACATTTCAGCTGCATAAGAAAATTTTGCTATATTTTGTAAATTGCACCACTTTTGCAAAATAAGACTCAACGCAACCGACATAAAACCTCTTAGTTTTGACAATGCTTTGTTTCAGATACATTTTCTTTAAAGTAGCGCCATATTAAATGTGTGTTTTTCGACAAAATCAAAATTGGGCTATTAAAATTTGGTCGCATGTGATGCAAAGTTTACTTGTTTTGGACCCTGTATAAGGTAACTTCATAAAATAAGTATTTTTGAAAACGTAGTTTGTGCCTGAAAGTAAAAAAATAAAAAATAAAGAAAAGTGGTTTTAAATTAAATCGTTGAAAATAGATAAACTTTACGTTAAGTTAAACTAAAATTTATTTTCCCCTTAATGAACACTTTACTGATGACACTGTGTTCTTTTTTGTCTTAATATTAAGGTGTATTAATTTCAGACACAAACTACGTTTTCAAAAATACTTACTTTATAAAGTTACCTTATACACGGTCAAAAGCAAATAAACTTAGCATCACATGCGACCAAATTTTAATAGCCCAATTTTGATTTTGTAAAAAAACACACATTTAATATGGCGCTACTTTAAAGAAAATGTATCTGAAACAAAGCATTGTCAAAACTAAGAGGTTTTATGTAGGTTGCGTTGGGTTTGTTCTTATGTTCTTTTGTCTTATTTTGCAAAAGTGGTGCAATTTACAAAATATAGGTAAAAAATCAAAATTATCTTATGCAGCTGAAATTTACCATGTGGGCTAGAAACTGCATTTAAAAAAACTTTTTCTTATAACTTTTTTTGATATTTTCAGAAATAACCCCACTTTTAAATTATTTTTTGGAAAAAATTAAAATTTGACAGATAATGCAAATCACGTGACTACAATTTTATTTAAAATTTTTATCTCGATCGAAGCAGAAATCGATGCCAAAGTCAAATTTCAAATAAAGTTATTAATAAAAAAAAATCTCATAGGATGCGGACTTTACTGGTCACACTGTATAAATAAAAATCTATTACATAATAATATCTAAAACATTAATCATATAAACGAAATAAGACAAAAACAAATCTTTGTTGATATGTATTATAATAATTTTAATTTAACCCTTTTAAAAAATGTTGCTTTATTTGTTGGTATCAAAATTTTCAATATGTTGCCAACTAATTTAGACACTGCGAGTCGTCAAACGTTTAAGAGAAAAGTCAAATAATTGTGGATTATTCAAAATTATATCAGGGTAAGCCAACTTATAAATAGTTAATAATAATATTTTTATTGTCGTTTATTTATTTCATTTAAAATTTTTCCATTTTTTATAAAATAGTTGTGTTAATAATACAGGGTGTCCCAAAAGTAATGAGACACAGAGCAACAGCAGACTCCTTAAGGCGAAATAATGGGATTTATTTAAACTTGCCTTATCCCAAAATTGATAACAACCAATATAAAGAGTGTCAAAATTTTTATTTTGTTTTCGTTTCTTTGCGATTATTTCTTAACGAAACGACATAGCAGCACAAAATTAAGGATTTTGGGGTTTTTTGAGGTAAGGAATTAAAAATTATTTATAGTTTTTGTGTAACCAGTAGACGGCGCTGCCTACGATATGGCCCACTCCTTTTAGCTGGCATAACTTTGTTTAGACTTCTTATATCGGTCCGACTGTTAAAAAAATAAGTTACTTTACTTCTTTCACATCAAAAACGTATAACTTATTGAAGTCGCTAGGAGCAACCATTTTCGAGATAATCGCATTCGATAGTTTTAATGCAAAAATGCTAAAATATTTAAAATAATTGTGTATTCGTATTAGTATTATTTATCACAGCTGGCCTTGATTAAAAACATACGACGTTCCTAAGGCAACAACATGTTACACAAAGTATCATCTGTCAAAGTTAATAATTTTTACGTACTTACCTACAATACGTAGCTATTATAAATTTTTTAGTAATGCCTCGACATAATTTATTTTCCAATGCGGAAATGTACGAAATTATCTAAATCAACAGTTCCCTAAACGTTGGATAGGCCGTGGTGACCCCTTGCCTTGGCCGCCGCAAAGTCTTTAATCCAATTAACTTCTGCATTTAGGGTTATTTGAAAACCAATGTTTATAACGAGTTAAATCAAAAAATTATAAATTCTAATCTGCTCAGAAATGATGAAGATCTCTTGGTTTAAAGTCCGACAGTGTTTTGTGAATCGTAAGTATAGCAAAATGTATTAAGGTCAATGGTGGCCATTTTGAACAATTACTTTCACGACGTTACCATTTTTATTTCTAACTATTTTGTTACTTTTAAATGTTGTTAAACTAAGTATTAAATAAAATTTTTGATTAGAATAAAATAAGTAATTCCGGCGTATACGAAAAAACGTTTTTATTAGAAAAAATAGTCAACCTTAATTATCTACATTAACTTTGACACTTAGCAAATATAGCTGATTTACAATAATTTTAAGTCAGAAATTCACCGTTCTCGATTTTCCGTTGCTTTTGGACCACGTACTTAGTTGCATTGGACATATGAAATGCGATTATCTCGAAAATGGTTGCTCATAGCGACTTCAATAAGTTATACGTTTTTGATGTAAAAGAAGTAAAATAACTTATTTTTTAAATAGTCGGATCGATATAAAAAGCCTAAACAAAGTTATGCCAGCTAAAAAAAGTGGGCCATGCCGTAGGCAGCGCCCTGTACTGGTTACACAAAAACTCTGGTTAATTTTGAATTCCTTACCTCAAAAACCCCAAAACTCTCAATTTTATGCTGCTATGTCGTTTCGTTAAGAAATAATCGCAAAAAAACGAAAACAAAATTAAAACTTTGATACCCTGTATCTTAGTTGTTATCAATTTTGGGAGAAGGCAAGTTTAAATAAATCGCATTATTTCACCTTAAGGAGTCTGCTGTTGCTCTGTGTCCCATTACTTTTGGGACACCCTGTATATTTGAATTACCTATATTTTTAAATATATTATTAATGTAAATAAAATTAGTAGTATATATCTACATTTTTTCATTACAAAATCGTTCAGGTTATAAATCTATGATTTTGTAATGATGCTTTAATAGATTTATTTTTATTAAAAACAAAAAACTTTATTAATTTTTTATTGATTGTTGTAAAAATTCTTAAATAAATAAAAAAAATTGTGTGTGCTTAAGACCACACGACAGAAGTGAAAACTTCAACAAGGTAAAATTAACAATATCAAATACAATTTTTCAATTTTGTTTCTTTTAGGTTAGGTTCGTAAGCAATCATAAAAATAACATAAACTTGGAATACGGGATAATTTTACTGCATACGAAAAAGATATTTCCTAAAATTGAACAACCCTTGAATTTTTACATCTTCAACAGAAGTCAGAAATCATAATAAATTAGGTCCACGGAATAAGCAATTACGGTAAACCTTACTTCACCCTACGTAAATATATAATTTAAAAAATGCCAGAACATGCCTGAGACGCGCAGACGAGTGTCTATACAACGCACACTGTTTGCGGCATGCTCTTGCATATAACGTTCATTCGGGTCAGGGTCAGTTCGGATTGAATATAGCAGTTGAATTCGAGCGTTACACAGCCGAGTGTGACGCGTGACGGCTCAGTTTAATTCAGTGCCCACAAAAAGTGCTAAACGCGCCTAAAGAAGTTTTCACTTCAATAAATTTAAAATACTTGTTTTAAATACCTACAACAACTGTGACATTATTAAAATATAATAAATAAATGATTAGGTACACAGAACTTTCATTCCTAAAGCCTCAAATGCAGAATCTGTTAACGGATCTTCAAAATAACTACCTTGGATTTGCGAAAGTGGATAAACAGGAAACACTTCAAGAGAGCACCGAAAAAAGCACAATGCTTGACCCCTTTATTCTATTATTTCCTATATGGGTAGACGTCTGCAAGGCAATGTATTTTCCTTATCAAAATGCTCGATCAAAATAAAATAATGAAAAGGGTTCACACCTTCCGTCGTTATCTGTGTATCTTCGGGGCAAAACTATTCTCGAGTAGCAGAGTGTTATGTTTTATCAAGATCATAAATAAATCTTGTCATTCTAAAGGTGGCCAAGAAAAGGTATGCAAATAAAATATAATAAACCTTGCTGGAAAGGATGCTGAAGGATAATGGTCAGATGTTTCTGGTTTTTAATAATATGTTGGTACATGAAATCCTCAACTGTTTGTTGTCAGGGCCGGTCCTATGTCCTACACCAAATGACCCCCGAAAGCGGATTTCAATTTGGCGGCCCCTCTCCCAGGGTAACCAAAAAATGAACCAGGCATTTTTTCACATATTTATAATGTAGCACATGTATTATAGTAAAATTTTTGAATACTCTCGTAAGATGGAGGCAGAGCCACGTGACACTGTCAATTTTGGTATATTTAATTTTGATAGGTTGGTATGAATTCCAGGACCGGACTTGAAAATTATACATATTTTGATACCTTCTAAGACAATTGATGCAATAGTCTCATCGGTTCTACCGCTTTAATATTCCCAAATAATAATAATAATAATAATATTTTTTGAAAGTTTTGTTTTATAAATATTATAATTTAAGATAGGTAATAATAAACATGAGTTTTTATGGTTTAAAGATAAAGTGTCAAAATAGATTTAAAAACTATATAATATTATAATTATTCAAACATTGAAAATACTAAATTAACTGAAACGCAATTTTAAATAGAACTCTGTCACTCACATTTACAACAGCATTTTTTTGGTTTTATTTGTTCAGCTTATACCTATAGGTAAAATACTATCCCTACTGTTCAATATTATAAACTAATTGAATTCAGTCAGATATTACATTTACTGTCAAGGAAATCCCCATACATGAGGTACCTACCTACGTATACCCAAATATGGTTTTTGTAGAATTTGTTGGGTATGATACGGTTACATTTCTAAACTTGTGTTTGGGCTAACATAAAGTTAAAAGCTTCAAATTAGCCAGGGATTTAATTTTTCTGTCAATGGAAACCCTACTTTAACAGTTTTTGACTTACGTAAGGTATGTAGACCCAAAAACCAAAATTTATTGATACAATTACATTTATAAACTTGTAACCTTGTTACTATGTAGGCTAACTTAATGTTAAAAACTTTATTTTATTTCCAAACAAACAATAATAATAGTAATATCCAGGGGCGGATGGGACACCTCGAACCGGCGCGGGTAGTCAATTGAAACGGCGCCGCGTCGTGTCGATCCAATAAAAAAATTAAAAGACATAAATATGTATTTTTTCATCCACTTACGACATATTTTTTATAATAATTCAGAAATAAAAAAACAAACTTCATGTTTTACATTTAAAACACATTTAGGTGAAAAAAATATTTATTATTGATAGAAAAATTAAATAAAAAACATTTAACATAAAGATAACATACAGTGTCACCAGTAAAGTCCGCATCATATGGGATTTTTTTTTATTGCGTAATAGCTTTATTCGAAATTTGACTTTGGTTACTTGATACGAAGTCAGTTGAGACAACGTAAATATTGGGGGTACGATCAATTTACTGCATCACACACTGAAACTACAATACAAATATAACAAAATTTGTATTGATCGCTCCCTATACAGATGTTCGAAGATAGTCCACGTGGACTTGACAAGTCTGTCATCAAATTTTTTTTAGTTTTTTGTCTGTCTCAACTAAGATCGTATACTCTTTATCAATCGATCGATCCATAGATCGAGATGAAAATTAAGCAAAAAAATAGTAGGCACGTATTCGCATTATCTGTCAAATTTTAATTTTTTTTTTAACATAATTTAAAAGTGGGGTTATTTCTGAAAATATCAGAAAAAGTTATAAAAAAAAGTTTTTTTTAATGCAGTTTCTAGCCCACATTCAGCGGCATATGATAATTTTGATTTTTACCTATATTTTGTAAATTGCCCATTTTTGCAAAATAAGACTCAACGCAACCTACATAAAACTTCTCAGTTTTGACAATGCTTTATTTCAGATACATTTTCTTTAAACCATATTAAATGTGCGTTTTTCTACAAAATCAAACTTGGGCTATTAATATTTGGTCGCATGTGATGCAAAGTTTATTTGTTTTTGACCCTGTATAAGGTAACTTCATAAAATAAGTATTTTTGAAAACGTAATTTGTGTCTGATAGTAATACACCTTAATATTAAGACAAAAAAGAACACAGTGTCATCAGTAAAGTGTTTATTAAGTGGAAAATAAATTTTAGTTTAACTTAACGTAAAGTTTATCTATTTTCAACGCTTTAATTTAAAAACCCTTTATTTTATTTTTTATTTTTTTACTTTTAGACACAAACTACGTTTTCAAAAATACTTATTTTATGAAGTTACATACAGGGTCACAAACAAATGAACTTTGCATCACATGCGACCAAATTTGCAACACATTAAGCATGGCGCTACTTTAAAGAAAATGTATCTGAAATAAAGCATTGTCAAAACTAAGTGTTGTAGGTTGCGTTGAGTCCTATTTTGCAAAAGTGGTGCAATTTACAAAATATGGGTAAAAAATCAAAATTATCGTAGCTGAAATTTGCATGTGGGCTAGAAACTGCCTTTAAAAAAAACTTTTTCTAATAACTTATTTCGATATTTTCTGAAATAACTCCACTTTTGAATTATTTAAAAAAAAAAAAAAAATTTGACAGATAATGCGAATCACGTGACTACTATTTTTTTTGCTTAATTTTCATCTCGATTGAAGCAGAATCTGATGCCAAAGTCAAATTTTGAATAAAGGTATTAATAAAAAAAAATCCCATATGATGCGGACTTTACTGGTGACACTGTACATAAAAAAGAAACTGGTTTTTTGCTTTTTCGATTATTTTCAAAATTAATTCAAATTGTTAAAAAAGAAAAGAAAAAAGTTCGCAAACAGCGGCGGCGCCTATCGGCGCCTGAGGGACCGGCGCACCGGGAAATCTCCCGGTGTCCCGGCGGGCCCATCCGCCCCTTGTAATATCTATTAATAATTTTACTTGTGTAAGGTACGTAGACCCAGAAAATAGATTTATATATTTGTTCGCTATCCTATTAGAAATATGGTTACCTTTTTAAACTACTATACAGGCTAACATAATGTTGAATAGTTTATTTCAACCTTACTATTGACAAACAATAATAATATTAATAATAACATTAATAAAAATAATTCCTTTGAAATCAAATAGTTGATTTTTAAAGGTTAATAATATGGAAAGCTGTTTTTATTTTTTATGACTATACGGTAGTGCCAGGGCTGTAGGTACCTACCTAAGTCAGAGAAATAATTTCTACTTATATTTCTTGAAACAGAAAAGGATAACTGATTAGAGATATATAAAATATAGATAATGTAAAATGCAAAATTTAAACATTAGAAACCTAACCTTTACGAACAAACATTTTAAAAATTTCACAAACTAACTTTTCGACAAAAACGGCATTCAGATGAAATGAAACTTATTACTTATGGATGATATCAGCTAACGTGCAAGGCCCACAATAATAATTATGATCCCTAATGAAAAAGAATTAAAAAATTTTAACCTGTAAATTTTTGGTCAAATGAATAATAATTGTAGGGACTTACTAATCAATCAAAATTTATTGCTCTCGATTTCTACATGTCCAATTTAAAATTTTAAGCAAAAAAAAATGGCTCATGGGGTTGGGGAACTACCCCCGTTACCCCCCTCCCCTTAAATACGCGCCTGAGTAGTGTAATGGTAATAATCAGAGTTAACAAATATATTTTAAAAACCAAACCAGAATCGCCGAGTGTTGTGACGTATATTTATATGAAGATATATCAGACAACCGTAGTCCAGCCCACCGCTGGTGTTCAAGCTAAATTATAATACAAAATTACTGTTACTATAACAAAAATTAGCTGCGGCGATATATCTGACCAAAATCTCTCGCAGACTCCCGGACGCATTTTTGTATCGAGCGTCCAGTAAGCCGCATTCGTGATGTTCGACCTCGGCACGTATCGAGCGTTCGGTACTACGACAACAGTCGGACTATCGTACGCTCGATTAAGGAGTACACGCATTGAATCGACTCGGACCGGTCGACTCGGAAAAGAGCAGTCGGAAATTTTTGATATTCATGTAATTAAATTAGACCCCGCGCACTGAGTCGGACCGGTCGACTCGGATCGGTCGACTCGGCCCGGAATTGCATGCAGGGGCAAAAACTGCTGAATGCTCTGACGGCGAACTACGATTTTTGTATGAAATTTAGTGTAGCGGAAAAACACCACTAAAGAGAAACGTTATAATTGTGCTATTTGATCGATGCAGCCGTGACTTTAAAAAAAAGTTTAAATGTCAACATATTAATTTACCTTGATATCGAAAATCTCGAGCCTTAGTTTTAGTAAAACAAACTTGAGTGTAACTTTTTTATTGCACACTGTAAAACATGGGTTGAATTTTACATGATAGTTCCTTAAAAAATATAAAAATATAAATTGTGTCATGTGGTAGATAAGGATACATTAATGTTTTTGTAATATTAAATTTTATTTTAATTTTACAATAAAACAAGATATTTTTGACAGTGATGAATAAACAACTTCATATAAGTAAATTTTAGGAAAGTTATGGAAAATTAAGACATACAATTTAAATTTACAGCTTACAAAAAAATTTAATTTATTTTTATGAAAATTATAAATATTAAAGGATTTTTCATGCTAACACACCGTAAAAATATTTCCTTTAATTATTTTTACATCTACTACTTAATGTCACTGCAAACCCTAGTATTTTTCATAGTTAAGTTAACGAAATATTTCATAAAGATTAATGTTATTTTAAATAAAATTTTAAGGGATAATAATAAAAACGCTTAAATAGTTATTAAATATAACATTGCTTTAAAAAATCTCACGAAATATAACATAAAAGGTAATGGAATTTTAAAAATAATTTTATATAATTAAATTATTTTTACCTAATGCTTTATACATTTTCTTATTGAAATTATGTCATTTTTATCTTCTCCTGCTCCTCTATACCCGACTACTAGTGGACGACTGCCGGCAAAGCGAATTCAATATGCGGCTGACGTTGTCATTCCGACAGCTCTTTTCCGAGTCGACCGGTCCGAGTCGATACAATGCGCGTTGATATTCCGACTGCTCTTTTCCGACTGCTCTTTTCCGAGTCGACCGGTCCGAGTCGATTCAATGCGTGTACTCCTTTAGGCTAAAATCTTGTTTTTTTTTGTTTTTGAATTTAAAAAAATGCTCTTGGTAACAACGAACAAACCGGTTGCCAATATACCTTTTAGACGGAATTTGTTCCTCTAGTTATCGCCTTCTTATAATCTTCTACTTATAAGAAAAAAGCTAAAAAAAAATTATGGTTATTAGTCAAAACTTGACAGTTGTCGTATGGTAGCTTGACAATCGACGATAGACAGACCTCGGTTAATGCGAAATTACCCGAATGCGGTGTACTGGACGCTCGATACAAAAATGCCTCCCGCATTATAATGTCATTGGCAAGCGCGCTGCATTGTCGTTACCATGAGAACGAGAAATATCAACATAGCTATCTATATATATGTAGACGTAAATGTTAAAGTTACGCTTTGTAAGAAGCTAAGTATTTTGTGTGTTAATGGATTTTAAAAATGAAATACCAAAGGTTGTAGATAAAGCATAGTAAATATATGTGACATGCGTATAATGAACCATAATACGTTTATTATAGCCTTATAGCTATACGCTCGTTAAATAATATATTGCTAGTATTCCGTCTAAATTAATTGTTCATACAATTTCTGCTTTTACTATTCTAATTTTAAACTTAAATATTATTTCTTGTTCCCTTAGTAAAACCATAAATTAAATCAAATTTCCCCAGTCTTTTTTAACATTAACGATATTTATTAACAGTATTTTAAAATTTCTTGATTATATTATTATAACTTACTACATGCACAATGATTTTCTAACTGTGCGCCTTTTTAAAGGCTTCTTTGATTTCACAATCTAACTCCATGTCATCTAATTTCGACCTGATAGCTTGTTGATAACATTGCTCAGCTTCAAAAAGCCTGTTGAGTTTTAAATTTACCAATGTGAGATAACCCCAAACACCCGGGTGCCTATTATCCCTTTTATTCGCTTCGTTTAAACATTCTTCTGCACTTAACATGTCATTTTCTAGGAAATATAATTTTCCTGCTGTAAACCAACAATTGGGAGTCTGGTGGAATTTGCAAGCCATAAGAATATATTTTCTTGCCGCTTGATCATCTCCCAGTGTTGCCAAAATCTGAGCACAGTTTATGTAAATCAGATAAATATCTTCAGGTCGATCAAATGATTCTATAACGCGAAAATATTCTTGTCGAGCTTCTTCTAGCCGACCTTGACCAAGAAGACAATGACCGGAAAGTCCTAGAATGGCAAAATCACCACCTAAAAAAATTCAAAACAAGATAAGTTGTAGCCAAAGACGTTAAAGCGGACCAGTTTAAATGAGATATGCACTGCTAAAATTGTCTTTAAAAATTTACTAACCTTGAAATTCCTTTGCTTCTTCAATATGCTCCAGAGCATGATTATAGTTTTTCTGATAATAACTAACTGCAGCAAGTAAATAATTTACAAAACCATAATACTTTGGAGTGGTTACTTCCTGGGCTAAGGCCATCTCTACCCAGGAATACAGCCTCATTTTGAGCAATAAACTGGCTGTTTTAAAAAATATAGTATTGGGTAAATTTTTACAACTCCATGCTAGATTATCTAAATCGGAAAAATAGTCTCCCATTCTAACTTCGTTCAAACATTTTAGTGCCATATCAAAAGCCATATCCATACCATCTAGTCTACCACATTTTTGGTAATATAAAAAAAGCACAGACCAACCTTCGACCCATTTCGCCTCAAGTACCATCATGTTAAGGAAGCATGTTTCTGCTTCTTGAATTTTTCCCTTTTCGGTCAATAAAGCACCAAATAATAGTAGAGAGTATTTATGGTCGCCATCTATTGTAATTGCTTCTGTAGCACATTCAAATGCCTTATCTCTTTCGTCAATTTCTAAGTTAAAAATTGCGTAGTCAAACCAGAAATCTGCATTGTTGTCTTGATCGTATATTATTCTTTCTAAAAGATAGCGATCCGCTAGAGTATATAATTGTAATTCTGCTGTTTCTCTAGCAGAGAAAAGACTTTCATTCCAAGGTGTGTTATAAACCTTCGTGATAGGTTTCATACCTGTAGAAACCAACGTGTTTAGCACACTATGCATTTCGGAAATTAATTCGGAGAAAACCTCAGATATAAGATTCTGATAGGTCTTGCTGTTTTTAAAGTCTTGTTCTTCACAACAATATTTATTTGTAACGACATAAGTTGCAGCCGTTGTTATAGAATTCAAGTAAGTTTGATAGGCTCCATTTTTATGAATATATTCTGAAAAGTCACCGTAATCTTTTTGTGGTACTGTGGTCTTACTCTCGTAATATTTATAATAATGATTATTTAAATCGTCCACTATTTCATTTATTGTTTGCCTATAGAAATCAGATGCTACGTGCTTGTTGAGAATAGTTTTTTCTGACGTTAAAGCCTCCATTTGTATTTGATACAAGTCAGTTTTTAGTTCTTCAACATCTCTCTTTGGATACAATGGTTTAAGAAATTCAATTTCTGCAATAATAAAGCAAGTTTTGCCATCCTCATTGTATACCTGGATACTTGGTTCAGCGGGAGGTACTTCTTCCGGTTTTGGCGGAAGTAGGCTAGAGAGATTTTTATCTTCTTTTATAACCGAGGCTTTGTCTTTTTTGGAATTAGTTTTAATTTCTTTCTTTTCAATGATTTTCTTTTTCTTGTCAACATTTAACTTAGTTTTAGAGGTTTTGATAATCGCCAAGTCTACTGGTTTTGGTAAAAAATATGAATTGTCCAAACCAATCTTGGCCGTTTCCTCGAAAGTAAATGTTCTTATCGGGCATGCCATTCGAACTTGAGTTACACCAGGGTATAAAAGCGCAGCAACATCTAACACTGCCATCAGATGCAAAAAAGGTGGAGTTTTTGAACTTTTTGGTCTACTAATTTGTTCAGATTCTTCTGGATCGTCAGCAAATGGTTCATATCGCATATCTGCCTTTTTAGTTTTCGGCGTTAAATAAATCTCCAAAACAATTTTTCGGTGCTTGATAATGTGAGCAGTAAAGTCACTGGCACCATTTTGAAATAATACATTTCTCTTTATATAATTAAATTCCAAACGAGTGGCTTCTTCTTTAAATCCTTCTTGCAAATCAAAATTAGATTTGTTTCTTACGTCACCGAAGCTATTGTCAATAAGATATTTGGTGGTGTTAGCATTGTAACCGATATCATGTAAGCCGGGCCATCTCTTGGGAACTTCATTCTCAGGCGTTTTCGATGTTATTTTTGGGTTGTAAAATACTACAGGAGTACTGCCAGCATTTAACAAGGGTAACAATACGCAAATCTTACAATCCATATCTGCTGACATCATTGTAGGAGCATTACAGATTGATTCAATGGTAACGTTTATAACATTTTTTATATCTAGTAAAGGCACTTTTTCTTTCACGGATATTGTAACAGTCACTTCTGGAAAGTTCTTAAAAGTGCTCAAAATTTGACACGATTTTCTAACTGGCTGTAGAAGTAATCGTTCCGTAAAAGATGTTTCTCCGTAGAAGAGAGGAATAAAGTCAATTACACACATACCGTAGATTTCCGATTTTACAATTGGTGCCTCTTGACTGTCTCGACTTTTACTGCCGATGGATGCTCTGGAACCTCTAGATTTTTTTGATGTTTTGGAGCCTTTATTTAGACTCGATATGGGTCTTGATGATTTGCTTTTCTCCTCTGCCTCCTTTTCCGGTGTGTCTTTTCTACCTACATGATAAATTGCATTAGATATAGTTAAAACCGCATTTATCGTGCTAGTCTTACGATTTATCAACGACAAACTTTAAGGTTGTTTTGCTTTCATTGCGGCTAATTACCCCTCAAACAAAACATGTTTTAATTTATAGAAAACGATTTGATTACGTTTTCTTTAATATTGTCATGAAAAAAGGGGAATTCTCCAAATTTATTATTTATTTCATTATTGTTTCTAATTCAAATCTAGCACAAGCTTATTTTTCAAACTGTACCTAAACATCAACTTGTTTTATTTATATACTGATCTAATTAAACAAAGAACGATCAGTATAAATAGCAAGTCGACTTAGCTTGGACGTTATTCTTAGTTGGTTCTTCTCAGTGTCACTCTTAAGGCGACCGACCACCAGTTGAATAAAAATTCATCTCGACTGCCTGTTCCGGCATCTGCTACTCACCGCTCTAGCCAGTAAGAGCAGCCCCTAGCACCAGGTATGTATATACAATAATTAGTATGTTATTTAAAAATAGATTGTAGTTGTTTTTTGAAAGCGTGTCCACCTTTACTTGCCTCTCGCAAAGCACCCCGTATTAGTCCTATAGGTGACATTATACGCGACGGGTCAAAACTATTAAGAATTTCCTACAAAAAAAAACTAGACGGCGGGTGACACACTGGAGAAATAAGTTTCGTGAAATTTGTTGCAAGAAACAGGAAACTTGTTTCAGTACCACACAACCCATATATTTAGATGAGACGGAACACACTGGTGTTTGTGAAACATGCGACCCGAAATTTTTTCGTATACAAATTTCACATTGACATAAAAAAAAGTTTGATGTAACTTGTTTCAGCAACAAGTTTCATGAAACTTATTTCTCCAGTGTGTCACCCGCCGGTTTAGGTATCTAGTATCAAAAAAATTACCTTGTCAGACTTCCATTGTCTTTATTTTGTTACTTAACACAACGTTTCGGTTAGTTAGTATCTCTAAACCGTTTTCAAGTGGACCTAAACTAAATTATAATTCTGAGGCTACTACTGTCTTAAATACTATCCATGTGCAATAAAGCTTGATGACCGCCCACGTGCTTATTGGAGTGTGAAGTATGAGCTGTTGGTTCTGGACAAGGAGAAGCCTCCAGATATTGGGGATATCTATACTTGGTTTACTAAATATATGGGTATTTTGATTCATAAAAGCTGCTTCTTTAAACTTTCGTTTTCTCCAGTGCTGTTCCGTGTCCAAAACCTTAGCTTCGGACCACTGTATATATTATGCTGGTTGGTCCATACATGTTCCGCTATACCTGATCTCGAAGTTTAACCTTTTTGAGTATATTTCAGATGTTCTTTAACTCATACGGGAAGAGGTCTTTTAGTTTCTCCAATGTACGATTCGCCACACTCGCAAGGGATTTGATAGATACAATTTTTTGTGTTTTTATTACTGGAGGGTTTTACTTTTGTAAGAAACCTTCTAAGCGTATTTCCGGATTTGAAGCCTGTTTTGATATTATAGTTTTTGGTTATCCTAATCTTTTCAGAAATCCCCTTGACATAAGGTATTGTAAGAAATGCTTGCTCCTCTTTCGTTTCTGTATTACTTTTTACTTCCCGATTTTTAAGTTTTGAGATGGTATTCGTTACAAAGGTTTCAGGGTAACCATTTTGTTTTAAATCTTTTTTTGATGTTTGAAATTTTAATATTTAGGTCTTCCGGATTGTTGCAAACGTTAGATGCTCTGTGATAAAGAGTTTGAATTATGACCTGTTTTATGGAGTTTGAATGATTCGATCCGTGATTAAGGTATTGCCCGGTGTGAGTGGGTTTCTTGCATACTGAAGTTTTTATGTTATCAGCACTTCGTTTTTGCTATGGTATGGTGTAGCAAACCTCCTCATCTCTACGGTCTTCCTAAAATTCACAAGAACGGCAAGCCACTAAGACCAATCACCAGCTCCAGCCAGGGCTTCTCCTACAATCGCATTATCACAATTACTTCTTTAGATAATTAAACCGTTACAGGGTAAGTCATTTACTTTTGTTCAGAACTCTAACCATTTTGTAAATATTCTCAAAACCGTCAATTTAGAACCACAAGACGCATTAGTCAGTTTTGACGTAGAAAGCTTATACACCAATGTCCCAATAGGGGAATCACTGCATATCATCAAGCAAAAGTTACAAGACGACACAACCCTTTCAGAATACATTAGTTTGCCGCTGGATGGAGTGATGGAACTATTGGAGTGTTGTTTACCTAGTTCCTACTTTTAAGTAAAAGATAGGTTCTATGCCCAGGATGACGGTCTTCCAATGGGTTCATCTCTCTCTCCGATGGTGGCTAACATGTACATGGAATTGTTCGAGTCACACGCTATTAACAGTGCCAAGATTAACCCTAAACTTTGTCTTAGATATGTTGATGATACCTTTATTATCTGGACGGACAGCATCTAACGTTTGCAACAATCCGGAAGACCTAAATATTGAAATTTCAAACATCAAAAAAGATTTAAAACAAAATGGTTACCCTGAAACCTTTGTAACTAATACCATCTCAAAACTTGAAAATCGGGAAGTAAAAACTAATACAGAAACGAAAGAGGAGCAAGCATTTCTTACAATAACTTATGTCAAGGGGATTTTTGAAAAGATTAGAAGGATAACCAAAAATTATAATATCAAAACAGCGTTTAAATCCGGAAATATGCTTAGAAGCTTTCTTACAAAAGTAAAACCCCCCCAGTAATGAAAACACAAAAAAATTGTATCTATCAAATCCCTTGCGAGTGTGGCGAATCGTACATTGGAGAAACTAAAAGACCTCTTCCCGTACGAGTTAAAGAACATCTGAAACATACTCAAAGAGGTGAAACTTCGAGATCAGATATAGCGGAACATGTATGGACCAACCAGCATAAGATACAGTGGTCAGAAGCCAAGGTTTTGGACACGGAACAGCACTGGAGAAAACGAAAGTTTAAAGAAATAGCATTTATGAATCATCAAAATACCCATATATTTAGTAAACCAAGTGTAGATATCCCCAATATCTGGAAGACTATGTTTGTCTAAAACCAACAGCTCAAACTTCACACTCCAATAAGGCGAAGTCATCAAGCTTCATTGCACATGGATAGTATTTAAGACAGTAGCCTTCGAATTATAATTTAGTTTACACTTGAAAATGGTTAGAGATACTAAACTAACCGAAACGTTGTGTTAAGTAACAAAATAAAGACAATGGAAGTTCGACAAGGTAATTTTTTTGATATTACTTCATTGTCTACCACCTTCAAACAAACAAAGGTAGGGGAGACCGGGGTATAATGATCCCTAGGGGTGAAATGATCCCTTCAATTATTCAGAGATCAGTAGCTCCATCTATTACCCAAAAGCTGAAATTATGATTCAGTGCCTACGTTCACTCGTGGACAATAACCTGTAAATAGTTCAAGTGAGGTTTTCGGAGAATACGCATGTGTTTTGTCTTTTTGTATTTTTGATATAACGGTCAGTCTTTTTAACTGCACAAACAAACCTAGTGGCATATTTATTTAAAAAAAAACTGTGTATGGGTTTTAATCAGGTATGTTTAAGCTATAGAATCATGTATTAGTAGAAAATTGGATTTAAACGAATTTGTACGTTAGGTAAATTATTAATTATGCATTTGGGGCAAAATGATCACTTCAGTGCGGGGTAAAATGATCAGGGATCATTTTACCCCAGATATTTTATAGATGCGTTTTTTAAAAGTTTAGAATGCCTCGTACTTACCATCGTAAAACTCAGCGTCAAAACTGGGAACCTAAGAATATGGTAAATGCTATAGAAGAGGCTACAATAAATAGAATGCCATATAAAACGGCTTCTCGAATATTTATATAACCATTACCGTTTTAAAACGGTGTAGAATTTCGTGGATATTTTGTGATCCAACTATAGTCAATTGAATACCGAATCTTTGCTTAAAGCCTAATACTTTGAAGTCTGATAGTTTTGTAAGTATAACTGTTTTTACCTTAGAGGGATCATTATACCCCGGTCTCCCCTACCTATCTATAGTATATTACATCAAAGATGACTAAAACTAACTGGGGAATTCGAAAATCAAAAAATAAATAAAAGCTTAAAAACCTAGGTTTGGATTGTATCTTTCTTTTTGGCAACCCTGTATAATAAACTATATTTTTTAAAATATGCTCCTTAAGTGTCCGTACAACTTTTGTACGAAAGGTTTTTTTCTACTGTTTGAAATGGACGAGATATTAAACTCTATTGCACTAATGGAACACCCTTTATGTTCTTTTAAAATATCTTTGCACAACAGATAATATGAAACTGCTGCTTTTATAGGGAAAATTCCAGAGCCTTATTCGATTGGGACAGAGATTTGAATCAATCTGATTTGATCAATCAGTTCAGTGATCCAAGGTGAAACACGGATTTGTATGTCAGTTGTTCGCTTGGATTTCGATTTTGACTTAACCTCTTTTTTCAAAGAGCCAAAGAGTAGTGTAGTAGTATTTTATGAAGCTGGGTCCTAAAGAAAAACAACTTTAACATATTTTATTTCCAGTCTTCTCATTCACGTAAAGGAAATATAATTTGCCTAGATGCAGGCACGTAGATCCCGGGCTACTAAGGGACATGACCCCCCCACCACCCCACCCCAGAGCCAGTTTTAATCCCATGATCACTATGCTAACTTTTAAAATGATTTAAAAATAATAATAGCACTTTTTATGTGGGAGCACCGGCATATCTAGGGGGTAATCAGCCTGTTATTGACCTGTTACATAACAATACATATTATGTACATAATACCACCCCCCTCCCCCAAGATAAAATCTTAGGTACGTCAGTGTGTGGAAGTACCCCTCCCAGGAAGAAAAGCTATCTTGTGTGTCGGCCTAGATGGGTTCAAAAAGTCGTAATTCATCCATTTCTGCTTTTACATAAAAATTTTCAAGGCCGACGATGCAAAATTTTATTACTTAAAAAAATACATCTGGGCCAATACGGTAATAACTCGGGTAATACATTTTAAATACCTTTCTTCTTGGCGCCTTTCATATCAGTTAATTTAATTTTGCTGCCATCTCCAGTGAACGCTTCATATAAGCTGAATAAACTTTTAACATCTTCAATGGGTTTGGGAACATTTTGGGATAAGGTAATATTATCGTATAATGATAAATCAAGGGAACCTGATGACTGTATAGTTGTCAAAAATATAGGATTTGACGCTAAAAGGTCTATTTGTCGAGTCGAATTAACGTCGATCTGAAGTTCGATGTTTTCATTTACTATAAGTTCCTCTTCGTCTGTTATTGGTAAGATTTGGGTTTCTCCCAATTCCCTGTCCAAATATTTAAATCTACAAACATTATTAAATTACAAGTTATAATTGCAACTGACAATGACACGCGTCTGTATAGATGCGTATTTTTTTTTATTTATCATGGCCTTCTTGCCAAAAATCAATAAAACTGCTTGATATTTGGAGGCTTCTGCGAAAAATCGTAAATAAGTTCAAAACTATACTAGTTAGGTATAGGGATCTCATATGTGGATAGATAGGAAATGTTATCGCCTATCCATTCAATGAACTAACAACATAGCATCGTATTTAAAAAAATTAAGTTTTGTTAATTTTTTGATAAAGATCAAAAATTGTTACTTTTCCACTTCCCTGTATATAAAATTTTATTTTCCGATAATACATTATCAAGCACCATACTATCTAATGACACAACCTAAATTTCGAGTTTCTCTCTTTGATCTTTGAAAAGATATTCAAATTTAGGTGACACCTAACACACCATTGAGTAGGGCAAAATTATTTTTAATAAAAGTTATTGGAAATGAAGAAAGGAATACAAAAAAGTATATTATATAGGGTGTTTCATTTAAAATAAGCAAGTTTGAGACATCTTCCGGCATCACTGGAAGTCGCACAAGGTCGCCGTTATTTCCTCTGAAAAGAGCATCTCTTTAAACCCCAATATCCAAATTTGCCGGATTCAAATCGCATTACTTCCCAAAATATTCTAATGGACGGTCACCGTGAGACACCCTGTATAGTAATACATTGGTTATACAGTTTTGAATAAAGGCCTTTCACCTTTCAAGGGACACTCAATTCTTTAAAACTTGCTCAAGGTAAAATACTCTTATTTTTCGTTTCAGATAAAATTTTCATTAGTAAAAGATGTTTAGAAATAAAAGTTACTTATGTCCGAATACGAAGTCGAAATTTTATTTTTATTTTTTTTGTATTTTCCTGTATAGATAGGTAACATATTCGTAATAACAACTGTGGAAGATTTTTTATATGGCCTGCGAAAATATACTAAACAGGAAGTATATTCAGGGTGTCCCAAAAGTAATGGGACACAGAGCAGCAGCAGACTCCTTAAGGCGAAATAATGGGATTTAATTAAACTTGCCTTATCCCAAAATTGATAACAACCAAGATACAGGGTGTCAAAGTTTTAATTTTGTTTTTGTTACTTGGCGATAATTTCTTAACGAAACGACATAGCAGCACAAAATTAAGGAATTTGGGGTTTTTTGAGGTGAGGAATTCAAAATTATTTATAGTTTTTGTGTAACCAGTAGAGGGCGCTGCCTACGACCTGGCCCACTCCTTTTAGCTGGCATAACTTTGTTTATGTTTCTTATATCGATCCGACTATTAAAGAGATAAGTTACTTTACTTCTTTTACATCAAAAACGTATAACTTATGGAAGTCGCTAGGAGCAACCATTTTCGAGATAATCGCATTCGATATTTTAAATGCAAGAATGCTAAAATATTTAAAATAATTGTGTATTCCTATTAGTATTATTTATCACAGCTGGCCTTGATTAAAAACAACGACATTTCTAAGGCAACAACATGTAACACAAAGTATCATCTGTCAAAGTTATTAATTTTGTACGTACAATACGTAGATATTATAAATTTTTTAGTAATGCCTTGACATAATTTATTTTCCAATGCGGAAATGTGTGAAATTATCTAAATGAACAGTTCCCTAAATGTTGGATAGACCGTGGTGGCCCCTTGCCTGCCTTGGCCGGCGCGAAGTCCGGATTTTATTCCAATGAACTTCTGCATTCAGGATTATTTGAAAACCAATGTTTATAACGAGCTATAATGAGTTAAATAAAAAAATTATAAATTTTCTTAATCTGCTCAGAAATGATGAAGATCTCTTGTTTAAAGTCCGACAGTCTTTCGTAAAACGTATAGCGAAATGTATTGAGGTCAATGGTGGTCATTTTGAAAAATTGCTATAACGACGTTACCATTTTTATTTCCAACTATTTTGTTACTTTTAAATGTTATTAAACTAAGTATTAAATAACATTTTTGATTAGAATAAAATTAGTAATTCCGTATACGAAAAAGCGTTTTTATTAGAAAAAAAATAGTCAACCTTAAGCATCACCGTTGCTCGATTTTCCGTTGCTTTTGGACCACGTACTAAGTTGCAGTGGACATATTATGAAATGCTATTATCTCGAAAATGGTTGCTCCTAGCGACTAGTAAAGTAAAGTAACTTATTTTTTTAATAGTCGGATCGAACGTAAGAAGCCTAAACAAAGTTATGACAGCTAAAAGGAGTGGGCCATGCAGTAGGCAGCGCCCTCTACTGGTTACACAAAAACTCTGAATAATTTTGAATTCCTTACCTCAAAAAACCCCAAAATCCTTAATTTTGTGCTGCTATGTCGTTTCGTTATGAAATAATCGCAAAAAAACGAAAACAAAATTAAAACTTCGACACCCTGTATCTTGGTTGTTATCAATTTTGGGATAAGGCAAGTTTAAATAAATCGCATTATTTCGCCTTAAGGAGTCTGCTGTTGCTCTGTGTCTCATTACTTTTGGGACACCCTGTATAGAAAGAAAGAAACTGGGATAGTTGACGGAAGTGGTTTTTAGAAAAGAGTAGTGCCGAAAAAAGTATAAGAAGTAAATAAGAAAAGTAATATAAAATGACTAGTAAGAGCAAGTAAGGCTAAAGGTAAGAGGCTAACAGATGTTTTGCTAACAAATAATGTAGGTACCTACTTGTTTTATTGCGAAGAATAAAAGAGAAGACACAAGGACGGTGCTGAGTCGGTAGCTAAGAACAATAGCTAACACACCTCAGTTATTGCACCTGGCCAAGGCGCGTAAGCTGAGCTGGGGGGGGGGAGGGGGGCGGTTAAAACCCTTTTTTCCGAAATTGATATTTGACACAAGAAATTAAGTTTCCAGAAAATTATAATGTTTGCGTTTTACAGATTAAGCCCAGCCATTTTACCCTAATGATTTTTTCGAGCGGCGCGCCATATGAGCAGTATAGTGTTTCTTAGGTCAATTTAATGACATAAAACAGTATGAAACTCCTAACCATAGGCGTCCCAAACAAATAATTAAAATGCGTATACACACTTATAAGTTTGTTTAACATTAGGTGTTTGTACATACTACACTTTATAAACCAACTGTATATATAATAATATTATATTAAAATAATAAATATAAGGTAACTTAAAGATTCTATACACAAAACTAAATCCAGAAAAATAAACCTGACACGGCACGACACTGCTCAGAAAATGCTTTAGTTTTTTTACCAGAACTCCATTCTGGGACCATTCTCCGGCCCGTTCATAAGTTCCAAATCACGTATATTTTATCTTCGTCTCTTCCACGCAATCGGCGGTCACTGGCCTATCTCTGTCTGACAGAATTAATCGTTGAACGGGCTGGAACCCGCTTCAGCTTATACCAGCCGCTTTAACTGGCGCTTATCACCCCTGACAACGTGCATAAATTGTGAACGGTTGCCAGTTCTACCAAATTTTCTGGTTTGTTAATATAATAATATTATGTATAAGTATACGAGAAACACGGGTTTGTTAATTAGTTGTTTTTAAACACTGAAAACACTTTTTGTTTTGATTTGAGTTATATTGTTTCTTAAGGACTAAAGAATGTATTATTATAATAATGAATGGCTTGTTATTTTTTTCTGTCACACTCAAAACTCCTCGGTTTAATATCTATGAGATAATATTTTTGGATATAAAAATTAGCTATTTATACAATAAGTTGCGAAATGAGTATCTTTTAGGCACGCGACGTGAAAATTGTCCAACGAGGCAAAGCCGAGTTGGACAACACGTCCAGTGGCTAAAAGACATCGTTTCGTAACGAATTATATACAAGATTTTTTGTGAAAGCGGAGAATTTGATAATTTAAGCTTTTATTAGTATTTTTAAACATTTTGAAAAGTAGGCAGGCAATCTGTTTCTAAGGCATTGTTTAGGCATTGTTTATGCATTGTTTAATGTCAAGTGTGTTGTCAAGTTCGAACGTCGCGTTTTGCCTTTTTTCCCGCAAAGTTTTTCGAAAAAATTACTTCAAATGAGTGATATTGACGAGTCTTTGGATATTGAACAAGCTGCTGAAGCGGCGCTATCCACGTTAGTACCCGAAAAATCGAAACATTTATACGAAAAAACCTACGACAACTTTGAAACCTGGGCCAAAGAAAAACATATTGAGAACTTTACAGAAAAGGTATTACTAGCCTATTTCCTCAAGCTATCCACCACCTTAAGGCCGTCAACTTTGTGGAGCAAATATTCGATGTTCCGCACCATAATTTATCTGAACAAAAACATATATATTTGCAAATTTACAAACCTTATTGCATTTTTAAAAAGGAAAGCTGCCGGATATCAGCCAAAGAAATCAAAAATATTTACAAAGCTGGAAATAGAACGCTTTATAAAACAAGCTGATGATAAAGAATTCCTGTTAGCCAAAGTTGTTTTAATCGTTGGAGTATTTGGAGCATGTAGGAGGGAAGAAATCAGGTTTTTGAAATTAGTTGCCATCAAAGATTGTCGGTCGTTTATCAGTGTCAAAATTCCGAACACAAAAACTCATGTTCCAAGAATGTTTACGATTACCGAGGGATCAATAGATGGCATCAATTTTTTAGATCTATTTCGTAAGTACGCAAAACTTCGTCCACTAAATACGACACATCAGCGATTTTTCTTGACATGTCGAAGTGGTAAATGCTGTACCCTGCCGGTTGGAATTAATACAATTGGAGGTATGCCAAAAAAAATAGCAGAATTCCTTGGACTCCCCAACACCAATGAATACATTGGCCATTGCTTCCGGCGCAGCTCTGCAACAGTGTTGGCAGATTCTGGAGCGGACATGACACTTTTAAAGCGTCATGGAGGTTGGCGATCAAGCTCAGTTGCCGAGAGTTATATAGAAAATTCCATTGAACAGAAAAACGAAATAGCAAAAAGGATCATAGGGCAGAAAGACACGCAAAATACAAAAATAAAAGAAGTTCACTCAGAAGCAGAAGTTAGCATTGTCAGTACTAGCAGTTTATCCATTCCGACTACTAATAATTACATTGCTCTTAAGGAAGAGAAGCTAGTGCCTCTAGAATTCAGTTCAACAGTTTACATAATTATTGTACATTTAACATATATAATAAATAGATATTTTCATTGATTTTAATGTTTCAATTTTACTTTTAGGCCCTAGTGCCTAAAACTGTTACATTTAGACACTAGTGCCTAAAAGAGTGTCATTTCGAAATTCTAATATATCGAAATATGTCTATTTCGAAACGCTTTCACGAAAAGGTTTTTGCATATAAATTAAGGAACCATGGAATCCAAGTATATAATGATAGATAATGGAGACTTTTTGCTTACCGACTCTTTTAACTCAAATTTATCGGAAACAAAAAATGTAATTCCCTAATTAGAAAACACACAAAAATTGCCTTTAGTTAGCATGTTATCAAATTTGTCTATATTACCTTGCTCTGATATCTGATACAGGATATAATGGCAATATATTTTTATAGGAGTCTACTGTGAGTACTATTGTTCTAATATCTTGAGGCTTCTCAAGAACAACATCAGACACTGTCTCATTTTGGGACTCTGTTGCCTCTGTTTCTGGATTTTTATTATCCTTGCCTCCTTTTTTACCCTTTTCACCACTTTTTTTTGTTGACATTATTTGACAACCTTAGAGGTTTATTATTGACATTGATGTTTTCTTCATTAAAACCTACGAATAAAGAATACAAAGGAAGTAGGGTATTGTAGATTGACAGTTGTCCGGGATGGGGGCTGATGGCGGCAACATTTGACGCATGCGCGTTTCCGGTCCACCTGTGGCGTATCATTAAAATGGTAATAATAAAATGATTAATGAAATTTTATTTGACGAAGAAAATAGAAAAAATATTTAGATTCATATATACCTATAAGATACGTTAAGGTTGATGTAATAAAACAATACAACTATTTCTTTTAATTATTTATTTAAATAAGGTAACGGAGGTGAAAGGGTCCTTAATGTAAATATCTGGTTAAATAACTAAAAAACACCTATTATACATTCAAAAAAAATTGCAGGAAACAAATTGTTTCAGATAATAAATACTGATGAAGGCAAAATTATTGCCAAAACGTCTACGTTAAAAAATAAAATTTTAAAAAACCTTACTATTTCTTCATGAACCAAATCACAAGAAAATAATAAAATATAATATAATATAATATAGTCCTGTTTATTATATATAGGTACCTAAATAATATTAATGAGATTTCTAGTATACAAGAAAATTGTCAAATGACAAACTATGCAGATAATACAAACATTTTATTTATTTCTAGTATCAACAACTTAACAAGTTAATTATAGATACATAAACCCCATTTCTAAAAGCTATCCTAAGCTATAATAAATATTCAATTAGCATTTGCCTAAGCAGTTCATTCCTTAATTTTAATTTTTCATAGTTTAAATTATATATTATGTCAATGTCTCCACAATATTTATTAAAATAGAGCATAGTCTTATAAGTGGTGAGTTTTTGTATAGATTTGTCCTCGGTGTAGGAATATAAAATACATGTGCGGATCTAGTATTGACTAAGCCTATTCTAAACGGAAGCAGTCCAAAGAACTCTTTATTATCTATTTTGTCTCTAATTATTTTATATAAGAAAATAATTCTTGCTTCTATACGCAATAGTCTTAAAGAAGGGAAATTAAACAAATTACAGAAAAGCCCTTGATCTGTACCTCTTGGCGGATAAACTGAAAATGACTTGTAGTACGAAAATTTTAAAAATTTACGCTGAATATATTTTAAAAGAGTAATCTTATTGGCATACTGAGGATCCCAAATAGTGCATGCATACTAAAGTTTTGTAACTACCAGGGATTAATATAAAGTTATTATGGCGTTAACATTTTTAAAGTATTTACAAGTTCTTATAATAAATCCTAGCATATAAAGACCATGAGCTTCTCGAGCAACATATTTAACAATTATGATTGAAGTAAATAATTATTGGTTTTCCAAAGATAAACTGATATTAAATAAATCAAATACCATTATCACCTTGTTTAAGACTAACCGATACACTTTGGAGAATCCGGAAACAGTAACCATTAATGATTGTCATATAAGATTAAAGGAAGATACTAAAATCTTAGGTGTGTTGTTGGATAGTAAAATGTTCTGGAAGAGCCATGTCCTGGAAGAGTTATGTCCAATATGTTGTAACCAGAAGGTGTTCCAGTTAGATTCACAGTAGGATAATTATCTTCAGGCAGGTTTTGACATGGTGTCTTATAAGATATTGCATAGGAACGTACCTGCCAAAAAAATATAAGTTTTTTAATTATCTGTTTGGCACCTTTACCAAATGACACAAAAGTACCTATAACGTGATACTACCTCTCTTTGTAATTTTTTTAAATATTTTGATATGAATTTCTTTGAATGATAGAAGGTTTGGGACTAGCTTTAAATTTATTTTTTTAATCAATGGTATCTCCAGTCGTCCTCAGGTAAATATTGGGAAAATGTTTCTATCATTCTAGAAACATCATTGTCTTCAATCTTTAAATAGGAATTTCTTTGTTTATCGTACCTACACTCCCATATTTTATAACATTCTTTATCCATGGGTTAAAAATTTTAAAAGTAGATTAAACCAATAAAACATCTAAAAACTTTTATCGATACATAATTTATGAAAAAGTGACAAAGCAGCTTCCTCAGAAGCATAAATAATGCAGAATTATTTGTATTCATATTCTTAAGTACCTACCTACATATTTTCCAATATATTATGTAATGACCCGATACAATAGTTTCAAAACTTACATTTTTTAACCTGGCTACTTCAAAAGTAGGCACTACTGCAGTTGGGACCAATCTAACTTTCAATCTTGAAGTTCTGTCAAAGCAATCTTCAGAAAAATGCTCCGAGCAAAGAACTCTATTTCGTGTAGGATCCCAATCACTTCGGTTTACAATTTTCAACCATGCCTTTTTTCTTAGGTAATTATTTGGAAAACTAAAAACCAATAAGTATTTTTAATTTCTTTTCTGTAGAAATGAACAAACCCAGTCGATTAATAAATAAATAATATTTTTCTGGTTTTATGAGACGAACGCCCATGAATGACGAATGACATGTGAGGTTCGGAGGTTATGTGTATTTTGATATTAAATTAAAATATTTACATTTTTTTTCTCTACAGATTAAAAAAGTTTATATATCTAAACATAAACTTACCGATGAAATGTAATGCCCAGTTTTTTACTTCCGAGCGTTTGGGAGCACCCACAAGCAGCACAATTAACCATATTTATAGCTTATTAATAATTAACCCATAATATCAACCAATTAAACTGTTTTAATCGCTGTCCAGCGCTAAAAGTATACTCCACTGTCACACTAAAGTAATTATAAGTTTACTAGAATTCGTTAAATATGGTTCTTAACTAATTAAAATGGAAATTAACTAAAAAACAGCAAAGAAAGCAGAAATCACAGCTCGACCTGTCAACTAGTGTCAACCACGGTCAACCACCAAAACAAACATGGAGTCAGATTTAGACATTAGATGGGGGTTCAAAATGGCCGACTTCCGTCGGTTGCGTTGTAAGGCGGTTTATGCAAAATCCTACTTCCTTTGTATTCTCAATTCAATGATTAAAACTATTGTTAGATATTAATTTAATCGTTCGAATTGGTGCCGCCGATTTTTGTAAAATGTTATTGTTTTGCCCATGGCCTTCTAGGATGTTTAAGAGTAGACAAAGATATAGTTAAATCAAAACAATTTCCGTTGCACGTCATCAATCAGCTGATAATTGAAAATCGGTCCGGAAACATAAGAAAATTAAATTTGAGCAAAAAATATATAAATTTCATGCGATATTGAATGTAAAAGAAACTTAATGTATTCTTCTTTGATACTAAGCCGCTTAAAGAAAATGTTTTTTTTTAATTTAACCTTTTAAAAATTAATATCATTTGAATTTTTTGGGCTGACAGTTGGCAACAGAAGTGTCAACGCATCGGTGATGCCAATTTATTTCTTGGCGAATTTTGATTGACGTTTATTGTTTTCATTTCGTGTTTTCGTGAGTTTATTTAAGTCGTTTTTAACTAAAACTGGAAATCCTTTTATAAATAGGATTAAAAACTGTTCTTTTAAGAACAACAAAGGGATACATACACATTTCTGTTAATTACGTTGTTTACCTTTATTGAAAAATTCCGAAGCATTTCCTTACTGGGGTATTTTGATTACAAACTGGCAACACTGTTGATACTCGAAGGTATGACGTGCAACGGAAATTGTTTTGATTTAACTATACGTGCATTGTTAATGCTCATTACTCCAGGTACATGCTTTTCTCATACAGTTGATAGCTCATGTGACATATTTTCTTGCTGGGAATTTCAATATACAGTGTGACCAGTAAAGTCCGCATCATATGGGCTTTTTTTATTAATAGCTTTATTCGAAATTTGACTTTGGCATCAAGTTCTGCTTCGATCGAGATGAAAATTCAGCAAAGAAAATAGTAGTCACGTGATTCGCATTATTTGTCAAATTTCAATTTTTTCCAAAAAAGAATTCAAAAGTGAAAAATTGAAAATATCGAAAAAAGTTATTATATAGAAACAGTTTTTTTTAATGCAGTTTCTAGCCCACATGCAAAATTTCAGCTACATAAGATAATTTTGATTTTTTACCCATATTTTGTAAATTGCACCACTTTTGGAAAATAATACTCAACGCAACCTACATAAAACTTCTTAGTTTTGACAATGCTTTATTTCAGATACATTTTCTTTAAACCATATTAAATGTGCGTTTTTCTACTAAATCAAACTTGGGCTTTTCAAATTTGGTCACATGTGATGCAAAGTTTATTTGTTTTTGATCCTGTATAAGGTAACCTCATAAAATAAATATTTTTGAAAACCTAGTTTGTGACTGATGTAATACACCTTAATATTAAGACAAAAAATAACAGTGTCATTAGTAAAGTGTTCATTAAGTGGAAAATAAATTTTAGTTTAACTTAGCGTAAAGTTTATCTATTTTCAACGATTTAATTTTATTAAAATTTGTTATTAAGCTATGTCATAAAAAAAGTAAAAATAGTATTTTATTATCCAAAAAATTAATTACAATGATGCTCCAAAAACACGTTTACAACGACAAAATATGGGTAAAAAATCAAAATTATCTTATGCAGCTGAAATTTGGCATGTGGACTAGACACTGCATTATTTAAAAAAACTTTTTCTAATAACTTTATTTGATATTTTCAGAAATATCCCCACTTTTGAATTATTTTTTGGAAAAAATTAAAATTTGACAGATAATGCGAATCACGTGACTACTATTTTTTTGCTTAATTTTCATCTCCATGGAAGCAGAAATTGATGCCAAAGTCAAATTTCGAATAAAGCTATTAATAAAAAAAATTCCATATGATGCGGACTTTTGACACTGTATAATATAGTAGAATATTTGTGATTTATTCGACATTTAAACTAAAGTAACATTAACAATTCAATTATGATTATTCTACCTACTAATAATTGTTAATAATTTTTTTAGTGGAATATTCCAATTTTTCCAGTGAAGAGAATTCGAACAACTGAAAAATAATGCTTAACTCAAAGTATGTAAACAAAAAAGAATAGAAGTGTTAAGATCACCAAAGCATTTGGTAGTAGAATAATCTGCTTAAAGAAAAAAAAACTTAGCAAAATTAAATTTCTATATTTTGGCGGGAATAAGACACGTGTTGATTTTTTTATTGTCTTATTTATTTTATCACAGTATGTAATCATAATTTACAGTAACCATTTAAACAATATACATGAGCCATATTTACAAGATACTATTTTGAAATATAAAGGTTTATTCATTCTGCTGTTTATTTCTTTTTATTTACTGATACTTACTTAGACAAACTAACTAAAATGATCTATTGAATAACATTTTTCAAATTAATTTGATCTTTTATTGGTAACCTTCCTAGTAAATTAACAAGCTACGTCCCACGGAGTTTAGAGGGCATGATAACCATTTTGTTTTCTACTTGTCTTGATTTTTGGGCCACAGTTTATTGCTGTAAAGTAAATCCTGATAACTCTTGGGGTTTTTAATGGCAGCTTTTCTAAAACCTAATAGTGCATGGTATCAAAATAATCGTAATAAAATCCTCTTTTTTCTTAACCCGACGAGCCACCATGTTGCCATTTAAAAAAAATGAGTACATGAGATGCAACTTTAAAGATGAAATTTTACATAGCACATAGCATTGGACCAAAAATAGTGAAATTGTATTTTTCCCGAGATAAAAAATAAAAAATATACCAGGTGTCCCATTTAAAAATCGAAAGTTTATGTCACTTCGGGTTAAACCGGAAGTTCCATCATATTGAGTCACCTGTCAAAAAATGTAGTTTTAAGTCGTATACAAATCTCCCAAATTTTATTTTATTATGTTGAAAAACAAAAAAATTAGAGGGGCGAACCACCTTCCGTGCAGCCCAAAAACGAGTAGAATTTTTAGGAGAATTTAGAGAAACTTTTTCAAATTCTTGATGAAGAAATTGTGCTTGAAAATATTTTACACGTACCCAAGATTTTACCAAATTGTAAAAGTCAATACAAGTTATATACCAACTAATATTTGACTTGAGGTTAGGTACGCGATAACATAGAAGATTGGTTATTTTGCTGGTGTTTGTTTTTTTATATTCGATTTTATAAGTTTTATCGTTCCTTCCTTTTTGAACTAAAAACACGACACGAATAATTTTTAAACACATTTATATAAACAAACCCTTAAAAATAATTTTCTATCCTCAATATGATAGGTTTGCAACTACTAAACATGCAAGAAATCACTACCTTATTTCTCAACTTGATCAAAAAATTGAGAAGAAATTCCAATTTTACGCCAAGAATTTGGAGAAAATTTAAGCTGTTTACACGTAAAAATGAATTGAAGGTCAACTTTTACAATTTCTTGAGCAAGAACTTAAATTTTAAAACCCGGACCTGTCTATTTTCCTATTTGTCAAATGATAATATTGCAGTGCGCATGTATAATTGTGTGTAGCTTTGTTCACACGCTCCTATACTTGTGTGTGTGTGTGTGTTTACATGCGCGAGGACATAAATTTGCCACTTGGGTAGGGGAAGGCGGGGTAGAACGGGGTACCTAACGTTTAGAGACAATTTAAAAATTTTAAATGGTTAATAGTTGAACATTTTCTGGCGCCTACTGGATATTTAGAGTACAAGTTCTTAGTTTTAATATTTTTTAATTGCGAATTTCAAAACATTCCTGGCATTATAGAAATTAAAAAAAAAATGCATTTTGCCCCGTTTTGCCCCGCAGGTGGGGCAGAATGGGGTACTTAAAATTTAAATTAATACTCCACTTTATAGATAATAATCGTAAACATTAATTAAAAATTATCATTAAAAATTAAAGTTGCATACAAGATATGGGACAAAAAGTAAAACATTTACTGACAAAATTCACATGCGTGGAGGTGGGGCAGAGCGGGGTACCTAGCATAGGTACCCCATTCCGCCACACCCCATTCCGCCACACCCCATTCCGCCCCACGTGGTTATTTTAGGTAAAAAGTGTTAAATTTTTGTGAAAAAAACAAATGAAGTAAAATACGGCGTATAGAAAGGAAGCCACTGAGATAATATTTTCGATAGGTAATTCAAATTTAGCATAACTAAACAAAAACCTCACACACCGTAATAACTCTACGGATTAAAAATTACAATTTCGCGCCAATATTCACACAACTAAACACACAACCTACACAGTGGACGTTTTGCGGCCATCTATCGGAACAGTAAGTAAGAAAGCATAAAATGACTCTATCGGCAGAATTTGAAACATTTCTGGTAGTGCGTTTGGTTTTTATAATGGGTACCCCGTTCTGCCCCAGTACCCCGTTCCGCCCTACTGTCCCCTAATTATTGTTTGCTTATCTAAAGGTAAATATAAATATCTAGGGCCTATGCTAATTAACTTTGGACAAAGGGTATAAAAGATACAGCAATTTAAAAAAATATTTTTACCCTTCTTATCGAACATACGAAAAATATCATAGGAACAAACTATTGTAAAAATTAAAGTTTTTTTTTTATTTCCTCACCTTACACAGATAATTCGCGAACATTCACATTTTCAGTTTCATCATAATAATTGGACCCCTTAGTGGTAATTTTGGAAAGTTAAAAATATTTTACATCATTTTTCAAAACCTAAGACTTCCATAATATCGTATCTCGCTGACCTTAGTAGGACAGGACACCCCGTATATAGATTAAACTTTTATATCTTTATGATTGATTTTTATAGTTTATTTTATAAATAAAACATGAATTAATGGTTATATTAACGAGGGTTTAAAATTAAATCCCCCAGTCCTTATAAAGATGACATGATGATCTGTGAATTAGTGGCACACCATAGGGAGGCTCAACGACCCCTGAGCCGCGGAAGTCAATAACAGTTAAAGGGAAGGATCATTTCGAAAAGTTAAGTTATTATATACAGGGTCAATGATGGGTTTCGCTGTTGAACACAATGCTCTAGTTAGCGAGTCGTTTATCTACCAAAAATTTGGAAGAACTCCAGATTTAGGATGACAATTGGAGAGAATTATGATGTCATTGTTCACCGTAAGCAGTCGCTGTTATTTAGAGAACACAGACCATATAGAAAAGTTTTATTTTTTGGGCTTTTGTGGATTTATTACTAAGGACGCCGTTATCTCTGCACTTGTGGGAAATTAATTTTATTGGAAGAAACGTAACGGTTACTTGGATTTGATAAATGTTTTTTTTAGGAGAGTCAATAATTGTATTGTTATCTGTTAGGGGACGCTAGAAGAAATAGTTTGTATCACCAATAAAATGGATTATTCGACTTTGACGTCAGTATATATTTCGAAAATATCATTTTGTGGTATAAAGAGGAAGTTCTTTATTTAATAATAAAGGGCGAAATACAGGGTGTTTCAATAAAAACTCTTATGCCAATTATTTCAAAAACTAAAAGCGACATGTAAATTCTGTAAACGCAAGTTTTTAGCCTCTATGATTGGCTTCACAACTGTGTAGAAAATATGTTTGAATAATACAAGATGTAGGTGGCGCCACGGTGCAAAGAAATTTTTCGATAACAGGAACTTTTAAATGTCGTCGTTCTTCAAGATAATTAATTTTTGGTCAAATTATGTCCCATAACAAATTTTGATAAATCCAACATGAAAGAAGATATTTGGGGTTAAGTTTTTTTTTGAAATAATTTTAACGAGTATTTTAATTATACATATTTTTAATATCCTCTAGCAGATTTTAATTTAATTTTGGTAATAGTAATTTTAGTGATAAAACGCTCGTGTAGCGCTAAATTATTACGTCCAGTGACGTCTCAGGGGGCGCCTTAACAAATAATATTGGCAAAAAATAAGACGCCACTGAGTTTTTGGTAATTTTTATATTTTTTTCGGATTAAGCAACTAAAAATATCTTTTTCGTGTCTATTAAATTGTTTTCTTATCTTGCTTGGTTTTCGAGAAATAAAAATAAAAACAATTTTATTGCATATCTCTGGATTATTAAATAATTAATACGTTGTATTTTTTGTTGTTTAAAAACATTAAAACATTATAAAATAAAATTAAAAGATGTTTTAAATTTTATGAAAGAACTGATAAGAAATTATACAAAATTATTAATGAAAATTAGAACAATACCAAAAACTATTTGGTGATGAATGAGGTGTTCAAAATTATTGCCGTTTTCATATACACACAATAGCAAATCGATATAATAATTTGGTTCTGCAAACTCTCAATAGTGTATTTCGATTAATAGCAAAAGATACAACCCTATAATTATTTAATGATTTTTGTTTTCCAGAGATATGCAATAAAATTGTTTTTATTTTTATTTCTCGAAAACCAAGCAAGATAAGAAAACAATTTAATAGACAAGAAAAAGATATTTTTAGTTGCTTAATTCAAAAAAAAATATAAAAATTACCAAAAACTCAGTGTCGTCTTATTTTTTGCCAATATTATTTGTTAAGGCGCTGAGACGTCACTGGACGTAATAATTTAGCGCTACACGAGCGTTTTATCACTAAAATTATCATTATCAAAATTAAATTAAAATCTGCTAAGGAATATTAAAAATATTATAATTAAAATACTTTAAAAAAAATTATTTAAAAAAAAACTTAACCTCTAATATCTCCTTTCATGTTGGATTTACCAAAATTTTAATGGGACATAATTTGACCAAAAATTAATTATCTTTAAGAACGACTACATTTAAAAGTTCCTGTCATCGAAAAATTTCTTTGCACCGTGGCGCCACCTACATCTTGTATTATTCAAACACATTTTTTACACAGTTGTGAAGCCAATCATAGAGGCTAAAAACTGGCGTTTACAGAATTTACATGTCGCTTTTAGTTTTCGAAATAATTGGCCTGGGAGTTTTTATTAAAACACCCTGTTTATGCATTTTTTGCATATTTTGACAATTTTATGATAAAATGCATATTTTTTCCCGTTCCCAAAAAAAGTTGCATTTAAATTAAACCTTAAGTCCCATTTCGGCCGGTCGGAATAAAGATAGGTAATAGGTAAGGTAACCTTTAAAAATTCAAGGTACCACTTTAATTTGCCTAGTTCTTCCCCTAATCAAAAGTCTTCATTAACATCAACTAACTGGTTTAGTACCGCTAAAAAAGAAAATAAAATAATAAAAAAATTTAAAACGTTTATTCTTAAAATACAAAATATTGTATATACTTATACTAATAAATTCCCGTAAAACAATACAGTATAGACAATAAAATAAGGATGTTGTTAAAAATAAACATTTTATGCTTAAAAACATGCATGCAATAGAATAATAAAAAATCAATTTAAAAAGTATAATATTGAATACTAACTAACTATAAATACGTATCTACTACTCAAATTTAATAATATACACTAATCGATTTAAAGCTTTCTTTATATCTATCTGATTTGTTTTCAAATCATTCAATGTTTTTCTAAGTCTACTGTCAGTATCAATATATTTTTTTAATCTTCTTGGAATGACATATATAAATCTAATTATTGTAATTTCATATTGTTTAAAAATGCCTCCTCCTTTAACACATTTATTAATTCAAAAATGTTTGAATGACTTTTTCCGATTTTTCTATTTAATTTATTATGCCATCCTTCAACAGAGTTTGTAGTGCGATGCCTTTGCCCTGAACATATCCACATGTCATCAATAGTTGGATTTTCAAACCATTGCGAAATAAAGTAATCGTTAAATTTAATTACTATAGTTCATCATCAGGACAAGTTTCCATAACAGTTAGCCAACCATCCTCAATATGCTCTTTCGGCAAATGAGCGAGAGCAGCAAACATTCTAACATGATTTCTTACTTCTGGTCTGATCACGATACTGATGAATAACTAAACCTAACTCCTATAAGGCTATATGGTAGCCTGATTAAAATGAAAGTTACATCCCTGAATTTCAGTTTCGGGAAATACTATTTTAATTGCGTTGATTGTATCTGTTTCAAAATCTAGCTTAAATACTTGAGGGTTAAAATTTAATTTCGCTTTAAGCAAAGAAAAAAGTCTCACATAAGTTTTTTCTTGCTTGTTTGGTAAAAGGGAAAAAATAACAGTAGTACTTTCCTCGGCACTCTTCATATCTGCATGAATTGTGTACAGCTGGCTAAACAATAATGGACAGCTTTTAAATGTCCCGTCTCCAAAAAAAAGTTCACATTCATTTATTATATACTCACTTACTAACACTACTAAATATTAAGATTTTTTTCTTCAACACCGTCTTCTATTAGCAAAAAGTTTTCTGTTAATTGAGTTGGCAAAACTATGTCACATTTTTTTTCGGGATAGAAATGTTGCCAAGTTGCCATATGTCTTTTGTCTATAGAGCAATACAGCTGGATTTAATTGATTGCAATTCAGGAACTTCAGTCACAAATTCTAGGCCTAAATTTTTTATATCCTTAAACTCCTTACTCACAATTTGGGGAAACGGGGTAAGCTCTTCCCTAGATCGCTTTTTGCACTGAAAGACACACTTTTCGACTTCTCTTTTGGCTATGTCCAGGATACAAGAATGCTCTTTACTACGCAAACTTTCTTTGCTGTCAATTTTTGCCGTAGTAATACGTCCACCACAGCTCCTGTTAGAACACCGCCAGGCTATATTTCCATTTTTATATAGTTCTTTAATTTGATACTTGTATATCCTCCAGATATTAATAAAGGTTTACCTTTACTTGTTTCAATATATTCAATGTCACTATTAACAACTTCCATAGCTTTAAGTAAAATATTTGTAACTGTTGAAGTTTTGAAATGAAATTCAACACTTGTTGTAAAACAGTGTAGATATACGTGTTACAGAAAACGGAGTCTCGAGACCGTGGCCAACGCAGTTGACACTCGTTACAGGATCTCAAGGATTACGTCTAACCTTACTAATAAGGGCTACAAGTAGCATTAAAAACTAGAAAGCTACTTTCTACGAAATCGACCCGACGCTAAACGCAAACATATGGGTCTGCTTAATGTCTCTTACAGAAAAGGGTTCCTAAAATATGACACCTAAATTAGGAACGTACAAAAAACATTCAAAATACAAAAAGGCCGTATATAATTTCACCAGTAACTCTCAACAGCACAATGAAACTAGAGGTTATTTTTAAAAATGGATGTTTTTATATAGAAATGAGACAATTGCATCCTCATTTGTTTCATCAACCCTAATAGCTTCCATAACGGTTAGCCAAACTAAATTTCCTAATTACAATTTTATTAATGATATTATTAGATTATATAGAATTATATTATTATATTAGATTCAATAGAAAGCACAATGAAACTAGATTTTATATTTTTAAAAATGGATGTGTTTTTATAAAGAAATGAGACAATTACATCCTCATCAGTTAGCCAAATAAAACTTCCTAATTACAATAATTGTTATACCTACATAGTGACCGGCCAAAGTGGGACTACCTAGAAACCGTACCCAACACCACCGGACGAAATGACACAAAAATAGGTCTATTTTTCAAAACGGACCAAATGGGAACGGCCGAAGTGGGCAATCACCTTTTTGGAGATGCTCTCCTCAAATAAAATAACAGCGACCATATGCGACTTCCGGTTATACCGGAAGTTGTATCAAATTTGCTGATTTTTCAATGGAGCACTGTATAATATATTTTCGAGGGGTTTCTCAAGTTAAACAATTTGTACACCTACTGCGGCAATACCTTGTAGTTCCAAAAATATTGCCGTAATCCCAATAGTATTGTGTAATCCCAAAAGTATTGCCGCATTTCCTATAATATGGCCGCATTTTCTAATAATATCGCCATAATCCCCATAGTATTTCCGCACTTTAAATGGATAACTCCTTGGGTGTCCTAGAGGAACATTCTATACTTTTTTTTTATTATTTGACCGTCTAAAATTGTTGCTAAACCCCCCCAAAATCAACGAATTTGCAGTACGCCCATGCATGGGATCCTAACATAATCGGTACAACGCTGCCACTTATCAGGCATCAACTAAGTGCCACGCATTTTTATTAAATTTAGCATCATCGCCACAAATCGAGCCCCCATTTTAAATATTGAGTTTAATATTTAATTTTCTGTTTTTCCGTTTGTCCAAAACGGCGGCAGTTGGAGAAAACTTTAAAAAAATTTATAGACCATTTTAGAGAATTTTCAGAAATAAAAAATCATACCTTTTTCAAGATTATATTTTATTAAAACTAGAAAATAGCATTCAGGTACTATAACATTCTAAAATTCCAAAAATCCATAATTAGCAAAAACAAAAAATTCTTTCACGGAAAAAATAATAAATTATAGAAAATGTCATACTTTTCTAGTGGTTGATCACCAAGATCCCATTGTTGGACCAAATTTTGGCCAGTAATTGACCAATAAGGTTTTTTAAATAAAACAACAGTTTCTTTGAAAACAAAGTATTATTAAAGGTTACGTATAATAAGGCTATATCACTAATGTTCTAATGCTACCTAAGTCATTTCTGTTATATAAAATTTTACATTATTTCTGTAGAAACTTTGTACCTCAAACGGTCTCCAGCACATATAATTTTTGGCTGTTCGAGTTTGGATACAAGTTGGTCTCGATTAACAGTAGGTACTAATGTAATTTTTTATAATTTTATATGTTGATTTGTCGCCATCAACAGCACAAAATGCTTGGACCTCTATTTTATTTGGACTAAAAATATTTTGAATGCAACAAACATATTTATGAGACGAGACATCTTCTTTCCAGGAAAAATAACTAAGTAAAAATCTCCTAACTTTTTCCCGTTCAACAATTTTAAAAGGTCTCTCTTTCACTGTCACTTGCAGTCATCTTCTACATCATCAATACTGCTTCCACTATCTTACCATTCTTCATATTCTTAAAAATTGAGTACTGAGGTATGTACTTACCTTTATATCACCAGTAGTTCACCACAACAGAGTCACTAATAAACTAAAAGATATTCAAATTTAAATAATAGAAAAAGCAAAATTGTCAACAATTTTCTAGTAGTAGATACAATATTGCCGTAATGCCGGCATGCATTGCCGTAATGCCGGCACATATTGCCGTTATGTCGATAGTATTGCCGTAATGTCGAAACGTATTGCCGTAATACCGATAATATTGCCTTACTGCTGGCAGTATTTCCATATTGCCGAAAAAATTACCATATTTCTGACAATATTGCTGAATTGCCGATTAGTATTGCTGTGTAATGCCGACAAATTTGTACACCTACTGCCAACATGAGGAACCCCTCGTATATTTTATAACTATATATTATATACAGTGTGTGTATAAAGTCTGGAAACGGCTTAATAACATCACAATTTACTGGCCGATTTAAACCAAATTTGGTACAGTTGTGTTAGAGGATCTAACGCACCGAATGACGATATTGGCGTTGTTGCCAGCTTTTTAGTTTGTCTGGAATTCGAACGAATTTTATATTTTTAAAAATAACACCCAGTATATTTTTACATTTTTTAATTCCACATAAAATTATAATTATTTTTTATTAAATGCATTATTAGTCTATACTTCATAGTTTCCGAGATATTGACTCTCGAATAGTGACATTTTTGAACTTTGACAGCTTATAACTTTCTAACAGTACGTCTTAGAGCAAAACGACTTACATGTCCCTATCTTCAATTTTTATTATCTTCCCAAAAAAATCAACTTCCGGTTAAACCGTTTTAACAAGTTTTATTGATTTTTGGCAAGAAGGCCGTGATAAACCAAAGTATTACTGCCCATTAGGATAGGCAGGTCTAAAGTTTCGAAAAAGGCGCCGTCTCCAACCGTAAGGAATAATAAAAAAAAAACATTGTGAAAAATAATTTTTATTAAACATTGACTTATAAAACAATTACCTATTATTAAAAGCATTCTCTTCTCTCACTAATTTTTTTAAATTGTTCCAAAACTACGTCAAAATAAACACTTTTATACAAATCCCTTTCTATGTACCCGTTGAGTCAACGATTGCGCGGAGTAATTTTATGCCTTGAAAATTAAGATTTGTCGATAATGCTTTTGTCTGAAGGTATGGTTGAATATCTGGCACATTTAAAAAATATTTTGAATTATACAGGATGCGCCCAAAAAGTAGGGTGTCATAAAGTTACATTTTTTTAAATGGGACACCCTATATATTTGAATACATTCATTAATTATACGTGTTATTTCATGCATTTTTATTAATGGTTTAATATACGAAAAGGTATATTTTAAGATAATTCGACTTGTAATGAAAATTTTCACTACTAAATAAAGTCAAAAATACATATTCACTATGAAATATTTGACATTTCATTTACAGGGTGTTTACTTTCTAGGACCAAAGTCAGAAAACTTCTAATTGAAAAATATCACTTTTATTAAACGGAACACCCTATATATTTTTCTGCCATCTTACAGCACGTCATAAACTCTTCAACTTTTGTAAAGAACGTCCTATTCCTATCTCTAATAGTTTTTGATATATTTTGATATTTCGAGATTTAATGTCCTCGTTATAGCATCTTTTGTGGTAGTACCTATTGTATTGCGGTAGGAAAAAAATTTGGAATTAATATATATGTGATTTTCAAATTATATATAATTTATTTTGTATTTTTGGGGGTTGCCCAAACCTGTAAACCTATAAAAGTTAACACCGATTTTTAATAATACCCGTTATAAAAATTCATAATCAGAATATCCGTTTTGATACCTGTAAAACTATTAAATTTCTCAGAACTTACTGTAAAACCACGTTAAATACTCAATAGTTGTTCAACAACAATGCATTGGTCACAATAATTACGAACCGATTTCTTTTACATGAAGAGATAAATACCATCTCCGTCTAGAGTTACAATTTGTCAAAAATAACAAATAGCGACGGACTTCGTTCTACAGGGGTCCTTTAAGCACATTAATAAGTTGAAAAGCACATCAAATGGATTCAGCCGGTAGTACAATAGACTGAGAACGGGAGCAGTGGGTTGGAAATGCCTACAAAAGCCTTAGAAATTAATGCCCATTGACGGGCTAATAGCGGCCCATGCAGACCTGAAGATTTGGTCCGTCAAACCGGCTGACGGGATGGTTTCAAGATGCTACGGTAAAAGAGCAACAGAAATGTTGGCTATTTTAATTAGGATGAACATAACTGAAAAACAAATTATAAAAGTTGAACACATTTTTTTAAAGTAAGGCGCAGCGCTTAAAATAATTTAAAACAATTTACTGCATGTGATAACTTAAATAAAATAACTTGGTATCTAATTAATAATGGTTTTCTAACCAAAAATATTTATAATATTAATATTAATAATATACATTTATTGTTATAATACATTCTTTAGCATTATTGCATTATTACAATTATGTAGGAAATATTACAAATTAAGTGCACAATATTAGTATGGCAGCCATGCATCTAGATTAAAATCCAGATACTGTTCAGGCCCTAATTTATATTGAATAATTTAAAATCTATAGTCGAAATCACGAAAAGTTTTAACGCGTTTAGGTTAGGTTCTGTCATATTTGACATAAATTGTGTGCAATATATGTCAAATATGACAGAACCTAACCTAAACGCGTTAAAACTTTACGTGATTTTGACTATAACTACTGTGCGAGCCACAATTATTTGCATCAAAGAGGGCCTTGCATCTAAGGACGTAATGCTTAGCCGTAGAGCTTAATACCTGTTGGGTGTCAGTAACTACCTGAATTAACAATCAATTAGTTATTCCGTCATCTTTGACAGTCGTTACAAGTAATTCTATTCATCGTTAATTTTTCCAATTTCTTGAACAATTCACACAATGGGCTTTACTGAATAGCACAAAACATTCATGGTTGAAGCTTATTTTCGAAACGGGTTTAGAGTAAATGGTGAGTGGCAATACAATCCCGGTTTGTGCATGGACGATTTTCACGAACATTTTCCTAACGTCGCTTTAATTGCTGGGGATTTTTGTCATTGCCTGAAAAGAACCGTGGCTGTGTTTAGGGAAACAGGTTCTATACAACACAAAAAAGGAGCAGAAAGACCATCTGTAAGAACAGAAGACAGAAGAACTTGTTGCAAACGTTCGTGAAATAATACAAAATACGCCAACAAATTGTATAAGACGCCTGTCCCAAGAAGTGGGAAGATCTTATGGAACATGCAGGACTATTCTTAAGAAGCAGCTAAATTTAGTTTCTTATTAAGTGCAAGTATTCCAAGATACAAGAAAGGATTATCCAAAAATGTGGTAACATTTCTTCAGAGATGCTGGTTTCGAAAATATGAAGAGACTTGTGAATTTATGCTTGGAGCATGGCGGTGGCCAATTTCAGCAATTTATGTAATTCTTTTTATTTATCTTTCTGTAGCTATACAGGGTGATTCATTAAGGATGGTGACCGGCCATATCTCGGAAACTACTAGGCATAGAAACTTGTAGAAAAAAAAATATGATTAAAGCGGTCATAAAAAAATTCTGGAAATTACTTTTAAGTTCCTCATTTCGCCGCAAGGGGGCATAATTAAATTTTTTTTTTTAATTCTAAATTTCTCCGAAATTTCCCATATTAAGGTATAACTATCATTACATCATCGAAAAGCTTAGACAATTCTGCATCATTTTGGTTTAAGACTCATTGGCGTACCGACCTTGATAAGAGTGGGGGAAGCTATTAAATATGTAAACATTAAAATCGCTGTAACTTCTAAATGACTTATCCGATTTTACTAAATTTAAGCTTGTTTGGAAGGGAAAGGTAAGTATCTTCAATCGCCGTAGCCAACAGTACACGATAGTGTTTAATAAAATTGCTAGAGGGCGCATTTTGTAATAATAACGGTTTTTTCGATTTTATCCCGGAAATTCAAATCATACGGTATAACTATGACATCATAATCGAAAAGTAGATGAAATTTGCAAGAAAAGATGTGAAGACCGCTTCGATATCTTTGTTCGTTTCAGAGTTATTGCCAAAACAATAATTTTTAATACAAATTGCGCCCTCTAGCAATTTTATTAGAAACTATCTTGTACCATTAAATACGACAATTAAAGGTTCTTCCAAACAAGCTTAAATTTAGTAAAATCGGATAAGTCGTTTAGAAGTTACAGCGATTTTAATGTTTACACTTTCAATAGCTTCTCCCACTCTTATCAAGTGAAACTGTAAACATTAAAATCGCTGTAACTTCTAAACGACTTAACCGATTTTACTAAAGTTAAGCTTGTTTGGAAGAGAAAGGTAAGTACCTTTAATTGTCGTATCCAATGGTACAAGATAATTTCTAATAAAATTGCTAGAGGGCGCAATTTGTATTAAAAATTATTGTTTTGGTAATAACTCTGAACCGAACAAAGATATCGAACTGCGGTCTTCACATCTTTTCTTGCAAATTTCATCTACTTTTCGATTATGATGTCATAGTTATACCGTATGATTTGAATTTCCGGGATAAAATCGACAAAACTGTTATTATTACAAATTGCGCCCTCTAGCAATTTTATTAAACACTATCGTGTACTATTGGATACGGCGATTGAAGATACTTACCTTTTCCTTCCAAATAAGCTTAAATTTAGTAAAATCGGAAAAGTCGTTTACAAGTTACAGCGATTTTAATGTTTACACATTCAATAGCTTCCCCCACTCTTATCAAGGCCGGTACGCCAATGAGCCTTAAACCAAAATGATGCAGAATTGTCTAAGCTTTTCGATGATGTAATCAGAGTTATACCTTAATATGGGAAATTTCGAAGAAATTTAGAATTAAAAAAAAAATTTAATTGTGCCCCCTTGCGGCGAAATGAAGGAACTTAAAAGTAATTTCCAGAATTTTCTCATGACCGCTTTAATCATATTTTTTTTTCTCCAAGTTTCTATGCCTAGTAGTTTCCGAGATATGGCCGGTCGCCACCCTTAATGAATCACCCAGTATTCCTACTTTGTTAATTTTCTAACCATCAAAAATAAATTTGTATTTGTCTACTTATTTTATTACTCATTAGTTTGGCATATCATGTCATAATAAGAATTTTACAAAATTTTAAACTAGATTTGTTAGATATATCGTCCCCATATCATTGTGATCTAAACCAAGCCCTACGTTTTTTAATCCAAGCCCTCTTCGATGCAAGTAATTTTTGCTGGCACGGTAAAACTAGTTTTTATTTCAACACGCGTGTGATATAAAGCACTTTCTAGTCAAGTTAACCGTGCTTTTTTTCTCATTTTTATAGTCATAGGTGGTCGTAGGAAACTATATTTTTTGTATTGTTTAAACTTAAACTTCTACCTATACATTTTAAAATCATTGACAATGTAATTTTTCTTGTAAATTCGGAGAAAGCATTTAAATAACTGCGATATGCAAAATAGATTATTTATAGGTGTTATGTTACACTCATTTGTTTGTGACCATTGATCTCGCCATTGTTGTATGTGTGTTTAATTAGTTCGATATCACAAAGTATAAGAAATCCTGTGTTTTACTAATTCTAAGCAGCGACGAATAAGCAAACCATTTTACATGCATTAAAGGATGCTATTTACCAAGCACGTACCCATTTACCTATGAAATACAATTATTATTAGTTCAGTTAGTTAAAAACAAATAACATATTAAATTGAGAGGCAAATTGAATCGCGCAAATTTTATAATGGATATTTACTACCGGTGGGTTTGTTCGCCTCAGTTAACATTAAAAATAAATATTTCCTAAATTTTTTACATTTCAATCATCCTATCAAATAACACTTGTTGGTATGTTGGTGTTCTCCTATTTCAACTGAGGGAGGCTTTTATCTCTATCTTTACCAAATGTTTTCAGTATGTTCGAAGCACGATGCGGTTAGTAAGGAATTTAGATACAGAATGTGATAATTTGTACATTTTGAAACCAGATATTTTTGCAATAACGATATTCTTTTCTTTATGGTCTTATGGTTCAAGTGTTAACGAACTTCACATAATATATAGTTCAAAACCATATGCCATATTAAATAGGTAAAGAAATTAATTAGGTGATGGTATCTAATTATTGTTATATTTGTTAACTAATTTTTTACTTATTAATAATTGCTTTGAGCACTAAGTATATGAATATTGCTCTTTTTGTAATAATGGCCGATTTTTATATTATTGGGAATGCTTTTAAATAGAATACCGCCCACTTAATCAAGAATCGCTCGGACCCGTCAAATTAATTTGTTTTAAATTTATTTTCTTTAGAGAAAAGATATTATACAGGGTTGATCATAAAAATGCTATGTGTATCAACATTAATTTTTTTAGTAACATATATTGTATATTTTTACATTCTACAATACATTTTTCATAAATCATGACCCATAATATCTAGGTATCTTCGCAAAAATCATTTTTTGAACAAAAAAGTATCCTTGAAGAAGTAGTCCATGCTCAAAATGGAGTTAAATGTATAGAAAAAAGAAAAGCACAAGTCTTTCTCCACAAGTTTATTAGAATAACTATAGGCGAACCTAGAATAATTCTTAATAATTCGACATGTTTCTAGTGTAGAAACACTAATCATCAGGAAAACAAAGTAAATAGTACAATGCTGATGTTGTTAGCGATAGAGAAAATAATAAGTGGCATCAAGGCCGTAGCCAGGGGGAGGATCCCCCCCCCCCCCGAAATAAAAAAAATATTTATTTTAGACCTTTAATAAGTATTAATGAGACTGCAGTTATATACAGTGCGCCCGTCTCACCTTGTTGTTACACAACATAATAGTTAATCTTATTTACGGGCTACAATGGCTGCAGATCGCCTTAATGGTCTGGCTTTCCTATAATATGTCCACCGTGATAAAAACGTAGATGTAAACAAAATCATAAATATTTTCTCTTCCAAGAACAGGAAACTTGATTTTGTAATTTAGTACAAAGTAAGTAGATACTTCTGATATTTTTTTTGTTGTTGTTGTTTTTTTTTTCCGTTTTCATTCTTATTTTCTTTTTGATCTTATTATTACATAATATAATTTATTATAATAATTATTATACTTAGATATAATTATGACTTAATATAAGAGACATGTTAATTAGTAAAATAAATAGTTTATTGTTTATTTTGTCGACCGACCTTTCGAATTTCGAATTTCTTTTAAATTAAAAGATTTAAAAGAGTGTTTTAAAGTCTGGCATATTGCCGCAGATTAAGCTTGACGGTTATTTCACCCAAAAAAGGGCGTGGCACCCAAAACATTTTCGAAGAGCGCCTTCGGCGCAGTTCCCTTTCGCACCACCCCCTAGAACAAATTCTAAATCCGCCACTGGAACAACCCCCCCCCCCCCCCCGAAATTATTTTCTGGCTACGGCCTTGAGTGGCATTGAGCCGTAATGGAGCTTTCAATGGTGTACACGAGGTGTAAAAAATGAATAGTCAGAAGACCGACAAGAATTCAGGATACTGGAAAGTCAAGGGGCAGAACAATGAAGAGAGCAAAAGAAAATTAGAGAGTTTTAAAAGACTTTGTCAAAATCATTTAGGTACCTATAAGTAGTGAATTGAGGGAAAGAAAAATCTTAAGTTTCAATAAACAAATAAAGTAGTGAAATGAGAGAGAAAAAAAAATTGTAAAAGTCAAAGCATCTGTAAAAGATAAAAAAAGGGAAATGTAGCAAATGAAATTTAATAAAATGAGGTAGATTGGCTTACCATTTAGCTATACTATAAGTCGGATATAATAGTCAGTGCCTCATTCTTAGTTTTAGGGCGCACCAAGAGGGGTAAGGAACGAGAGAAGGAAATTCCAGTGGCGGGTACATTTTCTTTGTAAATTAATTTTTTATTATAACTATAATGGAATAGTAATAAGTAGACTTAGACAAATATGCACTTAAGAAAATAAAAAAAAGAATTTATGAGCGTAACAATGCATGATTTTAGTCCAAAATATGCAAAAAAACGTATATTCAAAATTAAGTCTAGTAATAAGAAACAAAATTGTAATACAAACAAATAGTATTATGTATTTATTAAGCCTAGGAAAAAAGAGTCATGGATGATAAGGCATTTTTCTTATAAAACATCATATTGAAAGTTGCATCAAAAGTTTAAATCAAAAATCAATAACATTTTAAGTTTATCATTCGTTATCGGAGGTTTGATCAGAATTTGACTAAGACTCATTACTATCACTACTTTCGGAACCAAGATTGATAATAAGAGGTTCAACTACAACTTCGACCGTAGTATCCGAATCTCACATTTTTTGTTCTTGTTTTATCACATGTCCGATACACTTCTGCCAATTATCAGCTGTAACGTTATCAATAGCTTCGTTTAAGATTTAACGTAATTTAATTTAAATGTTGCGTTTTTTTCTGGCAACTTCACCTTTTATCTGGGCCCATATAAGTTTGATAGGGTTTAATTCACAATGATATGGCGGTAATCGCAATAGAGTAACACCACGTTTATCCGCCATTTCATCGACAATAACATATTTAATATACTTGTCTTTATGACCACGGACAATATCAAGCAATTGTACTTTAAGCATATTTTCACCAAATGATATGTTGTCTTTTGATTTTAACCAGTCGATTATGTCGGCTTTTCGCCAAAAAGTGGGTATTCTTTCTACTTGCGCCCTCTAGCAATTTTATTAGAAACTATCTTGTACCATTAAATACGACAATTAAAGGTTCTTCCAAACAAGCTTAAATTTAGTAAAATCGGATAAGTCGTTTAGAAGTTACAGCGATTTTAATGTTTACACTTTCAATAGCTTCTCCCACTCTTATCAAGTGAAACTGTAAACATTAAAATCGCTGTAACTTCTAAACGACTTAACCGATTTTACTAAAGTTAAGCTTGTTTGGAAGAGAAAGGTAAGTACCTTTAATTGTCGTATCCAATGGTACAAGATAATTTCTAATAAAATTGCTAGAGGGCGCAATTTGTATTAAAAATTATTGTTTTGGTAATAACTCTGAACCGAACAAAGATATCGAACTGCGGTCTTCACATCTTTTCTTGCAAATTTCATCTACTTTTCGATTATGATGTCATAGTTATACCGTATGATTTGAATTTCCGGGATAAAATCGACAAAACTGTTATTATTACAAATTGCGCCCTCTAGCAATTTTATTAAACACTATCGTGTACTATTGGATACGGCGATTGAAGATACTTACCTTTTCCTTCCAAATAAGCTTAAATTTAGTAAAATCGGAAAAGTCGTTTACAAGTTACAGCGATTTTAATGTTTACACATTCAATAGCTTCCCCCACTCTTATCAAGGCCGGTACGCCAATGAGCCTTAAACCAAAATGATGCAGAATTGTCTAAGCTTTTCGATGATGTAATCAGAGTTATACCTTAATATGGGAAATTTCGAAGAAATTTAGAATTAAAAAAAAAAATTTAATTGTGCCCCCTTGCGGCGAAATGAAGGAACTTAAAAGTAATTTCCAGAATTTTCTCATGACCGCTTTAATCATATTTTTTTTTCTCCAAGTTTCTATGCCTAGTAGTTTCCGAGATATGGCCGGTCGCCACCCTTAATGAATCACCCAGTATTCCTACTTTGTTAATTTTCTAACCATCAAAAATAAATTTGTATTTGTCTACTTATTTTATTACTCATTAGTTTGGCATATCATGTCATAATAAGAATTTTACAAAATTTTAAACTAGATTTGTTAGATATATCGTCCCCATATCATTGTGATCTAAACCAAGCCCTACGTTTTTTAATCCAAGCCCTCTTCGATGCAAGTAATTTTTGCTGGCACGGTAAAACTAGTTTTTATTTCAACACGCGTGTGATATAAAGCACTTTCTAGTCAAGTTAACCGTGCTTTTTTTCTCATTTTTATAGTCATAGGTGGTCGTAGGAAACTATATTTTTTGTATTGTTTAAACTTAAACTTCTACCTATACATTTTAAAATCATTGACAATGTAATTTTTCTTGTAAATTCGGAGAAAGCATTTAAATAACTGCGATATGCAAAATAGATTATTTATAGGTGTTATGTTACACTCATTTGTTTGTGACCATTGATCTCGCCATTGTTGTATGTGTGTTTAATTAGTTCGATATCACAAAGTATAAGAAATCCTGTGTTTTACTAATTCTAAGCAGCGACGAATAAGCAAACCATTTTACATGCATTAAAGGATGCTATTTACCAAGCACGTACCCATTTACCTATGAAATACAATTATTATTAGTTCAGTTAGTTAAAAACAAATAACATATTAAATTGAGAGGCAAATTGAATCGCGCAAATTTTATAATGGATATTTACTACCGGTGGGTTTGTTCGCCTCAGTTAACATTAAAAATAAATATTTCCTAAATTTTTTACATTTCAATCATCCTATCAAATAACACTTGTTGGTATGTTGGTGTTCTCCTATTTCAACTGAGGGAGGCTTTTATCTCTATCTTTACCAAATGTTTTCAGTATGTTCGAAGCACGATGCGGTTAGTAAGGAATTTAGATACAGAATGTGATAATTTGTACATTTTGAAACCAGATATTTTTGCAATAACGATATTCTTTTCTTTATGGTCTTATGGTTCAAGTGTTAACGAACTTCACATAATATATAGTTCAAAACCATATGCCATATTAAATAGGTAAAGAAATTAATTAGGTGATGGTATCTAATTATTGTTATATTTGTTAACTAATTTTTTACTTATTAATAATTGCTTTGAGCACTAAGTATATGAATATTGCTCTTTTTGTAATAATGGCCGATTTTTATATTATTGGGAATGCTTTTAAATAGAATACCGCCCACTTAATCAAGAATCGCTCGGACCCGTCAAATTAATTTGTTTTAAATTTATTTTCTTTAGAGAAAAGATATTATACAGGGTTGATCATAAAAATGCTATGTGTATCAACATTAATTTTTTTAGTAACATATATTGTATATTTTTACATTCTACAATACATTTTTCATAAATCATGACCCATAATATCTAGGTATCTTCGCAAAAATCATTTTTTGAACAAAAAAGTATCCTTGAAGAAGTAGTCCATGCTCAAAATGGAGTTAAATGTATAGAAAAAAGAAAAGCACAAGTCTTTCTCCACAAGTTTATTAGAATAACTATAGGCGAACCTAGAATAATTCTTAATAATTCGACATGTTTCTAGTGTAGAAACACTAATCATCAGGAAAACAAAGTAAATAGTACAATGCTGATGTTGTTAGCGATAGAGAAAATAATAAGTGGCATCAAGGCCGTAGCCAGGGGGAGGATCCCCCCCCCCCCGAAATAAAAAAAATATTTATTTTAGACCTTTAATAAGTATTAACGAGACTGCAGTTATATACAGTGCGCCCGTCTCACCTTGTTGTTACACAACATAATAGTTAATCTTATTTACGGGCTACAATGGCTGCAGATCGCCTTAATGGTCTGGCTTTCCTATAATATGTCCACCGTGATAAAAACGTAGATGTAAACAAAATCATAAATATTTTCTCTTCCAAGAACAGGAAACTTGATTTTGTAATTTAGTACAAAGTAAGTAGATACTTCTGATATTTTTTTTGTTGTTGTTGTTTTTTTTTTCCGTTTTCATTCTTATTTTCTTTTTGATCTTATTATTACATAATATAATTTATTATAATAATTATTATACTTAGATATAATTATGACTTAATATAAGAGACATGTTAATTAGTAAAATAAATAGTTTATTGTTTATTTTGTCGACCGACCTTTCGAATTTCGAATTTCTTTTAAATTAAAAGATTTAAAAGAGTGTTTTAAAGTCTGGCATATTGCCGCAGATTAAGCTTGACGGTTATTTCACCCAAAAAAGGGCGTGGCACCCAAAACATTTTCGAAGAGCGCCTTCGGCGCAGTTCCCTTTCGCACCACCCCCTAGAACAAATTCTAAATCCGCCACTGGAACAACCCCCCCCCCCCGAAATTATTTTCTGGCTACGGCCTTGAGTGGCATTGAGCCGTAATGGAGCTTTCAATGGTGTACACGAGGTGTAAAAAATGAATAGTCAGAAGACCGACAAGAATTCAGGATACTGAAAAGTCAAGGGGCAGAACAATGAAGAGAGCAAAAGAAAATTAGAGAGTTTTAAAAGACTTTGTCAAAATCATTTAGGTACCTATAAGTAGTGAATTGAGGGAAAGAAAAATCTTAAGTTTCAATAAACAAATAAAGTAGTGAAATGAGAGAGAAAAAAAAATTGTAAAAGTCAAAGCATCTGTAAAAGATAAAAAAAGGGAAATGTAGCAAATGAAATTTAATAAAATGAGGTAGATTGGCTTACCATTTAGCTATACTATAAGTCGGATATAATAGTCAGTGCCTCATTCTTAGTTTTAGGGCGCACCAAGAGGGGTAAGGAACGAGAGAAGGAAATTCCAGTGGCGGGTACATTTTCTTTGTAAATTAATTTTTTATTATAACTATAATGGAATAGTAATAAGTAGACTTAGACAAATATGCACTTAAGAAAATAAAAAAAAGAATTTATGAGCGTAACAATGCATGATTTTAGTCCAAAATATGCAAAAAAACGTATATTCAAAATTAAGTCTAGTAATAAGAAACAAAATTGTAATACAAACAAATAGTATTTTGTATTTATTAAGCCTAGGAAAAAAGAGTCATGGATGATAAGGCATTTTTCTTATAAAACATCATATTGAAAGTTGCATCAAAAGTTTAAATCAAAAATCAATAACATTTTAAGTTTATCATTCGTTATCGGAGGTTTGATCAGAATTTGACTAAGACTCATTACTATCACTACTTTCGGAACCAAGATTGATAATAAGAGGTTCAACTACAACTTCGACCGTAGTATCCGAATCTCACATTTTTTGTTCTTGTTTTATCACATGTCCGATACACTTCTGCCAATTATCAGCTGTAACGTTATCAATAGCTTCGTTTAAGATTTAACGTAATTTAATTTAAATGTTGCGTTTTTTTCTGGCAACTTCACCTTTTATCTGGGCCCATATAAGTTTGATAGGGTTTAATTCACAATGATATGGCGGTAATCGCAATAGAGTAACACCACGTTTATCCGCCATTTCATCGACAATAACATATTTAATATACTTGTCTTTATGACCACGGACAATATCAAGCAATTGTACTTTAAGCATATTTTCACCAAATGATATGTTGTCTTTTGATTTTAACCAGTCGATTATGTCGGCTTTTCGCCAAAAAGTGGGTATTCTTTCTACTCGCTGACTGTGATACGGCGCATTATCTATTACGATTAGGTACCGAACCGGGCTCCACGCACATCAATACGGTCGCAAACCACTTTTCAAACACTCCAGCATTCATATCCTCATGGTAGTCGCCAGTCTTCCTAGATTCGAAAACGAAGAAGAATTACTTTCTTTCTACCTCTTTCCCTTCTTTTTATCAACGTAAAGTGATCTGAAAACTGTCCGAGAAGACAATTGTGTTAAATTTCCGTACAATTCTGCTGTATCCTCCGCGCCTAAATCGGGATTTCGAGCACGAATACTTTCATAAACGGTTTTTACCAACGCATGTTCGGCCACAGTTAAATCTCTTTTCACCTTTTTTCGCAAGGGGGCCAAGACTTGTCGAAGCTTCGCCCTGTTCCATTTTACAAATTAATATTTTGAATTAACAATACAAAAACAAAACAATTACCTAAACCCGCAAGCGCGCCTATTCAACAGGCCTCGACAAGGCCCATGCTCGTTTACTGTCACAACGTTGCAACGTCCACCTGGTGGTCGTAAAATATCAGGACAAATACGTCCGTCGATCGCGAACCTCTGTTAACATAGAACATAGAACTGCGTCAAATGTTCCGCGTAATCTCCTGTAACGGGCCACAATGAATTTCGCAGCGATACACGTTTTGTGTCGACACGCTGGTGCCCTCATTAGAATAAGCGGCATTTTGCGAGCCTTTCATATAAAGATTTATTTATTATTTTAAGCCGCTCTTGTTGTGTTATTTCTGAACTAGTGACTGACGTCACTGACTATTATTTCCGACTTATAGTATAGAAGTAAAATGCTGTTGTGGTACCAGGCTTGTTACGGCCCAGTTACTCCGGCAGGAGTCAAATTATACATCACATTGTGTGCAAAATTAATAAATTTAAAATATTTGAAAAAACGATTTTAATTTTACTAGAAAGCTAAAGCTTAGAAAGCTAAAAGCTGTCAAAGTTCAAAAACGTCATTTTTCAAATATCGATATCTCGGAAACTATTAAATATAGACCAGTAATGCATTTATAAAAAAAATATTATAATTTTATGTAGAATGTGAAAATTTAATAATATACAGGGTATTCCATTTGAAAAATCACAACTTTATGTGACCACACTTTTTTGGGCCACCCTGTATATGAGAAAATATTTTCCGGAAGTACCCCGTACTATGCGGTTTGAGTCGGCATGTTAATAAAATTCCTAACCCCATTCGTATAGTAGCTATGGAAGCTTGACGCACTATTGCAGGACCCTGTATAATTAATATTAATAAATTCATTCTAATTTTGTATGATTTACAGTAGTTGTAAAATAAGAGTGTAATAGGCATCATAGCCATACATATTACTTTGCTTATAAATTACTCAATCATAAAACAACATACAAACTTATAAACTAATGAACCTTATAAGGCACACAACCTTATAAATTGTATAACGTATTGGACATTTTATAGGCATATCGATTATAAAAACAGACAAAAATTTCTAACCTACCGATGTTTCCTGGTGCAATTTAAATTCAAATAGATGTTTCAAACTTTGTAATGTAAGGGTAAGGGATCAGTATACGTTACCAGTAAGTAAATATATTTATAACTAGATAATATATAATATAGGATATCATTGGGCAAGATAAAAAAAAATATATGACTAGATAGGCCATAAAATATAAAAAATGTATTTATTTATAAGTGGTATTCATAATGAACCATAAAAACAAAAAAAAATAATAATTAAACTTTTATTTATCTTTTACGGGCTTTCATGGGGTCCTCGTCCCCAATCTCACGTAACGACGTAACTGACAAAAATCGAAAAAGTGAGTACGTCGTCAAAAATATTTCCTCATAATATGCATCCTTCTTTTCAAGAACCGACGAAAGTTAAAAAAAAAAGATTTAATGTCTCTATGTTCTGGTAATACGCCTGTTATACGAAGCTATATAGAATTTCAACAGTTTCTCACTACCATACCTATTAGAATTAATGTTTGTAGTTTTGTTTCTAAAATTCAGTGTTTTACTCCGTTAAATCTTCCACTTAACGTAATTTTTTGTAATAAAGGACCTATATAGCCACCTAGCAAATGATTTTAGTGTTGTTAATGAGTTAATTTTTGGTAAAAATGCAAATACTTACCCAAATCAATATGATGTATCTAGTTCGCACAAAAAAAAATAACAAAAAAGTCGTAACTTAATTTTTTTCAAAAAAAATAAAAATTTCTTTTTGACCAAATATAAGCATTGACATAGCCAAATTTCATGATTGCTGCGTTATAAATACAACTTTTGCAGTTAGTTTATTGTCTGCATATATTTATTATCTTCTCTCCTCTAAAATTTGTAAAATGTCATTTTCGTGGTTACGTGAGATAGGGGACGTCCTAATTGGCACCTATGAGTTTTTGTGAATAGGATGTTTCAGGACTCTAGGACTAGCAGAAATAAATATTTCAAACCGACTTTTTTTTAAAGAACTTATATAAAGTCATTTTTGCCAGAGATTATGGTGCCATGATCTACTTGTACACTTGTACAGAGAGTTTCAGGTCGATGGTGCTGCTGCAAGCGTCAAAAAATTATCAATTCATCCACACTTTCGCCTTACAGTATTTTTTTTGAAACATATTTCTCTTATTCCGGTAATATGTATGTGTATCATGTACACAATATGACGATCTTTACGACTATCATTACGATTTAATTTTCATAAAATTCACTCTGTATAACGACCGTTTTGAGAACAAACGTTTAGCACGGCTGAGGGTCCTAGATAGAGATGCTGTACGCCGATAACACTCCTCTAAAAACCATATAGAAGTATTATAGTCTATTTATAGGCATTGTCAGTGTTCAGCGCTGTTCATTTTAATGTGTTTGTTTTTCTCCCGTGGGAGCAAGCGAGAGAATGTATTTACAGCATCCAATGTTGAAAAGAGAGCGAATATATCTCTTAAAAGTATCAGGTTACATTAGGCCGACAGCTGTTTTTAGTGTGTGTGGAATGAAGGATTGATGTTGGATGTTGGCTATGGCAGAACACAATATGGAATGCAACGTTTTAAATAAAATTTAGTAAAGCGTTTTGTTATACGTGATGTGCGATAAGATACGCATAAAAATGTACAAGGGTTTATAAGAAAATGTCATTACATTGCTACATCCAAAAGTGTTTTTTTTTAAGTATGTATTTTTATTGCATTCCGTATAGCAGCGGTTCCCAAACTTTTTAAGTCGCGGAGCACTTTTCGACAGGAAAATTTAACGCGGAGCACCTGAGTAGGCCGTTTGATGGTTCCAACTGCATGTAACTAGATATAGGTATTTGTTCGATTTTAGAAACGTGCATTGAAAAAAAAATATTTATTTCGATACAAAAATGGACCATAAAACATACATCCAAAAACAAAACTACAAATACTTAATAAAACCACCAACTTTTCTAATGAGAAGGATGTGCTTGTTTTAATTTGCTTAATGCAGTTATGTTAGGTTCAATTTCGGACAACTGTAAACGAATATCAGGCTCTGCATTAAGGCGCGACCGGTATTTAGTTTTGGTCATGAGATAAGCAGAAAATCCAGCTTCACATAAATAAGTAGTAGCAAAAGGAAGCAGAATAGTTTTTGCTTTATCTGACAAAAGATGAAACATCTCTAAGTTTACACCAAAATTCTGATATTGATGACTTTAAAAATATATCTCCTATTCCAGAATCAGATGTCAAGTCGATCAAACTGTAGTGGATGGCGAAATAAAGGCACTTGGAAGATTTTATACTTCTTGTATTTTTTATAATGTTTTACAAGATGGCAAATTAGCACAACTTACTTCTAAATCTTAACAACGAAAAATTATAATGAATGAATAATATCTTACTAACTTCTCTAGTGGTTTTATATAGTTAAAAATAATGAGGATTTAATTACGTTAAATATAGATTGCAATTATCTTCTAATAGAAAGTCCAGTATGACAATTTATTTACTTAAGAACAAAGAAATATTCATGTGATTCAATAATAGTGTTTACAATCATTTATCTTAATGACTAAAGGGACAATTTAGGAAAGTTACAAATAAAATATTGTTTTGCAGAAAAATATAATATTATATGTATGCTAAAAAAAATATATGTATAAATTATACACATTGCAAATAGGCACATTACACCTCCCTCCTTAAAATAAAAGTTTGAATAATATGAAAACTTTTTATTTAGTATTAATTAGAAGGTATCTTTTAATTTTGCTATTCTAGCACTACGTCTTATTGGAGTATCTTCATTTTGAATTTCACATTGTGTAGTATTTGGTAGTTGAATCTCTTCACAATGTTTTGATACTTTTCTTTTACAAATGTTAAAGGTAAGGCAGTTTGTAATTTGTGCACACTTGCTAGATGTGTCAATATGACTATGACTACATTTATTTCGTATAAACCTAAAGATCTTATATCCTATATATAATAAAAATAATTTAACAAGAGAAAGAAATATAAAGGTAAAATAAGAATTATTAGATATTTTACTAACAAAAGATTCATTTGACAATTCCTCTGATAACTCTTCTAAGTGTTTTAACTTATCACTAGCGAAATTTAGTGAGTCAGTATCAAGGTTTTTAAGAATGGGAGTTAATTGCAAATTTTCCTTGGTATTATTACTTGGTTTTTTATAGCAATCGTCATCGAATTCAAAATTGGGTATTATGGGTACGAAACTACTTTCTGAAATAATAGGTTCAGAAGAAAGCATTACTGAACTAGTATAAACTTTGCAATTTGCGGTAAGGGTTAAAATACCTGTGTTATTTAGAATTAAATTTGTTACTTTTTTAGATTCACAACTTAAGGTAATATCTGTGGCTTTTGGAAGAACATATATCCATGAATTAGGTGTTATTAACTTATGCCACATTTCTGTACTTGTGTGTAAAGTACGTGTATCACAATTTTCTGGAATTGTTGACATAACTGATAACAATTCTGTTTCGCAAATTGGTCTATAGTTTGTAAAATACAAAGGTTCATTATTATCACATATAATATTAGATTGATCTATATTTTTACAATTTTCGAGTGAATTTAACGTAGTATATACATTTCTATTTTCCGAAAGGACTAAAAATTTGATACTTGGCAATATAAACAGATATGATTGAAATTTCTGTCGGTAAACAGGTAAAGGTATTAGATTGTAAAGGTAATATTGATTTTGACTAACAAGAGGAAGTCTTAAAATAAAAATAATTCTTTCTTCAGAAAAATAGTATTGAATTTTAGTAAGTTCAAGCAAAAAGTGACTGTTTTGAATATTAAGAGGTAATGGATAAGTTGCAGATGTTGGTAAATAAGGTAAGGTTTTTATTAGTTCATTAATTAATTGTTGAGGTGATATTACGAAAGGGTGAACAGAATTTGATTTTGCAAAGAGAATAGCGTTGATTATAGTTGATATTTCGTTTTGTAGTTCATTCGTAAATAACATGAGAAAAGCAAAATGTTCTTCGATTGTTTGTTTCATTTCTAAGTTGAATATTTTATTATTTAAATCTTTTGAATAATTACTTAATTTTTCAAAATTTTCATTAAATATTTTTCTATTTTGATCTAAATTTGTTATAGTATTATTAAAGTTACTAATTGTACTTCTTACGACTTGAATTTGTTGTGATAGTAAATTAACTACATGTTTTTCATTATCTTGTACGCTGTTTAAGGCTTGATTAAAATAATTTCCGTCGTTTTCATCGAGAGTACCAAATATAGTTTTGAAAGTTGAACCAATGATGTTAAACCAACCTCGTTTTTGTCTATGACGTCCCATTAATTCTTTTAAGGCTTGTTCTTTTTGAAACAGTTCAGGAATATTTGTTTTTAATAAATTTAAAGGAGTGGTACATAAAAATAGTTCTTTGTATATAATTTCATTTTGACAAAGTTGAGAGGTTTTTTGGTAAGATGTTTCTACAAAATTAAGTTTTTCATTAAGAGGTTTTAAATCTAAGTAGCTTACTAAATTCCAGTGTCTTTCTGTTATTTTTATGTTTTTAATCTGTTCATAATATATTCCGGCAGGTTGATAAATAGGGGTGTTGACATATTGTCCAGAACAGTGATGAATATTCCATAAAGTTAGACATCTGAAACAAAGGCTTGTTTCAATTTATTTACATGTACTTTAGATTTTTTATTTTTTATTTGAAGGGTACAATTTACGGGGGAATTAACTTCGATAATTTTATAAGGTCCTTCATAATGAGGTGTTAACTTTTTAGATTTACCTGGTTTAGTTTTTTCATTTAATAAAAATACGAGATCTCCTACTTGAAATTCAACGTTGTTTACTTTTCTATCATAATATTTTTTATTTGTGATTTTGCTTTCGATTGCATTATTTTTTGCGATTTCATGAGATTTTTGCATACGCATTTTAAGTATATCTAGATAATCGTCGTAAGTATATTTAAATTCTGGTTCTTTTGTTATTGAACTAGGAATATTTGGTTTTGTACCAAAGATTAATTCGTGAGGTGAGAATTTGGTTGATGTGTGAGGTGTTGTATTGTATGAAAACATAGCGTGATCGATCCAATCATCCCAATTAGTTTGGTCTTGATTTATATAGTGTTTCAAATAGTCGGCTAAAGTAGCATGACTTCTTTCTAGTGCACCATTACTCTGGGGGTGATATGTAGTACAATTAATTTGTTTAATTTTAAAATATTTAGCTACTTGATTTAATAGTTTTGATGTGAAATCTTTGCCTTGATCTGTAACAATACATTTAGGAATACCGAATTTACAAATAAAATTATTTGCAAAATTTTTTGCAATTGTAATTGCTTCATGATTAGGTATAGCATAAGCTTGTGAAAATTTTGTTAAGTCGTCTTGGAGAGTTAAGATATATTTATTTCCTTTTTCTGTTAAAGGTAAAGGGCCAACAATGTCTAAAAATATTTTTTCTAAAGGGTTAGAACTTGTCGTAGTGATTTCCATGGGTTTTACTGTTTTATTTCGAACTAATTTATTTTTTTGACAAGATTCACAGGATTTAATGAAGTTTTTTATATCTGATTTCATATTAGACCAATGGTATGTTTGTTTGATACGATTATATGTGCGATGAAAACCCGAATGACCAGAGGTGGGGTTAGTATGATTTTCGTGTAGTATGATAGGTATGTCTGAATCTTTAGGAGTTTTAAGTATATCATGACATATTTTTACTGTAATGTTAGTGTTTTTAAAAATGTATCTAAGCATTGCTCTTATTTTATTCCAATTTAGTTTACTATAGGAAAATTGTATTCTAGGCATGAATATAATTTGTTGGTTTGTTTCTAGTAACTTGTTTTTTAATTTTATTAAAATATTAAACAAATCTTCGTATGAAATTGATTCCCAATAATGTTTATTTATAAATCCATAAAATATTGAAAAGTTATCTTGTTTTATCGTAATAAGATCTAGTTGATTTGGATTTAACTTTTTTAATTTTTCTATGTGATTAAATTTTTTATTTATTTCCTCTTGAGAAGGTTCAGTAATCTGTAAATCGCATGAATAAAATATGCATGTATTATTTTGGCAATCAGAAATTTTGTTGCTTATCTCTTCTATATTATTGTTGGTAATTACAGTGGTTAAAAGCTTCTCATTGAAATCCTTAAAGGTGTTAATGGGTTTACTTTGTGTGTGGTTTACGTTAGATAATGAGGTGTTAGGTAAAATTTCAGTGTTATCAATCGTATTTGGTAGTAATTTATGATCTATGGTAAGAGGAGGTCTACTTAGGCAATCAGCGTTTTGGTTAGTTTTACCTGGTTTATATTCGATTTTATAATCATATTCTTCAAGAATTAATCTCCACCTTACGAGACGTGATCCTGGATCCTTTACATTAAATAACCATGTAAGAGGTTTATGATCTGTTAAGATAATGAATTGACGTCCATATAGATAAGGTCTAAAGTGTTTCACACTCCATACAATACTTAAGAGTTCACGTTCGGTAGTACTATAATTTGATTCTGCGTGATTAAGTGTACGACTAGCATAAGCAATAGGTAAATCATTAGGAGGTTTATTTTGCGATAATACAGAACCAATTGCATAATTACTAGCATCAGTTGTTAAATAAAAAGTTTGTGTGAAATCAGGGTATTGAAGTAAAGGTTCGGTACATAGCGTATTCTTTAGTTTTTCAAATGCATTTTGTTGATCGCTTGTCCAAAGAAATATGGCATCCTTTTTTAAAAGTTTTGTTAAAGGCAGCGTAATTTTACTAAAATTTTCTATGAAACGTCGGTAGTATCCTGCGAGTCCGAGAAATGATTTTATATCTTTAGGATTCTGAGGAGTTGGGAATTCTAAAACGGCTTTTACTTTATTAGGATCAGGTTTTACACCTTTATTAGTAATTAAATGACCCAGATACATGACTTCTTTTCTTAAAAATTCACACTTGTCTGGTTGAATTTTTAAATTAAAAGAGGACAATCTTTGAAAAACTTCTATCAGTCGGTTATTATGATTTTCTAAAGTATCTGCATGTATGACGATGTCATCAAGATAAACAAAACATTTAATATTTTGCAATCCTGCCAGGACCGAGTTCATTAACCTTTGGAAGGTTGCAGGAGAATTTTTTAGACCAAAAGGCATACGATTAAATTGATAATGCCCAGATGGTGTGGAAAAAGCTGTTTTTTCCGCATCTGTAGGAGACATTTTAATTTGGTGGAATCCTGACGTCAGATCAATAGTAGAAAAGTATTTAGAGTGACCTAATTGATCTAAGATGTCGGATATATTAGGTAAGGGAAAAGAGTCGCCAACTGTGACGTCATTGAGCTTGCGATAATCTATCACAATTCTCCATTTCTTTTTACCGGACGCGTCTTGTTTTTTTGGGACAATCCAAACAGGAGAATTCCATGGGGAAATTGAGTGAGAAATAATATTTTCATCCAACATTTTTGAAATTTGCCTATCTACCTCTTCTTTATGAATTTGGGGATAGCGATAAGATTTTGTATTTATTGGAGAGCAAGGAGTAGTATGAATTTCATGCATAATGGCATCCGTAGTTGTGAGCTTGTCACCTTCTAAATGAAATATATTATTATATTCGTGGCAAATACTAATAAGGCTAGATTTTTCTTCTTGATTTAAGTGATCAGTACGTAATAGATTGGTGATTTTTGAAAGCCTACTAGAGTCAGAATCAACACTGTTATTATTTTTTGAAATTTGCATAATATTTTTATTATCAGAGAAAGATATGTCGTCAAGATATATTTCGATATTTTTTATTTTTACTTCCTTTTCAGTTGTGTTTAAGATAGATGTAATAGCGTGTTTTGTTTTATCTATTCTAACTATACTTGGGCAGAGATAAACGCCGTCTAAGATAGGTACATCAGGACATATACCTTCATTAATATTAGAGTTAATGACCTTTATTTTAATAATAGTTTCGCATCTAGGTTTTAATATATATTCATTGGAATTATTTTCAGATTGATTTGCGTTTTTTATTTCGTCAATTTCGTGATTTTGAATTTGGTTGTTAGATATAAGATTTTCTGAATGATGTAAAAAAGTTTCGTCCGAAAAAATTTTAAGTTTATTTTCTTGATAGTCTAATAGAGCATTGTATTTTAAGAGAAAATCATTTCCTATAATACCGTCAAATTGAATTGGAAAATTATCTTTTACTACATGAAATAGGTGATTATAGATATTGTTTCCTATTTTTAAATTTAGATAAGTATAATATAGTGTTTTATTAGGTTCAATGATATTATCGTCTATGCCTTTTAAGGTAATTGGATTATCGAAAAATTTTTGATTAGTTTCATGAACTTGGTTTAATTTAATTAAAGAAATATCGGCTCCTGTGTCAATTAAAAAGTTAGAATGATTTTGTGAAAGATTGCATGAGTATAGAGAGACAAATGTAGTTAAGCTAGGATTAATTACTGCGATTCGGCCTCTACCTTGTGAACGCCCCTCGTAATGGCCGTGGATTGACGAGGGCCTTGAGAGTTTAAAGATAAATTTTGCAAGTTAGGTAATTCAGAATTTCCTTGTGAACCCTTATCTCTAGTATTATTTGAAAAATTACTTTGATTAGGAGGACGACTATTTTGATTTTGAATTTGATTATTTTGATTTTGTTTCATTTTATTATTAAATTCGCGTTTTCTACACTCTTCGATTAAATGACCCGATTTTTTACAGTAACGACAAAATTTAGTATTTTGAGAGAAATGCCTGATGTTTGGTTGATTACGAGAAAAGTGATAAGAATTTCTTTGGAATCTGCAATTAATAGTTGTATGACCTGGCTTATTACAGTTAAAACAGAGTTTTGCTGAGGAATTGTTTACAGCTTGATATTTATGCATTTCTAATTTTGATTTTAATTCTTGTTCTTCGTTTAATGCTATAGATATTGCTTTTTCCAGTGTATTTGGGGTTTGAGATTTTACTAAGATATTAAGATCTTTGTTTAATCCTGTAATAAAAACATTTAATGCTTCATTTTTTAATAAATTAACACATGCTTCGCGCGCCACTGGAGGTAATTCAGTATCTAAGGCATTTATCAACTGAATGTAGCAATTTTCTATTTTATTTGCATAAGATATCACATTTTCACCAGGATTTTGTTTACATGAAGTTAGTTCTAATTGTCTCTGACCAATTGTCCTTTTTTCTGAATAAATTTCTAATAAATATGTTTTTAGGTCTTGCCAATTCTTAAAATCGCGATTTCTAATCATTGCTTTTGCGTTATCGGTAATTTTAGAAACAATTATTGCAAATAAAATATCTTTACATTCAGTTTTTACTAGCTTTATAGCGCTGTCGCAATTATCAATAAAATCGTGTAACTTTGATTTAGTGCCGTCAAACCTAATTAACATTTTTTCCGCAAGTTCGATGGATAGTGACATTTTGTTATAATTTAAATTTAAAACTTCGTCGAAATATTCGTTGCTTAAATCAGGGTAAAAAATCATAGAATGTTAAATACAAGACTTACAGTATAAAAAATATTTGGTTTCCGGCGTGCATCACCTTGTCCACTTGTAGCTTGTAGGTAAGGCTTTGTCCCGTTGCTGTAGTCCTGTAGGATTATGGCCTGGATTACAGGTTCCTGTTGCTGGCTGCAGCGGTGTATCGAAATACTGGGACTGGGAGCTGAACCTCGGATTTTTCTTTGATCAGGGGATCCTTCACTTCTGACACCAAAATTTTTGTAGTGGATGGCGAAATAAAGGCACTTGGAAGATTTTATACTTCTTGTATTTTTTATAATGTTTTACAAGATGGCAAATTAGCACAACTTACTTCTAAATCTTAACAACGAAAAATTATAATGAATGAATAATATCTTACTAACTTCTCTAGTGGTTTTATATAGTTAAAAATAATGAGGATTTAATTACGTTAAATATAGATTGCAATTATCTTCTAATAGAAAGTCCAGTATGACAATTTATTTACTTAAGAACAAAGAAATATTCATGTGATTCAATAATAGTGTTTACAATCATTTATCTTAATGACTAAAGGGACAATTTAGGAAAGTTACAAATAAAATATTGTTTTGCAGAAAAATATAATATTATATGTATGCTAAAAAAAATATATGTATAAATTATACACATTGCAAATAGGCACATTACAAAACATTCATATTCTTCAGACGTCAAACTCGCTGGCTTTTCAGGTATTGCGTTATATGGGTTTGCAACCCAAGAATTGGAATTAATTTTGTCATGAAATTCTTCTGGAAAATATTCCTGGTAATTTTTGCGTAAAGTTATAAGATGAATATGGAACTCGTTCATAAGATCATTCGGTAGCTCAAAATCAAATTATTATTTAAGTTCTTTTAACAACGGAAAGCTGTCCAAATTTTGTTTATTCAAGGACTCTGCCCAAAAGACCAATTTTCTTTTAAAAGCCTTTACTCTGTCGTTAACATCAAAAACCAAAATTGACTTTCCTTGAAGTGACGTGCAACATTAGTAAGGGACGGAAAATATAATAATAATATAATTTAACATGTGGGTATTATTTGATTACGATATTTCTCAGATTAAATCCGCGGAGCACTTGAAAACGTACCGCGGAGCACCTAGTGCTCCGCGGAGCACAGTTTGGGAACCGCTGCCGTATAGTAACCGTCTCAAACTTTAAGAATTGAGAATTTGCGTTCACGAATGTAGAACGTGATAACTTTTGAATGTAAGTAAATAGCAGAGTTCCTTTAAGTTTCTTTTAAATAGCAAAGCAAAGCCAACGGCTAAGTTGAGCGTTCCTTTTAAAAACTTTTTTTCCTTCCCCCTTGCCGCTGTTAAGTATGCCCCTTTCTAATTTCAATAGGGACTATACGAAGTTGTTCGCGAAGCGTTCCTTTAACAACTTTAAGAAAATATTTTTACTTTACTTTGCTGTTTAAAAGAAGCAAATGGAAAGTACCTAATATTTGTTATGCTTGCTGGTACTGAAGCTAACGCTCTGAATCTATACAGTTTCCGAGTTTAACGATCCTTATCTATACAGTTTCATTCTGCATTTTGAAATCATGGTTGCACACACTCACACACAACAGCTGATTTTGTTATTTTTTTAACGCATAGTATGCATCAAAGTCCTGCTGTGTCCACATTAATGATTTTGATTGTTGGCAATTTTTTGTTTTAATATTGGTGAAATTTGACAGAATATAAAATCTGTTGATTTTGTTACAGTTCTATAAGTGCAAAGACGTGTACAATGGGTGTATCGTGTATTAATCATAATTTTTATTTGCAGTAATGCCCAAGTGTACTTTATTCATAGGTATTTACCTTTAGGTCAGCAATCAATAATCCTAAAAGTTGCAAATTTATGGCCTCGAGCATGTAAACAAAGCTACAAACGATTAGACATGCGCACTGCAACATTATCATTTCATAAATGGGAATATAGACAGGTTCGGACTTTAAAATTTAAGTTCTTGCTCAAGAAATTCTAAAAGCTGATCTTCAATTTACTTTACGTGTAAACAGCTAACATTGGCCCCAAATGCTTGAAAAAAAATTGAAATTTTTTCTTAATTTTTGATCAAGTTGGGTAGGAAAAAGTAGTGATTTCTGGCATTTTTAGTACTTCCAAACCTATCACATTTTGAGGAAAGAAAATTGTTTTTAAGGGTTTGTTTCTAAATTTTGTTTAAAAATTATTCGTCGTCGTATTTTTAGTTCAAAAAGGAAGAAAATCAGTGAATTAGACTATAAAACTTATAAAATCGAATATAAAAAACAAGCAAACCTAGCAAAATAACCAATCATCGATGTTATCGCGTATCTAGTATCAAGTCAAATATTAGTTGGTATATAACTTCTACTGATTTTTACAATTTGGCAACAACTTTGGATACGTGTAAAACATTTTCAAGCGCAATTTCTTGTTCAAGAATTTGAAAAAGCTTTTGCCTGCGAACTTGACCTGTGGAATTCTGTCACCCTTGGATTAATATAAACATACCTAGGTATTTACTTTTTCCTTTTATACAGTGAGGACCTAAAGTCCGTCCCCCCCCCCCCCCTCTAACTTCTTAACCGTTCGGTATATTTTAATAAAATTTTGAACGATAATATTTGAGCAAGTCTTGCACTTTTTGACATACCAATGACAGCTTTAAATGTCAAGATGACAGCTGGGTCCGCTTTTGGAATATTTTTTTAAATGGAACACCCTGTATATTTTTACATTTTTAAATTCCACATAAAATTATAATTATTTTTTTTTAAAGACATTATTAGTCTATACTTCATAGTTTCCGAGATATTGACTCTCGAAAAGTGACATTTTTGAACTTTGACAGCTTATAACCTTCTAACAGTACGTCTTAGAGCAAAACGGCTTACATGTCCCTATCTTCAATTTTTATTATCTTTCCAAAAAAATCAACTTCCAGTTAAACCGGAACAACTATATTTCCTGCTTTCGAGTTACATCCGGTTTAACCGGAAGTTGATTTTTTGGGAAGATAATAAAAATTGAAGATAGGGACATGTAAGCCGTTTTGCTCTAAGACGTACTGTTAGAAGGTTATATGCTGTCAAAGTTCAAAAATGTCACTTTTTGAGAGTCAATATCTCGGAAACTATGAAGTATAGACTAATAATGCATTTAATAAAAAATAATTATAATTTTATGTGGAATTTAAAAATGTAAAAATATACAGGGTGTTCCATTTAAAAAAATATTCCAAAAGCGGACCCAGCTGTCATCTTGATATTTAAAGCTGTCATTGGTATGTCAAAAAGTGCAAGACTTGCTCAAATATTATCCTTCAAAATTTCATTAAAATATACCGAACGGTTAAGAGGGGAGGACAGACTTTAAGTCCTCACTGTATAATATAAGTGTATAGAGTCTTTTAAACTTTTTGAAGTAATATATTGCCCGAAAAATAGGCGTTCCTAATTAGATTGCAGGGCTGCAAAGTAAATATACCAAAACATGCATCGAGATAATCTGTCCTGGTGTGTGTTTCTCTTTATTTTTATACCTTATTTGTGTAGCCTAGGCCTAGTTTGATGTGTTTAAATTGAGCATAATAAATTAAAGTTATATATCAAGATATATCACTACTCCATACTTACTGAAAATACGAAATACCCAAAATCGTATCCCTATTTGGGCATAATAACACACAACGGCTGTTACTAGTCATTGTTTATATTCCAATCCGAGTATCCGAGTTATTAAAAGCACAAACACAATTCACTAAGCTACACAAAAACTAGAAACCCGTAAATATTAAACACCCACAATCAACAATATCAAATAAAACAACAATCCACAGAGGAAACTTAAAACACAACAAAATTGAGTGTATTTTGAGCATGTCGCTAAAGATAGACAGGCCGATAACAAAAGGTTTGTGCGCATGCCCAATGCTGCTGGGAGGGAAGGCATCTAACCGGCGTGCCATGCGCTCATACGTATTTTTTTATCCATGAAACGTAACTTTTGTTTGCGCAAGAGATCAGCTGTACGTATCTAAAGGTCGCTCCAAGGATTCCATAACTTTGTTATTTTTTAAATAGTTTTACTGTCAAATTTGTCAGCCATCAGTAGTTTTTTCTTTCAACACAACGTATTAAAAAAAAATTGTGTGTGCTTAAGACCACACGACAGAAGTGGAAACTTCAACAAGGTGAAATTAATAATACCGAATAAATATATTTTCTAAAATTGAACAACCTGTGAAAAAAATGCCAGAACATACCTGAGACGCAACAAGTGTCTATCTTGTGATCTTAAACACACAAACAACACGGGTCGAATTCGAGCGTAACACAGCCGAGCGTTACGCGTGACAGACACGCGTGACGGCTCAGTTTAATTCAGTGCCCACAAAAAGTGCTAAACGCGCCCAAAGAAGTTTTCACTTCAAAAATTATATAACACGCGTGTGATATCAAGCTCTTTCTAGCCAAGTTAACCCTGCTAATTTTTCTTAGTTTCATAGGTGGTCGTAGGAAAACATGTTTTTTGTCATCTATATAGATAAATATCCTACAACATCGACAGCTAATAATATCTGATCTTGATTTTTTCAAACGTTTTTAAAATCGGTTTTACCTGTTTTATCACGTTATGTACATTACATGGTCAAGTTCAAATAATCCTATATTATAGTCAGCTTATCTTAACTCAAGACATCTGTTCAAAAAGGCTGAATAAAAATGATATGATAATAAGTACACCTAATTTAAGGTGTAAATGTAAATAGTTACATCTTTAATAAGAAATCTGGTACCCACTTATGTTTAGTAAGCCGGATAAGTAACTAAAACCGTGGGAGGTGTTTTTACATGTGTTTAAATAAAATCATATTGTTTGTTGTGTGTTTCTTGAGACATATGGAGTCATTTTTTATTCATAATAATTCAAATGTCCTTTGGAAAAAAAAGCACCAACTGAAAAAATTATTTAAAAAATATACCCTGGATGTGGTTACCTATACACTGAGAAAAAGCCTTCTATTCCTTATCACACCTTATTCACATAATCTTTATACAACTGTTTAATACTATATTATGTGACAGCAGCGCGCTTTCCTACTGTAAGGCTACGAAAATTGCTAAACCGTTGTGTAGTGATAATATCACGGTAATTTAGCCAATATTAAATAGAAGTTAATGTTACCATAGAATGGTTTAAAGCCATTATTGCTCTGAATACTCACAGTAATTATTAAGTTCTATTGGAAGTATAATATGGTGTTATATACTATACTAGTTGCGACTGGCAGTTGTAATGAAACTTGACATTAATCAGAATAGTAATTTGCTTGCTACGGTAATAAAGCATATTATTATACTTATCACTAAAAATCAGGACTGTAGTTCTGAAAATTATAAATAGCTTCTAGTGTGACATTGTTCTTGTCGTTTAACATTGCAATGATTATCTACTATACAACATGGTTTACTGAGAAGGTAAAATTCGTCCATGTATTATAAAGTTCAATAGTAGTGATGGGTTTGTTTGGGTGTGTTGTACGAAATAAGAATATTCTATTGCATTATCTGACATGCAAAGTTTAAAAAAACTTAAATACAAAGTAAAAATAAATTAATTGAACCGGGTATTAATAATAATAATAATAATAATAATAATAATAATAATAATAATAATAATAATAATAATAATAATAATAATAATAATAATAATAATAATAATAATAATAATAATAATAATAATAATAATAATAATAATAATAATAATAATAATAATAATAATAATAATCATAATAATAATAAAAGTTTGTTAAAATATATTTTTTTTTACATTTAATGCTAATATATATTTTTTTGGATAAACTATCAATTCCGAACTCACAAGTAAAATACTTGCATTGAGTTAAATATAACAATAAGTTAAATATAAATTTAAAGTTAAATAATAATATAATATTTATTGTAAAGAATATATTTCATAATTCACGCACAACTAGTTTATAATATAAAACGAATATGACAATATTTTATTGGCATATTTTATATCACTATAATATACGAATATACGAGTTGTCTGTTTGACTTGCTGCATGAGTTTTTTAAATTTATTTTTATAGCTTACCTATCGTAAAACTTGATTTCACATAAGTACCTACACCTATCCTAGATTTAAGTAGCTTACATTTATTTTCCTACCTATAGTATAGTCTAGACTTAAAAATGTCCCTATTTTTAATTGCTTTGTAGCTTATAATATTTTCAACCTTTTGACGTCCCAACGTTAATTACATGAAAACATATTGACAGCCATGTATTCTATTTCTAACAGAATTAAATGACGACTCTCACTACTGAATACCTACCTGGGCTACAACGTATATGTTGGGGAAAATATGAATGATGTGCGGTTTGTTTGTATAACTTTTAATTTGCAATTATTACTACTTTTCAAAATGGTTAAAATAAGTAGGTTTTACTTTCTTACTTAAGAAACATCCAGTTTTTTTGTAATAGTGTATTACGTATTTTGCTATTTTTCGACGAAATAAAACCTATTTTAGTTATACTTGCTGTCGCTTTTTATCTACTTATATTTGTTTAACATTTAATACCCAATGCAACGGTAAAATTATTGTGAAAATCGGTCCAATTACCCCGGAGTAATCAGCGTACATATTATTATCAAAAACATACATTCGGCTGGAATTGAGAACCTCCTATTTTATTGTCTGTTAAAAATGCTTATATCATTAAAAGTTCCAATAAAATACGATATGCGGCAACACTACGACATCACATCAGTGAATTTGAGACATCTGTTGCCGAGGCGCTGCATTATAATGACAGATTTAAGGTTAGAGTTACGATCCACTCCACAATGGCGGCCAAACCACCTCCAAAACGTCTAAAACTGGGTTGTCAACTTTTCTTGGACATCCGTCATTCTTATATAGTTTGATATTCAATGACCTTGGCAATAGATTATATGACGTAGATAATTCCATCTTAAATCGATTTTTCTCCATGCCTAGGCTGTTTTCCGAATGTAAGAATTCCAACCAAAATACTTGTCTGCTACTTGAAGTAAGTACACAGGAGTTGGGGTCATTGTAATTTAATTTTGAAATTGCAATAATGTTTACTTTGAGAGACAGACCAAAGTAACCACTATTATATTGGGTTTATTGAATGCTCATTACAGAGAAGAGCTGAAGCTGCGCCATTAGACAATCGACAACATCGAGGATTTGGATGGATGGATGTGAATATTCCAGATACATAAATAATTAAGGTTCACGGAACTTTCACTGTAAGTAGTTATTGAGCCATTTTATTTGAACTTGTACAGTACTTTTCGGCCAGCAGATATTGGACATCGTCAAATTTTTATCAAATGTATGAATAACAAACTGTGCTAGAAATCCAGTTGGTTTCGTTAAAATACCTGCTATTATAGCAGCTTGAAGATCCCAGATCCTAAGCTCCGACGGTCTTCGGCCACCTGAGAAGTATGAAAATACACGGTCGGTGATAGCCCTAAACAGTGGCAAAAGTGTATATTAAGAACTCACTGGAAAATAAGAAGAGAATTGCCAAAAGCCTTCTGATGACGTCGTAGTATAATTGTTTCCATTGACTCCACAAGCATACAAAATGGCAATAAAACCCTGATCAGTGGTACTGGACGGAATCGCCTTTCATAGCATAATATACAGTTTGTTGCAAAATACTAACCCGCAAAACATTTAAAATCCTAAACGCGGCGGCAACGTCCCGCATGAGAAACTTGTTAGGAAACTATTGGACCTCGTAGAAGGAACAAACCTTCGCAAGAAGCTTGAGCCACACACCCGATCACCGCCCACCGCCTTTGCCAACCAACTAACCAACTGGATATTAGATATCGGTAAATCTATGTTGTTGGCATTTTTACTTTAAAATACGAGTGTAATAATTCCATGAAACACAACATAGATTTGTCGTACCTAAACAAACGGAACTCACTCTCATTTTTACCAAAACGTATTGTTTAAAAGGTTTCCCAACATCAACATCTTACTCACGCATAGCATTTGTTTTGTGAAGATTAAGACGTATTTTTATTTCTTTATATTTTACTTTGTTAGGCAATGCTCAAAATTTTTTCGCAAAAATGGACAACTCTCTAACATTAATTAACACCAGTTACCTTTAGTCAAAGACGCATAACAACAATTACGATCTACTGCCAAGACACTAACCATTTATCCAAGGGCGGATCCAGAAATTAATTCTGGGGGGGGGGGGGTCAAACAGCGACGAAGGCGCAAAAATAGCGCCGCAGGCGAAACTTTTTAGAGGTTTTTAGAGAAAGACGATGAAACAATTAAAAATATGATAAACCTTATTTGTGCCGAAGCTGAAATGATATCCGCAGGCCGACCATTAGTTGAGAATCTCTTCGGTTCAGAGAAAGTGTCTAATTTTGCGACATCCGTGTGTGATTGCTGGCCTCTAATTCAAGAAATTTCAAACATTGATACTCCTGATGAAGGCACCAGACTTGCTAATAAATTAAGAAAACTTATAGTTTGCACTAATGGTATATTACAAAAGCTTTTAGTCTCGTTATTGATAATAAGTCCTCATTCAATGACTACTGAGAGGATTATTTTCCATTACAATAAATTAAAAACGCCAGGAAGAATTTCATTAAATGAAGATTCAATGAATAATCGCCTCTTAGTGTCATTGAATGGAGTTGGAACAGCCCATTTTGATCCAAGACCGCCGAGTTTTTAATGAAAAAAGAACGTAGGTTTAGAGAACCAACTCCTGAAATATACAAAACTAGAGATTTTATTAGTACATTTTTTAGAGATAATCCTAAATTATAATCTTATTAATGAAGTTCCTTTTACAATGAAAATGAGTAGGTAACGAGTTCCTTTTTGCACGACGCCACAAAATAACAGTGTTTTCAATTTGTAGAAAAAATGTGCACTGGGTTATGAACTCACTCTTTTTGACTCCACAATAGTTTTTACGTATGTTAAAATGTAAACCGCCCAGGGGGGGGGGGTCATGACCCCCATGACCCCCCCCCCCCCCTTTGATCCGCCCTTGCATTTATCAGTTTAGGCCCAAGAAAGAAGATGTGGCAAGAAGAAATCTCGGAAAAGTAATAATAAAACTTAACAATTTATTTAAAAAAAATAGTTTTATTTTGTCTTTAAATGCAATAATATAATGGAATAACAAGATTCCAATAATGTTTTCTATAATTAATGTTCCGTAACGTCTGTTCGGGTTTGTTATACCAATATATATAATTTATTGGTGAAATGATAGTGCAATGCAAGAAAATTGACAATTTAAGAAATACATCAGGTATTAATAGTTAAAAAGGTCAGATAATTAGCGCTGGCTGAAAGTGGAAAGATGTGATAAGAGTCAGGCTATGTATATAAGAGAGTAAAAAGTTTATGGAAATACTATACCATAGATTTTAAATTAGTTCTTGAACTTTATGATAAACAATAATGAGCAAATTGGAACATTTACATATATTAATTATTCTTACGACCACATACCTAAAACAGTAAACAGTTAAACAGATCGAAGTGACCCCAAGGCGAAATAAATAATTCATTAAACATAAATCTGGAATGAAGCAGAGTTTAAGCATATTACTTTTAATATCTTTGGCAGGTTAATTACATGTTTTACTGTAATAAAATCGGTTTTGCCTGTTAACTTTAATAGAATACCAACGCTTTTAAGTTACAAACGGGACGGTATCACGTGACTAAAATAAACTTACTCCCAGTTATAATTATCCCTTAAATTATGATTATCAAGACTCAGGACCGAATTTTAAATAACTGGTCAAGACAATATGGCTGGGAAGATTTTAAATAATAACCAATACTTTTAGTAATTTTTTACTGAACGACAGTAAAGTATTGGACTTGCATTGTCTTTATTTGTTTTAAATCACAACGTTTTAACTGGTATGTATGCCCAATAATAATAAGCGATGTAACTATAGTTCCATTTATACTAGCTACGTGGCTTCTTAGGTTTTCTGTCGAGCTGAGCTGAAAACTGTATTGATATTATATAGTTGTCCTACTCTTCTTATACTCCTTTGACATACCGAATATTGAGTGTTGGTTGTACCTCTTCTTCTTCTTACGATTGTCCAAAAGTTTGTCAAGTAATCTCATGGGGTAGACAAGGGTGGCGTAACTAGCCCTCTGACCTCGGGGTGGCCCTGTTATTGTGATTTAAAGTGGCGGCTCGTGTAGAGGTGGAGAAATTTTTTTCTAGACCACGCCCAAATTTTAACAAATTTGGTCAATAATCAACAGTAATAGACCTCATTTTTTATCGGTTAGATTTTTCAGCTGTCACGAAAACGTTTTTTGGAGATTTTTCGAGTTGAATGTGGACATGTTTATTCTGATTAGATCCCGAGAGCGTTTCGGCAGGCAGCATTGGATTTCTAACTTTACAGACCTGGCTTGGAGTTCCGATTCCGAGTTTTAGTTGCGCGTATAGGGTATATAGACTAAAAATATAATTGATGAATAAATATAATTAATTTATGTAGGTATTTTGTATTTTGTTTTTATTGCTTAACAGTTTAACTGATGCCCTACCTCCTAGTCATAGTCAATAGCAAAAAGTAAAAATATAAAAAAGGCATACCTACTCAAAGATAAAAATACAAATAAATATCTTACCTTTAATTAAATTGAGCTTTAAATACTCAGACTCAGAATTTTATCATATAATTTAGGATAATTAAAACAAATAATTTAATAAGGTTAGGTTTAGGTTCACGATTCCTTCCTCCAAAAAACTACATAATATTTTTTTTAGTAAATTTAAAGATTAACTTGAAAAATATAATATTTAAAAAAAATGCAATTAATAAATTTGTCGTTTGACTTATCGTTCGCATTTGGGTGGTCTGGCAGAATAAATTTGTTTCTCGCGGATTCTGGGGGGGGGGGGGGGGGCGGGCCACCCCTGGTCCCCCCTAGTTACGCCACTGACTATGCCATGTTTTATGTTGTTTGAGTGATTGGATGTATAACCAAGATATTGGCCTGTATGCGTAGGTTTGGATGGTGTTGCAACTTTTCATTACGTTGACATCTAAAAAGGTTATTTTCTTCTTTCTCCATGGTGACTTTCATTTTCGGTGAGAAACTATTAATATGATTTAGGAATGGGCCTTTTCACTAAATTTTGATTTTTGTAGTAGTGTATAAAGGAACAAAAAATAAAATTTTCTGTGTTTTTACTTTTCTATACGTTTAAGCCATAACTGAGAAAATAAATAAATAAAAAAACTCCTTGAATAAAAACACTGACTTAAACATACCTACGTCATCGCGCCGGAAGATTGATGCACAAAGGAATGATAGGAATACCCGAGTCGCTGGCTTAAAATATCAAGAATTCACGAAATCAGCAGCTTGACAGTGTTGCCGATACTCTCAAAAATCATTTATTATAGTTTATAGTACCAGTGTAATGGTAATTGACTAGCAATTATTGGTAATTATAATATACCAGTTTTCCATTCAATTGCTGCGGAATGAATTATTTTACCAGTATTATGTTTATATTTATTTAAAGTATCCAAATAAAGTTCTAAGAAGAAAGTATATTATTAAGATTATAAAACTTTCTACATATGGCAACAGCGGCTTAATTTGCCGATGGCAGTTCGACAGATCAGCATTTACGCGTGTGCGAGGTTAAACGCATGCGCTCTAGCAAGCTTTAAACATATCTACGTCATGAGTCGCGCCTGTTTTGAGATTTTCAAATTGGTTGAATTTTACCCGGTTTTTACTGTGCTGAAATAAATTAATGTTATGACCTAGCAATAATTTTATTGATGAAAAACACTTATTATAGCACCGACTAAACAATTCAAATGCCAAATGTATCAAATTTAAGAATAGTGAAAAGGCCCATTCTCTAAGTTTGTCGTAGATTCAATTCCAAATAATGACGGTGTCATCCACATATTTCGGCCACATTTTTGGTTTCTTCTTTGCTTGTTCTGTTGCTTTGGATTCAAACTATTCCATGTTAATGTTGGCAATGATTTGCAAGAGAGCCCGTCGGTAATCCGTCTACTTGGAGGAAGAATATTTTCTTTCAAGTAGGAATTGTTGAGACAACATTCTAATAGTCCTATGATGGCATTAATAGGTAACGGTGGTCTTTCCTGTAAAGTCTGATCTTCCTTAAGTCTGCTTCTGGGCCGTTGGTGTAAAACAAGCTGACAAGCTAAACTTGTGCTTCCTTTCCTCCTACTAATTGTATGAATTGTTGCGAATTCTTTTCAAATAATGCGCTATTTTCTTGGGGTGGTTGGAATAGGGAAAGTACAAATCTAGCTAATTCATATGTAGTAGAGTTAAGAGAGCTCGTAATATGTCTTAGAGGCTTGTTATGTTTGTGTATTTTTGGCAGGCCATAGAGGTGTGAAGGCTTACTTCTGGTATGTATCGTTCACATTTCTTCGGTGTTTTTTTACTATTATGTTATTTTTAATCTCAAAAGAAGACGGCAACTTGAACTATTCCAGCAGAAGATAGTATGCAGGTTTTTCTTAGAGGCGACTTTTATTGCATAGACTAATTATGTTTCTGGAGGCTAGTATTCTAAGTGATGTATAGTGTCACCAAGTATTACCATGCACCTACTTCCTGTCACCATCTTAGAGATAAATTAAACTGAATACTGAATCTTAAAGAGTTCAAATGGTTTTACAATTCTGTTGCCTAAGCAGTATTTGTTGTACTTCATAAACTATAACATTAAAAGAAAAATGTTACCATTGAAGGTTACAATGTTTAATGAACAGTTCTTTTTTTTTAATCAGGCTAAGTAGATGTTTTTTCTAGTTTTCCCAGTCGTTGAATATGTTTAGTAGATGCATCAAGATCCATATAGGGATCCTTATGAGGAAATGCGATGATATAGAAAAGTTACCGAGGAACGGTAGTAGTAACATAATTTAGTTTTGAGAGTTTTATATTTATTCTATGATTTATTTCGAAATTATGGCAATTTTAATAAAAAGAATACTTGATCGTCATTAGGAAAATAATTGGATATTTTAAATAACAAACTTTACTAATTAAAAAGGTTGGTCAATTTATGTAGAACCCCTGCACTTCATAGGGACGTGTGAGGCTCTGAGGCTACTGAGGCATCAGGTCTTTGGCTCGGCTGTTCTCTGTAGAGAGGGAGTCATTGCCCTCGCATGGAAGGGCATCCTCAACTCCATAACGAGTTCGGGGAGGTTCGGTGAGGTCGAAGGTAGTTGTGGGAAGATCAGTGGTAGGCAAAGAGGATCGCCTTGGTCTAGTTGTCAGGTTGCTGGATCTCGTACTACTATTTTTAAAATAGAAAAATACTTTAAATTGTAATTATTTACTTTTAAGATAATGATAACTTGTGTTTCAAAGTCGAGGTATAAATGGAACTTTTAAAAACGTCCTAAAAATACGAAATTGTTTCATAATATAACCATATTTCGATAATTTTAAATTAAAATGAATGAATATACATACAAATTTTATTATATATTATATATTTTAATATGTTTAAAAATCAAATTTAACGAATATTCAGTAATTTATTTGAAAACCATAAAATCAGTCCCTGTAAAAAATATGGTCGTGCTTACTAGCAGTAAAATAACACCATTTTATGACCATCCTTTAAATATTTATCACGATGAAGTTTATTAATTTGGTAAAGCGGATCTTCAGAATTTATTTCAATCATCGTGGAAGCTCTTAAGAGCTAACATTTTATATTTGAAAGAAGCAAGTTTTAAGTTTAAAAATTTTTGATTGATAAAATAATAAAAGCAAAAAATTTAATTTTGTGACATTTGCCCATTGTTCTTTCTGGATTTATTAAATTCAAACATTTTTAACATGCAGTGTAAAACTGTAAGTATTAATTAAGTATTGTTCTTAAAAGATGGGTATTTGACCGATTTGTCGATAAGCAACAAAACATTAATAATAAATGGCAAATGCGTTACTATCCTTATCTACTAGAACTTTTAATGAATTTGAAGAAATAGTCCATACTTTAAGTGGAGTGTATGTTTAAAGGGGAAATACATAAGACACTTTAAGTCTTCCCCCACTGGTATATTAAGATACGTTTTAGGTTTTAATAAAGGTACATTCTCTACATGCATGTTTCGAATGTATATACATACATTCATCATCAGAAGAATACAATAAGAAATACAACAGGTGCAAGCAGTCCAAACGGAGCTGGAATGGATGATGGAAAGGACAAATAAAGTAACTGGAAAAACATCCACCGTTATGTAGAGCTAATCCGTAATCAAGAGGTCATTCGTGGAGAATTGGCAAAAACCAAGTTATTAAGCTAGCAGTAAGCTAAGTGTCAAATTAGTTACATCGCACCATAAGAGTGAGGAGAGAAGAGAATTTAAAATTGGAGTAGTAAATGTTGTAAAATGTTTTATAATCAGATGAGGAGTAACTGAGAAGTCACATTGTGGAGAACCAGAGACGTAAGTGAAGACTCCATTTCACCCTTTAATTCTACTTAACAATGTCTAGAACGAAGATTTTGAATTACTATTATTATTACTCATAAACAAGGATGTCTTCATGACATATAAAAAACAGAAAAAACGTTTATAATCTTCTATACTTAAATACTCTTCCCTCCTCAAACTTAAGTTACTATTAGGTATGTGACTTTTCAGCTACTCCTCAATTTATAATTAAAAAACTTTACGACTTCGACTATTCCAATTTCAAATAAAGTCGCCACAGTGGATCTTTTCCCGTGCGTCATCAATCAACGATCAGGACTCAACGTGGTAAATAACTCTGCATCCTTATTTAATACAGTAACACGTTTGAATAAAAGCATAAAAGAACGTCTCCAAGATTCCGCAATAATATAACGTGCTAGACAAGAATAAAACTATAAACGTCAATTAATTAATTTTTTTATTTGTTTAGTTGACTACCGTTGTAGTTTAGAACGTCATTATCAACCTTATTTTGATCTGCCAATCTAATTCATATTTTGTAAATTTGTGTGCCTTAAAACTGTTCCTTTTTCTAAAAATAGTTCTTTTTAGAGCTAATTATACCCACCATCTGTTTTGGCGGTAAGTATTTATGGATTTTTATAATACCCAATTTATTTATTTTAAATATTCTAACCGTGATAGTTCTTTGAAAAGTTTACGGCAGTGGCTAAATTCCCTTTAATGAAAGGATGTCAAAAAGTTGACTTTTGCGATTTTAATAGTCAATAAAACATCAAATTTTTCTAGATTTTAAGCTTTAAAAATAGTATTAAATGTAATAACATTTGTTTGTCAATTTCTTTTAGATAATAGAGAATGCCGGGCAAAACTTAAAATAAATAATAATTTTTCGAGATATTATGTAGTTACGTCAAACGGTAGGCAGGCACGTCCATTTTATGAATTTAGACTTAGTTTTGACTTTTTTCGTCTCGTAATTTTGATTTGATTCATACGATTTTGATGACGTGAAAGTGATGACGCACGGGAAAAGAACCACTGTGGCGACTTTATTCTTCTCTTCTCACACTTACGTCACTGGTTCACTATATAAAATAATAATAATAATATAATTGACTTTTTCACATACTCAGTATGTTTTAACTTATTTCTATTTTTCTTTACATTATGTCATTTTGACACACCAATTTTTAATTCCATAAAAGCTCCATTAAGTTTTTATACCACTTATCATTTTCTCTTCTGCTAAAACCATCAGCAATATATTTTTCTGTCTCCTGATGATAAACGTTTCTGCGTTCGAAACATGTAGAGACCTCTGAAGAAATTTTTGTTCTATTAAATTTTGTGGAGGAAGACTTTTAGTTTTTTCATTCCTTTTCATACTTTCAACTCTACTTTGGGCATGGACTATTTCTGCAAGTTATATATAAAAGTTTGGAGAACTTACTTATTAATATCTTTATTCAAAATTTGACTTTGGCATCAAGTTCTGCATTGATCGAGATGAAAATTAGGCAAATAAATAGTAGTCACGTGATCCGCATTATCTGTAAAATTTTAATTTTTTTTCAAAAAATAATTCAAAAGTGGGGTTATTTCTGAAAATATCGAAAAAAGTTATAATTTTTTTTAAATGCAGTTTCTAGCCCACATGCAAAATTTCACCTGGATAAGATAATTTTGATTTTTTACCTATATTTTGTAAATTGCACCACTTTTGCAAAATAAGACTCAACGCAACCTATACATAAAATTTCTTAGTTTTGACAATGCTTTATTTCAGATACATTTTCTTTAAACTAGCGTCATATTAAATGTGTGTTTTTCTACAAAATCAAAATTGGGCTATTAAAATTTGGTCGCCTGTGATGCAAAGTTCACTTGTTTTTGACCCTGTATAAGGTAACTTTATAAAATACGTATTTTTGAAAACGTAGTTTGTGACTGAAAGTAAAAAATAAAAAATAAAATAAAGAGATTTTAAATTAAATCGTTGAAAATAAATAAATTTTCCGTTGGGTTAAGCAAAAATTTATTTTCCACTTAATGAACACTTTACTGATGACACTGTGTTCTTTTTGTCTTAATATTAAGGTTTTATGAAGTTACCTTATACAGGGTCAATAACAAATGAACTTTGCATCACATGCGACCAAATTTTAATAGCCCAATTTTGATTTCGTAGAAAAACACACATTTAATATAACGCTACTTTAAAAAAAAATGTATCTGAAATAAAGCATTGTCAAAACTAAGAAGTTTTATGTAGGTTACGTTGAGTGTTATTTTGCAAAAGTGGTGCAATTTACAAAATATGGGTAAAAATAAAAATTTTCTTATCCATCTGAAATTTTGCATGTTGGCTAGAAACTGCATTTAAAAAAACTTTTTCCTATAACTTTTTTTGATATTTTCAGAAATAACCCCACTTTTGAATTATTGTTTGAAAAAAATAAAATTTGACAGATAATGCGAATCACGTTTCTACTGTTTTTTTGCTTAATTTTTATCTCGATCGAAGCAGAACTTGATGCCAAAGTCAAATTTCGAATAAAGCTATTAATAAAAAAAAATCCCATATGATGCGGACTTTACTGGTGACACTGTATATAAAAAAGTATTGTTTAAGTTTTTGCCCCTCCCCCTGAAAAACGCTCTATGGACGCCCTTGACACCATCATTCCTTTAGCTTTCATACCCCCATTAATAACTCATAAACTATTACTAATTTTTTTATAATTCAGCCTTTGGTGATTTATAATATTTACAAAACTACAACATAGCCTTTGTAAATGCCCCGTCAACGGAAGCATTTTATCTTAGAATTAATTACTAGTTTATGTTAAGTTTAACACGTTATTAATTATATTTTTACCTGTATAAAAGGAAATAATTTAAATATTTATTAAAATTAAGCTTAACACAAAAGCCCAGTACTTTAGAGATAACGCTAACGATATGTCTAACAAATAATTATTATTCGGTACATTTAAAATTTTCATGAGCGTATCACAGAATAATATTTGAGGCGTCTATTTGAAAAACAACACGACATATCCAGTTTAACCGAAAATCGATCTTATATAGATTAACCATAGATCTTTACCTTTAGATAAAGCAAACAATAAACAATAATCACGACAATGGCAAATTTATAGCCTCGCGCATGTAAACAAAGCTACACACGATTAGACATGCTCAGTGCAACATTATCATTTGACGAATGGAAAAATAGACAGGTCCGGGCTTAAAAATTTAAGTTCTTGCTCACGAAATTGTAAAAGTTGACCTTCAATTTGTTTTTACGTGTAAACAGATAAAATTGTTTTTAAGGGTTTGTTTCTCAAATTTGTTTAAAAATTATTCGTCGTCGTGTTTTTAGTTCAAAAAAGAAAAGAACAAGTCAGTTAAACTAGTCTAATAGAATATAAAAAACAAACAAATAACCAATCCTCGATGTTATCGCGTACCTAACCTCAAGTCAAATATTAGTTGGTGTACTTGTATTGATTTTTACAATTTGGCAAAAACCTTGGGTATGTGAAAAACATTTTCAAGCACAATTTCTTGTTTAAGAATTTGAAAGTGTTTGCCCGAGGACTTGACCCGTGAAATACTGGCTTTACTAACCAACCAGCAACTTTGAGAAAACTTAATCCGTGGAATACGTTCACCCTTGGATCAATATAAACATACCTAGGTATTTACTTTTTCTTTTATACAATATAAGTATAGAAAAAAGTAACTTGCGCAACCCAAATATGCCAACAATTTCATTCAATAAATAATAACCATTTAATTTTCGATTTTCTTCAGTAATTATTCATTTCTTGCTGCTGAACTTGGTTATCGTATCTTTTTGTGGCAAAAATTCTATATTTTTTGATTACTGAATCCAATATAATATAACATAAATTCAACGAATGAATAGGGGTGGAGGGTAGCAGAGGGGTGGAGGAAGGGGTAAATAGGTGATAGTTATGTATTGAAACGTTTTTTAGGTCATCAAACATCATCGTCATATATTGTTTTACTTTTAAGTCCATTTGGAACAGCATTATTGAGCCATTATAAAAAAGTCCAAAATCAGAAAATTTTCAAAGTATGGCCAAATTGAAAATATTCGAGGAAAATGTCAGTCGTTTGTGATTTCTACGTAATTGGATGTCTAAAAATCAGGAAAAATGATTGACTGATGAATTGGTTAAATTTCTGAAAAAGCCATGCTAAAGACTGAAAAATTGGATTTTTCGAGATTTTGTAGGTCACCCAGAGAAGAACGTCGTGATTCGATTTGTCAGTCAAGTGCATTTTTCCACTCATTTTATCCAAACGAAGAGGTGGAAACAAGTTTTGTAGGGGCTCCTTACTATGGCCAACAAAATGGCGGTCAAAAAACAAATTATAATCTTCCATTTGGCCTAATTCACGATCTAGTGGTTAGATCGCAACGAAATTTTAGATACATGATCTTGGCAACCTACAGAACCTAATTTTCAACCTGATTGACGAGCTTCTCACTATGGCCAATCGCCCTATGTCATTATTGCCAATAAATCTTAAAGTTGATGGGTAAAAGCAAAACTTCAAGCACCAGGGTGTTCAGTGGAGTAATGGCAACGTTTTTTCAAACTCGACTGACGGGCAGCCAACTATGGCGTTTTTTGCACGCTAGCTCCTTAACTATTAGATTGCAGAGCTGCAAATGAAATATACCAAAACATGCATCGGGATAATCTGTCTTGGTGTGTGTTTCTCTTTATTTTTATACCTTGTTTGTATAGCCTAGGCCTAGTGTGAGGTGTTTAAAGTGATCATAATAAAATAAAGTTATATATCAAGATACATCAAACTCCATAGTTACTGAAAATACAAAATACCAGGTATTTTACCCCCATTTGGGCATGTTAAAATCATACAACGGCTGTTACTGGTCATTGTTTATATTCCAATCCGAGTCACTAAAAGCACAAACACAATTCAGTAAACCAGACAAAAGCTATAAATCCTTTAATATTAAACACCCACAATAAAAAAGACTACAAGGAATCCACAGAGAAAACTTAAAACACAACAACAAAAATTGCTCGGAGCAGGTTCTGGAGTGTATTTTGAGCATGTCGCTAAAGAGGGACAGGCCGATAACAAGAGGCTTGTGCGCATGCCCGATGCTGCTGGCGAGCCATGCGCTCGGACATATTTTTTTACCCATAAAAAGTAAATTTGTTTGCGCAGAAATAAGTTGTATCTACGTATCTAAAGTATGTTTCACAATAAATGGTTGACTCCGATTAACTACCTGGGACGTTTTGCAAGAGCTCGGCCTAACAATAAATGGTTGACTCCGTTTAACTACCTGGGACGTTTTGCAAGAGCCCGGCGGCCGAGCTCTTGCAAAACGTCCCAGGTAGTTAAACGTAGTCAACCATTTATTGTAAAACATACTTTACATAAAAGGTAAATGTTTATGAAATTTACATAGTAAAGTACCATTTATACACGTTCCAAACATTAAATAGTGTAAAATCATCAGTGGTGGGTTAGAATTAATACCGAAAATCGGCATGTTTTGGAAAAATAACAGATGTCCCCGTATAAAGACAAGCAGTTTTTCATGATTATCTCAAATTTGTTTTTGAAAAATTATTCTATCAAGGCATATTTTGAATATGCATGTACAGGGTGTCCAGTTTTCGACACTTTTGACGGGTATCTCAGTTATTAGTACAGATAGAATGATGCGGTTTTCGCAAACCTGTGTCACTTTTTTATGAAACAAACGATGCCCTTAACGGATTTATCATGGCCATCTTGGTTTTTGAGATACAGGGCAAAATTAAAAACGGTGCATTTTCAGACATCCCTTCTATTTTAGTTATCTTATACCTTATCGAAAATGTAAGAACGTGTTATACAGTTTTTTACGTAGAATCCAGTGGCGTAGTTAATATTTTTCCAGGTGTCCCCATTTTTGAGAAATATACCAAAGTTATGTTTTTTTAAATGGAACACCCTGTATATTTTTTCATATTTGCATTCTGCTTACTGAGAGCTTTCCAAAAATATATAATAGTTGGCACTTTGTTTTAACAGGAAGGTTAAAATTCATATTTTTTAAATAACAAGCTTTAAGTTGACAGTAGGCCGTGTATTTTACTTAAATAAAAATAAATTGACGATACACTACACCATCAATTGGTTTGGCAATTGATAGTTTAATTTCAAACTTTTAGGTTTTTTAATACTTACAATAGTAAAAAGTAATTTTCTCTTATTGTTGCGTAGGTATATTATCGGAATAAACAAAAACATCTAGTAGGCCTTGACTTATCCAGGCTATAAAACAAAATTTTCATAATGGCGTTTAGCTTTTGTCAGAATTGTATTTAGGTATTTAAGGTTAAAAAGTTACTGGATTGTATAAAGCATACCAGCATATCGTATTTTTCATAATTTTCATACTTTTGGGCCATCGTTGAAATTGAACAATATCATAAATAAATTATGAGTAACTTTTCAACCTTAAATACCTACCCAAATACAATTCTGACAAGAGCTAAACGCCATTATGAAAATTTTGTTTTATAGCCTGGATAAGTCAAGGCCTACTAGATGTTTTTGTCTATTCCGATAATATACCTACGTAACAATAAGAGGAAATTACTTTTTACTATTGAAAGTATTAAAAAACTTAAAAGTTTGAAATTAAACTATAAAGTAATATTGATGGTGTAGTGTATCGTCAATTTATTTTTATTTAAGTAAAATACACGGCCTACTGTCAACTTAAAGCTTGTTATTTAAAAAATATGAATTTTAACCTTCCTGTTGAAACAAAGTGCCAACTATTATATATTTTTGGAAAGCTCTCAGTAAGCAGAATGCAAATATGAAAAAATATACAGGGTGTTCCATTTAAAAAAACATAACTTTGGTATATTTCTCAAAAATGGGGACACCTGGAAAAATATTAAATACGCCACTGGATTCTACGTAAAAAAACTGTATAACACCACGTTCTTACATTTTCGATAAGGTATAAGATAACTAAAATACAAGGGGTGTCTGAAAATGCACCGTTTTTAATTTCGCCCTGTATCTCAAAAACCAAGATGGTCATGATAAATCCGTTAAGGGCATCGTTTGTTTCATAAAAAAGTGACACAGGTTTGCGAAAACCGCATCATTCTATCTGTACTAATAACTGAGATACCCGTCAAAAGTGTCGAAAACTGGACACCCTGTACAAATAGTCCAACAATGATATCTTACCGACCTTGTAACGTAATAAGTCATTTGCAGGAATCAAGTTGCAGAGCGGCATGAAATAATAGTATATTAACGTACACGTTTTATAAAGCATCATTTTATAGCACGCGTCCATGTTAAAAAACGAACGGGGAGTTTTATAACGGGACAAGTGCTTAAAACTGCTTTATATAACACGTACGTTATACTATTTAAAATAGTAAAACTACAAATTAAAAAAATAGTCTATTTTTCTAATTTGTAGTTTTTTCAATAAAAAACACATATTTGAAAAGAAAATAAATTCTTCAAATTTTGTCAATTTTTATGTCTAAATTTTATGTTGGTAATACTATTTTTTTATCATAGTAGCCTCTGGACAACAAAAATTATTTTGCGAACTGTCATTTTTTGATTTATTGACCCATTTTCACCACGAGATTCTAAAGTTATTTTAGCGATATGAGATTTGAAATTGGACGGAATACGTTGTGTGATCCTTGTACATTCGGTACATATACAGAGCGTTCGGAAATTCGGGCGATTTTGGTACTTTTTTTCGAATTTCAAAAAATGTGATTTTACGTTACGGCATTGCAATTTAGTATAGGGAAGATGGAAAATTCAAATAAAGTTGAAGTTAAAATCGACATTGGAAAGTTAGTAGATTGAATTTTGGATAGGATTTGGCAGAAAATGATAGCTTGAAGCATTTACAACAGATTGATTTATAGATTTATGAAACCAACATACATAACTGTTATCCACACAGAATAAAAAAGTAGGTTATCAAGCTATTTTTCCTCTGCGAAAAATGGGGTTTCTCGTAAATCACAAAGGCCACGCAAGTCAATGAAATAAAACATTTAAATGTTACCAACATCAAATAAAGAAAAAACGCGTATCGAAATTGCTTCATTACGATACGCGAATGCGTATCGTAATAGATTTGTTATGATACAAAATTAAAAAAACCTAGTTTAGACATTATTAAAATTTCGACTCCACCACTGAAACTCGTCCTATAACATTAATAAAGGCTTGCTTTCACGCAGAGTTGGTTAATAATTTTTGAATGAATTATGGCAGGCGTGATATTCAATTTACACGATAATTTAAGGGGGCATCATCGCATGTAAAATAAACCCAATTTTTACCCTCTTCTGTCACCAAATTTCTCAGAAATCGCTCATACGATTTACTTCAAATTAAAAATATTGAAAGACCTATCCTTAAACTATGTCTGTCATGTAGCAGATTTTCCGATTATTATTTCGTTTTTTAAATATACTTTAATTTGTGTTAGTATAAATAGGCCAACTTTTAAAATTATTTTCTCCGATAGAAAGTCCTTAATTAAATATCAATTACAAGATAGACAACGATTGAACGTTTAGCTGTCCTGTGATTCAACAAAAAATATATCTTGAAATAAATTCGATAAGTTTAGAGGGTTTCGAGTGAATGGTATAAATGCATGACAATGTGACATGTAAAAGCGATGATGCCCTGTTAAGAAACAACAAAAATCTTTAACTATTAGATTAATACTTTATTTTTTGACCATTTAACTCATTTTAATTAAATAATTTAACTGGTGATATTTTGGTGACAGTCGAACACCTGCAACTGTTTTTGAAATATTTATCTTAGCTATTGGTTAGCTTGAGAGAACCTGCGTCCATAGCTATCTACAATGTCACCAGTAAAGTCCGCATCAGTAGTAGGGAAACGTGCATTCGGTGACTCCTCCTCCTCCCTGTTGACCTTGACCATACACGTGGGCGAGCGTATTTTTATGGTATGCAGGTGTTCATTTGACCTTGAAAGATACAACTACTCTTTGTTAATTTGACCTTGACCATACACCTGGACGAGGGTATTTTTATGGTATACAATTTTCTTTTATGTGACTCATTTGACCTTGAAGGATGGAGCTGCTCTTTGATGGTGCTACCTTGGCGTGGACGAGGGTATTTTTATGGTATGCAGGTGTTCATTCGACCTTGAAAGATGCAACTACTCTTTGTTAATTTGACCTTGACCATACACCTGGACGAGGGTATTTTTATGGTATACAATTTTCTTTTATGTGACTCATTTGACCTTGAAGGATGGAGCTGCTCTTTGATGGCGCTACCTTGGCGTCGACGAGGGTTTTTATGGTATGCAGGTGCCCTTTTATTTATGACACTCTTGCGTTACAAATTTTTACACCATGATGTATTTTTATTTCTTTATTGTCGTCATTTATTTGTTCGAAAATATCTAAAGGGATACAGTTGGGTTTTATTGATGTTACCTTGACCATTATTTTTCCCAAAAGTTAGATTTGTAATATATTTTTTGTTTTGTTATACCTTCATGTTCTTGAAGGGTGTTTATGATATTTTCACACCTTGATGGGATTTTCACACCTTGACAGAGCTATTATACTCGTAACAATAGGGTCTGGGTCTCTTTGTTATCGGATTTTCACACCTTGATGGGATTTTTCACACCTTGAAAGAGTGTCTTTTGTTAGGTATGATTTCGAAGGCGGCGTTGTTCTTTTGTTATGAGTAATATTGAGCGCTGGCTATTTTTCTTACTTTGTTCTTTATTTAGGTATTCTTGGATTTATTTTTATAGTGGATGCAGATGTCCTTTATGTAACCTTGACTAAACTTTTAAGCAGATGTTTATTTATGACATTGGGTTGGGTTTATTTTCGACCTTGGACGTGCTCGGACGCAAGTGTTTGGTTTTTACGCCTTGAAGAATTTTTATTTTTTATTGACGTAATTTTGTTCGAAAATATTGAATGAGGTGCAGGCACGTTTCATTTACGATGACCTTGTGTTGGTTCGGGGTGCAGGTGGTTTTTATGTTGTTGAGTTTTGTATACTCTTAAAGCGGCTACTCCCCCTACCATTATTTTTTATGTCGTCGACCTTGAAAACTCCAATAAAAAGATGGACGAATTAGTAAAGTGTTCATAGTCACACAAGCATCGCAGTAGTAATAACTGGTACCTTGTCAAGTGAATAGAAATATTTTATTTGTATTGTGTGTGTGTGCCGAAAGTGTATATTAAAGGTAATTTATTGTTTTATTACATATTTCAATAATGAGCATTTCACAGCAAACCTTGGGTGAAATTAATAATATGATAAACAAAGATACTGAATTTCCTGAGCGTAGAAGGCTTTCAACCTTAGAGGTTGGAAAAGTTTATACTATTAAAAAAATAGTGTCAACCACAACACGCTTTGGTAAAACTATTGTTGCCACATTATACGATTCATTGCTTAATACAACATTTCAATCATTTTTACCTAAACGTACTGTTGATGTGATTACTGCTGATTTTATTGATATTGTAAATATGTCAAACGATCAATATACATTAACTTATTTGGGGCAGAGTTCAAGTGGAATAGGAAATATTACACGAGCAATTATAAATTTTGGTTGCTTGGAGTAAACTTTTTAAAAATTTTATTTAACCATATTGTTTATCATAGTATTTAATCATTAGCTGAATATGTAATATAATAATGAAATGCAACACACGTGTAAGGAAAGACATACACAATCATTTAAAGTATTTTCTATTTAAGATGTGTGACGAAGATGCGATTAGACTCACTCAAGATTCATATATTAGTGAATTATCATATATATTACGTGATATGGGCGAAGAAGCTCTTGAAGCAACCAGTGACGAGTCCGGTTTTGGTTTGGGTTTTAATCCAAGTCAATACAAAAAGAACATGGTGGATTCAATACATTTTACAGTTGGAGCTCATCTTTGCCAAAAATTCATATATGGTTCCATTGGTTTAGATGAATTTTGTACCGGTATGTTTAATGAACAACTGGAAAAGTTTCTTATTGACATTCCAAATATTTCAAAAGAAACATTGTTAAATTATGGTAAGATGGACGTAGACGATGATGGTGACCATAACAAAGATGAAACTGATACCAGCAACTTGGAGATTAAAGAAAGCAAAGAAGAATTGAATAAAGAACAAGAAGATGAAGAAAAAGAAGTAGAAGTCGCAGAAGAAGAAAAATACAATTCCTTGTATGTGTGTTGCGGCGGTGGTGCCGACAGTATTGGGGAAGCAATTAATGATTGGTGTAGCAACTGTATTAATATAATTTATTATAACCAAAATTGTAAATAAATTATGTGTATGTAAAACAATGTTTTATTTATCCTAGTACATAAATAAGCATATATATATATATAAGGAAATGTTATATTAAAAACAGATTAGTTGTTAAGAAAAATGGGTCGTGTAAACAACACAATTGATAAATTTGGGCGTCATAGGGTAAATCAACAACAACAAGTACAATTAGTGCGTGCTTTACCTGGTATTGGTTTTAAACTAACCTCAGACGGACAATATGACATTGATGGAAAGACTTTATCAAATGTTGCGAACCCAACTAAAGATAATGATGCAACAACTCGAATATATGTTTTTAATGAAATTCACACTTTACGCAAACAGGTATTTGAAGCAATGAATAAGGATTACTTCCCCCATTTCAATAAAATTCAAAATGATTTTGAGGAAAAAACTAATAAGATTATCTCAGACCTTGAGATGAGAATTGTAGCCCTTGAGAAAGGACGAACAAAAACACCCACCTACTTAGTCGTCCCAAGGACAGGAAAACCAAAAGTCAAGTATTGAACATCCATCTTCACTGGTTGGTGCAAAAAAAGAGTTTTCGATGAAGATGATGAAAAACAAAGATTCCGATCAACACTGCAAAGAAGATAAAACCAGAAGCAATACCAAGATTTTCGTTTAGACAACACAATAAAATAAATGTATTGATATAATGTAATAGCTGTTTGTAACACATTTAGAAAATAAAATACGTATTTGTAAAAATAATATATTTTTATTTCTCCAGTTAGAAAATATACAATATCATTTTACATAAAATATATTTATAAAATATTAGACTTAATTATTATTATAAACTTAATTATTATTAACAAATCGTTCTCTATATATTTTTTTTCTATAATCCCAATCCAAAACGTTTGCCAAAGCTATTTCCATTTGGTTTATTCTTCTTTGAAAACGCTCTCTATCAGCCCTAAGCTGTTGAAAGTTGCTTTTTCGAGCCTGTCTGTATGCAAATGTCCAAACAAATGTTAGGTGCACTGTATGTATTTCTTCTTTAAATGTTACTTTCTTCATGATGAATAATATGAAAAGATGGATTTATACAATATTAGACTTATTTATCCAAGAGTTAGCTTGGTTTGGAAACCCCAACCATTTTACAAACAACTGATCAATATGATTCTTCTTACGCTTCCTTAGAATTTTTTCCACTAAATAAACACCTGGGCTGTTTGTTTTCTGCAACTCCTGTTCATAAAAACATCCTTTAATCGGTTGACCTTCTTCCAATGATTCCAATAGGTATGTAGGTGGGTTGGTTATATTAACTTTTGATATTTTAAATAGTTCCGTTGACCAAGAAGGTGTATATCCTTTGTCAAATATACTCTTATATTTGCTAATACGAACAATATCACCCAAACGATATTTTCTTTTTTTGGGAAAGATTTTCAAATAGTCATAGGCATTAATTTGCGTATCTTCTTTTACATCTTTCGGTTTCATTCCAATAGTTCGATGTTTAGTGTTGTTATAAGCTTTCGTTATAGATGGTAATATTTGCAACCATCTGTATGATCCCCTAGCTGAGAATTGCTTGTACAAACTATTTTTTAGAGTTCGTATAATACGTTCAACAATAGCAGCTTTCTTTGTACTGTAGGTGGAATAATGGTTTATATTATATTTTTTCATAAGAGCTTGAAAGTTACTATTATAAAATTCTTTTCCTTGATCACTATTCAAATTGCATGGTGTATATGAGGCCTCTTCAATTATGCTCTTCATCGCATTAGTAACTTCAACACCGGTCTTGTTTTTAACAGCTCTAGTATAAACAAATTTCGAGTAACAGTTTATACAGACGACAATGTAACGGAAACCATCGTTTTCATCAGCGTATTGTTGCATTTCAGCCAAATCAATTTGCCACAAATCTTTATATCCCTTTATTATGGTATGTCTTCTAGTAAAATTTTTTCTCGCATTTCTATGTAGTTCATTAACAATTTTAATTTTTTCGGGGCTAGGATCCATAGTATCTTGTCCAAAGACTTACTCTACACTAATTTATGCAACTAATTGTAATACTTAATATATTATTCCTTCTTCTCGAAGTTCCTCAATAATTGACATAATTTCATTATCATGTCCTGTGTGTCCGGCTAGTTTTGAACTCCACAATAAGCGTAATCGATCCACCAACTCACTGGGTTTATTCCAATAGACATATTGAGATTTCTTTGATGATAATGTCTTTTTTACTGGCAACCGAATTTTAACCATCTTTTTTTGACACACTCCAGCCCCAAGTTTAGTTTCCTCCATTAATGGTTTAATGATTTGTCTATATTTTAGCCATCTAGTTTCTCTTAAACCTTTATTTTTATCATACTTGTCGTATGCAGCATTTGTTACATCCAAAATATCTTTGTAAGCCTGAAGAGTGTATTTATTCAATTCATCTTCTTTGCCCAGGATTCGTGGTGATTTTAGGAAAATCAGATCATAAAGATCAATATTACCATCAAATATAGCAATATTTCTATCGTTTTTATATAACGCAACTTGTCCATTATTAAAACGCACTTCTATGTTACCGATATAGGTTTTTTCTTTATTATTTTTTCCTTGGCCATAATGAACGCCGTAAACGGTATCATAGTGAGATGGATGCTTTTGTAGCCCTAATAAATAGGTGTGAATACGTTTAGAAGGTGATGTAGATGCACTAGATGTATTTGATGTTTGTTCCGACTGGTTTGATGGAGAGGGTGTTACAAAAACCGATTCGTACTGGCTATGCTTTGGTGTAGATGTTTGAAATAATTCCATCGGTAATTCATCAGATTTTTCTTCATCCGATGCATCAATTGTTATATTTGATAAGTCCATAGTTTTGCTTAAAGTGTGGTGACTTATTGGTTTAGTTTTAGTATCTGATTTTTGAGTTGATATTGATTGCGGTGGAGACTGCTGCTGCTGCTGCTGCTGCTGCTGCTGCTGCTGCTGCTGCTGCTGCTGCTGCTGCTGCTGCTGCTGCTGCTGCTGCTGCTGCTGCCGTTGTTTCACTACATTTGATATGGATGATAGCGGTTTAGTAATCGGCTTGTAAAACTTTTCTAAATCGACATGACTTTGCTCCCTAACTGCTTTAATTTGCTTAAATTTTTTTCTCACCGCATTGGTAGTTTCCAATAGCTTACGTTTTAAATCGATTTCTTCATTCATTGTGTTTTCAAATTAACGGTCAATGGTGAAATGAACCTCTAGGGTTACATCTATAAATATATATAGCTATCAAATCCCTTGCGATATCTTCCCGCATTTACTTCACTATCTTTATCGATAACTAAAAAACCATACTTATTGTCCCAACATTTGACACACATCTCTTGAAATTGTGGAAACATTAGATCGGGTGAAACATGATCGGAAAATATATGTCGCATATTCATCTCATCCTGTTTAAACATTATAATAAAGTTGGCATTATCTCGCACTAGTTGCTTCGGAACACGTGAATATGTTTGGGCTAAGTAAAAGACGTCCACGTTTTTGTGTCGCCCCATACTGAAGTATGATCTTATGACATCCTGCTTCTCACACATAACATCATCAAAAATGAATACTGAGTTTGGTTTTGCATCTGATGGTTCCACTATATTATTTCCATCGCTAAAAGTGTAGTATCCAAGACCTTTAATCGGTGTTAGAATTTTTCTTAAATATTCATATTTCGGTTGATATAGCGATTTTGAGTAAATGTAAACATTTTCATAACATAACCCCAATGGGTGGGTTAACAGCGAAATCATAACGTTGGTTTTTCCACAATTCGACGGTCCAATTAGTAATCCGCGAATAGATGATGGAAGCAGCGCCCCATGCCTTCTTAATACTTTCTGATCGTGTCCAGATCCAACCTTTTCATCAAGATTATCAACTGGCAGTTTCTGTTTAAGCTCCACAATTTTCATTTTTACTATATTTGCTTATTGTTTTCACGTAGACAATCATTCAGATGTCATCCGTCAAGCGAAGTAGACGGTCTCGTTTATCAAGTAAGACTGGAGCTGGTATTGTTAATTCACTTATTAATAGGTTACCAGTTGAGTTGCATATCCCCGGCTATCAATATTGTGGACCCGGTACCAAAGTAGTAAAACGTGTTAAACGTGGTGATCTGGGAATAAATCCATTGGATGCCGCATGCAAAAAACACGACTTAGCTTATTTGCATAACAGCGAAGATTTAAGTGCGCGACACCAAGCCGATTACGAACTCGAGCAAAGTGCTTGGAAAAGAGTAAAATCGAAGGAGGCTAGTGTAAAAGAAAAGGCGGCAGCTTGGTTAGTAACGAATATTATGAAAGCGAAACAACGTTTCGGTATGGGTATGCCATCGACTAGTCGAAATAAACAAAGGCTGCCGCGACGAAGACGTCAACAACCCAAGAAAGCTTTTGGATCTGCTTTGAGACAACCAATTCGAGCTCAATTACTGAAAGCGGTTGCAGGAGGAAAAAAGGTTCTTGAAAAAAATCTAATGCAAGCATCGAAAATAGCTGTAACAGCAGCACGTAAATCTTTAAAGTCAGCAGGTGGTAAACGGAAAATTCGCACTCCCAGAATAATACCAATCCCTAAAATTGGTGGATTATTACCACTAATACCGATATTCGCAGGATTGTCAGCTTTGGGGTCCCTAGCAGGAGGTGCAGCAGGGATTGTACGTGCTTTAAAGACTGTAAAAAATGCAAGTGCTGAAAAAACAGGTGCCACCTTACGTCTATGTTCAAAAGGAAATGGACTATTCCTTAAACCATATCGTAACGGCATGGGCTTGTATTTGAATAACAACGGTGGAAATTCAAAAAACTAATTGAAATCCTACCTCGAAGACCGCTATCCAATATCGAACTAGAAAAGTATACGTTGCAAATGAAAATACCACATTTTCGAGGGGTGTATATGAGAGATGCGCTGCCTCTGCGAGGACCGAAACGTTACGAAGCCGCAATTATTAATTTGGATAGTATATCGGGAGGTGGGACTCATTGGGTGGCATACAGAAAAAACCGATTAAATGTAACATATTATGATAGCTTTGGGGATTTACCCCCACCCATCGAATTGGTGCATTATCTGCAAAGGGGGCCCGAAGCGTCAAAGAAAATTTACTATACATATGAGCGACAGCAAGATTTTGGGACAGTCTGGTGTGGACATTTGTGTTTGAAGTTTCTCTCGGAAAATAAAAAACTATGATGGCATCAACGTACGTGACACCACAAATGGATTGTGATAACTACACTAAAATGTTGATATCACTTAACGAATTTCGTCAAGTCGGTGGATTGAACAAAATGTCTGCAAAACAGTTAGGAAATATGCCAAAGGAAGTGATGATTGCATTAGCTCCAAATGAAATCGCACTAGTTTGGAATAAGTTACCCGCACATATGAAAACGGATAGCGACATGTTAAAATATCAGTACTGTAACGAGCATTACAACAGTGAAACTTGTTTGGGTGGTGATGAAGGAGACGGACCGACACCTAAAAAGCTGTTTTGTTGTTATTGTAAAATCAGTGATGTAAAGATAAAAACCGAAACAGCGAATGGAGTGAGACGAAACCTAAGCTTAAATCCGTTAAATTGTTGCAAACCACAATAAAAATAGTAGCATAATATGTTTCATCAACAGTCATGTCTTACACATTCACACTAACAGGACACACAAGTGTTTTAAGTGCAGACTTTTACCCGCCCGTCGAATTGAATCCAGCCCATAAGTATGGTCTCGCATTGTTGGGATTTTATACGTATAATTCAATTTTCAATGTCGACGAAAGTAATTGTTATTTTAAATACAGAAAAAATTATAGCCAGAAGCTTATAAATGTGAGGATTCCACCAGGAGCCTATGAAGTTAATGAAATTGCGAAATCCATGTATGCAAGTTTAAAAGAATCCTGTAAACAAGAAGATTGTGTGGATTTTTTTTCGTTATCAGCCAACAATAATACATTAAAATGTGAACTCAAGTCGTTGTACGATATCGATTTCAGTGGAGAAAACAGTATCGGTGAATTATTGGGTTTTGGACGAGTCGTGTTAGAGAGTGGGAAACTTCATGAATCAACCAGTAATGTGGACATAATGAAAGTGCGTATTATAAGGGTGGATTGTAACATAATTTCGGGAGCATATCTGAACTCTAAAGAAAGTCACACATTATTTGAATTCGACATTGATGTGGAGCCTGGTTATAAAATTTCCAAAGAACCCCAAAATAATATTTATATGCCGATACTGCCCGAAGGACGCCAGTCAATAGAGAACATTACTCTACGCATCTTGGACGATAACGGTGATTTGATAAATTTTCGAGGTGAGAAAATTATTGTTAAACTTGAATTGAAAAGACTAACATAAAATATGGGTTTCTGCTATAATCGCCAACTAAATGTGTTGATGAACACTAAAAAATCGACCGCCATTAAACATAAAAGTAAGCATATTACACATTCCAGAGTCATTCGTAATCCAGACGTTAGATTGGAAAGACGTTTGTTTCATAAACAGCTGTCAGCTAAAGATCTCAAATTTCTACAATTGATTGGTTTGAAAGTACGAAAATAGAAAAATGGCTAGCACCAGTGACAAAATTGAAGTTTTTACCGAACCCATTTTCGATCATTCCATCGTTAGCTTGCAAGAACATACATACAAACCATATGGTTCTCCAGCGTTTAGCAATTCTGATGAAATTCGCATCCCAGTACACTTTCAGGACATAATTTTGGATATATCAGACAGTTACATATACATCGAAGGAAAATTTAAATCTAAAGATGTAACGAAAAAATGTTATCTATCAAATAATGCAATCGCCTTTCTGTTTGATGAAATTCGCTATGAAATGGGTGGTGAACAAGTTGCCGTCGTTCGCAAACCTGGAATTACTTCAACATTGAAAGCTATGACGTCGTTGGGTGCTTGTCAAAAAAACACTCTTATGGCGTGTGGATGGGGCTTGACTGATGAAAACCAATGTATTTTTGATCCAGTAAGCAAGATGTTTTCGGGAAAGTTGCCTCTAAAATATCTGATGGGTTTTGCCGAGGATTATACAAAGGGAATATTTAACATTAAACAAGAGTTGATTTTTATTATCGCCCGTACTTTTACCAATTGTTACATTGGTGAAGTAGATGCAGACATTACAATCGAAAAAATTGAGTGGAAAATTCGTCACATTATTCCCGACGACCAGCAAAAATTGAAAATATTGTCCCGTATTAATAAAGGCGGAAATAATGCAACCATTCCAATGGTATATCGTAAATGGGATCTTTACGAATTACCTGCTTTGCGTCAAACATCATCAGATGTGTGGGCCTTAAGGACAAGTACGAATCTCGAAAAACCAAGATACTTGATTATTGGGTTCCAATCAACCACTTCTTTGGATAATAGAGAAAAGGATGCTACTCAATTTACTACAGCTGATATCAGTGATATTCGTCTTTATCTAAACTCTACGGTATTTCCTTATGAAAAATGGAATTTGGATTTTGCGAAGAAACTGTATGCACCAGCATATTACAACTATGAGAATTTTCAAATAAGCTACTACCAACGAGAAATCAATGATCCTATGATGAGTTTTGCTGAATATCTAAATAACCCAGTGTTCGTAATCGATTGCAGTCATCAACCAGAAGCGATTAAATCATCAACAGTGGATGTGAAGTTGGAGTTTGAAACACGCAAGAACAAATTTCCTAAAGACACTAAAGTATACGCACTGATAATTCACGATGCATTCTTAAGCTACAATATATTAAATGGTTCCGTTACTAATAAATCGATGTATTAGTTTTTAAGTTAATATTATTTTTGTAAAGTATAGAAATAAACCGATTAAATAGATATTTCATGTTTTATTTTTTGTAACTAATAAGAAATGCATTCCATGTTTACACCTTGTGTTCCATACAACTTCGAAAAATCCATTAAGTTTGATAAAATGTTGAAATATTAGCAACTTTTTAATATTAACATATAACACCTGATAGAGATGTACATGTATTTTTGTAAGACTCTCGTCCTCTAAAAACATATATAGTTTTCTATCAAGAAACCTATCTTGATGAAATTCCTATTAATGCAAGGAACTGCACTGGCATGTAAAAATATTTAATATATTTTCTATTTAACTAGATACTATAAATAAAACAACAACAAAAATGGTTTAAATAATCATCAGTTTATTTCAATGAAGTTCTATTCTTTTTAAAAAAAAGAAAAAAAAAAAAAACTAAATGCTATACGTAATCTAACTACTTTTATACATTTATATACAAACTTAAACTACACTATAACCTTAACTATATTTTTTACAAAAACTTATAGGTATACTTAAACAAATTTTATCTATACATAATAATTCGATCATAAATATATCTAACCTACAATACATTACGATCGTATAACTCTAACATAATAAGTTATCCCACTAATTTGGTATATGCATTACCATCATGTTTAGATTAAGTAAAACATTTTTTTTTTTAAACAATTTTGTGTTATTAAACGTTAATATAGAAAATCTTCTGATTTCTTTTATAGAAATTGAAGAGTACATGCATATCAAAAATGTGGTATGTCATTTACGAAAAGTGACAAGAAACGTAAACGGAAAGATCTATTTTACCTTAACAATTTGTAAAAATGGAAATAAAATAACTAGCAATAACGTATATAAATAAAGTGGGTATATAAAACTATGACATCATCCATACTTATTCTACATGTAAAATAATAGTAAAAATTAAGTGTCATTACAATGTTTCATATAATTTTAACATAATAAGCAATAAATTTAAAATATAAAAGCAAAAAAATATGGACTTTCCAATAGGATGTAAATATTTACAAATCTTCATCTGAATTAAAAGATTCGATAACTTTAAGCAGCATTTCCAAATTATCCTCGGGGTTGGTTTTATAAAATTCAATGTCTTGATGGCCCCAAGGTAGAGTTTTTGTCGTTGATGGGATTATGTAACGTTTGTCGTCGTTGTGGGAAAGAGCAACTTTATTTATAACTTCCGTATATATATCGTGTTTAATACTACGAAAAGTTTTCATTTTTCTAAATATAAGGCCGCCGCGCTCTACTATTTTTTGATAATCTTCCAGGTGCAGTTGATTTTCGACAACATATTTTTTAATACCCTTGGCCTTTTTTAATTCATTGTTTAACGAGCTAACATAGTAAGCTTTCGCCCCAGTACCGTAAAAACATGTTATCGGGTCACCTGGAAATTCATCCTTCATTCTACCCAATACCGATTTACTTTTCTTAATATTAAACAAATTTTGTTCGGGATAATTTGAAGTATCAAATTTTTCTGGATTCTCTGAAATAACGCGATAGAAATTATCTGTAAAAATTTTTAGTATAAGGGAGTCCGTGTCAGTGTATAGCAAGGAAGCATTATTACCAAACTTTGCCTTAATAAAATTGTAAAAAAAATCGTAAATAACTGTTTTTGACATGTCCAATATGGAGAATCCAATATAAATTGGTTTATTGTAAATTACTTTTGTTTTACCCATATGAATTGCTACTAGATCTTCAGAAAATATTGAAGCGCTTTTAAAATTAGGGCGAGCGATTAAAGCTCTAGCACCCACTCTACCGACACTATTATCCCAAGATGTTATTAACTTTATATCTTTACGATTCTCCACATTTTCCATTGTTTTGCCAAAATTCGCGTTAATCATTAACTTAAATAAATCTTTACCAAATTTCGTTGTTGATTTATTTCGCAATTCAGTATTAAAATCTATGTACTTTTTCAACCATTTGGATTGATCAAATTTTAAAACTCGATGCGTTTGCATTACCATTAGGCCGTTATTGATGGCTTGTTTCAGCGTTCTATAATGTACTATGTACCGCTTTTTATCATTTAAATTCGGTATAAGCTTTGGTAGCTTCGCTGTTTCTGTAGGAGGGACTATGTTTTCCACCAAAAATGGAAGATCGGCATGAGCATCATGTAAATGTTCTGGATAGTGCACATCCACTTCGAGAACATAACCTTGGGGGCTGCTATCGTCAATCGCCAGAATATTTAAATCAATTATTTCACGCTGTGATAACCACTTGAAACCACCAAATGGTAATGCTTGTGACATACTATGACCGTATAGGTTTGTAGCATCAAGATATGTAATAAATGAAGATGGTTTTGTTGCATCGTAGTTTGGTAAATATAAATTGTTGGCAATATGCTTTCGTTCCGTACACTGACTTAAACCGCCGCGAATACCCTTTTTAAAAAAATTAATTGTGTCTATGTCAGTCAGTAGTTCTAACTCTACCTTGGTCATACGCAGCATACAATCGAATGATAAACTTGGAAGCGTGTAGTACTGAGCAGGGTCAAGCTTATAAACATGTAAACACATATCTCGAAACTGCTCAAAAACATCCGTTAATAATAATACATCTGACTTGAGGTACAAATCCGAGTATTCCCCCAAATTCTTACACCCAAACATATACCATACTTCTTTAGCACGTTCATAACTCTCATCGCTAATGTGCTCTTCGCGTAAATTATCATAAAATTCGTTTTTTAATGGAAGTGTTGTATTATTCATTTTTTCAATGGAATCTACGAAACTATATGGAAAAACCCCTTTTCTGCGCATCATATTAAATTGAACAGTGTTGGGAAAAAGCTTTCTTGTTTCTCTAAATTCAGTGATATCTAAGCCATTACCTAAATTCTCCAAGGATGATGATAAAAATTTAAAGCTATCGATAAATCGTAACTTTAAATATTTACGTTTAGTAATACCGCTCTTTTTCTCAACATAATCGTGCACGTAAATGTTCTTTGTAAACGACACATACTTTTCTTTACTTTGAGCTATTACGTCAATTTTATCCCCATGTTTACACAATTCTTTTATAAAAAGATGGCTATCGTAACCACTTAAATTGTGAAAAATTATCGGAATAAAATTAGGTAATTTGTAATTTAAATTACAAATAGAGTGTGCGGCACCAAATCTTTTTTCCCCCGTTATGTGACAGTGATCTCTTACTTTCACATCTGTGTCGGTAAAAGGGTGTTCACATATACCGCAAATCGTAGCATTTGTGAACTCTTCCTTTTCCTGATCCGTTAAATCTTTCATTTTTTTTATATCCTTTAAATATGTATTATACAAAAACCTTAAATCGTTTTCAATCCGGGAAACAAAAACTTGAGCCGCATCAACCCCCCTATATAACTCAAACTTGGAAATTGAGTCGTCAAAAGAACATTTAATTAAATACGAAAAAGAGTATGGCTCATGCTTGAAGCTTTGCATTGTGTAAGAATTTGTAGGGTTTGGTTCCACATTTACAACCGGTTTTAAAATAGACTCAAAGTCTGCATACACTACAAACGGAACTCGCATTTGTTTCTCAATGTTTTCAAATTTTAAAATGTTTTCAGGTACAATATTTCCAAATTTATCAGTCTTAAAATCCAATGTAGGAGTCAGTGAATATATATGGTTACAATCATATTGTTGATGTTCTGCTAATTTATTTTCTGAACTAAAATAGGTTAAACAACCATCACAAAAGAATATTTTACCATGATGATGTGATATTTGACTAGAAACTAAACGTGATAAATCCTTAATCCAGCAATAATGACTTTTTGAACAATTTTCATCACAATTGTGCCTATTATTATCTTTCACATTGCAATCTTTTGTTATTAACAGCAAATTAACGTGATTTACGCGTTTTTGTCCCGAATAATATAGTGGACCGACAATTTCATATTTTACCTTCTTAGCCTCAAATAAAGATTCTAAACCATACACATTCACTGAAATATTATTCATTTCTTCAAATTTTTTTATATCACGTAACTTTACTGGAAAATCCATACCTGTGAAGTTAAGAACGTCAGAGTAATGAGGATAAGATGATATCTCCGATGACTTTGTTGCGGCAGGAAACAAAGCTGACACTATAGCCCATGCAAAACAGCACTCATCTTTATTAATTACATTAACAATGGCATTCTTCATTAGAATTGGACGTGGTAATGCAATGTACGACGACCCTTTCATCGGACTGTAGTTGTTAATATTAATTTCGAGGTAGAGTATTTTCTCCAATGCCCATCCTGTAAAAGAAAACAACACACAATTAATACCCTTTGCATCAAAACACTAAAACGTTTAACATACCTGAATCTTTTTCTTGAAATTCAGTTGACTGGGTTTTCATTGCTTCAGTAAATATCTCGTACACCATATTTAAATCACTGCCTGTATTAACTACCTCATTTGCTGTATTAAACGATTTTTCACTTACAATTTCTTGTGATGGTAAATTGTATCGTCCTACCACAACCATATTTATTTTAAGTGAACGGTGTACTAACAACAATTGACTTATTAGATCTAACACTTTCGATCTTAATTCATCGAAGAATGTTGTAAAGTCTATATGCTCATTATCACTATTTACGCGGTAGGTTGTGATTCTGTTTTTAAATGCAGTATCAATAATTTGTACATTTTGAGACAATGGTGTACAAGCATTACTTCTATGTTGTAATGTTCTTTGATGAGCTGCCATCTGATTCGCTGTTAAAGTTACATTACATGCAGCACAAGTCTGCATACGTGATGATGAAGCACTACCATCTAGTCTGCGTCGTTTCTCTTCTGTGATTCTGTTTTTAAATGCAGTATCAATAATTTGCACATTTTGAGATAATGGTGAACTAGCATTATTTCTATGTTGTAATGTTCTTTGATGAGCTGCCATCTGATCCGCTATTAAAGTAACATTACATGCGGCACAAGTTTGCATACGTAATGATGAAGCACTACCATCTAGTCTGCGTCGTTTCTCTCCACCCACATTATCGAATCTTAATCTACATGAGTTTTTTTTATGACGCAACATGTTATCACTTCGCGTAAATGATTTACCACATTCTTCGCACACGTATTTATTCATGGTAGTAGATAGGAACTCTTACACGAACGATTGACAAGCAAATACTGAAATATCCAACTCCTTCTTCCTTTTTATAGTAGGTCTAACACAATGTAGACACAAACACCCGCGTCCGGTCACGTCCAAGGTCGTAAATAAACCCAACCCAATATCATAAATAAATATCTGCTCAAAAGTGTAGTCAATATAAAAAGAAATCCAAAAATACCCTAATAAATAACGAACAAAGAAATAAAAATAGCCAGCGCTCAATGGTACCCATAACAAAAGAACAGAGGCATGCCGCCTTTGAAATCATACCTAACAAAAGACACTCTTTCAAGGTGTGAAAATCCCATCAAGGTGTGAAAATCCGATAGCAAAGAGACCCAGACCCTATTGTTACGACTATAATAGCTCTTTCAAGGTGTGAAAATCCCATCAAGGTGTGAAAATCCCATAAACACCCTTCGAGAACATGAAGGTATAACAAAACACAAAATATATTACAAATCTAACTTTTGGGAAAAAATAATGGTCAAGGTAACATCAATAAAGCAGACTTGCATCCCTTTAGATATTTTCGAACAACTAAATTACGACAATAAAGAAATAAAAATACCTAACTTTTAGGAAAAATAATGGACAAGGTAACATCAATAAAACAGACTTGCATCCCTTTAGATATTTTCGAACAAATAAATGACGACAATAAAGAAATAAAAATACTCCATGGTGTAAAAATTTGTAATGCAACAGTGTCATAAATAAAAGGGCACCTGCATACCATAAAAATACCCTCGTCCACGCCAAGGTAGCACCATCAAAGAGCAGCTCCATCCTTCAAGGTCAAATGAGTCACATAAAAGAAAATTGTATACCATAAAAATACCCTCGTCCAGGTGTATGGTCAAGGTCAAATTAACAAAGAGTAGTTGCATCTTTCAAGGTCGAATGAACACCTGCATACCATAAAAATACCCTCGTCCACGCCAAGGTAGCACCATCAAAGAGCAGCTCCATCCTTCAAGGTCAAATGAGTCACATAAAAGAAAATTGTATACCATAAAAATACCCTCGTCCAGGTGTATGGTCAAGGTCAAATTAACAAAGAGTAGTTGTATCTTTCAAGGTCAAATGAACACCTGCATACCATAAAAATACGCTCGCCCACGTGTATGGTCAAGGTCAACAGGGAGGAGGAGGAGTCACCGAATGCACGTTTCCCTACTACTCGCATCATATGGGATTTTTTTATTAATAGCTTTATTTAAAATTTGACTTTGACATCAAGTTCTGATTCGATCGAGATAAAAATTAAGCAAAAAAATAGTAGTCACGTGATTCGCATTATCTATCTCAAATTTTAAATTTTTTCCAAAAAATAATTCAAAAGTGGGGTTATTTCTGAAAGTCTCGAAAAAAGTTATTAGAAAAAGTTTTTTAAAATGGAGTTTCTAGCCCACATGCAAAATTTCAGCTGCATAAGATAATTTTGATTTTTCACCCATATTTTGTAAATTGCACCACTTTTGCAAAATAAGACTCAACGAAACCTACATAAAACTTCTTAGTTCTGACAAGGCTTCGGTTCAGAGACATTTTCTTTAAAACAACGCCATATTAAATGTGCGTTTTTCCACAAAATCAAATTTGGTCGCATATGATGCAAAGTATATTTGTTTTTGACCCTGTATAAGGTAACTTCATAAAATAAGTATTTTTGAAAACGTAGTTTGTGTCTGAAAGGAAAGTAATACACGTTAACGTTATTATGACATAGCTTAATAATAAATTATAATATAGGGGTTTTAAATTAAATCGTTGAAAATAGATAAACTTTACGTTGTTAAAATAAAATTTATTTTCCACTTAAAAAAACTTTACTGAAGACACTGTGTTCTTTTTGTCTTAATATTAAGGTGTCATCATGAATATAATGACCAAAAATCAGACGCTCTCGAATCGAAATAGGGGAGTCAGGATTATTAATAATTTTTTATCAAGAATGTGCAAAAATGAAGCATTCTACGTTCCTTCCATCCTCAGCCAGTCTTGTCCTATACAAGTGAGAAATATGGTCAAACTTTCTCACACCATACACAAAACGAAGATGAGCATTCTGCACTTTCTGTATCCGAGATCTACTTTCAATATCCAAGCAGAAACCGTAGACAAAATCACAAAAATTAAAATTGGACAAAACGAGGGATTCACAAATCTTTCCTTAATTTACAATTTAGAATGTGTCAATTGCTGCATAGTATTTTTAAAGAAAGATAAGTTTTTTGAAATATTTTTCTTAAATGCCCGTTAAACCTTAGTTCCGTGTCAAGTAATAAACCCAAATTTTTAGCACTATCCACAATATTTAATTTTCTTCCATTAACGGATATATTGAAAATATTCAATTTTAATTTAAATTGTACCTTTGAGAGAGCTCACTCGATATTTGCAAATCTTGGTTTATACAGTTCTCGACTTCGGCGTAATCCTTGGAACAATCACTTCGTGATTCTTACAACTGATTTTGGTAATTTACTAAAAATTTAATTACTTTCAAAATTTCAAGAATTTATATCAGGTATCATGGTTAAATTTCCTACTACACCCCTGTCAATTCACTTTTAACATTGTAGGCAACTTTATATACAGACAATCATCTGTTTCGATTATAAAGGCAATATCGATTTTTACCTTTTCTCGTTGAGCAGGTCAGTTTGTTTTTTGAATGTGTTTGGCAGTATAAAGTGCTCGTAAAAATGGGGTTAATTTTGTGATTTTCCGATTTAAGTTCAAATTTTCATCTAATTTGCTTCCCCTACGTCATAGTGCATCGGAGATCATGTGATTTGTTTTTGATCTTGGGATTGGAGTGTGATATGTCATTTTTTGTGAGGTCGATTCAATAAAACTGATAACGGAGGGCCAACTCTCTCCTTCTCATTTCGGCTGCCAGCCCAGAAAGGCGATCTAAGTGAAGAATATGTACCGATTTTGGCTGGAGAGGCATTTTATGCTCCTGGATTAGAGTCAAATCAGTGAAATATTTCTTTCGTGTCCGCAATGGAGTTTAATTTTGCCTTCCAGGGCTGATAGAAACCAGAACACCAGGTAAATTGTAAGACCAAAGATGTACTTTGACCACGGCGTGCTAACGGCCTCCATTTTGTTTCAGGTTTCAATGCTGGATTAATTTTAATTCTAGATCAATTTCAATTCTAGATCAATTTCAACTTAAATTCTACCTCATATTTAATCTCACCTCTTCAGTTTTAATGTATTAAAAATTTATGAATATCTCTGATTTTTAAAATGAATTTTCCATTTCCCGTTTAACCTCAAATTTTCACTGTGACCATGCACATGCAATTCCTAATCTGAAGATTAGTTCCATAACCATGATGCCTATCTGAAGTTCAAGTTCCAGTTCATTTGGGACGTTACATCTGTAATCTTCAGTGCTATGTCACAAATTTCACCCTAAAACTTGTTAGTCAGGAAACGACTATGCAAGGATAAATCTCCACTCCGAATGCAGATTTCCAGCTTCACCCAAGCCTAAATTTCAGTTTTATATCTTTAAATTTCCATTTCAATTTCAACCTTAAGTTCAATGTAAAGCCTAAAACTCAACTTTAGCAAATATGCGTTAACTTGCTTGCTACATTTACTGTCGGTGAGTCCAATTTGGCCAGATAGGAGTCAGCGTTTATATGGTTTATGTCCGTAGCTGCTGTTCGATGCCATTCCAGAAGCCATTGGTAGTTTAGCTACTGTCCTGATCCTGCCTGGAATTTTGTAGAGTCTGAGTCGCTTGCCGCGTGGTATGACTAGAGGACTTCTACAGGGAGCAGCCGCAAGTGAAAAGTGAAGCACCCGAATATCTGAGTCTCAAAAGATGAGTATTTTTCTTTAATATTAGCTTGTGGCCTTTTTTTGGTGATTTTTCCTGAACATTTCTTATTCATTAACTTTTTACTTATTGCATAACCTTTGCCATATATATTTTTGCTTGTTTCTCTTCAAGATGCATCGGCGTAGCTAGCCTTAGTTTTTAGGGGGGGCCTGGGCCCCAGTGTACGGTGGATTAAAAAAAAATATTTTTTTATTTGTCGTGCAATGAAAAAATTTATAGAAAAATGCCTTATAATAGTATAGTGGTTTTATTTTTTTTATATACCTAATACATATAATATAATACACTGCGATAAATATTTACAAAAACAAAATATTACTTACAAGAGAAATTTCCTACTCTGCTCACTAAAAGAATTTACAACACTCTCCAAGTCTATATCGACATCTTTTTCTATATACAACAAAGCCAAATCTGACTGCCTATCTTGAGTCATTGTCGTTCTCAACCAGTTGAAAATCCTCCTCATGGCAGAAAAAGACCTCTCGCACGTAGCGCTTGAAATAGGCAAAATAATCGCTACTTTAAAAAGTTGGTAGAGATTGGGATATGTTTTTTCTGAGTCAATTAAGTTTTTTTTGATATATTCATAATCAACAGTTTCTTTAGATTGTAAAATACAATTTTTTAAAACGGTCATTTCTGCTCTTAAGGCAAAAGTGTTGATATTCAAAATTTTGCGATATTGCTCAATGAATTTCTCTGAACCTTCAAAATCTAACTGAAAAAAATGATCTACTGAATTGGCAAGCACCATACTTTCTGGTGAGAACCTTTTGTTTAGAAATTCTCTTACAGTATCAATAATTCGGTAAAATATGTGTGCCCTCCAGTACTCAATGACTTCTACGTTACCTCTGGAGCATGTGGCGTCTATCAAACCCAATCCTACGGTTGTATCGGTGACGAAGTCAACGAGCTTGCTACTGGCTTGCTTTTTTCTTTTGGATGACGGAATTTCCAATGAAATTTCGTATTCTGTGGCAAAGTTCGATATTTTTGTATGAAGATCGGTATAATATTGTTCATTTCTTATTCCATTTAATGAAGTCATAACACTTTTAATAACTTTAAATGCTTTTCCCAGAGTTGCACCTTTCTCCTGGAGGCTCTTTGATAATATATTTAAAATGTTTAGCACCTCGTCCAATACAAAAAGATGAATTATAAATGATGGTTGTTTAATGCTGGATAATATCCCGACTGCTGTGATTGACTGTTTGCTACGTGTATGAGAAACTTCGTTTTCCAGTGCTGTGACGATTCCCTCGAAACATGTTTTAACAGCGTGGCAAGTTGTATATCGACACACCCACCGAGTATCTGACAAAGTTTTCAACTCCCTGGGGACAATTTTGAGATCCTTTAATATTTCTTTGTATTTTTTATGGTTTTGAGGATCTGAAAAATGTTCGTAAAGTGCCTCCAAAGTACAAAAAAATTTCGATATTGATGGAACATTTTTACAGGAGTCTACCAGAGCCAAGTTAAGTCTATGAGCTAAGCAGTGCGTGTAAATTGCAGCTGGATATTTCTCTCGCATTTGTGTTTGAAGACCACTTATATTGCCTGACATCACCGCAGCTCCGTCATAGGATTGCCCTACCATCTGCAAGTCGCTAAGATTAAGCTCTTCCAATTTTTTGTAGATTAAAGTAAATAAATCCGTGGCCGATCTGTCTTCTGAACAGTCAAGAAATGCAAGAAATCTTTCACGAATTTCTAGATCTTTCGATGCGTAGCGAACACATAAAGACAATTGTTCCGTTTTGAAAGAACGAGCTTCATCACACATGATTGAAAAAGTTCCGGAATGCCTAATTTCATCGAGTATCTTTTTTAAAGACGCCCGTGACAAGAGGGCAATAATTTCATTTTGTATTTGGGGACTGGTATAGTTTTTATGCGAATTATGTAGAATGTCAAAGTCCTTGTTATACTTTGCTATTAGGTTACATATTTCCTTAAAGTTTCCTTTATTTAATGAACTTTCGCTTTCGTCATGACCTCTGAAAGCCATTCCTTGACGAGCCAGTGTTAAGCTTATATCGGCCAACATTCTCAAGTAATTCCTATTTTTCTCTATCTGGGTGCTATAAGCTTGTGAAAGATGAGATAAAACATTTCCGCTTTTTATTGTCTTTTTATAGTTATGCCATTTATTGAGACTTTCAATGTGATGCAAAGATACACCATGTTTTTTTAATTTTTCACCAGTTTTTTTCCAGTTGCGGAATCGCAGCATTCTAAAAGTTTCTTCATCCATAGCAGCTCCAAAATGACGACAAGCATAGCACGAAATGGAATCTGTTTTGACGCTGTATTCCAACCAATCAAAATCTTTATAAAAGTTTGCGCTGAACGACCTTTTTTTATTACCAAACATAGTTTGTGGAAATCTTTTAAGAATTGGTTGCGATGCGTTTTCTTCCAGCTGGCCCAAGTCAGAAGCGTCTATTTTCACATGGTAAGCGTGCATGATTGATTTTGGTTGAATGTTCTGATCCAGATCCTTGCTTGTACCGGGCTGCGGTTCAGACTGATTATTATTATCCTCTTCTAGTGTAGTTGGCTGTATAGACGGTAAAGATGGTGAAGACGTTTGTCTTTTGAAAAATGTTCTTATGTCCATAATCTGCAACAAAAAAAAATTGAAAGACTAAAGACAATTGTATAAATATATATGGAAAAATTATTTCCTAACCTCCTGAAGATACCTTATACAATAAGGATAACCAAATAGTGCTAAACAGCTATTCTGCTATTCTTCGGGCTATGGACCCCGACGAGCGCTGAATTATAAGCAGTGGCGAAGCGTACGAGTAGACAAGGTAGACTTGATTGTCTACCCAAAATTACCAATTTCGTGGTAAACAAATTATATGTATTTAAAACAAAGCTGAATTTTATTTTTTATGTCTATCCAGAAAAAAAAACCACGTCTCGCCACTGATTATAAGCAAAATTTGCCGTATTTTTACTAACACTGTTAGACAAAAAAATATAAATTTAGATTGAATGGTACTACCAAGAAAAAGAAGCATTCTCTATAAAAAAACACAACTGATAACTTACAATAAAGCAAATTTACTAACTACTACACTTACTTGGTACTTCAGTAGTAATACGCCAAGGATTCTTAAACACAGTTCTCCAATACTTCTCTAATTCACTAATACAAATACAATACACTTGTTGTATCACTACTCTATCGATCGCCGCTTTATTATTTGCTGTACACCGTACACTGTCAAACTATCTAACTGACTGACTTCTAGCGGCCCAGCTTGCCTTTATATAATACTACGGAGGAACAGACGCGACTTTTCGGGAATTCCCCGCGTTGTTTTCTCTTCTATTCCGTAACAATCTAGACTTGGGATCTTTGAACCCGTGTTGGTGATATATGAACACGAATTGCGCAGTATTGTATTCCGATGGCTATCGGCGATCCATAACAATATAATATGCATTAAAAAAATCTTTGATTATGTATATTGTGCTCGATATTATAAATCTCTGTTAAAAACTGACTGACTGATTTCGCCACGTGCCGATTTTGGGAATCAACGCGTGCGCCGTGATCTAGTGGATTCATTAATCAATATTAATTATTACACACGTTTGTTTTTTATTGTTTCTTGTTTACATTATTAGCAATTTTTTTTCTATTGAATATTTCAGGGGGGGCCGCAGGGCCATCAGGGGGGGCCAGGCCCCCCCTGCCCCCCCCCTAGCTACGCCGATGTCAAGATGCTAACCCCTTTTTAAATTTCACTTAACTAGAGTAGTACCCAAAGGTGATATTGATAGAAACACTAAGTATAGACTCATATATTATCTTTTTAATATTATTATTAATATTGTAACAAAGATATCCAGGACTCGTAAGAGTAGGTAACTTTAAATTAGTACTTTCACTTGGATCATTTGATCTCGCTGGCAATTTTAATTTGTTGTTAGTAACGTAGATGTCTTTCAGCTTGTCCTACTACAGTATACATCACTAGTGTGAATTGCAATAACCCTCTTTCTTTTTCTACCTAACTGTATTATTTGTGCATCAGGAGAGCTAGGCTTTAGTGTACTATATTTTATAATTTGCTTTTTAGTAGTTAGCTCGCAATACCTACCTCTTTCCTATTTCTAAAGTATCGTATTACTTGTGTATTAAAAGCTGTAAGCTTTAATACAACTTAGTTTCTTATATACTCTATGGTATTTACCTTGCAGTACCTATTTACCCAACTATCGCACAATCTATGCATTGACGACTCTAAATTTTAAAGTCATTTAATTATTCCTCCTTTTCATTGGGTTTATGAACATGAATTAAGATATACTGTTTGTTTTTTTTGAAACCGTGCCTAAGAGCTTCGAGCTTTAAAGTATCTTGATTCATGGCATAAGCAATTCAATCCTATTGAATTTTTATAGAATCTTCCCTATAGTGTATAGCATTTATTTCAGCATTTAATATTAATAACAATTTTCACCGAAGAGCTTTGAGCTTTGATAGAGTTCAAGTTCTAGTATACTTGATTGCATTTAATTTTTTCCCCCTTGTCATTGAGTTTATGAACGTGAATTAAGATACATAGTTTTTTTCCTTTTTGAAAGCGTTCCTAAGAGCTTCGAGCTTTAAAGTATCTTGATTCATGACATAAGCACTTCAACCCCATTGAATTTTTGTAGAATCTTTCCCATTTCTCATTGAGCCTTTAAGCATAGTTTTGCATAAACTCATTTATTGATATTTCACTTATAGCCTTAAGCTTAACCTTAGATTACTTTATGATATACTTTATAGTATTTAAAATTACAGAAGGTGTTGCACCATTTGCACGTACTCTTCTATGAGACCTAACCACTTTATGCTTTAGTCTCGTCTAAATTGATTAAATTGTGATAACCTGCTTTATTGTAGTTAGCTTCCTTAGGGTAGTTTCCCCATTTTTTATAAACTCTTTCTGGAGTATATTTGTACTTTTAAACCACTGTTTAAAAAAAAAATACAAAAAATATAAGACGTTTAATAGAGTTTATTTAGTAAACAAATTTTACTGTGTTTTATTGAATTACTTAGTGTACAGTTAGGATTGGTCTCACTTATTATACAGCATTCTTTCTCTATCTCTCTATTTTTGTTCTCTTTATCGAGATCTTCTCTCGATTGGCGCCCAAAATAAAATCTGGAAAATAAAATAAAATAAAATATAAGAACCTCACGACCTTTTGCTCTCTAAACGAATCAAACTGAGTTTCTGGAGCACCCAAGTAACATATAACCTATAAAACAACCTAAATATCAACAACGAAAGTTTTTAATGTTACATCCTCAGCATCAAAACAGCAATATATCTGTGTATCGTGAGCAAATGCTTGCACTTTACAGTGCTTTAAAAATCTATATAAGTATATCAGAAGTATACATAAGAAAAAGTAGGGGGCCCAAAACTGAACCTTGTGGCACTCCAGAGCGTGTGTCGACTTGTTCAGAATAATTATTATTAGAAAACACTCTATGAAATCTATTGAACAAGTATGTTTTAATAAAAAGAAAAGAGTTGTTAACAAAACCCTAATATTTTATGGGAAAGAAAGAAAAAACCTAAAGTCTTCCTCCACAAAATTTAATAGAATAAAAATTCTCTAGGGGTTTCTACATGTTTCGAACGTAGAAACTTCCTCATCAGGAGACAGAAAATGTATTTATTGCTGATGGTTTTAGCAGAAGAGAAAATGGTGTAGAACCTTAATTAATGGAGCTTTTATGGAATTAAAAAATTGATGTGTAGAAGAGACATAATATGAAGAAAATTGATAAAGGTTAAACCATACTGAGTATGTTAAAAAGTTATTAAAGGGGGTCTAAACCAAACTGGGGAAGAAGAAAAAACCTTCCTAACTGACTTTTGAACGCCAATAGGATAAATGATTTCTAGCCCACGCGACGATATTACCAAAGATATTTTTAGTGCTGTGTTGTCATTCAGTGAGTGCAGTCTATAAAAGTACAGGTTGTGTTTGCATCAAAAATATGCCACCGAAGAGCACTCTCTAATTTTTTCAAATAATGTATAAAACGCCCCTTCCACAAATCTGAGCTTCAAAATGGGATGGACCCAATATTGCCTTTGTCTTTTGATAGCTTGCCTTCTTCGGCGCCTACGTGAAACCATCGCTAATAAAATTACTTTTGTTCGATCCATCACTTCTAAGCTCATAGCAACCACTGACCAGAATCGATCTGGCAACACGGAATATTAATCTAAACAAGTTTCGCACGATATACCGTGTAGTGGGCGAGCGCTCGGCGGATGCGGCGCGATATACCGCGCGCGACAAATCGTGTCGTTACCGTCCTGTGGGCAACCAGCCTTAGGTTCTACACCATTTTCTCTTCTGCTAAAACCATCAGCACTAAATAAATTTTCTGTCTCCTGATGATGAACGTTTCTACGTTCTAAACATGTTGCGACCCCTAGAGAATTTTTATTCTATTAAATTTTGTGGACAAAGACTTTAGGTTTTTTCTTTCTTTTCCATACTATTAACTCCACTTTAAGCCTGGACTATTTCTTCATAATATTTTAATTTGGATACAAAATATTTTCCATTGATCGGGGAAGTAACTAACCTCTATACAACCATTTATTATGCGTGTAATATATTTATCGATATATAGCCTTCAATACTTGAGCATCAAAGGCGAAACCTTATCTACCCCTGTCGCATTTGTTAAAATACCGTTTAAAATTTTATTGACGTCAGATATGTTTAAAAAAGTAATTTGACTATGTTCTCCATTGCACAACTCTTGGGTAAATGTGTAACCTCTTTCTACTAAATATTTCAATAAATTATTTACGTTATCTAGTTAGTAAAAACGTACTATTATCTTGTGACTAAACACACACGTCTTTCCAGGCCATTATCCACACTTTTATAGAGCATAATTATGGGGATCTAACCAATATTAAAGACACGGTGGTGCAGTAGCACGTGTCAATTATAATTGGGTCAGGTACGCACGTGTCTTTTAATGAGGAATCTGGATTATTTAAGGAAATTTAATATTTTAATCCGTTTTACTGGTAAATAGTGAAGCCACAAGCCACAAGATTGACTTTTTCGAGTTTTATCCCATCAGTCATCGACAATACTTTTACCTCGGGCCTTAGTAGGTAACTAGTAGTCAGCGATGGGCGGATCGGATCTGAGCCGGATCGGTGAGTCGGATCTTAAGAAAGATTTATACTGATCCGACTCTCAAAATAAAATAGACGGATCTATTTGATTTGATTGTCGACCGCTAGGTTCACGTTCGGCGTAGGGGTAGAATTCACTGCTACGGCGCGCGGCGCTACGAGCTGCGATGCGATGGAGAGGGGCTCGTGGCTCGTGGCTCTCGGATCCGTTAAAAGATTTTTTAAAGTCGTTCCGATGCCTGACATGCGGGTCGCAGCGTTGGAAAAGAAAACGAAGCGTGGCGATTTATTACTGTTGTGTTTATTGTATTGTGGGTTGCGTCACTTATTTCTTGATGATTTCATAGAGTCTGGAATGTAAGTTTTTTCTATGAAACCACCATATTAAAGAATCTTCGTATCTTTTAATAAGCGGTTCATTTAAATGTTTGTCCATTTCTGTAATCACTGGGGGTTCTTATTTATTGAATAATGTTAAATGGCGCTACCGCGTAAGATCGTTTAAAATAATGTTCAATGACACGGATCGTGACTCAGAATAACCGAGCCGAGAACCGATAAGATTTTCTTTATGATTTTTGGGACAAGACCCGGGATCCGGCTCATTGAGTCGGATCTTTGTGCTGATTGGGATTTGGTGACCCGAATCCCAAAATAGATCCGTCTTGCCCACCACTACTAGTAGTATTGTTCAACTTGCTAGCATTACTTTCTTTATATTATAAATGAGTAATTTGTGTAGTCTATAAAAATCTCAGCTAAAATGACGTGAACGCATTGAAGAAACAATGTCTAACCTTATATAAATTGATTGTTATTTTGTTACCTATTAGTTTGATAAGTGTTTATACTTTTTTAAATGAATTTATCGAATGTGAATGTGAAAGTACCACGTTTTCTCCTCCTTTTGTAGGATTCGTTAATCTAGGGTATCCGACATCAGAGAACTGGACATCACCTAACAAGATAAAACTACTATCGCTGTTAGGCTGGTGACGGAAGGACAAATAACCGTTAACGTTAACACGTTTTAAGTGTCTATAAAATTAAATAATAATGTGTCAAATATGTTAATAAAAACCCACCCTACCAGCCCTTCAAGTAAAACTACCGTGCGAGCAAAAATTATTTGCATCAAAGAGGGCCTTGCATCTAAGGACGTAATGCTTAGCCGTAGAGCTTAATACCTGTTGGGTGTCAGCTAACTAAATTAACAATCAATCAGTTATTCCGTCATCTTTTTTTTTTTTTTGATTCATCGCAAATTTTTCCAATCTCTTGAACAATTTACACAATGTGCTTTACGGAACAGCACAAAACATTCATGGTTGAAGCGTATCTTCGAAACGGGGTTTGAGTATATGGTGAGTGGCAATACAAACCGGGTTTGTGCATGGACGATTTTCACGAACATTTTCCTAACGTTGCTTTTATTGCTGGGGATTTTTATCATTGCCTGAAAAAAACCGTCGCTGTGTGTAGGGAAACAGGTTCTATGCAACACAAAAAAGGAGCAGGAAGACCATCCGTAAGAACAGAAGAACTTGTTGCAAACGTTCGTGAAATAATGCAAAATACGCCAACAAATTGTGTAAGACGCCTGCCCCAAGAAGTGGGAAGATCTTATGGAACATGCAGGACTATTCTTAAGAAGCAGCTAAATTTATTTCCTTATAAAGTGCAAGTATTCCAAGAAATACAAGCCGCAGATTTTGAAAGACGCAGGAATTGCTCTCAATGGTTTACTCAAAATTTATTGGAAATAAATGATTTATTAGACCTGACAGTTTTTTCGGATGAATCCTGGTACCACCTCTCCGGTTATGTGAATTATCATCAGAATACACGCATGTGGAGTAGTGAAAATCCCCATTTTTTGTAGAGTCCACATTGCACCCTCAAAAAATTGGTGTCTGGTTAGCTGTTTCCCGAAGAAGAATTGTTGGTCCTCTTTTTTTCCATGACACAGTTACAGCACAGCGGTAGGTATAGAGACAATATTTTAAATCCATTTGTGTAGCAATTACTTGACGACGAACTACGTTTTGGGTATTTTCAACAGGACGGTGCACCCGCCCATACAGCCGCCGAAACTATTAACTACTTACGCAATTTTTACCCATTTTTCCGACGACAAATTGATCAGTTTTTGATCAGACATTGAATTCTCACCTAGATCACCTTGTTTAACGGTTATGGATTACTTCGTTTTTCCTCATTTAAAGAACACTATTTTTAAAACACCAGTTGCAAATTTAGAACAATTACAAGAAAGGATTATCCAAGAATGTGGTAACATTTCTTCAAAGATGTATGTATGAAAATATGAAGAGACGTGTGAATCTATGCTTGGAGCATGGCGGTGGACAATTTCAGCAATTTATGTAATTATTTTTCTTTTTCTTTCTGTATATTCTTACTTTGTTAATTTTGTAAACAACAAAAATAAATTTGTATTTGTCTACTTATTTTATTACTTATTAGTTTGGCATACATCATGTCATAATATGAATTTGACAAAATTTTAACCAATTAATTGATTCAGCCGATACTAGGTGGAAATCCATAATAATAGTATTATGAGATACAGTAAAACAAAGTTGAACTTGTAAATTTCCACTATATTAGACAGAAAATGACATGTTTCGCTAACACTGTAGCTTCGTCAGATGACAATGATTTAATAAAGGTGAAAAGTAAAAATTGGGTGCAATAAAATTAAACTATTTAAGATGTAAATAAAACAGTGGGAGGGTTACAATTGCGGGGAAATCCAACAGAGGGTTTAAAAATTAAATTAAATTAGGTACAATATGGGTAGGTATTTACAAAATCTTAATTATATGGTTAACAGAATAAATTTAGCAAAGGTGAATTATTTAAATCTAATTGATCATTAAGTAACAGGTCCGTATTTTTAAGTTTATTTATTTCCATAGATTCTAACAAATTCAGTTTTAAGCCTTTGTTTTCTGTATGTAAGATTTTAAAGGAAGGATCGAAATTATGTTGATAATCATGTAAATGGATAGCATAGTTTGAGTCTGTTTTATTTTTTAGAAAACTGTTATAATGTTCCTGTATTCTTTTGTCAAACTGTCTACCTGTTTGGCCAATGTATGTTTTAGGACAATCTTTGCATTTTAATTTATAGACGCCTGATTTTTTGTTTTTATCGCTTTTAGTTTTATTGTTTTTGATGAATTTACTTAAAGAGTTATTAGTTTTGTAACACAAATTTATATCAAGTTTGTTAAGAAAATTGCCAATTACTTTGCTAGGTTGTCCAAAGAAAGTGACAAGTTTAAATTGGTCAGAGTTTTTGCTTCTAGGAAAAACTAAGTCAATAGCCTTTTTGTAAGTTTTCTTTTTTAGGATTTGGTCAATTAAATTTGAATTATATCCGTTATTAACTGCAATTTGTTTAATAATGTTTAGTTCTTTTTGAAAATTGATTTTATTTAGAGGGAGAGTTACTAGTCTATGGATCATACTGTGAAAAGAAGCTAATTTGTGTTGTATAGGGTGGCAAGAAGAATTGTGTATAGAAAACTTACAAAAAGGCTATTGACTTAGTTTTTCCTAGAAGCAAAAACTCTGACCAATTTAAACTTGTCACTTTCTTTGGACAACCTAGCAAAGTAATTGGCAATTTTCTTAACAAACTTGATATAAATTTGTGTTACAAAACTAATAACTCTTTAAGTAAATTCATCAAAAACAATAAAACTAAAAGCGATAAAAACAAAAAAAATCAGGCGTCTATAAATTAAAATGCAAAGATTGTCCTAAAACATACATTGGCCAAACAGGTAGACAGTTTGACAAAAGAATACAGGAACATTATAACAGTTTTCTAAAAAATAAAACAGACTCAAACTATGCTATCCATTTACATGATTATCAACATAATTTCGATCCTTCCTTTAAAATCTTACATACAGAAAACAAAGGCTTAAAACTGAATTTGTTAGAATCTATGGAAATAAATAAACTTAAAAATACGGACCTGTTACTTAATGATCAATTAGATTTAAATAATTCACCTTTGCTAAATTTATTCTGTTAACCATATAATTAAGATTTTGTAAATACCTACCCATATTGTACCTAATTTAATTTAATTTTTAAACCCTCTGTTGGATTTCCCCGCAATTGTAACCCTCCCACTGTTTTATTTACATCTTAAATAGTTTAATTTTATTGCACCCAATTTTCACTTTTCACCTTTATTAAATCATTGTCATCTGACGAAGCTACAGTGTTAGCGAAACATGTCATTTTCTGTCTAATATAGTGGAAATTTACAAGTTCAACTTTGTTTTACTGTATCTCATAATACTAAAATTTTAACCTATTTTGTAATACCATTTTTTTTTAGTTACCTTGGTTAAAGCGTGAAGAGGGGTAACGACTAAAATAACTTAAAAAACTGTAACTTCGTTCTGCATTAACCGAATTTAACAAACTGTGGCTTATTTTAAAGAACGTTTTATCCTGATTGAACGTTAATATAAATATTATAAAAATTAATGCGTGCATGCGGTTGATAATAGACGGCACCTTTAAAAAAATACATTTATAGCTTTGATTTATTAAAGAATTTGAACGTAACCATCCTCCATTCTATAGCTTACTAGTTAGTAAAGAGAACTGAGAAAACCGCAAGTCGTTTCCGCTTCTCTCTTAAAAGTTATCGCAAAAATAGTGGAAGTGTGTACATAATTTTATTTCGGCTTTTAGCAAAGTTTTGCAATTTTTCTTTTATTAAAACGTTGAAATCCTACAGTAATAGCTTTAATAGGTATTAATTTTAGGCGTTTAAAAAAATAAATTATGATATTTTGATTCAGCTATTTATATAAAACATGCAATAATAATCTAAATGTTACATTTTTTATTACCAAGGCAGTCGTAGACAATAATTACGAAATAGAACAAAAGAATAACCTTATTGTCGTTTCACCTATAATGTGTTAAAGTTTCTGTTATTGCCGTGATCATTAAGTCTAATATTGTGAAATAAGTAATATTATTTAAAAAATAGACCTTTTACGAATGAGGAAGTCTATGATATGAGGATATTTTCAATTGTTTGAAAACGCAGTTTTGGCTTCAAGAGAATACGCTGTGCGTTATTCTCATAGCGTTCACCATCCCAGAATAGTAGATTCTGTAACGAGGTTGGAATTTTCATTCTAACCGAGTAGCAGACTATATTTTCTCCACGACCATCCAGTTCCATATCTGATTCATCCGATTTTTCACTCATTTTTTGACTTGCACTTAAATTTGTCTGAAAATAATTATTACAACGCGGCCATTTTTATCTGACACTGACAGTTTCGAAATTCATGGCAACCTATGTCGTTTATATCAATTACAGAATATTCATTCCGTATCTTGTTATGGAATGAAAATACACGCAAAACGCATAGGAAGCAAGTGTTTCAGAATAAATATTCCAACTCAAGAGCGAGAATTTTTACATTCTATTATCAAAAATGATTTTGGAATTATTGCATTCAGTAATAGTCGTGGAGAAAAGTTTTTTATGATGTTTTTATGATGAGTCCTTTATTAACGATAACGAGCTTCGTTAATTACGGAGATATAAGGAAGGCTATCGTTATGGTTATTCTTATTTATTTTTGTACCTTTTCGTCCTTTTCCATTGTTGATTGACTCATGTCATGTTTTTGATTGTTTAAAAATGAATTGTTTAGAAATAAAAAAAGGTTATGTTTGCATCTGTCAAATTATTTATTTTTAAGACGTTCAAAATCTATTAGAGACTTTTTGCACCTCTTAATTCGTCATTCTTTTGTGGTTATGGTTATTCTGAGCATGCGCAATGTCAGAAAGGTGATCCGCTATGGTTAATAACCATAACGGACTCCGTTAGTTACGGAAGGATAAGGAAGAGCTTATCGTTATCCTTATGGTTATGCTTAAACTGCATGGTTGCCGGAACATACAAAAGTTATGAAGCATCATCGCTATGAATCAAAATTGTGATAAGCAATTAATTAAAATCCAAAGCAATAGTAGCTTCACATTAAAATATACAACTTAATCAAATTATTGTTAGGTTAGGTATATTATTTTGTTTAGGTGCGCCGGCGCCAAATTAATAACTACAGACAGAACGTATAGGCGATGCAAAATCTCTGGTTTTAACAGTGGCGCTACTCGTTATGTTTAATAAAGTTAACCATAACGGAACTAAAAACTGGTATTAATTTAAGAGGTGCAAAAAGTCTTTAGTCTTGTAATTGTCACCGTAATCGTTATCGTTAATAAAATTAACCATAACACTGTGTTTTACTGTTGTTATTTTAAGCGTTCCAAAATCTCTCTAATAACTAATGACCTAAAAAATAGGGTAAAAACCAATTTTTCCTATTTTATCAACCGCCTGGAGCTATGTTTAATTTCGTAATTGTCCACGGCTGCATTGATAACAAATGTCACTTTTAGATGAATAAGTAAAATCAATAACAAAATATCATAATTTATTTTTTTAAAACTCATAATATTATTAAGTATCGCCAAAATAGCTATTTCTGTAGGATTTCAACGTTTTGATAAAAGGAAAATTGCAAAATATTGCTGAAAGCCCAAATCGAATAACAACCTTCCGCTATTTTTGCGATAACTTTCAAGTGAAAAAAGAAAACGACTTACAGTTTTTGCAGTTCTCTTTACTAACTAGTTAGCTATAGAATAGAGTTAAAATGGTTTGATGGTTGCATTTAAATTTTTTTTTAAATCGAAGCTAGAAATATATTTTTTTAGAAGTGACCTCTATTATCAACCGCAGTAATTATTTTCAATAATATTTAGACAAACGCTCAAACAGGATAAAACGTTCTTTAAAATAAGCCATAGTTTGTTAAATTCGCATTAAACGCAGACCGCAGCTACAGCCTTTTAAGTACTTTTAGTCGTTGTTATTACAAAATTTATAGAGGATATTACAGAGCATATAAAAACTTAATTTCTGACCTACATTGTATTGTAGTTTTTAGTAGAAATTAAGGACTTTGTATTATAGCATAGCGACTACGCACGCACCTTAGCGGTAAAATTAGGAACTTAAAAATTATTTCCAGTGATTTTCTTGCTCATATATCATGAGTTTGGTTTGAAGTTGAAGAATGAAGTTTTTACCCCAAAATCGTAGGACTATTTAATTTGGGCTGTTCATAGCAAATGGTCCATGTATGGTTTTGGAGATACAGCCGCTCTCCACCCATCAGGGATCACCCTGTCAGTGGCGCAGCGAGGGGGGGTTTTAGGGGTTAAAACCCCCCCCAGACGCCCAGACTAAGATGGTTTTTTACGGTTTGGACCAGGGCTGCTTTGAAAATGGTAAAAAGTGAAAAAAAAAATAATAGTAGGATGAAACCCATTGGAAAAGGAAGAGAATATAACAAAAATAAAGGAAAAATAATTTACGGGCGATTCGAGGTCGGGAAGTGGAAAGGCGTGAGTTTTTAAGGATAGAAAATGATTTATCTCGATTTCCGGCAAAACTACAAGTCCTATGGAAAAACGTTAAATGACAAAGTTGTAGGTAATAAAAAGATCTACAACTTTTTAATTTACACTTTTTTCATATAACCTCAAAATTTATGTGAAAAATTCAAATAACCAAGTTATTGGTTTTTTATTTTTATCTTTTAAAAGAAATTTTTTTTTTCACGAAATTTGGTATAAAGTTACCTTTTAATGTCCCAAACACACTGTAATTTTTTTGATTTAAAATATTTATTTTTTCACTTTATTTTGACTTAATATCGAAAAAGCACCTTAATTTTTAATCAAAAATTCTTACGTCAAAATATCTGCTTTTTTAAAAAAGTCGGTGGGCTTTTTGTTCGTTGAAATCTCTACTTTCTAATGGTGTAAAAAAGATATACATTACTATGTTAAATGTGATGAAATTCCCTTTAAATCCTACCTTTAATTATATTTAGAACAACTATTTTCGCATATTTTTTGCGATCTTTATGTTTTATGGATTTGTAATTTTTTTGTTTATCAATGTAACATGGAATGTTACTTTTTCGAGTAATTAAAGTATAAATTTTAATAAATAGCTCAAAATTGTACATAATAATTTTAAAAAAAATTTAGGATTCGAGTTTTTTTCGTTTCTTTGCATTTTTTGAGGACATTTACCATAGTAATGTATATTTTTTTTACACCATCAGAAAGTAGAGATTTATTTATTTATTTTATTTATTTATTTATTTATTCATGGTCAACAGGGATACAAACAGGAATAATCCCAAAAAAGTACCCTCAAAATTACATAAATCTACCTATTCGAAAGGAATACAACTATTAAACAAATCTCTTACATAAGTCGCAATACTGTATTAAACGCATAATATTTGCCTAATATAAAGAAAAAAAAAATATCTTAACATAAAAAAAAATATAACATAAATTCTGTTAAGTAATGTTTTTTAATAGTCTCTTAATGGTTGCTGGTGATTGCGAAAATATATCTATTACTTCACTATAAAGGTTAACACATTTGATTATTCTACATAATGGTGAGTTTTGTGAACAATTGGTGTTCCTGAATGGAACATAGAAAATTTCGTTTGATCGTAGGTTGACTTGAGGTATGTTAAGACGAATCAAAGATAGTATATCGGGGTTATGTATGATATTATTTATGATTTTGTACAAAAAAAGTATATCAGATATATTTCTTCTAACTGTCAAGGGAGTAATTTGAAATTGTCGTTGAGCAATAGCAATGTCGTTCAGGTGGGCTTTAAACGAGATAAATTTTAAAAACTTATTTTGAATGTGATCTAAACGTTTAATATAAACAGAGTATCTCGGACTCCAAATCACACTACAAAAATTTAACTTACTTAAAACAAAAGAGTTGTACAGGCATATGATTGCTTTAATATTAGAAAAAGAAGCGCACTTGCGCACGATGTATCCCAACATTCTGGAAGCACTGTTGACAACCGTGTCGATGTGTAGATCAAAAATCAGCTTTGAATCTATCAGAATTCCCAGGTCTCGCACGCGATCAACCCTCGTAAGTCAACGAACAAAAAGCCCACCGACTTTTTTAAAAAAGCAGATATTTTGACGTGAGAATTTTCGATTAAAAATCATATTTTTCTTGTAAAAAATAAAAATAAAAAACCAAAAACTTGGTTATTTGAATTTTTCACATAAATTTTGAGGTTATGTGAAAAAAGTGTAAATACAAAAGTTGTAGATCTTTTTATTACCTACAACTTTGCCATTTCACGTTTTTTCCATAGAACTTGTAGTTTTGCCGGAAATCGAGATAAATAAAATAAAATATTTTTCCTTTCATTTTTGTAATATTCTCTTCCTTTTCCAATGGGTTTCATCCTACTATTATTTTTTTTGGTTTCTAAACGGCCTTTAAACAGGTATTAATTTAAAAAATACAGAATTTGTATTCATACAAATTTTCCTACAGTATTAAAATTAACGACCAAATTTAAAAAAAAAACGTTTTTAAAATTTTGAAATCCTGTTATTTTTTTTGAAAACCCCCCCTAATACAACATTCTGGCTGCTCCACTGCACCCTGTATACATATATATTTCAGTTTTAATAAGGTGTTTCTACTTAATAAAATAACACAAGGGCACACGTTAAAAGTAACCCCAGTTTAATCCGATTCTTAGAATCTGTAACTGGCACATAATAGAAAAAATATTACCCCTAAAAGAGGGTGAAAATTAGGGTCGACTTGTTAACATACATAGTTGTTACAATTATAAAACACTGCACTAATCGAATTCAAAACTATTGATACCAGATTTTAAAAAAATATTATCTTATTCACTTTAATTATTAGGTACCTACTATATAAGGCTATTTTATTTATTGGGTGCGTACCACAAAATTTTAAACAAAAGTAGAACGCTTAATAAATAATCTACAACTTAACACTTCGATTTTCCTGCTTTAAAATGAAAATGTGGAAAATCACTCGGACCAGTCGATTTTTATTTCGAGGGGGACATCTTTTGCGTATATTGTCAATCTTGTTACTTCAAGCCCCTAGGAGGGAGGGGGGTAAGATCTAAATCGTAAATGGATACCCCTATTTTATATAATTTTTTTGGATTCTGCATAAAAGTCTGAACATGTTTTAATAAAAGCATTATTAGTCTATACTTAACAGTTTCCGAGATATTGACTCTTGAAAAATGACATTTTTCAACTTTGACAGCGTCTAGCTTTCTAACTGTACGTCTTAGAGCAAAACGGCTTACATGTCCCTATCTTCGATTTTTTTATTTTTCCAATAGTGTCAACTTTTGGTTAAACCGGATGTAAGAAATATAGTACGTACTTCCGGTTTAACAGAAAGTTGACACTATTGGAAAGATAATAGTTCAAAAATGTCATTTTTCAAGAGTCAATATCTCGGAAACTGTTAAGTATAGACTAATAATGCTTTTATTAAAACATGTTAAGATTTTATGCAGAATCCAAAAAAAATTATATAAAATAGGGGTATCCATTTAAGATTTAGATCTTACCCCCCCCCTCCCACCTAGGGGCTTGAAGTAACAAGATTGACAATATACGCAAAAGATGTCCCCCTCGAAATAAAAATCGACGAGTCCGAGTGATTTTCCACATTTTCATTTTAAAGCAGGAAAATCGAGGTGTTAAGTTTTCGTTGGACCACCCTGTTTATAAAATGGTACACTATAGTATGGTTGCACCAATAAGGTTTTTGTTTCTATAGGTTGGTATCACAGGTCTATAAAAAAGTAGAATGCTAAATAGGCTGTATGAATGACACACTACCGTGCGAGCAAAAATTATTTGCATCAAAGAGGGCTTGGATTAAAAAACGTAGGGCTTGGTTTAGATCACAATGATATGGGGACGATATATCTAAACAAATCTAGGTTAAAATTTTGTCAAATTCATATTATGACATGATATTATGCCAAACTAATGAGTAATAAAATAAGTAGACAAATACAAATTTATTTTTGTTGTTTACAAAATTAACAAAGTAAGAAAGAAATAGAAAAATAATTACATAAATTGCTGAAATTGGCCAGCTCCAAGCATTTCTTTCCAATAAATTTTGGGTAAACCATTGAGAGTAATTCCTGCGTCTTTCAAAATCTGAGGCGTGTATTTCTTGGAAAACTTGCACTTTATAAGGAAATAAATTTAGCTGCTTCTTAAGAATAGTCCTGCATGTTCCATAAGATCTTCCCACTTCTTGGGACAGGCGTCTTATACAATTTGTTGGCGTATATTTTGCAATATTTCACGAACGTTTGCCACAAGTTCTTCTGTTCTTACAGAAAGTCTTCCTGCTCCTTTTTTGTGTTGTATAGAACCTGTTTCCCTAAACACAGCCATGGTTCTTTTCAGGCAATGATAAAAATCCCCAGCAATAAAAGCAACGTTAGGAAAATGTTTGTAAAAATCGTCCATGCACAAACCCGGATTGTATTGCCACTTACCATTTACTCTAACCCCGTTTCGAAAATACGCTTCAACCATGAATGTTTATGTTGTTCCATAAAGCCCATTGTGTGAATTGTTCAAGAAATTGTAAAAATTAGCGATGAATCAAATTACTTGTAAGGACTGTCAAAGATCACGGAACAACTGATTGATTGTTAATTCAGGTAGTTAGTGACACCCAACAGGTATTAAGCTCTACGGCTAAGCATTACGTCCTTAGATGCAAGGCCCTCTTTGCTGCAAATAATTTTTGCTTGCACGGTATTTATGCACAAGTTCCATAAAATCTACCACCTGAAAACCACTGCACATAAAGGCCTCTTGTTAATTTAATTTTTAAAATTAACTCATTCTTTTGTTGCAGTATAAAAGAACAACTACAACTACAGTGTTTATGATACGTATTTTTTCTATGAAATTAATTTCAATAAATAAACTATTCTAAGAACAGAACGTGTGTCAAATAAATTTTAATAAAAACCTCTTCCTGATATTCCAAACTAAAATACCAGACTTTAAAGAATGTTAGGATATCTTGAAACGTCCATAATATTTTCTAAAACTAATACATGTTTTAAAATTCATCGCTTTTCACCCTTTTACTAGGTGTTATTTACCATCATTACATATTCATCGACTCCCGTAATGTAATTCTATACCAAGATTCAGTTTCCAAAAACAAGCATCCTATAACAAGATTTACAGAGCCGGACTAACGAAAATGTGTGGCAAAAACATAATAGATATATTATAATGTATTAAGTATGTCCATTGTGAATTTTTTCGTATGGAAAATAATTTTGATTATGGTCTCTGCAAATTGTCGATATATTATTATTTGAAAAAAATATTACAATACAGCGTGTGTTGTACATACAGTATTTTCGTATTACTTTGTTTTACGTCTGCTTTATTTTTGGCATCAAAATATAATAAAATAACCGAGACTCGTTCTTGATAAAGCTTAACTACTATGATTAGGGCTGGGCGATATTGAAATTGCAATTTCGAATATCGATTTAAAAAAATATCGATATAAGTAGTCGATATATCGATAATATCGATATTTTATTTTTTAAATATCCTTATTTGATATATCGATATATCGATAAAAATATCGATATATCGAATTTTTCCCAGCTCTAGTATTGATACATTTATATTATACCTACCAAAAGAGTGACTTTATTAAACAGAAGACACATGTATAAAAATTACATTAAACACTAAACAAATCAGGTAAAGAGAGAAATAAAGGATAAAAACAATAATGATTATCGCATTCTTCCCTCCTTTTATTATCAATGATATTCATCCAAATATTTAGGCGACATTCTTACACCAACATCAAAAAATCTAAAAATCGAAATTATCGATGTGATCGGATATATACAGGGTGTCCCGAAATTAGCTGACAATATTTTAAGGGGATAAAGTACATTCAAAAGTAATACTAAAATTGTCTATTAATATACCTTCAAAAACGCTTTGCTATGGGGCTAGAGCCCCCCGAATTGGAGCTATGACAAGCAGTTTTTTTACAATATCTCAGAAACCGTTTAGGGTATCAAAACAAAATTTGATACATGTTTTACCCATAGCTAGACGCAATAAATGGTTTATTTAGCTTAACTGTATTTCTTCCAGTGGCGTCCCACTGGGTAGGTAGTTGGGTAGTTTTTTATTTGTAGGATTTTTTAACTTTAGGTGAAATTTTTAGAAGCTCTGAAGTCTTTTGTTAAAAAAAGGTACTCTTGTTTTATTGCGGTAGGATTCACCATTTTCCAGTAAAATCGATTTTAAAATTTTCGGTTTTTTGAAATCCAGTGAAAAGGCTAAGGTTTTTTCATATCTCAGCAAACACTTGATATTAAAGCATGAAATTTATTAGAAGTTCTACTAGCGACAAATAATAATAATACATAATCAACTTGGGGATTTATTAGATAATGTGCCACTGGATTTACGTTTAGGGCACTTCTTTCAACATGATGGGGCACCAGCTCACTACGGACGTCAAATGAGGAATTGGCTTAAAGAAAATTACCAGGTGGATTGGTAGCCATAGCTTGGCCACCAAGATCACTTCTTGATTTAAATCCGCTTGATTATTATTTTTGGGGGCACATAACTGGTACTTGCTTAAGAATTAGTTTCCCGAGTGGTTCACAATCAAATTTGATTTGCAAATTGTTATTCTTTTTTGTTTTATTTTAAAACTCTCTTAAAATCTCCATGAAAATAAATATTTAAAAAACAAAGGAATCTAAAAATATGTTTAATTTAAAAACGTTACATTCTGTCAAATTACATTAATGGAAGGTTTTATTAACAAAAAATTTTAAATTAAAAAAAATACATTAAAACTATGAAATTAAAAAAATAAATAATAGTAATATTTACTTAAGGCTCCACCCCGTGCGACGTCACTGGAAAAATATTTTAAAGGAACATCCTTTAATACATATGCCCTATTGCTAGTAGAAGTTCTAATAAATTTCATGTTTTAATATTAAGTGTTTGCTGAGATATGCAAAAAATATTAGCCTTTTCACAGGATTTCAAAAAACCGAAAATTTTAAAATCGATTTTACTGGAAAATGATGAATCCTACCTTAATGAAACAAGAGTACCTTTTATCAACAAAATACTTCAAGGCTTCTAAAAATGGCACCTGAAGTTAAAAATCCTAAAAATAAAAAACTTAGGGCCATATTCTCCCAACTACCTACCCAGTGGGACGCCACTGGAAGAAATAAAGTTAAGCTAATTAAATCATTTATTGCGTCTTGTCATGGGTAAAACATGTATCAAATTTTGTTTCGATACCCTAATTGGTTTTTGAGATACTGTGAAAAAACTGCTTATCATGGCTCCAATTCGGGGGGCTCTAGCCCCATAACGAAGCGTTTTTGAAGGTATATTAATGGAGGGTATTAGTCTTATTTTTGGATGTACTTTATCTCCTTAAAATATTGTCAGCTAATTTCGGGACACCCTGTAAATAAATATCAATAATATCGATAAGTATCGATAAATATCGATAGGTATCGATAAATATCGATAATATCGATATTATCGGTATTTTATTTTTTAAATATCGTCATTCGATATATCGATAAAAATATTCGATATATCGATATAACGATAAAAATACCGATATATCGAATTTTTGCCCAGCCCTGACTATGCCCGACCCGACCCGGTCCGGCAACCAAGACATTATTAACTACGAAATCCCGGCCCGTGCAGGGCTCTAGCCTGTACGAGAAATTGTAAAGCAATTTTGTCCGAAACGGTACATACTACATACGATTTAAATATATTGAAAGACCTATCCTTAAACTATATGTTTCTCATGTAATAGATTTTTTTAAGACCGACCAGAAAATACACACTTTCTGGGCAATTTTTCGTCCAGAAAATGTTTTGTCGATCAAGACCGGAAAGTAAGGGACCGGCAAAAGATTTTTCCGGTCCTTGTTTTTTCATTTTTCCAATCGCTCGTTGATAATACAATCTACCTTGATGTCGTTACTATGATAACAACATTTCGATCTATTGTCGAGTGACAGTTCGTTGATTTTTAATTTGTTGTTTATGTCAAACTTGTTTCGCGAGTGCGCGAATTAAAAAATATGAATTCAGATTTTGAATTATCCGACACGGAAAATGAGATTCCAAAAAAAAATTTTGAAAGCAGCAAGGAAAGCGACTTACGATATAGTGCCAGTAAAATCAAAAGCCCGTTACGAGAAGTCATACGACGCATTTAAAAATAATATAAAATATAATAAAATAAAGAATTAAATATATATGGAAGTGTCATGTCGGTCTTAAAAAAAATATTGTACGTCCGAAAATTAGTGTTTTGCAGGTGTCTCCATCAAGCTCCCAGGACTCGCCTACGGCTCGACCTGAAAAACACTGCTTTCCGGTCTTGTAACGTAAATTACTATTCCGATTACCCTCCCGATTTCAAAATATACTATAATTTATGTTAGCATAAATAGGTAAACTTTAAAAACTATTTTCTCACAAATAAAGGCCTAATTTAAAAATTCGTTATAAGACAAACAACGTTTGAGCCTCTAGCTGCCAGTGATACCAAATTTATAACATGTTTAATTAAATTTTACTGGTGATATTTAGTGACAGACGAACAGTGATAGTATGGAAGTAAAATGTATGAAACTTACTGTATTATCTTTAAATAAATAAACATCTGGAAATAAATTTGTATCAAGTGGTATGTTGATCAATAGATGTCGCTGCTGCCTTTCTAAGTACGTTGTCACATTTATTATTTTATATTCGCCTTTCAAGACAATTCCTCCATTTGTTAAAGGTTAATACCTCTTTAGGTATCTGCATCTGCGGATATATTATATCTATATATATTCTTGTAATTTAACTGTTCATGTTTTTCTGTAGATAGCAACTAATATTTTTTAAAGGGGGGCGATTAGCCTATAATATGCAACCAAAACAAATTATCTTATACTATGCATGACTCAATCATAACCGTTGTGAAACGGTTGTATTTTTATTTTTCGTTTTTTAGAGATGACGTAGGTTGAAATAGAATTATTTTTGCCCCCGTTTACGGTTTTTATTCTTCAAAAAAAAAATGTGAGTGGAGCGATTTTGAATTAATCCATATTTAAAAGACTTTAAACAAGTCCGTCTCTGTAGACAAAACAAATCCAACATCACCTGTTCGTAGTATCTCAGTGGGACCTTTGAACATAAAAAGAAACTAACTACCATTCTATATTCAAAAGGTTGAACTAATTGTTATGACCGCATAAATTTTACACAAAAAGCAAACAAATTCGAAAGAAAATTGTAAGAAATCGTAAATCAACAAAGGAAGCCTCTGCTAAACAAACAAATAAAACAATTTGGGAAAATATTGACTCGTCTATACGCACCACAAAATTCTTTTGTAGCACCTTGTTTTGCGCTGGAGTATGAGCAGCATTGTAATGAGAAAAACAAACAATGGATAGATTTCAAGAAAAGCTTTCTTTGTTACATATTTAACTACAACATAAAACAATTCAAGTAAAGAATGGATGATTGCATAGAGGGATGTTCACACGTGATAATTGACTTGGTACACTAATATAATTTATTACTTTCTCCAGCCTTTTTCTCGACAGGTGTTTGATACACCATTTTTAAGTTGCATGTAATGTAATGTTTATTAAAGTCTAATGAATTTAAAAATTTAACTACATTTTCCCTACTCTATATACGTTTTTTGTATAGACCATTGCTCTTAAGCCTGCGCCGGGCTGTCCTAAATCTAGTAATTACAAAAATAACTGAATGCTAGAATGGATTACAAGAAAAGAAAAACAAGATATTTTAACAGGATTTATTTACAAATTACACATAAAAACACAATAATTATAGTGGGTCTTTTGTTCATAACTTTTTTGCAAATGCTGACCTTCATTTATATTCCTGATGGCTTTCTCTCATAAGAAACCAACAAGAATCCCTCATCATTGCTATATTCCATCTGCCTTGATAGCTCTGCTCTATTGTTAGCATGCTTGGTGGAATCTTTCTCATTATTCATTACTAACCACACCCAAATTTTCTGGAAACATTTTTTAATGGGAGTACAAGAAGATTATTTTAAGAGACATACGACAGCCCATTTTGCAGTAGCTTTTAAGTAGTTATTTTACAAATTTTTCGTAGTTTTGTGCAAAAACAAAAAAAAACAATTATTTTAAAAGCACTCCACATCATTTAATTTTTGGTCAAACTGTTGATTCCTTTTTTTGAGTATTTTTTTAATTTGTGGTCCAACAAATATTCCGGAAAATTTGTTTAAGGTATTTAAATGCATCTCCCTCTTTATCTAATGCTTTAACGAAATTTTTCATTAATTCCATTTTAATGTGTAATGGAGGTAACAGAACTTTTTTGGGATCAACAAGACGTATATTTTTCATTTTAGCTTCTGGACCAAGATCTGGAATATATTGATATCTCGGAGGCCATTCTTTTACTTGGTTATATCTTTCTGTTGCTCTACAAAGACAAATAAAACAGCAATACTCCAAAAATTTACCCTGAAGCACACGTAATAACATTACAATACCTACTACTATCATGATAGATGTGATGGTAGGTAACAGTGGCGGATTTACAAATTTGCCGCTAGTAGGCTCTTCAATTTTTGCCGCCCCTATACCAGTGACGGCTCGTGAGTTGTGAAACAGGTGAAGTGTTCGGGAAAGAAAAAGCCCGCTGCAGGCGAAATGCGCGAAATTTTTTAAGACCACGCCCAAATTTGGTCAATAAATCAAATATTTTAAAAATTTATGATTACCTACTTATTTTATTGAAAATGAAATTTCTTTCTGCAAAGCCAGTAAAGTTCCAACTACCTTTTTTTATCCCCATTAACAGACACGGCCAACAATAAAGTTTATTTAAAAAAATACTACCCGTCGACCATGAATAAAGATTGTATATACCATTTATTTCTGTAAGATAAAAAAAAATTCATGGGGGTCATGACCCTCCCCCTGGGCGGTTTACATTTCAACATACGTAAAATGTAATGTGGAGTCAAAAAGAGTGAGTTCATAACCCAGTGCACATTTTTTCTACAAATTGAAAACACTGTTATTTTACGGCGTCGTGCAAAAAGGAACTCGTCACCTACTCATTTTCATTGTAAAAGGAACTTCATTAATAAGATTATAATTTAGGATTATCTGTAAAAAATGTACTAATAAAATCTCTAGTTTTGTATATTTCAGGAGTTGGTTCTCTAAACCTACGTTCTTTTTTCATTAAAAACTCGGCGACTGCCGGTCTTGGATCAAAATGGGCTGTTCCAACTCCATTCAATGACACTAAGAGGCGATCATTCATTGTATCTTCATTTAATGAAATTCTTCCTGGCGTTTTTAATTTGTTGTAATGGGAAATAATCCTCTCAGTATAGTCATTGAATGAGGACTTATTAGCAATAACGAGACTAAAAGCTTTTGTAATATATCCTTAGTGCAAACTATATAAGTTTTCTTAATTTATTAGCAAGTCTGGTGCCTTCATCGGAAGTATCAATGTCTGAAATTTCTTGAATTAAAGACCAGCAATTACACACGGATGTCGCAAAATTGGACACTTCCTCTGAACCGAAGAGATTCTCAACTAATGGTCGGCCTGCGGATATCATTTTAGCTTCGGCACAAGGCTCATCATATTTTTAATTGTTTCATCTTCTTCCTCTAAAAACCTCTAAAAATTTTCGCCTGCGGCGCTGTGTGGCCCCCCCCCCAACATTAATTTCTAGGTCCGCCCTTGTTGATAAGGTGGGGCATTTGGTTAGATGCTGCAATATATTATACAGATAAGCAGATATTTTCAAAAATTTAAAAAAAGTTATATTTGAGCTACCCGAATCAGCCAGCAAGGCAATTAAAGATTGTCAAACGGTCCTAAATCAAGAAGATATTGGCCTATTTAAAGAGTAATTCTAATTTTGTGAGTGGCACAATAAAATCTCTCGAGAAATAAGGAATGCCATTATAATATGCCTCCATTAAAATAATTATTAATTTCGAAGAGGCCATTGCCAATATTCCTGGAGAAACTCGACAAATAGTACAAAAAAAGCTAAAAGATACATTGTTTAAGAATAAAGGTTTTCAAGAGTTAAAAAAAAATTGCTTTGGTATTGGCAGGAAACGCTAATCCGGACTTGCAAATGACCCCGAATATGATTTTGCAAAATTTAAATATGCGCCCATAACAAGTGAGGAGCGTTCATACAAACAAGACAGATCCACTTTTTGCATAAAATGAGATATATATCGATTTAGGGTATTTTTTCAAGATTTTATCGATTCGTTTCATAAAAATCGTTCTAAATCAGGCCTAAACCCTTTAAATTTGCATGTAAATGTTCAGCGTTCAGTCAAAATCAGACAAATCCAAAATTAAAATGATTTTTAGCGAACTGGTCAAAACTAGACATATCCAATCATACTTTGATACTGTATCTACAAGAAATAGAACAAACCAAGACATATCCATACACAAAAATTTTCATAGAAAGCTTTTATTTTTTTTTGTATTATAAAAATGTTTAAAAAATATTTTGTCGGATGTATTATTGACAAATTAATAATATTACTTCTTTACAATAAAAGTATGTTTTTTAAAGAAAACGCCGAATAACATAAGAAATCATACCGTGATCACGCAAAACGAGACATATCCACCTTGCGTTCAGACAAAATCAGACAGCTCCATTAAATTTTTTTAGTTTTCTACACTTTCATACATTTTTTTTAAATATGAGTATGTGCAAAACACTTATCATCCGATGTTCTATAATATTTAATAATTTAGAAAATTTTCCTTTAAAGGCCCTAAAAGCTAAAAGTTTTTCGCGTTTTTCTCGAAATTAGTTTATGAGGACATGTCTTGTTTTGTATGAACGCTTCTCAAGTGTTGACGTAGAAAGGAGTTTTTCAGACTATAAAAACATTTTAAGTGATAGAAGACAAAACTTCACAACATTTAAACCAACATTTGATTATTGCTTGTTTTTATAAAAGTTAATTTTGTTATACATATAACTTTATAATATTTTAAGATTTTGTTTATTTTGCGATTTTATTTATGTTAAGAAATAATAAATTCTGTTTTTGATTTGTGCTTTTTTATATGTTTTATGTATTTTTTTGTGCATATTTTATGCCTTCTCTTTATGCTTTGTTAGCGCTTATTTTAAGTTTTTATGCTTTTTAATCCGGACTCTAATGATAATAGTGATAAAGGCAGTGGCGGCTCGTTAATGAAGGGCTCTGGGGCGCCGCTCTCCCTGCAATTATTTCAAACAGAATCCAAAAATACTTTACTTAAAAAACCAATAAAGCAATCTATGTAAGCAATCCATTAAAATAATTCAAACCAAACATAGCCCTATTCCAGCGGGTAGGTTATACTAAGCGCGGGCATAAACCAAACATAGCCCTATTCCAACGGGCAGGTTATACTCATAGACAAGCGAGTTCCGCGCTCTCAATGTTATACTAAGCGCGGGCGGGCGGGGGCGACCGATTATCCGTCCCGATTCAACGCGGTTTCTTGATGAGTTGCCATGACAACAAAGGCGTGACGTCACCTACACATCGCACAACGAGCGGCCACGGACGAGCTCCAATTTTCCGCGCCCAACAACAGCTGTTCGCGATGCCACGGTAGAATAATCGATATTATGTGCTCTGACGAGGCGACCTGTCGATGCCGCTAGGCGCTAATGTTTTGTTTATTTGTTTTGATTTGATTTATTAGTTACGTTATAAAACTTATAAAGTTGGAAAATGTCGTGTAATATGAAGGTCAGTGATTTACAGGAGCTTGTGTTTAGTTCTCTGAGCTTAAGTGAAAAACTTGATTTAAAAAAATGCAGGGCGGCCACTAGAAATTGAACACAGTACAGGTGCAATCAAAATGTAAAAGTAAGGCACAGTTTACGCGTAAGTTTGACAAAGAAATATATAATAAAAAATCCTGAATAGGTATGCGGTTGTGAGGACAAAAATTCTTTTTTTTTGTTTTGTGTGTCTTCTTTTTGACGGGGATGATAATTGGACTATAAATGGGGTGCAGGACTTAAAACATCTTTCAGAGAAAATAAAAAACACGAAAATAGTGCAAAACATCGTTATAATGTGGTAAGTTTTAAGATGTTAGGACTAATATTTTAACTTGTTTAAGTAGTGCTTATGCTGATGAAATTAAAATTTACAACGAGAAAGTTAGAAAAAACAGACACGTACTTTTGAAAATAATAGACATTTAAATTTTTTTTATTTAAAGCCAGCGCCCCCCCTGACTCGCTAGTTACAAGCCGCCACTGGATAAAGGTAATGTTCAGGATGATGTGTGTACCTACATTTAAAATACTAGACGAAAGAGGTGATCCTTATGATTTTATCAATAGGTACTATTTTCTATTTACAGTAACTAATTTAGAAAAGCAAATTGGCATACTACCTCACATTTTAATAGTAAAATAATATTTGGTAGTAGTTCCAATAAGGAGACATAAAAGCATTTATTTTTTAATTCCTGTACTTTATTAAAATCGATTCCTTTAAGGTAAGCACGTGAGGCATGTGTGGATAATGGCAAATTTAAAATACCTTATTAGTTAACAGTGGAAAACGATTGAGATAACGGCTATTGCACCACGCACTTGTACTTAACTACGCCCGAAGCGAAGACTCTAATTTGGATAAACCGTTTAGAAACACGTAATGTTCAGGGTGCCTCTTGGTCTGGTAAATTAACCAGCTGGGACAAAAATGATGGGTGCCTATATCGATGCCAGAGCCTTATCGGTTTATAAATTTAATGAGTACAAGATCCCATCAACCATTGGCGCACGCAAGAAAGTCGGGGAGGAGGGGTGCTTGACCATCAAGATAAAAATCGAAAAATTTTGAACAAACCCGAACAAACCCGGACCATAAAAACCACCGAAATTAATTTTTTTATTGGTTCTTTTTTTGGTCACCTGATATGATTTATTTATCGCATTGATGATGTAATCATTCACATCACATCACTAGTGATATGATACAATTATTAACGTCACATCACTAGTAGTAATGTAATAAGCTTATTACGTAACTTATTTTGAAGTATGACTATAGAAATTTAAAGTCAACACGGTCTATGACCATGTTGCTTTAACTATAGGTACCTACTTACTACTCATGCAGTTACCATATTTATGGGTTGTTTGTTTGTTAAACTGCTTTAATACCGTACGAGCAAAAATTATTTGCGAGGGCTTGGATTAAAAAACGTAGGGCTTGGTTTAGATCACAATCTATGTTAACAACCAAATCCAAATCTAGGTTAACATTTTGTCAATTTCATATTATGACATGATATTATGCCAAACTAATGAGTAATAAAATAAGTAGACAAATACAAATTTATTTTTGTTGTTTACAACATTAACAAAGTAAGAATAAGTATACAGAAAGAAAAAGAAAATAATTACATAAACTTCTGAAATTGGCTCCACGCATAAATTCACACGTCTCTTCATACTTTTATTTGTTCTAAATTTGCAACTGGTGTTTTTAAAATAGTGTTCTTTAAGAGAGGAAAAACGAAGGTTATGGATATAACCGTTAAACAAGGTGATCTAGGTGGGAATTCAATGTCTGATCGGAAATTTATCAATCTGTCGTCGAAAAAATTGCGTAAGTAGTTAATAGTTTCGGCGGCTGTATGGGCGGTTGCACCGTCCTGTTGAAAATATCCTAAACGTGATTCGTCGTCAAGTAATTGCTTCACAAATGGAATCAAAATATTTTCCCCTCCGCTGTGTGCTGTAACTGTGTCATGGACAAAAATAGGACCAACAATTCTTCTTCGGGAAACAGCTAACCAGACACCAATTTTTTGATGGTGCAATGTAGACTCTACAAAAAAATGGGGATTTTTACTACTCCACATGCGTGTATTCTGAGAATTCACATAACCGGAGAGGTGGAACCAGGCTTCATCCGAAAAAATGTCAGGTCTAATAAATCATTTCTTTCCAATAAATTTTGGGTAAACCATTGGGAGTAATTTCCGCGCCTTTCAAAATCTGCGGCTTGTATTTCTTGGAATACTTGCACTTTATAAGGACGTAAATTTAGTTGCTTCTTAAGAATAGTCCTGCATGTCCATAAGATCTTCCCACTTCTTGGGACATGCGTCTTATACAATTTGTTGGCGTATTTTGCATTATTTCACGAACGTTTGCAACAAGTTCTTCTGTTCTTACAGATGGTCTTTCTGCTCCTTTTTTGTGTTGTATAGAATATAGAACCTGTTTCCCTAAACACAGACTCGGTTCTTTTTAGGCAATGATAAAAATCCCCAGCAATAAAAGCAACGTTAGGAAAATGTTCGTGAAAATCGTCCATGCACAGACCCGGATTGCCACTCACCATTTACTCTAACCCCGTTTCGAAAATACGCTTCAACCATGAATGTTTTGTGCTGTTCCCCAAAGCCCATTGTGTAAATTGTTCAAGAAATTGGAAAAATTAGCGATGAATCAAATGACTTGTAACGACTGTCAAAGATGACGGAATAACTGATTGATTGTTAATTCAGGTAGTTACTGACACCCAACAGATATTAAGCTCTACGGCTAAGCATTACGTCCTTAGATGCAAGGCCCTCTTTGATGCAAATAATTCTTGCTCGCACGGTATGACCAGAGAAGTTTACATGGTCTACGACCATATAGGTGTATCGTGGTCCGGATCCTTTTTTTAAAGGACTCATTAGCAACATTGATCACTCATTGTTTACCAATTTTTGTTAACGGAGTGTCGGCGTTATTTCATTGTACCCTTTTTGCTCCTCAGAAATATATCTATCGAAATTAATTTTTCTCCGAATAAATCCAAACCACGGTTTGGCCCTTCCCAAAGACCAATTTCAGGGTAAGCCACTGGCCATCTGCCACCTATTTGGTGCGATGTATTGGTTGTAAATTTAAAAGCTAAGCACCACCGTAAAATTTTGATGGTATTCGTTATAGGAAGTTAAAACAAAAAGGGTTGATAAATTGAATGCGCGTACATAATGGGAAATAAATTAAAGTAGTGAGTAATAATGCGCCTCGAGATAATTGGAAAGTGTGTTTAAAAGGTGCATTGCCTGGATGTAATTAGGATCAAATAAATTAAATGTAATTTATTGTCGGTCGTATTTCCTCGATTGAAAAACGTGGTTAGAGGAAATTCTATTTACCACCGGTATCTCGTCAATATATCTTGTTCATTACCTTTTAATTGAACCAAGAAATATGGAACTTTTCTTATACTGGCAACTAGTATATTGTTTTATTAGGAGTACAGGGTTTTTCCGTATATTTTGACCCCTGGAGCTTTTATTTGAAGACCTAGAAAAAGTTTTAAATTACCAAAGTGGCATGATTTCTCCTAAACTGCCAGAATTTGTTATCGGATATAACAAATGAACATCGTAAATTTGTTTAATAATGCCAATGTCGATTTATTTATTATATTATTTTTTTTTAACTCCACACTCTTTTCTGATTCCAAATATGTATATATGTTATATGTTTCTTTCATAAATTAATATCATTATTTATATTAATTATTGTTACTGAATAAGCATTATGTTCTAGCATGTTTTCCTAACACCAATATAGATTTTGTAATCCGCAATATTTTGAAATGAAATTTTGCCTAAACGACTAAAGTAAACATATAACATATATACATATTTGGAATTAGAAAAGAGTGAGGAGTTAAAAAAAATATATACAGGGTTTTCCATTTTAAAAAATCGACATTGGCATTATTAAACAAATTTACGATGTTCATTTGTTTTGTCCGATAACAAATTCTGGCAGTTCAGGAGAAATCATGCAACTTTGGTAATTTAAAGTTTTTTCTAGGTCTTCAAATAAAAGCTCCAGGGGTGCTCCAAAATATACGGAAAAACCCTGTACAAGCGATACTTTTATGATGAGTCTGAGGTTTGCCGGAGGAGAAGTGAGTAAGAAGTTCTTTTTCTTCCGCTGCCAATAGCAACCGCCTTCTGACAAAAAAGCAGAACCCAAAAAATTAGTAGAAAGTCAGGTTTATTGACGTTTGAAGAAAAAATAAACATGACAATGCCATCTATACACTTGTTTGTAAATTGCCTAAAGGAATTTTTTAAATGTGATAAAACTTAAATCGGCTGTCAATTAATTTATACTATTTTAAAACTGTTCTTTTTCTTCCGCTGCCAATAGCAACCGCCTTCTGACAAAAAAGCAGAACCCAAAAAAACAGTAGAAAGTCAGGTTTATTGACGTTTGAAGAAAAAATAAACATGACAATGCCATCTATAGACTTGTTTGTAAATTGCCTAAAGGAATTTTTAAAATGTGATAAAACTCAAATCGGTTGTCAATTAATTTATACTATTTTTAAACTGTTCTTTTTCTTCCACTGCCAATAGCAACCGCCTTCTGACAAAAAAGCAGAACCCAAAAAATTAGTAGAAAGTCAGGTTTATTGACGTTTGAAGAAAAAATAAATATGACAATGCCATCTATACACTTGTTTGTAAATTGCCTAAAGGAATTTTTAAAATGTGATAAAACTCAAATCGGTTGTCAATTAATTTATACTATTTTTAAACTGTTCTTTTTCTTCCGCTGCCAATAGCAACCGCCTTCTGACAAAAAAGCAGAACCCAAAAAATTAGTAGAAAGTCAGGTTTATTGACGTTTGAAGAAAAAATAAACATGACAATGCCATCTATACTTACACTTGTTTGTAAATTGCCTAAAGGGTTTTTTAAAATGTGATAAAACTTAAATCGGCTGTCAATTAAATTATACTATTTTAAAACTGTTCTTTTTCTTCCGCTGCCAATAGCAACCACCTTCTGACAAAAAAGCAGAACCCAAAAAAATAGTAGAAAGTCAGGTTTATTGACGTTTGAAGAAAAAATAAACATGACAATGCCATCTATATACTTGTTTGTAAATTGCCTAAAGGATTTTTTTAAATGTGATGAAACTTAAATCGGCTGTCAATTAATTTATACTATTTTAAAACTGTTCTTTTTCTTCCGCTGCCAATAGCAACCGCCTTCTGACAAAAAAGCAGAACCCAAAAAAACAGTAGAAAGTCAGGTTTATTGACGTTTGAAGAAAAAATAAACATGACAATGCCATCTATACACTTGTTTGTAAATTGCCTAAAGTAATTTTTAAAATGTGATAAAACTCAAATCGGTTGTCAATTAATTTATACTATTTTTAAACTGTTCTTTTTCTTCCACTGCCAATAGCAACCGCCTTCTGACAAAAAAGCAGAACCCAAAAAATTAGTAGAAAGTCAGGTTTATTGACGTTTGAAGAAAAAATAAATATGACAATGCCATCTATACACTTGTTTGTAAATTGCCTAAAGGAATTTTTAAAATGTGATAAAACTCAAATCGGTTGTCAATTAATTTATACTATTTTTAAACTGTTCTTTTTCTTCCGCTGCCAATAGCAACCGCCTTCTGACAAAAAAGCAGAACCCAAAAAATTAGTAGAAAGTCAGGTTTATTGACGTTTGAAGAAAAAATAAACATGACAATGCCATCTATACTTACACTTGTTTGTAAATTGCCTAAAGGGTTTTTTAAAATGTGATAAAACTTAAATCGGCTGTCAATTAAATTATACTATTTTAAAACTGTTCTTTTTCTTCCGCTGCCAATAGCAACCACCTTCTGACAAAAAAGCAGAACCCAAAAAAATAGTAGAAAGTCAGGTTTATTGACGTTTGAAGGAAAAATAAATATGACAATGCCATCTATATACTTGTTTGTAAATTGCCTAAAGGATTTTTTTAAATGTGATGAAACTTAAATCGGCTGTCAATTAATTTATACTAACTATTTTTAAACTGTTCTTTTTCTTCCGCTGCCGATATCAACCGCCTTCTGATAAAAAAGCAGAACCCAAAAAATTAGTAGAAAGTCAGGTTTATTGACGTTTGAAGAACAAATAAATATGACAACGCCATCTATATACTTGTTTGTAAATTGCCTAAAGGATTTTATAAAATGTGATAAAACTTAAATCGGCTGTCAATTAATTTATACTATTTTAAAACTGTTCTTTTTCTTCCGCTGCCAATAGCAACCGCCTTCTGACAAAAAAGCAGAACCCAAAAAAATAGTAGAAAGTCAGGTTTATTGACGTTTGAAGAAAAAATAAACATGACAATGCCATCTATACACTTGTTTGTAAATTGCCTAAAGTAATTTTTAAAATGTGATAAAACTCAAATCGGTTGTCAATTAATTTATACTATTTTTAAACTGTTCTTTTTCTTCCACTGCCAATAGCAACCGCCCTCTGACAAAAAAGCAGAACCCAAAAAATTAGTAGAAAGTCAGGTTTATTGACGTTTGAAGAAAAAATAAATATGACAATGCCATCTATACACTTGTTAGTAAATTGCCTAAAGGAATTTTTAAAATGTGATAAAACTCAAATCGGTTGTCAATTAATTTATACTATTTTTAAACTGTTCTTTTTCTTCCGCTGCCAATAGCAACCGCCTTCTGACAAAAAAGCAGAACCCAAAAAATTAGTAGAAAGTCAGGTTTATTGACGTTTGAAGAAAAAATAAATATGACAATGCCATCTATACACTTGTTTGTAAATTGCCTAAAGGAATTTTTAAAATGTGATAAAACTCAAATCGGTTGTCAATTAATTTATACTATTTTTAAACTGTTCTTTTTCTTCCGCTGCCAATAGCAACCGCCTTCTGACAAAAAAGCAGAACCCAAAAAATTAGTAGAAAGTCAGGTTTATTGACGTTTGAAGAAAAAATAAATATGACAATGCCATCTATACACTTGTTAGTAAATTGCCTAAAGGAATTTTTAAAATGTGATAAAACTCAAATCGGTTGTCAATTAATTTATACTATTTTTAAACTGTTCTTTTTCTTCCGCTGCCAATAGCAACCGCCTTCTGACAAAAAAGCAGAACCCAAAAAATTAGTAGAAAGTCAGGTTTATTGACGTTTGAAGAAAAAATAAATATGACAATGCCATCTATACACTTGTTTGTAAATTGCCTAAAGGAATTTTTAAAATGTGATAAAACTCAAATCGGTTGTCAATTAATTTATACTATTTTTAAACTGTTCTTTTTCTTCCACTGCCAATAGCAACCGCCTTCTGACAAAAAAGCAGAACCCAAAAAATTAGTAGAAAGTCAGGTTTATTGACGTTTGAAGAAAAAATAAACATGACAATGCCATCTATACTTACACTTGTTTGTAAATTGCCTAAAGGGTTTTTTAAAATGTGATAAAACTTAAATCGGCTGTCAATTAAATTATACTATTTTAAAACTGTTCTTTTTCTTCCGCTGCCAATAGCAACCACCTTCTGACAAAAAAGCAGAACCCAAAAAAATAGTAGAAAGTCAGGTTTATTGACGTTTGAAGGAAAAATAAATATGACAATGCCATCTATATACTTGTTTGTAAATTGCCTAAAGGATTTTTTTTAATGTGATGAAACTTAAATCGGCTGTCAATTAATTTATACTAACTATTTTTAAACTGTTCTTTTTCTTCCGCTGCCGATATCAACCGCCTTCTGATAAAAAAGCAGAACCCAAAAAATTAGTAGAAAGTCAGGTTTATTGACGTTTGAAGAACAAATAAATATGACAACGCCATCTATATACTTGTTTGTAAATTGCCTAAAGGATTTTATAAAATGTGATAAAACTTAAATCGGCTGTCAATTAATTTATACTATTTTAAAACTGTTCTTTTTCTTCCGCTGCCAATAGCAACCGCCTTCTGACAAAAAAGCAGAACCCAAAAAAATAGTAGAAAGTCAGGTTTATTGACGTTTGAAGAAAAAATAAACATGACAATGCCATCTATACACTTGTTTGTAAATTGCCTAAAGTAATTTTTAAAATGTGATAAAACTCAAATCGGTTGTCAATTAATTTATACTATTTTTAAACTGTTCTTTTTCTTCCACTGCCAATAGCAACCGCCCTCTGACAAAAAAGCAGAACCCAAAAAATTAGTAGAAAGTCAGGTTTATTGACGTTTGAAGAAAAAATAAATATGACAATGCCATCTATACACTTGTTAGTAAATTGCCTAAAGGAATTTTTAAAATGTGATAAAACTCAAATCGGTTGTCAATTAATTTATACTATTTTTAAACTGTTCTTTTTCTTCCGCTGCCAATAGCAACCGCCTTCTGACAAAAAAGCAGAACCCAAAAAATTAGTAGAAAGTCAGGTTTATTGACGTTTGAAGAAAAAATAAACATGACAATGCCATCTATACTTACACTTGTTTGTAAATTGCCTAAAGGATTTTTTAAAATGTGATAAAACTTAAATCGGCTGTCAATTAAATTATACTATTTTAAAACTGTTCTTTTTCTTCCGCTGCCAATAGCAACCACCTTCTGACAAAAAAGCAGAACCCAAAAAAATAGTAGAAAGTCAGGTTTATTGACGTTTGAAGGAAAAATAAATATGACAATGCCATCTATATACTTGTTTGTAAATTGCCTAAAGGATTTTTTTAAATGTGATAAAACTTAAATCGGCTGTCAATTAATTTATACTATTTTTAAACTGTTCTTTTTCTTCCGCTGCCGATATCAACCGCCTTCTGATAAAAAAGCAGAACCCAAAAAATTAGTAGAAAGTCAGGTTTATTGACGTTTGAAGAACAAATAAATATGACAACGCCATCTATATACTTGTTTGTAAATTGCCTAAAGGATTTTTTAAAATGTGATAAAACTTAAATCGGCGGTCAATTAATTTATACTATTTTAAAACTGTTCTTTTTCTTCCGCTGCCAATAGCAACCGCCTTCTGACAAAAAAGCAGAACCAAAAAAAATAGTAGAAAGTCAGATTTATTGACGTTTGAAGAAAAAATAAACATGACAATGCCATCTATACACTTGTTTGTAAATTGCCTAAAGTAATTTTAAAAATGTGATAAAACTCAAATCGGTTGTCAATCAATTTATACTATTTTTAAACTGTTCTTTTTCTTCCACTGCCAATAGCAACCGCCTTCTGACAAAAAAGCAGAACCTAAAAAATTAGTAGAAAGTCAGGTTTATTGACGTTTGAAGAAAAAATAAATATGACAATGCCATCTATACACTTGTTTGTAAATTGCCTAAAGGAATTTTTAAAATGTGATAAAACTCAAATCGGTTGTCAATTAATTTATACTATTTTTAAACTGTTCTTTTTCTTCCGCTGCCAATAGCAACCGCCTTCTGACAAAAAAGCAGAACCCAAAAAATTAGTAGAAAGTCAGGTTTATTGACGTTTGAAGAATAAATGAACATGACAATGCCATCTATACTTACACTTGTTTGTAAATTGCCTAAAGGATTTTTTAAAATGTGATAAAACTTAAATCGGCTGTCAATTAAATTATACTATTTTAAAACTGTTCTTTTTCTTCCGCTGCCAATAGCAACCACCTTCTGACAAAAAAGCAGAACCCAAAAAATAGTAGAAAGTCAGGTTTATTGACGTTTGAAGGAAAAATAAATATGACAATGCCATCTATATACTTGTTTGTAAATTGCCTAAAGGATTTTTTTAAATATGATAAAACTTAAATCGGCTGTCAATCAATTTATACTATTTTTAAACTGTTCTTTTTCTTCCGCTGCCGATATCAACCGCCTTTTGATAAAAAGCAGAACCCAAAAAATTAGTAGAAAGTCAGATTTATTGACGTTTGAAGAACAAATAAATATGACAACGCCATCTATATACTTGTTTGTAAATTGCCTAAAGGATTTTTTAAAATGTGATAAAACTTAAATCGGCTGTCAATTAATTTATACTATTTTTAAACTGTTCTTTTTCTTCCGCTGCCAATAGCAACCGCCTTCTGACAAAAAAGCAGAACCCAAAAAATTAGTAGAAAGTCAGGATTATTGACGTTTGAAGAAAAAATAAATATGACAATGCCATCTATACACTTGTTTGTAAATTGCCTAAAGGATTTTTTAAAATGTGTTAAAACTTAAATCGGCTGTCAATTAATTTATACTATTTTTAAACTGTTATTTTTCTTCCGCTGCCGATAGCAACCGCCTTCTGATAAAAAAGCAGAACCCAAAAAATTAGTAGAAAGTCAGGTTTACTGAAGTTTAAAGAAAAAATAAATATGACAATGCCATCTATACACTTCTTTGTAAATTGCCTAGAGGATTTTTTAAAATGTGATAAAACTTAAATCGGCTGTCAATTAATTTATACTATTTTTAAACTATTTGTTCTTTGCCTAACCGTTGGCTAGCTACCCGCTCGCCCGGCCTAGACGTTCGAAAAATTAGGAACAATATTTTATTACTCAAAAACAATTTTATTCCTCGGCAACTCCGGCAAGTTAAACTAATCTTTACAATATTTTTAAAGTCCGAACTATAATTTCTTTGACATTGACTTGACTACCTTAAATTAATTACTGGTTCATAACACTGTTCTTGTTTTGTCAATCATTATATAGACGCTGATGTGATCAACACTTTATATGGGGTAATATAAAGTCCCAAACTGTTGTGTGGGTTGTACTTAAAAAAAGGCACCAAGCAAGCCACCTTGATTCTAATTCTTGTAAAAAGGATGTCACACCAGGCCAATGAAAATGCCCATTCCTGGTGTGATTTCCGCCATATTGGAAAAATGTCGAGAATGTTCCTGCTTGGTCAGAACACGAAGTGCCTCTGGTCCTGCCATAAGTGCCGACCTATAATTCATCTATGGCAGTACACAAAATTGGTTTCTGTCATATTTATGATAAAACTCATCGTTTCGACACCACATGTTTCGAATGCATAAACATTCATCTTCAGAAGAACAAAAAATATAAGAAATTTCAAAGGTGCATATCGTCCTAACAAGGCCTTAAAATGATAAAGATTACTAGGATTCTGTGGGACTAGGTTACTAGTTAAAGGTTTCTTGAAGAAAGTTTAAATGCACACGAGGCACACACTAGGTACCATATTTATGTAATAAGTAAGGGAGACCACTCATAGTGTATAGAATATATTGAAGGTTATTGTATAAAATATATATAATATATTATATATGTACAGGGTGTTTCATTAAGGGTGGCCACCGGCCTTATCTCGGAAACTACTAAACTTGGAGAAAAAAAAATTGGATTAAAGTGGCTATGAGAAAGTTCTGAAAATTATTTTTAAGTTCCGCATTTCGCCGCAAGGGGCCACAATTGAAAATTAATGAAAATTGCCATATTAAGGTAAGTATACATCATTAGAAAGCTTAGACAATTCAGCATCATTTTGGTTTAAGACTCATTGTACGCAGAGGTGATACAGTAACACAAAAATATTAGAAACATTATTGAACTGTCTACTCCCGCATACACCTGCTTACTTTTGCGACCTCCCCCCTAGCTAGGGAGCTAAGTACACATAAGTGTGTCATTATTCATAATTATATAGTAATGTGGAGAAGATTTAATTTTAGATTTTGGTTAGTTTAATAATAATCAATCTATTACCTATACATATCAATCAATAACAAATAACCTTCATCAATCAAAATCTGTTATTTAATAACCCCCAAGTATTCTATACGTTACGAATGGTCCCCCTTTATAGGTACTTGGTCATTTGGTAGTGTTTCGTTAAAAAATTCTTCAAGAAACCTTTAACTCGTAACCCAGTCCGTTTTATAAAGAAATGTAAAAATTCTCATATTTTTTGTTCTCCTAAAGATGAAAGTGGATTTATCGGCATTTGCATGATTGCTTCATAGTTGACGTTATAAAAATAAAACAATAGAACGCGAGCGTGACGAATCGCCAGCAAAGCTAATTAGCAGATATCTTTAAGTTCTTTGAAAACAACTCTCAAAATTATTATGGGAATATTTGCCTATTAAACATACCGTATTAATGTTAACCGTAGCAATTGTTACAGGTTTTAATAATGACAATGACAATATTTATTGTTCTATTGACTTTGTTGGCCATTCTGAGTGGGAATGCGATGTACATTCCAAAATATACCTTCCTGTCTAACACTCTTTATTTTTTAAAGTTTTTCATTCTCAACCTTACGTCTATATTAATATTTAATTGTTCCAGGCTTATGCCCAGAGATGTGAGCGTGAGCTACCACCTAGGAAAGGCTTGGTGACAATGGTAGAGTCAGTAATCGATCATAGTCAGCTGCATTTTACAATACCATCAGGGCTCAAACCTACACATAAATTGGACCGCGTTAATGTAATTACGGTGCCATCTTTTAGTAATCATTAAATTAAAACTTATTAAAAATAATACATTTAATCATTAAAAATAATACTTAAATTTCCTATTTTACCCTTTTTAAAGGCACCTGTATGAAGTGACATTTTCATATTTGTCAAAGTTAATACTAATAACTAACGTTTTGTAATAACGAATTATTCGCCAAAACCATATTACAACATATAGTTTTTTTTATATTTATTTCTGTAATATAAAATTAAGCGCCAATTCCAATTGGTTGAACTTAATCCGCGATCATTTCATACTAAACCAGTGTAGTTTTATTTTTTTTAGTTTTGTTATAAAGAATTAAGCGTCATACATGTCGGTTAATTCTTTATGAATATTTAAAACTATACTTAACTTTAATAGTTATATCGAATTAAGCGACCATTTGGTATATAGTGGTCATAAATTGGGGAATGTTCAAAATTTTAAAACAATAGGTAGGGGAAAATGGCCTAAAATGACATAGGTACTCAGTTAAAACGACATACCGAATAATTTTAAATTTCCCGCCAAATTAGCGTCACCCCGAATGCTTTTTCAAATGTAACTTGTTCCAAGCAACGAGTCCATTGTTGCCAAAACTCACGATTAATCGTGAGATTACACGGTTTTGGGAATTATCTCACGATTTCACGAATCAAGTCGCGTTTCTCACAATTTTTTATCGTATGTCAAACTAAAAATCATTTTTATTCATAACAAACGTCACAAATTTATTGCATTTACATAAAAATCCTTATATGATTTTCTGCGTTACGACTTTATTTCGCTACTATTACTGCCGCTACTGGAGTCATATTTGCATAGAAAAGATGATTCTAGCAATTCGGATTCTGATTAACTACCTACTACATTTTTTAATACTACATAATAACGCAAGTTTTTTTTTAATTTTTAAGTTTTTAGAAATGTGTTTGGTTTTTAAATACAGAAAATAAATATATATTTGTTGTTTATAAGCTTTCATTCTTTTCTTTAAACTAGGTAGTTTGACCCCTATTAAAGAATTTTTATAAATATTAGGAATCTCACGATTTTAAGTGTCCGATTCTTACGATTTATCTTAGAACATTTTGGCAACACTGAACGAGTCAGTCTTGTAATGATTGTGAAGCCAGATTCGCGCATATTTGTCTAGTGCAATTTAATGTGTTTTGGAGACAACAAAACAATTTTTGGTGCTGAGAATTCTTTAAATTTCTGAGGTAGGACTTTTTAAATTAATAATTATGTTACTGAATGTTGATAAATACTCCCTTGGCTATATTTAACCATAGTTATAAGTACCTACTGTTTTCCGATTGTAGAAATGCATATTATGCGTTTTGTTTAAATATAACCGATAAGGGTAAACAGGGCCGGACCGTGACCTTTGGGGGCCCTGGGCTAACGATATCTGGGGTACCCACGAAATTATATAAATTAGGCATTTTCCTAAAAAATGTTTTATGCAGGAAAATTTAACATTCGAAACTTAAAGTTTTTTATTTCAAACGAAAATACATTATAGGTAAAAGTAGTTAAAATAGACAGGTGCCGGTGACAGGGCGGAAGAACGAAAGTAAATTGGTCTGAAAAATTTAAAATAAATTTTATAAGTATGTCATTGTTAGTGTTGCCGCGAGACGAGACGAGACAAGAGAAGGCCTTCTCTCGTCTCGTCTCGTCTCGTCAAACGAGATAAAATGGGTCTCTCGCTTCTCTCGTGATTTAAGCCAAATATAGTAAAAACCAAGCCAAATTTTCACGCCTTTAGGTTAGGTTCTATCATATTTGACATAAATTGTGTGCAATATATGTCAAATATGACAGAACCTAACCTAAATATGTCAAATATAATAGAACCTAACCTAAATGCGTTAAAACTTTGCTTGGTATTTACTACAGGGTGGCCCATTAGTGCGACAAAGGTCAATATCTCCTGTACCACTAAGATAGCGGAACACTTTTGACGAAGCTTATTAAGGGTTAAGAGGTGCTTCTTATAAAATTATTTTTGTCTATACAGGGTGCTCCAAAACACCAGCACGGTAAGAAATTTTCATTTCCAAAATATTGACTTAAAAAATGTAATTTTTGAGTTTCGATAGATCTAACAGTAATTCTTAGAGCAAAACGGCTCACATGTCCCTATTTTCCATTTTTATTATCTTCCCAAAAAAATCACCTTCCGGTTAAACCGGAAGAACTATATTTCCTGCTTTCGAGTTACATCCGGTTTAGCCGGAAGTTTGATTGCTTTGGGAAGATAGTGAAAATGGAAGATATAGACATATGCGCAGTTTTGCTCTAAGGTGTACTGTTAGAAAGCTATAGGCTGTCGAATTATTTGACTGCAAATAATTTTATACAGCGATAAAACGTCATAATAATATGTTATTCTGAATGGCCACGCACGGCTAACTAGATGAAACTATTTGCAGTTAAATAACTAGAAAACCGCTGGTCCAAATATAGACATTATGTATATTTTTGCAAAGAGGAATTTAAGAAAATTTAAAGCAGCTCAAAAAAGTAACATGTTTTGCTCGAGAGAGATCGGGAGAGATCCGAGAGAGACGAGAATTTCTCGACGAGAGAGGGTACTTCTCTCGTCTCGTCTCGGAGCTTTATTCGAGAGAAAATATCTCTCTCGTCTCGTCGAGAGAGGGCCAGACGAGACGAGAGACGAGAATCTCTCGTCTCGGCGGCAACACTAGTCATTGTTATCTCGGGTTTTTTATTTGTATTTTTTTGATTGTATGCATATTTTTCTGTTTATCTTAACGGGAAACGGGGCCCCCTGGAACCCGGGGGCCCTGGGCTGCAGCCCATTAAGCCAATACGTAGATCCGGCCCTGAGGGTAAAATCACATACCGCACGTTGCCTAAAATGGCATACTATGTCATATCTTTAAATTTATCCGGAAAAGAAATAAATGAAGATTTGAAGACTTCTCGAAAGTCTATAGAAAATATTGTTCCAATACCAAAGGCATCAATGTCTCAAAGGAGGCAAACTAGAAAGCGGCAGAGCACATCAGTTTTGACTTCCACTCCAAATATTGTAGAATTATTAAAAATTAAAGCCGAGGAAAAACGGTCTATTTTGGATCCTCGCGCTAAACGACAAAAAGTATGGCGCCAGGGGTCCGTAAAATTAAATAAAATTAATAATGGACTTACGAGATTTTGTAAGCTTAAATAATATATATTTTTTAAGTGTTTATCGAATAAAAGGTTAAATGGAAAAAAACCGACTTACGAGGTTTTGCACCTTAACCATCGATACGTTTGGCAAACAAAGTGGAGGGGCGCAATTGGAAGCAGGAGTTACTTCAGAATGGGATACGATTTTGTCAATAGATTCATTTGTTATTGCTTCATCTATAGCTAGCAGATCATTGGAAGATCCATATTCCAATGTGGAACATTACGATGACGCTGCATGCATCTATTGCAATGGGCTTTACTCAAACACAAAACCAGGTGATTTTTGGTTTAAATGTCAGGACTGCGCCAAATGGTCACAGGCAGAATATGCTGGTATTGCACCAAAAACAAAAATTTGATTTGTGAACTATGTTGTTAATAATATTTAAATAAATAATTTTTGTGTTATTCTGCTTATGCTGTGTCATTTTATCCTAAATCGATGTCATTTTATCCTAGTACATGCCTAAAATGACACAGTTGCATGTATTTGTTAAGAATGGATCAAACTTTTTTTTAAATTAAAATGGCACAATATAGGAACTTACCTAAAAACCGAGAATGTTCATGAAATAACCTAATGTATTTAATAATCCAAATCGATGAATATTTTCAAAAATATGAATTATTTTACAGAAAGTATGTCGTTTTAGGACATTTTCCCTTATACAGGGTGTCCGGTAACTGATGGGCCATAGAGCAACTGGAGATAGTAGATATAAAAATATGTCTTTTGGGCCAAATTTGCCCAAGTAAAATGTTAGAGGTTAAAGAGATACAGAGTGTTGAAAGTGAAAATTAATTTTCGAAAAATGATGATAATTTTGAAACGGTTTAAGATATCGAATTTAAAATCGGTATAACTAGGTTCTCGAGAGTGAGAAATTTGAATTTGGTGTTAATTTCAAGATACTCCCTAGAGGGCGCTTGCTACGTGCTTCATGTTGAACTAATTTATCCATATTTTTTTTAACCGTGCAGTTACTAGTATTTATACTTTAAACTATAAAAGAACCTACCTTTTTACGTAAAAAAGGTACTTTTGGTCGATCTCGATATCTCAAGCCGTTACCCAGATTTTAGCGTTTGAATGTTCCATTGCACATTCTGTTGATTGCTGAGAAATATTTAATTCACAAAGTGTGCCTTGCATTTTGACAAAATTTGTTGCGGTGAAAACTGTCATTATTTTCTACTTTTTCCCGTCAAAGGTACGTAAATAAAAAGTTTTTGCAATATCCAAGTACTGTAATCTTTTCAAATAAAAATGCCCAGGCTTAATAGGTTTTCTAACCGTGATTTACGTGATATGGTCTGCGTTTATGCACAAGAGAATTATAATAGTCTTGCTGCACTTAGAAGGTATGTAGAACTCTACCCAACCAGAATCATTCCAGACCGAAAAATATTTTAAAGAATATTCAATCAGTTAGGTAAAACAGGTTCGTTTTATGTCAAAAATCCTGGTGGACGACCGAAAACTATAACGGTCGAACAAGAAGAAGAGATCTTGGTTCGTATCGCGGAAAATCCTGAATTAAGCACTAGGCGTTTGGAAGCTTCTACAGGAATAGGTAAATCGACCATCTCAGAAGTCATCAATGCAGAAAATTTATTTCCTTACACTGAGAAAACGATTTCTTTACATTAAATAAAATTTATTAACTATTAAGAAATTTCATGTTTAAATATCAGCAAACAAATATTTCTTTATTCTTAAGACATAATTTGTTATGAATTGGTAAATAAATATAACTATAATAATAACAAATAATTGTTTACCATCCTAAAATGGAGGTAACATAGAGCATTAATTATTAATAATATTTATTATTTGGTAAGATATAATGCTTTACTGTTATAATGACAAAGTTTAGATAAACAAGTTGTTTCTTAATTGTTAAGACACGTATATTTCACATAAATATACTTAACTAACGTTAAATTTATATCACTTTATGATAAAAATATCACACTTTAACCAATAAAAAATATGTATATTGGTTAAAGTGTGATATTTTTATTATAAAGTGATATAAATTTAACGTTAGTCGAGTAAATTTATGTGAAATATACGTGTCTTAACAATTAACAAACAACTTGTTTATCTAAACTTTGTCATTATAACAGTAAAGCATTATATCTTACCAAATAATAAATATTATTAATAATTAATGTTCTATGTTACCTCCATTTTAGGATGGTAAACAATTATTTGTTATTATTATAGTTATATTTATTTACCAATCCATAACAAATAACAAATTATGTCTTAAGAATAAAGAAATATTTGTTTGCTGATATTTAAACATGAAATTTCTTAATAGTTAATAAATTTTATTTAATGTAAAGAAATCGTTTTCTCAGTGTAGTCATAGTGGTTGAAAATTTTACTGTAAACATTGGCATTTGACATTTGAAGTAATAATATTAAAACTTTGTTGTAAAATTGTAACGAAAATAATTTGTTAAAAAATGTTGTCCCAAACCAGAATATATCTGAAACACATTCTAATACATACCCATTTTAATTCGCTCAGAAGACCTAGTATGGCGGCTGAAGCTGCGGGAGAAAACAACACAATTTTTTCTGCAGTGCTGGTTGAACAGGTTTGGTCAAACTTAGCATTGAAATATCAAATAAAAAAAAAATAATGAAATGCTTTACTTTAGGGCTCATGCTTGTAAGTTTTACATATTAGAATTTACTTAATATGCAATTATGCGTGTGATATTCTACCGTGTATGCTCCTATCTGCAAGAATATAATTTAGAATTGCATTAGCAGTACTATAGGATGGGTCAAAAAAAAACTTTTCCTAATTTTATTACATAAAAAATATCAAACTAATAAGTTACCTGACAGTCGCACCCTTTTTTTGTTAATAAACAAGACGCGACGCGACGCGACCACCAACGGCAAGTATTAACTACTGCGGGTCGGTATGACGCGCCCAGTTCCGGGCAACGACAATTTTTTTAATATTAAGAACAATAATTTAATGTTAAATTCTTATCTTATTATTTAATCGGCATCTTTAATATTATAATTATTTCTTAACTATCAAAATAAATTTTGTTAACAAATATTTTCTTTAAGAATAAAAAATCGATATCTTTATATGCAAGGGGCCTTATTAGATATTAATTTGATAACTTTATTCCAAAGAAATCTTGCCCAAATAAATCCGTTTGTTAACTGTAATCATACTTTTCCCTCAGTGTACCATTTCACGCCAGTTCAAAATTTACTGCCAGGAGATTTGCCAGTCAGATCAGAATTCTGTCAAAATCTACTAAATATGAATAACGAAGATCCCATGTTCCTGAGAAAAATATTATTTACTGACGAGGCAACTTTTACAAGACACGGAATTTTTAACTGGAAAAATAATCATCACTATGCTTTGGAAAATCCACGACTACCCAAAGAAAGACATTTTCAGCACGAGTTTTCGATAAATATTTGGTGCGGCATTATCGACAATTTCTTGATCGGCCCATATCAGCTTCCGCAGAGACTTAATGGAGGACAAAATTTGCAGTTTTTAGAATACGATTTACTTTACCTTCTGGATGATACCTCTGAACATAAGACACAATATGTGGTACATGCAAGATGGTGCCCCAGCACACTTTGCAGTTCCTGTTCGAAATCATTTAAATCAGCGTTTTCCACATCGGTGGATTGGTCGCGGAAGCGAATTTCCTTGGCCACCGCGTAGCTCAGATATTAACCCGTTAGATTTTTATCTGTGGGGTCACATGAAGGATTTGGTATATGGTGATGAATCCAATACACGGGAAGAACTTGAACAAAAAATTCAAGAAGCCGCCATTGTTATAGGAGATAATCAAAATATCTCCCTGAATGTGAGACGTCATTTGTTAAAAAGCTTAAGAAAATGTATTGAAGTAAACGGTGGACACTATCAACATTTACTAAAGTGAATTAAAACAAATTTTTAATAGTTTCCAATATTTTCATTTTGTTTTTTTTCTGCCTTTTTATCATCAAGTCCTAGAATCTGGGTAACGGCTTGATATATCGAGATCGACCAAGAGTACCTTTTTTACGTAAAAAGATAGGTTCTTTTATAGTTTGAAGTATAAATACTAGTAACTGCACGGTTAAAAAAAATATCGATGAATTAGTTCAACATGAAGCACGTAGCAAGCGCCCTCTAGGGAGTATCTTGAAATTAACACCAAATTCGAATTTCTCACTCCCTAAAACCTAGTTATACCGATTTTGACTTCGATATCTTAAACCGTTTCAAAATTATCATCATTTTTCGAAAATTAATTTTCACTTTCAACACACTGTATCTCTTTAACCTCTAACATTTTACTTGGGCAAATTTGGCTCAAAAGACATATTTTTAAACGATTTACTTTACCTTCTGGATGATACCTCTGAACATAAGACACAATATGTGGTACATGCAAGATGGTGCCCCAGCACACTTTGCAGTTCCTGTTCGAAATCATTTAAATCAGCGTTTTCCACATCGGTGGATTGGTCGCGGAAGCGAATTTCCTTGGCCACCGCGTAGCTCAGATATTAACCCGTTAGATTTTTATCAGTGGGGTCACATGAAGGATTTTGTATATGGTGATGAATCCAATACACGGGAAGAACTTGAACAAAAAATTCAAGAAGCCGCCATTGTTATAGGAGATAATCAAAATATCTTCCTGAATGTGAGACGTCATTTGTTAAAAAGCTTAAGAAAATGTATTGAAGTAAACGGTGGACACTTTCAACATTTACTAAAGCGAATTAAAACAAATTTTTAATAGTTTCCAATATTTTCATTTTGTTTTTTTTTCTGCCTTTTTATCATCAAGTCCTAGAATCTGGGTAACGGCTTGATATATCGAGATCGACCAAGAGTACCTTTTTTACGTAAAAAGGTAGGTTCTTTTATAGTTTAAAGTATAAATACTAGTAACTGCACGGTTAAAAAAAATATCGATGAATTAGTTCAACATGAAGCACGTAGCAAGCGCCCTCTAGGGAGTATCTTGAAATTAACACCAAATTCGAATTTCTCACTCTCGAAAACCTAGTTATACCGATTTTGACTTCGATATCTTAAACCGTTTCAAAATTATCATCATTTTTCGAAAATTAATTTTCACTTTCAACATGAAGCACGTAGCAAGCGCCCTCTAGGGAGTATCTTGAAATTAACACCAAATTCGAATTTCTCACTCTCGAAAACCTAGTTATACCGATTTTGACTTCGATATCTTAAACCGTTTCAAAATTATCATCATTTTTCGAAAATTAATTTTCACTTTCAACACCCTTTATCTCTTTAACCTCTAACATTTTACTTGGGCAAATTTCGCTCAAAAGACATATTTTTATATCTACTATCTCCAGTTGCTCTATGGCCCATAAGTTACCGGACACCCTGTATAGTATTCTACAGTTCGGACCTACTTAAAAAAAAACAAGGTTCTAAGGTATTTGGTACGACTTTGGGGCAACTTAACAAAATTAAAAACCTTTCGATTTAAATATTTCAAAAACCGTTAAATGTCCCTTATTCTTAATTACATAACGCAGTCCAATTATTGCCAATACAAACAGCCGCACAATATTAAAGAGATCCAGGGTGATCCAAGTAAAAATTTATTTTAGAAAATTGGCGATGATTTGAAAATGGTAAAGCGGATATGGATCCGATCCTGGTGTAGTTATATTCTTGAAGGCCAGAAAGACGATTTCGTAATTAGTTTGAATATACCTTCTAGAGAACGCTTGTTACACAATATAAGTTTGGTAAATTCTCGCATACATTTTTTGTCTTTCGCATTTTCTTACCGCTTCACCTCAAATTATGAAAAAGGGGTCGAAATACTAAGACTCAAAACGTCGACAATTTTTTTCAATGCATCGCTGGGATTTTTTCGCCTTAATCCACCTTTATAAAAAATAGTTTTGATATTGGTATTTCAGTAACTTTATTTTGAAGAAAAATTATTATCTGAAATGTCGATGTTGCCAAATATGTGCGAGTTTTTCCTAAACAGTTTTTCTAAAGTTATTTTGAGGTTATAAATTTATATGTCGTATCAGTTTTTGGTTCCGTGCGAGCAAAAATTATTTGCATCAAAGAGGGCCTTGCATCTAAGGACGTAATGCTTATAGCCGCAGAGCTTAATACCTGTTGGGTGTCAGTGAAGTAACAATCAATCAGTTATTCCGTCATTTTTGACAGTCGTTACAAGTAATTTGATTCATCGCTAATTTTTCCAATTTCTTGAACATTCACACAATGGGCTTTACGGAACAGCACAAAACATTCATGGTTAAAGCGTATTTTCGAAACGGGATTAGAGTATATGGTAAGTGGCAATACAATCCGGGTTTGTGCATGGACGATTTTCACGAACATTTTCCTAATGTTGCTTTTATTGCTGGGGATTTTTATCATTGCCTGAAAAGAACCCCGTGGCTGTGTTTAGGGAAACAGGTTCTATACAACACAAAAAAGGAGCAGGAAGACCATCTGTAAGAACAAAAGAACTTGTTGCAAACAATCATATTATTGGAACAATTAAGTTGTAACGTTGTAACGAATAATCTGGTACTTATAGATGGCACATTTCATTCATAAACGCTATTAAAATGTATTGACAACATCATTTGTAGGAGAGAGGCGGTGAAAAGCTGGGTGGGCCGGGAGTAGGGATTACGGTGGATTTATCTTTGAATGTGACCTTGCTACTATAGTATAGAATAAACTCAACCCACACATAACCCAACTTTTATTTGAAATTTAGTTTTACTTTGATCTTACAAAAAAAAATCATAAATAACTTTTATATTCTTTCATTACTAAATTCGCTGCTGATTTTCTCTGTAAATGAAACTAGAAAGACGGACCTTTCTACTCATAAATAAATCATAGCTCAATGCTATAAAAAAATAACTTTGTGAAAATATGAAATACTTAACAATCGCGTTACATTTTGTAATTAGGTACATATACAAAAGACAAAATTACTTTTTCTACTTATCATAATAAAATTTAAGGTTTGACATGCTAAACATTTAGTATATATCTTGCAAAGAATAATTCATACTGCAAAATTCACCCAAATAAATCTATAAAAAAAAACGGTCTTTGAAACTGTAATATTTAGAATAATCGCTAAAATTTGAATTACATACACCTTCACAACTCTAATACAACAACTGACGGTAGCGATACTTGAGGTTGCCAGTAGCCCCAAAGGGGTTGCTTGTGGTACCTGATCTTTTAGGTTTTGAAAACAATTTTAAAAATCGACTTTTGGCTATTGGCTATTTTAAATACTACGTGCGGTCATTGCTGTAGAGTAACAATACACAAAACAGCCACAGAAACACTCAAAAAACACCAAAATCGGAAGAAAATAATATGACGCAACCTGACGCGTGAGCTTGATAGGGCCCATTGCTGATCTGGGAACTTTAACGACAAAACCAGATCAGCTGGTAATGTCAAATTTCGTTGTCTTCTGTCAAAACGCTTTGTTTTAAGAAAATGGTATAAGTATACTTACTCTATACCTTGTGTATAACCAAAATGTAAAAATAAAATTATTGTATTATAATCTTCAGATTAGAAAATCCCTAAAATAAGTACCGAACTGGACATAAAACCTTTAGCGCCTTAAATTTTTTGATAAAGCCGAAAACATAAAAATATGCTCCTAAAATAATAATTTATGAAAAATATGCATTTAATTATAAAATTGACAAAATATGCAAAAAATATAACGCATAACATCTTTCTTAAATTTGTTTTCATATCAGGATTTGCAGGTTTGAATATTATAAGTAATTTTCATAACACCATGTATATGGTGATATAAAAAGTATTAAAACATATAGAAACATGCAAGGTTCTTAAATAAGATATTACCGCTGCTTAAAACACAAACCGTGAATTTGTAACTAACGACCCGTTGGACAAACTGTCAAAAGCGATAAAATAAAAAGTTAAATTTGGACCGCCCACCTTTATCGACTGCGGCCTGTTTGGCTTTACCTGGAATTTTAATTTTAATGTGCACGCGTCGTTAGCTAAAAGCTTTAATTTACCGCTTGATCGGACATGGCTGTTACCACGGACAAATAGCCTAAAAACAAACATTGGGGTTCTTTAATTTTAGGCAGTGTGTCTGTTAGATATTAAGGCCTTGTAAAGTGTGGAAATAATTTTTTCTTCGACCACTATAAATAATGCACTACCAAACTATATTTTCCTGCGACCATATAGTAATACTGGCGACTAGAGGTGGGCTTAAGTTATTTTTGAATCACCGGTATACCGGTGACTGTTATTTTAAATTAACTGTTATTTTAAACAGTTACCAGTTATTTTCAAAAAATGAGATTTACTAAGGTGAAGGTGTCAATTTAAATTAAAAAATTATCCGATTACTAATAATAACCATGTTATTTTTTAATATCCAGTTATTTAACAGCGAGAAAAGGCTGCATGAGCCGGCGACTTAAGCAGCGGCAGTGCTGTGCGATCGGTTGGTATATGAATCACTAGTAGTTGCTACACATCCTATTAAAGTCGATTCAGCCAGTAAACCTGCAAGATGGCCGGCATGTCATATGACAAAAGTCATATTCCAGCTAAATAAAATGGATTTTTGCATTTTCAATTACTTTTGTCATATGACAGGTCGGCCATCTTGCAGGTTTACTGGCTGAATCGACTTTAGTAAAATAACCATGTTATTCTTTATCCAGTTATTTAGAAAATAACAGCGTGCAGCGAAAGAAGGCTGCCATGAGCCGGCGAACTCAGTCGGCAGTGCAATGTGCGAGCGCTTGGTATATTGAATAACTGGTAACTGCTTTAGATCATATTTAATCACCGAGAGCGACTGTTATTTCTTAATAACCGGTTACTTTTAACCGTGACAGTTATATCGTCACACCTCTACTGGTGACCGAGATTGGTGATAACAACCATAGATATTTACCTTTAGATAAGCAAACAATAATCATGAAAGTGGCAAATTTATGGCCTCGCGCATGTAAACAAAGCTAGACACTATTAGACATGCGCACTGCAACATTATCATTTGACGAAGGGGGGAAATAGACAGGTTCGGGCTTTAACATTAAGTTCTTGCTCAAGAAAAGTTGACCTTCAATTTATTTTTACGTGTAAACAGCTAAAATTTGGCCCAAATTCTTGCCAGAAAATTGGAATTTTTTCTCAATTTTGGATCAAGTTGGAAAATAAGGTAGTGATTTCTGGCACTTGTAGTAGTACTAGTAGTTGCAAACCTATCAGATTTTAAGCATAGAAAATTGTTTTTAAGTGTTTGTTTCTAAAATTTGTTTAAAAATAATTCGTCGTCGTGTTTTAGTTCAAAAAGGAAACTTCAAATAAAAGATAATTTCTAATAAAATTGCTAGAGGGCGCAATTTGTATTAAAAATTATTGTTTTGGCAATAACTCTGAAACGAACAAAGATATCGAACTGCGGTCTTCACTTCTTTGCTTGCAAATTTCATCTATTTTTCGATTATGATGTCATAGTTATACCGTATGGTTTGAATTTTCGCGATAAAATCGAAAAAACTGTTATTATTACAAATTGCGCCCTCTAGCAATTTTATTAAACACTCTCGTGTACTGTTGGATACGGCAATTGAAGATACTTATTTTCCCCTTCCAAACAAGCTTAAATTTAGTAAAATCGGATAAGTCGTTTAGAAGTTACGGCGATTTTAATGTTTACACTTTCAATAGCTTCTCCCACTCTTATCAAGGTCGGTACGCCAATGAGCCTTTAACCAAAATGATGCAGAATTGTCTAAGCTTTCCAATGATGTAATCAGAGTTATACCTTAATATGGGAATTTTCGGAGAAATTTAGAATTTAAAAAAACAATTTTTAATTGTGCCCCCTTGCGGCGAAACGAGGAACTTAAAAGTAATTTCCAGCAATTTCTCTTGACCACTTTACTCATAAAATTTTTTTTCCGAAAGTTGTACGATTAATGATTTCAGAGGTAAAGCCGACGTCCTCGCTTATTTGACCACCCGACACATTATCTAAAGGTAAATGTCTATGATGGTTATAACTAGAGACTTTTTGCACCTCGTAATTCGTCATTCTTTTGTCGTTATGGTTATTCTGAGCATGCGCAATGTCAGAAAGGTGATCCGCTATGGTTAATAACCATAACGGACTCCGTTAGTTACGGAAGGATAAGGAAGAGCTTATCGTTATCCTTATGGTTATGCTTAAACTGCATGGCTGCCGGAACATACAAAAGTTATGAAGCATCATTGCTATGAATTAAAATTGTGATAAGCAATTAATTAAAATCCAAAGCAATAGTAGCTTTACATTAAAATATACAACTTAATCAAATTATTGTTAGGTTAGGTATTTTATTTTGTTTAGGTGCGCCGGTGCCAAATTAATAACTACAGACAGAACGTATAGGCGCTGCAAAATCTCTGGTTTTAACAGTGGCGTTATTCGTTATGTTTAATAAAGTTAACCATAACGGAGCTAAAAACTGATATTAATTTAAGAGGTGCAAAAAGTCTCCATTGTAAAAATATATTTAAACCAGATTAAAGTTACAGTGCTACAATTTTACATACCTTTGTAAGAGAAAGAAAAACGGTTAAATGGGAAAATATTTAGGCAATTATGTTAGTAGTTTATTGGTGCTTGCGGATCTATACTGGTTCTTTTGGTTGTTGAAATATTTTGAATAAACTAAAATAATGCATTCCGGTATTGCTGCAGAGTAACAATAGATTCAAACAATTTAAAAAAATTGTTTTAGTTTATTCCAAGGATATGAAAAATTATGAGCGACATAAGAATTTTTTTTTAAAACATGTACCGAGGTAATTCCTACCAATTTAGACATAATACGGAATATGAAATCTAAAGTTACTTATCAAGATGCTTAAAAGAAGTTCTTCGCATCATGAAACATATTTTTCTTTGTGAAATCTGGTGATTAGAAAGTTACTTCTTAAAAGGTAGAAAGTTATTTAAGGCTGCAAGTACCGGGTGTTCCACCTAAGGAGGTAATCGGCTATATCTCAGAAAGTAATAACACTAGGACTTTGGGAAAAAATATATATCGATAAAAGCGGCCGAGAGAAATTGCTGGAAATTATTTTCAAGTTCGAAAAATGACCGCTAGGGGGCGTAAGAAAACTTTTAAAATAGAAATGCCGATTTTCTCTTGATTTTTCTTAATAAAAATATGTTAAAAATATAAGCATTGTATTCTTCATAAAATTATGCAACTTTATGTTAGGAATCGTTTTTTTCTATTTTTAATAATGAAGTGGTGGGAGAAGGTCAAACCTTTTTTCTTTTAAACGCTGATATTTCTGCTTTGGATAAACCGATTTTATTCAACTTGATCTCGAAAAAAAGCCCTTCTTTTCCGGTACACGTAGATCTATTAACTATACCATATTGATTCTGATGGTGGCCACTAGATGGCGTTTTTTCGTAACTCCTTCATGAATAAGGATTTTCTCAAAAAAATCAAATGTTATGATACGACTTTTTCATCATATTTTATTTTAGGCTTATAAAGGCTATTAAATAGTAGAATAAAAAATCCGTTTTTAAAATACAAAAGTTATGATGATGGTCGCTCGAATCCGAAACGTCGGACTAAAAAACTAATCAGCTTGTCCAGCCCATCAGCTTGTAGAGGAGGAAAAGTTACTTAAGGAACTGAAAACCGCAACGTGATATCTTTTGTTAAACTAGAGAAAATCGAATGTTTTAAAAAATAGCCTATTTTTCCATATTAATTATTATTATCCTTAATTTCTCTAGTTTAACAAAAGATGTCACGTTACGGTTTTCAGTTCCTTATAGTAACTTTTACTCCTCTACAAGCTGATAGGGTTAGTTTTGTAATCCGACATTTCGGATTCGAGCGACCATCATCAACTTTTTTATTTCAAATACGGACCTGGATTTTTTTATTTCACTATTTAATAGCCTTTATAAGCCTATAATGAAATATGAGGAAAAAGTCATATCATAACATTTGATTTTTTTGAGAAAATCCTTATTCATTGTGGAATTACGGAAAAACGCCATCTAGGGGCCACCATCAGAATCAATATGGTATAGTTAATAGATCTGTGTATACAGGAAAAAAAGGGCTTTTTTTCAAGATCAAGTTGAATAAAATCGGTTTATCCAAAGCAGAAATATCAGCGTTTGAAAGAAAAAAGGTTTGACCTTCTCCCACCACTTAACTATTAAAAATAGAAAAAAACTATTCCTAACATAAAGTTACATAATTTTAGGAAGAATACAATGCTTATATTTTTAACATATTTTTATTAAGAAAAATCAAGAGAAAATCGGCATTTCTATTTTGAAAGTTCTCTTACGCCCCTTAGCGGTCATTTTTCGAACTTAAAAATAATTTCCAGCAATTTCTCTTGGCCGCTTTTTTCGATATATATATTTTTCCCAAAGTCCTAGTGTTATTACTTTCTGAGATATAGCCGATTACCTCCTTAGGTGGAACACCCGGTACATTACCCTAAGAACACAACAAATCAAAAAAGTTTAACGGCCACTGGACATAAGTTTCTTCATGCTGGATTATTTACATTACACGAGGACTGAGAATTTAAATCGGACAAACCATTAATATTAATAATTGTTTCTAATGCTTTTTTGATGTTTAAAGAAAAATTCTTGACACATTTTTGTGCCAAAATTTGTATTCAGAAAACTGCCAATGTAAGCTTTGGCATACTGATCTGTAAAAAGAATTGAAGAACTAAATTTAGGTATTTACTATAGGTATGGAAGAATAATGATGAACAAATACTTTTTTACTTTTGTATCATTTCTACCTTATTTCTCTGAAAGAAACAAAATATAGAAGATAAAGTTATTCTAATTCATTTTAGTATTTCCTAAAGTGTTGTTAGTTTCATTTCTAGGTAGAAACTAATATTATCAATATATAAAAGAGAAACTAATACTAAGGTGCCTTCGGGTTATATCGCCCAGTCTAAAATATCGCCCGATTTCGAATTACCCTCCTAATCCATATAGCCACTAGCAAGTATCGGTCGTAGTAGTAACCAATCGAAATTGCCTGATGAAATCTGCAATACGAACCAATACATTCCACCGCTAACAGCGAAAATGTTCAATGTATTCCGTTTATATAAGATTATAGTTGTTTTAAATAAGGTTTAACTTCTAGTGAAATAGTTTGTAAGGTAAGAAATATAGCTTAATATATTCACCATCGTTAGGTCTTGCACTTCAAAGTATGTAATATGTGGAAGCAAGTTTTTTAAAATAAATACATAACCTTAAAATGTAAACTAAACATAAGTTTTCGTTTTTAGTGAGTCATGGGCGATATTTTAAACCACGTGGGCGATAATATAGTAACGGGTTGAAATACCACCCAATTCTCATATTTTTTAAAAGTTCAACTTTTGTCGGTAAGAATTTGTTTTTTTTTATTTTTTTGTTATGCTGGTTATCGACAAATATAGTTATATTTTGCATCTGATGCATTTTTTTTACCCTGTATCTAAAAATAAAATTTCTGAATAGCATTTAGGTAGGCGGTATTACCCGAAGGTACCTTACTACTACTACAACCATTTCTTAATCTTTAATCTTTTTAGGATATATCACTTGTAGAGATTCAATACAGATTGTTTTTCAAATAAAATATATTTTTGTGTAATTTAAGTAAATTAATACCGAAGACTAGAAATAAAAATAACTTAAATATTAAAAAAGTATGTTGCTTTTGTTTCTGAATCTGATCGAACCCCAATCAAGAATATTTATTTGGCAATTATTACTAAAGCTTACACCGATCGTGAAAAATCAATCTGTACCTACATCCTTAAACGTAAATATGTTGAATTATCCATTAAAATAAACCTTATTTATTATATAGTAAGTTAAATATTAGCCGTGTTGTTTTATTTTCCATTTATTGTTAAATTATCCTTTATTAATACTTACATGATTTATTAAAATTGGGCAACGGGATTTATAATGTCGATATTATGTTGAATGCCGTCGGTCATAAACCAATTTCTTTTCTGTGGTCGCAGATGCTGAAATCCCGGTTTTAAATTCTTCTTACACTGCGTATATTTTAGTTATAAAAAGAGGGTTTATTTTTTCTGATAATTAGATACCTTGTAGAAATTAACAAATCATCCATTAAAAATATTTTATTTGATACATATTTTAATGACGAATGGCGAATAGGCGCAAAAATATGTCGTCATGAAAACGACCTCGTGTTTGTCAAAACGAAATATATCAGGGATTAAAGGATTTCTTTTTGTGGTAACCCATATAGGTACAGACTCTCCGCGGATAGGGTTTACAATAGAACAAATGGATAAAAATTCATTTTTCGGAAAAAAGTCATTCTTCATAAAAAGTTTTGCTTATAAAAAAAAATGCAATTTACGAAGAGAAAATTTTGATTTTTTATACAGGGTTCGCAAAAACTTCAAAAACATGATTTTTCTCCAAGAGTAAACTACCTTTATTTTTCATTACTGACCAAAATGCCAATTAGAAAACTTATTTAGAATAACGTTTGTAATTTAAATCCGAGATTTAAAATAAATCTTCGATTTTTTTAGTTTTTTTTTAATTTTTAGAGGTAAAACAATTTTTTTTTGGAGAGCAGCAGTAGCGGTCGAAATACATACATTATCAATGACAGAGGGGTATCAAAAGTTTCAAAAACTGATTTTTGGTGTTACCAGAAATATGTATTTTTAATTTCACAAATGAAATGACCCCGGAAATAATACAAATTTTTTTAAAAATAACAACAACAAATAATAATTTCATAATTTTCTATTCAAACACTCCCCCTCCATATTCAACACATTTTTCCAGCTGTAAACGAATGTGGTCAAAACTTCTTCGAATTTGTTCAATGGATATTGTTTGAACAGCTTCAACAATTCGCTGTTTTAGAAGCTGTACGTCGTTCTCAATGGGCCTTTTCACTAAATTTTGATTTTGGTAGTAGATAAAGAAACAAAAAATAAAATTTTCTGTGTTTTTACTTTTCTATACTTTTAAGCCATAACTGAGAAAATAAATAAATAAAAAAACTCCTTGAATAAAAACACGGACTTAAACATACCTAAGTCATCGCGCCGGAAGATTGATGCACAGAGGAATGATAGGAATACCCGAGTCGCTGGCTTAAAATATCAAGAATTCACGAAATCAGCAGCTTGACAGTGTTGCCGATACTCTCAAAAATCATTTTTATAGTTTATAGTACCAGTGTAATGGTAATTGACTAGCAATTATTAGTAATTATAATATACCAGTTTTCCATTCAATAGCTGCGAAATGAATTATTTTACCAGTATTATGTTTATATTTATTTAAAGTATCCAAATAAAGTTCTAAGAAGAAAGTATATTATTAAGATTATAAAACTTTCTACATATGGCAACAGCGGCTTAATTTGCCGATGGCAGTTCGACAGATCAGCATTTACGCGTTTGCGAGATTAAACGCATGCGCTCTAGCAAGCTTTAAACATATCTACGTCATGAGTCGCGCCTGTTTTGAGATTTTCAAATTGGTTGAATTTTACCCGGTTTTTACTGTGCTGAAATAAATTAATGTTATAACCTAGCAATAATTTTATTGATGAAAAACACTTATTATAGCACCGACTAAACAATTCAAATGCCAAATGTATCAAATTTAAGAATAGTGAAAAGGCCCATTGGATGGGAGTACACTAATTGTTTGAGGCGCCCCCAAAGATAGGCATCTGAACTAGTTAAATCGGGACTTCTTGGGGGCTACAGAACTGGACCATTCCGACCAATCCATCTGTGGCCAAATGTATTATTAAGCCATTCCCACACTTCAATTGCGAAATGCGCAGGGCATCCATCTTGTTGAAAGTACATTTCGTTCCTAAATTGGAGAGACAATTCTTCTTGGTTGTCAGAAAGGAATGTTTCCAACATTTCAAGGTAACTTCTACGGTTATACGTGTTTTCGAAAATATGGGCCAATACTGCCATAATAAGAAACCGCATACCAGACATTTACTTTTTTGTAATATTGTCTTCTTGCAGGAATTATAAAACGGGGATTAATTTTGCTCCAGTATCTAATAGGCGCAGATGACACTTTCCCGTTTGTTGAAAATGTCGATTCATCGGAGAACATGATAAATTTATGAAAATTCCTGTTTTCACTTACAATTTTGTTTCCGACCCAAAGACTAAATTTTGTTTGCCATTAACATAATAATATACTGAATATGAGTTTTTTTACTACATCAAGTTCTTGAGCTCGGTTTCTCTCGGTAGGATTGTCAGCAACAGACTGCAATACAATTAGGGAAGCTGCGTCATTCTGATCATAGTTTTTTTTTTTAATTGGAAACTGATTCAGTTCGCTGAAATTTTCTTAATAATTTATGAAGTCCCATTTTTGAGACGTAAACGTTAGGGTATCTTTGATTTAATTTCTCTATCACAAAGTTGTAAGAACTTTCGCCCGCACCGTAACATTAAACTAAATAAACTCTTTGTTCTAAGGTCAACATTTTCAAAATACATCAAATTCTATTTGACTTCAAATTTGCCCAATACGTAAAGCAAAGTAATAAAAAGGTAAAAAAATTCCTTGTTTTTACAAAAGATTGTAGGAATGCATTTAAAATTTTAAAATAAGATACACAGATTATGAAAATAATTAATTCATCTTTTTATTGAGCAGCAAAATTTCCATTTACCCCTAAAAATTAAAAAAACTAAAAAAATCGAAGATTTATTTTAAATCTCGATCGGATTTAAATTACAAACGTTATTCTAAATAAGTTCTCTAATTGGCATTTTGGTCAGAAATGAAAAATAAAGGTAGTTTACTCTTGGAAAAAAATCGTGTTTTTGAAGATCAAAATTTTCTTTTTTACAAGCCAAAATTTTTATCAAGAATGACTTTTTCAAGTAAAGTCTGTATATTCAAAAAAACTTTTCAAATGGTTGCCAACTTTTTAATTCCCAGTCCTTTCCTAGAGATACTACTGTAGGCTATTGATTATGTCTTAAAAAACAGGGCAATATGGAACTAGGACTTTCACGGGTTTTTATTACAGGAATCGATCAATGGGTTATAAATGAAGAAAAAACCGCGGACTGCTATTAAATTAGAGGGTGGAAATTGAAGATAAAGGTGAAAAACCACCCCTTTTGGTTTTTTCAATATATCTCTTAAGCAAACCAAAATTTCGATATATCTCATATAAAACTTTTTGTAGGGAATCAAATTTCCCATCGAAATAGCATTTTTTGAATATTAAAAAGAAAAATTTCATGCCGAAACAGTCGAAACAAAATTGAAAAAAAAAAGCGAAAATATCGATTTTTTGATTTTTTTTGCTTTTTCGCCTGTATCTTTTTTTTGGGCTTAGATAGGTATGGACATTGCTTCAGATGGAAAGAAACAGATTAAATTTTCTTTAAAATGGTGGGTGGAACAATTTTTTTGAATTGTTCGCATTTTATTGGAAAAATTACTGTTTTATTTAATTAAAAAAAAAGTTTAATAGAAATAGTTTTAATTTTCCTCAGTTGCAGAAATATCTAGGATCTATTCACGCCTACAGTGGTTGTGATACCACTTCAGCCTTCTTTAACATTGGCAAAAAAAATTATGAATTTTATAACTAAAAACAGTGTACGACTTGAGCCATACATGGAAATATTCTTACGTGACAATGCAACTAACCAAGATATTACCTTTGCATCGGAATACATTGCAGCTTGTTTGTATGGGGCAAAGAAGAACATGAGTGTGAGCAACTGCCGATTTTTAAAGTTTTGTAGCTGTCTAAAAATGCCAACTTTTCTCTGAAGCAATAACCACTAACACGTGATGCTATCAAACTGCATGGCCTGAGGACTTATCGTCAAATGCAGCAATGGAATGGAAATATCTCGGACCCTTTGAGTTGGGGTTGAAAAGGTCTAAGTACGGGTTAATTGCGATTCGCACAACGGCACCTCTAGCGCCAGAGATTTTGCTGAAAAAAGTTGCTTGTGGTTGCACTACAGGTTGCCCTGGTAAGTGTGGTTGCAGAAAAAGGAATATTACTTGCTCAATTTTTTGTATAAAATGCATGGGGATTAATTGTGACAATATACAAGAAACTGATACTTCAAAAGACGCCATTACTAAAGATATAGATGATGATATCGATATGCACTTTGACAATATTATTGTTGAAATGTAGTAGCACCATTGTTCCAAACATTAATTTGTTGTACTTGTCATGTATTACTAAATAATGAACGTAAAAAAACTTTTTCAATTGAATAAAACAATAATTTTTCCAATAAAATGCGAACAAAAACAATATTCGTACAAGAGGGATGAAATGCAAAAAAAAACAGCAATTTTTAACTGGCCATATCTCGATCAATTTTCATTTAAAAAAATTGTTTCACCCACCATTTTAAAGAAAATTTAATCTGTTTCTTTCCATCTAAAGCAATGCCTATACCTATCTAAGCCCAAAAAAAGATACAGGCGAAAAAGCAAAAAAATCAAAAAATCGAAATTTTCGCTTTTTTTTTTCAAGTTTGTTTCGACTGTTTCGGCATGACATTTTTCTTTTTAATATTAAAAATGCTATTCCGATGGGAAATTTGATTCTCTACAAAAAGTTTCATATGAGATACATCGAAATATTGGGTTGTTTACGAGATATATTGAAAAAACCAAAAGGGGTGGTTTTTCACCCCTATCTTCAATTTCCACCCTCTAATTTAATAGCGCTCCGCGGTTTTTTCTTCATTTATAACCCATTGATCGATTTCTGTAATAAAAACCCGTGAAAGTCTTAGTTCCTTTCTATATGACATAATCAATAGCCTACTGGTTTAATAACACAGGTTTTATGGGGAATAAACGTTCTAATTTTTTTTATAGGCCCGTGGTCTCACCTTAAAGACAATCGATAATCAATATTCCTCCTGTTTATCTAAAATTGTGGATCACCCATACTGCTTCAACTGTAAGTAGCCGTATAAATCAAACCTCGAACGGACAGCTGTAACCTAAAACAGACTAACAAAATTTAATTTAAAAAATCGGCTTATTTAATAAATCATTTCTAATAGTCCTAACGTAACACATTAGGAACCACCAAAAATTTAATTTTATTACTCTTAAAATTTACAGCCAAAGTTGAGCTGCCCATAATGTATAGCCTTATGTTCACCAGATAAAATCACTACATAATTTATAAGGAAATAAAGGGTGTAAATAACCTCCACAATAACCACCCGCTGGGCAAGAACCATACTAAATAAAACACCTAAAAATTCTCGACAAATTTGTGTTCGAGGCTGGTGCCTGATTTTAATCTATTAACCACAGTCATTTGTTTTTTCCTTAACGTCGGGTTATTTTGTATGTTGTTTTACCAGAAAGAGGGAGATAGATGTATAACACGTCATGATTTTTTTATCGAAAAATCAGGGTATAACATGACACTGAAATGGGTTTTTAAAGAAATGAGGTGTTTAAAAAGAATAGGATACCACATTACATGAAATAGGAAATGTTTTTATGGACGTGTTGATAATTTATGGTCAACTTATGAATCGATTATAGTTTATGGTAGTAGAACCTACTCCGAAGACAACAAGCTTAGTATTCTGTTATCGTTGAAGTTCTTCTAGAGATTTAAAAGTAGCTCTATGATCAGGCAATAGTAACTTTCCAATTAGGGTTTGCTTCCCGGGATCCCAGACCTTAGATCTCGAAAATCCCGGGATCCCGGAAGATTTTTGTCCCAGAAAATCCCGGGATTGAAGCAGGGACGTAGCTAGGAATTTTGGCGCCCCGGGCGAATAGTAATTCTGCGCCCTACCAGACAATCCTAAAACTAAAATTGTACATCTATAAATTTTAGTTTAAAAAATATATTAACAGCAGTGGCGGCTCGTGATTTGTAAACTTGGGGGTGTACTAAAAGCCAAGACCACGCTCAAATTTGGTCAATAATTTTTAGTAAATATTTTAAAAATTTATGATTACCTACCTATTTTATTAAAAATTAAATAAGATAAAAAAAATAAAAAAGGCCAATTTATTTATTATTAGTGGGTAGGTACATTGCTTAAAAGTAAAGTCACTTCTTCTGTTTTTATTTGCAGCAAACTTATCAATAACAGCTTCATTCAAGTTTGGAATAACTGTAATGTATTGTTTCTCAGATCATGCATCCACATTCATAGTCGTTTTGACATTAAAACTGTCCATTTTTATTAAAATAAGTCTTTACTACCCCAGAATAATAACAAAAATATAAAGGTAAACTCCAAATAATAAATTCATACAGCAATAAACTCAACGGCGCACATTTAATTTGTGCGAATTTTTCTATTAGAATCGCGCTTTCCTCCACCACACCTGCGGTGCGGTGCAAGATGCATAGAGAAACAGCAGAAACCCCGCCTACGTAACGCATGTGTGCGACTTATGAATTTCTACGCGCCATAGGGCGTTTTCACACTAGCCGACACGATACCGACACGATACCGGCACGATCACGACACGGTAGCGACACCGACACAATAAATCGGCGAGTATTTTCACATTTGCCGACAGCCATCCCTGTCGTGTCGTAGTGTTGTGCTGGTATTCGCAGACATGGCTCCTGTAAATAAATTGTATTTGCGACATTTATTGCATTTAAGATTCAAAAAGCGAAGACCGCAAAGAAAATTTTTGATACATCCAATAATAAAGGTGCGCTACTTAGAAGACATTTTCCCTCGTCTACGACTCGGGAAAATTTTCAAAAAATGCGTTCCTTCGGAAAAATATCCGGAAATAATTCGAGCACTAGGGAGATTATAAGTGAACATTATTTTTTCTTTATGGGGTAATTATTTATGGAGTATGGGGGTGCACGTGCTCCTGTACTCCTATGGAGAAACCGCCACTGATTAACAGACTTGAACTTAACATTCGTGAAAAGAAAAATTGCTTGTTCGGACTTGTGTGACTTATGTCGTGGCAACTTACAACTCACGTAGCATAGTGACTCAATAGAATCGCGGCGTCTTTTCTTCAAATATCGGCGTTGCCAAATGTCAAAAGCAATCCAGCCGTAATTGCATAAGTAATGACCATTTTGGCGCCCTGTTAATATGGCGCCCCGGGCGGTCGCCCTATTCGCCCCTCCTTGCTACGTCACTGGGTACAATCCAGAAAATCCCGATTTTTTTTAAACGATCAAACTTCAATCTGCTCTCGATAGTTCTCGGTTAACATGTATTTATTTGTTCTTTCTTGGCGTTTTATTACCCAAGTTATTTATGGATCTATTGTTAATTATTATATAAGATGATACAAACGGTGATTCACTTTCGCCCAACTTTCAACAAGCGCTTACAAATCGTATAAATGAATTCGAACTATAATGTCTGAGGTTATCTCATACCTTCAAAATCCTAGCACCCATCATGGAAGCAATTTATTTAGACACCCAAATTCTGAAGTCATAGCTCAATTTGTCAAAAATATATCAGAACATTTAAAAAAATATATTACTTCAGATTTGGGATCGGACGATGAAGACAATATGCCACTGTCTGAAATAAGAGAAAAGCCGACTGGGATTTTAACTTTAAAGCAAAAACTTCAAGAAGCCATTGGCTCTGTTACCACTAGAACTAAACCTAATTGGCGGCAAATATCGGAAAATCCAAAAGTTCCTCTTAAGAGTCTTAACGTAATTAAAAAAACATGTCCCTTTTTGAAAATGGAGGATTAAGAGGTTTACATTTGCAAAAGTGTTACGAATATTTACCTACTGACAGTACCACCTACAAGTGTGGAAGCTGAAAGAGCCTTTTCTTCAGCAGTGACATTTGCGACCAAACTTAGATCGCGCTTAATTGACTCAACTTTATACACGTTGGTATTTTTAAGAGCATATTATTTTATTTTTACTAAGCACATCGTCATAGGCGTAGTTAGACGGTCAACACTGGGGGTGCTGAAGTCCAGTGGCGGCTCGTAACATGTTAACGTGGGGGTGCACAAAAAGCACAAATGAGCCGCAGGCGAAATTTTTTTTAAGACCACGCCCAAATTTGGTCAATAATTTTTAGTAAATATTTTAATGTGATGTTAATAGCAGATTTATGTCTTTCAATGTTCTTGACAATAACTTTCTCCTCCAACGGTAACTTGCTAAAAGATTTTTTCAAAAATTCCACGGTGTATTTTATATCCGACGACGCACTCATTGTTTTTTCGTGTTTATTTAACTTTAAACTTTAACTGAATTCAATGAAACCATATTAAACCTTAATAAACAAAAAAAATAGTCAAAATACCGGCTAAAAATTACCGCGAATTTGAACGACTACGACTGGTTAAATTTAAATTATCAAATTAATGCAGAATTGCAGAACATGACATACACAAGCTATTATGCCGCTCTCGTATTTTACGAGATTTTTATGATCATATACCCGCTCTGACAAGTAAACTGGGCGTGAACTACACGGTATACGGAAAGAAATTTTGAACAGAATCAGCAACTACCTAAATATACTTGAATTTGTACCAGAATTCGAATGCTTGAAATATTAATATGAAAAATTCATTAAAATTAGCCTATATATTGTAAATTTTTTTTGGGGGTGCTAATTTAGATTTCGGGGGTGCTTAGCACCCCCAAGTACCCCCCCCCCCCCCCAAACTACGCCTATGCACATCGTAAATGTTTAACAATTCTTTTGTTTGCGCTTAAAAAGTTCTTTCCTTTGTTTTACGTACGTTCGCATAACTTAATTATTTCATTTACAAAATGTAAATCTATAAAAATGGTTTTTATTTTTGAGTTTTTTAATAAAAAGTTTTGTGCCATAAGTCTGCATTTTTATTATTTCTGTTGCTACTTGCTGGTCTTAGATTTTTTAATATTAAATATTATTAATTATTAGGGTTGATCCCGGGATCCCGGAATCTCAAAACGGGATCCCGATCTCGAAAATTGGAAACCCTATTTCCAATAGGTCTTGAATATTTTCAGTGCCATATGAGGCATTCCCTTGTTAAATAATGTAGAATTTCAACATGATTACTTGGAATCTTTTAGTTTAGTCTTTATTCTCTGCCTGAAATATTGGAAAACTTGAATGTTATTTAACGAGCGTATAATGTAGGCTATAATAGACTAGGATGATTAGAAAATTACGCACATTTTCCCTTATTTTTGGTCACACGAAAATGGGAGATTCCAAATAACCCAATTTGTTTAAAACTTTTGTTCGAGTCGTTTCTATAAGATCCTGAAGTCGAAAGACTCCATTTTGGCCTTGTCTTGACAGCTCAAATTTAGATAATTTCAAATTAGGTTTTCTTATTCAATGCTGACCTATCTCAAACGGCGGTCGGAACCTGTATTGTCGTGTTTATAGATCTTGATATTAAAGTTTTGTGTTTATTTTTTGAGTTTTTGTAAAGGATTTTTTATTTTATTGTTGTGCGTCAGTTTCAGATTTGTGGAAAATTAGATTCTTTTAATTCGGATTTAGCTTTTCATAGGTAAAGTAGTAATAGTAATGCAGGGAAAAAGTTAATAAAAATCATTTTCTCTAACATTTTTATCTGTGAGAAAGGTTCTAATGATACCATTATTGGGAAAATTATTTTTGTCATGGTAGTTAAATATAGTTATGTGGGTTCAAGCTGGACATTAATAAATTGGACCTAATAATAAAATATAGTTTACTAATTCTCTAGGGAATATGAAACATTCAAGTGTAAAATAACATAAAAGCAGGAAGCAAAACCATTGTACTTTTATTAAAAGAAAAAGAAAATATTGTAGCATATCGGACAAGGGTGTAACTATTTTTTTATACATACACTATAATATCATCTTCTAAACATTTTTATGGCTCAAAACTCAAACGGATTGCGCGCATTCTGGTGGGTGCCAGCATTGATCTGCTTTCTTGTCTGCAAAATGGCAGATGTTTTCGGTGAAAACGCGAATAGCGTTCCTCATACTAGATTGTGATGCACTTCATGGTTTATTTAGTTGTCTAACTCTCGATTATTACCAGTGTAACTACCTTCTATATTGGAGTTAATTCCGCTGGGATGGCGCTACGGTGTATTGATGGCCGCCTTGATTTTGCAAGGAGGCTTTTAGTACATTTTTCCGTCGTTCTTGGAATTGCTTGGGTTATGGCTACCCGTAGAGTCCTAACAAGGACGAAGCGGCCGTCGTGGTTTACCCGCCCCAGGGAATTCATTAAACTTGGATCCCTGTGCATTCCAATAAAAAATAGTTACACCCTTATCCGGTATTAATACTCTAATGGAAATTTTTTTAGTTATTACTTATTTATTGTATCCATATCTATCCAAAATACTTGCCGCACCATACGCCGTTGGTGACTAATCGCTGCGAATCCTTGATCCATTTCAACTTCGTACGGAGTCGGAAATTTAACGCTATCTCTCTTTTCTGTCTTTGTTTCACCCATACGAATGTTTGTTGCAAACAAACAGGCTGTTCAAGAATAAATGACCTCGTCTATTCTATAAGAAGTCTATGGCTGATATCATGTGATGTTGATTTATTAAATGGTCGGATTAATGCTTTCTGGCCTCCCCAGCCACGCCACCAGGGCCCCCACAACCATGTGCGCAATGCGTGCACCGCACGAGGGCGCCACTCCAAAGGGGTGCCAAATCAAAGGTTTAAAAAAGTATAACTGTGTTAAAAAAATATTAACACAATAAAATTAAAAGAAAAGTAGGATTGATGCTATAAAATCGCTAAAGGCATAAAGCAAGTTTGTTCTATATTATCTAGTGTTTAAACTTTTAAATTTATTTGTAGTATAATAATTTGGTATGATGTCTTATATAAGATTAATATTATATAATGATGCAAAATGTAGCGATTGACATTAAAGTGTGTCAAAACTATATAAAGAATCTACTTGATCATTTTAGGAATTATAAAGATGATAAAGTTTTCGAGGAAAGACTTGCTCAAACTGGAAAACTAGCTGCTGAACTTGAGATAGAGCAAATTTTTCCTATGTTAAATACTGTTAGACGAAAGTATAAACCAAAATTCTTCGATTATGAACAGAGGGATGAGACACCTTAAGATCCAAAAACCGCGTATAAAATAATTTTTTTTTTAAATAATTGATCAAACGCTAAGTTCTTTAACTAGTAAGTTTGATATGTTGTCTGACAATGTTTTTGATTTTTTTTAGTGATATTTTAAAATTAAATGACTATCTTTTAAAAAATTGCCATGCTCCACAACAAAAGCTCACAGATCAGGAAAAGAAGGAGGTTGACGTGGAAGCAAATGACTTATTCAATAAGATTAAAGCTTTAAGATTATTTTTATTACCTGAAGCGTCAAATCCTATCGACATTTTACAGTATATATATTTAAAAATAATCTAACTTCGTCTCTACCAAATATATGCATATCATTACGAATTCTCCTCACTTTACCTGTGTCTGTTGCTTCTGGTGAGAGATCCTTCTTAAAATTAAAAATAATTAAAAATTATTTGAGGTCGACTAAGTATGCTGCAAGAAAGGTTATCTGGTTTAGCAATCTTAGCAATAGAGCCAGAGATCCTTGATAAAATTGATTTTAGTAATATTAATAATGAATTTGCATCAGCCAAATCTAGAAAAATATCTCTATAATTTTAGAATTAGATCTTAGATTTATTGTTTGGTTTCTGTTGTGCCTTTTTATCTAATTCAATGAAGAATAAAGTTTTAGTTTGAAAATTTCTGTTATTTCATTAAGTACAAAATCCTACATTTTAAAGTGTTAAATTAGGTACTTATATCCTAAAAGTATATTATTTAAAGGGCGTCAAAATGATTCCCGCACGCGGGCGTCCCTAATCCTTGCGGAGGCCCTGCACGCCACTGTTTTGTGCCATAAACAAACAGAACCCAATTTATTATTTTCATCACCTATAATACTTACGGACTTGCAAAGTTATTAAAATTTGAAGCCTTTCCAATCAGCATAGATATTGGTTGGCTCGCTATAAATACTTCACCGGATGATTTTCAATTCGAACCCGCCTGCGTGTGGCTTCATAAATAAGAGCGAAAAGGTGGGTAAACGCACCTATTACAGAATAAATAAATAATTAAATAAATAACTGCTTGTTAGCGAAGTGTGTGGTTGAATGAAAACAAGGACAAATGCAGAGATTTTTCGTGGCGAGAGAAAGACGAAAAAGTGATAAATAAGGTCCCTAACAAGATGTTGTTAGTCAGACTACCCCCCGAGGTGAAAAACAGAACCGCTTGGTTGTTCCAACCGCAGTTTTACACTCTACGCTTGTTATTGAGTTACGGCACATAAAATAATTAGCCTGCGGTAGAGCAGTACAATTTAAAATGTTTAAAAAACATATTTGGTCTCCACATTTCATTCTCTTTCAAACTTGTTGCTTCTTATCTTAACGTTTATTACTTTTGTATTAAAAAAATTAAATTATTGTAATTGATTGGTATGTAGGAAGAAAACTTACATCTAGATGTGAGGTAATATTATGCCTGTTAATAAGACAAACATTTTATTAGTTTTGTTAAGTGCTTTTTGCAGTTTGTACCGGGTGGTCAAATAAGCGAGGACGTCGGCTTTATCTCGGAAACCATTAATCGTACAACTTTCGGAAAGATTTTTTTGTGAGTAAAGTGGTCAAGAGAAATTGCTGGAAATTACTTTTAAGTTCCTCATTTCGCCGCAAGGGGGCACAATTAAAAATTGTTTTTTTAAATTATAAATTTCTCCGAAAATTCCCATATTAAGGTATAACTCTGATTATATCATTGGAAAGCTTAGACAATTCTGCATCATTTTGGTTTAAGGCTCATTGGCGTACCGACCTTGATAAGAGTGGAAGAAGCTATTGAAAGTGTAAACATTAAAATCGCTGTAACTTCTAAACGACTCATCCGATTTTACTAAATTTAAGCTTGTTTGGTACCTTCAATTGTCGTATCTAATGGTACACGATAGTTTCTAATAAAATTGCTAGAGGGCGCAATTTGTATTAAAAATTATTGTTTTGGCAATAACTCTGAAACGAACAAAGATATCGAACTGCGGTCTTCACATTTTTTCTTGCAAATTTCATCTACTTTTCGATTATGTGTCATAGTTATACCGTATGGTTTAAATTTTCGGGATAAAATCGAAAAAACTGTTATTATTACAAATTGCGCCCTCTAGCAATTTTATTAAAAACTATCGTGTACTGTTGGATACGGCAATTGAACATGCTAATTTTCCGCTTCCAAACAAGCTTAAATTTCGTAAAATCGGATAAGTCGTTTAGAAGTTACAGCGATTTTAATGTTTACACTTTCAATAGCTTCTCCCACTCTTATCAAGGTCGGTACGCCAATGAGCCTTAAACCAAAATGATGCAGAATTGTCTAAGCTTTCCAATGATGTAATCAGAGTTATACCTTAATATGGGAATTTTCGAAGAAATTTAGAATTAAAAAAAAACTATTTTTAATTGTGCCCCCTTGCGGCGAAATGAGGAACTTAAAAGTAATTTCCAGCAATTTCTCTTGACCACTTTACCCATAAAAAAATCTTTCCGAAAGTTGTACGATTAATGGTTTCCGAGATAAAGCCGACGTCCTCGCTTATTTGACCACACGGTACATTACATGGCAGTCTTGTTTTTGTCGCCGAATGGGGTTTTCAGATCGATTTTGTTTTCTTTTTGCGCATATTTTAATTTTATTTGAAAGACTTAGGAACAAAAGCGACACAAATGTCAGCTAAACTTTTTTTAAATGAAACACCCTATAATATATTATTACATTTTTGGATTCACCAAATAACTCTAAGTATTTTTTATTAAAGGTATCGTGGCTCATTTTTCAATTGTTATTTTTATTGCTAGACGTAAGGTAATTTCATAATATATTTAAATCAATACTTATATAATACACTAGCGTGTACCCGGCCTGCGTTGCAGCCCAGCATTATACGACGTGAGATAATAAGGCGAACAAACCCCAACAAACCTCAAACTCAACCGTTTGCCGGCCCGTCCACAATTCACATCCATGCATAAAACATAGTCTGTCTTCGTCTATTCCGGCTTCGGATCGATCGTTGAACGGGCCGGAGACCGGTTAGGTTGGGTCGTTCGTTCTCCCTACTCTAATTTATCAGTGTTTCTCTATAATATTATGCATGTATTATACATAAAAACCTTCCTCTTGAATCACTCTATCTATTAAAAAAAACCGCTTCAAAATCCGTTGCGTAGTTTTAAAGATTTAAGCACATATAGGGACAGGACGGGCGATAGCGACTTTATATGTTAAGATTTGGTTTCAGTAGGTGTTCGAAATGACCTCCGTTGACAATTTGGCAATAACATAATCTATGGTAAAAATGTTCAGTCGTATCCTGCAACGTTTATATACTTATTATTTATAGAAAACGTTACACTGAGGAAAATTATCTAATACAACAGGTTTGCTAAGACATATTTCGCTAAAAGACTGTTTTTATTGGTAGTAATCAGTTCCATTAGCAGCACAATCTTGTTGAATAATGAACCACTTTTAATACTGCAGCAATTTTGTTAAGAAATAAATTGTATCTTCTCAATGCCACACATTTTGTTCCCAGTCGAGTGCTTTTTCTACAATTAAGAAAGCAGAACAGCATCCCAAAATCGAATTGTATCCGTTAGAACCTATAATCGACAAGACGTTGGTAGGGGTTCGCAGCGATCGGCAATCGCCGCGCGCCGTAGTATTAGTTTCAACGTATTTGTTGCGCAGGTCACATCGTTGTTCGGAGTCTTCTAGCTGTCCGGTCTGAATTTGAATTTTATTAATCGTACCAATACCTATTTCAATTCATTTATTTCTATTTTGTATTTTATTTGCATGTCAGATAAATCAATAGAATATTCTTATTTCACATAACCCATTATTAGTATTGGACTTTATAATCTATGGATGAATTTTATATAATATAATAAATATTATGCAATGTTAAACGACAAGAACAATATTACCTAGAAGATATTTAAATTTTTGAGAACTACAGTTCTAATTTTTGGTGGTATGTACTATATGCTTTATTAACCGTAGCAAGCAAATATTATTATGATTAATGTCAAGTTTTATTACAACTGCCAGTAGGAAATAATACAGTACAGTGTGACCAGTAAAGTCCGCATCATATGGGATTTTTTTTTATTAATAGCTTTATTTGAAATTTGACTTTGGCATTAAGTTCTGCTTCGATCGAGATGAAAATTAAGGAAAAAAATAGTAGTCACGTGGTTCGCATTATCTGTCAAATTTTAATTTTTTCCAAAAAATAATTCAAAAGTGGGGTTATTTCTGAAAATATCGAAAAAAGTTATTAAAAAAAGGTTTTTTAAATGCAGTTTCTAGCTCACATGCAAAATTTCAGCTGTATAAGATATTTTTGATTTTTTACCCATATTTTATAATATTGCACTTTTGCAAAATAAGACTCGACCAACCTACATAAAACTTCTTAGTTTTGACAATGCTTTATTTCAAATACGTTTTCTTTAAAGTAGCGCCTTATTAAATGTGTGTTTTTCTAAGTTTTTTTAAATGCAGTTTCTAGCCCACATGCAAAATTTCAGCTACATAAGGTAATTTTGATTTTTTACCCACCACAAAAATTTATTTTCCCCTTAATGATCACTTTACTGATGACACTGTGTCCTTTTTTGTCTTAATATTAAGGTGTATTACTTTTAGACACAAACTTCGTTTTCAATAATACTTATTTTATAAAGTTATCTTATACAGGGTCAAAAACAAAAAAACTTTGCATCACATGCGGCCAAATTTTAATAGCCCTATTTTGATTTAGTAGAAAAACACACATTTAATATTGCGCTACTTTAAAGAAAATGTATTTGAAATAAAGCATTATCAAAACTAAGAAGTTTATTATTTTGCAAAAGTGATGCAATTTACACAATATGGGTAAAAATCAAAATTACCTTTTTCTATCTATCTCTCTATCTCTATTTGCATTTCTTCCTTGTAACACATTAAGTTTATTCAATTAATTTTTTTTAATTGCTAATTTTTATTTTATTACAATGATTTTGAAAGTTCATAGCAAGACATAGCAGTTTTCAGTACATTTTTAGCATATTTCTGATACGCATAAGTTTATATAATAAACATAACCATCACGGTTTTGAATTCCTGTGCCGATGTGGGCGTTTAAAGGTGGCGGTGTAAATATCAGCGTGCAACGACGTCCAGGTAGATACAAACCAGAGAGGTGTTGTGGTCGTCGGCTATCAACAATCTATAACAACCCATAATGAGTAGCCGCTGCAGCGAATTGATTATGATTAATGAGAGACAGCCTGGTAAAATACCGGCCGTACATTGGCAGCATCAGCATCAGTATATGCGAGAACGTGTCAAATATACAGCAGATTTTAAAGTATTTTATGCATCGGTAGATTTGGCAGCATTTTCGCCAGAATAGTTAGGTATAGTAATTTTTTTAAAAACTTGTACCGTACGAGCAAAAATTATTTGCATCAAAGAGGGCCTTGCATCTACAGACGTAATGCTTAGCCGTAGAGCTTAATACCTGTTGGGTGTCAGTAACTACCTGAATTAACTATCAATCAGTTATTCCGTCATCTTTGACAGTACAAGTAATTTGATTCATCGCTAATTTTTCCAATTTCTTGAACAATTCACACAATGGGCTTCTGTAAGAACAAAAGAACTTGTTGCAAACGTTCGTGAAATAATGCAAAATACGCCAACAAATTGGATTACTTCGTTTTTCCTCATTTAAAGAACACTATTTTTAAAACACCAGTTGCAAATTTAGAACAATAACAAGAAAGGAATATCCAAGAATGTGGTAAATTTCTCCAGAGATGCTGGTCAATACTTTCGAAAATATGAAGAGACGTGTGAACTTATGGCTTGAAGCATGGCGGTGGCCAATTTCAGCAATTTATGTAATTATTATTCTTTTTCTTTCTGTATATTCTTGCTTTGTTAATTTTGTAAACAACAAAAATAAATTTGTATTTGTCTACTTATTTTATTACTCATTAGTTTGGCATATCATGTCATAATATGGATTTGACAAAGTTTTAACCTAGATTTAGTTAGATATATCGTCCCCATATCATTGTGATCTAAACCAAGCACCACGTTTTTTAATCCAAGCCCTCTTTGATGCAAATAACGGTAGTAGGAAAAGTGCGGCAGAGGATATCTCTTTCAACAGGTAATGAATCTCAATAGGTGCATTGTTTTATTAAATATAATAAATATCATAAAGACATTTTGGTAAACTGTTGTGCTACTTTGGGATATCCAGATATTATTAGTTCTGTTATTTTTTAATCTTTCAACAAATCAAAATAACATAACCTTGTATATCAACGAAACGTATTCTTGGCTAGCGGACTTTAAATTGTGAAAACACCTGCATTTTGTATTTAAATACACAGGGATTGTTAGGAACTCATCAGAATGTCACAATCCGAAGCAACTCCACTGATAACACTGCAGCGCGTATAAACCCTGCTTAATAAAATAGCAAGTAGTAAATAAGCCGCAACGTCATCACGTTGGAATCAACAACAATGCATAATACAGGTACAATGAAAAGTGGATAAGAAAGGACTCGAAAAACAAAACGACGCAAACACACTTCGGTATAGGTTACGGCATTTCGTACTTCTCTCTAAGCAAGGTTTAAATGCGCTGCAGTGTTATCAGTGGAGTTGCTTCGGGTTGTGGCATTCTGATCAGTTTCTAACAAGGACGAAACAGCTGTCAATGTCTGCTCGGCCCCAGGGAGTCCATTGTTTTTGGCATCCCTGTGTACTTCAATGCAAAATGCAAGTCCGCTAGCCAAGAATATTCTTCATTGATATAATAAAGAAATTTTCAAAATTGTTTATGATAAACTGTTGTGCTACCTGGGGATATTATTAGCTATTTTGATTTTTTGACCGGTCAACAAACCCAAATAATATAACCCTGTATTTTCAAAGTTGGCGCGCGTGGATCGCTACGAAGTTACGGTCGGTTGAAATGATGCAACTCAAATTAGTGGATAACAACCTATAAAAGCCAAGCACAGTAAGCACAGAGATAGTATTATAGTGTACCATTTATAATTTATACAGCCTATTAAGTATTCTACTTTTTTTATAGGGCTGTATATGTAATCCTGCATTGAGAGTAAGCCACTCGGTATATAATTTCATATTTTGCATGTGACTTTCTGATAACTATTTTTGTTTTATAATTTGACAAATGGCTAGGTAATCTTCTATAGTTTCTTTTTATTTAATCTAGTCGTTTAAATTTGCAACAAAAATACAAAATTGTTATCGTGTTCAAATCGCATAAAGAATAAACAGTAAAATAATTTGGAAAATGAAATTTAAAATTATATAGGAATATTGCTGGTCTGCAAAAAAACAACCTAAATGCAAATGCATTATATTAAAGATGGCTATCTTATGGCAACTTATAACGAAAACTTTAATAAGAAAACAGTTTGTTTAGTATTAATAGTCTAAAAAGATTTAGACCCAGTTTTAAGTGCCAGAAAACACGAAAAGTTTGGGTGTATTGGAAGAAGGCTTAAAAATGTAGACCCAAAGCAATTTAACGTTAATAGTTAGTTGGGCAGGAGTTGCAGTAATAAACGAGGATTTATGAGTGTACTTTGGCGGTAGTCAATAAGGTTATGGTATTATTGAATATTTTATATCATATTATTAAATTGTCAGTTATAATGAACTAGAAAACAGTGCTCGATGGCGCCATGAAAAATCAAGTAAGGTAATTAGTATGGATTATGGAGAACTAGAGGGTAGGAGGCCGATCGACAATGGCAGCATTTTCAATTTCTGTCCCGGTTTTTTGGTTAGTTCGCTAGTTGGCCGATAGATGCTCTCGCTTCGCAAGTGGGCTGGTGTCGTCTTCTTCTTCTTCGTTTTGGACTTTTACTTTTGACAATTGACATTTTATTTTTTGAAATAACAAATAACGTTTGAAGGTTTAAAGACAAGACAAGACAAATAACGTTGTATTGTAATTGATTTCCATATTATTTATAATGAATAATGGTTAAATTTATAAAAGTAGAGTTTGCCTTGTGTCGTGGTGTAATACAGGATCTTCTTCAGAGAGGAAACGCAGCCAAATAAGTCTCTTTCTAGCTGCAAACGTAAAATGCATATTATCTGTGGCTAGAATGTTTAATACCCTATATTTTAAAAACCAAGCATCGTTGGAACTTTATACAGGCCGAGTTTACTAATAAGTATAACAAAGTAAGTGTAAATTCATATAAAAGTCCTTATTTGTTCCTTAAAGAACTAATTTAAATAAAAATAGTTATCGCGTCCATAAGAAACCATTTATTTGATAGCCCACTTCGAACACGAGCGCCATCTTACGGCGACTCGTAAAGCTGAATTACCGATGCTAATTTGGGACCGAATCCGATCGGCCTCCTACCCTCTAGTTCTCCAGTTCTCCATAGTATGGATATTTTATTGAAATACATTTATAATATTATTTCATATTCATCGTCGATCTTAATGTTGAGACTTTCTGTATAAAGTATGTTCAATGACCGCTAACCGCGCGGTACGTCACGACTAGTGTTTATCTTTCTAACATTCGTGAACTAGATAGCAAATTTGCGTCAATAATGAATGTCGTATTAGGTAATTTACCAGTGAAAAAAGTTTTATTGTCATTTTTGACAGTGACATTTTTAATCAACATTATTTCAAAAATATCACGGTATTGTGGAAAAGAACAAGCGTTAATTTTAAAATTATTTGATTATTTTCAAAGAGAAAGTGCTGCCGGAAAGATTATTTTACCCTTCAACTCAATTTACGGGGTAAGTAGATAAAATAAAGCAGGAATTGTGAAAACATAAATAATAAACATGAAATATATAGGGCAATGTTTTTATAAATACCTACCTGTTTTAGAGAGTTTTTGATGCTTTGGGAGTTTCGTTTTCAACAATTCAACGAATTAAGGCAAAGGAGATAGAAAAGGATGTAGATTTTAAGAATCGCAATAATGTAGCTATTTTGTCATCTCGTGGTCGACAACTTCACGAAATTGATGACCATACCATAAGAGAGCGTATTTATGGGATATATAGAGCACGTGAACAGTGAACACGTTACCATTCGCTTAATACAACTAAACCTTAAAATCATTAATGGTGTTGAAATAACCACTGGTTTATTAGCGGACTGTTTAAAAAAATTAAAATTTAAATGGCGTAAATGTACCGTATCAGACAGACATTTTTTTAATAACGCAATTACTTATTTTTATTTTATTTTAATCGGTTGGACGAACTAGCAGTGCAACATGGACATCGAGTTTTAGGACTTCCTCCATAATATCATTGCCACTTTAATCCTTTTGAAATGCAATGTTTGGTCGGAATGTAAGCGATATTATGATGCAAGAATATGTTCTATGCATCCTGTAACAAATTACGTCGTTTTGGGTCTGTGTAATGACGTCATAGGAAATGCAATAGGGGAAAAATGAAGGAATTATGTAACACACACAATAAAATTATAAATTATGTGTGGAAACGGGAAAGATTTATCGATGCTCTTCCCCTTATTATTAACTTGGACTGATCTGAAGATAATGATCCTTGCGGAGATGATTTATTTCAATTATTAAAAAACTGTATTTTGTTGTGTTGTAATTTTTTATTATATTTTCTTCTTTATGATTTTATAAATAAGACTGAGACTGTGACACTACTTCTTCCTTTTTTGAAAAAGGAAAGAAAAAGTGCTGGGAAGCTTGGGAATGTTTTTCGGAGGTTACAGCTACTTTTATTGATTTGGTGCAGCATCCAAAAGAACCCACACCTGAACAACTATGTACCATTTCAAAATTTGTTATAATAATTTACGACAAACATACTGAAACTAATGAAATTGACATTTGTCGAAAGTAACTCTTTGCTAAAAAAAATTGAACTGTCGAGAATTTACCTCCAACAATGAATGCTTTGACACTTCACATTAATCGGTGTAGGTATTTATCAAGCTGGATTTGTTTGGGGTAATCTATGCCAACCAGTGGTAGAACTTCCATGCACATCGAAATGGGGATGGACTTTACAAAACAATAAATGGACGCCACTGTGGACCACTAAGGAAAATGATAAAATATCATCTGATATTTTATTATTATGCAAATGTTAAATTTGTGGCAAAAAATGCAAGTGCTCTTCAAAAAATTTAAAATGCACTAGGCACTGTGTTTGTGTGTGGAATGTTGTAATTAGATCCCTACCTAACTGTTAACATTTTTTTGTAAATTTAAAATATAAAAATCGTTGAATTAATATCCTTTTATTACTCTAAATATCTACGCTACTGAGTATTTTTTATTGTTATTAAACGATGTTTACCCCTACCCAAATAAGGAGGAGGAGAACACTTATATCGTAAAATCAATATCGTCAATCATCGTCATAAGTGTTTTCTCAAATTATGTAGAAACATACTAAAAACTTTCTATTATAATGCATTTACGATTACTATGTACGCCTCTGGATCCATATTGCAAAAGAAAACATAACTTAATGATATACCAATCGATAGGCGAAGCTAAAGCCTTTATTTTTTGTCTCTTGTAAATTTTTTGTTAAATTAACGGTTATTATGATATAGCTAAAAATGTGCCAATATAAATATCCCCCCTCCACTTCTTTTTGTTGTGGTAACTTAGGTAGCACACAAAAACAAACAAAAATTACAGCTTACTTGTAGAATTTTATGCTTTATCGAATGGCACTAACCTCACTTTTCTATCTTTTATGGTTCTCGAGAAAAAAAAATACTATAACAGTCCAATCCCCAAACTGAGGGGGGCGTGGGGGGAGCCAGCATAACTTTTCGAGGTGGGTCTGTTCAAAAATCTAATAATATTGACATGCTCTATCCACTGCAGAAAGGATTTGCTTTTACTCAAAAACCGAAGTATCAAACCCTCAAGTCACTATACTAGTGTCCTTTGTTTTGTGTGAAAACTTTATTTACTTAAAACGGCATCGTTTATTCCAAAATAATGTAAAGCAATATTTTTTTACTCAAATTTGAAGAAAGAACGTTGTCACAATTATTAGGTACTTAAAAATAGATTTGACTGGAATAATGACGTAACTGGAAGGTCAGGTCAAAAAAAGGGGAAAAAAATATAGGTTTTTCAAAAATTGTGGAATTGGTTCGACAGCCTAAGATGTAAGTATTATTTTCAATATAATAGTTTAATTATAAAAATTTGTGATTTTTTTATAAGGTTTTATTTAACATGGTTGCATAATAGCTATTTATGCCATCAGTTACGAAATGCCTAATTTTGTGTAACGCGTGAGATTTTTGCGGAACGAACGAAGTGAGTTTCGCAAAAACTCACAAGTTACACAAAATTTCATTTCGTAACGTATTGCATACAAGATTTTTTCTAATTTTGAAGAAAGTAATAAAAAAATAAAATTTAATATAATTGATAAAAATTTGAAAAACATAAATTTAGTTTTTCTAATTTTGACATATAACTGATGGCATAAATAGCTATTGTTGCTGTTACTTCATGTTAGTTGTCAGTTTGACATTTTGTAAAAAAGTCTAGACGGAAGGTTTTTAGCGAGATTGATATATTTTTAGTTTTATTTTTAAAAACTGAGTCATTCAATTTCTGAAGAGCTACCAAGCGATATTGAAGAGGCAGCAGGTAATGCTCTATTATCAGTAATTCCCAAAAAGTCAAAGGCAGTTTATGATTTGGCATACGAAAAATTTGTTACGTGGTGTGATGAGAAGAAAATTAAACATGTTAATGAGAAAGTTTTACTTGCATATTTCGAGGGTAAGAAAGATCTAAAAGTTTCCACATTATGGACACTTTACTCAATGTTAAGGTCTGAACTAAATCTGAAAAGGAATATTGATATTAAAAAATATACAAATTTGGTAGCATATATTAAAAGGCAAGCGGACGGGTACAGTGCTAAAAAGTCAAAAGTTTTTATTAAAAGAGATTTTGCCAAATTTTTATTGGAAGCTGATGACAAAGAATAGTTAATGGCTAAGGTTGCAATGATAATTGGAATGGCAGGAGCATGCAGAAAAGCAGAATTAACTTTTCTTCCAGTTGAAAATGTTATAGACGAAGGAAGCAATTTTCGTGTTGATATCTCACCTTCAAAAACAAAAGTTATACGGCAGTGTGCAATTACCACTGAAGACATTGAAAATACGAATCTTGTTGAAATATTAAGAAAATATATTAAGTTGCGTCCCCAGATTCTTAAACACAACAGATTTTTTGTAAAATATGCGAATGGAAAATGTACCAGAAATCCTGTGGGAATTAACACATTTAGCAGTCTGCCAAAAGTTATTGCACAATTTCTTGGTCTTTCAAATCCTGTTCTATATACTGGCCACTGCTTCAGAAGAAGCTCTGCCACTTTCCTAGCAGACAGTGGCGCTGATCTTTTAAAATTAAAGAGGCACGGAGGTTGGAAATCTGGTTCTGTTGCGGAGGGATATGTTGAAAATTCCATGAATAATAAAAAACTTATAGCGCAAGAAATATTTGGTGAAACATCTAATGCAATGTGCGTCGCTTCCCAAATAACAGCAAGTTCGAGCAATGAAAAAAATATGTCGTCGGGAATTAATTTGAATAATTGCAATAATCGTGTTATCAACATTTATAATAATTAATTAATTTATAATTTATGTTTTTAACTTGCATTATAACAGTTTAATAAATAGAATAATTCTTTTTGTCACTAATTTTGAAATACATTTTTCGTCACCAATTGCATAAAATTTTACTTTATGCAACTAGTTACAAAAAGTAAGACGTTTCATAATGTCAATCAGTTTTAAAAAGTGTCACTTTATATGTCAAAATTAGAAAAAAAAATATTAAAACGTTATTTTCTCAAAACTTCAGTATTTGCACTTAGGTCGATATTCCACCGGGAGGCGATATAATAGTATATAGGTACTGTACAAAATATACAGATACTTTATAATTTAAAATAAAAACATTTTTACTTACATTACATCACGTGGCCACGATTAAATCATTACAAAATAATATATCTTAAAATGTAATAGAAATCTATCTACCAACTCAGATAGAAGTAGGCAGATACGTTTTGGAATTATAGCTACTACCCTTTCTTGTTTACCAAGTATAGTTTTTAAGTTGTTTTATTTAGTAAGTGTGAAGCTCATTTGTAAATTTATGAACAATTTATAAACGTTGGGTTGCACAAAGATTTCTAACAATAATTAACTAACCAACAACTTTGACTGCGAAGAAAGAATTAAAAGTGATGGGGCAGAGGCAGAGACTGCAGAGAGTTCAGATACAGCTAACACCTTCACACAAAATGCACTTGAACTTGAAATAAGTATTACAAAAAGTAGCAGTAGCGGCTGTATCCAAAGTATCGATTCTGAATCAAACTTGTTTATTTTGTCTACCTTTCAAATTTCGAATTTCTTTTAAATTAAAAGAGTGTTTTAAAGTCTGGCATATTGCCGCAGAAGCTTTATGGTTATTTTAGCCAAAAAAGGGCGTAACACAAAAAATTTTCGCCTGCGGCGCAAATCGCAATTCCCTAGAACAAATCATAAATCCGCCCCTGACACAGTTTCTTACGGTGACCGTCCATTAGAATATTTCGGGAAGTAATGCGATTTCAATCCTGCAAAATTGCATTGGGTTCTCGGAGAAGTTAGAAGTTTTCTTTAAATGAAACACCAGTCTATGAGGCTTGCGGTTATATGGGAAGTTGTTTCTAACTTGCTTATTTAAAATCGAACACTCTGTATAATATATTTGTTTGGGTTCCTTTTTATTTATGAGAACTCTATATTTTTCTCTGTGTGCATGCACACCAATTGAAATAATATCGAATACCCTGAAAGACATATAAAAATTATTATTATTTTGGTTCCACCTTGGGCGGTGTAAGTCATGGTATCTAAAATATACAAAATTATCATAAGAAAACCATAAATCAGTGGAACAGAATAGGTGTTGCTGGCTTTGTAATCAATTTCTCACATAACCAAAGGTGCCAATTGTCTTCATCATTATGGTGCCGAACCATGTGGTTATTCATTTATCTTTTTAAACGAGGGCCTATCTGTTTAAATCGGTTATACTTCTGCCTTTGTTGGGTATCATTTAAACTTGATGTTAATAAAAATGCTCGATCACTTACGATACTCTAGATCACTGATATTTTCCTGTACATGAACATTATAATTTATGTAGGGTGAAGATTTTTATTTCAATATTATTTTCTATCACTATTTAGGGATAAAATGCTTATTTTATTCTTTATGGATAAGCAAACCCGTTGTAATTGATTGACATTTCTCGCTGATGGCTACAGTCTTCCCCCCTTCAGTTTACCCTAGATCCGCCACTGTTACAGAATATACAGGCTGATTCACGAGTGACTTATTAGCAGCTATCCGCAGTGGATCCTTCTTTTAATGTAATCATTAATAATGTAGCACTTCTTCTCTCTAAGAGTTGCAAAAATGTGAGTCTCGTGTTCGATTATTTCGATACAAAGCTGAGATAACCACGTGTCTGAATTAATAAAAAAAAAGATACTGCAAATAATTTTTTTTATCCCTACCAGAGAACTCAAAGCAAACGAACGAGAAGCGACAGCTTGGCGTTTTGCTTCTCCTGTTTTGGTACACGCATGTGGCAAATAAGTTGTGTATCGCTAAAAACCATGTGCTCGTCTAAGTTATGTTTAGTCCGCGAGCTGACGTTGCGCCTAGCTTATTGTGATATTATTTTGTTTTCGTTCTGTTACATTTGCACCTGTACTAAAATGTAAGGTCGCTCAGTGTAAAAAATAAGCAAGTTTTCTTTGAGTATTAAGTTGTGGATCGAACGGTATCGTTGTGTGAAGGTCACTGAAAAACGACCAGTCGATATCAAAGGTACCGACAGGTATTGTCGCTTCTGGTTTGCTGTAATATTCTGTGATCCCTACTATCATAAATATTGTGATGTTGTTTACTGGCCTGCGCTAATTATTAGAGAAAAAATACATTACAAAATGACAAAGCAACAAATTTTTTGTCTAAAAGTCCTATATACAGGGTGTTCCTAAATATCATGTAAATACGAAAAGGGGTAATTCTTTGGTTTATTTAATGACTAAAGATTCATATAAACATAGGTCCGCAAACGCTTCGTTGCCGATCTACAGGGTGTTGAAATTTCAAGATTTTTTTAGTTTTTTCTTTATAGCTCTTGTAGTTTTTGGGATATTTAGCTCTAATTTGGAATATAGGTTACGCTGTAGGACTTGCTTCAATGGGCATACCAAAATGGTTTTAAGAATCTACAGGGAGATATTTTTCAGGGGTCATGTGCCCTTTTCTCCCCATGAACTTTTTTCGGTGCGCCGCTGATGGATTCTAAAATACAAAATACATTTTTTGTTTTATTCTAAAGTATTTTAATTTCCTGTGGTTATCAAGAAAAAAAAAAGGTTTTCTGTGTTTCGCTAGATGAAATTTTTTAAAATAATTGGTCTATAATTATTTGGCTAATCACTTATTTTTATTAATTTTGATAGTTCGCATTTGAAATATGAATTTTTGTGCACAAGTGTTTGTAAATGAAAGGTTTAAATTTTAAACTGTATAGGGTGTAAAAGTGTTTGTTTAAATATTCGATATATTCACTTAAGAATACCAAATTATACCAATTCTGAAATAGATGCATTTCATCTATGGCCTTGCGAATGGAAATGCAACAGAAGCCAGACGTCATGTACATGGAACGCTATCCCGATAGGATGGTACCTGATCATCGAATATTTCCAAATATTCACAGGCGTCTGTGGAAACTGGAACTTTTAATAAGAATACCAATGTTTGTTTGAAGGTTGTAGACAATGATGTATCTTGAGTAATAGATGTGTTTTGGACTTCCATTGCCTTTAGTTTTTCATATCACTTATATGAAAAACTAAAGGCAATGGACGTCCAAAACACATCTATACTCAAGAATACCAATGATGCAGGTAGACCAACGTCCATAAGAAATACTCCGGGGGTATTTGAAGAAGTACGGGCATCAATCACTTTCAAAAATTTTTATAACGTAGTTTCCTTGTTATTGTTATTATTTGATATTTTTAAAATGTCAAAATAAATACAAACAAAAGGTTATCTAAATCAAGCCAAAGCTTATTAGGCTATTTAAAAAATTTTAATTTCATCTAGCGAAAAACAGAAAACCTTTTATTTTTTTCTCGATAACGGTGGTAAATACGAAAAAACTACAAGATATTAAAGTACTTTAGAACAAAACAAAAAAATGCATTTTGTATTTTAGCCAGCGGCGCACCGAAAAAAACTTCATGGGAAGAAAAGGGGGCATGACCCCTGAAAAAATATCTCCCTGTAGATTCTTAAAACCATTTGGTATGCCCAATGATGTAAGTCCTACAGCGTAACCTATATTCCAAATTAGAGCTAAATAATATCTCAAAAACTACAAGAGCTATAAAGAAAAAACTAAAAAAATCTTGAAATTTGAACACCCTGTAAATAGGCAATGAAGCGTTTTCGGACCTATGTTTATATGAATGTTTAGTCACTAAATAAGCCAAAGAATTACCTTTTCGTATTTACCTACATGATATTTAGGAACACCCTGTATATGTATATATGTCTCATTAGGTTTATCTTTTTTGCGTTTTGCACCTAAATTGGGCGTAGAAGGTAGGCATAAATTGAATTTCTAATAATATTTGATTTAACTCCGGTATTAGCACTTTTTTTCCTAACTTTTACAATAAATACTCTTCGAAATAATAGTAAGTATCTCCAAAGCAGCTGAAAGTCGGAATACTTAGGTAGTAATATTCGTTACATAAAAATATACTCCTCCTAAAATTTGAAAACCTAATTAAAAAAATTGGTATTTCATTTAAAAAAAAAACTGCCAAAAACGCAACAACTTTTTCCTAATATTTTTTTATGATAAAAAAAACGAAAAAAAACGGTTGTTCAGGCATAAGAACTTAATTTGTAGCAAATACAATTTTGATTTATGAATTAATAGAAATAAATATTTTTTTAAACTTTAGAAACTTGAAACGGAAACTATAGATAATAATTGTGCGTCAATGACCCGTATTCGGCTTATATTTAATCAAAAAGACAAAGACATGTTGACTATAAAACACTATTACGATAGTGTCGTAATCCTTATAATATAATGAATAATAAATGAATTCAATAAAACGAAATTTAATTATTGCTGATAAAATGGCGACGGTTAGAATTTATTATTTTCACAGAATATTTTAATCTGACATTTTTGGCCGACTTTATTCAACGCCTCCTAAAATACGTATGTATTTTAGTTTTTAATCTTGACAACCGACTGATATCAAAATTATTAATTACATAAGTTTACCTCTTAGGTTCGGTAAGATAAGACGAATCATAGTAAAGTTAATATAAACTTTATTTCATATTTTTTTTGAGTTAAATGAATAATGAATGAATGAAAGAATGTTAAAATAATTATTCTTTTCTTTTAAATAAAGTATGAACGGCCGATGGATATATCTTTGTTTAGATGCTGTAACAACTGGTGGAAAAAGACTGTTATATTTCGAATCTTTTTAAGTGAAATTAAATTTTATTATTAAAAAAATTACTTGGGTCAATACTGTTTATGCTTATCAATAAACCATAATCTCTGGTGCTGAATATTATTATAAACAAAAGCCCTAAGCTTTAACAAAGTGTTAAATAATTATGCTATCGCGTATCCATGACGACGGCATGAGTGTCGCAAGAAAAAGCCCGCGAATCAAGAAGAATGATTGGAGATGCCCGGAAAGTTACTTGCCTCCATTTAATTTTCTCATAAGAACAATTTTTATTGTTGTTAAATTACACAGTTCATTTGTTAATGAAAAGTTACGTAATAAACTATGTTTGTTATGGTTTTACGTACCTACAAGTTCTGGGTTTTATTGAAAAAGAAAGAACAAAAGAATACAGTCCACTAAGAAGCTCAGCTATCAAAGGGATTCACATGCAAATACATAGTAGCAAAAACTTAAAAATCTTAAAAATAAGGTATTGATATACCGTGCGAGCAAAAATTATTTGCATCAAAGAGGACTTGGATTAAAAAACGTGGGGCTTGGTTTAGATCACAATTATATGCATGGGGACAGGGACGGTTCTACGTTGGGGCCTGGGGAGGGCCCAGGACCCCCCAACATTTCTGAAAAAAACTTTAAAATATCTCGAGAGAAATACAATCAATTTGGCAACAATGACAACCTCGCATTGCGATAGAGAAATACAATCAATTTGGCAACAATGACAACCTCACTTTACTATACACGCTGCGCTCGCATTAATCCACAGAATACAGAAGAAAATCCGTATTCTGTGCATTAATCATCCCCGTTTCAACGGGTACTTTCGTGTTTCGTTGCTGCTGAGTGCTGACCAATGTTAATTGTTCTGGCGGGGAAGTAGATAATTTTGTCTAGCATTTTAATTATCTGCCTGCAGTGATCTGATTTAAATTTTGGTTTTTGATTATTTTGTTATTGTTCTTATTATATAAGTAAATATTAAAAGTGATTGTTCTGCAGATGTTCGATTTCAAAGTTTGTATTTTAAAAAAGGTGAAGCAAAATTTAATATCGTAGGTATAAGTAAATAGGATAGAAAATGTAATAACGCTTTTATTTAAAAACAATAACTGTTGAGTACTTAAGAGTAAGGGTGTTCTTTGTTCATTGTTAGGGTATTTCTGTGGTGTGGTATTTTTTTAAAAATAATAAGAAACCTACATATAGGTAATAGGTATACCAAAACCTATGTCCCTACAATGCGGCTGAGGAAAACTGAAATAATACAAATATTTTTTCGTGAAACCTAATACTCAATAAATAAATTTATCGCTGATCGAATTGCTAACTACTTATGATTTCATGCCAATGATAAAAAAAAATTCCGGGTGCTTTATTATTTAAGGTGAAGTGGGGTAAATGTGATAAAGGGGCAAATGTGATAATGGTTTATAATTTTCATTCAAAATTGTGAGTAGTGCTGCCATCTACCGCACACCTCTTTAACCTTGAATACCAATAGGCGCAACACTAGAGCGAACCTAATTTCCAGCCAATGTAGCTGCAAGCGGCCGCACAAGGATTCGTCATAATATAACCCAACATTCCAGTTGACACGTGTTTAGCAATTTTTAAGTGAAATTAATATTTTCTGAGATTAAGCCTGCTTTAGTATTTTAAAACTTAGTCTTTATAGTTATATAGCGTGTGTACAAATCATAATGACTAAACAATCACGACGTCGTACTTTTTTTTACTATATCACATTTGCCCCGTAAAAAATGCTTTTTGGGGCAATTGTGATATATGACGTTGGGGCAATTGTGAAGTACATAATACATTTACCCCGTTATTCTAGATACATTATGGTGCGAACATATATCAAAAAAAGAAATGAAGCTGATATGAAATATACAAAAGAAAATGTAACTTTGGCAGTAAAATTTTCAAAAAACACATTTTTATGGCCAAAAGTTTTTACTTACATTCCCTTTAGCATTTGTTTTGACTACAGAGGAAGTTAATTTTTTAGTTTTTGCGTGTCAGTTCTGAATAAAGTTGATAACTTTTTGCCCTCTTGATATAATTTGATTTTGTAAAAAGCAAAATAATGAACAAACTACAATTGTTATACATTTGCCCCATTTTATTTCAAGCACCTTTTTAATAGGTAGCTAGACAGCATTATCACATTTGCCCCAAACTTCGGGGTAAATGTGATATACTGACATGGTTTAAAAAAAAAATTCCTAACATATTTCAAAAAGAAGCTGAAAAGATGTCAATTCTAGAATCAATTCAGTACTATATCTGAGGTATTTAGTATATTTTAATTTTTTTTGTTCCATCAAAAGTGTAAGATCTATTACTTTGTTTGCGAACTATTCCAAAACTATGTCACATTTACCCCACTTCACCTTACATAATTTGATTAGGTATTTGATACAATTTGGGCGTGATCTTTGAAAATTTTAGGCTGCGGCGTTATTTGCTTGCGAAGGCTACCAAAAATTGTGGCTGCGCCAATGTGGTGCCCCCCCAATATTTTGGGTCTAGAACCGCCCCTGCTTGGGGACGATATATCTAATCAAATCTAGGTTAAAATTTTGTCACATTCATATTATGACATGATATGCCAAACTAATGAGTAATAAAATAGTTAGACAAATACAAATTTATTTTTGTTGTTTACAAAATAATTAACAAAGTAAGAATATACAGAAAGAAAAAGAAAAATAATTACATAAATTGCTGAAATTGGCCACCGCCATGCTCCAAGCATAAATTCACACGTCTCTTCATATTTTCAAAAGTGTTGACCAGCATCTCTGGAGAAATGTTACCACATTCTTGGATAATCCTTTCTTGTAATTGTTCTAAATTTGCAACTGGTGTTTTAAGAATAGTGTTCTTTAAATGAGGAAAAACGAAGTAATCCATAACCGTTAAACAAGGTGATCTAGGTGGGAATTCAATGTCTGATCGAAAACTGATCAATCTGTCGCCGAAAAAATTGCGTAAGTAGTTAATAGTTTCGGCGGCTGTATGGGCGGTTGCACCGTCCTGTTGAAAATATTCAAAACGTAGTTCGTTGTCAAGTAATTGCCCCACAAATGGATTCAAAATATTGTCTCTATGCTGTAACTGTGTCATGGAAAAAAATAGAAACAACAATTCTTCTTCGAATTAACAAATAAAAACTAAAATAGGCAAAGTCGTCGTCTCGTCAATCACTAAGTCCCTGGCCCTACCGTAAACTATTTGGTTATTGTTACTTCCTTTTTGAATTGTAATGTTGATGTGTGTAATTATTTATTAACTTTTAATTTCATGTTTTAATGTTAGGTAAGAAACATTTGGGGGGTTTTTCTATTTAATGTTATGTTTAAAAACTTTCTAGGTCTGATGATGCCCATATAGGGCGAAACATGTCACATTTTTCAATAAGTGATTGACGAGACGACGACTTTGCGTTTTTAGTTTTTATTTGTTAATAGAAACGGGTCTCTTAGAGAATGGACTACTTCTTTGAATTCTTCTTCGGGAAACAGCTAACCAGACACCAATTTTTTAAGGGTGTAATGTGCACTCTACAAAAAAATGGGGATTTTCACTACTCCACATGCATGTATTTTGAGAATTCACATAACCGGAGAGGTGGAACCAGACTTCATCCGAAAAAAATGTCAGGCCTAATAAATCATTTCTTTCCAATAAATTTTGGGTAAACCATTGAGAATAATTCCTTTGTCTTTCAAAATCTGCGGCTTGTATTTCTTGAAATACTGGCACTTTATAAGGAACTAAATTTAGCTGCTTATTAAGAATAGTCCTGCATGTTTCATAAGATTTTCCCACTTCTTGGGACAGGCGTCTTATACAATTGGCAATTACGTTGGCATATTTTGCATTATTTCATGAACGTTTGCAACAAGTTCTTTTGTTCTTACAGATGGTCTTCCTGCTTCTTTTTTGTGTTGTATAGAATATGTTTCCCTAAACACAGCCACGGTTCTTTTCAGGCAATGATAAAAATCGTCAGCAATAAAAGCAACGTTGGGAAAATGTTCGTGAAAATCGTCCGTTCACAAACCCGGATTGTATTGCCACTCACAATTTACTCTAACCCCGTTTTAAAAATACGCTTCAACCATGAATGTTTTGTGCTGTTCCGTAAAGCCCATTGTGTGAATTGTTCAAGAAATTGTAAAAATTAGCGATGAATGAAATTACTTGTAACGACTGTCAATGATGACGGAATAACTGATTGATTGTTAATTCAGGTAGTAACTGACACCCAACAGGTATTAAGCTCTACGGCTAAGCATTACGTCCTTAGATGCAAGGCCCTCTTTGATGCAAATAATTTTTGCTCGCGCGGTACAAAAACAGTTGTCCGATAGGCCACTACTTTGTTGCTTTTAATTGTTTTCGCGGACATAATAATTATTTCTGTTTTTAATAGGAATGTTTCGTCGGGTTACAAGCCAAACACATTAAGTAAATTTTTTTCAATTTTGACTTAGTTATGCCATCTGGTCACATTTTCCATATTTTCGTTATAGCACAATCCACTAAGTCACTTGAAAATTTCTTGGGGTTTCATGTTGCAAGAATAATATTTAAATTAAGTCAAAAATACGATATTCTGTACTGGCAAAATACACTAACTGACTTAGTCATCTAACTGACTCGTCACATCGAGAGCTTTCCCGTCGTCGAAAGCCACTACATAAGAAAGTCAAGCAAAAGGCTATACCTAGATCCTAATCTTAATATTAAGAAAATGTTTGATTTATTTATGGAAGAATGTAAAGAAAAACAACTGCCGGGAGTAAACATTATTACTTATCGAAGGATATTTTGCACACAATATAATTTGTCTTTTTTCAAACCCAAAAAGGACCAATGTCTCACTTGTAATGAGTATCAAAACGCTGCAAATAAGGAAGAGTTTGAGTTAAAGTACCAAGAACACTTAAGAAGGAAAGAAGAGTCAATGAAAGAAAAAGATGAAGATAAAAAGAGGGCAATTGGTGATATGAGTTTTAAATTTATAACATGCGATATGCAAAAAGTACTCCAAATCCCGACTGGACAAGTAAGTTTGTTGTACTATCTACGTAAACTAAACTTTTATAATTTTACAATCTATGAATCTGCGCCACCGAATGAGGCTTTCTGTTATTTTTGGACAGAGATAAACGGAAAACGTGGAAGTTGTGAAATTGGTAGCTGCTTATCATTATACATTAATTCATTATCTCCAGAAGTAAAACAATTAACTATTTTTTCCGACACATGTGCAGGACAAAATAGAAATGCCCAGATAACAGCTCTTCTGTTACATATTGTGAGAATACATCCTACTCTTTGTGTCATCGAGCAAAAATATATGGAAAGTGGGCATTCTTATATGGAGGTCGACTCCATGCACAGCTCAATTGAAACCGCTAAACATCATGTCGATATTTACAGCGTGCATGAATATGAGAATATGTTCAAAATGGCAAGATCTGGTAGGAAGCGGGATAAACTCCCTTACAATACACGAGAATTGCAATTTGATGAATTTTTGGATTTAAAAAAACTTGTGCAACTTACTATAAATAACAAAAAAGAAGACCAAAGGGGCAATAATGTTAACTGGTTAAAAGTTAAATGCTTTAAGTATGACAAGCAGTTCCCAAACACCGTTCATTATAAGTATGGTTTTGCTGATGAGTACGAAAAAATTGATATTGGTTTCACTAGACGGGCTTCAAATCGAAAGACCAAAGACGAAAACTTTAAAGATATAATTATACCGCAGCTATACCAAAGACAATTACCTATATCAATTGCTAAAAAAAAGGACCTCCTTAAGCTATGTGCCAGAAATATTATTCCATCGACCCTTAAGGATTGGTATAACAATTTGCCTTGCTCTTCTATTGTTCAAGATGTGACAGCTGAACCAGCTGAAAATGACTCTGATCAAGAAGAAGAAGAAAACTGAAATATGAATCAATGAAAGTTATTTTTTATGTATTAAGGATTTTTGCTTTTAGTTTGTAAACAATTATTTTTATTGCAATAGGTACCAATGGTTTTTTTTTATGTATTTCATGTTGTCACATTTGAAAAATTATAGCGAACAAAACAGAATAAGTCTATTATTTCAAAAAAATTTCATGTAATATCCACTAAGTCAAGCTAACATGTAAAATACATTAAGTCAGTGCATCGTTTAACAAAAACCCAAAAAATAAATATTTTGAAAATTTCAATTAAATTGCTTATCTAGTTATTATTCCAGAGACATGTAAAAAATATTATGAAACAGTGCCTAAAATGCCAAACCCATTTTAAGTCATGTTTATACAAAAAAGAAATTTTAAAGAATCTTTCCAGCCAAATTACTCAAAAGCGTATATTTTGACTTAGTGCCTTTTGCTTGTAACCCGACGGTTTATTCTATCTATGTTATTCTTTGGAATACGAGAAATAGACTGTCTTTTATGTATGACAATGTTCTTATTATGCTAAATTTCAATATTCGGTAAGTTTTGTTTTCCAGTTTTTTTTATACATATTTTTTTTATTTGATATTTTTGGCCAACAGGCCTATACAGGGTGTTCGAAAAATAGACGGAGATATTTTAGAGGGTGATTCCTTGTTAAAAAATATGAAGAAAAGTTTCTATAAACATGAGTCCGAAAATTCAGGGTTTTCAAGATACAGGATGTTAAAAAAATAGAAATAAAAAATGAAATTATTAATTAAATTAAAAATACTTACTCGATGCTGTTGAAATTTGGCAATGATATTTTTTGTATTAAGAGGCTAATTTAGCCCTAAATAGATTAAAATTATTGAGTCCAGTGGCGTCCCGGGGGGTACCTTACCGAATATTATTATCAAAAAAATGTACGCCACTGTCTTTTTTGTAGCTTTAATATATTTTTTTAATTAAGCATCTAAAGATACAACTTCTTTGCCTCTTGTATTTTTTTCCTATCTTACTTCATTTTCGAGAAAAAAAATAAAAACCGTTTTATTGTATGTCATTGGACAAAATTGGTTTATTAATTTCTACTAAAATAAATCATAAGTGCATTGGAAAACAAATAATCATTTCTACATGAAGGATTGACATTTGCGCGTTAGTTCTTTTAGAAAAGAATTATACACTTTTTTTGGCGAAATTGTTCTAAAAAGTTTTTGTCTCGGTTTTTGTGATGGAAAATTACACTTTTGAGGAAATGGCAGACATGCATGTAATGTATGCACGTGCCTATAGTAACTGTTATGCAGCGAGGCGCCTGTATGCAGAAGCGTTTCCCAATCGGCAACTTCCAGATAGTAAAACCTTTGAAAGCGTAGACCGTAGATTACGGGAAAGAGGTAAATTTTCTTATTTCTTTTTTGTGATGTTTTTGACAATAATGTTATTTAGGAAGTTTTGCCGTTCCCATCAATGATAGAGGCCGGCCGAGGTCCATAAGAACGCCCTAGTTTGACGAGGCAGTTTTACGTGCCGTGGAACAAAATCCTGGTATCAGTACTAGGACTATACCAACTAGATTAGGGCGTAATCATTCCAACAGGCAGGTTCTCTCCGAGCAACTCTTGTATCCCTATCATGTCCAACGTGTGCAAGCATTACTACCAAGACATTTTCTTCCTCGTTTACAGTTTTGCCAATGGTACTACCAAGAGGTTAATAATAATAGGAATTTTAATAAAACCATACTTTTTACAGACAAAGCAGGATTTCGGCGGGATGGTATTGTTAATTACCATAGCACTCACGTATGGAGTGACGAAAATCCCCATGCTTTCGTGCAGTGTCGCCACCATGAACAATTTTCTTTAAATGTGTGGATGGGTATTGTTGGTAACAATTTAATTGGTCCTTTCTTTTTACCCTTAAGATTAAACGGCGAATCTTACTTAGAGTTTCTTCTACAAGAATTGCCCGTACTGCTAGAAGAATTTCCTCTAAATATACGTAACCAAATAACTTTTATGCACGATGGAGCTCCTCCTCATTTTAGTAGACCTGTCAGAACTCATCTGAGTAACACCTTTGGTGAAAATTGGATTGGAAGAGGTGGACCAATTAACTGGCCACCTCGCTCCCCTGACTTAAATCCGTTAGATTTTTATTTATGGGGACACCTTAAGACGATGGTTTACACTACTCCCATAGAAACAATAGAAGAACTAAGAAATAAAATCGTAAATGCTTGCGACGAAATAAAAAATATACCTCGAATTTTAGCTCGAGTTCGTCGTTCAATGATGCATCGAGTGAGAAGGTGTACGGAAATGGATGGTGGACATTTCCAACATTTGTTGTAGTTTATGTTATGGTATTGGAAAAGTTACAATTAACATTCTTTCCTAGAAATGTTTTTTATTATTTGTGGTCCAATGCACTTGTGATTTATTTTAGTAGAAATTAATAAACCAATTTTGTCCAATGACATTCAATAAAACGGTTTTTATTTTTTTTCTCGAAAATGAAGTGAGATAGGAAAAAAATACAAGAGGCAAAGAAGTTGTATCTTTAGATGCTTAATTAAACAAAAAATATTAAAGCTACAAAAAATACAGTGGCGTACATTTTTTTGATAATAATATTCGCTAAGGTGCCCCCGGGACGCCACTGGACTCAATAATTTTAATCTATTTAGGGCTAAATTAGCCTCTTAATACAACAAATATCATTGCCAAATTTCAACAGCATCGAGTAAGTATTTTTAATTTAATTAATAATTTCATTTTTTATTTCTATTTTTTTAACATCCTGTATCTTGAAAACCCTGCATTTCCGGACCCATGTTTTCAGAAACTTTTTTTCATATTTTTTTAACAAGGAATCACCCTCTAAAATATCTCCGTCTATTTTTCGAACACCCTGTATTATATTGGCCCTACCTATTATTACCAGCCGCCACTGCTTCAAAGTATGTATTATTTTAAAATACAAAAAATCTATTTTAGAAATTCATAAAATAATAACATTTTATGTAGTTTGGAGTTTCTTATTTTTTTTATGATCATAATTTTAAATATGATTTATGCAATGATATTTTGATACCATACAACACAGTTTTCCTCTCTTTCACCATCGTGAATTATTATCACGCTCGATCACACAAGAATTGCTGTAATTTCCGTCCGCGCGATTCTTCAATCATATTTCGATTAATTCGAAATTGGCTAAAAAAAAAATTAGAAAGGTGCGGCAGTATATTACGCTGCTATCGGTGTAAATTTAAAGAAAACAGTATAATTAATTTGCTGGCAAGTAACGAGAAGCACGATCTATCTTCGAGTACATCACTTCCTTCCAAACCTCTATGCCTGGCAAATTTTCATGGTGCTCGCAGGGCCGGACTTTTTGATTCAAATAAGAAGTTTCCAATATTAAAAAGTTATATGTTTTCGTCGAGTATTAAACCAGGAATTATACTGGCTTTCGTAAAAACGCGTAGCTAACTACCCTATAGAAAGTTCAGAATTTTCTTGATCAAGTTCTAACTTTAACTTTTTTAATTTATGTTAATTTCCAAATGTAAATACATAGGTACTGTAATGGCAAACTCCAAGTTACATGGCATTTTATGTGAGTATGAGAGAATAAATATATGAATGATGAAAGAGTTTTGGACTTCCATTGTCTTTATTTGTTTTAAATCAAACCAAACCAAACCAAAAATGTGGCTGAGATATGTGGATGACACCTTCATTATTTGGAATGGAACCGATGACGAACTAAGAGATTTTCTAAATCACCTCAATAGCTTAAACATCAACAATCAAATTTACCATGGAGAAAGAAGAAAACAACCAATTACCGTTTCTAGATGTCAACGTGAAGAAAAATGGCAACAGCTCCAAACCTCAGTATACAGAAAACCTACGCATACAGGTCAGTATCTCAATTTTACATCAAATCACTCAAACAATACGAAACATGGCATAGTTAAAACCCTCGTGGATAGAGCAATTATATGTAACTCGAAAGAAGCACTTAAAAAAGAAACTCACCACATCAAGACCGACCTCAAGAAAAATGGCTACCCCACAAGATTAGTTGACGCAATATTGGAAAATCGTAAGAATCGACCCAACGCGGAAGAAGCAAATAGAGAGGCACAACCAACACTCAATATTCCGTATGTCAAAGGAGTATCTGAAAAAATAAGAAGACTAGGACAACGATATAACATCAACACCGTATTCAACTGGAGGGATACCCTAAGAAGCCACCTGACGAAGACAAAGCCTACAAGTCATAAGGATAGGAAAAACTGCGTCTACCAGATCCCATGCGAATGCGGCCAATCTTGTACACTGCGTTTTTTTTTAACGCGGGCCATAGGGATTTACATGGTAAATCTTTAAGCCTATGTTAGGCACATTTATATGAAACAAATAATATTAAAACTTGAGAATAGATAAAATATGAGGTGGGAGGAAGAAGTTAACATACAATTTGTGCAAAAAATCTCCAAGAGATACCCAAAAAAGCTCTTTTTATTTTTTTAAAATTACACTTTTTTACCCCCTTGTAATTTATGTAATAATTAACTACCTTAGATAAAGAAAAATATTAACACGGCTGTCAGTATTGTCCTGACTTTCATGAAATTAGTTATTATTAAACTTTATTGTAATAAAAGTTCTGCTTTAGAATTATTAAGAAAATTAATACATTTTAAACCACATTAAATAAAACATATTTAATACAAACTAAATAATCATCAATATTGTATAATTTCGGTACAACTTGCCAAATATTATAAAAATGTCACATACCAGTTTATGTCAAATATACCTGGGTAAACTTAATATACAGGGCTGGGCAAAACAGCGTGATATAACTGATATTATAACTTAAAATGGTATTTTTCAATATTTTGCGTTAGTAAAGTAATACAGACATGGTCCTAAATTGGATATGAGACCACAAAAATATTTGTGTAAAAGTTCAACTCGTAGTTCTCAATAGAAATGTGCCTAACATAGACTTAAAGATTTACGATGTAAATCCCTATGACCCGCGGTAAGCAAAACGCACTGTATAGGTAAGACATTAAGACCACTAGAAACAAGGATTAAAGAACACAGAAACAATACGTTAAAAGGAGAGACCGAAAAGTCAGGTGCAGCTGACCATGCCTGGAAACATGGTCACCAATCACCATATCATGTGGTCAGAAGCTGAAATCATACATAAGGAACCACACTGGAGGAAAAGAAAGTTCAAGGAAGCTGCTGCTATTCACCAGAACCCAGGCTGCTTTAGTGAACCATCGTAGACATAAGAAATATCTGGAAACCTTTGTTAGATTGATGTAATCTTAGGATAAGATCGCGTGCCAAAACTGAACGCATGACTGCACCCACCTCAGTTATGCTTCAGGGCACCTACTTAGTATAAATAGTCCTGTAGGTACTTACTTATTTAGTATTCACCTGAAGACGACTGGAGATACTTACCAGTTGAAACGTTGTGGTTTACAGCAAATAAAGACAATGGAAGTCCAAAACTCTTTCATCATTCAAGAAACATCATTGTCTCCAACCTTCAAACATTCACTAGAATAAATATATGTTTAAATGCTATAAGAATAAGGACCATAAAACAGCGTTGCCTGCGTAAACATGGCGAGTCATTTATTTTCTGCTGGCTAGGTTTCATCAACAGAAATCAAAAATGCAGTATTCAGAATTCTATAAATTTTCTTTGGTTTTCAGTAATAGGTATTTGGAATTTTCTTTGGTTTGCAGTGTTTGCAAGTTGTACCACGCATTTTCGAATTATTTTACGTATTTTTTATTTTATGTCGTTATCTAATTAATTATTTCATTAAGAAAGGCAAAAAATATTTTAAACGGTTTGTTTTTATATGCCATATTGCAAAGAAAACGCTGGGTACGCGAATTACCCTCTCAAAATTATTTAAGAAAGATTTAGGACTTGGGGGAGGTTGGTCGGGATACATAAATGCAAAACACCCAACTAGGTACTTTCTCTGCACTCTCAGCCTTCGCATATCATAAAATAATTTCAACTTTCCGTTCTTGCAAATAAACACCATTGCAAAATACCATCATAGTTTCATCGTACGCTTACCTGAAAAATTCAGTCAAGATACAAAAAAAAACCATAAATATCGCGGTGGGTGCTTCGCTATCGGAACGCATTTGCTGCTATGGAGGGGGGATGCAGCGAGAGTGAAACGGGAATGTGAATCGCGCTCGAATAGAAGTTGGCAACGTTATCTTGATCGATCTCTGTTGAACTCGCACCAAGTCCATTTTGTATTTATTTCTTTACATTATTTCCGTACTGTTATACCAACAGTATGGTAGTATGGAATCTGCATTGATGTTAATAACCCTAGATTTTAATGGTTGGTTTAAAAAAATAACACCATTTTGATATTTTCAAAAAAAAATTTTTTATAATTAATTTGTGTTGGGCTACATGTTTGGTGAAACTGTTTGTTCCATTGCACAGAAAGAAAAAATAATAACTACTTGTTATGTTTCACAAATTTAATCGGTTTCCTGACACGTATTTCGGCGATTGCGGACCATTGTCAAAGGAGTATTTTACAAGAACATACTAAATTTTATGTGACATTACAAAGATATTTATATCATATTGGTAATTATAAACATGTCATAAAATTAAAATTAGAATTAGAAGATTGAATGGTCAACTGTCGGTTCTCTTAACTTCTAAAGGTACAGATACATATTTTAGTCCTAAATTAGTGTGCTATTAAGAATTAGGGAAGCGCCTGAAGGTATTTTGGTTTGATTATTAACAACATTACAAAGAAATAAGACACTTTAAGTCTTACTCCACTGATATTAAAAAGTTTAAGGTTTATTAATACAGGGTAAATTCTCTACATGTTTCGAATGCAGTAGCATTCATCATCAGGAGAATAGAACAAGGAAATTTGGAAATGTAACAGGTGCAAACAGTCCTAACGGAGCAACAATTTGCTTGTTTTTCCATCATCTTGTAGCTCCGTTAGGACTGATTGCACCTGTTACATTTCCAAATTTCCTTATTCTATTCTCCTGATGATGAATGCTACTGCATTCGAAACATGTAGATAATTTACCCTGTATTAATAAACCTTAAACTTTTTAATATATCAGTGGAGGAAGACTTAAAGTGTCTTATTTCTTTCCCTTTAAACATACACTTCACTTAAACTATGGACTATTTCTTCAAGTTGAAAACATTACATTTGTTCTTTATGGCTTTTTTGATAGCAATTGTTTCTAGTAAATTTAGTTTTCTGCTTTTATTGTATATATGGGTTTTATCAACGGCGTAGCTATAGCTTCCGCAAGGGGGGGGGGGGGGGTCCAACACTGTCAGGCGCAGATAAAAGAAAATAGCGCCGAGGGCGCAAAAAAAAATTGCGCTACAGGCGGAAATTTTTTTGGGTGCCGCGCCCCTTTTTGAATCAAAGTGCTTAGTTTTGAAGTGGGAAAACACAACACAAAATCCTCAAGAAAATTACAAAAACAACCCGGTGCGTTTAGGAGGGGGGTTTAATATTTTTTCCTATCTTTCAGAGAATTTCTACTTTTGAGCAGTTATTGGAGTCGGAGCTAAATTGACATGGTGATGGTTTAATCAATCTACAGTATTATTTGTTTTATGAGATTGCTTACATTTTCGCTTCATCATATATTTTCAAACAAAAATCTAGCGACAGAGAAGTCTACCCTTATTCCTCGTGCATTGAACTGCATTGTTGTCCCCCAGATTCTCTTCCATAGAAGAAAGATTGCCATTGCATTGCATATTATACAAGTTTATTATTATTATGAAACTTTGAGAGAAATTTAAAGTTTCCTAAAAGTTCACTTAAAGAAGCACGCGTCACGTGGCTTTAGCGTCAATGGGGGGGTCCGGACCCCCTAAACCCCCCCTTATATAGACCACTGGGTTTTATGTTGTTAGAGATTGAGTGATTGTGTAATATGCAGTGATCAGCTAAACCTGTTTTATTTTGTTTTTTTTTAAATAGATGTTTTGTGTTCTTTAAGCCTGGTGTCAAAATTTCTATCTGTTTGTCCAATGTAGATAGCCTGGCAGTTGTCGCATTCTTTTAGTATTGAAAATACTACTGGGATCGTTTTTAGGCAAAATTTGAATTGGTGTCGCGACCCAACGCCGCAATATCTCGAGCGGTCTTGTAACATAATACTCTGATAATACTTGGTAAATATAAATATGAATAACAGCGTAAAGTCGGCAACTAAATAATGTTTAGTTTTAGTATTTTTGCACTTCAAAGTGCTTTATTAAGATAAATTATATAATATTCTGTTTTAAAGAATGCCAATAATTTTGTTAAAAAGTGTTTTATTGAGATAAGTTATATAATTAGGTATGTATATTTGTGTTTTGAAGACTGCCATAATAATTTTGTTAAAGAAGGAAAGTTCACGTTATTTAAATCGGAATATTATATCGAAAAAAAAAGAGTGGGAGGAAAAAAGTGGGAGCGCAATAATTGCATATACAGGGTCCGCCCAAATTTGGTTAACAAATGGGATAATTTTATTATTATTGATTTCTCAGAAAATGTGATTCTACAGAAAAGTTTTGCATCTTGAGTAAATCATTTTGACGTATTCAAATCTTCTGTGGCATATACAGGGTGAATATAAAATAGAAAAATATGACGTCAGTAACTCAAAAATTTTTAAAAATTTAAAAACTTAAACAGCCATATTAAAGAACTAATAAATCCAAGATAAAAAGTTAAATAAAGTTTTTTTCTAGTGCTAATAGTTTTAAAGAAAAGTCAAGTTAAAAATCAAATTTTTGCCCTTATTGAATTTTTACACTTTTCATATTAACTTTACATATTAACTGTTAATATGGCTGGTTCAATTTTTATATTTTGAGTCACTGACGTCATATGCCACAGGAGATTTGTATACGTCAAAATGATTTACTCAAGATGCAAAACTTTTATGTAGAATAAAAGTTTCTGAGAAATCAATAATAAAAAATTATCTCATTTGTTAACCAAATTTGGGCGGACCCTGTAGAATTAAAGAACATTTTTTAAACTTTTACAAAATACAAATTAGAATGTGGGCTTTAATTATTTTCTCTATTTAAAATAAGCCTCTCTTATGGGTGGTGTGCAGGGAAGTTCTAAGAAAATTGTATAGGTGGTAAATGTGGTCTGAAAAAAAGAAAACACAAATTTTAGTACTTGATAAACATTTAATTGCGGTTAAAAGTCAACTTGAAATTTTGGGTAAACATAAACACAAGTAGTGAATTATATTGGAAAATATGTAACTCACATAGGACATTAAAATTTTAAAGCTGTGTCAGGTATTTTCAATACATAGGATGCTTGCGTAAGGTGCAAGATCTGTGATTTTTTTTTTGTTCTTGCCACATTTCATCCGCCATTTTGTTTTCGCCATTTATATACCCGTATTCGTAATCAGCAACCCTAAAATCTCCCATATGTAGGTTTTGGTACAAATCTCATTGTATTTGTAATTTTGGCCCATTTTGTGTGGTGAGAATAGACTTAGTATTCTTTCAGTGTACTAGGAATTCTTGTACTGTACGGTTCTTCAAGATTTTTAATCCACCTCTGAAATAATCTTGATAAGTATTGTACGTGATTTTACACCGATAGTACTAAAATTGATACCATGATGATCCGCTCCAATCTCTTAAGATTTACCGTCTGTACCGTATTCCATTACTTGTTAACATCATTAAAAATGCGAACCGTATTATTAACCACAATATGGTTATCTAAAAATATTGAACAGCAATCTTATGAAATACGAGATTGTATAATCACCTTGTGCCTTTATTAATGGTAGAGGTAAAACATAAGCAGCGGCTTTCCAATATATTATCCTGATACTGTATACACGCCCCCTTATTACTATATTTTTCTACTTTAGTTTTATTTTTAGTAACAGTGCTTACTATCAACATTGAAAAATGTGTTGCCACAAGCCCCAAAATTTATCTTTTGTCAGCGGTAAACAGTACAAGACCAATACAATAATAATTGTGTTACTTTTTGTTTTTAATACAAAATGGGTGAAATTGGCGAAAATAAAAACGAAAACGTTAATCCAATTTCAACAAAAATGAACATCAAAATTAATATTTCGACATGCGTAGAATCTCAGTGCTGTTAGAAGTTGGTTGATTTTGATTGGCGAAAGACTATTGCTTCTGAGATAAGGCAAAATAGTTTGACATATTTTATTTAATATAGTAGTAGTTAAAAGGAGGCTTAAGCATTGGTTTCCTACAAAGCGGCACCGCACAAAAGCGGCCGTAATTTGTAGGCCGACGTACGGTTCGATAAAATACTAGCGCACCGTCAAAAATCGTGCTTGCACTATCTCCCAACGTACAGAGCGGCCGCTTTAGAAAATACGGTGCGCTTAACGCGCTGAACGCTCTGAAGGAACACACTTCGATTTGCAAGATTGCAAGTAGGTATACATACTCATTTTTTCGCGGCGAGGCTCGCTGTCATATTACGGCCGCTTTTTTGCGGTGCCGCTTTGTAGGAAACCGAGGCTTTAGCGCCAACCAAGTAGGTCAGTGCGACCTTCGCCAACTCCATTTTACGTCTGATGAGTAAGTAGTAACACCTATGTGCTTTCGTAAGCAAAATCAAGGGGAAAACGATTAACTCTGTATCAAAACACTTTTCTGTTGTATTTTCCTCGTGGAAAGCCCATTTTGATTATGCCAAGCACATCAAAATCGTCTTCCACAAAAATAGCCTCTTCCAGATTGCTTGTTATGTCGATCGTGCATAAGATTTTTGCGATTTATGTCGAAAAGGTCTACTAAATAAGAAATCATGTTAACGGTGCATAAGGCCAACATTCTTATATTCTGGAGGGCCATGCATATAACCACAGCCGTCTTAATTTTAAAGTAGTGACTAAATGGCCGAATGACTTTATTAAGTTAAACTTAACAGCGGTATGCTAAGTTGCAGGATTAATTTTAATCTGGTTTAAATTGATTTTTACCGTGGTATATCATACGAAAAAAGCATTTAAAGTCAGATTAAAGGATAATCTGGATTAAAGATGGGTGCTGCATACCGCTGTAAGTCTTTTTAATAACCGCTGACCGTTACGTCACGACTAGTGCTTATCTTTCTAAGATTCGTAAACTAGGTGCGATAGTAAATTTGCGTCAATAATGAATGTCGTATAATTTTACCAGTCAAAAAAGTTTTATTGTCATTTTTAACACTGACATTTTTATTCAACAATATTTTCAAAATGTCACGGTATTGTGAAAAAGAACAAGCAGTAATTTTAAAATTATTTGATTATTTTCAAAGAAAAAGTGATGCCTGAAAGACTGTTTTATCATTTAACGCAGTTTACGAGCTAAGTAGATAGGTATAATAAAGTAGGAATTGTGAAAACATAAATAATAAATTTGAAAAATATGTCCATATTTTTATAAATACCTAAAAATCTGTTTTAGAGAGTTTCTGATTCTTTGAGAGTTTCGTGTTCAAAAATCCAATGAATTAAGGCAAAGGAGATAGAGAAGGATGTAGATTTTAAAAATCGCAATAATGTAGCTCTCTTGTCATCCCAACTTCTCAAAGTTCATGAACATACCATAAGAGAGCGTATTTATGGGATGTGTAGAGCAGGTGAACACGTTACCATTCGCTCAATACAACTAAAACTAATCATTGATGGTGTTGAAATATCCACTGGTCCATTAGCGGACTGTTTAAAATAATATAATTTAAATGGCGTAAATGTACTGTATCAGACAGGTGTCTTTTAAAAGAGCAACCCCATATAGCCCAAAAACGAGTAGAATTTTTAAGAGAATTTAAGAATAACGGCAACTCTCAATTTTCATTAACACATTTTCTGGAGAAAACCTGGATATACAGGGTTTTTCCGTATATTTTGAGCACCCCTGGAGCTTTTATTTGAAGACCTAGAAAAAACTTTAAATTACCAAAGTTGCATGATTTCTCCTGAACTGCCAGAATTTGTTATCGGACAAAACAAATGAACATCGTAAATTTGTTTAATAATGCCAATGTCGATTTTTTTAAATGGAACACCCTGTATATTAATTTTTTTTTTAACTTCTCACTCTTTTCTGATTCCAAATATGTATATATGTTATATGTTTGTATCATAAATTATTATCATTATTTATATTAATTATTGTTACTGAATAAGCATTGTTCTAGCATGTTTTCCTCACACCAATATAGATTTTCTAATCCGCAATATTTTGAAATGAAATTTTGCCTAAACGACTAAAGTAAACATATAACATATATACATATTTCGAATCAGAAAAGAGTGAGGAGTTAAAAAAAAAATTAATATACAGGGTGTTCCATTTAAAAAAATCGACATTGGCATTACTAAACAAATTTACGATGTTCATTTGTTTTGTCCGATAACAAATTCTGGCAGTTCAGGAGAAATCATGCAACTTTGGTAATTTAAAGTTTTTTCTAGGTCTTCAAATAAAAGCTCCAGGGGTGCTCCAAAATATACGGAAAAACCCTGTACAGTAAAGGAGCTTTTAAGCGAAGTTGGCAAGATGATACTATTTATACAGGTAAAAAAATTGTCCGAGAGTGTACTGCATATTATTCCACATACTGGTTCAGAAAATGGATTTGTGAATAATGCAAGTTTGATATTCAAGTCCGGCCTGAATTCTGGTGATTGTCATGATTCAATGAATAGTGAAACCTTTGAGAAATGGTTTGAAGAAAAATTGTTACCAAACTTGGAAGAACAGTCGCTTATTATCATGGATAATGCCACCTATCGATCTGGGCTAACTGAAAAAATTCCAAACACAAGCTGATCAAAAATATTACTTTTTACATGGTAACAACAAAGACAAATTCCGGTTATACTATTTGCAATGAAGGCTTAGATCTGGATAATAAAGAAGCAGCATATCCCACCCAAACGTTACAAGTAATCTGGAAAGTGCTATTTCATTTAATTTTTTAATAATTTTTATTTAATTTTAATAGGTTGGACGAACTAGTATTGCAACATGGATATCAAGTTTTAAGACTTCCTTGATATTATTTCCCCTTTATCCTATTAAAATCGTTTGGTTGAAATGTAAGCGCTATTATGATGCAAAAATAAGTTCTAAGCATCCTGTAACAAATGACGTTGTTTTGGGTCTGGGGAATGAAGCCATAGAAAAACTAATAGTGGAAAAATGAAAAAATTATATAACACACACTAATGAATTTATAAATGATGTGTGGAAACGGGAAAGATTTATCGATGCTTTAGATAGTCTTCTCCTTATTATTAACTTGGAAGACTCTGATGATGATGATCCTTGCGAAGATGCTTGATCCTTGCGGTGATGCTTTATTTTAATTATTAAAAAACTGTATTATGTGGTGTTGTCATTGTTTATTATATTTTCTTTCTAATAATTTTATATACAGCGTGTGCATGAATTTGCTTGCCAAATGGAAAACTTCTTTATTATCAATTTTTCGAAAAAAAGTTTTGCTTTTAATATTATTACGATTGGCATAATAATTTCTTTTTAATGTTCTACATGGTGTTTCAAAAAACGAAAAACATTAATTCTAAATGTGAAAAAACTTGATACCAATATTTATTAACCTGCAAATTGGAAAGCGCAAAAAGCGCATTAAATCGTCAACTAATTTGTAGTATACAGGGTAATGATAAAGTTTTTTTTGAATAGTTACTTAACATTTTTGATAAACAATATGGATAAATACCATCGCAATATTTATTATTAAGCCATCAATGTACTATTTGCAAGTTAATTTAGTATACAGAGTGATTAAAATATTTAGATAATCTACAACCTAATTGAAAATTTATTAAACAATCATATAAACATATTTACACATAACAAGTTTTTTAATTACTAGTAATTACACAGTAAACACGAGCAAATATACTTAGAAGATTTAATTTCAATAAGCCCCCCGTTGTTCATCATACACCTAATAATTTTTATCAAAAATGTTAAGTAACTATTCAAAAAAAACTTTATCATTGCCTTGTATACTACAAATTAGTTGACGATTTAATGCGCTTTTCGCGCTTTCCAATTTGCCGGTTAATAATTATTGGTATAAAGTTTTTCACATATAGAATTAAAGTTTTTCGTTTTTTGAGACACTATGTACAACATTAAAAAGAAATTCTTATGCCAATCTTAATAATTTTAAAAGCAAAACTTTTTATAAAGAATAACTTTTTTTCGAAAAATTGATAATAAAGAAGTTTTCCATTAGGCAAGCAAATCCACGCACACACGCTGTATAAGATGAAAATTTATAGACATTTGAGCTAGACAGTTTTCAGTAAATTAAAATTAATTAAAAATAATAATAATAATAATAATAATAATAATAATAATAATCGCATGGGTATATCTAGGTAAACTTGGGTGTTGCGACCCCACGGACCCGAGCACTTCACAGTGGGCCAGGGGACCACTGGAAGTAAAAATCCGCTTATCTCAGTACTACCATGAAATGAGTAGTGGTACGGCAGGGCTCTGCTGAGATGGACCTCTCACCCTGTAAGCTGGCAGTAGCTTAAAAATGCATACCCATTTTCAATGGAGAACTTTACAAAAATTAAAGCCTCGGACGAGCGTTCAAGTGATTTTGGGTAAGCATAACGAATTTCTTGTTACCCTTTTTGTTAAGCTATAATATATGTACAATTTTACATGCATACCGTTTGGTTAAAGTTAACGTGTTTGTCATAAATATTTTGTTCATTTCAAAGTGTCTGTTGCCCAAAATCGGACACTAATGAGTTTCCCAGTATCGGACAATAAATAATTATAATTGCAAATAAAGTTTTATTTGGGAAAAATAAGGTTTTATGAGTTTATTTGTATGTGGGGGTCAGTGTGCGTGCCTGTTTAATTGTATTTAAAAGGTTTTTTTATTCATTTTTTTTTAAAATAATTGTAGGTACAATTTTTTTAAATGGCGGGTAAAGGAAAATGGTCAGAAAATGATATGAAAAATGCAGTAAAACGAGTTATGGAGCATGGTATGTCCATAAGAAAAGCCGCATTACGCTTTTTTGAGTTTTTTTTTTAAGAATATATCACGGTTAAAAAGAATTCTGTTTAGTTTTTCTTTGCGTCCGGTACTGGGTGACCATTTTTCGAATCATCTAAATATAAGTTTTTTATTTAATTTTTTTTATCAAAGATACCTTAAATATTTTTAAAAATGTAGTACGTACTTAAAATAGTATATGTTTACGAGTAACAGAGTGTTTTTTTTTGTTTAATTTTTTTCATTATTAAAGTGGCCAGCTCCAAAAAAGCTAAGGTGTCCGGTACTAGGGGACTCTCCCCTACTCCTTCTTAAATCCCAGAAGGTCTTGCATATATTACAGATTTCAGGCAAAATATTCGAAACAACCACCACTGAGTACCTAAAGATCACACAAATTTAAATAACTGCGCGTTGTCGTCTTCTACAAGTAATGATCACAAATAATTCGACTGTAAAAATGGATCTTGTCGTTTTTTTTACGCTTGACACAAGGAATTTTTGTCCATTCCAATAAAGTTACTTTATTAAGCGGGTGGCCAGTTTATTTCAGAAATACGATAATGACATGGATATCGTGATTCAAGTATTGTGACACTGTCAGAATAGAGAAAGTTTTAACTTGCAAAGTAATAGAGAATTTAAAATAAATAATGGAATCGGAAGGCCCCGAAAGAGTTAGCCCTAAAAAGTACCTAGTTTACTTTTTGGCAGAGTTTGTTGGCACAGCAATATTAATGTACATTGGATGTTTGGGATGTGTATTTGAAGCGTACACTCCTCTTCAGCCATTACTGGTTGGCGCTTCATTTGGTTTTGCCATAATAACCAGCATTCAGGTACGTAAATCCGTATACATTGTGTCCAGAATACGAGTCTCAATATCGCGATATTGTTAGTAGAATGGGCTCTTAAGTGTTTCCGAAAAAAATCGTTTTCACATTTTGCACCTCCGGAGAAACAACGTCGTAAGTGCAAATTTTTCCTGAAGTCATATTTTGATGGCAAAATATAGCAAAACCTTTAAAATATCTGAAATTACAAAGCCATAATTGTGTGTTAAACTTCTGTCGCCAGATGCCGCCTATGTCTTTGTGGAAATAGCGCGAAAAAATTGGCTCTTGAAGCAACATAAACTTAAATGCACTTTCTGTCTTTGTTGCTTAATTTAATTGCCAAATTATTGGACTAATTGGACCAATAAAGACGCAAATGTATTTTCGTACCTTAATATTACGGGAATTTTTATAATTGCCTTTTCTAGTTTATTTTTCATTAAAATGTAGCAAATAACTCCTTTTATTGCAATCACCTATTTAATTAAATTTTGTTTTGTCTTAAATAAAAAAAAAATCACGAACCACTAGGGCCACAATGACATAATGGGCCTTTTCACTAAATTCTGATTTTGGTAGTAGTGTATAAAGAAACAAAAAATAAAATTTCCTGTATTTTTACTTTTCTATACTTTTAAGCGATAACTGAGAAAAAATAAAAATAAAAAACTCCTTGAATAAAAACACGGACTTAAACATACCTACGTCATCACACCGGAAGCGTGATGCACAGAGGAATGATAGGGAGGCGAGTCGCTGGCTTAAAATGTCAAGAATTCAAAAAATCGGCAGCTTGACAGATTTGTTGATGGCCTCAAAAATCTTATATTATAGTACCAGTGTAATATGTTGACAAGCAATTAGTAATTATAATCTATACCAGTTACCAATTCAATAGCTGCGGAATGAATTATTTTACCATGTATTACGTTTATCTTGACTTAAAATATCCAAATAAAGCTCTAAGAACAAAGTATATTATTTAGATCATAAAACTTTTTACATACGGCAACAGCGGAATAATTTGCCGATGACAGTTCGACAGCCGAGCTGTCGAAAATTGTTTGTTTAACCTATTTTATTTGTTTACGTTTCTGTGGTTTTGTTGCTATTTTAAAGTTTTTTATTTTACAATTTACATTCATAAATATATATTTATAAAAGTATGTCTACCTAAAAATCAGTTATGAATTGGTTTTCCAGTATTACTCGGAGATCCTGTATCAAAATCATGAAAATTCTGTATCGATATCTCATGGATGATTTTTTTCTTGTGCTAAATAGCACTAAAAGAAACCTTGCCATAAAAAGCAGTATACCTATAATATGTATATTAATTATGTAATAAAAGTTTATTATTATTCCTTTACATTTTTAACATTACTGGAAAAATATGGGTTTCCCAAAATATTTTTGCAAAATTTATCATATCTATGCATTTTTCTTCATTTAGATTAACTTCCGTCCATGTTTCAAAATTTGGTGCTGCAACACATAATAGTCCCTTATTTTTTTTTGGCAAATTACATTTGTATCTGTAACACGTCCAAACCGTAGCTCATAGCATTCCGAAGACTTATTTTGTGTTACTATGAACCTTTCTAGTGACTGTTTGAAGGTTGGAGACAATGAGCCAGGAGATCAGCTGGTAAGCTTTGACGTCGAAAGTCTTTACACCAACGTTCCCGTAAAAGACGCCCTAAAAGTTATCAAAAACAAACTTGAGGAAGACCATACTCTACAGGAAAGAACAACGCTTCCCATTAATGCCATCTTGGAACTATTAGAATGCTGCCTCAACAATTCCTACTTTCAAGAAAAGGATAGATTTTTCAAACAAGTGGACGGACTACCGATGGGCTCATCTCTCTCGCCAATAATCGCCAATATTTACATGGAATGGTTTGAATCCAAAGCAATGGAACAGGCAAAGAAGAAACCAAAAATGTGGCTGAGATATGTGGATGACACGGCACCTGCATTATTTGGAATGGAACCGATGAGGAACTAAGAGATTTTCTAATTCACCTTAATAGCTTAACACCAACAATCAAATTCACCATGGAGAAAGAAAAAAATAACCAATTACCGTTTCTAGATGTCAACGTGAAGAAAAATGGCAACAGCATCGAAACGTCAGTATACAGAAAACCCACACATACAGGTCAGTATCTCAATTTTAGATCAAATCACTCAAACAGTACGAAATATGGCATAGTTAAAACCCTCGTAGATAGAGCAATTACAATCTGTAACTCGGAAGAAGCACTTAAAAAAGAAACTGACCACATCAAGACTGATCTCAACAAAAATGGCTACCCCACAAGATTAGTCGACACAATATTGGAAAATCGTAAGAATCGACCCAACGCGCAAGAAGCAAAAAGAGAGGCACAACCAACACTCAATATTCCGTATGTCAAAGGGGTATCTGAGAAAATAAGAAGACTAGGACAACGATATAACATCAACACCGTATTCAACTCGAGGGACACCCTAAGAAGCCACCTGACGAAGACAAAGCCCACAAGTCAAAAAGATAGGAAAAACTGCGTCTACCAGAACCCCTGCGAATGCGGCCAATCCTATATAGGTAAGACATTAAGACCATTAGAAACAAGGATTAAAGAACACAAAAACAATACGTTAAAAGGAGAGACCGAAAGGTCAGGTGCAGCTGACCATGCCTGGAAACATGGTCACCATATCATGTGGTCAGAAACTGAAATCCTACATAAGGAACCACACTGGAGGAAAAGAAAGTTCAAGGAAGCTGCTGCTATTCACCAGAACCCAGGCTGCTTTAGTAAACCATCCTTAGACATAAGAAATATCTGGAAACCTTTGTTAGATAGATGTAATCTTAGGATAAGATCGCGTGCCAACTGAACGCATGACTGCACCCACCTCACTTATGCTTTAGTGCACCTAGCTAGTATAAATAGTCCTGTAGTTACTTTACTTATTTAGTATTCACCTGAAGACGACTGGAGATACTTACCAGTTGTGATTTAAAACAAATAAAGACAATGGAAGTCCAAAACTCTTTCATCATTCATGAACGTTTCTGCTGCATCACAAAAATCTTTAGTCACTACAGACTTAAATATTCAATTAATTTTTCGGAAGAAGGCAAGGTTGTTGTTTTTTTGTAGCTAAGTACATTGATAGTGTTACTCTCCTAGCTGTCATGTCTAAATGATTAAATATATTGCCTGGTCCTTTTCCTCGACTAAGCAGCTCTAGATGTTGAGCATTTCGAGGTGACAATTCTGGTCCTGGTTTATTCCCTAATAAATCTAGGTCCATTTTTGCATCTTCTACCTTGGCTAGTGCTGCTTTTTTCCAGTAGGAAGTTAGTGAAGGCACTTCACTTCTATGTAGCCTTAAAAGAAAGGCAATGCCATGTTTGCAGCCTCCTATAAAAAATAACTTTGTATAACTAACAAATATCATCACCATTATCAAATAAATGCCCATCAAGCAGTCAGTTGCTCAGATAAACATTACATTTACTCTTAATCACAACATAAAAAAGAGGTTATAAATTTAATTTTTTTTTTGAAAATAAACTTGGTAGGTATTTGTTTAGAAAATAATATCAATGTTTGTTAGGGGGCCCTAGGTGTACAGCAAGATGGCAAGTAGTAGTAAGTAGCTTACCAATATTTAAATTATCACTGTATGGTAGATCAAATTAAAACTTGTGTTTTGAGGCTTATTAACTTTTTTATTGAGGGCATTTATTTCTATGGAAAACTTTACTGTGTAAATTTAAACAAAAATAATCACTCTTACCTTCACACAATCTTTACATTCACAGATGACAACAACCTCTTCTTTTAAATCAATTACAGATTCTACACAGTATCCTTTGTTACGTACTTTATGTTAGGGTGTAATTTTGGCCCGTACAATGCACAAATCATTTTCTTTTTTGACTTGAATATAGCCCACTGCATTATCACTGTATCATGATTTTTGTGCTCTAAAATTAAGTACAAATACATTGGTAAAAAATAGAATGTGGTTTATGTTCATTCCAAATGTATTTATAGGCCAGAAATATATTAGAAGCAAACAAAACTTTAGATAATATAGGTAGGTACATTTAAATCTTTAGAATAGTTTGACAAATTACACTTACTTTGTTGTTTTCGCGTTTCAGCATTAAAAAAGTTAGGGTTTGTGATAAAAAAAAAGTCGTTCGCCATTTCTGCGTCCACCTTAGGAGGATTATCGGAAGATCCTTTTTCAAAACCTGGCTCCATTATCAAATAAATAAAAGACAGTTATACCTAATTTGAACAAAAATAAATCGAAGTCCCACAAAAACACTAACAAAACAAAAGTGACACAAGCTGAATCCTAACCTAAATTTTGATTTCCGATGATCAGCATTTCGCGCAAGCGTGAGGTTAAACGCATGCGCAACCTTTAAACAGATATACGTCATGAGTCGCGCCTGTTTTGAGATTTTCAAATTGGTTGAATTTTACCCGGTTTTTATAAATTAATGTTATGACCTAGCAATAATTTTATTGATGAAAATCACTTATTATAGCACCGACTAAACAATTCAAATGCCAAATGTATCAAATTTAAGAATAGTGAAAAGGCCCATTGTATCTTTCACTCGTGTGTTATATTTCCAAAGTCACTTGAGAATTTATACATATAAATCTTTCTCGCGTGGCTTGTTTTCAACATAACACACTCTTACCATAATAACTAATATTTTACATGCCATAATTAACTTTTAATGCAAAAATCATTAAAAATATTTTTTTTTAGAAAATAAAACAAAGTACCTACCTACTTAAATAATTATTATTCTGCTTTCAAATATCATTTACGCAGGGGTCAACATGTCTTGGCCAATAACAACCCTTCCTCCTTGTATAACAACTGGCAAAGACGTAAATGAAATCTGAATATAGTATAGATTTCTAGTAGTGATAATATCTTTGTTTAATTCTAGGCTGTTGGTCATATTTCTGGACCACATATAAATCCTGGCGTTACCCTAGGTTGCTTCATATTGGGCAGAATTGACTTGAAAAAAATGCTAGTTTACTTGGCAGGACAATATACGGGCGCCTTTCTTGGATATGGCTTGATGTGGGTAAGAATATTGCATAAATCAATCAATCTCAATAAAGAAGCCTTAGTTTATAACAGCACTATTCTAAAAATAGACCAGGGTCGATAATGGTTGAGGTTTTAAGGGTAGAAAACGATTGATCTCGATTTCCGGCAAAACTATGCAAAGTTGTAGGTAATAAAAAGATTTACAACTTTTGTATTTGCACTTTTTTCACATAACCTCAAAATTTATGTGAAAAATTCAAATAACCAAGTTTTTGGTTTTTTATTTTTATTTAAAAAAAAAATTTTTTATACACGAAATTTGGTGAAAACTTTCCTTTTTATGTCCCAAACACACTTTAATTTTTTTTATTTAAAATATTTATTTTTTAACTTTATTTTGAGTTAAGGTTGAATTCTCAACGTCATTCAATCTATTGCCAACCTATAACCTATTTCGCGTTGATTTTTTGAGTTTATTATTTTAATAACTAACATTTAAAGAAAATCAATATCGTCGGTACATTATCTAGGTAGTATCTGATATATTACAAAAATATCAATTTATTTCATTGCTAATTTTGGGAGAATTGTATAGTGAAAGAACAATGAGTGACAATGACATAGTAATGTTAAAAAAAATTTTACCCGATATTTTTCGCTATACAATTCTCCTAAAATAAGTTATGAAATTCCTTGATTTATTAAATATGTCAATTATTACCTATAGAATATCAAGTCGATACTGATTTTCTTTAAATTTTGTATAAAAGCTAGAAAACATAAATAAATCTACGCGAAATAGGTTATAGGTTGGCAAGCATGTTGATACTCCCACCTTAATATCGAAAAAGCAACCTAATTTTCAATCGAAAATTCCCACGTCAAAATATCTGCTTTTTTAAAAAAGTCGGTGGGCTTTTTGTTCGTTGAAATCTCTACTTTCAGATGGTGTAAAAAAATACACATTACTATGGTAAATGTTCTCAAAAAATGCAAAAAAACTCGAATCCGAAATTTTTTTTTTAATCATTATGTACAATTTTGAGCTATTTATTAAAATTTATACTTTAATTACTCGAAAAACGTAAGATTCCATATTACATTGATAAGCAAAAAAATTACAAATTCATAAAACATAAAGATCGCAAAAAACATGTGTAAATAGTTGATCTAAATATAATTAAAGGTAGGATTTAAAGGGGAATTGAATTGAATTGAATTGAGAACATTTACCATAGTAATGTATATATTTTTTTACACCATCACAAAGTAGAGATTTCAACGAACAAAAAGCCCCCCGACTTTTTAAAAAAAGCAGTTATTTTGACGTGAGAATTTTCGATTGTAAATTAGGTTGCTTTTTCGATATTAAGTCAAAATAAGGTTAAAAAATAAATATTTTAAATCAAAAAAATTAAAGTGTGTTTGGGACATAAAAAGGAAAGTTTTCACCAAATTTCGTGTATAAAAAAAGTTTTTTTGTAAAAGATAAAAATAAAAAACCAAAAACTTGGTTATTTGAATTTTTCACATAAATTTTGAGGTTATGTGAAAAACATGCAAATACAAAAGTATAAAAGTAAATCTTTTTATTAAAGTATGTTTCACAATAAATGGTTGACTCCGTTTAACTACCTGGGACGTTTTGCAAGAGCCCGACGGCCGAGATCTCGCGTCAACCATTTATTGTGAAACATACTTTACCTACCTACAACTTTGCCATTTAACGTTTTTGCATAGGACTTGTAGTTTTGCCGGAAATCGAGATAAATCGTTTTCTACCTTTAAAAACTTACCCCCTTCCATTTCCCGAACTAGGATCGCCCGTAAATTATTTTTCCATTAATTTTTGTTATATTCTCTTCCTTTTCCAATGGGTTTCATCCTACTATTATTTTTTTTCACTTTTTACCATTTTCAAAGGCTTCAGCCCTGGTCAGTGAGTTTTTAATTTAAGCAAATTTTTTATATTGTCGTAAGCAAGGCCTTCTGAAATTTAAGAAGTAGTAAGTGAAACAGAATAAGTACAGGGCGCCGTTCCATGAAAAAAAAATAAATGAAATTTTGACGTTTAACTCGTGGAGCAAAGATACAAACCAAACTGAGTAGTTAAGAAGCAAACCAAAATGACAGTTGTATTCTGATCACAGAAAAAAATGGGCTTATTTTGCCAAGTCACGAATTTTTAAAAATAATTACGATCTTTTAATTATTAAAGTAGTTATAGATGATATGTTCACCGCCCTCCATTCCTCCAGGTCCTTCTGCGCATGCCCGAGCAGCGCGCAGACGTGGGCGACATTAATTATGACGTCACCTGTCATCTGTCACCTGTCATCTGTCACCTGTCATCTGTCATATGTCACCTGTCATCTCTCATATGTCATTTGTCAAAGTCAATGTCAAAGTCAATGTCAAAGTCAATGTCAAAGTCAATGTCAAAGTCAAATGTCATCTGTCAAATGTCATCTGTCTAATGTCATCTGTCAAATGTCATCTGTCAAATGTCATCTGTCATACGTCATCTGTCAAACGTCATATTGTTGAACGCTATCTATATTAGGCCTTAGGTACTTGTGGTATGCTAGCTATATGCTTAGGATGACGTAATGAGTTATTATGAACCATCCCGAGACCCTCAGGTCGAGGTGTACTAAAGATATATGCTCGCCTACGACTCGTTAAGATTGTTAGGGATAATATAGCATGTAATTCGTATTTAGGGTAAATAGCAAGTTATTTTGAAAAATCCCGAGACCGCAGGTCGAGGTGTACTAAGGATATATGTTCGCCTACGGCTCGTTAAGATTGCTAGGGATAATATAGCATGTGACTCGTATTTAGGATGACGTAACAAGTTATTATGAAATATCCCGAGACCGCAGGTCGAGGTGTACTTAAGACATATATTCGCCTTCGGATCGCTAAGGTTGTTAGAAATAACGTAACATATGAATCGTATTTAGGGTGACGTAACAAGTTATTATGAAAAAATTCCGAGACCCTCAGGTCGAGGTGTACTAAAGATATATGCTAGCCTACGGCTCGCTAAGGTTGTTAGGGATAGCGCAACATGCGATTCGTATTAAGGATGATGTAACAAGTAAATATGAAAAATCCCGAGACCGCAGGTCGAGGTGTACTAAAGACATAGGCTCGCCTACGAATCGCTAAGGTTGTTAGAAATAACGTAACATATGAATCGTATTTAGGGTGACGTAACAAGTTATTATGAAAAAATTCCGAGACCCTCAGGTTGAGGTGTACTAAAGATATATGCTAGCCTACGGCTCGCTAAGGTTGTTAGGGATAGCGCAACATGTGATTCGTATTAAGGATGATGCAACAAGTAAATATGAAAAATCCCGAGACCGCAGGTCGAGGTGTACTAAAAACATAGACTCGTCTAGAGTTCGCTAAGGTTGTTGGAAATAATGAAACATGTGAAGCGTATTTGGGGTAACGTAACAAGTTATTTAGTAAAAATCCCGAAACCGCAGGTCGAGGTGTGCTAAAAATATATGCTTACTTACGGCTCTCTAAGGTTGTTAGGGATAGCATAACATGTGATTCGTATTTAGGATGACGAAACAAGCTATGAAAAAATTCCCGAGTCCGCAGGTCGAGGTGTACTAAAGACATATGCTCACCTACGACTCGTTAAGGTTGTTAGAAATAATGTAACATGTGATTCGTATTTAGGGTAATGCAACAAGTAAATATGAAAAATCTCGAGGTCTGCAGGGGTGAGGTATACTAGAGTTATATGTTCGCTCGTTAAAGTCGCTAAGGATATGTGAATTGTATTACGGATGACGTAACAAACCATTACGAAAAACCCAGAAGTCGATGGTCTAACTGATTTGGGAGATATAGTTTTTGCGATTAGGACCCTTATGACTAAAGGTAGAGAGAGGCGAAATTTGGTAAACAGATAGATGATGGGCATACCTATCGACTAGTGAAGCAATATTTCAAAAATATCAAGTAAAAAACAGCGCTAGAGGTATAAAACCATAGAGTCCTAGCAGGAGACAAGATCATCCGGTTTGGAATTAATATAGTAGCTGCTGGAAATCTAAACGGCATGGATAAGAATAACTAAGTATTGCATCAGAAAATATGTAATTATTCCGCGAATGTAGTAAGCAATTAATAATAATTAATGTCAACTGACATGATCGAAGTAAATAAGCAATTAATATGCGTCAAAATTATGGTATATACGATAGGATTTCAATGGGTAGAGACCTCATATAATCGACAAACCACGAAAAAATTAGTCGTTTCCGTCACTAAACAAGAGAAGAAAACAGATAAAAGCTAACCTATACATCACCTACTTTGTTAATACCTATAATCTATTCCATGCACAGCACAGTTTAAATATTAAACAACAAATAACCTTTCTGATGGGATAAAAACAGGTTTATGATTGTCGTTTGGATATATAAATAGGCCAATGCATGATAGCATATTTAACAGCACCCATATATACAAAATAAACAACCAATAAATACTCTGATAGGATAAAAAAAACATCCAATTAACCATTAAAGTACCTAAAAAAGGACTTTGAACCCATAAAACCCTATTTAACAGTCTATACAAAACAAACAACCAATAACATTTCCGATAGGGTAAAAACATCAAATAATCCGCTAAAGTAGCTAAAAATGGTATATGAACCCATCAAACGGCTATTTAACAGCTCCTATTCAATAATAAGTAGCCAAAAACAGCTCTGAACTGATCGGGATCGAATAAAAACATACAATAACCCACTAAAGCAGATGCTTGCGAATACAGCTGCTAGATAATATTAAATATTATGGATACGAATAATTTTGTATTGCATCAGAAAATATGTAATTATACATATCTCTGAAAATGCAGCATCTAATTAATATCCAACATTATTACTAGCTCTCTATCAATAGGCTAGTGACTAGCTAGCATCCTATCTATGAAAGTAAAACACAAGAACTTAAACTTATGCGAATATCGGATTAGAGTCCTTATGCCTAATAAGCAGCTAATGAAAAGCTTTGAAAAGATATAAGCAGTTATGAACGTCTAGGAACAGCAAATAAGACGTTATCCAACCACCAATCATCCACTAATCATCCACTAACCAACCATTATTAGGACAATTAATGAACACCTTTGAACCAACAAAACGCCTATTTAGCATAATAAACAACTAAAACCTCTCTGTTCTTCATAAGGCAAAAACTAAAAACTATTAAAACAAACCACTAAAGTAGCACAAAAACAGCCTTTGAATCTATAAAACGACTATTCAACAGCTCTTAAACCAGACAAAAAACGTTTAATACACATCTAAGAACCTAATAGGTAGCTGAAGCAGCAAAAGTTCGTTTTCACACCTCGCCTACGACTCATCGGGCTCATCATCATCATATAGCCCGGTATAACACCTTAAGTCGCTAGAAAAAGCCGACGATGATTCTTCGAGCGGACGATGTTAAAGATATGAAGTCCCAAACCCCCAAAACGAGATATTCGAGACATACCAGACAGACGTTTCAGTAAAATTGAGAGGAGGGCAGGAGTCTATCATAGACGCAGAATATATTAAGTTTAATATAGTGGACCAAACCAAGCTCATAAAGATTAAGTGTTAAGGAATGATTAAGTGTAAATTAAGCGGTCAAATATAAAAAATAGTCTACTTGGGAACATATAGCTCTAAGTGATCATATACAAAACATCGAGGTTAGACAGAGAACTTACAACACCCCATGAAAATAAATCTAAAATCTGGTATACATATCTGTTTATTTAACAACACGTCTATCAATAGAAAAACACTTAGCGTTACAGGTATGAACAGCAAATAAGACGTTATTCAACTACTAATCAACCGCTAATCATCCACTAACCCATCACTATTAGGGCAATTAATGAACACCTTTGAACCAATAAAACAGCTATTTAGAAGCTCCTATACATAATAAACAACTAAAACCTCTCTGTTCTTCATAGGATAAAAACTAAAAACTATTAAAACAAACCAATAAAATAGCACAAAAAAACAACCTTTAAATCTATAAAAACGGATATTCAACAGCTCTTAAGCCAGACAAAAACGCTTAATAAACATCTAAGAACCTAATAGGTAGCTGAAGCAGCAAAAGTTCGTTTTCATACCTCATCTACGGATCATCGAGCATATTATCAGACTATAGTAGAATGCATGGTATAACACCTTAACTCGATAGAAAAAACCAAGGATGATCCTTAGAACGGGCGGTGTTAAAGATATGAAGACCTAAAAACCCAAAACGAAATATTTGAGACATGTAGATACAAAGATAGGCGTTTCAGTAAAATTAGGACGAGGGTAGGAGGTTGTCATAAACGCAGAATATATCTAGTTTACTATAGTGAACTAAACCGAATTCATAAAGATTAAGCGCTAAGGAATGATTAAGTGAAAATCAAGCGGTCAAATAGCCTACTTGGGAACATATTGCTCTAAGTAATCATATACAAAACATCGAGGTTAGACAGAGAACTCACAACACTCCCATAAAAATAAATCTAAAATCTGTTAAACATATCTGTTTATTTAACAACATGTCTATCAATAAAAAAACACTTAGCGCTATACTAAATTAGGGGGTTATAATTCTTAAAAGCAATTTGGCGGTTCCGAAATTGTGGGCATTGTTGAGGAGCAGACTTAGTAAAGATATTATATACACCAAGAGTATATAAATTAAACTAATAATGGTAGCAAATGCACAAGTGTTAGTCATGCAAATAAATAATATAACAACAACCGACGGTTCTAGGTTAAAAACTATCCATTAATCTGAAGGCAGGGCCATTAAAGTTCCTTAACAGTCAATGTAAAATGCTATAATACAGGGATTCGCAAGAAGTCGATTACGATCGGATAATTACGTCAAAAGACTTAGCCGAACGATCCAACTTGCTGAAATCTAGCGCAAAAGTATAGGTAAGTTATATGTTGTGTACTTAAATTCAACTGCTAAGATCAAAAACACACACCATATAAAATTATTACATAATACATTATTGCAGAGTCTTCCAAATGACTACAAAAATTCAATTAGAACAAACTACGATTGTATAGAGCAGGCACAAAAAAAGAGATAGATAAACGTTGACAACTATTACGGTTATAACGAAGAGAAATCAATAACTAACATGTGAATCAGCTACATACAACCACCTATGATAGTACCTCACATAAAGTTAAATTATCCGCCTCAATAGTAAAAAGCACCTTAAGATCAAAAAAAAAATTAAAAGCTAAAGAACTCGATGAAGAGCAACTAAATAAAATGAACGCCACCTACATTTAATTTGCAAATAAGCAAGAAATAATAGACTAAATAGCCGTAAATCGAAAGACATTAGAGACAACGAATAGCTGCAGGATAGTTCCTTATCCACCAAAAACACCCCCGCGATGCTAAAAAATCAGAATAAATAGGAAAAAATTAGGGTAATATTGTCTTAAAGACTCGGTAGTCCCTACAAAAGTATTTAAGTAACACGAATACAAGGCAAACCTAACCAAACTTCTTGGGTGTGGTTATTATGTATAAAGACCAGCTAACACCAAAAAAGAGACCTGTACGTCAAAAAAAGTATACATATACGATAAACCTCTAATATTAGGAATACCGAAGGATGATACTATACAACTACTAACAGGATTCAAATTAAAGCTAATCGAATGATCGTTCAAATAAATAAAATTCTCATTTAAAATGTTATGACAACTACATGAGATGAGGTTAAATGTATAAATTTGGAGACTTCAGGGCGATCAGACTCACCTAATCGATCTTACAACATATGAAAAAATAAATCAATGAATTAGATAAATGGCTTCATAGCAGGGCTTCCAATAGTCTAGTGGATAGATAACATCTAAACTATCAAAAATAAAGCACAAGAGTTGTAAAAATTATTTATCGAATCACAAAATTTGACGCATAGCACATGAGGAGAATACCTTCTAATACCAATTCGCGAATGTTCGAACACAATCGTATAACTATCAAAAGCAAATATTGGGCTACGGCTCGTTAAGGCTATTTGGTAATACTTGATGATAGATGCATGTGTAGCATAGCATCACAAGACACCTAAAAACCTCAAAAACCTCATCAGGCAACTAGTTCGCGAGTTACGATTAGAGCTGCTATGACGGGAAATATGGGAAGGGAGGGGGTATAGTAAACGGCTAGAGGATAAAAAAAGCTCCAACAACTAGTAAAAAATTATTTCAAAACCTTAAGTCATAAATGTATTAGATTGTATAAAATCATTAATGTCTGTGGTGGTGATAGTGAATATTTTTGCAATAGGTAGATATTGAAAAAATACCTATGGAAACGATTAAAGCCATTAAAATAATACAAGAAACATCAATGTGAGACACATAAAATGCAGTTTTAAAGGGGAAAAATTCGATTATATACCAATAGAAACTGGCGTGCTAGGCATTCAAAACGATAGCCAACTAAGCTGTTTAAATAATATAAAAGTGCCACTATGAGGACGTTAAGATGATCAAGAGAGGGAACAGGATATAAATTTGCAGAAAAAATACGAGGAAATAGAGCAAATAATGCAACAAAATAATAAAGTAGTAATCTAGCAGGATAGTAAACATATTAGTAAAAAGCGCTGCAGAAAATAAAAAATATAGCAATTCTAATCAAGCATTAAAAAAAATCTATCCTAAATAATATTTGTTTATACAGATAAGTAGAAAACTATCGAAACGTTGAGCAAGAAGGAGAGGCGACTGCAGGTATAAAATTTATCAACTATTGGTAAAATATACGAAAAAATATCAAAAATACCATCAATTTCACCAGAATGCTATTGTCAAAACCTTAGAACTCAAATATACATTTTAAAAAATTAAGCCAGCATTAAGCGTCTTATTCGTTTATATAATTATTAAATGAGGGTTGTGTGAAGAATAAACTATTCATGCAAATTAATTATAACGCAAAAATCATACAAGTCTGATACAGACAGCACCCTCATAAGAGCCAAAAGCTAGTATTCAGTGTTAAAATAGCGGGTTCACTCCATATAAAGCACACCAGTCAAAAAATATGCGTATGAATTGTGTGAAGCGAAGTGCTATTATAAATGTTGTCTATATCAAGCTCAATACCGTTGACATATATAAACCCAACGTGCAAGAGTAATAAAACTAATAATTAAGTGTAACTCATGAGGCAACATAATATAAAAATAGATGGTTGGGAGACATAGAAATTCTAAGTCGCTGGCAGAACCATACTTAGTCAATCTCAACAATATTTCAAATGGACGGAGGGTGAGAGTCATGTATATTACTATGATCATCAAGAAAAAAGGGGGAGTGTATACTGAATGGCTATAAAAATTCATTTTCCAACACAAACGATCTTCAAATAGAATGGAATAGAACAAGAAGCAGTAGCAGACGTTGGTTCTTCTGTACTCTATATAAATTTAATATAAGGTACAGGTAACAAACATCCGCCTATTTTATATCATCTAACTTTGCTAGTCATTTAATAAAACACAAGTTCATATTATTCTAAATAACTTTTAATTATTTCTCAGCATCTATAATATGTTGAGTTATCTAACCATACTTCACGTCTTGCATAATTAATTGCTTCTCGTATCTCAGGATCTTCAAAATATCCGTATAAGCGCTGAACTTCTTCAAAATTCCTTATTTATGTCGCATACAAATCTTAAGGCATCTGGTTCTTCAAAGTATCGCTCACATATATCCAAAGCTCTAACTATATTTTTCATAGTCACCGGACGAATTCCCCATTCTTCTTTACGTTTTTGAAGTGTATTATATATATATATCCCGAATTACATGATGTGCATCATTATTTACTATATTCTGTGCTTTATCCATGATATCTAATTGATTGCGGGTATTACAAGTAATTAGGACAGCGTTCTGACTTAAAATAAGCCTCAGTGCTTCTGCTGATAGTAAATATATCAACAGGCCTAATTACTCGGTGAAACCTGAATCTATAGAGGATTATTTGGGTTATTCGGGGTTACTCGGGTTTATTAGGATTTTGAGAATGTATTTTGCTTGACGTAGTTTTTAAACACAGCCACGGCCTTCTCCCAAAATTTTGCAAATTTCGTGAGCCTTTGGCCGTGGCTGTGTTTAAAAACTACGTCAAGCAAAATACATTCTCAAAATCCTAATAAACCCGAGTAACCCCGAATAACCCAAATAATCCTCTATAGATTCAGGTTTCACCGAGTAATTAGGCCTGTTGATATATTTACTATCAGCAGAAGCACTGAGGCTTATTTTAAGTCAGAACGCTGTCCTAATTACTTGTAATACCCGCAATCAATTAGATATCATGGATAAAGCACAGAATATAGTAAATAATGATGCACATCATGTAATTCGGGATATATATATATAATACACTTCAAAAACGTAAAGAAGAATGGGGAATTCGTCCGGTGACTATGAAAAATATAGTTAGAGCTTTGGATATATGTGAGCGATACTTTGAAGAACCAGATGCCTTAAGATTTGTATGCGACATAAATAAGGAATTTTGAAGAAGTTCAGCGCTTATACGGATATTTTGAAGATCCTGAGATACGAGAAGCAATTAATTATGCAAGACGTGAAGTATGGTTAGATAACTCAACATATTATAGATGCTGAGAAATAATTAAAAGTTATTTAGAATAATATGAACTTGTGTTTTATTAAATGACTAGCAAAGTTAGATGATATAAAATAGGCGGATGTTTGTTACCTGTACCTTATATTAAATTTATATAGAGTACAGAAGAACCAACGTCTGCTACTGCTTCTTGTTCTATTCCATTCTATTTGAAGATCGTTTGTGTTGGAAAATGAATTTTTATAGCCATTCAGTATACACTCCCCCTTTTTTCTTGATGATCATAGTAATATACATGACTCTCACCCTCCGTCCATTTGAAATATTGTTGAGATTGACTAAGTATGGTTCTGCCAGCGACTTAGAATTTCTATGTCTCCCAACCATCTATTTTTATATTATGTTGCCTCATGAGTTACACTTAATTATTAGTTTTATTACTCTTGCACGTTGGGTTTATATATGTCAACGGTATTGAGCTTGATATAGACAACATTTATAATAGCACTTCGCTTCACACAATTCATACGCATATTTTTTGACTGGTGTGCTTTATATGGAGTGAACCCGCTATTTTAACACTGAATACTAGCTTTTGGCTCTTATGAGGGTGCTGTCTGTATCAGACTTGTATGATTTTTGCGTTATAATTAATTTGCATGAATAGTTTATTCTTCACACAACCCTCATTTAATAATTATATAAACGAATAAGACGCTTAATGCTGGCTTAATTTTTTAAAATGTATATTTGAGTTCTAAGGTTTTGACAATAGCATTCTGGTGAAATTGATGGTATTTTTGATATTTTTTCGTATATTTTACCAATAGTTGATAAATTTTATACCTGCAGTCGCCTCTCCTTCTTGCTCAACGTTTCGATAGTTTTCTACTTATCTGTATAAACAAATATTATTTAGGATAGATTTTTTTTAATGCTTGATTAGAATTGCTATATTTTTTATTTTCTGCAGCGCTTTTTACTAATATGTTTACTATCCTGCTAGATTACTACTTTATTATTTTGTTGCATTATTTGCTCTATTTCCTCGTATTTTTTCTGCAAATTTATATCCTGTTCCCTCTCTTGATCATCTTAACGTCCTCATAGTGGCACTTTTATATTATTTAAACAGCTTAGTTGGCTATCGTTTTGAATGCCTAGCACGCCAGTTTCTATTGGTATATAATCGAATTTTTCCCCTTTAAAACTGCATTTTATGTGTCTCACATTGATGTTTCTTGTATTATTTTAATGGCTTTAATCGTTTCCATAGGTATTTTTTCAATATCTACCTATTGCAAAAATATTCACTATCACCACCACAGACATTAATGATTTTATACAATCTAATACATTTATGACTTAAGGTTTTGAAATAATTTTTTACTAGTTGTTGGAGCTTTTTTTATCCTCTAGCCGTTTACTATACCCCCTCCCTTCCCATATTTCCCGTCATAGCAGCTCTAATCGTAACTCGCGAACTAGTTGCCTGATGAGGTTTTTGAGGTTTTTAGGTGTCTTGTGATGCTATGCTACACATGCATCTATCATCAAGTATTACCAAATAGCCTTAACGAGCCGTAGCCCAATATTTGCTTTTGATAGTTATACGATTGTGTTCGAACATTCGCGAATTGGTATTAGAAGGTATTCTCCTCATGTGCTATGCGTCAAATTTTGTGATTCGATAAATAATTTTTACAACTCTTGTGCTTTATTTTTGATAGTTTAGATGTTATCTATCCACTAGACTATTGGAAGCCCTGCTATGAAGCCATTTATCTAATTAATTGATTTATTTTTTCATATGTTGTAAGATCGATTAGGTGAGTCTGATCGCCCTGAAGTCTCCAAATTTATACATTTAACCTCATCTCATGTAGTTGTCATAACATTTTAAATGAGAATTTTATTTATTTGAACGATCATTCGATTAGCTTTAATTTGAATCCTGTTAGTAGTTGTATAGTATCATCCTTCGGTATTCCTAATATTAGAGGTTTATCGTATATGTATACTTTTTTTGACGTACAGGTCTCTTTTTTGGTGTTAGCTGGTCTTTATACATAATAACCACACCCAAGAAGTTTGGTTAGGTTTGCCTTGTATTCGTGTTACTTAAATACTTTTGTAGGGACTACCGAGTCTTTAAGACAATATTACCCTAATTTTTTCCTATTTATTCTGATTTTTTAGCATCGCGGGGGTGTTTTTGGTGGATAAGGAACTATCCTGCAGCTATTCGTTGTCTCTAATGTCTTTCGATTTACGGCTATTTAGTCTATTATTTCTTGCTTATTTGCAAATTAAATGTAGGTGGCGTTCATTTTATTTAGTTGCTCTTCATCGAGTTCTTTAGCTTTTAATTTTTTTTTTGATCTTAAGGTGCTTTTTACTATTGAGGCGGATAATTTAACTTTATGTGAGGTACTATCATAGGTGGTTGTATGTAGCTGATTCACATGTTAGTTATTGATTTCTCTTCGTTATAACCGTAATAGTTGTCAACGTTTATCTATCTCTTTTTTTGTGCCTGCTCTATACAATCGTAGTTTGTTCTAATTGAATTTTTGTAGTCATTTGGAAGACTCTGCAATAATGTATTATGTAATAATTTTATATGGTGTGTGTTTTTGATCTTAGCAGTTGAATTTAAGTACACAACATATAACTTACCTATACTTTTGCGCTAGATTTCAGCAAGTTGGATCGTTCGGCTAAGTCTTTTGACGTAATTATCCGATCGTAATCGACTTCTTGCGAATCCCTGTATTATAGCATTTTACATTGACTGTTAAGGAACTTTAATGGCCCTGCCTTCAGATTAATGGATAGTTTTTAACCTAGAACCGTCGGTTGTTGTTATATTATTTATTTGCATGACTAACACTTGTGCATTTGCTACCATTATTAGTTTAATTTATATACTCTTGGTGTATATAATATCTTTACTAAGTCTGCTCCTCAACAATGCCCACAATTTCGGAACCGCCAAATTGCTTTTAAGAATTATAACCCCCTAATTTAGTATAGCGCTAAGTGTTTTTTTATTGATAGACATGTTGTTAAATAAACAGATATGTTTAACAGATTTTAGATTTATTTTTATGGGAGTGTTGTGAGTTCTCTGTCTAACCTCGATGTTTTGTATATGATTACTTAGAGCAATATGTTCCCAAGTAGGCTATTTGACCGCTTGATTTTCACTTAATCATTCCTTAGCGCTTAATCTTTATGAATTCGGTTTAGTTCACTATAGTAAACTAGATATATTCTGCGTTTATGACAACCTCCTACCCTCGTCCTAATTTTACTGAAACGCCTATCTTTGTATCTACATGTCTCAAATATTTCGTTTTGGGTTTTTAGGTCTTCATATCTTTAACACCGCCCGTTCTAAGGATCATCCTTGGTTTTTTCTATCGAGTTAAGGTGTTATACCATGCATTCTACTATAGTCTGATAATATGCTCGATGATCCGTAGATGAGGTATGAAAACGAACTTTTGCTGCTTCAGCTACCTATTAGGTTCTTAGATGTTTATTAAGCGTTTTTGTCTGGCTTAAGAGCTGTTGAATATCCGTTTTTATAGATTTAAAGGTTGTTTTTTTGTGCTATTTTATTGGTTTGTTTTAATAGTTTTTAGTTTTTATCCTATGAAGAACAGAGAGGTTTTAGTTGTTTATTATGTATAGGAGCTTCTAAATAGCTGTTTTATTGGTTCAAAGGTGTTCATTAATTGCCCTAATAGTGATGGGTTAGTGGATGATTAGCGGTTGATTAGTAGTTGAATAACGTCTTATTTGCTGTTCATACCTGTAACGCTAAGTGTTTTTCTATTGATAGACGTGTTGTTAAATAAACAGATATGTATACCAGATTTTAGATTTATTTTCATGGGGTGTTGTAAGTTCTCTGTCTAACCTCGATGTTTTGTATATGATCACTTAGAGCTATATGTTCCCAAGTAGACTATTTTTTATATTTGACCGCTTAATTTACACTTAATCATTCCTTAACACTTAATCTTTATGAGCTTGGTTTGGTCCACTATATTAAACTTAATATATTCTGCGTCTATGATAGACTCCTGCCCTCCTCTCAATTTTACTGAAACGTCTGTCTGGTATGTCTCGAATATCTCGTTTTGGGGGTTTGGGACTTCATATCTTTAACATCGTCCGCTCGAAGAATCATCGTCGGCTTTTTCTAGCGACTTAAGGTGTTATACCGGGCTATATGATGATGATGAGCCCGATGAGTCGTAGGCGAGGTGTGAAAACGAACTTTTGCTGCTTCAGCTACCTATTAGGTTCTTAGATGTGTATTAAACGTTTTTTGTCTGGTTTAAGAGCTGTTGAATAGTCGTTTTATAGATTCAAAGGCTGTTTTTGTGCTACTTTAGTGGTTTGTTTTAATAGTTTTTAGTTTTTGCCTTATGAAGAACAGAGAGGTTTTAGTTGTTTATTATGCTAAATAGGCGTTTTGTTGGTTCAAAGGTGTTCATTAATTGTCCTAATAATGGTTGGTTAGTGGATGATTAGTGGATGATTGGTGGTTGGATAACGTCTTATTTGCTGTTCCTAGACGTTCATAACTGCTTATATCTTTTCAAAGCTTTTCATTAGCTGCTTATTAGGCATAAGGACTCTAATCCGATATTCGCATAAGTTTAAGTTCTTGTGTTTTACTTTCATAGATAGGATGCTAGCTAGTCACTAGCCTATTGATAGAGAGCTAGTAATAATGTTGGATATTAATTAGATGCTGCATTTTCAGAGATATGTATAATTACATATTTTCTGATGCAATACAAAATTATTCGTATCCATAATATTTAATATTATCTAGCAGCTGTATTCGCAAGCATCTGCTTTAGTGGGTTATTGTATGTTTTTATTCGATCCCGATCAGTTCAGAGCTGTTTTTGGCTACTTATTATTGAATAGGAGCTGTTAAATAGCCGTTTGATGGGTTCATATACCATTTTTAGCTACTTTAGCGGATTATTTGATGTTTTTACCCTATCGGAAATGTTATTGGTTGTTTGTTTTGTATAGACTGTTAAATAGGGTTTTATGGGTTCAAAGTCCTTTTTTAGGTACTTTAATGGTTAATTGGATGTTTTTTTTATCCTATCAGAGTATTTATTGGTTGTTTATTTTGTATATATGGGTGCTGTTAAATATGCTATCATGCATTGGCCTATTTATATATCCAAACGACAATCATAAACCTGTTTTTATCCCATCAGAAAGGTTATTTGTTGTTTAATATTTAAACTGTGCTGTGCATGGAATAGATTATAGGTATTAACAAAGTAGGTGATGTATAGGTTAGCTTTTATCTGTTTTCTTCTCTTGTTTAGTGACGGAAACGACTAATTTTTTCGTGGTTTGTCGATTATATGAGGTCTCTACCCATTGAAATCCTATCGTATATACCATAATTTTGACGCATATTAATTGCTTATTTACTTCGATCATGTCAGTTGACATTAATTATTATTAATTGCTTACTACATTCGCGGAATAATTACATATTTTCTGATGCAATACTTAGTTATTCTTATCCATGCCGTTTAGATTTCCAGCAGCTACTATATTAATTCCAAACCGGATGATCTTGTCTCCTGCTAGGACTCTATGGTTTTATACCTCTAGCGCTGTTTTTTACTTGATATTTTTGAAATATTGCTTCACTAGTCGATAGGTATGCCCATCATCTATCTGTTTACCAAATTTCGCCTCTCTCTACCTTTAGTCATAAGGGTCCTAATCGCAAAAACTATATCTCCCAAATCAGTTAGACCATCGACTTCTGGGTTTTTCGTAATGGTTTGTTACGTCATCCGTAATACAATTCACATATCCTTAGCGACTTTAACGAGCGAACATATAACTCTAGTATACCTCACCCCTGCAGACCTCGAGATTTTTCATATTTACTTGTTGCATTACCCTAAATACGAATCACATGTTACATTATTTCTAACAACCTTAACGAGTCGTAGGTGAGCATATGTCTTTAGTACACCTCGACCTGCGGACTCGGGAATTTTTTCATAGCTTGTTTCGTCATCCTAAATACGAATCACATGTTATGCTATCCCTAACAACCTTAGAGAGCCGTAAGTAAGCATATATTTTTAGCACACCTCGACCTGCGGTTTCGGGATTTTTACTAAATAACTTGTTACGTTACCCCAAATACGCTTCACATGTTTCATTATTTCCAACAACCTTAGCGAACTCTAGACGAGTCTATGTTTTTAGTACACCTCGACCTGCGGTCTCGGGATTTTTCATATTTACTTGTTGCATCATCCTTAATACGAATCACATGTTGCGCTATCCCTAACAACCTTAGCGAGCCGTAGGCTAGCATATATCTTTAGTACACCTCAACCTGAGGGTCTCGGAATTTTTTCATAATAACTTGTTACGTCACCCTAAATACGATTCATATGTTACGTTATTTCTAACAACCTTAGCGATTCGTAGGCGAGCCTATGTCTTTAGTACACCTCGACCTGCGGTCTCGGGATTTTTCATATTTACTTGTTACATCATCCTTAATACGAATCGCATGTTGCGCTATCCCTAACAACCTTAGCGAGCCGTAGGCTAGCATATATCTTTAGTACACCTCGACCTGAGGGTCTCGGAATTTTTTCATAATAACTTGTTACGTCACCCTAAATACGATTCATATGTTACGTTATTTCTAACAACCTTAGCGATCCGAAGGCGAATATATGTCTTAAGTACACCTCGACCTGCGGTCTCGGGATATTTCATAATAACTTGTTACGTCATCCTAAATACGAGTCACATGCTATATTATCCCTAGCAATCTTAACGAGCCGTAGGCGAACATATATCCTTAGTACACCTCGACCTGCGGTCTCGGGATTTTTCAAAATAACTTGCTATTTACCCTAAATACGAATTACATGCTATATTATCCCTAACAATCTTAACGAGTCGTAGGCGAGCATATATCTTTAGTACACCTCGACCTGAGGGTCTCGGGATGGTTCATAATAACTCATTACGTCATCCTAAGCATATAGCTAGCATACCACAAGTACCTAAGGCCTAATATAGATAGCGTTCAACAATATGACGTTTGACAGATGACGTATGACAGATGACATTTGACAGATGACATTTGACAGATGACATTAGACAGATGACATTTGACAGATGACATTTGACTTTGACATTGACTTTGACATTGACTTTGACATTGACTTTGACATTGACTTTGACATTGACTTTGACAAATGACATATGAGAGATGACAGGTGACATATGACAGATGACAGGTGACAGATGACAGGTGACAGATGACAGGTGACGTCATAATTAATGTCGCCCACGTCTGCGCGCTGCTCGGGCATGCGCAGAAGGACCTGGAGGAATGGAGGGCGGTGAACATATCATCTATAACTACTTATTAAACCTAAACATAACTCCTGGCATGTGGTTTCCACAGGACGGAGCTCCACCGCAGTGGCGGCTCGTGACATTTAGATAAGGTGAGGCGAATTTTCGGTGTTACCAAGGACAATCTCTGGCAAAGGGATTGCGCCGCAGGCGAAAAATTTTCGCGACCACGCCCAAAATCAAAAATTCACGCTGAAAAAAAATTCCTGGGAGGGGTAATTACCGCCCCTGAACCTATAGCATCTGTATCTTTTTTTTGTTTTTCCAAATACTAAATTAGGACTATATTTTTATGGACCACACCAAATTTTACGAAATTTAGTAAAGCTTTTCATCCTCAGATATCTTAATAAATCCAAGTTTATTTTGCAATTCATCATTTGATGTTTTTTTTTTTTAAATTGTTTTTTTGGAAAAAATTACTTCTTATAAATTAAATTAATACGCCTATCTTTTAGAACCGCAAATCTGTCAATTATATCATCATAAAATTGACCAATATTTTCACTAAGATTAATTAATAATTCTTTTTCAATTGACATGAGTGACAGGGCGTTTAGTCTGTCTTGTGAGATGGTATTACGTAAATAAGTCTTAAGGCGCTTCAAACAAGAAATATATCGTTCAGCTTGTACGCTAGTAACTGGAATTGTTAAAATTAATACCGCTAACTTATAGACTTTCGAAAATATAGAGATCAATTTTAATTTATTTATTAGTTTAAGTGTGTCAAGTATGGAAATATTTAAAAATTGTTCATCTCGATAAATAATGCTCAATTCATTTTTTAGACGCTCTTTGTCAAAAATTTTAGGGTATGTATTTTCTAATGAGTTTAATAAGTCGTTAGGAAAATTAGTGGAAAACTTTTTATAAATTGTACTATTAAGAAGTTTTACAAATTCAACTTTGTTTAGATCTTCAAACCGTACATTAATTTGAAACATTATACAATCCAAAATCTCGTAATACAAAGTTTTATATTTTTGAAATAATTCTGTTTCACTCATTCTGGAATTTTGTCGGTTAGAAACAACACAGTTATGTATTTTTACTTCGTCAATAATGGACTGTACTATACTTTCGCAGCGGAGTTCTTGTAATCGAGTAACAGCAATGTTAATTTGTGATTTACAATAATGAACATCTAGATTACTTAGTTGAAAAATTTGAAAGAGGATATCAGTAATTAAAAAAATGTTTTTAAAAGTAAATGTTAAAAAGGCAAATTCAAAATCAAATAAGTCTTTTAAATAACCCTTGACCATATGAATTGTTTCCGAGTCTAATTCTCTGTTTTCTACCATATCTTTAAATACCAAAACTAGACCTTCCCAGTTATTTGCAACAAAAAATAATATTTTTGACCTAGTGTCATTGGCTTGAGGCACTCTTTTTTTTATTATTTTATCTAGAATAGAAGTTCGCTTATAAGATTTATGAAAAAATGACGGCAAACCTTTTAACGTTGCAAAAAATATTCTGGTTTCTCTAATATTTTGTGTACCTTGTTGTAATATTAAATTAAGTCTGTGTGCTGCGCAATGTGTATAAAGTGCCTGAGGGGCATCAGATTTAATTCGCGCTTGTAGTCCTGTCAGTTCTCCGGCCATAACAGCTGCTCCATCGTAACATTGGGCTACCAATTTTTCTTTAAAATTAAGAGGCTGCAGGACAGTAGTTAGTAAATCATATAACGCAGAAGCCCTCGTATCTAAACTTACATCGAAAAATCCTAAAAAACGTTCCTTAATTTCTGCTGATTTATTTACGTACCGTAGTGTATAGAACACTGAGCTATCGCTACAATGTCGGTTGTATCATCCACTACTACAGAAAAAAAAAATGGCGTCTGATATTTCTTTTGTTATTACATCTTTCATATACTCGGTAATACAAAAAATTAGTTCGTTTTGAATAGTTTTCGACTGTCCAGTAAAAACATGTTTATCTTTTAAATGATTGACCAGCTCATTATTTCTCTTAATTAAACAGTTAAAGATTTCTTTAAAATTTCCTCTATTAAGCGAACTTTCTGCTTCGTTATGTCCCCTAAATGCAAGTTCTTGCTTTCCCAGTATTATGGTTGTGTCAATAAGGTATGTCAATAATAAACGGTTTTTCCTAACATCCTCGTTATACAACAATTTGTATTGGCTGGCATTTTCTTGTAAAGCGTCTTTAATTGTGTATCGATTTTGGGATAAACGTACAAAACCTAAGGAATTCTGAATATGCTCTTTAGACGCGTCGTGAATTTTAACTGACCTGGAAAAATTTTTAAAATCTACATAGCCATCAGAAGTCCACACGTTTTTAGTTTTCCCCAATAATAAGCAACCCCAACAATATAAGCGCTGTTTAAAAACGCTACCACAAATCCAGGTATGAGTCCCGTACCAAGAACTTTGAAAACTGCGGGTATATTGTTTTCCGTCTTTTTTGTCTTTTTTAAGAGTACTTATCTGAGGGGTAGGCCTCTCCCAGCAAATGATTTTTCATTTTTCTTGTTCGTTACGTCTTGAAAAAGACGTTTCCACAAGGGACATCACAATATCATGACACGGATTCATGTTCACGTCGAGAAAAACACGCGAAACTGCGGCGAAACACTAATCAAACAAAATCAATTCACGACTAATCGACTAAAATATAAAAACTATTTAATAAAATCGATTAACTGAAAGCTCTGGGAACAGTGGGAATCACCGAATAAGTAACCTGACCCCTGATCTGATCTACGCAATGACCTACGACCCGTGCAGCACGTGGTACAATAAACGGATAATATGCACAGATACAAACAGCGGCGAACTTATGGTCGCCTCAGAAAGCAAGAAACAAACGTGTATGAAGAAATGAGATAAAGATATAGCGTAAGTCGGAACGTTGGTTGCGACAATTTGGGTTTTTAAATGCATGGACAGTATGGGCACAACGATTTCGAGGCGATTATTATTTCGCCGTAGTGTGTCATTGCACTTACTACGTTATACGCAAAAATAACGTTTTCGTTAATAATCAAAAACTATATGCATACGTAATACTGATTTGGCTTTGGCCAATGTTAATGTTTATTTTTATTTCGTAAAGAAGATAATATTTATGGAAAAATTAAGGTTAATACAATTTATTTTTTTATTAATGAATTTTCATCAAAAACCTAGTGAGGCGGCGCCTCACTTGCCTCATCTGACGAGCCGCCACTGCTCCACCGCATTATGCGATACAGGCCCGTAATGAGTTTAATGAATTGTTTGAAAACAGGTGGATTGGTCGAGCTAGTTCGGTAAACTGGCTTGCTAGGTCCCCGGATTTGACCACCCTTGACTTTTTTCTATTGGGTAACTTTAGATGATATGAAAGACCGAATACGCGTTGACCTGAAATCTTATAACGGGTAAGATATTCATTTAGAAAAATAGTGACAAAGTGTTTGGAAGTTGAAAGGAGACTTTTCGAACATCTTCTGAAGCATGACAGATCATAATATATAAGTTAAAATTAAATAGTAAAATATTTTTTGGATTTTATAACCTAATAAATCATAATTTCTTAACCAGGGGAGCCAATCAAAACATTTTTTTGTATTCGTACGTAGTTTTTTACGCAGATTCGTATTTACCAAAAATAAGTAGGTAGGTACGTTATCTCATTTAAAATTCCAACGTTACCCCCCACCCCTCAAAATAGGGAAAAGGGGTAGACATCAAAAATATGTTTAAATACCAAACACCAAAATTTCAAGAAAATATTTTATACCGTTTTCGAGATATGGCCTTGTAACACTTTAAAAAACTCTGTATATATATAGAGTGATCGGCAGAATTCTCGCTTAATATGGAACAATTTTTTATTATTGACTTTTATTTTATTCCTGATAAAAGTTTCTGCGTCCGTTTAAACTAAAAAAGCGCTCATTAAAAGAGGAAAAAATTGTAGAGCATACGAGGGAGCAATTTTTTTCAAAGTTGCTCAAGAATACTCTTATTTTTCATTTCAGATAAAATTTTTGTTTGTAAAAGTTGTTTAGAATTAAAACTTATGTCCGGATACGATGGGACGGCCTTCTATTTAAAAACAAAAAAATACTAATATTTTTAACTTGAAAAAATAGTCCATACTTTAAGTGGAGTGTATATTTGAAACTTTTCGTGTTCCTCCTCTGATATAATAGAATAAAGTTTTATTGAAGGGTAAATTCTCTACATGTTTCGAATGTATATACATTCATCATCAGGATAATAGAATAAGGAATATAAGAAATACAATAGGTGCAGACAGTCCTAACGGAGCTACAAGATGATGAAAAGGTTTAAGAGTTAGGTATTATTTGGAGAAATTTCAAATATAATGATATACCTAACGAAAGGCCATTCGTAAAGTATAAGCAGAAACAAAGTCAGAAAGTTATCACAGCAGTAAGTTATGTGTCACTGTAGAAGTATTTGTAATCAAGAGAGAAAGAAGCTGATCGTTGCGAAGGACGAATAGAAAGAATTAAGTGAAATGAAGGATCGATTCAATTGGCTAATTAAAGGGACTGATAAAGAAATTATTTTGTGTGTAGTCACATATTAGTGAAACAGCACCGTAAATGTGAGGAGAGAAAATTATATACAAAATTTGAAAAGTAGTAGATGTTCCAATTTATTTTTTTGTCTTACCCTGTACAGACCGCATATTGAAAAGATCAAATTATTTTTAAAAGTTCTTTTTAATGTTTACTTTATGATAATTGATTGAACTTTATCAACTTTATTTTTAATTTTTCTTTAACTATTCAAAAAAATTATACCGAAATTCGTTTATTTTTGGAAGGATTAAACCAAAGTTGCAAAAGCACTTACGGTAAATAATCTAAAAACATTTCGTGGTATTATATTCGAAAATACCATTGGGTAGACATTTTTCTTAGAAAATTTAGTTTTGAATACAAGTATATTTACGATTGTAGGAAAAAAGATTATTGATAAATTAAAAAAATATATTTTTAGTTCCAAATGCCTGAAGGCGCGAAGGACGCACCATGCGCCTTAACCTTAGCTGACCGCCCATATATTACGCCACTTAAGGTAAGATTCATTTGATTTCACTCCAAATTTCTTAAAATGGTTGCTAATGACTCTATCAGTGGCGTGTGGTCCATGGTAGTGGTCAGTGGCGTATTTAGAATATTGCCACGGGGGGGTCTATACCTTTCGTTTTTTTTTCTTTTCTTTCTTTCTTTTTTTAAAAAAGCGCCGCAGGCGAAAATTTTTTCGGTGCCACGACCTATTTTGAACTATCAAAATTTATAATTTCTATGTTTTGATAGCTGAACCCGAAAAAGGAAGAAATTAAGAAATTTTTAAATATAAACGCAATAATGGGAATATATATTTTTTTAAATATTTATGTTTAAAAATATATATTTCTACATAATATAACCGATTCCGAAAATGATTGGTTTTCAAGTTATTTTTGCCATTTTTTTTGCCAAGTTTGGCCATGTTGTTTTGTTATCTGTGACACAGTTACTTAATTATTTGTAAAAACAAAGTATTGCTAATAGTTCCAGTTTGCAAAAAAATTACAAAACTAAGTGAACATCATTTCAATTTTTTAATAATTTTATTTAATAATAATAATAAAGTTCTTTATTCAAAAATTGTAAAATAGAAAATTATTACATTTTGTTATCGGGCGAGGTTCAGTTCATTCTGTCTACAATAAATGCAACAAGGCATCTGATCTGTTCTGAGTTTTTTTTAATGTTGAGCCCACGGGGGGGGGTCCAGACCCCTCGGACCCCCCCCCTAAATACGCCACTGGTAGTGGTGTACTTACTCGTTGTCTTTACTAAACTAGTTCGCGCGAACTACTTTACAATAGTGAACTAGTTCAATGAACTGGAACCTGACACCTGGGGCTGTCTCACTTTCATGAAATTTGACAGCCCGAAAAATTTTATCGATTTGCATTGACTAAAAAGGTCGTCGTCCGATCCCTTAGCGACTTACACTTCCGAAATCCCTTAACAGTTCACACGCGATGACCTGGTTCATTTTACATTTCAGAAATCCCTTAATAGTTCGCGGCAAACTAGTTCGTTTTAAGCTTGAGAACCAGTTTATCTAGTTCACCTTAATGAATAGTTCGTTCGCGAACTACCCATCACTAGTTTATGGAAGTGATGGAAGCACCGATTCCACTGGCTGCCATGACCCAAGAAATTTTTTTGGAATATGTTTATTTTCAAATAATTATTTGGAACGAAATTGTTTGGTCGTCGACCGGCGCTGAGCCGTACGCGAAGTAGTTAACGTTTGTTTTCATCGGAAACTTTTAACTATACGGACGGAGTTTCATGGCAGTTCGGGCGAAATCGGTTATTCGATTTGGAAAGTCGAAAAATCATCAAATAAGTTAACTATACTACGCAACCAAAACTGATGGCAGTGACGCCATAATATTTATCACATAAGATTGTAGTGGCACCGTTGTCATATGTCGTTTCTAGTAACATGGTGTTTACACAACTTGAACTTTCGTCAGAGCCGGACATCAGATTTTTTATTAATATTCATATACCGTGCGAGCAAAAGTTATTTGCAACAAAGAGGGCCTTGCATCTAAGGACGTAATGCTTAGCCGTAGAGCTTAATACCTGTTGAGTGTCAGTAACTACCTGAATTAACAATCAATCAGTTATTCCGTCCTTTATGACAGTCGCTACAAGTAAACAAGTAATTTGATTCATCGCTAATTTTTTCAATTCCTTGAACAATTCACACAATGGGCTTTACGGAACAGCATAAAACATTCATGGTTGAAACGTATTTTCGAAACGGGGTTAGATTAAATTGTGAGTGGCAATACAATCAGGGTTTGTGCATGGAGGATTTCCACAAACATTTTCCAAACGTTGCTTCTATTGCTGGAAATTTTTATCATTGCCTGAAAAGAACTGTGGCTGTGTTTAGGGAAACAGGTTATATACAACACAAAAAAGGAGCAGGAAGACCATTTGTAAAAACAGAAGATTTTGTTGCAAACGTTCGTGAAATAATGCAAAATACGCCAACAAATTGTATAAGACGCCTGTCCCAAGAAGTGGGAAGATCTTATGGAACATGCAGGACTATTCTTACAAACTACAAAAACAGCTAAATTTATTTCCTTATAAAGTGCAAGTATTTCAAGAAATACAAGTCGCAGATTTTGAAAGACGCAGGAATTACTCTCAATGGTTTACCCAAAATTTATTGAAAAGAAATGATTTATTAGACCTGACATTTTTTCCGGATGAAGCCTGGTTCCACCTCTCCGGTTATGTGAATTCTCAGAATATACGCTTGTGGAGTAGTAAAAATCCCCATTTTGCAATTTATGTAATTATTTTTCTTTTTCTTTCTGTATATTCTTACTTTGTTAATTTTGTAAACAACAAAAATAAATTTGTATTTGTCTACTTATTTTATTACTCATTAGTTTGGCATATCATGTCATAATATGAATTTGATGACAAAATTTTAACCTAGATTTGGTTAGATATATCGTCCCCAAATCATTGTGATCTAAACCAAGCCCTACGTTTTTTAATACAAGCCATCTTTGATGCAAATAATTTTTGCCCGCACGATACTACCGCACTTAAAAAATATTCCTTAAAACAAACTATGATTTAAACTACATAAATCGAAATCGAAATGTGAAGGCTCTGCGAGTTTCCGAGGTTAGCGAATAAAACATACAAGGTGAGTCGGAAAGAGATATGATGCTGCAAAGACTTAGGAAAAAAATTCTTATCTTCACGTCTTTTTAACTGAGGTGAAGCAGATATTTCACAGATTGATATTTTTCCTGCTAAATGGATTAGATGAGGAATATGTATCTTCGTCGTGTACCTACACTGTACCGGGTGAGTCAACGATTGCGCGGAGTAATATTAGGCATTCAGGATAAGATTTGTCGATAATGAGCTTTTATATGAAGGTATGGTTGGATATCTGGCACATTTTAAAAATATACAAGTTTCTCGAATAAAGTTTTTCGATATTTTAATAAATAAGGGCATTTTTGAACCTATTTTATGAAAAATGTCAAATTTGACAGGTAACGCAAGTCGTGCAGCTGCTTCAGTATACGTCTTTTTTGGTTTTTAGGTAAGCAAAAACTAACTGCTTTTTCAATTTTTACCTATACCTAATAATAAAAAAAAATCCCATTTGATGCAGACTTTCTTGCGGACACTGTATAAGTATATTGCCATTTTTACAGGGTGTCCCGGATAAAAATGCCCTCTACTACAGGGATCTCGTAAACAGTAAAATATACAGAAATGGTTGAATTAGAAAAAGGTTGCGTCCAACTAAATTCTGTAACGTTGTCTATTCAAATTTAAAAAAGGTAATTATCTATTATACGCACACCACGCCGATTTTAATGATTTTTTCAGGAAACACGTATTTCGATGCGTAGATTACGAATCCGAAAACAAAAGTTGTCGGAAAAGCTTAGTTTCCAAGACATTTCCTTCTTAAGTTACGATTTTTCATGGGTTTGTTTACACCGTGTTTACTTGGGATTTTTATCGTTTTCAGCCACCTCTCACTACTTTTTAGGTTACACAGGATATACTAATTTAAACTGTTCAGATATCAGCTAAAACAAACATATTTTACACAGAAAACGCGCATTTTCCTTCTTTTAACCGCGATTTTCCACTATGGGAAGCCATCGAAGAAACGAGGCTAGGGTAAGTTTAAGTTTTAGATTTTATGTTGGCAACCGTGAGTAATATTTGGTGCGAAACTACTTAAATTTAAATTAATCTAGTGGGGGCGATTTTTTCAATTTTTTTTGTTTCTACAATTTTTCTTCAATGCGGCTTTATTTTCATTATTAAGTTTGGTTTTTATTAGAACGCTATTCCAAAAAATGAATTTCACTGAATTTTTAGTATTAACTAATGCTTATTTGCCGCTTATTGATTATTTATTGGAGCTCGGAATATTTGTATCTGAAATTAATGTACTGCTATTTAAACAAATTTTAATAAATTCAGGCCATTCATTATATGGCCCAATAACATCTTGCACAAGCCATATCAAATTCCCTAAAAAGCCAAAATTCGATCAATTACTAAAGTTTTCGAAATATGATATAGTTTATTACCTGGCCTAAACCTCATTTTATAGGCAATATTCATTTTTCTTGTTAAATCCATTGTTTCTAATTAATTATAAACTCACGTTTTCAAAAGTTCCTTAATTTAACCTAAATAAAAAGACGGACACTGAAAAGTAGTGGAAAGCACTTTTAAAAACGAAAAAAATTGAAAAAAGAGCGCCCACTTGAATGATTTAAATATGAATAGTTTCGCACCAAATATTACTCATGGTTACCAACATAAAATCTAAAACTTAAACTTACCCTAACCTCGTTTGTTCGATGGCTTCCCATAGTGGAAAATCGTGGTTAAAAAAAGGAAAATGCGCGTGAAAACGCGCATTTTCCTTCTTTTAACCACGATTTAAATTAATATATATCCTGTGTAACCTAAAAAGTAGTGAGAGGTGGCTGAAAAACGATAAAAATCCCAAGTAAACACGATGTAAACAAACCCATGAAAAATCGTAACTTAAGAAGGAAATATCTCGGAAACTAAGCTTTTCCGACAACTTTCGTTTTCGGATTCGTAATCTACGCATCGAAATACGTGTTTCCTGAAAAAATCATCAAAATCGGCGTGGTGTGCGTATAATAGATAATTACCTTAAAAAATTCTGAATCGTTCGGGCAAAACCGAATTTTCGCGATTTCGTTTTTATTTTTTTCTGACTATTCGAAGAGATATGTCAAAATTAAGGGTATGTTCTTATTGCCATCCTTTCTCCTTTACAAGTTGGTAGAATTAGATTTTTAATCCGACATTTCGCTTTTTCACATCCAGCATCAATTTTGTTTTTTTAAATAGTCCGAAAATTTTATTTTATTAATAATAAAATAAAGTTGATGGTGGTAGTGAGAAAATGAAACGTCGGATTGAAAATCTAATTACACCAACTGATAAAGTAGAAAAAATGACAATGAGAATATAACTCCGATAGAAATTCCGAAATATTTAGCATTTTCTTTCACCAAATCATTAAGATTCTAAATACGCAATTTTGCCTCAATTGAGCCACCTTTGTATCTGTTCCCTTTTTCGACATCCCCATGTACTCGCACCCTGTATATTTGCCACTGTCATCAGTTTTCGTTGGGGACTATAGACACTTCACAAGACCTTTTTTGACAAATGCGAATGGCTAACTGGAGGTCACACATTGCGTTAGTTTCTTGGCGTTGAAACTTTAAGAGGCTTTTCGGATAAAAACCGACCACAAGAAATATAATTTTTTGAAGCACACACACTTCATAATCCCACCGCACGCCACTGAGTTTATTTCCAAATTCCATCCTATACGAGATTGTTTTATAATATTCAAAGAGTTTGTTTAACAAAAACAACGACATAATAAAACAATTTAACAAAGTTACTATTTTAAAGTAATTTACTCAAGTTAATTTTTACGATACAAAAGCAGCAATTTGGCATAATACTTCTACATCTGACCCTGCCACAAACATGACATTTGCTCGGAAACTGGGGTTAATACAAGAGACAAAAAGGGGCAATCGTAGAATATTGCATTAGGTACTACAGATTTGATAAAACATTGGTTTTTTAACGCCCTCATAAATACTTACATATTACTTATTGTAAAGGGGCCTACAGACACACGAACATGTATTAGTACATGTACGTGCGTTGATGTGTGTGGATCACATTTCTCTACAGACACAAGTACTTGTATGTCAGTCTTCTAGGCGTTGCGGTGTCAGCATGTCGAGTGACGATGAGCTAAACTTATTGGCAGTGGCTTGCGTGCGTGTTATAAAAAAAGACAACAACAATTAAATAAAAGGCCTATGCCACGAAGAAAATGGGTGAAAGAATGGTTTTTGCAGCGGACTGAATATACTCATATTAATCTACTTGAACAGCTACGATTAGAACCTGACGATTGGCAAAACGATCTTCGCATGGATGAAGATAGTTATACAACACTCCATGTTCAAATCAAACTACAACAACAAAACTAACCCGTCACTGATAAAATCCTTAATGGCCGTTTGCACCGCCTTTCTTAAAGTTAAAGATTAGCTAGGGCGAACCTTATACTTAAGCTCACCTTAAGATTGAATTCTCAACGTCATTCAATCTATTGCCAACCTATAACCTATTTCGCGTTGATTTTTTGAGTTTATTATTTTAATAACTAACATTTAAAGAAAATCAATATCGTCGGTACATTATTTAGGTAGTATCTGATATATTACAAAAATATCAATTTATTTCATTGCTAATTTTGAGAGAATTGTACAGTGAAAGAACAATGAGTGACAATGACATAATAATGTTAAAAAAAATCTTACCCGATATTTTCCGCTATACAATTCTCCTAAAATAAGTTATGAAATTCCTTGATATTTATTAAATAAAGTTAAATCAAAAGAATTTCCGTTGCACGTCATCAATCAGCTGATAATTGAAAATCGGTCAGGAAACATAAGAAAGTTAAATTTGGGCAAAAAATATATAAATTTCATGCGATATTGAATGTAAAAGAAACTTAATGTATTCTTCTTTGATACTAAGCCGCTTAAAGGAAATGTTTTTTTGAATTTAACCTTTTAAAAATTAATATCATTCGAATTTTTTGGGCTAACAGTTGGCGACAGAATTGTCAACGCATCGGTGATGCCAGTTTTTTTCTTGGCGAATTTTGATTGACGTTTATTGTTTTCATTTCGTGTTTTCGTGAGTTTATTTAAGTCGTTTTTAACTAAAACTGCAAATCCTTTTATAAATAGGATTAAAAACTGTTCTTTTAAGAACAACAAAGGGATACATACACATTTCTGTTGATTACGTTGTTTACCTTTATTGAAAAATGCCAAAGCATTTAAATAGCCGGTGCAAAGAGCTAATTGCTTCTCTAATAAGCTATTTTGATGAATAATGTAAAAACAATGGTCCTTGACAGCAGTTTAGAGAAGTAAGTTTAAAGTTAAATGTTAAGGTCTACGGAAGTATTTTGATTACAAACTGGCAACACTGCTGATATTCGAAGGTATGACGTGCAACGGAAATTATTTTGATTTAACTATATGTCAATTATTACCTATAGAATATCAAGTCGATAATGATTTTCTTTAAATTTTGTAGAAAACATAAATAAATCCACGCAAAATAGGTTATAGGTTGGCAAGCATGTTGATACTCCCACCTTAAATTAAAATGGAATGCACCGGGTCTGCTAGGGTTTCAAGAACTTTGACAACGGCGTCAATCTGGTAATTTTTTTAGTAACTTTTGCACCGAGTCTTTTCTCCCCTAATTGTTTTGTCGTTTCATTTTCATTGGTCATCCAAAAAAAACGGTTTTTGGTCAAAACTGTTAAAATAATCAGCCCTGTTGTACATTTTTCTAGGAAACCAAAAATAATCAAATTAATTTTGTCGACTTCATCGACATCAGCAATGAGTTCTAATAAATCCATTTTTCCTGTTTAGGTTGACTTGGACTTGACTGACGTTTAAGTTATATTATTTTTTTCAATGGTTTAAGGTTAGATTTCCAAGATAAGCCGAATAATTCTGGGGCTTAGCTTTTTTCGACTGGAAGCCAAGCTTTAGGCAAAAAGTCAACGCGTGCAAACCAAATTCTGGAGATAAGGTGAACCTTAGATTAAGTAGCATCTAATCCAAGCGATGCAAACGGCCATAAAACAAACAAACTCTCGTCTCCACACCTTCATACATGTGCGCGCAAGCGGGAACAGTAAACATGTGCGTCGGTTTTGTTGTCGGTATTTTGTCTACACACTGGCGAACATCAACGCGCGTACATGTACTAATACATGTACGTGTGTCTGTAGGTCCCTTTAGACTGTTGGTCAATGATAAACAACATACATACAGTGTGTCCGCGGATGGGGTCCCCAAGGAGGAAAAATCTTTATTATTCATTATACGATCAAAAGTCATTCTCTACAGTGAGGACCTAAAGTCCTTTCCTCCCCCCTCTAACTTCTAAACCGTTCGGTATATTTTAATGAAATTTTGAACGATAATATTTGAGCAAGTCTTGCACTTTTTGACATACCAATGACAGCTTTAAATGTCAAGATGACAGCTGGGTCCGCTTTTGGAATATTTTTTTAAATGGAACACCCTGTATATTTTTACATTTTTAAAGTCCACATAAAATTATAATTATTTTTTATTAAACGCATTATTTGTCTATACTTCATAGTTTCCGAGATATTGACTCTCGAAAAGTGACATTTTTGAATTTTGACAGCTTATAACCTTCTAACAGTACGTCTTAGAGCAAAACGGCTTACATGTCCCTATCTTCAATTTTTATTATCTTCCCAAAAAAATCAACTTCCAGTTAAACCGGAACAACTATATTTCCTGCTTTCGAGTTACATCCAGTTTAACCGGAAGTTGATTTTTTTTTGGAAGATAATAAAAATTGAAGATAGGGACATGTAAGCCGTTTTGCTCTAAGACGTACTGTTAGAAGGTTATAAGCTGTCAAAGTTCAAAAATGTCACTTTTCGAGTGTCAATATCTCGGAAACTATGAAGTATAGACTAATAATGCATTTAATAAAAAATATTTATTAATTTTATGTGGAATTTAAAAATGTAAAAATATACAGGGTGTTCCATTTAAAAAAATATTTCAAAAGCGGACCCAGCTGTCATCTTGACATTTAAAGCTGTCATTGGTATGTCAAAAAGTGCAAGACTTGCTCAAATATTATCGTTCAAAATTTCATTAAAATATACCGAACGGTTAAGAAGTTAGAGGGGGGGGGGGGGGGGGGACGGACTTTAGCTCCTCACTGTATATATAAAAAGTTCTGCTTGTTGAGAAAATAAATTCACGATGAAAAAATATTAGATCAGATGTACAGGGTTATCCAACCAAGACTAGACAAGACGATTTTTTGACTTTTCCTGTACTTTTATAAAAAAACTGAAATAGCCATCTTAAGTCATTTTCTCCCGCGAATTCGAATATCTTCAGCAAAAAATAATTGAACATCAAACAAAAGTACTAGGGGTCACTTTGATATTTTTTTAAATAGAACCCCCTGTATATTTTTACATTTTTAAATTCCACATAAAATTATAATTATTTTTTATTAAATGCACTATTAGTCTATACTTCATAGTTTCCGAGATATTGACTCTCGAAAAGTGACATTTTTGAACTTTGACAGCTTATAACTTTCTAACAGTACGTCTTAGAGCAAAACGGCTTACATGTCCCTATCTTTAAATTTTATTATCTTCCCAAAAAAATCAACTTCCGGTTAAACCGGATGTAACTCGAAAGAAGGAAATATAGTTGTTCCGGTTTAACTGGAAGTTGATTTTTTTGGGAAGATAATAAAAATTGAAGATAGGGACATGTAAGCCGTTTTGCTTTAAGACGTACTGTTAGAAAGTTATAAGCTGTCAAAGTTCAAAAATGTCACTTTTCGAGAGTCAATATCTTGGAAACTATGAAGTATAGACTAATAGTGCATTTAATAAAAAATAATTATAATTTTATGTGGAATTTAAAAATGTAAAAATATACAGGGTGTTCCATTTAAAAAAATATCAAAGTGACCCCTAGTACTTTTGTTTGATGTTCAATTGTTTTTTGCTGAAGATATTCGAATTCGCGGGAGAAAATGACTTAAGATGGCTATTTCAGTTTTTTTATAAAAGTACAGGAAAAGTCAAAAAATCGCCTTGTCCAGTCTTGGTTGGATAACCCTGTACATGGTGTTAATAAATTAGGAAAATATGAAAATGCTTCAAGAGTGAAGTATTATCTTTAACAAGAAATTTATAAAACAAAGTTGTTTATAAACTAGCATAAAGACTAAATACAAGTTTTAAAATAAAAATTCGAATATTTTAAAATTATTCTATACAGTGTGTCCGCTTGAGTTCTGTACATATGGAAAACTTTTTTATTATTAACTTTACCAAAAAAAGTTATTCTTTATAAAAAGTTCTGCATGGTCCAAGACCTAAAATGCAACCATCAAATATTGAAATTTTCTAGTCATATACGAGGTTTGTCAAAAAACGTGAATTTTTACCAAGAATGTAAATTTTACCCAAGCGTAAAGTACCTTTATTTTTGACATTATCAAAAATTGATATGAAAAAAAGTTGATCAGAACTAGAAACTACGGCTAAATGTGCAATTATACGCATTTATGTTGAAAAATTATTTTATTGATTTATTAATAATTATTTAATTTTTTAATTATTTAATTAATTTAATGCGTGTTATTGCACATTTAGACGTGGTTCTTAGTTCTGATCAACTTTTTTTAATAACAATTTTTGATAATGTCAAAAATAAAGGTACTTTACGCTTGGGAAAAATTTACATTCTTGGGAAAAATTCACGTTTTTTGACAAACCTCGTATATGACTGGAAAATTTCGATATTTGATGGTTGCATTTTAGGTTTTGGACCATGCAGAACTTTTTATGAAGAATAACTTTTTTTCGTAAAGTTAATAATAAAAAAGTTTTCCATATGTACAGAACTCAAGCGGACACACTGTATAGCTACCTCCCACCTCGACACACTTTTCCGCTAACTTAATAAATTTACCGTATACACTTTACGAATGATTTGCGGCAAATTCAGTTCATGTATTGCTTCTTCTATGCGCTCTTTTAATGTAATCATGTGGATGATTATGTGAGTAAACCTTTTGTTTTAAGGCTCCCCACAAAAATAAATCTAATAATGTAAGATCAGGCGACCTAGCTGGATAATGAATTCGGCCATACCTCCCTATCCATTTGCGCCAAAATGATTATTTAACCATTGTCTGACCAAGGATGTGCAATAAGCAGGACATCCGTCTTGTTGCCAAAACATATTATTACGTACTTCTGGCTCTAACGTATTAAGAAATGGTAAAACAAAATTTTCCAAAATGTTCAAATACACGTGTTGGTTTAAATTTATCTATCTAGCTCTATAAAATATGGGCCAACGATCCGATCCAAAAAAATTCCACACCATACATTAACTTTTTTGTAACGTTGACTTCGTTTGTTTATTACATAATTAGGATTCTCGTAAGCCCAATGACGACTATTTTGTGAAGATACATGCCCACTTGTGCAAAATGTAGATTCATCAGTAAAAAAAAATAAACCTATGAAATCTTCGGTTTTCAAGAAACTTTTCACCATCCATAAACAAAACTCTAAACATCTAAATATATATTTTTTTAAACCCAGATATGCCTATTGTCCTTTTAAAAGGACATTTTGTAACGGATTTTTTAAATAGCTTTATTGACTAATAAAGCTTATCAACAAAAGATGGCAGTACTAACATTATTTAAGGACATTCCAAATCACATGTTTTATGATCCTACTTGGTGTTATAACGTTTTTTTAAGTGAATTAGAATATTTTAAGGTTTGTGATTTTTAGAAAATGACGGAGCCTATTGATTTGAAGCTAGTAGGGTAAGTGCTAACTTGCAAAGATTTATTTTTTTTACATGATTGTTAGGTCAAATGGTTACACCTTTGGGTTTTTATGAAAAACTGAGGTTGTGATAAAAAAAACATATATTTAGCCCAATAATTTTTAGTGTCCTTTTAAAAGGACAATAGGCATTAGAGTGTATTTTTCTTATTTTTAGGGGTTTGAAGTTAAATGAACTTTACGAAGTCTGGAAGAAGATGACTACTTTTATTACCTTGAATACCTGAAATAAATATTGCCATGTTGCCTCCTATAAATTCAGTCGAAGATTTGACAGATGAAGATTCTGAAGACGAGGATTATGTAAATATAAACAACTTGGCCGGTTCTCAGCTCTTGGCTCCAGCAGAAACTTTGATCAAAGGTACAGGCATTAGTGAAGATGAAAATTTAGCTATCGCAACTGCCGCTGGAACTAATTTGAATGCTCCCAGTGGAGAAAACTTGACAGAAATAGGGATGAAGAAGATGACATCCCTTTAGGTATTTTTCAAGCAGTAAAGAAAAGCTACATATGGCCTAAGACAGATGTATCCTTACCAGATGTCCAGTGGCCAGCTATGTATAAAGGAAAAAGTGGTATTTTCCTATTATTATGTATTGTCTTGACGCTGCTGAACAAAAGGCCTGGCAGCTACATAAACACCAAGATGGAAAATGGATCATTTGAATTTTCGAAAGACAGTAGTGGAGACGTTGCTGGAAAAATACAAAAATAGTCGGAAAAAACGAAGCAGGCCTAATTCGCTTAAACATTTAGAATCACGAATAGATAACAGATCCAACAACATTGTATCCCAACCAAAACAAACACGTTGTAGAGTTTGCCATAAAAAAGTTCAAAGAAAATGTATAAAATGTGATGTGGCTTTACATGTTGAGTGTTTTGTAACATATCACAATAAATTAGAATAGGTCTTATGCTAACTGTAGATCTTTTTTCTGTAACTAGGGGTTACGTATTTTTTATATTAACACTATAACTCAGTTTTTTTACGTTTAGTAATAAAATGTTTTAAAATTATTATATATATTATTTTTTATTTTAGTAGTCTGGTATGCCTATTGTCCTTTTAAAAGGACATTGGTTTTTCAGAGAACCAAAATTCAAATATTTTTTGAATATTTTTTTGGCAATATTTAGCCTTGAACTAAACATATTACCTAGTTTTTTTTTAAATTTTCAAAAAAAAAATATAATTCAGGCATATCTGGGTTTTAATATAGTTATAGTTAACCCATATCTTTAAATACCTATATTTTTAGTGTCAAATTGTCTAATAATTATTGAAAAGTAAACAAACCATTACATTAACGAAACATTATTTTATTATATTAGGTACTATAGGTACCAACCTACAACCTACAACAAAATTTACAGGAACTTATAAAGAGAATAATTAAAAGAAACATAATATTATTCAAATACTTAGTAAAAACACATTTATAAAATTAAATCCATTAAACGATTTTTGAGGTCAACAAACCGATCAATGACACTTTCAACATCGATGACAATATCGCAGTTAATGTGCATCAAAGCCAAACCAGACAGTCTTTCTTGAGCCATATTGCTTCTGGTCCAAGATTTTAACCGCTTAAGAGCAGAAAATGACCTTTCGCAAGATGCAACACTTGCTGGAAGAGTAAGTAACAGAATAAATAATTTAAGCAGAAGAGAAAAAACTCTTTACTTTCGTCACATTTCCTAAACAAAAATTCGATGGGAGAATCTTGATTTATCTCTGCATTTGATAATCTCCACAGGTCAGTTTCTGCTCTTAAACGTTGAAACAACATCTCTGGATCCACAAATGGCTCAAGAAGAGAGCACAAATTATTGATTGACTCGTCGTCGTCGTTGGGTCTTACAGTATGTAGATTTTCCAGAATTTTGAGGTCAAAAGTTGAAAAAAAATTCTTATCAAATCTAAACTGTCTTCTATGAATGATCTATAATCGGTATATTATCTCGAAATTATATAATAATCTTCAGAATTATCAGCAGGTACTCAGGGATTCTATTATAAAATATTTATAAGTATAAGAGGGCACTCAAGTTTGGTTAGGTTTAGGATCCAGGGGGGGGGTAATTACCCCCCTTACCCTCCCCCGAAATCCGCGCTTAAGTGTTCATCTTTGGCTTAAACGGTATAATTTTGTTTTCCCTAAAAATTGTGTGTAATTCACTTTTGCTTAAATCCACTGTTTGTGCACGCTTCCTTAAAGATAATACCGAATTTTCTAAAACTGACCCTATTTCTCATAATGTAGCTGCGTCCATTTCAACGTATTTTTTCTTTGATTTCTTTAAATTCATCACCGACCCAGTTTCATTAAATTTTTTAAATAATTTTCGCAATCTTTTTTTTGACACAGGCGTATTAGACAATTTTTCATGAAAAACATCTATAGCGTATTTATAAGACACATTTCCAATGCCGTAACATTGTATTAAATAAATACGCTCCTCTTTGGTTAACATTTTCGAAAATACCTTTACGAAAACAAAATACTGATAGACGTAAATAAAATGCTGACATAAACATGAACGTATACAAAATCGGCTATATTGATTTTTGTTGTAAAATGCAAATAATTAAATGAAAACGATAATAATTATTAAAATTTTATTTTAAAATATTCGAATTTTTATTTTGAACCTTGTATTTAGTCTTTATGCTAGTTTATAAACAACTTTGTTTTATAAAATTTTTGTTAAAAATAATAAATAATGGTACTTCTCTCTTGAAGCATTTTCATATTTTCCTATAAAGATTTTTTGATCCTAATTTAATTTTCTCAACAAGCAGAACTTTTTATAAAGAATGACTTTTGGTCGTAAAATGAATAATAAAGATTTTTTCTCCCTTGGGGACCCCATCCGCGGACACACTGTATAGTCTTCCCTGTATTTAAATGTCAGAGTGAGGATTTTAAAGTGTTACAACGCAATATCTGAAAAACGGCTAGAAATATTTTAGTCAAATTTTGGGACGTGGATAGAGAGGTTGGGGGACAAATTTAAAAATATTTTTGACATTTACCCCCCTCCAGATTTTATGTGGCTAGTGACAAATTTGAAATGTCAAATGGAAAGGTATTTATTTTTTTCGATAATTCGATTCCTCGTCAATAATTACGTAAGTGAGCAGAAAATTGTTACATTTACTCTACTGGTTGCTTAGTTACGAATTTTTCAATTAATAAAATTGGAATACTTAAAACTACACATTTTAAATCATGACACCTACCTCCTATGATTATTGTTTATCCAAACCTTTAATTATGTTGTATCCTAGGAAACCACTTTTGACTTTGACAAGTAGTAATAATCTGATTCTGATTCAAACGTATTTTCTGTTGATAAAGTTCATTATTCAGTGCAATTATGGAACAATCTTATGACATTGAAATAGACATGTTGTTAATTCTGGGAGAATGTAGAAAAAACTACCGACTACCGGGAAGCGGCGCAATTGTGGACTGTTAGGTTTCCCGCCATTCAAACATCTCATATGGCATTTAAGCGATTAGAAGATCGAGGTCGCAGCACGGGAATCCTTAAAAATAAGAACAGAGTTAGAAGACAAACAAAAACTAATGACGATAGGGCCGTTGGAGTGTTGGGTGTAATAGCTGTAAATCCTCATGTTGGTTCAAGGGAACTTGCTCGTGATTCAGGAATGTGCCAAAAATCGGTACTGGCTATTTTACACCAGCACAATTTTCACCCTTACCACATAACTCTTCATCAGGAATTGTATGGCCAAGACTTTCAAAATAGGATTACATTTTGTACGTGGTTACAAACTTTAATTCACGAAAACAATGCATTTTTAAGAAAGATAGTATTTTCTGACGAAGCTACATTTACCAATTGTGGTCAGGTAATTATTTAAATTAATATGGATTAATGTAACTTTTAATAATCAAAAATAAGTAATCCACTACTTGATAGGTATACATAGATAAATACATATCTAAACACCCGTTAACGGGTGTTTAGAGAATATTCTCATACATTTAGATTTATTTTTAATTTTGTACTAATTCAATCAATTTTGCTTTTCTTAATTTAAGGTCAACCAGCACAATTTACACTATTGGGCACCTCAAAATCCTCACTGGATGAGATTTCTGCCAAACCAACATCATTGGTCGGTTAATACCTGGTGTGGCATAGTCGGAGATAGAGTCATTGGACCACATTTTTTGACCGTCACCTAAATGGAGAAATGTATAATTTTTTACAAACCGATTTGCCACAACTTCTGAATAATAATGGAAATCAACAAGGACTATGGTTTCAGCAAGATGGTGCTCCGCCACATTTTGCCCGACAAGCTCGAGATACACTAAATGAAATGTTTGGAAACAGATGGATTGGTCGTGGTGGTCCTGTAAATTGGCCTGCAAGGTCACCAGATTTAACCCCATTAGATTTTTTCTTGTGGGGATTTATAAAAGATAAAGTCATGGCTACACCACCGACCACACCAGAAAACATGAAAGATCGTATTCAACAAGCATGTAATTTAGTAACTCCTTAAATGTTAACTCGCGTGCGCAACTCATGTCAAAAAAAATTGCAAAATGTTTAGAAATGGATGGGGGTCATTTCGAACACCTTTTGAAGCATGATCGTCGTTGAATTTAAGGAATTATCATAGTTTTAAGTATTCCAATTTTATTTATTGAAAAATTCGTAACTAAGCAACCAGTAGAGTAAATGTAACAATTTTCTGCTCACTTACGTAATTATTGACGAGGAATCGAATTATCGAAAAAAACAAATACCTTTCCATTTGACATTTCAAATTTGTCACTAGCCACATAAAATCTGGAGGGGGGGGTAAATGTCAAAAATATTTTAAAATTTGTCCCCCAACCTCTCTATCCACGTCCCAAAATTTGACTAAAATATTTCTAGCCGTTTTTCAGATATTGCGTTGTAACACTTTAAAATCCTCACCCTGTATAATGTGGCAAATCAGGCAGAAAACTTTTTGTGCCATTTTATAATCGTCCAGGAGACGACCGCATGAATTCCTACGTCATCAAAAAACCGTCCGTTTAGAGTCCAGTGGTTCCCAACAGCTGTTCCGCGGAACACCGGTGTTCCGCAAACCTCTTCCAGGTGTTCCGCAAAATAATTTAGTAATATCAACTAATCTGAATCATGAGATAGTAATTGATGAACTCATTACTTCACCGCAAATATGTTGATAAAGGTGGTGTTCCGCCATTTTCCTATTGCTACCAAAACTGTTCCGCCACTAAAAAAAGGTTGAGAAACACTGGTTTAGACTATAGAATATTATTTAACGAGCATGTCATGTAGGCCATAATAAACGGGAAGGATTAGAATACAATTCATAACAGTTCTAGATTTATTATGCATATTGCTCTTACTATCATAAGTACACTGAGAAAATCTCCAGCAGAAACATCTTTACTGATGTATTTTTGGCTATCCCAGCTAAAATATTTGCTAAAGTTGCAAATTGACTTTCTTGTAGCAGTAAAATAAGGTTTACTGATGTCTTTCTATTGATTTTAATAAGTACTTTGCTGTTGGTAATAAATATTTTCTTAAATATTTCGCAATAGCAAAATACGTAATTGTAAGAGCAAAAAACTTTTTCAAAAGAATTTTTATTTATCCTGAGAAAAAATGTTGCTGCCCCAGCAAAGAAAATTTATTAGATCCGGTATTCGGGTGTTTCCGTGTCGCCATTCGGTGTCCGAGCCTGTTGTCGCGCCGTTCGCGCATCATTTCGCCAAGTTTAGTCTTGAGGGAGAGGGTGGGGCTCATTCATCGCCTTACACATTTTTTTTTTCTGTGTTTGTGACCCGCGGCTAGCTGTATTCACAGAACTCCAATAAGCTGTATTTTGATGGAGTAGGTACAAGAAAAGTTGAAAGTTGGGAGGCCACCTTTAAATTTAGAAGAAGACTATAATGCAAATTTGGGAAATTTTTTTGATGATTTTCCATTTCCATGTCCTTAGTTGAACACAGGCATTAAATTGGTAAGTTTTGTTTGTATAATCTTACACATAATAGGTATACTTATTTTTGTTTGTTTTTATGCATAATTCGGTAAATCATTTATTTGTGTATTTTTAGAGAGAGGCAGTTTTTAACAAAAGGTTTCCTGATTGTATTGACGTCATACAATATACTAGTAGAACGTTTCTGCAGGAATAATAGCAAAGTTGAAAGAACGAAAAATCAGCGGATACGGCCTTGAAGAAAATATTGGTAAGTTAAAATGTTTCATTTTGTATATATTTGTATGTAATATTAACTACTATTGGCTATGCTTGAACTAAGAATCATACATACATAACCTTATACCGTGCGAGCAAAAATTATTTGCATCAAAGAGGGTCTTGCATCTAAGAAAGTAATGCTTAGCGGTATCAATTAATCAGTTATTCCATTATCTTTGATAGCCGTTACGGGTAATTTTATTTAAACCAAGCCCTACGTTTTTTAATCCAAGCCCTCTTTGATGCAAATAATTTTTGCTCGCACGGTAGTAACCTGAATCAATAATTTAGGTAGCAGATCATTGACCTGAATGCTCAACGGGAGGCTTAACTGGTAGTAGTGTCAACTTTTTTTTTGACATTTGAAGTCTGAACTTTTTAGTAAAATTTAATAATAATAATTGCAGTCGTGCATACATTGGTGTCACAATGACAAACACCGATAAGTTGTCTTATTCTTGACTTCGCTTGGTTTCTTCCTGGTCCTTCGTTTCCAGAATTTTTGATTACCCCTACTGTAAATATTTAATCAACATTTTCCGTTCCAGAATGATCATCTTACAGAAAAAATAAAGGCAAAATGTGAGAAGCTACAACAGTTTAACCTAACTGTTCAGCCGTTCGGAGTCATAGTGGGAAACCTTGCCTCTCCAACATGTTATAGTTGTAACAGTGCTGTATCGTTATTATTATTATTATTATTAGGTGCATATAGTCCTGTTTTTATTATTTCATGTTATAAATAAGTTTCTATAAATTATTTTTCTTTTATAGCCTGGTAGAGTATTATAATTATTTTTTCCTCATTTTTTATAAAAAAGGTTTGTAAAATGAAACTTTTATTATTATTAATTATTAGGTGCTTTATGTTATAACTTATAACGTTCATATAAATCGTTTTTTGCATAACGTGTGTTAAATATTTGGTTCTTGTCGTATTTTTTTATATAAAAAATATTTATTTCATTTAGCTTTTTCCTTTTATTCCTATATACCTTATATTTGAACCTTATCCTCACGGCATTAATATTACTACATGCTTAATGTACTCTATTTTATTTATTAGCCTCTAAATTGTCTTTTTTATTGCAGCAAATTTTATTTTGTTTTTACCCTGGATGAAAGTACGCCTGTGTCACAAATTCGAGTGCATGTACGGGAACCTTGAACATTATAAGAAATACATCAAAGTCGAAATCAAAAAGTGAAACTGATTTAAATTTTACATTATGTATTTCTTACAGTTTTTAAGATTCCGATACTAGCACTTGAATTTGTGACACAGGCGCACTTTAACCCATGGTAAAAACAAAAAAAAATTTGCTGCAATGAAAAAAAACCTTTTTAAGGGTAAGAAAGCACCCTCTTGTGCTAGCTATATAATTTTATTGTAGAAGGAGAGACATTTTTTGTTATTAGAAAAAGTATTTTTACCAACAGCAAAAGATTTATAAGGTACAAGAAAGATCCTTTCTTCTCTAAATAATCTTATTTACTACTGCAAGAGAGACGTTTTTACTATATAAAAAAAAAGACCACTGTAGCAGAAATTTGTTGTTTCTGTAGCAAAGAATTTTATAGTTACATTATATAGTTTTATAAGTACAGCAACGTTACTTTTTAGATATAGCAGAATTACTTTATAGCTATAACAGAATTATTCTTGCAAAGTAGCTTTATTACCACAGCAAAGTATGTCCAGCAGAGTGCATTCTCCTGGTACAGTAATATGCTTGGCTGTCCCCCATTTAGCAAAATATTTTAGCTATGGTTGCTAAAATTTTCGCTAGGAATGAAAAGAAATTTTCTCAGTGTATTATGCGCCTATTATTAACTCTGATAGATACAAATATTAATTGTGAATATTATCTTGGTTTGTCTCGCCCCTTGGCGGAAATGCCTGGCGGACTATCCTAAAGGCATGATACTAATACTGATATTAGTATCATGGTACTAGTAGTTAAATTAGTATCATGTCCCAACCATAAACATTTACCTTTAGATAAGCAAACAATAATCACGCAAGTAGCAAATTTATGGCCCTGCGAATGTAAACACAACCACAATGGAATATGCATGCGCACTGCAAAATTATCGAATAACGAATGGAAAAATAGACAGGTCCGGGCTTTAACATTTTGTTTGTGTGGCCTAGGCCTAGTTAGATGTATGGAGAAAAAACTCACAGTCGCCTCCACAAATATATTGAAAGTCAATTTAATAGGGAACTTTCCATTTTTTTTTCGATAATATGATTTAGTTAAGCCTAAAATAGCTATTTACCTAACTTTTGAATATGTGTTACTTATTTCAAAGAAATTTAATAATTTTTAATTAACTATAACAATCACGTACATATGTAACAGTAACTAATTCTGAGAAAAAAAAGTAATCTACAAGTTATAATTGATATATTATTGATTTTGACATAATCGTGCCGAAAAATTTTTCCGCACTAGTGTGGAAAAACCAATTTTCCGCACGGATTTTTGACATAATCGTGCCGAAAAAATTGCAAAAGAATTGCATGTTAATTCTAGTTAGCTGTTATGTTAAAACGACTTACAGAAAAGTTAGTTCATAAAATCTGATTTTTACTAAACACAAAAGAGTTAAAATAACTATACATTTTAAGTTAAATTTGATTTATTTTAATTGATTATAAATTTTTTTGATTCTCACGTCCAGGATTTCTAACAGTGTAGTGTGGAAAAACCAATTGTCCGCACGGATATCATTGCGGAAAATTGATTTTTCCACACGTCTGTAGGAAAATAATATTCCCCAATTATTACTCCTTAAAAATCAGTAAAAACTTGGTAAAAATTCTTTAAAGTTTCGCGCGTGTCAAAAGCATTTCAAACGACCTTTTAAGCGCGCCAAGCCCGATGACGTCACGAAGTATGACTTTTCCGTCATCCGTCATCCGTCATCCTGACCGGTGGCCGACCTACCGAGTTTGCATTTGGATTGCCGTGTGTTATTGTTATTGTATTGTTGTTTTAAGGTGGAATTCTCAACAAACCCAACGTCGTTCAAATTATTGCCAACCTATAACCTATTTCGTGGATGTCACACCGAGTAACACATGAATTATACTTCGTGACGTCACGACCCGTTTTTACCCGTTTGGGATAATTTGAATTTTGGGGCGTTTTTAAATATTGCTAGCGGTCTTTTGGGACGAAATATTATGTTGTTTTTTTTGCTGCCATATGTTTTATGACAATATACACTTTTATACTTTATAGAATTTTTTCCCCATTTAAAATTTTTGTCAAGTTCCCTATTGGGGGGGTGTACTGTACATGTTTCGGTACTAGAAAGTACCATCATCAGCACCGAAGGGCCCAAGTGCCACAACGCGAAGAAATGTAAAAAAAGGGAAATCCCTTTCGAGTACTTATTTCATTACCGAGTTTTAATTTTTTACCTTTGTTTTCGCCAACTATACAAATAGTTCTTGTCCTTTTATGGTTTTAATATATATATACCGGGTGTCCACGGAAAGTGGCTCGCCCCTCTAACTTTTTTGTTTTTCAAGATAATGAAATAAAATTCGGAGGATTTGTATACGACATAAAACTGCATTATTTGACAGGTGACTCAACATTATGGGACTTCCGGTTTAACCGGAAGTGACATAAACTTTCGATTTTTAAATGAGACACCTGGTATATTTTTACTTTTTTTGACTCCATATAACATTCTTAATACAACGATGTGTCACTTTGTCACTTTTTGTCACCAAGAAAATATTTTTTTTCCAAATTTATTGTTTTATCTAGAGGGCTATGAATACCTTAAAATCACTTATTTCAGTTCTTTAATTTTGGGAAAAATACAATTTTACTATTTTTGGTCCAATGCTATGTAAAATTTAATCTTTAAAGTTGTATAACTCATTTTTTCTAAATGGCAACATGGTGGCTCGGGTTAAGAAAAAAGAGGATTTTATTACGATTATTTTGATACCATACACTATTAGGTTTTAGAAAAGCTGCAATTAAAAAACTTTAAAAAGTTAACTTGGAACTTTCCTAAAATGAAGCATCTTTTGAGAATAAATTTAGATTTAAATGCATCAAGTAGCCTGTGATCAGTAAAATTGATAAAACAAAATCATGCCTTGAAGAAAATTGAAATGCCAACAGCTTCTGCCAAAGTAAATAAGTTTGTTCTTTAAAAAACATGGAAAATAATAGTTTTACAAGGAGTAAAAAAGTTGATATGTTATTAGTGTTTGGAGAATGTAGAAATAATTCAACCGATGCTGCACGACTTTACGCACAAAGATATTTTAATCGGTGTCATCCAACCCAGCACTATGAGGTACCCAAAACTGGTTCCGAAAATGCGAAAGCCTGACAATAATATCTAACATATCAACTTTTTCACTCCTTGTAAAACTAGTATTTTCCATGTTTTTTAAACAACAAACTAATTTACCTATTTTGGCAGAAGTTGTTGGCATTTCAATTTTCTTTAAGGCATGATTTTGTTTTATCAGTTTTGCTGGTCACAGGCTACTTGATGCATTTAAATCTAAATTTATTCTCAAAAGATGCTTCATTTTAGGAAAGTTCTAAGTTAACTTTTTAAAGTTTTTTAATGGCAGCTTTTCTAAAACCTAATAGTGTATGGTATCAAAATAATCGTAATAAAATCTTCTTTTTTCTTAACCCGACGAGCCACCATGTTGCCATTTAAAAAAAATGAGTTATACAACTTTAAAGATTAAATTTTACATAGCACATAGCATTGGACCAAAAATAGTAAAATTGTATTTTTTCCAAGATTAAAGAACTGAAATAAGTGATTTTAAGGTATTCATAGCCCTCTAGATAAAACAATAAATTTGGAAAAAAAATATTTTCTTGGTGACAAAAAGTGACAAGTGACACATCGTTGTATTTAGAATGTCATATGGAGTCAAAAAAAGGAAAAATATACCAGGTGTCCCATTTAAAAATCGAAAGTTTATGTCACTTCCGGTTCAACCGGAAGTTCCATAATGTTGAGTCACCTGTCAAATAATGCAGTTTTATGTCGTATACAAATGCTTCGAATTTTATTCCATTATCTTGAAAAACAAAAAAGTTAGAGGGGCGAGCCACCTTCCGTGGACACCCTATATATTTTACATTCCTTCGTGTACTGGCACTTGGGCCCTTCGGCCCTTCGGTGCTGATGATGGTACTTTCTGGTAGGTACCGAAACATGTACACCCCCAAATTGACTTACAATATATTTGTGGCATAGGCGTAGTTAGACGGTCAACACTGAGGATGCTGAAGTCCAGTGGCGGCTCGTAACATGTTAACGTGGGGGTGCACAAAAAGCCCGCCCCCGCCGACAATTTTTTTAAGACCACGCCCAAATTTGGTCAATAATTTTTAGTAAATATTTTAATGTGATGTTAATAGCAGGTTTAGGTCTTTCAATGTTCTTAACAATCACTTTCTCCTCCAACGGTAACTTGCTAAAAGATTTTTTCAAAAAATCCACGGTGTATTTTATATCCGACGAGGCACTTATTGTTTTTTCGTGTTTATTTAACTTTAAACTTTAACTGAATTCAATAAAACCATAATAAACCTTAATAAACAAAAACAAATAGTCAAAATACCGGCTAAAAATTTCCGCGAATTTGAACGACTACGACTGGTTAAATTTAAATTATCAAATTAATGCAGAATTGCAGAACATGACATACACAAGCTATTATGCCGCTCTCGTATTTTACGAGATTTTTATGATCATAGACCCGCTCTGACAAGTAAACTGGGCGTGAACTACACGGTACACGAAGAGAAATTTTGAACAGAATCCGCAACTACCTAAATATACTTGAATTTGTACCAGAATTCGAATGCATGAAATATTAATATAAAAAATTCATTACATAATATAATGTATATTATAAAAATAGGTTAGTTCTAAAATTAGCCTTTATATTATAAATTCTTTTTTGGGGGTGCTAATTTAGATTTCGGGGGTGCTTAGCACCCCCAAGTACCCCCCTAACTACGCCTATGATTGTGGAGACGACTGTGAGTTTTTTCCTCATATCTTAACAGCTCCACTCTGAGACAATGGACTACTTCCGTAAAACTAGTTAGATGTGTTAAAATTGATCATAATAAAATAACATCATACAATGGTCTTTACTAGTCATTATATCCCAGAAACTAAAGGCACAAACACAATTCACTAAACTGCACAAAAACTAGAAATCCATAAATATTAAACACCCACAATCCACAATAGCAAGGAAAACAACAAGAAATCATATATTTGAAGTTAGCAACGTTCATCAGCACCGTTTATGCAGCGACGAAATTTTTTTGGGTAGGTAAGTGTCAATAATTCCGCCTGTAGCGTTTCTAAACAAATTTAAAATTTTTTTAGTGGCAAAGTTTAAAGTTTTACCACTTGGACTTATCGTAATTAGTAAACTACCCCATAGGGGTAAATTACCTGCTATATGTAACGAATTTCCAAAAACCCGGAGGAAAAAAGTTATAGGGTAAAACTTCGAAAAGTAGCGTTTGTAAGCGAATTTTATTTTTTTAGTGGTTTCGGTTACAAACGCTACCTTTCGAAGTTTTTATCCTGTATTTTTTCCCCCCGAGTTTCTGGAACTTAGTATGTAGCAGGTAATTTACCCCTTTGGGGTAGTTTACTAAAGACGATAAATCCAAATTGTAGAATTTTAATCTTCACCACTAAAACAATTTTAATTCGTTTAAAAACGCTACAAGCGGAATTGCGCGTACCCTAAAAAAATTTCGTAAAACTGTACAGATCTAAAGGTAAATGTCTATGGTCTCAACGGGGGTACGTTTTTAATGACTCGTCTCAGTCATCGAACAAGAATGGTACACTGATAAAAAGAAAATGTAAATTTACACACTGAACTGTTGGTTATTTTGATGCCACGTTCAGTGATGGTAAGAATACATTTCATATGTAATATTACACTTTCAATGTGTTTTTACATTTTTCATGTAAATAATCGCAAAGTAAAGTTACATACTGAAACGTAAAATTTCGTATCTAATTGTAATTCTACAATGTAAATTTCGATTGTATTTACAGTATTCTTACTATAACGGAATGTGTACCATGTTTTTTTTTTCAAAAGTACGATGTAAATGTTGCATAAATTGTGAATGTATTTTTACTACTGGTGCCTAATTTGTTATAATGTACTTTTACATAAAAAGAATAAGAACATAAAAAAAAATTAATTTCTGGAGTTCGCCGTTCTTGGTTGCGTCTATGTTCTCTTTGGCATTCTCATTTCATCTCATTTTCTGCATGGTCATTTATATCCTCAAATTTTTCTTGGTTTGTATCCTAAAAATGAAGCAATAAATAAAATTTCAAGTCAATACACACTTTTAAAACAATAAAAAGAAAATATTTTAATTTTATCCATGATCATTTAATACACCTTAAAACGTGGTTTCTTAATACATTTATATTTGTGAATAATTTAGTTAACTTGCACGTGTCCTTCATAGGACACTTAATGGCTTCATAGGACACTTAATGGTATTTCCTGGTTCGATATGATCATAAACATGGCTCAACATTTTATTTTATTAGAATGTCTAAACTCTAATGTTTTCTTTTTATTTTGAAACGGTAATGGTTTGGTAAAAGATGGGTTTTTAAACCCAAGTACGTTTTAAATAATAAGCCACAATTTAGGCGGTAGCAAAAAAACATTTGGCGCTGTACACCCTCATTGCGATGATAATACAAATGTTTTTCATATATTTCAATTTTCTGAAAAGCCTTACTACAAAATCTACATGATACATTGTTAACTGCTTACCTATTTTCTTTATTTTTGCACAAAAACCATTAAACAAACGCTTTTTCCGTGTAGACTCTCTAACTCTAGACGAACACTTTAATCCGCACGTGTGTAGAGTAAACAAGAAAATCGCGACTTGGTCACGCGCGCGGCTGCGTTTAGCCAATAAATACATTGTTTATGTAATTTTACGTAGTAAAATGTATTAATACATACTAAGATGTATTAATACAAAGTTCAATGTATTAATACATTTTTTTTATGGACAAATTTACGCTTACATTGAAAAATTACAACTGAATATGAAAAAGTTCACCTTCAAATGTAAATATACCATATCAAATATGTTTTTGTGTTGGATTTACATCTATCTTGTAAAAGCACTGTAGCAAGTATGTAAAATAGTGTGTAAAATTCCATTCGTTTTTATCAGTGCATGTTATTCAAGAAAAATTAATAACTGTTTAAAATTGGCTAAAAAAACAAACGGATGCTCGATAACGAAAAATTTCATGCTGTGATATCCATTAATATGTTACTTTTTTTTAGGCATTGTTCCTTGAATTTACTTGCTCCTTAATTTTATTTTTATGTGTCGGTGGAAACAGCGACGCCTCCAATGCTAAATGGCGTGATTCAGAAGCTATAAGAATTGGACTTATCATTTATGGATTAGTCGTTGCTATAGTAAGTCCTAATATGTATAGTTGATATTCAAAGAGTAAGTTTTATTTCAGAGGACTGGCTATACAGGGTGTTCCTAAATATCATGTAAATACGAAAAGGGGTAATTCTTTGGCTTATTTAATGACTAAAAATTCATATAAACATAGGTCCGCAAACGTTGCCGATCTAGAGGGTGTTGAAATTTAAAGATTTTTTTAGTTTTTTCTTTATAGCTCTTGTAGTTTTTGAGATATTTACCTCTAATTTGGAATATAGGTTACGCTGTAGAACTTACATCATTGGGCATACCAAATGGTTTTAAGAATCTACAGGGAGATATTTTTCAGGGGTCATGCCCCCATTTCTCCCCATGAACTTTTTTTTAGTGCGCCGCTGGTGGACTCTAAAATACAAAATGCATTTTTGTTTTGTTCTAAAGGATTTTAATTTCTTGTAGTTTTTTCGTATTTACCACCGTTATCCATAAAAAAAATGAAAGGTTTTCTGTGTTTCGCTAGATGAAATTAAAATTTTTTTAAATAATTGGTCGGGGTGGGCCTCAGGCATAGCCCCCTAGGTCCCCTGACTTAAATAGTCTAGATTTTTTCCTATGGGGGCACCTCAAACTCTAGTGTATACAACACCAGTGAATACCGTTGATGATTTACAAAATCGAATATTAGATGGATTTGAAACCATAAGAAATACTCCGGGGTATTTGAAGAAGTACGGGTATCAATGAGAAGAAGAGCGGGCGCATGCATAAAAGTAGGCGGAGGTCACTTTCAACAATTTTTATAACGTAGTTTCTTTGTTATTGCTATTATTTGATATTTTTAAAATGTCAAAAATAAATACAAACAAATAAAAGGTTATCTATATCAAGCCAGAGCTTATTAGGCTATTTAAAAAATTTTAATTTCATCTAGCGAAACACAGAAAATCTTTTATTTTTTTTATCGATAGTGGTGGTAAATACGAAAAAACTACAAGAGATTAAAATGCTTTAAAACAAAACAAAAAATGCATTTTGTATTTTAGAATCCACCAGCGGCGCACCGAAAAAAAGTTCATGGGGAGAAAAGGGGGCATGACCCCTGAAAAAATATCTCCCTGTATATTCTTAAAACAATTTGGTATGCCCGATGATGTAAGTCCTACAGCGTAATCTATATTCCATATTAGAGCTAAATACCTCAAAAACTACAAGAGCTATAAGGGAAAAACTAAAAAAATCTTGAAATTTCAACACCCTGTAGATCGGCAACGAAGTGTTTGCGAACCTATGTTTATATGAATTTTTAGTCATTAAATAAGCCAAAGAATCACCTCTTTTCGTATTTACATGATATTTAGGAACACCCTGTATAGACCAGGGTCGATAATTTTTGAAACCAAAAAAAATAATAGTAGGATGAACCCCATTGGAAAAGGAAGAGAATATAACAAAAATTTAAGGAAAAAGAAATTACGGGCGATACGAGGTCGGAAAGGGGGGGGGGGGGGGGGGGGGTTTAAGGGTAGAAAACGATTTATCTCGATTTCCGGAAAAACTACAAGTCCTATGGAAAAACGTTAAATGGCAAAGTTGTAGGTAATAAAAAGATTTACAACTTTTGTATTTGCACTTTTTTCACATAACCTCAAAATTTATGTGAAAAATTCAAATTAACCAAGTTTTTGGTTTTTTATTTTTATCTTTTTCAAAAAAAAATTTTTATACACGAAATTTGGTGAAAACTTTCCTTTTTATGTCCCAAACACACTGCAATTTTTTTGATTTAAAATATTTATTTTTTAACCTTATTTTGACTTATTATCGAAAAAGCTACCTAATTTTAAATCGAAAATTCTCACGTCAAAATATCTGCTTTTTTAAAAAAGTCGGTGGGCTTTTTGTTCGTTGAAATCTCTACTTTCAGATGGTGTAAAAAAAATATACATTACTACGGTAAAAGTTCTCAAAAAATGCAAAAAAACTCGAATCCGAAATTTTTTTTTTAATCATTATGTACAATTTTGAGCTATTTATTAAAATGTATACTTTAATTACTCCAAAAACGTAAGATTTTATGTTACATTGATAAGCAAAAAAATTATAAATCCATAAAACATAAAGATCGCAAAAAACATGCGTAAATAGTTGATCTAAATATAATTAAAGGTAGGATTTCAAGGGGAATTGAATTGAATTGAGACCATTTACTATAGTAATGTATATATTTTTTTACACCATCAGAAAGTAGAGATTTCAACGAACAAAAAGCCCACCGACTTTTTTAAAAAAGCAGATATTTTGACGTGAGAATTTGCGATTGAAAATTAGGTTGCTTTTTCGATATTAAGTCAAAATAAGGTTAAAAAATAAATATTTTAAATCAAAAAAATTACAGTGTGTTTGGGACATAAAAAGGAAAGTTTTCACCGAATTTCGTGTATAAAAATATTTTTTGTAAAAGATAAAAATAAAAAACCAAAAACTTGGTTATTTAAATTTTTCACATAAATTTTGAGGTTATGTGAAAAAGTGCAAATACAAAAGTTGTAAATCTTTTTATTACCTACAACTTTGCCATTTAAAGTTTTTCCATAAGACTTGTAGTTTTGCCGGAAATCGAGATAAATCGTTTTCTACCCTTAAAAACTACCCCCCCCCCACCCTTCCCGACCTCGGATCTCCAGTAATTTATTTTTCCTTTCATTTTTGTTATATCCTCTTCCTTTTCCAATGGGTTTTATCCTACTATTATTTTTTTTCATTTTTTACCATTTTCAAAGGCTTCAGCCCTGGTCTAATAGTGACCAGTCTGACATCTCTTAACCCTTCTCCATATTACGTCAATTTTGCCTGCCAGGTGTATTATTAGCATAGGATATATTGCGTAGATCTATAGCCTGTAGTATTACTTGGCCGGCCATGAATTGGACACAGAGTATAGTATTTGTAGAATTATACCGTTGATCTTTTGACTGCAATAAACCCTCATTATCCCTTTGACCATAAAATAAATAATGAAATCCCAAATTTTAAAACCTTTTCGAGCAGAGCCGGACCAGGTACAAATTCAATTTATACCTATGCCTGATTCATATATAAATACAAACTGATTTTTAATAATTTTAGTCTTTAGTGGTTTTCCGGTGAGTAATTTCTAGTTAGGTTTATTAGTGGTAGAATGTATCGTCCTTGGAATTGTGCTGATAGGGGGGCATCTTCAAGTGTCATTTTTAAAAGAAAGCATTTATCTACCGATGCCAAACTAATAATTAAAAATGTTTATCAATCTTTGTTAAGTAGAAATTTTAATTCGATGGATGCTTTAGCAGAGACGTTTACTTTGACAAAAACTCCTTTATCTTCGGTAAGAGATATAGTACTTAAACCTGTGAATCCTAGAAAAAATCGGAGTGATTCTGGCACATTTAGAAGCATTGACGAAAATGATATAGATTTATTAAGAAGAAAGATTTACCAAATGTATGAGGCACAAACTGTACCCACTTTGATTTCCCTCAAAGAGCGGCTGATTAAAGACAAATATCTCTTGTTGCCTTTCAAGCCTTTAAAAAATATTGCGTAAAATGTGGTTTAAATACCGAAGCATTAATAAAAGACTAACATTAATGGAATCTCAACGTTTACGTGAATGGAGACTTAAATATTTAACAGCTGTTAATACTGTTAAACAATTTAGAGAAGAAAATTGTCCAATTATTTACCTTGACGAAACATGGTTCGATACCCATGACACTCCAAGAAAGGGTTGGGATGATTCTTTAAAAAAATGTCAAACCAAGGCACCATCAAATAAAGGCAAAATATTCACAATATTACATGCTGGTTCAGAGAACGGGTTTGTTCCAAATTGTCTGTTGCTTTCAGCTAAAAACGTAGATTCTTTTTTTAGATTACCATCAAGATACCGACGCACAACTTTTTGAAGATTGGTTTAAACATAAACTCCTTAAAAATATACCTAAAAATAGCGTCATTGTAATGGACAATGCTAGTTATTAGTGGATTTCACCTTAGTTTTTAATGGCCGCCGCTGACACATGTCATTTATAACATTTCATTTTACAGAACTTAAGGATTGGCCAGGGCCGGACTTAAAAATTATGTGTGAACATGGGTCAATTTATTTGTAGTTGTAATTATGGATGGAAACGAGAATTACCTAAGCAATTTTTAAGATATTTCAAAAAAAAACACTGAAGGGAATGGAAATAGGATAGAATATCAGAAAAACAATTTCATTTAATTTTTATTCATAATATAATAAAGTGCTGTTATTTTGGTAAAAACACACTCTTAATTTAGTACAATAAAAAATATACAAGAGGCAGTCGTGAATCTAGTATCATCAATAATTAACTACGTTTTTTATTAAAGAATTATTTTGTTTTTTAATTTGATTTTAGACCAAGCAGTGTTAAGTTGAAAAAATCTATATATTATATTTAATAGCTTATTGTTTACTTTTTTATTTTCTTATTCACGGGTAGATATTTTTTTCTTTAGACTAGGTTCTAAAGAGTTTGAAGTTTACAACAGGTCTAACTTTTCGTTGGTTTATAATAAAACAACAAAAGTTTGTAATGTTATCGAATTAGGTATTTTTTTTTAATGAATAAAGAAAAAATAATGTAAGTAGATACTACAAAAAAAGATTTTTGTCCATGCGTTTGCAGAACAGATACCTCAAGCACTCTTCAATACAACTGTATGTAAAACTTATTTTAGCATAATGGTTCACTGTGGTTTTCAAATTTAATTTTGTTGCAAGTTCCCTATTATTTTTGGTCTTCATCTGACAAGCTGTCGATGTCGTCGTCACCGTCCGAGACATTAATAATTATTTACTTACTTTTGCATAAAAAGAAACACGTCACAGATACACACAGTCCGGCAGTTTAAAACCAGAAAGTCTAATACGCACAAAATATAAGCAAAATGCTGTCTGAAAAATACCAAAAACAATAACACGAACGATCAAGAATTAAAGACTCTAAGAATTAACAGCAGAATGCACGCGGTGCGCGGTGTGTCCCAAGTCCCAATACGGCTCTGTGATATTTAAAGAACGCGACGAGACAATCGAATTAATGAAGTACGAAAAGAGATATGCGAGAGCAAATGCGTAAGACAAAGATGCACATACTAACGGCATATACGAGCGATGCTGTGCTTTTGACGAGTTTGAGCTCATTGAAGGGCAACGTATTGAACTGTGTAGTGTGCATCTTCGTCATGTACATGTAACTATACGGTCAGTTATATATCCATCTCTTGTTAATCTAGCCAATGCCCGTGCCTGAAAGCCGTTTATAGAATTAGGGATTTTAAAATCACGTGTTGGCTAATATGTTTGACAAGAGAGACGTCAAAGCATTAAAAACTAAGGCGAAATCCACTATATAGACCAGTGCTGAAGCCTTTGAAAATGGTAAAAAGTGAAACAAAATAATAGTAGGATGAAACCCATTGGAAAAGGAAGAGAATAGAACAAAAACGAAAGGAAAAATAAATTACGGGCGATCCGAGGTCGGGAAGGGGGGAGGGGGGGGGGGGGGGGGTTTAAGGGTAGAAAACGATTTATCTCGATTTCCGATAAAACTGCAAATCCTATGGAAAAACGTTAAATCGCAAAGCTGTAGGTAATAAAAAGATCTACAACTTTTGTATTTACACTTTTTTCATATAACTTCAAAATGTATGTGAAAAATTCAAATAACCAAGTTTTTTGTTTTTTATTTTTATTTTTTACAAATTTTCTTTTTATCCACGAAATTTGGTGAAAACTTACCTTTTTATGTCCTTAACACACTGTAATTTTTTTGATTTAAAATATTTATTTTTTAACCTTATTTTGACTTAATATCGAAAAAGCACCCTAATTTTCAATCGAAAATTCTCACGTCAAAATATCTGCTTTTTTTGTAAAAGTCGGTAGGCTTTTCGTTCGTTGAAATCTCTACTTTTTGATGGTGTTAAAAAAAATATACATTACTATGGTAAATGTTCTCAGAAAAATGCAAAGAAACGAAAAAACTGTAATCCGAAATTTTTTTTTTAGATCAATATGTACAATTTTGAGCTATTTATTGAAATTTATACTTTAATTACTCGAAAAACGTAAGATTCCACGTTACATTGATAAAAAAAAAGTATAAATTTTAATAAATAGATCAAAATTGTACATATTGATCTAAAAAAAAATTTCAGATTCGAGTTTTCTTCATTTCCTTGCATTTTTTTGAGAACATTTGCCGTAGTAATGTATATTTTTTTAACACCATCAGAAAGTAGAGATTTCAACAAACAAAAAACCCATCGACTTTTTTAAAAAAGCAGATATTTTGACGTGAGAATTTTCGGTTGAAAATTATGGTGTTTTTTCGGTATCAAGTCAAAATAAGGTTAAAAAATAAATATTTTAAATCAAAAAAATTACAGTGTGTTTAGGACATAAAAAGGTAAGTTTTCACCAAATTTCGTGGATAAAAAAAATTTTTTGTAAAAGATAAAAATAAAAAACCAAAAACTTGGTTATTTAAATTTTTCACATAAATTTTGAGGTTATGTGAAAAAGTGCAAATACAAAAGTTGTAGATCTTTCTATTACCTACAACTTTGCTATTTAACATTTTTTTTTTTGTAGTTTTACCGGAAATCGAGATAAATCGTTTTCTACCCTTAAAACCCCCCCTCCCCCCCTTCCCGTCCTCGGATCGCCCGTAATTTATTTTTCCTTCAATTTTTGTTCTATTCTCTTCCTTTTCCAATGGGTTTCATCCTACTATTATTTTTTTTGGTTTCAAAAATGATCGACCCTGGTCTATTATCATAGTCGGCAAGCAAAGATCATTCCCAATTCTAATAATACAAAAGCAGAAATTCAAAATTTTATGATTGAAAATTATTTATATTTTGAAAAAACTTACAAAAAACGAGAACTGCTAGAAGTATTAAAAGCTTTTAAAATAAATAAGGAATACGAGTGTGACAAACATGCAGCAGAAAATGGACATACAGTGTTGCGTCTTCCTCCATACTATTGTATATTCAATCCTATTGGGCTAATATGGCACCAATTAAAATCCAATATTAGGAGAAATAATATTTCTCCTACATTAAATGCATCTGTAGTATAGAATTAATTAAAAACGAAGTAAGAAAAATTTCTCCAGACAGCTGGAAAAACTGTGTTCAGCATGTACTTAAGGTGGAAAATTCTTACAATTGTATGATTACAAATGTTCAACCCTTAATTATAAGTTTAGGTTTAGATGAAGATAGTGAGAGTGATACAGAGTTAAATTTTAAATAAATTATCAATAGTTTTTTAGAATTTAATTAATTTTTATTGTACTTGTTATCCTAATAGTTATACTTTTAAATTATATTATTTTCAATTATCATTAATTGCTATCATTATTTTACATTTATTATAGGTACCTACCTAAAACTAAAAATACCTATCTATTTATTTTAAATTATAAAAATAAATCATGTGGTGTAGGTACATTTTCAAGCCAACCCTGATCCCATTTAATCCCCTTTGAAGAGGTTGAGGCGTATACAATAGGGTTTAATCAGGTAGTTTATTTTTGGCAGTAAGAGTCAACGGTATAATTCTGCAAATACTATACCCTGCCGGCCCACAGTACCACCCTTAAACTGGTCCCTAACGAAGGGATTAGATACCTTAATTGCTTTATTGTTACGACGCTTAATGATAATCCAATTTAGGTAGGTACATAGGTAATGTTGCATTTGCAAAAATGCAATTCCATGTTTAAAAATAACAAAAAGGAGATAAATCAAAGTGTGGTCTGTCTGAAAGCAATGTGTCATATTCTGTTCTTCAATATCGCCGACTTTCATCGCACTTTTTGATTGGCGTTTTATACCTTATACAGGGTGTTCATTTGAAAACTTCCCACCACGGATTTATCGAAAACCACTGATTAAAAGAAAAAACGCCGAGACACGTCAAAAGATTTGCCAAAGGAGACAACTTTTTAACCAAAAACTACTTCACCCCCTTTTACCCTCTGCCCCCGGGGTCATCCCCTTAAAAATTTTAAATGACAAGGGGTATCAAGTAATAGCTTGTTTAAAAGGTCTTTCAAAGTGCTTTATTTTGACGTTTGATTTTTTAAAATCGGTCGATTCGTTTTCGAGAAAATTAGAAAAATCTTTATTTATCTTAATTTGTTCAGATAAAAAAAAAACACACGAAAATATCACTTTTTATTTCAATAAGTGTTCAAAATGTTGCCCGTTATTGGCCAAACAATGATACAGGCGATGTTCAAATTCCTGACGGACATTTTCAAAAACATGTGGTGGGAGATCATGACAGCTTTCGATGATGCGTTGACAAAGTTCTTCCAAACTTTCAGGTTGGGGAGTGAACACAATAGACTTCAAATGGCTCCATAGAAAAAAGTCTAATGGCGTCAAGTCAGGAGATCTAGCAGGCCATTCTATAGGTCCTCTTCGCCCTATCGATTTATCTGGAAACTCGTCGTCTAGCCATTGCCGAACCGGAAGAACATAGTGACGAGGAGCGCCGTCTTGCTGGAAATATATTTCAGCCTTATCAAGTATAGTGTTTCCATCGTCTTCGATTTGGTTTTGAATGGTTTCATTGATAAGCGGATTGATGGTATTTTCCAACTAAAATGCCTGCCCATACATTAATTTTTTGGGGGTACTGAGTATGCCCTTCTACAAAAGCATGAGGATTTTCATTGCTCCAATACCTGCAGTTATGCCTATTAACAAATCCATTTAGATAAAATGTGCAAATGAAAATTCACATAAATTAGAATCATTTCCACTCTTTCGGCTAGTGTGTAAACCATTTTGGAAGTAAAATCTGAATCAATAAATAAATTTTCACTATCCCAAGATTGTCACAAAGGTAACTGACAGCAAATTAAGTTCTTTCTTTTCCTTAGCAACTATAAAAAATTAAACATGTATAAGAATAAATACATGTTATCTGTGTTGATAAAAAGAAGGCGGAAAAAATTCGAGTTGTTATTTGGTTGCTGCCACGTCTAATCTTCCGAATTGCTGTTTATGTTGGTTTTTGAACACTTATTGAAATAAAAAGTGATATTTTCGTGTGTTTTTTTTCTATCTGAACAAATTAAGATAAATACAGATTTTTCTAATTTTCTTGAAAACGAATCGACCGATTTTAAAAAATCAAACGCCAAAATAAAGCACTTTGAAAGACCTGTCAAACAAGCTATTACTTGATACCCCTTGTCATTTAAAATTTTTAAGGGGATGACCCCGGGGGGCAGAGGGTAAAAGGGGGTGAAGTAGTTTTTAGTTAAAAAGTTGTCCCCTTTGGCAAATCTTTTGACGTGTCTCGGCGTTTTTTCTTTTAATCAGTGGTTTTCGATAAATCCGTGGTGAGAAGTTTTCAAATGAACACCCTGTATAATGCTGCTTCAATTGTTATTGTTATTCATTGGTTATTACCGAGCTCCGAAGAAATATTTACGAAAATAAACTATAACTAACTATTAACAAGGCGGCAAAAAATCTTTAAATAATATTGTTTTTGAACCTATATGAAATGACAATAGAACTATAAACTTTCTTGGATAATATCAAATATTTATTTCGTGTCACAATAGTATTTTGACAGACCGGTCAATCTAGAATTATACAATTTCCTTACTTATGTATTAGTAGTAAAAAAAATTGATAAGGGGCATTTTGTCTCGCTAGTTTCGGGTCAGGGTCCCCGAAGAAATATTTGCTGTCGTTTAATCCCTGCCTGTGTTATGGCTTCTCGCTCGGACTGTGCACCTTGGAATATCGAGTGCCGGTTTTAGACTTATACATGTCTTGCGGTCTAAGATAGATCGATTCCTATATGTCTGGACAGACACCTGTTTGCTAAGTATAGACGTGCTCGTTCTGATATAAGAACGATCAATTTGGGTGTCCCACAGGGTTCGGTATTAGGCCCACTCCTATTTCTGTTAGGATCAATAATTTATCATTAAATAATATTACAAATGCTCTTGTTACCATGTATGCGGATGACACAATCATTGTGATTGCTGTGAAGAGTATGGATGAGTTGCGTAAGAGATTATAGGGTGTGCTTATAATAGTGATATGGAGATTTGGTGTCAAAAGAATGGCTTCATCTTGAATGTTAATGAACATGCATAACAAAAGAACGATCCCCAAATAGTTTGCAACTTTTAAACGTAACCTTTTTAAAATGTGGGTTTGTATGTAGATTCTACAGTACCTATCCGTTGAAGAGCATGCGTCTTTTGTGTATTCTATATTGAACTCTGGATATTTTGCCATTCATTGGCAAAACTGTAATGTAGCAGTTAAAAGTGTATGGAAACGTGTTTTCGTGTGTCAACAAGGATACTAAAGCTTATACTTCATCTCAAACCTCTGAAATCTGTAGAAATTTATTTTATCTATGTCCGATATGCCACAATACTTTCTTTTTCTTTTAATTATTTTCGCGGACACTATCATCATTTTCTAAACATTTTTATGGCTCAAAACTCAAACGGATTGTGCGCATTTTGGTGGGTGCCAGCGTTGATCTGTTTTCTGGTCTGCAAAATGGCTGATGTTTTCGGTAAAAACGCGAATAGCGTTCCCTATACTAGATTGTGATGCACTTCGTGGTTTATTTAGTTGTCTACCTTTCGTTCGTTTGTACCAGTGTAACTATCTTTTATATTGGAGTCAATTCCGCTGGGCTGGCGCTACGGTGTATTGATGGCCGCCTTGATTTTGTAAGAAGGCTCTTAGTCAATACCATCTTAAATTAAGATGGTATTGTCTTAGTACATGTTTCCGTCGTTCTTGGAATTTCTTGGGTTACGGCTGCCCGTAGAGTCCTAACAAGGACGAAACGGCCGTCGTGGTCTACCCGCCCAAGGGTATCCATTAAACTTGGATCCTTGTGTATTCCAATATAAAAAATAGTTACACACTTGTCCGATATGCCACTATATTTTCTTTTTCTTTTCATTATTTTATCTATGTTAACAAAAACAGGATGATTTTTGATAGCGATACCATAACACTAGAGCTAATAATATGCTACACGTACCGGGTCATAAAACAAAGTTCACCTGTGCTATAGAATAGAAAACCACTGCAGAAATGATTTTGAAGGGTTAAGATTTTATTTTATTTTTCGTCTTCTAGCTTTGTTGGTAGCGATGTCTGTTGTGTTTGGCTACTTTACCAGCAAAGATGATCTACCTAATGTGGCACCAAAAAACTGTTCTCCCTTTCAATGATATAGTTTTTTGATACATATATTTTTAACGCACTAGCGCAACCTGTATTGCAACAATTTTTTCCATAAAAAAATGTTTGCCTCTTTTTATTTGCTATTTTCTGAACGGCAAATAAGGCCAATTCCGGATTTTATACCACAAAAATGTTAAGTGACACTCAGACGATCACTAGAACATACCAGTATTTTAGATAATTAGTAATTTTAGTATTATTCTATTAATGGAACATATAGGTAATGCTTTGGAATACTGAAATATATTCACACACTATTAGTATTTTACACAATACATGTACTGTACACGGACATCCAACCAGGACTGATCAGGGGCCTATTTTTTTAGTTTCCCTGTATTTTTATTTAAACCAATATAGCCATTTAGTTTATGCTTTGCCGTAGGATCTCAAATTAGCATTTAAAAAGCGATCTGACTTAAAACAAAGGAACTGTGGCGTAAAGTTGTTGTTTTTTCAATGGAACACCCTGTATATTATTTATTTTTATGAAACGCCCTTCTTTCCTGATTCCATAAATATATAGTTTGTCCATATTAGCTTAAACCGGTTTTAAGATATGAGCAATTAATCATTTAAATAGCTGTATTCATTTGAGCCTAATAGGACGTCTAGAATGCCTTGAGAAACAAAACCATGTATAACCATGCAATAATAATAATTATGTAAAAGTCGTGAATTCGAAACGGAATTAATTTGTGCCGATTTAAAGTTCTTTGAACGGTGCCAAAACTCACTCTGTTTCTTCTTGGACCATACAAGATATCCCTTACTGCTTCCTCGATGGAATTCCTTGAATTAATACTAAAATAATTTAGTATTACACGTTCTCGTATCACGCTTCTTCCATCTCTTCGCTTGCGGTCGTGTAATGATTTTGTCTCCTCAAATAAACGTTTTAAGGTCAAAATTGTATTAACTGATATGATTCTATTAACTTCAGCGAAATATCTCCGCTGAGTTTCTCTTGCTTTTTCCCCGTTTTTATAATAAAGTGTGATAATCTGAAATCGTTCTTCCATGGAATATTTCATTTTAATTGATAAAAACTTGACAAATTATTATTATTTGCATGGTTTTGTTTCTCAAGGCATTCTAGACATATCAAAACTTTATTTTCCAATACCTCCTATGATGTTATTTTAATGCATCGCCATTACGGGGATTTTCTTTTCCAAGGCATTCTAGAAGTATTAAGCTCAAATGAACACAGCTTTTTAAATGTTTGATTGTTCATATCTTAAAAAACGGTTTGAGCTAATATGGACAAACTATATATTTATGGAATCAGGAAAGAAGGGCGTTTCATAAAAAAAAATATACAGGGTGTTCCATTAAAAAAAAACAAGTTTTCGCCACAGTTCCTTTGTTTCAAGTCAGATCGCTTTTTAAATGGTAATTTTAGATTCTACGGCAAAGCATAAACTAAATGGCTATATATTGGTTTAAATAAAAATACAGGGAAACTCAAAAAATAGGCCCCTGTTCAGTCCTGGTTGGATGACCCTGTACCTATCCTATATAGATCGGGTGGCTACAATTAGTTCAAATCCTGGACATGATTTAGAATTTTATACTAATTTCTATCTTATTCTGGTAATTATTGTTTATTCATCTAACCAGGTCTGGCTGTAAGTATGAATGCAGTCAGACTCAGGGCCTGGACTAACTGTAACGTTAACAGATTTATACAGCTCTAATGACCTGTAGGTAATGCTTCATTATAAATAAATCAATGATTATAAATTATAAATATTGCCCGATTAAACTGATGTGTTCCGTGATCAATTCTTTTTTATTACTAATGTAACATATTTTATTTTTTAGGGAATGTTATCAGGAGCAGGTTTAAACTCGGCGAGAGCTTTGCCACCAGCCGTTTTTACTGGTGTATATGACTCTCATTATGTAAGAAAAAAATTACGCTACATTTTTTTTGTTAAGCGTGTAAACATAATAATTATTGCTTTTAAAAAGAACGGGATTACGTTATTAATAAAATTTACAAAGTACAGCTGCTTCACCCTGCCAAAAATGCCTCAAAAACTCTTATCAAAAAACGCATAAGAACTGTCGGTTATTAAAACAGTAAATCCTAATACTCTATGAGTCTTTAAGCTGTTTTTCTACGAGAACTCATACGTACCAACCAAGAAAATCCCTTTACAGCTCATAGAAGGTAAATATTTTCTAATTTTTTTTCCTTTTATGGGGACCTATAAGTGGTTATGAGGAATACCATTTATTATAATAATTTACAATTTTATCACATCACACATCACATTCTATATTATATTTATGCATAATATATTTTATTTATATTGAAGAAATATATGTACACTGCGTTTTTTTTTAACGCGGGCCATAGGGATTTACATGGTAAATCTTTAAGCCTATGTTAGGCACATTTGTATGAAACAAATAATATTAAAACTTGAAAATAGATAAAATATCAGATGGGAGGAAGAAGTTAACATACAATCTGTGTAAAAAATCTCCAAGAGATACCCAAAAAATCTCTTCTTATTTTTTTTAAATTACACTTTTTTACCACCTTGTAATTGATGTAATTACCTACCTTAAATAAAGAAAAATATTGACACGGCTGTCACTATTTTCCTGACTTTCATAAAATTAGTTTAAATTATTAAACTTTATTGAAATAAAATTACTGCTTTAGAATTATTAAGAAAATAAATACATTTTAAACCATTTAAAATAAAACATATTTAATACAAACTAAATAATCATCAACATTGTATAATTTCGGTACAACTTGCCAAATATTATAAAAATCTCACATACCAGTTTATGTCAAATATACTTAATATACAGGGCTGGGCAAAAAAGCGTGATATGATAACTTAAAATGGTATTATTTCAATATTTTGCGTTAGTAAAGTAATACAAACATGGTCCTAAATTGGATATTAGACCACAAGAAATATTTGTGTAAAATTTCGACTCGTAGTTCTCAATAGAAATGTGCCTTACCACAGAAAATATATGCGTAGCTATATTTTCTGTGGCCTTACATAGACTTAAAGATTTACAATGTAAATCCCTATGGCCCGCGTTAAGAAAAACGCACTGTATATTTACTTACCTTTATAATTTACACACTTTTATATACAGGGTGATCCTTGAAGAAAATCTAGGACATGATTCCTGACATCATCTTAAGATGAAAAGTTGATGTATATACAGGGCCGGATTTACCTCGAATATCGCCCTGGGGCACAGTGAAAAATAAGGGAAAAGAAACTCACAGTCATCTCCACAAATAATATATGAAAAGTCAATTTATATTTATTGGGGTGTACGTGTTTCGGTACTAGAAAGTATCATCATCAGCACCGAAGGGCTAAAATAAATTAGGAATAGAAAAAGGAAGGACAAAACGGAATAATGTACTTACCCCAAGTGCCACTTACACGAAGGAATGTAAACAAATATTAAAAACATGAAAAGGACAAGAACATTATTGTATAATTGGACGAAAACAAAGTTAAAAAATTTAAAAAAGTGTTAAAAAATTAAAAATCGGTATTAAAATTCGAAAATAGTTTAATACCAATTTTTAATTTTTTAACACTTTTTTAAATTTTTTAACATTGTTTTCGTCCAATTATACAATAACTAGCGTGTATCCGGCATGCGTTGCAACCCGCTGGTATAAATACAAACCCGAACAAACCCGATATATTAGTACCCGGCATGCCACTTTCTGAAATTGCACCCGTGCGAAGCCGGGGCGGGTCGCTAGGTATACATAAAAACCTTTCCCTTGAATCACTCTATTTATTAAAAAAAACCGCTTCAAAATCCGTTGCGTAGTTTTAAAGATTTAAGCATATATAGCTGAAAGGGACGGACGGACAGACAGCGACTTTGTTTTATACTATGTTAAGATGTTCTTGTCCTTTTCATGTTTTTAATATTTGTTTACATTCCTTCGTGTAAGTGGCACTTGGGGTAAGTACATTATTTCGTTTTGTCCTTCCTTTTTCTATTCCTAATTTATTTTAGCCCTTTGTTGGTGATGATGCAGGCGCGTATTTGAGGGGGGGGTAATGGGGGTAGTTGCCCCCCCCCCCCATTCCAAAAAATAAACACTGACAAATCAGTAAAAAGAGACGTAACACCCAAAAAAATTTCGCCTGCGGCGCTACTATTCCTTTTTTCTGCTTCACAACCACGTCGCATCGTTGAAAAAAGAGCGTGGCACCCAAAAAATTTTCGCCTGCGGCGCTGTTTTCTTCCCCCCGACGCTGACAGCTGAATACGCGCCTGTGATGATGGTACTTTCTAGTACCGAAACATGTACACTCCAATAAATTGACTTTTTATATATTATTTGTGGAGATGACTGTAAGTTTCTTTTCCCATATCTTCACAGCTCCACTCTGAGAGACTACTTCCGTAAAACAGTGAAAAATGCCAGAGCCTGCATAAAATTGATTGAAATAGTAAATTTCACAATATTAATATAAGTAAAGCGATTCATTTACACTCGAAAATATTTTTTTCTCCAAATGACATTAAAAGCGGTCTTTTAATGACACCTGACAGGCTCAAAAGGTATATTTTTTCTGCCTAGTCAGAAAAAGTGGACTTTTTATGCCTAGGCAGAAAAAATACACCTTTTGAGCCTGTCAGGTGTCATTAAAAATTAAAATTTAAAATGACAAGTAGACACAATAATTTAATAAATGTCATAAATAACATGCATAAATATAAAAAATACGATTTTGCGTGAAATTGGAACAAATTTGGAGAAAAAATTATATGTTTTACCAGGCAGAAAAGCAGATTTAATGCCTTGGCTGGTTTCCTAGCCTCGGCTGCGCCTCGTCTATGAAACACCAGCCGCGGCATTAAATCTTGTGCTTTTCTGCCTAGTAAAACAAATAACTATTAATATATATAGGAAATTCACACGAACAAATTTTTTTTAAATTGAAAATGGTAAATTGACGAACAAAACAATAGCTTAGATGTTGTAAGATATAATACTTTTTTAGAGGCAAACGCGTCTGACTTTTATATTTGCAAATTGGACAATTTTTTAGTTTTGTCCAAGGCACGCTTTCTGTATGCTGAACCGCTCAATCTTTTGCGTCCGTCACTCATTTTTATAATATAATTTACTAATTTATGCTCAACAAAAGGATAACCATTTACAGGTTAGTTTCTGTGGAGGGAAGTGAGAACTATATAAACAGAACGTTAATCCGCAAATCGAAACATAGATGGCAGCATGCATGAGGGGGCATTGGGCAACGACTATAAACAAGAAGGATAGCTTACTTCGCTCGATTTCTCTGCCGAAGGTCAAATATGCAGTAACGTCACATAAGTACATTTTCAGACGTGCCCCGTTTAAAATGTACGGTAAAACATAGAAATTTTATAATTTTTTTGGGACATTTCCGGTCGTCTAACGCAAATTTGTATAGAAAAGAAAATGTTTCACTTGTTAAGAACTATATAAAAGTATTTGTTATTTTTCAAAAATCGCAATATCAACGAATATAGACTTTGCGCAGGTTTTTTTGGTTCCGAGTGTTATATTTGAATATGACAAAATTTTAGTAGAATTTAGTGGAATCACTTAAAAAAGAATACTTACAAACTATATTATTTACAATTCAATAATAAAATAAAATATTTATTAACGGACAAGCCATTTACAACTATATACCTTAACTAGGCACAATACAATAATGCTGCAACAGCACAAATCTGCCCAGGAATCGCAATCTATAACAACAAAATAGTATTTTAGATACATTTTTTGAGTATTTTATTGAGAAAACTTACCAAAACCGTTAAAAAACTGATTCGAATGCAAAAATGTCCGAAAACTCATAAAAAACCGGTCCGGTCCGGGTAAACACCAAAAAAATACGCAAAATTAGGCTTAAATTATAAAATTTTGATTGTTCGATGTTCTTAAGTGTTTATTACTACTAAAAAACAGTTAAAAATTAAAAAATAGTCACAGAAAACTAACAAAAAATACAATTAATCAGAACAAAAACACATAGGCTTTCACCGATAAAAACAAATTCGGTACTGATGGCTCGTCACAACCTTTTAGTCCACCGTCCGTTAAAAATCCAACGTTGCTCTTATGGCAATAAGCTATCTTTCTTGTTTATAGTCGTTGGGCATTGGGAACAGTGATCTGGGCAGTATGCATTTCGCAGCGCGCAATCAAATTAAAATAATGATTAAACGAGTTTTGTTCAAGCCGAATACTTTTAAAAATTATTGATAACAGCATTTTTATTCTCTTTACTAAAAACGTGCGTTTAATTATGAAGTCTGAGGCATGGGTGCTTCTCTTGATTTTTACATCTTGTTTGAGTGACCTATTGGGCATTAAGTTGAAATTAGCCATAATAAAATAACATACTAGCTGAAAATATAAAATACCCGGTATTTTACCCCTCCACTTCCGTTACAAGTACTATACGCTTTACGCTGTTTACGCTTTCAAACAACATAAAATAAATTCTTAATCACTCACATGATTAACTAATATCTTTAAACTAAAACACGCAACGAATACAATAAACCTTAACAACAATAATGGCGTTGTAACGGATCTGAAGTATAACCAGATGATGTCTCTAAAGTATAGCAATAGCTAAGGGTTGGGACCGGTGATCCGTGCGTACAAACGACTTTTTCACCCATGAAACGTTACTTTTATTTGCTTGTTTGTTGCTTGCAAGTTGTAGGGGAAAATGGCCTAAAACGACATATTTTCTGTAAAATAATTCAAATTTTTGAAAATATTCAGCGATTTGGATTTTTAAATACATTAGTTATTTCATGAACATTCTCGGTTTTTAGGTAAGTTCATATATTGTGCCATTTTAATTAAAAAAAAGTTTGATCCATTATAAACAAATACATGCAACTGTGTCATTTTAGGCATGTACAAGGATCAAATGACATATCGACTTAGGGTAAAATGACACAGCATAAGCAGAATAACACAAAAATTATTTATTTAAATATTATTAACAACATATACTTCACAAATAAAATTTTTGGTTTTTGGTGCAATACCAGCACATTCCGCATGTGACCATTTGGCGCAGTCCTGACATTTAAACCAAAAATCACCTGCATGGTTTCATGTTTGAGTAAAGCCCATTGCAATAGATGCATGCAGCGTCATCGTCGTGTTCCACATTGGAATATAAATCTCTCATATCGCTTACATCTTGGGTTTCTTCTTGTGTGTCTGTTCCCATTAAATGTTTGGTTACTTTTTGTCGTTTAGCGCGACGATCCAAAATAGATCGTTTTTCCTCGGCTTTAATTTTTAATTCTTCAATATTTGGCGTAGAAATCAAAACTGATGTGCTCTGCCGCTTTCTATTGCCTCCTTTGAGACATTGATGCCTTTGGTATTGAAACAATATTTTTTATAGACTTTCACAGCTTCCATAGCTGCAGCTAAGTCAAACTCATTCCAGCTTTGCCTAACTGATGTTCTGTGTTCTGTTCTGTATTTACCAACCATTGCTGAAAAATATATTAATAATTATTTATGAACCTAAAATTACATAAGTAGTATGCCATTTTAGGCAACGTGCGATATGTCATTTTACCCTTATCGTTAGATTTAACCCAAATAAAGCTAAAGACCTTTTAAAAGTCTTTAGGTAGAGATCTTATTATTATATTAGCAGCATAGTTTTTACTTCCTATGTATAGATAGCGGCAGTGATTTTTAAGTTGGAATGACATTTTTAACGAATTGTATTGATTTATTGTTAGTATTCATACTCGGCTGCAACTTTGTGCTTATTTATTGGCTAAATATCTTTAAAAAATCTAAGATTGCTAATTATCGGTAAGTAAAATTAACAATTAAAATAAAGATTGGCAAACTACTAATCTATTCTGTTATTTATGAGTTCTTGAATCATAATTTACATTAAACGTCACAAATTTAATTTACTGAAGGGTGGTTTTTCCGAAAATGGCGCCGTCCTTTTAAAAGGTCTTTAGCTCTATGTACGACTACTACGATAAAATGATTTTTTAGAAATCGACGCAGCGTTCTTATTCTAAGTGGGTTCATTCCGTTACCTCGAAAACCTATGTGCATTGGGAGAACTTACCTGACACTAAAAACGAACTTGTACGAAACGCAATATCAAGAGACCACTTTAGATTTGTTATGCAGAATATTCATTGTTGTGACAATAACAATTTTAATGCAGATGATAAATTCGCCAAAATTAGGCCGTTTATAGAGGTACTAAATATGGAAATTGGAATTTGCTCCTGTTGAAGAAGCGCAAAGTATAGATGAATCCATGATCCCATATTACGGCCGACATGGGACCAAGCAATTCATTAGGGGAAAGCGGATACGATGCGTGGGTATAAATTTTGGATGGCTACAACGCGACTTGGATATTGAATGGTTTGTTCAGGTTGTTGTTGGCTAGTGTCGTGTTGAAGTTTACCGATAAGCTGACAAAAAACTTTCCCAATATACCCTTTCATCTCTACTTTGACAATTTGTTTACGTCTATTACATTACTTTTTCACCTTGGGCAATGACAACTAAAAGGAACCGGAACTATAAGGGAAAATCGCGTTTCCGGGATCATGCTGAGTCCGTCTAGTGAAAAAAAAATAGTGGTTTTTACGAGTATAATATGCTGGATGTTGATAACCAAATTATTGTATGTAGGTGGAACGACGATAATTTAGTAAACCTAGCCTCCAATAGTTCCTCCGTTGAGCCAATTTCTAAAGTAAAAACATTATCACCGAAAGATAAAAACATATTTTGGTTGACCAACCAAAAAAAAAAAACAATAAAAAAATACAATAAAAATATGGGTGGGGTGGATAGAGCGGACTAAAATATTGATTTATACCGCGTGACAATAAGGGGTAAAAAATGGTATTTTCCTTTAGTTTGCATTTGGTAGACATGTGTGTTTAAAATGCTTGGCAATTACATCGAAAACATGGGGGGAAAATCGACCAATTATCTTTTAGAAGAACAACAATTGCTCAGAATATATTAAAAACCCACAAGAAACCAACAACTTATCAAACAGGGAAACATAGTAAACATTTGCATCAATCTTCTCGTTTTGATCGTCTAGATCACCTTTTAATTTATAATGAAAATCAAGTAAAATGCAAGTTTTGCACAAAAAAAGTAAATTTCATTTGTAGTAAATGTAATGTTGAACTTCATCCAAAAGAATGTTTTTATTTTTATCACCTGCAGTCTTAGTTCTTATTAGGTTAGGCATGTTCCAATGTCATAAATAAACAGTCTTTAAATTTATTACTTGTTTTTATTTTAATGGTAATGGTCGTTCATCTAGCTAAAGTACTTTTAAAAGGACCAGTTCTTATATCAAAAATAAGGGTTCCTGATTTTTTAAATATTTTTCTGGTGGTCTACGAAGCTTAAAATGAAAACATAAAAGAACTAAATTCTTTTTGCAACATTTTTTTTTGTCCGCCTAATCTGGGTTAAACAAAAACGCATCTACTACACTCTACTACAATCGAAAAACAGCACTTTTATAACTTTGGTTAAATATAGCCAAGAGCAAGAGAGGATTATTTATCAACATTCAGTAACATAATTATTAAGGTGGGAGTATCAACAGGCTTGCCAACCTATAACCTATTTCGCGTAGATTTATTTATGTTTTCTAGCTTTTATACAAAATTTAAAGAAAATCAGTATCGACTTGATATTCTATAGGTAATAATTGACATATTTAATAAATATCAAGGAATTTCATAACTTATTTTAGGAGAATTGTATAGCGAAAAATATCGGGTAAGATTTTTTTTAACATTATTATGTCATTGTCACTCATTGTTCTTTCTCTATACAATTCTCCCAAAATTAGCAATGAAATAAATTGAAATTTTTGTAATATATCAGATACTACCTAAATAATGTACCGACGATATTAATTTTCTTTAAATGTTAGTTATTAAAATAATAAACTCAAAAAATCAACGCGAAATAGGTTATAGGTTGGCAATAGATTGAATGACGTTGAGAATTCAACCTTAATTTAAAAAGTCCTACCTCAGAAATTTAAAGAATTCTCCAGCACCAAAAATTGTTTTGTTGTCTCTAAAACACACTAAATTGCACTAGACAAATATGCATGAATCTGGCTTTACAATCATTACAAGACTGACTCCCTGTCTCGTTGGAATAAGTTACATTTGAGAAAGCACTCGGGGTGACGCTAATTTGGCGGGAAACTTAAAATTATTCGGTAGGTCGTTTTAACTGAGTGTGTCATTTTAGACCATTTTCCCCTTACTGTGTCGAAAGGTATATCCTCAGACCAAGCACTATGGTCTGAGGGTATATCTATGGACGTCGTGTACGGTAGCGACAAAATGCACATGGTAGCGAAAATACCGGAGATACTTCTTATTATTATTTAACAATAATTATTATTTAACAGTTTTATGTTAATGTTTCAGGTGTTTCATCTTGGCCCTATTCTCGGTCAATGTTGTGGTGCTGTCATTTATAAATTTGTTTTTGATACCACAGATAAAAATTCCCTAAATAAGCAATAATTGTCAGCGTTGTAATTCCCTTAGTTTTACAGTATTTGGAAGATTGGAAGATATAATTAGTCGATGTTAGGAATTTGACTTCTTTAATTTGTACATGTATGTATAAAACAAGAAATAAAAAGAATAAATAGAATTAAGAAAAAATTATTTACTTATTATTTAAAGCACACCTAAGTATATACAGTAGGTATACAGTGTCACCAGTAAAGTCCGCATCATATGGGATTTTTTTTTATTAATAGCTTTATTCGAAATTTGACTTTAGCATCAAGTTCTGCTTCGATCGAGATGAAAATTAAGCAAAAAATAGTAGTCACGTGATTCGCATTAGGTATCTGTCAAATTTTAATTTTTTCCAAAAAATAATTCAAAATTGGGGTTATTTCTGAAAATATCGAAAAAAGTTATTAGAAAAAGTTTTTTTAAATGCCGTTTCTAGCCCACATGCAAAATTTCAGCTGCATAAGATAATTTTGATTTTTTACCTATATTTTGTAAATTGTACCACTTTTGCAAAATAAGACTCAACGCAACCTATTTCAGATTTATTTTCTTTAAAGTAGCGCCATATTAATTTAATGTATGTTTTTCTACAAAATCAAAATTGGGCTATTAGAATTTGGTCGCATGTGATGCAAAATTTATTTGTTTTTGGCCCTTTATAAGGTAACGTCATAAAATAAGTATTTTTGAAAACTTAGTTTGTGTCTGAAAGTAATACACGTTAACATTATTATGGCGTAGCTTAACAATAAATTATAATATAGGGGGTTTAAATTAAATCGTTGAAAATAGATAAACTTTACGTTAAGTTAAACTAAAATTTATTTTCCACTTAAAAACACTTTACTAAGGACACTGTGTTCTTTTTTTGTCTTAATATTAAGGTGTATTACTTTCAGACACAAACTACGTTTACGTTTTCAAAAATACTTATTTTATGAAGTTACCTTATACAGGGTCAAAAACAAATAAACTTTGCATCACATGCGATCAAATTTGAATCGCCCAATTTTGATTTTGTAGAAAAACACACATTTAATTTGGCGCAAATTTAAAGAAAATGTATCTGAAATAAGGCATTGTCAAAACTAAGAAGTTTTATGTAGGTTGCGTTAAGTCTTATTTTGCAAAAGTGGTGCAATTTACAAAATATAGGTAAAAAAATCAAAATTATCTTATGTAGCTGAAATTTTTGCATGTGGGCTAGATACGGCATTTAAAAAATTATTTTCTAATAACTTTTTTCGATATTTTCAGAAATAACCCCACTTTTGAATTATTTATTGGAAAAAATTAAAATTTGACAGATAATGCGAATTACGTGACTACTATTTTTTTGCTTAATTTTCATCTAAATCGAAGCAGAACTTGATGCCAAAGTCAAATTTCTAATAAAGTTATTATTAAAAAAAAATCCCATATGATGCGGACTTTACTGGTGACACGGTATGAATAACATTCCGGTTAAGGAATTAGATAATATTTTAATATTGTATAATTTGGAACATGTTAATAGTATAAGACAGTTTATTAAATTTACCATGGAAACAGAAAAACATTCCACTCTACCTTTTCTTGACGTTTTCCTCAAACAAAATGCTGAAAACATAAAAACTCCAGTGTACAGGGCACACGGGGCAATACCTTAATCATAGGGCATAATTCCAACTCTTTATCACAGAGTATCTAACGTTTGCAACAATGCGGAAGACTTTAGTATAAATTTCAAACATCAAAAAAGATTTAAAACAGAATGGTTACCCTGAAACCTTTGTAACTAATACCATCTCAAAACTTAACACATTCGCTGCCAAGCCAAATTTGTAAAAATATTGGGTACCTATAGCAGTTTTTTTTTTATGTGTTTTTTGCGTGTTTTTTTTAAATAAAACCTAAACAGACACCGGTGTCTGACGTGGCGTGGTGAAACCATTTTTCCATAACGCGCCACAGAAGACACTCTGAGAAGACATTTTTCTTACATGGTTACGCCACAGCGGACATCATAGCAGACACGACGTAGATAGCGGACACATCAAATCCGCCCATCGTATAGAGCTATAGCTCTACTGTAAGGAGTGTAAGGAGACTTCAGTTGGAAGTAAGATAACGTTGTGTCTACTGTTAGTTCTCCGTTGCAAATTTAGGCCGATTTACGTGATTTATTTTATTACATTCTATTTTTGTGCAAAAATGAATAACAGAACCGGAAGAATTATGTATTTTGTGACCAATGAAGAACCAGGGAGTGATTTCTTTATATCTGTTTATATAATACAAGACCTGATATAATGTGTTAACATTTTGATTACCTTTCTTAAAAGAAAATAAATAAATACAAAACGCGCTTTAAATTTTTATTGAAATATTGGGTGTCTGCCCTGGCGTGTATGAGAATTAATTAAAAAAATTAAGTCTGCTCGCCATAGCGGACTCAATAGCAGACACGTGTTATAAAATCCATTTACAGTGTCCAGTCAAAAAACCAAGATAAGTGGACTATGCCGCAGCGCCAATACAGACACCTCATATGAAAACTTTTATAGAAAAGTGTGTCCGCTGGGCAGTGTCGTTGAATAACTGTAGCGGACACGGGTGTCTGACGTGGCGTGGTAAAATCATAGCTGATCAGACACCGGTGTCCGCCATGGCAGCGAATGTGTTAAAGAAGATTTCTTATAAAAGTAAAACCCCCCGTAATAAAAACAAAAAAAATTGTATCTATGAAATCCTTTGCGAGTGTGGCGAATCGTACATTGGAGAAACAAAAAGATCTCTTCCCGTACGAGTTAAAGAACATCTGAAACATACTCAGGAAGTTAAAACTTCAAGATCAGGTATAGTGGAACATGTATGGACCAACCAACATAATATATAATGGTCAGAAGCCAAGGTTTTGGACACGGAAGAGCACTGGATAAAACGAAAATTCAAAGAAGCAGGTTCTATGAATCAAAAAACCAATATATTTAGTAAACCAAGTTTTGATATCCCCAATATCTGGAAGCCACTTCTTGTCCAAAACCAACAGCTCAAACTTCACACTCCAATAAGCACGTAGGCGGAGTGATCAAGCTTCATTGCACATGGATAGTATTTAAGACAGTAACCTTAGAATATAATTTAGATTACACTTGAAAACGGTTAGAGATATTAGAGAGATTTATATTAAAATAACAACAGTAAAACACAGTGTTATGGTTAATTTTATTATCGATAACGATTACGGTGACAACTACAAGAATAGATTTTGAACGTCTTAAAAATAAATAATTTGACAGATGCAAACATAACCTTTTTTTATTTCTTTAATTGTTTGACATGAGTCAATCAACAATGGAAAAGGACGAAAAGATACAAAAATGTAAGGTTATTTTGGATTCCTGAGTTATGTTGCCAAGTCGTTTACAAAAAAATATAATTATACAAAGAAAAGCATAAAGTCTTTCTCCACAATTTTTATTAAAAAAAAAAAACAGGCGAACCTAGAATGATTCAAAATATATAGAATCAACATGTTTCGAGTGTAGAAACACTCATCATCAGGAAAAATAAGTAAATAATAAAAAGCTGATGTTATTAGCAATAGAGTAAATAAGTAGTGGTACTAAGCTGTAATGGAGCCTTCGATGGTATACATGAGGAGTGAAAAAACTTAATATAGCAGAAGACAGGAAATATCACAGCACACTGAAAGGTCAAAGAACAGTGTCAAGATACTCTGGGTAGGAAATGAAGAGAAAAATAAGAAATTTTTTAAAAAAACTTTGTAAAAGTCATTCGAAATATATGTGATAAAATATTTTTACGAATTTTTTTTAAAAAATTTCTTATTTTTCTCTTCATTTCCCACCCAGAGTATCTTGACACTGTTCTTTGACCTTTCAGTGTGCTGTGATATTTCCTGTCTTCTGCTATATTAAGTTTTTTTACTCCTCATGTATACCATCGAAGGCTCCATTACAGCTTAGTACCACTACTTATTTTCTCTATTGCTAATAACATCAGCTTTTTATTATTTACTTGTTTTTCCTGATGATGAGTGTTTCTACACTCGAAACATGTCGATTCTATATATTTTGAATCATTCTAGGTTCGCCTGGTTTTTTTTTTAATAAAAATTGTGGAGAAAGACTTTATGCTTTTCTTTTTTCTTTATCATTCCACTCCACTTTGAGTATGGACTACTTCTTCGAAAATATAATTACATTTCTTACCGCAGCGTTATTTTATGATTTACATAAAGTAACATTTTGAATTATGTATCAAAAAAAACCTTTTCTGTTCGGTTTTATCTAAACTACAGTTATAAAGTTATTTCAATTTTTTAAAGTGTTTTCCGAAAAATGATCGTGTCCGAAATATATTCTTATTAAATTATATAGGTAAGTATTGGCAACATGGCAAATTAAGCAAAATAAGAATAACCACCGATAGCCTTCCTTATATCTCCGTAATTAACGAAGCTCGTAATCGTTAATAAAGAAATCGCTGCCTCGTTTTAGTACTGCGCATGCTCAGAATAAGGATAACGATAACGACAGGTTAAAATAAGAGTTCCAAAATCTCTCTATTAGCTAACCGGAACGTTGTGTTAAGTAACAAAGGTAATCTTTTTGATAGATAATATTGTCATAATGAATTGTGGGAAAATGAAATTTTAAATACAGGGAAGTGGAAAAGCCGCCATTTTTTTATCAACATTTTTTAAAAACGTTTTTGGTTCAATTTAATAAATGGGTGAGAAAATTTCCTATCTGTCCTCATAGAGTGTCTCTATACCTCAGTAGAATAGTTTTAAACTTATTTACGGTTATTTGCAAAATCCTCCAAATACCAAGCAGTCTTATTGATTTTTGGTAAGGAGGCTATAATATCCGAACTAACACCAATCGCAGCAATTTTGCTTTGCTCATTTATCAGATTCAATACGTATCAAATGAGTCCGAAAGTAGTATAGCCCTTAGTATAATTTTATAAATTATTTAATATCGTTAATAAGTTTGAGCAGCTTATTGTTTTTTTTTACTATAAATAGGTTTATATTTGAAGAAAATTCAAATTGCGGAATTGAGTGGGCATTACTCCCCGCGCCTTCTGTTTGCTACGCCACTGAAAGTTTATCTTGCAAGGAAAGTAAAACCTCAGAATATTTTTAGCTACGCAAGCAAACCTAAAACTTTTAAAATATAATAGTTAACGTAGGTACACGTTTTATAAAGCATCATTTTATAGCACGCGTCCATGTTAAAAAACGAGCCGCTTGCGGCGAGTTTTATAACGGGACAAGTGCTTAAAACTGCTTTATATAACACGTACGTTATACTATTTTTTCTAATTTGTAGTTTTTTCAATAAAAACACATATTTAAAAAGAAAATAAATCATTCAAATTTTGTAAATTTTTGTCTAAATTTTATGTTGGTAATACTATTTTTTATCATAGTAGCCTCTGGACAACAAAAATTATTTTGCGAACTGTCATTTTTTGATTTATTGACCCATTTTCACCTCGAGATTCTAAAGTTATTTTAGCGATATGAGATTTGAAATTGGGACGGAATACGTTGTGTGATCCTTGTACATTCGGTACATATACAGAGCCTTCGGAAATTCGGGCGATTTTGCTACTTTTTTTCGAATTTCAAAAGACGTGATTTTACGTCACGGCATAGCAATTTAGTATAGGGAAGATGGAAAATTCAAATAAAGTTGAAGTTAAAATCGACATTGAAAGTTTAGTAGATTGAATTTTGGATAGGATTTGGCAGAAAATGATAGTTTGAAGCATCTACAAAAGATTGATTTATAGATTTATGCAACCAACATATATGACTGTTATCCACACAGAATAAAAAAGTAAGTTATCAAGCTATCTTTCCTCTGCGAAAAATGGGTTTTCTCGTAAATCACAAAGGCCGCGCAAGTCAATGAAATAGAACATTTAAATGTTACCAACATCAAATAAAGAAAAAACGCGTATCGAAATAGCTTCATTACGATACGCAAATGCGTATCGTACTGAGCTTATTATGAACGTGAAATAGAAAAAATATATTTATTTTTTAGTCCGCCATTCTGTCAAGTTTATTTTAGCGGCTGTAGGCGTTATTATATTTCATTTTATAATGTATTATTGAAGTACCTATATAATAATTAATCTTTAGCATTACTTAATTTACATATTACTTTTTATGCGTATTTAGTATTATGTAATTAATGAAGTTACTAATGCCGATCGAATTAGTATTTAATTCTTTGAATTTCAAGCAAGCGTCTTCATTGAAAAATGGATTTTGTAAACATTTCTAATTTTAATATAATATTATCACAGATATTATGTTGTAGTCCTGTTGGGGCTATTCGATTTATAGATACCAACGATACAATGTAGCGGTTTCACTTTTATAGGCCAAGCAATAGGAAGGTCACATGTGCTTTCCTGAAAAAAAAGATACTGGAGTTTTGAAACTTAACATTTTAGTACATAAGTGTGTGTATAAAGTCTGGAAACGGCTTAATAACATCACAATTTACTGGCCGATTTAAACCAAATTTGGTACAGTTGTGTAAGAGGATCTAACGCACCGAATGACGATATTGGCGTTGTTGCCAGCTTTTTAGTTTGTCTGGAATTCGAACGAATTATATATTTTTAAATATAACACCCAGTATATTTTCACATTTTTAAATTCCACATAAAATTATAATTATTTTTTATTAAATGCATTATTAGTCTATACTTCATAGTTTCCGAGATATTGACTCTCGAAAAGTGACATTTTTGAACTTTGACAGCTTATAACTTTCTAACAGTACGTCTTAGAGCAATACGGCTTACATGTCCCTATCTTCAATTTTTATTATCTTCCCAAAAAAATCAACTTCCGGTTAAACCGGATGTAACTCGAAAGCAGGAAATATAGTTGCTCCGGTTTAACTGGAAGTTGATTTTTTTGGGAAGATAATAAAAATTGAAGATAGGACATGTAAGCCGTTTTGCTCTAAGACGTACTGTTAGAAAGTTATAAGCTGTCAAAGTTCAAAAATGTCACTTTTCGAGAGTCAATATCTCGGAAACTATGAAGTATAGACTAATAATGCATTTAATAAAAAATAATTATAATTTTATGTGGAATTTAAAAATGTAAAAATATACTGGGTGTAATATTTAAAAATATAAAATTCGTTCAAATTCCAGACAAACTAAAAAGCTGGCAACAACGCCAATATCGTCATTCGGTGCGTTAGATCCTCTTACACAACTGTACCAAATTTGGTTTAAATCGGCTAGTAAATTGTGATGTTATTAAGCCGTTTCCAGACTTTATACACACACTGTATATATGACATTAGCATACATTATTTGAGACCTTCGCCATAGTCGGGATAGATGACGCACTATTTCATTAATATAACATTATTAACAATAGGAAGTAAGTAAAACACGATATATAATAATTGAGTACCATAATATATATTTTTTTTAAGAAAATTTCTCCTAATCAACATAATTATCGTAAAGCTAAAGAACTAAAATGGGCAATGAGAAAAATGCCTTCTATTCCTTATAAGAATTATCATACTATTTATACACCTGTTTAAAACATTATGTGACGGCTACGCGCTTTCCTACTGTAAGACAATTGCTAGACCGTTGTGTAGTGATAAAACGGTCATTTAGCCAATACGAAATAAGAGTTAATGCTATACCATAGAATTGTTTATAGCCATTATTGCTCTGAATACTCACAGTAATTATCAAGTTCTATTGGGGGTGTAATTTGATTTTAAATAGGATGTATTAGTTCGGGGGGGAGGGGGGGCGGTTGTAATGAAACTCAGGGCCGTAGCCGGGGGGGGGGGGGGTTAGGGAGGTTGTAACCCCCCTCCCCCCCCGAAATAAAAAAAGATATTTATTTTAGTCTTTTAATAAGTATTAATTAGACTGCAGTTATATACAGTGCGCCCGTCTCACCTTGTTGTTACACAAGATAATAGTTAATCTTATTTACGGGCTACAATGGCTGCAGATCGCCTTAATGGTCTGGCTTTCCTATATGTCCACCGTGATATAAACGTCGATGTAAACAAAATCATAAATATTTTCTCTTCTAAGAACAGGAAAATTTTGTAATTTAGTACAACGTAAGTAGGTAATTATTTTAGGTCTTATTGTTTATTTTTCGATTTTATTCTTATTTTGTTTTTGATCTTATTATTACCTACATAATATAATTTATTATAATAATTATTATACTTAGATATAATTATCACTTAATATAAGAGACATGTTAATTAGTAAAATAAATAGTTTATTGTTTATTTTGTCGACCGATCTTTCAAATTTCGAATTTCTTTTAAATTAAAAGAGTGTTTTAAAGTCTGGCATATTGTCGCAGATTAAGCTTTACGGTTATTTTACCCAAAAAAGGGCGTGGCACCCAAAAATTTTTCGCCTGCGACACTGAAGAGCGCCTTCGGCGCAGTTCCCCTTCGCCCCCCCCCTCTAGAACAAATCCTAAATCTGCCACTGGAACAAACCCCCCCTCCCCCCCCCGAAATAATTTTTTGGCTACGGCCTTGATGAAACTTAACATTAATTATGATAATATTTGCTTGGTACAGTTAATAAAGCATATACTTACGACTAAAAATCATTACTGAGTTCTCAAAAATTTAAATAGCTTCTAGTGTGATATTGTTCTTGTCGTTCAACATTGCATATCGCTCACTGGGTGCAATAGTGGCACATCTCAATAATTGGTCATATTGAGAAAGCGATACCATATTACCTTGAATACCTTATTTGGCACACTAACAATAGTGGCATAAAGTTATCTCTAGTGGAACTCGCTAGATGGCACTAGTGTCACTATTGAATTTCGCGCCTTTTTGATCGAATACGCAGACAACAGTGGCACTTGAATTTTAATACGATAAGTTGGAACAAATTTTACATTTTTAATAATGCAACAGTGGCATATTACAGGTGGTGTCAATATTGCATGTTATTATTTTATATTTTATTGCTAATTTTAGTGGAATAAGTTTAGTTGTGCCAGTATTGCCTTTTCAATTGTACATTTTTTATTTATATGTCGTTATTTATTGTTAAAAGCTAGCATGTTCAAACTAAATAAACAACATGTTTTATTTTTTAACCTGTTCCTGTTCCTTTTTGCAATAAAATATTGTTAAAACAGAAACATATATTTTTAATCAAAATTAATTATTAAAATAGACCATTTTTTATAAAGTGACGTATGTACGTAAAAGTCAACAATGGCACAACTTAATATTTTCCAATTAAAAAAAAAGTGTACAGTTTGAATGAAAAAAATAAAGTGCAATACCATTCGACCTTAAATATTCAACATAATTTATTATTAGTTTTCTAATTAAATAAGACAGCTTCTTTAAAACTCAATAATATTTAATTTCCAGATTACAAATTGTTGATTTTCTCAAAACTTACAATTTTTCAATGTGCCATTATTGCACCCAGTGAGCGATATGATTATCTATTATACAGGGTGATTCAAAAGTACTTTGACAAACTTCGGGAGGTAATTGCTGGTAATATTTTAACATGAAAAGTTCTTATAAACAGTGGTCCTTGGCGACTTCGTTACGGAGATACAGGGTGTTGAAATGTTAAAAGAAATAGTAATAATTTTTAAATAACTCCTTAACGAGTTATTTTTTTTTAATGAAATTTTGTGAATTAAATAAGCATCTAAGGACACTTATTTTCAAAGTACAACACGTTCGTAAATTTAACCAGTGGCGTCGGTACAAAATGTTACTATCATATTTTTTGTGAAAACTATGCTACACCACTGACTCATTTTATTTTAACTTTTTTTTTATAAATCCCCCCTTTATTTAGAACAAAAAAGATTACGTGTGTTTTTTTGATACGAGGGACGGTTTAAGCGTAAATTATTATTTTATTTGAATATACACAAATATTAAAAAATGTGTTTTAAACTGATCAACCACTCAAATATTTATTATAGTATTTTAACGAATACCTACATACATACTTACTAATAAACAAATATGTATATGCCTAAGGAAGGTATCTGAGGATGCCTATTTTCTAAGTATAACACGTTTTCAGTGGCATACATATTTATTTATTAGTATGTTATTTTTTAATATTTTGTATTTTGACATTAAAAATAACAAAACTGAAGAAATAAAACTCAGTGGTAACTAACTGTCAAATATATTTTAATTTATCGACAAAAAAAGCATTTCCAAAGCCGCCTTGTCAAAATACAAAATATTAAAAAATAGCATACTAATAAATAAATATGTATGCCACTGAAAACGTGTTACACTTAGAAAATAGGCATCGTCAGATACCTTTCTTATGCATATACATATTTGTTTATTAGTAAGTATGTATGTAGATATTCATTAAAATACTGTAATAAATATTTGAGTGGTTGATCAGTTTAAAACACATTTTTTAATATTTGTGTATATTCAAATAAAATAATCGTTTACGGCTTAAACCGTCCCTCGTATCAAAAAAACACACACATTACTGTGGCAATAAATAGTCTAATTTGCATTTGCAAGTTGACCTGCTTGACTGTAGTCAGTAGGAAGTTCGCAAGCGTTTATATATTTTAAACCACTGAAGGTAATAATAATTAGAAACTAATAGTAAAACTTCTCTAAATACTTCTATGAACCCTTTATATTTTTACAGTTAACTGATTAAATTACCTACACTTTGAGTTTAATTTAGCACCAAAAGTTAACTTATATTTTTGAACGCGTTTTAAGAAATTTTAAATTTATTAAAAAGACAGATATTGCACAAAACGATTGACAAAAAAATTTGACCGCAACAAGCACCCCTTCAGGGGATATATTATGTACCTACATGTAAAGTTTATTATTATTTTTGTTAAGCTTATTAACCAAGGCATAGTAAAAATGACGTTGTACAATTTATCCCAATATTTATTAAAAGGGAAATATGAATTGCTATTCAACTCTTAAAAGAGGCTATGACCTATGGGGTCTGGCCAAGTAAACGCCACCTAACTCATAGTAGGTAGTCTAAACTCCTTTTGAGCGGCTGCATTATGGTAATTTTATTTAATTTAATATATTGTAGTCACATATCATGTGTTTTTAATTAATACAACTAAATAAACTTACCTAATCAACATTATATTTAATGCACCTAGGTGTTACCACTTAGACTGTGTGTTTTTCGAGCTATTTTGATCAAGCCTTGTATATTGCTTTTTTTTGCAGGAAAATGAGTAATGAATCAGGCGACGATATTCACGATTATTACCTTATGTTAATGTATAAAACTGTTTTTATAAATATAGAGGCTTGCTAATGTATAATATTGTTATTTAATTTTTTTGTTTAAAAGCCTCATCCTCTGGTTTACATTAAGAATTAAAACGTATTCGCCATTTCTTTTTTTTTATCAATATTTCGTTACTTTTTCGTTTTATCCAAAAATTGGCTATATACATACCTATGTTCAGAGCATAATTACCTGCAGTTTAAAGTTAAGAGTTTAATTTATACACAAATAAAAGCACAAAAAGAAATATCGATAAATTTCACGAAATTTCGTTTTTTACTTTAATTCATCTATAAAAATGGCTACATATTAAAACTGTAGGTAATTGCTACCCTACTTTTTGGATAAGGGAAAAAGGATACGAAATATTGATCAAAAAATAAACTGGCGAATGCGCCACTAGCCTTAACTTTTAAAGGCTAAATACTGGAGCGCCATAATCCATTTTTTGTTCTAAATAAAGGGGGGATTTATAAAAAAAAGTTAAAATAAAATAAGTCAGTGGTGTAGCATAGTTTTCACAAAAAATATGATAGTAACATTTTGTACCGACGCCACTGGTTAAATTTACGAACGTGTTGTACTTTGAGAATAAGTGTCCTTAAATGCTTATTTAGTTCACAAAATTGCATAAAAAAAAATAACTCCTTAAGGAGTTATTTAAAAATAATTACTATTTCTTTTAACATTTCAACACCCTGTATCTCCGTAACGAAGTCGCCAAGGACCACTGTTTATAAGAACTTTTCGTGTTAAAATATTGCCAGCAATTACCTCCCGACGTTTGTCAAAGTACTTTTGAATCACCCTGTACAACATAGCTTACTGAGATAGTTAAATTCGTCTATAGATTATAAAGCCCAATATACTAATGATGGGTTGTGCGACATAAGAATCTTCTTTTGCTTTATCTGATATGCAAAGTTTAAAAAAATCTTAAATACAAAGTAAAAATAAATTAATTGAAACAGGTATTGGTATGATCAATAAAGTTCAAATTTAGACAGGACAGTTAGAAGACTGCGAACAACGATGTGAACTTCGCAACGAATACGTTGAAACTAATACTAAGGAGCGCGGCGATTGCCGATCGCTACGAACCCCCACCAACGCAACGTCTTGTGGATTACAGGTTCTAACCATAGACGTTTAAGGTTAATGTCTATGGTTCTAACGGATACAATTCGTTTTTGGAGACGCTGTTCTGCTTTCCTAATTGTAGAGAAGGCGCTTTACTGGAAACAAAATGAGTAGCATTGAGAAGATACAATTTAGTTCTTGACAAAATGGCTGTACCTATTAAAAGTAGTTCTTTATTCAACAAGACTGTGCTGGCTAATGGAATTGATGACTACTAATAAAAACACTCTTATAGCAAATCTGCCTTTGATATTGGTAACACTAAAGCGGGTTTGATACACTAGCAATTTATTTAATATGTGTTAATAAAAAATAAGCTATCAATACAAACTATGTCTTAGCAAACCTCTATACAGGGTGTCCCATAACTTATGGGCCGTAAAGTAACTGAAGATACTAGACATCAAACTAAGCCGATTAAGTCGTATAAGTTTTTTCGGATTGTTACTCGTTCTAGAGATACAGGGTGTTGAAAGTAAAAGTTTATTATTATTATTATTAATATTATTATTCATTTAGTTAAAAGTTTAAGTGTATTGAGGTCAACGGTGGTCACTTTCAACATTTACTAAAGCGAGCTTCTTGTTTTTGTTCCACTGTTTCGAATTTATTGCTTTGTGATAATTAAAATATTAATTTAATTATGTACTATGTTTTTTTATGCTTTTGGATGTTTAAAGGGAAATATCTCGAAAACCGTTAAAGATATTAAGATCAATCAGGTACACCTTTTTGACTCAGAAAATGCCCTTCTTTAAGAAACTTTTATTGAAAAAAACCTAATATCACAGGTAAGAAAAAAATCATAGATTTATGAAGCCCAGTGTATGCAACTAGCGCCCTCTAGTGTGAAACTTAAAAATTTCCACAAATTCTTATTTCTTGCTCATAGAAACATAATACTGCCAACTTTCAATTCGATTCATTAAACCGTTTTAAAATTATGGCTTATTTACGAGAATAAACTTTTACTTTCAACACCCTGTATCTCTAGAACGAGTAACAATCCGAAAAAACGTATATGACTTAATCGGCTTAGTTTGATGTCTAGTATCTCCAGTTACTCTACGGCCCATAAGTTATGGGACACCCTGTATATTTTTTCAAACAAAGTGGAAACAAATGATTTAATTTTTTTCGGCAACATATTAAATATTTTCGTATCAATATAAAATTAATGTTGTTGCATTAGAGTCAAATCATCAGACATTATTATTAGTTTTTCTTCTAGTTGTGTACTCATAATTTAATTTTGTAACTAAATTTCTATGAAGCCAAATATAGGAAGAAGGACTTTTATAAAATTGTTCTTTAACATTTAAAATTTTATATTTTTCAGATAAAATTTTTGAAGGAATATTTTTATTAGACAAAATTTTTAAAGCAAATTCTTTTATTGAAATAATAGGCTTAAGAGCATGTTCATATGCTCCACCCCAACCAATTATACCGTTTAATAAGATCGATTAAAATAGTGCATAATAAAACATTATTCGAAGCCCGTTATTTGTATCAATATCTTTAAATAGGAGTATTTCGCAATTTGGACAAAGGCAGTGGCAGCGAATGGCAAAAACTGGGTTGATTTTCACATGCTATGGATAAACTCTGACGGGTTAAAAAAAAACTTATCAACATAATGACTCCTTAAAATAGTTCTTATACGCACTTTATTAATTGGATAATAAACAAACAGAAAACAGATTGATTGCATTAGTAATTAACTTTTATCAATCTATATAAAAGTGTGTTGGGAAAAGTAAAAACAAATAGCAATTTCCTGAATTTGTCATGTTTTGAATCGGTCTATTATGAACATGTATTATTATCCAGATAAAGTTGGATTGCCAGGGTCAATGCTAGGAGTCGTGTTTTACACTGTTAGTTCGTGGGAAACTCCGGGAGCTTCCGATCCAGTTGTTTGCTTGTATTTTTTACGCCTTTGATAAAAAAAAAGTTTTGCTGAGCGGTAAGTAATTTTATAATTGAAGTATCAGAATTTTTTAAAGATTTTTAATTGATCTAATTAACCGATGTTATTAAAAAAATAATATGTTGTATAAATAATTAAAACTTAAATTGCTCTTTATTCATAATTTTTTTAATATCATCCAATGCTTATTAAAAAAATTGAGCTACTTGCCTCATACAGTTTAAAAAAATAATTCCGCGAATAGGTACTTTTACAAATTCAAGGAAGAAACCCCATTTTTCGACAATCGTCTGGAAAATACCCACTTCCTCAAGACTTTTTCTTTGAGAAAGTAGCACTTTTTCAGCCTAGTCTGGGAAATACAAAAGCGTCTACTTTATACGGTCGATTTTTTACTTTCCAGGTGGTTGCTGAAAAATGAGTGGACGCAACACACCAGGAACTGTTTTCCGGGCTTATTACGTAAATTACTATATTTGTTAACAGTCCGAAAAGTAGCCACCTTCCGGATGCTTTTTCTTCGAGAAAGTAATATTTTGCCGGTCTAGTTCGGAAAATATAAAAGCGTTCGGGAAGTGGGTACTTTTCGGACGGTCTTTCTCATTCCAGACAGATGGTAAAAAATTAATGTGTGCCCGAAAACTGCTTTACATACTTGTTACGTAAACTACTATTTTTGGTAACTGTCCGGAAAGTACCCACTACCCGAACGCTTTTTCTTTGAAAAAGTAGCACTCTGCCGCTCTAGTTCGGAAAATATAAAAGCGTCCGGAAAGTGGTTATTTTTCGGACGGTTACCAAAAAGAGTACTTTACTTAACAAGTATGAAAAGCAGTTTTCGGATGTGTTGCGTACACTAATTTTTTACCAACTCTCTGGAAAGTGAAAACCCGTCCGGAAAGTACCCACTTTTCGGACGCATTTTTTTTGAGAAAGTAGCACTCTGCCGCTCTAGTTCGGGAAATATAAAAGCGTCCGGAAAGTGGGTATTTTCCGGACGGTTATCAAAAATAGTAGTTTACTTAACAAGTATGGAAAGCAGTTTCCGGACGTGTTGCGAAGGTTCACTAATTTTTTACCAACTGTCTGGAAAGTGAAAACCCGTCCGGAAAGTACCCACTCTTGGGACGCTTTTTCTTTGAAAAAGTAGCACTCTGCCGCTCTAGTTCGGGAAATATAAAAGCGTCCGGAAAGTGGGTATTTTCCGGACGGTTACCAAAAATAGTAGTTTACTTAACAAGTATGGGGAGCAGTTTTTGGACGTGTTGCGAAGGTTCACTAATTTTTTACCAACTGTCTGAAAAGTGAAAACCCGTCCGGAAAATACCCACTTTTCGAACGCATTTTCTTTGATAAAGTAGCACTCTGCCGCTCTAGTTTGGGAAATACAAAAGAGTCCGGGAAGCGGGAAGTTTTTAAGTTTTACGGACGGTTTTTAACTTTCCAGACAGATAGTGAAAAATTAATGTGTACCCGAAAACTGCTTTCCAGACTTGTTACGTAAACTACTATTTTTGGTAACCGTCCGGAAAGTACCCACTTTTCAGACGTTTTTTCTTTGAAACAGTAGCTCACTGCCGCTCTAGTTCGGAAAATACAAAAGCGTCCGGGAAGTTGGTACTTGCCGAACGGTTTTTCACTTTCCAGACAGTTGGTAAAAAATTAGTGTATGCAACATGTCCGAAAACTGCTTTTTTTAAAACCGACCAGAAAATATACACTTTCTGGACAATTTTTCGTCCAGAAAATAACGTTTTGTCGATTGAGACCAGAAAATTGACTTTAGAGACCGGAAAAGATTTTTCCGGTCCCTGTTTTTTGTTTTTCCAATCGCTCATTGGTAATACAAGCTACCTTGATTTCGTTACTATGACAACATTTCGATGTATTGTCGAGTGACAGTTTGTTGATTTTTAATTTGTTGTTTATGTCAAACTTGCTTCGGGAGTGCGCAAATTTAAAAATATGAATTCAGATTTTGAATTATCCGTCACGGAAAATGAGATTTCAGAAGAAATTTTGGAAGCAGCAAGGAAAGCGACTTACGATATATTGCCAGTAAAATCAAAAGCCCGTAACGAGAAGTCATACAACGCATTTAAAAATAATATAAAATAAAATAATTTAATGTAAGTATATCGAAGTGTCGGTCTTAAAAAAAATATTGTACGTCACGCAACCGAAAATTAGTGTTGTGGAGGTCTCTCCAAGCTTCCAGGACTCGCCTACAACTCGCCTTGTCTAGACCAGAAAAACACTACTTTCCGGTCTTGTAACGTAAATTACTATTCCATACTTGTTACGTAAACTATTATTTTTGGTAACCGTCCGGAAAGTACCCACTTTCCAGACGTTTTTTCTTTGAGAAAGTAGCAAACTGCCGCTCTAGTTCGGGAAATACAAAAGCGTCCGGGAAGTTGGTACTTTACGAACGGTTTTTCACTTTTCAGACAGTTGGTAAAAAATTAGTGTAGGCAACACGTCCGAAAACTGCTTTCCATACACATAAACTATTCTTTTTGGTAATCGTCCGGAAAGTACCCACTTTCCAGATGTTTTTTCTTTAAGAAAGTAGCACACTGCCGCTCTAGTTCGGGTAATACAAAAGCGTCCGGGAAGTGGGTACTTTACGGACGGTTTTTCACTTTCCATATTATATAGTTGTTAAAAATTAGTGTACGGCGTACGCAACACGTTCGAAAACTGATTTCCAGACTGGTTACGTCCACTACCCACTGTTTTTGGTAACCGTCCGAAAAGTAACCACTTTTCGCCGATAATTTAAATGTTATTATCATATTTTAGTCGAATAGCAAAGTAAATTTGCAGTAAAAATAGTGAAAACCGTTTCTCGACATTTTCTCAAAATAATGTAACTATTATAATTGTCATACTATTATCATTTAACGGGATTTTAGGGCCATACAGGTATATTTTTCAAAATACACCCAGCTAACTTGGTTAATGATTAAATTATTTTACACCTTTTAATAAATTAAAATACATATTTATGATCAATTACAGATAAAAAAAAATATTTTACTTACGGGAATTGTAATTATTTTGTCATGAACAAAAAGGTACCAGACTAAAACAATTTAAATTTTAAACGTTAATTTGATAAATTAAATATAATCCCCACGATTTTTAGTATTTGTTAACCTGTTTTAGTGGGACCTTACACGACAAGTATACGTTACTCTACAGGGTGATTCACGTACAGTGTCCTATAAGAAGATCTCGGAAACGATTTAAGTTATATTTGTAATAAACACTCATAATCGACATTATAAATTTAAAATAACATGTTTGGACTTCTGTACCGCGACAGCTTTACCGGAAGTTAGAGTTAACTTAAGTACTTATTTCAAATACAACTCTCTGTATATTTAAGCATTTTTGGATACAACATGAACATCTAAGTAATATTTATTTTGTTAAGGATAATCTGTCAAAAATATTCAGTTTTTTAAAGATATTTCTGTTCTAAAATATAAATTTAAAATAGCAACTATAATAGTTGCATCTATTTTTGGAGATAAGAAAAAACATTTTTTCTACTCCTTACTCGGTAAGTACTTCATTTTAATACTGATTTGAGGGAGGTAAGTAAATACTTACGGGATACTTAGGGAAGTACAAAGTACGCCAGCATAGAATTTTCGGTGACTCTTTCATCACTTGCATTAATACTGCACCAATCCTTGAAGTCCTTGTAACACGGATTGTACCGTTCCTTCGATTTCTGAGGTAATAGAGCAGCGCAAGCTGCGATATCCATTTTTTCGATTTCTTAAAAAAACTGACACTGACAGAACGTTTGTTTCATTATGAACATTATGAATTCCATAGCAATCAACGTGTCAACACTAGGAAACCTGTCATACATACAGGGTATTTCAGTTGGATAGCTCAAATTATAAAATTAAAAAACATTTTCTTTTAAATTTGAGGGAACTGGAGTAGAAAAAATTTAATACAAAACTCGGGAGGCAGTATTCTTGACCAGTCTCGGACTATTTTGCAAGCCCTCGCTATCGCTCGGGCGCAAACTATGTCCTCGACTGGTAAGTATCACCTGCCTCCCTTGTAGTGTAAATAACTATATTTCTGACCGGGATATTACAAGTTTATATTATCATGGTTACGCTACCAATAACTCCTTCTAATTCCCTCTACCTTTTACAGGTAAAATAAAACAAGAAATGCTAAAATAAATATTTTTTATTCATGTCATTACAACGTCAATGTCATTATTGACGGCACCTGTTTCAAATATACCGGAAAGGTAATAAATTGAAACATTTATTCCGGTTTAAAAATGAACAAAAATTTAAATCGGTCAGAAATAAAATTATCTATGTACCACGAGAATTATAAGAGTCTTAATTACCTCGGTCAATTGCTGTAGTAAAGTAAACTTTGCCCTCAGTAGACCCTTATACTCGTAATTCCCTTGACACATACAGGGCCGTCGAGAGCCAAGTCAGGCCCGGGGGCTATGCTGCATCCCGGGCCCATTCCTAGGGCTGCCAGATTTAAAATATTAAAAAGCGGGAGGTAGGGTCCTAGCCAGTGGCGGCTTGTGACTTATTAACTTGGGGGTGCACTGAAACCCGCTGCAGGCGAAATGCGCCGCAGGTTAAAAAATTTTAAGCCCACGCCCAAATTTGGTGAATAATTTTTAATAAATATTTTAAAAAATTTATGATTACCTACTTATTTTATTGGAAATGAAATAAGATAAAAAAAATAAAAAAGGCCAGTTTATTTTTCATTAGTGGGTACATTGTTTAAAAGTAAAGTTCACTCTTCTGTTTTTATTTGCAGCAAACTTATCAATAACAATAAAGTCCCTAGATTTACACATTGTGGTCTGAGTCAAGTTAATTTCGAGTTTAGGTCTTCCCTCAATTTTAATTTTAATTTTTTGCTCAATACTTAATGAGCTAAAATTGTTTTTCCAATATTCCGCATTTATAGTCGTTTTGGCATTAAAACTGTTAATTTTTATTAAAATAAGTCTTTACTACCCTAAAATAATAACAAAAATATAATTTTTAAATAAGAAACCCATTGTTGGTCAATTCTAAAATCTACAAAATTTTCGGGTAGGTTCTCCAAAAAAGATGAAAGTTTTATAAATTCCTCGAATAATAAATCGATGTTAATACACATATTATTGGGCCGGACGGGCGAGGACAAAATGTATCGGTATTTGGTACTTAGAACATTAATTTATTCGCCAAGTCGCCTAACAATTTACATACCTATGTAATGTTTACAAAGTAATTTTTTGTCAACAGAGATTTTATATTTTTTTTATAATATATCATATTTTTTTAACTGCGCAGCCCGAGCACGGGCCCTTAAAAGAGATGTGGGCCCGGTAAATTTGTCCGAAAACGTCACTTTTAAAAATGCTGATAATTTTGAACTCTAAAACAGTGAAATCCTGAAATTTGGTAAATAGTTAACTAATACCATAGGGCTCTTTGCCATAGTCCCAAATCTTAGTTGCAAAATACAGGGTGTTTGAAAAATACACTTATTCTGGTAACTTAAAAAAGTGACCATAAGTCATTTTTTTCAAATGTAACACCCTGTATATTATTACGGATTTGAAAAGCTGCTAAAATTTTACTTCATTCTTGTATATCATACCTGTACCTAACTAACTAGTTAAACAATTTTTTTGACGTATTAAGCATGATTTGTAAAATTTTCTATACAATTCAATTTTTATTCGGTTATTAGTAAGTTAGCCATGACAAAAACTGATGTTTACGTATGTTACTATGGTTATCGTTTTGACATTTCATTAAGTTTAGATACAAGATAGAAATACAGTTTAAAGTCATGGAAGAAAACTATACAAATGCAGTTTTTATGAATTTATTTATTTTATTTGGACAATGTGATAGAATTATCGCCAGGACATGTATAAAGTTTAACGAAATGTACTCTAATTTACCGCCAATGAATCTTAGAAAATTCATAAGAATCCAAAACAATTTTATTAAATGTTAACTAGGTAGTCAAATAATAAAAGACTACTAAAATTATAACTAATAAAATGCTACTTTAACAGATGTTCAAAACGCTGGCCGTTTACATCCAAACACTTTAATATGCGGGTGTTGACTGCATGGATTTCAAGAAAAATTAAGTTTTAATGTTTTTTGCATGTTAATGCAAACACACATTGTCCAAATAAAATAAATACATTCATAAGAACTGCATTTGTATTTGTATAGTTTTCTTCCATGACTTTTAAGTGTATTTCTATTTTGTATCTAAACTTAATGAAATGTCAAAACAATAACCATAGTAACATACGTAAACATCAGTTTTTGTCATGGCTAACTTACTAATAACCGAATAAAAATTGAATTGTAGGTATAGAAAATTTAACAAATTATGCTTAATACGTCAAAAAAATGGTTAAACCAGTTAGTTAGGTACAGGTATGATATACAAGAATGAAGTGGAATTTTAGCAGCTTTTCAAATCCGTAATAATATACAGGGTGTTATATTTGAAAAAAAGGACTTATGGTCACTTTTTCAAGATACCAGAATAAGTGTACTTTTCAACCACCCTGTATACTGCAACTAAGATTTGGGACTAGGACAAAGAGCCCTATGGTATTAGTTAACTATTTACCAAATTTCAGGGTTTCAGTGTTTTAGAGTTCAAAATTATCAGCATTTTTAAAAGTGACGTTTTCGGACAAAAAAAAGTAAATTAATTTATATCTTAGAAACGGTAAGAGATAAGTATAGAGTAGAGTTAATAAAAATTGTAAGGAAAGTAATGGAGGATTCGAAAATAAAATAAAATATATGATTTTGCATTAAAAAAATCGAAGTTAGTATTATTTTTGTGTGGAAGCGGCAACACTGTATTGATAAAAATATTTTAGCTTGGTAGAGCATGTCCGTTTATGTACGGGACCAAATTTTCAGAACGATTCCTTTACTGGTTCGTCAGAAACATCTAACGTTCCATCCACCGTGAATCACCCTGTATATCTATTATCGTAAATAAGAAGGGAATGAATATTTTCTCATATTTCCGGCCACTACATACTTTATCAATCAAAGTCTTCCAAAAAACTCCAAGTCAGACATCTCTTCATTATAATTTAACCTCTCGTTAAAAATTTGCAGGAAACCCATCTTGTACAATATCTTGCACATCTGGGTCGTCGTCACAGAAAGCCATGCAAGCTCTTCTATGTCCATAACAGCATTGGAAATGCAAATATTCAGCAAAAAATCAAAATAACACCACCGGGTACAGTTAATTGGTGATTGAGTAAAAAAGTTGATTGGTGGTTACCGATTTAATCAGTTAATCACAATTAAACCTCAATTAGCAAAAATATATGTTGGTGGGTACGGGCTTTTCAGGAACTCGATCACCAGCTGAAATGGATTGTCTCTTCTGCTAATTATTTATAAAGGTCAGCAAAGAATCCTTAGCTATAAATTGGACATGACAATAGCGGACAAAATTACTATTTTATGACCTGTTTGGGGTTTGTGTTAATGACAACTATACTATAATACCGTGCGAGCAAAAATTATTTGCATCAAAGAAGGCCTTGCATCTAAGGACGTAATGCTTAGCCGTAGAGCTTAATACCTGTTGGGTGTCAGTAACTACCTGAATTAACAATCAATCAGTTATTCTGCCATCTTTGACAGTCGTTACAAGTAATTTGATTCGTCGCTAATTTTTCCAATTTCTTGAACAATTCATACAATGGGCTTTACGGAACAGCACAAAACATTCATAGTTGAAGCGTATTTTCGAAACGGGGTTAGAGTAAATGGTGAGTGGCAATACAATCCGGTTTTGTGCATGGACAATTTTCACGAACATTTTCCTAACGTTGCTTTTATTGCTGGGGATTTTTGTCATTGCCTGAAAAGAACCTTGGCTGTGTTTAGGAAAACAGGTTCTATACAAAACAAAAAAGGAGCAGGAAGACCATCTATAAGAACAAAAGAACTTGTTGCAAACGATCATGAAATAATGCAAAATACGCCAACAAATTGTATAAGACGCCTGTCCCAAGAAGTGGGAAGATCTAATGGAACATGCAGGAATATTCTTAAGAAGCAGCTAAATTTATTTCCTTATAAAGTGCAAGTATTCCTTATAACTTATATAATAAACAACAAAAATTAATTTGTATTAGTCTACTTATTTTATTACTCATATTAGTTTGGCATATCATGTCATAATATGAATTTGACAAAATTTTAACCTAGATTTGGTTAGATATATCGTCCCCATATGATTGCCCAAGCCCTGTTTGATGCAAATAATTTTTGCTCGCACGGTATTAACGGGTATATATGCTTTGAAAAATGTATTATGTGTAACTGCATAAATCAATATCCAGATAAAATGCATTTTCCTAATTGCGTTTGTGACTAAATATTTGAATATTAATGTATATTTTATACATTAGGTGAACCGATAAATATGTTCATAAACTTTTTTAAAAAACAAATTGTAACCGTCCAATAATTTTAAATATTAAAATTATTAATTAAAAAGAAATTATCTTATTAAATACGTCTTAAAACTATTATATTTTCTCTCATCAACAGAATCAATATCTTGAAATGAGCTTTTTTCATACGGATGCCAAATTTGGGTAAAATCGTAGTTAAAAGAGTTACCTAGGAATCATCCAGAGCACAACAAGCGTGTCTTAAGGGAAAGGGGCAGGGGGATGTCCCCCTAAAATAATCAATTGAGTTGGTAAGTTGGCTGTTACACATAACGAGGATATTATAAGTCTGATCTATTTTACTTTAATATGATGGGACAGAGGCAGGACTGGGCTAAGTTATTTTACCATTGGATTCACCATAATATTTTAAACTTGTACGGACGTCTTAATGGTTTATTAACATAATGGCCTGCAAAATTTTATCTACTATTGAAACATCGAACTCAGCGTGTGATAGATTAAAAGTTATGACGTTATTCATTGGTAAAACATAGAAATACGTTTGACATAGATAGATAGACAGATAGATAGATAGATAGAAACGTCCATCTGTTCGATTCGGCGAAGATCAGCAATAACTGTTTGCTTTACCGAGTATGTATTACGTGTATACATTGACCAAATTTTGCATTTTACAAAGAAAAAATACTAAATTCGAGTATTATTACCTGAATCTAATTACAGAAGAAACTTTAAAATGGCAATATTAAAAGTAATAAGACATTGATCTTACAATCATACACATATTTAAACATAATTCAAATAAATATAATTTTCCAGCAAAAATCTACGATATTTGGTCCTAAATGAATTCGAACTTAGGTTAAGGAATTTGTTACATATATCAGCATTGTAAACTCTAAGAGCTACCTATATACGAAAAACTACATTGAAAAAGGGCGGTTCGGTGTTCGGCACATGCACTAAGCCTATCAATGGAAAACGCTATGAACATCGGTGACAACATACAAGATTTTCGCCCTCATTGTAGCTACGAGCCAAACAAGCGGTGCGCCTGCGCATGTTTTGCGTTTAATGCTGCGTTGCCATATTATAATTTACGTTTGCGGTGAAGTACAACCTGCCAAAATGCCATGTATTTTAAAATACAAACATGCAGCTGGATTAGTTCTCAGTGAGTGTAAGGTTTGGCAACCTATGGTACCGTAATTGAAATGGATAAACCAATAATACTAAACTTAATGCAAATGGTGACAAACGAAATGTTTGTTAGCGGAAATAAGAGAGTAATTTACCTGAATTGGTGTATTCTACTCATGGTTCAACCTAAATAATAAACCACCTAATTTATTTTTCTCCCACACAAAAAATTTTCTTTTTACTTTTTAGTTTTTAGTTATATTATTTACTTTAGGTAATTGGTTAGTAGTATTATATCTACCCAACATTAGTTGAGCTTTTTCTCTATAAACAATTTTCTCTTTTTCATTTACGTAATTTAAATTTTTACCCGCCATACTATCTGTCAGTATATTATTTGTCAATCAATCTATCTCTTATTCACTTTGGTCCTAGCACGTGGACGTGAACAAGCTTTTTTGACCTCCAATTTAAAAATAAAGAAACTCCTTGATTAATTTTATGGTATTTAAATTAACCTCTTGCAGGGCTACTGAGCCAACCCACAAAACACTTTTGTTGGAATGCAATTCTGTAAGTACCTACTTACTTTTTATTCAAAAAAAAATATGTCAAAAAATATTTTTACTTCATTCTTTGATTTTAATTTCAATCTTTATTTTTTACAGATATCTACCGATATCTTCATTATTTTGTGACTAATTTTGCCCTTACAATGTCTTACAGACATACACCTAAAGATGTTTTATAAAAAGTTTTAACACAATTTTAAATAATCTTCGACACCTTCTTTTTATACTTAAATTAAAAGAATTTCCGTTGCACGTCATCAATCAGCTGAAAGTTGAAAATCGGTAAGGAAACATAAGAACATAAAATTTGGGCAAAAAATGTATAAATTTCATGCGATATTGAATGTAAAAGAAACTTAATGTATTCTTCTATGATACTAAGCCGCTTAAAGGGGATGTTTTTTAAGTTTAACCTTTTAAAAATTAATATCATTTGAATTTTTTGGGCTGACAGTTGGCAACAGAAGTGTCAACGCATCGGTGATGTCAGTTTATTTCTTGGCGAATTTTGATTGACGTTTATTGTTTTCATTTCGTGTTTTCGTGACTTTATTTAAGTCGTTTTTAACTAAAACTGCAAGTTAAACCGTTTAAATTAAAAAAGTTAATTCTTTAGTATTTTTAGTATACCCTTTTCCTTACTTTATTAAGCTTAATGGTAATTTATTTAAACCTAATGTAATCGTTTGGCCACAATATAATAATTCATTCTTATTATGTTTATAACTCAGCTATTATGTATTAATTACCACGGAGTGATTATTTTATTGGACTAATAGAATTAGATGATCCTCAACTTAAGGCTGTAAGAGACAATAATTAACAAAGTACTTTCTATTACCAAACAAAATAATAAACTTATCAACATATAGATATTTCACACGTGTTTATATGTATATATAGGCCTAAATGAATAAATATTGACTTGTTGATTTAAGGACAACACTAAATAATTAAATTGATGATAGGTCAAGAACTAGCAATGCTTTTAGTTGTTGGGTAGCTAGGGTTTATTCACCGGCATTTTTGTTTTGTAGTTGTATACACATCATTCTTTGCTGTAAAAGTAAACAATTTTTTACCAAGGCCGGTAACAATTTTTTTCAAAAATAAAACTTAACAATTCAATTGGTTTCTTAAATGTTATATTCAAAACCTGCTTGACAAAAATTACAACTTTTAAATTTTACAACAGTCGACTTTTTAAATGTACAGGGTTATTTTTTATATTTGCGTACCCACCTACAGGGCTTAATATAAGTGACAGAAAAAAACTTTTAAAACAAAAGTTGCATAATGTTTCCCGTCATATCTTTTAAACTTATTTAAAAAAACATCTGCACATCGGAAAGTTAAAAAACAAATGAAAATCTTCTTTTTTTAAATAGAACACCCTATATATTTTTTACCAGGGCGAAAGATCTCTTTCTCCTGATTTCAAAAATATATAACATGTCATTATTTAATCCAGTCGTTTATGAAATATTTGAGTTTTTCATTAATTGAATTGACTATAATCTAGTCGGCGTTCCGCATACTTCAACGTGACATATTTGTCACTTTAATTTAAATTGAAACATGCAGCAAAGAAAATAACTTATGATTTATAATTTATGGTATAAAGTAAAGTAAATTGCTGTTGAACTACATCTATTTGGTTGTTATTAGAGTAAAAAAGACGCACTATTTGAAGTTTGTCTTCTTCCGAATATCCCATTTTCCTTACTGAATGTTTCAATTTAAAGTAAAGTGACAAATATGTCACGTAGAAGTATGCGGAACGCCGACTAGATTATAGTCAATTCAATTAATCAAAAACTCAAATATTTCACAAACGACTTGATTGAATGATGACATGTTATATATTTTTGAAATCAGGAGAAAGAGATATTTCGCCCTGGTAAAAAATATATAGGGTGTTCCATTTAAAAAAAGAAGAATTTTATTTGTTTTTTAACGTTCCGATGTGCAGATGTTTTTTTTAATAAGTCTAAAAGATATGACGGGAAACATTATGCAACTTTTGTATTAAAAGTTTTTTTCTGTTACTTATATTAAGCTCTGTAGGTGGGTATGCAAATATAAAAAATAACCCTGTACATAACTTAAAAACTACTTAAGGTGGAATTCAATCATTCAATCTATTGCCAAACTATAACCTATTTCGCGTTGCTTTTTTTAGTTTATTATTAGATTAACTAACATTTAAATAAAATCAATATCGTCGGTACAATATTTAGGTAATATCTGACATACAGGGTGTTACAAATTCGAGGGCCACCATTGGGATCTGGGAAATGGTAATAGATACGAGGAAGTTTAAATTAGGGCAAAGTTGCGCAATTCAATGCCGATCAATATACCGCCAAGAAGATTTGTCCATTCCGAGTACTTCCGAAGATATTCGATAAAATCCGAATTTAACGTTTTTCATTTATATGTTTTCCTGCGTTTATTTAAATAGATAATTGAAAATAAATTGAACTTTCTCATTGCCACTTTTTCTCTTCTATTAGACTGTGGTATCAGATTTCGAATCCGACGTTTTGCCTCTGGGCCCCATCATTAATTTATTTTTTTTAAATACGGACCTGGATTTTTTATTTTATTTTTGGAATCACCAAGGCTGATTGCACGATATGGTTGCATTATTTTGATTAGGATTCAAAAGTTTAAGCTAATAAAAAGATCTTATAATATTGTTTTTGTTTATTTTTTAATTGGGTAATGTAGGTATTTTAAAATCATCCTAACAATAATCTTAAATTTCTTAATAATGTTAATTCCTATCGTAAAAATACACATAAGCTATAAAAAAAAATGGTGATGTGGGGTGCTGATGGGCCCCAAAAAAAAATTAAAAATGCAATAATTTTTACTTTGATGTCTAATCCCAGGAGGTTTAAATAAAATTAAATCGTAGTTTACCGTGAAAAAAAAATGGGCGAATTTTCATAACTGACAGTAAGAAATTTTTAACTTCAAGATTTTTGTGAGGTGTTATAGGCTGATCTTTTAAAAATCTAAAATGCAATATTCTACTGGGGAAAAAAGTGATATGATAAAGGTTTATTACAGCTGTAACAGAAACTCAGTAACAGCTGCGCAAAGATATTTTGAAGATTACTCGAAAGACAGCAGCCTAACGGAAGGTTCTTTCAAAAACCTACGCGAACACGGTAGATTTGAAAAACCCAGAAAAAAATATGGTGACCGTGTAACAGAAGCAGAATCCAACAATGTTTTACGCCAGGTCTGTATTTAAAACTTTGACTGGCTTTCTTTTAAAACCATGTAAACTTGGTTTTTCGTTTATTATTTTTTATAAAGTATAGGCGCTATTTTATTTAGGGTATGGTATTATTTTAGGTAGACAACAACCCTTCCACATCCACAAGGCAAATTTCCGTAGAATCTAACTTGCCAACCCTAAATCATGTTAAAGCTTCAAAAGTTTTAAAAAATAATAGTTTAAAACCATATAAAATTCATATTTCCCATGCGTTGCAAGAAGGAGATCCTCAGAGGCGGTTAGATTTTTGTTACTGGCTACAGAATCAAATTGACGATGATAATAACTTTCTTATGTCTATAATCTGGACCGATGAAACTAAATTTACCAATTGCGGTAATTTTAATAGAAATAATGAGCACGTATGGGCCGTAGAAAATCCTAGAGTTAATATAGAAATACGCAAACAAGTACGCTTCAGTATCAATGTTTGGGCAGGGATGTTTGGAGACAAAATTCCTGGACCCATTTTTTTACCAGACAGACTAAGAGGTGCCGACTATCTCTTCCTTATAAACACCCATTTACAAGAGTTCTTAGCTGAGTTTCCACTCGCCAGACTACCAACCATTTGGTTTCAACAAGACGGTGCCCCGGTTCATGGAACAAGAGAGGTTAGGGAGTTTTTAAATCCTAAATTCCCAGGCAGATGGATAGGAAATCGAGGTGTAGTGGAATGGCCTGCGAGATCTCCAGATTTGACACCTTTAGACTTTTTTTTGTGGGGGGCTTTGAAAAATAAAATTTATAAACATAATGTTAATACATTAGAAGAACTTAGAGCTAGGATTATTGAAGGATTTAGGTCAATAAGGAGAAGGTCGATACAAAGGTCCACTGAAAAAGTAAGGAACAAAATTAATCAATGTATACGTGCAAACGGAAATATTTTTGAACATCTTAGTCTTAGATAAAATTGATTCTTTTTAGTGAATGTGTAGGTACCTACCTACCATTATTTTCCGATTATTTCTAGAATTTAAGTAAAATATCATTAATTAAAAAATAAACAAATACAATATTATAAGATCTTTTTATTAGCTTAAACTTTTGAATCCTAATCAAATTAATGCAACCATATCATGCAATCAGCCTTGGTGATTCCAAAAATAAAATAAAAAATCCAGGTCCGTATTTAAAAAAAATTAATTAATGATGGGGCCCAGAGACAAAACGTCGGATTCGAAATCTGATACCACAGTCTAATAGAAGAGAAAAAGTGGCAATGAGAAGGTTCAATTTATTTTCAATGATCTATTTAAATAAACGCAGGAAAACATATAAATGAAAAACGTTAAATTCGGATTTTATCGACTATCTTCGGAAGTACTCGGAATGGACAAATCTTCTTGGCGGTATATTGATCGGCATTGAATTGCGCAACTTTGCCCTAATTTAAACTTCCCCGTATCTATTACCATTTCCCAGATCCCAATGGTGGCCCTCGAATTTGTAACACCCTGTATAACAAAAATATTTATTCATTTTATTGCTAATTTTGGGATAATTAGACATAGACATAGACATAGACATATTTTATTTGACCACATTTTTGCAAAAAATACAAATTGAGGCAAGTCATAGGTACTATAGGAAATATAAAGCAATCCTTTACGGGTGAATTTAACTAAATTAACATAATATAATAAATTAAAACATAATAATTGTATAAACAAATATAATAATATAAACAAACTTGTAAACAGTAACTAACAAGCAAAATTCAAAATATAAATGTTGTATTTTGTGACTTTACAACATTAAGGTATTCTACTGTCGAATAGAAAGCGTGGGATTTAAGAAATTTCGTAATCCCACTCTTAAATTTCTTTTCATTTAAGCTCTTTACCTTTGTAGGAAGCACATTATAAAGCTCAATTTTTAGAGAATTATTTATAGACTTACTAAGTCTGTACTTGTTTGGCCGAATAAAGTGAGCCGACCTCGTGCCATAGTGGTGAATGTCGGAGTTAAGTTGAAAATGACTATTGTTTCTATGAATTTCAAGTAATTGGTGCAAAATAAATAATGATGGCAGCGTCAAAATCTTTAAACTAATAAAATGTGGCTTGCAGTGGTCACGCCCACCAACACCCGCAATAACTCTTACAGATTTTTTCTGCAGTCTAAAAATACGTAGGGAGTTAGATGAGTTTCCCCACAAAAGTACTCCGTAGGAAAGATGGACATGGAAGAGTGAGTAATAGACACTCATCACTGACTGGTGATCAAGAAGTGACCTTAATTTTCTTATCACGAAAATCGCCGAAGACAGTTTAGTCCGTAGTGACTCTATATGGGGAGTCCAGCTTAGGGTATCATCAACAGTTAAACCCAAAACATTTACACTTTGACCCTTCACAACGTCACGACGTGTTGAAATTACCAACTTTTGAGTTTTTTTGGTATTTAGTGTCAGACAGTTCTGTGTAAACCAGATGGCGGCCCTCTCAGCCAGATGTAAGCTAATTAAATTTAATTCGTTAATATTTTTATGATGACACAATAGAGTTGTATCATCTGCAAAACAAAAGCAACCGTAGAGGGCAAGAAATGAAAATAGGTCATTTATATATATGACAAAGAGAAGAGGCCCAAGAACTGATCCCTGGGGCACTCCATTCTCGATCAGTCCAAAATCCGACATAACATCATCAAGAGAGACACACTGTCTTCTCATAGACAGATATGATTTTAGCAGGCTCAAGGTCTCACCCCTGATCCCGTATCGATATAATTTCTCAACTAATAGCTTGTGCGAGACACAGTCGAAGGCCTTGCTGAGGTCGCATAGGGTCATGCTCACATGTTCTCCCTTTTCGAGACCCTCGACTATGTCATGCACAATCTGAACCACTGCCTGAACAGTAGAACGACCCTTCCTAAAGCCGTACTGAGAAGCATTTAAAAGACCGTTGGCCTCAAAATAATCACTGATGTTATTCTTCAAGATAACCTCAAAAACTTTCCCAAAGATTGGTATGATCGAAATCGGTCTGTAATCAGATACCGAGTCCACATTACCCCTCTTAAAAATTGGTATCACCTTGGCCAACTTTAGCGAATTAGGAAATACACCCTGTGCTACGCAAGCATTAAATAAAAATGTTAGGGGCTTAATAAGTTCCTCACACATATGCTTTAAAATTATGCTATTTATATTATAAATATCAGAAGAGGCAGAGTCTTTAAGAGACAGAATCGCAGTTCTGACATCCTCCTCAGAAATAGGCAGAAATGCAAATGACTTGGGTACCAACGGAATGGAATTTATAAGTTGTTTCTGTAAATCGTCTTTAATCGACAGCTGCTGAACCATTTCGGAGGCGACCCTCAGGAAATAATCATTAAAGTCACCAGCGCTCAACCTAGTCCCATTACTATAATTTTTTCGTGGATTATGATTTCGTTCCACATTTATAATTTTCCACGCGCTCCTCGACTTATTCCTCGAACTGACAATATAATCACTATATGCCTGTCTTTTTGCCCTTACAATAGAGTTTTTATAATCTTTACGCAAAAATTTATACAGATCTCCGAACGTTTCATTACCAGTTTGGTCTTTAATAAACTTCACTGTCGACATTTTTTCGCGCTTTTCTTTTAATTCATTATTAAACCAGCGGACTGGGGCCTGGTTACCTCTAATAGTTTTAAAAGGAAAACATTTATTGATAAGAATTTTACAATTTTCCGCTAACCATGTCGCCATACATTCAACATCATCTGAGCTATAAAAATCAATCCAATTCAGATTCATAAGATCTTGTTTTATGTGAGTAATAGAGTTACTAGTAATTTTTCTTACTTTAGAAATGTTAGGTTTAATTTTAACACCCAAGTTTAATTCAATAAATTGACCATAATGATCAGACAGGCACGGGTCCTTAACGCCGGCAGTATAAATATTTTCATTCAAATTGGTTATTATATTATCTATACATGTTGCTGTATTCTCGGTAACTCTTGTAAAAGCAGAAATACTTGCACTCATACCAAAACTATCCAGGACAGACACAAGGTCAGCAAGACTGGAAGAGGCACCCAAAAAATTTATGTTAAAATCGCCAAGAACAATTATTTGCTTATATTTATCACAATAGCTGTGAAGCAACTCATCCAGTGAACCCAAAAAAGTATCAACGCAACCAGTGCAAGACCTATACAATGTCAAAATTAAAATCTTACCATGACATATCTCCATGGCACAAAATTCGGCGTCAAGCTCCCTACAATGGCTCAGAACATTTATATACTTGAAATCAAGTCCACGTCTAACAAAAATACAAACACCACCGTGTATATGCTTAGATCTATTAAAGGAAGATACTAAATCATAGTTTTCCAAATAAACGCACTTTAGGATTTCTTCACTGCACCAGTGTTCACTAATACATAATACGTCATAATTGTATAGTGAAAGAACAATGACATAATAATGTTAAGAAAAAACTTACCCGATATTATTCGCTATCCAATTCTCCTAAAATATTTAATGAAATTCCTTGATATTTATTTAATATGTCAATAATTATTACCTATAAAATATGAAGACGATAATGATTTTATTTAAATTTTGTGTAAAAGGTAGAATAATTAAATAAATATACGCGAAATAGGTTATAGGTTGGCAAGCATGTTGATACTCCCACCTTAAAATAGAAACATGTATGTACTGAGCACGTAATGGTGAATTAAAATACAGGATGTTCCATTAAGATAAATTGACTTATGCACATTTATCTAAATGGCTAAATTGGCACAATTTTGAAAACCCCTTGTATGAAAAACGTAAAACCTAAGTTATAGAATCCAAAGATCTATGTTTTAGTCAAAAGTTATCAAAATTATAAATGTTTAGATTGATAAGTTCCAAAGTTACTGAATTTTCTTCTGGTTATATTTTTACATAGAAAAATTAATTTTATAATTCATATCCCAAAAACGGTTAGAGATAGGTATAGATTATGATTAACAAAAGTTTCTTAGATTTAAATAAAGTATCTAAAACTGCCAAAATATATAGAGTATTCCATTTAAAATGGGAAAGTTAGTAAACTTCCAGTATAACCGGAAGTGACGCAAACGTGGCGAAGTAACTTATTTGTTGAAGTTTGAAGTCAATTATACCTGCTACCAAATTTAAATAAAGATAACTTTACTCGTTTCCGAGATCTTTTTATAGGCCACTCACCGTGAATGACCCTGTATACAGTTCATTATAATTTCTGGTTCTGGTTTATGGATTCGATTGGTGCAATTCTTCTATACAGTGTCAGTTTGTAACTTGAAATAAATTCAGTAAATACAGTACAGTTTTTTGTGGAAAAATGATTGGGCACTAGTATAGTGTCCATCTAATGACGCCTTGCTTGTACGTAATCATTTTCAATTCGACTCATACTGATGTCTTATACTGTGCGAGCAAAAATTATTTGCATCAAAGAGGGCCTTGCATATAAGGACGTAATGCTTAGCCGTAGAGCTTAATACCTGTTGGAGGTCAGTTACTACCTGAATTAACAATCAATCAGTTATTCCGTCATCTTTGACAGTTGTTACAAGTAATTTGATTCATCGCTCATTTTTCCAATTTCTTGAACAATTCACACAATGGGCCTTAGGAAACAGCACAAAACATTCATGGTTGAAGCGTATTTTCGAAACGGGGTTAGAGTAAATGGTGAGTGGCAATACAATCCGGGTTTGTGCATGGACGATTTTCACGAACATTTTCCTAACGTTGCTTTTATTGCTGGGGATTTTTATCATTGCCTGAAAAGAACCGTGGCTGTGTTTAGGGAAACAGGTTCTATACAACACAAAAAAGGAGCAGGAAGACCATCTGTAAGAACAATAGAACTTGTTGCAAACGTTCGTGAAATAATGCAAAATACGCCAACAAATTGTATAAGACGCCTGTCCCAAGAAGTGGGAAGATCTTTTGGAACATGCAGGACTATTCTTAAGAAGCAGCTAAATTTATTTCCTTATAAAGTGTAAGTATTCCAAGAAATACAAGCCGCAGATTTTGAAAGACGCAGGAATTACTCTCAATGCTTTTATTGGAAAGAAATGATTTATTAGACCTGACATTTTTTTTTGGATGAAGCCTGGTTCCACCTCTTCGGTTATGTGAATTCTCAGAATACACGCATGTGGAGTAGTGAAAATCCCCATTTTTTTGTAGAGTCCACATTGCACCCTCAAAAAATTGGTGTCTGGTTAGCTGTTTCCCGAAGAAGAATTGTGGTTTTAATTGTTTTCCCAAACACTATATTATTATCTTCAAAACATTTTTATGGCTTTTCTTAAACGGATTGCTCGCATTCTAGTGGGTGCCGCTGTGTGATCTATTTCTAATCTGCAAAACTGCAGACTGTTTCGGTGAAAACGCAAATAGCGTTCCCTATACTGGATTGTGATGCAATTCGTGGTTTATTTATTTGTCTACCTTTCGATTATTACCAGCGTGACTGCCTTCATTGGAGTTAATTCCGTTGGGATGGCGCTACGGCGTATTGATACCGCTTTACTTTTGTAAAAGGGTATTAATACATCTTACCGCTGTTGTCGAGATTGCTTGGGTTATGGCCGCCGGTAGAGTCCTAACAAGGACAAAACGGCCGTCGTGGTCTGCCCGCCCCAGGGTAACTATTTTTAAAGTGCTTGGATCACTGTGTATTCCAATATAAGTTACACACTTGTCCGATATGCCACAATTATTCGCTTTTAAAAAACGTTATATTTTTTGGCATTGATTGTTTACGACACATTTTTTCGACAATAAAATATAACGATTGGTTCATTATTAACGAAATAACAGTTTCTTAATTTGGACTTCCTTTTTTAATCCTTTTGATAATTAATTTGCGTAGTTAATTAAAAATTTAAAATTCAGAGCCAGAATTAGACCGCTAAACACCATTTATTTAAGCACGTTGAGTTAGTTAAACCCATGGAACTACAAAAAAAAGTAGAATACTTAATGGGCTGTGTTAATGGCATACTTATATTTCTGTACTAATGGGGGGTTGGTTTTTATAGGTTGCCAAGGTTGCCATCCACTATCTTGAGTGGGCAGCATCATTCTAACTGACTGTAACTTCGTATAGCGCGCCACCTTTGAACATACAGGGTTATGTTATTATTTACAACAGACTCATGACTTTTATAGAACAACAAAATATACTCTCGCCAAACCAATTTGGATTTAGACCAAAAAGATCAACCGAACTGGCAATATTTAACACAATTAAATACATCATGGAAAAGAAGGATCATAATGAAAAGGTAGCAGGGCTGTACTTTGACTTATCAAAGGCTTTTGACACTATTGATCACTCACTACTATTAAAAAAACTTAAAGCTTATGGAATAAGAGGTATGAGTGCAAAACTGATCCATTCATATTTGACGGAGAGATGGCAGGTCGTCTGTGTCACCGAAGACGGTAAGCAGAATTCGCGCCTGTGGAGATACAGCAAGGTGTTCCGCAAGGCTCAATACTGGGGCCACTACTATTTTTGCTGTATGTGAACAGCCTTAGTGACGGTTTTATCGCCTGGCTGGTGTGTCAGTTCGCCGACGATACGTCGGTTATATTGGCAGACCCTACTGTTGGGGGATTGTCTGGGGGATGTTCGCAAATAATGGATCAGATGCAGGGTTGGTGCCAAAACAATAATCTTAAACTTAATGTGGAGAAAACTGGATTAATAACATTTAATTAAACAAAACAAAATGAATCGCTTTTGGTTAGATTGAATATCAAATCGATACCAGTAAGCGATAACATAAAATTCTTGGGAGTCTATATCGACTCAACGTTGAGCTAGAAATTTCATATTGAGAATTTAACCCTTAAAATGAGCCGATACTGTTTTCTTTTCCGCAGGCTTCTAGAGGTACTTTCCAAAAATACCATAAGAACTTTTTATTTTGCTTGCGTCCAATCAATCATTAGCTACGGTATTCTATTCTGGAGCGCTTCCGGATGTGCCAATAATGCCTTTAGGGCACAGAAAAAGATCATAAGAGCGATCTACAGGTTACATCCAAGAACATCTTGTAAGCCATATTTCTCTCAGCTTAGAATACCTACAGTTCCATCTCTCTACTTCAAATCTTTGGTTACTTTCATAAGGACACATCCGCATTTTTTCCCATCAAACGCAGAACATTACACCTTGGTAATGTCAATGACAACCAGGGGTAGGGGAGATCTTCGCATCCCATTACACAATTCAACTTTTTTTGAAAAAGGACCCTACTATAGGGCAATAAGAGCATATAATAGTCTACCTAATCATATTAAAGAAATATACGATATAAGGAGGTGTAAATCCAAAGTGAGTGAGTACATTATGGAAAAATGCTTTTACACCTTTAATTTTTAGATTCTTGTGTTAAAACTAGTCTTTATCACATCTTATTTCTTTTAATTTTAATTTTAATTTTATTTTAATTTACTTGTATAATTTATTCGCTTGTTTGTTATATCTCAGATATCTATATCTATATTAGCACTTAGGATATTTTATGTATTCCATGCCTTCTGTGTGACGTTGCTTTGTGATTATGTAAATCATTTTGTTGGCAATAAAAATTATTATTATTATTATTATTATTATTATTATTATTATTATTATTATTATTATTATTATTATTATTATTATTATTATTATTATTATTATTATTATTATTATTATTATTATTTGGGGTAGTTGAAAGGTAAAAAAATTAAAATAATATCTGGACATCTCCAGGCAGAACAGTTTATCATAAACAATTTTAAAAATGTCTTTATGATTTTTATAATATCTTCATAAAACAATGCCCCTATTGATATTCATCACCTGTTGAAAGAGATATCCTCTGTCGCACTTTTAATACTTATTATTTTAAAATAGTTAGGTAAGTATAATGCCCTTACTAATAAATTCGAATAAGTATAGCGGGAATGAGAGCAGGCAATGAAATGACACAATACTTAATCGAATTATTTTAAAAGTTTATGTATCACAAAAATAACAACAAATTGTTTAACAAAACTATTAAAGACCACAATAAATGCGCGAACAAATACATAACAATAGGCTCGCTAACTCGCTGGGGTTCGGCAAGACTCGTGTTTTTGGTTAGCGTTAATATCATTTCAAATGGTTGCCAACTTTTTCTGGGGAAATAAATTAATTTCTCGACGGCCTTTCCTGGAGATGGTATTTTATAAGCATCCTACTTTTTTTTTAAAGTTAACTTTTTCTTAAAACAAGGCGTTTTGACAGAAGAGAACGACATTACGCGTCATGTTGCGTCATATTATTTTCTTCCGATTTTGGTGTTTTTTAAGTACTTATTTCTGTGGATGTTTTTGTGCAGTGTGTGATTCAAACATTTTACTTTTGGATTTTATATATTTCAGAGACATTTAGGTTTTTTGTTTTATCAAATCAATAAAGTGCCTAGTTAAACCATTTACTTACCGTTTTATACAGGATGTCTCATAACTAAGAAGCAAAACTTGAAAATATGTAATTTATGCTTAAGAACTCTCGGTTAATTTTAAACAAATATGTTTCGTTGAGAAATATATTTATTTAAATGTTTCTTGCCATCTAGCATTTAAACGCAATTATCTCAAAAACTAATTAATGTATCTAGAATAATAAAGTACAACCTTTTTACGTATAAAAGATCCCTCTTTCATAATTTGAGGTAAATCGATCAGAAATGTGAGAGACAAAAAAATTATGCGAGAATTTATTTTATCAAACTCATATTGTGTAGCTAGCGTTCTCTAGGGGATATCTTAAAACTCATTATGGAATCCTCCTTCTTGCCCTCAAAAACATAACTACACCAAATTTAATTCATATTATTTGCTTAACATGAAATCATTGTCAATTTTATAAAGTAAATTTTTACTTGGATCGCTCTGTATCTCTTTAACCATATAAGAACGCTTTATCTAAACAAAATATTAAGACTCCTTTACAAAATTCAACAGATGGCGAAGGCGAAGGTAAAATAACTTAGTCCGGTCCTGTTCCTGTAGCCAACCGCTTAACCTAAAATATAGCAGACTTCAACAAGGTGCCATTAATGACAGGTGATGCGGCGAGTTCTTAGATTAATTTGACTTTATAGGTCTGTGTTTAAACCAGGTATTTTAATGCTCCTTTTAAATTAATTTTTAATTAATTAAAATAAACAATTAAAAAACAATTTCAATACGGTAAGAAAGGATACTTTATTGCACCTATGTCAAGTAGGTACAGGGAGGTCAAGCAAAAATTAACATTGTACGAACTTTTATGTTTTGAAATCTCTTTAAACAAATATTATCTTTTATGAAACAATTTTTCCAAATTAATAATTGCATTATAAAATACGTATATTTCGTAAATATAATAGTAATGAAAATTAATAGCCTCAATTTAATGTTTTAAAGATACATAATACATGCGAATATTCATTTACCTTCCGACCACGAATAAATGAATTTTTTAATCTGTTAACAGTTATAATTACTCTTATAATCATTTCTGGTTCAAAACACAACAATTATTACTTTTGTTAACTTTAACTGTTGAAGTGGGTTTAACTAATTATAAGTGGTATTTGAAAATATACGAGAAAAATAAAAAGGTAAGTTATAATAATTATATAATACGGATGTAAGATCACCTATTTTATGAGGACTGTTTTTGTTGCGAACTGGATGTATGCAGGGCTGTACCCAGTGGTAGATTTACAAATTTGCCGCTAGTAGGCTATTCAATTTTTGCCGCCCCTACCAGTGACGGTTCGTGAGTTGTGAAACAGGTGAAGTGTTCGGAAAAGAAAAAGCCCGCTGCAGGTGAAATGCGCCGCAGGCGAAAATTGTTTTTAAGACCACGCCCAAATTTGGTCAATAATTTTTAGTAAATATTTTTAAAATTTATGATTACCTACTTATTTTTTTGAAAATAAAATAAGATAAAAAATATTAAAAAAGGCCAATTTATTTTTCATTAGTCAGTACATTGCCAGTGGCGTAGCGTGCAGGGGGCCAGGGGGGGCGACCGCTCCCCGCCCTTTGAGCCTTTCCCAAACGGCGCCCCCTTCCCACTCTCCCAGTAGTTCCCAGTTCAATTTCACTTTACATGATAATTGATAATATTGTTGACCTATAGCAGCAAGAGGAAATTTACTATGTTTATGAATATAAATGATAATTATATAACAAAATCCTCGTTATTTATTACTTTATTATTATAATTATTATATTTTTAGTTCTTTGTTTCTGTTTATATTATAAGATTACCATTATCAGAAGAATAGTATTGGCAAATATGGTATTTTGTGAAGCTCTCTATCTCTTTGTTTTTAAAGTATTTTTATGGGGTTTAATTAGCGTTATTATTAGTGTATAACTTTTAGAGTAAAGAAGGAGATAAAATAAACCTCTTACTCTGTTACCTATTTTGAGATTCTATTTTATTTTCACTATTTGATTTACTTTATAATAAAAATATTTTGGCACGACCAATAATTTGTATTCTTTCAGTTATTTTGCTTTAAAAATTAAAAATTGCTTGAAATCTTTAATTTACTAGAGACTAAATTATATGCGTGTTATTGTCGCCAATGAGAATGAATATATGCTCATATTATTATGTAATAAGTATGCCTAAAATATTTTATTGTTTTAACAAAATTTCCCTTGCCGTGTTCATAATCTGTTTTCATGTGGCCATTTTAGACATGACGAAACAAAAACTTTATTTCTCAGGCCAAAATTTACTAAATAAACGAAATTATACATTAGCAGTGAGGCGCCCTTTGAACAAGGGCCCATAATGAGCCATGAAAACGAAGCACTTTTTTTTTACTTGATCAATTTTTTTGTGATTTTCTTGAGGATCTTGTGTATTTTATATTTTAAGGGCGTGGCACCCAAAAAAATTTCGCCTGCGGCGCTATTTTTTTTTTTACCCCTCCCCATAAAAAAATATCTACGACCTTACCTTTGAAGCTTTCGCCCCCTCCGCCCCTTCAACCACGCTACGCCACTGTACATTGCACGGTACATTGTTTAAAAGTAAAGTCCAACCTTGTATCATAACAAACATATTACGATACGCATTTGCGTATCGTAATGAAGCTATTTCGATATACGCGTTTTTTCTTTATTTGATGTTGGTAACATTTAAATGTTTTATTTCATTGACTTGCGCGGCCTTTGTGATTTACAAAAAAAAAACATTTTTCGCAGAGGAAAAATAGCTTGATAACTTACTTTTTTATTCTGTGTGGATAACAGTTATGTATATTGGTTGCATAAATCTATAAATCAATCTTTTGTAGATGCTTCAAGCTATTAGACCAGGGTCGATAATTTTTAAAACCAAAAAAAAAATAATAGTAGGATGAAACCCATTGGAAAAGGAAGAGAACAGAACAAAAATGAAAGGAAAAATAAATTACGGGCGATCCGAGGTCGAGAAGGGGGGGAGGGGGGGTTTGAAGGGTAGAAAACGATTTATCTCGATTTCCGGTAAAACTACAAGTCCTGTGGAAAAACGTTAAATCACAAAGTTGTAGGTAATAAAAAGATCTACAACTTTTGTATTTACACTTTTTTCATATAACCTCAAAATGTATGTGAAATATTCAAATAACCAAGTTTTTGGTTTTTTATTTTTATCTTTTACAAAAATTTTTTTTTATCCACGAAATTTGGTGAAAACTTACCTTTTTATGTCCTAAATACACTGTAATTTTTTTAATTTAAAATATTTATTTTTTAACCTTATTTTGACTTAATATCGAAAAAACACCCTAATTTTCAATCGAAAATTCTCACGTCAAAATATCTGCTTTTTTAAAAAAGTCGGTGGGCTTTTTGTTCGTTAAAATCTCTACTTTCTGATGGTGTTAAAAAAAAAAACATTACTAATGTTCTCAAAAAAATGCAAAGAAACGAATAAAACTTGAATCCGAAATTTTTTTTTTAGATCAATATGTACAATTTTGAGCTATTTATTAAAATTTATGCTTTCATTACTCGAAAAACGTAAGATTCCATGTTACATTGATAAAAAAAGTATAAATTTTAATAAATAGCTCAAAATTGTACATATTGATCTAAAAAAAAAATTTCGGATTCGAGTTTTTTTCGTTTCTTTGCATTTTTTTGAGAACATTTACCATAGTAATGTATATATTTTTTAACACCATCAGAAAGTAGAGATTTCAACGAACAAAAAGCCCACCGACTTGTTTAAAAAAGCAGATATTTTGACGTGAGAATTTTCGATTGAAAATTAGGGTGTTTTTTCGATATTAAGTCAAAATAAGGTTAAAAAATAAATATTTTAAATCAAAAAAATTACAGTGTATTTGGGACATAAAAAGGTAAGTTTTCACCAAATTTCGTGGATAAAAAAATTTTTTTGTAAAAGATAAAAATAAAAAACCAAAAACTTGGTTATTTGAGTTTTTCACATACATTTTGAGGTTATATGAAAAAAGTATAAATACAAAAGTTGTAGATCTTTTTATTACCTATAACTTTGCGATTTACCGGTTTTCCATAGGTCTTGTAGTTTTACCGGAAATCGAGATAAATCGTTTTCTACCCTTAAAACCCCCCCTCCCCCCCTTCCCGACCTCGGATCGCCAGTAATTTATTTTTCCTTTCATTTTTGTTCTATTCTCTTCCTTTTCCAATGGGTTTCATCCTACTATTATTTTTTTTCACTTTTTACCATTTTTAAAGGCTTCAGCACTGGTCTATATCATTTTCTGCCAAATCCTATAAAAAATTCAATCTACTAACCTTCCAATGTCGATTTTAACTTCAACTTTATTTGAATTTTCCATCTTCCCTATACTAAATTGCAATGCCGTGACGTAAAATCACGTCTTTTGAAATTCGAAAAAAAGTAGCAAAATCGCCCGAATTTCCGAACGCTCTGTATACAGTGTGTCTACTTAAGTTGGCTACATATGGGAAACTTTTTTATTATTAACTTTACGAAAAAAAGTTATTCTCCATAAAAGTTCTGCATGGTCCAAAACCTAAAATGCAACCATCAGATATTAAAATTTTTCAGTCGTATACTTACGAGGTTTATTAGAAAATATGAATTTTGCCCAAGAGTAAAGTACCTTTATTTTTGACAATATCGAAAACTGTAATTATGAAAAGTTGTTCGGAATGTAAAACTATATTTTAATATGCAATTACATCCTTCTACTTAATTTTTTTTTATTTTTAAAATTTTTTTTCAAAATACGGATACCGAACATTTTATCTTTTTTATTTATTAAAAAAATCATGATAACCTTCCTGTTTCGTTCAGAAAATAATAATTCTAAAAAAAAAATTATTTCTAAACATTTAATTAATACACCAGTAAAATGAAAATCCGTAATTTGAGAAAAAGTTGTAAAAATAAAAAAAAATAAAGTAGAAGGATGTAATTGCATATTAAAATATAGTTTTACATTTCGAACAACTTTTCATAATTAAAGTTTTCGATATTGTCAAAAATAAAGGTACTTTACTCTGGGGCAAAATTCATATTTTTTGACAGACCTCGTATACGACTGAAAAAATTTAATATCTGATAGTTGCATTTTAGGTTTTGGACCATGCAGAACTTTTTATGAAGAATAACTTTTTTTCGTAAAGTTAATAATAAAAAAGTTTCCCATATGTAGCCAACTTAAGTAGACACACTGTACATGGTGTTTTTTTAAGGTCGACGAGCGGCCATATCTCGGAAACTGCCGGGCATAGAAACTCAGGAAAAGAAAAATGATAATTAAAGTGGCCATGAGAAAATTCTGGAAATAATTTTTAAGTTCCGCATTTTGCCGCAAGAGGGCGTAATTGAAAAGTAAATTTTAAAATTTTACATAACTCCGAAAATTCCACATTAAGGTAAATGTTTGATAATACAATTTTAATGCTTGGACAATTATGCATCATTTTGGCCTTATGCTCATTGGCGTACCGACTTTAATAAGAGTGGAGGAAGCTGTTGAAAGTGTAAACATTTAAATCGCTGTAACTTATAAACGACTTATCCGATTTTAGCAAACTAAAGACTGTTTGGAAGGGAAATGTATGCACTTTCACCAATCGTCTTTAGTTGTCCATAAGAGTTCTCAATAAAATGCTAGAGGGCGCAATTTGCAATAACAATACATTTTTTGATTTTACTCCGAAAAAATAGATCATACGGTATAATTATGATACCATAATCAAAAAGTAGATGAAATTTGCTAGAAAAAATATTAAAACCGCAGCTCGATATCTTTGTTCGTTTCAGAGTTATTGCCAAAACAATAATTTTTAATACAAATTGCGCTCTCTAGCAATTTTATTAGAAACTATCGTGTACCATTAGATACGACAATTAAAGTTCTTCCAAACAAGCTTAAATTTAGTAAAATCAGATAAGTCGTTTAGAAGTTACAGCGATTTTAATGTTTATACTTTCAATAGCTTCTCCCACTCTCTCTCAAGTGAAACTGTAAACATTAAAATCGCTGTACCTTCTAAACGACTTAACCGATTTTATTTAATTTAAGCTTTTTTGGAAGAAAAAGGTAAGTACCTTCAATTGTCGTATCCAATGGTACAAGATAGTTTCTAATAAAATTGCTAGAGGGCGCAATTTGTATTAAAAATTATTGTTTTGGCAATAACTCTGAAACGAACAAAGATATCGAGCTGCGGCTTTAATATTTTTTCTAGCAAATTTCATCTACTTTTCGATTATGGTATCATAATTATACCGTATGATTTATTTTTTCGGAGTAAAATCAAAAAATGTATTGTTATTGCAAAATGCGCCCTCTGGCATTTTTTTTGAGAACTATTATGGACAACTAAATACGATTGGTGAAAGTGAATACATTTCTCTTCCAAACAGTCTTTAGTTTGCTAAAATCGGATAAGTCGTTTATAAGTTACAGCGATTTAAATGATTACACTTTCAACAGCTTCCCCCACTCTTATTAAAGTCGGTACGCCAATGAGCATAAGACCAAAATGATGCATAATTGTCCAAGCTTTAAAATGGTGTTATCAAACATATACCTTAATGTGGAGTTTTCGGAGTTATGTAAAATTTTAAAATTTACTTTTCAATTACGCCCTCTTGCGGCAAAATGGGGAACTTAAAAATGATTTCCAGAATTTTCTTATGGCCACTTTACTTATCATTTTTCTTTTCCTGAGTTTCTATGCCCAGTAGTTTCCGAGATATGGCCGCTCGTCGACCTTAAAAAACACCCTGTATGTACCGAATGTACAACGACCACACAACGTATTCCGTCCAATTTCAAATCTCATATCGCTAAAATAACTTTAGAATCTCGTGGTGAAAATGGGTCAATAAATCAAAAAATGACAGTTCGCAAAATAATTTTTGTTTTCCAGAGGCTACTATGATAAAAAATAGTATTACCAACATAAAATTTAGACATAAAAATTTACAAAATTTGAAGGATTTATTTTCTTTTTAAATATGTGTTTTTTATTGAAAAAACTACAAATTAGAAAAAATAGTATAACGTACGTTTAAGCACTTGTCCCGTTATAAAAATCGCCACTTTAACATGGACTCGTGCTATAAAATGATGCTTTATAAAACGTGTACGTTAATATACTATTAAATGTTGAAACATATTATTACACGTTAAATATCATTTTTATAGTTTAAAGTAGTACCCATTTAATTTAAAAAATGGGTAAAAGTTACTAAATTTAAATTGTAATTAATATTGAAACGCTATTGGAATATTTTAAAAACTCATGATCGCATAAGTACCTATGTTTTACAGTGCGTTTAGTAATCTTTTATATACGGATTACAGACGTAAGAGTGTTCAGTTACTGTGCATTACTAAAATATTAAAAATTTTGTCACTCGTTTCTTTGTGTATATAACAGTGTTTGTTTTTATTTCTGTAAGATAAAAAAAAATTTTTGGGCCAAATTTGCGGCCTCCTAAAATCAGCCGCCCTAGGCTTCAGCCTACTCAGCCTACTGGTAAATCCACCACTGGGCTGTACATAACATAGGCCTGCATTTTTTAACACTTTAAAAATTGATTTTAAACAACTGCTTTCTAATAATTGGGTAGCGCTGATTTTAAATCTCTAGTTTTTTATATCATGTAAGTATTTTTCAAACCATTAAAATCCAAAAATATAGAAAAAACACGATTTATTTCACTTATAACCTAGTTTTATAATATATTAAGGAAAAAAATATACAAAATATACACATAAAAACTATTATAAATAATTATATCTTATTTACGCTTCTTAAAAAAAACGTTTCTTTTTTTAGAAAAGCTCTTTTTGGTTGTTTTTCTATCATTTTAAGCTAAAGGAAGATCTCTTCTTAATGCCCAACAGTAATCGGCCATCAGTTTTGTGTCCAGGCCCCCTGGTATCTTTTTTCCATCTCTTTAATATCTTGATGAAATCTTCCACCTTGCTCTTCACTCACGTCCCCAAGCTTTTCCAGGAAATAGTCCAAATGGGAATGTAAAAACTGAATTTTTATGCTCATATTGTAACCAAGAATTCTGAAATTTTCCAGCATATTTACAACGATCACCACATAGTTTGTTTATTTATAATTCCCTAGAAATTTATGTGCAACTTCTTTCAAAGCATTCCATGCATGTTTTTCCTTACCTTCCATTACATTTTCAAATTCTGTATCTTTTATCAAGCTCCTAATCTGCGGCCCTACAAAGATTCACTCCTTTAATTTTGCCTCTGACAGAGCCGAAAATGTTTTACACAAATATTTAAAACAATTTTCTAAACAATTTTCTTCTTTGTTTAATGCCTTAACAAATTATTATATTATATAAGTCCAAGTTTTATGTGAAGTGGTAGAAGTAAAACTTTTTGACGGTCAATAAGACTTTCGCGAATTACATTTTTGGTTCCAGGTGTTAAAGTCTCTCTTTGTGGGCAGTTTCTTTTTATCCAATGCTGTTCTCGATTCCTGCTATCCCACTCGCACAGGAAACATGGAAATTTAGTAAATCTAGACTGCTGACCTAAGAGAAGGCCTAAAATTTTTAGATCTCTACACAATTCCTAGTTGTGATTTTCATATTGTATTCTTAACAGTAACTCCTCTAAATTTTCATAGTTTTCATTTAAATGAACTGAATGACCGACCGGCACAGAAGCAAAAACATTGACATTATAGTAGCTGGGTTCGGGATTGTTTACGGAGCTGGAGTAGAGTTAGAGTGGCGTTTTAATCATGTGACCTTAGAGTTTTAGGTGTATGAATGGTCTGTCCCGAACACTCGAGAGTTTTTAGAGTTAATCACCATAACCTTAATCGCTTGTTTCGTCTTTGTGCTTCATCACTTGTGGTTTATTATTTTATATTATGTAAATATTTTGTGTTTTTGTACCTTTATTTAATTTACAATATGGATTTCTTTCGTCATCTGGTGCCAATACTTAATTTTGTCAGAGAAATATTTTTTCAATATTTTTCTGATGATAATAAATGATTGTCCGTAATAATAATAATAATAATAATAATAATAATAATAATAATAATAATAATAATAATAATAATGTCTTTATTTCTGATTCAAGCAGTAAAAATAATAACATTACAATTCAGAACTATAGCCAATAACGGTTAGGTACAGCTTAATATCAGAAAAGGCGAAGTCCAGATGTGCATAACACTTATGTTATCCACGACCCCGATTGGTTTTCCGTCTTGGTCCACTACTGCGGAATGTGTTTCTTATGATATTTCTTGCGCGTTCATGTTTGATTGAAGACAAATAAGCTAAACTCATAACCTATGAATATGTAAAATACTAAAAACACGATCACTGCGCATGCCCGCTCCGGAGTTCTTCTCTCGCGAGGTGGAACTCTTGGAGTGAGCTCCTTTAACTCCGTGTCGCAATACCCGACCGCACTTCACGTCACACCTTTTACTCGAAGGGACAATACCCGAACGGATCGGGAGCGTTTTGTGCACATAGAGTTAAAAGAGTGAGCATCCCGAACCCACCATCTGTAAAAGAACAGCTTTAAGGCTCCACCACAGACAATTATTTTTTGGTTAATACCTAGAATTTGAAGTAAAATACTACCTACATTCATTTTAAAATGTATTAAAACGCTTATTACAAGTAAGATTTTTTTATATATTTTTTTTTGTTATTTCTATATAAAAACTAAGCTTAACAAACAAAAAGTGCCAGATTTTTGATACTTTTGACATTGTACTCGACAAAAAAATCGATAATTACGGGCAACGTGTAGATTTTATTTTAACTTAACGTAAAATTTATCTATTTTCAACAATTTAATCTAAAACCCCTTTATTAAAATTTGTTAATGAAAAAAGTAAAAATAGTTTTTTATTATTTAAGTGCAGTTTCCAAAATTTTAATTACAATAATGCACCAAAAACACGTTTACAAAGACAAAATAAGGGTAAAAAATCAAAATTATCTTATGTAGCTAAAAGTTTGTACATGGGCTAGAAACTGCATTTAAAAAAACTCTTTGTAATAACTTTTTTCGATATTTTCAGAAATAACCCCACTTTTGAATTATTTTTGGAATAAATTTATTAATTAAAAATTTTAAAATTAAATAATATATAATTTGACAGATAATGCTAATCACGTGACTACTACTTTTTTGCTTAATTTTTACCTCGATCGAAGATACTTGATACTTGATGCCAAAGTCAAATTTCGAATAAAGCTATTAATCAAAAAAAAGCCCATATGATGCGGACTTTACTGGTCTGTAGGTACCTATAATGATATAAAAGATATTTTTATTTTATGATACATAATCTCTCATAAATTATTATTTTAAGAGCATATTTTTATGTTTTCGGCGTTTTACTTATTTCAGGGATTTTCCAATCTGAATATTATAATAATTATGTTTACATTTTGGTTATACACAAAGCATTTATTGAGGGTTTCCGGGGTTTGCAGTAATATTGTTAGGGGTTGTTTATTGTCACTTAATAATGCGTTATTATTACCTGCTTAACAAACTGTATTTATATCGATCCAAAACCTGTAATTACCCGATGGGTAACATGGACTAAGGCCTCAATATTCTACGCAGAGCATGTGCAATTTACTGCATACAAAGGCAAAGAAGAAAGAAGGCATATATATGCCCATATTTTGGCTAAATTTAAGTGCATATAATCCGCCCTTTACATCAGAGTTGACGTAATATAGACTTTGCAATCAGAAAAGTTCTATAGTTTTTTAAGCAATTTTCTTAAGTAAATGAATATGAAACAGTAATATAATCAAATTGTTTGTGTCTCTTCGAATAATTTTTAGTTTAAGAATCGATTAGCTGAATTTTGCTGGGTGATAAAAACTGCCTCTTAACTCTTTCACAGACAAAAAGTACGCTAGATCAAACAAATGACATTATATAATTTTATTATATATAGAAGATAATAAAGACAACTAAAATTTATTTTGTCAAATGAACAATATTGTTGGGTCATTGAGAACTTTTTGTGTTTTTCTAAAGGTTTGTTTCCAAATATATGTCAATTATTGTTGCATTTTTATATAATAATTATTATTCTTTAGGTTAGTTAGAACATCATCATTTTGAAGTCAAGAGGAATAAGAAAAACCGCTACTCAAATTGTCCAATATTTCTTCAAAATGGTCGACCGGCAGTTTGCTCAAAATGGGGGGACAATTGGAGTGGCCGTGATTTCTTCATCGGCAATACTACCGGGAAACATAAACAATCCTATCAATATTGCAAATCCTAATAATCTTACCAATTCTACGAATCCTGCCAAGAGTGCTACTTCTGCTACCGAAGCAATATGGGTCAAGCCAGATGATGAAAAGGATGGTAAGTGCAATGTCATAAATGCACATTGTGTGGGCCACCTGGTATGATACACAAAAGATACCTAACAGCAAAGAATATTTATGCGTAGCTATATTCTTTGGTGATAGCCAGAAATAAAAAAAAATAAAGAGCACACTGTCATGGATGTCGAGAATTCTTATCAACGACGCAAATATAATTGTAGGTAATAGTATAATAGTAATAAGTAAGTTCTATCAATATCAAATTAAAGATACCGTATGACTTAGGTACATTTTTCCATGTCTTGTTTATAAAGACTAATTAACATCAGAATTGCCAGCGCCAGCGGAAGAGTCCAGGTTAATGTAGCACCGACAATACAGGACAACGATTTTGGAATAAGGGCCATGGGTCTGAGATCTCTACAGCGTAATCTGCCAAAATCGTTGTCCTATAAGCGTCGGTATTTCGTCAATCTGGACTCTTTCGCTGGCAATTCTGATGTTAAATGGTTTTTGTGAACAAAAAGGTTCCTCCAGTGTTCCTTAGCCTGGTTTGTTGGAATTGTTGGTGATCTAACCAACATTCAGGAGGTAGGCGGAATGAATTCCGTCTCCTGAACCTGGTAAGCGGTAGAACTGCTAAAACGCAGTAGTGCACAACTAGCTTATTGTGCGATTTCCTGACTTATGGCGAATAATCATTAATAACTGAAAAAATAACTGTCTCAAGGAGTATCAAACCAATTATTCTTGACCCATTGGTGAATGCAATTTACACCACTAAAGTGAAATTTTAGAATCTTTAAATATGATTTTAATAATAAATTAGAAAATTCAATTCCACACCATCAGTACTTTTTAACTATTTAATTTTATTAGGATGGATTTTTTTGACAGGTCACCATGGCAACACATGTATTTTATCGAAAATTTTTTCCATGTTGATAATCAACAGCGAATTATAACGGAAATATTTTGTCATAATCACAGAATAATTTTGTTTCACTTAAAGTTCGTTTTAATTTTTTAATTTTATTTAAAGGTATAACAAAGTTATAGCTGCTCTCTAGAAAGGTCATTGTTAAGATAGTTTTAAAAAAAGTGGTTGGCAAAGAAAAGTCCTTCCTACCTTCTTATATATATTTAATTATAATTGCCTACGCGTTTCGGCTTATATAAGCCATCTTCAGGGCGTAGCCGTAAGTACGTAAAGAAAAAAAAGTTATGTAATAAACTTTAAACAAATTCTTTTGAAAAAGACGAACTCAAGAAAACGTAGGTATGTCCTAAAACTTACAGATTATGAAAATTTACATACGGGGTCACATAGCAAGACGCATCCAGTATTTAAAGGTGTTTACACTTTGCAAAAATGCAGTTGAACAAAATTTATAAACTAAAATTTTTATATTTTTCTCTTCTGCCACCTCCTTGCTTCTTAAAGTCGAAAAAGCTAGACTTGGAATCGAACATATCGCTTTAATAATTAAATATCTATGTCTAATAAAATATATAATAATATTTAGACACCATTTTATTCACCATTTTTCAATTCGGAATAATTTAAAAGCAAATATTCCTAAACAATTCAAAATAAATTTTCTTTCTTCAAATGCTAACTGTATTAGTTTGACCAAATATGAGTACTACGATGATTGATCGTAACTTCGGACAATTTTTGCATAAATTGCAGACATCATGATTTTCAAAACGATTCATTTTAAAAATAACAAGGTATTGTTTGTTTTTGACATCAAAATATTCTCTTTAATACAAAACACGAATTTTTACTAACAGTTTGTACTGTCAAAATATGATGAACATAGCCCCCTATGATGACCGGTTCGCTGCCGCTGATTATGCAAGCAACCATAGAATGTAATTACAAAAAAAATGAAATAAAACCTAAAAAAAGTAATTTTCTACCACTTGCAGTAACTCAAAATGTATGTAGAATTAAAGAATATGGGAAAATTGAAAAAAAAAACTTTCTACCAAATGTTGTAAGCAAAAATTACGTAAAATACATCTAACTACAATTAGTAGAAATCTTATTATAGGTAGTATAATAAAAAATTCCACACCAAATTGTGCGTAAAAAAAAATTATTTCAACACAAAAATTTGATTTGGAGTTTTCTTACCGAATACCGCAGTTAAATTAATTCCGGAAATTTTTTCTCACTCATGAATATTTTTAGAAAATTATCATGAGCTCGAATAAATTTCCGGAAATAATTTAACCTCTTGTGGTATTACTAGAGGCAATTCTCTAGTTGGTGCAAGTAGCCCTTTTTAGACATATTGAGCCTAATGAATAAAAATGTAGCGATCGCTTTTTCTTGTAAAATCGAAGTTATTTCTTGGAAGCTAATGTATAAAAACTAAAGTAATTGCTTTTGCCTCCAGCAATTGCTTAAAAGTGCAGGAATTGTTTCTAGTCAATGTTTTATCTTAAAAAATAAAAGCGATCGCTATCGTTTGCTTAAAAGGTAATGAATAAATTAAGAAATTCCTTTTTCTGGTGTAGCGATCGCTTTCAACTTTTTAAGGTAGGTCGACCCCCTGCATCATTTGCTTGGCAGCAGTCAACTTTAATTCTCCGCGGCATACACGTGCGTTGCTCTTAATGTGTGTCTTTAATTATGGCTGAATATATGAACGAACGTCCGTAAAAGAAAAATCTACAGTGTACGTAAAACTTGCAGATATAATGATTTCAGAAAGTTTTATCGTTTTGACTGCGAAGATGTTGAGTGGTTGGCAAATTATTTTTTAACTGATACTGGTGAAAGGCGAGGGGGTGCACTGTCGCATTTAAATAAGATTAAAGTCTTTCTGCGGAAATTATCGGATCTGGGTTTTTTTTTTCAAAATTCTGTTGGTGAAGAACTCATTCTTCACCAAAGTACTGTCTGTAAGACATACACTTCTGTAATGGGTGCAGTTTTGGAGAAGGTCAATATTTTTATTAAATTTCCTAATTGCTGAAGCTGTTGTGGAAGCTAAACGGTTGTGGTCAGATAGATTTATTTATGTTCCTTCAATTTGTGAACGAATATCAATTGCTTGTCTTTAATTTCTTCATCACTACTATCACTTTCCTTATTTTCACAGAAATCTGCCATATCACAAAAATAAGTTTATTATTTTCCATTTTGCAAATTAGGCATCAAACTGAACATAAGCATTTGCTACAGAGGTGTAAGAAAAACAGCAATTGCTTCAAAATTTTGTTCATATTATTATCCAGATCTAGCAATTGCTTTTACTTATAGCATTTGCTAGTCAAGCAATTGCTTTTACTAAAAAGTAATTGCTTTATTTATATTCATTAGGCTTATTAAACTAGTTACTTATAACTATAAAGTAGTTACTTTAATAATAAACTTTTTCTTGCCAAAATTAAAATTGTTTAAATACTTCCAATATAGTGTTTTTTTAAATAAATAATGAAGAATATTGTTATCTATGATATTCCTTTTAATAGGTTATTGAGAATTAAAAATATAACAAAAACAACAGTAACATTTACTTACATTTTATCTTCAAGAGTTATTAATCTATCTTTATGGGGTCAAGTACGAAATGATCCTAAATGTCAACATATATAATAATAATTAATTTATTGATTAGTAAACCCATAATTTTAATTATAACACGATTTCAAAAATAAATATATCACTTTTAAACATTTATACCTAAATATAAAATGGTTTTGCAACGTAAAAAAAAGGATTTAAGTAAGAAATCGTGCTGCTGATTGAGAAACAATATCTAACTATTGACAACAAATAGCAAAAGATAGGATTTGCTCTGCAATATTTACATGAAGGGTTGATATTGGGAAAATGTTATTTTTGCGTATGAAAAGCCCTTTCAATCCTAGTATAATGGACGAGTTTACAGACGTGCAAATACCAGATTTGAAGAAAAATACACACAAAACGTTAAAACGAAGGATAAAGTTTCAGTTAAGGTGGGAGTATCAACATGCTTGCCAACCTATAACCTATTTCGCGTATATTTATTTAATTTTCCTAGCTTTTACACAAAATTTAAATAAAATCATTCTCGTCTTCATATTTTATAGGTAATAATTGACATATTAAATAAATATCAAGGAATTTCATTAAATATTTTAGGAGAATTGTATAGCGAAAAATATCGGGTAAGATTTTTTTTAACATTATTATGTCATTCCTCTTTCACTATACAATTCTCCCAAAATTAGCAACGAAATAAATTGATATTTTTGTAATATGTCAGATATTACCTAAATATTATACAGACGATATTGATTTTATTTAAATGTTATAGTTAATCAAATAATAAACTAAAAAAAGCAACGCGAAATAGGTTATTCCACCTTAATAGTAAATTTACAGCGAAGCTTATATACAGGGTTGCCCAGAAGTCCGAAATAAAATTAATATAACTTTAACCTGTAATTTTTTGGGGAGAACGTTCGAACATGTCAATTTAGTTTCATATATGCTTACATTTTGACGTTATTCGTTTGTGTTTTTATAGACATTTGTCAAAGATATGACGACATCGTTCTTTTTTTAAATAGAAACATACAGCTTGTGATACATCATTTAAAAGCTAATATCTCGTATAGTATGCTCATAAATTTTGGCGCGATTCTGTCAAGCTATGTCAAAATGGCGACTGTTAAAACTTTTTTAAAAATCTCTATATTAATAAGCGGAAATGATAAATCATTGATGTTTTCTTTACCTTTCAAGGTACAAAATCTTTATTGTTTTACGTTCTTACATTTCGTAACTTAAGAATAGTTATGGTTTATTTGTTATTTATTTTGTCAAAAAAAATAAAAATCTAACGGAGTAAAACAAAACACAACAAAAAGGTGGTTTAACGTGGCAAATGCTGGAAATGTCCTCCCCCTCTATTTGGCATGCTTCCAGACGATGGTAAAATCCGTCGACGGAATTCCGAATGGCTTATTATTTGGCCTATTTTGGTAAACTTTTTTTTTAAATATCCCTAAAGAAAATAGTCTAGAGGCGTTAGGTCTGGGGACCTCGGTGGCCATCCAATTCTACCACGTCGTCCAATCCAGCGACCTGGAAATATATCAACTAAATACATTCTCAAATTGACACCAAAATGCGGGGGAGCGCCATCTTGCTGAAACTAAATTGTTCCATTAGGTATATCTGGATCTACTTCGTTGGGAAAAATTACAGCTAGAGCAGGCATCAACTCGAAGGTTAAGAAATCCAGGTACCGTTCAGCTGTGAGGTTTCCTTGAAAAAAAAATGGCCCCAGAATTCGGTTATTAATGATACCTGCCCATACATTTACTTTCTGGGACCGCTGAGTGAATATCCATCGTGGATTTTCTTGACTGACAGAAACGATAATTATGTCTGTTAATCACCCCTTTTAAATAGAAAGTAGCTTTATCTGAAAATAATATGTTCTTTGGAAACCTATTATTCTCGTCACACCGTTTCATCATTTCTTCGCAAAATTGTAAACGCCTGCCATAGTCATCATCTAAAAGCTCTTGAACAAGGTATACTTTATAAGGGTGGTGTTTTTCTGCTTTTAAAAATTTTCCAATAGTACCTCTAGATGTATCATGATTTTGAGCCCAATGAAACTGTTGACAGATACGGATTATCCTGCAGAGATAATGCATTATCCAATTTTTTATCGTCGCCTAAAACACGTGGCCGTCCATTCCTAGGCAAGTCCTTTACTGTACCATGTTCATCAAATTTGAAGAATATTTTACTAACAGTGCCCTGTGAAATTTGATTATCCGGATATTTAGCATTAAATAAAGTGCACACTTCAATTTGACTTCTTATTTTATCTCCACATCCTAACAATATCAAGACTTCGATACGCTGTATTTCCGACAAAACCATTATTGTTTAGAATATTTTAAAATATTACTTCGAAAATACCTAAATTAATTTTACAAGTTCACAATGTCACAACATGTCAGAACGTGAAACAATGAAGATTTCTTACCTTGAAAGGTTAAAAAAATAATAATGATTCATTTTTTTTTTTTTTTTTGATCATATTTGTTTATTAAATTAGTCACAGACTATAATTTACATTTATATACAGTATTGCCTTTCGGTGGATCTTGAGCGTTGTGGTTGACTGCTGAATAATTATTTCATTTTAGTTGAGGTTGTGGGCAGAGGGCATCGGGAAAGTAATTACTTCTAATTTATTGAGCGGCCGTGGCTGGAATGAGCCAGTCTCTCGGTAGTCTGTACGGTTTTGTGGGTTGGAGTGTATGTGTGATTGCGTTATGAGTGGGTTCATGGATACGTCTGTACGTTTGTAATAGTTGATAATAAGTTTGTCTATATGTTTCGTGATTGTTGGTATCTGTAAGTCATTGTGCAACGTATGAACCATCGTAAATCGTGGAGCATTTGTTATAATTCTTAAAACTTTATTTTCAAAAATTTGAATTTTTTTCATCGTTGACTTATTTACTGTGCACCAGGAGGCGATACCATAAGTAAGTACGGGTCTGACAATTGTCTTGTAAAGTAAAGTCTTTGTGCGTAAGTCTAGTCTACTTCTACTGTTGATAAATGAGTAGATAGCGCTGAGTTGACCATTTGCTTTTCTCAAGCGTTGGTTAGCGTTGTCAGTCCAAGCCAGCCGTTTGTCAAAGCTCAGACCCAGGTATTTTACTTTTTCGCACCAGTTTAATCAGGAGTTTTTGACTTGCAATCTGGTCAGTGGAAATTTACATGTGGACCTTGAAAAATAGATGGCTTGTGTTTTAGCGTCATTAAGGCGAATTTTCCACTTATCTAACCACGCCTCGATAAGCTTTATATGACGTTGTAGCTTTGAGACGACCAATCTGGGCTGTTTTGCGGTGGCGGTCATGGCGGTATCATCAGCAAACAGATATAGTTGAGTTTGACCAAATTTAGGAATATCGCTAGTATAGATATTAATGATTCATCATGTCCGCTTATTTAAATAGAGGTTTTTTAAAAACTTTTAACAGTCGCCATTTTGAAATAGCTTGACAGAATCGCGCCAAAATTTATGAGCATACTATACGAGATATTAGCTTTCAAACGATGTTTCGCAAGTTGTATGTTTCCATTAAAAAAAAAGATCAATGTCGTCATATCTTTGACAAATGTCTATAAAAAAAAACGAACGAATAACGTCAAAATGTGAGCATATATAAAACTAAATTGACGTGTGCTAGTGTTTTCCCCAAAAATTACAGGTTAAGGCAATATTAATTTTATTCCGGACTTCTAGACAACCCTGTATATATAATCATAATGCAGCTCAAAGTTTTTTCTCGAGGAAATTTTATTTATTATCATGACAGCTACCCTGTCCACATGGCAATAATGATTTTGTATTGTGCTCGATAAAAATATATTCATTAACTTCCTTGACCCCCAAGAAGACCGGATAGAAATCCGACTGAAAATATTTGGGGCTACATTGTCACAGAAATTAATAACACAAATGATTTACATCTAGAAAATAGTGACGACTTGTGGAACGAAATAGAACAAATATAGGTATGAATCAACTTTAATCCGCATCATGCTGAAACGTTGCTGGCATCCATGCCAAACGTTTGGAGTTAATTATTGAAGAAAGTCCTGCTTTAATAAAATATAATGCAATTGCGAAATTTTAACCAAAATTTAGTCGCGCCAAAATATTATCATCGGTTTAATTTTTTGGGCAGAGGCGTAGGTTACTGGGGGATCAGCCCTTAAATGGAAAGCAGCAGAAAGGAGGAAAAGCATCGAAGGGCATGCAAACATATTTGCAAACAAAGTTAAAATAGCGGAAGGTCATTCATTGTTATCTAATATAGAAATAAAATAATAACAGGAAAAGCTGCGGTTATATAATGTGGACTATTACACAAAAATGTAGATTGTTCGCCGTGAAAATTCATTTATTGTTTTTTATTCACGTAAGATAAAGATCCAGCACTTCAAGGTAAAATTGACGTAGATTAATGTGTAATATGTCTCACTTTTGAACTTACAACCATACGAGTAGTTTTTTTTCACGCTACTTGTTAAAAATATTCAGGCACAGATCCTATTTTCTGATGTTCCCCTAACTGACTTTTGACTGGATTCAATTTTTTTGATTAAGATACGGATTAAATATCGTAAAAAAAGGCATTTTTGCATGCTGCAAAATTAGGTAAAAAGACATATCCTTTCCCAAAGAAAGATACTTTCCTTTTTTAAAAAATTGTAAAAAAAATATTTGCCATCCCATTATTCTGTCTCGCCAAATTATTCAGTTTACACCTACATGCAGGCTGTTATGGATATCACCAGTGGCGGATCTTGTATAAGGTTAGGAGGGGGCGATCAGGACTACATTAAGCTTTTACATCACACATCAACACTTCTTCTTTATTTGATCTGAAAACAAAATCTTGAATGATATCTTCAAAGTTTAATTTTATCAAAATGCCAAGTTCAATACACATTATCAATAATGCAGCTAGACGTTCCTCTACCATTGTGGTCCGTTTGTTTTTATATAGGCAAGCTTCGAAACGCTTTGCTTCACAATTGACGTTCGGAATTGATAAGAAAATTTTGAGGTTTGTCTAGGCATTCGGAAACGTATCATTTCTTTCTTTCTTTCTTTCTTTCTTTCTTTCTTTCTTTTTTCTTTCTTTCTTTCTTTTTTTCTTTCTTTCTTTCTTTCTTTCTTTCTAAATATCTTTATTTGTTCTATGAATACATTTTTAAACGTCACATCAACAGTATTTAGAAAACGTGTATTCTAGGTTTATGCTCACAGATGTGAGCCACTACCTAAGGAAGACAGCCAAACTAAACCAGCTGGGGCTGTTGTTGACCCTCGGTAGCAGGTAGCAGTGAGATCTTTCAGTGTCAGCAATCGGTCTTTTCCAGCTGTAACTTTACAAGGCCTAGAATTCAATTCGTAATCAAAAGGTTTTGCGGTGGGTATTTGGTAAAAGAAAAGTGAAATCTTTTTGATTGGAAAAAAATAATCCAATAAACCAACCTTTAGTTGTTAGGAACTACTGTCGTTGTATAATGATCGTGATCCGGGTTTTATTTGTAATGTTGTGTGCTTCCATACGTTCTTCCATTCTCTCTCCATTCGCTCGCTCATTCATACTGGACATTATAGTGATTTACATGGTTTATGTAACTACATCTTTAGAATTTGGTATATCTATGGTACTCTAGTTAGAGATCTTTGGGTGTAGCGCCTGTAGTGATGCCTAACAGAAGGCTGAGCTCATGCCATGTACCTCGTTAGTCTGTTAAGTCAGGTTAGGAGTTTTGCGAGCGTTTTAAGAGTTTAGGGGTCCAAAAAAAATAAAAACCGCGAATACACATGCTTATGTTTTACTGCGTATGAGTGGAGTGTTTGGGTTAAATTTGTTGTGAGGGTAGATGATTTTGTACGTTTGCCGATTATCACGATTATACAATTTTATTTGTATATTATTATGTCATTCCTTTTTCAAATTGGTGTCCTGAAAATTTCATATTTAAACCTGGCAACCCTAATCATATACAATTTTTTTTGTTCTAAATTTCTGTTTACTGAAAGAATATTTATCAAGTTTGTTTTATAGACATTAATATTTTTTTAAATATATTAGCTGGAAACGTTATTATTTTGACAATTTAGGCGATGTTATGTCATATCTTGCAGAATGCGAAATACAATAAAAAAATCAAAAATTTAAAAAATTATTCAGTTAATTTTAAGGTTTATTAATATTAGAAGCACCCTCGGATGCCGATTAGCATATGCCACCTAGTATAAATCTGCAGTCTATGCGCTAATACGATACTGCTTTCTGTATTATTAAAAATTGTGCGTCTTTTTTGTTCAAACAGAATATTCGTCGAGCGACTCGGCGAGGAAAGCATCCGACAAAGCCGCAGTCTGTGGGCTACTTACCACATGAAATTAATACAAATATTTACAGCACATTACAAACATGTAATTTTTTGATGATTTGTGAAAATATACACATAGTTATTATTTGCAGTTGATTTTCAATTTTTTTTTATAGCCCTCCTATTGATTTCCTAAAATTTTTAGATGAAGAGCGCTTTACGATTGTTTTATTTATACAACATATATAGTATGTCTCCGTAAGTTGGAACCATATGGAAAACTTTTTTATTAATAATTTTACGAAAAAAAGTTATTCTTCATAAAAAGGTCTGCATGGTCTAAAACCTTAAATGCAACTATCAGATATTAAATTCTTCTAGGCGTATACGAGCTTTGTCAAAAAATATGAATTTTGTCCAAGAGCAAAGTACCTTCATTTTTAACAATATCGAAAATTGTTATTAAAAAAAAGTTGATCAGAATTAGAAACCACGTACAAATATGTATTTACACCCATTTACGATGAAAAAATAAGTTTTGTTTTTTTTTAATAATTTTTCCGCATCATTAATTTATTATGAATGAACATTTATCTCTTGTAATTATTAAAAACATGATAATTTTCTTAATTTTTATCTAACAATGTTGCAATTTAAACACGTCCGTAATAAATGCATATGCATTTATATTGCAAATAAGAAAACACATACAAATAATAAATTGTGTAACTAACACAATAATAATACTAAAAATAAATAGAAATTTTAATTCATTCCACTAATGCCTCGACATATCCACCCTCTCGTTCAATACATTTCATCGTTCTATTAGCAAATTTCCTTAATACTTTCCTTATCATTTCTGGAGAAATTTCCCGGCATAATTGTGTAATTATCCTCCCCAAATGATTAACATCATGAAAAGGCCATTGCTGGTAAACTTTTTGTTTTAAGTAACCCCATAAGAAGTAATCTAGAGGGGTTAGGTCAGGGGATCTAGCAGGCCAAAAAATATCTAAATATCTGTTCATGACTGTTCCATTGAACAAATGTTCAAGATATGCCCTAACATTTAATGTACCTACTGTGGCATGCTGCGCCGTCTTATTGGAACCAAAAAATACATTGACGTTCTTGTAAAGGTAGTTCGTCCATGAAGTCACTAATATGATTTTGCAAAAATTGTAAATAACGTTCGGCATTTATAGATTGGTGAAAAAAATACGGTCCTATTAATCTGTCCTTGTAAATACCACACCAGACGCTCGTTCTAAATGAATATTTGTCACGAAACTTTATTGTAAAATTGGAATTTTCCTCAGACCACCAGCGACAATGTTGTGACGAGACAGTTCCATTTGAAGAAAATGTTGCCTCGTCGGAAAAAATTATACGTCTCGGAAAAAAACGGTCCTCTTCTAACTCTCCTTGGATGAGAGAGCAAAAATCAAAGCGCCTATCATAGTCCCTTTCTTTCAATATGTGAACGATTTTTGGTTTGAATGGTCTGAATTTAATTTGTTTTAAAATTCTCCCCACTGTATCTTTACTTACATTCCTCTAGCCTTAAATTTATTCCTTATTTTGGAAACAGTTGAATGAATAAAATTTGTATTGGGATGTCTATTATTAAAAATAATTGCTGCTTTTCTATGCGTTTTATAGTTTTCTCCCACAATCAAAACTATTTCAATTTATTCTTCACAACTTAATAACACCATTTTTATGTACTTTATAAATTTTAACGCGTTTTGACGGTCGCTGTTAAACATTTCTTTTCAACTAACGGAGATATACTGTATATTTTTCAATATCATCGGAAAACTAGATCAGTCACAATTCTTTTTGAAAAATCCTCATAATTGTTATGGACCTCACGTTAAAAAATTAAATGGTAAATGCGGCAATAACTTTAGCTCTCTAGTAAGTTAGAAAATAAAGGTCAAAGACCAGGCTTCGACAGAAATTTTTATGTAATGCAAATAGTATGATTAACTATTGACTAGGTACAGGGCCTTCCAACGAGGACTGAACAGGGGCTCATTTTTGAGCTTCCTTGTATTTAAAGAAAAATCCAAAATAGCCAATCGATGTACTTTTTCCTGCAGAATTCAAAAATGAAACCAAAAATTTTTTTAAACCAGAAACAAAAGAGTTACGATATGGATAAGGTGTTTTTTAAATGGAACATAGCTTTTTTTATACGATTTTTGGAACGAGTGATTTTTTTTTGTCCGTTCTGATTAAAATATTTAATATTGTGACAGCTATTTTTATTAAATTTTAATGTTTTATCCAGTATAATTTAACTTTAACCTGTTTAAAACATACACTAGGTAATAAAGGTATAATCACCTTTGAATCCTTCAAAGTCAAAAAATTTGACAAATTTACTATAATATTGCCGAAATGAAATATGCATTGGATGAGAGATTGCAGATTGTTATCTTGTTCTACAAATGCCAAGAAAATGCAAGAGAAGCAAGGAGAAGATTTATTGCAAATTTTCACAGAACTATATCTGTCAATACTATTCTAAGGATAAAGAACCTTTGCTGTTATACTAAGATTTTCCTGGTTAAGGCGATTTATTTCATTCACAATTTTCTGCATGATCTCTTCAATATCGTGGTTTCGCTGCTTGTATACCACGTTTTGAACGTCCCGAACTGCGTCCTAAATTGATTTGGTTGGATTCAGTCGAAAATAATTTACAATGGCACGGTCTCGATTTCTATTCCTTTCTGGATTTCTTTTTCTGTCATGTAATGTTTTATTTTTCTCAAATAGGTTCTTTATCCTTAGAATAGTATTGACGGATATATTTCTGTGAAAATTTGCAATAAATCTTCTAATTGCTTCTCTTGCATTTTCTTGGCATTTGTAGAACAAGATAACAATCTGCAATATCTCATCTAATGCATATTTCATTTCGGCAGGTAAATTTGTCAAATTTTTTGACTTTGAAGGATTCAAAGGTGATTATACCTTTATTACCTAGTGTATGTTTCAAACAGGTTAAAGTTAAATTATACTGGATAAAACATTAAAATTTAATAAAAATAGCTGTCATAATATTAAATATTTTAATCAGAAAGGACAAAAAAAATCACTCGTTCCAAAAATCGTATAAAAAAAGCTATGTTCCATTTAAAAAACACCTTATCCATATCGTAACTCTTTTGTTTCTGGTTCAAATAAATTTTTGGTTTCATTTTTGAATTCTACAGGAAAAAGTACATCGATTGGCTATTTTCGATTTTTCTTTAAATACAAGGAAGCTCAAAAATGAGCCCCTGTTCAGTCCTCGTTGGAAGACCCTGTACAATGGTTATAGAATAATTAAAAATCAAAATGCCTAATTGTCCTTCTTATATAATATAAACGAAACCATCCCCCATTAAAACATAGTAATGTAACAAATACTTTTTTTGAAGCCCCGACATTTCTATTAGCATGTCCAATAAAACACAAAATCAATGAAATCGATTTTAACTAATTCTAATCACTTTCACCCTGTAGTGTAGGTAAGCCGATTAAATATGTATATTACATTCACATTGATTTGTAATTTCATTCAGTAACACAACACCATTTTAAGCCACTTTTACTGTGTAAACAGCGAGTTTTAAACTTTGAGCTTTTAGTTATTTTGAATATCGATTAGCGTTAGGTTATCTCTGGTGGTTTGAAGAAATGCTATCAGTACCGTAAAAATCGTTCGGAGTGCGGTGTAAGCTCAGCAGTGTCAGTTGGTGGTACTGAGGAAAATTTTGCTTTTTTGAAGATTAATAAGACTGAATTAAAATGGCAAGAGGTAAATAATTTTTTCAAATTATGTTTATTAACAATGTACATTTTTTGTTGACTTTTGGATTATTAAACTCAACAAAATCAATTTAAACAACGTTAGAGGGGAGGGGGTAAAGGGTCGAAATGTCATTGCTATAAAAAATGTTAAATGCATGTCCAGGGTCTTCCAACGAGGACTGAACAGGGGCTCATTTTTGAGCTTCCTTGTATTTAAAGAAAAATCCAAAATAGCCAATCGATGTACTTTTTCCTGCAGAATTCAAAAATAAAACCAAAAATGTATTTGAACCAGAAACAAAAGAGTTACGATATGGATAAGGTATTTTTTAAATGGAACATAGCTTTTTTTATACGATTTTTGGAACGAGTGATTTTTTTTTGTCCGTTCTGATTAAAATATTTAATATTGTGACAGCTATTTTTATTAAATTTTAATGTTTTATCCAGTTTAATTTAACTTTAACCTGTTTGAAACATACACTAGGTAATAAAGGTATAATCACCTTTGAATCCTTCAAAGTCAAAAAAATTGACAAATTTACTATAATATTGCCGAAATGACTTTGAAGGATTCAAAGGTGATTATACCTTTATTACCTAGTGTATGTTTCAAACAGGTTAAAGTTAAATTATACTGGATAAAACATTAAAATTTAATAAAATTAGCTGTCACAATATTAAATATTTTAATCAGAACGGACAAAAAAAAAATCACTCGTTCCAAAAATCGTATAAAAAAAGCTATGTTCCATTTAAAAAATACCTTATCCATATCGTAACTCTTTTGTTTCTGGTTCAAATACATTTTTGGTTTTATTTTTGAATTCTGCAGGAAAAAGTACATCGATTGGCTATTTTGGATTTTTCTTTAAATACAAGGAAGCTCAAAAATGAGCCCCTGTTCAGTCCTCGTTGGAAGACCCTGTACATTGACCTTCTGAGTTCCGAGAAACCAATTGTGTTCAATATGTCAAAAAGTTTAAAGTTTAAGAGGAAATGAAATGATATTTTTTATGTTCAGTGTTTGTATGTAGGATTAGGTATTAAGGTTAGAGAATAAAAATATATAAAACCCAAAAATGCTCTAAATATTATGTAGAATAAAATGTTGTGGTAGGAATATTATAATAGATTCTCATTACTAATACCTCTAAAAAACAAAATCAAAAATATAAGAAGATAAGAAAATTGAAGTATTTAAAAAAACACACAAATTTTATAGGTATAAACTAAATTTTTATTGTTTTATTTATAAAGAAGTTACAGCCATTTGAATCTGACGACTTTATAAATGTCTCAAATTTTGTAAAATATTAAACTTAAGTTTGCATAGTGACACTCAAAGTAAATAGGTAAATGTCCAAAGGCTGAATTTTCCAAAATACATTTCATAAAGGCAGGGGCGTACGACATAAATTTATTAGGGATAAAAGTTATAAACTTAATTTAATACTTACAAAATTGGTTCCATCGAAACTAGATTTCATCGTCCGTTAACTCCTTATTTTCCTGAAAAACAATGCTACAGGAATTTCCCATACAAATTGGAACAAATTTGTACGTTGCAAAAGAATGTCCAGAACTCAGTTTTCCAAATGCAAAATAATATTGTCAGGATAAATTTTGGTGCAATCTTGTTAATGGTTTTAATGGATTTGGAGATATATCTCTTACCCTGAACCTGTAAACTAGTGTCAATATGCCAATTCAAAATTGTTGCTTAAAGTCTGCCGGGCTGTTATATTAATAAATTTTAAAAACGAAGTTCATTTAAAGTTATTTGTTTTATTTGCTCTATAAAAAGCGACAGGAACTCTTCCCTAATCCTTATAGCATTAAAGCCATCAACAAGATTGCACAAGAATTTATTTTGAAAATGATATTCTGCAAGTGCAAAACTGACTGCAGTCCGGAAAATTTGTAGCTGCAGGCGTTCAAATTTGTGTGGTCAATATCTGGGAAATTCTTGTAGTAGTGTTTTTTAGGAATAAGTAAAGGAATTAGACGATAAAATGTAGTTTGGATAAAACTAATTTTTTAAATAATTATTTTAAAATTAAATTTAAATTTATAAATTATTTTATTTTCATCCTCATTAAATTTATCTGCTACGCCACTGACTTTCGAAAATATAGCCCAAATTATTTATACAGTTTTGACAAACTCAGTCTTTGGACCCTTTACTATGAATGCCATAATGCATAATTAAGTTTGTACCTAATATTTTACCAAATCTTATGACATTTCTATTTATCTTGAGATTTAAAGGGCTGTAACGTTTTTATAAATAAAACTATGAAAATCTAGCTTATGCTTTCTTATATATTTAATCTTTTTTACCTTTAAATACTTTCGATTTCGTTATTGTTATTTGAATTAATAATAAAATACGAAAAATTGCTGAATTTTCAGGCAACAAGTCCTTACTCGGATCAATGGGGACTTAAAAAAAAAACAATGAAAACTATGTAGTCCCCCAAAATTCAGCTTAGTAAAATTTGTTCCAGGTACACCATAATATAAAAATTCAAATAGTCAGGTAACATCGAACATACTTTTTTTTTAAATGAAACACCCTATGTATTAAGATATTCTTGATTGTTTGTTCAGGTTTGTTTTTGCATTAGAAACATTTTCTATTACATATTCTATGCTTAAGAGGATTTCGTAGCTCCCCGCATTTTGATATGTTTTTTCATTTTCTGGCTGTTTCGCTGGCCGGAATCGCGTCTGTAAAAGTAACGTTCGCCACAAAAAGATACAGGATGCTAAGGATTAGCTGAAAAGTTAGGTTCTCATTTTATACAAAATTCTTTTGAAAAAAAGTCAACATATTATTGCTAAATATGATTTAAAAATATCTATCTTTACATATCCTGACAAAAGAAAAAGTTTCCAATATTCTTTGTTTAATAGGGAACTTTCCAATTTTTTTTTTTAATAATATGATTTAGTTAGGCCTAAAAAAAATATTCACCAATTATTATTCCTTAAAAATCAGTAATAACTTGGTAAAAAATATTTTTCTAATTTTGTCTCGAAACAGATCTATTTCGAACGCGCTAGCGAGTTCGTAATAGATCTATTTCGAACTTCGAATTTTATTATTTAAATTACTCGACCCAGTATGACTTTTCCGTCATCCGTCATCCTACAACAATTAATCACATGTCTACATGACATGTTTTTTTTCACCGTTTAGAATAGCATTCTAGATAACTAATATTTTTTAGTCCAAATATGCAAAATACTACACGAACCCACGTATGTATGTTTGGTTGCCTAGATCTACAAATCTGTATGTATTGTTTTAGTTAATTAAAAAACACATATTAAATACTTACTAACTTTATTGACGGAGAACTATTTTGCTTTTGTAGATGCTTCAAGCTATCATTTTCTGCCAAATCCTATCCAAAATTTAATCTACTAACCTTCCAATGTCGATTTTAACTACAACTTTATTTGAATTTTCCATCTTCCCTATACTAAATTGCAATGCCGTGACGTAAAATCACGTCTTTTGAAATTCGAAAAAAAGTAGCAAAATCGCCCGAATTTCCGAACGCTCTGTATATGTACCGAATGTATAAGGATCACACAACGTATTCCGTCCAATTCCAAATCTCATATCGCTAAAATAACTTTAGAATCTCGTGGTGAAAATGGGTGAATAAATCAAAAAATGACAGTTCGCAAAATAATTTTTATTGTCCATAGGCTACTATGATAAAAAATAGTATTACCAACATAACATTTAGACATGAAAATTTACAAAATTTGAAGGATTTATTTTCTTTTTAAATATGTATTTTTTATTGAAAAAACTACAAATTAGAAAAAATAGTATAAAGTACGTGTTATATAAAGCAGTTTTAAGCACTTGTCCCGTTATAAAACTCGCCGCAAGCGGCTCGTTTTTTAACATCGACGCGTGCTATAAAATCATGCTTTATAAAACGTGTCCTTTAATATACTATTAAAGTTTCGTGCGTGTCAAAAGCATTTCAAACGACCTTTTAAGCGCGCCAAGCCCGATGACGTCAGGCAGTATGACTTTTCCGTCATCCGTCATCCTGACCGGTGACCGAGCTACCGAGTTTGCATTTGGATTGCCGTGTGTTATTGTTATTGTATTGTTGTTTTAAGGTGGAATTCTCAACGTCGTTTAATTTATTGCCAACCAATAACCTATTTCATGGATGTCACACACGAATTCTACTGCTTGACGTCTCGACCCTTTTTTACCCGCTTGGGATAATTTGAATTTTGGTGCATTTTTAGATCTTGCTAGCGGTCTTTTGGGACGAAATATGTAGTTTTTTTTGCTGTCATATGTTTTATGACCATATATACTTATGATTTATAGAATTTTTTCCCCATTTAAAATTTTTGTCAAGTTCCCTATTGCTAAACACTTTTATATGCAACATTTTTTGCTTAATCGATTAATAAAGCCATAAAAAGAAATCCAGTTTTCAAGGTGCTACTTTTTTTAACTTTGGTCTTTTGCAATAATTAAAAATTCCTTTTGGGTGGGCACAAAGGATAATATTGGTTGTATTTAAAATAACAGACTTCTAGGACTTTCTAAGTTTTTAAAATAATTTTTAGGTTAATTTAGAAAACCATTTTAAAAGTCTCGGGTAAATATTTTTTTTATGCTTTAGCCTCTACTTAGCAATCATATTCCATAACCCAAATTTCATAATTTCTGTCGCTCTGGTCTACCGACAAATGCATGTTTTTTGAAAGTTGAAAAACACCAAAATTTTTGAAAAATGGCTAATAACTCAAAAACTACCTATTTAATTTAAGCATAGGATACGTTAAACAAAATGTTCTCAAAATATATCAAGCAATTCAAAAATATCGTAATTTACCATAAAAAATAAGTAGGTATGCTTCCATCTTCCCTATAACTCTGCTTTTGAAAAATACTAAAAAGTTTAGTAGTTTCGATGATCTGGAATCCTGCGTGGTGAGTGGGCAACCTTTATAGCACAGCCCCATTTAAAAATATTATTTCGTTTTGGATTGGATTTGAGGGTTTAATTTTAATAAGTAACTTTCATAATGCATTTTCTTCCAAAAGCTGTCCGGTAAAATTTTTTCAAAATACAGCTGACGCCCACAACGTAGCGTGTAGAGGACAGGATGACTGCCCCCGTCGGTACCATCTGTTTGTTGTTATTTATTAGTAATTACATAAAACTGACTAAAATTGTAAATATTTACATCTCAAACGAAATGTTGTTCACATTTTCACATGATGATAACACTTTAAACAATATCAGAAATCTATTACTAGATACCATTTTAATTATATTAATTAAGGTACCTACATCGTAAATAGAAATTTATCAGGAAACATTTTAGTTCATGATATTATACTATGTAAACAGGATAGTTAAGTTTAACAAATATCAGTACGAACTGATTTTTTTAATAAGATTAAACTCCGATTGTTTTTATAAAACTTAAGGGAATTACGTATATCCGATTTACGTATGTTGTATTTTTTATAGAAATAAGTTTCAGATCAGACGGCTTACATCTTCGATTTTTATTATCTTTCCAATAGTGTCAACTTCCGGTTAAACCGGAAGTATTATATTTCTTACATCCGGTTTAACCGAAAGTTGACACTATTGGAAAGATAATTTAAATCGAAGATAGGGACATGAAGGCCGTTTTGCTCTAAGACGTACAGTTAGAAAGCTAGACGCTGTCAAAGTTCAAAAATGTAATTTTTCAAGAGTCAATATCTCGGAAACTGTTAAGTATAGACTAATAATGCTTTTATTAAAAAATGTTCAGAATTTTATGCAGAATCCAAAAAAATTATATAAAATAGGGGTATCCATTTAAGATTTAGATCTTACCCCCCTCCGTTCTCGGGACTTAAAGTAACAAGATTGTCAATATACGCAAAATATGTCCTCCTCGAAATAAAAATCGACGGGTCCGAGCGATTTTCCACATTTTCATTTTAAAGCAGGAAAATCGAGGTGTTAAGTTTTCGTTGGACCACCCTGTATAAAAAAAAGCGCACTTATGAATGGAAGTTTAAGATCAATATTAAAACATTATTTTAATAAAAACTGTGTGTGGCTATTATAATTTCTATTTATGGAATAATATTGAATTATTTAATCAGTATTGAAAAAATAGATTGATAACATTAAGACCTATAATGTTAAACATGTTTTTTTTTCATGTCCTAATGTCAAACATTTACGAAAGCATTTGTTGTGAAACAATAATTATTTATTTCTGCTGTGATCATAGATAACATTTTTTAAAGTTTTTAATTACTGTAGATCTTTACATTTGCCTTTGTTTTGTTATTAAATACGTTTATGTTAGTAAGTACTATCTTTAAACTGTTTTCAAGTGTACAGGGTCTCCTAAATTCGAGGGTGGCGGTTTAAATCTAGGAAACTGTAAGAGATACGAACAAGTTTAAAGTATGGTAAAGTTCCATAATTTGATGCCCCATCAAATGTCTTTTAAAAGTTGAGGATATTCCAGTACTTCTGGAGATATCTGGAAAAAAGCAGTTTTGAAAATTTGTTGTTCTTTTATCCCAACTTTATTTAAAGAGAAATTATGAAATAAATTGCACTTTTTCATGCCCCTCTTTACAATCCCTTTTGGAATCCGACTTTTCGATGTTTGGGTACTTTGGATTTCGAAAAATATCGTTCAAAAAACAGCAAACGTCGGATTTAAAAACTGATAAGCTATTTTATAAAGAAGAAAGATTGCCATGCAAAAGTCCAATTAATTCCATAATTTATGCCTTAACAAAGTTAGAAAAAATAAAAAATAGGAAATGTTTAAAATATCGCCTTTTTCCAGATATCTCCGGAAGTACTAGGCATTTCGTCAACTTTTAATAGACATTTGATATTTGATGCACCAAATTATGCAACTTTTCAACAATTTAAACTTGTTTGTAACTCTTGTATTTTGCGTCATCCCATTGGCATAGATACCCTGTGTACAGTTTACACTTGATTACGATTGAAGGAACTAACTAACAAAAATGTTACGTACCATCGAACAATTCCGAACAAAATAAAGAGAGGTTATGTAAGTCCAACAAAATCATTTTTTTATTAATATATATCGTACTGGCAAACTTAATGTTACAATGACATTTTATGTAAGTATGAGAGAGTAAATAATATCTATGTTTAGATGCCCGCAATAAACACAACCGTCAATCAGTATTGCCGGCGTGAACAACGCATAGCAAAACTATCTCTCAAATAAAAAGAGAGGATCATTTTGGCTTGCGAAGTTTGACGAAGTTACGTCATCGCCTCGCTTTAGCGGCATAATTTTAGTATTCAGTAATATGTGGAACTTGGTTTGGTTGTACCACTGACCTGTAATATTTAAGTAGACCTCATTGTTTACATTTTGTCCCGATCAGAAATCATTTTAGTTAATTGCCCTAGATCTACTGCCTGTGTTTGAAAAAGAAGGTTATATTAACCCATAACTACTGTGGTGCGGTCATCATGACCGATGCCTATAATAACACCTCTAGAAGTTACCCCCTCCCTAGTTGTATTGCCTCGAGCGTCTCTGTACCTTTAAGCCAGTGTAGGGATGTTCCGATACGCTGAAAGTATCGATCTTTTGTATCGATCCGGATCGTATGGTAGAGTATCGATGCAATAAAATATCGGTTTGAAAAATATCGATACCCTAAATATCGATACTTTTTCGATCCGCGTTGTTATTTTTTGTTTTACGATTTTTAACGTTTCTAAAAAAAATATAAGCGGTAATGTTATTTTTCCTTAGGTAGGTGTAGGTACTAGTAACTGGTACTAGTAAATATAATAAAAAATAAAATCACAAAAAGCTCTATGCTGCTCTGTGACACTCTGTGTGCGCGCGGATTGAGGGAGAAGAGCAGCAAATGCAGCACGAACGACGCGTGTATTTGCATCCTTTTTTAACATGAAAAGACGAAGATACTAGAGATACACTTACGCTTAACTGATTTTACCACTATATTTTTCAAGGTCGGACCGGGCATTTTCCGCTCGAGGTTTGCTGTTTTGCAAACCGCATAATAAAATTAATAAAATTGTGGGTTTTGGAATTTTGGGATGTATCGATACTATCTGAACGATACAGAGTAAAATATTTCGATACTTATTATATATCAAATAAAAAATATCGATACAAAATATCGGGTATCGGAAGGTAAAATATCGATACTCAAAAATATCGTATTGTATCGCGCATCCCTAAGCCAGTGCATTTTAAGAAAGCAGTCGCAGTTTACCGTGTCTCACGCGCTTATTTTTATTAACCCAGACATTACTACCGTCCTTTTAAAAGGCACATTCAAATTTCGGGCTAGATTGGTAGCTGAGCATTTATTTAATAGATAGCGACACTTTTTTACTTTCAGAATACTATACTAAGGTAAAAGTTAGCACGTGCTTCTGTGAGTTAAATTTAGCATAAAACTCGTTTTCTTATACTATAATTAGTTTGATTTAACATATTATTGCGACTTTAAAGAAAAAAATAGTTTCAGTAACACATAGAGTTTAAATTCTTGTGCGGTCATAGTGACCGCAGCACAGTATTAGTGAAACTAATTCTAATAATTATCCTGAAGAACGTCTGGAACAAGTCGGCATGGAGAAACTTGAGAAAAGAAAAACCTGTTACACTTGTCCTTCAAGGATAAAAAGAAAAACGCTTCACTATGTGTTCTAAGCCCATTTGTGTCGAATGTTCAACAAAGCTCTGTATTAACTGTAAGCATAATTTGTAACTTTTTATGGTATGTGATTTTTGTGAAAAAAAATGTTGTTTTTTTTAATGTTTTTTTTTTGTAAGTTCATACCTTGGTCTTAAAGAAAAAATATCCCATCTCGTCTTAGGATTATTGGTTTTCGTTTAATACTTAATTAAAAATATGCTGACAAATTTTGTTAAAAAAAAATGTTCTTACCAAGAAAATAAAATTATATCAAAAGAATACCCAGTTTTCAATGGTTTGTGTTTGATTTCTATTAAAAACCATCCCAAATATAATAATTAATAATAAAACAATTCAAAAAACACAAACATCTATTTTTTACGGTATTTATATATGGCGGTCATTATGACCGCACTACAGGCTCAACGTCATTAAACTGGAACCACAGTAGTTAAGGGTTAATAAAATTATATTAAATGCGTTTGTGATGTGTAGGTACCTATTAAGTAAAAATATTATACCTACTAAATACAGGGTGCCCCAAGGTGGACGGCGTATTAGACGTTCATGGAGAACTAACTAACGGATCATTATGAAAATTTGGCCGTCGGGATAAACGACGATGATCTACACTTTTAAAATATTTTTGACCATGCGGTATTGCCGCTTCTACTCTAAACCGGTAGCAACATTGCTATTTTAAATGAAACACCCTATATATTTTTAAATTTTTACATTTAGCATAAAATTATAGTTATCTTTTAATAAATGCATTATTAGTCTAGGCTTAATAGTTTCCGAGATATTGACTTATGAAAAATGACATTTTTGAACTTTGACAGCTTCTAGTTCTCCGACTGCACGTCTTAGAGCAAAACGGCTCACAAGTCCCTATCTTCAATTTTTATTATCTTCCCAAACGTGTCAACTTCCGGTCAAACCGGAAGTACTATAATTCGTACATCCGGTTTAACCGGAAGTTCTCATTTTTGGAAAAATAATGAAAATTAAAGATAGAGACATGTAAGCCGTTTTGCTCTAAGAAGTACAGTTAGATTGCTAGAAGCTGTCAAAGTTCAAATATATCATTTTTCAAAAGTCAATATCTCGGAAACTGTTAAGCCTAAACCAATAATACATTTATTAAAAGATAATTATAATTTTATGCTAAATCTAAAAATTTTTAAATATACCGGGTGTCCACGGAAGGTGGCTCGCCCTCTAACTTTTTTGTTTTTCAAGATATATAAATAAAATTTGGAGGATTTGTATACGACATAAAACTGCATTTTTTGACAGGTGACTCAACATTATGGAACTTCCGGTTTAACCGGAAGTGACATAAACTTTTGATTTTTAAATGGGACACCTGGTATATTTTGACTTTTTTGACTCCATATGACATTCTAAATACAACTATGTGTCACTTGTCACTTTTTGTCACCAAGAAAATATTTTTTTTCAACTTTTTCACTTGTAAAACTATTATTTTCCATGTTTTTTAAACAACAAACTAATTTACTTTGGCAGAAGCTGTTGGCATTTCAATTTTCTTTAAGGCATGATTTTGTTTTATCAGTTTTGCTGGTCACAGGCTGGTTGATGCATTTAAATCTAAATTTATTCTCAAAAGATGCTTCATTTTAGGAAAGTTCTAAGTTAACTTTTTAAAGTTTTTTAATGGCAGCTTAGTTTATTAAGCAATTAAAATTACTAGTGTTGGGAAAAATCGACTTATTTTAATAATCGACTACCGAGTATTCGAGTGATTTAAATAATCGAATGATAATCGATTTTTTTTCACTCAAATGCAAATATTAATATTGGCGGTTCATCGTTCATGTTGATATACAGCATTTGTATTGGGAATAACTGACTCGGTGTTGTTAATCGATTGATTTTTTGCGGATTATTAAATGTGGCGGAGATATTTGTGGATTTTTTGGCATGGTTCCCAGATCTTACAACTTACAATTTAATTTAACTAACCACTTGACCTTGAGATGTCACGATATTGCATAACTCATGATATTTTCTGAATACTCACCACTATAATAAATCCTATTATCCTACGCAGGCAACCCGTAATGCAGTATTTAAATCTAAATAAATCATATTTATTATCTTACGCAGGCAACCCGTAATGCAGTATTTAATATGAATAATATCGCCAATAATGACCGAAAACCACTCGGTGTAGCCGCTCGCTACGAGATGGCTCTGGCCGCAGTGAGTGATTGACAGGCGGGCAGCAACTTTGGAGACGCGTTGAAAAATAAAAACCATATGTTCGTCACTCATTTCGTCACTCGAGTTATTTCCGAAGATAATCGAATAATTCAAGTGATTGAAAAAATCGAGTGATCGGTTATTTTTCACTCGAGTGATCCCATCACTAAAAATTACACGAAAGTCCTCTTTTAAATTTTATGTAAAAATCAAATTTGTTTGAACAGCAACTGTTTTTCCTTCAATAGCACTCTTATTCTTTTTCTGTTACTTTTAAAACATTGCAGTAATAAATTATTACGTTATGCGATTAGTTTATAATAATTTCTTTTATCGAAAACAGTTTTAATCTGTGCAAAAAAATTCAAAAGAGGACTTTCGTGTAATTTTAATTGCTTAATAGTTTGGTAGTAGTTTCAATTTTTTACTCTTATTGTCCCGGGGACATGCAATAAAGTGGTTTTTATTTTTTTTCTCGAAAACAAAGCAAGATATGAAAAAAATGGGAATAAAATAGTTGTAGGTATCTGTAGTAGCTTAATTCGAAAAAAATACATAATTTAAAAAAAAGTCAGTAGTGCTCAATTTTTTTGTCAAAAATATTAGTTAGACTATCTTCCGGGACGCCACTGGACTTAAGAATTTTAATCTAATTGAGGTTTAATTATCTTCTTGTTATTACAAACAGAATAGCCCAATTTTAACAAAATCGAATAAAAAAGTATTGAGATATTTACGAACATCCGATTTTTTTTTAAAGTTTGACACCCTGTATCGTAAAAACTATGCATTTTCGGACCCATGTTTATATAAACATTTCTTCTTAAAATCACTTAGAGAAGTAGGTACCCCTTGGAGTTTGGCCACATACTTAAATAACACCCTGTATATAGCTACGACCGTATTAATATATCGGCTGTAAGCCTGTAAGTGATGTTATTGAGGTCATGTTTTTTTTTAAATTTAAGCAGTGGGTACACGCGTAGTTTATAGTGTTGCCATTTTTTAACTTCTAACTTAACTGAAACTGTAGAAGTACCAAGTATGATTGTAAACAAATGGAATTTCATGAATGAAATGTTCTGTCTCCTTATATATTACAGGTTTGTGGGTTGTACCGCGCATTTATTTTACATATTTTTCATTTCACCGTCACACAACATTCTTGGGCTACAACGTCTGAAGGAGCAGGGCGGTAAAATGTAAAAAACTAAGGTTTTATCAGTGGCAGCATGAGCGTGCGCACTTTTATGTTTTTAGTCTTAATTTTAAAAAATCGTTCATGATATAAATCACTAAAAAATATAAAATCATGTTACTCCGACACAGGCAGACAGGCGACTCAAGATTTGTTGATGTGTTTGTATCAACGATTAATGTGACATATAATTAATCATTATATGTGATAAAAAGAGACAGAATAGTAACCGGGAGAACTTGGCGCCCGATCTGGACAAGCCCGATAACGTAAATATAGCTGGGTTGCCGGATTTAACAATATCATCGATTTTATCAAGATTTCTCTAAATATATACTATTAGGTCTATCGCTTCGTGACTTTATTTTAAATGGTTTGATTTATTTGATAAGAGATAAAATATAAACAGCGTACATGACGGGAGGAGAAGTATGTTATGTACATACCTTAGTGAGATAAATAAATGTGAAAAAAGTATTTGTAATTAATATTATATTTAAATTTGAACTAAGCCAAGTAGTGCCAGTACTGTGTACAGGGTGTCTGAAAATGATGAGCAAAAAATTTAGGGGATAATTCTAGACCGAAAATGAATGCTATCTCTTCCTATAACATTTTTTCGAAAATTGATTATTAACGGAGTGACAGGGTGTTAAAGTTACATTTTATTTGCAGTACCTTTTGTCACGCTCATAATATTTGGACAAAATCTCGTATATGGGGCTTTTTCGGGATGAAGAATACAAATTTGCCCACCGCTTTTCGCATTTTGTAGAGGGCGCCATATAGGAGCCTAAGGTACTGTCGGGTAATAAGGCCGGGTTAACGCTATTTATTTTTTATTTAAAAACACATAAACAATTTCGACTTTGTGCTTATAAAAAACGTAACTAAATCCTTTCTTTTCCAAAAATATCGAGGAACAGGAACTTAAAAACATATATTAACGCCTAAAAACTAGAACAAGAAAAAAATTAATTTTGGCCTTATTACCAACCTAGGCAGGTTATAAGGCCAAACTAAACATTTGATATTTAACGTATAAAAAAGGTAAAAAAAATTTTGAAGTATTCCTAAAAATGTTAAAAATGATAACCTTAAAAATATTATACCAACGTTTAGATGATTAAATAAAAAAAAATGGATTTTGGCCTTATTACCAACCTATGTAGGATATCGGGCCAAACATGGATAAACATACAAGGCCTTATTACCTGTTTGGTACGTATATACTTTTTGAGGTTATATAAATTCAGAAAATAGACAAATAATTTAAATAAACAGTCTGCAAGTGTTGTTGACATCTTCATAAAAATATGCTCCAAAATATAGACATAACTATATTGAACTAATGAAAATATCACATACCTTTTATCCAGAAATTTTACACCACAGCACTTAAAATTCTACGGATTTTGTTGGCAGCGCACTGTTGCCAAGCGGAGTGACTGTCGCTCTCCTGCCACGTGTTATTTGGGTCATTTGAAGTCATCCTAAGTATAGATGGCGCTAAGCGTATAAAATAATTAATTTTTGTGGGATTTTTGATGACATGGCCTTATAACCTGCCCGGCCTTACCAGTACCTTATATTTTAATTTGAATGGTTCCAACTTTTTTGTCCTACACTGTATGTGCATTTTGACGGAATATTTTTTTTCTCCCAACCTTTTGACATAAAAAAGGTATACTACTTTTGTTTTGTTAATTTAACCGTTTTCGAGAAAAACGCTAAAATAACATTGCTTGCATGTGATGAATACGAAATCAACCTTAAACATAGCATAGCAAAGGAAGGAATATTCCATGGAGTTCGTCGAAATTTTTTAAGAAGAATTAATTTATGCATTGAAGAGGAAGACGTGACGGGACGTGACGTGATTTGAATGTTTAATTTATTGTTCTAGTAACATGTATTTTAGAACTGCAAATAAAATTTAACTTTAACACCCTGTAACTGCGTTAATAATCAATTTTCGAAAAAATGTTATAGGAAGAGATAGCATTTATTTTCGGTCTAGAATTATTGCCTAAATTTTTGGTTTATCATTTCCGGACACTCTGTATTGTAACTAATCGTGCAATAGATTAGGACATAAGCTTCAAATAAATTCTGTTCAAACAAATTGAAATTCGAATAAGTTTTAGCAGATGTGTAAAAATTACGTATATACGAGTATAGATATATTTAAGCATAGAATAAAACAAAAGATTATTAATTGTTTCATGGCATTTCCATCGATTATTTCGACTGAAATATATCGGCGTTATTAATGGACACATTTTTAACCCGAAATCAAGATTGTATTCCAAAGGGACACAAATAGCGACTGAATTTTTAAATTTTATTGAGTATTATAGCTTTTAGCATGATTACTAGGTAAAATATGAATTTATTTATATTTACGTTGCCCCAATTCGAAGCTGCATTAAAACAGGAATTGTTAAAAACTGTTTTAGAGATTATATAGCGCCCTATTGTGGCACAACAAAAATATATATAACTAAAACAGATAAAGATAGAAACGGTAATTTAGAACATCAAGTTAAGTAAACCTATGTCAAAGTTAAGTGCAGCTTATATTAAAAATACGGAACATTTAAGTATCCGTATTAAATACCGTGCGAGCAAAAAATATTTGCATCAAAGAGGGCCTTGCATCTAAGGACGTAATGCTTAGCCGTAGAGCTTAATACCTGTTGGGTGTCAGTAACTACCTGAGTTAACAATCAATCAGTTATTCCGTCATCTTTGACTTACAAGTAATTTGATTCATCGCTAATTTTTCCTATTTTTTGAACAATTCACACAATGGGCTTTACGGAACAGCACTAAACATTCATGGTTGAAGCGTATTTTCGAAACGGGGTTAGAGTAAATAGTGAGTGGCAATACAATCCTGGTTTGTGCATAAACGAATGTGGTAACATTTCTCCAGAGATGCTGGTCAACACTTTCGAAAAAATGAAGAGACGTGTGAGTTTATGCTTGTAGCATGGCGGTGGCCAATTTCAGCAATTTATGTAATTCTTTTTCTTTTGTATATTCTTACTTTGTTAATTTTGTAAACAACAAAAATAAATTTGTATTTGTCTACTTATTTTATTACTCATTAGTTTGGTATATTATGTTATAATATGAATTTGACAAAGTTTTAACCTAGATTTGGTTAGATATATCGTCCCCATACACTACAAAAAATTATTATGTAATTTTCAGTAACTTTACGTTGGTCACACAGAGGCCAACGTAATGTTCCGTAAAATTACATAAAACTTTTCTTGACGTTTTTCAGTTTAAGATTCCGTAAAATTACTTATTAAAAGTTTGATATTTTTAAGTTATATTGTAGGTAAAATTATATAAAACCGTTGACATTCTTGAGTTATATATTCAGTAAATTTCATAAACAGATTAGGTAAACTCTCGCAAAATATATACAGTAATTTTATTTATCCCTTAAAAGTATAGGAATTTCCCATATTTAATAACTGTAAATTTAGTCATATAATCATGAATTTTAGTTAGATTACTTATGAGAATTACTTAATATATGCTGGATTCTTTATGTAATCTTTTACTTAATTTTATTCCGTACTATTCAGTAATAAACAATGTAAATATACAGTGATTAATCAATTTTGTGAAAAAAATTAAACCTTGCTATATAGAGTTAAAAGCTATAATCACAAATAAAATTTATTTCGTTATTAGCAAGTAACATAAATGTAAATTGTGATTACAGACAGTTGAGTTTAATAATAATTTTGCCAACTAAATTTATAATAACTGTCAATTTAACTGTGAAAAGTGGGGTCTATATGCTACAGGTGTAATAATAAAAAGAAAATTTGGAACGAACCTTAAGTCGGTCACACATTTGACGAAATTTTGCATTACCGCAAAAGAATTTAAACATTCGTCAGATGTTTGATCAAATTAAAGTAATTTATTAAAAAAGATACTGTTTTTATTACATGCAGACCTAACTAACATGTGGCTGATACAGTCTTAGATTTGGTTCCTGAATCTGGGTGCATTTTACAAATGTATCTTTGGATAAGTTCCAGAGAACGCAGCATCTGGGTGGGTGTGGGTATTTGATATTAATATTAAAATACAAGGAAAATGGTACCTTTAGTGCTTCAGAAAACGTAGCGTATCCCTCATTGCTGACTTGTTCCCTTTTAACGTAAACAAAGAAATGGGACATCTCTAAAATGAAAAAAAAAATCTTATTAAAATTTGATTTAAAATGTTAACTAAAAACATTCTTAAAATTATCTCGAATTAACTCGGGATTAGGCCGCAGGTTACATATTATATCCTTCACAAAGAATTGATGAGATATAGTATATAAATGAGTTTAGTTTTTTACTAGCAGAAAAGTATGTTAAAACAACAAGAAAAAGCCTGTCTTCTACTGGAACGCCAAAAGATAAATGCCGAATTATTATTGTAGTTACAGCGCGCCATCGTCGCAGCTTGCATGGCGCGGCAGTATAAAATTCGCGGGAATAGAACATTTTCAGAAATATATTATGCGATTGTGTCAAACATATTAAGACTTAAAGCAGATTTACCGAATATATACTGTAAAGTAAAATTCAGTTATAATAATATGGTTTTTAAATTGTAATTTTCTCATTTTCAGTAAAATGTTATGCAACTTTGTCAAACATATTTTGACATAAAGCTGCTTTGACGCATTTACATAATATATACTTGAAAATTTTTTATTATTTAGGTAAATTATTTATTTTGGTATTTTCATGGGAATTTTAAAATGTAATCTTGTTTTACTTATTAAACTTTAGTAATATATTATGAATTTTTAGTTACATCTGAAAAATCCCAAATAAATTATTTAAAAATGAGAATACATGTTTTATTTAGGAAATTTAACAAATATGTTACTAAAAGAAAATGTAATATTACACTAATTTTTTGCAGTGTATCATTGTGATCTAAACCAAGCCCTACGTTTTTTAATCCAAGCCCTCTTTGATGCAAATAATTTTTGCACGGTATTATAACTAAAAAATGTTTAATGGCGTGCGGACAAGGTTTGTTGTTTTTAAATTGAAAAAGTTTTATGCCGTCGCCGGGAATCGAACCCGGAACCTCTCGAATACCACTCGAACGCTCTAACAGTTGCGCTACGGATACTCTGAAATTTTCTCACCAAGTTCGCCCATATAACTTATTCAATTTTAATGCAAGTCAAATACAATTTGGAATTTCCGGCAATTTTAAACTGGGGAGGGGTTATTAAGGAGAGGGACTTACTTACGACCACTGATCATTAAGATTTATTTTTATCTTTTATCCATGCCCCGTCGACATATTATAGCGACATCTACAGTGTCACCAGTAAAGTCCGGATCATATGGGATTTTTTATTAATAGCTTTATTCGAAATTTGACTTTGGCATCAAGTTCTTCGATCGAGATGAAAATTAAGCAAAAAATAGTAGTCACGTGATTCGCATTATATGTCAAATTTTAATTTTTTCCAAAAAATAATTTAAAAGTGGGGTTATGGTGGGAATAATATCAAAAAAGTTATTAGAAATAGTTTTTTTAAATGCTGTTTCTAGCCCACATGCAAAATTTCAGCTGCATAAGAAAATTTTGATTTTTACCTATATTTTGTAAATTGCAGCACTTTTGTAAAATAAAACTCAACGCAACCTACATAAAACTTCTTAGTTTTGACAATGCTTTATTTCAGATACATTTTCTTTAAAGTAGCGCCATATTAAATGTGTGTTTTTCTACAAAATCAAAATTGGGCTATTAAAATTTGGACGCATGTGATGCAAAGTTAATGTCTTATTGACCCCGTATAAGGCAACTTCATAAAATAAGTATTTTTGAACACGTAATAGGTGTCTGAAAGTAATACACCTTAATATTAAGACAAAAAAGAACACAGTGTCTTCATTAAAATGTTTTTTAAGAGGAAAATAAATGTTAGTTTAACAACATAAAGTGTATCTATTTTCAAAGATTTAATTTAAACCCCCTATATTATAATTTATTATTAAGCTATGTCATAATAATGTTAACGTGTATTACTTTCAGACACAAACTACGTTTTCAAAAATACTTATTTTATGAAGTTACCTTATACAGGGTCAAAAACAAATAAACTTTGCATCATATGCGACCAAATTTTAATAGCCCAATTTTCATTTTGTAGAAAAACACACATTTAATATGGCGCTACTTTAAAGAAAATGTATATGAAATAAAGCCTTGTCAAAACTGAGAAGTTTTATGTAGGTTTCGTTCAGTCTTATTTTGCAAAAGTGGTGCAATTTACAAAATATAGGTAAAAAATCAAAAATTATCTTATGTAGCTGAAAGTTTACATGTGGGTTAGAAACTTCATTTAAAAAAACTTTTTCTCATTACTTTTTTCGATATTTTCAGAAATAACTCCACTTTTGAATTATTTTTTGGAAAAGATTAAAATTTGACAGATAATGCGAATCACGTGACTTTTATTTTTTTTGCCTAATTTTCATCTTGATGGAAGCAGCACTTGATGCCAAAGTCAAATTTCGAATAAAGCTATTAAGAAAAAATTCCATATTATGCGAACTTTACTGGTGACACTGTAGGAATCGATGTGATAGCTCTGAACAGTGATATCTACCAGCGATAATTTACAAAGAAGTTTTTTTAGTGTATTAAAAATTATTAGCGGTGTGCAGACAAGTTTTTTTTTCAAATTGAAAAAGTTTTATGTTTCCTCTGGGAATCGAACTAGGAATCTATCAATATCCATGCGAACGCTTTACCAATTGCACTGTGAAGACTCTGAAATACTCTCACCAACTTGGCCACATCTCACTCTGATGAGTGATCTGTGATTTTCGCTTGATTTTTAGTATTTTTCGAAGTAGAACTACTTAGAGTAATTTATTAGCAATTTACAATGGTTCACCAGTGCGTGGTATGTAAAAAACTAATCCCGAATTGATATTGTTTTTTAGCTTAAGTATTAGATAATATAAAGTCCGTGATTCTTGACATTATGTACCATATCCGGGATTATTTGGCGAATTTCGTCCATAAGTCGTTGCCTTAGTTCCTCTAAATTTTCTGATTTTGTTACGTAAGCTTTGGTTGTTAGGTGACCCCAAAGGAAATTATTTGATGGCTTAGGCGGCCATCACACCAGCAATACGCGACTACGACGATACCGCTACGCGACGTAGCTTTGCAGTCGCGGCACATAGTTTCAAATGGAGACCTGCTCACCAAGGCAACGGCGACGCGATCACGACGCTACCTGAAAGATACCGGTCGCCCGCGACCGAGTGGCTAGGGATGTTACGGAATAGCTTTTTCTCGTACCTAGTTGGACCTGTACCTATTCCAAACCCGAACCTATTCCAAATACCTATTACAGGTCCAAACTATTCCAGGTCAAACTTAAACGCCGCTCCGCCGATTGGCGCTATTCCGGCTGCATGGCCGACACGAGTTTTTAAAGAAGGCCGCCAGAACTCCAGCGTGGCCAGCACTGCCCAGCAGTTTCCGGTTGTTCGAATTAAATTTCGATATAAATTTTTGTAACAGATTAATATTTCTCGCACCAGACTTTTTTGGAAGATTTGATTGTAACGGAGGCCTATTATTTAAAGAAACATGAAGAATAGGCATAGGTACATCCACCATATGTTGCCTTTTTAATTAATTCCTCATTGCTGGTTGCATATCCCACATTAATAACGCTATATTTTGTTGCCCAATAAATTATTACAATATTTTTAGAAATATTTATTATTTATTACTATTTCCCTTCATCTTTATTTAATGAGATTATTTTAATTATTGCAATGTGCTTGTAATGGCAACGTTTAAAATGCTCAACTGCAAATTCGCCATATAATAAACATATTATATGAATTTAAAGCAAAACCTGTAGCCGTTCCATTCCCTATATCGTACCTGTACCTGACAACTTAAAAAAGGAATAACAATGAAACCATCATACATGTGACAGTGCCAACGGACCTGGAATAGGTACCTGGTAATAGGTAATAGGTACGCGGAATAGGCAGATGATACCTATTCCAAAAGAACAGGTCCAGTTCCACTGTAACACCCCTACGAGTGGCTCAGTCTCCTTCCGACCGCGAAGATACAATTATCATGAGTGAGGAACAAAATAACATTACATTTGTTGAAATAATCGAAAAATATGCCTGTTTATATAATTATAATTTATCTGACTATTCCAGAAGAGATGTAACAGAAAAGGCGTGAAGTGAAATTGCGGCAGATACAAAAATCACAGGTAAATAAAGAGATATATATATATATATATATATAATCAGTGCCTTCGTTTTTTTCTTAAATAATACAATACCACTACGACTGCATCGTCTTCACTTGACGAAGACAACTTGTCATCTTGTACACTGAAGTTGGTTATTTTTGCAAACTAGTAAAATTGCGTAGGGGTAGCGTAGCCTTGGTGTAAAGTCTTCGTAGCAACTGGTCGCGGACAAGTCGCTAGCATTTGAATATCGTCGCGGTATCGTCGTCGTCGCGTATTGCTGGTGTGATGGCCGCCTTAGAGTCCGGCAATCGTGGCGATCATTTAATGGCACCCTTCTTCCTATCTAGCGGTTTGTCAGAACGTTACTTAAATTTTGTCGAACATTAATTTATGACATAACTAGCGTATACCCGGCATGCGTTGCAACCCGCTGGTATAAATACAAACCCGAACAAACCCGATATATTAGTACCCAGCATGCCACTTTCTGAAATTCCACCCGTGCGAAGCCGGGGCGGGTCGCTAATTATACATAAAAACCTTCCTCTTGAATCACTCTATCTATTAAAAAAAACCGCTTCAAAATCCGTTGCGTAGTTTTAAAGATTTAAGCACATAAGACAGGATAGCGACTTTGTTTTATACTATGTTAAGATAAGATTAAGATGAGGCGGAGCACCATTCTGCATGGTAAGGAAATAAAGCAGTCAAAGCTGGAATAAATTCTTCTTGCAAAAAATCCAGATATGTATGGCCATTTACAGGTACCTTCATGGAATGACGCGGTCGCCAATTATACCTGCCCAAACAAGTTTTTGCGGAAGCTGGATGTGTCTATCTAGCATTCAGTGAGGATTTTCTGCGGACCAATATCGACAGTTCCGTTAATTGATTTCACATTTAGTACAAAAGTACACTCATCTGTAAAAAGGATTCAGTCCAAATTTACTAATTGCTGATATTGATGAAAGATAGTTTTTAACTCCAAATATGGGCAACAAGTAGTATCCTCACAGATTGACGGTGACCGAATTTGAAATTCTATTTTTGAACAGTAATGTTGTCGTAAAAAAACCCAATTCTTAAGCCCCGGGCAATATAGTTGATAGATTGCCCTTAACAAAAAATTAAGTTCGTTTTAAGTCCAACTTCCAATGTCATTTCATCAAATCATTATTTTTTTAAGTGTTTCTTACATGACCTTATTATATCTTTATCTTGCCTTACAGGAAAAAAAATTCAAATATTTGATGACATGACCACCATAGACAGAGTGATCCTGTGCGCTGGGGAAATAGTGGGTACCGCCATTTTGGTATTCCTTGGCTGTATGAGTTGTGTCACAGGCATTTCAGGAGGAAGTGTACCACATCTACAAATATCATTTGCGTTTGGTTTGGCTGTTCTGATAGCTGTACAAGTAAGTTAACAATCAAGTCATTTCCATTTGATCCACATGAATTAAAGTCATAATAAATCCTTACAGGTATATTTTTCGAATAAGTTTTTATACAGAGTGTGGTAAAATTGGTTTATTTTATTTAAATCCGCAAATCCTGATTTTTTAAATGTTAAATAAGCGGGAAATTTCACCATTATTTGTCTTTCGAAATTTGCCCCACCACTACAGGTGGATTCAAACACAGCCGCGTGGACTAACACTCACGAACTACCCATTTTTATAACTGAGTAATAATAGTATATAATTTAACGAGCGTAGGTGCGTAGGCCATAATAAACGAGGATGAGGATGTTATATAATCATCACAGTGTATTTGGTTCATTATACGCGAGTCAAATACTGTGCTTTATCAACATTCACACAGTGTCACGAATTTTAAATTTTGACTATAAAGACACCAATTAGGTGATGAAGTCATAACTACTCACCAGAAGGAGTACTGTAATTTTATTTAGAGTTAGACAGTTTATTTATCAGATTCTGAAAATGGTAGCTTTTTATCTTTTCAAGTTGAGATTATCTTGGAAAGTCGATATTTCGATAGTGGAGAAATATAGGAGTAAAAGGTTGCAGACCATTTTCATTTTAACCGATAGTACCTAAGTCTCTAAGTACTCTAAGTACGAACGGTTTCTTTCTTCTTTGATAGCAGACTTTTTAGTTTTTTCGATGAGTGACAATGTGCGATGATTAAAAAAAGGACGTTTGGTTTGTTTGAATTTGTGAGAATTATAATTGAGAGTAAAGTTTTCTCTCAAACATTATTTATTGAACCAAATGTGGGCCTGTGACTTATCTCTCTTGAATGATAGAAAATTAAAAAAGTGTGCTCGACATTTTGTCTTTTATAACAAAGTTCTAATTCCTCTCCAGAAGGGACATTGTAATGTAATTTAAGAAGGAAGATATGGCTTTCTTTCCCAACCCATAAAGTACCAATTAGGTAAGCTATTTAGTTTAGTTAGGTAGTTTTTACATTAAATTTAATATTGCAATACATTTTTAAACTTTATTGTAATTTTTCTGCTTTTCTAATAAATCAAAAAAAAATCGAAATATTTATAACACTCAATTCTTATTAAATTAAACATGTTTGTATTTAATATAAGGGATAAGGTTCTGAAAAGACACAAACAAGAGTAAAAACAAAGTAGAAACAAACTACTGCTAAATAGGTGTTAACAATAAATATACCTATATGATGAAGTGACTAGGTGAGAACACTTACTCGTCAATTAATGATGTCCAAAAGACAAAAAACAATCAAAACAATTAAAAATTTATCAATAAATTTACATGAAGTATAGGTTCCTTATTTTAATAAACAATTTATTCAATTGTATCAATCACAATTTAAATGTTTGTACCTCTATTCTGTTTACTATTATTCGTCGTTTTATAGTAACAATTTTTACCCTGAGATATCCTTAACAATTTTATGTCCATGTGTCAAATTTCCGTCAGGTATTGTTTATTAAAATTAGAAACCACTTCATGAGAAAGTTTAATAAGTTTTCAATTATTCTGGACACAATTTGATGAGTACTCACCTAAGTTCAAAGAATTTCAATCATTAATTTTTTGTTAACACCTATTCAGCTGTAGTTTGTTTCTACTTTGTTTTTACTCTTGTTTGTGTTTTTCTTTTAGAACCTTCGCCCTGATGATGGCTTATTAATAGGGTGAAAGCTCTAGGCAATAATAATTAAAAATGCTAAAGACAAAAATGTTTAATTTGTTAAAATACGGCGTACAATCGACTCTCCCTTTTATATTAATTCTTATTATGTATGTGTTCCATTGTTCTCTTGTACAACAGGCATAAATATAATCTTAAAACGTAACCGATGTAATTAAGTAATTAGTATAATTGTCAAAATCTTACATTTCATTAGCAACATTTATTAGTTATTTATAAAATATCGCAAATTTTGATTTTATACCAGGACTTTAGAATCCTTGCATTTATGCCTTCAATTATTTTTCAGGTAGTGGGTCACATCTCAGGAGCTCATATAAACCCCATAGTAACAATAGCAGCAGCAACACTGGGCCACATTCCATTAATTCAGGTTCCAATTTATTTTGTAGGTCAATTTTTTGGTGCTGTCGGAGGATTTGGGTTACTCAAGGTATGTATTTTAATTCTGCCACTGGTTGTAACAGAATATATAGCTACGTAGCTCAGTGGCATATTTAGAATATTGCCACGGGGGGGTCTATACCTTTCGTTTTATATTTCTTTCTTTCTTTAAAGAAGCGCCGCAGGCGAAAAAATTTTCGGTGCCACGCCCTATTTTGAACTATCAAAATTTATAATTTCTATGTTTTGATAGCTGAACCCAAAAAAGGAAAAAATTAAGAAATTTTTAAATATAAACGCAATAATGGGAATATATATATTTTTAAATATTTATTTTTAAAAATATATATTTCTACATAATATGACCGATTCCGAAAATGATTGGTTTTGAAGTTATTTTTGCCATTTTTTTTTTGCCAAGTTTGGCCATGTCGTTTTGTTATCTGTGACACAGTTACTTAATTATTTGTAAAAACAAAGTATTGCTAATAGTTCTAGTTTGCAAAAAAATTACAAAACTAAGTGAATATCATTTCAATTTTTTTAAATTAAATAAATTAGACACGCAGGTAAAAAACAAGAAAAAAATTGAAATAACTCGAAAACCAAGCATTTTCGGAATAGGTCATATTTAAGAAAAAAATCACAACTTACCTCCTGCGAGGAATTAATCGAATTATCAATCACCATGTATATATTATTTTACTCACTTAAATTAGAAAACACGGGCGCCAAACAATAAAATTTTACAATTTTAATAAGACTGCGGGAATCCCCAAACACATTATATACGCCACTGTCCAGAATCAATACTTCAAAATGCCACATATTATCTTTTGTAGTCTGTAATATTTTTTGCGAGGTTCAGTTCACCCTGTCTACATTAAATGCAACAAGGCATCTGATCTGTTCTGAGTTTTTTTTAATGTTGAGCCCACGGGGGGGGGGGTCCAGACCCCTCGGACCCCCCCCCCCCTAAATACGCCACTGACGTAGCTGAAGGGTGTGGGTGGCAAGATAACAATGCTAAAATGGGAAGCTCTTTAGCTTTTAGCTCCCTAGGGTTCCTTTCTTCGTTTTTAAACGGCTTTTATTTTGCCTAACCCAAAAACACCCAAAAATAAATAAGAATTTAAGAGGAAACAGCAGTCTGTGAGTTATAAACAAACAGTGCATTTCCACTACATCGAGCATGTTGCATAGATATTTACATTTAGATAAGAAAACAATAATAAATGATAACGAAAGTAGCAAATTTATGGCCCCGTGCATGTAAACAAAGGTACACACCATTAGACATGCGCACTGCGACATTATCATTTGACAAATAGGATAGGTCCGGGCTTCAAAATTGTAAAAGTTTACCTTCAATTTATTTTTACGTGTAAACAGCTAAAATTTTGCCCAAATTTTGGCCAGAAAATTGGAAACTCTTCTCAATTTTTGATCGAGTTCGAAAATAAGGTAGTGACACCAGCAAAATAACTAATCTTCGATATAATCGCGTACCTATCCTCAAGTCAAATATTAGTTGGTATATAACTTTTATTGATTTTTACAATTAGGCGAAAACGGTACGTGTAAAACGCTTTCAAGCACAATTTCTTGTTCAAGAATTTAAAAAAGTTTTTGCCCGAGAACTTGACCCGTGGAATACTTTCACTCTTGGATTAATATAAACGTACCTAGGTATTTACACTTTTTTTAATATAAATATAGAATAAAAATGTCTTTTAAACTTTTTGAAGCAATATATTGACCAAAACATTGGCGTACCTAATTAGATTGCAGAGCTGCAAATAAAATATACCAAAACATGCACAGGGCTAATCTGTCTTGGTGTGTGTTTCTGTTTATTTGCATACCTTGTTTATATAGCCTAGACCTAGATAGATGTGTTTAAATTGATCATAATAAAATAAAGTTATATCTCCATACTTACTGAAAATATACGAAACATCCGATATTTTACCCCTATTTGGGCATAACAAAATAATACAACGGCTGTTACTAGTCATTCTTTATATTTCAATCCGAGTCAGTAAAAGCACAAACACAATTCACTAAACTACACAAAAACTAGAAACCCGTAAATATTAAACATCCACAATAAACAACAAGGAATCCACAAGGAAAACTTAAACCACAACAACAAAAATGGCGCCGAGCCGGTTCTGGAGTGTATTTTGAGCATCTCGCTAAAGAAGGACAGGCCGCTAACAAGAGGTTTGTGCGTAGGTAGAATTTTACTTTTTTTTTAGCTTTTACGCTCTTTTACCTGAAGCGAGGGATTCTGTGGACATACGACTCTCCGCTGATAGGGTTTACAATAGCACAAATGGATAAAAAATTTCATTTTTCGGGAAAAAGTCATTCTTCATAAAAAGCTTTGCTTGTAAAAAAATGCAATTCACGAAGAGAAAATTTTGATCTTTTATACAGTGTTCGCAAAAACGGCACGATTTTTCTCCAAGAGTAAACTACCTTTATTTTTCATTTTTGACCAAAATGCCAATTAGAAAACTTATTTAGAATAACGTTTGTAATTTAAATCCGAGATTTAAAATAAATCTTCAATTTTTTTAATTTTTAGAGGTAAATGGAAATTTTGCTACTTAATAAAAATATTAATATAAAATTTTATTAGACTCTATTTTCATAATGGGTGGTGTGTATCTTATTTTAAAATTTTTAATTACCATCTTTGCTTTACGTATGGGGCAAATTTGAAGTTGTCAAATAGAATTTGATGTGTTTTGAAAATGTTGACCTTAGAACAAAGGGTTTATTTATCAGTGCGGGCGAAAGTTCTTACAACTTTGTGATAGAGAAATTTAATCAAAGATACTCTAACGTTCAAAAATGGGACTTCATAAATTACACTGGCCGACAAAAAATTATTTTTTTGTTGTAACACAAAGCTAAATAGCATCTTGTGGTAGAATGGACCTATCCAAATACGAGAATGAGAAAAAAAAAAGTTGTAACACGTAACGTTTTCTTGTTACATTTATAGTACCACATTTAATGTTACAATATTTAATATCTATTGAAAAAATTATTTAAGAATTTTCTAACTGTGTATCGACTATATTTAAATTTTTACACCTACTAAAGATACCTTACATGTAAGAAAAATAAAAACATTACAAATATTAACTGAACACACTAATTAAATTTTATTTTTTCCTTTTATGAGGGGTCATATCTTCGCTTTTCAAAAACCAACAGTAATCACCCATTATGGCTGGATCCCATCGTCCTTGATAGCAAATTTCCATTGTCCTGATATCCTGGTGGAACCTTTCACCCTGCTCGTCACTGACAGCTCCCAAATTTTCAGGAAAAAATGACAGATGGGAATGGAGGAAGTGAATTTTTAATGACATTCGGGCACCAAGCGATTTGTAGGAATCTAAAAGTTCATCAACTAACTGTTGATAGTTTGCATCCATATTGTTGCCCAAAAATCCTCTTACTATACTAACAAATGAGTTCCATGCTCTGAGTTCCTGCCTGGTAAGCTTCTCTGTAAAGTTGACATCGTCCAGCAATTTTCTGATTTGTGGCCCAATAAAAATGCCTTCCTTTAATTTGGCATCACTTAACTGCGAAAAGACTTGTCTTAGGTATTTGAATCCATCACCGTCTTTATTCATAGCTTTCACAAAATTTTTCATCAGCCCAAGTTTAATGTGAAGAGGAGGCAGAAGGATTTTTTTGGGGTATACAAGAGGTGCAAACTTAACCTTTTGAGATCCCGGCTGAAATTCACTTCTTTGTGGCCAATCTTTTATTACATAATGCTGATCTATTGCACGACTGTACCACAAACAAAGAAAACAGCAATATTTTGTAAATCCTCCCTGAAGTCCTACAAAATTCCTACAGTTCAGGTAATTTTTCTGTTATAAAATGCATCCATTTTTACCGCCCCTAATTAAATTGACTACCTGCTAATGTAAAATGGTCTTAAGCTATTGAAAAATGGTATGTATTGGGGCTTTCCCAATATTTTTTTTATTATTAGAAGGGTATTTCCATTTTAAAAATAAAGAGCTGGCCTGTGTTAGAAAAATCTTGTCGGCCAGTGTTATTTATTAAGAAAATTTCAGCAAACTGGTTCAGTTCCCAATTTAAACTATGATCAGAATGACGCAGCTTCCCTAATCGTATTGCAGTCTGGTGCTGACAATCCTACCCTTTCATTAAGAAACCGAGCTCAAGAACTTGATGTAGTAAAAAAAACTCATATTCAGTATATTTTAAAGATAAACAAAATATTCCCATTTAAGCCAGCTTTTAATCAAACGTTGGAAGAAGGAGACGAAGCCAAACGTTTGGATTTTTGTCTTTGGGTCGGAAACAAAATTGTAAGTGAAAATAGGAATTTTCATAAATTTATCATGTTCTCCGATGAATCGACATTTTCAACAAACGGGAAAGTATCTTCTGCGCATATTAGATACTGGAGCAAAAATAATCCCCGTTTTAGAATTCCTGCAAGAAGACAATAAGTATTACAAAAAAATGTCTGGTGTGCGATTTCTTATTATGGCATTATTGGCCCATACTTTTTCGAAAACACGTGTAACCGTAGGAGTTACTTTGAAATGTTGGAAACATTCCTTTCTGAAAACCTAGAAGAATTGCCTCTCCAATTTACGAACGAAATGTACTTTCAACAAGATGGATGCCCTGCGGGTCTGCGCATTTCGCAATTGAAGTGAGGGAATGGATTCATTATACATTTGGCCACAGATTTGGTCGGAATGGTCCGGTTCTGTGGCCCCCAAGAAGTCCCGGGGGCGCCTCAAACAATTATTGTACTCCCGTCCAATTGAGAACGACGTACAGCTTCTAAAACAGCGAATTGTTGAAGCTGTTCAAACAATTTCCATGTAAGAATTTCGAAGAAGTTTTGACCACATTCGTTTACAGCTGGAAAAATGTGTTAAATATGGAGTGTTTGAATAGCAAATTATGAAATTATTATTTGTTGTTATTTTAAGATTTTCTTGTGTTATTTCCGGAGTCATTTCATTTGTTAAATTAATAATACATATTTCGGATAACACCAAAAATCAGTTTTTGAAACTTATTGATAATGTATGTATTTCGACCGCTAATGCTGCTATTCAAAAAAAATTCTTTTACCTCTAAAAATTAAAAAAATCGAAGATTTATTTTAAACCCCGGATTTAAATTACGAACGTTATTCTAAATAAGTTTTCTAATTGGCATTTTGGTCAAAAATGAAAAATAAAGTTATAGTCGAGTCAATTTATACATAAAACAGACAATATTCGTAAGTTCTCAAGAACAGCTCTGATTTTGATGATTTTTTGTTTTTTTAATTTTGTTTTTTTATTTTATTTAAAATCAGAAACATTTTGGGGCGGGGACAAAATTATTTATACAGTGTCTACTTAAGTTGGCTACATATGGAAAACTTTTTTATTATTAACTTACTGTAATAATGAAAAGTTGTTCGAAATGTAAAACTATATTTTAATATGCAATTACATCCTTTTACTTAATTTATTTTTTATTTTTACAAATTTTTATTTTAATGGTGTATCTGTCGTAGGCTGATAGTGAAATCCGTCATTTCATGAAAAGCCTAGTCACTTCATGAAGCGTCGGCAGATTGTGTAAAAACATGAAATTACACGATCTGCGGCGTCACTTCATGAAGAGACCTTGACGTTCCGGCGTATTATGTATAACACAACCTGCCTAATTTTAAATATCGTCACTTCATGTAGTACCTAACGATGTCATGTCAGTCGGCAGATTGTGTAATTCCGCCTAAAAGGTATATTGGCAACTGGTTTGTTCGTTGTTCCCCAGAGCATTTTTTTTTAAATTAAACTTTTTCAACTAATATTATTTTATGAAAATAAAAAAAAATGCTCTGACAAACCCGAACAAACCAGTTGCCAATATACCTTTTAGACGGAATTACACAATATGCCTTGTTTTTGTGGCATTTCATGAAGTGACGATATTTAAAATTAGGCAGATTGTGTTATACATAATACGCCGAAACGTCAAGGTCTCTTCATGAAGTGACGCAGCAGATCGTGTAATTTCATGTTTTTACACAATCTGCCGACGCTTCATGAAATGACGTATTTCACTATCAGCCTACGACATATCTATTAATTAAATTTCTAGAAATAAATTTTGTTGCCAGATTTATTATTTTCTGAACGAAACAAAAAGGTTATCATGATTTTTTAAATTAATAAAAAGATAAATGTTCGGTATCCGTAATTTGAGAAAACTTTGTAAAAAGAAAAATTTTAAGTGTAATTGCATATTAAAATATAGTTTTTTATTTCGAACAACTTTTCATTATTACAGTTTTCGATATTGTCAAAAATAAAGGTACTTTACCCCTTGGCAAAATTCATATTTTTTGACAAACTTCGTATACGACTGAAAAATGTAACATCTGATGGCATTTTAGGTTCTGGACCATGCAGAACTTTTTATGAAGAATAACTTTTTTTCGTAAAGTTAATAATAAAAAAGTTTCCCATATGTAACCAACATAAGTAGACACACTGTATAAATAATTTTGTCCCCACCCCAAAAGGTTTCTGATTTTATATAATATAAAAAAACAAAATTAAAAAATTCGGAGCTGTTCTTGAGGATTTTGAAGGAAACGGCTTCATTGACGCGACTATTAGTTTACTCTTGAAGAAAAATCATGTTTTTGAAGTTTTTGCGAACCCTATATAGAAAATCAAAATTTTTCTCTTCGTGAATTGCATTTTTTTTACAAGCAAAACTTTTGATCAAGAATGGCTTTTTCCCGAAAAATTAAATTTTTCATCCGTTTGTGCTATTGTAAACCCTATCCGCGGACAGTCTGTATACATATATCCAAAAAATATTAGTTATTTTGAAATTTGTGGAAATATTTTAAGCGAGAAATGTCCCCGGGTCTGGGGAGTTTCAACCTATAATATGTTTTCAAAACTGGCTGAAGATTTAAAACGTAACTTTTTTTTATTATTTATTAATAAAGGTTTAACTTTTCGCAACCGGTAGCGCTTAAATTTTGTTATTTTGACTACTTCCATGTTTGAAATTTTCAGGTTGTTACACCAGCTGAGCTAATGGGAAATTTTGTCAATGATACGGGTTATAAATCGGCTGGAGTATGCTCACCAATACTTAATCCCAATATAACTCCATTCCAAGGATTTTTGGTAGAGTTTTTTGCCACCTTTATATTGGCATTAGTGTGCTGTGGAGTATGGGATCATAGGAATAGCAATAAACATGATTCCCTTGCAGTTCGCTTTGGATTAGCCGTTACAATCTTAGCTATCTCTGCTGTAAGTAAAAAAAGGAAAAATAAATATTATGCAAGAAAATATATTTTCGGCCACCTGAAAAATCCTTATACAGTGTGCCCGCCGATGGGGGTACCCAATAGGAAAAAAAATTTAGATTCCATTTACAGGGTGTTAATAAATTGGGAAAATATGGAAACGCTTCAAGAGAGAAGTACCATTCTTTATTATTTTTTACAAAAATTTTATAAAACAAAGTTGTTTATAAACTAACCTAAAGTCTGAATACAAATTTTGAAATAAAAATTCGAATTTTAAAAATTATTCTACATAGCTACCTCTTAACATGACGTACTTTTCCGCCAACTTAATAAATTTACCGTACACTTTACGAATGATTCGCGGCACATTCAGATCATGGATTGCTCCTTCTATGCGTTGTTTTAATATTTCCCTATCATGTGGAAGATTATCTGAATAAACCTTTTGTTTTAAGGCAATCTAATAATGAAAGGTCAGGCGACCTAGCTGGATAATGGTTTGGGCCAAACCTCCCTATCCACTTTGCGCCAAAATGATCATTTAACCATTGTCTGACCAATGCTGGGCAATGAGCAGGATAGCCGTCCTTGTTGCCAAAACTTATTATTACGTACTTCTGGCTCTAACGTATTAAGAAATGGTAAGACGAATTGTTCCAAAATGTCCAAATACACGTGCTGGTTTAAATTTCCCTCTATAAAATATGGGCCAATTATCCTATCATAAAAAAATTCCACACCATACATTAACTTTTTTGTATCGTTGACTTCCTTTGTTTATTACATAATTAGGATTTTCGTAAGCCCAATGGTGACTATTTTGTGAAGATATGTGCCCGTTTGTGTGAAATGTAGATTCATCGGTAAAAAAAAATAAATCTATGAAATCTTTGGTTTTAAGATACTTTTCACCTATCCATAAACAAAACACTAAACGTCTCTCTTCATTTCCAGGTTCAAGTGTATGCCGTATCTTTGGCTTAAACGGTATAATTTTGTTTTCTTTAAAAATTGTGTGTAATTCACTTTTGCTTAAATCCACTGTTTGTGCACGATTCCTTAAAGATAATTTCGGGTTATCTAAAACTGACCCTATTGCTAATACTGTAGCTGCATCATTTTGATCGTATTTTTTCTTTGGTTTCTTTACATTCATCACCGATCCAGTTTCATTGAATTTTTTCAATAATCTTCGCAGAGCTTTTTTTGATACCGGCGTATTAGGAAATTTTTCATGAAAAACATCTATAGCGTATTGATACGACACATTTTCAATACCGTAACATTTTATTAAATAAGGGTATGGTCCGAAAGTAACTAGTGTCGTGGTTTAGCGTTCCGTATTTAACCAAATGATAGCGGTAACCAAAAAATAGGTTTATTTTGGAACACGGTTTTCGGATATGACGTCACCCAAATGTCAAAATGCTCACCGGCTTTAAACGCCGGTTACAAGTGGTTTCTCCTGTCACTTGTCATTATAAAATATTGTTATGAATTTAATTTCAATATATTTGGGTGATGGTTGGTAATTTATTAAGATAATAAATCTCAATGAAATTATAATTAAGTGTATTTAGCATTTCTGTAAATTATCAGTCTGTCGCGAACTTTTCAAAATTAAAGGTTATGATTTTAACGAACATGGTGATTTTTCGTCCCGAATATAACCGGATTTTTATGGTTGATCTGCCATTTGTCGAGGTTAACCGTGGTTACTGGTGGTGATATTCGGACCATACCCTTAATTCTTCTTTGGTTAACATTTTCAAAAACGCCTTCACGAAATCTGACACACGTAAATAAGATGCTGCCGTAACATGGACGTATACAAAATCGGCTATCTTGATTTTTTTGTAAAATGCAAATAATTACATAAAACCTATTTTATTTTTAAAAATTCGAATTTCTATTTCAAAATTTGTATTCAGACTTTAGGTCAGTTTATAAACAACTTTGTTTTATAAAATTTTTGTAAAAAATAATAAAGAATGGTACTTCTCTCTTAAAGCGTTTTCATATTTTCCTAATTTATTAACACCCTGTACATGGCATCTAAATTTTTTTTATCGTAAATTAATTTTCTCGACAAGCAGAACTTTTTATAAAGAATTACTTTTGGTCGTAAAATGAATAATAAAGATTTTTTCCCTATTGGGTACCCCCATCGGCGGACACACTGTATGTTAAGGTTGTTTTTTATCTAACACGGTTGGATACTAAAATACAGATTCAGATTGCAAAGTACCACTAAGAAATTGAAAGTCAATCCTCTTAATAGCTTGTACTTAAAACATCGTTATAGTCTAAACAAAATAAGAATATAATAAACTTCTTAATATTGTCAACTAAAACTCACAGTGGTCCGGTATATTTAGGATACTCGACCACTGTGCGTTGTTGAGATCGCAACCCACTGTACGCCAATCGGGGTCAAGTGCGTTGCAATCTCATCACTTATTTGGGTATATAATCTGGGCCAACTCAAGCTGCAGGCATCGGAACCTACCGCCCGGTCAACTCATCAATGGGTGACTATCCTTGACCATCGTCAAGTGCCGCACCCACTCTTCAGCTCAACAATAGGTGACAAGCCTTGACCATCGTCAAGTGACGCACCTGTCAGTCCGTTAACGAGCCTACGCCGAAACACGCCCGACATGCTGGTTTTCCTATTAGGGTGAAAATCAAGAAGATACAATAGACGACCATTTTATAGACTCCAGACTTTCCTTTCTCTACCGCTACGACCCCCACGAAGAGAAACTTCGTGACAATATTAAATTTTATTTTAAAATTCTACTCAAAATTGCAAACTAAATTCAATAGACAACTGACAAATAATACTCGTAACATCTCACAGTGCTTGCTACCGAATTTCAGAGCAAGCAGATCTGATTGTCAAGCCCGTCATCATGTGTGATTGGTAGCAAAAATTATGACATGGAGAAACAATAGAACGAATAATTAAGATTCATTATTTCAGGGTCCATACACAGGTGCTAACATGAACCCTGTAAGAAGTTTCGCCCCAGCTCTTTTCAACGGTGATTGGGCAAATCATTGGGTAAGTAGCCACAAAGACAAAATTCGTTATTTTAAAGATCTTTTGATTTTCCTTTTGTAATGATAAAACAAAAACAGAACAATTCTTAAAAAAATTATCTCTTCAAATGACCTATAAAGAAAACGTAGGTACACTATGTTCATCACGAGTTCATGAATGAAACTGTACATGGAAAAATATCAGCAAATTTTTACTTTAGAATAATATTATGCTATAGACAAAAACATAAACAAATTAGGTATTCTGTAAACAATATAGGTCGGTGATTGGCCTCGTTGCGGAAATAGACCGACGTAAAAAAAAAAAAAAAAAAAAAAAAAAAAAAAAGGTACCTACAGTATGAGTTTGTAAGTTGGAATAAATAATTTGGATCAAAGAGGGCCTTGCATCTAAGGACGTAATGCTTAGACATAGAGCTTAATACCTGTTGGATGTCAGTAACTACCTGAATTAACAATCAATCAGTTATTCCGTCATCTTTGACAGTCGTTACAAGTTATTTGATTCATCGCTAATTTTTCCAATTCCGTGAACAATTCGCACGATGGGCTGTACGAAAGAGCACAAAACATTAATTTATTAGGCCTGACCTTTTTTTCGGATGAAGCCTGGTTCCACCTCTCCGGTTATGTGAATTCTCAGAATACACGCATGTGGAGTAGTGAAAATCCTAATTTTTTTGTAGAGTCCACATTGCACCCTCAAAAAATTGGTGTCTGGTTAGCTGTTTCCCGAAGAAGAATTGTTGGTCCTATTTTTTTCCATGACACAGTTACAGCACAGCGGTATATTGACAATATTTTGAATCCATTTGTGGAGCAATTACTTGACGACGAACTACGTTTTCGATATTTTCAACAGGACGGTGCAACCGCCAATACAGTCGCCGAAACTATTAACTACTTACGCAATTTTTTTGACGACAGATTGATCAGTTTTCGATCAGACATTGAATTCCCATCTAGATCACCTTGTTTAACGGTTATGGATTACTTCGTTTTTCCTCATTTAAAGAACACTTTTTTTAAAACACCAGTTGCAAATTTAGAACAATTACAAGAAAGGATTATCCAAGAATGTGGTAACATTTCTCCAGAGATGCTGGTCAACACTTTCGAAAATATGAAGAGACGTGACATAATTTTACCATATCTACGCTTACCTGACAAATTCAGCCAAGATAGAAAATAAAAACATTAAGTATCGCGGTGAGTGCTTCGCTATCGGAACGTATTTGCTGCTATGGAGAGGAAATGTAGCAATGTGGAATGGAAATAGGAAACTTTCCAATTTTTTTTTTCAATAATATGATTTAGTTAGGCCTAAAAAAAATATTCCCCAATTATTACTCCTTAAAAATCAGTCATAACTTGTTAAAAATTCTTTAAAGTTTCGCGCGTGTCAAAAGCATTTCAAACGACCTCTAAAGCGCGCCAAGCCCGATGACATCAGGAAGTATGACTTTCCGTCATCCGTCATCCTGACCGGTGGCCGAGCTACCGAGTTTGCATTTGGATTACCGTGTGTTCTTGTTACTGTATTGTTGTTTTAAGGTGGAATTCTCAACGTCGTTCAATTTATTGCCAACCTATTTCGTGGATGTTTACACACACGAATTATACTTCTTGACGTCATGACCCGTTTTTACCCGCTTGGGATAATTTGAATTTTGGGGCATTTTTAAATCTTGCTAGCGGTCTTTTGGGACGAAATATGTTGTTTTTTTTGCTGCCATATGTTTTATGACAATATATACTTATGATTTATAGAATTTTTTCCCCATTTAAAATTTTTGTCAAGTTAATCGCGCCCGAACAGAATTTGGCAACGTTGAGTCTTGTTCGATGTCTTATTAACTCGCGCCAAGTCCATTTTGTATTTATTTCCCTACATTAAAAGCCGTATATTATTATTGTAATAATGAATATTTATATAATTCTTATTTTACAGATTTACTGGGTTGCGCCTTCTTTGGCTGGATTTGTAGGTGCACTCCTCTACAGGGTTATATTCTCTACCAAACCAACTCCAAATAAAGAAGATTTACCCGAACGAATTCCACTAAACGAGCAAAAAGCTTAAAAATATTTGCATTTTTCTACAACAATTACTTGCCTATTATGTGATCCTTAAAATTTATAAGCAAAGGGCTGGAAGCGTATTTGCCTACTTTATATTAAATATAAACATTTTTTCCCTTTAAATAGAGACTTTGCAAGGATCTTGCTTATGTTTCTTATTAAGAATTAAACAATAATTTACGACCAAACCGTTTCCGATTGCTTATGTTTTAATGGGCATTAAAATATACTTTGAATGCATTTTAGTATGAATCTCTCCCATAAAAAAGCAACCAAGCAAACCAGATAAAATTAAACTCACGGAAAACGGAAAGGGATTCATAATAATTAGGGAATCATGCATATATTTATTTATAATTAAGTAGCCTTTTACAACCGGTTTAAGATGAAGTAATTACAGTTAACGTGCACTATACAAAATTAGATATTTTATTTAGTTTTGTAGTCAACCATAGACTTTAGCAACCAGTCCCCATTTTTGAAACTTTATTGCGTTTTGAGGTATAGTTGACCTTAAACATATTGAACAGCTTTTGCAGGCGATCTAAATCTTTATACGTTAACTTTATGTCAATACTAACTCAGTAACTCATATTCAGGAGAAAACCGAACTAACCAAAGATCTTATTTCAGTAGCTAGCTATGTCCGAGATTTCGGTTAAAAGAATCAGTTAGAGTGTTTGCAAAAATTGTCTATTATGTATTAGCAGAGCAAGAGCGAGATTTCACACCTTCATGGTACAAAAAATTATAAAATAATATGTTATACAGGTGTGTGATTAAGTTGATATACTCCAACGCCATTGAAAATGGGGACAACTAGCTCTGTTCGTTGGTGGCTATTCCCACTAAAATTATTTTAATAATTTTAATAAACCTGTTTTATATTTATTCTGTTGTTCTTTTTGTATTTAAGGTTTAAATGGTTTTTTTGTCATCTAGATGGACGGGAGTTCCTATACCAGTCCACAAATTTAGGCTATAGAGTTAAAAATTAGTATCAAGCTTACTCGGTTAAAATAAGTAAGTCCGTGTTTTGATGTTCTGGGAAGTTTTGCCCCTTTGGGGGTAGAAATAGTGGTTTCGAATGCAACTACTAGAGAAAAATATTTAAAAATTATTCTTTGCTAGGAACAAACAAAGATATTCTTAAGCATTTACAAATATGGAAACAGAGGGGGTAAGAGTTGTACATACAGTGTCCGCAAGAAAGTCCGCATCAAATGGGATTTTTTTTTTATTATTAGGTATAGGTAAAAATTGAAAAAGCAGTTAGTTTTTGCTTACCTAAAAACCAAAAATGACGTATACTGAAGCAGCCGCACGACTTGCGTTACCTGTCAAAGTTGACATTTTTAATAAAATATCTTCAAAAATGCCCTTATTTATAAAAATATCGAAAAACTTTATTCGAGAAAGCTGTTTATTTAGGCATTTTTTAACCTCTATACGAAATTTTGACCGTCTAATACAATTTTTATTTTTTGCCAGATTCTTGAAAATTTTGATCAACTCTCGTAGATTAACTTTTATACATCGATGTAAAACCATTTGCCTTTACTTCATTTGTAATCTTAATGCAATTTTGTGTAAAATTTTTGTTTCCAATTATTTATTTTGCTTCAAAAACTGAAATTGTTATTGATCAGTATGTAATGTTTGATGCAAAGTTTATCTAATTACATCAGCTTCGTCAAAACCGACGTTTCTCATTTTTCTTAAGTTATTAAACAGATGTACAAAAAGAAAATATTAGAAAGCTTTTGTTGAAATTTTACTTAATTAATATTAAATTAAATTAATTATATTTAACTATATTTTTGTTAAATAAAATGTTTCGAGCGATTAATAGTTATTCTTTTTGATCCAATATTAATTAGGTAAAATTTCAACGAAAGCTTCCTAATATTTTCTATTTGTACATCTGTTTACTAACTTAAGAAAAATAAGAAACGTCGGTTTTGACAAAACTGATGTAATTAGATAAACTTTGCATCAAACATTACATACTGGTCAATAACAATTTCAGTTTTTGAAGCAAAATAAATAATTGGAAACAAAAATTTTACACAAAATTGCATTAAGATTACAAATGAAGTAAAGGCAAATGGTTTTACATCGATGTATAAAAGTTAATCTACGAGGGTTGATTAAAATTTTTAAGAATCTGGCAAAAAATTAAAATTGTATTAGACTGTCAAAATTTCTTACAGAGGTTAAAAATGCCTAATTAAACAACTTTCTCGAATAAAGTTTTTCGATATTTTTATAAATAAGGGCATTTTTGAAGATATTTTATTAAAAATGTCAAATTTGACAGGTAACGCAAGTCGTGCGGCTGCTTCAGTATACGTCATTTTTGGTTTTTAGGTAAGCAAAAACTAACTGCTTTTTCAATTTTTACCTATACCTAATAATTTTAAAAAATCCCATTTGATGCGGACTTTCTTGCGGACACTGTATACAGGGTGTTTCAATAAAAACTCCCAGGCCGATCATTTAGAAAACTAAAAGTGAAATGTAATTTCTGTAAACGCCTGTTTTTAGCCTCTATGATTGGCTTCACAACTGTGTAAAAATGTGTTTGAATAATACAAGATGTAGGTGGCGCCACGGTGCAAAGAATTTTTTTGATGACATGAACTTTTAAATGTTATGGGCCATAAATATAATTAATTTTTGATCAAATTATGTCCCATACAAAATTTTGGTAAATCCAACATGAACGGAGATATATGGGGTTGAGTTTTTTCTTTTAATAATTTTAACGAGTATTTTAATTAAAAATATTTTTAATATTCTTTAGCATATTTAAATTTAATTTTGATAATGGTAACTTTAGTGATAAAACGCTCGTGTAGCGCTAAATTATTACGTCCAGGGACGTCTCAGGGGGCGCCTTAACAAATAATAAGACGTCACTAAGTTTTTGGTAATTTTTATATTTTTTTCGGATTAAGCAACTAAAAATATCATTTTCTTGTCTAGTAAATTGTTTTCATATCATGCTTCGTTTTCGAGAAATAAAAATAAAAACAATTTTATTGCATATCTCTTGAAAAGAAAAATCATTAAATAATTAATACGTTGTGATTTTTGTTGTTTAAAAGCAAAGTTAAAACATTAAAGCATAATATAACAAAATTAAAAGATGTTTTAAATATTATGAAAGAACTGATGAGAAATTATACAAAATTATTAATGAAAATTAGAATAATACCAAAAACTATTTTATGGGGTCGAATGAGGTGTTCAAAATTATTGTCGTTTTCATACACACATAGCAAATTTTGCATTGAGATATTATAGAAAATAGTTATTTATGCAACAAGTATGTAAAGTAGTTATTTTTTACGAATGCGATTTTTTACGCAAATCCTATGAATAAAAAACGTCTTACGCACAAATTGCATACAGTAATTTTCCGATAAGAATATAAATCAAAATACAAACATTTCACTTAATGCACATTTTGTCCATGGCCACATCAATGTTAATTAAAAATGCAGGTATGCAGGTAATCAATTTACTTTATGCATCAACTTTGCGCATCAGCAGGAAAAGTTAATTTTTATATACTTTTTATAGAGCGTAAGTTATTTTTATAGTATTTAAGTTATTTTACGCACGGTAGTTGAAAAACTCTTTTTAATGTTTCCCTTTTGAGGGACATTAATCTCCCACCTTCCTTTTGAAACAGGTTCATATTAATTTTGCGTCATTTCTCGATACGTAGAACTTACTAGTATATATTATACTAGAAATATCGCTTAGGTACTATATTCGGTATAGGCCAATACCTAATGTACCGGGTTAGTCAACGATTGCCCGGAGTAATTTTAGGCCTTGAAGAAAACCTTTTGTATGAAAGTATGGTTGGATATCTGGCACATTTTAAAAATATTTTGAATTATACAGGGTGTGGCCATACGTAGGGTGTTATAAAGTTAATTTTTTTTAAATGGGACACCCTATATTTGAATACATTTATTAAGTCTACGTGTTATTTCATACATTTTTATTAATGGTTTAATATACGAAAAAGTTATAGTTTTTAAGATAATTCGACTTATAATGAATATGTTGCATTTGCCAGCATCTCGTTGTGAAAATGCTACTTAAATTTTGACACTAAGCGATTCATAATTTTTATACTTACTAAGTAAAGTCAAAAATACATATTCACTATGAAATATTTGACGTCTTATTTACAGGGTGTTTACTTTCTAGGACCAAAGTCAGAAAACTTCTAATTGAAAAATATCACTTTTATTAAATGGAACACCCTATATATTTTTCTGTCATCTTATAGCTCGTTATAAACTCTTCAACTTTCGTGAAGAACGTCCTATCTCTATCTTTAATAGTTTTTGGAATATTTTGATATTTCGAGATTTAATGTCCTCGTTATGCCATTTTTGTCAATGGATCACGCCTGTTGAATCAAACATTTCCATTAAATTTTGAAAACTTCGAGGACTGGGTATTTACCGCTCGGGATATTCCATCCTGTTCAGCAAAAAGACACTTTTTATTCGCCTCGCCCAAAACATAAGTCAACTTATAAAATGACTGGACAATAAACTTTGCAGTAAAAAGGCATAATTTTTACATTGATCTAATTCTTAATGTGTCATCCACTGCCATTATTTTCATTTATTTTCCATGGCTATTGTGATCCATTGACAAAAAATTCTATAACGAGGACATTAAATTTCGAAATATCAAAATATTTCAAAAACTACTAGAGATAGGGATAGGACGTTCTTGAGGAAAGTTGAAGGGTTTATGACGAGCTATAAGATGAAACAAAAATATATAGGGTGTTCCATTTAATAAAAGTTATATTTTTCAATTAGAAATTTTCTGAATTTGGTCCTAGAAAGTAAACACTCTGTAAATAAGACGTCAAATATTTCATAGTCAATAGGTATTTTTGAGTTTACTTAGTAAGTAAAAAAATTATGAATCGCTTAGTGTCAAAATTTAGGTAGCATTTTCACAACAACGAGATGCTTGCAAATGCAAAATTTTCATTATAAGTCGAATTATCTTAAAAACTATAACTTTTTCGTATAATAAACCATTAATAAAAATGTATGTAAAAACACGTAGAATTAATAAATGTATTCAAATATAGGGTGTCCCATTTAAAAAAAAATGTAACTTTATGACACCCTACTTTTGGGGCGTAATTCAAAATATTTTTAAAATGTGACAGATAATCAACCATACCTTCATACAAAAGCTCATTATCGACAAATCTTATCTTCAAGGCCTAAAATTACTCCACGCAATCGTTGACTTACCCGGTACAGGTATGGAAATGCCTTTTCCGCCCATATCCCACAAACAAATTAGAAGAGTATAGTGTTTCTTAGGTTAATTTAATGACATAAAACAGTATGAATTTCCTAACCATAGGCGTCCCAAACAAATAATTAAAATGCGTATACACACTTATAAGTTTGTTTTACATTAGGTGTTTGTACATACTACCTACACTTTATAAACCCACTGTATATATAATAATATTATATTAAAATAATAAATATAAGGTAACCCAAAAATTCTATACACAAAACTAAAATCAGAAAAATAAACCTGACACGGCACGACACTGCTCAGAAAATGCTTTAATTTTTTTACCAGAACTCCATTCTCGGACCATTGTCCAGCCCGTCCACAAGTTCCAAATTACGTATATCTTATCTTCGCCTCTTCCACGCCATCGGCGGTCACTGACCTACCTCTGTCTGACAGAATCGATCGTTGAACGGGCTGGAGACCGCTTCAGCTTATACCAGCCGCTTTAACTGGCGCTTGTATCCCTTGGCAACCGCAACAAATTATATGCTGTTGCCAATTCTTCAAAATTTTCGGAATTGTAAGCACAATGTAAGTATATACGAGAAACAAGGGTTTGTTAATTAGTTGTTTTTAAACACTGAAAACACTTTTGTCTTGATTTCAGTTATATTGTTTCTTAAGGACTAAAGAATGTATTATTATAACAATTAATGGCTTGTTATTTTTTTCTGTCACACTCAAAACTCCTCGGTTTAAAGTATATTTGCAAACTAGCTTTCAAAGAAAGTTACTGACTAACAATTGAATACTGATATAAAAGAAACATTTTTAATAAAAAAACTTAAAGAATTGAAGATGAAAGATCTGACAACCCTGGTTGTGAGGTCGGTCTCTTTGAGACTGTTTACCGCCGTTTGTATGCCGTATGGAATGATTGGAATGTCATCACACTGACTTTGGATAAATTACACAAATATTAAATAGCGCATAGCAAACAGAAATATAGGTATCTACTAATTACCAGGTTATAGGCATACAAGGCGTTTCCATACCTGTATGTCATGATTAAATTTATTAATAAAAATACAAAATGACGTGAATTTACGTGAAAGAATAGACCTACTATCTATTGCTAAGATAGCGTAGGTGTTGCTTACGATAGAGAAAATAAAAATAAATTATTTAAATGTCAAAAATCACATTTTTCTCGTAGCATTAACTCACGCAACTGTACAGATTTTTATAGTCCGTAAGCAAGTTTTATACAGCGTCTTATCGTTATAATTAACGAGGAATATTCTGAGGTCATGTATAATATGACTTTTGAACGTACCTTTTTATGTTTTTATGTAAGGTGTAATTATATTTCAGATATTATAAACATTCACAATATAAAGTAATACCAGGCTGGAATGGAAAGTTTTCGAAATCAAATATGGGTTGATGATTCTTTGTCCAAACAAAAAAATTAGTTTGCTTTTGACAAGGATTAACTTTTCTCAATTATAAAATTGCGATAAAGGTAAAGCATGAATAGATCCCGAATTCTTCAGCATCGTTTTCCACCATAAGTTTGTGGATTTTTGAATTTAGGCAAAGCTTGGACGTACCTTAGTAGCCGCTCGTGGACATTAAGAATGGGAGGGCGCAGAACCGTAAATACTCAAATGCAAAAATTATCTAATTTTTGAGGTAAAATTTCAATTGCATAACTTAAAAATTAATATCGAAACGGTTTTGGCTAAAAATAATGTTACCCTGGGTTTCATTTTTCATTCAATGGACTACATGCTTGGTGAAACTGTTGTTCCATTGCACAGGGAGAAAAAATAAGAACTACTTGTTATGTTTCACAAATTTAATCAATTTCCTGACACGTGTTTCGGCCATAGACAATTTACCTTTAGATACGTAGGTACAGCTTATCTCCAACGCAAACAAAAGTTACGTTTTATGTGTGAAAAACTGCGTCCGAGCGCATGACTCGCCGGTCAGCTGCCTTCCCTCTGGGCACCTTCGGGCATGCGCACAAATCTCGTGTTATCGGCCTGTCCTACTTTAGCGACATGCTCAAAATGCACTCCAGAACCGGCTCGGCCGTCATTTTTGTTGTTGTGTTTTAAGGTTTCTCTGTGGAAGTGTGGATTCCTTGTAGTTCCCTTAGCTATTGTAAGTTGTGGGTGTTTAATATTTACGGATTTCTAGTTTTTGTGTAGTTTAGTGAATTGTCTGATTGTGAGAAAATTAATTCTGTCAAAGTTGCTGGTTGGCTAATTTTTTGGTTAAAATCCGTACACCCCGACATTAAGCTTTTAATAAAGCCAGTATTCCACGGGTCAAGTTCTCGGACAAACACTTTTTAAATTCTTGAACAAGAAATTTTGCTTGAAAATGTTTTACACGTAGGTACCCAAGTTTTTGCCAAATTGTAAAAATTAGTACAAGTTATATAGGAACGAATAATTGACTTGAGGTTAGGCAGTTAGGCACGCGATATTACCGTATAGATTGGTTTTTTTGCTGGTTTTGTTTGTTTTTATATTCGATTTTATAAGACTAGTTTAATTCACTTGTTCTTGTTCTCTTCTTTTTCGAACTAAAAACACGACGACGAATCATTTTAAACAAATTTTAAAAACAAAACCTTAAAAACTATTGTCTATCCTTAAAATCTGATAGGTTTGCTACTACTAAAAATGCCAGAAATCACTACCTTCTTTCCCAACTTGATCAAAAATTGAGAAGAAAATTCAATTTTTAATTTTTAAATTAAAGAAAATTTTATTTATAACCGTAAAAAATAATTTTGAATTTCGCAGAAATCTTTAAAAAAATCTAAAAATTAATAAAAATTTAAATTATTTTTTACGGTTATAAATAAAATTTGCTGTGGATTAATGAATTTAAAGATTTCTGAACATAATAGAATATTTCGATATAAAAAATATCGATAAGGTTATTAGAAATAGACTATTGCAACAGCTGGTATCCAAGTGTAAACGAATTTTTTGAATTATTGCTTCAAATTGTCAGAAAAACAAAAGAATATTTCTAGTTGTGGTCACCAGATGTCAGTTTTACTTTAATGAAGCTTTAAGAAAGGAAAAATATGGAAATTTTTAATTCGGAAAAAAAATATTTACAAAAATATTCGATTTTATATTTTTTTAAGTAGATATCCCAATTATTGTTTGTAAGGTTCTAATGGAATTCTAAACACTTTTTATTCTTGGAATTTTTTCGATATCTCATCAACTTATCTGATTTTTGATGATTTCATATTGGTTTTTTCAACTTTCCCGCCATACCATTGGTTACGTGACGTGTCAAAATCGATTTTAAGGTTATGGGACATGCACATCCAATCCCCCAAAAAAGATTTTTCAATATTCCGCTAATAAAAATTTTTCCCATATGTTGCGAACTCTTTACCGGTTACTGTATAAAGCAGTTTTAAGCAATTGTCCCGTTATAAAACTCGCCGCAAGCGGCTCGTTTTTTAACATGGACGCGTGCTATAAAATGATGCTTTATAAAACGTGTTCGTTAATATACTATTAATGCATCCGCATATCTATATTAGCATCAAATAAAACATAAAATCAATGAAAATCGATTTTATTCTATTCAAATCACTTTCACCCTGTAGTGTAGGTATGCCGATTAAATATGTATATTACATTCTCATTTATTTTTAAATTTCATTCAATAACATAGTTAAAAGCATTTTAAGCCACTTTTACTGTGTAAACAGCTCGTTTTAAACTTTGAGCTTTTAGTTATTTTGAATTTCGATGAGCGTTCAGTTATCTCTGGCGGTTTAAGAAATGCTATCAGTACCGTAAAAATCGTTCGGAGTGCGGTGCAAGCTCAGCAGTGTCAGTTGGTGGTACTGAGGAACATTTAGATTCTTTTAAAGATTGATAAGACTGAATTAAAATGGCAAGAGGTACCTAAATAAATTTTGTTTAATTAATTTAATTTAAAAAATTTTAAATTCATGTTTTTTAACAAAAAATGTTGCGGGTTGTGTGACTGATTATTAGGATTAACAAAATTAATAAAAAAAATTAAAAGGGAGGAGATAAGAGGGACGACTTGACATTATTTTCAAAAATGTTAAAAGTTCTATGCGTCGGGGCTACTGACCTATTGAGGTCCGAATAACCAATTTTGTTCAATACCTATGTCAAAAAAGTTTAAGATTGATTGAAATGACATTTTCTGCATGTTCAGTGTCTGTATGTCGTAGAGTAATTAAGGTCATAGAATAAAAATATATAACACCGACTTCAAAAATGCTCTCAATATTATGCAGTATGAAATGTTATGTTAGGAATATTATCATTCCTATACCTTACTTACTAATTTCTTATGCCAAGCTCTCAAAACTCCATAGCATTTAAACTTTTTAATATTTTTCAAAAACAGAATTATGGGCATTAGGTCTACAATTTAAATTCTTTTAAATTATGCAGGATGTCCCCAATAGTTAGGGCTTCTAATTTTCCATTTACCCAGGGTCGGATTAGCCTAGATCCTAGGGGTCCACAACTTGGGGGGGCCCTTGAAACTCTTTAAATCAATGAAAAAAAAAGTAAAATAGAAAAAAAAACTGAGAACGGTATACGATATTTAATAAGTATAACATATTGACCATGATATAAAAATAATAACAAAAATAATAATTATAATTATTTATAATAAAAAATATACTTGCGGCACGGCACGAACCGATAACGTCTGTTTTTATCGCGATTCAAGATAGACCGACCGACGTCGCGGCACTGCAATAAAAGTTATGTGAATCCCCGAATTTCAATCCTTGGCGTGAATACCAGGCCCAGGCAGCGCTGCCAGAGCTACCACGGCAGATCTTCCGTTTTGATTGTCTATCTACCGTTCTACCGCAGTGAATCGCAATTCTACCGTAAAATTGAAAGTACTCCTTGTATAGGTAAAGTTGGATATCCCTTGATTTTTGATGTAGTATTGTTTTAAGACACTAAATTTTTTTATTTCCTACGGATTTTTAAACCTAGGGCTTGTTATACCGCTAATCCAGCCCTACATTTATGGCCTACATAAAACTAATCCTCATTTTATTATAGAGCGCCTGGGATGCCGCATTGTGTAAGTACGGAGGGTCCGTACACAGTGCCATAGATGCCAAATCCATGGTTTAGGGAACCCTAGCACCTATAATTAAAGTTTTATTTAAAATGTCTTTTGATTAGCATGAAAAAATAATAGGGGTTGTACTTGAAATAACGGGCTTTTAGGACATTTTAAGTTTTTAAAATTGTAACAAAATAATATATAGGGTGTTTCATTAAAAAAAGTATGTTTGATATGCCCGAACTATTTAACTGTAGCTGGTTAATTGTATAATTCAAAAAAAAATTAAATTGAAGTCCTAATATCTCTCTAGAACTCTGTTGTAAAAAAAAATACTAAAACTTTAAGTAGTGTAGATGTTACGGTATGGAATCCTGCATTAAGAGTAGGCCACCCGTTATAATCACAAATTCAAAATCAATTATATACTAATTTATAAGTAGTAGGTATATTTTGATTTTATATAAAAAATTTAAAAATAATTTGTTTTCTAAATTTATATTTAAAAATCCGTAGTTATTTTTAAATTACATAATCTGTTAACCACGTGTTTTTTATTCGCGCGTCTCGTTCTTTTACGTAAATGAAATAATACAGTAAACAGTGTGAATTTGTAACTTGGAATCAATTCAGCAAATCCAATACAGTTTTTTTTAAATGCTTAGGCTCGGTTATCAACATTTTAAGTTGTTGTATTTTTTATAAAGAAATATTGATACAGTGTGACCCAAGATATGTAAACGTTTTTATAATTATAATTTCTGTATAAATTTGTTGCTATGTCTGACTGTTGGTTCAAAATCTTAAAAACTACTTGACCGAGAATGACGACAAATTGTAATTAGGTTTATCATAAAAAAATTATTAGTATAAAGATAATAGCCCCAATTTCTCCACAGGGTGTTTAAAACTTATGTCATAAAACATACACTAATTTGCCCTGTTAAACATTACCAATATTTAAAAACACACCTCATATTTCTAATGAAATTGTATATAATGGTAAAAGAACTGTAAAAATCGGATAAGAAAATAAAAGTAATTGCTAATGGATTAAAGGTTTTTTTCTCCAGGCGTTTATAAAAGCATGATATTTAGATGGTCCCTTAATTTAACAAGCAATATAAAAAAATATATAGAATATTGGGAAAGAAAGAAAAAACTTAACGTCTTCCTCCACAAAATTCAATAGAATAAAAATTCTCTAGGGGTTTGTTCGAACGTAGAAACGTTCATCATCAAGAGACAGAAAATTTATTTAGTGCTGATGGTTTTAGCAGAAGAGAAAATGGTGTAGAACCTTAATTAATGGAGCTTTTATGGAATTTTAAAAATTGATGTGTGGAAGAGACATAATATGAAGAAAATTGATAAAGGTTAAATCATACTGAGTATGTTAAAAAAGTTATTAAAGGGGTCTAAACTAACCAAATAAACTGGACATGTAAAGTTCGGATTAATCATCCATAATTTACATTTCGATAAATGTTGGTTACTCTATTGGGAAAGAAGAAAAAACCATCTTTTCATGAAGGTTTTTTCTTCTACCCCAGTTTATTTGGTTGGTTTAGACCCTCTTTAATAACGTTTTAACATACTCAGTATAGTTTAACCTTTATCAATTTTCTTCATATTATGTCTCTTTTACACATCAAGTTTTTAATTCCATAAAAGCTCCATTAAGGTTCTACACCATTTTCTCTTCTGCTAAAACCATCAGCACTAAATACATTTTCTGTCTCCTGATGATGAACGTTTCTACGTTCGAACAAACCCGAACAAACCCCTAGAGAATTTTTATTCTATTAAATTTTGTGGAGGAAGACTTTAAGTTTTTTCTTTCTTTCCCATACTTTCAACTCCACTTTAAGCATGGACTATTTCTTTAAAATATATAATATTATAATATTTTTATTAGAATTTAATAATCAGTATTCTACCAGTATTAAGAATGCTGAAGATACTTTTATTTTACTTTATTTACATACTTATAATGCTAAAAATATACAACTAATGGCACATGACGAGTTAATTTCGATTTTCTTTAAATAACCTTTTAGTATGTGAGCATTATTTCGAAACTCGAGTTCTGCACGGACCCGAGTTAGTCAACCAAGACATTGGCGTCGTTGGATAAAATTATTATCTAAAGTCAATTTTCTCTAAGAACACGCCGCATCGTGGCTAATTCACCTGTCATTTATGGCACCCTGTTGAAGTATGATCTGTTTGACGTTAAGATGTTGACGACTGGGCTGACTCCTTTTATCATCGCATTCATCACATTTTAAACTTGTACACGGGTCCTAATGGTTTATCAGCATAATGGCTTATGGAAACGTCGAACTCAACGTGCGATAGATTAAAAGTTACGTAGTTATTCATTCGTGAAACATAATACACCAGTCAGACTGGAAAATGTTAGGAAAAAATTGATATCCAAAATTTTATTGCTGGAAACTGTTTATGGGGTAAGTATAAACGTAAAAAAGCAAAAATAGACAACTGGATCGGTCATCCCTCCTCGTGGGGGGTCGAAAGGGGGTGAAAAATGGTGTTTCGTGATGTATGGTAAAAGGAGACGTCCTAGAAAAAAATGTTTCATACAAAGCTTGTAGATCATGTAAAAATCTACTACACCGAGAAAAAAATTTAGTTAAAATAACTCGATATTTAGTTAACCGAACTATAATCTGTAGTAGAATAGGCCCCAGGTTAGATGACTTGCTGATTTTACTAAATCTATTTTGCTAGAATTATCTATTGGTTGCAACTAAACATACTTGCTGTTTTCTGCATAGTTGGAGCTACTATAAACTTTAGTTGCTACCTAAAAGTATTTAGTAGTTTTAATATATAACCTATTAAAAATAGGAAGGCATTTAGTAGAAGAAACTAAAAGCATTAGCTGTATTTGCTATCCTTACCATGCTATTTAAACTTAGTCTTTTGCTGTGTTACATACTTTTATTTGTAACAATAAATTGATGATCTTACTTAAATTAGATTAATGTATTTGCAAAAGCTACTATTTCTTATAGCTAACCTTAAAAGTTTATCTTACTAAAAATGCGATTTAAAGATTCTTTTTTTTTGTTATAATAATGCCCTTACCATTTCATTTTTTGTGTTTTAACAGGTAAAATAAAAATAGATGTAAATTTGTACCTATTTTTATTTCAATAGAATTTATTTAGTAATAACAAACTTAAACGATAACAAGATCAATCAGAAATCTAGTAGATACATATACAATTTTTTAAAACACTATAACACAATTTTAACTTTTATATTTATAATCACAAAACAAAACACTGGTTACCTGTCGACGGCGACGAATATTTTATATTATAAAGAAAAAGGATAACGTACAACGCACCTCTTAGAAGGATAAAACACAAATGAAACTAAAAATCCGGTAAAAAACCGTGAAATCGGTAATGTGAGTAGCGCCAAACCATCTGATTGGTCAGTTTAGCCGTTGTTTTAAAGTTTTTTATTAAGGTCGCATGCTATTATAAATAAGTGGTTGCCTAACATTACTAAGTTGTCAATTTAAACTGACATTCATTTCTTAATAAAACATTTATTATTAGATTCTACTAAATCGCATGCTATTTTAAATAGACATGCTAGTAAAATTAAATAGGAACATATTTTATTTTAAGAACGAAATACTTAGTTAATAAAAATTCACACATTAGTGAAAACAAATCAGAAGCTTATTAGCGGCTACTATAATATTTTAACAAGATTTCTTTATTTAGTTTTACAAGAGAAGAATTTTAAGATTACTGCGAACTGTTGTTATATTAACTATATTTCTTGTTAAGATAACTAATATTTGTTTAACAAGATAATTTAGTAAAACAATTTTCTCAGTGTACTTTTTTGAAAAGCACTTTTTCACATAACCTCAAATTTTTTTAGATAAGTGCGAAAAACCGGTTTTTGTGTTTTTTAATTTTCATTTGAAAACGTGTCAACTAATATTTATGAAATTTTAGGGAGAAATAGCTTTTCTTATGACAAATAAGGATTTTTTTTTGTTTTTATTTCATGGGCTGTTTTAAAGAAATTTGCTTTTTTTTTGTATTTTTTTCAAATAAAATTTGTCCTTCAAAAAATCAATTTAAAAACTTTTGCTTGTGCTAATTTTTTTCGTTTTTAGTTGCACTTTAACATGAAAAAAAAAATAAGTCAGGGCGCAAAAACATCCTTTAAAATGCACAAGTGAGATATACGAAAACAAATATTTCAGTATAAGTTCATAATTCGTTTAAAATTACGAACATTTTTTAAAATCAAGTACTTATTTGTATTCTATGGGAAAAAATACTAAAAAAATTATTAAGAAATTTAGGTTAATTAAAATTTAAACTAGCAAGAATTTTAAAATACGAATTTTTGTAATTGACCGAGAAAAGTATAATTGCGTAAGCGAGTCACAAAAAAAATAATTTTAGGTAATTTTGAAGTACTCTGGTTCTTTTTAACTAATAAAAATAAACTTAAACTAGATTCAAATAACAAGTATATATTTTAACGAAATATAAATTATTAATTTAAAAAATTTCTTCATGTTAACATAAAGCATGGTAATGATGGTAACATTGAAAAAAAGTGGTATACAAAACCTGTTTGGTCTAGTAGATACTTAACCTATAACTCACGAAAAACCCAAGAATTGCAAAATTATTACATTATTATATTTTAAATAAATATTTAATATAAGTACTAAACCAATCTACGTTTTTTTGGTACACTTTCATCATTTAAATTATATGATTCTGATTTAGAATTTATTTTTTCCGCTGAAACGTTTTCTTCAATTTCATCCTCACTACTAATGTGAAAAATATCTTCAAATATTTGTTTTTCAGCATTTAAGCAAAGGGTTGGTTCTTCGTTTGCAGCTAAAATATCTTCTACATCAATAAAGCCATCCAAATTTTCTCGCTCTTCAAAATTAGTACAATTACCAGCACTCTGACATTTTGCACATAAGTCAGTGCATTGCAGACCATGCTTTCGGCATCCGCACTTAGTACCACAGCCTTTTTCACAGCTAAAAAAAATTGATTTAAGTAATGTGTCCGGAATAACTGGATCGTCTGTGAAATGAGGTAACAGCACGTCTTTCTTATTAGCTGTTATTTTATTCCAGCCCCATTTAGTAGCAAGTAAAGTATTGTTTCCAAGCCACTTTTGAACCTGGAAATAGCATCTGTAAGAGTGTTGCGTAGCTGCCCCAACAGTTGGTGGTATTTTTTATAATTTTAAACCTTTTCTAGTCAATAGTTTTTTATACTGGCTGAACCTCAATTCATCAAGTGATTCTTTGGATTTTTCACATTTGTAAATTGATTTTATTAAAGTACAGCCGTTAGCAGAAATAATCGTGGGGTCTACATTTTCTTTATAAAAAGGTTCAACCAAAGTAGTCAAGTTTGGAGTTTTTAAGAATGAATGAAAACTTGTTTTTTTTTCCTTTGCCAGCAAATCCAGAGCTTGTATCGCAACCAGTGAAACAGTGAAGAAAGGCGACGATTGATCGTAATTTTTGGTGTTGAAAACTTTTTGAAGAGTAGACTGCATCGCTGACGTTGCCTACTCCTTGTTTAAGGAAAAATACCACTTTTTTTCAATGTTACCATCATTACCATGCTTTATGTTAACATGAAGAAATTTTTTGAATTAATAATTTATATTTCGTTAAAATATATACTTGTTATTTGAATCTAGTTTAAGTTTATTTTTATTAGTTAAAAAGAACCAGAGTACTTCAAAATTACCTAAAATAATTTTTTTTGTGACTCGCTTACGCAATTATACTTTTCTCGATCAATTACAAAAATTCGTATTTTAAAATTCTTGCTAATTTAAATTTTAATTAACCTAAATTTCTTAATAATTTTTTTAGTATTTTTTTTATAGAATACAAATAAGTACTTGATTTTAAAAAATGTTCGTAATTTCAAACGAATTATGAACTTATACTGAAATATTCGTTTTCGTATAACTCACTTTTGGCTTCTTGTGCATTTTAAAGGATGTTTTTGCGCCCTGACTTATTTTTTTTTATGTTAAAGTGCAACTAAAAACGAAAAAAATTAGCACAACCAAAAGTTTTTAAATTGATTTTTCGAAGGACAAATTTTATTTGAAAAAAATACAAAAAAAAAAAAGCAAATATCTTCAAAACAGCCCATGAAATAAAAACAAAAAAATTTTTCCTTATTTGTCATAAGAAAAGCTATTTCTCCCATAAATTTGTATTTGTTTACTTATTTTATTACTCATTAGTTTGGCATATCATGTCATAATATAAATTTGACAAAATTTTAACCGAGATTTGGTTAGATATATCGTCCCCATATCATTGTGATCTAAACCAAGCCCTACGTTTTTTAATCCAAGCCCTCTTTGATGCAAATAACTTTTGCTTGCACGGTACCATATTATTATATCTATATAGGATTAGTGTAAATTTTCCTAGAACCATCAAGGACTTAACAAAAGTTTTCTTTGCTGGGATAATGAAATCCTGTGTAGTTCTATTCTAAAACCCTTTTTATATATTTAGTACGTAAATAATTACAAAAAAGTAATTATTAAACCCACTAAAAAATGTTGCGGGTGTTTATTATTTTAATTCAGACTTAATTAAAATTAGCTTTGATAATAATGTGTGTGCCACACAGTATACCTATATCTATTATTAGAATTTTTAAAATAACCTTGTAGTATGTGAGCAAAGGGCGATAAAATACATTAACTTTTCTATAGTAAAGTCGTCGTCGTTAAACTAGACTGTTTTATGTATATTTTTACAATTTACAGACTATTGTCTAATCGATGGAGCTTAAGATCACCATTATGGTATCCTCAAATGAATTTAGAAAAATATATCAACTAAATCACCATAGTTTTATGGCAATCATCAAGGTGGAAATATAGATATATGATAATTTAACTTTTTTATTAAATTAAATTACTTTTACTTAATTTTTTTTCTACAAACGCGTTAAAAATGCAATTTTTAACAACCTCCGCTGGCCTTCGTTAAAAGTAAAACGTCAAATTTTAAACGCAAACGTCAAAAGTGCATTTTTATTTTATTTATTAACGATAATATTAACGGTACAATGGAAACAACATGAAAAATAAATTACTTCCATAGTTCTACCACCCCGTGGTTGAGGACTGAATAGAATTCCTATTTTCTACAAAATCTTCGAGGTTCCCACTCAGCTACAGTCAAGGATTTCCACCCTTCATGCCGTTGCTCCAGCATCGGCAAGTAGGCTCACTGAAGAACGACGAAAACAATGCCCCGTAAAGAGGATCAAATTTGTTGCAGAAATCTTCTCATGGCAGCAGGAATTTTTTTAAACGAATTAATGTTGACTGGATTTCTGGTACGACGATAGTGACATTTCGTGAAATCTTGGTTTTGGTATTTGATAGTTTAATCATTTCAATATTCCACGTTCTCAAGAGTCAAATGATAAAGCTTCTCCCTACGGCAGGCACCAAAGATTCCCACAGTCGCAGCTGCTTTCATCAGAAGGTACTCATCACCCGGGGCACATTTCAGAAACTGTTCAATTTGGTTTCTAGTCAAGATCTTTTAATTTTTGGGTTAGTAGCCCTCTCCTGTTTATACGTAGCATAGCTTTGATCATCGAATAATTCGACCACACGATAATTTCCAAGCCTTCGCTTTCTTTTCAAAATATGCCTTTAATGCATCTTCAGTATATTTCCTAGTAACGCTATTTTCACATAAAATATCTCTTATTTTATAATAATATGTTCAAGTGACTAAAATATTATTTTCCTTTTATCATAGCACTGCCGTCCGTCCCGTTTCGTCTCGATAAAAAAAAACCTTACGAAATTCTTCAATGTTGGTTTTGCATTTGCACGGATTTTCTTTTATGAACATTAAATAATAAGTGCATCTCCCTTGTCGATTTTAATTGCTTGTTTAGGTTTTCAAGTTTTATAGTGAAAATGCCATATTGTTGTTGTGTTCCTGGATGCAAGTTCAACTATTAATACTGGTCAAAATATTTCTGTTACCGATAATAACTTTCGAAAAAACGAGTAAATACTTATATAAATTGCAGAAAAGTATGCACGTATTGTATGAATTAATTTGGATGTCCGTGAATACATAGTTTATATGGGTTTAAAAAAAATTAAAAACAATACAAAAAATTTAAAAAAGCTTAATAGAATTCGTTATATATTTTCTGTTTGGGTTTTTGAGGTGTAATTATAATAAAGCTATATTAACACACATTATATTATTACCTATAATATTGGATCATTCAAAAGAAAAGGCTTGTGGTAACCAGTATATATCTACATTAGCTTACTACCGGTCCTCTCAACAAAAACATAGTCTGAATAATTTGGATATGAGCCTCTTAATCATCATTTCTTAAAAGCTCAAAAAGTACCGACATCGATAAAAAAAATTGCCTACAAAGAGGTACCAATTATGTTTTTGTTACTTTGGAATAAAAAGATCGTAATTATTTTTAAAAATTCGTAACTTGGCCAAATAAACCCATTTTTTCTGTGACAAAAATATCAAAATACTACTGCTATTTTGGTTTGCTTCTCATCAGGACAGTTTGGTTTGTATCTTTGCTCCACGAGTTAAACGTCAAAATTTTATTTATTTATTTTTCTAATGAACAGGCCTGTAATTTCGTAATTTGTTTCACTTACTCCTCCTTAAATCTCAGAAGGCCTTGGTATAAAATATAATTTTTAACGAATACTGTCAGTGTCTAAATAGTTATTTGTGTAACTACACCTTTTCCAAATGTATTTCAGAAAGCGTCGAATGTATTTCGGTACAGTCAAATGCAGTTCCGAAAGCGTCAAATGTATTTCAATATAGTCAAATGTAGATTGGAATCCGTCAAATGTATTTCAGTATAGTCAAATGTAGATTAGAAACCGTCAAATGTACTTTAGAATAGCCAAATGTATTTCAGAAAGCATCAAATGTATTTCAGAATAGTCAAATGTATTTTAGAAAGCATCAAATGTATTTCAGAAAGTGTCAAATGTATTTTAGAATATTCAAAAGTATTTCATAAAGCGGTATTTGTAAATATTCAGCGTGAATTATAAGCAATTATATACCTAAAATATACATTAAATTTGATACTTTCCGAAATACATTTGATAATTTCCGAAATATATTTAATGCTCTCTGAAATACATTTGATGCTTTCTGAACTACATTTGACTCTCCTGAAATACATTTGATAATTTCTAATCTACATTTGACTATACTGAAATATATTTGATGCTTTCTGAAGTACATTTGACTATTCTGAAGTACATTTGACGGGTTTTGAACTACATCTGACAATTCCGAAGTACATTTGATGCTTTCTGAACTACATTAGAGTATTCTGAAATACATTTAACGCTTTCTGAAATCCTTTTGACGCGTTCTGAACTACAAATGGAAAAGGTGTAGTGCAAAAAGTATATGTTTGTTGCATGATAAGTTTGCAGCTCGAGACGAAGTCAAGAGATACATGATACATGATATATTATAGTATATATAAATACCATAATATGATATAAATACCTTTGTAATGTCACGTCGAATTTAGTATATTCTTGTACTGTGCAATGGAACAACAGACAACAGTTTCACCAAGCATGTAGCCCAACACAAATTAATTACAGTTTTTATTTTATAATTATAACTATAAACAACTCCTTGGGAAACCATAAAATGTATAATCGAGGACACTTCCTATAGAAACCTTATATTCGGAAAATTAAAAAGATATAGTAAATTTTTATTCTAAATTATTATAATAAACTCGTTTAAAAAAAATCATGGTAATAAACCTGTCCACCACATTAATATCAGTTTCATTTGCATTAAATGATTTGTTTGTTTACATTGTATACTGCGTTGGGTTGGCATACAACATGGATTTGGCAATATGTTTACAAAATTATATCGTGGCAATTTTGTTAGTTTTCATTGATTGCCTAGTTTGAGTCCTTTATCTTCTGGGGTTCAGCCCTGCTTGGGTGGAAACTAATTTCTGTCATAATTTTAGTTTCGATAAATCAAGTATATCTTAGAATCTTAGAAATTTAAAAAAATCTATATATTTTCTACAAGTAAAGTGCTTTTTTTTCTAGGAAATTCGAAAAATGTTATTAAGAAAAGACGTTCAGAAATATAAATCGAGTAAGAATACAAAATTTTAAAATTTTATGCCTACTTTGATATTTTACATTATTTTCATACACAAATGAACGTTTCGTATAATGTTCTAAATGTCTAATAGACAGATGAAAATAAACCGATCATGATGAATATTTGCAAATTTATATAATTTATTTTTTTTAAGGCCATTTTTTAATATCTTCAACACGGAGGGTGGAATGAAAACAATGGAAAATATCAAAGTAAATATAGAATTTTAAACTTTAGTTTTCTCACTCGTTTTTTTTAATCTTTTCTTAATATAATTTTTTATATCTCCTTGAGAAAAAGCATCGGAAAAGCACCTTGCTAGTGGAAAAAATAAGTTTTTTTGTAAATTTAAAAGGCATACTTGATTTTTCAAAATTAAAATTAGGCCACAAATTAGTTTCTGTCGAGACAAGGCTAAACCCTAGAAGATAAAGTTTTAACTAAAAAAATGTCAGTCTTCTTCACCTACGCATTTGTCGATCCGGGAATACACTGTATGTTTATTGAATACAAATAAATAGAAAACTAAAATCACACTAATATAAAAATATAAGAAATAAATAAGAACAAGAAGTATTAATTTCTTAAAAATTAAAAAGTACACTGAGAAAAATGATCTAATATTACTGATTTGCTAAGACATAGTTTGTATTGATAACCAATTTTGTATTAACCCATATTAAATAAATTGCCAGTGTATCAAATCCGCTTTAGTTTTATATCAATTACAGATTTGTTAAAACGGTGTTTTTATCGGTAGTAATCAGTTCCATTAGCAGCACAATCTTGTTGAATAATGAACTACTTTTAATACATCAATTTTGTTAAGAAATAAATTGTATCTTTTCAATGCGACGCATTTTTTTCCCAGTAACGCGGTTTCTCTACAATTAAGAAAGCAGATCAGCGTCCCCAAAAACGAATTGCATCCGTTAAAACTTATAATCCCCAAGATGTTGGTAGAGGTTCGTAGCGATCGGCAATCGCCGCGCGAAATAAAATTGGTTTTAACGTACTTGTTGCGCAGGTCACATCATTGTTCGGAGTCTTCTAGCTGGCCTGTCTGAATTTTATTGATTGTACCAATACCTGTTTCAATTAATTTATTTTTACTTTGTATTTAGGTTTTTTTAAACTTTGCATGTCAGATAAAGCAATACCAGATTCTTATTTCGCCCAACCCATTATTAGTATTGAACTTTATAATCTATAGACGAATTTTACCATCTCAGTTAACCATGTTGCATAATAGACAATGTTAAACGATAAGAACAATATCACACTAGAAGTCATTTAAATTTTCAAAACTACAGCACTGATTTTTAGGGGTATGTATACGCTTTATTAACCATAGCAAGCAAAGATTATTATGATTAATGTCAAGTTTCATTACAACTGCCAGTCGGAACTAATACAGCATATAAAACCAGATTACACCGCCAATAGAACTTGATAATTACTGTGAGTATTCAGATCAATAATAACTATAAACCATTCTATGGTAACAATATCTCCAATTTTCGATTGACCAAATTACCATGGTCTAGCCATTTTCGTTGTCTTACGGTAGGAAAGCGCGTTAATGTCACATAATCTTAACATAGTATAAAACAAAGTCGCTGTCGCTGTCTGTCCGTCCCTACCTATATATGCTTAAATCTTTAAAACTACGCAACGGATTTTGAAGCGGTTTTTTTAATAGATAGAGTGATTCAAGAGGAAGGTTTTTATATATAACTAGCGACCCGCCCGGGCTTCGCACGGGTGCAATTTCAGAAAGTGGCATGCCGGGTACTAATATATCGGGTTTGTTCGGGTTTGTATTTATACCAGCGGGTTGCAACGCATACCGGATACACGCTAGTATAGTAATAAACAGTTTTATTAAGAGTATGTGAAGTCTTATAAGGAATAGAAGGCTTTTTCTCAGTGTAGGTAACAAAAATAAAATGTTCTTAGATAGATATATACATATGCGATAGCTATACCATTTGACAAATTTAGAGTCTACAGAGTCTACATCTTGATGTAATAGGAAAATAGATTTGTCAATTAAAGGCTATTCAGTAATTTTAATTATTAATAATAATAATAATAATAATAATAATAATAATATCTTTATTGTCATAATAAATCATTCACGAGTGAACATTGACAACGTCAGTGGAAAAAATTACTAAGATAACTAACAATCTCACAGTACATAGTCAAACAACAATTATATTCAAACTGAAGAATACCCTATTATATATAATATATACCTACACATACACAAAAAGTCAATAAGACAATCAAGACAAAAAATAAAAACTTTAAGACAAAATAAACAATAAACAGTTTAAAAACAAAAAACCGGAGCAGCAAACTGACACTTCACTAATTATGTGTTCAGAAGAAGAAAATCATTAAGCGTGTAAAATTCTTTGTCAATTAAAAGGGTCTTTAAGTGACGCTTAAACAATTCACTGCCCCTGATGGCCCTAAGATTATCAGGTAAAGAGTTATATACCTTAATGCAACTCATGAGAGGACCCTTATGAAATAGAGATGTTCGGTGAGCCGGTGTTAGCAAGTCATTTCTACCCCTAGTTTGAATGTTATCATAAACATCTCTATTTCGAACAAAAACACCAGGATTTGACTTGACAAATATAGCACAGCTATATATAATTGGTGAGTTAACCGATATATTAAGTGGTATTTCCTTTATTAGGCTTAAGAGTATTAGATCAAAAGTTCAGTTCCTGACAATTATATGTAGTAGGTATTACACAGTACTGTCCTGTACCTTATTATTTATATTACTGAGTATATTTAAATAGTAAGAAATTAATAATTCAAAGTTACATAAGAGAATATAGAAATGTTTGCCTACATTTTTTGTAATTAATATACTAAAAAATGTACTTGGCAAGGTTACATTGAAAAGTACTGCAAACACAACACTCTTTTATTGCTAGACTCATGTCAAAATGCACAAACATATTTACAGTGGCGGCTCGTGACCAGCGAGTCAGGGGGGGCGCTGGCTTTAAATAAAAAAAATTTAAAATGTCTACATATTATTTTCGAAAGTACGTGTCTGTTTTTTTAACTTTCTCGTTGTAAATTTTAATTTCATCAGCATAAGCAGCATCACTTAAAGAAGTTAAGTTTGTCCTTACATCTGAAAACTTACCACATTATGACGATGTTTTGCACTATTTTCATGTTTTTTTTATTTTCTCTGAAAGATTTTTGAAGTCGGGCACCCCATTTATATGTAGTCCAATTATCATCCCAGTCAAAAAGAAAACACACGATCACACGAAACAAAAAAAAAGAGTTTTTCTCCTCACAACCTCATATCCAGAATTTTTTATTATATATTTCTTTGTGATTGCACTTGTACTATGTTCAATATTGGTAGTGGCCGCCCTGCATTTTTAAATCAAGTTTTTCACTTAAGCTCAGAGAACTAAACACAAGCTTCTGTAAATCACTGACCGTCATATTAGACGAAGTTTTCCAACTTTATAACGTAACTAATAAATCAAATCAAAACAAATAATATACACAATATATCGATTATTCTACCGTGGCATCGCGATTGGCGAACAGCTGTTGGGCGCGGATAATTGGAGCCCATCCGTGGCAGCTCGTTGTGCGATGTGTAGGTGACGTCACGCCTCTGTAGTCATGGCAACTCGCGTTGAATCGGCACGAATAATCGGTCGCCCGCGCTTAGTACAACCACGGTATAATAAGTCAATATGTACTCTGGTACAACCTTGAGAGCGCGCAACTCGCTTGTCTATGAGTATAGCCTGCCCGTTGGAATAGGGCTACGTTTGGTTTGAATTATTTTAATTGATTGCTTACATACATTGCGTTCTTGGTTTTTTAAGTAAAGTATTTTTGGATTCTGTTTGAAATAATTGCAGGGAGGGCGGCGCCCCAGAGCCCTTCATTAACGAGCCGCTACTGCATATTTATCAGACACAGAAACAAATCAGACAATTTTGACTGTGATTTAAATGACATTTACCTTAATTCTTTATTATACAATTTTGATTGTGAGTAAACTATTTTTGCTCATGTTATTATTGCTGTTACAGTCGAAATTGTCTGGTTAGTTAACTATTGTTTAAAATTTTTGTTTCGACATAAAGGAAAGGTGATAAAAAAATCTAAAGTCTAGGGTGCATGGGAGATGGACAAAGTTGCCAAACTAAGCCAGAAGGCTTATTTTGTAAGGAATTTTATTTATTATACATATATTATTCGCAAGAACGAAAATATAAAATTATTTTATGTAATGCGTAGACTGAGAGTGCAGGTGCAGAAGAAGTAGTTGGGTGTTTTGCATTTTTATAGCCCGACCAACCTGTCCCAACACGTAAAAATATTTTTGATAAATTTAAGAAATCGAGGTACCGTTGACGACAGATAATTTCGAACACTAAACTCTGACACTGTAAATACAACTTTTTTACCTTTATTACCTTTGTAACGTGTTAATTGTTATGATGATATCTGTCAAAGTATTGTCATTATATTATTTGATTTAAAAAGGCCTCATTGAAGTATTATTGAAAAAGCAAGAATAATATGTTTAGTAGAAATATAGGGTGGTCTTATGGAAAAAAAGCTGATCATTTTGAAGTACCTAGAAGTACTGTTCAAGGAATTGTAAAAAAAATGGCACTATCATGAAACACTTGAAAGGTCCGTTGGGTCTGGTTTAAATAATGGAAAATCATCAAATGAAGGACACCGAAATTTTGTGGAGTATTTAAGGCAAAATCCATTTGAAACTGCAGTATCCGCTATGCACATAACAGGATTCCCTGCTTCATCTAGAACTGCGCAACGCCGAGTATAACAATGTTCCGAATTAAGAAATCGAGCAGCTGCATCCAAACCGTTTTTAAAAAATAGTGAAAAGGAACAAAGCATTAGGTTTGCTATGCAATATTTACCAGAAAATTATTTTTTTTGGCAAAATGTTTTCTTTTCCGATGAGAAAACTTTTTAGTCTACATATGTAGGAAGGATTCGAGAATATAGACCATCAAATTCCCGATATAATGAGAAGTATACTCAAAAAAAGCAAACTAGTGGACGTATCTCTGTTAATGTGTGGGCATGGATAAGTGTTTACGGTGCAGGTGTATGCTGGAATATTGGTGGAACACTGAATAGTAATATATATCTTCAGATTTTGGAAAATGTTTTTCTTCCTTCTGCCGCGATAGACTTTGAAGAAAATAACTTTATATTTCAGCAGGATAACTGCCCTGTGCATACTGCAAGAAATATAGGAAACTAGTTTAGACAAAACAACATAACATGTCTGCCTTGGTGCTCAAGAAGTCCTGATTCAAATCCAATGGAAAATGTTTGGGGATTGATGGTAAAAAAAAAATATAAAAATTAAATTTTAAACCAAAGAAGGAAATAGAGTTATTTGATAAAAGAGAATAAATTTGGGAAGGGCTAATTCCGGATTACACCAGAAGTATTATTTTGTCAATGCCAAGAAGATTACGATTAAGTAGTGTTAGAATCCAATGGCGCAGCAATTAAATAAATATTAGTATTGTCTTTGTTGTTTGTTAATAAATTTACCCTTTTTAGCCTTATACTTTTGTAGTTTGCCTGGTATTATTTTATAATTTTCTTATTTCGCGGCTGTAATTTAAACACAAAAATATTTAGAAATAACCATTATTACTTATGGTAAAAAATCGTACATACAATAATTAAAATTTACAGCTATGTGTATATAGCTGGTGCTGGTGTTCGTATCCAGGTATAAGCAGCAAGGTGAGAAACCCGTTTTACCCAATTTTGTTGTAATTGAGTTATGTATGGGTGGAGTGTACGAATTTATATGTCGTCAACTGTACATACCAGGATTTTATTATTCACCATAAGCTAATGAAAACAAACGATTTAAAATAATTGTGACCATTTAAATGCAATAATTAATTAGTTAACCCTTTGAGGCCCAAATTTTTTAAAATGAAATATTTCTTTTTTTTTTCTTTTTAACGGACTAAATGTGTTTCAAGAAATTAAAAAATATTGAAATATATTAGGGTCGGATATTCGGGGATTCCCGAAGATGTGGTTATCTAGTAATACCACTGGGCCTGCGTAAACGTAAGCTAGAAAATAAAATTTACACAATACCGAATATAATATTTTATTTACCTACTCTATGACATTTTTATTTTTGGTGAAATAACAAAAAGCAATTTTTTGTGGATTTCAAACATAGCCCGACCTTGCAGCTAAAAATCTAATGTTATATTAGAAATATTGTGCGCGAAAATCTGTTACGTATACAGCGTGTATTCGGAAGATGTTACCAAATGGGAAACTTTTTTATTATTAATTTTACGAAAAAGAATTATTCTTTATAAAAAGCTCTACATGGTCTAAAACCTAAAATGCAACCATCAAATATCGACATTTTTCAGTCATATACGAGGTTTGTCAAAAAATGTGAATTTTTCCCAAGAGTAAAGTACCTTTATTTTTGACATTATCAAAAATTGTTATTAAAAAAAGTTGATCAGAACTAAAAACCACGTCTAAATATGCAATAACAGGCATTAAATTAATTAAATAATTAAATAATTAATAATAAATCAATAAAATAATTTTTTAACATAAATGCGTATAATTGCACATTTAGCCGTAGTTTTTAGTTCTGATCAACTTTTTTTAATAACAATTTTTGATAATGTCAAAAATAAAGGTAGGTACTTTACTCTTGGGAAAAATTCACATTTTTTGACAAACCTCGTATATGACTGAAAAATTTCGATATTTGATGGTTGCATTTTAGGTTTTAGACCATGCAGAGCTTTTTATAAAGAATATTTTTTGTTCGTAAAATTAATAAAAAAGTTTCCCATTTGGTAAGAATTCCGAAGACACGCTGTATAACAACAGTGGCCTAGTGGTTTCAGACTGTAACCACCAGTTTTATTATACATTTTTGGGCACAAAACAGATAAATTATTTAAAACAATTATTCTTAAATCGGTAATTACTAACTTATAACTAATTTAAAGCCCTTTCCAGCAATTTTTTCTTAATAATAATAAAAAAATCGCTTTGTAAACAACTAGCAGTAACGTGCACTACGGGCAGACCAACAAACCATCTATTTATGGCGGTTTTTACTGAAATCGGCGCTTTCGTTTAGTAAGGAACCATGAGATGTCGCTTCGAGAAACACAAATACAGCGGTGGCATCTCTGCGGGACCACTAAGACGCTGCAGAACCGATATTAAAAAGGTGGCACTTGTGCGAAACCACTAAGCCCCAAAGGGTTAACGGCATAAAATTAAAAATAGCAAATAATTCTAAAATGCGCGGTATAACGTACAACCCAAACGAAATGCCAAATATTACATACTGTAGTGAAGTAAATAGCATGCTGAAGTAAATTCCTTCTGCATTTCGGTAGGAGAAAATAAATGATCCCCTCACTGGCCTCGCGATGCGTTGTTCCCGCCGCACGCCGGAAACGCTGATTGATCTGTTGTTCTTATTGCGGATATCTAAACATATTATTTATTCTTTAATACTCACATAAAATATTACTGTATATAACATGGAGTTTGCCGATACTGTATAGGGGCGTTATTATTGGATACATTTTTAACCAGAAATCAAGATTGTATTCCAAAGGGACACAAAGAGCGACTAAATTTTTAAATTTTATTGAGTATAGCTTTTAGTATTATTACTAGGTAAAATATGAATTTAATTAAATTTACATTGTTTCAATTCGAGCTGCATTGAAACGAGAAATGCTAAAAACGGTTTTAAAAATTACATAGCACCATATTCTGACAAATTAGTAAATTAGTAAGAGAAGCGTCAAGTTTAGTAAACCCACTGTCCAAGTTAACTGCAGCTTATATTAAAAACAAAGCAGTTTCTTTAGTTTACTAAAAAATATTTAGCGAAGTGCCGACAAAGTTTGTTTTTAATTGAAAAAGTTCTATGCCTTCGCCTCCGCAGTCTCTGCCAGTGGGCTTTTCAACTAAATTTTGATTTTGATCCTACCGTATAAAATTTTGAATTATTTAATGAGAAAATAAATAAAAAAGATAATCTTCTTTAAAAAAAAAACACGCGAAAAAAACTGACTGACGTCATATCTGCCTCGACCTATGGGTCGCCTGGATTCAGGTCGAGCCCCGCATCCACCTGAATATCTAGCGGTGTTTTCTATTTGTCTATGTAATTTTTCAAAACAAATATACCGTGCGAGGAAAAATTATTTGCATCAAAGAGGGCTTGGATTAAAGAACGTAGGGCTTGGTTTAGATCACTATGATGTGGGTACGATATATCTAACCAAATCTAGGTTAAAATTTTGTCAAATTCATATTATGACATGATATGCCAAACTAATGAGTACTAAAATAAGTAGACAAAAATACAAATTTATATTTGTTGTAAGTTTACAAAATTAAAAAAAGTAAGAATATACAGAAGGAAAAAAAAATTACATAAATTGATGAAATTGGCCACCGCTTCAAGCATAATTTCACACGTCTCTTTATATTTTCGAAAGTATTGACCAGCATCTCTGGAGAAATGTTACCACATTCTTGTAAATGTTCTAAATTTGCAACTGGTGTTTTAAAAATAGTGTTCTTTAAATGAGGAATAACTAAGTAATCCATAACCGTTAAACAAGGTGATCTAGGTGGGAATTCAATGTCTGCTCGAACCCAAAGAGGGCTTGGATTAAAAAACGTAGGGCTTGGTTTAGATCACAATGATATAGGTACGATATATCTAACCAAATCTAGGTTAAAATTTTGTCAAATTCATATTATGACATGATATGCCAAACTAATGAGTACTAAAATAAGTAGACAAATACAAATTTATATTTGTTGTAAGTTTACAAAATTAAAAAAGTAAGAATATACAGAAGGAAAAAAAAAATTACATAAATTTATGAAATTGGCCACCGCCCTGCTTCAAGCATAATTTTACACGTCTCTTTATATTTTTGAAAGTGTTGACCAGCATCTCTGGAGAAATGTTACCACATTCTTGGATAATCCTTTCTTGCATGTAAATGTTCTAAATTGGCAACTGGTGTTTTAAAAATAGTGTTCTTTAAATGAGGAAAAACGAAGTAATCCATAACCGTTAAACAAGGTGATCTAGGTGGGAATTCAATGTCTGATCGAAAGCTGATCAATCTGTCGTCGAAAAAATTGCGTATGTAGTTAATAGTTTCGGCGGCTATATGGGCGGTTGCACCGTCCTGTTGAAAATATCCAAAACGTAGTTCGTCGTCAAGTAATTGCTCCACAAATGGATTCAAAATATTGTCTCTATACCGCTGTGTTGTAACTGTGTCATGGAAAAAAAATAGGACCAACAATTCTTCTTCGGGAAACAGCTGACCAGACACCAAATTTTTGAGGGTGCAATGTGGACAAAAAATGAGGATTTTTACTACTCCACATGCGTATATTCTGAGAATTCACATAACCGGAGAGGTGGAACCAGGCTTCATCCGAAAAAAAGTCAGGTCAAATAAATCATTTCTTTCTACTAAATTTTGGGTAAACCATTGAGAGTAATTCCTGCGTCTTTCAAAATCTGCGGCTTGTATTTCTTGGAATACTTGCACTTTATAAGGAAATCTATTTAGCTGCTTCTTAAGAATAGTCCTGCATGTTCCATAAGATCTTCCCACTTCTTGGGACAGACGTCTTATACAATTTGTTGGCGTATTTTGCAATATTTCACGAACGTTTGCAACAAGTTCTTCTGTTCTTATACAGATGGTCTTCCTGCTTCTTTTTTGTGTTGTATAGAACCTGTTTCCCTAAACACAGCCACGGTTCTCTTCAGGGTTCAGGCAACGATAAAAATCCCCAGCAATAAATGCAACGTTAACCATGAATGTTTTGTGCGGTTCCGTAAAGCCCATTGTGTGAATTGTTCAAAAAATTGAAAAAATTAGCGATAAATCAAATTACTTGTAACGACTGTCAAAGATGACGAAATAACTGATTGATTGTTAATTCAGGTAGTAACTGACACCCAACAGGTATTAAGCTCTACGGCTAAGCATTACGTCCTTAGATGCAAGGCCTTCTTTGATGCAAATAATTTTTGCTCGCACGGTAGCAATATAATCTGTCGATGCTGACTGAAGAATTGCTCGAATTATGGGATCACGTAACAAGGTTTTGATCACGTGTTTTCAAACTTTTTGCTTTTAAAATTGCTTCTAGGAAAGGTTATAATTCAGGATGCTGAATATGACGAATTCGGTTATGGTGAAAAGGCCATTGCGCACTGCCGTCGTCACCGGACATTGCCTTTTCGGTAGACATAAAATAGATCTTAATGATGAGTGGTCGTGAGTCCCTTCTTCTTAATAACCCCTCCCCAGTTTGAAATTGCGGGGGATTCCAAACTGTATACGACTAACATCAAAATTAAATACTAATTAGGTATATGGCCGAGTTTGGGGAGAGAATTTAAAGGTCTTCGTAGCACATCTGGTAGAGCGTTCGAATTTGATATCTTCCGTAGTGTAGAAAATATAGCCATTATCAATTTTCAAGTATCGTAATCTTATTATCCACTCTGTTATATTATTTTATGGCATTGAAAGAAAATAGCTGTAAAATGCCGAGGAAGTTGAAGTTGCTGACGGAGGTTGTTTATAATCGCAACATCATGGAGATCAGCTATTCGAATTAGTTTGTTCTTAAGATAAGAAGGTTCATTCGTCAACACACCATTGTGCGTTAAATCGAGCAAGTGAACCTCCCAAATCTTGGACATCGATCATGGATCATCAAATATAACACCAGAACAAGATACTACATGATCATAACATTATGCAGTCGGATTGGACAGTTTTGTGCGATGGTGTAAACTAAATTTCCTAAGCATTAATATTCTCAAATGTAAGACAAATAAGTTTTTACAAATTACTGGCTCCGTATAGTATTGATGGTGTAGGCATCGAGAGGGTGGACTCATTCAACGATCTTGGAGTAATTTTCGATGTGGGACTCTCTTTCGGTTTGCATATCGACAATGTTGTTTTAAACGGTTTTAGGATGTTGGGGTTTCTAAAGAGAAACACAAAGCATATTAACGATACAAAGGCACTTTCATGTCTCTATCATTGTTTGGTCCACAGCATCTTGGAGTAGGGGAGAATGGGGCGGGTGTGCGCAAGGGGCATCTGTACGCACACGTATATTTCAGAACGTAGCCCTTTTTCATCATTTTTTTCATCGCTGTCGGTGACATCTATGGACCCGAGCCGCAAACCTAAATTTTCGGCACGTTCTTGAAATCTTTGTTACCGGCTGTGTTCAATTAGGCTTAGATGCCCGTAACAACAAGTGATCTAATATTCGCAGCATAGAATTTAAGCCTTAAGTGCCCTAATTTTGTATTTTTTGTTGTAAATGTTGTACTGACATATAAAGTATTGCACAATGGTTGTGCTACAAAGTATTTTTTTTTTGTAAACTTTACTGATCCTTTTTTTTATAAGATTTTTTATTTTTTGTTTTACTTAAGGGGGAACTGTGCGCAATTATTGGGGGCAACTGTGTGTATAGAAAGTGATAGTAATGACGACCCAGACCTGGATGAAGATAAAATTTGCGATGATCCAGCAGAGGACACATGCCTTGTCTGCGGAGATGTTCCACGTAAAAAGGAGCAATGGTATCGTGGTACGTTATGTTCCAGATGGGAGTCTGCACTGTGTAGCGGCTAAGATAGCCCTGGGAACTATATATGCGGTTTTTGTTGGAACTAATTTATTTTATATACAGTTTTAGGAAAAAAAGCTTCTTAATGTTTAGAGTTTTTCTTATAAGTTATATTGCGTATAATTACCCCATGCCCGAGCATACTTACCTTGTATATACGGGGTAACTGTACGCAAGCACATTATCGTTTATTTTTTTACGTAACATGTAAATGTAACAACCTACGTATTTCATATTCTACAGTTTTGTAAACTAAGTTCTATAACAAATGCGTTCACAAAAATAAAGTCGTTTTGTTCATTGATTGCAAAGTTATATAATTTCAAAATAATTTGCACCCAGTCGCCCCATTTTCCCCTACTGTTCTGTTATTTGGACACCCCGTTATGCGTGTCATATAAATAAACTAGAGCGCGTCCAAAATAAGTTTATGAAATATCTTCTCTACAAGTTTCACTTCCCTTACTTCAACATCACATATGAAACCAGGCTTCTACTCTGTGGATATAAAAGTCTTGAATGCCGACGAAAAGAAATACTTTTCCTATTCCTGTACAAGCTCATTAATGAGCAAACACATAGAACCAATTATGGTCGGGGTGCCTTTATGGATCGTTTGGTGTCCAATTACAACAAGTACTATTCCGCATGTGACATTTTTAATGCTAAGACCAGCTCGTCCCTAAAGAGACTTCTACGTTTTATATATTGAACTGTCTTTATGTTTTTGTAAACAAGATATGACTATTGTATTTTTATTTTTATTTTTTTTGTATGCTTTTGGCAATTGTTATGTATAGGTTTATTTAGTTTTAGGCATAGAGTAAGTTCGGGTAATATGGCCTATGCGGCTTATATGGCACACCAACATATCTGATACGAATCGTCTCAGTGCCTCCAATCTTCCGTTAGTCTGTTCCTATATCCTATATCTTCTCTAGCTACCTCAGTCACCATGTTACCGCGCATGGAGTACGGATGTGTTCGTGAGAAGCAAAAATCAATTTTAAAGGTTTCTGATCTAATTTCTCGATAAGTTTTTTATTTTTATATTAATTTTCAACAATCACAAATTTAAATTTTACCGTTACAAGTTAACTTATATATTGTTAGATAAATCTTTGGCCATACGGTTTAGCCTGTATTAATTTTAATTTTGAGGTTATAGAATATTACCATTAACAGGTGTTCGGCGGTCAATATGGCCTACTATAGAGTAGGCTAACAAAGCCTGGTAGGCCATATTACCGACCATTTTTTTGAAGACAATTTAGGATTTTGTAAAATAAAAAACTTTATTGTAGTATTAACTTATTGACTTTATATCAAAGTACCTATGTCTCCAAAAGTGGACTCTAAAAAAAACGTCAAACATGGAACAAATAATCCATGAAGAAGGCAATAGAAGCTAATATGGCCCTAGGCCATAATACCCTACCATGTTTAAATCTTGCACTTTTGTAAACCTTTAAAAAATATATTTTTTCGTTTACATTTTTTAAATGTTACTCATTTATTTATAATAGGATATGCCATAATACCCGAACTTACTCTACCATTTAGAATTTATATTCTGTAGTGTATCGTAAATAAATAAATAAATAAATAAATAAATTAGACATTGTATAAATATTATCAAACTATACCGGTAAATAGAAATTTCCGGAAAATCGCTTTTCTATGATGGAATAATAAAATAGGTATAACAATATTCCAAAAAGTATCATCATAACTAAAAAAATTGGCAATTTCTAAAATACAATTAATAAGAGTTCTACTAAATTTATAGATTTATAGATTTTTTTGTTACTGATTTTATTAATCAATTAAATTGGATTAACTTCCTTTTTTCTACATGTTTTTCGTTTGTTTAATGGTTATTATTTTCTATATTATATTGTCATGTTCCATATAATGAACTGTAAACGTATTTTAAAGTAAAAAAAAGTAAAAAAAATCAAATCAGAAAAAAATAGCTTTATTTTATTTTTTACAATAACGTGACATGTTATTATAATGTACCAGTAATCAGACATGAATTTTAATTTACTAGTTATTATTACTAAAATATCTGATATGTAAAATCTACGACTACTATTACTATATTATTCTATAAAAGACATGCATGTGGGTAGGTACAATCAAGGTTCTTGTAATAACTAATGACCCAGTTTTATAATGAGGGTTAATGGCATCCATTATTTAAAAAATTCTATTGGATCTTTTATCTCTATTAAATACTGCATTTGTATAAACATTTTAGAAGATATTTTTGATTTACTTAATCCATCTATTTTTTGAGAGGGTTGTATAATAATCTTAGTAACAAAATATAGACCTAGCACGGTTGTATTCATAGAGAAGGCGTACCTACAAGTAAAGTAGCAAGGAAGAAATTATACTGTGCGAGCAAAAATTATTTGCATCAAAGAGGCCTTGGATTAAAAAACGTAGGGCTTGGTTTAGATCACAATGATATGGGGACGATATATCTAACCAAATCTAGGTTCAAATTTTATCAAATTCATATTATGACATGATATGCTAAACTAATGAGTAATAAAATAAGTAGACAAATACAATCTTTACAAAATTAACAAACTAGGAATATACAGAAAGAAAAAGAAAAATAATTACATAAATTGCTGAAATTGGCCACCGCCATGCTCCAAGCATAAATTCCTGCAGTAATAATATAATATTTAATATTTAATAATAATAATAATAATATTTATTACACAATGGTTACAGCTTTTATAATGAATTATAGTATTTCTTGTAGATGTGTTAAATGTATCCCTAATGTAAAGCGTGCACCTAGGTAACTTAATACCTGTATGTGCAGGGTAGTGTGTGAGGTTTTAGGTAATTATATAAAAATTTATCTTTGATACAATAATAATAATACTTAATAAACAGTATTAAGAGAAAGTCCATATATAAATAATCCAATAAATTAAATGAACTAAATAAAAATGTTCTTATATGTCTGTAGATTTACATAGAGGTGTTCCCTGCATGCTACACTGAATTTCTTTGGATTACTTAAAAGTCTTATTTGCGGTGGTAATAAGTTGTACATTTTTGGTGCCAGATAGGAAATCGATCTCAATTTTTTTGTGGTGGAAGCATTAGGTGTTTCTAGGTTTTTTTTAACATTAATCCTAGTTTGGTGCGTATGGCTTATAAAGTTTTTGAATTTATTAGATTTGTGAACATAAATGCAAACAGATAAACAATACAGTGAACGAACATCAAATATCTCTTTTGAGTAGAGCAAAGCAGTAGGATAGCGCTTATTCTTTCTGAAAATTATTTTTAAAATATACTTTTGTGCAATGTTTAAACAGGCTAATGTATTTTGATAGAGTCCACCCCAAACAACCACGCCGTATCTAAGCAAAGACTCCACTATTCCCTTATATACCAGGATCAGAAGTTGCTTGTTTAAAATTTCTCGGATTGTATAAAATTTAAATACCAACTTTCTGATATTCTTCGTTAACCTAAGTACATGTTGATCCCATTTCAGGTTTTTGTCAATTATAATTCCCAGGTATTTTGTATGATCAACTTGAGGTAAATTGCTATCGAGGCTATCTATGTATAAATTGTTGTAATCTGGACGGTTTGCAGATGTGAGTGAAAAGGCGATGTAATTGGTTTTTGCAACATTCAGAGATAATTTAGATGAGTCTAACCAGTGTTTTATTCTATTTATGCCCTCAACTGCATGGTCTCTGACGGATTCCCACGTATCTCCAGAAAAGACAACAACCGTGTCATCAGCATATGATATTACTGACCCATTCTGTGTCGATATCTTAGTGAGTGAATTGATGTAAGTTATAAAAAGAATTGGCCCCAAAACTGTACCCTGTGGAATGCCAATTTTAATCTTGCGTGGGTCGCTGACTGTATATCCCACTTTAACTGACTGTGTTCTGTCATTCAAATAGTCACCGAAAACATCCAGAACAGGACCTCTTACTCCACAGGATTCCAGCACCTGAAGCAGCAAATCATGGGGAACCGTATCGAAAGCTTTGGCTAGGTCCAGGAAGACTGCCAGGCACTTTTTGCCACTGTCAAGATTGTTTGTAACCTGTTCACACAGTTCACAAACTGCATCCGCTGTACTCAACCCGCTCTTAAATCCAAACTGACGTTCCGATAAAATTTTATTTTGGTTCAAAAATTCCACTAGTCGATCTTTTAGACATTTTTCGAAAATCTTAGAAAAGGTATTAATAATGCTAATGGGGCGGTAGTTGCCAATATTAGTATTGTCACCAGACTTATGAATGGGTTTGACAATTGCTACTTTGAGAGATTTAGGTATTTTAGATGTTTGAAAAATTAAATTGATAATGTGAGCTAGTGGAGTGGCAATGTACATGTGAAGGTGTTTGACCATTATGGAAGTTATACCGTCAGCACCAGGAGCGGAAGAGTTTTTTAGTGAGGCTATTTGTTTTATGATTTCGTTTTTGTTTGTTGGTCTCAGGTACATCGAGTACGGAGCCGTTGAATTTATTTGTTGAGGGTTAGGTGGCGATTTTATTTCTTTGTACATGTTGTACCCAATATTGACGAAGAACTCGTTACAAAAATTAGCCATATCCAAGTTGTTATTAAATTTGATATTATTGTGGGTTATGTTAAGGTTTATGTCGCGATTCACAGTATCGACATCGGATGCTTCGTTGATGACTTTGTAAATTTTTTTGAGATCCGTACCACTATTCAGGATTTTAGTCTTGTAATAATCATGTTTACATTTTTGAATTAGGTTGTGTAAATTGTTACGATACTCAGTAAAAGCTGATTTGTTTTCTAAAGTTCTGTGATTTAAAAGATTTTTTTTCATTTTGTCCTTTTTTTTTATGCTCGTAATTATCCCATTTGTAATCCAGGGTTTAATTTTTTTGAATTTTTTTTCAAGGAATGTTTTTTGAGATTTAGCCTGATTTAGGGCATCGGAAATTATATTGCTTAAACTTTCCATTGCATAATTCGGATCTTGACTATTAAAGATATCATCAAAGTTTTGATTTTCCATTAGTGTTTTTAATAATGTATAATCTATTTTTGTGACAGAGTGTAAACTCGTCACATCCCTATTTTCACGTATTTTGTCAACACTATTTATATTAAACATGGTAGGATAATGATCTGTGATGGCAGAATGAATGATAAACGATGAGTATTTGATTTTGCTCCTTACGTTCTTTCTCAAAAATATGTGATCTAAGACAGTGGATGAACCAATAGTAACCCTCGTAGGAGAGTTAATGGTAGCGTCTTTCAAAATCTGCGGCTTGTATTTCTTGGAATACTTGCACTTTAAAAGAAAATAAATTTAGCTGCTTCTTAAGAATAGTCCCACATGTTCCATAAGATGTTCCCACTTCTTGGGACAGGCGGCTTATACAATTTGTTGGCGTATTTTGCATTATTTCACGAACGTTTGCAACAAGTTCTTCTGTTCTTACAGATGGTCTTCCTGCTCCTTTTTTGTGTTGTATAGAACCTGTTTCCCTAAACACAGGCACGGTTCTTTTCAGGCAATGATAAAAATCCCCAGCAATAAAAGCAACGTTAGGAAAATGTTCGTGAAAATCGTCCATGCACAAACCCGGATTGTATTGCCACTCACCTTTTACTCTAACCCCGTTTCGAAAATACGCTTCAACCATAAATGTTTTGTGCTGTTCCGTAAAGCCCATTGTGTGAATTGTTCAAGAAATTGCAAAAATTAACGATGCATCAAATTATTTGTAACGACTGTCAAAGATGACGGAATAACTGATTGATTGTTAATTCAGGTAGTTACTGACACCCAACAGGTAGTAAATTCTACGGCTAAGCATTACGTCCTTAGATGCAAGGCCCCCTTTGATGCAAATAATTTTTGCTCGCACGGTACATGATATGCACCTTTGGTTTTAATATTGCAGAACTTTTTTTTATTAATACGACTGTTAATTTATCACCTCCTTTGTACTTCCGGCGGAGTTGACTAATTCATTTATTTTGTAAAAGGGATTTTATTCTTTAAAATAATTTTCATTCATTGTCGAGTAATCAATTTTGTTTACTATGTACCGAAAGAAAAAGAAAGGGAATTCCCTTTCGGGTACTTATTTTATTACCGAGTTTTAATTTTTTTAACTTTGTTTTCGTCTGAGTATAAAAAATGTTCTTGTCCTTTTATATATATTTATACTTTTTTACATTCCTTCGTGTAGTGGCACTTGGGCCCTTCGGTGCCGATGATGGTACTTTCCAGTACCGAAACATGTACACCACCCCCCCCTCCCTTCCCACAATTAAATTGACTTTTAATATATTTGTGGAGACGAATGTGAGTTTTTTCCCCATATCTCAACCTCAACAGCTCCACTCTGAGATAATGGAATATTTTCGTAAAATTTAAAATACTTGTTACCCTGTCTTAAAAATAGGTTTAAACAATCCCAGCTCCTTACAGAGCCTCAGGACCTTGCACTTGTGGCCCTCTGTCTGATTACCCATAAACTATGGTAGATATAGAAACTATTTAATTAATAATAGTTTTAAATAGAAAGCCTGGTTCTGGTAAGTGGTGTTTTACTTCAAGACGAAAAATTTCTTACTTTCTAAAAATGTTGCAAACCGATTTTTTTTTGCAAATATTATTCCCTGAACATTTCTTAAGATGGTTTCTCGCTCGTCTCGCAATTTTTTGTTCTTGCAATATGACGTCAAAATGAAATCAAAATTTCATTCTTGTGAAAACGAGAGGAGACTGAAAAACGGGTGAAACAATACTTGCAAAGACAAAAAGGGCTTGAAGTACCGAAAGGGCTTGCGAGTCGTGAACTCGTGCCCACCTCTGCTGACATGTATATTTTTGTTATGGTTCTTTTAAAGTTTTAGGTTTGCTACTCGAAGACTATTTATTAGTTTCTATGACATTTTTTTTTTCATATAAAAAATATTGTTCGAGATTGCAGTAGTATTAATGTTTGGAAGTTTCCAGGTTTATTTTTAGTTTTATTTTGATAGCGGGTTGAGATGACGACAATAATTGCACTATGCCTTTGATAAAAATTAAAATAGATCCATTTTACAAATAAAATAATAATAAATCATTTCTGTACTCGGGAGGCATATGACACTATGTGCCATTAGCTTGATTTGTGGATATTTAGTAAAAGTAAAAACAATTAAGTTTAACATAATTTTGAGGTTAGTGTTAATTTCTGAATGTATTATCATACTTTCACTACTCAAAGTATTAATTATTTAGTGTTTCTTCGTAAATAATTTTTTTTTAAATTTTAATTATCATAATAATTACAATAATACAAATTATTTGTATTTGGATGGACATAGTGTTCGATACCTGTAAAAAATTATTAGCCATAGCCATAGCCTCGGGAGGCATACGACACTAAGTCCAATTTTTACAAAAAATGAGTATATTAAATGGAAATGGTATGCATTTTGGAATTTTGGTAAAAGGAAAAGTAATTATAGACCAAATAAAAACTTATTGCCGCCTAAATGCCGATAGTCAGCTGTTGTTTAACATTATGTGTAATCCCCACCTACTATTATATAGATCTAGGTAGAGGCATATAACACCAAGTGATTATATAGTGTTCTATGCCGCTAAATGTGTTGCTAAAGATATTACTAAAGATCCGAAGCATACAGATATTATTACCTTGGTGTCTTAGGCCTCTGAATAAAAATGCACATAGTGTTAAAAGTCTACCCTTTTTCTTAGCTACCTTAACTAATTGGACTTGGTGTTGTATGCCCCACAAAAGAGTTTAATTTTATGAATAAAACTACGTAGTTACCTAATTTTTGTAAAAATTGGACATTGTGTCTTATGCCTCCGGAGTACAGATTTATTATTTAAAAATTGTAAATGATGATTTTTTGACGCAATGCTGTACATATTGTAAGTACAAAAGTGGATTTAGAGTGTATAATTCTAGTCTACGACAATAGAACAAGATATACATCTCATTCTCTGTATCATAACGAGCCGACAAGACGTCCGATGCAAAGGTGCAGCAGGTTCCTAGCGAGTCCCAAAATTATAGGCTTGCCAGAAGTACCCCTTTCGGGGGTACAATACCCCTTTTTGTAATTATATTTTTTAAAGTACCCCTTTTTGAAAAACCTAAAAGGGGTACCGAAAATACCCCATTTTAGGCCTCTTGGACATTTTTATCACATATTGTTGTACTTTTACTTTAATGTTTTTATTGTTTCTTCCAATTTAAAGTTGAATTTTTTTAAAAGCAGGTTTGTTACACTGTTTTTGTGGCTTTCTTGAGGATTCTGTGTTGTGTATTTTATTTTCCTAATTAAAAATCAAGCACAAACATTGAAAAAAGGGCGTGGCACCCAAAAATTTTTCGCCTGTGGCGCTATTTTTTTAAGCACCTTCGCCGCTTTTTTCTCCCTTAATTTCCCCCCCCCCCCCCTTAACTAAGAGCTGTATACGCGCCTGCCTACATGTAGATAAATACCCCTTTTTCCAAATTTATATCTGGCAAGCCTACACAATTATTAGAAAGTAAAAGTAAGAAAATGAAATATATTATTTTACAAGTGTAATACGATAGAATGTCCTCTATAAATAGTGAGATGTGGTGAGATGAATGGAATAATGGTCTATTTTTCTTAATCATCGTTGATTCTAGTAAACTTGATTGTAAAAACTAAGTAATAAAATATGAAAAATAAAATGAAAAAATTACTTTGTAGAATAATGACACAAACAAAACTCATTTGGTCTACTAATAAATGACAATACTGACTGACTGACTGATTCATCATCTCTGAAACGAAACCGAACAAGCTGTAAATATGAAATTTAACCAATTTTGTAACGTGGAGAATTAAGTAAAAGGGGATTTTTAAAAAATTCAACGCCTAAAGAGGTCATAAGGGAGGGGCGTTTAAAGTTTATATGAAGAAACGTTATTTAACGGTTCTTACTTCCTTGCTTATTTCGAATTTTTTCCTCTTCGTTCGTTACCACTGTTACCTGGGCTATTCCCGTAGACCCGAGGGGACAACGATCCTCAGTCATTAGAAGCACCACCCAAAGACTATCAACCCTTGGTTGGGCGCTTCTATGACCTACCGGTTGGGAGGTGTGTTCCTTCCCCCGCACCCCACGAAATATCCGATCTCATCCGACCTGGTTACCGGCGTGAATGGGGTGGGACGTGTTTTCTTTTATTGAAAATTACATAAATTTATTTTCAACCAATTAGAAGGATCCTTTATGTTTACGTTGCTTATAGCAACGGGAGATTATCGCGATAATTTTGTTATGGCCTATTTCAGAAAGGTGTAGAATAATAAAATGGGAAATTCCGTCCAGTTCGGCTCAATTTCGGTGTCGGCCATAGGCGCAGGTAAACTTTGTGCATTAAATTATTTATGATAACTAGCCAAAAATTTCAGAGAAAAAATAGTATTGTTTCTAAAATTAAAATTTCAAGTAATTGCGTAAGAGGATTAGAAAAGATATATTTTCTGGCCAAAAGTGTCAAAATCGAAATATTGTGTAGGGATTAGTTAATTAGTAGATTATAAAGTTACGTTTTGCGTTTAACAGGTACCATTTAACAGGTACCGAGTTTGGCTTTGGCTTCATTGGCTGATCATATAAATAGGTGGTAATTTGGAATAAACTTCATATATGGTGTGTGTGTATGACCTTAATAAGTATATTTGTTTAGTTTTAACGCATCAGTATTTGCTGTTAAGCCGTTTATAGTGTTCACAGTATTATAAGATTAGTAATAAAATGGCGACATTCACACCAAAAAAAAGATGTTCCAATAATTCTCCACTATCAGTAAGTGAAAAAGTTATTGTTTTAAATGTACAGGGTCTTCCAACGAGGACTGAACAGGGGCTCATTTTTGAGCTTCCTTGTATTTAAAGAAAAATCCAAAATAGCCAATCGATGTACTTTTTTCTGCAGAATTCAAAAATGAAACCAAAAATTTATTTGAACCAGAAACAAAAGAGTTACGCTATGGATAAGGTGTTTTTTAAATGGAACATAGCTTTTTTTATACGATTTTTGGAACGAGTGATTTTTTTTTGTCCGTTCTGATTAAAATATTTAATATTGTGACAGCTATTTTTAATAAATTTTAATGTTTTATCCAGTATAATTTAACTTTAACCTGTTTGAAACATACACTAGGTAATAAAGGTATCATCACCTTTGAATCCTTCAAAGTCATTTCGGCAATATTATAGTAAATTTGTCAAATTTTTTGACTTTGAAGGATTCAAAGGTGATTATACCTTTATTACCTAGTGTATGTTTCAAACAGGTTAAAGTTAAATTATACTGGATAAAACATTAACTCTTTTGTTTCTGGTTCAAATACATTTTTGGTTTCATTTTTGAATTCTGCAGGAAGAAGTACATCGATTGGCTATTTTGGATTTTCTTTAAATACAAGGAAGCTCAAAAATGAGCCCCTGTTCAGTCCTCGTTGGAAGACCCTGTACATGATTGATGATGAACTTATATGGGCGCTAGTAAAAGGATTTGTAGCAAGACACAACACGACATTCAAAATGAAAGACGTTAAGCTACTATTTGAGCAAGCCATTAAGGAAGTGACACCAGAGAACTGGCGAAAAGCAGTCCATCATGTCATTAAAGAAGAGGAGAAAATGTGGGATCTTGACCACCTGATCGATCGGACCGTCGACCCGTTTATTATAACGTCAAGAGGAGATGACAGTTCCTCAGATGACGAAGAATATTATGATTTCTGTTAAAATAAAATTATTTCCTTTTTACGAATATCCTACCCGCACGCCTTTATCACACCATTTTCAGTGTTTGTGAATGGACAACAATAGGCAAAACTCATAAATTGACCCAAACCCGGGTGGTACTACCTGCACTTGATGAAAAGAAAGAATTTTGCAATGAAATCAATGCCAAATTATGAAAGTGACTTAAATATTCGTTGGGTCACTCTGTAGTCCCTTTGCATACCTAATGAGCTTTTATTACTCTACACCTTTCTGAAATAGACTATAGTTCCTATTAACTTCAGGAAATTAATAAGTGATTATTTCAAATCAAAAATGAAGTGCTTTATATCTATTGGCAAAAGTCACATAGAATAAAATCAAAATACATTTTATTGCTAGCTTATAATTTTTATTGATACTAACCAAAACACCGCGGTTAAAAGAGACACATCAAAAATGTAACTAAACTCATCGGAAATATGTTTTTTAAGTTTCATTTAAAACTATGTAGACATGCAATTTCAGATGTTATGGTTGAAAACGACTTAATGTTTTTAATATTTCTGTAATTTTAGTAATAAACCTTAGTTACTAACAAGTAAAATTGACTTCTATTGTAAAAATACAGTGCGTCATAGTACACTAAAACTCATCGGAAATATGTTTTTTAAAGTTTTATTTGAATTTAAAACTATAAAGACATTGGATTTCAGATAGAAAATTTGTTATTTAACGTTTCTCACATTTTAGTAATAAATATAAGTTACTAACGGCTAAAATGAACTTCATTTCTAAAACTCTTATTAGTTACAATTAACTACAGCCGCGGAAAATATGTTTTGTAGCATTTTAGCAAAAAAATTACAATAAGAAAAAACTCCAATTTATGAAATTTTCCTACCGAATCTCCCACGCAGCAGAATTAATTATCGATAATTCTGCTGCTAGGGACATTATAATTGAAATTCAACCCATATAGGGATGATAAAACGTACGTATTTTTCTACATAACTTCTAATTGGTCTTTTCAGAAGATAATAAAAATTGGTGTGCAAGTCCATTATACAAGGACATTAAAAAAAGTCTTATGCAATTTTGATGTAACATTAATAAGGGAGTCAATATTTGAGGGTAGCAAAATTTAGAAAGGATTTCCCATGGTCATTTTGGAGGTGCATCCTCCAACAAAAATACCTATTTCTTTTGTTCTTTATTTATTTGATTCATGACCATTGTCTTCATTTACAGGAAAGAAAATGACGACCATCATAGACAGAGTGATCCTGTGTGCTGGTGAATTAGTGGGTACCGCCATTTTGGTATTTCTTGGCTGTATGAGTTGCGTAACAGGTGTTTCAGGAGGAAACGTACCACATCTGCAAATATCATTTGCATTTGGTTTGGCTGTTATGATAGCTGTGCAAGTAAGTTAATGATCAAGTCATTTTTTATTTGATCCGGGTGTACAGGGTTATCCAACCAAGACTAGACAAGGCGATTTTTTGACTTTTCCTGTACTTTTATAAAAAAACTGAAATAGCCATCTTAAGTCATTTTCTCGCGCGAATTCGAATATCTTCAGCAAAAAACAATTGAACATCAAACAAAAGTACTAGGGGTCACTTTGATATTTTTTTAAATGGAACACCCTGTATATTTTTACATTTTTAAATTCACATAAAATTATAATTATTTTTTATTAAATGCACTATTAGTCTATACTTCATAGTTTCCGAGATATTGACTCTCGAAAAGTGACATTTTTGAACTTTGACAGCTTATAACTTTCTAACAGTACGTCTTAGAGCAAAACGGCTTACATGTCCCTATCTTTAAATTTTATTATCTTCCCAAAAAAATCAACTTCCGGTTAAACCGGATGTAACTCGAAAGAAGGAAATATAGTTGTTCTGGTTTAACTGGAAGTTGATTTTTTTGGGAAGATAACAAAAATTGAAGATAAGCCGTTTTGCTCTAAGACGTACTGTTAGAAAGTTATAAGCTGTCAAAGTTTAAAAATGTCACTTTTCGAGAGTCAACATCTCGGAAACTATGAAGTATAGACTAATAGTGCATTTAATAAAAAATAATTATAATTTTATGTGGAATTTAAAAATGTAAAAATATACAGGGTGTTCCATTTAAAAAAATATCAAAGTGACCCCTAGTACTTTTGTTTGATGTTCAATTGTTTTTTGCTGAAAATATTCGAATTCGCGGGAGAAAATGACTTAAGATGGCTATTTCAGTTTTTTTATAAAAGTACAGGGAAAGTCAAAAAATCGCCTTGTCTAGTCTTGGTTGGATAACCCTGTACATGAAAATATAATGAGTCGTAGAAAACCCTAAAACTCTAGTGATTAGAGCGATAGTTTTTCTGTTAAACGCAGAGGCATCTATACGCTTTTAAAATAATTATTGTTACCTTTATGCATCTATCTTTACAAAGCAAAAATGCTATTAATAAGTTTTTAAGTCTTTCTTTACTTGGTAAAATATAAAAGTATAAAAAGGGCGATTTTTATTTCTAAAAAATATACAGACTGTCCGCGGATAGGGTTTACAATAGCACAAATGGATGAAAAATTTAATTTTTCGGGAAAAACTGATTCTTAATGAAAAGTTTTGCTTGTAAAAAAAATGCAATTCACAAAAAAAAATTTTGATTTTTTTATAGGTACAGTGTTCGCAAAAACTTCAAAAACATGATTTTTCTCCAAGAGTAAACTACCTCTATGTTTCATTTATGACCAATATGCCAATTAGAAAACTTATTTATAATAACGTTTGTAATTTAAATCCGAGATTAAAAATAAATATTCGATTTATTTGGTTTTTTTAATTTTTAGAGGTAAATGGAAATTTTGCTGCTCAATAAAAATATTAATATAAAACTTTATTAGACTCTATTTATATATTGGGTGGTGTGTATCTTATTTTAAATTTATAAAAATCTTTTGTAAAAACAAGGAATTTTTTTACCTTTTGAAAATGTTGAAAATTTCAGCAAACTGGTTCAGTTTTCAATTAAAAAAAAACTATGATTAGAATGACGCAGCTTCCCAAATCGTATTGCAGCCTGTTGCTGACAATTCTACCCTTTCATTAAGAAACCGAGCTCAATAACTTGATGTAGTAAAAAAACTCATATTCAGCATATTTTAAAGGCAAACAAAATATCTCAAGTTTAGAATTCCTGCAAGAAGAGAAATTACGAAAAAGTAAATGTCTGGTGTGCGATTTCTTATTATGGCATTATTGGCCCATACTTCTTTGAAAACACGTGTAACCGCAGGAGTTACCTTGAAATGTTAGAAACATTCCTTTCTGACAACCTGGAAGAATTGCTTCTCCAATTTAGGAACGAAATGTACTTTCAACAAGATGGATGCCCTGCGCATTTCTCAATTGAAGTGAGGGAATGGCTTAATAATACATTTGGCCACAAATGGATTGGTCGGAATGGTCCGGTTCTGTGGCTCCCAACAAGTCCCGATTTAACTATTTCAGATGCCTATTTATGGGGGCGCCTCAAACAATTAGTGTACTCCCGTCCAATTGAGAATGATGTTGCACTATAAATGGACCCCCCCTTTAACTTTTTTATCCAATGGTATTAAAAAAAATGGTAAATACAAAAGTTGTAGGATACAACGTAGAGTTTTTTATGAAATAGTTTAAATATATAAAGGGTGTTGCAGAAATGAGTAGCAAACAAAAATATAGTTTTTTCTTATGGAACACCCTGTATATAATACTCTTAAATGATAGGGCTGGTCTTCCTAATAAAAATTATATATAATTTGTTGTAATTATTATTATGATAAAGTCAAAAAACGCATATTTAAATTGTAATTGTAGCAGGCCATGGATTAAATTGTACTTGAAGCAGGCCATGGATGGCGCAATTATTATTTGGATATTATGTTTTTGACAACTTGTCAGAATTATCTGATTATAATAGTAAACGTTTTAAAATGATTTATACAGTGCAAGAAAAGTTTGAAATATCGTCGTTATACATTAAAAATAATAAGAATAGACATGCTGCCAGACGAGAATATATGATTCTACATGACAACGGACCTGCGCCAGCTTTAAATACATTTAAGCGTGTATATGAACTTCTAAGGAATACTAACGCTTTAAATAGAAGAAACAGGACTGTTACTATAAATGAAGATGAAGAATTAGAAATCCTTTTATATTTTCAAGGTATGTTTATTTATCGGTTTATTATATGGGTGTTTCTTCCAAAAGCGTACCTATTTCCTATCAACAATTTTAGAAAATTCAAATTTGAAAATTTTATTTTATATAAGTATTTTCTCCTTCAGTTTTATTTACTTATTAATAAAAACCTAGTGGTCATAAATCTAGGCTACGATTTAAGAAAAAAAACAGCAATTTTTAAGAAGCGACTTCACGGAGGTGAGAGGTTTTAAACGGTAAAGAGGATTTTGGGGACACTACCTAAAATTCACTTTCGTTTTTTAGTATTACGTTTACTAAATCTGAAAATAAGTTGTAAGACGTAAGAAAAACCTTAATTTACCAGATGAAAAACAACCAAATCTAGAATAAACCTATTTTATTATTTATGCTTACAAAATATATTATATAGGAAAGGAAAACTTGTGATCATATTTTAAATAGAAACCGTTTTAATTAATAATAGTTATCAACTATAATAATTTAACATAAATTTTCTACCCTGGGAATTTTAAAAACGTGTTAACCACGTTTAATTTTTGGATCCTGAAGCTACTTATATGATTATTTAAAATACTGGACTCATCCGACACGTAAAATTTGTGTATATTTTTTCTAATCTCTGTGGAAAGTGATTTTGGACGAGTTCTAGGTTGTTTTCTAAAAAGCCTATAAGAAGACAGTGACTGTACTTGTTTCTGAAATTTATATTTTTTTATTAAATGGCCCGAAATAGCACCTACTAGCTTCTCTTTCCCTTAGATGTTTTCTGATTGCGAATATTTTCTTTAATTTGATCCGCTAGCACTTCTCCAAAAAGTAGTGTTCTTTTAACATTTACAGCCATATTAGGGGATCTCAGAACATTTGTAGTGTAGTGTTAGGACTGTTGATCTTAGCTTTATTTCTTATGCGTTGTAATCTCTTTTTATATTTTTCTTTCTTTATTTGTTCTTTTCGTAGCTGGTTCTTAAGTTTCAATATTTGGTTTTTAAGTTTATTTACTTTCTGTTTTTTTTTCTCAATTCTGGACTTTCCATTTTGCCCTTGAAAAAATAATTTACTGTATTGTGGCTAATTTACTGTGTGTACTGTAATTTGACATTCCTAAGCTAAATTATCACTTCTGTGGTAAGTACCTCACAGCCGTGAATAATGTATAGTAGGTAACGGTCGTGAGACCACGGAAGTGAGAATTTTATAGGTTTAATGGCGGTAAATAATTTACTAACAATTTAAATTTGGCGGGTTTGTAGAATTTATAACGTTAATAATAAAGCAAAAGATTAACATAATTAGTTATTATTTTTTTCTTCAATTATCATTTTAAAATAGTACAACGGTAATGAGAAAATTGAACTTACCTCACACCACTAAAAGCACTTTTTTAACTAAAATTTTCCAGATGCTACCAATCACGTGCCGTCACCTTGACTGTCGAACTTAGACTGAACGGTTGAACAGTTTAAGCAAGCATAAACACCATTCGCGCCACCTTACAGTTTTTATTGGCACTTTAATTTGCATTCACAGTAGTGATAAAAAATATGGGGACAACACCATTTATAGTAAAAATCGGTTATTGGGGTTATTATTTGAAAGAATAATGCACTAAATTAAAAATATTTTGAGTTTATGTATACAAACTATAAAATATATTAAAATTTAATTGATAATCAGACTTGCCAGAAACGATGGAACTGTTCAACCTACAGTAGGGGACATGGTACGGTAGTGAGAATTGGGCTGTTGAGATAAAAAAAAATAAAAAGGGAAATTAATTATTCTCATACTTATATGTGGCCTAATTGTATACAGGGTCCTGCAATAGTGCGTCAGGCTTCCATAGCTCCTATACGAATGGGGTTACAAATTTTATTAATATGCCGACTTAAACCGCATAGTACGGGGTACTTCCGGAAAATATTTTCCCATATACAGGGTGGCCCAAAAAAGTGTGGTCACATAAAGTTGTGATTTTTTAAATGGAATACCCTGTATATTATTAAATTTTCACATTCTACATAAAATTATAATAACTTTTTTATAAATGCATGACTGGTCTATACTTAATAGTTTCCGAGATATCGATATTTGAAAAATGACGTTTTTGAACTTTGACAGCTTCTAGCTTTCTAACTGTACGTCTTAGAGCAAAACGGCTTACATGTTCCTATCTTCGATTTCTGTTATCTTTCCAAAAATTTTAACTTCCGGTCAAACCGAAAGTACTATATTTTCTGCTTTCGAGTTACATCCGGTTTGACCGGAAGTTGACACTATTGGAAAGATAATAAAAATCGAAGATAGGAACATGTAAGCCGTTTTGCTCTAAGACGTACAGTTAGAAAGCTAAAAGCTGTCAAAGTTCAAAAACGTCATTTTTCAAATATCGATATCTCGGAAACTATTGAGTATAGACCAGTAATGCATTTTTAAAAAATTATTACAATTTTATGTAGATTGTGAAAATTTAATAATATACAGGGTATTCCATTTAAAAAATCACAACTTTATGTGACCACACTTTTTTGGGCCACCCTGTATATAAGAAAATATTTTCCGGAAGTACCCCGTACTATGCGGTTTAAGTCGGCATATTAATACAATTCCTAACCCCATTCGTATAGGAGCTATGGAAGCCTGACGCACTATTGCGGGACCCTGTATACTCTTGAAGCTTTATTTAAGCCGTAAAATGTTTTATTTTTCCTGTTAATAATTCAGTTTCCAAGCGGGGACTAAAAGAGGTACGTTTTTGGGAGAAACACCCATATAAAAAAAAAATCTTAAACGCGCAACTATTAATAATAATGCTGCATTATTAATTCTAGAGTATTCTGCTAATTCGATAAGAGATGGTGCCAAAGATCTTGAGAAAAGTGTATCGAAAATTTATAGAACTTTAAAAAAACACAAGTTCCACCCGTTTAAGCCGACAAAAGTCCAACATTTAACTGAAACGAACAAACAGAAACGTTTGGAGTTCTGCAGAATTATGCTAGAAACCCTTGAAAGGTATCCAACTTTCTTTTACAAAATAATGTGGAGTGATGAATCATGCTTCAGCACGGCAGGAATTCCAAATAGAAAGGACATACATTATTGGTCTACCGACAATCACGAAAAGTTTTTTGAAGTAAAACATTCTGGTCGCCGATCTGTAAATGTTTGGTGTGGGATAAACGACTTTAGGATTTTGGGTCCGATCTTTTTTAACCATTCTCTGACTGGTATACGTTACCTTGACATGCTTCAAAACGACATTGAAGATTTGTTTGAAGATTTACCCCTAAATGAAGTGAAAGGTATTGTTTTTCAACAAGATGGGGCACCAGCCCATAATGTAGGCGGGGTAACAACTTTACTAAATGAAAAATATGAAACCTGGATTGGGAAACATGGAACAATTACGTGGCCGCCGAATAGTCCAGACCTAACTCCGCTTGATACCTTTTTATGGGGGTATTTAAAAAATAACATCTACCTTAAAGAACATGATAATGTCAACTTATTAAAAGCACAAATTCGAAATCAAATCGATAATATATTTAAATTATTATTTCAATAAAAATATGTGTTCTTAGTTCTGCTATCTTTTAGTTTTTTTGAATGTTCCTAATAAAAAAAATAAATACAATTTAAATATGCGTTTTTTGACTTTAACATAATAATAATTAAAACAAATTATATATCATTTTTATCAGGAAGACCAGCCCTATCATTTAAGGGTATTATATACAGGGTGTTCCATAAGATAAAACTATATTTTTGTTTGCTACGCATTTCTGCAACACCCTATATATATTTAAACTATTTCATAAAAAACTTTACGTTGTATCCTACAACTTTTGTATTTACCATTTTTTTTAATACCATTGGATAAAAAAGTTAAAGGGGGGGTCCATTTATAGTGCAACACCCTGTACAGTTTCTAAAACAGCCAATTGTTGAAGCTGTTCAAACCATTTCCATTAAAGAAATTCGAAGAAGTTTTGACCACATTCGTTTACAGCTGGAAAAGTGTGTTGAATATGGAGGGGGAGTGTTGGAATAACAAATTATGAAATTATTATTTGTTGTTATTTTAAGATTTTTTGTGTTAGTTCCGGGGTCATTTCATTTGTGAAATTAAAAATACCTATTCCTGGTAACACCAAAAATCAGTTTTTGAAACTTTTTGATACCCCCCTGTCATTGATATAATGTATGTATTTCGACCGCTAATGCTGCTCTCTAAAAAAAAAATTCTTTTAACTAAATTAAAAAAAAAACTAAAAAAATCGAAGATTTATTTTAAATCTCGGATTTAATTACAAACGTTATTCTAAATAAGTTTTCTAATTGGCATTTTGGTCAAAAATGAAAAATAAAGGTAGTTTACTCTTGGAGAAAAATCAGGGTTTTGACGTTTTTGCGAATCCTGTATAAAAAATCAAAATTTTCTCTTCGTGAATTTTTTTTACAAGAAAAACTTTTTATCAAGAATTACTTTTTTCCGAAAACTGAAATTTTTCATCCATTTGTGCTATTGTACACCCTATCCGCGGACAGTCTGTATATAAAGTTAAAACAACTTGCGTTACAATATTCAAATGTTGTTGAAACTCCACTAGTATAGTTTCCATTTTTTAATGGTAAATAACAGGGACTAAGTATTTAATGTCTATGTTTAATATCATATATATAATACTTAGACACAAGTTTGTTAAATGTAGCCTTGGAAATATTATGAGTATATGATGTATCAATTTCAAGTAACACTTCACTAATTTTTCTGAAAAACATCTCTTGCGATGATTGAACACAGGATTCGTGAATCAAGCTCAGATCAATAATATTAATTAGCAGATATGTCAGAAAATACCATCAAAATAATATTTTAAATAGTAAGGTTAATGTAAAAATCCCATAGCCTCCTATTTGCTTTAAGAACAATTTTCATTATTATTAACGAATACCTGACAAACAAAAATTGTAAAAATAAAGCTTCCGTTCACACACAGATTTATTGATACCAAATAGCTAGCATACATTATTTTTCATTAACAAATGTTCGTTTCATGCAACTAAAATCATAGAATGATATTTTTTGGACACAGAAACCGAATATAATTATTACAAAATGTAAAAGGAAATGGATCGATATTTGCAGAAAATATATTTTCAACAAATTTTAGGAACCAAACTTTATTAAAATAAACATATTTTTAGTTATGTTTATTTTGAGCAAATAAAGTAAGGAAATCATAATAAAAAATAAAATGGCGTAGAAGTTCTTACCTAAAGAAACATCGGTTGGGATAAAACACAAAAATTAACGACAATGTTTTCTTATTTGAAAACATTTATTTTTACAACAACGTAAAACCAAATAAGATAAGTTTTTATTTATTATAAAGTATGTTAAAATGTTAAAGAGAATCAAGTTTATGGTTAAAAAGAAAATAAACACAAATAAATTTTGAATATAAGGACACATCTACCAGTGGCGCAACCAGGGGGGGGCTGCCGGGCTGCAGCCCCCCCTGAATGGACCGACCGCAATACTTCCACTGAGGCATCTGGATTACTGGCCAGCATTATAAGTCCCAAATTTGTGATCGCACTAATGTGTACAGAAAGAATATATGCCTACACACTGCCTTTAAGCAAGATTCTACAAACAGTTGATTTAAACCTTTGTAAAGCATGACAGTTAGCTAATGACGTAACAGATCAAGTTAAAGAAATAAGAGGCCTGGCAGATGATAATTTTCAAAATATTTTTAAGGAAGCTCAAGATCTACTTTCGGAATACGATATTGAAATCAGAGTACATAGACTACCACCAAGACAAACACAAAGATTGGTTATAGAAACCGATTCCGCTGCTGAGTATTTTAAAATAACAATTTTTATTCCGTTTTTAGATGGTCTCATAGCAAATCTCGAGGATCGGTTTTTAAAACATCGAGAAACCATTCAAAATTTCTAATTGCCTCTTTCCATATGATAATCAAGATTTTGACAGTCAATTTAAATGTTTTTTGAAACTTCACAGCTTCTACAAGAATGAGTTCCTTGAAGAGTTTTCCAATAAAACGATGTTAAAAGCTAAACTTGAGCTGTGGTATAAAAAATGCAAAAACAAAAACTGAAGGAAGATTTGGACAAAGTGTATTCCGAATGTGATGCCAATATATTTCCTAATATAAAAAGGCTTTTACAAATTTTTTTAACTTTGCCTTTTACAACCGCCACATCTGAAAGGTCCTTTTCAAATTTAAAATATTTAAAGACATATCTGCGTAGCACCACGGAAGAGGACAGACTAAATGGTTTGGCAGTTCTTTATGCGAACCACGATATTGATATTACCGTGGAAGAAATTCTGGACGAAAAGGCAAAAACAAAACGAAGAATTTTATTGTAATATTAGTATTATTAGTGATTACTTACAACTTATTGTATAAGGTTTTTGTTTTGTTTTAGTATAAGTATGAATAATATATGCGTTACTTATTTTAAATACATTTTTACTAATTAAAATGAAATCTCTAATTTTTTTCATAAATATTTAGTTAGGGCCAGCGGCGTATTATTGCAGAAGTTTTAGGGGGCTGTCGCTCTCGTCAATCATACGTATTTTATCCAAAAAAGGGCGTGGCACCCAAAAAACCTTAAGAAATTAAAGCCCCCCCCCCCCCGAACTAAATTTCTGGTTGCGCCACTGACATCTCCACAACACTTATATCACGGAACACAAAATTAGGTTTGTAGTCATGCACCTCGCTTTTGCACTAAAAGTACCTTGCGCTGAAAGGTACCTAAACGATTTCTCCATATTTTAAAAAAGAAACTATTTAGTTCCTAAAAAGTACATTTTAGTTATTAAAAATATTTTATTCCATTAATGGTTTAATGGTGTTGTGTTACTGGAAAAATATCTAATAGGCGCAAAAATATATTGTCAAAAAAACGACCTCGTATGTGTCTAAACAAAATTTAGGGATTAAAGGATTTCTTTTTGTGGTAACCCATAAATATATATCCAAAAAAAACGTGTATTGAATGATTCTCCTCAGTGCAGTAGGTGCATTGCTTTAATAAGATGTATTAAAAATATCATAAAGAAATTTTAAGAATGATAAACTGGTGATGTCCAGATATTATTAGTTATTTTTGTTACCTTTCAACACCACTTTATATATATCTAAGGAAGGAGGCTAAATGGGCCACCTATAGACTATATCAAGCAGCTACTAATAAGCCGCAGTCATGTATCATAGAGGGCACCAGCATATTGGCGCAGACACGTTAGCCTCAGACATAATGACAAGAAAATCCAACAACGACGAACCGCCTTATAAAATCATGCACCCAAGAAGGAAGGAATGGGTCAATAATAGTGCTGTCCTGCTAAAGGCGGAATTTCTATTACTTACAGACGGCTCCAAAACTAAAGAAGGTATTGGAGACGGAATATGTGACAAAAACCCAAAAATAGAATTAACTATCAGCCTGTGACAACCATATTTTAAGCAGAGGTTCATGCAATTGAAATGTGTGCAAAACTGCTGATAGACCGACGATATGCACATAGATCAATCAAGATATTCTCCGACAGTCAAGCTGCATTAAAAGCTCTTGAATCGAGATGGTGTACCTCAAAAACGGTGTGGAGCTGTCACGAAACACTATCCGAACTAAGTCTGAACAACAAAATAACCCTAATATGGATACCGGGACACATGGGCCTGGAGGGTAATGAGGCCGCCGACAAGCTCGCTAAGAGAGGTGCAGCACTAAAATTCACAGGACCCGAGCCGGTAATGGGTATATCTCATGCTATACGGCCAGAAAAACAATACTAGCCGAGGCAAAAAGCAAATGGGAAAGACACTGGTTAAATCTACCAGGCCTAACACACTCAAAAGCATTTATAAACAGCCATATAAACCAACAGCTAACTGACAAACTTCTAGTGCTCAACAGGTCATGCCTTAAAGCATTCGTGGGATTGTACAACGGCCACTGCAGATTGCGACACCATATATGTATAAAATTGGAATAGCCTCAACTGATGAATGCCGACTCTGCATGGAAGATGCAGAAACCGCAGAACACGTAATGTGCGCTTTCCCCGCAGCAGGAAGAATCAGATTCGCCCTATTCGGCGAGGTAACTTTGCTGCCGGATGACATGAAAAATGTCTCTTCCAATACCATCATTAACTTCATTAAAAAGTTACACCTATTGGGGGAAATATAAGCAAGGTGTGAGCCACAATAGATCGCATGGTCGCAGTGGAGAGTTAGCTGTAACCCACTCACTTTTAACCTAACCTAACCTAACCTACCTTACAACAAACCCAAATAATATAAACATGTATTTTCAAAGCGTCGATAGCTAGGAAGTTATATTCAGTTGGAATGATGCTGCCAACTCAAATTAGTGGATAACAACCTATATAACCCAAAACCCCTTAGTACAGAAATATAAGTGTGCCATTAATGCAGCCTATTAGGTGTTCTATGTTTTTTTTTATAGTTCTTGTATAGTTCTCTGGGTTAACAGTCTCTATGATACGGTCAAGGGCCTTTCTTATTTGACCACCCGATATACAGCGAATAAGCTTTTTATGTTTTAATATATCCGACTAACAACTTATAATATCTACTAATTTTCATAACTGCCTGATAAACAGATTAAAACTAGTAAAGTTTTCACTTGGATATTGGTCATTGCGCCCTTGATGAAAATAATTTTGGCACGTCTGCGACCTGTTTTGTTTTCTAAAATATAACACTTGGCTTGACAAAAGTTTGTTATAAAAATGTATTAATTGTGAGTAAAAATATTTTCACAATAGTAAGCTAATTTTAAAAACTTTAGAAAAAGCGTAGGTACGCGTAAGGCTTTTCGGATTTGGTGACGATTTCATTCAAAATAGTTTTAATTGTATCTGTTTTGGTAGTTTTTACATGCTTTTTAAAATAATCAATTAATTCAAAAATTAAGACACAGCAACACAACAATTAAAATAAACCTTATAGTTTAGGAATTATTAACCACTTCAGAAAAATATTTTTTGGCAAATAATCAATTTTAATTATTTTATTTCAATTTAGATTTGTTCAGGGTGTCCAGAAATAATGAGCAAAAAATTTAGGAGATAATTCTATACCGAAAATAAATGCTACCTCTTCCTAAAATATTGTTTCGAAAATTGATAACGGAGGTACAGGGTCTTAAAGTTAAATTTTATTTGCTGTTTTTTTGCAATACCTTTTGCCACGCCCATGATATTTTAACGATATCTCGTATATGGGGCTTTTTCGGGAAAAGGAATACAAATTTGCCCACTGTTTTTTTCGCATTTCGTAGAGGGCGCCACATAGGAGCCTATACTTTAATTTGAATGGTCCGTAATTTGTCCTACACTTTCTGCGAATTTTGACTAAATATTTTTATTCTCCTAACCTTTTGACATAAAAAAGTTGCTCTAGTAACTTATGTATTTAAAAACTGCAAATAAAATGTAACTTTAACACCCTGTTACTTCGTTAATAATCAATTTTCGAAAAATGTCTAGAATTATCCCCTAAATTTTTTTGCTCATCATTTCCGGACACCCTGTATAATATAGGGGTAGAAAATGTATTATGAAATATGACCGAAAAATCACTGGAAATAATCTTCAAATTTCTAATTCTACCGCTAGGAGGCGTAATCACTAGGGTATGAAACAAAATCCTTAATTTCTACTAATAACTTCAATACAATAATGTAGATCAATACTAAAATTTTTGTAATCTCAGTATTATCCTCTATAAATTTTGTAATAACAATTTTTTTTAGTTAGTTACCGTGGTAACGGTGTGGAGAAGGGTAACCATTAAAAATACTGAAAATAATGTTGTATATGAATACTAGCGTGTACCCGGCCTGCGTTGCAGCGCTTTCTCTGAGATAATAATGCGAGTTCACCATCACGTCAAGATTTATAAATACAAACCCGAACAAACCTCTAAATTTATCAGTGTTTCTCTACAATATTATGCATGTATTATACATAAAAACCTTCCTCTTGAATCACTCTATCTATTTAAAAAAACCGCTTCAAAACCGCGTAGTTTTAAAGATTTAAGCACATATGAAAGGGGACAGACGGGCGACAGCAACTTTGTTTTATACTGTGTTAAGAAGATAAGAATTAAGTGTTAGTTATAATATTAGCTCCATCATTTATTTCAGAAAGTTGGTCTGGCCTATCAGAATCATCGTCCAATAACTTGTACAATTACTGGTTTGTAGGGATGAAACTTTTTTTTTTTTAAATTTAGATAAGTTGGTTTGGTGAGTATCGTAGTCATGCCCAAGTTGTGTGCTTCAGCGATGAGAACAGTGGCTTAGTTAAGGAAATTTGGCCACCCCCTCCCCCGCAAAATTATAATGGGCCCTCTCACTTTTGTAATGAGGCGATGAGTAGGTAAAAAGGTATAAAATTAATTGACAAGGTGGTAACTTACCCAACTTTTGGAGATGCAGCTGCTCCTAACGTCGAACACTTATAGTTTAAAACAATGCATCTATTTTTATTATTAGAAATTCTTCTAGCGCTCTTATGGATCGTAATTTGCAGAGATCATCAGCAAACACTTTCTTTAGCGACAAAATTTGTTTAGGAAACTCCGTTGATAGGTCGCGATGATGGTAAATAGCTTGAAGTTTGGTGGAATTTCAATACAGTGCATCCTCAGAAAGACTAAGAAAATTTTTCGGGGTAAGGAAATTGAAATTTTCACTTGCTTTTTCTACACTTTAAAAACGGTTCCTAAGTTGGGCAGAAAGCATAATTGCTTTACTATACTTACTTTAAATACTTCAACTTCAAATAGCTTTTTTAGGTTTGTAGATCTCTCATCAGTAGACAATTCTTTAAAAAAATTCTTGCCTCTTCGCTGCCTCTTATTTTCTGTCAGTTGTAATATTCCATGACTAGCTATGGTCGCGGCCTTTTCTTTCAGCTCGTAAAACTTTCCCAAAAAGTTATTTATAGCAAGGCTTTTTATACTTTTTAAAAATGTGTTTACCAAATCATTAAAAGGGTTAGAAAAATCACCAAATAGGGTAGTCCCCTACTTCACTGTGTGAGAATCTTTCTGTAGTGATAATATGTTTATTTTTGTCTTCTTTCGTATACCAGGACGACCACTTTACACTATTTTTAACAGTACGGGAAGTTCCCCACTTTCCCACTTAATTGCTACCCTAGACGCAATAACGTAGCAGGGGGGGGGGGCGAATGGGGCGACCGCCCGGGGCGCCATATTAACAGGGCGCCAAAATGGTCATTAGAAATACAGGCATTTAAAAATTTACTAATACAATTACGGTCCGGATTGTTTTTAACATTTGGCAACACCGATATTTAAAGAAAAGGCGCCGCGCCGCGATTCGATTGCGTCACTATGCTACGTGAGTTGTGAGATGCCACGACAAAAGTCCGAACAAGCAATTTTTCTTTTCAAGAATGTTAAGTTTAAGTCTGTTAATCAGTGGCGGTTTCTCCACAGGAGCACGTGTACCCCCATATTCCATAAAGAATTCCCCCATAAATAAAAAATAATGTTCATTTAAATTTATCTTCTTATATATGATACCGTAATCTAAGTTAGAAGCCTACTATTTTAACGTACCGTCAAACAATCGAACGAAACGTAGTGTAATAGCTCTCGCTAAGCCGGCTGTCAATAGCAATCGTATGGCGCGTAGGAAATCATAAGTCGCACATGCGTTAAAGTAGCCGGGGTTTCTGCTGTTTCCCTGTGCATCTTGTACTAGCAGGTGTAGTGGGGGAAAGCACGATTCTAATAGCACAAATTAAATGTGCGCCGTTGAGTTCATTGCGTCTTAATTGCTGTATAAATTTATTATTTGGAGTTTTTCTTTATATTTTTGTTATTACTTTGGGGTAGTAAAGACTTTTTAAAATAAAAATAAACGGTTCTTCATGCCTAAAACGACTATGAATGTGGAATATTTGAGAAAAAATATAATACAGGTATTCCTAACTTTAATGAAACTGTTATTCAGGATAGGTTAGGTTAGGTTAGGTTAGAGTGGCAGACCTCTGGCATTGACCAAACAGTCACACGTAGTCCTGTAGGACCGTTGTGGTACCACACGTGTTCCGCGGAACCTATCCGCATCAGCCTCCTGATGGTTAACGCGACGTGACGTAGATCGTAGAAGAATCTTGACAGCTCATTCAAACCAGCCACTGCTGTTAATAAACTTCGTAAGTCGACCCAGTTGCAGGCTGCTCACTTCCTCCAGATCATTAAAGAATGGTTCGCCCAGGGCATTGAACCTTCTTCTAGCGAGGCCGGGGCATTCACACAAGAAATGCTGAATACTTTCCTCCTCCTCTTCATCTCTGCAACTTCTACAGAAATCGTTAGTTGGTACTTGCATACGTTCAGCGTGTCTACCGAACAGGCAATGTCCGGTGACTACGGCAGTGATGTTTCTTAGGTCCTTCCGACCGTGTTGTAATAGCACTGCGGTTTTCCTGTCGTCAAGTAGGGGCCACAATTGCCTGTAGATGCTACAAGTTGCCAGCCCTGTCCATCTGCTTTGTGCAAGTTGTTTAGCTATTTGATCTATATCCTCTTTGACTGATCCCAGTGGTCTAGCCACAGTATTCTCTGCTAGTTCGGCAGACCTGCTTGCGCCCTCCCTGGCGAGCACATCAGCAGTCTCGTTGCCCTGTATTTTGCTATGTCCAGGAACCCAACACAGGGTGATTCGATGTTTAGCACCAAGTGTGCAGAGATTATTGCGACAGCGCCTTACTAATTTTGACTTAGTGCTGCTGGAGCAAATTGCCTTTATGGCTGCTTGACTGTCTATATAGATTGCTATAGACGCAGCTGCTTTCAAGCCAGGGTGATCCCGCAGGGTGTTGACCGCTTTATCCACTGCAAAAATTTCTGCCTGGAAAATGCTGCAGTAGTCAGGGAGTCTGTACGACCTCTGTATTTGCATGTACTCGGAGAAGATACCAGCTCCAACCCCGACGTCCATTTTTGAACCGTCAGTGAAGATCGAGTGATCCGCCTCCATTATTACTTGATTGCCTTCCCACTCCTCCCTACCCGGAATGAGCATAGAAAAGCCCATTCCAAAGTCTGGCAGCGAAACAGTGTAATCGGTCGGCTCTCGCAGATTTTGGCCTGGATATATCCTTAGTATGCTACTGTGTCCGTAGTTGGTGCTGGTCCAGCATTTCGACTCTTTCAGTCGCAGAGCTCTTTTTGCAGCCACACTTTTTCCGTAAATATCCATGGGTATCAGATGCAGCATCACTTCCAGTGCCGCCGTCGGTGCTGAGTGAAGGGCACCTGTCACTCCTAAACAAGCTGCCCGTTGTACCTTTGTTAGTTTCTTCATGTTTATTGCTTTTTCCAAAGCAGTCCACCAGACCATGACCCCGTAGGTTAGTATAGGTCTTACAATGGCTGTATAAATCCAGTGAACTATGTGGGGTTTCAATCCCCATTTCTTACCAATAGCTTTTTTGCAGGCATAGAACGCAACTGACGCCTTTTTAACTCGTTCTTGTATGTTCGTGCCCCAGTTAAGCTTGGAGTCTAGTATCAATCCTAGATACTTTGCCTTTTCTTTTAGCACTAAAGTACTGTTGTCTAGGACTGGGAGCCTGAAGTTCTCAATCACCCTTCTGCGTGTGAATAGAACTAGCTCCGTTTTTTCTTGGTTGATTCTCAAACCGCATCTCGCAGCCCACCGTTGGAGTTTTCGTAGCGCTGTTTCTGTTAGATCGCTGATGGTATTCAAATATTTGCCCGACACGAGTATAATCAAGTCGTCGGCATATGCAATCACCTTAAATCCAGCCCTTTCTAACGCTATAAGAATTTTGTTCATTACTCTTAGCCACAGAGTTGGCGACAGCACCCCGCCTTGCGGGGTTCCTCTTCCGGCAGTCCTGGCTATCTCGCTGCTTCCTAGTTTAGAGCAGATTTTACGGCTTTTTAACATCCTGTTAATCCAACGGCAGATGTAGTTGTCAACCCCTGATTCTGTTAGGGCGTCGTACACTGCCTCGGTCGTGACATTATTAAAGGTCCCCTCAATGTCTAGGAAGGTTCCAAGAGTATACTCTTTATTTCTAATTGATTTTTCAATTACGCCTACAACCTCATGTAGCGCTGTTTCCACTGATTTGCCTTTAGTATAGGCGTGTTGAGACGAGCTCAGCCCTTCCTCTGGTACCGAATTCTTAATTTGTATATCTAGCAGCCTCTCCAACGTTTTTGTAAGAAACGAAGATAGGCTAATCGGTCTGAAGTCGTTGGCAGTCGTGTGGCTGCTTTTGCCAGCCTTTGGTATGAATACTATTTTAATCTTGTTCCAGCTTGCAGGTAAATACGTATAATACAAGCTGCTTCTGTATATCACCAGGAGCCAAGGTATTAGGATCTTTTTTCCTTTTTGTAGCATGGCGGGCATTATTCCGTCTAGTCCTGGTGATTTATACGGGTCGAATGAGTCAATCGCCCATTCAAGCTTCTCGCTAGTGACCACCGATTTAATGCTGTTTAAATCCGGGGGTTCTCCTTGATCAATGAGGGCTTCCTCTGCCGGTGTATTTCCAGGAAAATGGGCGTCTATTAGCAGTTCAAGGGTTTCCTCGCTGCTCTCTGTAAAGGCCCCATCGTTTTTCTTTAGGAAGGAAGGAGCGCCCGGCTCCTTCGATAAAACTTTTCTGAGCCTAGCGGCCTCGTTTGTGCTCTCCACTCGCTCGCTGTAGTCTTGCCAGTTATTCAGGATAAGTTTGCTGCAAATAAAAACAGAAGATTTGGACTTTACTTTAAAACAATAAAAAATAAATTGCCCTTTTTTATTTTTTTTTATCTTATTTTATTTTCAATAAATTAAGTAGGTAATCATAAATTTTAAAATTATTTACTAAAAATTATTGACAAATTTGAGCGTGGTCTTAAAAAAATTGGCGCATTTCGCCTGCAGCGGGCTTTTAGTACACCCCCCAAGTTAACAAATGACGAGCCGCCACTGTTGTTAACATATTTTTTTAAACTAAAATTTATGGATGTATAATTTTAGTTTTAAGATTGTCTGGTAGGGCGCAAAGCTGCTATTCGCCCGGGGCGCCAAAATTCCTAGATACGTCCCTGCCTAGACGCTGTCGATGTGCTAATAGGCGGGAAATTTGGGTATTTTTCAGTGAACGTATTACGAACTTTTCGCTATGACTTCTACTTTTACCTCCTCAACCCAACGTAATAAAAAGTCCTATTAGTTCATCTTCAACGACAACAGCAGAGCGAAATTCAAATATGATTATCATTCACTGACATTTTTTTACGTCTGAAACTTAAATAGCAAATTATCATTGTCAATGCTTTAAAGAGTAATTATTGTGACTTAAGTTCAGAACGTTGCCAAGTCGAAAAAGGTATTATTGGTGCATACCAGCATTAAAGTGTTAATATTTCGTAGAAGGTTGAAGATGGCTATAGGGCATGATTTATGAAAATTGTCTAGAATTGATTGTGGAATGTAAAAATACAATATGTTTCAATAAAAAAATAAAGTTCACGTAGCATTTTTATTTGTCATTATGTATGATTTTTCCAAAAAATTAATTTGACGGGTCCGAGTGATTGTTGATTAAGTGGGCGGTATTCTATATAGAAGGCTGATTCGTTTATTTATTACAACGATTTATATTTGAATTATTACAATTGGATTAACTTTTTTAACTAGACTCACAGGCAAAATAATCGATCCACGCAAATTTTCGATGAATTTAAATCACAAATAACTTTTTTATTTAATGTCGGATTTAAACGAATTTGAAAGAATATTGTAGATAAATTAATGGATATTCGCTAATATTTTAAAAACTTACTAAAAATAGACGTACGTTTATAATATACAGGTTTAAACAAAAGTATGTTTTTTACCATAAGTTTAAGACACTCTGTGGAGTGGCGAAACAGCATATTGTTCTAAATTAAGTTGTAGTTATCAAGTCACATCTATTCTTAACATTTTTGTTTTTGGATCACCTCCATATCTTTATTTTTGTGGAAAATATGGATTTTTTAAAAAAGCATTGCACATTCCAATAATTTTTTTGGACGAAGAACTAAGGTTGCCATGGAGGATGATAATGACAGTTTTGTTGAATCATGACTTGACATGATCATGATATGTCATTTACGGCTTTCAAAAGCAAAAAAATTATTTTTGGTAAATTAATGTGTGTTACTTCTGGGGTGTCTTCTTACATTTAAAAACGGATATTAGTCTCCGACTGATGTTCCCAAAGCCAATGCTTTAATCCAGGATGGACGGTCACAGTATTACGTGGCAAGAGTTTTAAACGTTACAAGAAGTAAGGTACAAAGGGGTGTAAATCGGTTTAATCAACATCGCGAGTACAGTAAGGAGTCAATCGGTAGGAAAAGGTGTACGAATGAACGAGATGATCGCTTTATTGGACTAAATGTTTTACGTGACCGAAGAGTAACTTCTGTGGAGGTAAAAAAAACAGATTGGAGGACGTACGGCAGGTCCAAATAAGCAACAGAACGATAAGAAGGAGGTTATCTGATATTGGATTACACGCAAGGAGACCTGCAACCGCTCCCGAGTTGCTAAGAAACCACAGGGTTGAACGCCTAAGATTTGCTAGGGAACATCAAAATTGGGGTATTGATGAGTGGAAAAATATCCTATTTACTGACGAATCTAGGTTTTGTTTAAAATCGCCGGACGGTCGTCAAAGAATCTATAGAAGAACAGGAGTAGGGTAACTAGGGTAAGCTATGGCGGAGGCTCCGTTATGGTATGGGGTGGCGTGCAGCTCGACAGCAGAACAAACTTGGTTGTAGTCGATGGGAGGGCAATGACAGCGGATATACATGATACAAAGAAAGAAGAGATATGACATTGCGCATGTGGGCGGAGCCAAATCGACAGCCGCTTACGTCATGTGGTGATAATGTTCTGGCGGGCTTCGTATAACCTACGTTTGGTTTTATGTACTATTGTTATTATTTGTTATACAGAAAGAGATTTTTAGTGTTTTCTTGGATTATTATTGTTGTTTGTTAGGGACAATTAGTTGTTAATATGCGTTGTGCAGTGGCGTTATGCATAAGTGACAATATGACAAAAATTTTTGCAAAAGACATTATGTTTTTTCGTTTTCCAACTGACCCAAATCTTCAAAAAATTTGGATGAACGTTGAATGATACAAATCAATGTAAAATATTTCAAATTTTAGCTTAAAAAAAGTGTTCTCTTCCTCATAGGTGAGATACAAAAGTTTAATTGACGAAATTGGTTTAAAATAATAAACTGTTATGTGTGCCTTATTTTTTAATAATTGTTAATGTCCCTCTAATTACTATTATGATAATTACCAGTCCTAGTATATTTTTTTAAATGTCTGAATGAGTTTTTTACATCCTTATCCTTGGTCAAATTATAGTCAAATGCAGTGGCGGACTGGAGCGGGTGGCCGGGTGGCCATCGCCACCGGGGTCAGAAGGCTTTTGGGGGCCAATTGGTCCAAACATTTAAACAACAATTTTTTTTTTTTTTTTAAATGTTGGGGCCATTGAGGCCATGTAGCCACCGGGGCCAAATGATTCCAGTCCGCCCCTGGTCAAATGTTAACAATATAAATTTATAAACAGACACCTCCAAAAATATTATCGTTACCTATTGCGTAAAAAAAATCTTAATAAGCAAATTAATTGATTTTGGTCATTTAAAGCTCGAAACTGTTCTAAAAATGTTTAAGACTGCACATTTGTACCTATTTTTTTTTCAAACAATTTATTGCTTAAGGTGGAAGGACCAAAAAATATAGGTTATTTTTTTATGATTTTGTAAAAATAAATAAGTAAGGGTAATCATTTAGAGGCTAAAATGTATGTCAGCATTAAAAGAAAATTATTTTCATTGATACCAAATATATGCTCAATTTTAACATTTAACCCAAGAACATCATGAAATACGTTCTGATTTATGAACCTCTATCCTTAAAGTACTTAAAATAATATGCACTTAAATCTTTCAAATCAAAAATTGCAAAATATGAAGTAAAATTTTTATTTTTAACGGCTAATCCTATGTAATTTTAAGTCTCGTTAGCACCACATGACGTCATTGCGCGGACCGGACCGAATTGGGAATACGATCGATCATATCTTTCTTTCTTTGTATCATGGCGGATATATATATTCGCCAGGTTTTAGAACTACATGTTGTTCCCTTTGCTCCATTTGTGGGAGACGATTTCATGTTAATGCATGATAACGCTCGACCGCATGTTGCAAGAGTAGTTAATGAATATTTAGATGAGGTGGAAATCCCAAAAATGAATTGGCCTTCCCGCAGCCCCGACTTAAACCCGATCAAACATGTCTGGGACACATTGGGCAGAAAAGTACGGTCGCGGGTACCTGGTCCAGTCAATTTGCAGGAGCTTACTGAAGTACCCATTGAATAATGGCAGCAAATTGATCAATATGATTGTATACGGAACCTTATTGAAGGTATGCCAAGACGTATGGAGGCTGTCATTCGAGCACATGGAGGAAACACTCGTTACTGAATTATTTGTTACTGTTTATTGTTATTGTTATTTTTTAAGTGCATTTTTATTTAATTCACGCATGCCATTTTTGTGCTTCGAGTTAAAGTTTTATATAGGGGATTAATAAACTTTTGTTAGATAAGTTTGTACTGTTTCTTTAAAAAGAAAATCGTATTTGTGACGAGAATAAAGTCACTGGTATCCTCCATGGCAACCTTAGTTCTTCGTCCAGAAAAATTATTGGAAAGTGCAATGCTTTTTTAAAAAATCCATATTTTCCACAAAAATAAAGATATGGAGGTGAACCAAAAACAAAAATGTTAATAATAGATGTGACTTGATAACTACAACTTAATTTAGAACAATATGCTGTTTCGCCACTCCACAGAGTGTCTTAAACTTATGGTAAAAAACATATTTTTGTTTAAACCTGTATATTATAAACGTACGTCTATTTTTTAGTAAGTTTTTAAAATATTAGCGAATCTCCATTAATTTATCTACAATATTCTTTCAAATTCGTTTAAATAAGACATTAAATAAAAAAGTTATTTGTGATTTCAATTCATCGAAAACTTCCGTGGATCGAATAAAAAAAAAATTACTATCTAATTTTGGATGGGTTGTTCAGGGAGGCATCGACAAATAGTATGCCGGTGTTTTTTTTTAAATAAATGTACAGAAACTTTAAAAAAAGCAGTTTTATGAAACCACTAAAATTACCTTAAAATCCTTGAAAGCAAAATACGTCGATTTTCAGAACTGAAATAAAAACAACAATTTTTACTGGTAACACGATATTTTCTAGTCTATCTAGATGTCATCTCTCCTAAGAATTCAACAGAATATGTATTTATTTTAACAGGAAAAGTTCCGTAATTGTCCAAAACACGAAAGTACTATGACCGACTGACTAACATCTGCCTTGGTCCACCAGCTCTAGAATATGTCTGTCTTTCATCTTCGTATGCCAAAAGCATAAAAATAATTACTTTGATCAACACAGCACTGCAGTGCGCATGCGTCTTCAACAGTTCGGCAAATCGAATTGACGATAAAAAAAATGGCGTCGCTAATCCCACCTTAAGTAACTTTAATTATCGAAATCTTATTATATACCTTAGCAACATTTCAACACATTAAATATGTCAGGAGATTAGCATTCTTGCTTTGATGCGTTCTAAGCTGAAATTAGGAACTCTGCGTTTATGTTTACGTTAGCGCTAGCGTTGGCGCTAAAAGTTCTATTTCAATGAACTTTAATTTTGTGGCGCTGGATTCGTAGCAAATCCGAAGCGGTGATGTCAAACCAATAATATTTTGTATCATGTGACAGTGGGCAGCTGTCAAAGTTATTGTTAAAACTGCAAACCGAACGAACGCCAACTCCAAGTTTATAAATACCGATTACGAACGTCAACGACGAACACTGACGTCAACGTTAACGCCAACGTTAACACCAACAAGTTTATAATTTCAGCTAATACATTCCATTACTTTCCAGGTTGTGGGTCACATCTCCGGATCTCATATAAACCCTATAGTCACAATAGCAGCAGCAACGCTAGGCAACATTCCATTAATTTTGGTTCCAATTTATTTTGTAGGGCAATTTTTTGGTGCTCTCACAGGATTTGGATTACTATGGGTATGTATTTTTTTATTTTGACATTTAAAGTCAATGAATATAAGTATAGCTACGCAATAAAAGGCTAACATACCAATGCTAAAATAGGAAGCCCTTTATACGGTGCGAGCAAAAATTATTTGCATCAAAGAGGACCTTGCATCTAAGGACGTAATGCTTAGCTGTAGAGCTTAATACCTGTTGGGTTTCAGTTACTACCTGAATTAACAATCAATCAGTTATTCCGTCATCTTTGACAGTCGTAACAAGTAATTTGATTCATCGCTAATTTTTCCAATTTCTTTAACAATTCACACGATGGACTTTACGGAACGCACAAAACATTCATGGTTAAAGCGTATTTTTGAAACGGGGTTAGAGTAAATGGTGAGTGGCAATACAATCCGGACATGGACGATTTTCACGAACATTTTCCTAACGTTGCTTTTATTGCTGGGGATTTTTATCATTGCCTGAAAAGAACCGTGGCTGTGTTTAGGGAAACATTTTCTATACAACAGAAAAAAGGAGCAGGAAGACCATCTGTAAGAACAGAAGAACTTGTTGCAAACGTTCGTAAAATAAAGCAAAATACGCCAACAAATTGTATAAAACACCTGTCCCAAGAGGTGGGAAGATCTTATGGAACATGCAGGACTATTCTTAAGAAGCAGCTAAATTTATTTCCTTATAAAGTGCAAGTATTCCAAGAAATACAAGCCGCAGATTTTGAAAGACGCAGGAACTACTCTCAATTATTAACCCAAAATTTATTGGAAATAAATGATTTAAATAGACCTGACATTTTTTTCGGATGTAGCCTGGTTCCACCTCTCCGGTTATGTGAATTCTCAGGATACACGCATGTAGAATAGTAATAATACCTATTTTTTTGTAGAGTCCACATTGCACCCTCAAAAAATTGGTGTCTGGTTAGCTGTTTCCCGAAGAAGAATTGTTGGTCCTATTTTTTCCATGACACAGTTACAGCACAGTGGTATAGAGACAATATTTTGAATCCATTTGTGGAGCAATTACTTGACGACGAACTACGTTTTGGATATTTTTAACAGGACGGTGCAACCGCCCATACAGCCACCGAAAGAAACTATTAACTACTTACGCAATTTCTTCGACGACAGATTGATCAGTTTTCGATCAGACATTGAATTTTCACCTAGATCACCTTGTTTAACGGTTATGGATTACTTCGTTTTTCCTCATTTAAAGAACACTATTTTTATTTTGCAAATTTAGAACAATTACAAGAAAGGATTATCCAAGAATGTGGTAACAATTCTCCAGAGATGCTGGTCAACACTTTCGAAAATATGAAGAGACGTGTGAATTTATGCTTGGAGCATGGCGGTGGCCAATTTCAGCACTTTATGTAATTATTTTTCTTTTTCTCTGTATATTCTTACTTTGTTAATTTTGTAAACAACAAAAATAAATTTGTATTTGTCTACTTATTTTATTACTCATTAGTTTGGCATATCATGTCATAATATGAATTTGACAAAATTTTTACCTAGATTTGGTTAGATATATCGTCCCTATATCATTGTGATCTAAACCAAGCCCTACGTTTTTTAATCCAAGCCCTCTTTGATGCAAATAATTTTTGCTCGCATGGTAGCTCGCGCAAACATCCTCATGGTTTTTAAACGGCTTTTGTTCTGCTTTACCCAACAACCTTCTAAACTCCAGACTCAATGTTTCCATGACTGCTTATTACTGAACAAGATTTTTGACAAATCACAAAACATCGCACAAAAATGAACAAAAATAGCCACTAAAAATAACTTAAATTCCGTTAGACTAATGCAGCAATGTCGCAACAACTAACTACCGTCAATAGGTACTTTCCTTTTGCTTCTGTTAAACAGCACAGCAAGTTAATATTTACTTAGCTAAGTTGTTAAAGGTAGAGAGGAAGAACGCAAACAGCGTCGTATAGTCATATGAGAAACATAGAGGGACATACTTAACCGCGGCTAAGGGGGACGAAAAAAATTCAAAAACGACTGACTTTTTCACATAATCATGTTTTAACTTATTTTTATTTCTATTTTTCCTCACATTATGTCATTTCGACGATCCAATTTTTGATACCATAAAAGCTCCATTAAGGTTTTATACCACTTATCATTTTCTCTTCTGCTAAAACCATCGGAAATAGGTATATTTTCCTGTCTCCTGATGATGAACGTTTCTACATTCGAAACATGTAGAGACCTTTGAACTAAAAAAATGTATTCTAATAATTATTTGTGGAGGAAGACTTTTAGTTTTTTCTTTTTGTAAATTCGAGTCCACGAAAAAGAATAATATTACTGGATGTTACCAATGGTTGAATGTAACCTATGCATAATCTTAAGTATACTTACTTCTTTACTATTTAAATTTTGGTCTAACGCTATTTGCGTATGACTATAAGTTATATTCTGTCACAGTTTTTAAAACTGGCTGAAGATTTAAAAGGTAACTGTTTTAATATTTACAAAATGTACTTATGCCTTTGTGAAGCTAGTAAGTATGCTCTTATTTTGCATTTTGACTACTTCCATGTTTGAAATTTTCAGCTTTCCACACCAGATTATCTAATGGGGAATGTTGTCAATGTAACTACCGGTATTAAATCCGCTGGAATATGCTCACCAATAGTGAATCCTGCTATTAGTCCATTCCAAGGATTTTTAGTAGAGTTTCTTGCCACCTTAATATTGGCACTCGTGTGCTGTGGCGTATGGGATCATAGAAACGGCAACAAACATGATTCCGTTCCAGTTCGCTTTGGATTAGCTGTTACAATTCTGGCAATCTCTGCTGTAAGTACAAAAAAAGGATTTTAGTTATTTGAGCAATTGTGAACCATAATTGAGCTTTCCCCTCTTTAACATTTTTATTAATTCATAGGAAACTTTTTAGCATACTAAAAGGTACTTTAATTTGACCGCCAAAACACTTGTCATTTATTCCCTCCCTTTTCCAATGTCACGTTCAAGATCATTTCATTTCCCATTTGGGTCCAACACGTGCTGGTTGCAGCGAACTTCTACCAAAGATGCTCTAGAAAAACAAAACTTTATTTCTTTTTTAAATGTTTTTAAAAATGTCTTAAACATATTTTTCACACAAAATGTGTTAGTTCTGACTCCTGCTGGGGTAACTGGGCTGTAACAAGGCTGGTACCCCAACAGCATTTTAATTCAAGCTAAATGGTAAGCCAATCTACCTTTTTATTACTTTTCATTCATTACATTCCCTTTTTTAACTTTTACAGAAAGCATCTACACTACTTCTACAAAAAACAATTTTTTTCTTTTTTCTTTCCCCCTGACTTGACCACTTTTACATGTCTCGACATAGCTTTATCTAACTATAGATCTTCTATCACGTAGACTTAAGATGTGTTTTACAAGGTATTTCTAAAAGTCCCTAATTTTCTTTTCATTTCCCACCCACAGTGGCTTTGCACTGTCCTTGACTTTTCAGTGTGCTGAAATATTTTGTGTCTTCTGACTATAATAAGATTTTCACCCCTTATGTGTAACCTTTGAAAGCTCTATTACGGCTTAGCTCCACTTATTATTTTCTCTACGACTTACAACATCAGCTTTTTACTTTTTACTTTTTACTTTTTACTTCATTTTCCTGATGATGGGTGTTTCTACACTCGAAACATGTCGATTCTATGTTTCTATGAATCATTCTAGGTTCGCCTAGTTTTTAAATAAAAATTGTGGAGAGAGACTTTGTGTTTTTCTTTCTTTTTCTATATCATTCAACTCCACTTTGAGTATGGACTACTTCTTCAAAATTAATTAATAATTAAAATTCATTATTTCAGGGTCCATACACAGGTGCTAACATGAACCCTGTAAGAAGTTTCGCACCAGCCCTTTTTAACGGTGATTGGGCAAATCATTGGGTAAGTAGCCAACAAAACAGAACAATTCTTAAAGGAAGTTATCTATAATCTAGAATCTTATTTTCTTTGTCACAACGAGCCAACAACACTTAAAAACCAAACGTACACTATGTTCATCACGAGTTTATAAAAAATGATACTGTACGTGGAAATATCAGCAAATTTTTACTTTACAATAATGTGCTATTGCCAAAGATTCTTCTATTATTCGTTTTATGCTTTTTATAGGTAAGGGTAACATTTGTTTATGTCAATAAATTAAGTGGCGACGCTGGAAAGCGACTTTAAGAAAATCGAAGGAGAAATTTTAGATTTTACTCAGTCACTTACTTTCTGTTGATAATTTAAGCAGAGCCGACCTTCAACTGCAATTGTGTAATATGGGATTTTTACAACGGAAGAACCGAAATGGGATTGAACTTTTGGAAAAAAAAAATTATACAAACAGACGACAAGTTTTTGTAAGTGTGTAATATATTATATAATTATTTATTTTACAGGTTTACTGGGTTGGGCCTTCTTTGGCTGGTTTTGTAGGTGCACTTCTCTACAGGGTTGTTTTCACCACCAAACCAACTCCAAATAAAGAAGATTTACCCGAACGAATTCCACTAAATGAGCAAAAAGCTTAAAAATATTTGCATTTTTCTACTACAATTGTTATTTGCCCTATTATGTGATCCATATAATTTATAAGCAAAGGGCTGGAAGCGTATTGGCTGGCCTACCTTGTATTAAATATAAATATTTTTTCCCTTTAAATAGAAACTTCTTAAGGATCTTGCTAATGTTTCTTATTAAGAATTAACAATGTATAAGACCAAACCGTTTCCGATTGCTTATGTTTTAATGGGCATTAAAATATACTTTGAATCCATTTTAGTTTAGTATGAATCTCTTCCATAAAAAAGGATGACGTTTTACCTTATTTAAAACTTAACCAGATAAAATTAAAGGCGAAACAAACCGAAAGGGATTCATAATTATTATAACTAGAGAAGCATGCATATATTTTCTTAAAAAATGGATTATTTATCGTATCAGTTGTTAGATATTTTATTTAGTTTTGTAGTACTTAGTAGTGTAGTGTAGTAGATTTTTCAATCAATCCCCATTTTTAAAACCTTATTAGTTGAGTTTTGAGGTATAGTTGACCTTCTACATATTGAACAGCTTTTGAACACTAATAAAATCTTTAAACGTAAATATCTATAAAACCATCCAAGCAATGTTGCATGTCAATAATACTAACTTCATTCATTCAGTGCATTCAGGAGAATACACTTTTTTTAAAGCCAACCAAAAATGTTGTTTTAGTAGCTTTTTTCGGAGAAATTTGCGTTGAAAGTATCAATTAGTGTTTGCAAAAATTGTCTATTTAGGTATGTATTAGCAGAGCCAGAGGCTTCATATAAAATTCGGTATTTCACGGTACAAAAATTTATAAAATTAATTGTTATGTAGATAAAGTCGCCACAGTGGATCTGTTCCCGTGCGTCATCACTTTCACGTCATCAAAATCGTATGAATCAAATCAAAATTACGAGACGAAAAAAGTCAAAACTAAGTTCATAAAATGGACGTGCCTGCCTACCGTTTGACGTACCTACATAATATCCCGAAAAATTATTTATAATTCCGAGTTTCTCTCGGGGTTTATTCGTACTCTAACGCAGTCTAACCCATTAATTCCCAGCTAAAAATGAATTTCAATACATTTATTGAAATCTTAAACTAATATTCTATTTTAAAGGGGAATTATATTTAACAGCTGTATCTCGGAAACGAATCGTTTGCGGATCCATGTTTATACAATTTTTTTTACTATTTTTTTGGATATACCTATAGAGAATTCTTATAATTTAATATATTTAAATATGTTTCTGTAACAACCTGTATTTTTAAGTATAGTTTTGGGAAATAACCTAATACATAAAAAAATACACAAAATAATTTATAAAAATGTTTTATTAATATGTATTTCGGATAAATATTCTGTAGGTTGGTGAGATGTGCTGGTTGCAGATTTGGATAAGTATAGTAGTAGGATGGAATGTAGCATTTGTTTTTAAATCCAAATTGGTATTTTTTGCTGCACGTGTTCTTTCATGTATTTGTAAATTCAAAGTACTCACAGAGATTGAGCACAAATTGTCGGGCTTGTGTCTTGAGAGTTTTGCCCGACATTCTCTATTATCTAAGAGAAATTGACAAACAAATGTTAATACATTTAATACTATTTTTAAAGCTTAAAATCTAGAAAAGTTTGGTGTTTTATTGACTATTAAAATCGCAAAAGTCAAATTTTTGACATCCTTTCATTTAAGGGAATTTAGCCACTGCCGTAAACTTTTCAAAGAACTTTCACGGTTACAATATTTAAAATAAATAAATTATTATAAAAATCCATAAATATTTACCGCCAAAACAGATGGTGGGTATAATTAGCTCTAAAAAGAACTATTTTTAGAAAAAGGAACAGTTTCAAGGCACACAAATTTACAAAATACGAATTAGATTGGCAGATCAAAACAAGGTTGACAATGACGTTCTAAAATACAACGGAAGTCAACTAAACAAATAATAAAAGTAATTAATTAACGTTTATAGTTTTATTCTTGTCTAGCACGTTATATTATTGCGGAATCTTGGAGACGTTCTTTTATGCTTTTATTCAAACTTGTTACTGTAATAAATAAGGATGCAGAGTTATTAACTACGTTGAGTCCTGATCGTTGATTGATGACGCACGGGAAAAGATCCACTGTGGCGACTTTATGTACATAGTTAATTTTATGTTACCCAGTAGTATTAGGTACTCGTAAGCGATCTCTAATTTGCCTCTACTGCGATGCCTTTGAAAATGGGGACTATCAGCTCGTTGTTGGTTACAACAAAAGAAATTTTAATAAATCTGTTTTATATTAAATACTGTCGTTGTTTTGGTATCTAAAGTTTAAATAACATCTTAAGAAGAAATTATTACAAAATGGACTTGTCGCGAGTTGAAAAAGAGATCAATCAAGACTTAACGTTGCCAACTTCTGTTCGAGCACGATTCAAATCTCCATTCCACTCTCGCTGCAATCTTTCTTCGTAGCAGAAAATACGTTTCGATAGCGAAGCACCCACCGCGATGTTTATAATGTTTTTGTTTTCTATATTGGCTGAATATTTCAGGTAAGCGTAGATACGGTGAAATTCTGTTGTTATTTTAAAATGGTTTATTCGTAACAACAAAAACTTACAATTATTTTATGTAATACGAAGGCTAAGAGTGCATAGGAAGTAGTTGAGTGTTTTACATTTATGTAGCTCAATAACCTGTTCAACACCAAAAGTATCTTTATTTTTAATAGATTTAAGAAGTGGGTGTACATTCCACTCATACCAGCATTTTATTTTTCACAATTAGCTAATAAAAACAAACCATTTAAAATAGTAATGGGCATTTTAAAATGCAATAATTTTTTAGTAATAACGACATAAAATGAAAAATACGTAAAATAATTAGAAAATGCGCGGTACAACGTACAACCCAAACGAAATTACAAATATTACTAAATTACTGAAGTGAATACCTCCTGAATTTCTGTAGCAGAAAATAAATTAGGTATCCCCTCTCTGGTCTCGCCATGCATTGTTAACGCCGCACGCCGGCATCACTGATTGATTTTTGTCGTTATTTCGGGCATGTAAACATATTATTTATTATTACTAGATGTGTGGAGGAACACGAAGCTATTATTGATTTCTTGGAAATGTTACCTACTTTAATCGACTTCTTAGATAATACTGAACAAAATGGAAAATAGTGTATCATTCTCCAAAGCTATTACCCTTTTAGCAGCCATTACAACATCTGATTTCTTGGTATCTCTTTTTATCGTCAGTGATTGTATTAAATTATTAATACCTCTATCTATACTCAACTACAAAGTGTCCAACTCGATATTAGCAAAGCATGTGAAATTTCCAATTTAGTCTTAGGCCGGCCGTACACAGCCGGAATGTTTGATCTGAATTTAGAACATAGGCGTAGTTAGACGGTCAACACTGGGGGTGCTGAAGTCCAGTGGCGGCTCGTGACATGTTAACGTGGAGGTGCACAAAAAGCCCGCCACAGGCGAAATGCGCTGCAGGCGAAAAAACTTTTAAGACCACGCCCAAGTTTGGTCAATAATTTTTAGTAAATATTTTAATGTGATGTTAATAGCAGGTTTAGGTCTTTCAATGTTCTTGACAATCACTTTCTCCTCCAACGGTAACTTGCTAAAAGATTTTTTCAAAAATTCCACGGTATATTTTATATCCGACGACGCACTCATTGTTTTTTCGTGTTTATTTAACTTTAAACTTTAACTGAATTCAATAAAACCATATTAAACCTTAATAAACAAAAAAAAAATAGTCAAAATACCGGCTAAAAATTTCCGCGAATTTGAACGACTACGACTGGTTAAATTTAAATTATCAAATTAATGCAGAATTGCAGAACATGACCTACACAAACTATTATGCCGCTCTCGTATTTTACGAGATTTTTATGATCATAGGCCTGCTCTGACAAGTAAACTGGGCGTAAACTATACGGTACACGGAGAGAAATTTTGCACAGAATCCGAAACTACCTAAATATACTTGAATTTGTACCAGAATTCGAATGCTTGAAATATTAATATGAAAAATTCATTACATATAATGTACCTATCATAGTCTGAAAAAATCAGAATGTGTGTGCTGTATAATAAAAATATATACAATTCCGTGCGTTCTGAATTTAGATTCTTAATTCTGTTTCTGAATTCAGATAGACATTCCGGCTGTGTACGGCCGGCCTTATTAAAAGCATTGGAAGAAATAAGATCTGATAGTGATAATTATTTTCACTTGATTTTTGAAATTATTTGTTCCACAGCCCAAATTTTAAATATCGAAATTAAGTTGCCCAGAACTACTAACTAAGAAACAGACAAATCGTGCAAATTATGAATTCGCTAATACAGAGTAATATTATTAATTGTTATTTTTTTACCATTTTTTCATTATTTAATTTCTGAATTAAAATTTAGATTTTCTGACAAACGCTCCAATGTAGCGTAATTATGGAACATTGTTCCTACCTACCTTGATAAACTTAACCAAGAAAAATTTTGGCTGCCATAAAATTTTATCAGGATGATATCTCTTGTTTTGAGGCAAAGTTAGAAGGTGAGTTAAACTTATGGAGGCTATATTGATTGGGAACAGAAAGGCAAAAAACCTACCAATATAAAATTACAATTATAAAAACTGATTCATACTTTCCGAATATAAAAAAATTAAGAAAATTAGTAACAATTCCGGTAACCAGTTGTATACCAGAAAGATCATTTTCTTCCTTAAGATTGTTAAAATCTTATTCACACTCAACAATGGCCGCAACTAGGTTGAATGGTCTTGCCTTACTTTATATCCATAGAAATCAAATTGTGTCACCAGAAGAAGTTTTAGGCCAATTTTCCAAAAAACACCGTAGAAGACTTCAGTTACGAAATATGCTCTCTTCTGATAAAGGGTAATGCACTATTACCATTTTGTTCGTTCCTGTACATTGCCCGCGGCCCGCCCCCGCGCTACTTACGAATTTTCTGTTAATAATGTAAAATAGGTTATTCGATTACTTTAGTTTTAGGTGTAACTAAACCTAATTTGTTTGTCCGAGTTAATTAGTTTATTTTTATTTATAGCAATATACTTTATGTTGTTAATTTTGTATAATTGTTTCTTATACCATAAACCATATCTTTATTTATACCTATGGTTGACCCCACTTTCCTGAAAAAAGCCAAATCTGCCCTTGCCTTGCACCTAAATATATTTATTTAAGTTTTGTTCAGTTCGCGTTTTGACAATAATATTGACAACTGTCAACTCTCACGTGATACAAATAATAAAATATTATTGGCTTGACGTCACCGCTAGGAATTTATCACGAACGCCAGCGAACGGCTGTCTGCGCCATTGCGAACGACAGTGAAGTTAAATAGAATTGAAAAAGACACAAAGTCACAGTCTCACATAATAAATTATGTGAGACCGTGACTTTGTGTCTTTTTCAATCTTATTTACATTCAAAATCAGGTCTCTTTGAGAAAAATGGACGATTTCTTCGACAGTGAAGTTTATAAATCGTTCTGTTACAAATTCAATGTTTTAACTTCTAGAAAATTGGCGAACATAGCAAAAGAGATGGAGATCATCAAGAACAGCGTGGCTGGTTTAGATAAGATGTACCACCGAGCAGTTCCTCTAGTAATTTTAATAAACGATTTAAAAACATATATTTCACCATTCGCTTATACCAAAAAAAAAAGGAAACATTAAACATCGCGGTGGATGCTTCGATATCGAAACGTATTTTCTGCTATGGATAGGGACTGCAGCGAGAGTGGGATGTGCAATTGCGCTCGAACAGAAGTTGGCAACGTTGACTCTTTATCTATTTTTTTTTTTAATTCGCGTCAAGTCAATTTTGTATTCATTTCTTTACATTAAAAGCGGGCCCTATAACTTCAAGCTGCCTAGTACTGTATACAAGACCATCTAGTATCTTACCATTTAAAAATTGTAAGATATTCTCATTGAGGAACAAATTGCCATTTACATCGCAGCCTCGAGCCTTCCTATCGCCCGTTTAGGTGGAATGTCTACGTTAACTCAGTTTCTGGTCTACACAATCAAAACAGACATCTATCAAATTATCCTGAAACTAAAGAGAACTAGCCTTTAGACCACATCATAATATATCGATTTTTACCAAATACTTTCCCCTACGGTAGCAGAGGTCTATGTTTAAGCTTGTTTTTCATTTTCATTGTGTATATAAGCGGACAATTCAGATCGATCTACATCTCTAGTGATTCGATATATTATTATCTCTATGTATTTTATTTATTGATTTAGTTAATTGTTTTGTATGGAAGACTCGGTCTTAATCCTACCTCGTTGCTCGGGTCGATCCAAAATTGTGCATACGGAACGAAAAGCGATTTTCTAGATTATCCGGTTTTCCGTTTTAAATATAATATTTCTGTACTGTTGGACTAGATGGCGCCAACTGTTCATTTAAAGTATAGGCGCAGACACAGATAACCTACCTATATTATATATTATCTGAGGTATAAAGTATTATTTTTTAAATTTGTTCCGTTTGCTGCGAGTAAATATTAAATTTTAATAATTAAAATCAAAATATATATTAGCTTCGTTCCAAAACGGCAAGAATCTTGTTACTAAATGACCATTGCAACAATCAATTGCTGCATTCAAAATTTAATCGGTTGGCTGGAAATTACGGATCAGTAATGAGCTTCTTGCTAGGATGAAACAAAGCTAAGGATAAGGTTTTTTTTTTTAATAAATAAGAAAGCATAACTAAATACTGTATTACTACATCAGTAAGACAACCAGCATCTTAACTTTTCTACACCCTAGAGTATAATAAGTAAGTATAGTTGAGTTGCTTATAGGAATTAAACTAAAGAACTCGTGACATTTTCGCCATTCAATTTTATCAATTATTATATTATTAAATTTAGATCACAGGACTATAAAAAATGTAGAACACTTAATAAGCTATATAAATAGCACACTATAGTATGCCTGTACTAATAGGGTTATTGTTTTTATAGACCGTCATACACTAATTTGAGTTGGCAACAGTCCAACTGACTGTAACTTCGCAACGATCGACGTGCGCCAACAAGGTTATGTTATTTCGGTTTATTGAAAGGTTCAAGAAATAAGTATAACTAATAAATATTTTTTTAGATTTCTTTAAGATATTTATATTATATCTTAATAAAACAATATTTTGTATTTGACATTTATTACCTGAAAGAGATATCCTCTGCCGCACTTTTCTCACTATAACACAATTATGCACTAAACACAGTGGCATTGTTACTACCTATTGTTTTAAAAGTTTATATATCACAAAAATAACAACAAATTGTTCAGCAAAATTAATACATTATAATAAACACCCAAACAAGTTAATAACAAAATAAAATCGGCCATTTGCAATTGACACATTTGAGTTGGCATTACTATAATTTCCAATGGTTGGCATCTTTTTCCTAGGGGCAAAAAATTAATTCCCGACAAGACAGCCTTTCCTAGATTTGCTATTGTAAGAACAGAAATGGAAAATAAGAAGTCTACTTTTTTTATAGACCCATGATTTAGATTAAGTACATTCTATCTATTAAATCTTTTGAATTTGAGATTTGCCAATGGAATTTTTAAAAGCTTCAATATTAGATTTATAAGTGTAGGTATTCCAGTAACCGTCAAATATAGTTCATGCGTATGGCATGGGACTGGTCGACCTGTGTTCTGTGTTTCTTTTGTTCGAGGGGAAACTTCTAAAGACTGACCTGTGAGAGAGGATAGCGTCGGATACAACTTTGAGGGGGTTGCCTACCGACTAAACTCCCCGTGTGGCGTAACAACCTCCAGACATCTTACTTGGTATTTTTGCTCCTCCGCACACCTAGTGCGTGCTTTTCTTTTTACCTTGCCTATACTTTAGTACCTGATCAGTTTATACTTTACTTTACCATTCTTTTTTTTTTTGGGGGAGACTTAGTTGGTGTTTGTGATTGTGTGTGGGGGTGCAGTTTAGTCTGTTTGTGCTTGACCAAGTTACGTTGTGCCTAGACGCTAAGTGCACAGAGACCCCGCTCTTTGAGGGAGAGAATTACGCATTGCTCAACCAGAGCAAGAGTAAGTCTCCTTTTTTCTTAGATTAGCTACCTTTTACCTCCGAGTTTCCCCTACTTAGCTATCACAATAGCTGATTCCTTGGGCGCTTATCGTATACCCTCTTTTTTTGAAGTGAAAACTTCTTTAGGCGCGTTTAGCACTTTTTGTGGGCACTGAATTAAACTGAGCCGTCACGCGTCAGCGTCAGGCGTCAGGTTCGGCTATGTTACGCTCGAATTCGACTCCTATATTCAATCCGAACTGACCCTGACCTTCCGGTCTGTTTATTCGTAAACGTTATATGAAAGAGCACTCAGGTATGTTCTGGCATTTTTTAAATTATATATTTACGTAGGGTGAAGTAAGGTAATTAGTTTTACCGTAATTGCTTATTCCGTGGACCTAATTTATTATGATTTCTGACTTCTGTTGAAGATGTAAAAATTCAAGGGTTGTTCAATTTTAGGAAATATATTTTTTCGTATGCAGTAAAATTATCCCGTATTCCAAGTTTATGTTATTTTTGAAGTGAAAACTACTTTAGGCGCGTTTAGCACTTTTTTGTGGGCACTTAATTAACCTTGTTGAAGTTTTCACTTCTGTCGTGTGGTCTTAAGCACACACAATTTTTTTTTATTCTGGCGTTGTCCTGGACTGAATCGTAGTCGATTGGCCTCCTTAATTCTTCATTAAAATGAGATCCTGCTTTTGTGAAGACTTTCGCTGCTTATCTCTTCATGAATACTACTAGCGGTTCCAATTGAGAATCTCTGTGGATTTGTATATTCCTCACATACCATGGTGCTGCTACTGCTTTCCTTACGTACTTGTTTTCTGCTGACTCGCGTCGTTTTAGGTATGAGTCTATTGCGTAGACTTATCAACTGATCCATAGGTCAGCTGTGGTTTAACTACTGCTTTTATCATTACCCACCAAACACGGTCAGTTACTCATGTTTGCTACTATGTTATAGAAGTTGATATTGGGGCAGTTATATTTGTAATCCTTTAGAATGTTCGCTGTTAAGAAAGTTTTGAAAGTACCAAAATGAACATTTAATGGTTAATTTACAAGCGCAATGTTGCTTATATAACTTTCGTGTTTGTGTTTCCTTTCATTTATAAACTTTACATTACAATTATAACGTTGCCTGAAGTAAAAAAAATAGTGTGAGCTGTGTCTAACAACGACATTAGATGTTGAGATGAAGTTCAAGTTGAACTGACCGTTTCCTTTTTTCGTCAGCAAACCTAATACAACCTTACATTGCTTAGTGGGTAGCAGCTTGGTTTTGAGCCACATCGTGCTTAGATCTTATGAGGGGGTATACAGCGTGCTCATTTATGTCTGGGTCTTTTTAATGGCTTTATCCACATGTTATTTTTAGGTTAGACCTGAATCCAACGTTATTCCTAGGGGTTGCTTCCTTAGTCCATTCAACGTCCTCTCCATCTACAATTTATCTCAACTTATGTGCTCAACACCACGGCTTTATAATGCGCGATGCCTGTCATCTAACCATTTTTTTTTATTAAAGTGTCAATAATTAAAAACAAAAACGAGGACGAACACAGAAATAAGTTTTAGCTAATTTCCTCCCCTCGATTTATCCGACCGAATAAGTCCGGAATAACTTTTCCTCTGTTTCACAAATAAAAATTATTATTCCAGAAATTGGTCTTCTTTTTCGCACCCTTAATAATTGTATCTGCCTCTTTTAGAAAAGGGTTCGTTATGATTAACATAATGGTCTCGAAATAAGATTGCATTTGGTTGACAGTTCAACTGTTTGTTGAGAAAATTGTTTCTTTTTCTTATCAACTGGTGAATAACAACATTTGTGTCGTTTTTAACAGCGTTGCTTCAATCGTTTACGAAATATTAACGTTTAATGCTGGTATGCACCATTAATATGCAAAAATTATTTGCATCAAAGAGGGCTTGGATTAAAAAACGTAGGGCTTGGTTTAGATCACAATGATATGGGGACGATATATCTAACCAAATCTAGGTTAAAAAAATTTCAAATTCATATTATGACATGATATGCCAAACTAATAAGTAATAAAATAAGTAGACAAATACAAATTTATTTTTATTGTTTACAAAATTATAATACCTACTTGTACTTTATAAGGAAATAAATTTAGCTGCTTCTTAAGAATAGTCCTGCATGTTCCATAAGATTTTCCCACTTCTTGGGACAGGAGTATTATACAATTTGTTGGCGTATTTTGCATTATTTCAAGAACGTTTGCAACAAGTTTTTCTTTTCTTACAGATGGTCTTCCTATTCCTTTTTTGTGTTGTATAGAACCTGTTTCCCTAAACACAGCCATGGTTCTTTTCAGGCAATGATAAAAATCCCCAGAAATTAAACCAACCTTGGGAAAATGTTCGTGAAAATCGTCCATGCACAAACCCGGATTGTACTGCCACTCACCATTTACTCTAACCCCGTTTCGAAAATATGCTTCAACCATGAATGTTTAGTGCTGTTCCGTAAAGCCCATTGTGTGAATTGTTCAAGAAATTGGAAAAATTAGCGATGAATCAAATTACTTGTAACGACTGTCAAAGATGACGGAATAACTGATTGATTGTTAATTCAGGTAGTTACTGACACCCAACAGGTATTAAGCTCTACGGCTAAGCATTACGTCCTTAGATGCAAGGCCCTCTTTGATGCAAATAATTTTTGCTTGCACGGTATAAGAAATAATTTATGAAAAAATCTAGAATTGATAAAAAATGTAAAACTGTAAAAATAGACAATATGTTTCATTAAAAAATTTTCTAAATAAAATACATTCTAAAAAAATTACTTTGACAGGTCCGAGGGATTCTTGTTTAAGCGATATCTTAACATAAGTAGTATAAAACAAAGTCGCTATCGCCCGTCTGTCCCTATATCCCTTATATGTGCTTGAATCTTTAAAACTACGCAACAGATTTTGAAGCGGTTTTTTTTTAATAGATAGAGTGATTCAAGAGGAAGGTTTTTATGTATAACTAGCGACCCGCCCCGGCTTCGCACGGGTGCAATTTCAGAAAGTGGCATGCCGGGTACTAATATATCGGGTTTGTTCGGGTTTGTATTTATACCAGCGGGTTGCAACGCATGCCGGGTACACGCTAGTTTTATATAAAAGGCTGATCTATTTCTTTATCATAACCCCAAAAATTGGCACCATATAGAAAACTTTTTATGCGTTTTTTTTGCAAATCTGTATTTGGCATCGGGTTCTGCATGATCCAAAACAAAAGCTTCAAACTTTTAACTTGTGACGTGCGTTACACCTGTCAAATTCAAACTGGCGAAGGTGTAATTCTTTTTAGATATACAAAAAAAATAAGAAAATATTGCTTTTCATCATTATACAATTTTTTTTTTGAAATTCATTCTTATAATTTTTTTTTCTTTTAATACATAATTGCTTTCATGTCCTACATACCGGCTGTCCACGAAAGGGGGATCGCCCCTCTAACTTTTTTGTTTTTCAAGATAATGAAATAAAATTCGGGGGATTTGTATACGACATAAAACTGCATTTTTTGACAGGTGACTCAACATTATGGAACTTCCGGTTTAACCGGAAGTGACATAAACTTTCGATTTTTAAATGGGACGCCTGGTATATTTTTCCTTTTTTTGACTCCATATGACATTCTAAATACAACGATGTGTCAATTGTCACTTTTTATCACCAAGAATATATTTTTTTTCCAAATTTATTGTTTTATCTAGAGGGCTATTAATACCTTAAAATCACCTATTTCAGTTCTTTAATCTTGGGAAAAATACAATTGTACTATTATTGGTCCAATGGTATGTGCTATGTAAAAGTTAATCTTTAAAGTTGTATAACTCGTTTTTTTAAATGGCAACATGGTGGCTCGTCGGGTTAAGAAAAAAGAGCACAAAGATATTTTAATCGGCGTCATCCAACGCGGCTCTATTAGATACCCAAAACTGGTTCCGAAAATGCGAAATGAGCCTGACAATAATAACATATCAACTTTTTTACTCCTTGTAAAACTATTATTTTCTATGTTTTTTAAACAACAAACTAATTAACTTTGGCAGAAGCTGTTGGTATTTCCATTTTCTTCAAGGCATGATTTTGTTTTATCAATTTTGCTGGTCACAGGCTACTTGATGCATTTAAATCTAAATTTATTCTCAAAAGATGCTTCATTTTAGGAAAGTTCTAAGTTAACTTTTTAACGTTTTTTAATGGCAGCTTTTCTAAAACCTAATAGTGTATGGTATAAAAATAATCGTAATAAAATCCTCTTTTTTCTTAACCCGACGAGCCACTATGTTGCCATTTAAAAAAAATGAGTTATACAGTTTTAAAGATTAAATTTTACATAGCACATAGCATTGGACCAAAAATGGTAAAATTGTATTTTTCCCAAGATTAAAGAACTGAAATAAGTGATTTTAAGGTATTATTAGCCCTCTAGATAAAACAATAAATTTGGAAAAAACTGTATTCTTGGTAATAAAAAGTGACAAGTGAGACATCGTTGTATTTAGAATGTCATATGGAGTCAAGAAAAGGAAAAATATACCGGGCCTCCCATTTAAAAATCGAAAGTTTATGTCACTTCCGGTTAAACCGGAAGTTTCATAATGTTGAGTCACCTGTCAAAAAATGCAGTTTTATGTTGTATACAAATCCCCCAAATTTTATTCCATTATCTTGAAAAACAAAAAAGTTAGAGGGGCGAACCACCTTCCGTGGACACCCGGTATATCTGTTTAAATTCAAGTTTGTCCTAGACAAACAAGACAAATTCGTTTAGTGTTTCCTGTAATATGAAACATATTTTGTTTATAAATAAGTATTGTGAAGCCAGTTTTTGAAACTAAACATATTTAAATGATGGAATATTGTACTATATTTTCTACACTTTATAAAAACCCGTCCTACAATTGTATTTTTTATATTTTTTAATTACAAGCTTGCACACTGATTTAAATGCCCTTCACATTTTGTCAGCGATTAACATGTCCCTAAACTTCGATCCAGAGCTTTTACCGATCTGATTACATCAGTATTCCAGTCTCGGCTATCTAGATCTGTCCAGAAGTGCTCGAGTTACCGTAAATGTTTCATCGGTTCATTTGTTATGCCACGGGTCACTGCGATGAAACTTCGGTTTAAGCTAAACTTGAAGTTTTATTGGCTTTTTGCAGAAGTTGCATTGATTTAACTTGCCTAAAGCAAACTTATTTACAGCTAAGCGATGGGTATTTTTATAATGTCCCAACTCCCAACAAATGTATTCCTAATAGAAAAGATAAGTTCAGTTTTTTAAGGATCTAAACTGAAATCTAAAGGATCAAATTGCAGAAAACGTAAAAAATTGCTTTATGTCAGCTTCAGTGGCGTAGCTTAGGGTAAAAATGACAAACAGATTATCCCAAACTGAAATAGATTTTGTGCTTACATAACAGGCTGTATATTAAAATATTTACCTGTACACGACGAAGATAGGGAAAATCATGCCTTCTTAGATTTTGGTGGTAATTATGGAGGACTTGAGGTAGGAGGCCGATCGCAATGTATTGGATTGGGTCCCAAATTAGCATCGGTAATTCAGCTTTACGAGTCGCCGTAAGATGACGCTCGTGTTTGAGGTGGGCTATCAAATAAATGGTTTCTTATGGACGCGATAACTATTTTTATTTGTGTTAGTTCTTTAAGGAACAAATAAGGACTTTTATATGAATTTACATTTACTTTGTTGTACTCGTGTAAACTCGGCCTGTATAAAGTTCCAACGATGCTTGGTTTTTAAAATACAGGGTATTAAACATTCTATTATAGTTTATAAACCAATTTTTACTTACCTTTGGAGCTAGAAAGATACTTATTTGGCTGCGTCTCCTCTCTGAAGAAGATCCTGTCTTACATCCTGACACAAAGCAAATTCCACTTTTATAAATTGTACCATTATTCATTATAAATATGGAAATCAATTACAATATAACGTTATTTATCTTGTCTCGTCTTCAAACGTTGTTATTTCGAAAAACAAATTATCAATTGTTAAAAGTAAAAGTCAAAAACGAAGAAGAAGACGGCACCAGCCCACCTGCAAAGCGAGAGCATCTATCGGCCAACTAGCGAACTAACCAAAAAACCGGTAGAGAAATTGAAAATGCTGACATTGTCGAACGGCCGTACCCTCTAGTTCTCCATAGTTGTAATGTAGTAGTAGTAGTAGTAGTAGTAAAAAAGTAGCGGCAAGATTTATTAACCAACGTGCCACAATTTAACAAGTTTTATAAAATATTTAAACTAATTTAATAACATCATCTTTGAAGTACATATTAAAAAAAAATTATCAATCACTATTCTGTCTTTTAAATAAATAATTTTATATTCCGACGATTTTTGTGTTTTTTTTGATGAATTTTAAATTTTCGTCAGTAAACTAATAGCTTGATTTTAATAAAACCAGGTAACTATAGAAATATTTGTTGGTATTGTCATTGTCAGAATTGAATTTTTAATTTTAACGTTTATATAATATAATATGGATAATTTGCCATCAGAAATCGAACAATTGGCCAATAAAGCAGTTGTTGGTTTATTGCCCGAAAAGTCTAAAGGCATATATGAAAAAATCTTATGCCAATTACAAAACTTGGTGTTCCCAGAAAAGGGTTGTCAATATCGTATACGAAAAGGTACTTTTGGCCTATTTCAAGGAATAATCAATAATGAAGAAATAGTCTTCGAGTTTATGGAGTTATTACTCTACTACATACATAAGTAAGTTCAATCAATTGATAGCTTTTTTTAAACGAAAATCTGATTTTACACCCAAAAAATCCAGAATTTTGACTAGAGAAAATATTGCAAAGTTTTTACAAGATGCAGACAACGAAACATACTTGCTATTAAAAGTGTCAATGATAATAAGTATAAGTGGAGCATGTCGAAGAGTTGAGTTAAAAAACTTAAGGATAGAAGATGTACACGATGAGGGGGTTGTTTTTCGAATTTTCATACCTAGTACAAAACCAACGTTCCCCGAGAATTTTACGTAACGCCTGGCGATGTCGAAGGAATAAATATGGTGCAGCTTGTTCGGACCTATGTAGCAATGAGACCCCCCGATGCCGAAGTTTCTCGTTTTTTTCTATCATTTAGAAACAACAAATGTACAAAGCAACCAATGGGTATCCACACTTTCGGAAATATGTGCAAAACGATCGCTGCTTTTTTAAAGTAACCCCATTCCGCCGAATACACAGGTCACTGTTTCCGGAGGTCTTCAGCTTCACTACTGGCTGATTCAGGAGTCGATCTTCACACTATTAAACGCCATGGTGGCTGGAAAAGTGACACAGTTGCTGAAGGATATATAGAGAACTCTTGCGAAAACAAGAAAATAATTTCAGCAGCCATTCTCGGGAAGAAATCATCATTGAGTGTTTCATCGACTGTCGTTCCCTCAGAAGAAACAGAAACCATAGAAATTAAAAATCACAACAATGCAACAATTTCAACTCCTATGTCCAACATCAATTTAACGAATTGTAATAATGTTACTTTTAATTTTAATCATTAAATTTTGTTCCATTTTGCTTTAAATAATTTTTGTCATTTTTGCGTCTATTTTTCATTATAGTACTCAGTCCTATAATGAAATCATTATAGTACTCAGTCCTATAAAGTATGTCATTTTGACACTGAAAATAAAATCCATAATAATGTCATTATGACACGTCGGAATATAAAATATTGTATGAAATTCGGATCATAATAACATAAATATCTATTTTAATGATTTTTTAAAATTTTTCAAAGAGCTCTGGGATTTAATTAAAATATCCAAGTTATCATATTCACTTAATCCTTTATGGAAAACCGATTTATATGTCAAATGTTTTGATACCCTGCCTAGACAAAAATCTTTGTTATAACTAGTTGAATAGTTGATTTTCAAAATTTTGAGTTATAAAATCTTTCAAATAAGAAGACAGTAAGTTATGTTGTATTTTAAAAATAAAACTACAAATCAGAAATAATATTTAATTATTAGAATTTCACATTTAAAATTATACGCATCGCTTTATTTTACAAATCTTGTAGTGTATTAAATACCCCGTCATTTGCCGTGTATGAAATAGTTGAACAATATAAAAAATGAGGTAGAATTATTGTGTTTTAAATTGTTTTTTGTAAAAATAAACTTAAATTTTTACTAATTCTGTTCTAATAATTTTTTTTCGAATTTTAGACACAAGATTTTCAAAATGCAATTTAAATTTTAATTTAGGATCTAAAATTACTCCTAAATATTTAAAAAAGTGTATAATTTCTAACTTTTCATCATCAACAAAAATATTATATATCTGTTTTATTCACGTTATTTCCAATAACCATAAATTAGGTTTATATTACGTATATTAAGTATAGACATCCCCAATATCTGAAAGCCTCTTCAAAACCAACAGTTCAAACTTCACACTCCAATAAGCACGTAGGTGGGGTCATCAAGCTTCATTGCACATGGATAGTATTTAAGACAGTAGCCTTAGAATTATAATTTAGTTTACACTTGAAAACGGTCAGAGATACTAACTAACCAAAACGTTGTGTTAAGTAACAAAATAAAGACAATGGACGTTCGACAAGGTAATTTTTTTGATATAACTTTATTGTCTACCACCTTCAAACAAACATACACGTTGTTCCAACCATGGTGGGTAGATATAAAGGCATAGAACACTAACAAAGCAAAGATAGTTTAGGTAATTTATCAGAGTCACAAATTAAATGGCGCTATTATAGCATCTATATTATAAACTAGACAACACAACACTTAAACATCATACAAACACCGTAAGTCAAATTAAAATAAACAGCTGATTAAAATTTGTTGTTTGTACTACATATTGCGCATGCTCACTATTCCGGTAACTAGATGCATAGTGGCCTCAGTTTTTAAAAGCCTAATACCATTGGCAATATGCTTAATATTGTGGTCAAACACAATGCCAAAATAGAGAGGCTACTACAAATGTTGTCTCACTTAACTTTTTTTTTAAATCAAAAAGGCTATGGAAATTAACATAATAATATTGTTCAACTACCATAACACGATCGATTTTTTAACTAAGAGCCGGCCAACCAAATTTATTTTCGATAGTTGTCCATCTATTGCCTCCATAAAATCCGTTTAAAGTATGTCCTTTGAGCATTCAATATCGAAGGTGGCGATCTAAATTCTATTATGCCCCCCATCGGACATTCGGTTATTTTATGAGCTGTCATATTGGCAAAGTTGGCCCTGGGCTCTAAAAAGATATATATCGCAATTGCATTAGTGATATTTTTCGTCGCTAGCACTCTTAGAGCTGTTGAAAATGAAGTTTAGATATATCTAGTAAAGAGCTATAATGTCCGCTTTGAAAAGAATTCCAATTTCGATGAAAGCACTGATCTTTTTTTGATAATAATTTAAATTTATTGTGTAATAATAATATGCTTGCCGGGAATTTGCTTTTCAAAGGTGCTTGATATTGTTGGGCTACGCAAACTACGAGCTTAGATAGTTTGAAAAATAAAGATTTAATTAATTTACGCATTTATTGAATATTAAGCGAGAAAATATTTTTTTTTTAAACCGACCGGAAAATATACACTTTCTGGACAATTTTTCATCTAGAAAATAACCTTTTTCCGATCGCAAGACCGGAAAAGTGAAGTTAGAGACCGGAAATAGTATTTTACGTTACATGACCGGAAAGTAGTGTTTTTCCGGTCGAGACAAGCATGGAGAGACCTGGAAAACACTAATTTTCGGTTGCGTGACGTACAATATTTTTAAGACCGACCGACACTTTGATATACATACTTACATTAAATTATTTTATATTATTTTTAAATGCGTCGTATGACTTCTCGTAACGGGCTCTTGATTTTACTGGCAATATATCGTAAGTCGCTTTCCTTGCTGCTTTCAAAACTCCTTCTGAAATCTCATTTTCCGTGTCGGATAATTCAAAATCTGAATTCATATTGTTAAATTTGCGAACTCACGAAACAAGTTTGACATAAACAACAAATTAAAAATCAACGAACTGTCACTCGACAATACATCGAAATGTTGTTGTCATAGTAACGAAATCAAGGTAGCTTGTATTATCAAAGAGCGATTGGAAAAACAAAAAACAGGGACCGAAAAAATCTTTTCCGGTCTCTAACGTCACTTTTCCGGTCTTGCGATCGGAAAAAGGTTATTTTCTAGACGAAAAATTGTCCAGAAAGTGTATATTTTCTGGTCGGTTTTAAAAAATAGTAATTTACGTTACAAGACCGGAAAGTAGTGTTTTTCAGGTCGAGACAAGCATTTCCAGGGCGAGCCATAGGCGAGTCCTGGAAGCTTGGAGAGACCTGGAAAACACTAATTTTCGGTTGCGTGACGTACAATATTTTTTTTAAGACCGACACTTCGAAAAATTTTATAATATACGCGAAACAAGTTTGACATAAAGAACAAAATTAAAAATCAACGAACTATCACTCGACAATACATCGAAATGTTGTTGTCATAATAACGAAATCAAGGTATCTTTTATTATCAAAGAGCGATTGGAAAAACAAAAAACAGGGTGACAGTGATCTTATACAGGACTTTTTGGTAGTGGAATGTCCGGTTTCGAGTTATGGGACAAAAATGTTTTCTCGCTGAAATTTTTCCAAGTCCACTCGACTATCTTTCACTAGCGTCGGAAAATGAAAATTTTTGCGTGGAGCGGTTAGGCACTAAAGTGGACGGGGCATTCTTCTACATCATCTTAGCGCCATAGTGTTTGCGGTATATCCTTCAGCGGTTTTGAGGTATCCAATTATCCCAAAACTATATTTCTCGCGGCCCAAAGGCCTGCGAACAGACTAAAGAACGAAATTCCTAAGATAAAATATTGTTTTAATCGTGATGTGACTTAATATCACTCCTGCCGTCTTAACATTTCCTCCAATAGTCAATTTAAGCATCTTAAAATAATTTTTGCCAAAATGATTTAGTTCTCGTTAGGGTTAATTTTTTTAAACGAACTTTTTGGACAAAACTACTAAACTTATTGTAATGTATTGGTATAATACACAAAAAACCTTAATTTGCTCCAATTAGTCGATTTAAGCATCTTAAAATAATTTTTTTCGAAATGATTTATTTCTCGTTTGGGTTAATTTTTTTAAACGAACTTTTTGGACAAAACTACTAAACTTATTGTAATGTATTGGTATAATACACAAAAAACCTTAATTTGCTCCAAATGACAACAACATTTCGATGTATTGTCGAGTGACAGTTTGTCGATTTTTAATTTTTTGTTGTTTATGTCAAACTTGTTTCGCGAGTTCGCAAATTTAACAATATGAATTCAGATTTTGAATTATCCGACACGGAAAATGAGATTTCAGAAGAAATTTTGGAAGCAGCAAGGAAAGCGACTTACGATATATTGCCAGTAAAATCAAAAGCCCGTTACGAGAAGTCATACGACGCATTTAAAAATAATATAAAATAATTTAATATAAGTATATCGAAGTGTCGGTCTTAAAAAAAATATTGTACGTCACGCAAACGAAAAATAGTGTTTTCCAGGTCTCTTCAAGCTTCCAGGACTCACCTACGGCTCGCCCTGGAAATGCTTGTCTCGACCTGAAAAACACTACTTTCCGGTCTTGTAACGTAAATTACTATTTCCTACGATCGCGGGGAAAAGTTACTTTTCGGCAAGATTTATTGTGCGGAAAGAGCACTTTTCCGCACGATTTTACTTTCCCGCACATTTTTTACTTTACCACACTATTTTGGAAATTGTGACAGAATTTATATAAAATGTTCTAATTTGACAACCCTGGTATATGTTACAATAATGAGGTGCAGGTTGTGATTAAAATGTCAAATACACATCACCTCGTTCTGGAGCAGTAGCAAGCGCACATCAAGTTCAAGTAAAAACCAACCAAGTTCTTCAAGATATGACATCTGCAATAAATCTGCAATATGCTACAAATACCAATTGCACGTTTAACTTTAATATTTATCGTTAATTTGTTTTTTGTTATCCTATAAAGTATATATGAAATCCACGTTTAACTTTAATAATATGCTTAATTTGTTCTCAGTTCTCTATTCTCCTAGTCTAAAATAAAGTTTTTTGTAATATTTACGAGTATATGTAAATATGTGTTTATATGTAAATCGTGCGGAAAAGTAACTTTTCTGGACTACTAGCACTAGTAACTTTTCCGCACGATTTGTTAAATTAATGAAAACCTTATCTAAAACATAAAGTGAAGTAAATAAATATATTTTTTTTTGCCAGAAGCTCAATAATTTTTGTAATTACAGTATATTATTACGAACCTAATTGACGTTTATCTGAGAACTATATGGATCGTAGGAAAACTTTTGTAGCTAACACATGCGGAAAGTGTCTTTTCCGCCCTTGACGGCTTGCCCGAACTCCGCTTCGCGTCGTTCGTGCAACTACCGTCGCGTGCGGAAAAGTACCACTTTACGCACTTGTTAGGTAATAGCTATTTACCTGACAAGTGCGGAAAATGAATTTTTCCGCACGAGTCTGCCGTTCACCGAACGAAGCGTAGCGGAGTGTGCGTGCGAGTGCAGGGAAAACATTTTTCGCACGTCTCAGGTACAATAGTTTTTCTACAGACGTGTGAAAGTAAGTAACACATATTTCAAAGAAATTTAATAATTTTTAATTAACTATATAACAATCACATACATAATATGTAACAGTAACTAATTCTGAGAAAAAAAGTAATAACTACAAGTTATAATTGATAGGTATATTATTGATTTTGACATAATCGTGCAGAAAATTTTTTCCGCACTAGTGTGAAAAAACCAATTTTCCGCAAGGATTTTTGACATAATCGTGCCGAAAAAATTTTCTGCACTAGTGTGGAAAATGACTATTTCAGCCACCTGAAAAATCCTTATACAATAAGGTTGCATTTCATCTAACACATCAGTTAGATATTAAAGTGCCGATTCAGATTGCAAAGTAGATACTACTATAAGAAATTGAAAGTCAATCATCACAATAGGATGTCACCACCTGCACACCGGTTTCGAACTCTTTTGTTCTCGTCAGGCTGTACAGGGTTGGTTTTAAATTAACCTCTATCGGGGCTACTGAGGTTTAATCCTCAGTACCCCAACGTAATCTTATTATGATTCCTTCAATTTTATCCTCATAATGTCATACAGACATATCGTCGTTAATTTGACTAAGTGGCGTATATCACTTTTGTTAACTTTCCAGGAGAGCCTTTTAAAGATTTTAGTATATTTGACTTGCTCGTAATTCTGGACTTAAAACTCATATAATAATCAGCTTAGATATATCGATGAGTCCTTTGAACACTTTGGCAAAGGTGTCTATGAAGATGTAATATTACTATCAACAGAAGAGATATGGCTAAAAAAAATATATACGCAACTCTGTAAAATTATTTTTATTGCATTTTGATATACGCTTATTGCATTTACCAATATACGCCTATTAGTAAATTACTTTATTGCTCAATTTTTATATAGGCCGGTATATTTCTTAAGCATGTATCATACATTATTATACATTAAGACTTCTGGTTTTAATATTTTTAAATCCATTTCAATCCTTGCCACTTGAATGACTGATTTCTTCTTTAATTTCCTTACTTATTATCCCTTTAAAATGAATTAGCGGTAACTCATTTTTCCGAATCGTAATCATTTATATTTTCGACTGCCACAGCTGTTCCATGATGTAATATTACTATCAACAGAAGAGATATGGCTAAAAAAATATATACGCAACTCTGTAAAATTATTTTTTATTGCATTTGGATATACGCCTATTGCATTTACCAATATACGCGCTACGAACCCCCACCAACGTCTTGTGGATTATAGGTTCCAACGGATACAATTCGTTTTTGGAGACTCTGTGCTGCTTTCTTAATTCTAGAGAAAGCGATTTACTGGGAACAAAATGCATCCAGTGGCGGCTCGTGGGGTAGAGCCACAGTGCCATGGCACTACCTGCCCTCCTGTCTAGCGTCCTGCCCTTTACAAATTACCAAAACCTATTAAAATTAATATTCTCGTTTTTAAAGCAATTAGCAAAATAATTTAAAAATGGAACACAGTCGGGTGCAAATTTCCATCTAAAAGGAAGCGATTATGCGTAAAACGGTAACGTAGCTTCCGCGCCAAGCGCGACGAGGCACACGGGAGGTGACGAAACGCCATCACCTCAATAAAAAACGTTGAAAAATGACCTTGAATGCAAGCAGGCAAAAATCCCGGCGGGTAGCCAGGCTCTCTTCGTTTGACCGTTTGATGTTAGACGTTTCAAACAGCAAACAGCTGATGTTCGCGTCGCGTCTCGATTTGTTTTGGTTCGGCCGGCTGATTTAATGTAGGGTTAACGAACTTTTTATTTTAGAAATACATAAGTATTATAATGAATACTATTAGATTTTTAAAGGAAAAGGTACAGATGATTTGGTCCATATCTGGGACAAAATGAAGACACATGAAAAATCGAAGGTACATTTAAACAATATATTTAATTTCAGTATGCTTGGTAAAATTAACATTAAAACTCAATTAAATTCTGCATATCACAATGAAATAATAATGAAGAAAAACGAACAAATTGATAAAAACAGATACATATTAAACCAAATTATAAACTGCGTTCGGCTTTGTGGTGCATTTGAGTTGGCTTTGAGAGGTCATGACGAAAAAGAGACGTCGGAAAATAGGGGCATAGGTATTTCGTGAATTAATAAATTTCAGCTCAGAATTAGACAAAACTCTTAAAGATCATATTGAAAAATCGAAAGTATTTAAAGGAACATCAAAACCCCTACAAAATGAACTTCTGGACTGTATGTTAGATGTGTATCATGATGAAGTCATAAAAGAAATAAAGGACTCTCCGTTTATCGCTGTTATCGCAGATGAAACCACTGACATTGCTTGTGTGTTTCAACTTGTTATCGTGTTTAGGTATATTCAAGATATGATTGTAAATTCATAAATTAAATTAGGTGCCTTTTTGCTTATTTTTCCTACTTTAAAAGCAAGAACTATTAACAAAAAAGGGCGTGGCACCCAAAATTTTTTTGCCTGCGGCGCTAAGGGTTTACCTGGCCCTACTTCACTAAAATGGCACGAGCCGCCACTGAATGCATCGCATTGAGAAAATACAATTTATTTCCTAACAAAATTGCTGTATTAAAATGGTTCATTATTCAACAAGACTGTGCTGCTAGCGGAACTAGTTTACTACCAATGAAAATATTGTTCCACCAAATCTAGAATTGATATAACACTTAAGCGGGTTTTGATACACTAGCTATTTACTTAATATGGGTTAATAAAAAATAAACTATCAATACAAACTATGTCTTAGCAAACCTGTTGTATTAGATCCTTTTCCTCAGTGTACCTACTTATTATTATTTTTATTATTATTAATTAAATTATTAATTTGTCTATATTTCCTTGATCTGGCTCTGTTCTTTCGTCACTGTTGTTTTTCATGTTCGCAGGGTACTTTTCTTTTAAATATATTGGTTTACTTAAGTTTATGATATAATTGATATAACTTAGAATCTGGCACTTGTTTTACACACAGCTTCCCAGAAAAATGCAATATAATTTAAATAAATTAATATATATGGCTTTAAAATAAAATATATTCAATATCGGTATTTATTTCCTTTCTAAATTGTTATTGGTACAAAGAACTGAAAATTTTTACCCCATCTATTTATGGAAATAAAGATATATATTCGAATATTTAGATTTCTCGACCCATTTACAAAGAGCTAAGCCAAAAGGAATTGCATATCGGCATACATTATTGGTCAAAAGAGTCGGCAAGCGTATTCCGAGTGTAAATTATGATTTCGAGTGCGAATCGAATCATATTTTCTTTGGATTCTTAAAAGAGGTGCTTCCGCCCTTTTATTGTCGTTTTATTTCAAGGACCGGAATGTGAAAGTTGTGAGTTTTGACGTAAGAATTGATGTGTCGGCACTTGTTCTTATTTTTTGACCAAGTTGGGGGAAAAGGTACTTATTTCCGGTGTTCTCAGTTTTAGTGGTTGCCAACCTATCAGATTTTAAGGTTAGAAAATGGTTTCTAATGTTTTGTTTCTAAAATTTGTTTGAAAAGCAAGAGAACAACTCAATTAAACTTACCTCATTAAATCGAAAATAGAAAATAAACAAAACAGCAATCTTCGATGTTATAGCGTACCTAACCTCAAACCAAAATGTTAGTTGGTAACATTTAACAATTTGCCAAAAACTTGGGTGCCTGAAAAACAACATTTTTCTACGATCGTTCAAAAAATGTAATTTTGTGTATGAATTTCTAATGACAAAAGTAGGTCTTTATTGCATACTATGCAATAAAGTACTTTTTCTAATTTTGTTTCATAAGAAATCTATTACGATACCGTTTTCAGTACCGAAAGAAGTCTATTACGATACCGTTTTTTCATTTTTTAAAAGTTGGTATAAGTAATATTCGAGGTAATATTCAAATGTTTTTTTCTGTTGACGTCTGGAGTGGGGCGTGGCCTACCATGTATGTTTGGTTGCGAAAATCTATATATTGTATTTAATACTTTAATACATTTATTAATTTAGTTATAAAAAACACAATATTATAATACTAACTTTATTCACACAGAACTATAAAATTTTATAAATAGCACTTATAAGTTACTAAATTAATTATAATATAATATTAATATATTAAAACACAAATGTCATAACACTACTGACAATATGGCGGTCACAAAATATATTTTGTTTTATTTAATTTATTGGCAAGGCTTCTATGATAGTAAATTTATAGTATTACCAACGTAAAATTTGGAGCTACAAATTTGCAAAATGTGAAGGGTTTATTTTATTTTTAAATGTGTATTTTTTATTGGAAAAACTACAAATTAGAAAAAATAGTATAAAGTACGTGTTATGTAAAGCAGTTTTAAGCACTTGTCGCGTGACATGACTGCGTGCTATAAAATGATGCTTTATAAAACATGTACTTTAATATTCTATTTTGCCCTAGTGCAATAAAGTAAATTACCTAGGCAACGAACAGTTTGTTTATAGTATGTGTATTGTGTATTGCACACCGTCTATACCCTATCGAAATAGAATTCACGTTGACAGGGCGCCATAATTTTATTATGTTGATGTCAAAGGTATCTGTTATCTATGATCCATTGTCAAATTTGAATTACAACTTCTGCGCACAAAGGAGAGGTAATACAGAGCGATTTTAAACTTTTTTGTTAAAAAAAAAACGATCGTAGAAAAAATAGTGTATGTAACATGTGCAAAAAGTGTGTTTATTGCACATGGCATATTATTCACCTCGACTACGTCTCGGTGAATAACTTCTATTCCGTGTGCAATAAACATATACTTTTTGCACTAGTTGCATAAATAACAAAATAACTATTTCAAACACAACAATTTCTTGATCAAGAATTTAGTTTTCGGCACCTGACGTTGTTGATGGCAGAAACTCAATAATCTGGTAGGTACCTGGCTCATTGGCACAAACTACACTAGAACTCCGAAATATTAAACATCAACAATCAACAATAACCGAGTATCGTTTAGTTGCTTTTAAATAGCAAAGCCAATGGCTAAGTTGAGCGTTCCTTTTAAAAATTTAACTCAGCTCGGCAAAGATATTTTCCTCCTCTCTTGCAGCGGTTAAGTACGCCCATCTATTAATATTTCTCATACGATTATACGATTTGTTCGCCAAGCGATTAGCTAAGCAAATATTTTTACTTTGCTCTGCTGTTTAAAAGTAGCAAAAGGAAAGTACCTAATAACAAAAAATATAAGAAATCCACAGAGAAAACCTAACAACAAAAATGGTGCCGATTCGCTTCTGGAGTTAATGCCGATAAAGAAGGAAAACCTAACAATAAGAGGGTTGTGCGAATGCCCATCCCTGTTGGGCCTTAGGGGATCTGACCGTCGAGCCGTGCATACAAACGTATTTTTTCACCCATAAAACTTAACTTTTGTTTGCGCACGAGATAAACTGTACGGATCTAAAGGTATATGTTTATGAGTGCAAGCAGGACTTAAAGTAAACATCGTTAAAATTAAATTTTTCAATAATGTTTCTTACATAATATATAAAAATTACATATTCCAACCCTGGGCTGTTAGAAAAGCAGACTTATTCCAGCGCGACCGGAATGGCCACAAATTATTGTGCGACTGACTCTTTGTGAAACCTATTGAAGTCGTAACCGTGAAAATTATTATTGATATGTAACACTTTGAGGGTGCCAAACAGACATGTTATATTCATAAGTATGGGTCGATGCTTTAGAAAAATACGAGCTTAGAATGTACTGTTGAGGAATATCAGCATTTTTAGTTTGCCCTTATATATATTTTTAAAGGTGTAGTTGATGGATATATTAATAGAATAAATAGTTGTCCTAAAAAGTCAATAACTGTCGTATTTATTTAAAAGAGTTTTTAACTAATTTAGAGCTTCCTGCTAGAAACTTAACAGGTTATGGGCCCAGGAATATTGTTGTAAGCAGAAGTAACGTTCTAATAGATAGCACTATAGAGACTTTTGTGCAGACAGGCAAGAAAAGACAAAAAGGTGCATCAAGATAGAAAATAATGGCTTCAAGTAGAGGTTCAGTAGGAATACTAGACGCCCATAGAGTACAAATTGGTATGCTAGAGGGTAAATCAAACTGGACAACATGGAAATATAAGATGTGTATACTGCTAAGAGGAATTTCTGGAGGAAAATATATTATTGAAGGTACTTAAGCTTCTCCTCAGTCTATATCAGCTACTAGTTCTGAAGAAGAAAAAAAACTTATAAAGAAAAGTTACAAGAATTTAGTAGGGCAGATAGCAGTACACTTATTATACTTACTACAAATATGACAGAAGAAACTCTTAAGAAAGTAATGAGATTTTCAACGGCTCGTGAAGTATGGTTAGAATGGCATAGACTATTCGACGGTAAAACAGATGATAAAACCTATGATTTATGTACCCAGTTCTTTAGTTATAAGAGAGGAGCTGGTGATGATATTGTAACACATACTTCAAAGTAAAAGAATATTTGGAATCAGCTACAAACAAAAATTTCACGCGACAAGTTAGCTGGCAGTAATACCTGTACTTGCGATCTACCTGTTCTTCTACTAGTATGTAAGATTTTAGAAACATTACCCGAAGAATATTTTCCTTTCAAATCGAGTTGGATGTTTACAGCAAAATCAGATAGAACCATAGACAATCTGACTAATCAACTTTGTGCTTATGAGACAGTTCTTTTAAGCAAAAATGAAAATAATCAAGAGGTTTTAGTGACAGAAAAATCGTATAAGAATGGAGTACAGAAAAGGTTTAGTTTGCCATTACTGCAAGAAACAAGGGCATATAGTTAGACAATGTGAGAAGTGGAAGTCTGATGGAAAACCTCCAAAGTAAAGTAAGCAGCTAGATAAAAGCAAAGAATGTAACAAAAATACTTTGTTGGCTGTAACAAGTACAGTACTATTAGCTGAGTGTGACAGAGATAATTGGTACGTTAATAACGGAGCAACTAATCACATTTCCAACAGAAACGATCTATTTGAAATGTATGAACCTTTTACAAAACAGTGTTCAGTGACCACTGCAAATGGATATTCAACTGAAGCACTAGAAAAAGGCACGATGATCGTTGAAGCAATTGTCGGTGAAAAGATAGAAGAAATAACACTTTCAGATGTTTGGTATGTACCTGAAATTAAGAAGAATTTATTTTTCGGTATTGTCAGCCCAAGACAAAAATCCAAAAAGTGAATTTATTTCAAAAGCTGAAGAATGCAAATTTAAAATTGATGGACAGTTGTTGCTGGTTGGAAGAAGAAACAGATTTGGGGGTCTGTATACGCTTTCAGTAAGAAATGTGAAACCAAAAAATGCAGATGTGTCAAATGTAGTGTTGAATGAAAATTTACTGCAGTTATATCATAAAAGACTTGGGCATCAAAATAAGAGCCGCGTAAAGTCACTAATATCCCGAGAGTTGAATATTAATGTTAAATTGGATTGTGAGCTGTGTGAAGGCTGCATTTATGGTAAAACGCATAGGACGACAAGTTGAAAATTGCTCTAAGTGAAGCAAAAGCTACAGGTCATATTGTCAAAGAACTCCTTAGTGACAATGGTGGTGAATTTGATAGCAAAAAAGTAAGAGATATTTTCATCACGGAGTACGACAGAGACTGACCATGCCATACACTCCACAACAGAATGGTTGCGCTGAGAGGGACAATCGAACAGTTGTTGAGATGGCCATAGCTATGTTACATTCAAAGGAAGGATTACCTCAAAGTTTATGGGCAGAAATGATAAATTCAGCTACATACATTCTTAACCGATCATTTGTATAAGGTGTTAAAGATAAAACTACATATGAAGTTTGGATTGGAAAGAAGCCAAGCCTGAAGCACATGAGAATAATAGGAAGTACTTGCTATGCTCATATTCCAAAACAAAGAAGAAATAAATCGGGAAGAAAAGCTGTCAAGGGAATTTTAATTGGTTACGATGATAATGATGGTTATCGTATATGGTGTAAGGAGACAAGAAAACTAATTCGATCTCGTGACGTTATTTTTGATGAAAAACCACTTATTTCGACAAATAATAGTCCAATAACCATCACGGTCCCTGAAACAAGAACTGAAGAAGTCATGGATTCTGAAAATGAGATTGGAGATGATTTAGAGTTCGATTTCAGAGAAGATGGTGAAAACAGACATGTGGAACTAGAGAGTGAAGAAGAAAATGTCGGAAATAAAGAAGTTACAAATGAAGATAATGGTTTTGGTAATGCTGAGCGTAAATTACGAGACAGGGAAAAAATTAAAAAGCCTATTAGATATGAAGAATTTATTATGAGTGCAGCAACCACGATGAGAGAATTTCAAAAACCACTAAGTTACCAACAAGCAATAAGAAGTGATAAGAACAATAAATGGATAGAAGCAATGAAAAATGAGATACAATCACTTAAAGAAAATAAAACTTGGGTTCTAGAAAAGTTGCCAGAAGGAAAGAAAGCAATTTCGTGCAAATGGGTGTATAAAGTGAAAACGAAAAGAGACGGTTCCATAGAAAAATATAAGGCGAGACTGGTATTTAGAGGATTTTCACAGAAAGAAGGCCAGACTGTAATCAAACTTTCAGTCCAGTAGCGAAGCCTGGAACAATAAGGGCGTTATTGAGTATCGCAGCTGATGAAAAAATGTCAATTACCCAGTTTGATGTTTCAACTGCTTTCTTGTATGGGGAACTAGAAGAAGAAGTTTTTATGAAGCAACCGGAAGGTTTTGACGATGGCACTGATAGAGTGTGTCATTTAAAGCAAAGTCTTTACGGTCTAAAGCAAGCACCTAGATGTTTGAACAAAAGAATTGCTACCTTTATTATTTCACTTGGATTTAAAAGAAGTGAAGCAGATTCGTGTTTGTTTATCAAAAAGCAAGGCACAAGCTTACTTCTTATGGCACTTTATGTAGATGATGGCTTGGTAGTTTCAAATAATGAAGAAATTAAGCAAGCGTTCTTGAAGATGTTAAAAAAAGAATTCAAAATAGCAGTTAAACCAGCCGACTATTTTTTGGGTTTAGAAATAGATAAAGAAAATGATAGGTCAGTTCGCCTAAGCCTAATAGAATATACAAAGAAAATATTAAAGAGATTTGGTATGAGCAACTGTAATCCAGCTTCCACCCCAATGATTAAGGAAAATAGTCAGTTAGGGAAGATAGAAAGAGAAGAAATAGAGAAAAAAGGTACAGCAACTGAAAATTTTCCCTATAGAGAGGCTGTTAAGAGCTCTATTATATTTAATAACAGGAACCAGACCCGACATAGCCTATGCAGTTGGTGTTGCCTCAAGAACACTTGAAAATCCTTCCAAAGAGGATTGGATAAAAGTTAAACGTATATTTAGATATTTAAGAGGGACACTAGATTATGGATTAAGATATGTCGCTGGAACTGGAGGGTACTTGAAAGCATTTAGTGACGCTGATCATGGTGGTAAATTATCGTTAGGACGATCCACTACTGGAGTGATTTGTATGTATGCCTCTCGTGCAGTATCATGGTTAAGTCAAAGGCAAAATTCTGTAGCCATATCAACTACTGAGGCAGAAATTGTAGGTGCTAGTGAAGCTGCACGAGAGATGATATGGTTAAGGCATCTTTATGGAAAAATTCTTAAATTAAAAGAAGTGCCTAATCTTATGGTAGATAATGAAGCTGCTATAAAATTAGCGCAGAATCCAGAGTTTCATCGTCGAACAAAGCATATACACAACACAAGACATTTTTTGTGAGACAGCTGGTCTCAGAAGGACTTATCGATATTAAGAATATATCAACGACGCTCCAGGTAGCAGATGTGTTGACAAAGCCATTGTTTAAGCTCAGGTTACAAGGTCTTTGCAGTTCAATGGGTTTAGTCAAACTTTCAAATAAGGGAAGGTGTTGAGGAATATCAGCATTTTTAGTTTGCCGTTATATATTTTTAAAGGTGTAGTTGATGGATATATTAATAGAATAAATAGTTGTCCTAAAAAGTCAATAACTGTCGTATTTATTTAAAAGAGTTTTTAACTAATTTAGAGCTTCCTGCTAGAAACTTAACATGTACGAGCTTAAAAAAAATATTCATTTTTTTGAAAAAATAAATATTAAATACTTTGTACTTATAATGGCATTATGGGAGCTAGATGCCCGTTGATTTAATTCACATTTAAATATCAATTTTGATGTGGAAAATCTAAATTTTTATCTAAAACCTTATAAAAAGTCTGCAGTATGGTAATGCAGTAGTAAGAGATCGGCCCCCAAAGATGTGACCGTCAGGACATTAATCTGAGGCCATGATGACGTTTCATTTATTTCCGTTGACGGATGTCCACAGAAAATGTATCGCGGAAAAACATTGATGTTTGCGATGTATCGAAAAACATTATTTAATAGAATTAGAAATTACAAATAAATCACAAATCTAATTATTCTAATCTCACACCTTAACTGAAACCAAAGGTAAAAGGTATAATGAAGATCGAGAGACAATGGTTAAATAATTATTTTACGAATAAAATAAGATGAATCGATTAAAATACATCAATATCAAATGGCGTTGATGCATCGCTTAAAAATGATGTATCGCATTGAGAATATCGATGTTGTCGATGCGCCGATGTATATCGAACATGCCTATTAAATAGCAAATTTTGCGTTTGGTGTTTCTTTGACAGCAGCCTAAAATTTTCTTCGGTTTATCGGTTTTGTGTAATAAATGCTGTGTTTTTAGTGTTTTGTGATATTCTTTGGAGACTAATAAAGATGAGTCGAAAGTGTCAAGTATGCGAGAATTCGGAAAATAATAATTCTGCAGTTACTTCTTATAGGTGAGTAAATACAAAGTTGGGGTATTTGTAGGTTAGGTTTAAACTATAGTAACAAGGTCACATTCAAAGGTAAATCCACCGTAATCCCTATTCCGTGCCCCACCCAGCACTTCATCACCTCTGTCGTTCAAACGATGTTGTCACTTGTTAACAGATAAAGCAAATTGAAAGCTCTTAACTTCACTCGAACCAGTAGCTGATGTCTAATGTTTTTCTTACTAAAGATGTTGACGAGAAAATATGGATGAGCGTGCTATTTTGTACTATTTCAATCGTTGATATAGACGCAGAAGGAGGCGATTCTGGGTAGGTACATCCCTATAGCGAAAAAAAATATACACTGAAGAATATACTTGTGGCCGCTGTAGAATAGCAATAAGATGATGAAAAGTTTCATTCATTCTACAAAATGAGCAAAAAAACTTATAAACTCCTTGTAAATAGAGTTCGTCCTGCAGTTAATATTTTTTAACTAAAGGACAGAGTAAAAAATCACACAGAGGTTAGAGAAATATCACTTGGCGACTGGCATGCTGTCTCTTAGGGCCAAATTATTAATCCCCTGGTATCTTTACCAAGGACATAATTACTGTGGAAACGATTGTTGAGACAATTGTATCTATGGAAAATATCTGCTTGGTAACTTTACCAGGAGATTGATAATTTGGCCCTAAGCGATTATCACTTACCGGTTGGCAAACAGAGTTGCGACTAATATCTCCGACTTATCTCCGTGTAAGTACGAGGTATCGTATCGTATCAACATGTTGGGACGCGCAAAACACTGTCAAGTGATTTTAGTACTTTTGTAGTCAGAAACAGATTGCTCCGTGGACGACGGGCCTAAGAATAATGGTCTCTATGATAAGGTCGAGGGTCGTTCTTATTTGACCACCCAGTACAATTTTTTTGAGAATTATTTACTTTACATTTTAAATACTCGAACACTTATTAATTATTATCTTTTAGATAACAATATATTATATGGCTCTCGGGTTGAGGGAAGGGGGGGAGGGGCGGCAAATGCCCTCTTACCCCCAATCTCTTGCCTGGATAAGATAGTATTAGACGAGTTGTAAAAGGTAACCTCAGGCATAATGTTTGTTTTTCTACCCCAATTATCTGTTTTATTTTAAATACATTTGTTTACAAAACAACCCGGCTTCTCTTGGTGTTTCTTGGTTATATTTATTTATGTAAATGTGTAACTGTTATCTTTCCAGGAACATACTCTCACAACCAATAAAAACAACCTCAAGGTTCATTGTCGCAGAAAGATGGCGTCTTGTGCTGCGACGTTCCATTTGCATACCATGTCGTTTTATGCTAATGTTCCAGATTTATGGTTATTTTTATTTGATTCTCGAAATTATTATATGGACTGTATCCGTATGGATGAAAATCATATTTTATTCGCCGAGGAAGGTTTTTCCGAGGCCGAAATCGATAGCTGAGTGAGAATTATTTTCGTACTTTTGCTTTTATGTCTTTTTTATTCTTTTATGGTTGTTTGTGTCTGTGGATTTATTATGAATTATTTTAAAAGACTTTCTTTAAATGGAAATTGTAATTTTTATTCTGTTCTGCCATACACACAAATAGTATAGAACAATATATTTTTCAATTTAAATGTACAATTTACTATATATTTTTTTTTCGCTTAACACTTTGAGTGCGGAAAGCGCGCCTGTGCGTCCAAGCCCCTCTTCTCTGGTGGCGGCGAACGCACATGTGCGCTCTCCTGTATATATTATATATGTAGTTTTTTTGTTATAAAAAATTATAATAATAATGGAAATCCATGAGAATAGGCGGAAAGCGCCTCAAAAAAAGTTAGGCGAAAACACCAAAATATGATTTTTCTTTATAAAATAAATTTAGAAAATATAATGTATTTGTTAATATTTTTGTTTTTTCTTTTTTAAAGTCTCCGCGCAGACGTATTGCTTGCTTTTTCAGCCCGTAGCGAAAGGGTTAACGCACTCCGTTACTAAAAAATGCAATAAAAATAAAAAATAAAATTGGTGAAATTTTTGTAGAAATACAGCCAAATGGAATAAATTCGATAATAAATACATGGGGGCGTGTCCGAAAAAACGCTCGGACACGTCGATTGGTATTTCTAGTTGCGCATTTTTTTCAATAAAAACTTTTTATACAGGGTGTGTCATGTAACAGTAGCCAATACTAACTTTCTTATTTTAAATACACGCTCTATATTATTCAACTTTTGGATTTTTTAGAAAATTTTAGATATATTTCATTTATGTTGATATGCTTATTAGAAGACAAAATTTGGGTCATAGGGAGAACACAATGTCAGGTTCGCATCCTGAGAAAAGTAGGGTCTTATACAAGGATGTCGACGGCGATCAGACAGAGAGAAGGCTTCGAAAAGAAGGAATATCCATGTTAATTTAAAAGAATTAATAAAGAAAAAGGTAGGTTGCAATACTTTATACGTGATGTTAAATCTGGGACATCACACCACTCCCAATATTCTATACCTATCTTCAACTGTTTCGAAATTATTAAGTGTTTTTAAATTTATTGCATTTCAGCGGTTTTTTTTACTAGTATGAAATAAAAAAAGATATTTGTTAAGTAACTTTGGTTTTCTTTTGTTTAAAACTTCAGACCTTAGCAAATGGTTGTCTGTCTGCATGGCGGTAGTTATCAGTGTTATAGTCCTTTGAATTGCGTTAACTGCATATTATTACAAAAATAGTTTATTTAACAGAAATACACAAAATAACAATTCTACAGATGATTGATTATGGATATACGAGTATATGCGCGAATATAATACCGAAGAATACTAAAAAACGTAAACAAAGAAAACCGTTTATAATTATAGACTAAATACTTAAAAACCGTCATCATCACTTAGAAATTCTGAAAAGTCTTCATCATCTGAGTCGTCCTCGAATGGAGCAATGATTATCGGCGCTACTTCGCCATCTAATACTTGTTCTCGATTCCACCAATTTCTTATTAATTTTTCTGTATGCTCCACCGATTTCTTCCAGTACTCCTGCGTAATATGATCCAACAAATCTTGCCAAACAATCTCTACTTGCGAGGATTTAAGACCATCACCTACATGTTTCTCCTAAAAAGATTTTGCCCCAGCCCATATTAATTCTATCGCATTAAACTGGCAATGATATGGCGGCAGTCGTAGAACCTCATGGCCATATTCACGCAATATTTCATCTACAGCTTATATTTTGGGTAATTTGAGAGACTTTGCCATTGATAGGAGTTCGGATTTTAACATATTTGGTAAAGGATTTTGGTTGTGTTTTTCAAGCCCCTCATAAATATCACTTTTTCGCCAAGATGAACTAGGTTGTTTATTTAAAATTCTTAAATGATATGATGCATTTCTGTTGTCTAATACGATTAAAGACGGCTCATGTAAATTTGGGATTAATTGAGCTTTTAGCCATTTTTCAAATATTTCGCAATTTATATTGTCATGATAGTCAGAACTTTTTGATGTGGAAGAAAAAATTAAGCTTGCACCTGAAATATATCCTGTAACAGAACCGGCATGTTAAATAATGAACCGCTTTCCTGTGCCACATTCCTTTATTGTGTTCGGTATTGCCGGTATTCTACATAAAAAGCTGATTCGCTACTTAATCATAACGCTGTATAGTAATTCCATAGCTATTTCATTTCGTTTATAGCCAACTGAACAAAATAAATGTTACCTCATCGTTCTTTTCGTAAGCAGGTTTTTCTTACGATCCGTAAGTCTGAAAAATTCGGCCCGTTTACGAAAACTTGCACTGAAAAGCATACTGAAACCGAATTGCAAGCCGGCGTCGAAGAAAATCGGATTGTGTTATCTTTTTTGCCATTCGTGATTATCCCGTCTTCCCCCGGTCAGCCATAAATTACGGGAAGACTTCGGCTTGATTTCAACCGCAAGTGAGGCAATCTTATTTAGCGAAATTTATGACGGTTTCAGATTTAAATTTAGGTCTAGAGTTGTAAAATTGAATAAGGTTTTGGCTGGAAAAAGATGGAACGATAATTTTCTTTGGGGTTTTGGGCTTATAATTGATTTGCCACTTTTGCTTTTACCGTGTACGATTATTTCCACTTTTAACTTGACTGTACAAATGGTATCATTATACAATTTGTTATGGAAACCACCTATTATAATTAAACCTGTAAGTTTTAGTACGAAATTAAATTTCCTAAAAATATTTATAAATGTCACTTTGCTACACAGTAAAAACCGCATATACAGCGTGTCTGCGTAAGTTGGCGGCATATGGGAAAATTTTTTATTATTAATTTTACGAAAAAAAGTTTTTCTTCATAAAAAGTTCTGCATGGTCCAAAACCTAAAATGCAACCATCAAATATCGAAAGTTTCCAGTCATATACGAGGTTTGTCAAAAAATGTGAATTTTTCCCAAGAATGTAAATTATTCCCAAGAGTAAAGTACCTTTATTGACATACAATAATAAATACAATTGTTATTGACATATTTATATGACATATTTGACATTATCAAAAATTGTTATTAAAAAAAGTTGATCAGAACTAAAAACTACGGCTAAATGTGCAATTATACGCATTTATGTTAAAAAATTATTTTATTGATTTATTAATAATTATTTAATTTTTTAATTACTTAATTAATTTAATGCATGTTATTGCATATTTGGACGTGGTTTTTAGTTCTGATCGACTTTTTTTAATAACAATTTTTGATAATGTCAAAAATAAAGGTACTTTACTCTTGGGAAAAAATTACATTCTTGGGAAAAATTCACGTTTTTTGACAAACCTCGTATATGACTCGAAAATTTCGATATTTGATGGTTGCATTTTAGGTTTTGGACCATGCAGAACTTTTTATGAAAAATAACTTTTATTCGTAAAATTAATAATAAAAAAGTTTCCCATCTGCCGCCAACTTACGTATGCAGTGTGACCAGTAAAGTCCGCATCATATGGGATTTTTTTTTATTAACAGCTTTATTCGAAATTTGACTTTAGTATCAAGTTCTGCTTCAATCGAGATAAAAATTAAGCAAAAAATAGTAGTCACCTGATTCGCATTATCTGTCAAATTTTATTTTTTTCCAAAAAAGAATTCAAAAGCGGGGTTATTTCTGAAAACATCGAAAAAAGCTATAAGAAAAAGTTTTTTTAAATGCAGTTTCTAGCCCACATGCAAAATTTCAGCTGAATAAGATAATTTTGATTATTTACCAATAAATTACACCCTTTTGCAAAAGAAGACTCAACGCAACCTACATAAAACTTCTTAGTTTTGACAATGCTTTATTTCAGATACATTTTCTTTAAAGTAGAGCCATAATAAATGTGTGTTTTTCTACAAAATCAAAATTGGTCTATTAAAATTTGGTCGCATTTGATGCAAAGTTTATTTGTTTTTGACCCTGTATAAGGTAACTTCATAAAATAAGTATTTTTGAAAACGTAGTTTGTGTCTGAAAGTAATACACCTTAATATTAGGACAAAAAAAACACAGTGTCATCAGTAAAGTGTTCATTAAGTGGAAAATAAATTTTAGTTTAACTTAACGTAAAGTTTATCTTTTTTCAACGATTTAATTTAAAACCCCTTTATTTTATTTTTTATTTTTTTACTTACTACTTTTATGTTAAAAACTGTTGAAATTAGGTATACATTATTAAAAGCAGAAAAAAAATATTGGCAAATTTGACCATAATAATTATGAAGCAATGGAGTACAAGTCAGAATTGAACAATTTTCTTTTTCTTTCACAACAAAGAAATATAATTTTCGGGAACTTGCTTTGAAGTAATTGTTTTAATACAATTAATAAGAATTTACACTGAAAACTAAAAATTGCATTATGAGTGTTGACAAATTTTAAATGTACCTAGTGAAAATATATATTTGTTATTTTTTATTTAATTTTCATTAACATTTCTTATTAAACAATTTTGACATCTCCTACATTATTTAATGGTTTTTGTAATTTTCCATAATGCAGATAGGTACGACTGCCATATGAGTATTTTGTTGAAATCCAAAAATAATTTTTTTCCAATATGCTGTGTAAATTCTGCCCATCACTATAAATAATGTACCTATATACAGTATTATACGAGAATATTTAATATAATATATGGCCATGGCCAGATTACGTGTTTGCTGTCCCCAGTTCTATTCAATATTCAACATGGTTAAATTTAATCTGGGAACCTTCAAGGTGTTTATGGTAAACCAGAGAAACAGTTGCTATTAAACACCGGCCCTTTGGCTAGTTAATAGTCATTTCTGTTTAAGCAGAAATACACTGATCAGCAATATTAACGCACCAGTAAAAGTTTGCTACAATTTTGATGTTATATTTCTTCTAAACCTAATGTCCAATTTTAATGATTTTTTTTGCATATTATAGGGAAATTCTTTAAGAATATTCCAATACTCGTGTTTTATTTTAGAAAGTTAATTGTTAGTGTATACAGGATGTAAAAAACATAATATGTTTTTTTCCCAAAAGTTGAAACACCCTGTGGAAGATTCTAGGATTCATACAATATTGCAGAGTAATTCTAACGTGGGCCACGTGTTTTCTCGGCGTTTTATTTTTTGGTTCATTTAGTTGGGTTCAATAATAATGAAGATAGACGCTGTTATATTCCAGTGTACATTTTTATTAGAAAATCATAACAAGTAACTTTTAAAAAATGAAATCTACAAAAATAAACACAATAATTATTAATTTATAAAAATAAAGATTATTATCATTAGTAGCGTGTGTTTCCGCCTCTACTTCTAATAACAGCTGCACATCGGCGTGGCATACTCGAAATTAGGTTCTCAATTTGATTTTGTTCAATTTGATTTCAAATTTCAACAACTATCCTTTCTATGTCTTGCAAGGTTGCTGGGGGAAGCTGACGACGTCTTAATTTTCTGCCAATAACGTCCCACAAATGCTCGATTGGGTTAAGATCTGGACTACGCGATGGCCAATGGAGAATCTGAATATTTACCTCTTGCAAATATTCAGTTACAATACGCGCTACATAATGTGGTATTGCATTGTCGTGCATCAATAAAAAGTTATTGCCGATATAAGAAGCAAAAGGTACAACGTGCTCAGATAAAATATCAGTAATATACCTTTCACTGTTTAACCAACCACCAAGTAGAGGAACAAGATCTGTCCGCGCTGTTGATAAAATTCCTCCCCAAACCATCACAGAGCCTCCATTAAACAAAGTCGTTTCCCGAATGTTGCATTGGGCATACCGCTCGTTTGGTCGTCGAATCACTCTTAGACGTCGATCGGAGCTATACAGACAAAACCTAGATTCGTCCGTAAACAAAACATGCCCCCAGTCCTCATTAGTCCAGTTTGCATGCTCCCTAGCAAATTGTAATCTAGCTCTACGGTGATCAGCGTTTAATGCGGGGCCTGTCGCTGGTACTCTAATATGCAAGTTGTGCTCAGTAAGACGTCTCCTCACAGTATCAGTGCTCGGTTGGATGTTATGAACGGCACTAAGTTGGATTAAAATATTTCTTGACGTGGTAAACCGTTCTCTTAAAGCACGTAATCTAATAAAACGATCTTGAGCCACTGTAGTGACTCGAGGCCTGCCTTGCCCAGGACGTCTATGGTAGTCATTGGTCTCTCTAAAACGTTGAACAACACGGGATATTGTAGTATGGGCAACTCTTAACCTCAAACCAATGGCATGATAGCTCATTCCTTCGCCATGTAAAGTCACTGCTTGAACACACTCATCGCGGGTCAAATTTCTTGAAACGCGCTCCATTTTCACCAACAACGAGAAGTCAAAAATTAATAACTTACTTTACTTTTTACTTTAATTTTAAACAATACTTAAATCAAAATAAAATATTTTTTAAAATACAAACCCTGCTGACAGTTACATTTGACATTTGCTCACCTAGCCTACTTTATGTTAATCAAAGTATCCATAAAGTTGGATTTATGATTAAAAAACAAGCTGAGTTAAAAAAGTGTCTAATACTTTTATTATTGAACCCAACTAATTGAACCAAAAAACAAAACGTCGAGAAAACACGTAGCCCACGTTAGATTTACTATGCAATATTGTATGAATCCTAGAATCTTCCACAGGGTGTTTCAAATTTTGGGAAAAAAACATATTATGTTTCTTACATCCGTATACACTAACAATTAACTTTCTAAAATAAACCACGAGTATAGGAATATTCTTAAAGAATGTCCCTATAATATGCAAAAAAAATCATTAAAATTTCACATTTGGTTTAGAAGAAATATAACATCAAAATTATAGCAATTTTTTAGTGGTGCGTTAATATTGCTGATCAGTGTAGTATAGGTTAATTAGTTTAAAAAGTATTACCTATTTAATTTACTGTACATATTTTATTGAAATCTACAGGGTGTTATGAAAAATACTTATGTGTATTCGTATAGGTGAATACAATAGTTTACAAGAAGTAAATATCTTAATAACAGACTTCACGGCCTAAGGCTCAGCTACATTGCGTTTTAGAGGTTCCCGTTTAACGGTTCCCGTTTGGCGGGAAGATTATAAGCGACCACACATTTTCCGGTAAACAGGAGGCGATAATTTTCAGTCTTAAAGTTTTATCCAAATGAGAAGGAACTGTGTGGCAGCCATGTTAAATTTGAAAGAAATTTGCATTCTTGAAGCTGCTGGTTTACTAGAAGAACCAGTAGAAAGGGAATACTGGGTTCATCCTTTTAACGCGAAACGTGAAAGTAGTAAAAGATTTTTAAAATTTTATCAGGATATATGAAAATATGAAACTAAATGTCTTGAATATTACAGAATGTCTAGAAAATCGTTTGATGAACTTTTAAACGTATTGCGTCCGTATATAACAAAGCAAGAAACATTCTGGAGAAGCCCAATAAGTGCAGAAGAATGATTAATAATAACGCTAAGGTAAGTCACACACACTTTAAATAACTTAACATAAACAGTTATTCAGGCCTATAATGTATAATTCTGCTTGTCATGTTGTCTATCTTATTTATGCTAGATAATAGAACAGACATTATACATCATAATCGTTATTAAAATATCCAAACCTTGAAACATATTTAACATTTTTTTATTGATTTTAAATTTTCAAACAAAAACATTTAATCCAAATTTGTTAAACATTACTACTGATCTTGTAAGTCAAACTAATTATTATTTGGAATGTAACTAGGCGGAGAATTTTCTTAATTTACAGATTGTGGAGATGGATATATGGTGAAGGCACGTTATGGCTGATTCCTAGATTAAAATCTCCCAATCTATTTCTTAAATCAGTATTATGAAAATGCTGATTTTCTTAATAATTAGAATGAGAAAATGTAAAATTGCCTCCATGACTTGGTGAAACCACTGATTTGCGTCTTATTTCACGAAAAAATTGGAGTGCGTATATGCGAAAATTTAGTTTTTGATCATCGTTTAATTTTTTGTAGTCTGGTAACAACGACATCAAAAATAACTTATCAGCGTCCTCAGTTTCTTTTTTCGAATCTCAAATTTTTGTAATAATTGCCTTTGAAACTGGCTGATATTTTCAGATTTTTTAGTAGTGGGTTTATTGAATGGCACTATTGTTTCCAAACTCCTAACTCCCTCTTGTGCATATTCAGAATTTACACTTTCTTGACTGACTTCATCTTCCTCCTGTGATGATGGGTTCTGATTATCCATTTCTTCTGAAATATTTCCAGAAGTACTTCTTTTTTCTAATGTTTAAAGTAAGAACGTTAGGACGTCGGAATAAACATTTTTTTTCTTTGTAGCCAGTTCTCCACTTTTACCTTGATTTATATATTTGCTAAAGCTATCTCGTATGTGCCTCCATTTGTTTTTCATCTCCTTAACTGAAAAAAAAAGCTGTTGCTTTTTATCCTAATTAATATTACTTAATTTTTTTTATTATTTGGTCCCAAGAAAAGTTGTATAAGCTCTTGAGGTTCCAAGAGAAACCGAGTGAGACGATCGATTGGAATTAAAAATCTTTAACCGGTAGTCATACTTTTAGATTTAAAAAAAACCTTTGACACAGTAGCACATTCAATACTACTGAATCGCCTTAACAGTATTGGCATTAGAGAGGTCGTCTATAATCTATTTGAATCATACCTTAAACCTTGAGTACAGAGAGTAATGATAAATAATGTATATAGCGGTTTCCAGACCGTAGAGGTGGGAGTACCACAGGGTCCAGTGTTGAGTCCAATTCCGTTTTCAATCTATGTAAATAGCCTGTCAAACATTAAAGTAAGTGATAGAATAGTTGTATGTTAGTACACCGCACTATACTGGTCACTGGACATTCATGGGATGAGGCATTCAGGAAAGCAGAATTGGACATGCACAAAATTAAATATTGATTGGACTCGATAGTTTCTAGTTCAAATGACACGGTATTGGAGGGAAATTATAAATCCTTCTGTTTCAGCATGTAGCAGCTGCCTTTCTTCTAGTCAAGTGACATTTATCTATCTATATGTGGATTTTGAAATGCAGTAGGGTATGTAGAATTTTTCTTAAAGTTACAAGCTGTTAAGTTGGCGGCGCGCCGATAATGTTGGGTAATCCATTTTGCTGTAAATGTATTATTATTATTTAGAAGATATATTATTTTCTCAACATTTTTATGGCTCAAAACTTAAACGGATTGCGCGCATTTTAGTGGGTGCCGGCGTTGATTTGTTTTCTGGTCTGCAAAATGGCAGATGTTTTCGGTCAAAACGCAAATAGCGTTTCCTATACTGGATTGTGATGCACTTCGTGGTTTATTTAGTTGTCTACCTTTCGATTATTACCAGTGTGACTGCCTTTTGTATTGGAATTAATTCCGCTGTGATGCCGCTACGGTGTATTGATGGCCGCTTTGATTTTGCAAAGAGGCTTTTAGTATATTTTAACAAGGACGGCCGTCGTGGTCTACCCGCCCCAGGGTATCCATTAAACGTGGATACCTGTGTATTCCAATATAAAAAATAGTAACACGCTTTTCCGATATGTCACAATATTCTCTTTTAATTATTATTATTATTATTAATATTATTAATGCGGCAAAAAACAATAACAGTTTAAAAGAAATAAATTTTAAAGATATAGAAAATTTGAACCAATTTATATGGGTTTTTCCTCCAGTATCTATATTACATAACAAATAATACCCTTTATAAAAAAAGGATCTTACAAAATTTTAACATACATTTTTAATATTAATGATGTTTTTTATAAGTTCCGAACGACTTTTAAAAATCTTAACACTCCATCGGAAAATTAAACGGGTAATTTATCTCTGTTTTTTAACAGGGCATTACAAAAACTGCCGTTTCATTATTAGAAATGATTAATGGAACGTTCTCGCTATATGCTACTAAACTTACACCATAAGTTAATCGACCAAAAATATTTTAACAGAGATAACGACTTTTTGCTTTTGTTGGAGCTTTGTTTTAAGAGCCCTCATTATTTATTTTTCAACCTTTTGTAGTGAAGAATGGCACATTTTTACTTGAAAAGACTGTATAATGTAAATCCATTAATAAAAAGATAAATATACCAGGACTACTGGAAATGTAAAGGTGGTATCAAATTTAATTGGTTTTCAGGTTATTGAATTATAATAAATGATGACCTTTTGCACTAATACCACTCATATTAAATTATTAATTTCATTATTAAAAGAGATTTTTTAAAACTTAGCAAATTTATTTTAAAATGGGAAAATGATAGTTGTGATTTGATGATTTAAGTACTTCCTTATATAAAAAACATAATGCGGGGGAGCACCATCCTGTTAAAATCATAAGGTTAAACTTGGTAAATCAGGATCATTATCATCCTGGAAATAGAGTGGCAAGAGCTGGAACCAGATCATTTCGAAAGAAATTTAGATATCTTTCTCTAGCGAGGCTCATCAAAAAAGAATGGTCTGATTACCCTGTTTTCAACAATGCCCGCCCAGATATTCGCCTTTTTATTATACTGGGTGCAATTTTCTATAAACCAGTGAGGATTTTCTTGTGCCCAATATCTGTAGTTTTGTTTATTAACCTGACCATTTTAAGAAACCCTAGCTAAATATCTGAAATTTAAATACTTTGGACAATACCTGCATGATTATCCGTCAGCTCAATCCATATTTCACAAAATTACTCTCGCCTATCACGATCATCGTCTAATAGGTCTTGTTTTTTACTGGTTTGTAGGGATGAACCTTCTCCTTTTTTAAAAATTTATACGGTGGTTTAGTGAGTATCGTAATCATGCCCAAGTTATGTGCTTGAACTATGAGGATTTTTCTGTAGTGATAATAATATGTTTATTTTTTCTTCTAAGGTATAGCAGGACGACCACTTTTAACACTATTTTTAACAGTACGGGAAGCTATCCACTTAATAGGAAACTTTCCAATTTTTTTTTCAATAATATGATATAGTTGGTAAAAATTCTTAAAAGTTTCGCGCGTGTCAAAAGCATTTCAAACGACCTTTTAAGCGCGCCAAGCCCGATGACGTCAGGAAGTATGACTTTTCCGTCATCCGTCATCCTGACCGGTTGGCGAGCTACCGAGTTTGCATTTGGATTGCCGTGTGTTATTGTTATTGTATTGTTGTTTTAAGGTGGAATTCTCAACGTCGTTCAATTTATTGCCAACCTATAACCTATTTCGTGGATGTCACACACGAATTATACTTCTTGACGTCACGACCCGTTTTTACCCGCTTGGGATATTTTGAATTTTGGGGCATTTTTAAATCTTGCTAGCGGTCTTTTGGGACGAAATATTTTGTTTTTTTTGCTGCCATATGTTTTATGACAATATATACTTATGATTTATAGAATTTTTTCCCCATTTAAAATTTTTGTCAAGTTCCCTATTGCTACCCTACACACTGTCGATTGGCTAACAGGCGAGCGCCTTGGTTTCATTGAACATATAACAGACTTCCCTATGACTTTTACTTTGATCCCCACAACCCAATATAATCAAAATCTCTACGCGTTCATCTTCAGCCAGGCGTATTTTGAATGTAATATCAGCATAATTTAAATTTCATTAACATTCACTGACATTTGTTGACGTCTTAAAACTTAAATAGCAAATTGTAATTAATTGTCAATGTCTTATAGATTGTGTCTTGTGTACAAAACGTTGTTAAATCGAGGTACAGTTGAGTTTAGAAAGAAGTAGGACACGGATTCTTATCCTATGTAAACCAGGCTTTTAAAAAACATCAAAAGTTTGACATGACACTCACATCCTTTTTTTAAATTAAAAAAAAATATATTTTTTACAAGTAGTTATTGATTTCGAAGCATAATGCCTAGGCTTGACAATGTTCAAAGGACTCAAATAATTGTGTTTTGAAATGACGAAATACGAGAAGTTGCCGCTATAATGCACGTAGCAAAAAAAACTGTAGAAAATATTAAATTAAGTACAGATGAGAAACGGATGGAACTTTGGATAAGAAAAAGCCTCCTGAAAGACCAAGAAAAACAACGCAAGAACATAATAATATGACAATGGTCTTGTGCAATACTTGGAGGAAAATCCCTTTCAAATAATGCGAGCTGCTATTCAGCAAACAAATTTTTCTGGTTCGAGACCGACAGGTTGTCGAAGGGTAAAATAATCTCATTTAGAAAATTATGTTGCCGCCAAAAAAATTAAATTAGGTGAAGAACACAAACAGGCACGAATTATTTTTGCCTTAAATTATATTTTATGGCCAGACTGGAATAGAGTAGTCTTTACTGACAAAAAAGTTTTTCTGTCAACATTCAACGGACATATCAGGGTATACAGACCTCACAATACAAAATATACTGAAAACTTTATCAGTAATTCCGAAAGATCAGCGAGATTTTCGGTGAATGTATTGGCATGGGTGAGTTATCATGGACTTGGAGTGTGTTGGATTGTAAATGAAAAGTTTAAGGCAGTCACTTACAAGAACATTTTAAAATATATTATGATGCCTAGTGTATCGCAACATTTCCCTGATCAGAGCTTTATTTTCCATCATGACAACTGCTCTGTTTACAGCGCGGGTATGGTCAAAGGTTGGTTCCAGAGAAATAAGTGGAAACTTTGCTGTAGCCCTTCAATAAGTCCCGATATTAATATAATAGAAAACGTGTGGGGTCTAATGACACGAAAAATATATAAAGCAATAATTCCAGACCAGCTAACAGAAATGAACTTGTTTCATTTATTGAAGAAACGTGGAACGAGTTACTTGATAATCTTGATTTTGTGAGAGATATATACTTATCGACACCCAATAGACTAAAGGTGCTTTTACATAAAAAGGAAGCGATTACTAAATATTAAATAGGTGTAATTTTCTTTTTTTAATTAATTATTGTGTACGATAAAATGTTTGAGTTAAGTTAGACTTGTTATTTTCTAATGAAACGAGGGAAAAATGGTTATAAAAATTATAAATATGACACGTTCAAGTCTAGCCCAATAAATATAAAAAGTTTAGTCTATTATAATTTGAACACAGTCAATAGCTTGTCCTGCTTTTTTATGAACTTTCGGGGATTATGGTCTTGTGCAATTGCAAACGTTTACAACACACTATCGATGTCCTACTTCTTTCTAAACTCAACAGTACATATCAACCAGCATGAAAATCTTAGTATTTCGTAAACGGTTGAAGATAGATATTAGGCATGATTTATGAAAAAGTCGAGAATTGATTAAAAAAAAAATTGATACACGTAGAATTTTTATGATTAACTCGGTATAATATCTTTTTTTATTTAAATGCACTTCAAAGAAATTAATTTGAAGGGTCTGAGGGCTTCTTGATTAAGTGGGCGGTCTTCTATACAGTGAGGACCTAAAGTCCGTCCCCCCCCCCCTAACTTCTAAACCGTTCGGTATATTTTAATGAAATTTTGAACGATAATATTTGAGCAAGTCTTGCACTTTTTGACATACCAATGACAGCTTTAAATGTCAAGATGACAGCTGGGTCCGCTTTTGGAATATTTTTTTAAATGGAAAGGGGGTTTCAATGGTACCTCATTTTGAAGATCTTTTAATGCTTAAAACATTCTCCAATTTAAAAAACATTTGGTTCAGTATTTTCTAAACAGGAATCAATAATATCGGTTTCTACATTATGACTACCACTGTTTATAACACACTTTTTTTACCTATAGTTGTCTATTGTTTGTTGCTGTCATACTGTTTTTAAATGTCTGATTGACAGAAAATATTTTTACCTCGAAATTGTCTTAAATGGGTCGTTCTTTAGAAGATAAATTTGAAGCGATTATTATTTTTGGCGAAGCTAACCGACGAATCTTATGAAAATAGGTGGATTGGTCGTCGAGGTCCGACAGAATGGCCAGCTAGATCGCCAGACCTAACGCCTCTAGATTTTTTTTCTTTGGGGATACGTTAAAACTGAGGTTTATAAAACGGCTCCAGGCTCATTAGAAGAACTTAGGCAACGAATTACAGATGTTTGTTCAAGGATAACGCCACAGGTGCTTCACAATTTCCGACAGGAATTTACTAATAGAATATTTATTTGCCAAGAGGTCCATGGCGGTCATTTTCAACAATTGTTGAAGTAACCACTGTTTTGTAGATGTGTCCCTTTATCTTTTGTTTAAAATACTTATAATTAATAAATTTCATTTCTACTGAACCAAATGTTTTTTAAATTGGAGAATGTTTTAAGCATTAAAAGACCTTCAAAATGAGGTACCATTGGAACCCCCTTTCCATTTAAAAAAATATTCCAAAAGCGGACCCAGCTGTCATCTTGACATTTAAAGCTGTCATTGGTATGTCAAAAAGTGCAAGACTTGCCCAAATATTATCGTTTAAAATTTCAATAAAATATACCGAACGGTTTAGAAGTTAGAGGGGGGGGGGGGCGGACTTTAGGTCCTCACTGTATATAAAAGGCTGATCGGTTTCTTTATCATAACGCTTGATAACGCAGTATAGATCGTATGCATGACTCCAAGTTAAACTATACTTAAACTAAATTCAATTAATACAATACATTGCACATGCCAGCGCTTATGTTTATGGATATTTATTGATTATAATCAATGGAAATTTCGGGTTTATTCATGGCGCTTTCACGATTCGGTGCTGTATTTGCAAATACATTATGAATACATAATGTATTGCTAAAACTCAAATTTAGTATTTTGTAAATTACACATTGGGGCTCCTAAATTGCAAACCTTGTGAATTTGTTAGTTTAGGGAAAACACTTGCCTTGCGAAATAATTTGATTTATAAATGCTTTCATACTGATTTTCTATATTTACTTTCCTTACAAAAAGAATAGTATTGTATTTTTTTTGAGACAAAAGGTGTCGGGGTACTTTGGATCACGAAACAGCCTATCTTGCCATGGCACTGTGTACTGTACGAACCACCGTTGTCTTGTTGCGTTATTATTTACCTAATACCCAAAACAATGATGAAGTCCTTTTCGTTTGTTACACGTGTTTGTTTATTTTTGAATCATGATTGTGTCGTAATTTTTAATTTTTTAATTTGATGTTAGTTAATTTTTTGTATATTGACTGGGTGCGTCTCGCTATGTGTGGGTGAGGGTGACCCTGTATTGTGTATTTTTATAATCTCTACGCCCTGAAGATGACTTATATGAGCCGAAACGCATAGGCAATTTTAGTATTTTATATTTATAAGAAGGTAGAAAGGACTTTTCTTTACCAACCAACCCTTTTAAATATTAATGATGAAGTCAGATCCGGTCTTATCGTGCGGGTCTTACGATTTAACAACGATATACTTTCAATTTTTTCTTTTCTTTTATTGCGTTTAATCATACTATCCAAATAAAATCCGTAAGACACATATGACAGACCTTATGCAATCTTGACATGAAAGAAAAGGATATTTAATTTTCAGCTATTCACAAAATGTTGTACCTGCCACCTTCGTCTAAATTTAAAGATCTCAGTTTTGTGACTTTGATAATTAATTTAATGTGACAATATGAACGATAAAAAGCAATTTTCTGGTCTTTTGCATCCCCAAGCAAAAAAATGGTGCTTAATTTGTTAAACTATTTTGAGAATAAAAGAAAAAGTGAAAATTCGCCAACCAATATGCAGAAAACCGTAGCAAAAGCACTGGGAATTAGTTTAAAACGACTGTGCAGAAAATTGTGCATGAAAGAAAGCATAATATAATACCGAAGAATACTAAAAAATGTAAACGAAGAAAGCCAAAGACTGAAGATCTGAGCGAAAATATTGAAATGGGAGTTCGGAACCTGATTTATGATTTATGCAGATCAACAACCAATAACTCTTCCAGTTTTAAAAGAAAATTTGAAAATTCGAGGGGTTTTGGAAATCGGACTTGAATCTTTATCAAAATTAATAAAAAAGTTGGGTTTTCGCTATAAAAAGACTGTAACCGGAGATTTTTATGTGAGCAGCCACAGATAGTAAGTCAGCGTGTTCAGTTTTTAAAAAAATATACTGAAAATTACAAATCAAAATTTAGAAAAGTATAGTATTTTTAGACGAAACATGGATATTTTCAAATGGAAGTGGTTCAAAATCTTGGCAAGATAATTCTGTGAAAAGCGTGAAAAGAAAAAAGGGATGTGGCACGGGAAAGCGGATCATTACTTTACATGCCGGTTCTGTAACAGGATATTATGTTCCAGGTGTAAGCTTAATTTTTTCTTCTACATCAAAAAGTTTTGACTATCATGATAATATGAATTGCGAAATGTTTGAAAAATGGCTCAAAGCTCAATTAATCCCAAATTTAGATGAGTCGTCTTTAATTGTATTAGACAATGCATTCAAGAATTTTAAATAAACAACCTAGTTCATCTTGGCGAAAAAGTGATATTTATGAGTGGCTTGAAAAACACAACCAAAGTCCTTTACTAAATATGTTAAAATCCGAACTCCTATCAATGGCCAAGACTCTCAAATCACCCAAAATATAAGCTGTAGATGAAATATTGCGTGAATTAGGCCATAAGGTTCTACGACTGCCGCCATATCATTGCCAGTTTAATGCGATAGAATTAATATGGGCTGGGGCAAAATTTTTTTATGAAAAACATGTAGGTGATGGTCTTAAATCCTCGCAAGTAGAGATAGTTTGGCAAGATTCGTTGGATCATATTACGCAGAAGTACTGGAAGAAATCGGTGGAACATACAGAAAAAATTAATAAGGAATTAGTGGGATCGAGAACAAGTATTAGATGTCAAAGTAGCGCCAATGAGCATTGCTCCATTCGAGGACGACTCAGATGACGAGGACTTTTCAGAATTTCTAAGTGAATATGACAGTATTTAAGTTTTTAGTCTATAATTATAAGCGGTATTATATTATGCTTTCTTTTATGGACAATTTCTGTACAATCCTTAAATTAATTACCAGTGCTTTTGCTACGGTTTTCTACTGATTGGTTGGCAAATTACCATTTTTTTTTATTTCTTGAAATAGTTAATCGCATTAAATTCCATTGCATTTTTAGGTTAGGTAATTTTATTGCTAAAATAAATTACACGTTTTATTATTGTCGTTTTTAATAAATAGATTTAGTAGATATACTATTTACAGGGATGGCAAACCAATGGCTCGCGTGCCATTGATGCCACGCGTTAAAATTTTCGGCACGCCACCGATCACAAAGTTTATTATGAATTATTATGTATTACAAATTTGACGGCACGTCTATGGCCTCATTAAACATTTCTTTAGAAAAAAATGACACGTTAATACATAAAGGTTCGCCACCCCTGTACTATTATGTACATAATTTTTGCAAAAATAATAATATTATATGTGACTATCTTCACGACAGTTAAAATAATAAAACTATGTTCTTTTCTCGGGGAATATTGATACCTAAAGTCGCCACAGGTCAGGACCAACGATCAGGACTCAACGTGGTTAATAACTCTGCATCCTTATTTATTACAGTAACAAGTTTGAATAAAAGCATAAAAGAACGTCTCCAAGATTTCGCAATAATATAACGTGCGAGACAAGAGTAAAACTATAAACGTCAATTAATTACTTTTTTTATTTGTTTAGTTGACTACCGTTGTATTTTAGAACGACATTGTCAACCTTATTTTGATCTGCCAATCTAATTCGTATTTTGTAAATTTGTGTGCCTTAAAACTGTTCCTTTTTCTAAAAATAGTTCTTTTTAGAGCTAATTATACCCACCATCTGTCTTGGCGGTAAGTATTTATGGATTTTTATAATACCTAATTTATTTATTTTAAATATTCTAACCGTGAAAGTTCTTTGAAAAGTTTACGGCAGTGGCTAAATTCCCTTAAATGAAAGGATGTCAAAAATTTGACTTTTGCGATTTTAATAGTCAATAAAACACCAAACTTTTCTAGATTTTAAGCTTTAAAAATAGTAGTAATTGTATTAACATTTGTTTGTCAATTTCCTTTAGATAATAGAGAATGCCTGGCAAAACTTAAAATAAATAATAATTTTTCGGGATATTCTGTAGGTACGTCCAACGGTAGGCAGGCACATCCATTTTATGAACTTAGACTCCACTGTGGCGACTTTACATAATCTCACAACATTTTGATAATCTCTGGAATTTTCGAATTGATTCATATGATCGGTGACCTTTGGACCCGCATGATAAGACCAGATTTTACTATAATATAAAAGTTGACGCATATACAATGACCTACAACTTCTACAGGGTAGTTAAAAAAAGCGGGACTGCTTTAGAAAATCCTAAATTTTTTTTAGCATTTTCGAATTCTGAGATCAACTCATGTAGGTACAGTTATTAAAATATTTTCCATACTTACCTAAAATCCAACCCAACGTTGTTGGCCATATAAAAGAGAAAATTATTGGGACCGTTTATTTGTTAGGGACTGTAATTTCGATGCGACACCCTAATGAAATTTTAGAAAACTTTGTAAACGTGTTAGATAACGAAGAGATGCAACAAGAGTACCAATTTACGTACCTCTTGATAATTTTAATTATTTGGATGCATTTTTCGATTACCAAATTATTAGTTGTATTATACCGGTTAGGTGGTTACCAGGGACCTGTTACTTACGCCTTGCAACTTTTATTTATGGTCAGATAGTAAAAATACCTTGCGAAAAGTTGCCAGACCTAAGCTACGGGGTAGTATCACAAATACATTTCAGGAGAGTAACGACACCCACCCAAGAACCCGCCAATGTTTTCGATTCTGTAGAAATAAGAATGAAAATATTATTGGAAGTAAAAGTCTATTATTATTTTTGTATTAAAAATATCCAACATGCTAAAAATATGGTTTACGTTTTCTCATTAAACTAATCCCATTACTATTATTTTACCCTAGCCTACAATAAAAAAGTGATATCCGATTATTTACCCTCTAAAAATTTGTATATCTTACGATTTGTGGTTTAGTGCATTGGACAAGAAATATTAAAATTGAAACTGCTCCCCTATTTATATATCCCGATGTGCTTTATTGGCATCCTAATGTTAAAAAGAGCTATTAAGATAACATCTTAGTGCGGTGCATAAATAAAAAATGACTAATCTGAAACAAGTGTGGAGGTTTTTAATATGATACTGAAACATTTATAATTTTGGAGAAAAATGCCTAACCAATTACCAATAAAAGTAAGCCTTGACGTGAATTAAAAGTAGTAAACACTAGGCAGTATTCACTATATTATCTTTGCAAGAAAATACTAAGTATTAACGTATCAAGTAGTAGTACTAGTTGTGGAAGGTTCAGCAACCTGGTAAGAAGACATAGGCGATTTTTTTGACCTACCCATAAACCTTCTCTTAACTATCTAAACTTGCGCTTTGTAAAGTCACCGAGACAGAGTCTTGATACTTAGTCTTTCCAGAGTCATGTGGTTCTTAGTCGGTGGTGTTAGAATCCCTGTTAATGGACTAAGAGCCCGCCGTCTGTTCAGGAACCCTTCAATCTAGATTTGGCTGATTCTCCTATAAAATCCTTAACCTGACTGCGTTCTTGGGGTTTATCGCCATTGTTTCATAGAACGCAACTCCTTAAGTGCGTACACGAAATATTGATTTGAATTTCCTATTGCTGGTTCAAGTCCTTAGAATAGAGTCTCTCTCTAGCGATTGCATCTGCTCATTCGTTGCCTTGTACCTCGTGGTGTTCCGATATCCAGATAAGTTCAACTTGATATCTGAAACCATTTCCAGGGCATTGACACACTCCTTAACAAGTACTGAGGTAACTCTAGGTTTGCTTGCTGCTACTACTTGGGAAGCTCGGGTCATCTGTTTTAGCAAATATATATAGACTTGCCGTAGTCCTAATGGCATAAAACTTCGCCTGAAATAATGTTATATAAGCGTCCAATGGATAGCTTTGCGACGCAAGCTAGAGAGAGACTATAGAGCTACACGGAATTGTGAGGGTGTACTTCCTAATCAGCATTAAAGAGTTCTTAATGGGGGTCGCTCTTAGGTCAGTATATCTTCACTTCCCTTTCGGCCATGCCTGCGATCCTTGTGTGATATCACCTATTCCGTTTCAGCAGCTGGACTAGCGCATTTTAGATAAGGCCGCCATAATAAAGTACACACATACAAATTACCTAGTGCAAGCATTAAATACTTTTTATTAACTTGGCTTATTATAACAACTATTTACTGGTGTTTAATGAAACCCAACATATAATTAATTGTGGATACAAAAGCAAAGAGCCTGTTTAAATAAACCAATATTTTCAAGTTATACGAGAAAGCTGGTCAAGATATACACCATTATTAAAAATGGTGATAACTATGGAAAATTCAGTTGCAATGTTGATGAACCTTAGCTTAATATATATCGGGTTTTAGATAGAATTTAATCAACTGCTTTGCCTGTCACTTAAATAACATTGACAGAAATAATTCTTGTACAAACGACGCAACGTACCCCGGTTAGCTTAATTTTTTTATTTGCCAATCGGACAGTTTTGATTGTGGGTAATAAATTATCCTAATTCTACCTGAAAATGCGGTGGTAGTTAACTTAGCTAATTATTTTAAGAATGAAAGGGAAAGTAAAATCTTATATACAGGGTGATTCATTAAGGGTGGCGACCGGCCATATCTCGGAAACTACTAGGCATAGAAACTTGGAGAAAAAAAAATTATGATTAAAGCGGTCAAGAGGAAATTCTGGAAATTACTTTAAAGTTCCTCATTTCGCCGCAAGGGGGCAAAATTAAATTGTTTTTTTTTAAATTCTAAATTTCTCCGAAATTTCCCATATTAAGGTATAACTCTGATTACATCATCGAAAAGCTTAGACATTTCTGCATCATTTTGGTTTAAGGCTCATTGGCGTACCGGCCTTGATAAGAGTGTGCAAACATTAAAATCGCTGTAACTTGTAAACGACTTATCCGATTTTACTAAATTTAAGCTTGTTTGGAAGGGAAAGGTAAGTATCTTCAATCGCCGTATCCAATAGTACACGAAAGTGTTTAATAAAATTGCTAGAGGGCGCAATTTGTAATAATAACAGTTTTTTCGATTTTATTCCGGAAATTCAAATCATACGGTATATTTATGACATTATAATCGAAAAGTAGATGAAATTTGCAAGAAAATATGTGAAGACCGCAGTTCGATATCTTTGTTCGTTTCAGAGTTATTGCCAAAACAATAATTTTTAATACAAATTGCGCCCTCTAGCAAGTTTATTAGAAACTACCTTGTACCATTCGATACGACAATTGAAGGTACTTACCTTTCTCTTCCAAACAAGCTTAAATTTAGTAAAATCGGTTAGAAGTTACAGCGATTTTAATGTTTACAGTTTCACTTTATAAGAGTGGGAGAAGCTATTGAAAGTGTAAACATTAAAATCGCTGTAACTTCTAAACGACTTAACCGATTTTACTAAATTTAAGCTTGTTTGGAAGAGAAAGGTAAGTACCTTCAATTGTCGTATCCAATGGTACAAGATAATTTCTAATAAAATTGCTAGAGGGCGCAATTTGTATTAAAAATTATTGTTTTGGCAATAACTCTGAAACGAACAAAGATATCGAACTACGGTCTTCACATCTTTTCTTCCAAATTTCATCTACTTTTCGATTATGATGTCATAGTTATACCGTATGATTTGAATTTCCGGGATAAAATCGAAAAAACCGTTATTATTACAAATTGCGCCCTCCAGCAATTTTATTAAACCCTATCGTGTACTGTTGGATACGGCGATTGAAGATACTTACCTTTCCCTTCCAAACAAGCTTAAATTTAGTAAAATCGGATAAGTCGTTTAGAAGTTACAGCGATTTTAATGTTTACACATTTAATAGCTTCCCCCACTCTTATCAAGGTCGGTACGCCAATGAGTCTTAAACCAAAATGATGCAGAATTGTCTAAGCTTTTCGATGATGTAATGAGAGTTATACCTTAATATGGAAAATTTCGGAGAAATTTAGAATTAAAAAAAAAAAAATGTAATTGTGCCCCTTGCGGCGAAATGAGGAACTTAAAAGTAATTTCCAGAATTTTCTCATGGCCGCTTAAATAATAATTTTTTTTTCCAAGTTTCTATGCCTAGTAGTTTCCGAGATATGGCCGGTCGCAACCCTTAATGAATCACCCTGTATATCCAGGAAATAGTAGAAAAAGCCCTGGGAATCAGTTCAAGAAATGAATTTGAATTGAAAAGATGAATTTTGGGGCGTAGATTATGAGTCTAAAAACGATTTTTAATGGGAACACTTCGTTTTTAAGATACTTCTTCTTAAATTACCCCCCATCCCCCCTTTGAAAAAATTCTGCGACTGCCACTGGTATAAAACACCACACCCTGTAACTAAAGCTCAAGCGGAGATCCAGAGACTATAAAAACAATTTACTGTAGGGTAAATAAACTAAAGCATTTGCTACACAAAGTGTGAAAATCGGGGAGAAGAGTAATCTGTGGCCCGACACTTGTTCGGCCTTTTTTACGGAGCAGCAAACTTAATTTTCCGGCTGGTGAGCTGAGCTGAGCTGAGCGCGGACAAGAAAGACAATATCAGATTACGGCGTTAAAAATATTAGCTCACCGAATCTGTCTTTGAGTAGATCAGCGTTTTTAGATATAGAGCTTTAACAGATATCATTACATCCTGTGATACATTTACAGTCACTATGCAACTAATAGGGGCAGGGGGGTTAGTCGTGCCCATTTGTGAATCTATAGGGGGTCCAATAAGTGCTTTAAACGCCCCCTCCCTCCTCCTCCTCCTTCTCCTCTTTATGGCCCAATAATATTAAATAAAAATCATAAAAACACATTTGAAACAGCTTAATTTTTTATTTCGCACTGACTTGTACACACACTGGCTATATTAAAGCTTTTAACTTTATGTTAGCCCACATACAAACAAGTTTAGAAATGTAACCGTATCATAGCCAACAAATTCTATAAAAAACATATTTGGTACCTTACGTAAGTCATATAAGTATGGGGATTTCCTTGACAGTAAATGTAATATCGGATTGAATTCAACTAGTTTATATTGAACTGTAGGTATAATCTGAACAAACAAAACAAATTCACAGATCTTGCACCTTACGCAAGCATCCTATGTATTGAAAATACGTGACACAGCTTTAAAATTTTAATGTCCTATGTGATGTAATTAAAGCCCACATTCTAATTTGTATTTTGTAAAAGTTTAAAAAATGTTCTTTAATTCAACAGGGTGCTCCCAAATTTGGTTTTAACAAATGGGATAATTTTTTATTATTGATTTCTCAGAAAATTTTATTCTACATAAAAGTTTTGCATCTTGAGTAAATCGTTTTGACGTATTCAAATCTTCTGTGGCATAGACAGGGTGAATATAAAAGAGAAAAATATGACGTCAGTGACTCAAAATTTTTTAAAAATAATTAATGCCCACATTCTAATTGTATTTTGTAAAAGTTTAAAAAATGTTCTTTAATTCTACAGGGTCCGCCCAAATTTGGTTAACAAATGGGATAATTTTTTATTATTGATTTCTCAGAAAATTTTATTCTACAAAAAAGTTTTGCATCTTGAGTAAATCATTTTGACGTATTCAAATCTTCTGTGGCATATACAGGGTGAATATAAAATAGAAAAATATGACGTCAGTGACTCAAAAATTTTTAAAAATTTAAAAACTGAAACAGCCGTATTAAAGAACTAATAAATCCAAGATAAAAAGTTAAATAAAGTTTTTTTTTAGTGCTAATAGTTTTCAAGAAAAGTCAAGTTAAACATCAAATTTTTGCCCTTATTGAATTTTTACACTTTTCATATTACATATTAACTGTTAAAATGAGGGTTTCAGTTTTTAAATTTTTAAAATCTTTTGAGTCACTGACGTCATATTTTTCTATTTTATATTCACCCTGTATATGCCACAGAATATTTGAATACGTCAAAATGATTTACTCAAGATGCAAAACTTTTATGTACAATAACATTTTCTGAGAAATCAATAATAAAACAATTATCCCATTTGTTAACCAAATTTGGGCGGACCCTGTATATGCAATTATTGTGCTCCCAGTTTTTGCCTCCCACTCTTTTTTTTCGATATAATATTCCGATTTAAATAACGTGAACTTACCTTATTTAACAAAATTATTATGGCAGTCTTCAAAACACAAATATACATAATTATAGGTATAACTTATCTCAATAAAACACTTTTTAACAAAATTATTATGGCATTCTTTAAAACACAAACTAAAACTAAACATTATTTACTTGCCGAGTCATATTTTTCTATTTTATATTCACCCTGTATATGCCACAGAAGATTTGAATACGTCAAAATGATTTACTCAAGATGCAAAACTTTTATGTACAATAACATTTTCTGAGAAATCAATAATAAAAAAATTATCCCATTTGTTAACCAAATTTGGGCGGACCCTGTATATGCAATTATTGTGCTCCCACTTTTTGCCTCCGACTCTTTTTTTTTCGATATAATATTCCGATTTAAATAACGTGAACTTACCTTATTTAACAAAATTATTATGGCAGTCTTCAAAACACAAATATACATAATTATATAACTTATCTCAATAAAACACTTTTTAACAAAATTATTATGGCATTCTTTAAAACACAAACTAAAACTAAACATTATTTACTTGCCGACTTTACGCTGTTATTCATATTTATATTTACCAATTACCAAGTGTTATCAGAGTATTATGTTACAAGACTGCTCGAGATATTGCGGTGTTGGGTCGCGACAGATCGACACCGCGACACCAATGCAAAGTTTGCATAAAAACGATCCCAGTAGTATTTTCAATACTAAAATTATTCTGTTGTAAATATGAGGGACAGAGTCCTAATTAAAGTTGCGTTTTAGTTAATTTCGTATTTGCAAGGTTTGGATAATTATAATATTACATAGTTTTTACATCTATTTTGACACTTTATCTTTAAACCATATAAAAACTCACTTAACTACCTTAAATTATATAATATTAAAGCAGTAGAATTGATGAGACTATTGCATCAATTATTTTAGAAGGTATCACATGTATAATTCTCAAGTCCGGTCCTGGAATTCATGCCAACCTATCAAACCAAAATTGACAGAGTGTCACGTGACTTTGCCTCCATCTTGCGAGAGTATTCAAAATTTTTACTATACAGTGCTAAAGTTTTTTTTATTATTATTACTACTGTAAATAAAAGTATGTTGAGTAAATGTGTTCGTAGTGGAAAAAAATTATATTAACCATGGTTTAGACAGCTTCTAGTCCTCGCATCTTAAATTCCTCGTCGCTCCACTCATCATAATTTAAACTCGACGCCCAGGCAATAATAGTAGCTGTCTAAATCTTTGTTAATATTATATTATTTTTTTAAATTTATTTTTCATAAAACAAAAAATACGACTCTCTGCAGTAACTGTGGTAGTTTCCACAAGGAAAAATAAAAAAAAAATATTTTGATTGTTTTTTTTGTAGATAGTGATTTTAAGTTGGCTTTGTCAAATAAAGTAATTTAGTGCTGTTACTGATCTTATAGGTGACATTTCAGTAAAAATAGATACAGGAAAAAATAGTTGTTACAGTATTTTTGTGGATTTGCAAAAGGCCTTTGATGTGGTTAGTGTAGATATATTGTTACATAAATTAGCTTTGATATTTGATGGGCTTTAGGCAATTTGTACAATATTATTAAATCATATTTATCTGACAGGAAACAATATGTAAAATTAAATTCGAACATAAGTCATCCAGTGACTATGGTGTACCACAGGGTTCTGTCCTTGGCCCATTATTTTACTCTCTTTATGTACTAAGTCTAAGAAATGCAGGACTAGTAGCACAATATTATACTTTTGCAGATGACACGGTTTTAGTATATAGTTTTGAAAATGCTAGTGAGATAGATAATATTATAAATATAGACCTTAAAAGGTATACAGATTGGCTCCTGAGCAATAAACTAAAAACTAGACACATGCTATTAAAACAAAAAAATTAAATTCTTGAAACACAAGATAAATAACGGACCAATCGAAAATGTTTTAAAAATTAAATATTTAGGTTTAATCATAGATAATGGACTCAGTTGGACGGAACATATAAATTACTTGACCAATAAATTATTGCCAATGATGAGTGCATTGTATAAAAACAGACATTATCTAACATATTATAAGAGTAAACTTGACGTGTACAATGCTTTCTTTCGGTCACATTTTAGATACTTAATTCCTGTCTGGGGGACATGTGGGGTTATGAATCTTAACTCAATGCAAGTGTTGCAAAATAAAATATTGAAAGTTATATTCAACTACGATAGATTAACACATACTGTTGATCTGTATAGAGAGTTGAGCCTTTTGCAGTTAGATAAGATAGTTAAGTTTGAACAATGTAAGCTAATTTACCGAATAATTATTGAATCTCAAAAGTCAAATATTAATACTGTATTCTCAGGAGATATTCATGCGCACAACACCAGATCACGTGGTAATATTTTTCAAAATAATATAAGAAGTAATAAAGGGTTATATAATCCTATCTATCAGGCATCAAGACAGTATGATAGGTTACCGGATAATATTAAAAACATTAGAAAATACAGAGGCTTTGTTAGGTGCCTGAAAAAACACATGAATATAACTTAGGAAGTAAAGGTTTAAATACAGTTGAATGAGACCATTTTTTATAGAAGCAGGCTGTTGTTAATTTTAATTAATATTTTATATTTTCCTTAATACCAGTGTTTCGAACACTGACTAGAGGAATACTAGTATATTTTTTAAATGTAGTTTTGTAATTATATTGAATAAACGATTTTCAAAAAAAAAAAGTTGTAGTGACATTTCGTTTTAATTTAACAATTTGAATTAATTTTAAACGCTTGACTAAAGCTGTCGTCATCGGTCATTAGCGTACAAAACGCATAACTTTCCAACAAAACCCGATCATCCTTAACTGGTCATAAATTCGGGTTTTTGTTTCCTGCGAGCGTCCGCGTGGTCGGGGTAGATAAATTGAAATTACCGCGGCATCATATTGGGTAACCATTAATCAAAACGAGGCCACTTGATCCGCTTTAGCGACGACGCGATTATTGCGATTAGGTCTTTCATGCTGACAGTGTGTCGCTCCGAACGTAAAGCTGCTTCCTCTGTAATCGCTCTATAACAGGATGGCGCATAGACCCGAAACACTACTTTAAACTCTATAAACACATTTTTTTCTATACAGGTATATAATAGTATATTAACGTACACGTTTTATAAAGCATCATTTTATAGTACGAGTCCATATTAAAAAACGAGCCGCTTGCGGTTAGTTTTATAACGGGACAAGTGCATAAAACTGCTTTATATAACACGTACGTTATACTATTTTTTCTAATTTGTAGTTTTTTCAATAAAGAACACATATTTACAAAGAAAATAAATCCTTCAAATTTTGTAAATTTTTATGTCTAAATTATATGTTGGTAATACTATTTTTTATCATAGTAGCCTCTGGACAACAAAAATTATTTTGCAAACTGTTATTTTTTGATTTATTGAAATATTGACCCATTTTCACCACGAGATTCTAAAGTTATTTTAGCGATATGAGATTTGAAATTGGACGGCATACGTTGTGTGATCCTTTTACATTCGGTACATATACAGAGCGTTCGGAAATTCGGGCGATTTTGCTACTTTTTTTCGAATTTCAAAAGACGTGATTTTACGTCACGGCATTGCAATTTAGTATAGGGAAAATGGAAAATTCAAATAAAGTTAAAGGTAAAATCGACATTGGAAGGTTAGAAGATTGAATTTTGGATAGGATTTGGCAGAAAATGATAGCTTGATGCATCTACAAAAGATTGATTTATAGATTTATGCAACCAACATACATGACTTATCCACACAGAATAAAAAAGTAGGTTATCAAGCTATTTTTCCTCTGCGAAAAATGGGTTATCTCGTAAATCACAAAGGCCGCGCAAGTCAATGAAATAAAACATTTAAATGTTACCAACATCAAATAAAGAAAAAACGCGTATCGAAATAGCTTCATTACGATACGCAAATGCGTATCGTAATAGATTTGTTATGATACAAAATTAGAAAAAATCTATACGAATATGACCAGACAGCCTTTCCTAGAGATGCTATTTTATTAAAATAGGTTTTATGATGAACAAGCATGCTACTTTTTATAGGTCTGTGGTCTGTACGTCTGTACGAAGAATAAAAATCTAAGTATTGATAGAATAATAATTAACTAAGCAATGTATTTCTTGACAAAATGGTGAAGGTGAGGAATAGTTGATAAAATGAGTTTTCTGCAAATAAGTCTTGATGCGTTAGAAATTGCGATAGGGGACAAATATTTGATATTTAATTCTGCATCGAATGACATAAAAAGATACAGTGATTCCTATTTAAAATAAGAAAAATAAATTGCTTTAAAGTTTGCAAAGTTTGCCACTAAACTTTGGACACCCTGTACAATTCGTATTAATCAAACTTGGTTAACGAGACTGTTAGACTTTATTTAATAAGTACCTTCGTATAATTTTATTAACGAGGCATTATTTTTATTTTTTATTAATTTTTAATACCAGTGCAGTGGTGCAAAACTGATATGTTTTAATTTGAAGAAGTAGTCCATGCTTAAAGTGGAGTTAAAGTATGGGAAAGAAAGAAAAAACTAAAAGTCTTCCTCCACAAAATTTAATATAATAAAAAACTATTCATAGGCCTCTACATGTTTCGAACGTAGAAACGTTCATATCATGAGGAGACAGAAAAATTTATTTTATGATGATGATGTTAGCAAAAGAGAAAATTAGAACCTTAATGAAGCTTTTATGGACTTAAAAAATTGAAGTGTAGAAAATTGATAATGGTTAAACCATACTGAGTATGGGAAGTAGAAAAAACCTTTCTAAGAAGGTGTCAAAAATTATTTAAATTTAAAAAATACATATGTCTGTAAGACATTATGAGGATAACATTGTAGTATCACAATAAGATTACTTGTTAAAAAACGTTTTTGGGGTACTGAGTAATCTTATTGTGATACTACAATTTTATCCTCATAATGTCTTACAGACATATTATTATGTTTTTTTAAATTTAAATAATCCTCGACACCTTCTTAGAAAGGTTTTTTCTTCTTCCCCACTTTTTCAAATACTCAGTATGGTTTAACCATTATCAATTTTCTTCATATTATCATGTTTCTTCTACACTTCAATTTTTTAAGTCCATAAGAGCTCCATTATAGTTCTAATTTTCTCTTTTGCTAACACCATCAACATGAAATAATTTTTTCTCTCTCCTGATGATAAACGTTTCTACGTTCGAAACATGTAGAGACCTAATTTTTTATTCTATTAAATTTTGTGGAGGAAGACTTTGTGTTTTTTCTTTCTTTTCCCTGATATGTTTTAGTTTTTATTTCTTTTCGTCCATAATACTGGATCAATCTTAATAAAATGTTAGGGGTATGTAGATAATTACAGGAGGCACCCAAATAAGTAAGAAAATATATGGCATGTAATCTAAAAAAATAAATCCCTATGACGTCACACTTTTTTGGAACACCATGTATGAAAAAAAAATACTTTCCTGAAATAAGCACCAAGATACAGGTAAGGTCTGCAAAATATCAAAACTTAAATAATAAGTGAGCTATAGAAGACAGGAGGTGAGGTGCAGGACCCTGTATAGGTATAGACGCCATATTGAATTTTTTTAAATGTCAACCCTACTTTATTATAAACCCAGTGTGTTCGCTTTTTTTGTAAATATTTATTTTCAGTCGTTCCGTTGATACGAGTTAAGGCGGAAACACATTACTATCACGTCACGTAAGTTTACGTAAAGACACGTGAGCAGTAAATTTGTTGAGACCCGTTTTTCCATAGGTACAAATTAACAAGAGACACACTATTGTCATACGGAGTGTTCACGTGAAAGCACATAATTGTGCAGGTCTTCACGCGCTCAGATTTTCTGTTTAAACATCAATTTCGTGAAGCGTGAAAGCGTTACTTTAGAAAAATGGGGGAAGTTTTAACGACAATACCTCTTGAATTGATCTTCATCACCTTGCAATAATAACTCTTGGAATAAAGTGTAAAATTCACTTTTCTCCCTTCTTTTTAAATTAATGTCTAGTTTTAGGTTTTTCAGTCGCTATGACTGCACACGCTCTTTCTAAATCTTCTTCAAACCCTTAAGATCAAGATGAACTATTATTTTTTTAGTTTCCACATTTTCTGGTTACGATTAGCGAAACACCCCCACAGCTCGTTTTTATAAAATGAATGATATAACTTCGCGTGAAATAATAATAATGTGATTCTGCTTGAAATGCATGCATTTTGTTTCTAGCGTAATAAGATGTGAACTCACGTGAGGTGAGGTGTTTTCACCTTTATCATCATTTGCTATTATAAATGTAATATTATTACGTTGGGTTTAGTATGGTCATTGAATATCAAACTATAAGAAGGCCATTTGAGCCGATTTTCTAAATCTGCTACGTTAAATTCATAGATGGCACAATGAGTTCACCAACAAGAAAGCGACTAACCTTTTCACTGCTAAATTAAAACATTGTTGCCGCCTGTCTGTTTGACTTGCTGCATGAGTTTTTTAAATTTATTTTTATAGCTTATCGTAAAACTTGATTTCACATAAGTATCTACACCTATCCTAGATTTAAGTAGCTTACATTTATTTTCCTACCTACAGTATATTCTAGATTTTAAAATGTCCCTATTATTAATTGAATCGGTGAGTGGAAGAACAATACAAGTGCCAAATGTGGCGTTTTAAACTTAGATAGCCAAATTGGTTAAAATCCAAAGGCCTATCATATATTGAAACAACAGTACATCAGCCATCCTGCGACCACAACGGTAAACTATTAAATTTTCGGCTGAGTGAAAGAACAGTACAAGTGAGGCGAATTTCTGAAAAACTAACGATTTGCACTTATACTGTTCTTCCACTCACCGATTCAATTGCTTTGTAGCTTATAATATTTTTAACCTTTTGACGTCCCAACGTTGATTACATGAAACATATTGACCGCCATGTATTCTATTTCTAACAGAATTAAAATGACGACTCTCACTATTCAATACATACCTATAGGCTACAACGTAGATGTTGGGTAAAATATGAATGATGTGCAGTTTGTTTGTATAACTTGGTTTTAATTTGCAATTATTACTACTTTTTAAAATGGCTGAAATAAGTAGGTTTTACTTTCTTACTTAAGAAACATCTAGTTTGTTTTTATTTGTGTATTACATATTTTGCTATTTCTCGACGAAATAAAACCTATTTTAGTTATACTTGCTGTCGCTTTTTATCTACTTTTATTTGTTTAACATTTTACACCCAATGCAACGGTAAAATCATTGTGAAAATCGGTCCTATTACCCCGGAGTAATCAGCGTAAATATTATTATCAAAAACATTGTCTGTTAAAAATGCTTATATCATTAAAAATTCCAATAAAATACGATATGCGGCAACACCACGACATCACATCCGTGAATTTGAGACATCTGTTGCCGAGGCGCTGCATTATAACGACAGATATAAGGTTAGATTTACGATCAACTCCACAATGGCGGCCAAACCACCTCCAAGACGTCTAAAACTGGGTTGTCAACTTTTCTCGGACATCCGTCATTCTTATATACCTAGTTTGATATTCAATGGTATGGTGAATGATTTTAACAAGGTGCCATAAATGACAGGTGACTGAGCCACGCTGTGGCGTTTTCTTAGAAATTTGACTGTGAAAAATGGCAATCAATAAATAAATAATTTGTCAATATTTACATGTAACATTTCAATACCAAGTTGATATTTAACGATGCAATTTTATAACACCCACTTTTTACAATAAGGCCATATAGGTAGAGGAGCGGCGGGTATTATGGAATAGTATTTTGTTTTTATGTTCTAAAATGAAAATCAATAGAAAATATTAAATATAATTTAAAAGATGATATAATGTCCGCAAAAATAATTAAAAGAAAAAGAAAATATAGTGGCATATCGGACAAGTGTGTAACTATTTTTTATATTGGAATACACAGGAATCCAAGTTCAATGGATACCCTGGGGCGGGTAGACCACGACGGCCGTTTCGTCCTTGTTAGGACTCGACGGGCAGCCATAACCCAAGCAATTCCAAGAACGACGGAAAAATGTACTAAAATTTTACTTGTAGAATCAAGGCGGCCCTCAATACACCTTAGCGCCATCCCACGGAACCAACTCCGATATAAAAGATAGTTACACTGGTATAATCGAAAGGTAGATAACTAAATAAACCACGAAGTGCAACCACAATCCAGTATAGGGAACGCTATTTGCATTTTCACCGAGCGTTGATCTGTTTTCTTGTCTGCAAAATGGCAGATGTTTTCGGTGAAAACGCAAATAGCGTTCCCTATACTGGATTGTGGTTGCACTTCGTGGTTTATTTAGTTGTCTACCTTTCGATTATACCAGTGTAACTATCTTTTATATTGGAGTTGGTTCCGTGGGATGGCGCTAAGGTGTATTGAGGGCCGCCTTGATTATACAGGGAGGCTTTTAGTACATTTTTCCGTCGTTCTTGGAATTGCTTGGGTTATGGCTGCCCGTCGAGTCCTAACAAGGACGAAACGGCCGTCGTGGTCTACCCGCCCCAGGGTATCCATTGAACTTGGATCCCTGTGTATTTCAATATAAAAAATAATTACACACTTGTCCGATATGCCACTATATTTTTTTTTTCTTTTAATTAAATATAATATACGGTTAAGGGTTACTATGGGTTTTGTTTTTAAGATACCCCGAGGCGGTATTGATACATTTAATACTTTTTTAAATATGTCTTTTTTTCAACAACACTTTTTTTCGGGTAATATGGAATAGTCGGGTATTATGGAATTTTAAGTTTTTAAAACTATTTGAAGGATTTAAAAAACTTTTACTAATATTTTACTGGAACTGAACATAAAATACATAAAAATTAATAAATATAAATTGTTTCAATATAATTAAATACTTTAGCTGCTTTAAGGTAGCCCATTACTTAATCTCGAACTGCTTCAATGGCTTGCTGCTACCCTTGTCCCATTGCTTCCGTTGTTTATAGTCACTACTGTTTCTTTTTTTTTTTTGGCATTCTGTATATAATATATAATAATAATAGTAATAATAATAATGTGGGTAATGTGGAATAGTCGGCCAATACTATTCCATAATACCCGACATTGCCATTTTGAATTTGGTGAAAAAAATATGGCGAAAAAAAAAACAGTAAAAACGACATAATTTAATTTAATTAAAGGTTAAATAAAGCTTTATCTGTAATATAAGCGAATTCGATAAAAAAGTATCACACTACACCAAAAATTAATTAGTATTTCCTACCTTACACAAAGTTTTGATGCACCAAAATCAATTAAAATAACGTAGTTTCACTTTGAATGCCATAAACATACTGATTTGCTGTGCCGGCTTAGTAAATGGTTGCTGGATGGTAAGGACAGTGTTTCCGCTGTGTAATATTACTTTACTGATGAAATAGGAAGGTATTCCGAATTACCCGAATATTCCATAATACCCGCCGCTCCTCTACCTAATTAACGACAGAAAAAATATTTTAAGGAGCAAAACATAATTCTCTAACCGGATTTTTGCCTTCTAAAATATGTATATTTTCCCTAGTATATTTCATTCAAACGGAATTTAAAATGTAAAGCAACTCTATGTAAATATTCACTAAAAGAATACTCTTTGTTCCGGTTTCCTGTCATTTGTACGAAAATTCCTTCCGTTCTAGCAAAAAATGTGCGGTATTTTTCGGCTATGACGTCTGCTCGTTTTTAATTTTAATTTAGGTTGAAAGTAGAGTGGGAGAGAAAGTATGAAAACAAAATCATAGGTCAACCAATATGATTATTTTGTATAAATAATTACTAATCATACAACTGATTTCCGAATTGAATAATATTTTATTCAAAAAAATTAATCAAATAAATAAAATTAGACGTATTTACTGTTAATCAGTTTTTTTTAGTAACATAAGTTTTTTAAATGTCAATATGCCAATAATTTGTTAAAAATATAAACCCCTCTCTCCGCAGCAGTATTTTCTGCTTGTAAGTATGTTGTTTTTTAATTTTGTTACGAAACACTTAAAATGCATATTATTATGTAGCTTTAAATATCTGAAAAGTGTATAACATAGAGTTAACTTTTTCTTAAAACAAAGCGTTTCGACAGAAAACAACGACATTTGACATTAACAGCTGATCTGGTTTCGTCGTTAAAGTTACCAGATCAGCAGTGGACCGTAGCAAGCTAACGCGTCCGGTTGCGTCATATTATTTTCTTCCGATTTTGGTGTTTTTTTAAATGTTTCTGTGGCTGTTTTTTGTGTGTGTGTGTTTTAACCATTTTACTTTTGGATTTTATACACTGCGCGACATATTTAACGCATAATGAAAAAATTGCCTCAATTTTGATGTTATATATTTTCCAAATTTTTGGTTCGTTTTTAATGATTTTTTTTCAAATTGTAGGTTTTTTCCTTAGGCATATCACTGCCTTTGTTGTTTTACTTGAAAAAGTAACTTTGGTATTATACCGGGTGTTATAAAACTGTTATTTTTTTTACGGAAATTCAAAACACCCTGTGGGATTTACTAGCCATTGCAAGTTATCGCAATTGCAGCCAAATTAAAGTCCTATGTTTCCTTTACATTTTCTTTTTTGATTCATTGGTTTATCTCTGTTTTTTTATGAAATATTCAATTTTTAGTTCAACGTGATTTTCATAAAAAAATGTTTAGTTAAAAAATACAAAATAAACGAAATGCTTTGATTATTGCAACAGCAAGAAAAAACAAATTATAAAGTAAATAAAGAATCAATATCTGGTATTAATTTACTGAATCCACAAAACAGGGTAAAAAAAATACAGAAAAGAAAATTGCAATTTCTAAAGGTATTCAAAAAAATTAAATATGAATCATTAGTAGCGAGTATTGCCGACGAATCTTAGAGCCTTGCTTCCTCCTCCTAGAAACTTAAATGATCTGTCATTGAGGCTTATGGAAATATGGAATCAGATTAATCAAGATGAAATCAGAAATCAGATTTTAAGTATGCCAACAAGATGCGAAGCATTCATTAGAGCAAGGAGAGGCAATACTCGCTACTAATTATTCATATTTAATTTTTTTGAATACCTTTAGAAATTGCAATTTTCTTTCCTGTATTTTTTTACCCTGTTTTGTGGATTCAGTAAATTAATACCGGATATTGATTCTTTATTTACTTTATAATTTGTTTTTTCTTGCTGTTGCAATAATCAAAGCATTTCGTTTATTTTGTATTTTTTAACTAAACATTTTTTTATGAAAATCACGTTGAACTAAAAATTGAATATTTCATAAAAAAACAGAGATAAACCAATGAATCAAAAAAGAAAATGTAAAGGAAACATGGGACTTTAATTTGGCTGGAATTGCGATAACTTGCAATGGCTAATAAATCCCACAGGGTGTTTTCAATTTCCGTAAAAAAAACATAACAGTTTTATAACACCCGGTATAATACCAAAGTAACTTTTTCAAGTAAAACAACAAAGGCAGTGATATGCTTAAGGAAAAAACCTACAATTTGAAAAAAAAATCATTAAAAACGAACCACAAATTTGGAAAATATATAACATCAAAATTGAGGCAATTTTTTCGTTATGCGTTAAATATGTCGCGCAGTGTATACTTCAGAGACAGATTTTCTTAATGTTTATTATTTAAGTTTAATATTGAGTACAAACGCCCTTTTGGTTAACTCATCTAGTATCAAATCAATAAAGTGCCTGGTTAAACCATTTACTTATCGTTATATACAGGATGTCTCATAACTAAGTGGCAAATACAGCAACAGGAGATAGTATAGACTTGAAAATCTTCTTCCATAATTTGAGGTAAAGCGGTCAGAAATGTGAGAGACAGTATCTACGTTATATCTTTACAAAACATTAAGACTCCCTTACAAAATTTAACAGATGGCAAAGGCGAAGGTAAAAGAACTTAGTCCGGTTCTGTTTCTGTAGCCAACCGCTTAACATGAAATATAGCAGACTTCAACAGGGTGCCATTAATAACAGGTGATGCGGGGAGTTCTTAGATTAATTTAACTTTAGCAACACGAGTTACCAAAGGCGTCCATAGAGCGTTTTTCAGGGGGGGGCAAAAACTTAAACAATACTTTTTTATATACAGTGTCACCAGTAAACTCCGCATCATATGGGATTTTTTTTTTTATTAATAGCTTTATTTAAAATTTGACTTTGGCATCAAGTTCTGCTTCGATCGAGATGAAAATTAAGCAAAAAAATAGTAGTCACGTGATTCGCATTATCTGTAAAATTTTAATTTTTTTCTAAAAATAATTCAAAAGTGGGGTTATTTCTGAAAATATCAAAAAAAGTTATAGGAAAAAGTTTTTTTAAATGCAGTTTCTAGCCCACGTGCAAAATTTCAGCTGAATAAGATAATTTTGATTATTTACCAATAAATTACACCCTTTTGCAAAAGAAGACTCAACGCAACCTACATAAAACTTCTTAGTTTTGACAATGCTTTATTTCAGATACATTTTCTTTAAAGTAGAGCCATAATAAATGTGTGTTTTTCTACAAAATCAAAATTGGTCTATTAAAATTTGGTCGCATTTGATGCAAAGTTTATTTGTTTTTGACCCTGTATAAGGTAACTTTCAGCTGGATAAGATAATTTTTATTTTTTACCCATATTTTGTAAATTGCATCACTTTTGCAAAATAACACTCAACGCAACCTACATAAAACTTCTTAGTTTTGACAATGCTTTGTTTCAGATAAATTTTTTTTAAAGTAGCGTTATATTAAATGTGTGTTTTTCTACGAAATCAAAATAGGGCTATTAAAATTTGGTCGCATGTGATGCCAAGTTCATTTGTTATTGACCCTGTATAAGGTAACTTCATAAAATAAGTATTTTTGAAAACATAGTTTGTGTCTGAAAGTAATACACCTTAATATTAAGACAAAAAAGAACACAGTGTCATCAGCAAAGTGTTCATTAAGTGGAAAAAAAATTTTGCTTAACCCAACGGAAAGTTTATCTATTTTCAACGATTTAATTTAAAATCTTTTTATTTTATTTTTTTACTTTCAGTCACAAACTACGTTTTCAAAAATACGTATTTTATAAAGTTACCTTATACAGGGTCAAAAACAAATGAACTTTGCATCACATGCGACCAAATTTTAATAGCCCAATTTTGATTTTGTAGAAAAACACACATTTAATATGACGCTAGTTTAAAGAAAATGTATCTGAAATAAAGCCTTGTCAAAACTAAGAAATTTTATGTATAGGTTGCGTTGAGTCTTATATTGCAAAAGTGGTGCAATTTACAAAATATAGGTAAAAAAGCAAAATTATCTTATCCAGCTGAAATTTTGCATGTGGGCTAGAAACTGCATTTAAAAAAAATTATAACTTTTTGCGATATTTTCAGAAATAACCCCACCCCACTTTTGAATTATTTTTTGAAAAAAAATTAAAATTTGACAGATTATGCGAATCACGTGACTAATATTTATTTGCCTAATTTTCATCTCGATCGATGCAGAACTTGATGCCAAAGTCAAATTTTGAATAAAGATATTAATAAAAAAAAATCCCATATGATGCGGACTTTACTGGTGACACTGTATAAGACTATTTATTTAACTTATGCCTAATGTATTAATTTATTGATATGTTTTTATTATGTAATTGTTCAGTTTAGTGATTTGTCGGTCTACTAACTAACCACTGTACTATTCAATATTTATACTGAATTATGAAATAAAATAGTAATGTGGGCGCCTAGGGGGGGGGGGGGGGCAAGTGCCCGTTTTGCCCCCCCCCCCTATGGACGCCCTTGCGAGTTACTATACAGGGAAGAGACACCGTTTTCGTATTATACATCAAGCTATTTATTTCAAGACAAAAATATCTATGTTCCTTCAAAACATACCCACATAGTTAAGGAGCTAGCGTGCAAAAAACGCCATAGTTGGCTGCCCGTCAGTCCAGTTTGAAAAAACGTTGCCATTACTCCACTGAACTGGTGCTTGAAGTTTTGCTTTTACCCATCAACTTTAAGATTTATTGGCAATAATGACATAGGGCGATTGGCCATAGTGAGGAGTCCGTCAGTCAGGTTGAAAATTAGGTTCTGTAGGTTGCCAAGATCATGTATCTAAAATTTCGTTGCGATCTAACCACTAGATCGTGAATTAGGCCAAATGGAAGATTATAATATGTTTTTTGACCGCCATTTTGTTGGCCATAGTAAGGAGCCCCTCTAAAACTTGTTTCTACCTCTTCGTTTGGATAAAATGACGACGTTCTTCCCTGGGTGACCTACAAAATCTCGAAAAATCCAATTTTTCAGTCTTTAGCATGGCTTTTTCAGAAATTCAACCAAAATCATCAGTTAATCATTTTTCCTGATTTTTAGACATCCAATTAAGTAGAAATCACAAACGACTGACATTTTCCTCGAATATTTTCAATTTGGCCATACTTTGAAAATTTTCTGATTTTGGACTTTTTTATAATGCCTCAATAATGCTGTTCCAAATGGAAGGTAGTGAAAGTAGCAGAGGGGTGGAGGAAGGGGTAAATAGGTGATAGTTATGTATTGAAACGTTTTTTAGGTCATCAAACATCATCGTCATACATTGTTTTACTTTTAAGTCCATTTGGAACAGCATTATTGAGCCATTATAAAAAAGTCCAAAATCAGAAAATTTTCAAAGTATGGCCAAATTAAAAATATTCGAGGAAAATGTCAGTCGTTTGGGATTTCTACTTAATTGGATGTCTAAAAATCAGGAAAAATGATTGACTGATGATTTTGGTTGAATTTCTGAAAAAGCCATGCTAAAGACTGAAAAATTGGATTTTTCGAGATTTTGTAGGTCACCCAGGGAAGAACGTCGTGATTCGATTTGTCAGTCAAGTGCATTTTTGCTGTCATTTTATCCAAACGAAGAGGTAGAAACAAGTTTTGGAGGGGCTCCTTACTATGGCCAACAAAATGGCGGTCAAAAAACAAATTATAATCTTCCATTTGGCCTAATTCACGATCTAGTGGTTAGATCGCAACGAAATTTTAGATACATGATCTTGGCAACCTACAGAACCTAATTTTCAACCTGACTGACGGGCTCCTCACTATGGCCAATCGCCCTATGTCATTATTGCCAATAAATCTTAATGGGTAAAAGCAAAACTTCAAGCACCAGGGTGTTCAGTGGAGTAATGGCAACGTTTTTTCAAACTCGACTGACGGGCAGCCAACTATGGCGTTTTTTGCACGCTAGCTCCTTAACTAACAGGACACTTCATGAATCCACAAAATCAAAATAATATCTATACGGTCTAATTTAAAGCTCATAATAAAGTGGTGTTTAGCGAAAGCACTTGTCAATCCGGCACAATATCGTCTAATGACTTTTTGGCGTATATGCCCATCTGTTCGAATGTTCGCGGCCAAGACCAACATATGGTCAAAGTAGGGCTCTAGTAGTACGTGTGCAAATTTTTAAGTCAGTAGCGTAGGTATGCTGGACGAAAAATAGTCCAAACATGAAATGGAGCGGTAAGTTAAATGGTAAGAAATGTCACAATTTAAAAAGTATTTTATTACTTATACAGACTGTCCGCGGATAGGGTTTACAATAGCACAAATGGATGAAAAATTTCATTCTTCGGGAAAAAGTCATTCTTGATAAAAATTTTGCTTGTAAAAAAAATGCAATTCACTAAAAGAAAATTTTGATTTTTTATACAGGTTTCGCAAAAACTTCAATAACATGATTTTTCTCTAAGAGTAAACTCCCTTTATTTTTCATTTTTGATCAAAATGCCAATTAGAAAACTTATTTAGAATAACGTTTGTAATTTAAATCCGAGATTTAAAATAAATCTTTTTTAGTTTTTTTAATTTTTAGAGGTAAATGGAAATTTTGTTGCTCAATAAAAATATTAATACAAAATATTATTAGACTCTATTTTCATAATGGGTGGTTTGTATCTTATTTTAAAATTTTACATGCATTCCTACAATCTTTTGTAAAAACAAGGATTTTTTTTACCTTTTTATTACTTTGCTTTACGTATGGGGCAAATTTAAAGTTGTCAAATAGAATTTGATGTGTTTTGAAAATGTTGACCTTAGAACAAATGGTTTATTTAGTTCAATGTTATGGTGCGGGCGAAAGTTCTTACAACTTTGCGATAGAGAAATGTAATCAAAGATACCCTAACGTTTACGTCTCAAAAATGGGACTTCATAAATTATTAAGAATATTTCAGCAAACTGGTTCACTTTCCAATTAAAAAAAAAAACTATGATCAGAATGATGCAGTTTCCCTAATCGTATTGCAGTATGTTGCTGACAATCCTATTCTTTCATTAAGAAACCGAGCTCAAGATCTTGATGTATTAAAAAAAAATCATATTCAGTATATTTTAAAGGCAAACAAAATATTCCCATTTGAGCCAACTTTTAATCAAACGTTGGAAGAAGTAGACGAAGCCAAACGTTTGGATTTTTGTCTTTGGGTCGGAAACAAAATTGTAACTGAAAAAAGGAATTTTCATAAATTTATCATGTTCTCCGATGAATCGACATTTTCAACAAACGAGAAAGTGTCTTCTGCGCATATTAGATACTGGAGCGAAAATAATCCTCGTTTTAGAATTCCTGCAAGAAGACAATATTACAAAAAAGTAAATGTCTGCTGTGCGATTTCTTATTATGGCATTATTGGCCCATTTTTTCGAAAACACGTGTAACCGTCGGGGTTACCTTGAAATATTGAAAACATTCCTTTTTGACAACCTAGAAGAATTGCCTCTCCAATTTAGGAACTAAATGTACATTCAACAAGATGGATACCCTGCGCATTTCGCAATTGAAGTGAGGGAATGGCTTAATAATACATCTGGCCACAGATGGATTGGTCGGAATGGTCCGGTTCTGTGGCCCCAAGAAGTCCCGATTTAACTAATTCAGATGCCTATTTTTGGGGCGCTTCAAACAATTAGTGTACTTCAGTCCAATTGAGAACGACGTACCTACAGTTTCTAAAACAGCGAATTGTGGAAGCATTGAGCAAACTTTAATTATCTATAAAAAATGAAGGAGTCATATTTAAGACGTTATATTTTGTATACGTTGTTGTTTGGTGTGACTGAACATATTTATGCAACAAAAAAATTTGTGCAAGTTCCCCATTGTAGCTAATCCAAAATCCAAATTGTTGTTAAAATGACCAGTTTTTTTTCTGGCTTTCTAGATTACCGAAATGCAAAAGTAAATAGTGGGTCGTATTCCCTTTCCAACGAGCTCACAATGCATTATTATTACAATTGAAAAAAAAATTTGGAGGCGGTTTTTACCCCAAAAAGAGGGATTGATTTCATAGACACGTTTTTTTTTTCGAGGAGAATATTCTAAAGACTGGCATTCTGTGAAGCAGAGTAGTGTCGGATTCAACCCTGATGGGGCTGCCTACCGACTAAACTCCCCTTGTTCCTGCCGTTTCCGATCCATAGGCGTATAAACTTTCAGACCACTCGTTTAGTAATTCCGCTTTGTACGCCTAGTGCGTGCTTTGCTTCGTACTTCACCTAGGCCTAGGTACCGGTGTACCGAGGTTTCAGTTTTGTCGTAGTACTCGTTTATTTATTTGCAGCTTACTGTGAAGGTGTTTGTGTAGGTGTAAGACTTTTGATGCAGTGTACGTGTTTGTGCTTCAGAAAAGATAACACGTGTCCTGCATGCTTCACGGCTATGAGGACCCCACTATTTAAGGGAGAGTACTTGCAGTACTGATCTAAAGCAGTAGTAAGCTGTGAGAATTTTGGCTAGTCTAGTCTGCTCTATAAAAAGTACTATCTTTAGCCCTGTAATAACTTTAAAACAATAAATAAAGGGTTGATATTAAGAAAAGGGTTTAGGGTTTAGGTTTTATAATAAGACATTCTCGTGATTTTTTAAATTGTCATACACTAAAAATACTTTTTTATGCATTTGTAAGATCTAAATTGGGGTACGCTTCGGTTGTATGATCTCCACATTATCAAGTGCAATTACTAATTTAAGTCTAAATTTCTTGTTATCACAACATTTTTGAATTATTGTTATATTATTACCTATTTTATTTTAATTAGTCTCTCTACCCATTTGTTAATTGGTTCATTGTAACTGTGAAATGGTGTAAAATAAATAAAAAATAAATAAATAAATAAATAAATAAAATAAAAAAGAATCGTCATGTAGACTTTAATTTCCTGTCTGACAATGGCCGCGCCGCCGCCCATGGATGCTAGTGATTTTTATTCCACCCCTTATTAAAAGTAGTCTTGATCCAGTGGATGAGATGAATAAATACTCGAGGCTTTAGTGGAATTAGCAGTCCCCTTTATAAAGTATAAAGAGGAAGAAAGTATCGAGTACACCTTGTGCATTTCCCTATGCCCCACATTACACAAAATATCAAATCTTCCTTTTTCTGGAACAAGTGAACATATGTGTAGGTTATACGATTCGTATTGAAAAGTATTCAAGGGACCAGCCCGGGGTGTTTGCTTTGTTCCTGGTTACGCTCATCAAATACGTAAAAAATAGGTTTCAACTTAACTGAGTGAACAAACCCGAAGACCTGTTTATTGTGGCCTCGGTAAATAACGCAGTGTTTGTCGACTTTTTCTGGTTTGAACGTAATAATTTATTTATTACATAAGATATTATATCTAGCTTAATATCAAATATAAAATACGATTTAAGTATACAGGGTCGCGTCGGTCTATTTACGAAAAGCCATACAATTATTTTATAAGGTTTTCATTGTAGGGTATATACAGGGTGTTTTAAATTATTAAAATAACTCGATATTGATAGTTTATACAAAAAAAAATTATACCTATCTTAGCATTAAATGTCAAAAAATATTTGAATAAACTTTTATTTATTATTATTATTATTATTATTATTATTATTATTATATTTTTTAAATTAAGTGAGCACTCTTGCTAAGTTTTTATTATGGCAGATACAGAGACGGTGAAATTAGTAAACTAGTAGCATTTTCTGCGCTGCTTAAGATGGGACAAACAGAAACTCAATTGAGAGATGCATTCAAAAATAAATGAGCAAAATGTAATATTTTTAATTGGAACGTTCTGTATATTTTGAACTGAAATGTTTTCAAATTACCTACAGAACACAGAAGGTCCCGGTGCATTTTTCTGTTCGACTAGTTGTCTGTGAACGGCTACGAAATAAGATGCAATTCTACTATTTTTTTAATTTTATGTAAGCAATGGAAATACTGAGAAACAACCTACATTTGATGTGTTTCATTAGATGTGCAAACACATCACCGTTTTGTTCAAAGCATTTTTGAGCTTCCTTTATTATACGGTTTGTAGCATTTAAAACTGTTCTGCCATCGATAGATCTTAACCTGTAATGTTATCTTGAAGCTCGACCAGGTTTGCATATCTCCTTTTAGTCCTTAACATAAACCTAAAAGTAAAAGTCTAAAGAAGTTAGATCGGAGGATCTTGGGGGCTATATAAAATCGGATCATTCGTTGCTATCGATCTATTTTGGAAAAGCCTTCCTAATAACACTTGGAACTGACGCGGAGGAGTTTCATCTTGTTGTATGTATGCTAGTATGCGTCTTTAAGTTGACATAATCTAAATAGGCTTCTAGCAATTCTGACAACATATTAACGTATCTTCTCCCTGTTAATGTCCTTTATAGAAAATTGGCACAATTTTTTGGCTGCTTATGAAACCACACCACACATTGATACTAAATCGAACCAGAGGATTTCTGGGATGAACAAGAAAGAAATGTTCCTTAGACCAATAATAGTTCATGTATTTCCGGTAAACATTCCTCTATTTGAAAAATTAGCTTCATCGCCGCACAGAATGTACCATAGAAAACTTAAATTTTACCTACACATGTCTACCATCAATTGATGAAAGATCGGCCTCCTTTCGGTGTCACCGAGTACTAATGTTTGTTAAATCTCCAAATCGTACATAAATTTAAAACACTCTCCTTTGCTAAATCTCTAGTTGAATCATTTTATAAGCTTTAAAATATGCTAACACGTTTACTTCTACTTCTTATTTAAAATAAATTGTTTCTTACTTCTAGTTCTGGCGAATACTCTTTCATTACTCCTAAATTTTCTGTACAATTTCAGGAAATACATTCTGTCTGGTTGATCACGTTCAGTATACTCGTACATTGGACCATAATGTTCTAGTGCCTGGTAACAAAATATGTTTCTAACATGGCGAATTTTGCTAAATAAGTGAACATAGTTTTTTATTATTAATAACTTAACTAATAACTGACGTTTCTTGCTTTTTTGACATTAGATATAATATATATAGATATAATGCCAAAACAAACGCTTTCACAGTCAACTAGTAAATAAAATAAAAAATAGTAGAATTGCATCTTATTTCGCAGCCGTTCACAGCCAACGGGTCGAACAGAAAAATGCCCCGATAATTCGGTCCCTTTATTTGTGAACGTGTAACACTCAGTTGAGTTTCTGTTTATACTATCTTGTTCTGCGGAAAAATGCTACTAGTTTGGTAATTTAACCGACTCTGTATCTGCCATAATGAAAAAGGTTAGCAATAGTTCGCACTTAATTTAAAACACCCTGTATAGGTCCGTTATTAAAAAAAAATTTACAGACCAAAGATGTAAAAATTTAATAGTATTACCCTGTATATTATTACATATTTCGACAGCGAGTAGTAAATAAAGCAGGTGACTGTTGTGTAATGACGTTTCTGAGACATGTGCTTTTTTTTGAAAATGTAGATCATTATTCAAGAAGCGTACGTGGCGTACATATTTGAGATGGATTCTTCAAATTGTATTGATACTTAAGCAAAAATATCACATTTAATTCAAAAATAGAGACCTATTCAAAAAAGTGTCCAGTTTGTATAAATTGTTTTTTTTTAATTTCTTAACTTTCTTATTTTAAACGGAACACCAGGTATTTTTTATCGTCATTCGATAGGTACTAATTCTAATAATCTTTTGAACCGTATTAGAGTTGATAAACAAGACAACAAGAACAAATATTTTTTAAAACAAATACCAATCAATCTTAACAAAATAATAAAATGATATAAAAAAGAATATAGAAACTAATGATTTTTTAACAAATACTCAAATTGATATCCATCATTTTAATAGTGAGCCCTTTCATTATATCAACGCTACCTTGATTTAACTCAAATTTGTGGTCTAAAATGGCCAAATAAAGCAGAAGTGTCCAGTCCTGTACCTAAATCACCCCAATCCAATCCAAAATTTAGAATTCTAAATTCTTTCCAGCATCAATTGCTACAAACTATTATACAAGAGCAGACATTATAAGAGCATAATGATTTTTAACAAAAAAAAAGTGATTTACTGCAAACGTCCCCGAGCGCGACAAGCTGATTGATGGAACGCCCAAAGGTCACATGTGCTTATAATTGTCTCGAAAACTCTGGAGAATACGTTTGCCAGGAGAATAAACTTTGGATTGTTTTGTTTAACATTTCTTCTCGATTAGGTGTCTTGCCGGTGGAGAGTTGATTTCTGTTAAAATAAACTTGTTAAAGTTGAATGGTGTTGCTAAACTGAAACGAAGTTTTCAGAAAAATTAAATATCATTGTTTAAAATGTTATTTAGCACCTGATCTTCCACTCCAATACTCTCATGTCTAATAAAGAAAAGTCTTAAAAAAAACAATTTTATATATTTTGACCTCCATTAGAACCTGTGTTGTCTAAAAGCAACTGTAACTTTTTTGACCTGTTTTTTTCATAACACCCTTTATTTTACCCATCAACGCTGGTTGATGATATTTTTTAGACCACATGTATATTTTTCAAATATTACAAATATCTTTGAATGTGATTTCTTTCAAAGTAATTATACTGAATCACGTATCTGTATAATTCATTTTTAAAATTATTTTCTAATGAATAAGTGTTGTTTTCTTTTCGATTGTTTTAATAGCGATATTAGCAAAAAACTTTTATCGACAAAAAATCCCACTAATTTGCTGCTAAAGTCGAATTTCTCTAAGAACACGCCGCATCGTGGCTAAGTCATCTGTCATTTATGGCACCCTCTTGAAGTCTGGTCTTTTTAAATCAAACTAATAATGATAGTAGGTATAAGAAAACGAGTTTTAGGCTAAATTTAACTCACAGAAGCACGTGCTAACTTTTACCTTAGTACAGTATTCTGAAAGTAAAACAAGTGTCGCTATCTATTAAATAAATGCTCAGCTACCAATCTAGCCCGAAATTTGAATGTGCCTTTTAAAAGGACGGTAGTAATGACTGGGTTTTAACACGCTTTTATTAGCTTCACCTGTATGTTTGTCCGTAACCGACTTCTTTGAACCCGATTTTGACCCACTTTAAACGGTCACATTTAATTTAAATTTTGTAGACTTATCAAGAACCGCTGACAATACAATAATCTACACGCAAAAAATTATCCTGTCAAATTTTGACAGCTGTTAGGTATAAAACGAAGAAGCGATTTTGATGAAACAAATTATGAGGTCGTATAGTATTCAATGCGGAGACTTCGGGAAAGATAAGCAAAAAATTCTTCTGTCAAAAGACGGTGGAAAGTTGAAAAAAATACGCAATAAATTCTCTTGTCAAAATTTGACACCTATCAATATGTCAGAATTATTACAATAACCGATAGTAATGAAACAAACGTGGGGTCGTATAGATTTTGTCGCTAAGAATAGAGAAAAATTTTTAAAAAATTCCACCAGTTTTTTTTTTTAATTTTGAAAATTTTTGTCGTTTGTTCGGGTTTGTATGTATGTTTGTTTGTAACCGACTTCTTTGACCCCGATTTTGACCCACTTTAAACGGTCAGATTTAATTTAAATTTTGTAGTCTTATCAAGAACCGCTGACAATACAATAATCTACTCAAAAAAAAATTCTTAACAATAACTCAAACTAAAAAATGAAAAATAAATATAGTTTAACAAAACTAAAAAACACGCTTTAATAATTAATCAATCTAAAAAGCGGAAAATAGTTTAGTATAATTCTTGAAATTCTTAATATAGGCAAAAAATAATAATAATAATAATAATAATAATAATAATAATAATAATAATAATAATAATAATAATAATAATAATAAAAATGTCTTTATCACAACACAATCAACCAATAATTATAATATAACAAAAATCATAGAAATTCTTAGATAAAAATTGTTTGTTAACAAAGTTACCTAAAAAGCTTTAAAAGCTTGTGTGTAGGTTTTTGAATAGTAATATAAATATACCCAAAAAAGCCAAGGAAAAAATTCAAAATAATTATAATAATAGTAACTATAACAGAATGCCTAGTCAGTTAACATATTAATAACAAAATCACGCATTTGTGCAATTTAAATAGACAATGGAAAAGATTACAATAATTAGGTAAATAATATATAAATAATAAATAAATAATATATATAAATAATAAAAAGATAAGAATTAACAAAAAGTCCATTACACAGACATCATAATAATAATGAACGATAAACATTAGTAGGTATTGTGAAAAAAGCGTGGGGCGCTTTGTGCTATATTTTTGGTATATCGAGCACCCCACGCTTTTTTCACAATGATACTAATGTTTATTTATTATTATATATTATTTATATGCTGAACTTTCTAAAAGGATAGCTTCTGGCTGTTACGCAATTAGGGTAATTGTCAATGAGTTGGGTACTGCAATGGGTAGGACAGTTTACTATGCCCTGGTTGAATCGCGCTTGAGATATGGCATCTCGTTCTGGGGCCTATCATGTTGTTATCTGATTAACTCGCTGTTTATCTTGCAAAAGCGAGCTGTAAGATATTTGAGTCGAGCAAAACCTAGGGTAGGGATTCATGCAGACCATTGTTCATAAAAGAAAAAATCTTGACAATTTATAGTATATTAATCCTTGAGACTGTATGCCTTGTGTACAAAAACCGTGACAATTTCATTCCACATAATACATATTACAATACCCGGCAAAATTCTGATTTGCCCTTGCCTATTCCAACTCTAACACTAACAAAGAAATCAATAATATATGAAAGCGTTAAGATTTATAATCATCTGCCAAATACCTTAAAACGATTACCCACACTTAGAATTTTTAAAAGAAAGATCAGGGAGATATTGCTTGATAAGGCATACTACGATATAACTGAATATTACAATGATACTCTGTAATTTATGTAATTTGTAATTTAATATTACTTGTCGCACAATTTAGTCTGCCCTCATCATTCTGTTTTGTTCTTTCCCTGTGTGAGCATTTAATTTAATTTAATTTATTTTAATTTAATTTGATTTATTTTATTTTATTTTATTTACTGTAACTTTTTTGTTAAGTACAAAATTTTCTTTTTTTACTTACTTTTATCATATTTTGTTTCGGTGATTTTAGCATTATGATGTAAGGACCCTATGTTAGTATAACAATGTAAACACATCTTGTGATTGACTTGTATTTCTTTACTTTCTCTCTCTCTTTTGGATATTTTATGTTCTGACGCTTCGGTTATTTATCTTAGTATTGTAACAACATCTTATGTTATGTTTATATTGAAACTGCTTTGTAATTGAGATCTTGTGTCTTTATACAATAAAGCATACTTTGACTTTGACTTTGACTATCGCTCATTATTATTTTCTGCCTATATTAAGAATTTCAAGAATTATTTTAAACTATATTTATTTTCCGCTTTTTAGTTTGATTAATTATCAAAACTGGTTTTTAAGTTTTTTTAAACTATATTTATTTACGTTAAGATGCTGCCGACTGAGACAGAACTGGGTTCTTTTACCATCGCATTCATCATATTTGAAACATACGGGGGTCTTAATGGTTTATTAGCATAATGGTTTGCAAAAATACAGCGTTAATTTTATTTATAATTAAAACATCAAACTCAACATGCGATAGATTAAAACTTATGACGTTATTCATTGGTAAAACATAGAAACACTTTTGACGTGCACCAAACTTACCAATGGAAAACGCTATGAACAACCCTGTGGCCAAATATTATAGAAGATCCAATTAAGCGGTAAGCGATGCGCATGTTTCGCATTCAATGTTGCGTTGCCATAACACATTTAACGTTCACAGCGTAGTAGAAAGCCGTCGAAATACCATGCGTTTTTAAATACAAACAGCTGGATTAGTTCTCAGTGAATGCAAGGTTCAAAGGGAATGTTTGTTATTGGAAATAGTTAATTTACCTAAACTGGTTTATTCTACTCACCGTTCAATTTAAATAATAAGCACCAAGAAAATTTAGTTTCTGAAAGAAACCAGTATCAGCTGTTAATATCACATGTGGGTGTCAACTGTCGAAATGCTACGGTTTTGAGAAAAGTTGCTCTACAATACTTACTATTTTCCTTGTAAAAAACGAAAAAATATTTTTTTTAACTTGAAATCAATATGCCAAAATCCACTAATTTTATTTAGAGGCACATTTATTTTCAACTCATATACCTTTATAATTAGGTGAGTATTGAAAAATACACTTAATCCGATGCAACGTATGGTATTAGGCCTATAAATCTCTCATTGAACAAAACAAACACCTGTGATGCGGTCTTTGCACATATGGCACCGACTAGCATCAATGGCACCCCCTGTAGCAATAAGATAGAGCGGGACGTGAACATATTGTAAAGTATTTAGCAGAGGGTCGCTAAGTCATTCATATGGTCACATTTTTGTTTGGTGGTATACAAAACAACTCGTTAAAAATAAATCAATAAAATATAGTTGTGGATATAGACGTAGACCTATAAAATACCTAATGGGTACCTTAAGAGAGACAACCATAGATATGTATGTCGTATGTATACCTACCTTTAGATAAGCAAACAATAATTAGGAAAGTGGCAAATGTATGGCCTCACGCATGTAGTTAAAGTCTTATATACAGGGTCCTGCAATAGTGCGTCAGGCTTCCATAGCTCCGATACGAATTTAGTTAGGACTTTCATTCATACGCTACTGTATCATACGGGGTACTTCAGGAAAATATTTTTTCAAAAAAGGGTGGTCATAAAAAGTTGTGATTTTTTAAAAGGCATATCCCATATTTTTTTGCATATTTAGATTTATGCTATCGTCCTTTATACATGCCTAAAATTGTGTTTGATTTGCTTTGGTAGTTTAAGAGCAATCAATTAAAAACTAAAAAAAAATTATTTTGAAGTCGTGGAACAAAAAAAAAAACAATCTAAAATTAGGTTTTTACCACGGTATTAAGTGAGTGTAATGACAAGAGGTTTAAATATACTGTGAATTGAATAGTATTTATCTATTTTATACAGTGTGTTCATAATAAGGTTTCAAAAATGACACATTTCAAACCTATTTTCCTCAACTTTTTCAAATGGAACACCCTGTATATTATTTCGGTATTTTATATAAAATACACAAGCAATTCTTTTTTGTAGTTGAAGCATATAAGTTATTTCCAGCCGTTTTCGAAATAAATGCAAATTTCATAAATTATGTTGATTAAACGGAGTTTATTTTTAAAATTAAGCGTATGCGACTAGACTAATAAATAAAAACTACATTAATTGTTCAAAATGTCTTCCATTTTGTTCTGTGCACAAGCTAACATGTTTTTGAAAGGATATGTTTATTTTCCTTTTAACATTTCAATTTATTTTATTTATTTATCGTATGGCATTACAGCAACAGCAACTTAATAATATTAATGTTAGTGATCATTTCAATTGCAATACCAGCAAAGAGGTTTATTAGTAAGGTTTATCTCTAAAACTCATAGTAGGCTTTAAAATAAAACATAGATTCTTATACTTAGTTTGACAAGTTCTTTAATTCATTTCAAAAAGGTGTAATATCGGGCGAATAAATTCTAAGAAATTATCTTGATAATACCTCTCCGAACCAAAGGATTTCCTGAAGTACCCCGTATGATACAGTATAAGTTAGCGTATGAATGAAATTCCTAACTAAATTCGTATAGGACCTATGAAAGCCTGACGCACTATTACAGGACCCTGTATAAAGGCATGCAAAATTCCTATTTAACGAAAATAGACAGGTTCAGGTTTTAAAATTTAAATTCTTGCTCAAGAAAGTGTAGAAGTTGACTTTCACTTTATTTTTACGTGTAAACAGATAAAATATACCCCAAATTCTTGGCAAAAAATTGGAACTTATTCTAATTTTTTGACCAAGTTGGGTAAAAAGGTAGTGATTTCTGGTATTTTTGGTAGCTGCAAACCTATTAAATTTTGAGGATAAAAAATCGTTTTTAGTTTCTTAAATTTGTTTAAAAACGATGGGCTGTCGCGTTTTAGTTCGAAAAACAAGAGAACGAGTAAATTATCTTACCTTATCAAATCAGTAATCTTCGATGCTATCGCCAACCTATCCTAAAGCCAAATATTAGTTAATAACACTTAACAATTTACCCAAAAGTTGGGTAGATACGTGTAAAACAACATTTTCAAGCACAATTTTTTGATCAAGAATTTGAAAAAGCTTTCAGAACCTGTCATTTAATAGCTCAAACACAATTCACTTAACTACACAATACACAAGGATACAAAAACTAGAAATCCGAAATATTAAACACCCACAATCCACAATAAACCAAGTTCCTTTTAGTTACTTTTAAATAGCAATTTAACATAGTACAGCAAAGACTTTTTCCTCCCCTCTTGCCGAGGTTAAGGTTGCCCCTCTCTATTTCCCATACGAACTATACGAAGTTTTTCGCGAAGTGTTCTGCTTTAACAACTTAGCTAAGCAAAGATTCTTACTCTGATTTGCTGTTTAAAAGAAACAAATGAAAAGTACCTAATTTTCCATATCTACTGACAATAATTACATACGAGTCGGTTTCATCGGTTCGTACCTAGGGGAAGGTCGCCTATGATGGCACCTTTTTTTTACCACCTAATTTATTTTTTAGTTGAAAGGTTGTAACCCATTTAATCATGTTAAAATATTCGTTACTACTTAAAAATTCATTATAAATCTTTGAAAATATACAAAAACAATTTTTTTGGTTAAAAAAATAAGAAAAGAAAAATCACCAAGTATGCCAATATGGGCAACTGCATTGCTTATGATGGCATACTCCAGTAAAATGCAAGAATCTGAAGGACGCATAGATGTAAAAGGAACATTTTTGTTACAGTTTGCATATTTTTATTGTTAAAAAATTCAAGCACATAAAACAAAAAAAAAAAAAACTTAAAACAAAACATTACATTTTAGGAAACATGTTTAAAACTTTAAAAAAAATTACAACATTATCAGGAAAGTACAATCTAAAGACATATTAAAAAACTTTAAAAAGCATATAAGTAGCGCCGTTTTGAATATGACGCCTATGAGGGCATACCTATTTATATGTATTTATAGGTATGCCATCATACAAAACCAAATGATATGCCATCTTAGGAATATGTCACACTTCTAGTAAATAAATTATAAAAAATTAAAACCACAACTTTTTAAAATAATCATAGCAAAGTAACATATACAGTGTCACCATTAAAGTCCGCACCATATGGAACTTTTTTTTATTAATAAGGTTAGTAAAAATTAAATATCAGCTATCGTTTTTGCTTCAAATTAGACTAAAAATTATATATTCAATTGTTACCATCTGTCATTCGGTATCTGTCAAAATTCACATTTTTGTTAAAAATGCTGAAAAATGGCATTGTTTTACCGAATTTCAAAAAATGTTATTAGAAAAAGTTGTTTCTAGTACAAATTATAGGCATAAATACAAAGTTTCGATGTCTAGCGCAAAGTTGAATTTTTTGCCATTTTTTCAAAGTAACTTTTTTTTATCTAATGTAAGTTGGCTTAATGGATTTTAAACTATTTGTTTATACCATACTTAATATTTTATTTAGTTTGTATGCTTATTTTTCTACTAGAATACCATTTTTTTTTCGAAATATAAAATTAGAGGCAAAAAAAAATTACACGGGTGGTGCAAAGTTATCATAATTTAAAAATTTTAACAGATAGACGTCATATGTTCTATTTTTTTATAGTACATACACGTAAAAAGTTAAAGAACCTTATAATTAAATTCCCAGATATCAGATTAGTTCACCAATTTCAAATGACAAATTATATTTAGTATAAAATAACATTTTTATGAAATATTAAATAATATAATTTGTCATTTGAAATTTGTGAAGTAATTTGATATCTGGGAATTTAATTACAATTTTTTTAAACTTTTTACGTGTATGTACTATCAAAAAAATGGAACATATGATGTCTATCTGTTAAAATTTTTAAATCATTATACGTTTGCACCACCCGTGTAAATTTTTTTTGCCTCTAATTTTATATTTTGAAAAAAAATGGTATTCTAGTGAAGAAATAAGCATACAAACTAAATAAAATATTAAGTATGGTATAAACAAATAGTTTAAAATCAATTAAGCCAATTTACATTATATAAAAAAAAGCTACTTTGAAAAAATGGCAAAAAATTCAACTTTGCACTAGACATCTGAAACTTTGTATTTAGGCCTAAAATTGTACTAGAAACATTTTTTTCTAATAACATTTTTTGAAATTCGGTAAAACAATGCCATTTTTCAGCATTTTTTGACAAAAATGTAATTTTTGACAGATACCGAATGACAGATGGTGACTATTAAATATATAATTTTTAGTCTAATTTGAAGCAAAAACGATTGCTGATATTTAATTTTAACTAACCTCATTAATAAAAAAAGTTCCATATGGTGCGGATTTTAATGGTGACACTATATATCCTATAGTTATCGGAAAAAAATCGTGCATTCTAATTTAATGCACCTAACATTTTTAATTTTTGGTTTAAGAACTGGCTAATATTACTTCGGGGCTTAACCATTTCTATTCTATTAAATATCTTTACATAAAAACATCCGTCACAACTGAATGGTCAATATCGCGCGCCCGTCTAACTATGCGAGTTGACGCAAAACCGGTTTATTCCAAAGATACCTGTGGTATGCCATCAAAGGCTACCTTCCCCTACTTCTGTTGAGGTATCCACATTAGCTTGTAAATTGTAATTAATTCATTTTTTGTTACTGACAATGTGTTGAAACTATATTCATTTTGTTAACCTATCGGTGTTTTTTGTTGGAAAAAAAGCATAAATAGGTTAATAGGTACCAGTTTTCTCTCATCAAACTTAATGCTTTAAAGCTTCGGTTTAATGGAGCTTTTGGTGTCTTCCTTGAATAACCTAAATGATGCAAGGTGTAAAGAGGCAGACAGATGAACCTTGAATTGATACAATTCTAGTAAGTTGTCATGTCGGAATTGGACATTATATAAATTTGAACATCGGTACTAACAATGTTTGTTTTTATTTGTAAAATTTTCATAGAAATTAAATACCGTGCGAGCAAAAATTATTTTCATCAAAGAGGGCCTTGCATCTAAGGACGTAATGCTTAGCCGTAGAGCTTAATACCTGTTGGGTGTCAGTAACTTCCTGAATTAACAATCAATCAGTTATTCCGTCATCTTTGACAGTCGTTACAAGTAATTTGATTCATCGCTAATTTTTTTGAACAATTCACAAAATGGGCTTTATGGAAGAGCACAAAACATTCATGGTTGAAGCGTATTTTCGAAACAGGGTTAGAGTAAATGGTGAGTGGCAAAACAATCCGGGTTTGTGCATGGACGATTTTCACGAACATTTTCCTAACGTTGCTTTTATTGCTGGGGATTTTTATCATTGCCTGAAAAGAACCGTGGCTTTGTTTAGGGAAACGGGTTCTATACAACACAAGAAAGGAGCAAGAAGACCATCTGTAAGAACAGAAGAACTTGTTGCAAACGTTCGTGAAATAATTCAAAATATGCCAACAAATTGTATATGACGCCTGTTCCAAGAAGTGGGAAGATCTTATGGAACATGCAGGACTATTCTTAAGAAGCAGCTAAATTTGTTTCCTTATAAAGTGCAATTATTCCCAGAAATACAAGTCGCAAATTTTGAAAGACGCAGGAATTACTCTCAATGGTTTACCCAAAATTTATTGATTTATAAATTGCAGCAATTTATGTAATTATTTTTCTTTTTCTTTCTGTATGTTCTTACTTTGTTAATTTTGTAAACAACAAAAATAAATGTCTATTTGTCTACTCATTAGTTTGGCATATCATGTCATAATATGAATTTGACAAAATTTGAACCTATATTTGGTTAGAGCCCTACGTTTTTTAATCCAAGCCCTCTTTGATGCAAATAATTTTTGCTCGCACGGTAGGTACCTACACAAAATGATATAATATGTGAAAATATTGAAACAAATTGATAAACGACATAATAATTTTTATCTTTAATATTTTTAAATGAATAGTCAATAATAGTGTTGATTAAATTTAATACATAAAATAATTAGTTAGTATTAGGCATGTATTAATAATTAAACAGAAGGTTTTTAATGAATCCATAAATAACATTAAAATAGCCATAATTGCACATTAAAAAAGTGACACGTTATATAAGTCTCACAATCTGTCGATACTGATCCTGAATAATCTGCCAAATAGGACCACGAGTCATCCTTTTCACATTTTAATGCGGCATACATTGAAAACCGTATTGGAGGACCGTATTTCCAAACTCCGCCCTACACTAAAACTCCATTGGTCTGTTTGTTACCCTAAAACTTACGTTCACCCCTATAGGAAGGTTTGTGTTGTATAACGAAATACGCTCTTTAAAACGTATGCAGGCTCTCTCCCTTACACCCATTTGTGCAAAATCGACTTTTGTCTTTTTCTGACATAAAGGTGGGATAAACTAGCTTGCAGCTGGTTTTAGGGGTAGGAAGAAAATCTGGCAATATTTCGACGCTCGCTGTATGCTTTTTCGCATTACTTGTTTCGCTTTCCAGACGACGACATTGCCCCGAATATAAAGGGATTTTTTTAGTTTGTGAAACTTAGTGGTATTTTAAAAATGGACGTGCAAACTAGAAATAAAGTTGAATTGAAAAGTGACATTAAGTGCGAGGAACAGACACAAATGATGCCATCCAAATCAGTGAAAAGACCTTTCGATGTTGCTTTTTTAATGTTGCCAGATGAAAAATTAAAACAGAAACAAAGTAAATATTTAAAAAGTGCCAGTTTTGCAACGGACGATAATATTTGCTATAACAACAACGACGAGGATGAAGATGTGGACATCGAAGACTCACCGTGTGAACAGAAAGTGAATAATCAAAAATATTATACGCAAAAACAACAAATTTTTGATGACCCGAACATTATCAAAAACAAAAACTACGAAGTGGTTCGCAAGCCATCGCCAGTAGAACAGAAAAGTGCATTTACCAAGGTAAATTTATCGAAAGAATCTCGTATGTCCCCCAGCTTATCAATGAGTCCAGACATTAATTATCAAAATTCACTGAGCCCTTCCCCTCCAATCGTTAACAGAACGTACCAAAGCTTTCCTACGAATATGCTTCAACAAAATCAAATGTTTAAATCGGCACAGCCACATCCTGTATATCAAGGAAATTTTATTCATGAAAATTTTCAACAGTCAGCCATGGACCGACATTTTTTTGCTAAAAGTCAAGAATTGATGCATCCAAACTATCCAAAATTAAGACCTATATATCGGCCCGATCTAGCATTCAACTATCAACAATTTTCCAACCAGGAATTGCTTAAAATAGCGGCTCCTGCAGAGCTAAAATTTACCCAAGACATACGGCATCCTGCTGCGGCTATTCTAACCTCACTTTTGCCTCCGTCTCTAGCTGCTTTATCGCTGCCAGGTCAAAATGTTTGTGCCAAATGTAATATTACGTTTCGAATGACTTCTGATCTGGTTTACCACATGAGATCACATCATAAGAATGAGGCAACCGACACGAACAGAAGAAGGAGGGAAGATAAACTGAAATGTCCAGTTTGCGCGGAATCTTTTAGAGAAAGACATCATTTAACTCGACATATGACTGCACATCAAGATAAGGATGACGATGACAGGGACACTAAAAAAGATGGAAAATAAGTGAGTTTATCGGTCGCTTGACAAATTAGTATAATTATTGTAATGTGACAGAATCTCGGTTGAAAATCAATTTCTCTGAGATTTACGATCTCTCTTTTTAAGAAAAAATATGAACTATACCAATATTGTGATTTAAAATTCACACAAATTATACGGTTACTGTTTAAATTGTTTTTGTAAATATGTATAGGGGTAAAAAAATTATTATCAATTTGTTAATTATTCATTATGTGCAATATTAATTTTAATAAATGTATTTTAAAAATATATGTACTTATTATTAGATAAAGTGTATTCAATTTATTTCTTCACATTTTTTGCTATAGTATACAGCGTGTCTTCGGAAGTTCTTACCAAATGGGAAACTTTTTTTTTATTAGTTTAACAAAAAAAAAATTATTCTTTATAAAAAGCTCTGCATGGTCTAAAACCTAAAATGCAACCATCAAATATCGACATTTTCCAGTCATATACGAGGTTTGTCAAAAAATGTGAATTTTTCCCAAGAATGTGAATTTTTCCCAAAAGTAAAGTACCTTTATTTTTGACATTATCAAAAATTGTTATTAAAAAAAGTTGATCAGAACTAAAAACTACGGCTAAAGGTGCAATTATACGCATTTATGTTGAAAAATTCTTTTATTGATTTATTAGTAATTATTTAATTTTTTAATTATTTAATTAATTTAATGCGTGTTATTGCATATTTAGACGTGGTTTTTAGTTCTGATCAATTTTTTTATAACAACTTTTGATAATGTCAAAAATAAAGGTACTTTACTCTTGGGAAAAATTTACATTCTTGGGAAAAATTCACATTTTTTGACAAACCTCGTATATGACTGGAAAATTTCGATATTTGATGGTTGCATTTTAGGTTTTAGACCATGCAGAGCTTTTTATAAAGAATATTTTTTTTTTGTTAAACTAATAATAAAAAAGTTTCCCATTTGGTAAGAACTTCCGAATACACGCTGTATAGTTTCTGTAGATAGGATATTGCCTAAATGGTAAATAATATTTAGAATACCTAGCAAAAAAAGTAAAAAAATTAAATGAATAAACTAGATTTTTAATCCTATAAATTACAAAATTGTATTATCTAAAAACAATATTATATTATTAAAAAGAGATCAGTTTTAGGTTTTATGTTGGCTTAATATTAATTTAAAATCAGATTGCAGTTGATTTAAACCTTATTTATTTGTTGGTACCTACATGTTGTAGGTAATAGTAATTTACGTTACAAGACCGGAAAGTAGTGTTTTTCAGGTCGAGACAAGCATTTCCAGGGCGAGCCATAGGCGAGTCCTGGAAGCTTGCAGATACCTGAAAAACACTAATTTTCGGTTGCGTGACGTACAATATTTTTTTTTAAGACCGACACTTCGATATATTTTATAATCTACGCGAAACAAGTTTGACATAAAGAACAAAATTAAAAATCAACGAACTGTCACTCGACAATACATCGAAATGTTGTTGTCATAATAACGAAATCAAGGTATCTTGTATTATCAAAGAGCGATTGGAAAAACAGAAAACAGGGTGACAGTGACATTAGAGATCGGAAAAGTGACAGAGTCCAGAAAATATTTTTCCGGTCTCTAATGTGACTTTTCCGGTCTTGCGATCGGAAAAACGTTATTTTCTAGACGAAAAATTGTCCAGAAAGTGTAAATTTTCTGGTCGGTTTTAAAAAAAAAAAAAATTTATGTTTTCCTTATCTAATACAAATTTTAAGAGTATGTTAATTGCTATAATATCAGCAGGGGCAAAAACTGAAAGACTTTATAATATTATTGTTTCATTTTTCTTCCCTCTTCGTCAATTGATAATAATCTAACAATAAAAAGTTTGGCTTAAATAAAAAGACATGTATTTCTAATATCAGAGCGCCTCTTGCTCGTTTAGTTTCACAACTAAATGAAATATCAAAATACTGGACAAAACAATTAATAAATTATTGTTATAATAGGAAGCATTTTAAGTATTTCCGCTTTTCTAAATTTACATATTCTAGCTACATTTACTTTGTTACAGTTAGGTAATACTACAAAACGGGGTAGGTATGTATAGGTATTCTTAAGGATACCTAGGTAAGTAGGTAATAGTTTATCTTTTCCATAACTTTTTTGTAAAAATAAAATTATACAAGACATTTTTTGAAAAACACGAGGAAGTTTTTAATCTTTGTATGAACATTTTATGAAAGTAATATTTTTCGAGAAATAAAATTAAGAATTTTGTGGTGTTTCTTCAATATTTTCTTAATATGTATTTAAGTTCAGTTAGAAATATTTAAGCCCTTTAAGGTCTAAAATTAAGGTAGGTATAAATCACAGAGGTCTGCATGCATGCATTAGTTTAAAATGGTTCTTTAAACAAAAATAAATATACCTACATATCATATAATTTTTAAAGCCAAAAATGTTAGCATTTCGGAAATTTACTCCTAAATGTTCTTAATTTTTTTTTATTTATTTAATTTTAACATTTTCTTGCTGGTAAATAAAGATATTTCAAAAAATAGTTTTTACTTTTAAAAAATTAAAACTTCGATCCTTAATTAATTAAAGATTTTTGCAGAATATGTTAAAAGTGTAAAAAAAAAAAAAAATTTTGACACTAAAAGATCAACCTAAACATGTAATAATATAACAAAATTTGTCTTAGTTATATAGGTAATTAATTATAAGTTAATAATTCCCAGATAGTACTACAATGATTTAGAGTTCAGTTGGTAATTTTAGGAGTAAAAGAAATGATAACAGGTTATCTTTCTGTGGGGTGAATTAAATAAAAACAAACAAAATAAGAATTTCGACAAATTAAATCTAATTTTTTTTTAAGTGAAAACTTCTTTAGGCGCGTTTAGCACTTTTTGTGGGCACTGAATTAAACTGAGCCGTCACGCGTCACACTCGGCTGTGTAACGCTCGAATTCAACTGCTATATTCAATCCGAACTGACCCTGACCCGAATGAACATTATATGCAAGAGCATGCCGCAAACAGTGTGCGTTGTATAGACACTCGTCTGCGTCTTAGGTATGTTCTGGCATTTTTGAAGTGAAAACTTCTTTAGGCGCGTTTAGCACTTTTTGTGGACACTGAATTAAACTGAGCCGTCACGCGTCACACTCGGCTGTGTAATGCTCGAATTCAACTGCTATATTCAATCCGAACTGACCCTGACCCGAATGAACGTTATATGCAAGAGCATGCCGCAAACAGTGTGCGTTGTATAGACACTCGTCTGCGTCTCAGGTATGTTCTGGCATTTTTTAAATTATATATTTACGTAGGGTGAAGTAAGGTTTACCGTAATTGCTTATTCCGTGTACCTAATTTATTATGATTTCTGACTTCTGTTGAAGATGTAAAAATTCAAGGGTTGTTCAATTTTAGGAAATATCTTTTTTCGTATGCAGTAAAATTATCCCGTTTTCCAAGTTTATGTTATTTTTATGATTGCTTACGAACCTAACCTAAAAGAAACAAAATTAAAAAATTGTATTTGATATTGTTAATTTCACCTTGTTGAAGTTTTTACTTCTGTCGTGTGGTCTTAAGGACACACAATTTTTTTTAATAAAAAGATAATTTCAAAAATTAATTTGTAGTGGTTACCTAGGTACAGGGTCTTCCAACGAGGACTGAACAGGGGTTCATTTTTGAGCTTCCTTGTATTTAAAGAAAAATCCAAAATAGTCAATCGATGTACTTTTTCCTGCAGAATTCAAAAATGAAACCAAAAATTTATTTGAACCAGAAACAAAAGAGTTACGATATGGATAAGGTGTTTTTTAAATGGAACATAGCTTTTTTTATACGATTTTTGGAACGAGTGATTTTTTTTTGTCCGTTCTGATTAAAATATTTAATATTGTGACAGCTATTTTTATTAAATTTTAATGTTTTATCCAGTATAATTTACCTTAAACCTGTTTGAAACATACACTAGGTAATAAAGGTTTTGAATCCTTCAAAGTCAAAAAATTTTACAAATTTACTATAATATTGCCGAAATGACTTTGAAGGATTCAAAGGTGATTATACCTTTATTACCTAGTGTATGTTTGAAACAGGTTAAAGTTAAATTATACTGGATAAAACATTAAAATTTAATAAAAATAGTTCAAATAAATTTTTGGTTTCATTTTTGAATTTTGCAGGAAAAAGTACATCGATTGGCTATTTTGGATTTTTCTTTAAATCCAAGGAAGCTCAAAAATGAGCCCCTGTTCAGTCCTCGTTGGAAGACCCTGTACCTACTAAAGTAAAATTCAAATTCACACCAACATATACTTATGTTCTTTAAAAATTAGCATTAGGATGGAGGACTTTTTTTATTAGGGATTTATTTGAAATTACAGTTACATACTGAGGAAAATGATCTAATAACAGGTTTGCTAACTAAGTTTATATTGATAGCTTATTTTGTATTAACCAATTATAAATAAATTACTAGTGTATCGAACCCTCTTGTTATATTAATTTCAAATTTGCTAGAGCAGTGTTTTTATTGGTAGTAATCAGTTCCGTTAGCAGCACAGCCTTGTTGAATAATAACCTACTTTTAACAGAGCAATTTTGTTAAGGAATAAATTGGATCTTCTCAATGCGACGCATTTTGTTCCCAATAGAGCGTTTTCTCTACCATTAAGAAATCAGAACCGCGTCTTCAAAAACGAATTGTATCCGTTAGAACCTATAATCCACAAGAAGTCGGTGGGGATTCGTAACAATCGATAGGTCACATCGTTGTTCGAAGTCTTCTTGCTGTCCTGTCCGAATTTGAATTTTATTGATAGTACCTAAACCTGTTTAAAATAATTTATTTTTAATTTGTATTTAAGTTTTTTGCATGTCTTATAAAGCAATAGAAGATTCTTATTTCGCACAATCCATATTAGTCCATTATTGGACTTTATATTCTAGGGACGAATTTAACCTGTCAGTAAACGACGTTGCATAATAATAGATAATCATATGCAATGTTAAACGACAAGAACAAAATCATACTAGAAGCTATTTAAATTTTTGAGAACTACAGTACCTACTGATATTTAGTGATAAGTATGTATATGCTTTATTAACTGAAGCAAGCAAATATTATTATTATTATTATTATTGGCAAGTTTCATTACAACTGCCAATCGGAACTAATACAGTATATAAAACCAGGTTACACCCCCAATAGAACTTGATAATTATTACTGTGAGTATTGAGAGCAATAATGGCTATAAACCATTCTATGGTCGTTTTAATTCCTATTTCTTATTAGCTAAATTACCGTGATATTATCACTACACAGCGGTCTAGCAATTTACAGTAGGAAAGCTCGTTGCTGTCACATAATATAGTAATAAACAGTTATATGAAGAGTATGTAAATTATTATAAGGAATAGAAGGCTTTTTTCATTGATATCCTTAATTAGAACCTATTGATAATTTATCCCAATAATAAAAATCTTCCTAAAGTGTCACAAACCTTTCCTTGAAACACTTCAAAACACGCCTCGGGAAGCCTTTTATTTGATAGTCGTGCGCCCAATTATAGGGTTGTATTTTTTTCGATAACTTAAACAGAAAAGAACAGCTTAGAAACAGGAGCCAAGATAGATAGCTGCGGTACGTCGACTTTCATCTCAAACTCCTTCGACTGGTCGAGTCAAATCTTACGCGGGTCAGTGTTTTCGTGTGTTTTTATTAGATAAGAATTTTGTTTAACTATTTTTTTAGTAAATAATTGAACATTTTAAAAACTGAAACCGTGGAACATTTTTTCTTCCTCTGGGCCAGTGTCGGCTCCATGAGGAGGCTACAGGGGCTCTAGCCCCATAAAAGTCCAATTTTTTCAATCTAATCGCACCGAGGTCATTTCTAACTTTTTATTTTAGGCTATTGAGGCCTAAAAAAATGTAAAAGTCGAAATACCCCATTTTTATCACAGCGCAACTTCTTGTATTAGGCATAGCATAATGCTACTACATAGTAGGGGAAATGTGCCTCAGATGGCATACCTGGGTGAGCCGGCATAGTTACGTTTCTAGCGAAAATACTTTAAATTTGGGAATTATGTCCATTAGTTTATGTGCCCTTGGACATGAAACGGTCGCTACGTAAATTTAGGTCCTCTGCAAGTGTCGACGGAGTTTGTACGGTTTGTTGTATGTTGTCGGCTCGTGAAAAGTTTTCTGACGGATATCATATAAGTGCTTGTTACTTCCAGGGCTAAAAGTTCCACTGAAATTTGCTAATATAGCAGTGTTTATTTGTAAAAGCTGTACCCATCTGTCGCACAAGATAATACAAAAATGTAAGTGTAAACTAGAAACATACGTCTAAAGTGAATAATGTATTTCAGGGCAAGATGGCATATAGGTGATCAGGTTAAGATTGCATACCATGCCATCTCACCCTGAAATCATGTCACCCACAATTAATATATCGCTAAGTTTCTCCTATTTTTTTACAGATTTTTGTAAAAATGGTTGGTAAATATCTACACCCGAAAGTCACAGCGACAAAGTTGGAGTGAAGAAAATATGGTAGAAGTACTTAACGCAATTTAAAATAAACAAATGGGATGGCTTTTGGCATCGAAATCATTTAATGTACCGCAGACAACGGACAAATTTTTACTTTTAACTTCCTACTAAATACGTCGTTATGGGTATTTATGTTCTATTCTTAGAATTTTATTTTGCTAATTATTTCCTTTTTTAGGAACTTTCTATAATAATAAAATATTAGTTACTTGTGCGTACGTTTTGTTTTAGTTTGGCTTGGGTGAGATGGCGTACTATGCCATCTTACCCTTACAGTACATGTCAGTGTGAAATGGCCAGGTACACTCTTTTTTGGTTACTGTGTAAGTTATATAATATTTTGAAAGTTATATTCCAAACAGTTGATGTCACGTGTAAAAGTTGAATTAAAACATGCACTGAACTGATCATGTTTCATTAATATAATTTTTTTCGCCTTAAAATAAGGGCTCAAAAAAAAAGTATGCCATCTCAGGTACAACTCCCCTACTATGCGATATTTTTAGATGGTTGTAGATAGAAATGTTTAAATCTGTTAGAAACCCAGCACTTTTTAACCAATTCCTTGGCCATTTCACTGGACTAGACCGAAAAATTAAATTGTTTATTTTTCGGTATTCGTAAGACACACGTCTTATTTTATAGATAGACTTGGGTTTTGCGTAAATAGCAAAACCAACTATCTTCAAAATTGAAGAAATCGTCCATAATTCTTAAAGAGTATAGACAAAGACAAAAAGTCTTTGTCAATTACAACCATCTTCATTCATCTAATAATGTAGCTTTTTTTCCATTTTTATTTATGTTGTGTTCTTGATAATTTATTTAAAATGTTGTTTTCCTACACAGGGTGTTATAAATTCGTCTGCTTACATAGGAATCTAGAAAACAGTAAAAAAAACCAGATGGCTAAATTGAGGCAAAATTTTATATTTTAGGGCTTAATAACTTGTGTGTTGGTTTCAAATTTTTCGCGCTTTATTTTTGACTGTAATAGTACATTAAAGTACACGTTTCATAAGAAGCGGTTTTAGCGCACGCGTCTATTTTAAAAAACGAGCCACAAAGTGGCGAGTTTTTTATTGACACGTGCGCTAAAACGCCTTATGAAACATGTGCTTTATACATTTTTTTCTATTTCACCTTTTATAATCAAGAAAAATGCATTTTAAAAAGAAAATAAATCCTTCAAATTTTGTAAATTTTTATGTCTAAATTTTATGTTGGTAATACTATTTTTTACCATAGTAGCCTCTGGAAAACAAAAATTCTTTTGCAAACTGTCATTTTTTAATTTATTGACCCATTTTCACCACGGGATTCTAAAGTTATTTTAGCGATATGAGATTTGAAATTGGAGGGAATACGTTGTGTGATCCGTTTACATTCGGTACATTTTGCTACTTTTTTTCGAATTTCAAAAGACGTGATTGTAACTTTTGTTTTTGAGTTTTTCTCTACCTTTTTGTTTAAGAAAGGTAGGAGGGAACAAATATTGCTATGCCAAAATATTCACAACTTAGGTTTGGCTTATCGGAATTTGATAAATTTAAGCTTGCTAGTTAGGGATTCTATTGTTTGATCAATTTTATAAAAAAAAATCCGTTGCGACAGATAGAAGGCGCTATTTAGCAGAATCAACAATTTCCTCATTTTTTTGAAAAATTTTAAATCCAACCATATATCTCTTTTACGTTAAGCAAAATGAAGAATAAATAAGCAGAATATCTGCAATGACCTTCATAAGAATAAAATGGCGTTTTAATACGGATTTTGTATAGGCAAGAATTTTCAAATGCCATACCATTGTGCCTTTTACAAAGCTATAATCAACACAAATCTTCTTTAAATTAATGTTCTGTAAATTTAAATTATTTACAAAAAAAAATGGTGTATGTTTGCATTAATGAAACAAATTGTAGTAAAATTATAAGTGGGCTGCGAAACAAAAAAAAATCAAGAAGGTTTTCAATTAATATATGAAATAGTATGTTCAAGTTTAAATAGGTTAAATTTTGATTTATTTCTTTAAAAGTTTAAGCACGTCAAGCGCCCCTTCGTTTGAGGTCGGTACTTCGACGCAGCACAAATTTTAAAGAAAGAAATCACAATTTAACTTATTAAAACTTACACGTAGAGGAAAGGAAGGTAATTTGGAATAGTGTTGGTAATTTGGAATACTTGCGTTCCCGCGATACTTATAGCTCCATCTAGTTAAAAGCAAGCGTATTACGTTTATTTACCTCTATATTGCACATATTTAAGGTTAGCACGTGTTTATAAATCGCAATTTAGTAGTGGCAGCCGATAATCACCACAGTGCTATTTAATAACTTTTTTGGTGAGTATTAAAACCATATTTATCTAACTCATCCTTGAAAATTATAATTTTATTTATTTTAAAGGGTTTTTAGGGATCTATATTATATTTATTTTAAACAATATTTTTAAATTAGGATCTGCCTAAAGCAACGATTTTGTTGAGTTTTTGGAATGCTGTAATGTTGGTAATTTGGAATACTGTTGGTAAAGCTAATTTGGAATATTCGAAATTGCATTCAGTTTTGTACACAAAGATTGATTCTTTCATGTCATGAGTTAATGGTAAATGTAAAATGCCACAGATATGTCGAATGCGATTGTCGCAGTTTGTGAAAAAAAATGGGATATCTAAAAGCATCGAAACAGTTTAACGTACCTCGCTCGACACTTTTCAGATTGGTTGGTGAAAAAGATACCCCTACAGAAAAACTAGTTTTGACAACTATTGGGCGCAAACCAGTTTTTAACGAAAATGTTGAGTCTATGTATAACGCCTTTTGACATTGAACCAAAAATTCCACAGAAACGAACAGTATCTAATCGTGGGCGAAAAGCATCAAAATCTTCCATTATATCGAGGTCTCCATTTAAGCAGGAACTAGAGGAGGCAGAAAAAAATAAGAAAAAGAAAGTGGAGAAAGTAAAACTAAATTTAAGCAAAGTAGAAAATACAGAAAAAAATTAAACAAAGAAAGTACAAAACAAAAAAGAAAAGTTTAAGAACTTTAAGATTAAAGATTCAGATACCACAAGTGCAAGCTATCGATCTGCCTCCTCGGATGAAATGGAACTATTTGAAGAACCGACAAAGCCCACTGAGGAGGGTGCAGAGTTTCTTTTGTAATGGCAAGTTTAGCGAAGATGTTAGAGGAGAAAAATGGGTCATGTGTATCATGTGTGATTATTGGGTGCATAGTGAATGTGCGGGTTACGAAGCTGGAACGTACATTTGTGACTATTGCAAGTAGACTTCTATTTTTAAGTTCTTTATTCGTATTGGAAGGTGTATCCCTAAGCTACGGCTTCTGCAAATTTCATGCATGTAATTTGGAATACACTATCCCAAATTACCTTCAGGTTATCTTTTAAGGTCAAACTGTTCATTTTTAAGTTAAGTCCAAATATGTCTTTTTGTGTTTTTCAGAATTTTATAACAAGTTAATGTTTGGAAATACATATTTTTCTTAAATTATTTTACATATTTTTATCCCTTATTGAAAAACGATTTTTTTTTTAATTTTTTTATAAATGGTATGCCAAATTACCTTCCTTTCCTCTACTATTTCATATTTTAAATCAGAGCCGTCTTCCTTTTTTTTTGTTTCACAGCCCACTTAATATTTTACAGCATATTGTTCCATTAATGACACCCTCCTCTAGTATTTTTGTTGTAAGCAATTGACAGAACATTAATTTAAAAACCGTTGTCTTTATTATGGCTTTGTAGAAAGATTTTCTTCTTATTTATTCTTCTTTTTGCTTAACTTAAAAAAGATTTATCGCTGCATTTAAAATTTTTGAAAAAAAAATGAAGAAATGGTTGATTCTGCTAAATAGCGCCTCTACCTGTCGCAACGGAATTCAGAACGACTTTGTTTTTATAAAATCGATAAAACAAAATAATCCCGATTTAGCTAGTTCAAATTTGTCACATTCTAATAAGCCAAACCAAAGTTGTGAATATTTTTGCATAGCAATATTAGTCCCCCCCCCCCCCCCCCTAAACAACATTACTGGTTCTGCATCGAAAATCATAACAATTTTTCAATATCCCTAATTTTTTTCACGTAAGTAGATGTAGTAAATCTTCTTTGCTGTTGACTAATCATAACCAAGATTTAATTAGAAAAAAGAAAAGCACAAAGTTTTTCTCCACAATTTTTTTTTATTAGAATAACTATAGGCGAACCTAGAATAATTCATAATAATTAAATTCGACATGTTTCGAGTGTAGAAACACTCATCATCAGGAAAACAAAGTGAATGGTACAATGCTGATGTTGTAAGCAATAGAGAAAATAATAGTGGGATTGAGCCGTAATGGAACTTTCAAAGGTGTACAAAGGTGTAAAAAATTGGATAGTCAAAAAACCGGCAATCAAGACTTCAGCATACTAGAAAGTCAGGGGTTAGTGCAAAGGCCCTGTCTTGGGCAGAAAAATGGAGAGTGTAAAAGAAAAATTAGGGACTTTTAACAGACTTTGTGGAAAACATTATGAAGTAGTGAAAAATCTTAAGTTTTATTCAGCTTTGTTAGAGACATGTAAAAGTATTGAAACAAGAAATATAAAAAGAAAAAATTGTTTTTCGTAAAGGTCAAAGCATCTGTAAAAGATAAAACATTGTGTATGCTTAAGACCACACGACAGAAGTGAAAACTTCAACAAGGTGAAATTAATAATATCGAATAAATATATTTCCTAAAATTGAACAACCCTTAAAAAAAATGCCAGAACATACCTGAGACGCAACAAGTGTCTATCTTGTGATCTTAAACACACAAACAACGCACACTGTTTCCACGTCGATACTGAATGCGACTGATGCGGCATGCTCTTTCATATAACGTTCATTCGGGTCAGTTGGCAATAGAGGAGTCGAATTCGAGCGTAACATAGCCGAGCATTACGCGTGACGGGTGTACGCGTGACGGCTCAGTTTAATTCAGTGCCCACAAAAAGTGCTAAACGCACCTAAAGAAGTTTTCACTTCAAAAAAGGGAAATGTAGCAAATTAAATTTAATAAAATTAGGTAGATTGGCTTACCATTTAGCTTGAAATAAAATACTGTTGGGGTACCAGGCTTTTTCCAGGCCAGTTACCCCGGCACGAGTCAAAACATACACATTGTGTGCAAAATTAAGTTTTAAAAAGTTTTACACATTTTTTGTTTTACTAGAACATCTTTGTTAAAGAAGTTCGAGTGCAGCCTTCTATTTAACTCAACTTTGAGTATGGACTACTTCTTAAAGATTTCATTGTTTTTTACTTTAAAAAAATCGGTCTTTTAACGTGCTTAAGCTTTTTTTACCTGATTTTTGGCTTTCTTTGGAAAATTTGAATAAATAGACAAAATTAAACCAGAAGGAGGATGCTTTTAGTGTTACATCCCATCATAAATGGAGAGGAAGTTTAGATAAGGACCTAGAAACAGAAACTTTTCTTTAACTTTTTTTATGTTTTAAATATTTCCTTCGAGTTTTCTATAAGAAAAAAGTCTTAAGCCACATTTTTTCTACAAATATATTTTTTTTCGAAATATGTATAGGATTTATTTTTTTTGTGAAAAATTAGCATTAAGGTACTTACCCTTTTAAGAAATTATTAAAAAAACAAACGTGTAAGAATGTAGAGGCATATTTTTTTTACTTAAAGCTGTAGGTAATTGCTACCCAAAAATGGATATTTGGCTGTTGTTTCGAGAAAACGAGATATTGATTGTAAATTTGTCCGTAAAAATATATAAAATGTATTTCATAAATCCACATTGAAAATACTACCCAAACATTTCTGTGGGGTTAACATCTAAACCGCACACTTCCTTCAATATTACATACAAAACAAATTGATATCAATACATCCCCTCTATTAAAAGTCAATGAGCTATACACGATAAGTTAACAACAAGCTGGACGGAACTGAGAGTCACGTGTCTGAGCGGAACCAATTGGACCCTTTGATTCTTAGCACTGAGCCAATACAAATTGATTTTCCACGTCTTGTAAGCGCGGCATATTTAAATGCAGCGTGACACGAGATTATATGGGAACTAGAAAAGTAGGGAGAACAGACAGCCATGTATTGCTAATAATGTTGTCGACAGTTTTGACATGGGAAGGTTTTGAATGCACTTGGAAAAATCATATTGGATAATTGGGATGTGATATTTGTAATTCGCATGTCATATTAGGGCATAAAAAAATATTTTGAAAATTTCTACATATTAATAATATGGGAGGGAATAGACATTGGCGTAACTAGGTGAAGGGGAGGGGGGTTGGCCCCCAGACAATATAAATTTATTCACAGGGATTTTTCTGAGATAACATCAGTAGCCTTCATTTTAGTTCTACGAGTTCTAGCTACCTCAAGTAAAAGATTCTTTCTTTAATATTCGGTTAGCCACCCCTGTGAGATCTCTTATGGACGTGGTGACATCATAGGGGACTGCCAGACTATTCACTCAAGTTAGGCTCTACGGTCAGCCCAACAATCTGTCGTTTAATAAAAAACCCTCCTAGCTGTTTTTTTTCATTTCTCGTCACATCGTTGTTGACAAAACAAGTCGATTTACTTCTGGACTCTTTCTACTTTAACTGCCGATTGATCGCAGAAAGAGACGAAAATATGATCCGAACAGCGCGAGATGTTTTTAATTAACCCTACCTAACTTCCCCGTCTAAAGCCAAATGGAATGGCCCAATCTGGTCCCTTATAAAATAAAAATAACTGACACCATTTATTAATTTGTCCTTTTCTATTAAGGTGGAATTCTGGTCATTCAATCTATTGCCATCTTATAACCTAATTCGCCTTGTTTTTTTAGTTTAATATTTTATTTAACTGTCATTTAAATAAAATAAATATCGTCACCATATTATTTACGTAATATCTGACATATTACAATAATATTCATTTATTTCATTGCTACTTTTGGAAGAATTATACAGGGTGTTCCTAAATATCATGTAAATACGAAAAGGGGTAATTCTTTGGCTTATTTAATGACTAAAAATTCATATAAACATAGGTCCGCAAACGCTTCGTTGCCGATCTACAGGGTAATAAAATTTCAAGATTTTTTTAGTTTTTTCTTTATAGCTCTTGTCGTTTTAGAGATATATAGCTCCAATTTGGAATATGGATTACGCTATAGGACTTAGATCATCGGGCATACCAAATTGTTTTCAGAATCTACAGGGAAATATTTTTTTAGGGGTCATGCCCTTTTTTCTCCCTATGAACTTTTTTTGGTGCGCCGCTGGTGGATTCTAAAATACAAAATGCATTTTTTGTTTTGTTCAAGCATCTTAATCTCTTGTAGTTTTTTCGTATTTACCACCGTTATCGACAAAAAAAAAATAAAAGGTTTTCTGTGTTTCGCTAAATAAAATTAACATTTTTTAAATAATTATTGGTCTAGCATGCCTTGGCTTTATTTGGGTAATCTCTTGTTTTTATTAATTTTGAACGTTCGCATTTGAAATATTAATTTTTGTCCACAAGTGTTTGTAAACTAAAGGTTTAAATTTTAAACTGTAGGGTGTAAAAGTGTTTGTTTTGTTTGTTTCAACAATTTTTATAAAGTAGTTTTCTCGTTATTCATATTATTTGATAATTTTGTATTGTATTTCATCTAGCGAAACACAGAAAACCTTTTTTTTTCTCGATAACGGTGGCAAATACGAAAAAACTACAAGAAATTAAAATGCTTTAGAAAAACTCAGAAAATGCATTTTGTATTTTAGAATGTACCAGCGGCGCACCGAAAAAAGTTCACGGGGAGAAAGTGGGCATGACCACTGAAAAAATATCTCCCTGTATATTCTTAAAACCATTTGATATGTCCAATGATGTAAGTCCTATAGCGTAACCTATATTTCAAATTAGAGCTAAATATCTCAAAAACTACAAGAGCTATAAAGAAAAAACTAAAAAAAATCTTAAAATTTCCACACCCTGTAGATCGGCAACGAAGCGTTTGCGGACTTATGTTTATATGAATTTTTAGTCATTAAATAAGCCAAAGAATTACCCCTTTTCGTATTAACATGATATTTAGGAACACCCTGTATAGTGACAGAATTTTTTTCGCTATTATACAATTCTGCTAAAATAATTTATGAAATTTCTTAATATTTTTTTAATATATTAATTTTTACGTATAGAATATGCAGTCGATATTGATTTTATTTAAATTTTGTCTAAAAGATAGAAAAAAGAAGTAATTCTTCGCAAAGTAGGTTATAGGTTGGCAAGCATATTGATACTCCCACCTTAAGGGCACAGTTTTCAAGGTCAATCATGTATAAAATACCTATAAGTGGCTTGAATGCAGGAGTAAATTCCGGAACCTTGCATTTATTAAAAAAAATAATTCGTATCTAATTTTGAAAGGGCTGTTTAGGGAGGCATTGACAAGTATGCCAGTGTTTCCTTAAATGCACAGAAACTTTAAAAAAAGCAGTTTTTTTAAACCACTAAAATTGCCACAATTTACCTTAAAATCCTTGAAACTAAACGAAAACTATGACCGGCTGACTAACATCTACCTTGCTCTACCAGCTCCAGAATATGTCTGTCTTTCTTCTTCGTATGCCAAAAGCATAAAAATAACTACTTTGATCCATACAGCGCTGCAGTGTGTATACGAATCGTCAATAGTTAGGCAAATCGAATTGACGGTAGAAAATGGCGTTGTTAATTCAATTTATTGTCAACCTATAACCTAATTCGCCATGTTTTTTTAGTTTATTATTTTATTAACTAACATTTAAATAAAACAAATATCGTAGGCACATTATTTAGATAATATCAGACATATTACAAATATTTCATTGCTAATTTTGGAAGAATTGTATAGTGAAAGAACAGTGACATAATAATGTTTAAAAAAATCTTAACCTATTTTTTTCGCTATACAATTCTCCTGAAATAATTTATTTAAATTTTGTGTACAAGTTGAAAAAATAAAGAAATCTCCCCAAAGAGCATATTGATACTTCCACCTTAATATTGTTTATGGACATAAAATATATAAAGGCAAGTAATTCAAACATATTTTTGTTAACTTTTATTAATATATCTTTATAATTACACAATTCATTCAATATAACTCATCAAACTTGTAGCCAAAATGTCCAAACACCTGTTTAATTATTTAATCCTTTTCTTTAAACGGATTAATATGCATATTTTAATTACTTAACCCTACGATATCATTTTAAATCTTGCTGATTCTTGCTTCTCTACCTATTACCATGTATACGTACGACCAATTTCTTTATATAATATTTTTCAACCCTTTACCGATCGGACTCGAGTAGATATAATTTGAAATCATTTCCTCTACGTTGTGGTATTTTTGTTTTAAATAAGCTGTTCCTTCCTATGTGTAGGAATGAATTTTGGGGACAGGATTTTGTCATCATTCTTCAGCTTGTCTATAAAAGGTTTTTATCAAGACCTTTTTACTTTTCAGGGCGGACAGTGAATACAATATTTTTATTACTGAGGAAACTTCTAAAGAATGGATGAAAACCAGTAACCTATTATTGTGAAGATTATTCTAAAGTGATATTCAGTCAAAAAGTTTATTCGGAATCCTGCTAATTAAAACCAATTAATGGGATTTTAAATATTTTTTAGTATAATAATAAATTATTATAAATCTATGGACATTTAAACGTACTGCTTCTCGGCTCAAGATTCTCACCAGACCCGATGGTGGAGATATTTTCACATTTCTTAATGTCATTTTTTAACTTTTGTACCGTGCGAGCATAAATTATTTGCTTCAAAGAGGGCTTGGATTAAAAAACGTAGGGCTTGGTTTAGATCACAATGATATGGGGACGATATATCTAACCAAATCTAGGTTAAAATTTTGTCAAATTTATATTATGACATGATATGCCAAACTAATGAGTAATAAAATAAGTACTTGCACTTTATAAGGAAATAAATTCAGCTGCTGCTTCTTAAGAATAGTTCTGCATGTTCCATAAGATCTTCTCACTTCTTGGGACAGGCGTCTTATACAACTTGTTGGCGTATTTTGCATTATTTCACCAACGTTTGCAACAAGTTCTTCTGTTCTTACAGATGGTCTTCCTGCTTCTTTTTCGTGTTGCATAGAACCTGTTTCCGTAAACATAGCCACGGTTCTTTTCAGGCAATGATAAAAATCCCCAGCAATAACAGCAACGTTAGAAAAATGTTCGTGAAAATCGTCCATAACAAACCCGGATTGTATTGCCATTCACCATTTATTCTAACCCCGTTTCGAAAATACGCTTCAACCATGAATGTTTTGTGCTGCTCCGTAAAGCCTATTGTTTGAATTGTTCAAGAAATTGGAAGAATTAGCGATAAATCAAATTACTTGTAATGACTGTCAAAGATGACGGAATAACTGATTGATTGTTAATTCAGGTAGTTACTGACACCCAACAGGTATTAAGCTCTACAGCTAAGCATTACGTCCTTAGATGCAAGGCCCTCTTTGATGCAAATAATTTTTGCTCGCACCGTACCAAATCAAGGTAAAAGCAGAATATGCTTTTAAATTCCAAAACCCAAAAAATAAATTATCTTTTAAAATACGCCATCACGTGAAACTATTTTTCGGCCTACAGGTTTTTGTTTTTCCACATATATAGCATAATCTAACATATTTTCGTTTTCACCCCGTCTCTCGCATTCTGTTTCCAACTTAATGTTGTATCTCTAATAAGAGAGAGAGAGAAACGTACGTCGAGTCGCGGCGGTCGCCAGACCGGAAACGCCGAGATTCAATTATTTAACCCTCTCTTAAACAATAGGTGGCTGTGAAATGAAGTGATCATTTTATAATGTTTGAATCCCGGTAACGTGATTTGGAATTAATGGTGTGCGAATGTCGTGATAAGCGAGCAGTTGCACTCGACTCTAACAGAGCGCTGCGGCGTTGTTTCTGGCTCTGACTGTACCCTAAATATTCAAATGCATTTTTGTTTTGACTGATAAGCTTTGGCGCTTTTTGTTTTGCGAAACTCGGCGTTTATCGGGTAGAACTTTAAAATTGTTAAGCTTTTCTTTGTGATCTATACGGAAAATAACGAGCTGCAAATTGTGATCGAGATTTCCCACTAATTTTAACGGTTCACCTAATTGGCCCGGTGTATTTTTTTTTATACGCTCAAATTACAATTGGTAACAAACTAGTAGATCTTATTATAGTACCTACATTAGTGAAGAACTTTGAACTACCGTGCGAGCAAAAATTATTAGCATCAAAGAGGGCCTTGCATCTAAGGACGTAATGCTTAGCCGTAGAGCTTAATATCTGTTGGGTGTCAGTAACTACCTGAATTAACAATCAATCAGTTATTCAGTCATCTTTGACAGTAATTTGATTCATCGCTAATTTTTCCAATTTCTTGAACAATTCACACAATGGGCTTTACGGAACAGCACAAAACATTTATGGTTGAAGCGTATTTTCGAAACGGGGTTAGAGTAAATGGTAAGTGGCAATACAATCCGAGTTTGTGCATGGACGATTTTCACGAACATTTTCCTAACGTTGCTTTTATTGCTGGGGATTTTTATCATTGCCTGAAAGAACCGTGGTTGTGTTTAGGGAAACAGGTTCTGCACAACACAAAAAAGGAGCAGGAAGACCATCTGTAAGAACAGAAGAACTTGTTGCAAACGTTCGTAAAATAATGCAAAATACGCCAACAAATTGTATAAGACGCATGTCCCAAGAAGTGGAAAGATCTTATGGAACATGCAGGACTATTCTTAAGAAGCAGCTAAATTTATTTCCTTATATAGTGCAAGTATTCCAAGAAATACAAGCCGCAGATTTTGAAAGACGCAGAAATTACTCTCAATGGTTTACCCAAAATTTATTGGAAAGAAATGATTTATTAGACCTGACATTTTTTTCGGATGAAGCCTGGTTCCACCTCTCCGGTTATGTGAATTCTCAGAATGCACGCATGTGGAGTAGTGGCATGTGGAGTAGTGAAAATCCCCATTTATAAATTTATGCTTGGAGCATGGCGGTGGCCAATTTCATGTAATTATTTTTCTTTTTCTTTCTGTATATATTCTTACTTTCTTAATTTTGTAAGCAACAAAAATAAATTTGTATTTGTCTACTTATTTTATTACTCATTAGTTTGGCATATCATGTCATAAATTTGTCAAAATTTTAACCTAGATTTGGTTAGATATATCGTCCCCATACTTCCCATATCATTGTGATCTATACCAAGCCCTACGGTTTTTAATCCAACCCTCTTTGATGCAAATAAATTTTGCTCGCACGGCAGTAGGTACTATAAAGTACTACCAACTAAATAGAGTACCGCTGTTTGTCTGAAGTCCCTTGTTACATAAAAATCGATCAAATCCAAATAATATCAACAGTCGGTAGGATGACCCTCTTTTTTCTCGGAGTGGCTGGTGTGTGTGTGGGGGGGGGGGGGGGGGATGGGTGGCCTTAGGCAGAGATATTTAATCAACGAGAAGCGATAATACCTTTGCTGTCGATTGGTTCGCTTACAGTGACCTTAACACAACGAATATTAGCCAAATCACCTTATTATACGCGGAGAAAACATGCTTGTTTTCTACACTGGGAACTAGCTTGGCAAACATATTAAATATTTGAAGACATAAGTGGATAAAGCTGAAAGACATGGGTGGCCTTAGGCAGAGATCTTTAATCAACGAGAAGCGATAATACCTTTGATGTCGATTGGTTCGCTTACAGTGACCTTTACACAACGAATATTAGCCAAATCACCTTATTATACGCGGAGAAAACATTCTTGTTTTCTACACTGGGAACTAGCTTGGCAAACATATTAAATATTTGAAGACATAAGTGGATAAAGCTGTCAAGTCACATTTTTAAACTTCGAAGTTATTCAATAAAACGCGTTATGACTTAGAACTTTTTTAATTATTATTTAATTTTATTTACTAACACCGCATAAATTAGCTAAAATTAACAAATTTTATTTGGTGCACTTTAATAATAAAAGCAAATTCATAGTTTTTTTCATAGTGTCATGTAACAAAATGGTAACATGGCACCTTTATTCACTACGACATGCTAGATGTTTGAGTGACTTAATACCTTTATCGTTAAAAAAATCTTTTATTATGAAGAAAGCTGCATTTAAGGTTTACTAATAGTAAGATCTATTCCAGGGACGCTCAAAAAGTAGAAAAAGTAGTTTTAATAAAAAATGCGACATTATCCACTGATGTCATCAATTGTTATAATGCACATGCAAATATCACCTTGGCTGGGCTTAACGATAGCTTGAGCTCGCGGCAGAGAACTCAATATTCTATGAAGGAAAAGAAAAGAAACACTTTAAGTTTTCCTCCGCTGATTTATTCAAATAAACAAAAGTTTAAAATGGTTAATTCTCAAAATGTTTCGAATGTAAATGCAGTCATCTTCAGAAGAATAAAATATATAGGTATATAGAGTGTGACCAGTAAAGTCCGATCAGAAGGGATTTTTTTTTAAATAATAGCTTTATTCGAAATTTGACTTTGGCATCAAATTCTGCTTCGATCGAGACGAAAATTAAGCAAAAAAAGTCAAATTTAAATTTTTTCAAAAAATAATTCAAAAGTGGGGTTATTTTTAAAAGTATCAAAAAAAGTTGCATAAGATAATTTAGATTTTTTCCCCACCACTAAAATTTATTTTCCATTTAATGAACACTTTACTGATGACGCTGTGTTATTTTTGTCTTATTTTGTATTAATTTTAGACACAAACTACGTTTTCAAAAATACTTATTTTTATGAAGTTACCTTATACAGGGTGAAAAACAAATAAACTTTGCATCACATGCGACCAAATTTTAATAGCCCAATTTTGATTTTGTAGAAAAACACACATTTAATTTGGCGCTACTTAAAAGAAAATGTATCTGAAATAAAGCACTGTCAAAACTAAGAAGTTTTATGTAGGTTGCGTTGAGTCTTATTTTGCAAAAGTGGTGCAATTTACAAAAAACGGGTAGAAAATCAAAATTATCTTATGCAGCTGAAATTTTGCATGTGGGCTAGAAACTGCATTTAAAAAACTTTTTCTAATACCTTTTTTCGATACTTTCAGAAATAACCCCACTTTTGAATTATTTTTTGGAAAAAATTAAAATGTGACAGATAATGCGAATCACGTGACTACTATTTTTTTGCTTAATTTTCATCTCGATCGAAGCAAAACTTGATGCCAAAGCAAATTTCGAATAAAGCTATTAATAAAAAAAATCCCATATGATGCGGACTTTACTGGTCACACTGTATAAGAAGTTTAAAGGTGCTTATGATCTTAACGTCGCTTTAAGATGATGACGAGAACCCTGTACCAAGTATTTAAAAAAAATTGTAGGAGTCCAAAAAGAAAAAAAAAAGAATTTATTAGGGTAACATATAAATAAAATATTAAAAATACATATAAATAAGTAGTATTAATGCATATTATGCAAAAATGAAAATAAAAGTTTAGTAATAACATGTGAGGAAGCAATACATGAAGAGAAAATAAATTGGGTTCTTTTGACGGTCTCCCACGGCCATGCATTTCGTATTTCTACCTCTACTCTAATAGTATTCTTTGCGTTTTTGCATATACTTTAATATACCTACTCATTGCATGTATGTTTATTCTTTCATTCATATTTTACCCCAATATATTCTTTCATTTCTTTTTGGACACTTGGAACATGTATAATGCTTAAAGCTCCATTACGACTATAAGCACCTTTAAACTTCTTATACATACCTATATCTTTTATTCTCCTGAAGATGATGCCTTTAGAGTCGAAAAATGTAAAGAACTAACAAGTTTTTAACTTTTATTTATTTGAATATTTAAGTGGAGAAAGACATATAGTTTATTTTCTTTCCCTTCAAATTTGCACTTCATTTTAAAAAAATCACAGATCTTGCATCTTACGCAAGTATCGTAGGCGTATTGAAAATACCTACCACATACAGTGGCGAGAAGGAAACCATTATGTCTCATGGATGCTCCGATTTAATTTGAAATAATAATTAAATTATTATACTTAGAAATGTGTAAATTATACTTAGAAATGTGTAAATTTGACTGTTTTGTTAAAATAAAAAATATAGAATAATCTGTATATTAGTACATATTGAAGAGAGCTCAAAGCCACCTTTTCAAAAATAGCGACAAAATTATTTCTTTAGCTATACATAGCCATTTACCTGCTGGTCCTTGTACTCTTTGTTCATGAAATGTATAAATCTTAAGTCGGCTATGAAATGTTTTGGATTGGTATATCCATTCTCCCCCGACTTTCTGTGTAATACGCCAAGACCGCCGCGCTATTTCGCTTTGTTTCAGAGACATTCACTGTTTATTTTTTTCCAATTTTATCGAAATTGAAATAATCAAAAATGCGGTTACCATGATATCGACTAATATGAACACCTGAAAATTTTAAAAATTACGAAAACGTTATCTGATATCAATGAAATTTAGTCGAATAAAATCTATTTGCACTGTCGTAGATTAAATTTTGAAAGATACACGTTCGATATGAACTTTGTTAATGAAGCGTGTGCAACGTTAAACCACGAGGCGTCAGCCGTGTTTATCGAACTAGTATCATTAATAACTATCTACTAACTGTTCTCTATTCCGGCCATATTATCTTAATATCAACAAATATAATAATAAATGCCGAAACCCAAAACAAAACAATATTAATACTCAGCAGATCCTGTGCTGCTCGGATGTTTGTATAGACTTCACCGCCGTGTTATTTTTGTGCATGTCGCATGTCGCGTTCATTTTTCATGAAATATACCCGTACATACCAGTAGTATTTTCAATACTAACATGAACTACTTCTGAGTACTTCTTCAGTTAATATTGTTTGCTCGCTGACAAGACACAATTTCGAGTATTTCGACCGACATCGACGTACGGAACAGGTGGGTGACGAAGGCACCTTATTTTGTACAGGCGCTTACCAAAACTTTACATGCAAAATACATTGCTGTCGCCTCTCGTTGATTAGAGTTCTCCGCCGTAGGTGCTTATATTTCTATATTGCAAGGTTATTGCGAAAGAAAATACATATCACATTTTAATATATTGTCGCATGTTTTTAACTATCGGTGTATCATAATTTAATATATTCTGGTATTTACTGAATAAGCCAATGAATTAAAAATTATGATAGATCTGCTTGTATGTAATAGAACCAACCATTTAAATATAATATAAAAAAATACATTTCCACGTCAACATCAACCATAAATTTTTATAAGTATTTTTAATATAATTGTATGAAACTTTGAGCAAGATGAGTACTTAACACTTAATGATAAAGCTAATTATTCCCCTTACCTCCGATTACAAATATTCTCAGACTCATTAAATAATATATATACAAAGTTCGATAAACTAATTCAGGTCTGTGATTTGGAAACGACATTACGGATTTTAAAGCGGTTTGCAAAGATTGAAAGATTATTTCTTGCAGATTAATAGTGTGGGATGCCTAACCGCACTTCAATATTATAAAGGGTCGAAAAATAAAGTCGCACAAACAATTAAAAATTTGTAGTAAATGATTTTTTGTTATTTATATTTTGTGCTGTTATATTATATACTGTCAATATCTCAGAACATTTTCAGGATTTTTTTGTTTTATGTCCTAGGTGACATCTATTCTAATTTTTTTTAAATATCAGCTATTTTGGACATGACTGAAGACGATAGCCCGTTAATAACTGTTTATACAGTGTGTTTTCTATTTAATGCCCATTTGGTTTATTTCTTAAACAGGAGAAAAAAAATTTTAAAAAATCCTAAGATATCTACCGGGTGTCCCAAATACGAAGAGTATGATAAAATTAATTAATTAAGTTATTCAAACTCAAAAAGTTTGAACTAAGATGTTTAAGCTATGAAAGTTTTATACATTTTCAAAAAAATATAGTTCTGAATGCTTTAGTTGATATCTCGAGACGTTTTTGGCCGTTTTTTGTTACCTATAATCTTAAAACTGTAGTTTTCTGACATGCAACTGTTTTAAACACAGCTATTGTAATTTGAGAACCTAAGCATGTATTATTATCAATTTTTGTTCTAAGCTGGGGCTATGATTAGGTACTTTTTAGCAAACAGTTTAAATTAAAATACCTTTAACATTTTACCTGGTGTCCCAAATCATGTAAAAATATAACTTAATTCGATATTAAAACTGACGTTTATTATTACTTAATTATTGATTATTATTTTTGGTAAGGCTCTTGAAACTTATTTATATTATACAGGGTCGCCACAAACGATGGATTTCTTGGTAAATAGGCGAACACGAACCAATCACGGATCAGTGCCAGAACTTTAAATCGTCTCGAAAGATCGACTAAAGCATAAGAACAATGTTTTTATAAAAAGGTATACACTTTTTATAGCTGAAATATAAAACAAACTTTTTCAGTTTAAATAATGAAGGTTTCCAGCTGAAAATCACCTATTACTATTTTAGAAAAATGACTGAAGAAATTCAAAGGGATCTCAATGAATGTGACTTTACAGATAGTAACCCATTGACGAAAGATATTCATGCCAGAAGACAAACAGGAATCATTTACTGTTGAAATTAAGTTATTCCAGCACAGATAGAGTAGATGTGTTAAAAGAAAGTAAGATTATATAAAAAAATTTAATTTTCAAAAAAAAAACGTGTATCCTTGGTTGTTTTATAATTTAGCAAAACCTTTTTAGTTTACCTCGTAGTTAGAATAGATTATAATGATTGGAAACATATGAAAATATTATAAAATGGCAATATTATGAATAAAACAAATCTATTATTCATATTATTTTATATATATTTTTCTTTGTCTTGTTTGTCTTATTATTCAACTAAAAATAAGGTCCTATTCTTGGTTTAATAAAGATTTATTGCTCTAGTCTTCCCAAAGGACTCCTAGTGGAATTAATTCCATAACCGGGATTGATATTTGCATTTAAACCAAAACAATTACCACTACACCCGGCTTTGCAAATACGAAATAAGAGAATGTTCGTATATCCGCGGAATTTTGACTAATTGTTTGAGATTTCCATATGAATGAGATAATGAAATATGGTAACATTAATATGGATATATACTCAAAAGCGAACTGTAAGCAGTCCGCAGTGACCTGCGTTTCGTTTGCCTTTCTGAATAACAGAATCGCTTGCATTGGCGCCCTGAAAATCGTTATTAAATTATCATTATAATAGTTTAGGCGCAAAAGGTCCATGGAAAACCAATACAAGGTTTTCTGAAAGTGCAGTCGTAAGCTTAAAAATAAATTTAAAAAAACTGTATATACGTGTATCTATTTTATACACACAAAAAAATGTATTTTAAGGATTCATCAGACAATTTTAAAAATATTTACCTAATGGGATCAGAAGGGGCTTTTCTATGCTCATTCCGAGTGGAAAGGCAATCAAGTAATAATGGAGACAGATCACTCGATGTTCACAGGCGGTTCAAAAATGGACGTCGGAGTGGGAGCTGGTATCTTCTCCGAGAGCATGCAAATACAGAGGTCGTATACTCCCAGACTATATCGCAGCATCCTTCAAGCAGGAAGGCAGACAGTCAATATCCTGCAATATCATCTTGGCCTAAGACAAGCTGCATCTATATCTATCTATATAGAATGTCAAGCAGGGATAAAGGCAATTTGTGCCAGCAGTATTATATCAAAATTATTAAGGCGCTGTCGCAACAATCTCTGCATATTTGTTGCTCAGCATCGAGTCACCTTATGTTGGGTTCCTGGCCATAGCGATATATATGGCAACGAGCTGCTGATGCCCTTGCGAGGGAGGGCTTAGGCATGTCTGTCGAACTAGCAGATAATACTATGGCTAGACCACTGGGATAAGTCAAAGAGGAGATATATCGGATAACTAAACAACTTGCACAAAGTATAGATTGATAGAACTAACAACCTGTAGCATTTCCAAGCAATTGTGGACCATACTTAATAACAGGAAAACCGCAGCGTTATTATAGCACAGTCTGAAATACCTAAGGAATATCACTGCCGGAGTCACCGGACATTTCATTTTCGGTAGACACGCCGAACGTATGCAAATTTCAGCTAACTACTTCTGCAGAAGTTGCAGAGCTAAAGAAGAGGAGAAAAATATTCAGCATTTCTTGTGTGAGTACCCTGGACTCGCGAGAAGAAGGTTGAATACCTTGGGCGAATTATTCTTTAATGATCAGGGATCAACTGGGTTGACTCACTTAGTTTACTAACTGGTTTAAATGAACTGCCAAGCTTCTTTTATGTTTTACGTCACATTAAGTATCAGGGAGCTGATGCGGATAGGTTCCACGAACTACGTATGGTATCCAACGGACCTCATAGGACTACGTGAGCCTGTTTGAACAGTGCCAGAAGTCTGTACATCAGACTATATCTGTAATATATTAATTAGTTTTGGAATTATTTTGCTATAAGGCCATAGATATTTTCAACAGATGCTAGAAAATGCATATCATGTTTTAATATATTGTGGATGATTTTCAAATATCTGTATTACAGTTAAATAAATTGTAACTATATGTAGCTTGTATAATGTAAATAAGAAATTAAATATAAATCAAATCAATAGGATCGGTGTGATACCTGTTTTTAAATTGACCGCAACGCACTTTATCTGAAAAAAATTAGTAAACGCGCTCAAGTTCTTCTAAACTTTGTTTAAGTTTAGCTCCGCTATCTACAACTGAACACTTGAGAAAAACTGTTTGTACAATTGTAACTTTTATTTTATTCATTTTCCACATCTAGACCCTCCACTCCTTCAGAAACAATTCTCACGCTTGGAAACATTCGTTTCCTGAGCACTTGCAAATACTTTTTGAAAACCTCTTCTATAAGGAACTCTTCAATTTGGAAAACTATGTCGATATTCATTAACTGCGCGCATCACACTACCGTTACAGTAACCATACATGAATATCATCTCGGCATATTCTCATTATCTATTAGTTTATTAGGAATGGAAAATATATGAATTAAATTTATTAATTTCCTGAATGTTTCCTATATTATATTCCTAGTCCGCCAATGAACTAACAGCTTAATTTCGGGCGCCAATCTCTATGTATGAGATTTTCAGCAATTTGCATAAAATGTGTCTCAGTGATTCATATATCTTATTGTATTTGATATACGATTTCTGTTTCGTTCTGTTTAAATTGTGCTTTACCGCAAAATACGATTTTTAAAATAAACATGTTTTTTATAATTAAATTTGATTTTTATATTTATTTTATGTTTTAAGGATTCACATGTTTTGATGACTATATAGTAAGTTATATTTTTACTTAATTTAAATATAAACTACTACTTATGTCGTCATTTACATCAGATAATAATAGTATTAATAATAATAATATATTTCCAAATCTAAGCAAACACATACAATTGATTTCCTGAAAGCTAATGAAATCAAGGAAATATAGAGAATATTCACTTAAATCTTTTAAGATTTGTGCGTGAACAATGCTTACTTATTTTCAAAAACTTGACATAAAAATTCAATTGATTTTTAGATAATATGGTTTATAGTTTTTTAAATTTATACAATATTGACCTAAATTTTTTTTTTAATAACTAAATATGTTCGTCCCATTTTAAATATTTGTCAATTTGCACTCCAAGATATTTAGTGCTCGTCAATTCTTTGATTACAATATCTTTTTCGTGTTGTTTTACCGTTATTTCTTTAAATTGTGGAACTGTTCTTTTGGTACCGCTGAAAGCGATAGGTATACCTAGTTTGTTGTGTTTAAATTTATTAGATGCATGCTGTCAAACCATTTCTTTAGTAATACCAAATAATTTTCTGCACACTCTTTAACTTCTTTCCAAATATTTCCAGTATACAAGACCGCGATGTCATCTACAAAAGAGGAAAAAGAACCAGTACTCCTTAAACTAAATACCTTAATAATATCTACTATAAACAGAACTGGCCCCAAAACTACCCGTGCGGAATACCGTACTCTACTTTCTTGAATGGCTCAACAAATCTGTTAATTGGATATACTGCAGTCGGTCTTTTAAATAACTTTGCATTAAATTCGGAACTATGCCCCTAAATCTTAACTGTATCGAAGGCTTTTGCCGGATCTAGAAAACTTCCTAACACAGCCTTGTTTTGATCCAGATGTTTGTATATATGCTACTTGAAAAATATCAATATTAAAGAGACTAAAACTTTACAGGCAATTAGTACTTACTATAATGAGCACACACACATTGACGGCGACCCTTTTCTCCCCTACGGGAAGCTGCCCCTAATGTAATTTTATTATTAAAAAGCAAAATCTTAAAAACGGTGAAGCCCAGAAATCTGAAATATTACAGCCACTTATGTTCCATTCCACAAAGGCATTTTGCCAATAACTAACTAATTACGCAACTTTGACTGTGACATTGACAAACATAATTTACTTGCAATTAAAGTGGCTTGATGAGCTTCTGAATAATTTTTCTTGAAGTTGTGACAAGTTTGTACGCACTTATACAAGCTTGTACAAGTTTTAAGAAGTTTATACATTTGTATAAGTTTCTACAAGTCAATACACGTTTGTACAAGTGTGGACAAGTTTGTACAAGTCTATACAAGATTGTATAAGTCTGTACAAGATTGCACAAATTTGTACGCACTTTTACATGTTTGTACAAGTTTATACAGGTATGCGCGTACAAACTTGTAAAACCTTCTACTAACTTGTACAAACCGGTAAAATTTTGAACAAACCTGTTTAAACTTGTGCAAACTTGTACAAGTTTTGTACAAAAGCTAACCGATCCACTTTGATTGTGAGTAAATTATGTTTGTCAATATCATTACTGTCACAGTCGAAGTAACCTGACTAGGTGTTTATTATTGTTAAAAACCTTTGTGCAATCCAACATAAATGTCTCCAAAATTTCAGCTTGAGAATTACTGTTTTTGAGATATAGCTTTAAATTAGGAGCAGCTCCCTCCTCGAAAAAGGGGCGGTCGTCAATGTATGGTTACCACTTTGTGGTAAGTACTAGAATTGTCTGTAAAATTTTAGTAGGCACCTACGAATAATGATATTTTCCAATTAGGGGAAGGTCGCCTTTGATGGCATACCACAAGTATCTTGGGAATAAACAGGTTTTGCGTTATCCCGCATAGTTAGACGGGCGCGCGATATTGACCGTTCAGTGCGAGTCGATTTTCAGTCGTGACGGACGTTTTTATGTAAAGATATTTTATAGAACAGAAATTGTTAAGCGCCGAAGTAATATTAGCCAGTTTTTAAACCAAAAATTTATTATGCTAGGTGCATTAAATTAGAACGCAAGATTTTTTTCCGATAACTATAGCTATTGCTATGATTATTTTAAATAGTTGTGGTTTTAATTTTTTATAATTTATTAACTAAAAGTGTGACAAATTCCCAAGATGGCATATCCATTGGTTTCCTGTGATGGCATACCTATAAATACATATAAATAGGTATGCCATGATTGAGGCGTCATATTCAAAACAGCGCTACTTTTACTTTTAGATAATATGTCACTACACACTACTTATATTATTTTTAAAGTTTTTTAATATGTCTTTAGATTGTACTTTCCTGATAAGTTTTCATTATCTTTTTTAAAAGTTTTAAACATATTTTCCCTAAAATGTAATGTTATTTTAAGTTTTTTTTAAAAGTTTTATGTGCTTGAATTTTTTAACAATAAAAATGTGCAAAATGTAAAAACAATATTCCTTTTACATCTATGCGTCCTTCAGATTTTTGCATTTTACTGGAGTATGCCATCATACGCAATGCAGTTGCCTATGATGGCATAGGTACTTGGAGATTTTTTCTTTTCTATTTTTTTCAAAAAAAAATTAGTTTTTGTATATTTTTAAAGTTTTATAAGTAATTAATATTTAAGTAGTAACGAATGTTTTAACATGGTTAAATGGGTTAAAACCTTTGAACTAAAAAGTATATTAGGTGGTAAAAAAAAGGTACCATCATAGGCTACCTTCCCCTAGTCGTCATGCCGACTATGGTTTAAAGGTTATTTTACTACCTAATATCCGCTCTCTAGTAATAATACTCATGTACCCAAAATAATACCTAAAGACTGTTTCCACATTATTTTTCATTTGAACATAAAGAATTGCGTAAAAATCTAGCTGAGCTTTAGTTTTTTTATTTTTGGCAACTTTTTGATTTCCCTTGTATAGGTGAGTTTTTCTCTAAAAACGGCAGTCTGGCGGGCCCGTTTGCCGTGGAAACGGGACAACGAGCAGCACATTTCCGGCGGCGGTCGGTGCGGAACGCTACCATTGTGCGCGCCAGCGTAATTAACAAACTAAACTTAACATGTGCTTTCCTGCCGCCATTGTACTCTTTAAATTAATGTGTCAGTTTCCTTTAAATCTTCCACCAGTATATCAATTGGGCGGCCTGCGATGGTCCGTCCCATTTACATAATATTTTAGGGACATAAAATATTGTTTGGGTCAGATAAGCCCAAACAAAAAATTGGGAGCTATTGTTTTCGGTTAATTTACTGTTATTTTAGTTACTAGATTTACAACATGGCCTTATACAATATTATTTTTTAGAGCTTCTACGAGGAACAGGCATACCTAGTAACAGAAAAATTGAATGTAATTATTATAGTAATAACTAGTAATAAGCATCTTTTTTATTTATATAGTTCGTAAAAGAAATAAGAAATGTTAGTGGTAAATATGATTAATCACATAATAATTGTTATGCATGGTGCATATAATATAGTTCTGTGTGAGTATGAGAGAGTAAATAATATGTTCAGATGCCCGCAATAAGTAGAACAGATAAATTAGTATTGCCGGCTTGCGGCGTTAACAACGCATGAGGTCATAGAGGGGATATAGTATATTACATAACAAGTGTTGAAAATGGTGCTTTTCAAACGAGTAGGAAATTCTCCGAGTGCGAGAAATTCACTTTCACACGAGTAATGTACTCAATTTTTCCTAAGAACATACAAAATAATCAAAAAGAGTTTGATTTGTTTTTAATAGCTTTTAGATATCACCATTGTGTCAATCAAAATTTTTTCAACACTAGAGTTGAAAAATGTATTTCAACTCTAGAGTTGAAAAAAATAAAAGCAATGCTCACTTACACATTTTAACTTACCTATAGATTTAAATAAAAATAACAACTTTTTCTCCTATTTGCTTACTCACTTCATACATACTATCTATGTACAGTGAATAAATTTCGTTTCTGAATTTTTAGCTGCTCGCATTCTTTCAATAAAACAATAATATACCTAAATATACATACAAAAACAACAAAACACAAAACTAAAACATAACCTCAACATTATAGAAACAGAAATGGAGTTAAATATCGATAGCTTGTTAATTATAAAAGTTCTATTTTATCTATATTCCATTTTTTTTTTAATATTGCTAAAATAAATTTACTTATATAAAGCACATTCACTTGTCCCAAACATTGTGTGGATATTTTTATCCGAGATAATTGTAAAATTATAAATCGGTATTTTCTAGGGTATTCTACTATTGCTCTATAGCTGCCCCTTTTTTTCTTCTGTGGTTCAACTCAGTTGACATATTTGGTGGGTTGCCTGGCATATTTTCCCTTTTTGATATATTATTTTTTTTTTTCATAAATACTCTAAGGTTCCCAAATATAACGAAAAAAAAAAACAATTTTTTATAATTGCAGTAATGCCCTAGTGTACTTTACCCCACCCAGCACCCCAATTCGCTCCAAGGGTCCCGTAAGTTTGTTATTTTTTTAAATAGTTTTGCTGTCAAATTTGTCGGCCATCAGCTGTTTTATATTTCAACACACGTATTAAAAGAAAATATTTCAATAAGCGTGTGATATTAAGGACTTTCTAGCCAAGTTAGGTGTGCTTTATTTCTCATTTTCATAGGTGGTCGTAGGAAAATTTATTTTCTCCTACATAAATGCAGGAGTTATTTACTAAGTTTACTAGTGCTTTAAAGTGAAAAGTTTAACTTTTCGGTCATGATTAATAATTAGAAATCAGTTATTAATTTGCACAGTTGTCAGTCATGTGACAATGATTGCAAACTTATTATGTCATAATGGGTTTGCTAATGTTATTTTATTATATATAGGTACCTAAAGGGTAAATATATTCTTAATCATATAAAAATTTTAAATTTTGAATTAAAATCTATAGCAAACAGGATAAAAGTAAATAGAATAATAATAAATGTTTCTGAAATAAAATTTATGGTTATTGGAAATAACGTTAATTATACAGATATGTAGGTCTTGTCGTTGATGATAAAAAATTAGAAATTATACATTTTTTTTAAATATTTGCGAGTAATTTTGAATTTTAAATTAAAGTGTAAATTACATTTTGAAAATCAAACATTAGTCTAGCTCATTCTGCAAATTTTCACAAGCGCCCCATAGAAATGTACTTTAACACTTACATTATAAACGACTATTTGTTTAAAAAAAAATATGGATTGTTTTAATATTAAATAAAAATTATTTAAATCTAATAAATATGCATTTTTTGAAGCATACACAATTAAAAATACTGATTAAAACCATAAATTGAATACTCGCGAGGACGCATTCGAACAAGAAGATTAGATAAGTGTAATTACTGATTTATTAGGGCAAACATGCTTGCAAACCGCAAGGGAAAGGGTGCAGTGAGAAGCCTAACGAATCGGGCAAACAGAACCTTTATCTTTATTTTAGTTCTGGTTTTAAATTTGCAATTTTACACTGTAAAATTTTGGGTAGATTTTTTACAATAAAGAACTTGTTATTATTTGCATTTATTAGAAAGAAGAAATAGTTAAATTCCTTGATTCCTTTTTACAAACAAATTTTATTTGGTGCATTTTTTTATTTGTCAATATATTAAAAATGTCAAAAAATCTGCTTTGGTCAGAGCATCAAGTGCTCCCTTGCCCCTTGCCCCTTCCCCTTTGTTCGCTCACATTGCTTGACCCCTCGCGAGAGAGCAAAGGAAAACAACTAAACTTCTTTCGACGTGGCAAGCAAAATCAATCGAGACTAGCTACTGTTGGCTTAATTGGGATGCTGACAGGACACTGCAACCTGAGGAAGTACCTAGCACTGATTGGTGTCGAAGAGGACCCAATCTGTGCTGGATGCCTGGAGGAGGATAAGACCCCGCTGCATTTTCTGGGCACATGTGAGGCCCTGGGAAGACTCAGGCATCAGGTGCTGAGATTGGCGGCTCTCCAAAAGGAAAAAATCACGGCCCTGATCGCCGTTGGTCTACTTGCCTGGTTTCGGAACCTCCTCTGAGTTACTACTACTATTAGCTACTGTTGGAATTACTGAAAAAGTACATTATATTATATTATCCCAAATTATTATCACAAAAGCTCACGTTTTGTGAAACGTCGTTATTTTGGCGAACTCCCCCTAGTGTTTAAAATAAATGCGAAATCGTAGTTAGGTAAGTATAGCGCCCTTACTAGTAGATTCGAATATGTATAGCGGGAATGAGGGCAGGCAATGAAATGACACAATTGTATTTATCCCAACGTTTCGTTTTATATAAAAACCTTATCAAGGGTAAGTAAAACGGTCTTTAAGGTGGGAGTATCAACATGCTTGCCAACCAATAACCTATTTCGCGTAGATTTATTTATTTTTTCTAACTTTTACACAAATTTAAATAAAATCAATATCGTCTTCATATTCTATAGGTAATAATTAACATGTTAAATAAATATCAAGGCATTTCATAAGTTATTTAAGGAGAATTGTATATCGAAAAGTATCGATTAAGATTTTTTTTAACATTATTATGTCATTGTTCGTTCACTATACAATTCTCCCAAAATAAGCATTGAAATAAATTGATATTTATGTAATATATCAGATATTACCTAAATAATGTGCAGACGATATTAATTTTATTTAAATCTTAGTCAATAAAATAATAAACTAAGAAAAACAAGGCTAAATAGGTTATAGGTTGGCAATAAATTGAATGACGTTGATAATTCCACCTTAAGCCTGTATATTCATACTGTAGAATATGACAACACATTTTCTCGAAAACACATTGGATACATGTATATTTTCCGAACTGTCAGTACCAATTTGAATTGAAGTCACTATTCGAATAAATGCGAAAATTACATCATAATAGTACGTTTTGCTATAAGACATGTTTAAAAATTCACGTCCCTGATCACGTTGTATTTGATTTCTTGTACTTCAGGACTTTTAGATACGTATTTTTCTGTATTTAGCATAATTTATAGAATTAATCGAACAACATTAACAAATCTTTAACATCAGAACACTGCAGTACGAAGGCGTCCTCGATTTGGTATGTCTTCGAATCTTCTGGCCATGGCCGGTGTTGTTCAGGTGTACTTTAAGGCCTGTTTTCGAGATTGAGCTTTTCGCGCCGATGACGATTTCAGTGATGCGGACAGTGGTGCGGACAGTGGTCCACATACCCAGCCTTACCTGTCTGAACCAACTAATTCAGTGGTGCAGACGGTCTGCCAAGATTACGGAATAATATGGTCCGGTGAAAATCCACTTCTGATACTATTCCCAATGGTTTAGGGGCTCTCCAGCATCAAGAAATTTAAGGTTGGTTTGTCAAGGTTTGTGGTGAATAGGAAGTATTACAACAAGACTGTATAAATGTGCCAGAAATATCATTTGCCATTAAAATAGTCGCTCGAGACCGAACTAAAATAATAAATAGAATACTATACTTATTCTCCATGAGACGCATATGGAAGGCGTAATTTCGATGAAATAATTTTTTTGACTAGAAGAGGATTGGCTTCGATTTGAAATTATGTTAACACTAAAATGTGTCAATTGAAAATGACTGTCGATTTTGTATACCTTTTGTTAACGTGTTCGCTTCTTAATTAATGACATTTTGTGATATAGAAGATGAAGTGCAGCAACATAGGATTACTCTGACTGGATGAGTGCAGGTTTGATTGTTACCGGCGAAGAGCGAATCCTGCCGCCAGAAGGCAGTATGGTTGTATTATTATAATGGGTGGGTAGGTGGTTGTGTATGTAGTTTTTTCAATTAATAAAATTGATTATACTTATTCATTATCAAAACCCTCGTCTCTGTCGTAATTATTGTCATCATCATCAGCTAAAAGTAAAGATTAATATTATAATGAAGTTAATAAATTAGATATATTATCATCTTAAAATTACCTTCCGAATCTTAACTAGCAAGAATAACGTCTTTAACAGATGGTGGTCCTTCACCCCATTGGTATTCATGTTTTCCTTCAATAATAACTTTTTTAATAATGCAATACATTACATACCGTGCGAGCAAAAATTATTTGCATCACACGTCTCTTCATATTTTCGAAAGTGTTAAGCAGCATCTCTGGAGAAATGTTACCACATTCTTGAATAATCCTTTCTTTTAATTGTTCTAAATTTGCAACTGGTGTTTTAAAAATAGTGTTCTTTAGATGAGGAAAAACGAAGTAATCCATAACCATTAAACAAGGCGATCTAGATGGGAATTCAATATCTGATCGAAAACTGATCAAACTGTCTGTTGAAAACATCCAAAACGTAACTTCTTAAGAATAGTCCTGCATGTTGCATAAGATTTTCCCACTTCTTGGGACAGGCGTCTTATACAATTTGTTGGCGTATTGTGCATTATTTCACGAACGTTTACAACAAGTTCTTCTGTTCTTACAGATGATCTTCCTGCTCCTTTTTTGTGTTGTATAGAACCTGTTTCCCTAAACACAGCCACGGTTCTTTTCAGGCAATGATAAAAATCCCCAGCAATAAAAGCAACGTTAGGAAAATGTTCGTGAAAATCGTCCATGCACAAACCCGGATTGTATTGCCACTCACCATTTACTCTAACTCCGTTTCGAAAATACGCTTCAACCATGAATGTTTTGTGCTGTTCCGTAAAGCCCATTGTGTGAATTGTTCAAGAAATTGGAAAAATTAGCGAGGAATCAAATTACTTGTAACGACTGTCAAAGATGACGGAATAACTGATTGATTGTTAATTCAGGTAGTTACTGACACCCAACAGGTATTAAGCTCTACGGCTAAGCATAACGTGCTTAGATGCAAGGCCCTCTTTGATGCAAATAATTTTTGCTCGCACTGTATTTTACACAAATAATTTAATAATCGAAATAGTATTTTCTTTAGAACATTTTTATTCACAGGTAAGCAATATTATTGGGTGCATTGTCTTATTAACCCATTAGCTCCTAGCGTTACTTATATGTAACGACAGGACAGTTCAAATGTTTACCATTTTATTCTTAACCAGATTAAATATCGATTTGAAAACACTGTTAAATATTGACAGGAGGCTTTAACCAACGTATGTTTTAACTCGTGCCGGTCTGTTATCAAAAAGTATAGCTTTGTACTGGTTTGAATATTTGTATTTTGCAAAAGGCAAGATTTCCACGGATTTTATTGACAAAGTACTTAAAATTTATTTTTTACTAGAGAGAAGTCAAGTTTCTACCAACGTGTAGAAAATAGGTGTATGTATTGTTATTATAAGTATGATTTGTTATGTACTTTTTTTTGACAGGTTATGTGGTCGCTAGTCCTGGTGTTACATATATGTAACGCTAGGAGCTACCATAAGCTTTTATTTTCTAATTGAATATATATGCCTAATATACGGTAATATTTTTATTATTATTCTGCCCTTTAGCATAAATGTGTTAACATTTACTAATTAATTATTTCTTGCATTCATGCTTAAACCAGGATTAACAGTCCAAGAAGAATTGGATATAGTCTTTGGAGAAGAGGACCAAAGTCCCAATCCCGTCGATAATATATTCATAGCCCCTCCAGATCCAGCAATTCTTACCAATGAGGATTCGAGGGTAATATGAAAACAGTATCAGTAAAACTGACGGTATTTTGGTAACTAAGTGGGTGGACAATTTTAGTTTGTACAGCTACGAATAATGGTGTAAATCCTGTAACGAGTGTGAGACGTTCTTCTCAGAAAGAGAAGAAACATGTAATGGTAAATCGACCAGCATTATTGGCAGAATACAGCAAAAATATGGGCGGTACAGACCGTATGGACCAGAATGTTGGCCAGTACAGAGTTCAAATTCGTAACAGAAAATGGTACTGGTCACCTAATGCACAGCGAGTAGCTAGTGAAATACGATTCGACCACAAGGACCACCTCGTAGAAAAAAATACAAATAATAAGCGAAGACGTTGTTCCAGACGAAAATGTAAAACTTCAACGCGTACTCGGTGTCGTAAATGTGATGTGGGAGTTTGTATCAATTGTTTTGTTAGATATCACACTAAATCAAATTAGTGTTTTAATAAATATATTTTAAAGTACAAAACAGCGTTTTTTCAATATTGCATATTGATTTATAATGTATATTTTTTGATTTCATTAGTGCCTAGCGTGCCATATATGTAACACCTTATACTGAGTGTTACAAAAATCCGCCACGTATATTTTCACATTTATAAGTTAGTTCTCTATTTTACCCTATAAAATATATCAAAATGGGACAAAATTTAAGAAAAAAATTAATCTGGGCACTAAAGGGTTAAGATATTTAACTATCTCAAAGGAACTAGAGAAATAGTTTTTGATGAATTGTGTGATCTTTAGATATCACTATTTATTTTTTTACTTTTCAACAAAACAAAACCTTGTACTTTCAAAGTTGGCGCGCGCCGATCGCCACGAAGTTACAGTTAATTGTAATGATGCTGCCAACTCAAATTAGTTTATGTCAACCTATATATACATAAAAAAAAACTCCTATCATGCGGTCATATTACTATAATATAGTGCCATTTATACTGCCTATTACGAGTTCTTCTTATTCTTTTTAGTTCTTTGTTTGAGACTCACATATTAAGAGTACCCATATAAAATAGGGAGTTACCAAGAAGAGTCTTCGGCCTACTAATTTTCTCAAATGGCCTTCCTATGCACAGGAATTTGATAACAAATGTTTGTCTTAAAAAAAGAAATAAGTCCCTGTTTAATTTCGGTATAAATTATTTTTTGCTGAGAAACTTTTTGCCAACGACATAAGTTAAAAGCACTTAATATTCCAATTGGCCTTCTCTCCCGTTCTCAACAAGATTTGAGGTTATGAAAACGGGGACGTATGCATGCAGCAATATGGCCAGCTTTGGATGGAGTAGCGGTTAGCGGAGAAATGCGGTCTGAATCCATTTGTGAGATTAAATTTGTGATTCATTGTTGTGGAATGGAGAGTTGTCACATATGTCGGTTCGGTCTCCGACTAAGTGGATAGTTAACGTTATGTAGAAAATATTTTAAAGCAAAAAGTGCTAGTTTCCACGGCTGCTTTGATTTACGTACGGCTGGGACGAAGCCAACTAGAAAAAGATAAAATTTTGGTAAAAGCAGCATGTATGGGTTGTAAATCTTAATAAGCTAAGTGCCTAGGTTCAAATGTGAAAATATATGTTTTTTACGACTATTTAATGAAAAAGTCATTACCCATTACGTTGAAAAATATTGTCCTTTATTTAACAAAACATAGTTTTGGGTTAACGGCCGATCATAAGGTTTTATTGAAAGAATGATTTACATGGTCTTGGATCCAGGGGAGCACAAAAAAATGTATTCACTGTTTTGAATAACAGTGTCATAATCAGACAGTGGGTTAAATTTTACATCATTCATCTCATCATGATTACAGGCAGTAGCGGTACAATTTCAATCATGAATTGCTAATGGAAACGCGAAATAGAAAATAGTAACTTGCAAGCAAAAATTATTTGCATCAAAGAGGCCCTTGCATCTAAGAACGTAATGCTTAGCCGAAAAAGCTTAATACCTGTTGGGTGTCAGTAACTACCTGAATTAATAATCAATCAGTTATTCCGTCATCTTTGGCAGTCGTTACAAGTAATTTGATTCATAGCTAATTTTTCCAATTTCTTAAACAATTCACACAATGGGCTTTATGGAACAGCATAAAACATTCATGGTTGAAGCATATTTTTGAAACGGGGTTAGAGTAAATGGTAAGGGACAATACAATCCGGGTTTGTGCATGGACGATTTTAACGAACATTTTCCTAACGTTGCTTTTATTGCTGGGGATTTTTATCATTGCCTAGTAAAACAGGTTCTATACAACACAAAAAAAGGAGCAGGAAGACCATCTGTAAGAATAGAAGAACTTGTTGCGAACGTTCGTGAAATAATGCAAAATACGCCAACAAATTGTATAAGACGCCTGTCCCAAGAATTGGGAAGATCTTATGGAACATGCAGGACTATTCTTAAGAAGCAGCTAAATTTATTTCCTTATAAAGTGCAAGTATTCCAAGAAATACAAACCGCAGATTTTGAAAGACGCAGAAATTACTCTCAATGGCAGGGCCGATCCTAGCAGGTGTGCAGCGCGTGCACCGCACGCGGGCGGCCAAAACAAGGGGCGGCCGTAGGCCGCAGATAGTTCTGTCAATCAAGCAAAACTTTTTACGAATTTCTCGAAATAAAAATATTAATAATTTTAAAAAATATTTAGTTTCCCAAAGATCTGACGATAATTTTAAAATATTTGTCGATTCAGCAACAACACTTGCTAGAGATGTAGGTATTGATCCCGAATTTCCCATCTCGAAGCTCAGAAAAAAAGTTCGTTTATTTGATTACGAGGGCAGTGATGAACCAGTTTTAAATCCCTTCCTGCAATTCAAGATTGCTTTCTATTTTGCAGTTCTTAATTACGCGATCTCTTCGATAAATAAAAGATTTACCTTATTATCTGAGTGCTATTCAATATTCTGCTTTCTGTATGAGTTTCACACCATTTCTAATGATGACCTCATGAAAGCCTGCATGGACTTAGATATTAAGTTACAGGTGCAGGAGGAAGGAACTATTGTGAAAGACATAGACGGTATACAACTCTTTAATGAAATAACTTCATTTAAAGATATTTTTCCAGGTAAAAAACAGCCAATTAAGATATTAGAAATATTAGTCAAAAATTATCTTATTCCCTGTTTTCCAAATTTTGCTCTAGCAATAAGGATTTTTTAACCTTACCTGCTTCTGTGGCTTCAGGTGAAAGAAGTTTCAGTAAATTAAAAATTATTAAAAATTACTTGAGAAATGATATGACACAAGAAAGACTTTCAGATTTGGCCATCATCTCTATTGAATCCGAAATCTCTGAAAAAGTTGATCTCACCGCAATTATTGACAAATTTGCTTCTCAGAAAGCCAGAAAAATCATTTTATAGTTAATTATTAGGTAGTCTTCGAGGAAGGACTGATTTATATACTTTTCGTTTCGCGAGATTTATGCTTTAGTACTTTTTGTCATTTTATATTTTCTGGTAAATACTGTTTTTATACATTTCAAATTATAAAATGTCTATTTTTTTTCAAAAGTAATATTTTTGTTGGTTTAGTATTGTGCTAAAGTAAAAAGAAAAGAAGGTGTCGCTAATATAACATATTAGCTGGCCCAAAAATAAAGTCTTTCCCGTAAAATTTTATTTGTAGTTTGCATTTTTATTAATGTTTAACTTTTTACTCTTGTAGATGAGTTTATAACGTCAACGTTAAGTATTACTCAAAATAGGAAAAATTCTTTAGAGGGGCGGCATAATAGATCTTTGCACGCGGGCGGCCGACACCCTAGGATCGGCCCTGCTCAATGGTTTACCCAAAATTTATTGGAAAGAAATGATTTATTAGACCTGACATTTTTTTCGGATGAAGCCTGGTTCCACCTCTCCGGTTATGTGAATTCTCAGAATACACGCATGTGGAGTAGTGAAAATCCTCATTTTTTTGTAGAGTCCACATTGTACCCTAAAAAATTGGTGTCTGGTTAGCTGTTTCCCGAAGAAGAATTGTGGGTCCTATTTTTGTCCATGACACAGTTACAGCACAGCGGTATAGAGACAATATTTTGAATCCATTTGTGGAGCAATTACTTAACGACGAACTACGTTTTGGATATTTTCAACAGGACGGTGCAACCGCCCATACAGTCGCCGAAACTATAAACTACTTACGCAATTTTTTCGACGACAGATTGATCAGTTTTCGATCAGACATTGAATTCCCACTTAGATCACCTTGTTTAACGGTTATGGATTTCTTCGTTTTTCCTCATTTAAAGAACACTATTTTTAAAACACCTGTTGCAAATTTAGAACAATTGCAAGACAGGATTATCCAAGAATGTGGTAACATTTCTCCAGAGATGCTGGTCAAAACTTTCGAAAGTATGAAGAGACGTGTGAATTTATGCTTGAAGCATGGCGGTGGCAAATTTCAGCAATTTATGTAATTTTTTTTTCTTTCTGTATATTCTTACTTTGTTAATTTTGTAAACAACAAAAATAAATTTGTATTTGTCTACTTATTTTATTACTCATTAGTTTGGTATATCATGTCATAATATGAATTTGACAACATTTTAACCTAGATTTGGTTAGATATATCGTCCCCATATCATTGTGATCTTAACCAAGCCCTACGTTTTTTAATCTCTCTTTGATGCAAATAATTTTTGCTCGCACGCAAGTAAAATACTTAAATCATGTTCGAAAAACGGAGATTCAAATTGTCTTTTAGTATTCTTCGGGCAAATTTTATTAGACGTTTAATCGACAGCGACAATTAATTTGTTTGCGAGTTCGTGTAGGACGTTTTAGATATTTATAATGCCTCCTAAAAAAAGTTAAGGGCGGCTTATAGGAAATACGAAGGGAACTGTTAAAAATACTGCTTCTAGCTCTAGCAGACAGAAACATAAAGCAGATAAATGGTTAGTTGGTTAAAGGTACAGGTCGAGTGTGTGTCCCAAGCTTCTTACACTGCAATCTTTTGGCTTATTGTGCGTCCCAGTTTTGTTAGAAAACATTTTGCTGGTAAGTGCTTCGCAGCTGTATATGACATGAAAGGCGGTTTAGTCCCCTTCACCGCAGTCTGCATTCAATGTGTCCATTGTAAACTCCTACTTGTTGAAGATGTTTTCCTAAGTAACAGTGGCCTTGTAACTTGTCACTTGTTTTAACTGGGAACGCGTTAGTACTAGCATTCCAGTTGATAGTTTCTTGGAGGGTATACTAATTACGGCTCACGCGTGAGTTTGACCAGATGTACCGTTCCAGTCTTTTGCCGTATTTATTTACTCTCATGTACAAGATACACATATTTTAATTACTTTTATGTATTTCCTAAAGACAAGAGATTTTGTTCGGGTTTGTTCGGTTTTAGACAACTCCTGTGCCTCCTGCGGAGGTATCGAGGAAAATTGCGGACACACGCGGCTGTAACGGTGTTTTACCTAAAAACTTTTAGCTTTAGACTTATGCTGCAGCCTGTAGTTGAGTTCCCTTCTTCAAAGTAGAGGTTTTACAAACTGAGAAAAAAAAACGATTCATTTATTATTCCTGCAATTTTAAAAATATTTGGTAATTTTATTACCTAAGATAGTATTATCATATTCCATATTTTTATTATTAAACCTTAAGAACAAATCTGTTTAAAGATTGTATCCACAAATGTTACATCTGTAACAAAACTTGAAACCATGTTTTTGTAATCACTTTGCATATTGTTTGCTGGATAAACTTGTAACGTATTCCTGCAAACTTTGCGCAAACAACAAACACATTTATGAACGCTATGGTAAAAAGGACGTCTTGTAATGTAAATATGTTACAAAGTTTCTGGTAAATTTATTATCCTGATTATTTTGGCTTTCAAGGATTTTTGCTTATAGTTTTATCGTTTACTTCGGTCTGCTAGTTTTTTAATCATGGCGGATATTTTTTACGAGAATTGTTACTTGCACTTCTTAATCTTAATCTATTGAAGAGCATAGTGATCTTCATATTATAAATGTTCTCAATTAATAAGACGTTTTTATCCTTTATTTAAGGAATGATGAAATATTATTTTGATTAAAAATGTTGAGTTTTATGTCGTTTACAGGATTATTGAGGTCAGAGAAACAAAATTTGATTCATACAATTAAAGTGGGGGAAAGATAGAATGATTTTGAGACATGTTGAGGGTTATATCATTTTCAGTAGTAATATAATAAGGGCATAAAAACTTACCGGAAATTCTTGAAAATTTTGTCAAATCCTTTTTTTTATTTTCAAAGGAAATTTGGTAGGCATAAGTTAAATTATTTAATAGAGAATAAAATATCCTGAAAAAAAGAACAATACAAAATAAACTTAAAAGGCAAATTTTTTGTCAATAATTAACAACATTATGACAATGACAAATAAGTTGTCGATTATCAATTTATTATTCGAGAAAATATTTTTCTAACCACCTGAAAAATTCTTATACAATAAGGTTGCATTTGATCTAACACAGTTAGATAGTTAAAATGCAGATTCAGATTGAAAAGTATCACTAAGAAATTGAAAGTCAATCATCTCAATAGGATTTCACCACCTGCAGACCGGTTTCAAACTCTTTTGTTCTCGTCAGTACAGGGTAGGTGTTCATGGACATATGACATTTTACGATATTTTTTCCGGTACCTGTTCGGATTTGTTCGGGTAGTTGCTTTGTTAATTTTGCACACAATGTGTATGTTTTGACTCCTGTCGGGGTAACTGGGCCGTAACAAGTCCGGTACCCCAACAGCATTTTACTTCAAGCTAAATGGTAAGCCAATCTACCTCATTTGATTAAATTTCATTTGCTACATTTTCCTTTTTTTATCTTTTACAGATGCTTTGACTTTTACGAAAACCAATTTTTTTCCCTCTCATTTCACTACTTTTACATGTCTCCGACAAAGTTTATCGAAACTTAAGATTTTTCTTTCCCTCAATTCACCACTTATACCTAAATGATTTCGACAAAATCTGTCAAAACTCTCTAATTTTCTTTTGCTCTCTTCATTGTTCTGCCCAAGACAGGGCCTTTACACTACCCCTTGACTTTCCAGTATGCTGAATTATTGTCGGTCTTCTGACTATTCATATTTTACACCTCGTGTACACCATTGAAAGCTCCATTAGGGCTCAATCCCATTTATTATTTTCTCTATTGCTAACAACATCAGCATTGTACTATTTACTTTGTTTTCCTGATGATGAGTGTTTCTACGCTCGAAACATGTCGAATTATTAGGAATTATTCTAGGTTCGCCTAGTTATTCTAATAAACTTGTGGAGAAAGACTTTGTGCTTTTCTTTTTTCTAAAAAAATAGTTTTTAATTGCAATAAACCAGGAAAATTGGAAAATTCTGTGGCGGTGACGATATAACCCATAAGAAAAACTCCACTTTTAGAAGGAAACGTTTCCGTCAAAAGAAGGAAAGTTCAGATTGGTAATCTGCGCGCCAGAATTTATTATTCCTGAAAAAATCATCAATTTTGTTGTGACGTTCGAATAATAGATAATTACTTAATTATGTACAAATAAGATTCGTTGAAAAACTTTTTTCTATAAAATAATGGATCAAAAATGCTGGAAGAAATATGAAACCATATTATTATATGGATATGGGAACATATTTGTTATTAAAATCATAAAAAAAAAATAAAAATGGAGTCGGTAAAATTTATTTCAAACACAATTATTTTCTCCTTTCAACCATTCATAAGCCAACCCTTTTATTATACTATTATTTTAATATTTAAAAATATACAGACATAAATTTTACAAAAATGCTATATTTTATATTTTTCACCTATTATTTAGCTGATATTAAACAAATAAATATTTTTGTAACTGTCACATAAAACTTTTTATATTATGGGTTTTATTTTCAAATTTAAAAAGTTTCCGGGAATATTTTACTTTAACCGAGTGATAAATAACTATTATTTTTATTTAACTTTTATACGAGTTGCAAAGCGAAAGCCTACAAATCATTTCAATTGTTTTATCGTCAATGTTGGTCGTATTTCAAAAATTCAATCTTTTAACTCATCACTTTAGCGTTGTATATCAAACAATTTATGGCACGGATTTGACAAATTTATTGAAAATGTTGCTGAACAAACAGTGGAACATTGTCCACTAATTTTATTTTTTCATTTAGCATGTGGACCTTGGAATATTTTAAATCTGGTTATTGGTTTTTTAATATTGGTTGGTATGTCTTGATAACGGCAGGTGGAAGGTGTATTTTGGTAGGTAGCTTAAAAATATGAGTGAAATTTTATTTTGTCAATAATTTTTTAAATACATTTTTGCATTTTTTGGACTTTTGATAAAATATAATTTCAGCTCTCAAAACTAAGGCGTTGTGTTGTATACTTAAGGCAAATTAATTACTTTCACAACAACAAATAATAATTTACATTTTACAAAACAATATATTATGAGAAATAATAGGCCATATTTGCGGCATCCCATGCAAACATGGGCGCTGTTGAGGCCAAAAAAATATAATAAATAAACTAAATAATTACAAAGAAGAAAAAAATATTTCAAAATAGAGAGGCTAAAGGCTGTGTGATGTGAGAGGACAGAGACAGACAATAAAATATAAAGAAAAAGGAATATAAAGGCAGAGAAAAAAAAAGGTAAAAAGATAATTGAGCGTGAGTCGCGAACGAACCTTTTTTTTATTAATACAATGGTAATATAAAAGACTTGGTACTTATTATACTAATAGCCAATGATGACGTAATCTTGATTTCATTTTGTTTAAATTTTTAATTTTTTAATAACTAAAGCAATACCAACTAAAGGAATTTGTTATGATGCGTGGTATGAGATGGAATTGTAAGTATAAGTTGTCGGCAGATATTTAAGTTATGTATATCAGTTCTAAATTTAATTCTATTATACAAATATTGGGACTTTTTAAATTTAATAATTTTATAGAAGAAACAAAGTGAATGCGAATTAATTTTTTCTAACATATTCAACTTCCCCAGTTCAGTCAATTCATGCAAAATTCTTTCTCTGCAACTGCACAAGCAAATCTGGTACATTTTTGCATGTTTTGGATTCGTATGCAATCAAGAGATCAAAAACGATCCATAAATGTGATCGCCAAATTTAAAGTGAAAGAATATAAGAGTTACTTAACAGCTCCTTCGTTTTTTGGGATGTATAGTAATTATTTTATATTGCCTATGAGATTACAAACTTTTTAAAATTGATATTGAATCTTCTCAAAGCGTAATACGTTCTTTAAATTTTACCTTGGTATCTAAAACAAGACCCAAGCACAGAATAAATAGATATGCCAAGCTATATAATAATATTCTGTGATCCAGCAGCTTTTAGCAGAGTTTTTAAAGAAGATTGAATCCTGTCCCGGATTTAATATAATATGTAATAAATAATTTCTTACGTTGTAAAACAGCAAGGCCAGAGGGGAATTAATTTTTAGTAGACGATTATTGGAAATCTTAAGCAAAGTTTCCAAATCCTCATTAAGAGCAGCATCGCAGGGGTTAAACGATAGGTATATTTGCGTCTACATCATCTGCATAGAGATGATGTAGACAATATTTGAGAAATTTTACAAAGTTTAATGTAAATAAGCTGTATAGAAGGGGGTCTAGAATACTACCCTGAGGTACTCCTGTGTCAACACTAAGAGAATCAGAATGTTTACCTTCCATAATAATTCGCTGTGCTCTATACCCGATAAAAACGCAGACACGAAAGAGGATGATGCTGCACTAAATTCTATATTATTTAACAATAGCAAGAACTTCGTGATTAAGTATATCAAAGCTTTACTATAATCTAAGAGGATTAAAACCGAGGTTTTGTTTACATTCTACATCCGCACGGTACCATATATCCAATGCAGCATTGCATAGTTTACATTTTAATTTAGATGTTATAATAATAAATAAAATAAAAGCAATATATTATGCTGACCAGCGATACAACAAAACCAGGTAAGAGATGGTTTTGTTGTAATTGATAAACAAAGTAGGAGAACAATAAAAGACTGAAAACCTACAACACCGTTTCCCTCTTTCCCCCTTGTAACCCGACTTCGAAGCACCCTATTAGGCTACGGCCATCACATGACGATCCTGCTAAATCTTACATGGTTTTCTTTTTAAGTTCAAAGTTTTTGAAATGAAGTAAAGTAAAACACGCAACGACTTTTAAGTTACTACTGATGAGGAAATATCAATCAAAAGAAGAAATTATAATTGCGCTGGCACGCAATAGTGGATGTGTCACTGCATCCGGAAAAAAATGACTAATATTAAGTGAAATTATTTAAATTTGGCTAATCTCGTTTGCAGTTTCTGGAGTTGTTTTATATTGCGGTTGCCGCGGAAAGAAGGCCACAGGGTATTTCTATTCTGCAGGAGGATTTTAGTCTACGGTCTTCAGGGATCAAATGACAATTAGAGGAAAAAAATAAAATCACAGGAAATAATTTAGAAATTCGCGGGATTAGCAAAAACTAGTGCAATTAGTTAATAGAAAGGAATTAGAAGACATGATAAGCAGAATATTATTAGAAAAAATTGACAGATCGCGCAAAATATTAAACTAAGTAGGTACGCATGCTCTGCGGAGTCTATCGCATGCGCAATGCATCTAAGCACACATGACTGATGACATATGTGTCACCTAGCACCTGTGTCACCTGCGCCAAAACTCTCTCCCCCTCTATTGCATATAATAATTATACCGTGCGAGCAAAAATTATTTGCATCAAAGAGGTATTGGATTAAAAAACGTAAGGCTTGGTTTAGATCACAATGATATGGGGACGATATATCTAACCAAATTTAGGTTAAAATGTTGTCAAATTCATATGATGACGTGATATAACAAACTAATGAGTTATAAAATAAGTAAACAAATACAAATTTATTTTTGTTGTTTACAAAATTAACAAAGTAAGAATATACAGAAAGAAAAAGAAAAATAATTACATGTATTCTGAGAATTCACACAACCGGAGAGGTGGAACCAGGCTTCATCCGAAAAAAAATGTCAGGTCTAATAAATCATTTATTTCCAATAAATTTTGGGTAAACCATTGAGAGTAATTCCTGCGTCTTTCAAAATCTGCGGCTTGTATTTCTTGGAATACTTGCACATAAGGAAATAAATTTAGCTGCTTCTTCAGAATAGTCCTGCATGTTCCATAAGACCTTTCCACTTCTTGGGACAGGCGTCTTATACAATTTGTTGGCGTATTTTGCATTATTTCACGAACGTTTGCAACAAGTTCTTCTGTTCTTACAGATGGTCTTCCTGCTCCTTTTTTGTGTTGTATAGAACCTGTTTCCCTAAACACAGCCACGGTTCTTTTTAGGCAATGATAAAAATCCCCAGCAATAAAAGCAACGGTAGGAAAATGTTCGTGAAAATCGTCCATGCACAAACCCGGATTGTATTGCCACTCACCATTTAGATACTCTAACCCCGTTTCGAAAATACGCTTCAACCATGAATGTTTTGTGCTGTTCCCTAAAGCCCATTGTGTGAATTGTTCAAGAAATTAGAAAAATTAGGGATGAATCAAATTACTTGTAACGACTGTCAAAGATGACGGAATAACTGATTGATTGTTAATTCAGGTAGTTACTGACACCCAACAGGTATTAAGCTCTTCGGCTAAGCATTACGTCCTTAGATGCAAGGCCCTCTTTGATGCAAATAATTTTTGCTCGCACAGTATCTTTTGAACCAATTCAACCAATCAAATGAACGATCTTTGGCTTTTTCCTAACGACAATAGACGCTAAACTGCGCAAACGGTTACTAAAACTCATACACTAACTATAAAGAGAGGAGTACTGTTAAGTAATAGCTGTTGTAATTTATCCGATTGATCTTAGGTTTTTACAAAAATTTAAAAACTGATTGATCAGTTTAATATCCTATGACATTTTTGGATTGGTGGGTATGAAATTATATCCGGTACAGTTAACTGAAATAGCTTAAATAACAATTCACTAGATTGTAAAGTAAATTATTTCTACTGCAACTACTTAGGTTCCGTCTATCGATAATAAATATATAGATAAGAAAAAGAGTAGGTAATAAAATTCAAAATACTAAAGACGACTAATGTCCCTAATTTATTGGCGGTGTGTTTCGTTCAGATAAGTTTAATTCTATGATAGTGTACGCAATATGTAATATTTTAAAATATATTTTTGCCTATGTCAGCGGTTCCGAAACGATAAGAGAGAAAAAATTAGAGTATCATCAAAGCTGTATCTATAAAATAATTTTAGGGGAGAGAAAGCGACCACTCAAACTTTACGATATGCGCCACTAGCTAATATTATATTAATTATTATAAAAATTAAGTTATCTAAAACGGATAAAACTATAGTAATACGAAAGACTATTTTTATATTTTACTCACTATTTATAACGTGGAAACTTTTTGCGAAGGTGCAACTTAAGATATAGATATACATATTTTAGATATACCTATGCGTGTATGTACATAGTACCGTGCGAGCAAAAATTATTTGCATCAAAGAGGGCCTTGCATCTAAGGACGTAATGCTTAGCCGTAGAGCTTAATACCTGTTGGGTGTCAGTAACTACCTGAATTAACAATCAATCAGTTATTCCGTCATCTTTGACAGTCGTTACAAGTAATTTGATTCATAGCTAATTTTTAAGGGAGACAGGTTCTATACAATACAAAAAAAGAGCAGGAAGACCATCTGTAAGAACAGAAGAACTTGTTCCAAACGTTCGTGAAATAACGCAAAATACGCCAACAAATTGTACAGGACGCATGTCCCAAGAAGTGGGAAGATCTTATGGAACAGGCAGGACTATTCTTAAGAAGCAGCTAAATTTATTTCCTTATAAAGTGCAAATATTCCAAGAAATACAAGCCGTAGATTTTGAAAGACGCAGGAATTACTCTCAATGGTTTACCCAAAATTCATTGGAAAGAAATGATTTATTAGAACTGACATTTTTTTCGGATGAAGCCTGGTTCCACCTCTCCAGTTATGTGAATTTTCAGGATTCAGCATGTGGAGTAGTGAAAATCCCCATTTTTGTAGAGTTCACATTGCACCCTCAAAAAATTGGTGGCTGGTTAGCTGTTTCCCGAAGAAGAATTGTTGGTCCTATTTTTTTCCATGACACAGTTACAGCACAGCGGTATAGAGACAATATTTTGAATCCATTTGTGGACCAATTACTTGACGACGACCTACGTTTTGGATATTTTCAACAGGACGGTGCAACCGCCCATACAGCCGCCGAAACTATTAACTACTTGCGCAATTTTTTCGATAACAGATTGATCAGTTTTCGATCAGACATTGAATTCCCACCTAGGTCACCTTGTTTAACGGTTATGGATTACTTCGTTTTTCATCATTTAAAGAACACTATTTTTAAAACACCAGTTGCAAATTTAGAACAATTACAAGAAATGATTATCCAAGAATGTGGTAACATTTCTCCAAAGATGCTGGTTTACACTTTCGAAAATATGAAGAGACGTGTGAATTTATGATTGGAGCTTGGCGGTGGCCAATTTCAGCAATTTATGTAATAATTTTTCTTTTTCTTTCTGTATATTCTTACTTTGTTAATTTTGTAAACAACAAAAATTAATTTGTATTTGTCTACTTATTTTATTACTCATTAGTTTGGCATATCATGTCATAACATGAATTTGACAAAATTGTAACCTAGATTTGGTTAGATATATCGTCCCCATATCATTGCGATCTATACCAAGCCCTACGTTTTTTAATCCAAGCCCTCTTTGATGCAAATAATTTTTGCTCGCACAGTATGTAATCCTTGTGGAGACTTCAAACAAATTAACCAAAAACCAAAATAAATTAGTCAGTTAAGTATTAAGTAATTGACAGCTGTTTTATGGACTATAAATTGGATATAAAGTAGTAATTTTCGGACCGGGTCGTAAAAAAGATGTAGGTACTTATACTTATGTTTCATTTTGTTAAGTAAATAAGTAACAAAAGCTTATTTTATATAAATATTTTTAAAGTTTTTTTAAACTTAAGTTTAATATTCGATAGGATACGTCTCCATTTGAACAACCACTGGTCTGATACTTATCAACAAAAAACACTGCCTCGCTTTCGACTGTGACAAATCAATTTGAAGATATACATATGTATGTAGCCTCTAATATATGCACCCTGATTTACTTGACAACATCCCTTAATATTAGAAGTGTGCCACCGCAAAACACGAGGGGTGTTGAGCAATTCGGTCTCCTAATAATCTCTACACTTATTTTTATACGTCGGATTTATCCAAAAAAGCAGCGGATTTGTAAGCAAACAAAAAAAAATGTTGCCCTAAGGATTTTTTATCACTCACATGGCTTCAGAGCCCCTCAGGGCATACAAATTGTGTTTTTTAAATGCTGGTGTTTTAGTTTTGGTAAAAATAAGCGTGGATGGGAATAGCCATGGACTCTGTGATTTTTAAATTGTGGAGAAAAAATTAATTCTGTCTGTGCTTTAACTGTTTTATTTGTGGCGGCGGGTAAAGCTTCAACGAGTTCTTAATATTTTATATAAGCATCATCCTTTTTTAAGATCATATCTTAGAGATAGTATAAGAGTAGATTTAAGTCAAATGAATATATTGCAACATCCGGCGTTCCACAACGAAAGAGAGGTCCTCTTGTTTTTAATTTTTATAAATGATTTGAGTAAAATAATAATTTGTGGAAAATTATTTTTTGTGGATGACTTAAAAATATTTTTATAGTAGTAGTAGTAGTAGTACGAGTAGTAAGTAGTAACATGTTGTATTTAGCAAAAAGCTACAATTAAATATTTTTTAATTCATTTTTTTAACAACATTTTTATAGATTTATTTTTAATTTTACAACGGAACCTTCTTTTAACAAAAAACAGACAGAAAAGTTAAACATTTTGCAAATTGTATCAAATATTACGTATCATTTTGTTTTTTAAATAAATGTAATTTTATAGTTTTTTTAAATATTTTTAATGATATTTGAGATTTAATAGATTTTTCCAAATTATTATATTCTATCAAACCTTTTTGAAAAATAGACTTATAAGCTAATATTTTAGACACTCTATCCATATAAAAAATTTGATTAGTTCTTGTTTTATAATTATGATGGTCATGATTAAAAGAACAAAAAATTTTTAAACAATCAGACAATCAATTATTTTTAATTGTATGTATAAAGGTAAAATTTATTTTTGTATATTTGTCACAATTTAAAATAATCCGCATTGCCTTATTTTGTAAAATTTGTAATTTGTCAAATATTTCTTCTTTAGCACAATATAAAATGGAAGAACAATAAAGAAAGTGGTAATATATTAGTATTAAATACGGTTTTTTTAGAAAACAAACTTAAATGAGAACTGATTCTTTTAAAATAACCTACTTTTCCGGCAATCTTCGATATGATACTTTCAAAATAATTAAAAAATTTTAATTTTGAATCAATAGTTATCCCTAAATATTTAAAACTGTTTACTAATTCCAATTTTTTACCATCCATTACAACATTTATATTTTAACAATTTAAATTATTACCCATAACCATACATTTAGATTTTGAGATTTTTACTTTTAGCCAATTTAATAATATATTTATCTCAGAATTTAGAGTATTTAAACCATCAAAAATATTTAAAACATTAATGTAAATTAAGGTGTCATCAGCAAACATTTGTAACTTACACATTTTTAAAACTAAAGGCATATCGTTGATGTATAAAATAAATAATATTGGACCTAGTATACTATATCATTGAAAGAATTCAAAAACGTTTTTTAAAGTATGTAACTTTTAAGATAGAGGGTGTCTATCCGGAGCAGGGTGTTGATTATAACATGCTATTAGAGAGATACAACTTTGACAGTTTAGCGAAGGGGGTATTTACCATTCTTTTTTTTTAATTTAAATTGCTGCATAGTGGTATTGACTGTCCGGATCTGCTATATCAAATTAACGTTTCAATTCCAAGAATCAACAGTAGACAAAGTATAACATTCTTATGCGAAAGGGCCAGGAAAAATGTAATACTTAAATCGCCAATTAATTTTATGTGCTGTAACCTGTAACTTTAATAAATTATGCAATTATTGTGATATTTTTACGTGCAACCTGCATGAATTATAAGCTGTGGCAAAAGCTATTTAAAACTTTTTAGAATATTTTTTTTATTTATTGGGTTTCTTTTTCTGTGCTAATGTAGTACGACGATGGCAACATTTGCTTTTATTATTATAATTGTTGCTTTTTTTTTATAGTTTTTTTTTATATTATATGTTTTATACAAATTGATATTAAGGAACTTTTGTTTTAATTTTCTTTTCTCTAGGTATATTGCTCTGTAAATGAATACTTGTTGATTGGGCAATAAAGCTATTATTATTATTTTTATTAATATCATCTATACTTGTTATACACTAATGATCTTCCAGTTCAGGAAGATACAACCCTGGCTACATTTGCTGATGATACTGCTCTCCTTGCAACTGTTGCAACTGATAATGATCAAGAAAGAGCTACTAGAAAATTGCAACTAGCTAGCAACTCTGCAGTTGAGTGGACCAAACAATGAAATATTAAACTTAATGAACTTAAATCTATCCATATTAATTTTACACTGAGAGAAATCCATTCGCAGTAGCAAGAAATCTGCATTAAATAGGCGCCGAAAAAACAACTCTGTTGTCGCTACAAGGTTCTTTTTTTTGAAATGACTTTTTAACCTCAACATGGTCGTTTTTTAAATATTATTCTTTTGCTGTTAAAAGACAACTCTATTGCCATAAAAAATATATAATGCAGTGGTAAACAAAAATGATTTTATGATTAATTGAGGTCGTGTAGTTAGAAAAGTATCGGTTTTTACTCCTAAAAATAATCAGCCAGCTATAAAATAATTTTATTTTTATTGTAGCTAGTCCACCTAGCTACTTACTAAATTCCTTTTTTTAACTCCTTCGCCAAAAAGGCTGTGGTTGGTGGATTAATTTATAGTGGATGTTTTTGGCTATTGATTTGATAAAATTTTTATATTTTAATAATTCTATATAGGGTGGTGTACTTTTAGTGCAACGTTATACAATAAGTATTGTGGCGGTGTGTCTTCAAATTCAGGTATAGGTACAATTATTTTACCAATAATTATATTTATTACTTATATTTTTTAATTCATTCCGATCATGGCCGCCATTATGTTTCCGTTCTGCACTTATTAGGGCAGTATTTTTGACGGGGGGATCTGACTGATCTGAAAGTAAAAAACTGCTAGGAGCATGACCCTTTTTAGCCATTTTTTTTATTAATAGGTATCAGAAAACCTAACAAATGCGATTTTGCATTGCAATTTAGAACGGGGAAGAAATATCTCAAAAACTCAGATTGTTTTCCGATTCTATCCCCTAAATTTGTATTGTATTTCTGAAAAAATTAATTGCTCGCCTAACAAAATTTAAAGACTCACCTAAGTCAACAATTTTTTGTAGGTACCTAAGTAGAGTAATGTGATAAACATGAGTTACTTATTAAGTAATAAATATAATTATTGGTAAAATAATTGTACCTACCTGAATTTGGGGACACACCGCCACAACATCTATTATATAACGTTGCACTAAAAGTACACCACCCTATATGAAATTATTAAAATATAAAAAATTCATCAAATCAATGGCCATCAAACATCCACTATAAACTATATAATCCACCAACCACTAAACAAACTAACAACACTGCAAATGGCAATAAAATGAACCAAAACGATTTCACCATGTTTTAAAAAAAGCAACTGTTTAGTTCCTAAAGGGTATATTTTAGATAGGTATAAAAGATTGGTTAGTTTTTATTTTTATTTTTGTGGTAATAAGATAACCTTATAGGAATTAAAAAAATACTTTTTAAAAACACTTTATTGGATACATATTGTTATGGTTATATGATATTCTGTTACCATAAAAAAGTGTTGAGCACACGTAACAATATTGTTGTCAAAAAAACGTCCTTGATTGCGACTAAACGAAATATTTTAGGGATAAATGGATTTTTTTTGTGGTAATACACATATATTCAAAAAAATACTTGTATTGAGTGATTTTCCTCAGTGATACTAACAAAAAAATAATACAGCCTCTTCCTCTAAACATCAACGGTAAGACTGTTTCTTATGATCTTAATGTAAAGTATCTGGGTATAACTGTTGATGCCAAGTTACGATGGAAAGAACATGTCAATAACTATGGTTGGTTGCCATTTAAAAATTATTATCGATATCATCAATCATCATATCTCTGACTTAGGACACACTCTACCGATATTTTTTTATAAAAAAGATCACAACGTAAAATGTTAATACCTTAATTACTGAATTTATTCCAAGTTGCAAATCCACACTGTATTTATGTTCCTTCCTAGGCTCTTGTGACCAAATTAAATAAAATAAAAATATTGACGACAGTTCTAAAATATATTCCATTAGTTAATACATTTATAATGCACTCGTTGAATGATTTGGGGTGTTCACACTAAAGACCCTCTCCGCGCTTTCATAACTTCAGCGAATAGTTTGACTACTTGCGAGTTTAATCAATCTAATAGAACCATTCGGAACGATACCAATATTTCAACATTGTCTCTATACACAGCGCCGGACTTTCGCTCCGTAATGCCTTTTCAAGACTATTATCCGCTCTTTGGTGTAGTATCTGTCTGTTTGACCGTTCGTCATAGCTTAAGCTGAAATTTGCATTGCCCATTTGGATTTTAGAAGTAATTATTGGATATCAAACTAGTAAACGGAGATCTGACGACATCGACATTTTAACTTACGTCATTCTAGTAAGTTTAAAATTTTAAGTATTCTCCTTAGCGATCTCTATTAAGCGATCCATTCACTAGGCGATTATCAAGCAACCTAATCAATAAAAATTAAGCAATTACTTGAAGTAAAGTAATTACTTTTTAGTAAAAGCAAATGCTTGACTAGCAAATATTATAAGTAAAAGCAATAAAATTGCTAGATCTGGATATGAATAAAATTTTGAAGCAATCGCTGTTTTACTTACATCTCTGTAGCAAATGCTTATTCAACACAAGTTCAGACGTGATGGCTTATCCACTTGTTCAGATTATAGATTTCATGTTTAGTTTGGTGCCTAATTTGCAAAAGAGTTGACGTAAATACAACAACGTTGGTCTATTTATTTAGTACAATAGTAATCTGTTAGGTTTTTGTGAAAAATAGGAAACTTATATTTGTAATATCTCAGATTTCAGTGAAAATAAGGAAAGTGATAGTAGTGATGAAGAAATTAAAGACAAGCAATTGATATTCGTTCACAAATTGAAGAAACATAAAATAAATCTCTCTGACCACAACCGTTTAGCTTCCACAACAGCGTCAGCACTTGTAGGAAATTTAATAAAAATATTTGCCTTCTCCAAAACTGCATCCATTACAGAAGTGTATGTCTTACAGACAGTAGTTTGGTGAACACCGAGTTCTTCACCTACAATATTTTGAAAGCCTGGATCCGACAATTTCCGCAGAAAGACTTTAATCTTATTTAAATGCTACCAAGCAAATGATGCAGGAGTCGACCTACTTTAAAAAGTTGAAAGCAATTGCTACACTAGAAAAAGTAATTCCTTAATTTATTCATCACATTTTAAGCAACCGATAGCGACTGCTTCTATTTAAAAAAAAAAAGCATTGACTAGGAGCAATTCCTGCACTTTTAAACAATTGCTGGACGCAAAAGCAATTTTTTTATTAGTTTTTATTCATTGGTTTTCAAGAAATTACTTAGATTTTATAAGAAAAAGCAATCGCCACATTTTTATTCATTAGGCTCTGACAATCTAGTCGCATGCTGTTAGTGGGCGATGACAATCAAACTACAAGTGCTATTTTGGTTGCCGAGCGATTATTTAATTTACCAGACGGAAGATGAATCGGGTTGCAATTAAAACCAATGTACACAGATTGCCAGAACGTTGCTGTGTAAATGGACGTCTGCAACCTGGGCGCTCAACTTCTTTGAAAGTTTCAGTATATGTGTATGTGATTGCTTGTAGTGCAAGCTGCAATTCAGTAGGTTCTTCGTCGTGTTTTACTATTTTTGGTGATGGTTTTGTCTTTACACATGTCAAATGGAGAACGCTCATGACGATGATGAAAAAACAGAACGCGACTGAAATGATCACTACACCGACACTTTTACTATTTTTAAATTGAATACTGAGTGCAGAGAAATGAATTATTGGTCGATAACCATAAGCAAATTGCTTGGAATGTCACCTAATAAATCGGCAGTTCCTAAGCAAACCAGATTACCAGGAAAGCAATTTAATCGGAGGACTTGGTTGCTTTAATCGCCCAGTCAAGGTGACCCTTAAAAAGCCCTATAAAGAGGTTGGAAAAAGGGATAGGTAACTTCACGCCATTTCAGCACCCTTGTCAGGATATGAATCTGATTAATCACAGTTTGTGTAGTACCTAGGTTACTATTCGTTGGTATATATTGTTATGTTATCGCTCTCATCCTTTTCCGCTTAAACACAACGTAAGACGGGAAAGAAGGCAAAAACCTAAAGTCTTTCGCCACAAAATTTAATAGAATAAAAATTCTCTAGGGGTGTCTAAATGTTTCAAACGTAGAAACGTTTATTATCAGGAGACAGAAAATTTATTTAGTGCTGATAGTTTCAGCAGAAGAGAAAATGGTGTAGAAACTTAATGGAGCTTTTATGGAATTAAAAAATTGATGTTTAGATGAGACATAATATGAAGAAAATTGATAAACGTTAAACCATACTGAGTATGTTAAAGAAATTATTAAGGGGGGTCTAAACCAACCAAATAAACTGGGGAAGAAGAAAAAACCTTTCTAAAAAGAAGGTGTCGAAGATTATTTAAACTAAGTTTCAATGTCTTACTGACATACACTTGAAAAGTTTTATAAAAAATTTTAAATAATCTTCGACACCTTCTTTTTAGAAAGGTCTTTTCTTTTTCCCCAGTTTATTTGGTTGGTTAAGACCCCCTTTAATACCTTTTTTAACATACTCATTATGGTTTAACCTTTATCAATTTTCTTCATATTATGTGTCTTCTACACATCAATTTTTTAATTCCATTAAAGCTCCATTAAGCTTCTACACGATTTTCTCTTCAGCTAAAACCATCAGCACTAAATAAATTTTCTGTCTCCTGATGATGAACGTTTCTACGTTCGAAACATGTAGAGACCCCTAGAGAATTTTTATTCTATTAAATTTTGTGGATGAAGACTTTAGGTTTTTTCTTCAGTGCGTTGATCTGATTTCTGGTCTGCAAAATGGCAGATGGTTTCGGTGAAAACGCGAATAGCTTTCCCTATACTAGATTGTGATGCACTTCGTGGCTTATTTAGTTGTCTACCTTTCGATATTACCAGTGTAACTGCCGTTTATATTGGAGTTAATTCCGCTGAGATGGCGCTACGGTGTATTGATGGCCGCCTTGATTTTGCAAGGAGGCTGTTAGTGCATTTTTTTGTCGTTCTTGGAATTGCTTGGGTTATGGCTGCCCGGAGAGTCCTAACAAGGACGAAACGGCCGTCGTGGTCTACCCGCACCAGGGTATCCATTAAACTTGGATCCCTGTGTATTCCAATATAAAAAAATAGTTACACACTAGTCTCATATGCCACAATATTTTCTTTTCATAAGGAATTTATGTTCGAATCATTAATTTTAAAGATGGTCTGCAATTTTCTCGAGTAAGGTTTGTCGCAATTTACTTCCTCGTGCGATATGGATACCCTATCCACTTTTGTTGCACAAAATATTATACTACAGCAATCATGACCAGTTCGGCACTGCGTAAACATAATGGCCCTCCCAATCGAATCCGTGTTTAAAGGCGATATTTCCCGACGATAAATCGGCAAATATGGCCGGGTCATATATTATCATAAAACGTCATTTAGTAGATTTATTAAATCATCTTTTCAAAAGGAATCTGGTTATGAGAGGTAATCATTTTTAAAAGTTACTTATGGCTATTTCTAGTTTTTATAATTCGATTGCTTATATTACGGCCTCAATAATAAATTTTCCTAGACAGGATAAATGTGCATATTTTTTGTGCATTTGTTTTTATGGGGTATTTTACTTGATTGATTTTTATTTGGTTATTTATTAAGGGTCATCATCCGTTCGAAAATGATCGTACAATCCACCGGCACAGGGTAATAACCACCCCTTCTCCTCGAGGAAGAACCCAATGTGTCAGATTACCGAAATAAAATCTCGAGCCGAGACTAGGTAGTGACAGGACGTTTAAACCAGAGTCGGCATGATGACTAATTTGAAATAGCTATTTATACAATAAGTTGCGAAATGAGTGTCTTTTAGGCACGCGACGTGAAAATTGTCCAACGAGGCAAAGCCGAGTTGGACAACACGTCAAAGTGACTAAAAGACATTGTTTCGTAATGAATTGTATACAATATTTTTTCCTACGAGCGTGCGCAAAGTAGTACTTTGCGCACGCATTTTTGTGTGCAAAGTTACACTTTTCCGCACTAGTGCGGATAAGACTTTTATCCGCACTGGGTGCGGAAAAGTGTAACTTTTTAATTTTCTATTATTTTTTTTTGTTATGTAATTTTTAGTTGTAAGTATATTATAGTTCTTTCTTTAAAGTCGAATTAAAAATTATTAAATAAATTATCATATTTTTATTTTTGTTGTTATCTGATATGAAGCTCGTAGGAAAAATGTTGTTCCTAACAAGTGCGCAAAGTGCTTTTCCGCACGCAAGAACTTATCCGAACTCCGCTTCGCGTCGTTCGTCCAACTGTACTTGCGTGCGGAAAAGTATCACTTTGCGCACTTGTTAGGAAAATAACTATTTCTACTGAGGTTTTATAATAAAAAACTTAATTTTAACATTTTATTACCTATGTGTCATTTACACCTTTCATGTCAAAAAAATCGAAATTCTAAAGATTTTTTTGTCAAAAACTGCGACAAATATAAAAGTAAAAATGAGTGATTTAGAGGTCTCAGACATTGAAAATGCCGCAAATGAGGCAATGGTGTACCTTGTTCCCCAAAAATCAAGAAGTTTGTATGAGGGCACATACGAAAAATTCAAAAAATGGTGTGAAGAAAAAAAGGTAAAAAACTTATCAGAAAAAGTCTTTTTGGCATATTTTTCACTATTATCCGATGCCTATAAGCCATCAACTTTGTGGAGTACTTACTCAATGCTTCGAACGATGGTTTATTTGAATAAAAATGTTGAGATGAAGACATTAACAAATCTAATCGCATTTTTAAAAAGAAAATCTACGGGGTATAAACCCAAAAAGTCGAAAGTTTTTTCTAAGGAACAAATAGAAAGGTTTGTCAAAGAAGCAGACGATAAGAACTATTTATTGGACAAAGTCATACTTATTGTGGGAATCTCTGGAGCATGTCGCAGAGAAGAACTCGCATATTTAAATATGAATAATATCGAAATTTCGGAGTCTTTAATTAAAATATCCATTCCAAACACTAAAACAAATGTTGCAAGAAGCTTTGTAATTAGCGAAGGCTCTATTGACGGCATCAACTTCTTGAATATTTTCCGAAAGTACGCGCAGTTACGTCCAGCACACATAACCCATGAAAGATTTTTTATCGCATACAGAAACTCCAAATGTTCCAGACTTCCAGTGGGTATTAATACCATTGGAGCAACACCAAAGAAAATTGCTGAGTTTTTGGAGTTTCCAAACGCTAAAGAATATACAGGCCACTGCTTTCGAAGATCTTCAGCAACTTTTTTAGCTGACTCTGGAGCGGATATATTGATGCTGAAGCGACATGGAGGTTGGCGGTCAAATACCGTGGCTGAGGGGTATATAGACGATTCTTTAGAAAATAAAAGAAAAATTTCCGAAAAAATTCGTGGTGAAAAATCTTTGGACGCTAACAACAAACGTGTTAAATCCAATGAATCCGAGTGTTCTACCAGCTCTACTAGTGGCATGGGTTTAATTGATATTGCTATTGCAGATTCTATTTCAAGTTCAAATTCCTCATCAATTTCACAAAGAGAAATATCTCAACGTACTGTTTTAGGTTACCCCAGCATTAATTTTAATAATATAAGTAACTGTACTGTTAATATTTATAATAAATAGGTAAAACTATAGTCTGTGTTTATGTAGCTATTATTTGTAAATAATTACTTATTATTAGCTGTTTCATTTGCCCCTTTCAAAAATTGACACTTGCCAAAAAATATTAAATTATACCTAGTCTGTGGTTACGTTTTAATTGTAAATAATTACCTGCGTTACTTTTAAGCACGTTGCTCCTGGTAACGTGCTTAAAAGTTTTTTAAGCACGCTGCGCTTAAAAGGAGGTTATTAAAAAACCATAATGACAATCGAAAAGAGGTTATTATAAAACGTCAGTAGAAAAATATTATTTATTACTATTAGTGACTTAAATTTTACAGACAATTACAGTACTTACCACAAAGTGGATACATACATTGACGGCTGCCCCTTTCCCCAGGAGAGAGCTGCTCCCAATTAAATGCCAATATTAAAAAGCGATATCTCAAAAATGGTAACTCTTAGGAAGCTGAAATACTGGATACATTTTATGACGGATGGCACAAAGATTTTTAACAATAATTACATAATCAGGTAACTTTGACTGAGACAGTAATGATATTGACAAACATAATTTACTCACATTCAAATAACTTGGTTAGCTTTTGTACATAGCTTGTATACTTTTGTACAAGTTTGCACATGTTTACACAAATTTGTACAAGTTTGTACAAGTTTGCACAAGTTTGCACAAGTTTGCACAAGTTTGCACTAGTTTGTACAAACTTGTACATACTTGTACACACTTGTACAGGCCTGTACAAATTTGTATAAGCGTGTACAACCTTGTACCGTGCGAGCAAAAATTATTTGCATCAAAGAGGGCCTTGCATCTAAGGACGTAATGCTTAGCCGTAGAACTTAATACGTGTTGGGTGTCAGTAACTACCGGAATTAATAATCAAACAGTTATGCAGTCATCATTGACAGTCGTTACAAGTAATTTGATTCATCGCTAATTTTTCCAATTTCTTGAACAATTCACCCAATGGGCTTTACGGAAGCACAAAACATTCATTCATTGCCTGAAAAGAACCGTGGCTGTGTTTAGGGAAACAGGTTCTATACAACACAAAAAAGGAGCCAGGAAGACCATCTGTAAGAATAGAAGAACTTGCGTTCGTGAAATAATGCAAAATACGCCAACAAATTGTATAAGACGCCTGTCCCAAGAAGTGGGAAGATCTTAGGGAACATGCAGGACTATTCTTAAGAAGGAAAAAGGAAGGATTATCCAAGAATGTGGTAACATTTCTCCAGAGATGTTGGTCAATACTTTCGAAAATATGAAGAGGCGTGTGAATTTATGCTTGGAGCATGTCGGTGGCCAATTTCAGCAATTTATGTAATTATTTTTCTTTTTCTTTCTGTATATTATTACTTTATTAATTTTGTAAACAACAAAAATAAATTTGTATTTGTCTACTTATTTTATTACTCATTAGTTTGGCATATTATGTCATAATATGAATTTGACCAAATTTTAACCTAGATTTGGTTAGATATATCGTCCCCATATCATTGTGATCTAAACGAAGCCCTACGTTTTTTAATCCAAGCCCTCTTTGATGCAAATAATTTTTGCTAAAAATGATTTGCATAATAATAGTTATAATAATATAATAATAATAATAATAATAATAATAATAATAATAATAATAATAATAATAATAATAATAATAATAATAATTTGAAGAAATAGTCCATGCTTAAAGTGGAGTTGAAAGTATGAAAAGGGAAAGAAAAACACAAAGTCTTCCTCCACTAGTTTAATGGAAAAAAATAATTCCAAATATTAAGGGTCTCTACATGTTTCGAACGTAGAAACGTTCATCTTCAGGAGACAGAAAGTTTTAAATCTATGCTGATGGTGTTAGCAAAAAGAGAAATTTCAGTTTCTCTTTTGCTAACACCATCAGCATAGATTTAAAACTTTCTGTCTCCTGAAGATGAACGTTTCTACGTTCGAAACATGTAGAGACCCTTAATATTTGGAATTATTTTTTTCCATTAAACTAGTGGAGGAAGACTTTGTGTTTTTCTTTCCCTTTTCAATAATAATAATAATAATAATAATAATAATAATAATAATAATAATAATAATAATAATAATAATTTATCATAATAATATTATTTTAAAATAAAAGTAAAAAGTTTTAAGCACAAAACTGTAAATACTGGTTTGTGGGGATTTGCATGTTTATATCGAAAGTGAATCTAAACGTGTAAAAATTCGTCTGTCTGTAGCCCTTCCAGGATTTGTCAGCCGTACAAATGTAAATACCTCAGACCAAGTGGTCTGAGGTAAATACCATCCCTTTAACGCTTTGACTTAAAATTTATCAGCCGTCGCTTGCGGAAAATATTTCTTTTCGCGCTCATCAATATCAATTTATAGTTTTATGAAAGCTACAATCCTAATTAAAGCATTCTGTAGAGCTTTCTAAATTTGCTAGTTCTAATTTATTCATAACAACACATAATAATTTACGAGATAAATCACAGGACCTATGCCCTGCTACGGGACAATTCCCTTGGCTATTCACGGTGGAAAAAGGCATGCTAATAGAAAACTGTTTTGAATATTGCCTGCACGCTTGGAGTTGTTCGGCGTTTTTGTTTTTACTTTACCTTTCATTTGCCGTCGTCGGCGTCGGTCATCGCGTCGCGTGTCCTTCGTATAGAAATAAATTTACGGTTCTGTTCATTGATAATAATTTAAAAATTTAGTAAAAAACAGTGCTTCTCAGACTCCTGTTTCACGAACAACCACCAAAAAACTAAGTAGTACTTCTCCCCAATTTAAAGGGCCTCGTAAATCTGACCATTGCAATGATAAGGAAACGAAGAGAGCCGAAGAAGCCTATGAAATACTTAAGAAACATTCGACAAGAGATGAATTTGCAACTTATGGTGAACATGTAGGAAACGAATTAAGAAAACTAATATAAGTTCAATTGCTCAGACCATGTCAAAACATTACATTAATGATATTTTATTTGATGCAGCATTGGGCAAGTTTGATACACCGCCTCCTGCTCCTTCTCAATCGATTTATAGGTCTCCAATGCTAACTCCTACACACTCAATGCAAAATTATTCTACTCTAGTACCTTCGTCAGATGACACCTCTTCTCTTTCTTTACCACAAGAACCACAATGTAAAAATCCTTTCGATACTTCTACAAAACCGACATCACAAAAAAATTTATCATTTCTTGATATTCTTAATGACTTGTAAAATTAAGTTTTTTTATATTTTATTGTATGTAGAGTATATAGCTATTCAACGAAATATGGTAATTCAAATAAATAAGTTAAGCCAGTAAGTATTACTTACCTTAATGTAGTCCTTCAGTATACTTGACTAATCGCTTCACATACTTCAGGAATAAAAATAGATATAGTTGAGTCAGAAATCCTATATAAGTACATCAGTGAACGATAGATAGGAGTCTCCAGTTGCTAAAAATCTCAGCGTGTAATGGAGCTCTACTTCAGCTAGTATACTGTTCCGAAAATGTGTATCCGCCTTCGATATCAGGGGAGCTAACCTTATTTAAAACGTAATTAAAATATTGTTTACTCATTCGCGTAAAATTTATAAAGTCATCTGCAAGAAGTTTTTGAAAAAAATCATCACGAGGGATCTCACTGTTTAAAAAAAGCTGTCTACACCATATTTTTTTCTGTTTACGCTTCTTTTTAGCTTTTAGCAAGACGAGGTAAGCCGCGGCCGCAAGTATTTCCACCGACATTTTCGAACAAACTGACAAAATTCAAGCAACTAGTTGCGCGTATGTAAATAGGTTAAACACATACGGCGCCAACATATGTTCGCAGCATGCGACTTAAAATATCTGAGGTAGCAATATAGTTGCTTGCGGCAAGCAACTAAATCGCCATAGTTGCCTCAATGTAAGACCGCCTTTACGCTTTCGGAGCATTGTTACACCAAATTTGATAAGACTGAGAAAATGCTTGCTAAATCTTTCGTAACCTTACCATTTTTAGGACACACATCAATAATTTGTGCGAGATTGTTGAGAGATTTTAATAAAAATCTGTTCATATCTTTCAAATCTAACAATACGGTGGCTTCCATATTTTTACATCTCACAGATAAAGTCGACAATTTAAACAAGAGTGGTGTATATAGGTTGCAGTGTGATTCCTGCCCCGCAGAGTATATGTGTCAAACAGGGAGAACTTTTTAAAAACGAATTAAAGAACATCTTAGATCATAAGGAATAACCCATGATAATAAATCTAGATTTGGGACACATGAAAATCATTATTTTTACCCTGCATCTCATTTTACAGTTCTTCAAACTCATAATAAAAATTTTAAATTAAATATTTTGGAAAAGTTAGAAATAGCAGTTTCCCAATCCAATTCCTTTACCACGAACCTCAACAAACCTACCTCTATCATCTTTAAAAGTCATGCCAGATTGATTGGTAATTTTTAAAGGAGATAGTACGATCCACTATTTATCATTTCTATATCTCTACCATTTTGAGTTGCATACCAACGCATTAATGTTTGAATTTTTAAATCTAAATGTTGTTTACCAGTTACCTCGTAAGGCATCAGTGTCTTTTGGAATTACTGGTTATATTTTGTTTTGTTTTGTTTTGTTTTAAATTAGTGTCGTTTGACTTGTAATGTTGTGTCTTGACTGTCCAGTAGACTAATTTTTTTTTAAACCTGTAAATAATGTAACCAGTTTATTAATGTTTAAGTTTTGACCTACCTTTTATTACTACAGGTTAACCCTGATGATGGTTTTTAACCGAAATGCGTAGGCAGTAGAATTTATATTTTTATATAATAAAAAAGGTGAACAACGCACTTGCGCGCTTCTCATTCAGTTTAGTAAAGAATCGTGTTGTAGATAAAATTTTCCAAAATAGCAAAATCGACTAAAAATATTTACTACAAAACCAAAACAACATTAAGCCTGGTATTTATGATGCAAGAAAGAATATTTATGAAGTGCTTCTCCTATTTTATACTAGTAGCGGTCAGGAGCCAATATGTGCAGAGCGAAAATAGCTTTCTGGAAAATATGGAGCTGTAAATATTGGGATTCTAGCCCTAGGATATTGGTCTATTGCATATTGATTGCAAGAACTTTTAGAAAAATGCAAACAATATTTTGCTGCATTGGTGAATTTTGATTTTATACTAAACCACAGGATACACAAAACGTGTATCACACTTGAATAAATTTTATTTATATTTTAAAGTGCTTTAAATTTATATTACCATTTCTTAATTAGTAAATGACTTAAAGTTCAGTTATTCATTTTTTAAAATTAATACGAATTTACCTAATCAGTTTGGATTTAGAGATAAACTGGAAACAGAGAATGCAAGCTTTAATGATACTCAGTTTATTTCGAAATATTTAAACGAAGGCAAAAAGTTATCGACATCGTCTTAAGGTGCGGTTACATCTGACATTTATTACATGATATTACAGACATATTATAAATGTAAACGCTAAGGAATTTCTATCCGAGATATAAATTTCAATATTCAGCAATAAATGTTCATACACTTCTCCCACTAGGTGTAAACACCGAATATTTTTATGTTTTAACTCGCGCGACACATATCGCCGAAGTTGAGCAGCGGTCTACTTTTGAATAAGTGTCGCGACGGTAAAGGGAAGATGAGTGTAGTAAATAGGAATAAAAAATAGTGATTTTAAAAGTCGAAATTGAGGAACTCATTGATTTATACCACGCCAAACCCGAACTCTGGGATATTAAAAGTAAGGTTTATATAGAGATCGAATAAAAAAGCAAAATGCTGTAATTGCAATCTCAGAGAAGTTAAATACTACTGTTGAAGAAATTACAAGAAAAATCCATAACTTAAGAAACCAGTTTAATGGTGAATTAAAAAAAACCATAAAGAAAAAAGGTGGAGATGGCATCGATGACTTGTACATTTCAAAATGGCCCTACTTTAATTCCCTTTTGTTTTTTACAAGGGGGTTCAGTATGTAGATCATCAGTCAGATCATCAGATTTGTGGCCAAATCTTTAAAATCAACTGCTTTCATACGCATAAAATTAAAAAAATTGCATTGGATCTTCAATAACTAATTTAGTCATTAGCCTGTTAAAAACACCTTCGCTTTCTCGTCTCAGAATCCACTCACGAACCCAAATAGAGCGTTTTTTCTTCATTTTTCTCGACATTTCCGCAATAATCACAATGGCTGCAAATTTTTGTGTTGCTAATTTTATCGCGTTGGATTATTGAATAGTAGCTGACAGAAGTATACGATGAACGATATAAATATAAGTGGCAGATAATGCAGATATAAACAACTGATACATTTCTAGCAATACATTTATGTCAGAACACGTTTACAAACTATACGACAGATTTGTATTATAGAAAAATTGAGCAATTTATGTCCAGATGTAAACTTCCAGTGCTAGTTTATGTCCGACACCCGATATTTATGTCCCGATAGAAGTGGCAGATGTAACCGCACCTTTAGATTTACAACAAGCATTTATAGATATTGATAGAGTATCACACATTAAACTTTTATCTAATAGAATCTAATCGAGCTAGAGGATTGCGTACAATTTGTTAAAAATGTACTTATCAGTTAAAGAACAAAAAATAAAAAAATATTATTTCGATAATAAAACAACTACTTCTTTAATTTGCGGTGTTCCTCAGGGTACTGTCTTGGGACCAATTTTCTTCTTTATTGTCATGATATTAAAATCAAAGTTAGAAGGAAAAAATATTTTCATATGCAGATGATACTGTACTAATAATAATATCAGCTAATATTAGGAATTTCCATAGTAAAAAACAACTTAAGTTGCCTTAAACTTGAATTTAAATAAAACAAAAAACAAACCCGAACAAACCCGAACAAACTTACCTTTTTCTTTTTATAAAGATACTCAATCAAATAATATAAAAGAAATTAAAATTCATAATTCAAATTGCTTAAAAATATCAGATATTGTTATTATTAACTACATGGCAACTTCCATAATCACTTATAATCTCCCTAGCAGCAGAATTATTACCGATAATTTTTTTCAAGGTCACGAATGGTTGAGTAAAACCGAGAAAAAAATTATCGGGAATTAATTCTGATGCGTGGGAGATTCGGTAAGAAAATTTCATAAATTGGAGTTTATTTTAATATGATGATGAGATGATGAGACCTACGACCTATTCTCAATTTATATTATAAGTTAGCAAGAAAATGTATTTTGATTTTATTCTGAGTGACGTTGGCCAATAGATATAAAGCACTTCATTTTTGACAGAAAATTATCACTTATTAATTTTATTAGGTTTATAGACTATCGCGATAGTCTTCCGTCGCTATATGCAACGCAAACAAAAAGGAGCCTTCTAATTGGTTGAAAATAAATTTATGAAATTTTCGCGATAGTCTATAGCCTATTAACCTAATAAAATTATTAAGTGATACTTTTTCTGTCAAAAATAAAGTGCTTTTTTATGGCAAACGTCACTCAGTAATATAATAAAATCAAAATACATTTTTTTTAAAACCGACCGGAAAATATACACTTTCTGGACAATTTTTCGTCTAGAAAATAACCTTTTTCCGATCGCAAGACCGAAAAAGTTACGTTAGAGACTGGAAAAGATTTTTCCGGTCCCTGTTTTTTGTTTTTCCAATCGGTCTTTGATAATACGAGCTACCTTGATTTCGTTACTATGACAACATTTCGATGTATTGTCGAGTAACAGTTCGTTGTTGATTTTTAATTTGTTGTTTATGTCAAACTTGGTTCGCGAGTTTGCAAATTTACCAATATGAATTTAGATTTTGAATTATCCGACACGGAAAATGAGTTTTCAGAAGAAATTTTGGAAGCAGCAAGGAAAGCGACTTACGATATATTGCCAGTAAAATCAAAAGCCCGTTACGAGAAGTCCTACGACGCATTTAAAAATAATATAAAATAATTTAATGTAAGTATATCGAAGGTAAGCAGGTCTTAAAAAAAATATTGTACGTCATGCAACCGAAAATTAGTGTTTTTCAGGTCTCTCCAAGCTTCCAGGACTCGCCTACGGCTCGCCCTGAAAATGCTTGTCTCGACCTGAAAAACACTATTTTCCGGTCTTGTAACGTAAATTACTATTGTTGCTAACTTATAATTTTTATTAAGAATAGGTCGTAGGTCTTATAATCTCATCATATTAAAAGAAACTCCAATTTATGAAATTTTCTTACCGAATCTCCCACGCAGCAAAATTAATTCCCGATAATTTTTTTCAAGGTCACTCATGTTTTTGTTGATAGAAAATTTTCCTCGTCTTCGACTCGGAATAATTTTCTATCAACAAAACCATTCGTGACCTTGAAAAAAATTATCGGTAATAATTCTGCTGCTAGGGAGATTATAAGTGATAGTCTCCCGTCGCTATAAGCAACGCAAACAAAAAGGAGCCTTCTAATTGGTTGAAAATAAATTTATGAAATTTTCAAATTAACACAATTACGAAAAGATTAAGAAACACTTTATATAAGTTTAGACTTTTAAAAAATATTGTGAATAAAAAACTTTGTTTAATGTTTTATTTTTGTAATAATAATATCTTGCAAATATATTTTATTTTCTTTAAAAATATTGTTCGTTCCTAATAATATTCTAAATTTAAAACAATTTTATTACATAATATTTTCTATTTTTATAAAAAATTACTACATATCGGAGATTTTACTCATATACACGAAACAATACAAAACCAATCTTTGTTTATATTATCATAATTTTAATTTAACAGTTTTAAAAAATAATGCTTTGTTTGTTGGTATTTAAATTTTTAATAATAATTCAAAAAATCTTCAAACATTAATCAGAAAATTAAAATCGTGAATTTATACCAAGGCAAGCCAATTGGCAAATATATCATTTATTTGTATTATAATTTTTAATTTTTTTTTAATTATCTTATTTATATACCTACTTATACTATTTTTTTAATGAATTTTTTTTAAATTGCTTATATTTATAAACATATTTTTAATTTAATTAAACTTAAGAATTTAAATCATACATATAAACGTTTTCATTAGAAAACCATACCGGCCTATCATAAGATAGCACTGACATCCTAAATTAGAACCTATTAGGAAAATATTCCAATAATAAAAATCTTCCTAAATTGTCACAAAACTCTTCCAGAAACAATTAACAACAGGCATAAAGTTTGAACGCAAACAGACCGACGTCATCCAATTACAAACAAGTATTTTATTTGGCAGTCGGGAGTAGGGCTGGGTGATATTGAAATTCCAATATCGAATATCGATATTAAAAAAATATCGATATATCGATATTTTATTTTTTAAATATCGTTATTCGATATATCGATAAAAATATCGATATATCAAATTTTTGCCCAGCCCTAGTCGGGAGGCTGTTTATAATGTTATTTTTATTTCATTAACTTAAATAGGACATAACATGTTAGAAACAGGAAACAAGACTCGAGAAGGTAACGCGACGTGCTGAACGCAATTGGTCGCTGTCGATTCGTTGGTTTGCGATGACGTAGCTATTGGGATTTCGTGTGTTTTTATGAAGGAGTACATTTCGTTTAATTATTTTTTTTATTAATAATTTAAAGTTTTAAAAACTAAAACTTTTTTTTTGGTCTATGCGGTAGGTATAACAATTATTTATTTAAAACCGAGTTTAAAACATTAATACAGTTTCTGAAAGTCGTAATTCGGGCCCTGGAAGACAGGAAGGTGGTGTTAGGCACTTTCCTGGATTTGTTAAAAGCATATGATTGTCTGGATTATAATATATTATAGCAAAATTGCGGAGGTATGGAGTAAGGGGCAGTGCTTTGCGCTGGGTTACATCCTACCGATATGGTAGATCACAGAAAGTAGAAATAATATCAGATGGTCAAAAGCACCAGTCAAATGTGTTAACTCTTGATCGGGGTGTACCTCAGGGAAGTATTGTTGTTTTTAATATACTTGAATGATCTACCTATTATACTGAACTCGCAGAGCGACATGGTCAACTATGCATGGGGTGCCTGATTTGGTTCACATCACCAATTAGTTGCTTGAAAGGTCTGAGGATTGGTTTCTGAAAAATAATTTAATTCTAAACGAGGAAAAATTATATATTGTTTAAAACAATACATTTAAATATAGATATTGATAATCTTACTTTAAACAATTGAAATGTAAATTTAGCACATAATACAACGTTTTTTCCCCATACATAATACAAAGTTTCTAGGAGTCTTTGTGGACGTGCACGCGGATAGCGCGCAACTTGGGAACCTGTAGCAATCTAGACGAATTGGTGCGCGAGAGCCGCGCGTTCGCTGCGCAGTGCGCTAATGTATACGCACCATTATGATATCGCGGAATTCTTGAATCGAAATATCTGATACATGTATGTTAATGTTAGAATTTCGAGAGGTCATTATATTATATTTATATTTTTTCTTTTCTTTAGTTGTATTATTTTCATTTTAATTTGTATTTTGTTAAACGATAAATATGTCATTTTAGATATATTGTGATAACAATGTCTTTGTCAGAAAGTGGTATTGTGGCATAAATGTTCTTTTAAAAAAAAGTTTCTAACGCAATTTCATTCTTTGTATATTATATTTCTTTGTACACTATACTTTTTCTGAAATATGGGTTATTATTATTATTATTATTATTATTATTATTATTATTATTAGTATTATTATTATTATTATTATTATTATTATTATTATTATTATTATTATTATTATTATTATTATTATTTAATATTAGTAGTAAACGGTTTGAAATCACCTTTTAAAACTTAATTGAAATTTTCCAACTATACAATAAATTTTCCGAATTAAAACAATAACCCATATATTGAGAATATTTTTATATAGTATTCTGCAAAGACAATATTCTGTGGAAGTTCATTTAACGACAAAATATAAAATACAGCAAGATTTAACCGAAAGCTCTCGAAAATGTATTTTCCCATTATAAATCGTTTAGCGATTTGGGGTTACGGAGCCGGGCAGCAATATAGTGGAAGGCAGTCTCAGTACAGCTCGAGGCAAACAGATAATGAACCCAAATAACTAAGCTTTTCCCTTTTTGCTGGAACGCCCTCCCTCCTGTTTTTTTTTTGGTGAATTTTACGAGGGAATCATGGCAAGTAAAAATATGTATTTTATTCATTTTATATAGATAGGAATGATTTTAAGCAATAAAGACGTTACACTAAAGATTGTTTTTTTGATTTACTTACCAAACAAGTCTTATGTTGATACATATATATATTCTATCAAGGTAAATTATTATTATAAAATAAAATTGTTAATGATCCAATAGACTTTTATGTAGGTGGATTTATGGGTTTAAGAATCTTAGGGAGCAAATGAAACCCAAATTTTAATTTGCCGACGTTTCGGAAAATATATTTCCTTCCTCAGAGCTCTGAAACAATAGGATTATCCTTGATATATAAAAGAGTAACACAGTCACAAATGGGTGTCATTTTTCTTTTATATCTCATGGTGTTAAAGAGAAAAAGAAAACTTTTAGAAATGACGCGCAAATAAAAAGGAGAGAAAGAGAAAAATTTTCTCATTTAAATAAAATAAAATAAAACAGGGACCAAGGGTGAACCAAAAAAAAATCAAAACAACAACAAGGTAAACACATACAGTTAAAGTGGGCTCCACGAGTCATAATGGTAAAAAAACCAATGATAAAACATACAATTAGGACACATAACGGTAAAAGGGTTATAACATAACAAACAACACCGTAAACAATTATTAGTAGTTTTTTAAAATTTTTGCAGTTTAACCTGTGCAAGGTGAGAACCAACTGATTTGTTTATCAGGTATTGGTATTAGCGGTGATGATGTAGAAATAAATTATTGTTGTACATCTCTTTTTTTTCCTTCTCGTTTTTTCAATTAACCCTCAGTAATTCATTCATATTTTAATTTAATAATGTCTTTAAAACTTAAGGCTTACGATGCAAAAACTCCCTCGCGCCGCCAACACCTAGGGATTCGTTGTGCCGGAAAAATTCCATGTGGCTAGGCCTGGTAAGGTTGTTAATCGCCTAAAGTACAAAGAGAGAGATAGAGAAAAGTGCCCTAATATCGCACACTTTTTTTCTGAAGCTGATATCTAACTTAAAAAAAATAGTTTGATATAACCAAATTAGGGTATTGATAATATTGTTATTACTAAAGCAATATATAACTGAAAGAATTATATTTTTCAAATAGTTTCTTATAAACTTAAAAAATAACAATTTAAAACATTTTTGACTAAAACTAATATGGTAGGCTACCATATGCGATATTGGGGTCTAACGATATTAGGCAACTTTCTCCTGATAAGCCGAAAACGCAATTCCATACTTCTTACGGCGTTAACTGCTGCCAGCATTGACTGTTTATCCCATTTTTTTCGTTTATTTTGTGATGCCATTTTATCTGGAACAAATTAGGAACAATAAACTAAATTGTATATTTAAGGTTCCAAATATCGCACAGAGCGATATTGGGAAACCTTTACCGGTGCGATATTGGGGCACCTAGCACATAATATGAGGTTAAGTAAAAAAAAAATAGTCACAATTAGTTTTCGCCACAATTGTATTATTATAATAAGCCAAACATACCTACTTAACCATAATATATAGGGGTTAAAACATTTTACTTACCCGTTTTGCAAAAAAAACACTTCCTATTAGAGTAAAATAAAAACTCACAATCGACTTGCATAACAAACGACATACTGCCGCCATCTATTAGCTTTTAATGGCACTGAACCTAATGCATGGCATTCGGTGAGCATTTTCCTTAGTCGCAATATAGATATCTACCTATAAAATGATTTAGTTTTTAAAAAATCCCACTGTTCGGTATTGGGGAACCGTGCGATATTAGGGTACTTTCCTCTATATAATAAATCACAATAAATATATCTCGCTCTTATACTAGCTCACAAGAAATTTTGTGTCTTTGCCAGATCTCCAAATCAGGCCGCGATTGGCGGACTTTCATGTGCTTTATTTCGGCTAGCCGGATAGTGCCAATCAAGTTAGTCCTTCGTCTTTGCTACCGCTACCAGATACCAGATGGCTGCTGTTTTACTGAGGTTTTCTCTGTCGATCTTTTTACTTTCTTTAAAATATATGTCCATGATAATTTAATTATTGTTGTAGGTTAGGTGGTTGGTTTAATTACATGGAGGCACACGACGATTTAGCCTCTGGAGCAGACGAGGTTTTTATTGTTCGTATTTTGACAACACCGAAAACTTTCAATATGGAGCCTCCCCGACGTGGTTCTTTTGTTGCAGGAAACATCTTTTTCTTTACGTTCTGAAAGTGGAAACGATAACATTATTAAAAAAAAAACTCGACGCCAGAAGTAAATACAACCTATACAGTCATGTCAAAAATAAAACCGTTTTTTTTAACATTTGCACCCGCATTTACGAACGTGGTTTAAATTTATTCCATCAAAATATTTAGTCTTATAGTCTCCAAAATGTGTTGTTACCCATTGTTTTCACACCCCATATTACGATATTTTCTAGTTATTTGATGTTTTTGTCAATATTTTTAGTTTTTTTAAGGAAACAGTACGTAGTACGTATGAAAAGACTTTTTCCTCATCCAATTCTAAACATCAAGTTTAATTACCTATTGCTTTAAAGTTTCTATTTGATATTTACTACAAAAGTTTAATGGTTTTCTTGCTTACAAAATTGCTAAAATATTTGTAAATACTTAATTCTACATGAATACGTGTGATAATAGATATCTAGGTACACATATTTACTTCTACTTATAAAGCAATACTTTACTAAACAGTAAACGCTAATAGTGTTCAATACATTTATTCCATTAGCTTATAACATAATATAAAAACCCTCGTATAATAAACTATATTAAGTAACGAATGATGAGACAAGGGATTCCAGAAAAGCTGGCAAACACTTAACAATCAATCCGGTCGACCACAATTCAGGTACACTCTTGAATCCAAAGTATTAAATTAAATCTTTTTCGCTAAATGAAAAGTAAGCTGATTAGATACAGTATGTATTTACGAATAGTGACATACCCTAAAAATAGTTTTGATAAGGGTGAAGGGATAGATTTATTTTGGTATATTAATAATGTTGGTTAATTTTCCAAACTGTTAAAGGGTTCAGTTGAACAATAAAAAAATCGCACAATACTATAACTGTTTAATTTGAAGAAATAGTCCATACTTAAAGTGGAGTTGAAAGTATGAAAAGGAAAGAAAAACACAAAGTCTTCTTCCACAAAATTTAATAGAATAAAAAATTCTTAGTTTAAAGGTATCTACATGCTACGAACGTAGAAACGTTTATGATCAGGAGACAGAAAACTTTATTTTATGCTGATGGTGTTAGCAAAAGAGAAAATCAGAACCTTAATGGAGCTTCGTTAAAGAATTTTCGATATTTATATAAAAACTAAATTGCAATGAAGTGGATCTATTTCACAAAATTACACTTTACATTTTAATGACTCGAAAATCCTCATCAGGATTATAAGACAATGTGCGGCTTTCCACTTCCTGAAATTAAATTAGCAGAGTTTGGAACAATGTTGTTAAGCAAGTTAGATTATGGCAACAGTATTTAAATTGTACATTAAAAGTCAGCGGGTGTACTAACAAAGGCGTTTTCGAAACCGCAACCAATGCAGATATAAACAACTGATACATTTCTAGCAATACATTTATGTCAGAACACGTTTACAAACTATACGACAGATTTGTATTATAGAAAAATTGAGCAATTTATGTCCAGATGTAAACTTCCAGTGCTAGTTTATGTCCGACACCCGATATTTATGTCCCGATAGAAGTGGCAGATGTAACCGCACCTTTAGATTTACAACAAGCATTTATAGATATTGATAGAGTATCACACATTAAACTTTTATCTAATAGAATCTAATCGAGCTAGAGGATTGCGTACAATTTGTTAAAAATGTACTTATCAGTTAAAGAACAAAAAATAAAAAAATATTATTTCGATAATAAAACAACTACTTCTTTAATTTGCGGTGTTCCTCAGGGTACTGTCTTGGGACCAATTTTCTTCTTTATTGTCATGATATTAAAATCAAAGTTAGAAGGAAAAAATATTTTCATATGCAGATGATACTGTACTAATAATAATATCAGCTAATATTAGGAATTTCCATAGTAAAAAACAACTTAAGTTGCCTTAAACTTGAATTTAAATAAAACAAAAAACAAACCCGAACAAACCCGAACAAACTTACCTTTTTCTTTTTATAAAGATACTCAATCAAATAATATAAAAGAAATTAAAATTCATAATTCAAATTGCTTAAAAATATCAGATATTGTTATTATTAACTACATGGCAACTTCCATAATCACTTATAATCTCCCTAGCAGCAGAATTATTACCGATAATTTTTTTCAAGGTCACGAATGGTTGAGTAAAACCGAGAAAAAAATTATCGGGAATTAATTCTGATGCGTGGGAGATTCGGTAAGAAAATTTCATAAATTGGAGTTTATTTTAATATGATGATGAGATGATGAGACCTACGACCTATTCTCAATTTATATTATAAGTTAGCAAGAAAATGTATTTTGATTTTATTCTGAGTGACGTTGGCCAATAGATATAAAGCACTTCATTTTTGACAGAAAATTATCACTTATTAATTTTATTAGGTTTATAGACTATCGCGATAGTCTTCCGTCGCTATATGCAACGCAAACAAAAAGGAGCCTTCTAATTGGTTGAAAATAAATTTATGAAATTTTCGCGATAGTCTATAGCCTATTAACCTAATAAAATTATTAAGTGATACTTTTTCTGTCAAAAATAAAGTGCTTTTTTATGGCAAACGTCACTCAGTAATATAATAAAATCAAAATACATTTTTTTTAAAACCGACCGGAAAATATACACTTTCTGGACAATTTTTCGTCTAGAAAATAACCTTTTTCCGATCGCAAGACCGAAAAAGTTACGTTAGAGACTGGAAAAGATTTTTCCGGTCCCTGTTTTTTGTTTTTCCAATCGGTCTTTGATAATACGAGCTACCTTGATTTCGTTACTATGACAACATTTCGATGTATTGTCGAGTAACAGTTCGTTGTTGATTTTTAATTTGTTGTTTATGTCAAACTTGGTTCGCGAGTTTGCAAATTTACCAATATGAATTTAGATTTTGAATTATCCGACACGGAAAATGAGTTTTCAGAAGAAATTTTGGAAGCAGCAAGGAAAGCGACTTACGATATATTGCCAGTAAAATCAAAAGCCCGTTACGAGAAGTCCTACGACGCATTTAAAAATAATATAAAATAATTTAATGTAAGTATATCGAAGGTAAGCAGGTCTTAAAAAAAATATTGTACGTCATGCAACCGAAAATTAGTGTTTTTCAGGTCTCTCCAAGCTTCCAGGACTCGCCTACGGCTCGCCCTGAAAATGCTTGTCTCGACCTGAAAAACACTATTTTCCGGTCTTGTAACGTAAATTACTATTGTTGCTAACTTATAATTTTTATTAAGAATAGGTCGTAGGTCTTATAATCTCATCATATTAAAAGAAACTCCAATTTATGAAATTTTCTTACCGAATCTCCCACGCAGCAAAATTAATTCCCGATAATTTTTTTCAAGGTCACTCATGTTTTTGTTGATAGAAAATTTTCCTCGTCTTCGACTCGGAATAATTTTCTATCAACAAAACCATTCGTGACCTTGAAAAAAATTATCGGTAATAATTCTGCTGCTAGGGAGATTATAAGTGATAGTCTCCCGTCGCTATAAGCAACGCAAACAAAAAGGAGCCTTCTAATTGGTTGAAAATAAATTTATGAAATTTTCAAATTAACACAATTACGAAAAGATTAAGAAACACTTTATATAAGTTTAGACTTTTAAAAAATATTGTGAATAAAAAACTTTGTTTAATGTTTTATTTTTGTAATAATAATATCTTGCAAATATATTTTATTTTCTTTAAAAATATTGTTCGTTCCTAATAATATTCTAAATTTAAAACAATTTTATTACATAATATTTTCTATTTTTATAAAAAATTACTACATATCGGAGATTTTACTCATATACACGAAACAATACAAAACCAATCTTTGTTTATATTATCATAATTTTAATTTAACAGTTTTAAAAAATAATGCTTTGTTTGTTGGTATTTAAATTTTTAATAATAATTCAAAAAATCTTCAAACATTAATCAGAAAATTAAAATCGTGAATTTATACCAAGGCAAGCCAATTGGCAAATATATCATTTATTTGTATTATAATTTTTAATTTTTTTTTAATTATCTTATTTATATACCTACTTATACTATTTTTTTAATGAATTTTTTTTAAATTGCTTATATTTATAAACATATTTTTAATTTAATTAAACTTAAGAATTTAAATCATACATATAAACGTTTTCATTAGAAAACCATACCGGCCTATCATAAGATAGCACTGACATCCTAAATTAGAACCTATTAGGAAAATATTCCAATAATAAAAATCTTCCTAAATTGTCACAAAACTCTTCCAGAAACAATTAACAACAGGCATAAAGTTTGAACGCAAACAGACCGACGTCATCCAATTACAAACAAGTATTTTATTTGGCAGTCGGGAGTAGGGCTGGGTGATATTGAAATTCCAATATCGAATATCGATATTAAAAAAATATCGATATATCGATATTTTATTTTTTAAATATCGTTATTCGATATATCGATAAAAATATCGATATATCAAATTTTTGCCCAGCCCTAGTCGGGAGGCTGTTTATAATGTTATTTTTATTTCATTAACTTAAATAGGACATAACATGTTAGAAACAGGAAACAAGACTCGAGAAGGTAACGCGACGTGCTGAACGCAATTGGTCGCTGTCGATTCGTTGGTTTGCGATGACGTAGCTATTGGGATTTCGTGTGTTTTTATGAAGGAGTACATTTCGTTTAATTATTTTTTTTATTAATAATTTAAAGTTTTAAAAACTAAAACTTTTTTTTTGGTCTATGCGGTAGGTATAACAATTATTTATTTAAAACCGAGTTTAAAACATTAATACAGTTTCTGAAAGTCGTAATTCGGGCCCTGGAAGACAGGAAGGTGGTGTTAGGCACTTTCCTGGATTTGTTAAAAGCATATGATTGTCTGGATTATAATATATTATAGCAAAATTGCGGAGGTATGGAGTAAGGGGCAGTGCTTTGCGCTGGGTTACATCCTACCGATATGGTAGATCACAGAAAGTAGAAATAATATCAGATGGTCAAAAGCACCAGTCAAATGTGTTAACTCTTGATCGGGGTGTACCTCAGGGAAGTATTGTTGTTTTTAATATACTTGAATGATCTACCTATTATACTGAACTCGCAGAGCGACATGGTCAACTATGCATGGGGTGCCTGATTTGGTTCACATCACCAATTAGTTGCTTGAAAGGTCTGAGGATTGGTTTCTGAAAAATAATTTAATTCTAAACGAGGAAAAATTATATATTGTTTAAAACAATACATTTAAATATAGATATTGATAATCTTACTTTAAACAATTGAAATGTAAATTTAGCACATAATACAACGTTTTTTCCCCATACATAATACAAAGTTTCTAGGAGTCTTTGTGGACGTGCACGCGGATAGCGCGCAACTTGGGAACCTGTAGCAATCTAGACGAATTGGTGCGCGAGAGCCGCGCGTTCGCTGCGCAGTGCGCTAATGTATACGCACCATTATGATATCGCGGAATTCTTGAATCGAAATATCTGATACATGTATGTTAATGTTAGAATTTCGAGAGGTCATTATATTATATTTATATTTTTTCTTTTCTTTAGTTGTATTATTTTCATTTTAATTTGTATTTTGTTAAACGATAAATATGTCATTTTAGATATATTGTGATAACAATGTCTTTGTCAGAAAGTGGTATTGTGGCATAAATGTTCTTTTAAAAAAAAGTTTCTAACGCAATTTCATTCTTTGTATATTATATTTCTTTGTACACTATACTTTTTCTGAAATATGGGTTATTATTATTATTATTATTATTATTATTATTATTATTATTATTAGTATTATTATTATTATTATTATTATTATTATTATTATTATTATTATTATTATTATTATTATTATTATTTAATATTAGTAGTAAACGGTTTGAAATCACCTTTTAAAACTTAATTGAAATTTTCCAACTATACAATAAATTTTCCGAATTAAAACAATAACCCATATATTGAGAATATTTTTATATAGTATTCTGCAAAGACAATATTCTGTGGAAGTTCATTTAACGACAAAATATAAAATACAGCAAGATTTAACCGAAAGCTCTCGAAAATGTATTTTCCCATTATAAATCGTTTAGCGATTTGGGGTTACGGAGCCGGGCAGCAATATAGTGGAAGGCAGTCTCAGTACAGCTCGAGGCAAACAGATAATGAACCCAAATAACTAAGCTTTTCCCTTTTTGCTGGAACGCCCTCCCTCCTGTTTTTTTTTTGGTGAATTTTACGAGGGAATCATGGCAAGTAAAAATATGTATTTTATTCATTTTATATAGATAGGAATGATTTTAAGCAATAAAGACGTTACACTAAAGATTGTTTTTTTGATTTACTTACCAAACAAGTCTTATGTTGATACATATATATATTCTATCAAGGTAAATTATTATTATAAAATAAAATTGTTAATGATCCAATAGACTTTTATGTAGGTGGATTTATGGGTTTAAGAATCTTAGGGAGCAAATGAAACCCAAATTTTAATTTGCCGACGTTTCGGAAAATATATTTCCTTCCTCAGAGCTCTGAAACAATAGGATTATCCTTGATATATAAAAGAGTAACACAGTCACAAATGGGTGTCATTTTTCTTTTATATCTCATGGTGTTAAAGAGAAAAAGAAAACTTTTAGAAATGACGCGCAAATAAAAAGGAGAGAAAGAGAAAAATTTTCTCATTTAAATAAAATAAAATAAAACAGGGACCAAGGGTGAACCAAAAAAAAAATCAAAACAACAACAAGGTAAACACATACAGTTAAAGTGGGCTCCACGAGTCATAATGGTAAAAAAACCAATGATAAAACATACAATTAGGACACATAACGGTAAAAGGGTTATAACATAACAAACAACACCGTAAACAATTATTAGTAGTTTTTTAAAATTTTTGCAGTTTAACCTGTGCAAGGTGAGAACCAACTGATTTGTTTATCAGGTATTGGTATTAGCGGTGATGATGTAGAAATAAATTATTGTTGTACATCTCTTTTTTTTCCTTCTCGTTTTTTCAATTAACCCTCAGTAATTCATTCATATTTTAATTTAATAATGTCTTTAAAACTTAAGGCTTACGATGCAAAAACTCCCTCGCGCCGCCAACACCTAGGGATTCGTTGTGCCGGAAAAATTCCATGTGGCTAGGCCTGGTAAGGTTGTTAATCGCCTAAAGTACAAAGAGAGAGATAGAGAAAAGTGCCCTAATATCGCACACTTTTTTTCTGAAGCTGATATCTAACTTAAAAAAAATAGTTTGATATAACCAAATTAGGGTATTGATAATATTGTTATTACTAAAGCAATATATAACTGAAAGAATTATATTTTTCAAATAGTTTCTTATAAACTTAAAAAATAACAATTTAAAACATTTTTGACTAAAACTAATATGGTAGGCTACCATATGCGATATTGGGGTCTAACGATATTAGGCAACTTTCTCCTGATAAGCCGAAAACGCAATTCCATACTTCTTACGGCGTTAACTGCTGCCAGCATTGACTGTTTATCCCATTTTTTTCGTTTATTTTGTGATGCCATTTTATCTGGAACAAATTAGGAACAATAAACTAAATTGTATATTTAAGGTTCCAAATATCGCACAGAGCGATATTGGGAAACCTTTACCGGTGCGATATTGGGGCACCTAGCACATAATATGAGGTTAAGTAAAAAAAAAATAGTCACAATTAGTTTTCGCCACAATTGTATTATTATAATAAGCCAAACATACCTACTTAACCATAATATATAGGGGTTAAAACATTTTACTTACCCGTTTTGCAAAAAAAACACTTCCTATTAGAGTAAAATAAAAACTCACAATCGACTTGCATAACAAACGACATACTGCCGCCATCTATTAGCTTTTAATGGCACTGAACCTAATGCATGGCATTCGGTGAGCATTTTCCTTAGTCGCAATATAGATATCTACCTATAAAATGATTTAGTTTTTAAAAAATCCCACTGTTCGGTATTGGGGAACCGTGCGATATTAGGGTACTTTCCTCTATATAATAAATCACAATAAATATATCTCGCTCTTATACTAGCTCACAAGAAATTTTGTGTCTTTGCCAGATCTCCAAATCAGGCCGCGATTGGCGGACTTTCATGTGCTTTATTTCGGCTAGCCGGATAGTGCCAATCAAGTTAGTCCTTCGTCTTTGCTACCGCTACCAGATACCAGATGGCTGCTGTTTTACTGAGGTTTTCTCTGTCGATCTTTTTACTTTCTTTAAAATATATGTCCATGATAATTTAATTATTGTTGTAGGTTAGGTGGTTGGTTTAATTACATGGAGGCACACGACGATTTAGCCTCTGGAGCAGACGAGGTTTTTATTGTTCGTATTTTGACAACACCGAAAACTTTCAATATGGAGCCTCCCCGACGTGGTTCTTTTGTTGCAGGAAACATCTTTTTCTTTACGTTCTGAAAGTGGAAACGATAACATTATTAAAAAAAAAACTCGACGCCAGAAGTAAATACAACCTATACAGTCATGTCAAAAATAAAACCGTTTTTTTTAACATTTGCACCCGCATTTACGAACGTGGTTTAAATTTATTCCATCAAAATATTTAGTCTTATAGTCTCCAAAATGTGTTGTTACCCATTGTTTTCACACCCCATATTACGATATTTTCTAGTTATTTGATGTTTTTGTCAATATTTTTAGTTTTTTTAAGGAAACAGTACGTAGTACGTATGAAAAGACTTTTTCCTCATCCAATTCTAAACATCAAGTTTAATTACCTATTGCTTTAAAGTTTCTATTTGATATTTACTACAAAAGTTTAATGGTTTTCTTGCTTACAAAATTGCTAAAATATTTGTAAATACTTAATTCTACATGAATACGTGTGATAATAGATATCTAGGTACACATATTTACTTCTACTTATAAAGCAATACTTTACTAAACAGTAAACGCTAATAGTGTTCAATACATTTATTCCATTAGCTTATAACATAATATAAAAACCCTCGTATAATAAACTATATTAAGTAACGAATGATGAGACAAGGGATTCCAGAAAAGCTGGCAAACACTTAACAATCAATCCGGTCGACCACAATTCAGGTACACTCTTGAATCCAAAGTATTAAATTAAATCTTTTTCGCTAAATGAAAAGTAAGCTGATTAGATACAGTATGTATTTACGAATAGTGACATACCCTAAAAATAGTTTTGATAAGGGTGAAGGGATAGATTTATTTTGGTATATTAATAATGTTGGTTAATTTTCCAAACTGTTAAAGGGTTCAGTTGAACAATAAAAAAATCGCACAATACTATAACTGTTTAATTTGAAGAAATAGTCCATACTTAAAGTGGAGTTGAAAGTATGAAAAGGAAAGAAAAACACAAAGTCTTCTTCCACAAAATTTAATAGAATAAAAAATTCTTAGTTTAAAGGTATCTACATGCTACGAACGTAGAAACGTTTATGATCAGGAGACAGAAAACTTTATTTTATGCTGATGGTGTTAGCAAAAGAGAAAATCAGAACCTTAATGGAGCTTCGTTAAAGAATTTTCGATATTTATATAAAAACTAAATTGCAATGAAGTGGATCTATTTCACAAAATTACACTTTACATTTTAATGACTCGAAAATCCTCATCAGGATTATAAGACAATGTGCGGCTTTCCACTTCCTGAAATTAAATTAGCAGAGTTTGGAACAATGTTGTTAAGCAAGTTAGATTATGGCAACAGTATTTAAATTGTACATTAAAAGTCAGCGGGTGTACTAACAAAGGCGTTTTCGAAACCGCAAGGCATATCTGGCATCAGTGACATGACAGACTATTTTATTTAAGATAACGTAAAATAAAAATAAAAAATTAAATCGTTCAAAGTAGTTTCTAAAATGATGAACTTGGTGTCTGCATGGTGAAAGATTGACTGGATTTCAATGAGCTAACTCTTAACGTAAATAAGTCAAAATATATTTTTTCTCTCTTACTGATGTAAATAGGCCAGAGCTCGGTTCTCATATCTTGGGACTTGCTCGCAAAGTGGCTTCGGGATGCTACGCAGTGGCGGCTCGTGCCATTTTAATGAAGTAGGGTCAGGTAAACCCTTAGCGCCGCAGGCAAAAAATTTTTGGGTGCCACGCCCTTTTTTGTTAATAGTTCTTGCTTTTAAAGTAGGAAAAATAAGCAAAAAGGCAACACCTAATTTAATTTATGAATTTACAATCATATCTTGAATATACCTAAACACGATAACAAGTTGAAACACACAAGCAATGTCAGTGGTTTCATCTGCGATAACAGCGATAAACGGAGAGTCCTTTATTTTTTTTATGACTTCATCATGATACACATCTAACATACAGTCCAGAAGTTCATTTTGTAGGGGTTTTGGTGTTCCTTTAAATACTTTCGATTTTTCAATATGATCTTTAAGAGTTTTGTCTAACTCTGAGCTGAAATTTAATAATTCACGAAATATGCCCCTATTTTCCGACGTCTCTTTTTCGTCATGACCTCTCAAAGCCAACTCAAATGCACAACAAAACCGAACGCAGTTTATAATTTGGTTTAATATGTATCTGTTTTTATCAATTTGTTCGTTTTTCTTCATTATTTCATTGTGATATGCAGAATTTAATTGAGTTTTAATGTTAATTTTACCAAGCATACTGAAATTAAATATATTGTTTAAATGTACCTTCGATTTTTCATGTGTCTTCATTTTGTCCCAGAAATGGACCAAATCATCTGTACCTTTTTGGGACCAAGTTTGCTTTCCATGCACCAAATAAAACACACATGAAACAAAATAGTCTATTAGATTCATCACAACCGCACACCCAAGTATTTTTTCCATAAAGTTTCCTTTAAAAATCTTATATTATTCATTACTTATGTATTTCTAAAATAAAAAGTTCGTTAACCCTACATTAAATCAGCCGCCGGCCGAACGAAAACAAATCGGGACGCGACGCGAACATCAGCTGGTTGAAACGTCTAACATCAAACGGTCACACGAAGAGAGCCTGGCTATTGCTGGCTACGTCGTCGAGATTTTTGCCTGCTTGCATTCAAGGTCATTTTCCAACGTTTTTTTATTGAGGTGATGGCGTTTCGTCACCTCCCGTGTGCCTTGTCGCGCTTGGCGCGGAAGCTACGTTACCGTTTTACGCATAATCGCTTCCTTTTAGATGGAAATTTGCACCCGACTGTGTGACCATTTTTAAATTATTTTGCTAATTGCTTTAAAAAAGAGAATATTAATTTTAATAGGTTTTGGTAATTTGTAAAGGGCAGGACGCTAGACAGGAGGGCAGGTAGTGCCATGGCACTGTGGCTTAACCCCACGAGCCGCCACTGATGCTACGCAGTGCGATTAACATCGATGGAGGTTGGAGCCACCTTGGCTAAGAGGATCTACCATTCACTGGTGGAGTCTCACTTGCGATATGGAATTGTGTTCTGGGGGAATACGTGTAACTACCTGCTGAACTCAGTGTTTATTCTGCAAAAGCGTGCTGTAAGATGTCTTTGTGGTGTGTATGTGTATGGCAGAGAGTCATGCAGACCGTTATTTATATCTAAGAAAATTTTAACTTTGCCATGCCTGTTTATTCTTGAAACTGTCTGCATGATATACAAGCATAGGGATACTTTACCGGTGCCTGACCACTCTCATGATACTAGAAGATCAAAAAACCTGTACCTGCCCATACCGTCTTCTGCCGTTATTAGAAACTCTATAATTTACCGAAGCCGTAAATTGTTTAACTCTCTTCCTGAGGAAATAAGAAGCATACCTACCTTAAAATTTTTTAAAAGAACTATAAAGGAACTACTGGTGGGAAGAGCCTATATATTATGAGTTGGTTGAGTATTACAACGACGCCTTTTGACTGAGTTTTTCCGGCAAGCATTTCGTCATCTTGTTTTGTTGAGTTTGTCTCTGTCCTGTTTACTACGTTTGTAGTTGTCCTATTTCCATATATATTTTTGACGATGTATACCTTTAAAAAAAATTATTATTTTTATTTCTTTTATTTCTTTTAATTTATGTATTCGTAATATATTGCTGTATTTCTTTTTAGATTTGTTAATAAGAATGATTGTTCTTCAAAACAATAAAGCACATTTTGATTTGATTTGATTTGATTTGAACTAAAAATTAGCGAAGTTAATAACATCAAGTACCTATCTAGTCCTTATAGTTGACAAAAATTGGAAGTGGACAAATCACGTTTACAAGGCGACTTGTGTACAAATTTTATGAACTAAGAAAATGTATGAGTCAAAAGCTCCTTCTAACAATATATAAAGCAGTAGTTAAATCTATATTACAATATGCTATAATTGTATGGGGTGGTCTGTATAGTAATGCCTTAGAGCCTCTTAGTGTTGTGCAAAACTACATATTAAAGGTTATAATGCAAAAGGAAAGACGTTATCGTACTATTTAACTCTATAATGTAAATATACTGAATATTGGAATGCTATACTTTTACAACAGCTGCCTATTCCTACATAATAATAAAAACGTACAAATAAATGTGTTTCACACACATCAACAACTAGACAAATTACTAATCAGGATTTGGTAGTTCCCTTTTACAGAAGGAATGGTAACCAAAGGTTTACAAAAAGTCTAGCTACAAAAATATATAACTCTCTACCAACAAACTTTAAACACATTGGTAATCATAAAAAGTTTGCTCAAATGTGTTAGCCAATTATTTCTGCTATTTATCGAACATTCCTCGAACTGCTCTAATAAGTTGCAACATTTTTACTTTCTTGTCTTCTTCAATCGAATTGTTCAGCTTTTGACTTTTTGCTCAAATTAAAATTAAATTAAAATATAATAGAAACATTTTATGATTTTTTGCACATACAGATTGCTCGTGATCTAGGTGCAATAATTAATATTTGTACTTTATACTTTTTATAAGACTGTTGTGATTTTTATTAGTAAATTGTATTTGTTAATTATGTATATGTTTTATATGAATAAAATTGAATTGAATATAGTATTTATCACATAAGAATATGATGGATATATACTTAAGTGGCTATATATTTACATGAACACGACGAATATACATATACCTCATCTAACCCTTTTAGCAAGAAAAACGACAACACAGGCACCACAGATAAAACGCCGGTATAGATAGAGATCTTTTGCACCGACATAGCTCTTTCCGATCCATCTGTCTATTATTTTTTCATTCGGTAACCTCGGAAACTCGCAGAGCCGGTTCATTCCGATTTTGTTTTATCAAAGTTTGATTTTTAGAAATATTTCTTGGCATGGCAAGTGTTTTGCCATTATTTTGGGTTTACAATAAGATTAGCCGTAGCTAGAAATCCGTTAGTAGTAGCAGAAAATCTGCATTAAATAGGCGCCGAAAAACAGCTCTGTTGTAGCTACTAGGTTCATTTTTTTCGAATGACATTTTAACCCTAATATGGTCGTTTTTTAAATATTATTTTTGCTTGAAATATATAAAGCAGTGGTAAAAAATAGGTTTTATTTATAAAAAGAACTATGATTTTGTGATTAATTAAGATCATGAAGTTAAAAAGTATTGGTTTTTAATCCTAAAAATTGTCTGCCAGCTTTAAAAAAATGATTTTCTTCTTTAGAAGTCTTCCTAGCAAATACTAAATTAGGTTTTTCTGAGCTCATTTTTTTTTGGTTAGCCCTCAGTGACGTATTTTACTACTATCTGCATAAAGTATCTTATTGGAGATGTTCGTACCATTCTTAATACCTCCAATGTGAACTATATTCATTGGTGCTAACAATTACAGATTACTATGGTACAAATTGGCGGTCCGTTCAAGTCCTTTCTTTTTAAATTATTGGTTATTTAAAAATTTTAAGAATAAATTATTTTTCTTTGTTATCTATAGAATCCTTAAATATAATTAATAAAATGAAAAATTAAGAGGGATTTTTATTTAGTAATACCTTATTTTATAGAATAAAATTAACAACAAAAATAATAAAAGTCATAAAAAAGTTAAAATAATAAAAGTCATAAAAAAGTTAAATACTTCCTGATATATTATATGTAAATATAGGTAGGTAACTATAAAAACAATAAAATCATTAATTATAAATATAAATAATATGTATTTATCATAATCACTGCTTTATGACGAAACAGTAAAAAAACACTTAAATATAGGTAGGTACACTGGTAGTCTTTAATGGGTACCTACTTAGGTCGCTGTAGCTTCGATTACTTTTAGGTTAGGTCACATTATGATATACAGGGTGTTATTAAGTATTACTTCAAGGGGTGCTTCTTTAAGTGATTTTAAGAAGAAAAGTTCATATAAACATGGGTTCGAAAATGCATAGTTTTTACGATACAGGGTGTCAAACTTTAAAAAAAAATCGGATGTTCGTAAATCTCGCAATACTCTTTTATTCGATTTTGTTGAAATTTTGCAATTCTACTTGTTATGACAAAACGACAATTTAGCTTTAATTAGATTAAAATTATTAAGTACAGTGGCGTCCCTGAATAACTGTTGTGTATTGGATTATTGTTTTTTGCGTACTTAGTAATAAGGGCCAAACTTTTTTCTCGAAAAAAAAATCAAAAAATTTAATAAAATGCAAAAATATGAAAAATTTTAATAAACGAATGAAGAAGGATGGTAAAATAATTAAAACAAACAACTCTTTCTTTTCAGATTTTTCAAATTTAAATAGAACTTTTAAAACTGAAATGTCAATTTTAACATAAAAAGCTAGTATATAATCTATAAAAAATCTCATTTTCTGGAGAATCTAATAGTGATGTTACATGTGTACAAAATGTTCCTAAACCATCCGCCTATGTATTTCTGCACACTCCTAATAGGGTTAGGCGCGTGTCGCTTTTCGTCGAGACAGGAGCGCCAACTGCCGCCTGGGGACACTTTAAATGGCTTCCATTTCAGCCCAATAAACATGTAAAATACCTTATTATTACAGACCCAGCTTCATGTAAACACCGGATTTGCTAATGTAATACACCACATCAATTTTTCGGCAGTATTGGTTTTTAAACTTTGCTTACACCATTGGTGTTGCTTTTAATGGGAGTTAATAGACAGTTGAAATCGATTTTTAAATTAACTGAACACGTTTTTTTCTAACTAATATTTTTATTAATGTTTGTATTGGGGAATTTGTAAGTCAATATGTCATATATGAATACACTGAAATTTCCGGAGATCTTAATTCTGGTAATTCAGGATATTTTATCAATCGTTCAGGTCATCTGTAATTCTTCGTCCGCCTTGCAGTCCTGCTGTCGCGGACTTGGTCCCCATCCCCATGCCTTAGCACAAATATGAGATAAAATTATTGCTTTGGGGAACAGTATTGCAGCATCAATTTCTCCAGCTTTTTTCAAACTTCTTTGTCTCGCGCTCACTAGCTTTTCCTTTAATTAATTCCAAAGTTATTCTACGCTTAGTTATTTCACTGCTTTCAGAGAATGGTTTACCATAATATAACATCTCAAAGTACTTTTGTTATCAGTCTGCAGATAGACTCAAAAGAAAGTTTTTTCTGCAGCACTGCATTTAACGTTCATCAACTTTTACACACATACGGAAAAGATCTAAAACTATTTGAGCTCTTGCTTTATCATTCAGTTGATTGAAGTTCAGCAGATTAAAAATAAAATGAAGTAGTTGCTGGCATTTTGCTGCATTATCACCACCACGTTTTGCCCAAATGTATTTATTTACTAAGAAGATAGAAAGTATAGCCCAGCCATACCCGTGTTGATGTCGGTACGATTAGCAATAACTCTACTACAACTAGATATATGGCAAGTGGTGTTTCATATCCTAGTTTGATGTAGACTTTTCGGATATCAAATCAATTCATTTCAGAAATAGTAGAGTCTTTCTTGGTTCCACATCGTGGACATACCCGAAAAAAGAAACTTTAATCATCGATTTAAAACTCTATTCACACGACGCCGATGACATATCGCCGCTGAAACAAGAAACATTTTCCTGAAATGGGTCAACATTTTTATGCTTGTTTGCATGTTTGAAAATACATATTATTTTTCATCATCGATAGAAAGCAACAAACATGGGTGCATTTGTTTAAACGGTTGCTTATGCAAATGTATGTAGGTCTGGACGATAAAAATCTAAACCGGTTTTTTTTAATTGTATTATATAACAAACAAAGTACATTTTCTTAAAGAAGCAAATTGACATATTACATATTTATTATTTGATCATGTTCGGATTAATAATAATTATAGATTATACAACAAAAACTAAACAATATGATTTATTTTATCACGATAAATAACATGACAACAGAAAAAAACATCCTGCTATCTAAATTCTTAGTACTTACATTGTCCTTCATTCTACATACTAGAACAAATCTTGGTAAAGCACAAAGTAATATGTTAGAATTTTTACTTACGAACACGGTCTGGATGCCGACCATAATGCAATGAGATAGATCAATCTTTAACACAAACTTAAAAAAACTCTGAAATTTTCAATCAAAATGATTAAATCCAGGTTGATTGAAAAATTAACACTGCGGACTAAGTAAATCAAAGAGTCCGTGATTACGTTGTCTTATTCAAAACTGAATAATGTAAGAATCATTACTGATTACATTGTAATCAGTTTCTATATTAAAAATCTTAATAAATAATAATAAAATTAGCTCTACTTTGTAATAATTTAATAATTTTTTATTTGTTGTTAAATCATTTTTGAATAAATTTAAAAAGCTTATACGGACAATGTTCTGAGATATTTTATGACGTCCCCAAATAGTTTCTTAACCTATACTTTTGTATGAGGGTGTCAGTTTTGTTGGACGCTAGGAAGTGCAAAACATTATAAGAAACAAAAACGTTTCTATTCTGTTGTAACTTAAAGAGTATGTTGCCGATGGGTTGACGAAAAAAGGAAACTACCTGATGTCTACATTATCTTAAAGACATACTTATTTTTATTAAAAAAACCCTTTTGATATTTTCTTTTTAGAAGTGTTTTTTTCTGCTTCTCCGGTCTTTTTGGTTGTTTTAGACCCCTTTAACTGACTTTTTCACATACTCAGTATGTTTTAAATTATTTTTATTTCTATTTTTCCTCACATTATATCAGTTCGACAATCCAATTTTTGATGCCATAAAAGCTCCATTAAGGTTTTATACCACTTATATCATTTTCTCTTCTGCTAAAACCATCAGCAATATATTTTTCGGTCTCCTGATGATGAACGTTTCTACGTTCGAAACATGTAGAGACCTTTGAACAAATTTTTATTCTATTAAATTTTGTGGAGGAAGCCTTTTAGTTAGTGACCGACCAAAGGTTCGGTTTCGACTAGTTTCGGCCAAAAAATCTAGTTTCGGTGAACCTTCGGCCATGCCGAAACTCAGTGTTCGTGAATTGTTGCGCACCGTTCGGCTAACTTTGGGAGGGTTCCGTAGTAGGCAGTGTTGTCTATATAAATAGATTTTTTTCTCTGTCGACCATTTTTTTTTGGGGGAAGAGTTCAATCCGTTCCCAAGATCGATCTCGTCCTATATAAAATAAATTAACTTTCAGCATGCAATAAATGTTTTAACACGTATAAATAAGTTTTGGTTTCGGCCGAACCTGAGACCAAGGCCGAAGATTCGGTTTCGGTTGAAAATCTTGTTTCAGTCGGACGCTACTTTTAGTTTTTTTTTCAACTCCACTTTAAGCATGGACTATTTCTTCAAAATAAAAATAATACTTTGAATGTTCTAACTTTCTCTTAAAATATTTTAAGTTACCCAACCCCGCAATTAAAGAGTTAAAAATAAGTCAGTTTCTTATCACCAAAACCAAGGAGGTCATATTTATCTTATGATTTCATTTCTTATCTTAACATTCTAGACGTGAGGTGGGTGTCTGTTTCAAGAATCTGTTTGAATATTCCAAGCTTGTGCCAGGCTTAGCTGGAAGTGGCCCGTCTCCTTATACAAATTGTTCATATCTGAACATTACCATGCTAATAGCTCCTTCACTTTATTCTCCTGCTGTCTGGAGAACGCTTAACTAGCAGAGGCGACGTACGTGAACGAAAGGGTTGGATGATTTAACTTCTAATTTTTTAAAGTTTTAATTGGTAGGTACATGCTAAAGTTAATTTATTCCGATTTTAATATTTGAAAAATTACATGTTGCTATATTCTCTATTTCTAGATAAGAGTGTTTTCTAGAAAAATAGTAACATTGTAGGAGTAAAGAAGTTCCAAGCAGGGGCTACAAAGGACTCCCAAAGTAGGTACCCAACAAACAATTATAGTCTAAAAAAGGTGACTTTTACCTACGTTTTTAACTATAAAGCTCGACAGACCGCTTTACATAGTCAGAAGTTAGTAATTTATACCACTTTATCACCTAGTGGGGAATAAAACCAAGGTAATAAAGTGGTAAGAAACACCTGTCATTAGGAAAATTGTTCTTCTTAGACGAGGCCAAGTAGTCTTCTCCGTGGTAGTAAAGAGGTGTTTTTTACCCGTATTTAACCTATGTGGGCCTATGTTGGGCCTGTTAAGGGCTATGAAGTTTATAGAAAATCATAACCACAATTTTAGAAAGATAAAAATAGTATTTTGTTTTTATTTGTATCAAAGCACAGGGGGCAGGAGGGTTCTTAAATCAGAACATGTCATGTCAGCCGCTATTGATTTTTAAAATGGAGTGGTAGTATATAGGTAGATAGGTATGTACTTATAAAAATCATTATTTCATCGATGTGAAGTGAAAAAATGGGTGCGCGTAAAAAATTTTCGTTTAGATTTCAATTTTACCTAGAAAAACTAACCGCGCCCCAAAAAAAAAGGCATTTAATTAAAAAAAACAAGGTAAATTAAAATTGAAAATACCAAAAATTTTAAATGTAGCCAATATTTTGTGCTTGGACGAATAAGTTAGCTCGTTTCTGTGCTCGGTTTTTGTAATATATTTGTTGTTGCTTTAGTGTTACAAGTAATTTAACAAAATGAATTGAAAATAATATACCATGTTGAAAAAAAAAGGCGTCAGTAAAATATTTTTCCTAATGGTCGTGATTTCCTGTGGTTTGGGCCTTAAAAAAAATTGGACCTATAAGTCCACCCGTATTAGGTTACGCTAGGAGAAAATTTCCTATTTTGTATCTTCCGTCTTGATAGGTCTAAATTAGGAGAAATATTTGTTTATATGGCATAAATTTATAATAATGAGTGTTTATGAAGCCTAACTTGGGGTTTTTAAGAATACTGCAGGCCTTATGTACGGCCTATTACTCCATAAAATGTTTCTATCGGGGTCGCTGAATTAATGCCTCGCAACGGATTAATAGCCACTATTATAATGTAACTAACCCTAAATATTTTGTGTGTGTCACTTTGTTACAAATTGAAAGATGATTTCTTGTAAAATATCAGGACAGTCCCTTACACATTGTGCCTTAATAGAAAATTATGAAAATAAATTTTGAGCGTTTGTTTGTAATGTTGCAAATACATCAGTTATTTTAAACTTTAGGGCAACATTGAATACACAATACAACAGTACGAATGATAGCTTCCTCGGTTCGATTTGAAAAAGTCATTGTCTTTTATAAAAAATGTAATGGTAACTGGTAACTGTAGTCCTGTGATGTACTATTGAAGAATAAGTAATGGAAACTGCAGCCTAAATAGTATTCACATACAGAAATGTCGTAGAAAGTCTAATAAATCACTTTTAGTGATATGCTTTCTATTGTAGAAAAAAAAATTAAAAATTTTTTATTTATTACAAATTGGCAAAAAAGCCAACTTTGTAACAATAGGTACGGTCAGTGGCGTAGCCAGGATTTTGGGGCGGGGAGGGCGAAGTACTTTTTGGCCGAGTTCGAATATAAACGTAAACGTTTTTTTCGTTGTTCCGGCGTTTTGTATAGCTCCTACTCGACCCCTTTTATTTCGCCGGAAAAATGAAAACTGATTATTTTAAAATGGAGAGGGTCAAGCTCCTCCTTGGATTATTCTTATATTCACCACAAGTGGGAAGAGTACCACAGTGCAATGAACTTTACAATCATCATTAAAGTTTTCTAAGCCAGAATCTCTTTAAAGAAATAATTTTTGGAAGATACGGCTTTATATCCGGTAAAAATCCCTTTGAGGACAAAATGTTGGGCTATAAAGAAATTATTTAAGTCAACTATAACCTATTTTATACTTTAAAGCCTTCTGGGCTTTAAGTACAAAATGTAAGACTAATATAGGGTATACATCACCTCAGAAAGTGTTCGGGTTTGTTCGTTGTTTCATTATAACCTGACCATGAAGATATATTATAGACAAAACGTTCTTCATTTATGGGCCTAAAAGATTATTGGGCTTTAAGGCCCAATCTGAGGTAAAAAATAACCTGGTTGGGCGTTTATTACTGACTTTCCTTAGACCTAACTATCAAGTCGATTCACAAGGTAATTATCCACTCTTTTGGACCATCTCTTGCGCCTCTTATATTTTGCCACTTTGAACACGTATTAATAAGTTCGAATTACTTTGCTTGGGCCAAACTGTTAGTCTCTTTGGCCGTTTCGTCTAAAAAGCCGATTTGAAGGTAAAAAATAGACTATTTTTTACTTAAATAGGTCATTTTCTTCAAATGAGAGGTCGCCAAGGCTTTAAATGTTTGTTGGGAACGGATATGCTTAATTGCTTATAATGGATGAATATAGAAAATTATTTATTACATATTTCATACTTTGATATTATATTTTTATTTTAGTACTACCAAAAATGTATTAACTAAACTTATTAAAGCTCATATTCTCTTAAGGTGAATTTTTTACCCCTTTTCTCACTAATTGTTCTAGAATTGGGTGGCGGTCATACCGTATGACGACCTATTATCTTCGACTTAATACTAATAAATTGTGATGGTGTGTTATTAATCACAAAAAACTTAACAAATCACAAAAATTATAAACGCTGAAAACGTAACTAAATGAAAGCTTAAATAGTACATTATGATATTAGGAGAATAAGAGATACTTTATGTGCTGAGCGTGGACAGTGTGACCCCGGATGGAGTTGACAAGAGGAAAAATATCTTTATTATTGATTTTACGACGAAAAGTTATTCTTTAGAAAAAATTCTGCTTGTCGAGAAAATTAATTTACCATATAAAAATTTTAGATCAGATGTACAGAGTGTTGATAAATTAAGAAAACATGAAAGTGCTTTAAGAGAGAAGTTCCATTATTTATTATTTTAGACAAAATGTTTATGAAACAAAGTTGTTTATAATCCAAAATAAAGCCTAAATACAAAATTTGAAATCTGAATTATAATGTTTGTTTTTTATTTTTTACAATAGAATTTATGAACATTCAAAATGAAAACCTGAGAGTGCTGACCTATTTATTTAATTTATTTCTGATTTGGAGAAATGTGTGCAGGTTGGAGAAGGATATGTAGAATAATAACTTTTTCCACAATTGTACATTTTGAATGTTCATAAATTATATTGTAAAAAATAAAAAACAATAATTAGAATTCAGATTTTAAATTTTGCATTTAGGCTTTATTTTGGATTATAAAAAACTTTGTTTCTTAAACATTTTGTCTAAAATAATAAATAATGGTACTTCTCTCTTAAAGCATTTTCATGTTTACTTAATTTATCCAGTACATCTGATCTAAAATTTGTATAAGGTAAATGCATTTTCTCGACAAGCAGAATTTTTTATAAAGAATAACTTTTCGTCGTAAAATCAATAATAAAGATATTTTTCCTCTTGTCAACTCCATCCGGGGACACACTGTATATTAATGTTATTAAAGGACGATATATTTTGTATGAATGGGATTATAAGAAATTATTATGTTGCCTTTTCTGCTGAAATAAGAATTTTTTGATGTTTGTAGTGCACTTTTGTTTCCTCAAAGGACCTGTAGAGGAGACCTCTAACTCTATAAGATGCAGTTTCTCTCTGAGCGTCTTTAAGGTGGAAACACATTACTATCACCTCACGTGCGTTCACGTGAAGACACATAAGTTGTAAATTTGCTGAGACCCGTTTTTCCATAGGTACAGATCAACAAGAGACACACTATTGTCATACGGTGTGTTCACGTGAAAGCACGTGATATTGCAGGTTTTTACGTACTCAGGTTTTCTGTTTAAACATCAATTTCGTGAAGCGTGAGTTTAGAAAAATAGAGGAAATTTTAACGACAGTACCGGGTGATTCAATAAGAAAGGCAGCCGGCTATATCTCGGAAACTACTAAACGTAGAAACTTGGTATAAAAAAAATTATGATTAAAGCGGTCCTGATAAAATTCTGGAAATAATTTTCAAGTTCCGCATTTTGCCGCAAGAGGGCGTAATTGAAAAGTAAATTTTAAAATTTTACATAACTCCGAAAATTCCACATTAAGATATATGTTTGATAACACCATTTTAAAGCTTGGACAATTATGCATCATTTTGGTCTTATGCTCATTGGCGTACCGACTTTAATAAGAGTGGGGGAAGCTATTGAAAGTGTAAACATTTAAATCGCTGTAACTTCTAAACGACTTATCCGATTTTAGCAAACTAAAGACTGTTTGGAAGAGAAATGTATGCACTTTCACCAATCTTATTTAGTTGTCCATAATAGTTCTCACTAAAATTGCTAGAGGGCGCAATTTGTAATAATAATAGTTTTTTTGATTTTATCCCGAAAATTCAAATCATACGGTATAATTATGATACCATAATCGAAAAGTAGATGAAATTTGCTAGAAAAAATATAAAAACCGCAGCCCGATATCTTTGCTCGTTTCAGAGTTATTGCCAAAACATTAATTTTTAATACAAATTGCGCCCTCTAGCAATTTTATTTGAAACTATTGTGTACCATTGGATACGACAATTTGAAGGTACTTACCTTTCTCTTTCAAACAAGCTTAAATTTAGTAAAATCGGTTAAGTCGTTTAGAAGTTACAGCGATTTTAATGTTTACACTTTCAATAGCTTCTCCCACTCTTATCAAGTGAAAGTGTAAACATTAAAATCGCTGTAACTTCTAAACGACTTAACCGATTTTACTAAATTTAAGCTTGATTGGAAGAGAAAGGTAAGTACCTTCAAATTGTCGTATCCAATGTTACAAGATAGTTTCTAATAAAATTGCTAGAGGGCGCAATTTGTATTAAAAATTATTGTTTTGGCAATAATTCTGAAACGAACAAAGAGATCGAACTGCGGTCTTTACAAATTTTCTTGCAAATTCCATCTACTTTTCGAATATGGTATCATAATTATACCGTATGATTTGAATTTTCGGGATAAAATCAAAAAAAACTATTATTATTACAAATTGCGCCCTCTAGCAATTTTATTGAGAACTATTATGGATAACTAAATACGATTGGTGAAAGTGCATACATTTCTCTTCCAAACAGTCTTTAGTTTGCTAAAATCCGATAAGTCGTTTAGAAGTTACAGCGATTTAAATGTTTACACTTTCAACAGCTTCCCCCACTCTTATTAAAGTCGGTACGCCAATGAGCATAAGAACAAAATGATGCATAATTGTCCAAGCTTTAAAATGTTGTTATGAAACATATACCTTAATGTGGAATTTTCTGAGTTATGTAAAATTTTAAAATTTACTTTTCAATTACGCCCTCTTGCGGCAAAATGCGGAACTTAAAAATTATTTCCAAAATTTTCTCATGACCGCTTTAATCATAATTTTTTTTATCCCAAGTTTCTACGTTTAGTAGTTTCCGAGATATAGCCGGCTGCCTTTCTTATTGAATCACCCGGTACATCCAGTGGCGGAACAACCGGTGTTCAATGTGTGCAAAGCACACGGGCCCGGGCTAGAAAGGGGCCCGAGAGCGGAGCCACAAAAACATAAACATGCAAAACAAATTGTTCGCATAGAAAAACAAATGCAATACTCCGGAAACGTATCCGCAAAACTACTTTACTCAATACTTTTATAGATATCTAGTAACTGAAATAATCACATAAAACGGCCTTCATTTTTTTAATATTGTTTTTATTAAACCGCAATTCGCAATATCGGCATTTAGTTTAAAGGGCGGTGTTTGTGTCAAAATAACTTTAAAAAATTGACACCCACTCGATGGTTATCGAGACACGATGCATTAGAAGCTCTTCGTTTTAGATATATGGATATTTTTAAAAACGCTGGCAAAAATAATTTTAACCTCTACAAATAAAGCAGAAGTTAATGAAGCAAAGTCTTTAAAAAAACACTTGGAAAAATTTGAATCCAATTTTCTTATTGTTTTTCAAAATAAAATTTTAAAGGGTATTAATGTATTGTCAAAACTTTTACAAAAAAAAAGAGCAAAATATTAAAGCTGCGTCTAAAATGTTTACCACCGCCACTGAAATTATAAATCAAAATATGAGAAATAATTTTAATGTAATTAAAACGGACTCGTTATTTTGGCTAGGCAATGGGGCACTACTCCTGAATTCGATAACAAAAGGATATCAAGATCAAAAATAATTTTTGATGATGTTAATAACCATTATCAAGTTCAAACAAGTGATGATTGGTTTAGAATAAATGTGTTTTTTAAAACTATGGATATAATTACAGCTCAATTAAAAAATCGAAATTCTGGCCTTTACAAAATTGTTCTTATTTTCGCGTTTTGTTCCCCAACGTTTTACGAGATCCTTCTCTTTCTGATGAGGATATTTACGATATGAGTCAAAGCCATGCATCTTCAATATCTAGACGATATCGCTGATAAAATTTCATCGCAAGTGCTTTCATTTAGAGAATGTTTTAGATAATTTAACTTCTATGTTTGATTTATTACATTTTATATTGGTATAAGATTATTATTCATCTTCCAGTTTTAGTGAAATTGTAACTGCCTGCATTTTTTTTTTACCATCCCTATTTCGGTTGCATCAGCTGAACGGTCTTTTTCCAAGTTAAAGTTAATTAAAACTTATTTGAGAAATTGATGCATGACCGATAAAAAATTATCGGCTTTAGCAATTATTTCTATAGAAAATGAGGAAGCTCAAAAAATAGACATTTCTAATCTGATTTCAAACTTTGCGCATGTAAAAGCAAGAAAAAAAGATTTTTCTCCATTGTCCACAAACTGGCATCTTTCTGGCGTGATTTGACGCCACAAAGTTTATTATTCCAGTATTGTTAACCGTTGCTACGCAATGAGACATAATAATGTAACGATACGGGAATATATCATTCCCGGCCTAGGCCGAGAATATAATATTCTCGTATCGATATATTATTGCCCATTGCTTCGCAACGGTTAACAATACTGGAATAATGAACTTCTATCAATAATAATACTCCGTATCATATTGGGGGCCCGGCAAAGTTTTCGCACACGGGCCCGTGGCTACGTTGTTCCGCCACTGGGCACATCTTAAAACGGTCTTCATCACCTTGCAATAACTCGTGGAATAAATGTGAAATTCACTTTTCTCCCTTCTTTTTAAATTAATGTCATGTATCCATTGCTTAGTTTTAAGTTTTGCAGTCGCTGTGACTGCACATGCACGCTCTTCTTCAAACTCTGAAAATCAAGATAAACTATTATTTAGTTTCAACATTTTCTAGTTACGATTAGCTAAGCACCCCACAGCTTGTTTTATAAAATGAATGATATGACTTCACGTGAAATAACAATAATAGGTAATGTGATTCTGCTTGAAACTCATGCATTTTATTTCTGGAATGATAGGACGTGAACTCACGTGAGGTGATAGTAATGTGTTTGCACCTTTAGCATCTAGCGATCTAGCAGTAGTCTGCCATCATATTGACGGACAATCTTCCTTCGAACCTTTTTCCCATTTTGTTTAATATTCTTCTTAAAAAGGGTTAACCTTGCTCTTCGCTGTAATCGTCAAGGTCTTGTGGAAAGTAAAAATCATCAGTCATCAAACATCCAAACATTTCCTTGTTCACTATCATATCTGCGATCATATTTTTATAATATAGGCTTTTGTTGTTCCCTAAAAAGTTTTTTATAACATTGCGAAAGCTTGTCCACGCTGCTTTCTGTGTATCTGTCATTGTTGCTATCAAATTTTATTGCCGAAACAAAATACCATTTTTCAGTTATTTTTCGCAATTTCTAAAAAACGGGGTGATAGATTTTGGATCACGCCCAGATTTTGCTAACTGTAGGCAAGCTTATGATAAATACTAGTCAGTCGGTATTTATAATTATTTGTAATATCTAAATTTACCACTAGGAAGAATTTTGCAGCAAATATATTGTTAATACCCTATAGTAAGGATGTCGACTAGTAATAATTAAATAAGAAAAAATGAGGCAGAATTAGGTATTAATATTATTATTGCTGCAAAATTCTTCCCAGTGGTAAATGTAGATATTAACAATAATTATAAATTACTTTAGTTAAACCTTTTTAAATCATTTGTGTTGTTAACCAACGATACGTGTTTAACAAAAATAAAAATGATTTCATATAAGGTTCCTTTTCTGTATCTCTGGCCTAAATTAAGATATTGACTTGCGGGTTTCACCAGTTTTTTTCGTTTTTAAGCTATTTTGTATCAAAATAAATATTCACATAATATGGTCCCATTTGAAATAAAGTGAAAAATCTTATGATTATGCACTTCGGAACCTGAACAGGGGGGGAATGGCAACGCTCCTAACACTGCTTGACTATTTCAAAGCGTTTGATTGCGTGGACCATACCCTTATGCTTGCCAAGCTGCATTACTTTGGATTGTCAAATCAAGCAGTCTCCTTTTTTCAAAATTACCTGGAGGGTAGACGGCAACTTGTAAGATCGCGCTCAGAAGTGTCAGACATCGGTAATGTGGCATCTGGGGTACCACAGGGCTCCATTTTGGGACCCCTTCTCTTTATATTGTATACTTTCGATATCGGTAAAATACTATAATTTTAACGTAAAATTTATCAACGGCATTAGTACCACAACTAAGTGAGTATAGTAATTGAATTAGTAGACATTTAAGGTATTAGTTTGGAAATTGGGAGAAATTAGAATTATAATTATACATCTAGAAACACCGTTGGCTTTCCTGCTTTCCACGACACAAAAACCTGTTGTCGGCTGTCTAGGTTCAAACAATTACGATTAGAAAAGGATAACCGATATTAAAAACCTATCTAGAAGCCATGTAACGCCACAATGTGAATAACTTTTGTGTCATTTTTGATTTTTAGGTCATGTCAATACCATCCCAAAGATGGAGATTCTGGCAGACCTAGTTTAAGTACAAATGAAATGTAAAAATAAAATAAATACTTAATTGCACAGGAAGAAAAAATAATATCTACTTGTTATGTTTCACAAATTTATTCAGTTTCATGACACGTGTTTCGACCCTTGCGGGTCATTGTCAAAGGAGTACAAGAAGATACTTATTTAAAAAGATACTTAATTATAAATACTTAATTTTAATTACCAATATAACGTGGTATGTCAATAACAGCACGTCTATATTAGATAGCCTGTAGGTAGATATATATTTTCTTTTTGGAAACGTTGCCAAAATTGTGTTTGTAAGTAAATAAATATTATGTGCAATATTATTGTTTCTTAGTTAAAATTTATGGATTATGGGTTTGTACGCCAAAATTTTGCTAATTTTAGTTGACATTATTGATAAATTCGTTATTATTGTTTGCTTATCTAAAGGTAAATGTCTATGATCTTATTACGTTATCTTGTTGTGTTAGTTTCAACCATCTCAGATAAGAACTTATTTATATATATTGCTGCATAATAAAAACTTTAAGTATTCTTGATTTTGAAGCTATTATTAAAAAAAATTAAAATGACCACTGTGTTCTTAAAATTGTGTACGATTCTTATTTTCCATATTATACAGGTATGTTACGTACAAACTGAGTATTTCTTATCAGATGAAAAGGTAACATTCATTGAGGGATTTCTACGATGCAAGCAGTACGATATGGACCCAGTAGAGATACAATCCAAACAACAAGAAAGCGACCTTGAAGCAGTTATACCTTCAATTGTGCGTAAGTGCTTCATAAATAGAATAATCCAATTTAATTTTAAGGTATACCCAGGGACGGACTGGCCCGCCGCGCCTTTTGTTCTGGCGCCCTTGCTGCGCCTTTTGCCCTGGCCTGGCGCCCTTTTGGTTTATGTGAACGTATGAAAATAATAAGAAAAACAAAAACCGAAATCGAAAATATTACATAAATTAATAATTTAATGATTTGGTGGCGCCCTTATGCGCAATGAAAAACAAATTGGAATCCGAACGAGCTGAAATACATTCAAAAATAAAAAGAAATATATTTGAAGGAAACAAATTGCTTTAGCAAAAGTACTTTAGTTAATACAGCTGTGCTATATAATTCGGTTTTCTGGTGCAAATACAATTTTTTTGTTATCATAACTGAATTTTTGGATCTTTGAAATGATTTTTCCTTAGTTAAGAGATTTAATAGACTAATTTTTTAAATTATTATTTTTCCAAGCAAAAAACTTAATCTAAATAATCTTACTTTCTATTTATTATTTTTCCTACTTAAGCACAAAGTACCATCATTGACAAAAAAAACCTGGCACCCAAAAAATTTTCATCGGCGGCGCTACTATTTATTTTTCCTATTTGAAAAGCAAGTCACATCACTGAAAAAAGGGCGTGGCACCCAAACAAATTTTGCCTAAGGCGCTTTTTTTTCCCATCATGAATATATGCCGACGCCTTTACCATCCTCTAGCCCGTCACATTATATAGACCCAGTCCGTCCCTGGGTATACCCATAATATATTATAATATGTAATTATTTAGCCATAGACGTATTAGGTAAGTACTTTCCTTTTGCTTCTTTTAAACAGCAAAGCAAAATAAATGTATTTGCTAAGGAAAATAGTTTCTAAAGGAATGCTTTGTAAGCAACGTCGTATAATCGAATGAGAAATATACTGCTTAACCGCGGCAAGGGGGAGAAAATAACTTTGCTAAGCTTTGCTTTGCTATTTACAAGTAACTAAAAAGGAACTCGTGCGCAAACAAATCCACATCCAACAGCGCCATGGGCATGCGCACTACCCTCTACCCTCTTGTTATCAGGTTTTCTATCTCTAGCGACATCACGTAAAAATACAGGGTGATCCACGACGGGTGACGAGCTGCTGTATCTCCAAAACCATACATGCTACGACTTTGGGGTAAAAAAATTATTATGAAATATGTATGAGCAAAAAAATCACTGGGAATAATTTTTAAAGTTCCTAATTTTACCGCTAGGGTGCGTAGTCGCTATGCTATGACACAAAGTCCTTAATTTCTACTAATAACCGCTATATACAATGCAAGTCAGAAATTAAGTTTTTAAATGCTCTGTAATATCCTGGATATATTTTGTAATAACAATTATTTTGTAGTTACCATGGTAAAAGCGTGGAGAAGGGTAACGACCAAAAGTACTTAAAAGGCTGTAACTTCTGCCTGCGTTAACCAAATTTAACAAACTATGGCTTATTTTAAATAACGTTTTATAATAAAAAATAGGGCACTTTCCAATTTTTTTTTTTCAATAATATGATTTAGTTAGGCCTGAAAAAAGTATTCCCCAATTATTACTCCTTAAAAATCAAAAATAACTTGGTAAAAATTCTTTAAAGTTTCGCGCGTGTCGAAAGCATTTCAAACGATCTCTAAAGCGCGCGAAGCCCGATGACGTCAGGGGGTATGACTTTTGGTCATCCGTCATCCTGACACTCCTGACAGGTGCCGAGCGACCCAATTTGCATTTGGATTGCCGTGTGTTATTGTTATTGTATTGTTGTTTTAAGGTCGTGTCGCTTGACGCGTGGATGTCAAATCTGACAAATTATCAAATTTATTGAAAACCTACAACCTATTTCGTGGATGTCACACACAAATCTGACAAATGATACCCCTTGACGTCACGACTACTAGCAGCGCGTTTTTACCCGCTTGGAATAATTTGAATTTTGGGGCATATTTAAATCTTTCTAGCGGTCTTTTGGGACGAAATATGTTGTTTTTTTTGCTGCCATATGTTTTATGACAATATGTACTTATGATTTATAGAATTTTTTCCCCATTTAAAATTTTATTCAAGTTCCGTATTGTAATGAAAGGAAAATTGCAAAACATTGCTAAAAGCCCAAATCGAATTTTATTACACTCTTCCACTATTTTTGCGTAGACGAGAAGAAGTGACTAACGGTTTTTGCTGTTTTCTTTACTAATTAGTTAGATATACAATAAAGTTAAAATGGTTTGATGATTGTATTTAATTTTTTTTTTAAATCGAAGCTTGGAATATATTTTTTAAAAGTGCCCTCCATTATTAACAGCAGGAATTATTTTTAATAATATTTATACAAACGTTCAAAAAGGATATAAATGACTGGTACCGATAAGTGCATGATTTTATTTTGTCCAAATGGGGGTAAAGTATTCCGTATTTTCAGTAAGTATGGAGTAGAAATAATCCTTGATATGTAATTTTATTTTATTATGACAAATTTGACATCTAAACAGGCCTAGGACACACAAGCAAGATGCAAAAATAAAGAGTAACACCAAGGCAGATATAATCCCTGTCTATTTTTGGTATATTTTATTTGTAGCCCTGCAATAATTCTAATTAGGTACGCCTATTAATAATAGTAAAATTAAAGGAAGCAAGGCCCATATGTGAAGCGAAATGATTAGTACAGCTGTAGAAAAAAGTAAAATTTGGATTTAAACATGCTGATGAAAAGGAGAGAAAAAGTGATCAAGTGTGAGGAAAAAGTAATTAATAAAACAGTAAAAGTAAGACTAGAAGATAGCGTAGAGAATTTTTAAAAATGGGTCGTCATAATGTGAGTGGTAGGTTAAAGAATTTTTGAGATTAACCTACGACTCACATTATGACGACCCATTTTTACGCTATCTTCTAGTCTTACTTTTACTGTTTTATTAATTACTTTTTCCTCACACTTGATCACTTTTTCTCTCCTTTTTATCAGCATGTTTAAATCCAAATTTTACTTTTTTCTACGGCTGTACTAATCATTTCGCTTCACATATGGGCCTTGCTTCCTTTAATTTTACTATTATTACCCTATACCTGGCAAATTAATACTTCGGTACTTTGTTCTTTGGTGCTTTTATGACTTATAATGTTAATGTGTCCTTCTCACTATCTTAAAGCCTAGCTTAAGTAACACTAGTTATTTTTCTTTTTATAACATCTTCATTCTCCTGAAGATGAACATTTCGAACATGTAGAGTTATCTTTAAATAGAGTTAATTTGAATATATTAGTGGAGGAAGACTTAGAGTTTTTCTCTCCCTTTCAATCTTTCACTCCACTTGAAGTATGGACTATTTCTTCAATTTAAATCTTTATTTATAATGTTTTGTATCGTATGTGTATATTATTAAATTGTTCTAGGGATTATCAAATGTTTCACAAACTTACTCTTTGGGATAACATAAATAACTTAAGAATACAATATATTACAATAAAAACTGGACATCCCAGCTGGATGTGCCCGTTTTGATAAAAAGGGATCACACTACCTGGTAGAATGCTACTAGCTCATGGAGCTATTCCCAAATTAAACTTGGGGGCCTAATATTCACTACCGTAAACAAATATTAATATTGTCTCAAAGAAACATTTTATGATACGAAGTCTTCGCATTTACTAGAAGATATTTCCAGTTACCTTTTGTATAAACATTCTTAAAGCATTTCCCGTTGTCTCCTCTATTAAGAATTAAGTTGGTATATTCTTATCCTAAATTATAGAATATAAACAGGGTGGCGCACCGAAAACTTTCCACCCAGGTTTATTTTCTTGTTAATAAATAAATCAAAATTCAATCGAACACGGGAACCTTAGTTCTCAGGGGGACATATTTTTTGCTATTTTCATCCCCCCTGCTGGAACCCCCACGACGGGGTGGCTTCCACCCTTAAAATCTTAAATGGAAAGGGGGGTCGAGTGATACCTTATTTTAAAGGGAATTGAACTGCCTTTCAAAGGCGACCTTGCTCGTTTAAATCGAGTGAATAGTTACTGAGAAATAGGGCTAAAAAAAAAAAATTAAAAGTAATAAAATTTGTTACCGCTTGTATCAATCAAGTAAATGTTGAAAATGTCCACCTACAACCTCCATGCCTCCATTGTAAAGGCACTGTCCAAAATGTTCGCGAACAATATGGAGCATATGGGGTGATTTTCACCCTTAAAATCTTAAATGAAAAGGAAGGTCGAGCTATAGCTTATTTCAAAAGGAATTTAATTGGCTCAAAACCCCTGGCTACGGCCCTGAATTTGGTTGAGTACCTTTCGAGAAATTAAATGGTAAAAAAATGTGTGCTTAAGCATAAACAAATTAAATGGTATAAAATACGCAAAAAAGGATACAACCTTAACAAAAGGGATTTGGAATTTTACTTGTTCAATCGAAAAAACTCAGTTTGTTTTTGGCATCGATCAAATTCATAGTAAGAATAAAAATGTATTTTGCCTTACATATCAGTGTGTTCAATAATTGATTAAAATGACGTATACTCTTCAAGAAAGGGTTGAAATTATTTCACTTTTCTTTAGAAGTAACGATCGTGCTAGAGCTGCCGCCCTGTCTTATAATGCATTGCATCTAAATGCACACTTGTCTCATACCTACGTGCTACAATTAGTGGCAAAATTCCGTGAAACAGGATCAGTGATGAACAAAAAAAGGATTGTTGAAAATCCTGTAAGAAATGAATTTGTAGAAGTTGCAGTTTTGGGTCATATTGCCATCGATCCCACACTTAGCACGAGGAAAGTGTCAGATGTATCGGGTGTTTCGCATAGAACGGTTCAGCGTACTTTAAAAACGCATAAGTTTCATCCCTATAAAATAAAACTGGTTCATTCATGAACTTAATGAAGATGATGACGATCGCCGTTTGCAATTTTGCGAATTAATTAGTGAAATGATCATTCGCAATCCACAATTTATTTTCAACATTTGTTTCTCCGATGAATGCACTTTTTTTCTTCACGGTACTGTCAATCGACAAAATTGCAGATATTGGTCGGATTCCAACCCTAGAATTTTTAGAGAAGTGTATACTCAACATCCCGAAAAATTAAATGTGTGGGCTGGAATTTTTGGGGACCGTATTATTGGGCCGTATTTTATACCTGGAAATTTAACAGGTGAAATTTACCTGAACCTGTTAGAAACCACTATTAACCCTGCTTTAACGAATGCCATAGAAGAAAATTACCGTTATCGGCCCGAAAATATTTACTTTCAGCAAGACGGAGCACCCCCGTATTATGCGTTCGATGTTCGACAGTTTCTGGATGAAAATTTTCCTAGAAAATGGATTGGAAGAAGAGGTCCTATTGAATGGCCTGCAAGATCGCCTGATTTGACCCCACTGGACTTTTTTTGTGGGAACATTTAAAGTCTAAAATTTATGCAACCCAACCGAATTCTTTGGAAGACTTGCGACAACGAATAGTGTACGAGTGCCGACAAGTAACTCCCGCAATGCTCCATAATGTTCGCGAACATGTTGAACAGTGCCTTTACAATTGCATGGAGGTTGGAGGTGGACATTTTCAACATTTACTTGATTGATACAAGCGGTAACAAATTTTATTACTTTTAATTTTTTTTTCTTTTTAGCCCTATTTCTCAGTAACTATTCACTCGATTAAAACGAGCAAGGTCGCGTTTGAAAGGCAATTCAATTCCCTTTAAAATAAGGTGTCACTCGACCCCCCTTTCCATTTAAGATTTTAAGGGTGGAAACCACCCCGTCGTGGAGGTTCCAGCAGGGGGGATGAAAATAGCAAAAAATATGTCCCCCTGAGAACTAAGGTTCCCGTGTTTGAGCGAATTTTGATTTATTTATTAACAAGAAAATAAACCTGGGTGGAAAGTTTTCGGTGCGCCACCCTGTATGAACAAATGATAGAAGTATCCTCAAATTACTGATGCCTCGCTTATGCCAACGGTGTTATGTCAAAGCTGCTGATTAGTTAATCTTTTGTTTAAAATCTGTGTTCTACAAAATTAAGCTTTTAGTAACACTTTTTAAAACCCGGACCTGTCTATCTTTCCATTCTTTAAATGAGAATTTTGCAGTGCGCATGCTCATTTGCCACCTTCTTGATCATTGTTTGCTGATCTAAAGATATTTGTTTATGAATTTAACTAACTATTGTGAAAATTAAATTAGTTAAGTGTAAAGCTAAAAAGTTCTCTTCAAGTTTTATAGAAAAAAACTATAAAATTATATTTTTCAATACAAATGTTTTTTAGTTGGATGGGAAGACGGATATTGGCTGTTTGCAACAAGCCTTGCAGATAAACAAACCTATCATTGGCTCAATTCAGGACGGCCTTTGCTGTATACTAACTGGAATACATTTGAACCCAATGGTGTGAATGGAACGGAAAATTGCGTGGAAATGCTTAACACGAACAGCACTAGAAATCTTAAATGGAATGATATATCATGTGACAGCAAAGTTAAATTTATCTGTCAAACTAAAAGGTAGATAATTCGATATTCTCTTAGATAGAAACTAAAAAATATATGATATAGCTAGAAATATCGTTATATAGTATTTATGTAAAGTCGCCGCAGTATACCTTGACTCAAATCTTCCTCTACCTGGTGGTGGAATCGGATCTGAGTCGGTTCAGTGAACCAATCTTAAAAAAAGATTCGGACTGATTCGACTCCCGAAATAAGATAGTCGGACTGAGTTGACTGTTAACAATTAAGATTTACGAATTAAGTTATGTTGAGCGTTGCATAATGTTGTTGAGAACCTTAACTGGGTCAAGTTTCGCATGAGGTAATTTTAATAACTTTGGTTGGGAGCAGATTCCTACCAAACTATAAAATGAGAGTAAGTAACGTTGAAGTAGAATGTTTAATCGACGCTCGGGTATGACAGAAATAGATGATCTTCAAATTAAAGTACTTAGTACCTACCTACCTACATACATATTTGTGGGTAACTTGTAAAAATTATAAGGCACTTATCATGATTTTCCTCCTGGTATTGGATTCCCTCGATTTCCCATATCATGTATTTACTCGTATTGTGAGTCAGAACTTTAAACTGATTCAGATCATTGGTCAAAATTCCAAAAAAGATTATAATAATAATTTTATATGGGTCTGGTAAGTCAAACTTGCTGGTTAGTTATTTATTGTTTAAACTTGTTATGCAACCCGACATAATATATGGGAAAATATTAAAGAGTAATTTGAGTATACAAATTTTGGGAATTAGTGGCATTAGTTAAGGAATTAGTAGGCATTACAGAAATTAGTCGGTTTATTGGACAAACCGTTGGCTTCCCTTGACACAAAAACCTTTTGTTGGCTGTCTTGGCTTAGTATACTTAATTGCGATAGGAAAATGATAGCCGATAATCATATTAAAGACCTATTAGTCACCACAGAATATATAGCTTTGCGTAGCTTTATATTCTGTGATATTATGTTTAAGAAGTCATGATAGATACGTCAAAATGTAAATAATTTTTGCATAATTTTTAATTTTTAGCCCATGTTACAATACCACAATGACGAAGATACTGTAGATCTGGCTTAACTACAAATGTAATGTAAAAATAAAATAAGGTATAATTAATTTTAATTACGTAAATATCTACAAATAAATATAATATCAAGTAAGAAACAATTATAAATATTTTGCTAATTTATACTTATAACAACGATACCGCAGAATTTTTGAACTTTCTGTGTGCATTTTTAATAAGTTTACAAATTAATGTGTCCTTATAGGTGCAATAACAATACGTCTATATTAGATAATCTGTAAGTTAATATAATATATAGCTTTAAAAACGTTGCCAGAATGGGTTTTTTCACTAAATTTTAATAGTTATTCTACCGCATAGAGAAATAAAAAAATTAAATTTTCCGAAAATCGATAGGAAACATTGACATTTTTGACAACTTTTTTGAAAGGAAAAGTCAATATTTCCTTGCACTTCGTCGTTGCTATGCAACGGAAAATCACTGTAAAGAAATATTTATTTTTCTACAGACGTGTGGAAAAAACAATTTTCCGCACGGATATCAGTGCGGAAAAAATTTTCGGCACGATTATGTCAAAAATCCGTGCGGAAAATTGGTTTTTCCACACTAGTGCGGAAAATTTTTTCTGCACGATTTTGTCAAAATCAATAATATATCAATTATAACTTGTAGTTATTACTTTTTTTCTCAGAATTAGTTACTGTTACATATGTATGTGATTGTTATAGTTAATTAAAAATTATTAAATTTCTTTGAAATATGTGTTACTTATTTCCACACGTCTGTAGAAAAACTATTGTACCTGACACGTGCGAAAAATGTTTTCCCTGCACTCGGCTGCTTCACCGAACTCCGCTACGCGTCGTTCGGTGAACGGCAGACTCGTGCGGAAAAATTCATTTTCCGCACTTGTTAGGTAAATAGCTATTTTGTACTGTACGGATATGTTATTTCTGTACAGTTGTTTGCAAACTAAAAAAATGATTGAGAATTACAGCTGTATTAATAAAAAAAAGTTTACAAGAAGGTTAGGCTAAATGTCACTGTCCCATAAGAATTTCATTGAAAGTTATCAACGCACGTAACCTCTTTGTACGCCTTTTTTATGAATACAACCGTAGTTGTCGAAATTTAAACACATTATAACATACATTTTAAAATTAATTATTTGATATATTAACAGTTATTTGACAATTAGTACAAGTATTAAACATTGGAAGAACATTGGAACTATTAGTTCCTCCTCCCTCAGCGACGTTTGATGATTTCCATCCACCCAGCCTCTTTAAGCTAGAATATCTCCACCAGAGTCAACCAAGATCGTGGCAGAAGACCGATGTGGCCGGTATATTCGGTCGGATTTGACGAATTCAAATATGCAGCTACTATTTTAGGCATTTTTCTAAATTGGTGTATTCCTACTACCTGTTTACATCCTTTTCCGTCTTGGCACTTAAAGAAAAATCGGATATTATTCATGTCTCCTGGTCTTAAAGCCACATACTTGCGGTAAATATTTAAGTACATTTCATTTACTACAAATGATCTTGATGTATTCGTTTTAGAGTCTGGTATTTTTACTAAAAGCTTGCATTATAGGTCTTCTATATCTTGTAAAGTCATTTTAACTAACTCGTCCATTCTACAAGCTCCGGAAATACCAAATATTACAGCAACCTAAAACAATAAATAAATATGTAAATAACCCGAATAAAAATTGAAGTTATGGGACTTACCTTAATCATTAAATATTCTTTATTTGAAGCTTCCTGTATAATTGTGTTGATTTGTTCTTTAGTTAAAATCATGTATTTTTTTGGCCTATAGCCTTCACCCTTCCGTTTCAATAATGAACGAAGTTTTGGATATTTCGATATATCCACATTATGTCTAATTGCAAGGGTTGCTTTCAACATTGAATAGTTTGACCATAAAGTTGAAGATTCCATCTTGGCACCAAGCTCCAAAAAGTATACCATAACAACATTTTCTGAGAAAGAACATGCATTTTTATTCTTCCGATATTCCATAAAACGATTATATGAATAATTATATTTTTCTTTGAATTTTTTTGGCAATAAATCCAATGAGGCAGTATTTACTGCTTCCGTAAGTTCTGGGGCTCGACGTAAGGAACCATTAAACATAGGAAACCATACTTCCAAATTTTATTATTTATTTAAAGTGAAATTTATCAACGGCAATATAGTCAGATCTGGTCTTAACGTGCGGTTCCAAAGGTCACTGATCATATGCGTCAAATCAGACAACACAGAGGCTATCAAAATGTTGTGAGATTATTTACAAATATACCGAAGGAAGGAAAATATTTTAGTTATCGCGAAGATAGCCACATATACCTAATATTATTAGTTTTGTAAAAATTATGTACAGGGGAGTTGAAAAAGTTACAAAAAAATTATATAATCTTTAATTATATACCTACTGTACCCTTTAATTAAAAACGACAATAATAAACAGTGCAATTTATTTTAACAATTTTACTACTAAAACCTAAAAATACAATGGCATTTAGTCTCATAAACTATTTCGATAATGAAAGAAAAAGTGGAAATTCGCAAACCAATATGCGGAAAACCGTAATGAAAACACTGGGAATTAGTTTAAGGACTATGCAGAATAATGTGCATGAAAAAAAAGCATAATATAATACCCAAGAATACTAAAAAATGTAAACGAAAAACACCGTTTATAATTATAGCCGAAAAACTATCATCGTCACTTATAAAATCTGAAAAGTCCTCGTCGTCTGAGTCGTCTTCGAATGGAGCAATTATCATTGGCGCTACTTCGACATCTAGTACTTGTTCTCAATCCCACCAATCCCTTATTAATATTTCTGTATGTTCCACCGATTTCTTCCAGTACTCTTATGTAATATGATCTAACGAATCTTGCAAAACTATTTGTACTTGGTCGGATTTAAGACATCACCTACATGTTTTTCATAATAAGACTTTGCACCAGCCCATATTAATTCTATTGCGTTAAACTGGCAATGATATGGCGGCAGTCGTAGAACCTCATGACCATATACACGCAGTATTTCATCCACCGCGTATATTTTTGGTTTTTTAAGAGACTTTGCTATTGATGGGAGTTCCGATTTAAGCATATTTGATAAAGGATTTTGGTTTTGTGTTTTTCCAGCCACTCATAAATATCACTTTTCCTCCAAGATGAAGTAGGCTGTTTATTTAAAATTCTTGAATGATATGATGCATTATTTAATACAATTAAAGACGGAGCATCCAAATTTGGTATCAATTGAACTTTTACCCATTTTTCAAACATTTCGCAATTCATATTATCATGATAGTCAGCACTTTTTGATGTTGAAGAAAAAATTAAACTCGCACCTGCAACATATCCTGTTGCAGAACCGGCATGCAAAATAATAAAACGCTTTCCCGTACCGCACCCCTTTTTCCTTTTAACACTTTTTACAGACTCATCTTGCCAAGATTTTGAACCACTTCCATTCGAAAATATCCACGTTTCGTCTAAAAATACCACTTTTCTAAATTTCGATTGGTAATTATTATTGTCCGTATATTTTTTTTAAAACTGAACACGCTGACTCACTATCTGTGGCTGCTCACATAAAAATCTTCGGTTACAGTATTTTTTATAGCGAACACCTAAATTTTTTATTAATTTTGATAACGCTTAAGTCCAATTTCCAAAACACCCCGAATTTTTAATGTTTTTTGTAAAACTGGAAGAGTTACATTGGTTTCTGATTTGTATAAATCGTAAATCACATTTCGAACTCCCATTTTAATATTTTCGCTTAAATCCTCAGTCTTTGGCTTTCTTCGTTTACACTTTTTAGTATTCTTGGGTATTATGTTGTTTTGTTTCATGCACAATTTTCTGCACAGTCCTTATACTAATTCCCAGTGCTTTGGCTACTGTTTCCTGAATATTGGTTGGCGAATTTCCACTTTTTCTTTCATTTTCGAAATAGTTTATCAGATTAAGTACCATTTTTTTTTGATTGGGGATGCAAAAACCCAGAAAATTGTTTCATTTTGTCACAAACTGTCAAAGTCACAAAACTGGCATATTTAAAATAAAACGTAGCTGGTGCTATTATAAGCTTATTTAGAATCGCTGGAAAGTAAATACATATCCTTTTTTTCATGTCAAAATGGAATAAGTCTGTCTCATTTATCTTACGTATTTTATTTAGAGGGTAAAATTAAACGCAAGTAAAGAAAACAAAAACTGAGAGTATGTCTTTCTTGAATCGTATGACCCGCACGATAAGACCAGATCCGACTATAGTACCACAACTTAGTGAGTATTAGTAATTGAATTAGTAGACATTTATGCCTGTATGCTCCGTTTTAACGTTAAGTTCAGCTTTATAAAGTCATACTTAAAGTTAAGATAATCTTTTTTATGCATAGCATCTAGATTAAGTTGTCTTTGTAAAGGAAACAATACATTTGTCAACGTTGATAAATTTAGTAATTTTCTTTATTTTACTGTTTTCTACACTGATATGTCACGAAGCTTTTCTGTGCTTATACCCTTTATTTTTTCTATGGCTTATCCACCCATCCTCACATTTACCGCGCCCTTGCGATTTGAACAGGCGAATTTGATTAAAATTAAAAGTTTATTGTTGTTATTCCTTTTTATTTCAACAAAATGGGTGAAAACGACGAAAAAAAACGCAAACGGAAATTAGCTATTTAAGATATTATTATGTAAAAGTATGCCTGAAGAATTGTCGGTATACTTACAAATCATTATTAAATTCTTATAAATGTTAAATTTCTTATAACGTTGCACTTGTAAAACCGTGTTCTTTCGTAAGCGAAATCGACAGAAGAACGATAAATTGTCCAAAGTATCAAAATATTCTTCTCTATCGTATTGTCTGCGTGGGAAACCCATTTCAATTAAGTATATAATATCAAATCGTCTGCTTCCAAGAAGATAGCGTCTTCCACTTCCATATTTTTTTTAAAGGTTGAAGCAAAACAGTTTAGTATTTTTATTCAAGCAAAATCTTTTGCAGAAATACAATAATTCTTAAAGGTTAATGTTATTTCTTGTCAGATAATGACAGTAATAACATAAGTCATACAATAAGAACAACTTAATTTCTTAAGTCCAGGATTTTAATAACTTAAAATTAAGAACGACTTTTGCTTGTTTTGTTGTTCGTGCATAAGAATTTTGTGACTTAAGTCGAAAAGTTCCACTAAGTAAGAAATTATGCTAACGGTGCATACGGCCATTAAGGTATTAATTTGAAAATTGGGAGAAACTAGAATTATACTTAGGGAAATTAGTTAATTAAAGTAAAGAATTCAGGGCATTAGTACGCATAAGTATAGGTATTAGTATAGGCATTAGTGTACATGAATTTTGACCACGGTTTAGCGCCATAACTTCGCATAGTGACGATTCTAGAAACACCGTTGGCTTTCCGCGACACAAAAACCTAGATATTGTCGGCTGTCTATATAGGTTTAAAAAATTACGATTAGAAAAGGATAGCCGATATTAAAGACCTATCTATTACATTTAAGAAGTCCTGAAACGTGACAATGAGAATGAATTTTGTGTTATTTTTAATTTTTAGGACATGTCAATACCACCCCAACGATGGAGATTCTGGCAGACCTAGTTTAAGTACAGGGTTATCCAACCAAGACTAGACAAGGCGATTTTTTGACTTTTACTGTACTTTTATAAAAAAACTGAAATAGCCATCTTAAGTCATTTTCTCCCGCGAATTCGAATATCTTCAGCAAAAAACAATTGAACATCAAACAAAAGTACTAGGGGTCACTTTGATATTTTTTTAAATGGAACACAGTAGGTATTAAAGGCGGATTCCACCTCTCCCCCCCCTCTTACACCCCTGCCCCCCTCGCCTACCCTCCCGCGACCTTGACCGCACAGGTATGCAGGTGTTCATTTGACCTTGACCATACACGTGGGCGAGCGTATTTTTATGGTATGCAGGTGTTCATTCGACCTTGAAAGATGCAACTACTCTTTGTTAATTTGACCTTGACCATACACCTGGACGAGGGTATTTTTATGGTATACAATTTTCTTTTATGTGACTCATTTGACCTTGAAGGATGGAGCTGCTCTTTGATGGCGCTACCTTGGCGTGGACGAGGGTATTTTTATGGTATGCAGGCGTCCTTTTATTTATGACACTGTTGCATTACAAATTTTTACACCATGATGTATTTTTATTTCTTTATTGTCGTCATTTATTTGTTTGAAAATATCTAAAGGGATGCAAGTCTGCTTTATTGATGTTACCTTGACCATTATTTTTTCCCAAAAGTTAGATTTGTATTATATTTGGGTTTGTTATACCTTCATGTTCTTGAAGGGTGTTTATGATATTTTCATACCTTGATGGGATTTTCACACCTTGAAAGAGCTATTATAGTCGTAACAATAGGGTCTGGGTATCTTTGTTATCGGATTTTCACACCTTGATGGGATTTTTCGCACCTTGAAAGAGTGCAACTACCCTTTTGTTATGTATGATTTCGAAGGCGGCGTTGTTCTTTTGTTATGGGTACCATTGAGCGGTTGCTATTTTTCTTACTTTGTTCGTTATTTAGGTATTCTTGGATTTATTTTTATAGTGGATGCAGATGTCCTTTATGTAACCTTGACTAAACTTTTGAGCAGATGTTTATTTATTACATTGGGTTGGGTTTATTTACGACCTTGACCATACACCTGGACGAGGGTATTTTTATGGTATACAATTTTCTTTTATGTGACTCATTTGACCTTGAAGGATGGAGCTGCTCTTTGATGGTGCTACCTTGGCGTGGACGCGGGTATTTTTATGGTATGCAGGTGCCCTTTTATTTATGACACTGTTGCATTACAAATTTTTACACCATGGAGTATTTTTATTTCTTTATTGTCGTAATTTAGTTGTTCGAAAATATCTAAAGGGATACAGTTGGGTTTTATTGATGTTACGTTGACCATTATTTTTCCCAAAAGTTAGATTTGTAATATATTTTTTGTTTTGTTATACCTTCATGTTCTTGAAGGGTGTCGGTATATAGTCGTAACAATAGGGTCTGGGTCTCTTTGTTATCGGATTTTCACACCCTGATGGGATTTTCACACCTTGAAAGAGTGCAGCTACCCTTTTGTTATGTATGATTTCGAAGGCGGCGTTATTCTTTTGTTATGAGTAATATTGAGCGCTGGCTATTTTTCTTACTTTGTTCTTTATTTAGGTATTCTTGGATTTATTTTTATAGTGGATGCAGATGTCCTTTATGTAACCTTGACTAAACTTTTAAGCAGATGTTTATTTATGACATTGGGTTGGGTTTATTTTCGACCTTGGAGGTACTCGGACGCAAGTGTTTGGTTTTTACGCCTTGAAGAATTTTTATTTTTTATTGACGTAATTTTGTTCTAAAATATTGAATGAGGTGCAGGTACGTTTTATTTACGATGACCTTGTGTTGGTTCGGGGTGCAGGTGGTTTTTATGTTGTTGAGTTTTGTATACTCTTTAAGCGGCCACTCCTTTTACACCTTGAAAGTATTTTTTTCTTTATTGACATCAGTCTGTTCTAAAATATCGAATGGGGTACAGGTACATATCGTTCTCTACTATGGTTGTTAAAATAGGGTATGTGCTCTTTGTTACGGGATTATTTAACATTGAAAAAGTGCAAGTGTCCTTTTGTATGGGTAACTTTGACTGCTTGCAAACATGCTTAATTTTTCTTTCTTTGCTCGTTATTTTTCTTTCTTTGATAATCTATGCTACCTCTTGTGAATGAAATCCCTTTTTTGACTAGTAGGTAAATAGTACTTAAATTTATAAGGAGCTTTTTAGTTAATGGTGATGAATTTGGGTTAATTTATCTAGACTTGGCTGTTTCGCATCCGAAATAAAATATAAAAAATAAAATATTCCAATTCACAAAGTTGGATGAAAATTAGATTTAAAGCATGTGTTGCCGAATATTGATGCAGATAAGAAAAATTAAAGTGCACACAAGAATTATTACTTCATCATTGTAATTCATTTTTAAAAATCACATCCAGTAGATAATACGGGTTTTTATGGAAAATTCATATTTTATAACATATTTATTTATTTTTATAGTATTATTCTTGCTATTTCTTGTTGTCGTATACGTATCAAAATGCATGCTTAATTTATGTCTAAGGATTAATAAAAATGCATATTAGCGGTAAATATATTCTCTTATTTAATCAGACTACTATCCAAATAATGTTGTAGCATACATAAAAAGTTAACTTCTGATAAACCTTTCTTAAAATCCATTCTCCTCTCTCCATGTACTATTCTGTGATGAGTGAGAGCTTTTTAAAAGAAAAAATTATAACTTAGTGCTTTCACGCATTCAAAATTAAAATTGTATTATTTACATTTTTAGAAGAAAAAATTATAACTTAGTGCTTTTACACATTCAAAATTAAAATTATATTATTTACAAAAAGACATCACAGCTTATTACTCCTTATATCAACGAAAATACGAAAAGTTAATGTGTAGTAAACAAGATTTTTCTCTCATCATTGTAAGTAATAAAAAAAGCGGATATAGCATGTGTTTTAAAATTATAGAAAAAGCCTCTGTATGTACATGAAGAGATATTCTTTATTTATATAATCAACTTGATTCCATCAATTTAACCAAACAATAGGAATGAGGATCAGCCATCGCCTTTTAATAGTTTCATGCACGTTTACACAAAAACTACTAAAGCCATCGAACTTATTTCAAGATAATATATTTTTTGTTTATTAAGCAAAGTAGCTGAAGCAATTTTTTGTGCATCTACCTTTTATGTTATTGATGCACGCCAAGACTATTTCAAAAATAGTTGCAAGCGATCCGCTGTGCAGTCATAAAACTAGCAAAATTTTATAAAACGTGTAAATTTGGATAATTCAAGGATCAAATGTTGTTTATCATGTGATTTTTAGAGCTTTTATTAAGTGAAAATATTAAAATTACTAAATACGGCATATTGGCATAAATTACTGTATATTTTGAAAATAAAAGTTAAAATCTGAAAATTCAGCTGTTTGCCTTTATTGCCCTTATAGTGAAATAAATCGATTATCTAAATTTTAAAACATTCATTCAATGTGTTTAATACTTATATTTTACATGTGGAATATGGGTACTCTTAAATATTTTCGGACAACCTTGAAATATTTTGAAAACCTTTATGTGTTTAGTACCCGAAGCAGATAAAATCAACTGCAACACACATTATTTAGTTTAGTTTTTTGAAAACCGTTCCCGAGTTACAATGGCTGGCCCTAGTCTGGTTGTGGACTTCCAAGCATTCAAGATAGAAAATAATAAACTAATCCCTAATGAACTTGCTGCCTACGATGGTCATAGAATTAGTAACTATGTTTTTAAACCCCGTTTGATCTAGCCTTTCTAAGACCAGCGGCATACAAACAAACGAAATGGTTAATGCAACACTATCATTGCATTGATTGGGATTCCGGATTTACTCCATTTCACAAATTTGCCGATATTGTACGGAGCTTGACAGAAAAGGCTGATACCATTTACGTTAAGGGCAGAGAAAAAGCTGATTTTTTAAGAAAATATTCAAGCAAACCTATTATAGAGTTGGATGAGCAACCGGCCCTTAGAAAATACGTCCCTAAATGTTTCTATCATTCAAATAATGAAAATTGTGCATGTTCTTTGTTTAATGTATTTTTGTTATATGATCAACATGTAATGCAAACCTAATTTTTTAATAAACATTTAATAATACAACCAAAAGTGTCTGTTTTGTATTGATATCCTGATGTGAAGTAACTTTGTCTACCTATACATTCTAATTCATGTACTCATTCATATACCTAAAAACTTCAATACATAATATCCTAATATCCAATTAGCCACTTAGCCAAATCACCAAATATTCCAATACCCAAATATTTCTACTGACTTTTACTTTTTGTAAGTGTTTTCTCTTTTGTAATGTGTGTGAGTCACTTTTTAAATCAATATCGAACCGGAGAGTTTAAAAATATGACAAAATGTATAGAAGAAGAAATAAAATGTATGTAAAAGCCAAAGAGTTACTATAATCTCTACCAGACCTAGAATTTCAAAGATTAAAAAGTTCACCCAAGATACTCCCACGTATCTTTTTATCACCACCCTCTTCGTCACAGAACATACTTTTTTTTTAATCCCAAGCACTCAGCATGTGCCCTTGTATATTAACAAAAACCCGAAAAACCACTCGAAGAAGAAACGACACAATCAAAGTTTTAATACAACTAGCGATAAAAACTCATTTTAGCTAAACAAACAAAAATGTTTGCTTAACACACCATCGGTCGACAATTTTCGTAAGAAATATAGAAAACATGCAGATCGTAGTCTAAACAGTATAATACAAAAATATAATGTTTTACGAGCATTAGTTGTTTAAATATACTGTAAGATATCCATGTTTTTAATAAAAAAAAAGAAAAAGATTCCGCAAATTCGAGTTTTATTCTTTTATTAAGTTTAAAAATGACTTCAATAATGCGGGCAGATTAACTTATCAAAAATTCGGCTATTTTGTGTTTTTTCAAGAATTAAAACGGAGGGGGTCAGTTCCAATCATCGTATCCATTAAAGTATTTATTTGTGCATTCGTATAAAAAAAGATAGGTAGTCATAATATGGAATCATCGCCGTTTAAACTTTTTCAGCTAGTGCTCTCATACACAGACATAAGAAACACAACAACAATATAGACAAACTTTATCATAAATGGATGTAAAATATATAGAAATTTATTTTTTAAGTTAAATTTTGATCTATACATTGTTCAAGAAATTAAGATTATAGAACCAATGTCCAGTATTCAACAAGCATAAATTCAAATCGAAATTATTATATTAGAGACATTTTATAGTAGACATACCGTTGTACATTTGATATGTGAACAACTTTGTATAATATTTTTGTCCTGTTTTAACGTACCTATTATTTTAAAGGTATAAGGAAATCCTTTTTTCAAAAAATCACCCTCTTAACTTAAATTAGTACCTTTGAAATTATTGTAATGGGGACAGAAGAGAGGAATGATGGACATAAAACAAAACAATTGCTTCTAACAAGAGTTTTATACTTACTGAACACTCCCAGGTTATTATCTAAATTGTATCAACAGTCTTTCGAAAATAGTTTATTCGCATAATTTTTATTGGTAAATTTTTGAGCGTAAACCCATGAAGCCAGAAGTTTTGCAACATTCTCCAAGAATAAAAGTCTTAAAAATCCATTCTTCTCTTAGATAAATTATCATTTCAAATATTACTATTATTATAATAGAAAGACAACAGAATGGGCCCCTAGTAACGAATTGATGATTTGCAACTAAACACTTTGAGAAATAAGTGAAAAACAATTATCATATTATTATGCGACTTGTCAAAATACTAGATAGACTTTCAATTATTCATTCTTTTTTAAAAACGCTGGTAGAATAAATTGCGTTACTGATTACAGGCCCATATCCAAAATTTCACTTATTCCTAAACCAATGGAATTGTTAGTTAAAGATTTTCTTGAGGACTGTTTTAAAAATGTTATTTTCACTAACCAGCATGGCTTCATAAAGGGAAGGTCAATAACAACAAATTTACTAGTTTATTCTGATTACATTTTTAATTCCCCAGAAAATGGTGTTGACTGTCAAATTTACGCCCATCATCGGTCACCAAGATTTTTGTTTTATTAAATATTGCAAAGGTTTATAAGACACCTAAGTGTTGAAGATACTTGTGTTTTGGTTCTCTTTTTATTGCTATTGCACAACACCTTGATTTTCTTTTAAAACTGGAAGAGTTACATTAGTTTTTGATTTGATATACATAAATTACACTTTATAGACTTCTTCAGGATTACATTTTCGGCTTTTTTTTCATGCAAAAAGTTCAACACAGTCCTTAAACTGATTCCAGTGCTTTTGCTATTATTTCTTGCATATTAGTTGGGAAATTTCAACTTACGCTTTCATTTTCAAATAGTTAATCAAATTTTGTATGATTGTTTTTGCTTGGGGGGGCTCAAAGCACCAGAAAATTGCCTTTTATTATTCGAATTGACAAATTTGTCACTTCAACTTGTTAAAGTCACAAAATAGACATAATATGTTCATCACAACTTTTTAGAACCACTAAAAATTATAAGTTTATTCCTTTTTCTCATGCTGAAATTATATACGTCGTCTATCCTACGGATTTTACCACGAACCATAAACCGAATTTTTGTTTTTGGTCAGACAAACTATGCAATGATTTCTATATCTTATTTTTCGTTAACGTGTACAATACCTTCTTTTTTATTCCTAATTATTATATTTTTATGTTTCCCTCCCGTTTCTCAAATCGCCAAATATTTGAATATGTCGTTATAGACAATAAAATACGAAATTATGTTAGAATAAACCTAATATGAATTTTTTACCAGGTGTGTGTCTAATAAACCAATATACCTATTTTTCCGTTGATATTTTTAGCAATATTAAACAAAGGTAGACACATCAGATTGGTCGAATGACAATAAATACAAATCCATGGCTATATATTCAAATGATGGTATACTTTTTAGGCAGGTTTGAAGAGTTCTTCGCAAATACCCTGTTTGTTATTTGAACGCAACATTTAAATAGTATTTTACTCTTAGTAATGAATAGCATTAAACTGAATACTGTTTATAATACCGTAAAATTGTATATTGTAAACGTTGAAAACTTATATTGTTAACACGATTTCTTTTACCAAGATTAACACTGTCGTTGGTATTTAGTTAAGTTTTTATATATTTGATCTAAATCAAAGTTTTAATCGGTTATTTATTTTATTTACTAAGTGATATGGGTAAAAACGCAGTTTTAAAGCAAAAACCCATTAAAACCATATATTCAGTAACTTTGTTTTATTGTAACAAATTAATGTATATTACATTTTACTGTTAGTAGGAAATACATATTTTATTCAATTCTTGATTTTTTGGTATCCGTATAACACAGAGCTTCCATTTGGTAAACATCTCCTTTTTGTAGAATTTTGTCTATACAGTTTAACTTCAGTTCTTGTGGTTACCTCATGTTCCTTTGTTCTACGAATATTCTTTGATATAATTGGTATTGGCTTGGACTCTTTAAGAATCATATCCTTAATGGTATTAAAATTAACAAGTTGTGATGCAGCATAGTTTATGGAAATACCCTTAACTTTACAAATTACTTCCTCTCTTTGCGTTTTAGTGAAATACACCTTAAAAGAGTAATTTTTTGGACCGCCAGAGACAAAGGATGGAATTAGAACCGTAACTATCAAGTTCGCCACTTCTAGAGAGATATATTACAGAATCTGTACAGGACTAATACAGTACTCTATTATCAACACGTTCGAGATATGAATATAACTTAAAACGTGCCCGGGCTGTGACGTAAGCCGCATTCACTACATTTACTGTAGGTAGAGAATTAACAGGTTTCTTCGGTGTATTCATAATTTACCACCAATGTCTGGAGGAAGTGTTGAAGTATGTAGAAAAGGGTTACAAAATTTTGGAAGTGAATGAAATATGGAAATATCAAGTTTAAAGATTTAACAAACATTCTGGACAAGAGGGTTTATTTACTGCTATGATGAACAAGTTTATTAAAATTAAACAAGAAGCAAGTGATTGGCGTACATATTTTCAAACAGAAGAACGAAATTTAAAATATATTGAAGACTTTTTTTGAAAAGGAATATGTTAAATAAGAACTTCACAATATCGTCGCAATTTCGGTTTAAGGTCCTAGGCTAAATTAATATTAAACAGTTTCCGGGGAGAATTTGGACAACGAGAAAATCAGCCAAAAACTAAAATAATAAACCAACCTTCGGAATTTTTCACTATGTTTAGTGATCCAGCTATTTATATAAACAGCGACATTGCTATTAACGAGAAGACATTGGTGGTAAATTATGAATACACCGAAGAAACCTGTTAATTCTCTACCTACAGTAAATGTAGTGAATGCGGCTTACGTCACAGCCCGGGCACGTTTTAAGTTATATTCATATCTCGAACGTGTTGATAATAGAGTACTGTATTAGTCCTGTACAGATTCTGTAATATATCTCTCTAGAAGTGGCGAACTTGATAGTTACGGTTCTAATTCCATCCTTTGTCTCTGGCGGTCCAAAAAATTACTCTTTTAAGGTGTATTTCACTAAAACGCAAAGAGAGGAAGTAATTTGTAAAGTTAAGGGTATTTCCATAAACTATGCTGCATCACAACTTGTTAATTTTAATACCATTAAGGATATGATTCTTAAAGAGTCCAAGCCAATACCAATTATATCAAAGAATATTCGTAGAACAAAGGAACATGAGGTAACCACAAGAACTGAAGTTAAACTGTATAGACAAAATTCTACAAAAAGGAGATGTTTACCAAATGGAAGCTCTGTGTTATACGGATACCAAAAAATCAAGAATTGAATAAAATATGTATTTCCTACTAACAGTAAAATGTAATATACATTAATTTGTTACAATAAAACAAAGTTACTGAATATATGGTTTTAATGGGTTTTTGCTTTAAAACTGCGTTTTTACCCATATCACTTAGTAAATAAAATAAATAACCGATTAAAACTTTGATTTAGATCAAATATATAAAAACTTAACTAAATACCAACGACAGTGTTAATCTTGGTAAAAGAAATCGTGTTAACAATATAAGTTTTCAACGTTTACAATATACAATTTTACGGTATTATAAACAGTATTCAGTTTAATGCTATTCATTACTAAGAGTAAAATACTATTTAAATGTTGCGTTCAAATAACAAACAGGGTATTTGCGAAGAACTCTTCAAACCTGCCTAAAAAGTATACCATCATTTGAATATATAGCCATGGATTTGTATTTATTGTCATTCGACCAATCTGATGTGTCTACCTTTGTTTAATATTGCTAAAAATATCAACGGAAAAATAGGTATATTGGTTTATTAGACACACACCTGGTAAAAAATTCATATTAGGTTTATTCTAACATAATTTCGTATTTTATTGTCTATAACGACATATTCAAATATTTGGCGATTTGAGAAACGGGAGGGAAACATAAAAATATAATAATTAGGAATAAAAAAGAAGGTATTGTACACGTTAACGAAAAATAAGATATAGAAATCATTGCATAGTTTGTCTGACCAAAAACAAAAATTCGGTTTATGGTTCGTGGTAAAATCCGTAGGATAGACGACGTATATAATTTCAGCATGAGAAAAAGGAATAAACTTATAATTTTTAGTGGTTCTAAAAAGTTGTGATGAACATATTATGTCTATTTTGTGACTTTAACAAGTTGAAGTGACAAATTTGTCAATTCGAATAATAAAAGGCAATTTTCTGGTGCTTTGAGCCCCCCCAAGCAAAAACAATCATACAAAATTTGATTAACTATTTGAAAATGAAAGCGTAAGTTGAAATTTCCCAACTAATATGCAAGAAATAATAGCAAAAGCACTGGAATCAGTTTAAGGACTGTGTTGAACTTTTTGCATGAAAAAAAAGCCGAAAATGTAATCCTGAAGAAGTCTATAAAGTGTAATTTATGTATATCAAATCAAAAACTAATGTAACTCTTCCAGTTTTAAAAGAAAATAAAGGTGTTGTGCAATAGCAATAAAAAGAGAACCAAAACACAAGTATCTTCAACACTTAGGTGTCTTATAAACCTTTGCAATATTTAATAAAACAAAAATCTTGGTGACCGATGATGGGCGTAAATTTGACAGTCAACACCATTTTCTGGGGAATTAAAAATGTAATCAGAATAAACTAGTAAATTTGTTGTTATTGACCTTCCCTTTATGAAGCCATGCTGGTTAGTGAAAATAACATTTTTAAAACAGTCCTCAAGAAAATCTTTAACTAACAATTCCATTGGTTTAGGAATAAGTGAAATTTTGGATATGGGCCTGTAATCAGTAACGCAATTTATTCTACCAGCGTTTTTAAAAAAGAATGAATAATTGAAAGTCTATCTAGTATTTTGACAAGTCGCATAATAATATGATAATTGTTTTTCACTTATTTCTCAAAGTGTTTAGTTGCAAATCATCAATTCGTTACTAGGGGCCCATTCTGTTGTCTTTCTATTATAATAATAGTAATATTTGAAATGATAATTTATCTAAGAGAAGAATGGATTTTTAAGACTTTTATTCTTGGAGAATGTTGCAAAACTTCTGGCTTCATGGGTTTACGCTCAAAAATTTACCAATAAAAATTATGCGAATAAACTATTTTCGAAAGACTGTTGATACAATTTAGATAATAACCTGGGAGTGTTCAGTAAGTATAAAACTCTTGTTAGAAGCAATTGTTTTGTTTTATGTCCATCATTCCTCTCTTCTGTCCCCATTACAATAATTTCAAAGGTACTAATTTAAGTTAAGAGGGTGATTTTTTGAAAAAAGGATTTCCTTATACCTTTAAAATAATAGGTACGTTAAAACAGGACAAAAATATTATACAAAGTTGTTCACATATCAAATGTACAACGGTATGTCTACTATAAAATGTCTCTAATATAATAATTTCGATTTGAATTTATGCTTGTTGAATACTGGACATTGGTTCTATAATCTTAATTTCTTGAACAATGTATAGATCAAAATTTAACTTAAAAAATAAATTTCTATATATTTTACATCCATTTATGATAAAGTTTGTCTATATTGTTGTTGTGTTTCTTATGTCTGTGTATGAGAGCACTAGCTGAAAAAGTTTAAACGGCGATGATTCCATATTATGACTACCTATCTTTTTTTATACGAATGCACAAATAAATACTTTAATGGATACGATGATTGGAACTGACCCCCTCCGTTTTAATTCTTGAAAAAACACAAAATAGCCGAATTTTTGATAAGTTAATCTGCCCGCATTATTGAAGTCATTTTTAAACTTAATAAAAGAATAAAACTCGAATTTGCGGAATCTTTTTCTTTTTTTTTATTAAAAACATGGATATCTTACAGTATATTTAAACAACTAATGCTCGTAAAACATTATATTTTTGTATTATACTGTTTAGACTACGATCTGCATGTTTTCTATATTTCTTACGAAAATTGTCGACCGATGGTGTGTTAAGCAAACATTTTTGTTTGTTTAGCTAAAATGAGTTTTTATCGCTAGTTGTATTAAAACTTTGATTGTGTCGTTTCTTCTTCGAGTGGTTTTTCGGGTTTTTGTTAATATACAAGGGCACATGCTGAGTGCTTGGGATTAAAAAAAAAGTATGTTCTGTGACGAAGAGGGTGGTGATAAAAAGATACGTGGGAGTATCTTGGGTGAACTTTTTAATCTTTGAAATTCTAGGTCTGGTAGAGATTATAGTAACTCTTTGGCTTTTACATACATTTTATTTCTTCTTCTATACATTTTGTCATATTTTTAAACTCTCCGGTTCGATATTGATTTAAAAAGTGACTCACACACATTACAAAAGAGAAAACACTTACAAAAAGTAAAAGTCAGTAGAAATATTTGGGTATTGGAATATTTGGTGATTTGGCTAAGTGGCTAATTGGATATTAGGATATTATGTATTGAAGTTTTTAGGTATATGAATGAGTACATGAATTAGAATGTATAGGTAGACAAAGTTACTTCACATCAGGATATCAATACAAAACAGACACTTTTGGTTGTATTATTAAATGTTTATTAAAAAATTAGGTTTGCATTACATGTTGATCATATAACAAAAATACATTAAACAAAGAACATGCACAATTTTCATTATTTGAATGATAGAAACATTTAGGGACGTATTTTCTAAGGGCCGGTTGCTCATCCAACTCTATAATAGGTTTGCTTGAATATTTTCTTAAAAAATCAGCTTTTTCTCTGCCCTTAACGTAAATGGTATCAGCCTTTTCTGTCAAGCTCCGTACAATATCGGCAAATTTGTGAAATGGAGTAAATCCGGAATCCCAATCAATGCAATGATAGTGTTGCATTAACCATTTCGTTTGTTTGTATGCCGCTGGTCTTAGAAAGGCTAGATCAAACGGGGTTTAAAAACATAGTTACTAATTCTATGACCATCGTAGGCAGCAAGTTCATTAGGGATTAGTTTATTATTTTCTATCTTGAATGCTTGGAAGTCCACAACCAGACTAGGGCCAGCCATTGTAACTCGGGAACGGTTTTCAAAAAACTAAACTAAATAATGTGTGTTGCAGTTGATTTTATCTGCTTCGGGTACTAAACACATAAAGGTTTTCAAAATATTTCAAGGTTGTCCGAAAATATTTAAGAGTACCCATATTCCACATGTAAAATATAAGTATTAAACACATTGAATGAATGTTTTAAAATTTAGATAATCGATTTATTTCACTATAAGGGCAATAAAGGCAAACAGCTGAATTTTCAGATTTTAACTTTTATTTTCAAAATATACAGTAATTTATGCCAATATGCCGTATTTAGTAATTTTAATATTTTCACTTAATAAAAGCTCTAAAAATCACATGATAAACAACATTTGATCCTTGAATTATCCAAATTTACACGTTTTATAAAATTTTGCTAGTTTTATGACTGCACAGCGGATCGCTTGCAACTATTTTTGAAATAGTCTTGGCGTGCATCAATAACATAAAAGGTAGATGCACAAAAAATTGCTTCAGCTACTTTGCTTAATAAACAAAAAATATATTATCTTGAAATAAGTTCGATGGCTTTAGTAGTTTTTGTGTAAACGTGCATGAAACTTTTAAAAGGCGATGGCTGATCCTCATTCCTATTGTTTGGTTAAATTGATGGAATCAAGTTGATTATATAAATAAAGAATATCTCTTCATGTACATACAGAGGCTTTTTCTATAATTTTAAAACACATGCTATATCCGCTTTTTTTATTACTTACAATGATGAGAGAAAAATCTTGTTTACTACACATTAACTTTTCGTATTTTCGTTGATATAAGGAGTAATAAGCTGTGATGTCTTTTTGTAAATAATATAATTTTAATTTTGAATGTGTAAAAGCACTAAGTTATAATTTTTTCTTCTAAAAATGTAAATAATACAATTTTAATTTTGAATGCGTGAAAGCACTAAGTTATAATTTTTTCTTTTAAAAAGCTCTCACTCATCACAGAATAGTACATGGAGAGAGGAGAATGGATTTTAAGAAAGGTTTATCAGAAGTTAACTTTTTATGTATGCTACAACATTATTTGGATAGTAGTCTGATTAAATAAGAGAATATATTTACCGCTAATATGCATTTTTATTAATCCTTAGACATAAATTAAGCATGCATTTTGATACGTATACGACAACAAGAAATAGCAAGAATAATACTATAAAAATAAATAAATATGTTATAAAATATGAATTTTCCATAAAAACCCGTATTATCTACTGGATGTGATTTTTAAAAATGAATTACAATGATGAAGTAATAATTCTTGTGTGCACTTTAATTTTTCTTATCTGCATCAATATTCGGCAACACATGCTTTAAATCTAATTTTCATCCAACTTTGTGAATTGGAATATTTTATTTTTTATATTTTATTTCGGATGCGAAACAGCCAAGTCTAGATAAATTAACCCAAATTCATCACCATTAACTAAAAAGCTCCTTATAAATTTAAGTACTATTTACCTACTAGTCAAAAAAGGGATTTCATTCACAAGAGGTAGCATAGATTATCAAAGAAAGAAAAATAACGAGCAAAGAAAGAAAAATTAAGCATGTTTGCAAGCAGTCAAAGTTACCCATACAAAAGGACACTTGCACTTTTTCAATGTTAAATAATCCCGTAACAAAGAGCACATACCCTATTTTAACAACCATAGTAGAGAACGATATGTACCTGTACCCCATTCGATATTTTAGAACAGACTGATGTCAATAAAGAAAAAAATACTTTCAAGGTGTAAAAGGAGTGGCCGCTTAAAGAGTATACAAAACTCAACAACATAAAAACCACCTGCACCCCGAACCAACACAAGGTCATCGTAAATAAAACGTACCTGCACCTCATTCAATATTTTAGAACAAAATTACGTCAATAAAAAATAAAAATTCTTCAAGGCGTAAAAACCAAACACTTGCGTCCGAGTACCTCCAAGGTCGAAAATAAACCCAACCCAATGTCATAAATAAACATCTGCTTAAAAGTTTAGTCAAGGTTACATAAAGGACATCTGCATCCACTATAAAAATAAATCCAAGAATACCTAAATAAAGAACAAAGTAAGAAAAATAGCCAGCGCTCAATATTACTCATAACAAAAGAATAACGCCGCCTTCGAAATCATACATAACAAAAGGGTAGCTGCACTCTTTCAAGGTGTGAAAATCCCATCAGGGTGTGAAAATCCGATAACAAAGAGACCCAGACCCTATTGTTACGACTATATACCGACACCCTTCAAGAACATGAAGGTATAACAAAACAAAAAATATATTACAAATCTAACTTTTGGGAAAAATAATGGTCAACGTAACATCAATAAAACCCAACTGTATCCCTTTAGATATTTTCGAACAACTAAATTACGACAATAAAGAAATAAAAATACTCCATGGTGTAAAAATTTGTAATGCAACAGTGTCATAAATAAAAGGGCACCTGCATACCATAAAAATACCCTCGTCCACGCCAAGGTAGCACCATCAAAGAGCAGCTCCATCCTTCAAGGTCAAATGAGTCACATAAAAGAAAATTGTATACCATAAAAATACCCTCGTCCAGGTGTATGGTCAAGGTCGTAAATAAACCCAACCCAATGTAATAAATCAACATCTGCTCAAAAGTTTAGTCAAGGTTACATAAAGGACATCTGCATCCACTATAAAAATAAATCCAAGAATACCTAAATAACGAACAAAGTAAGAAAAATAGCAACCGCTCAATGGTACCCATAACAAAAGAACAACGCCGCCTTCGAAATCATACATAACAAAAGGGTAGTTGCACTCTTTCAAGGTGCGAAAAATCCCATCAAGGTGTGAAAATCCGATAACAAAGATACCCAGACCCTATTGTTACGACTATAATAGCTCTTTCAAGGTGTGAAAATCCCATCAAGGTATGAAAATATCATAAACACCCTTCAAGAACATGAAGGTATAACAAAACCCAAATATAATACAAATCTAACTTTTGGGAAAAAATAATGGTCAAGGTAACATCAATAAAGCAGACTTGCATCCCTTTAGATATTTTCAAACAAATAAATGACGACAATAAAGAAATAAAAATACATCATGGTGTAAAAATTTGTAATGCAACAGTGTCATAAATAAAAGGACGCCTGCATACCATAAAAATACCCTCGTCCACGCCAAGGTAGCGCCATCAAAGAGCAGCTCCATCCTTCAAGGTCAAATGAGTCACATAAAAGAAAATTGTATACCATAAAAATACCCTCGTCCAGGTGTATGGTCAAGGTCAAATTAACAAAGAGTAGTTGCATCTTTCAAGGTCGAATGAACACCTGCATACCATAAAAATACGTTCGCCCACGTGTATGGTCAAGGTCAAATGAACACCTGTGCGGTCAAGGTCGCGGGAGGGTAGGCGAGGGGGGCAGGGGTGTAAGAGGGGGGGGAGAGGTGGAATCCGCCTTTAATACCTACTGAACACCCTGTATATTTTTACATTTTTAAATTCCACATAAAATTATAATTATTTTTTATTAAATGCACTATTAGTCTATACTTCATAGTTTCCGAGATATTGACTCTCGAAAAGTGACATTTTTGAATTTTACAGCTTATAACTTTCTAACAGTACGTCTTAGAGCAAAACGGCTTACATGTCCCTATCTTCAATTTTTATTATCTTCCCAAAAAAATCAACTTCCAGTTAAACCGGAACAACTATATTTCCTTCTTTCGAGTTACATCCGGTTTAACCGGAAGTTGATTTTTTTGGGAAGATAATAAAAATTGAAGATAGGGACATGTAAGCCGTTTTGCTCTAAGACCTACTGTTAGAAAGTTATAAGCTGTCAAAGTTCAAAAATGTCACTTTTCGAGAGTCAATATCTCGGAAACTATGAAGTATAGACTAATAGTGCATTTAATAGAAAATAATTATAATTTAATGTGGAATTTAAAAATGTAAAAATATATAGGGTGTTCCATTTAAAAAAATATCAAAGTGACCCCTAGTACTTTTGTTTGATGTTCAATTGTTTTTTGCTGAAGATATTCGAATTCGCGGGAGAAAATGACTTAAGATGGCTATTTCAGTTTTTTTATAAAAGTACAGGAAAAGTCAAAAAATCGCCTTGTCTAGTCTTGGTTGGATAACCCTGTACAAATAATGTAAAAATAAAATAAATACTTAATTTTAATTACGTACATATCTACTAATATCAAGTAGTATGTCAATAACAGCACGTCTATTGTTTGGCCTTACGAAATGAAACTCCTTCTTTATAGTGGACTGTATATCTATATTTTATTTTATTATATAAAGGATACGTTCTGTCTGGTTTGACATATATTAATTAGTGTCTTTGACATTACTGGTATTTTATTATTGTCACGTAACATCTATATTAGATAGTCTGTAGGTAGATATAGATTTTCTTTATGGAAACATTGCAAAAATTGTGTTTGTATGTAAATAAATATTCCATAATAAGACCGAAAGATTTCTTCACATTTATTTCGACATTGTTTTTATGGAAAATATAAGATTTTTATATGTGTCATGTCATCATATTATTATGTTTCTTAGTTCAAATTTATGGATTATGGGTTTGTTCGCTTAAATTTTGCTAATTTTAGTTGACATTATTAATAAATTCGTGATTATTGTTTACTTATCTAAAGGTAAATGTCTATGATCTTATTACGTTATCTTGTTGTGTTAGTTTCAACCATCTCAGATAAGAACTTATTTATATATTGCTGCATAATAAAATTTTTAAGTATTCTTGATTTTGAAGCTATTATTAAAAAAAATTAAAATGACCACTGTGTTCTTAAAATTGTGCACCATTCTTATTTTCCATATTATACAGGTATGTTACGTACAAACCGAGTATTTCTTATCAGATGAAAAGGTTACATTCATTGAGGGATTTCTACGATGCAAGCAGTACGATTTGGACCCAGTAGAGATACAATCCAAACAACAAGAAAGCGACCTTGAAGCAGTTATACCTTCAATTGTGCGTAAGTGCTTCATAAATAGAATAATCCAATTTAATTTTAAGGTATACCTATAATATAATATAATATGTAATTATTCAGCCATAGACGTATTAGGTACTTTCCTTTTGCTTCTTTTAAACAGTAAAGCCAAATAAATGTATTTACTAAGAAAAATACTTGTTAAAGGAATGCTTTGTAAGCAACTTCGTATAATCGAATGAGAAATATACTGCTTCACCGCGGCAAGGGGGAGGAAAAAATCTTTGCTAAGCTTTGCTTTGCTATTTACAAGTAACTAAAAAGGAACTCGGCAATTATACCTTTAGAATCGTGATTTCCCGTTGTCTGCTCTGTTAAGAGTTGAGTTGGTATATTCTTATCCTCAATTATTGTAGGATATAGATATATAAACAAATGCTAGAAGTATCCTCAAATTGCTGATGCCTCAACTATGCCAACGTCCAACGTCTTTATGTCAAAGCTGCTGATTAGTTAATCTTTTGTTTAAAATCTGTGTACTACAAAATTAAGCTTTTAGTAACACATTTCAAGGAGACCCCCCGGATTTAAACATCATTAAATCGGTGGTCACTAGCGAGAAGCTCGAGTGGGCGATTGACTCATTCGATTCGTATAAATCACCAGGACTAGACGGAATAATGCCCGCCATGCTACAAAAAGGGAAAAAGATCCTAATACCTTGGCTCCTGGTGATATACAGAAGCAGCTTGTATTACACGCATTTACCTGCAAGCTGGAACAATATTAAAATAGTATTTATATCAAAGGCTGGTAAAAGCAGCCACACGACTGCCAAAGACTTCAGACCGATTAGCCTATCTTCGTTTCTCATAAATAATTGGAGAGGCTGTTAGATACACAAATCAAGAACTCGGTACCAGAAGAAAGGCTGAGCTCGTCTCAACACGCCTATACAAAAGGCAAATCAGTGGAAACAGCGCTACATGAGGTGGTAGGCGCAATTGAAAAATCACTTAGAAATAAAGAGTACACTCTTGGAACCTTCATAGATATTGAAGGGGCCTTTAATAACGTCACGACTGAGGCAGTTTGCGATACCCTATTAGAATCAGGGGTCGATAACTGCATCTGCCGTTGGATTCACAAGATGCTGAAAGGCCGTAAAATCTGCTCTAAATTAGGAAGCAGTGAGATAGCCAGGATTGCCGGAAGAGGAACTCCACAAGGCACAAGGGGTTCTGTCGCCAACTCTATGGCTAAGAGTAATGAACAAAATTCTTAGATCGTTAGAAAGGGCTGGATTCAAGGTGATTGCATATGCCGACGATTTAGTTATACTTGTGTCGGGCAAATATTTAAATACCATCAGCGAACTAACAAAAAACAGCGCTACGAAAACTCGAACGGTGGGCTGCGAAATGTGGTTTGAAAGTCAACCAAGAAAAAACGGAGCTGGTTCTATTCACACGCAGAAGGGTGATTGAGAACTTCAGGCTCCCAGTTCTGGACAACAGTACTTTAGTGCTGAAAGAAAAAGCAAAGTATCTAGGATTGATACTCGACTCCAAGCTTAAATGGGGCATGAACTTACAAGAACGAGTCAAAAAGGCGTCAGTTGCGTTCTATGCCTGCAAAAAAGCTATTGGTAAGAAGTGGGGACTTAAACCTCACATAGTACACTGGATCTATACAGCCATTGTAAGACCTATACTTACCTACGGGGTCCTGGTCTGGTGGACTGCTTTGGAAAAAGCAATAAACATGAAAAAACTGACGAAGGTACAACGGGCAGCTTGTTTAGAAGTGACCGGTGCCCTTCACTCAGTACCGACGGCGGCACTGGAAGTGATGCTGCATCTTATACCCGTGGATATTTACGGAAAAAGTGTGGCTGCAAAAAGTGCTCTACGACTGAAAGAGTCGAAATGCTGGACCAGTGCCAACTACGGACACAGCAGCATACTAAGGATATATCCAGGCCAAAATTTGCGAGAGCCGACCGATTACACTGTTTCGCTGCCAGACTTTGGAAGGGGCTTTTCTATGCTCATTCCGAGTAGGAAAGAGTGGGAAGGCAATCAAGTAACAATGGAGGCGGATCACTCGATCTTCACAGACGGTTCAAAAATGGACGTCGGGGTGGGAGCTGGCATCTTCTCCGAGAGCATGCCAATACAGAGGTCATACAGACTCCCTGACTACTGCAGCATTTTCCAGGCAGAAATTTTTGCAGTGGATAAAGCAGTCAGTACCCTGCGGGATCACCCTGGCCTGAGAGGACCTGCGTCTATAGCTATCTATATAGACAGTCAAGCAGCAATAAAGGCAATTTGCTCCAGCAGCACTAAGTCAAAATTAGTAAGGCGCTGTCGCAACAATCTCTGCACACTTGGTGCTCAACATCGAATCACCTTGTGCTGGGTTCCTGGACACAGTAACATATATGGCAACGAGACTGCTGATGCGCTCGCCAGGGAGGGCGCAAGCATGTCTGTCGAACTAGCAGAGAATACCGTGGCTAGACCACTGGGATCAGTCAAAGAAGAGATAGATCGAGCAGCTAAACAACTTGCGCAAAGCAGATGGACAGGACTTACAACTTGTAGCATCTCCAGGCAATTGTGGCCCCTACTTGATAACAGGAAAACCGCAGCGCTATTACAGCACAGTCGGAAGGACCTAAGAAACATCACTGCCGTAATCACCGGACATTGCTTGTTCGGTAGACACGCTGAACGTATGCGAATACCAACTAACGACTTCTGCAGAAGTTGCAGAGATGAGGAAGAGGAGGAAAGTATTCAGCATTTCTTGTGTGAATGCCCCGGCCTCGCGAGAAGAAGGTTCAATGCACTGGGTGAACCATTTTTTAATGATCTGGAGGAAGTGAGCAGCCTGCAACTGGGTCGACTTACTAAGTTTATTAACAGCAGTGGCTGGTTTGAATGAGCTGTCAAGATTCTTCTACGATCGTGTTAACCATCAGGAAGCTGATGCAATAGGTTCCGCGGAACATGTGTGGTATCACAACGGTCCTATAGGACTACGTGTGACTGTTTGGTCAATTCCAGAGGTCTGCCACTCTAACCAAACCTAACCTAACACATTTTAAAACCCGGACCTGTCTATCTTCCCATTCCTTAAATGTGAATTTTGCAGTGCGCATGCCCATTTGCCACCTTCTTGATCACTGTTTGCTGATCTAAAGATATTTGTTTATGAATTTAACTAACTATTGTGAAAATTAAATTAGTTAAGTGTAAAGCTAAAACGTTCTCTGCAAGTTTTATAGAAAAAAACTATAAAATTATATTTTTCAACACAAATGTTTTTTAGTTGGATGGGAAGACGGATATTGGCTGTTTGCAACGAACCTTGGAAATAAACAGACCTATTATTGGCTCAATTCAGGACGGCCTTTGATGTATACTAACTGGAGTACATTTGAACCCAATAATGTAAATGGTACGGAAAATTGCGTGGAAATACTTAACGTGAACAGCACTAGAAATCTTAAATGGAATGATATATCATGTGACAGCAAGGTTAAATTTATCTGTCAAACTAAAAGGTAGATAATTCGATATTCTCTTAGATAGAAACTAAAAAATATATGATATAGCTAGAAATATTGTTATATAGTATTTATGTAAAGTCGCCGCAGTATACATTGGCTCAGATCTTCCTCTACCTGGTGGTGGGATCGGATCTGAGTCGGTTCAGTGAACCAATCTTAAAAAAAGATTCGGACTGATTCGACTCCCGAAATAAGATAGTCGGACTGAGTTGACTGTTAACAATTAAGATTTACGAATTAAGTTATGTTGAGCGTTGCATAATGTTGTTGAGAACCTTAACGGGGTCAAGTTTCGCATGAGGTAATTTTAATAACTTTGGTTGGGAGCAGATTCCTACCAAACTCTAAAATGAGAGTAAGTAACGTTGAAGTAGAATGTTTAATCGACGCTCGGGTATGACAGAAATAGATGATCTTCAAATTAAAGTACTTAGTACCTACCTATATACATATTTGTGGGTAACTTGTAAAAATTATAAGGCACTTATCATGATTTTCCTTCTGGTATTGGATTGCCTGGATTTCCCATATCATGTATTTACTCGTATTGTGAGTCAGAACTTTGAACTGATTCAGATCAGTGGTCAAAATTCCAAAAAAGATTATAATAATAATTTTATATGGGTCTGGTAAGTCAAACTTGCTGGTTAGTTATTTATTGTTTAAAATTTTTATGCAACCCGACATAATATATGGGAAAATATTAAAGAGTAATTTGAGTATAGAAATTTTGGGAATTAGTGGCATTAGTTAAGGAGTTAGTAGGCATTACAGAAATTAGGTGTATTGGACAAACCGTTGGCTTCCCTTGACACAAAAACCTTTTGTTGGCTGTCTTGGCTTAGTATACTTAATTGCGATAGGAAAATGATAGCCGATAATCATATTAAAGACCTATTAATCACCAAAGAATATATAGCTTTGCGTAGCTTTATATTCTGTGCTATTACGTTTAAGAAGTCACGATAGAAACGTCAAAATGTAAATAATTTTTGCATTATTTTTAATTTTCAGCCCATGTTACAATACCACAATGACGAAGATACTGTAGACCTGGCTTAATTACAAATGTAATGTAAAAATAAAATAAGGTATACTTCATTTTAATTACGTAAATATCTACAAATAAATATAATATCAAGTAAGAAACAATTATAAATATTTTGCTAATTTATACTTATAACAACTATACCGCAGAATTTTTGAACTTTCTGTGTGCATTTTTAATAAGCTTACAAATTAATGTGTCCTTATAGGTCAATAACAATACGTCTATATTAGATAATCTGTAGGTTGATATAATATATAGTTTTCAAAACGTTGCCAGAATGGGTTTTTTCACTAAATTTTAATAGTTATTCTACCGTATAGAGGAAAAAAAAATTAAATTGTCTACGTTCTCAGTAAAATTTTGAATTACATATTTACTGAGAAAATAAACAAACAAGATACCTACACTTTTTAATAAAACACGCGAAGAAACTGAATGACGTCATATCCGCCTCGACCACTTGCCCCATGGATCGCCAATATGCATGCTGAAGTTCGAGCGACGCATCGACCTGAATATCTGGCGGGTTTTTTTCTATTTTTAAGCTGTTCTTGTCTATTTAAGTTATCGAAGCAAAGATAGCAATATAATCTGTCGAGACTGATAAATAAAATAATTGCGCGGACACTGGGTTGAACTAATAAGGTTTTGATTTCATTTTTTCAAACTTTTTACTTTTGCGGCGACGTATTTTTAATTGTTTCTAGGTTTGTGACCCTCTAGGAAGATTTTTATTAGTGGGATGTATTATCGTTAGGTTCTAATTCAGGATATTAATGCTAAATATGAATTTAAGATAGTTTTAAAGGTTGCTGCGGAAGAAAAGTCCTTTCTACCTTCTTACATAATATATAATATTACAATTCACCGGGTTCTATAATTCCCGTCGATAATCGATCCTGACAAGTGATTTGTCTTCGAGCCCTGTTTCCTTCTGCCAAACTGAGCCTCACTGATGAGCCGTAAACGGCGAAACGCGTCTGGGGATGAGTTTGGCGGAAGGAAACAGACAAAACCTTTTTCGAATTAATATTACAATTGCCTACGCATTTTTGCTTGCATAAGCCATCATCAGGGCGTAGCTGTAAGTAAAGAACAGCATGCTATGTAATAAAATTTTAATAAAAATTTCAAAAGAAAGAACTTAAGTAAACATATATGTCCTAAAACGTTCAGGTATGAAAAATCACATATCGGGCCACATAGTGAGACGCACCCAGTCAACCCATAAATAAATAACATCAAAAAACACTATTAAAGTTACATCACAATCATGATTTTTTTTAAATGGATACGAGTTTGATTAAAGTAAAAAAGCCCATTGTCTTTGTATGTAAATAAATATTCCATAATAGACCGAACGATTTCTTCACATTTATTTCGACATTATTTTTAAGGAAACTTATATTATTTTTATGCCTTTTTTTTAGTTTTTGTATTCTGGGTTATGGGTTTGTTCAACTAAATTGTGCTAAATGTAGTCAATATTTTATACTAAATACCTTATACCTGTCTCCACGATGGAATACTTGAGGTAGGAGGACGAACGACAATGGCAGCATTTTGAATTTCTGTCCCGGTTTTTTGGTTAGTTCACTAGTTGGCCGATAGATGCTCTCTCTTCGTTAGTGGGATAAAATGGGTTGTTTTTTTACCCGTAGAAAGTGGACTCTTGTTGGACCAGGTGAATTCGGATTTACCAACAAGAAAAAACACCAGTTATGAGATGACATAAAGAATGTAAAAAAAAAACGCCCAATATAAAAGGGCAGCAATATTTTCCTTTACCAGATCCGGTCACAAATACTGTTGTTACTTCTACTTTTCCTACTCCTGATAAGCCACTTTTTGATCTGAAGACGGATATGTTTAAAAACTTAAAAAATAATTTAAGTATAAGTGGTCAACTATTATTTATTCGTGGACAAATATATTTCTTTATACTAATTTTGTGTTTTTTTTTGTATATTAATATTTTAGTCATAACGATATATTATATTAGTTGTTTATTTTTTAAAGAAAAGGTCTTTATGGTTAGAATGTTTATTACCCTGTATGTTAAAAACCAAGCGTCGTTGGAACTTTATACCAGCCAAGTTTTACAATAAATATAACCATAGACAAACTCAAAAGCGTCTAAAGTCTGACCATGGACTTTTCAACCGGCCAATCATAGGCCGCCGTCTTAAAGAAAGTAATTTTGAGGTTAAGTGATATAGTGCCGGTTGTTGTAAATCAGAAACATAAAATGCTATTTATTAATATCGGTATATAGCTAAGTTTCTTAGAATCGTCACGTATGCCAAAAACACCCTCCTCCTCAAACATTATCAAAAGCTTATCACACAAAAAAATACAAGTGTTGTGAATATAATAAAGAATTCAACAATAAACCGTGTCTTTCGAGGACGTTAGGAATAATCAGATTTACAAGTGTACATACTTCAAATATCGGCATTGCGGAATAAATACAATACTTGACCATTTAACCATTTATTTGTCATAATTTAAATTTAACCTCAGAAGATAAGCAGTTTCAATATTGTCACTAACGAGAATTGTTTAATAAAATTATTTTAAAAGAAATCGAGAATTAGGTATTGTTTTTTTTTTGGTTTATTAATTATTTTGTATTTTGTAATACGATTTCTCAATACAAAAAAATCAAAACCTGTAAAAGTAGTAAGTACATTAATAACGCAGGTAAGTACCTAGTAGGTTTAGTCAAACATACCTAATAGTCACACTCGGGAAGGTTGTAACATCACTAGTCTAAACCGTTCTCAAAAATAAACAATTTTTTCCAATCTAAACTATCCTCTTCAAAAAAACCTCCGCATTAGGAAATATTTCCATATTCACTATTTTTCGTCTGCGAAAATCAATGTGTAATTCGTTTAGTTTATTATTTTATTTCATCAATTTTTTCGCATCAATTAAATACGAAATAATACAATAATTTCGTCGCCTTGCATACGAAAGGACGTATCTCAAAATTGATAGTTTTGCAGGGGAGCGATTTTTAATTTTTGATACAATTAAAACTTCTGCCACAAGAATACTATAAGGTTTTTATGGCTGTAGTTTGGGTTTTTCAGTCACAAAAAGAATACATATTCACTATATACATTCACACTAAATATGTTTTAAATAAATATCTTCGACATTGCAAAAAAAGAAAAAAAAGTTTAAACAAATGAGATACCTACGCCCTTTTGTGCGCTGTTAATGTTTAGATTTATAGATTGCTAAAAAAGATACGCACCGTTATTTAAATGCAAAAATATATTTTTGTACAAGAAAATTAACATAAACTTTAAAAAAACGTTAAAATAAGAAAACTAAACTTTAAGCAAAATGTTTATACATTAAAAAATATATTTTTGGTACAAAAAATTAACATAAACTTTGAAAAAACGTTAACAAGCAAACTAAAATAAGCAAAATGTTTATACAATAAACAATCGGCATTTTACTCATGGGGAAGCGATCTGTAGAAGGCAACGTGGTCAAGAGATTTTAACACCGGGTCTTTTCCAGAGCACAGTGAAACCAAGTTGTCGTATTTAGGGGCTGTTACTTTAGGTCTTTCCTTATTATTAAGCTTCCCAACGGACAAATTTAAAATATTTTCCTGGTTTCTTTTTAGGGTAATGCTTCTGTAGGTTTCATCACAAACTTCTAGAACATTTTATAAGCCTCTTTCTTTTCAACTTTAAACTCCGAGATTTCTGTCCAGTTTACTTTGTTCTTGTTATCGTCTTCACGGATACATAAAACTTAAAAACTCGTAATTGTTTTGACAAATCTTTAAAATCTAAGAAGGCAGTATGTTCCATCTTATTTACAATGTTTAATTGTTTCCTTCTTGCAAGTTTGAAAATAGGCAGTAGTTGTGATGGAAGAAACAAGTTCCCTAATTGAGACATTGCGGTAGAAATTGTGCTATGACAGGAGTCTCCTTCGCTTTGCCCATGAAACGGTTCAAAAATTTTTAGACTGACTTGCTCAACGTTTTTGCTATTGATGACAAAATAAAGTAGCATCAATAAAGTAGCATCGAGGCAACTATATAATTTTTGTTCTGGCCTGTGCATCCATCAGAACATAAATTAGTTGTTTTAGTCCCATTCTCGTCATAATGCTGCAGAAAGTTATAAACACATGTTGAAACTTCAGAGGAGCCTCTTTTACTATCTATTTCACTCCATGTGTAGCAGCAGTAACAGGCTTTGGTGGCTAAGTTATATCGAAAAAAATACCGGTGATTCGAAAGCGGCGCTATCATCATTGCTCTATCGCGATAACAAATTAGCCAGCAGAGCAAAATGACCAATAAAAGGCCGTAACTCAACAACAATTATTAAAATATGGCAAACAAAAGGGCGTAATTGTCTGCTTCTATATTATGCTGTAAGTTTCGCCCAAACTACTTTTCTAAATAACTCCGTAGGGAATAAAGAATATATATACGCCCGTTTGACAGCAATAAATTATCGCCTAAAGACATAATATAAGGGCGTATCTAAAAAATCGATTATTTGAGATACGTCCTTTCGTATGCAAGGCGACGATTTATGTGCGCATTCTAACACATTTATTTTTAAGTTTCAATACATTGGAGTTAATATCAATATAAAAACATATGATTTTTAATTGTTCAGCCGACAAAAAGTACCCACAATCGCCTCTATATATTTCTCCATTTGGGTATCAAAATTTCAGTGTGTCCGGACATTTAAAAAAAAGGGATGTTTTATCATATTATAACACATTAGTGGTGATATAAAAAATAGAATAAAGAAATTTGATGAGCCCATTTTTACAACAATGTATTATGTAGACGCGATTCGCTACCTACTTTTATGACCCAGTTTTAGGACCGTGAAATTTTTAGGATATTTTTAGATACCAAGTCTATTATACTAGTTTCGGATAAACTTTTCTTTGTTTTCGAGTTTTAGTAAATAATAATAAGAATAAGTTGATATTATATTTTACCTGTCACCACACACAACTAAGCTAACTCAACCGTCAATCAAGCTTTTTATTGATCTGCTGCGTGTTACTGCCACGTGCCAGTGACCACATTTGCAGATGCCCAGTTTTTACCCTGGTTCCAGACTTATTGCAAATAATTTATCCATAAAAACCTATATTTTACTATATTTTTCTTCAGAAATAATTTAAATAACCCTGGAAATATAATAAAAATAATAAATGTTTTTGTTTTATCGGATTATTCAAATTTTAGTTCCAGTATAGCGAGCAAATATCATTCGCGGTGTCACTTAAGATGCAAGGCAGACTTTCACCCTCGCCTAATAACTATTTAAAACAATTTAAGACGTTCAGCTCCATCAAGCTAATTTTCTTTACCGCGGGGCATCTTTGTAAGCTTCATAAGCGTAGCAGTGGCATACAGGGGTATGAAACTGAAATTAGGCAACTCGCAACATTTTGCGACTATCTAGAGGGTTGTCCAGATGTCCGGAATAAAATTAATATAGCCTTATCCTGTAACTTTTGAGGCAAATGCTCGGTCACGTCAATTTAGCTGGTATGGTAATACAGTATTTACCTGAAGACGACTGGAGATACTTGCCAGTTGAAACGTTGTGATTTAAAACAAATAATGATAATGGAAGTCCAAAACTCTTTCATCATTCAAGAAACATCATTGTCTCCAACCTTCAAATTAGTATTGCAGTTTCAGTGTGTGATGCAGTAAATTGATCGTACCCTCAATATGTACGTTGTCTCAACTGACTTCGTATGAAGTATACCATGTTCTTAAATTTCTAAAAGTATAAGTTATTTTAACCAGGTACCGCACTAATAAATTACTTAACGAATACTTATAAGTGTATTGTGACTAGGTGTTGACTTGCGGAGGACAATTTTTTAATATTTAGATTAACTGATGACAACGCGGCTTACGGTAATCTCATAATTTTCAAATGGTAAAATAAGTCAGCCGTTGTGGCATTACCATAGATACAAGATATAATTAAGTAAAACTTTGCAATAGGTGACAATACCAAAAGCAAAGGACTAACCAAAAATAATGTAAGAACAGTGGCGTACAGATAAAAACCTGTAGTACTAAACCAGCGAAATAAAATTATTTTATTGAACTTGGACACCCTGTATATCAAACATAAGGATCAAAAATGGAAAATGGCAATATAAAAGTCATATAAGTTTAGCTTAAAGAATGTATGGTTAACGGATTGACCTCTACGGACACCCTGTACATAATAGTTGAAGGTTGAAAATTTGAGAAAAACAATTTTAATAAAAACAAAAACTTTTATGCAAATCGAAATTGGGAGAGGAACACAAAAAATATATTATACAGGGTGTTTTATTTAAAATAAGGAAGTTTGAGACAACTTCCGGTATAAGCTGAAAACGCATACCTATGTAGTACTTAGTAGTAGTCCTAGTAAAAATATTTATTTGGCACACGGCTTCATAATAGAGAGATTTTGGAACGCTTAAAATAACAACAGTAAAACATAGTGTTATGGTTAATTTTATTAACGATAACGATTACGGTGACAATTACAAGAATAGGTTTTGAACGCCTTAAAAATAAATAATTTGACAGGTGCAAACATAACCTTACCTATTTTATTTCTTTAATTGTTTGTTTATGTTTTGAATTCAAAATGACTGATCAAATAGAAAATGTTATTAGAAGACGAATTCCCAAAGTTGACGGCAACTTAATAAGGGCGATAATTCTAAATCCACAGGACGCCACAGGTTTAATAAAAGGTCTAAGTGATCTTTTAAAGTTTTAATGATAAAGTTCTTCCTAGTTAAAATAAAAATATTTTCTTGTATACTTTTCCATAAATCTGGATTTTCGAATGGGTTTTGACCTGCCACTTCCCGTAATAAAGACAAGTCATCCTCATCCCGAAATCTCAGTCGTCTTTTAACTATATTCTGGACCTCCATTTCTAAATTAAACAAATTACGGTATTTTTACACCACTTTCATTTATTTCACAAACAATAAACAATGGAAATGGTACAAAAATGTAAGGTTATGTTGGATTCTTGAGTTATGTTGCCAAGTCGTTTACAAAAAAATAAAATTATATTTCTTACCGCAGCGTAATTTTATGTAAAATTTTGAATTATGTATAAAAAAAAACCTTTTCTGTTCGGTTTTATCTGAACTACAGTTTTAAAGTTATTTAAATTTTTTTAAGTGTTTAAATATATAGGTAGGAATTGGCAACATGGAAAATTAAGCAAAATAAGAATACCCATAACGACAGCCTTCCTTATATCTCCGTAATTAACGAAGCCCGTTATCGTTAATAAGGAATCGTCGCCTCGTTTTAGCACTGCGCATGCTCTGAATAACGATTGCAATAACGACAGGCTAAAATAAGAGTTCCAAAATCTATCTAATAAATTTTAGTAAATAATTTGTTTTTCTTTTCTTTGAATTTTAAATGATCTTTTGAAACCGTATTTCTCCTGTTGCGTTAATAACTATTTTCTTGAACTGGTTTTAAATGATGTTAAGCTTTTTTTTATTTTTCATTGACCTGCGTAATTTATTAAACTCAATAAGTCCCTTATAAAATACTGATTTATGGGCTATGTGTTTTCAAAATCATTAAGAAAAATTATTATTGTTTCGTGTTATATAATTATGCTGATCACAATTTAGAATAGTAAATTTTTTCAAATGGGAAGGTAACCTATCATTTTGAACTTTAAACATAAACATCAAAACCAAAAATAATACTAAATTGTTTACACTAGTACACTAGTACACTAGTCTAATTTTTTTAACTTTACATTAATTTTTATATCTTATTAAGTAAAATTCGCATTGCTTTATTTTGTTAAAATTGTAATCTGTTTATTACACCTTCATCCGCGATAAACAAAATTGTAGAACAATATAAAAATGTATTGTATACATTTTTTTTGGAAAACAAAAAACTTATTCTTTTAGAATAACTGATAACGGTATCCGTGGCTCCGTGGTTAACGCGTCAGTCGCTGATAACACTAGGACGAGAGTTTGTAGGTTCGTATCCCACTGCACACAGCAATTACTTTTTAGTAAAAGCAATTATTGCTTGACTAGCAAATCCTAAAAAGCGATCTGGATATGAATAAAATTTTTGAAGCAATTGCTGTTTTTCTTGCACCTCTGTAGCAAATGCTTATTCAACACAAGGTCAGACGTGTCTTATCCACTTGTTTAGATTATAGATTTTATGTTCAGTTTGGTGCCTAATTTGCAAAAGAGTTGATGTAAATACAACAACGTTGGTCTACTTTTGAGTACAATAGTAATCTGTTACGTTTTTGTGAAAAATAGGAAAGTTATATTTCTGATATGGCAGATTTCAGTGAAAATGAGGAAAGTGATAGTAGTGATAAAGAAATTAAGGACAAGCAATAGATATTCGTTCACAAATTGAAGGAAAATAAATAAATCTCTCTGACCACAACCGTTTAGCTTCCACAACAGCTTCAGCACTTGTATAGGAAATTTAATAAAATTATTGGCCTTCTCCAAAATTGCGTCCATTACCGAAGTGTATATCTTACAGACAGTAGTTTGGTGAACACCGAGTTCTTCACCTAAAGAATTTTGAAAGCCCGGATCCGACAATTTCCGCAGAAAGACTTTAATCTTACCTATTTAAAGGCGACAGTGCACCCCTCGCCTTTTACCAGTATAAGTCAAAAAATAATTTGCCAACCACTCAACATTTTCGCAGTCAAATCGATATAACTTTCTGAAACACATCTGCAATTTATACGTACATTGTAGATTATTCTTTTACGGACGTTCATATATTCAGCGATAATTGAATACACAAATTTAAGGTCGGGACACACCTATCATGCACCCTTCCGATCCGACTCCGATCATACAGTCGGACGAGTACCTGGACCTCTATTTATTTTCCAATTTAAGAGAAGTGAATGCTCTCACGCGAGAAGGGACAATTCACATCATATGCTCACATCGTTTGGTATCGTTCTCTCACTGTAAAAATTCCGTATTCTCCAGCATTCCGAGGTACCTACTACCTACTAGCGGTGTTCTCAATATTTCCCAGTTTAAATGATAAAGTTACATGAAAAAATACTTTATTACTATCAGTACCTACATACATTTTATAAATAAATAAATAAATATTATTTATTTATTGAGAACACCGCTAGTAGGTAATCCGGAATGCTGGATAATACGGAATTTTTACAGTGAGAGAACGATACCAAACGATGTGAGCATATGATGTGAATTGTCCCTTCTCGCGAGAGAGCATTCACTTCTCTTAAATTAGAAAATAGAGGTCCAGGCACTCGTCCGACTGTATGATCGGAGTCGGATCGGAAGGGTGCATGATAGGTGTGTCCCGACCTTTAAGAGCAACGCACGTGTATGCCGCGGAGTTGACTGCTACCAAGCAAATGATATCGACCTACCTTAAAAAGTTGAAAGCAATCGCTACACTAGAAAAAGCAATTCCTTAATTTATCACATTTTAAGCAAACGATAGCGATCGCTTTTATTTTTTAAGAAAAAGCATTGACTAGAAGCAATTCCTGCACTTTTAAGCGATGGCTGGACGCAAAAGCAATTACTTTAGTTTTTATTCATTGGCTTTCAAGAAATTACTTCGATTTTATAAGAACAAGCGATCGCTACATTTTTATTCATTAGGCTCATTATCTTATCATATCGATAAAGAGATAATTTCGGGAACTTTTTGAGTTAAGCTTTACCCGTTGCCACGCCAGTGAAATTTACTAATGTTTTCATTCTTAATTCCGAATTCAATGCGGGTTCTGTAATATAACCGCAAAATGCGATAAGATCAACCCTTAACTTCTTTGCGTTTCTAAAAACCATCGTTACGCGTGCTCTTGCTTTCCGTCGAGATATCATGCCTAATTGTCATTTAAAAGTCAACGTGCTTTTTATTCTCTAAAAGGTGAATTATTTGTGTCATTAGAGTTGTTCTTGGGAGAAAAATTGTTTTTTTTTTATCTCATAAATACTCTGAGATAAGAATTTCTTTTAAAATTTGATGATTGTCATCAGAGCTGTCACAATTAGTTAGATTTAAATCGTTTTTGTGATTCAAATACATTTTTTGATTCTACATATTTTTCTAAAAATGATTTATGATTTAAATCCTTTTTTTCTTTACACAGAGAAAAAAGTTAATTAGATCCAGGACAAAGTACACGTACGCTTATTAAAAAGTTCATCACATATAGTGGCTAGTGAAGTGTTCACTTGGCCTAGGGAAATGCAAAATGCTGGAGCAGTTTACCTAAGTTTACCTAAAACTAGTAAACAGCAGTGGCGGCTTCTCGTATGAGGCAGGTGAGGCAGTGCCTCACTAATAATTTTGCAAATTAAATAATTTACAAATTTATATTATTTTACTATTTGCATAAATATATTATATCCATTAGAATTAAGGCCGTCAATCTTAACGCGCTTCGCTGGAAATATCATCTATCATCCATCTCATTTCTGCATGCGGTCGTATATGGTAGAAGCCGGTCTCGCGCTTCCTTGTCTTTTACGATCCCTTGCGTGTTTTGTTCTTATCATCCATCTCATTTCTGCATGCGGTCGTATATGGTTAGAGGCCCGGCCTCCCGCTTCCTTGTCTAGCGTATTAGCATAGGCGCCGACTTTTAAAAATGTTCATGGGTGCTGGAGTATGTCAATTTTAAAATCTTTCTTAAAAGATGCGCCGCAGGCAAATTTTTTTCAGGTGCCACGCCGTTTTTTGGAGTTTTAAAACTAAATTTGATTCTACGTTTCGATAGCCCGACCCGAACAACGTAGAAATAAAGAATTTTTGCACAAATAACACGAGATTTTAAATACCCGTGAGATTAGAGAGTTGCAAAAAGTTGCGTTTCAGATTTAATAGGGGTGTATGGCAAATAAATATGACAGTGGCAGTCATAACAACAACAACAATTATTAAATAATTATTAGATATTATTGTCATTGTGGTGCGGATAAAACAACTAAGTAACGCACGCATTATGTGCGGTTTTAAATAATAGTTTTGTGGTGATTTTTTCATCCTTACCTTGACGGAAATTAATTTAATTTGTATGGGTGCTTGCGCACCCATAGCACCCATGGAGTCGGCGCCTATACGTACTAGTGAAAATATCCAATGTGATGTATGATACCCGTAATAGTCCAGTCGAATCTAGCTTTAAATAGCGCATAAAAACATTCTTCTGAGGCCAGCCTCAACTCTCTACGTAAATTTAATGCGAACGCGAGGGGACTAATCTAATCTATAAAGATGAACGCCGCGACACGGTATTTGGAGAAATGCTATTATTAGATTAACACTATTAACAGGTTGTCCGTTGAAAGTTTAGAGAGAGTGCATAGTGCATTGTATTTTATTATAGTTTTCGGTAAATACTTTTGTGGTTTTCCGTACTGATTTTTGTTTTGCTTTTTTTCCATCAGTGGGCAGTGATTTTTCTAAAATATTAATATTAAGTACATTACTTTCATTACTTATTAGTTCATTTGTTTTGTGCTTACTAGCGAAAAATGGATTCAGCGGGACCTAGCACAGCGTCACAACTTCCCCAGGTAAATGTAAACATTCGCAATCCTACTCGTTATCTTGTTAATTTTTTAGTAAATGAGCAGAATTTTTCAAGTATTAATTCCTATGAAGATAAATTGTATATAGTAAAAGAAGTAAAGCGACCTGTTCCAGATTTGAGTAAACGTCTTGTTACTATCGGTGGGGTGGGGAAATCAAATCGGAGCTTTCAAAACACTTGGTACGAAAAGTACGACCGGCTTCCTGGTAGTGTAACGTTAAACAAATTATTTTGCAGGCCGTGTATTCTGTTTGCAACAAATAATAGCGACAAAGTTTGGTTAAAATGTGGTTATAGCGATTTAAAAAACGTGACTAAACTTTAGAATCTAACCTTGCTAAAAAAAATTTCAACTGTGCCTCATCACTTTCAAATACCACAAGCCGCCCCTGGTAAACAGGCTTATTTAAAAATTAATAATCTGAACTAGGTGAACTGAAACTATCGTTTATATTGCTAAAATATGGGTTGGTATTTATCATAGACATTTACCTTTAGATAAACAAACAATAATCAGAAAAGTGGCAAAGTTATGGCCTCGCGCATGCGTACTGCAACATTATCATTTGACGTATGGGAAAATAGACAGGTCCGGCCTTTAAAATTTCATTTTTGCTCAAGAAATTGTTAAAGTTGACCTTTAATTTATTTTTACGTATAAACAGCTAAAATTTGCCCGAAATTCTTGCCACAAAATTGGAATTTGTTCTCAATTTTTGATCAAGTTGAGAAATAATCAGATTTTAAGGATAGAGAAATTTGTTTAAAAATGATTCAACATCGTGTTTTTAGTTTAAAAATGAAGAGAACAAGTGAACAAGTCAATTAAACTATAAAACATAAAATCGAATATAAAAAACAAACAAAACCAGCAAAATAACCAATCTTTGATGTTATCGTGTACCTAACCTCAACAGTGTACAGTGGCGGTTGCTCTATAAGGCCGCGTGGCCGCGCGCCCCTCCTAGGAATTTTAACATTTTAACATAACACACAAATTAAATGTTTATTTAAATATTTATTATTACTATTCATTTTAATACTAATATTATTATTATTATTATTATTCATATAGGTAGTTAAAATTTCTAAATTTTAAAAAACCATAGCAACTCACCAATTCTGAACTCATCTCTAATTGTCCGTTTTCGTTGACCAACGATAAGCAAGCCTCCACGTGATAATTGAATTCCGTGACGGACGGTGAATCTCGCCTGGCGTATATAAATTTCGCCGAACAAACCCGAACGTCACCCGGTTATATCCGATTTATTTAGGGACTCTACGGCCGCGGTATTTTAGCGCCTGCATTGCTTTATACATTTCGGACTTTGTTGTGGCGTAAGCGCGCGTCGAGTTCGAACTAATAAATATGAATTTCGTCAATAATATAATTCAAATAAATTTTTGTAGGCTGCCATTAGCGGATAAACTTAAAATTAAAGAACTGGGGAGGCCGCTGCTAGATGTAAAGTTATCACAAACTTGTGAACGACGGGCAGAAAACCGATCTTTTACTCGTCGGTTTTCAAAATACATTTATAAATGTATGTATTAATTTACCTAAAAATTTTTTTATAAATAGATACTTTTTCGAGCAATTTGCTTATATGTCATTTGGTATTGGATTTCTATTGCGCCCCTCCAAACACAAACCCCACGACACGCCACTGAACTTGTATTGATTGACAATTTGGCAAAAACTTGGGTAAGTTTAAAACATTTCAAGCACGATTTCTTGTTCAAGAATTTAAAAAAGTTTTGCCCAAGAACTTGACCCGTGGAATGCTTTCACCCTTGGGTTAATATAAATATACCTATAATAGGTATTTATTTTCTTCTCTTATATAATATAAGTAGAGAGAAAAGTGTCTTTTAATTTTTTTGAAGCAATATATTGCCCGAAAAATAGGCGTATTTACCTAATTTAGATTACAGGGCTTCAAATAAAATATAACAAAACATGCATCGGGATAATCTATCTTGGTGTGTATTTTTCTTTATTCTCATACCTTCTTAGCCTAGGCCTAGTTAGATGTATTTAAATTGATCATAATATAATAAACTTTATACAAGGTGTCTCACGGTCGATGGTACCTTGGACGTTTACGGAAAACGGGACATAGGAATTTTCTGAAAATTTGGCAACATGGGTAACTGGCATTGCTCTATCGATTTAAAATATTTTTAATAACGCAACGTTGCCGCTTATACAAAAAAGTAGCATCAGCTTTGATATTTTCAATGAGAGACCCTATATATTATTGCCTTTTCCGCTACGCGAGTACTTTCTGATTATTTTTGTATAATAATACTTTTTTATACCTATCTTTAGCGGTTTTGGAAAAATTAATTAATTTCCATATTTTTTTTTTCAAAACATAGCTCCAATAAAATGTTTATTACTGCGGTATTTGGACTCGTAAAAAGCTGAAATTTAGGATGTAGTTTATCAATGTCTTGTGAATTAGTTAGGTGTAAGGGAATTTGTTCTGTGTTATACAGGGTCTTTCAAAATTCATCATTTTACCGCTTGATATAAAAATAGTGAAAAGTGAATTTTTTAAAAATGTATATTATTAAATATCTTGAAAGAAAATTAAAGTCCCTTCCAGTTGATATATTATATTCCTATACCTAAATAGTTAGGTTTTCGAAATAAAACCAAGTTTCTGTAAAAATCGGATTATTTGGGCATATTTTTTGTCTTAGATAGCCATGAAACACAAAGATGAAACATGTCATTATGAAAATTTGACAATAATTGGTACATTATTAATAAAAAATTTGCGCGTTTTTAAAGTTTATTAGAGAAAGTGACCTGAAAATAATTAAAATGGAAGGAGATAACTATCCATTTGAATTTTTAATGAAATTGTTTATTCTTCATCGACAATGTGTCCAAATTATAGCAAGAACATGCAGAAGGTTCAATGAATTGTTTTCCGATCAACAACCAATCAACAATAGAAAGTTTGTACGATTTCAAAATAATTTTATTAATAATAAAAAATATAATGAACCCAATGAAATTGCTAATAACAATACAAAACAAAGACATATTGTAAAAAGGTTCAAGATTTCTGGAGTGTATTTATATAATGTCGATAAAGAAGAAAAATCTAATAACAAGATGGTTGTGCGCAAGCCCATCCCTGTTGGGCGCCAAGGGACGTGACCGGCGAGCTGTGAGTACAGACCTATTTCTTCACCAATAAAACTTAACTTTTGTTTCAGCACCTGGTAAGCTGTACGGATCCAAAGGTAAATGTCTATGAGTTTAGTACGTACGTGATAAATACAACTAAGAAGAACTTAGATTAGTTCTCAGTTCTGCATTTGATTGGCAACACCTTTCTATACAATTTGTCTAGAAAGCTTAATTTTGATAAAAATGGACATAGCCTAGTTCTGTTTTTCAAGATCCCGAGTCAAAGACGTGGGAAATTTTCTATCAACAAAAACATGAGCTAGACCAAGAAAAAAATTATCGGGAATTAATTTTGCTGCGTGGGAGATTCGGTAAGAAAATTTCATAAATTAGAGTTTTTTCTTATTGTAATTTTTTTGCTAAAATGCTACAAAAACATATTTCCGGCGGCTTAAGTTAATTGTAACTAATTAGAGTTTTAGAAATAAAGGCCATTTTAGCCGTTAGTAACTCATTTTTATTACTAAAATGTGAGGAACATAAATAACAAATTTGTTATCTGAAATCCAATGTCTTTAGAGTTATAAATTCAAATAAAAAATAAAATATATTTCTGATGAGTTTATTTTAATATGACGCGCACTGTATTTTTACAATAGAAGTTGATTTTACTTGTTAGTAACGAAGGTTTATTAGGTACTAAAATTTCAGTAACGTTAAAAACATTAATTTGTTTTCAACCATATCATCTGATATTACATATCTACATAGTTTCAAATGAAACTTAAAAAAAAACATATTTCCGATGAGTTTAGTTAAATACGACGCACTATATTTTTACAATAGAAGTTGATTTTACTTGTGAGCAACTAAGGTTTATTACTAAAATTTCAGGAACATTAAAAACATTAGTTCGTTTTCAACCATAACACCTGATATTACATGTCCACATAGGCTCAAATAAAACTTAAAAAAACATATTTCCGATGAGTTTAGTTAAATTTTTGATGTGTCTCTTTTAGTCCCGGTGTTCGATATGTAAAGCAAATTGGTTAGTATCAATAAAAATTATAAATTTGCAACAAAATGTATTTTGATTTTATTCTGAGTCACTTTTGCCAATAGATATAAAGCACTTCATTTTTGGCAGAAAAATTATCACTTATTAATTTCATTAAGTTAATAGAAACTAACAAAATTATTGCGATAATCTCCCGTTGCTATAAGCAACGTAAACAAAAAGGACCCTTCTAATTGGTTAGAAATAAATTTATGAAATTTTCTTTAAAATCGGACTTTGTACTGAGGAATCAAGAACCTAACGTGAAAAGGCAAAAAATCTTCACAATAATTTACCAAATTTAAAAATTCGAAAGTAAAAATAAGGGTGGTTGTGGCTGACTGATTCCATTCGCAAACTTCAAATCAACTTTATTCAAAATCAGTTCCGGAACGGCAATCACCGATGACAGATTTATGAAAATATTTGTTGGAAACGGTAGTTATTTTAAATATTCGTCGGCATCATTCGATTATGCAGATATTCGCATAAAACAAAATCGACGTCGGCTCCGGAGCTTGTTTTGCGGCTTCCGATGGTTCGTAGGAAAAGAAAAGCCGTCTACTTAAGACATAAAAACATAAATATGCCCAAACTTTCGTTTTTTGTCGATGCTATTTATTTCTTATTTACATTTCATATCGCCTTCCTTCGAATTTTTATTACCATTATGAAAAACTGACGTATTTTCTTTTTCTATTTATCATCGTAACACAACGGAAAAATAAAACATAAATATAAGAACACACAACATATTATACAGTGTGTATCAGCCAAATGGAATAAATTCAATAATAAATACATGCAAAACGCTCGGACACCTCGATTGTTTATTAAATGTTTATTATTGAGTAGTTAATGAGTAATAATAATCATAACTTACTCTTTAGTGAGTTTAAATACAAATATGAACTAACTTCTTAATTCAAGTATAAGTCAAAAGTTAGTAGGTATAATTTATCCAAAGTCAGTGTGATGAAATTCCAATTATTCCATACGGCATAAAAACGGCGGTAAACAGTCTCAAAAAGACCGACCTCACAACTAGGGTTGTCAGATCTTTCTTCTTCAATTCTTTAAGTTTTTTTATTTAAAATGTTTCTTTTATATCAGTATTCAATTGTTAGTCAGTAACTTTCTTTGAAAGCTAGTTTGCAAATATACTTTAAACCGAGGAGTTTTGAGTGTGACAGAAAAAAATAACAAGCCATTCATTGTTATAATAATACATTCTTTAGTCCTTAAGAAACAATATAACTGAAATCAAGACAAAAAATGTTTTCAGTGTTTAAAAACAACTAATTAACAAACCCTTGTTTCTCGTATAGGTATACTTATATTGTGCTTACAAATCCGAAAATTTTGAAGAATTGGCAACAGCATATAATTTGTTGCGCTTGCAAGCGCCAGTTAGAGCGGCTGGTGTAAGCTGAAGCGGTACGCAGCCCATCTAACGATCGATTCTGTCAGACAGAGATAGGCCAGTGACCGCCGATGGCGTGGAAGAGACGAAGATAAAATATACGTAATTTGGAATTTGTGGACGGGCTGGACAATGGTCCCAGAATGGAGTTCTGGTAAAAAAATTAAAGCATTTTCTGAGCAGTGTCGTGCCGTGTCAGGTTTATTTTTCTGATTTTAGTTTTGTGTATAGAATTTTTGAGTTACCTTATATTTATTATTTTAATATAATATTATTATATATACAGTGGGTTTATAAAGTGTAGTATGTACAAACACCTAATGTAAAACAAACTTATAAGTGTGCATACGCATTTTAATTATTTGTTTGGGACGCCTATGGTTAGGAAATTCCTACAGTTTAATGTCATTAAATTGACCTAAGAAACACTATACATAATACAATTTTGAGTGAAGAAAAATGCATGAATAGATTTCATAATCAAATTAATGTAGTAGTACATCAATTTGATTATAAAACCTATAATATGAAAGTAATTTTTACTAGCTATGTTATTGTTAGTAGTTGTTTGTTAGTTGTTATTATTGTTATCGATACTATTAGGTGCATTATGCCTGCCAACCTTCCTTTTCACATTATTTGAAACGTTTTTAAATGGAAATAGATTGAATTTTTTTATAGTTAGAGTTGTAACTAATTAACTTTTTTCCCATAGAACTATTTGAGATAAAAATTTGATACTATCAGGAAAAGGTAATGTTGATGGGAGGAATCCAATTCAATAAAAAAAGAGTAGTGTTACATTTGAAAAAAAAACATTCCTTGAGTTACAGAAAAAAACTAAAAATCTGGAAACGTCGCAATTGTCAAATTTTAATTCAATTTTTTAAGTTATCCACTTGTACCAAAATTAAATGATTTAGCCTTGGTAGTTTTGAAGAAAACTAGCCGTTTCGGTTATTTCAACTAACCCTGTATAATTAACCTTGTCAATATGTACGAGTACGAGTATATCAGTACTTATATCTTAAAACTAAAACACTGTACATCTTAAATTTGATAAAAGCAAAGAGAGTAAAAGTACAGACGATCACACTTAATTTACAATGCTAAATACTCTTCCACATCATAAAAAGCCTGACCCACCAAGAAATTAAACAAAGTACCTACTTCGAAAACTGACAGTTTGATCACCAAAAAGTTGTAGAAACTTATTATATAAAATTATAAAAACAATTCCCTGAAAGGAAGGAAGCTTTGACCTACACTCAAGCGAGAGTATGAAAAATGTAAATGACTCTGAATTTTTATGTTATAACTACGTAGGTATATCCGAATTTTTTGGAAATTCACTCTCATTCCTTTTGACATAATAATATAGAATCATTAAGTATATTACGTAAAGTGATAGACGAGTCAAGAGACCCAGATCAACAAATGCCCTTCGACAATGAGCACCCCGGCAGGAGGCCTAACATACATCTTATGATGATTTTCTTTTGCATAACAAATGCTTTTCCGAGATAAGCCAAGCCTCACCAAAATATTCAGGGGCGGCTCGTGGTATTTGAAAGTGGTGAGGCACAGTTGAAAAATTTTTTTTAGCAATGTTAGATTTTAAAGTTTAGACAAGTTTTTTAAATCGCTATAACCACATTTTGACCAAACTTTGTCGCTATTGTTTGTTGCAAACAGAATACACGGCCAGCAAAATAATTTGTTTAACGTTACACTACCAGTAAGCCAGTCGTATTTTTCGTAGCAAGTGTTTTGAAAGCTCCGATTTGATTTCCCCACCCCACCGATAGTAACAAGACGTTTACTTAAATCTGGAACAGGTCGCTTTACTTCTTTTACTAAGTATGTACAATTTATCTTCATAGGAATTACTTGAAAAATTCTGCTCATTTACTAAAAAATTAACAAGATAACAAGTAGGATTGCGAATGTTTACATTTACCTGGGGAAGTTGTGACGCTGTGCTAGGTCCCGCTGAATCCATTTTTCGCTAGTAAGCACAAAAGAAATAAACTACCTAATAAGTAAAATAAAAGTAATGTAATATTAATATTTTAGAAAAATCACTGCCCACTGATGGAAAAAAAGCAAAACAAAAATCAGTACGGAAAACCACAAAAGTATTTACCGAAAACTATAATAAAATACAATGCACTATGCACTATCTCTAAACTTTCAACTTTCAACGGACAACCTGTTAATCTACTAATAGCATTTCTCCAAATACCGTGTCGCGGCGTTCATCTTTATAGATTAGATTAGTCCCCTCGCGTTCGTATTAAATTTACGTAGAGAGTTGAGGCTGTCCTCAGAAGAATCTTTTTATGCGCTATTTAAAGCTACATTCGACTGGACTATTACGGGTATCATACATCACCTTAGATATTTTCACTAATACGCTAGACAAGGAAGCGGGAGGCCGGGCCTCTAACATATACGTCCGCATGCAGAAATGAGATGGATGATATAAGAACAAAACACGCAAGGGATCGTAAAATACAAGGAAGCGCGAGACCGGCTTCTACCATATACGACCGAATGCAGAAATGAGATGGATGATAGATGATATTTCTAGCGAAGCGCGTTAAGATTGACGGCAATAATTCTAATGCTATATATTTATGCAAATATTAAAGTAATATAAATTTGTAATTTATTTAATTTGCAAAATTATTGATGAGGCACTGCCTCACCTGCATCATAGGCGAAGCCGCCACTGAAAATATTATCCCATATGAGAGGTGTGATTGAACAAGACAGTAGCAAATTAATTGGAGAACATTTAATGAAACCGAAGCTCCCAAGTACCTAATTAAAAAACAAGATTTACTTAATTTTGAAGTCAAACTTGCCGGGCAATTATCGGTACCTGCCTGGCAATTATCAGTAGCTAGTATGTTATTGTAATTTGTCAAAAATTTGACACCTCTTTTGGGATTTCTTACACATGAGGGAAATATTCAATTTAAGCATGTCAATAAAAGCAACTGCAATGATATTTTAACAGATGATTTAACTTGACATTATTTCCATTTAATTTTTATTTATTATTATTAATTATTGCTAACTTCGTTAGTTTGAATTTCTAAAACACTGTAAATTTTTTTCAACAGTTTATTTCATATCAAATTATCTATTCCAGTTTCGAATAATGAAAGTAGTGCCTACAAAAAGTTCATATGAAAAATCATTTTGTATAATTACTGGTTACTTATGTATTTCAAAAATATTTTTTCATATTAAGTTGCTAATCTTCAAATTGCTTTAGATTCGTAAAGTTTCTTTGTTCCTTACTGTTTTTTATTCTCTATTCATAAAACCAATATTTTAAGTTTCCCATTTCAAACTTCCCGACTTTGCAATTTAAAGATGTTTTTAAACTCGATCGTTCCACAATAAAGGTTTTATGGTTAATTGCCATTGGTTTATGACGCAATATGGCGAATGTTCCACTTTAAACATGATTGGCCCCGAGAGAGTTCGGCCATAAAGCAATTCCTATTTCTGTTGGATAAAACTGGAGCGCATGGTATGAACTTAACTGCCCTTATATAATAAAAGTTTATCAATTTTGTGTTTCTACAGTTTTGAGAAGTATTCTTTGTCATTTTCAGAGTTTTACTTTATTACTAGCGAGATATGATTTCCAGTGGCATGCCTGGGTGGCAGCTACTTCCCCCCCTCCACCATCACTTCGGTAATGACGCCCCTAAAAGTTATATCTGTTTTTATTTCTTCTTCTTTCTTCTTGTCGATATTAGGACAATTTTTGTTTCACAAATTTCTACCTATACTTACTTAATCCTATGCCTTTCTAGCGATAGGTGTAAGCAAAGAAAATGTATAGGGTTAGAAATAATAATAATAATAATAATAAGTTTATTTAAAATTTAATAATATAATAAAATATGTTTATGTTGTCTTCGATAAACTTATTCTTCAATCCCCTGAAGCTGAGCTTGTTAAATTAAATTGTTAAATTCTTGTTAAAAAATCTAAACAAACTGGAGAGAGAGGGGTTTTAGTGTGCCTGTTGGCCACCAGTGGCGCGATGGCGGGAAATTTTAACGGCGGTTTTAAAACTTTTGTATTTTATTATTAACTTTTGAATCAGTTTTTATTGAGTTAATTTGTGAAATAAATAGTGAATCACAAATTAAATCGATAAAAAGACGCACAAAAGTTTTTATTGTCTGAAATAAAAGCACATTTTTGTATTTACCAATATTTGGAAAATACATAAGGAAACACTCTATCCTAAGTACTTTTTTCTATGTTTATTTTTAAATAAAAACTGCATGAACAACCGTAACAAAAAAATAACTGTTTAGAACAAACTAATGTCCTTAGGTTATTTGTCTCATAGGTCATAGGTCTCACTCATCAGGTATTGTCTCAATTCATATACAGTGATGGGCTAAAATATGGAACAAATTCATTTAAAAATCAGGTATTAATTTTATGAAAAAACGCTCGGACACGTCGATTATAATTCTTTCTTCCGGATTTTTTGCCTCAAAAAGAACTTATACCGGGTGTGTCAAAAAGTAGATGTAGCAAAATTTTTTTGTTTTTTAAATAGAACCCCCTTATTTTTACTTATTACCCTAATTCTACGTCAAATTATGCGCATAATTCATGTAGCATACTCTATCCTTATCTCTAACGGTTTTAGAGAAAAATTACATCATAAAAAAAAATTCTTTAAAAAAAGGTTAAAAAATTAGTTTATTAAGTGTTGAAAATGCAAACCATTAACTTCTTGACAATATGCTAATCCACCTAAAAACCCTTCTAAAACATTATTTACAGTATTTTCATTAATTTGCCTAATTTCATATATAATTTTAAATTTTAAGTCTTCCAAATTTTGTGGTTTATCCTTATACACTTTTGATTTCAAATAACCCCAAAGAAAGAAATCCATGGGTTTAAGATCGGGAGATCTTGCAGATGAGGCAGAGAATGGCAAATGAGGCGGAGCACCATCCTGCTGAAACCAAATAGACGCTTCTGGTAGATGAGGCTGATTCGGATTTGGAAAATCCGCTGCTAGTGTGGGAATTAATTCATTTTGAAGAAATTTTAAATACCGGTCTCCTGTAAGATTTCCATCGAAGAAAAAAGGTCCAATAATTCTATCATTTAATATCCCTGGCCAAACAATTTACTTTTTGTGGGTATTGTGTGTGCTGTTCTCTCATCCAACGGGGATTATTTGTACTCCAATTGTAATAACTCCAGGATTTGCTGGCTAGCTTTTCAGGAGGGTTCAATAAAAGCGTAGGTTCATCTTCTAGTTATAATGTATTCTGTCTATAGTAATTAGTGTCTACATACAAAAAGGATGTTTCCCTTAGGAACTGCTTAATAAACACAATTAATGATGACATTATGGTTACGAAATATATTAATGAGTATCCTAACTAATAACAATATAATACGCTAATACAGGGTGTTTTACCTCCATATTACACCTCCCCCGGGAAAATTAAGGAATTTACGTTTGTTTTCAAATGGAAATTCCTGTTATTGGTAATATGAAAGTAATTGTCCCGTCTAAAATAATAATTACACTTAAAACAACCTGTAACTTATTCATAAACAATTCAACATATCGGAAAAGAAAAGGAAAAGGAGGAAAAGAGAACAGTTGAAACAAGAATAGTCAAGAATAGAATACGAAAGTAGGGCCCTTTTTAATACTAATTTATTCTATAGAATTTACTTAATTATGTTACTTAACTATAATATAACTTAGTTCTATTTTTATGGACTAGAATATCCTTATTATCTTTTAACAGTTTTACATTTGGAGATTCGTCCTTGATAACTACATATTATTATGGACCCAGAAAACAAGGACTTTCAATTTTGTTTCCAATTTCATTTTTTACAAGTATTAAATCGCCTTTTTTATATTGAATAGGGTTAATTTTTTGGTCATAACTTTGCTTTCTCTTAATTTTTGAATTTAATAAGTTAGCTCTTGTATCCTCATGAGCCTTTTGTAACCGATATTTTAACTCTATAGGGTAATTTTCAAAATTATAGATAGGTTCCAAGATATTACTTAGATTACTAGGAATCTTACATTTTTTACCAAATACTAGTTCAAAAGGAGTATATTTAGTTTCAGTGTGGACTGTACTATTATAAGAAAAACACCAATAAGGAATCCATGTGCTCCACGCAGCATCATTATTTTCGGATTGAATTCTTAAATAGGCACCCAATACTTTATGTGAATTTTCTAACGAACCAATGCTTTCATGGTGGTATGCCATAGAATGAATTTTATTTATTTTTAAAAGTTTACAAACCTCACTCATAGTGGAAGATACAAATTGAGAACCCCGATCCGTTGCAATTTCCTGTGGAATTCCATATCGTAAGACAAAGTTTTCCACAAAAGATTTTGCCACAGATAACGGCGTCTTTATTTTTCATAGGATATGCCTCCACAAATTTTGTTAACTCACACTGTAAAGTAAGGATGTATGTAAATTCATTAACATCTGTTGGTAGTGGTCCTACAATGTCTAAATATACTTTTTGAAAAGAATAATTGGCTGTCGTTGTAATAACCATGGGCTGTCTAGTATAACGATTGCAATGCTTCTGTTTTTGACAGTCGTCGCATCTTTTTACAAAGTCTGCAACGTCGTTATCTAGACCTGGCCAAAAGTAATACTTTTTTATATTATTTGTCATTCTATTTGTGCCTGCATGTCCACTTGTGGGAAGTAAATGAAAATCATTCAAAATAATTCGTTTCTCATCATTATCTATTATTTTGCTAACTCCTTGTACAATATTTATACGGGGGTCCCCCCAATTAGGTTCATTATTTATTTCTTTACCTATCCATTTAATAAATCTTTCACTACTCTTATTTTTTTTTATATATAATTCTTTTATCTTTGCCCTCTTAGTTATTTCGGCCAAATCTCTCAACATTCCGTCTCGCGTCAATGCCGATCGAGTATTTTGACTGAAGTACACACTAAGTTGCAATGGAACATAATAAAAACTCCCCAAGTGGTCAGTTATATCTTTTGACAATGTTTTAAATTTTGATGATGTCGTTAAAACTAATTCGGTGCAATTTTTAGGTTATTTAAGAACTTCCACAATATTTGGTTGATCAGGCCGAATACTAGGATTATCCTTGTCCAACACACAATCTTGCTCTTTCATACTTTTACACTGTCCTCGGGTCATAACAGCAATCATGTCATTGTTCATGCTTTTTAATTCCTCAGATGTCAATACAATTCTTGACAGCGCATCAGCGGTAACATTTTCCTTTCCTTTCACATATTCAACGTAAAAATCATACTCCTCAAGGCCTAACCTAAATTTTGTTAACCGGCTGGATGGGTCAGTAAGGCTAAATAAGTACAATAAAGGCTTATGGTCAGTTACTATTTTAAATCGGCGTCCATATAGGTATGGCCCAAAAATGCTTTACCGCCCAGTAGATGGCCAAAAGTTCTTTGTGAATAATAGGGTAATTTAATTCCGCTTTATTTAAACTTCTACTGGCGTACGCCACTGGTCTGTTATTTTTATTCGACAGCACTGCTCCAATAGTCGCCTTCGACGCATCGGTTTGAAGTATAAATTCATTTTTTCCTGTGAAATCAGGGTATTGCAACACTGGATAATGACTTAACGCGTTTTTTAGAATTTTAAAAGCGTTCTCACATTCATCCGTCCATTCAAACCTTGCATACTTTCTACATAATTTATTTAGGGGTACGGATAATTCCGCAAATTTTGGAATAAATTTTCTGTAGTAATTAGCAAAAGCCACGAAACGTTTAACTTCGTCTGAATTTTTTGGAACGGGATATTCGTCTAAAGCTTTAATTTTTTCAGGATCAGGAGATATTCCTTTATCACTAATAATGTGACCTAAATAAAGAATTTCTTTCCTTAAAAACTCGCATTTTAAGGGATTTAGTTTTAAATTTACTTTACGAAGTCTAGTAAAAACGTCCATAAGGTTTTTGTTGTGTTCCTTAAGATTTCTCCCGAATACTATTAGATCGTCAAGGTAAACAAAACATTTTTCGTAGTTTAGACCTGCCATTGCAACTGTCATTATTCTAGAAAAGGCACTGGGGCTAAGTTTTAGCCCCATGGGCAATCTTTTCATTTGCCATTGCCCCCGATCAGTTGTAAAGGCTGTCAATTTTCTACTTTGTTCATCTAGTTCCACTTGATAATACCCCTGACTTAGATCTAAATGCGAAAAATAAAGAGCTCCCGCAAGAGAATCCAAAATATCAACCACATTTGCAATAGGCCACTTGATATCTACTAAACTACGGTTTAAAAATCTGTAATCTAAAACCAATCTGCTACGTTTCTCTCCTGATGTTTCACTCTTTTTCGGTACCAGTAAAACAGGCGACGACCACTCACTCTGCGCACTCTCAATTATATCATTATCGCACATTTGGGAAATTTGCTTATTTATTTCCTCCCTCTGGGATTGAGGCAGTCTATAAGGTTTTATATAAACTGGTTGAGTGTTCGGTTTGACTTGAATTGACTGTTTATAAATATTTGTTACAGATAATTTATCCCCAGGCATATGAAATATGTCTGCAAACTTAGCACATAATTGATCTATTGAATCTTTCTCTTCTTTATTCAAGTAGGTAAGTTTAAGCATGTCAAATAACTGTTTTACTCGATTAACTGAAATATTTTGAGAAGTAAACTGACAACAATCATAATTGCTGAGCTTCTCAGTTTTAGGTAAGCAATTTCTCAAGCGTACTTCACTTTCCCGTGTATTCAAAATTTTAACCGGAACTTTCCCATTCACTGGTTGTGCAATCACTCCTGCTACAAACACACCCTGGCATAACTCACTTGGCATAACAACACATTCCTCATTTAACCCTGTCTCAAGGTACTGAATACTTTCACACCTTGCAGGTAACACTAATATATGACTACAACAAGCATTTAAGTCTAAAATAACATTCTTTCCCTCATTGAAAAGATCTAAAGTATTTTCCTCATAGTTTAATTTAGCTTTATACTTCCCTAAAAAATTTCTCCCAATTATACCATCTGTATGACATTCCAACGAATCAAATACATAAAACTTTTCCCTAAATTCTACATTTTCAATAATAAGCTGTAAATATACATAACCTATGGAATACACTCTACCACCTATGCCATTTATTTCAAGATTTTCCTTATGTAAAGGTATACTTGCATCTAAATGCTCTAACTTAAGCGCACACAATGACGCTCCCGTATCTACTAAGAATCCTAAACTTTTGTTGTTTACTCTAAAAGAAACTGAATTTGAGTAATTTTCGGAGTAAGTAAAAATATTATTATGACTATTCCCCTCTACTTTAGGGACGAAAAAATGTTTGCTCCCTAGAAACATCATACGGCAACGTTTCCTGACCTGCATTAATGTCTTGGTCAGCAAAATTTATTTGTCTCCGCGAATTTCCACGATAACCGCGAGTAAACGAACGTCCTCGGTGTCCCCCCTGAAAACGCTGACTTTGCGGATTGCTATTACCATTACCTAAGCGAGAATTATTTTGTTGATAATTAGAAACATGATTGTTATTTCTATTAGTTACGTTTCTATTGAAATTGTTATTAAAATGTCTTCCAGAGTTTCTAGCTCTGTTAAAACCTGCAGAAAAATTTCTGTTGTTTCCTCTTCCTCTAAACATATTGAAAATTTGTTGATTACTGCTTTGAGAGGAAATTTCTTCATCCTGCGCCGCTCTAATGGCATCCTTTAAAAATTCAAAATTTCTAGCAGATATGATTGTGCTGAGTTTATGATTTCTAAGGCCATCTGCAAATCTTTTTACAGCTACTTTTTCATTTATGGGTCGTAGAATGTCAAAAGCTCCTGAATTACCGCCTGCCTGGGAAATTGTTAAGTTCACAAGAATATCCTCGAGATTCTTCCCAAATTCAGAAATCGATTTATCGCCTTGTTGGGCAGAAAATAATTTTGCCTGAAGGGCAGTATCGGATTTTTTAGTTAAAAGATGTTTCTTTATATCGCTTAATAAGGAATCCATAGCATCGTAACTAGATTTTAATCGCAATTTTGCATTATTTGAAATTCGTGTTTTTAAAATAAATTTAATTAAAACAGTCTTGCCTGCCTCGTTAAGCATAGAATCATAAAACTCAGCAGCTTCGATTAATTTAAGGGTAATAGTTTCCGAGTCATCCATTATAGGCAAGAGGCTCGTGGCCACTTTCAGATCAAAAGCCGACATATCTGAATCTATACTTTCCGCGTTTTGTTTATTAAAATTTATAATTTCCTGATATACTTTTTTAATTTTTTCTATAGTAGTCTTGGAAAATGTCTGCCTCGTCTAATTCAGAATTTTTTATTTTTCGATTAATAACAGATACCTCCTGAGCTAGTTTAGAATAAACAGTCTCAGCTTCCCTAACTTTGGTTGAAACAATAGATGTTTTTCGTTTGTCGTAATTTAATTTTGTTAGATAAGTTTTGACATCCGCTAGAGAACTTAAAATGTTATTAAGGTTATCTCCCATGAAAAATATGCAAATCTAATTATTTAAGAGCAAAGTACTTGTTAAAGAGGTCCCTATTTCAATACAATTTACTTAATTCTATAACTTACTTAGTACATTTTTTCTTTTTAATTACTAAATTGCTTAATTTTTTCCATTCTTTACATATCGCCTTGTTTCTTATGTCCATTTTCAGTTTTTTTTTTCCCATAAGTGTAATAACCATCTTTATAATTATCCTAAAAAGAACCTAAAAAAAAAAATTTTATACTGCCTCCTCCGTCATTAATTCATCCCTTGATTTTCTTAACTCGCTTCTGTTAATTTCTCTTCGAATAGTTTTTCGTAATTCCTTACGATAACGAAGAATCCCACTATATATGATATACAGGATAACGGCTACTACAAGTGTTAGTAAAAGGTACTCTGACAGCGAAAACCCCTTGTTTGATATTTCGCTCCTTGCGTCTCCATTCGAGGCCTGGTTGATAACTATTTCCTCTTTAGACTTGGCACTACCCATTTTACTCCATATCGGTGCTTTTCTTCTTATGGTTTTTTGGCTGGCAGGATCGCCATGTAATAACTCCAGGATTTGCTGGCTAGCTTTTCAGGAGGGTTCAATAAAAGCGTAGGTTCATCTTCTAGTTATAATGTATTCTGTCTATAGTAATTAGTGTCTACATACAAAAAGGATGTTTCCCTTAGGAACTGCTTAATAAACACAATTAATGATGACATTATGGTTACGAAATATATTAATGAGTATCCTAACTAATAACAATATAATACGCTAATACAGGGTGTTTTACCTCCATATTACACAATACCGAAAATTTTGTCTGTTTACCGAACCATTCAAACAAAACGTGGCTTCATCGCTAAAAAGTATGTTGCGATGGAAATATAGATTTAAGTTGCAAATTTCCATCATAGTTTCACAAAACTGTAGTCGGCGGTCGGGATCATCTTCGTTTAGCTCGTGCAGCAACCTAATTTTGTACGGATGGTACTTTCTTGTTTCAATACCCGCAACGCAGATCGTCGGCTAACATCATTATTAAGGGCTACTTCAGTGGATGCACTATGAGGATTATCTTCAACCTCTAACAAAATGTTCAATTGTGAGTTTTCACTAATTTTTGGACGACCTGGCCGTAGACGATCCTTTACATTCCCTGTTTCCCTGAATTTCTTCTCAATTTTACTTACTGTAGATCTTGTAATCGGCCGTTCTGGATACTTAGCGTTAAACAAGTTACAAACTTCTTCTTGACTTCTTGACTCCACATCCAATTAAAATTAAAATTTCGATTCTTTGTGTTTCATTTAAATGCACCATGGTCACCGTTTTTCAAAATTATACCTAAACTAATTTTTGATTGACACATGACTTGCTATCGTAGTAACAATTCATTTAAATTTACCTGTTTACCTTTAAGTAGGTACATGTACCTTTTTTTAAAGAATTTTTTTTTGATGATGTAATTTTTCTCTAAAACCGTTAGAGATAGGGATAGAGTATGCTACATGAATTATGCGCAGAATTGGACGTAGAATTAGGGTAATGAGTAAAAATAGGGGGGTTCTATTTAAAAAACAAAATTTTTTGCTACATCTACTTTTTGACACACCCGGTATAATTTCTTTTTAAGGCGAAAAATCCGGAAGAAAGAATTATAATCGACGTGTCCGAGTGTTTTTTCAAAAAATGAATACCTGATTTTTAAATGAATTTGTTCCATATTTTAGCCCATCACTGTATAATATATCACAAATACCTACTGTATAAAACACAATCATTTGGCTGCAAGGAGACACGTACCAAAACATCCATAAACTAGCAGATGATTCTTACAGCATTCTCTGAAACAAAAGAAACAGAAACATTATCGGGTTGACATAAATATTTTCTGTAAAATATGGCCGGTGGCCAAGTATCTACTCATCGAGTTAGCTCAAACCATTATCCTTGTGTCATCATGTTACACGATGTACAATATTCCCTAAAACAAACGAATTAGTTTTAAGTAGAATAAAATATACCTCTAATCTACTCAGTAAAACAAAAATGTTAAAATTATCATTTTAAGAGCCTAAACTATCACTAATGATGTTCTGTTAATGATGATATTTTTTGATTATTTTATTAATTTTTAAAATATTTCAAAAACTTTTGTACTCCTTCACTCTTTGATTTTAATTTCAATTTTTTTTTTTTACAGATTGTGATATCTTCAATTTTATCCTCATAATGTCTTACAGACATATGTTTAAAAAGTTTTTACAAAAAAAGAACTTAAATAATCTTCGACACCTTCTTAGAAAGGATTTTTCTTCTTTCCCAGTTTATTTGGTTGGTTTAGACCCCCATTAATAACTTTTTCACATACTCTAGTATGGTTTAACCTTTATCAATTTTCTTCATAATATCATGTCTCTTCTACACTTCAATTTTTTAAGTACATAAAAGCTCCATTAAGGTTCTACATCATTTCCTCTTTTGCTAACACCATCAGCATTAAATAAATTTTCTGTCTCCTGATGATGAACGTTCGTACGTTCGAAACATGTAGGGACCCCTAAAGAATTTTTATTCTATTAAACTTTGTGAAGGAAGACTTTTAGTTTTTTCTTTCTTTCCCATATAAATATATATTATTTTTCAGTGAGTACCTATCTATGCAATAGGTAGGTATATTTTCCTGCCATTGTTGAGGACTTCTATTAACCTTTCACTGGTAACGCGCGGTCCCTGAGACCGAGGAAAATTTGTTTTTTGTTTAAAAACGCAACGCATCTCTTTCTGGCTGTGCGCCGCCAGGTACCTTTTCTCCTTGTCGTTGGCCACTTAGTATAGGATCGTTTTCTGTGTAGTGCTTATCGTTTTTCTGCTTTGCAAGGTGGCGGTGTGAGGCACCGACGTTACCAAACTCGTATTTTTTTTGGTAAGCAAAAAAATGCATTTTTATTTTATTTTTGCTTATAAAATTACATTTTAGTTTCTACTACTCAACTATGTCCTACAAAAAAGAGCAAGAGGCATTGCAAAAATTATTTGATGAGGTTCCAACTGATTCCGAGGCCTCCGCCCATAAGCTTCTTATTTCTGTTCTTGTGTTGATAGGTGTATAAATTTGTGTTATTTTGGTTTTAATGTTCATTTATCTATGGACACCTGAGGGAAAATATTGAAGTAATTATGTTATTTTGTTGATAAGTTAAGAGTTTTAGAATTCTTTTTTGTATTAAAAAGTATATTTTATTATTCTTTTAATTTTTATATACAGTGTCCGCAAGAAAGTCCGCATCAAATGGGATTTTTTTTTTAATATTAGGTATAGATAAAAATTGAAAAAGCTGTTAGTTTTTGCTTACCTAAAAACCAAAAATGACGTATACTGAAACAGCTGTACGACTTGCGTTACCTGTCAAATTTGACATTTTTAATAAAATAGGTTCAAAAATGCCCTTATTTATCAAAATATCGAAAAACTTTATTCGAGAAAGTTGTTTATTTAGGCATTTTTAGCCTCTGTACGAAATTTTGACAGTATACTACGATTTTTATTTTTTGCCAGGTTCTTGAAAATTTTTATCAACCCTCGTAGAAAAACTTTTATACATCGATGTAAAACCATTTGCCTTTACTTCATTTGTAATCTTAATGTAGTTTTGTGTAAAATTTTTGTTTCCAATTATTTATTTTGCTTCAAAAACTGAAATTGTTATTGATGAGTATGTAATGTTTGATGCAAAGTTTATCTAATTACATCAGTTTTGCCAAAACCGACGTTTCTCATTTTTCTTAAATTAGTAAACAGGTGTACAAAAAGAAAATATTAGAAGCTTTCGTTGAAATTTTACTTAATTAATATTAATTTAAATTAATTATATTAATTAAACTATATTTTTGTTGAATAAAATGTTTCGAGCGATTAATATTAATATTTATTTTTTTTGATCCAATATTAATTAAGTAAAATTTCAACGAAAGCTTCCTAATATTTTCTTTTTGTACATCTGTTTACTAACTTAAGAAAAATGAGAAACGTCGGTTTTGGCAAAACTGATGTAATTAGATAAACTTTGCATCAAACATTACATACTGATCAATAACATCATCAATAAAATTGGAAACAAAAATTTTACACAAAATTGCATTAAGATTACAAATGAAGTAAGGCAAATGGTTTTACATCGATGTATAAAAGTTAATCTACGAGGGTTGATCAAAATTTTCAAGAACCTGGCAAAAAATAATAACTGCATTAGACTCTCAAAATTTCGAACAGAGGCTAAAAATGCCTAAATAAACAACTTTCTCGAATAAAGGTTTTCGATATTTTGATAAATAATGGCATTTTTGAACCTATTTTATTAAAAATGTCAAATTTAACAGATAACGCAAGTCGTGCAGCTGCTTTAGTATACGTCATTTTTGGTTTTTAGGTAAGCAAAAACTAACTGCTTTTTCAATTTTTACCTATACCTAATAATAAAAAAAAATCCCATTTGATGCGGACTTTCTTGCGGACACTGTATAAGGTTACCAAAAATGCAATTGATTATTTATTATTAACATTTATATTATAAAAAAAAAACACATCATAGCATATTTTAAAGTATCGGGACTGTTACAGAGCCAACAACTAAGATTATTTTTTAATGAAAAAAAAAGAGACTTAAAAAAAAATCGGATTCAAAATTGGTCTCTTAGACCGACGTTACCAACTATGTACCAATTTAACCAAGTTACCAGCGAAAGGTTAACAGTGTATTTTGGTAGTTTTCAAGCTCGCACGTACCAGTCGAGTCTACCAGTAAAGTGACCAATGACGGACAAATACAGTGAGCAGTGCTATTATAGCAGCATGATACTAACTGGATGTCTTGCTGATTTGTTATTTATATATTTCATAAAAAAAAAATTGAAATTTAACAGCTTCAGTACAGGTGCTTTATTTATTTCCACATTTGGATCTTTTCTTCCAGAGTATCCTTCGAACATCGCACAAATACAAAAAATAACGCTTAATTGTTAAGAACATAATTTTACATTACATTTAACACTACGAAATAAATAAATACATTTTATAACAATTAAAATTTGTTTCAGTTAAATTTGTTAGATTTATTAATGATTCATACCATATAGATATTTACTTTGGTGAGGTAAATGTCTATGATTGATACACATTCTGTTTTACATCCAAGGATAAGTGATTAGTGATTTAGTTTTCTTCTACTAGATGAAGAGCGATAATTTTCCCACAAGCGCCACATAATAAAAACAGAATCAACACTTCAATCAACTTCTCAAACGCACAATACACAGGCTTTCTCACGACTGATTATAATATATCCTAATTGCACTAGGCCCGGCCCTGGGGTCAATTAACAAGAGTGCCTAACCTAAATAGCAATTGCAAATGCCCTAAACTTATCGAATACCAGGTGGACCTACCTGCTCTTTATAACAAGGACAACATTCCTATGCAAAATAATGGTAATCAAGTGACATTAAAATTGTAAACGTGTCAGTCACCCTGTAGACCTTTCAGTATACAACAATGATGTTTTATTAAAATAAATGACAGGTAGCAAAAGCCAAGACGATATACTTTACTAATGTTGACTTAATAATTGTTAATAATTTAAGTGTATAGTTGTAAATAAAACGTAGGTACATATTCTGCGATAATACATTATTTGGATACTTATCGTCGTTTATTATGGCTCGTTAATATACTATTATTTATAGCAAGAAATCATAATAAAAGATAGATATTTACAAATAAAAAGTAATTCCGGTACCGGGAATCGAACCCGAGCCTCCTGGGTGAAAGCCAGGTATCCTAGCCACTAGACCATACCGGATATAATAACACAATGTTCATAGTATAATTTAGTTCTCCTTCTTCTCAATATTACAATAAAAAAACGTATTCTTAATATTATAATAATATTAAAATACAAAAAATAACTGTTAGGTAGAATTTTACTAGTCTATTCAATTTATTTCTGTAAATACAAAATATATACGCACGACCAAATAACCACCCAGTACAAAAAAAAATGGAAATAGCTTTCGCCATCTTTGAGCTAAAACTAAAATGTATCTTGATTCACGCGTGGAACCGATGCGAACAAGAAAAACGAACTCTGCTCAGTCCCAGTTGGACACCAATTTATATTTATAACAGTTCCCCTTTCCGCTTAGAAAGCTATTGTGTAATCCAAACACTAGATGGCACCATGCACTCCTAAAATATAGATCGCTCAAAACGTTGAAAATCAAGAATATCAAACCAAAACGATTTACAGTTTGTGCTCTTTTCTGAAGGTTTGTATCTCTTATGGAGGACTTGAGGTCTCTTGACGGAACGGATGAATTCGATGACGTTTTGGTTGATGTAAAATAGGTAAGAGGGCGCATTCACGCCAAAATAAATTTATTACAAACTTTTATTATTTCATACCAAAATTGAACGGGGATATACATCAGGGTGACAATTTGAAAACGAAGAGCATTTAATATTGCCAGTGGCGTAACTAACGCCCCCGCAGACCCCGCATTGCGGGGGGGGGGCGCAGCAAAGCCAGGGGCGCCCTTAAGTTCCTTGATGAAAAAATAAAACAAATGAAAAGCGACGTTATATATAAAAAAAAATCAAGAAATAATAAAATAATAGTTTCATTATCACAATATTAAAGTTAAAAATTAACAATAATGAATGAGAAACAATGAAATATGACTACTATGAGTCCCCTATATAAAATAGGGGTAACGTAAATCATAATTAACAATTTTACCCCAATAACAGTATCAAGGTTCGTACAGATATCCGCGCCGGAAACCCCGCGTGGGCGCCGCTACAATCACACAGCATTTGTTGAAAACCCGCCAGGAGACGGATCGGGCCACCTTAAGCACCTCACTAATCTTATCTAAAGAATTAGAGCACCTTACTAATCTAGAGAACTCGCTGCGCACCAAAATTCATATTTTGGCGCGCAGCAATAAGCTGAAATTCGTAGTAGTACATTATTTTTACAACAAAAATTGTTCTCTACAATGTTCTATATCTTTCTCGAGATCTTTCTACAGTGACCGGCAGAAAGTGCGCAGCATATGGGAAAGTTTTTTATCTTTAAGTTTAGAAAATTAATTTTATTTTAGATAGGTTCTGCATGTTCTCAAACCAAAATAACACCCATTAAATCCCGTAAAAGTCTTATGGTATACGAGGTAGGATCAAAAATTTGAAATTCCACTAAGAGTAAAGTACCACCATCTTTCATTTTAGAATATTTTTTTACTAAGAATTATTGTTTTAATTTCAAAGTTATACCCAAATTCCAAATTTCGCTTATTTTGGACAAAAAAATTGATTTAATCGTGTTTTCTCAATAACCCTGTATAAAAAATAAATGGCAACCGAACAGTACGAAAATAAAATTTTTTGCAGACTTTGTTAGAGATTACCGTTGATCATAAGTCCGATTAGTTTGTTTTCATATTATTATGGCTTTTTAAAATAAAAACAAAAAAATATTAAATATTTTTGTTGCACACCGTATTTTATTTTCTGAGGGAAAAAGTTAATTTCATCAAACTGATATTTTTTGATTTACATTGACTTAAAGCATCTCCTAAATAGTTTTTTATACATTGAAGTATGCATAGAACGTTTCCTTATTTTGCGTGACGAATAAAATCCGTTCAAAATATATTTTTAATTTAAATTTTTTTCTTTATAAATCAAAAGAAAACTTTCTATGCATACTTATGTATAAAAAACTATTTTGGAGATGCTTTAAGTCAATGTAAATTAAAAAATATCAGTTGAATGAAAAATAAAATACGGTGTGCAGCAAAAATATTTAATATTTTTATGTTTTTATTTTAAAAAGGCATAATATTATGAAAATAAAACTACTCGGACTTATGATCGACGGTAATATCTAACAAAGTTTGCAGAAAATCTTATTTTCGTACTGTTCGGTTGCCATTTATTTTTTATACTGAGTTATTGAGAAAACACGATTAAATCCATTTTTATTGTCCAAAATAAGCGAAATTTGGAATTTGGGTATAACATTGAAATTAAAACAATAATTCTTTGTAAAAAAATATTCTAAAATGAAAGATGTTGGTACTTTACTCTTAGCGGAATTTCAAATTTTTGATCCTACCTCGTATACCATAAGAGTTTTACCGGATTTAATGGGTGTTATTTTGGTTTGAGAACATGCAGAACCTATCTAAAATAAAATCTAAACTTAAAGGTAAAAAACCTTCCCATATGCTGCGCACTTTCTGCCGGTCACTGTATATTAAACAACGCTTACAAATGACAATATTTTTTACTATGGTATGACAGGTGCAAAATAGCAGGGCGCTTTCAAAATTTTGCGGGGGGGCGCACATGTCCTTAGTTACGCCACTGAATATTGCCTCTACCAATGATAGTACGAAAATTTGGCGAAACACGTCAATTGATATATCAAGGGGGAATTTTTTTAAGGCATTTGTTGTCATGTTAGGGGAGACTGGCCTAAAACGGCATATCTGGCTAAAATGGCATACGAGCAATTTTGAATCTACCGCTTAAATTAAAAACCGGCAACATGGTCCAAACATTGTAAAACACTGTTTACGAATACCCACAAAATTGTTAACGCCGCAGATTAGTCAGTTATGTGATAAATATAATTGGTAAAGTCCGACACCGCCAAAAGTTCTTGTTAATCAGCAGGTAAATTGCAAATAATTTTCATGTAGTGTTTTTTTTTTATTAAATTTGATAGGTAAACTTTAAAATACCAACACATGTGACACTTTTTTGAAGTGTAGAATAATTGAAAACATTAACTGAAAGGCAAAAAGATTAGAGTTATTTAAGCGTCTTTTGTGGTGTAAAATGACATACACTCGCCTTGGGTAAAACGGCATTAGGCCAACAATACCCATTTTAGATAGACATTGCTCGTAGTTTTTTTTTTATTATTTTAATCACAAAGTATTTTAGGAGTGCGTATAAAAAGAAACATAAATTACAAATTTTTGCAATAAAGTTACTTCTTTGATGACGCCACGTGTTAAATGCGTCAATTATTTGGTATAACTATGCCATTTTTCCCTTATCATATTTACTTACTTACTTACTATATACTTACTTCTTGTTAAAGGCGCTTCTTTAAGTTAGTTTCTGATAAATTATTTAGTTAAACATGTTATCTTTACCATGTCAGTACAGTTTATTTTTTATATATAAGACTAGCGTGTACCCGGCATGCGTTGCAATGCCCGGCATTCGCCCCGGTATACGTCTTGGTATAGTCGCTTTCTCTGAGACGCTATAATAAGGAGAGTTCACCATCACGTCAAGTAATACTTTACAGATTTATAGATACAAACCCGAACAAACCCGAATTATTCTATATATTAGTACCCGGCATGTGATGCCACTTTTTTAAATGCTGAAACCTTCCTCGGCCTGCACACAACAACTCACCAAGGTTTCATCGCAATCGGATGGATTGTATAGGAACGCATACGGGATATACAGACAGACAGACAGACAAACATTCATTTTTATTTATATATATACGACACTGTTCGGGTGTGTGTCATTTTTTCTACAACCTAAGATCGTTGTATACACTTGTGACAATACTATTATACCGAATCCTTTGGGCACGGCACTGTTTGGTTTTGTTGTGTCAATTTATCCGCAATCCATGTTGTATTTGAGACAATAATATTGTGCCGAACCCTTCGGGCACGGCACTGTTCGGGTATAGTTGAATTTATATATGTTTTATTATTGGTATTCCATTTTACCCACAGTAGTAAGGGTAAAATGGTTTATGCAAACTTTTACTTTTTTGGCTGCTATTAAAAAATTATTGTTTAATTTGTAATTTTGCTGCCTCTGTTGCAAAGTAATAAAATCCCTAATTCTAAAACTCGTTTTACCGTTGGTTAAAAGTTATCCAAAAAGTATATATAACGTCTACAAAAAGTAGTATGCCGTTTTAGGCCAGTCTCCCCTACTTTCAACCCCCTGACCCCTAGGGCACCTACCCCTAAAATTTTAAATGTCAACCCCTATTTCTTTTGCCATTTTTGTGTTCCTTATAAAATTCTACATAAACTGTTTGATTTTATTTTCAAAATTTCAAAAACCGCCTCATAGCACACAGTTTGAATACCGGCTGTACTTGTGCTTGGAGAAGAATGTAACCAATTTTGAACAATAATTCATAACGTAGGAAAGGTGAGCTTTCCAGTATTTCATTATCAATATCATAATTTTTCAAGGAGTTGCATTATTTAAATGTTTATTCAAATACATTTCATTAATTTGTGAGGTTAATTAATAATCACAATTTTGAAAAAAAAAATGCAGTTTACGTAGAATTTTATAAGGAACACAAAAATGGCAAAAGAAATAGGGATTGCTATTTAAAATTTTGGGGGTAGGTGCCCTGGGGGTCAGGGGGTTAAAAGTAACGCGACAACAAATGCCTTAAAAAATTTCCCCCTTGATATATCAATTGACGTGTTTCGCCAAATTTTCATACTATCATTGGTAGAGGCAATATTAAATGCTGTTCGTTTTCAAATTGTCACCCTGTATGGTCATATTTCCTAAAACCATAAATAAACCTTGCGCAAGCGCTCTGCACTTTTTAAATGCGAGACTTACCAATATTGTCTATAAAAAACCATAAACAAAATCGTAAATATTAAAGTTTAAAAGTACCTACTAGTGATTCGCAAAGCATCTTTTTAATTTATCATTTAGAATATTATGTCTATTATTATAGAAACTTTTTAAAGCGATATAAGATCTCTGAAATAGTTTTTTAAATGGTCCCGAAACCGTAATTCACAATCTAAAATTATTCCCGAATTTTTGTAGAATCAACCACCGTAAGCCTAATTTCATTTGACAAGAGCTCAAGCACATTAATTTTGACTAGCCTACCTTCTGACGTATTAAATTTAGTGTTGAGAATATAAATTTAAATCAATCATATAACGCGCGTATCTACTTTAAAAACCAATAAATAAGCTAGGTACAAAATATGGGTAAAACGCAAAATTATAATTAATTATTTTGGGTCTACAATTCACAAACAATACAGTAGTTTGCCAAAGGAGACAAACATAGCCATAATGGGGTTTGCCGAAAGTACACAATATACCGTTACATACTTCCTTTACGATTCCCACACTCTATTCTTAGGCATTCATAAATTTGACCAAAAATTGTAAACGGGTTTTTAAATCCCATTTTAACTCAATATTGGTGGAATTAAAAAATACTAATTCGTGACCAAAACCAAGAAAATAAGATTAACTACCTGCTAAAGGTGTTACTATAGCTGTGTATAATGTAGTATTTCCGTGTCAATGAAAATAGGATTATTTTGGTTTTTATATTTTACCGACCTATTTTTAGTTAGAGTTTGTCAAACTATGAAGAAAAAAGAATTCTAAGTACTTTATCGTGGCTTAATACGTTATTTTTTAAATTCAGCTACCTAATACATTCTATAAAACTACTAAAACGCCAAAGAAGTCCAAAAAAAGATGATGGATCTAAAAATTAATCGAACCAATCAAAATCTTGAAACTTATTTCACTAAACAAATTTTTTTTTCTAATCTCAGTCTCGCACTAGGGCAGGAATATGCGTAAATTTTTACTTCCTATTTTTCTTCGTTAATATGCAAAATATTAAAAATCAACAGAGAATTCCGGGTGGAAAGTTTTCGGTGCGCCACGCTGTATATCTATAGAACAGTATACAGAGCCAAAAATTGTAATATCAAATTTTTGAAATTTTATTTTTGGGAATATGGCAAATTTTGAAATTCGGCCTTGCATGATGGGTTGGGGAGGGGGGGGGGGTTGTATATAAATAATCTCTAAAACAAGACACTCTGATGGTGACGTAAAGTTAACTTATCCCCATAGCGAATGTTAAGTATGGATATTAGAGCGAGGAGTTATTATTACTATTAAATGCAGAAGCCAGCAAATATCCATTCTTAGCCAGCCCGAGAATGCGTATGAGAAATGTCATATAAATTTTGCGCAAAAATTGTATATGTCGTAGGCTGATAGTGAAATCCGTTATTTCATGAAGCGCCGGCAGATTGTGTAATTCCGTCTAAAAGGTATATTGATAACTGGTTTGTTCGTTGTTCCCCAGAGCATTTTTTTTTTAATTAAAATTTTTCAACTAATATTATTTTATAAAAATTTAAAAAAATGCTCTGACAAACCCGAACAAACCAGTTACCAATATACCTATTACACAATCTGCCGGCGCTTCATGAAATGACGGATTTCACTATCAGCCTACGACATATACAAGAGAACAAATGATATCGAGTTACGTGGTTACACAGATGCTGATTATGCCGGTTGCAAAGAAACTAGAAAATCCACCAGTGGATATATTTTTACAATGGCAAGTGGACCAGTAACTTGGACAAGTCAAAGGCAAAGTATCGTAGCTCAATCAACCACAGAAGCCGAATACGTTTCACTAGCCTTGGGAGGAAAAGAAGCTTTACGGTTAAAGACATTCTTGAATGAATTGGAGGTTCAACAGGAAGCAGTCACCATCAACGTGGACAACCAGTCAGCAATCAAGTTGGCCAAGAACCCAGAGTTCCACAAGAGAACAAAACATATAGATGTGCGTTTTCACTTCATTCGTGATATTGTGAATCGTGGTGTGGTGATGTCGAGTTAGTGTTTGTCGAAAGTAAAAAGCAATTAGCAGACATTTTAACTAAACCATTGCAGAAAAATTTGTTTCAAAATATTGTTAAAATGATGAATATTGAATAGCATTTGGAATAAGAGGAAATGTTAAAATATATTCAAAATGCTTTTCAATAAGCTTTATGTAACCTTAGAATAAGTTTATATTTTGGTTATCTGATTACCAGCTGTAAAGAAAGCCAATGACTAATATGTTTTGCTTGCGGTATAGAAATATTGTTTATACTATTAAATAAGTTTGGCTTTCAGTATCAGTAGTAGAGTTGACGTTGAGCTTTCGCGCGGTAACGCCGTTTTTGTATTTGTTACATTTTTCTTTTATTAATTACGTTTATTTACTTTTGCGGTTGAGTTTTAATTTTAATCCACAAATTCAACAAAAACTATAAAACTTTAATTTTGATACAAGGAGTTTGTGGTTAATGATGTCAAACGCTTTGGAAAACTCTAATAAAATTAAGGCACTATTCAATCTTTTTATCAGATGCTCGAATTATATCATCGATTAGTTAAAACAACAGAAGTACTAAATACCTTTCGAAAACCGCACTGACTGTATTGACATTGACTTTTGATTGTATAATAGTTTTTCAGAAATTTTAGACAGCGCAGGTAAAATACTAATAATTCTAAGGTCATTAAAGTTGTCAGGTGCATACTACTACATACACTTAACAAAATTCAAACTTATATAATATAATGACCAAATTTTAATGCCACTGACGCCACTGGAAATATTAAATCCATTGTGCCAAAATTAAATTTTCATATCGTCTGAATTTAACGGTTCTTGCACAGATAGATCCCGTAGATAATAGATTTTAACGCGAAAATATAAAACTGTTTATCCACTCACAATTGAAATGCAGATTATGTCATTGACCTTCGTCGGAAAAGGGATGTAGTATTTTCATAGTTTTCGCAAAAAGAATTACCATATAACTATATTATAATAACTTTATATTGTGTTATATTCATTTTTCATAAAATGGAATAAATATTAGTATTTTAATTAAGTTATGTTCAGTAGCCGATTTAGGAATCGGGTGGAGCTCCCCTTTAAGGGGCTGATTTAGGATTTGGGAAGGGGGGGGAAGCAAATCCTAAATTAGGTATGAGTGATGGGCTCTTCCATAAGGTCATTTGGTTAATGACCTCTCTCAATTATTCTCTTCTTGTGTAACTTAATCTTTATTACGTTTAAATTAAATTAAAAATTCATTTAAATCAGCCAAGCCTAGTTTGTTTCGGTATTATTACTATTACCACTAAAATATCCCTCGTATTTTACGAGAACTTTATGATCACAACCGCGCTCTGCCAAGTAATAAACTGCACGTGACCCCCTCCTTCTAAAGCCGCCACAGTTGTACCGTGCGAGCAAAAATTATTTGCATCAAAGAGGTCCTTGCATCTAAGGACGTAATGCTTAGCCGTTGAGCTTAATACCTGTTGGGTGTCAGTAACTACCTGAATTAACAATCAATCAGTTATTCCGTCATCTTTGACAGTCGTTACAAGTAATTTGATTCATCGCTAATTTTTCCAATTTCTTGAACAATTCACACAATGGGCTTTACGGAACAGCACAAAACATTCATGGTTGAAGCGTATTTTCGAAACGGCGTTAGAGTAAATGGTGAGTGGCAATACAGTCCGGGTTTGTTCATGGACGATTTTCAAGAACATTTTCCTAACGTTGCTTTTATTGTTGGGAATTTTTATCATTGCCTGAAAAGAACCGTGGCTGTGTTTAGGGAAACATGTTCTATACAACACAAAAAAGGAGCAGGAAGACCATCTGTAAGAATAGAAGAACTTGTTTCAAACGTTCGTGCTATAATGCAAAATAAGCCAACAAATTGTATAAGATGCCTGTCCCAAGAAGTGGGAAGATCTTATGAAACATGCAGGATTATTTTTAAGAAGCAGCTAAATGTATTTCCTAATAAAGTGCAAGTATTCTAAGAAATACAAGCCGCAGATTTTAAAAAACGCAGGAATTAAGTACTCTCAATGGTTTACCTAAAATTTATTGGAAAGAAATGATTATTAGACCTGACATTTTTTTTCGGATGAAGCCTGGTTCCACCTCATCGGTTATGTGAATTCTCAGAATACACGCATGTGGAGCAGTGAAAATCCCCATTTTTTGTAGAGTCCACATTGCACGCCCAAAAAATTGGTGTCTGGTTAGCTGTTTCTCGAAGAAGAATAATTGTTGGTCCTATTTTTTTCGATGACACAGTTACAGCACAGCGGTATAGAGACAATATTTTGAATCCATTTGTGAAGTAATTACTTGACGACGAACTATGTTTTGGATATTTTCAACAGGACGGTGCAACCGCCCATACAGCCGCCGAAACTATTAACTAATTACGCTACTACGACTACAGATTGATCAATTTTCGATTAGACATTGAATTCCCACCTAGATCACCTTGTTTAACGGTCATGGATTACTTCGTTTTTCCTCATTTAAAGAACACTATTTTTAAAACACCAGTTGCAAATTTAGAACAATTACAAGAAAGGATTATCCAAGAATGTGGTAACATTTCTCTTTCCAGAGATGCTGGTCAACACTTTCGAAAATATGAAGAGACGTGTGAATTTATGCGCGCCCCCCTAAATCTCCCCTGTCTCCTTTCCTCTTGGCATCATAAGGTACTCAAGGCCCGTTTTAATATAACAAGATATAATAAATAACAAGAATGAATATACCTATAGTTATTAATAGATTTAAAATGGAAGGTATGACACCAGAAGAACGACGATCAACGAGATGCAATACGCAAGTGGGGGAAGCATAATCTATTTCTGTTTGCTTTGCGATACATAATTAATTAATAGTTTTATTCTTTCAACTTATATGGGCGGATATAGCATGTCCATACCTGTATATCGAAGCTGCCTGCCTATTTTGGTTGCTCCTAACGGTGTATTTAGGAGGGGAGGGGGACAAAAACAAACCCGAAAGGCCAGAAAAACTTAACATTTCTTATTTTCCGAGACTTTTTCGTAATAAATACGAATAAAACTTTAAATTAGACAGCGTTGAGGGTTGCTTTTTTGATAAATTTGGAGCGTGGCCCGAAAAATATTCACCTGCGGCCCCTACTCAACATAATAGTAAATACGCCACTTGTTGCTCCTAAATATTTGAAGTATAATGGTGTTTATCCATGGTTACAAATCTCATGAGAAAAAAAATAGGGTTCTTCGAAATAACTTCAGAGAATCAGCTGTTCGTACACGAATGCGTTGTTATTGCGGCACCCATCTGTCTGGCTGAAAGGTGTTTAAATCCCAACGAATTATGTAAAATATTAACAATTCTCAATATCTTTATTTCTTCTGTATTCTTGAACTTCACATCTACATTATTTAATTAAATAAAATTAGCCCATAGAGATGCGAGTTACCATCTAGAAAATAAAAAGCTGCCATATAGGCTTTTTGTTTGTGAGATTTGTAGCTTCTCCATTTACTCGTTTATTCATACTTGGTTATTTACAGGATTTGAGTATTTGCGTCGCAAATCTTTGGATATTTTGCTATTGAAACAAAGCAGCAAATTTTTTTGTTCTTAGCTTATTTCTTTCTCTTTTAGAAAAAATGCATTTATATCATGCATTAGTCCCAGTTAGCAATATAGCTTAAAGTCATAGACAGTTATAGGTACCCCCTTTTTTCAACCCTCAAGTAAATTGTGAAAAAATGCCGAAACACGTCTATTAATATTTTATTAAAGGAGCCACAATAGATCACATGGTCGCAGTGGAGGGTTAGCTGTAACCCACTCAATTTTAACCTATATACTATTAATAGAAGAAAGAATAGCACAAAGTCTTTCTCCACAAGTTAATTAGAAAAGCTAGGCGAACCTAGAATAATTCATAATAATTCGACACGTTTCGAGTGTAGAAACACTCATCATCAGGAAAACAAAGTAAATAGTACAATGCTGATGTTGTTAGCAATAGAGAAAATATTAAGTGGGATTGAGCCGTAATGGAGCTTTCAACGGTGTACACGAGGTGTAAAAAATGAATAATCAGAAGACCGACAATTAGACTTCAGCATACTGGAAAGTCAAGGGCTAGTGCAATGGCCCTGTCTTGGGCAGAAAAATGAGGAGAGCGGCAGAAAAATTAAAGAGTTTTAACAGACTTTGTGAAAATCATTTAGGTATAAAAGTAGTGAAAAATCTTAAGTTTCATTAAACTTTTATTTGTCGGATACATGTAAAACTGGTGAAATGAGAGGGAAAGAAAAAAGAAAAAATTGTTTTTCGTAAAATTCAAAGCATCATTTATCTTGAAGTAAAATGTTGTTGGGGTACCAGGCTTGTTACGGCCCAGTTACCCCGGCAGGAGTCAAAGCATACACATTGGTGTGCAAAATTCATTGATGAATTTTTCTTTCGCTCTCTTCATTTTTCTGCCCAAGACAGGGCCTTTGCACTAGCCCTTGACTTTCCAGTATGCTGAAGTCTTGCCTGTCTTCTGACTATTCATTTTTTACACCTCGTGTACACCATTGAAAGCTCCATTACGGCTCAATCCCACTTATTATTTTCTCTAATACTAACATCGGTATTGTACTATTTACTTTGTTTTCCTGATATTGAGTGTTTCTAACTCGAAATAGGTCGAATTATTATGAATTATTCTAGGTTCGCCTTGCTATTCTAATAAACTTATGGAGAAAGACTTTGTGCTTTTATTTTTTTTTCTATACATTTAACTTACATACTTTGAGTATGGGCTACTTCTTCAAAACTATATACTAATGTTTAGACCTCCACCAAGTTTAGTTTTTAAGGTACAGAATTTCCTATAGAAATTTCAACCATCGTTTTAATCTCCGTAGATGTTGAATTTCGAAAAATCCCTTCTTAGTGGATGCGTACGGTATACGGAGAAGACACCCTCGAAATTGCATAATGCTAGAATTAGGGGTTTAGAATTGATGAGGCATCATAGGAAAATGATAAAAGTCCATTAAATGAGCTAAATTTGGGCAAATTTTGCATCTGAATTAGGTTTTAAACCAGTTCAGACGCGAAACAATTACTTTAAAATTTTATATAATAAAATAGATTAGAATCAATTTATTCAGAAGCGTTTACTTTGTAATCGCAATAATATTAATTCAATAAACAAAAATAAAAGCAATAAATTAAGTAATTCTATCTGAAATATACCAGAAATATTTGATAATAAATCTAGATGTTTGGATCAAAGAGGCAGCAAGATAGGTTAAAGTTATAAACAGATTTGAATAAACTTAGTCGGTTTTAAGTGTTTTAAATCGCCTAAAAGTTTTAAATTTACTCTGGTCAAAAGAAAACTGCGTAATGTTATACACAATTACTTACCCAGTTTATAAATTATAACATAGAAAGTAAATTATTCAGAAAACATAACCTATAAAATGAAATTTAATAATCTATATTATTATACAAAATTGTCAAGTAACTGACTGACTGATTCATCAACGCCTATCCTAAACCTACAATCCTAGTGTCATGAATATTTCGTGCATAGACGATTTTCACGAACATTTTCCTAACGTTGCTTTTATTGCTGAGGATTTTTATCATTGCCTGAAAACAACCGTGGCTGTGTTTAGGGAAACAGGTTCTACACAACACAAAAAAGGAGCAGGAAGACCATCTGTAAGAACAGAAGAACTTGTTGCAAACGTTCGTTCGCCAACAAATTGTATAAGACGCCTGTCCCAAGAAGTGGGAAAATCTTATGGAACATGCAGGACTATTCTTAAGAAGCAGCTAAATTTATTTCCTTATAAAGTGCAAGTATTCCAAGAAATACAAGCCGCAGATTTTGAAAGACGCAGGAATTACTCTCAATGGTTTACCCAAAATTTATTGGAAAGAAATGATTTATTAGACCTGACATTCTTTTCGGATGAAGCCTGGTTCCACCCCTCTGGTTATGTGAATTTTCAGAAAACATGCATGTGGAGTAGTGAAAATCCCCATTTTTTTGTAGAGTCCACATTGCACCCTCAAAAAGTGGTGTCTGGTTAGCTATTTCCCGAAGAATAATTATTGTTGGTCCTATTTTTTTCATGACACAGTTACAGCACAGTCGTATATAGACAATATTTTGAATCCATTTGTGGAGCAATTACTTGACGACGAACTACGTTTTGGATATTTTCAACAGGGACGGTGCAAACGCCCATACAGCCGCCAAAACTACTTACGCAATTTTTTCGACGACAGATTGGTCAGTTTTCGATCAGACATTGATTTCCCAACTAGATCACTTTATTTAGCGGTCTTAAGAAAATTCTGGAAATTACTTTTAAGTTCCTCATTTCGCTGCAAGGGGGCCCAATTAAAATTTTTTAAATTCCCATATTAAGGTATAACTCTGATTACATCATTGGAAACCTCAGACAATTCTGCATCATTTTGGTTTAAGGCTCGTTGGCGTACCGACCTTGATAAGAGTGGGGGAAGCTATTGAATGTGTAAACATTAAAATCGCTGTAACTTCTAACCGACTTCTCCGATTTTACTAAATTTAAGCTTGTTTGTAAAGGAAAGGTAAGTAACTTTAATCGCCGTATCCAACAGTACACGATAGTGTTTAATAAAATTGCTAGAGGGCGCAATTTGTAATCATAACAGTTTTTTCGATTTCATCCCGAAAATTCAAATCATACGGTATAACTATGACATCATAATCGATAAGTAGATGAAATTTGCAAGAAAAGATGTGAATACTGCAGTTTGATATCTTTGTTCGTTTCAGAGTTATTGCCAAAACAATAATTTTTAATACAAATTGCGCCCTCTAGCAATTTTATTAGAAACTATCTTGTACCATTGGATACGACAATTGAAGGTGCTTACCTTTCTCTTCTAAACAAGCTTAAATTTACTAACATCGGTTAAGTCGTTTAGAAGTTACAAGCGATTTTAATGTTTACACTTTCACTTGATAAGAGTGGGAGAAGCTATTGAAAGTGTAAACATTAAAATCGCTGTAACTTCGAAACGACTTATCCGATTTTACTAAATTTAAGCTTGTTTGGAAGAGCCTTCAATTGTCGTATCTAATGGTACACGATAGTTTCTAATAAAATTGTTAGAGGGCGCAATTTGTATTAAAAATTATTGTTTTGGCAATAACTCTGAAACGAACACACAACAGATATCGAAGTGCGGTCTTCACATATTTTCTTGCAAATTTCATCTACTTATCGATTATGATGTCATAGTTATACCGTATGATTTGAATTTTCGGGATAAAATCGAAAAAACTGTTATGATTACAAATTGCGCCCTCCAACCAAAATGATGCAGAATTGTCTGAGCTTCCCAATGATGTAATCAAAGTTATACCTTAATATGGGAATTTTCATAGAAATTTAGAATTTAAAAAAAAAAATTTATTGTGCTCCCTTGCGGCGAAATGAGGAACTTAAAAGTAATTTCCAGAATTTTCTCATGACCGCGTTAATTATAATTATAATTATAACCTTTTTTTCCCCAAGTTTCTACGCTTAGTAGTTTCTGAGATATGGCCGGTAGCCACCCTTATACAGTGACCGGCAAAGGGTTCGTAACATATGGGAAAAATTTTTATTAGCGGAATATTGAAAAATCTTTTTTGGGGGATTGGATGTGCATGTCCCATAACCTTAAAATCGATTTTGACATACGTCACGTGACCAATGGTATGGCGGGAAAGTTGAAAAAACCAATATGAAATCATCATAAATCAGATAAGTTGATGAGATATCGAAAAAATTCCAAGAATTAAAAGTGTTTAGAATTCCATTAGAACCTTAAATACAATGTTTGGGTTATCTACTTAAAAAAATATAAAATCGAATATTTTTGTAAATATTTTTATTTATTATTAAAAATTAAATTTTAATTAAAAATTTCCATATTTTTCCTTTCTTAAAGCTTCATTAAAGTAAAACTGACATCTGGTGACCACAACTAGAAATATTCTTTTGTTTTTCTGACAATTTGGAGCAATAATTCAAAAAATTCGTTTACACTTGGATACCAGCTGTTGCAATAGTCTATTTCTAATAACCTTATCGACATTTTTTATATCGAAATATTCTATTATGTTAAGACATCCTTAAATTCATTAATCCAAAGCAAATTTTATTTATAACCGTAAAAAATAATTTAAATTTTTATTAATTTTTAGATTTTTTTAAAGATTTCTGCGAAATTCAAAATTATTTTTTACGGTTATAAATAAAATTTTCTTTGGATTAATGAATTTAAGGATTTCTTAACATAGTAGAATATTTCGATATAAAAAATATCGATAAGGTTATTAGAAATAGACTATTGCAACAGCTGATGGTATCCAAGTGTAAACGAATTTTTTGAATTATTGCTCCAAATTGTCAGAAAAACAAAAGAATATTTCTAGTTGTGGTCACCAGATGTCAGTTTTACTTTAATAAAGCTTTAAGAAAGGAAAAATATGAAAATTTTTAATTCGGTAAAAAACTATTTACAAAAATATTCGATTTTATGTTTTTTTAAGTAGATATCCCAAACATTGTATTTAAAGTTCTAATGGAATTCTAAACACTTTTTATTCTTGGAATTTTTTCGATCTCATCAACTTATCTGATTTATGATGATTTCATATTGGTTTTTTCAACTTTTCCGCCATACCATTGGTCACGTGACGTATGTTAAAATCGATTTTTAGGTTATAGGACATGCACATCCAATCCCCCAAAAAAGATTTTTCAATATTCCGCTAATAAAAAATTTTCCCATATGTTGCGAACTCTTTGCCGGTCACTGTACATATAATGAAACACCCTGTATAATTTTTCAGTTATATTTTATTTTGTTACTTTTCATTTAATGTTCCATACATTAGGCATTTTTATTATATTTCGGATCACCAAAAAGTACGTTAGTTTCTTCCCAGTATTCACCAAATAGGGTTTGGATTTAGTTCGACTGTAGTAAGCAGTTACAGTTTTAATTTTCATTTTAAAGTTAGTCAGCTATAGGTATTGTATAACAGGCACCTTAGCCAATAAATTTATTTATATTTCGGTTTTCTAAAATTACAAAACTGAGCGGGTTCTATTCTTAGGCACCACAAAAGTTTTAAAACCATGTAATGAGCTGACATCAGTTGACACCGACAAATAATAATGCAGTAAAGTAATTTTAATGAATGCACAAAAATAGCCACGGCAAGTATTGTGAATACAGTTTTTTTTTCTTTTGCTAGCGCCAGACGAAAATGTAAATATACCTGTGGGAAAAAGTTGTTGATTTTTGTCTGGATATGATTGTAGGAAGTCGGGCTATGATATTTATTTAATTTTTAAAATATTTAAAAAATATAATAATATGTGCCTACCTATATGGAAGTATTTTTGGATTTTAAACGTGAAAAAATGGATAGGGATAAATTATTAAAAAAATTATATCAGTATGGATTAAGGGGAGTTGTTTATAATGGTTTCAAAATTATTTAAGTAATAGGTAGCAAAAAACAAAAATTGCTAACATTTTTTTTACAAAGGAATATATTAATATTGGGGAACCACAAGGTAGCATTTTAGGTCCATTATTATTTATTATTTTTTATATAAATGATATGCCAAATGTTTTAAAACAAAGTTTTATTCAAATGTATGCTGATGTTACTATATTATATATAAAGGGTTAAAATATTCTTGATTGTATACAAATTTTAAATTTTGAAATAAAAACTATATTAAGTAAACTGGTTAAAGATAAATAAATTAAAATTAAATATGTTTAAAACAAAATTTATGGTTAATGGAAATAACGTGAATAATACAGACATAAATATTTTTGTTGATGATGAAAAATTAGAAATTATACACTCTTTTAAATATTTGGGAGTAATTTTAGATTTTAAATTAAAATTTGAATTACATTTTGAAAACCTTGCATTGCTAAAATGGAAAAAAAAATTATTTAAAAAAAATTAGTCAAAATTTAAGTTTATTTTCACGAAAAACAATTTATACATATAAATAAAGCTATGCGTAAAATTTTGAATGTGAATAAATATACGAAAATAAATTTAATGTTAGAGAAAATTCAGTGGTTAAATGTTAAAAATTTAATATTTCTTTTAATTTCACTTTTATTTTTAAAATACAACGTAACTTACTGCCTTCTCATTTAAAAGATTTTTTAACTAAAAATTTATGAAAATCAACTAGGTATAACAAAGTTTTATTTGCCTCAAAGAGGGCCTTGCATCTAAGCACGTAATGCTTAGCCGTAGAGCTTAATACCTGTTGGGTATCAGTAACTACCTGAATTAACAATCAATCAGTCATTCCGTCATCTTTGACAGTCGTTACAAGTAATTTGATTCATCACTAATTTTTCTAATTTCTTGAACAATTCACACAATGGGCTTTACGGAACAGCACAAAACATTCATGGTTGAAACGTATTTTCGAAACGGGGTTAGAGTAAATGGTGAGTGGCAATACAATCCGGAGTTGAGCATTTTTCACGAACATTTTCCTAATGTTGCTTTTATTGCTGGGGATTTTTATCATTGCCTGAAAAGAGCCGTGGCTGTGTTTAGGGAAACAGATTCTATTCAACACAAAAAGGGAGCAGGAAGACCATCTGTTAGAACAGAAGAACTTGTTGCAAACGTTCGTGAAATAATGTAAAATACGCCAACAAATTGTATAAGACGCCTGTCCCAAGAAGTGGGAAGATCTTATGGAACATGCAGGACTATTCTTAAGAAGCAGCTAAATTTATTTCCTTATAAAGTGCAAGTATTCCAAGAAATACAAGCCGCAGATTTTGAAAGACGCAGGAATTACTCTCAATGGTTTACCCACAATTTATTGGAGAGAAATTATTTATTAGACCTGACATTTTTTTCGGACGAAGCCTGGTTCCACCTCTCCGGTTATGTGAATTCTCAGAATACACGCATGTGGAGTAGTGAAAATCCCCAAATTGCACCCTCAAAAAATTGGTGTCTGGTTAGCTGTTTCCCAGAGAAGAATTGTTGGTCCTATTTTTTTCCATGAGACACTTAGGTACAGCACAGCAGTATAGAGAGAATATTTTGAATCCATTTGTGAAGCAATTACTTGACGACGAACTACGTTTTGGATATTTTCAACAGGACGGTGCAACCGCCCATACAGCCGCCGAAACCATTAACTACTTACGCAATTTTTTCGACGACAGATTGATCAGTTTTCGAGACATTGAATTCCCAACTAGATCACCTTGTGTAACGGTTATGGATTACTTCGTTTTTCCCCATTTAAAGAACACTATTTTTAAAACACCAGTTGCAAATTTACAACAATTACAAGAAAGGATTATCCAAGAATTTGGTAACATTTCTCCAGAAATGCTGGTCAAGACTTTCGAAAATATGAAGAGACGTGTGAATTTATGCTTGGAGCATGGCTGTGGCCAATTTCAGCAAATTAATTAATTATTTTTCTTTTTCTTTCTGTATATTCTTACTTTGTTTATTGTGTAAACAACAAAAATAAATTTGTATTTGTCTACTTACTCATTAGTTTGGCATATCATGTCATAATATGAATTTGACAAAACTTTAACCTAGATTTGGTTAGATATATCGTCCCCATATCATTGTGATCTGAACCAAGCCCTACGTTTTTTAATCCAATCCCTCTTTGATGCAAATAATTTTTGTTCGCACGGTACACCTACTAATAAATATTATTTTGCGCTGTAGCAATATTTGGAGAATTTTGCAAAAAACCGTAAATAAGTTTAAAACTGTTGTAGTTAGGTATAGGGACATCCTGTGTGGACAATTAGGAAATGTTCTAGTCCAGTGGTTCCCAAATGTCGCAAAATCCCGAACCCTCGAAATCGGATTACATGCGGACCCCCATGGCCAGTTAATCTTTAAAAGTACTAAAACAACCGTTTTGTAACTTATTTCAACAACATTTTATTTTTTAATACAATGTATTTTCCTTAAAAACAATAATAATCTTAAAACACAAGGATAAGATATCTCTATTCTGGTGCTAGTTGTAGGTACAAAGTAAATTTTAAACACACTTTAAAAATTTGAAACAAAATAAACATTAGGTATATTGAAGTAACTAATTTTAAAATTCAATGGGAAGAATGAAATATTGTTTTTGAACTTATAATTTTTTCCAAATCTGGTCTAATATTCGATATTTTTAACCTTAAATCGGGAGCAACATTAAGCCGATTTCTTTGCTTTGATTTTAACTGAACATATACAGAAAAAGCTGGTTCACACAAATATGTTGTACAAAAAGGAATCAAATGGCCCATTCGTCGAGCTTATTGTAATCAGGACTTATATTAAACCAAAACTGAATTAAACTATTAGGTATCATTAAAAATATCCTTTTTGGAAATACTACATGACAAGTCGACGAGCTGATCTTGTTGTTTTTCTGTAAGAACTACATTTTTTTCAATGTTTTCTGTAGAAAATGGATTTCTAATCCAGTTATTATTAATATTTGAAACCGGAAAATATTCACGAGAACTTATTACCAGATTACGCAAATGTTCACAGATAGAAGGAAATGTAGCGAAAGAAGATTTTTCAACGTGATTAACCCAAATTTGTATTTTTTTATAATATCTGTGGGTTCGCGGACCCCCAAAAAATACGCCGCGGACCACCATTTGGGAACCACTGTATCTAGTCAATCTAGTTGATACAGCATTTTTATGATCTACCCTGTATAATTTAGACCAATAAATACACTTGTAGCTGTCGAAAAAATTTTAGAACGAATAGTATATTATCAGTTATTAGATTTTGTAGAGGAAAATAAAATATTATCAAAATTTCAATCAGGATTTAGGAAGAAATATAGTTGTGAAACTGCTGTACAATATGTTTTAAATGATGGGAAACTTGATAAGGGTAATATGGTGGACGTTATTTTTTTAGATTTGAAAAGTGCATTTGAAACAATTGATAGAAAAAAAATTATTAGAAAAATTACGACATTACGGAATTGGTGGACAGGCACATAAATGGTTACATTACTATTTAATGAATAGATGGCAGGTAACGAGTATGTGTCAAATAAAAAAGGTATAAATGTTGGTGTACCTCAAGGCAGTATACTTGGTCCTTTATTATTCATAATTTATATTAATAATTTGGCTAGACATTTGTAAATATCATTTTTTCGCTGATGATACAGTAATTTATATTTCAGATTGTAATTTAATATCTCTAATAAATAATATGAACAATATACTAGAACATATATATAAATGGATGTGTGAAAATAAATTAAAAATAAATATTGATTAAACAAAATGTTTGTTACTAAGGTCTGATAAACAGTATGAGTTTCAAAATCAAAATCTTTCTTTCAAAATAAATAACGATGCTATTGAAATTGTTACTAAAGTTAAATATTTAGGAGTTATTATCGACAAAAATTTAAAATTTCATGATCATATGGATTATATTAGTAAAAAAATTTCAAAAAAAATAGGAGTACTAAATAGATTAAGCGGATACTTAAGCATTTATAGTAAAAAAATTATTTTCAATTGTATTATTTTACCTAATTTTGTTTTTTGTAGTTCAATTTTATATATATATATGTTCACAACAAGATAAAAACAGATTACAGATTTTACAAAATAGAGCAATGAGAATAATATTGGGATGTAATAAATACACTAAAATAACGGAAATGCTAAATTGTTTACAATGGATGAATATAGAATTTTTTTTATTATTTCGTATTTTGATTTTTATTCATAAAATAAATTTAAATATAACAGCACCATATTATGAAAAGTTCTTGACAAAATTTAATGAAGTTCATATTCATGAAACAAGAGGAAAAATAACTTTATTTTGGATCATACAAATTTGAAATCGACTCAAAAATCAATATTTTTTAGTGGTGCAATAGAATATAACAAGTTAGGAAATGAAATTAAAAGGTGTAATTTAAAACTATTTGTAAAAAAATTAAAGAATCAAATTTTATGTAAAAAAGTTTAATAAAATAGTCTTTCTAGATTGTAATTATCAGGAGAGAAGAAAAAAATTACAATTAAAATGTACTTAAATAGTTCAATAAACTAATAAAAATTTGTTATTATTATTATATAATATCTTATTCTAAAAAATTGCAGTTCAAAAAAATTAATTTGACAGGTCCGAGCGATTCTTAATTCAGTGGGCGGTATTCTATATAAAAGGGCGATCCGTTTCTTTATCATAACCCTGTATGTTTTGAATTTGATTCAGTGAAATAACAGTAAGTACTTATACCGGGTGTTTCTCAAAAGATGTTCACCCCTATAACTTTTTTATATTTATATATATTAAAATGAAATTTTGAGATTATGCATAAGAGATGAGTCTGCATTTATTGGCGTAATTTTCAATTTGTTAGCACTTCCGGTTTGACCGGAAGTGACTTTGACTTTGGTATTTTAAATGGGACATCTTGTATATTTTTACTTATTGGGATTCAGCATAACATTCTGAGTGAAATGACACCTCACTTGTCATTTTTTGACGTGTTATAACATTTTTATGCTTATTTTTTATTTTCAATCTAGAGTGTTACAAATTAATTAAATCTGTTAATTTATAGTGAAGTCAAGTGGTATATGAAAATTAAAATTATGTCATAATAATTGACTTTCTAAGTTTCATAAGCGTTTGAGAAATAAAATTTTGTTTTTTTAACGTTTATTCCATTTTTCCAAATGAAACGATGGTGGTTCACTAAGATATTTAAAACGAGCATTTTTTTTCCAACAATTTGATACCATACCTACACTATGCTATTTTAAATTGACACTTTGCACAAAATTTGCCTTAAATCCCAATAGCAAATTTAAATGCATTATTGCCGCCCTTTCTTTTCTAAAGAAATATAAATTCGGCTTTGAAAAACAATGGAATGGTTTTGAAAAGCAATATGGCTTTAATATAAAGTTGTAATGTTATTAGTTTATAAAACATACAATATATACAATCTTGCGGATTCAGAAGAATTTTTCTGGTCACTCCAAAAATTAGGAGCATATCAATTTGTTCATTTCTAGTAAAACTAACCATTTTATCTGATTTACAATTGTAAGTTTAATAAACGAATGACATTACAATTTTAATTTAAAACCATATTGGTTTTCAAAACCATTCCGTTGTTTTTCAAAGCCGCCTTTATATTTCTTTAGAAAAGACAGGGCGGCAATAATGCATAACGCTTTTAAATTTGCGATTCGGACTTAAGGCAAATTTTTTCGTGTCAATTTTAAAATAGCATAGCAGTGTATGGTATCAAATTATTGGAAAAAAATGCTCGTTTTAAATATCCTAGTGGACCACCATCGTTCCATTTGGAAACATTGAATAAACTCCAAGAAAACAAAATTTAATTTTTTAAGCGCTTGTGATACTTAGAAAGTCAATTATTATGATATAATTTTAATTTTCGTATATAGGTACTACTTGACTAAAAATTAACACATTTAATTAATTCGTAACAGATTGAAAATAAAAAATAGACATAAATATGTTATAACACGTCAAAAAATGACAAGTGAGGTGTCATTTCACTCAAAATGTTCTGAACCCAAATAAGTACCTAAAAATATACAAGATGTCCCATTTAAAATACCAAAGAATTGAAAATTATGCCAATAAATGCAGACTCATCTGTTATGCATAATCTCAATATTTCATTTTAATATCTATAAATCCAGAAAAGTTATATGGGGTTAACGTATTTGAGAAACACCCGGTATATATATTTTTTTTAAATCAGTGATATTTCCGTGTAGGTACGTCCCTGAAGAGTGCAATCAGTACATAACACCCGACAAGGGTACCACTACATCGAGGGCGTATGTGACGAGGTGCGGAAAGAAATTAAACACTGTCACTGATTACGTTAAAAAGTCGGCCCAAAGACTAGAGAATCCGTAAGAGTCATTCATTGACTAAGTAACCTGAAAATAGATATCTATGTTTAGAGAGCGGCAATAGATAAAGACATTCGTTACTACATAGAAAAGGAAGTACATTTGAAATACAGGTATACCGAATGACCAAGGAATTGGGATTACTGGCCAGCTCGCCATTTGTTAAGAAATAATATACGGGGTGAAATTTTTAAATGGGATAAATTCAGTATTAGAAAGCCTCTTTATGTGCTGAAAAAATACACTACGGATGCGTTTAATTTTAGTTTGGCATACTTGTTTCATGTCTTCATTAATAAAATTTACTCCTCTTTGGGGCTAGAAACAGCCCTCAACTTATTTTCTAACTGTAAAGGTATGTTTTGTGGCTCATTGGAAAGGGCAATAAAACCCACTATTTACTTGTGCATTTTGGTAATGTATTATAAAAATTGTTGGTAATATTGCCCATTTTTTTCTTGACAAACCCTTAGCTAAAGTAAAATTCGTTTTCGTATGTATAAGTCATTACCTAAGTTCTTCTAAATTTTCTGGTTTTGTTACGTAAACTTTGGTTTTTAGGTGACTTCAAAATAATCTATAGGATTAAGGTGCGGCGAACGTGGCGGCCATTTAAAGGTCCCTTCCTATCCATCAGCAATTTGTAATATAACTTCACTTAAATATTGTCGAACATTTACGGCGTAATGAAGCGGAGCACCATCCTGCTGTAACCATATTCGATCATCATGAAGATCTGCTTTTGCATGGTGAGGAAATAATGCAGTCAAAGATGGAATAAGTTTTTTTTTGCAAAAAATTTACGGTCGATAATTATGCCCGCCTAAAAATTAAGTTTAAGCTGGGTTTGAGTTTCTCGCATCCAGTGAGGATTTTCTGCGCACCAATATCGACAGTTCTGTTTACTGACTTCACCATTTAGTATAAAAGTACACTCATCTGTAAAAAGGGTCCAGCTCAAATCTACTAAATGCTGATCAAGTGCATTTATCATCACTTCACAAAACTGAAGACGGCGGTTTGAATCATCCTATCTTCCAGTTACTCTTGTATCATTAACCATTAACATTTTATAAGGACGCATTTGACATGATTTCACTAACTTGAATGCAGACGTACATAGCTTATATTATTTTCTCTTGCAAGTTGCCGAACTGGAGTAATAGGATTTTCTTAAAAAGCAAGTAAAATGTTTAATTGCATTCACTACTTCAGGTTGCCTTATTCTTGGTATGTCCCTGACGTGGCCCACTTCACGATAATGTCTTTCAATTTTGCTGCTGGTGCCCTGGGAAATTGGTGGTAGATCGGGGCGTATTTCATGAAATAAAGCTGCTACGCCTGCTTGAGTACGCGATCTGTCGCCAAAGTCAATCGTCATTAAAATGTCGATTTTGTGTAATTCAGTAACCCATTTTAGTATAGCAAAAATACTTCTTACTATAAAGTAACGGTTTGAACAGCACAAAATACTACAAAAGATAGATATTCACTTTTTCTAAGCCGAAAATAAAGTGAAATGCGGCATCAAGCAAAGTCTCGTTGACAAAACACAAAATGTAGTATCAATTGTTGTTAAAATGGGCAGTTTTTTTTCTAGCTTCCTAAATCACCGTGCCATGCCCTTTCCAACGAGCTCACAATACATATCTTTACATTTGAAAAAAAAAAATGTTGGGGCGGTTTATACCCCAAAAAGAGGGGTAAATTTCATGAAGACAAAAAGTATGTCAAACTAAAAATAAACGCAACTGTAGTTCTGTATTCTTTTAGCAAATAAAGAGGCTCCAAATGCTGAATTTATTCCAGTTAAAAATGTCACTCTGTTTGAAAATCGTATGGTTGCTTTAGATGCAGGGTTTGAGTGCCTTGGTTTGTTCTGATTAAATTATTTTTTGTAAAATATCCAAGATATTCAAGTAATATACCGTGCGAGCAAAAAATATTTGCATCAAAGAGGGCCTTGCATCTAAGGACGTAATGCTTAGCGGTAGAGCTTAATACCTGTTGGGTGTCAGTAACTACCTGAATTAACAATTTTTCCAATTTCTTGAACAATTCACACAATGGGCTTCATGGTACAGCACAAAACATTCATGGTCGAAGCGTGTTTTCGAAACGGGGTTAAAGTAAATGGTGAGTGGCAATACAATCCGGGTTTGTGCATTGACGATTTTCACTAACATATTCCTAACGTTGCTTTTATTGCTGGGGATTTTTATCATTGCCTGAAAAAGAACCGTGGCTGTGTTTAGGGAAACAGGTTCTATACAACACAAAAAAGGAGCAGGAAGACCATCTGTAAGAACAGAAGAACTTTTTGCAAACGTTCGTGAAATAATGCAAAATACGCCAACAAATTGTATAATACGCCTGTCCCAAGAAGTGGGAAGATCTTATGGAACATGCAGGACTATTCTTAAGAAGCAGCTAAATTTATTTCCTTATAAAGTGCAAGTATTATAATTTTGTAAACAACAAAAATAAATGTGTATTTGTCTACTTATTTTATTACTCATTAGTTTGGCATATCATGCCATAATATGAATTTGACAAAATTTTTACTTAGATTTGGTTAGATAGGTATATCGTCCCCATATCATTGTGATCTAAACCAAGCCCTACGTTTTTTAATTCAAGCCCTCTTTGATGCAAATAAATTTTGCTTGCACGGTATCTACCTACCACCATAAACAACTTTTATCTTGCTTAAAACTAAACCCTTATTATTTTATTATTTTTTTTTTCGTTAAAACAACATAACCCGAGATATATAGATACAAGGAACAAGGAAGAAGTAAAACTATTTGTTAAAGTTTATCTCCTCATTTTAGCCGAAAGTTTTCGGGATAGATCTAAATTTATTGTAATTTAAAATAGTCTGTGTTGCGTCAAGAAATATGGGTATTTTCATCATCTTTGCTGTTCTACGAGCCTTTTCGTTGGAAGCTTTGATGTTTTTAGTTCATTTAATATAATTATTATACTATAACTTTTTTCACTATGACCTATATAGTTGGTTAGTTTTGACGTGTAACGCGACCGTATATTATATTAGTTAGTTATTTTAGTGAAGTTTATAAACGACAATAATTATAAGTTGAGATCAGCTCAATTTCTGGTGCATCAGAAAAATTTCAAACTCAGAATTTTCCTTGCTTTCATAGATCAATTTGAACAATCATTGCGGCAGAGGATTGAGGCATACAAACTAATTTTATTGATACACGTTTCAGGTTTCTCAACAAGTTGAATACGATTAGTATTGAAGAGATAATTGCGGCTCAGAACTATGGATGGTATGAAAAAAATGCTGGCTGGATTTCTTTAAATTAACCTTGAATACTTCCTCTTACTTCTTCCAATCCTCCCAATTTTAACAACATAAAAATTGAAAATCTTGAAGAGGTTATCGGTGAGGTAACCTCAACAAAATATTTAGGAATTACTATTGATAAACATCTTAAATGGGGTATGGGGAGCACATATCAGTTATTTGACAAACAATATTAGAAAATTAATTCATAAATTCTATATTTTAAGGGAAATTATATAAACTAGTACTCTCCATAAATAAGACTTTAGTAGAATCTCAAATAAGATACGGTATAATTGCGTGTGTTGGGATCTACATAAACTTGCTAAAACCTTTAAATGTCGTTCAAAATTATATCCTAAAAATAATCTATAAAAAAAAAACGCTAGTCCACACATTTACTCTACAATTCAGAAATCCTAAATGTTCGATCACTGTATATATTATCAACTGCTGTATTAACACATAAAACCTCCACATTAAGAAATTACATTAATCACCCATATCAGACCCGCAATCATGTAAACGGACAGTTGATAATTCCTAACACTAGTAAAAATGTTAATTTACAATTTATTCATTACTTAGTTCCAAAAATTTATAATGCTCTTCCACTAGAAATAAGAAATATTCCAAACAGCAAAAAGTTTAGAAAAAAATGTAGGATTTTTAAAAGTAGCAATTTTAATAAATTTAGTGTATTATTTTAGAAATTAATCCTTCTCGCGTATTTTGATAATAAGGCACCCAAGTAGTGCATATAATATACTAAGTACTTTACATTACTTTGATTCTTATATTATTATAATATATACTTTAAGAAACACTTATTAAGATAGAATAGTATATAAGTACTAGCTTTTAATTAAACCTTAATGTTACTTATTAAATAACATTACTGTATTATTATCTTGTACATTACAAATGTTTTAAAGGTTGTATGTAAAAATGTCAGTCTGTTTCATCTATTAATGCGTCGACTCGGGGACACACTGTATAGTCTAATAACTAAAATCTGACAATGTCAGAATTACTTTATCTTAATATACAAACGTTTAAGAACGTTCAAGAATAACATTTTATCAGCAACGGGTTATAGTTTGGTTCTAAACTTTTTTTACCACCCAATGCAATTAAGTTAATATTTTCATACCGAAAAATGTTTGATTCTTCTTTTTCTTTGATTAAGTTACCTACAAAAATTTCGTTTACATTAAAAGTACAGAAACTAGTAGATATATTTCACTCATTTTCTGTGGAATTATAATAAATATAGGGCTCCTTCATAAAAGCAGGAAGCAAGAAAATTATACTTTTATTTATATCCTGACATGTTAAGAAAAAATATTTATCTTTCAACAATTAAATTACTTACCTATTATTGCAATGCAACATCCCAGAATATTTACAAATATCCTTCTACGTGGTGATGATTAAATATATAAAATAAAATATTTCTTATTGCATCTCCCTTAAAATTTCATTAATTTCAATCATCAATAATAATACTATACATTTACAGCCTAGACTTTTTTCAAATACTTCTCTTAATCTTCTCTTAAGTAAAAATTGATTAATACTTTAATGAAAAGTTTTTTTATTATTACTTATTTATTGTATTAAAAATCCTTGCCACGCCCTACACCGCTGGTGTTGGCTAATCGCTTCGAATCCCTTAGCCATTACAATTCCACGCGGAGTCGGAAATTTAACGCGCTCTCTCTCTTTTGTCTTTGCTTCACACGTACGAATGTTTGATGCAAACAAACAGGCTATTCATGAATGAATGACTTAGTCTATTCTATGAAACGTCTATGGTAGCAGTGGTCAAATTAGTATTAATATTTTAATAATTTTACATTTTTTTACTGTATAATATTTGTAAATAAGTGTAAAATACATAAAAACTATATATTAAATTTTTTTTTATGAATCTCCTTGTTATTTGTGTAAATCCCCTTAACTTAAGAATAGATCTGACTAAACCTTGTAATAATCACACTTAAGTATAAACACATAAACATTTTACTTAATCTTAGATAAAGATAATGGATTCGCTAGTTTTTTCTATCTCTACAGGGTGCTACAAATTCGACACGCGCCTTTGGGATCTCGTAAACGGTAAGAGATACAGCGACGGTTAGAAAAAAGTTGCGCAATTTGGACATGGCTAACCGGCCGTCGAAAAATCCTAGCACTTCCAAAGATATTAAAAAAAAAAAAATTCTCGTTTCGGGTTTTACTTTTTTCTAGCTTTATTAACAGAAATGGCGATAAAATAATTTTACATGTTCATTGCCCCTTTTTTAAAATTTTCTATAGCATATCGCAGATATATTGATTCTGGCGTATCGTCTTTCAGGTGCTATCATCAAGTACCGTGCGAGCAAAAAACATTTGCATCAAAGAGGGCTTGGATTAAAAAACGTAGGGCTTGGTTTAGATCACAATGATATGGGGACGATATATATAATAATTACATATATTCTGAGAATTCACATAACCAGAGAGGAGGAACCAAGCTTCCTCCGAAAAAATGTCAGGTCTAATAAATCATTTCTTTCCAATAAATTTTTGGTAAACCATTGAGAGTAATTCCTGCGTCTTTAAAAATCTGCGGCTTGTATTTCCTGGAATACTTGCACTTTATAAGGAAATAAATTTAGCTGCTTCTTAAGAATAGTCCTGTATGTTCCATAAGATCTTCCCACTTCTTGGGACAGGCGTCTTATGCAATTTGTTGGCGTATTTTGCATTATTTCACGAACGTTTGCAACAAGTTCTTCTGTTCTTACAGATGGTCTTCCTGCTCCTTTTTTGCGTTGTATAGAACCTGTTTCCCTAAACTCAGCCACGCGGTTCTTTTCAGGCAATGATAAAAATCCCCAGCAATAAAAGCAACGTTAGGAAAATGTTCGTGAAAATCGTCCACGCACAAACCCGGATTGTATTGCCACTAACCATTTACTCTAACCCCGTTTCGAAAATACGCTTCAACCATGAATGTTTTGTGCTGTTCCGTAAAGCCCATTGTGTGAATTGTTCAAAAAATTGGCGATGAATCAAATTACTTGTAACGACTGTCAAAGATGACGGAATAACTAATTGATTGTTAATTCAGGTAGTTACTGACACCTAACAGGTTTTAAGCTCTACGGCTAAGTATTACGTCCTTAGATGCAAGGCCCCCTTTGATGCAAATAATTTTTGCTCGCACGGTATGTATTATTATTATGGCGTTTAAATTGAATGAACGAACCTGAGATCTACAAAAATGCAAATAAGAGCTTCTTCTAACATCAAACCTAATGATAGGCCCCAGAAGATGAAACGTCTTAGTCAAAATCTGAAAAAGTGAGAAGAAAAATATAAAAATTGTCATGTTTGTAAATAACGCTATAAAAATCGAACGACAGTGTTCGGTCTTTTCCGAATATCTTCGGAAGTACTCGTAGTGTTCCAAATTTATTGACGGCTTGTTAGTCATGTTGAAATGTTTATAAAGGTTTACTTTTCCCCGTGCAATTTAACCTTCGCTGTATTTCGTATCGTTTTTCTGTAACCCTGTATAGCGTAGGATAAACTATCATAAAAACCAAGCAGAAAGAAAAATAATTGTATTTTAGATCCTTCCATAGAATTAGCAAACCGTAAAGCTACTGCTTTGCGGCTGACCTAGACTTTTAGTAGCCCTTACAAAATAATATACAATAGCCCTTTACCATTTAGACGGCCCCATAGTCCTCAATAAACTTTTATTGTGTAATCTAAAAAAAAAGAACAAATTAAACTACACGGAAACTCTATACAGCCTTTGCGTCGCGACGACGGCCGTCTGGAAATCGGAGGACGTTGGCGCCACTAACGGCGTCCACGGTCTCAGGCAATTTACGACCGATATGGTTTTTCTACAATTTTCTCAATAATCCTTTTTTCCTTGCCTGTTGTTTTATATAACTTGGTTTTAGTTTTAGGGCAAATGGTAATCTATAGGCTGGACAACAGTAATATCCACAAACATGTAGGTAATATCGTCGTTACCAAGACGAAGAGGCGTATCTCAAAATTATAAGTTTTGAGTAGGGCTGGGCGATATTGAAATTCCAATATCGAATATCGATATTTAAAGAAACATCGATATAGTCGATATATCGATAATATCGATAAATATCGATAAATATCGATATATCGACATATCGATATTTTATTTTTTAAATATCGTTATTCGATATATCGATAAAACATAAAAATATTATATTATAAATACAGTGTCACCAGTAAAGTCCGCATCATGTGGGATTTTTTTTATTAATAGCTTTATTCAAACTTTGACTTTGGCATCAAGTTCTGCTTCGATCGAGATGGAAATTAGGCAAAAAAATAGTAGTCAATGCGAATCACGCATTATCTGTCAAATTTTAATTTTTTCCAAAAAATAATTCAAATGTAATTACCCAGTAAAAAACCCAGAAAAAAATCGAAAAAAGTTATTTGAAAAAGTTTTTCTAAATGCAGTTTCTAACCCACATGCAAAATTTCAGCTGCATAAGATAATTTTGATTTTTTACCTATATTTTGTAAATTGTACCACTTTTGCAAAATAAGACTAAACGCAACCTACATAAAACTTCTTAGCTTTGACAATGCTTTATTTCAGATACATTTTCTTTAAAGTAGCGCCATATTAAATGTGTGTTTTTCTACAAAAACGTTATTATGGCATAGCTTAATAATAAATTATAATATTGGGGTTTTAAATTAAATCGTTGAAAATAGAAACTTTACGTTGGTAAACTAAAATTTATTTTCCACTTAAAAAACACTTTACTGAAGACACTGTGTTCTTTTTTGTCTAAATATTAAAACTTTTAGACACAAACTACGTTTTCAAAAATACTTGTTCTATGAAGTTACCTTTTACAGGGTCAAAAACAAATAAACTTTGCATCACATGCGACCAAATTTTAATAGCCCAATTTTGATTTTGTAAATAAAGCTATTATTAAAAAAAAATCCCATATGATGCGGACTTTACTGGTGACACTGTATATCAATATTGTCTTATGTGCCCTGTAAAACTCCGTACCTTCATTTCAAGGGAAGACTCTAATTAGTGTTGCCGCCGAGACGAGAGATTCTCGTCTCTCGTCTCGTCTGGCCCTCTCTCGACGAGACGAGAGAGAGATTTTCTCTCGAATAAAGCTCCGAGACGAGACGAGAGAAGTACCCTCTCTCGTCGAGAAATTCTCGTCTCTTTCGATCTCTCTCGAGCAAAAAACGTTACTTTTTTGAGCTATTTTAAATCTTCTTAAATTCCTCTTTGCAAAAATATAAATAATGTCTATATTTGGACCAGCGGTTTTCGAGTTATTTAACTGCAAATAGTTTCATCTAGTTAGCAGTGCCTGGCCATTCAGGATAACATTATTATGACGTTTTATCGCTGGATAAAATTATTTGCAGTCAAATAACTCGAAATCGTCGGTCCAAATATTTTTTTTTTTTTTTGATTTTTTGGCGTCGGTCCAAATATGAACATTATATATTTTTGATAAGAGGAATTTAAGAAGATTTTAAAAATCTCATAATATACAGGGTGTCCCAAATTTTTTTTTTAATTTGCTGATTCTACATAAATTTATAATTACTTTTATTAAATGCATTATTAGTCTATAGTTAATAGTTTCCAAGATATTGACTTTTGAAAAATTATATTTTTGAGTTTAGACAGCCTATAGCTTTCTAACAGTACATCTTAGAGCAAAACGGCGCATATGTATCTTCTATTTTCACTATCTTCCCAAATCAATCAAACTTCCGGCTAAACCGGATGTAACTCGAAAGCAGGAAATATAGTTCTTCCGGTTTAACCGGAAGGTGATTTTTTTTGGGAAGATAACAAATTAAAGATATGGACATGTGAGCCGTTTTGCTCTAAGACGTACTGTTAGATCTGTCGAAACTCAAAAATGACATTTTTTAAAAGTCAATATCTTGGAAATGGAAATTTCTTACCGTGCTGGTGTTTTGGAGCACCCCGTATAGACAAAAATAATTTTATAACCCTTAATAAGCGATATTGACCTTTGTCGCACTAATGGGCCACCCTGTAGTAAATACCAAGCAAAGTTTTAACGCATTTAGGTTAGGTTCTATCATATTTAACATATATTGCACAGAATTTATGTCAAATATGATAGAACCTAACCTAAACGCGTTAAAATTTTGCTTGGTTTTTACTATATTTGGTTTAAATCACGAGAGAAGCGAGACGAGACGAGAGAAGGTCGTCTCTCGTCTCGTCTCGCCCTCTCTCGACGAGACGAGAGACCCATTTTATCTCGTCTCGCGGCAACACTAACTATAATGAAAACATGAAGAAAAAAGATTGAATTAAATATTAGTCCTTAAATGTGTTATAAGGACCATATTGAAATTCGAATCGAATATCGATAATATCGATATATCGATATTTTATTTTTTAAATATTGTTTATCGATAAAAATATCGATATATCGAATTTTTGCCCAGGCAGAGTTTTGAGTAATTGCAGTTTAAAGATTTTTTCCGTCGACCGTGTATTTACAACCTTAATTAATGTATAAAAAATCATACATTAATGGCCCCTATTAATGCATGCTTTTTTTTTTATTAATAAACGATTTTAGGCAACCAAACATACTACAAAGCACGCACTGCCGCGTACATAATGGCGTTGCCATAGTTTCTGTCGATGTCAATAAGTTTGAAATTCAAAAATTTGTTATAATATGTAGTTTGGTTTTAAATTTAAAAAAATATAATCTATTAACAAGACAATCGACGGAAAAATATTGTAACTAACGCGTATATTAAATAGCGATTAATACACTAGTTTGTTAAATTACTATTTCCGTCGACCGTGTATTTACAACCTAAATTAATGTATAAAAATCATACATTAATGGCCCCTAGTAATGCATGATTTTTTTTATTAATAAACGATTTTAGGCAACCAAACATACTACAAAGCACGCACTGCCGCGTACATAATGGCGTTGCCATAGTTTCTGTCGATGTCAATAAGTTTGAAATTCAAAAATTTGTTATAATATGTAGTTTGGTTCTAAATAAAAAAATATAATCTATTAACAAGACAATCGACGGAAAAATATTTTAACTAACGCGTATATTAAATAGCGATTAACACACTAGTTTGTTAAATTACTATTATAAACTTCAATCTGTTGTTTTTTAACTTTAAACGTTGCTTTAAAAATACTAATAACATAAAATGTCGCGTCAATGTCAATATAATATAACGTGGAGTCAAGCATAATTATTTCTAGTTTCAGCAAAAGGGTAAAAACTGCCCTTAGATGAGATACGCTCTTTCGTCTTATTTTAAAATAATGTCCTAAGAGACTTAACTTACTTACGCCTTTTAATAAAATATAATAAAAAAGTTAGAATATTTCATAATAAGGAAAGTTACAACCCTCTTGTTAAAACCAAAAATAATAAGGCTTCACACTACGTTATACATATATTGACATTGGCAACATTTCATGTTTATTAGTATTTTTAATTAACTTTTAAAGTTAAAAAAACCCAGATTATTACTTTACAACACAATTTAATAAAACTAAATTTTATTCTAAAAAAAAACAATGGAAATACATTAAAATTTGAAACCAATGGTAACTTAGTAGCGTGAGATGGAAGCAAATAAAGAATTTTTCTTATTTTACAAATTTGTAAAAAAAAATCAAACCTAATTAACATTTCTAAAAAATTAGTACGAATTTTATTACAATATAAAAACGTTAATGTGGCAACTGCTGGTAAAAAGAAACATGTTCTGGTAGTTTAATAATAGGAGTTGTTCTACTACATAGTGCCATAAGGTCATTGTATTTCTAAATTGATATTTTGGGCAAATCGGTATTGAGACAAGGTGGTTGTGCTCTGATATTTACTACAGTTCTTTTCAAAGTGATACATTGGTAGTTATTCTGTTTTTAAAATAAATTTTATCATTGCTACTTTTCTGTACCATGACCTCACGTATTTGTTTCCAATCAATGGTACCTCATCCATCATCTCTTCTAACCGCCAGTATTTTTAGATCATTGGAGAGCTTCTTAAAATTTAAAAAGTCTGTCGAATTTAAAGACTGCACAACATAATATGGATTTTTTCTTCTTGAAAGTTTTATGACTGGTGCTAACTGCGACGGTACAAATAAGTCTCCAGATTTTTTAATAGCGCGATCTATTGTACTGTGTGCCGAATCTCCCTCACTTTGGCGTCGTATGGTTCAAAAAATCTTAAGGAGATAGACTGTACATTTTTTAAAGTGGCAACCACATGTAAGAGCATCGCACCAACAAGTGTGTTTATTCTGTCCGCTACATCCATCGGAAAATAGAGAAACAGTAGTTATACCATTGCGTTCTCTAACCGAACGCAATGGTTATACCCTTATAACATACCTTATTAATGAAAAAACTAGCCACAGACCAGGGGCGGCTCGTCAACAAGTGCGCTCGTGCGCGCGCACTGCCTAAAAAAGTCAAGCACCAAGCAAAAATAAAATTTATACCTATTTAAAAAAATATTTAACTGAAATAAAGAACTTATAATATAACAATGGCGAAGGCGAAATACTTCAAGCGCGATCGCAGCGCGTGGGCAGGCTCACCTCCCGGTCCCGGCTGTCGGCTGTGTGTATTCGTTCGGCGCTCTTATGGATGGATTTTCGTGGGATTTTCCCTGTGCGGATTGATCGGGAATATTCGGTTAATCGCCCGATGAGAGGGCGTCGCCGTGCGCTGTCTGAATACACACTTCAATAATTAAATATAATTGTTTTATGAGTTTTTTGATGCGATTAGATAAGTTTGGAGTTTATTGACGGTGTTGTGGATGTTTTTGTGTTGTTTTTAAATTAATAATGGCTAGTAGTTTGGATTGTGTCACACGAAGTGATATAGTTATGGACCAAAATTCTGTAGAGGACATTATACATAACTTTTCGACATTCGATTTCCAAAGAAAAATTGAAATAAAAAGGTTAGGAAGGCCTACACCGGATTTAAAATTAAATCAAACTTGTAAAAAGAAAAAAGAAGGTCGATCTTTTATTAGACATTTAAATATTGACATTTACACAAAAAACAAATGGATATGTGGGTGTAATATTAGAAACTCATGTTGCGCTTAAAAACCGACGAATGGACTTTTTATTTAAATACTAGAAACTTTTAGTGAGGTATTTATAAAGAAATGTTTTTTTTTTCAATCTGTATAGGTATCTACTACTATATACCCACTATAAAACTATTAAAATTTTTAAAAAATAAAAAAAAATTTGGTGCTAAAACAAAGAAAATATAAATCCCATTTAAAAACTGCGTTTTTTTTTTATCTACTTGGATAAAAAGCACAAAGAAAATCGATACAAAGGTAAAAAGGGGCGTGGCACCTCAAAAAATTTTCGCCTGCGGCGCTTTTTTGCCTGCGGCGCACACCCTACGATAAATGTCACGAGCCGCCACTGCCACAGACTATTAAAAACCAATAACAAAGACTTTATTGCCCAGTTGGATAAGCAACTTGCACTGTTTACTCACGAATTATTTAGGGTTATGTTGCCGATAAACACATGTTCCGTCGGGCGTACCTTGTTTGTTCGCATAGTGTAATACGACAAACGGGCGTAAGTCCATTTACGCCTAATCGTCGTGTTTTGCGATTATAATTTTGAGTTACGCCCACCGTCTATCTCGTATAATATTAGCAATTTAGATACGCCTCTTTGTCATATAAAAATATACTTAGAAATAGCGACTTTGATGGGCGTAACTGAAATCCGGGAATTTTTGAGATACGCCTCTTCGTCTTTATCAAAAATCATTTGTTTACAACCAGACATATTTCCAAGGTTTCAGATAAGTACGAAGGAGATTGCTTTAAAAAAGGACTCGAAAAAATGGCAACATCGTAAGCTGTAAAAACTCGATGTAATCAGGGCCCCCGCAAGAATTAGCGGCGCCCGCGTGCGGCAATCATTTTGGCGCCCTTTAAGTAATATACTTTTAGGATATAAGTACCTAATTCAGCGGTTCTCAAACTTTTTTGGTGACGAAACCCTTTTGGGAAGCAAAATACTTGATGGAACCCTACAATAAAACAATAGTTTTTAAAAGTGTATTCTTTATTAATAAGCATAATAAAAGTACAATGTAACAGTTACTAATTATTACTTACTTTACCACATGGCAAGTACAATAATAGAAGATATTAAAAAAGAAAAAATCTAACTAATGGGAGGTATGAAACTGTTTTTTATTTTTCATCAATTGGTTGATATCAGGTTTGATAGAAGACAGTTGAAGTCTCATATCAGGTTCGGCGTCCAGTCTATTGCGATATTTTGTTTTCGTGGCTGCATAGGTTGAGAATCCTGTTTCGCACAAATATGTTGTTGGGAACGGGAGAAGAATATTCAGAGCCATTTTGCCAAGCATTGGATATTCATCACGGATTCTGCACCAAAAATCGTTGAGAGGCGTCGTTTTGAACAGTGACTTCATACTTGTGTCTGATGACATTTCTAAAAGAGATTCATATATCTCGTTTGACATACTTTCGGGCTTTTCCAAGTTGGGTAAAAACGGATTATGAATCCATGAATTCAGTTTCATTTTTGTATTCTGTTCTTCGGGAAAATACTTTTCAAAAGATGCGCGCATCGAACTGAGATATTGGACCAATTCTTCAAACACATCATCTTGAAACATTTCTCGTTATCGCTAACAAACTCACTGAGTGACGTAAAGCTTTCTATTTCTTTCTTACCAACGCAAATAATCCAAAAATCTAATTTTCTTTTGAAGGCAGTTATTTTGTTATAGGCCTGAAACACTGTTGTCTGTTTACCTTGCATAGATAAATTCAATTCGTTCAGTTTTTGAAAGATATCCGCCATAAAAGACTGTAATGGTGCTTTTCAAATTTTTAGAAAGGAAAATCTATCTATATATAAATAAAATATCGGTTTGAAAATATTGTTTTGTCGCTTTTCGTTTCAATGCCAATATCTGCTCATTTAGCGAACAGTACTGACATATGAATAAAGCTTTTTCTTTCAATATATATCGGACGGATGGAAAATAAGTTTCCAACGGTATCTCGGGCGCCACCCCTTGGATTAATGTGGTAAGGGGCCCACGATGCACCAGGTAGCTTGTTACAGTGGAGAAAATTAAACCAGGCGTTCAACTACGCATTTAGCGACTATTTTTTTAAGCGTCCTGAAAGAAACAGTTTCGGTGAAGGAAAATAAAACAATCGATTCAGTACAACATTTTGTATTATAAATCAACTCTCTGTAAATTACAATGTGTCAAAATGAGATGCGGCGAAATGATATGAATGAAAGAGAGAGAGAAAGAAAAAGGAAAGAGTAGGAAGAGTATGCGTGTATGCTCGCGACAAATCGGTCTTAGTGAAATGACATGAAATGATCCGGCTATTCTAACAATATCGGTTTTGAGTAATGCGCATGTTATCAAATTCGCAAGAAACGCGGCGGTTGTCTCGGCGGTAGCGGTAAACGGTCGCGGTCGGTAGCAGGCGGCAAGTAAGGTTTGCGGTTAACTTTATCAGATTCGGTCAGTGGAAAGGTAACGCGGTACGCGGACTTGCGGCTGTGCTTAAAAACGCGGTTTGTTTGTGCTATCTACGGACAGGTGTGCGGTGTTTTTGCGAAGACGGGCGCGGATGTAAAACTTTCACCGAGGCGGCCGGAAAAAGTTCCTAACTAGCGGTAATATGAACAATGATCGGTGGTGAATCGGTAAGACGTCGTTTCCCTGCGAATACGCGGCTAATTATAACATATTAAAAACTTAACCTGCGGTCGGGCGCGTTCTGGTATTGAAGTAATGTGTATGACGGAGAAGGTACTATGTGTATGTGACAGAGATGGTAAAGGTGTGTGTAAGACAAAGACGGTGTGTGTGTGTGTGTGTGTAGAAACCCGATATTTACCCGTTTTAACTATTAGTTAGAACGAGACAGGATCCTGCAGAAATCCGGTTTCGTATGTGACAGAGACAACAAAAATAGCTGAAGGCTAAGAATGAGACCAAGCCACCCGGTGCTTATTCCGAGGGCAGCTGGGCGTCATAGGTGAGAACAAACATTGATCGGCGTGTGTATGAGTGAGTGAGACAGAACTACCCGGTGCTTATTCCGAGAGTAGTTCGGTCGCGTGTGTGTAGGTGTGTAGATTAGTGGTGTTGTATTTTGAAGAGAGACCGAACCACCCGGTGCTTATTCCGAGGGCAGTTCGATCGCTTATGTATGTGACAACAATAATATGACGGCTCGCGTGTTTTAAAATAAGACATAGCCACCCGGTGCTTATTCCGAGAGCAGCTCTATCCTATATGTAAGAAACAAAGCAAACATATGGTCGGCCCGGTGTGTGTATGAGAAAGTGTAAAATAGTACCTAAACCTGTGTGTAAGAGTGAGAAACATACCTTATAACCAGAACGTGCAGCGGTCTATGAAAATGGAAGCGGCGCGGGGAAACGGCGGTTCGGATGGTAGTTTCTTACCGTCGGAAGTCGGTCGGTCAGCCTCGGTGGTCGTCGGTCGGATCGGGAGCGGTTCTACGGTGTCGAGTGGTCAGGACGGTGAGAACACGAGTTCTCATTTAAAATGGGTCGATTTCCCGTATAAATTGACTCGGCGAAACTACGTCACGGTCATAGACGCGGTGGTACCGTACGCGCTTCGATCTCGCGCGGAAGCATTTGGGGGTACAGTACGCGCTTGGACTTGGCGGCGCGCTCAGCAGTACTAACGACTGTGGCCGGAAAATGGTGAAAACTATTTTCTCGATGTTTCGCGACGGAAAACTTAATATATTTGAACAGTATAAATTAAATAAATTATTTACGTACAAGAACGAACGTTGTAGCACGAAAAATAAGAAAGTAATATCGGACACGCATACTAACCATTTAAAAATATAAAACAAAGCGGTAAAAATATTAAAAACCCCGGAAAATATAGTAACTTCGTTACACACCCCCTCTTCTTTAAAAAAAAATATTTTGTTTACAAAAGAAAATATTTTCCTAAACCTAGCCCTATGTAAAAGAAAACCTGAAAATATATATAAAAAAAAAACAGTATTATAACTCTATAATAAAAATAATTAAATTGCTTCGGTCTTGAAAATGGTCCAGTGGTCCTCGGTGGTCCTCCATGGGTGACATCATGTGGTACCCGTACTCGTTGCGGTGGCGCCTCATGCTACGCATGGTACCTCACCGTTTCTTTTCTTCTTGCCTTTATATCCTAGGCATCCAAATAAACAGCCATAGCTTGGCATGTTCTGTTGCAGACTGAGTGCATACAGCACTGCGTTCTGACGGATGTGGAGTGCTTTTGATGCATGGGCAGGACTTGACGGGCACTTCCACTTCTGGTGGTTTGGCCGGGTATAGCGGTAGTAGGACTTGACCCGTTGCACAAATTGCACTGGATTCGGTTGTTAAAGGGCTAGCAGGCCTAGGGGTGTCGGTTTCTTTTTACGGGTTTTTATCGGATGGTTCGGAAGAAAACTACATCAGATTGTCGTGTGCGGTTTTTAAGTCCTTGATATGGATGTTTCGGTACTTTTTGCCTGATTGATCCTTGAGATCATATACAACTGGTGACACGACTTTAATTACGGTATAAGGCCCAGAATACTTCGGTGCAAGTTTTGCGGCAAAACCCTTGACAGCAGAGGAAAGTGGGTTTTCGCGACGCATAACTTTATCTCCGACATGACATCTCCATTCTCGCCGGCGGAGGTTATAGTGATGGCTTTGAACGGTGAAGGCTTTTCCCAAATTGATTCGAACTAGCTCATACACATCTTTTAACCTTTGAAGCCGGGCGGTAAGGTTGGCCAATTGTGCGGTATTTTCTTCTGCGGTTGGGGTGGAGTCGTCTTGTGGCGCTTCGGTATCTGTGCGGTTGCGGTATAACGGTTTAGGAGGGTCCAGTTCACGGCCAAAGTTAAGGAAAGCAGGTGAGAATCCTGTGGACTGATGTCGGGAACTATTGAGTGCAAACACAAGTTCGGGTAGATGCACATCCCATTTTCTGTGATCAGCTTCGCAGAATTGGGCTACCATGGTCTTCATAGTTTTATTGGTGCGTTCTACGGGATTAGCTTGCGGAGTATATGGGGGTGTAAGTCGGTGTGCTATCCCCATTTCGCCTAGTAGATCCTTAAACGTTTGTCCGGTATATTGGGTTCCATTATCAGAAATAACAGCGTGTGGACATCCGAATCGGGTGATAACCTCTTCATTGAGCGCCTGGCTAACCGCCTTGGCGGTAGCTTTGCGGATGGCTCGACACTGTACCCATTTAGTAAAGCGGTCTTGGAAAATAACTAGATAATTATTTCCTTTTGCGGAGCGGGGTAGCGGTCCAACTAAGTCGGTACTAACGGTTTCCCACGGTTGGTCATTTTTTGACGGTTGCATTTTACCAGCTGTTTGTTGTTGTGACGTTTTATATCTCTGACAAGATGAACAACGTCTGACATATGCGGCAATATCTCGGAACATGCCGGGCCAGTAATAACGGCGGGCAATACGGGCTGTAGTTTTAGCAATACCGAGATGTCCGGCGGTCGGTCGATCATGATTTTCTTCCAACACTTCTTTGCGGGCGGCCTTGGGAACGCAAACTTTCCATGGATCGGCCATGTCGTCTTCGGTAGGATCGGACATATCCCAGAAGTGGCGGTATAGGCGGCCATCTCGAACGTGATAATCGGGAAATGCTGTAGGATTACTTTCAACGGCGGTTTTCTTTGCTGTATACCAGGAACAAGGTGTAAACTCGTCTAATGCAAAGATTGGGTTAGGATCCTCTTCTCCGTCGTCGGTGCCGGTAAGAACAGGAGCTCGGGATAATGCGTCGGCTACTTTGTTTAAAACTCCCTTGCGGTATTTTATTTCGAAGTCGAACTGTTGGAGGTACATGCTCCAGCGGGCTAGTCTACCAGACGGGCTTTTAATGGAATGTAGCCAGCGGAGTGATTGATGGTCAGTCACGACGGTAAAGTGGTAGCCTTCTAAATACGGTCTCATCTTTTCAATACCCCAGATGATTGCCAGGCATTCTTTCTCGGTCACTGAAAACTTCTTCTCGTTCGGACTTAAACTTCGACTTGCATAAGCAATTACGTGATCGCCATCTGACCCATGTTGAATCAGTGCAACACCAAGCCCGTTATCGGATGCATCTGTCTGCAACGTAAATGGCCGGGAGAAATCGGGACAAGTCAATACGGGGGCCTGGGTTAAACTAGTCTTCAGCTGTTCGAATGCGGATTGTTGTTCCTCGTTCCATTTCCAGCGGATACCCTTCTTCAAAAGCTGGTTAAGCGGAGCGGCAATCTGTGAGAAGTTCGGTACAAAACGTCTATACCATGATGCAGTACCCAGGAATCGTCGTAAGGAGCGTATATTTGTCGGTGCAGCCAATTGTAAAATAGCACAGACTTTCTCGGGATCGGTGCAAATACCCTCGGATGTCACAAGGTGACCTAAGTAGCGGAGGGATCGACGGCCAAATTGACATTTTTCGGGATTCAGTTTCAGATTGGCGGCACGTAGACGGCGAAACACTTCTTGTAAATTGCTTAGGTGTTCCTCAAATGTTTCACCCAACACAATTATGTCGTCCAGGTATGCAAAACAGAACTGGTCAAGCTCTGGTCCTATGATTCGGTCCATTAATCGTTGAAAAGTTGCGGGAGCTGAGTGCAATCCGAATGGCATAACTTTGAATTGAAATAACCCCATGCCTGGTACAGTAAAAGCGGTGATTGGTTTGCTTTCCTCTGATAGCGGTACCTGCCAGTAGCCTTGTTTTAAGTCGATGCTGGAAATATACCGGGCTCGTCTTAGTTTATCCAGGATAGCGTTGATATAGGGCAGCGGGTACGCATCCTTGCGCGAAATGGCGTTAATTTTTTGAAAATCGATGCAGAAACGGTATTTGCCATCTTTTTTCCGGACTATTACTACGGGAGAACTCCATGGGCTATCTGCTGGTTCAATGATGTCATTTTCTAACATTTCTCGTACTTCAGTATTAATTATTTCTTGCATCCTGGGATTCTGCGGTCTATATCGTTGCTTGATTGGCTCGGGGTTCAGTAGGTGTATCGAGTGCTGCATTAGCGGGGTGGTGCCTCGAATATTTTCAAATTTTGGTAATTCTTGGTCAAGAAATTGTTGTAGTAGCCGTTCTTCGTCATTTGTTAAGACTAGAGCTGGATTGCTAGTATTCGATCCTATGGGGCTGCACATGTTATCGGAAAAGGGAAGTGCTTCATCATTGAGATATACTTGGCCAGAGTTTAAATCTAGCTGAAACTGGTGTCGGCCCAATATATCCATCCCTAGTACAATTTCGGACGTTAGATGCGGAAAATAGCTGATGTCTACCGTTAGATCGGTGTTTCCAATTTTTAATGGGACCCGGTATGCTTCGGCTATCTGTATAACTCCACCATTTGCTACTTGTGCACTTTTGACCGGTGATTGCACTTTTTGGCAACGGTTTCTTCTACAATGTTCTACGACGAGTTCACCAATATACGAGCTTGCGGCACCTGTATCTATGAGAGCAGAAAACGGTGTATTAAAAATATGTACTATGACGTGCGGGCGGTTATCGGTATTACTATTTACGGAGCGGTTTAGTGGAATCGAGGTTTGGCGATTTCGGTACTGAACTGACCTCGGGGCGGTGCAGCGCCGGTTTAGTTTTCCTGTCGGAAGGCGGGGCATGGGCAGTCTCGTGATAAAACATTATCTTTACCACACCTTGAGCAAAATAATCGGCTCGGATTGCGACATTCGGTACGAAAGTGTCCGTTCTCTCCACATCGAAAACATACCTGAGAGGGACGGTAGGAGGTGCGGCGATTCGGTGGTGGGGCGTTCCTCGTTCGGTTGTTTGGCATAGTATTGGTCTGTTGTGGGCTATAACTGGTGCGATTCAATTGTTGTAGCAGTACTTCGGTTTCTCTAACCAATCGAGAAAAGGATACAATATCGGAAAAATCAGTTCTTCGTATTTGTTGTCGATATTGCGGAAGTAGGTTGTGGTACAGCCATTTTAACTCCTGGTCCGGTCCGATACCACCGTGTCTGCGAATGAGAGTTTGTAAATCGGTAATATAATGGCTTGGCGACTCATTTACTCTTTGCTGGCGGTGACTAATTTCGACTTCTAAATCGTCAGCGTGGTTCAGTGGAAAATAAAAGTTCCTAAAATCAAGCTCGAACTCGGCCCACGTCCTCCATGTGCGATTGTTGTTGCGGTACCACAGCGCAGCGTCTCCTTGTAAAAGCTCGGGCATGTGCGGTAGTAATACATCCATCGGCAGGGCCTGTGCATTGCAGATTTCTTGGAGGCGTTCAATAAAGGTAACAGGATCATCTCTGCCATTGAAATGTACATTCCATTTGTGTACTTTTAGTGATCTTACTGCCCCTGATGAACTGGGCAAAAATCCCGTGGTCAGTGCCTGCGGTACTGATGCTGTGGTGATCGTGACGGCTGGCACAGAGGTTGCGGCTGAATGGGCTGCGGACATGACTAGTCTCGGTGATGGTAGACCGGTATAGGTAGCGGCGGTGGTACAAGTAACGGTGACCGGAGCGGTAACGGAAGCGGTATTTGAAACGGTGGCTTGAGAAAAATTGAATGGCGTCGTTTTCGGCGTCGGTGTAGCTTGGCCACTGCGGATGAATTTTATTAGACGCTTCCTAAGAACGTCTATCGTGCCACTGCAATCAAGACCAAACTTCGTCAACTCGAGAACTAGGCCTTCCTTCTTCAGCTGGTACACCCAACTTACTTGAGTATCATTCGGATCGGTCTGGGTTATTTTTGTTGCGGAATTTTCGGCAGGCGTCGGAGTCTTGGCGTCGGCGTCGTTCTGATCTTCGGTATTCATTGCAGTTGGCTTCTATATGACTTGACTCAGCGGGCTGCGGAGAACGATCCGTCTCGGTCGGAGGTCTGGTGAGAACTCGTGATATTATCTCGACGACGACTAATTTTAAACGGTCATTAACCGGATTTGAGCATACATGTATTGAAAGCACGCATACTCCCCTCTCTTTTGCTTGGTGATGCGCGATTGTTTTAAAAAAAAAAGCTTTGCGATTAAAAATTTAACGATAATTTACGGGCCAGAACGAAAGACTACGCTTGGCGGTTGCGCAAAACGGACTTCGGTAAAACAGTGTCAGCGGATCATTATTCGACAAGAAACTAAACCTAATAACTTAAACCTAATATATCTCGGACCGTTATTTCTCTCTAAACAACGGCAAGATCAGTAAAACCGGACCGCTGCTTCTCTCTAAGCAACGGCGAACCCTAACAGCAGTATATCCTAAAACTAATACGCGGATGCCGAATAATGAACTTCTACCTTCGGTTTTCTTAAAACTCGGTACGACGGTATTTTACAGAAATTTTAGTTCGCGCATGCGCAGTACGGTCCCTGCTCGGGCGCCATTTGTAATGGTGCTTTTCAAATTTTTAGAAAGGAAAATCTATCTATATATAAATAAAATATCGGTTTGAAAATATTGTTTTGTCGCTTTTCGTTTCAATGCCAATATCTGCTCATTTAGCGAACAGTACTGACATATGAATAAAGCTTTTTCTTTCAATATATATCGGACGGATGGAAAATAAGTTTCCAACGGTATCTCGGGCGCCACCCCTTGGATTAATGTGGTAAGGGGCCCACGATGCACCAGGTAGCTTGTTACAGTGGAGAAAATTAAACCAGGCGTTCAACTACGCATTTAGCGACTATTTTTTTAAGCGTCCTGAAAGAAACAGTTTCGGTGAAGGAAAATAAAACAATCGATTCAGTACAACATTTTGTATTATAAATCAACTCTCTGTAAATTACAATGTGTCAAAATGAGATGCGGCGAAATGATATGAATGAAAGAGAGAGAGAAAGAAAAAGGAAAGAGTAGGAAGAGTATGCGTGTATGCTCGCGACAAATCGGTCTTAGTGAAATGACATGAAATGATCCGGCTATTCTAACAATATCGGTTTTGAGTAATGCGCATGTTATCAAATTCGCAAGAAACGCGGCGGTTGTCTCGGCGGTAGCGGTAAACGGTCGCGGTCGGTAGCAGGCGGCAAGTAAGGTTTGCGGTTAACTTTATCAGATTCGGTCAGTGGAAAGGTAACGCGGTACGCGGACTTGCGGCTGTGCTTAAAAACGCGGTTTGTTTGTGCTATCTACGGACAGGTGTGCGGTGTTTTTGCGAAGACGGGCGCGGATGTAAAACTTTCACCGAGGCGGCCGGAAAAAGTTCCTAACTAGCGGTAATATGAACAATGATCGGTGGTGAATCGGTAAGACGTCGTTTCCCTGCGAATACGCGGCTAATTATAACATATTAAAAACTTAACCTGCGGTCGGGCGCGTTCTGGTATTGAAGTAATGTGTATGACGGAGAAGGTACTATGTGTATGTGACAGAGATGGTAAAGGTGTGTGTAAGACAAAGACGGTGTGTGTGTGTGTGTGTGTAGAAACCCGATATTTACCCGTTTTAACTATTAGTTAGAACGAGACAGGATCCTGCAGAAATCCGGTTTCGTATGTGACAGAGACAACAAAAATAGCTGAAGGCTAAGAATGAGACCAAGCCACCCGGTGCTTATTCCGAGGGCAGCTGGGCGTCATAGGTGAGAACAAACATTGATCGGCGTGTGTATGAGTGAGTGAGACAGAACTACCCGGTGCTTATTCCGAGAGTAGTTCGGTCGCGTGTGTGTAGGTGTGTAGATTAGTGGTGTTGTATTTTGAAGAGAGACCGAACCACCCGGTGCTTATTCCGAGGGCAGTTCGATCGCTTATGTATGTGACAACAATAATATGACGGCTCGCGTGTTTTAAAATAAGACATAGCCACCCGGTGCTTATTCCGAGAGCAGCTCTATCCTATATGTAAGAAACAAAGCAAACATATGGTCGGCCCGGTGTGTGTATGAGAAAGTGTAAAATAGTACCTAAACCTGTGTGTAAGAGTGAGAAACATACCTTATAACCAGAACGTGCAGCGGTCTATGAAAATGGAAGCGGCGCGGGGAAACGGCGGTTCGGATGGTAGTTTCTTACCGTCGGAAGTCGGTCGGTCAGCCTCGGTGGTCGTCGGTCGGATCGGGAGCGGTTCTACGGTGTCGAGTGGTCAGGACGGTGAGAACACGAGTTCTCATTTAAAATGGGTCGATTTCCCGTATAAATTGACTCGGCGAAACTACGTCACGGTCATAGACGCGGTGGTACCGTACGCGCTTCGATCTCGCGCGGAAGCATTTGGGGGTACAGTACGCGCTTGGACTTGGCGGCGCGCTCAGCAGTACTAACGACTGTGGCCGGAAAATGGTGAAAACTATTTTCTCGATGTTTCGCGACGGAAAACTTAATATATTTGAACAGTATAAATTAAATAAATTATTTACGTACAAGAACGAACGTTGTAGCACGAAAAATAAGAAAGTAATATCGGACACGCATACTAACCATTTAAAAATATAAAACAAAGCGGTAAAAATATTAAAAACCCCGGAAAATATAGTAACTTCGTTACAAGACAATCGGAACAACCAAGTTTTATCATACAAACGGTCCTTCAAATTAAAAGAAGTATCTGCTGAAAGAAACATTTGTAACTCGGATCTAAGTTCAAATAGCCTTGTTAAAGTTTTACCCCGAGACAGCCATCGCACTTCTGTATGGAGCAGCAGTGTTTTATGTTTGCTGCTTTATGTAGTGGTCGTGATTTGATAAAATTAATTATTTTTACCGCTTCATCCATAACTAATTTTAGATTTGACGGTATTTGCTTTATCGCAAGTGCTTGTCTATGCAGAATACAATGGCTGGAACTACAATTAGGCGCTTTATTTTTTATTCGTGACACTGCTCCTGCTGTTTTACCTGTCATCGCCTTGGCCCCATCTGTACAAATGTCAATGCAATTGTTCCAACTGAGATTATTTTCTTCAAAAAATATATTTATTTTATTAAAAATTTCTTCCCCGGTAGTGTTTGTGAGCAGCGGTGAACACATAAGCATGTCTTCTTCAAAAGAACTTTCATATGGATATCTCACGATAACCAGTAAGCCGCGGAGTCAAAACGTTCGACCAGAGAGAGGTGTTTTGATTTTTTTTCTAAATTCTTGAGGAACCCCTACAGAGGTATCGCGGAACCCTAGGGTTCCGCGAAACACACTTAGAGTATAGCTGACCTAATTAAACACTTTAAAATATAGTATTTTGTATTTAATGAAATAACAGAAATTTTCAAACTAAAACTTTATTCTTTATTGAATTAGATAAAAAGACACAACAGAAACCAAACAATGCCGATTAAAGAGATGTCAGCGTGACCCTGGATACCTTACAATAAAATGTTTAAATTGTCTTCCACATAATCTAAGAAACCTACCATTGCAGGAATTAAAAAAAAACATAAAGAACTTTCAACTCCACTTTATTAAGCATGGACTTCTTCTTCAAATTGTAAAGAAATTGTTGATTAATGGGGCCCCCTATACATTTGAAGAATTTTTTTATTTATGAATTTTAGCTTGTGTTTCGGTCTTTTTTAAAAATAAAATAGTTTTAAATGGTTTTATATAAAATTATATATTATATGTAAATGCCGCATGTAAATGCATTAGCATGTTCACATGAAAATAAATTATTTGATTTGATTTGATTTAAACAAATCTAAGAGCTAATTCTAAAATTATATAGATATTATTCTAGATTTGGCTGATTCAAATTCATTAATAATATTACTAAAATCAATTTTATCAAGGATATCTTGCTCTATCGCTAAGATTGCTAAACCAGATAACCTTTCTTGCAGCATAGTCGAGCTTAAATAATTTTTAATTATATTTACTTTTGAGAAGGATCTCTCACCAGAAGCAACAGACACAGGTAAAGTGAGGAGGATTCTTAATGATATGCATATATTTGGTAGAGACGAAGTTAGATTATTTTCAAATATATACTGTAAAATGTCGCGAGGATTCGACACTTCAGGTAATGAAAATAATCTTAGCTTTGATCTCATTGAATAAGTCATTAGCTTCCACGTCAACCTGCGTCTTTTTCTGATCTGTTAGCTTTTTGTGTAGAGCATGACATTTTTTTAAAAGATCGTCGCCATTTAATTTTCAAATATTACCAAAAAAAACCAAAAACATTGTCATAATCAGACAACATATTAAAACCACTAGTTAAAGAACCTGCGCGTTTGATCAATTATTTTTAAAAAGAATTTTATTTTATAAGCGGTTTTGGATCTTGAGGTGTCTCAACTTTGCTCTATCTCGAGTTCAGCAGCTAGTTTTTCAGCTTGAGCAAGTATTTCCTCGAAAACTTTATTATCTCTATAATTCCTAAAATGATCAAGTAGATTCTTTAAATAGATTTGACACACTGTGTGTGAGTGTAGGGTTACGGATATTGGACATTGTGAGTTGAGAATCATGAGTTAAAAAAAAATTAAATTGCATAAATAACATTCAAATTATCTAAAAATTGAAGTTCCGGTGAAAAATTAAATATTTTATATTTTTTTAACACTTTTAAACTTTTTTGGACATTTGATTTGGCGCCCCTTTGGAGTGGCGCCCGCGTGCGGTGCACGCATTGCGCTCATGGTTGCGATAGTTGTGTGCATTGGCATATGGTTCTTCTAGGATCAAAAAGAATCCATATATTTTATTTAATCTCTTACAAACACAAAAGGTAGTGTTAACAAGTAGGTAAGAGAGCCTAAAACTATGAACTAGAAGGAGACTGAAGTATATTTCAAAAATTTTAAAGGACTTTACTATCTAGGTAACATTTAGATCTGTAATTATGTTATCTAAGGAAATAAGACTTAATTTCTCTAACGTTTGACTTAAATAAATCTATATTAGACCTATCAATTAATCGATTACATTGTTCTAACATATGATTAAGAGGTGAACCATCCATTGGATTGATATAAAACAACCTTATACTTCTAATTCTTAAATTAATTGTAGGTACCAATATATTTATAGTGTTGACTAAACACAAATCTTTGTACTTATAGAAAAGACAAATAATACAGCCTGCATAAATCTTCTACTTTCTAAACATACAAAATTAAAAGAATCAAGCATACTTCTATACGATATCATATATGGATATTCATTACAATAATGCCCTAAGACCCCTAAATTTAACACAAAATTATATTCTAAACGTACTTTATAAAAAAAATAGACGCTTTTCAACGCAACTTCTTTACACAAGGGAAGTATTTAATGTAAGATCTGTGTATATTCTTGAAATATTTTCATTTGTTTATAAAAATCAAAAACTAAAAAAATATATTTTTCACCCGTATCATACTAGAGGCAAGGTTAATAGGAAAATTATTATACCAAATAGCAACACTAATATTAATCTTCGATTTGTCAATTACTTGGCGCCAAAAATTTTTAATCTTAACCATTAAATATAAAAAATATTACTAGAATTAAAATGTTTAAGATAAAATGTCGAGCATTTATTTTCGACAATATGGAGAGCTTTATGTCACTTTTTTAGAAGATAATACGTTTCCTGTTTTGCCTATTCGAACTAACCCAGGTCGAATAGAATTTCTTTTATTTTTGTATAATGTTTTTTTTCTTGTAAGTTCTGTTTTTCTAAGCACATACAGATGTTCAGTCATCTGTAGGTGCTTTTTTTCTGGCTTTTCTTTTTATACATTGGTCCTTATATGCATTTGATAGTTGAAATTTATGTTATATTAACATAGTATAAGACTTTATAAATTGTTTTAAAGCTATTTTGTAATTATTAATGTATTGTGGATTAATGTTTTTTTGAATAAATAAATAAAATTATTTTTTCTGACATCCAAATACAGCAAAAACATTTTTGTTCTCTTTCAATAAGATCTATATTTGTTTTGGCTTGAGGCGCCCAAATGATACATGCGTATTCTAAATGACGTCTTACTAAGGGACCAATGGATTATACAGTTTTATAATAGAATCTATATGAAAAAAAATTATTTCTAATTACAAAGCCAAGCAGCCTATAGGCCTTAATTAAGGATACAATTATAGTTGGGATTAAATTTAAAGTCCGATTGCATATGAACTTCTAGATCCCTAAACTCATCGCTTCGAGTCGATTCTGAATTATCAAGAAAATATTGATTGTTTATGAAATTTAGCTTCCTAGTCATAAGAGAACATTTACCAATATTGAGAGAGATCCCGTTCTCCCAAACCCATTTAGTAACTAACTCTAAGTCAAGCTGTAATTTGTAAGAATCCTGCAATGAAGTGATTTGTCTGAAGATCTTAAAGTCAACAGAAGGTCCATTAAATACATGATGCAGTTAGACAGGTCATTTATAAAAATGGCAAAAATAAGAGGCCCTAAATTACTTTCTTGGGGCACACCAGACGTCACCAGGAATTCCCTAGATAAACATTGGCCAACGTTAACCTGTTAGTACCTAAACATAAGATATGACCTCATAAAGACATAATCATGAACTGCTAGAGAAACCGAAATCTCTTAGCTTTTCCAACAAGATACCATGGTCAACCTTGTCCAATGCCTTTGCACAGTCAGTCATAATCACGTCAATCTGACCTTTGCCAATTATAGCCTCAGCATAAAGATGGGTTACAGTAGATCAATCCTGCAAAAACCAATTATTGTCCAATATGTCATTGCAGAGAATTGAATCCAAAATTAAAACAGTACAAATGCTTGAAGGCGATCGCAAATCACATCAACCAATCATGCCAGAGAAATGTCACCTTAGAAAGTCTTCACGGAAGAATATGCATACGCAACAATAAAAGTTTACTATTGTATGAATTATTGATTAACATAAGTCTATGGACTATAAAGTGTCGACCATCATACAATCTTTTAAATAAATTATTCCTTAAAAAACCTTAATAGTTTTTTTTGCCACTTAACTTTTTTATTATGGGTCTGGATCTATCTCAATTTATAGGTACTATATACCCACTTTTTTTGGTAAAACTAGGATAATATACTTTGTAATAAAACTTTATTTTATATTCCCGATGTCTAATAGTTATTAGCCTCCTCTTTTACATAAACTCCAAATAACGGTCCATATTCAAGTCGTATCTTTTTTTTAACGTTATCATCAAAAATCTTTTTCTGTTTTGGGATTTCGTAGCATATTGTTTAGAGTTTAGTTTTAGGCGAGAAGGTTTTCCAAACTAAGGGAGCTAGAAAGACCAATCTAAGAAAATTGTCCAAAAGTAATTAACGATCAGTGGCGTAGCGTATAGTATAGAAGGCATTGATCTCGTGCCGCCTCTATCAGTGCATCCTAATGTGTTATTTTAGACAAAATGGAAAGCCTTTAATACCTATATACAGGGTGTCTGGGAAAATGTGGGAAATCTCCCGGATATGAAAAAACACTTGAAAAGAATACTACAAGTTCATATAAACTTCTTTCATATCGGCCTCCTCTTCGGAGATATGGGCTCTCAAAGAGCTCCAATGGAATTAAGTCTTCGACACAATTATTAAACCAACAGGTATATTTCAATTTTTTTTTCATATGATGTATACCAGGTATGACCCTTCAAATTACTATCCCAGAAAGTGCTGCGAATTACTTACAGCTGCAGGGGCGGACTAGCTGTGACACTAATGTGCTCATTTTTTTTACGGCCTGTATGATAAAAACTTTGGACAACGTTTTTTACATACCTTTAACTCTTGACTAAAAATTAAGTACTCTTCATTCATGTCTCTAATCCTAACCGTTTTCGGAAAAACGTAATTTTTAACATATTTACATCATGTATATTTAGCATATTTCAATAAAAGATACATCTTTGTTCCTATAAATTATAAATGTTCACTTTTAACTACTTAATATTAATACATGATCGCAATAAAATGACGTTTTTCCGAAAACGGTTAGGATTAGCGACCTGAATGAAGAGTACTTAATTTTTAGTCAATAGTTAAAGGTATTTAAAAAAACGTTGTCAAGTTTTTATCATACAGGGTGTAAAAAAAAATGGGCACATTAGTGTCACAGATAGTCCGTCCCTGCAGCTGTGAGTAATTCGCAACACTTTCTGAGTTAGCAATTTGAATTGTCTTACCTGGTATACATCATATGAAAAAAAAATTGAAATATACCTGTTTGTTTAATAATTATGTGTCAAAAACTTAATTCCATTGGAGCTCTTTGGGAGCCCATATCTCCGAAGAGGAGGCCGATACGAAAGAAGTTTATATGAACTTGTAGTATTCTTTTTACGTGTTGTTTTTTTCATATCCGGGAGATTTCCTACATTTTCCCGGACTCCCTGTATAGACAGTCTACTTGTCAGGTGATGAAAACTCGAAATAAGGTCTATAAAAAAGTAGAATGCTTAATAAACTGTATAAATGGCACAATATGATATCTCTGTAATAATGAGGTTTTGTTTTTTATAGGTTGCCATCCACTAATTTGAGTTGGCAGCATCATTCCAGTTTGAGATCAAAAACAAATATTATTTTATTCTGAGATAAAATTGTAAGTACATTATTTTAAGATAAACTATAATAACTGTATTTCAGATCAATTACAAGTAGGTACTTATTTTTAGATCAATTACACAAACTTAGGTAGGTACATACCTACTTTATTTTGGTATCAAATGTAAGAACTATATTTTGAGATCAATTATTATGAGAACTTTATTTTGAGATCAAATACTTATAAGAACTATATTTTAGGATCAATTTTAAGTAGATACTTTATTTTGAGATCAATTACAAGTGTTTTTAATATAATTAAGGGTTTTTTAATAGTTGCTGTCTTGGGAGCATAAAAAGGTAGATACTGAACACTGAACGAAAATAAAAAAAAAATTTTACCACCGTCAATCTTTGCCATTATGAGTTTGATTAATCTTTAGAATAAAAACATATATTTATCAAATCTTTTAAAACATATTAGATCCAAACATTTAGAAATTGCGATTTATAATTTTTTGTAGATTGTTTCGAAAAAAAATATTGCCACCAATTATGGACAATTCGTAGCCTATTATGCCCATAGCCCATTATGGAAATTCGGTACCAGAACATCGTCGTCTTGTCCTTGATACTTAAAATAAAATATTTTGTGTATTAAAGTACCAATTTTAAGTCCTTAAAGAACTCGCAGATTCGTATTTTTTTCCAGATAATTATTAAAATCGGGCGCCACATAATTTCCATTATTTATTGATTTTACCTTGCCGGGTTCAAGAAAGTATATTTATACATAAATCGGGTTGAGTTAACGAGTTAATAAATTCTATTAAACTTAAATATTTACAAAACCCACGGTGCAGCACTGCAGATTAAACGCAGTGCCGAATGTGTTTCCGAAACCTAAATCAAAATTAATTTCATTTAAAAGAAGGTAAGAGAGAGCGAGTAAACATTTCAGCTTAAAATAGATTCCCATCGCCTTTCATTTACTTATAAAAATAAAGTTTATGTAAAAGGAATAATAATTTATTGGTAAAGGTTCAGTTAACTAGTACACGAGATTCGACACAGGAGCTGAAACGTATGTATGTGTTAGAGCGCTAATGTGAGATGTGAGGGCAGTGGCGTACCCACGCCCCCCTCCCCCCACCCCCACAATTTCAGTATTATAACTTATATTACATCATAATCCAAATCCTCCTCCATCCAGGGCTATACAACCCAAAAAAACAATACCAAACAATATATACCTCGTGCATTCAGTGGCGGCTTCTCCTATGAGGCAGGTGAGGCAGTGCCTCAGCAATAATTTTGCAAATTAAATAAATTACAAATTTATATTATTTTACTATTTGCCTAAATAATAAATATATCCATTAGAATTATTGCCGTCAATCTTAACGCGCTTCGCTAGAAATATCGTCTATCATCCATCTCATTTCTGCATGCGGTCGTCTATGGTAGAAGCCGGTCTCGCGCATCCTTGTCTTTTACGATCCCTTGCGTGTTTTCTTCTTATATCATCCATCTCATTTCTGCATGCGGTCGTATATGGTTAGAGGCCCGGCCTCCCGCTTCCTTGTCTAGCGTATTAGTGAAAATATCTAATGTGATGTATGATACTTGTAATAGTCCAGTCGAATCTAGCTTTAAATAGCGCATAAAAACATTCTTTTGAGGCCAGTCTCTACTCTCTACGTAAATTTAATGCGAACGCGAGGGGACTAATCTAATCTATAAAGATGAACGCCGCGACAATGTATTTGGAGAAATGCTATTATTAGATTAACAGGTTGTCCGTTGAAAGTTTAGAGTTTAGAGAGAGTGCATACTGCATAGTGCATTGTATTTTATTATAGTTTTCGGTAAATACTTTTGTGGTTTTCCGTACAGATTTTTATTTTGCTTTTTTTCCAACAGTGGGCAGTGATTTTTCTAAAATATTAATATTACATTACTTTTATTACTTATTAGTTTATTTGTTTTGTGCTTATTAGCGAAAAATGGATTCAGCGGGACCTAGCACAGCGTCACAACTTCCCCAGGTAAATGAAAACATTCGCAATCCTACTTGTGATCTTGTTAATTTTTTAGTAAATGAGCAGAATTTTTCAAGTAATTCCTATGAAGATAAATTGTACATAGTAAAAGAAGTAAAGCGACCTGTTCCAGATTTGAGTAAACGTCTTATTACTATCGGTGGGGTGGGGAAATCAAATCGGAGCTTTCAAAACACTTGGTACGAAAAGTACGACTGGCTTACTGGTAGTAGTGTAACGTTAAACAAATTATTTATTGTCCGTGTATTCTGTTTGCAACAAATAATAGCGACAAAGTTTGGTCAAAATGTGGTTATAGCGATTTAAAAAACTTGTCTAAACTTTAAAATCTAACCTTGCTAAAAAAAATTTTTCAACTGTGCCTCACCACTTTCAAATACCACGAGCCGCCTCTGCGTGCATTAATAGAGATGCATCTTAGGCTAGAAAAAAAAACAGATCAAAATCAGTGGGTCTGCTTTTGCGAAATGTAACGTAAGCGGGAAAATGAGCAACTAAATCAGGTGAAGTTGGGAATTAGAAAATCAGTTTAATTGAGCCGGTCGTTCGCGTTATGTCCTTTTTTTTTTTTTTTAAGAAATAGACGAACTATCGTGTAAAAATGATCGTATTAAAATGTTAATTAATTTGGGTAGTGTGCATTTTCTACTTGTAAAACCGGGTTTGTTTACAACTTTACTAAAAGGAAAACAGGTAAGATAGTAACTTTCCTAATTAATACAAATAACTGCAAATACCGGCGCACCTAGAGGAAAAGGGGGGGGGGGGGCAACAGGATATGGCTCCGCCCCCGGCTAAAGACTGTAAATCTAAATGATCTTTTCGATGTTTTTATCCTGTAACTTTTTTCCTCCGTATTTTGGGAAATTCGTATATTGCAGGTAATTTACCCCCGTGTTTTTATCCTGTAACTTTTTTCCTTTATATTTTGGGAAATTCGTATATTGCAGGTAATTTACCCCCATGGCCTAGTTTACTAAAGACGATAAATCCAAATGGTAGAATTTCTTCAATCTTCGCCGCTAAAAAAATAAAATTCGTTTACAAACGCAACTTTTCGATGTTTTTATCCTGTAACTTTTTTCGTCCGTATTTTGGGAAATTCGTATATTGCAGGTAATTTACCCCCATGTTTTTATCCTGTAACTTTTTTCCTTTGTGTTTTGGGAAATTCGTATATTGCATCCAAATGGTAGAATTTCTTCAATCTTTGCCGCTAAAAAAATAAAATTCGTTTACAAATGCAACTTTTCGATGTTTTTATCCTGTAACTTTTTTCCTCCGTATTTTGGGAAATTCGTATATTGCAGGTAATTTACCCCCATGTTTTTATCCTGTAACTTTTTTCCTTTGTATTTTGGGAAATTCGTATATTGCAGGTAATTTACCCCCATGGCCTAGTTTACTAAAGACGATAAATCCAAATAGTAGAATTTCTTCAATCTTCGCCGCTAAAAAAATAAAATTCGTTTACAAACGCTACTTTTCCAAGTTTTTATCCTGTAAGTTTTTTCCTCCGTATTTTGGGAAATTCGAAAATTGCAGGTAATTTACCCCCATGGCCTAGTTTACTAAAGACGATAAATCCAAATGGTTGAATTTCAATCTTCGCCGCTAAAAAAATAAAATTCGTTTACAATCGCTACTTTTCCAAGTTTTTATCCTGCAAGTTATTTCCTCCGTATTTTGGGAAATTCGTATATTGCAGGTAATTTACCCCCATGTTTTTATCCTGTAACTTTTTTCCTTTGTGTTTTGGGAAATTCGTATATTGCATCCAAATGGTAGAATTTCTTCAATCTTCGCCGCTAAAAAAATAAAATTCGTTTACAAATGCAACTTTTCCAAGTTTTTACCCTGTAAGTTTTTTCCTCCGTATTTTGGGAAATTCGTATATTGCAGGCAATTTACCCCCATGGCCTAGTTTACTAAAGACGATAAATCCAAATGGTAGAATTTCAATCTTCGCCGCTAAAAAAATAAAAATTCGTTTTCAAACGCTCGTTTCGAAGTTTTTATCCCGTAACTTTTTCCTCCGAGTTTTTGGAAATTCGTGTATAGCAGGTAATTTACTCCTATGGGGTAGTTTACTAATGACGATAAATCCAAATTGTAGAATGTCAATCTTCGCCACTAAAAAAATAAAAGTTCGTTTACAAACGCTAGAGGGGAATTGACATATACCCCGAAAAAATTTCGTTGCTGCATAAACGTTGCTAACTTCACACATATGGTTTCTTGTTTTGTTTTTGTGGATTGTGGGTGTTTAATATTTAGGGATTTCTAGTCTTTGTGTAGTTTAGTGAATTGTGTTTGGGCCTTTAGTGACTCGGCTACAATGACTAGTAAATCCGATGTAGATAATAAATAACCTTTGTATGATTTTATTATTCCCAAATAGGGGTAAAATACCGGGTATTTCATATTTTCAGTAAGTATAAAGTAGGTAGTAAAATTGATATGCAATTTTATTTTATTATGATTAATTTAAACACGTCTAACTTGCCTAGGCCGCACAAACAAGATGTTTAAGCCCGGACCTGTCTATTTTCCCCATTCGTTAAATGATAATGTTGCAGTGCGCATGTCTAATCCGGTGTAGCTTTGTTTACATGCGCAAGGCCATAAATTTGCTACTTTCGTGACTATTGTTTGCTTATATAAAGGTAAATGTCTATGATATTTAAGTAATAAAATTTCTTATATTCTCATAGTGCGCTTAATATACGGGGTGAGTTTGTAACTTGGAATAAATTCAGTAAATCCAGTGCAGTTTTTTTTTGAAACATTTGAAATTATGGTATTTTTTTTTTAAATATCGATTTAGTTTTTTTAAAAATTAGAGATATATGACGATATCGATAATTTTTTTGATCGGCAACCCTAGAAGTTTCAAATTTTTATTCCTTGTCGTTTATTATATAGATATTAACCAAACAAAAATTAATTTAATTGAAAAATAAAAAAAGCTTCTATCAATCTTTAATAATTTTTCGTTAATAAATGCTCAATTTTTCATTCACTATTTGGCAATATCCTTAACGCGAGTAAATCTCGTTTTGAATATTTCCAATTACTTCGGGAGAAATTAACTTACACATAAGTGCGCTCAACTCCTCAATATTTTTTGTTTAATACCCTATAAATGACCAGGAATAAAAATTTGAAATTTGGTGCTTTCGTATAACTTAACACTTTAAAAATACCCAATAAAAAAACAAGGGTTGCCATTAAAAAATCTAGGCCGTACTGTATCAGTATTTTTATGTTAACACCCGTGTCAAAGTATTTTTCCAAAAAAAACAACTGTACTGGATTTACTGAATTATCTCCAACTAAATGTACTCAAACTCACATTGTATTTACAAAACTACAATAGTCAGCATCAATGTTTGTGTTCATCTACGTAAGATACTTAGATATTAATAAAAATTATACATAATATGTATTATAAAAAAATTAAAAGTGTTTAGGAAGTAAAAATTGTAATATTTTATTGCCTCACCAAAAACTTTGTAAACCACACCCTTATTATTAGATATGGTTTTTGTAGAAAGTCGACTGGCGCCAGTAATGAAAATATGTAATATTATCAGACGTATTTGCATTTTGTATTGTTTTATCTATCGATTTTTATTAATTTGCGATAGTATTTATCAATTATTTCCACAAAGTTATTATTTTAAAAACAATTCCCAAGAATTTTGCACAGATACATAATGTTTTAAATAAAATCCATTGTAAAATGCGAGCAGATAATATCTAATTCGAAGGCGGTAGAGATAGCGCATTTATATACAGTCAATATGAGCGATGTTTTATAACAATTTGCATAAGTTCCGCCGGCTGCAGCGGCCATAACCACGTAGCGCCGCGAGCGCGTGTCTTCGGCCAGCGTTGGCCGTCGCGGCGGCCGTTATCCTCCGACGCCCGTCCAGACGTACCTTGTCCTGCTGATCTCGCATCGCGACGCGTCTGCAGCGCCGTCGTCGTCTCGGCCGTAAGTTCAGGCGTCGGCCGACAGATGGGCTGCGGGGACCGGCTTCAGTGTAGCTCTAACTCCTCGACCGTTAACATCGATCGCCCTCGGCCTGTCTGGTGCTGCTGGTACTCTGTTGGTACTCTCCCGGTGTCGATTCCAGCGCGCGAAAATCCCAGTGCAAAGTTTCTTCCAGTGACGTTTTCGCGACAACTCGTTTTGTCCGTTATCATCTCGACGTGTTCTTCAGTGGCAGTGATTTTTGATTTGTTCAGGTGTTCCGTGATGATGATGTGAGTGAGCAGGGATGTCAGTTCCGGAAAAAGTTTCTCTCTATCGATTGAAAAATGAAGAGTCACCTCCAAGGGGTGAAACTAGTATTGTTGTTAATTCGGCATCTGGATATCAGAATTCACAGTTCGACAGGGCCGTGAACCCGAACTAATAAACTTCTTTGATTCCGCGCCAGACATGAGTAAAATATCGTACGAAAAATGTATATGTTTTATATTTTTAGTAATTTTAGTCATTTTAAGTTGTTCTGGTTTCCCCATAGATAACGTAGCCATGTCAGACAATAGCAAAAAGAATTTCCGTACCTCAAGTAGTTCTTCACGTTCCGACGACGATTTTTTAAATAGATTTTTTAATTTAAGGAGTACTCAGAATATCGAACCACTTCCATCTCACAATCTTCGACACCCTAGACAGTTGAGGGCTCAAACACGCGATTTACGAACTCCTAAAATTCCGATGGGACACATCGAAGCCATTGTTTTTCCCAACGATGACGATTCCTTACCGACTGCGAGCGAACTTTTTGCCCAAATCCCATCCACAGACACTTTTCACTCATTACCTCCTACTAAAACCATAAACACTCGATCACAGCGATCATATAGCAATTTGCGTCATCGAACTAAAACCCAAGATTGTCATCCCGAACATTTTTCCACAAAAGCTTATAAAGCCGAAATTGTCCTTCATGTAACGGCGCAAAGTATCCAAAGTCAAAATAGTAAACGAAAAAATCGCGCCACCTATTCAGTGTATTTTAAAGTGTTATCGCAATTAAAAAATTCTTCATTTCCTATTCACGATATAATCCATCTTCAATTTTCCAACTCAACGGGGAATTGTGAAAGGGAAGAACATCGTGGACGGAAAACCCTAACCAAAGCCGATATCAGGGGTTCGCAGGAGTACATCCTGTTTCTAAACGCTTCCAGTGCCAATAAATACACAGTCGTAGGTGCTCCAGAATGGATTAGCAGACGAAGAAAGCAAAAGGATTACATGATGAAGATCTTAAACAAAATTTGCAGTCCAAATTTCAGTAAGTACCTTTCTTTAGTTTTATTTTAAATCTAACATTATTACAAATTGATTTTTAATTTTATACCTACCTAATTAATGTGGGAAAAATTGTCAAGATGTAATGTAATACCTAATAAGGTAAACATTTAATACGCAGCACTGTTTTATAGTACCCCCTACTTATTGTTTTTGAATGAGTTAAGGAAGAAGATTGGAACTCCAATTGCTTGAATAATTTTATAAATGTACCTTTTGTTAAATGCATGAAAAAATCCACGATTACGGCGGAGCGTCATCTTTCATCTTATTTATAGAATATTTAGGTTTTCGAGATATTGCCATTTTTACAATATGACCGACTTACCGATACAACAGAGCTATACGAGGGTAGGTAGTTAGATTAAAATGTTTCCGCAATCAAAATGAAAAGAAATGTTTACGATATATTTTAGTTTTTTACATTATCACCACGGAGCCGGAGTTTAAAATGCATGCCCAAAGCATTTACAAATTTTGGATATCAAATATCCACAAAAATGTTTTTCTTTCAGACTTGCAGCCGGTTAAATGCTACTTTTTAGGGTTTGGGAATAAGTAGAAGTCTGATTGACCCGAATAATTTAGTTTTTTTTGTAATATTGCTAAGAATAGTACCCCTAACGGTAAATTAGGGTAAGTATAGTGGAAAAGAGGGCATAGACGAAATGCCTCAATTATATCGCAGCATTCCGTTTTATATATTAAAACTTTCCCAATCAATTTTACCCGGTCAATTAAAAAACGTTCCTTTGGCCGAAATTTCTTTGTTGGTATAATATAGGTACCTTCTATAATGTGAAAAAACATTTTTGAGGAAAACATACTGTTGGACCCGTGCGTAGATCCAAACATATAATAATTATGGACAAACAACAATATGCTCAAACATACTGCTGAATATTTAGTTTATATAATAATATAGTAGGTATCTTTACCACAAATTAGTTATTTTTCTTTATTGGGTACTCGGTATTTGAGTGAAGGATATAAGTAATGCGCGAGTAGAAAGTAACCACCAGCCATGATAGACCCTTAATTATTTATACCTAATCATTTTTCCATAAATAATAATTTTTGGTTTTGTGCGAACAAATAAAATATTGAATTTTCAATCAGATTTGAATTGCGGAAAATATTCGTATTCTGGTTGAAAATTAAATTACACAAATAAATAACAATCCGTTGGAAAAATATTTTAAAAGGAAAAAGTTAAAACGCAATCCTTAACATCTTTTTTAATCTCTGAAAGTCCTAAATTTTGGCATGATGTTGCCATGATTCCAAGCAAACGTATTTGGTAGTTATTCCGGAAATTATTAGTGGAAGATAAGGAATAATTTTCTTAAAATATTCGTTAGCAAAAAAACATTTTTTCGTACGTAATATCCTAAAAGCATCTAATTTCTCCGAAAAAAAATCGAAAAAACACGTTGTTAAGACATATTTTCTACAAATAGGAGGCTACAAAAATCGAGTCGAAGACGAGGACGGATTCTTTTTGTTAAAAACATATTACTTATCAACCTATTTTTTCGATTTTTTTTACGGGAAAGCTTAATCGACAAAATATTATTTAATAAGACAAATTCCTGAGTTATAGATTATATTTAAATAAATACAGAACGAAATGATCCATCAAATATTTTTTTAAAAATTGTCGAAGCAGAAACATTTTACAAGAAAATGGTTTAGCGTCGTTTGTTGGTATCCTATAGGAAACTACCACCTTTTTTTCAGATATTGTTATTTTTCTGTCATTTTTGTTGAGATCAGCTGTTGAGAAAAGTTTTGCCGCTAAGCTGTCAAGTAATTTTCCATTTAAAACTTATTTTTGAGACAAAAATATCCAATTGTGATTGGTCGAAATTGGAACGAAGGAAATTGTAATATTAATTTAATCACGCTGGATATTCGGTAAGCAAATTGTACACCTACATTTTGTAGCCAATCACCGAGCCAATCACTGTATGTTTTTCCGGAAATTTTTCTCCGTCATAAAAACAAGTAATATATTTGTGGTAAAATACTTGATTATTAGTAGGTAAGCACTAAAATGGGGTTATTATTATTATATAATAATAATACCTAATAATAATAGGTAGGAAATGTTACCAACCAAGTTTATGTGGAAGTGCTCAACCAAACAGTAGAGCCCTTGATTGTTCATGAACTTAAAAACAAAAGAAACTTACAACGCAATCTAAATTTAAACGAAGGACTTCCAGCAATATAAAGCACTCCCACACTATGCTGCTGTGGCAAGAGTAAGATTGGACCAAAATTATCCAAACCAGTGGATTGGCAGAAGAGTCGCAATTGAGTGGCCGCCAAGATCACCTGATCTTACCCTTCTTTTTATGTGGTTACATTAAATCACTAGTTTACAAAACCCAACTGACATCTCTTGTCGAATTATTCCAAGAAGCATTTTTCGAAGGGTTAGGGAGGAATTTGAAAATCGACTTTATTTTCTATTTAGAACAAAATGAAAATTAATTAAATAGTTTATAAAAGAGCAAAAAATAAGAGGTACCTATTTGCGTTATTGAAAAAAAAATTTACTTTTTGTACTACAATACACTGAGAAAAAAGTCTTCTATTCCTTATAAGAATTCACTTACCTACTCTTTATACAACTGTTTAATACTATGTGACAGCAACGCGCTTTTCTACTGTAAGACAATGAAAATTGCTAGACCGTGGTGTATTGATAATATCACGGTAATTTAGCCAATAGAAAATAGGAGTTGTTGCTACCATAGAATGGTTTATAGCCATTATTGCTCTGACTGCTCACAGTAATTATCAAGTTCTATTGGGGGGTATGATCTGGTTTTATATACTGTATTAGTTCCAAGTTCCAACTGACAGTTGTAATGAAACTTGACATTAATTGGGGGTAATATCACCATTGCATCTAACTTTTCCGAAAAAAGTTGGAAAAATAAGTAGACAAATTACTTGTCAATGAGTTATTTGAATTTTTTCGTAGGAAAAATTAGATGCACGAATGATGTTTGGCAAGATTATTTCCTGACTAAACAAAAAAAGCCTATTTACTAGTAATATGATAATTTAATCAATCAAAGCAACGTTCAAAGCATTTTACTGCGTACTATTACTAAAGTTACAATTTACGTCAATTTTTTATTTTGACAGTACCTACCAAACATTTTTCCGAAAAAATTACTGACAGGAGCTATCATGCCATTTACCACTAAAAATCAGTAGGTACTGTAGTTCTCAAAAATTTAAATAGCTTCTAGTGTGATATTGTTCTTATCGTTTAACATGGCATATGATTATCTATTATGCAATATGGTTTACCACCGGCGTATACAAGGGGGGGGGTAATGGGGGGTAATTACCCCCCCCCCAAGATTACTTAAGCGTTGTTTAATTTTTGTCCTTACTCCTTAAAGTTGCTAGTATCCTAGCCAGGCACGTAGCTGAGGGGGGGGGGGGGTACAGGGGGCCCAGCCTCCCCCCCGAATCTTGAGCTCTGATTTCGGCAACATAGGCAACACAATAAACATTTCCTACACTATTACATTTTCTTCACCTCAATTATTACCGGGTTTGTTTTTGTGGTTTTCTTGAGGATTTTGTGTTGTGTTTTTTATTTTTCTCACTTGAAAACCAAGCACCATGATTCAAAAAAGGGCGTGGCACCCAACATTTTTTCGCGTGCGGCGCTTCTTTTTTGCGCCTTTGGCGCGATCCCGATGCCCTCCCCCCCGAGAAGAAATCCTGGCTACGTGCCTGATCCTAGCCGATCGATTACCCCCCCCCCCCCAAACGCATGAGCTGGATACGCCGGTGTGGTTTACTGAGATGAAGTCCAATACTAATGATGGGTTGTGCGGAATAAGAATCTTCTATTGCTTTATCTGACATGAAAATTTTAAAAAACTTAAATACAAAGTAAAAATAAATTAATTGAAACAGGTGTTTTAATTTAGGCTTGGGATCATTTATGTTTACTTTCTAATTTTTCCTGTCATAGTTTGCAAAAGCCTGTTTTAAAACAATTTCTCAACATTTTGCGCAAACATTTAGTAGGTACCTAAATCTCTTTAATTTGGGCATTACTGAAAAGCATTTTTGACAAGCTTTCGAGGGAGGTGTCACAAGTAGGTTAATGCCATTTAAGATTCTAAAGTGGATGAGGGTAGTGCCTTAGGGGTAGGTAAGGGTGGTCCGCAAGCTACCTTATTTTTATTCCCCCACGTTTTTGTAGAAATATAATTTTTGGTTTTTCGATATCTTCTTTAATGTAGAAAATATAGCCATTGTATATTTTCAAAAAGTCGCCCTGTATATAGTTTTATTAAAAATGTATTTAACTGGGATTTATAGATGTATACTATACCTGTTATGTAGTAACAGCCTACCAATGTTGATCGATACAATATATTAATTCCATGTACAAACATGATATGGGTAATTTTGATATTAATGCAATTTATTTGGTAGAAGCTAATTAAATATTTTTTATACGTCAGGCTACTTTTCGCTCGTTTATCATTAATAAAAAATTCAATATATAATTAATTAACTGAGACGTAACCCTAGTTAATTTTCCGTTTTTAAATACATAATTTAAATACACCATCCCACAATTAAACTTAAAAAAGCAATTACAACGTGATAGATATGAGTATGAGCCTTTATTATGTTTATTATTAATAGTAATTTATAAATGGAAATTGGCCTACATTTAGGGATAGTTTAAAACATTAGTTTAACTTCGCCATTTTGTTAAGAATACATTTTAATATTTATACCATAAAGAATGTGTGAAATTCTCAAATCATCAACAAAATCAGAAACAAAAATGACTTATATATTTGTTGGGTTTTTTGCTACACATCAGCCATTTGCGGTTGGGAATGACATAGTCAAGGGCTTGGAGTCTGGAGAGCTCACGTCAATAACTTGATACGATCTAAGAAAAGCTTTCGACTGTCTCTGTCATAAACTCCTTTTAACAAATCTATGCCACTATGGCACAGTTAGACATAGGCTAAGAGATGTTGTTAAGTCCTATTTGGTGTCAAATCTGATTTAGGATATTGTAAATAGAGAGTGCCACAGGGATCCATCCTTGGACCCCTTGTATTTATAATTTATATAAATGATCTGGGTTATTACATGCAACGGATTTGTAAACGACACTACTTTCGTTACTTCTGTCTCTAGTCTGAATCATTTGATTGTGGCGTCACAATTGCTGCTGAGGGATGCAGAAAAATGGTTTTCTTGCAGCTTCTTAACATAGTATAAAACAAAGTCGCTATCGCCCGTCTGTCCCTATATCCCTATATGTGCTTAAATCTTTAAAACTACGCAACGGATTTTGAAGCGGTTTTTTTTTTATAGATAGAGTGATTCAAGAGGAAGGTTTTTATGTATAATTAGCGACCCGCTTCGCACAAATGCAATTTCAGAAAGTGGCATGCCGGGTACTACTATATCGGGTTTGTATTTATACCAGCGGGTTGCAACGCATGCCGGGTACACGCTAGTAATAAAAATAAGACACAAGATTTGGTTATCTTGAGTAATCGATTATTAAACAAAACCCTCGACAAAAACAATAATACAGGGTATCACCATGAATAGTTCTTTATCCTGGGAAGCCCACATAACTGAGTTGCGACTAAAATCGGCAAGTACGATATTTCTTTCTCAGAAACTTGCGTAAGTGTGCGTGACTTTTGACGTTTTGACATCGCTTTACTTTGGTCTTTTTCATACTCATCTTGCGTATGGGGCCATATTGTGGATAAAGGACCATTTAACAAGAAATGGAAAATAAAACAACATGCCCAATATTAACATTGCTATGTAATAAATAAGATTTATTTTAATAGATAATTCAACATAAACACGTTAGGGTGTACAGACTGTACAGATTGATTTTTCACGATCGGTGTAAGCTTTAGTCATTAAATATTGTAGTTAGAGGTTAGATCAGATCCTGTCAAACCAAATGAAAATACTTTTTATTATTTAAGTCATTTTTATTTCTAGTCTTCGGTATTAATTTACTCCAATTACTCAAAAAATATATTTTATTTAAAAAAACAATCTGTATTGAATCTCTATACAAGTGATATTTTAAAAATATTAAAGATTAAATATTTGTTGTTTCTCTCTTAACTATTGATAATATTAGAATCTACCTGCAAATGAAACTGCCAACAATAATTATTTAAGATATAGGTAACAAAAATAAATTCGATTAATTTTCTCTTCTATATTTTGTTTCTTACAGAGAAATATGGTAGAAATGATACAAATTTAAAAAATATTTATTTATCTGTATTCTTCTAAACTAACCTATATTCACTTCATCAATTTTTTTAAATTTGAGCCAGTATGCCAAAGTTTACGTTGGCAGTTTTCTGAACAAAAATTTTTCAGGAATTTTACTTTAAACATCAAAAAAAAAAATCTAGAAACAAACATTATTAATGGTTCGTCCAAATTAATTTCACAGTAGTCGTGCAATCTAAACAATACGACACAACCAGCATATACAGTGTCACCAGTAAAGTCCGCACCATATGGGATTTTTTTTATTAATATCTTTATTCGAAATTTGACTTTGGCATCAAGTTCTGCTTCGATCGAGATGAAAATTAAGCAAAAAAATAGTAGTCACGTAAGTCGCATTATCTGTCAAATTTTAATTTTTTCCAAAAAATAATTTAAAAGTGGGGTTATTTCTAAAAGTATCGAAAAAACTTATTGGAAAAAGTTTTTTAAATGCAGTTTTTAGCCCACATGAAAAATTTTCAGCTGCATAAGATAATTTTGATTTTTTACCTATATTTTGTAAATTGCACCACTTTGCAAAATAAGACTCAACGCAACCTACATCAAACTTCTTAGGTTTGACAGAGCTTTATTTCAGATACATTTTCTTTAAAGTAGCGCCATATTAAATGTGTGTTTTTCTACAAATCAAAATTGGGCTATTAAAATTTGGTCGCATGTGATGCAAAGTTTATTTGTTTTTGACCCTGTATACGGTAACTTCATAAAATAAGTATTTTTGAAAACGTGGTTTGTGTCTAAAAGTTATACACCTTAATATTAAGACAAAAAAGAACACAGTGTTATAAGTAAAGTGTTCATTAAGTGGAAAATAAATTTTAGTTTAACTTAACGTAAAGTTTATCTATTTTCAACGATTTAATTTAAAACACCTTTATTTTATTTTTAATTTTTTTACTTTATGTGGGCTAAAAACTTCATTTAACAAAATTTTTTCCGATAACTTTTTTTCAGAAAAACCCCACTTTTGAATTATTTTTTGGAAAAAATTAAAATTTGACAGATAATGCGAATCACGTGACTACTATTCACGATCGAAGCAGAACTTGATGCCAATGTCAAATTTTGAATAAAGCTATTAATAAAAAAAAATCCCATATGATGCGGACTTTACTGGTGACACTGTAGAAACTTATGTCCAGTGGCCGTTTAACTTTTTTGATTTATTGAATTCCTATGGTACTTACCTCTTTAAATAAATTTCTGCCTTTTAAGAAGTTATTTTCTAATCACCACACCTCACAGGGAAAAATATGTTTCAAACGACTGATGCGACCAAATGCTATGTGTCTTAATCTTCTTAATTATCTCGATAAGTAACTTTAGATTTCACATTCCGTATTATATCAAAATTGGTAGACGTTAGCTTACCTCGGTACATCTTTAAAAAAAAAACGTCGCTCTTCATATCCTTGGAATAACCTAAAACAATATTTTTAAAATTGTTTGAATCTTTATTCTTTAAAAAAATGCAAAAAGATTTTAAATTAATTGCAAAGTCAAAGAACTTGTAAATAAAAAGCCCAGAAGAATAACTAAAATTAAGACTGTGGCTTTAGTCAACAAACCATTTCAGATGAATAAATACGTTTTCCGGTATTTTACAAGAAATAAGTACTTTTACATTTTACACAAAATTTTAAATGCAATGGAAAAAAAACAAACAATAAAAAGTATGGTTATGAATCACTCCAGTACATTTATTTTACTTAGAATTGTATTGTTATTGTACAGGGGAATTAAATTGTACCATCGGCATATTTGGCAACATCGCAAATTACTGATTATTGACGTCACGTATGAGGAAGCGTTTTGGCGCGTGTTTAAAAAGAGGAATTTTATTTGAAGATATCTGGTATTATTTTTAGTTTTATGATAAAAGAAAAATAGCAGGCATAATATGAGCCTATAATAAGTTAAATTAAATTTTTAAAAAAATGTGCAAGGACCCCATTACAGAGAGAGCAAATAAGATTTAAAATTATAAATAACTTTAACTTGCATTCCTAAATAGTTTTTAAAACATGACACAACATACTTATTTAGTACATTTAATGTGTCAGCGACCATTGGGTGTCAGTTAAATAATATGCTACAAACTGCACCGATTACCCACAGGGTGAATATTTTTAAACGCTCCGAACATCGCCTGCGAACATTTTTGGCAAATCGCAATGCCGACGATTGCGATTTGCCAAACACCAAAAACATTTAACGAAACAAATGCAAAAATTAAATCTGGATTCGAAAGTGCCAAGAGGTTGTTGCCCTTAGTTTAGTTAACTAATAAATCAAATATAAATTCCCATAACTTGCATCACAATATTTATACCAACTTTATGAGCCTTGTGTTAGAAATGAACTTTCCGAGTTTTGTCTAATTTTAGTTGCTTTATTGACTAGAGCCACTTGGGTTAAGTAAGTAGTATACACAACACTCGCAGCTTACGGAAAGTAGTATTTTAAAGGCAAGCAGCTGCAGGGCCGTATCTAAGGGGGACAGACGGGGCGAGCCCCGGGGTGACTGAGAGCAAATGGCGGCCTATAGTGAGATTTAAAAAAACTGTCATTAGTTTCGTTTCACGTTCCATAACATTGCTTGAGTTATCAGGGATCCCAGTCGGGGGGTTTCAAAATTTGCGAATCATAATAATTGTACCACGCCTAAATTTTGTTAAATTTGGTTAATAATTTAAATTTATTTATTTATTTATTTATTTATTTATTTATTTATTTATTTATTTATTTATTTATTTATTTATTTATTTATTTATTTATTTATTTATTTATTTATTTATTTATTTATTTATTTATTTATTTATTTATTTATTTATTTATTTATTTATTTATTTATTTCATGATGAAAAATATTATACAATTAAATAATGCAAGAGAGGCAGCATGTATCCGAGGATATGTGTGTGCCTCGTTAGAAAGTAAATAATACACATTTTCTACTTATAATTATAACATAATTTAAATTTAAGTTAACCTAGGTATATCAAAACAATAATTAAAGCCAACCAATTTTAGTTGAGATTACAGCAAAGTTACCTTTTATCCATTTTTCCAATTTAGCTTTGTCGTAAGGCCCTAATTTCCGTTTTAATAGATTTCTCGGCAACAGATGCATTATGTAGGGAGCCAAGTAATTTAGATGTCTCTGTGTGGCAGTAAAGTTTTGAAAAGGTATGTAAATATGAGAATAACTTACAGCTCTAGTTGTTATATGGTGTGAAACACTTCTCCGACACATTCCATTATTCATCGCAAAAACAATAACCCTATAGCAGAAAATTTCCCTAATTGACAAATGTTTTGTTTCTTTAAAAAGTAAGTTACTAGGATACCTCTTGGATTTAAAGTATATAACTTTTAATATGTACTTTTGAGCAATTGTTAATGCACCAAGTGCAGACTGAGAAGCCGATCCCCAACAAACTATACCATAGGTGAGAAGTGATTCCACCAACGCGGAGTATACAGTTTTTAATATATACAGTGGTAAAATGTTTCTTAACTCATAAAACTTAAAATTAATGTGCATTAAAATTTAGACATACTATTTTATATAAAAACATCGGTTGTAAAACATCGATGTTTTCTAAACATCGAACATCGATATTTAATACTGTTGGAAATAACCGACTTATTTTAATAACCGGTTTTTTACTCGTCGAATACTAATATTAATATTGGCGGTGCCCAGAAATTTTTTGACTTCTAAAAAAAAGGCAGGAGAGACGTTTTAAATTAAATAAATTAAAACCCAAATTAAAAACCGGATGATAACTTTCCGGAAAAATTCTTGGGAATTTTAACTTTTAAAAAAAAATATCGTTGGTTCCATACTTATTGAGTGAAAAAAAAAACATAAAAACCGAATTTTCATCACTCGAATTATAACCGAGATTATAACATTGTTGAATTGAACATCGAAAGCTAAACATGTCGACATCGATATTTATTACCTCTAACATCGATGTCGAAAACATCGAACATCGGTAACAGAACATCGATGTTTCAGAAACATCGATGAACATCGCCCAGCACTAGTTCACGAATGTTAGAAAGATAAGCACTAGTCGTGACGTAACGGTCAGCGGTCATTAAACATACTTTAGTTATGATCAAGTCCCTGTCATAAGTTTCCTTTGCCAAACCATTCACAATTTCCATCAAAAAACACTGCTGTCGCGAATTCGTATACGCAAGTACCGAGAAAGAAGCGGCTTAAAGTCCCAAAATATTTGCATACTCCTTCGACTCATTGATTCCGCACTAAAACTGGAAAAATTATGTATAGCTGCTTTCAAACCAGAAAATGTATATCGACAAAATGTACAGCCCGGTAGCAACTTCTGATAGAATATTAATATTCTTTCTTTACCCAACCATTCTTTCTTGAACTCTTCTTTTAAAATTAAATTTAGATAATTTAGCTAATTCGGAGGCTAATGCCTTTTAAACTTGGCATGAAATAATAAAACTTGGCCAATGTAATTTATGGCTCTGACTTTATTCGATAAGAAACAAACACCTTTAACGCTTCTGTTTACAACACATAAAAATATTTAACAGATATTTAAAATTACTTTACTTATTAATATTGTAACAAACATATTTGAAGCTTCTTTATAATCATAAACAATAAATATTGCAAAGTGAGCGTTTTTTTCCTGAAACGAACTTCAGATACTGAAGTGGTACTGCCCAAGTAGTAGTGATTCAGTAATTAAGACAGGATTTTAGCCGAAAAAGCAAATATTTTGGATACCTTCAAGATCCATCCCCCCCCCCCCCCCACAGTTTTCGAGATCGCTAAACCTGAATATCATGTCAACACTGCTTCCACCCTCTCGAACTGACTGCCAAAAACCACTCCTTTTTAGGCCTCCTCGTACGGACGCTACAAACCTATATTTTTTGATGGAAATAGTGGATGATTTGATAAAAGAAGAAGAATTATGGAAGAAACTTGACAGTGACCACACTTGGAGGTCAATTCTGCCCTCCCAGGTAAAAAAATATTTCTTCTATATTTCAACTTCAAACGTTTCTCTCCTTCATTTTCGTGGATGCTAATCATAAAAAATAATTTAAAATGACTTTGACCCTTCCTACCTCTTTGAATGGCCAAAAATCACCCCTTTCTCGATCTCCGCACACGAATGCGCGACAGCAGTGTTTTCTATGGAAATTGTGGTTGATTTGGAAAAGGATAAATTAAAGCTGCTTGGGACTTGACCATGGCTACCCGTAGGCAGCGATTCTACCATCCCAAGGTTAGACAAATTAATGATTATACTATAATTCATACTGACTATACTATAATTCAACTTTAAAGTTTATCCCCCCTCCGTTTTCGAGTCTACACACTGTTCTTTGAAAAATAAACATTAGGTTGTTTCTTAAACAATAATTGATATGTTTGGCTCGAACCTGGAAATATATCCATGAACACGAGAACATGCTCTGTAAATAATCCAAGACTCTGCTACCAAATGGTTATACAGTGCAAAGCGTACGTACAGTTGAGTGGATTTAATTGATATTTCACATTCATGCCTGGTGGTCGGAATAACGTTCCATGCAAGATACATGGCATTATATTATCGATGGCAAGCAAAATAAAATAGTAATTCTTGCCTTTCTACATTTCAGCGGGCTGACATTACCCAGACATAAAAAGGGGTTGGCAAAAAGGGTCGCACTGGCCTACTTGCTTGGCATTAAACCTCCCCTTTACTACTACTGCTGTTTCTCAGACTGTATACGTATTTATAGATTGCAGCTCTGTAATGCGCTGTCGCTGTTGCAACAATCTCTGCGCACTTGGTGCTCAGCATCGAATCACCTTGTGTTGGGTTCCTGGCCACAGCAATATATATGACAACAAGACTACTGATGCGCTCGCGAGGGAGGGCACAAGCATGTCTGTCGAACTAGCAGAGAATACTATGGCTAGACCACTGGGATTAGTCGAAGAGGAGATAGATCGGATAGCTAAACAACTTGCGCAAAGCAGATATACAGGGCTGATAACCTGTAGTATTTCCAGGCAATTGACGGCAGGAAAACCACAGAGCTATTACAGCACAGGCGGAAGAACCAAGAAACATCACGCCCGTAGTCACCGGACATAGCCTGTTCGGTAGACACGCTGAAGATATGCAAATACCAGCTAACAACTTCTGCAGAAGTTGCAGAGATGAAGAAGAGGAGGAAAGTATTGAGCATTTCTTGTGTGAATGCCCCGGCCTCGTGAGAAGAAGGTTTAATGCCATGGGCAAACCATCTGGAGGAAGTGAGCAGCCTGCAACTGGGTGGACTTGCTAAGTTTCTTAACAGCAGTGGCTGGTTTGAATAAGTTGTCAAGATTCTATCTATTATGGTCTACGTAGCGTTAACCATCAGGAACCTGATGCGGATAAGTTCCGCGGAACATGTGTGGTACCACAACGGTCCTTATAGGGCTACGGGTGACTGTTTGGACTATGCCACTCTAACCTAACTTAACCTAAGGCCAATTTTGCAGTATTAAATTTTTTATAATTTTAAGATCTCATATAGCGAGAACGAGAAGCTGCGAGACTCTCGCAAAACGAGACGCGAAAATATCCTGTGTGAGAGTATTTTTAAAAGTGCAAGATTTTCTTTTTCGTAAAACACTAAAGTTGCTGCAACTAAAAAATTGTGAATGGAGAGATAAAACCGATGTAATAATTTGATGTTCAGATAGGTGGCAGCAAAGGGTTCAAAGAAAACGGTGTTTCATATTCAACATCAAACTATATTCTGAATCTTAGTCCATGTCGCCACATACATAGTTGTTCCACTTACGCTAAATGTTTATATTACATATTTGTTATATCGACAGTATTGTTATACTAGCTAATCATAATAACTAATTAGAACACTAATACAATATACTAATACAGAGTGTTTTACCCTCACATTACACCTCCCCGGGCAATTTAAGGAATTTACACTTTGTTTTCAAATGGAAATTCCTGCTAATTATAATATGAAAGTAATTAACTCATGTGAAATAATAACTATACTTATAACAAACATTTTCTTAGTCAATAAGAATTCAAGAAATGAAGAAAGAAAAGGAAGAAAATTAGAGTAGTCAGACCTAGAATAAATAGCAGATAGAGAAGAATACGAAAGTAGGGCCGGCCGATTCCTTACTACTAAATTATTACCTAGAAATTACTTAACTATGATATAACTTAGTTCTATTTTTGTGGATTACAATCTCCTTATTACCTTTCATTAGTTTTACATTTGGAGATTCATCCTCGATAACTAAATAAGGACCAAGAAAACAAGGACTTGCGATTTTGTTTCCCACTTCATTTTTTACCAGTACTAAATCGCCTTTTTTGTATTGAATGGGTTTAATTTTTTCATCATAACTTTGCTTTCTTTTAAATTTTGAATGTAATAAGTTAGCTCTTGCATCCTCATGGGCTTTTTGCAACCGATACTTTAACTCAATAGGGTAATTCTCAAAGTTATAAATGGGTTCTAACATATTATTTAGATTATTAGGAATCTGACATTTCTTTCCAAAGACCAGTTCAAAAGGAGTATATTTAGTTTCAGTATGGACTGTAGTATTATAAGAGAAACACCAATAAGGAATCCATGTACTCCACGCTGCATCATTATTTTCGGATTGAATTCTTAAATAGGCACCCAATACCTTATGTGAATTTTCCAAAGAACCAATACTTTCATGATGGTATGCCGTGGAATAAATTTGATTTATTTTTAAAAGCTTACAAACCTCACTCATAGTGGAAGAAATAAATTCAGAACCCCTATCCGTTGCAATTTCCTGTGGAATTCCATACCGTAAGATAAAATTTTCCACAAATGATTTTGCCACAGATACGGTGTCTTTATTTTTTATAGGATATGCTTCCACAAATTTTGTTAACTCACACTGTAAAGTCAGGATGTATGCAAATTCATTTACATCTGTTGGTAGTGGTCCTACAATATCTAAATATACTTTTTGAAAAGAATAATTGGCTGTCGACGTAATAACCATGGGCTGTCTAGTATAACGATTGCAATGCTTTTGTTTTTGACAAGTGTCACATTTTCTTACAAAGTCTGCAACATCGTTATCTAGACCTGGCCAAAAGTAATACTTTTTTATATTATTTGTCATTCTATTTATGCCTGCATGTCCACTTGTGGGAAGTAAATGAAAATCATTCAAAATAATTCGTTTCTCATCATTATCTATTATTTTGCTAGCTCCTTGTACAATATTTATACGGGGGCCCCCCCAATTAGGATTACTATTTATTTCCTTACCTATCCATTTAATAAACATTTTATTTTTCTCATTTTTTAAAATATATAATTCATTTATATTTGCTTTCTTAGTTATTTTGGCCAAATCTCTCAGCATTTCGTCTCGCGCCAATGCCGATCGAGTATTTTGACTAAAGTACAAACTAAGTTGCAATGGAACATAATAAAAACTCCCCAAGTGTTCAGTTATATCTTTTGACAATGTTTTTATTTTGGACGATGTCGTTAAAACTAACTCAGTGCAATTTTTAGGTTGTTTAAGAACTTCCACAATATCTGGTTGATCAGGCCAAACATTAAGGTTATCCTTGTCCAACACACAATCTTGCTCTTTCATACTCTTACACTGTCCTTTGGTCAAAACGGCAATCATGTCATTATTCATGCTTTTCAATTCCTCAGATGTCAAGATAATTCTTGATAATGCATCCGCGGTGACATTTTCACTTCCTTTCACATACTCAACGTAAAAATCATATTCCTCAAGGCCTAATCGAAATTTTGTTAACCGGCTGGATGGGTCAGTAAGGCTAAATAAGTATAATAAAGGTTTATGGTCAGTTACTATTTTAAATCTGCGTCCATATAAATAAGGCCGAAAATGCTTTACAGCCCAGTAGATAGCTAAAAGTTCTTTGTGAATAATAGGGTAATTTATTTCCGCTTTATTTAAACTTCTACTGGCGTACGCCACTGGTCTATTATTTTTATTTGAGAGTACTGCTCCAATAGCTGACTTTGACGCATCAGTTTGAAGTATAAATTCATTTTTCTCTGCAAAATCAGGATACTGTAAGACTGGATATTGACTTAGTGCGTTCTTTAGGATTTTAAATGAGTTGTTACATTCATCCGTCCATTCAAACCTTGCATACTTTCTGCACAATTTGTTTAGGGGTACAGATAGCTCCGCAAATTTCGGAATAAACTTTCTGTAGTAATTTGCAAAAGCCACGAAACGTTTAACTTCGTCTGAATTTTTTGGAACGGGATATTCGTCTAAAGCTTTAATTTTTTCAGGATCAGGAGATATTCCTTTATCACTAATAATGTGACCTAAATAAAGAATTTCTTTCCTTAAAAACTCGCATTTTAAGGGATTTAGTTTTAAATTTACTTTACGAAGTCTAGTAAAAACGTCCATAAGGTTTTTGTTGTGTTCCTTAAGATTTCTCCCGAATACTATTAGATCGTCAAGGTAAACAAAACATTTTTCGTAGTTTAGACCTGCCATTGCAACTGTCATTATCCTAGAAAAGGCACTGGGGCTAAGTTTTAGCCCCATGGGCAATCTTTTCATTTGCCATTGCCCCCGATCAGTTGTAAAGGCTGTCAATTTTCTACTTTGTTCATCTAGTTCCACTTGATAATACCCCTGACTTAGATCTAAATGCGAAAAATAAAGAGCTCCCGCAAGAGAATCCAAAATATCAACCACATTTGCAATAGGCCACTTGATATCTACTAAACTACGGTTTAAAAATCTGTAATCTAAAACCAATCTGCTACGTTTCTCTCCTGATGTCTCACTCTTTTTCGGTACCAGTAAAACAGGCGACGACCACTCACTCTGCGCACTCTCAATTATATCATTATCGCACATTTGGGAAATTTGCTTATTTATTTCCTCCCTCTGGGATTGAGGCAGTCTATAAGGTTTTATATAAACTGGTTGAGTGTTCGGTTTGACTTGAATTGACTGTTTATAAATATTTGTTACAGATAATTTATCCCCAGGCATATGAAATATGTCTGCAAATTTAGCACATAATTGATCTATTGAATCTTTCTCTTCTTTATTCAAGTAGGTAAGTTTAAGCATGTCAAATAACTGTTTTACTCGATTAACTGAAATATTTTGAGAAGTAAACTGACAACAATCATAATTGTTGAGCTTCTCAGTTTTAGGTAAGCAATTTCTCAAGCGTACTTCACTTTCCCGTGTATTCAAAATTTTAACCGGAACTTTCCCATTCACTGGTTGTGCAATCACTCCTGCTACAAACACACCCTGGCATAACTCACTTGGCATAACAACACATTCCTCATTTAACCCTGTCTCAAGGTACTGAATACTTTCACACCTTGCAGGTAACACTAATATATGACTACAACAAGCATTTAAGTCTAAAATAACATTCTTTCCCTCATTGAAAAGATCTAAAGTATTTTCCTCATAGTTTAATTTAGCTTTATACTTCCCTAAAAAATTTCTCCCAATTATACCATCTGTATGACATTCCAACGAATCAAATACATAAAACTTTTCCCTAAATTGTATGTTTCCTATAGCGAGATTTAAGTATACATAACCTACGGAACATACTCTACCCCCTATGCCATTTATTTCAAGATTTTCCTTATGTAAAGGTATACTTGCATCTAAATGCTCTAACTTAAGCGCACACAATGACGCTCCCGTATCTACTAAGAATCCTAAACTTTTGTTGTTTACTCTAAAAGAAACTGAATTTGAGTAATTTTCGGAGTAAGTAAAAATATTATTATGACTATTCCCTTCTACTTTAGGGACGAAAAAATGTTTGCTCCCTAGAAACATCATACGGCAACGTTTCCTGACCTGCATTAATGTCTTGGTCAGCAAAATTTATTTGTCTCCGCGAATTTCCACGATAACCGCGAGTAAACGAACGTCCTCGGTGTCCCCCCTGAAAACGCTGACTTTGCGGATTGCTATTACCATTACCTAAGCGAGAATTATTTTGTTGATAATTAGAAACATGATTGTTATTTCTATTAGTTACGTTTCTATTGAAATTGTTATTAAAATGTCTTCCAGAGTTTCTAGCTCTGTTAAAACCTGCAGAAAAATTTCTGTTGTTTCCTCTTCCTCTAAACATATTGAAAATTTGTTGATTACTGCTTTGAGAGGAAATTTCTTCATCTTGCGCCGCTCTAATGGCATCCTTTAAAAATTCAAAATTTCTAGCAGATATGATTGTGCTGAGTTTATGATTTCTAAGGCCACCTGTAAACCTTTTTATAGCGATTTTTTCGTTTATTGGTCTTAAAATATCAAAAGCTCTTGAATCACCGTCTGCTTGAGAAATTGTCAGATTTACTAAGATATCTTCAAGATTTTTACCAAACTCAGAAACAGTATTATCGCCTTGCTTGGCGGAAAACAATTTTGCCTGAAGGGCGGTATCGGATTGTTTCGTTAAAAGATGTTTTTTTATGTCTCCTAATAATGAATCCATAGAATCGTAACTAGACTTTAATCTCAATTTCGCATTATTTGAAATTCGTGTTTTCAGAATGAATTTAATTAAAATAGGCTTGCCATCATCGTTAAGCATAGAATGATAAAATTCTGCCGCGTCGATTAGTTTATGTGTAATAGCTTCCGAGTCATCCATTACAGGCAAGAGGCTCGTGGCCACTTTCAGGTCAAAAGCCGACATATCTGAATGTATAATTTTCGCGTCCTGGTTATCCCGATTTGTACTTTCCGCGTCTTGGTTATCACTACTCAAACCTTCTGCGAATTGTTTATCAAAATTTATAATTTCCTGATATACTTTTTTAATTTTGTCTATAGTATTTTTAGAATATTCAATGTCTGCTTCGTCGAGTTCAGAATCTTTTATTTTTTGATTAATAGCAGAAACCTCCTCACTCAGTCGAGAGTAAATAGTTTTTGCTTCCCTAACTTTAGTTGAAACGATGGATGTTTTTCGTCTGTCGTAATTTAATTTTCCTAGATAAGTTCTGACATCTGCTAGAGAACTTAAAATTATGTTTAAGTTATCTCCCATGAAAAATATGCAAATCTAATTATTTAAGAGCAAAGTACTTGTTAAAGAGGTCCCTATTTCAATACAATTTACTTAATTCTATAACTTACTTAGTACATTTTTTCTTTTTAATTACTAAATTGCTTAATTTTTTCCATTCTTTACATATCGCCTTGTTTCTTATGTCCATTTTCAGTTTTTTTTTTTTTTTCCCATAAGTGTAATAACCATCTTTATAATTATCCTAAAAAGAACCTAAAAAAAAAAATTTTATACTGCTTCCTCCGTCATTAATTCATCCCTTGATTTTCTTAACTCGCTTCTGTTAATTTCTCTTCGAATAGTTTTTCGTAATTCCTTACGATAACGAAGAATCCCACTATATATGATATACAGGATAACGGCTACTACAAGTGTTAGTAAAAGGTACTCTGACAGCGAAAACCCCTTGTTTGATATTTCGCTCCTTGCGTCTCCATTCGAGGCCTGGTTGATAACTATTTCCTCTTTAGACTTGGCACTACCCATTTTACTCCATATCGGTGCTTTTCTTCTTATGGTTTTTTGGCTGGCAGGATCGCCATGTAATAATTTGATGTTCAGATAGGTGGCAGCAAAGGGTTCAAAGAAAACGGTGTTTCATATTCAACATCAAACTATATTCTGAATCTTAGTCCATGTCGCCACATACATAGTTGTTCCACTTACGCTAAATGTTTATATTACATATTTGTTATATCGACAGTATTGTTATACTAGCTAATCATAATAACTAATTAGAACACTAATACAATATACTAATACAGAGTGTTTTACCCTCACATTACACCGATAAGGAATACAATTATTTTATGGCTTTGCATAATGACGTATAATAAAAAATATTTTCTATCAGTTTTGTATTAAAGTTCTGAAGATTTTAGCGATAAAATAATCTGTAGTATTAAAGTAACCGAAATTCATGGCGCCTATTTGTTCTATTTTTAATTAAGTTTATCTTAAAAATCAATCACCTCTGAATAACATAATACACGTATACTTTTCGTATAAATTTAGATAATCCCTAATATCACATAAAAGAAAGCAGACGCCTAAAAACTCATATATACTTGGAAAAGCCTGTTCAGCGCGTCAAAACATGTTTTAAATAAGTTTTAGGAAAGAATTTGGGGAATCACTTTAAACATCTTCCCTGGACATAAGAAAATAATCAATTTAAAATATTTTCAGATTTATTACATTGTAATTTAGGAAGCAACTTAATTTCGAGGAAAGTTTATGTTTGATTATTTACTTCTCTATCAAGTGATTTTTATCGAACAAATTAGGTTTCGGTATTTTATAAAATGTTCAATTGTTTTAAATTTTATTGCTGATTTTATTTTGAGTAACGTACGTACCGTGCGAGCAAAAATTATTTGCATCAAAGAGGGCTTGGATTAAAAAACGTAGGGCTTGGTTTAGATAATATAATAAGTAGACAAATACAAATTTATTTTTGTTGTTTACAAAATTAACAAAGTGAGAATATACAGAAGGAAAAAGGAAAATAATGCCATGCTCCAAACATAAATTCACACGTCTCTTCATATTTTCGAAAGTGTTAAATACCACATTCTTGGATAATCCTTTCTTGTAATTTTTCTAAATTTGCAACTGATGTTTTAAAAATAGTGTTCTTTAAATAAGGAATAACGAAGTAGTCCATAACCGTTAAACAAGGTGATCTATAGGTGTGAATTCAATGTCTGATCGAAAACTGCTCAGTCTGTCGTCGACAAAATTGCGTAAGTAGTTAATAGTTTTGGCGGCTGTATGGGCGGTTGTACCGTCCTGTTGAAAATATTCAAAACGTAGTTCGTCGTCAAGTAATTGCTCCACAAATGGATTCAAAATATTCTATATCTATCTATTCTCTCTATTATACCGCTGTGCTGTAACTGTGTCATGGAAAAAAATAGGACCAACAATTCTTCTTTGGGAAACAGCTAACCAGACACCAATTTTTTGAGGGTGCAATGTGGACTCTACAAAAAAATGGGGATTTTCACTACTCCACATGCGTGTATTCTGAGAATTCACATAACCGGAGAGGTGGAACCTGATGGCTTCATCCGAAAAAAATTTCAGGTCTAATAAATCATTTCTTTCCAATAAATTTTGGGTAAACCATTGAGAGTAATTCCTGCGTCTTTCAAAATCTGCGGCTTGTATATCTTGGAATACTTGCACTTTATAAGGAAATAAATTTAGCTGCTTCTTAAGAATAGTCCTTCATGTTCCATAAGATTTTCAAACTTCTTGGGACATGCGTCTTATACAATTTGTTGGCGTATTTTGCATTATTTCACGAACGTTTGCAACAAGTTCTTCTGTTCTTACAGATGGTCTTCCTGCTCCATTTTGTGTTGTATAGAACCTGTTTCCCTAAACACAGCCACGGTTCTTTTCAGGAAATGATCAAAATCCCCAGCAATAAAAGCAACGTTAGGAAAATGTTCGTGAAAATCGTCCATGCACAAACCCGGATTGTATTGCCACTCACCAAGGCCCTCTTTGATGCAAATAATTTTTGCTCGAACGGTATATCAGGATGATACAGTCTGTCCCCCTCAGATGGCGCCCCCAAAGAAGACACACGACAAAATAGAAGTGCCCTCATCATAAAACGGATAAAAATATAGGTATCAAATTTAATGGTTATTGTTGGGTATGACTTATCCCGGAAAATCAATAAATTAATAATAAGAGTGTTTGAAACAGAAATTCGATTAATTTTAATATTATTCATTAAAAATGTATTTCAAGTACCTACCTATTACCGAACAAATATTTACAGTATTTAACAAGAGTATAATGTAGGGTAGGTCATAATAAACGAATATGATTAAAAGAAGAGCCGCTTGCGGCTTTAAAATAACGTTTATTCTCAAAATTTTACAATCATTCAAGTGCGTATCATGGTTCATTATAAGCAAGTCAAATTCTATGCTTTAGCTACAACTCAATCATCCACTTAAAAATCACTAAACCCGAAAATCTCTTCAGATCCAAACTAAGAAATTTGTAACGAATTTGTGCTTTATTTAGATGTTTTATATTTCTAATATCAGCTGACGAGTGACGATTTATTTTATGTGAAGGCATGCTCTTCGAAAAAAAAAGTAATTTTCCCAAAATCAGTAACAGCACGACGATGTCAGACTATCTTTAAAGTTAAAAATACGAATAAAAATTACGGACATTTTCCCTGATTTTTGGTGAAAGTAAAATGTAGAAATCCCTCGAGAAATCCCAAATAACCGATTTCGGCCAAAGTTTTCGTTCGAAAAGTTTACATAACTTTAGAACGCAAAGTCAAAATATAGGAAAGAAAGAAAAACTCAAAGTCTTCCTCTACAAAATTTAATAGAAATCGATTCTTTAGGGGTATCTACATGTTTCGATCGTAGAAACGTTCATCTTCAGGAGACAGAAAAAATTTATATTGGGCTGATGGTATTAGCAGAAGAGAAAATGGTATAAAACCTTAATGGAACTTTTATGGCATTGAAAAATTGAAATTTAGAAGTGACGTATATAAAAAAAGTTGAGGAGAGTTAAAACACGCATGTGAAGAAAGTTGGTAAAGGAAGTATAAACAACCAAAGTAAAAGAGGATGGAGTTGGTTGTTTATACTCCTTTACCAACTTACTTCACATGCTCAGCGTGTTCTTCTAAATAACTTTTAATTGGCTTATTAGAAAATAATAAAATTTGGTGTACTCGTCCATTATACAAGGATCCTCAAAAAATAATAGGGGAGACTGAGGGCTAATTGGACTGTTTTAGGGTCTAATTGGACATTTCATAATTTCTCTTTTATTTTTAATATTATATAAACATACTTTTACATTACGGTATATAGAGCACATAGAGCATTTTTAGGTACACAAGAAATTTTCAATTATTTTAGAAACCATAAAATTTTAATTATTTTTTTTTTTTTGTAATTTTCTTATGTATGTCCAGTTAGTCCCCATAACCGGGTCTAAACGGACATTCTACGGGACTAATGGGACACAATGAAAAACAAATCATTTTAATCATTTTTATTTGTAATTTAACCAAAAATATTATTATTTTACATTACACATGCTCAAATCATCATTTAAACTTACGACTGACACTGCTAGTTCAGTAATGTCATCTTGAACGGTGTTAAAATTTTTTCAATGTCTTGAATATCAATCCGTGACTCATCAACTTTTTCAGGATAATAAAACCTAAAGGAACCACATTTCTTGCGTAAAAAATGACTTTGGTCTCTGCAATTTCATTTACAATGTCAAGGTAATGATGGAGGTTTCTTTTTGTTAGAAATTTCACTAAAACAAAATTATTTAGTTTTAAGTTCAATTCTTATTAAATTCATTTTCAGAAGATGAGTCATGTAAAAATATTTCTTCACTGGATCCTTCATAACGTTCACTTTGAGTTTTCTTTGTTTTTTTTTTTATTTTCACATTTTCTTTTTCTTCAGATTTTTTGGTAGAATTTTCAAGTTCACCTCATACATTATTTTTTACACTGCTGGGCTTCTTGTTTCTTTCTACTGCCAAACGTTCAAGTTAAAAGAAATTATATAGGTATTGTTATTCCAAAGTCACTGTGATGACATTCCATACGGCGGTAAACAGTCTCAAAGAGACCGACGTTTACCGCCGTATGGAATGATGGGAATGTCATCACACTGACATTGGATAAATTATAATTAGTACCTGAATATTTAGGTTTCACTATTATAGCTTGTTTTTCTAGCCATTTAGGTTGCCCGGGGTCTAATTGGACTTTCCAATTAGCCCCAGTGTATCATGTCCAATTAGTCCCTAGCATCAACTAACCACAAAATTGGAAATTATTGGGTTTATCGCTACCGGCGGTACAAAATCAATTTATTTTTATCAATCTACACTAAATGTGAAACAGAACTTGCCTGCCAAACTTAAAAACATATTAGTCGTTACCAGACACACTCAAAAATTCAACTGTTTATTTTTTTTTAACGGACCTCCAGAACATGTTGTTGGTATTTAAATTTCATCATGGCGGATTTACGTCAATACCGGTTTTTATTTAGTTACAAAACAAGAGGCGCCATCTATGTGCAAAACTGCAAAACCGTAAGACCGTTGCCAAGGATTCTACAGAACTTGTCCCATTAGACCCTTGTCCAAATAGCCCCCACTCTACCCTACCCTTTATTTTTTTTCCCAAAAAAAATTCCAAAACCTGTCAAATTAATAGAGGAGTCAATATTTGAGGATAACAAGATTTACAATGGATTTCCTATGGCCATTTTGGCCGATCACCATGCACCCGGTTTAGCGAACCCACACTATACTTTTAATTTAAATAGGGTCAATACATTAATCCATGTACAAAATTTCGTCATTCCCAGCGAAATAGTTTTTAGGCTTTCGGGCCAACAGATTGAGAAACCGAACGAAATTGGGGAACATGTTTTTCGTGATCTAGCGATCCAAAAACGTCGACAACTGATATTATTTCTCTCTTTTCCGCGATTTCAGTACTTAATTCTAATATGACATTATCTTATACTTTTAAGACTTTATCTATAAAAATTCAATTAATTTACTGTCCAGCTCCTTTTATTGATATCATCGTATCCATTAATACTTTTTTATAAATGCTTAAATAGGTTAAAGTTTCTTAAACAGTAGCTCAAGAAGGCGGATTAGGCAAATGAACAAATAATAATTACATAATTCTTTTCCTAATATAGAAGTATTGGAAGCGATTTAATTGCAGAAACAATGATATTTAATAATGCGCTTAAAAAACAGCGATGAAATTTTAAGATTGCACCTCGATTTACACCTATTCGTTTTAAAATGATAAGTACTTTTGGATCTTCGTACAGTGACGTAACCAAAGGGGAGCAAGGGAAGCGATCATCCTCTCAGCCTCTTCCTGATCAGTGCCCACCAGCTACCAACCCATGTAATCAGCCAGTGGCGTAGCTACCATAACGCCAAACCCCGCGGTGGCGGGGGGCCCGAACGGACAGGGGGCCCGTTCCCGTTCGAGCCGAAAAAAAAACAATAATCGTAATAAAACCTTTAAAAGCAACCCCAAACCTTAAAAATATAGAAAATAGGTCATTTAATTCTTTAGTTTGGCCCCTGTTTTTAATTTTAATTATATTTGTTGACTATTCTTTTCGACATTGGTATTAATTAATTAAACAACCGTTTTAAAGGCATAAAGGATACAGTTATCAAAATTAGTTTCTTTAGTCCCCCCATTTTGATAGCAATGATGGAGGAAGGATTATTTGAATCAGCTGAAGCTTTGCAACAATGTTACCCTCGCGATGTTTCCTCAGAATTTCCATTACAAATTATTGCCTTATCTCAGCCTCTAAAAGACAAAATAGGTACATTTAAAGACATTAGAGAGCTGGCAAATTTTTTAATTGTAGAAAATGATACCCTAGCATCAAATTTGTATGGTATGTACTGCTCTAAAATTATTCTTGACGCTCCCTGTCGCCCAAAATCGACTAAGTAATTTGGCATTGCTTAGTATAGAGGCAGCGGAAGCTGCAGTAATGGACAAAACCGAAATAGTTAGGGTTTTTGCGGAAACTAAGTCCAGAAGAAAGCAATTTCTTGGATATTTTGATTAGTTTGATGTTTTATTGCAAAGCTTTTTTTCATAATTTATAATAAAATATATACGACTATTTTACTTCATAAAATATATATTTATTTTTTGTTGTTGTTTGTTCTTGTTACATTACCTATATACGGTAAAAATGTTCCATTATGTATTTTTTAAATATCTATGTTTTTTGTTTGTTTACTTTTTGATTATATTATTAGCTACAATCATCAGTACCGACAAGCATGCTTTTGTAGTTGTAGCTACTTATTAATTGTTATGAATCAATGTTTTATTTAAATGTTATTAATACACGTTATTACTTGTTTATTTTCTACCCTTGTCCATATGGAAAATGAAAGTGTGAGGTTATATTTTGAATGTTATTGCTATCTTGAAACGTAACTAATTTTGGGGTGATAAAATTTTGAAGGGGGGGCCAAAAGTTAGGTTTGGCGGGGGAGCCCAAAATCTGAAGCTACGCCACTGTAATTAGCAGTAGTTTTTTTTTTAAACTTTAAACTAAATCCTTTATAACACCTAATAAAATCAAATTTCTCCAAGAACACACCTGTCATTTATGGCACCCTGTTGAAGTCTGGTCTATTTAAGGTGTTGGCTACAGAGACAGGACTGGGCTAACTTTTAATCACCATTTTTTTTAACTTGTAAAGGATGTCTTAATGGTTTATTAGCATAATGACTAATCTTCGTTATGGCATTTGTTTTTAGTGATACTGCTCACAGTACTTATTCCGGTCCATTTTCATCCTGCAGTAGCGAGCGAGTTGTTAGATAGATCTGTAGAGCTTCGAGACTTATCATGTAGCCCTTTCTTTTTCAGACACTTGATTGTAACTTTTGTTGTATTTTTATTGTCAAAACTGCTTGTTTAATGTATAAAAAATATAAAACTGAATTGTTTATCTCTATTCATATAAAATACAAGGCAAACATTTCTTCGTACCTTACCTATTCCTCAGTCTTATCAGATCAGTAAATCTCTAATATACAGGGTGTTTCATTAAAGGTGGCCACCGACCATATCTCGGAAACTACTAGGCATAAAAACTTGGAAAAAAAATTATGATTAAAGCGGCCATGAGAAAATTCTGGAAATTACTTTTAAGTTCCTCATTTCGCCGCAAGGGGGCACAATTAAAAACTTTTTTTTTAAATTCTAAATTTCCCCAAAAATTTCCATATTAAGGTATAACTCTGATTACATCATCGAAAAGCTTAGACAATTCTACATCATTTTGGTTTAAGGCTCATTGGCGTACCGACCTTGATAAGAGTGGATGGGGGAAGCTATTGAATGTGTAAACATTAAAATCGCTGTAACTTCTAAACGACTTATCCGATTTTACTAAATTTAAGTTTGTTTGGAAGGGAAAGGTAAGTATCTTCAATCGCCGTATCCAACAGTGTACAATAGTGTTTAATAAAATTGCTAGAGGTCGCAAGTTGTAATAATAACAGTTTTTTTCGATTTTCTCCCGAAAATTCAAATGTGAAGACTAAAAGAATAAAATTGCTAGAGGGCGCAATTTGTATTAAAAAATTATTGTTTTTGCAATAACTCTGAAACGAACAAGGATATCGAACTGCGGTTTTCACATCTTCTCTTGCAAATTTCATCTACTTTTTGATTATGATGTCATAGTTATACCGTATGATTTGATATTTCGGGATAAAATCGAAAAAACTGTTATTATTACAAATTGCGCCCTCTAGCAATTTTATTAAACATTATCGTGTACTGTTGGATACGGCAATTGAAGATACTTACCTTTCCCTTCCAAACAAGCTTAAATTTAGTAAAATCGGATAGGTCGTTTAAAAGTTACAGCGATTTTAATATTTACACATTGAATAGCTTCCCCCACTCTTATCAAGGTCGGTACACCAATGAGCCTTAAACCAAAATGATACAGAATTGTCTAAGCTTTTCGATGATGTAATCAGAGTTATACCTTAATATGGGAATTTTCGGAGAAATTTAGAATTAAAAAAAAAATTTTAATTGTGCCCCCTTGCGGCAAAATGAGGAACTTAAGAGTAATTTCTAGAATTTTCTCATGACCGCTTTAATCATAATTTTTTTTCCAAGTTTCTATGCCTAGTAGCTTCCGAGATATGGCCGGTGGCCACCCTAATGAAACACCCTGTATTGAGGTATGAAGATTTTTAATCATTTACTTTACATACTTAAGAAGCCAGTATATGTGTGTGTATTTAAAGAAATATGGTTCTTATCCAAATAGTGGTTGTTATCAGGGATAGTTGAACTAAATCCTGGATCCGCTCGTGCACCAGTTTAGATAAATATTCTACTAGAAAACTGGAATAAATCAAACCTAATTCTTACATCAGGATTTACCAGTTTCAATTTTGTCACGTAATTTCAATAAAACGATAATGTAGAACAATTCGCAGCTATTGATATAAGAAGTTCGCTAACCAGCGGAGCGTCGCTTGGTGTGCTAAATGGTCAAAGTAAAAACATATACAGGGTATCCGGGAAAATGTGGAAAATCTCCCGGGTATGAAAAAAACACGTGAAGAGAATACTACAAGGTCATATAAACTTCTTTCGTATCGGCCTCCTCTTCGGAGATATGGGCTTCCAAAGGGCTCCCATGGAATTAAGTTTTTGACACATAATTATTAAACCAACAAGTATATTTCAATTTTTTTTTGATAATATGTAGACCAGGTAAGAGCCTTCAAATTACTATCCCAGAAAGTGTTGCGAATTACTCACAGCTGCAGGGACGTACTCGCTGTGATACTAATGTGCCCATTTTTTTTACGCCCTGTATGATAAAAACTTTGGACAACGTTTTTTACATACCTTTAACTATTGACTAAAAATTAAGTACTTTTCATTCATGTCGCTAATCCTAACAGTTTTCGGAAAAACGTCATTTTTAACATATTTGCATCATGTATATTTAGCGTATTTTAATAAAAGATACATCTTTATTCCTATAAATTATAAATGTTCACTTTTAACAGCTTAATATTAATACATGATGGCAATAAAATGACGTTTTTCTGAAAACGGTTAGGATTAGCGACATGAATGAAGAGTACTTAATTTTTAGTCAATAGATATGTAAAAAACGTTGTCCAAAATTGTTATCATAAAGGGCGTAAAAAAAATGGGCACATATTAGTATCACAGCTAGTCCGTCCCTGCAGCTGTGAATTGCAACACTTTCTGGGACAGTAATTTGAAGGGTCTTACCTGGTATACATCATATGAAAAAAAAATTGAAATATACCTGTTGGTTTAATAATTATTATGTGTCAAAAACTTAATTCCATGGGAGCTCTTTGGGAGCCCATATCTCCGAAGCAGAGGCCGATCGAAAGAAGTTTATATGATCTTGTAGTATTCTTTTTACGTGTTTTTTTCATATCCGGGAGATTTCCCATATTTCCCGGACACCTTGTAGATGGTGGTTTAGCATGGAATTGTGGGTATATTTTAAGTTAAATTTTAAAGCCCAGACCTGTCTATCTGTCCATTTTTTAAATAAAATCATGTAGTTTTTTTTTCAATATAGCCTTCTAATTAGCCGACAATCTGTGACTAATAAACTATTATCCTATGCTACTGCCCTTTAAAAATAAATTAATACTGTTCAATGATCTGGTACCAATAGATACCACCTGTCATTCATAAACGCCTTTAAAATGTGTTGACAACATTGTTTGTAGAAGAGAGGCGGTGAAGAGCTGGGTGGGGGCAGAGAGTAGGGATTAGATAGGTCATTTGTTATTTGTCGATGCATCGATGTATTTTAATCGTTTTGTTAGGCCATAATTTTGTTTATAAAATAATTATTTTGCCGTTGCATTTAGATTTTGATTATACCTTATACCTTTGTTTTCAGTTAAGGTGTGAGCTAGGAATAATTAGATTTGTGATTTGTTTTGTAATTCTAATTCTAAAAAAAAAAATTCGATACATCGCAAATATCGCTGTTTTTTCGCGATACATTTTCTGTGCACATTCCTAAACGGAAATAAGTGGAACAACGTCATCATGGCCTCATACCAATGTTGTGGCGGGCACATCTTTGGGGACGGATCTCTTTAAGAAGAAAGATTTAAATTTCTCGCATTATGTAAGCTAAAGTCAAATTAATCTAAGAACTCGCCGCATCACCTGTCATTATTGGCACCCTGTTGAAGTCTGGTATATTTTACGTTAAGCGGTTGGCTACAGAAACAGAACTGGACTAAGTTATTTTACCTTCGCCTTCACCATCTGTTAAATTTTGTAAGGGAGTCTTAATATTTTGTAAATATATAGCGTAGATACTAATTTTATTTTTATAAAATAAAATATTAACAGACCCGTACCTACCAAAATAAGTATGTGAAAACATTATAAAACTAAAGCAAAAATAGATATATTTATGTATTTAATATACAAGGAAAAAAATAATACATATTTTTCGAGGTGTAAGCATATTATTGGGAACCCTTTTGGTATTGTTACTTTTGTGGGAATTTTATATATTATAGGGTTTCATAACTAAGGGGCTGTAGGTACAGCAACAGGAGATAGTGTATTTAAAAATATGTCATTTCATTATATTTCTTATACGGTTAAAGAAATACAGGGTGATCCAAGTAAATATTAACTTTATAAAATTGACCATGATTTGATGTTAAGCGGATATGAATCAAATTTTGTGTAGTTATGTTTTTGAGGGCAAGAAGAAGGATTCCATAATGAGGTTTAAAATAACTCCTAAAGAACGCTAGCTACACAATATAAGTTTAATACATTTTCGCATATATTTTTTTTCTCTCACATTTCACTAGATGGCAAGAAACATTTAAATAAACACCTTTTCTAACGAAACGTATTTATTTTTAAAGGTTCGTTCTTAGGCATAAAAGATATATTTTCAAGTCTACTATCTCCTGTTGCAGTATTTGCCCCTTAGTTATGAGGCGTCCTGCATATAACGATAAGTAAATGGTTTACCTAGGCACTTTATTGATTTGATAATAGATGAGTTAACCAAAATGGTGTTTGTACTCACTATTAAACTTAAATAATAAATACCAAAAAAAGCTATCTCCGAAATATATAAAATTTAAAAGTAAAATGTTTAAAACACACACTTTACAAAAAACAGCCACAGAAACACTTAAAAAACATCAAAATCGGAGGAAAATAAATATATTACCTGACGCGTGAGCTTGTTACGGCCCACTGCTGATCTGGGAACTTTAACGACGAAACCAGATCAGCTGTAATTGTAAAATGTTGTTGTCTTCTGTCGAAACGCTTTGTTTTAAGAAAAAGTTAACTATACAGCGTAAGTTTGGCAAATAAAGCGGAGGGGCCAAATTTGTATGTATGTTGATTTACTTCAGAATGGAATACGATTTTTTCAATAGGTTTATTTCTTATTGTTTCATCTATAGGTACCAAATAATTCATACCGTATCTTAAAACTTTTTAAATGTTAAAATGGTAATGTAAAAAAGGTAAAATTGACCAATTAAAATATTTCACGTTTCAAGTTAACTGAAAAATAAAACCTGAAAGCACCAAACGGATGTATTAAAACGAATCAATTATTCGGTCATAAGAAGACATGTCACCAACATTAATGTTCATCAGACTCAGACAATAATAGTAGGTAGGTATATTGTTTATGCACTACTGCCTAGGTCAAACGTTTGTCAGTTCAGTATTAAATAAAGGGCAACCTATCATATTTATAAACAAGATGGCACTCTACGGAGGATTGTTATACGATTTTGGTCTAAATTGATTTAAGGGGGTTCTTGAATATGCAGATAATGAATTTAAAATTATTAGTTTTTGAAAAATTAAAATAACGGAACCGAATATGGTGGTAAAAGTTATTTTATGGTAAGTATATAGTTTTGATGAATTTTGTGTTCGGTGGTTTTTGAGGTTATACATAACGAGTATGTATTTACTGTAAAAATTAAAGATAGTGGATCAAACATTGCAACCTCAGTAGGTAATTATAACCCTAAATTATATAAAAGAAAGAATGAAAAAATATGATATCTATAAATTATATAATATTCTTACAGTGTAAGCAATGGTCGATAACGAATAGTGAGATTATGTCCATTGCTTGCAATGTAAGAATCTATTCCATCAATCTCACAGAAAATATTCTTACATTTCAAGCAATGGACGATGACGGATAGTGAGATTACGTCCATTGCTTGCAATGTAAGAATCTATTCCATCAATGCCACAGAAAATATTCTACAGTGTAAGGAATGGACGATGACGAATAGTGGGATTACGTCCATTGCAGCTAGCAATGTAAGAATCTATTCCATCAATGTCACAGAAAATATTCTACAGTGTAAGCAATGGACGATGACGAATAGTGGGATTACGTCCATTGCTTGCAATGTAAGAATCTAGTCCATCAATGTCACAAAAAATATTTTACAGTGTAAGCAATGGACGATGACGAATAGTGGGATTACGTCCATTGCGTGCAATCTAAGAATCTAGTCCATCAATATCACAGAAAATATTCTACACTGTAAGCAATGGACGATGACGAATAGTGGGATTACGTCCATTGCTTGCAATGTAAGAATCTAGTCCATCAATGTCACAGAAAATATTTTACAGTGTAAGCAATGGACTATGACGAATAGTGGGATTACGTCCATCGCTTGCAATGTAAGAATCTATTCCATCAATCTCACAGAAAATATTCATACATTGCAAGCAATGAACGATGACGGATAGTGAGATTACGTCCATTGCTTGCAATGTAAGAATCTATTCTATCAATGTCACAGAAAATATTCTATAGTGTAAGCAATGGACGATGACGAATAGTGGGATTACGTCCATTGCTTGTAATGTAATAATCTATTGCATCAATCTCACAAAAAATATTCATAAATTGCAAGCAATGGACGATGACGGATAGTGAGATTACGTCCATTGCTTGCAATGTAAGAATCTATTGCATCAATCTCACAGAAAATATTCATACATTGCAAGCAATGGACGATGACGAATAGTGGGATTACGTCCATTGCTTGTAATGTAAGAATCTATTGCATCAATCTCACAGAAAATATTCATACATTGCAAGCAATGGACGATGACGAATAGTGGGATTACGTCCATTGCTTGTAATGTAAGAATCTATTGCATCAATCTCACAGAAAATATTCATACATTGCAAGCAATGGACGACGACGGATAGTGAGATTACGTCCATTGCTTGCAATGTAAGAATCTATTCCATTAATGTCACAGAAAATATTCTATAGTGTAAGCAATGGACAATGACGAATAGTGGGATTACGTCCATTGCTTGCAATGTAAAAATCTAGTCCATCAATGTCACAGAAACTATTCTTACATTGCAAGCAATGGACGATGACGGATAGTGAGATTAGGTTCATTGCTTGCAATGTAAGAATCTATTCCATCAATGTGACAGAGAATATTCTTACAGTGTAAGCAATGGACGATGACGATTAGTGTGATTACCTCCATTGTTTGCAATATAAAAGTATATGCTGTCAAAGTTACAGAAAATATTCTTGCATTGTAAGCAATGGACGATAACGAATAGTGTGATGACGTTAATTGCTTCCAATGTAAGAATGTTTTCTGTAATGGTGAAGGAATGGTGACGTTACGTAAATAGGAATAGCGCTTTATAGGACTTGATCTAGAGCAACATGTATCAAACTCAAAGTGGAACTGTATTGTCGAAAGAGTTTTCGTAAATTACAAGACATAGAGTTGGTCGCCGAGCATTTCTTTAGTTGCTCTAAAAGTTGTCCGTTTAAAAGTACCTTTTTATGCAGGGTAAATGCTTTGCTTATCACACCATAATTCATTAGTGCATAAATCCTGATTATGCCCGCGGTTAACCAAAAAGCATCGCGCTAAAGATCGCGTGGTCGTGTGGCTGCGGTTAGCACTTCACTTCTGTCTGCTTAGTTTGTGGACTAATGTGTGACTAATTTTTGTACAGGAAGTAGTAAAGCCATTGTACAGCTCATTATTTAACTATATATACAAAGTGTTTATTATCTTAAATGTTTGAGTATCTTGGCAACAATTTAACCTAACGAAACGATGAGTGCATGATAATTTATTGAAACCTAAACTGTGCTTTTATTTATAAAGTTAAGCTAACTTAAGAATAACGAAATTTTGTATAGTAAAATGAGTATTTATTAATTTTTCAAGATGGTGGCTGGGCGCCATGCCAGTCAGTTTAATAGTTTCTAAATTGTGTGTATCCTAAGAATTTTGTCAACTTACTGTGAGTGCCTCTAAATTTATAATTTTATGATTAGAAACGATTTTTCCCTTACACATTTAATTTTTCGCGGAAATATAATAAATAGCCAAAAAAAACAGCATATAATCTACTAAAATTTTAAATTTAATCCATCAAAATATTTAGAACTTATAGTTTCCAGTATACCTACTCGGGCGCATAAGACAACTATTATAAAAATTACTTAAAACAAATTTTGACATAATTTATTTGCACGATGGCTAGAATGCTTTTCGAGGAAGGCTAATCCAGTCTTGCCAGGGCCAAGCAAATTTTTTTAAATTTAATATGTTTTCAAATATTTTTTTTTAAATTTAACCATAAACTAAGTAAACCCAGACATCCCACCTAAATGGGCTATTGCAAGGTAAGAAATTAATTTATAATTTGTTGTATAACATGATGTAAAAACTTTTTAACCTAAATAACATAATATATTTTTTTTATTGATACCCTATTTCGCTTATTTAAAGTACGCCTCAGCGTGTTTAAATCCCACTTTCAAAAACGCGCGTGTTTTAAAGTTACCATGGCAACATCAACAACCCGTAAAACGTGAATTCTAAATATGTCAACTTTTTAATTATTAATTTAACAGAATTACCTTTTAACGTCAAATAAAATATTTTTTTAAGCAATACACAACCAATGTCAACGGTGACAACAATGAATCTTATGTGACAGATTGGAAGTTATTTTTTGTTCTCCTCATTTTCATGACAACTACAGGTATATCACATCACGAATTCGTCCATTTCACTTACTTACTAAGTTATTATTTCCATTTTTTGTAATATAAATAGCAATAAGTGTACCAATAAAAAAAATAATGTAAAGTATTCGTGGATAACTGATCTTTAAAACACTTGCTCTATTTCAAGCACTCCGGCTGCGCCATCAGGCTTGCAAAATCGCGCGTGTTTAAAAGACCTTAATATCCACTTATACTTTAATATACTATTTCTTAAGTAACTATATAAATAAAAAGTAACAGGCTATTTAGAAGGAATACTGACGAGTGACAACTAAGCATGAAATAACCTAAATATTTTCCAGATCGGAAAAATCTTCTTCTCCAACACTCGAGTTAGTATCGTGAACTGAAAACTCTTTTGCCCTATCTGGGTCAGAAGAACTCTATCACTCTTATGTTCAATTTGCCTTTGCCTCTTTATTGTCTGTTTTGCTGACCTCGGACTGCTATTGCCATCAAGGCTATCATTATTAGTAGTTTTATTTAATTCAATTCGTCCCTCTATAATCTTCAGTAAAATATAAACTGGCAGGCATGTTTTGATCTAAAAGTTTTAAGTTATGAGCAATATATAAAATTTTTCCAGCTCCTTCTGCAAACAACCTATTTCTTTTTTAACAGTGAATATAATAGGTACTAAACGAACTTTCTGTAGCAGTTGTTGATGGTGGTAACCCTAGAATGGCAACAGCTACATTTTTAAGTTTTGTTTTGTTACAAATGCCTTGCCACCAAGTAATACAGTCAGACAGTCGATACTCCACAGATCATTCCTGCCTAAGTGTTTGTAAGCTCAAGAGTAATAGTTTTTTTGTGTTCTCGAAACTGAGGATGGTTTGAAATTAAATTGTCTATGAACTGCATTGCCGTAATATGCTGTACATTATTTACCTCCAATTCAGATTGAACAAAACAAGGGTCCAGTAAATAGGCACCTTAATGGATAGGTTTTAAGATCTTCCCTTTTGTAAACAGGAAAATAAGTTCCTTTTCTTCGTTGAATTGTATTGGCAGAGTACATATATTTCTTTATTATACCGTGGTATTGGTAGCGATTTAATATTATCATTTATAATTTCCGCTAGAGCTATAAAAATCTGAGAAATTATTGCTGCGTCGCCTTCTAAAATCGTTATCCATTTAACAATAGGCTTCTGGATACCTTTTAGCTTTTCAAATCTTATCCAGAAAATATCGTTATTTAAAATATGGTCTCTATCATTTTTAGAAAATTTTACGCCCTCACTCTCCTGGCTGACAATTAATATTTGTAAGGCTTCTTAAGTTATAATCAAACTTTCCACACAATATAAATCGACCCCCAACAAGTTTTGACTGGGAGTTTTAAACTTCTTGCTTTATGATATTTATCCAATTGAATTTTATTAAAGCAGGCGAGATTTTTGTGAGATCCATTAATCTCTTTAATAATTTCTTTACAAGATAGAAATCTTCTCAGTAATAACCGTAATATTTCCGTAATATGTTACCCAAAGGCGAATACTCCTTTGAGGGTAAGTAAGTTACGGAATTTATGGGAATATTCGGTCGTCGCATCACTACGTGTCCCAGCATTTTCCCCAAAAGTTACAGGTTAACGCTATATTAATTTTATGCCGAACTTCTGAATATACCTTGTGTGCCCATGTGCCCATGAGTACATGACTTGAGAATCTTCGTTTGTTTTTAGCGATTTTAGTAAGAGTACGCACTGAGTTATGAATCGCAGGTTTAAATCTAAAGCTGATTTTAAAGTAACTTTTAAAACTTGGATAAATGTATTTTTATAAATTCTAAACTACACATATTAAAGCTCTTCTTTTAAAGATGTCAATTTTTAATTCATCAATTTATATTTGTAATGATAGCAAAAATTATACAAAGTCGGTAATGATCTCAATTACTTAATTATTTCGGATTCAGTTGAGTGCGTCGCGTCGTCGACGGCTGGCGACTGCTGATTGAGAAGGTGGAGTTACATTTACAGATAATGTTGCTTTTAATGTTATTAATTTGTTCGATCCTTATTGTTGACTAAGTGGCCTTTTTGTATTTTGTTTGTACGTTTGTAGTTGCTAACAAGCAGACCCAAGGGAGGGGGGGGGGGCGGGGGAGATACTTAGGTACACACCCTCGCCCCCTCCTAAAGCCTTACTTTAAATCCAAACATAAACAAAATTTTAAGTTTACTGAAGACTGAGTATGAAACACTTTTTGTCTTAATTTCGCGAAATCAAAAAGAACCGGTAGGCAAATAAATAATTATTACCACAAATAAGTAAATATTTATTTGACATTGCAAATTCAAATAAGCCTATTTATTTAATACACGCAATACCGTGCGAGCCAAAATTATTTGCATCAAAGAGGGCTTGGATTAAAAAACGTAAGGCTTGGTTTAGATCACAATGATATGGGGACGATATACCTAACCAAATCTAAGTTAAAATTTTGTCAAATTTATATTATATGATATGCCAAACTAATGAATAATAAAATAAGTAGACAAATACAAATTTATTTTTGTTGTTTAAAAAATTAACAAAGTAAGAATATACAGAAAGAAAAAGAATTACATAAATTGCTGAAATTGGCCACCGCCATGCTCCAATAAGCTTAAATTCACACGTCTCTTCATATTTTCGAAAGTGTTGACCAGCATCTCTGGGGAAATGTTACCACATTCTTGGATAATCCTTTCTTGTAATTGTTCTAAATTTGCAAGTGGTGTTTTAAAAATAGTGTTCTTTAAATGAGGAAAAACGAAGTAATCCATAACCGTTAAACAAGGTGATCTAGGTGGGAATTCAATGTCTGATCGAAAACTGATCAATCTGTCGTCGAAAAAATTGCGTAAGTAGTTAATAGATTCGGCGGCTGTATGGGCGGTTGAACCGTCCTGTTGAAAATATCCAAAACGTAGTTCGTCGTCAAGTAATTGCTCCACAAATGGATTCAAAATAGTGTCTCTATACCGCTGTGCTGTAACTGTGTCATGGAAAAAAATAGGACCAACAATTCTTCTTCGGAAAACAGCTAACCAGACGCCAATTTTTTGAGGGTGCAATGTGGACTCTACAAAAAAATGGGGATTTCCACTACTCCACATGCATGTATTCTGAGAATTCACATAACCGGAGTGGTGGAACCAGGCTTCATCCGAAAAAAATGTCAGGTCATTTCCAATAAATTTTGGGTAAACCATTAAGAGTAATTCCTGCGTCTTTCAAAATCTGCGGCTTGTATTTCTTGGAATACTTGCACTTAATAAGGAAATAAATTTAGCTGCTTCTTAAGAATAGTCCTGCATATTCCATAAGATCTTCCCACTTCTTGGGACAGGCGTCTTATACAATTTGTTGGTGTATTTTGCATTATTTCACGAACGTTTGCAACAAGTTCTTCTGTTCTTACAGATGGTCTTCCTGCTCCTTTTTTGTGTTGTATAGAACCTGTTTTCCTAAAAACACAGCCACGGTTCTTTTCAGGCAATGATAAAAATCCCCAGCAATAAAAGCAACGTTAGGAAAATGTTCGTGAAAATCGTCCATGTACAAACCCGGATTGTATTGGCACTCACCATTTACTCTAACCGCGTTTCGAAAATACGCTTTAACCATAAATGTTTTGTGCTGTTCCGTAAAGCCCATCGTGTAAATTGCTTAAGAAATTGGAAAAATTAGCGATGAATCAAATTACTTGTAACGACTGTCAAAGATGACGGAATAACTGATTGATTGTTAACTCAGGTAGTTACTGACACCCAACAGGTATGAAGCTCTACGGCTGAGCATTACGTCCTTAGATGCAAGGCCCTCTTTGATGCAAATAATTTTTGCTCGCACGGTACAAACAATATTTGTATCAGACAAATAAAAATTATTTGGTGCCAATAAAAATAAGTCAAACAAATCACTTATTTGGCTTAAGATGAACCTCTTTTTCAGTGTATCGGTAGGTAGGTAGAGACATGACTTTACCTCGCGAGCCGCCGCTGCCTTTAAACGGTACAGAATTAACCAGATAATGTTTTTTTAACTAACGAGTTCATGAAAGGTACTCTACAATAGCATACTACGTGACTTTTTACTTATTACAAACAACTTTCGAAATTAGTTATTTAAACTCAGTTGCTCCTGCAAGAAACTTCCAGAAAGCAGGTAACATAAAAAGCGTAACTAAATCTCAACGACATAATTAAGTAAAAATAAAATTTCGTTAAATCTTGTAAAATCGTACGTTGCGTCTAAGCCGACTAACCAAATGTGATGAGGAGCATTAACTTGGCAGCTTTTCCAGACGGGACGGCCAAAAATAGCAACACATTATAGTCGCAATACCAAACAGTCTGCTGCCACCATTGGCTTCTATAATAAAGTTGTAGATAATAGAAGGCTACGGCCCTCTTCAGCAGTAGTATGTACACAGTAAAAAAGTATTATATAAAATTACAATAACCTTTATTGGTAAGGAAAGGCTGTGGATTTCCAAGGACAATTTCTCGTATCACAGTATTTAAGAAAGATGTCAGCAACAATTATCGACCTATTTCTATAATATAATATGTAAAACTTTAACAAGTTGTTTGAAACTGTTTTGCATGACTGTGATGTTAGTGGGCATGTCTCTGGTATGATATTTGACCGGCAGCATGGATTTTATTTCTGCGTCGTAAATCAACTGTTACTATTCTTGTATATAGTGAAATCCGTCATTTCATGAAAAGCCTAGTCACTTCATGAAGCGTCGGCAGATTGTGTAAAAACATGAAATTACACGATCTGCCGCGTCACTTCATGAAGTATATAATAATATTATGTATAACACAATCTGCCTAATTTTAAATATCGTCACTTCATGAAATGCCACAAAAACAAGGCATATTGTGTAATTCCGCCTAAAAGGTATATTGGCAACTGGTTTGTTCGGGTTTGTCAGAGCATTTTTTAAATTTTTATAAAATAATATTAATTGAAAAAATTTAATTAAAAAAAAATGCTCTGGGGAACAACGAACAAACCAGTTGCCAATATACCTTTTAGACGGAATTACACAATCTGCCGACTGACATGACATCGTTAGGTACTACATGAAGTGACGATAATTAAAATTAGGCAGATTGTGTTATACATAATACGCCGAAACGTCAAGGTCTCTTCATGAAGTGACGCGGCAGATCGTGTAATTTCATGTTTTTACACAATCTGCCGACGCTTCATGAAGTGACTAGGCTTTTCATAAAATGACGGATTTCACTATTAGCCTATGACATATTCATTATACACTGTCACCAGTAAAGTCCGCATCATATGGGATGTTTTTTATTAATAGCTTTATTCAAAATTTGACTGTGGCATCAAGTTCTGCTTCGATCGAGATGAAAATGCAGCAAAAAAATAGTAGTCACGTGATTCGCATTATATATTTATTATTGTCAAATTTTAATTTTATCCAAAAAATGATTCAAAAGTGGGGTTATTTTTGAAAATATCGAAACAAGTTTTTTTAAATTCAGTTTCTTGCCCACATGCAAAATTTCAGCTGCATAAGATACCGATTTTGATTTTTTACCTATATTTTGTAAATTGCACCACTTTTGCAAAATAAGACTCAACGCAACCTACATAAAACTTCTCAGTTTTGATAAGGGTTTATTTCAGATACGTTTTCTTTAAAGTAGCGCCACATTAAATGTGTGTTTTTCTACAAAATCAAAAATGGGCTATTAAAATTTGGTCGCATGTGATGCAAAGTTTATTTGTTTTTGACCCTGTACAAGGTAACTTCATAAAATAAGTTTTTTTTTGAAAACGTAGTTTGTGTCTAAAAGTAATACACCTTAATATTAAGACAAAAAAGAACACAGTGTCTTCAGTAAAGTGTTTTTTAAATGGAAAATAAATTTTATATTAACAACGTAAAGTTTGCTATGTCATAATAACGTTAACGTGTATTACTTTCAGACACAAGCTACGTTTTCAAAAATACTTATTTTATGAAGTTACCTTAATACAGGGTCAAAAACAAATAAACTTTGCATCACATGCAATTTTGATTTTGTAGAAAAACACACATTTAATATGGCGCTACTATCTAAAATAAAGCATTGTCAAAACTAAGAAGTTTTATGTAGGTTGCGTTGAGTCTTATTTTGCAAAAGTGGTGCAATTTACAAAATATAGGTAAAAAATCAAAATTATCTTATACAGCTGAAATTTTGCATGTGGGCTAGAAACTGCACTTAAAAAACTTTTGCTAATAACTTTTTTCGATATTTTCAGAGATAACCCCACTATTCAATTATTTTTTGGAAAAAATTAAAATTTGACAGATAATGCAAATCACGTAACTACTATTTTTTTGCTTAATTTTCATCTCGATCGAAGCAGAACTTGATGCCAAAGTCAAATTTTGAATAAAGCTATTAATAAAAAATACCATCTTATGATGCGGACTTTACTGGTGACACTGTATACTAGTCAATCAGTGGCGTATCAAACCCCCCGCAGACCCCGCAACACGGGTGGGCCCGGCCAGCCAGGGGGCTCACATTGACGGCCCCTTCAAAAGTTGCAGCTTTGCTTCATAATTAATTTTATTTTTTTCTATCCCAAGAATTTAACTTCGTTAACTCAAGAAGAATTATACGTAAAAGCGCGGAATTTACAAACGATATACCATAAAGATTTGTCCATTTTCCTAGTCAAATTTTAAGCCTCAAAAAAGGACTGGGAGATAGTATTTCAAAATTAAAAACAGTGTGTGAACTTGCGGATCATTTATTAATAAAAAATCATTGTGTTTCTTCAAATTTTCCAGATAACTTTAATTTTTTTTGATTCTAGCGCAGTGATTTTATTTCTAACTTTGCCAGTTAGTGTGGCATCAGCGGAACGATCTCTTTCCGAACTTAAAATAGTAAAAATCTATTTACATAACACCATGGGACAACAACGCCTTTCGGATTTATCCTTAATCGGTATCGAACACGAAAGAATTTTTAATGTATCGCACGTTTAGTTCGATATTTCAGTTACATCATTATGCTAATAAACCATTCAGAACCCCGTACAGGTTTAAAATATTGTGAATGCGATGGTAAAAGTACTTAGCCCAGTCCTGTCTCTGTCGCCAACATATTAACTTAAAATAGACCAGATTTTAACATGGTGCCATAAATGACAGGTGACTTAGATAGTATAGGATGAGCGTAAGCAAATAGGAGAAAAAGTTATTCTTTTTATTTGAAACTAGGCAAAGACCTAATATAGAACGTCAATTACCTGAACTAGGTGAGTTAAAATGTGTAAAACGGCGTTATTTTTTTTTTTGATTTAATGTAGATGCTTTTGTTGGAATCCGTTAAATAATTTGTTTAACACAACGGTACTTAATATACGTACAAAATATTAAAAATAAATTAAATTATTTGTGCTAATTTTTTATGGTCGCAGGACAAATTGTGTACATTATCTACTCTGATAAAAGTGATTTTTTCAAACTTGGAGAATTTCCGCACTTGGCTTACGCCTCGTTTCAACACTCGTTATGTAATGTACTATTTCTAGATAATAACTTGGTAATATACGAAACCTTAAAATTACAGTCTAGGCCTAGTAAAAATTAGATGGATGTTGTATGTATGTATTTTGTCGGAAAATTAAACAAATTTACATACGTTTTTTACTGTGTAGGGCAAGTAAACATAAACAGTTCTGGGAATGACATTCGTTTAAGAGTTAGTGATGTACTGGCTATTTTCTTTTTTGCTTATCTGTTAATTTAAAAATCAAAATCTTAGCTCGATATTGATTTCAAGTCTTATAATTTAATTTTACTTTAAAGTATGAAGACCAATTTAAAAAAAATGCTTATTGTGAAAAATAATGCAAAATATAAATGACCTAATAATATTTTCATACAACTTTTGTTGTTGCTTTAGTGAAAATTAAATTCTAAAATTAATTTATTTGAAAGATGTTTTTCCGAGTTTCATAGGTCTCTAAAAATTCTCGGAACACTTTATTGTCATTTTCGTGCTTTTTCATTAAATTTTCCGAAATATTTATACTATGATATGAAACATATTTTGAAAATAAATAATTACCTCACGGATTGTGCCTTTTATATAGAATACCAAATTAATTTTTTTGAAATCCATTTTTTAAGAAAGATATTATACGGGGTAAATCATAAAAATGCTACGGGTATCAACTTTAATTTTTTTTGACTTTTATACATTTCTACATTCTACAATTCTAGACATTTTCATAAATCATGCCTTATATGGGTACCTATCTTCAGCCATGTACGAAATATAAACACTTTATTGCTGGTATGCACCATTGATATGTTTTTCTATTTAGCAACTTTCTGAACGCTCGTCACAATCTTTAAGACATTGACATTGACAATTTGCTATTTAAGTTTGAGACATCAAAAAATGTCAGTGAATGCTAATCAAATTTGAATTTTGCTCTGCTAATATTACATTCAAAAATACCCAAATCGCCCGCCCATTATCTAATCGACGGTGTCTAGGGTAGCAATTAAATGGAGAACTTCCCATACTGTTAATAAATTGTCATCCTGGTACACCTAAAGAGAAAAAAATAAACATATCTATTATTATCACCATAGGACGATTTTCATAGCTCAAGTACACAACTGGGCGTGACTACGGTACTCACCAAACCAACATATACCTATAATTGTTTTTAAAAGAGAAGTTTCATCCCTACAAATCAGTAATTGTCCTAAAGTTAGAGGACGATGATCCTGATTGAAGAGAGAAAATTTATGAAATAATGATTGAACCGACAGATTATCACGCACGAATGGTCCAAAGAATTTGTTTCTCCTATGAAGGAACGTTTTCTTTAAATGTCCAGGTTAATAGACAAAATTATATATACTAGGCACAAGAAAATTCTCACTGTATAGTATAATAGGACCATTTTTCTTAGATGAGTGCTCAGATATCTAAATTTCCTTATGTGGTTCCAGCTCTTGGTAATTTATTTCCAGATGATAATGATCCTGATTTACCAAGTTTAACCTTATGGTTTCAATAAGATGGTGATTCTCCGCAATATGCTGCCTATGTAAGGTAGTACTTATATACAATTTTTCCGGGGCGGTCGATAGGTAGACGGGGGTCAATAGCGTGGCCGCCCAGATCGCCCGATTTAACCCATTGAACCTTTTTTTGGGGAGGTACGTCAAAAAGTAAGTTTTTAAAGCTAAACCCGATAGATACGCTTAAGGAGTCCATTCGACGTGTAATACGAGAAATTTCTCGACAATTAGTACAAAATGTACAATAAGAATTTAAGGATATAGCAATAAATATAGATAAAGCTTTAGCACAATTACCCGATAAAGAGGGTAAGGGAGGAAATTGCGATCAAGTAATTTTAAATTGTTGGGTCAAAAAATAAAATGGCTGATAATACCCCCCCACCCATCAATTTAATTTTATAGTTGATAATCAACACAGATTGTCAGTGAATGGTGGGGGCGGAATAATGGGTCGACGTTTAATCGATCCTTTCTATTTCGAAAAGCATTTAAATGGAGAAATGTTGTTAGATTTTTTGATAAATCAATTTCCATTATTATTACAAGACATCTCCATATACAAGGAATCATGTAGCTTCAAATGGATGAGCACCCGCACATTTCTATCGTTGGTTCTGTAAACTTTTAAACTTCCAATTTCAAAATCGATGGATTGAAAGAAATGGACCTCAGAATTGGCCTCCAAGAGCACCCGACTTGACTTCACCCATTTCTTTTTATGGGGATATATCGTTTATAACGCACCTCCAAGAACACCATCGAATAATATGAAGCTTTCCGAAACATAAGCCCAGCGATGTTGTCAAATGTTGCTAAAGGTTTTAAAATGATACGTTTGTGTTTAGAGTATGATGGTCGCCATTTTGAACACTTGTTATAAGCAATAATTGTTTGTTGTATTTCCATCATTCCTTTTTCTCATTACCTTTACATTACTTTAAATAGTACCTAAGTAGTGAATTTACTGTAAACCCTTTCTTTTTGACAACGAATTCCGACCTGTCAAAATGTCATATATAGGAAACTTGATTAATATTAAATTGGTTAAAATCAGTCCTTGTTTTAATTTGAATATTACTGACATAAAATGCAGGGTGCTTGCGTAGCTATATTATTCTCTGTGGTGTTAAATTGCAATTAAACAAGTCATCATATTTTGTAAACCCCCTAATCACCCCTTGAGTAGGTACGACCCTGATCAGACCTAACATTTAAACACAAAAATAAAATAGCATATTCAACATTACAGCTAAAAACAAGTCTGTTTATTTCCAAGACAGACCGATGTAAACATTAACCCTAGTCCTAGTCGAGCAATCAGGTATAGCATATAATATGACATAACTTTCGGCACGATATTTTTTTTTAAACACTTCATCGCTGAAGCTTATCTTATAAGGGATGATTGAATTAATACGTCACGTATAAAATATTATAATTGGCCATAGCTCTTTTTGACGCTTTAACGGGTATACGTTTACATAGACTACTATACGATAAAACTCGACGAAAGCTATAGGAACATAATTGAATTTAACTTTATTTTAGCAGATTGTGAAATGAATGTGAAGAGGTGTTGACTGATATGAAACAGCTGTTAGTTGGTACCTAGAAAGCTTTTGGAATATTATATTTTTAAAGACTGTGTCGTCGATAATTAAAATAACATACACGTTGTATGATTTTAAAAAAGAAAGTGGACTTCAATGTACTCAAAGATTTTTTATTTAATAAACTTTGCCAAGCAAATTTTTGTAGTAAATTTTGAATGTGATTATTTAAGTCATCATTCTACACGAGCCCAACCCAAAATATAATTCATAAATCGAGTTCGGTTTTTACCTCGCAGATGAGATCAGAGCAAGGACATTTTTAGATCATGTGACTTTTCACACGCATTGATATTTACCGAACGATCTTGATGGTTTAGAACAATGATCTGGTACCTATTATAGATGACACATGTCATTCATAAACCACAAAATTTATTAGAATATAGAAATTCTTTAGTGACCTCTACATGTTTCGAAAGGAGACAGAAAATTTATATAGTGCTGATGGTAGCAGAAGAGAAAATGGTATTAAACCTTAATGGAGCTTTATGGCATTGAAAAATTGAAATGTAGAAGTGACATATACAGGGTGTCCACGCCCCTCTAACTTTTTTGTTTTTCAAGATAATGAAATAAAATTCGGGAGATTTGTATACGACGTAAAACTGCATTATTTGACAGGTGACTCAACATTATGGAACTTCCGGTTTAACCGGAAGTGACATAAACTTTCGATTTTTAAATGGGACACCTGGTATATTTTTACTTTTTTTGACTCCATATGACATTCTAAATACAACGATGTGACACTTGTCACTTTTTGTCACCAAGAAAATATTTTTTTTCCAAATTTATTGTTTTATCTAGAGGGCTATAAATACCTTAAAATCACTTATTTCAGTTCTTTAATCTTGGGAAAAATAGAATTTTACTATTTTTGGTCCAATGCTATGTGCTATGTAAAATTTAATTTTTAAAGTTGTATAACACTTTTTTTTTAAATGGCAACATGGTGGCTCGTCGGGTTAAGAAAAAAGAGGATTTTATTACGATTATTTTGATACCATACACTATTAGGTTTTAGAAAAGCTGCTATTAAAAAACTTTAAAAAGTTAACTTTCCTAAAATGAAGCATCTTTTGAGAGTAAATTTAGATTTAAATGCATCAAGTAGCCTGTGAGCAGCAGAACTGATAAAACAAAATCATGCCTTGAAGAAAATTGAAATGCCAACAGCTTCTGCCAAAGTAAATTGGTTTGTTGTTTAAAAAATATGGAAAATAATAGTTTTACAAGGAGTGAAAAAGTTAATATGTTATTAGTGTTTGGAAAATTAGAAATAATTCAACTGATGCTGCACGACTTTACGCACAAAGATATTTTAATCGGCGTCATCCAACCCGGCACTATTAGGTACCCAAAACTGGTTCCGAAAATGCGAAATGAGCCTGACAATAATAACATAATATCAACTTTTTTACTCCTTGTAAAACTATTATTTTCCATGTTTTTTAAACAACAAACTAATTTACTTTGGCAGAAGCTGTTGGCATTTTAATTTTCTTCAAGGCATGATTTTGTTTTATCAGTTTTGCTGGTCGCAGGCTACTTGATGCATTTAAATCTAAATTTATTCTCAAAAGATGCTTCATTTTAGGAAAGTTCTAAGTTAACTTTTTAAAGTTTTTTAATAGTAGCTTTTCTAAAACCTAATAGTGTATGGTATCAAAATAATCGTAATAAAATCCTCTTTTTTCTTAACCCGACGAGCCACCATGTTGCCATTTAAAAAAAATTAGTTATACAACTTTAAAAATTAAATTTTACGTAGAATTGGACCGAAAATAGTAAAATTGTATTTTTCCCAAAATTAAAGAACTAAAATAAGTGATTTTAAGGTATTCATAGCCCTCTAGATAAAACAATAAATTTGGAAAAAAAAATATTTTCTTGGTGACAAAAAGTGACATGTGACACATCGTTGTATTTAGAATGTCATATGGAGTAAAAAATAGTAAAAATATACCAGGTGTCCCATTTAAAAATTGAAAGTTTATGCCACTTCCGGTTAAACCGGAAGTTCCAGAATGTTGAGTCACCTGTCAAAAAAAGCAGTTTTATGTCCTATACAAATCCCCAATAGTTTATTTCATTATCTTGAAAAACAAAAAAGTTAGAGGGGCGAACCACCTTCCGTGGACACCCGGTATAAAAAGGTTGAGGAGAGTTTAAACATGTTGAGCATGTGAAGAAAGTTAGTAAAGGAAGTCTAATCAACCAAACAAAATGAGGAAGAAGAAATAGGCATTCTAAAGAGAAGGTGTCGAGGATTTTTTAAATCCTTTATATAACATTTTTTGCAAAATCATTGATATGTCTGTAAGATAGTATAAAGATAAGAATCGTCATTTGTAGAAGTCATAATGTCAAAATTGTTAAAGATAATCTTTCATTCACTCTCCGCTACACGTGGACGTGAACATAAAAAAAATTATTTTAATTTTCTACAATGATTACATTACTAATTTCAGCATATTTAAATTAACCTCTCGAGGGGTTATTGGGCTTTAACCACCAGTACCCCAAAAACCATTCTTTAACAATTTTGACATTATGACTTCTACAAATAACGATTCTTATTTTTATACTGTCTTACAGACATAATATCAATGATTTTGCAAAAAAATGTATATAAAGGATTTAAAAAATCCTCGACACCTTCTCTTAAGAAGGTCTATTTCTTCTTCCTCATTTTGTTTGGTTGTTTAGACTTCCTGTACTAACTTTCTTCACATGCTCAGCATGTTTTAACTCTCCTCAACCTTTTTATAATATATGTCACGTCTACATTTCAATTTTTTAATGCCATAAAAGCTCCAGTAAGGTTTTATACCATTTTCTCTTCTGCTAATATCATCAGCGCTATATAAATTTTCTGTCTTCTGATGATGAACGTTTCTACGTTCGAAACATGTAGAGAACCCAAAAGAATTTCTATATTCTATTAAATTTTGTGTAGGAAGACTTTTGGTTTTTTCTTTCTTTCCTAGAACTTATGGTTTTTGAAGCAAGTAGAGTAAGGTCCTCCGCGCACTATTTGCCTTTAGTAGGCAACCTGCCTACCTAGGTTACTTGTTTCTATTATAATTAAAGAGAAAGTTTTTTAGTTTTGTTCGTAGCGATAAAAAATGCATTTACAATAACTTCCTAAAAAATAATATTAAAAAAAGTTTTAAATTTTAATCAAAATGTATCTCGTCCATGAGCGTATATCGACTTTACATCAGGGAAAATATAAATCTATCATTAAAGAAATCATTTAAACTGTCGACATTAAAAGTGAATCTAATAATCAAACAAAAGGATTTCGAAAAAAACATTTGGAATAGCTAAAAAAATAAACGAACCGGATTAGATCTACTAAAACAACCAGACACTGACGAATCAAGTTTACTACCCGTAGTGTGCCAAATTGTAAATCATCGAAGCCAGTAGTAAATAAAATATTATGATTTTTTTTTATTTCAAACTTTTAGGTCAAATTTCCAATTATTGCGAGATCTGCACCTGTGATCTGAGAACTAAATTTTATTGATCAGAGTGTTACAAAGTTTCAGACAGTGAAAATTCGTTGCCCTCTGGAAAGCTTTAAATAGGTTAATAGTATTATAAGACAGTAAACAAGTAGTAAAATTATTGTAGCCTACACGATTAACGTGTGCCATAGACAAATAATACAAAGTTGTATAATTTACATAATTATAATATGAGGACTTAAAGGCATATCCAAAATTTTGTACACTGGTAATTTTATTTTAAGTATCTAGTGTCATTTTAGAGACCGGATGTCAGTTAGTAAAATGACTAAACCAGAGTTGGCATGAACACTCATTGGAGAATAATATCTATTATTATAAAAGAGACCAAAATTGTACAGGCTTAATAGGTACTTACATACATACATATATTAACGGTCGCCCCTTTTCCCAGAAGGAGCTGCCCCCAATGTAATGTCATTATTAACAAGCGATATTTCAAGAACGGTAACTGAGGTAGCTAAAATTTTGACATATGTTGGATTTATGGAGAACTATAGGGTAGGAGGCCGATCGACAATGGCAGCATTTTCAAATTCTGTCCCGGTTTTTTGGTTAGTTCGCTATTGGCCGATAGATGGCTCTCGCGTCCGAAGTGGGCTGATGTTGTCTTCTTCTTCTTCGTTTTTAATATGGAAAACTAGATCCTCCATAGTTTTTAAGTTTTACTTAAACCCTTTATTTTTCTGTGCTTTTACTTTTGACAATTGACATTTTATTTTTCGAAATAACAAATAATGTTTGAAGGCAAGACAAGACAAATAACGTTGTATTGTAATTAATTTCCATATTTATAATAAATAATGGTACAATTTATAAAAGTAGAGTTTGCTTTGTGTCGGGGTGTAAGACAGGATCTTTTTCAGAGAGAAAACGCAGCCAAATAAGTCTGTTTCTAGCTCCAAAGGTATAGTCTAGTCTTAATTACAATGGCCACCTGTCTTAGCGACAATCAGCCCGCTGTATTCTCTAGGTATAGCTAGAATGTTTAATACCCTGTATTTTAAAAACCAAGCATCGTTGGAACTTTATACAGGCCGAGTTTACTAATAAGTATAACAAAGTAAGTGTAAATTCATATAAAAGTCCTTATTTGTTCCTTAAAGAACTAATTTAAATAAAAATAGTTATTGCGTCCATAAGAAACCATTATTTGATAGCCCACTTCGAACACGCGCGCCATCTTACAGCGACTCGTAAAGCTGAATTACCGATGCTAATTTGGGACCGAATCCAATGCATTGCGATCGGCCTCCTACCTCAAGTCCTCCATAGTTGGATTGCGCAAAGGTTTTTAACAATAAAAACCTAATCAGGTAACTTTGACTGTGACAGTAATAATATTTACAATTACAATTTACTCACAATCAGTGACTCAGTGAGCTTTTGTACAAGTATTCTATAAGTTTGTACAAGTTTGAACATGTATGTACAAGGTTGGGCAAGTTTGTACAAGTTTGCACGCACTTTTACACTTTTGTACATATTTATACAGATATGTACCGTACGAGCAAAAATTATTTGCATCAAAAAGGGCTTGAATTAAAAAACGTTGGGCTTGGTTTAGATCACAATGATATGGGGACGATATCTAACCAAATCTAGGTTAAAATTTTATCAAATTCATATTATGGCATGGTACGCCAAACTAATGAGTAATAAAATAAGTAGACAAATACAAATTTATTTTTGTTGTTTACAAAATTAACAAAGGAAGAATGTACAGAAAGAAGAAGAAAAATAATTACATAAATTGCTAAAATTGACGACCGCCATGCTCCAAGCATAAATTCACACGTCTCTTCATATTTTCGAAAATGTTGACCAGCATCTCTGGAGAAATGTTACCACATTCTTAGATAATCCTTTCTTGTATTTTTTTTAAATTTGCAACTGATGTTTTAAAAATAGTGTTCTTTAAATGAGGAAAAACGAAGTAATCCATAACCGTTAAACAAGGTGATCTAGGTGGGAATTCAATGTCTGATCGAAAACTGAACAATTTGTCGTCGAAAAAATTGCGTAAGTAGTTAATAGTTTCGGCGGCTGTATGGGCGGTTGCACCGTCATGTTGAAAAAATCCAAAACGTAGTTCGTTGTCAAGTAATTGCTCCACAAATGGATTCAAAATATTGTCTCTAAACCGCTGTGCTGTAACTGTGTCGTGGAAAAAAATAGGACCAACAATGCTTCTTCGGGAAACAGCTAACCAGACACCAATTTTTTGAGGGTGCAATGTGGACTCTACAAAAAACTGCGTGTTTTCTGAGAATTCATATAACCGGAGAGGTGAAGGCTTTATCCGAAAAAAATGTCAGGTCTAATAAATCATTTCTTTCCAATAAATTTTGGGTAAACCATTGAGAGTAATTCCTGCGTCTTTCAAAATCTTCGGCTTGTATTTCTTGGAATACTTGCGCTTTATAAGGAAATAAATTTAGTTGCTTCTTAAGAATAGTCCTGCATGTTCTATAAGATCTTCCCACTTCTTGGGACAGACGTCTTATACAATTTGTTGGCGTATTTTGCATTATTTCACTCTAAAAAATGCATTGATAACTGGCACTAATTTTTTATTGTTGTCTATGTTTTGGCATATGTGGAAATTATTATTAGTTACTGTAAGAATTTCTAGGTTTTCAGGACAACTGTACTTAGCTCCTATGACTTAATATTATTATTAACCCTATTTTAGTTAAGATAACCAAAACTCTTTCTATACGCAGTAATTTTCTTGACGGATCTAACCAAACTAATTCAGCTTAGTATTATTGACTAGTTTAATCGGTATGATAGACCATAGAACTGTTTTCGAGTCAAAATGGAATCTATTTTCTAATATTTAAGACAAGATGTTCTTATTTAGGAATAATTATTTCTTTTTTGAGTAGGTACCTACCTAATTATTCCCGAAATTTATTTATTTTTATTATTTTTGTTCACAGTATAAACATTTAAACCTAATATTAATAAAATAGATTGTAATTTAGACAGTTCTATGATTTATAAGAGCGGAAACGGAAGTGGGTTCGAGGCTTTTTATAATCTCGAAGACCGCATCGTCGCGATCGCGATGTCGGTTCGCGGCACTGTGCGAGTGTGGTGCTTCGGGCTTCGACGCTTCGACTGCTTTTCATTATTTGTTTTTGTTGTCTGAAGATAAGATCGAGATCAAACCGCCATTTAATTTGTTGGTTGGTGCCTAATTTAATTGTTTTTGTGTGAGAAAATAAGTGATTCTTTTTAACTTATAGAAAGAAAATTAAAAAGCAATGGGCCTTATGGATACATTTGCAGGTAAGTCGAGTTATAATAAATAAGTAATTGCTACATCTCGCCGCCATCTTTATTTTCTTGGCAAATAAAAACAGCTGGGCGATATGTTTAGGAACCTAGAAATAATATTATTGGTATTTTTTACAAATAAGTATATCGAACTTTCTTCGGCTTTTTGTGTTGCTAAATGTAAATATTGCTTAAAGAGGAGGAGATTTCGATGTAGAGAAAATTTGTTTCTAAAATTAGAAAATTTTTATTGGGTACTTAAGTACTTTAAAATGTTCTTATTTGTAAAAAATAGTTAGTAGGTATACCTACTAATAATTTAAAAAAATTAGTAGAAACTACAGGTTCTAGCATATCTACGTCTTTAGAGCTAACACGAATGACGCCTTTGCCATTTCATTTTCTTATCAATATTTATTTTTCTTCAAAAAGCGGCCAAATACCCGTCTGTTGGTAGCAGTTACCTACAGTTTAAGTTAAAAAAAAATGAATTGATTAATTAATAAAAGCATATTGTCAGATTTATGTATACTTACTTATTTCTTTTTCTGCTTTTATTAATTTATAATTACAACCTTCTTTAATGTAAAATTGTGGGTAATTGTACTCCAAGGAGGGATATTTGGCCCATTTTTGGATAAAACGAAGAAGTTACGAAATATCCATCAAAAACGAAATGGCGAATGCGTTAGTAGTGTTTGCTCTTAAAGTTGTAAAATAATTAAATAAATGTAAGTTCCCATTTTCTGTTTCGTTTTCATTTTAATTGCTAAGGGCTGAAATTTTTTTTATGGTTTAGGTACCTGCAGTACGAATTTATTGTTTCGCAATATCTTTTAAAGGCCATTTAATCCAAACCAAGTTTTTTAATAAAATTTAAAAAAAGTTTCAGTAAAAAAATCTGTAGTATAAAAAAAACCAGTGGTCAACCTAAGAAGCATATTTTTTATAAAAAAATATTAAAGATAACTTTGTATCGATAACAATGGTTGACTTCAAGAATGTATTCATTCCTAAATATTATTTTTTGGAACTTTTCCTCCTAACATAATATCTCTCGAATATTTCATATCACCATTAACCTACTTTTAGATATTGTTCCTGAGGAAGAGGACAAAGAAGCAAATGTAGAATCACTGTGTTGGTTAAAAAATAATGGAGTCTTGGAGTCATCAGGTTGAGGTGTTTTGGGCAAAAACATTTAAAGTTCGACAGAACGAGCTAAAAGATACAGCAATTTATACCTATTATGGACCATGCAGAGTATTACGGGAGAACAGAGGATTTACATTGGTAAAAAAAACTTTTTGTACTACCTACAAAATAACTTTTTAGTGGCACAATAGTTGCAACTAACAGAATCTTTGTGTAATGCAACATTTGACTACACTGAATGCCGCAATACATATTTCAAAATGGATAAATATATTTTTTTTGTGTATTTGTTTAAGAAATATCCCAAAAACATTATTTTTACCAAGTGGGATCTTTACTACTATAACATTAGTAATTATATATAATAGTACTGTACGATTTTAAAAATATAGAAGGTTACTAAATAATAATTATTATTTTTAACTAAAATTATAATGTCTAACGAAAAAAATATGTTTAATATACAGGGCATTTCGACAACAGTTTTAAATACTTCTTTAAATGTTAATGTTTAAAAAAAATTAGTTTTGTTATAGAGCCTTTGAAATGGTAAAAAGTAAAAAAAAATAATAGTAGGATTAAACCCATTGGAAAAGGAAGAGAATATAACAAAAATGAAAGAAAAAATAAATTACGGGCGATCCGTGGTCGGGAAGGGAGGGGGGGGGGGGGGGGGGGTTAAGGGTAGAAAACGATTTATCGATTTATCTCGATTTCCGGCAAAACTACAAGTCCTATGGAAAAATGTTAAATGGCAAAGTTGTAGGTAATAAAAAGATTTACAACCTTTTTATTTGCACTTTTTTCACATAACCTCAAAATTTATGTGAAAAATTTAAATAACCAAGTTTTTGGTTTTTTATTTTTATCTTTTACAAAAAAATTTTTTATACACGAAATTTGGTGAAAACTTTCCTTTTTATGTCCCAAACACACTGTAATTTTTTTGATTTAAAATATTAATTTTTTAACCTTATTAATATCGAAAAAGCAACCTATAATTTTCAATCGAAAATTCTCACGTCAAAATATCTGATTTTTTAAAAAAAGTCGGTGGGATTTTTGTTCGTTGAAATCTCTACTTTCTGATGGTGTAAAAAATATATAAATATTACTATGGTAAATGCTCTCAATTCAATTCAATTCCCCTTTAAATCCTACCTTTAATTATATTTAGATCAACTATTTACGCATGTTTTTTGCAATCTTTATGTTTTATGGATTTGTAATTTTTTTGCTTATCAATGTAACATGGAATCTTACGTTTTTCGAGTAATTAAAGTATAAATTTTAATAAATAGCTCAAAAATGTACATAATGATTAAAAAAAAATATTTCGGATTCGACTTTTTTTGCATTTTTTGGGAACATTTACCATAGTAATGTATATTTTTTTTACACCATCTGAAAGTAGAGATTTTAACGAACAAAAAACCCACCGACTTTTTTAAAAAAGCAGATATTTTGACGTGACAATTTTCGATTGAAAATTAGGTTGCTTTTTTGATATAAGTCAAAATAAGGTTAAAAAATAAATATTTTAAATCAAAAAAAATACAGTGTGTTTGGGATATAAAAAGGAAAGTTTTTACCAAATTTCGTGTATAAAAAAATTTTTTTGTAAAAGATAAAAATAAAAAACCAAAAACTTGGTTATTTGAATTTTTCACATAAAGTTTGAGGTTATGTGAAAAAAGTGCAGTTACAAAAGTTGTAAATCTTTTTATTACCTACAACGTTGCCATTTAACGTTTTTCCATAGGACTTGTAGTTTTGCCGGAAATCGAGATAAATCATTTTCTACCCTTAAAAACTCCCCCCCCCCTCCCGACCACGGATCGCCCGTAATTTATTTCTCTTTTCATTTTTGTTATATTCTCTTCCTTTTCAAATGGGTTTCATTCTACTATTATTTTTTTTGGTTTCAAAAATGATCGACCCTGGTCTATTAGTTATCGTATTTCTTTACTAAATTGGAACATTTTAGCCTCCAATTATGTTTATTTGTTTTTTAATTATTTTTATATATTTGAAAATATTTTATAATCACTAAAATAACCAATAAAACATATTTAAAAAAAACCTGCTTTTTCTTTTCAGAGAGTATTCCCTTAGCTTACGTTAGGTAATATTTAAACTTCCAAAAAAGTTGTAGAGAGGCAAGAAAATTCAGCAATATGCTTATACCTATTAGAGTTTTTATAATCGAGCACTTTTAAATATAAATAATATGGAATATCTTTATCTGGTTCTTTGGTTGTTCTTAACCCTATTATACAGGGTGTAACAAATTCGTTTATCACTACAGGGATCTCGTAAACCGTAAGAGATACGAAGATGGTTAAATAGGGGCAAAGTTGCACAATTTGATGTCTAATCATAATCCAAACAGAAATTATTTAGATTCCGAGTACTTCCGGAGATACTCGAAAGAAACCGAAAAACTGTCAATAAGATTTTTTTGTTTTGCGCCCTTAATATAGGAAATAAAAGAAAACCAATCACACCTTTTCAGGGCCACTTTTAATCCTTTCTTAGAATATGTAATTAGTTTTGCCATACAACGTTTCATTTTCCTGAAACCATCATTAATTTCACTATTTTAAATACGGACCTGGATTTTTTCCATTTTTCAATAAAAGACCTAGGACATCTTTATTCAATGCCCAGGCTAAATATTAATTTAAAAAAGAATTAACGCTCTCATGTAGATTTTATTAAGATTTTTCTAATCCGACCCTGTGTTACACAATACCATTTCGTTTTAATAACCACGTGAAAATGTATCGCTGTCCAGGGAAACATTTTTGAACACGTAATTAATAATTAATTTTTATATGGCAACTTCTTTTATTCAGGAGTATTTTTTTTTATTTTGCTAATATTGCTTAAGTATAATGTTTTTCGTAAAGTTTTAATTCATTTTATTAATATTATAAAATATTGTTAATTAAATAAAATCTAATATCATTAGCAAGAATTTGTATTACGATTATTGTCAATTTTACGAATTTTATAGTATTCTTTTAAGGAGCTAGTTTAAATTGTTGCACAAAAGATGACGTGGGTAATAAAACGAATGGGTATTGTGTAACACAGGGTCGGATTAGAAAAATCTTAATATAATCTACATTAGAGCGTTAATTCATTTTTAAAATTAATATTTAGCCTAGGCTTTGAATAAAGATGTCCTAGGTTTTTTATTGAAAAATGGAAAAAATCCAGGTCCGTATTTAAAATAGTGATATTAATTATGGTTTCAGGAAAACGAAACGTTGTATGGCAAAACTAATTACATATTCTAAGAAAGGATTAAAAGTGGCCCTAAAAAGGTGTGATTGGTTTTCTTTTATTTCCTACATTAAGGGCGCAAAACAAAAAAATCTTATTGACAGTTTTTCGGTTTCTTTCGAGTATCTCCGGAAGTACTCGGAATCTTAATAATTTCTTTTTGGATTATGATTATGCATCAAATTGTGCAACTTTGCCCCCATTTAATCACCTTCGTATCTCTTACGGTTTACGAGATCCCTGTAGTGATAAACGAATTTGTTACACCCTGTAGACTACATTTACCAATTTTATTATTGCTGACAAATTTTCTTGTTTATAATACAACAGAGAATAAAGCTATTATAGTCTATACCCCTTATACATTTTTGGGAGAAGTTACAACAATAGCACTATCAAACAATTTTAAATGGGCATTTTATATTTAAGTTAAAATTCAAAACTATGAAAATAAACAAAATATTTTCGTTCTGTGGAAGAGTGTGAGTTTTATGAACCAAACCATAAAAACGGCAATATAGGAAAAAATAATCGCCTTAAGAGCAAACGCTAGTGACGCCTTCGCCATTTCGATTTTTGATCATTATTTCGTTACTGCTTTGTTTTATCCAAAAATCGGCCAAATACCCCTCTTTGGAGTACAATTATCCACAGTTTTACATTAAAAAAGGTCGGATGTATAAATTAATAAAATCAGAAAAAGATATATGCGCAAATTTCACAAAATTTTGTTTTTTGTCTACTAATTTATCAATTAAATTTTTTAAATTATAAAACTGTAGGTAATTGCTACCCAAAGAGGAGTATTTGGCCGATTTTTGGAAAAAACGAAAAATAGGCGAAATATTGACCAAAAAACGAAGTGGCGAAGGCGTCACTAGTGTTTGCTCTTAACAACAGTTGAGCTATGTTACAACAAGAAGCTACATATATTCGTACTCTTAATTAGTCCTAAATGTTCTAGATACTAAACTCCTTGGCACCAGATACAATTGCAACGGTAATAGGTAACAATAATATTAATTATAACAAGCAATCTTTAATAACAAGATAACGATTTTTTTTGAGCTTTCCCGGCAATAAAGAATTTCACTATTACTAACAATGAATTCTTAGAGCAACATTACAAGATTGTTTCTGGAAACTAATTCTCTTAGTAAAGACTATAAAATATAAACTCCTGTGGTAGTAAAAGGTAACTGGTCAACATAACTATGCGATTAGTAGTGGAAACAACATAACTTTAGCAATAAAATTTGGTGTTCAATACTAAGTTTATTCTTATCGCTATTTATACTAATAATTATTGTTACGGAAACTAAAATTTAGGTATCGTAAACCTAACCATTTTTTAGAGTGTTCACGAACGTTTGCAACAAGTTCTTCTGTTCTTACAGATGGTCTTCCTGCTCCTTTTTTGTGTTGTATAGAACCTGTTTCCCTAAACACAGCCACGGTTCTTTTCAGGCAATGATAAAAATCCCTAGCAATAAAAGCAACGTTAGGAAAATGATCGTGAAAATCGTCCGTGCACAAACCCGGATTCTATTGCCACTTACCATTTACTCTAGCCCCGTTTCGAAAATACGCTTCAACCATGAATGTTTTGTGCTGTTCCGTAAAGCCCATTGTGTGAATTGTTCAAGAAATTGGAAAAATTAGCGATGAATCAAATTACTTGTAACGACTGTCAATGATGACGGAATAACTAATTGATTGTTAATTCAGGTAGTTACTGACACCCAACAGGTATTAAGCTCTACGGCTAAGCATTACGTCCTTAGATGCAAGGCCTTCTTTGATGCAAATAATTTTTGCTCGCACGGTAGATTGTAGGCTGACAATAGATTAAATGACGTTAATAATTCCACCGTAAACACTTGTATTTTTGGACAAGATTTCTACGGTTTATTTACTATATCCCAATGCCATATAAATAAAACCAAAACAATAAAGAACGCTTATATTTTTCACGGTATTTAGGCAACGTGTGGTAAAAAAGGCTTCCGGATGCACTAATATCGAATGGGGCACTTCGAGTCACCCTTTGCAGACTACTTAGCACCCAATTAAACAAAAACAGTCATTAGTGTAGAACACGTGCTGTCAAGTATAAAACAGACGTTATACTACTTAGTGCGGTTAAAGAAGGGAGACATAAAAGCAGACGTCAGCAATTTGATATATTTTAAAAGTTTAATAATTTTATATTGGTTCTATTGTATTAATTTTATTTATTTATTTGACTTATAAATACATTATACGATTAGATACATTAAATTTATATTCTAAACACTAGATTTATATGTTAATAGTTACCTTAAGGTGGGAGTATCAACATGCTTGCCAACCTATAACCTATTTTGCGTAGATTTATTTATGTTTTTTGGCATTTATATAAAATTTAAAGAAAATCAGTATCGACTTGATATATTCTGCTATAGGTAATAATTGACATATTTAATAAATATCAAGGAATTTCATAACTTATTTTAGGAGAATTGTATAGCGAAAAATATTGGGTAAGATTTTTTTTTAACATTATTATGTCCTTGTCACTCATTGTTCTTTCACTATACAATTCTCCCAAAATTAGCAATGAAATAAATTGATATTTTTGTAATATATCAGATACTACCTAAATAATGTACCGACGATATTGATTTTCTTTAAATGTTAGTTATTAAAATAATAAACTCAAAAAATCAACGCGAAATAGGTTATATAGGTTGGCAATAAATTGAATGACGTTGAGAATTCAACCTTAATTATTAATTCAAGTTAAATGCATATACCGGGTGTTTCAATAAAAACTCCCAGGTCAATTATTTCAAAAACTAAAAGTGATATCTATATTCTGTAAACGCCAGTTTTTGCCTCTATGATTGGCTTCACAACTGTATAAGAAATGTGTTCGATGACAGAAACTTTTAAATGTTATGGTTCTTAAAGATAAGAAATTTTTGATCAAATTATGTCCTATATAAATTTTTGATAAATCCAACATTAACGGAGATATTTAGGGTTAAGTTTGTTTTAAAAATAATTTTAACGAGTATTTTAATTTTAAATATTTTTGATATCCTTTCGCAGATTTTAATTTAATTTTGGTAATGATAATTTTAGTGATAAAACGCTCATGTAGCGCTAAATTATTAGGTCCAGTGACGTCTCAGGAGGCGCCTTAACAAATAATATTGGCAAAAAATTGGACGCCACTGAGTTTTTGGGAATTTTTATATTTTTTTCGGATTAAGCAACTAAAAATATCTTTTCCTGTCTGTTAAATTGTTTTCATATCTTGCTATGTATGTGTATGAAAACTACAATAATTTTGAACACCTCATTCGACCCCATTAGTTCGTTTTTGGTATTGTTCTAATTTGTATTAATAATTTTGTATAATTTCTGATCAGTTCTTTCATAAAATTGAAAACATCTTTTAATTTTATTTTATTTTTATTATGCTTTAATGTTTTAACTTTGCTTTTAAACAACAAATAATACAATGTATTCATTATTTAATGATTTTTGTATTCCAGAGATATGCAATAAAATTGTATTTATTTTTATTTTTCGAAAACGATTTAACAGACAAGAAAAGGATATTTTTAGTTGCTTCATCCGAAAAAAATATAAAAATTACCAAAAACTCAGTGGCGTCTTATTTTTGCCAATTTTATTTGTTGAGGCGCCCCTGAGACGTCACTGGACGTAATAATTTAGCGCTACACGAGCGTTTTATCATTAAAATTATTATTACCAAAATTAAATTAAAATCTGCTAAGGATATTAAAAATATTTATAATTAAAATATTCACTTATAATCTCCCTAGTGCTCGAATTATTTCCGGAAATTTTTCCGAAGGAACGCATTTTTTGAAAATTTTTCCGAGTCGTAGACGAGGGAAAATTTTCTAAAAAAATGCGTGACTGAGGAAGAATTTCCGGATATTAATTCAAGAACGCGGGGGGATTCGGTAAGAAAATTTCACACCTAAAATTTATTTGAATTATTTTATTGAAATTATCCATAATTATGGGAATACTTAAACTTTCAAAAAAAAGTTTCCTCACCGTTTAGTTAAACGAAATGCAAAAAATATAAGTGAAAATTATCCTTTTTATTTATTTTTACTACATTTCATTTACTAAAACAAAGGGAAAGCATAGTATAGTCTAGTTTAGGCTAGTTATGCCAGATAAAACAATTTTTAAAATCTAGGTAGATAGTAGATACCACAGTCAAGTAGGCTTAGGCTTGTGATGTCAAAATCGTCTCTGCTATACGTCACGTCGACAGTTATTTCTTAAACGTGCTTCTTTAGTTCACAATAATTAAATCATGGCAGTAAACAATCAATAAACTAATTTTAAGCCCTACGGTGTTTGTAAATCTTGCTCTGAAATAGGGGACATTAATATGCCTCATAAAAATTTAAAGTATTTGCAATGTTTAATGGAAAAAACTGAATTAAATCCCCATCAAGAAAACCTTTTCTCAGCTATCCAGAAGATTTTGGAGGAAGATATCCCATCCTTTTTAAGAAAAACCAGAATTCAGCAGAACAAAATTGCATCCAAATATTACATCTATTATATTAAACATAGACATCTGATAGAAGTGGAAAGGGAAGATAACCATTATCCTTGTTATTCTCCATTACGAAGAGAAGAGTTCGAACCAGAATTCCAAAAATATTTAGCCTTAATGAAAGAAATATTTGGTAAATAAATATTTGTATTTATTTAGTATTATAAAATGAATAAAAACATTAAATACCAAAATTTGATCCTGAATACTGATTTTCGGATCATATGATAGCTGTCAAGAAAAAATTTCCACTTATTCATTTTGTTCGCCTAGCTTGGCAGGAGGAGAAAAATTTCCGAAAAATTTGAAGGTTGTCATTGGTAACTGTCGAAATGAAAGTGTGTGATTGGCTTAGAATGACAGGTGTGAAATTTTCGTTAAAATTATTTTTAAAAAAATTAATCCCAAATATCTCCGTTCAGGTTTGATTTATAAAAAATTTTTATCTGACATAATTTGATTAGAAATTAATTTTCTTTAAGAATCACAATATTTAAAAGTTCCTGTCGACATTTTTTTTTTGTTATTTGTTTACAATGTAGGGTAGAGGAAGAAAGTTAATTTCTTTCGAATTTTATTTTACTACTACTTTTTAATCTGTTTTCGTCTAAGCACTCAAAATGTCCTCGTCTTATTCATGGTTTTTGGTTTTTTTAAACTTTTACATTCCTAGTATTAGTGGCACTTGGGCCCTTCGGTGCTGATTATGGTATTCCCTAGTACCGAAACATGTAATCTAACTGTTTTAATATAAGTATTTGTGAAGACGACTGTGGTTTTTTTTCCCTATATCTTTACAGCTTCACTTTAAGATAATGGACTACTTCCGTAAAATAGATAATCTTGCTGAACTACAAATCAAAAAAAGTACCAATAAAGAATAAAGTCATAACACAAATATTTGAAAAAGCAACTGTTTTCAAAGGGGGAGGTACCGCCCTCCAGTGAGCGCCGAAGTTTTCCATGGAGGCAGTTAACACAGTCAAGATAAAATACTTGGAAATAACTGTTTGCATGAAAAAAAAATTCTAAAATTTTTAACATATTATTATAGTAGATACCTAAATAAGCAAAAAAATTAAATTAGCATTAGGTATACGTATACCTAATTCGGTTTTAGTACCAGCTTCAACTATCTCATTAATATTTTTATTACTATTTTTGTGTTAATTTTAAAATTTTTAATAAATAATTTTCTACTGTTGATGGTATTTTTATGGTCTTTTTAATTTCTACTTTGCGATTCCTAATCGACAAATAGATAAAATATAGATAATGGGCAACAATAGTTTAATATTTGGTATAAGTAGTAAGTATGAGAGAGTTGCCCTTTTTTCTTATGAAGGGTAATGTGGTCCAGAAAAGTTTGGGAGTCTCTGCTTTAGGGCATTAATATTTGCAATACGGAATTTTACATAGGTATTACGTATACATACAGTGTCACCAGTAAAGTCTGCATTATATGGGATTTTTTTTTATTAATAGCTTTATTCATAATTTGTCTTTGGCGTTAAGTTCTGCTTCGATCGAGATGAAAATTAAGCAAAAAAAAAAGTAGTCACGTGATTCGCATTATCTGTCAAATTTTAATTTTTTCCAAAAAATAATTCAAAAGTGAGGGTATTTCTGAAAATATCGAAAAAAGTTATTAGAAAATTTTTTTTTAATGCAATTTCTAGCGCACATGCAAAATTTTAGCTGCATAAGATAATTTTAATTTTTTACCTATTTTTGTAAATTGCACCACTGTAGCAAAATAAGACTCAACGCAACCTACAAAAAACTTCTTAGTTTTTACAATGCTTTATATCAGATACATTTTCTTTAAAAGTAGCGCCATATTAAATGTGTGTTTTTCTACAAAATCAAATTGCATGTGATGCAAAGTTTAATTATTGTTTTTGACCCTGTATAAGGTAACTTCATAAAATAAGTATTTTTGAAAACGTAGTTTTTGTCTGTAAAGTAATACACCTTAATATTAAGACAAAAAAGAACACAGTGTCATCAGTAAAGTGTTTATTAAGTGAAAAATAAATTTTAGTTTAACTTAACGTAAAGTTTATCTATTTTCAACGATTTAATTTAAAACCCCTTTACTTTATTTTTTATTTTTTTTTCTTTCAGACACAAACTATGTTTTCAAAAATACTTATTTTATGAAGTTACCTTATACAGGGTCCAAAACAAATAAAATTTGCCTCACATGCGACCAGTGGCGGCTCGTGGGGTAGAGCCACAGTGCCATGGCACTACCTGCCCTCCTGTCTAGCGTCCTGCCCTTTACAGATTACCGAAACCTATTAAAATTAATATTCTCTATTTTAAAGCAATTAGCAAAATAATTTTGAAAATGGAACACAGTCGGGTGCAAATTTCCATCTAAAAGGAAGCGATTATGCGTAAAACGGTAACGTAGCTTCCGCGCCAAGCGCGACGAGGCACACGGGAGGTGACGAAACGCCATCACCTCAATAAAAAAACGTTGAAAAATGACCTTGAATGCAAGCAGGCAAAAATCTCGACGGGTAGCCAGGCTCTCTTCGTTTGACCGTTTGATGTTAGACGTTTCAAACAGCTGATGTTCGCGTCGCGTCCCGATTTGTTTTCGTTCGGCCGGCGGCTGATTTAATGTAGGGTTAACGAACTTTTTATTTTAGAAATACATAAGTAATGAATACTATTAGATTTTTAAAGGAAACTTTATGGAAAAAATACTTGGGTGTGCGGTTGTGATGAATCTAATAGACTATTTTGTTTTATGTGTGTTTTATTTGGTGGGAAGCAAACTTGGTCCCAAAAAGGTACAGATGATTTGGTCCATTTCTGGGACAAAATGAAGACACATGAAAAATCGAAGGTACATTTAAACAATATATTATTATTTAATTTCAGTATGCTTGGTAAAATTAACATTAAAACTCAATTAAATTCTGCATATCACAATGAAATAATGAAGAAAAACGAACAAATTGATAAAAACAGATACATATTAAACCAAATTATAAACTGCGTTCGGTTTTGTGGTGCATTTGAGTTGGCTTTGAGAGGTCATGACGAAAAAGAGACGTCGAAAAATAGGGGCATATTTCGTGAATTAATAAATTTCAGCTCAGAATTAGACAAAACTCTTAAAGATCATATTGAAAAATCGAAAGTATTTAAAGGAACTTCAAAACCCCTACAAAATGAACTTCTGGACTGTATGTTAGATGTATATCATAATGAAGTCATAAAAGAAATAAAGGACTCTCCGTTTATCGCAGATAAAACCACTGACATTGCTTGTGTGTTTCAACTTGTTATCGTGTTTAGGTATATTCAAGATATGATTGTAAATTCATAAATTAAATTAGGTGCCTTTTTGCTTATTTTTCCTACTTTAAAAGCAAGAACTATTAACAAAAAAGGGCGTGGCACCCAAAAATTTTTTGCCTGCGGCGCTAAGGGTTTACCTGGCCCTACTTCACTAAGCGAGCCGCCACTGCATGCGACCAAATTTTAATAGCCCAATTTTGATTTTGTAGAAAAAAACACATTTAATGTGGCGCTACTTTAAAGAAAATGTATCTGAAATAAAGCATTATCAAAACTAAGAAGTTTTTTGTAGGTTGCGTTGAGTCTTATTTTGCAAAAGTGGTGCAATTTACAAAAATAGTGGAGGAGAATGTGGGGTATAAAACTGCATTTAAAAAACTTTTTCTTATAACTTTTTTCGATATTTTTAGAAATAACGCCACTACTAAATTATTTTTTGGAAAAAATTAAAATTTAACAAATAATGCGAATCACGTGACTACTATTTTTTTGCTTAATTTTCATCTCGATCGAAGCAGAACTTGATGCCAGAGTTAAATTTCGAATAAAGGCTATTAATAAAAAAAATCCCATATGATGCGGACTTTACTGGGTCACACTGTAGAGTTGATAGCATGTTATTTAATAAGACACCCTAAATAATATACGAACCTGAGTTCAAATATGCCAGATCTCCCGTATTCATCCTGCTGTAAGCAAAAAAAATTATATTGAATATTTCATTAGAAAGCACGAAGCACCTAATAAGTATGTATAAATATTTTACTTTGTAGGTTGTATTTATATTTTACCTCTTATTTTTTGCTTAGGGAAATATAATTGAAAAATATTTGCGGTCTGTTTAAGTTATAATGGTGTGTAAATTATTAGTGCCTTTTAAAAGATACAGTGGAAGATTATAAAACTAATTTAAATTATTCATAAGTACATCTAAATAATTGACTGCATTCTTCAACATTCATAAGAATAAAAAGATTTATGAAAAACTGAAATAACAACGGCTGACCCCGAATATCTTGCATCTTTTTACACAGAAGCGACTCGAGTCAGTGGCTCAGCGAGGGATGAGTTGAGGGTTATATACACTAATATACAGTCTGACCAGTAAAGTCCGCATCATATGGGATTTTTTTTATTAATAGCTTTAATCAAAATTTGACTTTGGCATCAAGTTCTGCTTCGATTGAGATGAGAATTAATCTCTCGCATTATCTGTCAAATTTAAATTTTTTCCAAAAAATAAATCAATAGTGGGGTTGTTTCTGAAAATATCGAAAAAAGTTATTAAAAAAAGTTTTTTTTAATGCAGTTTCTATCCCACATGCAAAATTTCAGCTGCATAAGATAATTTTGATTTTTTACCAATATTTTGTAAATTGCACCACTTCTGCAAAATAAGACTCAACGCAACCTACATAAAACTTCTTAGTTTTGACAATGCTTTATTTCAGATAAATATTCTTTAAAGTAGCGCCATATTAAATGTGTGTTTTTCTACAAAATCAAAATTGGGCTATTATAATTTGGTCGCATGTGATGCAAAGTTTATTTGTTTTTGACCCTGTATAAGGTAACTTCATAAAATAAGTATTTTTGAAAACGTAGTTTGTGTCTGAAAGTAATACACCTTAATATTAAGACAAAAAAAGAACACAGTGTCTTCAGTAAAGTGTTTTTTAAGTGGAAAATAAATTTTAGTTTAACAACGTAAAGTTTATTTATTTTCAACGATTTAATTTAAATTCCCTATATTATAATTTATTATTAAGCTATCTCATAATAACGTTAACGTAGAAAATGTATCTGAAATAAAGCATTGTCAAAACTGAGAAGTTTTATGTAGGTTGGGTTGAGCCCTATTTTGCAAAAGTGGTGTGCAATTTACAAAATATAGGTAAAAAATCAAAAGTATCTTATGCAGCTGAAATTTTGCATGTGGGATAGAAACTGCATTTAAAAAAACTTTTTCAAATAATTTTTTTCGATATTTTCAAAAATAACCCTACTTTTAAATTATTTTTTGGAAAAAATTAAAATTTTACAGATAATGCGAATCACGTGACTGCTATTTTTTTTGCTTAATTTTCATCTCGATCGAAGCAGAACTTGATGCCAAAGTCAAATTTTGAATAAAGCTATTAGGTAATAAAAAAAATTTCATATGATGCGGACTTTATTTGTGACACTGTACGAGCCAACGGCAAAATAACTATTTTAAGAATAAGAGTAATACCTAATAATACATCGATTAAAATGCATTGATGCATCGACAAATACCAAATGACCTCGATGCATCGCTTAAAAACGATACATCGTATTAAAAATATCGATGTTTTCAATGCGTCGATGTATATCAAACATCCCTATTTCCGTTTGGTGTTTCTTTGTGATTTCTATGACAGCGGTTTAAAAAAAAATCAGTTTAAAGGTTTTGTGTAATAATTGCTGTGCTTTTAGTGTTTTGTGGTATTTTCTGAAGGCTAATTAAAATAAGTCTCAAGTAAGTATGCGAGAATTCGGAAGATAATAATTCTGCACTTATTTTTTATGGGTGAGTAAATATAAGATCGGTTATTTTTAGGTTAGGTTGCTTCTATAGCAACAAGGTTACACTCAAAGATACCTCCGACGTAATCCCCACTACCTACCCCACACAGCCCTTCACCTCCTCTCCTCTACAAACGATGTTGTCAACACATAATAGCGTTAATGAATGACATGTGCCACCTATAATAGGTACCAGATCATTGGTGTCCACCGTAAAAATAATTCGACTATTCCTGGTAACGGCATCGTTAATCACATTTAAAGAAAATACGCTAATTAAAAGTATAGAACCGAAAGTCACCAGCCAATCAACTAACAAAAATTACCAACATAGTATTTTAATCACCCATGTCCACCATGTACAATTTTAATAAATTGAGATTTTACTAATCATCTCCAGCATGTATTGTATGAGTAAATATTCATTTATAATAATTAACAAAGAAGCTACAAATACACCCCCATATATTTCATATTGTACAAAACCATTGTTATTACAAATTGCAAACTCACTTACAGAACAATAGCACATAAGGGATGAAAGATTATTATCAAATGAGAGTGGGAGCCTCAAATATAGCTTTCAAGAAAATTACTGATATATTGCCTGCTTTTTCACTGAATAATATTATCGTTTTACTATTCATATACACTTATATTATGTGGGCAAATTGATTAATAAAGCATATTCTTCTCGAAAAAAGACTTTGTAATAACTAAATTGCTCAATTATCCATACACTGAGGAAAATGATCTAATACAACAGATGTGCTAAGACATAGTTTGTATTGATAGGCCATATTAAATAAACTGCTACTGTATCAAACCCGCTTTACTCTTATATAAATTCCAGATTTGCTAGGCTAGAACAGTGTTTTTATTGGTAGTAATCAGTTCCATTAGCCGCAGTCTTGTTGAATAATGAGCTACTTTTAATACAGTAATTTTGTTAAGAAATAAATTGTATTTTCTGAATGCGACGCATTTTGTTCCCAGTAAAGCGCTTTCTCTACAATTACAAAAGTAGAACAGCGTCTCCAAAAACGAATAGTATCCGTTAGAACCTATAATCCACCCAGACATTGGTGGGGATTCGTAGCGATCGGCAATCGCCGCGCGCCCTAGTACTTATTAGTTTTAACGTATTTGTTGCGCAGGTTACATCGTTGTTCGCAGTCTTTTAACTGTCCTGTCTGAATTTGAATTCTATTGATCGTATACTTTATACGAAGTCAGTTGAGACAACGTAAATATTGGGGGTACGGTCAATTTACTACCTGTTTCAATTAATTTATTTTTGCTTTGTATACAACGTGTCCAAGATAAGGAGGGCCAGTACAGGGATCTCGGAAACTGTAAGAGTTACGAAGTCGGTTAAATGGAGGAAAAGTTGCGCATTTACGTGCCTATAATAACATGCCGTATAGAAAATTTTAAAATTCCGAGTAATGTCGGAGATATCCGGAAAAAAACCGAAATTTCCTAAAATCGTTTTATTTTTTTGCTGGGTTTATTTGAGAACGAATTCTAAAGTAAATTGCACTTTTACATTGCCACTTTCTTTGCTCTATCTAACAGCGTTAATTGTTTTGTAATCCGACGAGTCGTCTTCGAGGGGCCACTATCAACTTTCTTTTTTTAAATACGGTCCTGTTTTCCTGATATCGGAATTTGAGAGGTTTTTTCTTCCGAATGCAACGATGTATCACACATTATGGTTTCATGACGTTTCGAGGGTTTTTTGAACAACATCAGGAGATTTTGGGATACGCTCCTGTATTTCTCCTAATTTTATAAATAATATCTCATAAGTAAAGTCTAAATTTTTACGTATGTTGGACTAGTTCGATAAATAACAAATAATTTAATAATAAACCACAAATAAGTGAACAGTAAACAAAATATTCCAGAAACTTTATTTTAAACTAGGTACTGTACGTTGGTTCGGGATTTAAAAGAAAAGTAGGCTTTGAACCAAAAAAAGATGGTGACGTATGGTATATGTTTCATTTAACATTTCCATTGTGATCGTTATCAACATTTGAAAGCGTTTTTAGAGATTTTGTATTTTCCAGAAAATATGGAACATAATTTTACAAATGTTGAAAGTTTGATATTCTATCGGGTTTTATTTTATCTCAAAAAAACTGTTATGTGGCAGAGATGTTGACAACGATCACAATGGAAATGTCAAATGAAACAAATACCATACGTCACCATCTTTTTTTGGTTCAAAGCCTACTTTTCTTTTAAATCCCGAACCAACGTATACAGTACCTATAGTTTAAAATAAAGTTTCTGGAATATTTTGTTTACTGTTCACTTATTTGTGGTTTATTATTTAATTATTTGTTATTTATTGAACTAGTCCAACATACGTAAAAATTTAGAGTTTATTTATGAGATATTATTTATAAAATTAGGAGAAATATAGGACCGTATCCCAAAATCTCCTGATGTTGTTCAAAACACCCTCGAAACGTCATGAAACCATAATGTGTGATACCTCGTTGTATTCGGAAGAAAAAAAGCTTTCAAATTCCGATATCAGGAAAACAGGACCGTATTTAAAAAAAAAGTTGATAGTGGCCCCTCGAAGACGACTCGTCGGATTACAAAACAATTAACGCTGTTAGATAGAGCAAAGAAAGTGGCAACGTAAAAGTGCAATTTACTTTAGAATTCGTTCTCAAATAAACCCAGGAAAAAAACAAAACGATTTTACGAAATTTCGGTTTCTTTCGGATATCTCCGACATTACTCGGAATTTTAAAATTTTCTAAACGGCATGTTATTAGGCACGTAAATGCGCAACTTTTCCTTCATTTAACCGACTTCGTAACTCTTACGGTTTCCGAGATCCCTGTACTGGCCCTCCTTATCTTGGACACGTTGTATAAGTTTTTTAAAACTTTGCATGTCAGATAAAGCAATAGAATATTCTTATTTCGCACAACCCATCATTAGATTTTATAATGGACGAATTTTACGATCTCAGTGAACCATGTTGCATAATAGATAATCATATTATGCAATTTTAAACGACAAGAACAATATTACACTAAAAGCTATTTAAATTTTTGAGAACTACAGTACTGATTTGTAGCGAAAGTATATGCTTTATTAACCGTAGCAAGCAAATATTATTATGATTAATGTCAAGTTTCATTACAACTGCCAGTCGGAAGCAATTCAATAGAATTTGATAATTACTGTGAGTATTCACAGCAATAATGGCTATAAACCCGTATATAAATTGGGAATATGCAAAAATACAAAATGAATATTCTAAAATATCATATCATTTGCACCAACAATAAAAGCAAAAGAAGAGTCACATTATTTATTGTCCGGTTCGGCTAATACAGCTCGCAGTAGAATTAGAAGCTCGGATATAAAAAGTTGCTGTGCTAGTACAAATAAAATAGTTTTGACAATAAACAGAGAAGAGTAGAGTTTGCTCATGAAATGAAAAAAAATCTATCAATCGCGCAACAATGAAAAAATCCGCGTATACAAGCCTATTCTGAAACGATGGGGTAATTGAATCGAGATACCATGAACCAATTACAGTGGACGTTTTTCAATATACCTACGTTTGGGGCTGGAATAGTGCTAGGGCCCAGGAAAAAATATACACTGCACAAGATTTCATATTTCAATATGATATAATGCTTCTTGACATAAAGCCCGCATAGTTCAAACTTATTTAATAGAAAGTCATCTTCGTGTTCTGATATCATCGTCTTATTGAAACGTTTGGGATGCAATGGCATAATTAATGTATAAATACAATTTCCAGCCTAGAACCCAAGATAATAGTCAAGGTATGGGATGAAATAACACAATAGCATACGAGAAATCTAATTTTAAGTATGCGACGACGTTTGCAGCCTTAACCTGTAACTAAATATTAAAAAAATATGAGGATTTGGTCCTTATTATCAAGTTTTAAGTATGTTTGATATTAAAATAATAAAATATATTTTTGAAGAAGTACTCCATACTTAAAGTGGAGTTAAATGATACAGAAAAAGAAAAGCACGAAGTCTTTCTCCACAATATTGTTATGATTAATGTCCACTCTCCACAATATTGTGGAGAAAGACTTCGTGCATTTCTTTTTCTGTAAATATATTTTTAATTCAATTTATTATTGATTTAAGTTAAAATAATAAAATTAATTATATGCAAGTGCACTGCTAGAACGAGATACCGGATACCTACCTTTCTAATTCTTATGAAAGAGAATGTTTATAAATAAACCAATTAATTTTTACCTCATATAACAAAAACCGAAATGTTTTCTAAATATTTTCCTAATAGTCTGGAACCTAGAATAATGATTGTCCCAGAATTTTCGTGGCACGATGGTACATCCAAGACGACCAAGCCTGCTGACAAAAATGGCAAGATGACATTCTTCGATCGATAACGATGTATCTCCGGAGTTACAGGTGCTTGGTGAAGCTTATGGGCTCTACCAAATATTATCCGAACAACGTCATTTAGTATGTGACAGCTGAAAAATCTAACCGATAAAAAAACGAGGGCATATTGACCAAATTTGTTAAAATTTGGGCGAGGTCCAAAAAAAATTTCGGGCTCTTCGCCACAATAACAGGCTCACCCTAGGCCACCCCCAGGTCAGAGGGCTAGTTACGCCACTGCTTCTACAATGTGACCAGTAAAGTCCGCATCATATGGAATTTTTTTTATTAATAGCTATATTCGAAATTTGACTTTGGCATCAAGTTCTGCTTCGATCGAGATGAAAATTAAGCAAAAAAATAGTAGTCACGTGATTCGCATTATTTTTCAAATTTTAATTTTTTTCTAGAAATAATTCAAAAGTGGGGTTATTTATGAAAATATCGAAAAAGTTATTAAAAAAGGTTTTTTAAATGCACTTTCTAGCCCACATGCAAAGTTTCAGCTGCACAGGATAATTTTGATTTTTTTACTACTTTTTTTTTTCGCTTAATTTTCATCTCGATCAAAGCAGAACTTAATGCTAAAGTCAAATTTCGAATAAAGCTATTAATAAAAAAAAATCCCATATGATGCGGACTTTACTGGTCACACTGTGTCACTGTATAATAAGTTTTGGAAACATCTAGTCCTCAAGATGTCAGATTTAGACGATTTAATTAAGTAAGTAACGAGGTGACCAAATGGAACACACCTCTTCTAAAATAGTTCTAGGTACGTGATCATTTACATTATTCTACCCTGCGTTGCTGTTTTGCAATAATTATTATCTGTGCCAACCCCCATTTGCAAAGGGGGTATACAGTAATCAAGCACAAGTCTTAAAATTAGCATAAGAGCCCATAACTTAAGTTTCAACCCTAATCAACATCTCATAAAGTAGACCACAATCCCAATTTTATGACGCTAAGGTGTTAAATCGATGTTTCTAAATATCCATATATTTATCGTGTCTAAATCAGCATCACGGAGAACAATGTTTACGGCAAAGGGGTTTTGTAATGCGAATTTCTTTCATCGGTAGCAATGGACAGATACATTTAAGAATTCCAAAATTCAATATTGTGTAATAAGTTAAGAGTTTATTCAGGTTCACAAAGAGTAGTTAATGGATTTGCAGATTTTTTAAATCAGTTTTTATTGAGTACGATGATATAAACTGTACAACAACCAAGTCTACGTCATTTTTTTGTGACAGGTTAATCTCCACCCAGGAAATAGAGAAAGCTATAAGGAAAATTAAGGCAAATAAGGCTGTTGGCCCTGATGGAATCCCGGCCTATATCTGGAAAGGTTGTAATGAGTACTTGTCTAAGCCTTTAGAATGTCTGTTTAACTTGATATTGAAAACCTCCGTCTATCCTGATAAATGGAAAATTAGTAAAATAATTCCAGTTTACAAAACTGGAGCTAGATATAAAAGCAATAACTACCGCCCTATAAATATAGTTAGCGCGGTTTCAAAAATGTTCGAGGTAATTATTTTCGAACGGCTATACGATGAAATCTCTGGTTGTCTCTCACAATGTCAACATGGTTTTCTGCCTAAAAAGTCCACATTTACTAACCTGGCCTCCTTCTGTCAGTATGTCCACAAAGCTATCAACGACAAATCTCAGGTGGATGTTATATATGTCGTAGGCTGATAGTGAAATCCGTCATTTCATGAAAAGCCTAGTCATGTCATGAAGCGTGGCTAAAAGGTATATTGCAACTGGTTTGTTCGTTGTTCCCCAGAGCATTTTTTTCAATTTTTTCAACTAATATTATTTTATAAAAATAAAATTTAAATTAAATTTAAAAAAAATGCTCTGGGGAACAACGAACAAACCAGTTGCCAATATACCTTTTAGCGTGCAGCATGATATGACTAGGCTTTTCATGAAATGACGGATTTCACTATCAGCCTACGACATATACACCGACATGGAGAAAGCGTTTGACAGAGTAAGACATTGTGTAATACTGAGTTCTTTGGCTGATTTGAATGTTTCTCCGTATCTTCAAAGCTTGATAGAATCCTACTTGAACGGTAGGTTCCAGTATGTTGAGGTTAAGGGATGTAGGTCGGTTGATTTTGAGAGTACGTCAGGAGTTTCTCAGGGATCCAACTTGGGACCTCTTTTGTTTTTAGCAGCTGTAAATAAAATGGCTGGCGGTGTCTGGACTGCCCTAGGGTTGTTATTTGCTGACGATTTTGAATGCTTCTATCGGATTGATACTGTAGAGAACTGTGAGACTTTACCGAATGATTTTCGCAGTGTGACTGATTGGTGTGATTTCAAGAAGCTTTAATTTAAATGTAAGTGCGTGTATGTCTTTTACATTGAATCGTAATGTTATTGCCTATAACCCTTAAATGGAACTAATTTGCAACGGGTTAATCAACATACGGACCTCGGTGTGGTCTTTGACCCGACACTGTCTTTCCCCAGTCATATAATATCTAAAATTGATAGTGCACAAAAAATAGCAGGTTTTATTGTTAGGAACACCATTGATGTTAGCTGGCATCTTTTTGATAGCCTAGTGTTGCCTGTTTTGGAGTACGGAAGCATAATTTAGTCCCCCCAGTATAACGTGTCGGTTACACTCATTGAAAGAGTGCAGAGAAAGTTTGTTAAATGTATGTATTATAGAACATACGGTATATATCCTCAGAAAGGGTGCGATAACGAATACCTTTTGGGTGTCTTTGGCAGGCTTTCATTGAATATAAGAAAAATCAAAATTTTACTATGCACTTTGTTTAGAATTTTGAAAGGTGAAATTGACTGCCCCGGTATTCTTGGTAAACTACCATTCGCTGTCAATAGAGTCAACTCGCGAACCTCAAATATTTTTTATCTGACCTATCCTCAAACAAACCTTTACAAAAATTCTCCAATTTACAAAATGTGCCACTTTTTTAATCTGTATGCATCAGATATTGATGTAGATACAACCAGTTTTGGTCAGTTCAAGGATTTGGTCGAGAGAAAACTGAGGACCAATTAACGGACGTAATATTGTGATGCTCAGTTGAGTACCCACTTTTGTGGGGTTTTCATTCCTGTTCGCCTTGTAGGCTTTCCTTATGTTTTATTTTTGTTTTTTTTGTGTAATTTGTTTCTTTTTTGTTATATTTACTAGCTGTAAGATGTATCTGTAATTGGCACTAGTGCTGTTGGTACTTATAAATAAATAAATAAATAAATAAATAAATATCAGCTGAAACCTATACTACGGAACTTAAAGTTTAAATAATTTTCTTGGAGCAACTGATATGATCGTACAATTCTAGAAATAGATACTAATTCTATCCTTTTACGTAGGTACACCGATTACGTACTTTATGCGCACCTCATAAGAACAATTAAATGCATTGCAATCACCGTAAGCTCAGTTTACGGCATTAATAAGGAATGGTAATTATTTTATTAATAAGATATAGACAGCGCCAGCGTGGGAATTATTTATATAAAGTGAAAAATATTGTTTAACTTAGTCAGCAATCTTTTAAGTGGATATTACGTGCGATAATCATTCATTGTTTTCAGTTGAATGTATCTGTGCTAATCTGCGTCCTTGCAATTATTATTAGTTGAGATCTTGGCTTAATTTTACATAAAATCATTGTGGTTTAAGAATTTTGTAATAATAATAAATCGACCGGCATGGTGGTTGGGGGGGTTAAGTTTATGTTATGAAAACGTGTGATGTGCTACGCTGTATGCTTGAATTAAGATAATATGGGCAAAAAATCAAATGTTTTAAGGCAACAAATTGATTAAAAGTCATGTTTTCGTTAAAAAAAATTAAAATTAAATAATATTATTACATAAAAAACGGCTACAAGTAAGTATGGGTTAATATTCAGAAACGTTGCTCAGAAATTCATGTAGAATCTGAGCATTAAAAAATATAGAAAAGAAAGAAAAACACAAAGTCTTCCTCCACAAAATTTAATAGAAATAGATTCTTCAGGGGTCTCTACATGTTTCGAACGTAGAAACGTTCATCTTCAGGAGACAGAATTTTTTTTATATAGTGCTGATGGTATTAGCAGAAGAGAAAATGATATAAAACCTTAATGGAGCTTTCAGGGCATTGACATGACGTATATAGTATGTCAGTGAGACAGTATAAAGATAGGAATCTTCAGTCGAGGTCATAGTGTCAGAGTAGTTAAAAGTTTGATTTTTGGGGTAATGGGGGTTAAAGCCCAATAACCCCTCGAGAGGTTAATTTAGATAATATGTTAAAATTAATAATATAATTGTACAATATCTCCTGAAGATGAACGTTTCTTCGTTCGAAACATGTAGAGACCCCTAAAGAATCCATTTCTATTAAATTTTGTGGAGGAAGATTTTGTGTTTTTTTTCTTTCCTACATTTTCAACTCCACTTTAAGTATGGACTACTTCTTCAAATTGAAAAATATGTTGCACTAGTGCGTAAAGTGTATTTTTTTATTCATGAGATTTGCGCACTTGCCTAAGGCTCGTGCGTAAAAATCCCCATTCGTAATAAAAGTCCTAATTTACTTACTTGTTGCGTAAATAACTATTTTCCGATGTACCTACATCTTAAGTACAGTGTTAAAAAATATAGTCAAGAAATTATAGTTAATAAATTTTAGATTATACTTAGGTATATTTTTAAAACTTAATATTTTTATATTAATCAATTGTTATTTAAAACCAAAGCACCCAGCAGCAGTTTTTCGAAACTACATTTACTGACAAAAAGTAAAGTAACATACTTATAGAAGTACAGCTTTTAAAAAAAGTAGCTTGTAGCTTAGCTACCTATACCTACTTTTAAATAATGGTAGCTTAATTACAAGATAGCTTAACTAGAATTTTAAGTAGCTTTTAGCTAGCTACTTTTTTCCAGTAGCTTGTCCAGCTCTGCCAGTGTCCTACAATTTTCAAGTTAGTTTTAATACCGTTTTGATAATTATTTGTTTCATAAATGCGTACACTATAATATACCTTTACCTTTAAAAAAAATGTTTAAATAAAAAATACACTACCACGGTGGTTCCTTTACAGGGGAGACAGGGGCATCGGGCCTTTTTGCACTTTTTCCATTTCAATAAATTATAAGTATGCATGATTGAGCTTAATAAAGCTTTTAAACATAGGTTCACCGCTCGTTTTTGACGTTAGTTAGATTCACGAAGTAACATATTTTAGTTAATGTTTGAACGTAGTAGATAATAAAGTAATATAAAAAAAATACCTCGTCGGACTTCCATTGTCTTTATATTTTGTTTCCTGACACAACGTTTCGGTTAGTTAGTATATCTAACCGTTTTCAAGCAAGCAGTTTCAAAGAGGAGCAAGCATTCCTTACAATACCTTATGTCAAGGGGATTTCCGAACAGATTAGAAGAATAACCAAAAACTATAATATTAAAACAGCCTTCAAATCCGTAAATACGCTCAGAAGCTTTCTGTTAGAAATCCTGGACGTGAGAATCAAAAAAATTTATAATCAATTAAAATAAATCAAATTTAACTTAAAATGTATAGTTATTTTAACTCTTTTGTGTTTAGTAAAAATCAGATTTTAAGAGCTAACTTTTCTGAAAGTCGTTTTAACATAACAGCTAACTAAAATTAACATGCAATTCTTTTACGGTTCAAATGAACCAAATACTAGTAACTTTGATAAAGTTTATAATCATTATCAATATCTTTTTTAGTTAAAATTTTAAAATAAGCTAATACTAACATAAAAAATGTGTCAAATTAACTAATTAAGTTGTAATTTTTACTGCACAATAAAATCAGATTAATGTCAAAATAGTAATAACATATTTTATGAGTTACTGATTGACTGAAGCGGTTTTAGTTAAATTGACAAAAAAACGGGAGTGGACTTTCTGGGACATAAAAAAAAAGTTAAATTTGATTCTTTTCTTTTAACAGTGTACCCGTAATGAAAACACAAAAAATTGTATCTATCAAAGCCCTTGCGAGTGCGGCGATTCGTACATTGGAGAAACAAAAATACCTCTTCCCGTACGAGTTAAAGAACATCTCAAACCTACTCAAAGATGTGAAACTTCGAAATCAGGTATAGCGGAACATATGTACCAACCAACATAATATACGGTGGTCAGAAGTCAAGGTTTTGGACACGGAACATCACTGGAGAAAACGAAAATTCAAAGAAGCAGCTTTTATGAATCAAAATATCCATATATTTAGTAAACCAAGTGTAGATATCCCCAATATCTGGAAGTCTCTTCTTGTCCAAAACCAACAGCTCAAATTTCACACTCCAATAGGCACGTATTAGACGGAGTCATCAAGCTTCATTGCACATGGATAGTATTTAAGACAGTAACCTTAGAATTATTAATTTAATTTACACTTGAAAACTCAATATATTATTAATATACTCAATATATTACAAAAAATTTTAAAAAATTTACAGACAGTTTTATATGAAGTAGTTAGATTAATTACATAAATTATATCGGATTCAGGCAGGTACCTAGAAAACGTAATTTCTGTATGTAAAGTGTATACGATCTCAGTTGAGACAGATAAAAAAACTAAAAAAAAATTGATGACAGACTTATCAAGACCACGTGTACTATCTTCAAACATCTGTATAGGGAGCAATCAATACGAATTTTGTTATATTTGTATTGTAGTTTCAGTGTGTGATGCAGTAAATTGATCGTACCCCCAATATTTACTTTGTCTCAACTGACTTCGTATGAAGTATACCAATATAATTACAAAATTCAATAGTTCAAACGATTCTAAAGTCTACATCATTTGATTATTGGCATGCAGACAATACAACCCATAAACCAGCCTTACAAAGGTCATACAAAATAGAAGAAGAAATCCAAAAAAACTAGCAAATGGAAAAGAAAAAAGTGTAGAAAAAACAGAATGGTTATTTTAAACTAGTCAGAACAATGTTGCAAAGTTTTCAAAGTTATTTGCTATAAAAGTTATACATTTTTGGTAGAATATTGTATATTTTGACTCCAAGATGGTCAATAGATCTAAGATTTAAATCTGTCATGCTGTTTGGGATTTGTAAGTTTCTTTCAACATTAAATCTGGTAGCGTATGCATGATTTACATGTTCTCCCATTGTGGGATTCCGATAGATGTAGGAGCAAACACTCATAACAAACAAAGATCTCGTTGAAAGGATCTTTTCACTATAAAGTAGACATGTTGGGAAAATTTTACTTTTTCTAAGGATTATTTTAAGAATATAATTTTAAATTGTTTTTAAAGGCTTTAACGTATAATCTGTAGTAATATATTAAGGGATGGGGAAATTATCGAAAATTATTCCGAAGATTTTTTGCCGCAAGCCCTCGAGCGATTTCCTAATGGCAAAAAATCTGAGAATGATTTTCTGATTATTTCCCAATCCCGAAATGTATTTTGAAGATTATTTAACAAATAAAAAACTAAAATGGTAATCTCGTGTCTCACAAAAATTCTGGAATTGCTTCCATACGAAGTCTCTTGATCGCTTTGTATTTTCAGATCCATTTTTATCGACATTTTTGGTGATTTCTTCGAGAGAAAAATCTCCAAAACGTTCCATTTTTGTAAAACGTTTAAATGATATCTCGAAATGACACTTTGGCGTTTGTTTGTATTTTATTTGTTGTCCATAGTAACAACCAAAAACGCCATTGTTCGTTATCTAGATAATCATCAAACATCACCACTACAATAAAAAACCTGTTGTTACAGACGTGTGATTTTAACTGTTGACAAGTGCGATTTTCAGTTTTGACGGGTGAGATTTTCACTTTTGACAAGGGTGATTTTTACCGGAGAGCGGGAGATTATCGCTGAATAATCAAGTGAATATTAACCAGCTTTTATAATGGATGAGGTAAATAATCTGTAGTAATATATTAAGGGATGGGGAAATTATCGAAAATCATTCCGAAGATTTCCTAATGGCAAAAAATCTGAGAATGATTTTCTGATTATTTCCCAATCCTGAAATGTATTTTGAAGATTATTTACCAAATAAAAAACTACATTTTTGTGATTTTTACCGGAAAGCGGGAGATTATCGGTGAATAATCAGGTGAAAATCAACCCGCTTTTATAATGGATGAGGTAAATAATCATATAAATTGCCCCACACTATTACAGAGTACCTATCCAAGTAATGATTCCACAAGAGCCTTGTATACATAGATTAGAAGATGTTTATTTAATATTTCCCTAATCATGTAAAATTTTCGAAATAACTTTCTAATATTGTTTGTTAATCTAAAATATGTTGTTTCCATTTGAGGTTCTGATCAATTATTACACCTAAATATTTAGTATGTTGTACCTCGTTTATTTCATTTTCAAAACTATTCACTTTTATTCTATTCAAATTCGGACAATTTGCAATTGTTAGGGGGAAAGCTAGAGAGCCGTTCGAGATACTAACTAACCGAAACGTAGTGTTAAATAACAAAATAAAGACAATGGAAGTCCGACAAAGTAATTTTTTGATATTTTAGTTAATGTTTGCGGTATTGCTTACTCTCCCCTACCCTCCAACTCTGTAACTTTACCTAAATAGCTATAACTTCGGGCACTAATTAAAAATTAACTTTAAAGGACTTGAAAACAAATATCCGATGAAAAAGAGACAATATAGAAACAACCTTTCAAGGAACCTCGATCAAAACTACTTTCCAGTCCACATTTGGCTTTTAAGTTCTATAAAAGAATAAAGATCAAGTATATCATATATGGAAGGAATCACTATAAATGGAAAACCGGGTAAGCCGCTGACATGGCCAGTAGTCACTGCGTGCGTACAAAACAAACAATGTTTGTAAAACGACATAACATATTGGAATTCCTCTTTTTAAAATCTTTACAATTGAACTGACATACTTTATTGATTTGTTAAATAGAGAATACCTACGTTTATTGGGAAAATGGAATGCCGTATCATAAGCAAATAAAATAAGCGTGACCATGAACATGGACGTACATAGTCTCAAGTCTGAAGTATTAATAGTGGTGGGAAAATTCTCACGAAAGAAAAATTTAAAGGAGAGGAATATCGTTCACGTTGACTTTTCGTAAAATTTTGTAAAGTGATTCAGAATTTTGTCACGGTATAAAAATGCCACGAAATTGTCTGGGTTCTTTCAGGGTTCTTTTAGTGATATGGTGGGGGTAGATATTAGCAGGGTGAATCATAAAAATGCTACGTGTATCACTGTAATTTTTGTAATGAAACATATTGTATAATTTTAAATTTTCACTGTCTACAATCAATTACCGTGCGAGCAAAAATTATTTGCATCAAAGAGGGCTTGGATTAAAAAACGTAGGGCTTGGTTTAGATCACAATGGTATGGGGACGATATATCTAACCAAATCTAGGTTAAAATGTTGTCAAATTCATATAATGACATGATATGCCAAACTAATGAGTAATAAAATAAGTAGCCAAATAAAAATTTTTTTTTGTTGTTTACAAAATGAACAAAGTAAGAATATACAGAAAGAAAAAGAAAACGAATTACATAAATTGCTGAAATTGGCAACCGCCATGCTCCAAGCATAAATTCATACGTCTCTTCATATTTTCGAAAGTGTTGACCAGCATCTCTGGAGAACAAGTGCTTCTCTTCTTACAGATGTTCTTCCTGCTCCTTTTTTGTGTTGTATAGAACCTGTTTCCCTAAACACAGTAAACACAGCCACGGTTCTTTTCAGGCAATGATAAAAATCCCCAGCAATAAAAGCAACGTTAGGAAAATGTTCGTCCATGCACAAACCCGGATTGTATTGCCACTCACCACTTACTCTAACCCCGTTTCGAAAATACGCTTTAACCATGAATGTTTTGTGCTGTTCCGTAAAGCCCATTGTGTGAATGGTTCAAGAAATTGGAAAAATTAGCGATGAATCAAATTACTTATAACGACTGTCAAAGATGACGGAATAACTGATTGATTGTTAGTTCAGGTAGTTACTGACACCCAACAGGTATTAAGCTCTACGGCTAAGCATTACGTCCTTAGATGCAAGGCCCTCTTTGATGCAAATACTGTTTGCTCGCACGGTATTAGCAGGGTGAATCATGAAAATGTTACGTGTATCAACTGTAATTTTTGTAATGAAACATATTGTATAATAATAATAATGATAATAATAATGAAAATAATAATATCGTTTATCTCTCCAATTGAAAGGGAATACACTACAATAATTGGAAAAAACGTCAGACAAAATGAAGCAACTACAAGAAAAATTCACTAAGACTATAACAGTTTTTTTGAAATAGCAGCTTTTTAAGTCTACTCTTAAAAATTTTTATATTAGATGCCACTTTTATGCTATTATCTAGGACATTATAAAATCTATAATTGTAAATTTTCACTGTCTACAATCAATTCTAGTCATTTTGACAAAACATTAACTTTTAAAACAAAAACGACAAAGTAGGAAAAAAAACTATTTTATAAGACGTTAAAAATGTCCTCCACCAACGGTTCTGCAATAGATCAATCGATCTAAAAATGCCTGTTGTACATTCTGTACTACTTGTGGAGAAATTTCTCGTATTACTCGTCGGATGGGCTTCTTAAGCGTACCGATCAAGTTGGGTTGGGAATTTTAATCTAAATTGTTGACGTAGTCCCATAAAAAAAGTCAAATAGGTTAAGATCGGTCGACCTGGGTGGCCACTCTATTGACCCCTGTCTACTTATCCCCCGCCCCTCAAAAATTGTATTTAAATACTCTCTTACATGAGCAGCATAATGTGGGGGGAGCACGATCCTGTTAAAGGTTAAACTTGGTTAATCAGAATCATAATCATCTGGAAATAGAGTGGGGAAGAGCTGAAAATTTTCTGACTTTAACCAAAAAAAAGCAAAGTCTAAAGTAAAAAAAGGAGGGCATAAGAACGCTTACCCGGGGCCCGAAAATCCTAGCGCCAGCCCTGGGGGTCTTTCGACAATAAGTAACTCATTATAGCAACTCTGTACGCATTCTGCTTATACTTTGTCAGCACATTGCATATTATCTTTAATTGTTAGACAATTGGTGCTGATTTCTTCAAAACTTCTTTGTTCTGGCGATTATTTCATTTAGTAGGCTTTTTCTTTACAATCGGGCTCTGTATTGGTACTTTTCTTCGTAATAATAAAATACAATATAACATGATAAACGCAAAAGGTACATGCACCTGGGGACCGGAGTGCACAGATTTGAAACAAAAAATTGACTAACAAAGTTCCACTCATTATATAGTATATTCTATGATCTTTAGCGGTTTTCCGAAAATTTGTTTTTTGCAAATACTTCTGGAAATAATTCGGAAACATTTTAAACTTATAATAACTAATAAAAAATATCATCCAAAAAATTGAACACAAAATACATAAACATTAATCATAAATAAATGGTTAAATATAGAAAACAAACCAATAATACTGTTAAATTCGTAAAAAAAAGAGTTAAAAAATAAGTCGAGCAAGAGGCATATCATCTTATCTTCATCGCTGTCATCATCCCTTCAATATTAAATTCAGCTTCAATGCTTTCCTCGTAAAAGTCAACTTCCTCTAAATCTTTAACAGTGTCAAAAATAATAATTGATTGACACTTTCTATTTTTTAACAAGTTTCCGTTGTGAAACACGTAGATAGAGTAGTTTAGCTGCTATGTCATTAGTAAGCCTTTTTTTAATGAACGTGACTATAAATGCTAAAACTGCGCTCAGTGAATGTTGAAGATGCTGGAATCATCAAAATCTCTGACGTTACCTTTGATAATAAAGGTGATGAACAAATGCCTTTCCACCAGGAGACTAGGCTGTTGGGTCAAAACTACTTTTCCATATAAAATTATTGCCAAACAATTTGCTTCTACAATGGTAATTTGCTATTTCGTCGATTACTTTTTGCTTTTTTATATTAAGTTTACTTTTTGTTATGTTAAGTAGGTATGACTGAAATAATTTGTATTTCATTAAGTTCAGTCCCTTGTGATTTTGGATTTGGTAATTCTGAAGCTTAATGTATGGGTTTAATAACAAATTCTTCTTTTTTCTTCTTAACAAACGTCAACAATTGAGTTTTTTCTTTGTCGTTAAGTGGGACAAGGCAAGATTTTCCTGAACCACCCTTTTAATATCATGAAATACAGGCTGTAGGAAAGCAATGCTGCCAATAATCAGTGAATGGCGGAAAATCCCGAGCTCGAAATATTCGTAATATACGTCCTTTTTCGGAAATTATTTTTTTAGTTGGATGTTTTTACTGGATAAAATTATAAATGATATGTATCTATACATATAATAAACCTTTGTTTTAAATCATTTAAAACTGGTTTTAAATAATTTTTTCAATATTTCCAATATTTCCGAGACACGATCGGAAATTTCCAATGTTTCCATTCCCAATGGAAATATTTCTCCTTACAACACTAATGGTCGTATCCCTTTCCTGTCGCACAGCGCCATGTGCGGAAGGTACCTTAACATAACTAACTCTTGCAATTTTGCTTACTACTACTACTAATACTAAGATTTTTTACAGGTTTTTAGATTAAGGTCAAGACCCCATTTATTCACCCATTTTTAATGCAAGTCAAATAGACCAAATGATGGATATCCCATCCCATGCATTATGAACGTTGAGTGTTTTTCAGGCTTTTTTAGCGCATTTAATTCCACAAGTATATTATTTTTAGTATCGTTTAGATAAAGAGATTATGCATTTGTAAGCCTTGATAATTTAAAATGTTTACATTTATTATTTTTGTAAGGTTATAAAATTACATATTCTTTTTATTTTGGCGGCCAAAGCCAAGCAGTCTATCTGTGAATTTTAAAAACGATTTAACAAAGCAAACGTGGGTGGACTTCAGCACATTTACAGGGTGTCCGGAAAAAGGAAATCAATCCGTTAGCCATGTATTCCTTGAGCAAAAAATAATATTTTATAATGCTATTTTTTATTTTTGACCCTCATGTTCGATATAAAGTTTAAAATTAAAATCTGATTTTTTTGAATAACACGAGTATAATAAGAAGTTTTCTTACAGATGGTGTTCCTGCTCCTTTTTTGTGTTGTATAGAACCTGTTTCCCTAAACACAGCCACGGTTCTTTTCAGGCAATGATAAAAATCCCCAGCAATAAAAGCAACGTTAGGAAAATGTTCGTGAAAATCGTCCATGCACAAACCCGGATTGTATTGCCACTCACAATTTACTCCAACCCCGATTCGAAAATACGCTTCAACCATGAATGTTTTGTGCTGTTCCGTAAGGCCCATTGTGTGAATTGTTCAAGAAATTGGAAAAATTAGCGATGAATCAAATTACTTGTAACGACTGTCAAAGATGACTGAATAACTGATTGATTGTTAATTCAGGTAGTTACTGACACCCAACAGGTATTAACCTTTACGGGTAAGCATTACGTCCTTAGATGCAAGGCCCTCTTTGATGCAAATAATTTTTGCTCGCACTGTAGTGACTTCCGAACTACATTTTTCAGGTAATCATTTGTTTTTGATTATTTTTTATTCTTATAATATTTCGATAAAATGATGCGTATTGGAGATAATTTGAAAAGTATGGGTCCTTAACTAATGCCAAGGCGGCTTACGGTAATCTCATAATTTTCAAATGCTAAGTCTGTTTAGCCGTTGTGGCATAACCATGGATACTAGATATAATTAAGTAGAACTTTTGAATATGAGACAGTACCGATAGCAAAGGACTAGCCAAAAATAATGTAAGGACAGTGGCGTACAGATAACAACCTGTTGTACTAAACCAGATAAATGAAATTATTTTATTGCCCTACTAAGAACTTACTATCGCTAAACTTCTTCACATACCAGCAATTTTGATTGGTCATTCATTTTTACTATTTCTTCAAAACACACTGCCCGATTTACTTGATGATTTGTCTTTAGTGGTAAGACAACATATTTGGTTTCAATTAGACGGTGATTCCCCGCATTTAGCTAGAAAAGTTAGGGACTACTTACACCAAATCTTTCCTAATCGCTGGATTGGTCGGGACCAAAGCACTCCTGTTCAATGGCCACCCCGTTCTCCAGACCTTACTCCCTTGGAATATTCAGATTGAGGGGTGTTTTAAAGATTTTGTGTATATAGTTCCGATTTTGAATACGAACTATTTAATAAGAAGATCTTTCAAGCTGGAGAGCAGTCCACATAGTTTTTAAAAGTTTTTTTTTTAATTTCTATCCTATTAAATACTCGAATTATTAAAAGTTTTTAATTTTAAAACTTTGACACCCTGTATATTGAACATAGGGATTAAAAATGAAAAATGGCATTAAACAAGTCATATTATTTTGGCTCAGGGAATATATGGTTAACCTCCTTTTTCCGGACACACCGTATATTTGCAATTTAATTAACTTATTTGTCTCCTAGATTTATTTTTTTAAATTTCAATTCTATAATGGTAGATACAAAAATCCGATAGGATGGCGACTGTGAATCACTATATTTTTATTAATGTTTGATTTACTAACTACAATTTTTATTTTTTCACCTTGTGACAATAAGTCTAGACACAGACGCATTAAAAAATTGGCTGACGCTTAAAAAAATTGGCAATTGTACCAGACTTTTATTCGCGAAAATAAAAGCACCGATCGCGATTTTAATATTGGCGTAAAATTAACCAAGCTTTGGGTTACTTAAGTTCTTTGGATTGTGTGCCAAAGAAAACAAAATTAATTCCACTTACCTAAGGTTTTTATAAAATAAAATATTTTTTGTTTTCTTGTTCATCTATTTAAAAGTCTTTGAAATCATTAAAAGGTTAGTCAAAGATCTTTTCGTTCACAAAATTCTACTTTAGAGGTCATTTTTGTCCAAACAACAAGATTTTTTAAATGAAGAGCTAATTTTCGATATGAATGATATTGCCAACAAATAAGGGGGTAAAAAATGTTTAACAAATACCGGTTCATGGTAAATTTTATTCCCTTTGTCATAATTCTTAAAATTTATTTAAATTTCGTATCAACATCAAGATTTAATTTGAAGAAATAGTTCATACTTCGAGTGGAGTGTGTACCTAAATGGGAAAAAAGACCAAGCTTAAAGTATTTCTTTAAATTTCTATATTAAAAGAAAAGATTTTAAGTTACGATTCACTTGATTCAATCGCATTTATGCTTATGCCAAAAATACACATAATACTTTAACAACACTGTAAATTTAATTAAAATATACTTACAATTATTGGAAGTAATTTTCCACAACGTAACTGTAGAAATGCCTCAGTGGGAGGGGGGGGGGGGGGCAATTACAACTCCGGAAGTCTATTGCTTTCTTTCTCTAGCCATGAGGGGGGAGAGGGGAGGGGGGGAATTTCCAATAGATCAATATTGAACCCAAGAAAAGAAGTAAAATGTTTTTTTAAATGTTATATTTTATAAATAAGAAAATGTCATACTCTTGTGCTTTATTAATTCAATTTTTCTTCATTTTTATTAACTATTTAAGGTTTAATTAAGGCGGTAATAAAACGTTTTTTCACACCAATAATTAAGATCAGAACAAAAAAATCATAAAACCGTATATATTCATTAAACCAATTAAAATAACCAACTTAATTAAACTTTAAGGCAGTTTACAATTAATAATGTAGGGTCAAGTTGGGTGACTATGAACATCAAGTATACAAAGGTATTTGCAAGGAAATTACATTTCTAGTACGTATAGCTTACAAAATAGTTTTTTTAGTTTTAAATTTATTGTTCTGTTGAAAAAAAGTGTATTTTTTCCTTTTTATTTCGATCAAGAAATTCTCTAAATAATGAGATGACTTTTTTGACCCCGAATTGCTGTAAGATAAAAGTTATACGGAGCAATTTTTGTACCGTGCGAGCAAAAATTATTTGCATCTAAGGACGTAATGCTTAGCCTTAGAGCTTAATACCTCTTGGGTGTCAGTAACTACCTGAATTAACAATCAATCAGTTATTCCGTCATCTTTGACAGTCGTTACAAGTAATTTGATTTATCGCTAATTTTTCCAATTTCTTGAACAATTCACACAATGGGTGACAATGGGCTTTACGGAACAGCACAAAACATTTATGGTGGAAGCGTATTTTCGAAACGGGGTTAGAGTAAATGGTGAGTGGCAATACAATCCGGGTTTGTGCATGGACGATTTTCACGAACATTTTCCTAACGTTGCTTTTATTGCTGGGGATTTTTATCATTGCCTGAAAATAACTGTGGCTGTGTTTAGGGAAACAGGTTCTATACAACACAAAAAAGGAACACCATCTGTAAGAACAGAAAAACTTGTTGCAAACGTTCGTGAAATAATGCAAAATACGCCAACAAATTGTATAAAACGCCTGTCCCAAGAAGTGGGAAGAACTTATGGAACATGCAGGACTATTCTTAAAAGAAGCAGCTAAATTTATTTCCTTATAAAGTGCAAATATTCCAAGAAATACAAGCCGCAGATTTTGAAAGACGCAGAAATTATTCACAATGGTTTACCCAAAATTTATTGGAAAGAAATGATTTATTAGACCTGACATTTTTTTCGGATGAAGCCTGGTTCCACCTCTCCGGTTATGTGAATTCTCAGAATACATGCATGTGGAGTATTGAAAATCCCCATTTTTTTTTGTAGAGCACCCTCAAAAAATTGGTGTCTGGTTAGCTGTTTCCCGAAGAAGAATTGTTGGTTATATTTTTTTCCATGACACAGTTACAGCACAGCGGTATAGAAACAATATTTGAATTCCATTTATGGAGCAATTACTTGACGACGAACTACGTTTTGGATATTTTCAACAGGACGGTGCAACCGCCCGTCCATACAGCCGCCAAAACTATTAACTAGGTACTTACGCAATTTTTTCAACGACATATTGATTAGTTTTCGATCAGACATTGAATTCCCACCTAGATCACCTTGTTTAACGGTTATGGATTACTTCGTTTTTAAAACACCAGTTGCAAATTTATTACAAGAAAGGATTATCCAAGAATGTGATAACATTTCTCCAGAGATGCTGGTCAACACTTTCGAAAATATGAAGAGACGTGTGAATTTATGCTTGGAGCATGGCGGTGGCCAATTTCAACAATTTATGTAATTATTTTTCTTTTTCTTTCTGTACATTCTTACTTTGTTAATTTTTTAAACAACAAAAATAAATTTGTATTTGTCTACTTATTTTATTACTCATTAGTTTGGCATATCATGTCATAATATGAATTTGACAAAATTTTAACCTAGATTTGGTTAGATATATCGTCCCCATATCATTGTGATCTAAACCATGCGCTACGTTTTTTAATCCAAGCCCTCTTTGATGCAAATAATTTTTGCTCGCATGGTATAAGATGACAAAACATTCTATTCATGAAAAACCATTTGTTTACAATCAGACAAACTTCTAAAGTTTCAGATAAGTTAGAAAAAGATGGCTTTACAAAAAGGGATAGAAGGAGATTTAAAAAAGTATTCCCGTATACTATCCGTGTCATTTAAATTCCCCAACGTCCTAATTTTTATTTTTTATTTATTGATATTAATTACCGTAATTTCTATCGAATAAGTGACGTAAGTATAAGACATGAATTTAATCATTAACCGGAATTACCCAAATTTTCACGTAAGTATGATTTCGTTTTAAAACTAGCATCGTAAAAACTATTTTTTGTTTTAAATGTTTTTTTCGGAAAAATACTATTTTATTATGGCATCCTGTATATTTAAACTACACCAACTTAATACAGAGTGAACAACAAAAAATATACGTATATACTTTTTAGCCAGGATAATGTCGGACAAAGCAATTTGCCGATTTTTTCCACGTGTTTACACTTCCCCAACTTGACCCTATTTAGCCTCGGTAGAAACGCGATCTTAACTTTCCCACCTACTTTTTATCTTCGTCAGATAATAAAACAATTCAGACTAAATAAACATCCAGACTGTGGTCCAATCATTTTATGCTTGAAGATAAAGTAACAAAACAACAATTGTGAGCATATTAGGAACCGATTATAAGGCGAGAAATTAGCACAATAAGTATTATTACTTTTAAGCAAGTAAGTAATTTTATCTGGCAAAAATAAAGGGGTAAATAGCCAGCAGTCTAGTAGATACTATAGTTAATAGTAATATAAATATGTAATAGTTATTATCTTGAATGCGATAGTTTCACGTAACCGTAAGTACCTATTATTAGTATTATTTTTAACACGCTTTTATTAGCTTCACCTGTATGTTTGTTTGTTTGTTTGTTTGTTTGTCTGTCCGTAACCGACTTCTTTGAACCCGATTTTGACCCGTTTTAAACGGTCAGATTTAATATAAATTTTGTAGACTTATCAAGAGCCGCTGACAATACAATAATCTACACGCAAAAAATTCTCCTGTCAAATTTTGACAGCTGTCAAGTATAAAACGAAGAAGCGATTTTGACGAAACAAATTATGGGGTCATATAGTATTCGATGCGGAGACTTCGGGAAAAATAAGCAAAAAATTCTCCTGTCAAAATTACACAGCTGTCAATATGTCAAATCGTTAAAAAAAAAGATATTAATGAAAAAACTATAAGGTCATTGATATGTATATTGACGACGGAAAGTTAAAAAAAGACGCAAAAAATTATCCTGTCAAATTTTGACAGCTGTCAGGTATAAAACGAAGAAACGATTTTGACGAAACAAATTATGGGGTCGTATAGTATTCGATGCGGAGACTTCGGGAAAAATAAGCAAAAAATTCTCCTGTCCAAATTTGATAGCTGTCAATATGTCAAATCGTTTAAAAAAATGATATTAATGAAAAAACTATAAGAAAATAAATACGCAAAAAATTCTCTTGTCAAAATTTGACACCTGTCAATATGTCAGATTTATTACAATAACCGATAGTAATAAAACAAACATGGGGTCGTATAGATATTGTCGCTAAGAATAGAGAAAAATTTTAAAAAAAATTCTACCCGTCAAAATAAAATTTTGACAATTTTTTTTTATTTTGAAAATTTTTGTCGTTTGTTCGGGTGGGTTCGGGATTGTATGTATGTTTGTCTGTAACCGACTTTTTTGAACCCGATTTTGACGCACTTTAAACGGTCAGATTTAATTAAATTTTTGTAGACTTATCAAGAACCGCTGACAATAAAATAATCTACTAATCTAGCTCAATCTACTCAAAAAAAAATGTTCTTAACAATAACTCAAACTAAAAAGCGGAAAATAATAATAGTTTAAAATAATTCTTGAAATTTTTAATATAGGCAGAAAATAATAATGAACGATAAATATTAGTATTATTGTGAAAAAAGCGTGGGGTGCACGATATACGAAAAATATAGCTCAAACCGCCCCAAGCTTTTTTTTCACTATAATACTAATGTTTATCGTTCATAATTATTTTCTGCCTATATTAAAAATTTCAAGAATTATTTTAAACTATATTTATTTTCCGCTTTTTAGTTTGATTAATTATTAAAGCGTGGTTTTTAGCTTTTTTTAACTATATTTATTATTAATATGTAAAGCAAGTTAAAACGTCTTAAAAACGTGAATGAAACAACCAGCTGAGAGTTAACTTTATTTTATTTTATCTACAACTAGTTAACAATAGGCGCTTAATACTTGTGACTTAAGTATGTTATGCATTATGCACCTAGTACAATTACAACTTCTCATAAAATACTTATAGGACTATTATGAAATCATAATCATCCGAAAGCCATAGCTATATTTTAATTCCAAAAACGTCATAGCGGATTGTGATCATAGGCATAATAATATACCCCTTTTTCACCCGCTAGGGGGAAAGTTTTCGTAATTGCCTAAAGACATGTTTTGCACCAAGCGAAAAATGTGTGTAAACATTTTTAAGTACCGTGCGAGCAAAAATTATTTGCATCAAAGAGGGCCTTGCATCTAAGGACGTAATGCTTAGCCGTAGAGCTTAATACCTGTTGGGTGTCAGTAACTACCTGAATTAACAATCAATCAGTTATTCCGTCATCTTTGACAGTCGTTACAAGTAATTTGTTTCATCGCTAATTTTTCCAATTTCTTGAACAATTCACACAATGGGCTTTACGGAACAGCATAAAACATTCATGGTTGAAGCGTATTTTCGAAACGGGGTTAGAGTAAATGGTGAGTGGCAATACAATTCGGGTTTGTGCATGGACGATTTTCACGAACATTTTTAGGAGCAGGAAGACCATCTGTAAGAACAGAAGAACTTGTTGCAATCGTTCGTGAAATAATACATAATACGCCAACAAATTGTAAAGACGCCTGTCCCAAGAAGTGGGAAGATCTTATGGAACATGCAGGACTATTCTTGAGCAGCTAAATGTATTTCCTTATAAAGTGCAAGTATTCCAAGAAATACAAACCGCAGGTTTTGAAAGACGCAGGAATTACTCTCAATGGTTTACCTAAAATTTATTAGAAAGAAATGATTTGTTAGACCTGACATTTTTTTCGGATGAAGCCTGGTTCCACCTCTCCGGTTATGTGAATTCTCAGAATACACGCATGTGGGTAGTGAAAATCCCCATTTTTTGTAGAGTCCACATTGCACCCTCAAAAAGTTGGGGTCTGCAGGTTAGCTGTTTCCCGAAGAAGAATTGTTGATCCTATTTTTTTCCATGACACAGTTACAGCACAGCGGTATAGAGACAATATTTTGAATCCATTTGTGGAGCAATTACTTGACGACGAACTACGTTTTGGATATTTTTAACAGGACGGTGCAACCGCCCATACAGCCGCCAAAACTATTAACTACTTACGCACTTTTTTCGACGACAGATTGATCAGTTTTCGATCAGACATTGAATTCCCACCTAGATCACCTTGTTTAACGGTTATGGATTACTTCGTTTTTCCTCATTTAAAGAACACTATTTTTAAAACACCAGTTGCAAATTTAGAACAACTACAAGAAAGGATTATCCAAGAATATGGTAACATTTCTAGCGATGCTGGTCAACACTTTTGAAAATATAAAGAGACGTGTGAATTTATGCTTGGAGCATGGCGGTGGCCAATTTCAGCAATTTATGTTATTATTTTTCTTTTTTTTTCTGTATATTCTTACTTTGTTAATTTTGTAAACAACAAAAATAAATTTGTATTTGTCTACTTATTTTATTACTCATTAGTTTGGCATAGCATGTCATAATATGAATTTGACAAAATTTTAACCTAGATTTGGTTAGATATATCGTCCCCATATTATTGTGATGTAAACCAAGCTCTACGTTTTTTAATCCAAGCCCTCTTTGATGCAAATAATTTTTGCTCGCACGGTATATATTTTTTTCTAGCGGTAACGTTGGAAACTTGCCCCCTCCAGTTTTACTCCCTAAGGATAAAATTTCCCAAAACATCTTGCTTATATTAACATACTTAGTTGGCATAGGACTGATTTTCAGAAATATATTAAAATTATAGACCGTTATACGTACTCCACTCCAAATAGGCTGCACGTCTTTTTTCAACCCCCAAGTGATGTTTGAAAAGATGACGAAACATGTATATTATTATTTTATTAAAGGAATTTATATATAAAATTTTTAGAACTCTGCCAGTTTTAGTTGCTTTAGATACAGAAATTCCTGTAAAAATTTCAATCCGCTTTTACCCCCTTAGGGGTTAATTTTCGCAAATTCCCTTATTAATTAATACATACAGTGTGACCAGTAAAGTCCGCATCATATGAAATTTTTTTTTTATTAATAGCTTTATTCGAAATTTGACTTTGGCATCAAGTTCTGCTTCGATTGAGATGAAAATTAAGCAAAAAAATAGTAGTCACGTGATTCGCATTATCTGTCAAATTTTAATTTTTTCCAAAAAATAATTTAAAAGTGGGGATATTTCAGAAAATATCGAAAAAAGTTTTTTTAAATGCAGTTTCTAGCCCACATGCAAAATTTCAGCTGCATAAGATAATTTTGATTTTTTACCCACCACTAAAATTTATTTTCCTCTTAATGAACATTTTACTGCTGACACTGTGTTCTTTTTTGTCTTAATATTAAGGTGTATTACTTTCAGACTCAAACTGCGTTTTCAAAAATACTTATTTTATGAAATTACCTTATACAGGGTCAAAAACAAATAAACTTTGCATCACATGCGACCAAATTAATAGCCCAATTTTGATTTTGTAGAAAAACACACATTTAATATTGCGCGATTTAAAGAAAATGTATCTGAAATAAAGCATTGTCAAAACTAAGAAGTTTTATGTAGGTTGCGTCGATTCTTATTTTGCAAAAGTGGTGCAATTTACAAAATATGGGTAAAAAATCAAAATTATCTTATGCAGCTAAAAGTTGGCTGGTGGGCTAGAAACTGCATTTAAAAAAACTTTTTCTAATAACTTTTTTTGATACTTTCAGAAATAACCCCACTTTTGAATTATTTTTTGGAGAAAATTAAAATTTGACAGATAATGCGAATCACGTGACTAATAATTTTTTGGCTTACTTTTAATCTCGATCGAAGCAGAACTTGATGCCAAAGTCAAATTTCGAATAAAGTTATTAATAAAAAAAAATGATGCGGACTTTACTGGTCATACTGTATACGTTATAAAGAAGAGACATCCTCGAAATTTAATGATGCTGTTAGGTTTAGGCTGGGTGTTGATTAATCTGTCAGTCAATCTATAGCACTTATCTGGGCTATTTAGTAATTATTTAATTTTAGTTGCCTTTTCCTACTAATTTAAACCTTACCAAATAAATTATCACACTATACAAATTTAAAATGAACTCATTTTTCTTGGCTGGATATAATAATACTTTAACATACAACAACTGCAACAAGCAATAAATTAATGACATAGCGATCATGGTTTGTATGTATGTGTTTAACTGTAAGAACTGCTACTGTGTTACACGAAGCCTACTATAGATACCTACATACATTACACGTTTAATATTAAGAGAAATCATTAAAAATAAGAATACCATAATTAATCGACTTTAACGGTAACTATAAATGTGGCCATAGAACTAAATACTTCAATTTCAAGCGCACTATTTATTTATCATAAAAAAATTACAGTCAAATTAGTAAAATAACATGTGACTTTTAATTAAAAATAAATTGTACTTGTGCATTGTAGCCCAAAAATGATATTATATTAGTATATTAATATATTATTTAACAAACGTACACTGAGAAAAGTGATATATAATATAATACAACAGGTTTGCTAAGACATAGTTTGTATTGATAGCTTATTTTTTATTAACCCATATTAAATAAATGGCTAGTGTAACCAGCTTTAGTATTTTATCAATTCCAAATTTGCTAAAACAGTGTTTTTATTGGTAGTTATCAGTTCCATTAGCAGCACAGTCTGGTTAAATAATGAACTAATTTTAATACAGCAATTTTGTTAGGAAAGAAATTGTATCTTCTCAATGCGATGCATTTTCTTCCCAGTAAAGCGTTTTTTCTACAATTAAAAAAGCAGATCAGCGTCCCAAAAAACGAATTGTATCCGTTAGAACTTATAATCTACAAGACGTTGGTGGGGGTTCGTAGCGATTGGCAATCTCCGGGCGCCGTAGTATTAGTTTTAACGTATTTGTTGCGCTGGTCACATCATTGTTCGGAGTCTTCTAGCTCTCCTGTCTGAATTTGATTTTTATTAATCATGCCAATACCTGTTTCAATTAATTCATTTTTAATTCGAAAAAGTTTTGTCTGTTTCCTTCCGCCAAACCCATCCCCAGACGCGTTTCGCCGTTATTACGGCTCATCAGTGAGGCTCAGTTTGGCAGAAGGAAACAGGTCTCAAAGACAAATCACTTGTCAGGATCGATTATCAACGGGATTTTAAAACCCAGTGCGACATCTTGCGTCCCAGTACGGTACCTTAGAAAAGGTCAGTCGTAAAGGGTTATTCTGTAAAAACAGAAAACTTTGCAAGATGCCCTCAAAACCGGTATAAGGGCCGGTAATACCGGTTTTGAGGGCATCTTGCAAAGTTTTCTGTTTTTACAGAATAACCCTTTACGACTGACCTTTTCTAAGGTACCGTACTGGGACGCAAGATGTCGCACTGGGTTTTAAAATCCCGTTGATAATTCATTTTTACTTTGTATTTAAGTTTTTTTAAACTTTGCATGTCAGATAAAGCAATAAAAGATTCTTATTTCGTACAACCCATCATTAGTATTGGACTTTATAAGCTATGTACGAATTTTACCATCTCAGTAAACCATGTTGCTTAATAGATTATCATATGCAATATTAAGCGACAAGAACAATATTACACTAGAAGCTATTTAAATTTTTGAGAACTACAGTACTGATTTTTAGTGGTAAGTATTTGCTTTATTAACCGTAGCAAGCAAATATTGTCATGATTAATGTCAAGTTTCAAGTACAACTGCCAATCGAAGCTAATATATAAAACCAGATTACACCCTCAATAGAACTTGATAATTGCTGTGAGTATTGAGAGCAATAATGGCTATAAACCATTCTATTTTAGCATTAACTCCTATTTCCTATTTGCTAAATTACCGTGATATTATCACTACACAACAGTCTAGCAATTTTCGCTGTCTTACAGTAGGAAAGCGCGTTGCTGTCACCTATAGTATTAAGCAGTTGTATAAAGAGTATGTGAATTCTTATAAGGAATAGAAGGTTTTTTTCTCAGTATATAATGTAGGCCATAATAAACAAGAAAAAAAAATATGACCACAATCGGCTCAGCTATTTATTAGTTAAATTTAAGAAAAGCTTATTAAAGTTAATATGAAAAAAGTAAGTCTGTTGTTAAAATTTACTTATCAAATTATCAGAAAAACATTGAAACGTTTGAAACGAGGTCATTGATCTACATGACGTCGCAGGATATGTTCCAAATAACGTCTTAGGGACGTCATTTCCGAGGCTTAATGGATTTCATTTTCTTACGCAACGATCTACTTTTTTCCTAATCGGTCCATAGATTTAACTTACCTTGTTTATTAAAAACCGAATGGACTGTTTAAGTTCGTTCGCCTAGGTTGGTCTTTCGTTTTTCGTGCATATTTTGTCCATATTGAGAAGAAACAATTTTTTAACACATAAGAACGGTTTTTACGTCTGGTATATTGATGCAGGTTATACTTAAACTAAAACCGAAAAATTTAATTTTCATTTTTATTACATATGCTTTTACATTCATTATTATTATTCTTTATACTATATAGAATAGACAACATTGTTTACATTTTAAATAAATCAAAGATTCCAGCTTTCACAATTTGTGTGGTTAGCTGTATGGCCCACTATACCTACTTAACACGTGCATCCAAAGAAGCGCTGTTATTAAACTTACTGTTAAGTCATATCTTAGATTCAGAAAATTAATAATATACACGTTTTGCAAGTTTATAATTCAGATAAATTACAAACGTTAATAAGATACTATATGTAGAACAAGTTTTTGTTTTGTTGGTTTAAATAAAATAAATATGATTATTTCAGGACTTTGTATTTAGTACAGTATTTTTCACAATAAATGGTTGACTCCGTTTAACTACCTGGGACGTTTTGCAAGAGCTCGGCGATAAAAATGCAAATAAACTATCGGTCAGGGTAGGATTATAATTTGTAATTATAGCAGGTAATATTTAACTATCTTGTGCTTGCGATAACATCTTTCAGTCTTTGTATTTCTTAGGAAGTGTTAATAACGAATTAAATATCTAAAGTCCTACCCTGTAGTGTATTTGCTTGTTGATTGTGTATAACAATGGGATTAAACCGGTAGATTTATTGAAGTCAATAAGTCGATACCATTTAGGGTTAAAAATACTTTACCTAATTATTTTAGTTCCATGGTGACGAAATCTTGAATGATAGCGGCAACATCGCTTTCCTTTTTCACGTAACCGTTATCGGGTAGCAACAAAAGTAGCTTTAGTAATCGAACAAGCCCTTCTTTTTTTCTGTGAGTAATCGTAGTATTCGTTTTTGCGGTGTCGTGGTTAGTCGTCGGAATACTCGTCGTGTACCGTGTTAAATTTGTTCTTTTTTTTGTTTTATGCTTTACTTTTGGCCAATTAAACAAGCATGGTGGAGTTTTTTATTAATGATTTTTTCGTACTCTTTTATAAAAAAAAATGGATTGATACAGTGTGTCCTAAGTAAGAGATATTACGATATAAATAAAAATTTTAAAAGGAAGATATTAATCAAACAAAAATTAATTTAATTGAAAAATAAAAATAAACCTTCTATCATCCTTTTTTGTCAATAAATTGCTCAAAACTCTTTGGGAGAGATTAACCTACACTTATGTCTTATTCATGCTTTCAACCCCTTAACATTTGTCGGTTTCGTACAAGGAATACAAATTTGACAGTTGGTAGTTACGTATAACTTAATATGCACTTTAAAAATAGTTAATATAAAACTTAGGTTGCCATTTCAAAAATGATCGATATCGTCATATCTCTAATTTGGGACACACTGTATTAATATTTATGAACAATTTAAAATCTTAATATCCGTATCCAAGCCTATTTCCAAAAAAAAACTGTATATGATTTACTCAATTTATTCCAAATTAGAAACTCACACTGTATATTTTCTGGCCTTTTTTTAAAGTACAAATTGAACATTTATTGATAAATTGATGATAATATAAACAAACTGTGTCACCGTAGGCAAAGCCGCTGACACACCAAATGTATGCCAAATCGGTTAAGCACTTTTTGAGTTATCCTGCATACAGAGGGACGGGGAGGGAGAGAGAAAATTGCTTCGAAGGTTTCCGTTTTTTTTACGAAACCCGAAGAAATGACAAAGGCAGTAAAAATATTGTCAAACATAAAAATTTTATTTTAAAAACTACCTAGATAAATATTGGCATAACCAACACAAGACGACATAGTAGGTTTTAAACAACAATTTATGTTGACCGCCATGCAGTCTACTGTTTTCCATGGCAATAGAGGCATATTTTGTTTTTGCCTTTGGTATAATCTATTCCAATAACACAGAAATCACTAGCTAGCTGTACAGATATTTTGCCAGTGTCCGAACGTAAAAAATGTATTTTGGCAAACAAAATACACATTTATTTTAAAAATGCAATTAATTTTCGTAGCGGCTTAAAATATGGTTTGTCGACTCGCGATTGCAAAGAAAACTATTATTTTTGAAACATAAAGCTATAATGGTCATTAATTTTTAGGGTCACCGAAATAAATTTAAAAGAATCATGTATATAAGTTTTAAAACATATGATGTTTTTCAATTTTTTATTTTAAATAAGAAATAATTTATTCTATTTTTGTACAGATGCAGATGGCAGAACTAGAAAGTTGTGTGTCAATTTCTTAAAGTTACCATTAAATTAACAATAATATTACCTATGTACAAAAGTAGATAAACGGGAATTTGTAAAGGAATCAGCCCCACTGACACGGTAGAATGGTTGATATTTGTAAAGGAAATAATAGGATATTTATTACAACTGGACCACGTGAGACTATTTGGTTGGACAGTACCAAGTCTGCCACTCTAACCTAACCTTTGCAAAGACGGAAGACCACGCGATTACCTTATATAGGCATCATAAACTTAACTACCACCAGGGACGTAACAATGAGGGGAGGGGCTAGCCCCCCCCCCCCTAAAATAACAATTATGCATTATATTTTATTTTTTATTGCACAAATTTATTTTATTGCATACATATTATATTCAGCCGCACAAAAAGAGAATATATACAAAATATTACGTCTTAAACATCACTCCTAAATTTTTATAAATAATGTAAGTTAGCAATACCATCTTAAATACAATAAGAGGGTATTAAAGTTAGACGTCACGTGCTTAGTATAAATAGCCCGCTCTCGCGCTATGTAATATTGTAGTACGCTTTGACGTCACAAGCAAACTTTAATCGCTTCTATTTAATCCAGAGATTAAAAAAAACATTTTTTTGTGAACTGTGGATCTTTTGATGATATGCAATCATAGAAATTTGCCCTTAGATAAGCAAACAATAATCACGAAAGTGGAAAATTTATGTCCTTGCGCATGTAAATAAAACCACACAGGAATAGGCATGCGCACTGTGAAATTATTCGTTTAACGAATGGAAAAATAGACAGGTCCGGGCTTTAACATCTTGTTTATGTGGACTAGGCCTAGTTAGATGTGTTTAAATTGATCATAATAAAATAAAATTACATATCGAGAATTATCACAACTTTATACATACTGAAAATACGAAATACTTGGTACATATTATATTTGGGCATAATAAAATCATACAATGGTCATTACTATAGTAATTGTATCGGAGTCACTAAAGGCTCAAACACAAGTAACTAAACTACACAAAAACTAGGTATTCATAAATATTAAACACCCACAATCCACAATAGAAAAGAAAACAACAAGAAATCATATGTGTAAAGTTAACAACATTCATCAGCCCAGTTTACGTGTTTACGTATACGTGTCAATTCCACCTGTAGCATTTGTAAACGAATTTTAATATTTTTAGTGGCGAAGATAGAAATTCAACTATTTGAATTTACAGTATTTAGTAAACTTTCCCGTAGGGGTAGAATTTATATAGAATTAGATTAAGGTTACAAAGTGTCGGAATAAAATCAAAAGCTCTGTTAATTAAAAGGCTGGGCAAAAGACAAACAATTTTCCTATAATTCCACTATAAACAGTATTTTTGAAATAAATGCCAAAGCTAATGTCAACGGTGCTTCTAATAAAATTGTCGAAATAGTTAAAAGTCTAAAAATAACAAAAACTGATAAGGTGACAACCAGACAATAAATATACTTACAAGTATTAAAACCAACACTTTAAAAACCCAAAATTGAAGAAAAACATGTTAATGTAAATTGGAAGAATGTATGAAGTGTGTTTTCAATCCGCATTATAGGTACCCACAGAGTGGAAATCGGCTGTCTATGGGGCAGTAAATGATGTGTACTCTACAGGCAGGCGCGGATAAAGAGGGGGGAGGGCAATGGGGGCAATTGCCCCCCCCCCTGAGCTAGCAAAAACTTTTCGGGGCACCCTTGTCAGTGTGGGTAGGCGAAAAGCCCGAAGATTTTTTTTAACTATACGTCCAAATTTTAACAAATCTGGTCAATAATTTAGAGCAAAATTTTTAAAATCGACTATGTATTGAGATTTTTCACTACTGTCAGTTTTTTTCTCGAACAATGTTCTATCCATGATTTCTAAAAATAAAATGCTAACATTTTAGTAGGTATGTCTTACTTTAAGGATTAAGGAAGGATTTGCGAAAGGTAGGACAAGATTGGATTTTAATATTTAAGGACATACTTATACTTGCTTCAACTTAAATTGTTTTTTGTTTCTTTCTTTAGTCTCTTTTTACCTAGATATTATATAATATGTGTTTTGTATTTCATATTTTTTTTGGACAACAAATTAAAATTTTATGAAATTTGAAATTTTTATTCAGAACGAATTTTCTGGAAGGTAAAATCACAAAAATTAACCCCCTCCTAAATGCACCGGGTTGTTTTTGTAATTTTGTTATGTATTTTTTATTTTTCCCACTTAAAAACCAAGCACCATGATTCAAAAAAGGGCGTGGCACCAAAAAACTACTTTTTTTTGCCCCCCTCCTGAGCAAAATCCTAGATCCGCGCCTGTCTACAGGAAAAAAGCTAGAAAACCATGGACTAACCGACAGTTCGCTTTGTAAGAGTGTAATGTGGATGAAGACACGCTAATGTATAGAATTAGGAATTGTATTAAAGTGAAGAAAATTTGGAAGTGGATTCAATATATTATAGTTAAAAAATTTAAAGTAAACTTGAGTGGATGCGACACCATTTATGATCTAATAACAAATAAAATACCGAATAAAAGTGACTGTGATATTATCAAATGGTTCGTGTCGGCAGTGATTTTTTATAACTTGGAATATAAAAACCATAGTCTTAATGAATTTAAGAATATTTTAAAAATTAACAGGTATAAACTTTTAGGGGAGAATAAGAATTTGAACAAAAACTTTTTCTGCTTTTGACGTAATTTTTCTAAACAAACAAATTAGTAATCTCTCTTAAAACTGTTTATTTGGGATTAAGAGCATCAAAAGCAGTAATTGAAATTTAATTTGTATATTTTATATTTTTATTGTTTGTTTGAATTAGTTAAATGTCATTGTTTAAAAAAAAATGTGAGATGATTAATAAAGATTTTATTAAAAAAAAAATCTTCGCTATTCAAAAAATTAAAATTAGATTACAAACGCTACTTTCTTATCCTGTAACTCCTTCTTGTTTTTTTAGAAATTCATATATATAGCAGGTAATTTACCCCTTTGGGGTAGTTTACTAAAGACGATAATATATCCAAATGGTAGAATTTTAATCGTCACCGCTAAAAAAAATTAAAATTCGTTCGATGCTACAGACGGAATTACACGCACCCCAAAAAAATATGGTTGCTACATAAACGTTGCTGGTAAACATCGCTAACCTCACATATGTCAATAAATCCACAAGGAAAACGTAAAACACAACAACAAAAATTGCGCCGATCCGATTCTGGAGTGTATTTTGAGGATGTCACTAAACAAGGAAAACCTAATAACAAGAGGGTTGTGCGCATACCCATACATGTAGGGCGGCAAGGCGTGTGACTGGTGAGCTATGCGTACAAACGTATTTTTCATCCCCAAAACTTGACTTCTGTTTGCGCACCAGATAAGGCGTACGGATCTAAAAATAAATGTTTATGAAGGGGAAGGTTGCCTATATTGAACCGCTACCTAAATTGGACCACAGTACATTTCTCCGAAACTAAACAAGTGCCATATCATCTGGCAACACTGTAACATACTTCCACCCAGAACTTTTGATCGGCAACAAACTCAACTAGTTGGCCGTTAGTGCTTGGCGTGTACAGAACAAAACGTAATTTACACAATTTTATTGTAATATTTCTAGGATTTTCCTAAAGCCTGCTTGACATGGAGCAAAACAACCTGCAAGGCAATGCAAGACGCAATTTGTCTTGACCACAGGCATGCGCAGTTGAAGCCCAGCTGATCAATGTTTACAAAATATTGCCATTGCAACTTTATCGGTTTGGCGCCATTTCTATTGCCTGCAAGTTGCAATTCTAGGGAAAACTCTAGTTACTTTTGGTTTACCAACCAACCAAATGTCAGTCAGATCAGCTGATTTAGATTGTATTGTTGTTTTATTTGTTCTATTGGAAATGAAGTTTATTATAAACGTTTTTTTTTGTATTTTGCTTGCTGTAATAAAAATGGATAAAGTACCCTGCAGAAAGTAAGTATACATTTTTTGGGGGGATTGGTAGCAGTGTTGTAATGGCAAGAGACTTGCATAATGTCAAACAACATGAATCGGCAATATTTTGACCTTGCAAGAAATTGCTGCAATTTCTTGCAGGTTGTCTTGCTCCATGTCAAGCAGGCTTAAAAATTTACCTTAGAACCACAAAACTCTAAGCAAAATATTTTTTATTGAAGTTATCAAGTAAGTTTTTCTCTTTCTATTTCTCCTATTACCATGCCATATTTGTTTTTTCTTGTTTCTTTCCTGTGTGGTTTTATAAAACACGTGGTAGTTGCTTAAATTGGACCATTGGGTGGTTGCCAAAATTAAACCGGTCCAATTTAGGCAATTTTTCCAAATTGGCAAAAATAATTTTTCTCTTTAAATAAGTTAATGTCATGAACTAACACCATTTCAATATTGCTAAAAAAAAATTTCTTTGAGTTAAAAAATTAAACTATGACTGGTCCAATATAGGAAACTAATAGGTACTTTTTTTTTGCATTAGGATGTCATCTACCGAAATTTTGATTGTAAATTTGATGTTTTTTTTTGAAATATAAGTATAAAACTTCCTATATACCAACAATTTTATTTTTTATTTATTTCTTTAACACCTAAGCTTCCGATTTAAATCATGTGGTCCAATTTTGGAACCCCCTGGTGCAATTTAGGAACCGGTTTCCTATATTGAACCACTTGCAGAAGTTTTTTTTATAGCCTGGTATATCATAGATACTTTGAAATAAAATTCTGCAAAAAATCCTACAGTTGAACAACATACTAAAGTATACTAAGGTATAGCTTCAAGATCGATTTTGCGTTATTATCAGGATCTATGATAAGAAATCTGGAAATTGGTCCAATATGGGCAACCTTCCCCTATGCCATGCACATACCAGTAATAGTTGGCGGTGTTGTAAAGTATTTAATCCTTCTATGTCGACGTCTGCTTGTGTGTTTTTAATTCAAAATTAAAGTGCGTTTTTTTCTTGAGAGATTATCGTCTCCTAAAAGCTTCAACCTAATGAATAGATTAAAAATACAATTTACCTGATAAAGGTAAAAGGGAAATCGCATATTATTTTTTAAAAATATCCACATTTTTTCCAAAATTAGAATTTGGTTTTGCACTTGTTCCCAAAAAAGGTTTAACACGGAGGTTCGTATCTGATAATATGTAATGAAAAATGGAATAAAACCGGTTTTTAAGAAAACGCATAATATCTGTAACCTCGTCCCAATATTGTGCATGACGTAAACAAATTTGGAGAATGATCCCTTAACTTATTAAATTAATGCCTAATTATTTTCGCAATTAATTAAAGCCATAAAATAATACTACCAGCATTATAAAAAAATAAAAACTGCACGTGGGTGGCATTTCTTAAGTCGTTTAGGAACTTGCGATGATCAAGAAAGGAAAGATAATGACTTTTAACGTTTGCTACTTGTTAATTTAACTAGACCCTACACCGTGACAGTGATGTAAAAATACTAACTGTACTGTAAGTTTTTGGTGTTCCGCTATGTATACCAAGTTTCGTTAAAGTCCATAACGTCCTTGAAGTAGCTTAATCAGACTGAGATTGATAAATCAAAATCAAATTTATTTCGTGTTATCATGTTTATGCATTTACATAAGTCATTAAATGAGACAATTAAAACTTAAGTGTAAACATAAAATAGTAAATAGATAAAATTCACAATTAAAAAAATCTTTAGTAGCAGGTTCCATCCTTTAGGGCTTAGGGTATAGTATTTGCAGAATTATACCGTTGACTCTTACTGCCAAAAATAAACTACCTGATTAAACCCTATTGTATACGCCTCAACCTCTTCAAAGGGGATTAAATGGGATCAGGGTCGGCTTGAAAATGTACCTATACCACATGATTTATTTTTATAATATAAAATAAATAGATAGGTATTTTTAGTTTTAGGTAGGTACCTATAATAAATGTAAAATAATGATAAAAATTAACGATAATTGAAAATAATATAATTTAAAAGTATAACGATTAGGATAACAAGTAGAATAAAAATTAATTAAATTCTAAAAAACTATTGATAATTTATTTAAAATTTAACTCTGTATCACTATCACTATCTTCGTCTAAGCCTAAACTTATAATTAAGGGTTGAACATTTGTAATCATACAATTGTAAGAATTGTACATGCTGTACACAGTTTTTCCAGCTGTCTGCAGAAATTTTTCTTACTTCGTTTTTAATTAATTCTACTACAGATATATATGCATTTAATGTAGGAGAAATATTATTTCTCCTAATATTGGATTTAAATTGGTGCGATATTAGCTCAATAGGATTGAATATACAATAGTATGGAGGAGGACGCAACACTGTATGTCCATTTTCTGCTGCAAGTTTGTCACACTCGTATTCCTTATTTATTTTAAAAACTTTTATTACTTCTAGCAGTTCTCGTTTTTTGTAAGTTTCTTGAAAATATAAATCATTTTCAATCATAAAATTTTGAATTTCTGCTTTTGTATTATTAGAATTGGGAATGATTTTTGCTTGCCGACTATGATAACTAGCATTGTCTATTAAAATGACGCTATTTTCAGGTATATTTTTAAGGAGATTATGTTTAAACCTATCTTCAAAAAGTTGTGCGTCGGTATCTTGATGGTAATCTAAAGAAGAATGTGCTATGTTTTTAGCTGAAAGCAACAGACAATTTGGAACAAACCCGTTCTCTGAACCAGCATGTAATATTGTGATTATTTTGCCTTTATTTGATGGTGCCTTGGTTTGACATTTTTTGGAAGAATCATCCCAACCTTTTCTTGGAGTGTCATGGGTATCGAACCATGTTTCGTCAAGGTAAATAATTGGACGATTTTCTTCTCTAAATTGTTTAACAGCTGTTAAATATTTAAGTCTCCATTCCTGTAAACGTTGAGATTCCATTAATGTTTGTCTTTTATTAATGCTTCGGTATTTAAAACCCATTTTACGCAATATTTTCCTTGAAGGCAATAAGATATATTTGTTTCGTCTTTAATCAGCTGCTCTTTGAGGGAAATCAAAGTGGGTACAGTTTGTGCCTCATACATTTGGTAAATCTTTCTTCTTAATAAATCCATGTCATTTTCGTCAATACTTCTAAATGTGCCAGAATCACTCCGATTTTTTCTAGGGTTAACAGGTTTAAATACTATGTCTCTTACCGAAGATAAAGTAGTTTTTGTCAAAGTAGACGTCTCTGCTAAAGCATCCATCGAATTAAAATTTCTACTCAACGAAGATTGATACACATTTTTTATTATTAGTTTGGCATCGGTAGATAAATGCTTTCTTTTAAAAATGACACTTGAAGATGCCCCCCTATCAGCACAATTCCAAGGACGCCACATTCTACCACTAATAAGCCTAACTAAAAATTACTCGCCGGAAAACCACTAAGACTAAAATTATTAAAAATCAGTTTGTATTTATATATGAATCAGGCATAGGTATAAATTGAATTTGTACCTGGTCCGGCTCTCCTCGAAAAGGTTTTAAAAATTGGAATTTCAATATTTATTTTATGGTCAAAGGGATAATGAGGGTTTATTGCAGTCAAAAGATCAACGGTATAATTCTACAAATACTATAACTTTGAATTCCTGCAATGACGTCAGGCTTCTTAAATGAATTGGAGACAGGGAAACTTTGTCGCAAGGTATCTAGGACCACTCTGACATCTCTTTAATCAACAGTATGTTGGAGCATAGCTGTTTAAAATTTGATGTCGTAGCTGTAGACCTCACTGTGCATTCTGTTTGTTCAGGTTAGCCTTAGTATGCTGTAAACTCTCAAGAATATACTGAGATGGTAATGTCAAAATACTAAGTTGCCTGCAGTCCTCTCTATATCCTATAGACCAGCCATCACTCTGACCAGACGCGTACAAGGGGGTGAGGAGAATGGGGGGCAGTTACCTTCCTGGATACACGCCTGTTCTGACAGCCTTCCTTTGCACACCAAAGGTTCTATTATACCCCCAAACGAGCGGTGCTTACCTATACCATCACTGAATGTATAGTTTATCCAAACTCAGTTTGAGGACATAAAAAATCGTTTAACAGGCTTCAAAGAGACCGACCTCATAACCAGGGTTGTCAGATCTATTTTTTAAAAATTTTTAGTTATTTTTATTAAAAATGTTATTTTTATATCAGTATTCAATTGTTAGTCAGTAACTCTCTTGGAAAGCTAGTTTACAAATATACTTTAAACTAAGAAGTTTTGAGTGTGAAAGTGTTTTTTAGTCCTTAAGAAATATTATTTAGAAAAAAATAATTAAAATTAAAATAAAAGGGGTTTTTCATTGTTAAAAAACAACTAATTAACAAACAATTGTTTCTCGTATACTTAAATATTATATTAACAAACTCGAAAATTTAGTAGAACTGGCAATCGTGCATAATTTATGCACGTCTCGTACACTGTCTCCCAATCTGTGAATGATACTAAGACAAATGCAATTGGAAATTTATATGTTCTAGACAAAAAAAGGCGAAATATTTTCAGGGAATCAAGATATTTCTTATCTACCTGCTAAAAGATAATTTACCCATAATCACTGTCATGTCAGTTATTAATAGTTTCTTAAGGAAAAGGACAGTGGGGTAGGTGGTTTAACATATTTGCTATAATTTACATATTTAATGTTGGTTTATAACTGTGTGGTTTTGGACAGGTACGTTTTTACTTGGTACATTTTATTATCAGCAATGGCTTTTTAGCGATCATTTTAAACAGCAGATCAAGGTGAATTATATTGGTGCCAACATGCTCGGTGGAGTCGACCTTCGAGAGCGCAACAAGTCTGAAATTGAGAAACAAAGATTTACATGTTCAATGTCAACGTATTATTTTAATTTTAAGCGCAGCTGTCCATAATATTATTCGGCAGCTAATTAACGACATGAGTAGCGACGTATGGAAAAATTGCGAAGCTCATGTTACTGTAGAAATGGAATTTCCCTGTTTTATCGCCTATAGCACTAATAGTGATCCAACTTGAAAACGATTCTAGGTACTTCTGAAAATTATGATGATTCTATCAATTTAATTGTTACTGGATTTTAAATCAATAATGTTCGTTTACAACGTGTTACCTATTAAAATTGTTTTATTTATATTGTATTATCATTTTAAAAATTTAAAACAATATACAGTGTCCGCAAGAAAGTCTGCATCAAATGGGATTTTTTTTAAATTATTAGGTATAGGTAAAAATTGAAAAAGCAGTTAGTTTTTGCTTACCTAAAAACCAAAAATGACGTATACTGAAGCAGCTGCACGACTTGCGTTACCTGTCAAATTTGACATTTTTAATAAAATAGGTTCAAAAATGCCCTTATTTATCAAAATATCGAAAAACTTTATTCGAGAAAGTTGTTTATTTAGGCATTTTTAGCATTTATACGAATTTTTAACAGTCTAATAAAATTTTTATTTTTTACCAGATTCTTGAAAATTTTGATCAACCCTCGTAGATTAACTTTTATACATCGAGGTAAAACCATTTGCCTTTACTTCATTTGTAGTCTTAATGCAATTTTGTGTAAAATTTTTGTTTCCAATTATTTATTTTGCTTCAAAAACTGAAATTGTTATTGATCAGTATGTAATGTTTGATGCAAAGTTTATCTGATTACATCAGTTTTGCCAAAACCAACGTTTCTCATTTTTCTTTCTCATTTTCCTTAGTTAGTAAACAGATGTACAAAAAGAAAATATTAGGAAGCTTTCGTTGACATTTTACTTAATTATTATTAAATTAAATTAATTATATTAAACTATATTTTTGTTGAATAAAATGTTTCGAGCAATTAATATTTATTCTTTTTGATCCAATATTAATTAAGTAAAATTTCAGCGAAAGCTTCCTAATATTTTCTTTTTGTACATCTGTTTACTAACTTAAGAAAAATGAGAAACGTCGGTTTTGGCAAAACTGATGTAATTAGATAAACTTTGCATCAAACATTACATACTGATCAATAACAATTTCAGTTTTTAAAGCAAAATAAATAATTGGAAACAAAAATTTTACACAAAATTGCATTAAGACTACAAATGAAGTAAAGGCAAATGGTTTTACATCGATGTATAAAAGTTAATCTACGAGGGTTGATCAAAATTTTCAAGAATCTGGCAAAAAATAAAAATTGTATTAGATTGTAAAAATTTCGTACAAAGGCTAAAAATGCCTAAATAAACAACTTTCTCGAATAAGGTTTTTCGATATTTTGATAAATAATAGCATTTTTGAACCTATTTTATTAAAAATGTCAAATTTGACAGGTAACGCAAGTCGTGCAGCTGCTTCAGTATACGTCATTTTTGGTTTTTAGGTAAGCAAAAACTAACTGCTTTTTAAATTTTTACCTATATCTAATAATAAAAAAAAATCCCATTTGATGCGAACTTTCTTGCGGACACTGTATACCCTATGCATTTTAATTATTTGGAGATGCGACGCCTATGATTAGGAGTTTAATGCTTTTTTATGTTAAAGTTGCTTTATTTATATTATTATCATCTTAAAAAATTAAAACAATACCCTACGCATTTTAATCATTTGGTTGGCGACGCCTATGGTTAGGAGTTTAATACTTTTTTATGTAATTAAATTAACCTGAGAAACACTATAACAGTGCGTGGAAGGCTGCAAACAACACCCCCAGAGATCTGCTCCACTAGATTACGTGGCGCCTACAAACCGCACTTTTCCAAAAACTCTCGTCTAGGAGACTAATATTAAGTTCACCGACCTTATAAGTTTTCTTAAAATCCCACAAGTTAATTTTTCAGAAAATTGTACCTACTTGCTTTTTATATATAACTAATGAGGCTTTTAAGTATTATTTCTATGAACTAAAAATGTGGTCTCTGGTAGAAAAGTAGATTAATAGCATTGACAGTGTTTTAAAACACGGTTTTCAATTAAGTCAGTCATTTTGATTAGTCCATCTTGTCTATATTTCACAGTATTTCTTAAAGGTAAATAAACTTAGTTAAACAGATAACAGCTGTTTTTTTAACGTTTTGTTATAACTTTAAAACCTGGACAGGATTCGCGTGCCTTAAAATGGTAAGAACTAAAATACAACTAAAATACCTATTTTAAAATTCTATGATATATAATTATTTTATAATATAAAAGGGACTAAAAAAATTCACAGATCTTGCATCTTACGCAAGTATCATAGGCGTATTGAAAATACCTACCACACAGTGGCGAGAAGGAAACCATTATGTCACAGCACAGATTACTCCTATCTGTGAGTATGTAACGTGCCGCTATCACGCGTTATTATGACGGCATGGATGCTCCGATTTATTTTAAAATAATAATTAAATTATTATACTTAGGAACGTGTAAATTTGACTGTTTTGTTAAAATAAAAAATATAGGATAATCTGTAGATTAGTACATATTGAAGAGAGCTCAAAACCACCTTTTCAAAAATAGCGACAAAATTATTTCTTTAGCTATACACGGCCATTTACCTGCTGGTCCTTGTACTCTCTGTTCATGAAATGTCTAAATCTTAAGTCGGCTATGAAATGTTTTGGATTGGTATACCTATCCATTCTCCCCCGACTTTCTGTGTAATACGCCAAGACCGCCGCGCTATTTCGCTTTGTTTCAGCGACATTCACTATTTATTTTTTCCAATTTTATCGAAATTGAAACTATCAAAAATGCTGTTACCATGATATCGACTAATATGGACACCTGAAAATTTTAAAAATTACGAAAGCGTTATTTGATATCAATGAAATTTAGACGAATAAAATCCATTTGCACTGTCGTAGATTAAATTTTGAATGATACACGTTTGATATCAACTTTGTTAATGAAACTTGTGCACAACGTTGCACACGTTTCATTGTAGTGTTCATCGAACTAGTATCATTAATAACTATCTACTAACTGTTCTCTCTCCCGGCCATATTATCTTAATATCAACAAATATAATAATAAATGCCGAAACCCAAAACAAAACAATATTAATACTCAGCAGATGATGTCATCGATCCTGTGCTGCTCGGATGTTTGTTTAGACTTCACCGCCGTGTTATTTATGTGCATGTCGCATGTCGCGTTAATTTTTCATGAAATATACCCGTATATACGCACCCAGTAGTATTTTCAATACTAATAAAACACGATTTTACACCTATAATATATCTAACATTGATTTTATAAAAAAAAATTACCTTGTCGGACTTCCATTGTCTTTATTTTGTTACTTAACACAACGTTTCGGTTAGTTACTATCTCTTACCGTTTTCAAGTGTAAACTTAACTACCTATAATTCTAAGGCTACTGTCTTAAATACTATTCATGTGCAATGAAGCTTGATGACTCCGTCTACGAGCTTATTAGAGTATGAATTTGAGCTGTTTGTTTTGGATAAGGAGAGGCTTCCAGATATTGGGGATATCTATAGTTGGTTAACTAAATATGTAGATATTTTGTATCATGAAATTAATGGGAAACCCTATATTTCAATACATTTATTAATTCTACTTGTTATTTCATAAAGTTTTATAATTGGCTTAATTTACGAAAAAGTTATAGTTTTTAAGATAATTCGACTTATAATGAAAATTTTGGATTTGCAATCATCTCGTTGTTGTGAAAACACTACTTAAATTTTGACTCTAAGCGATTCATAATTTTTATAGTTACTAAATAAAGTCAAAAATACATATTCACTATGAAATATTTGACGTCTCATTTACTTCCTTTCCTTTTTCCTTTACTTCGTAGGACCAAAGTCTAATTGAAAAATATCACTTTATTAAATGGAACACCCTATATATTTTGCTGTCATCTTATAGCTCTTCATAAACTCTTCAATTTTTGTGAAGAACCTATCTCTAATAGTTTTTGAAATATGTTGATATTTCGAGATTTAATGTTCTCGTTATAGCATCTTTTGTCAATGGACGCCTGTTGAATCAAACATTTCCATTAAAATTTGAATACTTCGAGAACTGGGTGTTCGCCGCTCGGGATATTTCATCATATATACTCGTTCAGCAAGAAGAGTAATAATAAATAAAACATAAATCATATCGATTAATTCATTTTTTGAAAAATTCATTTTGAGTACCAAAATATAAAATGACTGGACAATAAACTTTGCAGTAAAAAGGCTTAATTTTTACATTGATCTAATTCTTAATGTCATCCACTGCCATTATTTTCATTTATTTTCCATGGCTACTGTGATCCATCCATTGACACAAGATGCTATAAGAAGGACATTAAATCTCGAAATATCAAAATATTTCAAGAACTATTAGATATAGGGATAGGATGTTCGTCACGAAAATTGAAGAGTTTTACGACGAGCTATAAGATGACAGAAAAATATATAGGGTCTTCCATTTTATAAAAGTGATATTTTTCCATTAGAAGTTTTCTTACTTTGGTCCTAGAAAGTAAGCACCCTGTAAATGAGACTTCAAATATTTCATAGTGAATATGCATTTTTGACTTTATTTAGTAAGTTTAAAAATTATAAATCGCTTAGAGTCAAAATTTAAGTAGCATTGTCACAACGAGATGCCTGCAAATGCATAATTTTTATTAAAAGTCGAATTATCTATATAAAACTAGAAGTTTTTCGTATTATATTAAACCATTAATAAAAATGCATGAAATAACACGTAGAATTAATAAATGTATTCAAATATAGGGTGTCCCATTTTAAAAAAAATGTAACTTTATAACATCCTACTTTTTTGGCGCACCGTGTATAATTCAAAATATTTTTTAAATGTGCCAGATATCCAACCAAACCTTATTACAAAAACTTATTATCCACAAATCTTAATCTTCAAGGCATAAAATTACTTCGCACAATCGTTGACTCATCCGGTATATTATGTTGGTTGGTCCATACATGTTTCGCTATGATCTCGAAGTTTCACCTCTTTGAGTTAGGGATGTTCCGATACGCTGAAAGTATCGATCTTTTGTATCGATCCGGATCGTATGGTAGAGTATCGATGCAATAAAATATCGGTTTGAAAAATATCGATACCCTAAATATCGATACTTTTTCGATCCGCGTTGTTATTTTTTGTTTTACGATTTTTAACGTTTCTAAAAAACCACCACTCGAAAATACTATTATATTTTTCAAGGTCGGACCGGGCATTTTCCGCTCGAGGTTTGCTGTTTTGCAAACCGCATCATAAAATTTATAAAATTGTGGGTTTGGGAATTTTGGGATGTATCGATACTATCTGAACGATACAGAGTAAAATATTTCGATACTCATTATATATCGAATAAAAAATATCGATACAAAATATCGGGTATCGGAAGGTAAAATATCGATACTCAAAAATATCGTATCGTATCGCGCGTCCCTACTTTGAGTATGTTTCAGATATTCTTTAACTCGTACGGGAAGAGGTCTTTTTGTTTCTTCAATGTACGATTCGATACAATCGCAAGGGATTCGATTACAAATGTAGGTTTATGAATGAGATGCATTGCCTATCTTTCCTTGAGCGTCATTGGTTACGTAAATTTCCTTGACCCACAAAATCTGCCCGAACATGTTTTGATAACAACATTCATGGTATCTCATGAAACCTGATGCTTTACAATTCGACGAAATACTTAAAATATTCGTTGATTAGTTTTAAAAAAATTGTTTTTAAATAAAAGAAAGGACCTCAACTTGAATGAACATGTTTTTAAACTTAGTAAATATTTTCTCTTTATTCCGAGTAATTCAAGTTTTTTATGTGTAGTAATTAGGTTAACGTTGTAACAACCCATTTAAATTTCATAAGACCCTAGTACTAAGTGGTGCACCGAAGCGTTAAATACCAATTTTAATTTTAAATTTCTTAGTTAAGACGTATGAAATTTTACCGCATTTTTATTATAAAGTATGTCAGACTGACAAAAAGGAAATATTAAAATGAACAATGGAAATTTTATACAAAGTCTAGGTGTTTTGCCCAGTGATGCATGGTTCCATCAACATCATTGTCCAATTTTTTTCCTCGTCCGCTAATTCACCTAACTTTGTTGTCTACTTTGTACTTACAACATCAAGAAACCGTTTTAAAGGCTCTCTGTGGGGCTCTGTTCTTTCAACATAGGCGGAGGTAAAACAATTAGATCTTGAGGGGACACAAACGCAGTGACGGCTGGTGATAATTGGAACAGGTAGTACCAAAAATATCATATAAAAAAAATCTAATAAATAAACCAGACAAAAAAACTGAATAATTAAATGTAGCATAATAACGACATTGTCTTAAATCAACACAAAATAAAGATATTCGTCGATGTTCCAAAGAAAAACATAGAGGGTTAGATTAGGTTGAAAGTGAGTAGCTAACCCTCCACTGCGACCATGCGATCTATTGTGGCTCACACCTTGTTTATATTTCCCCCAATAGGTCTAACTTTTTAATGAAGCTAATGATGGTATTGGGAGAGACATTTTTCATGTCATCCGGCAGCAGAGTCACCTCGCCGAATAGGGCAAATCTGATTCTTCCGGCTGCGGGGCAAGCGCACAGTACGTGTTCTGCTGTTTCTGTATCTTCCATGCAAAGCCGGCATTCATCAGTTGGGGCTATTCCAATTTTATACATATGGTGTCGCAATCTGCAGTGGCCGGTGTAAAATCCCATTAGTGCTTTAAGGCATGACCTGTTGAGCACTAGTAGTTTGTCAGTTAGTTGTTGGTTTGCAAGCGCACAGTACGTGTTCTGCTGTTTCTGCATCTTCCATGCAAAGCCGGCATTCATCAGTTGGGGCTATTCCAATTTTATACATATGGTGTCGCAATCTGCAGTGGCCGGTGTAAAATCCCATTAGTGCTTTAAGGCATGACCTGTTGAGCACTAGTAGTTTGTCAGTTAGTTGTTGGTTTGCAAGCGCACAGTACGTGTTCTGCTGTTTCTGCATCTTCCATGCAAAGCCGGCATTCATCAGTTGGGGCTATTCCAATTTTATACATATGGTGTCGCAATCTGCAGTGCCCGGTGTAAAATCCCATTAGTGCTTTAAGGCATGACCTGTTGAGCACTAGTAGTTTGTCAGTTAGTTGTTGGTTTATATGATTGTTTATAAATGCTTTTGAGTGTGTTAGACCTGGTAGATTTAACCAGTGTCTTTCCCATTTGCTTTTTGCTTCAGCTAGTATTGTTTTCCTGGCCGTAGCATGAGATATACTTATTACCGGCTCGGGTCCTGTGAATTTTAGTGCTGCACCTCTCTTAGCGAGCTTACCGGCACGGCAGTTTGGTGAATGATTTTGAAATGATATTGAAAAGTATAATTAGAAAAGAAACTCTTTTAGGGCATAATTTCTTATTGGGTGTTGGCCATGGCCATGAACATTTTTTGTCGCCTGAGACGAATTACCTTCGACGCTTTCCCACTGCAATGGCAGGATATTAAAAAGAAACCCATTAACCAGGAAATGGCTATATATATCTAGGAAAGTGACCACTTAACTAGATGTTTAGAACTTTTATTTTAAATTTCTTGTTTTGAAACCTTAATTAATATTTATTAAAATGGAGAGTAATAGTCTCTTTCATTCGGTATTCTTTATTTTTTTATTCAAAAAGGATACCGGATGATGCACCGGTGGACTGGATATGGAAAATGTAAATTTTGCTACTCCAAAATATTGGCTTTCCTATTAATTTTACATCATAATAGGGAACTTGCATGCAAATTAAATTTGAAAAAATTGCTCTTAAGGGTAAGGTAATATTGTAAAAAAAAGCCAGTTCACAGATTTTTTTTAATCCTCTGAATTAATTAGAGGCGATTAAAGTTTGCTTGTGGCGTCAAAGCGTACCACAATACATAGCGCGAGAGCGGGCTATTCATACTACGTGACGTCACAGGGAAAACTTTAATACTTACAAAAAATTAGGGAGTGCTATTTTGTATATTGTGTTATTTATAGTGTAGTAGACATATTTATGCAATAAAAAAAATTGTGCAAAGTTCCTAGTGCATTAAACTTCTTTGATGACTTTTTAGGATGGACTGGCACACTAAATTTTATTATTTTCTAATAAGCCAATCAAAAATTATTTAGAAAATTCGTAAAATTCTTAAAAATTAAATAAGGCTGTGATACAAGCATGGCTGCCTCCGCAATGCATCGTCTGGTGTTAAAAATCCCAATCCCTTCGTTCTTCATAAATATACACTGCTTGGCGACCTCCGCATTTCTAATTGGAAAAGCCGCTGGCCCGCTACCCGATGTTTCCCGCGATTTCCATTGACAGTGCACATTTCAGGTTTTCTTATTAGTAGCGTTGCCAGATGTAACATAATTTTCGAATTTTTATATACTTTTTCTAACCGAGACTGTAGAATAATATTGTGTAACATAATCGATAATGGTAAACATAATTTAAGATTTTAAAGAATTTCAAAATTTTTTAATAGGTATAAATCTTAGGCTATTGTTATTTTGGAAATAAAATACTTTCTCTTTCAATGTCGTTTAATAGGAAATAATATTAAAAATTTTATTTCAAAATTAACGACTTCAGTTTCAATATAAAAAGTGCTCGTGAAAATTTAAAACTTCGTGATAAATTTGACAATATAAAACCCCGACAAAAACTAAACCTAATTAGTAGGTATTTGATAAGGTAGGTTAGGTTGGAATTTATTTTTCAAACAATTTATAAGGACTTACTAAAGGTAATTTGAGTCGGTTTTTGATGTGAATATTTTTAACACGCTTTTATTAGCTTCACCTGTATGTTTGTTTGTATAATAATAAGTACAATAATAAGTATAATTTGTAACCGACTTCTTTGAACCCTATTTTGACCCACTTTAAACGGTCAGATTTAATTTAAATATTGTAGACTTATCAAGTGACTGCTGACTATACAATAATCTACACGCAAAAAATTCTCCTGTCAAATTTTGACAGCTGTCAGGTATAAAACGAAGAAGCGATTTTGACGAAACAAATTATGGGGTCGTATAGTATTCGATGCGGAGACTTCGGAAAAAATAAGCAAAAAATTCTCCTGTGAAAATTTGACAGCTGTCAATATGTCAAATCGTTTAAAAAAAATGATATTAATGAAAAAACTATAAGGTCGTATGTATATTGACGGTGGAAAGTTGAAAAAAATACGCAAAAAATTCTCTTGTCAAAATTTGACACCTGTCAATATGTCAGAATTATTACAATAACCGATAGTAATGAAACAAACGTGGGGTCGTATAGATATTATCGTTAAGAATACTTAGAGAAAATTAAAAAAAAAATTCTACCCGTCAAAATAAAATTTTGACAAATTTTTGTCGTTTGTTCGGGTTTGTTTGGGTTTGTATGTATGTTGGTTTGTAACCGACTTCTTTGAATCCGATTTTGACCCTCTTTAAACGGTCAGAATTAATTTAAATTTTGTAGACTTATCAAGAACCGCTAACAATACAATAATCTACTAATCTAGCTCAATCTATTCAAAAAAAAATTCTTAACAATAACTCAAACTAAAAAATAAAAAATAAATATAGTTTAAAAAAACTAAAAAACACTCTTTAATAATTAATCAAACTAAAAACCGGAAAATAAAAATATAGTTTAAAATAATTCTTGAAATTCTTAATATAGGCAGAAAATAATAATGAACGATAAACATTAGTAATATAGTGAAAAAAAAGCGTGGGGCGCTTTGTGCTATATTATTCGTATAATATCAAGCACCTTACGCTTTTTTCACAATAATACTAATGTTTATCGTTCATTATTATTTTCAGCCTATATTAAGAATTTCAAGAATTATTTTAAACTGTATTTTTATTTTCCGGTTTTTAGTTTGATTAATTATTAAAGCGTGTTTTTTAGATTTTTTAAACTATATTTTTTTTTTTTAAACGAGAACTAAACACTTTTAAGATGTTTTGCTTTTCACAAGGACCTTCTTTTGGACAAACGGATGACTAGTATTTATTATAAATTACTGACCAAACTTTAACGTGCTCCTTTGTCGCCGTTTTTGTGCACCTCCAAGTTAAATAATCACGAGGCGCCACTGCCTGCCATATAAATAAGAAATCAATAAAACGAAAGTTTGACAAAGTTAATGTTGAATGATGAAAGAGTTTTGGACTTTCATTGTCTTTATTTTTTTTAAATCACAACGTTTCAACTGGTAAGTATCTCCAGTCGTCTTCAGGTGAATACTAAATATGTAAAGTTGGACTATTTATACTAGCTAGATGCACTGAAGCATAACTGAGGTGGGTGCAGTCATGCGTTCAGTTGGCACGCGATCTTATCCTAAGATTACATATATCTAACAAAGGTTTCCAGATATTTCTTATGTCTAATGATGGTTTACTAAAGCAGCCTGGGTTCTAGTGAATAGCAGCAACTTCCTTGAACTTTTTAGTATTGAAAATACTACTGGGTGCGTATTTACGGGTCTATTTCATGAAAAATGAACGCGACATGCGACATGCACATAAATAACACACGGCGGTAAAGTCTAAACAAACATCCGAGCAGCACAGGATCGATGACATCATCTGTTAAGTGTTAATATTGTTTTGTTTTGGGTTTCGGCATTTATTATTATATTTGTTGAACCAAATATTAGTACTATTTAAATATTATACTGTGTGTTAGAATTTTGAATATACCTTTATTTGGACTTAATAAAAAGTAGATTATCTTTATTATTGTTCTATATTCTTACATTATAGTTATTAATGATACTAGTTCGATGAACACTAGAATGAAACGTGTGCAACGTTAAACCACGAGGCGTTAGCCGAGTGGTTTAATTGCACAAGTTTCATTAACCAAGTTCATATCGAACGTGTATCATTCAAAATTTAATCTAGGACAGTGCAAATAGATTTTATTCGTCTAAATTTCATTGATATCAGATAACGTTTTCGTAATTTTTAAAATTTTCAGGTTTCCATATTAGTCGATATCATGGTAACCGCATTTTTAATTGTTTTAATTTCGATAAAATTGGAAAAAATAAACAGTGAATGTCGCTGAAACAAAGCGAACTAGCGGCGGTCTTGGCGTATTACACAGAAAGTCGGGGGAGAATGGATATACCAATCCAAAACATTTCATAGCCGACTTAAGATTTAGACATTTCATGAACAAAGAGTACAAGGACCAGCAGGTAAATGGCTGTGCATAGCTAAAGAAATAATTTTGTCGCTATTTTTGAAAAGGTGGTTTTGAGCTCTCTTCAATATGTACTAATATACAGATTATCCTATATTTTTTATTTTAACAAAACAGTCAAATTTACACGTTTCTAAGTATAATTTGTACACATTTCTAAGTATAATAATTTAATTAATATTTCAAACTAAATCGGAGCATCCATGCCGTCATAATAACGCGTGATAGCAGCACGTTACATACTCACAGATAGGAGTAATCTGTGCTGTGACATAATGGTTTCCTTCTCGCCACTGTATGTGGTAGGTATTTTCAATACGCCTATGATACTTGCGTAAGATGCAAGATCTGTGAATTTTTTTCCTCCAGTGTGGTTCCTTATGTAGGATTTCAGCTTCTGACCACATGATATGGTGACCATGTTTCCAGGCATGGCTGCACCTGACTTTTCGGTCTCTCCTTTTAACGTATTGTTTTTGTATTCTTTCCTACACTGCACTGATCCGTTTTTTCTAGCCACGCTACTGTTGCCCCAATTATATTTTCACCAATTTTCCAATTAGTGGGAAATCACCAAAATACCGGTATATTGAGAGCTCGGTTACGGCGCAGGAATTATTTTAACTTGGAACATCGTTAAATTAATTAATAGCTGTATTTATAGCTTAGACTAAATAATCCTACTGCCTCTCCAGATGTTTGGGACAATTTTATTATTGCGATCAAAAGAATCATTTTCGTTTGGGATATTATCACGCTTTATGACTAGTACTATGAAACACAACTTACAGTTTCATATTATTGAGTAATTACACCTGCCAAAATGTCAAGCTCTTACACTGTGCAGTGAAATATTATTATCACTCCCCTTCGCTTCTTTAATTTTTATGAATATACAAGCAGGGATGGGTAGGTAGAAAATTATACATATTCTACTGTATATTTTACAAGTAGAAAATTATTTTTCTACACCAACTAATTTTCTACATTTTCTACATCTTGAGATGTAGACAATTATTTTTTTATAATTTCGACCATTATTTTTGTTTAAGAAGTTTATTTAAACAGTTTACACTTTAAAATATTATTACAGATCAGGTAACATAACTTAAGTAACGAATTAAAAAACAATTTTTCATTCAGTAACTTGTAAAATAAAAAGAGCACGAACAAATTAAAAACACATTAGGTTATAAATATTATAAAATGAAAAATGTTAATCGGCGTGCAGACGAAGTTTTTTTTTAAATTGAAAATAGTTTTTCACCTCCGCTGGGATTCGAACCCAGAACCTCTCGATTACCAGTCGAACGCTCTACCAATTGCGCTACGAAGACACTGAGATTCTCTCACCAACTTCGGTAATATAACTTAATTCAATTTTAATGTTAGTATAATATACGGTTTGAAATACCCTGTGATTTCAAACCGGGGAGGGGGTTATTAAGGAAAAGGAACTCATTCACGACCACTGATCAATAAGATCTATTTTCATCGTTCATCCCGTGTCATCGACATATAGCGATTTCGGCAGGAATCCGATATTAGACCCCTGAACAGTGATATCTAGAAAAGCCGTAATAATTTTTAAAATGGTAGTTTTTAAAATTATTACAAGTTAATACTTGTCAGATTTGTTATGGTCCCTCATCTTCAAGTGATAATAGATGTATGTCAACATCTTTGAATTTTCTGAAGTAAGTCGGTTACGGATAGGTATGAATGAACAAAGGACCAATTTGAAAATAGCCTTTCTAGCTGAGCTGATGACGCAGTAATTGTGTTTAGCTTAATTGCTAGGTGGAACAAGGTAGGAAACTGCTTTTCAGCTAATTCCCAAAAAGTTCGCACGTTTGTAATCTTTTTATCGCAGAGTTTTCGAAATATATTGCGATTACACTTAAAATCTTGAAGACTGTCTATAGCCCCATGGCATCTAAATTTTCTATTAAGAAATTATCAACATCTCTTATTTGATCTTCGCTTAACATTCTGCCACGTGAAACAGGATGCAAGGAGTTAGCGGCCAGGGAAAAGATATTTAAAGCGTTCTTTTGGCGGTTTTTTTACATAGGGAATGTATTCTTCAAACCCTTTTGGCAATTGCAAGTTCATCCATTTTTCGGCTGCATCTGCAATGGAAGCCTGAGTAGGTACTTTGTAATGAATTAATAATTTTGCAAACTGGATTGAATAGTTTAATACTGTCTTCAATTTGCTTTTAAGATTTTCGTCAAATACCAGATTTGTTATGTTGGCTTTAAATACTGGGGCTTCAGCAATAATTATTGTTCGCATTACCTTTAAGTTCTCCAAATAATTAACAAATGAGTCGCGAAATGAACACCAACGTGTTTCACCAGCTAGGATCACCCTTTTACCCCCTAATTTTAACAGGCTATTTTTAAGGTCGGGTGAAGAAAACTATTTTAATGCTGACTGAACCTTTCCTGCAATATTTTCAGAAACTAATTATTTTGCAAGTAGATTCGTTGTATGACTGTTGCAATTTGTATACCACATATTTATCTGATTTCCCATTTTTTTTATGTTGCTTGCATTGTCTGAACAGACTGCATAAATTTCTGTGTTGTAAACTTCCTTAGCTATAACTACACAGCTTTCCACAATCTCTTATTGTTTAGAAAATATTTCTATGGTCTTCTTCTTTTTTCTACATTTTCTACACGTATGTAGAAAATTAATTTTCTACGCTATTTTTTACGCGTCGTTACCCAACCCTGTATACAAGGTGTTATACAATTATTGACTTTATATATTATGTCGCTTTGTTATAATAAGCGAGAAAATTTACTTTCTTTGTATGAGGTGCCGCTATTGGCTTAATATTTCAAATTTCAAATTAACACGTGTTATTTTCCCAGTTAATGTTAATACAAAGTTAACTTAAACCTACCTCAAAAATCCAAGGCGGCTACGAAATGTACAACCATAATTAAAATAAACAAATCGTTACAAATCCAATCTACAACTCTTAAACTTTTTCCGCATTCACAAAACGCAACAAATTTTCGCATCACTTTCTAACAATAACAAGGCATTATCCCTTGCATTATCCCTACCCAACCCGTTGAAAATTCTTTGTTAAATCGTTCATCGCCGTGGATGTATTGGCTTAATTAATACACACTATTTTTATTCAATAAAATTAACAAAACCCGTCTGTTAACCTAGCTTTTTACTAGTATAGTAATACTAAACTACCTTTACCGGAACAGACTATAATATGTTAGGGTACGTTAGAATAAAAATCAATCCCGTCTCTCTCACACAAAAGGCTATTGGATTTTCCCGTCGCTCTCAGTCGTACATGTTATGCATTTCAATGAGGATCGAATCGTCCTTGATACTTTTCCCATTGACGCGCGGCATATTCGGTCTTATTTTAGGGGTGCTTACCCAACTTTTAAGATGAAGTGTTTCTTTAGGACACCCCAGGAGGTCACCCATTTAAATATATTAGGTCGTTTCAATAACACCCTGTAATATCATATTATATTTAAGCAAAATATTCCAAATACTAACCAGTTTAAATGCTTAAATAATTAAATTATCTAGAATCCAGAATGGTAAGTGTCTTTAGGAATTGAATATCAAACTATAAGAAGGCCATATGAGCCGATTTCCTAAATCTGCTTCGTCAAATTCATAGATGGCACAATGAGTTCACCAACAAGAAAGCGACTAACCTTTTCACTGCTAAATTAAAACATTGTTGCCGCCTGTCTGTTTGACTTGCTGCATGAGTTTTTTAAATTTATTTTTATAGCTTATCGTAAAACTTGATTTCACATAAGTACCTACACCTATCCACGTCTAGACCTAAAAATGTCCCTATTTTTAATTGCTTTGTAGCTTATAATATTTTCAACCTTTTGACGTCCCAACGTTAATTACATGAAAACATATTGACCGCCATGTATTCTATTTCTAACAGAACTAAATGACGACTCTCACTATTCAATACCTACCTAGGCTACAACGTATATGTTGGGTAAAATATGAATGATGTGCGGTTTGTATAACTTGGTTGTTATTTGCAATTATTACTACTTTTCAAAATGGTTAAAATAAGTAGGTTTTACTTTCTTACTTAAGAAACATTCAGTTTGTTTGTATTAGTGTATTACGTATTTTGCTATTTTTCGACTAAATAAAACCTATTTTAGTTATACTTGCTGTCGCTTTTTATCTACTTTTGTTTGTTTAACATTTAACACCTAATGCAACGGTAAAATCATTATGAAAGTCGGTCCAATTACTCCGGAGTAATCAGCGTACATATTATTATCAAACACATACATTCGGCTGGAATTGAGAACCTCCTATTTTATTGTGTGTTAAAAATGCTTGAATTCTTAAAAATTCCAATAAAATACGATATGCGGCGACACCACGACATCACATCAGTGAATTTGAGACATCTGTTGCCAAGGCGCTGAATTATAACGACAGACAGGCGACAGATTTAAGATTAGAGTTACGATCAGCTCCACAATGGCGGCCAAACCAGCTCCAATACGTCAAAAAATGGGTTGTCAACTTTTCTCGGACATCCGCCATTCTTATATAGTTTGATATTCAATGCTTTAGGTAAGTATGTACACATTATAAATTATGATATCTACATAATATCACATTATAAGATGTAAGCAAAAAAGCCGGAAGACACAGTTGGTCACAGACATCAAGATGAACAATTAACCTTTCGCCACTCAGCCGTAAGTATTTCGTCGTTATTGATTTATTTCCATGACAATTTTATTGTCGGCCACTTAAAAAAATTCAATTAGGATTAGAACTATCGTTTATACCCAGTCTTAAACTCAATGAAACAGACAATTAAATTAGTATATATGTCTTTTAAGTTCCATAATTTATGAAGTTTTATCATTTTTTCTTTTTTTCGTTAGAAACTTTTTTGATAGGCCAAAAAAATACTTTTTTTGGGCGTAGCACCCAAAATTATTTTACCTTTTAGCTGCGGCTCTTTAAATTTACTGTCGGAGGCCAGCAGCTCCGTAATGAAAGGATTACAATACATTCCTTCTTGCTAAAGCTGAAATTATAAACTCTCGTTAGCGCCGGCGCTGAAATTGGCGTCAGCATTCGTCGTTGACTTTCGCCAGCATTTATAAACTTGACGTTGGCGTTTGTTCGGTTCGCAGTTTTGACAATAATTTTGACAGCTGTCAACTATCATGTGATACAAATAATAGGATATTATTGGCTTATTGGCAGTTAAGGTGGATTTATAAACTCTAGCTGGTGTTGGCGTTGCAGTTGGCGCCAGCGTTCGCAGTTGACGTTCGTGGACAGCATTTATAAACTTGGAGTTGGTCGTTGGTGTTAACATAACCTAACACTATAATTTGTTTCAACAGCGAAGTGGTTATTAAAAAGTTATTAGTAAAGAAATTAAGAAATGGATTTATCAAATCATTTGTTAAGTGCCTTTAGTGTAGTTTTATGCCTTTATCTGGTAAAGTTTAGCAAAAGGCCAAGTCACGTCATCTAAATAATGAAATTCTATTGGCTAACGTCACTGCTGCGAATTTGCTACGAACGCCAGCGCCGAAAAGTTAAACTTGGTTCAAGTCGAACGGCAGCCGACGCCAGCGCGAACGCCAGCGAAGTTTATAAACCATTATATTGCAATTCAGTGTTTTAACTTCTGCTAGCTTAAATTTAAAACCAGAAAGAAGTAAATTATATCTTATCTTAAACTTATAACTTCTTTAGACATCCCAAAAAACATCATTGAACCATTTATAATTGGTTGGGTGACGTTGATAACTTTACTGTAATGTTTAAACTTATAATATCACTTTTGTTGCCGAGGAATTCATAAAATGTTTGTTAAATTGTGCTTGGCATCCTAAAATAAAACAATCTTATTATAAATCCGTAACAGTTTTGCAATAAAAAAAATTTAAATAGTAAAAATATTTTTATTTATCCCTGACCTAAGACTATAATATTTTAGCTATTGTTGGGTTGCCCAAAGATGTTAAACAATATCTAATTAACCAGAGCATTTGGATTGCGACATCAATGACATTGGCGAAAATAATTTACTTATACAATCAAGGTATAGTTTGATAAGTAAATCAAAACTTCAGCTAACCAATCTGATTAAGCTATAAATAAGCTGTCCTCTGATGAATGAGAATGCTGTGTATAGGCATATTTTTTTACATTTTATTCTGTCTTCATTGCTTTCGGTTCCCTAACCGACGACTTAGCCTACCTCTTGTAATTATGACTTTAGTCTTTACAAGTGATTTCTTTTATCATTTGATTTAATTTTATTAAGTTTTGCTTTAGAGTTGTCTAAAATCGACGCTCGATTTCGCCATGCGCTTCATCCACTCGGCTGAACACCATCTTTACTACATTTAAGTAGTACACTTTTTCCTTTCCTTTATTTATCATCAAGCTTCATTGTACATAGTATTTAAGACGGTAGCCTTAGAATTATAATTTAGTTTACACTTGAAAACGGTTAGAGATACTAACTAACCGAAACGTTGTGTTAAGTAACAAAATAGAGACAATGGAAGTCTGACAAGGTAAAAAATTTTTTGATATTACTTCATTGTCTACCACCTTCAAACAAACACTATAAATTTTAGGTTGTTCAACCTGTTTCGAATTGACTAAGATTTTTCAGATATAAAGGATAATGCAATAACTAAAATACTATACCTAAGGAAGCATGTGACTAAAAAACTTAAAAAATATAATATTTAGCAAACTTGTCAACACAGTCTATTGAAACCCTCTGAGGTACTTTACGGAAATAGAGCGCAGATATTATTAGGTCTGTTAAAATGACGAAAATGATGAAATTTGGTAGATATCTATAAAACGGCTACCATAGCTTCATGAAAAAGATAAGGTTTACAACTTCAGGATCGATTTACCATAGCTCCCCAAAGTATGGGCACAGAGCTATATATTCTGTGGTATGGGGCTATTGATGTATCAAAATTAAAACGTGTATCATAAATCAAAAAGTTAAAAGGAATACAAGAAAGTGCGTATCAGAATAAAAGATATTATAAAATAGTTTTTTTTCTACGAGCGCGCGTAAAGTGGTACTTTTTCGCACCGCATACGGAAGAGTGAAACTGTTCAAAAATCTAATAGGTAAAGCAGGTTTTTACAGGATGGAATTTTTAACTGAAATAAATTTAGTATTGGGAAGCCTCTTTATTTTCTGAAAAAATACAGAACTACGGCTGCGTTTAATTTTAGATTGGTATACTTTTATCGCGTCATTATGAAATTTACCCTCTTTTTAGGGGTAGAAAACTCGATTTTTTTTCAAATAAAACGTATGAATCGTTGGAAAGTGCATAAAAAATGTAATACGAACCACTGTTGCATTTCGGCAATGCAGACGCAATTTGTTTAATTGTAAAAATTGTTGGAAATTTTGGCAATTTTTAACTTGACAAATCCCTAATTTAAAGTAAAATTCATCCGGGGTTATTTGGCGAATTTCGTGTATAAGTCGTTGTCTAAGTTCCTTTATATTTTCTGGTTTTGTCACGTAAACTTTGATTTTTAGGTGACCCCAAAAGAAATAATCTAGAGGATTAAGGTTCATCGATCGTGGCGGTTATTCAATGGTACTCCGTCTTTCTATCCAGCAATTTGTAAAAAATTCACTTAAAAAACTCGTATTCGATCATCATGAAGATCTGATTCTGCATGCTGTAACCATATTCGATCATCATTAAGATCTGCTTCTGCATGGTGTAACCATATTCGATTAAAATGAAGATCTGCTTCTGCATGGTGAGGAAATAGAGCAGTCAAAGCTGGAATAAGTTCTTGCAAAAAATCCAGATATGTATGGCCATTTAAGTTAGTCAATTATACCTGCCCAAACAATAATTTTTGCGAAAGCTGGGTGTGTGTTTCTTACATCCAGTGAGGATTTTCTTGGACCAATATCGACAGTTACGTTTATTGACTTTACCATTTCGTACAAAAGTACCTACACTCTCATCTGTAAAAAGGAGCCAGTACAAATCTACTAAATGCTGATCTAGTGCATTCATCATGACTTCACAAAACTGAAGACGGCAGTCGGGATTATCTTCCAGTAACTCTTGTAAAGTATTTTTCACAATAAATGGTTGACTGCGTTTAACTACCTGGGACGTTTTGCAAGAGCTCGGCCATAAAAATGCAAATAAACTCTCGGTCAGGGTCGGATTATAATTTGTAATTATAGCAGGTAATATTTAACTATATTGTGCAATTATTTATTTAGGATATTTCATGTCATTAAATAATATATTATTAATAACGAATTAAATATTTAAAGTCCTACCCTGTTGTGTATTTGCTTGTTGATTGTGTATAACAATGGGATTAAACCGGTAGTTTTATTGCAGTCAATAAGTCGATACCATTTAGGGTGAAAAATACTTTACCATTAACATTTTTTAAGGAGGCATTTGACATGATTTCACTAACTTGAGTGCAGACGTATGGCTTATATTATTTTCTCTTGCAAGTTGCCGAACTGGAGTACCTAATAGAATTTTCTTGAAGAACAAGCAAAACGTTTAATTTCGTGTTTTATTCCATTGCTCCAGACTGCTTTATTCTTGTCCCTGACGTGGCCCACTTCACAATAACGTCTTCTAATTTTGCTGATGGTGCCTTGGAAAATTGGTGGCAGATGGAGGTGTGTTTCGTAAAATAAAGCTGCTATTTCTGCTTGAGTACGCGAGCAGTCGCCAAAGCCAATCATCATAAAAATTTCGATTTTGTGTGATTCAGTTAAAAAACTCATTTTAGTATAGCAAAAATACTTTTCCTTACTATAAAGTAATGGTTTAAACAACACAAAATACTACAATAGATAAGTATTTACTTATTCCAAACCGAAAATAAAGTGTCCATTGGAATGCGACATCAAGGAAACAAAAAACCTTATCAATAACTGTTTTTTTTTTGGCAAAACCCAAACTGTAGTATCAATTATTGTTACTAAAAGAGCCAGTTTTTTTTTTTGGTTTTCTAGATAACCGAAATTTAAAAGTAAATTGTTGGTGTGGGTCGTATTCCCTTTTTTATGTCCTTTACAATACATAACTTTAGATTTAAAAAAAAAAATTGGGGGCGGTTTCTACCTCAAAAAGAGGGCTAAATTTCATGAAGACGCGAAAACAGTATGCCGACTAAAACAAACGCTGCCGTAGTTCTGTATTTTTCAGCAAATAAAAAAGCCTCCTAATACTGAGTTTATTCCAGGTAAAAATTCCACCCTGTATGTAGAGTCTCAGTAAACCTGCAAGATGGCCGACATGTCATATGACAAAAGTCATATTCCAACTAAATAAAATAAATTTTTCTACGAGTGACCGCAAAGAATCTACTTTGCGCACACTTTTGCATACGCAAAGTAGCACTTTCCCGCACACTGTGCGGGAATTTTTTTTTCCCGCACACTTATTTTAAAGCAAAATTACCATATTATAGACGCGTTTTTTTCTTCTATTTTATTATTTTTTTAGATATTTATGCAAAAATATTGTAACAAGACAAAGTTGACAGGTGGTTTATGTGTTGCCTTATAAACTATACCGAAGTATTGTGCCGTGTGGGTCAAAATTTTTTTGAAATCTGCATTATTATATTTTCCTCTAATTTTGTTCAAGTTAAAAAAAAAACAAGTATTTTTGTGTCAAATGCGGTTTGTTCCCTTAGCAACCAAAATACATTGTCATACAACGCTTTCATGTCAGTTTAGAGGTCTTCTTCAAAATTTTCACTAGCATTTTCACCTATTTAAAATAAAAAAAACTGTTTTAAAAATGGATATCACTGAAGAAGAACTTCCAGAAGATGTCCTAAAAGCCGCCAACATGGCTAGTTTGCAATTGCTGCCTGCCAAATCGCGAGAAAAATACGAGAGACAGTACGAGTTGTTTTCCAAATGGTGCGAACAAAGGGGGATAAAAACGTTAAAGGAAGAGGTACTTTTAGCCTACTTTCTTAAGTTAAGCAAAGAATTTAAACCTAACACAATGTGGTCAAAATATTCAATGCTCAAAAATGTAATAAAAATAAAAAGAAACATCGATATTGGTGAATTTTATAAGCTCACTGCATTTCTGAAAAAGCAGAATATTGGGTTTAAACCAAAAAAAGCAAAAATATTTACGAAGGAAAAAATATTCAGTTTTATTAATTCGGCACCAGATGAAATTTACCTTTTAATTAAAGTTGCCACTATTTTTGGACTTGCCGGCGCATGCCGAAGGGAAGAGCTAGCAAATTTAACCACTGCCGATTTTGAAGATAAAGAAAACCTCATAATTGTCAAAATTAGGAATTCAAAAAATCATACAGCAAGAAACTCTATAATATCGGAAGAAATTCATAACGGAGCCTACCTGCAACTGTACAGAAAATACAAAAGCTTACGCCCGATAACGTTAAACAACCGTTTTTTCTTAGTCTACAAAAAAGGTAAATGCGTTTCACAATGTGTTGGAGTAAATAGTTTCGGAAAGATGCCTTCTGAAATAGCTGCCTTTTTGAAACTGCCAAATCCGGAACTCTATACAGGGCACAGTTTCAAAAGGTCATCAGCAACGTTACTGGCCAATTCTGGAGAAGGAATCACTGACATAAAACGTTTGGGGGGTTGGAAATCTACTGCGGTAGCTGAGGGATACATCGATGAGTCCACAACTTATAAAAAAGGGCTGAGCAATAAAATTTTAAGCTGCAGCCCTAAAAAATGTGAAGCAGTTCCAAGTACTTTAAAGAATGGATCCATTTCTTTCTTTTGCAACACGACAGTACTGATGAACCAGGAAATGACATCTACTACAACATTTTCACCTCTAGTTGCTAGATCTGCAATAAATGTAGAAAAAGCGACCAACTGCACATTCCATATTAATGTAATTAATAATAATAAATAGGCAATTTAGGTATAAGTACTTATAAGTTGTTTTTGATGTCAATAAAAATTTAAAATTAAAAAAATATATAGTTATTTCACTCGTAGAAAAAATATTGTTCCTAACACGTGCGCAAAGTAGTTTTCCCGCATTTAAAGCTTATCCGAACTCCGCTTCGCGTCGTTCGTCTAACTACTTTCGCGTGCGGGAAAACATAACTTTGCGCACTGAATAGGAAAACTACTATTTTGCATTTTCAATTACTTTTGTCATATGACATGTCGGCCATCTTGCAGGTTTACTGAGTGAATCGACTCTATCTTAGTTACTATAGTCTATTTTATGCTATGTGAGGAGCCGTTTCAAGTCTTTGTCATTGTCTGTTTTACCTTCATTTATTTGTAATTCGCGATATTTCAGCTCAAACAAAAAAAAACATATTTTTTTAGTACCCTATATGATATGTAATCATGAATGATAAAACGTCAAGCCACAAAAGACGGACTTGTTGATTTTAATACATAATGTCAGATTTTTAACGGGCCTTTTCACTAAATTTTGATTTTGGTAGTAGTGTATAAAGGAACAAAAAATAAAATTTTCTGTGTTTTTACTTTTCTATACTTTTAAGCCATAACTGAGAAATTAAATAAATAAAAAAACTCCTTGAATAAAAACACGGACTTAAACATACCTACGTCATCGCGCCGGAAGATTGATACACAGAGGAATGATAGGAATACCCGAGTCGCTGGCTTAAAATATCAATAATTCACAAAATCAGCAGCTTGACAGTGTTGCCGATACTCTCAAAAATCATTTATTATAGTTTATAGTACCAGTGTAATGGTAATTGACTAGCAATTATTAGTAATTATAATATACCAGTTTTCCATTCAATAGCTGCGGAATGAATTATTTTACCAGTATTATGTTTATATTTATTTAAATTATCCAAATAAAGTTCTGGAAGAAAGTATATTATTAAGATTATAAAACTTTCTACATATGGCGACAGCGGCTTAATTTGCCGATGGCAGTTCGACAGATCAGCATTTACGCGTGTGCGAGGTTAAACGCATGCGCTCTAGCAAGCTTTAAACATATCTACGTCATGAGTCGCGCCTGTTTTGAGATTTTCAAATTGGTTGAATTTTACCCGGTTTTTACTGTGCTGAAATAAATTAATGTTATGACCTAGCAATAATTTTATTGATGAAAAACACTTATTATAGCACCGACTAAACAATTCAAATGCCAAATGTATCAAATTTAAGAATAGTGAAAAGGCCCACTGTTACCATTTCAACAGGAAACTACAAACACTGTGAAAGGTGGTAATGGTATCGTTTTTTCACCAAATTGTAAAAATACTTTTAAAATCAACAGCTCTGATGCGGAGTTTCCAAATTCTATCCTTGATACAGCCATAGACAATTAACCTTAATTGTCTATGGATACAGCAGATGCTGCCAAATTAAATTTATTACCAGCGAAATCTCGTCAAAAATATGAGAACAATATTTTGCACGCCCAACGAGAAGGAGGGGGGGGGGGTAGGGGGGCAGATTGCACGACACTGCACAACGCACATGATAAAAAATGGTGTATAAACTTACATGTTGTGAACTTTCGTCACTATACGTTCTCATAGTTCTTTTTTATTGTATTTTAAGCACCTACCGCCGGGTAGTAAGTTGTAGGTATACGGACATTAAAAACCACAGTTAAAGTTTTATGTGACATACCATGTTACGACGATCCGCTTTAATTCATTGGTCATAGAAATTATTTTTTCCACGGCTATGTAAAAAAAAATGCAAATGGAACTTTTATACAATTTTTGCTACAAAATTATTTAACATAATTTAAAACGGAGACAATATAATAAATAGCTATCATAAATCCAAATTGTATTTCTGGCACTAGGTTTCTAAAAATGTTGTATTTGGAAAATTTAGAAAACTACCACTAACCGTTTTTCTAGTGTGACCAGAATTTTTTGAAGAAAAAAGGGGATAGTGAAGTGGCACAACATAGGAAATCTCGTGCAAAACTTAAGGTGGTCAAATAGTAACTCCTTTGTTTATTTTCAACTAAGAATATCAGTATCTAAGTTGTTTAAAGACAATAAAAGCCAAACTCACTTGCAGTAGGGGAAGGTCGCCTATGATGGCACCTTTTTTTACCACCTAATATATTTTTTGGTTCAAAGGTTTTAACCCATTTAACCATGTTAAAATATTCGTTACTACTTAAATATTCATTATAAAACTTTAAAAATATACAAAAACTATTTTTTTGGTAAAAAAATAGAAAAGAAAAAATCACCAAGTATGCCATCATAGGCAACTGCCTATGATGGCATACTCCAGTAAAATGCAAAAATCTGCAGGACGCATAGAAGTAAAAGGAATATTTTTGTTACAGTTTGCACATTTTTATTGTTAAAAAATTTAAGCACATAAAACTTTTAAAAATGATAATGAAAACATTATCAGGAACGTACAATCTAAAGACATATTAAAAAAACTTTAAAAAGCATAGGTAGTGTGTAGTGACATATCTAAAAGAAAAGTAAAAGTAGCGCCGCTTTGAATATGACGCCTATGATGGCATACCTATTTATATGTATTTATAGGTATGCCATCATAGGAAACCAATGGATATGCCATCTCAGGAATATGTCACACTTCTAGTAAATAAATTATAAAAAATTAAAACCACAACTTAGATTTAAAATAATCATAGCAAAGTAACATCTATATCCTATAGTTATCGGAAAAAAATCGTGCATTCTAATTTAATTGCACCTAACATAATAAATTGTTGGTTTAAAAACTGGCTAATATTACTTATGCGCTTAACCATTTCTGTTCTATTAAATATCTTTACATGAAAACGTCCGTGACGACTGAAATTCGACTAACAACTGAACGGTCAATAAATATTGCTCGCCCGTCTAACTATGCGGGATGACGCAAAACCGGTTTATTCGAAAGATACCTGTGGTATGCCATCATGAGAAGTATGCCATCAAAGGCGACCTTCCCCTACTAGTAATTTTTATGCAGTTTATTCAAAGCAACGGCTGCTCATGCAATAGGGAAACAGTGCCATGACCCTACCTAAAGTCAAATTATTCTAAGAACACGGCGCATCGTGCCTAAGTCACCTGTCATTTATGGCAGTGTTGGCGACAGAGACAGGACTGAGCTAAGTTCTTTTACCATCGCGTTCACGATACTTTAAACTTGTATGGGGGTCTTGATGGTTTTTTAGCATAATGGCTTGCAAAAATACAGCGTTAATTTTATTAACAAATGAAACATCTAACTCAACGTGCGATAGATTAAAAGTTATGTCGTTATTCATTGGTAAAACATAGAAATACATTTGACATGCACTAAACTTACCAACGGAAAACGCTACGAACAATCCTGATAACATACAAGAGTTTCACCGTCCAAATATTGTAGCTACGAGCCGATCAAGCGGCAAGCGGTGCTCCTGAGCATGTTTCGCGTTTAATGATGCGTTGCTATATTATAATTTACGTACTGATTAGTTTGTATTAATTATTTATCGCGTTTTAAAATTAATAAAATTAGTTTTTTTTTAATGAAGTCTGTGTTGACTCCCCTTTCCATGTAAATATATTTTCCAAAATTTAAATAACAAATCAAGTTCTATTTTCCATTTAAAAAAAAACATTATGCCATACGAATTTTGTAAATTTTCATGTTTAAATTTTATGTTGGTAATACCGTAATACCTACTATCAAATTATTTATAATGTAGTATGCCGACTAGCCAGTGGAACGTTAATAAGAGAATTTCATCACTTACTACTCGAAATTCTAAATAAATGGAGTTGACGTTGCGAGATTGGTCCAAAGCAATTTTATTTATTTAGGGGATATTTTGGGTGAATTTTGTCTTGAAACTGTCTTTGTATTTCTCTTTATTTCTATGTCTCGTTTGTGTGGCCTAGATGTGTTCACTATCACTACTTCAAACTTACTGAAGATACGTAAGACCCGGTATTTTACTTCTAGTTGGCCATAATAAAATCATACGTACAAAGTCTTTATTATAGTCATTGTATTTGAGTCACTAAAGGCACAAACACAATTCACTAACCTACACAAAAACTAGAAATCCATAAATATTAAATACTCACAATCCACAATAGCAGAAAACAAAAAATCATATTATATGTGAAGTTAACAACGTTTATCAGCAACGTTTATGTAGCGACTATGGAGAAGTAGAGGGTGGGAGGCCGATCGACAATGGCAGCATTTTAAAATTTTGTCCCGGTTTTTTGGTTAGTTCGCTATTGGCCGATAGATGCTCTCGCGTCGCATGTGGGCTGGTGTCGTCTTCTTCTTCTTCGTTTTTTACTTTTACTATTGACAAATTGACATTATATTTTCGAAAGAACAAATGACGGTTAAAGACAAGACGAGACAAATAACGTTGTATTGTAATTGATTTCCATATTTATAATGAATAATGGTACAATTTATAAAAGTAGAGTTTGCTTTGTGTCGGGGTGTAAGACAGGATCTTTTTCAGAGAGGAAACGCAGCCAAATAAATCTCTTTCTAGCTCCAAAGGTATAGTCTAGTCTTAATTACAATGGCCACCTGTCTTAGCGACAATCAGCCAGCTGTATTCTCCAAAGGTATAGCTAGAATGTTTAATACCCTGTATTTTAAAAACCAAGCATCGTTGGAACTTTATACAGGCCGAGTTTACTAATAAGTATAACAAAGTAAGTGTAAATTCATATAAAAGTCCTTATTTGTTCCTTAGAAAACTAATTTAAATAAAAATAGTTATCGCGTCCATAAGAAACCATTTATAGCCCACTTCGAACACGAGCGCCATCTTACGGCGGTGGTATGCCATCATGAGAAGTATGCCATCAAAGGCGACCTTCCCCTACTAGTAATTTTTATGCAGTTTATTCAAAGCAACGGCTGCTGGAAGATTGAATTTTTACCATTTGGATTTATCGTCATTAGTAAACTACCCATAGGGGTTAATTACCTGCTATAAACGAATTTCCAAAAATCCAAAGGAAAAAGTTACAGGATAAAAACTTCGAAAAGTAGCGTTTGTAAACGAATTTTAATTTTCTTAAGTAGCGAAGATTGAATTTATACCATTTGGATTTATCGTCATTAGTAAACTACCCATAGGGGTTAATTACCTGCTATATACGAATTTCCAGAAATTCAGAGGAAAAAAGTTACAGGATAAAAACTTCGAAAAGTAGCGTTTGTAAACGAATTTTAATTTTTTTAAGTAGGGAAGATTGAATTTCTACAATTTGGATTTCTCGTCATTAGTAAACTACCCATAGGGGTAAATTACCTGCTATACAGGGTGTAACAAATTCGTTTATCACTACAGGGATCTCGTAAACCGTAAGAGATACAAAGATGGTTAAATGGGGGCAAAGTTGCACAATTTGATGCCTAATCATAATCCAAAAAGAAATTATTTAGATTCCGAGTACTTCCGGAGATATTCGAAAGAAACCGAAAAACTCTCAATAAGATTTTTTTGTTTTGTGCCCTTAATGTAGGAGATAAAAGAAAACCAATCACACCTTTTTAGGGCCACTTTTAATCCTTTTTTAGAATATGTAATTAGTTTTGCCATACAACGTTTCATTTTCCTGAAACCATCATTAATTTCACTATTTTAAATACGGACCTGGATTTTTTCCATTTTTCAATAAAAGACCTAGGACATCTTCATTCAATGCCTAGGTTAAATATTAATTTTAAAAAAGAATTAACGCTCTAATGTAGATTTTATTAAGATTTTTTTAATCCGACCCTGTGTTACACAATTCCATTTCGTTTTAATAACGACATGAAAATGTATCGCTGTCCAGGGAAACATTTTTGAACACGTAATAAAAAATTAATTTTTATATGGCAACTTCTTTTATTCAGGAGTATTTTTTTTTATTTTGCTAATATTGCTTATAATGTTTTCGTAAAGTTTTAATTAATTTTATTAATATTATAAAATATTGTTAATTAAATAAAATCTAATAAGTTAGAAAAAAATAAATAAATTTACGCGAAATAGGTTATAGGTTGGCAAGCATGTTGATACTCCCACCTTAAGAGCTAAAATTAAGAAGGATATAAGAAATAAAGGATTTTCTAAAAAACATTGTGCATTTATAAAAAGAGAAAGACCTTCAATATTAGCTCCAATAAAGAGTTGAAGGAACCTTATTGTATTTCACAATAAGTCGCGTGCATAGGGCCTAATGACGAGATGGGACCCAACATAGTAAACACAAAATCATGAAAAACTTAAACATATTTAATATAACACCCAAATCTCCCAGAAAAAAAACCGTTATTGGATTAATTCACACATCTTTATGTCCAATAGTCCAATCTAAAACAAAGACTAGTAAAAACTGTACAAAAAGCCATCGTTTTATATAAGTAAGCATTCAAAATGTCAGGGAACAATATGAATCAGCCAAAAAGATATTGCTCTACGTCATTGTTTTAATACATAACTGAATTTTAGGACCAACGTGGTGGTCCATGTGAAATCCAAGCAGGGCCAATTCTGGGTCGCGAAAGGCACTCCGCCGCGCCGACCGAATTATTGGGTAGCCGAGTCAAAGTGCCGACGCCGCCGGTGTTGGTGATCGGGTGACGTCAAACTTTGCGCCGGCTATCGGCTATTGTTTTCATTTAAATCCGGGTGGCTGTGGTGTCCGATGGCTACTGGTAGGTAATATTAAGATATTATGAGGTGTTCTCCTCGAAAGAGTTGTTTAAGCAACGGTATTTAAATAATGTAGTTACGCAATCAGTTTTTCTGAAGGGTCGTCCCTTTATGAACCAAAATCATTCCTAAATATATATTTTGTTCGCAGTATTAAGCGTCTAATACCGTGCGAGCAAAAATTATTTCCATCAAAGAGGGCCTTGCATCTAAGGACGTAATGCTTAGTCGTAGATCTTAATACCTGTTGGGTGTCAGTAACTACCTGAATTAACAATCAATCAGTTATTCCGTCATCTTTGACAGTCGTTACAAGTAATTTGATTCATCGCTCTCTTTTCCAATTTCTTGAACAATTCACACAATGGGCTTTACGGAACAGCACAAAACATTCATGGTTGAAGCGTATTTTCAAACCGGGGTTAGAGTAATTGGTTAGTGGCAATACAATCCGGGTTTGTGCATGGACGATTTTCACGAACATTTTCCTAACATTGCTTTTATTGTTGGGGATTTTTATCATTGTCTGAAAAGAACCGTGGCTGTGTTTAGGGAAACAGGTTCTATACAACACAAAAAAGGAGCAGGAAAACCATCTATAAAAACAGAAGAACTTGTTGCAAACGTTCGTGAAATAATGCAAAATGCACAAGAAGTGGGAAGATCTTATGGAACATGCAGGACTATTCTTAAGAAGCAGCTAAATTTATTTCCTTATAAAGTGCAAGCATTTCAAGAAATACAAACCGCAGATTTTGAAAGACGTAGGAATTACGCTCAATGGTTTACCCAAAATTTATTGGAAAGGAATGATTTATTAAAGCTGACATTTTTTTCGGATGAAGCCTGGTTCCACCTCCGGTTATGTAAATTCTCAGAATACACGCATGTGGAGTAGTGAAAATCCCCAATTTCTTGTAGAGTCCACATTGCACCCTCAGAAATTGGTGTCTGGTTAGCTGTTTCCCGAAGAAGAATTGTTGGTCCTATTTTTTTCCATGGCACAGTTACAGCACAGTGGTATAGAGACAATATTTTGAATCCATTTGTGGAGCAATTACTTGACGACGAACTACGTTTTGGATATTTTCAACAGGACGGTACAACCGCCCATACAGCCGCCGAAACTATTAACTTAACTATTAACTTACGCGATTTTTTCGACGACAGATTGATCAGTTTTCGATCAGACATTGAATTTCCACCTAGATCACCTTGTTTAACGGTTATGGATTACTTCGTTTTTCCTCATTTAAAGAACACTCACTATTTTTAAAACACCAGTTGCAAATTTAGAATAATTACATTTCTCCGGAGATGCTGGTCAACACTTTCGAAAATATGAAGAGAGGTGTGAATTTATGCTTGAAGCATGGCGGTGGCCAATTTCAGTAATTTATGTTATTCTTTTTCTTTCTGTATATTCTTACTTTGTTAATTTTATAAACAACAAAAATAAATTTGTATTTGTCTACTTATTTTATTACTCATTAGTTTGGCATATGAATATGAATTTGACAAAATTTTAACCTACATTTGATTAGATACAGGGACGTAGCTAGGAATTTTGGCGCCCCGGGCGAATAGTAGTTCTGCGCCCTACCAGACAATCTTAAAACTAAAAATTATACATTTATAAATTTTAGTTTAAAGAAAATTTTTCAAGACCACGCCCAAATTTGGTCAATAATTTTTAGTAAATATTTTAAAATTTATGATTACCTATTTATTTTATTGAAAATTAAATAAGATAAAAAAAATAAAAAAGGCCAATTTATTTTTCATTAGTGGGTACATTGTGTAAAAGTAAAGTCACTTCTTCTGTTTTTATTTGCAGCAAACTTATCAATAACAGCTTCATTAAAGTTTGGAATAACTGTAATGTATTGTTTCTCAAACTCAAACTCCAAATAATAAATTCATACATCAATGAACTGAAAGGCGCACATTTAATTTGTGCGAGTTTTCCTATTAGAATCGAGCTTTTCCCCACCACACCTGCTAGTACAAGATGCATAGAGAAACAGCAGAAACCCCGCCTACGCGCATGTGTGCGACTTATGAATTCCTACGCGCCACACGGTTGCTCTTGACAACCAGCTTGGCGAGAGCTATTACACCACGTTTCGTTCGATTGTTTGACGCTACGTTAAAATAGGAGGGTTCTAACTTATATTACGGTAAGAATAGAAAGAAGATAAATTTAAATGAACATTATTTTTTCTTTATGGGGTAGGTAATTCTTTATGGAGTATGGGGGTGCACGTGCTCCTGTGCTCCTATGGAGAAACCGCCACTGATTAACTGATTAAAGTAAATTTTTAAATTCCCGTATTTCTAATGACCATTTTGGCGCCCTGTTAATATGGCGCCCCGGGCGGTCGCCCTATTCGTCCCCCCCCCCCCTTGCTACGTCACTGATTAGATATATCGTCCCCATATCATTGTGATCTAAATCAAGCCCTACGTTTTTTAATCCAAGCCCTCTTTGACTCAAATAATTTTTGCTCGCACGGTATTATTGAAAAAAACAACCATATTTTTAACATTTCTTTATTTCCACTCTCTTTATAACAGTCATAACATACACATATTACACAGGCAATACCTTTATAAATCTGTTTTAATGTTCGTTGAGGTTGAGTATGCCAAACGCCATTTCACTTATTTTTATTTATTCTTTGCCAAAAAAAACTTAACACAAGTAAACCACAAGTACAAATGATGACATTAATGCCAGGAACACAATATTTATTTAATTTCCTGGAATAAGTATGTAAAGGATCCGAACATCGTCAGGTTTATTAAAAGATCGCTGCTTTTATTATATTAACTACCTAAGTATTAACAATTTTGGAATTTTTGTTACTTACTGCATGGAAAATAAAGAGTAGACACCTAGCTTTGTTGTTATGACATATGACAGTTGAATTTAATATTATCGTGAAGTCTCATTGGTAAGTTCATTTGGAATCCATTTTGTAGGACACTAAGCCCCAATATTATTGCTTACACTAACTATGTATCGTGCGAGCAAAAATTATTTGCATCTAAGAGGGCTTGGATTAAAAAACGTAGGGCTTGGTTTAGATCACAATGATAGGGGGACGATATATCTAACCAAATCTAGGTTAAAATTTTTTCAAATTCATATTATGACATGATATGCCAAACTAATGAGTAATAAAATAAGTAGGTACACAAATACAAATTTATTTTTGTTGTTTACAAAATTAACAAAGTAAGAATATACAGAAAGAAAAAGAAAAATAATTACATCAATTATTGCTGAAATTGGCCACCGCCATGCTCCAAGCATAAATTCACACGTCTCTTCATATTTTCGAAAGTGTTGACCAGCATCTCTGAAAAAATGTTACCACATTCTTGGATAATCCTTTCTTGTAATTGTTCTAAATTTGCAATTGGTGTTTTAAAAATAGTGTTTTTTAAATGAGGAAAAACGAAGTTCGTCGTCAAGTAATTGCTCCACAAATGGATTTAAAATATTGTCTCTACACCGCTGTGTTGTAACTGTGTCATGGAAGGAAATAGGACCAACAATTCTTCTTCGGGAAACAGCTAATCAGACACCAATTTTTTGAGGGTGTAATGTGGACTTTACAAAATAATGGGGATTTTCACTACTTCACATGCGTGTATTCTGAGAATTCACATAACCGGAGAGGTGGAACCAGGCTTCATCCGAAAAAAATGTCAGATCTAATAAATCATTTCTTTCCAATAAATTTTGGATAAACCATTGAGAGTAATTCCTGCGTCTTTCAAAATCTGCGGCTTGTATTTCTTGAAATGCTTGCACCTTATAAGGAAATAAATTTAGCTGCTTCTTAAGAATAGTCCTGCCTGTTCCATAAGATCTTCCTACTTTTTGGGACAGGCGTCTTATACAATTTGTTGGCGTATTTTGCATTATTTCACGAACGTTTGCAACAAGTTCTTCTGTTCTTACAGATGGTATTCCTGCTCCTTTTTTGTGTTGTATAGAACATGTTTCACTAAACACATCAGCCACGGTTCTTTTCAGGCAATGATAAAAATCCACAGCAATAAAAGCAACGTTAGGAAAATGTTCGTGAAAATCGTCCATGCCAGATTGTATTGCCACTTACCATTTACTCTAATCCCGTTTCGAAAATACGCTTTAACCATGAATGTTTTATGCTGTTCCGTAAAGCCCATTGTGTGAATTGTTCAAGAAAAAGTTGGTTTTGACACCCAAGAGGTATTAAGCTCTACGGCTAAGCATTACGTCCTTAGATGATCTCTTTGATGCAAATAATTTTTACTCGCACGGTAATATGGTTGATGTCTGCTCTCACCCAGAAAGCTATCTAGTTCTAACATTTCCGTAGGGTGTGTGGATAAAGATAAAGCCGTAAGCGAAAATTATTACTGAAATTAGGAATATGTCATTAGCTCCTTTACCCGTAGCACTTACCTTAAAATGCCTTGCTCTAATAGCAAACGCCATATTTCTTAGTATACGAGTAGGCAGCAGGCGTTATAGAAGAAGGAAGAGGCCCCCTTAAATACACCACTGCCTATCTAGCTTCGTAGTGGCGGCGGCAGTATTTTTATTTTGATTTGTCGCTTAGTATACACCAAACGGATTAAGGAAAATTACAGACTTACTTTTCATACGAAAATAGTTTACCTGGAAATTCATAATCCAATAAAAGTTTCATCAGCGCAAAAAATCTGCTTTCAGAATAAAATCCGATTTTATTTGGAACATGTCATTTGTATCCGGAATCAAAAATAGGATATTTTTCAAGTCCTTAAAATAACGTACAACGTAATGTGGGAGTCATTGCTCTATTTATTAGATTTGGGAATATAAAAATTACGGTTACGGTACCTACATAACAAGTATACACAGTGTGTTTGAAATTCGACTCTTGATATTATACAGTGTGTCCACGGATGGACCTAACTATACTTGTAAAAAACTTTTTTTTCAATTTTTCGAAAAAAAAGTCATTCTTCATCATTTCTTTTGCTTATTAAATAAATATAATTCACGTAAGAAAATTTCCATTTTTTTATACAGAGTGCACAAGAAATGTAAAAATGCAGATTTGAAAAATTAAAATTTTTTGACCCAACTTTTTTGAATGATCAAAATAAAAGAGATTGGAAAGAGAATTCGAAAAGCCGAATAAAGTTTTGAGATATGACCTGTGGTAACTACGATATTTTATATTAAAGTTAAATAAATTAGGTATTGATATTTTCCTTCAGAAAAAAGTTTTAATATAAAATATCGTAGTTACCACAGGTCATATCTCAAAACTATATTGGGCTTCTCGAATTCTCTTTCCAATCTCTTTTATTTGGATCATTCAAAAAAGTTGGATCAAAAATTTTTTTTTTTGCAAATCTACATTTTTACATTTTTTGTGCACCCTGTATAAAAAAATGGAAATTTTCTTACGTGAATTATATTTATTTAATAAGCAAAAGAAATGATGAAGAATGACTTTTTTTCGAAAAATTGAAAATAAAGTTTTTTACAAGTATAGTTAGGTCCATTCGTGGACACACTGTATATGCAAAAAAAACATTTTAAAGACGCCCTAATTCTTGTTGATGCCATTTCGTTGCTGATTATCTAGTCCTATAAAATGACGTGGCGATCGGTAGCATGACCACTGGCGGATCCAGAAATAATCCTAGGGGGGGGGCCCGTATGCAAAAAATTAAAATAAATCAGTATATTTATATTTTATATTGTGAAAAACGTAACACACATTTTTGTAACAGGTATTCTATTCAACTAAAAATTTGGTTTAAAAGGAACTTAAAATAATCATTCATTTTCGGTTTAAAATTAAAAAAATAATAATAATTAGTCTGACGTTAGGAAATTGGACAGTTGCAGTTTTCTCTTATTTTGATCTATTTAGTATTAAAACTTTGGTTCGCAGGTGGCGCTGATTTATGCTGGGTAAAAACAAATTGCGCTAATGTAAACAAAAAGAATTTTCAATGTTTTAACGGGCTTTAGGGGGGCCCGGGCCCCATTGCCCCCCCCCCCCCTGGATCCGCCTCTGAGCATGAGCCAGGTGAGGCTAAAGGCGGAAACACAATTACTATCACATCACGAATTTAAATTAACCTTTTGCGGGGTTACTGAGCCTTAAACCTCAGTACCCCACAAAACACTCTGCCGAATGTAATTTTCATTGTTACCGTGATAAATACTACCAATTTTAACCTCTCAATTTTTTTTGACAAAAACCTAAAAATGTTTTTAAAAAATTTAAATAATCTTTGACACTTTCTTTTAGAAAGATTTTTTCTTCTTCCCCAGTTTATTTGGTTGGTTTAGACCCCATTTACTGACTTCTCACATACTGAGTATGTTTTAACTTTTATTCATTTCTCCATATTATGTCTCTTTTACACATCATTTTTTAATTTCATGAAAGTTCCATTAAGGTCCTTTACCATTTTCTCTTTTGCTAAAACCATCAGCACTATATAAATATATTTTCTGTCTCCTGATGATGAACGTTTCTACGTTCGAAACATGTAGAGACCCTTAAGAATTTTATTCTAGTAAATTTTGTGGAGGAAGACTTTTAGTTTTCTTTTTCTTTCCCATACTTTTAACTCCACTTTAAGCATAGACTACTTCTTCATCTTGGAGTAAATTTTTTTTAAATTGATGTCATGTATCCATTGCCTAGTTTTAAGTTTTTGCACACGCTCTTTCTAAATCTTATTCAAACTCTGAAGATAAAGATGAACTATTATTTAGTTTCTACATTTTCTGGTTACAATTTGCGAAACACCCCACAGGTTGCTTCTATAAAATAAATGATATAACATGTGAAATAATAATAATGTAATTCTGCTTGAAATTCATGCATTATATTTCTGGCGTGATAGGACGTGAACTCACCGTGAGGTGATAGTAATGTGTTTCTCCACATTAAGCCTCATTGGACACTAAAAACAAATTAGGTTTTTTGAATAATATAAATATTAGGTAATTTATTATTTGTTTTATAAATATTATTTTATATACTTTTAACTCCACTTTAAGCATAGACCACTTCTTCATCTTGGAGTAAATTTTTTTTAAATTGATGTCATGTATCCATTGCCTAGTTTTAAGTTTTTGCACACGCTCTTTCTAAATCTTATTCAAACTCTGAAGATAAAGATGAACTATTATTTAGTTTCTACATTTTCTGGTTACAATTTGCGAAACACCCCACAGGTTGCTTCTATAAAATAAATGATATAACATGTGAAATAATAATAATGTAATTCTGCTTGAAATTTATGCATTATATTTCTGGCGTGATAGGACGTGAACTCACCGTGAGGTGATAGTAATGTGTTTCTCCACCTTAAGCCTCATTGGACACTAAAAACAAATTAGGTTTTTTGAATAATATAAATATTAGGTAATTTAATATTTGTTTTATAAATATTATTTTATATACTTTTAACTCCACTTTAAGCATAGACTACTTCTTCATCTTGGAGTAAATTTTTTTTAAATTGATGTCATGTATCCATTGCCTAGTTTTAAGTTTTTGCACACGCTCTTTCTAAATCTTATTCAAACTCTGAAGATAAAGATGAACTATTATTTAGTTTCTACATTTTCTGGTTACAATTTGCGAAACACCCCACAGATTGCTTCTATAAAATAAATGATATAACATGTGAAATAATAATAATGTAATTCTGCTTGAAATTCATGCATTATATTTCTGGCGTGATAGGACGTGAACTCACCGTGAGGTGATAGTAATGTGTTTCTCCACCTTAAGCCTCATTGGACACTAAAAACAAATTAGGTTTTTTGAATAATATAAATATTAGGTAATTTATTATTTGTTTTATAAATATTATTTTATATACTTTTAACTCCACTTTAAGCATAGACCACTTCTTCATCTTGGAGTAAATTTTTTTTAAATTGATGTCATGTATCCATTGCCTAGTTTTAAGTTTTTGCACACGCTCTTTCTAAATCTTATTCAAACTCTGAAGATAAAGATGAACTATTATTTAGTTTCTACATTTTCTGGTTATAATTTGCGAAACACCCCACAGGTTGCTTCTATAAAATGAATGATATAACATGTGAAATAATAATAATGTAATTCTGCTTGAAATTCATGCATTATATTTCTGGCGTGATAGGACGTGAACTCACCGTGAGGTGATAGTAATGTGTTTCGCCACCTTAGCCTCATTGGACACTAAAAACAAATTAGGTTTTTTGAATAATATAAATATTAGGTAATTTATTATTTGTTTTATAAATATTATTTTATAAAAGGAAAAAAATGAGACACTTTGGGTCTTCCTTCACTGGTATCGAATGTATAATTAATCATCCTCAGGACAGAGAAATATTAGAAAAACAACAATTACTAGATAAGCTTACTAAAATAATGTTAAAGGGGTTTTTACTGTTGCAGTGCGCATGTATACTGGACTTTATTTACATGCGCAAAGCCAAAAATTTGCCACTTTCGTGATTATTGTTTGCTAAAATGAAGATATAATATGTAGGTATATTGTCAGTGGCTATCGAAAGAATGCGGACAAAAACATAGGCCTATGCTGCAACAGTTAAAATCGACTTGTCTAGGGCTGTGGACTTTCCAACCGCCCAATCAACATTCTTGAAGCTGGTTGCATGAAGACTGGGATAATGACAAAGAAATTAAATGCAGAATCGAAATGGCCCGAAATAACTTCTTTAAATTTAAAAGAGTAGGTACTAACTAGTCGTGACATTAAATTAAAACTATGCCAAATGCTATGTATGGTCGGTGTTGCTGTACAGTGCAGAGACCTGGACATTGAAGGCATCGTCCGTCAACAAAATAGAAGCATTTGAGATGTGGATGTATCGTAGGATGTTGAGGGTGCCATGGACAGACAGAGTAACCAACGACGAAATTCTAAGAAGAATTGGCAGAGACCGTGAGTTAATGCTTAAAGTCAAAAAGAAGAAAACATCGTACTTTGGTCATATAATGCGAAACTCAAAATATCAACTGCTGCAACTTATTGTCGAAGGAAGAATAGAGGGAAAGCGAGGGATGGGCAGAAAGCAAATGTCATGGTTAAGAAATATAAGAGAGTGGACGGGGTTAAGAACGATAGGAGAGTTGGTCCACACAGCAACCCACAGAGAAATGTATGGAAATATGGTCGCCAACATCCAACAATAGTGGATAGGCAGTCGAAGAAAAAGAAGAATCAACATTCGCAATAAAGCGCGGGAAACTTAAAAATAAATGTGTTGAAATGCGCATATAAATCATTGTATTGTTTTCTATTAAATTGAGGCGAAAAAATTAATGAAATAAATTTTAAAAAAGGGGATAGTTTAGATTGGAAAAATTGTATATTTTTAAGAACGGTTTAGGCTGGTGATGTTACAACCTTCAGAGTGTGACTATTAGGCTTGACTAAATATAGGTACTATACTTACCTCGGTTAATAAATACTTACTACTTTTACGATTTTTTTGTTTTAAGAAATCTTAGTGCAAAATACAAAATAATTAATAAAACAAAAAAACGCATGACAATTTTCGGTTTCGTTTAAAATATTTTTTTCTCCAAATGACATTAAAAGCGGTCTTTTAATGACACCTGACAGGCTCAAAAGGTGTATTTTTTCTGCCTAGTCAGAAAAAGTGTACTTTTTATGCCTAGGCAGAAAAAGGTTTCCTAGCCGCGGCATTAAATCTTGTGCTTTTCTGCCTAGTGAAACAAATAACTATTATTAAACAATTCTCATTACGTAACAACATTGAAACTGTTTATCTTTTGGGGTTAAATTCAAGTTATGACATATAATTGTTAAATGGTCAAGTATTGCATTTATTTTGTAATGTTAATATTTGTAGTATGTACACTTGTAAATCTGATTATTTCTAAATTATGCTGCTTCCTTTCATGCCTTAAAAGACACTGTGTATTGTTGAATTTTATTGTTAATTACATTCGCAACACTTGTTGTTTTTTGTGTGATGAACTATTGAGAATGTTGAAGAGGTGAGTGTTTTTGGCATACTTGACGTTTAAAAAAAAATCTATATAGGTACCGATATTAATAAATAGCATTTTATTTTCCTAATTTACAGCAGCCGGCTTTACATCGCTTAACCTTAAAATTACTTTCTTTAAGACGACGGCCTATGATTGGCCGGTTGAACAGTCCGTAGACTCTAGACTCTATTCGCTTGTCGTCTCCTCAGGCGTAGCGTAGCCGCAGACTTGTGAGGGTGGACTTCTAGTACGAAAATTTCTTGACCTTTGGTCTACTTGATGAACGTCGGGGTGATTATGTACAAAAAAAAAGTAATTTGATTTAATTTCCATTCTGAAAACATTTCACTCTACCCTTGTAGGTGTATTCCAAAGTACCTAATGAAGGTAATTTCCTATGAGACTGCAATGATTTTTGTTTTATAAACGGCCATTTATTGTATCCAAACCAACGTATGCTAGTAAACTTGATTTGTTAATCTTTATAGTTACAACGTCAAAGCAATGTGTACAAAATGTGCAAATGAAGTTTTTGTGTAGCCGTTTTGAGTACAACGGGTACGACCCTCCTTTAAAGGCGACATTGTCACCGCGGCAACGTTCTTCTTCGATATACGGTACCTGCCTTTTCTGCGTGCTGTAACATTCCATTAAGATTTTTAATATGGTCGCGCATTTGCCGTGATCTGAATTGAATATCATCAATATCATCGGATTTAATTATTATTTTTAATCAAAACTTGTGGGAAAATAAGGAAAAGTAGAAAAAAATGTATTCACTTTCTGTAAATTTCATTAAAGGCGACTGACTCCTCGTCTACAATTATTTAGTAGGAATTAATTAACTAGACATAGACTTTAACAGCAATGAGCCTAATGAATACAAATGTAGCAATTGCTTTTTCTTATAAAATATTTTATATATTTCGGACACACCCGACCAAACACTATTTTCGTTAACTCATCTATTATAAAATCAATAAAGTGCCTAGTTAAACCATTTACCTATCGTTATATCCAGGATGTCTCATAACTAAGGGGCAAATACAGCAACAGGAGATAGTAGACTTAAAAATGTGTCATTTTTTATACTTAAGACCGCACCGTAAAGGTGTTTATTTAAATGTTTCTTGCCATCTAGCATGTAAACGCAATTATTTCAAAAACTAATTGAATCATCGAGAATAAAGAAGTACAACTTTTTTACGTATAAAATATCCTTCTTTCATAATTTGAGGTAAAGCGGTCAGAACTGTGAAAAGCAAAAAATATATGCGACAATTTTTCAAACTCATATTGTGTAGCTGGCGTTCTCTAGGAGGTACCGTTAAATGGGGTGAATAGGATCAGCGGGGTAAATAGGATTAAAAGTTACCTTCAAATTTCAAAAATCTGTAATAATTGTAATTTTAAAGCGTGGGTCATTTCCATTTCAATGTAGAGATTTTAAGTAACGGTTGTTAAAATACATTTTTATGACATTAAACTTAAAATAACTTGGCCACATCGCAGGCTGAATACCATGACCTAAAGCGTCAAATTTAGCGGTTAAACTGTTGTCATATTATCTTTGCTTTTGTCTTACAAACTTCATATCTCTACAACTCTGCAGCACTTATAAAAATTAGGTAATATTATTTTTAGTACTCTTTTATATTACTTAACATAAATTTGTGTGCAAAATTCTATACACCCCGCGGTTGTTTAAATGCGAGACAGTCAATAAATCAACCAATGATCCTATTGACACCGCCTGCGGGGTGAATAGGATTTGTGCACAAAAAAATATATATACAACAGGGTACACCCTGTATAAAAACTTATACCACCATTTAAAAATACCAACCTTAACTCATGTTTTAAGCTATTGAGAAATTTATTCAGGCAGATAGTTTTCAAGTTACAAGCTTTCAAAGTGAAAAATTGATCCTATTCACCCCATTTTACGGTATCTTAAAAGTAATTATGAAATCCTTCTTCTTGTCCCCAAAAATATAACTACACCAAATTTGATTCATGTCCGCTTAACATCAAATCATCGCAAAATTTATAAAGTAAATATTTACTTGTATCACCATGTATCTCTTTAACCATATAAGAAATGAAATTAAATGACATATTTTCCAATCTCCTGTCGCTGTATAGCCCCCTTAGGTATGGGACACCCTTTATATATCCATATATAAAATTCCAACAAAAGTAACAACACCATAAGGATTCCCAATATGGTGTTTTAATTAGATGTGCACCACAAAGCTTACACCTCGCAAAAAAAAATATTACTTTTTTTCTTGTATAATAAATACAGAAATACCTATTTATTTTTATAAATAAATACCAAGATAAATACTAATACTGTTTTGTTCTTTTTCTTTAGTTTTATAATGTTTTCACATACTGATTTTGGTGGGTACGTGTCTGTCAATATTTTATTTTATAAATAATAAAATTAGTATCTACGCTATATCTTTACAAAATATTAAGACTCCCTTACAACATTTAAAAGCTGGCGAATGCGAAGGTAAAAGAACTTAGTCCTGTTCTGTTTCTGTAGCCAACCGCTTAACGTAAAATATACCAGACTTCAACAGGGTGCCATTAATGACAGGTGACGCGGCGAGTTCTTACATTAATTTTAGACTTTACCATACCGGGCTACCATAATTTTTTTTCTATGTAGGTACAGTGTGATCAGTAAAGTCCGCATCATATGGGCTTTTTTTATTAATAGCTTTATTCGAAATTTGACTTTGGCGTTATCTGTCAAATTTTAATTTTTTTCAAAAAATTATTCAAAAGTGGGGTTATATCTGAAAATATCGAAAAAATTTATTAGAAAAAGTTTTTTTAAATGTAGTTTCTAGTCCACATGCAAAATTTTAGCTGCATAAGATAATTTCGATTTTTTACCCACCACTAGAATTTATTTTCTACTTAATACTTAATGAACACTTTACTGATGACACTGTGTTTTTTTTGTCCTAATATTAAGGTGTATTACTTTCAGACACAAACTACGTTTTCAAAAATACTTATTTTATGAAGTTACCTTATACAGGGTCAAAAACAAATAAACTTTGTATCACATGCGACCAAATTTTAATAGCCCAATTTTGATTTTGTAGAAAAACACACAATATGGCGCTACTTTAAAGAAAATGTATCTGAAATAAAGCATTGTCAAAACTAAGAAGTTTTATGTAGGTTGCCTTGAGTCGTATTTTGCATAAGTGGTGCAATTTACAAAATATGGGTAAAAAATCGAAATTATCTTATGCAGCTAAAATGTGGGCTAGAACCTGGATTTAAAAAAAACTTTTCCTAATAACTTTTACTTTCAGAAATAACCCCACTTTTGAATTATTTTTTGAAAAAAAGTAAAATTTGACAGATAATGCTAATCACGTGACTACTATTTTTTTGCTTAATTTTCATCTCGATCGAAGCAGAACTTGATGCCAGAGTCAAATTTCGAATAAAGTTATTAATTAAAAAAAATCCCATATTATGCGGACTTTACTGCTCACACTGTATATGCTGTATGGATCAAAAAATAATGTATTATTTATGGGTTGTTCAAAAATATTTTTTTATCTTAACGGACTTATTGTAAATTATATATTTGAACTGTAGAAATTAATCAGGAAAAAAGGCTTTATTTTCTTTTTTAATTTTACAGAAGTAGTCCACTATCTCAGGTTTGTTTACAATGTTTACTATATATCAGGGTTGGGCAAAATTTGATTTTTTAAATTTTTTTGATTTTTATTGATTTTTTTTTATTGATTTTATTAAAAATTTAACATTTTTCTCTCTTTCTAAATTAATAAAAATTATTTTAATGTCTGTCTAACAATATAGTAGATCTAAATTCTATATACCCAATATATATAGGATAGAATAAAATAGGATCATTAAATCATGATTTAAAAAAAAAATAAGTGATAAGTACCTAAGTGATTTAAATCATGATTAAAAAAAAAAAATCATTCCAACCCTGCTATATACGGAAAAGAATAGAGGAGAAAACTCCTTTCGAATTTTAATACCGATTTTTAATTTTTTTAACACTTTTTTAAATTTTTTAACTTTGTTTTCGTCCAAGTATACAATTATGTTCTTGTCCTTTTCATTTTTTTAATATTTGTTTACATTCCTTCGTGGGCCCTTCGGCAAGGGCGGATCCAGGGGAGGGGCACTAGGGGCAAGTTCCCCCCCGAGCGCCCTAAGAACCGAAGAAATACAGAAGAAATATCACTTGCATATCGATTGCATTCATGCATTCGTCGATGCGCCGAAATACCTCCCTACAACATAAATAGTGCCCACCCATGCATTCTTATGACATTTCGGCGTGGTCCCAAAAAAAATCGCCTGCGGCGCTATTTACCCTACACGTTATCTAACCTCTTGTATAATTCAACTAAATAGTGCCCCCCCCCCCGAAACTTCTCCCTGGATCCGCCCTTGCCCTTCGGTGCTGATGATGGTACTTTCTAGTACCGAAACATGTACACCACATTAATTTGACCCTTTTTTAAATATATTTGTGGCGACGACTGTGGTTTTTTTCCCTATATCTTTATTTTCTTGGCTAGGTAGGCCACGATAGTAATAAGTAATAATTAAATAGAGCGACAACGAACGAGGGAAATGACGCGTAACATGAAGTGACGAAAATAGTTTTTTCAGGAGGAGGCACTTGAAATATTAAATATGTTCTTTCTCACAAAATATTTAACTAACCTATTTAAAACCTTTGATATACAGGGAGACATCTTAAAAATGGAAGTTAAAAGCAAACACCCTGATAACGACCATGTTACTTTAACCTATAGACCAACGTTTTATTATAAAACTTGGGTTTAAACGCGAAATTCACTTAAAATAATTTTTACTAAAAAACCAGATTATTTATATGAAATAATTCAATTTAGAATTAGTGGCTAATCATGAACACTAAAATTAAAAATAATATGGAAATACCAACACATCATAAAGATGAATATAAAACTTATTTTAAATATAATAGTTTAATAATATATAACACTATAGAATCTGAAAAGAATAAATAGTTTAAAAAAACTAAAAAACACGCTTTAATAATTAATCAGATTAAAAAGCGGAAAATAAATATAGTTTAAAATAATTTTTGAAATTCTTAATATAGGCAGAAAAAAATAATGAACGATAAACATTAGTATTATTGTGAAAAAAGCGAGGGGTGCTCGATATACCTACGAAAAATATTGATTTATTAAATACTGATTCATACTTTCCGAATATTAAAAAAATATTAGCAACAATTCCGGTAACCAGTTGTACACCAGAAAGATCATTTTCTTCCTTAAGATTGTTAAAATCTTATTTACAGTCAACAATGGCCGCAACTAGGTTGAATGGTCTTGCCTTACTTTATATCCATAGAAATTAAATTGTGTCACCAGAAGAAGTTTTAGACCAATTTTCCAAAAAACACCGTAGAAGACTTCAGTTACGAAATATGCTGTCTTCTGATGATGGGTAATGCCCTATTACAATTTTGTTCGTTCCTGTACATTGCCCGCGGCCCGCCCTCGCGTTATTTACGAATTTTCTGTTAATAATGTAAAATAGGTTATTCGATTACTTTAGTTTTAGGTGTAACTAAACCTAATTTGTTTTTCCGAGTTAATTAGTTTATTTTTATTTATAACAATATACTTTATGTTTTTGATTTTGTGTCATTGTGTCTCATACCATATCTTTATTTATACCTATGGTTGACCCCCTCCCCCAATGAAAAAAGCCAAATCTGCCCTTGCCTTGCACCTAAATATATTTCTTTAATTTTTGTTGGCTGGGCCCTCCCCTCCCCAAAAATCTATTTCTGGATCCGCCAGTGATTGGGCCATATTCCGGTCAAGAAGATAATAAAGAATAATAACTCTTGACACGTCCAAATTATGTATAGATAGTTATGCAATCAATTTTTCAAAGAAGGATTTTTTGTAAGGAAATCTAAGGCATGAATATAGTAACGTTACCAGACCTTTAGTATTTCTATGCCTTTATATACTATTGTAAGCACTTTATCTTCAACTTAAATGCTTATGTGTACTTGGTCAAAAAAGAAATTCTATTTTTGACCTGTTTGTAAAATTTATTTTGCCAAGGAATATTAAGAAAAGTTGAAAAGTGCTTTTTAGACAAAGGCTATTATTTATCAAATAAAACAGAATAATCTTCACAGGCCGTTTATATGTCACCAATACAGGCATTCTAATATAATTTGCTCTGTAGTTAATACCAATTTTGTATAAAAACAAACATAAATATTTAAAAGCTCTTGCAATAACTTTCTTTAAAGAGTGCCGCACCTGTTAACGGTTATGTTTATGTTGTTCTTATCAAAAATAAACATGGTTTCCAAACATATTTTTGTTTAAACTTTTTTAGACTCCCAGTTTGTGTGTATTGTTTAAATGCAGTATATAAAACTAAGGACGTGCGTAGTGTGTACCTATATTTTAACTTGCATAAATAGGTCATTGGCATTGACATCTGATATAAAAATTCCTAATTATTTTAGTTTGTAATGGGCTTTTTTCCTAAATTTTGATTTTTGTCCTACCAAATAGTGGAAGAAAAAATTTAATTTTCTACGGTTTTAGTTTTTAAAATTTTTAGTTATTTACTGCCTAAATAATTACACAAAATACGCCATAGAATACTCGCGATACCAGCGATATAAGTAACCGAAGGGTAAACCACCCCCCAAAATTTGTACACTGATTTCTTATTTGCGAAAATACTTCTGGTATTTCTATGGTAATTCCAAGTATTGCTAGGTATTTCCATGTGTTCCCAAAATTTGGTAATACAGTACAACTTCGATAGTCCGGGCAGATATCGTTCCGGCATATGTCCGGACTATCGAGGTGTCCGGATTACTGGAGTTACTTAAAAAAAAAATTATTTTGAAAATGAAAACAATTCAGAATTTGTCAAAACCGTTAGTGTTTATTATAAAATCGAATACCTACATCTTAACATAGTATAAAACAAAGTCGCTATCGCCCTTCTGTCCCTATATCCGCTTACATCTTTAAAAGTACGCAACGGATTTTGAAGCGGTTTTTTTTAATAGATAGAGTGATTCAAGAGGAAGGTTTTTATGTATAATTAGCGACCCGCCCCGGCTTCGCACGGGTGCAATTTCAGAAAGTGGCATGCCGGGTACTAATATATCGGGTTTGTTCGGGTTTGTATTTATACCAGCGGGTTGCAACGCATGCCGGGTATACGCTAGTATGCTTATAAAATAGAACGAAAGTATTTTCTACATACATACGTACATACACATGTATGTCCCTAACATAATATGCACATAGTACATATACATAACGTGTGTAATTAATCTGCGGAAAAATCTACTTTTAAAAAAAATAGTTCTCTATTTTAGTTTGAATCACTTTTGATGTAACTACATCAATTGCTTTTTCCTTGAGCCTTTTCAGGAGCAATATATCTTCCATTGGAAGATTGTTCTCTTCAGCCCACCGGATAGTTAATGAGAACGCGTTGACAGCAGGGCCGGATTTATGGTAACCGCTGCCCTAGGCCCAAAGAAATGTTGCCGCCCCCCAGGCGCGTATTCAGCTATCAGTTTTGGGGGGGTAAGGAAAAAAACAGCGCCGAAAATTTTTTGGGTGCCACGTCCTTTTTTCAACGATGTGACGTGGTTTCAAAGCAGAAAAAAGGAATAGTAGCGCCGCAGGCGAAAATTTTTTGGCTTTTTACTGATTTGTCAGTGTTTGTTTTTTGGGATGGGGGGGGGGGGTAGCTACCCCCATCACCCCCCCTCAAATACGCGGCTGCCGCCCTCACCTAGAATATCATATTAAATGTTTAACAATTTACTACAAATATTAAAAAACACAATACCTCAAGAAATAAAAAAAATCTATTCTTCAATTTCTTTGAGTTAACCATATATTTCTAAAAAACAATATTTCAAGCAAAGAAACAAAAAATCACAGACAGAAATATGAAAATTGTTCAAAAACGAATGCTGTGTTACGTCATTATACAGTATGTCTCTGTAAGTTTGCATCATATGGAAAACTTTTTTATTATTCATTTTACGAAAAAAAGTTATTCCTCATAAAAAGCTCTGCATGGTCTAAAACCTAAAATGCAACCATCAAATATCGAAATTTTCCAGTCATATACAAGGTTTGTCAAAAAATGTGAATTTTTCCCAAGAATGTAAATTTTTCCCAAGAGTAAAGTACCTTTATTTTTGACATTATCAAAAATTGTTATTAAAAAAAGTTGATCAAAACTAAAAACCACGTCTAAATGTGCAATAACACGCATTAAATTAATTAAATAATTAAAAAATTAAATAATTAATAATAAATTAATAAAATAATTTTTCAACATAAATGCGTATAATTGCATATTTAGACGTGGTTTTTAGTTCTGAACAACTTTTTTTAATAACAATTTTTGATAATGTCAAAAATAAAGGTACTTTACTCTTGGGAAAAATTTACATTCTTGGGAAAAATTCACATTTTTTGACAAACCTCGTATATGACTGGAAAATTTCGATATTTGATGGTTGCATTTTAGGTTTTAGACCATGCAGAGCTTTTTATAAAGAATAATCTTTTTCGTAAAATGAATAATAAAAAAGTTTTCCATATGATGCAAACTTACGGAGACATACTGTATAATATCAATTGGTCTTTATGTTTACAATACTTTGACGATACAGGCAAAGGCAAAGACAAAAGTAAAAATTATTAATTTTATCTTATGTAGGTAAATGCAAATTTACAAAGGTTTGCGATGTACAATTATATTTTAATATGTTTTCTTGTAGGAAAAATTAAAGTTTAAAACAAGTTAAAACAAAAGAATAAGCACAAGCAAACGCAACCGGCGCAACGCGTACCGTGTACCGTGCACGTAAAACCAACACGCGAATGCAAACTCAGTCGTGTCGCCCGCAGCGGCAGGCGGAAAATTAGACGAGCGGATTTGAATTAGATTAGGTGAAATTAGGTAATAGGCTAGAGGGCAGTGCGGGTTGTCATTTTTGTAAATCGAACTGTAGTTAAAATATGTAATAAGACTCAGTGATATTCGAATTGTCTGGAATTTGCCGCCCCTACGAAATTTGCCGCCCTAGGCCTGGGCCTAGTGGGCCTAGGCGTAAATCCGGCGCTGGTTGACAGCGTCTGAATGTTTCACTCCCTCTATATTTTTAATTTCTATTCAGACAGGAAAATTCTTGTTCTGCAGCGTTTTAAGTATATAATATTTCGTGTCCGGATTACAGAGGCAAAATCCTCAAAATGCCCGAATAACAAGATCGCCCGGATTACTGGAGTGTCCGGGCTAGCGAGTGTCCGGACTATCGAAGTTATACTGTACTTGGAATTACCATGGAAATACCAGAAGTATTTTCGCAAATAGGAAATCAGTGTACAAATATTCTATTATATTTCTAGATATTTCCAAATATTCCCTTATATTTCTAGGTATTCCCAAATATTTCCTTGTATCTCTAGGTTTATAGGTATTACCAAGTATTTCTTGTATTCGCACTTATTCTATAAACCGCTCGCAAAATCACCGAAAATATTAAACGTAATATTATTTTGAAAAGTTAATCGTGGCACCGTTTTTGCTACACAAAAAAAATAAAGCTTAGAACAACCTGCTGAAAGCGCATACCACATATAACTAACCGTCCCAGGTCCGATCCCCATTCCTCGTATTCCCAAGTATTTCCAAGTACTCCCATATATTTCCATGTTTTTACAAATATTCCCTTGTATTTCCAAGTATTCCCAGATATTTCCATGGATATCCTTTAATTTGTACACTGATTTCCAGGGGTGGTTTACCCCTCGTAAGTAACCTTAAATTGACCAGTCGCAGGGATTCGCTGAAGGTCGATCCACCGCGCCGCGCCGGCATCCAACTCAATGATCAGTCATCAGTCGAGTCCATAGATATTTACTTTTTTTTTTGCTGAGAATCTTCTAAAGACTAACCCCCTGCGGGATACTAGCAGAGGAGTGTCGGATTCAACCCCCTGAAGGAGAGCCGCCTACCGACTAAACTCACCGTGTTTGCGGTTTCCGCGCCAGAGGCGTATAAACCTTCAGACCACTCGCTTTAGTATTTCAGCACCGCACGCCTGATGCGTGCTTTGCGTCATACTCGCCAACGCTTTGGGTACTCGGTGTACTTAAGCTGGCTTTGTCCTCTAACTACTCTAACTAAATAGTAAGCTTACTGTATCAGTGTTTGTGTTGGTGATGTTTGTGCTCAGATTTCTGAGCAGTAGCAAGCCATTGCTTGCTGTGTTGGTATTTGTGTTTGTGATGTTTGTGCTCAGATGAGATGTTTGTGCCCACGCATTTCCGCAATGGGATCCCCCGTTATTGCAGATGGAAAAACCAACAGCGCTGGTCTGAGAAGTAGTAAGCTTTTGTGGTGTGATTTGTTAATAGCTAAGAACTTACTTATGTTGGTGTAGGTGCGTGTATTGGTGCAGTGTTGTGTGTAGTAAGTTCTTGTGTGGTAGGAAAAATTTTTTGGTAGGCATTTTTTTATTTTTTGTTTACTAACTACGTAGTCACTAGAATACTACGCGAACTACACTCACTACCATTTTCTTTCTTCTTTCTTCTTGCTTCTTTCTTCTTGCCTTCTTAAAATTTTCTTTTACCTCAGCTATTATAATAGCTGCTTTTTCGGACGCTTATAATATACCCTCATTCTTTCTGCATCTTCTATAGGATTATTACCTTCAGATAAGCAAACAATAATCACGAAAGTGGCAAATTTATGGCTTCGCGCATGTAAACAGAGATACATACGATTAGACATGCGCACTGCAACATTATCATTTGACGAATGGGAAAATAGACAGGTCCGAGCTTTAAAATTCAAGTTCTTGCTCAAGAAATTGTAAAAGTTGACCTTTAATTTTTTTTACGGGTAAACAGCTAAAATTTGCCCCAAATTCTTGCCAAAAAATTGGAATTTCTTCTCAATTGTTGAGCAAATTGGGAAATAAGGTAGTTATTTCTGCCATTTTTAGTACCTAGTTGCAAAAACCAGATTTTGAGGATAGAAAATTGTTTTTAAGAGTTTGTTTCTAAAATTTGTTTAAAAATGATTCGTCGTCATGTTTTTAGTTTAAAAAGAAAGAGAACAAGTCAATTAAACTTATAAAATCTAATATAAAAAGCAAACAAAACCAGCAAAATAACCAATCTTCGATGTTATCGCGTACCTAACCTCAAGTCAAATATTAGTTGCTATATATAACTTGTATTGATTTTTACAATTTGGGAAAAACTTGGGTACGCGTAAAACGTTTTCAAGCACAATTTCTTGTTCAAGAATTTGAAAGTTTTTGCCCGAGAATTTGACCCGTGGAATACCTTCACCTTTGGATTAATATAAACATACCTACCTAGGTAAGTATTTACTTTTTTCTTTTATATAATATAATTATAGAGAAAAGTGTCTTCTAAACTTTTTGAAGCAATATATTGCCAAAAATAGGCGTACCTAATTAGATTGCAGGGCTGCAAATAAAATATACCAAAATATGCATCGGGATAATCTGTCTTGGTGTGTGTTTCTCTTTATTTTCATACCTTGTTTGTGTAGCCTAGGCTTAGTTAGATGTGTTTAAATTGATCATAATAATTATATATCAAGATACATCACCACTCTCTACTTACTGAAAATACGAAATACCCGGTATTTTACCCCTATTTGGGCATAACAAAATAATACAAGGGCTGTTACTAGTCATTGTTTATATTCCAATCGGAGTCACTAAAAGCACAAACACAATTCCCTAAACTACACAAAAAATAAAAATTCGTAAATATTAAACACACACAATAAACAACAAGGAATCCACAGAGAAAACCTACAAAACAACAAGAATAATGGCGCCAAGCTGGTTCTGGAGTGTATTTTGAGCATGTCGATAAAGAAGGACAGGCCGATAACTAGAGGTTTGAACGCATGCCCAATTCTGCTGGGAGAGAAGGCAACTGACCAGCGAGCCGTGCGCTTGGACGTATTTTTTCACTCATAGAACGTAACTTTTGTTTGCGCCGGAGATAAGCTGTACGTATCTAAAGGTAAATGTCTATGTTCGAGTCGGGTCTCCTATTCTTTTCTATTTAAGTTATCGAAAAAAGGAAAACATTATAATCAGTCGCACAGTCACACTACTGGCAATTAAAAGAATTGCGTGAATAATGAGATGACGTTTTAAAAATCTAATCAATTCAAACTTTATAGTGAAAATGTCCATTATGGCACCTAATTAGATACTTAATTTAATTTGCTGATAGATGATGTTAAAAAAAGTGGACGTAACGCAAGTTTATTATCTTATTTCCATAGAATATTGCCCTTGATTTAACTTCCCGATTTAATTAGAGAAGCGCATACCACTTTAATGGTTCAATTATTATTTTTAGACTATTTATATTAAAGATTTAAACACATAAATGCAACTGCACTATTTTAACTGATGTGAGTCACGAAATCAGAAAACCAAAATATATAAAAGGATTTCGAAAAATGCGATGCCACCTGAACGGCATCCAATTAAGTCTCGACCTACATTATTAGATATCTAACAATAAAATGGACAATTTATATCGGCCCGATAAAAATTTATCTGTTTTCGATCGTCGCCGCCGGTGCATCTTTGGAAAAATTTCAACAATTTTAGCGGTAAACTCGATTTTAGTTTTCGGCATAAATTTGCGGATTCCGGGAACGCACTCCTGGAAGGCGATCGCGTGCTGAATTTTAATCGGGAAACAATGCGATGGAATCCGCTAATAGCTTGAGCCAAATATGTAAAGTCTGTACCGCAAAAGGATCTCGTTCGGGGTCCATATTCTTGACACTGATGGACTAAGAATGCCAAGAGAAAATGGTTATACTGAAAATTTTAAATTGTTATTTTTTTGATGACATTATACAGGGTGTTTGTTTGAAGGTGGTAGACAATGAAGTAATACCAAAAAAAGTATTACCTTCCCAGGTAGCAAGGTGACGTATTTAAGACGTCGATTATTGATCATCAGCGACGTCATAAATTACGTAAATGAAACGTTAAAAAGACGTGCTTAAGTCACAGACCAATGACGTCTTTTTTTGACGTAAAAAATACGTCATCTTAAGACGTCTTTTTAGGTGTAGAAAACGTCAATAAACGTCATAATTTACGAAAAACGAACATTTACTAAAAACTTCCTAAAATAATACATAATAGGGGTAAAAAATACATATAAATATTTTATGTAAAAAATCCTTTTAATGATAATAAATTAACTATTACAACTTTCATGTGTATGCAGAATTGGAAAAATGCTGAGGAATCCTTTAATGGCGGCTAAAATACTTCTTTTTTTCGGGGCGTCACCCAGTTTGAGTGCACAACAGCTACTCCCCCGCCGTCAATTGCCTCGAACTCGATAACCTGGTACATTTATATTCGTTTATAACACAAAACATATAGAAACCATGATAGAAACTAAATCAAAATCACCATAAACTTTCCACTTTCACTTTTGCCGAACTGTCGACTGCCTGACTGCTAGCGCCAACAACAGAATACCAATGCGTTCTGCTTTCTGTCAGACAAGTCAGACTGCCAATGTCATAAAACGGAGCGCGGGTAATTTAAATTTGATATTCGCAGACTTTTAATGACAAAATATTCGCTTTTGCAAATTTTACATACATGAATGGTTAATTTGAAATGGTAATATTTTAAAAGTTTTATGATACGTCCCAGGTAGCAGGATGACGTCTTTATGACGTCGAATATTGGTGATTTTTAGTCACTTGACGTCTTTTGGTCGCAAGATGACGTCAAAATAACGTAGTTTTTAACACGTGTATTATACGTCATAATTTTACGTAATAAAAACGTCCATTTTTAGTCATTTTATTGAATTATACGTATCATTAAAAAGTATCTAAGTGACCAAGTTTTTTGAAAATATAGTGGGACAGACCTTTAAATAAGTAAAACGCCTGAGAATAGCTTTTTCTTATAGTTAAAGGCACGTACGTATCATAAAACTTTTAAAATATTACCATTTCAAATTAACCATTCATGTATGTAAAATTTGCAAAAGCGAATATTTTGTCATTAAAAGTCTGCGAATATCAAATTTAAATTACCCGCGCTTCGTTTTATGACATTGGCAGCCTGACAGAACGCAGAACGCATTGGTATTCTGTTTTGGCGCTAGCAGTCAGGCAGTCGACAGTTCGGCAAAAGTGAAAGTAAAAAGTTTATGGTGATTTTGATTTAGTTTCTATCATGGTTTCTATATATTTTGTGTTATAAACGAATATAAATGTATGGTTATCGAGTTCGAGGCTATTGACGGCGGGGGAGTAGCCGTTGTGCCCTCATACTGGGTGACGCCCCAAAAAAAGAAGTATTTTGGCCGCCATTAAAGGATTCCTTAGCATTTTTCCAATTCTGCGTACTCATGAAAGTTGTAATAGTTAATTTATTATCATTAAAAGGATTTTTTACATAAAATATTTATATGTATTTTTTTACCCCTATTATGTATTATTTTAGGAAGTTTTTCGTTCTTCGTAAATTATGACGTTTATTGACGTTTTCTACACCTAAAAAGACGTCTTAAGATGACGTATTTTTTACGTCAAAAAAGACGTCATTGGTCTGTGACTTACGCACGTCTTTTAAACGTTTCATTTACGTAATTTATGACGTCGCTGATGACCAATATTCGACGTCTTAAAGACGTCATCCTGCTACCTGGGGTACGTGCCTTTAACTATAAGAAAAAGCTATTCTCAGGCATTTTACTTATTTAAAAGTCTGTCCCACTATATTTTCAAAAAACTTGGTCATTTTGATACTTTTTAATGATACGTATAATTCAATAAAATGACTAAAAATGGACGTTTTTATTACGTAAAATTATGACGTATAATACACGTGTTAAAAACTACGTTATTTTGACGTCATCTTGCGACCAAAAGACGTCAAGTGACTAAAAATCCCCAATATTCGACGTCATAAAGACGTCATCCTGCTACCCGGGTTGTCGGAGTTCCATTGTCTTAAAAATAAAACTTAAAAATCGCGAAGTAAAAACCAATACAGAAACGAAAGAGGAGCAAGCATTTCTTACAAAACCGTATGTCGAGGGGATTTCTGAAAAGATTAGAAGGATAACCAAAAACTATAATATCAAAACAGCCTTCAAATCCGGAAATACGCTTAGAAGCTTTCTTACAAAAGTAAAACCCCCTTAATGAAAACACAAAAAGACCTCTTCCCGTACGAGTTAAAGAACATCTGAAACATACTCATACTCAAAGAGGTGAAACTTCGAGATCAGATATAGCGGAACATGTATGGACCAGCCAGCATAATATACAGTGGTCAGAAGCCAAGGTTTTGGACACGGAACATCACTGGAGCAAACGAAAGTTCAAAGAAGCAGCTTTCATGAATCAAAATACACATATATTTAGTAAACCAAGTATAGATAGTATTTAAAACACTAGCCTTAGAATTAAAATTTAGTTTACACTTGAAAACGGTTAGAGATACTAACTATCCAAAACGTTGTGTTAAGTAACAAAATAAAGAGAAAATGGAAGTCCGACAAGTTAATAACTTTTTTGATTTTTCAGGGTCCTGCAATAGTCGGTCAGGCTTCCATAGCTCCTATACATTAGTTAGGAATTTTATTTATATGCTGACACAGGGCCGGCCGGCTCTTAAAAAATGCGTGGGATATATTGTTTCTAAAAGGCGCAAATCGGTAAATGATATGAAAATATATTGCACGTTTCAAGAACAGGCTGTTTATTTATAGAAGAACTTAAGCTCTCTGCCAAATCATGTGAATTACACGGACTCAGTACAAGCAGTAAGATTTTGTCTCGATTCTATCTGCGACGTACTAGCAGCACTCTGACATCCTTCAATATTAAACAATACAAATAGGGAGTATCCAGAAAAAAGTTTTAAAAAAATCATACGGGTATGCTGCTTCTTATGCTATGTGTGCTTATTTGGAATTATGTATTTTATTATTGTAGATTAGATTAGATGAATTTTGATGATCGGTTTAGCATTTTTATCTATAGAAAAAAAATATTTCTACACTTAGTATGGGCGTGCTAGCAGCAGCGCAAAGGGCGCAACTATGCAAAAGGCCCCCCGTCCCAGTCCGGGCCTGTGCTGACATACTGTAACACGGCATGTATTTTAAGAAAATATTTTCGCATATCGGCTTAAAAAAGTGTTATAACATTTTTTTTTAAATGGGACACTCTTTTTTTTGTGTTTTTAAGTTTTTATTGGTGCCCTTCATATCTATTTATAATTTAATTGAATTTTCTTTAGTAGTTTGGGAGTAATAAATTAAAAAACTAAAAAATAAATTTTGCTGCGGTGACAAAAAAATCAAATAAACAATATGAAAGCATTTTATTATTTACGGCATTGTGCAGACATAGAATAAATTGCATCTATTTTATACAGGGTGTTCAAAATAAGGTCACAAAAATGACACACTTTACACTAATTTTTTTTAAGATTCTAAAATGGGACATACTATATAATATTTTACTATTCGATTAAGTATTTTAAAGCAAACATTTTTTTTATCTGCCATTTATTTAAAATTCCAATCCGTTTTTATTGTATTTATCAAAAAACATAAATGTCGCTATCCATGATACGGCCTCTCCTCCAAGCCATTATCAAATACAAATTTAAATTTAGTAAGTGAAAAAAATCGTCCGTATTTCTTGTTTCGGGAATTGACATTAAAGTATACAGATAATGTGAAAATCTAATATTGTTTATTACTCCAGTCTCGGACAAGTACATTTAGCTTTTCACCAGATTGCAATATTTCAAACAAATCCCGTTCGCACATATGAAAATGTATGCCCAATAACCTTGATTATTTCATAAATAGTTTTAGATGGTTATGTTTTAATTGCGTCTGCCTATTACATTTCATAAATTTGAAACATTTTTATTTTTGGTTTTTCTGAGACTAAAAGCTTTCAAAGTTTTGATGTTCGTTCAAATTAAATAAATTAATATTTTAGCCATACGTAATAAAAACATACAACATTAACCAAAATTTGTTTTTTAAATAAAATACATAGTACTTACATAATAATAGGATTTAGAGAAGGTCCTCATCAGCTACAAATTAGATATATGCAAGGAAGATAATAAAATACCAATATGGTTAAATGGGGTTAAGTGAGACAAAGCTTATAAAAAATGCATTGTTATACCTCATCTCATACAGAGTAACAACAATCCAAAAAAGGAGACACCTCAAGGAATTTGACAGTGGTCAAAATTAGTAGTTTTTAAGTTAAAGAAACTGCAATAATTTACGAAGCGGATCGACTGTGTTTCCATAAATGCCTATTGAATAGCCTTCGACCGAGCACGAAACAACCCGAGACCAAGCGAAGTCGACGGCCGGCGAGCCCGAATTTTTGTTCCGCTCTTAGTTGCCAATTCATTTGTGTAATTTTCTATTTAATATAAATCCACCAGGTCAACTTAAAATACGGTTTTTGGGAGTTTTCGCATGACACTTTCACTTTGGAACTTTGGCATTTTTTAAAGGATAATCATTTTTAAATTAGTTAGGTGGATCATTGGCCAAATGACCTTATATACAAGCCGCGCCTGCATATCAACTTAGATTCCTAGATCATCAGTGCAAAAATTTTTATATTTGGTCCACAACAAGGAAATGTTGAAATATTCTAGAAGCCGTAACTCTGGGAATACAATATATTATCTAGGTATAATAACTTAACTCCAATTAGTAAAATTAAGTGACTCTTACAAAATCAGACCAGACGGACAAATCATATTTTTACAAGTCGCGCACGTGTCTCACTCGATTTACGACATTTAGATTGGCACATATCTAACACATTCTCAATCTTTCGGAAAACTAAAATAATTCCCTGATTTAAAAAATAAACTAAGTTAAACTTTTAAATAAATAGTTAAAACATAGTTTATGGGAGTAATGTACTGAATCAACCTTCAAACGCACATGTTTTAGTAGTGCATAGCGAGTAGTACTAATTAAATATCTGCCAAGAAATGTAAATGCAATTATTTTGTGTTTGTACGGGATGATGTCAGACTGACTAAATCCGCCTTTTAATAAAAATGGGACGGTATAATAAAAGTATAAAAATTGCGTGCTTAAAAGTTTATATCTAGAAAATCCAATGCATAATATAAACATGAACACACAATCTATACAGTACTCTCAAGCCTGAACTTACTGACTTTTAATGTAAAGAAATTAATGTCAGGTTGGTTAAGTCTGTAAAAAATGTTATTATTGGTCCCCTCTCTAAATTAATAAACAGAAGCCTAAAGGAGAACAGCTTTTCGGATGTACTTAAGTTAGCCAAGGTAATTTCTGTTTTTAAAAAGGGTGACCCGGATGAACCTGAGAACTATCGTCCTATCTCGCTGCTACCCATTATTTCAAAGATCTTAGAAAAGTGTATTGCCATCCAGGTAGTTAGATATTTTGATGAAAATGACCTGTTTACATCTTGCCAGTTTGGTTTTAGGAGAGGTAAGAGTACTGTCATGGTTATTCTAGACCTGGTTGACTTTTTGCTAAACTCTTTCAATGACCTAAAATATGGCAATGTATTGTTTTGTGACTTGAGCAAAGCATTCGATTGTGTTCCCCACGATATATTATTAAGGAAACTTTGTAGGTATGGTTTTGGCCCTGACAGCGTTAAACTTCTTACTTCCTATTTGACGAACAGAGAGCAGGTCGTGAGTATGGGTGGGGTGTTGTCGGGTTTGTTCGTGGCAGTGAAAAGAAAAAGAAACTATTTTATAAGATGTTGAAAATATCATCCAACAACTCTTCTGCAGTAAATAGATCTTAAAACTCCTGTTATACATTTTGTACTACTTGTTGAGAAATTTCTCGTATTACTAATCGAATGAACTCCTTAAACGTATCTATCGGGTTTAGAATTATTATAAACTAAATTTTTTGACGAAGCCCCACAAAAAAAAGTTCAGTTGGTTAAGATCGGGCGATCTGGTTGGCCACTTTATTAATCCCCATCAACCTATCCACTGCCCCAAAAAATTATATTTATGTACTCGGGTACTTCCTTTAAGGTTAAACTTGGTTAATCAGGATCATTATCATCTGGAAATTGAGTGGCAAGAGCTGGAACCAGATCATTGATCATTTTGAAGAAAATTTAGATATATTTCTCTAGTGAGGCTATTATCCACCGGCGTATACAAGGGGGGGGGGGGGGGGTAATGGGGGTAATGACCCCCCCGCCAAGATTACTTAAGCGTTGTTTAATTTTTGTCCTTACTCCTTAAAGTTGCTATTATCTAGTATCCGAGCCAGGCACGTAGCTAGGGGGGAGGGGTACAGGGGGCCCGGGCCACCCCCCGACACTCGAGCTCTGATTTAGGCAACATAGGCAACATATTAAACATTTCCTATACACTATTACATTTTCTTCACCGCAATTATTACCGGGTTTGTTTTTGTGCTTTTTTTGAGGATTTTGTGTTGTGTTTTTTATTTTTCCCACTTGAAAACCAAGCACCATGATTTAAAAAAGGGCGTGGTACCCAAAAAAATTTCGTCTGCGGCGCGTTTTTTTTTGCGCCTTCGGCACGATCCCGATGTGCCCCCCCCCCCAAGAAGACATCCTGACTACGTGCATGATCCTAGCCGATCGATTACCCCCCAGACGCATGAGCTGGATACGCCGTTGCTATCATAACAGAAAAACGGTCCGATAACCCTATTTTCAACAATGCCCGCCTAGAGATTAACCTTTTCAATATACTGGGTATTATTTTCCATGATGATTTTATTGTGCCCAGTATCTGTAGTTTTGTCTATTAACCTAAGCATTTAAAAAAAACGTGGCTTCATCTGAAAAACAAATTCTTTGGACAATTCTGGCGTTGTTATCCAAGTTGTGTGTTTGAGGTATGAGAATCTTCCTGTAGCGATAATAATAGGTGGGCGATTTGGATATTTTCATTGAACATATCACGGACTTCAGTATGATTTCTGCTTTTGTCTTCACAGCCCAACATAATCAAAATTTCTATGCGTTCATCTTCAGCGAGGCGCAGTTCGGATGTAATATCACCAGAGCAAAATTCAAAGTAAGTCAAGAAACATAATTATCAAAATGGTGCATAATAAGCATTAAAGTGTTAATATTTCGAATACGGTTGAAGATAGGTATAGGGCATGATTTATGAAACACGTGTAGAATTGATTGCAGAATGTAAAAATGTAAAAATATATAATATGTTTTATTAATAATATGAAAGTTTGTACACGTAACATTTTTATGATCTACACTGTCTTATATCATGTTTGTGAAAAAATGCAATTCAAAAAATGTATTTAACGGATCCGAGGAAATGGATGGTATTTTAATAAAAAACTGATTTGTTTCAAAATTGCATAACATACTTTCGCGGCGACTTTTTATTCGAAGATACGTATCGAACACTCCTGGAGGGTTTTATTATTGGGATATATATCTCCAATAGGTTCAGGATGTCAGTGCTGGATATAGTGAAAAGGCCCATTAAATTTATCTAATATATAACAAAATACAAAATTAGACCTAGGTAAAACCATCTCTAGACTTTACAATCTGACTTCTATCTATAATAATAATTCAGGAACAGCAGCAGGCCAAACAGATGTTTAAAGGCGATATCAAAAATCGGGATCCTTTACTTTGAAGTGAAGTGGAGTGGAAATGTTTAAGTGAATGGCATTAATTTAATCAGGCGTTAAACTTATATTACATATTTTTTATTAGGTGAGGAGTGATAGTTCTTTTATACGATTTTAACAGCAGCGCGTTTACCTTTATATCCAGGTTTTGTTCCACCTTGACATAATTACGAGGTTAGGGCAACTAAATAAAACATCTACCTAGTCTGATGATTGTTCACATAGCTCCCTCTAGGGGCGAAGAATATAAATATACAAAATTTTATATTTTACTATAGGACAAGCTCTTTCAAGCGAGACCAAGTTTGTTAAATTTGGTTAAGGCAAACCGGAGTTATGAGTAATCCCTCCACCCCTTAGTCTATTTTGTGAGTTAGAGCAAAATGAGTTAAATCAAAACTGTACCTTATATTTCAAAGAATAAAACACTTCCTTTTTGATATAACTTTATCGATAAAAACCCGATAATCTTTTTAGTGATAGGTTGAACACCCTGAAGCGGTAAATTTAGGAACTTGAAAATAATTTCCAGAAATCTCTTATGGTCGATTTTGTCATTTCTTTTTATTTCAAAACTTTGTGACAAATGGTTCCTGAAATATGCCGGCGTCCATACTTATTTGACCACCCGGTATTTATATGAATCATAAATATAACTGTTGAGAAAATATGAAGCTTAAAAATCTCGTACGAAGACACATCATTCAGCAGTCAAATTTTTCCACTGGGTGTTCAGAAATTTTAGTTATAGACTGTATAACAACAAATCTTTTACAACTTTCTGCAAAACCGACAGTTGAGAATGGTAACAATGAAAGTATCTACAACTTAAGAAAAAATTATTGAAATTTATGCAAAGGTTAAAAAGTTATTTAAGATTTAACTTTGAACAATTTTGTTTGTTAATTTTGCATAAAGTCTGTTCAATGACCGCTGACCGTTACGTCACGACTAGTGGACTAGGTAGTGCTTATCTTTCTAACATTCGTGAACTAGGTGAGATAGTAAATTTGCGTCAACAATGAATGTCTTATAATTTTACCAGTCAATAAAGTTTTATTGTCATTTTTGACAGTGACATTTCTAATCAACATCATGTCAAAAATGTCACGGTATTGTAAAAAAGAACAATCAGTAATTTTAAAATTACTTGATTATTTTCAAAGAGAAAGTGATACCGGAAAGACTCTTTTACCCTTTAACGCAGTTTACAGGGTAAGTAGTAGATATAAAATAATAAAGCAGGAATTCTGAAATCTAAATAACAAACATGAAAAATACAGTAAGTCCCAGAAGTAATGTCTAAATTCATTTAAAATTCAGCGCTAAGTTTTTTGAAAAAACGCTCGTACCCGTCGATTTTTATTTTTTAATGTGTTTTTTTTTGTGGTAATTTCATGTATACAGGGTAGCTCAAAAATAAGTTACGACCATCAACTTCATTTTTTCAAATGAAAACATATATTTTTTAAAGGGAAAGAAAAACTCTAAGTCTTCCTCCACTAATATATTCCAAATGAATCTTATTTAAAGATACCTCAACATGTTTCGAACATAGAAATGTTCATCTTCAGGAGAATTAAGATGTTATAAGCAAGAAAAATAACTAGTATTAACGTTTTAAGCTAGGCTTTAAGATAGTGAGAATGACACATTAACATTCTAAGTCAGAAAAGCACCAAAAAACAAAGAACCGAAGTATTAATTTGCCAGGTGTAGGGTAATAATAGTAAAATTAGAGGAAGCAAGGCCCATATGTGAAGCGAAATTAGTACAGCCGTAGAAAAGAGTAAAATTTAAATTTGAACATGCTGATGAAAGGGGAAGAAAAAGTGATCAAGTGTGAGGAAAGTAATGTATAAAACAGTAGAATTAAGAGTGGAAAATAGTGTTAAAATTTAAGGAAGGTCGTCATAATGTGAGTAGTAGGTTAACTGTAAAAGAGAAAATTCAGGTTAGTGAAAATACAATATGTGAATATGCAACTTACTTTCAAAATTTTTAGGAATAAAAATAGTAGTAAGTAAGTCTTAGGTTCAACATAAAGTTCAAAACTAAATAATTTTCAAAAGTGAGCAGTGAGCCAAACAGCTGAGGATTTGGAAGTGACAAGTAATAGTATAAGATGGCTGAAAAAGAACACGGCACAGAGTAAAGAGAGTGTGTCGTGTGAACGACACAGAAAAGTTAGACCGCACCAAGTATCCCTTGTGGCAGCATAGAGAAGTGATTATGGCGTTAGAGTCACAAAATCCAATTTCATCTTCCAAAAGTTAGTAAAATGGTATCAGGCAAAGATTGTTGAACCTAAGACTCAAGGATTACTACTATTTTTATTCCTAAAAATTTTGAAAGTAAGTTGCATATACACATATTGTATTTTCACTAACCTGAATTTTCTCTTTTACAGTTAACCTACTACTCACATTATGACGACCTTCCTTAAATTTTAACACTATTTTCCACTCTTAATTCTACTGTTTTATACATTACTTTCCTCACACTTGATCACTTTTTCTTCCCCTTTCATCAGCATGTTCAAATTTAAATTTTACTCTTTTCTACGGCTGTACTAATTTCGCTTCACATATGGGCCTTGCTTCCTCTAATTTTACTATTATTACCCTACACCTGGCAAATTAATACTTCGGTTCTTTGTTTTTTGGTGCTTTTCTGACTTAGAATGTTAATGTGTCATTCTCACTATCTTAAAGCCTAGCTTAAAACGTTAATACTAGTTATTTTTCTTGCTTATAACATCTTAATTCTCCTGAAGATGAACATTTCTATGTTCAAAACATGTTGAGGTATCTTTAAATAAGATTCATTTGGAATATATTAGTGGAGGAAGACTTAGAGTTTTTCTTTCCCTTTCAATCTTTTACTCCACTTGAAGTATGGACTATTTCTTCAATATATTTTTTATTTCATTTTTGAATTTTGCATTGAATTCTAAGAATGTTTCATGTACCATGTCCTATACATAAACTCAACTGTTATTAAAAAATTTAGGATTGAACATATCATTTAGGGAATCCAACGATCTATCAAATCTTTTGGCAATATGGCATTTTGGGCTCCCTAATAAGTAAGAGTGTACTGTCTGTCACTGTCACCGTTTATTTCCATAGAAACTGTATGACAATTTTATTTCAAATAAGTATAATTATTGTCAAGCGTAATTTTAAAGTTGCGGTTTTCACAATAATGGTGAAGTTAACGGAACGGGAAAAAATTGAAATTCTATGCATGGTTGGGTTTGGTGATAAAACACGTACTCAAATAGAAACAGCCCAATTATTTAATGAAATCCATCCTGATCGTCCTCCCATATGTCAAAAGATGGTGCGTAGAATAGAGGCTAAGTTTAGATAATTCGGTCATGTTAGAGATTTGCCTAAATCTGGTCGTCCTACTCGAAATGAAAATGAACAACTTGACGTTTTGCTTTCCTTGGAAGAAAATCCATGTACTCCCCTGTCGCACATTGGGGCCGATGCCGCCGATTTACACATGCCAAAATCTGTTGTTCACTGAGTAGTTCAAAAGCACAAATATCACCCATACAAAGTTATTCCAGTGCATGAGTTATTTGAAGATGATTTCGATAGGCGAAATGAGTTTTGCGAACGCATGCAAAATATGTGCAATCTAGATAATAATTTAGTAAAAAATATTATTTTTTCGGATGAAGCTACGTTCTATTTGAATGGTAATGTGAACAAACAAAATTGTCCAGATTGGGCAACAGAAAATCCGCATTGAATGATAGAGGTTCACAGCCAGTACCCTAAAAAAATAAATGTTTGGTGTGGAATCGTACGCGAAAGAGTAATTGGTCCATTTTTCTTTGAACAGTCTTTAACTGGACAAGTATATCTCGAATTTCTCCAACTTGAATTAATTCCAGCATTAGTGACTTTATTTCCGAATCCATTGGATCCAGACTCTCCTGACGAAGAACTGATATTCCAACAAGATGGTGCTCCTCCGCACTATGCTGCCACTGTGCGCACATTTTTGGATGAAACCTTTCCCAATCGGTGAATAGGAAGGAGAGGACCTATCGAATGGCCTGCTAGGTCGCCAGACCTAACTCCGCTGGACTTTTTTTTGTGGGGTTACCTCAAATCAGGCCAAACAATATGCAGGAGTTGAAAGAGAGGATCCGAAGAGAAGTGCGTGTCATAACTCCGGAAATGGTTGGAAATGTGCAAAGAGAGTTTATTGATCGTCTTGGATATTGTCAAGCCGTAAATGGCGCACATTTTCAACATTTAATTTTGTTGTGTTTTTTTTTTAATAAACAGGTCTTACTTATAGATATGTTCAATCCTAATTTTTTCAATAACTGTTGAGTTTATGTATAGGACATGGTACATGAAACATGCTTAGAATTCAATGCAAAATTTAAAAATGAAATAAAAAATATATGTTTTCATTTGAAAAAATGAAGTTGATGGTCGTAACTTATTTTTGAGCTACCCTGTATACATGAAATTACCACAAAAAAAAACACATAAAAAAATAAGAATCGACGGGTACGAGCGTTTTTTCAAAAAACTTACCGCTGAATTTTAAATGAATTTAAACATTACTTCTGGGACTCACTGTATATGGCAATGTTTATATAGTCGGCTTCCACTTAACTAGGCGCGTTATGAACTTATCATAGAGAAACTTATATAGTGTTGTCTTGTTCAAACCAAGGTTAAAACGGCATTATCAAGATATCAGTAATATAAACGCGATAAACCTATTGGTTATTTATGAATCTGAGGGAGAAGCACATTTAAATTTCAGTAATTATCAAAATGTTTTGAAGAACACTACCGCATTATATAATGTCGTGAATAAGGTCCCTAGTTTTGACAAATGTGTCATTATTAAAAATATTGTGACATAAAATGTCGAGTACAAATCGGTTTGCAGGTTTTCTGCATCCCCAGGCAAAAGAAATGGATCTCAATTTAATAGATTACTTTAAAAATGAAGAAGAAAAGGCTACTGAAACCGGGAGTTATTAAATCCCAAGTATATTAAAGAGAAAGTATGAGAATCACTAAAACTAAGTTTAAGATCAATACAGAGGATTGTTCATGAAAGTAGTAGAAATATACCAATGAAGAAAACGCAACGACGATCAAGGAAAACGAAGATTAAAACTTTACAGGAAGGTAAAAAAATGGATGTAATGAATGTTATATACGACTTATATGCATCACAAGTCGATATAACGCTTTCAGCTCTGAAAGATGCTTTGAACGAACGAGGTGTTTTGGAAATAGGTCTCAGGTCATTGTCAGCGTTCATTAAAAGCTTAGGATTTCGTTATAGAAAGGACTGCAACAGAAGATATTTGTGCGAACTACCAAGAATTGCAAGCGAACGAGTAAAGTTTCTGAAAAAATATGTTGAAAATTATGAATCAAAGTTTAGAAAAGCAGTTTTTTTAGATGAAACTTGGGTATTTTTGAATGGAAGTGGGTCTAAATCATCTTGTGACTTGTCTATAAAACTCTAAACCCAGATATTGTATGTATTGGCACCAATAAGTTATTTGTACCTATTCGCAATAATATATATATATATATATATATACATCAGTTTAGTTAAAATAAATGTACACAAAAATATTCAAAATGATATACAATGTAAAATGCAGACAAATTCTGATGTTCTAATTTTTATTTATAAAACAATCACCCCTATTTACGGACCAACATTTGATTCCCAAGGGTGGTCGCTAGTCAGAGGTTTTACTGTAGGTATATTGTTTATCCAATTTTCCATCAATTTAGTTATTAAATTTTTGAAATATAAAACTATTTTGTCAACCGTGTGCAACAACACGAACGCACCCCTGGGAAATTAATTTTGGAACGAGACCCGTCACTGTTATTATGTCATTTTTATTATGACTGATACTTTCAAATTAATTGTTAACCTATTAACATTCAATTTTATGGAAAATCAGCTGTCCATATGCCGCCATATTGGTTTTTATATCTTGAAACATTTTTGAACCTCTGATTCAACTGATTTGATTCAGGAGGTCACGTGCGCCTAGTTAAATGGAAGCCGACTATAATACCTATTTGTTTTAGAGAGTTTCTTAATGCTTTGGGAATTTCGTGTTCAACAATCCAACGAATTATAAGGCAAAGGGGATAAAGAAGGATGGATGTAGATTTTAAGAATCGCAATAATGCAATGTAGCTATTTTGTCATCCCGTGGTCGACAACTTAACGAAATTCGTGAACATCTCATAAGAGAGCCTATTTATGGGATGTATGCAGGTGAACACGTTACAATTCGCTCAATACAACTAAACCTTAAAATTATTGATTGTGTTGAAATATCCACTGGCTCATTAGCGGACTGTTTAAAAACATTAAAATTTAAATGGCGTAAATATACTGTATCAAACAGGCGTTTTTTAATATAGCAACCCCATATAGCCCAAAAACGAGTAGAATTTTTAAAAAAATTTAAGAATAACGGTAACTCACAATTTCCCTTAAAACCTGTAAAGGGGCTTTCAGGCGAAGTTGGCAAGATGATACCTTCATACAGTTAAAAAAAATCGTCAGAGGGTATACCTACGGTATATTATTCTACATGCAGGTTCAGAAAATGGATTTGTGGATAATGCAAATTTGATTGAACTCAAGTCCGGCCTGAAATCTGGTGATAATCATGATTCGATAAACGGAGAAAACTTTGAGAAATGGTTTGAAGAAAAATTGTTACCAAACTTGGAAATACAAGTTGGTCAAAAAGATTACTTATTGCATAGTTAGAACAAACACAAATTTCGTCCATTTGCAATATAAAGGATGAGATCTGGATAATAGTGAAGCAGCATATCCCACCCAAATGTTACAAGTAATCTGGAAAGCGCTGTTTATTTTTTTTTTTTTTTAATTTTAATGGGTTGGACGAACTAGCTTTGCAACATGGACATCGAGTTTTAAGAGTTTCTTCATATCTTTGCCACTTTGATCCTATTGAAAGGGTTTGGTCGAAATGTAAGCGCTATTATGATTCAAAAGAAGGCACAATGCATCCTATAACAATTGACGTAGTTTTGGGTCTGTGGAATGAAGCCATAGAAAATGTAACAGTGGAAAAATGGGAAAATCATGTACTTAACACACACTAATAAAACTATAAATGATGTTTGGGAACGGGAAAGATTTATCGATGCTTCAGATACTCTTCCCCTTATAGACCAGGGTCGATAATTTTTGAAACAAAAAAAAATAATAGTAGGATGAAACCCATTGGAAAAGGAAGAGAATAGAACAAAAATGAAAGGAAAAATAAATTACGGGCGATCCGAGGTCGGGAAGGGGGGGAGGGGGGGTTTTAAGGGTAGAAAACGATTTATCTCGATTTCCGGTAAAACTACAAGTCCTATGAAACAACGTTAAATCGCAAAGTTGTAGGTAATAAAAAGATCTACAACTTTTGTCTTTACACTTTTTTCATATAACCTCAAAATGTATGTGAAAAATTCAAATAACCAAGTTTTTGGTTTTTTATTTTTATCTTTTACAAAATTTTTTTTTTATCCACGAAATTTAGTGAAAACTTACCTTTTTATGTCCTAAACACACTGTAATTTTTTTGATTTAAAATATTTATTTTTTAACCTTATTTTGACTTAATATCGAAAAAACACCCTAATTTTCAATCGAAAATTCTCACGTCAAAATATCTGTTTTTTAAAAAAGTCGGTGGGCTTTTTGTTCGTTGAAATCTCTACTTTCTGATGGTGTTAAAAAAAACATACATTACTATGGTAAATGTTCTTAAAAAATGCAAAGAAACGAAAAAAACTCGAATCCGATTTTTTTTTTCAGATCAATATGTACAATTTTCAGCTATTTATTAAAATTTATACTTTTTTTTATCAATGTAACATGGAATCTTACGTTTTTCGAGTAATTAAAGTCTAAATTTTAATAAATAGCTCAAAATTGTACATATTGATCTAAACAAAAATTTCGGATTCGAGTTTTTTTCGTTTCTTTGAATTTTTTTGAGAACATTTACCATAGTAATGTATATTTTTTTTAACACCATCAGAAAGTAGAGATTTCAACGAACAAAAAGCCCACCGACTTTTTTAAAAAAGCAGATATTTTGACGTGAGAATTTTCGATTGAAAATTACGGTGTTTTTTCGATATTAAGTCAAAATAAGGTTAAAAAATAAATATTTTAAATCAAAAAAATTACAGTGTGTTTAGGACATAAAAAATTTGAAACACAATTTATTAACTGATCCACTAGAGATGCACTAGACAAAAAATATATGATTCAATTGTAAATTTTATAAATGAGTTATTTATTTTTCAGTAAATCTAAATTTATTAAAAATCATACAGATTTTCAAAAACAAAATGTTTCATCCCATGATACCTTTTACCCTAAATAAACTTATTTCTGAGTTAATTAACAGTACAAAAATAATTATTAAAAATTTGAAAAAACGAGCTTGTATTTTACTTGCTCACATGCATCCGTCCTTATGTAGATCAAGCCTTAGAAAAATCATAACCTTTACCACCGGTAAGTCAAACTACAATGTACCGCAATTATGGAGGATATGACGTAACGGTCATCAGTCATTGAACATACTTTACCAGTGTAAAGTCGCCACAGTGGTTCTTTTCCCGTGCGTCATCACTTTTACGTCATCAAAATCGTATGAATCAAATCAAAATTACGAGACGAAAAAAGTCAAAACTAAGTTAAGTTCATAAAATGGACGTGCCTGCCTACCGTTTGACGTACCTACATAATATCACGAAAAATTATTATTTATTTTAAGTTTTGCCCGGCATTCTCTATTATCTAAAAGAAATTGACAAACAAATGTTTATACATTTAATACTATTTTTAAAGCTTAAAATCTACAAAAGTTTGGTGTTTTATTGACTATTAAAATCGCAAAAGTAAAATTTTTAACATCCTTTCATTTAAGGGAATTTAGCCACTGCCGTAAACGTTTCAAAGAACTTTCACGGTTAGAATATTTAAAATAAATAAATTAGTTATTATAAAAATCCATAAATACTTACCGCCAAAACAGATGGTGGGTATAGTTACCTCTAAAAAGAACTATTTTTAGAAACAGGAACAGTTCTAAGGCACACAGATTTACAAAATACGAATTAGATTGGTAGATCAAAATAAGGTTGACAATGACGTTCTAAAATACAACGGTTGTCAACTAAACAAATAAAGAAAGTAATTAACTGACGTTTATAGTTTTATCCTTGTCTAGCACGTTATATTATTGCGGAATTTTGGAGACGTTCTTTTATGCTTTTATTCAAACTTGTTACTGTAATAAACAAGGATGCAGAGTTATTAACCACGTCGAGTCCTGATCGTTGATTGATGACGCACGAGCAAAGATCCACTGTGGCAACTTTATGTCATACGCTAAAATTGATATGACGTCAAAAACTATTTCGCACCTGCCCAAAAAATCAGTACCTACTATACTTTGTTATAAATTAACATGTTAATCAGTAATTTTCCTGTAATTGTATCAATTGTCTTAAATCTCAATTTCCAAATGCAAGTAGTGTTTACAATATTATGCCAACTGTTCGTTTTACATATGAAAACTTTTACTAATAGATCTATAAAATCTTTTAGCTTTCAAGAGTATTAAATTTCTGAAAACATTTATTTTTAGCTTTATTTCGAGAATTTTATTTCTTAATTAGGTTTTCCCAATAAATGTTGTGCTGAAACATGATTTTCGTCTTACCTCATTAAAAAATCAAATCAAATTTATTTCTAAAAATAAAATTTTCAATGCGACGTGACACGGACGCGACGCCGCGCCGTGACAAACTCAATGTTTAGCCGCTTCCCGTTATATTACAGGAAATTGCAAAATTAACTTATCGAAATGGGCTTTTTCACTAAATTTTGATTTTTATCTTATCGCATAGAAAAAGAAAAAAAAATTTTCTACGGTTTCAGTTTTTTAAATTTTGAATTGTTTACTGAGAAAATAAACAAGATATTATGATCTTTAATAACACGGGAATAACTCCCTGACGTCACATCTGCCTCGACTCATGGGTCACAGGTATTCAGCTGAAGGTCGAACGCCGCGTTCACCTGAATATCGAATGGGTTGTTAACTATCTTGAAGCTTAGTTTATGGAAACAAAGATAGCAATATAATCCGTCGAGACTGACAAATAAAAGAATTGCGCGGATAATGGAATGACGTAATAAGGTTTTGATCTCATGCTTTCAAACTTTCTGCTTTCGCGGCATCTTTTTAATTGTCTTCTCTAGGAAAGGTTTGTGACCCTCTAGGAAGATTTTTATTATTGGGATGCATTTTCAATAAGTTCTATTAGTGATGCGACGCCTACGACCGAATATTAGGGAAAGGTCGCCAATGATGGCACCTTCTTTATTACCACCTAATATATTTTTTAGTTCAAAGGTTTTAACCCATTTAACCATGTTAAAATAGTTGTTACTACTTAAATATTCATTATAAAACTTTAAAAATATACAAAACCTATTTTTTTGCTAAAAAAAACTGCGTTGCCTATGATGGCATACTCCAGTAAAATGCAAAAATCTGAAGGACGCATACATGTAAAAGAAATATTTTTGTTACAGTTTGCACATTTTTATTGTTAAAAAATTCAAGCACATAAAACTGTTTAAAAAGACCTAAAATAATATAATAAAAAAAATTAAAACATTATCAGGAAAGTGCAATCTAAAGATATATTCAAAAACTTTATAAAGCATATAAGTAGTGTTTAGGGACATAGACACAAAGAAAAGTAAAAGTAGCGCCGTTTTGAATATGACGCCTATAATAGGTATGCCATCATAGGAAACCAATGGATATGCCATCTTAGGGATATGTCACACTTCTAGTATATAAATTATAAAAAATTAAAACTACAACTTAGATTTAAAATAATCATAGCAAAGTAACATATATATCCTATAGTTATCGGAAAAAAATCGTGCATTCTAATTTAATGCACCTAACATAATAAATTTTTGGTTTCAAAACTGGCTAATATTACTTCGCCACTTAGCAATTTCTGAGCTATTAAATAACTTTACATAAAAACGTCCGTCACGACTGAAATTCGACTCACAACTGAACGGTCAATACGCGCGCCCGTCTAACTATGCGGGATGACGCAAACCCGGTTTATTCCAGAGATACCTGTGGTATGCCATCATGGGAAGTATGCCATCAAGGGCGACCTTTCCCTACCATCCGAATATTTCCATAAATTCCGTCACTTATGGTAATATTCGCTCGCCCTCAAAGGAATATTCGCTTTTGGGTAACATATTACGGAAATATTACGGTTATATTACCGGGAACATTCCCGGTAATATTACCCGAATACATTCGGGTTAGATTCTGTGTAGTTCCGCGGAGTTCTCATGTACCTACTTGAAAAGCTAAAAGGTATCCTGAAGCCTATAGTTCAATGGATAACGATTTTAGAAAGCGATGCAGCACGAATTTCTCAGGTTTTTATAGCTCTAACTAAAATTGAGGGCTATATTAATAATAATTTTAAATCGTCACCAATACAATCCGACGAAGAAAAGGAACTTATTTCCTTGTTTACAAAAAGGGAACACCTTATAATAAAACCTATCCATTTAGCTGCCCGTTTACTGGACCCTTGTTTGAATCAATCTGAATTGGAGCCATTCAATGTAGGTAGGTACATCATATTACAGCAATGCATTTCATAGACAATTTAATTTCAAACCATCCTCAGTTTTAAGAACACAAAGAAACTATTACTCTTGATACAGAAAAAGAAAAGCACGAAGTCTTTCTCCACAATCTTTATTAAACGAAAAACTAGGCGAACCTAGTATTACATCGACATGTTTCGAGTGTAGAAACACTCATCATCAGGAAACAAAGTGAAAATTAAAATGCTGATGTTTTTAGCAAGAGAAAATAATGGTGAGATTGAGCCGTAATGGAGCTTTTAATGGTGTACAAGAGATGTAAAATTGAAAAATCAGAAGATCAAAAATCAAGACTCCAGCATACTGAAGAGTCGAGGGTTAACGTAGAAGCACACTGTCGTGCGAAAAAAAAGATAGGGTAGTAAAAATTAGGGAGTTTTGAAAAACATATCTGTTAAAAGTATTAATAAATTACTGAAACATCCTGAGTTTTATTGAGCCCAGTCAGAAACATTTGAAAATGTTGGGGTGAGATGTAAAGAAAGAAGAGAAAAAGAAAAATTTGTTTTTTTTGGTCAGATCATCTTTTAATGTAAAAGTAAAGACAGTTGGGGTACCAGGCTTTTTACGGCCCAGTTACCCCGCCAGAGTCAAAGCAGACACATTGTGTGGAAAATTTTTAAAAAAATTTTTGTGTTCCCGTTATAGAGGTGCTACTCTAGCCAACACGTGTAGGATGGGGAATGAACCATTATTTTCTCTCGCTAAAAACATCAGCATTTTAATTTTCACTTTGTTTCCTGATGATGAGTGTTTCTACACTCGAAACATGTCGATGTAATACTAGGTTCGCCTAGTTTTTCGTTTAATAAAGATTGTGGAGAAAGACTTCGTGCTTTTCTTTTTCTGTATCATTTAACTCCACTTTGAGTATGGACTACTTCTTCAAAATATTACTCTTGAGCTTACAAACTACTTAGGTAAGAATGATCTATGTACTATCGATTTTGTGTGGGAAAGTGCCAAAAAGTTTGACTGTATTACTTGGTGGAAAGGCATTTGTAATAAAACCAAACTGAAAATGCAGCTGTTGCCATTCTAGGGTTACCACCATCAACAGCTGCTACAGAAAGATCGTTTAGTACCTATTCTTTTGTTCACTTTAAAAAAGGAAATAGGTTGATTACAGAAAAAGCTAGAAAACTTCAATATATTGCTCATATTATGTGGAACTTCTGCGAGTAAAATATTTTAATTTTTTTATAAAAATGTGTTATTTTACATTTTTTTTAGGAGCATAAATACAAATACCATTACTGATGAGCTTATATTTTGATGCCGATTTTCTAGGCCGACTCAAAATAATGTTTTCCTTATGGAATAAAGTCGTGGTAACAGGTCGTAGCGCAAGCATAGACAATTTACCTTTAGATACGTACAGCTTATCTCCTGCGCAAACAAAAGTTACGTTTTATGGGTGAAAAAATACGTCCGAGCGCATGACTCGTCGGTCAGGTGTCTTCATTCGGGGAACCTTCGTGCATGCGCACAAACCTCGTGTTATCGGCCGTCCTACTTTATCGACAATAATCGACGCGCTCAAGAATACTCTCCAGAACCGGCTCGGCCGCCATTTTTGTTGTTGTGTTTTAAGGTTTCTCTGCGGATTCCTTGTAGTTTTCTAAAGTTTTCAGCTATCGGATCGGCTATCGTGGATTGTGGGACTGGTGTTTAATATTTATGGATTTCTGGTTTTTGTGTACTTTAGTTAGTGAATTGTGTTTGTGCTTTTAGTGACTCGGATTGTAATATAAACAATGACTAGTACTAGTTGCAGCCGTTGTATTATGCCCAAATAGGGGTAAAATAAACCCTCTATGGTGGCATATGAGTAAGAATTTAAATTTTAAAGCCCGGACCTGTCTATTTTCCCATTTGTCAAACGATAATGTTGCAGTGCGCATGTCTAATAGTTCCCAGTTTTGTTTATATGCGCGAGGCCATAAAACTGCCACATTCGTGATTATTGTTTGTTTATCTAAAGGTAAATTGTCTATGAGCGCAAGTGGGTTAAGATTAAGGTAAATGGAAGATTATGTTGAAAAATAATATCATCAAAAAAAAAGAAGTCTATTATTTGTGTACAAAAATGTTTAGGACTTGTATAAACGGGTATCCCCGTTTCAGAAATCAAAAATTCCTACTCGTTCTGTTCTCAAGGTCAGTGAATTTGGCCAAAGGAAAAATCAATATAAAATGCATGGTCATGCCTCCGATATATCTCTAAAATATCTTTAAACATCTAGACGATCTTGATGATCATGATTTATTTATGAAGTTCATTTTTTAATTCGTAAAATAGACAGAAGGCCAGACGGTTTACAGTTAGTTGTGTGGTATTTCAAAAATTTTGACATTTACATATCAGAATTCAATTATTTATAAATTGTTGTGGTTTTGAGCGGCTTTCTCAATAGATGGTATCAAAATAGGCTATATTCCAGATTACTTTATAGGTTAGTATTTTTTTAATTGGCTAATTCGGTTCGATGGAAAATAGTTAACTATTTGGTATTTAAATTAGGATTTTATATAAAGGGTTAATTTTATAAATTTAATGACTTTACGAGGTGCACGGCAAAGGTGAACCGCAACGCGTTGACATTTAGTTTAAAGCGTTTCATTGGTAGTTTTATCTTTTGTCTTTATATCAAGGCTTACAGAAAGAGTTCGGCCCTGTCACCATGCACCTATTGAAATTCATTCGGTACCGTCAACTGGGGTGAAATTGATTTTATGGGGAGACTTTGATAACAGGTAATATTTTGTTAAATAAATTTAAATATCCCTCAATTATAATTCGCGGATATCCGCACCATGCTCAGTCGAAAGAGTGAAGTTTCGCCATTGTTGGGTCCTGTTAGCATGCAGGTAAGTGTTACTTATAATATTTTTGTAAATATTCTATAATAATACTGCAAATTAGCGTTAAATTGACACTGTCTAAAATTATAAGTTATTTCATCGTTTTTAGCAATTTTATTAAAAAATTGGTTATTTACGATGATGTGCTTTCTACTTAACCTCATTTCATGTAAAATTCGGCGCCAAATATGCTTGGTTGAAAACTATTAGTTGATATATCATGCGGGGTCACTTTGATAACACTTTCAGGGTGAGATTGACAGTAATTTATATATGAATCATGTTTTTGAACGTTAAATTTGTGTTAATTTAAGTTTTGTAATTTATATATGAAATAAAGTTTTCTTTTGACATCATAACTAAAGTCTAATTTTCACCTTTGCGAGGATATTTCATTAAAATTTAATTCTTATGCTGAGTGATAAGGGGTGACTTTGATAATCTCTGTAAACTTATGGATTTTCAAAGTCACCCCAAGCGCACATAAAATTGATAAAAAAAAATATATTAAGAGTGAGGGAAAAAGTGTTACATTGATAACTCTTAGATCCAAAGCATTCGTTGTAATGCAAAAAAACAGTGCCTATCAAAGTCACCCCAATTTGAGCATAACTTTGATAATGAGGTTATTATTTATTTTCTAGCAAAAAAAACAATTTTTGAAGTTTGTTTTAAGCCTGGAGGTCTTCATTCGGCATAGTGCAAATACATTATATTTTTTTTGGCGCAAAACTAGGTGTACTTTTCTTGTAATTTGCATATTAATCAAAAAAGCTAACAATTTCACCCCATTTGACGGTACCTGTTGAAAGAGATATCCTCTGCCGCACTGTTCTCACTATTAAAACAATAATTATGCACTAAACACGGTGAAACAAGTTATTTTCAAATTTCGAACGTATGGTAGGGCCTCAAATGATGAGTTGGTGAAGTAATAACCTCACCAAGGAAGTTAAAACGGTTTAAAAGACAACATACAGACTGGATGGGCGGGTACAATCAACGCCGACCAAGCAAAGGTAGAACAGCGCATCTCATTTATAAACGAACCTTTGCGCCGAGTCGACATTTCGCTGTTTAAAGAGAACATTCTAACATATGACATGTTTAAATTTACTACTATATGTTTACAATAACCTAATATTTTTTTAAACTTTCTAATGTCTGAATTAAAAAATTGTCATATTTCATTTTCTTATCTTTACTTGTTCCCGCTTTTAGAGAGACGTTGCCACGTCTTGTGGACCCTACACCATCTCAGTGTGGAATATTCCGAATAATATAGAGTTAACTTTTTCTTAAACCAAAACGACATTTGACATTCACAGCTGATCTGGTTTCGTCGTTAAAGTTCCCAGATCAGCAGTGGGCCAAGCTCACGCGTCAGGTTGCGTCTTATTATTTTCTTCCGATTTTGGCTTGTCTCGACCTGACAAACACTACTTTCCGGTCTTGTAACGTAAATTACTATTATGTAATTTAATACCCGGACAGGGAAGTGCTTGTTATGGATTTCGTGGTTCCCCACTGAATAGTTGTGTGCTGATACTTTGCACTTGGCTTTTTCACGCAGATAAACATAGAGCGAGTACTCCTACAAATTTTTAAACGATGTCATTCATGGCTATTTGTCACAAACCGATGTTATTGACAAACATACACCTGAAAATCCTTGGTGTGCTATTTTTAACAGACCTTAGTCTATTTCCCAACAAAATTTCGTATAAATTAAACCAGTATCTACACCTATAAACAAAAGTTTTCTAGTCATTTGTCATCGGTGATCCAATTTTCAAAAGATGTCTATTTTTATGCAACATATATGTCTAAACATTTAATTTGAGCCTCACAAGACAGTGATTAACTCCACTTTTCTTTTTAGAAAAAAATAGAACAGTATATTTTTAAGCTCGTTGTTAAAGTGTCGAAGTGACTCGTTGGGAAAACTGTAATATTTCAATGTTTGGGAAGCCTATTCTATAAAATAAATAATAGAAGAAAAGTTCTTCTGCATCTGTTCGAAATGTTTGTTCTGTTGTTCTTATTAATTATAGGCATAGGTAGGTTTTATACCGATTCGAAAATTTAATTCCACTTTTAATCTATAATAGGTCATTATCGTAATCATCCAAAGGCGTCCATTGATCGTGGTTGGCGATCGCGTTCGAGCAAGCTATTTAGCGCCACACGACTGGCTTCGCCTAAAATTATAATAATAAAGATATTTATTTGTACCAAAATATAAAAATTATAAAATATAACAACTAGAAATAACTATTGGTGACAGTAACATACTAATTGGCACAAGAGCTAAGATTTTGATTAAAAATTAATCAGTCTTTCAATCCGACCCTAAGATAATGTTTTTTAAATTGACTTTTAAAAGCCGAATAGTACCGTGCCAGCAAAAATTATTTGCATCAAAGATGTCTTGGATTAAAAAACGTGGGGTTTGGTTTAGATCACAATGATATGGGGACGATATATCCCAACAAACATGAATAGATGGCCCCTTAACGGAAACGCAAACAGTTGCCACCATTGAACTGTTGGGCATTTAAATAGCAACCATTTATGGACCACCTACATTATGTCCGCTGGCTTCCTTATGGGCCATCAGTAGGATCGTGATTAAGATGTTTTTGTGGTCCACCAAAGAACCATTAATGGTACACTTGCGGCTTAATACTGTAGGGCCATCACTGGTTAGTTTTCCATTTACCAATGAAGATATGTTACAGTTACTTGATAAGGCCACTTAAGATCTGATTATGGCGCTCCAGTATTTAGCCTTTAAAAGTTAAGGCTAGTGACGCATTCGCCAGTTTATTTTTTGATCAATATTTCGTATCCTTTTTCCCTTATCCACAAAGTACGGTAGCAATTACCTACAGTTTTAATATGTAGCCATTTTTATAGATGAATAAAAGTAAAAAACGAAATTTCGTGAAATTATCCATATTTCTTTTTGTGCTTTTATTTGTTTATAAATTAAACTTTTTAACTTTAAACTGCAGGTAATTATGCTCTGAACATAGGTATGTAGCCAATTTTTGGATAAAACGAAAAAGTAACGAAATATTGATCAAAAAAATAAATGGCGACTACGTTTTAATTCTTAATGTAAACCAGAGGATGAGGCTTTTAAACAAAAAAATTAAATAACAATATTATACATTAACAAGCCTCTATATTTATAAATACAGTTTTATATATAAGGTAATAATCGTGAATATCGTCGCCTGATTCATTACTCATTTTCCTGCAAAAAAAACAAACAATATACAAGGCTTGATCAAAAAAGCTCGAAATAACACACAGTCAAGTGGTAACACCTAGGTGCATTACATAATATATTGTTGATTCTGTTTATTTAGTTGTATTAATTAAAAACACATGATATATGACTACAATATATTAAATTAAATAAAATTACCATAATGCAGCCGCTCAAAAGAAGTTTAGACTACCTACTATGAGTTAGGTGGCGTTTACTTGGCCAGACCTCATATACGTCATAGCCTCTTTTAAGAGTTGAATAACAATTTATATTTCCCTTTGAATAAATTTTGGGATAAATTGTACAACGGCATTTTTACTATGCCTTGGTTAATAAGCTTAACAAAAATAATAATAAACGTTACATGTACATAATATATCCCCTGAAGGGGTGCTTGTTACGGTAAACATTTTTTGTCAATCGTTTTGTGCAATATCTGTCTTTTCAATAAATTTAAAATTTCTTAAAACGCGTTCAAAAATATAAGTTAACTTTTGGTGCTAAATTAAACCCAAAGTGTAGGTAATTTAATCAGTTAACTGTAAAAATATAAAAGGTTCATAGAGGTATTTAAAGAAGTTTGCTATTATAGTTTCTAATTATTATTGCCTACAGTAGTTTAAAATATATAAACGCTTGCGAACTTTCTACTGACTGACTACAGTCAAGCAGGTCAACTTGCAAATGCAAATTAGACTATTTATTGCCACAGTAATTTAAAAAGAGAAGAATAGGCAATATTCTAAATAACTTGCATCTGCAAGTTGACCTGCAGGGCCTTCTGTGATCTCACCTCTTATATGTAACAGAAAAAGTGAAATTTTACCTTCTGCCTTCGCTGTCGACCACCTCCTCGGTCTATAGCTCCCCTCAGCCACTGCTTTATAATAACAGTATATATTTCTTGCTGCGTAGTATTGTGGGCCAAAAGGTTTTTTCTTACCGTATCTGTAATTCATTATACAAAATTAAAGACGCAGAACCTCTTTTCTAAAATCTATAAGAAATATTTACTCCCCAAAAACGTACGTAAAACGTAGTGTAATATAGATAAAAAATAAATAAACCCGAACACACAGGTTCTAGTAAAGACTTATACTGAGAGAGCAAAAAATATTTTTATCCAAGAAGGCCTGCAATGAATAACGTAGGGCTTGGTTTAGATAAAATTTACTTATATAATATCGAGGTGTGATAACTTGTGTTTTAACTGAGTCAACAATTCGCTTAACATTTTGTTTAAGAAGTCTCGTAGAATGTCTAGCACCATACTTTTTATAAACACCTTTAGTTTGTGGTAATGGCATTATTATTATATTATTATTAAGAAAAAAGTAGAAATACTCACTTTTTGTTTCTTGAGTTGAGACATGCTTTAAAAACTTTGAATGATCTCACCGACCCAAACCTGTAAATTAAAAGAAAAACACATATAGCATGCTGTTTTTTGTCTAAGCTTTCACTAATATCTTCCCCAATCACTGTTATCACTATAAAAACTTACCGTTTAGATCGATTACAAATATATTTAAAATAAAAAAAACAGCACATCACCATACACGTTCATCGCAAATACCTAACCTTAAACTAAACCCTTTATTTTTCTGTGCCTTAAACTACCAAACCGTCCAAAGCGGGAGTCGCGAAATGACAATACACGTCATACATGATGGCTTCACTTTTTACCAACGTTAAACCATTTAAGTTCCTTTGCCGGCAATAAATCACAATTTTGCCAACGTTCAATTGTTAATGGTCTTTAAATGGCAAGAATATAACGGTCAGCCAAATTAAAAAAATCAATGGGCCATAGTTGGCTTATTTGCAACAGCAAGAAACCATCAATACCATAAATGGCCCATTTAAAATCCCTCAATCCATGTTTGTTGGGATCTAACCAAATCTAGGTTAAAATTTTGTCAAATTCATATTATGACATGATATGCCAAACTAATGAGCAATAAGATAAGTAGACAAATACAAATTTATTTTTGTTGTTTACAAAATTACCAAAGTAAGAATACACAGAAAGAAAAGGCAAAATAATTACATAAATTGCTGAAATTGGCTCCAAGCATAAATTTACACGTCTCTTCATATTTTCGAAAGTGTTGACCATGCAGCATCTCTGGAGAAATGTTACCACATTCTTGGATAATCCTTTCTTGTTCTAAATTTGCAACTGGTGTTTTAAAAATAGTGTTCATTAAATGAGGAAAAACGAAGTAATCCATAACCGTTAAACTAGGTGATCTAGGTGGGAATTCAATATCTGATCGAAAACTGATCAATCTGTTGTCGAAAAAATTGCGTAAGTAGTTAATAGTTTCGGCGGCTGTATGGGCGGTTACACCGTCCTGTTGAAAATATCCAAAACGAAGTTCGTCGTCAAGTAATTGCTCCACAAATGGATTCAAAATATTGTCTCTATACCGCTGTGCTGTAACTGTATCATGGAAAAAAATAGGACCAACAATTCTTCTTCGGGAAACAGCCAACCAGACACAAAAATGTTTGAGGGTGCAATGTGGACTCTACAAAAAAAGGGGAATTTTCACTACTCCACGTGCGTGTATTCTGAGAATTCACATAACCGGAGAGGTGGAACCAGGCTTCATCCGAAAAAAATGTCAGATCTAATAAATCATTTCTTTCCAATAAATTTAGGGTAAACCATTGAGAGTATTTTCTGCGTCTTTCAAAATCTGCGGCTTGCATTTCTTGGAATACTTGCACTTTATAAGGAAATAAATTTAGCTGCTTCTTAAGAATAGTCCTGCATGTTCCATAAGATCTTCCCGCTTCTTGGGACAGGCGTCTTATACAATTTGTTGGCGTTTTTTGCATTATTTCACGAACGTTTGCAACAAGTTCTTCTGTTCTTACAGATGGTCTTCCTGCTCTTTTTTTGTGTTGTATGAAACCTGTTTTCCTAAACACAGCCACGGTTCTTTTCAGGTAATTATAAAAATCCCCAGCAATAAAAGCAACGTTAGGAAAATGTTCGTGAAAATCGTCCATGCACAAACCCGGATTGTATTGCCACTCACCATTTACTCTAACCCCGTTTCGAAAATACGCTTCAACCATGAATGTTTTGTGCTGTTCCGTAAAGCCCATTGTGTGAATTGTTCAAGAAATTGGAAAAATTAGCGATGGACCAAATCACTTTTAACGACTGTCAAAGATGATGGAATAACTGATTGATCGTTTATTCAGGTAGTTACTGACACCCAACAGGCATTAAGCTCTACGGCTAAGCATTACGTCCTTAGATGCAAGGCCCTCTTTGATGCAAATAATTTTTGCTCGCACGGTACTACAACTCTCTAGTTTTTTTAAAGCGATGTCAAAGTTGTCATGATTTGACAAGCAAAACTAAAATTTAACCTGACCTTAAATTATTTAGTTTCGGGATGCTGTCTTTAAGACGCTACCAGAAAATTGCATTTTATTATTCATATTGTCAAATTTGTCAGTTTAATTTGTCACATCAAAACGGACATCTTTTGATCAAAACTTTTTAGAACCGCTGAAGATTACAAGTTTATTCCTTTTTCTAATACCGAAATTTTATACGTTTCTTTTATTTAACTTACAGCAAAGTGCACCGATTGGCTATAACTCGAGTAATACATAACCCGAGGGTTAAACTTAACTCGCGATTAATTTTAATTCAAGTGCACCGCGCTTGAGTTAGGTACCTAATCCGAAGTTAATATAATTTTATCATGACAACGTCGCAAAATTTAGGGAATTTTTGATTTAGTGTAGTGGGAATAGTTATTGTTGGCGATTTTTTAACCCGCACTGCACCAGTTTCGTTTGTGACCTACTTAACCTAACATTACAACTAAAATTTTTCTCTGATTATTTTTTATTTAATATTGTTCTATATTTTAAAACAAGACTGGTGTCAAAACATGGACAAAAAAGAGCCAGAGTAGGTAATTTTTTGCTAGGAGAAAAAGCCTGCTAATAAACTTATCACATAAGCATCGCGCAGTTATTGAGGATAAAAAAAAACCGATGGTACGTGTGTTCAAGCTAAAAAAATCGCTTGGGAACTAATTTGTCGTGAATTTAATTTGCTGTGCTTTAGCCGAGGTGCTTTTAAATAGCAAAGCAAAGCATAACAAAGATGTTTTCCTCCCCCCTTACCCCTTACCGCGGTTAAGTATATTTCACTTGTCCCCCTCCTCCTCCTCTTCGAATTGCAGCATTGTTTGAATAATATATACTTCAAATTTTCAGTTTTTCTTTGCTTATACGGAAGTTATCAACAATAAACACGTAAACATAACCACAATGCCGCAAAGGATTTGTTAACTCGCGTTTAACCAATACCTTCTAAAACACACAGAAGGTATTAGTTTAACTCGCCGTTTTTGACGAGTTAAATAAAATCCCGTGTTAGGGTTTTAACCTAACAATTAAAACGCGGTGCACTAGACATTTATCGTTAATCCGTGAGTTAGCGTTAACCCTGGGTTAAAAACGTCGGTGCACTTGGCCATTAGGGATTTTATTTGATGTCGCAATACAAACTTGAAAGTTTATCATTGACAAATCATAAGACCCGGACGATAACAGCGGTCTTGACTATAATAAAAAAAGAATCAGCCCTTTATTAGAAAAAACATTATTGGCCCACAACAATGATGGCTGATGCCATTCAATGATCAATTAAAATTAAAAATTTTATTCTGTAACACTTCCCGGTTGTTTTGATTTATATAAATTTTACTTTTAAAGGTTAAGGACACACCATGCTACAAAAATAGATGGTATTCTAATTCCAAGAACTTTGAACCCAGCCAACAACGAAAATAATAATTGCTATTAAATCATCATTTTTGTACAAAGTATTTGCCAAGAGGGAAATAAATGCTCAATGAGTAATGTAAAATTACTCCACCTTACGTTTATGTCACCCAGATCATTTTTTGGCTTACTTACAAAAGTTAAGTGGAGTAGAAATTGATAATCTAAATTTAAAATCGGACCGTAGAAAGCAAAATCATTAGGTACAGCTGCAATGATCTTTGAAAGTTAGAGTTGTTTTCTAATACTGTTTCATAGGCGGAGTATTGGGATATACTAGTGATATTAACGTGTCAAATATGTACTAACCTTAAACGGGGAACGGTTTGGTAGATTGTGAGTTGGCCTAAGTCAGGTTAACGTTATACAGGGTGTTCATTTGAAAACTTCCCACCACGGATTTTCCTGCTTTAAAATGAAAATGTGGAAAATCGCTCGGACCCGTCAATTTTTATTTCGAGGGGGACATCTTTTGCGTATAGTGTCAATCTTGTTACTTCAAGCCCCTAGGAGGGATTTAAGATCTAAATCTTAAATGGATACCCCTATTTTATATATATTTTTTGGATTCTGCATAAAATTCTGAACATTTTTTAATAAAAGCATTATTAGTCTATACTAAACAGTTTCCGAGATATTGACTCTTGAAAAATGAGATTTTTGAACTTTAACAGCGTCTAGCTATCTAACTGTGCGTCTTAGAGCAAAACGGCTTACATGTCTCTATCTTCGATTTTTATTATCTTTCCAATAGTGTCAACTTCCAGTTAAACCGGAAGTACTATATTTCTTACAACCTCTCTAAAAAGAAGATGTCAAAAAGGGTTTTCTTAATAAAAATGTGTCATAAGACAAAAAAATGTATGTATAGAAATTAAATATTGGTAAGCATCATGTATTTAAAATAGGACGATTTTTCGGAAAAAGCGGTTTGGATCACTAAACCTTAAAATTCTTACTTATAGGTACTATTCTATTTTTTTCTAATTTCCTCAGATTATGCCATTTCAACAATCCAATTTTTGATGCCATAAAAGCTCCATAAAGGTTTTATACCACGTATCATTTTCTCTTCTGCTAAAACCATCAGCAATAAATTTTTCTGTCGCCTGATGATGAACGTTTCTACGTTCGAAACATGTAGAGACCTTTAAACAAAGAATTTTTATTCTATTGGATTTTGTGGAGGAAGATTTTTAGTTTTTTCTTTCCTATTCATAATTCCTTTATGTTCGTCATAGCCATAGTACCTACTATGCAAAATTATTTTGTTGTGTTGGAGAATACATAACCTTTGGGTTTTGGTTATTTTTAGCCAAAAAAAAAAGGAAAATCAGGGGAAAAAGTACCGAACTGTATAGAACATGACCCGTTTTATTAAATTTTTTCTTAAGTCTTGTGTTAGAAAGAGAAGGTTTTTTTAAATGCAACTGTGGTATCAGAAACCTAACTTTTAATTACAGGTATAGATACTTTAAATCGAAAAATTTTGTCTGAAATTTGTTTTTACATTTGTAATCTACTCCCCAAAGTTTATTATTCCTAAAAAATCATAAATATCCGTGGTGAGCGTATAAAAGCTATTAACCAGAACCAATGCAATGATACAAAAATAATATAAAATCTATTATTTTTTTATCCCGTAGATCGTTTAATAAATATTCGATATTATTGTTCATTTCATACCTAAATGGTGTATTGGGTTAATTAGAGGGGGGGTCCCTTGGAACCGCCACTGTCATAAACGATCAAATCAGATCCTTGTGCGAACAGAAACCTAAATATCCGATTTTTATTTTTTTTTTCAAATTAATTTTGTGGCTTAAATTACGAATCTTAAATCGATTTTCGTTGGAAACGCTTAGTTTCTATAAGATGTTCCTTCTTATTGTATTATTTTCTTTAATCAGTCGCTGTCCAATTCAATTTTCCAATTTTTCTTCTTTATTGTAGGTAAATAAATCACTGTTTTTTATGTGACGCAATGATATTAAAACCTTGTTCTAGGTTAAATTTTAAAGAAACAGGCACATTTTACTGGGTTTTTAGTTAAATTATTTACTTTAAAAACAGAGTTGTTGGCAAGCAAATATAGACCATGCATCTCATTCATGAAGGTGCTTTTGTAACTCACTGTTTATGACCCTATATGATACTTAACTAGTAAAATGAAGTATCTGGCACTAATTCAGTTACTGTACAGGCCTGGTACTGTCTTGAAATATTGTTTTGTTATATAATATTCACAAAACATACAAAACCGTTAAAATTTCATTACTATTGTCACAATAACATAATTTTTTTATCAGTCTAATGTCAAAATTGTCATTTTATTTCCTTGTTTTCACTTGATACCGCTAGGAGGACCACGTTGTCATGCTTTGCGGTATCTACAAGTGCAGCGGGGTCACCTCTTCCTCCAGGCATCCAGCGTAGATTGCATGGCGGTGTCTTCTTCAACGCCGATCAGGGCTAGATGCTTCCTCAGCTTACAGTGTCCGGTCAGTATCCCAATTAAGGAATTCAGTTTAAAATCCACTCTAGCATAGCCCTGTTTCTACCTGCTGTTTAGTTATTCCTACGGCCGATTCAGGTCCAAGGGGTTCCGGCTCCACGTCTGCCAAGTTCATCTCGTTGCCCTGAACCCCCTGGTGTCTTCAAATCCAGACCAGGTTTACCTCTTTCATCCTCGAGAGTCCCTCCACAGATTCGCGGACAAGATTGATTGTGACTCTTTCATAGCACTGGTAACTTCCCAATAGTTATAAACTAAATCAATGTAAGCTCAAATAAAACCAAAAAGGGGTGCGTTTTTGGATTCTTCGGCAACAGTGTGTAATTCTACTCAAACTAATCAATTTTGTCGTGGTGAGCTTATAACAGATTTTACCGAAATAACTTTGATTCCTTACGGACGCCTTGACTGTGATGTTACGTACCACCGTGCCATATTGCACATTATATACATATAAAGTATATAAATTTAAATTATGTGCTTAAATATGCGCCCCCCTTCACAAAGTTCTAAAGCCTTTCCTGCTTTATTTACGGAAGCATCAGTATTGTAATACAAACATTATTTGTAAAAAAAAAATACAAAACTAAACACTAAAAATTCACATGTGCATATTGTTATTAGAGACATATCAAAACAGTATGTTCGTTTACATTAAAAACTTTTCAAACCGTAAAAAGCGATGGCATAATTGTCACTGCTTAACGAATTTTCAAAATCAACAATGAATAAAACTAGTTGGACAACATACTTTATACATACCAGCATCTTACAACATACAAGAAGACAGATACATCCAGCAGACAAATGGTGGTTCCACTAAAATCAACGTGTTTTGAAAGACTTTAAACATAATAAAACACTTACTTTAAAAGTTATTTATAAGTTTTTCTACCTGCTACACCACTGAGTTCCTGGCAGGACGCCAAGCGGCGCGACGCCGGCTTGCAGTGTTGTCGATAGAATCCCTAAATTTACAAAAATCATCGCTCGGTCCTGATTGCGTCAGTGTTTCGGGAAGGCCAATGCCCTATATTAGGTCTAGAGAAATGGGATAGGTCACTAAACTTGCCATTACCTAAGTATCTTATATATCATTTTAAGTTCAGAGGAGGAGAGCACTAAGGAAGGGTACAATGATCCTTGAACGGGACATAGGACATAAACCTTCTACAGGGTCAGTCCGGTCAGTAACGGTGCAAAATTAAGTTGGTTTATAATAAAGGATGCCTAACTTTTGCAAAAAAAAAGGGCAAAGGTCATTCTCCTTGTCTAGCTGGACTATTAAGGCTATTGATCTTCTCTCGCAAAGTTACCATCTGTTTTTATGTCTTGCCAGAAACGTTTATTTTTATTACATTGAATGTAAATGGAATAACTGGCAATATTTCCTGTTAGGATCCTCTAACCACTATTGGCATGAGATAGTTGAGTAGTATCTAGGTATTAATGCTGATACGAGAACTCCAGATGATTATGTGTGTACGTCGCCATATCCCTGTCAAAAGCATTTTAAAGTATGCAAGTATCACAAATAACAACTGATCACTATAGAATTATCAACCTTCATCTCCAGTTGACTTTAAATTATGATCATCGAGCATCGAGGACAGAATATGAAGTAGATTTATCATTGATAAATAAATCTCATTGGCACTTCGCCCAATAAACCACACCCCTTTGAGGTAAAATACATGATAAATAATAACTGTGAAAGCATACACTCTGACACATAGTAATACCTATACGTTACTAATAACGTTATCAATAATAATGTTATGCTAATGTTAGTAATGACCTATTATTAATGGTATTTGTATGTTACTAATTACATGATCCTGCTTTGGTATCAGTACAAAAGTTTTTCAAGCAGCACAGTTAGTGGTAAAGTGAATTAAATATCTGGCAACTGTGGCATCGTGATTCATTTGGCTTCTGGCCACTCTTACTAGACGCCGCTCATTCGGCTCTTTATAAACGCTTCTCTAAAAAAAACACTCCGTACTATAAAGGCCTAACTGTGTGGGTTTTAGTCGCACGAGACTGGGCCCACACTGCCTTTTTAAAATGTGATAAATAATGTGGTTTTTCCTGGTGTAACTTGGCACGAAAAGGAAATGTTGAGAATGATTTGGATTTCTACTAATGATTTTTGGAAAAAAATTAATAATCGAAAACTTTTGTTAGATCCGCAACCCTACTTGTTGCTGTCAGGTCATTTTATATATCCGGTAGCGGAAAAGCAGAGTGGGCCCTAAAACTAAAGGTGCTTACCCAAATTATTTCTTAAAAAGAAGAAAGAAATATCCAAATATTGAACTTACAGATTAACCCTTGGTTTTCGATCATTTAACATACAATTCACGGGAGTATGAAAGTAATATTGGATATTTTTTCAAAAAATGTAAAAAAAATATTTTTTGAATGGGCCCTTTTACTATAACCGAATTATTCATATTCAATACTCAATACTGACATACTAAATTAGAACCTATTGAAAATATATCCCAATAATAAAACCCATCCTAGAAACAATTATTGTTTAAACGATTGTTTATTAGAGAGTGTATTTTATTAAATTATTTTCTCAGTAAATATTTCAAAATTTGAAAAATTAAACCAAATTTTTTTTTATTTATTCCTTATGTGATAAAAATCAAAATTTAGTGAAAGCCCATTGTATGTGTTAATAATATACAAGGTGTAACCTTTAAAAAAATATACTTATGATCACCTCTTCAATTTTATTAACCAAATTAACTGTACTTTTAAACCACCCTGTATATCGCAACTAAGATTTGGATGTAGGCTTGAAAGCCCCTGGTATTATTCAACTGTCCACCAAATTTCAGGGTCTTAATATTTCAGAGTTAAAAAATTTCAACATTTTTTTAAATTAACGTTTTCCGTCAAAAAAATTTGAATTTAATTATAATTTTAGAAACGGTAAGATATAGGATAATGTTAAAGAAAGTTGTTAGGAAATTAATATTTCCTTAACAAAGCAAAGCTCAGCAAAGATATGTGTCTCTTTATATTTCTCTTACGATTATACGACGTTCTTCGCGAAGCGTTCCTTTAACAACTTAGCTAAACAAAGATATTTGCTTTGCTTTGCTGTATAAAAGAAGTAAGAAGAAAGTACCTACATCCACATTTTAAAACATGTTTAGCGCCAAACGTTATAAAAAAATTGTATTTTTCTGGAAACTGCTTTACAATTTGGCACCAAACCTGGCCGTTAACATTTTTCTAAGGATGAATGAATGAGTGATTTGTTGTTAGATAATTTGTGTTGGTGCCCACTATTTACTTAAAATAATACATTAGCGATGGTTTTTGGTTTCAAAATATTTTGTCGATGACATTCCTCACGTCCCTATTCTAATTTTTTTTTAAAAAGTGTGAAACAATATTCTAAAAACAGGAAAACCTTGCATTTTTAAATAGGTTCAATGGTTATATAAATTGATAAATAAAGGACGGATTATATGCACTTAAATTCAGCCAAAATATGCGCATATATATGCCGTTATTGGCATTTCTTTTACCAAATATGCATACTGGTATGCAATATTTCTTAAATTATTATAGTAAAATGAGGTTAAAAAAAATGCAAAAAAAAACAAAGAAAAATAAAAGTAAACAATTTTTTAACCTAAAATTGTATAAAAGGCTTGGGTAGCAAAATATAAGGCCAAGATACAACTTCGTTGGATGGTTTACCCTCATAAATGCTTTTTACTGCAGTTACGTTTTTAAATCCTTCATTCTTTTTTACAGTAACATCCAATTTATTCCTTACTTGACCTCCTACTTTACCGGACATGTTGTTACATGTAGCGGAAAAAGTTTCAACAATACTAATTGATTCTTTTAAACTAAAATTTCTACTCGCCAACGAGGATATTATGTCCGGTATGAAACTAAAATTAACCTTAATCTTAATAAAAACAAGATCTTTAGCTACACTTGCACTTTTTAACAACTCTTTATTTTGCACAACACTGCGAATCGTCATGTAAATCCAAAATTAGTTATTTAATGGCTTCGAAATGTTCTGCCTAGAATATTGCGGCCTTAATCCATTTTCCCCATCGGATAATTACTTACAGGTTCTGAAGGTAAACTAACTCCTGGTAATCTCTTCTTATAAAACTGCACTCTTAGAGGTGCATAAACACTTTTTTTACATTTGAAATAGATTTATTTTCCAAAGATTTATTTATCAGAAGTACCTATGTATTACAAATCGATATAAATACAGTTTGTTAAGCAGGTAATAATAACGCATTATTAAGTGACAATAAACAACCCCTAACATTATACCTGCAAACCCCGGAAACCCCCAATAAATACCTTGTGTATAAGCAAAATGTAAATATAATGTAAATATAATTATTATAATCTCAGATTGGAAAATCCCTGAAATAAGTACCGAACTGTACATTAAACCTTTAACATTTTAAATTTTTTGATAAAGCCGAAAACATAAAAATATGCTCTTAAAATAATAATGTTTGAAAAATATGCATTTTATTATAAAATGGACAAAATATGCCAAAAATGCATATATATGGATTTTGCATATATTCCGCCCTTTATTGATAAATAAAGAAACTGTTATTCGGAAGAGCATTTACAACTACATCCCAAGAAATTTACAAAATACAATTCTTAATAATAAGACATTCACCATTTTGTCAAGTTAACGGCACTATCATTATTCGTTGACAAGAACTATGAAATGTTTATTATTGTTTTTAAGATATCTTGACTCTTGAGTGTCTATTATTTACACTTAACTTTTTTACACCGTGTTCATCGATACTATAATATTATCAATAAAGATATTTTTGGTTTCAGAACTAAAACCCACCTACATCTCTAAGTTAGAAGACAAATCTTCATGGAGGAGTCGAAAAGAAAAAAAGCGAAATAGGTTAAAACTAGTCTGTAGGGCAACAAGCTTACCTTTTCCTCGGATTTTCTGGAGGCGGGACAACGTCACCCTTACCAATAGTACGCATGTGCGGATCAGTTATGTAAAGTAAGTAGTCCACTATTAATTATTGGTAATCATTCTGATACCGACAAGGATACTTAGGATACCTAGGATCCTTTTTTATTATATCCTTGCTGGGTAGCCTGAGTTAACACTTAAACTAAAAGTATAACTAAAGACAACGGAAAATGACTGTAGAGGAAAGTGCCCTAATATGGGATACCTTTTGTTAAACTGTCATATTTTAGGGAAAAATTAATCAAATCTATTTTTTTTATGTGTTGACATTAATGTACTACCTGCCAGACGCATTGACATAACTTTTGTGTATTATTTTAAAAAGAAACAGGCGATTTAGGCTAATATGTCATTTTATTGATTTTCAAAAATGGTGTCCTAATATTGGATACTTATGCATAATGTATACAATATTATGAATGTATTTAAACAAAAAAAAAACAATTGCATTTTCCATGTTTCGTATGTCCCACTGTTTTATTTTTTTCGTTGCCATTCTGAAAATAAATATATACCTAGATAATAATTTCCTAACAGTTTGATTCAAATCCTAATATTGGATATCCAATATTGGGCGCACCGCTTATATCCAATAGGCACCCGATCATATTATTAGATTATTTTTTTCTACGGAAAAACTAACAACAATTATACCGCAAAACTTAAATATATGCAATGCCTACCACAGTTAGTAGCTTCAACACTGACATACAACTACTTAAATTACTTACCTGATTTTCGATATTTCGACGCTCAAACAGGTCGCGGTAAAATATTGTCAAGCGTGAAAACTAACAAATTGCCAATATCACTTTGATGGACTGTACTAGCAGGTTGAAAAACATCGGCCACGCATTTTGAAGTTTAAGTGAACTACTTGTTAATAGATGGCGCCCCATATTTATCGGGTTTGGCAAATACAATGGTGTCCAATATTAGGCTACTTTCCTCTACTCTTTAAGAGTAACAGTTGCGAAAAATACAACTAGGAAAAAATATCGTAATATTACAAAGTCGCCATAAAAATATGGCGTGGAATCGACCTTGCATGCCTTAATTTTTTTACTCTTGAAAAAAAAATGCCTAATCATCAAGTTCTGAAGTAGTTGCGACATATTTTGAAAACGTTTTTTTAAATTGTACGTTAATTTGTATTATTGTAATGTAAGGGATTACAGTTATTCTAGTCGGTAGAGGAATAAAGATAATATTAGGTCTATATGGTATAGAACGATTTGAGAAATGAGAATTGGATGGGCCAAAACGGAGGGCAAGGGAAAACAGTTTGTTTACTCGTGTAATAAGAGAAGACTACTGTTAATAAAGGCACGGGTGACCGGTCGTACTCTTCCGTTGTAACGGAAGGCAATTAGTCAAATAGTCAATTGGAAGGAGTCCAAATGGAAAGACATACACTGTTTACTAAAGGCACATCGGTGACCGGAAGTACCCTCCATTCTACACACGGCAATTTGGCAAAAATGGAAAGAAAGATCCTTTGTACTCTTATGAGTCTTGTGACAGACAAGTAGCGACAAATTATACTATATCTCTTTGTTATGAATGGTGATTTGGCAAAAGAATAATTCGAAGAGAAAACAGTTTGTACTTTTGTATTATAACAAAAAAACGATGTGACAAAAAGACAATTAGGGGGGGAGAGTTTGGACTTTTGTAAAACATATAATTGAAAATACTTGGTGGCCGTTTGTTCTCTATTATAATAGCAGTGCTACATTAAAAAACAAGAGAATTGGAAAGGAAGAGAGTTTGAGTCATTGTACTAAGACTGGGGACTGGGGGGTTTTCGTTTTTAATAAGAATCATTTCTGCTGCACGACAACCGACAACTCTTAAGACAATAGCGCTCAGATACGAAAAAGCGAACTGGCTGAGATCTATAGTGGATATATCGCAATTATAAATTATATTGTTCAACATTTTCTAAACATTTTATAACATATTAAGATCATGAAAGACAATATTTATTCTGAAGAATCAGCAATCGCTGCTCAAGTATCGAATTTTGCAAAAAATAGATAAGCTAACTCTTAAATCTGTCGTTTCTTTTTCATGCATTTCAGTGATGAAGAGTGGAAAGACAAAGACGGGTGAGTCCAATGTTTTAGGTGTAATTATTGACTGATAACATTACTTCATGGACCTAATAGTTTGTAGCTAAATTTACAAAAATTTGCTTATGGACCGATAATTATTTACAACTAATAAAATTCACAAAGATACGGTTTTATCAGTTGTACTTAAATCAGGTCTATTAGAGAAAATCAAACAAGTTCTCTCGAATTCGATCATTATTGCCAACTTCCTTTTACAAAGGCACATTTCGATAACTCTAGTTTCTGTGCATGGAAATAAAGCAGTAGGTATAGCGTGACAGTGATTATCTATAATAAATAAGGAAAAAAGAAAGTGCAGAGACGCAGCCGCTGATAAAAACAGAAGAAATTATATCTATGAGCTTCATCCCAACCCACGATGATCAGAGAAACTAAAAAAGGTCCACACCAAATATTCGTTATAGGTACCTAACAAAATAATCAGCATCTATCTGCGAATCTAGGCCTCTAACGGTAACGTTTTTTCTGAGTACCTACCTGTTCTCTTGCTGATGACTATTTCCTGTTTCGATGAACCATATAAACCAGCAACAATCACATTCATTATAAAAATTGTAGGTTAGAAAATTGTCTACAAATTTTTATAGGTATTATACGTAATTGCATCAGCTGTCTTCATTTTCACAACATCTTTAAACTTTGAAGTAGATAATACCTACAAATCTGAAAATATCTCACTCAAATTCCAATTTTGCTGCCCCTTGAGCTTAAATCGTCACTGGAAAGGTAAAAGGTCTAACAATAGTGTACCAGCTTTCTTCAAAATTTGACTTTGGAATCAAGTTCTACTTCGATCGAGAGGAGAATTAAGCGAAAAAATAGTAGTCACATGATTCGCATTATCTGTCAAATTTAAATTTTTTCCAAAAAATAATTCAAAAGTAGGGTTATTTCTGAAAATAGCGAAAAAAAATGATTAGAAAAAGTTTTTCTAAATGCAGTTTCTAGCCCACGTGCAAAATTTCAGCTGCATAAGACAATTTTGATTTTTTACCTATATTTTGTAAATTGCACCACTTTTGCAAAATAAGACTCAACGCAACCTACATAAAACTTCTCAGTTTTGACAAGGCTTTATTTCAGATACATTTTCTTTAATATTAAATGTGTGTTTTTCTACAACATCAAAATTTGGCTATTAAAATTTGTTCGCATGTGATGCAATGTTTATTTGTTTTTAACCCAGTATAAGGTAACTTCATAAAATAAGTATTTTTGAAAACGTAGTTTGTGTCTGAAAGTGTAGACACTTGAAGTGATCACCGGTAACGTAGACGTAAACGCGCGAATTTACACGTTTACGAGTCTTCATACAGCCTTGCAATGCATATACAGGGTATTCCCTACTCGATGGTACATTAGAAGTATCTGGAGAACGAAAAGAAAAATAATTTTGAAATTTTCACTACGGCCATAGGAGACTGCGCTCTAGCTTTTAAAAATAATTTCGCGGTTGCAGTGTTGCCAGATCTATTGATTACTGACATCAACTTTGGAATTTTAAATGAGACACCCTGTATATTTTTACATTTTTAAATTCCACATAGAATTATAATTATTTTTTATTAAATGCATTATTAGTCTATACTTCATAGTTTCCGAGATATTGACTCTCGAAAAGTGACATTTTTGAACTTTGACAGCTTCTAACTTTCTAACAGTACGTCCTAGAGCAAAACGGCTTACATGCCTCTATCTTCAATTTTTATTATCTTCCCAAAAAAACCAACTTTCGGTTAAACCGGAACAACTATATTTCCTGCTTTCGAGTTACATCCGGTTTAACCGGAAGTTGATTTTTTTGGGTTCAAAGTTCAAAAATGTCACTTTTCGAGAGTCAATATCTCGGAAACTATGAAGTATAGACTAATAATGCATTTAATAAAAAATAATTATAATTTTATGTGGAATTTAAAAATGTAAAAATATACAGGGTGTCTCATTTAAAATTCCAAAGTTGATGTCAGTAATCAATAGATCTGGCAACACTGCAACCGCGAAATTATTTTTAAAAGCTAGAGCGCAGTCTCCTATGGCCGTAGTGAAAATTTCAAAATTATTTTTCTTTTCGTTCTCCAGATACTTCTAATGTACCATCGAGTAGGAAATACCCTGTATAGTTGAAGTACATCTTCCCGTCCGTCCGTAAAATATCAAATGTCGAGTCTTAAAATTCTAACTTCTAACCTAACATTCTAAAGCCGAATCGTATCAGCTTTCTTGTGCTGTTCTTCAATAATTCTGTTTGTTTTATTTTGCCTCAGATTCAGATTTGATGTGAAACTTGGTTGTTAAAATAAAAGTAAAACCGACCTTTTTAATTTTAGGTTAGAAATAGAACAACAAAAGCCAAACAGAAATGATGGACAGTTGAGAATCGGGTAGGTTCGGCAACGAATCGGTTCCCTTCGGGTAGGGCTGCACCGAGCCCTGTTTTTTAACTTGACCGAGTACCGAGTACTCGGCTGAAGGTTTTGACCGAGTACCTAAGTACTCGGCTGCCGAGTAATGATATTTTTCAAAAGGTCAACATCTCGCATCTCGGAAACTATTAACTATGGACTAATAATGCATTTAATAAAGAATAATAATAATTTTATGTAGAATGTGAAAATTTAAAAAAACACAGGGTTTTTTTTCTATTTAAAAAATGGAAAATTTTTACCGTTCCGCTTTTTTGGAGCACCCTGTATAATATAGACGGAATTTATTAATGCCACTGTACTTTGCATGAGTATATTATTGAAAATTAAAATAAAATTATTAATTATATGTCTCATTTCTTACTGTTTTTGACATGCCGAAAAGGATTGCTTCTAATATTCTACTATACTTGGCCGAGTAATGAATATAAGACCGTGTACCGAGTACTCATTACTCGGTGAAAATTCTGGCCGAGCACCGAACTACTCGGTACTCGGTGCAGCCCTACCTTCGGGTAACGTTAGACGGACCGTGAAAGAACGCAAGTCTACGTAGTGCGTAGAGCGCTAACGGAAAAAATATTTTAGTGCGGTTGCGCAGATGTCAATTTACACGTTTACGTTGATGGCATCACTTCAAGTGTCTAGTATCTAATACACGTTAACGTTATTATGGCATAGCTTAATAATAAATTATAATATAGGGGTTTTAAATTAAATTGTTGAAAATAGATAAACTTTACGTTGTTAAACTAAAATTTATTTTCCACTTAAAAAATACTTTACTGAAGACACTGTCTTAATATTAAGGTGTATTACTTTCAGACACAAACTATGTTTTCAAAAATACTTATTTTATGAAGTTACCTTATACAGGGTCAAAAACAAATAAACTTTGCATCACATGCGACCATATTTTAATAGCCCAATTTTGATTTTGTAGAAAAACACACATTTAATATGGCGCTACTTTAAAGAAAATGTATCTGAAATAAAGCATTGTCAAAACTAAGAAGATTTATGTAGGTTGCGTTGAGCCTTATTTTGCAAAAGTGGTACAATTTACAAAATATAGGTAAAAATCAAAATTATCTTATGCAGCTGAAATTTTGCATGTGGGCTGCATTTAGAAAAACTTTTTCTAATAATTTTTTTCGCTATTTTCAGAAACAACCCTACTTTTGAATTATTTTTTGGAAAAAATTAAAATTTGACAGATAATGCGAATCATGTGACTACTATTTTTTCGCTTAATTCTCCTCTCGATCGAAGCAGAACTTGGTGCCAAAGTTAAATTTTTAATAAAGCTATTAATAAAAAAAAATCCCATATGATGCGCACTTTACTGGTGACAGTGTATATAAATAATAGATATACCCAACTAGCATCAAAGTAATAGAAACCCTCACTGATTGACACTGTTACTATGTTTAGGTAAAAAAATAGTAATTGATACCAAATAACTTACTATGAAGTTTAAGCCTCTAGTAAGTCAGAAAAATTAGTGAAATTTGCGTAACACCTACGGTTTTGTGACCATATAGGGCCATTACTTTGTGGTAAGTTTCAGGGTTGCTAGAACCGTGTCGCGTCAAGGGCGTTAGGTGTATAACACCAAAACTTTAAAGTAAAAAATAATTGTCGCCATAACGACAGAAATGTGACTTTTAAGTCGGCGTGACTACAAAGTGTTTTTAAAGGTACCCACAACCACATATAGGGACAATAAAAATACTATACAGTTAGCCACTTCTATGTAACATTGAAAAGTAACCGATTCGTAAGCGTTCTGTGTTTTCTTACTATAAAGTAATTTTTAGGTAACAAATTCTACTATAGAGTAAAATAAACTTTAAAGTAGAATTTTTTGTGAACTCGCTACTTCCGCCATGTTATATAGAAAAATTGGGACGCCATTTTTGGAAACATTTTAATTTGCGTAAAAGTACACAATATACGTCCTATATTAACAAAAACCTTTATTTTTTATGGTTTCTAATTATTAGAGACCTTTTAAAACTGCTAACTCCTTAAAATAAATATTTTTATATTTTAGTATCGACTAACATACAATATACCACTAACAACAATAAACTATTGACACCAATAGTTTATTGTTGTTGGTTGACAGTCACTTTCCTGTTTTATAATAAATATAAGTTATTAAACTCCGCCTAGGTAATTATTTATTTCTTTCTTTCTTTATATAATTATTTTACACTGCAAACTTTAAAAGGTAAGTAGGAATACTAAATAATATTTAGCCTCACTAAGGCCGGCCGTACACAGCCGGAATGTCTATCTGAATTCAGAAACGGAATTAAGAATCTGAATTCAGGAACGTACGGAATTGTATATATTTTTATTATACAGCACACACATTCTGATTTTTTCAGATTATGAATTTTTCAAATTTTCAATGGGCCGGAATCCAGAATCTAAATTCCGGCCCATTGCCGCACACATATCTTAAAAATTCCGTAACCAGTATTCTCGTAGTTTGCGGCTAGAGTGGTCATATTAATTGAGCGGTGACGGTATGGAAGACGAATTAATACTTATTGCACTACTTTTAGCTATTTAAAAAAAAACGCAAACGGAAATCCTGGGTGCGCCCTCCTAATTTAAACAGGATAAAGGAGAGTCAGTATCAAATGACTTCAAGAAAATTACGGCAAGCTAAGTCTTTTTTTTTCCTCTGTCGTGGTACTCCTCCAAGGTTGTGTCCCATATACAGGGACGACTTTCTACATATAAAATAACATTTTCTGTATCACCCATCCCAATAGGTTACAAAGTCTTATCGCACGCACAACCGCTACTGTGCAAAACTGAAATAAACAATTAATTTTAGAATCTGAATTCCGACCATGTTAGCTTGTATATTTGAATTATATGAAAAAACGTGCGTTATGAATTCATAATCTTAATTTTTCAGAACCGTAATTCATAACGCTCGTCAGAGTCACTCTGACAGATCGATCTGAAAAATTCATAATGTGTGTGCTGTATAATAAAAATATATACAATTCCGTACGTTCTGAATTCAGATTCTTAATTCCGTTTCTGAATTTAGATAGACATTCCGGCTGTGTACGGCCGGCTTACTCACTAAAATGGCAGAATCATTTAAGAGATTTTACTTTATACTGTCAAAGCGTTCCCTGTCTATTAGTTATTTTACTACGTAGTGTGTCTAAAAATTAAAAATTAATTTTGCCTTAAGCGCCAATAATCTAAAGAACTATTCTGTTTTGAAAAATTTCCTGTTTCATTATTTTCTAAAAAAAATCAACATACTTACCTAATACCGTTGCGAGAAAAAATTATTTGCATCAAAGAGCTTAATACGTGTTCGATGTCAGTAACTACCTGAATTAACAATCAATCAGTTATTCCGTCATCTTTGACAGTCGTTACAAGTAATTTGATTAATCGCTAATTTTTCGAATTTCTTGTACAACTCACACAATGGGCTTTACGAACAGCACAAAACATTCATAGTTAACCCTTTGGGGCTTAGTGGTTTCGCCCAAGTACCACCTTTTTAATATCGGTTCTGCAGCGTCTTAGTGGTCCCGCAGAGATGCCACCGTTGTATTTGTGTTTCTCGAAGCGACATCTCATGGTTCCTTACTAAACGAAAGCGCCGATTTCAGTAAAAACCGCCATAAATAGATGGTTTGTTGGTCTGCCCGTAGTGCACGTTACTGCTAGTTGTTTACAAAGCGATTTTTTAATTATTATTAAGAAAAAATTGCTGGAGGGGGCTTTAAATTAGTTATAAGTTAGTAATTAACGATTTAAGAATAATTGTTTTAAATAATTTATCTGTTTTGTGCCCAAAAATGTATAATAAAACTGGTGGTTACAGTCTGAAACCACTAGGCCGCTGTTGTTATACAGCGTGTCTTCGGAAGTTCTTACCAAATGGGAAACTTTTTTATTATTAATTTTACGAACAAAAAATATTCTTTATAAAAAGCTCTGCATGGTCTAAAACCTAAAATGTAACCATCAAATATCGAAATTTTCCAGTCATATACGAGGTTTGTCAAAAAATGTGAATTTTTCCCAAAGAATGTGAATTTTTCCCAAGAGTAAAGTACCTTTATTTTTGATATTATCAAAAATTGTTATAAAAAAAGTTGATCAGAACTAAAAACTGCGGCTAAATGTGCAATTATACGCATTTATGTTGAACAATTATTTTATTGATTTATTATTAATTATTTAATTTTTTAATTATTTAATTAATTTAATGCGTGTTATTGCATATTTAGACGTGGTTTTTAGTTCTGATCAACTTTTTTTAATAACAATTTTTGATAATGTCAAAAATAAAGGTACTTTACTCTTGGGAAAAATTCACATTCTTGGGAAAAATTCACATTTTTTGACAAACCCCGTATATGACTGGAAAATTTCGATATTTGATGGTTGCATTTTAGGTTTTAGACCATGCAGAGCTTTTTATAAAGAATAATTATTTTTCGTAAAATTAATAATAAAAAAGTTTCCCATTTGGTAAGAACTTCCGAATACACGCTGTATACGTAACAGATTTTCGCGCACGATATTTCTAATATAACATTAGATTTTTAACTGCAAGGTCGGGCTATGTTTGAAATACACAAAAAATTGCTTTTGTTGTTTCACCAAAAATAAAAATGTCATAGAGTAGGTAAATAAAATATTATATTCGGTGTTATGTAAATTTTATTTCCAAGCTTACGTTTACGCAGGCCCAGTGGTATTACTAGATAACCACGTCTTCGGGAATCCCCGAATATCCGACCCTAATATATTTCAATATTTTTTAATTTCTTGAAACACATTTAGTCCGTTAAAAAGAAAAAAAAAAGAAATATTTCATTTAAAAAAATTTGGGCCTCAAAGGGTTAAAGCGTATTTTCGAAACGGGGTTAGAGTAAATGGTGAGTGGCAATACAATCCGGGTTTGTGCATGGGCGATTTTCACGAACATTTTCCTAACGTTGCTTTTATTGCTGGGGATTTTTATCACTGCCTGAAAAGAACCGTGGCTGTGTTTAGGGAAACAGGTTCTATACAACACAAAAAAGGAGCAGAAAGACCATCTGTAAGAACAGAAGAACTTGTTGCAAACATTCGTAAAATAATGCAAAAACGCCAACAAATTGTATAAGACGCCTGTCCCAAGAAGTGGGAAGATCTTATGGAACATGCAGCATGCAGGACTATTCTTAAGAAGCAGCTCAATTTATTTCCTTATAAAGTGCAGGTATTCCAAGAAATACAAGCCACAGATTTTGAAAGACGCAGGAATTACTCTCAATGGTTTACCCAAAATTTATTGAAAATAAATTATTTTTCTTTTTCTTTCTTACTTTATCAATTTTGTAAACAACAAAAATAAATTTGTATTTGTCTACTTACTTATTTTATTACTCATTAGTTTGGCATATCATGTCATAATATGAATTTGACCAAATTTTAACCTAGATTTGGTTAGATATATCGTCCCCATAGCCCATATCATTGTGATCTAAACCAAGCCCTACGTTTTTTAATCCAAGCCCTCTTTGATGCAAATAGTTTTTGCTTGCACGGTAGTAGGTACCTTTAAACTTAATAATAAGTTTACTAGAAAATATGGAAATTAAAATGTTTCTAAAGAATGTAGGTGTACGTTTAAAACGTTTCCTGAATATTAGCATTTTATCGCTTTAGAACTTTTACCTTTCCAGTGACGAAATACCCGTGGAACATAATAGACATCGCAGGGCCGGCGACAGAAATTTTGAGGCCCGTTACAGTGGATTTCATTGTGGGCCCTAGTTGGTCCCTACTTTATGATTGTTAGCGTATTGTAGTAGCAAGTAATAGTTCGCTATAGCTTAGCTTGATGTTTGCAGTTAGGCAGCAAAGCATTTTTAAAGGTTAAATAAGCCTTTTACTTTTAATATGGCAAAATGATTGATAATACTTTTCTATAGATAGAAATAGGATAGAAATTAATATAAGTGAAGTAAGGGTAATTAATATACGTATAGAAAGTAGCAGCTAATGTGTATAGTTTATAATTACAGAGAAGGCTTGGTTTTGCAGGAGGCGGAGTACGCTGGTAATCCGACATCCCACCGAGGACGACTTCGGCAGGTACGAATGCGTCGCCCGGGGTATCGACGGCACCGCCGCCTACAAGAGCGTCGAAGTGCAGAGACCGATGCCCACTCCACAGACACCTTTTAGTGAGATACTTTCTAGTGAGATATTTTCCTTCTTGTCTGTTCTATTTTTTTGTGTTGCCTGGTTTTTGTAACGATAATATTTTCATAAATCGTATAACAATTAAGATTCATTAAATAACAATGGTTAACCACCGATGCAATAGCTTGCATACGACACACATAGTTGGGTAGCTGCACAATTAAAAAATAATCATAGCTATATATACAGGGTGATTCACGGTGAATGGTACGTTAGACGTATATGAAGAACCAGCTGTATTCTTGACGGTGCAGTGTTGCCACTTCTACCAAAAATTAGTAGCAACTTCGATATTTTCAATATATTTTATTTTATTTTATTTTCGAACCCTATATTGATTTTCTAACATCTTTCTTTAACGTTACCTCTACCATGCATTACCCTCTTACCTTTTCTAATATAAAAATTACATTCCAATTTTTTGCCAGAAAACGTTAATTTAAAAAAATATTGATATTTTTCACTATAAAAGACCCTGAAATTTAGTGGACAGTTGCAGGACAGCCGCAGGGAACATTCAAGCCTATAGCCAAATCTTAATTGCCATATACAGGGTGGTTTAAAAATACGGTTAATTTGGTTAGTTGAAAAGGTGACCAAGTATTTTTTTAAAGTAACACCCTGTATATTATTACTGATTTGAAAAGCTACTTAAATGGACTCTGTATTATTTTCATATACCATATCTATCTGTATTTTTAAACCACCCTGTGTAACTAAGATATGGGCGTAGGGTTAAAAGCCCCCTGGTATTATTTAACTAACGACCAAATTTTAGGGTCTTGATATTTCAGAGTCAAAAAATATTAACATTTTTCAAAGTTAACGTTTACCGTGAAAAAAATTGGAATTTTATTATTATTTTAGAAAGAGTAAGAGAGAGTTATAAAATAATGTTAAAGAAAGTTGTTGAGAAATAAAAATAAGGGTTTCGAAAATAAAATAAATAAAAGGCTGTTATTGCATTTAAAATATTAAGTTGCTACCAATTTTTGGTAGAAGTAGCAACACTGTATCGTCAAACATATTTTAGATAAATAAAGCATGAGGATTCAGAACGATTAGTTAAAGTATTTTTCACAATAAATGGTTGACTCCGTTTAACTACCTGGGACGTTTTGCAAGAGCTCGGCCATAAAAATGCAAATAAACTGTCGGTCAGGGTCGGATTATGATTTGTTAATTATAGCAGCTAACATTTAACTATCTTGTGCTTGCGATAACATCTTTTAGTCTTTGTGTTTTTTAGGAAGTGTTCAATATTATTAATAACGAATTAAATATCTAAAGTCCTACCCGCTACCCTGTAGTGTATTTGCTTGTTGATTGTGTAGAGTAGAACAATGGGATTAAACCGGTAGTTTTATTGCAGTCAATAAGTCGATACCATTTAGGGTGAAAAATACTTTACCTGGTTCGTCATATACGTCTAACGTACCTACCATCCACCGTGAATCACCCTGTATATAATTTTAACCTCCCGAGAACAATCAAATTAATGAATGTAAAAAGCTTGTTTAGTAGGTCCTACTATTAGTGAATCCTTTAACATATTTGGAGCCTTTACAATAATATGATTTTAACTAACGCAGTCCATAGTGGGTGTTGAGAAAACCACGGCAACTAAATTATACTTTCCTTAATTCAATTAGCTTTTACTAACACGTTAACGATTTTTCAGTAATTTTTTTACTCAACCTAACAATATATTATATTTTCCAGAAACTCCATGTAATACGCCATTCGACACCGTGTACTGTCTAAATGGTGGACAATGTTTCATGGACACGAACCCTCTTGAACTTTACTGCGAGTAAGTATTTACTGAATAATAATAATAATAATAATAATAATAATAATCATAATCATAATCATAATCATAATCATAATCATAATCATAATCATAATCATAATCATAATCATAATCATAATCATAATCATAATCATAATCATAATCATAATCATAATCATAATCATAATCATAATCATAATCATAATCATAATCATAATCATAATCATAATCATAATCATAATCATAATCATAATCATAATCATAATCATAATCATAATCATAATCATAATCATAATCATAATCATAATCATAATCATAATCATAATCATAATCATAATCATAATCATAATCATAATCATAATCATAATCATAATCATAATCATAATCATAATCATAATCATAATCATAATCATAATCATAATCATAATCATAATAATAATAATAATAATACAGTTTTTTTAAAATTTAATAATATAATAAATATGTTTATGTTGTCTTCGATAAACTTATTCTTCAATCCCCTGACGCTGAGCTTGTTAGGGGCAAATCTTATTTTTTGTTTTAGTATGTAAAATCATAAATCATAAATATGCATTAAAAATCAAGTTTTAAAGTAAAAATGTTAATTTATAGTATAAACGCAGCTTTTTTGAAGAAATATATTACCTATAATAATATTATTAATTTATAATTTTTAAGTAAAAAATATTACTTATATAAATTATTCAGAACAATATTAATTAATTAAAGCATTTCTAAAAATATTTTCAAATTGTCTGTTTTTAATATCCATGTTTTTATTTCGACTTTAAATTTTTTTAATGAAATCAATTTTTTAATATTTGTTGGTAAATAATCGTTTAAATAAAAACATAAATATTTGAATTTTTTTGTCCTATGGACTTATTTATTTTAGTTTTTATGGTTATTTCATTTTTATGACGTGTATTATGATTATGGTTTTTAAATTGTATAAGGTTTTTATTTTTAAATATATGTAGTAAGATGTTATAAATGTAAAGTTGTCTTATGTTCAACTTTTTTGTTTCTGAATATAATTCTTTTGAAGGATAAAGATAATCTTTATTGAATATAATTTTTAGAAACCTTTTTTGTAATATTTCTAATTTTTTAACTAAAGTTCTATTTATTCCTCCCCAACCTAAAATTCCGTAATTTAAATGAGTTTTAACTAACGCGTAATATAATATTTCCATGTCTTACATTTAAACATTTTTTAATGTTTTTAAAAATCGGTAGTAAACATCTTAATTTTTTAATTAAGTATTCTATGTGAAAATTCCAATTTAATTTACTGTTAAAAATAATTCCTAAATATTTTATTTTATTAACTTTAAAAATTTGAATGTCTTCATTTATTTGAATACTATTCATATTTTGTATAATATATTATAATAAGAGTTCATAACATAAAAAGTTATAACCCGCAAAACTTGATGATATTGAAAAATGTAATACAGGAGAACAAAAAAAAACATTTTTAAAATTTTGCTCTCTTGGTACCAGACTACTTTTTTAAATATAAACACTTTTTTTCTATACTTTTAATTGGGTTATTAAAACATAATAAAATTTGGTGCTTTTGGAGTTCATCATGCAAGGACCTTCAAAAAAGTCAGTAGCCCACTTGCTTGTCGAGCCCCTCGACTCTTGACCAACAAAATAAAGAACGCGAGACTGCAGTTTTCTTGAGAGTTGTGTCCTTAATATTATTTTTCATTTTCTTATTTCCACTTGCTACAGTTAGGTGAAGATCTGCTATCTATAGATGGCATATCTGTCATTCATAAACGTTAAAACATCGTTTGTAGGAGAGAGGCGTCAAATAGCTGGATGGGGCCAGGAGTAGGGATTACGCTGTATATTTATCTTTGAATGCGACCTTGCTACTATAAGATAAACATAACCTACAAATAACCCAACTTTCTATTTACTCGCCTATAAAAAGTAGGGGAAGGTTGCCCATATTGGACCAATTTCCAGATTTCTAATCATAGATCCTGATAATAACGCAAAATCGATCTTGAAGCTATACCTTAGTATACTTTAGTAAGTTGTTCAACTGCAGGATTTTTTGCAGAATTTTATTTTAAAGAATCTATGATATACCAGGCTATAAAAAAAACCTCTGCAAGTGGTTCAATATAGGAAACCGGTTGCCTAAATTGCACCTGGGGGTTCCAAAATTGGACCACATGATTTAAATCGGAAGCTTGGGTGTTAAATAAATAAATAAAAAATAAAATTGTTGGTATAGGAAGTTTTATACTTATATTTCAAAAAAACATCAAATTTAGAATCAAAATTTCGGTAGAAGACATCTTGATGCAAAAAAAAGTACGTATTAGTTTCCTATATTGGACCAGTCATAGTTTCATTTTTTAACTCAAGGAAAAAAGATTTTAGCAATATTGAAATGGTGTTAGTTTATGACATTAACTTATTTAAAGAAAAAAAATATTTTTGCACAATTTGGAAAAAATGCCTAAATTGGACCGGTTCAATTTTGGCAATCACCCAGTGGCCAGTGGTCCAATTTAAGCAACTACCACGTGTTTTATAAAACCACCCAGAAAAGAAACAAGAAAAAACAAATATGGCATGGTAATAGGTGAAATAGAAAGAGAAAAACTTACTTGATAACTTCCATAAAAAAGATTTTGCTTAGAGTTTTATGGTTCTAAGGTACGTTCTTAGGAAAATCCTAAAAATATTACATTAAAATTGTGTAAATTACGTTTTGCTCTGTACACGCCAACCAAGCATTAACGGCCAACTAGTTGAGTTTGTTGCCGATCAAAGGTTCTGCGTGCGGGTGGAAGTATGTTACAGTGTTGCCAGATTATATGGCACTTGTTTAGTTTCGGAGAAATTTACTGTAGTCCAATTTAGGTAGCGGTTCAATATAGGCAACCTTCCCCTAACTGCTGAATTATTATTTTCCGAATTCTCGCATATTTGACACTTGCGACTTATCTTGATAAGTCTTCAAAAAAATATCACAAAACAGTAAAAACACAACAATTATTACACAAAACCGATAAACTGAAGAAAATTTCAAACAGCTTTCAAAGAAACGCTAAATGAAAATTGAGATGTTCAATATGCATCGATGCATGGAAAACATCGGTATTTTCAATGCATAGCGATGCATCGCAGTGAAACAACGTCATTATGGCCTCAGACCAATGTCGTGGCGGACACATCTCTTTCTGCTGCGTTGCCATACTGCAGAATTTTTATAAGGTTTTAGACACAAGATTTAAATTTCCCACATCATGTTAATACTTTTAACAGTGTAAGTTTGGCAAAGCAAACAAAGTGGAGGGCCGCAATTTGCATGTTGATTTACTTCTGAATGGAATACGATTTTGTCAATAGGTTCGTTTGTTATTGTTTCTTCTATTTCTCTCGCAAGGAACCAGGTGAACCTTTATATTTGACGTATTGTTATAATAAATAAAGTGGAATGTCTATCTTGCTCTATATAGTGTCATGATAACTAACTATTATTGGTAATGTAATTCCTATTGGTGTGAATTTATTTTTATTTTCTATTTTTAGATGTCCAAACGGATTTTCAGGAAAACGTTGTTCAGACAAAACATCGTACCAATCTGCCAGTATGTATCCACAAACCTCATTATACACATGTAAATTAGGACTATCAACGAAATACTATTGCTAATGAGGACAAGAAATTGAATTTTAATGATGTAAATTACGCCACACTGGTTAGCAAGATTTTCTTTCGTTGAAGCGAAATATGATAAATTTTGCAGTATTTTTGTTAAAAGATAAAAATCTGCATTATAACTCGTATCATAATCAGGTTTAAGCATGAGACTATGAGACCCTAATGGATGTTTTTTTAATAGGAACTTTGAACTGTACCTATAATGTTTAAAATATATCGGAGAGTGTCCTAAAGGTGTAGTCAATAATTTGGGATGAAAATAAAGTCGAAAATTAATTCATAAACTTACTTCTTAATTGTCTTTGTTTAGAAATGACTCAATATAATTTTAAAATCAACTTACCTCAAAAACTGCGCACTCAAAAGTGTTCCTTCTGTTTAAAATAAATGCAATAATTACTTAAACATCTATTAAAGAAATTTACGATCGGTGTTGCTGATATGAACTGACAGTATTAGTGAATTAAGGAACCTCAATGCAAGAAGAGGGGGGGGGGGGGATTTTTTTATTTGTTATACATTTTTCATAAGCAAAAAAAAAATTGAAAAAATTTAATGGCATTTTCTGCCTCAACATAATCCTTAGGTATATAATAACAGAACCTATCAACATAATAGGGAATATATCTTAAAAATAAAGTACAGCAAAACGTTTCAAACCCCTGCTGAACAGCACGCAGCGGGTAGTTGGCTCCAAAACCCCTTTTATGTGACGGTTATAGTAACTATAAAACTTGCTATAGCTTTTGACTATTTCGCTTCAACGAAAAAAAGTATTAAAATTTTGTTGACCAGGTTGTTCTTGTTGCCGATGTAAATAATGTTTCCTATCCCTTGGGAACTGTATATTTGTAAATGATCCTATTTGTATAAGACTGTTAAAAATTTATATTTTGTATACTTACTAAGGCAGCCATGTCGTCATCGCCAGCTTTTCACCTGAATTTTGTTCACATCATCAAAATATTTATTTAAAATAAGGCCTTCTCGATATCTTAGAAATCTTTAAAAATGTATACTTTAATCCTTCAAATTTTATGTTAAAATTATGGAAATTGCCATCGTTTTGTAGTGTAAGCAATTGTGGAATGCGAGACGAAATAGATAAGGTGTCTTTTTTTGATTTCCTGCAGTTTGGAACCAGAATAAAAACTATGGCATGACTTTGAAACAAGATAATTCACCTATTGTAGATATATTGGGGAACTCGGATCAAGACAAAGTATGATAACACATACCTATGGATCATGATATTGTCTAATATTTAAGGTTTTTGGTCATACCCGTACTTAATATTGCCACCGGTTAAGTAATATTCACTTCTACAATTTTTCCTTGATATTCAGTAAAATAACACCAGAAAAAATACTTTTTATAGCAAGAGCTATCGAAAACACAGTGTGCCCTCCGGGAAACATGGCCGACCTGTCAAAGTAAGCTGTTCTGAAATGATCAATTAGTTAAGTCTTGAAAACGTCAAAAATTGCAACACCATTATTTCTTATTGGCTAGTAGCCAAGATAGGTTTTAAGATTGCCACCAGAGGTCATATTTCTGAAGTAAATCGCCAAATAAAATCTTAAGTACAATTGATAAACAATTAAAGGTTCTAAACACTGAAGGGAAGTCGATTTGTCAATGGCGATGTTTATTTTTAAAGCAAAAATAGTGTCGGTGATGTATTAATGCCAGTTGTGGGTTGGGTCGTGTCAGTAATAGAATTGAGAAGGTTTTAATTTAAACGTACTGCCTCAAATGCATTCCTTTCAATTGGCAAGTTTTGCGCGACATTTCAACCTCCTCCTAATCATACATTTTATTATATACTATGTATATACTATTTATATTTTTATAAAGTTTGTATGGATACGGGGATTCATATCATTAAAGTTCGGGTGGAAAGATTTGCACCTACCTATAAAATATCAGGGACCGATATTTTATTACTTTTTGTATAAAAAATCTTGTAGATATATTTATTTATTACATCTATACTCACAACAAATTCTGAAATCCTGAAGTATTTATAACAAAGTCTAGAAATAGCTGTAAAACTTATTAATAAAACATTGTGACTTACAAATCTACATCGATTGTATTATTTAGAATTTAGATGAACCCCAAAAATACCAATTGTAATTTTAGAGGAGGTTCCGAAGGAATTTATATTTCATAGGTATGTAACCATGGTTTTCTTTGATTTGCACATATTAACCAAATTTTGTAACTTTACTAATCTCTACTAGACACTTTTAGATTTGTTGTGAGTCAGATGTATTTAACCCTCATGCATGTTTTGTAGTTAGTAGAAGTAGCATTTTCAAAATTAAACCCAGTTTATTTTCTTCACGAAGTAACTAATACGTAATCAATAATATAGTAATAGTAATGATACTAAACCGATACAGCATAGAAGTATACCTATCGTACCTACGTAGAATTAAAATTATATTAGCTAGAGCTAGACAAGAATACGAATTTCTCCTCTATCTGGGGTTATGTTTATATATCTGTCTCATTTTTACGTATTGCGCTGACGCAAAGTCCACCATAACCTCACTTTACGGGAAAATGTAGTATTGTTGTCTCGTTCTAACTTATTAATTACTTTACGTCTACGTCATCGCAATGGGCTTTTTTACTAAATTTTGATTTTTACCAGGAAAAAATACGCTCTCTAATAAAAACAAGAAAAATATACTGACCCATGTCTTAGAAGTCGCATTGACCCGTCGAAGGCATTAGGCAGACACATTTCGACCCGAATGATATAATATAGTATTTACGAGGTAAGAATGTAATGTCATAAAAAAATTAATTATTTTTTAAGAAAAATGAACGCTTTACAGATACAGAAAGTCTAACACTATACTATCAAAATATCTCATAAACTCAAAAGAATGGCAAAACACTTTCTGAAAACACTGAAAATGCACAGAAATATTCCTAAAAAACGAAACTTTGACACCGGTGAAGACGTATTAGCAACGGCCGTTCGATCCCATATATGCGTCAACTACAGGGGCTTGGACCATCTGCACCTGTGATCTTATATAAGAGTACCATATTTACTTGTGTTATTATAAATATTAACACGGATTCTTTTAGTTATTAACAGTCGAAAAATGTCTATCCCAATTCTAAAAAAAAACGTATTTATCTGTTTAATAAGTATACTATTGGAAACATCGGATCAGTAAAATCTTTCAAGTGCCGATGGAATTTGTTGGAATTCGTAAAAATTAAAAATACGTTATTCAAAAGTTATGTTATTTTTTTAAAGAAAAACTTAGCCCCGACCTGTTACTGGGCTCATATTAAAGAACGCTTATCGCACCAATAATGTTTCCTAATAAACGGAAGAACCGACAGAAATACATCAATAAATGGGGACCGTACTAGGAAAAATATATTATTACAAATTATCGCGCGTCCATGGACTTTTGCAAAAAAAAACACCGTTGCTGTCAAACTTTGTATATCTATAGAGTATATACTGTTGGAAACATAGTGCCGTTGCTAACATGTCTGAGATAACTTTGACTTAAACTCTCAAAATCGCTCTGCGAGTTTCCCATGTTACCGAATGAAAGTAGTAGACACTGTAGACAGACGGGTCGGAGAGATATGCCGGTGCAAAAAAAGTAAGAAAAAGTTGCCTAACTACTCGGTAGCCTATCTGAGGTATATACAGCACATACACGTATTTCCCTGTTGATGCTTTTCCGGATAGATGCGGACTATGTATCTTCGTCGTGTATATTTAAATATATGGCCATTAATATATCCATATCTCATCAATGCAGTGTTGCCAGATTTGTGGGACAAACAAATGGTACAAACCAATAAATTTCATGGTATTTTTCAAGAAATAATGGTAAATTTGTCTTTTTAACATAATAAAAATATCAGACACAAAATAAACATAAAAAACAATAAAAACCCTACAAATAGGAGTTAATCGGAAATTGTATCCATGAAACAATCTTCGACTTCATTGTCAGAATCAACTAGAGATGTGTCATGTGCATCAATGCAACGATTATCTGTGTCAGCGAAGTGTTTCCTAAGTTAGGGGCTTTTAAATTAACGGTTGGCAAATATGTTTGACATATAACAACGGCGGCAACTGCATTCATAGCTGGTAAATAGTATAATATCTCAACAGTTTCTAAGACTGGCAAATAAGAGGATTGTAAGTAATTGGATAACATAGGTCAGTATGTGTTAAAACTATATGCCTTCGCGGCGACTTCTAGAAAAGTTTTGTTATACCTATTCTAGAAATGTTTTTATTAATGGGACATATTTTCAATTGGTTCTAATTCCGGAATCACGATTATATAGTGCAAAAGCTCATTGTTTTATCTGTTTATTAGCTGTAGGTAACGTAAAAACGCACAACAATGGACACTTTTTTTAATTTGTTTAACTAACAAAAGTATGAGAGGGGATGAAAATTGGCAGCACCTTTTTTTTGGTCAAAAACTTTCACATCGTTTTTGGGGTTATTCGGGTCAAAAGTCAATTTAACTTTAAAAAGTTAAAGGTAAGCTAAGCTAATAGCCCGGAAGGTAGTGTTGCATTTTTGATAGTGATTTCAGGTCGCTTGATTTTGTGTGTATTCGATAGTCTAGATATAGCTAGCAATCAAAATAAGCATTAGCTGTCAGAGTCGTTGGTAGACCTAGTCGTAAGAGAATGTCAATTATGTAAAAAAAAATATCTAAGTGATTTCAGGTCGTTTGAAAATTTGTACAGCAAATGTTTATATGATGACAATAAATTTAAAAAAAAAGTCAGCTGCAAAGATAATGGGGGATTATGCGTCAGCTGCTTATACAGGGTCCTGCACTTGACCCAACATCTTCTATAGCTCACTTATTAATTAAGTTAAAATGTTGATATTTTGCAGACCTTACCTGTATCTTGGAGTGCATTTTAGGAAAATATTTTTTTTATACAGGGTGTTCCAAAAAAGTGTGACGTCATAAGGTTGTATTTTTTTAGACCACATGCCATATATTTTCTTACTTATTTGGGTGCCTCCTATAGTTACCTACATACCCCTAAAATTTTATTAAAGTCGATTCAGTATTATAGGCGAAAAAAAATAAAAACTAAAAAATATCAGTTTTGCACCACTGGTTTTAAAAATTAATAATATATAAATATAATGTCTCGTTAATAAAATTATACCAAAGTGCTACTGTATAATTTTATTAACGAGCATTATTTTTATTTTTCATTAATTTTTAAAACCATGCAGTGGTGCAAAACTGATATTGTTTTAGTTTATATTTTTTTTCGCCTATAATACTGAATCGACTTTAATAAAATTTTAGGTGTATATAGGTAACTATAGGAGGCACCCAAATAAGTAAGAAAATATATGGCATGTGATCTAAAAAACTACATCCTTATGACGTCACACTTTTTTGGAACACCCTGTATAAAAAAAATATTTTCCTAAAATGCACTCCAAGATACAGGTAATGAATTAATAAGTGAACTTTAGAAGACGGGGGGTGAGGTGCGGAACCCTGTATAAGCAGCTGACGCATAAACCCCCATTATCTTTGCAGCTGACTTTTTTTTAAATTTATTGTCATCGTATAAACATTTGCTGTACACATTTTCAAACGACCTGAAATCACTTTTAGATATTTTTTTTTGGCATAATTGACATTCTCTTACTACTAGCTCCACCACGACTCTGACAGCTGACGCTTATTTTGATTGCTAGCTATATCTAGACTATCGAATACACACAAAATCAAGCGACCTGAAATCACTATCAAAAATGCAAGGCTACCTCCCGGACTATAAAGTTTGAGGTTAAAATTATAATCCGAGACTGAAGCACAAAAGCTTTTTGTAATTAAATGTAAGACACACAGTTTGTTTCTTAGTATTAAACGTGTTAAGAAAAATGTTAAGGTCAACAAAGTCAAAAAACTTTTTATTTTTTTATTAAATTTTTCTTGCAAATTTTCCCACCAAACGATATGATGCACAAGGGGCCAGAAGAACAAAGAATTCCCTCCCCAAACTTATTATTAAAGAAAGGTTTGTTTGAACAACTTAAACATTAAAAGGAATATGAAATAATTCATATCTCGAAGGAGATACGGGAGGTTAGCGTGTTTAAAATAATTGGCCTTATCATATAGGTACCTAGTAAAAATAAGAAATGCGAAAATTGATACACAATTTGACAATATGCTACTTTACATTACTATGTCCTTTTCGACGTACTATACAGGGTGACTCAGATCTAAATGTACATACGTCACCAGGAGATAGTGGACATCTTGGGGGTTCTAAATAATAAATAATCTAACTTTAGTGGGTCAATCTTCCCTCGTTACCTAGATACAGTGTTTTGTCATGTTTAGCTCATTTTTGTTTTTGCCATCATTCTTTTAGCACCTGGTATAATATGTTCATACTCGGTGGAAATATTTTAAGTACCGATCGCTTCAAGATGCCGTATGAACTTTTTTTGAAATTCAGGTCCGGACTTAAAAAAAATAGACTGATTTAATTTTTGTTTAATTCAACACCCTGTATATCTTATTTTTAAAAATTTTATTTTTTATTTGAAAGATACATAAAAAACTACTTCTAAAGATATACCTATCAAAAGTGCCGCACTCACCACTCAATCATAATAAATGGCTGTTCTTTAGATATTGAAAAAAATAAAAAAATATTAATTGTTTTTATAACGACAATAATAAAATAACTCTTGTTACTACTAGGTATTACTAATAATAACAATAATAAGAAAAAACAAAAGTAGTAAAATAGCGGGTTGTAAACATTTTGGAAATGTTCAATTCAGTTGGACTATATGGCTAAAATAAGTCACCTAAGAAAAAACAAAATATTGGGGGGCAACAAAGCATAATAAAAAGTCATTGCCAGTTGTAACCTGTCAGATTTTTGGGTATTATTTTTAATAAACATTTATTTCTCGTTTAAAATGCCCCATCAATTTTCAAACCAATAATACGCTGACATAATATTTGTATATGGTTTTTGCGACGGCAACGGACGAGCCGCTTCTCGAGAATATGAATTAAGGTTTCCTGGAAGATGTCCAAACCATCAAACATTTTCAAATGTATTTTCTTTTGCTCGTGAACAACGACATTTTCCGACACAAAATAATATTGATCAGCCTGTGAGACAACCAGTTCAACAAGAAGAAGACATTTTAAGTTTTATTGAAGAAAATCCAAAAATATCCCCAAGAAAAATTGATAGACGTCTGCATATAACACAAAAAATAACCCATTTAACAATACGAAAGGAAGGCCTTTATCCTTATCATATTCAAGAGGTACAATTCGGTACAAAGGTTGGAACCAGGTGACTATGCTAACAGGTTGGTCTTTTGTCAGTGGATTAGAAGGCACCGAAGAGATTTTCATCGGACTTTGTGGACCGATGAAGCTCAGTTTACCAGAGATGGCGTTAACAATTCCAGAAATTGTCATCTATGGTCTCTAGAAAATCCAAATGCTGGGCAGTCGCATTCGCAACATAGATTTTCAGTAAATGTTTGGGCGGGTATAAGCAATAATAGTAAATTGATTGGCCCATACTTTTTTGAAGGAAGGTTAGATGGAAAGCAATATTTACACTTTTTAGAAAACATTTTGCCAAATCTTCTTAAAAATGAGACTGCTATATTAAGAGGAATGTATTTCCAACATGATGGAGCCCCTCCCCATCAAGACCTGTTTCCGGATTTTTAAACAATAGATATCCCAACAGATGGATAGGTCGCGGGGGGCCCCATTCTTGGCCAGCAAGGTCCCCCGACTTTATTCCATTGGACTTCTTTTTTTTGGGGTATATGAAAAATTTAGTTTACGAGAATGAAATTACCACACGTGACCAGCTCATGCAACTCATTATCACTTCATATCAGGAAATAAAAAATAGACCTTGACATGTATTCAGAAGTTAAGTTTCAAATTTAAATATCAGAGGAAGAAAATGTGAAGAAGTATAATTATTTTATTGTTATTTGTCTTATTATTGTCGTTATAAAAACAGTTAATATTTTTTATTTTTTTCAATATCTAAATAACAGCTATATATTATGATTGAGTGGTGAGTGCAGCACTTTTGATGATCCTTTAGAAGTAGTTTTTTATGTGTCTTTCAAATAAAAAATACATTTTTCAAAAATAAGATATACAGAGTGTTGAATTAAACAAAAATAAAATCAGTCTATTTTTTTTAAGTCCGGACCTGAATTTCAAAAAAATTTCATACGGCATCTTGAAGCGATAGATACTTAAAATATTTTCACCGAGTATGAACATATTATACCAGGTGCTAAAAGAATGTCAAAAACAAAAATGAGCCAAACATGACAAAACACTCTGTATCTAGGAAACGAGGGAAGATTGACCCACTAAAGTTAGATTATTTAGAACCCCCAAGATGCCCACTATCTCCTGGTGACGTATGTACATTTAAATCCGAGTCACCCTGTATAATTTTAAACTAATGCTCAATCTTTTGGTTTATACTCAATGCGATTGCGATTGTATTTTAGGAGAAAAAAAAGGGAAATAGTTCGTTGTTGCTACAGAAACCTATCTTGCTTGCTTGCTTGTTATTTTTGATCTTGCTAGCTTCACCCCGGATTAGATATAGTTATAGGCGAATCTGGTTTTACAACACCACAATCGTAGAATCCAATCTATCTATATTGTATAAGTGATTTCAATGGCATAGGTATAATCTTATTTTTACTTTTCCAGGTGAGGAGTGAAGAAAGTAACATGGCCGGTTTGAACTGGTAAGTGCTTATGTCTTTTTGTTGTGATTAAATAAATTTAATGTTTCTCGAAAAAAAGGTTCTATATTATTTTGGCAGAAACTGCTTAAATGTAAAAATGTAAGTATTTTGTAAATTTTTTTTATACTTTTAAATTCTATGCCACAGGGCCAGCAGGTACTTTCGACATCACTATAGCGCAATTCAAATGTTTGTCATCGTTCTCAACATAAAACGAACAGGATCTACATAGCGAGGGTCAAAACGCAGGACCTCGTTAGTAACAATTTTAGAATTTTACAGGAAGGCAATAAAACTATTTTTTTCTCTTTTAACAGGAGCTCGTAAATGCAAACACAGTTGAAGTTTTTAAATAAGCAGGACCTCGTAAGAGTAACCTGAAAAGAAAATACTCTTTGAGAACAGAAATATATATTTTACCGTAAAATAAAATAAACAGAAACAAAATACCATTTCTTGAAAACATTCTTTTTAAAAGTAATTTAATATATTTCATATTTTAAAGCTCTTACCCGCCAAAAACAAGGAGCACTTCCACTGTACCGCTTGGTAGTAATGACTAATGATATGATTCGACTGACAAATGTGAGGTAATGCTTTTAAAATAGCCACACATGTAAATACGAGGTAATGTTTTTTGCAATTTACGGCAAAAATTAGAAACCCTGTAGTTTGAAACTTGGTTAACAGATGGAGCCATCTATTCTAGGCAACAATATATAATAAAACCTATTTCGCCAAAAGTGTTACTTACGAGGTCCTGCGTTTTGACCCTCGAAGACATTTTACCTTTAGATAAGCAATAATAAGCATACAATATTCACGAAATTGACAATTCATGACCTCGCGCATGTAAACAAAGCTACACCGGATTAGGCATGCGCGCTGCAACATTGTTGATGAATAGAAATATAGACAGGTCCGGGCTTTAGATTTAAGTTCTTGCTCAAGAATTAAATATGCCCCAATGCCAAAAAAATTTTCTCAATTTTTGATCAAGTTGAGAAAAAAGGTAGAGATTTCTGGCATTTTTAGTAGTTGCAAACCTATCAGATTTTGAGGCTAGAAAATTATTTTTAAGGTTTCGTTTCTAAAATTTGTTTAAAAATAATTCGCCGCCGTGTTTTTAGTTCCAAAAGGAACGGAACAAGTCAATTAAACTAGTCTTATAAAATCGAATATAAAAACAAACAAAATCAATAAAATAAAATAACCAATCTTCGATGTTATCGCGTACCTAACCTCAAGTCAAATATTAGTTATTGGTATATAACTTCTATTGATATTTACAATTTTGCAAGAATTTGGGCACGTGTAAAACATTTTCAAGCATAATTTCTTGTTCAAGAATTTGAAAAAGTTTTTGCCCAAGAACTTGACCCGTGGAATACTTTCACTCTTGGATTAATATAAACATACCTAGGTATTTACACTTTTTTTAATATAAGTACCTATAGAAAAAAATATCTTTTAAACTTTTTGAAGCAATATATTGCCCGAAAAATAGGCATACCTAATTAGATTACAGCAGTGGCGTAGCGTGGTTAAAGGGGCGGAGGGGGCGAAAGCTTCAAAGGTAAGGGCGTAAATTTTTTTTATGGGCTAAAAGAGGGAAAAAAGAAAGTAGCGCCGCAGGCGAAAATTTTTTGAGTGCCACGCCCTCTTTCAATGATGTTGCCTGATTTTCAAGTAGGAAAAATATAAAATACACAAGATCCTCAAAAAAATCAGAAAAAAATTGATGAAGTAAAAAAAAGTGCTTCGTTTTCATGGCTCATTATGGGTCCTGGGGGGGGGGGGGGGGGTTATTACCCCCTTATCTACGCCCTTGTTCAAAGGGCGCCTCTCTGCTAATGTATAATTTCGTTTATTTAGTAAATTTTGGCCTGAGAAATAAAGTTTTTGTTTCGTCATGTCTAAAATGGTCACATGAAAACAGAATATGAACACGGCAAGGGGAATTTTGTTGAAACTCTATTAAATATTTTATGCATATTACATAATAATAGGAGCATATATTCTCATTGGCGATAATAACACACTTTTAAAAAGATAAAATTTAGTCTCTAGTAAATTAGAGATTTCAAGCAATTTTTAATTGTTAAAGCAAAATAACTGAAAGAATACAAATTATTCGTCGTGGCAAAATATTTTTATTATAAATTAAATCAAGTAGTGGAAATAAAATAGAATCCCGAAATAGGTAACAGGTTTATTTTATTTGTTTCTTTACTCTAAAAGCTATAAAAATAAACATATATATCATAACCTAATTAAAACCCACAGTGGCGTATTTAGAATATTGCCACGGGGGGGGTCTATACCTTTCGTTTTATCTTTCTTTTTTTCTTCCTTTCTTTATCTCTTTCTTTAAAAAAGCGCCGCAGGCGAAAAAAATTTCGGTGCCACGCCCTATTTTGAACTATCAAAATTTATAATTTCTATGTTTTGATAGCTGAACCCGAAAAAGGAAGAAATTAAGAAATTTTTAAATATAAACGCAATAATGGGAATATATATTTTTTTAAATATTTATGTTTAAAAATATATATTTCTACATAATATGACCGATTCCGAAAATGATTGGTTTTCAAGTTATTTTTGCCATTTTTTTTTGCCAAGTTTGGCCATGTTGTTTTGTTATCTGTGGTACAGTTACTTAATTATTTGTAAAAACAAAGTATTGCTAATAGTTCCAGTTTGCAAAAAAATTACAAAACTAAGTGAACATCATTTCAATTTTTTAATAATTTTATTTAATAATAATAATAATAATAATAAAGGTCTTTATTCAAAAATTGTAAAATAGAAAATTATTACATTTTGTTATCGGGCGAGGTTCAGTTCACCCTGTCTACATTAAATGCAACAAGGCATCTGTTCTGAGTTTTTTTTTAATGTTGAGCCCACGGTGGGGGGGGGGGTCCAGACCCCCTCGGACCCCCCCCCCTAAATACGCCACTGAAAACCCATAAAAATACTTTAAAAACAAAGGGAACGAGAGCTTCACAAAATATCAAAATATCATATTTGCCAATATTCTTCTGATAATGGTCATCTTATAATATAAACAGAAACAAAGAACTAAAAAATAATAATAATAATAATAATAGTAATAAATAAAATCATTTTAAATTTTAACAACTAAAAATAAATGATTTGCTAATGAAATTTAAAATATTACCATATTGCCAAATGGCCAAATGTACACTTTTGCCTCTGGGAACTACTGGGAGAGTGGGAAGGGGGCGCCGTTTGGGAAAGGATTCAAAGGGCGGGGGGGGGGGCGGTCGCCCCCCCTGGCCCCCTGCACGCTACGCCACTGGATTACAGGGCTGCAAATAAAATATACCAAAACATGCATCGGGATAATGTGGCCCAGTTAGATGTGTTTAAATGGATCATAGTAAAATAAAGTTATTTATCAAGATACATCACTACTCCATACTTACTGAAAATACGAAATACCCGGTATTTTACCCCTATTTGAACATAATAAAATCATACAACGATTTTTACTACTCATTGTATATATTGTGCAATCCAAGTATCCGAGTCCCTAAAAGTACAAACACAAAAACTAGAAGTCCGTAAATATTAAACACCCACAATCCACAATAGCAAAGAAAACAACAAGGAATCCACATAGAAAACAACAACAACAAAAATGGCGCCCAGAGGGTTCTGGAGTGTATTTAAAGAATGTCGCTAAAGAAGAACAGGCTGATAACAAGGGGTTTGTGCGCATGTCTAATCCTGCTGGAAGGTAGGCATGTGACCGGAGAGCCGTGCGCTCAGACGTATTTTTTCACCCATAAAACTTAACTTTTGTTTTGCGCACGAGATAACGTATCTAAAGGTTATTGTCTATGGATATACTTAGTAGTGGTATTCAAGTGCGTAAGTCCATTATCTATGGTGGTGGTAGTGGATGTCAGGAATCCAAATAGTTAGGTCTCGTTGTTGGTCGACTATTTGAGGCAGCGACGAAACACTAGGTACCTTCCGTTACGATGGTTTTAGAGGTTTTTGGCTACACCCACACCCCGCAAACTGTCAAAAATCACCGCTTTTTCATATGAGGAGGAGGGGTATGTATTGAATGTCCTAAAAAACCTGTAAAACCATTTTTTCGGAATCAGCACCATCGAAAACGAGGTTGGGGGAGTAGGTTTCGTCGCTGAATCAAATAGTCGACGCCTTTTGGTTTCCTAACATCCACTGTGGTGCCGGGTTACCGTGATACCCAAATGTAGTAATATATACAAAGAGGAAACTACGCTTCGTAAAATATTTAATTTTTTTTTTCGACCGCGCCTTTACCTATTTTTTTACGGTTATTTATTTATGACTTTTATTTCTAGAATTCCACAATGGAAAATCCTCAAAAAACAAATCAAGACTACAAAATGTTGTGGCAAATTAAGCCTTCAGGAAAACATGGAACGCATCAACGAGACGTCTGAATCTATTAACTGCGCAAGAAACTATACCAAAGAGATGTTGCATTAGATGTAATAGTTGTAAATACTCACTAGGTACTTGTAATATTTATTAAACTATAATAAATACACTAACATGTTCCAGCGGATTTACCCTAATATTAAACGGTTATAGTAGCTTATTTAATGAGTGGTAATAATGACAATCACTTAATGATATTTGACAGGCTAAATCCGAGTAGATAAATCATCACAACGTGTCAGTGAAATCATGTTATCTGTGACCTAAATGATTAGAGCTTATTACATCGTTCATTATGAGTTTGAATAACGTAATAAGATTCATTACCACACTAGTAATATAACGAAGCTTATTATATCACTAGTCATCTCTTAACGTAACTAACTTTTTGACACACATGTTAAAATGACTTTAAATTCTCAAAAGCATGTAAATAATTTTTTATTAAAATGTTCGTAGTTGACAAAATATTGTACAATACACGTGCACTACGGCATATCACAGCACTCGTAAGATTACCACTCATAATTATAATAATGCTCATACCGCATTTGTGACGTAAATAAATATTAAAAATACCAAATTATTTATATTATATCGCACATATACAGTGTGTCCAAAAAAGTATGCAACATATGGGAAAGATTTTTATTACCGGTTTCTCAGAAAATTTTATTCTTGATAAAAGTTGGTGCATGCCATAAAATTATAAACGCATATTTTATGTTTCACCTGCGGCTAATAGTAAGGGAGCAAATGCCATTTTTTCTAAATTGCTCTAAGACTGGACTTGACCGTACTAGGTGAAAATGATAAATAAATTATTAGGTATTTCCACTCGTATAAATAGAGTTGGATTCTGTTATAATTTTTATTAGAACCCAAGCTGGCTAACATGTGTTTAAATATGCGTGCAACACGCTAATATCTAAACCCACCCGTATCATTGAAAAGTTTTAAAAGTTTTGCAACTACTTAATACATTTTTATAATAAACACATGATTAAGATATTTGATTAATATATTAAAATCGCGTAAATAAAAAATCGACCAGAGGCGTACCGTTTAGGGGAAAATAGATATTAAGAAAAAAAATAAAAATTTGAGGCACATAACTCAAATTTCGTATTTGGACTAAGTTTTTTATTTGCAAAAACATTTCCATACAAATTTTTGTTGTATTTGTACTAATTAAGGTACTTTACTCTTAAGGCCATTTCGAAAAAATGGCATTTGCTCCCTTACTATTAGCCGCAGGTAAAATATGAAATATGCATTTATAGTTTTAAGGCATGCACCAACTTTTATCAGGAATAAAATTTTCTGAAAAATCGGCAATAAAGAAGTTTCCCATATGTTGCATACTTTTTTGGACACACTGTATATATAATGTGTCCTAAATTTAACGCTTATCATTGAAATATCGGTTCTAAAGTACGAATATGGGTGAATTATAAGTTTGCTGTCTATATACCATTCCAAAACTATTAAAGGACATATTAGACTTTTGTATAGGAAACTTATTACTCTACACGTTAGAACAATAAAACACAGCGTGTTCCATTTGCGAAAATCGATTTTTATCTACACATTTGATATAATTTAAAAAACTGTTTGCAAAATGTGAAACAAGATATGAAATCAAAAGATCAATGTCTTGGTTAAAAGTTATTAAAATTTAAAATGCATATCTTTATTATTTTTAAAGTTACCGAACTTTCTTTTCGTTAGGGTTTAGCATAAAAATTTTTTTTATAATTTTTATCTCAAAAACGGTTCAACCAGTATACGAGTAGATTGTTATCAACAAAAACTAACTTATGTTGGGTTGCACAAAGGTTTTTAATAATTAACTAACCAGCAACTTTGACGATGACATAAGTGACATCACATTGGCATGCATTATTTACTCACATCAAAGCGCCTGTTTAGCAAGTCAAAAATTACGCTAACTTGGACGCTTTGATTGTGAGTAAATAATTTCTGCCAATGTCAAATGTCACTTATGTCATCGTCAAAGTTGCTGGTTAGTTAATTATTATTAAGAACCTTTGCATATTAGACTGTGGCATGTGGCATCCAAAAGTACGTAAATACAGGGTGATTCAGGACGAAATGGCAATCTTTTAGGTACCTACGTATTCGAGGATCCAAAATAAACATAAAACATAAATAATTTATTAAAAATTTTAATTTGAATATTGTTAACCCCTGTATTTCGGTAACGGCCGGGAATAGGACCCATGTTAATAGAAAGTTTTATGTTTATTTTGGGTACCTGAATACGTACCTAACATATTGACATTTCCTCCTGAATCACCCTGTATATAGGGTATTCTATTTAAAATCCTAAAGTTGACACAAACATCCGGTAAAGCCCGGACAAACGTCAAAATAAAATACCTATTTTAAAAGTTTATGTTAAAAATAAAAAACATCGTCCATAAGTCTGACAAAATGTTCTCGTCCTTTTCATGTTTTTGATGTTTATTTTTAATATTTTTTAAATAATTTTGCTTCATGTGAGCAATATTCGCCCACTATTTTGTTTTGAGTAAAATGTTTATGAGAAAAAAAACCGGCATACCCTAAGGATCAAAATACGCATATTTTCGGTACATCTTACTTCGGCAATACAGGGTGATTCAAAAGTACTTTGACAAACTTCGGGAGGTAATTGCCGGCAATATTTTAAGATGAAAAGTTCTTGTAAACAGTGGTCCTTGGCGACTTCGTTACGGAGATACAGGGTGTTAAAATGTTAAAAGGAATAGTAATAATTTTTAAATAACTCCTTAACGAGTTATTTTTTTTTATGAAATTATTGAATTAAATAAGCATCTAAAGACACTTATTTTCAAAGTACAACACGTTCGTAAATTTAACCAGTGGCGTCGGTACAAAATGTTACTATCATATTTTTTGTGAAAACTATGCTACACCACTGGCTTATTTTATTTTAACTTTTTTCTTATACCTCCCGAAGTTTGTCAAAGTACTTTTGAATCACCCTGTATAACGAGAAAAACCTGATTTTTCTATTCGATCATGTCTGTTATACTCTCTCGCGGACATCTCTCGAACTTGGAAATAATTTCCAGCGATTTCTCTTGGCGGTATTTACCAACAATATTTTTTTCCTAAAGCTGTAGGGTTAACGGTCTCTATGTCTTATTTGTCCGTCCGGTATATCTATGTACAGTGTTATCAATTTAGTTTGTCCCACTTTTAAGAGCCTGTAACTTTTTTGTATTTTGAGTTAGCGAGCTCATTCAAGAAACAAGATGTACCATTTCTAGCCAAGTTTTTATGAGTGTTGTCAAAAATGACAGTAGGTGTCACATGTCACATTTAAAAGCAAAAATTTATATTTTTTAAATGGGACACCCTGTATATTAGAGGCGCATTAGATGGTCCCTTTTCTTCCGATTTCAAAAATATAACACACATATGCATTATTTTCTTCATTCCACCAAACATTGACAAAAATATGAAAAAATATATTATTGTTAAAAAGCATCAAGATAGCTATGCAGTTGTTTTGGTTGTTAGCTTATATTATGATCAATGAAACACGACACATTGAAACGAATAAAATATCTCAAGTTAGTTACTTTTTACATACAAAATAACTTTTCTTCAATATTCGAAACGATTAATAATGCTGAAAATGAAAGACTGAAATATAAATGAAGATAAAATCCATAGCAACCAAAACAGTTGCATAGCTATCTTGATGCTTTTTAACAATAATATATTTTTTCATATTTTTGTCAATGTTTGATGGAATGAAGAAAATAATGCATATGTGTGTTATATTTTTGAAATCGGAAGAAAAAGGACCATCTAATGCGCCTCTAATATACAGGGTGTCCCATTTAAAAAAAATTAAATTTTTGCTTTTAAATGTGACATGTGACATCTACTGTCATTTTTGACAACACTCATAAAAACTTGGCTAGAAATGGTACATCTTGTTTTTTGAATGAGCTCGCTAACTCAAAATACAAAAAAGTTACAGGCTCTTAAAAGTGGGACAAACTAAATTGATAACACTGTACCTATTACTTTAATATTTCGATGAATTTAATTAAAATGAGTTAAATGATTAAAAACGAAAGTATTAATCTAATAGTTTTTTTATTTAAGAGGGCATCATCGCTTTTACTCGCCACATGCATTTATACCATTTACTCGAAACCCTCTAAACTTTTTTTGTATCACAGGACAGCTAAAGGTTCAATCGTTGTCTGTCTTGTAATAGATTTTTAATTTAAGCCTTTCTTTCAGAGAAAATAATTTTTAAAGATGGCCTTTTTTATACTAACACAAATTATAGTATATTTTAAAAACGAAAAGATAATCGGAAAATGTGCTACATGAGAGACATAGTTTAAGGATAGGTCTTTGAATATTTTCACTTTGAAGTAAATCGTAGGTGCTGTTTCGGAGAAATTCGGTGACAGCGGAGGGCAAAAAAATTGGATTTATTTCACATGCGATTATGTCCTCTTAAAGCTTTTATTGTTGTGTGGACTATGATAAATTATGATAGATTGGCTAGATCATCATATCGCTGCTCCAGAACAATATCGACTTAACCGCGAAACCACCAACTTTACAGGAGAGGCCCATAAAAATTTTAATTAATTATTAACATAATTTTGAAGCAGAAGGAATAATTAAATTAATTAAAAATATAGTTCTTAAAATTCATGGTGGATTTTGTAGTTACGTCGTTATACAGTTTGACCAGTAAAGTCCGCATCATATGGGATTTTTTTTTTATTAATAACTATATTCGAAATTTGACTTTGGCATCAAGTTCTGCTTCGATCGAGATAAAAATTAAGCAAAAAAATAGTAGTCACGTGAATCGCATTATCTGTCAAATTTTAATTTTTTCCAAAAAATAATTGAAAAGTGGGGTTATTTCTAAAATTATCGAAAAAAGTTATTAGAAAAAAAATTTTTAAATGCAGTTTCTAGCCCACATGCAAATTTTAGCTGCATAAGATAATTTTGATTTTTTACCCGCATATTTTGTAAATTGAATCACTTTTGCAAAATAAGACTCAACGCAACCTACATAAAACTTCTTAGTTTTGACAATGCTTTATTTCAGATATATTTTCTTTAAAGTAGCGCCATATTAAATGTGTGTTTTTCTACAAAATCAAAATTGGGCTTTTAAAATTTGGTCGCATGTGATGCAACCTTTATTTGTTTTTGACCCTGTACAAGCGCGGATTTCGGGGAGGGGTAGGGGGGTAATCCCCCCCCCCCCCCCCCTCCTGGATCCTAAACCCAACCAAACTTGAGTGTCCTCTTATACTTATAAATATTAAAAAATCCTTTAATAGATTTAATTTTATAAATGTGTTTTTACTAAGTATTTGATTAATATTATGTTTCTTTTATTCTCTTTATAAGTTCCTGTAAATTTTGTTGTAGGTTGTAGGTTGGTACCTATAGTACCTAATATTATAAATAGTTATTTATGCAACTAGTGCAAAAAGTGTAAGTTTATTGCACACGGCATAGAAGTTATTCACCGAGACGTAGTCGAGGTGAATAATATGCCATGTGCAATAAGCACACTTTTTGCACATGTTACATACACTATTTTTTCTACGATCGTTTTTTTATTTAACAAAAAAAGTTTAAAATCGCTCTGTATTACCTCTCCTTTGCGTGCAAAAGTTGTAATTCAAATTTGGCAATGGATCATAGATACCTTTGACTTCAACATAATAAAATTATGGCGCCCTGTCAGCGTGAATTCTATTTCGATAGGGTATTGACGGTGTGCAACGCACAATACACATACTATAAACAAATTGTTCGTTTCCTAGGTAATTTACTTTATTGCACTAGGGCAAAAAGTACTTTTTCTAATTTTGTATCATAACAAATCTATTACGATACGCATTTGCGTATCGTAATGAAGCTATTTCGATACGCGTTTTTTCTTTATTTGATTTTGGTAACATTTAAATGTTTATTTCATTGACTTGCGCGGCCTTTGTGATTTACGAGAAAACCCATTTTTCGCAGAGGAAAAATAGCTTGATAACCTACTTTTTTTAATCTGTGTGAATAAAAGTCATGTATGTTGGTTGTATAAATCTATAAATCAATCTTTTGTAGATGCTTCAAGCTATCATTTTCTGCCAAATCCTATCCAAAATTCAATCTACTAACCTTCCAATGTCGATTTTAACTTCAACTTTATTTGAATTTTCCATCTTCCCTATACTAAATTGCAATGCCGTGACGTAAAATCACGTCTTTTGAAATTCGAAAAAAAGTAGCAAAATCGCCCGAATTTCCGAACGCTCTGTATATGTACCGAATGTACAAGAATCACACAACGTATTCCGTCCAATTTCAAATCTCATATCGCTAAAATAACTTTAGAATCTCGTGGTGAAAATGGGTCAATAAATCAAAAAATTACAGTTCGCAAAATAATTTTTGTTGTCCAGAGGCTACTACGATAAAAAATAGTATTACCAACATAAAATTTAGACATAAAAATTAACAAAATTTGAAGGATTTATTTTCTTTTTAAATATGTGTTTTTTATTGAAAAAACTACAAATTAGAAAAAATAGTATAACGTACGTGTTATATAAAGCAGTTTTAAGCACTTGTCCCGTTATAAAACTCGCCGCAAGCAGCTCGTTTTTTAACATGGACGCGTGCTATAAAATGATGCTTTATAAAACGTGTACGTTAATATACTATTATTGCATAGTATGCAATAAAGACCTACTTTTGTCATTAGAAATTCATACACAAAATGACATTTTTTGAACGATCGTAGAAAAATAATGTTTCGCTAATGTAATGGTTTGTTTATTTTTCAATAATTATTTGACAATTTGACACTAAAAATATAGGTACTTAAAAGATATGGGTTAACTATAACTATATTAAAAAAATATCTTTGAGATTCAATTACCCCCCCCTAGATTTTGACCCAGATCCGCGCCTGACCCTGTATAAGGTAACTTCATAAAATAAGTATTTTTGAAAACGTAGTTTGTGTCTGAAAGTAATACACCTTAATATTAAGACAAAAAAGAACACAGTGTCATCAGTAAAGTGTTCATGAAGTGGAAAATAAATTTTAGTGGTGTGTAAAAAATCAAAATTATCCGCATGTGGGCTAGAAACTGCATTTAAAAAAACTTTTTCTAATAACTTTTTTTGATACTTTCAGAAATAACCCCACTTTTGAATTATTTTTTGGAAAAAATTAAAATTTGACAAATAATGCGAATCACGTGACTACTATTTTTTTGCCTAATTTTTATCTCGATCGAAGCTTGATGCCAAAGTCAAATTTCGAATAAAGCTATTAATAAAAAAAAATCCCATATGATGCGGACTCTACTGGTCACACCGTATCTCCAAAATGAAACACGATAAATCTCAGTTGTCTCAATACATACTTATCATGTCAAGAAAGACGCAAAAAACACTTACGTCGTTATTTCTCCTAAAGAAAGTGTACCGTTTTACACTCCAGCAGTAGGAAACTGTACTTACGACATTATTGCAGCGATTTTATCAACAAATATTTCGCACAAGTGTCGTTGGTGTTGTTCCAGAAAGTTAGCGCAAAGGAGAATAATGGAATAACGACGCAACAACTTCCTTCTGGCGCTCAAGTACTACAGTTGTGGCCATTTTAAACCAAATAAAATGGAGTTTTATTTATGTCTTGGTGCAGTTAACTCGTTAAAAAAAATTGCAATTAACTACGTCGATATTGTTCTGAAGCATGAATATTATCGCCTCAGAAATGTGTGTTAGCGATTGGTACAGACCCTTTAGAGACCCGGTGTAATCACTTTATAATTGACAGTATTCTCAATTTTGGTACAGAATATAAAAAAATAAAAGGGTAATCCGCGGACTGTTATCTACATAGGTATAATATAAATGTATAATAATAAATGTGACATACGCACAAAACTTTATGTAAAATTTTGTGAAGCAAGAACATATTTTATAAAATTATTTATTTTAAGATACTTACTCGCATCATGTGATAGCGATAAATGGCCTTCTATGTGAATTAATTTAGGTTATATTATCTAGTGAATCTCTAGGCCGTTTGTCGTACCTACAGTTAAGTTTTGTACTTCGCTTAATAAATGTACTGTTGTTTGTTTATTTGTAGTTTAAAATTTTTATTAATGTTATCAGCTAAGCATTGGTTTTATCAGTACCTTTAAAGACTTTCGCAGCTTGGGTTATATTTTTAAAATCACTTTAATTACTGGTAAATATTTCCGGTTAAACGTTCATAATCATCTTTTTAACTTACCTACCACTTGTGTATGTATGTTTTATGCCAGAGTTTTAAGGAAATTTGATTACATTCTTTTCCCACGACCACCTATGAAAATGAGAAAAAAAGAACAGTTAACTTGGCTAAAAAGTGCTTTATAGCACACGAGTGTTGAAATATTTGGCTGAGGAATTTGACAACAAAACGATTTAAAAAAATAGCAAACTTACGGGACCTTTTGGGCGAATTGGGGTGTTGAGGTAAAGTACACTAGGGCATTACTGCAAATAAAAAAAAACTATTTTCGTTAATTCTGGGAACCATTAGGAGTTTTTATGATAAAGAATATAAAAAAAAAGAAAATAGGTCAGGCAAACCACTGAACATAGACAAAGGAGATGCCACACTCACCCACTAAATATGTCAAATGAGTTGAGCCACACAAAAAAAAGGGTTTAACTAGAACATAAATGGAATACCGATTTATAATTTAAGTTCGATTTTTGAAATTATCTTATCAGGGATTGAATATACAGTGTGTGTATAAAGTCTGGAAACGGCTTAATAACATCACAATTTACTGGCCGATTTAAACCAAATTTGGTACAGTTGTGTAAGAGGATCTAACGCACCGAATGACGATATTGGCGTTGTTGCCAGCTTTTTAGTTTGTCTGGAATTCGAACGAATTTTATATTTTTAAATATAACACCCAGTATATTTTTTCATTTGTAGTTTTTACATTAAATTTGTTACACTTTTGGTATAACATACTTTGTTCATAATATCAGTAGTTTTCGAAATAACGACGTGTTTTGAAAATATCAACAAATTGTGTTTTATTTATTAATAAATAAAACACCAGTTCAGTTTTGATGTTAAGTCATAAAAGCTGTCATTTTTACATGCAAAAATGTCTTTAACTGAAAGTGAAAGAATTACAATTCTTAATGATGAGAGGATATGGCGATAGGGTCAGATCTTACGAAGAGGTTAAAAATCTATTTAATGACGCATTTCCAAACCGAAATCCAATTTCAAAAGCAACTGTTCTAAAAACTGTCCGACGGTTCGAAGAAACTGGAAATTGTAGAGATAGGCGACGATCAGGACGACCAGTAGTAGTAGATGAAGAGAAAAGTTTAGAAATTTTACAACATGTTGTTGAAACCCTGTTTCTTCATTAAGAAAAATTTCTCAAGTAAGTGACGTCTGCTTCAAATCCGTCCATAATGTTTTAATTAAACATAAATATCACCCTTTCAAAATACATGTAGTTCAAGAGTTATCAGAAGATGATTATGAGCGAAGAATTGAATTTTGTGATATTATGATGTCAAGGTTTGACCAAAATAACCAGTTTTTCAAATTTATAGTATTTTCGGATGAAGCAACATTTATGTTAAATGGTAAAGTCAATAGACACAATTGTAGGTTTTGGGCAAATGAAAATCCCCACTGGATGATAGAAGGCCATACACAACGCCCTGGAAAATTGAATGTGTGGGCTGGGCTTCTGGGTAACCACAAGATCGGTCCATTTTTTATTGATGGAAATTTGACATCACAACTTTACCTTGAGCTCTTGGAAACGCAAATAGTGCCTACTATACGAAATGTGATGGGTCCAAATTATGCAAGTACATTCTTCCAACAGGACGGAGCTCCTCTCCATTTTGGTCGAAACGGGCGCGAATTTTTGAACAACACTTTTCCGAATAGGTGGATCGGTAGAGGGGGTACAATCGAGTGGCCACCTAGGTCCCCTGATTTGTCGCCTAACGACTATTTTTTATGGGGACACTTGAAGAACAGAGTTTATACCACAAAACCTCAAGATTTGGCCGATTTGCAGCGTCGAATTTTGGACGAATTTGAATTAATAACGCCAGAAATGATTTACAACACAATTGAAAAATTTTATTTTCAATTAGCAAACTGTCAAGCTGTACAGGGAAAACAGTTTGAACATTTAATATAAAAAATATATTTTTTCTAAATTGTACTAGTTATTTCGAAAACTACTGATATTATGAACAAAGTATGTTATACCAAAAGTGTAATAAATTTAATGTAAAAACTACAAATGAAAAAATTTACTGGGTGTTATATTTAAAAATATAAAATTCGTTCGAATTCCAGACAAACTAAAAAGCTGGCAACAACGCCAATATCGTCATTCGGTGCGTTAGATCCTCTTACACAACTGTACCAAATTTGGATTAAATCGGCCAGTAAATTGTGATGTTATTAAGCCGTTTCCAGACTTTATACACACACTGTATATCCATACAATGTTTAAGAATAAGGGACAAGTAAATGTGCTTTATGTAAGTAAATTTAGTTTAATAAAAATGTGAGCATTATTCAAAACAGATCAAATATAGGACTTTCACAATTAACAAGCTACCGATGTTTAACTCCATTTTTATCTATCTACAATTATTGAGGTGAGGACTTCTTAGAAGATGAGTTTATTATTATTAGGTTTTGTTGTAATTTGTACGACCTATACCTAGGTATTCTGTTAATAAAAGGATGCGAGGAGCTAAAAAATCAGGAACAAAATTTATTCACTGTACAATAAATCGATAGTAGGATGAGCGTATGCTAATAGGAGAAAAAGTTAGTATTTTTATTTAAAACTTGGCATAGACCTAAAAAAAAGTCTATTACATGAACTAGATAAGTTAAAATATGTAAAATGGGCATTGTTTTTTTTTTGTTTTAATATAGACGCATCTGTTGGAATCCGCCTTAAAATTTGCAACTCTAGTGTTAAAATAACTTTTCAAGTCTAGTGTTGAAATAATTTGTTTAACAGAATGGTTGTACCGGGTGTCCCACTAAGAATAGCTCTCGGCCGTATCTCAGAAAGTGTTAGTCGTATGGTTTGCGGAAAATTTTTTTTTAGTAAAAGCGGCCATGAGAAATTGCTGGAAATTATTTTTAAGTTCCTCATTTTGCCGCAAGAGGGCACAATTAAATTTTTTTTTTAATTCTAAATTTCTCCGAAAATTCCCATATTAAGGTATAACTCTGATTACATCATCGAAAAGCTTAGACAATTCTGCACCATTTTGGTTAAAGGCTCGTTGGCGTACCGACCTTAAAAAGAGTGGGGAAAGCTATTGAATGTGTAAACATTAAAATCGCTGTAACTTCTAAACGACTTATCCGATTTTACTAAATTTAAGCTTGTTTAGAAGAGAAAGGTAAGTATCTTCAATCGCCGTATCTAACAGTACACGATAGTGTTTATTAAAATTGCTAGAGGGCGCAATTTGTAATAATAACAGTTTTTTCGGTTTTTTCCCGAAAATTCAAATCATACGGTTTAACTATGATATCATAATCGAAAAGTAGATGAAATTTGCAAGAAAAGATGTGAAGACCGCAGTTCGATATCCTTGGTTGTTTCAGAGTTATCGCCAAAATAATAATTATTAATACAAATAGCGCCCTCTAGCAATTTTATTAGAAACTACCGTGTACCATTGGATGCGACAATTGAAGGTACTTCCAAACAAGCTTAAATCTAGTAAAATCGGATAAGTCGTTTAGAAGTTACAGCGATTTTAATGTTTACACTTTCAATAGCTTCTCCCACTCTTATCAAGTGAAAGTGTAAACATTAAAATCGCTGTAACTTCTATCCGATTTTACTAAAATTAAGCTTGTTTGGAAGAGAAAGGTAAGTAACTTAAATTGTTGTATCCAATGGTACACGATAGTTTCTAATAAAATTGCTAGAGAGCGCAATTTGTATTAAAAATTATTGTTTTGGCAATAACTCTGAAACGAATAAGGATATCGAACTGCGGTCTTCACGTTTTTTCTTGCAAATTCCATCTACTTTCCGATTATGATGTCATAGTTATACCGTATTATTTGAATTTTCGGGATAAAATCGAAAAAACGGTTATTATTACAAATTGCGCCCTCTAGCCATTTTATTAAACACTATCGTGTACTGTTGGATACGGCGATTGAAGATACTTACCTTTCCCTTCCAAACAAGCTTAAAGTTAGTAAAATCGGATAAGTCGTTTAGAAGTTACAGCGATTTTAATGTTTACACATTCAAAAGCTTCCCCCACTCTTATCAAGGTCGGTACGCCAACGAGCCTTAAACCAAAATTATGCAGAATTGTCTAAGCTTTTCGATGATGTAATCAGAGTTATACCTTAATATGGGAATTTCCGGAGAAATTTAGAATTAAAAAAAAAATGTAATTGTGCCCTCGGCGAAATAAGGAACTTAAAAATAATTTCCAGCAATTTCTCATGGCCACTTTTCATAAAAAAAAATTTTTTCGCAAGCCATACATACGACTAACCCTTTCTGAGATACGGCCGAGAGCTATTCTTAGTGGGACACCCGGTACTTACCTACAGAATTTTAAAAATAAATCAAACTTTTTTTGATAATTTTTTATGGTCGTAGGAAAAATTGTGTCCAGTGATTTTCTCAAACTCGGAGAACCTCCACACTCAGCTTACGCCTCGTTTGAAAAGTACCACTTTCAACACTTATTATGTAATGTACTATTAGGTCACTTTTTTTATTAGTATCTTGTCTGCGACACTCCAAAAAATGTATGAGATCCTTGACAATACCCTAGAAATTAAATAACATAAAAAACTTTTTTTATTAGATTTGGCGTAGCCAACTTAGGTCCATAGTTGTTAGCCTTAGTCCTAAAGGTTGCTAAAGCTAAAAACAATTTCTATCAGCCAAAATAAAGAGTATTTCCTTTGGTTCATTTCTATTAGGAATAAAGAAAGGTACGGGCGTACGATAGAAAATTTTTATTTGGCCAACTGGCAGCGTTTTGGAAGTATCTGTCTATATTTATTGACGCAACTTGAAGAGGGACCCCTACTTGTAAAATGCAAATTCTGGCACTAAATCAGGTACTTTACAGACCTCTGGTACTGTCTAGTAGTATTGTTTTGTTATAATGTTTACATAACATTTTTTAATTAAAACAGGGAGATTAAAAGACTAATATAAAAATTCATGGTTTTAGCCATCAGATTATTCCAATTAAAAAATTAACGATAACGTTATTACTGTACAAACCCTGTATATTTTCAAAAGTAAATACTAGTAACGCATATATATTTCGTTTTCTCCGAAAAGCAACCAAATATCCGTTTTTGGGTAGCCATTACCTGTTAAGTAAAAAAAAAATTTGATAAATTAACAAAAGCAGAAAACGAAATTTTGACAAATTTGCCCATATTTATTTTTCCGCTTTTATAAATTCAAACGTTTTAACCGTATAACTGTAAGTAATATATATATAAAAGATGGGTTATTGGACAATTTTCGATAAAACGAGAAATTAACGAAATATTGATCGAACGAAATGGCGAATGCGCCATTAGTGTCTGCTTTTAAGGTGGAATTCTCAACGTCATTCAATATATTGCCAATCTATAACCTATTTCGCCTCGTTTCTTTTAGTTTATTGTTTTATTAACTAACATTTAAATAAAATCAATATCGTCGGCATATAATTTAGGTAAAATTTGACACATTACAAAATTATCAATGTTTATTTCATTGCTAATTTGGTTTGCTGCATTGCTAGTTGTTTAAAAAAATCCTATGCTATACAATTCTTCTAAAATAATTTATGAAATTCCGTGATATGTATTTAACATGTCAATTATTATTACCCATAGAATATGCAGTCGATATTGATTTTATTTAATTTTGTATAAAAACTAGAAAAAATAACTAAATCTACGCGAAATGGGTTATAGGTTGGCAAGCATGTCGATACTCCCACCTTAACCAAAAACCAAACATTAAATTTACAATAAAAAACTAGCTTTCTTAATTATCCATTTACCACTTTAAACCAGGTCATTATCCAATTAACCAATTAAGTCTTTAATGTGTTAATTCTCCTTCCCTTATTTTGCGTTTTACTACTGATTGAGAAAAATGGTCCAAATGCTCCAAAAGTCTTTAAACTATTACTTTAAATACCTAAAAGCCAATTTTGCCAGTATTATGAATGGGCCTTTTAGAAAATTAAGAAATATAAATAATTTGAAAGGAAAATGTTGAGATTTATTTGTTCCTTGTCTGGCGTATAAGCATTTTTGAGTTAGGGCGATGACACCCACGGCGTGTGTGTGTGTATGTGACTGCTGGTAGTGCAAGGTGCAAGTCAGTTGGTTTTAGTGGTTTAGTTTTAATACGTATCAAATGGAGATTAGGCAGTTGAAGTGCGGTCACGAACGTTAACGTATACGTACAAATTGACAGCTACGCATGCGCAGTAATCAAATTTTGACGTACGTGTTTTAAGCAGTTCAACGGGCGTACGTTACCTTGCGTTGTTTAAGGCTGGATCCACAAACATCCGTGATACGCATCCGTTGTGTACCACATGATTAATCTGAACCAATAAAATTTTAGGGCCCTAAAATTTCATTGGTTCATATTAATCATGTGGTACAGAACGGATGCGTATCACGGATGTATGTGGATCCAGGCTTACGGGCGTGAAAAATGAACGTTCCGTTACCCGAAGGATCTCCGAATATAACCGATTATTTCCGAAATGTCATTTTTTGACAAACAGTTTTTTCTGTGGTTCTAAATGAATAACTTTTTCTAACCACAAAACATAACAAACAAATCCCAAATAATTTTGCAGTAGGTAATCAAAAAAATCAAAATTTATCAACAATCCGAGTTATTTGTTTTTTAGTTAAAATATAAAAAGTATTTTTATTATCGTAGGTTTTGTGATTCAATTGTGATTTTAGTTTATCAGAGATACCTTTGAATTTTTTTTTCTCTATAAGTTTAGTATAGATTTAGGTTTGTTATCGATGGTATGTTCCATTTTATTTGTATTTTTAGAAGATTTAAAAATAAAACAAGGTTTTATACTCTTTCATGCTCCTTTTTGCTTTTCTTCCTTCTTTATGCAATTTTCTTAACTTTTAAAAAATTAACAGAAAAATAAAGGTAAAAAATTAACATAATGATATGACAAATGTCAAATTTGCATTTTTTGTAGGTTACGTTAACGGACATAGAAGATAAGCACTTCAACTAAAATTCTTTCCACCGGTTCGTCACGTTAACTCCTCAAATAACGTGCATACATTTGCTTACGTATTGGTTGTACTTCAACTGCCTAATGCCCATAACGAGGCTAGAATAAAAGAACGAGATTGTACTAGACTTCATGAAACCATGTTTTTAGATTAGAAACGATCACTATACACAAGCGCTTTGACTATTTTTAACACAAAAACTGATTGCAGAGAGATGAAATCAGGGCCGGATTTACGCCTAGGCCCACTAGGCCCAGGCCTAGGGCGGCAAATTTCGTAGGGGCGGCAAATTCCAGACAATTCGAATATCACCGAGTCTTATTACGCATTTTAACTACAGTTCGATTTACAAAAATGACAACCCGCGCTGCCCTCTAGCCTATTACCTAATTTCACTTAATCTAATTCAAATCCGCTCGTCTAATTTTCCGCCATCGCTGCGGGTTGCAATCATAGACAATTTACCTTTAGATACCTACAGCTTATCTCCTGCGCAAACAAAAGTTACTTTTTATGGGTGAAAAAATACGTCCGAGCGCATGACTCGTCGGTCAGCTGTCTTCATTCGGGGAACCTTCGTGCGTGCGCACAAACCTCGTGTTATCGGCCGTCCTACTTTATCGACAATAATCGACGCGCTCAAGAATACTCTCCAGAACCGGCTCGGCCGCCATTTTTGTTGTTGTGTTTTAAGGTTTCTCTTTTCTGCGGATTCCTTGTGGTTTTCTAAAGTTTTCAGCTATCGGATCGGCTATCGTGAATTGTGGGACTGGTGTTTAATATTTATGGATTTCTGGTTTTTGTGTAGTTTAGTTAGTGAATTGTGTTTGTGCTTTTAGTGACTCGGATTGTAATATAAACAATGACTAGTACTAGTTGCAGCCGTTGTATAATTGTATTATGCCCAAATAGGGGTAAAATAAACCCTCTATGGTGGCATATGAGCAAGAATTTAAATTTTAAAGCCCGGACCTGTCTATTTTCCCATTCGTCAAACGATAATGTTGCAGTGCGCATGTCTAATAGTTCCCAGTTTTGTTTACATGCGCGAGGCCATAAAACTGCCACATTCGTGATTATTGTTTGTTTATCTAAAGGTAAATTGTCTATGGTTGCAATTACCGCATGGCGACACGACTGAGTTTGCGTTCGCGTGTTGGTTTTACGTGAACGGTACCAGAAGTTGCGCCGGTTGCACGCTGCGTTTGCTTGTGTTTATTCTTTTGTTTTAACTTGTTTTAGACTTAAATTTTCCCTACAAAAAAACATATGAAAATATAATTGTACGTCGCAAACCTTTGTAAATTTGCATTTACATAACATAAAATTAATAATTTTTACTTGTGGCTTTGCCTTTGCCTGTATGATGCTATTAATGGTATCGTCAAAGTATTGTAAACATAAAGACCAATTTATGTCATATAATGACGTAACACAGCATTAGTTTTTGAACAATTTTCATATTTGTGTCTGTGCTTTTTTGTTTCTTTGTTTGAAATATTGTTTTTTAGAAATATATGGTTAACTCAAAGAAATTGAAAAATAATTTTTTTTTTTTTTGAGGTATTGTGTTTTTTAATATTTGTAGTAAATTGTTAAACATTTAATATGATATTCTAGGTGGGGGCGGCAGGCGCGTATTTGAGGGGGGTAATGGGGGTAGCTACCCCCCCCCCCCCCCATCCCAAAAAATAAACACTGACAAATCAGTAAAAAGAGGCGTAACACCCAAAAAATTGCGCTACTATTCCTTCTTTCTGCTTTAAAACCACGTCACATTGTTGAAAAAAGGGCGTGGCATCCAAAAAATTTTCGCCTGCGGCGCTGTATTTCCCCTTGCCCCCTCCCGCCCAAAACTGACAGCTGAATACGCGCCTGGGGGGCGGCAACATTTCTTTGGGCCTAGGGCAGCGGTTTCCATAAATCCGGCCCTGGATGAAATGGTTGACAACAGGGTTGTAATTTTGTCCACTTTTTTTGATTTTGTCCAGGACATGGACAAAATTGGACAAAAACGGACAAAATCGGACAATATTGGACAAAATCAAATTTCATTACATTTTATTAAATTTGTTGATTTAGGCAACCCAAAATACACGTTTGTATTGTGTATTATATAAACAATAAATACCAAATTAAAAATTCCAGAAAATGGCTATTTGTTATTTCATTATAGGGCCTTAAGGTGGGAGTATCAACATGCTTGCCAACCTATTTCGCGTAGATTTATTTGTTTTTTAGCTTTTATACAAAATCTAAAGAAAATCAGTATCGACTTGATATTCTATAGGTAATAACTGACATATTTAATAAATATCAAGGAATTTCATAACTTATTTTAGGAGAATTGTATAGCGAAAAATATCGTGTAAGATTTTTTTAACATTATTATGTCATTGTTCTTTCACTATACAATTCTCCCAAAATAAGCAATGTAATAAATTGATATTTTTGTAATCTATCAGATACTACCTAAATAATGTACCGACGATATTGATTTTTTTTTAAATGTTAGTTATTAAAATAATAAACTCAAAAAATCAACGCGAAATAGGTTATAGGTTCGCAATAGATTGAATGATGTTGAGAATTCAACCTTAAGGTAAATTTTCATGCGTCCGTCATCCGATGGCACGATGATCCGACGGTATCCCGTTATTGTTGTTTAAGTTTTTTTTGACACCCTAATCCTAATATAATAAAGTTTTTTTAATTTTATATGTGTTTAATTTAATTTTGTACAATTTTGTCCAGAACAATTGATTTTGTCCGGACGGACATAATTGGACAAAATCGTCCAATTATGTCCACTTGGACGAATTCAACCAACCCTGGTTGACAACCAAATTGCTCGCCTCATGAATGGGCAGTTCCTGCGCAAACAGATTGCTAGGAAATTTTTAAGCAATTTAATTAGACGACTTGGTTGCTCGGTAATCGCTCAGTAAATGGCCCCTTTAGTCGTCGTGTAAAGCTTCGGTTTCCTACAAAGCGGTACCGCAAAAGAGCGGCCGTAATTTGGCGTCCGTTTTTGCCAACAGTGATAGATACTGTCGCTTTGGAGGGCGAATATTATTGGAAAGTAACATGAAATACGGTTCGATAAAATACGGCGGCAAGAGCCAGTTGACAGTTCAATTTCAAAAATTGTGTGTGGTGTTTACAAGATGGACGACCTAAGTTTGGCTATTTTAATAGTTCTTGAGGACGAATAATCGTACTATGATGATTTTACATTAAAAATTGCCTCATGAGTTCGAACAAAGTCGATTAAAATTTCAACTTGTTCGCTAGACCAACTAATTTCTTCAACCATTTCTAAATATTATTATTAAAACGATACAATCACTACACTAGCGCACCGTCAAAAATCGTGCTTGCACTATCCCAACGTACAGAGCGGCCGCTTTAGAAAATACATATATTTTTTGCGCCGAATGCTCTGGAGTAGTCTGGAGGAATACCTCAGACCACTTGGTCTGAGGGAGGAACACACTTCTATTTGCAAGTACATACACGTTTTTTCGCGGCGATGTTCGCCGTCAAATTACGGCCGCTCTTTCGCGGTGCCGTTTTGTAGGAAACCGAAGCTTAAATTGCATGGTTCTGTTCTAGGCAATTTGTGCTATGAATAGTGACTGTTTGGGAGCGTATTTAAAATCTACTATTATAGAAAAACAATAAGATACGGATACCATTTTTAAATTAAAATTTATGGTTAACAAGTAGATCTAGAACTTCCAAGTACATGCTAAATGTTGAATAAAATAACCTTTTTTAGTATACATGCTTTATCCAAAGGTGTTTTTTTGGTCTTTCTGCCTTTGACCGGATAAAAATGATATAGGGATAGGTAAGTAACAAGTTAAAAAATACGTAATAACGCAAACGGATTTTTTGATATATTATTATGTTCTGACCATGACGCCTAAAACAAAAAATTATCAACCATAAGTCTTAAACGAAAACAAATAATGGGGTAAATGTAACAGAGCCTATTACATTTACCCACTACAAACATGTTACATTAACCCCAAAACCGATTTCTCTCGGGGCAAATGTACTACATGAAATAAATCGGTCGTAAATAATGTATTTCTCATAATTTCTGATTTGAATCGATATATTGGCCCGATCTGACCGTGTAAACTCATATTTACCTGCTAATACTTTTCGTAATGTAAAATAGCCGGCACCGAAATTTGTAACACTAATTTGAAAACTCACTGCAAATTCAGGTGTTTAACTCGCAGCCATAAGCGTCTTACTGAAGTGACAAATATAGATATGCCCATTGCAGAATGGACGAGGACACTTGAACTACGAAATTAATACATGCGGCGCCATCTCACGCTCAAGGGCGTAAATTATAGGACCAAATAACACATTTACCCCAATCTTGCATTTACCCCACCTTACACCTTACTTTGTTGTTGTCGCGTGTAACTTTGTTTTTATTATTTAACTTTGTTTTTGTTACTCTTGGAAAAACATTAAATATTCAGGTACCTAATCAAAATGACGCTCAGGAGACCTTTTGATATTTCTGAGATGGATAATCTTGAAACCAATGAAGATGTGGAGCCGTTGGAATTTCATAATAAAGACTAAAGTTCTTTAATTTAATGTTCTGTAAATTTGAATTATTTACAACACAAATAATAGAGGATGGTTGCATTAATGAAACAAATAGTAAAAAAAATTTAAGTGGATTCTGAAACAACAAAAAATGCAAGAAGGCTTTGATTTAAAATATGAAATAGTTCTTGTCAATGTTTGTTTAAAGGTGGTAGACAATGAAGTAATATCAAAAAAATTACCTTGTCGGACTTCCATTGTCTTTATTTTGTTACTTAACACAACGTTTCGGTTAGTTAGTATCTCTAACCGTTTTCAAGTGTAAACTAAATTATAATTCTAAGGCTACTGTCTTAAATAGTATCCATGTGCAATGAAGCTTGATGACTCCGCCTACGTGCTTATTGGAGTGTGATAATATTTTTTTGATAGTTCTTGGCAAGTTTAAATGGGTTACATTTTGATTTCTTTAATTTTAAGGACTCTTTGTTTGATGTCGGGATTTTTCTTATTTTAAATCAAAGCCTTCTTCCCGTTTTTTATTTCACAGTCCACTTAAAATTTTACTGGAATTTGTTTCATTAACCCATTTAAAGCAACCATCTTATATGATTTGTGTTGTAAATAATTCAAATTTACAGAACATTAAATTAAAGAACTGTCTGAATGTCTTTATTGTGAAATTCCAACGGCTCCACATCTTCATTGGTTTCAAGATTATCCGTCTCAGAAATATTAAAATGTCTCCAGAGCGTCATTTTAATTAGGTACCTAAACATTTAACGTTTTTCCCAGAGTTACAAAAACAAAGTTAAAATAATAAATGTTCTGTTTTGTTGATTATGACTTTGTAGAAGATACAATACTTCTTGCCTACAAATACCGTATTAAAACGTTAGCTTATTCTTATGGAGCTTATTTTTATATTATATTTTCCATATCTCCCTACCCCCTTTAAACAAAAAGATAGAGCAAAAACTCAAAAACGAAAGTTATCCTGAATTTTCACTAGATTGACAAAATGCCACCTTTTATGCATGTTTACTGTAAGGATTTATGAGAAAATCCGGCTTTTTGTTTGCTCAGTATAGTTAAGCCCCCTACCGGCCAACCTAGAAACTAGAAAATAATTTTCAGCAATTTCTCTTGGTCACTTTTGTAATAAATATTTTTTTCCGCCCGTCGTACGGTAAACAATTTTCAAGATACAGCCAGCCGGCGTGCCTTTTTAGTTGTACCCGGTATTGTGTATAGTACAGTTGACAAAATTTAAACATTTTTTAGTAGTACCTACATTAGTTAAATAGTTAGAAGCGTCCCTATAAGAGCAGGGGGTAACACATCCCATGTTATGATATGTGATATACCTTTGTAGAGTTTTTGTATACATTTTATTTTTACTTTTAGCTTCCTCTTTCTCTCTTATCGTATTGTAAAGAATCCATACGCTAAATAAATAAATAACACATCCCATTCACTGTTCATCAACATGTGGGATTCGTAGGTTTTTGTTATTGTCAGTTATTTCTTTTTATATGTTTTTTTTATTGATACCCTATTTCGCTTATTTAAAGTACGCCTCAGCGTGTTTAAATCCCACTTTCAAAAACGCGCGTGTTTTAAAGTTACCATGGCAACATCAACAACCCGTGAAACGTGAAGTCTAAATATGTCAACTTTTGAATTATTGATTTGACAGAATTACCTTTTAACGTCAAATAAAATATTTTTTCAAGCAATAAACAACCAATGTCAACGGTGACAACAATGAATCTTATGTGACAGATTGGAAGGTATTTTTTGTTCTCCTCATTTTCATGACAACGACAGGTATATCACATCGCGAATTCGACCATTTCAATTACTTACTAAGTTATTATTTCCATTTTTTATAATATAAATACCAATAAAAAAAAATAATGTAAAGTATTCGTGGATAACTGGTCTTTAAAACACTTGCTCTATTTCAAGCACTCCGGCTGCGCCGTCGTGCTTGCAAAATCGCGCGTCTTTTAAAGACCTTAATATCCACTTATACTTTAATATACTATTAATTGTTAAAATAAAAACGGGTAAGCGAGGTAGCGCGGTAAGTGGCAAGGAAAAAGGTAGATGGTGAAAATCGGCTGACAAGTGCGGATGACAGCGGAGGATTTTTGACGAGACGACGAGTTGTAATACGTGAAAAAGACGGTGCTAGAAGACAAAAAGACGACGCAGACTACACACACACTCTGCTAATAGACGCATTATTTAATGTGTTACTGTCCGCTGCGGCAGTTGTTTAACGTACAGTGAAGAAAGAATTTTCTTTAAGTAAATTGACCACATGTTTTCATTTCCTATTTATATTAAATACCATTGAAAGTATCCAGAAGCCTTATTTTCATACGTAACCCTAGACAACAGATAAAAAACCTATATTTTGTAACAATTTATTCTTTTTTGCCACTAGGGCCCTAAAAATTGTTTTTGTCATAAATTATCTAAATAATACTTTAGCTTAATCTAATAATGGTTCCAGCAACGCTCAGCAAATATAGTACACTGACCATCATATTATTGTCTACTTATAAAATTAAATTATGAAAGATTAGAAAACTTATCAGAGCTTAAATTTAATTTTTTTTCTACCTAGGTATTTCAGTCTTCATTTTTATAAGTAACTATTGTCTCCATTTTATGAATATTGGTTGAAAAAGACCTCATTTTCACCGACTGAGCATTCTTTATACTAGCTGGTTCAGCTTCGGCCCATTCTTTTGGCAGATCCACATCATTTTTCGTGTAAATTTGAATATCAAAACTGCACAGGCAATCCAGTAGAGGTAAATAGGCTACAGATGATGCTATTTGTTTTAAAACGTCCCTAATTTCATTTTTTATTTGTTTTAATGGCTTTTCGGATGTTTTAGCTTTACCATCGGCAGGGTCACCTTCATATTCAATTTTAAAATCCCATCGTTCCATAACTTCTAAAGTTTTAACATTTGTAATCACTAGAGCTACTCTATTTACCGTCCTTTTAATCAACCACTCTAAAAATAATATTTAATGGTGTTTAATCACATAAGTACATGCTATCAGGAAGTAAAATTTAGTATTTTGACAATAGTTCTATTCTAAAATAACAACACCATCAATTTCTGTATTTCAACTGCCATTTAACTAGGCGAGTTATGGCCTTTGAATCAATCATTAGAAGCAGAGGTCCCAAACCCAAAGATATTTCTAAAATTAAAAATAATATGGCTGCATATGGGTTAACAATTTATTTGAAACTGACTAGCAAAATAAAAATGACGGACTTTCAGCATTGAAATATCTTGTTCCGCAATCAATGTTTCAAAGGTGCATTCGTATGAGTTTGTTTTAGTAATTTTGAATAATTTTATTATTTCAGATTATTTAATGTGATTACACTTACACAGAATAATAATAATGATAATAAAAGTTTATTCAAATATTTTTTTTACATTTTAATGCTAATAATTTATAATTTTTTTGTATAAACTATAAATTTCGAACTCAGAATTAAAATACGTGTTTTGAGTTAAATAATATAATATTTATTTTTGAAGAAGTAGTCCATACTCAATGTGGAGTTAAATGTATAGAAAAAAGAAAGCACAAAGTCATTCTCCACAATTTTTTATTAGAATAACTAGGCGAACCTAGAATAATTCATAATAATTTAATTCGACATTAGAAACACTCATCATCAGGAAAACAAAGTATTATTATGAATTATTCTAGTTTTGCCTAGTTATTCTAATAAAAAAATGTGGAGAAAGACTTTGTGCTTTTCTTTTTCTCTAATATTTATTGTCAAGAATATATTTCATAATTCAGGCACAACTAGATTATAATATAAAACGAATATGACAATATTTTATTGGTATATTTTATATCACTACAGTATACAAAGATACAATACGTCATGTATATAATATATACAGGGTGTCCCAAAAGTAATGGGACACAGAGCAACAGCAGACTCCTTATGTCGAAATAATGCGATTTATTTAAACTTGCCTTATCCCAAAATTGATAACAATACAGGGTGTCAAAGTTTTAATTTTGTTTTCGTTTTTTTGCGATTATTTCTTAACGGAACGACATAGCAGCACAAAATTAAGGGTTTTGGGGTTTTTTCAGGTGAGAAATTCAAAATTATTCATAGTTTTGGTGTAACCAGTAGAGGGCGCTGCCTACGGCATGGCCCACTCTTTTGAGCTGGCATAACTTTGTTTGAGCTTCTTATATCGATCCGACTATCAAAAAAATAAGTTACTTTACTTCTTTTACATCAAAAACGTATAACTTATTGTCGTAAGTCGCTAGGAGCAACCATTTTCGAGATAATCGCATTCGATATTTTTAATGCAAGAATGCTAAAATAATTAAAATAATTGTGCATTCGTATTGGTATTATTTATCACAGCTGGCCTTGATTTAAAACAACGACGTATCTAAGGCAACAACATGTTACACAAAGAAGTATCATCTGTCAAAGTTAATAAAATTTTTAATTAGAATAAAATTAATAATTCCGTAAACAAAAAAGCGTTTTCATTAGAAAAAAATAGTCAACCTTAAGTATTTACATTAACTTTGACACTTAGCAAATGTAGCTGATTTACAATAATTTTAAGTTAGAAATCCCCCGTTGCTCGATTTTCCGTTGTTTTTGGACCACGTACTTGTTGCATTGTCATATAAAATGCGATTATCTCGAAAAAGGTTGCTCCTAGCGACTACAATGAGCTATACGTTTTTGATGTAAAAGAAGTAAAGTAACTTATTTTTTTAATAGTCGGATCGATATAAGAAGCCTAAAAAAAGTTATGCCGCCTAGAAGGAGTGGGCCATGCCGTAGGCAGCGCCCTCTACTGGTTACACAAAAACTATGGATAATTTTGAATTCCTCACCTCAAAAAACCCCAAAACCCTTAGTTTTGTGTTACTATGTCGTTTCGTTAAGAAATAATCGCAAAAAAACGAAAACAAAATTAAAACTTTGACACCCTGTATCTTTGTTGTTATCAATTTTGGGATAAGGCAAGTTTAAATAAATCGCATTATTTCGACTCAAGGAGTCTGCTGTTGCTCTGTGTCCCATTACTTTTGGGACACCCTGTATTTATTTATTTAATTCATTATAGCTTGGTGTATTTATTATTTATTAATGACGTTCTTAAATATATCTCTTGGATTGGTTAATATCCAATTTTTAATTTTATTTCTATATTTATTTAATGATTTAATTATTTTAATCGAATGTGGTAGCATATCAAAAATATATTAATTGATGTTTAAAAAATGTTTGTGTGCTATTGTTTTGTTTACTCTATTTTTATATTATGTAATAGTATTTTTATGACGAGTTTCATGTGTGTGATTAATATAATTTATTTTATTTTTATGTTTAAAAATATATACCTACCTATTAACATGTAAGAAAATATTTGTTTAATATCCATTTTTTTGCTATCTTTAAATAGTAAATCAGAAGAATATTGGTGGTCTTCTTCGGAAATAATTTTCAAAATGTATTTTTGAATAGTTTTAATATTATTAAGATAATTCTTATTTATGCCTTCCCATCCTAGTATTCCATATTTTTGTATATTTAAAAATTGAATAAGGTGTTTAAATTTTAGTATAAGAATTCTTAGTTTTTTTACAGTGTAGTCACTATGTAAATCCCATTTTAAATGTTTATCAAAAATTATTCCTAGATATTTAATATTTTCACCTTCATTTAAGTATATTAATATTATTATTGCATATTATTGGACCAATATTTGGAAGTTTGTTTTTGTATGAAGTAAATGAAATGTACCTATGTTGTTTTGTTATAATTATTTATATTTAATAAGTTTTTATTAAATCAGTTGCTTATTTTTATAAAATCTTTTTCAATAGTATTTTTTAAAATATTCCAATTTAGACCTTCATAAAAAATTACCTTATCATCAGCAAAACTATGTAGTTTTAATAATTTAATAATAAAAGATGTCAATATCAAAAAATCAACCAATCGAAATTTTCAAATTAAATTATGCACATATTATTGTAAACTTCACTCAAAACACTTTTATGTGTTTTTTGAAGAAAAACGGAAGGAAAAATATTCATGACAAACTTGTTTAATGATTGACACTTTAAAAAAATTTAAAATTCGTAAATCAACTGTTTTTATATAATATTGCTGTATTTTTTGAATTTCGTTAAGGTAACTATGATGATAGACTGATTTGTAATTATAATTGGTTGTTACACAAAAAGATTTCACATTTCACTTTAATACCTATTTAAAATTGTTAAACACATTTTAAAAACATTCTTAATAATATAACTAACCAAAGTTATGGCCGAGAAATTCATTATAAGTGTAGAATGCATTTACAATTAAAACCTCCTTAATAGCACGCTTGAAGACTCGTATATCTAAACTTCCTATGTTTAGAGGCAACACATTAAAAAAATTTATAAATATTACAAATTAGTCAAAAATGTATTAACCTTCCATGACATTTCACCTCATTTAAGCCCAAATTATTAATGTCCTGTACTTACAGCCACATAACTTTCATGACAACAGTTGTTAAAAAAAATGGCATCCTTACAGTTAGTGTTAACTATGGAGGACTTGAGGTTAACAGAATATTAATAATATGGGCCTAAGCAATACATGATGTACACATTTTCATAATCACTGGAAATTATGTGTCTTTAGGTCACAAATGTCAGACAAGTTTAACACGTTTATATTACAGATAGGTACCTATCTGTATATCAAAATAACACTATTAATTTGTCTTGATAAATTTATAACCTGCCTAGTTAAATGGAAGATGCAGATTTTACAATTTTGGCCTAATTGTACTACCTAGTGACTGTATTTCTTAAATTCAAAGCTACAACTTACCTTTTAACTGCATTAAGGTAGTTGACAAGAATTCTTTGATTTTATTATCTGTAGACATTAAAATATTTAGCCCATAATTCTCGGTGGCTTTAAAATTCTCTGGTGGGTAAAGGCCCCGTTGAAATAAAATAGAGTTGATGCCATAATCTAAAAAAAATTAAATAAGAAAAACTCGCTTCAATAACTAAAAGGGAATGACTGTATCAAGTCAAAGATTAAAGGCTCATGTGCAATAGAGCTGTTATAGTAGAACTGGACTTTTTCTTTTGGAATAGGTATCACCTGCCTATTGGGTCTACCTATTACCAGGTTCCTATCCCAGGTCCGTTGGTGTCTTCACCTGCTGTTGCTGCATGGGTACAATTACATAGGTTTCTATTACTGATGCAGAAATGTATGAACATTAGTAGGTACCTAAAGTGTTCTATAAAAATAAATACATACACATACATACCTAAGTAGTCGCAGACGATCTCTGCAGAACCTTTAACAGTGATTGCTGATTTATTTTTAATAGCCGCGGTAGTCATTTTCCAGGAAAATTCATATAACGCAATACCTCCACAACAAAAATTTAAAATTTCATTAACAAAAGACAAACAAAAATCGTATTTTAATTCGGACTATTCCGTTAAATTAAAATAAAAAATATTTGACAGCTAACAGTTTTTTTTCTGTGCTTAAGGGTTTTGCTGAATTCCTTTTAGTAACTTTTAAACAGCATAGCAAAAGGTTTCTTTTAAAAATTTAACTTATCATACCAAAGATTTTTTCCTCCCTGCATACCAACATTACCAACTATACGAAGTGGTTCGTGAAGCGTTTCTTTAACAACTTAGCTAAGTAAAGATTTTTACTTTGCTTTGCTATTTAAAATAAGCAAATAAATGGAAAGTAGATATTATTCCTTTTGTTTTCTTTAGATATCAAAGCAAAGTAAAAATCTTTGCTTAGCTAATTGGTAGAAGAACGCTTTAATAGCTAGTTTCATATAGACGCGAAATACGAATCGCTAATACTATTTTTATTATCCGATTCCCTAAATTTATTTTAAAATCGATCAATCAGAATAAAATTCACATTTTGAATTTGCGTCTATATGAAACCCGCTTTATGCGAACAACTTAAGAAATATAACCATAGAGGGCTATATTTACCCGCAGCAAGTAGAGAGAAAAAACCGTTCCCTAGCTGAGTTAAATTTTTTTAAATTAACGCTCAACTTGGCCGATGGCTATTGTTTTGCTTTTAAAAAGTAACTAAAAGGGACTCGAATAATAGAGACTTTCCTTTTATTTCTTTTAAACAACAAAGCGAAGTAAAATCCTTTGCTTAGCTAAGTTGTTAAAGGAACGCTTGGCAAACAACTTCGCATAGTTCATGAGGGAAATAAAGAGGTGCATACTTAACCGCGGCCGAGGAAAAAATTTGGAGGTGCTAAATTAAATTTTTAAAGGGAACGCTCATCTTAGCCGTTTGCTGATTGATGATGTCACAATATTTTTATATTATTTTATTCAATAACACAAAAACCTGATTTTAAGAATTGTGTCATTTTTCACCTGGACAGTGGTTACGGGATCCTTTGTGGTGTGGGTCCATAGACTGTAGCCTATGCTTAAATCTGGAATTAGCTACCCCTATCAAAATTCCGCAAGATGTATATAAAGAAAATGTATAGGGATTGTTTGGTATATTCCCCCCCCCCCCCCCCCCGATTCCATCTAAATTTATGTTTACAGTATTTGTATGAATCATAAACTTAAGTTTTATTGGCTTGACATTTCCAGATCCTTGCCATATTTTATAAAAGAGTGTTGGAATGGAGTGTTGCCAGGATCCTATGTTGCCTCAGCCCAGACCGACTGACGCCGACATCATTCCTCTATGGTGCCAGTTAAGCCCCCAGCGTGACAGCGCACCTATTTTCTAAGACTTGATCGGTTGATTACCGCCATTTTTTAAAATATCAGCCGAATCAAACATTCACAGCACATTTACGCTCACGGGTACTCGGTCTAAGCCCCAGTCCTCGTGGGCGTGGGCGTAAATTTTAACTGCGTAAGCGCGACAACGTACCTATTTTTGTAAGATTTGATTGATTGATTACCGCCATCTTTTAAAATGTCGTTCGAATCCACCAACCACTCCATACTTATGCTGTCATATCGACGCCCATGGGGACTCGGTCCGTAGTTACACTCGTAGTTACTCGGTCGTAGACCGAGACCATGGCAGAGTAATGACCGTATGCACCATTTTACCCATTAGGCATGATTAGGTGATCGTGATTAACCGGGTAACCGTGATTAAATAAAACTGCCTATGCACCAACTAAAAGGATATGTGGGTTTTGTAATCAGGGTAAAATTAAAACCTCGATTTGGCAACGTAGCTCAGATGCAAAAATTCGTGCCATCAACCAGAAAAATAAACCCTTTATTTTTCTGTGACCAGAAACACCAATCAGATTGACAGTTGTGGTTATGTTTTCTTTTTGTTGTTTTTTTCAACTTTTCCGAGAACTTTTTCCAGTTTGGTTGTTTTGCGCATTAAACCCCCAATTTCACACTTCGGCATCTAGAGTCATGGAGTTTGACTCACAGAAAAAAAAAAAAGGGGTTTGACTGGTGAGGAAGAAAATAATATATTAGATGCGAAAAAGAAAAGAACTGTGTTAAGCTGAACAAACCCTATTTATCTATCAAATCAAAATAATTTTGTCTCCGAGGTCTTTCTAGCTCTAGGAAAGCCATCATTAAAAATATCCTTTACATTAAAATCATCATCGAAGATGATTTCGTCTCCCATTTTAATTGTATTATTGAAAATTCGAGACAAATTTCAAAACAAAACACGAAAATAACCTTTTAATCATGATTAAATATATAACCAATCAAGATTGGCTGGTTAACTATAATCTTGATTAAGTTCCTGAGCAGTGCTGGCGCATTTTGGAAATTTTCTTAATTGAGATATTTATGACCGTATGCACCATTTTACCCATTAGGCATGATTAGGTGATCGTGATTAACCAGGTAACCGTGATTAAATAAAACAGCCTATGCACCAACTAAAAGGATATGTGGGTTTTGTAATTAGGGTAAAATTAAAACCTCGATTTGGCAACGTAGCTCAGATGCAAAAATTCGTGCCATCAACCAGAAAAATAAACCCTTTATTTTTCTGTGACCAGAAACAGTAAACACCAAGCAGATTGACAGTTGTGGTTATGTTTTCTTTTTGTTGTTTTTTCAACTTTTCCGAGAACTTTTTCCAGTTTGGCTGTTTTGCGCATGAAACCCCCAATTTCACACTTCGGCATCTAGAGTCATGGAGTTTGGCTCACAGAAAAAAAAGGGTTTGACTGGTGAGGAAGAAAATAATATATTAGATGCGAAAAAGAAAAGAACTGTGTTAGCTGAACAAACCCTATTTATCTATCAAATCAAAATAATTTTATCTCCGAGGTCTTTCTAGCTCTCGGAAAGCCATCATTAAAAATATCCATTACATTAAAATCGTCATCGAAGATGATTTCGTCTCCCATTGTAATTTTATTATTGAAAATTCAAGACAAATTTCAAAACAAAACACGAAAATAACCTTTTAATCATGATTAAATATATAACCAATCAAGATTGGCTGGTTAACTTTAATCTTGATTAAGTTCCTGAGCAGTGCTGGCGCATTTTGGAAATTTTCTTAATTGAGATATTTATGACCGTATGCACCATTTTACCCATTAGGCATGATTAGGTGATCGTGATTAACCAGGTAACCGTGATTAAATAAAACAGCCTATGCACCAACTAAAAGGATATGTGGGTTTTGTAATTAGGGTAAAATTAAGACCTCGATTTGGCAACGTAGCTCAGATGCAAAAATTCGTGCCATCAACCAGAAAAATAAACCCTTTATTTTTCTGTGACCAGAAACAGTAAACACCAAGCAGATTGACAGTTGTGGTTATGTTTTCTTTTTGTTGTTTTTTCAACTTTTCCGAGAACTTTTTCCAGTTTGGCTGTTTTGCGCATGAAACCCCCAATTTCACACTTCGGCATCTAGAGTCATGGAGTTTGGCTCACAGAAAAAAAAGGGTTTGACTGGTGAGGAAGAAAATAATATATTAGATGCGAAAAAGAAAAGAACTGTGTTAGCTGAACAAACCCTATTTATCTATCAAATCAAAATAATTTTATCTCCGAGGTCTTTCTAGCTCTCGGAAAGCCATCATTAAAAATATCCATTACATTAAAATCGTCATCGAAGATGATTTCGTCTCCCATTGTAATTTTATTATTGAAAATTCAAGACAAATTTCAAAACAAAACACGAAAATAACCTTTTAATCATGATTAAATATATAACCCATCAAGATTGGCTGGTTAACTTTAATCTTGATTAAGTTCCTGAGCAGTGCTGGCGCATTGGAAATTTTCTTAATTGAGATATTGAAATTTGTCTGGAATTTTCAATAATACAATTAAAATGGGAGACGAAATCATCTTCGATGATGATTTTAATATTTTTAATGTAATGGATATTTTTAATGATGGCTTTCCGAGAGCTAGAAAGACCTCGGAGACAAAATTATTTTGATTTGATAGATAAATAGGGTTTGTTCAGCTAACACAGTTCATTTCTTTTTCGCATCTAATATATTATTTTCTTCCTCACCAGTCAAACCTTTTTTTTTCTGTGAGCCAAACTCCATGACTCTAGATGCCGAAGTGTGAAATTGGGGGTTTCATGCGCAAAACAGCCAAACTGGAAAAAGTTCTCGGAAAAGTTGAAAAAACAACAAAAAGAAAACATAACCACAACTGTCAATCTGCTTGGTGTTTACTGTTTCTGGTCACAGAAAAATAAAGGGTTTATTTTTCTGGTTGATGACACGAATTTTTGCATCTGAGCTACGTTGCCAAATCGAGGTTTTAATTTTACCCTGATTACAAAACCCACATATCCTTTTAGTTGGTGCATAGGCTGTTTTATTTAATCACGGTTACCTGGTTAATCACGATCACCTAATCATGCCTAATGGGTAAAATGGTGCATACGGTCATCAATCATGATTATAAGCTAATCATGATTAACTGGCCTTGGTGCATACGGTCATTAATCATGATTATAAGCTAATCATGATTAATTGGCCATGGTGCATACGGTCATATAAATGTGCCGTGTTTGGTCGATTCGGCCGACATTTTAAAAAATGGCGGTAATCAACCAATCAAGTCTTAGAAATTAGGTGAGCAATTCACGCTTACCCTATAATATTTACGCCAATGGGGACTCGGTCTAAAGGCTCGTTCCCAGAGCTACGGATGTCGCTAGCGACACATCCCCACTCTTATAAATTGGGTGTCGCGGCGACCGTGAAGCGAAAGCACCGACTGTCGCACAGTGTCGCTATCTGTTCAACATAACCCTAATTGATTTGTTTGTTTGTAATATATTGTTGTTTGTAAACTTGTTTTGAATAATTTATTATGAAAAGGCGTAACTTATTAATAGCGTATTATCTTTGGCGAAAAGCCAAACGCTCCAGTACTAAGGAAAACCAGATAAGAGGAAATAAGAGGAGGTAAAAGGTACTTCCCAAAATTAATTTAGGCTATGTTTATGCTAATTTCTATTTAAAACCAAACTGGAAATTCACAAAACAATATCAAAACACAAACAAAATTCAAAAATAGCTGCTGCAAATAAACGGCACGACGTTGAAGTTGAAATAATTGAACGACAACGACACCGATCTTGCGACACTTAGGTGGGGGTTAGGGGTAATGACGTAAGGCGCTCCTGATTGGTCAAAATGATGTCGCTGGCGACACAACGTAGCTCTGAGAACGAGGCTTAAGGCGCAGGGAAATAGGTACTTTCCATTTGCTTCTTTAAAACAGCAAAGCAAAGTAAAAATCTTTGCTTAGCTAACTTGTTAAAGAAAAGCTTCGCGAGCAACTTCGTATAGTGCGCATGGGAAGTAGAGAGTGGCATACTTAATCGCGGCAAGGGGGGAGGAAAAAATCTTAGCTGTCCTGTCAAATTTTTAAAAGGAACGCTCAGCATAACCGTTGGATCAGCTTGCTATTTAAAAGTAACTTAAAGGAACTCGGCTATTGATTGCCCATAAAAAAAACGGGACCGACATAACATTCCTCTGTGATCACAGTCTAGTCAAATACCTATCCGTATTCATAGACGTCTCGTATTCATATTTTTCTGGAATACTCTATTTATTTCAGACAATGCGGAAAGAAAGAAACATTCTGGAATGATCAGGAACTTTCTAAATTATATATTATACATACATACGGCTTTTCCGGCATGTAAAGTCTAAAATATTATAGTTTGTATGTTAGAATGTTAGAATTTCTTTAGTTTTCATTCATTCGGTTATTCTTATCGTTTTGGTACCATTTTTAAATTTTTTTTTTTATTCAAGATTTTGGCGCAAAGGGAAATAAGATAATAATAATTGGTCATTTCCATTTCATTTGATTACATTTTTCTTTTTATTATCATAGGAGAATTAATTAGCCCTTCATATTTTACTGAGTTTTTTCACGATTGTATTGCAAAAATTCAATGATGTATTGATAAAACTATACCTATATACCTACTTCTTCTTTCTTGGGTTTTAACATGTTAGTGCCGTTGAGCACTTTTACACACTTTGGGTTTTCTGAAAATTAAAGGACAATTTGTCCTTTGGGGGGGACGTTAGTGTTTCTCTAGAGTGTAATTTTTTGAAATATTTTATTTTCAAAAAATTTTTTTTACTTTTTTTTTTTTTTTTAATTGATCAAATTTTTTGGGTTTGATCAATTTTTGTTGTCATACAATCAAGCATGGCTTGACGATTAGGATGTTGTTTTTGTGTTTTTTATGTTATTGTATAATAGGAGCATTTAATGTATAGGTATAACATAGACGACAAACATATTTTCTTTTGTAATTTTTTTCATAGGAGAGTTGCTTGAGGCACAGGCTTGAGGAAGGACTGAAGGACATTTTCAATGCTTTCTTCCTTGGCCTGTGCTTTAGAATCGAAAGGTATTTTTTTTAGGATTTCAAAAAGGAGGTAGAGTAATGTGATTGTAATAATTATTATTATTAAAAACTTTCTTCGTACAAGTCACAACCAAGGGTAGAAAATATTGAAAATGGTGAAAAAACCCATACTTATAAGCTTCCCTGAAAAATTTGGGATACCTATGTAGGTGCATTATGCATATTAATGTCTGTAATTGTTTGCTATATATTCCAAAACAAATTATAACATATAGGTACCTATATAGCCTATCAACCATAAAAATCATTTCTTTTTACCCTCCTCCGTATGTTTAGCAAAAGTATTTGCTAAGCCACAGATTTTTAAATATTTAATTTATCATAAAAAACATTACAACAATTTTAAAATTAGCGCGGAAAAATCCGGAAGTATATTGCTATCTCTCTCTTATTATTGAGCGTGTAAACCTTCTAAAACGTTCGATTTGTTTCTGGAATTTTCTGGAACTTAGCAAGCTATAAAAGCGGGAAACAAACGAGGAGCGCTGTCAGAATTGAATGAGAATTTGCCAAACACGAGGCGAAGCCCCAAGCAAGTCCAAAGCCTTTTATCAAGTGAATTTAGTGAATCATTGTTAATTTTGGTTATATCTGAAATCGGAACATTCAGAATATCAAGGTACGTATTTTAGGATAGTATATATTTTTTCAATTTTACCGGTGTTTTGTCTTTGTCATAAAGTTGTGTAAAATTTAAAGATTGAATTTTTAAATTATCAGTTTTGTGTAGGTTTTTTAAAAACTGCAACACCCAAAGCCCGGTTTTTTTTTATCAACCTTTTTTAAAAAGATCTTCCAGGAAATATGATATTATGTCCGCCCACACCCTAGACTAGGAATTGTTAATTGTAAAATAAAATTGTATCTCCTTATTTGGTATACCCCTTATTTTTGTGGAATGGATGTACTTAGGTATAAGTCCATAATTAAGTCACACTCCAATTTAACCAATGTATAGTTTATACAGAGATTTTATACCTTACAATTTTTTAACGAAAAGGGGTCTAATTTATACCAATGCTTACATATAGTTTTCATTCTAAATCTAAAAGTAACACTATTCTCTATATTTATATTGTTTTGTGCTTTTTTAATAAAGCGCCGTTTCTCTCTCATTATCCTATTGTGTCACTTTGTCTAAAAAGTAAAGCCCATTGTGAATCCTATATTCACTGGTCGTTACAGATAATATATAATATAATGTTCTAAACTTGGATAAGCAAAACAGATAGCATGCCTCGAGGCATACTTACTTACTTAAGTACTGGTGAATATATACAAACATTACTAATTATATCATTTTATGAATCATGCATGTTCTGCATGTAGAATTAAGTATTAATTATTTTATAGCATTTCTGAAATTGGTACTGTTTATCTTGTCACAATAGAATTTTGGTGTAGCATTTTTATAACTCTTTTTTCACAATGATTAGCTAACCAGCAACTCTGATTGAAACATAAATGACATTTGCATACATAATTCATTGACAATCAAAGTTATCAAGAATTAAGCTAACCACACCAGGCCACTCTTATTCCCAATGTACCTACCTAATTTATGTCACAGTCAAAGTGGCTGATAAGTTAATTATTGTTAATCAGGCAGCTTTGATTGTAAATAAATGCCAATGTCATTTTATATCATATACCTATAACATACTTTATCATAGACTATCTCTCTTCAAGAGATCACCACTCTACAATGGAATTATTTTTACAATAAAATTCCAGACAACATTAAGTCACTTTCGCATCAAAGTTTTGCTAAGTATAAAAAGGCAATTTTTAAATATCTAGTGGACTTTGAACCCTGTGAAGTGTTGACGAATTTTTAATCTCATAAAATTATGTGCTGATGAGGGTGATTGACACACAAATGTACAGTAGACTGATCAAATTTTAAAATGTAATGACAATTGAGTCCTATATTTATTTTTTTCTGTTTTTTAAAGGTAAATATGTCATGAGTAATTCTATAAAGGTGTTGTAGCTATGGCTAATAGTTTTTTGTTTTTTTTGTAGTTTCAAATTATATACCTACTTATACAATACCATATAACTTTATATACAATTTCCACTTGAAAAAGAAAGGAAAAAGGGCAAAGAAAAGCAAAACCACTTTTTTCTCTTTCTTTATATATAAGTTTCAATATTTGACTCTCTACCATTTTATATGTACTGTATTTGACTAATATTTTGGTAATATAAAAATTTTGAATTAGTCAAAGTTGCCTGGTCAAATAATTATTGTTAAAAACCTTTGGGAGAGGTTTTCTAGAAAACTTATTGAGAAAAACTGTGCTGCATAACACACTGCGGGGCACATTGGTACCTACCTATACTTTTTTATCCAGGTTACTTATGTTTTTTTATTCTTACAGATGCCAGAAGAAAGCCAAGATGTTGAGACCTTTGCCTTCCAGGCAGAAATTGCTCAGTTGATGAGCTTGATCATCAATACATTCTATTCCAACAAAGAAATTTTCCTTCGAGAATTAATTTCTAATTCTTCTGATGCCTTGGACAAAATTCGTTATGAATCACTCACCAACCCATCCAAACTCGACTCTGGCAAAGACCTTTTCATCAAAATTATTCCTAACAAGAGTGAAGGTACTTTGACCATCATTGATACTGGTATAGGCATGACAAAGGCTGATTTAGTAAATAATTTGGGTACCATTGCTAAATCAGGAACCAAAGCTTTCATGGAGGCTCTCCAAGCTGGCGCTGACATCAGCATGATTGGTCAATTTGGTGTAGGTTTCTACTCTGCATATTTGGTGGCCGACAAAGTTGTTGTTGTTTCAAAACACAACGATGATGAGCAGTACATCTGGGAGTCGTCTGCTGGTGGCAGTTTCACAATTCGTTCCGATCATGGAGAACCAATGGGCCGTGGTACAAAAATAGTCCTACACATCAAGGAAGACCAAACTGAATTTTTGGAAGAAAACAAGGTCAAGGAAATTGTAAAGAAACACTCCCAGTTCATTGGTTACCCCATCAAATTAATGGTGGAAAAAGAACGCGAAAAAGAACTTAGTGAAGATGAGGCTGAAGAAGAAAAGAAGGAAGGAGAGGAGGAAGACAAAGATAAACCCAAAATTGAAGATGTTGGAGAGGATGAAGATGAGGACAAAAAGACTGAGAAAAAGAAGAAGAAGACCATTAAAGAAAAATACACTGAAGATGAAGAATTAAACAAAACAAAACCAATTTGGACAAGAAACCCAGATGACATAAGTCAAGAAGAGTATGGTGAGTTCTACAAATCCCTTACCAATGACTGGGAAGATCATCTAGCTGTTAAACACTTTAGCGTAGAAGGGCAATTAGAGTTTAGAGCGCTTCTTTTTGCTCCACGTCGTATTCCATTTGATCTGTTTGAAAACAAGAAACGTAAAAATAATATAAAATTATACGTCAGACGGGTGTTTATTATGGACAACTGTGAAGAACTTATTCCTGAATATTTGAACTTCATTAAGGGAGTTGTAGACTCTGAAGATTTGCCTCTTAACATTTCTCGTGAAATGTTACAACAGAACAAAATCCTGAAAGTTATTCGTAAGAACTTGGTCAAAAAATGCCTAGAACTATTTGAAGAACTAGCAGAAGACAAAGATGGATACAAAAAGTTTTATGAACAGTTCTCGAAGAATTTAAAACTTGGTATTCATGAAGATTCCCAAAACCGAACTAAACTTGCAGACTTACTCCGTTATAACACTTCAGCTAGTGGTGATGAAGCTTGTTCCCTGAAAGAATATGTTAGCCGTATGAAGGAGCACCAAAAAAGCATCTACTACATTACTGGTGAAAGCAAAGAGCAAGTAGCTAACTCTGCCTTTGTTGAGCGTGTCAAGAAGCGTGGATTTGAAGTTGTCTATATGACTGAACCTATTGATGAATATGTAGTCCAACAAATGAAAGAATATGATGGCAAACCTTTAGTATCTGTAACCAAAGAAGGTTTAGAATTGCCTGAAGATGAAGAAGACAAGAAAAAACGTGAAGAGGACAAGGCCAAATTTGAAGGCCTTTGCAAAGTTATGAAGAGCATTTTGGATAACAAAGTTGAAAAAGTTGTTGTCTCCAACCGTTTAGTAGAATCTCCTTGCTGTATTGTCACCTCTCAGTATGGTTGGACTGCAAATATGGAACGTATAATGAAAGCACAGGCTCTTCGTGACACATCAACCATGGGATATATGGCTGCTAAGAAACACCTCGAAATTAACCCAGACCACCCTATTGTAGAAAACCTTCGCCAAAAAGCTGAAGTTGATAAGAATGACAAAGCTGTAAAAGACTTGGTTATCTTACTTTTTGAAACTGCTTTACTTAGCTCTGGTTTCACCCTTGAAGAACCTCAAGTCCACGCATCTCGAATTTATAGAATGATCAAGCTTGGCTTAGGCATTGATGAAGAAGAAGCTATGTTAACTGAAGAAGCACCAGCTGCCGATGCTCCTGTAGAAGGTGGTGATGCCGAAGATGCATCTCGAATGGAAGAAGTAGATTAAATTAATAATATTCTGTTCTTGGACATGTGTTCTAATATGTTCTGCATTCCCAGTTTTTATATTTTTATTTATTGTTTTTATAAGAAGTATTGTTCCCATTTTTTTCTTACTTAAAGTCTGTCATCAGCCCATCTATAAATTCTTTGGCTGTGTTTTTTAACTAGTGTTAATAAAATAGTTTTCCGCCAAAAACATATTTTCTTTACCTTAGCAGGTCAATGCGATAAATAATACTGTCCCACAAATTTTTAAAGACAACTCATTGGAATTTTAAATAAGAAAATACTTTGACTGATCTTTTTACCATGCATATATAATATGGTTCTTTATACCTTGTTGATAATCCAGTTACTTAACTATTTTCGTATTGGAAATTCCAATACAGTTTAGAACTACTATTGCAGATTGCTGTCTATATAAATGTGTTTTTTTTTATTTATACAGTAAGTATGTCTGCTTAGTTGGCAGCATATTGGAACTTTTTTTTGTATCCATTTTACAGAAAAAAGTTCTGCTTCCTAAGAAAATATTAAAACATTTGGTTTTAAAGTAGCTTATACAGGTTAGTAAAAAAATCTACCACTTTATGATAAAATCTTGCCCTAAAAGAACGTTACATTTAGCATTATTTTTTACTTTTTGACTACCCTGTACCAGCTACCATCTCAAAATCGAATGTTTTAAGCTTATTTTCTCAGGAAGCAGAACTTTGGTCTGTAAAATTAATAATATAAAAGTTTTCCATAATATGCTGCCAACTTAAGCAGACACACTGTCCATTGCATAATATAATAATATGAGCAATCATAGGGTTACATTTGTTCAAATAATATGTAGGCACATCGAAAATGCATTTCAACGATACTAAATTCAATGAGATTTAAGTACAAAAAATGATTTTGCAAAATTTGGCAGGAAAAATTAGAAAATAAACTGAAATGATAAAAAACTATAAAGTCTAAATTGAAACTGTTTGCAATAATGCAAATATGTACTTGTTTTTTGCTTTTTTTTGTAGAATCTTTAATAAAATTTGAACTAAAACAAAACTGCTTCCAAGAGACATGTTGGGGAGAAATTTGAAAACCGACTTTATTTCTGTTTGGAACGAAATTTAAATAATTTTGAGTACTTAAATAAAATAGGTAACGAGAGCAAAAGACAAGTATTTGTGTTATTGAAAAAAAAAATAGATAATTTTAGGACTAAAATAGTGTTTTAATTTAGGTTTGGAATCATTGCAAAAGCCGTTTTCAAACATTTTCTCAAAATTTTGCCAACATTTCGTACTGGAAACTCAATTGATGTGGTATCACTGAAAAGCATCTTTGATAAGCAGTCCAGAGTCGGAGTCAATAAATGGGGTACATAGGGCCAGTTTGGATTTTAAAGTGGATGAGGGTAGTGCTTCGAGGGGGGGGTCCTGCAAATTACCTTATTTTTCTTCCCCCGGCCGCGTTTTTGTGCAAATTATATTTTTGTTCTTTTGATACCTTTTTTGGTGTAGAAAATATAATAAAGCCTATTAAAAACAGCTGAAATTTAAACATTTATTTCAATTGTCAGGAGAAATGCATATTAAAAAAAATGTCAAATAAGAATTTAGTTACCTACTACCACACCTGGTGTAAGTATTCGTTGCTACCACAGATAACTTAACATTTTCCTAGATCTGTGCTACTACATATAAATAGTACCTACCGATTTTTTCAATATTTTCCGTATTAATTTTTTTTCTAAAAATCGAACTACAATTCAAATTTATTCTTGTATTTTAAAATTTCCTGAATATTGAAATAGGTAACTTTTAAACTTCATCGTCTTTATTTTCTAAATGTTTCTATAGAATTATTTTGTGTACAAAAATAAACCCTGTGTATTGCCCAACATATATGGTGCCGCCCCCCATACCCATATTGTAAATTTCCTTAGAGCCAAGCGAGTTGAGACAGACAAAAAAACAAAAAAAAATTGACGACGGACTTGTCAAGTCCACGTGGACTATCTTCGAACATCTGTATAGGGAGCGATCAATACAAATCTTGTTATATTTGTATTGTAGTTTCAGTGTGTGATGCAGTAAATTGATCGTACCCCCAATATTTACATTGTCTCAACTGACTTCGTATGAAGTATATGTGTAAAAAAGGTTGCTCCTTTCAACTGGGGCTACCAGACATCCCGATTTAGGCGGGAGCCTCCTGATTTCTCATAAACCATCCGGCCTTTTAAACTAAATTAGGAAACTCAATTTGCATTTAAATGTCCAGCAACCTCCCGCGTTTTTTCTATCGCCCCTTGCCGGTCTCTGCAGCACAAAAAAAGTGTAGTAGCTACGGAGGAATGTCGAACTACCTTCCAAAGTTTAGAGCTGTGGGATCCAATATCCGATGTGAATCCAGGATAAAAGAAAAAGAGCACCTAACCTAAAACCTATCTTGTTGTTTGTGTTTTTTAAGCAGTAAACAGTTTCTTTGCGCGAAATTGGTTTTGTAGTCTCTCATCTCAAACAATATTGTTTTAAGATGAATAAAAGATATGGTATAGAGTAGCTAGGTACGATTAATTAATAGATTCAGAAGAGAATTAGGATACCTATTCAATAATTTGATTGGATGAGGGCATGATAGAACACAATAGGAAATATATTTTTTAAATACACCCAGAATGACCCCACCTTTTTTTTATCATCTGCTAAGGTTGGTCGAAAATAAAAAAGTAAATTATTTAAAAAATACCCACCAAAAAATCAAAAATAAACAAAAGTTTAAGGTTAGGTCAACAAGGTGAAGGCACAGAAAATAAAGGGGGGAAAACCAGACACTCACAGAAAAAAAAGAGTGTGTTCACAGTCTCTCTCTCTCTCTTCCTTCAAATATAGCCCTTGTAGGGTAGAGGCTATTCTGGGCAGGTACCGTTCTCTTTGTTGGCTCCTTTTGGTCTCTTAATTAAAGGTTACAGGGGGTCATCGGGCTATACTTTAATTAATATATGCATGGTAAATACAATAGTATGAGTATGAGGAAAATGAATGCAACAGCATGAATGAGATTAAGCAGAATGTTGGGTTAGGGATGTTTTCTTGGAATGATTATGTATCTAATGTTTAGGAAAGTGTCATGCTCAAAAGTTAAGGTTACTATCTCTAAGGAAGGCAGAAATGGTGGTAGCAGTTTTGTGGGTTGGGAAAAACAGAATGTCATGCATTGAGTATGGGAATGCCGTATATTGGCCTCTAAGTCTCGAGTGGTATTGGTCTATGTTATGCTGGTTGTTTGCGCATGCAAAAAGCAGGTGATGCAGGGTACCTATCTCCCCACATAAACAGATATTGTCTTACGATATGCCTATCCGCTGCTGGTGGACTGGGGTTAGGCAGTGTCCTAAACGTAACCGGTTCATCGTTGTGATTTGTCCTCTTGTTAGGCCAGTGATTTTTTTGAACCATTGCCTTCTTGTCGGAGTTTGCAGTGAGAGTACGTACTCTCTACCCTTCCTTCTTTCCATGTTTGCAAAGCGTTGGTTCCACTTTTCTTGTATGTATTTTCTAAATTTAGCGGAGAAAGCTACAAGATCTGCCCTCTGCTGTTCCTCTAGGGTCTAAAGGCTGCTTCCTTCCAAGGTTGGCCACTCTATCTGCCTGTTCGTTACCATATATGCCTGCGTAGCTAGCTGTAAGTTTGGGTTTTCGATCAGTTTTTCCCTCATCATCTTCGTTCTTTGCTGCTACACCCCTTCTGCAAATCTTGTGCAGGGCACTTATCACACGGGTTATGTTGTTCTCATTTAGCCATGTGATTGCCAGGTAAATTGCTTGTATTTCCGCCATACATATTGTGAAATAGTCCGGTAGCCTTATGCTCCACTGCAGCTGAGGCACTAAGCAAACGCTTGCTCCCACCGTTCCGTTGTCGTGAACCGATCCATCTGTGTAAACAAACCTGTATCCTTCTCCCCATTTTTCTCGTGCTTTAGTCAGGAATTTGTCTCTATTATAGTCTTTCTTACCCAGGAGCATATATTGAAATTGTAGGTCGTACAGTTGTATGTTAGTAGAGTGTAGGAAGCATGGTCTCTTTGAATAGACTTTGCTGTTGTTCCATTGTGTCAAAACAATGTCAAATGCCTCAACCAGAGGAGGAGGTCCTTTCCATTTTTCTATGTTCAAGTTATATTCTGTATAGAGTGTAGTTATTGTCTTTATTATTGGGTTTTCATACAACATAAGTTTGGACACCACTCTTGTTGCAAGAAGTTCTCTTCTTGCATTGGAAGCTCTGAGCTCTCCGCTAACAAAATATTGGTCGGTGTGGATCTCATCATCTCATCATCCCCAGTGCTACTCGCAAAGCCTGGAACTGTAGTCTATCTAATTTTGCCAAGTAGGTTTTGGGGGTACGGGCAAGAAGGTTGCTGCCATAATCCAGGTGGGATCTTACAATGGGTCTGTAGATCCTCAGCAGAGAGTTTGGGTGCTCTCATGATGTTGATACCTCTTTGTGCTTTCTTGCATAAATAGTTTATGTGTGGCTTCCATGACCGTCGGCAATCAAGGACCGCACCCAGGTACTTGACCTCTTCCTGCCATGTTATTATTATAGTCTCGAGTGGTCCCTTGTACTGTATTTGTTGCTCTGGGAAATTTGTTTTCCTTCTAGAAAATAGTATAGCTTGAGATTTTCTTGCATCCATTTCTTTATATTTTTTAATGACTGGTTTAGGTCCTCTATCATTGCAGCCACGTCTCCCCCTCTTACCAGTAGAACAATGTCGTCTGCTCGTCTGCGTACTGTAGAATCATTACTTACCCAAGACCGTTGTTTTTATGGAGTCGCTATAAATGTTAAACATTAATGGTGCAAGTGGGGATCCCTGCGGCAGTCCTCTGTTTCCAATTCTTGGACCCTGGAGTTGACCCGTGGATGGATCCTTGACAAAAATACGTCTGTCAGTCATAAATTTCATAATTAAAGCAGCCATGTCCTTCGGCATGTCGTATTGACTGAGTTTTTCCCACAGTGTCTATATTTACATGGTCGTAGGTTGACTTAATATCCAGGAAAACTGCTATTGATGCAATTGATTTTTCTCTATTTAGCAGACCCATTTCTATTTTACCCGTCATGAAGATTAAATTGTCGATGGTACCCCTCCCCTTTCTAAAGCCAGATTGTAGTGGGTTTAAGTTTTCATTATGTTCAATTCAATCGAGACGAGTTTTGATCATGTTTTCTAAGATCTTTCCAGGGCAGCTTGCTAAATTTATTGGCCTGTATCCTAAGAGATCTTTTAAGTTTTTGCCAGACTTCGGTATTGGACATACTATTTGGGTTTTCCAGTCTTCTGGGAGTTGTACATTTGGATTTTGTAATAGATTAAGACCTTGAGAAGGGTTTCTTTAAATTTTTCAGGAGTATTCCTGATCATAGAGTATGTTATTTTTCCGGGGGTTGATTCCCTGGTGTTTTCCATTATAGAGGTCATTTCATACAAACTAAAGGATGGGCTGGTGAGGGTCCCAAAGTTGATGGTTTTTGTCATAGGGGTTGCAAACGGGGTGCTAAAGTTGAAAGAATTTGTTCACCCCGATCTAGGTTGAGGGTTTTGTGGATTTCTTGTTGGGAGATGGCCACCGAAAATCTTTTTACTGCCTTCCATACTTCTTTTACTGGAGTTTCCTTGTTGATGGTCTCACAATATTTTTTTCAGCCTTGTCTCGACTTTTCCTTAAGAGTTCTCTTAGTCCTTGCTGCTTCCTTTTTATAATTTACATAGTTCTGGGTCGATGATGTTTGTAGAAAGCTTTTATAGGCCTGTCTCTTCCTCTTTATCGCTTCTGTACAGTCGGCACCCCACCTTGGGTGGCACGGCTTGTTATCTCTGACCAATCTAGTCTTAGGGATACTATTTTCTGCTGCTTCGTGTATATTTTGTGTAAGGTCATTATACAGATCGTCCAGGTTTCCTTGTCTTGCCACTAATCTTGTTTCTACTAATTGCTGGTATAGTGCCCAGTTAGCTTTCCTTGTGTCTTGTGTTGTATTTAATTGGTGGACTTATTACAGTCTGGTCAGGTACTGAAGCTCCTTGTAGGCTAGATAGTATCGGAGAGTGGTCGCTTCTGCCCATTTCTGTCAAGACTTTGAATTGTATTCTGGCGGCAATGCTAGGAGAGGAGAGCGCCATGTCTGGTGCACTTTTATGGGTACCTGGGGGCGTTATTCGTGTAGGGGTTCCGTCGTTCAAGAACACGTATCCACTAATGTCTAGGAAATTGATTAGGTTTTTCCGTTTCGATTAGAAAGTCCAGATCCCCATACCGGATCCTGGGTGTTCAAGTCTCCCAGTAGTAGTACAGGTTTTCTGTACTTGTCTTCGATTTTGTGGGTAATATTGTGTAGTTTGGCTGCAGCTAGTTCTATATCTGGAGGGACGTACATTCCGATTACTTTAAATTTTTTTGTAGCTCGACTGCTATCAATTGCCATCTTTCTGGCAGTCGCACTCCGATGTTTTGTTTATTATTATTATTATTATTATTATTATTATTATTATTATTATTATTATTATTATTATTATTATTATTATTATTATTATTATTATTATTATTATTATTATTATTATTATTATTATTATTATTATTATTATTATTATTATTATTATTATTATTATTATTATTATTAATTATTATTATTATTATTATTATTATTATTATTATTATTATTATTATTACACACACACTTTAAGTAATTTGCATTAAATATTTTGGTTTTTATACGAATCATAGCGGTTTTTAAAATGGTTGATTGTATCGGCAGTCACACAATCATTGGGCAGATTATTCCATTCTCTGTTAACACTGTTGGATATGAAGTACTGTCTGCAGAGTTTTCTAAAGCGTTCTCGAACCAACTTGCAAGTATGTCCTATCAGTCTTTGGTCAGTGTTTAAAGTAAATACGTTTAATTCTACCGAATAATGCCCATGAAGTATTTTAAAAGTTTCTATTGCATCACCTCTAAGTCTTCTTTGTTCCAGTGATATTAAGTTGAGTATTTTTAATCTTTCTGGATATGACATATGTGTTATAGTGGGACAGAGCCTGGTGATTCGCCTCTGTGTTTGCTCCAGAGCGTGAATATCTTTGGCAAAGTACGGATTCCACACTGGGGCTGCATAATCTAAGATAGGTCTTATGTAGATTTTGTATATTTTTTCAAGCAGGTCTGGAGAGAGGTTTTTAAAAGTTCGTGACACCATGTATGCGATGGAGTTTGCTTTTTTAATGATGTTTCCCACGTGGACAGCCCATTTGAGGTCTTTTGTTATTGTTACCCCCAGGTCTTTTTGACTTTTTACAGATTTTAATATTTTTCCCTTAAGTGTATAAGTTCGTTCAGGGTTGTTGAAGCCAACGTGAAGAACACAGCATTTGCTCTCATTTAAATGTAAATTCCACTTAGTGCACCACTGGTATATTTTAGTCAGGTCTCTGTTGAGTGATTCATAGTGTAAGGAGGGGTTATTATATAATTTGGTGTCGTCGGCAAACATGGACATTGGTGAATTGACGCCGGTTGGTAGGTCGCAGGTATATAAATTAAATAATATTGGGGCTAAGACTGAACCTTGGGGTACTCCTGTGGTGTTCTTAAACCTGTGTGATGTCACGCCCTCAACTCTAACAACACTTGTTCTATTAGTTAGAAAATCCTTGATCCAGCTTAAAAGATTTCCACCAATGCCATAGTGTTTTAGTTTCAGAACTAATTTATCATGAGGTACGAGGTCAAAAGCACTTTTGAAATCTAGGTACAATATATCTACAGGTTCTTTCTTGTCTAACGAGTTAGTCCATGCGTTTACACATTCGAGAAGATTAGTCGAAGTAGAGCGTCCTGGGAGAAAACCATGCTGACATTGTGGAATAATGGAATTTTGCATAAAGAAGTTTGTAAGATCCTCGGCAATAAGTTTTTCCATGAGTTTACAGAGTACAGAGGTTAAGCTTACCTGTCGGTAGTTTTTTGGATCAAATTTATCACCCTTCTTGTAAATCGGGATAATGATAGACTTCTTCCATTCTTCGGGTACTTTGCCTTCAGCCATTGATCTTTTCATTAACTGTAATATAGGTTTCATTAAGGACGGTGCATTTTTTATAAAGTTAGGGTGGATATTATCTGGTCCTGGGCAGCTCTCTGTTTTAATTCGCTTATGACTTTTCTTAGCCTATCTTCTGTAATTTCTGTTGTCGTAAGTTTAGTGTCCTAGGTGTATCTCGCCTTTGTAAAGTTGGGGTAGTAGGTTGCATAACGGGAGGAGGTCGATAAAATTCTTTAGCAAATATATTTGCTACTAGGATGGGATCGCTTATCAGTTCGTTGGTTTCATTTTTAAGCACTGGGGAACTAACTCTAGAGTTTAGACAACTTTTTATGTATCTACAGAAGTTCTTGTTGCTTTTACTGTTTACAAGGTCATTTTCATATTTTGATTTTGCTACTCTAATTTAAGTGGTTACATTATTAGTAATATCTCTATAATTTTTATGGTTTGCTTCGGTATTTGTAGTGCGATATTTATGCCAGAGCTTTCTTTTTTTATTAATCTTCTTTTTTATTTCTTTAGTTACCCAAGGTTTTCATTTTCTCTTGTTTTCTTTAAAGTCTGGAACATAGCGTTTAACACATTGATCAATATTGCTAGTAATGTTTGTCCACCAGTCGGCTAGTGAGCCTTCAGGCCACTCTACATTGTTAAGATAGTCGTTTATCTTTGTGTAGTGTGCTTTTCGATAATTTTTAATTTTCTTTATTTTTTCTTGGTCGATATTCATAAGAAACTGAGACTTGGCGATTATGACTACATGGTCGCTGCATCCCACTGGAGTTTCTAATTTAATACTAGAAATAAGATCGCGGTCTGATGTAAGCAGAAGGTCTAACAGGGACGGTCTGTTGTGTGTTTGTTTGTATTCTCTGAAATGAGATATTTCTTTTAATTTCAACTGCCACTCCTCCGTAGCCGTCCTGTCTATTTTCTCTTATCAAAAAAAACCCTTAATTGTTGATGATTGGTTTGTTCTGAGCCATGTTTCGTTTAACGTTACAATATGGACATTGTGATCTCTCAGGATACATGTCAGCTCTTCTTTATTACTTTGGAAGCTTCTTATATTCCAGTGCATAATCTTCTGTTTCCATTTGTTAGGTTAAAATGAGTTGTGTCTGGCTGTGTATATCCATGTATACCTGTGATCAGGTGTTTTTCCATTTTTTCTCCTTTTTTTATTCTATTTTATCACTGTTTACGTTTATCTTAGTGTTTTCGATTTATTTACATTTCCTTTAAAAAAATTATATTTACAGGATGGGGGTTAACTATTAATTACTTACATATTTGTTTGGCTAGATGTAGATGCAGAGTTTCCTTTTAGATTATTAAAAAAACTTGTCTATCTGATCCTTGCGCGTCTCTGCTTGTTTTGCTCTGGGGGGGATACTAAGTTTTAGGGGAGGATTCTATTCGGTTACTGTGTTATCTTCTGGTGTATTGAATGATGTTGACATGCTCGAGTCAATAGTATCTTCTATGCTAGGGCTTTGTTCTTCTCTTTGTTGAACATTGTCTTTTTGTTCCAGTTGGTAGATTGAGTTAAATTGTAGTAGGGGTTCTACTATTACTCTAGTGGGCTGTGGGTGTAATTGTTCTCTGTGAGCAATTTTGTTTTGACGTGTTATATCCGGCGAGGTTCTTCTTTTGTTACCATTGCTTTCTTTTAGGATTTGTTCTTTTTGTTTCCTTATTGTTTCTTGATTAACATTCGTGTTGTTCGCTGTTAGAGTCGGTTGCTTTTGTGTATATTCTGTTGTTTGAGCTTGTCCTCTTGTGTTTTTCCTAGTAACTTCTGAGAATAAGCTAGGAACATCTTTGTTGCTTCCTTGATATCCACTATTAGCACTCTTTGCTTGTTTTGTAGTAGGATGCATTTGACTTGCCTCAAAGATTGATAAATTTTTATTAGCCAATGTTTCGTTTATTCTTCTTTGGCGTTCATATTCTGGGCAGTATGTAACAGTAGACGAGTGTTCACCAAAACAATTGGCACATTTAAAGCTTTCAGCTTGACATTCTTTAATATTGTGCTCTTCTCCGCATTTGAAGCATCGCATGGAGCTTTGCTTTTACACTGTTTTTTGGGGTGTCCAAATCTTAAGCAGTTGAAGCAGAGAATAACAGGCTAGATATATATGTCCACAGGGTAGTTTACCCAGTATATCCTTATCTCCTTGGGCCTCTTCTTACCTTCAAATGTAAGGCAGAGGGTAAATGATGGTTTGTTTTCAGTTTTTCCATTAACTTGTACCTTTCTGTCCATTCTTCTTACTTCTAGTATACTGCTGGTGCATTCACTATCATTAATAATATCTTCTTCTGATATCGTAAGACCAACATCCTTTATTATTCCTTTGCTTTTTAGCATGTTTGGCGGAATATATGCTCTCAGGGATTTCTGTATTAGACCTTGGTTTCTTAAGAAAGCGTTGGCGCTGTTATGTGAATTTAGTTCTACTCCTACCTTGTTATATCCTTTCTTTTTAATGTTTGTGATATCTCGTATACCCATTGTATGGAGAATTTTGCTCAAATCTGAGTGATGGAGACCTGCTACGTTCTTGTTAATTGATTCAACAATCACAAGATATGGTTTTTTATCTTTTAGCTCGTATTCCACTTTTCTATCTTTAGCTAGCCATAGTCGTTTGCCAATTGATGTTATTTCCGCCTTTGTTGAGTCAGATAGTTTTTGTTCATCCAAACATTTTTTAATTTCTTCGATTGCTGATGGTATCTTCTCTTGTTCTAGTGGGGAGAGTTGGTGTAAGGGGAAGTTAATTGTGCTACAAAAGGGCTTACAAGTGAGAGTGCTACTTGTTTAGGATTTTCATCGCTAGGTTTAAGCCAGGAGGGGTCTCCTCCTGGCCCGGGGGGCATATTGGAGCCCGACCCTCAAAATGAGAGCCGGGATTGTTAGTTATTGGTGAAATGATATAAAATATAGCTGGAAGTGAATAGATGGGGAGAGAAGGAGAAGGAGAGAAGTTAATTTTTTTCTTACCAGAGCCCATCATTTGAATGACGGAAATCACGGATAATGCCGAATCGCCCACACTACACTAAACTAAACTTGTAAAAAGCTGGGCCAACATCTTAGTTTGGTTTAGTATACGGTCACGGTATAAATTATTACTATCCTGTTAACACTAATTGTAAGATAACTTCTAAGGGTCATGGAGGTTATATGACTGTTAAGTAGTACTAATAGAACATTATATAATACTTTGGGCCTAAATTGTTCCATAAGAATGTAGTATTTTAATTTCTTAATTATATCAGTTTAGTTTAGTTTTTGTATAAAGCAGCCTATAAATCCGGACGAAATTGATTTTTGTCCGCATCATAAGGTACTTTCCATTTGCTTCTTCAAGGCTTAGCTAAGTTATAAGGAACTCTTCGCAAAAGTCCGTTAGGGAGATAGAGAGTTGTTAACCGCGGCAGCGGGGAGGTTTGCTGTGCTACCTTAAATTTCTAAAAGGAACTCTCAACGTAGTCTATGGCTTTGCTTCTCTGTTTAAACGGAACTTTGCTGTGCTAAGTTAAATTTTTAAAAGGAACATTCAACTTAAGCCGTTGGCTTTTGCTGTTGAAAAAGCTTATTTCACCTTTTTTTTCTGTGGTATTATAACCCAACTTATTTTTAGATAAGAGAAGAAAAATAGAGCAAATATTATTTTTTCTGTTCTCAGAATCAGGACTAATAAAACATTTAATCAGATCTTCACTTCAGTGATAAAGTGTTTCTTTCCCGTAAAATAAAAATGACTACAATTAGTTTAATGATATTTATTATATGAAAAAGTATTGGCTCTTGGCTTTATAATTTTCTAATTATTAACAAGTGCATAAAATAACATGAGTTTAAAAAAGTTAGAACAGCTAGAGTCCAAAGAAGCTGAAATAATCAACGACGAAGGTAATTTAATCTCTTTATAATTATTAATATCATAATTTTATGTTCGGGTATCTAAAAATCAGGATAATTTATGTACTAGCGTATTTCGGCGTCCACCAGGAAAAATCTTTCTATTTTCATTATTTTTCTCTGAGAAGTTCAAAGTTAATATTTGTTTAGTCTTAAATTTTCTGATGTAGATACTGGAACAAGTTGCCATTTAAATTGTTCTTTTAATGATTGTCACTTTTGGATGTTTTCATTCCAGAATTCATCATGATAATAATAATAATTAAAAGTTTATTCAATATAGGTACATACAATAAAATATTTGCAAATTTTAAATTAGAACTTTGAATAAACTAAAATGAAATATAATGAAACTCACGAAGTCCTACTTGTAGTGAGTAATAATTATGGTATTATAATTTCATATCCATGAATACCGTAATTCCGTCTTACTTTGCCCACTTTTTTTAGGTTTTTAAAAATATTATTTTTACCTGGATGTTTTTTTACAGGCAAAAAATAGCAACCTAACGTACATACTTTCTTAATTCATGTCTTCTAAGGGTAGGTCAATGACACCAGAACTTCATTAAAAAAAAAATAAAAAAGTTGGTGGGCAAAGTTACCCTGAATTTTTGGTAACATTGCCCACCCCTGAAAAAAGCCTTTAAAAGCAAAGTTTGGAGATTATATAGGTAACATTGCCCAGTAAAATGTGTTTTAAAAATCCTGTATATAATTTTACCTGCAAAAAAAAGAAAAAATATCATTAAATGCAGCTATTATTAAACTTTCTTTTATTCAGACCAACAAATAACGTCCTTTAAACTATTTTACACCTAACACTAGGTACCAAAAATAAGTTGTAACCTAAAGTGCATCAAAATAAACAAAGATAGGTAAATACAAAAAATTCAACTAATACACACATTAAAAACTTTACTTAACAAGTATTTAAAGCCGTATGGTAACTTATCAAATAATATATAAACACCTCGTCGATCCACCGAAGGTGTTGGCAATTTTGTTTTAATGTCGAATGGAGATATATCCGATATATTATCTTTAATGGGAAAAATGTATCCCCCAGTTGTAGACTTCCTTAAAAATTTTACTGTTTGTGTGTTTTTTATTCATCTTACACAACAAAGTTTTTCTAGGGATCTTAAATTGTTCTTCTGCATTTCTACTACTAAGCCCCCTTCTCATGGCAGCAACCGCTTGATTTAACGTTTCCTCTGTATAGTTTTTGTAGTGCCTAGCACTCAACTTTTGTTTGTACTTAATCATTACATAACCTACAACAGATTAAAAACAATCAATAAATGTTTTCTTTACTGAAACTTAAAAAATAATTTGATAAAAGTTTAGAAGGTAACATTGCCCACTTATTGTGCCTTTTTAAAAAAATACTAAGGTTTAGGATTTTACTTAACCAATAATATCAGTGTTTTCCCAAAATTCCAAAGTATACTACAATAATTTTCCAAAATATACCCTTTATTAATAACTTGTGGACAGGCCTTACTCTAACGGGTAAAAAAACCGATCAAAAATGCACAAAAGTACTTACCTTTATAAAACACTTAACACGCCGGTTAGAGCTTGTAAACAAGAATAAACGATGGCCGACTGATGTTAACCTTCAGTTTTGAATGTTGCCACACTTTCCACTGTCGCCAGTTTTAACTCAACAATTAATTACTTATGAGATGTAGCTGCGCAAAGTTACCCCACGGTGGGCAAAGTAAGACGGAATTACGGTATAATGAATTTTGTACATATTATGTATCACAATAATATAATATAATATCACAACAATATACGCACTCATATATAATATATTTTATATTTTAAAATATTTATCCATAATATTATTGAAAAAATATCTTTGATTTTTTATTATCCATAGTTTAATTTCTTGTTTGTATTTAATCATAGATTTAATTGCTTTAATCGATTTTGGGAGAATATCAAAAATATAAGGAATTATGTTTCAAAAATGTTTTTGACCTATAACTTTGTTGATTTTATTTTTTAACGTTATATTATTTATATATCTAGTGTTATATTTATGAATATTTAAATTTAATTTATTTTTATTTTTAAAAATATTGATTAATATGTTATAAAAAAATAATTGTCGGGTATCCATTTTTTTGCTTTCTTTATAAAGCATATCAGAAGAGTATAAATATTCTTTATTATAAATAATTTTTAAAATCCATTTTTGAATAATTTCAATATTACGGAGATTATTTTTATTTATTCCACCCCAACCTAATATTCCATAATTTATTTGCGTTTGTACCAATGAATAATATATGGTTTTTAAATGTTTAATATCTAAAAATTGTTTAAGATGTTTAAATTTTGGTATAAGTATTCTCAATTTTTGAGTAATATATTCACTATGTAAATTCCATTTTAAATGTTTGTCAATAATTAGTCCTAAATATTTAATATTTTCAGCTTGTTCTATTTTTATATTATCATTAATATTTATAGTATTTGGTAAATTACTTTTATAAGAAGTACCTAAATGGGAGGTATTTTGTTTTATTATAATTTATTGTTAATAAATTATTATTAAACCAGTTGTTAATTTTAATAAAATCATCAATAATTATATTTTTTACAATATTCCAATTCAATCCTTCATAAAAAATTACAGTATCATCAGCAAAACTGTGTAATTTACCTTGACAATTTAGTTTAAATATATCATTTATAGGTATATACAGGGTGGTCCTTAAGTACATCAAGAAAATCTAGGATATGATTCCTGGCATCAATTTAAGTTGAAAAGTTCATATGGACTTATGCCTTAAAATGCTCACCCTCTAAGATACAGGGTGTTAAAATATTTTCCATTTTCCTTTAAAACTACCATTTTTTTCAAAAACATAGTAGAGACAACTTTTGTTCCGCTTATATCAGTAATGCATAAAAATGCATCAGAGTTTAAAAAAAAACAGTAGCGTATCACATATTTTCACAAAAAAAATATTGACGGTATCTTTATGCACGCCACTGGTGGAAGGAAGCAAAACCTTTTTTAACCAAAAAGTGCAGTTTAATACGAAATCAATCGACATCAATTTTCAATACCTTATCTTCAAGGAGTTTCGAAATTTTAAAAAAACAATTATTTTTAAAAAATATTTTAACACCCTGTATCTTAGAGGGTAAGCATTTTAGGGCATAAGTCCTTATGAACTTTTCAACTTAAATTGATGCCAGGAATCATATCCTAGATTTTCTTGATGTACTTAAGGACCACCCTGTATATTAAAAAACAATGGTCCTAAGACTGTGCCTTGTGGGACTCCATAGTTAAATATTTTTGGTATACCTATACTTTTACCAATTTTTACATGTTGTGGTCTATTATTTAAATAACTTTTAAATAAATTTAATACATTTCCTCGAAAACCAATTATTTCTAATTTTTTTAAAAGTATTTCATGACTTACAGTATCAAATGCTTTTGCTAAATCCAAAAATATACATATGCTTTGCCTTTTATTATCAATTGAGTTATATATTTGAGTTGTTAATTCACAAATTGCATCTTGAGTTGATTTATTTTTTTGGAAACCAAATTGTTTTTCTGATATGATTTTATTTTTATATAAAAATTTGTCTATTCGATTTTTTAAAACTTTTTCAAAAACTTTTGCTAATGATGAAATAAGTGTGATAGGTCTATAATTTTCTAATTCAGTTTTGTTGCCATTTTTATAATTTAGTTTTATTAAACCTATTTTAAAAGCATTTGGATATATTCCTGTTTTAAACATAGTATTTATTAAATAAGCTAATGGTTTGGTGATATGTGAACTAATTGATTTTAATATTTCGGATGTTATTCCGTCAATACCTAATAATTATTTTCATTATTTTTAGATGCTACAGAAAAGAAATTTAGAACTCTAAGTATACTTTCCTATTTTATCATTTTGGTTTTATTAGGAATACCTATATGGTGGTATACAACCAGAGTCTACAGAGCCACTTTACCACTTGATGAAATTTATCAATTAGAAATAAAAAATAGAAAATTTAGTGACTTTGGTATTCCATTAAGTCTGGAATATGATATTCTTATAAGCTTTGTTCATCCTGATCCTGAAACCCTTGACATTGAAGCTGATCCTTTAGAAATCCAGATGCTTCTCGGAGACTTTTTACAGAAAATGTCTCCCATAGCTGACTTTACAGTAAAGTCACAGTGGCTTTACCAGACTGAATTAGGAGCTATACCAACAAAGATCTTGGATGAATATGTCTTATTTGAAAACCAATTACCTCATGTTATTACCCCATTAGAAACCAAACTTTGGTCACACATTTCTCCACGTCCCACTTTGAATCTAGTAATTTATATTCCACACTGTAGTTCTCCACTTTACATTTACCAATCAAGAGATAAAAAGTCTTCAAATAATGCTTTCGTAAGTCCAAAATGGGGAGGTGTTGTGATTTTGAATCCAGATAAATATTATTGCCAACTCGGACATTTTAATGTAGATTCATTAAATGTTGCAAGTTTTTTTAAAGAAATTCTCTTAGAATTATTTAAAATCAATAACTCAACCGTTACCGCAATTCAAGAATTAAAGTTAAGGAAAACCGAAGAGATGCTCGAGTCATCCAAAAAAACTCTAAAGTCTTTGGCTCAGCTACTTTCAGAAATAAATAGTATTGTTATCAGTAACGAGGTTGCTGACAAAATAGGTCTAGCTGTAAAAAGTGTCCAGAAAGCTGAAACACTGCTAGCAAATGGTAATCCAGAGGAAGCATTGTTAAAGGCTAAGTTAGCATTTCAAAATTCTGAAGAAGCCTTTGGCCATCCATCTTTACTTGCATTGTTATATTTTCCAGATGATCAAAAGTAAGTTTTATATTTTTTCAATTTATTACTGACAGTAATATCTACCTACCGTTTTAAATATAAAAAAATGTTTATCAGCAAGCAGTCAAAGGTTTTAAAATTGGATGTTTTTCTAACATTAAAGCCTTTTAAGTGAGTAAAAATATTAATTTTAAACGTTTAACAAATAACCCTGTTTCTCATGAATCAAAAACAATTCGGCAAAGAGCTATAGTTTATAGGTATAATCTTAGTTCAAACAGCCGAAAAACTAAAAGGCTTCGCCCTCAAGAAACTTCAAGTGTCAATAAGGAACGGTTAGTAAATAACTGTATTTTTAGCATTTCTGTTAGGTAATTATTTAAATATGAAACGCTAGTAAATTGATAGTGACCCTAAGATCGTTTCATTTCGTATACTCTCAAGAAAGTATTGGTATAAACTTGACCACATCTATAAAAAGCTTTAAAAATGGCAGATTTTCTCCAATTTAATTAACATCGTAGAAATTACTATTTATAAGAGACCCATAGTGGGCAATTAAATAATTACCACCCTGTATACCGTCAATACCAAAATACTGCATAAATTGTATTGCATAGGGATTAGGGGACTAGCGTATGATCTGATTAAAACATATTGTTCTAATCGACAACAGTGTACCGCAAGTCTGATGGGTCCTAGATCCTTTAATTTATTTTCTATATGTGCATAGCCTGTCAAAGATTATAAATTCAAAATATATATATATATATAACTTTTGCAGATGACATTGTTTTACTTTTTGTAGGTGATGATATAAAAAACTTAAGAACAATCGGCTAACCAATTATTGTTAACTAGCTACTATAAAAGGCTGCTTAAAAATAATTTAAAAACTAATATTTTAAACAAAACTGGTTAGGTGACATTGAAACAAGAAAACAAACCATCTTAACTGATAATGCATAAAAATTAATAATAATTTATTAAAAACGGTTGATTTTTACAAATATTTAGGACACATAATTGATAAAGATTTGACTTTTAAGCATGATAAGGAAAACACTTTCTAGTGCGTGTGGTGCTATAAAAAGATGTATAAATAAACTCCCAAATTTCATAAAGACTGCGATATATGAAGCTATCTTTAAGTCACATCTACAGTACCTACTTATATGTGCACTATTTGGGCATTTAACCCAAAAACTTCAAAGGCTCCAAAATAGGTTTATTAAATATCTGTACCAACTTCCTAAACTTTTTCAAACAAATAACCTTTATAAAAACTACAAGTTTTTAAAAATTGAGCAAATTTAGAAGAAACCAAGCTTATGCAAAAAAATCATTCATAAGCAAATTAAATTAAACCACTGAGATCCATGTTTATCCTACCAGATAACGTCAAAATTTATATATATATCCTCATCAAGAACAAATATTAAAAGAAACAGTGTCATCAACAGAGCCTCTATGACTTGATAACACCCTTCCTGAAAGTATCAGGAAAATACAAAACTCATTTAGATTTGGAAAGTAGGTGAAACATTATTTTCTACTACAGTACTCCACCTAAATACAACCCGTGCTTATAACGGACTTACTTTTACTTTTATGTGCAATTTAGGGTTATTTGATCTCGTAGTTTTACATATACAGGGTGTTTCATTTTAAAACTTATATCTCGGAAACTACTAGGCATAGAAACTTGGAAAAAAAAATATGATTAAAGCGGGCATGAGAAAATTCTGGAAATTACTTTTAAGTTCCTCATTTCGCCGCAAGGGGGCACAATTAAATTTTTTTTTAAATTCTAAATTTCTCGGAAAATTCCCATATTAAGCTATAACTCTGATTATATCATCGAAAAGTTTAGACAATTCTGCATCATTTTGGTTTAAGGCTCATTGGCGTACCGACCTTGATAAGAGTGGGGGAAGCTATTGAATGTGTAAACATTAAAATCGCTGTAACTTCTAAACGACTTATCCGATTTTACTAAATTTAAGCTTGTTTGAAAGAACCTTTAATTGTCGTATCTAATGCTATACGACAGTTTCTAATAAAATTGCTAGAGGGCGCAATTTGTATTAAAAATTATTGTTTTGGCAATACTTCTAAAACGAACAAAGATATCGAACTGCGGTCTTTACATCTTTTCTTGCAAATTCCATCTACTTTTCGATTATGACATCATAGTTATACCGTATGATTTGAATTTTTGGGGTAAAATCGAAAAAACTTAATATTACAAATTGCGCCCTCTAGCAATTTTATTAGAAACTATTTTGTACCATTGGATACGGCGATTGAAGATACTTACCTTTCCCTTCCAAACAAGCTTAAATTTAGTAAAATCGGATAAGTCGTTTAGAAGTTACAGCGATTTTAATGTTTACCATTCAATAGCTTCCCCCCACTCTTATCAAGGTCGGTACGCCAATGAGCCTTAAACCAAAATGATGCAGAATTGTCTAAGCTTTTCGATGATGTAATCAGAGTTATACCTTAATATGGGAATTTTCGGAGAAATGTAGAATTACAATTTTTTTTTTAATTGTGTTCCCTTGCGGCGAAATGAGGAACTTAAAAGAAATTTTCAGAATTTTCTTATGACCGCTTTAATCATTATTTTTTTTTCCAAGTTTCTATGCCTAGTAGTTTCCGAGATATGGCCGGTGGCCACTCTTAATGAAACACCCTGTATTATTGTACAGGGTTATCCAACCAAGACTAGACAAGGCGATTTTTTGACTTTTCCTGTACTTTTATAAAAAAACTGAAATAGCCATCTTAAGTCATTTTCTCCCGCGAATTCGAATATCTTCAGCAAAAAACAATTGAACATCAAACAAAAGTACTAGGGGTCACTTTGATATTTTTTTAAATGGAACACCCTGTATATTTTTACATTTTTAAATTCCACATAAAATTATAATTATTTTTTATTAAATGCACTATTAGTCTATACTTCATAGTTTCCGAGATATTGACTCTCGAAAAGTGACATTTTTGAACTTTGACAGCTTATAACTTTCTAACAGTACGTCTTAGAGCAAAACGGCTTACATATCCCTATCTTCAATTTTTATTATCTTCCCAAAAAAATCAACTTCCGGTTAAACCGAAAGAAGGAAATATAGTTGTTCCGGTTTAACTGGAAGTTGATTTTTTTGGGAAGATAATAAAAATTGAAGATAGGGACATGTAAGCCGTTTTGCTCTAAGACGTACTGTTAGAAAGTTATAAGCTGTCAAAGTTCAAAAATGTCACTTTTCGAGAGTCAATATCTCGGAAACTATGAAGTATAGACTAATAGTGCATTTAATAAAAAATAATTATAATTTTATGTGGAATTTAAAAATGTAAAAATATACAGGGTGTTCCATTTAAAAAAATATCAAAGTGACCCCTAGAACTTTTGTTTGATGTTCAATTGTTTTTTGCTGAAGATATTCGAATTCGCGGGAGAACATGACTTAAGATGGCTATTTCAGTTTTTTTTATAAAAGTACAGGAAAAGTCAAAAATCGCCTTGTCTAGTCTTGGTTGGATAACCCTGTACATAGATATTTAAAGGGATGTTATCTGATATAATCTCAAACAACATAATTTAATTTTTGGTGACTTGTAATGATAATAGGACTCGGTAGCAGTAATGTAAATGTACTGTTTTGAGTTCATAAATAAAGATAAAAAAGACACGTTAGTCTTGGATGAGTTTCATAATATGTAATGCACTCACCAAATGCTAGCTGCTATCACGCTGTGCGATAATTTTCTAGCTGATGATTACTTTCAAGTAATATTTTAGGTACGCCATCTACATTCCATTATTTTTGCCAGTAATGATTCCAGTGATAATGTCATTGACACAAATAAGAAAGAAGCTTTCAAAGCAAAAAGTGGATTAGTTATTCCGCCTTGTTAAAGAGTTCTGAAGTTTGAATATTTATTATAGTCAGTGATTTATGAGTTGTACATTTTTCCATATTTAATATAAATTAAATCAGAAAACAGACTATTTTTATTTAACAATCCACTATGGCGATTTTGGTTGTGAAAATATAGTTGTGGGTCTCGGATTATGAGAACTTATAATTATTGTCTTAGGTGTATTATGCTCAGCATAATGCTCTTACTATAAGAGGTATTATGCACCCAAAATAGCATATATTTAGATACAAATTCTTAGCTGAGAAATGTGTTCCGAAACTTTTTCGACACATTTTCGAATTCTTTTACTTGAAACATTTTTGAACTGTTGGTTTCGAAAAATTTTACAGCCCAGTGTCGATACATCTAACACAAGGAAATGAATATTTGTCGAAATCTTTTTGGATAAAATTCTGACGCTATGTATGACAGACACATGCGTTCCCAAATTGTAGCGACATTTTGTCGAATTAAGTGAATCGAATCAAATTAATATTTTTCTGCTTCGAAATATTAACCAAACTTGTGAAGAGGATAATTTTCGAAACTTTCAGCAACATAAATACACTCACTAGGTAAAGTTGCCACAGTGGATCTTTGCCCGTGCGTCATCAATCAACGATCAGGACTCGACGTGGTTAATAACTCTGCATCCTTGTTTATTACAGTAACAAGTTTGAATAAAAGCATAAAAGAACGTCTCCAAAATTCCGCAATAATATAACGTGCTAGACAAGGATAAAACTATAAACGTCAGTTAATTACTTTCTTTATTTGTTTAGTTGACAACCGTTGTATTTTAGAACGTCATTGTCAACCTTATTTTGATCTGTTAATCTAATTCGTATTTTGTAAATCTGTGTGCCTTAGAACTGTTCCTGTTTCTAAAAATAGTTCTTTTTAGAGGTAATTATACCCACCATCTGTTTTGGCGGTAAGTATTTATGGATTTTTATAATAACTAATTTATTTATTTTAAATATTCTAACCGTGAAAGTTCTTTGAAACGTTAACGGCAGTGGCTAAATTTCCTTAAATGAAAGGATGTTAAAAATTTGACTTTTGCGATTTTAATAGTCAATAAAACACCAAACTTTTGTAGATTTTAAGCTTTAAAAATAGTATTAAATGTATACACATTTGTTTGTCAATTTCTTTTAGATAATAGAGAATGCTGGGCAAAACTTAAAATAAATAATAATTTTTCGTGATATTCTGTAGGTACGTCAAACGGTAGGCAGGCACGTCCATTTTATGAACTTAACTTAGTTTTGACTTTTTTCGTCTCGTAATTTTGATTTGATTCATACGATTTTGATGACGTAAAAGTGATGACGCACGGGAAAAGAACCACTGTGGCGATTTTATATACCTGCTTGTCGATCGGATCAAATTATAATAACAATAACCTATAATTTTTAAAAAGGAAGACAGAACTTTTAACTTATCAAATATTGCTGTATGTTCTTGTTTTAGGTTAAGGTTAAGTCTTTTTTACTTTAGCTACGTTTGTTTCTTATTATTTTCGATATATTATCGAAACAAGATCACTGTTATCTATTAATTATAGCTACATAATATACGAAACATTACAGAAACCCAATACTAGAAATTGTGTCTCTGCTCCATTTTGAACTAGAATAATATCTCGCGTTTTAGAGGCCATTTTGACAAACAAACGTTTATCTTGTTAAAATTGGTTTTAATTAAATTCCTGCATCTTTTGAAAGGCCGTAAAGTTGTCACAATATTTCCATTTTACTAGCCAATTCAATTTAAAAAAGAAATAAGTAAAATTTTAAAAATATTGTCCATTTTATCTTTTGTAAAATATTTTTTTTTCTGTAAAGGCAAACAAGTTGAGGACGCGTTAAAAATATAAAGCTAAATTACATGATAAAATTTATTTCGTCAATGCTTTTTGTTTCTCTTTTGCAATATCTAGCTATGTAAAATAAATTATGGCAAAATACAATTTTGACAAATGCATTGTGGCGAAATTATTTCGTCTTCATATTGGTTTTCTTTTATTTATTAACTGCAGGTAGTTTGAATTATTTGTATTTTTTTATTCTGTCCATTCAAACAGCACCCTATAAGATTGAGAATAAACACATTTATTATACCTAATATATGTATATGTTCGAAACATTTTCCATAAAACTTTCGATTATGCGTTGAAAAAACGAATGTCACAACTAGTACCAACCACTCGGAAAGACGTGCAATAGAGCCATATAAAATGTGTACGTTTCGAAATGTTTCCAAATTTGTAACCATTAGTTTCCTTTTTGTGTCGGATACAGAAACATAGGTTTTGACACATTTACCAAAATATGCCTAAAAACGCACTTGGGACCTATTATACAGGGTGTCCAGTTTTCGTGTGTATTCATATACCAGCTCCCTTATTATTAAAGATAGAAAGATGGGGTTTGCGGCTTACTGTTCTATTTTTTTATGAAACTTTCATTACCGTAAACGAAATTTTCATAGCCCTCTCAGTTTCTGACATACTGGGCCATTTTCAAATTTTGTCATTTTTGATGCTCTACTGTATCTCAATTATTTAATAACTTATCAATAAGGTAAAAATGGATTGTTATATAGTTTTTTATGTTGAATTCAGTGGCGTAGTTAGTTTTTTTCTAAAAAGTTTTGTTTATGAGTTATGACCCAAACTTATATTTTTTTTAATGGGACACCCTATATATTATTTATTTTTCTTGTTCCTCTTTTTAAGAGCTTTTCAAATATATATAATAGTCCATATTTTTTTCTTTTAAAAAGGGACAATTTTAACTTTTTTTGTAAAATTAATCATTTTCATCTAGAATCCAGAAGGCCATGATCAATCATGGATAGACATGACAGAAAACAAAGTTTTGTAAATGCGCCATTACGGATTATTGTCAAATATTAATGGTATTTGTTTGATTTAGTTAGTTTATTTGATATTTCTGTGAAAAATTATTTAATTATTTAACATGGCAGAAAATAATAGATATTATGAAAATTATGAAAAACACGATATGTATGTTTGTTTTATCCGAGCTAATGAAGATGCGAACGCAGTCTTGGAACTGTATTTTAATAGGTAAGTTTCAAAACCATTTGTTATTTAGATAGGTACCATTAATGTTTATAATAAAAATAAAAAAGTTTTAATCATAATTATTGTTATCTATTATTAGCTTTTTGATACATATTTAAATTTTTCGTAGATATCCAGAAAGGCAACAACCCGATAAAAGAATATTTCAAAAAATCCAAGCCAATCTCATTGAGCACGGATCTTTTAAACAACCAAGGCCTAATTTTTACACTAAGGAAAATAGGGAAGAAGAAGAAATAGATGTTTTGGCCTCTTTGCGGTACAACCATCCATATCATGCAGAAAAGTATACGATGAAGTTGGGATTAGAAATTCAAGGACGCAGTTAATACTAAAAAAATACAATTTTAAACCATACAAATTCCATCTCGTCCAACATTTGCATCCCGGTGACGCAGAACGGAGGATAATTTTTGCAACTGGTACCTACAAATATTGCAGGAAAACGCAAATTTTGAAAGAAGGGTGGTATGGTCCGATGAGGCATATTTTACGAGTTCTGGTATCCTTAACCGAACCAATTCAAGGTACTGGTCGCAAGAGAACCAGCACGTAATATTTCTACGAGAACGTCAAGGTCGGTTTGGATTTAGCGTTGCATGCTTTATTTTTGGCACTAAAATTAAATATGTTATTTTTGAAGGAACTTTAACGGGAATTAGGCACCTAGACATAATGCGAGACGCACTAATGGACCTATTAGAGGATGTTCCTTTAGCTGGTTTAAATAATATTTATTATCAGCAAGATGGCGCTCCTAGTAATAATTCTCGAATAGTAAGAGAATATTTAGAAACCACATTTCCCGATAAGTGGATTGGTACAAATGGACCCTTCAGGTGGCCTTCAAGATTACCTGATCTTTCTGTGTTGGATTTTTTTATGGGGGTATATAGAAAATCAGCTATATAAGAGACAATACCACAGTATTGATCAACTTCGGGAAGCTACACATCAAAGCTTTAGGCTTTTGCAGGGAAGACCAATTACTTAGTTAAATGCATTGCGTAGAATCGAAACGGTGTGTCGAAAGTGCTTAGAACACAATGGAGCCCAATTCGAGCAATTTTTGTAATTTAATAAATTAATATATTTGAAATTTTAGTGAAAAGTTCGTGGCATTTTATTTTAATTTTCACAGACACGAACCACTTCTTTGTTTTTAATATAATTGCTTAATTGTTGGTTTAAAGTTATGTTTAATAAAAATAATGTTGTTAATTTTTTTTTATTTGCTGGCATAGCCCTCTATTCGAAAATGATGATTAATTTTACAAGAAAAGTTAAAATTGTCCCTTTTTAAAAAAAAAAATATGAACTATTATATATTTTTGAAAAGCTTTAAAAAAGAGAAACAAGAAAAATAAATAATATATAGGGTGACCCATTAAAAAAAATATAAGTTTGGGTCATAACTCATAAACAAAACTTTTTAGAAAAAAACTAACTACGCCACTGAATTCAACATAAAAAACTATGTAACAATCCATTTTTACCTTATTGATAAGTTATCAAATAATCGAGATACAGGGGAGCGTCAAAAATGACAAAATTTGAAAATGGCCCTGTATGTCAGAAACTGAGAGGGCTATGAAAAATTCGTTTCCGGTAATAAAAGTTTCATAAAAAAGTAGAACAGTAAGCCGCAAACCCCATCTTTCTATCTTTTATAATAAGGGAGCTGGTATATGAAAACACACGAAAACTGGACACCCTGTACAGTGAGGACGTAAAGTCTGGAATAAATTCATTATTTAGGGAACGCTGAATGTTTTTAAAAATCGCTCGGACACGTCGATTTTGTTTTTTTAATACGCATTTTTTTCAATATTTTTTTATTATACAGGGTGTCTCCGAAAGCACTCTGCTTGGACCAACTTAAATTTTTTAAATGGGAACCCACATTTTTTTTTTAATTTTAGGATTCTGTGCATAACTGTGAACATTTTTTATCTAACATGTCATTATGATTTATCGACAGTTAAAGTTCGAAAATAAATACAACAATTAATTATTTATCATTTTAAAAAAATATTGAAAAAAAATGCGTATTAAAAAAACAAAATCGACGTGTCCGAGCGATTTTTAAAAACATTCATCAGCGTTCCCTAAATAATGAATTTTTTATTCCAGACTTTACGTCCTTACTGTATAAACTGGTTGTAGATAAAAAAAAAAAAGTAAATAATTCTATAGTTTTAAGCAAACATGGATCCGAATGCCTTTTTACAATATCATTGTCTTTAGTTTTTACCTCAGACCAATTACCCGGTCTGAGGTTTTTACCAAGCAAAAAAACTATATAAAAAAAGCTTATTGTAAAATAAAATATTCGCTAAAATAACCGAATATTGGAGTAGTTTTAATGTTCCCAGTGAAACAATTATTAATAAGTAATAATTCATAATCCACAAAGTAACGTATAATCCCAATGTTCGTTAAAATAACGTTTATTCTCAAAATATGTCAAGTGGTAGATGACCTCATCAGGACCAAATTCATTTCTCGTTGATTTAAAAAATAAGTTTATAATAAAAATTTTCTACAATAATTGATTTAAAATATTTTATTTAACGCAAAAAAATACACTAAAATTATAAAAAATGTGCGTTGTAAAAGAAAACAATTATTTAAACCTTTCTACATTTGTAATGGGGGCACGAACAGTATTACTGATGTCAATTTTAATATGCCACACTTTAATGCCGTTCTAACAGTGAATGAGCTTCTTAATAAATAAATAAATAAAAATAACGGTGTCGTTATTTTGTAAGGATTGGCACTTAGTAATACCGATCGTATAAGGCCCCCGTATTGGATGAATATTATTAAAGAGCTAGAGCAAGTAATGCATTCGGTATTTAATTTACTGATCATTTCGTTTTGACCAAAATGCGGGCAAATATCCATCTTTGGTAAGCAATTACCTAGTTAAAACAATGTTTCTTTTTCATGTTTTATCTTTAATAATTACCCTCTTTGATGTTATAATATATAAGTCGAAAATTTTCAAAATTGAGTTAAGTCGCACACAATACTTATAAATTCATTATCTACTCCTGGGAAAAGAGATATAAGCCTTAAATATGTGACATTTTTGATTGTGGAAAAGGATATAACTATAGAAAATGTATTTTTTCTACAACTGTCAAAAAAAGATGACTTTTTTTGGTTATTATGGATTCACAAAACGTCGCTTTCTTTCACCGTAAAAAAATGTCATTTTTTCACCGTGAAAAAATGATATTTTTTCACGGCACGGCAAGCTCAGCTGATTGATGTTTTCGTATAAAAATGCAAAAATTAATTTCCAAAACACTTTTTATAAAAAAATTTATTATTAAAGTGAATTAAATTAACAATCTTTATTAGAATAGTAATTAACGGTGAAGTTAGAGCAATTGTTCCCTAATGTCAAAATGTTATTGACAAGCGGTATATAGAAAACCTGTCAAAATGTCAAATTTGGAAATTTTCGATATCTGTCAAAAAAAAATAGCAGGTCGTATAGATAGTGACCCAAGAAATACGGGAAAAATACGCAAAAAATTCTCCTGTCAAAATTTGACAGCTGTCAAGAATAAAACAAAAAAGCGATATTGACGAAATAAAATATGGGGTCATATAGTATTTGATGCGGAGACCTTGGGAAAAATAAGCAAAAAATTATCCTGTCAAATTTTGACAGCTGTCAAGTATAAAAAAAAAGTGCGATATTGACGAAACAAAATATGGTCGTATGGTATTCGACGCGGAGAGTTCAAGAAAAATACGCATAAAATTCTCCTGTCAAAAGTTGACACCTGTCAAAGAATAAAATCATTACAATTTTGGTGTACAATGTAGGGAATTTAAGGTATTTATGGTCATTTAAGGGGTATTTATGGGTATTTAAGGAGTATTTATGACAAAAGGGGAATTTTGGTGTACATATAATGGGGGGTGGTTTGCCCCTCGGTGTGAACGCAATACGTCAAATATCGTGCCGTATTTTACCACCTCCGCTTTATCTGCAAAAAAGGACGATGCGGGCGTGCAACGTAGTTCCCACACCGCACGCACTCGTAATTAGCTAGGACACGGCGTTTGTTTTTGAACTCTGCGTTTATTACAGATTTGTTTCTTTTCATATTTAATAGTTTTGAAGAAAGTGCAATAGCAAAATTTTATTTAATTGGTGTAAAGAGGTATAATATGTAAGTTTTTTTAGAATTTTTCATGTGTAAATGGGTATAAGTAATATTTTTTTTCATAATAGTTATTTTATTTTAATTACTGCTATATACAATGTATTAAGGATCAAAAAATGCCTATTTTAATAAAAAAAAAACTTATCGAAACTAGGGCTCGGAATTGTATTCGAATATTCGACTATTCTAAATTCGAATTTTTTGTTAGTTAAAAAATTCGACTATTCAAATATTCGACTATTCGAAATTCGAATATTTGACTATTCGAATATTCGACTATTTTAATATTCGACTATTCGAATATTTGACTATTCGAATATTCGACTATTTAAATATTCGACTATTCAAATATTCGACTATTCAAGTATCTATTCGACTATTTGAATATTCGACCATTCGAATATTTAACTATTTGACTTTGTTTAATTGGATATTTAAGGTTGAATTCTCAACGTCGTTCAATTTATTGCCAACCTATAACCTATTTCGCTTTGTTTTTTCAAGTTTATTATTTTTTAAACTAACATTTAAATAAAATCAGTATCGTCGGCACATTACTTAGGTCATATCTGATATATTACAAAAATATCAATTTATTTCATTGCTAATTTTGGGAGAATTGTATAGTGAAAGAACAATGAGTGACAATGACATAATAATGTTTAAAAAAATCTTACCCGATATTTTTCGCTATACAATTCTCCTAAAATAAGTTATGAAATTCCTTGATATTTATTAAATATGTCAATTATTACCTATATAATATCAAGTCGTTCTTTAAATTTTGTAATAAAACCTAGAAAACATAAATAAATCTACGCGAAATAGGTTATAGGTTGGCAAGCATGTTGATACTCCCACCTTAAATGTTCGACTATTCGTGTTTTCTGTGAAACTGTAAATTTTAACGTAAAAAAGAAAATTATATAATCAGCAAGCAGTTAAATCACTTCTACCATGATTAAACGACTGTATTTTAATATTTAAATATACGACTATTCGAATATTCGACTATTTAAATATTCGACTATTCAAATATTCGAATATTTGACTATTCAAGTATCTATTCAACTAATCGAATTATTCGACTATTCAAATTATTCGACTATATTCGAATTATTCGACGATTCGAATAACATACCAAACGACTATTCGAATACTTATATTTTAAAAATTCCGAGCCCTAATCGAAACGCGAGTATTAAAACTTTAAACTCAATTTCCCAAAATTATCGATTTAGGACATATACCCCCCTAAGTGCCAATTGTTGAGTTCGGTTTTTACCTCGCAGATGAGACTGGTATAGACTTATTTTCTAACCTACAAATTTTGTAAACATTAGCAAATGAGTTTAAAACTGAAAATAGTACAATAAAAATGAATTTTGTTGCAACTACCAGAATATTGTGCCATAACTATCTATTTTTGATAATGATGATGATAGCTATGGTCGGAAAATGGCGAAAGCGAAAGTATTTGACTTTGCCGAAGAAACAGTTCGATCAATTCCAACAAAATCGGGGACATTTTACTCTAAAAAAATTAAATAAAGGATTGGCGAATTTCACAAAAAGTGAGTTTATTTTTTAGTTCTTAATTGCCTAAACAAGTTTATACTTTTAAATTTCCCGCCTTTTGAATATTTCCTCTCAAAAATAGGTCGAAATTCTTCGACGAAAAAATGTACCTCCAGTTGCTCGCCGATATGATAAACGAACGGCATTCGTATTTCTCTAGGTCCTCTGAAACATTAAACGAACGGGCACGGAGCAATATGCCACAAATCTGATGGTAAAACCAAACTATTTTTAACCGATAACGTCTACAGACGTTCTAAAACAATGCATTTCCATAATAACCAGCAGTATTTTTGTCTCCCAGTGACGTCATGCACAACGTCGTACGAAATTGTATCGCTAAGTAGGCTATTTTCTTTAGTAATATCATGAGCTCGAACCGTAAGGCTGGATCCACATACATCCGTGAGACGCATCCGTTGTGTACCACATGATTAATATGAACCAATGAAATTTTATTACCAATGAAATTTTAGGGAATAAAATTTCATTGGTTCATATTAATCATGTGGTACACAACGGATGCGTATTACGGATGTATGTGGATCCAGCCTTAGGCGCTAGACCTTGGACCAGAAGGTTGCTGGTTCGAATCTTGTCGGTGGTAAACTTTTTGGAAAAAAATATGTCGGTACTAGAAGGTGACTTGGACGGGTTTGTTGATCTATATTGTAAATATTTTAAGATTATTAATAAAAAATAAAAACTACAAATCTTTTTTTTTGTGTGTGTAAACCTGACTTGAATGTGTATTGCGGTATGCAGTTTCCGAACGTTTGACGCATGCGCATTATTGGAAACGACGGGTTAATTTTGGCATAAAACGAAATATTGATCGAAAAACGAAATTACGATTGCTTTACTGGCCCTATGTCTTAATTTAAACTTAAAAACTGCATGGCTAAACGAAAGTATAAATTAAAAAATTACCTACGTGTTACGATGTACTTCAAGACGTAAACTGCTGCGCCAAATTAAATTGTACATACCTATTGTAATTATGGATTTCAACAATACCATATTAAACGTTCGTCTATTTAGAAGAAACAAACAGATATTTAATCTGTGGTGCTAGCAGTTTACACCTTGAATTATAATTTGTTCTAAACAAACAAAAAGTTTTCTTTACTTAAAGAGTGGACCATGTAAAAAAATAATTTTAGTGAATGTGCACTTTTTTCAGACATGTCAACCAGTAGTACCTATACTATTTTCAAAGTAAGTCGAAATATATAAAAATTCGTGTCATGTTCCGTCACAAGCTGTTTATGTTTATGCCTCCTTAAGTCACAGGTTTTTACTCACTAATTTGTTGAATACAAGTTAAAGTAAATCCAACGGATTGGCACATGTGGGGATGGATGAGGCGACATATTTTAAGCTGTAATCAATAATATCTCCAGGGATTAACAAGCACGATACAGTTCTTAGACAGGAACATACAACAAATACCTGTGAACCCCACAAGCAGATAAAAACTGGACGATTTAAGTGATCACGAGCATACACTTAAATTTTATTTCCATTCAGTATAGCCAAACAGACAAATCGATGGAATTTTCTTTAGTTCTTCAGTCGGACTAAATCAAGAACTATAAACTGGTTACCTCATAGAGTAGCATTGGGGTGTGGAGTACGGGCGAGTAGGGCGGAAGACGTGAAGTCGCCTGGCGGCCGTTAACGCGCGTATAGAGAGAACAACGATGCGGGCCGGCCGCCGTGCTAAGGTAGGTCAGCATCGAATGAGACAACATATTAGTTTATAGATCTTGGGACTGAACGATCCAAAACTAAAACGCCATCCGGTTATCACATGTCAGTCAACAACTATAAAAGATGAAACTGATGATATGTATAGTGCCCAGTTTTTGTTGGTATTTCTATTTGGATTAGATTTATTATACTGGATATATTCAATCCGTTTGAAGTAAAAAGAAGCATTTGAAACACTAAAATAATGCCAGCCGCTTAGGCTTGAAAAAAGGATTATTATTCGTATGTCTCTCAGTGGCGGCTCGTGACATTATGAATAGGTGATGCAGCATCGCGTAAGAAGCGCCGCAGGCGAAAATTTTTGGGGACCACGCCCAAATTTCGTTTTTGTCTACTATTTTCTAATATTTGCAGTGAACACGTGCATGATAAATTATTCAATTTCATAACATACCTATAAAATTGGAGGGGGGGACATGACTCCTTCCATGACCCCCCCCCCCCCCCGGGATTCGCGCTTGCCCCTACCTGATACTTAAATTTGGATCGTATACATACATACATAAGATAATATTGCAATATGTTAATAATATGAATTTTCTACCAAAAACTTACCTAAATTCGGTAACATCAGGGAAATTAGGAAGGTAACACGACTAATTTAGAAATATTTTACTGTTTGAATGTGAGGCAAATTCTTCTGTCCTTTAAATTTGCAAACCTATTTATAATGTCCTCGTAAAATGGCTGTGCAAGTATAAGTTCATTTAATAGTTCTTTTTCGATCGAAATTTTTGATAAGTTTGTCAGCCTCAAACATTGTGAAATATAAAACTAAATACCGCAAAGAAACAATACCCGGCACGCGACATAAACGCAGGTGGAAAATTTGCATCACTTGTCGCCGGCCGAATCGAGACCGCGCGTCGTGTTGTCATGGCAACCGCCGCATCCCTCGTGTCTGACGTGAGCCAGCGGAAGCGTCATCAAGACTCTGCTTCACAGCGCGAAGCAGCGCGTTTTACAGGTTGCCGAATGGTTTTTCCAGTGTGTTATAAAATCAAATCTGTAGCATTCTGTTAATTGAATAAAACGCATAATAATATATGTAAATAATATCAGAAAACAAAGTTTTATAGAAGCGAATGAATTTTTAAACAATTATTTAGCCAGTCTGGAAATAATATGAGGTAGGTGAAAAGGTAGGTGAAGCAGCGCTTCACCTGCGTCATCGGGCGAGCCGCCACTGATGTCTCTCCTGTTTACTTTTAACTATTAGTATTAACATTTTCAAGAATTACAGAGCTATTTGAAATTTATTTATTATTTAAGCGTAAGCTGCGCAGCTTTCTCTAAAATTATTATTTTACAATAGTGGTCCGTCTATATTTCTTACATCTAAATTTTTACATAAGAAAATCAAATCCTTTTTATACAAGCAGTTCCGATTTTATCGTAGTTTTATGAACAAACCCATTTGATGAAAAACATTTGATTACCTTGTTTATTAATATTAAATATAAATAATGGTATGTACAAAGTTTATAGTTGCATCAGATGGGATATATAGGTGAGCTCTCAGCAATAAAACCACTATGGTCCGCAACCAAAACTAATAGCAGTGACTAATACATAGCACAATTTATACAGGGTGTTACAATTTGGTGTGCGCATGGTTTTGACCTTAGACTTTTTCGGACTTCTCCGAAGGTATTCGCAATATTTACAATTTTCTTTCATCAAATTATTAGGCCCCAAAATACGCAACTTTGCTTCAATTTAACAATATTCGTATCTCTTACTGTTCATGTACGCACACAAATTTGTAGCACATATTATACGTCACTGCCATCAGATTTGGTCGCGTAGTATTTCCCCGGCCATTTTTTTTTTATAGCAGTCACGGATTGTAATTGACGTAATTTTTCGAGTTTGTTCGGGTTTGTTCTTTTATACTTTTTCACTCCTTGAAAAACTATTATTTTCCATGTTTTTTAAACAACAAACTAATTTACTTTGGCAGAAGCATGTCAATTTTCTTCAAGGCGTAATTTTGTTTTATCAGTTTTGCTGGTCACAGGCTCCTTGATACATTTAAATCCAAATTTATTCTCAAAAAATGCTTCATTTTAGAAAAGTTCTAAGTTAACTTTTTAAAGTTTTTTAATGGCAGCTTTTCTAAAACCTAATAGTGTGTGGTATCAAAATAATCGTAATAAAATCCACTTTTTTCTTAACCCGACGAGCCACCATGTTGCCGTTTAAAAAAAATGAGTTATACAACTTTAAAGATTAAATTTTACATGGCACATAGCATTGGAGCAAAAATAGTAAAATTGTATTTTTTTCAAGATTAAAAAACTGAAATAAATGATTTTAAGGTATTTATAGCCCTCTAGATAAAACAATCAATTTGGAAAAAAATATTTTCTTGGTGACAAAAAGTGACAAGTGAGACATCGTTGTATTTAGAATGTCATATGGAGTCAAAAAAGGGAAAAATATACCAGGTGTCCCATTTAAAAACCGAAAGTTTATGTCACTTCCGGTTAAACCGGAAGTTCCATAATGTTGAGTCACCTGTCAAAAACAGTTTTATGTCGTATACAAATCCCCCGAATTTGATTTCATTATCTTGAAAAACAAAAACGTTAAGAGGGGCGAACCACCTTCCGTGGACACCCGGTATAGGAAAATGAAAATGTTGAGGTTTTATATTCATAATTACTATAATTTATATTCTAAAATATAAATATATCCCATCTGCGTAACTTTCTTTTTATAAAACATTTGGTATAAAATCTTTTCCGAGCTAAGTTAAACTAGGCTTTGCGATCTAAACCATGAAGTGAAATAAAATTTCAACATCTACTACTTATTTCGACTAACAAACTTAAAATTAAATTAATAAAATATTGTTTAATCAAACGTAGAATGGCGCCTTAAGACCTTAGGGCAGTGGCGTGCAGTGACATTTTATGCAAGGTAAGAAAAACATAATATGGCAAACCGTTTGTTGTTGTATCCCTAGCCTATCAAGCCACAAAGTATTTTTTGTTGGGACGTATTATACGTCACTAGCAAACAATACCCTTTGCCACAACAATAAAGAGGTGTATTTAAGGATAAGTAATTTTTTTATCGTGGTATAGGAGATCTAACGTATTATCATTCTTTTAAACTTTAATTATATTATCCTCGAAATTGCAGGAAATAATACAAAATAACTTAAAAATAGGATAGAACATCAAACCAGGTGAGTGAAGAAAATTATAGAATATTTTTTGTTAAATCGTTATACAGTGTCCACGGAAAGTTGGCATTAGGTTCTGCATAACCCAAAACAACAAAAGCTTAAAATTTTTGCCTTGTGACGTGCGTTACGCCTGTCAAATGGCATTTAAAAGTTTCAAACAGCGGGAGAATATTTTTTTTAGAATTACGAAAAAAACAGTTATAAGAAAATATTGCTTCTCATCATATTTTAAATAGGTATACAGGGTGTCTCACGGTCGATGGTACCTTAGACGTTTCTGACGAACCAGTAAAGGAATCGTTCTAAAAATTTGGTCGCGTACATAAACGGACATGCTCTACCAACCTAAAATATTTTTAACAATATAGTGTTGCCGCTTCCACACAAAAATAATAGTAACTTCGATTTTTTAAGTGCAACACCATATATTTTATTTTATTTTCGAAACCCCCATTACTTTCCTTACAATTTTTATTAACTCTACTCTATACTTATCTCTTACCGTTTCTAAGATATAAATTAATTTCCGAAAACGTCACTTTTAAAAATGCTGATAATTTTTAACTCTAAAACACTGAAACCCTGAAATTTGGTAAATAGTTAACTAATACCATAGGGCTCTTTGCCCTAGTCCCAAATCTTAGTTGCAATATACAGGGTGGTTGAAAAATACACTTATTCTGGTAACTTGAAAAAGTGACCATAAGTCCTTTTTTTCAAATGTAACACCCTGTATATTATTACGGATTTGAAAAGCTGCTAAAATTTCACTTAATTCTTGTATATCATACCTGTACCTAACTAACTAGTTTAACCATTTTTTTGACGTATTAAGCATAATTTGTAAAATTCTCTGTACAATTCAATTTTTATTCGGTTATTAGTAAGTAGCCATGACAAAAACTGATGTTTACGTATGTTACTATGGTTATCGTTTTGACATTTCATTAAGTTTAGATACAAGATAAAAAAACACTTTAAAGTCATGGAAGAAAACTATACAAATGCAGTTCTTATGAATTTATTTATTTTATTTGGACAATGTATGTTTGCATTAACATGCAAAAAATATTAAAACTACATTTTTCTTGAAATCCATGCAGTCAACACCCGCATATTAAAGTGTTTGGATGTAAACGGCCAGCGTTTTGAACATCTGGTAAAATAACATTTTAATATCTAGTTATAATTTTAGTAGTCTTTTATTATTTGACTACCTAGTTAACATTTAATAAAATTGTCCTGGATCCTTATCAATTTTCTAAGATTCATTGGCGGTAAATTAGAGTACATTTCGTTAAACTTTATACATGTCCTGGCGATAATTCTATCACATTGTCCAAATAAAATAAATAAATTCATAAGAACTGCATTTGTATAGTTTTCTTCCATGACTTTAAAGTGTAATTCTATCTTGTATCTAAACTTAATGTAATGTCAAAACGATAACCATAGTAAACGTAAACATCAGTTTTTGTCAGGGCTACTTACTAATAACCGAATAAAAATTGAATTGTATAAAATATTGTCATGTTTGTTTTATATTATAATATAGTTGTGTCTGAATTATGAAATATATTCTTTACAATAAATATTATATTATTATTTAACTTTAAATTTATATTTAACTTATTATTATATTTAACTCAATACAAGTATTTACTTCTGAGTTTCGGAATTAAGTTTATACAAAAAAATATATATTAACATTAAATGTAAACAAAAAATGTTGAATAAACGTTTTATTATTATTATTATTATATAGAAAATTTTACAAATTATGCTTAATACGTCAAAAAAATGGTTAAACTAGTTAGTTAGGTACAGGTATGATATACAAGAATTAAGTGAAATTTTAGCAGCTTTTCAAATCCGTAATAATATACAGGGTGTTACATTTGAAAAAAGGACTTATGGTCACTTTTTCAAGTTACCAGAATAAGTGTATTTTTCAACCACCCTGTATATTGCAACTAAGATTTGGGACTAGGGCAAAGAGCCCTATGGTATTAGTTAACTATTTACCAAATTTCAGGGTTTCAGTGTTTTAGAGTTCAAAATTATCAGCATTTTTAAAAGTGACGTTTTCGGACAAAAAAAACAGAAATTAATTTAAATCTTAGAAACGGTAAGAGATAAGTATAGAGTAGAGTTAATAAAAATTGTAAGGAAAGTAATGGGGGTTTCGAAAATAAAATAAAATATATGGTGTTGCATTTAAAAAATCGAAGTTACTATTATTTTTGCGTGGAAGCGGCAACACTGTATTGTTAAAAATATTTTAGGTTGGTAGAGCATGCCCGTTTATGTACGCGACCAAATTTTCAGAACGATTCCTTTACTGGTTCGTCAGAAACGTCTAAGGTACCATCGACCTTGAGACACCCTGTATATATACTTAACCAAATTTTTCTTTAAAAATTTATATTATGTAATATTTAATAAATTAATAACTTGTAAATTACATTTGACAGGGTGTAACGCACGTCAGAAGTCAAAAGTTATAAGCTTTTGTTTTGTTTTGGTTCATGCAGAACCTAATGCCAAAAACAGCTTTGCAAAAAAAACGCAAAAAAAAGTTTTCCATATGGTGCAAACTTTTCCACGGACACTGTATTTTCGGCATTAAAAAAAAATTAAAAAATTAAAATTAAAGATTGCATTAGCTTGGAGCAAGCTATCAGAATTTATATTTTTTGTATTTATACAGGGTGGCTCTAAAAAGTTATTATTTTTTTACTAGTTTTTAAAGAAATATTGAGTAATTTATAAATTAATGCATTTTTAATTTTTTTTCTATCGCGTATTATCGAAAAAAAAAACCCCCGTATAAGCTTGAGTTGAACATAAAAAAAATATATACGCGATAGAAAAAAAATTAAAAAATGCATTAATTTATAAATTACTCAATATTTCTTTAGAAACTAGTAAAAAAATAATATATTTTTTGGGCCACCTACTATAAATACAAAAAAATATAAATTTTGATAGCTTGCTTGAAGCTAATGCAATCTACAGTCTTAGTCTTTTATAAATATTTAATTTAATGCCGAAAATACAATTTAACAAAAAATATTCTATAATTTTCGTCACTCACCCGGTATGTAACCAAAAAATCCTATCCAAGACATTGTAAACAAAAATCTAAAAAACAAAACAAATTAATATCATAAAACACGAAAATATAATGTAGTAAATATTCATATTTTGCAACTTATATTATATATCTCAAATACTGGTCGGTAGATTCTGTTGTGGCCATGGATACTAAGATAAGTGCGGGGTTCTTTATAATTTTATGCGGATTCTATTTTGTAGGGTAGACATATATTTTATGCACGCTACTGCCTAAAAGCACTCGGTGATTCAGACCCAGCTTTTTCTTCCTAATACAATTTGTAGAGTAATAACTGAATAGCTCATATTCTAGTGAGAAAAATAAAAAACTTTCTTATGCCCAAAAGAAGTACTTTTCATTTTTGACATAAGCTTTACATATCTTTGACGTTATGTTTCTCAAGTTGACGTTTCAATCTCTTATATTTTTTGGAGAAATAAAGCTTATCGTGTTTCTCACCAGAATGTGGTAACTGTATTTGTCTGGCAATGTTATTACCAACAAGTTAAACTGGGTATAAACATTATTGCCCAGACAATTATCAGCCTAGTTTAATTAGCTGTCATTTGGTAAAAAAAATTAAGTATATAATTGAAAAATTGGCCTTTTCCCTTACTTACTTCGTTTTAATCAATTTTAACTGCCGAGTAAATTCTTCTTACAAAAGAGTAAGCCGCATAAAATCCGATTGTTCCAGTCAGCAGCCAAAAAGTAAATACCATCAAACCGGTGTATCCAATATACAATAGGGTTGGTATAAACTCTGTAATATCCAATTTAGTCATAAAGTAATAGAACGAATATCCTAGGATGTAAAAGGCAGAACCTCCTGAAACTAAAAAGCTTCTCCACCACCAGTGGTAGTCCTAAAATATAATTTATGTATTAGTAATAAAATTTAATTTTTTGCATTGGTTGTGTAAGGTTTTTCTTTTATATTATATAAAAAGAGTATTTCATCAAGTTGACTGAAAATTGTGCAACAATGTCGATGTTTAAGCTACGCACGAAAACCTTGATTCTCATTTCCGTCGGTCTGTGGGTCTATCGGCTCGAAAGTTGAAAAACTACTTAACGGTGAATAACGAAATTTTGTATAATTGTGGATTAGGTATTAACCACAGGCCCATAAAAAAAGTAGAATGTTTATTTCCCATATGACCTGTTTTATTAAAATAGCATCTCCAATAAAGGCTGTCTTGGGAAATTAATTTTTTTCCTTAGAAAAAAGTTGGCAATCATTTGAACGCCAACGATAACTAAAAACACGAGTCTCAGTGTTAATTAGTTGTTTAACAATTTGATGTTATTTTTGTGATAAAGGTAAGCCACTGTGTTTAGTGCATAAGTGCTTCAATAGTAAGAAAAGTGCGGCAGAGGAAATCTCTTTCAACAGGTATTAAATCTCAATAGATTCATTAAGATATACAGTGTGACCAGTAAAGTCCGCATCATATGGGATTTTTTTATCAATAGCTTTATTCGAAATTTGACTTTGTCATCAAGTTCTGCTTCGATCGAGATGAAAATTAAGCAAAAAAATAGTAGCCACGTGATTCGCATTATCTGTCAAATTTTAATTTTTTTCAAAAAATAATTCAAAAGTGGAGTTATTTCTGAAAATATCGAAAAAACTTACAAGAAAAAGTTTTTTTAAATGCAGTTTCTAGCCCACATGCAAAAATTTCAGCTGCACTAGATAATTTTGATTTTTTACCCACCACTAACATTTATTTTCCACTTAATGAACATGAGACTGTGTTCTTTTTGGTCTTAATATTAAGGTGTATTACTTTCAAACACAAACTACGTTTTCAAAAATACTTGTTTTATGAAGTTACCTTATACCGGGTCAAAAACAAATAAACTTTGCATCAGATGCGACCAAATTTTAATAGCCCAGTTTTGGGTTTGTAGAAAAACACACATTTACTATGGCGCTACTTTAAAGAAAATGTATCTGAAATAAAGCATTGTCAAAACTAAGAAGTTTTATGTAGGTTGCGTTGAGTATTATTTTGCAAGTGGTGCAATTTACAAAATATGGGTAAAAAATCAAAATTATCTTATGCAGCTCAAATTTTGCATCTGGGCTAGAAACTGCATTTACAAAAACTTTTTCTAATAACTTTCTTTAATATTTTTAGAAATATTTTGAATTATTTTTTGGAAAAAATTAAAATTTGACAGATAATGCGAATCACGTGACTACTATTTTTTTGCTTAATTTTCATCTCGATAATAAAAAAAATTCCCATATGATGCGGACTTTACTGCTCACACTGTATTATAAATATCATAAAGAAATATTTAAAATTGTTTATGATAAACTGTTGATGTCCAAATATTATCAGCTATTTTACTTTTTTGACCTTTCAACAAACCCAAATAACATAACCCTGTATTTTCAAAGTTGGCGCGCGTTGATCGCTACGAAGTTACAGCGAGGTGGAATGATGCTGCCAACTTAAATTGCTATATGGTAACCTATAAAAATCAAAACCTCATTCGTACAGAGTATGGAGGGCTTTAGGTTAGGAGTCCGATCGCAATACATTGGTTTCGGGCAAAGTTTTGGATCGGTAAAGCAGCTTCAAAAATGGCCGTCAGGGGCGCATGTGTTCCTTTAAATTTGTAAAATGCATGGGTTCTTATGGGATAATCAACTGTTTTATTGAATTTAGTTAACTAAAACCCTCTACAGGCTGAGATATGTATATATTATATCTAATAAAGCTTATTTTATTAATTATTGGATAAAAATACCGCTGACGTCTATCAAAACCTGTAAAAAGTCAAACACTTGACGATCACTGCGCCGCGACCGGGAAACAGCGAACTAACTACTAAACAGGGACGTAAATTTAAAGAACAGCCATTTTCGATCGGACTCCTTCCTAAAGCCCTCCATAGTACAGAGATAAAGTGAAAATTATTCAGCATTTTTAGGTCTGTGGTATTAAATCCGGCTGAAAACAGGATGCTGGCAAAAGCATCAAAAATAATTAAAGTTTTTATTGGAACAAAGCCATAATTGTATTCGCTTAGTAGCCGCCAGATGACGGACGCTTGTGAAAATCCCACGTTTCTATTGCCGCCTTCAAAAGGACACTGCTGTAACGGTCAGTTGTGTCTTAGCTGTCAAGGGTATTTGGGGGTATAATATATTTATTTATACAGGGTGTTAATTAATGTCATGCAGATATTTTAGGGGGCGATAGTACTCGTCAAAATAAGAAAAAAATGCAAATATATGCATGGTCTAAAATGCGTTATTTTCGTTATACAGGGTGGCAAAGTTTCAATTTTTTTTTCTCGTATTTTGCGTTTTCTCTCTTATATTCTCCGATAATTGTTTCAAATTCGGAACATCAACCCTTTTTAAAAATCTCTACAATAAAATATCAAAATTGTCGGTCGCAGTATACAGGTTGTTACGTTTTCTTGAATCGGCTACAATTTTATCTTTCAGAACTTTTTTTTTGGCTCCCTGTTTGAATTCCGGTATGAAATTTGAACTCTCTGTTATTTTGTTTAGCGTTCTGATCTCTTGCACTATTCTCGTATCTGTGACCGTTTTCGATTTATTTGCAAAAATAGCCATCGATGTTAATTTAACACCCTGTATACTGCGACCGACAATTTTGATACTATATTAAATATATATATTTTTTGATATATTATCGCAGAATATAAGAGCAAGTAGCATTTTTAGACACATTACGGTAAATGTGTCTAAACTATTGTTTCTGTTTCCGACACAAATTGGAAATTGTTGGCAACATGTATGGAAATATTTTCGAAACGTATACATTTTAAATGGCGCATTAGAACGTGTTTCCAAGTGGTTGGTACGGGCTGTGACTTTCGCTGTTTCGACGCAAAATCGAAACTTTTATCGAAAATGTTTCGAAAATTTTTCAGAAATGTTTGAAACATGTTTCCATAAATGTGTCGAGTGAAAGTTCATTTTACAAAGAGGGCGCTGAGTGTTGGAATTGTAAATTGTCAAAATGAAAACATTATTGAAACAAATAATTAGATATATAATATCTATCTCTCTGCAGGTTGTAAAATAAAAGAAAGTAAACAATATGATGACAGCATAATTTCGCCATAATGAATTTGTCACCAGAGTATTTTCTATAAGTGATACATTTTTTTCGTATGGTTTATTGCAGAGGAGATCCAAAAATCGTTGACGAAATAAATTTTATCGTGCAATTTAGTAATTTAGCTTTATATTCTTAAGACGCTCCCGGTATATTGACATTTACACACAAAATAAATACTTTGTCAAAAAATACTTTTTACATTTCAAATGACGCAGGAAGCTAATTAAAGTCCTTTTTAATAATATAAAAATGAATTTGTCAAAATGGCCGCCAGAAAGCGAGAATTATTCTGGTCTAAAATGGAGTCGACACACAATTTCTAGTATTTGGTTTCTATAATGTTTCGATAATCATGTAGCTATGATTCATAGAAAATGTGTCGAAACATGAAGAATGTTTCGATATTGTACCGAAACCAAGCGAAACAAACGTCGCTAAAGTAAAAAATGCACAGTCCCGTCAAGAGGAAGGTTAAGCTTAGAAGCATAAAACTTCTGTATACCGTCACGGTATACACTACCACTTTACACTTTCTGTGACATATAACCTACAAAATTGGTTTGTACTTTGTTGAACGTTTAATAAAACTTACTTATAACTTATCCCTAAGTAATAATCTAAAACATGTACTCAATTGTCGAGACAAAGGAAAAAAGTAGGTTGGTAAAAAAACAAAAATGTACAATTTATGGGTTATAATCGTTATAATCGAGGTTATAATAATTGTCCGGGTGCGGTAGTGTAAAGGTTTCTGGCAGTTTCGAAAATTATTTTCTGCGCAAGTTTCGTAATTAAATGGATATCACTGTTTGGTAAATATTTCAAAGCAGAAGAATACCAATTTGTTTTGAATCACTTAATTCGAAAATGTGTCGCTACAATTTGGGAGCACATATTGTGTCTAAACACAATTTCATAATATTATATAAAAATGTTTCGAAAAATTTTCTTTTGTGCGTTTCCTAAATGTATCGACACTGTAGTTTGGAAAGTATTTCGAAACTAACAGTTCTTAATCGTTTCTAGTAACTAAATTCGAAAATGTGTCGCAAAAGTTTCGAAACACATGTGTCTCCACACAATCTAAATAATTTTAATCGAAAATGTTTCGAAACGTTTCTCAGCAAAGAATTTGTGTCCAATTTGTGTCTATAATTGCTACTTGGGAGAGAAAACGCAAAATACGAGAAAAAAAATTGAAACTTTGCCACCCTGTATAACGAGAATAACACGTTTTAGACCATGCCTATATTTGCATTTTTTTCGTATTTTGACGAGTACTATCACCCCCTGAAATATCTGCATGACATTAATTAACACCCTGTATAATGACGTAAGTCAAACTAGTGACCAACCCTCATACATTGCGAGACCTGTGCTATAGTGGAATATTGACATAAGTGGCAATAAGGTAATTGTCATAGTCATTTTTTAAAAACGTTTACTCGTTAAATACCATGTGTTCTGTTGTTTGTTTCTCAGTATTAGTATTAAAAATACATTATTTGTTTACCAAAATCTCAATTTCATGACTTTAAAAAAAAATCAAATTTTGCCCAACTCTGACATGAGAGCGATGAGGCGACTGACCGAAATATTGGACTTGAAGTGTAGGTGAATAGAACAACATCCTTTACTTACCTCGCCACAAAGTTGGAAGTAAACCATCACAATAGATATTTGCGAGCAGGAGATGATGAGAATGATAAAAACCAAAAATAAAAAGCCGAATAGGTAATAAAACTGGTTCTGCCAAATCGCAGTAAATATAAAGAACAATTCGATGAACACTGCTCCAAACGGTAAAATTCCAGATATCAAAGTGCTAAAAACAATTTTTAATATAGTAATAAAAGTTTTTCATTTAGTATCAAAAGTCTGTCTACATACCGGGTGTACCAATAGTGCGAGCAAAATAAATTTGGTAGAAACATAAAACTGGTTAGAGAAACAGGAAAATTTATATTCAAAAATTCTCCTGGGTCCTAAGGTGCATCGTATAAATTAAATATGCCACAATTATTCGGTTTTTATTATTTTCGCGCACACTATATTATTATTATTATCTTCAAACATTTTTATGGTTTTTCTCAACGGATTGCGCGCATTCTAGTGGGTCTGGATCTGTCTGGATCTGTTTCTAATCTGCAAAACTGCAGACTGTTTCGGTGAAAACGCGTTCCCTATACTGGATTGTGGTTCACTTCGTGGTTTATTTAGTTGTTTACCTTTCGATTATTACCAGTGTGACTGTCTTTTGTATTGGAGTTAATTGTGCTGGGATTGGGCTACGGTGTATTGATGGCCGCTTTGTTTTTGTAAAACGCTTTTAATACATCTTACCGCTGTTGTTGGAATTCCTTGGGTTATGGCTGCCCGTAGAGTCCTAAGAAGGACGAAACGGCAGTCGTGGTATACCCGCCCCAAAATGCTTGGATCGCTGTGTATTCCAATTTAAAAAACAGTTACACACTTGTTCGATATGCCACAATTATTCGCTTTTAAGCATGTAATATACAAGTTAGTCAAAAAGTAAGATTCACAGAAATTGATTTTTGAAATTAGCCTGAATGTAATAGATTATGTGAATGCCAGGGACTAAACACTGTTAAGTTGATAGAAAAATAATATATGTGTTTGTAACTTAGGATTTTTCTTCTATAGTTTTATTTTTAAATGTTTTATTAACTGGTAACACCCCAGGCGCTTGTAAAAACAAACCACACAAAATAATAAAATGAATTGGTCTTGCCATAGCCACAAATCCACCGATACTTGTAGATAGACTTATGATAATGTCAATACACTTTCTTATTTTTGCCCTCGCTATACTTGTTTCCGCTACTACTCGCACTAAATCGGTTTGGTCCGATCCGACCAAAGACCTCATAAACTCTAGACCCGATGTTTTATTCATAAAATGCATAAAAACCCGATCATTGTTTGAAATGTTATTTAGCCAAACTTTGAGGTTATTGATTTTAATGCTTTACGCAGGGGTACATTGCCGCAGTATCAGAACACCCGGTAGGTAAATTGAACAGAAACATACCACAAAATCGGATTCATATACCAATGTTGTTCTGGAACTTGTCTTGGAATTTGATTGGTTCTAACGGGATGTTGATACGGTTGCTTTCTGTATCCAAAATAGTAACCCATGTATACCAGGGGCAAGGAAATAAATACCCACATAAGCAACAGATAAATCATAGTTGAAAAAGGAACTGCACCGCTACTGGCTTTGCCTAAAAATACATATTTCTTAAAACCCAGTATAGACCAGGGTCGATCATTTTTGAAACCAAAAAAAAAATAGTAGGATGAAACCCATTGGAAAAGGAAGAGAATATAACAAAAATAAAAGGAAAAATAATTTACGGGCGATTCGAAGTCGGGAAGTGAAAAGGGGTGAGTTTTTAAGGGTAGAACACGATTTATCTCGATTTCCGGCAAAACTAGAAATCCTATGGAAAAACGTTAAATGACAAAGTTGTAGATAATAAAAAGATCTACAACTTTTGCATTTACACTTTTTTCACATAACCTCAAAATGTACGTGAAAAATTTAAATAACCAATTTTTTGGTTTTTTATTGTTATCTTTTACAAAAAAAATTTTTTTTTCACGAAATTTGGTGAAAACTTACCTTTTTCTGTCCTAAACACACTGTAATTTTTTTCATTTAAAATATTTATTTTTTCACTTTATTTTGACTTAATATCGACAAAGCACCCTAATTTTCAATCGAAAATTCTCACGTCAAAATATCTGCTTTTTTAAAAAAGTCGGTGGGCTTTTTGTTCGTTGAAATCTTTACTTTCTGAAAAAAATATACACTACTATGGTAAATGTTCTCAAAATATGCAAAGAAACGAAAATATTGTAGACGTCTTATTAAATATTAACTTTATTAACTTATTTGGTTGTTAACAGTGGCGTAGCCAGGATTTTGGGACGGGGGGCGAAGTCCTTTTGGGGCGCCTATATTTTTAAATACACATTTTGTCATATTGTTTTTTTTTTTAATCCAGATTCAGTTAAACATTGACAAAAAAATAGGGCATGGTTTTAAGCACCATTAAAGCCTTTTATTAAATTATTGGTGAGTGACAATAGAAGTATATTTTTCCAAACTAAGACGGGTTTTAAATTTCAGCTAAAAAAACATAAGATTTCAACATCGGGTAAAAAAATGCATTGTATGCTTTTTGTGTTATATTATATTACGTTTTTTTTCATTTAACACAGTTAAACTATTTTAATTTTAATAAAACAAAAAATAAATCCTTTTATAATAAAAACAAGTACTCTAAACAATCAGAAATAAACACAAAACTAAAAATATTTTAATATTCTGACCTTACACAACTTCAATTTTATTTTAAAACGGACATTTACAGGCTTTGTGGTTTTTTGGGATTTTGTTCTGTGTTTAAGTTTATTAAAATTCAAATAAGACCGATTTTTTAATTTTATTTAAGTTGCAAAGGGGCGCCAAGCCAGGGGGGTCAACCGCCCCCCTGACGCTACGCCACTGGTTGTTAATTATAGTAGTATATTTCGACTTGCAATTTTTTGTTTATCAATGTAACATGAAATCTTACGTTTTTCGAGTAATTAAAGTATAAATTTTAATAAATAGCTCAAAATTGTAGATGATTGATGAAAAATTCGGATTCGAGTTTTTTTCGTTTCTTTGCATTTTTTGAGAACATTTACCATAGTAATGTTAATTTTTTTTACACCATCAGAAAGCAGAGATTTCAACGAACAAGAAGCCTACCGACTTTTTTTAAAAAAGCAGATATTTTGACGTGAGAATTTTCGATTGAAAATTAGGGTGCTTTTTCGATATTAAGTCAAAATAAGGTGAAAAAATAAATATTTTAAATCCAAAAAATTACAGTGTGTTTGGGACATAAAAAGGTAAGTTTTCACCAAATTTCGTGAAAAAAAAAATGTTTTTTGTAAAAGATAAAAATAAAAAACCAAAAACTTGGTTATTTGAATTTTTCACATAAATTTTGAGGTTATGTGAAAAAAGTGTAAATACAAAAGTTGTAGATCTTTTTATTACCTACAACTTTGCCATTTAACGTTTTCCATAGGACTTGTAGTTTTGCCGGAAATCGAGATAAATAGTTTTCTACCCTTAAAAACTCACCCCTTTCCACTTCCCGACCCCGGATCGCCCGTAAATTATTTTTCCTTTCATTTTTGTTATATTCTCTTCCTTTTCCAATGGGGTTCATCCTACTATTATTTTTTTCACTTTTTACCATTTTCAAAGCCCTGGTCTAGTAAGTTTTGCTGAAAGAAAACTGATGACTATAATTTAATGCTGATCTACAGGAGTAATCGAACTTACCCCAAATAAAGAAGTTTAGTACGAAACAAGAAACACCAATCACAGCAGGATATAGTACAGCCGTTAAAAATGCGGCTCGTTTCCATTCTCTTCCTTTCATAGTCTTGTATATTCTCGCAGAAAGAAATCCAGCCACTGCACCGTTTATTAAGTAAAATATAATCGCGGCATTTGTCAGTGCCCCTCGGGAAGCCGGTGACAAAATTCCTAACATGGCAAAAACTAGAAAACAACAAAATATTATATTATTAAGCATAAAAGTAGTAGTAGATAAGGGAAGGCTTGACGCCAGGCTTTTCTCTATGGGCCGTCATGCCAAGACATCTTGTATTGTAAACAAGACCGTAAAGACTGTGCCAGGAATAACATCTGCCGTTAAGATTGTGGTTAGGAACCCACGTAAAACTTTAGGTCCTATCTGGGTGACATTCCAAATTTAAAGTCGAAATAAAAACATGAATATTAAAAACAGACAATTTAAAAATATTTTTAGAAATGCTTTAATTAATTAATATTGTTCTGAATAATTTATATAAGTAATATTTTTTACTTAAAAATTATAAATTAATAATTTTATTATAGGTAATATATTTCTTCAAAAAAGCTGCATTTACACTATAAATTAACATTTTTACTTTAAAAATGCATATTTATGATTTATGATTTTACATACTAAAACAAAAAATAAGATTTGCCCCTAACAAGCTCAGCTTCAGGGGATTGAAGAATAAGTTTATCGAATACAACATAAACATATTTATTATATTATTAAATTTTAAATAAACTTATTATTATTTTTATTATTATTATTATTACGTGTAGTTTTATGACATTAGAAAAAGTAAGGTTAGGAGCAAATTTCAAACCTGTCAGATAATAAATAATAAATTTTCTGGGGTTATGTCACAACAAAAAAGAAAATGGTTTGTCTACAGTTGCAGTGAAATAATAGGTAAAAAATGGAAGCGCTTTAAAATTATTTTCGAGAAATTTTGGCACAAATGTAATCCTTTTGTGAATTTTAGTTGAATTATTTTTTCTGTCATCTTTCTCAAGATAAAAGAGAGATAAAGAGTACTACTACCCAGCTTTGCCACGGTTTATAGATTTTCAAAGCGATTAAAAAAATGTTTGTGAGTGAACAACAAAAACATAAAGCCAATTCAATCTTTGACATCAGCGTATTATTTTTGGGTGAAACTTTCCGATATTTGCACGAGCAGAACCTGATGGACGTTAGCATTTTAGGTCTTGACCAATGATCTGGTACCTATAGCTGAAACAATAACAAATGAACCCATTGACAAAATCGCATTCCATTCTGAAGTAAATCAAAATGCAAATTGCGCCTATCCACTTTTTTTGCCAAACACACAATGTTAAGTATTGACATGATGTAGGAAATTTAAACCTTATAAAAATTCTGCAGTATGACAACGCAGCAGTAAGAAGTGTGAACGCCACGACATTGGTCTGAGGCCATGATGAAGTTGTTTCATTCATTTCCATTTAGGGATGTTCACAGAAAATGTATCGCTGAAAAACATCGATGTTTGTAATGCATTGAAAAAGAAACCCATTTATATTCTAATTAGTTAAGAAGTAAGAACAAATTGTTTGGTAAGTTAGGTTATAATTTAAAATTTTTGCTTTTGTTTCAAGTCTGATTTAAAATGGATTTAACTGATGAGCAAGACGTAGTTGTTATAGCTGGAACAATATTGTGTTTTTATTTATTATTAAAAAAGCGAAAATGCAGCTATTTAAATAAAAAGTAAGGTTATATCGTATGGTTGTAAACAAGACGGTTATGTACGAGTATGACCGTTCCCGGCCGATTTAGTAAGCAGTAACGTAAGAAATAAAAATAAACCATTTCTTATTGCTTACGTTTTGGGACCAATTCTTACTGCTCAAGTTTTTATGAACTATAAATGGATGTGTTACTGATAATAATGTTCATTTCTCTTACCGCTTATGATACTGCTTAAAGGCCGATTCTCATATACGCTTCAACGCGCTTTACTCCGCTTGACTTCGCGTCGCGACAAGGCATCAAAATGAAGACTATTCACATTAGCGCTTGACCAGGCGGCAAGGCGCGTCAGTTCAACGAAAACAGTGGTTAAAGTAGGTTATATTGTGGGTTAAAAAATCATGTCTTCAGGAAGCGATAGCACATCATCAAATGAGGAGATTGTTTTAGCGCTTGTATGCGACGTGTATGAAAAACGAAAGCGTCGAGAGTACTGGCCCGGGTACATAGCATTTTTCGAGCTAGATTGGAGGAGGGAGAGTTTTGGTCATCTATATGAGTCATTTTTACCCACAATAAAATTTGAACGCAACAAGCAACCTTGCTAAACTGGTTTTTAAATCTATAGTAATTGCGGCGGCCACGTGCACACTGCTGCTTTGGTTTTGGTGATTCCCACTTGTACTTGATCGAGCGTCGCTGCGCTTCACCACGCGACATTAAGCCTGGAAAAGCCCACCGACAATTGGAGGCGTCAAGCGCGTCCAAGCCAAGTGAGGCGCGGCGTAACTGAGAACGAGTATATAAGGAAGCATAAGAATAATTGAAAGGTACATTTGGTCGCTCCATGAAGTCAAGCGTAGTAAAGCGCGTTGAAGCGTATATGAGAACCGGCCTTTTTAAGCTTACGTTACGGCAACTATAAATCCAGCTTTAGGGTTTTGTGATATTTTTTGGAGGATAATTAAGATAAGTTGCAAGTATCGAGCATGCGAGAATTAGGAAAATAATAATTCTGCATTTACATTTCATGGGTGAGTAAATAGAAAGATGGGTTATTTGTAGGTTAGGTTTATCCTATAGTAACAAGGTCACATTCAAAGGTAAATGCACCGTAATCCCCGGCCCCACCCAACCACCACTGTTTTAATTATAATAAATTCCAATGATTCTTGTGCTACTTACATAGCGTAGGTAATGCCATTAGAAATATTTGAATACCAGATCCGATAAAGGCAGCAAAGAGCCTGGAATTTCGAGGTGGTCGGAAAACATCACCGTGAACTAATTTCCAACCTGTCTCTTCGACCGCATCATCAAAAAATTCATCAGCGTTGTATTTGGCAATATCTTGCCTTAACGTCCTGACCATAATCATCGTAAGAATTCCTAAAATAAAAATATACAGTATGGTTTAAATAAAGAAAATGAGCCTAATGATTAAAAATTAAGCAATTACCTGAAGCAATTACTTTTTCAAATGCTATAAGTAAAAGCAATTGCTAGATCTGGATATGAATAAAATTTTAAAGCAATTGCTGTTTTTCTTACACCTCTGTAGCAAATGCTTATTCAACACAAGTTCGGACGTGGCTTATCCACTTGTTCAGATTATAGATTTCATGTTCAGTTTGGTGCCTAATTTGCAAAAGAGTTGACGTAAATACAACAACGTTGGTCTATTTATTTAGTACAATAGTAATTTGTTACGTTTTTGTGGAAAATAGAAAACTTATATTTGTGATATGGCAGATTTCAGTAAAAATGAGGAAAGTGATAGTAGTGAAGTGAAGAAAGTAAAGAAAAGCAATTGATATTCGTTCACAAATTAAAGGAACATAAATAATTCTCTCTGATCACAACCGTTTAGCTTCCACAACAGCTTCAGCACTTGTAGGAAATTTAATAAAAATATTGGCCTTCTCCAAAACTGCATCCATTACAGAAGGGTATATCTTACAGACAGTAGTTGGGTGAACACCGAGTTCTTCACCTACAGAATTTTGAAAGCCCGGATCCAACAATTTTCACAGAAAGACTTTAATCTTATTTAAAGGCGACAGTGCACCCCCTCGCCTTTTACCAGTATCAGTTAAAAAATAATTTGCCAACCACTCTATATTTTCGTAGTCATATCATCAATTTTTACGTACACTGTAGATTTTTCTTTTACGGACGTTCATATATTCAGCCATAATTGAACACAAATTAAGAGCAACGCACGTGTTTGCTGCGGAGAACTAAAATTGACTGTTACCAAGCAAATGATGCAGGGGTCGACCTATCTTAAAAAGTTGAAAGCAATTGCTACACTAGAAGAAGCAATTCCTTAATTTATTCATCACATTTTAAGCAAGCGATAGCAATCGCTTCTATTTTTTAAGAAAAAGCATTGACTAGAAGCAATTCCTGCACTTCTAAGCAATTGCTGGACGCATAAGCAATTACTTTAGTTTTTATTCATTGGCTTTCAAGAAATTACTTCGATTTTATAAGAAAAAGCAATTGCTACATTTTTATTCATTAGGCTCAATAACTCAATTAAAAAAATGTATTTGCAAAAAAACCTAGTATTATCAACATTTAATTAATTATTATTTAATTTTTTTAAAGAGGAGATGGAAAAGTGCCCGTCCAGAGGAAATCTCCATATTTTTGACGATACTGTTTTGCCACTTCTACAAAAAATTAGTGCAACTTCGATATTTTAAATGGGACACCCTGTATTTTATTTTCGAACCCCCTATTAATTTCTTAACAACTTTCTTTAACATTATCTTATACATATATTTTACCGTTCCTAAAAATAATAATTAAATCCAATTTTTTTACGGAAATTTTTTTTGATATATTTTAACCCTTAAATATTAGGACCCTGAAATTTGGTGGACAGTTAACTAATACCAGGGGGCTTTTAACCCTACTTCCAAATTTTAGTTGTGATATACAGGGTGGTTTAAAAATACAGTTAATTTGGTTACTTGACAAAAAAATTATGTCACTTTCGTTATTGTTGCAGGATTTTGGTAAATATTACAGATACAGGTGCTGAATACCGTTAAAAATCATGAAAATTTTTCAAATGTAGTTCTCATGAATATATTTAATGAATTATACCCAAATAAAGGGCAAATATAAGAAGGTTATCAAATGAGAGATAATATACATTTAAATTAATATACTTAGGGTAACCTTTCCAATAACCAAACTATCTGTATTTTTAAACCAAACCCTGTATATCGCAACGCAACTAAGATTTGGGAGTAGGGTTAAAAGCACCTTGGTATGATTTAACTAACCATTAAATTTCAGGGTCTTAATATTTCATAGTTAAAAAATATCAACATGTTTTAACGTTTTCCGTCAAAAAAATTGAAATTTAAATTTTATTTTAAAAACGGTAAGAGATAGGAATATGATAATGTTATTACTACCAACGCAATGTCAAAAATTCATAACAAAACTCTAATTGGTGGGAACCAAAAAACTTCTAAGACCGCCACCAGAGGTTCCTCTTAAGGTAAATCGCTAATATCTATAATAGAGGTGGGAAGTTCGATTCTTTTGGGTGAATCAATTCTTTTGAATCATTCAGTTAAAACGATTCGTTTAGTAAGACTCGTTCTTAAATAATTCTTTTCCTTTGAACATAAATTTGAACAAAAATAATTGTTGTTTTCCTTCAACGGTACTCCGTCGACCTTTTTTTTTACTCCGTACGTAATTAAATTCTTAAACTTGATTTACTGAACTGAAAGTACTTTAAACTTTAATCGATGACATTCCTGAATTGGTGAATCAAAAAAGAAGTGAATCTTTTTGGAACGATGAATTAATTCTTATAATTCAGTGAAGTGATTCGTTCTATTTGAACGAATCGTTCGCGAACGACACACCTCTAATCATTAAACGAAGAATTTTAGGTTAGTTTATCAAACCATGTAATTTTAAATGGCGGCTATGGGAAAGAAGCATGGCCAGCAACGTAATTTTTATGGTCACAAGTACCAATTACAAAGCTGAATTTGCCCACAGCCCCCATTTCCCCATTGTAACAGGTCTTTGGATTGCCTAATTAAGTATGACAAATGAAATCTCCATCTTGACAACCAAAAAGGACCCGACATTGTCATCAGCATAATATTAATCGTCGAAGGTTCCTGTGCTGGCCTTTCTTCCAAGCACCCTTTATGAATTTCTAACAATAGATAGTAATTTACCTGATAAAAAGAAAATAACTGCAATCGAATTGATTATCGAAAACCAATGAATTTGTGCATCAGTCATTGCTAGGTAAGTATCCCATCTGGACGCCCAACTAACACTCGATTCTTCCCAGTCGATTTCGTAAGTAAAAAACAATTTGGTCCCCGTCGTTGGGTCGACAACTTGCGGTTTGGCATCGCTGGAAAAACTGCAAATCTTCCCGTCAAATTTATATTCGTCCATTGCAACTGATTTGGCACTTAAGCTAAATCCTACTACTCGATAGACACCCCTGTAAAAAAATAAACTATACAACTAGTCGATTTCTGTCAGTGGCACATCGCTTTCATATAGAGAGCCGATGAAAACAATTCCAGTGGTGTGAATATTTAAAATTTTAATTTTCCTCGGACATCGCACAACTGTTTGCTTCCATTTATGAACGCGATGAGTCACTGATAGAAATTATGAACAATGTCATGACACATTAGTGATCGGATTATAGCCTTCTCGACTTTAAAGAAGTGGGTGAGACAGCATATACTAGCCTCTTCACAAAGGCACTTTGACGGATCCAGGTGGTGGGGTGTCACCGAGGGGGTGAAGTGCACCACAGGGTGAGGTGCACCACAGGCGGCGTCTTAAAGTCAGCGGCACGGAGTTCAATTACATAATTTGGGGTTCGGTATGCAAGATTAATTGAAATAAAAATGTCAAACGTTACTAGACTTTTTACTTTTTATTAGTTTCGATATGTTTTACAGTATTCAAGAAAAAATACCAATGAATTACATGGAATACAGTTCTGGGAGAGTATTGGAAATGTTCTCTGCAGTGTTTCCTGGCAGAACCATTCCAAGCAAAACAACACTGCTGAATATTATTCGTTATTTTAAGTGTAATAGTACTGTAATTGATAAATGCAACCGCTTAGAGTAAAACAAGAATGTACTCGATGGTAGATAACAAGAAAATAATGAAGATTTTAAACTTTTACTCAATGCAGAAGAAAATAATGGAACTAGGCTTCTTAGCTGTAGGAAAACATCACTCCACGGTACTGCGCAAATATACAAGTATAAATATCAAAAACATCAGGAATTAAGGGAAGCAGGTGACGAAATACGACAAGCAAACTTTTGTTTTGAAGTTATGAAAAGGGTAAACATTCTCATGTTTGTTTTACTGACGAATGCACCTTCACATTAAACATATAATTAATTTGTTTTGGGCTACATGCTTGGTGAAACTGTTGTTCCATTGCACAGGAATAAAAAATAATAACTACTTGTTATGTTTCACAAATTTAATCAGTTTCCTGACACGTGTTTCGGCCCTTGCGAGTCATTGTCAAAGGAGTACAAGAAGATGCTAAGTTCTACGTGACATTACAAAGGTATTTATATTATATTATGGTAGTTATAAACATGTCATAAAATTAAAATTAGAATGGTCAACTGTGGGTTTTCCTAACTTTTAAATGTGCGGTGGGCGATAGTAAACACGGCCGCTTTAAGAGATTATGTACTAATCCCACAGGTAAACTCGGCCTGCTAGAAATTGTATGCCTTAATCTTCATAGGTAAACTCGGCCGGTAGGTGACCCTAATTATGATTTACGCCCTCTCCAATCGGTTCTAAAAGGTGTATTGGCAACCGGTTTGTTCGTTGTTATCAGAGCATTTTTTTAAATTTTAATATTTGTTATACTGAACTGGTCGCAACTCGCAAATAACCACAGTTATGATAATCATATTAAAATTAAAATAGGAAAACCACAAACTCTTAATTTATACCACTAGAAGTACTAACAGTAAACATTTTCGTTACCCTAACACAATTAGTACAGTTGAAGTAATCTCGGCCGCTTTAGATACGTGTGCTAATGGCCACAACTTATATACCTGTGCGACCAGGCCGAGCTTACCTCTGCCCCAGATACTAACATATTTAGTACTAAATTAGTGTGGTATTAAGAATTAGGGAAGTGCCTGAAGGTATTTCGGTTTGATTATTAACAACATTACATTTGTTTTTTATGGCTTTTTTTATAGCTATTTATTTTATAGCCTGTTGGGACATATTAAGTGTTATTTATAAAAAAGTGCGTTATCAAAATTTGGAAGAACTAAATTGCAATTTCAGAGGTATACAATCGAATCTCTGCATATCAACTAAATAAAGAACTAAATTTTATGACCGCTTGGGATATTGCTTGCCAGTAAACGGAGGGCTGTTAGATCATGTGATTAAAAAACATCAAGTTTCCATCTAACTAACCTGCCATCTTAATAGGTATTTTCTAATTGTCTCCAAATGTTGAAATAAATAAAGTTTCCTTTTAATTCATTAAATTTTGTTTTAAGGTTGAATTCTCACCGTCATTCAATCTATTGCCAACCTATAACCTATTTCGCGTTGATTTTTTGAGTTTATTATTTTAATAATCAACATTTAAAGAAAATCAATATCTTCGGTACATTATTTAGGTAGTATCTGATATATAACAAAAATATCAATTTATTTCATTGATAATTTTGGGAGAATTGTATAGTAAAAGAACAATGAGTGACAATGACATAATAATGTTAAAAAAAATCTTACCCGATATTTTTCGCTATACAGTTCTCCTAAAATAAGTTATGAAATTCCTTGATATTTATTAAATATGTCAATTATTACCTATAGAATATCAAGTCGATACTGATTTTCTTTAAATTTTGTATAAAAGCTAGAAAACAAATAAATCTACGCGAAATAGGTTATAGGTTGGCAAGCATGTTGATACTCCTACCTTAAGGTGGAACCAACCTTAAGTACTTGCGTTTAATAAACATGTTGGAACTAATAAAAAATAAAACGCTATAAACATTATTACTGGTGAGGAAAAATTAATAGAATAGCCAATATTTGAGGGTACCAAAATTGAGGGTGAATAAAATTTATCTTGAAAGTCGCGTTTGATCTATAAGTAAACATTTAACTTACGGCTGAGGCTGGTGGTATAGTAACTTAAACTTTAAATGGTTATTTATTATACTCCTATCACCAACAGTATTGCCTAATCTATAACCGTGCTCATATTCCATATCATTGTCTGGATTTCTTTTGGGAGTTGCAGCTGGGAGATTATCAACTAATCTGCAAAATAAAAAAAAACTTTTCATTTTAAAAAATCATTAAGGACGCGCTTTAGTAAAAAACATTATTGAAATTTTAAGATGTTCATAAAGTTAACTAACAGTTAATACAACCATTTATAATGTTTGCACGCCAGGTCGAAACAAAAATACAATTTTTCCTTATATCTATCTAGTTGGGTTTAGATTTATAAACTAAATGTTTGACTTTGCCCCACAAAAAAAGTTTAGTGGGTTGAGATCGGGCGCTCTGGGTGGCCACTCTATTGACCCCCGTTTACCTATTCACCGCCCCGGAAAAATTGTGTTTAAGTAGGTACTCCCTTACATGAGCAGTATGTTGCGGAGAAACACCATCCTGTTGAAACCATAAGGTTAAACTTGGTGAATCAGGATCACTATTATCTGGAAATAAAGTGGCAAGAGCTGGAACCAGATCATTTCGAACGAAATTTAGATATCTTTTTCCATTGAGACTCTCATAAAAAAATTGTCCCATTACCCTATTTTCAACAATGCCCAGTGAGTGTGATTTTCCATAAACCAGTGAGGATTTTACTGTGCCTAGTAATTCTAGTATCTGTTGTTTTATATATTAACCTGACTATTTAAAGAAAAACATACCAGCATTAAAGTGTTTCGTAAACGGTTAAGGATAGGGCACGATTTACGAAAAATGTCTAGAATTGATTGTAGAGTGCAAAAAAAGTAAAAATATACCGGGCGTTTCTCAAAAGACGTTCACCCCTACACCTTTTTTTTTATTTATATACAGTATGTCTCTGTAAGTTTGCATCATATGGAAAACTTTTTTATTATTCATTTTACGAAAAAAAGTTATTCCTCATAAAAAGCTCTGCATGGTCTAAAACCTAAAATGCAACCATCAAATATCGAAATTTTCCATTCATATACGAGGTTTGTCAAAAAATGTGAATTTTTCCCAAGAATGTAAATTTTTCCCAAGAGTAAAGTACCTTTATTTTTGACATTATCAAAAATTGTTATTAAAAAAAGTTGATCAGAACTAAAAACCACGTCTAAATATGCAATAATACGCATTAAATTAATTAAATAATTAAAAATTAAATAATTAATAATAAATTAATAAAATAATTTTTCAACATAAATGCGTATAATTGCATATTTAAACGTGGTTTTTAGTTGTGAACAACTTTTTTTAATAACAATTTTTAATAATGTCAAAAATAAAGGTACTTTATTCTTGGGAAAAATTTACATTCTTGGGAAAATTTCACATTTTTTGACAAACCTCGTATATGACTGGAAAATTTCGATATTTGATGGTTGCATTTTAGGTTTTAGACCATGCAGAACTTTTTATGAAGAATAACTTTTTTTCGTAAAATGAATAATAAAAAAGTTTTCCATATGATGCAAACTTACGGAGACATACTGTATATTAAAATGAAATTTTGAGATTGTGCATAAGATATGAGTCTGCATTTATTGGCATAATTTTCAATTTGTTAGCACTTGTATATTTTTACTTATTTGGGTTCAGCATAACATTATGAGTGAAATGACACCTCACTTGTCATTTTTTGACATGTTATAACATTTTTATGTTTATTTTTTATTTTCAATCTAGAGTGCTACAAATTAATTAAGGTAAAACCCCCAATGCTTGACACCTTAAGGTTGAATTCTCAACGTCATTCAATCTATTGCCAACCTATAACCTATTTCGCGTTGATTTTTGAGTTTATTATTTTAATAACTAACATTTAAAGATAATCAATATCGTCGGTACATTATTTAGGTAGTATCCGATATATTACAAAAATATCAATTTATTTCATTGCTAATTTTGGGAGAATTGTATAGTGAAAGAACAATGAGTGACAATGACATAATAATGTTAAAAAAAATCTTAGCCGATATTTTTCGCTATACAATTCTCCTAAAATAAGTTATGAAATTCCTTGATATTTATTAAATATGTCAATTATTACCTATATAATACCAAGTCGATACTGATTTTCTTTAAATTTTGTATAAAAGCTAGAAAACATAAATAAATCTACGCGACATAGGTTATAGGTTGGCAAGCATGTTGATACTGCCGCCTTAAGGATGAAAATTTGACATTTGGGCACCTAGCATGTTTAATTTTTGGTAAATTTACACAATTTTATAGTAATGATATGCTGGCAGTGTAGGGAATTGGTACCGAACAGTAAACAAAGCTAATAATTCTTGCATACTTTTGTCTCTATTAATTTTTTTTACATATCGGAAAATGAGCCAATGGTTGACACATGAATTTTTGAATATACCCAATAGTTGACACCTATTTTGCTCAATGCTTGACGCACATCTTCGCAGACAACATGAGGTATCACGCCTCAATAAAGACCTGGAAGACATTTTGTCTTGGGGTGACAGTAACCAAGTCGAATTTAACGCTCAAAAAACCCAGGCTGCCGTTTTCTCTAAGAAGGTCAACATTGCAGAACCCGATATCGTTATGGCAGGACACGCAATTCCACTGACTTCGTCTATTAATTTGCTGGGTGTCAACCTGGGAGGAAATATGTCTTGGCATAATCACGTAGTGGCAATCGCCAGGGCAGCTTCTCAGAAGCTCGGTATACTTTTCCGAGATTCGACCATCACTGGAATACTGCTCTCATATCTGGAGTTCTGCACCGAAGCATACCCTTCGGTTGTTGGATTCCATCCAAAGGAGAGCCGTTCGTCTAATCGGCGACCACGAGCTGACTAAGAACCTCGACAGCTTAGAACATCGAAGACAGGTTGGTGATTTGACTCTCTTCTACAGATATTTTCATGGCAAGTGTTCGATAGATATTGCCCGCTCGATTCCACCTAGAGTAATTCATAGCAGAAACACACGACGAACCACTGCCGCCCATCCCTATGTGGTTCAACTTAGTACACCCCGAACATCATTGTTTCAGAACTCTTTCATTTGGAGGACGTCATCTTTGTGGAACGGCCTTTCTGAGACCGTGTTTCCAACCGAATATAACCTCCAACGATTCAAGAAAAACGTGAATCGCTTTCTTCGCACACGCACCGCTCCCAGAGCGCCTTAAAAGATTTTCCTATAGTGCTTGTGCTCGATCATAAAAAAAAAAAAAAAAAATCAGTTATTTTTAAATTAGGTGTTTTTTGTTTAATGTTTTATAATATTATGATAATTCAGCTATCCAAAAATTTTGCAGTCAAAAATAAGTCATTTTTTAAGACTTTTATTTTTAAGAGTTTGAGAACCAATAGTTGACAGCTGGTATTTTCCCAATAATTGACACAGGGGGTTTTATGTATAAAAACACATTTGATTAATATAACATCTTTAATAATCTTTAATCAAAGTAGTCCAAAATGGGAAAAAGTATTTTTTTAACCATCAGTATTAATATACAGGGTTCCCCATTTAAAACGAAACAGGCTAAATACCTGGTTCCACGTTAATTAAAAAAAAAACGCTCGGACCCGTCGATTTGTATTTCGAGGGGGACATCTTTTGCGTATATTGTCAATCTTGTTACTTCAAGCCCCTAGGAGGGAGGGGGGGGGGGGGGGGGTAAGATCTAAATCTTAAATGGATATCCCTATTTTATATAATCTTTTCGGATTCTGCATAAAATTCTGAACATTTTTTTACAAAAGCATTATTAGTCTATACTAAACAGTTTCCGAGATATTGACTCTTGAAAAATGAGATTTTTTAACTTTGACAGCGTCTAGCTTTCTAACTGTACGTCTTAGAGTAAAACGGCTTACATGTCCCTATCTTCGATTTTTATTATCTTTCCAATAGTGTCAACTTCCGGTTAAACCGGAAGTACTCTATTTCTTACAACCGGTTTAACAGGAAGTTAACACTATTGGAAAGATAATAAAAATCGAAGATAGGGACATGTAAGCCGTTTTACTCTAAGACGTACAGTTAAAAAGCTAGACGCTGTCAAAGTTCAAAAATCTCATTTTTCAAGAGTCAATATCTCGGAAACTGTTTAGTATAGACTAATAATGCTTTTATTAAAAAATGTTCAGAATTTTATGCAGATTTCGAAAAGATTATATAAAATAGGGATATCCATTTAAGATTTAGATCTTACCCCCCCTCCCTCCTAGGGGCTTGAAGTAACAAGATTGATAATATACGCAAAAGATGTCCCCCTCGAAATAAAAATCGACGGGTCCGAGCGTTTTTTTTTTAAATTAACGTGGAACCAGATATTTAGCCTGTGTCGTTTTAAATGGGGAACCCTGTATTTATTAAACTCATAGATAGATAGATAGATATAGATAGATATAATTTATTGGTGTTAATATTCACAAAGAATGTACACAGGTTTGAAACGATCACCCGCCACTTGCAAATTGGGAAATTCCAGTATCTCGATGATTTGAGCTGCCTTTATAATGCAGATGTCTTTTTCATTTATAACAAATGTGCTGTTTCCAATAAGTGTTAACATTTTTTTTCATGCCTACAACTTCTATTGCTTCGTTATCGCAGAGCACAAACATATTATATATGATTTATTTTTTCCCCGGAAAAGCCACAACAGCAAAATCACCTTCTTTGTATGGTAATGTATTCCCCTGGTTATAAACAAGGGTTGAGAGAGGTCTCACCCTGATATCCAATAGTTGACAGGGTGTCATCTATTGGTCCGAAATGTTTTATAACCTTTTAATTCTGCGCAATCGTGAGAAAACGGGGATAACGCCGAAATACAAACAGGATAAAGAATTATCAACGGCACTTGGACCAATGCTTGCTTGACATAGAGTGTCAAGCATTGGATATATAAAATATTTCGGACCAACATTAAACCGTCTGTAGGTTAGAATTTGCCAAATAGTTGAGTTTAAATGGACGCTTTACTAACTTGTAAATAGTTTGGTACCCAATAAATATATATAGGTACTACAAATAATGGACTAATTATGTTGAGTCAAAAAACTTACCTTCTTAACAATTTAACTAAGAAATTCACGATAAAACTGAATATAACTGCAGGCTGGCAAAATTGTATTTTTCATTTCTAGAAGCTTTCACCTGTCAACGTTTAATTTGCAGTAGAAGAAGTAGTATATGTCGCGACCTGTATGTTCTATTGTATATATTTTCGCTGGAACAGATTTAAACCAAGAAATTTTCATCCAAACTGTCAACCATTGGGTGGGAGTTAACCATTGGGGTTTTTACCTATTTTTTTTTAAATTTATAGTCAAGTAGTACCTGTATGAAAATTAAAATTATGTTATATAATAATTGCCTTTCTAAGTTTCACAAGCGTTTAAAAAATGAAATTCTCGACGTTTACTCCATTTTTCCAAATGGAACGATGGTGGTTCACTAGGATATATTTAAAACGAGCATTTTTTCCCAATAATTTGATACCATACACTCCTATGCTATTTTAAAATTGACACTGAAAAATTTGCCTTAAATCCGAATTGCAAATTTAAAAGCGTTATGCATTATTGCCGCCGTCTCTTTTCTAAAGACATAAAGGCGGCTTTGAAAAACAATGGAATGGTTTTGAAAAGCAATATGGCTTTAATTTAAAGTTGTAATGTCATTAGTTTATAAAACATACAATACATACAATTTTGCGGCTTTAGAAGAATTTTTCTGGCCACTCCAAAAATTAGGAGCATATCAATTAGTTCATTTTTAGTAAAACTAACCATTTTATCTGATTTGCAATGTAAGTTTAATAAAGGAATTACATTACAATTTTAATTAAAAACCATATTGGTTTTTAAAACCATTCCATTGTTTTTCAAAGCCGCCTTTATATTTCTTTATTTATTTTTGCAATAATGCATAACGCTTTTGAATTTGCGATTGGAACTTAAGGCAAATTTTTTCGTGTCAATTTTAAAATAGCATAAGAGTGTATGGTATCAAATTGTTGAAAAAAAATGCTCGTTTTAAAAATTCTAGTGAACTACCATCGTTCCATTTGGAAAAATGGAGTAAACGTCAAGAAAACAAAATTTTATTTTTTAAACACTTGTGAAACTTAAAAAGTCAATTATTATGACATAATTTTAATTTTCATATACTATTTGACTATAAATTAACAGATTTAATTAATTTCTAGCACTCTAGATTGAAAATAAAAAATAAACATAAAAATGTTATAACACGTCAAAAAATGACCAGTGAGGTGTCATTTTACTCAGAATGTTATGCTGAATCCCAATAAGTAAAAATATACAAGATGCCCCATTTAAAATACCAAAGTCAAGGTCACTTCCCGCCAAACCGGAAGTCCTAACAAATTGAAAGTTATGCCAATAAATGCAGACTCATTTCTTATGCATAATCTCAAAATTTCATTTTAATATCTATAAATACAGAAACGTTATAGGGGTGAACGTCTTTTGAGAAACACCCGGTATACAATGTCCCATTAAAAAAAATTAAAGTTGTTAGACGAGCATTTTTATATCTTGATACCAAAAAAATTTATTTGACGCGTCCAAGCGATTCTTGATTATGAAGTATTCTATAAAAAAGGCTGATCCGTTTCTTTCATCATAACGCCGTATATACCTTGATCACCCTAGCAAAAGTAGGTATACTTACAAATGAACAAAATATTCGTGCTGTATTCTATCAACCACCATCTGAGATTCTCCAACAGTCCAATGCATGGGACTATCGGGAGCATGACACAGTAGCGTACACTGAGTAGACTCGGCCATTTTCACAATATAAGGTGTATTAACGATACGGTCACCTCTAAGCACCTCTCCCAAATTTTCAGACTTATAATGGATTGCGCTGGCACCGCCTTTTGGCAAGCAAAAGGGCAGCGAGTAATATTCATAAGGTAATTGGGTAAGTATACTAGTCATTTTTACAGCCTTTACTTCGATGAGATCGCCTTCTTTGAAATCGGTAGGTGCCATTCCTGGCACATAAAACTGGTAAGTTGCAGGTATCCATAATAATATTAGGATAGCAGCAATTTTGGAAATCTAGAAAGAAAGGTTTATTGTTATTTTTATTTATTAGCAGAAGGCGCATTACTGTTAGTTCGTATATCGTACCTATACTGTTTATGGCAGTCACTTATAATAAGTATTCGTTGTAATATAGTGTAATTTATTTTAAACTATTAAAGGTACCACAGTGCTTGGATTTATCACAATGACAAAAGTCACGTAATGCTAATCTCAGTAACGTTATTCCACCACAGTACCTATTAAGAGATAGAAAGGAACTTTAAATGCTATAGGAAAAGCACAAAATTTATGTTTTAGGTAGCCAAATTATCGTTCACTAAAGGAGCATTTATCCTGTTATTGGAAAGAAAAATAATATTCGAAAGGTAGACTGCACGGTATATCGTATCGGCAGATATAAAATGCTGTGCTGTGACCGATATATATATAAAGAAAAGTTAGTGTACTTAAATACATAATTTATATTTGTGAAAAAAGTAATCCTCGAGCCGGGATCGAACCGACAACCTCTGTATATCCAGTACAACGCGCTACCAATTGCGCCACCGAGGACATAGGAACGCACCAGCTTATCGGGAATCACTTTCGTCAGAAATTAAATTTTAACACGAAGGGCTACTTCATAGTCTTCAATAGTCTAAATGAATATCAATAACTATACACTTTGCCTTTGAAGTAGCCCTTCGTGTTAAAATTTAATTTCTGACGAAAGTGATTCCCGATAAGCTGGTGCGTTCCTATGTCCTCGGTGGCGCAATTGGTAGCGCGTTGTACTGGATATACAGAGGTTGTCGGTTCGATCCCGGCTCGAGGATTACTTTTTTCACAAATATAAATTATGTATTTAAGTACACTAACTTTTCTTTATTTTCATACCTACTCTTAATTGAGACGAACCTATAGTTGTATTTCTACAGACTTTTCCGCTGACTTCTAGTGGTTAGACCTAACCATGTCGTCTATAGGATTAAATAGTCTAAATGAATATCAATAACTATACACTTTGCCTTTGAAGTAGCCCTTCGTGTTAAAATTTAATTTCTGACGAAAGTGATTCCCGATAAGCTGGTGCGTTCCTATGTCCTCGGTGGCGCAATTGGTAGCGCGTTGTACTGGATATACAGAGGTTGTCGGTTCGATCCCGGCTCGAGGATTACTTTTTTCACAAATATAAATTATGTATTTAAGTACACTAACTTTTCTTTATTTTCATACCTACTCTTAATTGAGACGAACCTATAGTTGTATTTCTACAGACTTTTCCGCTGACTTCTAGTGGTTAGACCTAACCATGTCGTCTATAGGATTAAATAGTCTAAATGAATATCAATAACTATACACTTTGCCTTTGAAGTAGCCCTTCGTGTTAAAATTTAATTTCTGACGAAAGTGATTCCCGATAAGCTGGTGCGTTCCTATGTCCTCGGTGGCGCAATTGGTAGCGCGTTGTACTGGATATACAGAGGTTGTCGGTTCGATCCCGGCTCGAGGATTACTTTTTTCACAAATATAAATTATGTATTTAAGTACACTAACTTTTCTTTATTTTCATACCTACTCTTAATTGAGACGAACCTATAGTTGTATTTCTACAGACTTTTCCGCTGACTTCTAGTGGTTAGACCTAACCATGTCGTCTATAGGATTAAATAGTCTAAATGAATATCAATAACTATACACTTTGCCTTTGAAGTAGCCCTTCGTGTTAAAATTTAATTTCTGACGAAAGTGATTCCCGATAAGCTGGTGCGTTCCTATGTCCTCGGTGGCGCAATTGGTAGCGCGTTGTACTGGATATACAGAGGTTGTCGGTTCGATCCCGGCTTGAGGATTACTTTTTTCACAAATATAAATTATGTATTTAAGTACACTAACTTTTCTTTATTTTCATACCTACTCTTAATTGAGACGAACCTATAGTTGTATTTCTACAAACTTTTCCGCTGACTTCTAGTGGTTAGACCTAACCATGTCGTCTATAGGATTAAATAGTCTAAATGAATATCAATAACTATACACTTTGCCTTTATATATATATATATATATATATGTCAATGGGCAGTTTTGAGGACAAATTTTTAGGAGTATCAGTGCTAACGAGGACACATGGTGCTTATGAGGTCTGTCCTTGTAAAAATACATGTCAATTGGTAGTTGTGGGAACTGTCCTTATAAGCTTTATATGTAAATAGTATATTATAAGGACACAAGATATTTACTATATTTATGAGGACTATATCAGATTATATCGTAACAACGTAGCGTTGCAACAAAAGTTAATTATCAAGTCTTGTGGTTTTAAAGCCAAGATTTTTAGTCCGAACAAAACGTTGTTACTCCTACTAATTTCTCGATTGTTTTCTTTTTTAAGAATATCCGACCAACATTGATGACCCGAATCTTGGCCATGTTAATTAATCAATTTTTAAAAAGTTTTTGATTTTGATTCTACCAGGAATTGGTAGTGTGTGTACAGGCAGTTTTTAAAATAAATAATTAGAAATGACGGTGGTTGCGAGGACGCTTGATGCTTATGAGTCCTTTCCATGTCAGAATTTCTGGTTAATCTCCGAAACATAATGACTAAACCAAAAACCATAAAGCATAACCTACAAAACATATCGGTAAACCGAAGAACCTTGTGGTTAAACGAACCATGTGTTTAACCTACGAACCAGCAAAATTCTTTACAAAATAATACCGGAGACAAATATTTTATAAAAGGGTGGCAAAGGGTTATTTATGAATTTGCTTTCAAGTTGACAACGAATGTAATCTTTTTGAATCTCTTACGAATTATTAATATAATTTTTTTGGTGTTATACATAACAAAGGTACAACGTATTTATTTGGCCACCCGGTATACTTTTCTAACCACCTGATTAATCATTATACTATAAAGTTGTATTTCATCTAACACTGTTAAATATTTGTTTTTTTTTCTTTTGCACTTATTTAGTTTTTTTCCTAAAAAATAAAATGACCCTAACCTAATATATCTACCGGGTGTCCAAAATTGGAAAGATTATGATAAAATTAAGATAATAATTGAGTTATTAAAATTTAAAAGGTTTAAATATTTTAGCTATAAAGGTTAATAATTTTTCTTAAAATTTTTGTTCTTATGCTTTAGTCGATCTTTCGAGGCGGTTTTTGGCAGTTTTTATTTCAACTAATAGGACTGCAATTACTTAAATTTTTTTACAAGCAGCTGGTTTTAACACAGGACCTTCTGTTTAACAGCTAAAAGCAGTCCTGTAATACAGCACACACTAGGTAAAATTTAATGCAATAATATATGAAAAAAAAATTTTTTTATGATAATTAATTATTTTAGGATAGTCCTTATTTAAAACCGCGTATATATTTTTTAATTTCCTATTTTATGGCATTTTTGCCAGGTTCAGTATAATCGTTACTCATAATTAGGTCCTGTTAGTTATTAATGCTTTTTGTCATACCAGTCAACAAACCCAGAATTTCACTTTAACCGTACGCGTATACCGGGTGTTTCTCAAAAGACGTCCACCCTTATAATTTTTCTGTATTTATATATTAAAATGAAATTTAGATATTATGCATAAGAGATGAGTCTGCATTTGTTGGCATAATTTTCAATTTTTTAGCACTTCCGGTTTGACCGGAAATGACCTTGACTTTGGTTAAATGGGATATCTTGTATATTTTTACCTATTGGGATTTAGCATAACATTCTGAGTGAAATGACACCTCACTTGTCATTTTTCGACGTGTTATAACATTTTTATGTTTTTTTTTTCAGCCCAGAGTGCTACAAATTAATTAAATCTGTTAGTTTACAGTCAAGTAGCATATTAAAATTAAAATTAATAATACGAGTATTATAAAATATTATAATAATTGACTTTCTAAGTTTCACCAGCGTTAAAAAAATTAAATTTTGTTTTCTTGACGTTTACTCCATTTTTCCAAATGGAACGATAGTAGTTCACTAGGATATTTAAAACGCGCATTTTTTTTCGAACAATTTGATATTATACACTCCTATGCTATTTTAAAATTGACACGAAAAAATTTGCCTTGAGTACCAATCGCAAATTTAAAAGCGTTATGCATTATTGCCGCCCTGTATTTCCTAAAGAAATATAAAGGCGGCTTGGAAAAACAATGGAATGATTTTGAAAATCAATATAGTTTTAACGTGAAATTATAATGTCATTCTTTATTAAACTTATATTGTAAATCAGATAAAATGGTTAGTTTTACTAGAAATAATGAACAAATTGATACGCTCCTAATTTTTGGAGTGAGCAGAAAAATTCTTCTGAGGCCGCAAGATTGTATGTATTGTATGTTTTATAACCTAATGACATTACAACTTTAAATTAAAGCCAGATTGCTTTTCAAAACCGTTCCATTGTTTTTCAAAGCCGCCTTCATATTTCTTAGAAAAGGGCGGCAATAATGCATAACGCTTTTAAATTTGCGATTGGAATTTAAGGCAAATTTTTCAGTGTCAATTTTAAAATAGCATAGGAGTGTATGGTATAAAATTGTTGGAAAAAAAATGCTCGTTTTAAATATCCCAGTGAACCACGATCGTTCCATTTGGAAAAATGGAGTAAACGTCAAGAAAACAAAATTTAATTTTTTGAACGCTTGTGAAACTTGGAAAGTCAATTACTATGACATAATTTTAATTTTCATATACTAGGTACTTGACTATAAATGAGCAGATTTAATTATTTTGTAGCACTCTAGATTGAAAATAAACGATAAACATAAAAATGTTATAACACGTCGAAAAATGACAAGTGAGGTGTCATTTCACTCATAATGTTCAGCTGAACCCGAATAAGTAAAAATATACAAGATGTCCCATTTAAAATATCAAAGTCAAGGTCACTTCCAGTCAAACCGGAAGTGCTTACAAATTGAAAATTATGCCAATAATTGCAGACTCATCTCGTATCCATAATTTCATTTTAATATCTATAAATATAAAAAAGTTATAGGGGAGAATGTCTTTTAAGAGCCACCCGGTATGTACAGGCAGTTTTGAAGACACATTATTAGAAATGCCGGTGGTTGCGAGGACATTTGGTAAGCTGATGACTTATTTCCATGTAAAAAATTACGGCTAATCTTCGAAACATAATGATTAACCTAAGTATCATAATGCATTACCTACAAAACATATTGGTTAACCGAAGAACCTTGTGGTTAAACGAATCATGTATTTAACCTACGAACCGGGAATTCTTTTCAGTATAGTAATAATCTCTCTCTGTGTTGTTTTTTTTTCTAATTCTTAATAGATAGTAGTTACTATGATCTGTTGTAAAGTTTTGGACCATAATCTTTAAAAATAAAATTTACGCTACGGCTAGGTGTATCTTTTTTTCACTTTTACACAGAGATAAAAAATCCTGTATAAACCGTTGGTTAACATACACAGGTATACACGATGTAACAAATTCGACGCGGCATATTATTATTAACTTATCTGTTGGTATCGTATAATAAACTATAGAGTCCAATTTACAGCAAAGTTGGTAATTTTGATGTTATTTATTCATGGTTCTTGTATATTAATTATCATGACTAGATGACTAGATTTAATACAAATTCTCATCTGGAAAGACCTTATAAGCACCAAGTGTCCTCGTAACTGCCGGTACTTCTAAAACTGGGTCTTTAAAACTGCCTGTACTTATATAAAGTAAATTATGAATTAGTTTGCGTTATATAGACGGGAAAAGGTTCCTTAAGTAACGTGCCGTCATTCTGAATAATACCATTACAAATAATAATTAAGATGTTTTTAAAATTTAGAAAAATACATTCCTTTTCATCTTTAAGAAAAGTTTATCAATGCAAAACTGCCACTATTTAAAAAAAACTGTCATATTTTCTGCTGGAATAAGAATCTACCTGCCATTCCCATTCCTTAAGAAAGAGAGAGAGAGAGAGAGACATAGAGAGAGAGAGAGAGAGAGAGAAAGAGAGACAGGGAAAAATAAAACTCCTTAGATGGGATATTACCTTATTTCAGCTTAACCACTTGGTTACTAGGATAACCACATGGTTAGTAGGTTAACCATCATGGTTTCTATTTTAACGTTTATGCTTCGTAGATTATGCTGTATGTTTCTTAAGTTAATCACAATGTATCGGAGGATAACCAGAAATTCTTACTGAACAGACTTCATAAGCACCAAGTGTCCTAGCAACCACCGGTATTTCTAAAAATTTGGCTTTAAAACTGCCTGTACGTACATGTATACCGCGGAAAATATGAATAAGTGTGCACTATAGATCAATAATGGTGTTTTGATTAAAAAAAACAAAACGGTTAAGGTGTAAACTCTGATGGGTTTAGAAATCAGACGTACTGTCGTTTTAAATAATACCTACTAAAGATAATAATAATTCGTAAAATCCCAAAAAAAATTCCATTCCTTCTCATCTTTAAAGAAATTTTTAAATGCAATATGGCGTATTTATTCTGTACCGCATACTAATTTATCTATGCATATGCATATAATATGTACAGGCAGTTATAAAAACACATTTTAAAAAATACCGGTTGTTACGACACTTGTTGCTTAAATGGGTTTTCAAGTAACAATTTATGTTTAAATTATGAACAATCATCATTAACCTGTGAACTATAAAAGATAACCTACGAACCTTATGGACGTCCGTATGGCTCTACCAAAATAAACATCCATGATGGGATATCCGTTACAGCACCACGGATATTTTGGATGACCAGTAAACATCCAAAACCGTATGTCCAATCAATGGCTTTAACACAATGAACATCCTCCGTTACAGAACCATGGATATTTTGGATTACCAATGGACATCTAAAACCATATTATGTACAATGGCTTTACCAGAATGAACATTCATACGTTGTACCTTTGTTATGAATAATACCAAAAAAATTATATTAATAATTCCGCTTAAAAGCAAATTCATAAATACACAATTGCCACCATTTTATAAAATATTTATCTCCGGTATTATTTTGTAAAGAGTTTTGCTGGTTCGTAGGTTAAACACATGGTTCGTTTATGTTCATTTTAACTGAGGTCCTATGAATGTTCATTTTGGTAAAGTCATTGGACATGATATGGTTTTGGATGTCCACTGGTAATCCAAAATATCCAATAATATCCATGGTTCTGTAACAGAGATCCCATGGATGTTTATTTTGGTAAAGCCTTACGGACGTTCATAAGGTTCGTAGGTTATCTTTTATGGTTCACAGGTTAATCATGATTGTCCATAAGTTAACCATAAAATGTTACTTGAAAACCCATATATATATAAGCAACAAGTGTCGTAACTACCGTTATTTTTTAAAATGTGTTTTTAAAACTGCCTGTACATATTTATACAACGGCAACAAATTAGTATGCGGCACAGAATAAATACGCCATATTGCATTTAAAAATTTCTTTAAAGATGGGAAGGAATGGAATTTTTTTTTGGATTTTACGAATTATTATAATCTTTAGTAGGTATTATTTGAAACGACAGTACGTCTGATTTCTAAACCCATCAAAGTTTACACCCTAACCGTTTTGTTTTTTTAATCAAAACGCCATTATTGATCTATACTACACATTTCATTCATATTTTCCGCGGTATACATGTATCATTGCGATAAAAAAAAAAGTAGTACAAGAATTAGTAGTCCCAGATAGAACTCTTGGTCTATAAGAATATCGAGAAGTGGATATCGTCGTCACTATGAAAACAATATAATTATGCCACCTTACTTTTTAGACGTTACCATGAAAAATTCTGGTGACAGTATTGTAATAAAGGTGACACTGACATGACACTGACGCAACAATTCTGGTGACACTGAGTTATCAGTTTGAAAGAAAATATTTTATAATAGACCAGCCGATTAAATTATATTTTGTTGTACTACTTTTTTTTTATCGCAATGGTACGTACAGGGTTTTTCCGTATATTTTGGAGCACCCCTGGAGCTTTTATTTGAAGACCTAGAAAAAACTTTAAATTACCAAAGTTGCACGATTTCTCCTGAACTGCCAGAATTTGTTATCGGACAAAACAAATGAACATCGTAAATATGTTTAATAAGGCCAATGTCGATTTTTTAAAATGGAACACCCTGTATATTAATTTTTTTTTAACTCCTCACTCTTTTCTGATTCCAAATATGTATATATGTTATACTTTAGTCGTTTAGGCAAAATTGCATTTTAAAATATTGATAATTAGAAGATCTATATTGGTGTGAGGAAAACATGCTAGAACATAATGCTTATTCAGTAACAATAATTAATATAAATAATGATAATAATTTATGAAACAAACATATAACATATATACATATTTGGAATCAGAAAAGAGTGAGGAGTTAAAAAAAAAATTAATATACAGGGTGTTCCATTTTAAAAAATCGACATTGGCCTTATTAAACATATTTACGATGTTCATTTGTTTTGTCCGATAACAAATTCTGGCAGTTCAGGAGAAATCATGCAACTTTGGTAATTTAAAGTTTTTTCTAGGTCTTCAAATAAAAGCTCCAGGGGTGCTCCAAAATATATGGAAAACCCCTGTACAGGCAGTTTTAAAGCCAAATTTTTAGAAATACCGGTGGTTGCTAGGCACTTGGTGCTTATGAAGTCTGTTCATGTAAGAATTTCTGGTTATCCTTCGATACATTGTGATTAACTTTAGAAACATAAAGCATAATCTACGAACCATAAACGTTAAAATAGAAAACATGATGGATAACCTACTAACCATGCGGTTATCCTAGTAACCAAGTGGTTAAGCTGAAATAAGGTAATATCCCATCTAAGGAGTTTTCTTTCCCCCCCCCCCCCCCTTCTCTCTCACTCACTCTCTCTCTCTATATATGACAGCTCGAGATTTTATTGTATTATTAAATTTAGACTATAATTATAAAAGTTTTAATTTAATATGATGGCAAAAGCTATGAAATGCTTAGCAAAATAATACCGAAGACAAGTTTTTTTTTTAAATAGTGGCAGTTTTGCATCGATAAACTTTTCTTAAAGATGAAAAGGAATGTATTTTTTTAAATTTTAAAAACATTTTAGTTATTATTTGTAATGGTATTATTCAGAATGAGGGCCCGTTACTTAAGGCACCTTTTCCAGTCTATAACGCAAACTAATTCATAATTTACTTTATATAGGTACATATAAGTACAGGCAGTTTTAAAGACCCAGTTTTAGAATTACCGGCAGTTACGAGGACACTTGGTGCTTATAAGGTCTTTCCAGATGAGAATTTGTGTTAAATCTAGTCATCTAGTCATGATAATTAATATACAAGAACCATGAATAAATAACATCAAAATTACCAACTTTGCTGTAAATTGGACTCTATAGTTTATTATACGATACCAACAGATAAGTTAATAATAATACTCCGCGTCGAATTTGTTACATCGTGTATACCTGTGTATGTTAACCAACGGTATATACAGGATTTTTATCTCTATTAAAGTGTATTAAGTGAAAAAAAGATACACCTAGCCGTAGCGTAAATTTTATTTTTAAAGATTATGGTCCAAAACTTTACAACAGATCATAGTAACTACGATCTAGTAAGAATTAGAAAAAAAAAACCACACAGAGAGAGATAATTTCTATACTGAAAAGAATTCCCGGTTCGTAGGTTAAATACATGATTCGTTTAACCACAAGGTTCTTTGGTTAACCAATATGTTTTGTAGGTGATGCATTATGATTCTTAGGTTAATCATTATGTTTCGAAGATTAACCGTAATTTCTTACATGGAAATAAGTCATCAGCTTACCAAATGTCCTCGCAACCACCAGCAGTTCTAATAATGTGTCTTCAAAACTGCCTGTACATACCGGGTGTTTCTTAAAATGCATTCACCCCCATAACTTTTTTATATTTATATTAATAAAATTATGAGATTATGCATACGAGATGAGTCTGCATTTATTGGCATAATTTTCAATTTGTTAGCATTTCCGGTTTGACCGGAAGTGACCTTGACTTTGATATTTTAAATGAGACATCTTTTATATGCCGCCCTATCTATATATATAAAGGCGGCTTTGAAAAACAATGGTTTTGAAAAGCAATATTTATGGCTTTAATTTAAAGTTGTAATGTTGTTTATAAAACATACAATACATACAATTTTGCGGCTTCAAAAAAATTTTTCTGGTCACTCCAAAAATTAGGAGCATATCAATTTGTTCATTTCTAGTAAAACTAACCATTTTATCTGATTTACAATGTTAAAGTTTAATAAACGAATGACATTACAATTTCACTTTAAAACCATATTGGTTTTCAAAATCATTCCATTGTTTTTCAAAGCCGCCTTTATATTTCTTTAGAAAATAAAGGGCGGCAATAATGCATAACGCTTTTAAATTTGCGATTGGGACTTAAGGCAAATTTCTTCGTGTCAATTATAAAATAGCATAAAAGTGTATGGTATTAAATTGTTCGAAAAATGGAGTAAATGTCAACAAAATTTCATTTTTTTAACGCTTGTGAAACTTAGAAAGTCAATTATTATGACATAATTTTAATTTTCATATACTACATGACTGTAAACTAACAGATTTAATTAATTTGTAGCACTCTAGATTGAAAAAAAAAATAAACATAAAAATGTTATAACACGTCGAAAAATGACAAGCGAGATGTCATTTCACTCAGAATGTTATGCTGAATCCCAATAAGTATCTAAAAATATACAAGATGTCCAATTTAAAATACCAAAGTCAAGGGCACTTCCGGTCAAACCGGAAGTGCTAACAAATTGAAAATTATGTATGTACAAATGCAGACTCAATCTCTTATGCATAATATCTAAACTTCATTGTAATATCTATAAATACAGAAAAGTTATAGGGGTGAACGTCTTTTGAGAAACACCCGGTATACGTATACGGTTAAACTGAAACTCTGGGTTTGTTGACTGGTATGACAAGAAGCATAATAACTAACAGGACATAATTATGAGTAACGATTATTGAACTTGGCAAAAATACCATAAAATAGGAAATTAAAGGACTATCCTAAAATAATTCATTATCATAAAAAAAAAATGTTTTTCATATCTCATATTGCATTAAATTTTACCTAGTGTTGGCTAATCATTTCTATTTTGGACACCCGGTAGATAAATTAGTTTAGGGTAATTTTATTTAAAAAAAAACCAAATGAGTGCAAAAGAAAAAACAAATACTTATCTAACAGTGTTAGATGAAATACAACTTTATAGTATAAGGACAAGGATTCATCAGGAGGTTAGAAAAGTATACCGGGTGGCCAAATAAGAACGGCCCTCGGTCGTATTACAGCTTTAGGAAAAAAAAATTGTTAGTATATACTGCTGAGAGAAATCGCTGAAAATTATTTTCAAATGATCAGATAGAAAATTAGGTTTTTCTCGTTATGTTGCCTCATTAAGAGGTACCAAAAAAATCACATTTTGATCCTTGGGGGCATTTTAAAACAATATGCTGGGCGGACGTTAAAATTTCCTTAATAAGTGTTTATGTTATTATTTTGTCGATGATATTAGAAAAGTCATTATTTATATTAAAAAATGTTTAAAATGATTTTTACCAATGAAGAATCATGTGATTTGATTGTTATACCAATTCGTTTATGCTTTATGAAGTAGCCCTATTATTGCCCCTAAGATTATAAAATTTGTGAAAAGAAGACACCCAACACCAATAATGTACAGCTTTTCTTTAGAAATCAACCGTTTATCTCCAACATCCCCCAAAAAAATGTTAATAATAAAATTACTGTTTTCAATAAATGTAGCTTTTTAAAGTACCCCGTAGTCTTTGACTTTTAATAAATTCTCGATCTGTTGTATTTTTAATACAATAGCGTTTATCATTAAACGTCGATTGGTAAAAATGACAGTTCTTGATAAAAATAACTTTTGGAAAGTACCCCGTAGTCTCTGTTTCTCGTTAACTTCTCAATATGTGGTGTTTTTAATACAATAGTGTTTTTCATAAAGTATAAACGTCGATTAGTAAATATTACGGTTTTCAATACAAATAAATTATTAAAAGTACCCCGTAGTCTCTGATTTTTAATAAATTTTCGATCTGTTGTGTTTTCTAATATAATATTGTTTTTCATAAGGTATAAACGTCAAATGGTAAAAATTGCAGTTTTTGAAAAAAAATAAGCTTTTAAAGTACCCCGTAGCCTCTGATTTTTAATAAATTTTCCATATATTGTGCCTTTTAATGTAATAATGTTTTTCATAGTATAAACGTCAATTGGTAAAAATTAGGGTTTGTTGATTTACCTCAAAACCATGATAAGATAAGTAACCTAAAAAACCATGTTGGTTAAGCTACGAACCATGATCATCATGGTAATCCTGGAAAGTATAATTGATATTTTTTATACGAACTATAATGGCCTTAGAACCATGATTATTAACCTACAAACCAGGTGATTATCCTAGAAATCATATGGTTAACCTACGAACCATATTTTTAATTTAAAAACCGTTAAAATAGCCCTACGAGATTCCTCCTTTCCCTTTGCATTTTCTTAAGACAGCTTACTGCTGGCCTAAGAGTCTACCCTTATTTAAATTCCTTAAGAAAGAGGAAGAGAGGAAGAGAAAGAAAACTGCTACCTCGTTTTAGGTAAACCTATGTGGTTAGTAAATTTTAACGTTTATGGTTGGTATAGATTTTTTCTTCCCGGTTCTTAGGTTAGATAATCATGATGTTTCGGAGAAACTTATATGGAGACTTCATAAGCACCAATTGTCCTCGCAACAACCGGTATTTCTAAAAATTTGTCTTCGAAACTGCCTGTACGTATATGTATACAGGGTGTCTCATTAAGGGTGGCCCCCGGCCATATCTCGCAAACTACTAGGCATAGAAACTTGGAAAAAAATTATGATTAAAGCGGCCATGAGAAAATTCTGGAAATTACGTTTAAGTTCCTCATTTCGCCGCAAGGGGGCACAACTGAAAATTTTTTTTTAATTCTAAATTTCTCCGAAAATTCCCATATTAAGGTATAACTCTGATTACATCATCGAAAAGCTTAGACGATACTGCATCATTTTGGTTTAACGCTTATTGGCGTACCGACCTTGATAAGAGTGGGGGAAGCTATTGAATGTGCAAACATTTAAATTGCTGTAACTTCTAAACGACTTTACTAAATTTAAACTTGTTTGGAAGGGAAAGGTAAGTATCTTCTATCGCCGTATTCAACAGTATACGATAGTGTTTAATAAAATTGCGTGAGGGCGCAATTTGTAATAATAACAGTTTTTTCGATTTCATCCCGAAAATTCAAATCATACGGTATAACTATGACATCATAATCGAAAAGTAGATGAAATTTGCAAGAAAAGATGTAAAGACCGCAGTTCGATATCTTTGTTCGTTTCAGAGTTATTGCCAAAATAATAATTTACAAATTGCGCCCTCTGGCTATTTTATTAGAAACTATTGTGTACAATTAGATACGACAATTGAAGGTTCTTTCAAACAAGCTTAAATTTAGTAAAATCGAATAAGTCGTTTAGAAGTTACAGCGATTTTAATGTTTACATTTTCAATAGCTTCTCCCACTCTTATCAAGTTCACATAAGTTGCCCCCGTATGTACATCCAATGAAAGTATAAAAATTGTCGACACACGTCCAGAAGATGTCCAAATTTGGTTCAGTTTGTGCCCAGTGAATGTCCAATTGATGATACAAATTAGGACATCCATAGGATCGGCCGTTTAGGACATTCAATGAATGCCCTTTAGGATGACGCCCATAAGTTATCCCCTTATGTACAGGGTCATCCAACCAGGACTGAACAGGGGCCTATTTTTTTAGTTTTCCTGTATTTTTATTTAAACCAATATAGCCATTGAGTTTATGCTTTGCCTTAGAATCTAAAATTACCATTTAAAAAGCGATCTGACTTAAAACAAAGGAACTGTGGCGTAAAGTTGTTGTTTTTTCAATGGAACACCCTGTATATTATTTATTTTTATGAAACGCCCTTCTTTCCTGATTCCATAAATATATAGTTTGTCCATATTAGCTCAAACCGTTTTTAAGATATGAGCAATCAAACATTTAAAAAGCTGTATTCATTTGAGCTTAATACGTCTAGAATGCCTTGGAAAAGAAAATCCCCGTAATGGCGATGCATTAAAATACAGCTTTTTAAATGTTTGATTGCTTATATCTTAAAAACGGTTTGAGCTAATATGGACAAACTATATATTTATGGAATCAGGAAAGAAGGGCGTTTCATAAAAATAAGTAATATACAGGGTGTTCCATTGAAAAAACAACAACTTTACGCCACAGTTCCTTTGTTTTAAGTCAGATCGCTTTTTAAATGGTAATTTTAGATTCTACGGCAAAGCATAAACTAAATGGCTATATTGGTTTAAATAAAAATACAGGGAAACTAAAAAAATAGGCCCCTGTTCAGTCCTGGTTGGATGACCCTGTACATCCAATGGAAGTTCGAAAAATGTCGACAACAAGTCCAAAGTATGTCTAAATTTGGTTTATTTTTGATCTAGTGCATGATACAAATGTCACAAATTAGGACATCCGCTAAATGGGCCTTTTAGGACATCCAATGAATGTCCTCTAGGATACCATCCATAAGCTGTCCCTTAAGGTGAAAGTACGCAGACCAGGGACAATAAAATCAAAAATAATGGGTTTCTGTTCCCTGGGCCCAGGTACACAACATGAAGGAACCCCTTTCAGTTGTATCCTTATTAGGGGTTAGGACATGACTCATTGGACTTGAGTTCAGGTGGAAGAAAATAATAAAACGAAAAGTCCTTATATACACCAGTACATAAAAATATTGCCTATTTTTGATTTTTTTTGAAAAAAATTTGTATACATATGTTTCTATATGTTATATAAACTGTTGTATACAAAAAACCCATAGCCTTTAAAAATGTCCTCATAACCGCCTATCGACATATATATATATATATATATATATCGGCAATATGTTATAATATAACATGCCATAGATATAGACATAGACATATTTTTATTTGACCACATTTTTGTAAAAAATACAAATTGAGGCAAGTCATGAAATATAAAGCGATCCTTTACGGGTGCATTTAACTAAATTAACATATTATAATAAATTAAAACATAATAATTGTATAAACAAATATAATAATATAAACAAATTTGTAAACAGTGACCAACAAACAAAATTCAAAATATAAATGTTGTATTTTGTGACTTTACAACATCAAGGTATTCTACTGTTGAATAGAAAGCGTGGGATTTAAGAAATGTCGTAATCACAATCTTAAATTTCTTTTCATTTAAGCCCTTTAGTTGTAGGAAGCACATTATAAAGCTCAATTTTTAGAGAATTATTTATAGACTTACTAAGTCTGTACTTGTTTGGCCGAATAAATATTTAACCCATTCCTTTCAACTATTTTTTATTTGAACAAAACCAACACTTATCGGCAATGAACAAATAAGTACTTTGTTATAAACAAAATTTCATTCAAAGAAGGAGCTAAGCGTTTGACTCGAAATCTGTCGAAAACCCCAATAACGGGGAAAAACCTTAATTAGCCGTTCTTTATCGCCAAAACTATTGTTTATTGTTGTGTTGTTTTCACAAATCTCTTCCTGTTTTAAGAGATTTGTGGTTGTTTTTAACCTTTTTTTATATCTTTAATGTGGATATACTGGTGGTTTTATATTGTTTTGAATAGGCGTATTTCTTTTTATTTTTGATATTTTTTGCAGATATGTATGTACAGTGTCACCAGTAAAGTCCGCATCATATATGATTTTTTTTTATTAATAACTTTATTCGAAATTTGACTTTGGCATCAAGTTCTGCTTCGATCGAGATGAAAATTAAGTAAAAAAATAGTAGTCACGTGATTCGCATTATCTGTCAAATTTTAATTTTTTCCAAAAAATAATTCAAAAGTGGGGTGGGGTTATTTCTAAAAATATCGAAAAAAGTTATTAGAAAAAGTTTTTTTAAATTAAGTTTCTAGCCCACATGCAAAATTTCAGCTGCATAAGATAATTTTGATTTTTTACCTATATTTTGTAAATTGCACCACTTTTGCAAAATAAGCATCAACTAACTAATTATTTTTTTGGAAACTGCACATAAATAATAAAATACTATTTTTACTTTTTTTATGACATAGCTTAATAATAAATTATAATATAGGGGTTTTAAATTAAATCGTTGAAAATAGATAAATTTTACGTTGTTAAACTAAAATTTATTTTCCACTTAAAAAACACTTTATTGAAGACACTGCGTTCTTTTTTATCCTAATATTAAGGTGTATGACTTTCAGACACAAACTACGTTTTCAAAAATGTATTTTATGAAGTTACCCTATACAGGGTCAATATCAAATAAACTTTGCATCACATGCGACCAAATTTTAATAGCCCAATTTTGATTTTGTAGAAAAAAAAGAAAGTGTATCTGAAATAAAGCATTGTCGAAACTAAAAAGCATCGGCGTAGCTAGCCTTAGTTTTTAGGGGGGGCCTGGGCCCCAGTGTACGGTGGATTAAAAAAAAATATTTTTTTATTTGTCGTGCAATGAAAAAATTTATAGAAAAATGCCTTATAATAGTATAGTGGTTTTATTTTTTTTATATACCTAATACATATAATATAATACACTGCGATAAATATTTACAAAAACAAAATATTACTTACAAGAGAAATTTCCTACTCTGCTCACTAAAAGAATTTACAACACTCTCCAAGTCTATATCGACATCTTTTTCTATATACAACAAAGCCAAATCTGACTGCCTATCTTGAGTCATTGTCGTTCTCAACCAGTTGAAAATCCTCCTCATGGCAGAAAAATACCTCTCGCACGTAGCGCTTGAAATAGGCAAAATAATCGCTACTTTAAAAAGTTGGTAGAGATTGGGATATGTTTTTTCTGAGTCAATTAAGTTTTTTTTGATATATTCATAATCAACAGTTTCTTTAGATTGTAAAATACAATTTTTTAAAACGGTCATTTCTGCTCTTAAGGCAAAAGTGTTGATATTCAAAATTTTGCGATATTGCTCAATGAATTTCTCTGAACCTTCAAAATCTAACTGAAAAAAATGATCTACTGAATTGGCAAGCGCCATACTTTCTGGTGAGAACCTTTTGTTTAGAAATTCTCTTACAGTATCAATAATTCGGTAAAATATGTGTGCCCTCCAGTACTCAATGACTTCTACGTTACCTCTGGAGCATGTGGCGTCTATCAAACCCAATCCTACGGTTGTATCGGTGACGAAGTCAACGAGCTTGCTACTGGCTTGCTTTTTTCTTTTGGATGACGGAATTTCCAATAAAATTTCGTATTCTGTGGCAAAGTTCGATATTTTTGTATGAAGATCGGTATAATATTGTTCATTTCTTATTCCATTTAATGAAGTCATAACACTTTTAATAACTTTAAATGCTTTTCCCAGAGTTGCACCTTTCTCCTGGAGGCTCTTTGATAATATATTTAAAATGTTTAGCACCTCGTCCAATACAAAAAGATGAATTATAAATGATGGTTGTTTAATGCTGGATAATATCCCGACTGCTGTGATTGACTGTTTGCTACGTGTATGAGAAACTTCGTTTTCCAGTGCTGTGACGATTCCCTCGAAACATGTTTTAACAGCGTGGCAAGTTGTATATCGACACACCCACCGAGTATCTGACAAAGTTTTCAACTCCCTGGGGACAATTTTGAGATCCTTTAATATTTCTTTGTATTTTTTATGGTTTTGAGGATCTGAAAAATGTTCGTAAAGTGCCTCCAAAGTACAAAAAAATTTCGATATTGATGGAACATTTTTACAGGAGTCTACCAGAGCCAAGTTAAGTCTATGAGCTAAGCAGTGCGTGTAAATTGCAGCTGGATATTTCTCTCGCATTTGTGTTTGAAGACCACTTATATTGCCTGACATCACCGCAGCTCCGTCATAGGATTGCCCTACCATCTGCAAGTCGCTAAGATTAAGCTCTTCCAATTTTTTGTAGATTAAAGTAAATAAATCCGTGGCCGATCTGTCTTCTGAACAGTCAAGAAATGCAAGAAATCTTTCACGAATTTCTAGATCTTTCGATGCGTAGCGAACACATAAAGACAATTGTTCCGTTTTGAAAGAACGAGCTTCATCACACATGATTGAAAAAGTTCCGGAATGCCTAATTTCATCGAGTATCTTTTTTAAAGACGCCCGTGACAAGAGGGCAATAATTTCATTTTGTATTTGGGGACTGGTATAGTTTTTATGCGAATTATGTAGAATGTCAAAGTCCTTGTTATACTTTGCTATTAGGTTACATATTTCCTTAAAGTTTCCTTTATTTAATGAACTTTCGCTTTCGTCATGACCTCTGAAAGCCATTCCTTGACGAGCCAGTGTTAAGCTTATATCGGCCAACATTCTCAAGTAATTCCTATTTTTCTCTATCTGGGTGCTATAAGCTTGTGAAAGATGAGATAAAACATTTCCGCTTTTTATTGTCTTTTTATAGTTATGCCATTTATTGAGACTTTCAATGTGATGCAAAGATACACCATGTTTTTTTAATTTTTCACCAGTTTTTTTCCAGTTGCGGAATCCCAGCATTCTAAAAGTTTCTTCATCCATAGCAGCTCCAAAATGACGACAAGCATAGCACGAAATGGAATCTGTTTTGACGCTGTATTCCAACCAATCAAAATCTTTATAAAAGTTTGCGCTGAACGACCTTTTTTTATTACCAAACATAGTTTGTGGAAATCTTTTAAGAATTGGTTGCGATGCGTTTTCTTCCAGCTGGCCCAAGTCAGAAGCGTCTATTTTCACATGGTAAGCGTGCATGATTGATTTTGGTTGAATGTTCTGATCCAGATCCTTGCTTGTACCGGGCTGCGGTTCAGACTGATTATTATTATCCTCTTCTAGTGTAGTTGGCTGTATAGACGGTAAAGATGGTGAAGACGTTTGTCTTTTGAAAAATGTTCTTATGTCCATAATCTGCAACAAAAAAAAATTGAAAGACTAAAGACAATTGTATAAATATATATGGAAAAATTATTTCCTAACCTCCTGAAGATACCTTATACAATAAGGATAACCAAATAGTGCTAAACAGCTATTCTGCTATTCTTCGGGCTATGGACCCCGACGAGCGCTGAATTATAAGCAGTGGCGAAGCGTACGAGTAGACAAGGTAGACTTGATTGTCTACCCAAAATTACCAATTTCGTGGTAAACAAATTATATGTATTTAAAACAAAGCTGAATTTTATTTTTTATGTCTATCCAGAAAAAAAAACCACGTCTCGCCACTGATTATAAGCAAAATTTGCCGTATTTTTACTAACACTGTTAGACAAAAAAATATAAATTTAGATTGAATGGTACTACCAAGAAAAAGAAGCATTCTCTATAAAAAAACACAACTGATAACTTACAATAAAGCAAATTTACTAACTACTACACTTACTTGGTACTTCAGTAGTAATACGCCAAGGATTCTTAAACACAGTTCTCCAATACTTCTCTAATTCACTAATACAAATACAATACACTTGTTGTATCACTACTCTATCGATCGCCGCTTTATTATTTGCTGTACACCGTACACTGTCAAACTATCTAACTGACTGACTTCTAGCGGCCCAGCTTGCCTTTATATAATACTACGGAGGAACAGACGCGACTTTTCGGGAATTCCCCGCGTTGTTTTCTCTTCTATTCCGTAACAATCTAGACTTGGGATCTTTGAACCCGTGTTGGTGATATATGAACACGAATTGCGCAGTATTGTATTCCGATGGCTATCGGCGATCCATAACAATATAATATGCATTAAAAAAATCTTTGATTATGTATATTGTGCTCGATATTATAAATCTCTGTTAAAAACTGACTGACTGATTTCGCCACGTGCCGATTTTGGGAATCAACGCGTGCGCCGTGATCTAGTGGATTCATTAATCAATATTAATTATTACACACGTTTGTTTTTTATTGTTTCTTGTTTACATTATTAGCAATTTTTTTTCTATTGAATATTTCAGGGGGGGCCGCAGGGCCATCAGGGGGGGGCCAGGCCCCCCCTGGCCCCCCCCTAGCTACGCCGATGCTAAAAAGTTTTATGTAGGTTGCGTTGAGTCTTATTTTGCAAAAGTGGTGCAATTTACAAAATATAGGTAAAAATCAAAATTATCTTATGCAGCTGAAATTTTGCATGTGGGCTAGAAACTGCATTTAAAAAAACTTTCTCTAATAACTTTTTTCGATATTTTCAGAATTTTTTGAAAAAAATTAAAAAATTTGACAGATAATGCGAATCACGTGACTACTATTTTTTTGCTTCATTTTCAACTTGATGCCAAAGTCAAATTTTGAATAAAGCTATTAATAAAAAAAATCCCATATGATGCGGAGTTTACTGGTGACACTGTATTATCCTATACTTTATATAGGTAGGTACTGAATAAAAAAGTTAATTTGGTTTTTTTGGCTTCAAAAAATATTTATCGGCCATACGATATATATTTTTTATGTATCAAACAAACTGTTTAATGTAAAAATTTAAGTTAGTGTTACAATTTTATGTGAGATAAACAAAGGTTTATGATGTGAATCTCTAGATCTGGCTTTACACAAATACCTGCTCCTTTGCGCGACATAAAAATATAATGAGAAATATATTGACTGAATTTCCTTAGAAACAAATTCCCTATTTGAAATAGGATTCTATCAATCAACTACTTTATAAGAAAGTATTCGCAGGGCATAACAACCTGATACCTGTCATTTATATAGATTTAAAATAGCAAAGGAGCAAGAACTGAACCTTCAGGTACTCCTGAGGATACTCCACATTTATTTTATTGTTTTTTGATTTTTCACTATTTAACAATACTATTGTTATTCCAAAGTCAGTGTGATGACATTCCATACGGCGGTAAAGTCTCAAAGAGACCGACGTTTACCGCCATATGGAACGATTGGAATGTCATCACACTGACATTGGATAAATTATACCTGAGACCATTCAGACTAATATAACTTAAACCAGGGTTGGGCAAAATTTGATTTTTATTAAAAAAATCAAAAAATCATTGATTTTTTTGATTTTTATTGATTTTATTAAAAACGTAAATGGAATACAGTGGTGGTTATCACAAAATGATGAGCCTGAAATCGCACAACAGCTGCCAGTAATCAAACAGTTCCTGTGCGCAACTGCTTCCTCAGCATCAGAAGAACTAGTGTTTAGCACTTTTGGCTTTGTACACTCTGATATTAGGAACAGGATGGGTGTAGAAAAAGGAGGAAAATTAGTATTTTTGTTTAAACTATACAACGAAAACAAATATACAGAAACATAAAGTTTATATGTATTATATACCTACTACTTTTTTATTTCTTAAAAGCGCGAGTTCTATAAACTGATTTTTGAAAATATTTTTTTAATATGTTATATTGTTCATTGTTCTGAATTAAAAATAAATAGTTTCATTAAATCATGATTTAAAAAAAAAATAAAGTGATAAGTAATTTAAATCATTATTTTTTTTGTAGGTACTAGGTGCTAGGGCTGCACCGAGTACCGAGTAGTTCGGTACTCGGCCAGAATTTTCACCGAGTAATGAGTACTCGGTGCTCGGTCTTATATTCATTACTCGGCCGAGTATAGTAGAATATTAGAAGCAATCCTTTTCGGCATGTCAAAAATAGTAAGAAATCCTCCTGTACCATTAAGGATAGCGGAAAACTTTTGACAAAGCTTATTAAGGGTTAAGAGATGATTCTTTTAAAATTAATTCCGTCTATACTATACAGGGTGCTCCAAAAAACCGGAACGGTAAAAATTTTCCATTTTTTAAATAGAACACCATGTATTTTTTAAAATTTTAAGATTCTACATAAAATTATAATTATTTTTTTTTAAATGCATTTTTAGTCCATACTTAATAGTTTCCGAGATGTTGACCATTTGAAAAATATCATTACTCGGCAGCCGAGTGCTAGGTACTCGGTCAATACCATCAGCCGAGTACTCGGTACTCGGTCAAGTTAAAAAACAGTGCTCGGTGCAGCCCTACGAGGTACTGCATGCAAGTTCATGCGATGCAATTAAATGGTCATTAGTAAAAGAGTAGCATAAAATTGCACAACATCAAAGCGCATGCTTACAGGTAACTTTCCTTGCACCCAATGCAAACAGGCCATTAGAAATATGTACAGGGTGTCCAGTTTTCGACACTTTTGACGGGTATCTCAGTTGTTAGTACAGATAGAATGATGCGGTTTTCGCAAACCTGTGTCACTTTTTTATGAAACAAACGATGCCCTTAACGGATTTATCATGGCCGTCTTGGTTTTTGAGATACAGGGCGAAATTAAAAACGGTGCATTTTCAGACACCCCTTGTATTTTAGTTATCTTATACCTTATCGAAAATGTAAAAACGTGGTATTATACAGTTTTTTACGTAGAATCCAGTGGCGTAGTTAATATTTTTCCAGGTGTCCCCATTTTTGAGAAATATACCAAAGTTATGTTTTTTTAAATGGAACACCCTGTATATTTTTTCATATTTGCATTCTGCTTACTGAGAGCTTTCCAAAAATATATAATAGTTGGCACTTTGTTTTAACAGGAAGGTTCAAATTCATATTTTTTAAATAACAAGCTTTAAGTTGACAGTAGGCCGTGTATTTTACTTAAATAAAAATAAATTGACGATACACTACACCATCAACATTACTTTATAGTTTAATTTCAAACTTTTAAGTTTTTTAATACTTTCAATAGTAAAAAGTCATTTTCTCTTATTGTTACGTAGGTATATTATCGGAATAGACAAAGACATCTAGTAGGCCTTGACTTATCCAGACTATAAAACAAAATTTTCATAATGGCGTTTAGCTCTTGTCAGAATTGTATTTAGGTAGGTATTTAAGGTTGAAAAGTTACTCATAATTTATGTATGATATTGTTCAATTTCAACGATGGCCCAAAAGTATGAAAATTATGAAAAATACGATATGCTGGTATGCTTTATACAAGCCAGTAACTTTTTAACCTTAAATACCTAAATACAATTCTGAAAAAAGCTAAACGCCATTATGAAAATTTTGTTTTATAGCCTGGATAAGTCAAGGCCTACTAGATGTTTTTGTTTATTCCGATAATATACCTACGCAACAATAAGAGAAAATTACTTTTTACTATTGTAAGTATTAAAAAACCTAAAAGTTTGAAATTAAACTATCAATTGCCAAACCAATTGATGGTGTAGTGTATCGTCAATTTATTTTTCTTTAAGTACAGTAGTAAATACACGGCCTACTGTCAACTTAAAGCTTGTTATTTAAAAAATATGAATTTTAACCTTCCTGTTAAAGCAAAGTGCCAACTATTATATATTTTTGGAAAGCTCTCAGTAAGCAGAATGCAAATATGAAAAAATATACAGGGTGTTCCATTTAAAAAAACATAACTTTGGTATATTTCTCAAAAATGGGGACACCTGGAAAAATATTAACTACTCCACTGGATTCTACGTAAAAAACTGTATAACACCACCTTCTTACATTTTCGATAAGGTATAAGATAACTAAAATAGAAGGGGTGTCTGAAAATGCACCGTTTTTAATTTCGCCCTGTTTCTCAAAAACCAAGATGGCCATGATAAATCTGTTAAGGGCATCGTTTGTTTCATAAAAAAGTGACACAGGTTTGCGAAAACCGCATCATTCTATCTGTACTAATAACTGAGATACCCGTCAAAAGTGTCGAAAACTGGACACCCTGTACATAAGTATACCTATGCTAATTTTTTAACTTTGTTCTAGAAATTGACCAATATGATACTAAAAATACACCTAACATAATTTTTCGCATCAGGATTACCCAAATCTAAAGAAACTATAAAAATATTTATATCTGTTATGTCGATATTTGCCAATCAAAAAACTTCTTTTATGCCCTAAGTGAGGTCCACCTTAATCGAGGGATTTTAATATAATGTATTTCAAAACTCACCAGCAACTAAACTAAAATGCTCTGGTGCTCCATAGTGCACAAAATACATTACATTTCTCGTTGAATGCGTTTATTTTCTTTTTGGTTAGTTTTCAAAAATTTACAAATATATAAATAAGTACAATAACTTTAAATAGTGTGAAATAATGTAGGTAGGTACAAAGAAAAAAGAAAAATATAGAAACAAAAAGATAGTTTCATATTGGCCTTAAATAGTTCTCCATTTTTATTAAATTCTAGGCTCGATTCTAGGTATTAGTAGAGCTGGGTTCGGGATTGCTTACGGAGCTGGAGTAGAGTTAGAGTGGCGTTTTAATCACGTGACCTTAGAGTTTTAGGTGTATGAATGGTCTGTCCCGAACGCTCGAGAGTTTTTAGAGTTAATCACCATAATCTCAATCTCTTGTTTGGTCTTTGTGCTTCATCACTTGTGGTTTATTATTTTAAATTATGTAAATATTTTGTGTTTTTTGTACCTTTATTATTTAAGTTACAATATAGATTTCTTTCGTCATCTGGTGCCAATACTTAATTTTGTCAGAGAAATATTTTTTGAAGATTTTGATTTTTCTGATGATAACAATAAATTATTGTCGGTAAAATTGGTTTTCCGTCTTGGTCCACTACTGCGGAATGTATTTCTGATGATATTTCTTGAGCGTTCATGTTTGATTGAAGACAAATAAGCTAAACTCATAACCTATGAATATGTAAAATACTAAAAACACGATCACTGCGCATGCCCGCTCCGGAGTTCTTCTCTCGCGAGGTGGAACTCTTGGAGTTTGGAGTGAGCTCCTTTAACTCCGTGTCACAATACCCGACCGCACTTCGAGTCACACCTTTTCCTCGAAAAGACCATACCCGAACGGATCGGGAGCGTTTTGTGCACATAGAGTTAAAAGAGTGAGCATCCCGAACCCACCTTAGGTATATAAGATAGATAGACTTTTTTACTGTTTCCTTGAATACATTAGTAATGCTATTATTCTGAAGGAATGTATTTATTTATTTATTATAAAGTCTACAAGTGGACTGTTGCCTGGTTGTAGTATAGTATAATTTTATTACTAATAACAACAATTATTTAGCACAATAATAGTTAAAAAATTACATAATATAATCTTAAAAATTGTCAAATTAATAAAAAACAAACATTTGTATAAAAGAGAAACAAAAAACAACATATTTTATATGAAAATCCTGCAAACTAAATATCACAAAAAAAACAGTGTCACAGATTAACCTGAAGTTGTTGAGCAGCTTTAGGTAATCTCAGACAAAGACAAAATGTTTCTCTTAATGGTTCGTATGCTAGGGATGTTGTCACTAAAAATGTGACTGCTGGCACCAAATTATCGTTATTCAGAAGTGAAAAGAGTCCCAGAGAGGTTTTAAAGAAGGGTTGCTCAAGTTTAAAACTGCAGTACTTGCACCTCAATAAGCCAGCCCATTGGCAACAGCATTGTATAAGGTATAAGAGGGCCTTCCTTGGAGGGTATATTATGTGTAGGTGATAAATAGAGTAATACTGTAATACTCCTATAAAAGGAACTGTTTATATATTGTGAAGAACATGGGTGGGGAGGTTACGTTACCAATGGAATATCCTCTGGAAAATCAGGTAGCAATTGCTTCTAAAAAACTTAAATTCACCTAACCTCCTGGTAGAAAATACCGGTCTACTAAGGCAGTCAGCCATAATTCCAACCCAAACCTTCACTAAAAATTTGTGTTAAAGTTCAAACGCATGGGAGTTTTATATTTTGCGCTATAGGTAGGTACCTTCAAATTGCCTTTCAACAATAATTATTAAAGGATATAAGATTCTTAAAAAATTATTCAAAGTATACCTGCAGAAAGGACAATTTTTAGTAAAAAAATACATTTGAACGCATATTTTAAGTTTATTATGAAGTGGTGAGGGCACAAACATAAGGGTAAATATGGCACTGTTATAGTTTGATGTGAATTGAGAATTTGTTAAGGAACCTTCTGAACTACCAAAATTCACTCATAATAATATAATAACAGATAACATGGTTACCAAAAGTTTTATTGGCATTGCAAAAAAATTACCATTAAAATTGCCAAAGGACTTACCATTCTAGATAAAGCCATTTTTGCACCGTAAATCCCAACTAAAGACGCTAAGTTCAAAAATTCCTTTAAATTTTTGGTTTATTGAATTTATGATAGAATATCATGATTTGTAAAGGCAAACTGAAGAAAATTTGGTGGAAAAGCACTTAAATAAAAAAATTTTCTCCTGTAAAAATGGTTTTGGTTATTATGACAGCAAATGTCAACACAGCAAACGTCAAATTTGAAATAGTCAGCTGTTTCGACTTTCGACAGCCGGGTTTTTAAAAGAGGCGTGTTCGATTCGCAGGTGATAGATCGACTTGTGTCGCTTGACTCATGCCCCTCTATGATGTCACGGATGATGTTATGCACCACCCGTCCGTAATTCCGATAATCCTTTAATCCCCCTTTTGATTTATTGGTATGTTGCACCACGGTAAAAACAAATTATATCTAGATTAAAGTTGATCCTAGCCGCGTTCGGCAATTACATCTGAGATGCGATGGATATTTTGTCACGTGACCTCGGATCGGTCAGAGAATTTTGTGATAAACGAACGGTACCTAACAGCTGACCTCTGTCAAAGTCAAAAATGTAATATTTTTGTTTTGATCTAAGAAACCTAACCTTTTTTTCCTTTTTGTAAAGTTACTAAAAATGAGTATTCCTAGCGTTGTATTGGCTTTAATTGAAGGAGGCTATATCAACTAATGTTTGAAGACGATAATGAGGAATACTTCAAGATTTTGAAAAGGGTATTAGACGGTTTTGCCGAAGAAACGGTACCCCGATTTGCACATCACCAGTTCAGACAGCACTTTAGATTGTCCCCAACTACCTTTGAAGACTTGCTTTATTAAGCTATCAACCTTCCCTCTGAAACTGCATTTAATTTATTAATTAAATGCAGTTTCAGAGGGAAGATTGATAGCTGTAGGCTGTAGGTGCTGGCCATCCGGAAATGTTATTGGATAAACAGACCATGATAGCAATCTGGTGTTTATCAAATATGGAAAGTTTTAGGTAAAATCCACCAGAGTTTATGCCTTCCTTAGCCTTGCCTAATGTGTATTTTTAATTTAGATCAGTCACTGATCGATTTGGAATAACCAAGTCAACCTGCTGGGCAGGGCCGTATCTGAACCAAAATTTTGGGGGGGGGTTAGACCAGTGGCAAAAAATACTAGTTATACTTTAAACATACATTTACATACACACAAACAAACATATAAGGATTTTATTGTTTTCGGGGGGGGTTTGAACCCCTAAAACCCCCCCTCAGATACGGCCCTGCGTGCTGGGACGTCTTATATAGAACATGTAGAATATTTCTGTGTATTTATGGTCAAATAAACATGGTATAGCGTTTTTGTTCTTCCACATCATATAGTTCCACTTCCTGCATATTATTTTCAGTCAAATCACAGAAAAATAAAGGCTTTGTTCAATCAAACTACCAAAATGTTAAACCTAAATATAAACATCAAACTTAACCTCACAAATTCAGCTGAGATTAATCGCTTTCCTCGGTCAAAATACTCCGAGCAAAAATATTATCCTCGGAGCGCTCCGATTTTAATTGCCGAACTGTTGAGATTTATTTCCCCTCCATTTAGATGTCATAAACGAACGATTTAGATCAATCCAAGCGGTCTGAGGTAATTGCCGAACGCGGCTCCTATAACCTTGCATATCGCTGAAAATAGGGCTGCCAGATTTAAAATATTAAAAAGCGGGAGGTAGGGTCCTAGCCAGTGGCGGCTTGTGACTTATTAACTTGGGGGTGCGAAATGCGCCGCAGCCGAAAATTTTTTTAAGACCCCGCCCAAATTTGGTCAATAATTTTTAATAAATATTTTAAAAATTTATGATTACCTACTTATTTTATTGAAAATGAAATAAGATAAAAATAAAATAAAAAAGGGTAATTTATTTTTCATTAGTGGGTACATTGTTTAAAAGTAAAGTCCAATCTTCTGTTTTTATTTGCAGCATATCAATAACAATAAAGTCCCTAGATTTACACTTCGTGGTATGTGTCAAGTTAATTTCTTATTGTCTTCCCTCAATTTTAATTTCAATTTTTTTGCTCAATACTTAATGAGCTAAAATTGTTTCTCAAATATTCCACATTCATAGTCGTTTTGGCATTAAAACTGTTCATTTTTATTAAAATAAGTCTTTACTACCCCAAAATAATAACAAAAATATAAAGGAAAACTCCAAATAATAAATTTATACATTCAATCAAACCATTCAAACCATATTAACCCTCAATAAACAAGAAAAATAGTCAGAATACCGGCTAAAAATTTTCGCGAATTTAAACTACTGGTTAAATTATCCAAGTAATGCAGAATATAACATACACAAGCTATGCCGTTATACCAAAATCTCCTCTACTACACGGATCAGCAAAACATATAAAACGATCGCAACCCAATGACATATTCTGTCTCAAAAACCATCCGAAAACAAGGCGCCTTTAGTAATGCTCACATATCTTCCATTGTTTTAGAATAGAGTAGGTTTTTTAAAGCCCTTTCACATTTTATTAAATTTATAATGAATGCGGGAGGATGCGGGAGGTTAAAAAGAAATTTGGGAGTTTGATGACTTGGTTTCAAAGGCGAGAGGGTCCATAACAAATCGGGAGGCTCCCGCCTAAATCGGGAGGTCTGGCAGCCCTAGCTGAAAAGCATAGGCCTCTTAAAACAAGGAGAATGCCGAACATGTTGTATAAATGGCGCACTGTAATGTGTCGGTGGGGTTAGGGATTTGGTTACTTTGGGTTGGCAGCATTATTTCCACTGACTGTAACTTCGTAGCGATCGACCCGCTCAAGGTTAGGTTTGAAATTCATTAAGGAGTCGGTAGCAAGAGATTAAGGAGGCCGACATTTTTTTTATAAGTAAACTTTATTATCCTGGTTTTAAAATGAAAATAATTATTACCTCAAAAAGGATTTTAAACGAACAGTGTTTTTTAAGGTTTATATTGAAAATTGAAAGTATAATTTTTACAATAGCAGATTGGTCTTTTATACGACACCATATTTAAAGAAAATATTAAAATGATAATTTAATTTGTTTAAAACTTTTTAAATGATTACATGCGTATGACAGTTTATGTTCTCTTATTGGGTGTATTGAAAAAGTGTATAAATAACCCATTTTTAAAAATATTAGTAAAGAAAAATTAATTGTAGGTTGCACAAAGATTTTTAAGAAATTTTAACTAACCAGCAATTTTGACTGTGATATATGGCATTGGCAGAAATTACTTTCTCATCTCTTAAATTGCCCCGGTTAACTTAATTTTTGATTTACTAATCAGGCGACTTTGATTGAGTAAATAATGTTTGCCAATGTAATTTGTCATAGTCAAGGTTACCGGGTTAGTTAAATACTGTTAAAAACTTTGCGCAACCGAACATGACCGTAATAAATCATAATAAAACTCGTTAAATAAAATAAAATTATATATTACCTATTAAAAGCATACATTATTAAAAGAAAAAAATGTAATAATTGACATATTAACTAAATATTAAGATATTTCAAAAATTATTTTGGGAGAATTGTGAAGCGAAAAATGTGGGGTAAGATTTTTTTATAATTATTGTGACATTGTTCTTTCACTTTACAATTCTCACAACATTAGCAATGAAATAAATTGATATTTTTGTAATATGTCAGATTTTACGTAAATGTATGCGACGTATTGAATTGATTTAAATGTTAGTTAACAAAATAACAAACTCAATAAGCAAACGCTAAATAGGTTATAAGTTGGCAATAAATTAAATGATTTGCACCTTACATTACTTCGGGAAATTTTTTCGATAACATAAATGTTTCTGTTTAAGACCAAGAATAAATTTTCAAAAATAATTTAGGCACGTGGGGTTTGTTCATTTCATACCAAAATGAAATTTAAACTGGATATTAAGAATCAAAATTACCCTCAGACCAAAATTACCGAAACCACAACTGTTGGCATACTTTTATTTATTATTTCGGTTTTGGTCTGTCAAACTTTTTTATTGTTTGAGTTATCTTATGTTATTGTAATAACTTTTATTATTAATTATTCATTTCATCTACAAATGACCAATTTTAGTTACACGAAATGATAACAAATAATTTGCCCAAGATATTATTTTTCATCAGGTAATTTAAAACAGTACCAATAACATTCAATTATGCTGCGTTAAATAAAGAAAAAATTAGAAACTTTAGTTACACAAAAGATTAAAAACTAGCTTGGTAACAGTCCATTTTATTATAGGAATCGTATTTTAGTAAAGGGAATAGAAACGTATTTTTCTACAGTTATTTGGAACAGTATAAATAAAATTCTAATAAACGTGTATAACAATATGTTATATAAAATAAATAAAATACAGATTGATCAACATTAGTTAAATCAAATAATAAGAAATATTATTGTTGTAAATCATTTTTCAACATCTTTAATGTAATTCAAGTGATAAAAATGTAAATAATTGTATAAATGCCTTTTTGAATAACAGCTAAACACATAAAAAAGAAGTGTCAGAGCATAACTTCATAGCTCTGGTGGATATTTTTTTTTGAAGGTGCGCCTTTTCTACTGTTTTCAAGATAAGTAGATCCAACACTTGAAATCAGATTCTCTGTTTTAGGATAGAAATTACTTGGTGAAAGTTATTTATTTTTTTACGTAGTCGTTGAACTTTCCTCTTCTCATTATACACTTGCCCTTTTAGAGTTTCTCACACTTTCCTTTCGAAGTTGTTAATTCCTTTTTCCCATGGGATGGACTGTGCCTACCCTACAAGAAAACAAAAGGTTTTGAAGGGATACAACATCACTTCTGAATATCTGTTCTTAAAGTAATTCGCAATATAAGTTACAGTGAACTAAATAAATAAAATAACGACAACATTGAAAAATAAGCTTCACCTTAAAAAAATTATTAATAGTTTTAAGACCAATTGGGCCCAATTCATTTGTGATCTACTGATGACTATTTCATCCCTTATGTATACTAAATTAAAAGATTTGATTAGGACTTAAGATCACACAGTAGAAATTTACTAGCCATGTGCTAAATAAAAAATCTGTCAATATATGTATAAAAAAAAATAGGTACTATATCAAATCAAATCAAATCAAATCAAATCAAATCAAATCAAATCAAATCAAATCAAATCAAATCATTTATTTTCATGTGAACATGCTAATGCATTTACATACGTCATATATTTTAATAATATTACATTTAAGATAAAACTTTAAAACCATTTTATTCTTAAAATAAGACCAAAACACAATAAAACAAGTTAAAATTCACAATTAAAAAATTCTTCAAATGTATAGAAGGCCCCATTAATCAACAATTTCTTTACGTTCGCTTTAAATTCCTTCAATGGTAGGTTTCTTAGATTGTGTGGAAGACAATTAAAAAATTTTATTGCAAGGTATCCAGGGCCACTCTGACATCTCTTCAATCGGCAGTATTCCGGAACATAATTGTCTGAAAATCTCGTGTCATAGCTGTGGATCTCACTGTGCATCCTATAATTGTTTAGGTTGATCTTGGCATATAGTAAATTCTCCAGAATGTACTGAGATGGTAGAGTCAGAATACCAAGTTCTTTAAAGGACTGCCTACAGTCATCTCTATATCCCAGACCAGCCATTACTCTAACAGCCTTTCTTTGCAGACCAAAGACTCTAGCAGACTGAGGGGCATGTCCCCAGACGAGCAGAGCATACACCATTACCGAATGGAACAGTGCATGGTAGGCTGCATGCAGCACCCCCCTAGAGACCTGTTCGGTCAGACTGCGTAGCGCAAACAAACCACTCCTAAGTTTTTTTGCTACCTGATCTATATGTTTGTCCCATTTTAGCTTTGAGTCAAGCTGGACTCCTAGGAACTTAACATATGGTGTATCTTCATTCAGGTTTTCCGTGTCACGAAGTGCAAATACAAGCTTGTTTGTTTTTGCTTCATTCAGGAGTAGTTTGTTCGCGCTAAACCAGTCTTTTGCAGTCGACTGCGCTACCCCCAACCTCTCCACAGCCTCGTCCAGGGTATCCGATGAGACAGAGACAGTGGTATCATCAGCAAAGATGGTATGATCATTTAGTGCATTCATGGGCAGATCATTTATGTATATTAAAAAAAGTATGGGCCCCAGGAGAATAGCTTATCAAAAGCCATTTCCAACCTCAAGAAATAAAAATGATCCAAAAAATTCATTTCCATACTGTCTTAGGAGCAGTTTATTTTCAATAAGGGGGTTTATAATCCTGTTACAGGTAGGTAACATGAACGCATCATTTTTATAAATTTTTTCCATTGCTTGGTTGTCTCCGATTCACTTGACATGATTACCTCATCTAGATTTTTGTCGAGTTCTTCTTGGTTAAAACAAACCTAAAACATTTTAAAAAATTATGTGAAAAGAATTTTTTTTTATTGTAATCCTGTTACAGGTAGGTAACATGAACGCATCATTTTTATAAATTTTTTCCATTGCTTGGTTGTCTCCGATTCACTTGACATGATTACCTCATCTAGATTTTTGTCGAGTTCTTCTTGGTTAAAACAAACCTAAAACATTTTAAAAAATTATGTGAAAAGAATTTTTTTTTATTGTAAATGAAGAATATGAAATGATACCTATTTCTACCTACTATAATTCCTAAAACAAATAAATTCCCTTGTGGGTATGACATTTTTTTATTTTTAACTTTGTTACTTTTCTTAATTAAGTACTGGAAGAGTACCTAGGTAGGTAGCATTTTATAGGTATGTGCTTTAATGGTAGGTAATTAAATAAAATGTATGAAACTTATAAGAGTAGGTACCTACTTTTATAAAAATAAGAAATACACTTCATCCTGGAATTTTGACTTGTAAAAATGATTTTTATTACTGATTGCCACAATTTTTAGTTTTAATTTTAGAAAGAGCGAAAAAAAATTTTTATTACCTTTTTTCCTTGGTGCTGGGGAATTTGAAGAGTCAGATGTTGACAGGTATTTTGTCATTAAAGGGACCGTCACTTGACAACTAAAAAAGGTAAAACAACACAATTTTAGATATATATCTTGTTTGTTGTAGTTGAGGAAAATCAATTTCCCATGACATAATATGAAACACTTTTTCAGTTTTAAAAAACTTTTTTGATTGCCACAAACCGTGTAGACAAAATCAACTATTACCTTGGAATTAGTGCATATTTCAGTGCTATATCTGAAACATGACTTGTACTGCTCGTAGACCCTCCAGAGTTATCCACTAATGATGGAATGTTTTTACAACATTCCACAGGTGAAATATCTTGGCTCGTTGAAGAAGTTATAGAGGCTAGAAAATAATCCATGAGTATTGTAACCACTATTAAACTGTTAATTCAAAGAAATTAATTATAACAATAAAACTTTTTGTGTCACAACCACAGAATTTAAAAAAAATAAGTTTTTGTGGTCACAACTTACCTATTGTAGGATGATAAACACATCATCAGAAGTTTTTACATATAAATCTTGAAAATGATACTTTTTTTAAGCGTGGTTGTCACAGGCAGGTTTTTGGATGGGACAGCTCCAAATTTAACTCTTCGGAATCGCCTCCATGAAATAAAATCTTGAGATAAAAAATGCTTAGAACATACAGTGTTGGTCATAGAATAGTTTTCCTCAGGATTTCTTTTGATGGCCAGTCCAGTTACCACTGCCTTCTTTTATCAGGACTACTGGGCAATCTTTATGCAAAAGAGAAAATAATCAATAATGAATAATAAAAATACCTACTATTTATTAGTAGAATTAGGTAGCTACTTTTACAGTATTCATTATATAATTAACATATACTAGGTATACTGGCGGCGTTTATAATGTCCTAGAGCTAATGAGTTCCTATTTTAGGTCTATGTCAATGCATCCAACTAAAATTACATCATTATAGGTTATCCTTTAACTCGTAGTTACAATATATTTTTTTATCAAACTTGTCCGACATTTTTAACGGTTTGAGGTATACTTTTTTTCATAATAAAGTAAGGATTTAAGAGAACAAGTATAAGAATATGTATAAGATTTGTAAATTAATTTTTGTATTTATTTTCTAATGTATAAGAAAAGCAACTAACTAACAACTCCGGATGGACATTTAGCCATTTAGTAATAAAATAAATAATTTTACATATTTAACATGGTTACATACAATAAAATGATTCTTTTGGAAATATGGAGTAATAAAGCATAGTTTGCATAGTAGTACCTATAAGTTAAGTACCTACTTACTGCATAAACTAAAGGTAACCTACAAGACATCCTAATAAGCACATATACATATTGCAAAAATTCACTATCCTAAACATTTCTGTCAGTTACCCATGTTAATGGGATAGCTTTATTATATAATATAAGGAATATATCATCGAGAGTGACCCTAATTTTTACCTTTTGTGAGAATGAGGTTCCCAATAATTAGCCATACATAAATATTTTATATACTTATACGAACACCACAGAAATAATAAAATTTGGGTGTAGATTATGACTATAAAAACGATTTTCTGCGGAAACGCTTAGTTTTTTAAATACTTCTTCTTAAAGTGCCTACTCCTAAAGGTAAGGTATATGATGCTAGTTGCATTTAACGACAAAAGAATGGAAAAAATGATAATCGGATTCAGTGGCGGCTCCTCGAAGGAGGCAGAGAGGCTAAGCCTCCTCAGCATTCTTGCCCTCCTAAATATTTGATTACTTAAATATTATAAATATTAACAATAACTTTTAAATCTTTTAATTTACAACGGGCAATTATTGTAATTTTAATATTATCCCCTTATTTCATACGATTTGATATTTTCTTCACAATCTGACAACAGGCCAGGAGGATGTTTTTGAATTTATACCACCATGATTCCCTAAGTGATGTGTATTATAAGGCGTTGTTGGTAATACGCAACGAATTTGTGCCGGACGCATACCGATTTCTAACTTTTTCAGTAAAATTGGCAACATGTAATGGCAAACAGCTCCGTACCAATAACGTGTCTTGATTTCTTCGGGACACGTGCGACCTCGCCGATCCATCCCGACACGAACACCTGTTCGTTTTTTAGTTTAAGCGCGGGCTGTCATTCGGCATTTTCTATTTTCGTTGTTTGCTAAGTTAAATATTCGAGTTTTCGCGGAATTTGTGAAATTTGCATCGGTTAGATATTTCATTTGTTTATAGTTATACTTTGGATAATGGAACAATCTATAATATAGTGAAAAATGAGTGCCCGCTTTAATTTAGAGTGTAATTTACTGTGGAACATTTCCTAGCAGACGATAACAAACTGATAGTAAAAAAATAGAAAATCCTGCTCGTCTCTTTGTAGGTAGGTAGGTATTTGAGTTTTTAGTTTAACTTATTTTGGGTCTGGTGTCATATAAAAGCTGTATAGAATAGGTTAAAAGCAAAAAAAATGCGGATTAAACACTTTTGACGCGAAAAATTAATAATACAATATCCATAAATTGACATTTTTACCGAAAATGCTTGCGAAAATGTCAAGTCAACTCCATTATACGGAGTATTCTTAGACATTTATAGAAAATATTGTCTTTTGCAAATTTTGGACTTGTTTTTCTTCACAAAACTCTTGAATTTTCATATTTAAAAACAAAATCTGTACAACAATGTACAAACCAGCCCCGATACACCTTTTAGAGCCGATCAGCAGAATGTTACTTAAGTATCTCAATTACTTAATCAAATGTTTAAAACTATTTTATTTGTATTATTTATTGTAATTGTTCGCATTTATTTAAGTGAAGAAGGTAAAACCTTATATTTTTGATATATTACGAAGAGAAATCGTCAAAATTACTGTCCCTACAGTCGACCATAACCTAAAAAAAATACCTTATGTTTCAATCTTAAAGTTGGCCCGAGAGTTGGCCTAATTTGTAAAAAATTGCATTTTTTTTTTTGCATAAAAATGTTTCATTTAATGTAATCTTTGTAATAAAACAAATATCAGGAAGAAATTCTACCGACCTTATAAGACACCAAAACCCTTATGGGTCAACAGTTTTTTTATAGTGAATTTTTGAGAAATTTTGGGCGTGGTCCCGAAAATTTTTCTCCCGATACTATCCTGCTCGTCTCTTTGTAGGTAGGTAGATATTTCAGTTTTTAGTTTAACTTATTTTAAAAAAAAATTTTTAGCGTGAATTTTTGATTTTGGGCGTGGTCGCGAAAATTTTTTGCCTGCGGCGCAATTTAGCGCCTGCGGCGCTTTCTTTCTGAAACTTAGCCTCCCCATCTAAATCAGTCACGAGCCGCCACTGATCGGATTATGTTTCATGAATTTTGGTATTTTATTCCCTAATTTTTTTTTTATTGGACTAAAAATAACAAAAATATAACTAATCTACGCCCTAAACGTCGTTTCTTAACAAAGGATCAGTGGATATGGTGCAAGCAGCCCAGCAATTTGTCATAGACCATTTTTTAAATTTCTTTATACTATTTTAAACCTATATAAACAAATACATTTGAGTTTCTTACCTGTGGAAAGTAATCCTTCTGCCACACTTTAACCTTTATTTAAACAAGTACGCACTCAACACATAGGCATTGTTAATACTTATTGTCCCAGTATCTTGGTCTGTTAGTTTAAAAGTTTATAATATCACAAAACAGCACAGAAATAACAACAAATTGAAAAAACGAAAGCGAACACAACGAAAAGGTTAAAATAAAAAGTAGCCATTTGCAATTTTGGATTGGCGTTAAGATAATCCGAATCGTTGCCAACCTTGTTTTTGGGGGAAAAAATTAATTTCCTAACCCCACCGACACTCCATGAGGTGCTATTTAAAATACATGGGCCTTATGGGAAATCGGCATTCTATTAATATATATCTATGCTGAAAAGGCACAGTGAAAACTGAAAAGGAGACAATACAGCAGCGTTGCCAGAGACTACAAATTTTTCGTACCACAAGCTATCCAAAAATGTACCAGATTTGATAAAAAAGTACCAACTTATATAATTATCAATATATTATCATTAAAATTTAACTAAACATTAAATTTTTCAACACATACGTATTTTTAAACAAAAAATTATTTTTTAATTTAATTAATACGTAATCATTATGAATATTTAACTTTTTTGTTTAAATAAACTGGGCTGCGGTTGCCAAGAATAGTTCGTCATTGAATAGTTCTTTTGATAACATTATTGAATAACATGTTCCTACAACAGCCAGTCGATTTCTCAAGTCTGTTTTAATTAACGGAATTACGGGATTTACAGGATACGGGACGGCAATTTTCGGCATTTTTGATTGGAAAATAAAATGTTTTGACAATTATTGGCGCCATCTCTCCGGTGGTCGTTTAACTAACCCATAATAATATAGAATATTTGAACTATGGAGGACTTATTTGAACTACATGTAAAAGAGCATTTTAAAACCCGATTCCTAAATATTAAAAATCTTTGACAACGAATAATTAATTTTGAAAGAAAAAACACTGGCTAAAGATCACAGTTTAGTACCAAAAACAGAAAAAAAGTTCCTACTTTCCTATGCACTTTATACATAAATCGCAGTTTAGTACCAGAAGGACAAAGGCAGTACCTACGTACTTTCTTAAGGCCTTTGGTACCAAATCTGGTACAATTGTACCACCTCTGGCAACGCTGCAATACAGATATCCGGCCACGCAAAATGGCGTTTTAACGGATCCGACCCCCGGTTGGTTAAGCCTGGATACATCCGTGATACGCATCCGTTGTGTACCACATGATTAATATGAACCAATGAAATTCTAGGGCCCTAAAAGAGGAAGGTTTTTATGTATAATACATGCATAATATTATTGATAAACACTGATAAATTAGAGTAGGGAGAATGAACGACCCAACCCAACCGGTCCCCGGCCCGTTCAACGATCGATCCGAAGCCGGAATAAACGAAGACAGACTATGTTTTATGCATGGATGAATAGAATTGTGGACGGGCCGGCAAACGGTTGAGTTTGAGATTTGTTCGCCTTATTATCTCACGTCGTATAATGCCGGGCTGCAACGCAGGCCGGGTACATTCCAACTTATCGTAATAAATTAAAAATACATAAAGGTGAAACTTAGGCCGCGTAGCCGGCGATCTATTGCGTAGCCCAAGGATGTTTATAACTATAATAGTTGCGGGGCGGGCGAAGCCCGCAACGCTAATGTAATATTCGCACATATTTTCGTAGACGTGGCAACATTGCAAATGTACCTTGTCCATGACAGCAAACATGCATAAAGGGACTTAGATAAACAAACAATAATCACGAATGTGGCAGCAGTGCTGCCACGCTCTTGCTAACCAATATCGGTAGATGTCAAAAAATAAATCGGTAGAGTGCGGTCTAAAATCGGTAGCTAACGCCTAGTGTGCCTCCACTATTATGTTTTTAAATAAATTAGGACTGAAAAACAGTTTAATTTTTGTTAACATTTTATTTTGCTCTATTTTTTAGTCTCAATACCTTTTAAGGTATCAAACATTCATTTTTAAAATTAGGTCCTTACTTATATTAAAATTGTAACAATTATCAGTACCTAAATATTGCCTTGTATGAATTAATCCTGTAACTGTCTTCGTGCTTAAAGAATTTCTCTGTTTAGTTTTCATTAAATTAATTTCTGAGAACCTCCTTTCAACATTGCTAACTATATAGGATTGTTTTTAGAGATGTTCTTAAACAAACTAGGGAGGCGCAATTAAGTATTTACTATGAGCTCATGGCTCAGAGGATAAATCGTATAATAATTTAAATATATATGAGTATTTTTAAAAACTTCGATAAATCGGGAGATTTCACACTAGAATCGGTAGATCGGTAGATCTATTCAAAAATCGGTACATCTACCGATAAATCGGTAGACGTGGCAGCACTGTGTGGCAGTTTTATGGCCTCGCGCATGTAAACAAAACTGGGAACTATTAGACATGCGCACTGCAATATTATCGTTTGACGAATGGGAAAATAGACAGGTCCGGGCTTTAAAATTTAAATTAATTCTTGCTCATATGCCACCATAGAGGGTTTATTTTACCCCTATTTGGGCATAATGCAATTATACAACGGCTGCAACTAGTACTAACTAGTCATTATTTATATTACAATCCGAGTCACTAAAAGCACAAACAAAATTCACTAACTAAACTACACAAAAACCAGAAATCCATAAATATTAAACACCAGTCCCACAATCCACGATAGCCGATCCGATAGCTGAAAACTTTAGAAAACTACAAGGAATCCGCAGAGAAACCTAAAAACACAACAACAAAAATGGCGGCCGAGCCGGTTCTGGAGAGTATTCTTGAGCGCGTCGATTAAGTAGGACGGCCGATAACACGAGGTTTGTGCGCATGCACGAAGGTTCCCCGAATGAAGACAGCTGACCGACGGAGTCATGCGCTCGGACGTATTTTTTCACCCATAAAACGTAACTTTTGTTTGCGCAGGAGATAAGCTGTAGGTATCTAAAGGTAAATTGTCTATGCAAACATGTCGATTTAAAAGAACAAAGTTGGGTTAGAACCTCTGTCATATACGTTTTTTAATAATTTATTTCTCTAAAAATACTTCATCTTCCGCAACTTCTTTTTATTCAAAACTACTATTGAAAGTGTCTATTTTAAGGGAAAAACATTTTTTCCGTCAAAATCGTGTGGCCCTATAGTCGTCCGGACCCGTAATTAGTTTTTTTTCTATTTCACGTTCATAATAAGCAGAATAAGCTCCGTACGATACGCATTTGCGTATCGTAATGAAGCTATTTTGATACTCGTTTTTTCTTTATTTAATGTTGGTAACATTTAAATGTTTTTTTTCATTGACTTCCGCGGCCTTTGTGATTTACGAGAAAACCCATTTTTCGCAGAGGAAAAATAAAAATAGCTTGATAACCTTAGATTAGGGAAGAGAGTTCCTTGTTTAGGTTGATACCCTACTTTTTTATTCGGTGTGGATAACAGTCATGTATGTTGGTTGCATAAATCTATAAATCAATCTTTTGTAGATGCTTCAAGCTATCATTTTCTGCCAAATCCTATCCAAAATTCAATCTACTAACCCTCCAATGTCGATTTTAACTTCAACTTTATTTGAATTTTCCATCTTCCCTATACTAAATTGCAATGCCGTGACGTAAAATCACGTCATTTGAAATTCGAAAAAAAGTAGCAAAATCGCCCGAATTTCCGAACGCTCTGTATATGTACCGAATGTACAAGGTACAAGGATCACACAACGTATTCCGTCCAATTTCAAATCTCATATCGCTAAAATAACTTTAGAATCTCGTGGTGAAAATGGGTCAATAAATCAAAAAATGACAGTTCGCAAAATAATTTTTGTTGTCCAGAGGCTACTATGATAAAAAATAGTATTACCAACATAAAATTTAGACATAAAAATTTCCAAAATTTAAAGGATTTAATTTCTTTTTAAAATGTATTTTTCTTGATTATAAAAGGTGAAATAGAAAAAAATGTATAAAGCACATGTTTCATAAGGCGTTTTAGCGCACGTGTCAATAAAAAAACTCGCCACTTTGTGGCTCGTTTTTTAAAATATACGCGTGCGCTAAAACCGCTTCTTATGAAACGTGTACTTTAATATACTATTAGAGCACTAGAATAAATTGGTGAAATTTATAAAATCAAGCCCCTTTGTTGACCCCTTTACCCAATTTTTATCAGGTTAGGGACACAGGACAGGTTCTTATTCTTCTTTTCTCTATCTGTGTGCCTGTTTTTTTCTGGACATAGCAACACAAGCAATTTCAGCGTGTAGCTAAATTCTATTTGCCATTGTAGTATGTCTCCTTTCAACAGAAAATATTGTGAAATGTCAATGTCAGTGTCAGATTTGAATGTTTAAATCTAACGGTTATTTTTTGTCGACGTTGTGGTCTAGTGGTCAGCGCAGCGGCCTCACAGATCGTAGGCCCGGGTTCCATTCCCGGTGCCGGCAACGTCGATGTTAAATTTGGAATTTGGTTTAAGAGGTGGCGCCGTCTTTCGGAAGAGACGCGCGTGAGCCCCGTGTCATGGATGCTGGCACGTTAAAGAACCCTACCCTCAACAAAGAGGGATTCGGCAAAATTACCAGATAGTGTGTGACAAATTCCCTGGCGTCGGTGATTGGCCTCGTTGCGGAAAAAGGTCGACGTAAAATAAATAAATAAAAAAAAAAAAAAAACGGTAAATATTAGTAAAATATTTCTATGGTTGAACAGGGAGATTAGTATAGGCATTCTTATTCTATTGGCAATGGGAGAATTTGTATTGAAATATTTATATTTTATACCAAGTATTTTTGTAGTAGTGCTCAGTTCTTTAAAATTTCAATCTTTTGATGATTATACAAACAGGAATGTGTAGTTTATTAATGTTATTACAGAAATATAATTGTTTTTAGGTATACTTTGTTATGAATTTTTACATGGATATCCACCATTTGAGGGTTAAGATCAAGAAGAAACTTACGAACGAATTAGGACACTTGTATTGTATGCTTCGTTTTCGAGAAATAAAAATAAAAAAATTTTTATTGCATATCTCTGGGAAAACAATCATTAAATAATTATCATTATTAACACTTAGTGTCAGTGTCAGAATTTGCAATTTCTACATTTTTAAAAAAAAAATGATTCACCATACAAATCAAGACAAATTGAACATGGTTTTAATCTGTACGTGATTCACTATTCTTGGGGGGCACTGATATACTTGAATTAAAGGGTATTATATCTGAGATTAAAAACGTAAACTCATCAGGAATGGATAGTAGGTTGAAAGTGAGTGGGTTACAGCCAACCCTCCACCGCGACCAAATGGATAGTATATCAACCAGGATTTTTTTAAAATTTGCCAGATAGCGCTCTCCATAAATTGGTCGATGCCATTAATTTGAGACGGGCATTTTTCCTTCATGCCTAAAAACAGCAATTGTTATACCATTGCCCAAGGGAGGGAGCTTTGGATGATCCGGCAAATTTTCGACCTATTTCACTGCTTTCCACATTATCTAAAATAATTGAAAAGCTCGTTAAAAAGAGACTTGTTGGGTTCTTACTGAAAAATAAGATACTGACTGACTGTCAGTTTGGTTTTCAGGCATCTAAATCGACTAACGATGCTATTTTCTAATTCTTGGAGGGTCTCTACGGTAGTTTAAACGAGGGCGACGTGGCGGCAGCAGTGTTCTGTGATATTTCTAAGGCATTCGATTGTGTTAACCACATAATACTGCTGGCTAAACTAAAGCGTTACGGCGTTAGGGGCACTGCCCTGAACTGGTTTGCTTCCTATCTTTCTGGCCGGTCTCAGATATAGTTCGAGGCCAGTCATTTGATTCATCTGAGTTCAACATCCAGTGTGGGGGGGCTCAGGGTTCTGTACTTGGCCCAGTCTTATTCCTGTTGTATGTTAATGATTTGCCTTCCATTGATATCAGTGGTATCTTTACTTTGTTCGCCGACGATACTACTATTTTGTGGCGTGGAAAAAGTGCAGAAGAGTTAATGGCTGATTGTGCAGAACGATTTACTGCTTGTCAAACAGTGGTGTGATGCGAATCTATTATGTTTTAATATCAGCAAAACTAGTATTCTTACCTTTAAGTTTTAGTTTTTTGACTTAACTTTGGCAGATAATTTTGTTAAGAACTCGGGCGTTGCTAAATTCTTGGGTGTTCAAATCGACGACAAGCTTAAGTTTAAGGACCACATTATTGCATTGAATGGGAGACTAGCGTCCGGTTCTTACACAGAGAGTTGTCTAAAGAGAATTGGGGAAGAGTGTGGGTAGAATGGTTTATTTTTCACTTGTTGAGAGTCACTTGAGGTATAGTATTGCTTTTTGGGGACTTAGTAGTAAGGGCCTATACACTGGTTTTGCAAAAGAGGGCATTAAGATACTTGTGTGGTGTTAATTGTCATACTCACTGTAAACCTTTATTTGTCAGGGATGGGATTTTAACTTTGATTGGAATTTTTATCTTGGAAACGGCCTGCCTTATCCATAAAAAATATAAAAATTATGCTACTAACAGCTCCTATAACATGCGCAAAAACAACTCTCACCAAAAATTCCTTGATATTTGAGAGCATCAAAATATAACCACATACCACTGGCTTATCGGCAGGTGATTGATGACAAGATTTTTAAGCAAAGACTAAAAAGGCAACTAATTACTAGACCCTACTATACTATTCAGGAATTTTACGATGATAATATCTAGGCATTTCATTTGATTTTTTATTTTTTTTTAATTAAAACTGATGATCCTGCCAGATTTTTTGGTAGGATTGAGTTTGTCTTCGTCCTAAATTGATTTGTGTGTACATTTTTTTACCATTTATTGTTTTATTGTCTTATAATGTGTGATTATCTATTTATTTGTTTATTGGATTACTTATTCTTACTTTATATAGTGAACATGGTAATATTCTAATTTACATACATAATAATAGCTTTGTTAACAAGATGTACTTCTTCTGACAATAAAGTGTATTTTGATTTGATTTGAAATAATGATTTTTGTTTTCCAGAGAGATGCAATAAAATTGTTTTTATTAGCAAGATAGGAAACCAATTTAACAGACAAGGATAATGTTGGTTGCTTAATCCGAAAAAAATATAAAAATTATCAAAAACTCAGTGGCGTCTTATTTTTTGCCAATATAATTTGTTAAGGCGCCCCCTGAGACGTCACTGGACGTAATAATTTAGCGCTACACGAGCGTTTTATCACTAAAATTATCATTACCAAAATTAAATTAAAATCTGCTAAAGAATATTAAAAATATTTATAATTAAAATACTTACGTTAAAATTATTTAAAAAAAAAACTTAACCCCAAACATCTCCGTTTATTTTGGAATTATCTCATTGAACATAATTTGATCAAAAATTAATTATCTTTAAAAATCATGCACAACATTTTAAAATTCCTGTCATCGAAAAAATTCTTTTCACCGTGGCGCCACCTACATCTTGTATTATTCAAACACATTTTTTACACAGTGGTGAAGCCAATCATAGAGGCTAAAAATTGGCGTTTACAGAATTTACATGTCACTTTTAGTTTGCGAAATAATTGGCCTGGGAGTTTTTATTGAAACACCCTGTATACAGTTTGAAATACCCTGTGATTTATAACCGGGGATGGGAGTTGTTCGTTGTTTAATAAAATGATCATTAAGATCTCTTTATCATTCATACAAATGCGTAGTCGACATTTTCGCGACTTCAGCAGGAATCTAATAATATTAGACCTATGAACAATGATCTTTAGCCGTTTAGTTTTAGTAATGTTTACAGGGTTTGTATCCTGTACAAAAATGATTGTAAAAAATAAAAAATTTAGATAATTTGATCTAATTGGTGGTTGAAATTTGAGATGCTGCTGCTGGAATAAAATAAATTTACTAATCCTTATTGTTGGCATTCGGGACAAATGAACTACTAGTTTCCTAGTGGTTTGGAGCCTTGAATAGGCAATTTGCTATAAATAGCCCTAGTTTAGAGTGAATTGGCATTCGGGGCAAATTAACTACTAGTTTCCTAGTGGTTTGGAGCCTTGAATAGGCAATTTGCTATAAATAGCCCTAGTTTATAGTGAATTGACATTCGGGACAAATGAACTACTAGTTTCCTAGTGGTTTGGAGCCTTGAATAGGCAATTTGCTATAAATAGCCCTTTATAGTGAACTGACATTCGGGACAAATGAACTACTAGTTTCCTAGTGAATTGGAGCCTTGAATAGGCAATTTGTTATAAATAACCCTAGTTTATAGTAAATTGGCATTCGGGACAAATGAACTACTAGTCTCCTAGTGGTTTGGAGCCTTGAATAGGCAATTTAATTTTACCAAACTTAACTAAATTAAGTACTGTTTTTATACATAGTAGAATTCAAATTCAAATTCAAATTCCTTTATTTATGTCAACGCACAAACTGTGCTTACACACGTCATAATATAATAAAATCTATAATTTAATGTGGTAATATTCGTAAATCTTTAGATTAAGGACACAACAAAACAGATTAAAATAATAAAAGTAAACCTAAGCTAAACAAAGTAAAACAAGTACAATCACCAAAACATCAAAATCATGAAACTATACACTTGTTATAAAAAAGAGAAGAGCATATAAACATTTAATGACAAATTTAATAACTTAAAACTGGGTGATGTCACAATTAAAATTCAAGAATTCAGCCACATCAAAAAATGCTCGACTAACGAGAAAATTTTTAATCTTTCCTTTGAATGAATTTATTGTTAAAGTCCTAATAGCAATAGGCAGTTTATTAAAAAAGCGAATGCCGAGACTACCCGGACCGTCCTGAGACCTCAAGAGTCGCCTGTAGGAGGGCACCAAATTGTCTCTACCACGAGTACCATACGAGTGCAGGTCAGCATGAGTCTGATATTGACTAAGATGGGTTCTGACAAACACAAGACTCTCCAGGATAAAAAGTGATGGTAGCGTTAAGACGCCAAGCGACCTAAAAGCAGGACGACACTCTTCTCGATAAGATAACCCAGCAACTATTCTTATCGCCCTCCTCTGCATCCGAAAGACATCCTTCGCACCCGAACTATGACCCCAGGCCAAGATTGCATAGTTGATATGGGTCTGGCAAACTGCAAAATAGGCATGCCTAAGAGTGGACTGGGAAACACATTCAGAGAGTCTACGCAAAAGAAATACACTCGAGGCCAGCCGGCCCATCAGGGAGTCCGTATGAGAACTCCAGCGCAGTCTGGGATCCAGATTCACCCCCAGGAACCTTACAGTCCCAACCTCATCACCCTCAGGAAGCTGTCTTGTTGAGAAAACTATGTTTTGTGTTTTATCCACATTCAAGAAGAGTCTATTCGCCGTAAACCAGCTCTCAGCCCTCGACTGCGCCTCCCGCAAGGCCTCCACAGCCCCAGCATGATCCAGTCTATTGCAGGATATTGTGGTATCGTCCGCAAAGAGTGTGTACATACTTTCAAGGTCCGCATTCGGCAAATCGTTGATATAAATTATAAACAGAAGGGGTCCAAGAATGGAACCCTGTGGTACACCCACTGTCACACTCCTCTCTACAGACTCTACCCTCCCCACTGTTACTTTCTGTGTTCTATTCGAAAGATAGCTAGATATCATTAAAGAGCTATCAGCACTGAAGCCATATTTTTTAAATTTTTTGATAAGTACCTCATGGGAGACGCAATCGAAGGCCTTGCTCAGGTCACAGAAAGCACTGGCCAAGTACTCACGAGACTCAAAAGTTTCCTGGATACGCGCGGCGAGGTTCAGAATGCCCAAGGTGGTGCTGCGCCCCCTTCTGAAGCCAAACTGATTCTCCACTAGCAGGCCATTAGATTCAAAAAACTGAGATATCCTAGAGGCCAAACACTTCTCAAAGATTTTTGATAGAATTGGCAGTAGTGATATCGGCCTATAATTAGAGGGATCATTAATATCACCCTTTTTATACACCGGTGTCACTCTTGCTTGCTTAAGAATGGCAGGGAATGTGTTTTCCTTAAGACATTGATTTATAATCTTGGTTAAAGGGCTACATATAAGATTCTTTATCATTTTTATAATCTCAACTGTAAAACCGAACGGGTCCCTACTCTTTTTATTCTTGAGATCAGTTATAACATCACGGACCTCAATTATGGTAGCCCCTTTAAAAGAGAACGGCTCCAAGGGAGTAGTGTGGATAAACCGTAGGGGGTCAAGAATCGAAGGGCCGATCTGGCTCTGCAGATTGAGTGCAATGTTAGCAAAGAAGTTATTAAACTGATCTGGTGTAACAGTAGTATTACTTGGCCCTTTCCCCAATAAGCCTCTGTGTTCATTTACAATGTTCCACATACATTTAGTGGGATAAACCGCGCCTCTGATGAGGTTATCATTTGCTGACTGTTTAGCCTTTTTTATAGCAGATCTATAAAGCTTTTTATAATTTTTTATTGTATTTTTTATGTCTTCTGTTGGAGACCGGTTATATATTTCCCGTAATAAGCTTAAGATCTCTCTCATTGATTTCAGATCATCATTAAACCAATTGATGGTTCGGTTTTGATCTTTCTGATCTTCTGAATTAAACTACTTCCTAAAGTATCAAAAACTTTTATACATCAACACATTTGGTTTTTTTGTATGTTGTTTTAGCACTTTTTGCTAAGTGCAGTTTTGTTTAGTATATAGCAGTTTTTTGTAATCCAAATTTTGTTATTAAATATTATCGATTACATTTTTTGTGTTGTCTTATTCCAAAAGAAAATTTTATATTGGTTGGTAGGGTCTTGTGGGTCCCTCCGAATACTGAATGTGAACGTCAACAATGTATATTTTATCAAGTAGGGAATGTTGGGTTAATGAAAAGACAAACAAAAAAAGCTGATCAAACTGCCAAAATATATTCCATATAAATTAATAAAATACATACTTATAAAGGCAGGTATAAAAATTAAAATGACTTACATTTAAAATAGACAAACTAAACGGTTTCTTTATTTTTTAAAATCCATGGATGCCTCATAACTTGAACCAAAGTCAGACGTTTTTCGCTTTTTATCACAAGCAACTAAAAAATAAATTATACTAAACGATCCACGGACATTAAGTATTTAAATTTTAGACATTGCTGCATTATTAATACCTATTAAAATAAATTTGCTACAAAAATTAAGAATTTTTGAAACTTTTTTTTTTTTGAAAATGATTGAGGATTTTAAAAATTTAGTCTCCTTTAACAAGATTAACCAGTTTATCCTATAGAGCTTTACTACAGAACTAAATTTTCCTCATTATTTTATACAACAGAAAACTCTTCAGTGGCTGTCACCTCTACACCTAAACAAATACGACATAATACTTACATTTGAGATTAAATCCTTCGCTCCTGGAGCTATAAAATCTTTAAAAGACATATCCAGTGTCCTAATTCGTTTGTAAGTTTCTTCTTGATCTTTACCCTCAAATGGTGGATATCCATGTAAAAATTCATAACAAAGTATACCTAAAAACAATTATATTTCTGTAATAACATTAATAAACTACACATTCCTGTTTGTAATCATCAAAAGATTGAAATTTTAAAGAACTGAGCACTACTACAAAAATACTTGGTATAAAATATAAATATTTCAATACAAATTCTCCCATTGCCAATAGAATAAGAATGCCTATACTAATCTCCCTGTTCAACCATAGAAATATTTTACTAAAAATTCTAACCTAAACACCAATTGTCAACAGAATGCCTATAATCTTTCTGTTCAACCATTTCTGGGGGTAAGTAATCCAATGTTCCACACATTGTGTTTCTTTTCAAGGAAGGAGAATGTACAGACCATCCAAAATCTGCCAATTTTACATCCCCAGTAATTGTAAGAAGTAGATTTTCAGGTTTTATGTCTCTATGAATCACATGATTTTGATGACAGTACTCTAGAGCATCAGCTACTTGGTATATGTATTTGGCAGACCTAAAAATAGGGAGTAATTTTGTTTTAGACCATGCATCTCTATTCAAAATCCTAAAGGTTGTAAATGCTAGGTCCAGTCAGACCAGATACCTATCTATAATATGTACTTACAAATGTTCATTAAATCTCCCTTCAGGTTGTCGCTTTAAGACTGCATATAATTCACCTTTACCGGCAAATTCAAGAACCAAATAAATCCGGTGGGAATCATGAAACCAGGCCAAAAGCTGTAGGACATTAGGGTGTCTATAAAAAAAAGCATCTTATTTTTAGTTGGACTTTTACTTGCAAATTAAGACTATTCGAAACCTCCTACTTAGATCAATATTTGCAATTATATTGTAATGTGTGATTACAGAAAGACTCCATTATATTGCTTGCATAATATAGAAGCGAACATAGTGAGATTTGTTTATACTTACTTTAAATGACTCTGAATTTCAATTTCTCTCATAATTTGCCTTTCCACTCTGCCTTTAACAATTTCTTTTTTCACCAAAGTTTTCATTGCTACAATGAAGCCAGTACGTTTTTCTCGAGCCATATATACACGACCAAATTTTCCTCTGCCCAACCTTTTGCCAAGTTCAAAATCACTGATGGACCATTTATATCTAGAAGAAACAGGGGTTAATGTTCTCTTGGAAAGCATGATGTAAAACGTGTAAGAAAGATATTTACTCGGAGTTGTTGAAACCTGGGTGTTCAATCATCCTTTTTACCAAATCTTTAGTATCTCTTTCCAGCCCTTCTGGAACTCTAACAGTTTTCAAATGTTTTTCCACCAGTTGAGAAGTAGTGGCCATCTTTAAATGTGCTTTGAACAACCTGGATTAAAGGACCTGATAAAAAGTTCTCCAAAAAGACAGAAAATATATTAATTACTGCAAGAGAAAGCACAAAAAATAACCGTTATATTTAAACATTCAAATCTGACACTAACATTGACATTTTACAATATTTTCTGTTGAAAGGAGACAGACTACAATGGCAGATAGAATTTAGCTACACGCCGAAATTGCTTGTGTTGCTATGTCCCGAAAAAACCAGGCACACAGATAGAGAAAAGAAGAATAAGAATTAGTGATGTTAAAGAACAGGTAAATTGCTGAACAGGTTCGAACAGTTCGGTTCTCACCCGGGAACCTGTTCCGTAAACCTGTTCATCTGTTCTTTTGATCATAAATTATTGTCACTCACTAACTTGGTAGAAGATGGTAAAAGGTCGCCAAAGTAGTAAATCAACAGTTCCGTAAACTAACACAGAACATCGCTGCATCCGCGTCAGTGCTGTCACTGCTCCCTGTTCCCTGCCTGGTCCAAAGAAAGAACAGCCTGTTCTTTTTATTCTCAAACGACCCGTATGCCCAGTTCCGTAAACTAACTAGTTTCTGTAGCCGCAATGAGTGATTGGTCGTTTGAGAATAAAAAGAACAGGCTGTTCTTTCTTTGGACCAGGCAGGGAACAGGGAGCAGTGACAGCACAGACGCGGATGCAGCGGTGTTCTGTGTTAGTTTACGGAACTGTCGACCCTTTTTTTTTTTTAGAAGTCTACAAAAAAATATGTGGTTGATTATTGAAGTGATTATAAAAAAACGGTTTTTTACTACTTTGATGGCAACCTTTACCTTTTTTTACCAAGTGACTGAGTGACAATAATTTATGATCAAAAGAACAGGTGAACAGGTTCCGGACCGAACTGTTCGAACCTGCTGTTCAGCAATTTACCTGAACATCACTCGAACGCAATCATCTGTCATAAGTCTATCTAAAGAACCGGTTCAGTTCTTTTACAAAGAACAGTTCACTGAACAGGCTACCTCTAACCTGTTCTAAAGAACCTGATCGGTTCTTTTCTTAACAACTCTAATAAAAATCCTGTCCTGTGTCCCTAACCTGATAAAAATTGGGTGAAGGGGTCAACAAAGGGGCTTGATTTTATAAATTTTACCAATTTATTCTAGTGCTCTAAAACTAATTACGGGTCCGGACGACTATAGGGCCACACGATTTTGACGGAAAATTTTTTTTTCCTTGAAATAGACACTTTCAATAGTAGTTTTGAATAAAAAAAATTGCGGAAGATGAAGTATCTTTAGAGAAATAAATTATTAAAAAACACATATGCTTAGACAAGGAAAGAGACGCCCACGACGTCTATTCTCGAACTAGGTGAATGATCATTTCAAGAGAAGTGATTACTTTTTCTCTTGAAAATGTTTAAACTGTATTCTTGAAACTTAAAATGGCTATTCATTTCCATACGATGTGAGCATATGATGTGAATTGTCCCTTCTCTCGAGAGCGAGAGAGCATTCACTTCTCCTAAGTTGGAGAATAGGGGTCCAGAGCGTTTAGCGCAAAAAATACGGCACCGTATTTTCTAAAGCGGCCGCTCTGTACGTTGGGAGATAGTGCAAGCAGGATTTTTCACGGTGCGCTAGTATTTTATCGAACCGTATGTAATGTTACTTTCCAATAATATTCACCGTCCAAAGCGACCGTACTACTGTTGGCAAAATCGGCTGCCAAATTACGGCCGCTCTTTTGCGGTGCCGCTTTGTAGGAAACCAAAGCTTATTAGACTTCGCGATATAGTCCTTTGAGAAATGAGAAATATAGAGGGGCATCTTAACCGTGCCAAGAAGGGAAGAAAAGAAATCTTTGTTGATTGAGTTAAGGTAAATTTTTAAAAGGAACTATCAAAAAGCCGATGAGTTTGCTTGCTATAAAAGTAACTAAAAGGAACTCGGCTACTGACAGGCAACACTGTAACTTCAGTTTTCAGTTGCTTTTCCTACTTCATTTTTACTTTTGACTTTTGATTTTAGATTGATGATTAATGAAAATGGCTGTTCTTTAAGAATATTTCAAGTTAATTATGTTTGTGTTGATAAATTGGATGCTCAAAAAAGCGTAATAACTGGTGTTTACACAGTTTTAAATGAAAAATAGGACGTTAAAATTGTTTTTGCAGATTTTGTGATGAAAAAAAGGTATGAATATTATGCAGTTGTTTACAACAAAGAAGTGCTCTATACAGAGATTTTAGACCAAGACCAAGGTGGAACGTCTTCATCTTTATTCAAAGTTTTACAGTATCGTCTATTAGCTTTTACATTTTTAGTAACCAAATGCTTATGCTTTGAATCTATTTTCTGTTTAAGTTAGTGTATATGGTTCACACCCTAAGCCCAGAAATGCTTCATTTTTATTTGTATAAATTTACTTACTTACCTAGTGAGTAACATTCTTTTTTTGGTTGTGTTTTAATGATGTGAAATCTAATTGTTAATTCATTATGATTAGGTATACCTACCTACCTACTTTATATATATTTTTTATTTATGACTGGGTATGTATGATCTATTAAAATCAGAAACAAATATTAGCTTTAAAACAGCAGGGGGTTTTCAATTGTCTTGGTTTTTATAAGAAAAGAACCAAAAGAAATAAATGTGGGTATCATATAGATCCTTGATTAGAGTCCCATTTCTTGCCACAATAAAACATGTTGAACCAATAAAACTATAAATTGCATTGTTCAAACTATAAGGCGATGCAGATATGATCAGTTAATTCAGGGGTATATTTAATAATATGTAGATATGTAGGCACCTATGAGGGGGTCAGGTTTTGCCAGAACTAAAGGGATCAAGTACCTACATTTTTTTTGAAAACCTGGAAAATTCCAAAAGAAATCATGACTGACTACCTATGATTAAGTAACCTTATTGTGTAAAGAGCAATTAAGTACCTACCTAAAACCCGAGCTAATACCTAATTTTTAAAAAATCGTATTTTTATTTTCTGAGCAGAATAATGTATTTGGTACCTACCTACCTAAGTTAAATATGCCATGTAATTTAATAGAAACAAGCAAGAATAGAAACTTTTAGAACGCTTTTTTTTCTAATATTATGATACCTCTACTTATTTTAGAATACCTAACTCATTTTATTTACTCTTGCAGTAGGTACCTAAGTAATTAAAAATCCAGTGTGTTCAGTCTGATCGCAAAATTCCCATAGCACTGTTGTTTAAATTGTAAATTGTACATATTTCAGGAATATAACTAAGTAAAGTAAGGCTAAGTGCAACCATATTGGAACAAAATGGATTTGATACCTGATGAGGATCGCAAGAAAAGATTGAATGTCTTGGAGCATAGGATTCAAGATGCTCAGGGAAAAGGAAACATTGATTCCCTTCTGGACACTGTCCAGGCTCTCTATACAGACTGTGACCATCCTTCTATTAAGAAACTAAAAAATATAGAGGTCTATCTACACAGATGTACGTATATAGTTATGAGATTTTCACATAAAAACTTAATAGAGAACTGATGTGTGTAAAGCAATTGCACCAATTTCCTTTAGCAAATATAATAACAGTATGATTTTACCAGTTTGTTATGTTTATAAAAATATTATTTAGCACATGCAAATTTTTATCAAATTTAGGTATTCAAAATATTTTACAATAAACACAATATAGACATTATAAACTATACTAAATATATTAAGTCCTCGACTAAGTCCATATATGCTGATATTTGGCACCTAAGTGATTTAACAGATGTAGGTATGGGCCCTATTGCACCAAAAATGTGTAAAGTTAATTTTTATTATATTCAAAATTATAGGTTCTACAATGATCACTAAATCTGTTTTTATTTCTTAATTGTCTAATATCTATTGGCAGCATGTTATAAAACTTGAGTCCCAAATAAGACAAGAATCTTTGATTTAATTTCTTATTACTAGGTAGGTACCTACTAGGAATTTGAATAATTGTTTGAGTTTTGTTTCTAGTTTCATGTTGATGACTGATATATTTTTTTATACACTTTTTGCTGTAAATGTACATGTTACATGCTGACTTAAAAATAAAATTTTTTATTTCATTCTTCACAGGCTTAAAGTAAGGACCTACTTAAGTCCGAACAGTTATTTGTGTAAATTTTGTTCAATCCCTTTTTTCATTTTTTGGTTAAAAAACAAGAATGTAAAGAATTTAGGTAGCTCTTCACAAAAAAATCATTACCAATTTTGGGTTAGGATAAGCAATTTGCCAAATATAAAGCACTAAATTTTTACAAAATTAATGTTTTTCCATTACTTTCTGGCTTTTAAAATTTAAAAGAAAAAATATTGTAAGGGATCTTTCTTAAATACAATTTTATCTTACTGACCTGTTGTTTAAGACAATCTGATAAGAAATAAACAAATATTCTTGGCTTGGCCCTATAATTTTATTATTTAATTAAGTAATTACTTAACATAATGTTTAAACAGTATTTTTTTTCCAGATGATACCTTTGCAAGTGACATAATTAATCTACGGATGAAAACAGATGATTTTGAGCATATAAAAGTTATTGGCAGAGGCGCATTTGGCAAAGTACAATTAGTGCGTCATAAATTCACAAGACAGGTACCTAATTAAGAATTTACTTATCTAACTTTTTTTTATCTTTTTATGTAACAAAGTGAAAAAAAACGAGATACTTATGGAGTCACCTTGTCTGTCAGCAGTTTTTTTATTATCACAGTCCATGGTTCTATATACTTACCCATGGTTACTAAATTATTTACTAAAAAAACGCAATTTTGTTTCCAGGTGTATGCCATGAAAAGGTTGAGTAAAGCCGATCTAATTAAAAGATCAGATTCTGCGTTTTTTTGGGAGGAAAGGCATATCATGGCTCACGCGAGATCAGAATGGATTGTGCAGCTTCACTTCGCTTTCCAAGATGCCAAACATCTGTACATGGTGATGGATTATATGCCTGGTGGTGATATTGTCAATTTAATGTCAAATTACGAGATCCCTGAGACTTGGGCCAAGTTTTACACTATGGAGGTAAATAATTTTTCTTAAGTTATAAATTTTAAACCTTAAATAAAGGATTTCTTTCATAGTTTTATAAAATTATATTGTTCACTAACAATGCTTGTGGTGATTTTAAAAAGCCTAGCCTAAGAAACTAGCTTATCAATTTGGTCCCCTTGTGAGAAACAAAAATAATAAAGGATAGGAAGGGTTAAAGTGGCAACAAAAAAATTATTTTTCAAATTTCGTGGTTATAAGGTCAAGAAAGCCAAATTTGACTAATAAATTTAATAAATAGGCTGGTGTAAGAGGTAATAAAATATGTTAGGTAAGTGGTTTCTTTTTAGAGGGGTTATTAAGGCCAGACAAACCGATTTTGTGTTCTATTAGCCAAAAAAAAAAGTTACAAGCAGTTTTACAAAGCACTGAATAAAACTAAATAAAAAATAAATGATAATATGTTTAAGAATATTATAACCGATCCACAACTAGTTTCTTATAGTTTTTGATACCACCGCAAACATTGTAGTCAGTTACAATTATCTAGAAAAATATTGCTGTGCCGGACATCAAAAAGCTTAAAAAATAAATGAACATAAGAAACTAGTAAGTAATTAGGTAATCAGTATTGAAAAAGTACATTTTTTAAAACTTTTTAACACATTCGCTGCCATGGCGGACACCGGTGTCTGATCAGCTATGATTTTACCACGCCACGTCAGACACCCGTGTCCGCTACAGTTATTCAACGACACTGCCCAGCGGACACACTTTTCTATAAAAGTTTTCATATGAGGTGTCTGTATTGGCGCTGCGGCATAGTCCACTTATCTTGGTTTTTTGATTGGACACTGTAAATGGATTTTATAACACGTGTCTGCTATTGTGTCCGCTATGGCGAGCAGACTTAATTTTTTAAATTAATTTCCATACACGCCAGGGCAGACACCCAATATTTCAATGAAAATTTAAAGCGCGTTTTGTATTTATTTATTTTCTTTTAAGAAAGGTAATCAAAATGTTAACGCATTATATCAGGTGTTGTATTATAATAAACAGATATAAAGAAATCACTCTCTGGTTCTTCATTGGTCACAAAATACATAATTCTTCCGGTTCTGTTATTCATTTTTGCACAAAAATAGAATCTAATAAAATAAATCACGTAAATCGGCCTAAATTTGCAACGGAGAACTAACAGTAGACACAACGTTATCTTACTTCCAACTGAAGTCTCCTTACACTCCTTACAGTAGGGCTATAGCTCTATACGATGGGCGGATTTGATGTGTCCGCTATCTACGTCGTGTCCGCTAAGGTGTCCGCTGTGGCGTAACCATGTAAGTAAAATGTCTTCTCAGAGTGTCTTCTGTGGCGCGTTATGGGAAAATGGTTTCACCACGCCACGTCAGACACCGGTGTCTGTTTAGGTTTTATTTAAAAAAAACACGCAAAAAACACAGCAAAAAAAAACTGCTATACCCAATAGTCTTAGAATTGCCGTATCTTATAGGATTCAACCTTGGCCTGGGAGGCCATTTTTACAAATTTGGCTTGGCAGCGAATGTGTTAAACCGTTTTTGAGGTACAGTAGACTCCCGATTATCCGAAACCCGATTATGCGATCTCCGCATTATCCGAAACGACCCATGAACCGGATTATCCGAAATGATTCTTGCTATTCCTCCGCATTATCCGAAATTTCTAAGAAATGTTTTGTTGGTTTTATTGTTGCTGCCAAAAATCGACAGACTTTAAAATTAAAACAAGTACCAATTACCTCTTTCTTGAATTTATGAATATGAATACATACTAATGTACATACATAAGTATTAGAATTTATTATGTATTTATGTACAGGGTTATCTAACCAAGACTAGACAAGGCGATTTTTTGATTTTTCCTGTACTTTTATAAAAAAACTGAAATAGCCATCTTAAGTCATTTTCTCCCGCGAATTCGAATATCTTCAGCAAAAAACAATTGAACATCAAACAAAAGTACTAGGGGTCACTTTGATATTTTTTTAAATGGAACACCCTGTATATTTTTACATTTTTAAATTCCACATAAACTTATAATTATTTTTTATTAAATGCACTATTAGTCTATACTCCATAGTTTCCGAGATATTGACTCTCGAAAAGTGACATTTTTGAACTTTGACAGCTTATAACTTTCTAACAGTACGTCTTAGAGCAAAACGGCTTACATGTCCCTATCTTTAAATTTTATTATCTTCCCAAAAAAATTAACTTCCGGTTAAACCGGATGTAACTCGAAAGAAGGAAATATAGTTGTTCCGGTTTAACTGGAAGTTGATTTTTTTGGGAAGATAATAAAAATTGAAGATAGGGACATGTAAGCCGTTTTGCTCTAAGACGTACTGTTAGAAAGTTATAAGCTGTCAAAGTTCAAAAATGTCACTTTTCGAGAGTCAATATCTCGGAAACTATGGAGTATAGACTAATAGTGCATTTAATAAAATAATATTATAAGTAATGTAATTTGTTGATATGGCGGTGAGGCATTACCTTACAGTATATGATATTGTATTATTAGTTTAGGTATTGGGTTAAGCATTTTAACAGATATTAAAAAGTAACAAAAAGGTATTTTTTATGAACTACAACGCACACAGGCGTATTTTATACACCTAGGCGTTAACTAAAATGATGCATTGTAAAATTAAAATAAGTACTTAGAACGTTAAATTGTTAAAATAGTATATTACTATTAATAAACATGGTAGGGATGCAGGGTGTACTGATCCCTCCAAATAAATAAAAAAAAAAAAAAAAAAAAAAATAATTATAATTTTATGTGGAATTTAAAAATGTAAAAATATACAGGGTGTTCCATTTAAAAAAATATCAAAGTGACCCCTAGTACTTTTGTGTGATGTTCAATTGTTTTTTGCTAAAGATATTCGTATTCGCGGGAGAAAATGACTTAAGATGGCTATTTCAGTTTTTTTATAAAAGTACAGGAAAAGTAAAAAAATCGCCTTGTCTAGTCTTGGTTGGATAACACTGTACATCTATAAAAGTACATACATAGAAATATAGTTACTTTTCCTATAGTTAATGATTTTCCTCAATCTCCGCATTATCCGAAATTTCGATTATCCGAAATCGGTCCGGTCCACATAATTTCGGATAATCCGGAGTCTACTGTACCTAGTTTTATTTTCTTTTTGATTTTTTTTTATAGTTAAATTAAGAGCATAAATGATTTTTAGGTTGTATTAGCCTTAGATGTTATTCATTCCATGGGTTTTGTGCATAGAGACGTTAAACCTGACAACATGTTATTAGATAAGTATGGCCATCTGAAATTGGCTGATTTTGGCACCTGCATGAGGATGGATTCAGATGGACTAGTAAGATCTAATAATGTAGTTGGAACGCCTGATTATATTTCTCCAGAGGTCCTTCAAAGTCATGGAAAAGGTTTGTTATAAAATAATGATTAATTACAAATTACAATCAAAGGATACCAACATTTTGCTTTTAAATAAGTAGATGTTTGATATATACTGGGTCAGAGTGTGTGTCTACATGGTGCTACAAATCATGTGGGGAATTCGAAAACGGTAAGAGATACGATACTTTGAGGCTTAATAATTTGGTGAATGAAAATTATAAATATTCCGAATAAGTACAATAGGGCATGTGCACAACCTGACAGATAACAGTCGCCCTGAGGAAAAACATATTAAGGTGGGAGTATCAACATTCTTGCCAACCTATAACCTATTTTGCGTAGATTTATTTATGTTTTCTAGCTTTTATACAAAATTTAAATAAAATCAGTATCGACTTGATATTCTATAGGTAATAATTGACATATTTAATAAATATTAAGGAATTTCATAACTTATTTTAGGAGAATTGTATAGCGGAAAATATCGGGTAAGATTTTTTTTAACATTATTATGTCATTGTCACTCATTGTTCTTTCACTATACAATTCTCCCAAAATTAGCAATGAAATAAATTGATACTTTTGTAATATATCAGATACCACCTAAATAATGTACCGACGATATTGATTTTCTTTAAATGTTAGTTATTAAAATAATAAACTCAAAAAATCAACGCGAAATAGGTTATAGGTTGGCAATAGATTAAATGACGTTGAGAATTCAACCTTAAGGTTAGTTTTATGACGTTGACATCGGTATATTTTCAGGTTAGTTTGTCAAATCATGACAAGACGTTATTCAACTCGCATTTTGGTTAACTTCTCATCTTGATCCGGCTAGTATATGGTGTCACTTCTTTAAAATTAATAAGGCTAGGTATCGTTTTTTTTTTATTAGAGCCAGTTTGGCTAAATAGCGTTCTTGAACTTCTTATGGAAGGGTATTATAGTAGTTGCTTTTGTCCATGTTGTAGGTTAAAATACTTTGTACAACCTTATAAGTAATGTAGTAAATGTAGCAACTTAAAACCAAAGCGAATATTCTTTATAAAACAAAATCCAAAAATATGATACTGGCTACAATAATTATACTTATTATTCGCACAGAAAAACTACCAAAAAAAACACTAAAGAACATCCAAACATCAAAAATTCCTGTAAACTAGCGGTAAAAACAGGTTTTGCTTTTCCTCAGGGCGTCTGTCAAATTTGACTAATGACGTCACGTGCACATGCCCTATATTATATATCAGAAAAAAAAATTAATTTTTAGTTTTGTTTTTTGCGCCTTAATTTTTGACTTGGAAAGAAAACAAAAACACTTTTTCACAGTGGTTTTTTATGCTCTACAAGATGGCGTTATTGTTTTCAAAATTCGATGAGAAGTTACCACTGTAAAGTTAATTATTTTAATATGAACCTAGAATTTTAAATAGGGTTTGAGGGGCCAACTTCTTGGCTTTAAATTTAAAGCAAGTTATACGTTTTTAAATTTTAACGCTTCATCATCAAATAACACATCATTTCAAATTTTCATTTCTTTACCATTGGGGCCCTAGCAATTATTTTTAGGATTAAAAAATATCAAAATTACATTACAAAAACTTAAAACCTATGGTGTTTAAGCTGTTTATTATCTCAATTAGTCAGAAGTCAGATTTACCATAGCCATACTCAAGGCATGGGAAGTAATTTTATTGTTTAATAATGTTCTTATTTATTTAATAATTATAATATTTACCTTAATTCCTATGGTTTTGACCACAGACATGAAAAAATGTAATAAAGGAGAGAACAGTACATTCATCAAAAACTATTTGTTTAGAATCAGACATACATATTCCAATAAGTTAGAAAGAGAAGTTTAAATAATGGCAACACTGTAAGCTATAGAAACCCGCTGTTATCCTTCCAATGCATTGGCATGTGGATTTTTTAGAATAAAAAATAATTCATATTTTTTGCAATATTTACTTACAATAAAATACAGATCTATCTACACCATTGCTTTTAAGCTAAAAAAAAACATAACCTGAATAACCTTACTTACCACCGAAATACTAATCCGGGGTTAGAACAGTCGGGTCTCTTACACACCACGTATTAGCGAACCATATTGTAAATAATAATAAATAGCACTAAGTGGTTTTATTTCAAAAAAGTACTAAACATTAATTGAAAAACGCAATTGATCACAACCACAGCTCCTCCGCAATGTAACGTTAGATGAATCATGAAAGACTGAAGATCAAAAATGCTGCGTCCCTCATAGTAAAAACGACCGTACAGCGTTTCCGTCGTGATTTTTCTAAAGCATTATAATTGAATATCATTGGGAAACCATAATAAATTGTTTATTATTAATTAAAAAAACTATAAATATTTTTACTTAATAGGTACCCATGACAAATGCATCTAATATAATCTTTGTTTTTAAACACGGGCGGTAGATCTAGGACAATCAGCAGAAATTTTTAATCATTGATCTGTTAAAACCTATTAACCGTTATAAACGATTTTTGATCGGGACAAAATGTAAAAAATTTAGTCCCCTTAAATATTACATGCATGTGGTTTTGACCCGAGACCTCAAAATATTTTTTCCTTTTAACTTTCTAAAGCTTAGGAGACCCTAAAACCATATTTTAAGGTAGGAGAATCAACATGCTTGCCAACCTATTTCACGTAGATTTATTTAATTTTTCTAGCTTTTTTACAAAATTTAAAGAAAATCAGTATCGACTTGATATTCTGTAGGTAATAATTGGCATATTTAATAAATATCAAGGAATTTCATAACTTATTTTAGGAGAATTGTATAGCGAAAAATATCGGGTAAACCTTAAGGTTGAATTCTCAACGTCATTCAATCTATTGCCAACCTATAACCTATTTCGCGTTGATTTTTTGTGTTTATTATTTTAATAAGCGACATTTAAAGAAAATCAAAATCGTCGGTACATTATTTAGGTAGTAGGTATCTGATATATTACAAAAATATCAATTTATTTTATTGCTAATTTTGGGAGAATTGTATAGTGAAAGAACAATGAGTGACAATGACATAATAATGTTAAAAAAAATCTTACCCGATATTTTTCGCTATACAATTCTCCTAAAATAAGTTATGAAATTCCGTGATATTTATTAAATATGTCAATTATTACCTATAGAATGTCAAGTCGATACTGATTTTCTTTAAATTTTGTATAAAAGCTAGAAAACATAAATAAATCTACGCGAAATAGGTTATAGGTTGGCAAACATGTTGATACTCCCACCTTAAATTAGATTTCCGATTTAAAAAAAATTGACTTTAAAGTTGGAATCTCATTGACGAAAAGTCGAATTTTGAAACTAAAAACGTCATCTTGTACAATGCAAAAATAGCTATATATATTATATAGCAATAGGTGTTTTTTGCTTTTTCCCAATTCAAAAATCAAAGTTTAAAAAATTAAAAACCAAAACTGAAAATTTTGGTTTTTTTCGGATATCTGCGAAGGTAGGATTCAATTTTTTTTAATCTAATTTCTAAGCCCTAAAATACACAACACTTTGCCTCAATTTAACCACCTTCGTATCTCTTACCGTTTTCGACATCCCATTACGCCCACGAATTTGTAGGACCCTGAATATACTTTGACTTTAAAAAGGCGTTCGACAGAGTGGATCATGTCATTCTTATCAATAAACTAAAATCATTTGGTATTTTAGACCCTCTTCTCTCGTGGATATCGAGTTACCTTCGCAATCGCACTCAAATCGTCAAATATAAAGGTACCACATCTAAGGAAATAACAGTGACATCCGGTGTACTCCAAGGTTCACACTTAGGTCCGATCTTATTCCTTCTGTTCGTTAACGATCTTGCCGACATTTTTGTAAATTGCGAATTCCTTTTTTTACGCGGACGATCTAAAGATTTTAAGAAAAATTACTAACCCCCACGATTGTACACTTATGCAGCTAGTGATCAACAAACTATCAGAATGGTGCCTACTAAACAGGATGGAACTAAACATCTCTAAATGGAAAATAATGACTTTCTCATGTAAAAAATCCCCAATTCTACATTTCTACTTGATCTCAGGCTCCCCCCTACCCAGAGTTAACTTAATCAATGACCTGGGTGTAATATTCGACTCCGAACTACGATTCAATGAACACATAAACTATATTTCGGCTAAGGCTTTTGAAATGGCAGCCTTCATAATGCGCGTGTGCTGGAAATTTTCGAACTCTGAGGTAGTGAAATCTCTATACCTTTCACTGGTGCGTAGTCATCTTGAATATTGCTGCATAATCTGGTCGCCATATTACCAAACTCATATTAAGCGTATTGAACGAGTCCAAATAAAATTTGCCAACTTTATACTATACAAAATGAGAATAAACAAAAGCCGCTTTTCCCATCACGGGCGTTTACAACTCATCAACATCGATAGCTTAGAAAAACGTAGAATCTTTCTTACACTTGTATTCGGGTTCAAAATAATTACTAATGTCATAAATTGCTCTCAGCTACTCGCTCTTATAAACTTTCGAGTACCATCACGTGATACACGTTCGCACGACATGTTCTTAACCAACAGAAGTCGAACCGACGTCGGGAGAAATAACATTACCAATCGCATAATGCATCTTTTCAACACCTATATTCCGACAAACTTTAATTTTAACTGTACTCCAACGACATTTAAGAGGGAACTCAAATTATTATTGTAATCTCACTTTGAATGGCTGTATGTTCTTTTTTTTTATTGTGTTTTTCTTTTTCTTTCTTCTTTTTAGCGTAATTTTAACTGTAATAATAATACGTAGGTTGTAGATTGTTAGAATAAGTTTTTATTGTACTAGTTGGGTATTCAAAACCTGTAATGTACGAAATGAATAAATAAATATGATAGTTCTTGGCACCTTTTTATAGCCGAAGATTTATATATTTTGCAAAATCCAATATCCACAGTTAATCGATTTGTCTTAGTTTTGATATACCTCTAAATATTTCACAAACATACAACGTTTTAGATATAACAGTTTATAATTTGCCCTCAATTTGTCAATTATTTCTAATTAGGTATAATAGCATATAATTATGCGTAGAGTATAATTTCTTTTCCTCAGTAATAGTTAAAGAGCTAGCGTGCAAAAAACGCCATAGTTGGCTGCCCGTCAGTCAAGTTTGAAAAAACGTTGCCATTACTCCACTGAACACCCTGGTGCTTTAAGTTTTGCTTTTACCCATCAACTTTAAGATTTATTGGCAATAATGACATAAGGCGATTGGCCATAGTGAGGAGCCCGTCAGTCAGGTTGAAAATTAGGTTCTGTAGGTTGCCAAGATCATGTATCTAAAATTTCGTTGCGATCTAACCACTAGATCGTGAATTAGGCCAAATGGAAGATTATAATTTGTTTTTTGACCGCCATTTTGTTGGCCATAGTAAGGAGCCCCTCCAAAACTTGTTTCTACCTCTTCGTTTGGATAAAATGACAGCAAAAATGCACTTGACTGACAAATCGAATCACGACGTTCTTCCCTGGGTGACCTACAAAATCTCGAAAAATCCAATTTTTCAGTCTTTAGCATGGCTTTTTCAGAAATTCAACCAAAATCACCAGTCAATTATTTTTCCTGATTTTTAGACATCCAATAAAGTAGAAATCACAAACGACTGACATTTTCCTCGAATATTTTCAATTTAGCCATACTTTGAAAATTTTCTGATTTTGGACTTTTTTATAATGGCTCAAGTGGCTTCAGTGGAGTAATGGCAACGTTTTTTCAAACTCGACTGACGGGCAGCCAACTATGGCGTTTTTTGCACGCTAGCTCCTTAACTATAACCCTACTGTATCAGTATTTGAGGGAGAGGCGCACATTGAAAATAAATACAGGGCATCAAACAGAATACTGATATTGTGATATCCATTTGCAATTAACTGATTTTTTTATTGAATTTTAGGTATCTATGGAAGAGAATGCGACTGGTGGTCCGTAGGCATATTCGTTTACGAAATGCTAGTAGGAGAAACACCCTTTTACGCAGACAGTTTGCTGGGTACCTACAATAAAATCATGTATCACGAAAGTAACTTAATATTTCCGGACGAAGTAGAAATATCAAACGAGGCAAAATCTCTTATACAGGGTCTACTATGTGATAGGACTAAACGTTTAGGTAGAAATAGTGTAGACGAAATTAAGAACCATCCATTTTTTATTAATTGCGAGGGTTGGACGTTTGATAACTTAAGGGACGCGGCCCCTCCTGTTGTTCCCGAGTTGGCTGGTGACGATGATACTAGGAATTTCGATGACTATGAAAAAGATGAGACGCCAGAAGAGGTGAGCAAATAAGAAATCAGTAAGTAGTATAGCTGGATTATTATCAATATTAAAAAAGGATTTGCAAGTCGACACTTCTTAAATTGAATTTGAACCAAATATACATACAGTAGACTCCCGATTATGCGAACTCCGCATTATCCGAAACGACCCACAAAAACTATTCAGACCAACATTATCACAAATAATTTAAGAAACTTAGATTTAATCAGGAAAAATTGGTATATAAATATTTATATAATGGCAAAAGTCTGGTATTTAGCGCAGGTACTGCCGATAACTAACCAATTATGTCAAAAAATTGTTTTAATAACAGGTAAGTATATCTGGAGTGGGTAAGTATTAAAAAAGGAGGTCAAAACTTAATAAACCTTGAAAACAAGGCCTTGGCTCTGTTATTAAAAACGCAATTTCTGTCATCGACGAACATTCAAAACAAACTCTGGTTTAAGTCTTACATGAATTGCCTTTTTGAAGATTCTCCCCAAATCAACAATCCCTTTTTTAAAAGGGTTTTTTCTAAAATAAAGGATAATGACTTACATTTTGACAAGGATGCCCTGATTAAAACTAAAAATATTTACACAGCATTAATGGAAAAAAAATTTCAAAAACCGGAAATTGAAAACAAATATCAGCAATTTAACTGGAAAAAAGTCTGGCTATCCTTGTCAAACTCGGAAATACCCACAAAATGGCGTTCGGCTGTATATAAAATAATTAATGATATTGCCCCGGTTGCGCAAAAGTTATTTCGCCACGGCATAGGTAACTCTGACAAATGCCAAAAATGTGACGCGGTCGAAGATATCATGCACCAAATTAAAGATTGTATTCATGCAAAGGTGATCTGGAATTGGCTAAATAGCATCATAGCTAGACAATTTGGAAAAATATAAATAATTTTGGAAATTGTATAGGTTTGTTGGAGGTAGATTTTCGAGATATCAGAGATACAAATGTGTGGTTATTTTACATAAGCGCCTTAATTTATTACAATAGTGAAGTAGAAAAAGATAACTTAGAGGAATTTAAAAGTATATTACGAAATAAAAGATTAAAAAAAATTAGATTTGGAAAAATTAAGAACTACCCCAGAAAAATATTTTCATTTTAGCAAATAAGGGTTGTTGTAGTTCTGGAAAGTCAGGAAAAGGCTATTGACATCTTCCCCGGCTTAAACAGCCAAATATTTTAAATACAAATGATACTTAGTTAGATAACTTTCAAAATGTCTTATGTAATTTACTATATGTTATATTACGTATGTAGAAAATGTAAAATTATGTTTTAATAAACGATTTTAAGAAAAAAAACATAAATAAAATCGCAAAATAAACAAAATCTTAAAATACTTATTATAAAGTTATATGTAGGAGTATAACAAAATTAACTTTTATAAAAACAAGCAATAATCAAATGTTGGTTTAAATGTTATGAAGGTTTGTCTTCTATCACTTAAAATGTTTTTATAGTCTGAAAAACTCCTTTCTACGTCAACACTTGTTATGGGCGCATATTTAAATTTTGCAATCGTATTCGGGGTCATTTGCAAGTCCGGATTAGCGTTTCCTGCCAATACCAAAGCAATTTTTTTTTAACTCTTGAAAACCTTTAATCTTTTAGCTTTTTTTGTACTATTTTGCCAGTTTCTCCCGGAATATTGGCAATGGCCTCTTCGAAATTATTAATTATTTTAATGGAGGCATATAATGGCATTCCTTGTTTCTCGAGAGATTTTATTGTGTCACTCACAAAATTAAAATTACTTTTTAAATAGGCCAATTTGGGATGGGAACTGGGATTGTATCTTCTCGATAACTTTCCTGATTTGGCAATTATTTTCAACGTACCTTCTTAAGATTAAGATTAAGACTACAACTCCCTAGTTTTATAACTTTTATAAAGCAATAAGACAGTTTTAAATTTGAATTAAACAGTTTTATTGCAAAATAATAAGTTTAGCAGATTTTTAAACATTTATTGAAGTAAAAACAAACCGGTGTCAACGTGTTGTTGATATGACAAGCAAACCTAACCTAACCTCAAATTATTTAAATAAACTCCGTGCCGCTGACTTTAGGACGCCACCCCAGGTGGATCTCACCCCTCGGAGACGCCCCCTCCACCTGGATTCGTCAAAGTGCCTTTATGAACAGGCTATCATATGCTGTCTCACTCACTTCCTTAAAATCGAGAAGGCTATATGCAAAATAATCATTTATATTTAAAAAAAAGTACTGCCAGACACTTTGAGTGACAGACGGTCATATAGGTGCTGACAAATACAGGTCAGTAATGTAATGCTAGCCTCGCCAGAAATAGATATTATTTAAAATAATAGTTGGTAGCTCCAAAAATGCGTTTAAACTTTATTGTAATTTGGTCAAATTAAATTACTTCTACAATAATGTACTGTTTTCCATTATGGCAACCATGCTAGAGTAAGGAGGAGGATATATTGGAAGAGGTAAGCGTAGACGGAAACCTTTATTTTGTATTATTTCATACGATATTACATCTGGGTTTCTGGTAGTACACATTTATCGCCACAAATTGATCACACACATAATATGTTTTATCTTCTATTATTATTTAATATTCCTCTAGTTATAACATCGTTCTGATTTAACGTAAAACGTTACTTCTAGTATAAAAATAATTATTTTTATAATATTTAAATGTAAGTGATATTTTTTTTCTGTAAGGTGTTTCCTGTGCCAAACACCTTTGTTGGCAATCATCTACCCTTCATAGGATTCACCTATAACTCAGACTATCAGCTTCTCTCAAGTGACGTAGTAGATAACAAAACAAGCAATCATATTTATAACGATAGAGATAACAATGCTCAAGTAAGTAAATTAGAGGCATTATTAGAAAAGGAGAAAAATAATGTAGAAACTTTAGAAGCGAAACAACAGATACTTATAGCTCAACTAGATGCTTTAGCTCAACGCGAAGGTGACTTAAAGGACGAAATATCCAAGTACGAAAAAGAAATTACTTTAATTAAACATAGCTGTAAGGAATTGCAGAGAAAAGCAGAGTGTGAAAGCGACTTAAGAAAAAACACAGAAAAAATACTATTCGATTTGAAGCACAAGTTTGAGGAGGAACAGAGCAGAAGGACGAAAGAAATGAACAACAACCAACAACACAACGATAAAATTCACACACTCGAGAAGCAAATAGGAGAAATGCAAGAGAAACTGAAAGTTGAAACAGAGAATTGTCAAAGGCTGCGTAAGCAAGCGACGGAGTTGACGATGGCCAAATCTAACTCAGAATTGAAAGTAAGCGAATTTCAAACAATGTTGCAAAATCTACAAGCTCAGAAGGACTCTTTAGAAAGTGAAGTTGCGTCTTTACATGAACAACTAACTCACGAAAGAATCTTATTGGCTCAAGCGTCTGATAATCAGTTAATGTTGGAAAACAAGTTGTGTTCATTAAATAAGGAATTGGACAATGTAAAACAAAAAGAAGTTAAAACGTCAACCGACAACTCGCAACTGAGTGAAAAAGTTTCGTTTTTGGAGAAAGAAAATGCTGGTTTGACTGCTGAATTGAAAACTGCCCAAACCCGATATCAACAGGAGGTTAAAGCTCACGAAGAAACCGAGAAAAGTCATACGCTTAACAAGGAAGAAGCCAATATGGAAGTTGTAAAAGGTAATTTGTTTGTATGTCGTATTTAAAAAATATATTCATCATTATTTGTTTCTTTTAATGCAGAGCTTATGGAAAAAATTCTTGCTGGTAATTCAGTTCTTTAGTTTAATAATAATTTTCATGACAAACGGAAGGTTGTTTGGTGCCAGTGCACAGAAGTAACCATTTTGATTCCCTATTTCTGCTGTAACTAAATGTTTTGGTAGAAAAATTAGGTATCTTAAAAATGGTTCGAGTTATTGGGACCAAGCATCGTTAGGTTTGTCCTGCACTGTTTTCTAGATCGTGAACTTAATAGATTGCACGTTTATATAATATATTTTTTTACACTTTACTTGCTCACGATTTTGATAAATTACATATTTTTTTAATGCATGCGAAAATTTTAATTTTTTTTGTCTAAAATACTTTTATCTAAAATCTTGTGAATTTTTTCAACAGTCTAGTAAATTTCTTTGACTGATTTTCGACTTTAAATTTCAAGTCGACGATGCCTAATGTATCTACCATAGACATACATACATATAGATCAGCACAATAATCACGAAGTGGCAACTGGCCTCTTGTGTTGAGAAACATGTTAAAGCCAAACACAGCTTTATTAGCATAAAAATAAATTCTCATCGACATTGACAGAACTTTTTACTGATGTACCATTCTGAAATGATATCTAAAAAAACACGAAAGTCCGCGGAAATTCCCGAATCAAAAGGTAGACTTAAGTGATAGCGGTTGCCCCTTGGGTCAACCAACGCGGTTAACATATAGCCTCATAATGTGAACGCATTAACGCCAGCGGAAAGGCATGTAAATTAGGCGTGTTCTAGTCAAGAAGATAAAAAATACGTTATGTCAAAAATATGACTAGAGTTTGTTTTAATTTATACTATTAATATACTGTTTTAGCATTACAAACTAAGCTTAACGAAGAAAAAAATGCGAGACAGAAGGCAGATTTAAATTCTCAAGAAAAGGAAAGACAAATATCGATGCTCTCGGTTGACTACCGTCAAATTCAACAGAGGCTGCAAAAATTGGAGGGTGAATATAGACAGGAAATTGAAAAGGGAAAAGTATTTTATTCCCAGGTTGAGCAGGAACAGCAGAAGAAAACGATATTACAATCAGAAATTGCTCAACAGTCTAATGAATTGACGAAATTAAAAGTAAAGGAGACGCAGTTGGCGGCCGATTTGCAAAAGATACAGGTAAATTTTTGTTTATAATTTGACATGTAATAATTTGATGTTCAGATAGGTTGCAGCAAAGGGTTCAAAGAAAACGGTGTTTCATATTCAACATCAAACTATATTCTGAATCTTAGTTCATGTCGCCACATACATAGTTGTTCCACTTACGCTAAATGTTTATATTACATATTTGTTATATCGACAGTATTGTTATACTAGCTAATCATAATAACTAATTAGAACACTAATACAATATACTAATACAGAGTGTTTTACCCTCATATTACACCTCCCCGGGCAATTTAAGGAATTTACACTTTGTTTTCAAATGGAAATTCCTGCTAATTATAATATGAAAGTAATTAACTCATGTGAAATAATAACTATACTTATAACAAACATTTTCTTAGTCAATAAGAATTCAAGAAATGAAGAAAGAAAAGGAAGAAAATTAGAGTAGTCAGACCTAGAATAAATAGCAGATAGAGAAGAATACGAAAGTAGGGCCGGCCGATTCCTTACTACTAAATTATTACCTAGAAATTACTTAACTATGATATAACTTAGTTCTATTTTTGTGGATTACAATCTCCTTATTACCTTTCATTAGTTTTACATTTGGAGATTCATCCTCGATAACTAAATAAGGACCAAGAAAACAAGGACTTGCGATTTTGTTTCCCACTTCATTTTTTACCAGTACTAAATCGCCTTTTTTGTATTGAATGGGTTTAATTTTTTCATCATAACTTTGCTTTCTTTTAAATTTTGAATGTAATAAGTTAGCTCTTGCATCCTCATGAGCCTTTTGCAACCGATACTTTAACTCAATAGGGTAATTCTCAAAGTTATAAATGGGTTCTAACATATTATTTAGATTATTAGGAATCTGACATTTCTTTCCAAAGACCAGTTCAAAAGGAGTATATTTAGTTTCAGTATGGACTGTAGTATTATAAGAGAAACACCAATAAGGAATCCATGTACTCCACGCTGCATCATTATTTTCGGATTGAATTCTTAAATAGGCACCCAATACCTTATGTGAATTTTCCAAAGAACCAATACTTTCATGATGGTATGCCGTGGAATAAATTTGATTTATTTTTAAAAGCTTACAAACCTCACTCATAGTGGAAGAAATAAATTCAGAACCCCTATCCGTTGCAATTTCCTGTGGAATTCCATATCGTAAGATAAAATTTTCCACAAATGATTTTGCCACAGATACGGTGTCTTTATTTTTTATAGGATATGCTTCCACAAATTTTGTTAACTCACACTGTAAAGTCAGGATGTATGCAAATTCATTTACATCTGTTGGTAGTGGTCCTACAATATCTAAATATACTTTTTGAAAAGAATAATTGGCTGTCGACGTAATAACCATGGGCTGTCTAGTATAACGATTGCAATGCTTTTGTTTTTGACAAGTGTCACATTTTCTTACAAAGTCTGCAACATCGTTATCTAGACCTGGCCAAAAGTAATACTTTTTTATATTATTTGTCATTCTATTTATGCCTGCATGTCCACTTGTGGGAAGTAAATGAAAATCATTCAAAATAATTCGTTTCTCATCATTATCTATTATTTTGCTAGCTCCTTGTACAATATTTATACGGGGGCCCCCCCAATTAGGATTACTATTTATTTCCTTACCTATCCATTTAATAAACATTTTATTTTTCTCATTTTTTAAAATATATAATTCATTTATATTTGCTTTCTTAGTTATTTTGGCCAAATCTCTCAGCATTTCGTCTCGCGCCAATGCCGATCGAGTATTTTGACTAAAGTACAAACTAAGTTGCAATGGAACATAATAAAAACTCCCCAAGTGTTCAGTTATATCTTTTGACAATGTTTTTATTTTGGACGATGTCGTTAAAACTAACTCAGTGCAATTTTTAGGTTGTTTAAGAACTTCCACAATATCTGGTTGATCAGGCCAAACATTAAGGTTATCCTTGTCCAACACACAATCTTGCTCTTTCATACTCTTACACTGTCCTCTGGTCAAAACAGCAATCATGTCATTATTCATGCTTTTCAATTCCTCAGATGTCAAGATAATTCTTGATAATGCATCCGCGGTGACATTTTCACTTCCTTTCACATACTCAACGTAAAAATCATATTCCTCAAGGCCTAATCGAAATTTTGTTAACCGGCTGGATGGGTCAGTAAGGCTAAATAAGTATAATAAAGGTTTATGGTCAGTTACTATTTTAAATCTGCGTCCATATAAATAAGGCCGAAAATGCTTTACAGCCCAGTAGATAGCTAAAAGTTCTTTGTGAATAATAGGGTAATTTATTTCCGCTTTATTTAAACTTCTACTGGCGTACGCCACTGGTCTATTATTTTTATTTGAGAGTACTGCTCCAATAGCTGACTTTGACGCATCAGTTTGAAGTATAAATTCATTTTTCTCTGCAAAATCAGGATACTGTAAAACTGGATATTGACTTAGTGCGTTCTTTAGGATTTTAAATGAGTTGTTACATTCATCCGTCCATTCAAACCTTGCATACTTTCTGCACAATTTGTTTAGGGGTACAGATAGCTCCGCAAATTTCGGAATAAACTTTCTGTAGTAATTTGCAAAAGCCACGAAACGTTTAACTTCGTCTGAATTTTTTGGAACGGGATATTCGTCTAAAGCTTTAATTTTTTCAGGATCAGGAGATATTCCTTTATCACTAATAATGTGACCTAAATAAAGAATTTCTTTCCTTAAAAACTCGCATTTTAAGGGATTTAGTTTTAAATTTACTTTACGAAGTCTAGTAAAAACGTCCATAAGGTTTTTGTTGTGTTCCTTAAGATTTCTCCCGAATACTATTAGATCGTCAAGGTAAACAAAACATTTTTCGTAGTTTAGACCTGCCATTGCAACTGTCATTATTCTAGAAAAGGCACTGGGGCTAAGTTTTAGCCCCATGGGCAATCTTTTCATTTGCCATTGCCCCCGATCAGTTGTAAAGGCTGTCAATTTTCTACTTTGTTCATCTAGTTCCACTTGATAATACCCCTGACTTAGATCTAAATGCGAAAAATAAAGAGCTCCCGCAAGAGAATCCAAAATATCAACCACATTTGCAATAGGCCACTTGATATCTACTAAACTACGGTTTAAAAATCTGTAATCTAAAACCAATCTGCTACGTTTCTCTCCTGATGTTTCACTCTTTTTCGGTACCAGTAAAACAGGCGACGACCACTCACTCTGCGCACTCTCAATTATATCATTATCGCACATTTGGGAAATTTGCTTATTTATTTCCTCCCTCTGGGATTGAGGCAGTCTATAAGGTTTTATATAAACTGGTTGAGTGTTCGGTTTGACTTGAATTGACTGTTTATAAATATTTGTTACAGATAATTTATCCCCAGGCATATGAAATATGTCTGCAAATTTAGCACATAATTGATCTATTGAATCTTTCTCTTCTTTATTCAAGTAGGTAAGTTTAAGCATGTCAAATAACTGTTTTACTCGATTAACTGAAATATTTTGAGAAGTAAACTGACAACAATCATAATTGCTGAGCTTCTCAGTTTTAGGTAAGCAATTTCTCAAGCGTACTTCACTTTCCCGTGTATTCAAAATTTTAACCGGAACTTTCCCATTCACTGGTTGTGCAATCACTCCTGCTACAAACACACCCTGGCATAACTCACTTGGCATAACAACACATTCCTCATTTAACCCTGTCTCAAGGTACTGAATACTTTCACACCTTGCAGGTAACACTAATATATGACTACAACAAGCATTTAAGTCTAAAATAACATTCTTTCCCTCATTGAAAAGATCTAAAGTATTTTCCTCATAGTTTAATTTAGCTTTATACTTCCCTAAAAAATTTCTCCCAATTATACCATCTGTATGACATTCCAACGAATCAAATACATAAAACTTTTCCCTAAATTGTATGTTTCCTATAGCGAGATTTAAGTATACATAACCTACGGAACATACTCTACCACCTATGCCATTTATTTCAAGATTTTCCTTATGTAAAGGTATACTTGCATCTAAATGCTCTAACTTAAGCGCACACAATGACGCTCCCGTATCTACTAAGAATCCTAAACTTTTGTTGTTTACTCTAAAAGAAACTGAATTTGAGTAATTTTCGGAGTAAGTAAAAATATTATTATGACTATTCCCCTCTACTTTAGGGACGAAAAAATGTTTGCTCCCTAGAAACATCATACGGCAACGTTTCCTGACCTGCATTAATGTCTTGGTCAGCAAAATTTATTTGTCTCCGCGAATTTCCACGATAACCGCGAGTAAACGAACGTCCTCGGTGTCCCCCCTGAAAACGCTGACTTTGCGGATTGCTATTACCATTACCTAAGCGAGAATTATTTTGTTGATAATTAGAAACATGATTGTTATTTCTATTAGTTACGTTTCTATTGAAATTGTTATTAAAATGTCTTCCAGAGTTTCTAGCTCTGTTAAAACCTGCAGAAAAATTTCTGTTGTTTCCTCTTCCTCTAAACATATTGAAAATTTGTTGATTACTGCTTTGAGAGGAAATTTCTTCATCCTGCGCCGCTCTAATGGCATCCTTTAAAAATTCAAAATTTCTAGCAGATATGATTGTGCTGAGTTTATGATTTCTAAGGCCACCTGTAAACCTTTTTATAGCGATTTTTTCGTTTATTGGTCTTAAAATATCAAAAGCTCTTGAATCACCGTCTGCTTGAGAAATTGTCAGATTTACTAAGATATCTTCAAGATTTTTACCAAACTCAGAAACAGTATTATCGCCTTGCTTGGCGGAAAACAATTTTGCCTGAAGGGCGGTATCGGATTGTTTCGTTAAAAGATGTTTTTTTATGTCTCCTAATAATGAATCCATAGACTCGTAACTAGACTTTAATCTCAATTTCGCATTATTTGAAATTCGTGTTTTCAGAATGAATTTAATTAAAATAGGCTTGCCATCATCGTTAAGCATAGAATGATAAAATTCTGCCGCGTCGATTAGTTTATGTGTAATAGCTTCCGAGTCATCCATTACAGGCAAGAGGCTCGTGGCCACTTTCAGGTCAAAAGCCGACATATCTGAATGTATAATTTTCGCGTCCTGGTTATCCCGATTTGTACTTTCCGCGTCTTGGTTATCACTACTCAAACCTTCTGCGAATTGTTTATCAAAATTTATAATTTCCTGATATACTTTTTTAATTTTGTCTATAGTATTTTTAGAATATTCAATGTCTGCTTCGTCGAGTTCAGAATCTTTTATTTTTTGATTAATAGCAGAAACCTCCTCACTCAGTCGAGAGTAAATAGTTTTTGCTTCCCTAACTTTAGTTGAAACGATGGATGTTTTTCGTCTGTCGTAATTTAATTTTCCTAGATAAGTTCTGACATCTGCTAGAGAACTTAAAATTATGTTTAAGTTATCTCCCATGAAAAATATGCAAATCTAATTATTTAAGAGCAAAGTACTTGTTAAAGAGGTCCCTATTTCAATACAATTTACTTAATTCTATAACTTACTTAGTACATTTTTTCTTTTTAATTACTAAATTGCTTAATTTTTTCCATTCTTTACATATCGCCTTGTTTCTTATGTCCATTTTCAGTTTTTTTTTTTTTTCCCATAAGTGTAATAACCATCTTTATAATTATCCTAAAAAGAACCTAAAAAAAAAATTTTATACTGCCTCCTCCGTCATTAATTCATCCCTTGATTTTCTTAACTCGCTTCTGTTAATTTCTCTTCGAATAGTTTTTCGTAATTCCTTACGATAACGAAGAATCCCACTATATATGATATACAGGATAACGGCTACTACAAGTGTTAGTAAAAGGTACTCTGACAGCGAAAACCCCTTGTTTGATATTTCGCTCCTTGCGTCTCCATTCGAGGCCTGGTTGATAACTATTTCCTCTTTAGACTTGGCACTACCCATTTTACTCCATATCGGTGCTTTTCTTCTTATGGTTTTTTGGCTGGCAGGATCGCCATGTAATAATTTGATGTTCAGATAGGTTGCAGCAAAGGGTTCAAAGAAAACGGTGTTTCATATTCAACATCAAACTATATTCTGAATCTTAGTTCATGTCGCCACATACATAGTTGTTCCACTTACGCTAAATGTTTATATTACATATTTGTTATATCGACAGTATTGTTATACTAGCTAATCATAATAACTAATTAGAACACTAATACAATATACTAATACAGAGTGTTTTACCCTCATATTACAGACAGCTCTATTTATACATGGTGTCCATACTATACAGGGTGAGTTTTTTAAAGTGTTACAAGGCGATATCTCAAAAACGGTTCAAAATATTTTCTTGAAATTTTAGTCAGGGAATGGAGAGATAGGGGGACATATTTAAACATATTTTTGATGTCTACCCCCCTTTCCCCATTTTGAGGGGTGAGGGGTAACTTTGGAATTTTAAATGAGACAATGTACTCTTTTTTGGTAAATACGAACCTACATAAAAAACTACTTACGTATACAAAAAATCTTTTGACTTGCTCCCCTGGTTACGAAATTATGATTTATTAGGTTATAAAACACAAAAAATACTTTACCATTTAATTTCAACTTATTTATCGTCTGTCACGCTTCAGTAGATGTTCAAAATGTCTCCCTTCAACTTCCAAACACTTTGTCACTTTTTTTCAGAATAAATATCATACCCGTTCTAACATTTTAAGTCTCACTAATAAGCATGCAATGCGGATTCGGTATTTCATATCATCTAAAGTTGTAGGTGTAGCCGCCATTACTTTATCTTTTATAAAATAAAAAATAAATAAAGGAAAAGTCAAGGGGGGTCAAATCCGGGGACCTAGCAGGCCGTTTACTGAACCAGCTCGACTTATTTACCTGTTTTCAAACAATTCGTTCAACTCATTACGGGCCTGTATCACATAATGCGGTGGAGCTTCATCCTATCGGAACCACATGTCAGAACTTGTGTTTTGGTTTAATAATTGGGGTAATTGGTTTTTAAAAGAATTTCGTAACCAGGGGAGCAAATCAAAAGATTTTTTGTATACGTACGTAGTTTTTACGTAGGTTCGTATTTACCAAAGAAAAGTACATTGTCTCATTTAAAATTCCGAAGTTACCCCCACCCCTCAAAATGGGGAAGGGGGGTAGACGTCAAAAATATGTTTAAATATGTCCCCCCATCTCTCACTAAAATTTTAAGAAAATATTTTAAACCGTTTTCGAAATATCGCCTTGTAACACTTTAAAAAACTCACCCTGTATATTTATGTCATACCATTATTACTGTACGTTGACAAATCTCTTTTGGTTTCCGATCGCATATGAATTTGGTAGAAATGGTCCCAAAAATAAATAAAATTGTTTGATTCTTGAGTAAAATTTAATAAAGCATCGAAGACTGTCTTGGTAAAGTAATAATAATAATTTTGCTAGCCAATTCAATTTTAATATAAAATAAGTAAAATTTTGAAAATAGGCCTAATTTCAATTTTATTTTTTAACAAAATATTATTTTTTTCCGTTAATGCAAATAAATTGAGCGCGCGTTAAAAATATAAAGCGAAATTATTAAATGACAGTATAAAATTATTTCGTCAATGATTTTTGTTTCTCTTTTGCAATAACTAAGTAAATTAAATCATACGAATCATATAGAAAATGCACTAATGGCGAAATTATATCGTATTCATATTATTTTTCATTTATTTTCCAACCTGCAGGTAATTCAAATTGTTTGCTTCCTTATTGTGTCCATTTTGACATCTTCAAACAGCGCCCTCTAATGAACTCAGGAATTTAATAAACCCATTTGACATAAGAATTTCGATAATGCGTCGAAACAGCGAAAGTCACAGCTAGTACCAACCACTCGGAAACACGTGCAATATAATATAGCGTTATTTAAAATGTGTATGTTTCGAAACAATTTCCAAACTTGTAGCTAACAGTGTCCATTTTGTGTCGGAAACAGAAACATAGGTTTTTATACATTTACCAAAATGCATGTAAAAATGCTACTTGGGTACCTGGTGATGTCCACATATTATTAATTATTTTAACATAACCCCTGTATTTTCAAAGTAGGCTCGCCTCGATCACTACGAAATCAGTTGGAATGGTGCTGCCAACTCAAATTAGTGGATGGCAACCCATAAAAACCAAAACCCCGTTAGTACAGAGATATTATGGTGTGCCATTTATAAGCTTATTAAGCATTCTACTTTTTTTATATAGGCCTGTGATTAAAACATGTTTCTAAGATAATCCAGACTCAACCATCCAACAGACCAATACTATATCTTGCGCAAAAATTCAACTATATATTATATAAACAATAATTAAAGTTATTGTACCTATTTATGTATACATAGAAGAAAATACCTAGATTGTATTAAAAAAAGACAAAGTTTAAATGAGGTATCTCCAATTTCTAACCTATAAACCTGCAGTAATAGTCTTGACCCCTTTTAAAAATCACTGAATGTATTGTCCTTTGTTTTCTTATATCAAAATACTTTGTAGGTACTTATTAACTAAATTTAGATTAATTTAATCTTCGAAAAAAATATTATATTTATTATCTTTTGGTTTCATATCGCAATTGAATCTATATATTTATTATACCATATCCTTTGTTTAAGGAATTGAAAAAAGTGCTAGAAGAGGAATTATTTAGGGTCAAAAGAAATTGGCAAATGGATCAGCTGCAAATGAAAGAACTTCAAGATTCCCTAGAAACCGAACAGTATTTCGCTACCTTATATAAAACTCAAACTCAGGAACTTAAAGAGGAGGTCGACGACAGGAATCGCATAAACAAAGAATTCGAAGAAGAGTGTGCTTCGTTAAAGCACCAATGCCAACTCGCTCTAGCTCGTGCCGATTCGGAAGCTCTAGCGCGTTCTATCGCTGAAGAAACAGTGGCGGATTTGGAGAAGGAAAAGACGATGAAGGAATTGGAGCTGAAAGATTTACTGTGCAAACATAGAAATGATATAAATACCAAAGAAGCAGCTATAAATTCATTGAAAGATCGGGAAGTGGATATTAAGAGACTCAACGAGCAGCTACAAATTGAAAAGGAGGATCTCTCTAGGCAACTTATGCAGTTGCAAGAAGAATTTAACAGGTTTGTCTATATAATTTCAATTTCTTAATCCCCTTCACAAAAATTAGGAAAATACTGTTCAATTTTTTCCATCAGAAATTAATAGTTATTTACAAGTTCGGTATGTGTTGTAATTGTGCAAGTTACGATGTTCGTGGATAACCCGGTCCCGACCGGCAGGGACAGGCTGCTTGTCAGTTCTCGATGCGGCTCATGAGGTGGCATAAGCGTCTAAACTGTCCAAAGTTCTGGTACTATCAGTTGCTTTACAGGAGAGGTACTGTCTTATAATATTGTCTTGTTATAATGTGCACACAGCACACAACACGTAAAGAGTTTCAATTTGTTCACTAATTTAACCATAACCTCAACATTCTTTTCAAACGAGTTTAAACACGGTCATTTTGTATTTTGGATAACTACGGTGCGAGGAAAAATTATTTGCATCAAAGAGGGCTTGGATTAAAAAAGTAGGGCTTGGTTTAGATCACAATGATATGGAGACGATATATCTAACCAAATCTAGGTTAAAATTTTGTCAAATTCATATTATGACATGATTAGAATGAGTAATAAAATAAGTAGACAAATACAAATTTATTTTTGTTGTTTACAAAATTAACAAAGTAAGAATATACAGAAAGAAAAAGAAAAAGAATTACATAAATTGCTGAAATTGGCGACCGCCATGCTCCAAGCATAAATTCACACGTCTCTTCATATTTTAGAAAGTGTTGATCAGCATCTCTGGAGAAATGTTACCACATTCTTGGATAATCCTTTCTTTTGTTCTAAATTTGCAACTGGTGTTTTAAAAATAGTGTTCTTTAAATGAGGAAAAACGAAGTAATCCATAACCGTTCAACAAGGTGATCTAGGTGGGAATTCAATGTCTGATCAAAGACTGATCAATCTGTCGTCAAAAAAGGGTGGAACCAGGCTTTATCCAAAAAAATGTCAGGTCTAATAAATAATTTTTTTCCAATAAATTTTGGGTAAACCATTGAGAGTAATTCCTGCGTCTTTCAAAATCTCGAACTTTATAAGGAAATAAATTTAGCTGCTTCTTAAGAATAGTCCTGCATGTTCCATAAGATCTTCCCACTTATTGGGACAGGCGGCGTCTTATACAATTTGTTGGCGTATTTTGCATTATTTCACGAACGTTTGCAACAAGTTTTTCTGTTCTTACAGATGGTCTTTCTGCTCCTTTTTTGTGTTGTATAGAACCTATTTCCCTAAACACAGCCACGGTTCTTTTCAGGCAATGATAAAAATCCCCAGCAATAAAAGCAACGTTGGGAAAATGTTCGTGAAAATCGTGCATGCACAAACCCGGATTGTATTGCCACTCACAATTTACTCTAACCCCGTTTCGAAAATACGCTTCAACCATGAATGTTTTGTGCTGTTTCAAGCCCATTGTGTGAATTGTTCAAGAAATTGGAAAAATTAGCGATGAATCAAATTTCTTGTGACGACTGTCAAAGATGACGGAATAACGGATTGATTGTTAATTCAGGTAGTTACTGACACCCAACAGGTATTAAGCTCTACGGCTAAGCTATGGAGGACTTGAGGTAGGAGGCCGATCGCAATGCATTGGATTCGGTCCCAAATTAGAATCGGTAATTCAGCTTTACGAGTTGCCATAAGATGGCGCTCGTGTTCGAAGTGGGCTATCAAATAAATGGTTTCTTATGGACGCGATAACTATTTTTATTTAAATTAGTTCTTTAAGGAACAAATAAGGACTTTTATATGAATTTACACTTACTTTGTTATACTTATTTGTAAACTCGGCCTGTATAAAGTTCCAACGCTGCTTGGTTTTTAAAATACAGGGTATTAAACATTCTAGCTACAGAGGTTTTTTTAAAGTGAGCTTACCTTTGGAGCTAGAAAGAGACTTATTTGGCTTCGTTTCCTCTTTGAAGAAGATCCTGTCTTACACCCCGACACAAAGCAAACTCTACTTTTATAAATTGTACCATTATTCATTATAAATATGGAAATTAATTACAATACAACGTGTGGGTGAATTGTCTTGTCTTGCCTTCAAACATTATTTGTTATTTCGAAAAATAAAATGTCAATTGTCAAAAGTAAAACCACAGAAAAATAAAGGGTTTAAGTAAAAGTTAAAAACTGTGGAGGATCTAGTTTTCCATATTAAAAACGAAGAAGAAGAAGACAACATCAGCCCACTTCGAACGCGAGAGCCATCTATCGGCCAATAGCGAAATAACCAAAAAACCGGGACAGAAATTGAAAATGCTGCCATTGTCGATCGGCCTCCTACCCTCTAGTTCTCCATAGGCTAAGCATTACCTACTTAGATGCAAGGCCCTCTTTGTTGTAAATAATTTTTTCTCGCACGGTAGTACTAAAAGACGCAAAAAGGATTTGATGGTCCTTGAAAAGATTAGTGTTATCCAGTGTCGCCACGTTTTGTAGATTCTCAAGCGATTGTGAAACTTTTTTTACATAATAGGGAGATCTATTATTACGAAGAGTTTTTTCTTAAATAACGTGATTGGGTTATTAGAGAATATTTAAATTTGGAATGCGGCCGGCAAATGTTGGGGAGTTGAAAGCACGGATAAGACATGAGTGTAGATTAATTAGAAATATTCGGAACGGGTTTTACTTGCGTTTAGAATATTACCAAATAGTGAATGGACCACATTTTAAGCATTTATTGCAATAAAAATTTGAAATTTGTACTTAATATGCACCTTAAAAATAGTCAATAAAAAACTAGGGTTGCCGTTTATATCATATACAGTAGACTCCCGATTATCCGAAATGATGTGGACCGGACCGATTTCGGATAATGCGGAGATTGAAGAAAATCATTAACTATAGAAAAAGTAACTATATCTATGTACATTTATAGATGTACATACATACATACATAATAAATTCTAATACTTATGTATGTACATTAGTATGTATTCATATTCATAAATTCAAGAAAGAGGTAATTGGTACTTGTTTTAATTTTAAAGTCTGTCGATTTTTGGACGCAACAGCAAAACCAAACAAAACATTTCTTAGAAATTTCGTATAATGCGGAGGAATAGCAAGAATCATTTCGGATAATCCAGTTCATGGGTCGTTTCGGATAATGCGGAGTTCGCATAATCGGGTTTCGGATAATCGGGAGTCTACTGTATGTTTGATCCTCATTGGTTGGGAAGTTGAAACAAGAAGGTTATTGATTTCACTAGTATTTGACTTTTTTTATTATTCTTCGCGCATAGCCGATTCTAATAATTTTTGTAAACGAAGCGTTGAATTTGGCAGAAAGTAGGGAGGTGTATCATAAAAGCTGCTTGTTTATCAATATAACAGTTGGTTTGATTTTTAAGAAATTATTTACAACCAACGTTATAGGTATACGGATAAATAAGTAAAGTAATAAATATAAAACATTATGCTAACTTTGTATATAATAAAAGACAGAATATAAAGCTCAATATATAGTTTTGTATAAACCATGTATCAATCTATGAACTCTGATGGTGTTATTTCCCATAGTTTTCAAAACAGAAATTCTTTAAGGAAATATTGCGTTTATTTTAGAAAGTCTGGCAACAACGAAGAAATTGAAAAACTACGAGTTAAACTAAAGACTGAATGCTTGTTAAAGCAACAAGCCGTTAACAAATTACACGAAATAATGAACAGGAGAGACTTCAGGGAAAAGCCAAGTAAAACTAAAGTTTCAAGTATGGATTTGAGAAGAAAGGAAAAGGACCTAAAAAAATTACAGCAGGAATTGAGCCAAGAGAAAGAGAAGTACAATCAGATGATAGCCAATTACCAGAAGAATATTCAGGATTTGAATGTAAGTAACTTTTAGTTTGATATGGAAGTATAAGTAACATGTGTTTTGAGCTGATAAAATCGACAAAGGTTTAATAAATATAATAAGAGATATATGAGAGTTCTTTTTCGTATCGGTAAATGAATAAGAAAAAAGGTAGGTAAGGAAAGGTAAAAACCGACCTCTCGAGCAAAAAATAATTACGTGTTTATAGTAAAAATCTTGAATACTCTCGCAAGATGGAGGCAAAGTCACGTGACACTCTGTCAATTTTGGTCTATTAAATTTTTATAAGTTGGCATGAATTCCAGGACCGGACTTGAAAATTATACATGTGATACCTTCTAAAACAATTGATGTAATAGTCTCATCGGTTCTACCGCTTAAATATTGCCAAATAATAATATAATAATTTGAAGGTTTTGTTTAATAATTATTATAGTTTAAGGTAGGTAATAATAAATATGAGTTTTTATATGGTTTAAAGATAAAGTGTCAAAATATATTTAAACACTATATAATATTATTATTATCCAAACCTTCAAACTACTAAATTAACTGAAACGCAACTTTAAATAGGATTCTTTCACTCATATTTACAACAGATTTTTTTTTTGTTTTATTTGTTCAGATTATACCTATATAGGGTAACATAATGTTAAATAGTTTATTTTAACCTTACTATTGCCAAATAATAATAATCATAATAACAATAATAAAAATAATTCCTTCGAAATCAAATACTTAGCTGATTTTTAAAGGTTAATAATATGGAAAGCTGTTTTGGCATTTGGCAGAACTAGGCGGTACCGGGTTTTATCAACCTACCCGGTTTTGTTTAACTCCCCTAGAGTTGACCTTTTCTTAAAACAAAGCGTTTCGACAGAAGACAACGACATATGACATTAACAGCTGATCTGGTTACGTCGTAAATGTTCCCAGATCAGCAGTGGGCGGTAGCAAGCTCAGGCGTCAGGTTGCGTCATATTATTTTCTTCCGATTTTGGTGTTCTTTAAGTGTTTCTGTGGCTGTTTTTGTGTAGTGTGTGTCTTAAACATTTTACTTTTGGATCTTATATATTTTAGGGGCTAGTTTTATTGGTGTTTATTATTTAAGTATAATGGTGAGTTCAAACACCATTTTGGTTAACTCATCTATTGTCAATCATATTTTTAAGTTTAGATGATTATGGATCATGATTTTTGTGTGCTTAATGGCCCCGATGATATTGTTGAAGAAAGTAAGGTAATTTATACCAATTATTTAATTTTTTTGCTGTAATATTTACTAAAAAGTGCCTCGTGTCTAAAATCGGGTTCAACATAAATACCTAATTATTTTTGCTTCTTATTAATAAACACCAATGGAAATTAATGTTGTTTTCTTCTTTTCCTTTAATTTTATAATGTTTTCACATAATTATTTTGGTAGGTAAGGGTATGTCAAATGTCAATATTTTATAAATAATAAAATTAGTACGCTATAGCTTCATACTCACTAGCGCGAATTTCGCCTTTTTTTGACATAAAGTGTCATTTCAAGATTTGAAATAATTCGCGGCGGAAAATCTTAACTTTTCAGCGAATTTTGAACGCCAAATAATTGTGGTTTTGATGATAAATATGCAATATGAACATAACCTTAAACCACAAAATGGATCATAATTTAAATTTTAACTTGTGGAATTATTATTATTATACAATCTACCTTTTGCGTCTTTATGCTAATTACCGTACTACTAGAACACGCGTACTCAGACCACGGCACCAGAGAAAAAAGTTTTGGGTATTCGAGATATTTTTCGACGACGTCGTAAGACCCAAGGAGATTTCCACAATTTAATTGCGGAAATGAGATCGCCTGACACAAATAAGTATTTTAATTATATACTTACGCTTTTACGCATGATCATAACAAATTGGTTTTTCGGATTCGCAGAAAAGTTAAATGTAACCGGAATTTAAATTTACGATTTAATACACCGTGAATATAACCTAAAAAGCTTCAAAAATAAACAAAACCTAAAATTCCGCAAAAAAGTTAAAACTGATTTAACTTTTTCGCGAATATTCGCGGGCAAAATTTCGCGTGAGTATGAACCAAAATTTATATTCCCGCGAAAAATGCATAACTGTCAAAAAAAGGCCAAATTCGCGCTAGTGAGTATGAAGCGTAAATCTTTACAAAATATTAAGACTTTCTTACAAAATTTAAAAGATGGTGAAGGCGAGGGTAAAAGAACTTAGTCCGATTCTGTTTCTGTAGCCAGTTTTCAACAGGATGCCATAAATGACGAGTGATGCGGCGAGTTCTTAGATTAATTTGACTTTACCTACCTAAGTCAGAGAAATAATTTCTACTTATTTTTCTTGAAACAGAAAAGGATACCTAGATAATGCAAAATGCAAAAATTATACATTAGAAACCTTATCGTTACGATCAAAAATTTCACAAATTAATTTTTCGACAAAAACGGCGTTTAGATGAAATGAAAACTTATTACTTATCGATGAAATCAACAAACTAACGAGCAAGGCACACGTTAATAATTATGATCCCTAATGAAAAAGAATTAAAAAATTTTAACCTGTACATTTTTGGTCAAATGAATAATAATAATTGTAGGTACTTACCGACCACACAAAAGTAATTAGAATTCAATGAAAGTAAAAATAAAAGGCACCATAACCACAAAATATTTTAAAAACGTAATTAAATGTAACAAAAAGCACAAAAACGCAATTCCTAACTCGGTGTTTGAGCTTATTACGGTCCACTACTAATCTGGGGATATTGTTATGTCCCAATATCAGCTGTTCGATGACAAATTTCTGCTGTCATCTGTTTTAAAACGAGAGAATTCTTTACTATAGCAACTTTTACCATATGAAGTGATTTTCGTTAAAGAAATATAAAACAATATGATAAAAAATTCATTTTTACCTTATTAAACAAGGTTAGATTATCAATATATAGCTTTGCGTCGACTATTTAGTCACCATACATTTATAGCGAATGTAATACAGATTTAGGTCGTACTTAAAATCACTATGGAAAATACAGAATTGTAAATCGTCTGTCTTCTCATGTGACTTAAATTACAAGTTGTTCTTGACGAGAGAAACGTCAATGCAGGAAAACTTTAGTGATTTTTTCTATCAATGACTTATCTATAGACTATATGGTTGCCTTTTAGATATAAATAAAAAATTACGGAAATATTGAGAGAGAAAAAATGACGAATGCGTAATTTGCTCTTAAAATTGTCATTTATTAGATAAAATGGATAGAACTAACTAATTGTCAAATTAATATTTTAGATTCAATGCAACGAAGAAGCGGCAGCTAAACAACGGCTTCAAATGGAACTGGATAGTAAAGATGCAGAAATAGAACAATTGCAGCTGAAACTTGCTGCACTAAATAGTGAAACTGCGTCACTAAGTTCGGCCGATAATGAAGGTAAGGATATTAAAAGAAGATCAATGGTGCATTGCATGTAACGGGCCCATTTGCCCCTCTTGATCTCTTTGAAGCCAGAAGCAATGTCGAAATTATAAATTTAAAATTAGCTGGCAAACAATGATTTTTGAACGGTTTTTGTGTTCAATCAATAAATCTAAAGTCGCTACAGTGGATCTTTTCCCGTGCGTCATCACTTTCACGTCATCAAAATCGTATGAATCAAATCAAAATTACGAGACGAAAAAAGTCAAAACTAAGTCTAAGTTCATAAAATGGACGTGCCTGCCTACCGTTTGACGTACCTACATAATATCCCGAAAAATTATTATTTATTTTAAGTTTTGCCCCGCATTCTCTATTATCTAAAAGAAATTGACAAACAAATGTTAAATCATTTAATACTATTTTTCAAGCTTAAAATCTAGAAAAGTTTGGTGCTTTATTGACTATTAAAATCGCAAAAGTCAAATTTTTGACATCCTTTCATTTAAGTGAATTTAGCCACTGCCGTAAACTTTTCATAGAACTTTCACGTTAGAATATTTAAAATAAATAAATTAGGTATTACAAAAATCCATAAATACTTACCGCCAAAACAGATGGTGGGTATAATTAGCTCTAAAAAGTCAATAAACAATTAAAAAAAGTAATTAATTGACGTTTATATTTTTATTTTTGTCTAGCACGTTATATTACTGCGGAATCTTGGAGACGTTATTTTATGCTTTTATTCAAACTTGTTACTGTAATAAATAAGGATGCAGAGTTATTAACCACGTTGAGGCCTGATCGTTTATTGATGACGCACGGAAAAAGATGCACTGTGGCGACTTTACACAATTTTTAAATGTGTAAATACATCTTTCGGTCAAAATACATTAACAGTTGATTCTAGATGTGGTAATTTGTGTATGCATTTAATAACTGTATGGCAATTTTTGTAATGGTTCGAACAAGCAGATCCCCATGCAGAAGCATGCAGAAAATTGCCTTAGTTTATTTATTTTTACATGTTTAATATTGATCGCGAAAATGTTTGTGATAAAGTTAATACTATTGAATGTGTCATTGAATTGAATTCTTACTATTATCAGCTTTTATATGGTAACCAGCTATTAACTTTCAAAATGTCTTTATTCCAAACTAACTTTTACATGGAAAGTGACAAAATAATTTAGAAAATAATAACCATTAAAAAAAATTGAAGTTAATCCAATTTAATTCATTAATAAAATCAATTTAAAAAAATAGTATAAATAATTTAATTTAGTAAATATCTCTAAATTGTTTTTTAAAAGTTGCCAATTTTTTAATTTTTCTGATATTTTTTGGAAGATGTTATATTTTATTATTCCGTCATATAAAAGCGATTTTTTTCCAAAATTACTTTTTACTGGTATAGTTTGAAAATTTATACAATGTCTGGTATTATGATCATGTAATGTCTTATTCTCCTGAAGTGTTATGTTTGATTTTTTTCTTTTAAAATAATAGAGTGAATTAGAATACAAATTTCTAATTTATAAATGTTTTGAACGTGTAAATACCCTTTCGGTCTATATAGATTAACAGTTGGTTCTAAATGTGGTAATTTGTGGATGCATTTAATAACTTTATTTTGCAATTTTTGTAATGGTTTTAAGTTTGTTAAACAAGCAGATCCCCATGCAGAAGCTAAGTATTGTAATTTTGAATATAATAATGAAAAATATTTATTTTTAAGTATTTCAAAGGAATGAAATATCTAGCTCTGTACAAAACAAATACCAAAGGAGATATCGAGTTGATAATATACTGGATATGGCCAATTTAAATTTTCGTCTAAAACTAATCCTAAAAATTTTGTTAATGATGAAATTTATTTTATTTTTAGTTATAAACATAAAAGAATATTTTGTAAAATTTAACGTAAGTTTATTTGATTGAAGTCAAGAAAGAAGTATTTTTAAATCATTATTAATATCAAAATACATTTCTGCAAGAGTTTCAGCAAAATAAATAATTGTCGTATCATCTGCAAATAGCTTTATATTGCCCTTTAAGTTTAATTTGGAAACGGAATTAATGTAAATTAAGGATAATAACGGACCTAATATTGATCCTCGTGGAACTCCACATATTATTTCTTTTTCCGAACTTTTTTTTCCCAATTTGAACAAATTGTTTACGATAGCTTAAATATTAAAAGTGATTACATTTTAGGTGATGAAGTCAATTCTGATTACGTCTTTGAGGGTTGGCTCTCTATTCCTTCCAAGCAAAATATCAGGCGGCATGGTTGGAAGAAACAGTATGTTGTGGTTTCTAGCAGGAAGATAATTTTTTACAACTCCGAAAATGATAAACAAAATACTGATCCTGGGATTGTCCTTGATTTAAGGTAATAAATAATATGGAATTTTATTTAATTTGTTTAAAGGAATTTAACGGAATTAGCGGTACTTACACTTGTTATGTAAGAATTATATAATTCAGCCAGAATGATAAATGAACAATAAAGCAAAAAATTTACTTTGGACTACTACCAAACGTTTAAATTTGATTTCTACTTTTCTTTCAAGTACCATGCGAGCAAAAATTATTTGCATCAAAAAGGGCTTGAATTAAAAAGCGTAGGGTTTGGTTTAGATCACAATGATATGGGACGAAATATCTAACCAAATCTAGGTTAAAATTTTGTCAAATTCATTATATGACATAATATGCCAAACTAATGAGTAATAAAATAAGTAGACAAATACAAATTTATTTTTGTTGTTTACAAAATTAACAAAGTAAGAATATTCAGAAAGAAAAATAATTACATAAATTGCTGAAATTGGCCTGAAATGCTCCAAGCATAAATTCCTGCAGTCATTCCTGAGTCTTTCAAAATCTGCGTCTTGTATTCCTTGTATTACTTGCACTTTATAAGGAAATAATTTAGCTGCTTAAGAATAGTCCTGCATCTTCCATAAGATCTTCCCACTTCTTGGGACAGGCGTCTTATACAATTTGTTGGCGTATTTTGCATTATTTCACGAACGTTTGCAACAAGTTCTTCTGTTCTTACAGCTCCTTTTTTGTGTTGTATAGAACCTGTTTCCCTAAACACAGCCACGGTTCGTTTCAGGCAATGATAAAAATCCCCAGCAATAAAAGCAACGTTAGGAAAATGTTCGTGAAAATCGTCCATGCACAAACCAGGATTGTATTGCCACTCACCATTTACTCTAACCCCGTTTCAAAAATACCCTTCAACCATGAATGTTTTGTGCTATTCCGTAAAGCCCATTGTGTGAATTGTTCAAGAAATTGGAAAAATTAGCGATGAATCAAATTACTTGTAACGACTGTCAAAGATGACGGAATAACTGATTGATTGTTAATTCAGGTAGTTACTGACACCCAACAGGTATTAAGCTCTACGGCTAAGCATTACGTCCTTAGATGCAAGGCCCTCTTTGATGCAAATAATTTTTGCTCGCACGGAATCTCAATGATACAATATTTGTAATAGTTCGAATCACATTTTTTTTTATTAAGGTGGCATTCTCAACGTCATTTAATCCATTACCAACCTATAACCTATTTTGCGTTGCTTTTTTAGTTTATTATTAGATTAACTAACATTTAAATAAAATCAATATCGTCGGTTCAATATTTAGGTAATATCTGATATATAACAAAAATATCTATTCATGTTATTGCCAATTTTGGGATAATTGTATAGTGAAAGAACAATGACATAATAATGTTAAAAAAAATCTTACCCAACATTTTTCGCTATACAATTCTTCTAAAATATTTAATGAAATTCCTTGATATTTATTTAATATGTCAATTATTACCTATAAAATATGAAGACGATAATGATTTTATTTAAATTTAGTGTAAAGGCTAGAAAAATTAAATAATTATACGCGAAATAGGTTATAGGTTGGCAAGCATGTTGATACTTCCACCTTAAGAACGATGTATATGTGACTATTGCTTTTCATTCATGTGTAATAATATATCTTCTAAATTTACCATATTTCATTTGCAGCAAAGTATTTCATGTCCGTTCAGTAACTCAGGGCGACGTGATACGTGCCGATTCCAAAGACATCCCACGTATCTTCCAGCTGCTTTATCTGGGCGAGGGCGAGGCACGGAAAACCACAGAAGAAACGAATAACATGCTCGACACGTCGTCGGTGCGAAGTTTCGAAGACAAACATCCCGGCTTTGTCGCGCACAAGGGTCACGAGTTCCTGAATATATCCTACCATATGCCGACCGCGTGCGAGGTGTGTCCCAAGCAGATTTGGCACATGTTTAGGCCGCCACCTGCACTGGAATGTCGAAGTAAGTATAGTTATTACAGATAGAGGTAAAACTCTCCCGTCTCAAACGAAAATGTGGCAATCGCTAAATGTTACAAGAGAATAAGCTTCCCTACTTCGATAATTTTGACCCACTTTAAACGGTCAGATTTAATTTAAATTTCGTAGACTTATCAAGAACCGCTGACAATACAATAATTTGATAAGTTTATCTTATTATCCTGATCAGGATCGCCGGAATTAAATTATTTACTTACAGATCCTTTGTATGAGAGTGAGAGAGATATAGCTCACCGTATTCGCATGCGCACTATCTACCTACTTTCCGGCTCGAGCACTCGGCTTAATAGTGTTGGTACATTATTTCGCTATCAGTTGGTCTGTTGGCCGAGCGGGTTTGTTCGGTTTTGTGGATCCAATGCTTTGAATCTAGCAATTTAAAAAAAATGGATCCACTGCTTTAAATCTAGCCATTTCAAAAAGTCGTTAAATTCGTGACAGTACTCCATCTCTACTCCGGACCTCTATCTCTACTAAAAATTTTTTTTCTTAACATTAACTCAAACTAAAAAATGAAAAATAAATATAGTTTAAAAAAAACTAAAAATTACGCTTTTATAATTAATCAAACTAAAAAGCGGAAAATAAATATAGTTTAAAATAATTCTTGAAATTCTTAATATAGGCAGAAAATAATAATGAACGATAAACATTAGTATTATAGTGAAAAAAATAGCGTGGGGCGCTTTGTGCTATATTTTTCGTATATCGAGCACCCCACGCTTTTTTCACAATAATACTAATGTTTATCGTTCATTATTATTTTCTGCCTATATTAAGAATTTCAAGAATTATTTTAAACTATATTTATTTTCCGCTTTTTAGTTTGATTAATAATTAATAATTATTATTAAAGCGTGTTTTTTAGTTTTTTTTAAACTATATTTATTATTTTCAAAATGCCTTTATTTCAAGCTAACTTTTACAGTTCATTACATGGAAAATGACAGTATAATATAGAAAATAATAACCATTAGAAAAAAATAACAATAAAAAACGGAAGTTAATCCAATTTAATTAATTAATAAAATCAATTAAGAAAAAGTAGTATAAATAATTTAATTTAGTAAATAACATCTCTTTAATTGTTTTTTTTTAAGTTGCCAATGTTTTAATTTTTCTATTTTTTCAAAGATGTTATAGTTTATTATTCCGTCATATAAAAGCGATTTTTTTCCGAAATTACTTTTTACTGGTATAGTTTGATAATTTATACACTGTCTAGTGTTATTATGATCACGTAATGTCTTATTCAACTGAAGTGTTATGTTTAATTTTTTTTTCTTTTAAAATAATAGAGTGAATTATAACCTTTTTCTTAAAGCCTAACAGCACAGCTGAGGGTCATGAGTCGTAAAACCTCAATAAACCATAAGCGTAACAATAACAGGTATGTACCTGATCTTAAGTAATTAAATTATCTATTATTGCATAGGTATACAGGTAGGTGGCTTATGTCATAGAATATTTCCAACTTCAAGTGAGGTAGTTTAGTTTTATTTTTAACGTGTTATCGAAAGGTTGTGTGTATATTATAAAAATAATACAAAAATGGCGAATAATTATTCCCCAGTGTTTTGTAAAGGTGTGCTTGACCCAAAAGTAAAGACAATAGTTTTAAATGTACACGATGCACTTGTGCACCAAACACCATGCATCTAGTACTGTCAGAAACCTAGTATCAGCATGTGCTAATATGACGGAAGTTAGTGAATCAACAATCTATAGGCTTCTTAGGGAAAGAAAATCTGGAACTGTAGCCCCTCCTAAACAGTCGCCAGGAAGGACACCTATACAAATTGATGATGTGAAAAGTATCATAAGAAGAAAAGTGCATAATTTTTATTTCAATAGAGATATCCCAACATTAGATAAAATTTTAAATGCTATAAAAGAAGACGAGACATTACCGAACGTAGGAAGAAAAAAATTGTAGCAAATTTTACATCAATTAAATTTTTCTTGGGAAAAACACAACCGAAAGTCAATGTTATTGGATAGAGAAGATATCATTTTTTGGAGACGACAAAGAGATATGAGCAGATATAGAAGAGAAAAAAGGACCATTTTTTTATTTAGACGAAACCTGGGTTAACGAAGGACATTCAGTACAAAATATATGGCAAGATAAAAATGTTTGAAGCTCTCGTCAAGCATTTATAGAAGGTTTATCTATTGGTTTGAAAATACCTGCAGGTTAATAATAACGCATATAGGTAGTGAAAGTAGATTTGTAAACGGTGGTTTACTTGAATTTGAGTCAAAATCAACAAAAGATAATCAGAATTAAAATACTAATTTTTAATTTATAAATGTTTTGACCGTGACCCCTCGGCCAATATACAGGGTGTTAATAAAGTACGTAGATAAACTTTAAGGGATAGTTCCTTGTATAATTTTATGATAAAAAGTCCATATAAACGTATATCAAAAAATGCTTGGTTTTCGATATACAGGCTGCTAAAGTTTTAATTTTTTTTTGGTTTTCTTAATATTCCTTTGGAATCTTTAGGAATAATTAATTCAAATTTTGCACAAATAATAGATTTACCAGTATCTACGAACTAACATTATTAATATTTAAATTAATCTACAGGGTCCTCGTTTTTTTGTGGTCATGACCCCTTTACGCCCGTCCAATTTACTTAATACGACGTCACTGACTAATTTTAAGAACAAAATCTAATTTGTCATTTTATTCTCTAACATTTACCTATCTTGAAGTTTTTTAATATCTCTTACGGCTTAGAAGATATCTTGAGAAAAATAAAATAATGCATTGTTAATATTGGATAATTGAATAAGTATTGTTTCGTCCATGAGACAACGGTATTTGATACATTTTAAAACCAAAATTATGGTAAACTGAATTAAAACTTAAGCTAAGAAATAAACTTAACCTAAAGCAACTGCTGAAAATGGCCCCCTCCGACTTCAATACATGCATTGGTGCGCCTCACCATCGACTGGCGGACCCTCTCGAAAATACCAGGAGAATTCCGTATAATTTCGCAAGACTGATGTATCCTGTTTCTTAGATCTCCTTCATTCAGAACTGGAGTTATGTATACTAGCGATTTTAGGTGCCCCCAAAGAAAGAAATCAATTGGATTGAGATCGGGCGACCTGGGTGGCCAAGGTTGAGGTCCTCCACGCCCGATCCATCGATCGGCATAATTTTCATCTAAATACTGTCGTGCAACTAAACTAAAATGTGGAGGAGCACCATTATGCATAAGCCAAATTTAAGCTCTTTCTCCTATTGGGACATCTTCTAATAGTTCGATTAAAACATACTCCAGAAATTGCCGATAATTGTCGCCATTAAGTCTGGGAGGCAGAAAATATGGCCCAATAAGGAAATTGCCAACAATTCCAACCCAAAAACAAAATGCATATCTGCTATTTCAGCGTTTGTAAATTCAACCATTTTAACAAAAACAAAACTGAAAAATCTCTTACTTAAGTTGGTGCAAAAAGTGCAAAAATAAAAATTTGTAGCAAGTTTTGATAACTAAACTGTCATAATTGTTGATTTTATTATTTTTATTGTTTGTCAAAGCCGACTTTGTTATTTTTGGCTTAAGGACGCTGCCAACTTACCATTTTGCAAATTATCCAATATTAACACTGCATTCTTTTATTTTTCTCAAGATATCTTCTAAGCCATAAGAGATAGTAAAAAACTTCAAGATAGGTAAATGTTAGAGAATAAAATGACAAATTAAATTTTGTTCTTAAAATTAGTCAGTGACGTCGTATTAAGTAAATTGGACGGGCGTAAAGGGGTCATGACCACAAAAAAACGAGGACCCTGTAGATTAATTTAAATATTAATATTGTTAGTTCGTAGATACTGGTAAATCTATTATTTGTGCAAAATTTAAATTAATTATTCTTAAAGATTCCAAAGGAATATTAAGAAAACCAAAAAAAAACTAAAACTTTAGCACCCTGTATATCGAAAACCAAGCATTTTAGGATATACGGTTATATGAACTTTTTATCTTAAAATTATACAAAGAATTATCCCTTAAAGTTTGTCTACGTACTTAATTAACACCCTGTAGATTAACAGTTGGTTCTAAATGTGGTAATTTGTGGATGCATTTAATAACTTTATTTTGCAATTTTTGTAATGGTTTTAAGTTTCATAAAGAAACAGTAGCTAAGTTCTAATTTTGAATATGTTTACGAAAAGTATATATTTTTTAAAGTATTTCAAAGGAATGTAATCTGTACAAAGCAGATACCAAAGGAGATATCGGGTTTATAATTTACTGATATAGCCTTTCCAATTTAAATTTTCGTCTAAAAAAAACTAATCCAGCCTTTCCAATTTAAATTTGCGTCTAAAAAAAACTAATCCTAAAAATCTTTCGTTTTTGAATATTGAATTTTTCATTATCAAATGTTAAGGGTTAGAATTTTTTTTTTAGATATAAACATAAAAGCATACTTTGTAAAATTTAACGTAAGTTTATTTAATTGAAGGCCACTCACATTATATATTTTTTTAAATTAAAATTTAAATACTTTTTAGGATGTAGGATAAAAATTCACAAAGAACATCTAGAGAGAAAAGAAGACAACGTTCCGCCCTGCAAGCTTCACTCAGATCCTTCATATGCCAAAGAATTGCTGCTTCTCGCTTCTTCCAGCGAAGAACAGAAACAGTGGGTAACCAGATTAAGTAGGAAAATCCAGAAATGTGGGTTTAAGGCGAACAACTCAAACTCCTCAGATTCAGCAAAAATTTCGCCTAGGTGAGTGTAGGGATGGCTTTGCAGAGTTCAGTTTGGGATTTATGCTTAAAATTTGACAGTGCAGGCACGAAAGTATAGGTAGTAGTTACTTTAAGTGACAAAGATGTGATTCTGTAACCAATTTTACAGCGGTATAACCAAGGATCTTTTAAGGTAGATACCCAATTGTATACATTTACTAGACTAAAAAGTAAGCACTTTCATTTGGATTGTATAAAGGTTAACTTTACATTAACAGTATCAAAATTTAAAAAAAAATGATGAAGTAAAATTTTGCCACTGTTCTCAAAATAAATACAAAAATAACTTTTTCAAATTCCTGCAAATAACTCTATTTTTTCCTAATAACTTTGAAAGACGCGTGACTGACTATTTACAGGAGACAATTTTTTATTTTTGTACAAGCAAAAACTTTGGCCAGGGTGATATTTTACCTAAAAAATTCCAGTTGTTGCCGACTTATTTGCGGACCTTCTTTAAATTATACGTTAGCTAGTATCGCCGGTGTAAGTTTCGTTACAAAATCGGTCCTTAAATATTTTTATGAATAGGATCCCAAGGTAAGGAGATATGTATCTCTGGAATTGTATAACTACTTCCTATAAAGCTTCACCACCGGATTGTTGCTTTATAGATGCTGTGTATAAGAATTTGGTCAAAGATGGCACCCAGTACAGGTTCGCCTTATATTAAAGTATTAAAAAAAAATAACATAGAACATAGCTGCGTTTCTTACGACATTTCTTTATATTATTTTACTGCATCTCTATCACACTGTATCGCTCTACTGAGAGACTCGGTAAAGTAGCTCACAGACTTGTTGAGCAGCTCGACGAAAAAAATTTTCAACAAAAAAACTACTTAATTATAAAGACAATATATTTATCTGCAGTGGCGGCGACATAAGTCAGACTGGCTTTTGAAGAAAAACCAGTTTTCCTATATCAACTTGTTGAACGAGCTGAAACTGGACCCGGGAGATTTAATTTTCCATAAACACGGAAGACTGTGATATGCTCCTATAAAATCTAATAGATACTTTCTACTTATCTGGGCATAATCTGACGTGTTTAAAGAATTCGGATACAAAACTTGTTCCCCGAGCCTGTGTCGAATCTTGAAGTTAGCTAGAATTTAATAGACAACTTTGGAAAAATTTTTTTTTCGTCTTATTTGAGCTGCCGTCAAAATTAGGTAAAATTGGTGTATTTCGTCTTCATTTCAAGTTATTTTAAGGTTTCGAACTTAAAATTTGTACGAAATACATTATTTATATTGGTCTGAGTTTATAATATTATTTGGCCATTATTGAAAATTGGAAGCATCTACTTTCTAGTGAGATACAGATAATGGCACAATATTTTTTTTAACAAAATCTTTTGTTGTTGAGTTGATATCATTTCATTTAAAAACAAAGGAAAAAATATTTTCTGTTATAATTTGACAACTTGAGCGATATGTTTCCTAATCTCAGTCCGCAGGAGTGTAATGCAAAGAAAGATAATTAAACAAAATTAAAAGTTAAAGAAAAATTAGTTAATTTTTATGTAGATACTAATATTAGAGGTACTCTTAGAGTGCCAATTAGCGATAATTATGCCACCTGGCTTAAACCTGGAGTTTGTGGGCTACTACGCTACTGCTATTTATACTGAAACAGTCTGCGTGTTTTTTGTTTGAATATAATGTTCAAGTAACGAGTAAAACTGCCATGTCTGTGGGCTCCTTAATAGGTACAGGAGGAAATTCCTTTAAAACCATTTTTAATTTAATTTTATTATCCCTCATGTCTTTTAAATGAATTTTATGAGTTAGTAATTTTATATGGCTGATTTTTCTAATTTCACGCCGTTGTACTTGTATGGGGTGCCATTTTCGGGTAGTCTAGTAGCATGTATTTTTTACATCTTTATAATGTGATACATTGTTCAATTATAGTTTTAGTTGTAGTGATAGTATTTTGGCGCTGTTAGACCGTAGTTCTTAGGTCGTATTTAAGCTTTTGCATGTGGCATTTGTTACAATCCGCACAATAATATGTAGTTATTAATTTGTACTTGTAATTTTAAGTTTTTGGGCTTTTAATAAGTTTTAAATCTAGGGCTTATGTTTCTTGTAAAATTTCACATTACTTACCTGTGTCACAAGAATCTTCTTAGAATCATTATAGTACAATTAAATTGTACTTTCCTCGTGCATTCTTCGCGTATTTTTTTTCTTTTAAATTGTTCACGATAGTCGTTTATGCCACAATTGCCAACTTTTCGTAAAATTAAAAGCTAAATATCTCGTTATCGACATTTTATCAGAGACGGCTTGTGGGTTGCGAGACAGGTGAAATGTTTTAGTAAACGATAAAATCCGGGTGCCTGACAAATAGAAAGCGCGTCAGGCTAATTTTTTTGGAAACATTTTTTGGCCATTCCAACATTTTTTTGGTGCCACGCCCATAAAAGGGCTTTTTGGAGCGTTCATTAATTTCTTATACGCAATTCAATTAATAATAATACTAATATATGGAAAAAAGAAAAACACAAAGTCTTTTCCACAAGTTTATTAGAATAAGTAGTCAAACCTAGAATAATTCATAATAATTCGACATGTTTCGAGTGTAGAAACACTCATCATCAGGAAAACAAAGTAAATAGTACAATGCTGATGTTGTTAGCAATAGAGAAAATAATAAGTGGGATTGAGCCGTTATGGAGCTTTTAATGGTGTACACGAGGTGTAAAAAATTAATAGTCAGAAGACCGACAAGACTTCAGCATACTGGAAAGTCAAGGGCTAGTGCAAAGGCCCTGTCTTGGGCAGAAAAATGAAGAGAACAAAAGAAAAATTAGATAGTTTTAACAGACTTTGTGAAAATCATTTAGGTATAAGTAGTAAAAAATCTTAAGTTTCATTAAACGGAGACATGTAAAAGTGATGAAATGAGAAGGAAAGAAAAAAATGGTTTTCGTAAAAGTCAAAGCATCATTTAGCTTGAAGTAAAAAGCTGTTGAGGTACCAGGCTTGTTAAGGCCCAGTTACCCCGGCAGGAGTCAAAATATACACATTGTGTGCAAAACTAATAGATTTTTTGCCTCTCATTTCACTACTTTTACATGTCTCCGACAAAGTTTAATGAAACTTAAGATTTTTCACTACTTATACTTAAATGATTTTCACAAAGTCTGTTAAAACTCTCTAATTTTTCTTTTGCTCTCTTCATTGTTCTGCCCAAGACAGGGCCTTTTCACTACCCCTTGACTTTCCAGTATGCTGAATTCTTGTCGGTCTTCTGACTATTTATATTTTACACCTCGTGTACACCATTAAAAGCTCCATTACGGCTCAATCTCACTTATTATTTTCTCTATTGCTAACAACATCAGCATTGTACTATTTACTTTGTTTTCCTGATGGTGAGTGTTTCTACACTCGAAACATGTCGAATTATTATGAATTATTCTAGGTTCGCCTAGTTATTCTAATAAATTTGTGGATAAAGACTTTGTGCTTTTTTTCCTATACATTTAACTCCACTTTGAGTATGGACTACTTCTTCAAAAATAATACTAATATTATTATTATTAGATACTACTGTCCCGAGGGAGCTTGTACTTTGTTGGTGTCGCGTCGTATGCAAATCAGGTTATTCAAGGGGAGCAGACTGACTACTGTAATAAGTGGAACGTGTGGACTACTTATTCCATAAAAATATTCTTGTATATTTAGTATTTACTGTGCTAGACCGCACCAGCTTGATGAAATACTCTGGAGCCTACAACAATTTAAAATAAAATTGACCTACACGAACAATGCATTCATTACCAGCTATTATTAAAAAAAAATGTCCAGTAGTAAAAGGTAGCTGCGTTTCACCACCTTAAACGGTAAGTACATTTCGCGTAGAAGAATTTTATTCTCTTTATACACAGCGTGGAAAGAAGGACTCAACCAACGAACAGTATTTTTTTTTAACATAGATCCGATATTGTTTGATAAAAGAACTAAAAAAGAAACATAAAGGCAGGCAACTTTGACATAGGTTTATAAAATTTTCGCTCTCCATATAAGTTTCGTTCGTACAAGGAAATTGTAAACCGATTTTCAATTTTTTTCAGCGCAAGCTTGACTTTTAACTTGTTGCGAGCTGGTTGGAAATTGCGTTCCCAAATGGATAAGAAACCATTTTTTTTTCTGTAATGATAACTAACAGATGACAGTTAGTAATCTAACCTAATAAATAAATAATAAATTATTTGCAACAACGATTAGAAAAAGGCATTTGTTGTATGAAAAACAATATAATCTGCAAACGCAAGTTGGAGGAGGTAGGTTTAACATTATTTCTTAAGTGACATACTTATTAATTGAAAATTTCTGGTTTTTCACTCAAATGCGGAATCGACGGCTAGTTCCCAAACCCAAAATCAGAATCCACAAAATGACACACATGAGCTGAATTCAAATAATGTTATAGGTCTGCATTTTCTTGGACCAGAGCAAACACATTTATTTTACTAGACCTTTTTTAAATAATTCTGTCTATTATCCAAGTTTCCAACAGTATTTTGTCTTTCTTTTCTAAACGTCATGACATGACGCAATGCAAACTGCGCAAATTTCCACCTAAAAAATCGCTTCTAATCAGTGAATTATTATGACAGTTAGAAACCGATTCACAATCAACAATTCGGTTTCTGCGAACGCTGGATTTTCTGGCAGTGGTTTGGGATTTATCGTGTGCGAATGCTTTTAAATACGTGCGCACGCGTCGTCAATTTGCTGACGGTTTCTGCCCGCTGTACGAACGAAGCTATAGTTTAGGATTTATTATTAAAAGAGGGCAGCTAAACACTAGAATTCGTTGCTATAAAAAAGCTTTAAATAATGCCAGTTTTTCTATATTAATACCTTTTAAAACTACTTTTTTGTAATAATCATATTAATTCAATCAATTATTTTAATGTTTTTATTAACAATACTCTATATTTTTAATTTTATAATTTTTTATTTATTGTATTTTTTATAATATTAGTATATTAAAATACAATTTTCATAAGATATTGTTTGGTGTAGACTTTATAAAACCAAAATAGAAGAATATAAATAGTAGATTAGAATACAAAATATGTTTCAGTTCCGTATTATTAAGTAAAATAATTGGGTGATATTTATTTTTCTACAGTCAAATAATAATGAAGCCTAATGCCAGGTCTAATGCATTCCATTTTTGTCGATTAGAGCCGAAATAATTAAAAAAAAAATCATATTGCATAGGATATTACTAGTTGGATTAACTTTGGCCGTTTTTTTATATTATTATTAAATTATCGATTTACAAATATGCCGAATGTATAGTTTTTTTGGCTATATTTTTAACGAAACAAAGAAATATCAAAAATACTAAATAGTAACGTATAAAGGCTTTATTTTTTTCTGCCAGTAGTAGTAGTTGAGGGGAGTCTTAGCGACAATCAAGTAGGCCAGTGAAGGGTCTGCCGCAGAGCCCCCCAATCCCAGTTGAAAAATTACATTTATAGTTATACAGGATGTTATAGAAATGCGGTTATTACTGTTAATAAAATATTAAAATTAAAGAAAATCATTGGCAAGATTTAATAATTAGGTTTAGCGATTTTTATTTTTTAGACTGTGATGTTAGGATTGCTTACGTACATAGTTATGTTAGTTAAAGTATGTAACGCAGTAACTCCTAAAGTGAACTGGGAATTTAACGTGTTGTGCAGAATCGGTTGGGAATCGAGTTTTTTTACGTAGTAGCAGTAGTTTATTGAGTACTGACTAGTGACGAGATAATCCGGATGATTTTTATATTCGAATACTTTTGAGATTATATGCAATGGCTTCGCATGTCACTGATTCTAATACCCTTACTTGTATCCCCCCCCCCCCCCAAAAAAGTTGAATTGCCACAATTTTGGTACTATTGTTGGGAAAGAGTCGATGTTTCTTAGTATTCGAATAATTTTAAGGACCTTCAATTTTTTAAAAAAGGTGTCGCCACCGCCTTCTCGTCAAGAAAAAAAGCATGTGAAAAGGATAGAAGCTATACTCTTGGATTTTACATCAAAAATAATCAATTTTTAAAAAGAAAATATGGTAGTTCCAACGCGTCAAATTATAACAAATTTTAAGGGCACATTACGAACATGTAATAAAATGGTTCTCGTCCTTTATTTTTGATAACTTGTTAAAATATACGTAATGATTTTTTTGAAGTTGGTCAAGTTTTGGCTGACGCTCAATTTGTTTGATAGTTGATAGGATTTTTAATGATATTTTAAAAATTCCAAACTTCCTTCAAGTTTGCGCTATTTATACTTATACAGGGTGTCCCAAAAGTAATGGGACAGAGAGCAACAGCAGACTCCTTAAGCCGAAATAATCCGATTTATTTAAACTTGCCATATTCCAAAATTGATAACAACCAAAATACAGTGTTTAAAAGTTTTAATTTTGTTTTAGTTTTTTTGCGATTATTTCTTAACGAGACGACATAGCAGCACAAAATTAAGGGTTTGGGGGTTTTTTGAGGTGGAGAATTCAACATTATCCATAGTTGTAATGTAACCAGTAGAGGGCGCTGCCTACGGCATGGCCCACTCCTTTTAGCTGGCATAACTTTGTTTAGGCTTCTTATATCGATCCGACTATTAAAAAAATAAGTTACTTTATTTCTTTTACATCAAAAACGTATAACTCATTGAAGTCGCTAGGAACAACCATTTTCGAGATAATCGCATTTTATATGTCCAATGCAACTAAGTACGTGGTCCAAAAACAACGGAAAATCGAGTAACGGTGAATTTCTGACTTAAAATTGTTGTAAATCAGCTACATTTGCTAAGTGTCAAAGTTAATGTAAATACTTAAGGTTGACTATTGTTTTCTAAAAAAACTTCAATAAGTTATACTTTTTTGATGTAAAAGAAGTAAAGTAACTTATTTTTTTAATAGTCGGATAGATATAAGAAGCCCAAACAAAGTTATGCCAGCTAAAAAGAGTGGGCCATGCCGTAGGCAGCGCCCTCTACTGGTTACACAAAAACTCTGGATAATTTTAAATTCCTCACCTCAAAAAACTCCAAAATCCTTAATTTTGTGCTGCTATGTCGTTTCGTTAAGAAATAATCGCAAAAAAACTAAGACAAAATTAAAACTTTGACACCCTGTATCTTGGTTGTTTTAATTTTGGGATAAGGCAAGTTTAAATAATCGCATTATTTCGCCTTAAGGAGTCTGCTGTTGCTCTGTGTCCCATTACTTTTGGGACACCCTGTATATAAAGACGCTTAGTATCACTGCATATTGGCCAGTCAAATCTAGGTGTGACTGCGTTTCGGGCTTTGACATACAAACTCATTTACATTTTTGCATTTAATATTAAGATTTAAAGTAATGCTCTTTCATATTTATTTTAAATCACCAAGAATTTAGATTTATTGCTACGGGCGAATCTGTTTGTTTAAGAATTTAAAATATTCCTATGTATGTAATAGTATTTTGCAAATTATTATATAAGTGGAAGTGATATAATGTACAATATAGGAATGTTGTCCTAAACTTTTTAAAACTATCTAATATTAATGTGAATAGTTGTGAGTGTGTATATATAATCATAATATCTTTAAAATATTAATAATTACACAATAAACCCAAAAAGCAGATACCACCCTTCCTGCCCACCCTTTTAACTTTTTTTTACATAATATATTGGTCAAAGTTAACATCTCTGACATCGATGGGCTTTTTCACTAAATTTTAATTTTTATCCTATCGGATAGGTGAAGAAAAATTAAAATTTTCTACGGTTTTAGTTTTAAACATTTTGAAATATTTACTGAGAAAATAATTAAACAAACTACCGTCCACAATAAAAACTCAGCTATCTACGTCACAAACAAATCGACTAGTCGCAGTCGTCTTCGCAGGGATTTAGAGAATTCTCTGGATTCAGGCTAAAGTTCGACCCTCCGGCATCTATCTGAATGATATCTCGACTCTGTCTCCTGTTCTTTTCTATTTAACTTATCGAAACAAAGATAACTATAATCGATCTCACGACTAGCAAATAATATATTTGCACGGTTAACGGGATGCCGTACTTAAATCTGATCTCATGTTTTCAAACTCTCAACAAATACTTACAGATACAGGTATATAAATAATAACTCTATTATAAAGTACCTCAACGATACAAACCTTACATTTACGATTCATACACAATTTTATTCTGTAACTAGTTAGGAGAAGTCATTAAGTTAAAGTAATTCCAATATTTTCTGTTTAAACTGTTTATAGGTCATGAAAAATATATCCCACTCACATACAAATACAAATACAAATACAACATACAAATTACTCATAGCATGAACGGGACAATTATAGTAATAAATCGATCAGATATATTTAATATGTGGGAACGAAAAGCAAGCATACGGTAGGCACTAGCTACTACGTCACAAATCACATAACCTCATTTTCGATACGGGGACAAACTATTTTTACATTTATTTACGTTCTGTTTTGATTGATTTAATCATAATAAATTATAAGTTTCTTGTTTTAGACTTGTTAAAGCATGCCCAAAGGTAACAAAAAAGGTTCAAAGTAATTTGAAAGTGTTAAAAATAATCGTGTAATATTAAGCTTAAAAGTTAAAGTGTGGACTCCTAGAACTTACAAGTTGATGTTTTTTTACTATTTTTTGATATAATTAGTGTTAAAAAGTACTTACTTTATCTAGTTTTTTAGTTACTCTCTGAGAAACTAACTTACTCTACCACATATAAAAGAGAATCATAAACCTTGGTAGAGTTTGATAAACGTTATGGGAAAATATAACGTCTTCTTTTTTAAAGTTAGGTAAAAAATATTTTATTTCTTATACTGGCTTTTTACAATAACCAACCTAAATGTTGCTAAATCATACCCATCATATTATACTACCACTGTATATAATGAAAAACATGTTTTTGGCCCCTGTCACTAGTGCACACAAGTTTATGCACATAAAATCTTGGTGGTTTAAATATTGGAATATTGTTATGCTTACCAACTTAACTGTAATTTTATAGTTAAAATAAAGTGTTATGACATTTGAAAATGTCTTTTATTACAAATTATAAGTGCATGATTTAATACTGTATATACACCACACAATAAGTAGATTGTAGCATTAGTTCTATGCAGTTTTTTATTTGTGAATTTAAATACCAAAAGAGCTTACTACTACTCATTGTTTTGAATGTGAGACTTACTTATTTACGTTTTAAGTTTTACGCTTGGTAATTATTTGCTTATTAGTTACACCTGCAATAGAACTGCACGCCCAGTTTTAATTTGGGGTCTGTATGTTTTTTTTTTTATTATTTAACAACTTGGTTAATGATACGTAGCATTAATATATCCTTTTTAGAACTGATGGCAAGAATCACGGGTGGAATAGAAATACTATAAGAATAACACCGCTGCGTCACCGTTCGACAACTGCAGTTGTTCTCCGTTTTAACTGGACGACAGAACACAACGACTACAATAAACGGCATTTGTGGTAAAAACCGCGCCAGGCATTACGGCATCAGGCTGATGATGCTGCGGTGTTATTCTAACAGTATTGGGACTCTATAGTCTTGCCAGAGGTATTTGGCATTATTACATAATCATTACTACATAGATTGTCTGCTATACATTCACTCGCCAGCGGGTCTGTTATGTGACCACCTGAATAAATAGTTTTTTTTATCCATTTCAAAAAGGTTTGGACATACTAAACCCACCCAAGTGTTTTTTGATCATGCGTGTCATTGCATAAATTTAAATTGCAGTTATTGTTTTAACATTTTTATGCAAGTAAAATTTTTCAAAAATCATTTTGTACCTTATTGTAAAATTGTCAAAAGATTATTTTTAAGGTTTTTTTTTCTTCTAAATTTCATAGTTTTTTCTGAAAACTTTTTTTTAACCAAAAGATTAATTCGACATTTCAATTGTTTTTTGTAAATTACGTAATCGCCTTGCGATAAGATTATTAGTATTTGATACTAAATATCCTTTTAATATTGGCAAAAACCTGTTTCTTATTTAAAATGAAAAAAAATTCTACAGTTCCAGTTTTTAAAAACTTGAATTATTTTTTTTTGGAAAAAAAATAATTATACAAATTACGTTCTCTCATAAAAATACGCGAAGACACTGAGGCGCCTCGATCAGTAGGTAAAGCGCTTCTACCTGAACTTCTGTTCTTCTGTTTTGAAACTAAACCGAACTAAACTTTTCTATTTAGCTATCAAGCTAAATGGTAAGCCAATCTACCTCATTTTATTAAATTTCATTTGCTACATTCCCCTTTTTTTATCTTTTACAGATGCTTTGACTTTTACGAAAAACCATTTTTTCTTTTTCTTTCCCTCGTATTTCAATACTTTGACATGCCTCTAACAAAGCTGAATAAAACTTAAGATTTTTTACTACTTCATAAATGTTCTCCACAAAGTGGGTTAAAACTCCCTAATTTTTCTTTTACACTCTTCATTTTTCTACCCAAGACAGGGCCTTTGCACTAACCCCTGACTTTCCAGTATGCTGAAGTCTTGATTGTCGGTTTTTTGACTATTCCATTTTTTTACACCTCTTGTACACCTTTGAAAGCTCCATTATGGCTCAATTCCACTATTATTTTCTCTATTGCTAACAACATCAGCATTGTACCATTCACTTTGTTTTCCTGATGATGAGTGTTTCTACACTCGAAACATGTCGAATTTAATTATTATGAATTATTCTAGGTTCGCCTAGTTATTCTAATAAAAAAATTGTGGAGAAAGACTTTGTACTTTTCTTTTTTCTAATCATTTAACTCCACTTTGAGTATGGACTACTTCTTAAAAATTTTCTATTTAAGTTAATCAAATAAAGATAGCATTCTAATCAGAAGCTTGACTGGCAAATAAAATAATTGTACGTAATGGGATGACGTAGGTCTGCTCAAAATTTATGGTTTCGAGGTGTCTTTAATTGTTTCTAGAAACGGTTTGTGACAGTATTGGAAAGTTTTATGTATATTTTCAGTTTCAGTTCTAATTCAGGATGTAATGTCTGTAATGGTAATAAAACACTAATGGATGGCGCCTTCGCCGTTTCGTTTTTTATTAATATTTCGTTACTTCTTCGTTTTATTCAAAAATCAGTCTAATACTCAACAGTACAATTACCTACAGTTTTACGTTAAAAAAGGTTAAGAAAAAGCAATAGGCGCAAATTTTTACAAAATTTCGTTTTTTGCTATTATTATCAGTTTTGGGTAATGGCTACCCAAAGACGGATAGTTGGGCGCTTTTTAGAGAAAACAAAATATAAACGAAATATTGATAAGAAAATGAAATGGCGAATGCCTCACTAGTGTTTGCTGGTTTTTGAGATGTAAAATATATTGTGATATCTAGTTGGAAAGGGCATAAAAAAAGGAACACGACCCACTATTTCCTTTTGCATTTCGGTAATCTAGAAAGTCAGAAAAACTGACCATTCTAGCAACAAATGTTACTACAATTTGGGTTTTGTCTTGTCGTTTAAACAAAAAAGGAAAAATGTTATTGATTAGATTATTGCTTGTTTATCTGATGCCACATTCCAATGGTCACTTTATTTTCGATGTAGAAGGAGTGAATACTTATCTGTTGTAGTATTTTGCGCTGTTTAATCCGTTACTTTATAGTAAGAAGTATTTTTGTTATATTATACCGAAAATAAAGTAACCATTGGAATGCAGCATCAAGTAAGCAAGAAACCTTACTAATAACATGTTTTCTTTTTTTTTAAACAGTCTGCTCTGGCAAAACACAAATTGTAATATCAATTGTTGCTAAATTGGCCAGTTATTTTTTTCTAGCTTTCTAGATTACGGAAATGCAAAAGTAAATAGTGGGTCGTATTCCCTTTTTTATGCCCTTTACAATACATATATTTACACTTCAAAAAAAAATTGGGGGCGGATTATACCTTTAAAAAAGGGGTAAAGTTCATGAAGCCACGAAAAAAGTATGCCAAACTAAAAATAAACGCAGCCGTAGTTCCGTATTTTTTTAAAGATTCCACCCGGTATGTAAAAAAAGTAACTGCAACTTTTATACATTTCGTTAAATTAGTACCTAGATGGAAAAGGGGGGGGGGGGGCGCAAATATTGAGTTGCACACGGGCGCCCAAAACCTTAGCGATGGCCCTGATATCATTGCTCAAAACTGACTGACGTGTGAAGATTTAACATTTAATAACCAGTTATGTAATAAACATTTTTTGCATATACTGATAGTGTGTTTTGTAACTAGTCACGCAAATAATAGTGTTATTAGCGTATTTAACAATCCCAATTTGTTTTATCATCAGGGAATCCACCAGGTCTAGCCTGAAGCCATATTTAAACGTCCAGCGGTCAGCGACTCTTCCAGCAAACTCATCGATGGGCGGCAAATGACGAAAAGTATGTAATTTTAGAGTTAAGGACTCTTATAATATTGCTTCCAAATCCGTTCATGGATTTTTGCATAAGCCAAATTAGATTACCGGCTATGTCACAAGGTTTCCTAATATAGAACATACAACCAGGGAAACTAGAAAAATGAAATACTACCTACGACGGAGGGTTTGTCATATCCTCAATGTTAATGGCCCGTATCTACTTGGACGGGGTTAGTCAGTTTTCCACCCGGATTTGGCACTTAGTCAGAGCACTAGCGTTTATTAGATGGATAGGTAAACTTTATTAGCATGAGTATAAAATACGTTGCACTTAAAACATAATTTAACAATAATAACTTAATAATCATTATGAAAGTCACAAGTAAAGCTCCGGGTACGAGTATTTCTGAAAATGTTCCACCCAAGAGTAGCGGCTGGGCTAGGAACGGGGCTGTTGGTGTCACTGGGTTTAAGTCAGCACTGGAGGTGGGCTAAAGGTCAGTTCCGAACAGATGGTATTAAGGCCCATTGAAAGTTAACCCTGCAGGGGACATTTTGTTTTAAATGAATTGCTTAGTAAAGTTTAGTAATGACGTTCACTGGAAAGATTCGTCATAAAAAAACAGCTTTAAGTTAGCGTTTATTAGAGAAGATCTACACGTTAACCACCAGCATGGGTGGTATCCACATATACAGCGTGTCTTCGGAAATTCTTACCAAATGGGAAACTTTTTTATTATTAATTTAACGAAAAAAAAAATTCTTTATAAAAAGCTCTGCATGGTCTAAAACCTAAAATGCAACCATCAAATATAGAAATTTTCCAGTCATATACGAGGTTTGTCAAAAAATGTGAATTTTTCCCAAGAATGTGAATTTTTCCCAAGAGTAAAGTACCTTTATTTTTGACATTATCAAAAATTGATATTAAAAAAAGTTGATCAGAACTAAAAACTACGGCTAAATGTGCAATTATACGCATTTATGTTGAAAAATTATTTTATTGATTTATTATTAATTATTTAATTTTTTAATTATTTAATTAATTTAATGCGTGTTATAGCATATTTAAACGTGGTTTTTAGTTCTGATCAACTTTTTTTAATAACAATTTTTGATAATGTCAAAAATAAAGGTACTTTACTCTTGGGAAAAATTCACTTACCACACACAACGTCCCCAAGTTTCTGGCAAGAACTTATATTTCGCTTCAGGTTAGGTTCGCGATAGCATCGAGGGTTGCTGCGTTTGGTTTTTTTTTTTGGTTTCATAAAGTAAGTTTCATTGACTTGTTTTCTTGCTTTTTGAAATAAAAACACTACGGCGAATCATTTTTAAACAAATTTTAGAAATAAAGCATTAAAAACGATTTTCTAACCTTAAAATTTAATGGATTGGCGGCCACTATAAACATCAGTAATCACTACCCTTTCCCCCAACTTGGTCAAAAAATTAGAACAAGTTCCAATTCCTTGTGCCTTGTGGCAATAATTTAGGGCAAATTTTAAATGTTTACACATGAAAATAAATTGAAGGTAAATTATTACAATTTCTTGACCAAGAACTTGGCCCAATCTGTGCACCCCAGCATTTCATATTTGTGTATGAACCATAATGAAAAAGTTCAAGTACTTTTAGTTTATATACGTCTGATGACTAATCTCCTTTATCCAATATAGTTGACTATTATTTTTTTGTTGAAAATGATCTTAACATGTTGTCACATTTAGCTTTACTACTACTAGAGTAGCTGACGTTCATACAGGGTGGCCCTTTAGTGTGACAAAGTACAATAGCTCCGTTACTATTTCCAATACATTAAAAATATTAATACAAAAGTTGAAGGGCAGTAAGTGACTTATAATGTAAAATTATTTTTAACTCTATAGGGTGGCTCAAAAAAGCGGAACAAGAAAAAATGAACTTATTTCAAATGGAACACCCTGTATATTTTTACATTTTTAAATTCCACATAAAATTACAATTATTTTTTATTAAATACATTATTAGTCTATACTTTATAGTTTCCGAGATATTGACTCTCGAAAAGTGACATTTTTGAACTTTGACAGCTTCTAACTTTCTAACAGTACGTCTTAGAGCAAAACGGTTTACATGTCCCTATCTTCAATTTTTATTATCTTCCCAAAAAAATCAACTTCCAGTTAAACCGGAACAACTATATTTCCTGCTTTCTAGTAACATCCGGTTTAACCGGAAGTTGGTTTTTTTGGGAAGATAATAAAAATTGAAGATAGGGACATGTAAGCCGTTTTGCTCTAAGACGTACTGTTAGAAAGTTAGAAGCTGTCAAAGTTCAAAAATGTCACTTTTCGAGAGTCAATATCTCGGAAACTATAAAGTATAGACTAATAATGTATTTAATAAAAAATAATTATAATTTTATGTGGAATTTAAAAATGTAAAAATATACAGGGTGTTCCATTTGAAAAAAGTACATTTTTTCTTGTTCCGCTTTTTTGAGCCACCCTATAGAGTTAAAAATAATTTTACGTTATAAGTCACTTACTGCCCTTCAACTTTTGTATTAATATTTTTAATGTATTTGAAATAGTAACGGAGCTATTGTACTTTGCCACACTAAAGGGCCACCCTGTATAGCTAAAAACTATTATGTTAGGATTTTCAATTGGTATGAAATGACTCGTTCAAATGCAGCGCTACCTCTCGTACTTACTATATGCAGCTATAACGGAGCATAGTTATAGTTAGTTATGGGTTAGTTTTTGTTTGTCAAAGTCAAGGAAATGACCAATCAGTATCGAAGCTCATTGCGTGGTTCATCAAATAAAATAAAATATCGAATATAAAGAATTATATTAAAAAAATTTCAGCTTTAAGCGATATTATTTTTTAGTTTTGCATTTTCTTCCGTTGTATGTTCGATAATTGCTATGTAGTGCCTGTTCATTAACATGAATTATATACCAGAAGGATGATCGCAAATCACTGCTCCCGTTTGCGTTTAGTGATAAAGATTTAAAATACGTAATATAATTACTAAACGCTAACTGCTAGTGTGCCATGTGATCGATTATCTAGCGGATGATTAGCCTTAAACCAAATAGCATTTTTAGCGATTGATTATATACTGCTGGTAATTTAAGTTGGCTTTAAGATTTGTGATATTACGTCAGGTGGTGATAGCTTGACGTAGAGAGTTGTCCAGTTAAATTTGTTTAAGTTTTATCTAGAATACAAGAATTGGGATGCAAACCTTTGGATCTTATTTCTGATGTAAAAAATGTGTTATTTGAACATATATTTGCCATAATTCTACCTGTGTTATTGTTTGCTATGATTTTAATTATTCCATAATATTTAAAAGACGTTTATTCTTTTAATAATAATTTTGTTATTTTGTATATGATTTTTTCAGTACTATAATACAGGCGTGAACCAGTAAAGTCCGCATCATATTGGATTTTTTTTTATTAATAACTTTATTCAAAATTTGACTTTGGCATCAAGTTCTGCTTCGATCGAGATGAAAATGAAGCAAAAAAATAGCAGTCACGTGATTCGCATTATCTGTTAAATTTTAATTTTTTCCAAAAAATAATTCAAAAGTGGGGTTATTTCTGAAAATATCGAAAAAAGTTATAAGAAAAAGTTTTTTTAAATGCAGTTTCTAGCCCACATGGAAAATTTCAATTCTACAAAATCAAAATTGGGCTGTTAAAATTTGGTCGCATGTGATGCAAAGTTTATTTGTTTTTGACCCTGTATAAGGTAACTTCATAAAATAAGTATTTTTGAAAACGTAGTTTGTGTCTGAAAGTAATACACGTTAACGTTATTATAACAGCTTAATAAAAAATTATAATATAGGGGTTTTAAATTAAATCGTTGAAAATAGATAAACTTTACGTTGTTAAACTAAAATTTATTTTCCACTTAAAAACACTTTACTAAATACACTCTGTTCTTTTTTGTCTTAATATTAAGGTGTATTCCTTTCAGACACTTACAACGTTTTCAAAAATACTTATTTTATGAAGTTACCTTATACAGGGTCAAAAACAAATAAACTTTGCATCACATGCGACCAAATTTTAATAGCCCAATTTTGATTTTGTAGAAAAACACATTTAATATGGCGCTACTTTAAAGAAAATGTATCTAAAATAAAGCATTGTCAAAACTAAGAAGTTTTATGTAGGTTGCGTTGAGTCTTATTTTACAAAATATAGGTAAAAAATCAAAATTATCTTATGCAACTGAAATTTTCCATGTGGGCTAGAAACTGCATTAAAAAAACTTTTTCTAATAACTTTTTTCGATATTTTCAAAAATAACCCCACTTTTGAATTATTTTTTGGAAAAAATTAAAATTTGATGCGAATCACGTGACTACTATTTTATTGCCTAATTTTCATCTCGATCGAAGCAGAACTTGATGCCAAAGTAAAATTTCGAATAAAGTTATTAATAAAAAAAAATCCCATATGATGCGGACTTTACTGGTGACATTGCAGAAAAAAAATATGCGATAACTAATAAGTAAATAAGTGAAATATTACTGGACAGGTAGGTCAGTTCCAATAAAGTAAGTATAAAAAAATAATATATGCAATCAATGCAAAAACCTTACAATAATTTTATAGGTGATACTTGAACAACGAAATTATTTCATGTCGATAGTTATGAATGAAGGGATCAAGTAGTATTTAAAATAATTTTTCAGTTTGTAAAAATGACACGTCAATTTCACTAATACATGTTTTTAACAGTTTTTTTAATAGGTGTGTTTTTTTATGATTTCGACTTTTGTTTGCATGTATATGCGAAAAATCGATCTGTAGGTTTGCATGCCGATTTTGGCATATAAGTAAATTCTCAAATGCCGTTATTTATAAATTAACGACAACACGTAGATAAGCTGAATATACTTAGACGTTTTAAAAGTTTACAACTAAACCCCGTTTAAGAAGGACAAAAATAATGCGGAACTGCAAAAGCTTATTAATAGTGTTTACGTATTAAAACATCAAGCCATTTACGTCAACGTTTTCACTATATTTTTGATACGCGTCCTTAAAAACATTGGCATTAATTTATTTACGTCAGCAACATACTGTTTGTTCTCTCACTCATATGTCTGATCATAAAGTCCAGCGAAACTGGGAGAAATATGACGTTGTAAAGGCCCCATGGCTGACTAAAGGCATTATTAATGTTAATAAAAGAAATAAAGTTTCCCGGTCAAATTTGCCAGATTCTGGTGAAAAAAAAGAAGAAATCCGTAGTCAAATATTATATAGAAATCTAATGGGCTTTTTCACTATAACCGAATGTAACATTCAGCATCGACATCCTAAATTCTGTTTTGTACAGAGCTAGATATTTCATTCCTTTGAAATACTTAAAAAATATATATTTTTCATTAATATAATATTCAAAATTACAATACTTAACTTCTGTAGATCTGCTAGTTTATCAAATTAAAAACCATTACAAAAATTGCAAAATAAAGTTATTAAATGTATACACAAATTACCACATTTAGAACCAACTTTTAATCTATATAGACCGAAGGGGTATTTTCACGTTCAAAACATATATAAATTAAAAATTTGTATTCTAATTCACTCTATTACATTAAAAGAAAAAAAATCAAATATAACACTTCAGGAGAATAAGATATTACACGATCATAACCAGTGGCGGCTCGTGACTAGTGAGTCAGGGGGGGGCGCTGACTTTAAATTAAAAAAAAATTAAAATGTCTATTATTTTCGAAAGTACGTGTCTGTTTTTTCTAACTTTCTCGTTGTGAATTTTAATTTCATCAGCATAAGCACTACTTAAACAAGTTAAAATATTAGTTTGTCCTAACATCTCAAAACTTACCACATTATAACGATGTTTTGCACTATTTTCATGTTTTTTATTTTCTCTGAAAGATGTTTTAAGTCCTGCACCCCATTTATAATCCAATTATTATCTCCGTCAAAAAGAAGACACACGAAACAAAAAAAAAGAATTTTTGTCCTCACAACCGGATATCCAGGATTTTTTATTATATATTTATTTGTCAAACTTACGCGTAAACTGTGCCTTACTTTTACATTTTGATTGCACTTGTACTATGTTCAATATTGGTAGTGGCCGCCCTGCATTTTTTAAATCAAGTTTTTCACTTAAGCTCGGAGAACTAAACACAAGCTTCTGTAAATCAATGACCTTCATATTAGATGAAATTTTCCAACTTTATAATGTTTCTATAATAAATCAAAACAAATAAACAAAACGTGAACGGCATCGACAGGTCGAATCGCGAGTCGCGAACAGCTGTAGGGCGGAAAATTTTGAGCTCCTCGTTGTGCGATATGTAGGTGACCACGCCTGCGTAGTCATAAGGAGAAGTCGCGTTGAATCGGGACGAATAATCGGTCGCCCGCGCTTAGTATAATCTTGAGAGCGCGCAACTCGCTTGTCTCTGAGTATAGCCTGCCCGCTGGAATAGGGCTATGTTTGGTTTGAATTTTATTATGCCCTCGCTTAGTATAACCTACCCGCTGGAATAGGGCTATGTTTGGTTTGAATTATTTTAATGGATTGCTCACATACATTGCTTTATTGGTTTTTTAAGTAAAGTATTTTTGGATTCTGTTTGAAATAATTGCAGGGAGGGCGGCGCCCCAGAGCCCTTCATTAACGAGCCGCCACTGATCATAACACCAGACATTGTATAAATTATGAAACTATACCAGTAAAAAGTAATTTTGGAAAAAATCGCTTTTATATGACTGAATAAAAAATATAACAATCTTCCAAAAAATATCAGAAAAATTAAAAAATTGGCAACTTTTAAAAAACAATTAAAGATATATTTATTACTAAATTAAAGTATTTATACTACTTTTTTAAATTGATTTTATTAATGAATTAAATTGGAATAACTTCCATTTTTTTTATTGTTATTATTATCTATATTATGTTGTCACTTTCCATGTAATGAACTGTAAAAGGTAGTTTGGAATAAAGGCATTTTGAAAATTAAATTAGAACTTATTGAAAATATATTCCACTAGTAAAAATCTTTCTAGAGTATGATAAACCTTTCCTAGAAACAAGTAAAAATACGCCGCGAAAGCAGAGGGTTTGAAAACATAAGACACCTTATATTTCATCCTATTATCCACGCAATTCTTTTATTTGCTAGAGTCATGAGGTCGATTTATATCGTTATCCTTGGATAGGAGACCAAACGGTTGATATTCAGGTAGATGCCGGCGGTTCGACCTTCAGTAGGAGTCCCTGGGACCGGTCAATTTGTTATGACGTAGATCGCTGGTCTCGAGAGTTTTTATTAAAGAGCGTCTTGTGTTTTTTACATTATTTTCTCAGTAAGTAATTCAAAATTTAATTACTGAAACTGTAGAAAATGTTATTTTTTCTTTCTCTATGCTGTAGGGTAAAAATTAAAATTTAGTGAAAAAGCCCATTGTCAAGTTATTAAGGTAAACGTCAAATATCTAGTCGTATTATCAAGTTAAGTGAAGATAATATCAAAAATACCCTCTTGAAAACTCGTGAACTTGTTAAGCTGTCAGTCATCATAGTTGACCAGATTTATTACAATATATTATATATTTAAATTTGTAGTTTTGCAGTGTGTCTGTCCATCTGAAACGGAGCTAACTTGGATAACATGTATTTTAAACAAAAAGTGCCTAATATACTTACTCGTGGTAGGGTACAAAGAATCAAAATTATGCAGAGACACTTTGCACGTTTTACAAAATTTTATCATTAAAATTACGCTCAAATATTAGAAATATACCTTAGCTTGTTAGAATAAGAAAGCTTGCTGTTACGTCAAAATTTTAGCTTTACACAGTTGTTATTGTTCTTAGCTTAATGAAACATTTTTATGGTAAATTAAGATTTGTATACCGGGTGTTTCAGGAGGAGGAGGATCGCTGACCCCTGTTTTTTTTTTTGTTTAAAATAGAGAAATAAAATTTGGTGGGTTTATATCTAATACTATGGTACACTTTATGACATGACGGATACCATTTTGTCACTTCCGGTTTAACCGGAAATTATCTTAACTTAAAAAAGTTTATATATATTTTAGGGCTATATCGATTCAAAACACCATTCCAAAGTCAATGATTCCCCATACTTCACTTTTTGACACTTTTATTCATTTTAATTTTTTTCATCCAGGTTGCTATGAACTCTCTAAAATGGTTTACTTCTATAGACCAGGGTCGATAATTTTTGAAACAAAAAAAAATAATAGTAAGATGAAACCCATTGGAAAAGGAAGAGAATATAACAAAAATGAAAGGAAAAATAAATTACGGGCGATTCGAGGTCGGGAAGTGGGGTGAGTTTTTAAGGTTAGAAAACGATTTATCTCGATTTTCGGCAAAACTACAAGTTCTATGAAAAAACGTTAAATGGCAAAGTTGTAGGTAATAAAAAGATCTACAACTTTTGTATTTGCACTTTTTTCACATAACCTCAAAATTTAGGTGAAAAATTCAAATAACCAAGTTTTTGGTTTGTTGGTTTTACAAAAAAATTTTTTTATACATGAAATTTGGTGAAAACTTACTTTTTTATGTCCCAAACACACTGTAATTTTTTTGATTTAAAATATTTTATTTTTAACCTTATTTTGACTTAATATCGAAAAAGCACCCTAATTTTCAATCGAAAATTCTCACGTCAAAATATCTGCTTTTTTAAAAAAGTCGGTAGTTCGTTTATATCTCTACTTTCTGACGGTGTAAAAAAATATACATTACTATGGTAAATATTCTCAAAAAATGCAAAGAAACGAAAAAAAATCGAATCCGAAATTTTTTTTTTAATCATTATGTACAATTTTGAGCTATTTATTAAAATTTATATTTTAATTACTCAAAAAACAAGATTTCATGTTACATTGATAAACAAAAAAATAACAAATCCATAAAACATAAAGATCGCAAAAAATATACGAAAATAGTTGTTCTAAATATAATTAAAGGTAGGATTTAAAGGGGATTTCATCACATTTACCATAGTAATGTATATTTTTTTTACACCATCAGAAAGTAGAGATTTCAACGAACAAAAAGCCTGCCGACTTTTTTAAAAAAGCAGATAATGTGAAAAAAGTGCAAATACAAAAGTTGTAGATCTTTTTATTACCTACAACTTTGCCATTTAACGTTTTTCCATAGGACTTATAGTTTTGCCGAAAATCGAGATAAATCGTTTTCTAACCTTAAAAACTCACCGACCTCGGATCGCCCGTAATTTATTTTTCCTTTCATTTTTGTTATATTCTCTTCCTTTTCCAATGGGTTTCATTCTACTATTATTTTTTTTCACTTTTTACCATTTGCAAAGGCTTCAGCCCTGGTCTATAAGCCAAAATCTTGATAAAAATGCAATTTTCAAGTTTAATTGTGTTTTAAAGTTTTTACAATCTTTTTAAAAAGGGTTTTTCCAGAGGTCTCAATTTTTTTAAATGGAAACATTGGCGCACTAGGGCAAAAACACTTTTTTTTTCAATTATTTGATATCACATAAATCCATTAGGGTAATAAGTTTTTATGTTAAATGAAAAAAAGGAGAGATAGCTTATTAAAAATAACAATTCATGATAAAAAATACAAGAAGCGCAAACGGCTTTGCATTTATTTAGGTACCCATGATGGCGGATTTTAAATTTGTAATTACGTTCATTTTTGTTTTGTTAGCATTATGGCGTCATTAAGTCATGTGTACCTAGATAAATGCAAAGCCGTTGGCGCTTCTTGTATTTTCTGTAATGAAAAATGGTATTTTTAATAAATTATCTCTCCTTTTTTAACTTGACATAGGGGTGTGTATTGTGGAAAAAATAGTGTTCTTTTTTTGCCCAAGTGAGCCAATATTTCCATTTGAAAAAATTGACTTTACTGGGAAAATTAAAAAAAAAAACGTTTTAGAGAGTTCATAGCAAACTAAATAAAAAAAAATAAAATTGATTATTTCGTAAACCTGTCAATTTCGCCTTTTCGTCCAATCAAACCGTCTCGTTTTAACCAATCAGCTAGTATAATAGTGATAAAACTACGTGGGATTTTAGCGATTAAACGTCGCCATTGGCCCGTCTAGTTCTGTCACAATATTTCGAAGTACAAATCAATGTCAATTATTTTTTTATAACTTTTTCGGATAATTTCTGATATTTTAATACAATAACATTAATACTATATTTATTTACCTACTTGTTTTTATATTATAATGCACCCATGCCTATGTTTATTCTAATAAAGTTGCTCTTCTTTATAAATTACAACACATTTTAAAAATACTTATCAAATGTCATTATAGAACTAATCTAAAATTCTGCTTATAAGGCTGGCAACCAAACATACAATTATAATTGTATGTTTGGTTGCCAGCAGTAAACTAAACAGTTTTCGTTGAGTGGTATGTTATGCAATTTTACTAAAAATAACTATTCCAAGTAATACACCACAGGCTACCTGTAGAAATATATAAAACATTATTACTCAATAGATATGGATGGGACATTTGGGGTTTACGAAATAATCGTGCCAAATATCACTCGACCATCATTTTTTTATTGGTTAAATTTTCCATTTTCACTTAAACTTTTTTGGCAATTTTTCTCGTTGAACTTTGGGCATGTTTATTCAAAGATTAAATCCCTCGAGCTTCGCTCTCGGGATCTAATCAGAATAAACATTTCCAAATTCAACTCGTAAAATTTCCAAACAAAAAAGTTTTCGTGACAGCTGAAAAATTTAACCGATAAAAAAACGAGGTCTTGTGATATTACTGTTGATTATATGGGATGTCGACGGGAAGTGACAAAATGCCATCCGTCATGTCAGTCCCGTGTGTAATTTAAACAATAAAAAAGTATTCCTCCTGGAACATCCGGAATGATTTCAATTATGTGGCTTTTGATTGCCTTTAATAATGACGTACGTTTTCTTAGATTAGTAGTAAAAAAAAACTATAAATATTGTTTATACGGACGAGCAGAATGTATATTATACAGTGTGTCTCACGGTCGACGGTACCTTAGACGTTTCTGACGAACCAGTAAAGGAATCTTTCTAAAAATTTGGTCGCGTACATAAACGGACATGCTCTACCAACCTAAAATATTTTTAACAATACAGTGTTGCCGCTTCCACACAAAAATAATAGTAACTTCGATTTTTTAAATGCAACACCATATATTTTATTTTCGAAACCCCAATTACTTTCCTTACAATTTTTATTAACTCTACTCTGTACTTATCTCTTTACCGTTTTTAAGATATAAATTAATTTCAGTTTTTTTTGTCCGAAAACGTCACTTTTAAAAATGCTGATAATTTTGAACTCTAAAACACTGAAACCCTGAAATTTGGTAAATAGTTAACTAATACCATAGGGCTCTTTGCCCTAGTCCCAAATCTTAGTTGCAATTTACAGGGTGGTTGAAAAATACACATATTCTGGTAACTTGAAAAAGTGACCATAAGTCCTTTTTTTTTAAATATAACACCCTGTATATTATTACGGATTTGAAAAGCTGCTAAAATTTCATTTAATTCTTGTATATCATACCTGTACCTCACTAACTAGTTTAACCATTTTTTTGACGTATTAAGAATAATTTGTAAAATTTTCTATACAATTCAATTTTTATTCGGTTATTAATAAGTTAGCCATGACAAAAACTGATGTTTACGTATGTTACTATGGTTATCGTTTTGACATTTCATTAAGTTTAGATACAAGATAGCAATACAGTTTAAAGTCATGGAAGAAAACTATACAAATGCAGTTCTTATGAATTTATTTATTTTATTTGGACAATGTGATAGAATTATCGCCAGGACATGTATAAAGTTTAACGAAATGTACTCTAATTTACGGCCAATGAATCTTAGAAAATTTATAAGGATCCAGGACAATTTTATTAAATGTTAACTAGGTAGTCAAATAATAAAATACTACTAAAATTATAACTAGATATTAAAATGCTATTTTAACAGATGTTCAAAACGCTGGCCGTTATCATCCAAACACTTTAATATACGGGTGTTGACTGCATGGATTTCAAGAAAAATTTAGTTTTAATGTTTTTTGCATGTTAATGCAAACACACATTGTCCAAATAAAATAAATAAATTCATAAGAACTGCATTTGTATAGTGTTCTTCCATGACTTGAAAGTGTATTTCTATCTTGTATCTAAACTTAATGAAATGTCAAAACGATAACCATAGTAACATACGTAAACATCAGTTTTTGTCATGGCTACTTACTAATAACCGAATAAAAATTGAATTTTATAGAAAATTTTACAAATTATGCTTAATACGTCAAAAAAATGGTTAAACTAATTAGTTAGGTACAGGTATGATATACAATAATGAAGTGAAATTTTAGCAGCTTTTCAAATCCGTAATAATATACAGGGTGTTACATTTGAAAAAAAGGACTTATGGTCACCTTTTCAAGTTACCCGAATAAGTGTATTTTTCAACCACCCTGTATATTGCAACTAAGATTTGGGACTAAGGCAAAGAGTCCTATGGTATTAGTTAACTATTTACCAAATTTCAGGGTTTCAGTGTTTTAGAGTTCAAAATTATCAGCATTTTTAAAAGTGACGTTTTCGGACAAAAAGAACGGAAATTAATTTATATCTTAGAAACGGTAAGAGCTAAGTATAGAGTAGAGTTAATAAAAATTGTAAGGAAAGTAATGGGGATTTCGAAAATAAAATAAAATATATGGTGTTGCATTTAAAAAATCGAAGTTACTATTATTTTTGTGTGGAAGCGGCAACACTGTATTCTTAAAAATATTTTAGGTTGGTAGAGCATGTCCGTTTATGTACGCGACCAAATTGTCAGAACGCTTCCTTTACTGGTTCGTCAGAAACGCCTAAGGTACCATCGACCGTGAGACACCCTGTATACGTAAGCAATGTTACCTGGTGATTTTAAACAAAAATACAAACTCCATAAAAACATTTTTTTTTAAAACTGCACAAAAGTAACACCGACATACAAGATACAAGCATGAATTTACTACGAATACAAATAGTTTACGCCAGACAGGATGCTTCTGTAAGTAAAACATTTTGTTCGTCTAAATTTTGGGAGGGTGTATATCATATACAGGGTGTTATAGTAATTACTTATATATTTATATGGGTGACTCCTTGGGTGTCCGAGGGAAATACTGCAGTAGAAACTATCAAGATCGTTCGGTAAATATCGACTTGTCCAAATTGTCCGTTGATCACAGGATCTAAAAATGTCCTTGCTCTGGTCTTATCCAGAGAACTCAAAGCAAACGAGAAGCGACAGCTCGGCATTTTGCGTGTCCTGTTTTGGTACGCGCATGTGGCAAATAAGTTGTGTATTGCTAAAAACCATGTGCTCGTCTCAGCTGTGTTTAGTCCGCGAGCTGACGTTGCGCCTAGCTAATTGTGATATTATTTTGTTTTCGTTCTGTTACATTGGCACCTGTACTAAAAAGTAAGGTCGCTCAGTGTAGAAAATAAGCAAGTTTTCTCGGAGTATTAGGTTGTTGATCGACCGTTATCGTTGTGTGAAGGTCACTGAAAAACGACCAGTCGATATCAAAGGGACAGGTATTGTCGCTTCTGGTTTGCTGTAATATTCTGTGGTCTTATCTGCGAGGTCAAAACCTGCGAGGTCAAAACTAAACTCGCACTAAACAGTGGCGATAGGCCAGTTTAGAAAGATAAATTATGACTTTTCTCGCTTAGAATAGCAAAGCAAAGCAAAAACGAAATTTAATAATATTTTTCTGTGGTGGATTTTTGGTCATTTACAGTGTGAGTTTGTAACTTGGAATAAATTCAGTAAATCCAGTAGGTACAGGGTTTTTCCGTATATTTTGGAGCACCCCTGGAGCTTTTATTTGAAGACCTAGAAAAAACTTTAAATTACCAAAGTTGCATGATTTCTCCTGAACTGCCAGAATTTGTTATCGGGCAAAACAAATGAACATCGTAAATTTGTTTAATAATGCCAATGTCGATTTTTTTAAATGGAACACCCTGTATATTAATTTTTTTTAACTCCTCCCTCTTTTCTAATTCCAAATATGTATATATGTTATATGTTTGTTTTATAAATTATTATCATTATTTATATTAATTATTGTTACTGAATAAGCATTATGTTCTAGCATGTTTTCCTCACACCAATATAGATTTTCTAATCCGCAATATTTTGAAATGAAATTTTGCCTAAAGGACTAAAGTAAACATATAATATATATACATATTTGGAATCAGAAAATAGTGAGGAGTTAAAAAAAAAATTAATATAAAGGGTGTTCCATTTTAAAAAATCGACATTGGCATTATTAAACAAATTTACGATGTTCATTTGTTTTGGCCGATAACAAATTCTGGCGGTTCAGGAGAAATCATGCAACTTTGGTAATTTAAAGTTTTTTCTAGGTCTTCAAATAAAAGCTCCAGGGGTGCTCCAAAATATACGGAAAAACCCTGTACAGTTTAAAAAAAAACCGATAACACTTTCTAATCTCAAATTACTACGAACGTCAAAAGTTAAGATACATTTTTATTTAAGGGAGAGAGCTTTTTCGACTACCACCAGAGGTCATATTTCTTACGGTAACCCGCCAATAATAATGTTAATAATAATAATAATGATATTAATAATAATATTCGACTTTTATTAAAGATAATAAGGGATACAATATACAATATTTTTTGTAGCATAGCAAGGCGAAGTTTAGCAGATACCATGGAAATCTGCTATTCTTACACATTGCCACAGCCCCAATTGTTTACCTTGCAAAATCTTCAAAAAAAATTGGCAGTTTCAGTAGCTCTAGGAACTGCTTTAATAAAAGCTATCCGTAATTATTTCCTCATACTTATAATAAATTTTATCAATAAATCATTCTACCACTTTGCAAAACGTCAATAAGAGAATTTTTTAAATTATTTCTATTATAATCGTATCCGGCACCATTGTGTAGTATGCAAAAAGCGGACCAAATAAAAAATAATTTATCTTTTCATAAGGAAGTATGGTCTTTACGTTTGCGCGTAGGGATGGGCAAAAAACATCGATGTTTTGAAAGAAAATTTCTTTTCGCTGTTTTTCCAACATCGATGTCTACTCTTGATGTTGTCATCGATGTTAAACATCGATGGTTTCGTTCGATGTGCCCAGCTCTATTGGCGAATGTGACGCGAAGCGTTGAGCAGTGTTGCCATACAGCATAAACCCAAGGAGTTCTCCCTTTCACCCTTTACTAAATTATAACATTTCAAACAATAACAGATCGGCGTTTTATGGATGAACCATTAGGTCTATCGTTTATAAGGTTTTTGATTATTGCTGTTTTTTCTACCTCGTGCACTTGTTACCGCTTGTCGATGGAAAAAAATTGCAATAAATTTAAGTGTGGGATGCAGAGATACCTTCCCTATATGTATACATATGAAAAGGCCCAGTAATGAATTATGTACCAATTTTATTAAGAAATAGTTTATTCGGGTTTGCCTTTTTGGCACTTTTGCCACCTTATTCTTTATATTACGTAAAGTGTCTTTTTGATCACGACATTCCTTTTATCCTTTTTAAATTAACTTTATCTTGTTAAATATTTGTTATTTCTTTTATTGTACAAAATAGTTAAAGATACTATAGGAGTTCTAGCAGCGCGACAAAATGAAGCCCATTTGTGTTTAGCTTGTTAATACGAAACGTTTTTCTTCATAAAAGTATTGCACCCTAATGTACACATTTTGAAATTATCTGAGAAATATACAGGGTGTACAAAAATTAGGATCAACATTTTTGTTTCTTCTTGAGTCTTGGATACTGCGATAGGTAAAACTGCCTGTTAAAGTATTAATAATGTATTATGAAATGTCGGGTATAAAAAACAATGCAGTTTTGCTAGTTTGCAATTAAATAATAAGTCAAAGTACCGGGTGTCAGTTAGGAAAACATATCTATGGATTTTAATTGTCGCCGCCCTGTATATTAAAAAAAGTATGACAAAATATGCATTTTTAGGGCAATAGAGTTTTTCAAACCTTTACTTTTGTCGCACTATTTGGACATCCTTTATTTACATAAGTGCTGTATTATATTATGTTCTTAAAAAATAATGTTATGGATGATTTTTATCTAATCATGTGCATTGTGCCTTACTTTTGTAGTCGTCTACAAAAAATTATTTATAGAAGTGACATTATTTTTTGGTAATTATGTAAATTTTTGCTCTTAATTACTGTATAGAAAATAAGCCAAAATGGGTAATTTTAAAATAAATTGTTCTTATTTATTGTATCTTTTTTTTTCTTTCGAAATGCAACTGTTGTATGAAAATTCATCAAGGTGTAGTAATGAAACTTTAAATAGGTAAGTCTTTTTATTTTCAACCATACATGTAATGTTGACATTACTGACTTTATTGAAGGTTGGGAAGTATCACATTACCTACCTCTACTTCCCGCCCTGACTTCCCACCCTGATTCAAAAGATCAGACTTGAACTGACGTTTATTTTTTTAATTTCAAACAAACGTTTCCTTGACAACCGTCGCCTAATTTGAAAATATGCCTACTTGTAAATTTATTTGATTTTTTAAATATTATATATATTTTTTATTGATACCCTATTTCGCTTATTTAAAGTAGGCCTCAGCGTGTTTAAATCCCACTTTCAAAAACGCGCGTGTTTTAAAGTTACCATGGCAACTTCAACAACCCGTGAAACGTGAAGTCTAAATATGTCAACTTTTTAATTATTGCTTTGACAGAATTATCTTTTAACGTCAAATAAAATATTTTTTTAAACAATACACAACCAATGTCAACGGTGACAACAATGAATCTTATGTGACAAATTGGAAGTTATTTTTTGTTCTATTCATTTTCATGACAACGACAGGTATATCACATCACGAATTCGACCATTTCACTTACTTAAAGTGTATACGATCTCAGTTGAGACAGATAAAAAAACTAAAAAAAATTTGATGACAGACTTGTCAAGACCACGTGGGCTATCTTCGAACATCTGTATAGGGAACAATCGATACAAATTTTGTTATATTTGTATTGTAGTTTCAGTGTGTGATGCAGTAAATTGATCGTACCCCAATATTTACTTTGTCTCAACTGACTTCGTATGAAGTATACTAAGTTATTATTTCCATTTTTTGTAATATACCAATAAATGTACCAATAAAAAAAAAGAATGTAAAGTATTCGTGGATAACTGGTCTTTAAAACACTTGCTCTATTTCAAGCACTCCGGCTGTGCCGTCGTGCTTGCAAAATCGCGCGTGTTTTAAAGACCTTAATATCCACTTATACTTTAATATACTATTTCTGTAATACTACGTCAAAATGACATTTTTCTTTTAATAATATTTTTAGTTAAAAAATATAAGAAGTCGATGTAGGATGTGGTTGTAAATAAAATAGTATACAAACCTGGGTGAAAAGTTTCATTACTTTTTACACTCAATTATTGAAAAATGTTTAGCAACAAGATCGATTAAATTGTTTTAGCTGAAACGGTGGATCCCTTTTCCTCTTCTGGATATTCGAATCTGAGCTAGACATTATTTTAATAGGTTTGTTTAAAAACAAAATTTTGGGCACTATTATATCAAATTTATAATTTCAATCAGAAGCACCACACCAGAAGCAAAAACAATTTTTGATGTTTTTGAATTGTTATGTTAAGTTGTTAAGTTAACACTTTGTCTTCTGTACAAAAGTGCTGGCATCTCACAAAATACAAAATTGTACATATTTTTACAATGTTGCCGGCTTTGGTTCATCCTTAAATTAAGTTTCGATAAACTCCGTTTTGCTTTTTGCTTGTTTGTGTTGGTGAAACCCGATCGAGTTTTATCAACATTTAAATCTGAGTTTACTGAGAACCGAGTTTATGAGAACTTCGTTTGCGAGCCTTCTGGTAAAATCCGGCCTTATAAAATTAATTTTCTTTAAAGTTTATTAGCGAAGCCATTCTGTAGTCGATCTTCCGCCGATAAATGCGAAATTAATCTGTCTCAATCGGTTACCAAACTATTAGGCGATTAAAATTACACGAAAGTCCTCTTTTGCATTTTTTCGCATAAATTTTAAAATATTAAAATTCAAAACAGGACTACTCGTGTAATTTTAATTGCTTAATAATTTGGTACTTGGTTTAAATTTTTTACTCTTATTGTCCCGGGGACATGCAATAAAGTGGTTTTTATTTTTTTTTCTCGAAAACAAAGCAAGATATGAAAAAAATCAGAAGATAAAATAGTTGTATTTGTAGTTGCTTAATTCGAAAAAATACATAATTTAAAAAAAAGTCAGTGGCGCGCCATTTTTTTGTCAAAAATATTAGTTGGACTGTCTTCCGGGGCGCCACTGGACTTAATAAATTTAATTTAATTGGGGCTAAATTATCCTCTTGTTATTACAAACAGAATTGCCAAATTTCAACAAAATCAAATAAAAGAGTATGGAGATATTTACGAACATCCGATTTTTTAAAAAGTTTGACACCCTGTATCGTAAAAAGTATGCATTTTCGGACCCATGTTTATATGAACTTTTCTTCTTAAAATCACTTAAAGAAGCACCCCTTGGAGTTTGGCCACATACTTAAATAAAACCCTGTATTTCCGATTTAAAAAAACATATTGACTTGCGGTTTTCACAGATATTCTTATTAACTCTTCTTTTTACTTAGGTTTAAAACGTTATACCTTGCATTTAAAATTTTAGAGCAAAAAGAAGAAATTGTAGATTCTGCTAAATAGCATCGTAACATCTTTTAGATCAACTGAATATTTTATTTAGGTACTTGACAAAATAAAACAAATTTAGTTAGTTCAAATTTGTCAAATTCTGTAAAGTCAAACCAAAGTTCTGACTATTTTTTTATAGTAATACTTGTCCCCTCTTACCCCCTTAAACAATAAGGTAGAGTAAAACCAAAAGTTATTCAGAATTTTCTTTGCTTACTATGAAGATTTTTGAGAAAATCCCGCTTTTTGATTGGTTGAAACTTAAAAATATATTCCAGCAATTTCTCTTAGTCACTTTTATAATAAATATTTTTTTCCACAAACCGTACGGTCAACGGTTTCCCAGATACAGCTTGTGTCCCATTTTAGTTGTACACCCGGTACTTAATCCATTAAATTGCAGTTTTGTGGAAAGGTATTTACAAATACATAAACAAAATTTATGTACGATGCTGAAATTTTAAACTTATCACATTGTTTTAAATATTTAACATATTTTAAGGATATATAAAATATAACTACATTTCCTTTATATTTAAACAATTTATTTTAAAATTAAATACATCAGGGTGTTATATTAACAATAAATACCTAATTAACGAGCGTTTTAACCTGCATAATATACATCAAACATTGTATCCTTGTAACCTTAAAAAAGAAAGCTAAGCTGACATTTTTGGTATGTGCCAATTTAGAAGGCAAAAACAGTCTGTGCAAACAAGCTTAAGCCTTGTTAATAAATGCTGTGATAGTATGTCGGGTGTCCCCGATAATAATGTTCTCTACAGGATTCTCGTAAACCGTTAAATCCGACGTTTCGTTTTCTCACAACCACCATCAACTTTGTTTTTTGAAATAGTCGGAAAATTTGTTTATTGTCCATCCTCATTCCCAATAATTCAATAACGTATCATACCTACTATTAATAATACGTTTCACACTTAACAACTCGTCATCAAATTCATGTTAGTTAAACTATATTTTCTGTGTCCGTAACCTAAGCTAATTTTCAACTGTAACAGTGGGACTGAGTGGGATGTGTCAGGCACTTGTTTAAATAAATTATAAATACTTGCTAAATGGCAGATTGGGTTAATGTCATCGTTTAGGGAAGTGCAAATTAACTTGTATCTAATTTCTTTGAAGTGAAAGGGTTGTGTTTTTGAAGTTGTAAGATGTGGTTTCGGCAAGATGGAGCCCCGCCCCCTAATTCTCGCTATAATATGGAATATTTAACGGAATGCTTTACCAATAGATTAATTGCCACTAACGGCCCCATACCGTGGCCTGCGCATTATCCCGACTTTACACCCTTGGAGTTTGTTTTCTGGGGCTACCTTAAAAATGGACTGGAAAACCTATGAAAATACTGACCAATTTCAAGCTGCCATTTGAAGAATAACTCAAAGAATGTCAGAGAACGTAATGGATGAAATTGTATATTGTTGTTACTTATATTTAGAAAAAGAAGGTGGCCTTTTTGAAAATAAAATTATAAATAAATTTGATTGCCGAAAACACTGTTAAAGGTATTTAGTAAATCTGTTGTTTGAGTGGAAATTGTTGAACTTTTTTATGTGTAGCTAGGAATAAAATGGTATTTAATTTTAAGGGCAACTCATTTCTATTTGGGTTTGAAAACAAAGGAATGTTTATACAAGATAAATTTGCACTTATTCTTATTGATGAGTTTTTAAGTGCGAAACGTGTTATTGCTAGGTGTAATAGGTAATATGTTGTTGAATTTGGAACGAGGAGGGGAGTTTAAAAATAATAAAATAAAACTTTCCGACTATTTAAAAAAACACAAGTTAATTGTGGTTTTGAGAAAACGGAACCTCGGATTGAATATCTTATTACACCGACTAAAAAGTAAAGTAAAGAAGAAAAAATATAAACGAAATCGCGAAAATTCGGTTTTACCCAAATATCTTCTGAACGATTCGGAATTTTTTTATATTTGAAAACACAACTTTGCAGCATTTAGTTGTGCGCAACTTTTTTTCTAATTAAATCCTCTCTGTATCTTCTAAGGTTTACGAGATCCCTGTAGAGTGCATTCTTATTCGGGACACCCGGAACATCTACAAAAGGCAGTGTACGTGTATTCTTGTGGTTAATAACACTGTTTAATACTGTTCCATTGAACATTTAAAAGAGCCCAACGTTCTTTTTCATTTCTTGTTGTTTCCACCGCGGTAGCTTTTCGAACTCCATATATACCATTTTGAATAAACTAACAAAGTCGTCGTGTGTCAGATGTAACTAAAAATAAGGAAAGTATTTGATATTCTGTGTTAAGAATCAGGTAAGAATCTATTGGCCCTAATTAAAAAAAAAACTCCAAAACGTAGAACGAGAGACTCGAAGTTTTCTCTCTAATAAGGATACTTAATTGAAAATTACATAAATTTTTTTTAACCAATTAGAATGCTCCTTTTTGTTTACGTTGCTTATAGCAACAGGAGATTATCGCGATAATTTTGTTAGTTCCTATAAACTTAATGTAATTAATAAGTGATAATTTTTCTGTCAAAAATGAAGTGCTTTATATCTATTGGCAAAAGTCACTCGGAATAAAATCAAAATACATTTTGTTGCTAAATTATAATTTTTATTGATACTAACCAATTTGCTTTACATATCGAACACCGGGGTTAAAAGAGACACATAAAAAATTTAACTAAACTCATGGAAAATATTTTTTTTTAAGTTTCATTTGAAACTATGTAGACATGTAATTGCAGATGTTATGGTTGAAAACGAATTAATGTTCCTGAAATTTTAGTAATAAACCTTAGTTACTAATAAGTAAAATCAACTTCTATTGTAAAAATACAATGCGTCATATTGAACTAAACTGATCGAAAATATGTTTTTTTAAGTTTCATTTGAAACTATGTAGACATGTAATTGCAGATGTTATGGTTGAAAACGAATTAATGTTCCTGAAATTTTAGTAATAAACCTTAGTTACTAACAAGTAAAATCAACTTCTATTGTAAAAATACAATGCGTCATATTGAACTAAACTGATCGAAAATATGTTTTTTTAAGTTTCATTTGAAACTATGTAGACATGTAATTGCAGATGTTATGGTTGAAAACGAATTAATGTTCCTGAAATTTTAGTAATAAACCTTAGTTACTAACAAGTAAAATCAACTTCTATTGTAAAAATACAATGCGTCATATTGAACTAAACTGATCGAAAATATGTTTTTTTAAGTTTCATTTGAAACTATGTAGACATGTAATTGCAGATGTTATGGTTGAAAACGAATTAATGTTCCTGAAATTTTAGTAATAAACCTTAGTTACTAACAAGTAAAATCAACTTCTATTGTAAAAATACAATGCGTCATATTGAACTAAACTGATCGAAAATATGTTTTTTTAAGTTTCATTTGAAACTATGTAGACATGTAATTGCAGATGTTATGGTTGAAAACGAATTAATGTTCCTGAAATTTTAGTAATAAACCTTAGTTACTAATAAGTAAAATCAACTTCTATTGTAAAAATACAGTGCGTCATATTGAACTAAACTGATCGAAAATATGTTTTTTAAAGTTTTATTTGAATTTAAAACTATAAAGACATTAGATTTCAGATAACAAATTTGTTATTTAATGTGTGTACGTAGTTTTCAATGGCACTGGAAAACTTCCAACAGGCCAGCCGGTTTTTTGTTATTTAATGTTTCTCACATTTAAGTAATAAAAATGAGTTACTAACGGCTAAAATTAACTTTATTTCTAAAACTCTAATTAGTTACAACTAACTAAAGCCGCCGGAAATAAGTTTTTGTAGCATTTTCGCAAAAAAATTACAATAAGAAAAAACTTCAATTTATGAAATTTTCTTACCGAATCTCCCACGCAGCAGAATTAATTCCCAATCATTCTGCTGTTAGGGAGATTATAAGTGATAACTTTATTTTTTATTCATTATTCTACAGATCTGGGAAACGATTCTTTGGAGTCTCATTTTTATACTAAGAAGTGAATAAGTAATAAATTATTTCCAAGAGACGTTGCGTGGTCGGATTTCGTGTGCACTTCGCATAATCGCATAGGTGCAAATATGCATCAAAAGGAGTCGTTTGCCAGACCTGTAGGGTATATCTTATAGCTAATTCTTTGTCATTACATTTACCTCTTTAGTCAGTGGGTTAACTCTAGATGGAAGCCGCTCGTTTGGTTCTTTTAAAATAGATATGGGATATTTTTCGTAATGGTCGAAATCGCTTAGATCTGATTTGTCTTGAACGTGTCCATTCGAAACTTTTTGATCTGTATTTTTCATCTCTATTTCCTGTCTCACTTTGGCAAAAGTTTTATAATACTGAAAGAATATTACTTTTAAATAGGCTAACGCATAAATAATAACAAAAGTTATATACCTTCCAGAATTTTTGATCCCAACTAGGAAAAAATCCCTTGAAAGTTGGCGGTTCTTTTCCTTGCTTTATATGGATAACTGTCATATTCATATCTCGGTTGGAAGGATCTGAAATAATTAAAAAAAATTAAGCTTACGATATAGAAATAGTCCATACAACACAGTCAAGAAGCCGTAACTACCGTGCAAGCAAAAATTATTTGCATCAAAGAGGGCTTGGATTAAAAAACGTAGGGCTTGGTTTAGATCACAATGATATGGGGACGATATATCTAACCAAATCTAGGTTAAAATTTTGTCAAATTCATATTATGACATGATATGCCAAACTAATGAGTAATAAAATAAGTACCCAGACAAATACAAATTTATTTTTGTTGTTTACAAAATTAACAAAGTAAGAATATACAGAAAGAAAAAGAAAAATAATTACATAAATTGCTGAAATTGGCCACCGCCATGCTCTAAACATAAATTCACACGTCTCTTCATATTTTCGAAAGTGTTGACCAGCAGCTCTGGAGAAATGTTACCACATTCTTGGATAATCCTTTCTTTGTAATTGTTCTAAATTTGCAACTGGTGTTTTAAAAATAGTGTTCTTTAAATGAGGAAAAACGAAGTAATCCATAACCGTTAAACAAGGTGATCTAGGTGGTAATTCAATGTCTGATCGAAAACTGATCAATCTGTCGTCGAAAAAATTGCGTAAGTAGTTAATAGTTTCGGCGGCTGTATGGACGGTTGCACCGTCCTGTTGAAAATTTCCAAAACGTAGTTCGTCGTTAAGTAATTGTTCCATAAATGGATTTAAAATATTGTCTCTATACCGCTGTTCTGTAACTGTGCCATGGAAAAAAATAGGATTAACAATTCTTCTTAGCAGCTAACCAGACACCATCAATTTCTTAAGGGTGCAATGTGGACTCTACAAAAAATGGGAATTTTCACTACTCCACATGCGTGTATTCTGAGAATTCACATAACCGGAGAGGTGAAACCAGGCTTCATCCGAAATAAATGTCAGGTCTAATAAATCATTTCTTTCCAATAAATTTTGGGTAAACCATTGAGAGTAATTCCTGCGTCTTTCAAAATCTGCGGCTTGTATTTCTTGTAATACTTGCACGTTATAAGGAAATAAATATAGCTGCTTCTTAAGAATAGTCCTGCATATTCCATAAGAGCTTCCCACTTCTTGGGACAGGTGTCTTATACAATTTGCATTATTTCACGAACGTTTGCAACAAGTTTTTCTGTTCTAACAGATGGTCTTCCTGCTTTCGTTTTAATTGATTTCTGATTCTATTTGAAGAGACATGTCAAAATAAATTTTAAATTCTCATTGCCACTTTTTCTCCCCTACAAAATGGTTGAATAACATTTTTGATCCGACGTTTCGTTTAGTCACAACCATCATCAACTTTAATATTTTAAATAGTGGGAAAATTTTATTTTATGCTTAATAAATACTACGTTTTATTCTAAATTTAAAGGTATATCATACTTATTATTTATTGGACGTTTCGATATAGAAAAACACATCATCAATGAAAATAGGCACATTATGGTACCATTCTGGGTGCATAAATATGCATTCCAGAACTATCGGTTTCTTTATAATCGCGGTATTTGTCCGTTTTGTCATATTGTTATAATACTTATTGCAATCACAAAATTGTAATATTTTTTATTTGACAAATAAAAGTTTTTGAATTTGAATTTGAATTTGAATTATCGAAAATGTTTTTGTTTTTATTGTTGTATTTAAACACTAGTTGGGTTTTAAAACATTTTTTTTAAAAGAAACTTATAACAAAACATAAAATCTAATAAAACTTCTCTGAAAAATGCAACAAGTAGATAATAATTAATTTTAATTATTAAATACAATTATTTTTTATTTTTAAAAAATGCCTGATAATATTCAAACATAACGTACATTTAAATTCGGTATCATATGGGTGGCTATGAAATTGATTGTTCGCAAGTGTTTAAATAGTTTCTTTAGATCTGTCACTTAGTTACAGAGACCTGTTAGTTTTAAATTTGGTAATTATTATTATGTTTTTGCGCACAATTCTTATGACTCTCGATGTAACAGCAAACTATGACAAATTTTTCTTCGTTAGAATAATGTTCCATTATTTTAAATTTTACTGCACAATGCAACAGTTAAAAAAAAACATAACAATAATAATATCAATTACAGGTCTCTGTAACTAAAGAAAATATTTAAACAATTGCGAACGTCAATCAATTTCATAGCTACCCATATGATGCCGAATTTAAATGGTACGTTATGTTTGAATATTATCATGCATTTTTTTAAATAAAAAATAATTGCATTTAATAATTAAAATTAATTATTACTTGTTGCATTTTTCAAATAAGTTTTATTATATTATGTTTTGTTATAAGTTTCTTTAAAAAAAATGTTTTAAAATCTAGTGTCCAGTTAAAAACTAGTGTTTAAATACAACAATGAAAACAAAAATATTTTCGATAATGTGCCTATTTTCATTGATGATGTGTTTTTCTATATCGAAACGTTTAATAAATAATAAGTGTGATAAACCGTTAGATTTAGAATAAAACATAAAATTTATTAAGCATAAAATAAAATTTTCCGACTATTTAAAATAACAAAGTTGACGATGGTTGTGACTAAACGAAACGTCGGATCAAAAATGTAATTAAACCATCTTGTATGGGAGAAAAAGTGGCAATGAGAATGTAAAATTTATTTTGACATGTCTCTTCAAATAGAATCAGAAATCAATTAAAACGAAATCGCGAAAATTCGGTTTTATCCAAATATCTTCGGATGCATTCGGATTTTTTAAATTTGAAAACATGACGTTACAGGCTTCAGTAATGCGCAACTTTTCTCTAATTTAACCATCTCTGTATCTCCTATGGTTTACGAGATCCCTATAGAGTGCATTCTTATCTGGGACACTGTATAGAGTATAGAGCATAGAGAAAAATGAATAAAATTTTTACGGTTTTAATTCTTTAAATTTTAAATTATTTACTAAGAAAATAATTAAAGTAAATACGCTCTCTAATAAAAACACGCGAAAGCACTGACCCACTTAACAGCTGGTTCGATCAGTCGAAGACGGTGTGACTGAAGGTAGACTGGCAAATAAAGTAACTGAAAAATGGGAGGACGCAAGTCTGTTAGCGATCAAACTTAATGCTTTCGATGCGCAGCGTCTTTTTAATATTTTCTAAAAACGTTTTGTGACACTAGGAAGGTTTGTTCGTTATGAGGAATTAGGATAAAAATTCGATTACAGTGAAAAGTCCCATTCTGGTTGGAATAACTGCAGAAAAGGTATTTTGAATAACCCCCCTTAATTATGGTCGCATTAAAGGTTATGAAGACATTTTACATTAATTCAGCAAAGAAAAATACTACCAAAGGCAATGGAGTGTAAGAGAGTAATTGTAAAAAATAAATTAAGGATTTATGCCTCTCGATGTTATGGGTACTCTCAACTAAATTGTGCCTCTTCCTGTATGTTTATTCAGTGAATTCATGTAAAACGTAGGGTTCTACTCACCAATTATCTTTCTGCAGTTGTTCCAACACATGCATATTTCCTCTGATGATGATGTACGTTACTACGTTATCTATTACCTACTATCTAACTTACCATCTATTTCTGTTTACCTATAGTAAAGTTCTACGTAGGTATAGGAATTATAGGAACTAGTAAAAAAAAATTGGAAGTTCTGATTCTAGAAGCTTACCATTTTGAAGATATTGAAGAGCTGTTTGAATACTAAGCCTTTGATCATCCCGAGGACTTAATTTACCAATCCAAATATAAAGCGTCTCATTCGTATCCAATAGCATAACATTTTCCGGCAGTAGATCTTTTTGTTGAAAGAATATGATTTCTTGAGCTACAAGATTAAAACATACAAATTAAGTAAAGTTGGTTCCTTTTCTCGATTTTTCTCTGTTGGATACCGTAATGCAAATAACACAGTTTAAACAAGTTATACGTACTGCTATCTACGATACACTTACACAAGGTATGCCATTGCTTTTGTCATTGAATATCAAACTATAAGAAGGCCATATGAGCCGAGTTCCTAAATCTGCTACGTTAAATTCATAGATGGCACAATGAGTTCATCAACAAGAAAGCGACTAGCCTTTTCACTGCTAACTTAAAACATTGTTGCCGCCTGTCTGTTTGACTTGCTGCATGAGTTTTTTAAATTTATTTTTATAGCTTATCGTAAAACTTGATTTCACATAAGTACCTACACCTATCCTAGATTTAAGTAGCATACATTTATTTTCCTACCTATAGTATAGTTTAGAGTTCTAGACTTAAAAAATGTCCCTATTTTTAATTGCTTTGTAGCTTATAATATTTTCAACCTTTTGACATCCCAACGTTAATTACATGAAAACATATTGACCGCCATGTATTCTATTTCTAATAGAATTAAATGACGACTCTCACTATTCAATACATACCTAGGCCTAGGCTACAACGTATATGTTGGGTAAAATATGAATGTTAAAAATGCTTATATCATTAAAAATTCCCATAAAATACGATATGCGGCAACACCACGACATCACATCAGTTAATTTGAGACATCTGTTGCCGAGGCGCTGCATTATAACGACAGATTTAAGGTTAGAGTTACGTTCAACTCCACAATGGCGGCCAAACCAGCTCCAAGACGTCTAAAACTGGGTTGTCAACTTTTCTCGGACATCCATCATTCTTATATAGTTTGATATTCAATGCTTTTGTGCATATATTTTTCATCTTTCCAGAAATTTTATGTCACTAATATATAAAGACCGGTGCTCCAAGTTTTGTCTTGCGTGTTGCAATGCCCACGAATGTTTGAATTACGATTCCTAATTAACATACACCGTATGTGTATGTGTACCGTACACCTATATTCTTAAAAGCGATCTGTGGTAGTTACGTACCTTCGTAGTTTCGACAAGTGTTACAGAAAAATAGTCTCGGTGGTCTCGGATCGTAATCATTTCGAATCAATTGAGTTGTATAAGCGATCCGTCCACCAAGGAGGCTAAAGAAGTCGTCTTTTTCTTTTCCTAAAATAATATGAAATCGTACAAAATGTTTTATGGTTCGAAGCTTTTGCAAATTTGGTTTTATAATTTTTTATTTTTAACTGGCCAGATCATATGATATCATATTAAAAAATTAAAATATATTGAGTTAAATACATCTTACAAAGTGTTTGAAGAACCCCCTCTGCCCCCCTTTCGCTGACATTGTGTTTAACCGGAAAATAGAACCGAGTTCGAGATGAGCTAGGAAGATCAAATTTTCCATACATCTAGACATCCTTTCAATATGTAGAAAAAATCGCTACTAGTATCGCAATTTATGTCGTAACAAATATAAGAATAATTATGTCATATCAATCACATAATGTTCTCAACGTCCCAATGATCCCCCCGTTATCCTAAAATAACTAAACAACTAAACATAAATAACTAATGCATTAACACACACCTTCTAATGTTATTTCAAAGTCTTTTCCAGCAAATCCTTTGGCCATTTCTCTTTGGTCTCCGGTTGAATAGTTACCACACCATATATAATATCTTTTGCCTCGCCTCAATAGGAAGCAAGAGTTTGAGTCTAACGAGGACGCTTTATATTCGACCTGTTCAGCTTTTGCACTGTAAGTTGTTGAACCGTATACACGTAAGATGTACTGGTTTGGATTCTTCAGATTTTTACCACTTTCTGTAAAATATTTTATAAACTCTGATTAGGTATATATTTTTTAAATTTGATTTTACGAGTCTATATTATAATATAATTGAATATTTCTAGTGGTATTTTGTGGCACCCAAATGCATGCATATCTTTATAAAACTTTAATCTTTGAGGAAAGTACCTTGTCGGACTTCCATTGTCTTTATTTTGTTACTTAACGCAACGTTTCGGTTAGTTAGTATCTCTACCCGTTTTCAAGTGTAAACTAAATTATAATTCTAAGGCTACTGTCTTAAATACTATCCATGTGCAATGAAGCTTGATGACTCCGCCTACGTGCTTATTAAAGTGTGAAGTTTGAGCTGTTGGGTTTTGACAAGAAGAGGTTTCCAGATATTGGGGATATCTCTACTTGGTTTACTAAATATATGGGTATTTTGATTCATAAAAGCTGTTTCTTTGAATTTTCGTTTTCTCCAGTGCTGTTTCGTGTCCACAACCTTGGCTTCTGACCACTGTATATTATGTTGGTTGATCCATACATGTTCCGCTATACCTGATCTGGAAATTTCACCTCTTTGAGTATATTTCATATGTTCTTTAAGTCGTACGGGAAGAGGTCTTTTTGTTTCTCCAATGTACGCTTCGCCACACTCGTAAAGGATTCGATAGATACAATTTTTTGTGTTTTCATTACGGGGGGGTTTTACTTTTGTAAGAAAGCTTCTAAGCGTATTTCCGGATTTGAAGGCTGTTTTGATATAGTTTTTGGTTATCCTTCTAATCTTTTCAGAAATCCCCTTGAAGGTAGTATTGTAAGAAATGCTTGCTTTTTTTTCGTTTCTGTATTAGTTTTTACTTCGCGATTTTTAAGTTTTGAGATGATATTATTGATATTAGTTGTGTTAAGTAACAAAATAAAGACAATGGAGGTCCGAGAAGGTTATTTCTTTGATATTACTTTATTGTCTACCAGTTCTACCACCTTCAAACAAACATTAATCTTTGAGTCTGTGCAAAACACAAATGTACAAAAAATTCTTCAGTATCTTCCAATAAACAACCACTTTTAAAATTTATTAATTTTTAAGGAATTTACGTTACTCAAAATGTTAATTTTACTTTGATAGAATATTTTGAGATAGCGCATTTGTTTTTGGGAACATTCGAACAATTACCTACTGTTTTGCGTTAAAAAAGGTTGAATTTATAAATTAATAAAATCAGGATTCGGTTTCAGCGTCAAAGAATACTCCGGAATACAGTAGGTACTATAATAATATGGCAAGCCTAAATTACTTACTAGGTATTGATATAAAGAAATGAGTACAAACTGGACTTGACGCGAGTTTAAAAGAAATCGACAGATTCAACGTTGCCAAGTGTTAACTTGTTGAGCACGATTCGCCGCATTCCCCCTCCATAGCAGCACATACGTTCGACCTGAAATTTTCAGGTAAGCGTAGGGTGAAAAATCTGCTGGTGTTTTAGAATGATTTATTATTCGGAAAAACAAAAGATTAAAATTATTTTATTGTACGCGAAGGCTGAGAGTGCAGAGGAATTAAGCGTTTTGCATTTTTGTATCCAGACCAACCTGTCCCAGGACCCAAAACTATCTTAAATATTTTTGATAGATTTAAAAGGTTGCGCAATCTGTGAAGGTTATTTGCATTTTCTAAAAGAATTGTCGAAAAATATTGTCTCTGACATTTTAAAGAATGTATTTTGATTTTGAAAAACATTAATTCACTGAAGCTAGCTGGCATTTGAGTAAACTTTACAATACACGAGTGGGAAAATCAAACCAGCGACCGATGGAACCCTACTAAAGGGAAAACAAATACACTTATTTTCACCTAATTACCATCAAAATCAATTCCTCTGCCTTTAAAGATGGTTAATTTTCCTTTAAACAACTGCAAAAAGTGTGCCGGCTCCCTCCCTTGGATAATTCTTGCTTGGAAACCTATTACTCCAAGTTCTTCGTCTATCTCGTCAAGTTTCAGTGTTGTTATATTTATTTCCTCTTGGGAAGCATTAGATCCCTGAATTGAAATAAAAAAGTCAGAATAAATAAATAATAAGTAGAATACAACTAAAATAATAAGTAGAATAGTTTGATGCCCCAGCAGACTCTGCGTTTTAAAATAGCATCTCTGGGCAAGTCCTAATATTTCATGTGGTGAATCATTTTTTTCACTAGAAAAAAGTTGGCATCGATTGAAAACATTAACGCCAAAATAGGAAAGTTGCAAATGATAGTCGATTTTTGTATACCTACGTTTTGTTAACGTGTTCTGTTTAATTTGTTGTTATTTTTGTGCTGTTTTGTAATATTTAAACTTTAAAAACAATAGGAATTGAGAATGACACCGTGTCTAGTGCAAAATTGTTTTGATAGTGAGAAAAGTGCGGGACGGAATATTTCTCTTCACAGGTAAGCATGGTGTCGACAGGTCCATTGTTTTATCAAGATATATAAATAGTATAATAAAGAAATTTAGTCAGTCAGTCAGTCTCTTGCTAATTACATATATAGAATAGTAGGTATAGATATAAATAACATATTAAATAAATTTAAAAAACATCATAATATCCTTTATATGTTCTTTGTTTTGATTTTTTATAACAATAACAAAAAATAATAATTTTAAAAAAAACTTACAATCCAACAATACAGTAGATGTTTTTCCTCGCGAACAGTATGATAGCTGTACAGGACTATGTAACAATCACTAGAGAAAAAGCAGCTGTGTCTTTCTGGAGGAATTTCAACTATTTTTGACGTTTTTATTCTCCAAACTGTTAATCCCCCAGATCCGTCATCTATTAATTGTGTCTCTGCAGCTAAGCTAGGTCGTTCTTCCATTGTTATTGGATCGAATTTGGATATTAACATCGGCATTTTGGTACCTTAAATATTTATAGAATATTGTTTTACCATGGTTTCTTATACATTATTCGTATCTATTATAAATGCCGCAAGTTTATTGTAATACTGATATGATCTTAATAGACCCTTAAATAAAAAGGTATGTAAGCTAATTTTCTTTTTCTTTTTTAAGGCATCGTACTAATTGCAACACATGTGACACACAAAGCTCACTGTGCACTCGACGGCACCATAAAATGAACTGAGTAGGGGTGTAGATGCGGGCGAGGGGCTGTGATATTTTTGTTTCCTTAATTAATACCTTTCTTCGTCTGTGCTTCGATTGGCCATAAAGTGAGACATACCAATAATATGATAGGACAGAGATGCGAAGAATAATTAATTACTTAACTGCATGAAATGAAAAATACGTAAAATAAATGCTCTGTACAACCCAAACGAAACTCCGAATGTAACTGAATCCTGAATTTATGCCGATGAAGCGAGGCGATGAGGTAACTTCATCAAACGTCGCCAGCACAAATGATACCATCTCTTTCGCCGATACTTGGTTACGCTATGCGTTGTCCACGCCGGCAACACTAATTGATCTGTTGTCCTTATTGAGGGCATCGAAACATATTATTTACTCTTTCATACTAACATAAAATGTCACTGTAACTTGGAGTTTGCCAGTACGGTATATTATCTGGACATTGTGGGAACTAGACCACAACCACCTTAAAAAGAAGCCATAAAGTGACATCGGGCAACGCCGCATCAGCTAGGAGTTGCGGATCCACAAGCTATTATATTGACGCGCGGCAACGGGCGAGTTTTGTACTCTTTCAAAGCGTAAAACCCAAACCCAAAATTCAGAAGTATTAATTTTTTATGAATAATTACTGATTACTGAGGTCGTCAAAACTTTTTATAAAATCTGATTGCTTGAAAGCTTGATTAAGTTTTGAGAGGTACGCTCTTGTTGTTCCTCGCTTCTCTCCGCTGGACTTTTTCTAAGATTGAGAACAGTTTTTGACAAGTAAGCAGGCAAATTGGGATAAAAGCACGGAACAGCTAGCTGTTAAATTTAGTCTCACTTTAGTTGGAATTTTTTTTGTGGTGCCATCGTCCATCAGGCAATATATCACTGTGGACAAAATGCTTAGCACCAACTACAGAATACTGTGTGGGCGACCAATTAGCTCTTGGAATGGCTTTTAGCCATATAATTTTCAGATTTTTATCTTTTGGGAAGTGAAAAACTGATACACTCTCTTCACCTGCTTTTAAAACACTTTTATAGTCAGAGTTACACCCAGGAATACAGCAGGGGCTTGGCATATGTTGATAAATAAACAAACTAAAAGAAAAAAAAATAGTACTTACCTAAGTACCTAGGTATCTAGAGGTATCCGACCTACTTACGAACTATCTCTACTAGTGAGTTTTTAAACTAATTCGCATATTATACCTTCAAGCTAAATAAACACTTCAATATTTAATAAATTACCTTTTTTACAATTACATTACAACACAATAAAGTTTATTCCAAAGAGCTAACTATAAAAAACAAAAAACACAACTTTTAAATAAAAACAAATAAAATTCTGCCACCATTATAAATACCCGTAAACAAACCGCCGGCCGGCCAGGCTGTTCGATTTCTCACTTTATTAATGCTATTAGATTACAGCAAACCTGCACCAAAAATGTTCACTAATATTTTGTAGAGGTTCTTATAGCAATCATGTCACTTAAATTTTCTATTAGATATCAATCAAAAACCGAATAAAAATACAAATTAATACGAAAAACCGCAAAGTTATCACTTACGTCTCGCCATACTAAAGCATGGATAACCTCAAAAAAGTCAGGTGACACATCGATGGCTGAGTGTGCAAACCGTCTAACTCCACTTTTTATGAAAATGTCGATTTTTGTGCAAATAGTTAGCTTAATGTTAGATCTATGGATACCCAAACCAGATTACTCCAAATAATTACGGTTTTCTTTAAAAACCACCGCACGTAAAGCGTCTAACTCCATGACCTACAATTATGAATACGGCTGCATACGGCAAAACATCTAACTACAGCATTTCGCGCCATTTTACACGTGAAATAAAAATGGAGTTAGCTGTTTTTCAGTTATATATTATGCATTTTGTAGAAGTCAGAATCGTGTTTTTGCCCTCCTGTATTTCTATTTTTGGAGTTAAGACAGTTTGCACTCTAAGCCATCGACATGAATCTTCAAGCAGTGTAGTCGATGTTTCTGTTCCACGGCTTCTTTCAAGGTGTTGTGACTAGACGGTCATGCATAAATCCATAATATCAAGCACCAGAATGGCTTACACTGGCTTTGAATAAAAATAAGGCTAAGGTAGCGAATTAAAAAATTTTCGATTTACTAGTCATAGAAACAGTAGGGTACCATAAAAGTTGCATAAAATTTTTATTTCTCACCAGTATGATTACAGCACTCGCATAACTTTCATATTTATGAGAAGTGAGGGCTCGTTATTATATTTACTTACATTTTCCTTGTGGCAACTCAGTTTTCCACAACTTGAATAGTAGTTTGAATTCCGCCGGTTCCCTTCCATCTAATACTCTAGTTACTTTGGTATTACTAGGATACTTCTTCTTTTTCACAAATCCTCTCGCATTTCTTAGAGCTTCCGTTTTTTCCTTTTCATTAACTCTTTTTCCTACCCATACCCAAATGCCTTTTACTTCTTGATCGATAATAAAAACATCCTTAAAATTAATTTTAAAAACAATAAAAATGAAATATAATAAATAGCTTTTAGCTATTATTTAAAAACACATAGGTACTTATGTTCCGAATTGACGGCCGCACCGGTTACCGAGTCGCTGTATGTGTCAGCACCCTTATACATTCTTAATCTTATTTTTTATTCTTCTTTGAAAACTTTTTATCTGGAGTTATATTACTGATATTAAAGTTTGTTTTGTTAAATATTTATAAACTTGTATTAACAGTTTTAAAAAACAACCTAAACTATTTGCTGAGCTTAATTCAAATTTTTATACAATTTAAAAACCATAATCATACTACACGTCATAAAAATGATATAACCATAAAACCTAAAATAAATAAGTCCATAGGACAAAAAAATTTCAAATATTTATGTTTTTATTTAAACGATTATTTACCAACAAAAATTAAAAAAATTATTTCATTAAAAAAATTTAAAGTCGAAAAGTTTGAAAATATTTTTAGAAATGCTTTAATTAATTAATATTGTTCTAAATAATTTATATAAGTAATATTTTTTACTTAAAAATTATAAATTAATAATTTTATTATAGGTAATATATTTCTTCAAAAAAGCTGGGTTTTTACTATAAATTAACATTTTTACTTTAAAAAACTTGATTTTTAATGCATATTTATGATTTATGATTTTACATACTAAAACAAAAAATAAGATTTGCCCCTAACAAGCTCAGCTTCAGGGGGATTGAAGAATAAGTTTATCGGAGACAACATAAACATATTTATTATATTATTAAATTTTAAATAAACTTATTATTATATTATATTAAAAGATGATTATTTGCTTAGCTTGTCTCATTAGTTACCTAAACTACCTACATTATTTCTCAGACATATTAACTCACATCGGAAGATAGATCATTTTGACTAAGCGGACCACTCTTAATTTCTGCCACCCTATATTTCCCATTGTTTTCCGAGCATTTATAAAGTCTTAAACTATTTTTTGAATTTTCTACGTCGCCATTTTTGCCAGCGCTTTCAGGTAAGACAACTCTTTTCTCTAAAGGTAAATATTGGCTGAACTGCTTTTGCATTTCATGGTCAATTGTTTTTTCATAACCGTCGTCAAGAAATACGATATTTGGTACTTTACATTTTTCTTTCATATCTTGCGAAATCTGAAATAGTATCAAATTATCATAATTAGGTATGTACAATATTACCATCTATAGTAATTAGCTCACTTCAAAGATCGCTTTTAAGATTATGTATATTATTTAAGTATGAAAAAATATATTATAAGGAAGTATTATGTGCGAAACTAAAAAAAAATGTACCTTGCTATGGTAGAAATAATGATCAGCTACCTATAGATGGCACATGTCATTTATAAATGCTATTAAAATGTGTTGACTACATCGTTTGTATGAGGAAGGAGGCTAGGTGGAGCCAAGAGTGGGGATTACGCTACATTTACCTTTAGCTAAACGCTTGGTTTCTCACCAGCGGCACTTCATTTCGGGGTTCAAAGTAAAATATAAGCCTAAACTGCCAGAAATTTAGAAGTTCAATACAGTAAACTGCAAAACCCCGAATACCCGTCCAGTGTTACCTGTACCGTGATCTGTGATGTAAAATTATGGTACGGTACTGCTAAAATGATATTGATATGAAGATAGTGCCAGAAATTATTGATTTTCTTTTAACTTATTTAGCTGAAAACTTGGGTAAAATACTTAAAGTATTCTAATTTGAAAATCGTTTTTTTTTTTTGAATAGGAAGCGCAGCGGCACTCTAACGAAAGGGGCACAGTGCGCCCTTAATGACCCTCAGCCCATATTTGTTTTTGTTTATATCTATTTTCGGTATAGGTACAGGGTGTCCGGGAAACTGTGGGCAATCTCCCAGATATGAAAAAAACGCGTCAAAAGAATACTACAAGTTCATATAAACTTTTTTCGTATCGGCCTCCTCTTCGGAGATATGGGTAAAAGAGCTCCCATAGAATTAAGTTTTAGACACATAATTATTAAATCAATAGGTATATTTCAATTTTTTTTTTCATATGATGTATACCAGGTATGACCCTTCAAATTATTATCCCAGAAAGTGTTGCGAATTACTCGCAGCTGCAGGGACGGGCTAGCTGTGACACTAATGTGCCAATTGTTTTACGCCCTAGTATGATACAAACTTTGGACAACGTTTTTTACATACCTATAACTATTGACTAAAAATTAAGTACTCTTTTACGTATTTATCGTATTTCGATAAAAGATACATCTTTGTTCCTATAAATTATAATTGTTCACTTTTAACTGCTTAATATTAATATATGATAGCGTTCGTGGCGTTTTATATACCTTTGTGGCATGACGTTTTTCCTCTGCATTGGCCGCTCTACCAAGCCAAACAAATATGGTTTGTGGAGTTTGGAAAATAAATACATCAGAACTGCGAAAGTGTTCCCAAGACAATTTGCTCATTTCAATAAGCGCCGGTATGCTTTTTCCGGCAACTTGGTATAATTTTGGATGTTCTTTATTTCCATTCAGTATGACTTCCGGTTTAATTATCCTAAAAAAAATTTTTCTAGGTTTTATTTGATACTAGCGTGTACCCGGCCTGCGTTGCAGCCCGGCATTATACAACGTGAGATAATAAGGCGAACAAACCCGAACAAACCTCAAACTCAACCGTTTGCCGGCCCGTCCACAATTCACATCCATGCATAAAACATAGTCTGTCTTCCTCTATTCCGGCTTCGGATCGATCGTTGAACGGGCCGGGGACCGGTTAGGTTGGGTCGTTCGTTCTCCCTACTCTAATTTATCAGTGTTTCTCTATAATAATATGCATGTATTATACATAAAAACCTTCCTCTTGAATCACTCTATCTAATAAAAAAAAACACTTCAAAATCCGTTGCGTAGTTTTAAAGATTTAAGCACATAAGGACAGGACGGGCGATAGCGACTTTGTTTTATACTATGTTAAGATTAATTAAAAAAACTACAAACTGTTTTGCAAGACCAGTTTTAACTAAAATAAAAAATTATTTGAATGATTAATTGAGAGGATATTGTACAGATTCATCCAACCAGGACTGAACAGGGCCTATTTTTTGAGTTTCCCTAATTTCAGAAAATAATATTTAAATTTCAGGACCGTATTAAATTTTGATCTGATGGTGATATCTGAAAACCGAAACGCCCTTTTATAAATTAGAAATTTTCTTTAAACGCGTCGTAAAAAGGTACCTATAGGAAGTCCTTTCCAGTTTTAAATATGCTTAGGTATAAGTAAAGTGACAAAAAAACAAAAATGGAAAATGAAGTTCTCTATTTTCGGAAGAAAGTAGTAGTTGAATTTTCTTGATTTCTCACAAGAATTAACTTAAGTTCCAAATAACATTTGCGGTATCTTTTAATTCTTTTATAGTCTCTGAGATCCCAATGGTGAGCTTCGAATTTGGGAAACAAGAGTTTTAAATCATCACAATGCATTAATTAACGAAACGTAATAGTAGTTATTAATGATACTAGTTCGATATGAACACTATAATGAAACGTGTGTAACGTTAAACCACGAGGCGTTAGCCGAGTGGTTTAATTGCACAAGAGCACAAGTTTCATTAACAAAGTTCATATCGAACGTGTATCATTCAAAATATAATCTACGACAGTGCAAATAGATTTTATTCGTCTAAATTTCATTGATATCAGATAACGTTTTCGTAATTTTAAAAATTTTCAGGTGTCCATATTAGTCGATATCATGGTCAGATTATACCTACTTATATCGACCTTATTATACCGTGTCATGGTAACCGCATTTTTGATTGTTTCAATTTTGATTTTGACAACGTCATTATTGCCGTCTAATTTTCTATTGTATGCAAAGTGTTGCCCAAAAATAATTTAAATATGGGAGATTCTGAATCCAAAAGTGTCCGTTCGGATGTTTACAATAAATAAATGCAATCCGTTTTTCTAAGTAATAATAACAAATAAATAGTTTGCACCGACGTTCTTTTTGTTTTTGTATCTTAACATTTGGGTGTTATTATGAATTCATAATGGCACTGAGTGCTATTATAAAGGTCATAATGACATGTAAATGATAATGCTAAATACGTCATAATGGCACTGTCGTAGAATATAGTTATTAATGATACTAGTTCGATATGAACACTATAATGAAATGTGTGCAACGTTAAACCACGAGGCGTTAGCCGAGTAGTTTAATTGCACAAGTTCCATTAACAAAGTTCATATCGAACGTGTATCATTCGAAATTTAATCTACGACAGTGCAAATAGATTTTATTCGTCTAAATTTCATTGATATCAGATAACGTTATCGTAATTTTGAAAATTTTCAGGTGTCCATATTAGTCGATATCATGGTAACCGCATTTTTGATTGTTTCAATTTCGATTTTGACAACGTCATTATTGCCGTCTAATTTTCTATTGTATGCAAAGTGTTGTCCAAAAATAATTTAAATATGGGAGATTCTAAATCCGAAAGTGTCCGTTCGGATGTTTACAATAAATAAATGCAATCCGTTTTTCTAAGTAATAATAACAAATAAATAGTTTGCACCGACGTTCTTTTTGTTTTTGTATCTTAACATTTGGATGTTATTATGAATTCATAATGGCACTGAGTGCTATTATAAAGGTCATAATGACATCTAAATGATAATGCTAAATACGTCATAATGGCACTGTCGTAGATTATAGTTATTAATGATACTAGTTCGCTTTGAACAATATAATGAAACGTGTGCAACGTTTTAATTTAACGGTTTAATTGCACAAGTTTCATTAACAAAGTTCATATCGAACGTGTATCATTCGAAATTTAATCTACGACAGTGCAAATAGATTTTATTCGTCTAAATTGCATTGATATCAGATAACGTTATCGTAATTTAAAAAATTTTCAGGTGTCCATATTAGTCGATATCATGGTAACCGCATTTTTGATTGTTTCAATTTCGATTTTGACAACGTCATTATTGCCGTCTATTTTCTATTGTATGCAAAGTTTTTGTATCTTAACATTTGGATTTTATTATGAAGGTCATAATGACATCTAAATGATAATGCTAAATAGGGGAGAATGGCCCAAAATGATCCCCCTAACGGGAAAATTCCTCGTAAACCGAGTGTATGATTTAGGCAGATCCATAATCATAGTTATGGGATTCCCCAATTCTTATGCTTTCAGATTTGGATGCGCAGAGTGTTTACTAAAAAAACCTAATACCTAATGTTATTTATATAATTATGAACTTGGTCAAAAGGATCATTTTACCCTACCTGGTTGGGCAAAATGATCCCTTAAGGTAGGGTAAAATGATCCCACAATTTAATTTAAGATAAAATGCAAAATTGTTGATTATAAGTCAATATTTACAAAAACAGATAGGCCGTACTTTATTATTTAAGAAGAAGAGAAAACAGTAAGAAAATACAAACATTCTTATCATAAAACTAAAAATAAGAAAACTTACTAGACCAAAAAATTCGGGTAAAATGATCCCGGAATCGTTTTACTCTACCTCATGAGGGATCATTTTGCCCGAATGTGCTAGAATTACTAACCGCCATGTTTATCACTTAGTCGTTGAGTTTAAAAACTTTACAAATATCCTAAAATATAGCTAAAGTAATAAGCTTCTAAGAAATATACTACATTTTAATATTCCTGTTATCTGTCAAAAGCTGTTACAAAAGTCTGTAGGTACGTACCTTAGATCAGAACAAGCAAAAATCACTTTTTTATTGATAGCGCACCAACCGCTAAGTTTCGATTCAACTGACAAGCACAACTCGTCGAAAGACAAGGAAGGTATAGTGGCTTATGAAAACCATAGATGGCACCATCCGTATTAAAGATAATAGGGGGGGATCGTTTTGCCCGCTGGGATCATTTTGGGCCATTCTCCCCTACATCATAATGGCACTGTCGTAGATTAAAATATTAGCGATTACCTGTATCCATTTTTAAAATAACTTAAAAATCGAGTGCTTTCATTCCCTTGCGTTTCCCGATGTTGAATCGAACACGAGCCAAGAAAATGATCCAATTCCACAGTTTTGTAAGCTGCTACGCCAGATTTTTCCGGGGTGGTGTTGCTGCCAAGCCAGAAGTGAATGTGATATTCTATGTCTTTTCCTTTTACTTCTCTGATCTAAAATGATGAAAATTTTCTCGCTTATTGTAACAAAGCGACATTTAAAAATACTTTTCTGGAATTTGTGTTTATATCAGGGTTTGCGGGTTTATAATAATAATAATAATAATAATGACGATGATGTCTTTATTTCTGATTCAAGCAGTAAAAATAAAAATATTACAATTCAGAACTATAGAAAAAAAAACGGTTACAGCTTAACATCAGAAAAGGCGACGTCCAGATATGCATAAGATTTATGTTATCCACCCTAATCGACTTAACCTCAAAATCAACATATCATAATAAAAAAAAAACCTTAAGAGTAGGTACGCGCGTAATATGATAAGAGAAGAGAAAAAAATGTTTTGTGCCTTTTTATCTTGCAGCTTGCTTGGCGCTATTTGCTATCTAACAGAACAAATATATGATGCACTTAGATAATTAAAACCCTTGTATTAGAATTTTTCTAGATTTAGCAAAAGCCTTTATTAATACAGTTAGCCATAATTTACTGTAAAAAAGTTTGAAAATATTGGATTCACAGGAAAGCAATTAGAATTAATTAAAAATTATCTGAAAAATAGACCAACTTATATTCAAATAGATAAAGAAAAAAGCTATCCAAAAGTATTTAAGTATGGTGTTCCTCAAGGAACAATTTTAGGACCATTATTTTTTAATATTTATATTAACGACTTATTTAGTATAAATTGCGATGGACAAATTCATAATTTTGCAGATGATACTACAATTTTTTATACCGATACAAATTGGGAAAACTTAAATAATAAAATTAAAAAAGTTTTTAAAATTAGAAAAAATTGGTTTGATAACAATTTATTAACAATTCATTTTAATAAAACAAATTATATTCCTTTTACTTTAAACCTAAATAACCTACCACGAAATATGAACAGTATTCAAATAAATGAAGACATTCAAATTTTTTAAGTTAATAAAATAAAATATTTAGGAATTATTTTTGACAGTAAATTAAATTGGAATTTTCACATAGTTAACATAATTAAAATATGGGAAAGAAAGAAAAACTCAAAGTCTTCCTCCACAAAGTTTATTAGAATAAAAATATTCAACACAAGTCTCTACATGTTTCGAACGTAGAAACGTTCATCATCAGGAGACAGAAATTATATTTGGTGCTGATGGTTTTAGCAAAAGAGAAAATGGTGTCGAACCTTAATGGAGCTTTTATTTAATAAAACTTAATGTTTTAAGTAGACATGATATAAAGAAACTTGAAGAAAGTTTAACCATACTGACTATGTGAGAAGTCAGCAAATGGGGTCTAGACCAACCAAATAAACTGGGAAAGAAAAAACCTTTTCTAAAAAGGTGTCGAAAGTTATTTTTTAAAAATTTGTTATTTTATAAAAAAAAAAAGGACATTTAAGTGGGTATGTGTCTATATGACATTGTGGGGAAAATTTTTTTGAAGAAAGTAAGGTAATCTGTAAAGAATAGAAAATGAAATTAAAATTAAAAATCAAATTTAGCTGAAAGAATTTTTGAAAATTATTTTTGGTAAAAAGTAAGTACTTACAAATGGAAGAACCATAAGGTGTTGGTTAGTGGGGTACTGAGTTTTCAGGCTCAGTAACCCCGTGTGGGTTTTAATTTAAAAACCGTAAAAATTGACAAAAATTTGTACATTTTTTGAAAAATTTAAAGGAAAAGCAGCTGTACGCTAGGGGTCGAGAACAATCGATAGCCTATCGATAGTTTGTGCTATCAAATGCCATCAATATTTTTTTTAAACTATCGATAGTTTTCGATAGTGGTTCACATCATACATCTCTATTAATAACATGAACATTTGCATCCACAGGCATAGTAGCGCCACTAAACGCTATAGATGGGGCTTCCCTTGGCCCGCAGTACCTCAGGGCTATGTTGTGTTCACAAACTTAAAATGTTTAAAAATAGAAGAAAGGTGTTGAATATAATATAGGATGCGTCCTTTAATTCTCTGGTGACTATCGGTTGTATGCCGTCTTAAAATCACATTTCTTCATAAGAATTTATAATCTGATACTAATCAATAAAAATAATACAATAATGTTTATTGTTTATAAATCATAGACGCAAAAGTAGGGTTAGAAACTGACTATCGATGGTGGAGACTATCGATAGTTCTTAGGGTTAGAATATTATAAACCGACTATCGAATACTATCGATAACAATCGATAGTTAACGATTTGACTATCGGTAACTATCGATGGTGGGGACTATCGATGGTGGGGACTATCGATAGTTCTCGACCCTACTGTACGCGTCCACGTGCTGTGACGAAGGGGAATGAAAGATTGGTTGATTGACACTTGACAGATTTACTGACAGTTAGTATGGCGGAAAAAGTTTTTAATGAAAAAAAGAGAAAAATATTTATTCATAGAGGAAAAGCTCAATCAAGGTTGAGTGGAAACAATACTACTAACCAAGTACCTATAGTAAACAATATAACTTAAAAACTAAGAAGTGAAAGGCAAAAATTGTGTTTAATATGGAAGAAGTGATTTCGGTGGTTAATGGAACGGTATCCTAAAACTTCTTTGTGTGTGTTAACTTCTTGTTTGTAAGTGAGAAGAATTAAGTCATTATGTATAATTAAAAGAGGTTTACTACCGATTTTTAAAAACATTTTTTTTAAATGTAAGACATATGGAAATATTATATTACGCGTTAGTTAAAACTCATTTAAATTACGGAATTTTAGGTTGGGGAGGAATAAATAAAACTTTTAAAAAAATTAGAAATATTACAAAAAAGGTTTTTAAAAATTATATTCAATAAAGATTATCTTTATCCTTCAAAAGAATTATATTCAGAAACAAAAAAGTTGAACATAAGAAAACTTTACATTTATAACATCGTTTTATAGATATATATTTAAAACTAAAAACCTTATACAATTTAAAAACCATAATCACAATACACGTCATAAAAATGAAATAACTATAAAACTTAAAATAAATAAGTCCATAGGACAAAAAATTTCAAATATTTATGTTTTTATTTAAACGATTATTTACCAACAAAAATTAAAAAATTAATTTCATTAAAAAAATGTTAAGTCGAAATAAAAACATGGATATTAAAAACAGACAATTTGAAAATATTTTTAGAAATGCTTTACAATTAATTGATATTGTTTTGAATAATTTATATAAGTAATATTTTTTACTTAAAAATTATAATATTGATAATTTTATTATAGGTTATATATTTCTTCAAAAAAGCTGCGTTTATACTATAAATTAACATTATACTTTAAAACTTGATTTTTAATGCATATTTATGATTTATGATTTTACATACTAAAACAAAAAATAAGATTTGCCCCTAACAAGCTCAGCTTCAGGATTAAAGAATAAGTTTATCGTTTATCGAAGACAACATAAACATATTTATTATATTATTAAATTTTAAATAAACTTATTATTATGTAAATGTATTTTGTCTAAATTTGTTTGGAGTGAGAGTCACACCGTTCAAACATAGAGGATTTATGACATTTATGTAGGGGTGGGGTTTATCATACCCCGAGATCGAATATTTACGTCATGTAAATGGAATCTAAAAACCACTTTGGTATATAGATATGGGGGACTTTGGTAGGATAAAATTGTATGATAGAAACAGGCCTCATGTAACTTTCTCGTGTTCTCCATATTCAGCCATTTTGCATCTGTTAGCTTATGAGATATTCTATCTCGTCGCCGAATTCCATATATAAAACAAGAGTTTGGAACTTTTTAAATTCTTTATTTTTGATTGGATGTTAAGCAGTTTCCGTAAACTATATCTCCATGGCTGAATATAGAAAGCACAAGTGAGTCACAAAGCAAAATTTTGAGTTTTGTTAACAGTTCATGGCGATTACTATAAAGAAGTTTTAATTTAACGTATACCCGCTGAACACATTGGGTAATGTGTTGTTCAAAACGCAAGGGGGTATCAAAAACCAATCCCAGGTTTTTTACGTTTTCTCTCAGCGGTAGGGCTATACCGTCTATTTTTATATATATCAGTTGAGTTCTTAATGTTATCGACGTCATTTTTTTTTTACCGAAGACCATTACACAGTACTTTTTTGGGTTAAGGTATAAGGAATGTTCTAAAGAAACTGTTTGAAGATTTTTAAGATCCCTAGTGATATCTTGACATCCCTCCGCAACGTCCTCCCTTCTAAACGATAAATACAAGTATCGGTTTAAATTCCATTGGTAATTTCCATTACACCCTAATTAGAGTTTTTCTTTATTACCGCGCGCAGTTGATTTTCACAACGCGCATTTCCAACATATCTATTAAAATGAGAGCAACTTTATTCTTGCAGACGAGAGCCGGTATCAGTAAAGTTATGCTACCCAGAAAATCAACTTACCACTGAATCAATTCCAGACGATTGCCCATATTGCGAAGCAGCATAAATTATGTAAGAATCGGTATCGTAAAATGTTCCATACTGATCTCTCGTGAGTGCAATAACGTGCATGTTCTGTAATTTAAAAACCATTATTAGTATATTGTGAGCATAGTTTATAGCTAAGAAATATAAATAAAAGTACTGTTCCGGAAACGTGCACATGTTGGTTGGTATTTAAATTAAAATGAAATTAAGTAATTAAAGGAATTTTTTTTGTTTTTCGGCCAAAGTATCTAGTACTGCAGAAGCTCGGTATCTCGCAATCTGGGCTGTACAGTAGTGTAACAAGTCCAAGGGCGGAGGAGGCGAAATTATTTCTTACGTTAATTTAATACTAAAATAACGGAGAGATTACTTATTTGAGTAGCAATAAAAAGCTACTCGTATTATAAAAATTCTAATTTAATATTCATTCAATAAAAATATATTATAATAGTATATTGACATACCTATACTTTAGTTCTGCATGAAATCCATAAAGTTATGTTAATGTATCTATTACTGTGCAAATATCAAATTAGACATAAATGGACATGCTCATTCTGCATCAAAAGGGACGATGTAGTCAACAAAATAATAAAGCATAATATGAATGATCAAAAATTATTTACATCAAAGAGGGCCTTGTATCTAAGGACGTAATGCTTAGCCGTAGAGCTTAATACCTGTTGGGTGTCAGTAACTACCTGAATTAACAATCAATCAGTTATTCCCGTCATCTTTGACAGTCGTTACAAGTAATTTGATTCATCGCAAAGTTTTCCAATTTCTTGAACAATTCACACAATGAGCTTTACGGAACAGCACAAAACATTTATAGTTGAAGCGTATTTTCTAAACGGAGTTAGAGTAAATGGTGAGTGGCAATACAATCCGGGTTTGTGCATGGACGATTTTCACGAACATTTTCCTAACGTTGCTTTTATTGCTGGGGATTTTTATCATTGCCTGAAAAGAACCGTGGCTGTGTTTAGGGAAACAGGTTCTATACAACACAAAAAGGAGCAGGAAGATCATGTGTAAGAACAGAAGAACTTGTTGCAAACATTCGTGAAATAGTGCAAAATACGCCAACAATTTATATAAGACGCCTGTCCCAAGAACTGGGAAGGTCTTATGAAACATGCAGGACTATTCTTAAGAAGCAGCTAAATTTATTTCCTTATAAAGTGCAAGTATGCCAAAAAATACAAGCCGCATATTTTGAAAGACGCAGGAATTACTGTCAATGGTTTACCCAAAATTTATTGGAAATAAATGATTTATTAGACCTGACATTTTTTTCGGATGAAGCCTGGTTCCACCTCTCCGGTTATGAAAATTCTCAGAATACACGCATGTAGAGTAGTGAAAATCCCCATTTTTTTGTAGAGTTCACATTGCACCATCAAAAAATTGGTGTCTGGTTAGCTGTTTCCCGAAGAAGAATTGTTGGTCCTATTTTTTTCCATGACAGTTACAGCACAGCGGTATGTACAAAAATAAATTTGTATTTGTCTACTAATTTTATTACTCGTTAGTTTGGCATATCATGTCATAATATGAATTTGACAATAGCTATTTACCTAACAAGTGCGGAAAATGAATTTTTCCGCACGAGTCTGCCGTTCACCGAACGACGCGTAGCGGAGTTCGGTGAAGCAGCCGAGTGCAGGGAAAACATTTTTCGCACGTGTCAGGTACAATAGTTTTCCTACAGACGTGTGGAAATAGTCTTAACACATATTTCAAAGAAATTTAATAATTTTTAATTAACTATAACAATCACATACATATGTAACAGTAAGTAATTCTGAGAAAAAAAGTAATAACTACAAGTTATAATTGATATATTATGGATTTTGACATAATCGTGTCAAAAATTTTTCCGCACTAGTGTGGAAAAACCAATTTTCCGCACGGATTTTTGACATAATCGTGCCGAAAAATTTTTCCACACTAGTGTGGAAAACCCAATTTTCCGCACGGATTTCAGTGCGGAAAATTGATTTTTCCACACGTCTGTAGGAAATAGCTATTTACCTAACAAGTGCGGAAAATGAATTTTTCCGCACGTGTCAGGTACAATAGTTTTTCTACAGACGTGTGGAAATAAGTAACACATATTTCAAAGAAATTTAATAATTTTTAATTAACTATAACAATCACGTACATATGTAACAGTAACTAATTCTGAGAAAAAAAAGTAATCTACAAGTTATAATTGATATATTATTGATTTTGACATAATCGTGCCGAAAAATTTTTCCGCACTAGTGTGGAAAAACCAATTTTCCGCTCGGATTTTTGACATAATCGTGCCGAAAAAATTTTCCGCACTAGTGTGGAAAAACCAATTTTCCGCACTAGTGTGGAAAACCCAATTTTCCGCACGGATATCAGTGCGGAAAATTGATTTTTCCACACGTCTGTAGGAAAAATGGTTAGGTATATCGTCCCCATATCATTGTGATCTAAAACAAGCCCTACGTTTTTTAATCCAAGCCCTCTATGATGCAAAAAATTTTTCCTTGCACGGTAGTTATCCAAAATACAAAATGCCTTTGTTTAAACTCGTTTCAAAAGAATGTTGATGTTATGGTTAAAATAGTGAAAAAATTGAAACTTTTCACGTGTGCTGTGCTGTGTGCACTTTATAACAACACGATATTATAAGACAGTACCTCTCTTGTAAAGCAACATATTTAGTACCAGAATTTTAGACATTTCAGTTTAGACGCTTATGCATGTCACATTATTTTTGTTCGCACGGTACTTAGGTTGGAATCATAATCTGAAAATCACCTACCGGTTAATCACCACATGAAATAGAAAACGAGCGAATTAAATACCCAATTAGGTAGAACAGAAAGAACCTAGTAAGCGTCTGTTTTCGAAAACACTATTCAGTAAAACAATGGAGTGACTTTATAGCTTTGGCTCATTGGCGTTGGTAAAGAACCTCGGGGGGGATAATTAATATAGGGATATTGAAAACGGTATTAGCGAGACGTTAATTGAGAGCGAGAGTTTATAAATCGATGGTATAGAGTTAATACATTTTTGTGATGATATTGTATTTTTGACTATCTATGGTTTCCCTAATAAGCCCTTAAATTTGACTTTTAGGATATTTTTAAGAATAGAGGACAGAAATCCGGCAACTTCACGACGGTTAACGTTAATGGAAAAAATGTTTACTATAGTTTCACAATCTAGTCATCCGATAGTGTGGTAAGCGATACTTTGGGTGCCATGGGTGCAGTGGCTCAACCAGAAATTTAGTTCGGGGGGGGGGGCTTTAATTTCTTGCGGTGCCACGCCCTTTTTTGGGTAAAATACGTATGATTGACAAGAGCGACAGCCCCCTAAAACTTCTGTAATAATACGCCGCTGGCCCTAACTAAATATTTATGAAAAAAATTAGAGATTTCATTTTAAATAGTAAAAATGTATTTAAAATAAGTAACGCATATATTAATCATACTTATACTAAAACAAAACAAAAACCTTATACAATAAGTTGTAAGTAATCACTAATAATACTAATATTACAGTAAAATTCTTCGTTTTGTTTTTGCCTTTTCGTCCAGAATTTCTTCCACGCTAATATCAATATCGTGGTTTGCATAAAGAACTGCCAAACCATTGAGTCTGTACTCTTCCGTGGTGCTACGCAGATATGTCTTTAAATATTTTAAATATGAAAAGGACCTTTCAGATGTGGCGGTTGTAATAGGCAAAATTAAAAAAATTTGTAAAAGCCTTTTTATATTAGGAAATATATTGGCATCACATTCGGAATACACTTTGTCCAAATATTCCTTCAGTTTTTGTTTTTGCATTTTTTATACCACAGCTCAAGTTTAGCTTTTAACATCGTTTTATTAGAAAACTCTTCAAGGAACTCATTCTTGTAGAAGCTGTGAAGTTTCAAAAAACATTTAAATTGACTATCAAAATCTTGATTATCATATGGAAAGAGGCATTCAAAATTTTGAATGGTTTCTCGATGTTTTAAAAACCGATCCTCGAGATTTGCTATGAGGCCATCTAAAAACGAAATAAAAATTGTTATTTTAAAATACTCAGCAGCGGAATCGGTTTCTATAACCAATCTTTGTGTTTGTCTTGGCGGTAGTCTAGGTACTCTGATTTCAATATCGTATTCCGGAAGTAGATCTTGAGCATCCTTCAAAAAATTTTGAAAATTATCATCTGCCAGGCCTCTTATTTCTTTAACTTGATCTGTTACGTCATTAGCTAACTGTAATGCTTTACAAAGGTTTAAATCAACTGTTTGTAGAATCTTGCTTAAAGGCAGCGTGTAGGCATATATTCTTTCTGTACACATTAGTGCGATCACAAATTTGGGACTTATAATGCTGGCCAGTAATCCAGATGCCTCAGTGGAAGTATTGCGGTCGGTCCATTCAGTCAGACGTATAGTATAATTTCACTATTGATAACATGATTGATGTAAATTATGTGGCTGAATATAAAATATTAGTAAAAGGCGTGACATGAAAAATTGGTTTACAATTAAACGAATAGGCTAAGTTTCTAAGCTCGGGGGGGGGGGGGGGCTGCAGCCCGGCAGCCCCCCCCCTTGGTTGCTCCACTGCATGGGTGCCCGTTTTTATGCGAAAAAATGGGCGAAGTAAGAGTAAGAATACGCTTTTATTATTTATACGAACACTATGTATATAATATGTTGTGCATAATACATTTTTTACTAACCTCAATTTTCCACATGAGAAAGTCAGCATAATTTTTGTTGATTTTTTTGAAAGCGACGTCAATATTTCCATTGGTCTCATTGATGATTCCTTCATCCTGCAAAATAACATTATAAACAATCACAAAAACAACCAAAATAAAGTTAATAGGTTTTGGGACCCGTTAAGAATAAAACGGGGCCTGAAGCAATATATAGGAGACGCTAGTAATATAAACAGATTTATCAAATCCGTAACTTCCAGTAGAGGGAGATGTATATTAATTATCAAGTGCGCACATTCTTGTACGCATGCGCTGGTAGTCCGAAGCTATTTTTGAGCTGTTTTGGAGCTTTACAACAGCTAAAAACGGCTTAAAATAGCAAAAAACAGCTAAAAACAGTTCAAAAACAACAAAAAATAGCTCAAAAGTAGCTGCGTACTTCCGGCGCACGCGCAGAAGCCATAACCATCTTCCTCTACTCACAAGTAAACTTGTTAAATGTTTCCACAGAATTGCTACTATTGATTTGCCGGTAAGATTAAAACTACAGTCAGACGCACAAGTCTACAGTTAGATACTAAAACGTACATTGCTGTATTGACGCTTTCTTATATAATTAAACACTTCTGTTCTCATTTACTTCTAAATCTTTACCTACATCGCATCATGCCTATGTCATCTTCTGGAACCCTATAAGATCTATAAGTATATTCTGACGGACTTAACTTAAAACTCTTAAATTAATACCTTTATAGTTAAGCGTGACCCATAAAGTGCAATTTTTTGTTTAACTGTTTTGTATTCCATGTTTGTTCTAAGCAGCTTCTTATGATGTAGGGATTTAATTTGTTGTTTTTACCCAAACCATAAACTCAACTAATGGCTTATGAACTTGAATACAAAGTAAATGCCCGCATATATACGTTTTTAGATAATAATCGACTGCTAATTAACGAAATTTTTGCTATATCTAATTATAAAATACCTTCTGGTGATAGTTCCAGTAGCGCAAATACAGCGGTGTAATGGATGTTATTCCTTTTTGGAATAACAAAATTATCGTACTCCAAGCGACCGGCGTTTTACCTTGCAGAGAAAGATTTTTTCAATATATTATCAAATATCGACGTATTAGGGCCCCTAGTTTACAAAAACTATGTTTTCCCTTTCGGTCGATTTGCCCGTTTGTCTGCCCTTTGGCTAGAAAACGTAACAACTAAGTAGGTACTTTAGGGGGAATAATAAAATTTTGTAGGGGAGACCGGGGCTGATAGTCATATGGGTTAGTTGTCACAGCGCTCACAACGTGGCAACCCCGACATCGACAATTATTGTCAAATGCGATATAAAATATTCTCGTTAATTCAAAATTCAAATACTGATGGCAGTTAGTAGTATAGAAGCAACTGTGGTGATAGATGGTTTACGGCAGCAGCCTTTAAAGTAGCTAACGGTGATTTTTTCGACTAAACTTCCCATCACAAAGTTTGGCAAATTGTTTTTTTATCACGGATTTTAATGCGGTTTGCAGAGCTTAAAAGATTATTTCTTGAAGATTAATTGTATGGTACGCCTAAAACGTAATCAATGCACTTATACAGGGTGAAAAAAAACCGTGTCAAAAAATAACAATTTCACGTAAGTCAAATTTTGTTAGTGGTATTTTTCGTGTTATATTGTCGAAATTCTCCCGAGATATTAACGTTGGTTATAAACGACCATTAAATATAACAAGAAAAAACACTAATAACAAAATGTGACTTACTTAAAAATATTTAATTTTTGCATGACTGTCTATTCCACTCTGTATAATATTAGAGTGCATTGATTACGTTATAGGCGTATCATACTATTAATCTGGAAAAAATAATCTTTCAAACTGTATAAACAGCATTAAAGTCCGTAATGTCGTTTCCGAACTACAAACCTGTAAAAGGGTGTTCACAAAACAATTTGTCGAACTTTGTGATGATAAATTTACATAAATTTGATGTTTTATTTTTAACAAAAATAGAAAATTATCAGGAAATTGGAACATAAATATTTCTTCATATTTATTTAGCTATAGAGGATACTGCCCCAACGCCGGACAGTTCCCAGTACCGGACAGTTCCGGTTTGGCGGTTCCTGCGCTATAGGGCAGCATCTCTCTATTATATTCTGTAGTGACATCACACATGCGGATTGTGTTTCGCGCCATTTTGCTTCTCTGTCGCCGTTGTGTAAACATATGAGTGATTTTGTGAATTTTAGGTATTTTATCCTGACAAACCTTAACTGCACTGTACCTTTTGTGTATCTAAAGGTACGTTTAATAATTTTTTTATTGATTAGTCTAAATTTTACTTTAATAGAGGCAGCAAAAATGCCAGCAAACCTACGAAAATATTTGTGTACTTTTAGAAGTAACGTTTTTTTCTAGCATGGCGCGGTGCCTTAGTACCGGACACTGCCACTGTTCCCAGTACCGGAGAGAATATAAATAGCTTTTTCAATGCATAATATACGGCTTATATTTTGAAAAAACTAGGTACTTATCTTTTCCAGATTTATCAAAAATGCCAAACAATACAAAAGGGAATTGGGATGAGGCCAGCATGAAAAAAGCTGTTGAGTTGATGGTGTGATGTCTGAAAAGTTTAGCACAAGCACAGCCGCCTCCTACTTTTCTGTGCCCAAAAGTTCCTTGGGGAACCGCGTTAAAGCTCTTTGACAAGGAAAGGCTGTTAAAATGATACCTTTATTATTTAAATAAAAGATTTTTGTAAAATAATCTACTTTTATTATGAAATATATACTGTCCGGTACTGGGGACAGTTTTTTAAGGGGTGTCAATTGCATAACTTTTGTAAATCAAAAAGTATGCCACTATGTTAAAAGTATATCGTTTAACATGTTTACCACCTTGTTACATACAGTGAGGACGTAAAGTCTGGAATAAATTCATTATTTAGGGAACGCTGAATGTTTTTAAAAATCGCTCGGACACGTCGATTTTGTTTTTTTAAAACGCATTTTTTTCAATATTTTTTATTATACAGGGTGTCTCCGAAAGCACTCTGCTTGGACCAACTTTAATTTTTTAAATAGGAACCCCCTATTTTTTTTTTATATTAGGATTCTGTGCATAATTGTGAACATTTTTTATCTAACATGTCATTATGATTTATCGACAGTTAAAGTTCGAAAATAAATAAAACAATTAATTATTTATCATTTTAATAAATGTTGAAAATGTTGCCCAAAGGTTAATTGGCAGTAACCTAGACGATCGAAAAATTCTTTCTGCACATTTCTGACAACTTCCGGCCTGATTGACCGTATTTCTTAAACAATTCCATTCTTACAGTCCTCCATGTCCATTGGCTTAGTTTGAAAAACTTTACCTTTAAGGTAAACCCACAGAAAAAAGTCAAGGGGGGTTAAGTCGGGAGACCTCCGCGGCCATTCAATAGCTCCCCTCCTTGCAATCTATCTATTTTCAAAAATAGTATTAAGATAAGCGCGAACTTTTGAAAATAGATGGATTGGAAGAGGGGAGCTTCCAGAGTAAATAAAGAATCAATATCTGGTATTAATTTACAGAATCCACAAAACAGGGCAAAATTAAATATGAATCATTAGTAGCGAGTATTGCCGACGAATCTTAGAGCCTTGCTTCCTCCTCCTAGAAACTTAAATGATCTGTCATTGAGGCTTATGGAAATATGGAATCAGCTTAATCAAGATGAAATCAGAAATCTGATTTTAAGTATGCCAAGAAGATGCGAAGCATTCATTAGAGCAAGGAGAGGCAATACTCGCTACTAATTATTCATATTTAATTTTTTAACATTGGAAATGTTTATGTTCGTATATGGGGACCAAGTTACGAGTTTCTCGTTCAAGGTTGTAAGACAATTTCGTTTAAGACAAAATGTCGCGTGCTTTGTTGCCGTGTGTTGGTTTTGTTGGAATTTCTATTTTTCGGTGTTGCGATTGCGATGGGACAAGGTACATATTTTCTAAGGATACGTGCATCGCGATTTAGAAAAAGTACCTACATATTTTAGGATATTTTTTTAAAAATGTTATTTCATAATTGATTTTATAATTTATGAAAGGTAAATATATTTTTTTAAGAAATCATCCGCTTCGGGCAAGCCGGCAACATCGCGCCAAATGCATCTCATGTGTTGTCGCGCGCTTTGTTGCCGTGTGTTGATTTTGTTGGATTTCTATTTTTAGGTATTGCTGATTGCGATGGGATAAGATACATATTTTCTAAGGAGACGTGCATCGCGATTTAGAAAAAGTACCTACATATTTTAGGATAATTTTTTTAAAAATTTTATTTAATAATTGATTTATAATTTATGAAAGGTAAATATATTTTTTTAAGAAATCATCCGCTTCGGGCAAGCCGGCAACATCGCGCCAATTGCTTCTCATTGGTAATATAATATGTGGTTGCATAAGACGTAGTATTCATTTAATTCAATTTCTTAAAAAAATGTTGGAAAATAAAAAAAATAAGGTAGGTATTTAAAAAAAATTAAGGTATCTTGTTTTAGCTATTTATCCTACATTTATGAATTCTGAAAGACATTCTTAGTAGTAATTTTGTAAAATGCTTGACATCGAACCCTAACACATTTTTCCGTGTGGATCATTGATGTGGCGTTTCATTGTTTCTAGTTTAAGAGTCAGACCGGTCGGTGGTGTATGTGTATGTGGTATAGTTCCATCTGGCAGTTGTAATGAAACTTAACATTAATCATAATAATATTTGCTGGCTACAGTTAATAATGCATATACTTACTGCTAAAACTCAGTACTGTAGTTCTCAAAAGTTTTTGTTTCTAGTTTAAGAGTCAGACCGGTCGGTGGTGTTCTAGGTTTGTTTATATTACTTTTGGGAGATTGGGGCGCATATTTTTTGTAATAATGGATTATAAACGTTCGACAAACAGTGAACGATGTAAGCGATCTGGTTTTATATACTGTAATAGTTCCATCTGGCAGTTGTAATGAAACTTAACATTAATCATAATAATATTTGCTTGCTACGTTAATAATGCATGGTATATACCACTAAAAATCAGTGCTGTAGTTCTTAAAAGTTTTTGTTTCTAAGAGTCAGACCGGTCGGTGGTATTCTTGGTTTGTTTATTAGGTGTACTTTTGGGAGATTGGGGCGCTTATTTTTTGTAATAATGGATTACAAACGTTCGACAAACAGTGAACGATGTAAGCGATCTTGTTTTATATACTGTAATAGTTCCATCTGGCAGTTGTAATAAAACTTAACATTAATCATAATAATATTTGCTTGTTACGTTAATAATGCATGGTATATACCACTAAAAATCAGTGCTGTAGTTCTCAAAAGTTAATTTTTCTAGTTTAAGAGTCAGACCGGTCGGTGGTATTCTTGGTTTGTTTGTTAGGTATACTTTTGGGAGATTGGGCCGCTTATTTTTTGTAATAATGGATTATAAACGTTCGACAAACAGTGAACGATAAAAGCGATCTGGTTTTATATACTGTAATAGTTCCATCTGGCAGTTGTAATGAAACTTAACATTACTCATAATAATAATTGCTTGCTACGTTAATAATGCATTGTATATACCACTAAAAATCAGTGCTGTAGTTCTCAAAAGTTTATTTTTCTAGTTTAAGAGTCAGACCGGTCGGTGGTATTCTTGGTTTGTTTGTTAGGTATACTTTTGGGAGATTGGGACGCTTATTTTTTGTAATAATGGATTATAAACGTTCGACAAACAGTGAACGATGTAAGCGATCTTGTTTTATATACTGTAATAGTTCCATCTAGCAGTTGTAATGAAACTTAACATTAATCATAATAATATTTGCTTGCTACGTTAATAATGCATGGTATATACCACTAAAAATCAGTGCTGTAGTTCTCAAAAGTTTTTTTTTCTAGTTTAAGAGTCAGACCGGTCGGTGGTATTCTTGGTTTGTTTATTAGGTGTACTTTTGGGAGATTGGGGCGCTTATTTTTTGTAATAATGGATTATAAACGTTCGACAAACAGTGAACGATAAAAGCGATCTGGTTTTATATACTGTAATAGTTCCATCTGGCAGTTGTAATGAAACTTAACATTACTCGTAATAATAATTGCTTGCTACGTTAATAATGCATTGTATATACCACTAAAAATCAGTGCTGTAGTTCTCAAAAGTTTATTTTTCTAGTTTAAGAGTCAGACCGGTCGGTGGTATTCTTGGTTTGTTTGTTAGGTATACTTTTGGGAGATTGGGCCGCTTATTTTTTGTAATAATGGATTATAAACGTTCGACAAACAGTGAACGATGTAAGCGATCTTGTTTTATATACTGTAATAGTTCCATCTAGCAGTTGTAATGAAACTTAACATTAATCATAATAATATTTGCTTGCTACGTTAATAATGCATGGTATATACCACTAAAAATCAGTGCTGTGGTTCTCAAAAGTTTTTGTTTCTAGTTTAAGAGTCAGACCGGTCGGTGGTATTCTTGGTTTGTTTGTTAGGTATACTTTTGGGAGATTGGGTCGCTTATTTTTTGTAATAATGGATTATAAACGTTCGACAAACAGTGAACGATGTAAGCGATCTTGTTTTATATACTGTAATAGTTTCATCTGGCAGTTGTAATGAAACTTAACATTAATCATAATAATATTTGCTTGCTACGTTAATAATGCATGGTATATACCACTAAAAATCAGTGCTGTAGTTCTCAAAAGTTTTTGTTTCTAGTTTAAGAGTCAGACCGGTCGGTGGTATTCTTGGTTTGTTTATTAGGTGTACTTTTGGGAGATTGGGGCGCTTATTTTTTGTAATAATGGATTATAAACGTTCGACAAACAGTGAACGATGTAAGCGATCTGGTTTTATATACTGTAATAGTTCCATCTGGCAGTTGTAATGAAACTTAACATTAATCATAATAATATTTGCTTGCTACGGTAATAATGCATGGTATATACCATTAAAAATCAGTACTGTAGTTCTCAAAAGTTTTTGTTTCTAGTTTAAGAGTCAGACCGGTCGGTGGTATTCTTGGTTTGTTTATTAGGTATACTTTTGGGAGATTGGGGCGCTTATTTTTTGTAATAATGGATTATAAACGTTCGACAAACAGCGATCTGGTTTTATATGCTGTAATAGTTCCATCTTGCAGTTGTAATGAAACTTGACATTAATCATAATAATATATTTGCTTGCTACAGTTGAGGCATATACCACTAAAAATCAGTAATGTAGTTCTCAAAAGTTTAAGTAGCTTTTAGTGTGATATTGTTATTGTTTAACATTGCATATTACGTATTATGATTATCTATTATACAACATGGTTTACTGAGATGGTAAAATTCGTACATAGATTAGAAAGTTCAATACTAATGATGGGTTGTTCGAAATAATAATCTTCTATTGCTTTATCTGACATGCAAAATTTAAAAAAAACTTAAATACAAAGTAAAAATTTATTGGTGCGATCAATAAAATTCAGCTAGGACAGCTAGAGACTCCGAACAACGATGTGACCTGGGGAACAAATAGGTTAAAACTAATACTAAGGCGCGCGGCGATTGCCGATCGCTACGAATCACCAACAACGTCTTGTGGATTATAGGTTCTAACGGATACAATTCATTTTTTGGGGACACTTTTCTGCTTTCTTAATTGTAGAGATAGCGCTTCATAGGGAACAAAATGCGTCGCATTAAGAATATATAGTACCTATAATTTATTTCTTAAAAAAATTGCTGTGTTAAAAGTAGTTAATTTTTCAATAAAACTGTGCTGCTAATGGAACTGATTACTACCAATAAAAACACTGTTCTAGCAAATCGGGAATTAATATAACACTAAAGCAGGTTTGATCTAAGAGTTATTGGTTTGATACACTAGCAATGTATTTAGTATGTGTTAATAAATAATAAGCTATTAATACAAACTATGTCTTAGCAAACCTGCGTTGTATTAGATTATTCTCCTCAGTGTATGTTATTTACATATTATAACCTTATTATTTAGTTGTTGAGAATAATAATAAAATTATGTTTTAAATATAATTCAATCATTTCCAATGTCTCCGCTGGTTGCAAGCATTGCGAAATCTGTGAATTTTTTAATACATTTAGAAATTACAATTTTTTTCCCTGTATTTTTTTTTGCCCTGTTTTGTGGATTCAGAAAATTAATAACAGATATTGATTCTTTATTTACTTTATAATTTGTTTTTTCTTGCTGTTGCATTAATCAAAGCATTTCGTTTATTTTGTATTTTTTAACTAAACATTTTTTTATGAAAATCACGTTGAACTAAAAATTGAATATTTCATAAAAAAAACAGAGATAAACCAATGAATCAAAAAAGAAAATGTAAAGGAAACATGGGACTTTAATTTGGCTGAAATTGCGATAACTTGCAATGGCTAGTAAATCCCACAGGGTGTTTTGAATTTCCGTAAAAAAACATAACAGTTTTATAACACCCGGTATAATACCAAAGTTACTTTTTCAAGTAAAACAACAAAGGCAGTGATATGCTTAAGGAAAAAACCTATAATTTGAAAAAAAAATCATTAAAAACGAACCACAAATTTGGAAAATATATAACATCAAAATTGAGGCAATTTTTTCGTTATGCGTTAAATATGTCGCGCAGTGTATGTACACTTATATATTTTAAATTTGAAAAAGTTATTCCAAAGGATGCAGTTTTTTAAAATAACGAAACTTACATATAAAAAGTAATAAAAAAAAAACTTTTAAAAAAGTAGCTTATAGTTTTAAATAATATACAGGAGTTTAATTTTTTGTACTGTATAAAAAGTAATAAAAAAATACCTTTTAAAAAAGTAGCTTATAGTTTTAAATAATATACAGGAGTTTAATTTTTTGTACTGTTAAGTGACTTGTAGCTATAGCTATAGCTATTTTTCCAGCTCTGTCTGTACGGAAAAAAGTTTGGGTTCTCACAACCGATTCTTATCCTGCCTTGGTGCCTTTAATAGGTTTGGGTTTTTGAAACCAACTACTGTTCTGCTTCGATTTCAGTACCGGTATATACTCTTAAAATTCTGTAAAGCAAACAGTACTGTCGCATTCGCCATTTCGTTTTTTTATTAATATTTCGTTACTTCTTCGTTTTATTTAAAAATGGGTCAAATACACACCTCTTTGGAGTACAAATTTCTACACGTACACGTCTTACGTAAAAAAATATTGGATTGATAATTTAATAAAAGCAGAAAAAGAAATATGGCATATTTGACCAAATTCGTTTTTTGCTTTTATTAATTTGTCAATTAAATTTTTTTATCGTATTTAACACTTTTTGGAGAAAACGAATAATAGGCAGTTGAAGTACCTACAACAAATACGTAGGTACGCAAATTTACGCACGTTAGTTGAGGAGTTAACGTGACAAACCGGTGGCAAGAATTTTAGTTGAAGTGCTTATTTTCTGTGTCCGTTAACGTAACCTGCAAAAATTGCAATTTCACATTTCTCATATTATTATCTTTATTTTTTACCTTCTTCTATGATTTTTTAAAAGTTAAGAAAATTGCATGAAGAAGGAAGGTAAGCAAAAAGGATAGTAGTATTGAAGATATTTTGGATATTGCTATTCTTGGAGAGTTTACTGAAGATGATGATATAGATGATGAAATTGTGCGACACATTTTAAATGATAACCTGGGTAACAGAGCTGAGCTTTACGGACGATTTAACCTGAATGAAATAACACCTATTGAAGCGAAGATGTCTTTTATAGGTTTGAAAAAGACTATATTCCCTTTTGTGGTTAGAAAAAGTTATTCATTTACAACGACAGAAAAAGTTAGGAACTGTTTGCCAAAAAACGGCATTTCGGAAATAATCGGTTATATTCGGAGGTCCTTCGGGTAACGGAACGTTCATTTTTCACGTCCCGTAAAACAACGCAATATAACGTACGCCCGTTGAACTGCTTGAAACACGTACGTCAAAATGTGATTACGGCGCATGCGTAGCTGTCAATTTGTACGTATACGTTAACGTTGGTGACCGCACTTCAACTGCCTAACAACGGTTTTATTTTAGGGCAATAAAAAGAAATTTAAACGATCACCTAATTAGCCGACCCGCCTCTGATTCCTTTACCAGTATATATTTTTTACCGTGTTTCGCAGCCATTTAACAAATATAATTACCATCAATTTTATGTTATCAAATTAAGTAAATAAGCCGTCTGCATAAACCTTGTCGTCAGTATCACCGCATATAACGGATTTGATACGAGCTTATACTTCCTGGTGTGGTATTGAAATTTACTATTAGAAAATCAAATGGATACAGACTTTGTCAACTAAATATTTAAAATGAAAAAGTGTAGGAAAAATACAGAGAGTCCTGAAAGGAAAATATAATTAAGGAACCTACTAGCCCTACTCTCGGGCCAGAGGCCGATGTGCAAATTTACAACTTTTACTCCTGTACCTACAAGAAAATAATGGAATTATCACCAGGCTTCTTGGTAAAACTGTAAGAAAACACTACTCCATCAGTACAGCCCAAATTACCGTGCGAGCAAAAATTACTTGCATCAAAGAGGGCCTTGCATCTAAGGGCGTAATGCTGAGCCGTAGAGCTTAATACCTGTTGGGTGTCAGTAACTACCTGAATTAACAATCAATCAGTTATTCCGTCATCTTTGACAGTCGTTACAAGTCATTGGATTCACCACTAATTTTTCCAATTTCTTGAACAATTCACACAATGCATGGGCTTTACGGAACAGCACAAAACATTCATGGTTTAAGCGTAGGTATTTTCGAAACGGGTTTAGAGTTAATGGTGAGTGGCAATACAATACGGGTTTGTGCATGGACGATGCGACGTTGCTTTTATTGCTGGGGATTTTTATCATTGCCTGAAAAGAACCGTGGCTGTATTTAGTTAAGCAGGTTCTATACAACACAAAATAATAATATAAATAATATAAATATATACTTAGATAATAATTTCCTAACCGTTTGATTCAAATCCGAATAGAGGATATTATCCAATATTAGGCACCCGATCATATTATTAGGTTATATTTTTCTACGGAAAAACTAACAACAATTATACCGCAAAACCTAAACAAATACAATGTCTACCACAGTAGCTTCAACGCTGACATACAACTGACAACTACTTAAATTACTTACCTGATTTTCGATATTTCGACGCTCAAACAGGTCGCGGTAAAATATTGTCAAGCGTGAAAACTAACAAATTGCCAATATCACTTTGATGGACCAGTAGCGGATCCAGGATTTTGCTGAGGGGGGGCGACTAAGTTTTAGAAATGAAGCGCCGTAGGCGCGAAAATGCGCCGTAGGCGAAAAATTTTCGCGACCACGCCCAAAATCAAAAATTCACTTTGAAAAGAAATGTTAAAAATAAGTTAAACTAAAAACTGTAATATTTACCTACCTACAAAGAGACGAGCAGGATAGTGTCGGGAGAAAAATTTTCTTGACCACGCCCAAAATTTCACAAAAATTCACTATAAAAAACTGTTAAAAATAAGTTAAACTAAAAACTCTTTTTTATAAAGTTGTACCTTAGACATAAACTATCTGAAAGATTATTTGGGAAATTTTCTGAAAAACTTAAAAAAATATTTTTATTCATTAAGTCAAAAAATTGTACCTAATTCATTCAAAGCTGAAAATCTTAGTTCAATCTGGCCTTTTGTAGTATCTAAAATATCATTAAAAAGCTGCTTATAATGAAGTTTCTGCGAAGGTCTGCGTGTTTGGTTTGTTTTAATTTTAATGTTGTAAATGCCGCCCCCTAATATTTGCCGCCTTGGGCTACAGTCCTTACAGCCCCCCCCCCTAAATCCGCCGCTGCTACCAGTTAAGCCATATGCATTTATCATAAAATAACATTGTTGATCTTTTCTTTTATTTTTAAAACATGACAATAAATTTATTTATATCATTGGCTGGCTTGTTTTATTAAATATTCTATTATTTCTATTATTAATTATGTGAAGTTGAAATTAAGGTTTTTCTTATATTTATTTCACAGGAATTCGCGAATGACGTATTTGACTTTAGGTGTGGTTAAGAAGGCTCAGGGGGGGGCGAAACCCCCGTCGCCCCTCCCCTAAATCCGCCGCTGTGATGGACTGTACTAGCAGGTTGAAAAACATCGGCCATGCATTTTGAGGTTTAAGTGAACTACTTGTTATTAGATGGCGCCCCATATTTATCGGGTTTGGCAAATACAATGGTGTCCAATATTAGGAGCTATCCTAATATTAGGCTACTTTCCTCTACTATTTAGTGAGTTTAAATACAAATATGAACTAACTTCTTAATTCAAGTATATTATGTCAAAACTTAGTACATAATACAATGTTGAGTGAAGAAAAATCTATAATATGAAAGTAATTTTTACTAGCTATGTTATTGTTAGTTGTTATTATCGTTATCGATACAATTAGGTACATTATGTCTACCAACTTTCCTTTTCACATTATTTGAAACGTTTTTAAATGGAAATATTGGATTTTTTTAAAGTTAGAGTTGTAACCAATTAAAAAATTTGATACTATCAGGAAAAGATAATGTTGATGGGAGGAATCAAATTCAATAAAAAAAAAGAGTAGGTATAGTCAGATCTGGTCTTAACGTGCGGGTCCAAAAGTCACTGATCATATGCGTCAAATCAGACAACACAGAGGCTATCAAAATGTTGTGAGATTATTTACAAATATACCGAAGGAAGGAAAAATAGTTTCATTATTTTAGCTATCGCGAAGATAGCCACATATACCTAATATTATTAGTTTTGTAAAAATTATGTACATGGGAGTTGAAAAAGTTACAAAAAAATTATATAATCGTTAATTATATACATACTGTACCCTTTAATTAAAAACGACAATAATAAACAGTGCAATTAATTTTAACAATTTTACTACTAAAACCTAAAAATACAATGGCATTTAGTCTGATAAACTATTTCGATAATGAAAGAAAAAGTGGAAATTCGCAAACCAATATGCAGGAAACCGTAATGAAAACACTGGGAATTAGTTTAAGGACTATGCAGAATAATGTGCATGAAAAAAAGCATAATATAATACCCAAGAATACTAAAAAATGTAAACGAAAAATACCGTTTATAGTTATAGCCTAAAAACTCTCATCGTCACTGATAAAATCTGAAAAGTCCTCGTCGTCTGAGTCGTCTTCGAATGGAGCAATTATTATTGGCGCTACTTCGGCATCTTGTACTTGTTCTCGATCCCACCAATCCCTTATTAATATTTCTGTATGTTCCACCGATTTCTTCCAGTACTCTTGTGTAATATGATCTAACGAATCTTGCCAAACTATTTGTACTTGGTCGGATTTAAGACCATCACCTACATGTTTTTCATAATAAGACTTTGCACCAGCCCATATTAATTCTATTGCGTTAAACTGGCAATCATATGGCGGCAGTCGTAGAACCTCATGACCATAGTCACAGAGACTTGCTATTGATAGGAGTTCCGATTTAAGCATATTTGGTAAAGGATTTTGGTTGTGGTTTTCCAGCCACTCATAAATATCACTTTTCCTCCAAGATGAAGTAGGCTGTTTATTTAAAATTCTTGAATGATATGATGCATTATCTAATACAATTAAAGACGGAGCATCCAAATTTGGTATCAATTGAACTTTTAACCATTTTTCAAACATTTCGCAATGGATATTATCATGATAGTCAGCACTTTTTGATGTTGAAGAAAAAATTAAACTCGCACCTGCAACATATCCTGTTGCAGAACCGGCATGCAAAATAATAAAACGCTTTCCCGTACCGCACCCCTTTTTCCTTTTAACACTTTTAACAGACTCATCTTGCCAAGATTTTGTACCACTTGCATTCGAAAATATCCACGTTTCGTCTGAAAATACCACTTTTCTAAATTTCGATTTGTAATTGTCCGTATATTTTTTTAAAAACTGAACACGCTGACTCACTATCTGTGGCTGCTCACATAAAAATCTTCGGTTACAGTGTTTTTTATAGCGAAAACCTAAATTTTTTAATAATTTTGATAACGCTTTAAGTCCAATTTCCAAAACACCCCGAATTTTTTATGTTTTTTGTAAAACTGGAAGAGTTACATTGGTTTTTGATTTGTATAAATCGTAAATCACATTTCGAATTCCCATTTTAATATTTTCGCTTAAATCCTTAGTCTTTGGCTTTCTTCGTTTACACTTTTTAGTATTCTTGGGTATTATGTTATGTTTTGTTTCATGCACAATTTTCTGCACAGTCCTTAAACTAATTCCCAGTGCTTTGGCTACTGTTTCCTGAATATTGGTTGGCGAATTTCCACTTTTTCTTTCATTTTCGAAATAGTTTATCAGATTAAGTACCATTTTTTTTTATTGGGGATGCAAAAACCCAGAAAATTGTTTCATTTTGTCACAAACTGTCAAAGTCACAAAACTGGCATATTTAAAATAAAACGTAGCTGGTGCTATTATAAGCTTTTTTAGAATCGCTGGAAAGTAAATACATATCCTTTTCTTTCATGTCAAAATGGAATAAGTCTGTCTCATTTATCTTACGTATTTTATTTAGAGGGTAAAATTAAACGCAAGTAAAGAAAACAAAAACTGAGAGTATGTCTTTCTTGAATCGTATGACCCGCACGATAAGACCAGATCCGACTATAGTGTTACATTTGAAAAAAAAAACATTCATTAAGTTACAGAAAAAACTAAAAATCTGACAACGTCGCAATTGTCAATTTTCCATTCAATTTTTTAAGTTATCCACCTGTACCAAAATTCATTGATTTAGCCTTGGTAGTTTTGAAGAAAATTAGCCGTTCCGGTTATTTCAACTAACCCTGTATACAGCCCTATCTGTATAGACCTTGGAAATTAACGAGTTTAAATCGCAAAATACCTTATTAAAGTGTTATTGCAGTGAAAAAGGACCAATACACTAATTTTTAATTGATCCTTTATATTTAGAAATAAAAAACCAAAAATCTGTAAAATATGATGGTATTTTTGCGCGAGAGAAGTTTTTTCAAAGTACCTACTTGTATTCAGAAAAAGCGAGTAAATTACGTATTAGAAAGCAATTATTATTTTTCTAGATAAAAGGTGTAGGTACGTAATATATTGAATTATTAATGGTGCCGACTTAATGTAAAAGTTGTGGTTAACCACAAATAATAACAGTCCAACCTAACTGTACCCGCGGCAAGTAAGACAAATGCAGTTAAATGCAATTAAAATTAAAATGAGACGTATGTTTGAAAAAAGAACAAATAAAAGAATTTTAGGGCTAGTGACATTTGCCATTTTGTTTTTTGATCAAAACAATTACTTCCCATTTTCCAAATTATAAAGCCTGAATTTACAATTTAACTAGCCTAGCACGAAGCTTTGCTTGCGCAATTTATTTGTTATCAATTCGCTAGGCGAGCGAAACAACGGGTTCCATAATATGTTATATAATAGAAACTTTAACACCAAACTTCAACATTTTGTCAAGAAATATATTTCATCTGGTTTAAGCGCAAACACTAGTGACGCATTTGCCATTTTATTTTCCTATCAATCTTTCGTTTATTTCCTCCAAAAACCGACCATATACAAGGCTTTGGATTACCTACAGTTTTAAGTTAAAACAAATATAGGTAATTAATAAAAGCAAAAAAACGAAATTTGGTTAAATTTGCCCATATTTCTTTTCCGCTTCTATTAATCAGTGCTGGATTTACTATTAGGCTGAGTAGGCTGGAGCCTAGGGCGGCAGATTTTAGGGGGCGGCAAATTTGGCCCAAATTTTTTTTTTATCTTTCAGAAATAAATGGTACAATCTTTATTCATGGTCGACGGGTGGTATTTTTTTAAATAAACTTTATTGTTGGCCGTGTCTGTTAATGGGGATAAAAAAAGGTAATTGGAACTTTACTGGCTTTGCAGAAAGAAATTTCATTTTCAATAAAATAAGTAGGTAATCATAAATTTTTAAAATATTTACTAAAAATTATTGACCAAATTTGGGCGTGGTCTTAAAAAATTTTCGCCTGCCGCGGGCTTTTTATTTCCCGAACACTTCACCTGTTTCACAACTCACGAGCCGTCACTGGTATAGGGGCGGCAAAAATTGAATAGCCTACTAGCGGCAAATTTGTAAATCCGCCACTGCTATTAATCCGTATAATCCATAGATCCAACCTTTTTTTACTGTAAAATTAGTGTAGGTACTCAAAAGATGAATATTTGGCGGATTTTTGGATAAACCGAAAAAGTGATAAAAATTGATAGAAAAACGAAAAGGCGAATGCGTTCCTAGTGTTTGCTTGGTTCTGAATTCGGCCCGATACGTTATAAAATTTTACAAAATTTTGACGTAGTAATAGATGAAAAGATACCGTGCGAGCAAGAATTATTTGCATCAAAGAGGGCCTTGCATTTAAGGACGTAGGTAATGCTTAGCCGTAGAGCTTAATACCTGTTGGGTGTCAGTAACTACCTGAATTAACAATCAATCAGTTATTCCGTCATCTTTGACAGTCGTTACAAGTACACAAAACATTCATGGTTGAAGCGTTTTTTCAAAACGGTGTTAGAGGTGAATGGCAATAATACAATCCGGGTTTGTGCATGGACGATATTTACGAACATTTTCCTAACATTGCTTTTATTGCTGGGGATTTTTATCATTGCCTGAAAAGAACCGTGGCTGTGTTTAGGGAAACAGGTTCTATACAACACAAAAAAGGAGCAGGAAGACCATCTGTAAGAACAGAAGAACTTGTTGCAAACGTTCGTAAAATAATGCAAAATACGCCAACAAATTGTATAAGACGCCTGTCTCAAGAAGTGGGAAGATCTTATGGAACATGCAAAACTATTCTTAAGAAGCAGCTAAATTTATTTTCTTATAAAGTGCAACTATTCCAAAAAATACAAGCCGCAGATTTTGGTTTACCCAAAATTTATTGGAAATAAATGATTTATTAGACCTGACATTTTTTTCGGATGAAGTCGGTTCCACCTCTCCGGTTATGTGAATTCTCAGAATACACGCATGTGGAGTAGTGAGAATCCCCATTTTTTTGTAGGGTCCACATTGCTCCCTCAAAAATTTGGTGTCTGGTTAGCTGTTTCTCGAAGAAGAATGGTTGGTCCTATTTTTTTCCATGACACAGTTACAGCACAGCGGTATAGAGACAATATTTTAAATTTATTTGTGGAGCAATTACTTGATGACGAACTACGTTTTGGATATTTTCAACAGGACGGTGCAACCGCCCATACAGCCGCCTACTAACTACTTACGCAATTTTTTCGACGACAGATTGATCAGTTTTCGATCAGACATTGAATTTTCACCTAGATCACCTTGTTTAACGGTTATGGATTACTTCGTTTTTCCTCATTTAAAGAACACTATTTTTAAAACACCAGTTGCAAATTTAGAACAATTACAAGAAAGGATTATCCAAGAATGTGGTAACATTTCTCCAGAGATGCTGGTCAACACTTTAGAAAATATGAAGAGACGTGTAAATTTTTGCTTGGAGCATGGCGGTAGCCAATTTCAGTAATTTATGTAATTATTTTTCTTTTTCTTTCTGTAGATGCAAGGCCCTCTTTGATGCAAATAATTAATAATTTTTGCTCGCACGGTTACAACGCACAGCTAATTTCTTGCATACATGCTGGGGGAACACTAGCCACTTGCTATTGGAGAGGGGGGGGGAGGCGACTGTTATGTAAAGTTGTAATGCTGGATACTTTTAGTTATTTAAGGTGAAAGACCATAAAACTCTTATTTTCTTAAATATCTCGCTTTCCGTCGTAGTCGTAGGAATTTTTGAGTAATTACAAAAAATAAAGAACAGGGAATTCTCTACAAAAAAGGTTATATAAGGTTATAAAAGTTTCTATCCAATCACGCAAACAAAACTAGATTAATATCAATGCTAATGTATAAACTACAATCTATCAACATAACTGTGAAACAAGCTAGAGACGACGCCGACGTTTTAATAGTAGAGACGGCACTTGAGAAATCACAACACAACATCACTATTATCGTTGGGGAAGATGTGGATCTCTTAGTTCTTCTAATAGGACGTGCTCCTTTAAACCAGGATGTTTTCTTGTTTAAACCAGGGAAAGGGAAAATAAAATCAAAAACATATTCTTCTTCCAGCCTAAATAAGTATCCAAATTGTAAAAAGCATCTGTTGTTACTACATGCAAGTACTGGCTGCGACACAACCTCTTCGCTTTTTAATAAAGGAAAAATAAAAGTTTTTAAAATGTTCGAGAGGCGCCCCCGAGTTGCATCAATTTGTGGAAGTTCTTAAACAGGAAAATTGCACAGTAAAGAAAAAGAAGACTATGGAAAATGGATTACGCATTCTTTTGGAAATCTATGGAGCCCCTAAAACAGAATTATCCATTGAAAACTATCGATAGAAATGACATTTGCGAAGTCAACAAGACTTAACACCGCAGTGAAATTGTCGTCACTCCCTCCTACTGCCGCAGCTGCATGCCAACATCTAAGTCGAGTATATTACCAAGTACATATTTGGCTTGGTAATGATTTAAATCCTGAACAATGGGGATGGACGATAAATATTAATATTTTGGAGCCCATTAGGACTTTATTGCCACGTGCACCAGATGTAGGTACTTTTAAGTACTATATTTTGCAACTTTACTAAAGGATGTAACACAAATTGCGGGTGCAGAAAAGTTGGAATGTCCTGTTCAATACTTTGCGGCCATTGTCACGGTCAGTCATGTCTCAACGCAAATGTCGATAGCGTTACCGAAGAAAACATTCAGGACGAAGAAGATCATCAGTTTGATCCTGTTGATCTATTGACACAAAATATAACAGAAGTAAAAGAAAATGTTGGGAAACACGACGAAAATCTGGAGGAGGGGACAAAGGACGACAACCTGGAGGTGATAACAGAGGACGAAGACGTGGAAGAGGGGACATATTACGAGATTGAGGATGAGCTGTAGAAGTTACAAAAACAAGTGAAATCATATATTAGGCCTACTGGGGAAACCATGTAAAAAAAAGCGCCTTGCATCCTGCCTCTGGGATGGTGTAACGGATGTACCGCTACCCAGTGTTTTCCTGGCGTATAGTGTAAATACGGTTAGTTTTACGTAATATATATATATATATATATATATAACACTTTTTGAAGAGAATTTTTTAATATATATGTTTTGTAATAGTCAAAAAAGTCATAGGGCATACAGGAAACGAAATATTTGCGAAAAACCAATTTATGTGATATTTGACCTTGAATAACTTGAAACGCAAACAAGATATCGCTGGGGACTTTTGACACATTATTAGTATACCTAATAAAAGTAAAGGTGTATGTAAAATTTCAGCTCACTTGGATTTTTTTCGTAGATGAATCCTTTAATAACTGGAGTAATATTATTTTATTTTTTTGGTCATTTTATGATAAATTTTTACCTGTCGCACACAACTAAGCAACTCAACCCTCAACCAATGACAACAACGCAACATAAATAACATACGCACTAAAAAAACATTCTATCAAACTTTCTCGAGGCTTGGAAGTCAAAATTACCAGCTACTCGCTTTTATGTCGGTCTGCGTGTCACTACCACGTGCCAGTAGTTACATTTATAGTTGCCCAGTTGTTGCATGTTGTTTAATTTTAGGATGTTTTATAAAAATATTATGGAAGTGGGGAAATCACCCCATTCTTAGAGACTCCCCTGCACACATCTCCTTTTAAAAGAAAAAACACTAAACAATAAATAAATGCAAAAATTATTTCTTCACTTTTATTCGTGATTAGGTTTTCGTGTCCCATCAAATTCTTGCGCATTAGATACGACTGTACCAAATTTTCCTATGATTAATTTTTTTTTGCTTATTATTGTGTTGATGTGTTCTACAATAACCACGTTTAACTATCCATGAAATATTAAGGCCTTTACATTCGTTTAAAATTATTTTGAGTGTGAGAACATAACCTGACACATACAAATTAGTCACTTACTTAATAATAATATAAAATGAGTCAACAAGTTAAGCCAACAACTTTTTACAATGGAACCATAATGGAACCAAATTAACAATTGGTACCACAGGCCTATAAAAAAAAGTAGAATGCTTATTTCGAGGGGCTGCTAACTCCCTTAAATCTATGTGGTACATTATGTTGCTAAATCAAATTAATTTATTTTAAATATTTCCTTCCTTTCCTTTTTACTTTATCCGCAAGCGTAAAATAAAAAAAAATAATTTTTTTTTTAATACTTGTAGGAAATAGTTATTTTCCTAACAAGTGCGCAAAGTGATACTTTTCCGCACGCAAGTACAGTTGGACGAACGACGCGAAGCGGAGTTCGGATAAGTTCTTGCGTGCGGAAAAGCACTTTGCGCACTTGTTAGGAACAACATTTTTCCTACGAGCTTCATATCAGATAACAACAAAAATAAAAATATGATAATTTATTTAATAATTTTTAATTCGACTTTAAAGAAAGAACTATAATATACTTACAACTAAAAATTACATAACAAAAAAAAATAATAGAAAATTAAAAAATTACATAACAATAAAAAAAATAATAGGAAACTAAATTTTTCGTTTTAAGCTGAAATACAAATCCGCACTGGGTGCGGAAAAGTAAAACTATTCAAAAATCTCCTTGGTAGGGAATATTTATATTTATTTTAGTAGCTGTAAACTATTTTATGGCAATGTGAGAAGCCGTTGCAAGAGTATTCTCTTTTATCTTTTAATCGTAATTCCCGATATTTGTATTTCAGCTTAAAACGAAAAATTTAGTTTCCTATTATTTTTTTTATTGTTATGTAATTTTTTAATTTTCTATTATTTTTTTTTGTTATGTAATTTTTAGTTGTAAGTATATTATAGTTCTTTCTTTAAAGTCGAATTAAAAATTATTAAATAAATTATCATATTTTTATTTTTGTTGTTATCTGATATGAAGCTCGTAGGAAAAATGTTGTTCCTAACAAGTGCGCAAAGTGCTTTTCCGCACGCAAGAACTTATCCGAACTCCGCTTCGCGTCGTTCGTCCAACTGTACTTGCGTGCGGAAAAGTATCACTTTGCGCACTTGTTAGGAAAATAACTATATCTTAACTCATGCGGAAAGACACTTTTCCGCACGCAACTGCTGTTATTGCTGCAGTTGAGACTTTTTCCGCAATTGTTAGGATAATAACTATAAAATTGTTAAATCAGTTTCAATCCACAAAAAATTCCCTACATTTCAAAAATGATCGGCGCGATACAGCATAACGCATAACACTTTAAATCTTAAATCTCTATATTAATCAAGTTAAATCAGATTAAATAAAAACTGATTTAAAAACCGTGTAGACTTTTTTTGGATGTTAGCAGCTCCTTGGCTTATTTCACATAAGACCTGTGTCATTAAAATAGCATCTCTAGGAAAGACTGTCTTGTCTAGAAATTATTTTTTTTCCCTAGAAAAAAGTTGGCAAACTTTCTAAATTATATTAACGCCAACCAAAAACACTCGACAAGCCAATCAATTGTTATTATGGTGATATATAAACTTTCAAAACAATATAGGTATTAACAATGCCACTGTGTTTAGTGCTTAATTGTTTTAATAGTGAGAAAACCGCGGCCAAAAAATATATATATTATTCAACAGGAAAAGAATCTCAATAGGTGCAGTGTTTTATTATAAGATATATTACCGTGCGAGCAAAAATTATTTGCATCAAAGGGGGCTTGGATTAAAAAACGTAGGGCTTGGTTTAGATCAGAATGATATCGGGACGACATATCTAACCAAATCTAGGTTAAAATTTTGTCAAATTCATATTATGACATGATATGCCAAACTAATTAGGCAGTAATAAAATAAGTAGACAAATACAAATTTATTTTTGTTGTTTACAAAATTAACAAAGTAAGAATATACAGAAAGAAAAAAAATTATTACATTAATTGCTGAAATCGGCCACCGGCCATGCTCCAAGCATAAATTCACACGTCTCATCGTATTTTCGAAACTGGTGACCAGCATCTCTGGAGAAATGTTACCACATTCTTGAATAATCCTTTCTTCTTTCTTGTATATTCTTGGAATATTTGCACTTTATAAGGAAGTAAATTTAGCTGCTTCTTAAGAATAGTCCTGCATGTTCCATAAGATCTTCCCACTTCTTGGGACAGGCGTCTTATAAGTACAATTTGTTGGCGTATTTTGCATTATTTCACGAACGTTTGAAACAAGTTTTTCTGTTCTTACAGATGGTCTTCCTGCCACTTTTTTGTGTTGTATAAAACCTGTTTCCCTAAACACAGCTACGGTTCTTTTCAGGCAATGATAAAAATCCCCAGCAATAAAAGCAACGTTAGGAAATGTCCGTGAAAATCGTCCATGCACAAACCCGGATTGTATTGTCACTCACCATTTACTCTTACCCCGTTTCGAAAATACGCTTCAACCATGAATGTTTTGTGCTGTTCCGTAAAGCCCATTGTGTGAATTGTTCAAAAAATTGGAAAAAATTAGCGATGAATCAAATTACTTGTAACGACTGTCAAAGATGACGGAATAACTGATTGATTGTTAATTCAGGTGGTTACTGACACCCAACAGGTATTAAGCTCTACGGCGAAGCATTACGTCCTTAGATACAAGGCCCACTTTGATGCAAATAATTTTTGCTCGCACGGTATATAACTATCATATTTTCCTAACGTTGCTTTTATTGCTGGGGATTTTTTATCATTGCCTGAAAAGAACCGTGGCTGTGTTTAGGGAAACAGGTTCTATACAACACAAAAAAGGAGCAGGAAGACCATCTGTATAAGAACAGAAGAACTTGTTGCAAACGTTCGTGAAATAAAGCAAATTACGCCAATAAATTGTATAAGACGCCTGTCCCAAGAAGTGGGAAGATCTTATGGAACATGCAGAACTATTCTTAAGAAGCAGCTAAATTTATTTCCTTATAAAGTGCAAGTATTTCAAGAAATACAAGCCGCAGATTTTGAAAGGAAGACGCTGGAATTAGTCTCAATGGTTTAATCTTGTTTAACGGTTATGGATTACTTCGTTTTTTCTCATTTAAAGAACAGTATTTTTAAAACACCAGTTGCAAATTTAAAACAATTACAAGAAAGGATTATCCAAGAATGTGGTAACATTTCTCCAGAGATGCTGGACAACACTTTCGAAAATATGAAGAGACGTGTGAATTTATGCTTGGAGCATGGTGGTGGCCATGCAATTTCAGCAATTTATGTAATTATTTTTCTTTTTCTTTCTGTATACTCTTACTTTGTTAATTTTGTAAACAACAAAAATAAATTTGTATTTGTCTACTTATTTTATTACTCATTAGTTTGGCATATCATATCATAATTTGACAACATTTTCACCTGGATTTGGTTAGATATATCGTCCTCATATCATTGTGATCTAAACCAAGCCCTACGTTTTTTAATCCAAGCCCTCTTTGATACAAATAATTTTTGCTCGCACGGTAGAAAAAAAGGTGTAAACGAAATCTTTTAAGTAAATAATTTATAAAATTCATTTTGGAACAAAGAACAAGAAACATTATAAAAATGTTGCTATTACAAAATTATTCTACTTCTCTTCTGTACTTTATTGAGAAATTTCGACTATAAAAACTATTTATTTGATTCAATTCTTCTAATAGTTTTTTTCTGAAAATAAATTAGAAATCCTTTACCTTATTGTTATTTTCCGGGTTTCCTAATAAACTTGCATAATTATTAAGTGAAGAGTAGTGTAAAACATATTTTGTGAAAACATAACTACCTTTTCCTAGTCGAAAATTTTCATAATACCACTAATAACCAACACAACAGCAGCGTCCGGAAAGTGGATACTTTTCGGGCGGTTTCAGAAAAAATAGTGCACGCAACACGCCCGGAACCTATCTTTTTTGAAATCTTGTCTACTCATCCAAGAAAACGTAAATTACTATTATAATTATCATTATATCATATCAGATAACTCGAAAAATTTAATGGTAGAAATAATGAAATTTTAAAACTATGAAAGTTTAAAAAAATTTTCGAACAATGAAAATGAATGGCAGTTTTTTAAAAATTTTATAGTTTTTTCTGAAAATTGTAATTTAGTAGATTTTCATCAAATTTTAAAAATCGGCAACATTAATGGACGGATTAATGAATATTTGAATAAAAAGTGTGTAAATAGGGAAATATTGCAAAAAAATATTATACTGAAGCGTGCGCCCCCTTCCTAAATCCGCTACATTTGTGCAATATACCATGTTAGTACTTATATAAATTATTGGAAAATATTTGAACATTTTAAAACATACCTAAATTAATAAAATATACCATTATTATAGTAAAATCGTTTATGCAAACCTCTTGGGGTAGGAGGGGCGCCAATCCCATAAATCCACTACTGCATAACAGGTATATACAACCAATAATGCGCCTTTATTTACTTTTACTTAATGTAAAACTAAAATATATAAAATAAGGAAGATACTAAAAACGTATACACATACATATTCATGGACCAGATCAAAAACTTGCATCTTCACACCGCTTTCCACCCGCAAAAGGCATTAATAAAGTTCCACAAAAACAAATAAACTCATCACACAAATTGATAAAAATATGTCTTCACTTCCTCATACAAAGTGAGGTGAATAAACGCGACCACCAATATTCCGGATTGTAAGTATAAAGAAGAACGTTGAGCAACAAACACTACCATTGCGGTACTTTATGATGGCACGGAAGAATGCCCCCACCTTCGTTTATGGGTTCTTTCTCTTCCTGAGTTCTTTTGTTTTAAGTAATATCAGTCATAGATAAATATTTGTATCAGTGTTGTACTAGGAGAATAAGGGCTTAAAGGTTTTCGTATCTAGGTTTCTGACAGTGGCGGATTTAGGGGGGAGGGGGGGGGGGGGCAAAGGGGGTTTCGCCCCCACCTGAGAATTGCTAAGATAACCATCGTAAATATTCAACTAAAAGTGTTGAAAATGAGACCGCGAAATTGTTAGGGAAACCATTGAAAAAAATACTTCATGCTATTGAAACACTTGTCAAAATAGATCAAAACTTTTATCCCATTTTCGCAAAGTATTTAAAAGTTTTAGTAACGTTGCCAATATCAGTGGCAACTTCTGAAAGAAGCTTTTCCACATTACGAAGGGTTAAGAGTTGGATGCGTTCTCGTATGACACAAGATCGTTTGGATGGATTGGCCTTGTTGCATGTTCATTCATAGACATAATATAGGTATAGATATTGAAGTTGACAGGGTGATTGCTACATTTCCTAAGGCATCTAGAAATAAGACTCCCTAAGTTCGCTTATTTTTATCTTTAGACTGCTCCATTACATGTTTCATAGTGTTTTTTTTTTATTAATTATGAAACTAATGTCGTTTTGTTTTTTACGTGTTATGTTTGCTTAAAAGTAAAATAAAAGGTAAAATTAAATTTTGTCATTAAGTTTTTTAATATACTATTTTAGGAGTCAAAAGAATTTTCCGTACATTGCGTGTATATAGGGTGTCCGGAAACTTCGTTCGTATACTTTAAGGGGATATTCTACATATGAAAATATGAAAAAATGAAAAAAAGTACTTATAAGGAAGCTATGGCCGTCCAAAGGTGACCTCTAAAGATTAGTTTCTATTTTATATCTATGCAACCGCTTAAGGTACCGGTGTGCTTTTTGGCATACAAACTAATATTAACAATTGCTAATTTATGAGAGTTATTATGAAATTTAGTCAGGGACGTTCTTACGGGGGGGGGGGGGGGTGGCTTAGTTTATTTATTCCTATTTTTTTTTACACGACACATTTAAAAAATTTTACCCAAACATTATAATTCCAGTGATTTTTCTACACAAAAAAGGTATTCTTAAAAAAAAATATTGGACCAATGATTTGAAAAATCGATTTATTTAAATCCTTGCATAAACTATTATCGAATTGTGTTTAAACTAAAACATCAAAGTAGTCTTATGGCAAATACAAATTTGAAGTAAAAAAACATGTAAAATAAACTGACAATGACAATAATTAAGTCAAAACGTTGTTTTATTGTCATTTTTAAACAAAATAAATTCAGAGTTGTTGGTTTAACAAGAATAAGCTAAAAAAAGTAGAAAAGTTACAACAAATGTTGAAAATGGTTTCCATTCATATCAATACAACTAACTAAATGATTTCTCATTGATGGTCGTACTCTTGCGAAAACTCCTTCCTTATTACGAATTTCCTCGCAACAATAAATAACACGTAGTTCCAATTGTTGTACATTTTCAACAGGTACTGAATATACCAGAGACTTCAGATATCCCCAAAGAAAGTAATCCAATGGATTCAGATCAGGTGAACGGGGAGGCCAGGCAATGGGCCCACCTCGGCCTATCCATCGGTCTGGATATGTTTGATTTAAATGATCTCGAACCAATCTACTAAAATGAGGTGGAGCCCCATTGTGCATAAAATAGTTTGTAAACTTCGCAAGTAGAACAGGCAAAGAGTCTTGTAAAAAATCTAAATATGCGGGCCCATCTAAACGTTGAGGCATAATGTATGGTCCTATTAATCGATCGCTCAATATACCTGCCCAAACATTAATTGAAAATTTATTTTGAAATCGACTTTCGAAAATTGCTTGGGGATTTTCTTCTGCTCATACATGGTTATTATGAAAATTTACGATGCTTTCACGGGTAAACCCTGCTTCGTCAGTAAACAAGACTTTATGTAGAGAAAAACGGTCTTGATGACACCTTCTCTGCATCCACTGACAAAACTCTGCACGAGGAAGTAGGTCTTAAGGCTTAAGCGCCTGAACTCTTTGTATGTGGTATGGATAAAGAAGTTATTCATGCAAAATTTCCCATGTTGTACTCTTAGGGATACCCTCTTGTAAGGCAATTCTTCTTGTGCTTATACCCGGATTAGCTGCAACGCATTCGAGCTCTCTTTCTTCTGCTTGTGGAGTCCTAGTAGTACGGCTTCTCCCAGTTTCATTCATATTTGGCATAAAAGTTCCGGTTTCTCTTAATCGTTGATGTAAATTAATGAATAATTTCTCACAAAGAATTTGACGATTTGGAAAATATTCTTGATACAACCTGCGAGCTTCTCGAGCACAACCATTAGCTTTGCCATACATAAAATGCATATCAGCTAACTCAGCAAATGAATAACCTGCCATTTTTTAAAATTTGCACCTTAATTAATCAAAAACACTTTGCACTTGATTAATGATCACTACAATAAATCACAAAAACTTCATTGTCAATTTATTTTAACGCTAACCATGATGTTTTTTTACTTCAAATTTGTATTTGCCATAAGACTACTTTGATGTTTTAGTTTAAACACAATTCGATAATAGTTTATGCAATGATTTAAATAAATCGATTTTTCTCCTAAATCATTGGTCCAGTAATTTTTTTAAGAATACCTTTTTTGTGTAGAAAAATCACTAACATTATAAGTTTTGGGTAAAATTTTTTAAATGTGTCGTAAAAAAATTAGGAATAAATAAACTAAGCCACCGTAAGAACGTCCCTGACTAAATTTCATAATAACTCTCAATATCATAAATTAGCAATTGTTAATATTAGTTTGTGTGCCAGAAAGCACACCGGTACCTTAAGCGGTTGCATAGATATAAAATAGAAACTCATCTTTAGAGGTCACCTTTGGACGGCCATAGCTTCCTTATAAGTCATTTAAGGACCTACATTCATATGAACGTTTTTTCATATTTTCATATGTAGAATATCCCCTTAAAGTAGACGAACGAAGTTTCCGGACACCCTGTATGTATTTTTAGAATCTCCCCTACCTCAGAGAAATTCTGGATTCGCCCTTGGTTCCTGATTACTTAAAGTCAAAGTCAAAGTCAGAGTTTTATTTTCTACTTACACAAATCGTTTATAGCACGTCAAAGATAATATATAAGTCAATATAGTTCAACATGCATGTAAAGTTTGTTCAATGAACGCTGACCGTTACGTCACAACAAGTGCTTATCTTTCTAACATTCGTGAACTAGGCGTGATAGTAAATTTGCGTCAATAATGAATGTCGTATAATTTTACCAGTCAAAAAATTTTTACTGTTATTTTTGACAGTGACATTTTTAATCAACATTATTTCAAAAATGTCAGGGTATTAAGAACAAGCATTAATTTTACAATTATTTGATTATTTTCAAAGAGAAACTGATGCCGGAAAGACTGGTTTACTCTTTAACGCAGTTTACGAGGTAAGTAGATAATTATAATAAAGCAGGAATTATGAAAACAAATAATAAACATGAAAAATATATGGCAATGTCAATACCCATCTGTTTTAGAGAGTTTCTGATGCTTTGAGAGTTTCGTGTTCAACAATTCAACGAATTAAGGCAAAGGGATAGAGTAGGATGTAGATTTTGGGAATCGCAAAGATGTAGTGATCCCGTGGTCGACAACTTCACGAAATTCATGAATGTACTATAAGAGAGCGTATTTTTGGGATATATAGAGCAGGTGAACGCGTTACCGTTCGCTCAATACAACTAAACCTTAAAGTCATTGATGGTGTTGAAATATCCACAGTTCATTAGCGGACTGTTTTTAAAAAAATATTTAAATGGCGTAAATGTGCTGTATCAAACAGGCCTATTTTATAATGCAATTAATTATTTTCATTTTATTAGGTTGGACGAACTTGTAATGCAACATGAACATCGAATTTTAAGGCTTCCTCCATCATTGCCACTTTAATCCTATAGAAATGATTTGGTCGGAATAAAAGCGCTATTATAATGCAAAAATAAGTTCTATGCATCCTGAAACAAATGACATAGTTTTGGGTTTGTGAAACGAAGCCATAGAAAATGTAACAGTGGGAAAATGGAAAAATTATGCAACACATTTGTTGAAAATGTATAAAACCTGTAAAAATATTTTATTTCGCATTGTATATAAAATCTATTTTTTAACGTTAGAATATAAAATTTATCTTTATTTAGTATTTAGGTATAGTTAAGAACAGGGCTGGGAAATGATTCCCAGAAGTAAAAGTGGTGGAGTGAATAGAGCGTCCGACATCTGTTTGTCATCACTCCATCCTTTTATAGCTTTCAGGTTTTTTAAAAGGAAATAATGTCAGTGTGTATCCAACGATTTTAACGTAACGAACCATTTAAAAATATACCACTCGCTCTTTTTTATTTTATTGTTATTTTTCATTTTACATTGTTTTATTGTTAATTATTCTCAAGATTACTTTATTAAAACTTTTATACGAACCAGCTCGGGGTTTTATTTGACTAACTAACTTACTATCGCTCTACTAAATATACTATAATCATATTTTTTTTTATGGTGCCGAAACCCGGGAAGTTTTAGTATATAAAGTAATCTTTTATCGGAACGAACTGAAAACGGTAAAATGGATCTAGCCCTTCGTAAAACTTGTCGCGCAACGTTAACGAAACTAGTGAATAACGCGAACGAGATTATTAACGACGAATTGGCTGATTCCAATGACGTGCCCGCGTTAATAGCTCGCATAAAAGCACAAAGGAATAATTTAAACAGTGTAAACGAACGATTATACCCAACGTTTAGTGATGAAAATGCTGAAGCTGAGGCTTCGAAGATTGTGGAATACGACGATCTCGCTGTTGCAGCAGTTGCGAGATTGGAGCAACGTCTGAAGCTGATGCAATCTTCGTCGCTGCAAGAGGTTCCAAGAAGCTTGGAGCAACAGTCGTCGAACGGTAACTTTAATACTCAAGGAAACATGTCGGTAAGGTTACCAAAACTAGATTTAATTAAATTTAACGGTGATATTGAATCTTGGCCGGCATTTTGGGAGCAATTCAGGCTTGTTGTTCATGAAAATTGTTCCTTAAACGATGCTGCAAAATTTGCTTATCTTAAATCTTACTTGTCTGGTAAAGCCGCGGTAACTATTAACGGATTGACTTCTAGCCAATCATCGTACAAAGATGCGATAGAGCTGTTAAAAGACGAATATGCTAATTCGGAACGTATTGTGGACTCATATATCCAAAAACTTTTAACAATAGCTCCAGTAAAAAGTGAACGAGACATTTCCGCGCTTCGCAAACTGTATAATACCGCTTCAACAATAACGCGTTCCCTATCAACGCTAGGTTTGTCACCTGAACAATACGGACTAATGGTTAAATCAATAATTTTTAAGGCTCTACCATATAATTTTCGCGTTTCGTTCAACAGACAAAAAACAATAAGTGAAACGGCAAGTAGTGACTCTCTTTCGCGATCTGGTAACTCAGACAATACCGTAGATTATGATAAGCAAATAAGCAGTTTATTGCAATTTATTAAAATTGAATTGGACTCAATCGAACAAGCTCAGTGCGAAGTGGTAACGGACAATAAAAATTACAGGGACAAAGATAATAGCCAACGAACATTTCTAAATCAAAATATCCGAGAACCCAAAAACGATCGATTTACGGCCGCGAGTTTATTAACGATAAATCACGAAAACTGCCTGTTTTGCAAATCTAAAACGCACCAAACTAAAGATTGCAAAACGTCATTAAATATCGCGCGAAAAAAGGATATTTTAAAGGAAAACAATTGTTGTTTTCGTTGCACAAAACCTAGGCATTCTTCAAAATTTTGTAAATCGCGTCTATTTTGTGCAAAATGCAAACGCAGACACGCGACAACAATGTGCGATCCAACATTTGTGGGTACCAATAATGGCAACGGCAATAACGGCTATTCTCAGTCTAATGAGAATGAAAACCGAAATATCGGCGTTGCCGATACCTCTAATAATGTGGCAAACCGTAATAACTCTACCATATTATTAGCTAACGAAACAACTAATAATGTTTATTTAAAAACCGCCAAAGGTTTAATAAGTAATGATAACGCAAATGAGTCTGTGATTCGGTTAGTTATAGATGGGGGTAGCCAGCTAACTTTTATAAAACAATGTGTATCGCGCTCATTGGGATTGCCTGTAATTGGTAATCATAGAATTTCCATTAATGCCTTTGGAAATACTCGCAGCGCTACGGCTACCTTGTGCAAACGGGTACAAGTAGTTCTCAAAAATCAGTTTAACGGAGAACTAATCGAAATCACCGCTATAGAAGTTCCAGAAATATGTTTTGACGCTTTAAAACCACCTTCTGTAAACGATCCAGTAATTAGCGATTTTGTGTCTAAATACCAGTTAGCTGACGTTAACGTTACAAATAAGCAGCTAATTAACGGTATAACTTTACTGGTAGGAGCTGATCATTATTGGAAAATTGTTACAGGTGAAACAAAACGCATTTCCAATGACTTAACTGCCGTAAACACGAAATTAGGGTGGACAGTGCACGGAACTTCAAGTAGTATTGAGAATTGTGATTATTTTGTTAATTTTAATTTGGCAACAGTGTTGAATGTGCAGGTAGACCTCGAGCAGGACAATGTAGATATTAATAAATTTTGGACATTAGAGACATTGGGTATTAACGAAAACGAACATTTAAAAAATGATTTTACGGAAACTTTCATTAACGAGAAAATTCAGTTTAAAAACGGACATTATGAAGTTTCGCTACCGTGGAAAACAAACTCCAGTTTAGACTCTAATTATATAGGTAGTATGGCACGTGTAAATAGTCTAGTATCTAAGTTGCGCAGAAACGGTAAATTAGCTGAGTATGACATTGCTGTGCGCGAGTACTTGGTAAACGGATGTGCAGAAACTATTGCGTCTAACGAAATCGAGAACAATCGCATTTATTACATGCCGCATCGTCCGGTTTATCGCGAAGACAAGGACACAACGAAAGTGCGGGTAGTATTTGATGCATCTGCGCATGCGCCCGGATTTCAATCGCTAAATGAACAATTATACTCCGGGGACAATTTGGTGCCTGATCTACTAAAGATATTGCTAAACTTTCGAGTCGGCTCAATCGGTTTAATCGCAGATATCGAAAAAGCGTTTCTGCAAATATCAATTGCAGAAGAAGATCGTGATTCCCATCGATTTTTATGGCTCAAAAACCCAATTAATGAAGACACAAACACCAATTCGACACAAATTGCTGCTTTCCGTATGAAACGTGTAACCTTTGGAGTGACTACAAGCCCATTTTTGCTGTCAGCTACCCTGCGAAAGCACCTTTTGTCTCAATCAGAAAACCTAACGAAAACGGCCAATATTTTATTAGAATCATTTTATGTAGATGATCTGGTAACTGCATGCAGCTCCTTTGAAGAAGCAAACGAAATTTACGAACAATCAATTAATATTCTTCAAGGGGTTAACATGAATTTAAGAAAATGGTTCTCTAACGACAACGAATTAATGAAAACGGTCATAAAAAATCCAATCAACAACGCATTGAAAAGGGTATTGGGTATTTTATGGCACACAGCTACCGACGAGCTTGCGGTTGATTTAAAATGCGTAATAAATGGCAGTAAAACGGTACCAACAGAACGAACAATACTTCAAAATATTGCCAGAATTTATGACCCATTAGGTATATTAGACCCATCATTTACTATTAGAATAAAAATTTTGTTGCAAGAGATATGGAAACAGAAATTAGAATGGGACACTATTGTTCCCGAAAAATGTCAGACGAGCTGGGTCAAGTGGTGTTCGGAACTACCTGCTATGGGTGAACTACATATTCCTAGGAATATAACTTCAAACAAATACAATGAAATTGAACTGCATGTTTTTGCCGATGCGAGCGTTCAAGCTTATGGTACAGTGGCGTACACGAAATGTATAGAAACCAACGAAATAAATTTTTTCTTGTCGAAAAATCGTGTTGCGCCTCTTAATCAAAGGGGTAACAAAGAATTAACCTTACCCAAGTTAGAGCTTACAGCAGCGTTATGTGTCGCTAGACTACATACAATTTTAATAGAAGTAGAAGCAACGGTCATCTCAAGACAACTGACGTATTTTGATGATGACGATACAAATTTATTAACTTTATCTCCAACGCATTTCCTAGTCGGTGTAAAAAATCTTGGTTTTTTCTTAAATCGAAAATTACCTCAAATCAACCGAAACGAAATACTTAAACAGTGGAAATCCAGAGAACAATTGGTTTCTAAATTTTGGAAAAAGTGGACAACGGATTATCTTCAGCAGCTGCGTACGTTTCACCATACTGATCGTGTCAATTCGAGAAGCTTAAGAATAGGTGACATCGTACTCTTGCATCAAGAACATACGCCCAGGCTTCAGTGGAAAATGGTCAAAATCATCGACGTGTTTGAGGGCCGCGATGGGCGAGTGCGGGCCTGTGAGGTGCGAACGAGCGACGGGTCGAGTGAGGTGCGAACGAGCGACGGGTCGAAACTACGTAGACCAGTGCAACTTCTTTTTTCATTAGAAGTTGAGGACTCTCCGCCGCGGGAGGATGTTGAAAATGTATAAAACCTGTAAAAATATTTTATTTCGCATTGTATATAAAATCTATTTTTTAACGTTAGAATATAAAATTTATCTTTATTTAGTATTTAGGTATAGTTAAGAACAGGGCTGGGAAATGATTCCCAGAAGTAAAAGTGGTGGAGTGAATAGAGCGTCCGACATCTGTTTGTCATCACTCCATCCTTTTATAGCTTTCAGGTTTTTTAAAAGGAAATAATGTCAGTGTGTATCCAACGATTTTAACGTAACGAACCATTTAAAAATATACCACTCGCTCTTTTTTATTTTATTGTTATTTTTCATTTTACATTGTTTTATTGTTAATTATTCTCAAGATTACTTTATTAAAACTTTTATACGAACCAGCTCGGGGTTTTATTTGACTAACTAACTTACTATCGCTCTACTAAATATACTATAATCATATTTTTTCTTAACATTAAAATTATTAATGATGTGTGGAAACAGGAAAGATTGGTCGATGCTTTAGATACCTTTCCCCTAATTATTAACTTGGACGAATCTGATGATGTCTTTCATCCCATAATACCTTTTACCCTAAATCAACTGTTTAATTTTGATTTTATTAACAGTATAAAAATAATAATTAAAAATTTAAAAAAACGCGCTTGTATTTTACTTGTTTACATGCTTCCGTCTTTATGTAGATCAAGCCTAAGAAAAATCATAACCTTTACCACCGGTTAGTCAAACTGACTAAATTAATTTACGACGTACCGCAAATATGGAGAATATGACGTAACGGCCAGCGGTCATTAAACAGACTTTATACAAATAAAAAGACCATTAAATTATTGTATAAAAACTTACAAGAAATTATGCACAAAGAATAGAAATAAAATAAGAATAAGGAGAAACAACAAACTGGCAAATTCATATCCAATTTACAGCATCCAGGCAATGATTACCAGGAGGCTAACAGGTATCTACTCATTCGAGCTGTAAAAGCAGTGGTCTAGTAAATATTTTTTAACAAATTTTTTGAATGGGACATCATCGAGGGCTTGGTACCGTCCTGGGATCTTATTTTATAAATGGGAGTCAAGAGAATTGTTTTTAAATTTAGTTACTCTGAATCGCTGACCCGTTTTGTCTGAGCCTTCAGTGTTGTAGCTGTGAATATCTGAATGCTTAGTGAGATTATCTCGGCAGGAGTGTAGCTCCAGTACCTACAGTTTGAAAAATATAAACACAAGGCAGTGGCATTATGCCAAATTTTTTTACATGGACTGACAGTGATCCCTATACCCTGCGTTAGTCATAAGCTCTTTTTTGTAGTCGAAAGATCTATTGTGCGTTTGCACAGTTATTCCACAATATTATAGCCACATACGCAAGATAGGAATGAAAAAAGCCCAAGTAAAGCGATTTCACAACGTCAAAAGTCACACACTTACCCAAATTTGTAAGAAGAAATATCGTACTTGACAATTTTCGCCGAAACTCAGTTATATGTGTGCTTCCCAGGGTTGGTTGAATTCGTCCAAGTGGACATAATTGGACGATTTTGTCCAATTATGTCCGTCCGGACAAAATCAATTGTTCTGGACAAAATGGACAAAATTGTACAAAATCAAATTAAACACATATAAAATTAAAAAAACTTTATTATATTAGGATTAGGGTGTCAAACAAAACTTAAACAACAATAACGGAATACCGTCGGATCATCGTGCCGTCGGATGACGGACGCATGAAAATTTACCTTAAGGTGGGAGTATCAACATGCTTGCCAACCTATAACCTATTTCGCGTAGATTTATTTATGTTTTCTAGCTTTTTCACAAAATTTAAAGAAAATCAGTATCGACTTGATATTCTATAGGTAATAATTGACATATTTAATAAATATCAAGGAATTTCATAACTTATTTTAGGAGAATTGTATAACGAAAAATATCGGGTAAGATTTTTTTTAACTTTATTATGTCATTGTCACTCATTGTTCTTTCACTATACAATTCTCCCCAAATTAGCAATGAAATAAATTGATATTTTTGTAATATATCAGATACTACCTAAATAATGTACCGACGATATTGATTTTCTTTAAATGTTAGTTATTAAAATAATAAACTCAAAAAATCAACGCGAAATAGGTTATAGGTTGGCAATAGATTGAATGAAATTGAGAATGCAACCTTAAGGCCCCATAATGAAATAACAAATAGCCATTTTCTGGAATTTTTAATTTGGTATTTATTGTTTATATAATACACAATACAAACGTGTATGTTGGGTTGCCTAAATCAACAAATTTAATAAAATTAATGAAATTTGATTTTGTCCAATATTGTCCGATTTTGTCCGTTTTTGTCCAATTTTGTCCATGTCCTGGACAAAATCAAAAAAAGTGGACAAAATCACAACCCTGGTGCTTCCCAGGATAAAGAACTATCCAGAGTGATACCCAGTAACTTACATTTATTATTTTTGTTTAATAATCGATTACTCAAGACAACCAAGTGTTGAGTCTTACTTTTGTTTAGTTAGTTAGTTAGAGAAAAATTCAACTAGTAGGTATCGGAAATTGTACCCCTAAGTTGCCTTGCAAAAAAGTTCATTTTAGCTAGACACGGAATGTACTATATGTAGTCTTTTATCTATCTATCTAGTCTTCGTCTTCTATTTATCGGCGGAAGATGAACTACAGAATGGCTAAACGGAATAGAATTTATTTATTATGTAAACAAATGTTCCAAAGGCACTTGTCAAAGGACCCAACTTGAACTAAATAACTAATTTTTCTAGATGGGCGTAAAAAAATAAAAAGTGAGTGTTAGTATCTAAAATAAGTTATATATTTTAATTTAAGAAGTGTATTACAGGAAGCACAATCAATAATTCGCACCTTTAAAAGTAAAGTGACAGAACTCGAAAATTGTATATTTCTAGGTTTAATCATAAAATGGCACTAAATACCGCCCTCTATCAGCTGCCACTGGACCTAATACCAAATCGCTTCTCCCCAATTAGAAGAACCTATTTATGCCTTTCTCATATTAACGGTATTTGTTCGTCTTTTTAATACTAAAGAGTATCATTTCAGTATGTTGTCGCATGCGACGGAAAATTGACACTGCTTTAAGTCTAAACTGACTTGATTCTAAACATTTTACAAAAAAGTAACTGGTATTTAATAAAAAAAGAACTTATTCTAAAATGACTCGCTGAGTACAACGACAATTTTAATTTTAAAATGGCATAACTCCGAATAATTCGTTCGTTGTTAAACAAAATTTGGCAGTAAAAAGACCTAACTTGTTATTTATTTTTTATTTTTATTTTTTTTACTATTAAGGGTAGGTTTTAATATCAAATTTAAATAATTGTCTTCTAGTAAAACCATTTAGCTAATGTTTCCCCAAATTTAACATTTAATTTAATATATTACTTGGGCTTAGGAGACAAAAGAGTTAGAGGGGTCCAATATATTTTACAGTTTTTCCTGTTTTCTGCAAAACTCTATTTTTTGGATTGTGTGACTTTAATTTTAAAGGTGCGAATTGTTATTAAATTTGTCAGTCAGGGTCGTAGATAAGTTTTCTAGTGGTGGATAGTTTTTAAATAAAAAGTAAAGTAAAGTTCGTGTAACTTGTGGTGCCCAAGTCTGGTGCTAGAGTTTTCAGATCGCGCAAGCGCCTCTAGCGTGACTTAACGACCAGAGATGGCCGGGACCGACAGCTTTACGTCTCCTTCGAAAGACGATCTTACACCAACCAACTAAAATTCGGTCATACTTTTTTTATTATGCGTATGCCCACTCCGGGAATCGAACCCGGATCGCCACGGCCGTAAGCGGTATCTCTACCACTGAGCTACGACCGGGCTTTTTAAATAATATCTACCGATAAGAAAATGAATAATATTATTCTAAAGGCGTTCAGGAAATGTTATCCTGGAAAGGAGGAAGTAAAATATAAGGTATAGGCTAGCCAAATTTGTAACAACTTATAAAATATCCATTAATAATTACCTATATACGGACCTACAGAAGCAAGCAGGTAGACAACTGAAATTAATATAAAGTAAAAAAAAACAAGTCTCTCATTTATTTATCTTTTGGATTCTTAGTGAAGGGTGATTACCCCCTCTACAACTACTACCCCATATCTACGCCGGCGCCGTTCATTTCTTTTTCAAAATACACAAATTCTAAAAATAAACTAGTAAAAATACGTCCTAGTCCTACACTGTCTTTGTTTTAAGTCTATTTTCCTAAATTCTTTTGTTTTAAGTAACATTATTATGTTTTATTGTAAATGTGTTTGTATATTTACACGTTTTTTATTATGTGAAAAGTGGTCTGCTCGCAAATAAAGAACCATTGTAACTGCCTTAATTAGAAAATTAGAATATCAGTAAGTAGTGGCACAGATTAAACTCTAGACTGCGAGGGAGGGTGCATGTGGATTTCAAACCTTGGACGCAAAGGCAACAATAAAAATAATACATACATTTTTGCAATAAGCGATGGAAATGGTAATGAAGTTTTTTTTAGTGACTGTATTAATATATGTAACTGAAAACTGTTTAGCAGCTTGCAGAAAAAGTTTTTTTTAATTAAAAAAAGCTGGGAATTGAACGCAAAACCTATCGATCCAGTCGAATGCTCTGCAGTACGGAGGCTCTGAAATTCTCTCACCAATTTCAGCCATATAACATATTGATACACCTGTTACATCACACATATTTGCAAAATTCTCTATGGTTTTTAGCCCCGGCACCATACTTGCGGTTCTTTTACAACTATTTGATATTCGAGCATTTTACCGCATAAGCCAAAAAATAATTCGTGTTCGTTCACGAACATTCGGAGATTTAGCCGAACATTACATAAATTTATTTTTAACCAATTAGAAGGCTCCTTTTTGTTTACGTTGCTTATAGCAACGGGAGATTATCGCGATAATTTTGTCAGTTCCTATTAACTTAATGAAATTAATAAGTGAAAATTTTTCTGTCAAAAATAAAGTGCTTTATATCTATTGGCAAAAGTCACTCAGAATAAAATCAAAATACATTTTGTTGCTTACTTATAATTTTTATTGATACAAACCAATTTGCTTTACATATCGAACACCGGGGTTTGGAAATATGTTTTTTTAAGTTCCATTTGAAACTATGTAGACGTGTAATGTCGGATGTTATGGTTGAAAACGAATTAATGTTTTTAATGTTCCTGAAATTTTAATAATAAACCTTAGTTACTAACAAGTAAATTCAACTTCTATTGTAAAAATACAGTGCGTCATACTCATATTAAACTAAACTCATCGGAAATATGTTTTTTAAAGTTTTATTTGAATTTAAAACTATAAAGACTTTGGATTTCAGATAACAAATTTGTTATTTAATGTTTCTCACATTTTAGTAATAAAAATTAGTTACTAACAGCTAAAATGAACTGCATTTCTAAAACTCTAATTAGTTACAATTAACTAAAGCCGCCGGGAAATATGTTTTCGTAGCATTTTGGCAAAAAAATTACAATAAGAAAAAAACCCAATTTATGAAATTTTCTTACGGAATCTTCCATGCAGCAGAATTAATTTCCGATGATTTTGCTGCTAGGGTGATTAAGTATATATATTCACAGAATTGCCGAACATTCGTATACGCATGTGCGGCCCCGGCTTTAGGATTACAAATTATTTGCAGTTATTAACATCACTTAGGTACTCAAGTATGTTCTTCTGCCAACGAAGTGGATACACTTAAATTATGAGAATATTCGGCAATTCTGTGAAGATTTGGTATCAAATAATCTGCTAAGAATGTTCGCTTTGAAGACCATCCACACATTACACTTTCAGAACCGAATACTTGCATTTATTAATCGGGTAGGTACTTTGATGTGTGTTAATTTACCGACTCAAGACGTAAACTTTGCAATAATTCCTCTTATTTTTTCTTTCAAGAGATCTAAGCTATTATTGAAATTGATTTTATACACATGTGGCTTCAGATATCCCCATAAATGATAATCGATAATTGTGAGATCGCCGACTACCTGCCAACTGATTTGGACCGTAGGTACCTTCAAATCCATTTATTCCTAAAGTAATAATTTAGCCAATCATCAAAAGGAACTAAAAATTGGAATTGAAAAAAAATCCAAAAAACAAAAACTGTTGTTTCTGACGAACTCTGTGTAGTAATCGCAAATCTAATAGTTGAAATTGTAGTTTCAACACTAGGAGAATTCATTTAATAAATTAAGGAATTGAAAAAAAAATATACGAAAATCTAAAAATGTTGCTATGATGAACCCGGTAGCATATACACAGTAACAGCACGCGGGCTAGAAACATCGTTTAAGCTCGGATCGCCGAAATCATAATCAGTAATGGCACGTGTGCTAGACAGCAGAATGCGTAACAGCACGCGGGCTAGAAACTTCGTTTAAGCTCGGATCGCCGAAATCATAATCAGTAATGACACGTGTGCTACACATTAGAATGCGTAACAGCACGCGGGCTAGAAACTTCGTTTAAGCTCGGATCGCCGAAATCATAATCAGTAATGACACGTGTGCTAGACATTAGAATGCGTAACAGCACGCGGGCTAGAAACTTCGTTTAAGCTCGGATCGCCGAAATCATAATCAGTAATGACACGTGTGCTAGACATTAGAATGCGTAACAGCACGCGGGCTAGAAACTTCGTTTAAGCTCGGATCGCGGAAATCATAATCAGTAATGACACGTGTGCTAGACATTAGAATGCGTAACAGCACGCGGGCTAGAAACTTCGTTTAAGCTCGGATCGCCGAAATCATAATCAGTAATGACACGTGTGCTAGACATTAGAATGCGTAACAGCACGCGGGCTAGAAACTTCGTTTAAGCTCGGATCGCGGAAATCATAATCAGTAACGGCACGTGTGCTAGACAGCAGAATGCGTAACAGCACGCGGGCTAGAAACTTCGTTTAAGCTCGGATCGCCGAAATCATAATCAGTAATGACACGTGTGCTAGACATTAGAATGCGTAACAGCACGCGGGCTAGAAACTTCGTTTAAGCTCGGATCGCCGAAATCATAATCAGTAATGACACGTGTGCTAGACATTAGAATCACGCGGGCTAGAAACTTCGTTTAAGCTCGGATCGCGGAAATCATAATCAGTAATGACACGTGTGCTAGACATTAGAATGCGTAACAGCACGCGGGCTAGAAACTTCGTTTAAGCTCGGATCGCCGAAATCATAATCAGTAATGACACGTGTGCTAGACATTAGAATGCGTAACAGCACGCGGGCTAGAAACTTCGTTTAAGCTCGGATCGCCGAAATCATAATCAGTAATGACACGTGTGCTAGACATTAGAATGCGTAACAGCACGCGGGCTAGAAACTTCGTTTAAGCTCGGATCGCGGAAATCATAATCAGTAACGGCACGTGTGCTAGACATTAGAATGCGTAACAGCACGCGGGCTAGAAACTTCGTTTAAGCTCGGATCGCCGAAATCATAATCAGTAATGACACGTGTGCTAGACATTAGAATGCGTAACAGCACGCGGGCTAGAAACTTCGTTTAAGCTCGGATCGCCGAAATCATAATCAGTAATGACACGTGTGCTAGACATTAGAATGCGTAACAGCACGCGGGCTAGAAACTTCGTTTAAGCTCGGATCGCCGAAATCATAATCAGTAATGACACGTGTGCTAGACATTAGAATGCGTAACAGCACGCGGGCTAGAAACTTCGTTTAAGCTCGGATCGCCGAAATCATAATCAGTAATGGCACGCGGGCTAGAAAATCTGACTTCCTCAAGTGGTGGCTAGTAACGACACTCGCGCTAGCAGCAGATGCAACCCGGTATAGTAATCGCAAATTTCGAAATAGTAGACGAATGACTTTTTCTTCTATACCTACTAATAAAACAGTTTTTCCTCTTCCAAACCCTATCCGTGGACACGCTGTATATATAATTAAAATTCTATTGCTCTATCTATCAAATCATTGACCAGTTTTTAGATTTTACTTATCTCACTCCTTTTTTGTAAAAAATGAAAAGCTTAGGTGTCCCGTCCTACCCGACTTTTCCCTATTTACCAAGCTCAAATGTAAATGTGTCTTTTAATGTTTTGAATGATAAGTTATTTAAATTATTCTAATTTCAATATACGGTGACCGGCAGAAAGTACGCACCAATAGGGGATTTTTTTTTATTTTAAAACTTACCAACTTTTTTTGGCAGTGGAAAAGTTCTGCATGTCCATAAACAAAAAAGAACATAGATAAAACTAGTAAATATTGGACTGTACACGAGGGAGAGGTGAAAACGTTAAATTCACTCAAGAATGAATTGCCCTTATTTTTCACTGTGGAAAATTTTTTTATTAGGAAATGTTGTTTGCACTTGAAAGTTATTCATAAATACCAAATTTCGTCTCGGTAGCACAAATATAAATATTTTTCATTGCAACTAGTTTTAAATGAAAACGAATTTTATTGTAAGGGCTTAAACTTTAATTCATGAACCAATGGATTTAAGAGTTTTTGAAAAATTTGGAACGGTAAAATATTGATAAATGTATGAAGTAAACCCTCATTTATTTTACATAAAGTTATTTCGCTTATCCATAGAATAATGTACGGTGTGCACCAGAAAAATGAGATTATTTTTCACGTTATTGAATTAAACGTCCAGTTTTCGCATATTTAAACAAATTTAAGTTAGTTATATGTCTAATTGCTCACAAGCTGTTAAAAAACTGAATTTATAGGCTGCATAGCTCCTATCGACTCGTTATACGAGGGGGCGTAAAAAAAAAGTAAAAACATTTTTTTTGTGCTATTAAGCTGAAATTTGGTATTTATGGATAACTTTTAAGTGCAAACAACATTTCCTAATAAAAAAAATGTCTACGGTGAAAAATAAGAGCACTTTATTCTTGAGGGAATTTAACGTTTTCACCGCTCCCTCGTATACGACGCAATATTTACTAGTTTTGTTTATGTTCTTTTTTGTTTAAGAACATGCAGAACCTTTCCACCGCAAGAAAAAATTGGTAAGTTTTGAAATAAAAAAAAATCCCTTTTGCCGGTCACTGTATCAGAAATTATAGTAAAATAAAGCTACTCTATAGTACTAGTGCAATAAAATACCACTTTATGCCCGCTAAACTGTACGATAAACTGTCCGTTACTAAGCAATTTTCTAACATTTTACTGCATTGTCAATATAAACCAAATACCAAACTAATAAAACAATCTTACGGAAATCATATGGCGTTCCTTAATCATCATTTCTACAACTTTTTATAGCTTTCTTCGCAGAACAAATCGCGCACTGCAACAAAATCCACTTTTCGTAAACACTACTGAAATGCGCAAAATAATAAAAAAATTAAAATATTGATATGTTTTTTTTTTAAAGAAACTGCAGTTTAATTATAGAAGTTAAGCAACAAATTTCTCGTCGATATCATTAAAACAATGTTTTTAATAGTAACTGAACTTCACATCCGATTTTTGCATTGTTGGGAAGGAACCCATTGCGGAACCACGCATGTTGGGCCTCAATTGTTTGTTGGGCAACGCTGGCCGTGGCAGATATGATAATAATAAAAGTCATATGATGATGGGTTTGATAAGTTTCTGACCCGTGTAAATTTAACAAGGTTTTGACAATATTAAAAATATTGTATGTACCGGGTGGGGCATGGGCTGTCGTAGCATAGGAAATTGCGGGCAAAATTTAAGGTGTTGAAAAATTAGCCCTCTAATTCATTTTTGTTTACCGTGCGAGCAAAAATTATTTGCATCAAAGAGGGTCTTGCATCTAAGGACGTAATGCTTAGACGTAGAGCTTAATACTTTTTGGGTATCAGTAACTATCTGAATTAACAATCAATCAGTTATTTCGTCATCTTTGACAGTCGTTACAAGTAATTTTATTCATCGCTAATTTTTCCAATTTCATGAACAATTCACACAATGGGCTTTACAGAACAGCACAAAACATTTATGGTTGAAGCGTATTTTCGAAACGGGGTTAGAATAAATGGTGAGTGGCAATACAATCCGGGTTTGTGCATGGACGATTTTCACGAACATTTTCCCAACGTTGCTTTTATTGCTGGGGATTTTTATCATTGCCTGAAAAGAACCGTGACTGTGTTTAGGGAAACAGGTTCTATACATCACAAAAAAGAAACAGGAAGACCATCTGTAAGAACTAGAGTTGTGTAGTTCGCGAACGAACTAGTTCAAAAGATCGAATCAGACAACTGAACTAAAAGATTCAATCAGTAATTACTGAGAGATTGAAACAAGGTGAACTAAAGTCTGTACTACGCAAGCGAGAGCGAGACGACCGAGATTATAGGTTTTGTCACCTGACCGACCGATGATCGTGACCGATGCATGCCGCGATGATTTCGAACTATTTCGGTATTGAAATGAATAAATATTGTCGGTATCTACTGTATCGGCCGAGCGCTCTTCTCAGAAGGAGGCTGTGTTTTTAATATAAAAGCAACGTGATCGGTGGGTAAATCAAGAAAAATATTTATTTCTTTTGTTTTCGTAGGTTTTTTGTTAAGTAATTTAATATGTAATTTAAATTTTAAAATATTTCTTTTACTTCACTATGCCAGTATAAATCAGTGAACTTAATGAACTAAACGAACTAGTCTTTTGAACTATTCACTTTATTAAACGAGAACGAAAGATTGAAATCAGCATAGTGAACTAAACTTCCCAGCACTAGTAAGAACAGAAGAACTTGTTGCAAACGTTCGTGAAATAATGCAAAATACGCCAACAAATTGTATAAGACGCCTGTCCCAATAAGTGGGAAGATCTTATGGAACATGCAGGTCTATTCTTAAGAGGCAGCTAAATTTATTTCCTTATAAAGTGCAAGTATTCCAAGAAATACAAGCCGCAGATTTGGAAAGACGCAGGAATTACTCTCAATGGATTACCGAAAATTTATTGGAAAGAAATAATTTATTAGACCTGACATTTTTTTCGGATGAAGCCTGGTTCCTCCTCTCCGGTTAGGTGAATTATCAGAATACCCGCATGTGGAGTAGTGAAAATCCCCATTTTTTTGTAGAGTCCACATTGCACCCTCAAAAAATTGATGTCTGGTTAGCGGTTTCCCGAAGAAGAATAATTGTTGGTCCTATTTTTCCAATGACACAGTTACAGCACAGCGATATAGAGACAATATTTTGAATCCATTTGTGGAGCAATTACTTGACGACGAACTACGTTTTTGATATGTTCAACAGGACGGTGCAACCGCCCATACAGCCGCCGAAGCGGCACCAGTTGCAAATTTAGAACAATTACAAGACAGGATTATCCAAGAATGTGGTAATATTTCTCCAGAGATGCTGGTCAAAACTTTGGAAAATATGAAGAGACGTGTGAATTTATGCTTGGAGCATGGCGGTAGCCAATTTCAGCAATTTATGTAATTATTTTTCATTTCCTTTCTGTATATTCTTACTTTGTTTATTTTGTAAACAACAAAAATAAATTTGTGTTTGTCTACTTATTTTATTACTCATTTGTTTGGCATATCATGTTATAATATGAGTTTAACAAAATGTTAACCTAGATTTGGTTAGATATATCGTCCCCATATCATTGTGATCTAAACCAAGCCCTATGTTTTCTAATCCAAGCCCTCTTTGATGCAAATGATTTTTGCTCGCACGGTATAACTTCGAAACTAAAGTGGGCCTTTTAATTTGAGAGCGTAAATTTCAACAATTTCAATTGAGATCTCGGACTATTTCGAATTCGTAAGTATACTTAATATTTATGAGTAATTATAATTGCATTTGTTGCATTATGATAATTTATCGCAGATAACATAAAGGTTAATCGGTAATATTCACGGTTTTCAACAAATATTACTTTTAGAAAGTTCCACGTAGTCTATTTTTTGATAAATTGGCATTATGGTATCACTAATTTTTTTATTTTAACTTTACCGCATAGAACTAGGATAAATAATTACTCCATTACAAACAATCATTATTTGTATATTTATGTGTAATCAATTCCCGCAAAAACCTTTACCAAATAATAATATTTTACTAAATATCCTAATATTTATATTATTATTTTATAATAAAGAAGGAAAAAGAAAAAATCTACAAATAAATTATTCCTCACAGAATGAGTATAGGTATTGAACGATGTGGAGTCGTTTATAGAGGTTATTTTTAACACGACCTATTTAGATGTTTAATTAATTTATTTTTTATTTCTTCAAATCAAAGAAAAAACAAGTACGTGTAGACGTCATCGGCACTCAAACGGCTAATACGCACCATTCCGCAACCGGTGGCAAAGGAAATCGATTTCCTATAGACTAGCACGTTTACATGGCATCTTGTAGTAGCTTCCAAATCTAAAAAGGCCAAAGATAATTTTGCAAAAAATGTATCGTGCGATCAAAAATTATTTGCAACAAAAAGGGCTTGGATTAAAAAACGTAGGGCTTGGTTTAGATCACAATGATATGGGGACGATATATCTAACCAAATCTAGGTTAACATTTTTTCAAATTCATATTATGATATGATATGCCAAACTAATGAGTAATGAAATAAGTAGACAAATACAAATTTATTTTTGTTGTTTACAAAATTAACAAAGTAAGAATATACAGAAAGAAAAAGAAAAATAATTACATAAATTGCTGAAATTGGCCAAAGCCATGTTCCAAGCCTAAATTCACACGTCTCTTCATATTTTCGAAAGTGTTGACCGTGACCAGCATCTCTGGAGAAATGTTACCACATTCTTGGATAATTCTTTCTTGTAATTGTTCTAAATTTGCAACTGGTGTTTTAAAAATGGTGTTCTTTAAATGAGGAAAAACGAAGTAATCCATAACCGTTAAACAAGGTGATCTAGGTGGGAATTCAATGTCTGATCGAAATCTGTGTCACTAATCCACATGCGTGAATTCTGAGAATTCACCTAATCGAAGAGGTGGAACCAGGCTTCACCCGAAAAAAATGTCATGTCTAATAAATAATTTCTTTCCGATAAATTTTGGGTAAACCATTGAGAGTGATGTCTTTCAAAATCTGAATCAAATTACTTGTAACGACTGTCAAAGATGACGGAATAACTGATTGATTGTTAATTCAGGTAGTTACTAACACCCAACAGGTACCTATTAAGCTCTACGGCTAAGCGTTACGTCCTTAGATCTAAGACCCTCCTTGATGCAAATAATTTTTGCTCGCACGGTACTTTATCAATGAAAAAATTGTTCTTGTTTATTCCAGAGAACTAACTACCAAGTAGTTCTCTGGTTTAGTCCGTCTGTAATATGAAAATTTTTGAAAAACTACAAATTTTGTTCCGCAACGAATTATACCAGGGCTACCGGGCATACTTCGTATTCAATTTTATCAGTGATTTGTAAAGGTTATTTCTCTTGCATCCGTCATCCGACGGTAAGACGATCCTATTGGTGGAAGTATTATATGGCCCCAAATTTCACTCGAATGTTTTTAAAAATTATCCAACATCAGACAAAGTTAAAATAATTTATTTTAACTTTTCCATATCATCTACCGTACTTTTAAGTTTTTTTGGATTTGTTAACAGTAGAGTAAAGTCGGCATATATGGAATATCGATTACTTTTAGGGTTATAACGTGGAAACTAAAGTGTATAGAGCTGCAATTTTTTACAGTTAAATAGTTCCAAGTATCTCCCAAGAGAGACATGTTCTAAATTGACAGTAAAATCATATTTGGCAATCTTAGATTTTTTTTTTATTTTTAATGCATTTTTGTTCTAAATTAAAAAAGGAGGTTAATATGGAATGGTCATATAAGGTAATATGGAATAGGGCTTATATTCGTAAAATACTTTACTAAAATAATTTTATTTTCTAACAAGCAAACTAAGGAAGATATTTAGGAATAACAATAATCACAAACAAAAACATCTCTTTCTGCATTGGTACAAGCTTCGTGTGCCCATTCATTGCAGACTGCGCACATCACCCATGGTTCTTTACTTCGGCTTATGGAAAATCTTTCTTGGCAAAAAATACACTGCACATCTTCATTGCTTGGTTTTTTAACATAGCAGCTGAAAGGCAGATCTTCATCAGATGAATCATTAATTACTGATTCAGATTGTGAATCAGAGAAACTAGAGGGGACATATTTTTTCGTGACTTTACTTTTCTTTGTTTTTAATCCACTAGGTCCAGGTTCATCGAATATTTCTCGGGTAGCCTTTTGTCGTGAAATATTAATTGATTCCTCTAGTTCTTCCTTATTCGGTGTCGACGTAATTATTTTAGAACGTCCACATTTTCTTCCCCGCGTTCCCGACTTTTTTATTAACTCTGGTACTGGAACTATGTCGCTAGGATGAACATGAAGGGCCTTATTTTGCTCTAAAACTGCAGAGTCCCCCAACAAATCTGGATTGCCTTTTTGCATTTCGACCGCAAATTCTTCGTCCGTGAAAATATTTCGTCTTACAGGATAGATCCCAGTGGCACTAAATCCCTTAACAGCCCTTTTCCCGGATTGCACTTTCAGATAAGCTCTACCTAATAACTGGCAGACATCAAAATGTGTTACTGCACGTTTTTCCGTTCTTATGAAGATTCTCACTTCTTCATTATAAAAGGTTTCTATTGCACCCATGACGGTCTTATCGAGCGGCTGCAGTTTGTGGGTTATATGCGGGGGTAAGCATAAAATAGTTACATAGTTTTCTTTAGCCTTGAGAAGTACATCTAGGTTCCGAGTGTGGGTATGATGCCCGTCTGATACCAGTAATATTGGGTTTGTTTTTTCTAGGAAGTGATCAAACCATTGCGTAAATAAATCTGTTTGGATCCACCCAGATGGGTGAAAAGCAAATAGCGATCCTACAGGTGCCCCCTTTTTTAGCTGATCACTTGCCTTTTTACGGGGGAAAATTATCATTGGCGGCACAAAGTCACCTCCAGCATTCATGCACATAACGATTGTTACAAGAGAGCCTCTTTCAGCAGACGTAATAGCTCCTACTTGTCGCTTGCCGCTCAGTGATACCACTTCTGGACATCTTGATTGCACAATAGAGAATCCCGACTCATCTACGTTATATATTTGATGAGGGCAATAATTTTGCTGCGTCATGGTCTCCTCTAATAAGTCAAAAAACTCAGCGACATTTTCTCTGTTAAAACCAACGGCTCTTGCTAGGGAAGTTCCAGTGGGCTTTCGTAGACTTAATGTAGCCTTATGCCTCTTCATAAAGGAAGAAAACCAATCTTTCCCCGCAGACTCGCGCAAAAGTGAGAAGGGATGTAGTATGCCATTCCGCTTAGCAAGTTGGAATGCCATGGATCTGACATCCCTTCTTGTCATGCCAAAAAACTTTTGATCCATTATTAGTAGATAACGAACTAGTTCTTCTTCTAACTCTGGTGATAAAACTGGTTTTTTACCCAATTTCGTTTTACTAACAGTTTCTGCAAGCCCTTCGATGTTGCAGAGGCGAAAAAGTGTAGAACGGGGAACTTTAAATACTCTTGCTGCGGTCAAATATCCCATAGTCTTATTCCTTACTGATTCGATAGCTTTTGTCATATCATCCTCATTCCATTGCTTTCGTTTTTTCGGCAAACAAGTAGCCATAAATAAATAATTTCTGTTAAAAAATATTTTTTGTTACTTTCTATTCAGTTGGTAATATGGAATAGCAATTGGGCGGTAAATATGGAATATTCCATATTACCCGCCCTACGAAATGTAAACAAAACTAGTGCTCTGTTCATTGTTATTAAAAATATCAATCCAAATCGTCAAAATTTACACTATCTTATGTCTAAACTAACTCACCTTGCTTTCAAATAAATTTATTTAAAAAAAATGTAGTCACAAACCGATTTTAACTGACGCCGTGCAGAAACTTTGAACACAAGAAAATCATAACCTTAGATTTTGCGGCGTGACAAGAATATAGTGGCGGATTTTATTTATGGCGGGGGTCTACAATTTCAACGAATGTTCTAATACCACTTCTCTTTAAGAGGTGTCGCCACCTGTTTTAAAATTATGGAGAATTCCATATAACCCGACTATTCCATATATGCCGACTTTACTCTACTATATTTTCTTTGCTTATTACGATGAATACTGTTACTATATAAAATTCAAATACAAAAATTGACAAAAATAACGTATTGCTTTTATATGACGGTTGATAGAATGTAGTTTAAAATAATATATTTGATGCCATTTGCAGGTTTTATGTTTAAAAAGCCAAAGAAATATTAAATTACAAGCAATTTTTGTTAACGTTAACTATGTTTATTCTTTTCTTTGACTAATTATAATTCTTTTTTTCACAAATTTTGGTACGATTTTCGATTACGATTCGAACATATCTATGTTAATTGCAACATTTTGACATATACTTTTTTAAAATTTCGGACATCGTACCGTCGGATAACGGATGCATGATAATAGAGACTTTTTGCACCTCTTAAATTAATATCAGTTTTTACCTCCGTTATGGTTAACTTTATTAAACATAACGAGTAGCGTCACTGTTAAAACCAGAGATTTTGCAGCGCCTATACGTTCTGTCTGTAGTTATTAATTTGGCGCCGGCGCACCCAAACAAAATAAAATACCTAACCTAACAATAATTTGATTAAGTTGTATATTTTAATGTAAAGCTACTATTGCTTTGGATTTTAATCAATTGCTTATCACAATTTTAATTCATAGCAATGATGCTTCATAACTTTTGTATGTTCCGGCAACCATGCAGTTTAAGCATAACCATAAGGATAACGATAAGCTCTTCCTTATCCTTCCGTAACTAACGGAGTCCGTTATGGTTATTAACCATAGCGGATCACCTTTCTGACATTGCGCATGCTCAGAATAACGATAACCACAAAAGAATGACGAATTAAGAGGTGCAAAAAGTCTCTAATAACTCACCTTTATAGGTACAAAAAAACTCGTTTCTACGTATAAATATTTTTATTTATTTCAAAAGTTAACAAATATACAAACAAAATTAGCGGGTAGTTGTTGTTATTTTCGGATTGTTTTCCTCTTCGTTCGCTACCAGGGTCATTCCCGAGGGGACCTATGGTTTAACGTGGGCTCCGAACCACGATCCTCAGTCATTAGAAGCATCCTTCAAGGGCTATCAACTCTTGGTTTCGCACTTTCTATGACCTACCGATTGGGGAGTGTGTTCCTTCCCCCGCATCCCACGAGATATCCGATCTTATCCGGCCTGAATAGGGTGGGTTTGGAGGATGATACATTTTTCTCTCTTCTCTAATTTTTGCTCGACGCTCGACCAACCCAGATTTATACCACTAAAATCCACTTGGCACGAACCAGTTTGCCGGCTATATTATTGTAACATTCAACAATAACGATAGTTTTTTCACTTGCTTATTTCAATTCTACGAGGAGTAGAAAAAAAATGTACATTCAAAGGCCTGATTGTAATACGGTGTATCTCGGAATTTTGTATTTTGAATCTCAAGTGGTAAATTTGAAGAAATAGTCCATGCTTAAAGTGGAATTGAAAGTATGGGAAAGAAAGAAAAAACTAAGTCTTCCACCACAAAATTTAATAGAATAAAAATTCTTTAGGAGTCTCTACGTGTTTCGAACATAGAAACGTTGATCATCAGAGACAGAAAATTTATTTTTTGGAATGTAATTTTGTAAGTACTTACTTTTTATTCAAAAAAAAAATTCAAAAATTTTCAAATTTTTACTTCTTCACTTTTTGATTTTAATTTCAATTTATATTTTTTACAGATCTTCATAATTATGACTAATTTTATCCTTATAATGTCTTACAGACACATATACTTAAAAATGTTTTATACAAATTTGAAATAATTTCCGACACCTTCTTTTTAGAAGGGGTTTTTCTTCCCCAGTTTATTTAGTTGACTGACTTTTTCACATACTCAGTAGGTATGTTTTAACTTTTATCAGCTTTCTTCATATTATTTTACATTAATTTTTTAATTCCATAAAAGCTCCATTAAGGTTCTACACAATTTTCTCTTCTGCCAAAACCATCAGCATGAAATAAATTTTCTATCTCCTGATAATGAACGTTTCTACGTTCGAAATATGTAGAGACCTCTAAGAGAGTTTTTATTTTATTAAATGTTGTGGAGGAATATTTTTAGTTTTTTTTTCCTTTCCCATACTTTCAACTCCACTTTAAGCATGGACTATTTCTTTAAATTTACCACTTGAGATTCAAAATACAGAATTCCGAGATACACCGTATCACAATCAGGCCTTTGAATGTACATTTTTTTTCTACTCCTCGTAGAATTGAAATAAGCAAGTGAAAAAACTATCGTTATTGTTGAATGATGTTCTATACTTGGCAACACACACCAGTTGAATGTTTCTATCGTGGCTAGCTAGTTATTTTTCTACTTTTCGTGGTAGGTATGTTTTAATAAAAATAGCAAATTAAAACGTACCTACTTGAATGGGATGGAATAAACGTCTATCAATGACAATCACAAAGTTTCAAATTTTAAGTAGAATCGTACCCAGGGAAATGGGTACGGATAGTACAGAATCCTATATTGGCATGTAGATTTAAAGACAAGGCTCCAATAAAATTTTCATAAAATTTGATCTTAGATAGGCTTCAACGTTACGTGTTGAATGAAGCAAAGTAAATGGAAATAGTCGGTCCATATTACAAGTCAGTTCTCCAGTGGTATGAATAATCAATTCAATAAAATCGTTCGAGCGCATACTCCATGTAAACGTTGAAAATATCCTCCTTCGCAACAGTCTGGATAGGGAGTCACGCATATCTCCCCAAACAAGGACATTACTTGTATTATTTGTGATAATTTTGATTAAACAGCGCATTTTTACACATCATTTGTGTCAATTCTTATATAGGAGTTTAATTATTTAAAATATTAAATTAAATAAATAGTGTGAAAATGGGAAAACACCTGCAAACTGTGGCGGCTCTTGCTTGCATGAAAAGTTTCCTTATGGTATTCAATTTTATTTTTTGGGTAAGTTCTTATGTCCTTTTCTAATCTATAATATAAAAAAAACATTTTGGAATTACAAATACCCACAGTACAACTAATAATTTAATACGTAGGTATCTTCATAAATCTGTAAAAAATTATAATTAATTAATGAAGGCGTTGGACTGTTGGACATTGTATCTTATGGATGCTGCAAGCTTCAACTTATATCCCGGATTTTAATGTAAAGAAATGAATTCAAAATGGAAATGGCGCGAGTTAAAAAGAGATGGATCAAGACTTAACGTTGCCAACTTCCAGGGCCGCCGAAAGCGGACACGGGCCCTAGGACTGGACAGCCTTTTGGGCCCTAAATTTTTTGTCACTATAAATGCTAATAAATAACTTTTAGGTACAAAATTGTTCGGTAGTAGGACAAGATAAATAATAAATATATACAAATTAAATAACATAATTTTATTCATATAAAAACAACGCTAAAAGCATCATACAAAATAAAAATAAATTACAAGCATACAAATAAAACATATTGGGATGCTTCCTACGGTAATAGTGTTTTTCGAGCCTTGCGATTTGCGAAAATATCTATGGCATCATCGAAGTTGCACTTTCTGGCTACTTCCGCTTCTATTGCTAATAGCCCTAAGTCAGATAGCCGATCCTGGCTCTTCGTAGACCTTAAAACATTTTTTATTCTCGCTAGACTACTAAATGAACGTTCTGCCTGCGCAACAGTTACAGGTATGGTGCAGAATAACCTCAAAGAAATAACCACATTAGGGAATAACGCTTTCAGTTTAAAGGATCTTATTTTATTTAATAGGTCTAGTGGCCCAAGTGGTAAGGTGCCAAAATTCGTTTGGTATATTGCTTTTAAATGCACCAATTCTTCCTGAAGTTGAGGGTTTATGTCACTGTCTCTATTATATTTATTTTGATGAAACTTGATTTTTCTTGCATAATTATCTCCGAAGAATCTGTAAAGGTCCAAAAAATACAGAACAAGTTATTGATTTCCTGTAGGGCGTCAAATCTGGTTGTTAATCCAACAATAACATTGTCCAAAAGTATTTACATAAAAAACCTTACATTTAAAAATTTGTGCTGGGGCCGACTTTGCAAAGGAATCTTCTGTAGCTGATTCGTCGAAGTGTTTTTTTCTCTTTCTTTCACGTCGTTCGACACTACTTCTAAACTCCGTTGGTATTCCTATATTTTCGGCAACTAATTTGCATTCCATCAGAATTGTATCCCAACTGTCCCGAAACAATGTTGCATGGAAATGTTGCCTGTTGCGCTTCTAGGATAATCAGAAAAAAGTCGGCTTCTTTCTTCTTTCAATCGAAGCGATGCCGGCTGGAGCCGCCTCACCACCTGTAATTTGTTTTCATGCACCGAAAAAAGGTATATTTCTAATGCGTATCAATCCGCGATTCGCGCCCGGGCCCTCCAGGCCCTCGGGCCCCGGGAATTTGTCCCGTCTACCCCCCTCTCGTCGGCCCTGCTAACTTCACATTCGATTACAGTGTCCCTCCATAGCAGCAAAGAGGCAAATACGTTCTCGATGTAATAGTATCATGCGTTTTCTTTTTCTATTTTTTTTGTTATCTTACTAATTGCAACACATATGACATACAAAAAACTCACTATGAACTCGACGGCACAATAAAATGAACTGAGTATTCTGGTAGACGTGGGCGAAAGGGCTGGGATATTTTTGTGTACTTAATTCCTTCGCCTGTGCGTCGATACGCCATAGAATTACGGAGATAAAGAAAAATTAATTAGTTAATTACATGAAACAAAAAATACGTAAAATAAAGGCGCGGTAGGTACAACTTAAGCGATGTTCCAGATATTACTGAATACTGAATTTCTGTCGATGAAAAGAGGCGCTGAGGTGATTTCGTCAAACATCGCCATGACAAATCTTTAACCGATACACGGTTTCGCTATGCGTCGTTCACGCCAGCAACACTAATTGATCTGTTGTCCTTATTGCGGGTATCTAACATATTGTCTATTTACTCTCTCATACTCACATAAAATGTCACTGTAACTTTTTTGGAAGTACGGTATAAACGGTTTTCTGATGATATGAGCCCCTCTTGCCCTTTTTTAAAGTATAATATACAGCAGGAGCTACCACAGCCTCCGACGGAACAACATACTTACTTCCCTATAATTACAGATTTAGCTAAAAGAAGTTCTATTTGCTAATAGTACAACTTGTAATCTATTTCATTATAAACTTATAAATTGAAAATAGTTTTTAAGTTTTAAGGTTATACGTTGTTCTGATATATCATGCGCCATTGCTCCATCCAGGCAGAGCATAAAAACATAACTGCTATTCTAATTCATGTTAATTTCCTATTTTTCATTAAAATTACAAACGATGGCCAGATATTATCTTTACATTTTTTACTGTAAAATTAGTATTTATGGCAGTAGCTATACACGTCATAGATACCTGCAACTTTGCAAATCTGCAAATATGGCGGACTAGCAGACGCAAAATGCAGAAATGTAACATTCCAAGAACTATTTGCAAATCCGTTATGTTTACCGCAGTTTAACATTCCTTTGTTTTTTTTTCATATTAAATTGGATACAAATTGTAAATAACCACTAATGCCATCGTCCGTCAAATGCCCAAAATATACGTTAGGTTAGCAGTGTAGCAGTGTACATTTATACATTCTGGAAGTTTGCAGGACCTTTTAACCTTCTGCAAATTTGCAGACGCAAAGTATGATAAACGTTTTCTGGAATTCTAATTTTGTCATTTGCATCTGCAAACTGCTACTTGCAGCTGCAGAAGTCAGATGTATAGCTTCTGTAATCTCACCCTTAATTTGTTGGTAAAAGTATACCTAAAATTATTTTTGCTAAATCTGTTTACCGGCACGGCCAGCCATCGACCTGTTTTCTTTTGCCGGCATCCGCCCACCCATTTTAAAAGTATAGCGCCGCCCCTGGTATTGGTGGCAAGGGTAGTGGTTATTATTTCGATATTCTGGGTGCTTTTTATTTATAAAACTTTACTTTAGACATTTTTACATATTTTGTTAGCGACTTGTGAGGTCAAGATGGGAGGAAAAAAAGTGTAAGCACAAGAAAATTTTCGTTCTGCGCAAACTCGACAGGCCCTGATTGCATGCCCACAGTGGGGACATTATAGTTGAAGTATACAGTGAGTTCAAAAAGGTTGGAATAAATTCGTTTAAAATTCAGGTGATTATTTTCTGGAAAAACGCTTGGAAATGTCGATAATTATTTTTAATTGCGAATTTTTTGACATAAAAAATGTGTATTATTATACAGGTTGTCTCAAGAAGAACATATACCGTCAAAATTGATTTTTTAAAATAGAATACCCTGTATATTATATTATTTTTAAATTCTACGATACATTCTGAACACTTTTTGTATAATATAGCATATCTCCAAAATCAACGGTTTTCAATATATTGACATTTTAATATTTTTCTGAAAAAATGCGAGAATGAGATCCGTGGATTTTTAGTTTTAATTGCGCATTTCTTTATTATTATTGTAACCTGTTACCTAATATAATTTATTTTGACACAGGTACTTACTAATGATGCTTGGCTATGGAGATAGGATGCGTATCTAAACATAAGTGTGTGAGTTATTTAACAATAAGTACCTAAACCGAGCACCAATATCTCAATCTATTGTTAGTAAAATTGAAAACAAATATAGGGATTTGGGGCATGTTAGGGACAATTATATTCAAGGTAGACCTAGGATTTTAGAAGATGTGCAGTTAAATGTCCTCTTAGCTGTCCAAGAAAACCACGATAGTATTACTCGCGGTATTGCCATGGAAAATAATATTAAATATTATTTTGACAAATTTTGTCAAGCAACAGTATTGAATTATTTACACAAAAATAAATGGCATCCCTATAGGGTACAGTAGGTTCATGAACTTAATGAAGATTACCTGGATAGAAGCACAGAATTTTGCGAAATTATGATACATTGAGGATCCTCAAATTTAGAAAGAATTGTGTTCTCTGATGAAGCAACGTTTACTCTAAATGGGCATGTGAATCGCCAAAACTGTCGATATTGGGCTAAGGCAAATCCTTACTGGATCATGGAGTCCCACACACAATACCCGCAAAAAGTGAATGTTTTTGCTGGAATTGTTGATAACCGGATTTTAGGTCCCTTCTTCTCTGATGGTACATTAAATGGCGAACTGTATCTAGAATTTTTAGAATTTGAGTTAATACCGGCACTTGCTGTAGGCTCTATCCAAATCCGGATGAGCCAGACATTCCCAACAATAACTTATGGTACCAGCAAGATGGAGCACCAGCTCATTACACACGCCTGGTGCATAAGTACTTGGATACAGTATTTCCTGGCAAGTGGATTGGTCGACGGGATCCAATAGAATGGCCGGCAAGGTCACCAGATTTGACCCCGCTAGATTTTTTTCTGTGGGGCTATTTAAAATCTAAAGTATACCTTCACAGACCTAACAATATTGATGAACTTAAAGCTCGAATAAGGCATAAGGTTAGATTAATAGAGCCCCGGGTAATCCATAACGTTTTGGAAGAATTCAAAGATCGACTTGCATATTGCCAGGAAGTTGGTGGCGGTCAATTTCAACATTTATTAAAATAAAATTTAATATAGTCTATGTAAATATTGTAGACTAAATAGATGTAAAGAGTTCATTTATAATTATTGTAGTTTTCGTACCAGAAAAAATGTTAATACCCATATCGAAAACCGTTGATTTTGGAGATATGGTATGTTATACAAAAAGTGTTTAGAATGTATCGTAGAATTTAAAAATAATATAATATACAGGGTGTTCTATTTAAAAAAATCAATGTTGACGGTATAATAATATGTTCTTCTTGAGATAACCTGCATACACATTTCTTACGTCAAAAAATTCGCAATTAAAAATAATAATCGACATGGCCAAGCGTTTTTCTAGAAAATAATCACCTGAATTTTAAACGAATTTATTCCAACCTTTTTGAGCTCACTGTATAATTAAAAATATATTGTATAATATGTGAATACTGGGTACTTATTATGTCACTTTTTATAAACACCTATTATCCAATGGCTAGATTATCAACGATATATATTTTTTACGGTTTTAGGTTTCTGGAATCGCAATCTTAGCCATTGGAATATGGATGGAAGTGGAGTTACACAAATACATGGAAATGAGCACTGAATTTAGTGGAACAGCTCCGTATGTTCTAATTGGAACTGGTTCGTTTATCATCTTAATCGGATCATTGGCATGTTGCTGTACTGTAAAAGGACAACCTGTGCTTTTATATGTGGTAAGGATTGTTTTGCAAATATACCTTTAACCTACAGCTTATTATTTTATGTAGTGTATTTGGCAACCTAACACTGCATTGTTGCAATGAATACTTAATATACTTGGAATTGGTAATCAATAGTACTTAAGTTCAACTACAATACTTGGTTAAACCTAAATTAGTGAATTTTTATTAGTACTGCGAACTCAGCAATTTTTTAGAGCCAAAAATCGTATACAATTTTAATTGCTAATTATTGTTAAAAGCGTACGTAATATTAACTGTTCAATATTAGGCTAACTTTGATGTCAAAAAATAAATTTTCTATAAATTTCAACTTATTTACGAATTCAGAACAATTTCTATTTTTACGTAAAATTTTCACTCGATTCGGACTTACCAACATTAAACTTCGTTAACGAAAACAAATACGAATTATACAGAAATAGTAGTACCTACTTTATTTTAACAAATTCATATTTCTGTAATACAGCACAATGAACTCTTATTGTAAAGTTGTCTATACAGTATGGTTGCGGTGAGAGGAACAAATAATTAAGAAAAGTATGTACTTAACGTTACTTCATTATGGAGGGTTATCCAAGCGAAAAGAATTGCATGAAATAAACTTTTATTAATTTAAAGCCAAATATGCAGAACGCCTTTTAATGGAACCTTATTATTCTCAACTTTTCGATGTTTATTCGTTGTATAAAAAACAAATCTTTATTTTATTGTATTAACACAATTTTAAAATTATTAATTTTTTCAGTTTGGGTTATACTTTTATCGTGTTGCAACCACAATATTACAATATTTCAATTCTCCTAAATCGGTAACTTTTGTAGTGGACGTTAATTTTTTCTTTGCCCACTTTTTCACAAAATTATAAAGCCTTTATTTAAATTCGGCGTCGCCGATTTTAAGCTGCCGAAGGAATGCCGGAAAAAATATACATTGCAGTAGTGTTCGGTTCAAATTTCAATATTATATTATTATAAATATTTGCTGCACCTGTTATTTCTCATTTTCCTTATTATCTTCTCCTGATGATGACTGTTTATACAGTCGAAACATGTAGAGAATTTACCCTTAATTAAAACTTATCTTAATATACCAGTGAAGGAAGGAATAAGTGTCTTATTTCTTTCCCTTTTAAACATACACTCTACTTAAAGTATGGACTATTTCTTCAAGTTTAATATAAATAGTTTATTCACATTTATCTCACTAAGGTACATAAATAATATACTTCTCTGCCTACAACCTACGCTGTTTATATTTTTTTCGGCAACCGTCCGGGAAGTACCCACTTCCCGAATGCTTTTCCTTTGAGAAAGTAGCATTTCTCCGGCCTAGTCCGGGAAGTACGTGCCTAGTCCGGGAAGAATCATATCAATATTAGCAATTGCTCGAATTTTAATATAAATAAGAATTAGTACCTATCTTCTGTTCAAATTTCAATATTTAATACAAATAAGAATTAAAATGTTCGAAATTTTGTTCTACAAAGAAATATAATAAAGAAATGTGTCTCGTTGATTTGTTATTCTACACGGTTGCCAAAAAAATAGTGTACGCAACACGTCCGAAAACAGTTTTTTTGAACTTCGCAGACTTCCAGGACTCGCCTACGGCTCGTCCTAGAATTTTGTCGCCTCGTCCAAAAAAAACAGTATTTTCCGAACCTGTAACTTAAATTTCTAAATTGAACTTGTAAATTTCCACTATATTAACAAGAAAATGGCATGTTTCGTTAAGACTGTAACTTCGCCAGATGACAATGATTGAATAAAAGTTGAAAATAACAAATAAAAAGGGGTGCAATAAAATAAAATTATTGAAGATGTAAATAAAACAGTGGAAGGGTTACAATAGCGGCAAAATCCAACAGAGGGTTTAAAAAATGAAATAAGGTACAATAGAGGTAATTTACAAATTCTTAAGTATATGGTCAACAGAATAACTTTACCAAAGGTGAATTATTTAAATCTAATTGGTCATTGAGTAACAGGTCCGTATTTTTAAGTTTATTTATTTTCATAGATTATAACAAATTTAGTTTTAAGCCTTTGTTTTCTGTATGTAAGATTTTAAAGGAAGAATCGAAATTATGTTGATTTTATCAAGTAAATGGTTAGCATAGTTTGAGTTACTTTTGTTTTTTTAGAAAACTCTTATAATGTTCCTGTATTCTTTTGTCAAAATGTCTACCCGTTTGGCCAATGTATGTTTTAGGAAACCTTTGCATTTTAATTTCTAGATGCCTGTTTTTTTGTTTTATCGGTTTTAGGTTTATTGTTCTTGATAAATTTACTTAAATAGTTATTAGTTTTGTAAGACAAATTAATATCAAGTTTGTTAAGAAAATTGCCAATTACTTTGCTAGATTGTCCAAAGAAAGTGACAAGTTTAACTTTGTCAGAGTATTTGCTTCTAGGAAAAACTAAGTCAATAGCCTTTTTGTAAGTTTTCTTTTTTAGGATTTGGTCAATAATTGACATGTCAATCTAATTACACTGGCCGACAAGATTTTTCTAACACAGGTCAGCTCTTTATTTTTATAATGAAAATACCCTTCTAATAATAGAAAAAATATTGGGAAAGCCCCAATACATACCATTTTTTTTCAATAGCTAATTAAATCACAAGACCGACAAAGCTCCTTTTAAAAAACGTTTTATTTCTACAAAAAGGGCTTTAACAAAAATACATATATCTTAAATCTACGATGAACGATTAATATGAACAGCAGTTTGCTTTTACACTATATTAATGTTAATGATTTCTAATGTTAATTGGTTTTATATAAAGTGTTTTGTTTATTCAGCAGTTATGCTGCAATTGTGCTGGTCTATGGATATTACTCCTCCACCCTGAGTTCTTTCAACGTCCTCGTTGATAATTTTTTGAAGGGTTTTTATGGGGATGGTTTTTAAATACTTGTGCTTTCTCCAGTGGTATAAAGCTATGCTCAGAATACACATAAGGACAATGCAAATTGTCGAAAAAATAAAATAATGTGTTTGTTTTTGCGGGGTAAGGCTTTTGAGCCTAACGGGCTCTAGAAGATCTTCATGAATTTTTATAGGGTCTTCTAAGTGCCTAATTTGTAGGTTTAGGGTGAAATTTGTCGGCTGAAGGATTATCGCCTCTGGATATGTAGTGGATATGTTATTAATAGCTAAGGAATATTTGTTGTGGTTGATGATGACGTCACATTGACCTTGTAATAAGGGACAGTCTTGAAGGGTTACTTTTTGAATTGAAAACAGTCTTCATAGGCTATTTCTGAAGTTTTTGTACAAAACAGTAAAGAATTTTTGTGGGTCATGGCGTGTACTTGGTAGTTGTTTTGGACAGTAGCATACTGACAGTTTTGGGTTAAGAAACAGCTGTTGATAAGTGGATTGGAGCACACCCATTTTGAGTTAATTTCTTTGCAGTTTTTGTACCATAGTTCGTTGCAATAGTATTTGCTGGGGCTTATTAATATTTTGGATTCGTTGTTCGGTATAGGATATACAAATTTTAGGTTACAAACATCTTTATCAAAGATGGGTATTTTAATTGCGAGAATTGCCATTTCGTTGAGAATTAAAAGACCGGTTTTACAAATAAGACTAAGTTCTGATACATGTTTAATGGACCATAGGGTATTTTTTGGATAATGTACATTTAGATATTGCCAAATTTCGTCTATCTGACTTAAGCTTAAAATTTCAAGATCTAGAGTTTCCAAATGTGCAAAAGAGAAAATTCGTAAAAGTTTTTCTAAGTACTGGTTTAGATTGTTTATTTGAATGTATTGATCTTGTATTGATAATAATATGTTTAATTCGTTGTTTAATTTTGAAAGTTCGGTTTTAATGGTTTTCGAGTTTTCATTAATAGTTTTTATATTTTCCTCGAAATTGTTCATAATATTGCCTGCAAATGAACTAAAGTCGTTAATCTTACGCATGGTGTTTAGTTGATTATGCTTGAGTGTTTCTAAATTCTGAGTAATTGTCTCTAGGTCATTATTGTCTAGGTTGCCGGTGACAAACTTAATACCGCTTCCTAGAAAGTTCATTAGCCCGCGTTTCTTGCGATTGTTTTCATAAATGTTCAACTTTGCATATGTGTCGAAAGTGTTATTTAATGCTTTAAATACATGAAAAATTTGTGTTTTTGTAAAGTTATTGTTTTGCCTGTTCACCATAGATTCTAAAATTAAAACATTGCTTAATAATTGCCCTAATGTAAACTTAATACTAGATATGTTAAATGGTATATACGTTGTATGATAATGATTGATAATTAAGGAAGAGGATATTTCCTCTGCGTAGTATCCATTATTAGGGAGTTTGTAAACTTGAAGGGCCTGGCCGGGGTTCACTTGGAGTAGCAGGGTCAGGATCGGGAGGCTGAAAAGAATTTGGAATTTTTCTGATTCTTTTAATTTTTCTAATATGTGTGGTTATGGGTTTTTTCTTTGACATACCTGTTATTTTATTTTTATTTACTGCTGTCACTTTTATAGGGAGATATTAAGGGTTCATTTTGTTTCTAAGGGTATTTTTCTTGTATATCGTTTGGTTATTTTGTACGGTAGGGGGTTCATCGGTATTTTTATTTTGTTTTTGGGTATTTTGACGTTGTTTTTGATATGTTGTTTTATAAATATGTTCATAAAAGGGTTGTAATTCATTTTTTCGTTTTTCGTTGTACTGATCGAAGAGTGTCAGGTCATTATTTAAGTTTGGTTCGTTAAGGTATGGGCCATATAATATAGAGAAGGGGGAATGTCCAGTGGTGGAATGTATACTTTGGTTGTAGATAAGTATGGCAGATATTAAGAGGTTTTGGGGTGTTTCGTCGGGATTTTTTAATTTGAGTATCCTTAGTTTTTCAAGTAGCGTAGAGTGTAGTCTTTCTACGGGACTGTTTGAGGATGAGTTACCGGGAGTTGTATAGTGAACTTCTATACCAAATAACTGACAGAATTCCTTAAAGAGGTTATTCTGGAACTCCTTACCTTGGTCTGCAACGATTCTCTGTGGGGTGTTATGATGGGAGAAATAGTGCCTTAATTTGTTTAAGACGGTAACTGCGTTTTTATCAGGTATGAAATATGCTTGGGAGTATTTTGAAAATGAATCTATGACTGTTAAAAATTGACAATTCAAGAATTGAAAAATGTCTATGTGAAGGGTTTTAAAGGGTTTTTCTGAAAGTAGGGGGCCTTCGTAGGCAATTTTGTAGGGGTGTCTTTCATATTTACTTTGTAGGCATATTTCGCATTTATTAATGAGGTTTGTGATTGAGTCTCTTAGTTTTGGCCAGTAGTATTTTTGTTTAATATTATTATACGTTTCGATTATGCCGTTGTGATTAGTTTGGTGGTAGTTTGTAATTATTTCTAGTTGTTGTTCTGTATTGGTCACGTCTATTAAATAAGTGTTAGATAGTACGAGCTTTGCTGTAGTATTTAGAGTACTGGATATTAATCTTTGGAATTCGATTTTTAATTCTTGATTTGGGATATAAACAGTGAAGGTTATGTCAGGTCTTACTATTTCTTTAAGTATTTTCAAAATGTGTTGTTGGCGGTTTTCTTTAGAAATTCGTACGAAATGATGATTTTTCTGGAATGGTTTTGTATATGTGTGTTTAAAATCGTCGCCATAGTCTATCACCAGGCGGTTTGTTGCTTGGTTTAGGGGTAGTTCGGAGATGGGTAGAAATTTGCCTTGGGTATCATTGTTTGAATGAACTGTGACGTCAGATGAGTTATCGTTTGCGTTGGGGTTTATAGATGGCGTAATTTGTTCTTCAGGTTGTTGTGTTGGTATATCTTCGTTTAGTACGTCATTATATCTTTCATTAAGGACAAAGTCAGCAAGGTCAAAGTCAGCAAGGTTAGCGACTGTGTTATCGGCGTTAGGGGCATTAGATTGGGCATCATTTTGGTTTGTGTCTTCTGTTTCGTTGGCGTTAAGTTCGATACGTGACAGGGCGTCGGCTACAACGTTTTCTTTGCCTTTTTTGTATTTAATTTCGAAATTGAATTCCTCTAGTTTTAGTTTCCAGCGAATTAGTCGGGAATTGGGTTCTTTAATTTTTGAGAGCCATACGAGGGGGTTATGATCGGTTTCTATTAAAAATTTGACGCCATACAGGTAGCATCGAAAATGTTTTGTTGCGTCAACTATAGAAAGAAGTTCTTTCTCTATAGTGGAATAGTTTTTCTCGGCAGAGTTTAGAGTGCGAGAATAGTAAGCTATGGGGTGGTCGTTTTGTGATAAGACGCTGCCAATAGCAATATTGGAGGCATCGGTGGTGTAATATGAGGGTAAAACACTCTGTATTAGTATATTGTATTAGTGTTCTAATTAGTTATTATGATTAGCTAGTATAACAATACTGTCGATATAACAAATATGTAATATAAACATTTAGCGTAAGTGGAACAACTACGTATGTGGCGACATGGACTAAGATTGAGAATATAGTTTGATGTTGAATATGAAACACCGTTTTCTTTGAACCCTTTGCTGCCACCTATCTGAACATCAAATTATTACATGGCGATCCTGCCAGCCAAAAAACCATAAGAAGAAAAGCACCGATATGGAGTAAAATGGGTAGTGCCAAGTCTAAAGAGGAAATAGTTATCAACCAGGCCTCAAATGGAGACGCAAGGAGCGAAATATCAAACAAGGGGTTTTCGCTGTCAGAGTACCTTTTACTAACACTTGTAGTAGCCGTTATCCTGTATATCATATATAGTGGGATTCTTCGTTATCGTAAGGAATTACGAAAAACTATTCGAAGAGAAATTAACAGAAGCGAGTTAAGAAAATCAAGGGATGAATTAATGACGGAGGAGGCAGTATAAAATTTTTTTTTAGGTTCTTTTTAGGATAATTATAAAGAGGGTTATTACACTTATGGGAAAAAAAAAAAAACTGAAAATGGACATAAGAAACAAGGCGATATGTAAAGAATGGAAAAAATTAAGCAATTTAGTAATTAAAAAGAAAAAATGTACTAAGTAAGTTATAGAATTAAGTAAATTGTATTGAAATAGGGACCTCTTTAACAAGTACTTTGCTCTTAAATAATTAGATTTGCATATTTTTCATGGGAGATAACTTAAACATAATTTTAAGTTCTCTAGCAGATGTCAGAACTTATCTAGGAAAATTAAATTACGACAGACGAAAAACATCCATCGTTTCAACTAAAGTTAGGGAAGCAAAAACTATTTACTCTCGACTGAGTGAGGAGGTTTCTGCTATTAATCAAAAAATAAAAGATTCTGAACTCGACGAAGCAGACATTGAATATTCTAAAAATACTATAGACAAAATTAAAAAAGTACATCAGGAAATTATAAATTTTGATAAACAATTCGCAGAAGGTTTGAGTAGTGATAACCAAGACGCGGAAAGTACAAATCGGGATAACCAGGACGCGAAAATTATACATTCAGATATGTCGGCTTTTGACCTGAAAGTGGCCACGAGCCTCTTGCCTGTAATGGATGACTCGGAAGCTATTACACATAAACTAATCGACGCGGCAGAATTTTATCATTCTATGCTTAACGATGATGGCAAGCCTATTTTAATTAAATTCATTCTGAAAACACGAATTTCAAATAATGCGAAATTGAGATTAAAGTCTAGTTACGATTCTATGGATTCATTATTAGGAGACATAAAAAAACATCTTTTAACGAAACAATCCGATACCGCCCTTCAGGCAAAATTGTTTTCCGCCAAGCAAGGCGATAATACTGTTTCTGAGTTTGGTAAAAATCTTGAAGATATCTTAGTAAATCTGACAATTTCTCAAGCAGACGGTGATTCAAGAGCTTTTGATATTTTAAGACCAATAAACGAAAAAATCGCTATAAAAAGGTTTACAGGTGGCCTTAGAAATCATAAACTCAGCACAATCATATCTGCTAGAAATTTTGAATTTTTAAAGGATGCCATTAGAGCGGCGCAAGATGAAGAAATTTCCTCTCAAAGCAGTAATCAACAAATTTTCAATATGTTTAGAGGAAGAGGAAACAACAGAAATTTTTCTGCAGGTTTTAACAGAGCTAGAAACTCTGGAAGACATTTTAATAACAATTTCAATAGAAACGTAACTAATAGAAATAACAATCATGTTTCTAATTATCAACAAAATAATTCTCGCTTAGGTAATGGTAATAGCAATCCGCAAAGTCAGCGTTTTCAGGGGGGACACCGAGGACGTTCGTTTACTCGCGGTTATCGTGGAAATTCGCGGAGACAAATAAATTTTGCTGACCAAGACATTAATGCAGGTCAGGGAACGTTGCCGTATGATGTTTCTAGGGAGCAAACATTTTTTCGTCCCTAAAGTAGAGGGGAATAGTCATAATAATATTTTTACTTACTCCGAAAATTACTCAAATTCAGTTTCTTTTAGAGTAAACAACAAAAGTTTAGGATTCTTAGTAGATACGGGAGCGTCATTGTGTGCGCTTAAGTTAGAGCATTTAGATGCAAGTATACCTTTACATAAGGAAAATCTTGAAATAAATGGCATAGGTGGTAGAGTATGTTCCGTAGGTTATGTATACTTAAATCTCGCTATAGGAAACATACAATTTAGGGAAAAGTTTTATGTATTTGATTCGTTGGAATGTCATACAGATGGTATAATTGGGAGAAATTTTTTAGGGAAGTATAAAGCTAAATTAAACTATGAGGAAAATACTTTAGATCTTTTCAATGAGGGAAAGAATGTTATTTTAGACTTAAATGCTTGTTGTAGTCATATATTAGTGTTACCTGCAAGGTGTGAAAGTATTCAGTACCTTGAGACAGGGTTAAATGAGGAATGTGTTGTTATGCCAAGTGAGTTATGCCAGGGTGTGTTTGTAGCAGGAGTGATTGCACAACCAGTGAATGGGAAAGTTCCGGTTAAAATTTTGAATACACGGGAAAGTGAAGTACGCTTGAGAAATTGCTTACCTAAAACTGAGAAGCTCAGCAATTATGATTGTTGTCAGTTTACTTCTCAAAATATTTCAGTTAATCGAGTAAAACAGTTATTTGACATGCTTAAACTTACCTACTTGAATAAAGAAGAGAAAGATTCAATAGATCAATTATGTGCTAAATTTGCAGACATATTTCATATGCCTGGGGATAAATTATCTGTAACAAATATTTATAAACAGTCAATTCAAGTCAAACCGAACACTCAACCAGTTTATATAAAACCTTATAGACTGCCTCAATCCCAGAGGGAGGAAATAAATAAGCAAATTTCCCAAATGTGCGATAATGATATAATTGAGAGTGCGCAGAGTGAGTGGTCGTCGCCTGTTTTACTGGTACCGAAAAAGAGTGAAACATCAGGAGAGAAACGTAGCAGATTGGTTTTAGATTACAGATTTTTAAACCGTAGTTTAGTAGATATCAAGTGGCCTATTGCAAATGTGGTTGATATTTTGGATTCTCTTGCGGGAGCTCTTTATTTTTCGCATTTAGATCTAAGTCAGGGGTATTATCAAGTGGAACTAGATGAACAAAGTAGAAAATTGACAGCCTTTACAACTGATCGGGGGCAATGGCAAATGAAAAGATTGCCCATGGGGCTAAAACTTAGCCCCAGTGCCTTTTCTAGGATAATGACAGTTGCAATGGCAGGTCTAAACTACGAAAAATGTTTTGTTTACCTTGACGATCTAATAGTATTCGGGAGAAATCTTAAGGAACACAACAAAAACCTTATGGACGTTTTTACTAGACTTCGTAAAGTAAATTTAAAACTAAATCCCTTAAAATGCGAGTTTTTAAGGAAAGAAATTCTTTATTTAGGTCACATTATTAGTGATAAAGGAATATCTCCTGATCCTGAAAAAATTAAAGCTTTAGACGAATATCCCGTTCCAAAAAATTCAGACGAAGTTAAACGTTTCGTGGCTTTTGCAAATTACTACAGAAAGTTTATTCCGAAATTTGCGGAGCTATCTGTACCCCTAAACAAATTGTGCAGAAAGTATGCAAGGTTTGAATGGACGGATGAATGTAACAACTCATTTAAAATCCTAAAGAACGCACTAAGTCAATATCCAGTTTTACAGTATCCTGATTTTGCAGAGAAAAATGAATTTATACTTCAAACTGATGCGTCAAAGTCAGCTATTGGAGCAGTACTCTCAAATAAAAATAATAGACCAGTGGCGTACGCCAGTAGAAGTTTAAATAAAGCGGAAATAAATTACCCTATTATTCACAAAGAACTTTTAGCTATCTACTGGGCTGTAAAGCATTTTCGGCCTTATTTATATGGACGCAGATTTAAAATAGTAACTGACCATAAACCTTTATTATACTTATTTAGCCTTACTGACCCATCCAGCCGGTTAACAAAATTTCGATTAGGCCTTGAGGAATATGATTTTTACGTTGAGTATGTGAAAGGAAGTGAAAATGTCACCGCGGATGCATTATCAAGAATTATCTTGACATCTGAGGAATTGAAAAGCATGAATAATGACATGATTGCTGTTTTGACCAGAGGACAGTGTAAGAGTATGAAAGAGCAAGATTGTGTGTTGGACAAGGATAACCTTAATGTTTGGCCTGATCAACCAGATATTGTGGAAGTTCTTAAACAACCTAAAAATTGCACTGAGTTAGTTTTAACGACATCGTCCAAAATAAAAACATTGTCAAAAGATATAACTGAACACTTGGGGAGTTTTTATTATGTTCCATTGCAACTTAGTTTGTACTTTAGTCAAAATACTCGATCGGCATTGGCGCGAGACGAAATGCTGAGAGATTTGGCCAAAATAACTAAGAAAGCAAATATAAATGAATTATATATTTTAAAAAATGAGAAAAATAAAATGTTTATTAAATGGATAGGTAAGGAAATAAATAGTAATCCTAATTGGGGGGGCCCCCGTATAAATATTGTACAAGGAGCTAGCAAAATAATAGATAATGATGAGAAACGAATTATTTTGAATGATTTTCATTTACTTCCCACAAGTGGACATGCAGGCATAAATAGAATGACAAATAATATAAAAAAGTATTACTTTTGGCCAGGTCTAGATAACGATGTTGCAGACTTTGTAAGAAAATGTGACACTTGTCAAAAACAAAAGCATTGCAATCGTTATACTAGACAGCCCATGGTTATTACGTCGACAGCCAATTATTCTTTTCAAAAAGTATATTTAGATATTGTAGGACCACTACCAACAGATGTAAATGAATTTGCATACATCCTGACTTTACAGTGTGAGTTAACAAAATTTGTGGAAGCATATCCTATAAAAAATAAAGACACCGTATCTGTGGCAAAATCATTTGTGGAAAATTTTATCTTACGATATGGAATTCCACAGGAAATTGCAACGGATAGGGGTTCTGAATTTATTTCTTCCACTATGAGTGAGGTTTGTAAGCTTTTAAAAATAAATCAAATTTATTCCACGGCATACCATCATGAAAGTATTGGTTCTTTGGAAAATTCACATAAGGTATTGGGTGCCTATTTAAGAATTCAATCCGAAAATAATGATGCAGCGTGGAGTACATGGATTCCTTATTGGTGTTTCTCTTATAATACTACAGTCCATACTGAAACTAAATATACTCCTTTTGAACTGGTCTTTGGAAAGAAATGTCAGATTCCTAATAATCTAAATAATATGTTAGAACCCATTTATAACTTTGAGAATTACCCTATTGAGTTAAAGTATCGGTTGCAAAAGGCTCATGAGGATGCAAGAGCTAACTTATTACATTCAAAATTTAAAAGAAAGCAAAGTTATGATGAAAAAATTAAACCCATTCAATACAAAAAAGGCGATTTAGTACTGGTAAAAAATGAAGTGGGAAACAAAATCGCAAGTCCTTGTTTTCTTGGTCCTTATTTAGTTATCGAGGATGAATCTCCAAATGTAAAACTAATGAAAGGTAATAAGGAGATTGTAATCCACAAAAATAGAACTAAGTTATATCATAGTTAAGTAATTTCTAGGTAATAATTTAGTAGTAAGGAATCGGCCGGCCCTACTTTCGTATTCTTCTCTATCTGCTATTTATTCTAGGTCTGACTACTCTAATTTTCTTCCTTTTCTTTCTTCATTTCTTGAATTCTTATTGACTAAGAAAATGTTTGTTATAAGTATAGTTATTATTTCACATGAGTTAATTACTTTCATATTATAATTAGCAGGAATTTCCATTTGAAAACAAAGTGTAAATTCCTTAAATTGCCCGGGGAGGTGTAATATGAGGGTAAAACACTCTGTATTAGTATATTGTATTAGTGTTCTAATTAGTTATTATGATTAGCTAGTATAACAATACTGTCGATATAACAAATATGTAATATAAACATTTAGCGTAAGTGGAACAACTACGTATGTGGCGACATGGACTAAGATTGAGAATATAGTTTGATGTTGAATATGAAACACCGTTTTCTTTGAACCCTTTGCTGCCACCTATCTGAACATCAAATTATTACAGTGGTTAGTTTAAAAGGTTTACTGAAGTCTGGGTATTGGAGAATAGGGGAATTGCTGATAAGTTCTTTGCATTTTAAAAATGCTTCTACGAAGTCTTGGTTTCCTATGCTTTTTTCACTATTTTTTCGAAGACATTTTGTTATAGGGAAGGTGACCTTTGAGAAGTTTTTTATAAACCTGCGGTAGTAGCCTATAAGTCCTAGAAAGGCTTTTATTTCTTTTTGTGTTTTTGGTATGGGGTATCTTTGAATAGCTTCGATCTTTAAGGGATTGGGTTTTATTCCTTCGGGAGTTACGATATGGCCTAAAAATGCAACTTCTTTGCACAAGAATTCGGATTTATCGGGTTGGATTTTAAGGTTTACTTCTTTTAACCGTTTAAATATTTGTCGAATGTGGTCAATATGTTCGGACAAGGACTTAGAGAATATGACAACGTCATCCATGTAGACAAAGTAGAATTTGTAGAGGTAATCGCGCAGGATTTCGTCCATCATTCTCTGGAAAGTTGAGGGAGCTGCCTTAAGGCCGAAGGGCATGCGCAGATACTCGTAGTGACCGTGATTCACAGAAAAAGCAGTTTTCTCGATGGAACTCGGGTCCATTTCGATTTGGTGGAAGCCTTGGGCTAAATCTAGGGTAGTAAAGTATGTGCACTTTCCAAGGTTATCCAGGATTTCTTCTATCCTAGGCAAGGGGTATTTTTCTTCTATCGTGACGTCATTAAGGCGCCTATAGTCGATTACCATGCGGAATTTGCGTTTCCCGGAAGCATCGGGTTTCTTTGGAACTATCCATACTGGTGCAGAGTAGGGAGAGATTGAAGGACGAATAATTTTATTATCGAGCAACTTTTGAATTTGGGACTGAATTTCTTGATTCATGCTAGGAGGGTGTCTAAAAGATTTGACATAAACGGGTCTGTCGTCAATTGTTCGAATGACGTGTTTGGTCTGGCTTGTAAATGTCAGGTCGCAGTCTTCATGGTACATAATGTTCTTAAACTCATGACATAGTGGTAAAATTTTAGATTTTTCGAGGGGGGTCAGATGGTCAAGTCGTAATTGCTTTTCAGGGTTAAATTTGGTTGGGGTAGTAGCCGAAGGGTTGAGTAGTTCGAACTGGTCTTGTGGTATGACTTTAATTCTTTGATGAAAGTTGACATTTACGGTAGGGGTTGGATTGGGAATCTTGCAAAGGCCTTTATTCACTGTAATAAGGGAATCGGGGATAATATGATCTTTAATTGTAAAAGAAGGCAAAATGGCAGTACCGTTTTCGTAATTTACTGGTATTATAAGAAAATTATTGTTAAAGTTTTTAACAGGTTGATTTAGTGGTTTATTATAAGCAAGCGAAAAAGGTATGGTAATGTTTTTCAATGTCAATGTTTTGTTTTCATAATTTATAAGGGCATTTAAATTTTTAAGATCTTTGGTACCTATAAGTGCGTCGAAATCATTGTGCCAGTTAAGAATTCGTAATTTAAAATCTTGGTCTATGCCTAGTTCTTGAAGTAAGGGTATTTTTAAATTTTGGGTTTCTTTAAACGTCTGTTTACAGGCAGTCACCTCGAAAGGTTCAAAAAATATATTTTTTGGGAATAATTCTGCAATTTTTGGAGTTATAATGGAATCTGAAGCACCAGAGTCGATAAGTACTGTCATATGCTTTTGGGGAAGATAAAAGTATGGTAATTCAATTTTTTGTGCTATATTGTTTAAGTTAATTTTTGATTCGAGGCTAGGTTCGGAAAATTTTCGTCAGTATTGTCAATGGTATGTTCAAGGTCGAAATTTTCGGTTGAATAGTTTGGAGTTGGTGTGTCGGGTTCTTGTGGGTAATACTGTTCTTCGGGGTAAAGAGCATGTGTTGGATCTGGGGTATATTCTAAGGGTTGAATTTCTGAATAGGGGTTGTTATTTGAGGGTTCTTGTACTTCAACATTATATAGCTCTTGGGACACCCAATTTGCGGGTCCGGTCGATCGGAAGAAGTTTGGGTATCTAGTAGAGGGTTGTCTTTGTTGTTGAATGCGAGAAGGTCCTATTGTGGAAGTGGTCATTGGAATAGGCGCCTCTTGCCGAGGGGCTCTATTTTGTTGGAAAGTAGGTCTATTTTGTGGGAAAGTAGGTCTATTTTGATTGCCGAAAACTTGGGCATTAGTTGGAAAATGTCTTTGAATTGGTCGGGGCTGTGTAAAAATGGGTTGACTTGGAAAATAAGGTGGTATCGCTGACTGCGGTACTTGTGTGTTAAAAGGTCTATTTATTATTCTGTTATTATGATTGCTATTGTGTTGTCTCTGCGTAGGATTTTGCAAAGTTGAACAACTGTTCGCGAGGTTGACTTGCGATTCAACCATATTGTAATTGACAACGTGCGCAAGCGCGTCATTAAGTGTGCTAGGGCGTTGTATCATGAGCATCGTTTTTAAGGTTTGTGGCGAATTTGCTGTCAAAATTAAAACTGAAGTACTTTCTGTTTGACTTATTAAAAGTGCTTTGGAATTATTGTCTGCAACTTCGCACTGTACCTTAGAAATGATCCTTTGTACAAATGTTTCTAACCTATCAACAAATTGTAAAATATTTTCACCTTTATTTATTTTTAAATATTGCAGTTCCTGCATTAGAATGATATACGTTATAGGGTCACCGAATTTTTGTCTTAGTGCGTCTCTAATGGAAGGCCAGTTATCTAAATCTGGTCTAGAAAGTAAGAAATTTCGTGCATCATCAACTAGTTTTGACTTAATGGCAGCTAGGACTACCGTCTTTTGTTCATTTGAATTATTAAAATAAAGTGTATGAAATTCGTTTATAGATAAAATAAAACTTTCTAAATGGTCCTGTTTGCCCGAGAAAGTTGGCAGGAGGGACGTATGGAATTTTAAATTTTCCATTATGGTTTCTTTATTTAAGGTTAAGTTATCAAATAAATTAACTAATTCGTTTTGAATTTCTGGCGTTAAAGTCTTATCTAAAGTTTCTAAATCACTATCAGAATTATTTTCTGTTTCGTGTTCTGGTACACTTAATCCTAAAGCAACCCTATTTCGTAGCAAAATATTTTGTAAACGTTTAGACGGAGTTGACATTAAATGGCAATTCAGCAATTACTTACAATATAATCAAGGATGAATCCATAAAGCCTATATTGCAGTAGTACACATCCACAGAAATCCTTGTAAGAGTGTAGCTGGAGAGCTTAAATGCCTGGGCGTCGATCTGGGTCGGAGAGGAACACTAACTGGGTCAACAGGTCACTAGCAACACGGCAGCCGATTTGTTTCACCAATTCTTCCTTCAACACACACTTCTGGAATTCGCACTGAGTTTTTTGGGTACACAGTTTTTTGGATATTCCGGAAGGTCTTTAGTTCAAATAGTGCACAAAGATTTAAAAATCACTCTCGTACAACGGGAACCGATAAAGGGCGAGATTGCACTATCCTGTTCGCAGCGCCAATTAAATCACAAGACCGACAAAGCTCCTTTTAAAAAACGTTTTATTTCTACAAAAAGGGCTTTAACAAAAATACATATATCTTAAATCTACGATGAACGATTAATATGAACAGCAGTTTGCTTTTACACTATATTAATGTTAATGATTTCTAATGTTAATTGGTTTTATATAAAGTGTTTTGTTTATTCAGCAGTTATGCTGCAATTGTGCTGGTCTATGGATATTACTAGCTTAATAAGACCATTTTACATTAGCAGGTAGTCAATTTAATTGACGGCGGTAAAAATGGATGCATTTTATAACAGAAAAATTACCTGAACTGTAGGAATTTTAGTAGGACTTCAGGGAGGATTTACAAAATATTGCTGTTTTTTTTGTTTGTGGGACAGTCGTGTAGTAGATCAGTATTATGTAATAAAAGATTGGTCACAAAGAAGTGAATTTCAGCCGGGATCTCAAAATGTTAAGTTTGCACTTCTTGTAGACCCCAAAAAAGTCCTTCTGCCTCCTCTTCACATTAAACTTGAGCTGATGAAAAACTTTGTGAAAGCTATGAATAAAGACGGTGATGAATTCAATTACCTAAGACAAGTCTTTCCCCAGTTAAGTGATGCCAAATTAAAGGAAGGTATTTTTATTGGGCCACAAATCAGAAAATTGCTGGACGATGTCAACTTTACAGAGAAGCTTACCAGGCAGGAACCCAGAGCATGGAACTCATTTGTTAGTATAGTAAGGGGATTTTTGGGCAACAATATGGATGCAAACTATCAACAGTTAGTTGATGAACTTTTAGATTCCTACAAATCGCTTGGTGCCCGAATGTCATTAAAAATTCACTTCCTCCATTCCCATCTGTTATTTTTTCCTGAAAATTTGGGAGCTGTCAGTGACGAGCGGGGTAAAAGGTTCCACCAGGATATCAGGACAATGGAAATTCGCTATCAAGGACGATGGGATCCAGCCTGTTGGGTTTTGAAAAGAGAAGATATGACCCCTCATAAAAGGAAAAAATAAAATTTAATTAGTGTGTTCAGTTAATATTTGTAATGTTTGTGTTTTTTCTAGATGTAAGGTATGTTTAGTAGGTGTAAAAATTTAAATATAGTCGATATACACAGTTAGAAAATTCTTAAATTATTTTTTCAATAGATATTAAATATTGTAACATTAAATGTGGTTCTATAAATGTAACAAGAAAACGTTACGTGTTACAACTTTTTTTTTCTCATTTTCGTATTTGGATAGGTCCATTCTACCACAAGATGCTATTTAGCTTTGTTTGTAATTAATTAACCTAATTTTTTCTTCGAATTTAATATAATTCGGAAATAATTTCATATTCTATGAAAGAACGAGTAGACATTGTTTTTATTTGTGGTGTTCAGGGTATGTGCTGCCATCCAAAAAGAAACCTTCCCGAATTTAAAACTAAATTCTTTCGTTTCAGTATGGAGCATTTCTGGCTATTGTTTTTGTGCTTGAACTTGGAGCAGGAGTTTCCATTTTTGCATATCGATCAAAACTTACAGAAGGCTTTGATAAGGGTCTAAATCGAGCTATGATCAATTATCACAACGAGAGTAGTACCCAAATCTCCTCCGATCTGGACCTCATTCAAAAAACTGTAAGTAAAACCATAGATTAAGTATTTTTTTCACCCATTACCCTTAACTTTTTTTTTAATATGAAATAAGCTGTACGGATCTAAAAATATATTTCTGTGGGATGGGCGAACCTTTTAAAATTCCCAATTCTGTAACAAGTAACGGCGTTTCGAAAGCAACACCCTCAACTCCCTGTCATTTGAATAAATCATCTGTATTAGGTTACCTGTGCTATTATGCATAGCATAATGCTCTTATTCTCACAACTGTGTTATGCGCGTATTATTAAATGGTTCCAGATAAAAACTTTAACTACCTAGTTACGGTTAAAATGCTTCGCTGAATTCAGTTAATTAAAAAAAAAAATACTTATTTGCATAGTCATTTACACTTAACGGGCATCTAACTTCTGAAATTTCCAATTATAACTATATTACCGGTACTTACAATGATAACACAATATTATTGTGCTAATAAGAAGTACCTGGTAGAATAAAAATTACGTTTATTCGGGGCATCGAGCGCCAACGTCGAGACCGGGAGAAACTTTTTACCGAATCATAAAAAGAACTGGAAAGTTTTCACCGAATCCTAAAAAGAACTGGAAAGTGGTAGTTAACAAAATGGGCTTTTTCTCTAAATTTTAATATTTATCCTACCGCATAGTGAAAAAAAGTAAATTTTTCTGCGGAATCAGTTTTTAAAATTTTCAATTATTTACTGAGAAAACAAATAAACAAGATTCTTTAAGAGGTCTTTAATTTTAACTGGAAAAACTGATGTTATATCTACCTCGACTCATGGATCGCAGGGATGCATGCTGAAAGTCGAGCGCCGCATCTACCTGAATTTCTGGCGGGATGTTTTCTATTTTTAAGCTGTTCTTGTCTATTTAATTTATCAAAACAACGAAAGCAACATAATCGGTCGAGCCTGACAAATAAAACGTAATAAGGTTTTGTTCATGTTTTCAAATTCAAAAGTTTTTGACCCTCTAGGAAGATATTTATTATTGGGATGTATTATCCATAGGTTCTAATATAGGATATTAGGGCGGCTTGTGCGGGTAAATGTAAATTGATTCCCAAGTTAACGAGGGTTAAAAATAATGTGTAAATTGGTTCCCGCAATTTTTGTTTACCTGATCCTTATGTGTAAATTGGTTCCCCGGTATTAAAGTTAAAATTGGTTATCAGGCAATGAAACAAATTGTTATTATTATATTTAATTATTTTATTTATTTTTGTATTTTTAATTTTTGACATGTGTACAATCATACTTACGTATAATACATTATCATAGATTTTTAGTTATTATCCTAAAAATATTTACTAACATTAGATATTAACAATAAATCGATAATAAAATTTTAGTCTTTCATAATAGCACTGTGGAAAGAAACACAACATTTAATAAAATGTAAGCGACTGATTTTATTTCGTGAATAAGATTCTATCATTTTTGCTAAAAACTTTTGGCGGTTTTTAACTTTACTGTTTCCGTTTGAAACTCTAAAGTTTTTCCAAAAAAATTAAAATATTGGGATGCGCTTTATAAAAAGACGAATTGAAATGCTTGTGAAAAGATTCACAAGCATTGGTAGTGCGTGTTAGTTTAGCCGACTTTTGAGCCCAAAGAGAAGGCGGAAAAAGAGAGTCTACTGATACATAATTATCTGTCAAGTAATCTGAATATTTTCTTAAATTTTCATCTTTTGGTGTTATTGCGAGCAAATCAAAAACAAAACAGTCGCTAACATCATCAGGGCATATACAGGGCCGTTTCTGGCCTATTGGCCACCCTTGTGCGACATATGAACTGGCTGCCCTTCAAGTCAAATCAGTTACTATTTTACAATTACCTACCTCAAATTATAGCGCACAGCAATTGTCACAAAAATGACTTCAATATCTTTAATAGGTGAAAGAGGTGTATATTTTTAATATTTTTCTTTTATTCATACTTACCTAGAGAAGGGCTCAGCACTCCTAAATATTTCTACAAGTGTTGCAGCAATATTTTAGGTATTGCAGAGAATCGCAGACTGTATTGCAGAGTGTTGCACAATATTGCAGTGTATTGCAGACAGAGTACCTAATGCAATGTATTGCGGAAGTATTGCAAGGATTTTATACAGGTATTGCAAACAGTGATGAGACCCTTATTACATTACCTACCTAATAATTGTAGTCAAGTCAATTTAAAAAAAGTTGTATAAACATATTCATTTAATTATAGGTAGGTAGGTATATACTATCACAAACCTTCAAAACATAACGTTCTGCAAACACGTGCTAAAATCTGGAAAGAAAACAAAAACAAGAAACTAAAAACTAATTTTTGGTAATAAAAATAAACCTATATAAAAAATAGAACAGTAAAAAAATTAAAGAATTACTCTTCTAGCCTTTTTTGACGCAAACTCGTCAACCAAGTGGTCTACCTTCAACTAGTCACAAATTTGACTTTCAATGGCGATAAGGGCCAAGCCACTAATCCTTTCATGACGGCAAGTAACTTTTAATTAATTTTAACTTTGAAAAACTGCGTTCGCCAGATGCAACAGTCTCCGGAATAAAAATTCTCAGCGCAACACAAAGATTTGGAAATTATGAGATTAAATCTTTTTCAGCTATGAATTTTAGCGTATCTACAATTGAATGTTTTATTGGAAAAATTTCTCGGAACGACAAAATTTCCTGGTAGAGCTCTGAGCCATCAATATCTTTGTTTGTAAGACTTCCTTGATCTTGAAGCGCTATATCGAGATCTTTGCAGGATTTTAACAATTTCTTGTCATTTATGGCATTAGCTTCATAGAAGGTCGACAAAAACCCAAAAGTTTCATTACACTTATCAAGTAAAACGAACCTCTCCTTAATTGATTCTATCGCAATATCCAAAATCGAAAAATAAAAATCCACTTTGAAACTCTGTTTGGCGTCGACGATGGGGTCATCTTTTGATTCGTAATCAAAATGTCTGGGTATTTTTTTTCGACGTCGGAAAAGTTATTTGTAACAGCATTTGAAACCGGACATCGGCGGCAAATTTAAATAGGGTGCGTTCTTTTGCCCTGTGAGTGCTTTTGCCCCCACCTACCCTACTACCAAATTAATAAGACCTACCTACATAATTATTCAAATAATATCAATTAGTTTTAATTTTTTGAGTGAACCGAAGACAAAATGTTATTGACGCGGGTTGCAGGGCGGCCGCCTCCGTTGAGAATTCTTTGTATTTTTCCGATAGTTACCTATCTAAAAAGAAATCTCTAATTAACACAAAAAGCGGCTGCCTCATTCTTGACAGATAGGTACTGCATAATTTTTTTTTGAGAACTGAATTTACCATTCTTATTTGATGAATGGCGGCCGCCGCCGGCCGCCTTCATATTTTTGGAAACTCCTAGAATTTTTTTTTAAGTTTTAATTTTTTTTCTGTGAAACTGCAGGCGGCTTTCGCCGCCCTATAATTTTCGCCGCCCTTGTGCGGGGGCACTCCCAGCAGACCACTCAGAAACGGCCCTGGGGGCATATAAAAAGGTCAGCCCAAAAGTTAATCGTATAACCATCTACCAACTTCAGAACTTTTGTTTTTATATTCGGGTATTAGGCCAATTTCTTGAATTTTCCTATACCAGGACTGCGCAAGGAGAAACCGGCAGTCATTTATTTTTGCCAAAGGAAAAATTTGTTCGACAGCATTGTGTATAGCTTTCTCAAAATCAATTACAATTTTTGAAATTCACAATTTATCTTCACAAATCTTTTTTATTATGTTAAATAATTTTTTATATGTTTCTGTGCGTTTATTGGGTAACAATGAAAAAATTAATGGAATATAATGCCCGTTATAATGCGTAGAGTAAAGAATTGACAGAAAAACTGCGCACAATAATTAAACGTGCCATCTAAATAAATTTGCGTGGTATTTTCTAACATTTGTATATTTAATTTACACGAAAATACGACTATCTGTTCTGTTCTATCATTAACGAGTAAAAACTGCTCACTACTATGGATTTGGATGTTTGCCTCATCCAGATGGTCGAACGTTTCCTCTATGTTTTTCGGCAAACTTGGTTGCATTTTTCTACAAGCGTTATAAACATTTCTGACGCAAGCAACATCAGATGTAGTAACAGTTGAGGGTAGGTTTTCTTGCAGTACTCTGCGCATAATCTTGGCCGGCTTTTCGGATAGGTCATCCACAGCTTTTCTTTTGCAGGCGAAATTGATAATTTGCCGGTTTAAGCCCTTCATATCTGCGTCATGTTCTTGTATGTGCTTTGTAATTGTTATATTGTTATCACTTTCGCCCAACGTAAGGACGAATGATTTGCATTTTCTATTAGTGCAAGTCCACCGCTTTTCACCACTTTTCCACTTCACCAATCTTTTATTTAATACCTGCTGGGAACCAATTTACCAACACCCGCTTGTGCAGTAGGGCCACAGTATCATGGCCCTACCTACCTTACCTACCTACCTACCTACCTACCTACCTACCTGCACACAAAACTATTGATTCATACTCATAATAATTATTTCCCAGGCTTAATTCTCTTTTGAATAATTGAATTGAATAATTTAAAATTTAAGACGTTGATGCCTAACGGCTAACAATGCAAAAACCTCCTGGCGCTTCGCCGTGCCGAAAATATTCCATGATGCCTAGGCCTGGTCAGGCTGTCGCATAAAACAGAGAAAGAGAAAGTTAAATATATCTTCCTTCCTTACTGGCTCATAGGAATTTTATGCCTGGGCAGATTCTTAAATCGGGCCGCGATTGGCAAATTTTCAAGTGCTTTATTTTGTCTAGCCGGGCTAGTACCAATTGAGTGTCTTTGCTACAGCTACCCGATGGCAGCTGTTTTGAATACGATTTTTCCTAGTTTATTGCAGGACTTTGTGTCAGTAAAGTGTTTATTTTTCTATTGGAAGAAGGACAAGCTTATTAATTGTTAGTTTTAAAAAAATCTTCACATTAAAGTATGCATTAGGCTTATATAAGTTTATTGCCGCTTCTAAGTTTATAAATAATAATAAAAAAGTTAGGGTCTGACCCTAACCAAACTTCAAGTTATGCAAACATAATATGCTACTAAAAATGACATATTATGATAATATCTACATACATGATACATTTTTAGCTGGAAAATACTATAGGACAATTTAATATAGAGAAAACAATATGTTTAATAAAGTTCGACAAACCCAAATCACAAAAACTTGTTTCTAGCTTCATTGCTGTGGCAACCATGATTCCAGAGACTGGATTAATCTTTCTCATCCAATGCCAACACCGCCCTCATGCTGCATTCAAGATGGATGTACACCTGAAGATGAAGATCAAATATACAGACAAGTAAGTTGGTTCCCAGTTATAATAACACAGAGCTTGAACGTAAACTCGTCCAGTTATCGATGTTTTTATAGGATCTGGTCAGGTTTCTATTAGTGAAAATAGAGCAAGGGATACAGGTTTCACAATTTGATTGACAATGCATATCTTACTTTTAAACCCACAGGGAGGAATTGAAAAGTAATTTTTATTTTCAGGGGGCTCCCATTTAGCACCTCACTTTAGATAAGTACCTACTAATCTTTTTTTGGAATTTATTATTTTATAATTTTCTTTTGCCGTTTGATATGTGTACAAAAGTATCTTCATAAATTTAAAACCTAATTCCAAAACCTATATAACCTTTGTGTATTTGGTAGTGTTCTAATACCGTGCGAGCAAAAATTATTTGCATCAAAGAGGGCCTTGCATCTAAAGACGTAATGCTTACCTGTAGAGCTTAATACCTGTTGGGTGTCAGTAACTACCTGAATTAACAATCAATCAGTTATTCCGTCATCTTTGACAGCCGTTACAAGTAATTTGATTCATCGCTAATTTTTCCAATTTCTTGAACAATTTACACAATGGGCTTTACGGAACAGCACAAAACATTCATGGTTGAAGCATATTTTCGAAACGGGGTTAGAGTAAATTGTGAGTATCAATACAATCCGGGTTTGTGCATGGACGATTTTCACGAACATTTTCCTAACGTTGCTTTTATTACTGGGGATTATTATCATTGCCTGAAAAGAACCGTGGCTGTGTTTAGGGAAACAGGTTCTATACAACACAAAAAAAGGGCAGGAATACCATCTGTAAGAACATAAGAACTTGTTGCAAACGTTCGTGAAATAATGCTGAGAAATGCTGGTGAACACTTTGGAAAATAGGAAGAGATGTGTGAACTTATGCTTGGAGTATGGCGGTGGCCAAATTTAGCAATTTATGTAATTATTTTTCGTTTTCTTTCTGTATATTCTTACTTTGTTAATTTTGTAAACAATAAAAATAAATTTGTATTTGTCTACTTATTTTATTACTCATTAGTTTGGTAGATATCATGTCATAATATGAATTTGACAAAATGTTAACCTATATTTTTTGGTTAGATATATCGTCCCCATATCATTGTGATCTAAACCAAGCTCTTTAGCCCTACGTTTTTTAATCCAAGCCCTCTTTGATTCAAATAATTTTTGCTCGCACGGTACTCTTTTATGTATGTATTTATTTTAATTTTAGGGATGCTATTCCAAAGTAATTGATTTTCTCGATGCGAACATTGGAATCGTCGCAGGAGCTGCAATTGGGATAGCTTTCTTTCCATTAGTGGGGGTGATTCTATCATGCTGCCTCGCCAGTATTATAAACAAAACGAAATATGAACAAATGGCATAAGAAAGACGAATGTTAAGATTAAATTGTTCACTTTAAAGTCCAAATTCAAAAGAAATTCAGACATATATCTATTCTTGTTCAAAATCTTGGTTTCTTTATTTAGTTAGTCTAGTGGGTCAAGGTCATAAAAATAGTTTGTACTAATTATGAAACCAACCATCGATATTAATAATTGGAATACAAGTAATATAAATATGCATTGTGACCGGTCCCGTATTCACATTACGTATATTATATAATATTTCGCGAATAGTCACGTTTTTGCTACAGGTAATATCCATATGAAAGCTTTTTAAGCTCTGCATATAAAAATATCCTACACTTCATAGTTTTAAGACATAAAGTCTCAGCCTCAAGACTGTTTATTAATTGGTTACTAATGATGGGAGTACTCGAATACAAGAATCGGGTAGTATTCGATTTCTAGAAGAATCGGTGATATTCTATTACCAGTCTGGGAGTCGATTAATAATTACTTTTCGAGATATTTGCTCGAGTATTAAGTGCCGACTGACCAGACCGATCAAGCTTGGATGACTGGGACAAAGACTGGAATCGGAATCATCACTGAGTTCAAGTAAGCGGAGACCCAGAACGACTGCAGTTCTCGAATGATGACTATTATTTGGGTCTATACCTAATCGGTGCTTATTTATACCTTGAACTATCAATTAATTTTCTCTTTTTTTTTAGTCCACCAGTTAATCGGTACCCTACCAAAAAACATTGCATATAACATAACATATATTTGTTGTAATTTCGTTTAAAATTTCGTACTGAAATTGGTGGGTTTTCCAAGATGTAGTACTGACGTACTGAATTTGACCACTTCGTACTAAATTTTTTTTTAGAATTGTACCGAAACGGCAGCACTGCGATACGGCTCTTTTTCAAGATCTAGCTGGCGATATTGTGATCCGATATTAGCAGTACCAGTATTACTATTAAATATGCGTCAACATAAATTCATCGCTTGGTGCGCCGGGAAGAAAAGCACAAAGTCTTTCTCCACGAGTTTATTAGAAAACTAGGCGAACCTAGAGTAATTCACAATACCCCGGCAGGAGTCAAAACATACACATTGTGTGCAAAATTAATAGATTTAAAATATTTAAAAAAAAATTTTTACTTTTACTAGAACATCTTAGAAAAGTTACCTTTTTTTATTAAATAAGTTCAACTGCAAGCAGCACGTGTCAAAAGGGCCTAAGACAGGGCCTGTTTTACACCTCGTGTACACCATTAAAAGCTCCATTACGGCTCAATCCCACTTATTCTTTTCTCTATTGCTAACAACATCAGCATTGTACTATTTGCTTTGTTTTTCTGATGATGAGTATTTCTACACTCGAAACATGTTGAATTATTATAAATTACTCTAGGTTCGCCTAGTTTTCTAATAAACTTGTGGAGAAAGACATTGTGCTTTTCTTTTTTCTATAAAACTATAAAACTAAATGATTTCTGACGTTCTGTAGTCCGTCCACCCAGTATTTTTTTACCATATTACAAGACACTAAATTATTTTGCAACCCAGAATTTGACCAACGCTTTATCAGTCAGTCAAGCCCGAGATGTCAGTGAATTGAGAAATTTGGTACAATTCGATATTTGGATGTAATGAAAAATTTAAATAATTATGGCCCTTTTATAATTGTAAACTAATGAGGTAACTTTAAAATATATGCAAAATATAATTGTACTTATACCTACATTGCACATTTATGTATTTATTCTTGTCTTAGTGTCTACATTAATAGTTAAGACAATGCTCAGACATTATTTATGACAACATATTTAAAGTATTCCACGGTATAATATATGTATACTTAAATAATATATTATATGACACTTTTAAAAAACACGTATCTATTTTTGAAATTAAAATATTTGTGTAAATATGTATTTATTCTTTAAGTAAGAGAACTAAGAACTATTTAAAAAACATATTGTTAAACATTCAGGAAGCTGTTGACTGACTAGAGGATTATTTAAATCAAAATCACTTGTTTTCTTTTTTAACGTTAGCTTTCTGGATGTTATAGTTTTTATACTAGCACAAAATATTACAATACACTCGTTTATTCCAAATAGATTAGTAGCATTTTCCATTGACACATTTATTGCGATCAGATTATCTTTTGCCCTTTTATGCACCTAAAAAGGAGGGGAGCGCATTAATTTAACTAAGGAAAACGATAGACAGTGATAGTTCTTTTGTGGTTCTATAAACTAGTTCGCAAATGTCCAGGGAACAAAACAAAATGTTCTCATACTCATACCACACCTCTCTGTAGCTAACTTTAGTTTTTTTTTGGTCTTGAAAAAATTACATAGGATAAAAATTAAGTTGACTGAAAGTCATATGGCTTAAAGCTATAGATTTCTTATTTAACTGATAAGGTTCTTTGTCAGGGCCCCCGCAAGAATTAGCGGCGCCGCGTGCGGGAATTATTTTGGCGCCCTTTAAGTAATATTCTTTTAGGATATAAATACCTAATTTAACACTTTAAATTATAGTATTTTGTACTTTTTTTTACTTTTTTTTTAATTTTCAAACTAAAACTTTATTCTTCATTAAATTAGATAAAAATACACAACAGAAAAAGCAAACAATAAATCAAGATCTAATTCTAAAATTATATAGATACTTATTTTTCTAGATTTGGCTACTAAAATCTATTTTATGAAGGATATCTTGCTCTATTGCTAAGATTGCTAAACCAGATAACCTTTCTTGCAGCATAGTCGACCTCAAATAATTTTTAATTATTTTTAATTTTGAGAAGGATCTCTCACCAGAAGCAACAGACACAGGTAAAGTGAGAAGGACTCTTAATGATATGCATATATTTTGTAGAGACGAAGTTAGATTATCTTTAAGTATATACTGTAAAATGTCGAGAGGATTTGAAAATTCAGGTAATGAAAATAATCTTAGAGCTTCGATCTTATTGAATCCGTCATTTGCTTCCACGTCAACCTCCTTCTTTTCCTGATCTGTTAGCTTCTGTTGTAGAGCATAACAATTTTTTAAAAGGTCGTCGTCATTTGATTTAAAAATATCACTAAAAAAACCAAAAACATTTCCATAATCAGACAACATATGAAACCTACTAGTTAGCGTTTGATCAATTATTTTTAAAAAGAAATTTTTGGATCCCTCTGTTCATAATCGAACAATTTTGGTTTATACTTTCGTCTAACAGTATTTAACGCAGGAAAACTCTGCTCTATCTTAGGTTCAGCAGCTAGTTCTCCAGCTTGAGAGTATTTCCTCGAAAAATTTATCATCTCTATAATAATTCCTAAAATGATCAAGTAGCTTAAGCCGCGGGCGGCGCGCGGAGTGTGGAGGATATTGGACTAGGTACCCATACACCAGCGATCATTCCGGCCGTTTTTTCCTTCCACGTTCTTTCCTTTAAAGAAATTGAAATGAAACAAAACTTGTTCTATACCTAAATGAAGCGTAAGGCCGTCATCTCTTACTCCACTAACGATCGATAATATTAAAAGGAAAGAACTTGGAAGAAAAAAACGACGGGAATGATTGCTGGTGTATGGGTACGTGAGTTAAGAATCAGTTAAAAAAAATAAATTGATTTCGTTATAATACGTTATTCGTTGCAAATTGTTGAAAAAGTAAACATTCAAATTATCTAAAAATTGAAGTTCAGGTGGAAAATTAAATATTTTATAAATTTTTTTTGTTAATATTTTTTTAACACAGTTATACTATTTTAAACCTTTGATTTGGCGCCCCTTTGGAGTGGCGCCCGTGCACGCATTGCGCTCATGGTTGCGGGGGCCCTGTTCTTTGTGATGTTTAGAGGTACACTATATAATTTTTGTAAATTTGTTTACCATGTTAACCATTCGTATTCCATATAAAATATCTAAAAAAGGTAAAATTAACTCGGTACCAAACAAATATTAATTTATAAGGTAAACCAAGTAAGGTATCATCACTTATACAGGACGAGCCAAAAGTAAGGTACCGGGTGTCCCACTAAGAATAGCTCTCGGCCGTATCTCAGAAAGGGTTAGTCGTATGGTTTGCGGAAAATTTTTTTTTTGGTAAAAGCGGCCATGAGAAATTGCTGGAAATTATTTTTAAGTTCCTCATTTTGCCGCAAGAGGGCACAATTAATTTTTTTTTTAATTCTAAATTTCTCCGAAAATTCCCATATTAAGGTATAACTCTGATTACATCATCGAAAAGCTTAGACAATTCTGCATCATTTTGGTTAAAGGCTCGTTGGCGTACCGACCTTGATAAGATTGGGGGAAGCTATTGAATGTGTAAAAATTGCTGTAACTTCTAAACGACTTATCCGATTTTACTAAATTTAAGCTTTTTTGGAAGAGAAAGGTAAGTATCTTCAATCGCCGTATCTAACAGTACACGATATTGTTTAATAAAATTGCTAGAGGGCGCAATTTGTAATAATAACAGTTTTTTCGGTTTTTTCCCGAAAATTCAAATCATACGGTATAACTATGATATCATAATCGGAAAGTAGATGAAATTTGCGAGAAAAGATGTGAAGACCGCAGTTCGATATCCTTGGTTGTTTCAGAGTTATCGCCAAAATAATAATTATTAATACAAATAGCGCCCTCTAGCAATTTTATTAGAAACTATCGTGTACCACTGGATACGACAATTGAAGGTACTTCCAAACAAGCTTAAATTTAGTAAAATCTGATAAGTCGTTTAGAAGTTACAGCGATTTTAATGTTTACACTTTCAATAGCTTCTCCCATTCTTATCAAGTGAAAGTGTAAACATTAAAATCGCTGTAACTTCTAAACGACTTATCCGATTTTACTAAATTTAAGCTTGTTTGGAAGAGAAAGATAAGTAACTTAAATTGTTGTATCCAATGGTACACGATAGTTTCTAATAAAATTGTTAGAGGGCGCAATTTGTATTAAAAATTATTGTTTTGGCAATAACTCTGAAACGAATAAGGATATCGAATTGCGGTCTTCACGTCTTTTCTTGCAAATTTCATCTACTTTCCGATTATGATGTCATAGTTATACCGTATGATTTGATTTTTCGGGATAAAATCGAAAAAACTGTTATTATTACAAATTGCGCTCTCTAGCCATTTTATTAAACACTATCGTGTACTGTTGGATACGGCGATTGAAGATACTTACCTTTCCCTTCCAAACAAGCTTAAATTTAGTAAAATCGGATAAGTCGTTTAGAAGTTACAGCGATTTTAATGTTTACACATTCAATAGCTTCCCCCACTCTTATCAAGGTCGGTACGCCAACGAGCCTTAAACCAAAATGATGCAGAATTGTCTAAGCTTTTCGATGATGTAATCAGAGTTATACCTTATTATGGGAATTTCCGGAGAAATTTAGAATTAAAAAAAAAAATTTAATTGTGCCCTCTTGCGGCGAAATAAGGAAATTAAAAATAATTTCCAGCAATTTCTCACGGCCACTTTTCCTAAAAAAATTTTTTTTCGCAAGCCATACGACTAACCCTTTCTGAGATACGGCCGAGAGCTACTCTTAGTGGGACACCCGGTACTAATGCTTATGCGACACATTTATTTAATTATAATTAAAAGCAACAAAATAATGGTATATCGGACAAGTGTGCAACTTTGTCTTTTGTATTGGAATACACAGAGATACAAGCATAATGGATGCCTTGGGGCGGGTAGACCACGACGGCCGTTTCGTCCCTATTATGACTCTACGGGCAGTCAAAACCCAAAGCAACGCTACAGAAAACAGATTTAATTAGAATTTTAAGCATTCACATTTTTGGAAAATATCTGTGATTATAGTAGGTTGATTGGAAAAATACATTTATATTGTCAATTTATGTGGTTCATGACTGATAATTAACAAGAAACAGAATACTTTTTTTTAGCTGTCCTATACAACTAAAAAAAATCGGATTTGATCAAACTTTTGCCTCGTCCTTTATATTAGTTATGGTAACAATATACATTTAAATTAATATAAATAAAATATATTATAGAGAAAATCCATTTTTGGTTTAAATTTTTTTTTTTTTTTTTTTTTTTTTTTTTTTTTTCGGAAGCGCTCCAGAAAGTATAACATACCTATTAGTATTTTAATTTTGAAGAAGTATTCCATGCTCAAAGTGGAGTTAAATGTATAGAAAAAAGAAAAGCACAAAGTCTTTCTCCACAAGTTTATTAAAATAACTAGGCGAACCTAGAATAATTCGACATGTTTCGAGTGTAGAAATACTCATCATCAGGAAAACAAAGTAAATAGTACAATGCTGATGTTATTAGCAATAGAAAAAATAATAAGTGGAATTGAGCCGTAATGCAGCTTTCAATGGTGTAAAATATGAATAGTCAGAAGACCGACAAGAATTATTCAGCATACTGGAAAGTCAAGGTTTACCTAGTGAAAAAGCCCTGTTTTGGGTAGAACAATGAAGAGAGTAAAAGAAAATTAAAAGGTTTTAACAAACTTTGTCAAAATCATATAGGTATAAGTAGTGAATTGAGGAAAATTAAAATCTTAAGTTTCAATAAACTTAAGACATGTAAAAGTAGTGAACTAAGAGGGAAAAAAATGGTTTTCGTAAAAATCAAAGGATCATTTAGCTTGAAGTAAAATGCTGTTGGAGTACCAGGCTTGTTACGGCCCAGTTACCCCGGCAAGAGTCAAATTATACAACACATTGTGTGCAAAGTTAATAAATTTAAAAGATTTTATAAATACAGGTATGCCCCCCCCCTAAATTCTGCTTTGCTCTGCTTTTAGTCAAATATCATTACACTAAGTACAAAAATTGTTTTCGCTTTTAAGTTGCGAACTTCAAAAAGCGTTATTGTCCTGTATGCTGATCATTTGGTGGCATCTCCAAAGATAACTCCTGATGGTCATTTCTATTCTTAACCAAATCGTTGCTTAGAAATCTTGGCCCGAAAAGGTCCATAAATATGGCCATTGGGGGAGTTGTTAAAATTATAGACAAAATGCAAATCATCATTACTCGGTCGGCATGTTGATAGTCGTTTGATGTTTTATCTGGTATTAAACCTATTAATACTGGAGCAAGTGCAGCCTAAAACAAGAAAGTAAATAATTTATACCTATCGTTTTGGCAAGTTCGAACACACTAGACAATAAAACTAGAGGTATTTAATCCAAAAATAGAGCTAATTTATTACCTACCTGAACTGTTGCTTTAGTTGCCATTGCTATAGAGGAAAATATTTTTTCTTTTAGCGTAAATATGGAGCCAATTCCTAAAACTATGGTCACGATAACTCTTATAATTAGACCAGCTATTAAGATTCCTATACCTAGAAATTTAAAAAAAATCGCTTATAAATCTTTTGTAAATTATTTAAATAGGCTTTATGGTTTAGGAAAACTTGTATTAAAGTTGTTGTATCTTGTATAACTTACAGTGCATAATGATAAAGTTTTTTGGCAACATTTCTGTTCAAAAATTAAAATTGTAATCGAAACATCACTAAGACTATCGTGTGCAAAAATTCATGCGTTTTAAAATAGAGTATACGTATTCGGCAAAATAGTATATGATCGGGCTGGGTAGTATTTCTGCAGATGTCACAGTGCGGCGGCACGCGTCTCGCTATCAAGCGGTAAAAATTACAGAAAAATCAATTTAAAATGTTATGTTTTAATGATTTTTAAGTATAAGTTATTTCACCATTCTTATTGCCCAAAAATTAAATTTTTTTACAGTATCTTTGTTGAGGTATTTACAACTAATACCTGTACTAATTAGATTCGATGCTTATAACTTATAAATAATACACGCCAATTGATCAATAATCCGAAAGGTCCATCCCTGGAATATAATATTAATATTTAATCCTATATCTCACCTATAAGTATCACATTTTTATCCAACTGATCCAATTTAATTTGAGCCCCAGTTATAGCAAATAACACTGGTTCAAATATCATCCAAAGTATTCTAAAACTAACTGATACTGGATTTTCACCCAACGTCCATCCTTGTTTTGTCCAGGACAGTATAGCCACAAACGGAGCTACGACACAAGCAAGAGGACCGGCCCCACTAAAACCCATAGCGTCACTACCAAATACAGAGAGTATACCACCAGCTAGAATCAGCAACACCCTTAAAGGGGCCTGAAATATTAAAAAAAAAATATGATTATAATAATATCATCACGCTGAGGAAATAGTGATTTATATATTAAGGGCATTATGATGATGTTTATGTCTCCGAGGGCAACAATCTCACAAAGTAGAGGGCCTTTGACCCGAGGGTTTGTAAGTTGCCCGAGGGTATATACATCAAGTAATGCCCGTGGTACATACAATATTTTATGTCCTACTTCAGATAATTCCAAGTAAAATTAAAAGAAAATTCAAAATCACGAAAGGTTTTTTACCTATGAAGTTGCTAAATGAACAAAGGTAATAAGTGTTCATTGTTGTGCTGTGTTAAAGTCAAAAGTGAAATTCATATAAAATAATGGATTTTCCGTTGATTCCGGGTAGAATTGCTGTAAACGCTGCCAAAGCTTTGGATAGTCTTGTCCCAACGCAGTCTAAATACGCCTATGATAAGGAATATCAAAGGTTTGGGAATTGGATGAAAAATAATGATGTAAAAATTATCACCCAGACGGTGCTACTCGGATATTTCCAGGAATTGGTATGTTAAAATTGGTATTTTAAATTATATTAAAATATTAATTATGTATATCGAATATAGTCTGGAACATTTACTCCTAATTCCCTATGGACGAAATATTCAATGTTAAAGAATACATTAATAGTTAATAAAAATATAGACATTTTAAAATATTGCAAGTTAAGCCAGTATCTAAAGCAAGCATTCAAAGGATACGAAGCGAAGAAATCGAAAATTTTGACTCGAGAACATAATATGCTGAAATTCATCCGTGAAGCTTCCAATGAACCTTTTTTGAAGAAAGTGGTTCTGTTATTTGGTGGGTGCTGTCGCCAAGAGCTAGTTAATATATGTCTTCACAATTATTGATGAGAGGGAGATGGGTTGTTTAAAGCTACTGAGAACTTATTGGTCTTTACGCCCGACGAACTGCAACATCAATAGATTCTTTTTGTGTTACCGTAAAGGTCGTTGTTTTTTACAGCCAGTTGGGAAGAACACCATAGGCCTCCTTCCATTATTGCAAAATACCTGGATCTAAGCGATAAACGGGTCATTGTTTGCGCAGAACCTTTGTAACTTTGTTGGCGGACGCGGGGGCAAACATGACCACATTGAAAAGACATGGCGGTTGGAAAAGTTGAGCTGTGGTTGAGAGATATTTGGAAGACAGTATGTTTTCTAAAAACAAAATTTCGAAATTGATAGCTGGAGCACCATCAACGAGACCTTCAACATCAAAAAACGTTGAATCATCGTTAATTGCTGTTTGTGAAAATCACGAAATAATAGAAAACATTGACTTATCAAAAGCCGGTAAATCGTTTTTACTGGGTCTTTTCATAACTGTTCATTTAATATAAAGTTTTTTCGTCAATAAAAAGTTGTTACTTTGATTTTTCCTATTTATTTTTCTTAATGTCCTAGGGTATTATATACCATTTAAAGTGTCTGGTAACTTTGGTACAACATGGTGCAAGGGGGGGGGGCATTGCCCCCCATTCCCCTTCCTAGCATTCGCCACTGCCGGTAGGTAGTTATACTTACAACAAATGAGTCATGACCTTCTGGACAGTAACTACAAATAAGGCCCCATATTATTCCAAACCCAATTCCACCGAGAATTGAAACTGGTAATTGTAATATTAAATTTGTAGTCGTTCCAGTTGAAAAAATAAAACTCTGGATTATTCCAAAACACACAACAGAAAATACATCTGATAGTGTTGTAATCGCCATGACTAGTGTTGGTATACCTTTGGTTACTCCATAACCTTTGGATTTTAGCCTAAAATGAAATCTTGTATTATCTGTTGAAACCATAGCCTATAAAAAAAAAAGTGGAATGCCTTATCCCCGTACATAAGACCTGTTTTATTAAAATAGCATAGCATAGCATCTCTATGAAAGGCTGTCTCGTACGGGAATTAATTTTTTTCCTAAAATTGGCAAACATTTGAAATTATATTAACGTCAACCAAAAACACGATTCTAGCCGAACCATTTGTTTGTGTGTGTTTATTTATTTTGTTGAACAAGTTGTTGTTATTTTTATGATATATAACAATATACGTATTAACAATGCAACTGTGTTTAGTCCGTAATTGTTTTAAGAGTGAGAAAAGTACGGGAGAGGATATCTCTTTCAACCGGTAATGAATCTCAATGGGTGCATTGCTTTATTAAAATAGATTCACAATTATCATAATGAAGTTTTTAAAATTGTTTCTGATAAACTGTTGTGCTGCCCAGTGAAGTTCAGACATTATTACCTATTTTGTTTTTTCACCTTTCAACAAACCCAATTAACATAACCCCGTATTTTCAAAGTTGTCGCGCGTCGATCGCTACGAAGTTTCAGTCAGTTATTAGAATGATGCTGCCAACTCAAATTGGTGGTTGCAAAGTGAACACCGAGGATAATGAATTAAAATAGCGCAAAAAAACCGTTGAGGAGACTTAGTTTTTAGGGCTGAGTTACCTTGCTATTTTAAATGAAATCAGCTGGTGTTTTGTGTTCCAGATGTAGGATAACGCCGCGCTTGTAGTAGACCAACAATATTAAACTACCAAAAATCGAAAAAGTATGTTGAATGAAATACTCGTAAATAGTTGGGAAAACTTTACTACGTTCATAACCAGTAAAAAAGTAAAAGTTTCAATTAATCAGTTGTAAAAGTATCACGTGAAAAGTAAAATCTACAAAAATAATTATTACCTTACCTTAATAATGCAGGCACAGTAACGGCAGGGGATATTGCAGAAATAGCAAATCCAAGTGCAAAACCATAACTCCATGGCATATTCAATAAGAAATATGCCAATATACCAACAAAAATGGATTCAAGTAACCAAGGTAACAAGCCAATCTTGAAAATTTCAAATTTTAACCTTCGTAATGCCGAAGGATCTAAACCAAGTCCAGCTCTTACTAAAATAACTATTAATGCCACTCCTCTAAAAGAAAAAAAATAATTTTTGAGAAATATTTAATTATTCACTTGAAGTCGTCGATAGTGCAAATAATGCTGAAACAACATTTCTCCGACATTATACCGAGTAAGAATTTGGTTCATTTATATTAGTATGCAGAAAAACTTTTATCAAGAACAAACTAACCATCAGGCATCTTTAATTTCGGTATAATAACATTGAGAAACTAATTTTGGAAAAACGAAATCAAAATCAGTGTATGTGGTTACTCAATTTTTTATCAAAGTTCTCTGTAACCTGAAATTAGCATAAAAAAAGTTAAACATCAGCTGCATTGAGGAAAATAATCTAATACAACAGGTTTGCGAAGACATAGTTTGTATTGATAGCTCGTTTTGTATTAACCCATCTTAACATAGTATAAAACAAAGTCGCTGTCGCTGTCTGTCCGTCCCTACCTATATATGCTTAAATCTTTAAAACTACGCAACGGATTTTGAAGCGGTTTTTTTTAATAGATAGAGTGATACAAGAAGAAGGTTTTTATGTATAACTAGCGACCCGACTTCGCACGGGTGCAATTTCAGAAAGTGGCATGCCGGGTACTAATATATCGGGTTTGTTCGGGTTTGTAATTATACCAGCGGGTTGCAACCCACGCCGGATACACGCTAGTATTAAATAAAGTGCTAGTGTATCAACACCCTTTTTAGTGTTATATAAATTTTAGATTTGCTAGAATAGTATTTTTATTGGTAGTAATCAGTTCCATTAGCAGTCTTGTTGAATAATGAACTACTTTTAATACAGCAATTGTTTTAAGAAATAAATTGTATCTTCTCAATGCAATGCACTTTGTTTCCAGTAAAGTGCTTTCTCTACAATTAAGAAAGCAGAACAGCGTGTCAAAAACGAATTGTATCAGTTAGACCCTATAATCCACAAGACGTTGGTGGGGGTTCGTAGCGATCGGCAATCGCCGCGCGCCCTATTATTAGTTTTAACGTCACATAGTTGTTCGAAGTCTTCTACCTGTCTTGTCTGAATTTAAATTTTAATGATCATACCAATACCTGTTTCAATAAATTTATTTTTAATTTATATTTAATTTGTTTTAAACTTTACATATCAGATAAAGCAATAGATGATTCTTATTTTGCACAACCCATCATTAGTATTGGACTTTATAATCTATGGACGAATTTTACCATATCGGAAAACCGTGTTGCATAATAGATAATTATATGCAATGTTAAAGGACAAGAACAATATAACACTAGAAGCTATTTACATTTTTGAGAACTGCAGTACCTACCTGGTATATGCTTTATTATCCGTAGCAAGCACATGTTATTATAATTAATGTCAAGTTTCATTACAAATGCCAGGCGGAACTAATATAGTATATAAAACCAGATTACACCCTCAATAGAACTTGATAATTACTGTGAGTATTCAGAGCAATAATGGCTATAAACCATTCTATAGTAGCAATAACTCCTATTTCCCATTGGCTAAATTACCGTGATATTATCAGTACACACACAACAGTCTAGCAATTTTCGTTGTCTTACGCGCGCTTGCTGTCACATATAGTATTAAACAGTTGTATAAAAAGCATGTGAATTCTTATAAGGAATAGAAGGTTTTTTTCTCAGTATGGTAAGGTATTGCTAGAAGAAATTTAGTTTCACAAAAAAAATGATCAATTATCAGAAAAATTTATACCTTTGGGTTTCTGTGTTTGATTATCAATTAATTAGATTCACTTTTCGCCTTTTAGAGTTTACATATTTCTGTAACACCTGTATAAATGACTGTAAAAGAGAACGATACTTTATGATAATCGTTGCTGCATATTAAAAAAAAGAATTAAAAAATGTATAAAATAACATGCTCACCGTAAAAATTTGTTAATTTGGGAAAAAGATCCATCCAAATCAATAATACCACAATTCTGGTAAACTGCCCCAACAAAGAGCATTCCAATAAGCCCAGGTAAGTTAGTTAGGCTTACCAAGCATCCAGCAATCATTGCTGAGCCACTTGCAATGATGATTTGAAATAATTTTCCTTTTGGCGGGAGCATAGTGTCTCCCAAAATAATATAAAAGGTATACCATGTTACCAGGAAGATAAGTAAAAAAGAAATACATCCAACGGTTCTTTGAAACGTGGGGCAAAGTTTGTGATTGCACCAGAATTTGGGCTGCCATGGTGGATCTTCCATTGGTCTGTTTGTGGAGCTTAAATAAAATAACGGTAATTATATGCTCTAGCTACACCCAGGCAAACGATGCTTTTTTAGGAATAAAACATTTTTAGTCTACGTGTTTCAGACAATTCTGATTCAAGTTTAATTATTTTTTCAGGGTTCTTTTATTTATTTGCTCATGTTCATTTGTTGTTAATTTATTTGTCGAAGCCATTTCCTATACGTATTATATACAGGGTATTTCATTAAGGGTGGCCACCGGCCATATCTCGGAAACTACTAAGCATTGAAATTTAGTGGAAAAAAATTTATGATTAAAGTGGTCATGAGAAAATTCTGGAAATTATCTTTAAGTTCCGCATTTCTCCGCAAGGGGGCACAATTGAAAATTAATTTTTAAAATTCTAAATTTCTCCGAAAATTCCCATATCAAGGTATATCTTTAGTTACATCATTAGAAAGGCTAGACAATTCTGCATCATTTGGATTAAGGTTCATTGGCGTACCGACCTTAATAAGAGTGGGGGAAGCTATTAAAAGTGTAATCATTTAAATCGCTTTAACTTCTAAGCGACTTATCAGATTTTACTAAATTTAAGCTTGTTTGGAAGAGAAAGGTAATTACTTTAAATTGTCGTATCCAACGCTACACGATAGTTTCTAATAAAATTGCTAGAAGGCGCAATTCGTAATAATAACAGTTTTTTTGATTTTATTCCGAAAATTCAAATCATACGGTATAACAGGCATTCACATCTCAAAAACCGTGGTATTCAGATTCGTAAAAAAAAGAATGTATTATTCCTAAATAAGGCATCAGTTTTATTGTAGCTAGAACAAAATAACTTAATAATACTTAACCACAAGGTAATAAGATTGCTGAAAAATGAAAATTAAAAATTAAATTGGCTAGGGGGTCGTTACTTAAAACGTGCTAACTCAACAACTTTACGTTTCTTTTCACTAACTCGGTAGGCCTATTGGTCAACAAGATAACGTTTTGCAAATCGAAAACTTTTTGAACGAGAGTGACAACCGCCATTACATGATTTTATTCAATATAATATAACGATCACCAGATATGATATTCAGAGGCTCTGACGTCATGTGGTGATTAAAATTTATATTCGTAACCATGGAAACACAATAACTATAACCAACTGTTTCTATGAATACTTATTCACCACGTGACGTCAGAGCCTTTAATGATCATACCCTGTTACTTTTTGTGTACTGTGTATATTAAAGACGATAAATCCAAATGGTAGAATTTTAATCTTCGCCACTAAAAAAATTTATATTCGTTAAACGCACCTTTTACAAGTTTCTATCCTGTAACTTTTTCCTCTGAGTTTTTGGAAATTCGTATATAGCAGGTAATTTACCCACATGGAGTAGTTTACTAAAGATGATAAATCCAAATGGTAAAATTTCAATCTTCGCCAGTAAAAAAATGTATATTCGTTAAACGCACCTTTTACAAGTTTCTATCCTGTAACTTTTTCCTCTGAGTTTTTGGAAATTCGTATATAGCAGGTAATTTACCCACATGGAGTAGTTTACTAAAGATGATAAATCCAAATGGTAAAATTTTAATCTTCGCCACTAAAAAAATGTATATTCGTTAAACGCACCTTTTACAAGTTTCTATCCTGTAACTTTTTCCTCTAAGTTTTTGGAAATTCGTATATAGCAGGTAATTTACCCACATGGAGTAGTTTACTAAAGATGATAAATCCAAATGGTAAAATTTCAATCTTCGCCAGTAAAAAAATGTATATTCGTTAAACGCACCTTTTACAAGTTTCTATCCTGTAACTTTTTCCTCTGAGTTTTTGGAAATTCGTATATAGCAGGTAATTTACCCACATGGAGTAGTTTACTAAAGATGATAAATCCAAATGGTAAAATTTCAATCTTCGCCAGTAAAAAAATGTATATTCGTTGAACGCACCTTTTACAAGTTTCTATCCTGTAACTTTTTCCTCTGAGTTTTTGGAAATTCGTATATAGCAGGTAATTTACCCACATGGAGTAGTTTACTAAAGATGATAAATCCAAATGGTAAAATTTCAATCTTCGCCAGTAAAAAAATATATATTCGTTAAACGCACCTTTTACAAGTTTCCATCCTGTAACTTTTTCCTCTGAGTTTTTGGAAATTCGTATATAGCAGGTAATTTACCCACATGGAGTAGTTTACTAAAGATGATAAATCCAAATGGTAAAATTTTAATCTTCGCCACTAAAAAAATGTATATTCGTTAAACGCACCTCTTACAAGTTTCTATCCTGTAACTTTTTCCTCTGAGTTTTTGGAAATTCGCGTATAGCAGGTAATTTACCCACATGGAGTAGTTTACTAAAGATGATAAATCCAAATGGTAAAATTTTAATCTTCGCTACTAAAAAAATGTATATTCGTTAAACGCACCTTTTACAAGTTTCTATCCTGTAACTTTTTCCTCTGAGTTTTTGGAAATTCGTATATAGCAGGTAATTTACCCACAAGGAGTAGTTTACTAAAGATGATAAATCCAAATGGTAAAATTTCAATCTTCGCCAGTAAAAAAATGTATATTCGTTAAACGCACCTTTTACAAGTTTCTATCCTGTAACTTTTTCCTCTGAGTTTTTGGAAATTCGTATATAGCAGGTAATTTACCCACAAGGAGTAGTTTACTAAAGATGATAAATCCAAATGGTAAAATTTCAATCTTCGCCAGTAAAAAAATGTATATTCGTTAAACGCACCTTTTACAAGTTTCTATCCTGTAACTTTTTTCTCTGAGTTTTTGGAAATTCGTATATAGCAGGTAATTTACCCACATAGAGTAGTTTACTAAAGATGATAAATCCAAATGGTAAAATTTCAATCTTCGCCAGTAAAAAAATGTATATTCGTTAAACGCACCTTTTACAAGTTTCTATCCTGTAACTTTTTCCTCTGAGTTTTTGGAAATTCGTATATAGCAGGTAATTTACCCACATGGAGTAGTTTACTAAAGATGATAAATCCAAATGTTAAAATTTCAATCTTCGCCAGTAAAAAAATTTAAATTCGTTTACAAACTCTACGGGCGGAATTGACACGTACCCCAAAAAAATTTCGTCGCTGCATAAACGTTACTGATAAACGTTGCTAACTTCATACATATGATTTCTTGCATTTTCTGCTATTGTGGATTGTGGGTGTTTAATATTTCTAGTTTTTGTGCAGTTTAGTGAATTGTGTTTGTGCCTTCAGTGACTCGGATACAATGACTAGTAAAGACCGTTGTATGATTTTATTATGCCCAAATAGGGCAAAAATACCGCGTATTTCGTATTTTTAGTAAGTTTTAAGACGTGATATGTAATTTTATTTTATTATGATCAATTTCAATACATCTAACTGGGCCTAGGCTACACTAACAAGATGTTTAAGCCCGGACCTGTATATTTTCCACATTCGTTAAATGATAATTTTGCAGTGCGCATGCCTACTCCTGTGTGGTTTTGTTTACATACGCAAGGCAATAAATTTGCCACTTTCGTGATTATTGTTCGCTTATCTAAAGGTTTGTAAGGTCTATGTAAAAATAAATTGCACCAACGATAATTGAACGTTTATAAAGTGAGATAATATTGTCATTTGTCAACTGGTTATTTTAGTTAATCTGTGATAATATTTTGAAAGCTTGCTTGACGGGAAATGACGAATTTTGAAAAAAATATGAGGGTTTAGTTTGGGTTTGCTATACCGGGTGACAACAAAAGTTGTTACCTCCCCCCCATTTTTTCCGTACTTTTCTAAATACAAGTTAAAAAAAATCAGGAGATTCTATAAGTACATATTTTTTGAGATTTTGCTAAAACGTTCAAAATCACTTCCAATTTTTTATTCTATTTAATAATTTTTCTTTGATTTATGCATAAAATTCCCTTTACAATGACGAATCACACTTTGTCACGTGTTTTCACAATTGCTCCCAGGCTAAGTTTCAAATTTCTAAGGGCATATTTAACTAGTTTTATGTTATATATAGTTGAGTGTGGTTGTTTAAGTGTGCAACATATGGGAATTTTTTTTTATTACCGATTTCTCAGAAAATGTTATTCTTTATAAAAGTTGGCGCAGGTTCGATAATCATATTTGGTGCACTTGGAATGGTTGCAAGTCAAACGGCGTACAGGGTAGGCCAAAAAATGTAAAACTTGTACAAAAATAAAGTATTCCTATTGCAGAAAATTCAGCAAAATGTTATTAAGAAAAGTTGTTTAGAATTAAATGTTATGCATAGATTCAAAAACGTGACATCCTAAAATAAAAAAAATATATTTTTAAAAAATTAATAATTAATAATTTCCCAACAAAAATGTTTTTTATATTCACCATAAAGACCTTCATAAATTATTCAAAATCAAATCAATTTCACATATCTTTGTTCAAATTTAAGTATATTTGTAAAATTTACTTGAATTTTTAATTTATTAAGGAATCACAAACTTCATGTTTGTTGCAACGATATTAAACACAACTTTAAAATATCCTAAAAATTCTTTTTAACAAGATAAAACATTAGTAATGATAATATTATGCTACTTAAAAAACTATCATTCAAAGTGCAAAATTTTTATTTTAAATGTTTATTAAAAAAACTGTACAAATTAAGCGACAAACATAAAATCCTGCTAAAATAATGGCAGATACCTATGGAAAAAACAAATAAGGTCACGTTTTTGAATCTATCCATAACTTTTAATTCTAAACAACTTTTCTTAATAACATTTTGCTGAATTTTCTGAAATAGGGGTACTTTATTATTATACAAGTTTTATATTTTTTGGCCTACCCTGTAGACTTGCAACCATTCCAAGTGCACCTAATATGATTATCAAACATGCACTAACTTTTATTAAGAATAAAATTTTCTGACAAATCGGTAATAAAAAAATGCCCATATGTTGCACACTTAAACAACCACACTGTATAATATAAATTGGCAAAAGAATTTTCTGTCATAAATATTTTAGATGGAGACATTTTTTTAATAAAGTACCGTAAAATGGGGTGAATAGGATCAGCGGGGTAAATAGGATTAAAAGTTACCTTCAAATTTCAAAAATCTGTAATAATTGTAATTCTAAAGTGTAGGTCATTTCAATGTACAGATTTTAAGTAACGGTTGTCAAAAGTAATTTTTATGACATTAAACTAACAATAACTTGGCCACATCGCAGGCTGAATACCATGACCTAAAATGTCAAATTTAGCGGTTAAACTGTTGTCATATTATCTTTGCTTTTGTCTTACAAACTTCATATCTCTACAACTCTGCAGCACTTATAAAATTTAGGTAATATTATTTTTAGTACTCTTTTATATTACTTAAGATAAATTTGTGTGCAAAATTCTATACACCCCGCGGTTGTTTAAATGCGATACAGTCAATAAATCAATCAATGATCCTATTGACACCGCCTGTGGGGTGAATAGGATTTGTGCACAAAAAAAATATATATATACAACAGGGTACACCCTGTATAAAAACTTATACACCATTTAAAAGTACCAACCTTAACTCATGTTTTAAGCTATTCAGAAATTTATTCAGGCAGATAGTTTTCAAGTTACAAGCTTTCAAAGTGGAAAATTGATCCTATTCACCCCATTTTACGGTAGTAATCTATATACGGCATCGCAACATATGCGCCTAGACGCATAAAATAGACGTCCGTGTTTTGCGCTTCCGTGGCCTAACAAAAAACTTTCCACTCCTACAATAAAAATGTAAAAAAAAAACAGTCTTTTTAATAATAAAAAATTTTGCCTCCAAATATAACCAAAATGAGCTAGTTCGGGCGTGGCACCCAAATTTTTTTTCTGCAGTACTTTTTTAATGTTTTTTTTTTGCCTACCATGAGATGATAAGGTTAATTCCCGCCCCGTGAACCACCCACCCTAGGTACACACTAGCAGGGGCGGCGGGTTTTGATATCTTCTTTGGGTGCAACATAGAAAGCACGCCGCAGGCGAATGCGCCGTAAGCGAAATTTTTTTGGACCACGCCCAAATTTGGTCAATAATTTAATGTTAATAAATTAATACTTTATCACTTGTAAACAAAAAAAAATACTTTTTTTTTATTGAAACAATGAATACCTAATTTAAAAAAACCCGAAAGCCACCTTAAAACGTTTAAAATGTACCTACGTATAATATTTCTATTATCTATAATCGTACCTATACAGGTACGCGACCGCGACTGAAATAACCTAGAAGTCCTACAATCTACAACCAAACGGAATTATCTGATATAGTACATAATTTTTCCTATGATTTAATATCTTACTTTGTCTTATTTACGTAAATAAAAAAAGAAAAAAGAAAATTTAGACCAAACCGCGCAACGAACATAAAATGTCATTAAACATGACGACAGGGGTGCGACGATCAGAAAAGACGCGTTCTTTCTCAAAGTAAGCAAACGACCCACGATAAAGTTAAAAGACCGAAAAAATTAAATTTAAAAATTAGGTTTTATAATTATATAATAATATTGTTGATAATTACTTTTTTTCATGGCTCTCTTGTTTCGAATCGTTTCACACTTAAATAACTACTCATGTGGTCTTTTGATCCCTCATGCTTCTTAATATTGGCAGACAAATTTTTAAAATCTGAAACCCAAACATTAGTTCTCCCCTTTGAAAGCAACAAACATGGCCACAACCCTTGTTTAAAATAGCTCCCACATAGTCACTTATTGTGACTATCGTACCATTGAGTATTAAATGATCGCGAAAAATGATGTCCTTGTTTATGTCAATAATACACATTTTACGTACGTTGAAAATATATTTATCTTCCCCTAAAACAGCAACACAATTAGAAAACAGATACAAAAAAAAATGTCTTATTAAAGAAAACAGTATCGTTCTTTAAAAAGCGCCGTTGCCGCAGCTCGCGTTGTGGATTGTTCTTTGGGTTGCGGGCGGAAAACAGCATTGTTTGGAAGAAGGATTGTATTTTGTTTATTAGAGAAGACATAGAATCGATCTGATCGCACATAATACCCATGCCGTAGCCCCCCAGCTAGTGCGTGAAGTGAAAAATGAATCCTGGTTTGTTTATCTCGCAATCCAACAATATTAAACATTATTAATTAGGTTTGTTAATGCCATAAAAATTAATATTTTACAGCCGAAACCGAAAAAAGGTAGAAAAGGATTATTTAGTTCAAAAAGTATAAAATTGTTAACGAATACCGAAACCAATTTTATTATTGTTGTCTTGTTGTCTATTTGTTTTGCATTTAACATTGCAGAACGCGGCTGCGATCTGAAAATCACGCCAGTTTGTAGAGGCCTTTATATGGGGTGCTACGCACCCCATATAATTTTTCTTTGCGTGCAACTGACCCCATGCACTCATGTACTCGCCGCCCCTGCACACTAGGTTTACACCACTGCAGGCATTTGTATACCTAGGTATTCGTTGGAACACTGGATAAGTAATTTACACGAACCACAAAATGTAAGTACCTATGTCTCCTTTTTTTATGTATGGATAAATTAAATAAGAAAATATATACAAATAAAAAGATAACGTTTGCTCTTGAACTACAAATGCGTACTTATTTTAGAAAAAATGATACATGTGCTGACATTGAAACTTGAAACGTCCGAACTCGTCCTTGTTAACTAGAACGTTGTACGGTTGTAGGTAGATACTAATAAAATCTGCATTATTTAATAATTAAAACTCAAAAAATGCTATAAAACGCTTACCTTTAATACTTGATATGGATATTAGAAGTTATATAAATGTTTTAAGTGCTGAACACGTTAAACGTAACCTAAAAATGAAGTAGACATTTTTATAATATAAGAAGTGAACACTGACCCTGATAGTATGCGGGCTGATGTATTATAGCAGTCTCATGTATAGCGATCATTATGGGAAATGTCGCTAACCCACAATTAGCCCCGGATCTTAAATTTTTTTGAAGCGGGGCAAAAACTTTCTCTATTAAGTTGTATTTTTTCCATGTGTAAGGAGGATAGGGTTTAAGATAAAACTTACGATGCATTTTATACTAACAAAGGAACCGAGTATTTTTTTGTAATTTTTTCCTCCGTGCCCGCGCTCCCTCGCAGTGTTGCAGTGCCGGATTTAAGGTAAATCCTCGCCCAAAACCATAAGCCATGTTTTCTAATAAAATACATTGTCGTTAATTATTGTGTTTTATTAAGCTTCTACCCAACTGATATGTTTCTTAAGGTAAGAACTTCCACGCAACTTTATTTTTTATTATGATTACCTGACTTAATTTTGTCAAAATAAACATCACTGGTAATGTAATAGTCTGGGGAATATATATAGATTAAAAACTATTATATAGAAAATAAGGCCAACAACTGGCCATATTAATTTTCCCTTTTTATTCTTTAAAGCTATAGGTATAATAGTAGCTCAAAACGTCACTGTCACTACAGAGATTCAAGTTGGCTGAAGGAGAGTAAAGAAACCTAATAAAAAAAGAAACAAAATGGCGAATACGTCACTGAGGGCCAACCCTAAAAGAAAGGAGCTCAGAAAAAGATTTAGTAGTAGCTAGGTATATCACTAATGATAAAAATAATTTTTTTTATTGCTGGCAGACAATTTTTAGGATAAAAAAGCAATACTTTTTTAACTACGTGACCTCAATTAATCACAAATTCATATTTTTTTTTTGGGTAATGGAGTTGTCTTTTAGCAGCATATTTTTGTTACTATTAATGGATTTCTAGCTACAGCTAATAGAGTTTTCTCTCAGTGTAGCTGAAATAAACAATATGGTAGGTATCTAAAAAGGTTTGCGTTAAATTCGACGATGTATAGGTTGCAAATATTGAAAGAGTAAATTAAAATTGCGTCTATAGATTTAAAAAACAGTAAATTTATTAGTCCTATTACTGTTAGAACTATATTGTATGAATGTATGTTTGTATGCTACGGAAAGGTATACGGTGGCTCTTTGAAAAATAATTTTAGTATTGAAATTACTACTGGGTGCTTATATACGGGTCTATTTCATGAAAAATGAACGCGACATGCGACATGCATATAAATAACACGGCGGTGAAGTCTAAACAAACATCCGAGCAGCACAGGATCGATGACATCATCTGCTGAGTATTAATATTGTTTTGTTTTGGGTTTCGGCATTTATTATTATATTTGTTGATATTAAGGTAATATGGCCGGGAGAGAGAACAGTTAGTAGATAGTTAATAATGATACTAGTTCGATGAACAACTTGAGCAATTAAACCACTCGGCTGACGCCTCGTGGCTTAACGTTGCACACGTTTCATTAACAAAGTTCATATCGAACGTGTATCATTCAAAATTTAATCTACGACAGTGCAAATAGATTTCATTCGTCTAAATTTCATTGATATCAGATAACGTTTTCGTAATTTTTAAAATTTTCAGGTGTCCATATTAGTCGATATCATGGTAACCGCATTTTTGATTGTTTCAATTTCGATAAAATTGGAAAAAAATAAACAGTGAATGTCGCTGAAACAAAGCGAAATAGCGCGGCGGTCTTGCCGTATTACACAGAAAGTCGGGGGAGAATGGATATACCAATCCAAAACATTTCATAGCCGACTTAAGATTTAGACATTTTATGAACAAAGAGTACAAGGACCAGCAGGTAAATGGCTGTGTATAGCAAAAGAAATAATTTTGTCGCTATTTTTGAAAAGGTGGTTTTGAGCTCTCTTCAATATGTACTAATATACGGATTATCCTATATTTTTTATTTTAACAAAACAGTCAAATTTACACATTTCTAAGTATAATTTACACATTTCTAAGTATAATTTACACATTTCTAAGTATAATAATTTAATTATTATTTCAAACTAAATCGGACCATCCATGCCGTCATAATAACGCGTGATAGCGGCACGTTACATACTCACAGATAGGAGTAATCTGTGCTGTGACATAATGGTTTCCTTCTCGCCACTGTATGTGGTAGGTATTTTCAATACGCCTATGATACTTGCGTAATAAGCAAGATCTGTGAATTTTATTATACAGGGTGTCCCAAAAGTAATGGGACACAGAGCAACAGCAGACTCCTTAAGGCGAAATAATGCGATTTAGTTAAACTTGCCTTATCCCAAAATTGGTAACAACCAAGATACAGGGTTTCGAAGTTTTAATTTTGTTTTCGTTTTTTTGCGATTATTTCTTAACGAAACGACATAGCAGCACAAAATTAAGGGTTTTGGGGTTTTTTGAGGTGAGGAATTCAAAATTATCCATAGTAACAAATACAAACCCGTAGAGTGTGCTGCCTATACGGCATGGCCCACTCCTTTTAGTTGGCATAACTTTGTTTAGGCTTCTTATATCGATCCGACTATTTGAAAAATAAGTGACTTTACTTCAAAAACGTTTAACTTATTGATGTCGCTAGGAGCAACCATTTTCTAGATAATCGCATTTTATCAGCGTACAAACGTATCAGCCTTTTATATAGAAGACATAAGAAAATGTTTCCTTTAGTTTCATCAAATCAATCCTTAGATGCGTTTCACCATATTATGGCTCGTCAGTCAGGCTAGCATCTAACGAAATAAGAGAGCATGTGTACTACCTAAATGTAGTAAATATGGCGATCAACCGAAAGGATGAAGTGCATGGAGACATCTAGCGTCGATTTGAAGCATACCAGCACCTCTAAACCGAATTTAATAAAATTAAGTCAAATGTTAAGAGAAAACCACGTGCAAAGACCAAAGTCACAACTACAAGAGTCGGGCATCGCAGCCCTAACACCCGCAGGTCGTCGGTTAGGGAATCAAAGCACTTAATCAAGAATCGCTCGAATCCATCAAATTGAGCCTAATGAATAAAAAAGCAATTGCTTTTTCTTATAAAATCGAAGTAATTTCTTGAAAGCCAATGAATAAAAACTAAAGTAATTTCTTTTGCGTCCAGCGACTGCTTAAAAGTGCAGGAATTGCTTCTAGTCAATGCTTTTTCTTAAAAAATAGAAGCAATCGATATCGTTAAAATGTGATAAATAAATTAAGGAATTGCTTTTTCTAGTGTAGCGATCGCTTTCAACTTTTTAAGGTAGGTCGACCCCTGCATCATTTTCTTGGTAGCAGTCAACTTTAGTTCTCCGCGGCATACACGTGCGTTGCTCATAAGTTGTTTCTTCAATTATGGCTGAATATATGAACATCCGTAAAAGAAAAATCTGCAGTGTACCTACGTAAAAATTGCAGATATGATGATTTCAGAAAGTTATATCGATTTGACTGCGAAAGTGTTGAGTGGTTCGCCAATTATTTTTTGACTGATACTGGTGAAAGGCGAGGGGGTGCATTGTCGCCTTTAAATAAGATGGAAGTCTTCTATGCGGATTGTCGGATCCGGGCTTTCAAAATTTTGTAGTTGTAGAACTCGGTGTTCACCAAACTACTGTCTGCAAGACATACACTTCTGTAATAGATGCAGTTTTGGAGAAGGCCAATATTTTTATTAAATTTCCTACAAGTGATGAAGCTGTTGTGGAAGCTAAACGGTTGTGGTCAGAGATATTTATTTATGTTCCTTCAATTTGTGAACGAATATCAATTGCTTGTCTTTAATTTCTTCATCACTACTATCACTTTCCTCATTTTCACTGAAATCTGCCATATCACAAATATAAGTTTCCTATTTTCCACAAAAACGTAACATATTACTATTGTACTAAATAAATAGACCAACGTTGTTGTATTTACGTCAACTCTTTTGCAAATTAGGCATCAAACTGAACATGAAATCTATAATCTAAACAAGTGGATACGACACGTCTGAACTTGTGTTGAATAAGCATTTGCTACAGAGGTGTAAGAAAAGCAGCAATTGCTTCAAAATTTTATTCATATCCAGATCTGGCAATTGCTTTTACTTATAGCATTTGCAAGTCAAGCAATTGCTTTTACTAAAAAGTTTATATAGAGATATCGCACCCCAAATTCGATTTTGCCAATAGTGTATAAATGCTATGTGTATCAATTTTAATTTTTTTTTAATGAAACATATTGCAAATTTTTACATTCTACAATCAATTCTAAATATTTTAGCATAAATCATACCTATCTTTAACTATTTACGAAATATTAACTTTTAAAACAAAATTGACAAACGACAAAGTATGAAAATAAACTATTTTATAAGATGTTGAAAATGTTCTCCACCCGCAGTAGATCAATTATTGGTCTAAAAAAATTCTGTTGTTCATTTTGTACCGCTTGTGGAGAAATTTATAGTATTACTCGTTAAATGGATTATGTTGGATTTAGATTAATCAACTAAATTTTTGACATAGCATCACCAAAATAACCCAGTGGGTTAAGATTGAGCTATCTGGGTGGCCACTTTATTGACCCCCGTCCCGGAAAAATGGTATTTATAAGTACTCCCTTACATGAGCAGCATAATGCTGGGAAGCACCATCCTATTGAAACCATAACTTGGTAAATTAGAATCATTATCATATGGAAATAGAAGTGGCAAGAGCTGGGATGAGATCATTTCGAAGAAAATTGAGATACATTTCTCATCAAAGAAAAGTAGTAGACTACCCTATGTTTAACAATTTCCGCCCAGACATTAACCTTTTTTTAAAACCGACCAGAAAATTTACACTTTCTGGACAATTTTTTGTCCAGAAAATAACGTTTTTCCGATCGCAAGACCGGAAAAGTGACATTAGAGACCGGAAAAATATTTTCCGGACTCTAATGTCACTTTTCCGGTCTCTAATGTCACTGTCACCCGGTTTTTTGTTTTTCCAATCGCTCTTTGATAATACAAGATACCTTGATTTCGTTATTATGAAAACAACATTTCGATGTATTGTCGAGTGACAGTTCGTTGATTTTTAATTTTGTTCTTTATGTCAAACTTGTTTCGCGTAGATTATAAAATATTTCGAAGTGTCGGTCTTAAAAAAAATATTATACGTCACGCAACCGAAAATTAGTGTTTTCCAGGTCTCTTCAAGCTTCCAGGACTCGCCTATGGCTCGCCTTGGAAATGCTTGTCTCGACCTGAAAAACACTACTTTCCGGTCTTGTAACGTAAATTACTATTTCATTATACTGGGTGTGACTTTCTATGAACCAGTAAGGATTTTCCTGTGTCCATATCTGTAGTTTTGTCTAGTAACCTGACCAATTAAAAAAATTGTAGGGAGTTATTTTGGAATACTTACATTGATTTATTGATTGATATTAAAGTATATTTTTTGTATATTTGACTTTTGTGCTATTAACGAATGCAAAAATAAATATTTTAATCATTAGTGTAGGCGGTCACCCCTTAACCAGTAGAATAAGTTAAGAATAATTAAGGCATCAAGAAATTAAAAAAGTGTACATTTGCTATCACGTATTAGCTAAAGGTTTAAAGGTTGTTGGTCACGTAATACCTAGGCACATGCTTATGACTGGAATTAAAAAAAAAATGTTTAACGACCGAGTATTTTGCTTCCGATTAATTTGTGTATACTTAAAAAACAAAAGTTATATTTTAGAATCTATCTAGTTAACTTTTCTTACCCATAATCATAATTTATTCCTTCTTTATTACGAATATCAAAATTATCACCATTTTCTACGTTACTTATATCCTCGGCATCCATTTCTAAAACGATGTTATGTTATTCTTTAATAAGAAAACTACATTAGTTCAATTAAAATTTATTACAAACTATTTACCAATTTCACTTTATACGTTTCATTTATTTTATTTATTCATTCAAGTATCAAAAGACTTATTAACAGATACAATTAAAGTATCTACAGTCAGTTGTACTATTACTAGATACACTAATCAATATAATAATATACTATTTTACAGTAACGTACTCGACGTACTGTTCCTGTGTAATTTTTAGGGTTTTATTTAGTATGATGTTGGTAAAGACCAAGCTTAGCCAACTATTATACTAACAAAATACGCATTACTAAAACGAACAATAACACTAACCTACGTAATAGCCGCTCCGACCAGTTAAATGCGTTCTCTTTTACTTGAATGGTATAGCAAGTTTTGTTTCAGAAGCTGTTCTTTGCTATTTAAAAATAATATAGGGAGAGAGAATAAAGATAGTATATGATAATAATCGGCCGCTGGAGTGGCAAATAAAAAAACTGTGTGTAAAGGGATGACGAATAGTCTAAGATCCCGACTAAGATCGACCCTCACTCATCTCTTTTCCTAACAAAAGGTATTTTTATCGGGTTTGTTCGGGAAAGTTTTTGAAGATAGTTCCGATGATGACAATACCGAAATACCTGTGCGAGATTCTAGTAGTAATGAAGACTATTTAGCAGTGGCGGATTTACAAATCTGCCGCTAGTAGGCTATTTAATTTTTGCAGGCGAAAATTTTTTAAGACCACGCTCAAATTTGGTCAATAATTTTTAGTAAATATTTTAAAAATTTATGATTATGAAAATGAAATTTCTTTCTGCAAAGACAGTAAAGTTCCAACTACCTTTTTTTATCCCCATTAACAGACACGGCCAACAATAAAGTTTATTTAAAAAAATACTACCCGTCGACCGTGAATAAAGATTGTACCATTTATTTCTGTAAGACAAAAAAAATTTTTGGGCCAAATTTGCCGCCCCCTAAAACCTGCCGCCCTAGGCTCCAGCCTACTCAGCCTAATGGTAAATCCAGCACTGCTATTTACAAACACTAGTCGAGAACGAAATAATTGAAATGTAAGAGGAAAGAAATATAGAAAATTCTGCGCTGTTGGAAGGAGACTTTGTTTTAATAAAACTAAAGGGGAAAAAGTCTGTACGTCATTACATTGTAGAAATTAAGAAAAAATTGGAAAAAACCTGTTTTGAGGTTGTTTATCTGAAAATAATATTGAATAGTTGCAAATTTGTGAAGAATGAAGAATTATACGAAATAAACGAATCAGATATTCTGAGAAAATTACCAAAACCAACAGTGGTGATCAGAACGTCGAATGAAACAATTATTCTCCTTTCCAGTATAGACTTTATGTCTTTTAATATGTGCTAATAAATATGTTATGCACATTTTGGGTGTCTTCTTATTTATTTATTTTTATTCTCGACGTACAATTACGGTTGTCCCAAGGTACAATTAGGTCTGTCCCAAGGTACAGGACCCGGTTGTACCTTGGGACAGTTTGCAATTAACAATATCTTTTTAGTTATCAATATGATAATACAACATAAGCGTTCTGAAAATTTTGTTCCGAATAGTCGAAATAACTCTGAGTATAATTGCCGTTTAAATAATAATTATTGAAAAATGTTAAAGAAAAATAATTAAAATAGAAAAATGTCCTAAGGTACAACACTCTCCCCTACTAGAATGTCACCAAGCGCTGGTTGCAGCCACTCAAAAGAATGTGGTGAGTTGCATCAAATAACATGGAGGAAATCAAGGGGAAATCGGATCGCTGACTTATTGGCAAAAAGCTGCCGGACAGCTTACTGCTGCAAACTGTGATTTTTTGAAACAGTTATTAAATTACCCAGACGCGGCCACAACCAAGAAATACCTAACGATGTCCACGAAAAATCTACGACGAACCATAGGTATCTAAACAGGACATTGTCAGCTACGTAAATACCTATTCAATATGAAGCTAAGCGACATCCTTTCATGTAGAGAGTGTGAATAGGAAGATGAAATTGTCGAACATATTCTTTGCAACTGCCCTGCTCTCTCATCCAGAAGAAGAGCTCGGCGAGTACTGGTACCCCCTGGCCGAAATAAAAGAGATGCTGCCAGGCGACGTCGTCAACTACCGGTAGGCTGGCTCACGAGCTAAATTATCCCGTTTTATTTTATTCCACACCTTTATTTTTATTACCTGATGATGCACAATTAATAGGTTCATTGTGGTGTAAGTGCAGTATAGCCTAGTTCACTCTTCACACCTGCCAGCATCAGATTCAGACCATCATGATCGCAATAAAATGATCTTTGGTTTGATGCTGAATATTTTGAGAATATAAATTAATCTATAAAATAAAGAGAAAAAATAATTAAATTATTTTTAATTAAGGGTATCCTTGACCTGATTTTTAATTGAAACACACATCCGCGAATTGTTATCTACAGTAGGTTTGAAAAAATATATTTTATTGGAAATACAGGTGAGTGATGGTCGATCATTGTTTGGATCTTGTGCTCGTAGGTATGTTTGTATTTTCTACCCCTCTGGAAATGTTTTTATTATTAGAATATATATTTTCAATGGGTTCTATCTATATCACGATGTCAGTGCAGAATATGATGAATTCGGTTATAGTAAATATGTCCATTAATTATCCCTGACTCACTGTATAATAATATAGGCATACTTAGATAAAACTTCGTTTTATGTTATCTACCTTTTCTCTTTTTTAGTGTATGATTTCTCTTAATTAAAATGTTTTTATTACCAAATGGGCTGGTACTTACTTAAACCTAAATTATCAACTCCTGTTTTACAGTTCATGTTCACGAAGTTCACACTGCTGTATCTTTAGTTTCTGGTTCAATAATTCTGAAAAAACTGTAACTATTATCTTAAAATATAGAAATTTGTAAACAATGAAACAGAACAAATTGCTAATAGTAATAATAATAAACTTTGCAGTTAGCTAAATATTTAGTTAACAGTGGTATGCACCACCCACCCGTCCCTAATCCAGATTTTAATTCCGCTTTAAATAATTTTTTGGATAAATGAATTTAAACCAGAACAAAGTTAATCTCACAACCTTGCATACCGCTGTAGGTGTGTAATAAAACTGTTGTAAAACAAAAAATAATCGTTCTCCAAGCATGCCTTAAAATCGATCCCGCATGTCTTTAATTTATTATTCTTGAGAGGTAACCTATACCCTGTTCATTTTATCTTGACAAAGATGTCAGAAACCCATTTTACACCGGGCACATTTTACGCGTGCTCTTATTTTATAAAGTGACAAACCTGTCAAATAAGAATTCAAGTCCTTCTGGGATTTCAGGAGGAGTAAGTAAAACCGAATACTGTCTCACACACTTCTTTAAAATCGAGTTAAAATGTTACAACAGAAAATAAAATGGCTTGTCTGCCGTTGCACAGAGGAACAATAGGTAAGAGATTGAGAAATTTTGGCACAAATGTGATCTTTCTTAAAAACTCCTTTACCACCTTGGATGTATCAATCGCAATTATTAAAGAAAATTGAAAAAATTTTTGTATTGTCTAACCGATTTTTTTAATGTCACTGCTTTTTAAAGGTAGAAAACCAATCATACACTTGCATTAACAATACATCAACTTGCCTAGGTTTTAAAAATGACGTTATTTCCTTTTGTCAATAAACATTTTGCTCTCTATCGGTCAAATGCAAAATGCCAAATATGACAAGGATGGAGATACCGTGCGAGCAAAAATTATTTGCATCAAAGAGGGCTTGGATTAAAAAACGTGGGGCTTGGTTTAGATCACAATGATATGGGGACGATATATCTAACCAAAGCCAGGTTAAAATTTCGGCAAATTCATATTATGACATGATATGCCAAACTAATGAGTAATAAAATAAGTAGACAAAAACAAATTCATTTTTGTTGTTTACAAAATTAACAAAGTAAGAATATACAGTAAGAAAAAGAAAAATAATTACATAAATTGCTTAAATTGGCCACCGCCATGCTCCAAGCATAAATTCACACGTCTCTTTATATTTTCGAAAGTGTTGACCAGCATCTCTGGATAAATGTTATACCACATTCTTGGATAATCCTTTCTTGTAATTGTTCTAAATTTGCAACTGGTGTTTTAAAAATAGTGTTCTTTAAATGAGGAAAAACGAAGTAATCCATAACCGTTAAACAAGGTGATCTAGGTGGGAATTCAATGTCTGATCGAAAACTGATCAATCTGTCGTCGAAAAAATTGCGTAAGTAGTTAATAGTTTCGGCGGCTGATGGGCGGGTGCACCGTCCGCGTCCTGTTAAAAATATCCAAAATGTAGTTCGTCGACAAGTAATTGCTCCACAAATGGATTCAAAATATTGTCTCTATACCGCTGTGCTGTAACTGTGTCATGGACCAACAATTCTTCTTCGGGAAACAGCTAACCAGACACCAATTTTTGAGGGTTCAATGTGGACTCTACAAAAAAATGGGAATTTTCACTACTCCACAGGCGTGTATTCTGAGAATTCACATAACCGGAGAGGTGGAACCAGGCTTCATCCGAAAAAAATGTCAGGTCTAATAAATCATTTATCTCCAATAAATTTTGGGTAAACCATTAAGAGTAATTCCTGCGTCTTTCAAAATCTGCGGCTTGAATTTCTTGGAATACTTGCACTTTATAAGGAAATAAATTTAGCTGCTTCTTAAGAATAGTTCTGCATGTTCCATAAGATCTTCCCACTTCTTGGGACAGGCGTCTTCTACAATTTGTTGGCGAATTTTGCATTACTTTACGAACGTTTACAACAAGTTCTTCTGTTCTTATAGATGGTCCTGCTCCTTTTCTGTGTTCTATAGAACCTGTTTCCCTAAACACAGCCACGGTTCTTTTCAGGCAATGATAAAAATCCCCAGCAATAAAATCAACGTTAGGAAAATGTTCGTGAAAATCGTCCATGCACAAACCCGGAATGTATTGCCACTCACCATTTACTCTAACCCCGTTTCGAAAATACGCTTCAACCATGAATGTTTTGTGCTGTTTCGTGAAGCCCATTGTGTGAATTGTCCAAGAAATTGGAAAAATGAGCGATGAATCAAATTACTTGTAACGTCTGTCAAAGATGACGGAATAACTTATTGATTGTTAATTCAGGTAGTTACTGACACCCAACAGCTATTAAGCTCTACGGCTAAGCATTACGTCCTTAGATGCAAGGCCCTCTTTGATGCAAATAATTTTTGCTCTCACGGTAAATCTATATAATTCCTTGTCCAAGAGCTAGTAACACCCGTTTCATGAAGTGTTTGATGCACTTCAAAATTTTGTGTCATAGTATCTACTGGATAGATGAGCAGGTAAGCAAGTGTTGGCTAGCTCTACCTGGGGACACCAGGTACTGCGCATAGGAGAAAGGTCCAAAAATTTTGCCCAAAAAAAGTGTTTGTTTCAGAGGCCAATAAACAGAAATCAAAATTTAAAATGACACAAAACACAAAAATTAATAAGGCAGACATTTTTGAGGGGGTTAACATTTAATAAAAACACCCCCAAGTTGTTTTTTTAAAAATACAAAATGAAGTGTTTGATTCACGCTGACATTTTAACAGTGTCTTAATTACATATAATAAGGAAAAGATACAAAAAGGCAGACACTTTTTTTGGGGAGATACAGGGTGTTAACATTTTAATTAAAAAAATATTTTTTTATTGCCATTTTCAAACCACTCTGGATATTTTTATGAAATTTGGTACAAGTCTTTTGAGCATCGAAAGGCATTTTTTGGTGTAAAATAATTTTTTAAAATTTTAGCAGTGGCGTCCGTGCGGGGCTTGAATTTAATATTTTTCAAGAAAAAAATGGTGCGCCACTGCTTTTTCTTTAAATAAAAATTATTTTTGAAATTCCCGTCTAATTTAGAGCAAATTCGGTTTCTTGACTTATTTTCTTACGGTGCACCGTTTTCGAGTAAAAAATAAAAATCATTTTAATGCACATTCCTGGAAACACATAACCCATTTAATTACCAATAACACCCTTGTATTTTGGAAAGGAAGCGTTTTTTTTAGTGCTGGTCTCCGGGTGTTCTTCTATTTCATTTAAAAACGATTTATTTAATTATCTAAACTATTCTAAATGAAACCTATTTCTTTGAAAATGGCCTAGTAGGCTATGGCGTTGTTTGGATAATTTTTGTTTTTATTATTTCTGACAGGTGCCATTTTAATTTTTAAATCATAAGTTGTGTACAAATTAGAGTTTGTAACGTTCAAAAGTGTATTAGATATTCGTTACAGTATTGTTTTACCATGGCAATTTTTACGAATTCTGAAATGGCTGAGATGCATTTTATCTATGGTCTTGCAAATGGAAATGCGAGAGAAGCCAGATCGACGTCTTTACATGGAGCGTTATCCAAATAGAGTAGTACCTGATCATCGAATATTTCCGAGAATTATTAAAACCTAAATCTTCTAAACTGTTGTTAAACCTACTTACCTTTGTAAATAGGGAAATTGACAAAAATTTTAAATGGGGAAAAAATTCTATAAATCATAAGTATATATTGTCATAAAACATATGGCAGCAAAAAAAACAACATATTTCGTCCCAAAAGACCGCTAGCAAGATTTAAAAATGCCCCAAAATTCAAATTATCCCAAGCGGGTAAAAACGGGTCGTGACGTCAAGAAGTATAATTCGTGTGTGACATCCACGAAATAGGTTATAGGTTGGCAATAACTTGAACGACGTTGAGAATTTTACCTCTAAACAACAATATAATAACAATAACACACGGCAATCCAAATGCAAACTCGGTAGCTCGGCCACCGGTCAGGATGACGGATGACGGAAAAGTTATACTTCCTGACGTCATCGGGCTTGGCGCGCTTAAAAGGTCGTTTGAAATGCTTTTGACACGCGCGAAACTTTAAAGAATTTTTACCAAGTTATTACTGATTTTTAAGGAGTAATAATTGGGGAATATTTTTTTTAGGCCTAACTAAATCATATTATTGGAAAAAAAAATTGGAAAGTTCCCTATTAAATGGGTTATGTGTTTCCAGGAATGTGCATTAAAATGATTTTTATTTTTTACTCGAAAACGGTGCACCGTAAGAAAATAAGTCGAGAGACTGAATTTGCTGTAAATTAGACGTGAATTTCAAAAATAATTTTTATTTAAAGAAAAAGCAGTGGCGTACTATTTTTTTCTTTAAAAATATTAAATGCAAGCCCCGCACGGACGCCACTGCTAAAATAAAAAAAAATATTTTACACTAAAAATGCCTTTCGATGCTCAAAAGACGTGTACCAAATTTCATAAAAATATCTAAGGTGGTTTGAAAATAGCAATGAAAAAATTTGTGTTCAAATGTTTTTTTGTCTTCTTTCTCAAGATAAACGTCATTGTCTGTTTATTTTTTTGAGGTAACTGCTTAATGATGATGACCAGGGGCGGATGGGACACCTCGAACCGGCGCGGGAAGTCAATTGAAACGGCGCCGCGTCGGCGTCGGCGTCGTCGTGTCGATCCAATAAAAAAATGAAAAGACATAAATATGTATTTTTCATCCACTTACGACATATTTTTTATAATATTTCATAAATAAAAAAACAAACTTCATTTTTTACATTTAAAACACATTTAGGTGAAAAAATATTTATTATTGATATAAAAATTAAATAAAAAATATTTAACATAAAGATAACATACAGTGTCACCAGTAAAGTCTGCATCATATGGGATTTTTTTTTATTAATAGCTTTATTCAAAATTTGACTTTGGCATCAGATTCTGCTTCGATCGAAATGAAAATTAAGCAAAAAAATTGTAGGCACGTGATTCGCATTATCTGTCAATTTTTTTTTTAAATAATTCAAAAGTGGGGTTATTTCTGAAAATATCGAAAAAAGTTATTAGAAAAAGTTTTTTTGAATGCAGTTCCTAGCCCACATGCAAAATTTCAGCTGCATAATAATTTTGATTTTTACCTATATTTTGTAAATTGCACCACTTTTGCAAAATAAGACTCAACGCAACCTACATAAAACTTCTTAGTTTTGACAATGCTTTATTTCAGATACATTTTCTTTAAAGTAGCGCCATTTTGAATGTGTGTTTTTCTACAAAATCAAAATTGGGCTATTAAAATTTGGTCGCATGTGATTCAAAGGTCACTTGTTTTTGACCCTGTATAAGGTAACTTCATAAAATAAGTATTTTTGAAAACGTAATTTGTGTCTGAAAGTATCACACCTTAATATTAAAACAAAACAGAACACAGTGTCATCACTAAAGTATTCATTAACTGGAAAATAAATTTTAGTTTAACTTAACGTAAAGTTTATCTATTTTCAACGATTTAACTTAAAACCCCTTTATTTTATTTTTATTTTTTTACTTTTAGACACAAACTACGTTTTCCAAAATACTTATTTTATGAAGTTACCTTATACAGGGTCAGAAGCAAATAAACTTTGCATCAAATGCGACCAAATTTTAATAGCCCAATTTTGATTTTGTAGAAAAACACACATTTAATATGGCGCTACTTTAAAGAAAATGTATCTGAAATAAAGCATTGTCAAAACTAAGAAGTTTTATGTAGGTAGGTTGCGTTGAGTCTTATTTTGCAAGTGGTGCAATTTACAAAATATAGGTAAAAATAAAAATTATCTTATGCAGCTGAAATTTTGCACGTTGGCTAGAAACTGCATTTAAAAAGACTTTTTCCCATAACTTTTTTCGATATTTTAAGAAATAACCCCACTTTTAAATTATTTAAAAAAAAAATTAAAATTTGACAGATAATGCGAATCACGTGACTACTATTTTTTTGCTTAATTTTCATCTCGATTGAAGCAGAATCTGATGCCAAAGTCAAGTTTTGAATAAAGCTATTAATAAAAAAAAATCCCATATGATGCGGGCTTTACTGGTGACACTGTAAATAAAAAAGGAACTGTTTTTTTTGCTTTTTCGATTATTTTTAAAATTAATTCAAATTGTTAAAAAAGAAAAGAAAAAAGTTCGCAAACAGCGGCGGCGCCTGAGGGACCGGCGCACCGGGAAATCTCCCGGTGTCCCGGTGGGCCCATCCGCCCCTGATGATGACGAATGATAAATAGACAAATTATCAAAATTAGTAGTCATAACAATAATTGTTTTAACCCTCAGGACCTTGTCTCTTTGTCAGATAGTACCAAGAAAAACATGTCAGTGTGTAAAGATCTTGACATGTTTTTTGAATAATAATTATTGTTTAACAATAATTATTGCTTTTACACCATGATTATTATTATTTTTGAATCACATTTTCGAGGAAAAGTAACTTACCAAAATGTTCAAACAATCGACTAATTTTTTATGAGCTGTAGTAGTTTTAAACAAGGCTTTCACTAACCAGAACTGTTGTGTTATTTTACATTTTATATTTACCACAGACATAGATGCCTAGTTCGAGAAATAAACCATTAGGAATCTTGTTTAAATTGAAAATGTAAATATTAAGTATTTCATTATGGTATTGGTGCAATAAAAGTTATATATATCTGTTACTTTGTTTGAACAGTTATAATGTGCAAATAAAGGAACATAATTAAATAAATTGTACATATGCAACCAAATAATCAAAAACATATTAATCTTCAATTTATTAATAATAAATCAATGAAAGACAATTTATTTTGTCAAATTTCCAATTTTATTAAAAACTTTTTCTTTACCCGACGCGTTTCGCTACATGTAGCTTCTTCGGGTGTATGGTGCTAACTAATTTTATTTCAGTACAATAACAAAATGGTGTAGATACTTAATTACTCAATTCAGGTATACACATTACAAGGTTAATTATTCAATTATATATTCTTAACACTGTTTAAGTATTCTAAACTTAAATACTATTGTCGGTATAATCTTATGGGAAATCCAAAGAACCCTATTTAGATTATTGACAGATTTAGCAAAGGGGAACTATTTAGTTCTAATTGGTCGTTTAATAATGTACCTACCGGAATTTTTCAATCGATTTATTTCTAAACTTTCCAAAAGATTAAGTTTTTGACCCTTGTTTTCAATATGTAAAATTTTAAATTTGTTATCAAAAAATTACAGGAACAACATAATTTTGATAACAAATTTAAAATTTTACATATTGAAAACAAGGGTCAAAAACTTAATCTTTTGGAAAGTTTAGAAATATATCCATTAAAAAATTCCAGTGCATTATTAAACGACCAATTAGAACTAAATAGTCCCCCTTTGCTAAATCTGTGTCAATAATCTAAATAGGGTTCTTTGGATTTCGCATAAGATTAAAATATATTATACCGACAATAATATTTAAGTGTACAATACCTAAACAGTGTTAAGAACATAAGTACCTATAATTAAATAATTAAGCTTGTAATGTGTATACCTGAATTGAGTAATTAAGTATCTAGACCATTTTGTTATTGTACTAAAATAAAATTAGTTGGCACCATATACCCGAAGAAGCTACAATGTAGCGAAACGCGTGGTGTAAAGAAAAAGTTTTTCAATAAAAGTGGAAATTTGACAAAATAAATTGTCTTTCATTGAGATATAATAAATTTCCATCAAGTAAAGGCCTCAACGATTCAAAGTTATTAATAATAGTATAATATGCACCGAGGTTAACAACAGTTAATTTTCTGTTGATATAATATGAGATGATTAAGATGCGAATACATTTTACCCAGGATTATACAGTTTTAAATGGGTCCAAACCACAAGTCACTATATTGTCAACTAAAACCCACAGTGGTCCGGTATATTTTGGATACTCGACCACTGTGCGTTGTTGAGATTGCAACCCACTGTACACTAGTCAGGGTCAAGTGCATTGCAATCTCATCACTTATTTGGGTATATAAACTGGGCCAACTCAAGCAGCAGCATCGAAGCCTACCGCTCGAAACTTCGTGACAAGGTGGAGGCGCCGTCGTCGACGTCCCAGGCCGTCTAATCTCCATATTAGACGCCACTACTAAGTCATTTCTTTGTCAGACCAGTGCCAACTAAGAAGCAGAAGCAATCCATCCAGCCAGGCCGTACCTACCGGACAAAAGACAACGCCAAGCAGCAGAGGCAAGCCAACTGGGAAACAGTGAATCCGTCAGCCAGGTGCCTCATTCGCCTTCGCCATTGTCAAGAAAACCGGTACAAGCGAGAATCAGCCAAACAGCGGAAACAAGCAAACACCACCATCACAGGACGCCATTTCGCCAACGACCAAAGATGACCAACAGCCACAGGCCATCTGCATACTACAACATCACAGGCCCTCGGTTAAGCAGTAGCGTCCCAACCCACAAAGCAACGTAGGACCTACCGTCAACAGCTACACCACCATCAACCAGCCGCCTACCTACAAGAGGGAAATAAGTAGGACGCACTTACGGCACTATGTCCCTAAACTACAAAACCATCACGGCAATAAGACTGGAAACTGGAGCAGAACATAACAGCATGTAAATCCACCAAAGTGTCAAGAAGCGCAGCCAACCTTCTGACAGCAAGGGGATCGTAAAGGGGCCAAGCAGCAATCGTACCTACAGGGTGGACCACCACAAATATGAGGATAGCCGACATCATGGAAACCGCTACCTGCCTCATTCGCATACGGGGGTCCATACCATTAACATACAGGATGGACCACCACGACGATGAAACCAATGGGTATAGCCGACATGATGGAAACCGCTACCTGCCTCATTTTACAGGGTGGACCACCACGAAGATGGAAACCGCTACCTGCCTCATTCTACAGGGTGGACGACCACGAAGATAGAACCAATGAAGATAGCAGCCAATCAGAATGGTACCACGTGTGTAAACAGGTCCGGACTCCAGTCAAGAACCAAGCAGCTAATATACAAGGGAAACATAAACTAACTTTCAAGGATATAATTAGGATAAATATTATTGTAAAGTATATTGTAGAAAAAGGGAAACTAGCATGTCTAAGCATTGGGGGCCAATGCTTTTCAGAGGGGGGGCATGTCAACTAAAACCCACAGTGGTCCGGTATATTTTGGATACTCGACCACTGTGCGTTGTTGAGATTGTAACCCACTGTACGCTAGTCAGGGTCAAGTGCCTTGCAATCTCATCACTTATTTGGGTATATAAACTGGGCCAACTCAAGCAGCAGCATCGAAGCCTACCGCTCGATCAATTCATCAATGGGTGGCTATCCTTGACCATCGTCAAGTGCCGCACCCACTCTTCAGTTCAACAATAGGTGACAAGCCTTGACCATCGTCAAGTGACGCACCTGTCAGTCCGTTAACGAGCCTACGCCGAAACACGTCAGACATGCTGGTTTTCCTACTAGGGTAAAAGAAGGATCCAATAGACGACCATTTTATAGACTCCAGACTTTCCTTTCTCTACCGCTACGACCCCTACGAAGAGAAACTTCGTGACAATATAAAGATTCAAACCACGACCTTCGGGTCTAATTACCTTACCACTCAACCTAATTCGTTCTTGGCGCTTTTTTATTAACAGCGGGTTACAAAGACAGTTGTTAGCATTGTCATATATAGTCATATACCCACAAATACTTACACCTCATAGCCTGGCTAGAGTTTACAGAATCAAGGAGGCGATAACTAGAGGAACAAATTCCGTCTAAAAGGTATATTGGCAACTGGTTTGTTCGTTGTTACCCAGAGCATTTTTTTAAATTTAAATTTTATTTTTATAAAATAATATTAGTTGAAAAAATTGAATAAAAAAAAATGCTCTGGGTAACAACGAACAAACCGGTTGGCAATATACCTTTTAGACGGAATTTGTTCCTCTAGTTATCGCCTCCTCAGAATCAAGTGTAGTGCTGGACGATGTTCATCGAAGTTTTTGAAACATCGATGTTCTGTTACCGATGTTCGATGTTATTGGACATCGATGTTAGAGGTCATAAACATCGATGTTTACTTTTCGATGTTTAATGCAATGTTATAATTCGAAGAACGAAAATTCGGTTTTTAATTTAAAACGTCTCTCTTTTTTTTTAGAAGTCAAAAAATTTCTGGGCAGCGTCACGTTGTAGAATAAACCACCAATATTAATATTAGCATTCGAGGAGTGAAAAACCGGTTATCGGTTATTAAAATAAGTCGGTTACTCTCAACATTATTAATTATCGATGTTTATAAAACATCGATGTTTTACAACCGATGTTTTTGAGCCATCGATGTTATCTTTCGATGTTAACATCGATGGTCAACATCGATGCTCCGTTTCGATATCCCAGCACTAATCAAGTGGTATGGCGATGGATTTGACTAGGGCTGGGCGATATTGAAATTCCAATATTAATAATATCGATAAATATCGATATTATCGATAACATTATTTTTTAAATATCGCTATTCGATATATTGATATATCGATACAAATATCGATATATCGAATTTTTTGCCAGCCCTAGTTTTGAGTATCTATTTGGTAGAATTTAATTGCGTTGTAATTTTAGAAATAATTTGTTAACTTTTCTTGAAAAGGAAAGTTTTTTAAATGGGAATAAGAAAATTGCACTCTTACTAGATGTCGATGTTTTAGAGTCTCTAGATCACAAACATTATGCTTTTATTTCCGTCGATCTTATATGTTCGACCGGCCGATCGTCCGCCTATCTCATCTTATAGAGACCAGATTGTTTACATTTTAAAGCAATCAAAGATCCCAAGTTTCACAATTTGTCTGGTTAGCTGTATGGTCCACTATACTTACCATTTACTTAATAGTTGTTGCCAAACTTATTATTAGGTCACATCTTTTTAAAGTCACAAAATTTAAAAAATACATGCTTAACATGTATAAGCCACAAAAGGTAATATATTATGATACTACAGGTAGAACAAGTTTTTGCTTTGTTGGTAAAGAAAATAGATAATATGTGGTATTTGGTAATAGGATTCTGTATTTAGTACCTATTAATTTTAGGTCCATGGTGACAAAATCTAGAATAATAACGGCAACGTCGCTTTCCTTTTTTACGCGTCGGCTGTTTATAGGTAGCAACTAAAACGGCTGTAGTAAGCCTAATGTAAAATCTGTTAAAAATTAGATTCTTTTCATCTGGAATTATCTTTTTACAGGTATGGATATATTTTTTCTTTGCCCATTCAGTGACGTAATCGTGCGAGCTAGAAACTACTGCTTGGTATATCGATTTGGCAAAATCATAAATATTAGTAATAAAAAATATATTTAGAAACTTAAGTTAAATTTGGTCAGTTAAACGATGCTTGATAAAAATCTAATTTTATCCGCCCTTATTTTTACATCCTAATCATTCATGAATAACACACAGCTTAACTATTGTTTTACTATAAGCTTATTTGCAACATCATCATCAGCAGACAAAAGTTAAACTCATTAAAATAGTTATTTTGTGTTCAGAGTTGAGGGAAAAAAAATTAAAAATGTAAGTAGTTGAAAGTTGATTTTAATAAGTAACTACTTTATCATAATACAATAGTTTTGTACTATATACTTAGAAATACTTCTAAACATTAACACAACTCCTTAATATTAATTAATTTATCTATGAGAAATAGGGTTTACACATATTATATATAGTACTGAATTCAGTTATAGTCTAGATACATTAAATTAATAAAACAGTTATGAATACTGAAAAAATACTCTAAAAATATTAATAAATACCTCTGACCTCTTACTATTAATAAAGTCTTAAAATTCTAAATAAAAGTTACCACCATTACATTCTTTTCTGTGTTAATAAATAGAACATGTAAAAATGCCACTATATTAATGCTAACTGTAAGTATAAAAATAATATCACATTTACGTTGTACGATTACCCTGGCTTCTACTATCTACATCCTTATTTTTCTCTACATCAGCAGACTTATCGTCTTCCACTGTCAGATCTCTTAGACTCCTGGTTGATAACCGTCTTAATGATCTTCTCATTTCTTGGGTACTAAATGGCACTGTGGTTTTTGTTAATAAATATGGTCCCAAAACAGTCATTAGTGTTGCCGATGTAGGGGCTGTCAACATAATTGAAAGGATACAAACCATAAAAATCTTTTGAGCGTAGCCATATTCGTCAGATGATTGGTCTGGGATCAATCCCAAAATTACTGGTCCCAAGGCTGCCTACAACATTTAAAAAATCGTAAAGAATGTTTTAAAAGCGAATATAAAGATCGCAGGATATAAAAAAATGAAAGAATTACCAGTGAACATTATGACAATTAATATAAAATTGTTCACTCTGACGTTTTCTCTAAGATTGTGATGGGCGATGGAATTTTGGTACGTCACTGGGATCGACTACCGTAAAATGGGGCTACTTCCGACATGCCGAGTATTTTTGGATATCGGAGGAAACAGAGAACGCAAGAGCGCCGTTTCTTTTTAAAAAGGAGTCTAAACAGTTGTACCATTGCACAGGAAGAAAAAATAATAACTACTTGTTATGTTTCACAAATTTAATCAGTTTCTTGACACGTGCTTCGGCTCTTGCGGGCCATTATTAAAAGAGTACAAGAAGATACTCTTTAGAGTATCTTATACTCTATTTCTACTATATACGTATTATACTCTACTCTAAAGAGTATCTTCTTGTACTCCTTTGACAATGGCCTGCAAGGGCCGAAACACGTGGCAGGAAACTGATTAAATTTGTGAAACATAACAAGTATTATTTTTTCTCCCTGTGCAACGGAACAACAGTTTTACTAAGCATGTAGCCCAACACAAATTAATTATACCAACATCAGTTGTATTCTGTTGTTCTTGTAGTTAGAAGTGTGATTTTATTACGAAGCCATTGTATGGGTGGGATATTATCTCGCGATCTATAATCACTAAATAAATAAAATTACTTCAACAACTGTACCTACCTGTACAGTAGCCTTGGACATTAAGGCAAATGCAGCAAAAAGTTTTTCTCTTAAATTCAAGCCGCATCCAATACCCAAGGCAACGGTGGCTCCAATTCGAATAAAAGTTGCACCAATCAATACGGCTAACCCTAAAAATAGTGATAATTTTCAAAAAATGTTACGACACGAAGGTACAAGCAAATAACCGTTACCTACATTTTTTATCTTTTTACAAACTAGTTACTACCGAGATTTCTTTAAAACATTAGATTTGTTAGAAAAAGCTGCAATAAGAAGTTTATGTTTACATGCAAAGTATACTTGCCAATTAGCACAATCTTTCCATCCAATTCATAAAGTTTAATTTGAGCTCCAGTAACGGCAAACAAGATCGGTTCAAAAAACATCCATAATATTTCAAAACCTTTAGCAGCTGGATTATCTTCTATATCCCAACCTTGTTTCGACCATACCACAAGAGCCGTGAAGGCTGCAACCACGCAACCCAAAGGCCCTGCACCGCCATAACCAATATGATCACTGCCAAAGACGGAGATAGAGCAACCGACTAGAAGTAGGAGTATTCTTAAATGGGCCTAAAATATTTTTAAAAAAATTTATTACTTTCTTGAAGAAAAATTTCAGTTTCAATATTTTTCAAGCAGATTTGGCATGCTGCATTTATATCATAGCAATGGATATTGGATATGGGATATTTGATGAAGTCAGACATTTCGGCCGGTAGTTATTCACGGTAATAAAAGTTGTCACAGTTTGAACGGGACGAGCTTCTGAAAGGAATAAATAAATTGCCCATAAAGTATAACCAAGGAAAATTTTGAATGTCTTTTTTATGCACTGAGTCTGGCTTCCCTGACTTTTTATTTACAGTCGTTCTAATCTCTAGGTATAAATAAAATGATTTGCCCTTACTGACTGATATCAACGCCCAGTCTAAACCCCTAATCCTAGAATCATAAAATGTTAGAGTTATCTTTCCCTTATAATGCAAGCACCCACTAAGAAGGGATTCCTCAAAAATCAACCCCTAAAGGGGTGAAAACAAGAAATAAATTTTGTATCTTAGGAACTAGGTCCCATACGTTAGCCTTCAATAAGGTGCCGTAAATGACAGGTGATAAAAATTTGAGTTTAGAATAATACGTTATTTTAAATATCTTTAGTGAATAAAAATGTATCACAGATTAGAACTATTGCACAAAAATATAACCCTATTTACCCAAAAGTACCTATCTACGGATTATGGACTGGGCAATAACATTAAACATTAGTATGTTGAATGCTTAAAGAAAATGTAATGTTATAATGGTGGTTGTAATGTCAGATACTCAAAGTCAAAATCAGCTATTGCAGCATTAAGTAGTTCTTAAAATATACCTTACCACATATGGATCCTTTCTTTCCGGAGCAAAGTGACAGAGTAGACCCCAGAAGATTCCAAAGGCAACACCTCCAATTATGGATATCGGTGCTTGAAGAATTACAGTAACCAACGACCCAGTTGAGAACATGGCACTCTTAATTATGCCGAAAAATGCTACAGATGCTGCATCATCAATTCCGGCAATTGCAATAATCAGAGTCGGTATACCCTTTGCAACTCCATATCCTTTTAGTCTCAGTCTAAAAGATCATATTTATGACTTTTTGGTAGTTCAATCGTAAAAAAAATGGTTCCGAGGGGTCTTTTATTGAATCGTTTGCTTACGGCCTAAGTAACATTATCTAAAAGCAATAATTAATAAGAATTTTGGAGAGTCTAGCAGATAGCTTATTTTTGCTTTAGACAATTTATAGTCAAATAGAATGGTAAAAGTGTTATTATTTAATGTGAATCTGAATCTTACATAATTGCTAAATTTATGTAGATATAATGTTACCTTTTTGCAATATGCCTACCAACGTTATAAACACATATTTTACGTGGTGTTTTGTTTCTATTAAAATAAAAGCATTTAGTGTAAGGTAAAAGTAAGCTAACTATATGTATAGTATTGGCTGCTTTGACTCATTTTTTCTATATACTTTATTAGAGATAACTAAAATAAAATAAAGACGTTTAAAATAATAATTTTATTGTATTTTTTGAAAAAAGAAGGTTTTCTTCTAATTAGAATTTTAAACTTATGAACTAAACTATCTTTTGAATATTTATTACTTAAACTTCAGGATGTTTATTTGATTTAGATTTTTATCGTAATCTACACAAAAAAACTGTAAAATTCATAGAAAACAATTAATAACCATTTTTAATCGAATAATAACAAATTGTTCTGATACGCCGCAGACTTTCTGGCGGTCCTTGTATAATATAAATATATTATTTAATAATGTTTAGAAGATAATATAGTGTCCGCGAAAATAATTAATATCTACAGTGTGTCCAAAAAAGTATGCAACATATGGGAAAGTTATTTATTACCGATTTCTCAGAAAATTTTATTTTTGATAAAAGTTGGTGCATGCCTTAAAACTATAAATGCATATTTCGTTTTTCACCTGCGGCCAATAGTAAGGGAGCAAATGCCATTTTTTCGAAATTGCCTTAAGAGTAAAGTACCTTAATTATTAAAAATACAGCAAAATTGTATATAGAAATGTTTTTGCAAATTAAAAACTTAATCCAAATACGACATTTGAGTTAGATGTCTCAATTTTTAATTTTTTTTCCCTAAACGGTACGCCTCTGGTCGATTTTTTGTTTACGCAATTTTAATATATTTTTATTTCATTGACTTGCGCGGCCTTTGTGATTTACAAGAAATCCCATTTTTCGCAGAGGAAAAATAGCTTGATTACTTACTTTTTTATTCTGTGTGGATAACAGTCATGTATATTGGTTGCATAAATGTATAAATCAATCTTTTGTAGATGCTTCAAGCTATCATTTTCTGCCAAATCCTATCCAAAATTCAATCTACTAACCTTCCAATGTCGATTTTAACTTCAACTTTATTTGAATTTTCCATCTTCCCTATACTAAATTGCAATGCCGTGACGTAATTTCACGTCTTTTGAAATTCGAAAAAAAGTAGTAAAATCGCCCGAATTTCCGAACGCTCTGTATATGTACCGAATATACAAGGATCACACCACGTATTCCGTTCAATTTCAAATCTCATATCGATAAAATAACTTTAGAATCTCGTGGTGAAAATGGGTCAATAAATCAAAAAATGACAGTTTGCAAAATAATTTTTGTTGTCCAGAGGCTACTATGATAAAAAATAGTATTATGCATGTTCAGATGGCGCTAGAGTAGTGAAAATCGTGTGCCGCTCGATCCGACAAAATATTTAATTTTTTTACAGTGGAAGTGTCTTATACGGTAATTAAAGCCTGAATTATCCAACAACACACCCGGTCTCGCGTTTAGAGTGCAAAGTTTTCCACTTTTGAAGCCTTTTCTTCACCAAATTTCCAACAGAATCAAACAGCAACAATGGTGCTGTTAAGGAATGACATTGATGACATCCGAAAAATTGTGGCAGATCAAATTAGTGCAACTATTCTAAGTGATCAATTTCAAAATCGCTTAATCGACTCCCTATTAAAGAAAATCGACAGTAAATTTTCCGAAAAATTAAAAAAAATTGAAGGTGATATTAACACCCTGCATGGGGAAATCAAGGCTCTCAAGGACGAAACCCGGGATCTTAGTAGGCGTCTAGACACTCAGGAGCAGTATTCCCTTGTAATGTTCGCATATTTGGTTTGAAGTCCACAACGGACGAGAACTTGGTGAACATACTGACAGACCTATTTCATATTAAAATGAACCTAAATATTGGACCCTCTGATATTAAAAATTGCCACCGTATCTCTACAAAAAGTGTAACTGATAAGCCACCGGCCGTCTTAGTTCAGTTTCGCGACATTAACACGCGCATGATGTTGTTAAAGAATCGAAAAATTCTAAAAAAGAGTGGCGTGGTAATTAGGGAGGATTTAACTCAGTCGCGTCTAAGTATATATAAAAGTGCCGTCAATAAATTTTCGGTAAAAGATGTTTGGTCCCTACACGGAAACATATACGTAAAATGCGGGGGTGTCGTGCACCGTGTTAACGATGTGGAAGCTCTAAACAAAGTTAAGTGAACTAAAATATATTATGTGCGTTATCACCAAAATATGTTACCTAATTACTAACGCAAAGGTAATGAACTCTGACTTTTCTTTGGAGATTGGGTTGATATAAGAATATTATTTTTCCTTTTTAATTTTTATTGAATTTATTTTCTCTTTGGCTGAAATGTGTAACTAAATTATATAAATATAATAATTAATATTACTATAAAAAATATTGATTCCAAGATTATAATTTGCATGTAGGATAAATTGATTAGGACTATCTCATTAGGTCATGTTAGTGTAACCCGCTTAAAGAGACTGAATTGCATTCGTTTGGGATTAAATACGGAATTTTTTTATAAGGACATGGGTATTGGGTATATTATAAACAAGTTGCTAAGGAAAAAAACACAAATAAACATAAAACTCCATTCTATGTAGGATACTTATTTTTGTTAACAAATTTAATTCTTCTTTCTATTTTTTCTAAAACGAAAATTTCTATACACAGCATGTATATTTTCTTTTGTAGTTATTTTGAATCTAATAACCTGAAGATTGGTTCTATTAACTCTTATTTTTTATTATTTTTTGTGGGCTTGTTATACAAAATATTTATATTGTTTTAGTCGCTGATTGAGTCGGATGTGCGGTGCATATTTCCTCCTTTTCATTCCCCTTCTTTGCTACTGTTATAAAGCAGTAAATTATCTCTCTTTTCCGTTGTTTATAATTATAACCCTTTTTTTTTGTTTGCCTTTTATCCTTCCTTAATCCCTCTCTATATTAATGTGATAATGAATCTACTGGTCGGTCATGTGAATGTAAGATCATTATTAGCGAATTTCGACTCCTTTGTAAGTCATGTGGAGGCAAAGAAATACGATATTATTGGAGTGACGGAGACTTGGTTACAACCTGGATCTGATGCTGCTGTAAGTATCGACACTTATAATTTTTTTAGTCAAAACCGAATAAATAAACGTGGTGGTGGGGTTGGTGTCTATGTTAAGAGTCATATTGTCACCGAAACACTAATCTTTACATCTTTCGATTACATTGAATGTCTATGGATAAAACTTAAGCTACAGGGTGACAATGTTGTTATAGCAATTATATACCGTCCGCCAAACTCAAACACTGCACAGTTTTTAAATTATTTAGAGGACATGTTATCAAATTTATACACTGAATATGAGAATATTATATGTTTGGGTGATTTTAACATAAACATGATTAACTCAGAGGCCAGCCAAAGCGCGCAGCTAGAGAATGTGTTTTCTCCATTTAATATGTCACAAATTATTAGGGAACCAACTCATGTATCTCTACTTTCCATGTCTCTGATAGATCTAATATTTACAAATATTAAAAATATAATGGATTCAGGGGTAATTGATTCTAATATCGCCGATCATTTTGTAACGTTCGTAAAGGTTGGATCAGGGGAGGTAAGTGATTCGTCGGTGGACTTTTTCTATAGATCTATAAAGCGTATAAATTTAAACCAATTTCAAGCAGATTTGGAACGATTTGATTGGCATAATATGTTATATATGCGTAATATAGACGAAAAGTTAAATTTTTTGAACTCTGCCATTTTAAGTCTCTTTGACGCACATGCTCCTCTTAAACATTTTCATAAAAATAAAAACTACAGCTATGCTCCGTGGATTACAGAAAACATTAAACTAATGCAAAAATTAAGAAATAAAGCTTTAAAAAAATTCAAAGATACAAAAAACCCTGCGCATTATGAATCTTACAAACAGCTTAGAAACTACACGACATTTGCCATTAGATCCGAAAAAAAGGCATATCTACGTAATAAATTTCAACACTCTAACGATCGCGAAAAATGGCAGGAACTAAAAAAATTAAACCTAATAAAAAAAACAAACTTTAATCTACCATCTAATCTTAGCAACCCAAATACTATAAATAATTTTTTCGTTAACTCTGCTTCTAACTCCATTCCAAAACCTGAGATTTAGATTTTTATAACAATAATGTTCTGGAAAACATCGATGAGCCCTTTAATTTCAGATTGTCAACCGAAAATGAAATATTACAAATTATAGAAAGTATACGATCTAAGGCTGTTGGTGATGATAAAATCAATATAACAATGATTCTTCTCTGCTGTCCTTTTATAATACCTTTTCTTACACACATTATTAATGATTGCATTCTTAATTCCTACTTTCCTGTTCACTGGAAAAAAGCTCAGATAATCCCCCTTCCTAAAATAAATAATCCAACTGAATATGCACACTTGCGCTGCATAAGTATATTGCCCACTTTATCTAAAATACTAGAAAAAATAATGGAAAACCAAATTAGGCTTTTCCTTAACCAATATAATATTTTACCAAAACAACAGTCAGGCTTTAGGGCAAATCACAGCTGTGAAACTGCTCTGGCCCATATGACTGATGACATCCTTAGGGCATCGGATGATAACAAAGTAAGTATACTTATATCGCTTGATTTTAGCAAAGCATTCGATTTGCTCAATCACCGGATTCTTTACTCTATCCTTCATTATTTGGGTTTCAGCGATAGTGCCCGAAACTTTATACTCTCCTTTTTATCTGATCGTACCCAGCAAGTGGTTTACAATGGAGAGCATTCTGATCCTTTGAATGTAAATGTTGGCGTGCCACAGGGAAGCGTTATGGGCCCGCTCTTATATATGATATATACATCCTGTTTCTATAAATATCTTAAATATTCTAATTCTCACTTTTATGCGGATGACACTCAGCTATATTTCTCCTTTTTAGAGCAACAAGCAGCAGAGGCACAAAACTGTATAAACTCTGACTTACAACGATTTTATAAAGTAGCTTCGGATCATTTGCTTAAACTTAATCCCAACAAGTCAACCGTAATAATTTTCGGTAACCAAGCCCAGACCGACTTTGTTAAAAATAATGTTGAAATTAAACTTAACAACGACACTCTACCTTATTCCGACACCTGCAAAAGCCTGGGTCTAATACTTGATTGTAAACTTCGTTTTAAGGAACATGTTACATCGAAACTAAGAGCTGCCTACGGAGCTTTAAAATTGATTTTTAGTAAAAGACATTACCTTTCTAAGGGGGTCAGAAAGCTCCTATGCGATGCTCTCGTTCTGTCTCAATTTAACCACTGCATTGGCGTATATTATCCTTGTTTTGATGCGACGGATCGATACCGGATTCAGAAAGTTTAAAACTCATGTCTCAGATTTATACATGGCATAAGACGAAGAAACCATATAACACCGTTTCTTGTTGCATCTAAATGGCTTAACATGTTTAACAGGTATAGATTGCATATGTCACTATTTAGCTTTAAGATTATAACGCATAAAACACCACCTTACTTGTATGAAAAAATATATTTTAGAGCTGATGCTCATAATAGGAATCTACGCAGACGTTGTTTACTAACTGTACCACCACACCGAAAAAAGATATTTGAAAGATCGTTTTCTTTTAATATTGCTTATTTACTCAATTCACTGAATAATATTAACTTTGGTTTATCCAACCCAGCGTTTAAAAGATCAGTAAAAAACCATTATCTCCGCACGCAGTAGTTTCCACAATGAACGTCACCAGTCCATGTGGATTATGAGTCACATTATTTTCCTGCTCCCCTACCTCCTGCTCCCCCTCCTTTTTCCTCTCATAAAATCAGTAATCTATTTTTACAGCACCAAAATATTATAATATGTACTACATAAATTTAAGGCTTGAACAGTGTCCAGATCCTTGGACTGGATGTCTGCCCCACTAAGGCCTATTGTTCTACTCTCTTAACAAAATACTAACCCTTTATGTAATTTACATTAGAGTAAACAATAAATGTATAATTATTATTATTATTATTATTATTACCAATATAAAATTTAGACATAAAAATTTACAAAATTTGAAGGATTTATTTTCCTTTTAAAATGCATTTTTCTTGATTATAAAAGGTGAAATAGAAAAAAATGTATAAAGCACATGTTTCATAAGGCATTTTAGCGCACGTGTCAATAAAAATTTTAAAATAGACGCGTGCGCTAAAACCGCTTCTTATAAAACGTGTACTTTAATAGGTATACTATTTTTAAGCAATACACAACCAATGTCAACGGTGACAACAATGAATCTTATGTGACAGATTGGAAGTTATTTTTTGTTCTCCTTATTTTTATGACAACGACAGGTATATCACATCACGAATTCGACCATTTCACTTACTTACTAAGTTATTATTTCCATTTATTGTAATATAACTAAATACCAATAAGTGTACCAATAAAAAAAAATAATGTAAAGTATTCGTGGCTAACTGGTCTTTAAAACACTTGCTCTATGAAGTCCAAAAACCTACTTTAAAAAAATGCATATAAAATAGGTATTTTGCCCTCTCGTAATTTTTTATTTATTTATTATGACAAATAAATTATTAGTTATTTCCAGTATTATGAATAGGGTTAAATTCTATTATAATTTTGTTTCGAACAGAAGTTGGCTAAAATGTGTTTAAGTAGGCGTGCAACACGCTTATATCTAAACCGACCCGGTTCATTGAAAAGTTTTTTAAAATTTGCAACTACTTAATGCATTTTTATTATAAACCCACGTTTAAGTTATAATATATATTAAAATTGCGTAAACAAAAAATCAACCAGAGGCGTACCGTTTAGGAGAAATTAGAGATTAGGGAAAAAAAATTAAAAATTGAAACACCTAACTCAAATTTCGTATTTGGACTATGTTTTTATTTACAAAAACATTTCCATATAAAATTTTGCTGTATTTTTAATAATTAAGGTACTTTACTCTTAAGGAAATTTCGAAAAAATGGCGTTTGCTCCCTTACTATCAGCCGCAGATGAAATATGAAATATGCATTTATAGTCTTAAGGCATGCACCAACTTTTATCAATAATAAAATTTTCTGAGAAACCGGTAATAAATAACTTTCCCATATGTTGCATACTTTTTGGGACACACTGTATATTGGAATACACAGGGATCCAAGCACAATGAATACCCTGGGGCAGGTAGACCACGACGGCCGTTTCGTCCTTGCTACGGGCAGCCATAACCCAAGCAATCCCAACTACAGCGGTAAGATATATTAAATTCCTTCTACAAAATTCCACCCACCTTATAAAGAGGTAGGGTAAGGTATTTTATAAAGAAGTACCTATAATAGCACTCCAGGGAAAAGTAATAGAATAGCACCAAAAGATGATGGATAAAATATCTTTGAACTTTTTAATTGAAATATATCAGAAGTTTTTCCACTTAGGTCCTTATTTGGGCTTACTAATTTGCTCTTACCTTAGTAAACATGGAACGGTAACTGCAGGTGAAACTGCCGCTACAGCCGATCCCAGAGCTAGTCCATAATCCCATGGTAGATTTAAAAAGTAGTGCGAGGATATAGTAACTGCAATTGCCTCTACAAACCACGGTCCAAGCCCTAGTTTAATTACTGAATATTTAAGGCGTCGAAGTGCCGATGGATCCAAGTCAAGACCTGCTCTTATAAGAATTATAACTAAAGCCATTCGTCTGGAATAAAATAAAAAAAGACTTATTAATTGATAATATATTGTTAACTAGCGTGTATCCGGCATGCGTTGCAACCCGCTGGTATAAATACAAACCCGAACAAACCCGATATATTAGTACCCGGCATGCCACTTTCTGAAATTGCACCCGTGCGAAGCCGGAGCGGGTCGCTAGTTATACATAAAAACCTTCTTCTTGAATCACTCTATTTATTAAAAAAACCGCTTCAAAATCCGTTGCGTAGTTTTAAAGATTTAAGCATATATAGGTAGGGACGGACAGACAGCGACAGCGACTTTGTTTTATACTATGTTAAGATAAGTGTTATTGTTAATAATCCTCGGGTAAGATTATACCAGAGACCTATACCACAATTTATTCTGTTTTAATGAAGAAGTATTTACAAAAAGGACAAAAATTCCAATTTAAATTTTTTGAATCATTTTTGTTGTGGATAATTATCAGTTTTGGCCTTTTGGCGCTAAATGAGCAACAAGCTTGTTTACTGTTTAGTTTTGTTAATATTTTGTAGTGCTTTTTGTGATTTTTTTGGATTAGTGTTGAAGGGCAAATTGCCCACAGAATTCTAAAGCAGCAATTTTTATTGCTATAACCTTTTTTTTGGTAACAGATAACAGCAATGAGGTAGGTATGTTTTTAATGCCCAAAATTTAAATTTATTAGGTCTACATTTTATATTTTGTAGGGTAAAACCAACTTGTAAAGCTTGCCAGAAGAAATTTGCCAGTGTATCTGCAAGAAATAGGCATCTGAAGAACTTTTATCAGATGATAATTAAAAATGATAAAAATGAACATATTTTGTGCCCAATGTGTCCCGAAGAAGAGAAGTTATATCGTCCCACAGCAACCTTATAAGGCATTTAAACCAAGTTCATACAGTAAATTGTAAAGAGTCTGTTTACAGTATTTACATAAATAAATATTAAGTTTTTATACTATTTTTTTTTTGTTTTAATAAATTATGTTCCCATTCAAAGGTAATACCTAGTTATTATAAGGTTTAAAAAAAAAGCATTTATCTTGTTTTAATATATGAATAAATTAAAACCGATAATTTAATAACATAATCAGAAATATGAATAACCGAGATAAACAAATTATTCGAAATATAAATTTTCGTACTGTGCAAAATCAAATAAATGGTGAATGCGCTGGAATCTACAGAAGAATATTCTATCTCGATAGTCATACTGCAATAAAAATTTAAATTTGGCGCCTACGCCTACATGATTCTCATTGGTCGGCACAAGGTTACTATTAATGTATGCTGGATCCTTAGACGAGGTAAAAGAGGGGACGCGGCATGCGCATCTACCGCGACAGAAGCAAAGTGTGAGCAAAAATTCGATAGGTCTGGTGCCAAACATCTATTGTCACCAAGCGGGTTTTTCGTGATTTTGATGTAAAGTGAATAAAACATAGTAGTATTTATCTTTGAATAAAATGGTCGTTTGTTCATCTTACGGGTGCAAAAGTCATAGCGATCGAAAGGAGCCAGGAATAAGCTTCACAGGTAATAATATATTTTTGCAAACCGCCATTTTCTTGGTTCCAAACAGTATTTTCTGGTCACAATCGCAAGTTTATGATGCCGCATCCCCTCCTTTACCTCGTCTAAAGCTGGATCAGTATCGTGCCGTTTCCCTTTGTAATCTGTCATAATTTAGAGATAATAATATGTGTTAAAGCTTGACCAATAATGCATTACGTTGTATAATAAATATAACCACAGTAAAGCGGGTATCTTTTACTAACACTTCAGATACCACAATAAGTATATCCGATTTATCTTTGCATAGTCAATTTTAAGTGGTATCCAACTTTCTACTATAGTTAAGTTTTTCTTAAAACAAAGTGGTTCGACAGAAGATAACGACATTTATTTTGACAGTAACAGCTGATCTGGTTTCATCGTTAAAGTTTCCAGATCAGCAGTGAGCCGTAGCAAGCTCACGCGTCATATCATGAAGCGTGGCTAAAAGGTATATTGTAACTTGTTTGTCCGTTGTTCCCCAGAGCATTTTTTTCAATTTTTTCAACTAATATTATTTTATAAAAATAAAATTTAAATTAAATTAAAAAAAAATTGAAAAAAATGCTCTGGGTAACAACGAACAAACCAGTTGCAAATATACCTTTTAGCGTGCAGCATGATATGACTAGGCTTTTCATGAAATGACGGATTTCACTATCAGCCTACGACATATACAAGATGTCTCATAACTAAGGGGCAAATACAGTAACAGGAGATAGTAGACTTAATATAGATGTAATTTATGTTTAAGAACGCACGGTTAATTTTCAATGAATATGTTATGTTAAGAACGGTGTTTATTTAGGTAAATGTTTCTTGCTATCTATAGCATTTAAACTAATTGAAATATCGAGAATAATGAAGTACAACTTTTTTACGTATAAAAGATCCCTCTTTTATAATTTTAGGTAAAGCGGTGAGAAATGTGAGAGACAAAAAATATATGCGAGAATTTATCAAACTCATATTGTGTAGCTCGCGTTCTCTAGGAGGTAAGTATCCTCTTTTTTGCTCTCAAAAACATAACTACACCAAATTTAATTCATATCCGCTTAACATCAAATCATCGCCAATTTTATAAAGTAAATATTTACTTTGATCACCTTTAACCGTATAAGAAATGAAATGAAATAACATATTTTTAAGTCCACTATATCCTATTAACTTCAGACTTCAACAGAGATGCGGCGATTTAATATTAGAAGCATCCTTGGGTGCTGATTAGCGATAATTATGCCATCTAGTTTAAACCTCTAGTTTGTAGACTAGTACGCTACTGCTATTTATACTGAAACACTATGACTATCGACACTAGATGACGCCTGGCGTTGCATATTTTCGACAGTCCTTAAATTTGAACTTTTTGCTTCCTTTCTATCGTCGGATCCTAGCCTCACTGATGAGCCATGATATGGCGAAACGCGTCTAGGGATGGATCTGACGAAATGAAAGGAAAAACCCACCCTCTACTTCTGAATAATGTATTACCTTAAATGCCTGGTTATTGGAGTAAACGATGAATCTATATTAACAATGTTAATATTTTGCATAAACATTCCAGTAAAGAGCATTCCAATAAGTCCAGGTAAGTTAGTGAGGCTCAATAACCATCCTCCAACTTTTGCTCCGAGGCAAAGAATTAAAAGTTGAAAGAGCTTGCCGCTGGGTGGCGCAGCAATTTCACCTGGAAGGAAGAATGATTTTATTTTACTAACTTAAGTAATCTAACAATAAGACACTGATAAATAATTAACGACTATGTTTATACAACCAATTTAAAAACAAAAATTCAATCACTATTTCTGTAAATTAACTCAGACACCAGATTTTAAATACAGTGTGACCAGTAAAGTCCGCATCATATGGGATTTTTTTTATTAATACCTTTATTCGAAATTTGACTTTGGCATTAAGTTCTGCTTCGATCGAGATAAAAATTAAGCAAAACAATAGTAGTCACGTGATTCGCATTATCTGTCAAATTTTAATTTTTTCCAAAAAATAATTCAAAAGCGGGGTTATTTCTGAAAGTATCGAAAAAAGTTATTAGAAAAAGTTTTTTTAAATGCAGTTTCTAGCCCACGTGCAAAATTTTAGCTGCATAAGATAATTCTGATTTTTACCCATATTTTGTAAATTGCACCACTTTTGCAAAATAAGACTCAACGCAACCTACATAAAACTTATTAGTTTTGACAATGCTTTATTTCAGATACATTATCTTTAAAGTAGCGCCATATTAAATGTGTGTTTTTCAACAAACTCAAAATTGGGCTATTAAAATTTGGTCGCATGTGATGCAAAGTTTATTTGTTTTTGACCCTGTATAAGGTAACTTCATAAAATAAGTATTTTTAAAAACGTAGTTTGTGTCTGAAAGTAATACACCTTAATATTAAGACAAAAAAGAACACAGTGTCATCAAGTGTCCATTAAGTGGAAAATAAATTTTAGTGGTGGGTAAAAAATCAAAGTTATCTTATGCAGCTGAAATTTTTTAAATGGGCTAAAAACTGCATTTCTCATAACTTTTTTCGATATTTTCAGAAAAAACCCTACTTTTGAATTATTTTTTGGAAAAAAATTAAAATTTGACAGATAATGCGAATCACGTGACTACTATTTTTTTGCTCAATTTTTATCTCGATCGAAGCAGAACTTGATGCCAAAGTCAAATTTTGAATAAAGCTATGAACAAAAAAATCCCATATGATGCGGACTTTACTAGTCACACTGTATACCTACGCAACTACACCTTTTCCAAATGTATTTCAGAAAGCATCGAATGTATTTCAGTACAGTCAAATGCAGTTCCGAGACCGTCAAATGTATTTCAATATAGTCAAATGTAGATTGGAAACCGTCAAATGTATTTCAGTATAGTCAAATGTAGATTAGAAACCGTCAAATGTATTTCAGTATAGTCAAATGTAGATTAGAAACCGTCAAATGTACTTTAGAATAGCCAAATGTATTTCAGAATAGTCAAATGTATTTTAGAAAGCATCAAATGTATTTCAGAAAGCGTCAAATGTATTTTAGAATATTCAAAAGTATTTCATAAAGCGGTATTTGTAAATATTCAGCGTGAATTATACGCAATTATATACCTAAAATATACATTAAATTGGATACTTTCCGAAATACATTTGATAATTTCCGAAATATATTTGATGCTCTCTGAAATACATTTAATGCTTTCTGAACTACATTTGACTCTTCTAAAATACATTTGATACTTTCTAATTTACATTTGACTATACTGAAATACATTTGATGATTTCTGAAGTACATTTGACTATTCTGAAGTACATTTGACGGTTTTTGAACTACATCTGACAATTCCGAAGTACATTTGATGCTTTCTGAACTACATTAGACTATTCTGAAATACATTTAACGCTTTCTGAAATCCTTTTGATGCGTTCTGAACTACAAATGAAAAAGGTGTAGTATGTTACTGAAAATATTTGATATTTGCACAGCGTGCTGCATATTGTGTGAGAAAAAACTTTGAGGTAAAAGCATTTTTCTTACAAAAACATAGATTCATCATCATTTCAAAAAAATATATCTATTTTATTACAGATCGTTAATAACGCTTAGAGAACGATCGTAAATTATGCTCAGATAACCTTTCCTAGGACTTTTTGTTTATGTGTAAAATTTATTGTAATAGGTCAAGAAAGTCCTTCAAAAATTTTGGATATAAACTTTTATAACCCCTTTTCATCCCAAAGCAGACGTTAAAAAAAATAAGGAACAAGTGCTTCATTCATGTGTTAGGACTATTTATGCTTTACAAGAATATCTGGCAAAAAATAATTTTTCAATAGGAACGTTTGTACACACTTTTTTTCACACCCTTTAGTGATTTAAAAAAAAATACGAATTTCATTATAGATATGCGTGGCAGATTATTTTTGTAAATAAAAAAAAAGTGACAAAAAAAATTATGTCAATAGAAACTTTTAAAAGGATGGTACCTTTTCACCTTTTTAGGGACCGATTTTGAAAGCAATAAGAAATACATATTTTATTAATTGTTCATTAGAATATTTATGCTGAGTTTCAAGAAATGGTAATCAAAAATAGGTTTTCCAAAATAAACTTTTATATCTAGCCCTTTTGCCACCCTCTAGGATCAAAATTTTCGTAAATGTTGGTTTTTTCCAAGCAAAGAATTTGTGATTTTATACTTATAACTTTTTCTCTAACGGTTGCGTTGAAAACTTACCCCCTCTATTTCCACCCCCTAGGGGCAAAATTTCCCGAAACATCAATACCCGTACTTGCTTATTTTAACAGAATAAGCATATTTTAAGATTGACTTACCAACAATGATGTACAAAATACACCAAGCCACCACTCCTATTACGATAAGGGCCAACATTCTCGCGAAACTTCCATAGTCTGGACAAAAAGGATAAGGGCAAAGGGCTGACCAGTATTTAGGTTCCCATGTCTCGGGAGTCGATTCTTTTGATCTACATTTTAAACAGAAGGCATACCACCATGACCTAAAAAATTGAAAACTGTAAATATGGAATATAATCTTCTGTTGATCACTAATAGATCGGTAATTTTCGTAGAAACTGTTGCTGCCTCAAGGGGAAATTTTTACAATTTACATTTTTTTCATGAATTTTCTAGAAAGAAAATATTAAGTGAGTTTTTCATGGGCATTCTCTACAGAATCAATTATACAAATATTTAAAATTCTTTTTGACACTACGGCCCTGGAAACCTTAGGGTAAATTACTGAACATAATATAATCTAATATGGAAAAAAAAAGAAAAAATAAAAGTCTTCCTCCACAAAATGTAATAGAATAAAATCTCTTTAGGGAGCTCTACATGTTTCGAACGTAGAAACGTTCATCATCAGGAGACAGAAACTATATTTAATGCTGATGGTTTCAGCAGAAGAAAAAATGGAGGACATTAATGGAGCTTTTATGGAATTAAAGAATTAACCTGTAGAAGAGATATAATATGAAGAAATTGATAAAAGTTGAAACATACTGAGTATGTGAGAAGTCAGTAAAGGGAGTCTAAACCACTTCTCACAAACTCAGTATGTTTTAACCTTTATCAATTTCTTCATACAGGGTGGCCCTTTAGTGTGGCAAAGTACAATAGCTCCGTTACTATTTCCCTGTATATTTTTACGGAGGGGTAAACCGCAGTCCCAAATCTTGCACACTAATTCCAAGTAATACCACTAATTCCACTAATTCCATGACTAATTCCTCTAATTCCACGACTAATTCCACTAATACCACTAATTCCAATACTAATACCACTAATTCCAATACAAATATCACTAATTCCACCAATTTCTCTAATAATTCCACTATTTCCACTGGTAAAATTAGACATTATAAAAGAAATATGTAATAGTCAAGCCTTGGTTTAGATACAGACATAAAAACACCTTATTTATAGGAAATAAAAACTGGTTGCGCCTACTAATTATTTTAAAAACCATGATATGTCTCTATCGATACATTGAAAATCGAGACATTACCAGTTAGTAGTTTCGATATGTTTTATGGTAATATTATTTAAAACTTTAAAACTAACCAAATATAAACCAAACGATAAATTTTAAATTTACATAAATATTGAAACTTACTAAATCTCAAAGCTTTAATATGTAGACAGCTAAATGTGTAGAATCTGCTTAAATAATAGTAACAATTTTACTGGACATCTGACCTGACATACACAATATTTTAGATACCTCCGAGGATTCTTTTTTCACTGGCTATGGTTAAATAAATAAATTAATTTCATGTAAAGTCAATTTAGGTAACTAGACTTTTATTATGTTTCAGGAAAACTTTTTTTATTATAGCGGCAAGCTTTAAGGCTCGCTTTAAGGTGAATTTTCATGCATCTGATACGTTGATCCGTCGGCGCTGATTGGTCATTATATTTTGACGCCAATTTTTATCCGAAAAGTTTACCATTTCATCTGTCATCGGACAGAGTTAAAATAAATTTTTCCGAAAATCGATCGGAAATATTAACATTTTTGTACTGTACGGGAATGTTTATTTCTGTACTTTGCTTTATTTCCATACAAAACCAATATTTCCTTTATTTAAGGATAAATGATTATACTAATGCTTATTTTAAAATTATAACAGTTGATTGTAATAACTTCCGATCGATTTTCGGAAAAATAGTATGTATACCTCGTAGGAAAAGCCACATTCCCAACATTTGTGACCAGGGATAAGACCAATCACAAACAATTCGTATCATCGGATAAAAATGCAAAAAAATTTAAATTCCATACATTTTCTGACCAATCAAAAGCCGTAAATTTAGCCAATGGGATGACCTTCATATCAACGTATCGACGGATATCGGATGCATGAAAATTCATCTTTATTCGTAAGTAGCAACTTATATATTTTTATTTTAGTGTAGTATACATTTTACTAGACTGTTGTCATATTTTCTCAGTGTATTATCCCGGCCAAGTGTCTAATATTTATAGCACAAGGTCATAAATATTACCAACGCAACATCAATGGCGCCGACACGTTTTGTCACTCCTGGTTTCTGCTTGTAAAGTAGCAACGCCGCACCCCTGCAAGATGACCATGCCTGTTAAGAACGTCGATGATTGGATGTGGGAAAACGGCGGCGTTGCGCTGGCCACCACTTAAGTTTTTGTGTGATATTGCCAGAAATATGGATGCCAGACTACATAAAAAATCGTTTGTGATATCAGTAATTGCCCAACTAATTCCACTAATTTTAGTACTAATTCCACTAATTCCATCAGTAATACCACTAACTCCAGCAGTAATACCACTAATTCCACTACTTCCCCTAGTAATTCTACTAATTCCACCACTAATTCCACTAATTCCAGAGAATTGTACACCAAAATTCCACTGCGGTTTACCCCTCGATTTTTACATTTTTAAATTCCACAAAAAATTACAATTATTTTTTATTAAATGCATTATTAGTCTGTACTTTATAGTTTCCGAGATATTGACTCTCGAAAAGTGACATTTTTGAACTTTGACAAATTCTAACTTTCTAACAGTACGTCTTAGAGCAAAACGGCATACATGTCCCTATCTTCAATTTTTATTATCTTCTCAAAAAAAATCAACTTCCAGTTAAACCGGAACAACTATATTTCCTGCTTTCGAGTAACATCCGGTTTAACCGGAAGTTGATTTTTTTTGGGAAGATAATAAAAATTGAAGATAGGGACATGTAAGCCGTTTTGCTCTAAGACGTACTGTTAGAAAGTCAAATTTCAAAAATGTCACTTTTCAAGAGTCAATATCTCGGAAACTATAAAGTATAGACTAATAATGTATTTAATAAAAAATAATTATAATTTTATGTGGAATTTATAAATGAAAAAATATACAGGGTGTTCCGTTTGAAAAAAGTGCATTTTTTATTGTTCTGCTTTTTTGAACCACCCTATAGAGTTAAAAATAATTTTACGTTATAAGTCACTGCCCTTCAACTTTTGCATTAATATTTTTAATGTATTTGAAATAGTAACGGAGCTATTGTACTTTGCCACACTAAAGGGCCACCCTGTATATTATGTCTCTTCTACACAATTTTTTATATCCATAAAAGCTCCAACTCCATTTTCTTTTCTGCTAAAACAATCAGCAATAAATAAGTTTTCTGTCTCCTGATGATGAACTTTTCTGAAACATGTAGAGACCCCTAAAGAATTTTTATTCTACTAAATTTTGAGGGGGAAGACTTTTAGTTTTTAGAAGAGCCAAAATAAAAAGTTTACGAAAAAATATTTTATATTGCAGTAATAATAATATTTTATCTTTTGATAAAAGAAACAACTTTTGTAATTTTCCCATTTTTAAAAGTTTTCACATCATGTTTTTTTGGACTCGGAACAGCACGGGAGAAAACTAAAATTCAAAGAAGCGGTTTTCATGAATCAAAATACTCATATAGTTAGTAAACTAAGTATAGATATCCCCAATATCTGGAACCCTCTTCTTGTCTAAAACCAACAGCTCAAACTGTTCACTCCAATAAGCACGTAGGCGGGGTCATCAAGCTTCATTACACATAGATAGTATTTAAGACAGTAGCCTCTCTTACAATTATAATTTAGTTTACACTTGAAAACGGTTAGAGATACTAACTAACCGAAACGTTGTGTTAAGCAACAAAATAAAGACATTGAAAGTCCGACAAGGTAATTTTTTTGATATCATAGTATAAGATAATAATAGAACAAAATTCTATCAAATTAAAATATTGAAGTATTCTGCTGTCAAAACTTGACTTTCACACTTATCTAACAATTTTTTGGATCTGTTGTGGTAAAAAGTGTATATATCTAACTTCAATTTAATAAGTTAATAATTAAAATATGCAAATAAAGGAAATAAAAAATACAAAATGGTTTACCTTGGATTATCGTCTCCATTGTCCGAAAATCTGGTTTTTGATTTCTGCGAGACAGTTGACATTTGAGAGATACTTCTAGATAAATTCTTCACTTTTGTTTTTCCATTCAACTGCACATCAGTCTCTGAAAAAAATATAGGTACATTAATAAATTATGTTTGTTATTATCTCCAGCTATGACAACTGATATCTTGGATCAAGCTGTCAATTCAGCAAGTTTTTATTACATATTTAACCATAAATTAGGTATGAAAATTGTTTATCATAACTCATAAGTAGACATGCCTCTGCATAAAATTAATTTCACGAGTGTATAATATAAGCTGTTTCGGACAAAATCACATTTTTAATATGCTACCTACATAATATCTATTAGCATACTAATCCAGTACAAGATAAACTGTCATAATTTCATATACAAAATATGGACACACGCAAAACTGTATAGGTAGGTAGTTACTAGAGCCGATACTGTTGGAGAAAGGAGTACACAAATCGAACAAAGTGTACCTACCTATTATTTTTGTTTATTGTAAATAAACAAAAATCTCATAATTCCATGTACTGATATATTATATGCCATTGTCTGGAGCCTATTAATATTAAATAAAATTGGTGAAGAGGTGGATGTTTGTTAATGCCAAAACTTTTGTTTCTTTTAACTTTCTTCGCAAACGAAAGTAGATTAATCGTAACTATTTCACTTATTACTTTCGGACCAATGAGATTTCACAAAATGGGTGTTTTTTTAAACTTTTACGGCGATAAAACCACTTTCCTAATGACAGAAATACCCGAAAAAACCACTAGTAGTTTTCTCCGTAACTTTTTGCTGTCAACATTCAAAAATTTGTTTAGTTGGTAAGGTAAGCGAACGATAATTAAATCAATTTTCATGTTTTTAATTTTAAATTAAAAAAGTTTTGACAGAAAAAATCAACTTGAAATTGAATCGGCAGGGAAAATACAAGACCTAAAAACACAAAAAAACAAATAAATCCATTTGGCAACAATTGTGGTACAAGAAATGATATATTATTAACCAAGGTTTGGGCAGCTATACGATTATCGCCCGAGCGACGAATTTAAATCGCGAGGAGCAGAGCATACAAATTAAAAAGATGGCACGGTCTGTAAATTGGATAATTTTTGTACCTACAAGTTTGTCCGAGGATAGGTCAGATAAATTTTTTTTATCAAGATAACCTGGCACTGGTACGAGCATCTATCTTTGGCTCGTTAGTTAAGGCAGTAGAAAATCGAAATGTAGTTTAATTTATTTTCTCTATCAATTCTGTAGACACACTTCACCATGAACATCTGTTTATTACAATTTTACTACTATAATAATAATAATTTCAAATGATTTCAATATTACATTCTTGATGTTTTGTTTATTGACTTTATAGTTTTTGTTAGTTTGTTGTAGTTGTAGGGTTCTTTTGTACCTAATGAGATAATTATTTAAATTCTGTACTAATAGTGTTCTATAATACATATACCTATTATATTTAATTTATCTTTATCCACAAATTAAACGAAAATTAAACAGATCTCTATTACGCGTTAAAAAAAAAGAATATTCTTTTATTATACCGTATTTTTACTTTAATAACAAGCAGTCTTAATTTCCAAGACTAAGAAATTCATAATCTAAACAATTTTATTTTAAAAATTTGATATGATAAATAAATCGCGTTATAACATTTGCACGTGCACTATAGGGGTACGTTCAGAGAGTCGCGCGACGACGCGCGTCGCTGCAAACGCCTGTCTACTTGCTTATAAAGCGGTCTTTACACTTGGCACTTGGGGGGGGGGGGGGGGTTGTAAAGGGGTATATGTCCTAAATCGACAATTTTGGGAAATTGAGTTTAAAGTTTTAATACTCGCGTTTGGATAACGGTTTTTTTTTAAACTCAATTTTTAAATTAAAATAGGCATTTCTTGATCCTTAATACATTGTATATAGCAGTAATTAAAATAAAATAACCATTATGAAAAAAAATATTACTTATACCCATTTACACATGAAAAATTCTAAAAAAACTTACATATACCTCTTTACACCAATTAAATAAAATTTTGCTACTGTACTTTCTTCAAAACTGTATTAAATATGAAAAGAAACAAATGATAATAAACGCAGAATTCAAAAACAAAACTTATTATTATTTTTATTCATCGCTCGACTCATTATCATTTAATTATACCATTTTCCTCAATAAAAGGCCAAACAACTTTTTACGGGAGAGGGAGATAAATATACTTATATCCCTTTCCACAAATAATTTTGTTAAAATTCAATTCGTTAGTAGACTTTAACAAATCTTAATCCCCTTTTCACAAAAAAATATACATTTTCTATAGTTTTTCCACAATCAAAAATGGCACATATTTAAGGCTTAAATGACATATCTCTTTTCCCAGGGGTAGATAATGAATTTATAAGTATTGTGGGCGACATCTCAATTTTGAAAATTTTCGACTTATATCCCTTTACCCCCCCAAGTGCCACTTGTGAAGTTCTTCGTAAAGTCGGTAGCAATGTAGAACTTCACAGGTGCGAAGACCGCTTTATAAAGATTCAGAGAACAAATACTACGATTACTCACAGAAAAAAAGGGTTTGTTCGATAACTACAGCTGTTTTTTTGCTACATATGAATGGCCGAAGCGTGAAAAAGAAAGCGACGTTGCCGCTTTCATTGTCACCATGAAACTAAAATAAGTAGGTACTAAATACAATACAGTGCCTGTTATTAAATACCACATAATATTTGTTTTATTTAAACAAAAATCTTCTACCTATAGTATTTGATTAACTTTTGTAATTTATCTGCAGTATACTTTTAGAACGTGTATTTTATTAATTTTATGAATGTATTAGCTGACTTAACAGTAAGTTTGATAATAGCAGTTCTTTTGAGGCATGTGTTAAGTATAGCGGACCATACAGCCATGGTATAATAGGTCGATATAATATGTACTCTGATACAGCTAACCAGGCAAATTGTGAACGATAGAATTTTTGATTTCTTTTAAATGTAAATAATCTAGTCAATTCTATAACAGGTTTTTAGTATTTATATTTAAGCACCTAATTAAATTATATTTATACATATCAATTATAATAATTAAAATCATGTGTTACGTTGAAATTGCTCAACATTTAAAAGGGTTTGTCGTCAGATAACTATTTTTATTGTTTATTTTTTACCAAGTGCGGTATTCCCATGAAATTAGACAGAATTTTAAAAAATAACAATACTGCAATACGTATATATCGTCAATTAAATATTTTGTAGATTAGATCAGTTAAAATTTATAAAATAACAAAAGTGGCAGATTTTTTTCCATATTTTGATGGGATGGGAGATTAATAAAAATGAGAAATTAAGTAGTTAATGGTGGTGTGCGATGGAGTGCCGTAAAACCAAATTTTAATTTCAAATTAAAGAAGTTTTTATTTTCATTTTACATAAGTTTTCAGCTTAAGGTGGAATTATATAACATTTAAAGAAAATCAATAGCGTCGTTACATTATTTAGGTAGTATCTGATATATTACAAAAATAGCAATTTATTTCATTGCTAATTTTGGGAGAATTGTATATTGAAACAACAATGACATAATAATGTTAAAAAAAATCTTACACGATATTTTTCGCTCTACAATTCTCCTAAAATAATTTATAAACTTCCTTAATATTTATTTAATATGTCAATTATTACCCAAAGAATATGCAGTCGATATTGATTTTATTTAAATTTTGTGTTAAAGCTAGAAAAATAAATAAATCTACGCAAAATAGCTTATAGGTTGGCAAGCATGTTGATACTCCCACCTTAAGAGTAAATACTAGTAAAATATTAACCCTTCCGTTATTTCGTTTATTTTTTGTTTCCTCCACAAATTGGTCGTATTTGTCGTTTACCTACAGTTTTATTTTTAAAAATAATTGATAAATTAATAAAACGAAAACCAACGAAATTGGCTCAAATTTGCCCGTATTTATTTTTTTGCTTTTACTAATTTATAAATGCAACGCTTTTAACGTAAAACTAGCGGTAATTGTATTCCAAACATGGGATGGGTATTTGGCCGATTTTTGCATTAAAGGAAGAAGTTACGACATATTAATCAAAAAAAAGAAATGGAAAATGCGTTACTGCTCTTCATGTTATTTTCTTCTTGGAGTCTATAGTGTCTGGGTATTTAAGAAGACAATATACGTACCTAAAGCTAAATTGTCAATTCCATTTATGCATGTAATAATAGTTCCAGGTTTAATTTTATAACGATCGATTGCATTGAATGTATTCATTTGATCCACATGGGCGTCTGTAGGACTATACGATTTCTTCTCAGACATATCTTAGCGCTGAAACAAAAAAAATATTAAGAAATAGTCCATGCTTAAACTGGAGTTGAAAGTATGGGAATGAAAGAAAACCAAAATTCTTGCTTCACAAATTTATAAGAATAAAGATTACTTTTTTGTCAGTCTCGATATATTTCGAAAGTAGGAACGTTCATCATCAGGAAACAGAAAAAGGTTTTGCTGATGGTGTTACCAAAAGAGATAATGGTAGATGGTATCGAACCTTAATTGAGTTTTTATAAAAGATAAAATGGTATAACATAAATGATTAGTGAAGAAAAATTGTCAGCGAACTAACCCCCATATATTCTATAAAAACTCGTTTACCAACGATGCCGTCTAATAACTACTCTTGTTAGAGAGTTCTTAACGATTTTCTGAACAATAATCTGAAAAATTGCAGTCTGTAACGTTGTCGTCACCACTTACTAGTCAACGACTGCCGGATGCCCGCCTGGCCGGATGTTTGTAAAATCATGCAAATAATAATGCAAGACATACGTTTATATTATAATCAAAATGTATACATTTTGCTGGTCCGACTATGTTTGTCCTTTTTTATCTTAAAGTAAAAAAAGAAATCAAACAATATGAACGAATAATGAGCACTAACCTCAACCTCTATTCGTTATTGTTGTTTTGGTTTTTTATAATTTTATTATTTTGGAATTTGATTAAAATTAAGATGAAATAAAAATTAAGAGAATGAGAAGCACCAAAACCACTAGACAGTAGTATGCCATTTAAGAGTTGATGGCCAGGGCCGTCGAGAGCCAGGTCAGGCCCGGGGGCTGTGCAGCATTCTGGGCCCACTCCTAGGGCTGTCAGATTTAAAATAATAGCCAGTGGCAGGTTGTGATTTATTAACTTGGGGGTGCACTAAAAGGCCGTTGCAGGCGAAATGCGCCGCAGGCGAAATTTTTTTAAGACCACGCTCAAATTTGGTCAATAATTTTTAATAAATATTTTAAAAATTTATGATTACCTACTTATTTTATTGAAAATGAAATAAGATAAAAAAAAAAGGCCAATTTATTTTTCATTAGTGGGTACATTGTTTAAAAGTAAAGTTCATTCTTCTGTTTTTATTTGCAGCCAACTTATCAATAATAACAATAAAGTCCCTAGATTTACACTCTGTAGTCTGTGTCAAGTTAATTTAAAGTTAAGGTCTTCCCTCAATTTTAATTTCAATTTTTTGCTCAATACTTAATGAGCTAAAATTGTTTCTCAAATATTCCACATTCATAGTCGTTTTGGCATTAAAACTGTTCATTTTTATTAAAATAAGTCTCTACTACCCCAAAATAATAACAAAAATATAATTTTTAAATAAGAAATCCTTTGTTGGTCAATTCTAAAATGTACAAAATTTTCGGGTAGGTTCTCCAAAAAAGATGAAAGTTTTATAAATTCTTCGAATAAGAAATCGATGTTAACACAAATATTGGGCCGGAGGGGCTAGGACAAAATGCATCGATATTTAATACTTAGAACATTAATTATTCGCCAACTCGCCTAATTTACATACCTATGTAATGTTTACAAAGTAATTTTTTATCAACAGAGATTTTATATATTTTTTTTATAATTTATCATATTTTTTTAACTGCGCAGCCCGAGCACGAAAAGATACTACACTAAAAGATACATGGGCCCGGGAAATTTGCCCCTCTCCCCCCAGCCTTCCCTCTTGTCAGCCCGGTTGATGGCAAATAAGTCTATTAAAAAACCCACGAATTCTCTGAGAAAACTACGCATTTTTGCCGTCGTCTGGGGAACCTGAAAGGGATCGTTGGAATTTCGTATACCTAACTGCCGATTTGAAAGTATGTTCTGCCTTCTGCAATAAGCAAAAAATGAAAAAGGACGAAGTTATGTTGATGCATACCTTTATTTTAACTAGTCTAGTATAACTATTAATTTGTCGGCGCATTCGTGGTGTTTTCAATTTCCATAATTATCGCCGAACAAACCCAGAAAAAGTGAAAACAAACACAAACACCAAAGAAAAAAGTAAAAACAATATCAAAAATGCAAAGGTTATGTTTTAACGACTTTCAACTCTTGGGTTGCTGTTAAAGGGACGACTACAATTTACCGACTTATTGTTTGTTAACAAACTTCCAAAATTTACAGAATACCTTTTTTAAATGTTATCGTTATTTCACGACTCTCCGGCCGTAACGATAGGTAACAATGTCGTTAAGAGTTAGTGGGGTAAGTGTGTAGAAAAATATTTTAAAACATATTTTGTTTAGTAAGAACAGTTCAAACCAACTCAACGGAAGGGAAACAAATAAAACTTGTTAGCCATTATTAAAATTGTTTTCTCAAGAAGTAAATTGATTTAGTCTTGTTGAGTTAGAGAAGATAAAATTCATTTCTAATTGAAATAAAAAAAAAAAATTTAAATAGAAGATTGGTGTACTGAGTGTTGCTAGGACTATAGGAAATTTTTTATTTTGACTCATATACGTGTAGTTATTTTTTTAACTTTGCCGATCAATTGGTGAAAAAGGGAACTTACTCTCAGTTAAGTGCAGCTTGTAAATTAAAAATCGGAGTTAGTTCTTTTTAATACACAGCAATTTAATTCTATTTTATTGTATATCAGTGGCACAAAAACGGTTTTTATCAATGTATTAAACTTTTCCGTTGCAAAATAGAAATAATTTATTCTATGTTCCTTAAAGATCTTCTTAAAACTTAGTGACAGTTAAAAAAAACTTACCTCTTTAAACGATATTTCCAGCCTTTTTATAAAAATAATATTTGAACTGAACAAAACCTGTTTGTTGCCACTACTAAGTGTCTGAATTATCTGATTTATTATTTTATAGTCGATAAGCGCTAATTAAACACAATCTACTTAAAATCCATTAAGCAGTGGCACTCAATCAGTATTAAAATATATAACCAATATTCGAATAGCACAACATACGTTAGGCATGTGACTTTAAAACGTTTTTATATTATAAAAAAATTGCACGAGGTTTCCCAAACCAGGGGTCAACGTACAATGTTGAATAGAATTTAAAGAATGGGCTGGGCTTTTAAAACGTCTGTAATGTAAAAAAAAAATATGAAATTATGTTATTATAAAAAGCACGCCTATTATTTTGTTTACAGTGCTGTGTGGGAAATCCGATAATAATATCGAGAAAAAATATTTAGCTGCAAAACTATTTATTTTTGTAGTCGTAAAACATTTCCCATCAACACTTAACCGAATATCCGGGTAACAACAAAAAACGTTAAATATGGAATGGAAGGGATGGCATTCATTGTCTGCTTTTAGGCTCCTTTTATACTAGGATTCTAAATCTCGGATTCCGGAATCTCGGCTTCACATAACGTAGCGCTTAAGCAAAGCATTTAGACGGGCGTCTTCTCGGAAACAAAATCGCGATTCTAAATTTCGGAATCGCACTAATTTCAGCCGCCCGGCTACGGGATTCGAATCGGCGACAGGTCTAGCATTGGTTTATATGTAAGGTCTCATTTTCACTGCGATTCTCGTTCAGTAGCCTCTTGCCAGCTCCGTATTAAGGGTCGTTTCTGTTAGGTCTACGAATAAAGAATTCAATATGGATGTTTCAAAAACTCTTTTCGAAGCTGACAAGTTCATATCGTCAATACAGGCACGTCCAAGCTATGGGACACTTCGGCAGAAGAGTATTCGAATAAAACAATAAAACAGGCACACTGGCACTGGGTAGAAGTGGCTAAAGACATTTTGTCTTTTAAGATATTGTGTAGCTCGTCAAAAGACCGAATTGACATTTGGAAACAGTTAAAAAATTTCTCGGAGTGTTCTCCTAAATTTTTATACGTAAAACGTATCCTCTTGCTGTATTACGTTCGCCGATTATTGGATGAACCCAGATTCTACGCTTCCTAAGTTTTTTCTTTTTTGTACACACGATCTGATAATAATATAGCAACAGCGCTTCTTCTACTGCATTCATTTTAACACTGAACAGAAGCGTGCGGCCCTGGAATTAATCGCCTCGCCACCGAATTGCCGAAACTGCGCAAGATTAGGAAAGTATGCATTTCGAATCTCGTTAAAATTCATGTGAGATTCTGAATCCCAGATACTCAATCTCGCATTTAGAATCCCAGTATAAAAAAGGAACAATCCGGACTCCCGTTCGGTTCGGGCAAACAAATTTGAGGGGTCGCATTTTGGATTTGACAAAAAGTCGAACTCGTAATTAGACCATTGATCTATCGAATTTTTCTTTGAGCATTATGATGCGAGTCATGTTTGGTCTTTATATTGTTTTTTTCTACGAGCGTGTGCAAAGTTAGACTTTTCACACCCATTTCAGTGTGAAAAGTTTTACTTTAACGCACTAGTGTGAAAAGTAAATTACTTTTCACACGCCGCGTAAAAAGTCTAACTTTTCACAAGCTCGTAGAAAAAATCTTGTATGATATACGTAAGAAAATATCTTGTTTAAGGCACTCATATGAATTGCGAAACTCGCTTCGCTTGTTCCGCAAATTTTCATATGCGTGCCTTAAACGAGTAATTTTCACACTTATATCATAATGTAAATTGAATTGAAAAAGACACAAAGTCACATTTATATCATAAATTGCTATTATTCCACTGCTAAACATTCTTTCAGTCCCATAACTAAGGGACCATAGAACAATGGGAGATTGAGAGGACTTGTGTATGTTTCGTTAAGAAAGGTGTTTATTTTAATGGTTTTGCCATCTAGCAGTTTAACTTAAATATCCCAAAAACTAAATGAAATATCGGGGTAATTGAAGTACACATTTTTTTCGTATAAAAGACCCATCCTTCATAATTTGATGTGAATCGGTCCTCAGATGTGAGAAACAAAAAATTGATGCGAGAATTTACCAAACTCATATTGTGTAATTATCGTCCTCTAAGAGGTTTAATTAGAACATCGTTTTTCTTGTCCTTAAAAACACCTTAAATTTAATTCATATCTGCTTAATCATTTTTAAATAAGTGCCTACTTTTTAAATAAAAGATATTTTTACTTTTGTATCTATTTAATCGTTTATATTTTATCATAAAAAATTAAGCTTAAATGACCTATTTTCATGTCAACTATCTCCTGTTACTGTAGAGTAAGGCTCCTTAGTTGTGGGGCACCTTGCAAAAGTTGCATATACGAGTATTATTGAGTTTTTAAATCAAAATCATTTGAATAAATAATAATTTGACATAATTAGCTGATTGACATACTATTTTAAGAAATTTTAAACATACCTAAAATAATCATTTTATACGTTTCCAGTTGCCATATTGCACAATTATGTGCATCTCTCTTTACTACTTTCATTCGATAAAGACAGATTCTGTAAGCTGTTGTGTATCCCAAAACTTTTTGATAATATAGAAAAAAGAAAATCACAAAGTCTTTCTCTACAATCTTTTATTCAAAAAAACTAGGCGAACCTAGAATGAGTTATAATAGAATTGAATCGACATGTGTCGAGTGTAGAAACACTCATCATCAGGAAAACGAAGTAAATGGTACAAAGCTGATGTTATTAGCAGTAGAGAAAATAACAAGTGAAACTATATAATATAAGAACGAAAGAAAAAACTCAAAGTCTTCCTCCACAAAGTTTAATAATAAAATTATTTAATATAGTCTCTAGATGTTTCGAACGTAGTGACGTTCATCATCAGGAGACAGAAAATAAAACTTAGTGCTGATGGTTTTAGCAGGAGAGAAAATGGTGTCGAACCTTAATGGAGCTTTTACAGAATTAAAAATTAGATATGTAGATCAAACATAATATAAAGAAATTGATGAAATTTAAAAACATACTGAGTATGTGAGAAGTCAGTTAGTAAGGTCTTAACCAACCAAATGAACTGGGGGGGGGAAGAAAAAATCTTTTCTAAAAAGATGTCGAAGAATATTTAAAATTTTTTTTATGAAAACATTATTAGGTAGGAAATTGTCATTGTGAGGACAAAAAATTACATGTAGGTAATGAATGTTTCATTCAAGAAAATTTGTTTAGTGGGGTACTGAGGTTTCAAACTCAGTAACCCCGCAGGTTTTTAATTTAAAATTGGTAAAGATCATTAAAAAATTGAACATTTCAGAAATTAGAAGAAAAGTAGATGTTCACGCCCACGTGCTTGGAACCATCAGCACTAAGTTTTATTTTCTGTCTCCTGATGATGAACGTCACTACGTTCGAAACATGTAGAGACTATATTAAATAATTTTATTATTAAACTTTGTGGAGGAAGACTTTGAGTTTTTTCCTTCGTTCCTATACTTTCAACTCCACTTTAAGCATGGACTATTTTTTCAAATATATAATATAAGCCTTAATGGAGCTTTCAGTGGTAAACACGAGGAGTGAAAACACTTTTTATAATGAAAAGACTTAATGCAATAACTTTTTATTGCACAAGTCAAATTTGTGAAATAAACAATTAAATAATTTCCAGTCAAGAAAATCTTGGTTAAGTAATATTTCGAAAACCACAGCTCCAAAAATAATTTGATTACAGATTTATTAATCAGAGAATTTTTCTGCACAATTGAAATCCTGTTTAAACATACGTTCTTGAACACCCTGTATATTTTTTTTGCAAAACTAAACAATATTCAAGGTAATTCACGGTGGATGATACGTTAGACGTCTATGGCGAACTAGGTAGCGAATTGTTCTGAAAATTTGGTCATGTACATAAACGAACATGCTCTATTTACCTAAAATATTTTTGACGATACGATATTGCCATTTCAACCAAAAATAAGTAGCAACTTTGATATTTTAAATGGAACGCCGCGTTTCGAACTCCCAATTAATTTCCTAACAACTTTCTCTAACCCATACCTCTATCAGCATCAAATATTGGTCCCATGTTTATTTTAGGACGGATTTTCTTGCATTAGTACTTTTTTTCATACATTAGATACGTCAAGGTTAAATTTACAAATAAAAATATTTTGTTTACCATCCCTACCTTAGATATTATAACTTTTAAAATCAGCACTTGAATTAACTATTTATTATAAACTAATCACTTTTTAAATTTAATTCTAAAAACAGAGACACCTTTTTTTATAATGCATTAAACGTGTTTCCCAAATTGTTTAACGATAAAACGAATATTCATCAACAACCATTAAATATACTACTAAAACGACAATGACTTCGTTCTTCGTTTTAATAAGTTCCATTACTGAATACTTTCCTCTCAAATCTTAAAAGCAAAGGGTTAATTTAAGTTTTATTTTATGGTAATTTAAGAGTCAACAACATTGCTGCCAAGTTATAGTTCCTAATTTAGTAAATTTGCTGATATTAAAGAGACAAAATTTAGTTTTAAAAATTACTGTTTAATTTTAACGAAGGAATGCTCCAAAGAGAAAAAAGGTAATTTTCGAAAATAATTTTAAAATAAAGTTGTGTCGGAAAATAGTTACAAATACGTATTTAGCAATAACTTTTAAACGATTTCAGCAAATTCCGACTCAGTGTTCTACCATGCTATTAAAATTACCAGCAAATGACTATTAATGACGCTAATAGTATATTAACGTAGGTACACGTTTTATAAAGCATCATCTTATAGCACGCGTCCAAACGGGACAAGTGCTTAAAACTGCTTTATATAACACGTACGTTATACTATTTTTCCTAATTTGTATTTTTTTCCATAAAAAAACTCATATTTAAAAAGAAAATAAATCCTTCAAATTTTGTAAATTTTTATGTCTAAATTTTATGTTGGTACTTAATACTATTTTTTATCATAGTAGCCTCTGGACAACAAAAATTATTTTTCGAACTGTCATTTTTTGATTTATTGACCCATTTTCACCACGAGATTCTAAAGTTATTTTAGCGACATAAGATTTGAAATTGGACGGAATATGTTGTTTGATCCTTGTACATTCGGTACATATACACAGCGTTCGGAAATTCGGGCGATTTTGCTACTTTTTTTCGAATTTTAAAAGACGTGATTTTACGTCACGGCATTTCAATTTAGTATAGGGAAGATGGAAAATTCAAATAAAGTTGAAGTTAAAATCGACATTGGAAGGTCAGTAGATTGAATTTTGGATAGGATTTGGCAGAAAATGATAGCTTGAAGCATCTACAAAAGATTGATTTATAGATTTATGCAATCAACATGTGACTGTTATCCACACAAAATAAAAAAGTAGGTTATCAAGCTATTTTTCCTCTGCGAAAAATGGGTTTTCTCGTAAATCACAAAGGCCGCGCAAGTCAATGAAATAAAACATTTAAATGTTACCAACATCAAATAACGAAAAAAACGCGTATCGAAATAGCTTCATTACGATACGCATTTGCGTATCGTAATAGACTTGTTATGATACCAAATTAGAAAAAAATACTTTTAATAAGAATTATGTCATGATGGTCACTGTACCTGTCAGACTGAAACGCGGCTTTAATCACTAAAATCTCAGAAATTAAAAATAATTTGGCAACTCTGTCGGCGGATCATAAATTATTATAGTCTTTTAGCAGTTGTGGTCTCCGAAATTGTAATAGCAATTTTACTTAAAAATCCCGAACACACTTAAACTGGTCTAGCTCTGCCTTTGTCAACAAAGTTACTACTGGCAAGCGAAAGCTAAGAGTGATTCAAAGTGAAACAATAATTATTAATCTCAATCTACAATCTTCTGACATGGTTACTTTCTTCTTTAAGAAAGAAATAGGAAAATAAAGGATGATCTATTGGATCTGTTTCGCATACAGCCTAGTTTAATCTAATATAACTTCAAATATAAATATAATATAATATAACTTCAAAGCCTTTTATTATCAAACTAAAAAAATATTATGTTTCCAATTGATAAGATAAGACAACCCAAACATTGTATTTTCTACATTATATGAGATAGATAGAGTTATGATAAAGAAACTTATCAGCCTTTATTATAGAATACAACCCACTTAATCAAGAATCGCTCGGACCCGTCAGTTTTATTTTTTTGGAATGGATTATTTTAAGAAAAATATATTAAATAATGTATCAACTTTAATTTTCTGATGAAACATAATATCGTGTATTTTTACATTGTAAAATCAATTCTTGAACTTTTCAGAAATCATGCCCTATAGGTACGAAATATTATCTTTTAAAATAAAATCGACAAACGACAATGTTCAGCGTAACAAACGTTTTTTATATTATTTAAACCATTATTATTATGTCTTTTTGTTAGTATCAAAAGCATTATGTATTTTTTGTCGTTTAATGAAAGTTTAATTTCTCTAATAAAAAATAGTATATCTAACCAAAATTATAGATTGTGCCTTTCTGCTATAATTCATTAAGTGGAAAATAAATTTTAGTGGTGGGTAAAAAATCAAAATTATCTTATGCAGCTGAAATTTTGCATGTGGGCTAGAAACTGCATTTAAAAAACTGTTTTTAATACCTTTTTTCGATACTTCAGAAATAACCCCACTTTGAATTATTTTTTGAAAAAAATTTAAATTTGACAGATAATGCGAATCACGTGACTACTATTTTTATGCTTAATTTTTATCTCGATCGAAGCAGAGTTTGATGCCAAAGTCGAATTTTGAATAAAGCTATTAATAAAAAAAAATCCCATATGATGCGGACTTTACTGGTCACACTGTATATTTAATGAAAGTTTAGGAAAACTTTAAGATCTAGTTAGTTAGTTATTAGTGATTAGGTAAGAATTCAGTGTTAGCTATACCAAATTTAGTAAACAATATTATCAGAAAATTATCCAAAAATTATTATACATTAATTTGTTGAGAAAGTATATTAGTGATAAGAACTGCAAAAGTTGACGACCAAAAAAAACATTGTTCTGTAACACGCAACGTATACCAGCAAGACATTGGACAAATTTAGGTATAGGTACCTATTTTTTTTTAATATTTCCAGCATGGCGTCTACAATGTACGTGAAGACAAAGACGAAATTCTCATGCCATGGCAAAAGATATTAGCTGCATTGTTTTAGTGATGAGCGACTTGCGAGGTTCGTTAATCAAATTCACAAGACGTTGATCTCGGATTGTTTAATAAATTTTTTTTGAAAGTTCGTAAAAAATTTGAATTTTGTAGTTTTTGGAAAGGAAGTTATCAGAATTAATGTCAAACATTTTAATTTTCCAATTTGGTATTATGCATCAAATTTGTTTAAGGTGGGAGTATCAACATGCTTGCCAACCTATAACCTATTTCGCGTAGATTTATTTATGTTTTCTAGCTTTTATACAAAATTTAAAGAAAATCAGTATCGACTTGATATTCTATAGGTAATAGTTGACATATTTAATAAATATCAAGGAATTTCATAACTTATTTTAGGAGAATTATTGTATTACGAAGAATATCGAGTAAGATTTTTTTAACATTATTATGTCATTGCAATGACATGTTCTTTCATTATACAATTATCCCAAAATTAGCGATGAAATAAATTGATATTTTTGTAATATATCAGATATTACCTAAGTAATGTGCCGACGATACTGATTTTATTTAAATGTTAGTTTAAAAAATAATAAACTTGAAAAAACAAAGCGAAATAGGTTATAGGTTGCCTATAAATTGAACGACGTTGAGAATTCAACCTTAAAGTAGAGAAACCGTTGCCAGTTTGACAAGCGAATTTTTGACGTTGCTCAGCTTTTAACATCGGCGATGAGGGATCCGTCAAAATGTCATTTTGGAGTGGCCATATTCCTGTATTTTTCTACTGTTAAACATGGCATGATTTATATATTTAATAAATTTAATAAAATTAATGCTCTTTTCATGAATTATGGTATATTAAGCTGTCGATAATGGATAATTATCGACAACAAGATGATTTTCATGGCTTTAATTTTCTTTTTAAATGTTTTTTTGAAATTAATTTTTAAAAATCATAATTTATTAACATTTAAAAAGATTTAAAACTAAATAAAATTCGAATAAGTATAGCGGAAATGAGGACAGGCAATGAAATGACACAATTGTATTTATCCCAACGTTTCGTTTTATATAAAAACGTTATCAAGGGTCCATAAAAAGGTCTTTAAGCCTGTATATTCATACTGTAGAATATGACAACACATTTTCACATTGGATACATGTATATATTGTGTCATTTCATTGCCTGCCCTCATTCCCTCTATACTTATTCGAATCAACTAGTAAGGGCGTTATACTTGCCTAACTAAATAAAATGTTAATATTTTTTGGATTTGTCGGACAGAAAAAGACTAGCCTATAACGCGTAAAATTTCGACCTAAATGACAAAAATGTATTAAAAACACGTTTATCAAAAATAAAAAGTTCAAGCCAAAAGTTTTATTCTTTTGCGACCAGTTGCCACAATTTAATTTTATATAGTTAAGATTGTAAAAAGTAAGTCTGGGTTTATCCAACTTGTATGATTATCTTAATATTAAAAGTTCTAATATTTATCTTAAATAAATATAGTTTAAAATAATTCTTGAAATTCTTAATATAGGCAGAATATAATAATGAACGATAAACAATAGTATTATTGTGAAAAAAGCGTGGGGTGCTCGATAGGTATACGAAAAATATAGCACAAAGCGCTCCACGTTTTTTTTTTCACTATAATACTTATAGACCAGGGCTGAAGCCTTTGAAAATGGTAAAAAGTGATAAAAAATAATAGTAGGATGAAACCCATTGGAAAAGGAAGAGAATATGACAAAAATTAAAGGAAAAGTAAATTACGGGCGATCCGAGGTCGGGAAGGGGGGGGGGGGAGTTTTTAAGGGACGATAACGATTTATCTCGATTTCCGGCTAAACTACAAGTCCTATGGAAAAACGTTAAATGGCAAAGTTGTAGGTAATAAAAAGATTAACGACGAAGTCTCCGCATCAAATACTATACGACTCCATAATTTATTTCGTCAAAATCGCTTCTTCGTTTTATACATGACAGCTGTCAAAATTTGATAGGAGACTTTTTTGCGTGTAGATTATTGTTTTGTCAGCGGTTCTTGATAAGTCTACAAAATTTAAATTAAATCTGACCGTTTAAAGTTGGTCAAAATCGGGTTCAAAGAAGTCGGTTACAAACTTATACATACAAACATACAGGTGAAGCTAATAAAAGCGTGTTAAAAAAGGAAAAATTCACTGGCACAAATCTGCACATACATTTTTTTTATAGAAACAGGTACCAATACCTACTTTTGGATCTAGCAAAAGTAATAAATTTTCATTTAAATGGTTAAAAATTAAGAAATAATAAATTAGCTATTACAAAGTCGGATATATAAACCAGGCCTAAGACATTTCAAGTTCAGTTAGTGTCACTTTACGTCAAAATTAGAAAAATAGTTTTACAAACTTTTGCAAAATCCGTAGAAACCGTTAATCATACTTGTAAGACAAGGTTTAACTACTTACCGCGTTTTACTAATTTTGACGGAAATTTTAAAAGTCACCTTACACTTTAGTAGGTACTTCGACCAAACACACGGCACGTCAACTATAGAATAACCCGAATAAGTGATTCATATCTACCTAATATTTAACAATAAGCCCAGGTAGGAGAATTAGGAACGTGTTAAAAGCTCTTCAGTAGCAATTTATGGGTTGAAAACAAGTTTTTTAATGCTTGAATTCAATGAGATATCCTATACATTCCTTTAAAATTATTTACTGACATTCATGATATATCTAACCTTAAGGTTCGTAAATATCTAATAAACATTTTTCCACGGAAACTATCCATAAAAATGTCAGATTTTATAATCATACACTTCTCAAAGTAGCAATTATCCTTTTGTTAAGATGTCAATTGTATCTCAAACAATATATCAAAGAACATTACCCTGATGCGTAGCGTGAGTTTGCACAGGGTGTCCCAAATTCTAAACTCAACATTGGTATCTTGGAAACCAGTGGCGTATCGAAGTGCATTCTGTGGGGGGGGGGGTCATCCGAAATTTCCCAACTCATTTTTCAAACATCTCTCAACTGAATCTTAAAATATTTTGTAATATAATTTAGTATGCAGAGACATAGCGGACTTTATAACAGAGATAATTTGAGAGAAAAATAAAGATAGAAGAATACGAATACGAAGCCACTATTTGACAGATCGTAAAAATAGTTTTCGTGCAATTCGCTTAACGTTAAGTCGAATTCGACAGTAAACATAACAAAATATAACATATCCTATCTTGAATGGTTTGTGTTCATATTTTCATATACGTTTTATGCTATCTTTTTTGCTTGGTTTTAATTTCCTAGTACCCAAAATTCTAATACATTATGATAGACGAAAGGTTACCTACTTTTATTGGACTCATCCAGTGATTCGGATTTGGGATTTGGATGATGCCCTTCTCTTGGAGGTGCTTGATCGCCAGGACATTCAGTATCGAGCACAGTTGTATGGAAATTTCAATTTAGAAAACTATAATAATGCTGAATGCAAACTTTATTTCCGATTTGGTCAGTGAAAATGGTCATTACGCATGCGTTCCGTTTTAGCTAAGGCTTTGTCTTCCGTCCGTTAGCTCCCGCCACTTATCCGTAACGATAACGATAAATGACAGCTCAAATGTCAAAGTTGTCAAATAGCGGCTATCGGAATCGCTTTTAAAATACAACGAAAACTGTCTAATAACTTTACTAAATTAAAGTATAGATACAAATTTTTTTAAATCTTGTTTTTATTAGAAATGGTAGTTTTTAATGTCTGTTTTAAATATAAATGAAAAATGTTAATCGGCGTGCAGACAAAGTTTTTTAAAATTGAATAAAGTTTTTCAACTCCGCCGGGATTCGAACCCAGAACCTCTCGATTACCAGTCGAACGCTCTAACCAATTGCGCTACGGAGGCAATGAGATTCTCCCACCAACTTCGGCAATATAACTTAATTCAATTTTAATGTTAGTTTATTATACAGTTTGAAATGCCCTGTGATTTCAACCCGGCGGAGGTGAAAAACTTCTTTCAATTTTAAAAAACTTTTTCTGCATTGTTGATTTACATTTTTCATTTTATATTTAATACAGACATTAAAAACTACCATTTCTAAAAATTATTATGGCTTTTCTAGATATCACTGTTCGGAGATCTAATATCGGATTCCTGCAGAAGTCGCTATATGTCGATGACACGGGATGAATGATAAAAACAGATCTTAATGATCAGTGGTCATGAATGAGTTCCTTTCCCTTTAACCCCTTCCCTGGTTTGAAATCACAGGGCATTTCAAACTGTATATACTAACATTAAAATTGAATTAAGTTATATTGCCGAAGTTGGTGAGAGAATCTCAGTATTTCCGTAGCGCAATTGGTTAGAACGTACGACTGGTAATCGAGAGGTTCTGGGTTCAAATCCCGGCGGAGGTGAAAAACTTTTTTCAATTTTAAAAAACTATGTCTGCACGCCGATTACCATTTTTAATTTCTTATTTTTATTTTCCAGTATTTATAATATATCTAAAATCGAACAACTAAACTAAAAACAAATATTTTAAAATTTAGGAATATAAAGTAATATTAACTAATTCTATCTTAAAATCTTATTCTCCGTTTCTTCAAGTGTGCCCACTGATCAATTATTTCATCTAGATCTAGACTACTGGTCAGGTCTTTTTCACTTTTTATTGCCATTAAGCAGTCTAGACGTTCAGTAGTCATAGTCGATCTAATACAGTTTTTAATAAACTTCAACAAACTACAAGGAAGATGTATGATTTATTTTTTTAAATTCCCAACTGACATACAAAGATCCCAACTGTTTTTATTTTCCATAGTATTGGAGGGGGGGCGGCAACCCCATCGGTTTGCCCCTGTCGAAAACTAAAAAAAAATACACCGTCGGTCAAATTTAAGGAATTTAGCAAGTCCACAAGATGAAGCGTATTTTTTCGTTTCTTGAATTTTCCAGGTGCTGTGTTTTTAAAAAACCCTCGTCTCCGAATTTTTTGCACATCTCGTATCGCTAACAACTTATAAAGAAGCACACAAATTACGTAATTGTTGGCAGTTTTGATCAATGGACATTCTGTGTACTTTTTCCATAAACCATTGTGGAAATTTAGGTTTTTATTGCTCGTTGTAATATTCGTTTCGTATTTGTGTGTGTAATAACCTAACAGCAAAAAACAATGTCGGTGTTATACTATTGTAGTTTGCGATATTATTGCCTGTATGTAAATAAATAGTTAAACTGAAGCTAGATTGTTGTGATTGACAATGGAATTATTTTAAAATAATCATACCGAAAACAAAACTTGCAGTGGTCCAGGGTGCAAATCAAATTACCATACCTCCTTAAAATAAGGTAAGAAACCTTTATCTACCTAAAAATTTCCAGCCATTTATATGATTTATAAAAAAAAATAATTAAGAGCTATTCCCAGAGACAACTGGACACCATGAAAATAGTATGTAGTTTATTCCCTACATTTTGCTAAAAGTGGCATAAAATTATACTTAGGTAATTCGCAAACGATTATCGTTTTTCAAATGTTTCTGTGTATCAAACATTTGGATAAAAAAATATGTTCATGTTTCCTTTGGTCCTTTTTTCTATTGTTTTTCGGCAATGTGTCCCAATTTTTCCCTGGCCACCATGCAATATCGGTAATAGAGACGGTGATACTAACTGGAATATTTTTAAAATTTATCGCAAATCCTAATTAAAATCTTAAGATTTTGCGAGATTTTTCGTCCTCGCAAATTTTTGTTTCGTCTCAAGAGAATCTCCCAGAAAAACTCTCGTCTCATCTCACAGGAGACCGGGCCACTCGCGTCTGGTCTCATCTCGCGAAAACGAGACGAGACGAGAAAAATCGAGACAAGAGTGAAACACTAACCTAGTTAAAATCTGTAATATAGAAAGCTAGCTACAATCGCGCTATGATTTTTTATAGCGCGCGTACTCGTCGGCTGACACTGACATGAAGCGAAAACTGTGATAATAGACAAATATTGCAAGCACGCTAATAAAATATTTGAACATAAATATCTCCGTACTCGAGCAATTCTGTCGATACTAAATCGTGTTGAGGCGACTACAATTTCTTTTCGACAAACTAAAATTTGTTTTAAAATAAATAAATATAAATATTTGAAAATCGGAAGTAAGTAGTACCGAATAAAATTAACTGTGAATATTTAAGCGTGGTATTTTTCTCTAAGCATATTATATGAAGGTTCTGATTGAGGTACCGTGCGAGCAAAAATTATTTGCATCAAAGAGGGCCTTGCATCTAAGGACGTAATGCTTAGCCGTACAGCTTAATACCTGTTGGGTGTCAGTAACTACCTGAATTAACAATCAATCAGATATTTCGTCATCTTTGACAGTTGTTACAAGTAATTTGATTCATCGCTAATTTTTCCAATTTCTTGAATAATTCACACAATGGGCTTTACGGAACAGAACAAAACATTCATGGTTGAAGCGTATTTTCGAAACGGGGTTAGCGTAAATGGTGAGTGGCAGTACAATCCGGGTTTCTGCATCGACGATTTTCATGAACATTTTCCTAATGTTGCTTTTATTGCTGGGGATTTTTATCATTGCTCGAAAAGAACCGTGGCTGTGTTTAGGGAAACAGGTTCTATACAACACAAATAAAGGAGCAGGAAGACCATCTGTAAGATCAAAAGAACTTGTTGCAAATGTTCGTGAAATAATGCAAAATACGCCAACAAATTGTATAAGAAGTGGGAAGATCTTATGGAACATGCAGGGCTATTCTTAGGAAGCAGCTACATTTATATCCTTATAAAGTGCAAGTATTCCAAGAAATAAAAGCCGCAGATTTTGAAATACGCAGGAATCACTCTCAATGGTTTACTCAAAATTTATTGGAAATAAATGATTTATTAGACCTGACATATTTTTCGGATGAAGCCTGGTTCCACCTCTCCGGTTATGTGAATTCTCAGAATGCATGTAATTATTTTTCTTTTTCTTTCTGTATATTCTTACTTTGTTAATTTTGTAAACAACAAAAATAAATTTGTATTTGTCTACTTATTTTATTGCTCATTAGTTTGGCATATCATGTCATAATATGAATTTGACAAAATTTTAACCTAGATTTGATTAGATATATCGTCCCCATACTTCCCATATCATTGTGATCTAAACAAAGCCCTACGTTTTTTAATCCAAGCCCTCTTTGATGCAAAGTATTTTTGCTCGCACGGTAAATGCAATAGGCTATAATACGCATAAGTAAGGATTTAGCAAGTATTGCTGTTTTATTTGTCTATGGGATAGTAGAGCAACAGAGAGCCATTATCAAATAAAAGAATAACTTCCGAGAGATCAATATTATTCCAGGTCAAATTAAGTACCTCATGTTCATCCCAAGGAACTTCTGTTACCTCCATTACACATTAAACTGGGATTAATGAAACATTTCGTTAAAGCATTAGCTAAAGAAGAAAATGCATTTAAACACCTTAAACAAATTTTTCCTAAACTAAGTGATGTTAAGCTTAAGGAAGGATTATTTGTTGGACCACAAATTAGAAAAATACTAAGAGATCAACAGTTTGACTAAAAATAGAGTGCTGCATGGAGTTTTTTTAAATGAATTGTTTCGGAGTTTTTACCAAACAAAAAAGCAGAAAACTATGAAAAACTTGTAGTGGAACTACTTGAAAACGAAAAATACACTTCTTGAGCTCTCATTTAAATTTTTTCTCAGAAAATTGCGGGTGCAGTTGGTGACGAACAAGATGAAAGATTCCACCAAGACATACTAACAATGGAGCAACGCTACTGCGTTGCACATAAAGCATCTCATTCTCCGAATATCATACTATTTTTTCTTCAAACGTGCATCATATTATTCGAGATAAAACAATAAAAGGAAACGAATTTTTTAATGAAGATAAGTAACAATATTGAATTTTTAACTTATTTCACTGTATATTCCCTTTTTGGTATCGTTATCAGGAATACGTACTTGTTTGGCATCTAAAACAAATATTTTTATACGCCTAGGAGCGTGCGAGCAAAAATTATTTGCATCAAAGAGGGCTTGGATTAAAAAACGTGGGGCTTGGTTTAGATCACAATTAATAATATGGGGACGATATATCTAATCAAATCTAGGTTAAAATTTTGTCAAATTCATATTATGACATGATATGCCAAACTAATGATTAATAAAATAAGTAGACAAATACAAATTTCTTTTTGTTGTTTACAAAATTAACAAAGTAAGAATATACAGAAAGAAAAAGAAAAATAATTAGGTACATAAATTGCTGAAATTGGGTTCCAAGCCTAAATTCACACGTCTCTTCATATTTTCGAAAGTGTTGACCAGCATCTCTGGAGAAATGTTACCACATTCTTGGATAATCCTTTCTTGTAATTGTTCTAAATTTGCAGCTGGTGTTTTAAAAATAGTGTTCTTTAAATGAGGAAAAACGAAGTAATCCAAGGTGATCTAGGTGAGAATTCCATGTCTGATCGAAAACTGATCAATCTGTCGTAAAAAAAAATGCGTAAGTAGTTAAAGGCAGATAGGATCCAGCTATGATAGGGGATTATACCGATTTTTTTTGCGGTGTAATACACTCTAGTGAAATAGTCATGTGTATTTTTGTAAAGAAATCCTGTTATACTTTTTTTTTTCTCGGTTTGAACTCTTAACTAATTAAAAAATTTAATAAATAATTAAACTTACCCTTTTTTTTATTAAAGAAGCACTCAATATTTTATAAGTATTCCTATATTATGTTTTACGAAAATTTCACCTTTTGCTTAGTTTTAATACAGGTACCCGATGTGGGTATTTTTATAGAATAAGCTAACCGCTAACCAAGTAGTTTTTCAAACGATAACCAACTATATGTGACCAATATTTTTAGGACATTAAATTTTAGGTATGGTACTTAATTGTCTTTATTAGTAGGGAAATATGGATCAATGTCGGTCACCGGAGTAATACCGATCGTACATCGTCCATTCATTCATGATGTGTAATTAATAACACAGAGAAAAATGGATCCATGAAGCACAATTTTATTAAAATACATCCGTTGTTACGATTGGTCGTTTTTAATGAGTATGTATGAGTTGATATTAGGTATAGAAAATTTATTAACATCCGTTTTAAAAAACATCATACGTATAGTATAAAAAATATATTACAATGATATCTGTTTATAAACCGGGTGTTTCTCAAAAGACGTTCACCCCTATAATTTTTTTATATTTATAGATATGAAAATTAAATTTTGAGATTATGCATAAGAGATTAGTCTGCATTTATTGGCATCATTTTCAATTTGTTAGCACTTTCGGTTTGACCGGAATCAATATGGCTTTAATTTAAAGTTTTAATGTCATTAGTTTATAAAACATACAATACATACAATCTTGCGGCTTCAAAAGAATTTTTCTTTTCACTCCAAAAATTAGGAGCATATCAATTTGTTCATTTCTAGTAAAACTAACCATTTTATCTGATTTACAATGTAAGTTTAATAAACGAATGACATTACAATTGTAATTTAAAACAATATTGGCATTCAAAACCATTCCATTATTTTTCAAAGCCGCCTTTATATATCATTAGAAAATACAGGGCGGCAATAATGCATAACGCTTTTAAATTTGCGATTGAGACTTAAGGCAAATTTTCTCGTGTCAATTTTAAAATAGCATAGGAGTGTATGGTACGTCAAGAAAACAAAATTTCATTTTTTTATAACGCTTGTGAAACTTGGAAAGTCAATTATTATTACATAATTTTAATTTTCATATACTACTTGACTCTAAATTATCAGATTGAATTAATTTGTAGCACTCTAGTTTGAAAATAAAAAATAAACATAAAAATGTTATAACAAGTCAAAAAATTACAAGTGAGGGTTCATTTTAGTCAGAATGTTATGCTGAATCCAAATAAGTAAAAATATACAAGATGAGCCATTTAAAATATCAAAGTCAAGGTCACTTCCAGTCAAACCGGAAGTGCTAACCAATTGAAAATTATGCCAATAAATGCAGACTCATCTCTTAGGCATAATCTCAAAATTTCATTTTAATATCTATAAATACAGAAAAGTTATAGGGGTGAACATCTTTTGAGAAACACCCGGTATAGAGTTTTATGCAAGCAAGATATCGTTTGACACATAGGATTAGAGTGGCTTGGGTTAGAGCACCCAAGCACACATTTTTCGAGAATTCTTTATATTATTTCCTGGCCGACAGTATTTGTAAAATTTACCCTAATATCAGATCAAATTATTTATTTATTCACGATTTAATAAATGTTTAGTGATGTCATGGGATTCCATCTTAATACGGTTATTATTAAAAGTATCAGCTATTAAAACAAAAACTTTCATTTGAATATTATTTTATTGGTTTCTTCTAGTAAACAAATACGTTAATACATACGAAGATGACCCAAACAACACGTGGCATAATGAATAACTAATTAATTAATCAATCACAAGAATGATCCAAAACTGTAAACAGGATACCCAAAATTATTAAACTGGTTTTATTAAGTTGAACCACCGACCAGGGAGGGACAATCTAATTATTAATTATTATAAAAACTATAGCTTCTTGACTATGTTTGTTCGGGTCAGACCTTTAGATCAGCAAACAACAATCATGAAAGTAACAAGTTTATGGACTTGCGTATGTAAACAAAACCTAGCATACAGGGTTTTTCCGTATATTTTGGAGCACCCCTGGAGCTTTTATTTGAAGACCTAGAAAAAACTTTAAATTACCAAAGTTGCATGATTTCTCCTGATCTGCCAGAATTTGTTATCAGATAAAACAAATGAACATAGTAAATTTGTTTAATAATGTCAATGTCGATTTTTTTAAATGGAACACCCTCTATATTAATTTTTTTTTAACTCCTCACTCTTTTCTGATTCCAAATATGTATATATGTTATATGTTTACTTTAGTCGTTTAGGCAAAATTTCATTTCAAAATATTGCGGATTAGAAAATCTAGATTGCCCTGAGAAACAATTTGGTTGTTATTAATCGCTTATGGCAACTGTATTATGTCTCAAAATAAAGTAAACATATAACATATATACATATTTGGAATCAGAAAAAAGGGAGGAGTTAAAAAAAAATTAATATACAGGGTGTTCCATTTAAAAAAATCGACATTGGCATTATTAAACAAATTTACAATGTTCATTTGTTTTGTCCGATAACAAATTCTGACAGTTCACGAGAAATCATGCAACTTTGGTAATTTAAAGTTTTTTCTAGGTCTTCAAATAAAAGCTCCAGGGGTGCTCCAAAATATACGGAAAAACCCTGTACATTCTCATTTAACGAATGGAAAGATAGACATGTCCAGGCTTTACACCCACAATCAACAGTAACCGAGTTCTATTTAGTTGCTTTTATACAGGGTGTTCATTTGAAAACTTTCCACCTCGATTTTCCTGCTTTAAAGCCCCTAGGAGGGAGGGGGGGGGGGGAAGATCTAAATCTTAAATGGATACCCCCATTTTATATAATTTTTTTGGATTCTGCATAAAATTCTGAACATTTTTTAATAACAGCATTATTAGTCTATACTTAACAGTTTCCGAGATATTGACTCTTGAAAAATTACATTTTTGAACTTTGACAGCGTCTAGCTTTCTAACTGTACATCTTAGAGCAAAACGGCTTACATGTCCCTATCTTCGATTTTTATTATCTTTTCAATAGTGTGAACTTTTGGTTAAACCCCGGATGTAAAAAATATAGTACTTCCGGTTTGACCGGAAGTTGACACTATTGGAAAGATAATAAAAATCGAAGATAGGGACATGTAAGCCGTTTTGCTCTAAGACGTACAGTTAGAAAGCTAGACGCTGTCAAAGTTCAAAAATGTAATTTTTCAAGAGTCAATATCTCGGAAAGTATAGACTAAAAAGGCTTTTATTAAAAAATATTCAGAATTTTATGCAGAATCCAAAAAAATTATATAAAATAGGGGTATTAATTTAAGATTTAGATCTTACCCCCCCCCCCCCCCCCCTCCCTCCTAGGGGCTTGAAGTAACAAGATTAACAATATACGCAAAAGATGTCCCCCTCGAAATAAAAATCGACGGGTCCGAGCGATTTTCCACATTTTCATTTTAAAGCAGGAAAATCGAGATGGGAAGTTTTCAAATGAACACCCTGTATAGAAAAGCCAACGGTTAAGTTGAGCGTTCCTTTTAAAAAGTTAACTCAGCTCAGCAAAAATTTATTCCTCCTCCCTTGCCGCGGTTAATTATGTCCATCTATATTTCTTATATACGATCATTGGTAAAGCGTCCCTTTACCAACTAAAGTAGGATCAGAGATCTAACAAACTCATTATAAATGCGTCATAATAACCTATTGTGTGAGGTAAACAGTTACTCTTAAAATAATTAGGGAATTTTTTTTTTTTTTTTTTTTTTTTTTTAATTATTTATTTTACGTCGGCCTTTTTCCGTAACGAGGCCAGTCACCGACGCCAGGGAATTTGTCACACACTATCTGGTAATTTTTGCCGAATCCCTCTTTGTCGAGGGTAGGGTTCTTTAACGTGTCAACATCCATGACACGGGGCCCACATTTTATCGTCTCTTCCGAAAGACGGCGCCACCTCTTAAACCAAATTCCAAATTTAACATCGACGTTGCCGGCACCGGGAATGGAACCCGGGCCTACGATCTGTGAGGCCGCTGCGCTGACCACCAGACCACAACGTCGATTTATGGAAAATTAAAATAGATTAATTTTTTTCTAATTATCCTGCTTTTTGGTTTTAAAATTTAGGTAGATGTTTGTATTAGTTTAGGCAAGAAGTTATTTGTTGTCAGTTAAACGTGATATCTAAGCATGTTTCATCCGTGGAAAGAATTCAGCCCAGTACGTCCACGAGTCGTGATAAAAGCGAAATAAGTGATACAAAAAACTATTAAAGCGTGATGTTTCATCAATTGACACAAAAAAATAATTTTCGACGTTTACACCACCCTTCTTGAACATGGTTTCTCAAAATTTGAAGCAGTGATGGAAGCGGCAGCTTTGACACGCAGGCCAGTGAGAGCACAGTGTGGTTTGTTGCAAATAAACCTATAGTGAAGAGACGAAAGAGAAAATACTCTTTTACTTTTAAGAAACTGGACGCGACGGATATCGATATAATTCGAAGAAAAATATATGCCATTTACAGGGAACAAATGATCCCCACTTTAAAAACCCTATTGCAAAGATAGCCTCTAGAAAATGCCAAGACTTTACTCTATGTCATAACAGCAGAGTTCCTTTAAGCTTCTTTTAAATAGCAAAGCAAAGTTAACGGCTAAGTTAAGCGTTCCTTTTAAAAATTTAACTTAGCACAGGAAATATTTTTTCTCCCTTATTGCCGTGGTTAAGTATGCCCCTCTCTATTTCCCATACGAACTATATACGAAGTTGTTCGCAACGCGTTCCTTTACCAACTAAGCTAAGAAAAGATATTTACTTTGCTCAGCTATTTAAAAGAAACAAATGGAAAATATATTTTATTTATTATTATTAGCAGAGTTCCTTTTTATGAAAAGGAGAGTCGGTTGTACGCTGTATTTTAACAAATGAAACATTCTTTTCGCTGAATACAAAAAAGAAATGTTTCATTAGTTCGTTTTTAGTTACTTTTAAGTAACAAAGTAAAACTTTGTTTCTCCACCCTTGCCGCTGTTACGTATGTCCCCCTATATTTCTTCCTTTAACAACAAAGATATTTGTTTTTTTTTGCTGTTTAAAAGAAGCAAAAGGAAAGTACCTATTAGGACAAAGGTAAATTATACTTATCTTTAGATTTTAACGATTGTGATCCGAAGTCGTACCTCCAATACTGAAACATCTTTGTATAATACCAACCAACCAGTTTTATTTATACATGTACATGCATTATGTAACAAAAAAAACTGTGTTTGACCGGAAAGAAAAACTGGCTTCCAGATGAGGTGGGAAGTTCAAATTTTCCATATATCTAGACTAGATAATACTTACCATATGTATTAAAAAATATGAGATTTCAAAATTTTTAACAATGAGCCGGGTTATAAAGAAAATTCAATATATTATTTCTTGACAAAATAGTGATGGAATTGCCAACGAGAACCGTCTCGAGTTGATGGTACGTGAAAGCGCGGCCGGCGAATCGGACGGGGCCCTCCTAGCTTTTTATTTATAAAGTAGTAATATTAAATATGATTTTGGCTTTTGGCATAAATAATATAATTTAAAAATTGAAGATAACAGTAAAATATTTTCCCTTGCATAAAGTAAATAAAATTTCCTTTATTTTTAATATTTGAAAGGGTCAATAACCGAAAAGTAAATTAATAAATTTTAGGTCATGGTCTCTTCTCGTTTAAATTATGGTAGACCACCTGTGAAATTAAAATTCTTTAGAATTTAAATATACCTACAAAATTTTAATAACAATATTAGTGTAGTAGGTATTTATAAATATTTTGTGTATAGTTTAACAAATAAACCTAAATGTTGCTTTTACATAAATATCAAATATTTTTATTTTATTAAAATAACTACCAATCAACATATGTAATCTAAATAAGATTATTATTTGGGGAAAATATTAGTCAATTTCATTGGTATAGAACTACATAATAATTTTTAAGTTGTTTACAGTAAAAACTACTTGAATTTGTTAAAAGTAAATAATATTTATACGAGTGCCTAAGTATATAACAACACAAAAAGAAATTTTCCTATAAAATATTTTCCTATATGTGTATTTCTCCCGTAACTTTAAAATATGCAGAAATTTTTGAAAAAAAATTGTTTTTGCTCTATGGGTTAGTATTTAACTCTATACGATTTTAAAAGCTTTAAATTTTGTAAAATACATCATTAAACACAAGGCAAGTAATAATTTCTGTTGGCAAGTGACTGGCAAAATGTTAAAATCATTATAAAAGTCACTTCTGTCCCCTTGACTTTATTATATAATAATTCATAATCTGTATGACATAACGTCTCCAACTATAATAATTTCGGTAGAAGTATTTTGTTTTTTAATAGGTTTCTTACTGTACTCTTAAAAACTTTAATAGATTTGAAAAACTAATGTAGCAAAGACCAAAAAATATTTTTTTTTTTATTATTAAATTTAAACTTTCTCTTCTAAAACAGTAAATGTCTAATATGATTATGGCTTATTTTTTATAGCTAAATTAGTAGCATACAAAGCAGCTTTGGTAGCCAAAATAACCACAGTAATATAAAATTCTGTTTTATAAGCAAAAAATACAAGGGGGACAGAAGTGATAAATATGAGGACAGGTGTGACAAAATAATACAACCTCTAATCAGTAAGTTTTATATAGTTATAATATAGGCCGTTCGATTAAATACACTAAAAGAAACAAAGTCACATTCTTCAATAAAAAAACATGATTAATGAGTAATTAGAATATATTATTCGGCATTGGTATTAATTTTATATTTTAATAAACCATGGCCATAATTATTAGGTACTTCTAGTTTTCCTATGATATCTACAATTTCTGGAAATTCATACACAAATCCTTGAAAATCTCTAGTCGATTTATTTCGTAAAAATGTTCCTTCAATTTTATTTTCAGTTTCTATAACTTGACATGTATATATTTTAATGGTTTTCCTCCTGGCTTTGCCTCTGATTTAAATCGGATAAGTAACCAATCGCCGTTTTTAATTTCAGCTTTATTAACACTCATGACCTGATTTCTATTTTCAAAAGTTATCTTTTTGTTAAAATGTGACAGGAGTATATTATCTTCCTCATCGTCGCTTGATTCCGTGTTTTTTTTTGTGTGTTGTAAGTTGCAACATTAACATATTTTTCTTCGCTTGACTCTATGTTTTTTATATGTGCTGTACCAATATCGAATCGAAACATTTTGGTACTGCCCAAGGTATTCGAATTATTATGTATACCTACCTATGTAAACTAAAGATATTTCTTATTTCTAACATACGGTAGTTATTACATTACCAATTTCAATTTTATTTGTTGAAAGAAAGATAAATTTCATTAATACGTCATAGGTCAAATTGATGTTTAGCACAGAGACGTTGCTTTACGTTGCAAAAATTTTACTATACTATGTCACCAGATGGCACTTTACCTGAAAACCATATTTTATTTTTCGCATAATATCTTTTTTGTTTTCACAGATATTACAAAAACGAATATGTCATATTAAAGATAATAGAATACTAAGAAAAAGTTATTCATTATCAAAATCGATAAATCTTACCGTTTAGTCACAAATTATATTTTCTCCTATGGCGCCAAAACATACTACCTATGCTTCAAATTTAAATAAATGTGACAAAATCCAATTTAAATGATATGAAGAAAAAATAAATCAAAAGTAAAACCGTTTTCGTTTTAAGATTTTTACTATTTTAAAAATTTTAAACTATCATCAAAAAACCCAAGTCTTTACCAAGGCCTTCTGGGATTTAAGGAGAAGTAAGTAAACAGAATACCGGCATGTTCATAAAAAACAAGTGAATATTTGACATTTAACTCGGAGCTGACTTCGGCCACAACCTTCTACTACTCAGCCTAGTAAACATACGAACCAACTGCATACAACGGCGTATCCAGCTCATGCGTCGGGGGGGGGGGGGGGGGAGGTAATCGATCGGCTAGGATCAGGCACGTAGCCAGGATGTCTTCTCGGGGGGGCCCATCGGGATCGCGCCTGAGCTACGTTCTTTTTTGAATCATGGTGCTTGGTTTTAATAATTGAGGTGAAGAAAATGTAATAGTGTAGGAAATGTTTAATGTGTTGCCTATGTTGCCGAAATCAGAGCTCGAGTTTCGTGGGGTGGCCCGGGCCCCCTGTACCCCTCCCCCCTAGCTACGTGCCTGGCTAGGATACTAGATAATAGCAACTTTAAGCAGTAAGGACAAGATTAAACAACGCTTAAGTAATCGTGGGGGGGGGGGGGGGGTAATTACCCCCATTACACCCCCCCCCTTGTATACGCCGGTGACTGCATAGCCGAGAAGCAAACCAAATTTGTAGTTGCTTTTCAATATTTTGACATCTTGCCATGGTTTGATAAATAAAACTAACCTAAAAATATACCGGACATCGTCTTGTCATATTTTGACGAACAAAACTAAGTTCAAATAATTATTTAGTTAAACCCTGTGCCACCGACATTGAGGATACCACCTAACCACAAAACTAACCTCAAATTATTTATTTAAACTATTTAACTTATTTAATGACAATACTAACAATTTGTAATGCTGTACCAATATCGAATCGAAACATTTTGGTACTGCCCAAGGTATTCGAATTATTATGTATACCTACCTATGTAAACTAAAGATATCAGATTATCACTATTGTCAACAAATATAAATGATACTAAAAAAATTATTATTGGTGTCACTTCTGTCCACTTAAGTCACATATGTCCCTTTTTAAAATTATGGAAAAGGGGGACAGAAGTGACACTGTGACAGGGACAGATGTGACATTTATCAGGTTTTCTTGTGCTAAAAAATATTAGGTTATGTTTAACTTTCAATTGTATTTGAATTTATTTAAAATATCATCTGTTTTTGGTATAAAAAGTATCAATAAACGTATAATTAACATATTCATTACGTTTCTGCCAAGGGACAGTAAAGACTAAAAATTGGTTTTACTGAGTTTTTTACGTTTTGCCACGTTTTTTCACCAATAAGTCTTAAATACCGGAAGAAAACAACTGTTTATTGTCAAAGGCCATCAAGAACTGAACCGTTTAAGCGATACCGATACATAGTAGTGCCACCCATGAACGCGCAAGAACACTATTATGAAGCGGGACAGAAGTGACTTGCAATCACTGGGGACAAGTTTAAGTTGCTAATAAGTGGACTTTATTGATTTTTGTTTCGTGGGAAATATACTTTTTCTAGTAGAGGACAAACATAAAAGTAATCTTTTAAATACATTTAGCTACTGACGGTACTATTTTGACTGGTAAAATATGATCAAAGTGGAAATTTTTATATTGGGGACAGGGACAGAAGTGACATTTTGCATGTTTGCCGTCTTCTGCAAAAAAGAAACATAAATGATTCCAATAAAATTAGCTTTTTTCTATTAGCCAGGATCACCTAGAAGTTGTTTTCCAAAAAATAGTTTAAGTAGGAGATCTTTTTAAGGCTAATACATGCTGGGGACATGGTTTTTTAAAGTTAAGAGAGAAATACCCATATAACCACCCTGTGTCCCTGGCTAAAAAAAAATTGTGTGTGTAGATCCATTAAAGGTGCAAAATATTATTTTAAAAAATATCCTCCTCTAGTTATAATAATTTATTAATATAAAATGTAAAATAATACTTAGATTGCTTACCTATAATAATAATTGTGGGTACAAATTATCGGTACCTATTATATTATATTTACAGGGTGTTCGGAAACTTGGACAGGTTATTCTATCTGGCAAAATAAGGGTAGTAAGCCATCTAACAAAAAACTTTAATTATTAGTTAGGTACAGCCCAACAATGTAGGTATCTACATAATTTTTTTTTCTTATTTCTAACATACGGTAGTTATTACATTACCAATTTTAATTTTATTTGTTGAAAGAAAGATAAATTTCATTAATACGTCATAGGTCAAATTGATGTTTAGCACAGAGACGTTGCTTTACGTTGCAAAAATTTTACTATACTATGTCACCAGATGGCACTTTACCTGAAAACCATATTTTATTTTTCGCATAATATCTTTTTTGTTTTCACAGATATTACAAAAACGAATATGTCATATTAAAGATAATAGAATACTAAGAAAAAGTTATTCATTATCAAAATCGATAAATCTTACCGTTTAGTCACAAATTATATTTTCTCCTATGGCGCCAAAACATACTACCTATGCTTCAAATTTAAATAAATGTGACAAAATCCAATTTAAATGATATGAAGAAAAAATAAATCAAAAGTAAAACCGTTTTCGTTTTAAGATTTTTACTATTTTAAAAATTTTAAACTATCATCAAAAAACCCAAGTCTTTACCAAGGCCTTCTGGGATTTAAGGAGAAGTAAGTAAACAGAATACCGGCATGTTCATAAAAAACAAGTGAATATTTGACATTTAACTCGGAGCTGACTTCGGCCACAACCTTCTACTACTCAGCCTAGTAAACATACGAACCAACTGCATACAACGGCGTATCCAGCTCATGCGTCGGGGGGGGGGGGGGGGGGGGGAGGTAATCGATCGGCTAGGATCAGGCACGTAGCCAGGATGTCTTCTCGGGGGGGCCCATCGGGATCGCGCCTGAGCTACGTTCTTTTTTGAATCATGGTGCTTGGTTTTCAAGTGAGAAAAATAAAAAACACAACACAAATCCTCAAGAAAAGCACAAAAACAAACCCGGTAATAATTGAGGTGAAGAAAATGTAATAGTGTAGGAAATGTTTAATGTGTTGCCTATGTTGCCGAAATCAGAGCTCGAGTTTCGGGGGGTGGCCCGGGCCCCCTGTACCCCTCCCCCCTAGCTACGTGCCTGGCTAGGATACTAGATAATAGCAACTTTAAGCAGTAAGGACAAGATTAAACAACGCTTAAGTAATCGTGGGGGGGGGGTAATTACCCCCATTACACCCCCCCCCTTGTATACGCCGGTGACTGCATAGCCGAGAAGCAAACCAAATTTGTAGTTGCTTTTCAATATTTTGACATCTTGCCATGGTTTGATAAATAAAACTAACCTAAAAATATACCGGACATCGTCTTGTCATATTTTGACGAACAAAACTAAGTTCAAATAATTATTTAGTTAAACCCTGTGCCACCGACATTGAGGATACCACCTAACCACAAAACTAACCTCAAATTATTTATTTAAACTATTTAACTTATTTAATGACAATACTAACAATTTGTAATGCTAATTTGTGATAAAACAATCGGTGAGATTTATCGATTCTGATAAAGATTACATTTTCAATCAAATCAATGTATTTTAGTGTCTGGAGCCAGTGGCGACTGCTGATAATTAAAACAGGTAAGGCCAAAAGGCCTACCTATAATAATAGTTTAATTTTAGTATAAGGATATTGAGCCTAATAAATAAAAATAAAGCAATTACTTGGAGCAATTACTCTTAAGTGAAAGCAATTGCTTGACTAGCAAATGGTATAAGTAAAAGCAATTGCTAGATCTGGATATGAATAAAATTTTGAAGCAATCGCTGTTTTTCTTATACCTCTATAGCAAATGCTTATTCAACACAAGTTCAGACGTGGCTTATCCACTTGTTCATATTATAGATTTCATGTTTAGTTTGGTGCCTAATTTGCAAAAGAGTTGACGTAAATACAACAACTTTGGTCTATTTATTTAGTACAATAGTAATATGTTACGTAGGTATTTGTGAAAAATAGGAAACTTATATTTGTGATATGGCAGATTTCAGTGAAAATGAGGAAAGTGGTAGTAGTGATGAAGAAATTAAAGACAAGCAATTGATATTCGTTCACAAATTGAAGGAACATAAATAATTTGCCAACTACTCAACATTTTTGCAGTCAAATCGATATAACTTTCTGAAATCATCGTATTTGCTATTTTTACGTACACTGCAGATTTTTCTTTGTTCATATATTTAGCCATAATTGAAGACACTAATTAAGAGCAACGCACGTGTATGCCGCGGAGAAGATGTAGGGGTCGACCTACCTTAAAAAGTTCAAAGCAATTGCTACACTAGAAAAAGCAATTCCTTAATTTATTCATCACATTTTAAGCAAACGATAGCAATTGCATCTATTTTTTAAGAAAAAGCATTGACTAGAAGCAATTTCTGCACTTTTAAGCAATTGCTGGATGCAAAAGCAATGACTTCAGTTTTTATTCATTGGCTTTCAAGAAATTACTTCGATTTTATAATTAAATTAAAGGCTCATTGTCTTAAATCACAACACAACAGGAAAACAGATAGAATAAACATGCCTATTAAATTTCGAAGCAGCAATTTCTGCCCACTTTAAGTGTGCAAGGGACGACTCAATTCTTTCACTTGTATTTTTTTCCAAAGGAAAGCGCAGAAGCTCGCGAATGTTTTATAAAATTGATTTTATTCATTTTGAAACGCGATAAAGGATAACAACAAATTGAAGAACTTAACCCCGGATAACATACCAACCTAACATAACATCCAACCTACAACAATAACTAAATTATAATAAAAATATTATTTAAAGTGAATATTTTGACAAGGAAACCCCTATTAAAATCAGCTGCCATCTGGAATCTGCTAGCGGTAGCAAAGATGACGGATTAACCTGCGATTAGTACTAGCCGGTTAGATAAAATAAAGCAAGTGAAAATCTGCCAATCGCGGCCTGATTTGGGATCTGGCTAAGGCCCAATCCCTATCCCATTATGAGAGGGAGATTTATTTTTCTCTCTCTATGTTTTATGCGCCAGGCCTAGGCATATGGAATTATTTCGGCAGGGCGACGCTTCAAGCAGTATTCGCTGTGCTAGGAAATTTTGAACGTCTTAACTTTTAAAATAAAAAGAATTGGCGTCGGGAGACAAAATAAGGATTATGAGTATGAATAAATCTTGTTTGTTTATATTACAGTTCAATGATCGAAGGAACAATAAGGTGGATAAACAGGTGTCAAGTAGGTACTGTGATAAGTGCATGAATCATTTGTTCATAAATAAAAACTAAATGTTAATTTTAAGAAGTTAAATAAGGAAAATTACACTTTAATGGTTTATGGAAACAGAATATTTCGTCCCCAATCGGACTGTCCTCATTTAGGCTCATCAACCCACTTGTGGATAAAACATGTTTAATCGGCAATGATGCAATCCGTTTCATACGAGAGTTGTTTGCCATATATGCCCCAATAATTACTGTCAAGCTTAAAAAATGATTTAATTAAATCAATAAGTATTTATTTAAATATAATAAATTCTACTCTTGATCGTCAAATAATTTTAGACATTTTCAAATAAATATTTGTTCAGACAATAGGAAATAAATATTTGTTTCGGCAAACAACATTTTTATTTAGATTAAATAAATACTTTTTCCTACAAGCGTGCACGATTTGCCGTTTTCCCGCACTCGTTTTGGTTCTGAAAGACCCATTTTCCCGCACGGTGTACCGGAAAAATATTTTTTTTGTAATTTTATAATCAAATACAACTTTAATGAATAAAATATGAATTTTTAGACTCATTTTTAGTAAAAGTAAATGATGTATATTACAGAAACACTAATTTTTGCCGTTTATTATAAACATTTAAAAAAAAGCTGAAAACGGTTTATTTCAAAAATCCCGTACATAGATGTTAACATGGTAACCACGACACACACATAAAATTTAATTGTCAAAGTGACACCTTACAACAGTTCACCGGAGCGTGGCTTTGATTTTTGATTTCGTTCAGATTCCGATAAAAGTAATTGTCTTCCATAGATAATTTCTCGGACGCTGAGCTTCCAGAAGGTTATTCTAGAAAATGCAAGGGTAGCAAATTTCGATTTGCAACCAAAAAAGTCATTAGTCAGATATGAAAAACAATACAAACATTTTGTTGAAACTTACCTTCTAATTAAAGTGGTAACCATTTTTGGACTGGCTGGTGCCTGCCGCCGTGAGAAGCTAACTAAACTTACCATTGACGACATAGACGACAAAGGAGATGTTATAAATGTCACAATAAAGGACTCCAAAAACCATTCTGCTAGATCCTTTGTAATAACTAAAGAAGTCAATAATGAAAGTTTTCTAAATCTATACAGAAAATATGCAAGCTCACGTCCACAGCAAACTCCACACCGCCGTTTTTTTTTTTAACTACAAACATGGAAAATGCAGTACCCAATGTGTTGAAATTAATACCATAGGAAAAATGCCCTCCAACATTCTATTCTCTATAGGACTCAAAAATCCAGAATTTTACACAGGCCACAGTTTTAGACGTTCCTCAGCCACTCTACTGGCTAATTTTGGCGAAGAAATAACAAACATTAAACGAACTATAGGAGGATGGAAATCCACGTCTGTTGCCAAAGGCTACCTGTAGGAATCCATCACACACAAAAAATACATGTCTAACAAAATTCTTAATCTTAATATTCCATCAAATTTGAGCTGTAGTTTAGAAGCGTCCACTTCTTCAAACACTCCACAGTTTCCCAGCAGCGCAAGCAACAGCTCGATACCTCTTGCTTTGCAACCATCCGCTCATCAGGATCAGTTGGCTTCGATGGCTTCAATCTGTCTGGCATCCGCAATCAATTTGCATAGTGCATTAAATTGTACTTTTAATATAAATATTATTAATAAGTAGAAATTAAATCTGTGTTTGTTTTTCAGTAAAATTAAATTTTTAGAAATATTTTGTGGTAGTTTTTCTAACGCTTGTAGAAAAAATGTTGATCCTAACTCATGCGGAAAGACACTTTCCCGCACTCGATTGCTTACCCGAACTCAGCTTTCTCGTCGTTTGGGTAACGGCAGTCGCGTGCGGGAAAGTGGCTCTTTCCGCACTTGTTAGGATAATAACTATTTCAGTGAAACCTAATTAACACTATATTCGATTTAGTTACTCGGGATAAATCATTCTTGCAGGTGTGAAATGATAAGTATAGAAAAAATATACAAAAAATTATAAAACATTTTTAATTAATTAGTATTAAACCAGGCTTATTAAATGCGTTGTGGATAATTAATTTTTAATCAGGCATAATATTCTAGACGTCTCTGATGGCAGCTGACGATGACGGTGTCAGGTAAACGATTTGTTTATCAAAACAAATTTGCAGGTCCTTCTTTAAAAACATTTTGTTGGACCGGCAAGGTGACCTATAGTTTTAACATTCTTTTATTAGATACCTTATTTAATAATATTTACCAACGGGCAAACAATAAAATTATAATTGTTAAAATAATCAAACAAATTGCGTCTACATTACCAAAATGCAACGGTAAAATAGTGGGTCGTATTCCCTTTTTTATGCCCTTTCCAACAATACATACCCTTACGTTTTAAAACACAGAATGGGGCCGAAGAGACGGGTAAACTTCAAGAACACACGAAAAAATTATGCCAAACTAAAAATAAACTCAAACGTAGTTTTGTATTTTTTTCAGCAAATAAAGGGGCTTTCTAGTACTAAATTTATTCCAGTTAAAAATTGTACCCTGTATGTTATATTAGGTAAGTTATTGTTTTGTCGAATTGATAACGTTTTCTTGAATTCCAATTTTGTGATTTACATCTGCAAACTGCTACTTGCAGCTGCAGATATCAAATAATAGGTAAATTTGGTTCTTTAAGGACACATTTTTGAATAGGTTTTAAGTTTTCTATTAATTAGTAACCTAAACAGCTTGCTACTGCTAAATACACCACCACCACCACCTAACTAAACTTAAAACTACTAATAAGCTGAAAAGCGACGACAACCAGCGTGCACGTTGCAGCTTTGTTTTAAAAGAGCGTGAATGTTAAGGATTAAGATGGTAAAAAAACAGATTTACCAAATTTTGTAAATATGACAGAAAATGTTAACCTGATGTGTGCGGGATTTTTCGTCCGCAATCCTTCTATATTTTACTATAAACTTTAGGTTTAACTGATTGTGAGTAACTGAGTTGTTTTGCATATCGAAGCGTTAAAACTAAAATAGAAAAGGTCAAAAGTATGCAAATATAGACCAAATAATAATTTGGCGTGATTCCGACATTCTTATTTGGTTAAGAGAATATTATATTATATTACGAGCAAAGATTAAGAGAATAAAACGAAACTAGGTCATTAAATAAACAGTTCTTTTATTTTTAGCAAATTAAAAAAATGTTTTTTTAAAAGTGGTACAGTGAGCTAACGCTGCATCTATAAAATCGTCATGAAAGTATATACATTGTATATTTTTCCCAAATTAAATTTAATTATAAACATTATTGTCACGATGCGAAATTTGGTAATTTACTTATTTAAAAAATTTTGTGTTTTATTTAGTTTATTGTAAAATCATATTTCTCGCGTTAAAACAAAAGCGATGAATATACACTTTGTTGTTCAGTGAACTTTCATTAGAATTAGTAGTAAACATAATTTGTTTAACTTACTAAGTGCTGTGCTGACCTAAGATGTAGCACTGACCATTGAATAACAAAAGACATATCTATGCAGTCGTTCTTGAAATCCCGTCATGAGTAAATGACGTACGACATGTGCCCGTTGGTCGGGAGAAGAGCCATCATGAGTAAAATAAGTAAGTAGAAAACCTTTTATTGTAAATACTCAAAACTAAACCAACCCTTATAATATATCGATATTTTATTTTTTAAATATCGTTATTCGATATTCCGATATTCGATATAATAATATATATTATCGATAAAACATAAAAATATTGTATTATAAATACAGTGTCACCAGTAAAGACCGCATCATATGGGATTTTTTCTTATTAACAGCTTTATTCAAAATTTGACTTTGACATCAAGTTCTGCTTCGATCGAGATGAAAATTAAGCAAAAAAATAGTAGTCACGTGATTCGCATTATCTGTCAAATTTTAATTTTTTCCAAAAAATAATATTGGAAAAAGTTTTTCTAAATGCAGTTTTTAGCCCACATGCAAAATTTCAGCTGCATAAGATAATTTTGATTTTTTTACCTATATTTTGTAAATTGCACCACTTTTGCAAAATAAGACTCAACGCAACCTACATAAAACTTCTAAGTTTTGACAAGGCTTTATTTCAGATACATTTTCTTTAAAGTAGCGCCATATTAATTAATGTGTGTTTTTCTACAAAAACGTTATTATATGCCATAATAATGCTTAATAATAAAAAAATTATAATATAGTAGTTTTAAATTAAATCGTTGAAAATATGTAGATAAACTTTACGTTGTTATACTAAAATTTATTTTCCCTTTAAAAAACACTTTACTGAAGACACTGTGTTTTTTCTTGTCTTAATATTAAGGTGTATTACTTTCAGACACAAACTACGTTTTCAAAAATACTTATTTTATGAAGTTACCTTATACAGGGTCAAAAACAAATAAACTTTGCATCACATGCGACCAAATTTTAATAGCCCAATTTGGATTTTGTAGAAAAACACACATTTAATATGGCGCTATTTTAAAGAAAATGTATCTGAAATAAAGCATTGTAAAATTTTGCAAAAGTGGTGCAATTTACAAAATATAGGTAAAAAATCAAAATTATCTTATGCAGCTGAAATTTTGCATGTGGGCTAGAAACTGCATTTAAAAAAAACTTTTTCAAATAACTTATTTTGATATTTTCAAAAATAACCCCACTGTTGAATTATTCTTTGAAAAAAATTAAAATTTGACAGATAATGCAAATAACATGACCCATATGATGCGGACTTTACTGGTGACGTGACACTGTATATCAATATTGTAATATTGTCTTATGTGCCATGTACTCCGTACCTTCATTTCAAGGGGAGACTCTAATTATAAAAACATGAAGAAAAAAGATTGAATTAAATATTGGTCCTTAAATGAGTTATAAGGACGATATTGAAATTCCAATCGAATATCGATAATATCGATAATATCAATAAATATCGATAATATCGATAAATCGATATTTTATTTTTTAAATATCGGTTATCGATTAATATAGATAAATCGATATTTTATTTTTTAAATATCGGTTATCGATATATCGATAAAAATATCAATATATCGAATTTTTGCCCAGCCCAAGTTGTGGCATTATTTTTCACCCTGTATAATAACATAATCAATTAATTAAACAATCGAAAAATATATTTATTTCTTTTTAAAACAAGTAAGTAACAATATAATTTATATAATAAATACAATATATATTAATATATTATAATATATTAAGATCCTTCTCATATTCCGGATTTTGTTGTAGGTACCCCCAATGAATTAAGCAAAAAAAGAAGGAAGGATAACAGAGACTATTCAGGCTCACAAAGCTAATAATTAGTACAGGAAATGAAGCTCAAAAAAAGGTAAAACCTCGCAATTTTTTCGTCCAGCATGGATTTACTTGAAATTTTAACAGAAGGTAGGGAATAGCCCACAGATCAAAATCTATATCGCACCGAAGGGCGCTGAACGTTTTTAAGGGGTGAAAACTACCCCTAATTGTCAAAAATTATAAAATAACTTTGTAAACCTTAAGATAGGGTGAAATTTGGTTTGGAATAGTTAATGAATTATGATTATCTTATACTCTGAAATACAATTTCATAATTTTTCAACCCTTAAAAATCAACCCTTGTTACAGCTTAATGCAAAAAAAATTTTTTTTACAAAAAAAAAAATTATTAATTATCATAGTGATTCAATTCAAGAATTATGTTGTTTAAGATATGTATCAAGTGCATTTTGCAACTTTTCAACCTTTGAAAACCACCCTTCATGCATTTATTATACTCCGAAGTGAGCTATTAGAATTTTTCGGAAAAAAATTGATTGGTTTTTTTAACGTATCTCCTTCATTTTTAATGCTAGAAAGTTTTTTCAAAAACGGTTTTGTAGGGTTTTTCAAGGCTCTATGAATTAAATCCCTTAAGATCCCTTGGTTTTTAAATGGGATGAGTTTAAAGGGCTCGAAAAAGGTGGTGCTTGTTCGTAAATAGAGGATATAAACGGTTATATCTCGCCAAATATTTACTGTACAGAAAATTTACACACAGTAAAATTTTAGTCATTAAAAAAGCTACAATTTAGTACTCTATAATTTTTTTCGTATCTCCAGTATTTTCACAGTTACTTTGAGAAAAAGGGTGAAAAATTCGAAATTGTGAAAACTCGTTCTTCGCTTAAGCTCCAATTTTTTAAAAATTAGGCATTTTAAATTGGTCAAACTTTTTGGACGTATTAAGAATACATTTATAAAGAGAATTGCAGAAGGGTGAAGATCAATTTTAATTAGAGGCGTAGTTAGGGGGTTGTTTTCATTTATTTTTTCGTAGAAAAAATTAGACACTGACCTTATTTTTAACATAACTCGCTTAATTTTCATGCTAGAGACTTTTTTTTATTTTAAAAAGAAATGTCTAATTACGTACTTTAAAAAAGATTCTACGTGTTTTCCTCGAATAATGCAGCCTTTTTCCGTTATTTGACTTTGAATTTATCAAATTTTGCATTTGACGAAAAAAGCTAACCATTAACACGTCATATCTCAATTCGCATTAGTCGTAGAAAAATTATAAAAAAAGATTTTTATTTGTTTTTTTAAAAGCTACAATTTTGCTCTCTGCAGTTTTTTGATAAAATGCATAATTTTCGAATTATTCGCGAAAAACCCATTAAAAACGTCGATTCTTTCGTCTAAAAATTGTTACTTTTAATCGCGAATAACTTGAAAAATATTAGTTTTACGAAAAAAATGTATAGAACATTTTTTGCTTAGAATCACTTTTTCGATCGATTCCTGTAGTTAAAATGTAATAAAAAATTCCCACCTCCGAGATGGGGTGGCAACCACCCCCAGGGCTTTGGCGCCCTTCGGTTCGATATAGATTTTGATCCTTGGGCTATTACCTACTTTCTGTTAAAATTTCAAGTAAATCCATGCTGGACGAAAAAATTGCGAGCCAAAATGCTTCATTTCCTGTACTAAATAGCTTGTCTGCAATGTTAAATGTCTGTTTTGTATTGCAGCTTAAATTTGTTCATCGTCGAATATGTATACCCTACTACAGAATATTTTTATACTTCACCCCAAGAAAAAAAAATACAGAATCAAATCAAATTAACAGCATTCGTTTTTTAACCCTTCAAATCAATAGAAAATAAATAAAAGGACGTTGACAAAATATTAAATAAATTAGAAGGTAATAAATAGTTTTTTGGAAAAAAAAATCCAGACAAACAATTATAATCTAAAAAAGGCGAATAATGTGTTTGCCTGCAGGACCTATTTAAGTAAAAAAATAGACTATTTTTTACTTAAATAGGTCATTGTCTCCAAATTAGAGGTCGCGAAGGCTTTAAAAATGTTTGTTGGGGTGTATATACATAATCGGTAGTATTCTCCTATCTTGTTTTATACGCACTTAAATTCTATATTGTTTTCTCATGGAAATGTCCCTTGCAAGAAAATATTCTCCTAATCAGTTTAAATTGAAACTAATTTGTGTTTTCAACAATAAAATGGTTCAATGGCAGCGTGCTGATCATATGATATATTAAGCATTAACTAATTTGTATTGTCACGTGCTTCTGTTTATAGATTATCATTTCGTTAAAAATTAAGTGCTTTTCAGCGCGTACAGCACAACTGTTCATTGGATCGATAGTAATTTTGATTACCAGGGTTCACTATCTAAATTTTTATATACCTAGTGAATGAGCGACAGTTGGAGAAGAAAATATTATAGCTGCGAGATTATTTTATTAAAATTTAATTTATTTGTTATAATAACTAGGCCGTTTTTCTTCGTTTTGGGTGTATTAAGACTTTTACTGTAGCATAGTAAACTGTAATCTATTCTTATCATCTTACAGCCATCAAAAAGCGGCATAAATATTTTCAATTTATCGTTAATGGGTGCATGTTAATAAGCTATATTAATAAATAGAAATAAAGAAGATTTAATGCACCTAAAAAACTAAATCCCTGTAAAAGCAATTATATACTATTCTATCTTAAATATAAGTGTTTTATCGAGTTTATATAATAATATAAAAATAGGAGTAATGTAAAGTAAAGGGTTTTCCAATAAGAACGATATGATTTTGAAACGATATGGTAAACACATAGACAATTTACCTTTAGATAAACAAACAATAATCACGAATGTGGCAGTTTTATGGCCTTGCGCATGTAAACAAAACTGGGAACTATTAGACATGCGCACTGCAACATTATCGTTTGACGAATGGGAAAATAGACAGATCCGGGCTTTAAAATTTAAATTCTTGCTCATATGCCACCATAGAGGGTTTATTTTACCCCTATTTGGGCATAATACAATTATACAACGGCTGCTACTAGTACTAGTCATTGTTTATATTAGAATCTGAGTCACTAAAAGCACAAACACAATTCACTAACTAAACTACACAAAAACCAAAAATCCATAAATATTAAACACCAGTCCCACAATCCACGATAGCCGATCCGATAGCTGAAAACTTTAGAAAACTACAAGGAATCCGCAGAGAAGAGAAACCTTAAAACACAACAACAAAAATGGCGGCCGAGCCGGTTCTGGAGAGTATTCTTGAGCGCATCGATTATTGTCGATAAAGTAGGACGGCCGATAACACGGGGTTTGTGCGCATGCACGAAGGTTCCCCGAATGAAGACAGCTGACCGACGAGTCATGCGCTCGGACGTATTTTTTCACCCATAAAACGTAACTTTTGTTTGCGCAGGAGATAAGCTGTACGTATCTAAAGGTAAATTGTCTATGGGTAAACATGGTAATAAAGTTATACCTGTCACCAGTTGTCAAGCGAGTTGCGCACTCTCAAGGATAAATAGGTTCCCTGATAGCGCCACGCGCGACCGGAGGCGCAACTAAATATAGTCGTGGTGGGGGTAGGCGCCAAGCATAAAAATTTAAAGGAAAGAAAGAAAAACTAAAAGTCTTCCTCCACAAAGTTTAATTGAATGAAACAATCAAAGGTCTCTACATGTTTCGAACGTAGAAACGTTCATGCATCATCAGGAGACAGAAAATAACATTAAAAAGTGCTGATGGTTTTAGCAAAAGAGAAAATGGTGAAGGACCTTAATGGAGCTTTCGTGAAAATAAAAATTGATGTGCAAAGCCACATAATATGGAAAAAATATTAAACTTTAAAACATACTAGGTATGTTAGAAGTCGGTAAAAGGGGTCTAGACCAACCCTATAAACTGGGAAAGAAGAAAATAAAAACTTTCTATAAAGAAAGTGTTAAAAATTAAAATTTGTTTAAATAAAACATTTTGGATCCATTATTTGACTTTGTTCGAATATTTATATGTTCGACTATTCGTGTTTTCAGTGAAACTGTAAATTTTAACGCAAAAAAAAACAAAAATAAAATTATATAGTCTTATTTAACTAAATAAACATAAGTAGTATTATTATTTTAGTTAAAAACTGATTTTACAAAGAGTTTTAAATTAGAAATATCGAATAATTTTATAGGTTTTATTCGATATCGCTATCAAATAGAACATCTGGAACAAAATTAAAAAGAAATTTATTTCATGATTTTATATAGGTTGTCAGCTGAAGAATGACGAAAGCAAACAAAAGCAGAGAATTCCAAGTTTTGTCGCCTTTCTACCGTGATTAAACGACTGTATTTCGATATTTAAATAGACGACTATTCGAATATTCGACTATTTAAATATTCGACTATCTAAATATTCGACTATTCAAATATTCGACTATTCGAAATTCGAATATTTGACTATTTGACTATTCAAGTACCTATCTATTCAACTATTCGAATTATTCGACTATTGGAATAACATACCAAACGACTATTCGAATACTTATATTTTTAAAATTCCTAGCCCTACTCTATATAACTGTTACCTCCATTTTAGGATGGTAAACAATTATTTGTTATTATTAATAAAGTTATTTTTATTCACCAATCCATAACAAATTATTTCTTAGGAATAAAGAAATATTTGTTTGCTGATATTTAAACATGAAATTTCTTAATAGTTAATAAATGTTATTTAATATAAAGAAATTGTTTTCTCAGTGCTGATATGCTCTCTATTAATAAAAAAAATCCCATATGATGCGAACTTTACTGGATGGTAATTTCATTATCTACTTAACCCACTTGTAAACCCATATTGATTAAAGTGTTAAAAAATTTTTTTAGTTTCACTCGTGAAACGCTCGTTTTCGAAAACCGTTGCCTTCCCATCATGGGAAAAAACCTCCAAAAACCCGTGGAAAATGCTCAAAACATCCATCCTCTTATTTTCGGAAATTACAGAACTTCGTTTGTGAACCTTTCTATTTCTCCAATATCCACATCCCATATAAGTTAGCGAGTAACATTATCAAACCTATTAAATTTAAGGATGTTTTTTATCGAGTCCGGAATGGTGATATTTAACTTAATTTGAACTTTGGCTGGAAAAAGATATTTACCATCATCATTAAATTTATTATTATTTTATATAAGTATAAGAATATTATTATTTCTTGGTGTTCGGTGTGTAGGTAACTCTTCGATTATGTTTTTGTAAAATCTAAATTAAATGGTTGATATAGAAATTATGAAATGTAGTAACGTATCACTGCAATAATATTAAATTAATTTTGTTTTGGGCCTGTTGTTCCTCGAATTATTAATTTGAGTACATAACCTCCAAAAAACGTGCAAATATCTACGGCATGCGTGATACTGCAGATTCTAGAAAGAATCCTCAGACATCATTGTGTTTTCCCCTCAATTTTATCTTATATAATAATTGGAACATAGTTATTAACAATGTACTTAAAAAGTAGGTATATTTATCTCTGACTGGATAGCACGTTTAATTGATAAACTTTTTCTTCTCATAATCACGTGATCACTTAATTAGGGGAAACCGCTTGACTTATAAAATGCTATTTTACGTTTTATTACGCGACTCAATATTATTGCCTCGATGAAAGTTTTTATGGATAGGTAGTAATTTTAAAAATATCACACTTTTAATTGAAGGTTACACATAAAAGCATAAAAGGCACCATGAGTTTCCAGAAAAGAAGTGTGTGAAGTTAAGAATGGGCAGATCCACACGAGGTGGAGAGAGAAATAGGATTAGGATTTATTAGACATATTCCTTTAGATAAGCAAACAATAGGTACTCACGAAATACGCAAATGTATGATGTATGGCCTCGCGCATGTAAACAAAGCTACATCGGATTATAGGCATGCGCCATGCAACATTATAATTTGACGAATGAGAAAATAGACAGGTCCGGGCCCTTGCTCAAGAAATTGTAAAAGTTGGCCTTCAATTTATTTTTACGTGTAAACAGCTAATATTTGCCCCAAATTCTTGCCGAAAAATTGGAATTTTTTCTCAATGTTTAATCCAGTTGGAAAAAAAAAAGTTGTGATTTCTGATATTTTTAGTAGTTGCAATCAGATTTTGAGGATAGAAAAATGTTTTTAATATTTTGTTTCTAAAATTTGTTTAAAAATTATTCGTCGTCGTGTTTTTAGTTCGAAAAGGAAGATAAAAACTCAATTAAACTAGTCTTATAAAATCAAATATAAAAACAAAGAAAACCAGCCAAATAACTAATCTTCGATGTTATGACCTACCTAATTCAATCAATCAATTTTTGAGCAAGTTGGGAAATAAGGTAGTTATTTCTGGCATTTTTACTATAGTTGCAAACTTATCAGATTTTGAGGATAGAAAATTTTTAGTTTAAAAACAAAGAGAACAAGTCAATTAAACTATAAAACTTATAAAATCGAATATAAAAAGCAAACAAAACCAGGAAAATAACCAATCTTCGATGTTCGAGTACCTAACCTCAAGTCAAATCATATTAGTTGGTATATAACTTGTATTAATTTTTACATTTCAGCAAAACTTGGGTACATATAAAACGTTTTAGAAATAGTAGTATAACACCGATGAACCAGTTCCTGGCCACGTTGCGTCTGTACTCTTGTGGGGGGCATCAGACTACAATTGGAGATTTTCTTGGCTGCCATCAGAGTACGATTTCCAGAATTTTAAATCGGGTTACAATGGTCATTGCAAGAACAATTAAAAATAAAAATAATTCTTCGTGAACTCGCTTTCAAGCTTCAGATTTATCACCATTCAAAACTTTGTTTTTTTGTCTTCGATGAAATTGGCATATTTTAGCAGTATCCTCATGAGACTCCTGGGAAAAAAATTGGTCATTAATTCTTGCATTTTCACTCATTTTTGAAAATTAAACCAAAAAAAAAACTGACAAATTTTTGACGTTTATTCCTTAACTGTCGAAAAAAACTTGCGATTCCGACGTTGTCAGATTTCTAATCCGGATTAAATAATCTACTGACTGTGCATAGCTACGGACAAAAGATTACAAAAACTGGATCGGGAAACTGGGATTGCAATCCACAAACGATGCATTCGGTTGTTATTTAACAAATAATGGGAATATAGACATCAGGTCCGGTCTTTAAAACTTATCTTACTAGAACCACAGAATATTATAGCTACTATATTCTGAGCTTTAAGCTTAAACAAGGCTGGTTGGGACAAAATTTTGGGTAAAGTGCTACAAAAAGGCATATTATTACAACATTGTATTATAGTCAAGGAAAAACTCTTTAACTATAGCAGCCATGTCTTTATTTTAGAGTTTCTGGAATTAATAAAACTGGAGTAACTGATGAAAGAACGTTTTTCGGTTTGTCGTGTTTGTTTTATTTACTTGTCTAGCTAACTGCAAATAAAATATTTACCAATTAATCTATTTGCTTAAATAATTGTAACAATATATAGATAAACAAATTTATTTGATGTTTATTGTTAATGGTGTATTGTTCCATTGTACGCAACGTTACCATTTAGTATTTATCAGCAGTTATATAAGAATCAGTTATCAAATAAATTAGTTATAGCCTCTAAGATAAAAAAACAAACCAATAAGTACCTATACAGAAGTATGTTTTTGTTTGAATATTATTTATTGCAATACCGATAATTACTATAATAGTTAGTCGAGTTTTTAGACTCAATTAAAACACTTAAAAATAATGACAGTGGCGTATCTTCAAAGTACCTAATAAGCGTTTTTACTATTACCAACCATCATAGTCAGGAGTATACAGGGTTAGTTGAAATAACCGGAAAGGCTAATTTTCTTTAAAACTATCAAGGCTAAGGTGGATAACTTAAAAAATTGAATTAAAAATTGACAATTGCGACGTTGCCAGATTTTTAATTTTTTCTGTAACTCAGGGAATGTTTTATTTTTCAAATGTGACACTACTTTTTTTTATTGAATTCAATGTCTCCCATTAACATTACCTTTTCCTGATAGTATCAAATTTTTATCTCAAATAATTCTATGGGAAAAAAGATAATTAGTTACAATTGTAACTCTAAAAAATCCAATCTATTTCCATTTAAAAACGTTTCAAATAATGTGAAAAGTTGATGGTAGACATAATGTACGTAATAGTATCGATAACGATAATAACAACTAACAAACATCTATTAACAATAACATAGCTAGTAAAAATTATTTTTATATTATTCGTTTCATATTCAAATTAACACACACAATTAGGAAAAGGTAATGTTGATGAAAGGAATCGAATTCAATAAAAAAAAGAGTAGTGTTACATTTAAAAAAAAAACATTCATTAAGTTACAGAAAAAACTAAAAATCTGGCAACGTCGCAATTGTCAATTTTTAATTCAATTTTTTAAGTTATCCACCTGTACCAAAATTCATTGATTTAGCCTTGGTAGTTTTGAAGAAAATTAGCCGTTCCGGTTATTTCAACTTACCCTGTATACAGGGTGGTCCTTAAGTACATCAAGAAAATCTAGGATATGATTCCTGGCATCAATTTAAGTTGAAAAGTTCATATGGACTTATGCCCTAAAATGCTTAACCTCTAAGATACAGGGTGTTAAAATATTTTCCATTTTCCTTTAAAACTACCATTTTTTTAAAAACATAGTAGAGACAACTTTTATTCCGCTTATATCAGTAATGCATAAAAATGCATCAGAGTTTAAAAAAAACAGTGGCGTATCACATATTTTCACAAAAAAATATTGATGGTATCTTCATGCACGCCACTGGTGGAAGTAGGCAAACCCTTTTTTAACCAAAAAGTGCAGTTTAATACGAAACCAATCGACATCAATTTTCAATACCGTATCTTCAAGGAGTTTCGAAATTTTAAAAAAACAATTATTTTTTAAAAATATTTTAACACCCTGTATCTTAGAGGGTAAGCATTTTGGGGCATAAGTCCATATGAACTTTTCAACTTAAATTGATGCCAGGAATCATATCCTAGATTTTTTTGATGTACTTAAGGACCACCCTGTATATCCCAATAATAAAAACCCTCCTAGATTATCACAAAACGTTTCGATGTAGAAACAGTTAAAAAGACCGCGCCAAAGTATAAAGTTTGAATGCAAACTTAAAGTTTGTTCAATGACCGATGACCGTTATGTCATATTCTTCATATTTCCGGTACGTCGTAAATCAATTTAGTCAGTCTGATTTCTTTGACTCATTTATAAAATTTGAAATTGAATCAAATATTTTTTTGTCTTGTCCATCAATCTGTCTATAAATTTTGTTTCAAATATTTTTATCTTATTTATAAAATTATAAAGAAGAAAATATAATAAAAAATGACAACACAACAAAATACAGTTTATTAATAATTAAAATAAATCATCTCCGCACGGATCATCATCATCATCAGATTCGTCGAAGTTAATAATAAGGGGAAGAGTATCTGAAGCATCGATAAATCTATCCCGTTCCCACACATCATTTATAATTTTATTAGTGTATCTCACATAATTTTTCCATTTTTTCCACTGTTACATTTTCTATGACTTCATTCCACAGACCCAAAACTACGTCATTTGTTACAGGATACATAAAATTTATTTTTGCATCATAATAGCGCTTACATTCCTACCAAACCATTTCAATAGGATTAAAGTGGTAATGATATGAAGGAAGTCTTAAAACTTGATGTCCATTTTACAATTCTAGTTCGTCCAACCTACTAAAATAAAATAAAAATAATTAAAAAATAACATATAATGCTTTGCAGATTTCTTGTAACGTTTGGGTGGGATATGCTGCTTCACTATTATCCAGATCTGATCCTTCACCTTCATTGTAATTGGTGAAACCGGAGTTTGTCTTTGTTCTAACCATGCAATGTAATATTATTGACCTAATTTGCATTTGGATTTTTTTTAATTAGCCCAGAATGATTGGTGGCGTTATGCATAATAATAAGGGACGGTTCTTCCAAGTTTGGCAAGAAGTTTTCTTCAAACCATTTTTCAAAGTTTTCACTATTTATCGAATCATGATTATCACCAGATTTCAGGCCAGACATTGAATATCATCAATCACTTGCATTATTTACAAATCCATTTTCTGAACCAGCACGTACAATAATAATATACCGTACACCCTCTGACGATTTTTTAAAACTGTATACTTGCCAACTTCGCCTAAAAGCCCCTTTTCTGTATATCCAGGTTTCATCCCCAAAAACAGGCTTTAAGAAAACTGCCGTTATTCTGAAATTTTTTAAAAATCTACTTGTTTTTGGGATATTATGGGGTTGATCTAATAAAAAATGTCTGTGTGAAACAATACATTTACGCCATTTAAATAAAAAAAATTTTAAACAGTCCGCTAATGAATCAGTTGATATTTCAACACCATCAATGATTTTAAGGTTTAGTTGTATTGAGCGAATGTAGGTAACGTGTGCACCTGCTTTATACATCCCATAAATACGCTCTCTCGTTGTGGCATTACAGATAAATAAACCAGCCAAATGAAATTATTTTATAGCCTTACTATAAGAACTACTATCACTAATCTTTTTCACATAACACTAATTTTATCAGGAATTTTGACTGGTCATTCATTGTTACTATTTCTTCAAAACACTTTGCGATATTTACTTGATGAGCTGCCTCTAGTGTTAAGACAAGATTTTTGGTTTCAACTAGACGGTGATCCCCCACATTTTGCTAGAAACGTTAGGAACTATTTACACCAAACCTTTTCTAATCACTGGATTGGTCGGGGCCAAGGTGGTCCTGGTAAATAGCCACCCCGTTTTCCAGACCTTGCTTAGTTAGAATATTCCGTATGGGGGTGTATTAAAGATTTTATGTAGGTATATAGTTCCGATTTTGAGCGAGAATGAGAAAGAATCTTTCAAGCTCGAGAGCAGTTCGGGTTGAAACCACATATTTGTCAAAGGTTACGATTGGCTTTAATAAAAAGAAGTCGCATGTGAATTCAAAAAAATGGAGGTGATATCGAGCAATTTCTTGAGACTATTTTTTTAAATTTTGTTTAAGTTTTGTTACTAATGTATTCAGTGGCGTAGCTAGCATGGGTGACACCCGGGGCGGAATTCGTGGTGTCACCCCAAAAATGAAAACTGATTATTATTTTTTTCTAATTAAAATATAAATGAGTAAACAAAAATATGTAAGTACCTTAAAAGCTCTTTTTTCTAGATTTAACAGATGCAAACTCACTAATTACGTCCTCAAAATTTATTTTTTGCGTTGCCTCGTGTTCTATTGTTAACATGCTTAGACTGTTGAGTCTTCTTTCGCTCATTGTAGCCCTCAAATAGTTTTTTATTAATTTGAGTTTGCTGAAACTTCTTTCACACGAGGCTACCGATACGCAAATTGTTACAAATAGTTTGAGAGCGACCACAAGATTTGGCACAGATTCTATAAAATCCCATTGCACAATAAACTTTAAAAAGTCTAGAGACAACCAATTAGACACTGATATATTGGCCGCTTGAATATGTCGGCGGAGTTTTGGTATCTCCAAGAGGAGTTCGGCTTCCGATACTTCATCTTCATAAAAATTACAAAATTTTGATACAGCCAATTTCAATTCATCAGTATTTGCAGAAAGCAAAGTATTTGGCTGTACAACCTCAAACAATGAAGCTACTTCTCAAACAGACTGCAATCTTGTTTGAAGTTCTACGCTGAATCGATCAATGCACTCAAACATATCTTTTTGCACTTCAGCTCTCAGGGTGAGTCCTGCATCGGTGGCCAACTCACCGGCCACTCGTTTTTTACGACGAATTCGTCTTTCGATTGGAATGTCGTACTTCTCCGATTTTTTTAAAGCAAAATCTATGGCGTTTTTTAAAAACTTCATTTCGTTGCTCCTCAGTATAAAGACGAAGAGCTTCTATTTTTATAACCAATTGATCAATACTCAACCCTTTACTTTGTAATGCAATCTGAGTACAATTTATTTCCTTCAGTACGTCATTCCAAAAGAAAAGATAACAAAAAATTGTGATTTGTAAAGTAAAATGAGCCGCATATAAGTAAATAACACATTTTGTATGTATGTTAATAACCACTGAATGATCTTAAAAAAAAATTAATGTGGCTTTACTCAGTGATTATTATTGTTGATAAAAATTGTCATAATTATGATTTGTGTATTTTTTTCATCACTGTCGGGTTATCGGGTGGGTCGGGTGTCACCCCTAAAAGGGTGACACCCGGGGCGGTCCGGTCCGGTTGAAAATTATGAAAATACCGCGTTGGCATCAGTTAAGGACTCATACTTTTCAAATTATCTCCAAAACGCATCATTTTATCGAAATTCAAATCAGTCAAAAAATAATCAAAAACAAATGATTAAGTACCTGAAATAAATAGTTTGGAAGTCACTGGCGCACGAACTAAAAAATATAGAGGGGGGGGGGGGTCAACAGGTATTGGACCCCCCTCCCCTATTTTGAATATTTTACAATTGTTTTGTTTTTCTCAAATCAGAATATTGTTCTACATTAAAAGAAGTTTCTTGACAAAATGGTGAAGATAAAATTTAATTATAACTTTCTCTAAAGAGTCTAAAGTATTATAATGTATTTATCACTAAAGGTCGGAATATATGCAAAATGCATATATATGCATTTTTTTGCATATTTTTCTTAAATTATTATTTTAAGAGCATATTTTTATGTTTTCGTCATTGTCAAAAAATTTAAAACGTTAAAGGTTTAATGTCTAGTTCCGTACTTATTTCAGGAATTTTCCAATCTAGAGATTATAATAATTATATTTACATTTTGGTTATACACAAGGTATTTATTGGGGGTTTCCGTGGTTTGCAGGTATATTGTTAGGGGTTGTTTATTGTCACTTATTTATTCTTTATTTATTTATTCATTTATTGCCATATAAATTTACAAAGTAAACAATGACATTGTCACAAGAAAAAAGAAGTTTTTAGGTTTTAAATTATAATGTCATAAAAATGACGAACATCATAAACGTTATTTTCAAGAAGGTAGCACTTCACCTTGTTCTTGAATTTTTTTAGTTTAGAGATGCTTCTGATAGTCTCTGGAAGTGCATTATAGAGGGAGCTACAGAAGCAAAATGGACTCTTACGATATGATGATGTTTTGTAGCTGGATATATACTATAAATTTTATTTGAATTTCTAGTGTCACGGTCGTGAATTACTGAGGTGCAAGGAAATTTTGAATTGTGTTTTTTTACAAACATGACTGCACTAAGAATTAAAATACTAGGTAGCGTAAGAATTTTATAGCGCCGAAAAGTTTCTTTGCAAGATTCAAGTGGGCCTAACGAGTAAATTTTTCGAATTATCCTTTTCTGCAAAACAAATAATCTTTGTAGTTCTGTTGATTGAGCCCAGTAAATCACTAGATAGCTTAGATGACTGTAGGCTAAGGCATAGTAAATATTTAGTAACTGCTTGCAATCCATAATATTTTTTAAGTTTACTATTGCAAAGTATGCCGAGTTAAGTTTACTGGCAACAAAATCAACATGAGCTGTCCACTTTAATTGTGAGTCTACATAAAGGCCAAGAAATTTGCATTGCTCAACTCTCTGAATAGTATTGTCATTTAGTTTGAGATATAGATCAGGAACCCAACGCTTTTTATAGAAAACCTTATAGTGAGTTTTATTTATGTTGATTATTAGGCGATTTTTTTTGCACCATAAAGAAAACTTAAGTAAAATATGATTAGCTATTTTAGCTAGTATATCTAATGTGCAAGCAGATATAATCATAGTTGTATCATCCGCGTATAGAATTAGTTTTGCAGATAAACCTTTAGATATTAAAAAAATTTCAAGTTCATTTATAAAAAGTGCAAAAAGCAATGGAGACATTACACCTCCTTGGGGCACACCATAATTGACAGCAAATTGATCAGAAAACGAATTCTGAACCTTAATCCTAATATGGCGATTAGAAAGAAAAGATTGTAACCATCGAGCAATGTTGCCACGAATGCCTAAAGCATTTAGTTTTTTTAATAAAAAGATACCATCTACACAATCAAAAGCTCGAGTTAGATCTAAGAATAGGGCTAATGCAGCTGTGCTTGTAGAGTAATTTTTTTTCGAAAACCATGCTTAATAATGCGTTATTGTTACTTGCTTAAGGTGGGAGTATCAACATGCTTGCCAACCTATAACCTATTTCGCGTAGATTTATTTATTTTTTCTAGCTTTTATACAAAATTTAAAGAAAATTAGTATCGACTTGATATTCTATAGGTAATAATTGACATATTTAATAAATATCAAAGAATTTCATAACTCATTTTAGGAGAATTGTATAGCGAAAAATATCGGGTAAGATTTTTTTTAACATTATTATGTCATTGTCACTCATTGTTTTTTCATTATACAATTCTCCCAAAATTAGCAATGAAATAAATTGATATTTTTGTAATATATCAGATACTACCTAAATAATGTACCGACGATATTGATTTTCTTTCAGTTATTAAAATATTAAACTCAAAAAATCAATGCGAAATAGGTTATAGGTTGGCAATAGATTGAATGACGTTGAGAATTCAACCTTAACAAACTGTATTTATATGGATTTGTACAGGGACGTAGCAAGTTACAACCGGGCCCTGGTGCAAGACCACATCAGCGGGCCCCCTTCATAATTAAAAAAAAATAGTCCGATATGAACAAATTTAATTGCACAAAAAATGCATGGTGGGTAACATAACGTGACGAATAAACACACCTAATTCTAAATAACCTTACTTATTTATGCTGAAAAATCAACTTTTCTTGACTTTTGATTTGCAAACAATGAAATAATTTTACTTATATCCAACATTCTGGCTGTCTGATTTTCAATGGATAAAATTGCCAAACTAGAAAGCCTGCTTTGCGACATTTTATTCTTAAATAATTCTTAATCAACTTTAAGATTGAAAATGATCTCTCCGAAGATGCTACCGTAGAAAAAGGATATAAGCACATTTAAATGAACTCGCAATCATTTGATCGCAAATAACTAATTTCGCCAAGTCATTAATTGAAATGTCTGCATGGATTTGATCTTTATAAACGCGTCTGAATGACAAAATTTCCTGAGCAAGCAAATGTGATAAATCGTTGGAATAAAACTTGATCAGATTCTCAGATAGAAGTACTAGATCAGCAAGAGGACTCTCTTAAGACAGAAGGGAAAAGTGCTTTAAACATTTGAACTACGTTGTTTAACCCTTTAAATAGATTTTCCAATTGTGATATAATAACGTCCAACGTTAAATTAAACACCGAATGGAAGTTTTTTTTGGCATTGGAAAGTCGTTCGTCACATGACAACTCATCGAATTGTTTTTTATTTTGCGAATTCTGTTATTTTAAAACTTGGATCAATTCCCCAACTACGAGCTAAATCAGATGCTTCATTCACAATTTCTTCAAAACTATCAGTAATCTCTGTAATATCTCTTTTAGCACTTTCCAAAAGCTTTCAAGCCCGTTGAATATCCTGGTTTTTACTCTGCAATGCATTGGATACCACTTTTGTAATGCTTAATATTTTATATTCCATCACTATCATAACAACTGTTTAAAAATTTTCGAGTTTTTTCTTCAAACTAAATGCCTCATTTTGTTCGGTGACTTTCAAGCTTGTCAAGGTAAGTTTTGTCAAAACTTGTGAAATTTCATGATAGTGAAACCTTAAGCTATAAATAAAATCATACCGAGACGACCATCGCGTCGGACACAATCGTTTTAACGTACTTATATTTCTTGGATTCAAACATTTTCGTCAGTATTGCCTAATGATTTATGCTACGTGCAAAATATACATAGGTTCACACTTTCCACAGTATCGTAAAAATTTTGTAGTTCCCTCGAAATTTTTACAGAATCATTGATAACTAAATTCAAATTATGTGCAGTGCAATGTACATACAAAGCATTGGGTTGTTTCTACAAAATCTTTGCCTGCAGACCATTATAAACGCCGCTCATGTTTGTTTAATAAATACCATGATTCCGATCGCGGCGCGGCACCACTTGCACCCCGGTTGCTACGTCCCTGGATTTGTAATACATACTTCTGGTAAATAAAATAATTTCAAATGTAAAAAAAAGTGTTTCTAAAAGCACCTCTAAGAAGGCAGTTGAATAAGGAGAGATTACCAGGAGTTAGTTTACCTCGAGAACCTTTAATTACCCGGTGGGGAACATGGATTAAGGCCGCAATATTCTACGCAGAGCCTTTAGAAGCCATTAAAGAACTAATTTTAGATTTAGATGGCGATTCGCAGTGTGTTGTGCAAAGTAAAGAGTTGTTAAAAAGTGTAAGTATAGCTAAAGATCTTGTTTTTATTAAGGTTAATTTTAGTTTTGTACCGGACATAATATCCTCGTTGGTGAGTAGACATTTAAGTTTAAGAGAGAGTTTTTTTTTTGCATTTAAAAAAAAAACATATTTTTTAGAACCTGATGTATTTCTTTACCTCATTTTACTATAATAAATTAAGACATATTGCATACCATACCAAAAAATGCAAATAACGGCATATTTTAAAGGCAAACAAGGCATATTATTATATGATATGCGCATATTTTGGCTGAATTTAAGTGCATATAATCCGCCCTTTATTTTTTATCACTTACTTACACTTTGCAGTACCTACGTAGTTTGCAAACTTTGGTATTCAACGTTATATTCTAGTTGTCTTAATACCTACCTATACAAACTTGTTTTCATTGTACGTCTAAAAGTTATAAATTTTCCAGTACCCCGCAGATATAAAAATATATTCCAATATTTCCAATAGCTTTTAATAGTATATTAAAGTACACGTTTTATAAAGCATCATTTTATAGCACGTGTCCATGTTAAAAAACGAGCCGCTTGCGGCGAGTTTTATAACGGGACAAGTGCTTAAAACTGCTTTATATAACACGTACTTTATACTATTTTTTCTAATTTGTAGTTTTTTCAATAAAAAATACATATTTAAATAGAAAATAAGTCCTTCAAATTTTGTAAATTTTTATGTCTAAATTTTATGTTGGTAATACTATTTTTTATCATAGTAGCCTATGGACAATAAAAATTATTTTGCGAACTGTCATTTTTTGATTTATTCACCCATTTTCACCACGAGATTCTAAAGTTATTGATATGAAGATATGAGATTTGAAATTGGACGGAATACGTTGTGTGATCCTTGTACATACATTCGGTACATATACAGAGCGTTCGGAAATTCGGGCGATTTTGCTACTTTTTTTCGAATTTCAAAAGACGTGATTTTACGTCTCGGCATTGCAATTTAGTATAGGGAAGATGGAAAATTCAAATAAAGTTGTAGTTAAAATCGACCTTGGAAGGTTAGTAGATTGAATTTTGGATAGGATTTGGCAGAAAATGATAGCTTGAAGCATCTACAAAAGCAAAATAGTTCTCCGTTAATAAAGTTATTATTTAATATGTGTTTTTTAATGAACTAAAACAATACATACAGATTTGTAAATCTAGGCAACCAAACATACATACGTGGGTTCGTGTAGTATTTTGCATATTTGGACTAAAAAATATTAGTTATCTATGCTAAACGGTGAAAAAAAACATGTCATGTAGGACCTTTAAATAATAAAATTCGGAGTTCGAAATAGATCTATTACGAACTCGCTAGCGCGTTCGAAATAGATCTGTTTCGAGACAAAATTAGAAAAAAATCTTTTTATCTTTGTTTTAGGAAACAAGACTTGAGGTGGGAGTGCGTCGGATACAACACCGCGCGCAGTCGTCTGTGAAACCGTAAAAACTTATTTTTTTCTACGATCGTTCAAAAAATGTCATTTTGTGTATGAATTTCTAATGACAAAAGTAGGTCTTTATTGCATACTATGCAATAAAGTACTTTTTGCCCTAGTGCAATAAAGTAAATTACCTAGGAAACGAACAATTTGTTTATAGTATGTGTATTGTGTGTTGCACACCGTCGATACCCCATCGAAATAAAATTCACTTTGACAGGGCGTCATAATTTTATTATGTTGAAGTCAAAGATATCTACGATCCATTGTCAAATTTGAATTACAACTTTTGCACACAAAGGAGAGGTAATACAGAGCGATTTTAAACTTTTTTGTTAAATAAAAAAACGATCGTAGAAAAAATAGTGTATGTAACATGTGCAAAAAGTGTGTTTATTGCATATGGCATATTATTCACATCGACTACGTCTCGGTGAATAACTTCTATGCCGTGTGCAATAAACATACACTTTTTGCACTAGTTGCATAAATAACTATTTCTCGCCTTATGCGGTGGAGTTAAAATCATAGTGGATGACTATAAACATTTCTTATTTTTACGACTGTTTTCTATCAGGTAAAGAATCTTTAAACTTCGAGCACCATACCGTGAATACCGTACTGATCAAGAATGTATAAGCGTAAATTGTTATTAAAATTGTCTCAGAGATAATAATAATGCGAACGAGTATGAGTGTCTAGGGAACATCTGGGTACGGTATACCGATGTAAAATGTGATGTATTTCTATTTCTAGATTTCTACTTTTCTTCGTTGGGTAATAAAACCTTTATTGGTCTATCAAAAGCTGCGAGTAGGAGTGCGTTATGAAGTAAACCATTGCAAGCATCTTCTTTACCTTTGTCAGGTAAAATCAGGTTAATTACAAAATACTAAACACAGCATTGTAGGTACAATGCAAAACACCATACAAACTAAGGTTGCTTACAACATATAAAAATTGACATCAAATTAAAAATTGTTTAAAACATTTTCAAAATGTTGTAAAGGAAATATTCTGTACTGAGTTCTTCCTTTTTTAGCTTCGATGTAAAAAATGTTGGTCTAATGAAAAAGGAGTTTTCTGAGCCCCTTCAACGTAAATAATTTATCGCATACAGCACGGCAGAATAAATTCAGTATTAGGAAGTCTCTTTATTTACCTACTGAAAAAAAAACAGCTCGTTTATTTTTAGTTTGGCATACCTTTTCCGTGTTTTCATGAATTTTACCCCTCTTTTGGGGGTATAAACCACCTCAACTTTTTTTTTAAATGTAAAAGTATACACTATTGGCAAACTCGAATCTAGGATGCCGATATAAACGCATCAGACGGAGATTATTAGTAGCGTTTAACACGTTAGACAGAGAACACGTTATCCTCTACCTCCCACCTTCCATTATTTAGAACACGCGGTCGAAGCAGGCACGGGATCAGCCGATACGTCGAATAAATATTTTAGTATAAAGCAAGCCTTCCTGCCAAGTATTAACTGTTATTTTAAATTAATAATGTATTCACGCAAATAAAGAATTATTATCAAGTGGTATTTAACAGTTAAGAGTACCCAAGAAGTTGTTGGGGGATTTTTTATTTTATAGGAGGTATTATTTATTGTATTAATTTTTTGGGATTATCATTATTTTCTTGAAATATCAGTTTTAATTTCGTTTTTAGGTTTAGGGCTAATAAATAACTTTTATAACGCTGTTGTATTGTCTAATGCAACAGTGAAAAATATAATATATAAATGACAACATCGTAAAAATATCGCACGCCAAAAAACATCATACACTCGCTCTATCGAAGCTCCTTTGTTACTAAATTTGAATCGGTTTACTTACGTTCACGGGCAAAGGCTCGGCCATACCACACACATATCCCCCCTTTCACTAGGAATGTAGGAGTGGTTAGGTATCTCTTTTAACCGAAGGCTTTGCCCATATTTGCCTTCTCTCTTGGTTGCATTAGATATTTCTCACCCCAGATTTTGCCAATAGTGTATATTGTTATAGCTCGTTGGAAAGGGCCTAAAAATGAAATATAATCCACTAATTACTTTTGCATTTTGGTAATATATTCGCAATTTGTTTTTTTATAGCAGAAAAAGTTCTTACTATACTATAAGTAACGTTTTAAACAGTACAAAATACTATAACAGATAAGATAAGTATTTTTCACTTTTTCTAAACCGAAAATAAAGGGTCCATTGGAATGCAGCATTCAGTAAACAAACAACTTTATCAATTAACTGTTTCCTTTTTTAAATAGTCTGCACTAGCAAAACCCACATTGCACTGTCAATCGTTGCTAAAATGATCAGTTTTTTTCTGACTTTATAGATTACCAAAATGCAAAAGTAAATAGTGGGTTGTTTCCCTTTTTTATGCCCTTTACAACGAGCTATTAAAATACGTACCTTTACATTTGAAAAAAAAAGTTGGGGTTGGTTTCTTCCCCAAATAGATGGATGAAGACACGAAAAAAGTATGCCGAACTAAAAATAAACGTTGTCTTATTTCTGTATTTTTTTCGGCAAATAAAAGAGGCTTTCTAACACTGAATTTATTCCAGTTAAAAATTCCACCCTGTATATCTGAAGTTGACCGTCCAGACTGTAAAACAAACCACTGTACCTATTTGACATTTTTTTTTGTAATAGCCCTAATTTTAAATTGAATTATAAAACCCCATTTTACGTCGAGGCAATGCCATCCAGATGGTACCTATAGTTTGCTAACGTTACTTTTTCTAATTTCATGAAATTACGCGTAAGATTTGTTCTGTGTAAAAAGGGTTAGTACATAGACAATTTACCTTTAGATAAACAAACAATAATCACGAATGTGGCAGTTTTATGGCCTCGCGCATGTAAACAAAACTGGGAACTATTAGAGATGCGCACTGCAACATTATCGTTTGACGAATGGGAAAATAGACAGGTCCGGGCTTTAAAATTTAAATTCTTGCTCATATGCCACCATAGAGGGTTTATTTTACCCCTACTTGGGCATAATACAATTATACAACGGCTGCAACTAAACTGTATTCACATTTCAAATACGCCTAATGTCAACAAAAGCACGTGAACAACAGGACCGCGCGGCCAATAGCGTTGCGAGAATTGGCAATCATGAGGTTAGCTGGCGGTTCGGCTTGCGGAGAGCACGCGCCGGTCAGTGGTTACATCGGGCGTATTTCAAACGTGAATATAGTTTAGTACTAGTCATTGTTTATATTACAATCCGAGTCACTAAAAGCACAAACACAATTCACTAACTAAACTACACAAAAACCAGAAATCCATAAATATTTAACACCAGTCCCACGATAGCCGATCCGATAGCTGAAAACTTTAGAAACCTACAAGGAATCCGCAGAAAAGAGAAACCTTAAAACACAACAACAAAAATGGCGGCCGAGCCGGTTCTGGAGAGTATTCTTGAGCGGGTCGATTATTGTCGATAAAGTAGGACGGCCGATAACACGAGGTTTGTGCGCATGCACGAAGGTTCCCCGAATGAAGACAGCTGACCGACGAGTCATGCGCTCGGACGTATTTTTTCACCCATAAAACGTAACTTTTGTTTGCGCAGGAGATAAGCTGTAGGTATCTAAAGGTAAATTGTCTATGGGTTAGTATCATCTTTCTTAAAATAAAATTAATCGGGGATAGGAGGCTGCTACTAAACTGTTAAGCGATAAAGCGATTCATATGTTGATATTCACATTCACAGATATTAAGAACCTACCCCAGGGGTCAACCATCCACGTTCCCCTCTAAATTATCAATCGTCAGAACTTCAATACTATCACGTAGATGATAAATATTTCGTTATCTAGTCATATTTTACATAAAAACACATTCTTCCGCAAACTATGTAAGTATTTAAAAAAGTTGTTAATCATCATTCCACAGTTACACAGTGCCGGATTTGGGTCTACTACCGCCGGGGCTATTATATATTCTGAGGTTATGTTGGGACAGGACTAAAATATCCTATTTATTAGTCTATTATTTAGTCCTTCGTTTGCTGTCAGGCAATATCCTAAACGGTGAAAAAATTTAGTTCTTACATTTTTAATGCAGACCCTACAGGAACCAGTTGTCGTTTGTTGAACGATCTGGGGGAAGTAGCTGAGTAATTCATGGTGTAATTTAATCTTATTGTCCGTCCATCGCAAACTTTTTGGACATATTCCCTTACTTCTCGTGCACTGTGCGTAGGTCAACCGTCCATTTAAAACCAAATATCTTCAGTCTCATTAGCCTCTTCTAATGCAGGTCGAGTTTGATTTCGTAAAGGTTTGTTTCAAAACCAAGGTTTAATAATCCGATCTCCAAATATGCCTGTACAACCACTCATCTTTTGCGGGTATTGAGTCCTTGTTTGTGCAAATCTGTTATTATTTTCTGAACACCAATATCTACAGTTTTGAACATTTGGTTCATTGTTTAATGTGAAAGTGCATTCGTCAGTAAAGCAAACAATGCCTGAGAATTTCATATCGTTATTTACCCTTTCCATAACTTCAAGACACAGATTTCTCTCCGTATTTTATCATCTTTCCCCAATTCTTGATGCTTTTGATATTTATCCTTTGTTCTGTGTACAGTACTGAGGAGTGATTGTAATAGAACGCAAAAATATATCTTTTTATTTTAAGTTATTTTATTAAAGTGCGTTCTCACGAGTCCAAACAATATGTTTCCTTTTTAAATTCAAAGAAGGGCTCTAAAGCTTTTATTCCAAGAATAAATATGATAATAAAACCAAATGTAGTATAACTATTTTAAACAAATACCAACGGTTTTTCCTAAACAAATAAATTGCCCAAGTTATCCTAAAGATTTGTTAAGTCATAAAGTTTATTTTTCTATAATACCCTAAAAGCTGGTTGTTAGCAAAAACTCAAATAAATAATAGAATCTATAGAAGAGCACGTTTTGTCAAATTTAAGATAAACTTACTAAAATCTAACCCCAGATGGGAATAATAAATAAAGGGACTTTCGTGGGTGGTCCATTATAATGAGATATTAATGAACCATATATTGAGAATAAAATGGAAAATATACGTAGAACCTGAATTTGTATTTTGACCATTCTATGTATGTAAAAGTCGGATCAGATTTATTCTTTTATTTTCCCTGGAACATCTTAAAAGGTTTTTTTTTAAGTAAATCTGATTGCTGTACTTTAAATTTAAGGCTAATTTAGGAATGTTATTTGTAAGACCGTTTTACGGTTATTTTATAAAATACTATGTATTGTTTAGCTATAGATATGATTTTTAAGTTGAAATGTCCATAAAGAGAGAAAAAGTTTTAATTAAATATCGAGAGGGTATAACTAGAGTCACCTAGAGGTAATGTCTACAATCATATATTGGGACGACCCTGTTTTATGATCTAGGCAGAGTCTTAGAGAGAAATGACCTCTGATTGGTTGCATAGAATAAACTGTTTATACCCTGAGACGTGGTACCGAGGGGTAATAATGATTTTAGTACGTTCTATAGGGTGGAATATCTAAATATTTGAAGTAGCGTAATTTAAGGGGTGTATTTAGAAGTTAGATGCTTAATCAAGAAGATTCATAATTCAGTTCCTAAAGTTCTCTTAACGGTTTCGGTTTAGCAGGTCCGAAGTTTCTGTTATCGGGTTTGGTTTGACCAAGTACCAAAGATGCTATTTTCGGGTGTAGTCGCGTGGGGTTTTTAAGAGTACATATTTTCGGACACATTTCTCTCTTTGATATACCTCTCGTGTAGTGAATCCTTTGTTTCTTAAAAGTGTAAAGTTAAATTGTGGGTTTTAAGTATAATTGTTGTTTTACCTATAAGTTTCAGGGTTTTAGTGTTTAGACTTTTCAGTTTTCGGGGATTATCATAAATTAATCTTTGGGTGATTAAATTACAGGGTTGTATTGATTTAAAAATAGTAATTTTATCTGTTCACAGAGTTTTTAAATATTAAATGGGTAATTTTCGGAATCATACAGTAAACGCATGTCAATAGAAAAATCTCTCTTTATTAGTTAGCATAATACCTATTTTGTATTAGTTTTATAGTCTTTCTTTTCTTGTTCAGTAACTTTTCTTTCTACCTTTCTTTATAATTGTTGTTAATAGATTTATAAGTTGTTGTTTAAACTGGGTGTTGTTTTATTGTAACAATCAATATAAAGGGTTTCATTAACAAAGGTTGAACGGTTTGCTCTCGCGCCCTAAAGGCGCGTCGCTGCGACGTTATTGTTAACATCATCACCTGGATATTGCTGTTTGGTCGACATTGGTAAGTCGTTTGGTATTAACAGTAGATACAACTAACAGAACAAAACGACGTGGACGTTATCATGAAGAACTCCATTATCTCCAAGAGTGCCTTTGCTATAAAATTGTCTTAGTTATTTATACTCGTAATTCTACCCTTATGTGAAAGGAACAGGTCTGGTATTCTCGGTCGGAAACGCTACCAGTCATAATGAATAATGTTTATTATAGTCAGAACGCTACCGTGTTGTAATTAACTAGTGATATACCAGATCAATCCTGTCACATGATGCTTTTCAACAGTTTGATCTAGAAACCTGTTGCTAATTGTTTTTATACAATAATTTACATGTAAATTATATTGGCCATAGACTTCTTATGGAATAGACTAAGTCATTCGTTCACACTGGCGGATCCAGGGGGGGGGGGGGGGGAAGGGGCCCGGTTCCTCCATGTAAGACCTCAAAAAAATAAGGCGTGCAGTATTCCTGCAACAAGAAATGCTATTGGAAAACTTAAAGAATACACTAATTTTATAAGAGATTCTGCTCTTTGAATGAACGAGTTTTATTGTCAAACTCAAAGGAACAAAAGAACAGTACCATCCTTTAAAAAAAAATGTAACAAATGTGTGAAACTAGATGGGTGGAGAAACACGAAGCTATTATTGACTTCTTGAAAATGTTACCTGCTTTAATCGACTTCTTGAATGATACGGAACAAAATGGCAATATTGTATCATCCTCCAAAGCTAGTACCCTTTTAGCAGCCACTAAAACATCTGATTTCTCTTTTTATCATCAATGATTGTATTAAATTATTAATACCTCTATCTACTGAACTACAAAGTGTCCAACTCGTCCATATTAGCAAAGCATATAAAATTTCCAATTTAGTCTTAAAAGCGTTGGAAGAAATAAGATCTGATAGTGATAATTAGTTTCACTAGATTTTTGAAAAAATTTGTTCCACAGCCCAAATTTTAAATATCGAAATTAAGTTGCCCATAACTACTAGGGAACAGACAAATCGTGCAAATTATGAATTCACTAATACAGAGAAATATTATAAATTGTCTATTTTTTACCATGTTTAAATTATTTGATTTCTGAATTAAAATTTAGATTTTCTAAAAAACACTCCAATGTAGCGGAGTTATGGAACATTGATCCTACCTACCTTGATAAACTCAACCAAAAAAAATTTTTGGCTGCCAACATTTTTTATCAGGATGATATATTTTGTTCTGTGGCAAAGTTAGAAGGTGAGTTAAAGTTATGGAAGCTATATTGGGAACAGAAAGGCGAAAAATCTACCACTAATGGACACAATTATAAAAACTGATTCATACTTTCCGAATATTAAAAAAATATTAGCAACAATTCCGGTAACCAGTTGTACACCAGAAAAATCATTTCCTTTCTTAAGATTGTCAAAATCTTATTTACAGTCAACAACGGCCGCAACTGGGTTGAATGGTCTTACCTTACTTTATATCCATAGAAATCAAATTGTGTCACCAGAAGAAGTTTTAGACCAATTTTCCAAAAAACACCGTAAAAGACTTCAGTTACGAAAAATGCTGTCTTCTGATGAAGGGTAATGCACTATTATCTACCATTTTGTTCGTTTCTGTACATTGCCCGTGGTCCGCCCTCGCGCTACTTACGAATTTTCTGTTAATAATGTAAAACAGGTTATTCGATTACTTTAGTTTCAGGTGTAACTAAACCTAATTTGTTTGTCCGAGTTAATTAGTTTATTTTTATTTATAGCAATATACTTTATGTTGTTAATTTTGCGTCATTGTTTTTCCTACCATAAACCATATCTTTATTTATGCCTATGGTTGACCCCGCTCCCCTGAAAAAAGCCAAATCTGCCCTTGCCTTGCACCTAAATATATTTCTTTAATTTTTGTTGGGTGGGCATCCCCCAAAATTTATTTGTGGATCCGCCAGTGTTCATTCATGAATAGCTCGTTTGTTTGCATCAAACATCCGTACGTGTAAAACAAAGACAGAAGAGAGAGAGAACGCGTTAAATTTCCGACACGGCTCAAGGATTTGGATCGCTTAGTCAACACCAGTGGCGTAGGCTGTGGCAAGGATTTTTAATAAAATAAATAAGCAATAATTTAAAAAGTTTTTATTAAAGTGTAATTCAATTTTTACTTAAGTGAGGCTGAAAAGAAGCCTTTGAAAAAAGCCTAGGCCTTGAATTTAGAGCATTATTATTAATGAATTAAATTAATGCAATTTTAAACGAGAGGCAATAAGCAATATTTATTTATTTTTTTATATTTAATCATTGCATAATCACGTACAGAATAATTGTACATACTCTGGTATGCTGCATTGCTGTAATAGGTAAAAGTACCAATATTTTTTGTTAACATGCCAGGATGTAAATAGAAGTATCATTTTCTTGCTTCCTGCTTTTATGCATGAGGGAGCCCTAGGTATACGTTATTTTACACTTGACTGTTTTAAATTCTACAGAAAATTAGTGAAATATATGCATTAGGTACAAATTATGTCCTGCTTGAACCCATATAACTATACCTTAGTACCATGACAAGAATAATTATTCCTTAGAAGTTATCTCACAGATAAAAATGTTAACAAGAATTATTTTTATTTACTTTTTTCCTGTGTGCTACAGCTCTGAATTGACAAATAGCATTATAGCCTTACCGGTGAAAACATAATTCCGGATTAAAAAAATCTAAGTTTCACAAATCTAATACTAACGCACCATTTTCTTAAGTACTTATAACAAAAAACGTCACAAAACACATACAAATATAAGTATACCGACAATTAACCACGACCCACGACATCGCAAAAACAAGTACTATGATTACTCACAGGAAAAAAGGGTTTATTCGATTACTACAGCTGTTGTTGTTGCTTCTCGTGAATGGCAGATGCGTAAAAAAGGAAAACAAGGTTGCCGCTACTATTCTAGGTTTTGTCACCATGGAACTAAAATAAGTATATATAGATACATAGGTATTTATTTTATTTAAACGAACGAAACAAAAACTTGTTCTACCTATAGTATCTTATTAACGCTTGTAATTTATTTGAACTATACTTATAAAACGTGTATTTTATAAATTTTATGAATCTAATATGTGACTTAACAGTAAGATTGATAACAGCGCTTCTTTTGATGCATGTGTTAAGTTTGATGGACCATACGTGGACCATACAGCTAACGAGACAAATTGTGAACGAGGGAATCTTTGATTTCTTTAAAACGTTAACAATGTAGTCTATTCTATAAGAAGTCTATGATATTGACTTACATATTTTTATCTGTGATGTGCTATTCACGATTTGTGTAAGTTTATTAAATTCACCTGCAAAACAATTAAAAAAAAGATATCGGCGTTTTTGGATTTTGTCAAGGAACGAAAAGATGGATTCCTTTGCTACCGAACTTATTTCAGTTAAAACATTTACCCTGTATAGGTACTTATCGCTGCTGATACTGATAATAAAGATTGCAGTCAAAAGACGTAGAGGTATTTAAAAAAAATTAGTGTTATGAAGTAGGAACCGCGGATACTTTTGAGTATTAACCCACTTCATCCCATAAATGTACTACAAAGATATGCGTACTTAAGATTAGAACAGAAACGGTCCCAATGTATAAATAAAGGTAGTACCTATCTCTAGGTCATCGAAGCAAACGGCATAATGTTTTGTCTAGTGTTGCTGGTTACTCTTACTATAAACGCAGTGGTAGGTACAAACTTTGTCTTATAAGAGTGGTTATCCCGTAATTAAGAGCAAACAGTAGTGGCACAGCCACCATTTCATTTTATTATCAATATCTCCTTTATTTTCGCTTTTTCAAGAAAGGTCAAATACCCGTCTTTGGGTAAGAATTATCTACTTTTAAGTTACAAAAAAATGTAATTGATAAAGGCAAAAAACAAAATTGGGTCAAATTAGCAGATATTTTCTTTTTTGTTTTTATTAGTTTATAAATCCAACCTGTTTTAACCATAGACAAATTACCTTTAGATACGTTCAGCTTATCTCCTGCGCAAACAAAAGTTACGTTTTATTGGTGAAAAAATACGTCCGAGCGCATGACTCGCCGGTCAGTTGCCTTCTCTCTGGGCACCTTCGGGCATGCGCACAAACCTCGTGTTATCGGCCTATCCTACTTTATCGACATTCTCAAAATACACTCCAGAACCGGCTCGGCCGCCACGTTTGTTGTTGTGTTTTAAGGTTTATCTGTGGATTCCTAGTAGCTTTCTTAGCTATTGTTGATTGTGGGTGTTTAATATTTACGGATTTCTAGTTTTTGTGTAGTTTAGTGAATTGTGTCTGATTGTGAGAAAATTAATTCTGTCAAAGTTGCTGGTTGGTTAATTTTTTGTTTAAAATCTGGAGACCCCGACATTAAGCTTTTAACAAAGCCAGTATTCCACGGGTCAAGTTCTCGGGAAAACACTTTTCAAATTCTTGAACAGGAAATTTTGCTTGAAAATGTTTTACATGTACTCAATCAATACAAGTTATATACCAACTAATATTTGACTTGAGGTTAGGCACGCGAAAACACCGTAGATTGGTTATGTTGCTGATGGTTATGTTTGTTTTTATATTCGATTTTATAAGACTAGTTTAATTCACTGGTTCTTGTTCTCTTCCTTTACGAACTAAAAACACCCCGAATCATTTTTAAAGAAATTTTAAAAACAAAACCTTAAAAACAATTTTATATCCTTAAAATCTGATTTGTTACTACTAAAAATGCCAGAAATCACTACCTTTTTTCCCTATCAAAAATTGAGAAGAAAGTCCAATTTTTTGGCAAGAATTTAAATTTTAAAGCCCGGACCTGTCTGTTTTCCCTTTCGTCAAACGATAATGTTGCAGTGCGCATGTCTAATAGTGTCTACCTTTGTTTACATGCGCGAGGCCGTAAATCTGCCACTTTCGTGATTATTGTTTGCTTATCTAAAGGTAAATGTCTATGGTTTTAACATAAAACTCTAGGTAATTGTACTGCAAGGATGGGTATTTGGCCGATTTTTGAATAAAACGAAAAATAATGAAATATTCATCAAAAAACGAGCGAATGCGTCACCAGTGTTTGCTCTCAAAGAAATATAAAAAAAGTTTTTTTGTATTTTGTGCATTTAAGTTAGATTTTGTTATTGTCAATTTAAACTTACTACTCCATGTAAAAACGAGGAGTGTATAATTTATTGTGCTGAGGCGTGTTCGATTCGCTGGTTTAGATCGGTCCGGATCGATCTAACCGATTCTAACTGATCTGACCTGTGTTCGATTGGCAAATGGTCATTGTTCCCCCACTACCGTCAAAGAGATTCCAAGTAAACCTGCGAAAGTTTAGTGCAGAATTACCAAAATCAGATCAGTTGTTTGTTTTCTCTACTTTATGGTTTTGGAGCTTTCCATTCTGTCCTTGTTTTTAGATTTTCGTTGGGTATTTATTAGTATTCTATAATTATGTATTTTTCAAGAAAATTAACTGAAATGCAGAAGTAGAAATGGATGAATCACGTCTTTTTGAACCCATCTAGGTAAACTATATTTCATGTATTTTCCTTATACTCCATATTTTTTCAGTTCGCTTCACGAGGTGCAGATGACATTGTTATAACATTACCTGATGGTAAAATTCAAGGGGCACAATATGTAACAAAGAACAACAACACTTTCTATGGATTTCAAGGAATACCTTATGCTACTCCTCCTTTAGGCGAGTTAAGATTTGAGGCAAGTATAATGAATCGGTCAATACCGATAGATAAGTTAATGATAGTAAATATCCCTTTTGGTAACCTGATATAAAATTTTTAGGCTCCTCAACTACCAAAACCATGGGCTGGAGTCCTAAATACTACCCAAGATCCCAAGGCTTGCGCATCTCCAGATTATCCTGTTGGTAGAAATGTACCAGAAAGTGAAGACTGTTTATATATTAATGTATATACACCTTCTTTAAAGGTAGGTTAAAAGGAAACCTGTTTTAGAATGGTTTTCTTCTGGATAAATCTGTAGATACTCAAAGGCTTTGAATTGCTAAAAGCAAACACTAGTGACGCATTCGCCATTTCGTTTATTGATCAATATTTCGGTTATTTTTCGTTTCTTCCAAAACGCGGTCAAATACCCGCCTTTGGGCAGCAATTACCGACAGTTGTAAATTAACAAAAATTTCATTAATAAATTTAAAAAACCAAAAAACGACATTTGATCAAATTTGCCAATATTTTTCTTTCTGCTTTAATCTTTTTTTAACGTAAAACTGTACGTAATTTTAATTGAAACCGAAATTGAACCGTTTGCCCGATTTTTAGATAATACGAATCATTACGAAATATTGATCAAATAACAAAATGGCGAATGCGCCATTAGTGTTTGCTATTAAGTCAGGTTGACTTAAGTTATCCAACCAGCAGCAGCTAAGTAAAGTAAAAATATCGTTACTTACTTGAGTTGTTAAACGAACGCTTCGCGAACAACTTCGTATAATCGCATGAGAAATACAGAGGGGCATACTTAACCGCGGCAAGGGGGGAGGAAAATTGTTTTTGTTCTGCTTTGCGTTGTTAAATAAAAGTAACGTAAGAACTCTGCTAACATATGTATAGACCAGGGTCGATAATTTTTGAAACCAAAAAAAATAATAGTAGGATGAAACCCATTGGAAAAGGAAGATAATATAACAAAAATGAAAGGAAAAATAAATTACGGGCGATCCGAGGTGAGCTTTTAAGGTTGGAAAATGATTTATCTCGATTTTCGGCAAAACTAGAAGTCCTATGGAAAAACGTTAAATAGCAAAGTTGTAGGTAATAAAAAGATCTACAACTTTTGTATTTGCACTATTTTCACATAACCTCAACATTTATGTGAAAAATTCAAATAACCAAGTTTTTGGTTTTTTATTTTTATCTTTTACAAAAAAATTTTTTTATACACGAAATTTGGTGAAAACTTACCTTTTTATGTCCCAAACATACTGTAATTTTTTTTGATTTAAAACATTTATTTTTTAACCTTATTTTGACTTAATATCGAAAAAGCACCCTAATTTTCAATCGAAAATTCTAACGTCAAAATATCTGCTTTTTTAAAAAAGTCGGTGGGCTTTTTGTTCGTTGAAATCTCTACTTTCTGATGGTGTGAAAAAAATATACATTACTATGATAAATATTCTTAAAAAATCCAAAGAAACGAAAAAAAAAAATCGAATCAGAATTTTTTTTTTTTCATTATGTAAAATTTTGAGCTATTTATTAAAATTTATACTTAAATTACTCGAAAAACGTAAGATTCCATTTTACATTGATAAACAAAAAAATTACAAATCCATAAAACATAAAGATCGCAAAAAATATTCGAAAATAGTTGTTCTAAATATAATTAAAGGTAGGATTTAAAGGGGATTTCATCACATTTACCATATTAATGTATATTTTTTTTACACCATCAGAAAGTAGAGATTTCAACGAACAAAAAGCCCACCATTTTTTTTTTAAAGCAGATATATTTTGACCTGAGAATTTTCGATTGAAAATTAGGGTGCTTTTTCGATATTAAGTCAAAATAAGGTTAAAAAATAAATATTTTAAACCAAAAAAATTACAGTGTGTTTGGGACATAAAAAGGTAAGTTTTCGCCAAATTTCGTGTATAAAAAAATTTTTTTGTAAAAGATAAAAATAAAAAAATAAAAACTTGGTTATTTGAATTTTTCACATAAATTTTGAGGTTATGTGAAAAAAGTGCAAATACAAAAGTTGTAGATCTTTTTATTATCTACAACTTTGCCGTTTAAGGTTTTTCCATAGGACTTGTAGTTTTGCCGAAAATCGAGATAAATCGTTTTCTAACCTTAAAAACTCACCGCCCCCCACTTCCCGACCACGGATCGCCCGTAATTTATTTTTCCTTTCATTTTTGTTATATTCTCTTCCTTTTCCAATGGGTTTCATTCTACTATTATTTTTTTTTTACTTTTTACCATTTGCAAAGGCTTCAGCCCTGGTCTAGCAGGTAAATTTATGTGTATAATTTTTAGCAAACTGAAAAGTTACCAGTAATGTTTTGGATATATGGCGGGGCATTTAAAGGAGGCAGTAGCGATAGATCTACTTACGGCCCAGAATTCTTAATCGATGAAGATGTAATATTGGTAACACATAATTACAGGGTAGGATTATTTGGCCTTCTTTCCACTGCAGATGCGGTCATACCAGGTAATGCTGGTTTAAAGGATCAAGTTATGGCATTAAAATGGGTTCATAACAATATTGAACTATTTGGTGGAGATCCAGATAAGGTAACCATTTTTGGACAAAGTGCAGGAGGACAATCTACTGGTCTTCAACTCTTAAGCCGCCAGTCTGCAGGTATGTTTTATTACAGCCAACCGTATGATCAGTGGAGTGACTGCCATTCTAGGGGATTCAGATTTAAATATACAGGGTCGCTTTTCTGTATGGAAACGATCGATTATTTGCTAAAGTAAGATAGCTAGCGAAGAATGTTAAATATGTACAAAACTTGTAGGGTTTTTAGAAATCTATTACACTGCACATAAACTAAGTATACAGGATCAGTCAAAAAGCCATGGAAGAACAAAGTTACTTTATTTTAAATAGAACCCCCTGTATATTATTCAATATTTCAATTATTTACAAGATTCTAAAAAAAAAATGTTAAGCACACCACATACCCAATCTTAACCGTTTTCGAGATATCGAATTTCGAATATCATTTTCAAATAAATCTAATAACAATAATAAAAAAGACAAACTAAGTTTTAGCAAACAACAATTTGAAATCCTATTTTATAAGGTGCTCAAAGTGTCCATCGTTTACTTCCTGGCAGTAATGAATTCGGCGAACAAAATTTTGTAGCGAATCTAAAAGGATATTGGGAGCAATACTGGAAATTTCATGCATTATTCTTTGTTGCAAATCTTCCTTATTTTGTGGCCTATTTTTGTACGCTAAATTTTTGATATGGCCCCACAGGAAAAAGTCAAGAGGGGTCATATCAGGAGACCTAGCAGGCCATTCAATTGCACCTCTGCGCCCAATCCATTTACCAGGAAAAGTTTTCTCTAGATATTCCCTCACCATCCATCCAAAATGTGGTGGAGCCCCATCTTGTTGAAACCATATATTTGTTCAGCCGGTAAATTGGGATTATTATGGTTCGGGAATAGTCGTCTGAGCTGTGGAACAATGTTCTCTTGTAAAAGTAATAAATATCGTTCAGAGTTCAAATGTCCATGTATAAAATAGGGTCCTATGACGTTTCCACCAATAATGCTACACCAAACATTGATTTTTTTGTGGTCGTTGGGTATAAACTTGTTCCATCCAATGTGGATTTAGGTCTAACCAGTATCTACAGCGTGTCGATTAACAAAACGTTGATTCATCAGAAAATAAAATGTGGTTGACAAAGTTGACATTTCGATTCAATTTATCCATAATGATTTCGCAAAAGTGAATTCTGCGATCAAAATCGTCTTCACTCAATTCTTGTAACAAATGAATTTTATATGGTTTGAATTTTTCTCTTTTGGTAATTTTTTGAATGGAATATGGACTTATATTATGATTTAAAGCCCGCTATTGCGTCGAATTTATTGGATTTTCTACCACATCTAACATGACATTTAGAGAATTTTCTTCATTAGTAAGGCTTACCGGTCTTCCACTTTTTGGTCGATCTTTCACACCTCCAGTTTCATGAAAACGCTGCAATGTTTGAAAAACAGTTGATTTAGTTATAGGTTTCCGATCTGGATGAAATTCATTAAAAATATTCACCACTTGGGTAAAACTCCGTGCTCTATCGCCGTACCCTATCATCATTAAAATTTCAATGCGCTCGGTATCACTTAAACGTGCCATTTTTACGCGAAAATTGTTCATAAATTGTAAATATAAGTATTTTTGGCATATCTGTTGTCAAGATGACAAAACAACATTGTTATAGAAATAAATATTTTCTAAGGTAACTTGATGGACTAGAAAATTAATGAATGTAATAATTTATTTGAAAACGATATTCGAAACTCGATATCTCGAAAACGGTTAAGATTGGGTATGTGCTGTGTTTAACATTTTTTTTTAGAATCTTGTAAATAATTGAAATATTGAATAATATACATTTAAAATAAGGTAAGTTTGTTCTTCCATCGCTTTTTGACTGATTCTGTATACTTAGTTTATGTGCAGTGTAATAGATTTCTAAAAACCCTAAAAGTTTTGTATTTAACATTCTTCGCTAGCTATCTTACTTTAGCAAATAATCGACCGTTTCCATACATAAAAGCGACCCTGTATATGAAAAATGCACGGCAGGGAAAAATTGTTTGCTACGTCAAATGTCTTATTTATTTTTCCACCACCGCGGCCTGGTGTGGAAGGTGGTGGCGATTTTTCAAATTTAAATTAGATACATTTTTTTCTTTAGGTTTATTTAGAGCAGCAATAGTAGAAAGCGGAGGAGGCTTGGTAAATTCATCCTGTATACAAGATCCACGGACATACGCATTTCAACTGGGTGACTCAATTGCTGGTGGTAATTATGGCAACGATTCAAGCAAACTGAAAGAATTCTTGAAGGGTAGAACTACAGAGGAATTGTTAGCAGCAGCTAATGCAATAGAAGAAACTGGTACAGATGTAGGTTAAAAAATACCTTAGTGATTACCTGGACACATTTTTTAGATGCATTTTTATTTGGTTTGTTTAAAGTATCTATCTATTTACAAACAAGGAGTTAACTTCATAATTTGGTGTAGAACTAAGGTGGACTGAGGTGGTTCAGATACGAGGGTGGTTTACTCCGAGCCTTAGATTTAAGTGTGTTCACAATTTAACTAAATAAAAAAAAATTAAATATCATTTTCTTTCACGACTAGACGCTATAATATAGACCAGGGCTGAAGCCTTTGAAAATGGTAAAAAGTAAAAAAAAATAATGGTAGGATGAAACCCATTGGAAAAGGAAGAGAATATAACAAAAATAAAAGGAAAAATAATTTACGGGCGATCCCAGGTCGGAAAGTGGAAAGGGGTGAGTTTTTAAGGGTAGAAAACGATTTATCTCGATTTCCGGCAAAACTACAAGTCCTATAGAAAAACGTTAAATGGCAAAGTCGTAGGTAATAAAAAGATCTACAACTTTTGTATTTACACTTTTTTCACATGACCTCAAAATGTATGTGAAAAATTCAAATAACCAAGTTTTGGGTTTTTTATTTTTATCTTTTAGAAAAATTTTTTTTTTTCACGAAAAACTTACCTTTTTATGTCCCAAACATACCGTAATTTTTTGGATTTAAAATATTTATTTTTTTACCTTATTTTGAAAATTCTCACGTCAAAATATCTGCTTTTTTAAAAAAGTCGGTGGGCTTTGTATTCGTTGAAATCTCTACTTTCTGATGGTGTAAAAAAAAATATACATTACTATGGTAAATGTTCTCAAAAAAACTCCTACCTTTAATTATATTTAGAACAACTATTTTCGCATGTTTTTTGCGATATTTATGTTTTATGGATTTGTAATTTTTTTGTTTATCAATGTAACATGGAATCTTACGTTTTTCGACTAAGTAAAGTATAAATTTTAATAAATAGCTCAAAATTGTACATAATGAATAAAAAAAAATTTCTGATTCGAGTTTTTTTTGTTTCTTTGCATTTTTTGAGAACATATACCATAGTAATGTATATTTTTTTTACACCATCAGAAAGTGGAGATTTCAACGAACAAAAAGCCCACGGACTTTTTTAAAAAAGCAGATATTTTGACGTGAGAATTTTCGATATTAAGTCAAAATAAGGTGAAAAAATAAATATTTTAAATCAAAAAAATTACAGTGTGTTTGGGACATAAAAAGGTAAGATTTCGTAAAAAAAGATTTTTTTTTGTAAAAAATAAAAATAAAAAACCAAAAACTTGGTTATTTGAATTTTTCACATAAATTTTAAAGTTATGTGAAAAAAGTGTAAATATAAAAGTTGTAAATCTTTTTATTACCTACCACTTTGCCATTTAGCGTTTTTTCATAGGACTTGTAGTTTTGCCGGAAATTGAGATAAATCGTTTTCTACCCTTAAAAACTCACCCCCTTCCACTTCCCGACCACGGATCGCCTGTAAATTATTTTTCCTTGCATTTTTGTTATATATTCTCTTCCTTTTCCAATGGGTTTCATCCTACTATTATTTTTTTTGGTTTCAAAAATTATCGACCCTGGTATAATATTAAAGAAATCAAGTAAAAACTGTGATGTGTTGCTAGACACAAAGTGGTAAAACGAAACGGTTTTTATTTGTTTAATAGTCTGAAAAACAATTTATTATTTCTTCCCGTATTAGCAATGGAAGTTATACTAGGACTAACACCACTAGATATACACATCAAAATGGAGGCCAACTGCAGCGCTTCTAGGATGAAAGCAAATGGGGAATGGAAACAACGCCCCGAGAAAATAGGGCACACAAGAGCCACGGACCTTATCAACGACGAGCTCTTGGAGATGCAAACCGATCGCATGAAAGCGAGATATAACTTTGCAAAACCATTTAATGTCAGGTGCGACCCTGATATGTGGTCCAAAGGAAGATCTCCGTCACTAGACAATGGCCTAGTTTGGTACACTGATGGATCGAAAACGGCCAACGGAGTAGGCGCAGGTGTATTTGGGGAAAGACCTAGAATGGAAATCAGCATCCCTCTGGGGAACTACGCCACAGTATACCAAGCTGAAGTTCATGCGATACAAGCATGCGTACAAAAGAATATCGAAAAGGGCTATCACGACCAAAAGATACATATCCTGTCGGACAGCCAAGCTGCCCTAAAGGCTCTGAACTCCTTCCGATTTACATCAAAAATCACAATGGAGTGCCTTAACGACCTAAAAGACCTGGCAGCCAGAAACAACAGGGTTGAACTCCTATGGGTTCCTGGCCATTCAGGGATAAAAGGCAACGAAAAAGCAGATGAACTGGCAAGAACCGGATCTGCTCAAAATTTCAGGGGCCCAGAACCCGCCCTTGGAATATCAAAAAAGGCAACCAAAACAACATTAGACAGATGGGCACAAAAACAACATCTATCTCGATGGAATGGTACACCTGGCCAGGCACACGCACGGGCCGTCATCGATAGGCCCTCGAAGAAGCTATCAGCTGGAATGCTGCTCTTGACGCGTACCCAGCTAAAGCAAGTGACAGGCCTACTAACAGGCCATTGTCACTTAAGAAAGCACCTTCAACGAATGGGAGTCTATAATGGACCCATTGAATGTAGACTTTGCGGCGAAGAGGATGAAACCGCCTCCCATATCATATACAGCTGCGAAGCGCTAAACCGTAAAAGATTTAAAATCTTCGGAAACATTCGACGTGGCGATAACCTCCCGCACGACAAACTTGGAAGAAAACTACTGGACCTCATAGAAGGAACAAATCTTTTCTAACAAGACTGGGGCGCACAATAAGCCAGAAGGCTGCAGTGTAAGAAGCTTGGGCCACACGTCGAACCCGACCCCCGCCTTTTTAACCAACCAACCAACCATCCCGTATTAAGTATGTTCATCGCATCTAAGTCTTGCTTTATTGATCTAAGTCTTGCTTGATTGTAGAACATGACTCCAGCAATTAACTTAGAAAAAAAAATCTTTAGTGCGCAAACTTATAACGTAGTCTGTTTTATTGTCTCTGTTTATTTTTACCTTAATAATTATTTAATCTTATTATTTTTAAATTCCACTTCCCTTCCTCTATTTAGAAACATGCTTGGCCTACAATGGAAGTGGAAAATGAAAATGCATTTTTAAGTGAATCTCCTTTTGAAATAATTGAGTCTGGAAGATTTAATCAAGTTCCAATTATGATTGGCATGAGTGCTCAGGAATCTTTGCTATTCATAAGTGGTAAGATAAGAAGTATAGTGTTTATTATATAGGGTGCCCAATAACTAAGAGACTATAGGGTAAAGTACGGATAGTTGCCCCAGTGGGATAGTTGCCCCACTTCTCAGAACTCCATGACGAAATTAAGTGCCGCGGTAACAACAACTGGCAACCTGTAGTGCTCGAACGTCCTGCACGTCTCAGTATCAAAGCGACCTTGGCGAAGCATGCATGCCCGTTTAAACAGCGTTTTTAGAACTACGTTGTGTAAAAATCAGTGGAAAAGTTTTTTTACAGTTCGAATATTTTGCTAGATTACGAAAAAACTTTTAGATTAGTTGATGTTTTTCGATTTTTTTGATGAAATACCTTTCAAATATGTGCAGTACATCATTATTTAAACGTAATTCTCTAAGAGGTTATAAAACCGAAGTGAGGCATCTATCCGTACCAAAAAGTATAGTTGCCCCAGTTCAGCGCCCGGATAGATGCCCATAGATGCTCAAATAGTTGCTGGGTGGGCGATAGTTCGGAGGATGATTAGTTAGTTTATAAAACATTACAATAGCCAAAAAAAAGCTAAAGAAATTGCTTTTTGTTATTCAGAAAAAAATATATTTCTTAATACATCATTTAATGGAAGAATGTGAGCCTTTTGTATTTTTTCTTCACCCTACGTGGCTTGTCCAGCTCTGTTTGTCACGTTATTGTTAAGCATCATTTCTAGTGATTGCCAACGACGTGGTGACAGACAGCACGACAACAATAGTGCTACGAGTCAGATCTTAGTATTGGCATCTATCCGTACTTAGTAAGGCATCTATCCCACCCCATCAGGATAGTTGCCCAATTGTAACATCTTCACAATCTTGGTGATAGTTGTTTACTCATCAGCCGTATGAAACTAAATTGTTGGTAGAATGAACATGAAAGGCAACGTAACCATATGCATTTGAAAGGACCTGTCTATTTTTAACAATAAAAATTTAAATCGATTTTTTTCAAAAGTAGGGCATCTATCCGTACTTTACCCTACTATACATACAGCAAGAGGAGTAGATATCTAATCATAAGAAATTAAGCATAAATCAACTATTTTCAAGTCTACCATCGTCTGTTGCAATATAGAAAAATAGAAAAACGATTAATCGGATATAAGGTCCATCAAAATTAATGGGAAAAAATTGATAAATTACTTTTAATAACAGGCAAGCCTAAATAATTGACGCATGAAACAACAAATTGTTAATAAGTGTTATTATTTTTAGATAATGTTAATGAGCTAGCACTGATGTTAGACTTAGATCCTAAGAAACTTATTCCAACAGATCTAAACCCAAATGTTACCTATGAAAAAGAAATAATTCAGAAAATAAGAAGTACTTATCTACAGGAAGGAGAAACATTTTCCAATACATTGTCAGCATTAGCGGAAGTAAGTCTGTATTCATTTTATTAGTAACGTTATTGTAAATTTAAAGTAGGTAGATACCCATGCTTTTATATAAATATAAAAATTGCAAATATTGTAGGACGCTATAAGTTTTTTTAATACCAAATGTGTTTGGTTAGAGTGCGAGACTTCTGGCATTGTCCAAACAGTCTCACATAGTCCTATGAGGACCGCTGTGATACCACACGGAACCTATCCGCATCAGTTGCCTGATGGATAGCGCGACGTAGAACACAGAAGAATTTTGGCAGCTCATTCAAACCAGCCACTAATTTTAATAAACTTAACGATTCGGCCAAGTTGTAAATTGCTTACTTCCTCCAGATCATTAAACAATAGTTCGCCAAAGGCACTGAACCTTCTTCTCGCGGGGTCAGGACATTCACACAAGAAATATTAAATACTCTCCTCCTCTTCTTCATCTCTGCATCTGCAGAAATCATTAATTGGTATTTGCACATCGTTCAGTGTGTCTACCGAAAAGGCAAAGTCCGGTGACTACGGCACAATATTTTTTAGGTCTTTTCGAATGTGTTGTAATAATGCTGCGGCTTTCCTGTTATAAAGTAGGGGGTCACAATTTCTTGCAGATGATACAGATTGTTAGCTATGTACATCTGCTTTGTGTAAGTTGTTTAGCAACTTCTACCCAACGTGTTGCGGCAGTATTCAATAAGGGTTTTTAGGTATGTTAAAATAATTTGCTCTATTTACCATCTAATAGGGAACTTTCCCATTTTTTTTTTTCAATAATATGATTTAGTTAGGCCTAAAAAAAATATTCCCCAATTATTACTCCTTAAAAATCAGTAATAACTTGGTAAAAATTCTTTAAAGTTTCGCGCGTGTCAAAAGCATTTCAAACGACCTTTTAAGCGCGCCAAGCCCGATGACGTCACGAAGTATGACTTTTCCGACATCCGTCATCCTGACCGGTGGCCGAGCTACCGAGTTTGTATTTGGATTGCCGTATGTTATTGTTATTGTATTGTTGTTTTAAGGTGGAATTCTCAACGTCGTTCAATTTATTGCCAACCTATAACCTATTTCGTGGATGTCATCATGACAAATAATACTACGTGACGTCACGATCCGTTTTTACCAGCTTGGGATAATTTGAATTTTGGGGCAGTTTTAAATCTTTCTAGCGGTCTTTTGGGACGAAATATGTTGTTTTTTTGCTGCCACATGTTTTATGACAATGTATACTTAAAATTTATAGAATTTTTTCACCATTTAAAATTTTTGTCAAGTTCCCTATTATATTAGGTCGTTTTTGGAAACACGTTAGTCGAATATTCAAACTCAAATTTCTGGGAAACGTCTGGCTTCTGAAGCTTTGCTGGAAAGAAAAGTATATTCCCCTGAATACGAGTTTATTATTGACAAAATTACTTGGATGTCTTCAAATATATATATATATATATACCGTGCGAGCAAAAACTATTTGCATCAAAGAGGGCCTTGCATCTAAGGACGTAATTCACGTAATGCTTAGCCGCAGAGCTTAATACCTGTTGGGTGTCAGTAACTACCTGAATTAACAATCAATCAGTTATTCCGTCATCATTGACAGTCGTTACAAGTAATTTGATTCATGGCTGATGCGTATTTTCAAAACGGGGTTAGAGTAAATGGTGAGTGGCAATACAAGCCGGGTTCGTGCAGGGACGATTTTCACTAACATTTTCCTAACGTTGTTTTTATTCCTGGGGATTTTTATCATTGCCTGAAAAGAACCGTGGCTGTGTTTAGGGAAACAGGTTTTATACAACACAAAAAAGGAGCAGGAATACCATCTGTAAGAATAGAAGAACTTGTTGCAAAGGTTCTTGAAATAACGCAAAATACGCCAACAAATTGAGATCCATGTCCCAGGAAGTGGGAAGATCTTATGGAACATGCAGACTATTCTCAAGAAGCAGCTAAATTTATTTCCTTATAAAGTGCAAGTATTCCAAGAAATACATGCCGCAGATTTTGAAAGACGCAGGAATTACTCTCAATGGTTTACCCAAAATTTATTGGAAATAAATGATTTATTAGACCTGACTTTATTTTCGGATGAAGAAGAATTTCATTCTGTATATTCTTACTTTGTTAATTTGGTAAACAACAAAAATAAATTTGTAATTGTCTACTTATTTTATTACTCGTTAGTTTGGCATATCATGTCATAATATGAATTTGACAAAATTTTAACCTATATTTGGTTAGATTCTGATATATCGTCACCATATCATTGTGCTTTAAACCAAGCTCTATGTTTTTTAATCCAAGCCCTCTTTGATGCATATAATTTTTGCTCGCAGGTTTTTAACAATAATTATTTAACCAGGCAACTTGGATTGTGACATTAATGATATTGGTAAACATAATTTACTCACCATCAAAGCTGCCTGATTAATTAATATACAATTATTAAACTAACCGGACAACTCTGATTGTGAGAAAATTATTTCTGCGAATGTTATTTATGTTACCGTCAAAGTGGCTGGTTAGTTAATTATTGTTTAAAATCTTTGTGAAATCCGTCGTTTATTTTTTTATTTTTTCAGTATGTTACTGACAATAAATTTGTAGCAGCCATTCTGAAGCAGGCTGAACTATCCTCCAAGTATGTTCCAGTATATCTATATCAGTTCGCCTATTACGGAAGATTAACGTTCCCACCTTTTTCTATTGATGGTAAGTGATAACAATGAAAAAAGAAAAAAGGTGATACCCTACATTTTGCACCATACATTTATATTTGTAATAAGGTTTAATTCTCAACGTCATTCAATCTATTGCCAACCTATAACCTATTTCGCATTGATTTTTTGAGTTTCTTATTTTAATAACTAACATTTAAAGAAAATCAATATCGTCAGTACATTATTTAGGTAGTATCTGATATATTACAAAAATATCAATTTATTTAATTGCTAATTTTGGGAGAATTGTATAGTGAAAGAACAATAAGTGACAATGACATAATAATGTTAAAAAAAATATTATATGATATTTTTCGCTATACAATTCTCCTAAAATAAGTTATGAAATTCCTTGATATTTATTAAATATGTCAATTATAACCTATAGAATATCAAGTCGGTACTGATTTTCTTTAAATTTTGTATAAAAGCTAGAAAACATAAATAAATCTACGCGATATAGGTTATAGGTTGGCAAGCATGTTGATACTCCCACCTTAACTATTTACACAAACAAAAAGGCTAATAACTTTTCCTGACATATGCAGCGGTATGATAAAACAACGGATCAGCCTTTGGTACCTATACAGGGTGTCCCAAAAGTAATGGGACACAGAGCAACAGCAGACTCCTTAAGCCGAAATAATGCGATTTATATAAACTTGCCTTATCCCAAAACTGATAACAACCAAGATACAGGGTGTCAAAGTTTTAATTTTGTTTTCGTTTTTTTGCGATTATTTCCTAACGAAACGACATAGCAGCACAAAATTAAGGGTTTTGGGGTTTTTTGAGGTGAGGAATTCAAAATTATACATAGTTTTTGTGTAACCGGTAGAGGGCGCTGCCTACGGCTTGGCCCACTCCTTTTAGCTGGCATAACTTTGTTTGGGCTTCCTATATCGATCCGACTATTAAAAAAATAAGTTACTTTACTTCTTTTACATCAAAAACGTATAACTCACTGAAGTCGCTAGGAGCAACCATTTTCGAGATAATCGCATTTTATATGTCCAATGCAACAAGTACGTGGTCCAAAAACAACGAAAAATCGAGCAACGGTGAATTTCTAACTTAAAATTATTGTAAATCAGCTACATTTGCAAGTGTTAAAGTTAATGTAAATACTTAAGGTTGACTATTTTTTTCAAATAAAAACGCTTTTTCGTATAAGTACCTACGGAATTATTAATTTTATTCTAATCAAAAATTTTATTAGCTTTGACAGATGATACTTTGTGTAATATGTTGTTGCCTTAGAAACGGCGTTGTTTTTAATCAAGACCAGCTGTGATAAATAATACTAATACGAATAGACAATTATTTTAAATATTGTATTAAAAATATCGAATGCGATTATCTCAAAAATGGTTGCTCCTAGCAACTTCAATAAGGTATACGTTTTCGATGTAAAAAAAGTAAAGTAACTAATTTTTTTAATAGTCGGATCGATATAAGAAGCCCAAACAAAGTTATACCAGCTGAAAAGAGTGGGCCATGCCGTAGGTAGCGCCCTCTACTGGTTACACAAAAACTATGAATAATTTTGAATTTCTTACCTTAAAAAACCCCAAAACCCTTAATTTTGTGCTGCTATGTCGTTTCATTAAGAAATAATCGCAAAAAAACGAAAACAAAATTAAAACTTTGACACCCTGTATCTTGGTTGTTATCAGTTTTGGGATAAGGCAAGTTTAAATAAATCGCATTATTTCGGCTTAAGGAGTCTGCTGTTGCTCTGTGTCCCATTACTTTTGGGACACCCTGTATAGCACTACCCACTAAGGTATTCGAGATCCGCTTGGACCCATCAAATTTATTCTTTTAAAAGGCATTTTTTTAGAAAAAGATGGTTTACAGCATGGATTAAAAAATGCTGCATGTATAAACTTTAATTTTAGGATAAAGTTTAGATATTTTTCTCCAGTAAGGCTTTCATCAAAGAAAAATGGTCCGATTATCTATTTTCCACAATGCCCGTCCAGACATTAACCTTACTCAAATTCAAATTCAAATTACATTTATTCTACTTAGGATGATACGTTATGATTTGAGGTTCGTCATATAAAACTATAAAATTAACTACTTAACTTAGGAGGCAGTTTAAATTTAAATTTCATACTACTAACATTAAATGTACGAGAAAAAAGGTTAAAACTTTTACGCAAATATGACATCGTTTATGCATTTAAAAAGTCTTTTAGTGTGTAAAATGCATTGTTTATAAGATAGTCCTTTAGTTTTCTTCCAAATAAATATACCTCGTGTTTTGGATTGATGTTTAATTTCTTCTGGCAGTTTATTAAAAATTTTGATGCAGGCATAGTGGGGAGATTTTTTATATCGTGTTGAAGTCTGTCTAGAGCCTATAAGGCCATTTGCGTTTCTTGTTGTGATTATTTCTGTTTTCTTGGAATTCTTGTATACATAATATGTGGAGCACTTAAGGATGGTATATTGAAGTAACTGTGAGGATTTTCTGTTTTTTGTATATTTCTCTGCATGTTTGTGTTGGTTTCAATCCAAAGATGAGCCTTATTAGACGCTTCTGTGCTTGAAATACTCGGTTTATGTTTACTGCTTATCCCCACAGTAAAATATTATAGCTGAGATGAGGATAAGCTAATGCGTAGTAAGATGTTATTTGAGTAGGGGCAGGCACTGTGTATCTTAACTTTAGTATAGCGTAGTAAGCTTGTGCCAGTTTTGAGCATACATGATCCAATTGAGGTTCCCACGGTAGTTTGGGATCAAGATACGTTCCCAGAAATTTGGAAGATGATGCTGCCCGGTTCAATTGCATTTTAGGATAAGTTTTGTAGAAATGAATATTATATTGGGTGTGATTTTCTATGAATCAGTTAGGATTTTCCTTTATCCAGTATTTGTAGTTTTGTCTATTACCTTGACCATCTAAGGAAAACGTAGCTTCATCTGAAAAACCGATGATTACTTTCCTTTGCCCATCTGTAGTTTTATGGTAAAAAGTTTACAAAATACGAACCTTTTATGCTAATATGTACCATGGTTGAATATCTCAGCTTAGCACCATTCAACAGTCACAATCTTTAAGGCGTTAATAATGGCAATTTGCTTGTTATGTTTATGACGTCAAGAAATGTCAGTAAATGTTATTCAAATTTGAAATGCATAAAAATTTTGATTATGTTGTGTTGTGGAGATAAAAGTAGAAGTCATCGGGAAGTACATGATTTATTAAATGAAAAATACCCAATTCGCCCGCCTATTAACCAATCGACACTGTCTGGGTGCAAAGCAGGTGAAGAACTTCCCGTACTGTTAAAGATAATGTTACGTTTATATCACGGTGGACATATAGGAAAGCCAGACCATTAAGGCGATCTGCAGCCATTGTAGCCCGTAAATAAGATTATTTGTTAACATTTCGGGGGGGGAGGGGGGTTACAACCCCCTAACCCCCCCCTGGCTACGGCCCTGAGTCTAACTGTATGATATAAAGTATTTTCATCATCAATAATTGACCTTGCATACAGTTTACCCCATTTATTATACACGTGCATTGATTTAAAAAAATAATAATTTTTAGGCGTAGAAAAAGCAACACACGGAGCAGAACTTCCTTTTATCTTTAACCAAACTGGCGTAAGCGATAATGACACAGATCCAACGAATTTACTGCTACAACTTAGAACGACCAAACTTTGGACAAATTTTGCAAAGTATCTGTAAGTATTATTGTGGGGATTCTTACTTTTTCTAGCCATCGCATTTTAATTGTAAAACATTTAAATATCAAATCATGCGTCACGCATGCGTCGTCGCCAACAAATTATCTGGATAAAAGCGGTGACGCTTTTTCGTCAACTAAACCACGCGATGCATCGCTGAACAGCTAAAACGTCGTGAAGGTTAGGACAATAAATAAAGAAACTCTAAGTACTTATAATCGCAATTTTGATATTAACTTCTAGACATAGTCACAAGGTTTGCCACAGTTGTCAAGGACAATCAAAGACAGGACAATCAGGATTCTGTGCAATAGATTTGAATGAGTCGTACAAATATTTTTGATGGCTTGGAAACATGCGGTACGATGTTCACACACGTTTCACAGGTAGTTTGACTACTGTCAGATCAGTTTGCGCCGTTTGCGGATTTGCAACCCAGTTGTGGAGCGTGCGCAAAAGCGATTAAGGGTTCGTGTTTTATGGATTTTAAATATAGCTAACCTTAATTTAGAGGTGAAAAATATAAAAAAATTGTCAAATAAAGCGTCAACTGATATAAAATATAAAATGTCAAAATAATGCGACAGCTGGTGTTTCCTTAGTCAGAACTTAAAATTTGTGGCACTGTATAAAGTTAATGGTTATAGATATAGACCCTAATGAATATAATCTACCTCGTTTATTATGACCTACATTATACTCTCGTTAAATAATGCTATTATTAATGGAGCTATTTATATATTTTCTTCATGCCTTGTTGACTTTATATGGTACAACTATGGAGGACTTTAGGTTAGGAGTTCGATCGCAATACATTGGTTTCGGGCCAAGTTTTGGATCGGTAAAGCAGCTTTAAAAATGGCCGCGAGGGGCGCATGTGTTCCTTTAAATCTGTAAAATGCATGGGTTCTTATGCGATAATTAACTGTTTTATTGAATTTAGTTAACTAAAACCCTCTACAGGCTGAGATATGTATAAGATATAGTTTCGGGATACTTCCTTGATACATAATCCTCGTGTGTAGTTCATTCTAAGACAATGTATCATTATTACAAAGATGCTTTGTTTTTCAAATACCGGTCTTTCTAGACACACAAACAACTTTTTGTTTGGAAAGCAAATAATTACACAATGCTGCACGTTGCTATATATATATTTTTTATTTGAATTCATAATAAACAATATTGTGAACCTTTCTTTGTGATTTTTACCCACCTTAGGAGCTTGAAAAATACTAGGGTTCTTCTCACCACAATTTTTCCTGAGATTTTTATCAGAAGAATGAAGAATATCTACTTTTACAACCCGGTACGAAGCAAACGCTACTTCTATATCTTCTTACGCCACTCATTGTTTATACTAATAAGGCCAAAAAATTATAATAAAGCTTATTTTATTAATTATTGGACAAAAATACCGCAGACGTCTATCAAAACCTGTAAAAAGTCAAACACTTGACGATCACTGCGCCGCGACCGGGAAACCAGCGAACTAACTACTAAACAGGGACGTAAATTTAAAGAACGGCCATTTTCGATCGGACTCCTTCCTAAAGCCCTCCATAGGTACAACGAAAGGGCATCGGTCATATTTTGAATCGTACCCATGCTTCACTTTTACATGCCAACTGAAAATATTTTAAAACACTGGCTGTAGGGTTATCATTTGTGCTGTTTGCACACAATATGTTTCTTACCATGCTATAAGAACATACGGAAAATTTGATGAAAAATCCGGTAAATGACAGAAAAAATAAGAAAGTTATTTCCATGCCTACTTTTTCATTCTTATAATCAACTGAGAACCTGGGTTTTGCCAAATTTTGCCAAATCCGACAAATACAAAAAAAATTATTTGATGCTGATTGCTAATTAAAATTATTTTTTTAGCAATCCAACTCCAGAAGAAACTGAACTACTAAACAACGTAACATGGCCAACACTTACTCCAGAATCTATGCAATATCTGAATATAAACGGCACTTTGGAAGTACGGGAAAACATTAGAGGAAAATATTATCAGAGTTGGAATGAAACATACTACCAATATGGAAGAAAACCATTTATAACATTTTAAATAAAATATTTTTTTTAAATCTCAGCTGTGATTTTAATTATGTGGCAGTTTTTTAATGCTTAGTGTGTCACGTGGATCATTAATATTTCTAGTGGTGTCTTACTTTATTATTATTATTATTATTATTATTAATATTATTATTATTATTATTATTATTATTATTATTCCAGAAGCAACAGGCGGCACAGCCGATACGTTGCACGATTTTAATGAACGTTTGTTTTGTTTTAATGAGTTATCACAGGGAGTCTAGTCTATTTTTGAAACTGTTCTTTGACACTGCTGTCACTACTTCTTCCGGGAGACTGGTCCAGTTACGCACTACCCTGTTAGTTAAAAAGTTTCATCTGGGGAGACGATTGCACCTCTCACTCTGAAGTTTATGACTGTTGCCACGTAGATGTTCGTTGTGGTTGTAGTGAAATATGTTTAGGGGCACCGAGTAATGATTATGAACAATTTTATAGGTCTCGATAAGATCCCCTCTATTCCGTCGTTGGCTCAGAGTAGTCAGTTTTAGCCTCAACAGACGTTCCTCATATGGTAGATGTCTAAGGGTAAATGGTAGTTTTGTGGCGCGTCTTTGCACCCTCTCTAAAGCCTCGACATCCTTAGCAAAGTATGGTGACCACGCAGCAACAGCATGTTCCAGAACCGGGCTAATGTAGGTTTTATAAAGTACAAGTAGCATTTTTTCTGTGATTCTCCTAAAATATTTTTTTATTCTGTATATGATGGAGTTGGCCGATTTTATAACTCCCGCAACTTGGTCTTCCCATTTAAGGTCTCTTCTTATAACGACGCCCTTTGCTGGCTGGTTGAGGCGAGTTGTTGGTTGTTAATGTAGTACACCAGCTCAGGGTTGTTGCTCCCAATATGCAGTACCGAGCATTTGTCGGCATTGAGTTTGATTAACCACTCTTCACTCCATCCCTCAAGTGCTGCTAGGTCATTGGTTAGGTTTCCATGTTGAGACGATGGGTCACAGAACAGCTTGGTGTCATCCGCAAAGAGACTTGTGTTGCATGTCATATTTTCTGGTAGGTCTGAGATATAGATTAAAAACAATAGTGGACCCAGAACCGATCCCTGCGGTACTCCACTGATGACTGGATACTTGTTGGAGAGTTTGTCGGTGATCCTGACTTGAAAGTGCCGCTCTGTGAGGTAGTGTGCTATCCACGCATGAAGCTTTCCCCTGATGCCGTAGTGCTCCAGCTTTTGCAGTAAACGATTTATTGGCACAGTGCCGAAGGCTTTTTCAAAGTCCAGAAACACAACATCAAGTGGATAGCCCTCATCAACAGATTTTGTCCACATATTTATGTTTTGAAGCAAATTTGTAGTTACAGATCTATTGGGCAAAAATCCATGCTGGTTGATAAGTCTTTCCTGATGGTGAATGAGTATAAAATTTGTTATTTCCCAGGCTATAATTCTTTCCATCAGCTTACACAGGACAGAGGTGAGACTTATGGGACGATAGTTGGCTGCTTGCAGTTTGTTGCCTTTTTTGTAGATTGGCAGGACTGTAGCTTCCCTCCACTTCTCCGGAACACTACCAGTCTCAAAGGACTCCGTCATGACTAGTGCCAAAAGACTGCTTAGCTCCTCACCACAGTTCTTTAATAGCACTGGTGATATTTCATCTGGGCCAGGTGCAGAGTGAGATTTGAGTTTTTGTAGCGATGCTAGCACTTTTTCTTGGTCAAATAAAACTGTGGTTAGGTTTGCGGACGTTCGGGTAGCAGGTGGCAATTGTGGTAAAGTTGGAGGTTCCAGGACATACACCCCATGAAACTGTTTAGCGAAGATCTCTGCTACTCTCTGAGGGTCAACAACCGTCTCGTCGCCATCCTTTAAGACTAAGCTTTCGATTTTTGAGGTGAGAGAGCTGTTTATATATTTGTAAAAGCATTTTGGTCCATTATTAAGGAGGGTGGTCTCATACATTTCTCTTGCTTCTCTAAGTTCCTGGACTATGGCATTGTTTGTAATTCGGTACTGTTTGTGGTCATCAGGATTTTTAGATAACCAGTATTTATCCCAGAGCTTACGCTTTTCCTTGATCTTTCTTATGTGTGACTGTTGGATCCATGGCTTGTTGTAGGTTTTCTTGACCGTTTTGATGGGTATTAGCTCATTTTTAATGTGATTCATGACTTGCATCAAGTTAGAATAAGCTGATTTTGAGTTGTCGCGATCATGTCCCCGAATAAACTGCTTTATGGCATCATAGTCTGCATTCCAGTAATTTGCATGCCTAGGTTTGGGAGGGGTTGAATGTGGAAGCTGGATTTGGGCTACAGCATCAATGACAACGTGATCACTTTTGCCAATGGCAGGCAGAAAGTTGGTTTCTGTGACCAAGTTTTCCTCCGAGACAAACAGGAGGTCCAAAAGTGAAGGTTGGTTTCCCGTCCTAAAGCGTGTATTTTGGTTAATAAGTTGGTGCAAGTGTGTGTCTTTGAACGCATCTAGGAAGTTTTTAGATTTGGGATTGTATTCACTTAGTTCCATTTGCTCCCAGTCAATCTGTGGATAATTGAAGTCCCCAAATACCATCATCGGTAGAGACACCTGGTCATTAAGATTTGCGAGACTATTGCAGAGAATGTTGTGAGATTGGTCGGAACAGTTTGGTGGTTTGTAAATGCAGGCAAGAAGAAGTTCCAGGGATCCGATTTTCACTTTCACCCAGAGTGAGTCAATGTCAATACTTATTCGTATTAGTACGGGACACCATCCCCAAGGTTAGGCTGGATCAAAAAAAAGCACATGTGTTCTTGTTATTCTTGTTCATTTTAATTTTTACATAAGCAAATAAAAAAGGTTTAAGCCCTTTGTAATCTTGTCTTGCATTGAAACTCCCGTATACGTAATAATTACCATAGTTAAAGGGAGAAAGAGAAAGAGAACAAGAGTGAGTGAAAATGCAGTTTTCTTTAGTTGAGGTAGGTATAGGTAATATAGCTATATAGAACGAATTCTAAATAACTTTACCTACACTTAGAAAAATGCTTTCTATTCCTCTATTCCTTATAAGAATTCACATACTCTTTATACAACGGTTTAATACTATATTATGTAACAACAACGCGCTTTACTACTGTAAGAACACGAAAATGGCTAGACCGTTGTGTAGTGATAATATCACGGTAATTTAGACAATAGGAAATAGGAGTTAATGCTACCATAAAATGCTTTATAGCCATTATTGCTCTGAATACTCACAGTAATTATTAAGTTTTATTGGGAGTGTAATTTGGTTTTATATTGGTTCCGACTGGCAGTTGTAATGAAACTTGACATTAATCATAATAAAATTTACTTGCTACGGTTAATAAAGCATATAGCTACTTATTACCACTAAAAATCGGTATTGTAGTTCTCAAAAATTTAAATAGCTTCTAGTGTGATATTTTTCTTGAGGTTTATTATTGCATTATGCAACATGCAAATTTATGCAACATGGTTTACTGAGATTGAAAAATTCGTCCATATATTATATAGTCTAATACTAATGATGGGTTGTGTGAAATATTAATCTTCTATTAATGCTTTATCTGACATGCAAAGTTAAAGATAACATAAATACAAAGTAAAAATAAATTAGTTAAAACAGGCATTTGGTCGATCAATAAAATTCAAATTTAGTCAGGACAGCTAGAAGACTCCGAACAACGATGTGACCTACTCAACAAATATGTTAAAACTAATAATACGGCACGCGGCGATTGCCGATCGCTACGAACCCCCACCAACGTCTTGTGGATTATAGGTTCAAACGGATACACTTCGTTTCTGAGGACGCTGTTTTGCTTCCTTAATTGTAGAGAAAGCGCTTTACTGGGACCAAAATGCGTCGCATTGTGAAGACACAATTTATTTTTTAACAAAATTGCAGTACTAATTGAGTCTCTTGAATTTAAATTTTAACTCTACAACGAGGATATTATGTCCGTTATGAAACTGATATAAAACAAGACCTTTAGCTACACACTGGAAATACTGAAATCTTTCGACAAACTAAAACAGAAGTATATGTATTATAAATCGATATAAATACAGTTTGTTAAGCAGGTAATAATAATACATTATTAAGTGACAATAAACAACTCCTAACAATATACATGCAAACCCCGGAGACTCCCAATAAATATTTTGTATATAACCAAAATGTAAATATAAATATTATAATCTTCACATTGAACAATCCCTGAAATAGTATCGAACTGGACATTAAACGTTTTAAATTTTTTGATAAAGCCGAAAACATAAAAATATGCTCTTAAAATTTACACTTTGATTCTTTACTTTAGTACACACGTTGGATTTTTATCTTTGGTTTTAAATATTTCGAATAACTCATTTATGTAATGGCATGCATTTATCAGAAATACACATAGGTATGCGGTATCCTATCATTTCTATAATTTTGTGCTTATTTTGTAATTATTTTATTCATTTTTTGTTTGTAAGCTATTTCATGACTTTCTCTGGGAGAAAATAATTTTGAAAGTTGGCCTATTTATACTGCCGTCCTATGAAAGATGTTTTATATATTTCTCACAATCTATACTACTAGTTTTCATGTAAAAAACCCCCGTATTTGCAAATTGTTCCTAAAATAGTTGTATGTAACATTATTGGCAGTAATACTTAAATAAAACCTCGTATGCACACATATTTAAGCAAGAATACCGTATTATGCTAGCAAATACGGGCCTATAACTTACGAATGGCAATTACGGGGTTTTTACTTAGCAAAATCTATATCGCGCGTAGTATCGTCCGATAGTCTATTAGCTTGCGCGCTTTCATTCTGGATGCATGCGTCGCGTCGTATTAAAACGTTTTTAGTTAAATTGTGTTGTGTGATTTTACAGTGACTGATTTAAACAATCTAAGATAAGATTATAAATTTTTGAAACCGCTCTGTTCTTTTATAAAAAGTAGGTTATTAAGGGCATTCTGACTTTTTTTGGTCGCAGCATTGCTTCATAAAAAAATATTGTAAATAATCAATTTTTTTGGTCTACATAATAAATTCTAATAAGCTATCTGCAAAAGACATTGTCATAAATTATTTTAAGTCTGGTCATTCTTTTATGTCTGCGGATAGCTTTCACCACCAAGTATAGAGCTATCCCTTAAGCGAAAGAAAACAGTTTATGATTTTTATGATTTCACAGAAGCTGTTAAAAAATCTACTTCCGGACACGTAGAAGTTAAAGAAATAATGGTTTCTGATTTCCTGCAATGGGGAGATTTTGTATCGCAGGCGAAATTAAAAAGACATTTTCCATGTAGGTATACAGTGTGTCCCGCTTTTTATGAATACACCCTGATATCTCAGTTATTAATAATGCGATTTTCTTCAAATTTTGGTGGTCATTGTATGTTAGAAAAATTAAGTATTTGGCACAGTGAACACTTTTATGCATCATAGGCATACGGTCTTTGGGGGTAAAAAAGGGTTGATTTTTTGAGAAAAGTATATTAGGGCTTATTTTAAATAATTCTTTCTATCAGATTTAGAATCAGCATCCTAAAAACCCCTTAATTAATATTTTCAAAATCTCAAGAGCTGATTTTATTTGGCAGTAAAATTTTTAAAAAAACTTAATCATAGTAGTTGCGAGGATACTGAACTCAACGAAATGATATGGAGGCGTTTGAAACGTAATAGGATCAGGACATTAAAACCAAAAAGTTAGAAATAAACAACCTATTAAAAAAAAGTGCCAAATAAAAAAAAAATTTTACTGCTAAATAAAATCAGCTTTTGAGATTTTGAAAATATTAATTAAGGGTTTTTTTGGGATGCTGATTCTAAATCTGATAGAAAAAATTATTTAAAATAAGCCCTAATATACTTTTCTCAAAAAATCAACCCTTTTTTACCCCCCAAGACCGCACGCCTATGATGCATAAAAGTGTTCACTATGCCAAATACTTCATTTTTCTAACATACAATCACCACCAAAATTTGAAGAAAATCGCATTATTAATAACTGAGATATCATGGTGTATTTATGAAAAGCGGGACACACTGTATATCTTTCCCAGATATCAAAAATAGTAGCTGAGAAAGACTGTTACACCTTAAAAGTGCAAACTGACCAGAAAGAAAAAATACAGGATTTAGACTTATTGCAGATTAAAGTAATGAAAAATGGTCTTAGGGAACCTAATCCGATGAGCTCACCATGTGGAATAACAAAAATTAAAAAGGAGAACATACTAAAAAACAAAAGAAGTTATACCTGAAAATCGACTACATTCTGGCAGAATCTTCCATTATCAAATCAGGACTAAAGATTTAAATTTATTTTATGTCAATTTTTCTTTAAATAAACATTACACAACATTATTTTGCCTGTTATTTTCTTAAAACACAGTAACACGCGCCAATTGTCTGCATATTTTATTTAGTAAGATCCACGTGTAAACAAATTGTGCGTTTTGCTGTGTTTTTGCTAAGTAATATTGCTTGTCTATGAAAATATTTAACCTAGTAACTCCATATTCAGGTAGTATCGGTTAAGTATGAAGTGCATTTTTATGAATTTATCTTTGGGACAACCAAAAACCCTATTATACTTTATTTAATGCCGGTAGAGCTGATCCTGGCTTTAGGGCACAATAAAATATATTCAACCGCGATTTCCTCAAAATCGTCTTGGCTGAAGATACGGGGGTCTTTCATAGGACGGCAGTATACTAACATAGATTATAGTATATTTTGAAAATGAATGAGCAATTGGAAAATCTGCTATATGAGAAACAGAGTTTAACGACAGATCTTTTAATATTTTCAAATTAAATCGTCTGTGCGGGTGCGGTTTCACTTTTAAAATATAAAAAGATTTTATATATTTTATTAAACTGACCTTTTAACTAGGATTCCACTATAGATTTTACATGACGATAAAAGTTTGATTACCTAATAAAAAATTATCATTTTTCAAACTTTCGAGATACAGTATACAATTTAAAAATATTATTTTACCCATAAGTACTTACATACTTCATAATTTTACTATCTTAATGTAATAGGTATAAAAATAAATATTATAATATAATTATTGGTGTTAATACAATTTAGTTTATTCGAGGATGTTACGCTGTTTCTTATTGGTTTCGATTGCATTGGGGCCAGTGGTAAGAACTTATTTATTTTTATCACCAAAAGAGTTAAAGTCTGTTCAATTACCGATGACCGTTACGTCATGTTCTCCATATTTGAGGCACTTCGTAAACTAATTCAGTAAGTTTGACGTAGAGGTGGTAAAGATTATGATTTTTCTTAGGCTTGATCGGATGCATAGTGTACTAAGTAAAATACAAGCGCGTTTTTTCAAATTTTTAATTATTATTTTCATACTTTTAATGAACTCAGAAATAAGTAGTTTATTTAGAGGAAGAGTTATCATGGGATAAAACATTTTGTTTTTAGACATGCGTATGAAATTTTTAATCAATTTGAATTTACTGAAAAATAAATAAAACTTATTTAGAAAATTTAAAATTAAATTATATATATTTTTGTCTGATGCATCAGTATATAAATTTTATTTCAAATACTTTCATCTTATTTATAAAATCATAAAGAAGAAAATATAATAAAAATGACAACACAAAAAATACTGTTTTTTAATAATTAAAATAAATCATCTCCGCAAGGATCATCATCGTCCGATTCGTCCAAGTTAATAATAAGGAGAAGAGTATCTGAAGCATCGATAAATCTTTCCGGTTCCCACACATCATTTATAAATTTATTAATGTGTGTTACATAATTTTTTCATTTTCCACTGTTACATTTTCTATGGATTGATTCCACAGACCCAAAACTATGTACTTTATTTGTTATAGGATGCGTAGAACTCATTTTTGCGTCATAAGAGCTCTTACATTCCGACCAAACCATTTCAATAGGATTAAAGTGACAATAATATAGAGGAAATCTTAAAACTCGATGTCCTAGTTCGTCCAACCAACTAAAATAAAATAAAAATAATGAAATAACAAAATAAATAACGCTTTCCAGATTACTTGTAAAGTTTGGGTGGGATCACTAGATTTCAGGCCAAACTTGAATATCAAAAAAAAAATTCTATTCGTTTTTGGACTATATGGGGTTGCTCTATTAAAAAACACCTCTTTGGTACAGTACATTAACGCCATTTAAATTTTAATTATTTAAAGCAGTCCGCCTATATGAACCAGTGGATATTTCAACATCATCAATTATTTTAAGGTTTAGTTGTATTGAGCGAATGATAAAGTGTTTACCTGCTCCATACATCCCATAAATACGCTCACTTATGATATGTTCATAAATTTCGTGAAGTTGTCGACCACGGGATGACAAAATACTTACATTATTGCGATTCTTAAAATCTACATCATTCTCTATCTCCTTTGCCTAAATTCGTTGAATTATTGAACACGAAACTCCTAAAGCATCAGAAACTCTCCAAAACAGATAAGTATTTATAAAGAATATTGCCATATCTTTTTCACGTTTATTATTTATGTTTCCACAATTCCTGCTTTATTATATTTTCACAATACCGTGACATTTTTAAAATAATGTTGACTTTTGACGGGTAAAATTATACGACATTCATTATTGACACAATTTTATTATCACCTAGTTCACGAATAAGTTACGCACTAGTCGTGACGTAACGGTCAGCGGTTATTGAACAGACTTTATTTATGTTAGTATCGAAGCAGCTAAATAACTATAAGTAGTGGAGACCGGGGTAGGTTGTAACACGGGGTAAGTTGTAACACACCAAATATTTTCCTAATTTAAAAGCTGACAACCCCGTACTCTATGTAGGCTTCTGAAGAACACTGTGAAGCTCAGTTATGTCTAGACAGTCGAGCAACAGACATTGTGGTCAAGGTTATTTCCAATATTCTTTATATTGTGGCACGTAAAGTAAAAATCGATATCATAATTTTGTTTCAAAATAAATGTTACAATAAGCTGCATGCTGAGTTTTTTTTTTGTCATAAATGAATCATTGTAGTCTAGGTTATTATATTGGCAAAGCTATGCATGATTATATAATATTTACTTTTTTTCTGCAAAGACAAAACGAAAATATTCAATCCGTGGGTAAATTGTAACAATCTAATTGGGGCAAAATGTAACATGTTACAATTTACCCCAATGTGATAATTTATGCAACAACAGCACCTTCTGAAATAGCTGAACTCGAACCCGTTGCTTCAACATCAGGATTAAGTTGACGTTACTTCCCAAATAGAAGGCAATATTACATTCTCTCAAGAGTTTGTTCGTCCACTTCCTAAAGCTGATCAGCAGAAGGCAACCCTTAAGGGTCGAAAAAAAAAGAAGATTAGCGGTACTAACTGACACACCAGAGAAGGATGCACTGGAAGAAGAACAAAATGGTCGAAAGGCCAAAAAGTCCAAAATTATTAAGTCGAAAGTGAAAAGAAAAGTTTACATATAATCAGACGATTCTTCAGAAGAAAAGTACTTTTGTTTATTTGCACTGAATCATATGGGCGTAGCAAACCTAACGAAAAATGGATTAGTTGCCACAAGTGTAAAAAGTGGTCACATGAAACTTGCACTGACTTGAAGTTCCCATCATTGCGATTCGGATAGCGAATAGATAACCAAAAATAGCTACATCACGTTAAATAATGTTTATTTATGTTTGTTCAAAATGTTTTTTATGTTCGCGTTCCTATTTAAGTAAATATACCAATAAAAAAATATGCGATACACTTACTCCGCTTACTGTTACATTTTACCCCGAGACGGGGCAATTTGTAACAAAGGTTCGGATATATTTTAAAAAAAGCTGACAGTTTAATTTTTGAAAATATTGTCATATATATTTAATCAATTTGTTCACAGCATATGTAAGTAGACATTCATGACAAAAAAAAAATTGATTAGTGAAAACAGCTCCAAGAAAAAAAATTTCAAATATTTTTCGTTACAACCTGCCCCGGTCTCCCCTACACCAAACTGAGACATCCTATTGCAAAAAAACTAATTCTCTGGAGATATTTTAAATAAAATATTCTATTTTAGTTCTCGGCTCCAACTGCAGACATTCTTATCCTCACGCTACCCGATGGTCAAGTCCAAGGAGCCATTTATGCTACACCTAATAATGTGACGTATTATGGATGGCGTGGAATACCATTTGCTGCTCCACCTACAGGAAACTTAAGGTTTGAGGTAAATTAATAATCTATAAAAGTATTAATAACTTCCCCTAAAAATGTTTATGTATAAGAGTGGGAGAAATAGGGGTTGGTTGTTACAATTTTTACTTAAACAATTTTTATGGATATAATATATTAAAATATTAAGAGAATACTATCTAATTACATTGGAGTTCATACCTTTAACTAACTAACAAAAAAAAATAAGCCTTTTTAACACACACAGAATAAACTGTCTTAAGTAACAACTATCCCCACTGCGGGGTTAGTTCTTACCTCTTTGAGATTGGTTGTTATAAATTTTCTACTTTGAAGTCAGAATACATTACTTAACAACGGCTGTAAAAATGCTTTAAGTGTAGTTTTATTAATAAATAGCATCCGAAAGTCGAAAATAATAGCCACAATTCTTCTCACATTAAAGATCAAAACCAAAACAACAACAAACGCAGCTCCGCGTGCCGGCCCTGTACTGCTGCACTATTGGCTTATCGGGTTTCGTGGAGATCAATGACATTTCTATTCTACTGCGCAAACTCCTCCAGCCCCATTTAAGTAGCATATATCATGGACGTTTTTGCATTCTGCGTCTGTTTGTTGGCAACATGTTGTATGCATACAGGGTGAATTACGGCGGTGCCACTTCCACCAAAAATTGGTAGCAACTTTGATATTTTAAATATAAGTATTATTTTAGAAACGGTAAGAGATAGGGATAGCAGTGGCGCACTCAGGGCTCAATCATGGGAGGGGCACAATATAAAATCTATATAAAATACTAATAGTTTTACCTTAATAAAAGAGGGGGGTTAATTAAACTGCTGAAAAATAATTGTTTTTAAATATCTACAGTGTCACCAGTAAAGTCCGCATCATATGGGATTTTTTATTATTATTAACTTTATTCGAAATTTGACTTTGGCACCAAGTTCTGCTTCGATCGAGATGAAAATTAAGCAAAAAAATAGTAGTCACGTGATTCGCATTATCTGTCAAATTTTAATTTTTTCCAAAAAATTATTTAAAAGTTTTGAAAACGTAGTTTGTGTCTGAAAGTAATACACCTTAATATTAGGAAAAAAAGAACACAGTGTCATCAGTAAAGTGTTCATTAAGTGAAAAATAAATTTTAGTTTAACTTAACGTAAAGTTTATCTATTTTCAACGATTTAATTTAAAACCCCTTTATTTAATTTTTCATTTTTTTACTTTCAAACACAACCTACGTTTTCAATAATACTTATTTTATGAAGTTACCTTATACAGAGTCAAAAACAAATGCAAAGTGCATCACATGCGACCAAATTTTAATAGCCCAATTTTGATTATGTAAAACACACATTTAATATGGCGCTACTTTAAAGAAAATGTATCTCAAATAAAGCATTGTCAAAACTAAGAAGTTTTATGTAGGTTGCGTTGAGTCTTATTTTGCAAAAGTGGTGCACTTTACAAAATATAGGAAATAAATCAAAATTATCTTTTCCAGTTGAAATTTTGCATGTGAGCTAGAAACTGCATTAAAAAAACTTTTTTTAATAACTTTTTTCGATATTTTCAGAAAAAACCCCACTTTTGAATTATTTTTAAAAAAAAATTAAAATTTGACAGATAATGCGAATCACGTGACTACTATTTTTTTGCTTAATTTTCATCTCGATCGAAGCAGAACTTGATGCCAAAGTCAAATTTCGAATAAAGCTATTAATAAAAAAAATCCCATATGATGCGGACTTTACTTGTGACACTGTATAAATAATGAAAGCAATATACACATTTCCAAAACAGAATCCAACCTCCTGGGTCCTCTTTCTTTTAAAATACTTAAGACTTCATTGGTATCAATATGTACCTCCCTATGAATATTTAAATTAGCAAGTCCATTTAGCCGATTTTCTCCCATTGTATTTCTTAAATAAGATTTAAGCCTTCTCAAAGTTGAAAATGTTCGTTCTGCTGTAGGGATGGGAAAAATTGATGATTTCGATAATCGATAGAGTAGTCGCTACTTTATTAGTAGAAAATAGTAGAACTTGCGGTCAGTGCTAGACCGAGTGATGTCGGTTACATATTTCAACAATCGAGTACTCCGGTTTTGAGCTACTTGTTGGGGGGGGGGGGAGCACGTGCCCCAGTGCCCCAGTGCCACCCCCTTGTGTGCGCCACTGAGGGATAGGATTATATTAAAGAAAAATGTTAAAAAATTATTAGGTATTTGGAAAATAAAATAAAATACAGGGTGTTCCCTTTAAAATATCGAAGTTGCTACTAATTTTTAGTAGAAATGGTAACACCGTATCGTCAAAAGTATTTTAGGTAAGTAGAACAGGTTCGTTTATATAAGTTAGAACGATTCGTTAGCTGATTCGTCACAATATACGTCTAACTAACCATTTACCGTGAATCACCCTGTATATTATGTGATTAAAACAGATTTACATCGAGCATGCCCAGCTATAAGTAGAATGAACATATTGTGCGGATGATGCAAAATATGTATATATAGGTTCTGACACTAATTTTATACTAAGTGTTACAAGCTCTATCACTGTGTCAAACAACTCTGGTCTCCTCTAATAAAATATCTGGATAAAATACAATGTATTTTGTATTGTAAATTACTAAAGTACCACCAATGATGCCTGAAATATGGGTTAATCACCAACATTTACTAAAAATTTATTTAATTTAACTCACTTCCATGTGTTCTACTAAGACACTTGCTGGTAATTTTTATCTAGTAGAAAAAAAATTGTTCCAGGCCAACTTACCCGTAAAATACAGCTGCAAAGGGTTTTTTAATTTTAGGCTCCACAACCTGCCCAGCCCTGGAATGGAATTTTGGACGCCACTCAAGATAGAAGTAACTGTTTAAGTACCATGACGTTTGGCAATCAAAGTGAAGATTGTCTTTTTATTAATGTTTACACTCCTTCGCTTCAGGTACGTACGCTAAATATCAAGGACAGTTGATTGTGTGGAGAAACTGTAAAATGTCTCCAATAATACCAAAAGGGTGACCAATATAATTATTGATTGGTCAAACAAAAACGGGTAACTGTAAATTCACAGCGAGGTACAAAAATTAAAACAATACCTAGTTTTAAACGTCAATCCGATTTAATTGCGAATGTTGAAACTGGGGGTAATTTAGTAGCACATAAAATATATCATACAACACATGAATTATTACAGGAAAATAGGTTGTGCTAACATCATCAGGGCATAAAAAGGTCAGCCCAAAAGTCAATGGTAACCATCTACCAACTTTAAATTTTCGATTTTATATTGGGGTATTAGCCGATTTCTTGAATTTTCCTACACGAGGAGGATGTGTATAGCTTTCTCAAAAATCAATTACAATTTTTAAAATTCTTAAAGTCACACAATTATCTTCACAAATCTTTTTTATTATGTTAAATAATTTTTTATATGTTTCTGTGCGTTTATTTGGTAACAATGAAAATATTAATGGAATATCGTAATTGTTCAGTAGAAGCAAAAACATTTTTTTATTAATGTGTCATACTAAGAGAATCTTATTCGTCAGGAAAACGATTCTAAAAGTAAGTGTTTACACAAAATTACGGTTTTGTACTGATTTTTGTGTTTTTTTCATTTTCGGTGTGGCATACGAGGTATTGAAATAAAAATTTGGTTTTTCGAGTAAGATACGCACTTTTTTAACGCAACTGAAGTGGCAAACGCGGTATTGTAATAAATATATTATTTGTGGGATACAATATATTATAAATAAGGCTGATAGTGGGTTAAGAGATATTGCACGAAAACCTATGGGCCTTTACAATACAAGGTATTAGAAATCCCAAATATTCAGCGAAGTAATTTTTTGTGGTATAAAATATATTGGCGACCTTGTAGAATTTGGTTTACGCTAGCCAACGCCGCCAAAAACGAAAATTTGATTTTTGGTGGGTTACGAGGTATTAGTACTTCACCAACGATATAATACTCGTTATAATAATTGTGTAGACAGAAAAACTGCGCACAATAATTAAACATGCCATCTAAATAAATTTGCGTGGTCTTTTCTAACATTTGTATATTTGATTTACACGAAAATACGAATATGTTCTATCTAATCTTCTTAATTCGCCGTCTCCTGTCGGAGGTTGGCGATCCATCTGGCAATCATTATTCTAGATGCTGCTGCTCCAAAAATGTCCGCGGAAGTGCAACCGAACCATCTTCTCAAATCCTTTAACCATGAGTTCTGTCTTCTTCCAATTCATCATATCCATATCATTAACGAGTAAAAACTGCTCACCTTTATTGGTTTGGAAGTTTGCCTCGTCCAGATGGTCGAAAGTTTCCTCTATGTTTTTCGGCAAACTTGGTTGCATTTTTCTACGAGCGTTATAAACATTTCTTCTGACGCAAGCAACATCAGATGTAGTAACAGTTGAGGGTAGGTTTTCTTGTAGTACCCTGCGAATAATCTTGGCCGGCTTTTCAGATACGTCATCCACGGCTTTTCTTTTGCAGGCAATTGATAATTTGCCGGTTTAAGCCCTTCATATCTGCGTCATGGAAATGTTCTTGTATGTGCTTTGTAATTATATTGTTATCACTTTCGCCTAACGGAAGGACGAATGATTTGTATTTTCTATTAGTGCAAGTCCACCGCTTTTCACCACTTTTCAAATGCTTTTGAACCCCATACTTGTAGTTATTAATAGCTAACAACTGTTTTCCTCGTTCACTCAAAATTATCTCAGGATACATGGTAGAAAATAATATTAGAATAATTTACAACTCAACAACTTCAAACGCAAGTGACAACAGCAGAGTATGTAGAAACACAAAATATGTATAAGGGACGACGTAGATAAGTACTTCCAGGTATAATTAAGTTATACTGGGAACCAATTTAACTATTAATAAGAGATATAAGGTATAGTATTTGTAGAATTATACCGTTGATCTTTTGACTGCAATAAACCCTCATTATCCCTTTGACCATAAAATAAATAATGAAATCCCAAATTTTAAAACATTTTCGAGCAGAGTCGGACCAGGTACAAATTCAATTTATACCTATGCCTGATTCATATATAAATACAAACTGATTTTTAATAATTTTAGTCTTTAGTGGTTTTCCGGCGAGTAATTTTTAGTTAGGCTTATTAGTGGTAGAATGTGGCGTCCTTGGAATTGTGCTGATATTCAAGTGTAATTTTTAAAAGGAAGCATTTATCTACCGATGCCAAACTAATAATTAAAAATGTGTATCAATCTTTGTTGAATATAAATTTTAATTCGATGGATGCTTTAGCAGAGACGTCTACTTTGACAAAAACTCCTTTATCTTCGGTAAGAGACATAGAGTACTTAAACCTGTTAATCCTAGAAAAAATCGGAGTGATTCTGGCATATTTAGAAGCATTGACGAAAATTACATGGATTTACCAAATGTATGAGGCACAAACTGTACCCACTTTGATTTCCCTCAAAGAGCGGCTGATTAAAGACGAAACAAATATATCTTGTTGCCTTTTAAGCCTTAGGAAAATATTTCGTAAAATGGGTTTTAAATACCGAAGCTTTAATAAAAGACAAACATTAATGGAATCTCAACGTTTACGGGAATGGAGACTTAAATATTTAACAGCTGTTAAACAATTTAGAGAAGAAAATCGTCCAATTATTTACCTTGACGAAACATGGTTCGATACCCATGCCATGACACTCCAAGAAAAGGTTGGGATGATTCTTCCAAAAAATGTCAAACCAAGGCACCATCAAATAAAGGCAAAAGAATCACAATATTACATGCTGGTTCAGAGAACGGGTTTGTTCCAAATTGTCTGTTGCTTTCAGCTAAAAACATAGCAGATTCTTCTTTAGATTACCATCAAGGGCATCAAGATACCGACGCACAACTTTTTGAAGATTGGTTTAAACATAAATTCCTTAAAAATATACCTGAAAATAGCGTCATTGTAATGGACAATGCTAGTTATCATAGTCGGCAAGCAAAAATCATTCCCAATTCTAATAATACAAAAGCAGAAATTCAAAATTATGATTGAAAATGATTTATATTTTGAAGAAACTTACAAAAAACGAGAACTGCTAGAAGTATTAAAAGCTTTTAAAATAAATAGGGAATACCAGTGTGACAAACTTGCAGCAGAAAATGGACATACAGTGTTGCGTCTTCCTCCATACTATTGTATATTGAATCCTATTGAGCTAATATGGCACCAATTAAAATCCAATATTAGGAGAAATAATATTTCTCCTACATTAAATGCATCTGTAGTAGAATCAATTAAAAACGAAGTAAGACAAATATCTGCAGACAGCTGGAAAAACTGTGTACAGCATGTACTTAAGGTGGAAAATTCTTACAATTGAAGGGTCGAATGGATAAAGGAGGTAACTAGCAAAATTATAAAACTGAGAAAATTAGCTTTAAAGTTTTTTTACTAGAACAAAGAAAATTGTTAATATAATAAGTTATTGTTAAAAGTAAGTAATCTTTAAACACCAAATATTAATTTACTGTAGCATTCATGCACTAAAAGTTTTACATAGCTTCTAATTTTTCAAAAAACTGAAGTTACCTCCTTCATTCACAAAAATGATATAACAAATAGAAGTTAAGAATATAAGAAGGTTACAAAAAGTGAATATTTTTGTCTTAAAATATATATTTTCTTCATTTAACATTATAATATATCAACCTAACTATTTTCTTGGTTCCTGATTATTTCCTCGTAGTACTAACGGCATGATTTCTTTACAAAAATTGCTTGAGTTTTTAAACAGTAAATTTATTCACCTTAAAAACATTTATGTATAAAGGAGGTAAATACTTAAATAAGTGGATAAAGGAGGTAAGTTTTGTTACTTACCTCCTTCATGCATAAATAATTAAAAAAACAAGTTAATTTACCTCCTTCATCCAGTGCTATTTTCCAAGTTTATGCGATATTTTAGATTCCTTTGATTGCATGTGAAAGAACGTCACTTATAACCTTTATTCACAACAGTAACTCATTTTTTAACAAAATGTTAGTTACCCCCTTTATCCACTTGACCATGATACTATGATACAATTGTATGATTACAAATAATGTTTAACCCTCAAATTATAAGTTTATATGCTTAGATGCAGATAGTGATAGTTATACAGAGTTAAATTTTGAATAAATTATCAATGGTTTTTAGAACCTAATTAATTTTTATTGTACTTGTTATCCTAATAGTTATACTTTTAAACTATATTATTTTGAATTATCATTAATTGGTATCATTATTTTACATTTATTATAGGTACCAACCTAAAACTAAAAATACCTATCTATTTATTTTAAATTATAAAAATAAATCATGTGGTGTAGGTACATTTTCAAGGTACCTGATCCCATTTAATCCCCTTTAAAGAGGTTGAGGCGTATACAATAGGGTTTAATCAGGTAGTTTATTTTTGGCAGTAAGAGTCAACGGTATAATTCTGCAAATACTATACTAACATTGTAATTTTTAGCCAATCGAACAACTACCGGTCATGTTTTGGATATACGGAGGAGGATTTCAGTTAGGCGGTGGTGACAAGAGCATATACGGTCCAGATTATTTTATAGAAGAAGATGTTATCGTCGTTACATTTAACTATAGAGTGGGACCATTTGGCTTCTTATCCACTGGAGATACGGCCATTCGTGGCAATGCAGGCTTAAAAGACCAGGTATTGGCCATGAAATGGACAAAAAGTAATATTGCATTGTTTGGTGGAGACCCAGAAAAAGTGACCATCTTTGGTCAAAGTGCTGGTGGGCAGTCCGTTGGGTTACATTTGATAAGCAAACAATCCGCAGGTAAATCAAAAATGCCCCATTTTTATGCAATATTTTATGCAAATAGTATTTTTACCAATGAAACATTTTAATCCTATGATGTTTTTAAACTTTGATCCCTAGATTTCGAAAATGCTTTTGAGTAAAATGTGTTGTTTTTAAAGTTATATGTTTCTCGTTTTTCGTTCGGCTTTTTTAAACCATTCTTCATGGAAAAATCTAAAATAATTAAACTTTGTAGCTAATTTGGTATCCAACTTTTGTATTAAAATTTTTTACGTATTTCTAATACCAACTTAACTATTGTACTTTGCCGGCCCCATTAGGTGTACTAAATAATTACCTTGTATAAGTACATGCCTAATGAATAAGAATTAAGCAATTACTTGAAGCAATTACTTTTTAGTAAAAGCAATTGCTTGAATAGCAAATGCTGTAAGTAAAAGCAATTGCTAGATCTGGATATGAATAAAATTTTAAAGCAATTGCTATTTTTCTTACACCTCTGTATCAAATGCTTATTCAACACAAGTTCAGACGTGGCTTATCCCCTTATTCAGATTATAGATTTTATGTTCAGTTTGGTGCCTAATTTGCAAAAGAGTTGACGTAAATACAACAACGTTGGTCTATTTATTTAGTACAATAGTAATCTGTTACGTTTTTGTGGAAAATAGGAAACTTATATTTGTGATATGGCAGATTTCAGTGAAAATGAGGAAAGTGATAGGTAGTGGTGATGAAGAAATTGAAGACAAGCAATTGATATTCGTTCACAAATTGTAGGAACATAAATAAATCTCTCTTACCACAACCGTTTAGCTTCCACAACAGCTTCAGCACTCGTAGGAAATTTTAAAAAAATATTGGCCTTCTCCAAAACTGAATCCATTATAGAAGGGTATGTAGTTTGGTGAACACCGAGTTCTTCACCTACAGAATTTTGAAAGCCCGAATCCGACAATTTCCGCAGAAAGACTTTAATCTTATTTAAAGGCGACAGCGCACCCCTCGCCTTTTACCAGTATCAGTCAAAAAATAATTTGCCAACCACTCAACATTTTCGCAGTCAAATCGATATAACTTTCTGAAATCATCATATCTGCAATTTTTACGTACACTGTAGATATTTCTTTTACGGACGTTCATATATTCAGCCATAATTGAAGACACAAATTAAGAGCAACGCACGTGTATGCCGCGGAGAACTAAAGTTGACTGCTACCAGGCAAACAATGCAGGGGTCGACCTACCTTAAAAAGTTGAAAGCGATTGCTACACTAGAAAAAGCAATTCCTTAATTTATTCATTACATTTTAAACAAACGATAGCGATTGCTTCTATTTTATAAGAAAAAGCATTGACTAGAAGCTCCTGCACTTTTCAGAAATTGCTGGACGCAAAAGCAATTACTTCAGTTTTTATTCATTCTCTTTCAAGAAATTACTTCGATTTTATAAGAAAAAGCAATCGCTACATTTTTATTTATTAGGCTCATTGTGTTCTTGAAAATACCCAAAGTATTAAGCTATGTGCATACTATGCATCGTTAACTAAAGCATTAATACTGAAATTAAGATGAAAAGGAATAAAATTACTTTTTTTTTCATCCTGTATTGTATTCATATTGTATTCATATTGTATATTATAGCAAACTTAAACTGTAAAAAGTTTTAAGCAGGGTTTATAACTAATTCCTACATAAAATTTCGTAATGTCCCGTTAAGTAGTTTTTAAACTTTTGAGTCCACATACAAACACACCGACCAAAGTGGAAAGCATGATTGTCGTGATCTAAAGACCCAAAACGTCGACGGAAATCTGATTTTCTCTCGCGATTACAATACTTTCTATACGAGGAAAATAAAAATAATTCTGTTATAAAAAATAAAGCACAGACAGTTACACAAATTGAAAATAATAGCTTTATTCTTACCAGAGAATATAATTAATTAATTTTTTTATTTATTATTTTCGTTCAATTGGGAGATAATCTAACTATTAGCAAATAAAGGAAACAATACCAAATTCAGTTCTTCTGGAATAAAGATAATTCTTACATGCTCTGATACTATTCTTTTTTTGTACGAGAGTAGTTTTGCGTTGCATAAACAATTTTCAAAATAATCACCGAACAATGCACTTATTACTGTGATATACCGTGAGAGCAAAAATTATTTGCATCAAAGAGGGCTTGGATTAAAAAACGTAGGGTTTGGTTTAGATCACAATGATATGGGAACGATATATTATCTAACCAAATCTAGGTTAAAATTTTGTGAAATTCATATTATGACATGATATGCCAAACTAATGAGTAATAAAATAAGTAGACAAATACAAATTTATTTTTGTTGTTTACAAAATTAACAAAGTAAGAATATACAGAAAAAAAAAGAAGAATAATTACATAAATTGCTGAAATTGGCCACCGCCATGCTCCAAGCATAAATTCACACATCTCTTCATATTTTTGAAATTGTTGACCAGCATCTCTGGAGAAATGTTACCACATTCTTGGATAATCCTTTCTTGTAATTATTCTAAATTTGCAACTGGTGTTTTAAAAATAGTGTAAAAAAATGTCAGGTATAATAAATCATTTTTTTCCAATAAATTTTGGGTAAACCATTGAGAGTAATTCCTGCGTCTTTCAAAATCTGCGGTTTGTATTTCTTGGAATACTTGCACTTTATAAGGAAATAAATTTAGCTGCTTCTTAAGAATAGTCCTGCATGTTCCATAAGATCTTCCCACTTCTGGGGACACGCGTCTTATACAATTTGTTGGCGTATTTTGCATTATTTCACGAACGTTTGCAACAAGTTCTTCTGTTCTTACAGATGGTCTTCCTGCCCTTTTTTGTGTTGAATAGAACCTGTTTCCCTAAACACAGCCACGGTTCTTTTCAGGCAATGATAAAAATCCCCAGCAATAAAAGCAACGTTAGGAAAATGTTCGTGAAAATCGTCCATGCACAAACCCGGATTATATTGCCTCTCACCAGTTACTCTAACCCCGTTTCGAAAATACGCTACAACCATGAATGTTTTGTGCTGTTCCGTAAAGCTCATTGTGTGAATTGTTCAAGAAATTGATTAAATAAGTTAGTTAAATAACTAACCTGACAAAATCAATTCTGTCAATATCACTTATGTAAAAGCCAAAATTGCTGGTTAGTTAATTATTGTTTAAAATCTTTGTGCAACCTGATATTATCCCCATTTTAGGTTTATTTAGAGCTGGTATTGCTGAAAGCGGTACAGGAATGGTAAATTCATCTGCTTCTGTAGATCCTCGACCGTACGCTTTTCAATTAGCCAGTTTAATTCCTGGTGGAAATTACGGAAATGATACTCAAAAACTGGCTGATTTTTTGAAAAATTGTACAGGTCAAGAAATAAATACTGCCGCTGGCTCTATAACAGGACAAGATGTAAGTATTTTTTTTTTAAATGTTTATGTGCGTCCGAGTGACAAGAAACCCTTAATTGTGTTTGATATTAAGAATTAAATGAGTTTTTTTTTAAATTAAATTAGTGCATTCTTATTTTTCTATTCATAGCAATCGGCTTGGCCTGTAGTCGAAGTTGAAGGAGATGACGCTTTCCTTTCTGAATATCCTTATGTTTTGTATGAAAATAGAGACTTTAATGAAGTACCAGCAATCCTGGGTATTTGTGCCGAAGAAGGTCTTGAAAGTGGTATGTAGGGGAGACTGGTACACAATGAAAGAACATTTTTGAAAATGTTTTTTTTTGTAATCCTACACTGAGAAAAAGGATTAATTCCCAATACCCAGATATATTTCATCCAACTAAATAATCGAGTTGGTAACGAGCAACTAAATCACCGAATTCAAAGAATTACATAATTTAATTGGAATTTCAATAAAGGTTTAATTGATCCACAACTATACCAAAAATGTTTAATAGAAATTAAACTGCGTAAAATATAATTTATTTGATTTTTGGATAGTGCATATTTAGCAAAATTATAATTTTGTTGTCACAATGACGATTTAATTCATGTAATGAATAATAATTCTTTGTGGTAATTATATTATATTTTGAACAGATTTTAATATTCTTGTGACAACTATACTATAGTTTGCAAAAACGACATCAATTTTGCTCAAAAGTAATGCGTTATTCCAAAAATAATATCATTTTATTGGCGCAATTATATCAGATTGTAAGAAATAGAACAATATATTTTAGAAATAATGTATTTTTGTGCTAAAATAAGTTAATTTAATTGTAACAATTATTTATAGATTCATTTTAAACTCTCAAGATATTTTTTAAAACTAATTTATAATTGTAACAATATGTTGATTTTATTTAGTCAACTATTGCATGCATTTGAGAATAATATTATTTTAATGGCGCAATTATATCAGATTGTAAGAAATAAAACAATATGTTTTAGAAATAATGTTATATTGTGCTAATATAAGTTAATTTAATTGTAACAATTATTTATAGATCCATTTGAAACACTCAAGGTATTTTTAAAAATTAATTTATAATTGTTACAATATATACGTAAAATTAATAATAAAAAAGTTTCCCATATGGGTCCAACATTTTGCCGGACACTGTATAAGGCATAAACATTTCGGACAGCGGTTTTCACCAGTAACTGTAATATTTTGATGCTCTTCTTCCTAGAGAAAAATAAAAATACCATTTAAAATTTTCCAGAAAATCATAAAAATCTGCGACCTTGTCATAAAGCGCCACCTATACTGACACGAAAAATAACTGAACTCAAAATGTTATTATTCTAGTAGAGCGCCCATAAAAGTGCTTTAAAATTTAAAAAAGTTATTTGTAATCGGTTATTCCAAAAAAAAGTTATTGACCTTTTTTTCAAACCAACGTTTACCCCTTCCCTACCCTTTATTTGATAAGGTAGGAAAAAAACGTTGTGATATTTTCAGTAGGTTACAAAAGAAAAATTTCAATATGGGTTCACTTGAAACAATTTTGATTAAAACAATATTTTCTGCTCCGAGGTTGGATTTACGCCCTCTAGCGGTGGACTTTGCTGATTTACCAATATTTTTTTTTACTCAGGGTCGTCCGATTAACGGATCCTGAGATACCTATAGCCGGCATCCCTTATTAATGAATATTCTATCGTATATTCTATACGGAAAATTATATTTATTTTTTAATAAAAATTCATGTTATTATAGTAAATTTAGTTAATAGTTTCAGAGATATTGACCCGTTTTCTATAATCTTCTAACGTTTCATTTACCGTGAAACACCCTGTATAATGCACTTACTTAAATTACTACGTGCATATTTATTTTATTTTTACCATTTTCTGATTAATTGGTTAAAAAATTAAATTTTAAATAATCGTCAAGTTTAAAACAATTTATCATATTTATTTTGGCAGCCATATTTTATATACAATTATTTAAGACAGGATTTCTCAAACTACTTAGGTTCTTATTGAAAATAATTTGGTTTAAATTCCATTAAATATTTATAATTGCATTAATAAATGTTATTTGTAGAAAAATTGGTACGGTTATACAGCGTGCGCATTGGAAAATTTAGTCAAATTGTTGGATTTTCGTAGCGCAATTAACAACACATAAACATAATAGTGTACGATAACTTCCCGGCGCGGCGTGGCAATTCTAGAACCATATACCTACCTAGTAGATAACAACTAAAATATTAGATAATAAAATAGGTATAATTATTGATGACTTACCGACAAACACAGGTACTAACATGGGTAACCCCCAGATTTTTAATATTTCCTCCATTTCATCCATAACTATATTATTATAATTGGACCACTTGAAGACAAAGAAAAGAAAATACCGACACCCGACACCAACCCGCGCGCTTCGAATTAAATGCTTCGCGGTTCGCGTCGCGGTCGTCTTCATGTTGAGGCTCGAGCCGTAATTCTGGGAATCACCAACTAACTTGCCTACAGTAAAATTTAGTTCGCGGAACTCTGGCAAAATAAATTTATTTTGGAATATCTGTTTTATTTGCAGTATTAAATTATAATCCTTAGATTTCTTACAGCATACTATGCTAACAAATATCTAAATTCCTTGAATAAAATATTTATTAAGAAAATTGAAAGTAAATAATATTAGTAAACTGTAATTGATTGCATTAAACTTTTGTTAATTTAACCCTATATATTCCAATTCGATTTTTTAGTTGCCCGAATAAATCCAAAATATTTTACAAAATTATGTCAAGAGTAATTTAGTGTAGTGAACTATAATCTTATTTATCCAATTAAAAACCCAATACTAGAAATGTTAAAAATCGCTTAATTGCCACCAGAAAGATATTTTTCTCAGTGTATTAATGCGAGACAAATTATATAAGAACATTTTTGCCTGAACTGTTTATTAACCCACAGATAGTATAATTTAGTTTTAAAAAATTTAAACACTGGAATGAGGTAATCCATAAAATAATGGTCGCTGAATTTGTTGCATTGTGTACCATGGGTAGTACACGTTGACACACGCCATACACCATCCTGCTACATGTTTTAATATATATACTCGCTCAACAATTCTTCTTGTTCTCTTGTAAAAACTAATCGCACCGCATAGTTGGGTTCCATTCTTGCAGTGGGATCAGCTTTTGATTTTAAAACATATAACTCCTTTAAGTTCCAAATTTAACATTATGTATTACTGCAGCAATGCGATATGCTGTTCCATTATTTTTTACCTCTGCAACAGCTGCAGCCATTTGTTGCACGGTAAATTTGGCTCTGGTCCGCTCTTTTTTACGCCGTACCATTGTAGTTACACGTATCAATGTGCACTACAAGCGAATGTTTCATTGTGTACTACCAGACATGTAGTTACAACAATTCAGAAAATGATTAGTTGCCGTTAATTTATTCAAACAGAATTTGGAGGTTAGAAGGACAATATCATTACAAAATTAAAAAAAAAATTTTTAATGGTTGACGTTAAAATGTGAAAATACTATATCTTAAGTTTCCACAATAAAAAATAAAAAACTAGAGCACAAAATTTTAAAAAATCCATCTAGTTCGGTCTATGAGCAGATCTAACAAACGACTAACCGTTGACAAGAGTATCACACTGCAACGCATTCGAGATTTCACATCCGGCGTTCGGGCAGCAAATTTAAATAAGGTAGGGACGATGTTTCATTGTGTACTATGTGTCATTGTGTACCAGTCTCCCTATAATTTTTTCTTACTAAATTTTGTAAGTAAAATACAGAAAAATTGCAGGGTATCAATTTATCAATAAAAAGGCTAAACATAAAATTTTAGGAATAATATATATAATATGTTTAAACTATCATGAATGACAGTTACTGAGTTCTACTTAATTTTTAGGAATCGAGCCAATAAAGACATTAGCAACATTATTTGATTCTGATCCTAAAAAATTAATTCCGATGGATCTTCGTCCAAACGCCAGCGATGAAGATATTGTTGCTGCTAAAATAAAAAGTATTTATCTTCAAGAGGGAACCACATTTTTAAATAATTTAGCAGGCACTGTGAAGGTATATATTTAACAACCAATTATGTTCAATTATTAATTAAAACGAACAATTTTATTCAATGATATAATAGGTATACACTATTGGACAAAAGTAGAGCAAGCAAGCGCGCCTATTTCTCTGAATTTGAAAATAAATTATAGGATTGTGATACTCAGCTAATTTTAATAAAATATTATTGTCACTCTTGTCTCTGTTAATTAAATTTTCATTATAAGTCGAATTATCTTAAAAACTATAACTTTTTCGTATATTAAACCATTAATAATAATTAATAAAATAACACGTAGAATTAGTAAATGTATTCAAATATAGGGAGTCCGATTTTAAAAAATGTAACTTTATGACACCCTAGTTTTTGGGCGCACCCTGTATAATTCAAAATATTTTAAAATGTGCCAGATATCCAACCATACCTTAATACAATAGTTTTTATCGACAAATTTTATCTTCAAGGCATAAAATAACTCCGCGCAATCGTTGACTCACCCGGTACAATAGTGTGGATAAAAACCAATTTCGTTTAATGTTTTTTTTAAAAGAAACGCTTTTATTGTATACTATATTTTTATTTGATCCAATGAACCTATTTGAACCAGGCCGGAATAAAATCTTTTATAATTTCAACAAAAATCATCACCTGCGGCGTTTTTGTGTGTCTTCATATCTTGTTGATTTTACATAGTTTTATAACATAACAAATAAATATATATCTGTTAAAGATAATAATCTTTGTCTGTTAAGGACAGTCGCGTATCTGGAGTTGGTGGTAATGATTCTGGTGGGGGCTTATGTAATTTTTTTTTAATGATACAGTTTTTTTACAAGAAAATCAATCAAAATCTATTGCTCTCGATTTCCACCTGTCCAATTTAGAAAAAAATTAAGCAAAATAAAATTGCTCATGGGGGGATACCTAGCCCCCCCCCCACACCCCACCCCTCAAATACGCGCCTGGTCAAAGAAAGACTAGGTGCTGATACTTTCGATACAATAACATGATTAGATAATTTAATATTAATAAATTTTAATCGATGTTTTAAACACTACGTGATGTTCCAAACATCTGATAAAATACTAATGTATGAAAATATGTTAACCGTGATAGAAAGTCCCAGTTACAAGTCTTACTCGGCAAAATATAAGTATTTTAATAGTTGTATAGTCTATATAATTCTATATCTTGAGTTTATTAGCAAACTTTCTTCTGCGTTCTTTCATCTCAGTAACATAAAATAGAGCGCGAAGTAACGTTGGTAGCTGCTCACAACTTTTATAAAACTATTTATATGAGACTAAACATCTATGATGTTTTAAATCGTTTGTTTCTTAATTTAACCTCAAAATATTCTGCGTTTAAAGTCGTATTAAAGCTCGCGAAGATCAATGTCGGTTTGCTTTTTTTACTCGTAACTTCTATAGATTTTGTTAGAACTTTCGTCTGCAATTCCTCTTCTCACGTCGTGACCATGTTTGGGTATAATGATAGGTAGTTTATTAATGTTTATACTGTGCGAGCAAAAATTATTTGCATTAAAGAGGACCTTGCATCTAAGGACGTAAGGCTTAGCCGTAGAGCTTAATACCTGTTGGGTGTCAGTAACTACCTGAATTAATAATCAATCAGTTATTCCGTCATCTTTGACAGTCGTTACAAGTAGTTTGATTCATCGCTAATTTTTCCAATTTCTTGAACAATTCACACAATGGGCTTTACGGAACAGCACAAATAATTCATGGTTGAAGCGTATTTTCGAAACGGGGTTAGAGTAAATGGTGATTGGCAATACAATCCGGGTTTGTGCATGGACGATTTTCACAAACATTTTCCTATCGTTGCTTTTATTGCCGGGGATTTTTATCATTGCCTGAAAAGAACCGTGGCTGTGTTTAGGGAAACAGGTTCTATACAACACAAAAAAGGAGCAGGAAGACTATCTGTAAGAACAGAAAAACTTGTTGCAAACGTTCGTGAAATAATGCAAAATACGCCAACAAGTTGTATAAGACGCCTGTCCCAAGAAGTGGGAAGATCCTATGGAACATGCAGGACTATTCTTAAGAAGCAGCTAAATTTATTTCCCTATAAAGTGCAAGTATTCCAAGAAATACAAGCCGCAGATTTTGACAGACGCAGGAATTACTCTCAATGGTTTACCCAAAATTTATTGAAAAAAAATTAGTTATTAGACCTGACATTTTTATCGGATGAAGCCTGGTTCCACCTCTACGGTTATGTGAATTCTTAGAGTACACGCATGTGGAGTAGTAAAAATCCCCATTTTTTGTAGACTCCACATTGCACCCTCAAAAAATTGGTGTCTGGTTAGTTGTTTCCCGAAGAAGAATTGTTGGTCCTTTTTTCTCCATGACACAGTTACAGTAGAGCGGTATAGAGACAATATTTTGAATCCATTTGTGGAGCAATTACTTGACGACGAACTACTTTTTGGATATTTTCAACCGCCTATACAGCCGCCGAAACTATTAACTACTTACGCAATTTTTTCAACGATTGATTGATCAGTTTTTGATCAGACATTGAATTCCCACCTTGTTTAACGGTTATGGATTACTTCGTTTTTCCTCATTTAAAGGACACTATTTTAAAAACAACAGTTGCAAATTTAGAACAATTATAAGAAAGGATTATCCAACAATGTGGTAACATTTCTCCAGAGATGCTGGTCAACACTTTCGAAAATATAAAGAGACCTGTGAATTTATGCTTGGAGCATGGTGGTGGCCAAGTTCAGCAATTTATGTAATTATTTTTCTTTTTCTTTCTGTATATTCTTACTTTGTTAATTTTGTAAACAACAAAAATAAATTTGTATTTGTCTACTTATTTTATTACTCATTAGTTTGGCATATCATGTCATAATATGAATTTGACAAAATTTTAACCTAGATTTTGTTAGATATATCGTCCCCATATCATTGTGATCCAAACCAAGCTCTACGTTTTTAATCCGAGCCCTCTTTGATGCAACGGTATTAATAACTGATAAATGATTATCAGCTTGCAGTTTGATGTTTAAATTTAAGTAGGGTAAGAAGGCCGGTGCTCACTGCTCCCCCCACCACTTTTTTGATCCGCCCACTTGTGGTGGGGGGTGCATTGAGCACCGGCCACCTTGTTATTGGTCGACCCCCTCCATTTCATATAGGCCACGCCCCCTTCCCACTTCCGCACCTCCCTCAACATTTTTGATTGGTCGACCCCCCTCCATTTGAATATCCCTCCCAAAAAAAAAAAAAAAAAAATTGAAAAAAAAAAATAAAAATAAAAAAAAAAATTGAAAAATAAAAATATGAAAACGAAAAAAAAAAAAAAATGAAAAATAAAAATATGAAAACGAAAAAAAAAAAAAAAAAAAAAAAAAAAAATTACAGGTACAGGACAGGTACCGCCCATACCACATTCCTACTTCCCCCGACTGGCCTCGTCTGCTTTTTTCGATTCTCAGTTGCATATAAGTCTTCATTCGTCGTTGTAGCGTACCAGTATTGTGCATTTATTCCTTTGTTCATGTTGTGTTTGTTATTGTGTTTGTGTTATTGTGTTTGTGTTATTGTGTTTGCCTCTGTGCCTGTGCTTCATTTAACTTTTGTTATTACTGTTACCCCTCGATTATCTTCTAATCACGATATCATTGTTTAAACTAATACCCAAACAACAATTTCCTCATTATAAAAAAAAAATGTCTTTCTTGTGCACACGGTGTTTACGCGAATTTGCAGTAAAGCGAAACGCGGTTCGCCATGTTAAAGAAGTTTGCTTGGATAACAACTATGTAGCAAATCCTGATGATTATATAATTGATGGTGAGTTGTTTACTTTTACCACTTTATTTTTAACTAATAACATTTATTATTTTTAGTAAATAAACAATTTTTCACGCAAGACGGGATTCGCCGATGTGACGACTGTGATGTCAAAATATCTAATAAATGTTGGTCGTCACACTTAAAATCAAATTCTCACAAATTAAATGTCTGTAAAGCTTGCGAACCTGGAATAGAGGTGTTGAATAGCGCCTTTAAACAAAGAATTATTTCATATAAAATATCTTTAGCACAACACTTTGTGAATTTAAAGGATTTTCAAGAAAACATTACAGATAAAGTTATTAAAGTTATTCAAACTAACTTGAAAAAACATCGAGCTATAAAAGTTAATGTGGAATTGTTTGGATTATATTATTTGCCAACTTCTCGGATTTCTGAAATTAAATCACAGAACACAGCCTATGAAGTTGTAACTGAATCTACCAATATAGCTTTATTGTATGAAAAATTTATGGGGATAATTAATGGAAAACTCGATGAATTTGCAGAACGTGACTCAGGTGTGTACATTTTAGATTACTAATTTTTTATTAGTTTCGGGGAAAATGTATCTTAAAATATTAAATAATTATTTATTTATTTAAGGATGGATTCTGGAGCAAATTCTTCACTTGGAAGTTAATATAAACAAGTATAACCCATTAAAAAGTTCTTCCAATGTGCCTCTACCCAAAGGAATTATGAGAAAAAATGCCGTTATAAATGTGCAAAATGATGATAACTTTTGTTTTGGTTATGCAGTTGTATCGTCATTGTACCAAGGAGACCCTCGAAATCCAGCATCATATCCAGACTTTAGACAGCTCTTCAACTTTCAAGGTATAGAATTTCCAGTATCCCTTAAAGATATAGCAAAATTTGAGGAGTTAAATAATGTATCAATAAATGTGTATGGATTAGAAGCCTCATACAAAAAGGGTAAACATATTCATGAGGTTATTGGTCCTCTGCATTTTTGTAAAGTTAGATGCAATACTCATATAAATTTATTGTTATTGTCTAAACAAGACGATATGAATAATATTAAAAATCATTATTGTTGTATAAAAGATTTTTCTCAGTTAGTTTCAAGCCAAGTTACCGCCCATGAACATAGAAAATATTTCTGTGATGGTTGTTTACAGTTTTTTACCACTTTAAATATTCTCAAACAACACATGCAAAACGACTGTAACTTTATTAGAAATGATTTTCCCTCAAAAGATTTTATAATTGATAAGTTTGGAAATTTTGTGCCGGAAAATATTTTAAAATTTGAAAATATTCAAAAGCAAATGAAAATACCATTTGTAGTTTATGCTGATTTTGAATGTGCATTAAAACCTATTCAAAATGATGTGACAAATTTGTCACAATCTTACACATTAAAGAAATTTGAACATATTCCGCATTCATTTGCATATTACATAAAATGTTCATTTGATGATAAAATTACAAAATTTCATTTATATCGAGGTATCGATTGCATTGAAAAATTTGTAAAAGATTTGGAGATTGATATTAGATATTTGTATTCAAAGTATTTAAAAGATATTGTACCCATGTCTAAATTAACGGATTTTGAGGTGGAAAAGTTTCACAGATCAAGTTATTGTCATATTTGCAAAAAAAAGTTTACAGACAACTCAGATAAGGTAAAAGATCATTGTCATATAACTGGAAAATTCAGGGGAGCAGCACACTCTGCATGTAATTTAAATTTTAAAATTCCACAATTTATTCCAGTTGTTATGCACAATTTAAAAAATTATGATAGTCACCTATTTATAAAATCATTATGTTTAGCCAAGGAGCAAATTGATGTTATTCCTATGACTAAGGAAAAATATATTTCATTTAGCAAATATCTTTGGGTAGATAAAATACAATATAAAAATGGTAAAACAAGAGATACATTTATAAAAATAAGGTTTATTGATTCTTATCAGTTTTTACCATCATCATTGGATAATTTATCGAGTATTTTAGATGATTCTCAATGTTTAGAAACTAGAAGAGAATACTCAAATGATTTACAGTTTAAGCATATGCGAAAAAAAGGTATATTTCCTTATTCATATATAGATGATATTGCAAAATTTGACCAAACTAATTTGCCGGCTGTAGATTTATTTTACAATGAATTAAAGGAGGAACATATTACGCGTGATGAATATCAACGTGCTGAAGTTATTTGGGATATGTTTCAATGCCAGACACTTGGTGATTATTCAGATATTTATTTTAAAACGGATATTTTGCTACTAGCAGATATCTTTGAAAATTATAGAAGTCTTTGTTTAACAACATATAAGCTAGATCCAGCACATTATTTTACAGCACCGGGATTAAGTTGGGATGCAATGTTATTATACACAGGAGTAGAATTAGAACTTTTAACAGATCCTGACATGCTTCATTTTTTTAAAAAGGGTGTCAGAGGAGGTGTTAGCACTTGCACAGGGCGAAAATCCGTTGCGAATAACCCATTTCTTGATAATTTTAATTCATTAGAACCTACAAAATATATAATTTATTTAGATGCGACCAATTTATATGGTTATGCAATGAGTCAATACTTACCTCAAAAGGATTTTATTTGGCTATCTCAGGAAGAGATTGAAAATTTTGAAAAACGTATAAGTGATATATCTGACACAGCAGAAACAGGTTATGTTCTGGAGGTTGATTTAGAATATCCAAAACAATTACATGATAAACACAATGATCTACCTTTCTGTCCTGAAAATCTGATACCCCCTAATTCAAAATATTCAAAATTAATTCCAAATTTAAAAAATAAAGAAAAATATGTGATCCATTATACCTATCTAAAACAATGTTTACATTTTGGTATAAAACTAACGAAAATACATAGAGCTGTAAAATTCACTCAATCTCCATGGTTAAAAGACTATATTGAATTGAATACAAATTTGAGAAATTCTTCAAAAAATAAATTTGATAAAAACATGTATAAGACTAATAATAATAGTATATATGGGAAAACAATGGAAAATGTGGATAGAAGGGTAGACGTGAAACTGGTGTCGCATTGGGAGCGAGTTGGTCATAAAATTAATTGTGCCGAAACCTTTATAGCAAAACCTTACTATAGAGATAATAAAATATTTTCAGAAAACTTAGTGGCTTTACAAATGAATAAAACGAAAATTGAATATAACAAACCTATCTATGCGGGTTTTTCAATTTTAGATATTTCAAAAACAGTAATGTACAATTTTTTTTATGACTATCTTAAACAAATGTACGGAGAAAATGTATCCCTTTTGTATACTGACACTGATTCTCTTATACTTGAAGTCTCAACTGACAATTTTTATAATGATATAAAATGTAACCTAGATAAGTTCGATACATCTAATTATGATAAAGATAATATTTATAACATTCCTCAAAATATTTCTGCGGTTGGTAAATTTAAAGATGAATATGCTGGTGAACCAATCAAAAGTTTTTATGGGACAGGAGCAAAAGCATACTGTGTTGAAACTCAACATAATATTCTTAAAAAAGCAAAGGGTGTTTGCCGCTCTTCTATTCAAAAACAATTAACCCTTACAGATTATATAAATGTAATTGAGAAAAATTCTAAAGTATATTGTACCATGTACACATTTAGATCACATTCACATACAATGTATACCGAATTAATTAAAAAATTGGCATTGACAGCTGATGACGATAAACGGTATTTAATTCCTGGAACTAGTAAAACTTTAGCTTGGGGTCATAATGATATTCAATTACATGAATTGTGTAAAACTATGGATGAACTTGTTGAATAAATAGCTTAAAAATATTTTATATATAATAAGAAACTTTTTTAGTCTCAGATTAGTAGTTTGACACTCTTTAAGCAAAATGATTGTCAATAATGTGTTAGTTTTATCTGCTGTAATAGGAAATATTATATATGTAAATTATATTCCAAAAACACACTTGGCTGAGATATGTCTTAGTACAAATAAATCAAATGTTAGTTTAGAATATTGTGACATTATGAAAATATCTAATGTAAATGGAAGTACCATGTGGCATCACCAACTCGATAATAAGTATATAAATGCACCAAGTTATTTTAAAATTAAATACTTATATCCGAATAATACTATAATTAATTCAGAATGGCGCCTTCTATCACCACAAAAAAATCAATTTTGTTGTGAATATTTATTTAATTTATATGTTACACTTTTATGTTTTGCTTTGATGTATGTCATGTATTTATCTATTTTATATTTCTTATGGAAAATATATAAACTTTTACAGTAACTTAATTTTTTATTTAACCTTCTCCCACTACATACACTAAAGGATGGAGTGGGGGTATATACTATAAAGGATTGAATATGTTCAGAACATATTTAGTTAAGAGGTTGAAGTTAAGAGTATAAAATGAGTGCATCCAATACAGTTAGTCCTAACGAAATAAATTCATATTATAGTGGAATACCCCGTTCAAGTTCAAATAACAGTTTAAATAAAAGTGATAGTGATATAAAAAACACAAGTATTATTCAACAATGGTTTCACCCTTTAAATAAATCGATCACTAAGTATATCTGCGTTGGTTTAAACGTGGAAGATTTTAGTGCATGCATCAAGCTGTCAGGAACAAAAGGAATTTCCATAATTTTCAATGAAGATGAGTGGAGGGAAATAATAATGTATCAAGGTGTAATAACTAATAATTTGTTTTCGTCAGAATCACGTTGGGAGTCGTTGGAACTTAGTAATATTGTATTATCCTTTGAAAAAATTCATGATAAAAATCTAATGAAAATTAGGAAAAATGGATTTTATATCTATTTAGGAAGAGAAACGGTTTGCAATTGGTGGCAGTTAATACCCTTAATTGAAAAAAAATTAACTCTTCTTAAAAATCAACAATTTGCAGCATATTTTTCAATCTTTAAAAACAGTTACGCTTATGATAGAAGTGATATTATCAATAAAATATTCGGCGTATTATCAGCGCAAGAAAATCCTAGTGAAAATATGTGCACAATAATGGAATTAGTCATTTCATATCCAACCATCCTGGAACGTAAAATTAGACAATAAAACATGAAGAAAGTGCGGTTTGACGAGAAGATGAATAAAGTTTATACAATTGTGGCCTGGAATTACGCTTACAAGCAAGCTAGAGACAATGTGTATGAACGATTGGCCCGGGATCGTGCTCATTTTAAAAGAAGAATTCAACGAGTTTCTATTATACTTAATAGAGTTTTAGCTACAGCACATAGAAATAAAATTTATTGTGTGTAATAATTAAGTTAAAATAAAACAATATAATAATGATAATGTTTTTTATTTAATTTATACAATTTAAAGTATACTAATTTACAATTTCAGTTTTAAAAATCCAAGAGTTGTGTGACTTATCCATCCCTAACCATTTAACGTAAACTTTGTTTCCTTTTCTTCTTAATATTTTTTCGACTAAATATACATCTGGATGTTTAACTTTCTGCAACTCCTCTTCATAAAATCCACCTTGAATATCAGTATCTTTTTCATCTTTAATTAAATAAACTCTCGGATTCGTTAATTTTAACTCTCTAATTTGAAAAATTTCATTTGACCAATTTGGAGTATACCCTTTTTCAAATGCTTCCCGATGCCTACTTATTCGAACAAAGTCCCCTTTTCTAAATTTTAACTTTTTAGGGTCAACTGTTTTGGGAAAAGTGTATGCATATTTTAAAATTTTATTCTCATTATTTTTATTTACTTCAATAGGTTTTAAACGGATTTTTTTATGCTTTGTATTATTATACTTTAACACAATATCGTCTAAAATTCCCAACCATTTATAATTTCCTTGCAAACTAAATTTTTTCCACATATTATTTTTTAAAGTTTTATTTACCCGTTCTACAATGCTAGCCTTTAAGTTTGAATACGCGCTATAGTGGTTAATTTTATATTCATCCATTAGATTTTTAAAATGTACATTATAAAATTCTTTTCCCATATCAGTTTGAATATTTTTTGGATGCGTTTTAGTAAGTTTTAAAATATTTTTCATCGCTAAGGTTACTTCCTTGCCCGTTTTTCTTTTAACAGGTTGAACCCATACATATTTTGAAAAGGTGTTTATTACTACTAAAATATATCGATATCCTTTATTAAATTTTGCATAAGGAAGCATTTCAACTAAATCTGCTTGCCATAAGTCGTTTAAACCTTTAATTATAACACGGCGTCGTCTAAAATTTTTTCTAGCTGGTTTATGTAGCTCATTTACCACAATTTCCTTAATATTTGCGCTCATGATTAGTTTTAGATACTAACATTTTTTAACTAAGTGTCAGCCTTAAATATTATAATTTTTGATATGGATAAGATTTTTCTTCACTGGAGTTGGATTCCCTTTAATGCATATTTTAGATCTTTAACAACGTATCCTATTTGAGAACAGCAATTTTCTCTTTGAATTCAGTTTCTAAGTCATCAATCCGTCGCTCAATCATATTAAACGGCATGCGAATATCACTCACAGTCACACATTTTTCATTAATTGCAGAATTCATTTTTGTCCATAATCTATCTTCAATATTTTTTAAGTCGTATTTATCGGTGTCCTTTTGAATTTTATTTACTTTTTCAGCGGAAGACCATATCATCTTTAGTAATTTTTCTTCCAATTTTTCAGAATGCAATTTAGCTATATTTAGGTTATTGCTAATTTCTTTCATTTCTATCGAAACATTGGTAAATTTTTCATCTAAAGCATCAAATTCAGTTTTATGAACTAATAATTGTAACAAAGATGACTCAATTTCAAGTGTTTTTTTATCCATGCAAATGTGATCTTCTTGAAATGTTTTTATTGCTGAACTAAGCTTCTTATTAATAATCTCTATTTTTATTGCTAACTCTTTTTCTAAATCTTTATGAGATGATTCATGTTGCTTAGTTATCGTATTTGTTAACACATCATGTGGAAATATTCCTTGCTTCAATGGTTGAATATCGTTTATTATTTGGTGAACATTGGTTGTTTGCTCTTTGATAGCATCCTCTAAATTTATTATTTTATTAACATTTTCGTCTTCATATAACTTTACCTTTTTCACAACACTTTTTATTAATTCATCGTTTTCACTTACTCTCTTATTTAAACTTTTAAAGTTTCTCTCACTCTCCGTCTTTGATTCAAGAGTTTTTTGAAAATTTTGAATAATTTTGTTTTCTATGTATTTCACATCCTTAGTAAAATTATCTGTAATTGTTTTCTCCGCACTTTCAATCACCTTTTTGCCCAATACAGCAGTAGAATAATTAGACAAGTATCGTTTTGAACTATGACTTCCAAATTTATCGATCGACATTGTTGTAATGAATCAAATTTATAATATTTCCTTCTTTTATAAAATAATGTGAGCTTCCCTCAATTCTTCCAAAATTGATATTATTTCATTTTGATGTCCTGTATGTCCAGCCATTTGTGATGCTGTCAACAACCTTAATCTATCAATTATCTCGTTTAAATTATCATAATAAACATAATCCACCTTATTTTTTGATAAATTTAACATTGCACCCTTTCCTGTCACGCTTTTTGTGGATTGTAATCTCGTAGAACGTGGTCTTTGTTGTGGTTTTGGTAACCCTCTGGATGTACTTGGTAGCATCAAACGATAATCTACTTCCGATGATGCACTTCCTGTTTTTAATATACCCTTTTTTAATAAATATGGTTTAATTATTTCTACATATTTAATGTCGGTTGTTCCTTGGATTTGATTATTAGAATCAAAATTTCGTCTGTATGCATTCGTTCTTTTTAAAATATCCATATAATTTTCCATATCTTTTGTGGAATAACCAACAGGTTGTTTCTTAAATATTAGTTCATATAAACCAGGTGTTCCCTCATATCTAACACCCTCAACCTTAACATCTTTTCCTATAAAGTCTACTTCAGACTTCGCGATTTTATATTTTTCGGAATTAATATCATGATTAAGACCATATTTGTTATCAAATTCACCCTTTGTATCCTTTATTAATTTATCAACATATGGTCTTACCAACGGATCATAAGCATTCAAATAATCCTGATAAGCCGGTGTTTTTGTTATTTCCAAGACACTTTGTTGTATCTCTTCTAAAGTAGGTTCGATTGTTGAATCATGGTTGGATTCCAGTATACTAGGTTCTTCTAAATTGCCCCAAAATACATCATCATTATCTCTTAAAAATGAAGGTGTGGTTGTTGGAAGATATTTATCATAGGCATTTGATTTTCTTGCAATGCGTTCTGGAGGAGTAGGAAATTGAAATTGTTGTATAGGAGTTGAGAACATTTGCGGCGAATAATTTTCTCTTTTAATAAACGGTTCCGATTTAATGGTTCTGATTAACTCTTCCAAAGGTTGAGAAATTGGTTTAAATTCTTTTTTCATGCGATCTTCTTTATCGGATATATCTAATTTTAAAGCATTGTATTTTTGCCTAACAGCTTTTCTTGTCTTTATTAATTCTTTAGCGATTTTTTCATCCATCTTTACGAAGGAGTGTTTGATTATATAATAAAATAATATTATTTAGGTAGTTAGTTATATAGTTTAAATAAAAATAAAATTATCGAATCCCTTTCTATACCGACCATCATTTAATGAACAATCTTTGTCTATAACCATAAAATCATATCTATGTTGCCAACACGCTGCGCATAAATCTTTAAATTCTTGAAAGGACATGTCATTATTTACATGATCATCGTATATATGTTTTAAATTTGTAGCATCCTGTTGAAATATTACTAAAAGGTTAGCATTGTCTCGTATAAGTTGTTTAGGTATGGATGAATATGTTTGGCATAAATAAAAGCAGTCGGTATTTTTATGACGACCAAAACAAAAATAGTCTCTCATAAGACTTTGATTGCTACAAACAATATCATCAAAAATAATTATTGAATTGGGTTTTATGTCATTTGGTAAAACAATATCTTCAGCGTTTGAGGAATCAAAATAGCCAATATATTTTAATGGTTCAAAAAGCTTTTTTAAATATTCATATTTTGATTGAAACAACGATTTTGAATATACATAAATATTTTCAAATCTTAAGCCATTAACATGGGTTATAAGTGAAAGTATAGTATTTGTTTTTCCGCAACCCGATGGTCCTACCACTAAACATCGTTTACAATTTCCACCAAATATTAAACCATGTTTTCGGTAATTATCTTGATTTAAATCAAAGTTTTTAATTGGTAGTGAAAATTCTTGTTTTGTTATCTTCATTGCTCGAATATTAGTATTTAAGTAAGAACATTTGTATTTTGAATCATTTATATATATAATGATTAAGCATGACATTAATAACATTCGCTGCCAGGAAGGTATACGGAATGGTAGTGGTTTATTAAATACATTAATTAATAACTTGCCCATAGAGCTTCACATTCCTTCATATAAATTTTGCGGGCCGGGCACTAAATTAAATAAGAGACTTGCTCGGGGAGATAGGGGGATAAATTTATTAGACGAGGCTTGTAAAGAACACGATATAGCATATTCAAAATATTCCGATTTAGAAAAAAGACACGAGGCTGATAAGGTTTTAGCTAAGAAGGCATTTAATAGATTCAAAGCCTTAGACTCGGGATTGGGTGAAAAACTAGCGTCCTTGACTGTGAGTGGAATAATGAAGGTTAAGAGAAAACTAGGTATGGGCATGAGAAAACAAAGAAAACATGGACGCAAAAGAGGAGGCCAAATTTCCTTTAACAGTGCAGTGAGAAAGGCGCGTAAAGAGCTTGTTGGAAAAAAGTTTAGTAATGTTAAAAATGCTGTTAGTACTGCATTATTATCATTAAAAAAACAAAAATTTAAGAGACCCAATCAAAGAATTATTCCAATTCCAAAAACTGGAGGATTTTTACCGCTAATACCTATTTTTGCTGGATTATCTGCCCTGGGAGCTTTAAGTGGTGGCGCTGCTGGTATTGCACAGGCGGTAAACGCAACTAAAAATGCTCAAAAAAAATTAGAAGAACAAAAAAGACATAACAAAGTTATGGAGAAAATATCAGTCGGAAAAGGACTTTATCTTCACCCATATAAAAAAGGGTGCGGGCTTTATCTTAAGCCATATTCAAAAAACTGTTAAAATTGCTACCTCGTATACCTTTAACAAATATAGATTTATTGAAGTATGCAAAATTATTAAATTTACCAAATTTTAGAGGTGTTTTTATGAGAAATAAGTTACCCACAAAAATTAATAAATATGAAACAGGTATTATTAACTTGGATAATAATTCGGGGACCGGTACTCATTGGACTGCATATGTCAAAGATAAGAAACACATAAATTACTTTGATAGTTTTGGTAATTTAAGACCTCCAATAGAAGTTATAAATTATTTTTTTAGCGATGGTAGCAAAAATTATGTTAAATACAACTATGAAAAATATCAATCCTTTAAAGAGTCTACTTGCGGACAATTATCTTTAAAATTCATTTATAATAATGTGTAAGTTGATTTAAATTTTATTCTTATTACGACCATCATGTCGTTTACTATAGCTCTTTCTGGCAATTCTGCTATTCTGCAAGCAAACTTTCATCCACCTATTTACTTGGATCCTGATAAATCCTATGTTATTGGTCTTACAAATTTTGAAACTTTTAATGCAATACCAAATATTGATAAAAATAATAATAAGGTATATTTTGGGAAAAATAATGATTTCCTAACAATTCCAACAGGTAGTTATGAAATGGATGATGTAAACAAATATTTACAAAACGAGTTTGAAAAACAAGGCATTTCCTTTCATTTATATGCTAATAACAACACGTTAAAATCGACAATCAAAACCACAACAGATATTATTTTTAAAGATGGAACAATAGGAAAAATTTTGGGTTTTAATCATGGAATTGTAAAGGGTGATGAGTCTCCAAATATTTCGCAAAATCCTGCTGAGATTATAAAAGTTAATTCTTTATGTGTAGACTGCAGTATCGCTGAAGGTTCCTATCTGAACGGAAACCCTGTCCATATTATTCATCAGTTTTTTCCTAATGTTAGTCCAGGATTTAAAATAATTGAAAGTCCGCAAAATATTATTTATTTTCCGGTCACCGTGAAGGTAGTCGATAAAATAACAGTTAAAATAATTGATCAAGAATTAAATATTGTTGATTTTAGAAAAGAAACTGTAACTATTCGGTTGCATATAAAAGAAGTATAGTAATGATTATCTTTAATAATAAAAGTACTTTTCATTCACCAAAGAACTATTCAAAAAACTATAAGAAGAATAAACATCGTAAACCAAAGATTAGTAGAAAAGTACACATTCAACGAATAACATCTGAAAATAAATTTTTCTTGAAATCTCTGGGTTTAACGGTTTTGGTATAATGGAAATCCTTAATGTAACTCAAGGTCTCTTCACGGATAATTCTATTGTACACTGCGAATTTCATGGTTATGAGCCATATCTGCCTACGAAATTGGGAAATAATGATGAAATTATAATCCCAGTCAATGAAGTAGACAAATATACTCTCCCTTGCGAAAGTTATCTTTACATTGAGGGTAAATTAACAAAAGATGATGGTAGCATTTCAAGAACATTAAAATTAATTAATAATGGAATTTCATTTCTTTTCAAAGAAATTCGATACCAATTAAATGGTGTCACTATTGATTCCGTTAGAGATGTTGGATTAACTTCAACAATAAAAGGATTTCTATCCTATAATAAAAATGAATGTAATAAACTTAAAAACGCTGGTTGGTTTCCCATGGAAAACTCACAAGTTGTTAACGCTGAAACAGGTTTTTTTAATGTTTGCATTCCACTTAAATTTTTAATGGGTTTTTTTGAAGACTATAAAAAAATAATTTTAAATGGTAAACAAGAACTTATTTTGGTTCGAGATAATTCAGACAAAAATGCTACCGTCAATACCGTAGATGAGAATCCAAAAATTCAGCTTACCAAACTAACTTGGAATATACCACACATATCAGTAGCTATTCCACAAGAATTGGCTTTAACTAAAATAACTGATAAAAATGTGGATATAATAATTGCGTTTAGAAGTTGGGAATTAATAGAATATCCTGAGTTATTAAAAACAAATCGTCATAATTGGCCTGTCAAGACCTCTACAAAGATCAATACCCCAAGACATATAGGGATTTGCTTTCAGACAGATCATAGGGATAAGGCAATATCTGATATGTCAAACTTTTCCAATATTAAATTGCGAAACATCAAAGTATTTTTAAATTCTGAAAGATATCCCTACAATGATCTCTATTTAGACTTTGAAAAAAATAAATTTGCAACATTATATGAAATGTTTGCAAGTTTCCAAAAATCCTATTATGGGTTAACGCCTGAACCAATTTTTTCTCCCAAAGAATTTATTGATAATGCGCCTATTGTATATATTGATTGTTCACATCAAAAAGAAACAATTGATTCTGGACCAATTGTCATGAGAGTTGAATTTGAATTACATGAGGACCTTACAGAAAAAATCTCGGCTTATTGTCTTATAATGCATGATAAAATCTTCAGCTATAATCCCTTAACCAAAAATGTTCGACAACTCTAAAACGCATGCGCATATATTTCTATATAATCCATTAGTTTTTTTATTTTATTTTAGTATTGTATAGATAGCTATGAAAAATGTATACTTACGACGTTTGCTTAAACACATTAAACATTTAAATAATCTAAGAAATAAAATTAATAATTATTGCCTTAAACGAAAAGTTTTTAAAAAATTTGAATACTTGAAGATTTAAGCATGAATATTGTTATTGATATCCAAGGATTTAAAATAGAAAAAAATAAATTCATTGCAAAGGAGTTTGCAGCATATGATGGATATCATATTAGTCACTATATTTTTAAACAACCATTTCCTATGAATCTACTACCGCCGGAATTACAAAAAAGTAATCTATGGTTGACAAGGAATCATCACTGCATTCCATGGAATGAAGGTTTTACACCTCTCCACAAATTTTCCGATATTATTAAATCTTTAACAACCAACAGCGGTTCAGTCTACGTAAAAGGAGCAGAAAAGGCTGAAATAATTCGCAAGTATAGCTACAAGCCAGTGATTGAACTAGATATCCATCCACCTCTACAACCTGAACGAGTGCACTGTTTTTTTCATAATAAAGAAAATTGTATTTGTGCACTGACAAATGTTTTTAATTTATATAATAATTTCCTAATGGATGATAAATAAAACAAAATAGCTCCTATAAATGTGTTTTATTAACCTTTTTTATTCATATAATTCGATCACAAACATATCACAATCATTTTTGTGTTGAAATTCATTTTTAAATTCAACGGATAATCGTTGAAACATAAAAATCAATTTCCAGTTTAATTTATTTTTAAACATTCTAATAAACTCTTCAGATAGTTTTTGACTACTAGAAACCCATTTCCAGTCAACTTTGTCTGCAAACTCTCTTATAAAATCTTCAGACAAATTTTGATAACGGGAAATCCGCTTCCAATATACTCTATCTTCAAATTCAGCTATAATATCTTCGGTGAGTTTTTGACAAGCAGATATTCTTGCCCAGTCAACCCTATGTTTAAATTTTCTTATAAGGTTTTCAGATAGTTCTTGACGAATAGATATCCAGTCCCAATGAAGATACTCTTGAAATTCTTCAAGAAATTTTTCACACAGTCCTTTATGTTTAGATACGCGTTTCCAATCAATAAGTCTTCTATGAAGATATTCACTTATTATTTTATTCGTTGTATGATGTTTGTATAGTCTACATAGCTCATTTATTTCTAAGCGTTCCAAAAGCTCATCGTAGTTCATTATAAAAATATATTATAAGCGGTGAAAAGATACTTCTAAACTAAGGATTGTTTTCACTTTTAAACGTTATATAATATTATTTCTTTCGCTGGTGGGGGAATATTTTTGATTGTGGTGGGAGTGAAAATAAAATCAATAGAATACTTAATATTCGCATTGTTTATACATTTTCTGGAATAATTTTCAACATTTCGATGGATAGTGGTGTAACCAAAGAATTAAATTTATTGTTTTTGCCTCCTGTTTCACAACATAAAACAGAATGCGAACTTATTAGAGGGTGTGGATTTAATTCTCCTTTTATCAATCCGTTTTTAATTCCATTCCACCACAGCTTTCCACATACTACATACAATTCTTCATTAACTATACTATGAGAAATATTTCTTAACGATAAATATGTCACTATGTTTATAGTCTTTTCAATTTTTTTTACTGTAACAAAAATTATAGATAACACCATTATTATTAGGACAATGTTTACACATCTTAATATCCTTAAAACCTATTAAAGAACTTATTGTTTATATAACCATTTAACTCCTCAGTTACTTCTTCAATCGTCTTTTCTTTATTTATTAATGAGTAGAGCAGGGTTGCTGGAAATATTCTTTCACACCCCACAGACTGTAGATCTTTCATAACACCATTAGTGCACAGGATATAATTATCGGTCACTGAGTCGCACAGCTTAATTCCATCCAATAGCTTATCAAATTTAACTTGATAATTATAATAAAAATGCGTGTAATAATCATTCCAATATTTAAAAGTTGTGCGTTCTTCAAAATATTTGCGTTGCAAATTAGAGTGTTCCTCTAAAAGGTGCAATCTTATCAAGCTTATAACTTTATGAACAAATATAACCACTTCAGAGTTACAAACACCACACACGTTCATAATATTACACTGATAACTACTAACTTTAAAACTAAACTAAAGATCTTCAGTTTTTATGCGACTCTCCTTTCTCTTTTTCCCTCTCCTACTACTTATCGAAGTGGGAGTAATATTGGTGGGGGGAGCTTGGGTAGAAATGGAGGCGTGACCAGGAGAGGGGATAGTTAATCATAGGCGGAGCCAAGAGTGGGAGACAGCCAATCAGCGTAGAGGTGGGCGGTGTCAGGAGTGGGGGTTGACCAATCAAATATGTTGAGGGAGGTGCGGAAGTGGGACGGGGGTGTGGCCTATATGAAATGGAGGGGGGTCGACCAATAACAAGGTGGCCGGTGCTCAATGCACCCCCCCACCACAAGTGGGCGGATCAAAAAAGTGGTGGGGGGAGCAGTGAGCACCGGCCTTCTTACCCTACTAATTTAAAAAGGTCTTATGCCTCATCAGCTAGGATTTCAATCCATAATAAAAGTTATTTTAAAAGTTGTCAGAAGTAAGTTTATTTTCCTTAAATAATACCCTGTCAAAGTTAAAAATCGGTTAAACAAGAAATAACACATAGATAGTTATTTAGATATCAACTAATACATATCTTAAACCTATTTTCTAAATTTGATTTTCCCATTGATAAAATTAAGTAAAATAATTCAGAGGGACATATTGAATATGTTCCCGACCTTTAAATTTTATTTGTGATTCGGAGTTTAATATTGATACTGTCAATTAATATAAATAAATATCAGTTCCAGAGTGACAACAAATTTGCCCGAGCTATGATTAAACATGCCGAACTTCATTCCAAATACGTACCTGCTACGTACATATATCAGTTTGCTTATTCAACTAAAATACCAGTAATTGATGGTAAGTTTTTTAAAAAAAAATTAATTTTAATTTTTTTTTTTAATTGTTGAACAACATTTCAATTTTAACATAGTAGTACATTTTTGAGGCATAATTAAAAAAGATAAATTGTAGGAGTGGAAGCAGCAGGGCATGGATCAGAAGTGAATTATCTATTTTACTCTGCTGGAGGGCCTCCTCCCCATCTCCGTGATGACACAGAATCATTAGTGCAAAAAAGAATAGTCAAGCTATGGGCTAACTTTGCTAAGTTTTTGTAAGTATATTTTGTTTGTGACGACCTCCTATGCTCGACTAACAATAATTTAAATGTTGATCTATTTAAAATAATTATTTATAATAATAATACTAAAAATTCTTAAGGAGGTATTATTCTAGTAAGTACGAAGAAATTTAAAAATATCTAACGACTTCTGGAGACGTGTGGGACGTGCGCAGCTATTCGCTGCCCCTTTCATTTTTATTTAACAATATAACATCCCTCTTTAATTAATTTAAATTAAAATTAAACCTTAATAACTCTTAATACCATATTACATCCATTCATCTCCTGGTCTAACATCAACGCACACATACCTTACAAAAAAAATAACAAACAATCTACGGCACACATTCATACAATACACCGACTTTCCTTACACTGATTGAAAAATAATTCCATCCAACTTTAAAATAATTATACAAAAAATCCAGACGAGCCTCACTCACCCACACTTTATAAAATAATACCCTCAATGTATTATTACTACCGTTAATATCGCTTATCGCATGCTTGGCTTTATCCAACAGGCAAACAAAACAGCTGCGCAGTAACAGCACTCTATTAATTCTCTACTATGCCTACGTATTTAGTCGCCTGAATTTTGCGTCCTCAGTCTGGAATCCGATGTATAATATCTATATACAGAGGCTTGAACGTGTGCAAAATAAATTTCTGAAAACTTTGGCCTATAGAAATAACATAGAGATTAACCAAAATGTACTACGCAAAACGTTCAAAGTATTAGGCTTAGAAAATCGTAGGGCCCTAAATGATATACGTACTATTTCTGTATAAAATCATAAATTCAAATATTGACTCTATAGACCTTTTATCGTCAATACCAGTGACTGTGCCGCCAAGGACTTTAAGATTCGCGAGAACATTTCTTTTACCATTTAGCCACACTAATAGTAATGCTAATTTACCTTTAAATAGAATGTTAAAGCTCGCAAATTTATACAGATTTGTATAGATTTATATAGATTTATTTTCTATGTCCCTGAATACTGTTAAAAAGTCACTTAAAACTTTTTTTTTAGAAGGATAGTTCTTTTATAGTTTTCCTTTATGTCGCTTAATTAATTAATCGATAGGATGTTCTTAGTATTTATTTATTAGTATATAATTTTTGATTGTAAATTGCGGACACTCAATAGCTTGTAATTTGGCAAGAGAAAGCTTTGGGCAGTAAATAACTTACTGCATTTTAAAATCAACACATACGGGTAGATATAGAGAAATGTCAATAAATTGGTTAGAAAAAAAGCCGCTACACGCTGAGATAGGAGGATTTATAGTTTCTATCCAAGACCGTGTCATTCGAACAAGAAACCATAAATATATTATCTTAAAAAAGGATTGTAGAAGATGTGTGCAGAAAATGCAATTTCCTTGGAGAAACGATATGGCAGGTTGTGGTACCATGGTACCCAACGCTTATCTGGAAAGGCATAGTCTCGCTAATAAGTTAGTCCTAAAAGAAAACCTTCCATTATTACCATACTTATACACAACCTCTCTTAACAGAAACAGAGAAAAGACCAAGGTACTCAAATTTGTCGATAGAGATAAAAAAAAAATAATGGAAGATTGAGCAAATGTATATATTTCAATAATAATATCGGTGGAGGTAGCTATGATGAGAAACTTTAAAGAAAAATTAGGCTATTTGTACCAACAAATTCAGAAAAGTGTTATCATCCAAACTTGCCACATAGTACGGAAGTTTTTATACATTACAGATTAAGATGAATTTCTTTCTGTACTGTAAAAAAACACCAGCAATAAGTACCAACAAAAAGCTGTGAAAAAAAAATAATAACATTCTGGAAAATACTCAAATACGTACTAGTTTGTCAACAACTGACTGTTTAACAATATCTGAAATGGTAAATTTTGGTTTATAATAAACGTTTTCCATTTACTTAGGTACTTAAGTTTCTGTTCTGGTCCCTTTATTGTGTTTTTGATTATTTTTTTAATTTGTATATATTTGTTAACATTTTATAATTAATTTTACAGAAATCCAACTCCAGAAAAAAGCGAATTATTGCAAAATGTCACATGGCCGTCAGTTACTCCCAGTAGTATGCAGTATTTAAATATGAATGCTTCCTTAGAAATACGACAAGATCTGAAAGGGGATAATTTCCGACAATGGAATGAAACATATTACGCATACGGAGCAAAACCTTTTATAACTTTTTAAATAAATAAAAATATCTTTAATGTGCGGGAGTTTAATTTATTTGAGAAACTAAATCGACCTGTTGTAAGAAGAACTTTGGTTTGGTTAAGTTTATCTTGTGCCAGATAAAGAAAACGTGCAGCGAGTGCGATGAAGTGTTTAGTACGCTCTATAATCTATCATTTAAGAGCATACACTGGTAACGCATTCGCCGTTTTATGTTCTTATTAATATTTTCGTATATATCGTGTATCAGTATTTCCCTATGCCCGTGTTTGGACATAGTGTTTTACGAGATTTTTTCCAAATCTCGCCTCGCTAACATCTCACAAGATGTTTTCTCGTCTCGTCTAGCGTGAGTCTCGCAATTTCTCGTTCTCTTCTGCAAAATTTGGGTATATGCGCGTTTGGTTATAATGGTTATGTCGATGATAACGATAAGTCGATACTTTTCGCGGGTGCAATACGCACCTGCTACTGATTAATAATAAACCGTTTACGCGTTTGCGATCTATTCGGAGGTGGGAAAAGTCCAAGATCACCTACCTAACCAGCACATGAAATGGAAAAAGACCGAATTTTAGGCCCAATCAGGTAGATTCAATTCAAAAAATTATGTGATATCAAGATATATAGACTTAAATTATGATATTGAAACGGAATAATCATGCCTAAAAATACACTAACATGCTAATTTAAATTTATACTGGATAAACCACAGCTAAAAATTTCAAATTTATTTTGGTGCAGATTATTGTATGTGTTGCACAATCGACAAATAGGGGACTATTTACAGGCATTGGTAAAAGTATACGCGCGGTTGATACATAAAACGTGTGGGAATGCCGGGTTCTAGGAACGAGGAATTACATGTTTTCTGATGTATCACTGAATTCAACTCTATTAGGCAAGATATTATGGAGAAATCTAAGTTGAGAAACTGTACGTCGATCTTCTAACAAGCAAAATGAGTGCCTTTGCAATAGAGCATCTTCTAGAATACCGATTTCAGGATATTGACCATCAATTTTAAAACTTAGATATTTTAGAAAACGTCGTTGGACCCTATCAATACGATTAAGGTGCACTTGATAATATGGAGACCATACAACCGAGGCGTACTCCAATTTGATCTTACAAATGTACATAAAAAAGTATCTTAAGTTTATGACAATTTAAAAAATCACGAGAATCTTACTATAACTCTCGAGACTGCAACAAGGTCATTTATATTGGGAACAAAAGATAGTTTACTGTCAAATCGTCACCTAAGAGTTATACTGTTGTATGTCGCATTTTTTCTGAAATTGACTTTTTAGTGTTAATAAGTTGTATGTACCTCAAACTTGCCTTCCAGAGAATTACAATGTTGTATGTTACACTATATGTCATTGGCAACCATAAATACATTGTTGTATCAACGTGAATTGCGATTTTTAGAGTCTCATAGTTGTATATGTGTCACATACACCTTTGTAATTTTATATTTTATTCCTATGGTCACAAATAATACACATACAACTTTGTTTTTATTTGGTTGGGTCGTTGAGTTAGTGTGCTAGTGGATTCCTGAGGTGGATAAGGCATACTATATGGCTATACTTCCCAAAAATGATAATGCCTAACATATTTATTTCTCTAGTTCTGGATTATATTCTTATTTGTAGTTATTCTGTTTTTTTGTAACGTTACAGAGTTGTATGTTTTCATAATTAATAAAAAAATAGAGTTACATAATTGTATGTGTTTTTTCTAGTGCCCAAAATATAGAAAAAACAATGTATATGTGTATATTTTTTCTAAAAAACCGTAATAATTATAATGGAACTAACTAAGTACAAATTTTCTTAAGTGTAGGTCTGTCCATAGCACTGTAACAAAAAGCCAATTTTTCATAGCGCTTTTTCTCAAAACTTGGTTTACTGCACATACCACAGTATAACTCTAAGGTGACGAAATAATACACCCACATCGCGAAAAGTCTTAGCTCTGTCGACTGTAATGTTATTAATTTTGTAATCATACACAAGGATTTGTCGTTTTAATGAAAAGGTCATTATGTTACATTTACTGATATTCAACGGCAACTTATTTGGAACACACCATCTATATATCATGTCAATATGACAGCATTTTAATAATCTACTTTGCTCTATTGTATAAATATAAATCAACGACGTGCAATCTGAAAGCGTTAAGAAATTGAGACAATAAATCTTACGGAGCAAAGTTTATCGTACAAGTGCTCTCAAAGCAATCTGAAAGTAAACAAGTGGAAGATGCTTTTGTAAAATTAATTTATGAAATATTTTAATTTAAAAGTAATACCTATAATTACCGTGCACACAAATTAACGACGTGCAATCTGAAAGCATTAAGAAATTTAGACAATAAATATCATGGGGTAAAGTTTATCGTACAAGTGCTCTCAAAGCAATCTGAAAGTAATCAAATGGAAGATGCTTTTGTAAAATTAATTTATGAAATATTTTAATTTAAAAGTAATACCTATAATTACCGTGCACAGAAATTAACGACATGCAATCTGAAAGCATTAAGAAATTTAGACAATAAATATTATGGGGTAAAGATTATCGTACAAGTGCTCTCAAAGCAATCTAAAAGTAAACAAATGGAAGATGCTTTCTTTTAATTAATTTTTGAAATATTTTAATTTAAAAGTAATATGTACCTATAATTACCGTGAACACAAATTATTAACGTACAATCTGAAAGCATTAATAAATTTAGACAATAAATCTTACGGCGCAAAGTTTATCGTACGAGTGCTCTCAAAGCAATCTGAAAGCAAACAAACGGAAGATGCTTTTGTAAAATTAATTTATGAAATATTTTAATTTAAAAGGAATACCTATAATTACCGTGCACACAAATAACGACGTGCAATCTGAAAGCATTAAGAAATTTATACAATAAATATTATGGGGTAAAGTTTATCGTCCAAGTGCTCTTAAAGCAATCTGTAAGTAAACAAATAGAAGATGCTTTTGTAAAATTAATTTATGAAACATTTTATTTTAAAAGTAATACACTGAGAAAATAGCTCCAAGTAAACTGTGGTAGCTGGGAAAAGTTTACTTACACCGGCTAATATTTCATTTAATATAGAAATTTAGTTTATTTAAAGCAAGTAAAACAAATTAGCTACAATCGGTTTAGTTGGATCTAATAAATTAGTAAACAATGTTTATTTGTTTTTAGTAAACATATAATTTTTAAGTATACTGTACACCTAATTTAAACTTGTGTTCACTTGTTTTGGATAAATTAAGACATGTAAAAAAGTTTACTTTAAATAAGTTAACCAAAATATTCTCCTTAGTAAACTTGGTTGCTTATATAAAGTGTCCAGTTCACTTGTTTGGCCTTTCGTCAAAGTTCGGTTCGCTTTTAGCCGCTCCCGCTTCACTTCGGCAGGATGAAACTCGAAACTCGTGGCGTCGCACGCAATACGATATACGATTTATCATTTTCTTTTCGTCCTAGGCGAAGTCGGTCGGATTGTTTGGTGCTCTATTGCTGTATATTATATATATATTTTTGTTGCCGTATTGGATATCGCGGTGACTATACTATTATGGAGTGTTCTAATATGGAGTATTTGTTAATAAATTGGAATTTAGAAGATCATATTTCCGCTTTTACGGGTATCCCTTATCCTTATCCCTTTCACTAATTCTAACTAAACAATTTGTGTATTTTAAATAAATGGTTTATTGGTTAAAGGTACATAATTTAATAAATGGGTTACTTATTCCAAGTAAACAGTTCATTTAGATCAGATAACGAATTTCTAAGCACACCTGTTTATTTGTGTTTACTAGTTCTAGGTAAACTATTTCAGCATTTGCCATTTACTTAGGCCAAGTGAACCCTTCACTAGTCACTATATGTGGTGAACTTTTTAATTAAAGTAAATGTATTTTCACCTAGATCTAATAAATTTTTTTCTCAGTGTACCTATAATAACCGTGCACACAAATTAACGACGTGCAATCTGAAAGCATTAATAAATTTAGACAATACATTTTACGGAGCAAAGTTTATTGTACGAGTGCTCTCAAAGCAATATGAAAGCAAACAAATAGATGATTTTTTAAAAATTGGTTTTGAAATATTTTAATTCAAAGGTAACACCCACAAAATTACCGATCCGTATTAAAAAGCTATTACAAAATGCAATATACTTTATATTTTTCCCAGCAAACTGTGGTTTTTAAATATAACATAAGATAAAAAAATATAGCCCTCAAAGTTGGCTCTGCAACATCGTAGGCATGTTGTAAATTACCACTATTTATCCTAATTCCTGTCATGAAATAATACTGATTACTGAACAACGAATAAGAAGTAATTCAGGACATGCGAGCAAGGCTAACTTTCAGGACTATTTTTTATTTTAACGTTACATGCTTTCTCTTTTTCTACATTTGAGAATATATGAAGGATGCATTTCAACGGACCATATCGAAATTATCTAGATATATCAAATGAACAGCCCGATCCTGTTATAAGTATTACAATTACAATGCGATCCATCAAGCAATGGAGGCCCTGTGGCAAGATTTAAAAATACAAATACCTAATAATTATCTAAAAATATTTATTTTAATGAGATGCTTTCATGCACGTTCCCGATATCACACACTCTTTTATTTTTATAAATCCGAAATTGAAAGTGATAACTACACTTATATTCTTGATTGGTACTTTAAGGTTATCAATCATTATAATGTTATTTGGTTGAATTAAAAATTGTATTTAAGGGCATATCATTTCTTTAATTGCCATAATATCCTTGATATCCCTATTTCCGTAGTTCTAAATATTTCAAGTAGCATGATACGCACAGTTGTTTCAAAATCATGCAGAATATTAAAATTTAGAGAGAAGGATATTAGGTTAATATATCGTTAAAGTATGAAATATTTGGCAATATTCACACACATAATTCCAATCCTTTCCTGATGCAAAACATCCAGTTCCATTCTTATTTAAGTAAATAACCTAATTTTTATGATATGATAAAATAAATAATAAATAAGATTTATTCGGTATCCAGGGGCCTACAGACTGCGGCTTTGCTGCCTTGCTCGACAAACAGCTTGACGAATATTCTATTCAAACATTAACAACCCACAGTACATGTTTTACAGTATAAGTAACAATAACGTAGTAGCCCACAGACTGCAGGATTAAACTAGGCATATCGCTAATCGGCACCAGTGCCGCAGTGAGTGCCTATTATATTAGTACCCACCTAAATAGTAATTGATTCATTTTACATTTTTGATTTCTTAAATTTTTCTTTTTTTTTATTGTCTGTATCACCCTACTGCAGACACTGATTAGGAAACATATTGCTTAAATAGCTGAATAAAACGGATAATTTTAAATCTTCGTGACTTCTGCCTGTAGCGAGGAAAATAACGTTGCTGCAAGTCGCTCATGCTGTATCATAAATCCTATATTAACTGCGTTTCTTATTTGATGATAAGAGGGATTACTAATTTTTAAAGAGTTCAATAGATTTCGTAATCCATTCATAAATAAATAATCCAATCTTCCGGTTCCAGTTTCAGCTCTTTTAATAGGTTAATATGAGAAAGTTGGTTACCCTCAAAATCTATTTCTTGGTCAACTTTGTCCTTTTCTTTGTTATTTTTCTCGCTTATGTCACCGTCACTAATTTTATTAAAAAGTGGGTTCTCACGAGTCAGAACAGGATGTATCCTTTTAATGCAAAGAGGGACTCAAAAAGTTTTTGTCATAAAGTTTATTATCTATATCCTCCCTTAAAAGCGGGTAGATAGTGATAACCAAACCATAATAATAAATTTTACAATCTCTAGTTCAGCACGTTTGCCGACGATAATATCAACTTTCTAAAACCTAAATAAACCACAGATGGGTCATAATAAACAAGACAACCTTCGTCGGTGGTCTCTGATAATCAGATAATATAAATCATAAATTGGGGAAAAAATGGAAAATATTACTAAGAAGGAAAATGGACCTTATATCTTGACCGTTTAAATATTTGGAAAAGCCGAGTCAGATTTGTTCTTTATTTTCCTCCGAAGAACAATGGATAGAAGGTAGAAGGTTTTTTTTAAACATATCTGATTTTGTGCTTTAGCCTAGTTTTTTATTATGAGTATTAATTATGTTTTTAATACGTATTATTATATACATAATAGATTTAAGTAAACATACAGACACGGAAATTAATAATTAAAACTCAGTCCATCGACTAGTATAGTGTCATCTTGTACCTTGTAGCTTGTAGCTAACTCTTTAAGCATACTTTGGAACTACGCATACTTACTTATTACGAGCAAAGCAGCCAACAAAACCGCAGTCTGTTCTTACAATTAGAGAAAACCTTAAAATTGAAACGGTTTAACCACGTTTGACTTATTATTTATTTTTCACCTGTTTTTATTTTTATCATACTGTTCTGGTGTTGTCCCACCTCCTCGATATAGCGGACTGTATTAATCAATAATCTTCAATTATTATTTTTGGGTAGGCTTTAATTTAAAAATGAAAATTTATAATATAATTAAAAGTGTTGTCTTATTTCGTTGTTGCTGCTGTCATTCCTTCTTGACATCTCTCGTCCTCATGGTTTCTCTTACAGGTGTTATAGGTAACAATACTGTTTCTGTATCTTGTTATTACCGTAACATACTCCCCCCTTTTGAACCATCAGTTCAAAACATAAATTAGTTTTTGACCTAAAAACACTCATTGTCATTTAATGGAAGGGGACATATTTTTGAAATAGCGCGCTTGTAGGTACCACTTATAGTTTTAATCGTCACTACACGCACTTGGCCATCTTGCCCAGGATGTACTTGAGTTATTCTTCCGAGAATCCATTTGCATGGAGGAAGGTTGTCATTTTTCATTACCACCAATTGACCTACTTCAACATTGGAGTTGCCTACTTTCCATTTGTGCCTTTTCTGAAGCTCAGACAGGTAAAAACACGACCATTTCTTCCAAAAACTTTGTTGTAATTGTTGCAATAATTGGAACCTAGACAATCGGTTGATCTGGACATCTTTAAACAGAGGATCAGGAGACATTGTCAATGGGTGGCCAATTATTAGGTGAGCAGGAGTCAGAGGTGCAAAGTCATTGGGATCAGAGGACATGGGATAGAGAGGTCGGGAGTTTAACGTAGCCTCAATTTGAACAAGTAATGTAGAGTATTCTTCATACGTTAATACACTTTGACCAATGACTCTATATAAATGATATTTTATTGCCTTAATATTAGATTCCCACAACCCACCAAAATTTGGACTATTCGGAGGTATAAAATGCCAAACTATTCTTAGTTTAGCACAAGATTTGACGAATTCATCTTTAGAATTTTCCAAAAAATCATACAAAGTTTTTAACTCTTTTTGAGCTGCAATAAAATTGGATCCGTTGTCAGAGTACAAATGTGCAGGAGTGCCACGCCGAGCAGCAAATCTCCTAAATGCAGTAATAAATGCTTCGCAGGTTAAATCAGTGACTAGTTCGATATGAATACATTTTGTTACAAAGCATATAAACATACAAATATATGCTTTATATGTCTTGTATGGACGACCTTTTCTATCGCGTAAAATCACTGGACCCGCGTAATCAACTCCAACAATCGAAAAAGGTCTAGCAACCTCAACTCTATGTTTTGGTAAATCACCCATAATTGCGTTAATTGGTTTTGGTTTAGTACGAAAACATCGAATACAATTTCGCACAATCATCTTTGCTACATTCATGCCAGACGTAGCCCAATACTTTTGACGCACAGAAAACAATAATAACTGGGGTCCTGCATGATGTAGTCTCTTATGTTCAGATCGAAAGATCAATTTTGTTATTTTATGTTTACCGTCCAATAAAATAGGATGTTTTTCATCAAAAGATAAAGAAGCATTTTTTAATCTCCCCCCAACTCGCAATAAACCATCTGAATCTAAAAACGGAGTTAAAGAGAGCAATCTGTTATTTTTACTTAATTGTCTATCACCTTGAAGGGACGATATTTCAGTAGCGAAACTTTCGCTTTGTGCTAATTTAAGTAAATGTTGCATACTATTATCAATTTCGAGAACGGTAATTGGCCCGGTATTTTTATTTTTAATATTTTTTTAATTTAAAATAAATCTTAAGCAGTAGGCAAAAGTTCGCTGAAGTTTTTCCAACGAAGAAAATCTATCAAAATCTAAAATTTGAATCATAGTAGTGACAAATACGTTGCACTGTCTACGTATCTCCGGTATATCACTAGTCTTACTAAACTGATATTCTCGTGGCCAATTGGCTTGTTCGTAAAGAAACAAAGGGCCGTTCCACCAGAAATCACTTTTGTATAAATCGTCAGGATACATTCCTCGAGAAGCAATGTCAGCTGGATTGTGTTTAGTATTAACGTAACTCCATTTTGATATATCACTTAACTGTTGAATTTCAGCCACTCTATTACTAACAAAAACTTGAAGTTTGTTTGCGTCTGTGTTAAGCCAACACAAGACAATCTGAGAGTCACACCAATAATATGTTTCAAATTTACATGTAAGAGAATCAGAAACTTGTTTTACTAACCGAGCAAGTGAAAAAGCACCACATAGCTCTAACCTTGGAATGGTTAATGCCTTGACTGGTGCGACTTTTGTTTTTGAACAAAGTAATCTAACAGAAATATTTCCACAAGAATCAGAAGTTCTTATATAAACTGCACCACTATATGCTTCTAAACTTGCATCGCTGAATCCATGCAGTTCAATATTAATTGGATTATCACACATAACAGATCTAGAAACCTTTAATTCGTTAAGTATAACTAATCTCGAATGAAAATATTCCCACTTCTTTCCTAAATCCGAAGGTACTATATCATCCCACTCTAATTTCAATGACCACAATTTTTGTATTAAAATTTTGACAATAATTATACAGGGACTGATTAGCCCTAGTGGATCATAAATTTTAGCAATATTACTAAGTAATTTTCTTTTTGTAATAGGATACTTTTCCGAATCAGTTAGAACCTTGTAAGATAACAAATCAGAATGACTAAGCCACTGAAGTCCCAGCGTTTTCACTTTATCATTCTCACCTAGTTCAAGTATGCTGAAGGCATCAGAAGTATCTTCTAAACCTTGTAAAATTTTATCACTGTTAGATGCCCATTTTCTAAGAGGAAAAGAAGCTGACTTTAATATTTTTGAAATTTCATTGCAAAGGACTATACCTGTTTTTTCATCATTAAACCCAGTTATCAAATCATCAACGTACATATCACGATCAATCAACTTACATGCAACAGGATATGTACTTATATTATCAAAAGCTAATTTTTTAATACATTTAATAGCCAAGTATGGCGCACTAGTTGTGCCATACGTCACTGTTTGTAACTCATAAACCGATATATCATCATTCGAATCATTTCTCCATACTATATTCTGTAAATATCTCTCATCAGGATGAATAAGAATCTGGCGGTACATTTTTGCTATATCAGCGATTACAACAAATCTATGCTCTCTAAAACGTAACATAATCCCAAATATATCATTTTGTATCGCTGGCCCTGAATACTGTATATCATTAAGAGATTTCCCTGATTTTGTTTTAACCGAAGCATCAAATACTATTCGAACACTTGTAGTCAAACTATCATTACGCACAACAGCAAAATGAGGTAAAAAACATCTAAACATTTTAATCGAATCGCTGTTTGTCAATCGCCTCATATGCTCTAGTTCGATATACTCAATCATAAAATCAAAATACTTATTTTTCAACACTTCATCCTTTTTTAATCTATTTTCTTGAAGAATTAATCTTTTAATTGCCAAATCTCGTGAATCGCCTAACTCTAGAGGACTCTCTTTTAACGGAAATCGAACCACAAATTTTCCTGAATAATCGCGTGAAACTGTTTCATTAAAATAATCTTCACAAATCTGTTCCTCTTTAGTTAAAGGATTTGCCTCAGTTGGAATTTCTTCTATTAACCAAAACCTCTGCAGGTCATCATTCAAAGTAAAATTGCAATGAACTTGTTTCTCTATAGAAGTACTCATTAAACCTGTTACCACATACCCAAAAACGGTATCAATCAGAATAGGTTTGCCTTTACCTAACATGATGTTTTCTTTTCCAAGAATGCTCCAAAATAAATCTGCGCCTATTAAAATATCAACTGGCCGAGAAACATTGAAAGATGGGTTAGCTAATTTTATGTTTTTTGGAATGCACAAATCTGAAATGTTAAACCTACATGGAGGTAAATTATCTGTTATTTTTGGTACTACTAAACATGCTAGATTTGTTTGATAACTATTAACCGTTGATTTAATCAATAAATTACATTTAGAGTTTACGTTTGAGCTAACACTATTAATCCCAGAGATTGCAATATTGATACTATCCACTTTCAAATTTAACTTGTTTTTGAAATGTTCAGAAACAAATGAACACTGACTGCCTGAATCTAAGAGAGCTTGAGCTTTGTGATATTTTCCTTTTATATCTCTTACTTCCACAATTGCTGTGGATAGCAGAACATAATCGTTATTTGAAGTTGTAGCGCTGATAATCGAGGAACCATTAAACGCATTTTCATGATTTTGAGAATCTTGTACTTCATTACTCTGATTTCTTCGATTATCCCCTGTGTTATTATTGTTATGTAATAGGGAGCTGTGCTTGTTATTGCAAAATCTACACTGACCTGATTTACATTTAAAACTATAGTGCCCAAAGCATAAACAATTTGAACATAATCGCATCTTTTTTACAATATCCCACCTTTCGGTTATAGTCATTTTTAAAAATTCTGGACATTTATATATTAAGTGAGCTTTCTTACAAAAATTGCATTTTTGTTCGGACCTTTCACTAGGACCGTTAATCAAAAAATTATGACGCCTTGTATTTCTATTATCGGGTAATCGCGTATCTCTTAATTTCTGATTATTATTCAATTCTAGAGTTTCAAGAAAATCGGCTCTATTTTTTAAAAACTTAAAGAAATCATTTAAATTTGGCAACGTTTTATCATTTTTTGACTGCTCCCATTCTCGCGTTGTAGCTTTGTCTAATTTCAATGATATCATATACATAATTAAAGCATCCCAGTGTTCCGTTGGAAGCTTAAGCGTTTTCAGTGCCCTGAGATGTTTATTTACTACATCGATTAAGTTGCGCAATCCTGAAGATGACTCTTTAGTTAAGCTCTCAACTTCAAATAAAGCTTTAATATGATTATTAACCAATAATCGAGTGTTATCAAACCTATCGCAGAGTAATGCCCAAGCATCATTATAACTATGCGCTGCAAACTCTAAACTATGAATAATTTTAAGAGCTTCCTCCCCCAAACATGACCTCAAATAGTGATATTTTTGAATCTCTGATAAAGTTGAGTTGCTATGAAATAAAGCTTCAAATGTGTCTTTAAACTCTAGCCATTTGTTAAACTCACAATTGAATGTTGGACATTTTATCGGAGGCAATTTAACTAAATTTAAATTATCACTGTTTGAAACATTAGCTTGAGGGCAGCTTACAGATTTAATCACGGAACCTTCATTATTATCATATTTATCCAATATTTCTGTGGCCTTTGCCACGATATCTATATGGCAATCATAAAATTTGCTTCTCTCCTCGTATTGCTTTTCAAGATCATTTCTATTTCTGACTGAACAGACTCAAATTCATCATAAAGTAGCTCCAATTTATTGACTTTAAATTGAAGTTCGATAATTTCTTTTGCATTTAATTCTTCATTATTTAAAAAAGCATTACGAAAAGGTTCAACATATTTTCCAAAATTTGTCAGTTTGAATTTTACTGTACCTCGTTTTCTTATCAACAAATTTAAATCCTCCATATTGTACTATTAAAGGAAAATCAAATTAATCGTGTGTAATCAAAATCGAACTAATCACTTAAGTACATTTGATAATATGTAATCAATTTAATCAAAATAATGAAATACACTTGTACGTAATCCAATTTCATTGGACACTCAAAATCGCGATAATCAAAATCGTATTATAATCTAAAACTTACTCGGGAAATCTTGTACTAACCATACAACTCTTGTATGTTAATTTGTGAAATATCTAGTATACCATTGTATTGGTAAAATCATAAATCAATATCCCAAAATATCAATTTTAGGAATCTAAAAATCAAGAAAATAATCAAAATCGTAGTAGGCACTTTAAACCTGTTAATCAAATTAAACCACCTGGAATCTTGTAACTCCAGTTAAATCGAAATCAATCTATAATCGTTACATTAATCGAAAATAATCTTAAGACAGCAACATAATCAAATTAATCACAAATAATCGTGAAAATATCATCCGCTAATTGAAAATTGTAACCTGCGGTATAATATTTTCGAAATCCCGAAAATACACAACACAACTAACTCTACATTAAATGCAAATCAAAACTACAAGGATAAAAGGAAGGGAAAGGATACATGGACTTCTGTTACTTATCTTGAGTTTGCTTTTCTTGTTTTTGATCCGGTTCGTGGGAACAAATTTATGTTCTGGTGTTGTCCCACCTCCTCGATATAGCGGACTGTATTAATCAATAATCTTCAATTATTATTTTTGGGTAGGCTTTAATTTAAAAATGAAAATTTATAATATAATTAAAAGTGTTGTCTTATTTCGTTGTTGCTGCTGTCATTCCTTCTTGACATCTCTCGTCCTCATGGTTTCTCTTACAGGTGTTATAGGTAACAATACTGTTTCTGTATCTTGTTATTACCGTAACACATACGGAGGCATTTATTTTTACCAATCAAATTAATAGTTGGCACAAGAGACTTAACTTGGTGATTTCTGTTCACATATATTTTATTTTACCGAATTTAAGTGATAACAACCGAATTTAAATGATAATATCATTTAAATTCGGTTGCTGTCAGACTTATTTAAATTTAAAGTATGGTAGCTTGATTATTGTTAACGTAGGGATAGCAAAGATATGTAAAAAATAAAATATGGTTTTCAGGTAAAGTACCCTCTGCTGGCATAGTAGTGCAACATATTAATTTGTAACAGGATAACATAAATCACCAAGTTTAAGTCTATGTGCCAACCATCAATTTGATTGCTAAAAAAAAATAAATGCCACCGTATGATAAAAATAAATTAAACTTTGATGGATTGTAATTTGGAAAATATTAAGGTTTAGATTACTTAATACTTTTATTTTACCACGAAGAATAACCAGTCGAAGTTTTCAAACACATTTTCCGAACACCCTGTATAGTTCCTGATACCTATAATAAAAATAAATATTACTAGGTGTACATTCTTTGAATCATTAAATTTCAAACCAAAATACAATAAATAGGCACTTCAGGATTATGTGAATGACAAGTATCTATATAAGACCAAATTATTTGCTTTGATAATTTAATTTAAACTTGGAATGTTTTTAACAATGTTATTATTAGCTTTTATCGTTTTGGTGCCGGCGGCGGTAAGCATTTTTAATACAATATGTTATTGGTTATAAACCGATTTTTTTAAAATCTAAATATAAGATCATTATTACCACATATGAAAGTCCCCATCAGAGTACATATATCGACCATTCTACCGTGTCCCCATGCTCTTGGATATAGGCCAACGATATTATATTGAGATAACTTATCATGAGGTAATTAAGATGAATAAGAAATACATTTTTAAACGCACTCGTTGGCCTTTATTGGAGATCACTGTGACTCTCATTATAAATAAAAAAGCGTGAAAACATCAGTTTTACTCTAAAATATAGGGCCAAAGATTCGTTGCTCATGGGTTTTATGTTTATCTATTTAATTTGTTGCAATTATTTTATATCGTTCATATATCAAAATATCGTTTTTATATAAACACAAGAGTTAATTTCGTAACAATATACGACCAGTGATATGGTTAACTGATTTCTGTTTAAAACGAAAGTAATACTGGTATCTAACTCATTTTATTGAAGTGAATATGACATAATTAATTTTATTTTAGCTATCGGCACCAACAGCAGACGATCTTGTCATTGCGTTTTCCGATGGCCAAGTTCAAGGAGCAGCTTATACTACTCCAAACAATGTCACGTATTATGGATGGCGCGGAATACCATTTGCTGCTCCACCTGTAGGAAACTTAAGGTTTGAGGTACGTACAGGGTCATTCCCTATATATTGACCCATATGCTAGCCGCTTTATTAATAGAGATATCAAAAAACTAAAATGAGGAAAGTTGTAGATCTTGATCTTAACTTTTTTTAACAATTATTAGAAAAAACAAAATACTGTTGGAACTTTAAAATTTTAGCACAAATTTTGTTTTTTAAATGGGACACCCTGTATATTATTACATTTTTAAATTCCACATAAAATTAAAATTATTTTTTATTAAATGCATTATTAGTCTATACCTCATAGTTTCCGAGATATTGACTCTCGAAAAGTGACATTTTTGAACTTTGACAGCTTATAACCTTCTAACAGTACGTCTTAGAGCAAAACGGCTTACATGTCCCTATCTTCAATTTTTATTATCTTCCCAAAAAAATCAACTTCCGGTTAAACCGGATGTAACTCGAAAGCAGAAAATATAGTTGTTCCGGTTTAACCGGAAGTTGATTTTTTTGGGAAGATAATAAAAATTGAAGATAGGGACATACAAGCCGTTTTGCTCTAAGACGTACTGTTAGAAGGTTATAAGCTGTCAAAGTTCAAAAATGTCACTTTTCGAGAGTCAATATCTCGGAAACTATGAGGTATAGACTAATAATGCATTTAATAAAAAATAATTTTAATTTTATGTGGAATTTAAAAATGTAATAATATACAGGGTGCCCCATTTAAAAAACAAAATTTGTGCTAAAATTTTAAAGTTCCAACAGTCTTTTGTTTTTTCTAATAATTGTTAAAAAAAAGTTAAGATCAAGATCTACAACTTTCCTCATTTTAGTTTTTTGATATCTCTATTAATAAAGCGGCTAGCATATGGGTCAATATATAGGGAATGACCCTGTACAAATATAGTTAAATAATTTACGCGAATTCTTCTTGTGTCTTCGTTATCATAAACCGTTGTCAGTTAACTAAGTATTAAACTTTTTATTGTCGAAAGTATTTTGAAATTCTTTCTCTTTCCCACTACTTCCTTATCGCAAACCATAACTATTCTACTCTTGCCTATCCATTAATTATTTTATGACTTCCCTTGGATTCACCAAACCCGGTACAGATTATTTGTGTTTATTCTTCCCGTACTTTGTAAATGTAATTTCTAAATCATTTGCAATTATCATCAATAGTGAAATCGCAGTTTTGATAAACAGCAGCCTCCTGGTTTTGATGTTTATGGTAAACTGTGTTAAAATAATAGATGGAGGGACTGAAAGATTAAACTACATTTCGATTATCTACTGTTTCAGCTTGTCTCGTTTTTCTATGATATTGGAATGATGTGCTACATCAAGGTGAAGATAAGGTTTGATGGGCTGTTTGTGCGGCTTTCCAGTTATCTTAATTAGTGTTGTTTTTTCCTATTCTTTGCTTGGCCAACGTGGAAATAGCAGGAGAACGATTGGAGTGGTTTGTTATTTTATTATTGCTGGTATCTAAACCTATTTTTTCTGCTGACATTTTGTTCCATCTGGAAAGGTTTTTGACACCCAGTGGAGCATTTTTAAACCAGCGCTGTCAATTCAAGTGAGATTATTCCTGGGTGATTTATTATGCTCTTGTTGATCCTGTATCTAATAGATGAGGATTTGTTAATTGTGTTTTGAAAATTGAAATTTGTCCCAATAAAAAAATCTACTGCAGTCCTGATCTTTATTGTAAATAGGCATTGTTTGAACTTATTTATTTTAGGCACCACAAATTCCTCAGCCATGGACTGGAATTTTAGACGCAACTCAAGATAGGAATAATTGTATAAGTATAAGAAACTTAAAAAACGAAAGTGAAGACTGCCTCTATCTTAATGTCTATTCACCTGCGCTCAGGGTAAGCACCTATGTAATAATTATATTTGGGGACGACAATCCTAGGAGAGTGCCGAATCTACAAAACTGGTCATCATAATATGACATAAAGCTGTAAATATGTATATATTATAAAAGTGTCCTAGATACAAAGCTTGCTCGGGTGCCAATTAAAATGCAACCTATCTTTAAACTTGCAGTCTGTACGAGTACTACCGTGCGAGTAAAAATTATTTACATCAAAGATTGATATGGGGACGATATATCTAACCAAATCTAGGTTAAAATTTTGGTAAATTCATATTATGACATGATATGCCAAACTAATGAGTAATAAAATAAGTAGACAAATACAAATTTATTTTTGTTGTTTACAAAATTAACAAAGTAAGAATATACAGAAAGAAAAAGAAAAAGAAATTACATAAATTGCTGAAATTGGCCACCACCATGCTTCAAGCATAAATTCACACGTCTCTTCATATTTTCTAAAGTGTTGACCAGCATCTCTGGAGAAATATTACCACATTGTTGGATAATCCTTTCTTGTAATTGTTCTAAATTTGCAACTGGTGTTTTAAAAATAGTGTTCTAGGTGGGAATTCAATGTCTGATCGCAAACTGATCAATCTGTTGTCGAAAAAATTGCGTAAGTAGTTAATGGTTTCGGCGGCTGTATGGGCGGTTGCACCGGCGTCCTGTTGAAAATATCCAAAACGTAGTTCGTCGTCAAGTAATTGTTCCACAAATGGATTTAAAATATTGTCTCTATACCGCTGTGCTGTTACTGTATCATAGAAAAAAATAGGACCAACAATTCTTCTTCGGGAAACAGCTAACCAGACACCAATTTTTTGAGGGTGCAATGTGGACTCTACAAAAAAATGGGGATTTTCACTACTCCACATGCGTGTATTCTGAGAATTCACATAATCGGAGAGGTGGAACCAGGCTTCATCCGAAAAAAATGTCAGGTCTAATAAATCATTTCTTTCCAATAAATTTTAGGTAAACCATTGAGAGTAATTCCTGCGTCTTTCAAAATCTGCGGCTTTTATTTCTTGGAATACTTGCACTTTATAAGGAAATAAATTTAGCTGCCTCTTAAGAATAGTCCTGCAAGTTTCATAAGATCTTCCCACTTCTTGGGACAGGCGTCTTATACAATCTGTTACGGTTCTTTTCAGGCAATGATAAAAATCCCCAGCATTAAAAGCAACGTTAGGAAAATGTTCGTGAAAATCGTCCTTCACAAACCCGGATTATATTGCCACTCACCATTTACTCTAATCCCGTTTTGAAAATACACTTCAACCATGAATGTTTTGTGCTGTTCCGTAAAGCCCATTGTGTGAATTGTTCAAGAAATTGGAAAAATTAGCGACGAATCAAATTACTTGAAACGACTGTCAAAGATGATGGAATAACTGATTGATTATTAATTCAGGTAGTTATATTGACACTTAACAGGTATTAAGCTATACGGCTAAGCATTACGTCCTTAGATGCAACGCCCTCTTTGATGCAAATAATTTTTGCTTGCACGGTATATTATACGCTACTGCTGCCTATACTGTTAAATACTGTAGTAGTTTTTGTTTGCACTGCTTATCAAGCGGTTCGTCCAGCAAAGCTGCAGGCTGTGGGCTACTTTAGACACATTTAATAAAAGTTTTACCTAAAATGGATAGTCTATACTTATATATCTAGGCATAACCTTAAAAAAAACATTGAACATTAAAACATAATTTTTAGCCTGCAGAGAAACTATCAGTATTGTTTTGGATCTTTGGAGGAGGATTTCAGATGGGAGGTGCTGATAAAGCTTCATTCGGTCCAGACCATTTTATGGAAGAAAATGTGATCTTAGTTACAGTCAACTACAGGCTGGGACCATTCGGTTTTCTGTCAACTGGCGATACAGTAATTCGTGGCAATGCCGGCTTAAAAGATCAAGTTTTCGGTATGAAATGGGTGAAAAATAATATCGCTTCGTTCGGTGGAGATCCAGAAAAAGTTACTATTTTCGGAGAAAGCGTTGGTGGGCAGTCTGTTGGACTTCATTTGATAAGCAAACAATCTGCAGGTAAATATCAAGATCTAAAAACTAATAAGATTTTCTAATAGAGTAGCATTTGTGTGGAGGATCTCTCACGACCCGCGGGTGAGGCGTAACATGTGACGTCGATTGGCGACGGGCCCGGGTTTTCTTCACCCAAATTGTCCTAATATCGTTGTTTTGTTGCACTATTGTGTGGTTTGTTATCTCGGTGCTTTCCAAGTTTTTCTCATTTGCTGTACTCGGGAGGTATACGACACCATGTCCAATTTTTACAAAAAGTTAGGTAACTATGTAGTTTTATTCATAAAATTAAACTATTTTGTGGGGCATATACAACACCAAGTCCAAATAGTTAAGGTAGCTGAGAAACAGCGTAGACTTTTCACACTATGTGCATTTTTATTCAGACACCAAGGTAATAATATTTGTATGCCTCGGATCTTTAGTAATATCTTTAGAAACATATTTAGAGGAATAGAACACTATATAATCACTTGGTGTTATATGCCTTCAACTAGATCTATATAATAGTAGGGGGGGGGGGGATTACACATAATGTTAAACGCCAGTATGACTATCCTATATTATTTGGTCTATTATTACTTTTCCTTTTACCAAAATGCATACCATTTCCATTTAATATACTTCCTAATTTTTTGTAAAAATTGAACATAGTGTCGTATGCCTTCCGAGTACAGATTATGGCTTATAATTTTAGTATAGAACACTATGTCCATCAAAATACAAATTATGATAATTAAAATTAAAAAAAAATTTTTTTTACAAAGAAACACTAAATAATTAATACTTTGTGTAGTGAAAGTAAGATAATACATTCATAATTCAACGCTAACCTCAAAATTACGTTCAACTTAATTGTTTTAACTAAATATCCACAAATCGAGCTGATGACACATAGTGTCGTATGCAATGATCTGCTATCTACTATAGATGCCGCACGCCATTCATAAACGCTATTTAAATCTGCTGACAAAATCGTTTGTAGGAGAGAGGAGGTGAAGACTTAGAGGGGACCGGGAGTGGGGATTACGTTGTTCCCGTTAGAATTTTACCTCGTTACTACGCGCTATCATATGGTCACAGTTGCGTCTCGTTTCAGGGTTCACAATAAAATATAATTAATATAATGATCTAATCTGAAATCGAATATTTTATAACTTTTGTGAAAAAAAGGGTTTGTAGAACAGTAAAGTTTAATGTATGATTAAAAAAAGGGTCCGCGGAGCAGTAAAATTTAATGTAAGTTAATTACTGTTTGTAATAATTATTATAAGGGAAACTTTGGATAGCTATAAATTGAACATTATTTGGTAAACTGAACTCACCTAAAAATAATTACACTAGGTAAAACACGGTTCATAAGGTTTTATTGAAATTAAAAAGAAATAGGTTTACAACAGCCAAGTTCTTTTTACGTTACTTTTAAATAGCGAAGCAAGGCACAACAAAGATTTTTTCTTCCCCCTTGCCGCGGTCAAGGATGCCCCTCTCTATTTCCCATACGAACTATACGAAGTTGTTCGTAAAGTTCCTTTAACAACTTAGCTCAGCAAAGATATTTACTTTGTTTAGCTGTTTAAAGGGAGCAAATGGAAAGTATTTATTAACTTGCAATGATTGACTATGGGTATGGCCCGAAAATGGTATTGATAACAGAAAAAAAAGGTCAATTTCGGACCACGGTTTTCTGAAATGTGATCATTTAAGTGTCAAAATGCTCATTGGCATTAGAAGCCTGGTTACTGGTTTTCCTGTTACTTGTCATTATGAACTTTTTTTGTTATAAATTTGTTTCCAAATGTTTGAATGGTAATTTATTATTTTTATGCAGAAAAACAATCTTAAAATAATGGTAAGTAAGTGTATTAGCATTCCTCTAAATAATCAATCTATTAAAAATTGGAGGTTATGTTTTCAACCAACACGGTGATTAGTTAAATTTGTTAAAAATGTTGGTCTAATATTAAAAGCTATAAAGTTAATATTTACACACTAACAATATACGGTTACATATTCCTATAAAAGTAACGCATCGGAATAAAACCAGCATATAAAAATAATGATAATAATAATCGTATATGGCTTTATTTTCAAGTAACTAAGTATAGTTTATTACAGGAATTAACTTTACATATCCAAGTAAATGATTTGCAGGAATGCAATGCTTATAATAAAAATATATTTCCTAGATTATTTTACACATGCAGAAAAGAGACATTGGCCATGGAGAGAATTTGAAAATTGAAATTGTTTATGATAAATTATTTAAAAATTAAGTTGCGATAAATGTTTGCATGCATTCAATAATTTTTTACATTTATACGTTAAATATTACAATTTTATGCCAAAAATGTAAAGTATTAATTATTTTCGCCATCTACCCACGCCTATGGCGGCCTATGAATAATTAATCGTAACCTACAAATAACCCAACTTTTTATGTACTCACCTATGAAAATTAACTGCAGAATTATTATATTCCGCATTCTTGCACACTTCACACCTGCGACCCATCTTAATAAGTCTTCAAAAAAATCACAAAACAATAAAAACACAGCAATTATTACACAAAACCGAAACAAACTTTAAACAACTTTCAAAGAACGACCAAACTAAACCCTTTATTTCTCTGTGGACCCAACGTCAAGGAAATTGTGAATGAACAAAGGTCACGCCCCCCTCTGACCAATAGGAACGCAACCTCTTCTTCTTTGCCAAACTGCATAATCTTTAAGTCTATGGGTTTTAGACAAAGATTTAAATTTACCACATACGTTATATTTTTTCTCTTCTGGAAAAAGGTAAACCTATAGATTTATGGCTTTAGAGATGAATATATTTATGGGTATTATGAAAAATTATTTCGATTTTTGAAATTGTAGATTATTTGTTCTCAATAAAAGACGTTTAGTATTATTACTATCATTATTGTGTTAATACCTACTTTTAGGAGCATACGTTTGGCAAACAAAGTGGAGGGGCGCAATTGGTTCCAGGAGTTACTTCAGAATGGAATACGATTTTGTCAATAGATTCATTTGTTATTGCTTCATCTATAGCTAGCAGATCATTGGTCGTATGCCTCCCGAGTACAGTATTATTATAAACAGTTTGGGAAGGGAACGTCCCGGTTTATTAATTATGCAGTTAAAACAACATTCAACTATAACTTATTAAAACATATTACATACATTTTTACCAAAAAATACAGATTAACTGGACAGACACATGTTTTTAGAAGTTTGACGCCGTTAACTGACCTATTTTTGCACTTGCGTGCATTCTGTTTCGCCACGTGCAGGCAATTTTGTGCCTTGAATACTCAAAAAGGGTTTATTTTACTTTTAATTATCTAAAATTTTATTTTTATATACTTACATAATATACAAAGCCTTTGACCGTGTCTGGCACGAGGGGCTCCTAAGTAAACTGCGTTCTTATGGTATGCCCGGTCGATTTTGTTCATGGTTGTCTAGCTTCCTCAAGGACCGTTCTCTGCAAGTGGCGATTGACGGGTTTCTCTCAGACACCTTCACCATCAATGCTGGTGTTCCTCAAGGGTCCATATTATCCCCCACTCTCTTCTTACTGTACATTAACGACCAGGGTTGGACGAACTTTTTGAAGTGGCCCGGGAAATTCCAGTCTAGCGGCCCACACATTGATGGATTTATGGGAGCTGTAGCCCTCCCCCCCCCGCGCGTGCGTTACTTCGCACCTTCCTTGTACCTTAGTTAGGAGGTTAAGTGTTTGGGGAGACTCCTATTATGTCACAATAGGGAGGGTAATTTGTCGCAAATCGGGTTTTATTTAGTTATAGAAAATAACTATTTTATGTCATAATCGGATTGTTTGTCGCTTTTCGGGTTTTAATTATGAAAAACTACTAATTAGGTATTAAAAGTAATTAGGTTTTTGGCGCTGGATTGGTTGTTTTTACCATGCACACACTGAGAATAAAAATCATATAAAAATATATCCATAAAGTTAAGTTTAAACACTATTTTACATAGGTATGCCGCTTGAAAAAGAACCAAATTTCAGAAACAAAATTTTTTTTTTAATAAAAATTAAAATATTAAATGAAAATATTAAACTTAACAGTTTTATACTCTAGACAACTATTTTCAGTATTAAATAAGCAGGAATATTTTAGAATTTTTTGAAGTACCGTACAGACGCAAAAAAAAATCGTATCAAAATCGGTAGGTCGGAATCGGCCCACCAACCAACGGGCCGATCGGCCCACCGGGAATTTCCCGGTGTCCCGGTGGGTTCATCCAACCCTGTTAACGACCTTCGAGCGAAAACAGAAAATCCAATATATAGCTTTGCTGACGACAACACACTTATCTCATCTTTTACTTTGAAATCTCAAACATCGGCTGCTGAAGCACATCTTCGCAGACAACATGAGGTATCACGCCTCAATAAAGACCTGGAAGAAATTTTTTCTTGGGGTGACAATAACAAAGTCGAATTTAACGCTCAAAAAACACAGGCAGCAGTTTTCTCTAAGAAGGTTAACATTGCAGAACCCGATATCGTTATGGCAGGACACGCAATTCCACTGACTTCGTCTATTAATTTGCTGGGTGTCAACCTGGAGGGAAATATGTCTTGGCATAATCACGTTGTGGTAATCGCCAGGGTAGCTTCTCAGAAGCTCGGTATACTTTTCCGTACCAAAAAGTTGTATACACCTCAACAACTTTTGACACTCTATAAAGCCCAGATTCGACCATCACTGCTCTCATATCTGGAGTTCTGCACCGAAGCATACCCTTCGATTGTTGGATTCCATCCAAAGGAGAGCCGTTCGTCTAATCGGCGACCACCAGCTGACTAAGAACCTCGACAGCTTAGAACATCGAAGACAGGTTGGTGATTTGACTCTCTTCTACAGATATTTCCATGGCAAGTGTTCGACAGATATTGCCCGCTCGATTCCTCCTAGAGTAATGCATAGCAGAAACACACGACGAACCACTGCCGCCCATCCCTATGTGGTTCAACTTAGTACACCCCGAACATCATTGTTTCAGAACTCTTTCATTTGGAGGACGCCATCTTTGTGGAACGGCCTTTCTGAGACCGTGTTTCCAACCGAATATAACCTCCAATGATTCAAGAAAAACGTGAATCGCTTTCTTCGCACACGCACCGCTTCCAGAGCGCCTTAAAGGATTTTTCCTATAGTGCTTGTGCTCGATCATAAAAAAAAATACAACCCTAAAAACATTATTCAAATTTAAAGGCAATGGCGCGAACCGCAATGGGCACCGTAGTCGTTCGTTTTCGTGTCCAGTGACGCACGCGTATTTGTAATATGAGTACTATTCTTTTGGTCATGTGTGAGTTAAGTGTTAGCAGCACTGTATCAGATTTTAACTTTAGAAACACTGTTGAAAATCGTTTCAAAAGGATGCGTTTATTATACTGACATGGTAATGGTAATGATAAAAACCCGTATGTACTTAGAGCTTTCTTAACAATGGCAATGTGTCTAGTGTCACCAGTAAAGTCCGCATCATATGGGATTTTTTTTATTAATAGCTTTATCCAAAATTAGACTTTGGCATCAAGTCCTGCTTCGATCGAGATGAAAATTTAGCAAAAAAATAGTAGTCACGTGATTCGTATTATCTGTCAATTGTTTTCCAAAACATAATTCAAAAATGAGGTTATTTCTGAAAATATCGAAAAAAGTTATTAGAAAAAGTTTTTTTTAATGCAGTTTCTAGCCCACATACAAAATTTCAGCTGCATAAGATAATTTTGATTTTTTACCTATATTTTGTAAATTGCACCACTTTTGCGAAATAAGACTCAACGCAACCTACATAAAACTTCTTAGTTTTGACAAAGCTTTGTTTCAGATACATTTTCTTTAAAGTAGCGCCATATTAAATGCGTGTTTTTCTACAAAATTAAAATTAGGCTATTAAAATTTGGTCGCATGTGATGCACAGTTTATTTGTTTTGGACCCTGTATAAGGTAACTTAATAAAATAAGTATTTTTTAAAACGTAGTTTGTGTCTGAAAGTAAAAAAATAAAAAATAAAGTAAAGGGGTTTTAAATTAAATCGTTGAAAATAGATAAACTTTACGTTAAGTTAAACTAAAATTTATTTTCCACTTAATGAACACTTTACTGATGACACTGTGTTCTTTTTTGTCCTAATATTAAGGTGTATTACTTTCAGATACAAACTACGTTTACAGAAATACTTATTTTTTGAAGTTACCTTATACAGGGTCCAAAACAAATAAACTTTGCATCACATGCGACCAAATTTTAATAGCCCAATTTTGATTTTGTAGAAAACACACATTTAATATTGCGCTACTTTAAAGAAAATGTATCTGAAATAAAGCATTGTCAAAACTAAGAAGTTTTATGTAGGTTGCGTTGAGTCTTATTTTGCAAAAGTGGTGTATATAATTTATAAAATATAGGTAAAAAATCAAAATTATCTTATGCAGCTGAAATTTTGTATGTTGGCTAGAAACTGCATTTAAAAAAACTTTTTCTAATAACTTTTTTCAATATTTTCAGAAATAACCCCACTTTTGAATTATTTTTTGGAAAAAATTAAAATTTGACAGATAATTAATGCGAATCACGTAACTACTATTTTTTTGCCTAATTTTCATCTCGATCGAAGCAGAACTTGCAGCCAAAGTCAAATTTTGAATAAAGCTATTAGTGGTGACACTATATTATATAGTCAAGTTCTTAAATGCCATTAGCAACAAAGTCAGTCGGAAATATTATTGTTACATCTAAGAAAATTTAGTTAAAAAGGGTTCCAAATACATCCACTTATCTAACAAAAATAACTGGGTTGCCATTGGTAAATGAATTTAGTTATTTTTAAAAGCAATTAATTATTAACGTTCCAGGTTTATTTAGGGCTGCTATTATTCAAAGTGGTTCAGGAATGACAAACTCTACTGCTACTTTAAATCCTCAGATTTACACTTTTCGTTTAGCTAGTTTAATTTCTGGTGGCAATTACGGAAACGACACGAAGAAACTGGCAGAATTTTTGAAAAGTTCTACCTCTACGGATATTATGATTGCTGTTAGTATGATAACAGGAAAAGACGTAAGTATTATAAAACCTTAATCTTAATTTGCATTTGCGTATGCGCTGTTTTAGATCATCCCACAAATAACGTTCGATGAGGTTAATATCGGTTGATTGTGCAAAGCTATGAAGCTGCTATCGTACATTATAGATTATCCATTCTCGGACCATCTTTGCGGTACGTTTAGGATCATTGTCAGGTCAGTGTTGGAAACGGTACCATCTTTCGAGTCCCTTTTTCTGGACACTTTCTTTCAAATGCTGTATTCTTCTTTCTCCAAACTTTAGTTCTGATATCAGACCTAAAAAGATTGATCTTAGTTTTACTAAAGATGACTTTCCGAAAAGTCAGGAGGCTTCGAAACGTGTTCACTAGCAAACTCTAACTGTTTTCTGCGATTAATTTCCGAAATAAACGGCTTCTTTCTGGCTACACATCATAGACAATTACCTTTAGATTAGCAAACAATATCCAAATCCATACAGGGATAGGCATGCGCACTGCAAAATTCTCATTTAACGAATAGAAGGATAGACAGGTCCGGGCTTTCAAATTTAAAATGTCTTACTAAACGCTTAATGCTGGGGAGCACAGATTTTAAGCCCGTAATATACGAGCCATGTTCTAATTCAAGAAATTATTGAAACGCCCCAGATCCGGGGCTGTTTTTCGAGTAAAAATTTCCATAAAATTTCTTAAGGGTAAAGTAAAAATAAGTAATATTTTAGGTTCAATAATATGTGCAGAGGAACCCTCGTTTTATAAGAGCTTAAAAGTCACAAAAAGCGTAAAATTTTACCCTCCTATTGACAAAACGATTCAGGGCAGGTCAGATTATTTAGTTTTAGAAAAGCTACGCAACGCTTTACTAAGCGAAAAGTGGGGGCGAGTTTATAAAAGCGATCAAAACGACGCGCAAGAGGAGAGTCGATATTTCCCAATCACAAGTTAAGGTTGTTACGCTGCCAGTTTTCTTCGGGTGTATTCGGGTGTTTGGGTTTGTTCGCGCCAAATAAAAATCTAAATATTCTTTTACTTCAAAAAAAAATTACACAGACCTTTTGTTTAGGTAACTTGTAATAGATGTTGTTTTGTCTCCCTGGGATGTCATACCCCATACTGGAGTGTGTTTGCTCCATTTTGTTTTTTGAGTCTTTTCACTTTCACACTTTAGTAACAGTAATTTGCATTGTTGTTGATTCCAATGTGATGGCGCTGCGGCTACTTGCTATTTTCTTAAGCAAGGTTCAAATGCACTGCAGTGTTATCATGGAGTTGCTTCGGGTTGTGGCATTCTGATGAGTTCCTAACAAGGACGAAACAGGTGTCAATGTCTACTCGGCCCCAGGGAGTTCATTTGTTTGGCATCCCTGTATACTTCAATGCAAAATATAGGTTTTTTCATACTTAAAGTCCTCTAGCCGAGATTGTTTTTCACTGTATATCTTATCTTAACATATATAAAACAAAGTCGCTGTCACTATCTGTGTGCTTAAATCTTTAAAACTACGCAACGGATTTTCGTTTTTTTTTTAATAGATAGAGTGATTGAAGAGGAAGGTTTTTATGTATAACTAGCGACCCGCCCCGGCTTCGCACGGGTGCAATTTCAGAAAGTGGCATGCCGGGAACTAATATATCGGGTTTGTTCGTTTTTGTATTTATACCAGCGGGTTGCAACACATTCCGGGTACACCCTAGTATTATATATATATACAGGGTTAGGAAAAATTACCAGAACGGTCGATTATTTCAAAATATACAGGGGTTATCAAAAAACGTCTTATATAAAAAATGTAGGACTGTAAACTAATACATATCGGTGATAAATTGAAATATACAGGGTCGCCCACAAAGTTGTGGAGAATGATAGTTATATTTTTATTAAATGGAACACCCTGTATATTTTTACATTTTTCAGTTCCACATAAAATTATAATTATTTTTTATTAAATGCATTATTAGTCTCTATTAGAGCAAAAAGGCGTACATGTCCCTATCTTCAATTTTTAATATCTTCCCAAAAAAATCAACTTCCGGTTAAACCGGATGTAACACGAAAGCAGGAAATATAGTTGTTCCGGTTTAACTTGAAGTTGATTTTTTGGGAAGATAATAAAAATTGAAGATGGGGACATGTAAGCCGTTTTGCTCTAAGACGTACTATTAGAAAGTTAGAAGCTGTCAAAGTTCAAAAATGTTACTTTTCGAGAGTCAATATCTCGGAAACTATGAAGTATAGACTAATAATGCATTTAATAAAAAATAATTATAATTTTATGTGGAACTGAAAAATGTAAAAATATACAGGGTGTTCCATTTAAAAAAATGTAACTATCATTCTCCACAACTTTGTGGGCGACCCTGTATATTTCAATTTATCACCGGTATGTAGATTTTTAACATCCCTACATTTTTTATATAAGACGTTTTTTGATAACCCCTGTATATTTTGAAATAATCGACCGTTCTGGTAATTTTTCCTAACCCTGTATATGTAAAACCGTATCCGATAGCCCCTCAAAACAGTGACTTTTATATTTACAGCAAAATGCTTGGCCGGTCGTTGAAGTTGAAGGAGATGAGGCGTTTTTATCTGAATATCCATATGTTTCGTATGAAAATCAAAATATCAACCCAGTGCCAGCAATTATGGGTATTTGCTCAGAGGAAGGCCTTATTAATGGTAAGCAAAAATAAATTGTTATTAGTTTAATAGGGTCCTAATTAAACACCAATACCCTTTTAATATTATCATAAGAAATATGATAGAAATCCATTTTACATCGGGCACATTTTACGCGTCGTTTTATGAAATTAGAAAAACTAAGGTAGGAAGTAAATTTCCAAAAGTGACAAACCCGTCTGATGATAATAAATGTTTTGAGGTTATGTTACGACAGACATAAATGGAAGTTGCTCGCTTATATTATGAAAAATTTCCAAATTGGCCATCTATAACTCAAAGGACAATTAGTAAAAGAGAAAAGCATTTTTGCCAGCTTGGACATGTAAAGCAGATAAAAAAAGCTGCCAATGCAATAAGTGAGGATATCAAATTAGATAGTATGCTTGAGTTTGAGGAAATCCCACATACTTTTATTCGAAAAATAGCCCCAATGTTAGATGTCAGCCATTCATCGATTATTCGAACATTACAAGAAAATAAAATGTATCCCTATAAAATGATACCTACTCATGAGCTTATGGAAGATGATTTTGATAGGAGAATGAATTTTTGTGAACAACTAATGGCAATGTTAAATAACAATGTGATCCAATTAGAACATGTTTTGTTTTCTGATTACTACACCTTTACACTTCACGGTCATGCTAATCGTCAGAATTGCTGCTATTCAAGTAGTGACGATTTATTTTTACTTTATCACTCGTAACCCGCTCTGTAGAGTAGCTAAAGGAAGAAGTCTTCATTAAAGCAGGCCTGCTGGAAGAAATAGAAGTGTCAGGTAAGGACTTTTACAGGCGCGTCTTTCTTGTTAATATTTTATTCTCATCAACTTATTGATTATCGAAGGCTTAACTACATCCGCATATTTACATAATATTTCATACGATTTCAATTTCACTAGGATTAAAGTGGCAATGATATGGAGGAAGTCTTAAACTCTATGTCCATGTTGTCATGGTAGTTTGTCCAACCTATTAAAATAAAATTGAAATAATTAAAAAATAAAAAATACGGCGCTTTCCAGATTACTAGTAACGTTTGGGTGGGAGATGCTGCTTCAGTATTATTTAGTTCTGACCCTTCATTACAAATGGTAAAAGCTGAATTTGTCTTTATTCTAACCACGCAATTAGTAATCTTTTTGACCAACTTGTATTTAGAATTGGACTAGAACGATAGAAGGCGTAATAATAAGCGACGGTTTATCCAACTTTGGTAACAATTTTTCTTCAAACTATTTCTCGAAGTTTTCACTGTTTATCAAATCATGATAATTTCAAATCAGACTTGAATATCAAACTTGCATTATCCACAAATCCATTTTCTGAACCAGCATGTAGAGTAATATACAGTACTCTGACGATTTTTTAACCATATGCCACATTCGAATAAAAGTCCCTATACTGAATATCTAGGTTTCATCAAAAACAGGTTTTAAGAAAAATTGAGAGTTAAATTCTACTTGTTTTGGGCTATATGGGGTTGCTCTATTAAAAAAACGCCCATTTGATACAGTATATTTACGCCATTTAACTTAATAAATTTTAACAGTCCGCTGATGAACCAGTGGATATTTCAACACCATCAATGATTTTAAAGTCTAGTTGTATTGAGTGAATGGTAACGGGTTTACCTGCTCTATACATCCCATAAATATGCTCTCTTATGGTATGTTCATGAATTTCGTGAAGTTGTCTACCACGGGATGACAAAATACCTACATTATTGCGATTCTTAAAATCTACATCCTTGTCTATCGCCTTTGCCCTAATTCGTTGGATCGTTGAAAACGAAACTCCCAAAGCATCAGAAACTCTCTAAAATAGATAGGCATTGACAAAAACATTGCCATATATTTTTCATGTTTGTTATTTTTTGTTTACACAATTCCAGCTTTATTATATCTACTTACCTCGTAAACTGCGTTAAAGGGTAAACGAGTCTTTCCGGCATCACTGTCTCTTTGAAAATATTGAAATAATTTTAAACTTAATGCTTGTTCCTTTTCACAATACCGTGCATTTTTGAAATAATGTTAATTAATAATGTCAGTGTCAGAAATGATAATAAAACTTTTTTGACTGATAAAATTATACCACAATTATTATTGACGCAAATTTACTATCTCATCTAGTTCATGAATGTTAGAAAGATAAGCACTAGTCGTGACGTAACGATTAACGGTCATTGAACGGACTTTTATCACTCAATCATGATGGGACTTCATGACCTGAATAATATAACCGGAAAATAACATTGTGTATCCTTTTTAGAAATTTCTTCGATAATATTTTACAACATGCCGAATGACTAATTAAAATCCGTTAAGACTTTTAAACTCAGTTAAAAAGTATATTATTATTTTTTAGATATGGACGGTCTACTAGACACTGCAACGTTATATGATAGAGATCCTAAAAAATTAATTCCATCAAATCTTCATCCAAATGCCAACGATGAAGACATTGTTGCTGCACAAATAAGAAGTATTTATCTTCAAGAAGGAACTACATTTTCAAATAACTTAACAGGAGTTGTAAAGGCAAGATTTTAAAACGTTTTAATAATAAATAATATTAATAATAATAATAATAATAATAATGAAGCTAGCCTTTGGGTCGATCTTCATTTCCAATAGACGATTAACGACCGACCTAATATATAAAATATACTAAACTATACTAATACTAAATAAATATCCAGGAATAAGAGGCGTCCAACGGTTTAACCTGTTCCGGAAAGGTAGCAACATGAGGACTTCTGGCATTTGTGTTAACCGGAAATTACTTTTTTCCCGGAAATTTAATAAAAATAGGCACAACTATCTTTTCAGGTCAAGATACCTTTAACACTTGTACCCGCCAACAAAAATTAATTGCCAATTGAATGAAAAAAAGGCTTTCACACTTTTATGGCCGTACACAGGGTTAGGCATGCCTTTACGCCTACCTGAAGAAGCAAGTCTGCGAATAAGTATGATATTATCATTTGTGTAGACTCAAAGACTTCATTCTAAACGAACGGCAGTCAATAAAATATCAATATTATGTAATTGAATAATTAAGAATTATATTTAATTAGCACCGCAATTGCATGTGTGATTTTCTGTTTTACATTTTCACAGTACACCCACAGCGTCATTTTTAGTTTTGGCCATGTCCTCCTTGGTTTTCACTTTCCACAAACATGGATTTTCCCAATAATTCTATAAATACTGATTTTCTCTTGTAGTGGTAGTTTTTATTATAAATTATTATTTTATGTAACAAAGAACAACAGTAAAATCAGTGGTAATTACAATAACACTAATATAAAATTAAGGCTTGGCACAGGCACACAGACGTGTACACACGTTAAAACCTGCTTGCGAGCTTTATCGAAAAATCAGGAACGACCGGATCGCTTCAAACCGCACCAAGTAGCCGGAACCGAACAAACCCGAACACCATCAGTTCAGCATAAACACGATCGCACTTACTCACGAGCTCCTTTATGTAAAGTATTTGTTACAATAAATGGTTGACTCCGTTTAACTACCTGGGACGTTTTGCAAGAGCTCGGCCATAAAACTGCAAATAAACTATCGGTCAGGGTCGGATTATAATTTGTAATTATAGCAGGTAATATTTAACTATCTTGTGCTTTGATTTGATATGTATTATTCATTTAGGATATTTCATGTCATTAAATAATATATTATTAATAACGAATTAAATATCTAAACTTCTACCCTGTAGTGTATTTGCTTGTTGATTGTGTATAACAATGGGATTAAACCGGTAGTTTTATTGCAGTTAATAAGTCGATACCATTAGGGTGAAAAATACTTTACAGGTAGGTACGAAGCATGCCTGACACCGTGTGTATGGCCCCAACAGCATGCATGTCCTTTAATGACCAAAAAAAAATAAAAATTGTATATCTCCAAATAATTAGAAGGTTAATATAGTTTTCAATTATTATACACTTTTGTCCATTATCGCAATCCTGTGTCCTTTGTTAAAGCGGCATTTTTCGTATTTCTTGAAAGTCATGTCTGTCCTTTATATTAATTATTTAACAGCACGAATACTAATTAAATCTAAATTAGTTTCAGAGCGACAACAATTTTGCCAGGGCTTTACTAAAAAATGCCGAACTTTATTCTAAATATGCTCCTGCAGTATACTTGTACCAGTTTGCCTATTCAACAACTCCGGCTATTATTGATGGTAAGCTTCATCTATATAAAAAAATGTATATTGTTGCCTAATGCACGTCTTATTACTCTCTTTTATCTGTAGAAGCAATTTAAGAAACAGAATTATAAGATACCAGGTGTGATTGAAATGACTTAAGATATTTAATTGGGTGTACTCTTTGGGTGTCCTTGAGAAACACCATACTTTTATTCGACCATTTAAAAAGTTGAATTAGCACCCCTAAAATAAGATCGAAAAAAAAATCCCATGGAAAAGAATCAACGAAGATTGGATCTTCATTGAAAAGCCTAACATTCTCGAGTAACAGAGACGGAATAATCCAATAGCCTTTCGAGTGAGAGAGGCGGGAAAAGCAATATCGATTTTTAGTCTAACTTGCTCTAACATTATGCTCAGTTCCAGAAAGGCAGTTTAGTAATACCAGTAAAAAGCAAGGTTAACAGACGGGTTTGTGTTGTGTATTGTAAATGCGGAAAAAGTTTAAGTCGTAGAATGGGTTTATAATAATTTGTTGATATTTATTATGATTGCCCATTTTGTAGCCATCTTTAATGTTTAAGAAGGTTTTAATTTTAATTTAGTATAAAGCTTAACTGGAAACTTAACACGTGTTAATTTGAAATATTAAGCCAGTAGTGGCACCACATACCAAGAAATTAAAAGGTGAATTTTCTCGCTCATTATAAAAATGTGACATTTATAAATGTTTTTCTACGACGTGCTTTCACATCAAGAGTTACGGTTTATATATTAAGTAAATTCCATAACACCCTGTATAGTGGAAACTTTTTTACTAAACAAAAACCTCATGATGTATATAATTTTCATACAATATTTTTTAAATGCTAGATGCACTCCACTTTTTTAAAACTTGATAATAAAAAGGGGCTGCCCCCGTTCTCGCTACTGGCCTTTCTTAACATTAGTGTACCGAACCGAAAATATATACGGTTTCAAGTTAGGGTTACTGCCCAATCCACCTACAAAATTTCATCCTTCTCCGTATTCTTTCTTGATTTCAATGCGTATCTTCTTGTGAGGAAAAAAAACTCGTTGTTTTAGCAATGATAATTTAAATCAATATTTTACAATATGACATCGAAAAATTATTGAATTATTAGCTGCTAATTTTCCCAACAGACTTAATAAATGAACAGTTAAAAGAATAGCAAAAAAAATTGAGACCTAGGTCACTGTTATTAAAAATAAATTTCCGTAGTATACTGTAGATATGAAATACAGGAAAATCAAATGAAACAAACGCCACATAATTAAAGACTAGTTGACTATTTCTATGCACTACAAAATCAACACTAATAAATTTCGCAAACGCACAATACAGAGTCTTTCTTAAGACTTATCCCAGGCCAATCCTAATTGCACCAGGCCCGGCCCTGGAGTCAATTAAAAAGGGTGCCTAACCTAAAAAAATGGCAAATGCCATAAACGTATCAAATATGGGTGGACCAACCTGCTCTTGATAACAAGGACAACATTTCTATGCAAAATAATGGTAAACAAGTAATATTGTTAAAATTGTTAATATTATGTTTGTTTGAAGGTGGTAGACAATGAAGTAATATCAAAATAATTACCTTGTCGGGCTTCTATTGTCTTTATTTTGTTACTTAACACAACGTTTCGGTTAGTTAGTATCTCTAACCGTTTTCAAGTGTAAACTAAATTATAATTCTAAGGCTACTGTCATAAATACTATCCATGTGCAATGAAGCTTGATGACTCCGCCTACGTGCTTATTGGAGTGTGAAGTTTGAGCTGTTGGTTTTGGACAAGAAGAGGCTTCCAGATATTGGGGATATCTATACTTGGTTTACTGAATATATGTGTATTTTGATTCATGAAAGCTGCTTCCTTAAATTTTCGTTTTTTTTTCCAGTGCTGTTCCGTGTCCAAAACCTTGGCTTCTGACCACTGTATATTATGTTGGTTAGTCCATACATGTTCTGCTATACCTGATCTCGAAGTTTCATTTCTTTGAGTATGTTTCAAATGTTCTTTAACTCGTACGGGAAGAGATCTTTTTGTTTCTTCAATATACGATTCGCCACACTCGCAAGGGATTTGATAGACCTCTTCCCGTACGAGTTAAAGAACATTTGAAACATACTCAAAGAGGTGAAACTTCGAGATCAGGTATAGCAGAACATGTATGGACTAACCAACATAATATACAGTGGTCAGAAGCCAAGGTTTTGGACACGGAACAGCACTGGAAAAAACGAAAATTTAAGGAAGCAGCTCTCATGAATCAAAATACACATATATTCAGTAAACCAAGTATAGATATCCCCAATATCTGGAAGCCTCTTCTTGTCCAAAACCAACAGCTCAAACTTCACACTCCAATAAGCACGTAGGCGGAGTCATCAAGCTTCATTGCACATGGATAGTATTTAAGACAGTAGCCTTAGAATTATAATTTAGTTAACACTTGAAAACGGTTAGAGATACTAACTAACCGAAACGTTGTGTTAAGTAACAAAATAAAGACAATGGAAGTCCGACAAGGTAATTTTTTTGTAAATATTATATCATGCTGTAGACCGTAATATACAACAATGAGGTTTTACGAAAATAAATGACAGGTACATAGCGATAGCCAAGACTATATACATTGAGATGTATTTATGGTAGCTTTCAAAGTGATTTGTTATATTTTAGGTGTAGAATCAGCAGGACATGGAGCGGAAATAAATTATTTATTTTATTCGCCTGGCCCCCACACAAATCCCAACATTCGAGATGATACCAGCACGTTAGTTCAAAAAAGAATAGTTAACCTCTGGGCTAACTTTGCCAAATTTTTGTAAGTATTTGAAATAGATTAAGCAACTTCAATTTAACACAGACGTTCCTTATAGATGGTATAGATAGGTCAGGGCTGTAGCCGGCTCAATCTTTAAACCTAGAGCTCACTGTTTTTTTTTACCAGGGTTCGTAATGTAAGATAAAAAAAAAACGTCCTCAATTAAGATTACTTGTAACGTTTGTATGGGATATGCTGGTTCACTATTATCCAGATCTAATCTTTCATTGCAAATAAATAAACCGGAATTTGTCTTTGTTCTAACCATGCAATACGTAATCGTTTTGACCAACTTGTATTTGGAATTTTTTCATTAGCCCAGAATAATAGGTGGTATCCATGATAATAAGCGACGGTTCTTCCAAGTTTGGCAATCATTTTTCTTTAAACAATTTCTCAAAAGTTTTCACTATTCATCGAATCATGATAATTACCAGATTTCAGGCCAGATTTGAATATTAAACTTGCATTATTCACAAATCCATTTTCCGAACCAGCATGTAGAATACCGTACACCCTTTGACGATTTTTTAACTGTATAAGGAGTATCATCTTGCCAACGTCGCCTAAAAGCCCTTTAATGTATATCCAGGTTTCATCCAGAAAAACATGTTTTACGTGAAATTGAGAGTTTGGATGACAAAATAGCTACATTATTGCGATTCTTAAAATCTGCAGCCTATTCCCTTTGCCTTAATTCGTTGAATTGTTGAACACGTCACTCCCAAAGCATCAGAAACTCTCTAAAACAGATAGGTATTTATAAAAACATTGTCATATATTTTTCCTGTTTTCACAATTCGTACTTAACTCGTAAACAGCGTTAAGGGTAAAAGAGTCTTTCCGGCATCACTTTTTCTTTGAAAATAATCAAATAATTTTAAAATTAATGCTTGTTCCCTTTTACAATACCTTGACTTTTTCAAATAATATTGATTAAAAAGGTCACTGTCAAAAATGACAAAAAACTTTTTAACTGGTATACGACATTCGTCATTGACGCAAATTTAATATCTCACCTAGTTCACGAATGTTAGAAAGATAAGCACTAGTCGTGACGTAACGGTCAGCGGTCATTGAACTGACTTTATTATGTCTCTTATATATATAATCTTAGATCACAGCAATGCAGGATGCTAAAATACTTCAGAGAAAACTTTTTTTTATAGTTCTCAATTAAAAAGTTGCATATTGTTGAATGATTGATATTATAAATTTTTACAGAAATCCAACTCCTGAAAATAGTGAATTACTACAGAATGTGATATGGCCGTCAGTCACTCCCAGCAATATGCAGTATTTAAATATGAACGCTTCCCTAGAAGTCCGACAAGATCTAAAAGGAGATATTTATCGACAATGGAATGAAACCTATTACAATTATGGAGCTAAACCTTTTATAACTTTTTAGAAAATAAAAATATTTAAAAATAAAATCAAATTTAAATTAATTCTAGAAATACCCTTTCTTTCGCTGAGTACCTTATAATATTACATTATCGGTATCTAGGTATAAAATGGTTGATAGGCCTTTTTACAATTTATCTTTAACAATGCAAAGTAATTCTTATAGCCTGTTTACTTTAGGTGTAATGACTGCATGCAATTAAATGGTATGTTTTCTATAACTGTAAAAATAACTGACTTTTTCGTTGCTATGGATGCACAAAACACCTCTTTGACCGTAAAAAAATAGTTATTTGTTTCACTAGGCAGAAAAGCACAAGATTTAATGCCGCGGCTGGTGTTTCATAGACGAGGCGCAGCCGAGGCTAGGTTTCCAGCCAATATTATTTTTTCACGGCTAGAAAATTGTATTAATGTTTTCGTATAAATTCAAAAATTAATTTCAAAAACATTTTTAACTTTTTTTATAATCAAATATATATATTTGATTTTTTCTCCGAATAACATAGCAAAACATTTTCTGATGCGTTAATTACCTTCTTTATGTTACACCATTTACCAAACTGAGTGTACACTTCCTCATATTGTATTTTTGATTTAGCGGCAAAAGATTCGATACAATCATCTTCGCCGCATCCGTTATTCCTCGAGGTGTCTGACTATCTATCAGACATTATGGTACTGGACAAACTTGAGCAAAATATTGTAAATTTCTTGAGACGAAACACGAAAAACGATAAATTTGACAATCAACAAAGACAATTGCAGGTTTTCATGGTAATCCGAACAGGTTTAAGAAAAAATACCTTAAAAGCTATGAATTTTAACTTTTAATTTTTGTTCTAAACACTATAAATAGTTAATGAAAATAGTCTAATATCCATAATTAATAAAATAGTTATTAGCAAACAGTTGTATAAAAAATGTTGTTTGCATTTTGCACGGAAAAGTGTTTTTATGGCACACTTCATTGAATTTTTAACCTGGACCTAACAGTCTCAGTAAAAATTGACAATTTCATGTGCCATTAGAAAAACACTTATTTTGCGAATTTATAAAATAAACGGTCACCAACTAAAACTAATGCAACCAAGATCACCCTGTTAGCTTTTAGTTATAAAGTCGATAAAACAGACCAACTATTTACTGTGCGTGGGTGCTGCGCGAAGTCGGCGATACTATAACTTGACTGCCTTGGCTGTAAATTTATATCACGCAGTAAAATATTTTTGAACTAACAACTTCGGGAACCGAACGGCGCGGCGCAGCGCCGGTCGACGACCAAACAATTCCGATATTAGTCCGGGAAATATCCATTGGTACCCGAAAATATACGTAATGATGATTATTGTACCATTATTTTTATGGTACTTATAGTAGTAGTTAATTATTATTTTTAATTAAGTCATAGTAGAAAAAGTTTATAATAATACATTTGAAATTTAATTTTATAGCTTTTAACGTCGTGTCGTAAGTATTTTAAAAGGAAAAATATTATTTAAAACGTTGAAAGATACCCTAAAAAATGTACTTTCACCCTTAAAGGACCTTTTTAACAAATAATAATTAAATGAGACATTTTATTAAGTAAATTAACTAAGAACTTACCGGCTAGCTTATTGTTTAGACAAAAGGTTCAGTAAAAAAAACACATTTTTATTTAATTTGCAACTCGACTTTCACTGAAACCGTCTTCTCTCGCATCGTTTCGTCTCCGCTGCTCACACATTTCATCTATCGATGCCTGCTGGCCGGCCAGCCAAAAATTATTCATTTCTTATCGGCAATTTTTTAGCTGTACTACCTTAAGCGGGCACAATTTAAGGTGCCCTACGACACTTTAAGCTTAAATTTATTATAATTTGTGGTATGCTTCATACTATTTAATTTATATAGGGTTTTGCCCCATTTCTTTTTGAGCTTTTGAGCACACCTTTGCATGAACTGTTGAATGAGACCTCATCTAATCGCTTTATGCTTTAATTTAGTTTAATTCTTGATATACTTTATTGTATTTAATTTTTATAGGGTACTTACCCCATTCCTTATTGACTCTTTTGAGTATATATTTATATTTACTGTTTATTGAACATATTTATAATTACTGTCTATTGAAATATTACCTATTTTTAATAGAATATCTCACGAATTTTATTGTGATTTATTTAGGTACTTCGTGTACATTTAATATCGATCTCACTCATAATTCTGCATTTTTTCTCTATCTCTTTACTTTTCTCTTTATCGAGATCTTCTCTCGATTGGCGCCCAATATAAAAATCTGGAAAATAGAAAATAAGAACCTCACGACCTTTGGCTCTCTAAACGACCATACCTGAGTTTCTGGAGCACCCAAGTGACATTATAACAATCAAAAATATAAATATTATTTTTCTACTACTGTATAAATAAATTAACTTTCGGGCCCTAGCAACACAAAAGAAAACGAAAGTAAATGTTACCTGAATATTATCCGTTGCTAGCTACGAAAGTAATACTTTCGGTGCCAGGACAAAAAAAAATCGAACTGACAGACTCTGACAGTACTCAAGTAACTAGTTGTCAACAATACTTAAATAACTAGTTGTCAACAATACTCAAATAACTAGTTGTCATGGATTATTTTATAGGTGAAAAAAATCATTTATTTTATCATTTTAATTTGAATAAAATCAAAGTTTATTACTTAATAATATATTGATCAGAGAACAGTAGTAGAAAAAATTTAATACATTACACGATTCGAAAGCCTTTTTTGGTGGTCGGAGGTATTAAATCTCCTCGGCTTTGCCTCGGCAATTCAAAAACCTCCTTACACTAAAAAATTAACTTTCGCATCTGGTAATGTAAATAACTATTTATTATTATTTGAAATTTAATGAACTTATTTACTTAATATTTTAATCAAATCTATTCAGAGTTTTAAGTGCACTTACTTAGGGTACGGTTCTTGCATTTTTATATTAAAAAAATTAAGTAATAAGTAATCAATCATTTATTATGTGATCAGAACAATGACATTTTTGACTGATTAAAAAAACTCTCTACTTTGTCGCGCAAGGGCAGAATGTATACATTTTTCTGGGTAGAGTAATAAGTTTTTTTTTTAAATCGAGTAAAAGGTGCGGAAAACATTCTGCCACAAATTCCTAAGGGAGAGAAAACAAAAACCTTGACATAATAGGCAGAAGAATTTTTTGTTTCCTTTAATTTTATTAGAACAATTCCCAGAGGCGTATCTACATAATAGAAAATTATAACATTTACAACTTAAAGTTGTCATTTAAAATAGTTATTTTTGTATTAAGTGCGCAAAATAGGTGGCACATAAGATTGTCAATTTTTATCGAGACCGTTAGGTCGAGGCTAAAAATGTAATCAAATGTACCGTAAAAACACTTTTGCACGCGAAATACAACATTTTTAATCCAACTGTTTGTTATTAACTATTTAATTAATTATATGGATATTATACTATTTTAATTAAATGTCTTAGATTGTAAGGTATTTTTTTCTTTCACCCATTCTGATTACTAAGAGAACCTGCAATTGTTTAAAGTTTATTGTTTGTCAAATCTGTCTTTTTTCGTGTCAAGAAATTTACAATATTTTGCTCAAGTTTGTGCACTACCATAGTATCGATAGTGAGACACCTCTAGAAATAACGGATGCGGCGAAGATCGGTGTATCAAATATCTTGCCAGCTATATCAAAAATACATTATAAGGAAGTGTACACTCAGTTTCTTAAATGTTATTTGAAGGAAAAATCGAAAATATATTTCTTGCCTTTCAGACCAACAATATGTAACATCACCTACTGGAATTAATATAGGGAGCAATTATTGCTCTATTTTCACAGATAATTATTATGCTAATATTTGCTAATTTGATGTAGGGGAGGATGTTGTACCAAGACCATAGTGTACCTTGGACCACTTCTAATATCCGACAAGTGCCGCAACCTAGCGGGTAACCGCCGGACTATGTGATCCATACTGACCTCGTCATTCATCAGCACACGTTAAGACGCGATCGGATTAAGATACGACGTTTAATAAGAGAATTTGTGTTTTCGGTATGAAAAGTAAATTATTTCTATTGCGATTGAGAGTGAATCTATTGTTAACAACTGCACAGGGTATATTTTGCATATAATCAGTGGATTCGTGACTATTTGGTAAGTACATTAGACATATAATCTCGTAATTAAATAATATGTTATAGTTATGGTAGCCATTTTGGTTTAAAAATAGCTTGTCATGTACCTTGGGCCACAACTGCTTCGTGTACCTTGAACCGGCCCAAGGTACACGAGGAATTTTTTTAAAGTATTTTTTTATTTCAGAAGTTTTAAAATACCACGGATTAAATTCAGACAAAAAACAGAAGCAGTTGATCCAATTTCATTAAAACAAGCACTTGATGAAGTTTCTTCTGATGATCCAGATAAGAAAATGTCATACAGAGACGCTGCAAAAGTATTTAAGATTGGTCGTTCAACTTTGACTCGACATGTAGATAAATTTAAGGAATGTGGTGAAAGATATTTTAAATATTCCCAACAGATACAGCCATATCCAAAGGCAGAGCCAAGGAAAAAGGCAGCCAAAGGAAGGAAAAAACAAAAATAAGCGAGCAGCTGTAAGAAAAAACAACAAGCTGTAAAGAAAAATTTTACATGTAGGGTATTAAAAGCAAATCCTCCAATGTAGTAGAAAAACCTATAAAAAAGTTATTAAAAGTAAGAAAAAAATGAAGAAGGAATCATCTGAAAGTGAAGATGAAGTTCCCGATCTTATTTTGACTGATGATGACGATTACGCTGATGAAGAATGCATATATTGCAGAAATTCAAAAGAAGCTGATCGTAGTGGAGAAAAGTGGTGCCAATGCAGAAGTTGTGGTCGTTGGACCCATAACCTATGTGCTGGTGTTGATGGCAACGCTTGGAAGACTTACCTTTGCGACTTTTGCACGTCTCCATAAAAACCTACTATTTTTTTTTGTATTTTTATATCTTTTCTTATTCTTTCTTTAAAAAATAAATGTTTTTTATTTATATGGTTCAAGGTACATGATGGTTGTCCCGTGGTACATGAGGTCTTCTACCTTGGGCCACTTACGCAGAATATTATGTTTTTTCTTATCAATTCTTGAAAACTTAAATTAATGGATTATTTCTATGACAAACGTGTTAGGAATATATTGAAGTATTAGCTAAGCTCAAAATAAGTGGAATCACAGAATTCAGTCCAAGATTATAACGATAAATTTAAAATGTGGCCCAAGGTACAACACTCTCCCCTACTTTGATTACAAAAAATGTCAATATAAAATGTTTTGGAAATTAATTTTTTTAAGACCGACCAGAAAATATACACTTTCTGGACAATTTTTCGTCCAGAAAATAACGTTTTGTCGATCAAGATCGCAAAATGGACGTGACGAACCGGCAATAGTAATTTACGTTACAAGACCGGAAAGTAGTGTTTTTCAGGTCGAGACAAGCATTTCCAGGGCGAGCCATAGGCGAGTCCTAAAAGCTTGGAGAGACCTGGAAAACACTAATTTTCGGTTGCGTGACGTACAATATTTTTTTTAAGACCGACACTTCGATATATTTTATAATCTACGCAAAACAAGTTTGACATAAAGAACAAAATTAAAAATCAACGAACTATCACTCGACAATAACATCGAAATGTTGTTGTCATAATAACGAAATCAAGGTATCTTGTATCATCAAAGAGCGATTGGAAAAACAAAAAACAGGGTGAGAGTGACATTAGAGACCGGAAAAACGTTATTTTCTAGACGAAAAGTTGTCCAGAAAGTGTACATTTTCTGGTCGGTTTTAAAAAAAAGATTTTTCCGGTCCCTGTTTTTCATTTTTCCAATCGCTCTTTGATAATACAATCTACCTTGATTTCGTTACTATGATAACAACATTTCGATGTATTGTCGCGTGACAGTTCGTTGATTTTTAATTTGTTGTTTATGTCAAACTTGTTTCGCGAGTGCGCAAATTTAAAAATATGAATGCAGATTTTGAATTATCCGACACGGAAAATGAGATTCCAGATAAAATTTTGGAAACAGCAAGGAAAGCGACTCTCTCCAAGCTCTCTCTCGCCTACGGCTCGCCCTGGAAATGCTTGTCTCGATTTGAAAAACACTACTTTCCGGTCTTGTAACGTAAATTACTATTTTGGCTTTATACGATGATATAACACATCAAAACGGCATCAGTGCATTCGTGGTTAACGCGCAGTCGCTGAGAACTCTATAACGAGAGTTTGTGGGTTCGTATCTCACTGCCGGCAAACTGGTTCGAGACCGGTGGATTTTAGTGGTATAAGTCTTGACTTGGGACGACGAGCAAAAATTAGGGAAGAGTGAAAAATGTATAATCCCCCAAACCCATTCACGCCGGTAACCAGGCCGGATGAGATTGGATATCTCGTGAGGTGCGGGGGAAGGAACACACTCCCCAATAGGCAGGTCATAGAAAGCGCGAAACTAAGGGTTCAAAGCCCTCGAGGGGTTCTTCTAATGCCTGAGGATCGTGTTTCGGAGTCCACGTTAAACCGTAGGTCCCCTTGGGAATGGCCCTGGCAGCGAACGAAGAGGAAAACAATCCGAAAATAACAACAACTAACACATTAATACATTTTTCTAGAAGTGAATAAATAATATCTTTTTATGGTGAAAAAAAAGAGGCGTTATGTGCATCCATAGCAACGAAAAAAAGTCCGTTTTTTTATAGTTGTACACGCCTTATTTTTATAATAAAATCCCTAAAAATATTAGATTTGGCAGGATGGAAAGGGGGGTTTAATCACTGATCCCACTTTGGCTGAGCCTCGCCTGCACACTATTAAAAACTAAGAAATAGCAGCATAATTCTTTCAATGGTCTAACTTATGAATATTTTTTTCAAATAACAAGATTGTATTAATTTCATTGATAAGATTAGCATTGATTAGTTACTATATAATAAGAATGGTTATAAATAAATAAAGTATTTTAAAATTAACTTGTTGAGTGCTAACATGTCTAAATTAGCGTTTTTATTTTGTTTGTTTACAGCAGAAGTGGTAAGTTATTCCAGTGGTGTACGGTGGGATAGTGATGTGGGTTAGTGGTCCAAAAAATAATACTTCTTTGGAGCGCTAGTATCAATTTCCGTTTCTTCCTTGTGAAATTTTTTCACTAGCATTAAAAAATAAACAGGACCAACAAAATGGTTTTGAAAATGTGTAATCCAGTTATTATAGAAACAATTTTAATCTTTTTTGTTGTGCAAAACTGCAACTGAGGAGCAAATATCCGAAAACCTACAAATCCAATTTTTGCGTTATTATAGATAAGTATCGATTCTTACTTAATAAATTTATGTTGGTGCAGCCTAGCACAGGAGATTGAAGCACTTGAGATGCTCCAACTCCGTCTTACCAAGCTAAACTCACCTGATAATTATTTCTTTGTCTTTAAATAGTCAGTAAGCAGCCTCGGCCATATTATAAATACCTAATAAGTAAAGTAGTGTCCCAAAATACCCGTTTACATAATAAAAACAACGTATTAAATATAATTTATTGCTTCTTTAAGGCATTAGTCCTGACTACAGATGATTTGTTAATCACTCTACCTGACGGTCAAATTCAAGGAGTAGAATATGTAACTGGAAACAACAAGACATATTATGGATTCCAGGGAATACCTTTTGCGGCTCCTCCTGTAGGGGAATTAAGGTTTGAGGTAAGTGGAAAAAATGTTTAAAATTGAATAATGAATAACAAAATTGGTTTTTCTGACCTCAATCTTTATCAAAAAAATATTTTTCATTGAACCACCTCGGGAAACTACTCTACCTCATGCAAAAGTAAATCATAAGATTCAAACAAAAAGTAGCAACAAATATACCAGTGAATACGAATACGAATACGAATCATCTTGATGTATGAATATCGCCCATTTTTTTGTGATATGATACACCTTTACCTTACCTATACATATTTAGGTAGGTTATGTTTAACAGTTAATTCTAGGCATTTCTCATGTTACATGTCCTTTACCTACTTATATTCATCGGTTTCCGAAATATTAACTCTTAAAATAAAACAGGTAAACACTTTATTACGAAAGCAAATCATGTTCACAACAGGATGGTGCTCTTTCATGTTGTGCTGTTTCTCTCAGGGTATTTTACCGGGAAAGATAGACAAGGGGCAATATATTGACCACTCAGATCGACTGATCTTAACACGCTTGGTTTTTTAGGGTAACGTTTTTCGGCAAAAGAATTTAATCATTTTAGAAACGGCAAAAGGACGGATAGAACAATATTAAGAAAAGTTGTTAAGAAATTAATAGGGTCATAGAAGTAATCATAAATATATTTTGGACAGTTTGAACACGTCCGTACAGGTGAACTACCAAATTTGTAGAACGATTCGTTGACTGTTGATTTAGCATGAGAACCAGAAATAGGAAATCTAAGAATAAAGATTACGATTCTGCTATTTTGCAGATTAGAGTGTTCTCATGGAAACGTAACTATCGATAGGTTCGAAGGATTCTTGACAAAAGATGGGTGGTCTTCCGAATACAAGGTTGACCCGCATAGGCGTAGTTAGGGGGGTACTTGGGGGTGCTAAGCACCCCCGAAATCTAAATTAGCACCCCCAAAAAAAATTTACAATATATAGGATAATTTTAGAACTAACCTATTTTTATAATATACATTGTATGTAATGAATTTTTCATATTAATATTTCAAGCATTCGAATTCTGGTACAAATTCAAGTATATTTAGGTAGTTGCGGATTCTGTTTAAAATTTCTCCCCGTGTACCGTGTAGTTCACGCCCAGTTTACTTGTCAGAGCGGGTCTATGATCATAAAAATCTCGTAAAATACGAGAGCGGCATAATAGCTTGTATATGTCATGTTCTGCAATTCTGCATTAATTTGATAATTTAGTCGTAGTCGTTCAAATTCGCGGAAATTTTTAGCCGGTATTTTGACTATTTTTTTTTTGTTTATTAAGGGTTAATATGGTTTTATTGAATTCAGTTAAAGTTTAAAGTTAAATAAACACGAAAAAACAATGAGTGCGTCGTCGGATATAAAATACACCGTGGAATTTTTGAAAACATCTTTTAGCAAGTTACCGTTGGAGAAGATTGTCAAGAACATTGAAAGACCTAAACCTGCTATTAACATCACATTAAAATATTTACTAAAAATTATTGACCAATTTGGGCGTGGTCTTAAAATTTTTTTCGCCCCACGTTAACATGTCACGAGCCGCCACTGGACTTCAGCACCCCCAGTGTTGACCGTCTAACTACGCCTATGGTGACCCGCTTTCTTATCAGAACCATGAATTGACAATATTATATAGTTTTTATTATATTTTTCCTTTATTTACCGCCCTCAAGCAATACTATTTGTAGGCTCCCAGAAAACCACAGCCTTGGAGTGGGGTTATCGATGGAAGCCTAGAAAGAAACGGATGTATGGCTGTAGGGCCACTTTTATTTTCTGCATCAGACGGTGTCAACTCGACCAGTGAGGACTGCCTTTATCTTAATGTTTATACCCCTTTCCTTACGGTAGGCTTTTATATTTTCAAGTTATATTGACAGCATTGACTTTTAAAAGAAGGTTTGAGGTAATGAAGTAAGAACAGGTAGGGCCAAAGATATCAAATCAAAAAAAAAATCTATAAAAATAATTAAAAAAAAAACGAATAATTGTAATTGCAGCATAGTAAAGACTTAAATCACAACACATAAAATATTGATCTTCCAAAGAAAAACATAAATAACATAAATATAAAATTTCGAAGCCGTGATTTCTGCCCACTTTGAGTATTTGTTATAATATAAATAAAAAAATAAATAAATCGGGCAAGGGACGATCCAATTATTTCACCTGCAGTCTTTTCTATTTTGGAATGCGTTAAAAGATAAAATAATCTGATCAACCTAACCTAGAATAACATATCCCCCCATTTAACTTAACATCCAACCTACAACATTAATTAAATTATGATAGAAAATAGAAATACATTTTAAAGTTAACATTTCAACAGGAAAAACCGTATTAAAAATAGTTGCTATCTGGTAGCCGTAGCAAAAACTAAGAACTAACCCGATTGGTACTAGTCGGCTGGACAAAATAAAGCACGTGAAAATCCATCAATCGCGGATTGATTTTGGGATCTGGCCAAAGCACAAAAACCCTATGAGCCAGTAAAAGAGGGAGATATATTTATCTTTGTCTGTGTTTTATGCGACAGCCTGGCCACAGTGTTGTATAAGATTCTTTAGGCACGGGAGTTTTCATGGCGCCAAGAAGTTTTGGCACCATTAGCTATCAGGCATCAACTTCTTAAATTATAAATTATTCACAAGAAGAAAGACAAAAAAATAGCATTGCAGCAGAATAATGCTGTTACGTGAACTGCAATACATTATAAAAGAAATTCAAATTCACCACTTCAATTGAGCTAGGACTAAGCTAGATGTAATCGGTAGTATCAATAAACTTGATATTTATCCTAAATCAAGCCTTAGCCTACAATTTAAAGTTTAGGGGAAGTTGACTTGAAACTTAAAAAAAAAACAATAATCGGGAAAAATCATTTTTAGGTTACAGAAAAATTACCAGTAATGTTTTATATATATGGAGGAGGATTTACAGCGGGGCACACAAATAAATTAAGTAATGGTCCAGACTTCTTTATGGAAGAAGATGTTATTATTGTGACACATAACTACAGAGTAGGAGCATTCGGTTTTTTATCTACCGGAGATGATGTTATTAGAGGTAATGCCGGCTTAAAGGATCAATCATTAGCTTTAAAGTGGACACATGATAATATTGCTCTATTTGGTGGAGATCCAGATAAAATTACCATTTTTGGTGGCAGTGCAGGAGGGCAATCTGCTGGACTTCAAACGTTAAGCAAGTTATCTACAGGTAAATACCCAAAATAAGATACACTAACTCATAAATATAAATGAAAAGAATTTATTACAATAAGTATTGTTTAGTACCTTTTTTTAACTGTTTCATATTTTGGATACGTTTTTGATAATACAGGGTAAATTATGATTAGTTGTCTATTAAAAAATCAAGCAAAAAGGCAAAGCTTATTATATCTTAATAATACTAAGCGCCATTAGCTGAACTATTTAAAAAACATTGTTTTGTTTCTTCCGGAGAGAAAGGGTTAAATTTAATTCTTTAAATAGAATAATACGAAAATAAATTGCATATTTGGAATCACGTGAGTTTTGTCATTGTCCAGCTCTAGATTTTGGTAAATATTTATTAGGAGGTGGTTGAAGTTGTCGATCAGGGTAGTCAGTTGGATGTCATAGCGGTAAATTTCCAAAAGGCATTTGATGTAGTACCTGATGATTTGTTGATGAAAAAAGTGGATCACCTAAACATTGATAAAAGAGTGGTTTTGTTGGATTAATTATTTTTTTTGAGTGGAAGGACGCAACATGCCAGAGTAGGTAATTGAATCTCAGACGTTAAAATAATTACTTCAGGTGTACTCCAGGGCAGTGTTATTGGACCGTTAACTTTTTATTAACTTCATTGTCTTAGCCATTGTTTCCAATATCAGATTATTTGCTGATAATTGTATAATTTACAGAAACGTTGTAGAAAAATTTGACTGTGTGAGACTACAAAACGACTTAAATTTTATTGAAATGTAAGATTTAAATAAAAAAAAATTACAATTAATACGAAAAATCGTACATACGCCGATGTCATGGTATTGTCAGTTTGATATCCTTTGGCATTTATGAGAATGAAGTAATTGTGTTCATGTACATCGTACACGACCATGAAAAAAAGTATATAAATATTAGTATTAGATACAACTATAGTGTGTCCAAAAAATATGCAATATGTGGTATATTATGCAATATATTGTATTAGCAAGAACGCTGGCCAACGTTTTTTTTTTTAATTTTGTACAAAATATTCTAAGGTTGGCAATAGAAGGTGATGGACGGGTTTGATCAGGTTTCTTGATTTCTGTTTTTGTAAATATGTTTTAAAAGCAAGTTAAGTTGCCAGATGTTTCGCTACGCTTTAATATGGTACAACTGTGGGGAGGATATATTCTCCCTATAATTTTGATCTTTAAATATTATAAATTAAATAGTCCATGTAAAATAATAAATAAATGTAGGTACAGGGTTTTTCCGTATATTTTTAGCACCCCTGGAGCTTTTATTTGAAGACCTAGAAAAAACTTTAAATTACCAAAGTTGCATGATTTCTCCTGAACTGCCAGAATTTGTTATCGGACAAAACAAATCGTAAATTTGTTTAATAGTGCCAATGTCGATTTTTTTTAATGGAACACCCTGTATATTAATTTTTTTTTAACTCCTCACTCTTTTCTGATTCCAAATATGTATATATATTATATGTTTACTTTAGTCGTTTAGGCAAAATTGCATTTCAAAATATTGCGGATTAGAAAATCTATATTGGTGTGAGGAAAACATGATAGAACATAATGCTTATTCAGTAACAATAATTAATATAAATAATGATAATAATTTATGAAACAAACATATAACATATATAGATATTTGGAATTAGAAAAGAGTGAGGAGTTAAAAAAAAAATAATATACAGGGTGTTCCATTTAAAAAAATCGACATTGGCATTATTAAACAAATTTACGATGTTCATTTGTTTTGTCCGATAACAAATTCTGGCAGTTCAGGAGAAATATTGCAACTTTGGTAATTTAAAGTTTTTTCTAGGTCTTCAAATAAAAGCTCCAGGGGTGCTCCAAAATATACGGAAAAACCCTGTACATAATATATAGGGTTATGGTAAATAGAATACCGCCCACCTAATCAAGAATCGCTCAAACCCATCAAAGTATTTTTTTTCAAATGTATTTTTTTTCAAATGTATTTTTTTTAGAAAACAGATACTATACAGGGTGTATCAAAAAAATTCTACAGGTAATAAATAATTGTTTTTACATTCTACAATCAATTCTAGGCATTGTTCAATACTATATCATCTTTGACCTAACAAATATTTAGTTGTAGTTAATTAAATACAAACAAAAAAAACTTTCAGGATTGTTTAGAGCTGCAATAATATCAAGTGGATCTATTTTAACAAATTCATCAGCTATCCCTGATCCACGGTCATACGCTTTTCTACTGGCAAGAACATTTTCTGATGGTAACTTTGGAAACGATACAACAAAATTGAAAGAATTTTTACAAGAAAAAACAGCAGAGGAAATAAATAACGCTGCAAAGTCCTTACCTGGCGAAGATGTAAGTTTATATATATATGTATATAACATGCATGTAACGTAAAGTCCAAAGTAAAAATAGCAAAAATGAACTATTATGTATACATTGAAGAAATAGTCCATACTTCAAGTGGAGTAAAAGATTGAAAGGGAAAGAAAAACTCTAAGTCTTCCTCCACTAATATATTCCAAATGAATCTTATTTAAAGATACCTCAACATGTTTCGAACATAGAAATGTTCATCTTCAGGAGAATTAAGATGTTATAAGCAAGAAAAATAACTAGTAATAACGCTTTAAGCTAGGCTTTAAGATAGTGAGAATGACACGTTAACATTCTAAGTCAGAAAAGCATCAAAAAACAAAGAACCGAAGTATTAATTTGCCAGGTGTAGGGTAATAATAGTAAAAATTAGTAAAAATTAGAGTAAGCAAGGCCCATATGTGAAGAGAAATCAGTACAGCCGTGGAAAAGAGTAAAATTTAAATTTGAACATGCTGATGAAAGGGGAAGAAAAAGTGATCCAGTGTGAGGAAAGCAATGTATAAAATAGTAAAATTAAAAGTGGAAATTAGTGTTAAAATTTAATGAAGGTCGTCATAATGTGAGTAGTCATTCTCTTTTACAGTTAATTGACTACTCACATTATGACGACCTTCATTAAATTTTAACACTAATTTCCACTTTTAATTTTACTATTTTATACATTGCTTTCCTCACACTGGATCACTTTTTCTTCCCCTTTCATCAGCATGTTCAAATTTAAATTTTACTCTTTTCCACGGCTGTACTGATTTCTCTTCACATATGGGCCTTGCTTCCTCTAATTTTTACTAATTTTTACTATTATTACCCTACACCTGGCAAATTAATACTTCGGTTCTTTGTTTTTTGATGCTTTTCTGACTTAGAATGTTAACGTGTCATTCTCACTATCTTAAAGCCTAGCTTAAAGCGTTATTACTAGTTATTTTTCTTGCTTATAACATCTTAATTCTCCTGAAGATGAACATTTCTATGTTCGAAACATGTTGAGGTATCTTTAAATAAGATTCATTTGGAATATATTAGTGGAGGAAGACTTAGAGTTTTTCTTTCCCTTTCTATTATGTATACGTTACACTGCATATCGTAAAGATCAGAGTTTTATTTATTAAAAGAAAGGATATTTTTAAATAATTTTTTAGGTACATGCTTGGCCTACTATAGAAGTGGAAGGAGAGGGTGCATTTTTAACAGAATCTCCGTATGTGTTACTTGAAAGTGGAAACTATAACAAAGTTCCAATTTTGCTTGGTATATGTGCTGAGGAATCTCTCATGTTTATTAAAGGTATTTTTTAAAGTACTATAATATTATTCAAATTTCATTTACGCCTTTCCATTCCTATTTCCTCCTTACTGCTTCTGTTCGCTTTTTGATCAACATTTCCTATTCCAATGGGCGGCCAAATACCCGGCTTTGCGCAATTATTTAAGTTAAGAGTTTTAAGTTAAAAAAAAATAATGAATAAATTAATAAAAGCAAAAAACGAAATGGCGAAGGCATCACCAGTGTTTGTTCTTAAATAATGGTACTTTTGAATTCCTTTTTTATTTATTAATATAGTATGTCTGATCTAACATTTTTATATGGTGAATTAATTTTTTTAACAAGCCAAACATTTTATAAAGAATGACTAATTAATGAATATTATTATAGAATTAGAAGCTAATAGTGTCTCCGAAAATATACTGTATACTATACTGGTTTGTGATGCACTTCGTGGTTTATTAAGTTGCCTACCTTTCGATTATTACCAGTATGACTGCCTTTTATATTGGAGTTAATTCCGCTGAGATGGCGCTACAGTGTATTGATAGCAGCTTTACTTTTACAAAAGGCTTTAAATACATCTTACCGCTGTATTCGGGATTGCTTGGGTTATGGCTGCCCGTGGAGTCCTAACAAGGACGAAACGGCCGTCGTGTTCTACCTGCTCCATTGTGCTTGGATCCCTGTATATGCCAATATAAAAAACAGTTACACACTTGTCCGATATGCCATAATATTCGCCTTTAATTATATAATGTTATCAAAATTAAGAGGGTTATAGTTTACGGAGCGGATTTTTAGGTCATAAAACAAAAGTTAAAAAAAAAAATTCAAAAAAAAATTCCTTAAATAGGCATTACTGACAAAGATGAATTTGTTTAAATTTATGTCATACCAAGTTTCTATAAAAATATGTTTACTTTTTTTTAAACTTTAAGTTTACTCAGTTTTATAACATATAAAAAACATAATGACCGAGATCTCATTTCCAGATTTAGCAGCTGCCCAAGAGTTGGCACTCATGCTTGATACTGATCGCAAAAAGGTAATCCCTTCAGACCTTATTGTTCAGCCCGAAGATGAAGACGCTGCTATAACGAAAATAAGAGCCCTATACCTTCAATCAAATGAAACATTTTCTAATAATTTAGTATCTCTAGCAGAAGTAAGTCCATATTATTTTTAAAAAGTAAAAAATTAAATGAAAACATGTTAAAATTTTTATTGCTTTGAACTAGAGAAATTTAATTAAAGATTTAAATGTTTTTGTAGTATATAAGCGACAATAAATTTGCCAGGGCTCTAATCAAGCATGCTGAACTACATTCAAAACACGCTTCTGCATACCTTTATCAGTTTGCTTATTATGGAAGAGCAATGGTGGTGCCTTTTATTGATGGTAAGTCAACAATTGCATTTTACTACGCGTGACGTAGAATTTTAGGAATTTTTCATATTCATAGTGGAAGTATGTAGGATTGTAAACAGGGTTTTATGAATGGAATATGTTGCCTCTCCTTATCTTATATTATGTCTATGCCTAATACCGTCAATTATTTATTTCTAATGTACAGGAAGGCCTTGGGGTTAAGAGGGAATATTTCTATTCACCCGTGTATTATTATTATGTAATAGTTGTACTTTACACTAAAAACTTTTTTCTTCATTTTTTAAATCTATTTTATTTATTTTATGAAGCACAATAATTGAACTTTATTAATATTCAACAATACACAACGAAAACAAAATATACCTTATATTATAAGATGTTTAAGAGCAACTAATATTGGTTTTGTTTATTGGAATTATAAATTTCTTTTACCAGTATTTTATTTTCTGCTCCTGTACATAATAATATATTACATACACTTTAGTGTGAAAAAGATGAAAATCTTTAGCATTTTTTTAGGTGTCGAAAAAGCAAGTCATGGTGCAGAACTTCCGTTTATATTTAACGTTAGTAGTTTCTCTTTCTATTCTTCAGAAGCCGACGACTTGCTTACGCAAAATAGAGCAGTTAAGCTCTGGGCAAACTTTGCTAAGTATCTGTAAGTATAACTTACTTAATAAAGAAATGTTGCCAATAAAAACAATAAGAGGTATTGTTATGGATTGGACTAGACTGTATCAAAAAATACTAAGAATATATCTAGGAATTAAGAACCCCCAATATTTCTTTTTCCATCCAATTAGAAATATCCCAACTAGCAAAATTATATTTATAATTATTGTATAAACGACTACACAAGGAAAGCTGATAAAATCAAATTATTTTTAAAGGGGTTTTTAAACCGTAATACGATAGCTATACAACCAAAAAAGGCCCATTTTTATAAAATATTTTAATTCTATAGTGTCTGTATTGTAAGGCTATACAGTCATTATACAATTCATATAGGTATATTTAAATAACACTTATAAAACTGTTATATAGATATCCTCTTGGGCTGCCTTATAAATTGCATTTATTTTAAACAACAATTTCATTTTATAATGTTGAAGAACTACACCAAAATATCGCAAAATTGCTGTATAACCCAGGTCTTGCAAAATAATATGGACAACATTTATAAGTTAAAATGGCGATGGAATATTTCTAATAAAAAATATTTTGTAACGATAGAATCTTTGACAGACGGCATTAAATGACGAATCTTATGTGCCCGGCAACTTTTTCTGACAAAATATATATACTTTTACAGTAAAAAATGCAAGCGCCTTCTCTTTGTCGTAAATTTGGGTTTATTACGATAACATATATTTAACAAAAAAAAAAAAAATTTAATCTGCAGTATATTTTACACCAGATGTAATAAGTGGATGATAGAATAATTATGTAATTATGGTCTTTGTCTAAAAAAATTGATAATTTTCGTGTATTTTTTGTTTAAGAAAATAACATTTGCATAATGGCGTCAGTCGAAATAGCGAAAGCAAGTGAAAAATATGGCGGATTTTTAATACAATGTTTTCGTTCTCTTTTCGTCATTATACGACGCTTTGGTTGAATAATATTGTCTAATTATACGCTAAAAAGTCGTTTGGTTCTTTTTGGGTCATTATAGGAGACTTTAGTGGTGTAATGTTGCCTATGCAGGCGCTAAAGAAACCTTACATGAACGCCATCTATACCGTTTTTGAAAGGTTGCCAACTCTTAAGTAGGTAGGTACCTAGGTGTATTATAATACTAGACAAAAGTCGAAACCCATTTTTAAATTTTGGGACCATTATGAGCCAACCATGTCCAAAGTAATTAAGTAAGAGGATTTATTTTATTTTATATTTTGTTGACTTAACTACTTGTGAATTTTAAGGACGTGTTTGTCCCCTTCTCTGTTTCCATCTCTATTTTTAGGTAGTATCTAGAATATATTATTTTATTATATACACTTTGTCAATGAAATTGTATGTTCTTCAACAATAAAGCATGTTTTGATTTAATTTAAACTTGTTTATCGTCATTTTTGTTCTATAAACGGAAATGAGGTTAAGTTGTATAACGCGGTGTTAGTAAACATTTTATTCTAATAAGATACATTTTATTGTTATAAGAATTTTATAATAGTGACAATTTCTAAGATTATGAACGTCTATAAAACAGTTTTAAAGTAGTTCTGTAAGAGTTGTATTGTCTTAATATTATACTAATTTTAATAAATTATTTTAAAGTAAGCTACACAACTTCTTATTCAATGTGTATAAAACTATTTTATAACTGTTGTATAAGAGTATTGACAAATACTATACAGTTTATATATACATCTTTTAGAACTATTTTAAAAGGGCTGTGTAAAATGTGATATAAATAATTATGCAATACTAATAAAACACAGATACTCCTGATTGCCGTTTCTACTATAATATTTGTTGTATATTCATTCTTACAACTATATTATGGGATAATTTGGTTCGTTCGCTAGAATGGTTTTAACTATCGGCATTATAGAACTGAAGTATTCTTTAAATAGCACTAACGAACACCTATATAATACTTTTGTCGTTTTGGATATCCATATTGCTAGTTGGGATGTTTTCCAATCGCTCTATCGGCATCGGTGGCTCCGCGGTTAATGCTACAGTCGCTGAGAACTCTAGGACAAGAGATTGTGGCCCCGTATCTCACTGCCGGCAAGTTCACAAAATTTAAAAACAAAACACATTAATACATTACATGTAAACAATCGAATAGTTTTGGGAACAAACAAATAATCAAGAGTTTAAAACTTGGTTTTTGTAAATCTGGAAAACGCCTTTATAAAAGTTACTAAGATTAGAAGTGTCAGCAGGGACGTAGCGAAGGCCTTTGGTTTGGGAGGGGTGAAATTCCTAAATTTCCCAACTTTATAAAAAATTAAAAAAGTAACACAATTCAAAAAATATTTATTTCAGACCTACCCATAATTATCAAATAAACTGTATAAAAAACATATACAGGGTTGGGCAAATGTTCCGGAACGGCTTAATTACAGGCGAACTAAAAGTGATAATGGATCCGGGTTTTGGGCAATCTACCGGGTGTCCACGGAAGGTGGTTCGCCCCTCTAATTTTTTTGTTTTTCAAGATAATAGAATAAAATTTGGAGGATTTGTATATGACATAAAACTGCATTTTTTGATAGTTGACTCAACATTATGAAACTTCCGGTTTAACTGGAAGTGACACAAACTTTCGATTTGTAAACGGGACACCTAGTATATTTTTCGTTTATCTGACTCCATATGACATTCTTAATATAACGATGTATCACACTTTTTGTTACCAAGAAAATATTTTTTTCCAAATTTATTGTTTTATCTAGAGGGCTATGGAATACCTTAAAATCACTTATTTCAGTTCTTTAATCTTAGAAAAAATACAATTTTACTACATACTTTTGGTCCAATGTTATGTGCTGTGTACAATTTAATCTTTAAAGTTGTATAACTCATTTTTCTTAAACGGCAACATGGTGGCTCGTCGGGTTAAGAAAACAGAGGATTTTAATACAATTATTTTGATACCACACATTATTAGGTTTTAGAAAAGCTGCCATAAAAAAACTTTAAAAAGTTAACTTGAAACTTTCCTAAAATGAAGCATCTTTTGAGAATAAATTTAGATTTAAATGCATCAAGTAGTATGTGACCAGCAAAACTGATAAAACAAAATCATGCCTTGAAGAAAATTGACATGCCGACAGCTTCTGCCAAAGTAAATTAGTTTGTTGTTTAAAAAATATGGAAAATAATAGTTTTACAAGGAGTGAAAAAGTTGATATGTTATAAGTGTTTGGAGAATGTAGAAAGAATTCAACCGATCGATGCTGCACGACGTACAAAGATATCCTAATCGGCGTGCTATTGCTCAAAACTGGTTCAGTTAACTTTTTAAAGTTTTTTTTTTATGGCAGCTTTTCTAAAACCTTATAGTGTGGTATCAAACTAATCGTAATAAAATCCTCTTTTTTCTTAACCCGACGAGCCACCATGTTGCCGTTTAAAAAAAATGAAGTGCAATAAGGATTTTAAGGTATTCATAGCCCTCTAGATAAAACAATAAATTTGGAAAAAATATTTTCTTGGTAACAAAAAGTGACAAGTGACACATCGTTATATTAAGAATGTCATACGAGTCAGAAAAAGGAAAAATATACCAGGTGTCCCATTTAAAAATCGAAAATTTATGTCACCTCCGGTTAGACTGGAAGTTTCATAATGTTGAGTCAACTTAAAAAAATTCAGTTTTATGTCATATAATCCCCCAAATTTTATTTCATTATCTTGAAAAACAAAAAAGTTAGAGGGGCGAACCATCTTCCGTAGACACCCGGTATAGGACTAAAATGAAACACCCTGTATATTATCAAATATTCTAGATTTTCAATAATTTTAAAATATTTTTTGTATAGCATACCATATGACTAAATTCAACTGTTTCGGAATTACGGGCATATGAATGTAGTACATTTTATTATTTAAACAAAATTGGTAATAATTTTTAAATAAACAATAATATAAAAAAAAGTTATTTAATTAAATGTTCAAAATGTCGTCCTTCAAACACCTGACAGTGTCCTGTGTCCAATCCTCTCGGGAAATTGGAAAAGCACGTTTTGCAAATGTTTACGAGAAATAACATGCACAGCATCTAAATTACTGTTTTTAAGGTATTCCAAAGACTTAGGTTGTCTACGATACACGACACTCTTTAAATGACTGAAAATGCCAAAAGTGTCTATCTATATATTACAGTCAGTCTTACCGGGGCAACTAATGGAAGTTAAATAAGCTGCACACATTTTTGTCTACCCAAGTTTTCCCAACTTTTGATGTTTAAGATAATTTTGGGGGGGGCGTCGCCCCCCCCAACCCCCCCCCCATGACTCCGTCCCTGAGTGTCAATTATCAAGTTTAGAGTGCTTTCAGTCAATTAAATCCAACTCATCTTGCTAACTGACCGGTTATGAAAATGTTTCTCACTATCTAAGATTTTTACATTGTTAAAATCACTGATAATAATTTTGATGTTGTTTGAATATGATGGTTGTGTCTGGTGTTGTGAATAATGTTGGCCGAATGAAATATTATATTCGATTGTTTTTCTTTAATAATAATAGACTGTATTAGAAAGAATAATTACAATCTGTAAAGTTTTTCTAAATTTTAATTAATAATGAATGTTAAAAAGTTTTTTCAATTTTAGAAAAAATTCTACTAACTATAGTTTTTGAAATTTTATTTTACATTAAAGTACAAAACAATTTTTTCTAAATTTTGCTTTATTCAATAAAAATATTAGGTTATACTTTTTGCAAAATTTTCTCTCATTACTTTTGATGTTTTAGAAACCCAACACCTGAGAAATCTGAACTCTTTAATAACGTAATATGGCCTACAACAAGTGGTACAACTATTCAGTATCTGAACATAAATAACACGTTGGAAGTTCGACAAGGTCTTAAAAAAATTAGATATCAAGGATGGAATGAAACCTACTACAGCTATGGAAAGCAACCTTTTATAACATTTTAAATAAATGATTTACGTACCTATATTTATTTTGTTGTATTACTTGTGTTCTATTTTTATTTAAATAGCCCGACACACTTAACTTAATACAACTGTGGTTATGTAAGGTAACTGGGGATCGATACTTAAAACATCTTAATGTAAAAAGTGCACCTATACATTAGGCGACATTTTCAACAACTAACCATTCTTAAAACAATATTCTATACTATACAGTGTGTTCCTTAATGACGTGCTTATATTTTAGGGTGTAATTCCTTAAGTCATAAAGAAAAGTTCATATAAACACATGTCATGTCGTAAACGGCTTAAATGTTTTGCTACAGAGTGTTGAATTTTTTCTTTTTTAATGAGTTTTTTGTAATATCTCCGAATGTACTTTAGATAATATTTTCAATTTCGTCATGTGCTAATAGGACATAAAACTACATGTTTTTGCTATAAAAGTTATTTTTTGTCAAGCCAGTGGCGTCCCTGCAAACATGTCCTCTAATATTTTTTAGAAAAAAAGTAGTACGCCACTGACATTTTTCCATGTGGATATTATTTCGGATTAGCCTGATCAATTCTACATAAAAATGGAGGAAAACTCAAAAGACTATTTTTATGTAGAATTGACCTGGCTACTCAGAAATAATATCCACATGGAAAAATGTCAGTGGTGTACCACTTTTTTTCTAAAAAATATTAGAGGACATGTTTGCAGGGACGCCACTGATGGGACAAAAAAATAACTTTTATAACTAAAACATGTGTTTTTATGTCCCATTAGCACATGCCAAAATTAAAAATATTATCTAAAGTACTTTCGGACATATTACAAAAAACGCATTTAAAAAGAAAATATTCAATAGCAAAAAATTCAAGCCGTTTAGGACATATATTTATAATATAAACTTTTCTTCATAAAATGACTTGAGGAATCACACCCGAAAATATTAGCGCGTCATTAAGGAACACCCTGTATGTTCGTATACGTTCAATTGTGCAATTTATTTTAGTTGGCATCTATGGCTTCTGTAGAAATAGTGTTGGGGAACTAGCCCTAACCCGGGTAAAATATTCCTTTTTTCTAATATTTGAATCCCTACAATAATAATTTTGGTACGCTTATGATTGCTGCTTCCCCCTTTTTACTTCGCCTCGCTATCTTATGTCAAGACGATTTTTTTAGAACGCTGGTCCCAGACAAGGTGTAGTACATTCGGACCTTTGATGTCGCCGCGAGTAAACAGGCTAGACGAGAAGCATGAGCGTAAAGCGTTTGCTATTGGTGAGCATCTATACGGGTAAAAAGCTCACCACTTCGCTTCGAGTCTTCATGCTAAGCATCGGTACTGGACGCTCGATCCAGTAACCACATTTGTTTAATTAAACAGGACACCCTATATATATCCAGTGATATATCAATCTTTCATCAATTCGGCAAATGTCCATGTCAGCAAGCTGTTTTTTTTTCTGAATTAAGTAACTCTTAAAACATATCTTGGTAATTGTATTAGACAAGAGAAACGTCAGCGCTGAAAACTTACGTGCTTTCTTCTATACCTTTCCTAAAATTGAGACGACACCTCCGAAATTAGGACTCAACCGACAAAGATTAAAATCAGTGCACCTACTTATAATCTAATAATCCGTATAATCTGAAAAAATAGACCTATTTTTAAATAAATAAGCAACAAATATTTCAATTTTTAATAAACAATTTTATTTTAGTATCTAGTTTAAACTAGACATTTCGAAACACGCTTTTTGGCCGTACTAATACTACTTTAAAATACAATAAACGACCGTTATTGAGAAAAACACTTGAATATGCGGATTGTATATGTTCAGTACTTAAGATAATAAAATAAAATATTATACAAGATGAATCTTTTAACTAGATTAAATTTGGTAAAAAAAGATACCTATCCAAAAACAAGTGAACTTTTTTTTTAATTAACAGAAACACGTCATTCAAATATTGTAGAATATTTTGCACGTAATGTGGCGGTGGACTATCCTGATGAAAACATGAATTACTTTTACATAAAGCTACTGAAACTTTAATAAAATTGAGATATCATGGCACATTTAAATCATCTTCAAAAAATATTGATCCAATGATTATGCCTGCCCCCATAGATTCATTTTTTTAAGACCTCCCAAATATAAATCTTTGGTGAACGTTAGATAGATAGATAGATAGAGATTAAAACTTGACTTATACAGGATGAAGGGAAATGCTCTCAAGTGGTTTGAGTCGTATTTGAGTCACAGGACTTAAAGAGTGATCATTGGACGGCAACAACTCGAAATCCGAAATATTGCAAAAAACAGTGGGCAATTCCACAGGGCTGTATACTGGGACCAATTTTATTTATAATTTTTGTAAATGATTTGAATCTTGAGATATAAACAATCCTCATTGCAGTGTAACGACATACGCTGATGATACTAATTTATTGGCGGGAGGCGAACAAATTGACGACATAGTAAGTAACTCTTCCGATATCGTTCTTAAATGTAAAACATGGTTTGATAAAAATATATTACTATTAAATAAAGAAAAAATGAATATAGTGTTGTTCAAAACAAAGCTCTGTAGGAAAGAAGTGCCAGAAGTGGTGACAATAAATGACGATGAGACTACCAGACAGAAAAGCACAAAATTTCTTGGTATTCATGTTGATGAGTCCCTGGATTGGTCACAACATATTGATTATCTTAGTGGCAAACTAAATCAAATGTGCTATTACCTCCATATAGTTTCAAAATATTTAAATCAAATTGCTAGAAGAACACTGTATTTTGAAAATTTTGAATCAACGGCGAGGTTTGGAATTGTTTTTTGGGAGAAAACTCTAATATTTAAAAAAATTTGTAATACAGAAGCGTGTTTTGAAAATACTATATAATATGCAATTTTTAGAATCATGTAGGGGTGTTTTTAAGTCTAAAGAAATATTAACAATTTTTGGTATATACATCTATGAAACTATTCTATTTTTATAAGAATAAAAATAAATGTTATGTACATAATCAGCATAATTATGACACTAGGACAGTATACCTAAATTATCCTGTTCATCGTTTAACATTATCAGAAAGGAGTCCATACTACATGGGGATTAGGTTTTACAATAAGCTAAGCATGGAAATTAAAAACATAAATACTGAAAAATTATTTAAAAGGCAGTTAAAAACCTTACTTGTGAACCTGGAACCATATAGTACAAAGGACTTTTTAGAAATGTGATTTTTGTAGTGTTTTTTTTTGTTGACGTCATTTCATTTTATATGCTATGTACACTGTATAAACCTATGTAATTTGAAATAAAGATGATTTCTATTCTATTCTATTCTATTCTATTCTATTCTATTCTATTCTATTCTATTCTATTCTATTCTATTCTATTCTATTCTATTCTATTCTATTCTATTCTATTCTATTCTATTCTATTCTATTCTATTCTATTCTATTCTATTCTATTCTATTCTATTCTATTCTATTCTATTCTATTCTATTCTATTCTATTCTATTCTATTCTATTCTATTCTATTCTATTCTATTCTATTCTATACCGACAGCTTTGTTTGTTTCTACATAATTATGGGTAAATCATGGTAAATTCGTAACTCTGTTTGAGTTTGCAATCCATCGCCATATCCTATTTTAATTATTATTATTTTAATTCTGTGTGATTCAGTAAAATGAAGCATTTAATAGAAAGTATAAGTAGTGTACTTTAAACTCCTTAAAGGATCAATAATATTGGCAATACTGCTGTCAATCTTTGAACCAACCAGTATTAATATATTACCCTGTTGTAGATCATACATATTATTGCAAATAAATTAAAAGAAAGAAATTATTTTTTTGCATACCAGGTTACAGAAATTTAAGGTAAATAGTGGGTTGTCTTCCATTTTTATGCCCTTTTTACAAAACATTTATTTTGAAGTTGAAAAAAAAGTTGGTTAGTTTGTGGGTGGATGAAGGGCAAAAACTGTTAAATAAAAAAACGTTTTTTGAATGGATGCTTTTTTTGTTATCGAATTTATTTCAGTTAAAAGTTTCACCCTGTATAGAGTCGATAACTATATATAAATGAAACAGTTTAATCTTGATACTTACTTAATTTTACCATGTCTAACCTAATTTATTTTATTGGTGTTTTACAAATAGTAGCAGCGGTGGTGAGTAAGCTTATTTTTTATATTTGCCATTTTTATTTTGTATAGGTATATTTTTTTAAATCGATCAAAAGCGGTTTTGAATATTAGGATGGACACCCGAACTTTAATTTATTTATTAAAAAATTAAGAAGTAATATTTTGCAAATGTAATTTTGAAAAATTTTTTGATGTTGCTGAACCTATTTATGCAATAAAAAATTGTCTTAGTATTCTATGGAATAACCTCTAACTTATTCTAATTTCTTTCTCCACAGATGCTTTGGAATAATTGATTTTCTTCATTAAGAGCTGTTTTGGTTCTTCGTTTTTTTTTGTAGTCTACGCTTTCTGATTTAACAAAGCACTATTGAAGTCTACTAAAATGCTTCTGGATGTCGCCTTTCGGGAAAAGAGTCATACTATGAATTCTATTAGCGAAAAACAGCTTTGCACACTCTCCCCTACGGGTTGGAAATTAATATAAATTGCAACTACAATAATACCTAATCGTTTGTATTAAAATTCTACATTAAATAGTTAAATTTGAAAACCTTAAGAAAAATTAATTTCATGTGTGTCAATTTTTGAAACTTTATTTTGAACACTTTGATAAAATCTTTTGAGTTAATAGTATCTCAAGACCCCTTGCCATTAATACCACACAATGCCTCAATTAAAAAAATGCTATAGATTTATATTTTAATTTTTTTTTCAGGGATGCAAACTTTTTTTTTTTAGTTTATAATTTATTACTCTACTAATGCAAAGTAAATAAAAATATCAACAAATAAAAGGCACTAATACAAACCTAAAAATGCAAAAAAAATACGTGATAAATACTAATATTTATAGTTGTTTATAATAGTACTCTAGTATATTCCGAGCAGAGCCGGTTTTACATGGGTGCTATTGGGTGCTATAGCACCGGGTGGTAAATCTTATAAGGGCGGTGCGCGGAGAGAGCTTGTAGGTATAGGTAAAATAAAAATCTTAGCATGGATGAATATTTTCCTGAAGATTGCATTCACTTTAAACAGTTCTTAAACGAACTAAGTCATGAGATAAAAGTTGAATACCCAAAGATTTAGAAAAATTGTTGCATGAAATAAACTAACATGTTCTTTTCCAAGTATAACTGTACTTATGCCTTTGTATTTTTTTTCCATAATGGTTCGAATGCTAGCGGGGAGCGGTCATTTTCTACTCCAAAACGAGTTAAAACCTATCTTTGAAATTCAATTGCTGAAGAAAAACTGAATTCCTTAGCCATATTACAGAAAATATAGCTTTGCGTAGCTATATATTCTGTGGCCATATTATCATTAAATTCAGACATTTTAAAAACTGTTGACACTAACCAGGTAATACAAATAAAACAAAAAAGTTTCTAATACTTATTATTGATATTAGTAGCGAAAAATGTCAATTTATTGCATTATTGGGCATTATTAGGTATGTAGCGGTATTGTTTTTTTGATATAACAGTATATTAAAGTACACATTTCATAAGAAGCGATTTTAGCGCACGCGTCTATTTTAAAAAACGAGCCACAAAGTGGCGAGTTTTTTTATTGACACGTGCGCTAAATCGCCTTATGAAACATGTGCTTTATACATTTTTTTCACCTTTTATAATCAAGAAAAATACATTTTAAAAAGAAAATAAATCCTTCAAATTTTGTAAAGTTTTATGTCTAAATTTTATGTTGGTAATACTATTTTTTATCATAGTAGCCTCTGGACAACAAAAATTATTTTGCGAACTGTCATTTTTTGATTTATTGACCCATTTTCACTACGAGATTCTAAAGTTATTTTAGCGATATGAGATTTGAAATTGGACGGAATACATTATGTGATCCTTGTACATTCGGTTAATATACAGAGCGTTCGGAAATTCGGGCGATTTTGCTACTTTTTTTCGAATTTCAAAAGACGTGATTTTACGTCACGGCATTGGAATTTAGTATAGGGAAGATGGAAAATTCAAATAAAGTCGAAGTTAAAATCGACATTGGAAGGTTAGTAGATTGAATTTTGGATAGGATTTGGCAGAAAATGATAGCTTGAAGCATCTACAAAAGATTGATTTATAGATTTATGCAACTAACATACATGACTGTCATCCACACAGAATAAAAAAGTAGGTTATCAAGCTATTTTTCCTCTGCGAAAAATGGGTTTTCTCGTAAATCACAAAGGCCGCGCAAGTCAATGAAATAAAACATTTAAATGTTACCAACATCAAATAAAGAAAAAACGCGTATCGAAATAGCTTTACTACGATACGCAAATGCGTATCGTACTGAGCTTATTATGAACGTGAAATAGAAAAATATATTTATTTGGACCTTGTTGATTTTGAGAACATAGTTAGAGAAAATATATTGTTGCGTTTGTTTTTAAGCGTAAAATATTTATTTTTGTATCTTTTTATATTCTATTTTCACTCAGTTCCTAAATATATTGGTGATAGGACTAAGATAATGTGGACTGTAGCAAAACGTTTCAGAATGGTATTATGTCGTCATTTCGTTCTTCTAACCTTATTCTTTTAATCCGCTTTTTGTTTGTATGTATTTATGTTCGTATTCGTTTTTGGCTGTTTCTGATTATTTTATTTGTCACTGATGTAGTCTGTGAAGTTATTTTTAATAAATTATGTTATTTCGGATGTTCGAACCTTTTTTTCAAACATACCTAAAATAAAAATACAATAATATTAGATTGTATAAACCATAGAAATAATATTCTTTGGTATAAACTATGAATGCGAAGGGCGATGCTTACAAGTAGCACCGGGCGCAAACGTACCTTAAACCGGCACTGAATTCCGAGATAGAGTATATCATATTTAATAATTCTGCCAACCATATTAATCAAATAGTATTCAAGTTCTGTTATAGAGACGTTATTCTGGGATATCTGTTCCTGTTATTTTCGAGTGTAGACACTTAACTGGAGAATAATCATACGGTCAAAATATATTATAGGAATAAAAATTATGCCAATATTTTTTAATTTTGTTTATTTTCAGTATTCTGCCCCAACTGCTGATGATCTTTTGATCACTTTACCGGATCAAGGTCAAATTCAGGGAGTAGAATTTATAAATGGAAACAATAAGGCCTATTATGGATTCCATGGGATACCTTTTGCAACACCACCTTTAGGAGACTTGAGGTTTGAAGTATGTACAGGGTGTCCCAAATTCGAGCCGCATCATGGGGATCTCGAAAACTATACGAGATACAGCATCGGTCAAATTGTGGCAAAGTTGCGCAATTTCGTACTGAGCAATATCGCAAAAAAATATCTGAGCTATCTTTTTTAGTTTTTGAAATTTTTGCAAAAAACTAAAATTTTGAGTTTTTGTTTTTTTTAAATTGCTCGACTTATTTTATCCGCTACAGAAAAACAAGCACAACATTGTTAAGGCAACTTTTTACGATCCATATTGTGACATTTTTAGAATTTCGTTACAACGTTTCGTTTTTGTGGAACTATTATCAACTTAAACTTTTTAAATACGGACCTGCATTTTTTATTTTATTTTTTGATAGCCCTTTAAGCCCTGAAATCAACCATGTACCACACTTAATTATATTTAGACGTTTTGATGTCATTATTACATCTTCAGGAATGTGATAATTATTTTTAAATACGGCCCTGGTGTTAGTTGTTAGATTGAAATATCGTTTAGCGGGATTTTGGTGGGTTACAGAATCTAAAATATTTTGTTGTTCTTCCGGCTCCATTCGTGTACCATATTTGACTCTTGGTTTATTAAAACCACCATACTGGGCTAAATTAGTATCAAGCGTAGCAAACTAACTATAATGAGGCTGCAAGCGTTCAGGATAGTCCTGTAAATAACGGTCCCAAGAAATTTGTGAATTCCTATTGAAAGAATAATAAACTAGTAACATGTCGCGCTTTTCTAAAGCAGAAAACATAATTTTGCTGAAATATTCAATATAAATGGTGACTGCAGTTGTCAAGATAATTAAGCCAAACAATCAAGTAAAAGTTCTTGTCATAGCCACCTTTGTTTTGTTTGGTTTTATTTTTACTTTGTTACAATTTATATAAAAACATAAATATAGTAAATTATTTGTATAAAATTCTGGATCCATTTACATGTTGTATATGGTAAAAAGATTAACTAACTAACAACAGGGCCGTTTTTAAAAATAATTATCACATTCCTGAAGATGTAATAATGACATCAAAACGTCTAAATATAATTAAGTGTGGTACATGGTTGAATTCAGGGCTTAAAGGGCTATCAAAAAATAAAATAAAAAATGCAGGTCCGTATTTAAAAAATTAAAGTTGATAATAGTTCCACAAAAACGAAACGTTGTAACGAAATTCTAAAAATGTCACAATATGGAGCGTAAAAAGTTGCCTTAACAATGTTGTGCTTGTTTTTCTGTAGCGGATAAAATAAGTCGAGCAATTTAAAAAAACAAAAACTCAAAATTTTAGTTTTTTGCAAAAATTTCAAAAACTAAAAAAGATAGCCGATATATTTTTTTGCGATATTGCTCAGTACGAAATTGCGCAACTTTGCCACAATTTGACCGATGCTGTATCTCCTTTAGTTTCCGAGATCCCCATGATGAGGCTCGAATTTGGGACACCCTGTACTTGTTTATTTTAATTAATATAACCCCTATTAAAGAGATCATTCTAATACAATGGAATTATTTTTTGAAAAAATGTATTCTCGACCATAAATCGATATAAGAGCAACCAACGTCTTTTGTTTCCTGATTAGGAAGATAGTTTATCCTACATAAACTCTATGCATATACAGGGAGAATATTCAAGTGACAATTTAAGCAACCTTATTTTGACTTTAAAATCTTAAACCGGGTTCTTAAACGTAAAATGTTGGAAAAAGGAATTACCAATTTTTTTTTAAAAAGAAATGAAATAATAGTAAAAATAAAATATAAACTGTGTGTGCAACTTTTAATGAACTTTACCAGTTTTAAATTAAAATCCTGCGGGCTTACTGAGCTTGAAATCTCAGTACCCCACTAAACACTTTCTTAAATGCAATATTCGTAAGTACTTACTTTTTATGAAAAAATAATACTCCAAAAAATTCTTTTACTTCAATTCTTAATTTTAATTTCAATTTCTATTTTTTACAGATTACCTTTTTACTTCTAATTTTGACCTCACATTGTCCTATAGACACATACCCACTTAAAAATGTTTTTTAAAAAATTTTAAACATTCTTCGACACCTACTTTTTAGAAAGGTTTTTTCTACATCCCCAGTTTATTTGGTTGGTTTAGACCCTATTTATTGACTTCTGACATACTCAGTGTATTTTAACTCTCATCAATTTCTTTATATTGTGTTTAATTTACACATCAAATTTTTATTTCCATAAAAGCTCCATAAAGATTCTACACCATTTTCTCTTCTGCTAAAACCATCAGCACTGATTATATTTTCTGTCTCCTGATGATGAACGTTTCTACGTTCGAAACATGTAGAGACTCTTACTGAATATTCTTATTCTATTAAACTTTGTGGAGGAAGACTTTGAGTTTTTTCTTTCTTTCCCATACTTTCAACTCAACTTTAAGCATGGACTATTTCTTCAAATTAAAATATAAAAGATTAAAAGAACAAATTTTAACTTTTGCCACAGACATAACCAATTTAACACCAGCTTTGTTCGTAAGTTATGCATCATGAAATCTAAATATCAAAAATATAAATTAGAATCTATCACATTTAAATGGTTTTTAATAAATCCATCTCCATCATCTTTCTAATCAGTCAAGCAGCATTACAAACATTTATTTGGTCAGTCAAATCAGTTTATTTATTAATTATTTTAGGCACCTCAGCCACCTCAGCCATGGAGTGGAATATTGGATGGTTCCAAAGAGAGTAAAACTTGTATAGCGGGAAATCCGTTAGGAAATATGATGTCATTTCCATCCTTACAAGAAACTAGTGAAGATTGTCTTTACATTAACGTTTATACTCCCTCTCTTAAAGTAAGACATTTTCAGATACCTACCTTTGTACGATAAATTACTGCTTAGTTCGGTGCTTTGATAGTGTTAGTTCGTCGTCTGTCAGAAAAACCAACAATGCGCGAGTAATTACAACAAACGCATAATTTTCCTATTCCACAAAATATGTTGGTAAAGTCGATTCAGCCAGTAAACCTGCAAGATGGCCGACATGTCATATGACAAAAGTCATGTTCCAGCTAAATAAAATGAATTTTTGCATTTTCAATGACTTTTGTCATATGACATGTCGGCCATGTTGCAGGTTAACTCGCTGAATCGACTTTAGCTATGATTGCAGATGAGAGAAGTCATATTAGGGTACAAAAGACGGTTTTAAAAAAGTTATAGTAGTTTCTCTGCTCTGCTCTCATCTGCAAGGTCAAAACCCCAACTGCTTAGTATATTATGTACTTCACATACAAACTTAAGTAACATTCATAATTTATTTAAAGCTTTATTATTTTATATGCTGGAATTTTAATTTATAATTTTAAATAAATATTTTTTATTTAGCCTGTAGAAAAATTACCTGTCTTGTTCTGGATTTATGGCGGAGCATTTGTAGGAGGAGGTGCACAAAAGTTAATGAATAGCCCAGACTATTTAATGGAGGAAGATGTAATCGTGGTGACATTTAACTACAGAGTAGGAGCATTTGGCTTTCTTTCAACTGGAGATGAAGCTATAAGAGGCAATGCCGGTTTAAAAGACCAAGTATTAGCCTTACAATGGACACACGATAATATTGCTCTATTTGGTGGAGATCCAGATAAAGTTACTATTTTTGGTCAAAGTGCAGGAGGACAGTCTACTGGGCTTCAAATGATGAGTAAATTGTCCAAAGGTGAGCTTATTAAATAGTTTTTCTTATAACATATAAGGCATATTGCAAAATATGCAAGTATAAAATACAAGGTTTCCCATACTCTGTTATTTTAAAAGAAACAGCTGTTTTATAAGAAGTTGACACATTGGAAATTTGATTATTTTCTATTTTTCGAATTCCATTTCTTTTGGTTGCAAATTTTAAAGAAAGGGAAAATTTCTTATTGCTCGGTTGTGATTAGTTAGAAATATATTTAAATTTTTGGAGACATGCAAATTCATTTTGAAGAGTAAAATTATAAGTACTAATTAATATATAATAAGTAATTATTAGGTAATTCTACACATTAAACTAGAGATCAAAGTTTATTTTCTGACCTCAATTACTCCTCAATCAATGTTCCTACTATAATATAATATACTTTTAACGACATATTAGTTTATTGTGAAAGGAAAATTCTTCTGTCTTTATGGTTTCCGTGCCCGTAACCGATTTTTAGCGCTGCCTAACTTGATTCTTATTGTGACCCTGGTTTTTGCAAGTGATGTTCTCTGACATCTGCTACCTACCTGCTATAAGTTGTCGGTATGCTTTAAAAAAGTGTCTAAAAACGACACTAGATGTCGCTAAGCCCTCCATCCTCTTTGCTACTTGCGGTTTTTATTACTTTTAAAAAGTAGGTGGCATTTTGTAGGATCCTAGCCTCTGGGTTTGCTCGTGCTAACCCGATATTAATACATTAGCACTAGTTGACATAAATGAAGTGTAGATACGCTTAACACATGATACAAAGCTTTGTATCATGCGCTTAACATATTATCTTCGGTGCAACTGTTACTCTTAATTTAGCAGAAAGTAAACATCTAATCAAGCAAAATATTAAACCAAATCACATCAGATGTAATTGCCAATCAAATAATTAAAGTGAAAATTGCAGTTAAAAGTTACCATTTCATTTTCATTGGCCTACATTTATTTAATAATCCTCTAAAGGAAATTATTATGATATCATTTCACATATTATTATTACGTAACTTTTCTGTCCAGTCTATACAGGGTGTCCCGAAATTAGCGTGCAATATTTCTAGGGCGTAAACTATATCCAAAAATATGACAAAAATGTCTTATAAACACACCCCGAGAAATGCTCCTTTAGGGGGCTAGAGCCCCTCAAAGCTGGTCCGGAAGGAAGTATTTTTTTATAATAGTATGGAAACCCTTAAAGATAATGACATAAAAATTGGTACGTGCCTTCCAACCGATAAACTGTACATAACAGTTAGTTTAGAATGAAAATATTTCTTCCAGTGGCGTCGCACGGAGTGGGGCTGAGGGTAAATATTATCCTATATTTTTTATTTCTAGGATTTTTTAATTTTAAGTACAATATTTTAAGAACCTCGAGTTTTTTCTTTAAAAAAGTACCCCTTGTTTTATTTCGATAGGAGGCACTGTTTTCAAGTAAAATTAATTTTAAAATAAAACGTATTTTTCAAAAGAAAGGTTAGTCCATATGAGTTCAGGTAAATCCGAAAGTTAGCGTGCAATATTCCTAGGGCGTAAAGTACATCCAAAAATATTACAAAAATGTTCTATAAACATACCCTCAGAAATGCTCCTTTAGAGGACTAGAGCCTCTCAAAAGGGGGCAACAGAGAACTCACAGATATTCATTTTGTGTATGGATTTTGTAATGGTTGTTCTACTGCCGCTGCAATAGAGTACAGGAGGCGATTTCCGCATAGAAGAATACCTAGCCGTAGAAGATTTGCTACGGTCCATCGAAATTTAATAGAAAATGGATCATTTCAAAGACTTCATGCTATTACGAAAAAAAAATTTGCCCCCCTTTGAGAGGCTCTAGTCCCCTAAAGGAGCATTTCTGAGGGTATGTTTATAGAACATTTTTGTAATATGTTTTGATTTTATAGAACATTTTTGTAATATGTTTTGATGTACTTTACGCCCTAGGAATATTGCACGCTAACTTTCGGATTTACCTGAACTCATATGGACTAACCTTTCTTCTGAAAAATACGTTTTATTTTAAAATTAATTTTACTTGAAAACGGTGCCTCCTATCGAAATAAAACAAGTGGTACTTTTTTAAAGAAAAACTCGAGGTTCTTAAAATACTGTACTTAAAATTAAAAAATCCTAGAAATAAAAATATAGGATAATATTTACACTCAGCCCCACTCCGTGCGACGCCACTGGAAGAAATATTTTCACTCTAAACTAACTGTTATGTACAACTTATCGGTTGGAAGGCACGTACCAATTTTCATGTTATTATCTTTAAGGGTTTCCATACTATTATAAAAAAAGACTTCCTTCCCGACCCTCTTTGAGGGGCCCTAGCCCCCTAAAGGAGCATTGCTCGGGGTATGTTTATAGGACATATTTGTCATATTTTTGGATATAGTTTACGCCCTAGAAATATTGCACGCTAATTTCGGGACACCCTGTATATTTCATTAAAAAATTCTTTCTAGGATTGTTTAGAGCAGCAATAGTACAGAGTGGATCTGTCCTAACAAATTCATCTGCTACCACTAATCCTCGATCTTATGCCTTCCAGTTAGCAAGCTTTTTTTCTGATGGTGACTATGGAAATGACACTTTGAAACTCAAAAAGTTTTTACAACAAAAAGCTACTGACGAAATTAGTAATGCTGTATTATCCATAACAGGAATGGATGTGAGTATCTTGTAAATGTTTTTCAAACAATGAAACGTTCTCAACTTGATTTTGTGTGACCTATGGTTAGGGAGAGGCCATTATCGAAACATTTTATGAATAACTTTTACACCTGTATTCACTAAAGTATCTCCGTGTCATTGTTTTATTATGTCCTATGTTATTTTCATGTAAATTTGATTTTTTTGCAATTAAATCGTTTAACTAACGGTTCTTAAGTTACCTTATGGAGAAGCCGCGCCGAGAACGTTGGCAATCACTATACCAGAAATCACTATATTTTCCCCCAACTTGATCAAAAGTTAGATTAAGTTCCAGTGGCTGGACAATAAATTGTGACAAGATCTTTACGCGTGAAAATAAATTAGAGGTAAACTTTTACAAGTTTTTGACTAAGACCTTGGCCCGTGGGCATATACAGTAACAGCACGCGGGTTAGAAAATCCGACTTTCCGAAGTCCTGGCTAGTAACGGCACTCGCGCTAGCAGCAGTTACAGTAATAGCACGCGAAGTATAAAAAGGTATATCGGCAATCGGTTTGTTCGTTGTTAGCAGAGCATTTTTTTAAAAATCCTATTCATTTCATTAATATTTCATAAAACATTAATTAAATTTTAAAAAAATGCTCTGCTAACAACGAACAAACCGATTGCCGATATACCTTTTTATACCTCGCGTGCTATTACTGTAACTGCTGCTAGCGCGAGTGTCGTTACTAGCCACCACTTGAGGAAGTCAGATTTTCTAGCCCGCGTGCTGTTACGCATTCTGCTGTCTAGCACACGTGCCATTACTGATTATGATTTCGGCGATCCGAGCTGAAACGAAGTTTCTAGCCCGCGTGCTGTTACTGTATATGCGGCCCGTGGTGATACAGTCTTAAAATCTATGTACAACAACATTAGGTTCTTAATAAGACATTTTAAATTTTAAAGCCCGGACCTGTCTATCCAATTCGTTAAATGGGAATCTTTCAGTGAGCATGCCTATAATCCTGTATGGCCTTGTTTACATGGGCAAGCATTAAATTTAATAAAACACTAAATTTTAAAAATTTTTAGATGCATGCTTGGCCCTCTCTGGAAGTAGAAGGGGATGACGCTTTTATAACTGAATCTCCCTTCGTACTAAGTGAATCCGGAAATTTTAATACAGTTCCAGTAATGATTGGTATATGTGCTGAAGAGGCTACCATGCTTATTCGAGGTAACTTTAAATCTATCCAATTCTTTCATTATATGTGTAAGTTAGCAAATTATATGGGGCAGCGTTATATCAGCAGCAATTTTTTTACATTACATTGACTTGGCCTACTACAGTTTTTATTTCCATTGGTAAAATACATCTTAAAGTATATCGTCTTGAAAATTTCTAGCCAACATTTATTATTTACAACATGGATATTTTAGAAGAATAAATCAGTGACAGATTAAAAAAATATTTTAGTCTAACTTTAATTCACAGTCTTAAAAATATACTAATAACATCAAAATCAGAATCTATATTTCGTACTAGCTGAAGCAGCCATCAAAGATGGATGTACACGTCATGTATAATTATTACTGTTTGGTTTCATGTACTATAAAGTATAATATAGTGGATTTCACCTTAGTTTTTAATGCTTTGACGTCTCTCTTGTCAAACATATTAGCCAACACGTGATTTTAAAATCCCTAATTCTATAAACGGCTTTCAAGCACGGGCATTGGCTAGATTAACAAGAGATGGATATATAACTGACCGTATAGTTACATGTACATGACGAAGATGCACACTACACAGTTCAATACGTTGCCCTTCAATGAGCTCAAACTCGTCAGAAGCACAGCACTCTCGTATATGCCGTTAGTATGTGCATCTTTGTCTTACGCATTTGCTCTCGCATATCTCTTTTCGTACCTCATTAATTCGATTGTCTCGTCGCGTTCTTTAAATATCACAGAGCCGCATTGGGACACACCGCGCACCGCGTGCATTCTTGATCGTTCGTGTTATTGTTTTTGGTATTTTTCAGACAGCATTTTGCTTGTATTTTGTGCGTATTAGACTTTTTGGTTTTAAACTGCCGGACTGTGTGTATCTGTGACGTGTTTCTTTTTATGCAAAAGTAAGTAAATAATTATTAATGTCTCGGACGGTGACGACGACATCGACAGCTTGTCAGATGAAGACCAAAAATAATAGGGAACTTGCAACAAAATTAAATTTGAAAACCACAGTGAACCATTATGCTAAAATAAGTTTTACATACAGTTGTATTGAAGAGTGCTTGAGGTATTTGTTCTGCAAACGCATGGACAAAAATCTTTTTTTGTAGTATCTACATAGGTACATTATTTTTTCTTTATTCATTAAAAAAAATACCTAATTCGATAACATTACAAACTTTTGTTGTTTTATTATAAACCAACGAAAAGTTAGACCTATTGTAAACTTCAAACTCTTTAGAACCTAGTCTAAAGAAAAAAATATCTACCCGTGAATAAGAAAATAAAAAAGTAAACAATAAGCTATTAAATATAATATATAGATTTTTTCAACTTAACACTGCATGGTCTAAAATCAAATTAAAAAACAAAATAATTCTTTAATAAAAAACGTAGTTAATTATTGATGATACTAGATTCACGACTGCCCCTTCTATATTTTTTATTGTACTAAATTAAGAGTGTGTTTTTACCAAAATAACAGCACTTTATTATATTATGAATAAAAATTAAATGAAATTGTTTTTCTGATATTCTATCCTATTTCCATTCCCCTTCAGTGTTTTTTTTTTGAAATATCTTAAAAATTGCTTAGGTAATTCTCGTATCCATCCATAATTACAACTACAAATAAATTGAACCATGTTCACACATAATTTTTAAGTCCGGCCCTGGCCAATCCTTAAGTTCTGTAAAAAGAAATGTTATAAATGACATGTGTCAGCGGCGGCTATTAAAAACTAAGGTGAAATCCACTATAGTAGGTATGATTTAAAAATTCTAAGACTGAGTAGTAACCTTTACCAATCAGAAATTGCTTTATTTTTCTTTTAAATATATTTACATTTAGTAGTCTTATTTTGTTTGGTAATTTATTGTATAAAATTGTAGGTACCTGCATAATCAGGTGACCGTTCGAATTTTGTAAGGTTATGTTTGACTATTGACAATTTACTGGCATTTCTGGTTGGATAATCATGAAAATAATATTTTGATACAAATTTTTTTTCGTTCATTTTTACATACATCAACAGTCTAAAAATATAAATACAATGGAATGTCATGATCTCATTCTCAATGAAAACTGGTGTACAACTATCAGTGACCCTAAGACCATAGATTAGGCGAATTATTCGTTTTTGTGCTAAGAACATTCTGTTGGACTCAACTGAGTTGCCCCAAAGAGTAATATTATAATTAAATGACAATAGACTAGCGAATAGTACACATTTATCAGTACGATTCTATATCTAGCAATTGTTTAAGCTGAAATATGGCAAAATAAGCAGTACCGTACTTTTTCGCGACATGATCTACATGAGATTCCCATGTAGTATTTGTTTAATCTAAGCCTAATTCTGTTTCACTGTCAAAGTCGTCATTTAGGTTAATAACAATGGGTACAATGATACGGTGGAAAACGTTATGACCCATCTGTTCCGCCAAGTTATCACAGACGTATTGTTTTTTTTTAATGTTAAGTGACTTCTAAAAGTTATTCTATTTTGTAACTAAATTCAAAATAAATATCATTTTCTAATAAATATTCTTCTATGTATTTCAGTTTTAGTACTTGATCTGTTTGGCACTCTATACAGCAAACAACTGTAACTTGCGTTATCCATTATAATCACGCTATTGTCGGGGGTATTTTTCAAAAGGTAATTCTGGATGACAGAATCAACATTTCAACAAATTTCTCAAAGGTACAACACACAGGCTTTCTCAAGACTGATTATAGTATATCCTAATTGCACCAGGCCCTACCCTGGGGTCAATTAACAAGGGTAGTAGTAGAAGTAGTAAAGGGGAGGCTTAGCGCCGAGCAAGTAGGCCAGTGCGACCCTTTTTGCCAACCCCATTTTACGTCTGGGTAATGACAGCCAGACGGGACCTACAGTTTTACGTGGGTTCCGATCCACAATTTTACCGGCAGATTTTATTTTCGGCACAGTTTTTACGGTCCTGTTGTAACACCTCTTGTCCACCACAGACCTCGACGGGGGAAGCCTATCACGTCTCCGTGGTGCGACTTGAAGGATGTTGCCACGGGACACACCGTACACCGTCCGTATTACCAAATCCTCTGATTCGGGGCGTCCCCCAATCCGTCTGGATCGGTAACAGACATGCGTCCCTTTTGTGGGTCACTAGATCCATTACTTGGTTCAGGAGTAGCTCACTTCTCGACAACAAGCCGAATGAACACCCGAACGATACCGGAGGTAGCCCGAGAGCTCCACCGCTGTATCGTATCGAGGTCGCCTTTTACTGCAATGTTTATTTTTGCCATTGAGAATATGAAAATGCCAGTGTGTGTTGTACAATGCAACACTACGCAGTACGGTGGCCTAGTCAAGCAAACTAAATAAGTCCGCCAAACCTGCCTGGGATCGAACCAGGTACCTTCGGCATGCGATGCGAGAACGCTATCGCTGCGCTAGGCAGCCACCTATTAACAAGGGTAAATAAAATTGCAAATGCCATAAACTAATCCAATAGACCTACCTGCTCTGGATAACAAGAACAACATTTTTATGGGAAATCATTGTAAACAGGTCTTAGTGACATTATTAAAATTGTAAATATGTCACCCTTATGTCGATCTTTTAGGTATACAACAATGAGGGTTTTTAAAATAAATGACAGGTAGCAAAAGCAAAGACGATATACTTTGAAATGTACTTTACTAGTTCTGTAATACATTTTAAACGAGGATTATTGTTTACATCGAGAATGTTTGTATGTGCTCTTAACTGTGTATCGTATCCTTATCCTATCCACCACTATTTACTTTGACCAATATTTTTGTTAGTCTGGGTCTATGGTCTAATTAAAAATAATTAAAGGAAAATATTTGCTTCCATTACTTATTTTTTATTTAAAAACAATTCAGCAAAACAACTCTATACAGTGACCGGCAGAAAGTACGCACCAAAGGGGATTTTTTTTTATTTCAAAACTTACCTAACCTAAACAAATAAGAGCATAGACAAAACTAGTAATTATTGTGCCGTATACGAGGGAGAGGTGAAAACGTTAAATTCACTCAAGAATAAATTGCCCTTATTTTTCACTGTGGAATTTTTTTTTATTAGAAAATATTGTTTACACTTAAAAGTTATCCATAAATACCAAATTTCAGCTCAATAGCACAAATATAAATATTTTTCATGGCAACTAGATTTAAATGAAAACGAATTTTATTGTAAGGATTTAAACTTTAATTCATGAACCAATGGGTTCAAGCGTTTTTGAAAAATTGGGAACGGCAAAATATTGTTAAATGTATGAAGTAAACCCTCATTTGTTTTGCATAAAGTTATTCCGCTTATCTATAGAATAATGCACGGTGTGCACCAGAAAAGTTAGATTATTTTTGACGCTATTTTATTAAACGTCCAGTTCTCGCGTATTTAAACAAATTTTAGTGAGTTATTTGTCTAATTGCCCAAGAGCTGTTAAAAAATGTAATTTATAGGTTGCATAGCTTCTATCGATTTGTTATACGAGGGGGCATAAAAAAAAAAGTAAAAACACTTTTTTTGTGCTACCGAGCTGAAATTTGGTTTTTATGGACAACTTTTAAGTGCAAACAACATTTCCTAATAAAAAAAATTTCTACAGTGGAAAATAAGGGCACTTTATTCTTGAGTGATTTTACCGTTTTCATCTCTCCCTTGTATACGGCGTAATATTTACTAGTTTTGTCTATGCTCTTTTTTGTTTAGGGACATGCAGAACTTTTCCACCGCCAAAAAAATTTGGTAAGTTTTGAAATAAAAAAAAATCCCCTTTGGTGCGTACTTTCTGCCGGTCACTGTATAAGTTTGTTGGCACTTAAAGAATTTCTTCTTTAGATATAGCAACTGCACAAGACATGGCACTTCTACTTGACAATGACGGTAAACAAGCAATTCCATCAGATCTAATTGTACAGCCCGAAGATGAAGAAGCTGCTGTCACAAAAATTAAAAACCTTTATCTTCAAGGAAACGAAACATTTTACAGTAATTTAGCTTCTTTAATACAGGTAAGGTTCGAATTTAGATAAAAATATATTTGTTATACCTTAAGCTTTTGATGCAAATTTTAACATTTTAAAAACGTAATATGTATTAACTATTTTTTCCCTCTTTGTAAGACCTACTGTATTGCTTTTAGCATTTATGACTTTCGTTCTACATCTGCACGATTTTTTTGGTTACAGATAAGAATGACGATTTTTTTAGCAAATCTATTATAGATAACATCAAAGAGGGACTTTAAAAGCAAACTTAAACATGTATAACAAACACATAAGTACAAAAGTAAACTCATATATTTACTGTTTCTTAAAGAAAGAGCAGCTACATTTAAACAAAAGTGTATTTTCATACTCACTTCCATATTAACAGTCCTAGAAATGAATTATTTAGGTAATGTTATGAACCCTCAGAACTGGGTTAATATTTTAGGCATAATTTAGGCATTAATAATTAACTGATTTACCTATACACATCAACTAATTTAGTAATTTATTTCATATTTCATGTGAGCTAAATGTTAAAATTAACAATAATTCTATTTTCGATTATTAGTCTTTTAAAGGTACCCTTAAAGTTGTTTGGCTCGAGTTTCTTTAGTACATTCGGTAAGACATTAAGACATTTGCAAATTATATAGGAAAAATCCAACTAAAATTGTAATATGCGATGCTGAGATGAAGTTGAAAATTCTGAAATTAAATTTAGATAAAATAATATTTCACATAATTTTACATGAAATATTCACAAAATAAGGTCACTTTATCTTTAAACGATGATAAACGCAACATTATTCAAGAATCCTTCAGAACCCTATCTTGGAGAATAGAAACATAAAATATTATTAATATTTTGGAAGATGAGTTTGTCTGATGTCTGATGATAATAATGTTTTAGATATTATAAAAGAATGTAGTTCCCGGCGAATATAGAACCTTAGAACTAGGAAATTACACTTTATTAATGCTTCCAGCAACTAACTGAAATATTTCCGTTGATAAAAGCCTTTTGCGCTGGGGTCTTATAAAGTTGGGTTCCTTTTTATTATTGATCATTATTTTCACTATAAATTGAAGTAAAACGGCATGGATAGGATATAATATGTCATACTGAGCTAAGCGCGTTCCAGTTTTAAATATACATTGCTAATTGCTATAAAAAAATAAGAGTAGAAATTGCAGGTGGTAGGATAGGTAGGGTCATGAGTCATGACTAGGGCTGGGCTATATTAAAATTACAATATCGAATATCGATATTTTAAAAATATCGATATAGTCGATATATCGATAATATCGATAATATATATTATCGATAAAATATAAAAATATTATATTATAATAAACACAGTGTCACCAGTAAAGTCCGCATCATATGGGATTTTTTTTTATTAATAGCTTTATTTAAAATTTGACTTTGGCATTAAGTTCTGCTTCGATCGAGATGAAAATTAAGCAAAAAAATAGTAGTCACGTGATTCGCATTATCTGTCAAATTTTAATTTTTTCCAAAAAATAATTCGAAAGTGGGGTTATTTCTGAAAAAATCGAAAAAAGGTATTAGAAAAAGTTTTTCTAAATGCAGTTTCTAGCCCACATGCAAAATTTCAGCTGCATAAAATAATTATCATTTTTTACCCATATTTTGTAAATTACACCACTTTTGCAAAATAAGACTCAACGCAGCCTATATAAAACTTCTCAGATTTAACAAGGCTTTATTTCAGATACATTTTCTTTAAAGTAGCGTTATAATAAATGTGTTTTTCTACAAAAATGTTATTATGGCATAGCTTAATAATAAATTATAATATAGGGGTTTTAAATTAAATCGTTGAAAATAGATAAACTTTACGTTGTTAAACTAAAATTTATTTTCCACTTAAAAAACACTTTGCTGAAGACACTGTGTTTTTTTTTGTCTTAATATTAAGGTGTATTACTTTCAGACACAAACTACGTTTTCAAAAATACTTATTTTATGAAGTTACCTTAAACAGGGTCAAAAACAAATAAACTTTGCATCACATGCGACCAAATTTTAAGAGCCCAATTTTGATTTTGTGGAAAAACACACATTTTATATGACGCTACTTGAATAAAAATGTATCTGAAATAAAGTATTGTCAAAACTAAGAAGTTTTATGTAGGTTGCGTTGAGTCTTATTTTGCAAAAGTGATGCAATTTACAAAATATAGGTAAAAAATCAAAATTATCTTATGCAGATAAAATTTTGCATGTGGGCTAGAAAACTACATTTAAAAAAACTTTTTGTAATAACCCTTTTCGATATTTTTAAAAATAACCCCACTTTTGAATTATTTTTTTGAAAAAATTAAAATTTGACAGATAATGCGAATCCCGTGACTACCTACTATTTTTTTGCTTAGTAATTTTCGATAATCGATAAATATCGATAATATCAATAAATCGATATTTTATTTTTTAAATATCGTTTATCGATATATCGAGATATCGAATTTTTACCCAGCCCTAGTCATGACACTGTAACTCTACCTCACGGGCCACCACTGCCACAAATATTACACTACCTAGTACTGCCGACCATAGGCGTAGTTAGACGGTCAACACTGGGGGTGCTGAAGTCCAGTGGCGGCTTGTGACATGTTAATGCGGGGGTGCACAAAAAGCCCGCCGCAGGCGAAATGCGCAACAGGTCAAATTTTTTTTAAGACCACGCCCAAATTTGGTCAATAATTTTTAGTAAATATTTTAATGTGATGTTTATAGCAGGTTAAGGTCTTTCAATGTTCTTGACAATCACTTTCTCCTCCAACGGTAACTTGCTAAAAGATTTTTTCAAAAATTCCACGGTGTATTTTATATCCGACGACGCACTCATTGTTTTTTCATGTTTATTTAACTTTAAACTTTAACTGAATTCAATAAAACCATATTAAACCTTAATAAACAAAAAAAATAGTCAAAATACCGGCTAAAAATTTCCGCGAATTTGAACGACTACGACTGGTTAAATTTAAATTATCAAATTAATGCAGAATTGTAGAACATGACATACACAAGCTATTATGCCGCTCTCGTATTTTACGAGATTTTTATGATCATAGACCCGCTCTGACAAGTAAACTGGGCGTGAACTACACGGTACACGGATAGAAAGTTTGAACAGAATCCGCAACTACCTAAATATTTTTGAATTTGTACCAGAATTCGAATGCTTGAAATATTAATATGAAAAATTCATTACATATAATGTACACCTAGTTTCACGACCAACTTCCAGGTGAATTAAAATCGCTGCAATTTCTAGCAGCAACGGCTTATATATTTTTACGTCGGGAAACTTCGTCTTTTAGCCTTTTTACCGTGCATAAGACGAAAAAAGAAACGCCTTTTATTAATATCGAACAAGTTAGTTCGATTTAATGCTTGCAATGACTTAAATAGACTCGAGGACACGAGAAACGGTTAGAAGGAGGGAGGGGTGGAGCGGTGCAACTGTTAAAGTATTAAATTAATTTATTTTGGTTGAAGGAGTGATAAACGAAGTCACGCGTAAAAAAAAATGTTGTTTCATGGGTGGGGGGGTGGGGGCAACAGATAATTGATTACATTGCGAGATTAAAAATATTTTAACCAATTAAAATAATATTCAGATAATCGATTGATACAATTTGCTATACTCAAAACCCAATATTATAGGCAGTGACGTATTATTCGAAACCATGGAAACGAATGCAAACCGTCAATGACCATACAGTATTTTGGTCGTTTCCATGGTTATGAGAGCTATGTCACTGCCTATATTTTTGGTAATAGACTATAGGTGCAATATGAATATCAAATTGTAAGGTATATATTGATAAAAATATAGACCAATGTGATGATGACTGGGAGTTTTTGAGAGAAGTACCCAAAAATTTTACTGTCAAAAATTTAACGTGAAGTGATGTTGATGAAACAAACTATATCGAAGCATAGACCGTGACCAGGTGATTTTGGGAAACGTGCAAAAAAATACAATGTAAAAGTTTCAGAGGTGCTGTGGTCAAATTTTAATTATAAGCGATATTGATACAATGAACTATGGAATCAAATACGGTGAATGAGTTACTTTAGAATATATTAGCAAAAACTTCTGTCATCAAAATTTGACAGGTGCTAATGTTAATGTCAATAGACTGTGACCGGAAAAGTTAGAAGAAAGAAATACGAAATTTTTTGCAGCTCAATATCAAATTTTGTAAATATTTTATTTCGATTTGTCAACAAACATGATAATAATAACAATCATCTCATAACAAGCGGGGTGCAGAGTATATTTTCACACATACAGTGCTTGCATAAAGTCCCCCCCCCCCTTGGGTAATTTGGAAAGATTGAGATATATTCAAAGTCGGTATGCATAAATGATAGGTAAAATATTTACTTTTGAGGAAAATTTTGTTGTTTTGTTATTCAAAATGACGGACATGCGCCATCTTTTAAATGGGAAGGGGGTCGAGTAATACTTCCTTTTTAAAGGTATTTTTATGCTTGATATAGGTAACCTTGTCATTTTTAATGTTCTAAAATGTGCCGTTTTAAAACGACGATTCCGAAAAATATTAGAAATTTTTGGAGGATCTCCTCTATCATCTTGAAAAACGAAACAATAATTTTATCAGTGTAAATTATAAGTAAGCTTTTTTAAAATATTGTTGTTTTGAGGAAGGAAAAACAAGAAGTCTTCTCCACTTCTCCACAATTTTATTTTTGTTTTTCTTTCATTTCCATACTTACAACTCCATTTTAAGCATGGACTGTTACTTCCAATAATTAATGTTGTTTTGTTATTTAACATGGCGGAGATTGCCGATTATAATATGTTTTCTTGCATAATTTCTGATTCGCCATGTTAAAGCGGGACATTTTGGAACCCTAATTGTAAGGTTAAATTGGTTGTGAAAATACTTTTAAAATGAAGAATGAAGAAGAAAATTCCAGTTAAAAATATGTTCCAATTTTTCCGTCACCTGGAATAACAAAACAATTTTCCTCAAAAGTAAGTATTTTACTTACAAATATTATTTACTACCCCTACCGAATTTGAACAATATATCTCAAGCTGTTTAAGCAAGGAGGAGGGGGGGGGGGGGGGGACTTTGTGCAATCACCGTATAATTCTTTAAAAAAAACGTTTTTGAAAAAGATATATGCAGAAAATGTCACGAAAATACAAATCTACAGCTACGCAAAAAATTAGATGTCACAAAAAAACTGTCGAAATGGCCTTTGTGCACCAAGGGTCATTTCGACAGTTTTGCACATACACTCTGCCTGCACCCCGCTTGGTATTATAATGCTTAAAATGCTGCTATCTGGAAAATATTATTTTTTCTATAGTATTAAAAACTTCTAACAAAAAAAAATAAAAAAAACATGGAAAGGTCTATTCGCGCAGCTACAAAATTCGGTTAGGGTGAAAAAATCACAAGTGGAAAAGACAAGGTCTTAACCAAGGCCGCAGACGATCGCGCAAGAACGTCTATGCAAGCAGTGTTGCCAACTGTTGAACATTGGATTTTACCAAAAGGACATTGAAATGTTACCAGAATTTTACCAAATCATAAAAAAAAATATTTTTTTTTATCATCATATTTTTGATTTTTTTTTAAAGCATAAATAGTTTAAAAAAACCTTTTGTTTTGGGCGTAGGTAAAAATAATACAAATATACCTATTATAGGGAATCCAACAATCTATCCAAATCAAAATTTTTGCGCCCTGGGAGGTTGGAGTGCCAAAAACATCACTTTTTTGTTGTGTTATAACAAAAAAGAGGTTATATTGGCACTCCGAGACCACCACCTAGGGCGTACTAGAAATTTTGGTTTTGACAGATCGTTGGATTCCCTAATACTAGATTTAAACTTTTTAGATTTTTATTTTGAAATATTTAAATCTACAACAGATACAACAGAAAAACGAAAATAAACATATACAAATAATTAAAAAACGGTAAAAATTTCGGTCCGATTTTACCAGAAACGTCAAACGATTTTACCAGAACTTTTACTAGGTAAAACTTTGCAAAACTACGTTACCAGATGACCTTTTGATTTTACCAGATCTGGTACAAAATTTACCGAGACGGCAACACTGTATGCAAGACGAGACAATTTGTCTACCAGCGCAAACATCGGGGCAGTGTTGCCAGACTGGCCAACGAATTATTCTGCCTAGTGTGTCAAAAAATCTGCTAAATTCTGCACCAAGGTCGTAGTATCAGAAATATTTGTATTAACCTGTTGCCCCTACTTCGACCTCCAATCTCAACATTTTCGTAAAAAAACACTATTTTTAACTTTATGTTTGATTTGTTATACTTTTTATATTTTCATTGAATATTGTATTTTTTAAATCTATTTGGTAATTTGGTAAATATTAAATGTTAAAAATTCTTTAAAAATCTGCAAATTACAAAATCATTCTGCAACTTTGCAAAAAATACGCTTTCAAAATTTTGCTAAATGCAGAAAAGATTGCTGTTCTGGCAATACTGAATCGAGGTAAGTTAATATATTATCAGTGTTGCCAGGTCAAAAATAAGGAAAGTAGTCTGACATAAAAAAGCGATTGATTTAAAAATATGTTATTTTGAAAAAAATTAATAATTATTTTATTAGTTAAAAAAGTATACATATTTTCAACCAATGGCCAATAATATTCACTTTAAACGGATGATAATTAGACATATACATACATATAATACAGCAAAGCGACCAGATATTGAAAAGAAGAAGATACGCGTCGCGTCGTCTCGAACTGGGGGATTTACCGAAACCAAAATGTCAATTTTAATCAGAGAATGGACAAGAGAGAAAGAAGATTGCTTATTTTAAAAGCGTAAACTAAATCGACTGTAATGCATAGCTATAGAACGGTAGTTCATCCATCAAAATAGTGGATCAACCGCAAAAACGATATACCTGGCAACATTGCACATTATCAATACCTATGATTAATGGTGAGATTACACGATTTTGGGAATTATCTCACGATTTCACGAATCACGTCGCGTTTCTCACGATTTTTTATTGTATGTCAAACATAAGTAACTAAAAATCATTTTTATTCATAACAAACGTCACAAATTTATTGCATTCACATAAAAATCCTCGTATGATTTTCTGTGTTACGACTTCCGCTACTATTACTACTGCCGCTACTGGAGTAATAATTGCATAGAAAACATGATTCTAGCAATTCGGATTCTGACTAACTACCTACTACATTTTTTAATACTATATAATAACGCAAGTTTTTTTTTAGTTTTCAAGTTTTTAGAAATGTGTTTGGTTTTTAAATACAGAAAATAAATATATATTTGTTGTTTATAACTCATTTTTTTCTTTACACTACTTTGACCCCTTTTAAAGAATTTTTTAAAATATTACGAATCTCACGATTTTAAGTATTCGATTCTTACGATTTATCTTAGAACATTTTGGCAACACTGCTCGCTGCATTCCGTTCTAATCTTCCAAGAATTAACATTCGCTATTCGGTTGCACTCGGCAGTATATGGTGCGTTTTATATGAACAAACCACCATATTTTCAATATTTCACCTGGAAGTTGGTCGTGAAACTAGGTGTACCTATATTATAAAAATAGGTTAGTTTTAAAATTAGCCTATATATTGTAAATTTTTTTTGGGAATGCTAATTTAGATTTCGAGGGTGCTTAGCACCCCCAAGTACCCCCCTAACTACGCCTATGCTGCCGACCTTTATTAACCAAATAAAATAAATTTATTTTTATTAAAATATTTTTTGTTCGCAGTTTACTAGCGATAACAAGTTTGGCAGAGCACTTATCAAGCAGGCTGAGCTTCAGTCAAATTATGTGCCAGTATATCTTTACCAGTTTGCTTATTATGGAAGATCCAATTACGTGCCATTTATTGATGGTAAGGGAATTTAAGAAAATAGTTAATTATTAACCAAGGTTTAAACGGATACTATTATTGTCCGAGGATCGAGTCTAAATCACGAGGAGCGAAGCGCCGTCGCTTCGCTCCTCGTGACTGAAGTTAGGCAGGCTATAAGCCGTCTAAACCGTGGTTAATATAATTTTTCCCACTACTAACTCATTTGCATGGTATTTGTTTTTACCTATTAATAATTATTATAAACAAATTTAGGTATGTATTTAAACGATTGCTTCTGTAACTTTTTTTAATCAAGTTACCTGTGCTGGTGAATACTAATTAACTGGTTGCCTAGTTACAAGAAAGCAGCTTCGATGTTATTAGTGCAGAATCAAGTTAGCTGCTGTCAAATAGATTGTTTTCATTATTAACCATGATCAATAATAATTGACAAGGTAGAGATAAACGATTTTTAGGGTTAATTATCGGTCAATCATGGCCGTTTTATAGGTCAGCACTAGAAAAATTATGTTTAATATTTTAAAATCTTCTTCGGTTTGGTTTAAATTAAAGTGTAACCATTACTTTTTAAACTTTATACGTTGCCTTCCATTTTCCTTTTAATTTATCGAATTAGAGATAGGATGAGATTTTACTTTTGTTTGACAAACCTGGTTTTATTTTTGCACGATTTACTAATATCTGACAGGTTTCTGATTTCTTTCTAGGTATCGAAAAAGCTGGTCATGGTGCAGAACTTGCCTTTATTTTTAATCAGACGGGTTCTGGTCCTTTCTTTTCAGATGAAGATGATTTATTAACTCAGAATAGAATGGTAAAACTTTGGACGAACTTTGCAAAATATTTGTAAGTTTTTTATATATACTGGAGGGCCCACACTCAACGCAGGATTTCATAGCATCTAAACTACTAAAGTTTTTAATATTTTTCAAAGTTATAGAAAAGCATTCGGTTTACAATTCAAAATAATTTTTAAATATACAAGGTGTCCTTAATAGGCATTGCATATCAAACATAGAACACCCTCTATATTATGATATTTTTGGATTATTTGATCAATTTTAAGAACTTTTGTATAACATATCCTACGTTTAAATTAAATCGTTTTTTAGTTATTAAAGGTAGAACAAAGCGACAGTAATACATGAAATTTGGGTTACGGAATATTATTGTTAAGTAGCGACTGAAGCATATTTTCAAAGATAAAAATATTTACCGGTGCCTTTTATAAAGTCGTAAAAAACTATTATTTTAAACCGTAGCGGATCTTCCACAAGGTCATTTGGTCATTAACCTCCCTCAATTATTCTCTTCTTATGCAACTTAGTCTTAGGTTTAAATTAATTTTAAAATTCATCCTACAGCCAAACTTCGTTTGTTTCGGTATTATTGCTATTACCTCTAAAATATCCCTCGTATTTCACGATCGCAACCACGCTCTTCCAAGTAACTCACACGTAAAGGTACTTATCGTACGTCCCCGCAGTATATTATTTGGTTCAAGCGAGCCTTGACCACGGCTCTATGTTTCCTTTACCAGACAAATTTTAATGCGCAAGCGTGCAAGAGAGAAATAAACGAATACTACTACTGAAAAGAAAGACAAAGAAAAATAATTTTATTGCTAGAAGCCAAATAATAACGATGAGGTTCCGACGATCGTAGCCATTTTACAAAAACGTGTGGAAAGAAGAGCGGAGTTATATTGCGGGAGCAGTTCAATTGATTTCCTATGATCATTTGTTGGCTCAAAGTGGTCAACCGATTTCTGCAGTACGGAAAATCCTATAATGTTTATTCAAATATTCATTGTCAGTTTGTTTTCAATAACAGTACACATTTACATTTCATTTTCATTTTCAATACAATCCCTATTATTTTTTATGCTTAATCGAAAGGCATTTTAAATACAATTTTAATTATACTAGGTTTCCCTATACCTATCTTTTACGGTTTAGCATAATATAGCTAATTTTCCATTTACCACATAAACATAAAGCTCATTTTCTCATAGAGTACCTTGGATGCAGCACCGTATCCGTACAACGTTCTTTTTTCGAAGTGACATGGACGCCAAATCCATGGCAATTCTTTATTTTATTAATAATACTTCATTCCGTGTTCCATTAAAAAAAAACATGTGATATGCCCTTACTATTTTGAACATCCTGTATAATTAAAAATATTTTTTTAATTGTAGGCCTAATGCCTCCCAATAAGTCTATTTTCGATAATACCAAAAATTTAGTGGTTTAGATGCTATTAAATCCTCGTTGAAAGTAGATTCAAGACGGCCTTTTGGCAGATAATGTACAACCAATTTTTAACCATTGTATATTGTAGAAATCCAACACCAGAAGAATCTGAGCTATTTAGTAATATTCTATGGCCGACAACTAACCCCTCAAGTCTGCAGTATCTCAATATAAATAACACATTGGAAATTAGACAAGGCCTTAAGTACCCGCGTTATTTAGGATGGAACGAAACCTATTACAGTTATGGAGAGCAACCATTTATTACTTTTTAACAATTTTTAATAGTAGTTATGTAATTTTTCTGATTTTTAATAAAGCATTAAAAAAATTAATTTCTTTTTTTGCAATAGTAATCATGTAACTTTCCTGATTTTTAATAAACAATTAAAAAAATAAATTTCTTTTTTGCAATAGTAATCATGTAACTTTCCTGATTTTTAATAAATCATTAAAAAAATAAATTTATTTTTTTGCAATAGTAATCATGTAACTTTCCTGATTTTTAATAAATCATTAACAAAAATTTTTTTTTTGCAATAGTAATCATGTAACTTTCCTGATTTTTAATAAATCATTAAAAAAATAAATTTCTTTTTTTGCAATAGTAATCATGTAACTTTCCTGGTTTTTAATAAATCATTAAAAAAAATAAATTTCTTTTTTTGCAATAGTACCTAATTATGTAGGTAACTTTCCTGATTTTTAATAAATCATTAAAAAATAAATTTCTTTTTTTGCAATAGTAATCATATAACTTTCCTGATTTTTAATAGGTAAATCGTAAAAAAATAAATTTCTTTTTTGCAGTAGTAATCATATAACTTTCCCGATTTTTAATAAATCATTAAAAAAATCAATTTTTTTTTTGCAATAGTAATCATGTACCTAACTTTCCTGATTTTTAATAAATCATTAAAAAAATATTTTTTTTTGCAATAGTAATCATGTAACTTTCCTGATTTTTAATAAATCATTAAAAAAATAATTTTTTTTTGCAGTAGTACCTAATCATGTAACTTTCCTGATTTTTAATAAATCAATAAAAAAATACATTTCTTTTTTTGCAATAGTAATCATGTAACTTTCCTGATTTTTAATAAATCATAAAAAATATATTTCTTTTTTGCAATAGTAATCATATAACTTTCCTGATTTTTAATAAATCATTAAAAAAATTAAATTTATTTTTTTGCAATAGTAGGTAAGTAATCATGTAACTTTCCTAATTTTTAATAAATCATTAAAAAAATTAATTTCTTTTTTTTGCAATAGTAATCATGTAACTTTCCTGATTTTTAATAAATCATTAAAAAAATAAATTTCTTTTTTTGTAATAGTACGTCATCATGTACCTTTCCTGATTTTTAATAAATCATTAAAAAAATTAATTTCTTTTTTTGCAATAGTATCTAATCATGTAACTTTCCTGATTTTTAATAAATCATTAAAAAAATAAATTTATTTTTTTTGCAATCCAACATCTTTCAATAACGAAGAACAAGTGGTGTGAACAGGAGTGGCACTCGGTAACTTTTTAAGATAGCTATAGCGAAAAATATTAAGAAGTGAGGAGATCGCTTTGATACGAAGTACTCTATAAGCATTTTTTTATCATCAAGGAAAAATAAGATTAATTCTTCAATTTATGTAAGGAATGTTTGCCCAAGTGAGCGAGCACCTTAAGTCTTCCTTTTCCACAACACTCCGTATATTATCACTTATTTTGATCATTTAGTTAATTTGGAATACTTTATATTAGCCATACGTTATGCCTAAATTCATTAGTTTCCTAGATATCATGACATTTTGATCAGTTACAAAACACAAAATAAATTTCAATAAACAATTTAATATTAACATGTAGTCGAATTTACCTGAAAAACAAAAAATAATGTATTGCTTTTGACAATAATAATTTGGCATCTAAAAGTTTCTACCAGAATTAAGCAAAGCAAACTAGCATGGCGTTTTACTTACCGAAAGAGAGAGAATTGATATTTTAATTTTTACAAAAATGGCGATAAACAGAAATCATATCAGATGATAATATACCTACTATTATGATATTTGGAACAGGTTGCACCCAGACAGGCAAATTAAAAATTTTTGAACTTTAGAGCGTTTCAGAATGACTGGAAGTGTAAAAAACCTACCAACATCTGGAAGACATGTCAATGCTACCATCGATAATAAAAATTAGACGTTCTGCTTTCGATAGAAGAAACTCCCAGAAAATCCACCAATCATCTTGCTTTGGATCATAAACTTGATCAAAAATTCGTAAGAATCATTCTGCATAATGAATAAACGTATCCAACCTGCATAGTTTATCTTGTATAATAACTTTGTGACGTTGGCTACGATCGAATTTTGAGAAATAATTACGAGAAAGTTTGAAGAGAACCCGCATTTTCAAAACAATATTGTGTTTTCGGATGAAGCGACCTTTACACTACACGGAATGGTAAATAAACAAAATGACCGTTACTGGGAGTGAAATAACACAAACTTGCATGAAGAAAAAGTTAATGTCTGGGCTGGATTGTTTGCGGGACATGTAATTGGACTCTTTTTTATCGAGGGAAATTTGAAGGGTGACATCTCCAGCTTCTTCGCCAAGAAATTGTTCCAAATAGAAAAACTCCCATTATATACTTAACCTGGTATCAGCAAGATGGCGCTCCTACGCATATTACACCTGTAGTTAGAGAATTTTTGGATGTCACGTTCCCAAATAGATGGATAGGAAAAATATGGCTTATGAAATGAGCTTCACGGTCTCCCAATCTTTAGACCTTAGATTTCTTTTATTGGGGTCACCTGAAAAACAATGTTTATCGCAACAAATCCAACAATTTAGAATAATTAAGAATTAAAATTTTAAATAAAAGTGAGAAAATAACAAGAGACATGGTTTCAAATACCCAAAGACATTTTTACGACAATTTATATCTCTGTCAGTTAGTAAATGGGGGCCATTTTGAACATTTATTAAAAAATAGAGCGAGAGAGATTTTTTTTTTCATGTTAACTTATTAAATTGTTTATTGAAAATTATTTCGTGTTTTGTAACTGATCAAAATGTCATGATATCTAAGAAACTAATAAATTTAGCCATAACGTACGTTTAAATAAATAATGTTCTGAATTAATTAAACGATCAAAATAAGTGATAATATACGGGGTGTTTCATTAAAAAAAACATAACTTTAATTCTCCACAACTTTTTGGACGAACCTGTATATTCCAATTTATTACAGATAATATGTAGATTTTTAAAAGCCTTACAGCTTTTATATAAGACGATTTTTTTTAATATGGCCAAAACGGAAATACAACTGTCCTTCCTTGTTCAAAAAGTCGAGAATTCATATAAAAGCCCAAGCTATTATTTATATAAATAAACTAATTTAGTTTTCAATAAAAAGGACATTTAGAGTACAATATAAAAGAAATAACCCGATAATTTTCTCAAAAAAAGAGCCTTCTTGTCCACTTCCGCACCTGTCCTACGTAGCAACTGCTAAATTGGACACAATTTAATTGTTTGATCAAAATACAATTAAAATAAAAACAATATATCATAGATTTGGTTATTCTTTCTACTAAAATATTCAATGACATAACCGAGATAACCCGCAATAGTCTTTGCACTATTAGCTTTCTAGAACTGTCACCTCGGAAAAATGTCCATTCCGCACCTACGAAATCCACACATTAAAACAGCGTCAGTTTGGTATCAGTGCGTTTTTATCATTTCTGGTTTTGTTATAGTGTTGTGCGCCGCTTAAAGATATTGGTAAGTACCCGTTTTTTGATATATATTGGCAAAACAGTTAATTAAAAAAAGAAAGTAAAAAATGCTCACTTTCTTGCGTGTCCTCTCTGCACCGCAGTTTCCGTTTACGTTACGTATTTCTTTTAGAAAAAAAGATTATGGTATGGTGCATTTTTATGTCGGTAAAACATATCCTAAGAATAATTCGAATCACCGTTGCCAGAATTTGTGAATAAATTAAAAAGTCAAAAAATGTCCATTCGGCACCGTCCATTCCGTGCCTGTTTTACGTTGGTGCGGATTGGACAGTTAGGTGCGGATTTGACATAAATAAGTATTTATCGGTGTTGGTTAATGGTAATGTTGTCTTTTCTTAGTACTTATTTGAAATTTACATTTTGGTTTTTAATAAATAGTTCTTTACCTTTTTATATTGATTTAATCGAATTTAATCATATACGATGTCCAATCCGCACCTTAAGTGTCAAGTCCGCACCTTTTGTAAAAACGGTTAAAAAAAAAAGTTGAGGCACCCAATTAATATTTTTAGTCTATTTTTTATAAAGACTCGAAATGTTCTTAAATTTCCTTAAAATATTCTAGGGGCATTTACCGATGAAAAATATATCCCAAAATATTATTTTTATATTTGGGTCAATAAATTTTCCTCTTAGTTTTTTTCAAGATTTTATTCACACAAGATATATTTTTTGAAGATCTGGACGTCTATTCTCCAATTTAAGATAAGTGAACGCTCTCTCGCGAGAAGGGACAATTCACATCATATGCTCACATCGTATGGAAATGAATAGTAATTTTAAGTTTCAAGAATACAGTTTAAACATTTTTAAGAGAAAAAGTAATCACTTTTCTTGAAATGATCATTCGCCTATTTCGAGAATAGACGTCCTGTTGTAATTTAAGTTTTGTTAATATATAATGCATAATTTATTCTTACTTTTTAGCATAAAAAATTGCCTTGGTTTTTAAGGTGCGGAATGGACAAAATTATCGACCTTTTTGAGCAAAATAGCGTTTTGAGACCTTATTTTACAAAAAGTTGTTGATTTTATTTCCGAATATCTATCCTCACACCTTTGTTAAGTAAGGCAAATAACAAAAATATTAATATCTAAACTTTAAAAAATTAGAGTATAAAAAATGGTTTTGGCCATATTAAAAAAAAATCGTCATAAAACATATTTTTCTAACTCCTGTATCTTTTGAAATAATCGACCGTTCTGGTAATGTCTCTTAACCATGTATAACTATTATTGCGTTGGGCAAGTGAAACAAAATTATCAATTACGATTAGACAAGTCACAAATATGCATTGTCATTTTCATATTTTTTAAATAAAATATCAACAACTTAAGGTTGAATTCTCAACGTCATTCAATCTATTGCCAACCTATAACCTATTTTGCGTTGATTTTTTAAGTTTATTATTTTAACTAACATTTAAAGAAAATCAATATCGTCGGTACATTATTAAGGTAGTATCTGATATATTACAAAAATATCAATTTATTCATTGCTAATTTTGGGAGAATTATATAGTGAAAGAACAATGAGTGACAATGACATGTTAATGTTAAAAAAAATCTTACCCGATATTTTTCGCTATACAGTTCTCCTAAAATAAGTTATGAAATTCCTTAATATTTATTAAATCTGTCAATTATTACCTATAGAATATTAAGTCGATACAGATTTTTTTAAAAATTTTGTATAAAAGCTAGAAAACATAAATAAATCTACGCGAAATAGGTTATAGGTTGGCAAGTATGTTGATACTCCCTCCTTAACTTCACATATAAACGGAAATTGCATTGTTATTTGAAAAAACATATTTTCACTATTTATTTTTTTTTTAAATTTGTTTTGTGACATGTGCACGATCTTCAAACCAAAGTACAAACTTATCTGTATTTTGATATTTTAGGCAACGGTTCTGGACCGTACTAAAACTACTTAATAAATAATACTCTCTTAAGTACAATTTATTTATTTATTCTAGCACTTAAGATAAAAAATACACATAGATTTGCTGATGATGCATTTTTGTTCGAGATTTGACAGTGCTAAAAGAAAAAGTGATATTGATAAGGAATGAACTAATAGAGAAAAAATTCTAAAAATTTAATAAATCAAATTAATATTTTTAATGGTTTTCTGTATTAAGATAAAAAATTTAGAAAAATTGTATGTAAGAGAAAGAGTAAAAGGGAATTAAATAATCGCTGCTATTTATCAAGATCGACAAATCAACCCTAACATAATAAACTATAAAAAGATGGTAAAATAATCAAACTAAGAGGGAGGAAAAAATGTCAGGTTCTTAACTTTAAAAACGTAGGATTAAGTTGACCATTCTCTGTGCACATTGTTATAATAAAATAAGTTTTTTGTGTCGAACTAAACATAACTTTTTTTATCAAAACTCTGTCCGCTATTATTGCAGACCAACCTCTGCTGCTTGCTTACGTCTCAATATTAGAAATATTCGCACGCTTCGGCAATTTTTGCAGTCCTAAGAATATTTTCATTATAATATCATCAGCGATATGCCATCTAGTTTAAATCTGCAGTCTGTGAACTACTTTACGCTTTGTTTGTAGTCCAGGAGGAGACCGCAAGACTTTTACGTCATCGAACATGCAATTTTTCTTCGTATTTTAAAGCAATGTCTGCCATTGTCTTTTAGAAGAATATCCCTACATCATTATCACGCAACCATATGCGGACCAATATATATTTTTTTCAAAGCAAATAATGTAAGATAAGAGAAAACAGACAAATATGTTCTATATTTTGTCTATAATATATTATGCAGTAAGATTTCATGTCTTCCGACCAATAGAAATTAATTTATTTGAAGTTATAGACGACCTACACTTAATAAAAATATATTATTCTAAAACACAGTATGATTATAATCTAACTTATTTTAATAAGAACTGCTAAAAATTAGAAAAACTCTTTAGAATCGTAGAAATAAGCAAATTTAAACCAAAATGTATGTACTACACTGAACTGCAAAAAAAGTGACGCACCTAATATTTTGTGAAAGTTTGATGACTCGTAACTTCTGAACTGGTTAATCGATTTGAATGATTTTTTTAAAATTTTATAGAGTTAATCTTTAGGATTAATATACATGTTGAATTTTGTTTATTTCTTATGATTTTGTAATGTTTATAATCTAAAACAGATATAATTGTTTTTTTCAGAAAATTTAGAACACCCTGTGGATGGTGTCAGCATTCAATTTTGTTTTAAGCTAACATTAGCTTATTGAATGAACTATTGTTTATCTTTTGTTTTTTGATTCATGTCCCTATCTTGTGTAGGTCAGGAAATACCATTGTTTTGTTAAAGAAAAGTACTTTTCACTCTGCATAAAGGAAAAACACTGTCAACATTTAAAAGCTTTATTAACAACAGAAACAGGAACATATGAATCAAAATGTAAGAAAACTACAACTTAGTACCGGGTGTTACCCCCTCTTGCTTTAATTAAATCCTCTATTCGCCTTGGCATGCTATGGATAAGGTTGGAAATGGTCACCTGAGGAATATTATTCCACTCCTCCACTAGAGCTTCTCCTAAGGCATCTAAAGTTTGCGGAACCCTCTGGCGAGATCTAACTCGCCGCCCCAATTCATCCCACAAGTGCTCGATCGGGTTCATATCTGGACCTTTTGGTGGCCATACCATTGTTTTTATGCCGACTTCATTAAGACATGCATTTACAATTCGGGCAGTATGCGGTCTCGCATTGTCGTGCATAAGAATAAAATTGTTCCCAATAAAATGTGCATAAGGAACAACATAATCCTGCAAAATATTTTCGACATACATAAGAGCATTTCTTGGTAACACACATAGTTCTGTGCGGCCTTCTAGTGATATTCCTCCCCATATCATTACGGATCCCCCTCCATAGTTTTCTCGTTCGCTAATTAAACTTTGATAGTATCGTTCTCCAGTTCGTCTCCAAACTCTTTGACGACCATCAGACGAAAACAAACAAAATCGAGACTCATCGGTAAATAAAACCTGAGACCATTGTTGCTCATTCCAACCTCCATACATTCTACAAAAGTTTCGGCGAGCTGCACGATGCCTGACAAGTAATCTTGGACCAGTTGCTGGTCTCCTAGCTCTTAAATTGATCTCTTGTAACTTTCGACAGACTGTATGATCACTTACGGTTGACAGTGTCTTTCCTTTATGCAGAGTGAAATAGTAATTTACGTTACAAGACCGGAAAGTAGTGTTTTTCAGGTCGAGGCAAGCATTTCCAGGGCGAGCCATAGGCGAGTCCTGGAAGCTTGGAGAGACCTGAAAAACACTAATTTTCGGTTGCGTGACGTACAATATTTTTTTTAAGACCGACACTTCGATATATTTTATAATCTACGCGAAACAAGTTTGACATAAAGAACAAAATTAAAAATCAACGAACTGTCACTCGACAATACATCGAAATGTTGTTGTCATAATAACGAAATCAAGGTATCTTGTATTATCAAAGAGCGATTGGAAAAACAAAAAACAGGGTGACAGTGACATTAGAGACCGGAAAAACGTTATTTTCTAGACGAAAAATTGTCCAGAAAGTGTAAATTTTCTGGTCGGTTTTAAAAAAAGTACTTTTCTTTAATAAAACGATGGTATTTCCTGACCTACACAAGATAGGGACATGAATCAAAAAACAAAAGATAAACAATAGTTCATTCAATAAGCTAATGTTAGCTTAAAACAAAATTGAATGCTGACACCATCCACAGGGTGTTCTAAATTTTCTGAAAAAAACAATTATATCTGTTTTAGATTATAAACATTACAAAATCATAAGAAATAAAAAAAAAATCAACATGTATATTAATCCTAAAGATTAACCCTATAAAATAAAAAAAAATCATGCAAATCGATTAACCAGTTCAGAAGTTACGAGTCTTCAAACTTTCACAAAATATTAGGTGCGTCACTTTTTTTGCAGTGCAGTGTATTACAAAAGATAATTTTCAATTTCTTGATTACATAATTTTGAAATAAAAATCAATTCATTTATAAACATTATTGAAGTGTGATCTCAAAATTTCGAAATATAAACAGTCCGTATGAGCTACTTAAGATTAAGAAAGTACGCTATATAATATTTAAAAGTTTAATAAAAATTTTCAGTTATCTATTCATTTAAATTGTGTAAAAATGTCTTATATAGCAGCTTTCTGGCTTCCGGTGTTTTTAATAAAAGTGGTAAGTAATTTTTATATTTACAGAGTATATTTTTTTCTATACAACCTTTAATGTTACATTTTAAGGCGAAAATACGTTAAACCATAATTTTACAACTCTAAGTTTACGTTTAATTAGTTCATACTCTCTACCTAATAACTCAAGAGCCATAGAGTGGTCTTTATGGCTCTAAGTGAAAAATGTTATTCTGTTTTAATGACTTTCCTTCCTAATAGTGCAACCAACAATTTGTTTTTAAATTTATTTATTAATGCATTTAATTCACTCACTCACTGGCGTTGCAACAACATTATTCCAATATATTAAAATAATTTCTGATGTTGCCATTCCAATAGGCATCAATGTCCTTCTTCAGTTGGACCACAGCCGTCTTAACTTCCCGGCCATGAAGTGACATCGGGCAACGCCGCATCAGCTGGGAGCTGCGGATCCGCAAGCTATTATTACGCGCCGCAACGGGCGAGTTTTTTATTCTGCCTGATAATATTTTTTGTGTTTTTTTGGCTCTGTTGCCACTATATTGATATTGAAAAATGTACAAAAAAGTTATAAATAGTTTTGGATAACAGAAGCAACTTACCAAATTATTAAATAATAGTAATATTGCGTTGAGAAGCTGTTTTTGTTTCACTACGAGTAGATTTATTTGATCGATCAAAAGTAAAATCCTATTATACAAATTATTATCTTCTACGTTTAAATTACAGGATTGACTATCGACTTCTGAAGTTTCAATATTTAGTGAGCTTAAGGCTTTGTTTAAGAAATATATGCTTGTCTTAAGAAAGTCACCTACTATCTGGGTAACGTCGTTACTTTCACAATGTATGAATTGGTACCGAGATAATAAGTTTTCAAGCTGAGATCACCTGCTTAGTTTCATTTCAAAAGTTAAAATCCATTTCAAATCATTGTAAGCCAATTCATTACCTTTTAAAAAAAAGCTTTAACTTCATATCAATGTCCACTGAAACCTGATTAAAACACGTTGACTGCCACAGTGCATAAAAAAAAATGGGTCGTTGGCGCCATTAACTTTGTACGTTTTCTTAATATATATTTTTTAAGATTTTATTTACAATATTTACTACTAATATACAAAAAATACCGGGGGTTTTTCCATTTTTGGGTCTTCAGCGCCGTACTCTAACGAATCCCATTTAAATATACAAGCTTTATAGCTCCTGGTCTGTGCCGCCGAATTTAAACCGATGGCTACATTCATGGCCTAAATTCGTGCCATGAAACATAAGGAGAAAAATTCTTAAGGCATAGATACTGTGCCATGTGGCAGTTAACGTGTTAACAATATTTATACAGTCATTGGTCAAATCTAAACTATAAAAATATATTTTTGAGTCACTTACATATTTTACTTTCCAAAATTCAGAAGTTTTAATTTGTGGTGAATAATTACTGAGACCGTCAAAACTTTTTATAAAATCTGATTGATCGAAAGCTTGATTAAGTTGAGGGGTACGCTCTTAATGTTCCTCGTTTCATTCCGCTGGACTTTTCTAGGAATGATAACAGTTTTTGACATGTAAGCAGGTAACTTGTGATAAAAGCACTGAACAGCTGTTAAATTTAGTCTCACTTTAGTTTGAATTTTTTTTGTGGTGGTATCAGGAAAAATATCACTAGGGACAAAATGCTTAGCACAAACTACAGAATACAGTGTGAGCGAACAATTAGCTCTTGGAATGGCTTTTAGCCATAGAATTTTCAGATTTTCATCTTTTGGGAAGTGAAAAACTGATACACTCTCTTCACCTGCTTTTAAAACACTTTTATAGTTAGAGTTACACCCAGGAATACAGCAGGGGCTTGGCATGTTAATAAAAAAACAAACTAAAAGAAAAAAATAGTACTTACCTAAGTACTAGTACTAAGTACTAAGTACTAAGTACTAAGTACTAAGTACTAAGTACTAAGTACTAAGTACTAAGTACTAAGTACTAAGTACTAAGTACTAGTGATATTTTTAAACTAATTCACATATACGTTCAAGCTAAATAAACACTTCAATATTTAATAAATTAACTGAAGCCACAAAACAATAAAGTTTATCCCAAAGAGCTAACTAGAATACAAAAAACAACCTTTAAATTAAAACAAATAAAATTCTGCCGCCATTTTTCATAAAACCGATAAACAAACTGTCAGGCCGGCGAGACTGTTGGATTTTTCACTTTATTAATGCTATTAGAGCAAACTTAAATTTTCTATTAGATGTCAATCGAAAACCGGATAAAAATACCAATTAATAGGACAACTACACTTACTTCTCGCGAAAAGTATATACTAAACCATGAATAACCTCAAAAAAGTCACGTGACACATGGGTCTTTAGAGCAGTGTTGTCGATGTTTCTGTTACATGGCTTGAACAAGTTAAGACAGCTATGGTTGGAACCTTGAGGTGTTTTCTCAAGTTTCGGCAGGCTCTTAATTTCTACAATAAAAATTATTGTAGGTAATCACAAAAAAATATTTTAAGATATTATCAGATGTCGACGTTTTAAGCTTACGAAAAACATATTTCTCATTTCCGTCGTTCTCTCTGTCTGTTGGCTCGAAAGCTTGAAAACTACTTGACGGGGAACGGAACTTACCATGGGGCATAGTTTGTGCACTTTTAATTTCTTGGACAGAACGGTAACTTAAATACCTAAAACCCACTGTCAGCGAGATACCGATGTCTACTAAAAGTTACATTTTTTAAAACTTTGACATTTTTATTTGTTTAAAATAATGAAATTTTTATGGGTCTTAAATGTTTCGTTATAGGTTCAATATTTTACTTGTTACATTATCCTTAATATCTTCAATACAGGGTGAACAACTAATAATTTGTATAATAAGGTATTTGACTAAATTCTTGTACGATAATAAAAGGCGATGAAATGTGGGCCTATCACTGGGATTCACGTCCCTGCAATGGGTTCACAAGGGTTCTCCGTCTCCATATAAATGTCCACACAAAACAAAATCTTTAGATAAATAGCTTATAGCACACACATTCTTTTTGGATCAAGCGAAAGTTAGTTTGTTTAATTCATGCCAATGCAACGGTCACAGTAATAACACAAATAATAGCAGTTAAATAAGACAAAACGTAATAGTATAAAAATCTTGGTTTGGACAAGGATTTATTCCTTGAGAATGATGTAAAGGTCCCTTGTATATTATTCTACATAATACATTATACAATTATTTAAACTTAATTTTTTTAGGTATTAGCCCTAACCGCAGATGATTTGGTAATCACTTTACCAGATGGACAAATTCGAGGCGTAGAATACGTGACTGGAAACAACAAGACCTATTATGGATTTCATGGAATACCTTTCGCGGCTCCTCCTGTAGTAGAATTAAGGTTTGAGGTAGAAAGCTTTTATAATATATAGAAATAAAATATATTGTAGTATTTTATTTTTAATTCAAAGTAAATCAAAAATTGGGTTTATTTTGCAGACGGTGATAAACTCATAACTTTGTAGGCTCCGCAACCACCGCAGCCATGGAGTGGAGTTTTAGATGGTGGGAAAGAAAGTAATGCTTGTATGGCTGCAGGTCCTAGTTTATTTCCAGCAGCAAACACCAGTGAGGACTGCCTCTATCTTAATGTGTATATCCCCTCTTTAAAGGTAAGTTTTGGTTACTGAGAAGTAAAATACTTTTTGAGGTAAAAAAACCATACCTCTTATATCGGAAAGCAACAAGATTTTCGACCATAAAATTAACTTACCAGCACAGTTTGATTGTTACTTAATTGATATTGTCAGAAAAGGTTAAATTCATATTGAAAGATGTGTAGTTCTAAAATAAAAAAAATTAAGCTGCATATTGATTGTTGTTGTCAGTTCTGCAAATTCCACGTTCAAAATTGTCTAGTTAGTTAATAAATCAATGACGGATTACGCTTTTTATCAGAAAAAAATACTGGTAATATAGGGTTGGGTTCGTCATATCATTAAAAATGTAACGTTTGTTCCAAAGTAAAAAAGTAATGGCATATCGGACAAGTGTGTTCAACTGTATTTTGTATAAGATTTTTTTTCCGAGGGTCCGTCCATTTTGCCCGATGCACCTCCGCCAGGATTGGCCCATTGTACTCACGCTTCTTAGTCTTACACCCAGTCATTAATTCCAGTTTCTTGCACTAGTTTGTGAAGGTCAATTGGGGGAGATTGTCGGTATATCCTCTGGTTCTTGTCTAGGTTGTCCGAGTATTTGGTGCCTTTTTCGATCCAGTGCCTCGCATTGCAGATTATGTGCTCTACAGTTTTCCTATCTCGTCAGCAGAGCCTGCAACTTAAGATCTCTGTTGTACAGTTACATATGATGCAGGTGTTTCCTGACAGCCATGTGTCCTCTCAAAATTCTTGTGATTGTTCTCAGCTGGTTTCTGCTCGTCAGAAGTAGCTGTCTCGGTAGTTTCGGGTCAGTGTCCACGATGAAAGATTTGCTATGGTTTAACCCTGTCTTAATTATTATTTGTATTAGATTACAAAGGGAGCATAATGGATACTCTGGGTACCGCGGCAAATTCAAATAAAAATATTAACCGTAAATCAAGTTTTAAGATTAGTTATTTAAAAAGTATACATATCATATAAATCGTTTTAACCGACATCATTTAACTAAAGAAATACCTTGCAGCCTGCCGAAAAGCTGCCCGTAATGTTTTGGATATATGGTGGAGCATTTACATCAGGACGTGCAGACAAAAGGTTAAATGGTCCAGATTATTTAATAGAAGAAGATATAATTTTGATTACGATCAACTACAGAGTAGGAGCATTTGGTTTTCTATCAACTGGAGATGAAGTTATAAAGGGTAACGCAGGCTTAAAAGATCAAGTTTTAGCTTTGAAATGGACTCAGACTAACATTGCCCTATTTGGCGGAGATCCAGATAAAGTAACTATTTTTGGTGAAAGTGCGGGAGGACAATCTACTGGACTTCAAACAGTTAGCAAGCAGTCTACAGGTGAGTACAAAGCATAATGCTATTTTTTTTTTTAAACCGACCACAAAATAGGCACTTTTTAGATAATTTTTACCCCAAAATTATCATTTATCATCAATCATTAGGTATTAAGGATTTATTAAACACATTCCATTGAACCTAATAACCCTATAACTCCATAAATCCCATAACCATGTTACTAAAATCGTTACATTGAATCCCTCACAGCAAAACCTCCATAATGTCTAATCAAAAATACCATAACCCCAAGGTGTTGTGTGTAGAAGATATGGGGTCATGAGATTATAGGGTTTAACAGCTTTGTTTTTATGGAATCTACGCTCGAATTTTGCTGTGAGAGATTGAAGGTAACGATTTTACTAACACGGTTATGGGGTTTATAGAGTTGTGGGGTTATTAGGTTTAATAGAATGGAAATTACCCCTGTAATATTGCCGTAATGCAGTTTCCCTGGGATTATTTATTACTTTTGTTACTGGGTTCTGGGGTTATGCGGTCATAAAGATATGGATTTATAAGGATTAACTTATTAGTTTTTTTTATTTAAAGCTTAAGTAACAACGTTACAAGACTTAACAGCTTAGATAATGGGTTTTCTTAAGGTTATGGCGAAACCCACACGATCAATATATTGATCAATACAGGATAATATTGGTCAGTATATTGTCCATGTGCAACTAAATATTGAGGTCGATATCAAATATCGATATATTGACGAAAATTAAATATTTTAAAATCCGGACTTCAATACTGCCGTGCTTTGCTTAAAGGTGGTATCTCCAAGTTTGTTAAAACGGAGAAAATCGACTTTAAAGTTAAACGTGTTTATTTTTTATATTTTTAATTTCTAGAATGACTTAAACGTGGTATCTCCATATTATGTTTTGTTAGGATGTCACTTTATAGTTAAGTAATGGTGGCTATATCACTTTTAAGGGTCTTGTTTTGTCTAACTTGTGGAGATACCACTTTCTTTGTAGTCGTATAGTTTTGTATATTTGATGATATACCACTTTTAAGTTATGGTAAAAGATGTAAAATTTTCCTTTTTACCGATTTATGCTCATATCTCCATTTTGACAAAAAGTGGAGATACCACCTTTAAGTGAAGCACGGCAGAATACTGGTACGTGGTGGAGATATTGATCAGTTTATTGAAAGTGTGTGGTCTAACCTCAATATTTTCATCAGTATTTTCTTGTCGTGCCTAGTGAACGTTGTTGATCGTTGTAAAAAACAGGTTTTTGAAGGTTGTCGCCATGAGTAAAGTTGATGTTGAAAACGAGAAAGAACAAGTGATGCGAAGTTTCATTAAAACGTTTGAAATGATGCCTAAGTATATTGTGGGATTCTCGCAATGCATCTTGTAAAAATAAAAGAAAACGTGGTGAAGCATGTAATACATATTATATTAATGCATCACAAGTTTCCATAATTGCGTAGCTTATTGACCATGGACCCATCAATGCTGAATACTTAAGATCTTCGAAGCTCCTACCTATTGCAAGGTATCGAATAGTAACTGCTAGTTTCTCTTTAACGGATAAAGCTTCTCGCATGATGGTATCCTGACGCTTGACGTGAGGTTCAATCATTGCTACGAGTGTATCAAACTTATATCTGTAGATTCGAAAATAGTTGCAATAATCGTTCACATCACTTGAAACCATTTCTCTTAGTAAATTCATGTGACCGTAACGTTCCCTTTTTGTTATCCACTCTTTAACCCATCGCTTACGGTAAACAATACGTTTTATTCCTAAGAGTAGTAAAATAGTTGAACATGCTATTTTCCACTTATTTATCATTATTTCAACCCCTCTGCATTATAAACATCAAACAAACGTAGCATGCACGGTAAGAAAACTAAATGATTCTGAACTCTGAACATTATTATTGACTAAAATATTGTCAATAATAGTTAGGGTGTATGGTGGTAATAATATTGATACGCGGTATGACAATAATATTGACGATCCTATACTGATCAATATATTGACCGTGTGCGAGACGCTATAGGGCAAGTTCCGTCGACACGCGACCCTGAAAACATAAAGTAAATAAATAGTCACCCCCGGAGGTCACTTTTTTTTTGTGTGGCTATGTAATTAATGTCTCATAAAAAGTTCAACACCATTTTCATTTTAGGCTTGTTTAGAGCGGCAATAGTTCAAAGTGGTTCAGTCCTGACTAATTCTTCTGCTACCATTGACCCGCGGTCATATGCGTTTCAGCTAGCAAGTAAAGTTTCCGATGGTGATTACGGAAACGATACCATAAAACTAAAAAAGTTTTTACAAGCCAAAACAGCTGAGGAAATAAATGATGCTGCAATTTCTATAACTGGTGAAGATGTAAGTTTTGTCTATAGATGGGAAAAAAATTAGCATCAAAAGAGTTTGGGAGTTTCATTAAAAAACAGGTTATGTTTCCTGCTACTGTGCTAATGCAGCTTTCTTGCCTAAGATTTTTGATAATTAACTTGTCCTAAAAATAAGAGAAAGTAAAGAATCGTGGGAAATGTTAAACAAACTTTTCGTAAGCAATTGGAAAAGTTCGCATATTTTTGTAACCATTGAAGCCAACTAATTTAAAAACTTTGAGTCTTCAAACATTTAAGAGAAAATTAAAATCTTGAACTATTCAAATTTATATCAGGGTAAGCCAACTTCATTAATTTTATTGTATCCTAACCGTCGCGTCGCGTCGTACTTAAAGTAATCTTCAGCCAATGGTGTTTAATGTTTTTTAGGTACATGCTTGGCCCACCTTGGAAGTAGAATCAGAAGATGCATTTTTAACAGAATCTCCATTCGTGCTGCTTGAAAATGGAAATTTTAACAAAGTACCAATCATGATTGGTATTTGTGCTGAAGAATCTCTGTTGTTTATTAGTGGTAATTATATTTTTTAAAAGTTCCTCTAGTCTAAATGTTCCTTAGCTTATTAAAATGATATACTTTATTTAAAATTATACAATACGTATATGTAATTTTTAAAACTAATTGGGTAAACGTACCTTAAACCTTACATAATACAAATTTTAGATAACCACTAAAAAGTAGGTTTTATTTTTAAGTGGTTTCGGTAAAAAGCGCTCCTAGATCGTTATAACAGAGGAAGGGGGAGGGGCGGCATATTTTCAAATAGGTGATGAGTTATCACCTCCAGTAAAAATTAGAGTCACGGGTGAAAATTTTCATAAATAATTATAAAAATTGACAAAACTACTACGTAAAAATGTAACTGCAGTCGCTTCGATTCCACTTACTAACTCTCACTTCCTTTTAACTACATTTAAGGAATTAGTCTTAAAACGCTTAGATTAATCTAAGAATATCAAAAAAGTTCCAAAAATTGCACAAAACTCTAAAAATAAAACAAAACAATCACATAAACTTCAATGTTAAAACGTTGTTTGTCCTCCCATCGAAAGTGAGGTTATGTGTGCAGGACGATATATTATTATAGAGTAATAATATAAATAATTTCTTCGAGTTCAATTCCTAATAAATTAGCGAAATATTTAAAAATATGTGTACCGTAAAATGTGTTGACTAGGGCTGGGCCAAACCTCGATATATCGATATTTTTATCGATATATCGGTATATCAAATAACGATTTAAAAAAAATAAAATATCGATAATATCGATATGTATCGATACTTATTGATATTTATCGATATTATCGATATATCCGATCACATCGATAATATCGATTTTTTGATTTTTTTATACAAACTCCCAGGCCAATTATTTCGAAAAGTGACATGTAAATTCTGTAAACGCCAGTTTTTAGCCTCTATGATTGGCTTCACAACTGTGTAAAAAATGTGTTTAAATAATACAAGACGTAGGTGGCGCCACGGTGCAAAGACTTTTTTCGATGACAGGAACTTTTAAATGTTGTGGTTTACAAAGATAATTAATTTTTGATAAAATTTTTTTAATAAATCTAACATGAACGGAGATATTTAGGGTTGAGTTTTTTTTTAAATAATTTTAACGAGTATTTTAATTATAAATATTTTTAATATCCCGTAGCAAATTTTAATTTAGTTTTGGTAATGATAATTTTAGTGATAAAACGCTCGTGTAGTACTAAATTATTACGTCCAGTGACGTCTCAGAGGGCGCCTTAACAAATAATAAGACGCCACTGAGTTTTTGGTAATTTATATTTTTTTTCGGATTAAGCAACTAAAAATATCCTTTTCTTATCTGGTAAATTGTTTTCATATCTTGCTTCGCTTTCGAGAAATAAAAATAAAAACAATTTTATTGCATATCTCTGTAAAACAAAAACCATTAAATAATTAATACGTTGTGTTTTTTGTTGTTTAAAAGCAAAGTTAAAACATTAAAGCATAATAAAATAAAATTAAAAGATGTTTTAAATTTTATGAAAGAACTGATGAGAAATTACAAAATTAGAACCTTACCAAAAACTAACTAATGGGGTCGAATGAGTGTTCAAAATTATTGCCGTTTTCATACACACACATAGCAAATCGATATAATAATTCGGTTCTGCAAACTCTAAATAGTGTACTTATTCCGATTAATAGCAAAAAATACAACGTATTAATTATTTAATAATTTTTGTTTTCCAGAGATATGCAATAAAATTGTTTTTATTTTTATTTCTCGTAAACGAAGCAAGATATGAAAACAACTTAACAGACAAGAAAAGTAAATTTTTAGTTGCTTAATCCGAAAAAGATATAAAAATTACCAAAAACTCAGTAGCGTCTTATTTTTTGCCAATAATATTTGTTACAAAAAAGGTACTTATTCGTGTAAAAAATTATTGGGCTAATAGTTTAGGAAAAAAAGGATTTATTTAAATCATTTCATAAACTTATAATTGATATGTTAAATCAAAAACCCTTGGACGGCCATTAGCTTCCTTATAACACATTTAAGGACCAATATTTTAATTGAATCTTTTTTCTTCATGTTTTCATAATTAGAGTCTCCTCTTGAAATGAAGGTACGGAGTTTAACAGGTCACATAAGAATCGATATTTATCGATATTTACTATACGATATTTTTTTAAATATCGATATTCGATATTGGAATTTCAATATCGCCCAGCCCTAATGTTGACTGTCCTGGTTAAAGCTTTCCTTTACAACTGTTAGCCTTAGAAGTAGAGGCGGAAAAGGTGACTTTTTAAGGTTCAAATACTGAATTCAAGCAAAATAATCAGAACTTAATGTTCAAAGCGGGCCAATAACTCTCTGCTTTAGCAAAATAATACGATTTCTGTAATATGAAATTTGCCTTCAACTTAAATCGTCAACATTCTGATCTTTAATTTACAGTCGGAGCCACAAACTACTAGAATAATGGTTGGAAAGTACCTATAGTCCCAATTACATTATTAATTTTTGACTTTCATGACGATCTAATAACTACAGTCTTACAGACAAGCTGCACAATAGGGTATTAACAGATAAATATAGTTTATTACATTAGATCAACAGTATATTTTGTCTTACTTATAGTTTAAATTTTCACTTCAATTAAAATACATTAAGGGAGAGTGGGGGAATTGTGCGCACTTAAGCGGAAATCGTTATAGCACTGATGTCATTGTAGATAATTTAAATGTAAATACCGTAATGAAAGGGCTATTTAGTTTACTCTCAGCATATAAATCAATTTTAGGAAAAAATAAAGTTTTTAAAGTACAATATTGCTGAAAGTACAAGAGTGCTCTTGCGCACCATTCCCCGCCTTTGCGGGTAATCATGCGCAGATGGTGGGGAATCGTGCGCATTTAAAGTATTAAGTATTCCATAAAATCAACACTAACTTTAAAAACATTTATTAAAGTTGTGGAACATAAAAAAACTCATAAAAAATATAAATAACTCCTAATTTGAGCATAAGTCACATTTATAATTTTTCGGGGTATCTGAGCCAGTACACTCGGCATGATTCCAAGTTAGGCAAAGGACACAACTGTACCATAATTCTCCTTGTTTGCAAAATTCCCCGCAAATGCTACTAACTTCGTTTGGTATCCTTGGCTGATTCAAAGGTGGCGGTATGAAGCTAAGTCCAACATTATCTTCGATGTCATCTAGCTCATTGTCGTAACAAATATCCGACACATCATCTTCTGATGAATCAAATGATTCAGGCGTTGGCGGTCTCTTTTGTTTGCTTCTGAATTTCTTTGAAGTCGACGGAATTAATGATTTACCGTCAAAACATTTACAAATGACCCTGACTTTACTATCCTCACTCCTCAAAAAAATTAGCATTATATTACGTGTGGGGGAATCGTGCGCATGCAAGCGCATCATTACCCCTTTAGGTATTAAATGACAATATTTTGTACAGTTAGCAAACTACTTAACCTAATAATGTAAAACAAGCATCAACAGATACACAAGATCATACTTTTACATAAAATAAATATGTTCTATCGATTAGGGAAAAAAATGACTCACCGTCCTATTTTCCGATATCAAAAAATTATAAAAATTTGCTTGATTTCAAATAAACAGAGTTCATTCCATACAAACGTTTACAACTGATGTGACTAATGGCGTCGGTGCTCCACAATAGGAAGGCGACAGCGTTGCACTCGTCAGTGGCGGTTAAAAGCTCGCGAACTATGAAATAATTTGATGCGCCCGATTCCCCGCTGCGCACGATTCCCCCACTTTCCCCTTATAACAGAAAATTATTATATTAGATTTATCCTGTAAATGTGGGAAATCTCCCAGATATGAAAAAAAAAACACGTGAAAAGAATACTACAAGTTCATATAAACTTCTTTCGTATCGGCCTCCTCTTCGGAGATATGGGTTCCCAAAGACCTCCCATGGAATTAAGTCTTTGACACATAACTATTAAACCAACAGGTATATTTCAATTTTTTTTTCATATGATGTATACCAGGTAAGACCCTTCAAATTACTATCTCAGAAAGTGTTTCGAATTACTCACAGCTGCAGGGACGGACTAGCTGTAACACTAATGTGCCCATTTTTTTTACGCCCTTTATGATGAAAACTGTGGACAACGGTTTTCACATACCTTTAACTATTGACTAAAAATTAAGTAAAGCATGTTTCACGAAAAATGGATACGACTTAATGACTGCAGTAAAACTACCCGGGTCGGTCCTATTGTGTTGACAAGAGCTTGGCAATAAAAAAAAATTGTGTGTGCTTAAGACCACACGACAGAAGTGAAAACTTCAACAAGGTTAATTCAGTGCCCACAAAAAAGTGCTAAACGCGCCTAAAGAAGTTTTCACTTCAAAAATAACATAAACTTGGAATACGGGATAATTTTACTGCATACGAAAAAATATATTTCCTAAAATTGAACAACCCTTGAATTTTTACATCTTTAACAGAAGTCAGAAATCATAATAAATTGGGTCCACGGAATAAGCAATTACGGTAAAACTAATTACCTTACTTCACCCTACGTAAATATATAATTTAAAAAATGCCAGAACATACCTGAGACGCAACAAGTGTCGCAAACTGTTTCCACGTCGACTGATGCGGCAGCGGCATGCTCTTTCATATAACGTTTACGAATAAACAGACCGGAAGGTCAGGGTCAGTTCGGATTGAATATAGGAGTCGAATTTGAGCGTAACACAGCCGAACTTGACGCATGACGCTGACGCGTGACGGCTCAGTTTAATTCAGTGCCCACAAAAAGTGCTAAACGCGCCTAAAGAAGTTTCACTTCAAAAAGTGATGTATAAAGGAACGGACTGTAGATAATTATGTAGATATTTAATTTATATAATTTAATAAGGATGAGTTTCTAAGGAAAACAAGTAAAGATATGATTATATGATATATATTTGTTTTACACTTATCGGAAGAATCAGACCAGCCTTTGGATGGTGTTATATGCGTGTCAAACCAAGTCTCGTCGAGGTAAATTATTGGATGGTTTTCAGAACGGTATTTCCTCACCAAAGTTATATACTCATGACGCCATTTTTGTAAACGGTGGGATTCCATGCCTTTTGTCAATTTTGCGGTATCTGCATGCCCATTTCCAACAAAACTCTCCAAAGGCTAGTGCGGCTACAACTTATTTGGGTTTCATCATTGGTAAGCCGTTGCTTCAGAGAATCTAATGTAGATACGCGTTGCTCTTCGTACATGGTGTAGATTTTTCGTCTTATCAAGTCCTTGTCGCTTTCGTCGAAACATTTGGTGAAACCGGCATCTTTACGCTTCTTTCTAGATTTAATGGGATTTGACGCGATTCTTTTCACTGTAGTCAGAGGTATCTGTGTCAAATCACACGTTTCAGTCGCAGCAGCACTAGCATTAAGTACTCTGTTGAGTAAAGAAGTATATACTCTTTTTACAATTTCCCTAGCATCGAGAGATAAATGCATTTTCTTCGCTGCAACACTAGAAGAAGCACCATCAATGTTTTCCACGGACGCCACATACTGTTTTTTTATACACATTTAACAAATTTTACCACAAAAAGGTATATAAATTAAGCAACCCAACCTACCTGATGTGTCTGTATTTACAATAATTATAATTCTTACAATCCGGTCCTTTCAAATAATTATAACAAACGGTCATAAATAATGGGATCACCCCAGGTACTTTTACTGCAGTCATTAAGTCGTATCCATTTTTCTTAAAACATGCTTTATTCTTCATTCATGTCGCTAATCCTAACCGTTTTCGGAAAAACGTCATTTTATTGTGATCATGTATTAATATTAAGCAGTTCATCAAAGTGAACATTTATAATTTATAGGAACAAAAATGTATCTTTTATTGGAATACGCTAAATATACATGATGTAAATATGTTAAAAATTACGTTTTTTCGAAAACGGTTAGGATTAGCGACATGAATGAAGAGTACTTAATTTTTAGTCAATAGTTGTTAAAGGTATGTGAAAAACGTTGTCCAAAGTTTTTATCACACAGGGCGCAAAAAAATTGGCACATTAGTGTCACAGCTAGTCCGTCCCTGCAGCTGTGAGTAATTCGCAACACTTTCTTGGATTGTAATTTGAAGGGCCTTACCTGGTATACATCATTTGAAAACAAAATTGAAATATACCTGTTGGTTTAATAATTACCTATGCGTCAAAAACTTAATTCCATGGTAGCTCTTTGGGAGCCCACATCTCCGAAGAGGAGGCCGATACGAAAGAAGTTTATATGAACTTGTAGTATTATTTTCACGTGTTTCTTTCATATCCGGGAGATTTCCCACCCCGACCACCCTGTATATTGGAAAGGTAAAATTATTTCATAAGAAAATTTCATTTGTAGATTTGGCAGCTGCCCATGAGTTGGCGCTTATGCTTGACACTGACCGCAAAAAAGTTATACCTTCAGATCTTCGGCCAGAATCTAAAGATGAAGAAGCCGTCATTTCAAAAATAAGAAGTCTTTATCTTAAAGAAAATGAAACATTTTATGACAATTTAATAATGCTGGCAGAGGTAAATATCAATTAAGGATCTAAAACCGACCCACTTGCAATGGGAAATCCCATATAAATTTTGCTACTGTCAATATTGGCTTCCCTATTAATTTTGCATCAAAATTGTATTGGACTTTTTTGAAGGTCCTTGTACAGGGTCTTCCAACGAGGACTGAACAGGGGCTCATTTTTGAGCTTCCTTGTATTTAAAGAAAAATCCAAAATAGCCAATCGATGTACTTTTTCCTGCAGAATTCAAAAATGAAAGCAAAAATTTATTTGAACCAGAAACAAAAGAGTAACGATATGGATAAGGTGTTTTTTAAATGGAACATAGCTTTTTTTATACGATTTTTGGAACGAGTGATTTTTTTTTTGTCCGTTTTGATTAAAATATTTAATATTGTGACAGCTATTTTTATTAAATTTTAATGTTTTGTCCAGTATAATTTAACTTTAACCTGTTTGAAACATACACTAGGTAATAAAGGTATAATCACCTTTGAATCCTTCAAAGTCATTTCGGCAATATTATAGTAAATTTGTAAAATTTTTTTTTACCTAGTGTATGTTTCAAAAAGGTTAAAGTTAAATTATACTGGATAAATCATTAAAATTTAATAAAAATAGCTGTCACAATATTAAATATTTTAATCAGAACGGACAAAAAAAAATCACTCGTTCCAAAAATCGTTTAAAAAAAGCTATGTTCCATTTAAAAACACCTTATCCATAGCGTAACTCTTTGTGTTTCTGGTTCAAATAAATTTTTGGTTTCATTTTTGAATTCTGCAGAAAGAAGTACATCGATTGGCTATTTTGGATTTTTCTTTAAATACAAGGAAGCTCAAAAATGAGCCCCTGTTCAGTCCTCGTTGGAAGACCCTGTACAGTGTCACCAGTAAAGTCCGCGTCATATGGGATTTTTTTTTATTAACAGCTTTATTCAAAATTTGACTTTGGCATCAAGTTTTGCTTCGATCGAGATGAAAATTAAGCAAAAAAAATAGTAGTCACGTGATTCGCATTATCTGTCAAATTTAAATTTAAAAAAAAAAATAATTCAAAAGTGGGGTTATTTCTGAAAATATCGAAAAAAGTTGTTAGAAAAAGTTTTTTTAAATGCAGTTTCTAGCCCACATGCAAAATTTCAGCTGCATACCATAAGTTTAATTTTTTACCTATATTCTGTTAATTGCACCACTTTTGCAAAATAAGACTCAACGCAACCTACATAAAACTTCTTAGTTTAGACGATGCTTTATTTCAGATACATTTTTTTTAAAGTAGCGCCATATTAAATGTGTGATTTTCTACAAAATCAAAAGTGGGCCATTAAAATTTGGTCGCATGAGATGCAAAGTTTATTTGTTTTTGACCCTGTGTAAGTTAACTTAATAAAATAAGTATTTTTGTGTCTGAAAGTAATACAACTTAATATTAAGACAAAAAATAACACATTGTCGTCAGTAAAGTGTTCATTAAGTGGAAAATAAATTTTAGTTTAACTTAACGTAAAGTTTATCTATTTTCAACGATTTAATTTAAAACTCCTGTAATTTATTTTTATTTTTTTACTTTTAGGCACAAACTACGTTTTCAAAAATACTTATTTTATGAAGTTACCTTATACAGGGTCAAAAACAAATAAACTTTGCATCACATGCGACCAAATTTTAATAGCCCAATTTGGATTTTGTAGAAAAACACACATTTAATATGGCGCTACTTTAAAGAAAATGTATCTGAAATAAAGCATTGTCAAAACTAAGAAGTTTTATGTAGGTTGCGTTGAGTCTTATTTTGCAAAAGTGGTGCAATTTACAAAATATAGGTAAGTGGGCTAGAAACTGCATTTTAAAAAACTTTTTCAAATAACTATTTTCGATATTTTCAGAAATAACCCCACTTTTGAATTATTTTTTGGAAAGAATTAAAATTTGACAGATAATGCGAATCACGTGACTACTATTTTTTTGCTTAATTTTCATCTCGATCAAAGCAGAACTTGTTGCCAAAGTCAAATTTTGAATACTGGTGACACTGTATGACGGACTCACCCCAAATTTTATTATTCTCTAATAGGTCAATTAAAATTTGTTTCGAAAAAATTCTTCGTAAAAATCTTTAAACAATCATCGACCTTATTCTATCACAAAAACCTGTTTGCCATCAACATGGATATTATTAAACAGTTTCTCAAATTTCTTAGCAAAAAAGTGAGACAGAGCCTCGCGGAGGACGACTTAAACTTTAGCTACTTTATTTGCAGTTATTGTAGATTGTACCGTGCAAGCAAAAATTATTTGCATCAAAGAGGGTTTGGATTAAAAAACGTAGGGCTTGGTTTAGATCACAATGATATGGGGACGATATATCTAACCAAATCTAGGTTAAAATTTTGTCAAATTCATATTATGACATGATATGCCAAACTAATGAGTAATAAAATAAGTAGACAAATACAAATTAATTTTTGTTGTTTACAAAATTAACAAAGTAAAAATATACAGAAAGAAAAAGAAAAATAATTACATACATTGCTGAAATTGGCCAACGCCATGCTCCAAGTACAAATTCACACGTCTCTTTATATTTTTGAAAGTGTTGACCAGCATCTCTGGAAAAATGTTACCACATTCTTGGATAATCCTTTCTTGTAATTGTTCTAAATTTGCAACTGGTGTTTTAAATATAGTGTTCTTTAAATGAGGAAAAACGAAGTAATCCATAACCGTTAAACAAGGTAATTTAGGTGGGAATTCAATGTTTGATCGAAAACTGATCAATCTGTCGTCGAAAAAATTGCGTAAGTAGTTAATAGTTTCGGCGGCTGTATGGGCGGTTGCACCGAAAATATCCAAAACGTAGTTCGTCGTCAAGTAATTGATCCACAAATGAATTCAAAATATTGTCTCTATACCACTGTGCTGTAACTGTATCATGGAAAAAATAGGACCAACAATTCTTGTTCGGGAAACAGCTAACCAGACACCAATTTTTTGAGGGTGCAATGTGGACTCTACACAAAAAAATGGGGATTTTCACTACTCCACGTGCGTGTATTCTGAGAATTCACATAACCGGAGAAATGGAACCAGGCTTCATCCGAAAAATATGTCAGGTCTAATAAATAATTTATTTCCAATAAATTTTGGGTAAACCATTGAGAGTAATTCCTGCGTCTTTCAAAATCTGCGGCTTGTATTTCTTGGAATACTTGCACTTTATAAGGAAATAAATTTCGCTGCTTCTAAAGAATAGTCCTGCATGTTTCATAAGATCTTCCCACTTCTTGAGACAGGTGTTTTATACAATCTGTTGGCGTATTTTGCATTATTTCACGAACGTTTGCAATAAGTTCTTCTGTCCTTACAGATGGTCTTCCTGCTCCTTTTTTGTGTTGTATAGAACCTGTTTCCCTAAACACAGCCACGGTTCTTTTCAGGCAATGAAAAAATCCCCAGAAATAAAAGCAACGTTTGGAAAATGTTCGTGAAAATCGTCCATGCATAAACCCGGATTATATTGCCACTCACTATTTACTCTAACCCCGTTTCGAAAATACACTTCAACCATAAATGTTTTGTGCTGTTTCGTAAAGCTCATTGTGTGAATTGTTCAAGAAATTGGAAAAATTAGCGATGAATCAAATTACTTGTAACGACTGTCAAAGATGACGGAATAACTGATTGATTGTTAATTCAGGTAGTTACTGACACCCAACAGGTATTAAGCTCTACGGCTAAGCATTACGTCCTTAGATGCAAGGCCCTCTTTGATGCAAATAATTTTTGGTCGCACGGTAGTGTCTGTTGGCAGTTGGCAGGAGGATAACTTCTGCTTAATTGTAAAGGGCTTTTGTTTTTGAAACGATAATACTGGATTAAGTCAGTAATTAGGTAGACATTTTTTATGTTTCTTTTGTATTACTTTAAGGTCAGTAAAGAGTGTTACAAAAAAATGAAATAAGTAAATAATATTTTTAACAAACTTTTTTCTAGTACATCAGTGACAATAAGTTTGCCAGAGCTCTAATAAAACATGCTGAATTACACTCCAGTCACGCAACGGCATACCTTTATCAATTTGCTTATTATGGGAGAGCCATGGTGTTACCTTTTATTGATGGTAAGTTTAAAAGTATGATTCACGCTGCCTTACTTTGGCCATATCCTCACACAGCCACACGATAGCAACAAGACAAGTAGTATCTAGGCGATCCAAAAACAAAAATTTGGCCAACACGGTATATTCACATGAATCGATATTATATTATAAGATATATTGCGAATACAAAATTACAAAACCATTACCAGTTGTTACAAGGATAGTAAGAAGTGAAGTTAACTAGCCTATTATTATTGAGTGACGATAAGGAAGACGTACTTGAATTTCTGTTTACGAAATCGAAGAAGAAGTAGAAGAATAATAATAATAATAATAAGAATAAGAACATATTGAGTATATCCTATATTGTAATAGTAGGGGAGCCCAACTGGGGATTTTGGGATTTACTCAAGCTCAGCAGATTAATATATGGGGGGATACCTTGCACCCTGTTGAGTACCTATGCCATGTCAAAGCCCTCTATATAGTGCCGCGCGTGTACGGCAGCTGATCAGAATAGTAAAAAAAAATCGATAGCTGGATTTACTAGAGCGCGTCAGATTAAGGTGTGGTGAGTTAATTACATGCTGAAGAGTCTGCATTTCAATAATCTGACGATTTGAGCGTGACGTAAGGGAGTGGGAGGGTCACAAACTTGCAAAAAAAAACGTCACATGGACATTCTCTAGCGCGGTCAATTTTATTTTTATTTTGAAGGAAATAATTCAAGGATAACGGGAAAAATATAATCTGCCGATTACCACAAGCCCAAATAACAAAAATCGTCAATAAAGTTTATTAGCGCGTGCAGCTGCAGTGAAGCACTCCACGCTTCAATGTCTCTTTACTTGTTTTCAGTCTGGGAAATTCTAGATACATGGTTTTTAACTTTATTATAAATTCTTCCTTTAAATCGCTAAGACCCTAAAATTAGTATGTCCAGATACTTTGTAAGTTTTGAAGATAATTTCAAAAAATAAATACATACAGGTAGATCTCGTTGCATAGAGTACGATGACATAGAAAACTCGATTTTATAGTAAGTCGACTTACTAGGTTTTTGAATTGCATGAGAGAGATGCCTGCAGAAACTTTCGAGCGATATTATGTTGTTGTCGACCCTTAAACTAATAATAAATTGCGACAATTTAAGTGAAAACGCTTTAACGACCACATCTGGTCAAATATGACCCCCATGGTATCATGGCCCTCTAGAATATTTTTAAGAGTAGAAAAATACTCATATCTAGTCCTAGCCAAATTCCGGAATCGCTGAAGTTGGGGATAAACGACTCCCGGGGCTCACTTGTGTATTTTACTTTAATTAACAAACCCCAAGAGTCTCTTATTCCCCCAACTACTAACTCTTCTAATACCCTTTGCCATGGCCTGAGAATTCTATCTTTGTCATAACTTATACCGTAACGCGGTCATTAAATTTAGAAATATTTTTTACCGTAGCACAACTGCGGTATGCCTTCTTGCAAAACATACTGCTAGGATCGCGCGTGGCACTTGTCGTAAAACATCAAGAGCCTATTTAATAGATTGAACCAGTCTGACTGAATTTTCTGATGCCTTATTAGTGATACTAATGATTGTGGATAATAGCGAAGATGAAGATTTTGAGTTTAGAAATGAAGTGAAGGAAGACGAAGCTAGTACCAAATCGGAAAATACCAAGGACGTAGATATGGGGGGAAGTAAAGGGGGTAATTACCCCCCCAGGACCATAATAATAAATAAAAAATGTAGTTTACTTGATTTAATATCAGCTACTCTGGAATCTGAATTAGAACTATGGAAAAATAAGTGGAGTGAATTTAATGGCGACATGTCCGATACTGCAATCGATACTTTGCATTTGTGCGAGCCGGACATATATCCTCGAATATATTTGGCTCTTAAGATTTTATGTGTATTGCCAGTAAGTGTAGCAACGGCAGAAAGAAGTTTCTCTTCACTTAAAAGGCTCAAAACTTGGCTACGATCAACAATGAGCCAAGAAAGACTTGTTGGGTTAGCATTAATGCACGTTCATAGAGATATAAAAATATCTCCAGACTGCGTGTGTTAAATAGATTCGCTAGTCTACGTCGAAGGAATCTAGACGTAATTATTTAGGTATAGCTTCTTAAATGGGTTTAAGAAAAAATATTTTAATTTATTTATATTAGAAAAAAGTAATTTTACACAAGTTCCTATCTTCTATAATAATAGTTTAGAATATTTTTGTTAAAGACATTGTCTTGCATATTACGTACCAAGGATAGAATAAGTTAAAGTATAGATACTTATTCCTTTATTATAATACCTATGTTTTTTTTTTACATTATATTATGTAAGTTATTGTTTTGTCAAATTGCAATAAAAATACTTTTGGAAAAAGAATTTGCAAAATGACTTTGGGAATTAAATTTTGCTTTATACACCTTACTTCGTAAGTAATCTTGAATATTCTTGTGTAATATTATTAAAAAAAAAATTGAGATCAAACACTAGCTTTACCCCCCCCCAGAAAAAAATAATATCTACGCCCTTGACAGAGAATAAAGATGATATTTTTAAACAAGAAATAAATAAAATAACAATAGAATTTAAACAGTTAAGCCAATTTAAAAAACCGTTATGAAAAAAAACTTCTCATTATTTTCGTTGTTTGTTGTCATTGTTGCCGTTTTTTATTAATATCGGTATTTGTAATTGTTTTTTAAAGTTATTTTAATTTTCCAAAAAAAAATTATTTATTTAATCGTTTGTTTTACCAAAGTTATTCTATTCTTTTTTTAGGTGTCGAGAAAGCCAGTCATGCTGCAGAACTACCATTTTTGTTTAATATGAGTGGCGCTCCTAGTTTGTCTAATTCCTCTGAGGCTGCTGATTTGTTAACGCAAAGAAGAATTGTTAAGCTTTGGGCAAACTTTGCCAAGTATCTGTAAGTAATTAATAACAATTAAACGCTAGTCTAGTTGTACCAATTATTAAAAACAACAGGTCACACTTCGACCTATCAAACGAGGCCTTTGACGCTCATCGTCTTAAATACGCGTCCCCTGGTTTAGCTCAGCCCTTAAATCGAAGCCAGCGATATATTACCTACCTGATGTCCAGCTAAGATCGGGCAGGGGCTTTATCTCGGAAAGTATTGGTCATAAATTTTCGAAAAATTTATTTTATAGTTAAATCGTCAACAATAAAACACTATACAAAATTCAGAATGCTTTAAAAATATTATATTATTCCCCTAAAAAGAAAATTTTAAGAGAATAGCGTTTCCTTAAATAAGACATAATAATGCTAGGTGTCTTATAGCATAGCTAATCGTTCAAACCTATTGCTAGCAATGAAACGTGGTAGGCCATGTTCTGTGCATAATTATTATTAGTTGCTTTTTTGAGCTTCAGAGTATCAGAGCCTTATCTAATTTTTAAGAATTTCACAATAATTCTAAATAACTTTTAATTGGTTTATTTTAAATTAATAATATTTGTTGGCCGAGTGAATCATACAAGGACCTTCAAAGGGTCATACAATTTTGATGTTAAATTACAAAAAAAAAGCCAATATTTGAGGGTCACAAAACTTTATAACCTGTCTAACAAATAATTGCCCTATATTTATATATTTAAAAATACTTATAATAAGGACACAAAAAGTTTTAGCAGTTGTCGATATTCATAAAAATAATGTACAGGGTGGCCCATTAATAAAGGACGCCGGCTATATCTCGGAAACCATTAATCGTACAGCTTTCGGAAAAAAAATTTATGAGTAAAGCGGTCATGAGAAAATTTTGGAAATTACTTTCAAGTTCCTTATTTTGCCGCAAGGGGGCATAATTGAAAATTAGTTTTTTAAATTTTAAATTTCTCCGAAAATTCCCATATTAAGGTATAACTCTGATTATATCATTGGAAAGCGTAGACAATTCTGCATCATTTTAGTTTAAGGCTCGTACCGACCTTGATAAGAGTGGGGGAAGCTATTGAATGTGTAAACATTAAAATCGCCGTAACTTCTAAACGACTTATCCGATTTTACTAAATTTAAGCTTGTTTGGAAGAGAAAGGTAAGTACCTTCAATCGTCGTATCCAATGGTACACGATAGTTTCTAATGAAATTGCTAGAGGGCGCAATTTGTAATAATAACAGTTTTTTTGATTTTATCCCGAAAATTCAAATCATACGGTATACCTATGACATCACAATCGGAAAGTAGATGGAATTTACAAGAAAATATGTGAAAACCGCAGTTCGATATCTTTGTTCGTTTCAGAGTTATTGCCAGAACAATAATTTTTAATACAAATTGCGCCCTCTAGCAAGTTTATTAGAAACTATTGTGTACCATTGGATATGACAATTGAAGGTACTTCCAAACAAGCTTAAATTTAGTAAAATCGGATAAGTCGTTTATCAGTTACAGCGATTTTAATGTTTACACTTTCAATAGCTTCTCCCACTCATATCAAGTGAAAGTGTAAACATTAAAATCGCTGTAACTTCTAAACAACTTATCCGATTTTACTAAATTTAAGCTTTTTTGGAAGGAAAAGGTAAGTACCTTTAATTGTCATGTCCAATGGTACACAATAGTTTCTAATAAAATTGCTAGAGGGCGCAATTTGAATTAAAAGTTATTGTTTTGGCAATAATTCCGAAACGAACAACAATATCGAACTGCTGTTTTTACATTTTTTCTTGCAAATTTAATCTACTTTCCGAATATTATGTCATAGTTATACCGTATGATTTGAATTTTCTGGATAAAATCAAAAAAACTGTTATTATTACAAATTGCGCCCTTTCGCAAATTTATTAAACACTATCGCGTACTGCTGGATACGACGATTGAAGGTACTTACCTTTCCCTTCCAAACAAGCTTAAATTTAGTAAAATCGGATAAGTCGTTTCGAAGTTACAGCGATTTTAATGTTTACACATTCAATAGCTTCCCCCACTCTTATCAAGGTCGGTACGCCAACAATTCTTAAGCCATAATGATGCAGAATTGTCTAAGCTTTCCAATGATATAATCAGGGTTATACCTTAATATGGGAATTTTCGGAGAAATTTAAAATTTAAAAAACTAATTTTCAATAGTGCCCCCTTGCGGCGAAATGAGGAACTTGAAAGTAATTTCCAGAATTTTCTCATTACCGCTTTACTAATAAAATTTTTTTTCCGAAATCTGTACGATTAATGGTTTCCGAGATAAAGCCGGCCTCCCTTATTAATGGGCCACCCTGTACAGTTTAGAATTATTTCCCAGATTTTCCTGAGTATTAAACTACATATTATTATATTTTACCTATAAAATTACTCAATTAATTTAATCCTTTATTTTTATATTTAATGTTCTAGAAATCCAACACCAGAGAAAACCGAACTTCTCAATAATGTTACATGGCCGATAACCAATGGTTTGGATCTGGCATATCTGAACATTAATAACACGTTAGAAGTTAGGCAAGGACTTAAAAAAATCAGATATCAAGGATGGAATGAAACTTTCTACACATATGGCAAAAAACCATTTATTACTTTTTAAAAATAATAAATTTTGTTTTTCGTAATATTTCTTTTAGTCTAAACTACGCAGCTACAGCTTTTTCGTGCATAAATAAAAAAATAAGTTTTATGGACGAAAAATACGTTTGTACAGGGTTATCCAACCAAGACTAGACAAGGCGATTTTTTGACTTTTCCTGTACTTTTATAAAAAAACTGAAATAGCCATCTTAAGTCATTTTCTCCCGCGAATTCGAATATCTTCAGCAAAAAACAATTGAACATCAAACAAAAGTACTAGGGGTCACTTTGATATTTTTTTAAATGGGATGCCGTATTTTTAATGAGCTTATCCGATTTCTCATATAAATTTTGATCTAAAATGTTGGATTTTTAATTCAAAAACGCCTTTTTTCTTCAGTTTTAAATTCGGAAAATGTTCGTCTACCGTACGATTAATACCTGATATATGGATACCCGTTTCACCTGTTCACCCTTTAACCTGCTTTAAAGTGTCCGTCAGTTAGACAAAATAATCAAGTGTCAAATTTCTATATATTTTTCACGAATTAATTACAAATTTAGTAGTTTTTGCAAATCTATTATTGCTTACGTATAAAAAAAATATGACATATTAGAAAAAACTATAAACTAAAGTGAATAACTTTAATCAAACAAAATAAATTTGTAATTAATTCGTGAAAAATATATAGAAATTTGACACTTGATTATTTTGTCTAACTGACGGACGCTTTAAAGCAGGTTAAAGGGTGAACAGGTGAAACGGGTATCCATCTATCAGGTATTAAACGTACGGTAGACGAACATTTTCCGAATTTAAAACTGAAGAAAAAAGGCGTTTTTGAATTAAAAATCCAACATTTTAGATCTAAATTTATATGAGAAATCGGATAAGCTCATTAAAAATACGGCATCCCATTTAAAAAAATATCAAAGTGACCCCTAGTACTTTTGTTTAATGTTCAATTGTTTTTTGCTGAAGATATTCGAATTCACGGGAGAAAATGACTTAAGATGGCTATTTCAGTTTTTTTTATAAAAGTACAGGAAAAGTCAAAAAATTGCCTTGTCTAGTCTTGGTTGGATAACCCTGTACACACGGCTCACCGGTCACATTTCTCCACGTCTAGTAACAATGCGCGTGCGCAAAACCCTCTTGTTATCAGCTATTGTTTCTTTAGCGACATCATCTGAACCCATATTAGAACCGGTTGAAGACCATTGTTGTTGCGGTTTCTTGTGTTCTTTGCTATTGTGGGTGTTTAATATTTACGGATTTCTAGTTTTTCTCCTTAAGTTTAAAGATATTAGCAGGGAATATTAAACTATAAGAAGGCCATATAAGCAGATTTCCTAAATCCGCTACGTTAAATTTATAGATGGCACAATGAATCACCAACAATAAAGCATGTTGATGCAGCCACTAACGACAAGCCTTTTCACTGCTTAATTAAAACATTGTTGCCTCCTGTCTGTTTGACTTGTTGCATGATCCTCTCCCCACTAAAATAACAATATCGTCACGCGCATCGCGGTGCCTGGATTGCTTGCACTGGCATAATATTAATATCGTCGGCTAAGTGCAAAAATTCATTAAGTCAAAATTGACAGTTTTGTGTAAAACCCAGTTTTACGAAATGGCGGAGTTTAAAGTGATTTATTAAAAAAATGTGCAATAATGTTATGCCTACGAAGTTGTCATGTGCATATGTACAAACTTTTTTTAACATATTTTTACGAAATATTATTTATTATATGCACAATTCATTAAGTGAGTTTTCGACCCAACTACAAATAGCTATACTTGCTGTCGCCTTTTATCTACTTATTCTTCATCGTAATACCTTTACTAATTGGAGGTGTGAGACAAAAGATCAGCTGTATGGTCTTGTGGTTCCCTCCAAATCATAGGTACAGCAGGGACTTCTTCCATTAAGCCACTCTCGAAGACAGTTGGCACAGGTATTGCAGCAAATATGGAGCGCCCAGTTTTTATCTTGGTTACCAACTTTAAATCCAAAATACAACTTATAGGCTTTCTTAACTAAAGGAGTTTTATTTTTTTTTTGGCTCTTAAAGGTAATCTCCACAAATATAACAAAAATTCCTTGACTTATTGCGCGGCATATTGATATAGTATAATTTATATAATATATAATACGATACTAAACGATACCACGGTTCAAATAAGACTGAACCAGGAAACTAACTAATGCATTTACTAGATTTTACTACCCGTAGATGGGAAATACCCATTCACAATATGTCTAGATAGGCCTATCTAGTGATAAATGTTGATTACCATTATTCAATCTAGGTACTACCTGTATCATGAAGACCAGACCTCGGCAAATATTTTAACCATCGGATTTGTGACAAGCAGGTCAAAATCTATTAGGTTGAGCTATTTTTATTATCGACCTTTTTTTGTTGTTGACTAGTGTTATTTCTCAGTAACTATTCCAAAATTTTAAAAACTAAAACCGCAAAAATTTTTTTTTCTCTTACGATAGGATAAAAATCGAAATTTAGTAAAAGAACCCGTTATAAACTACTTATTTATTTAGTTTGAAAGAATTGTAAAGAAAAAGTTTTCAGGAAATATGGTGTAGTGATAGTTTTTGATATACAATTTCACTTTATTATGACCATTTCCATTTATAACTATTTATAATCAAATCGTTTATTTTTGTTAAACATACCAAATGATAACACTAACAAATATTATTTTTTGAAGTGAAAGTCTAATCTTATCATCCCCCGCCAAAAAGAAGACACACGAAACAAAAAAAAAGAATTTTTGTCCTCACAACCGCATATCCAGGATATTTTATTATATATTTCTTTGTCAAATTTACGCGCAAACTGTGCCTTACTTTTATATTTTGATTGCACTTTGTACTATGCAATATTGGTAGTGGCCGCCCGGTATTTTTTAAATCAAGTTTTTCCCTTAAGGTGGAATTCTCAACGTCGTTCAATTTATTGCCAACCTATAACCTATTTCCCGTTATTTTTTCAAGTTTATTATTTTTTTAAGTAACATTTAAATAAAATCAGTATTGTCGGCACATTACTTAGGTAATATCTGATATATATATTACAAAAATATCAATTTATTTCATTGCTAATTTTGGGAGAATTGTATAGTGAACGAACAATGACATAATGGTAAATAAAATCTTACCCAATATTTTTCGCAATACAATTCTCCTAAAATAAGTTATGAAATTCCTTGATATTTATTAAATATGTCAATTATTACCTATAGAATATCAAGTCGATACTGATTTTATTTAAATTTTGTGTAAAAGCTAGAAAACATTAATAAATCTACGCGAAATAGGTTACATGTTGGCAAGCATGTTGATACTCCCACCATAAGCTCAGAGAACTAAACACAAGCTTTTGTAAATCACTGACCTTCATATTAGACGAAATTTTCCAACATTATAACGTAACTAATAAATTAATTAAAACAAAACATCAGCGGCATCGACAGGTCGCGTCTCTTCGAAACGAAACGCGAACAGCTGTTGTTGGACGGAAAATTTTGAGCCCATCAGTGCAGTTCGTTGTGCAATGTGTAGGTGACGTCACGCCTCCGTAGTCATGGCAACCGACTTAATAGTCGCGTTGAATTGGGACGAATCGGCCACCCGCGCTTAATATATTATTATCTTGCTTGTGCGAATAGAAACTGCTGATTCGGTATAACTTGCCCGTTGGAATATGGCTATGTTTGGTTTGAATTATTTTAATTGATTGTTTTTAAAATATTAAAAATATAATTAAAATACTTGTACACACAATTAAATTTTCAAATACCTATTATGATACTAGAAAAAAAAACGAAAGTATTTAAGCGTACTGAATAATTCTGTAGTCATTTATCCTTAGTAATCGCCACCAGTGGCGGCTGATTATAGTAGAAACAGAGGGAGAGAAAGAATATTTAAATGCAGCTTAAACAGGACATTGTCTTTATTCACAACACATAAAATAAAGTGTACCTATTTCTAGGTATTCCAAAGAAAAAGAGATAAATAGTATATTACATAACAAGTGTTGAAAGTGGTACTTGTCAAACGAGAAGGTATTTAGCACGAGACGTCAGCCGAGTGCGGAAATTCTCCGAGTGTGAGAAAATCACTTTCACACGAGTAATGTACACAATTTTTCCTACGACCAAACAAAATAATCAAAAAGAGTTTGATTTGTTTTTAATAGTTTGTAGGTATTGCCATTGTGTTAATCAAATTTTTTTAACACTGAGTTGAAAAAAATAAAAACAGTGCCCACTTACATATTTTAACCTACCTATAGATTTAAATAAAAACAATAACTTTTTCTCCTATTTGCTTACGCACATCATACCTACTATCTATGTACAGTGAATAAATTTCGTTTCTGATTTTTTAGCTGTTTGCATTCTTTCAATAAAACAATAAAATACCTAAATATACATACAAAAACAACAAAACACAAAACTAAAACATAACCTCAACATTATAGAAAGGAGTTAAATATCGATAGCTTGTTAATTATAAAAGTTCTATCTATATTCGATTTGTTTTGAATATTGCTAAAATAAATATTTACTTAAAGCACATCGACTTGTCCCATATTCTTAAACATTGTGTGGATATTTTTATCCGAGATAATTGTAAAATTATAAATCGGTATTTTCTAGGGTACCTATTCTATTTCTGCTCTATAGCTGTCCCTTTTTTTTCTGTGGTTCAACTCAGTTGACATGTTTGGTGGGTTGCCTGACATATTTTCCCTTTTTGATATAATATATTTTTATCATAAATACTCTTAGGTTCCCAAAAATAACGAAAAAAAGGAGTTTTTTTTATTTGCAGTAATGCCCTAGTGTACTTTACCCCACTCAGCCCCCCAATTCGCTCCACGGGTCCCGTAAGTTTTAATTTTTTTAAACGGTTTTGCTGTCAAATTCATCGGCCATCAGCTGTTTTATAGTTCAACACACGTATTGAAAGAAAATATTTCAACACGCGTGTGATATTAAGGACTTTTTAGCCAAGTTAGGCGTACTTTATTTCTCATTTTCATAGGGGGTCGTAGGAAAATAAACATTCCTGAATTTCGAATCCATGATTTTTGCCCACTTTGAGTTTTTGTTAAAAACAAGTTGGGCAAGGAATGACCCAATTCATTATTACTTAGCCAAAAATTGAAGGAAGTCGATATTGAGTAATGAATTCTTATAAATAAAAAAATACCTAATGTAATGTTTGTTTTAGTTTAATTCAAACAGTTATTAGATCAAATGAATTGTAAATTTAACAGGCTGAAGGACTTAGGTCGATGGGCCTTTAAGTAATCAATAAAATTCTTGTAAAAAAATATCGATAGGATGTGTTTTGCTATTATCTCTATTTCCTATATTGAAAATATATTTTATTATTTTTTAGGCTTTACACAATGTGATAGAATTGATCTGGTATATCACTAATTACTAGTTAATTACAAATACACTTGGTAGCGTTTGGACTATAATAAGCACTATTCAGTATCACTGGTAGCGTTTCTGACCGAGAATACCATACCTGTTCCCTCACATAAGGTTAGAATCACGAGCATAAATAACTAAGACAATTTTATAGCAAGAGCACTCTTGGAGACAATGGAGAGTTCTCCATGATAACGTCGACGTCGTTCTGATCTGTTGGTTGTATTGTTAGTTAATACCAAACGACTTACCCATGTCGACCAATCGGTAAGGATGTCATTCTTATCTCAGTAGCAAGGCCCAGGTGACGATGCTAACAGTAAAGACGCAGCGACGCGTCAATATGGCGCGAGCGCGAGCCGTTCAACCTTTGTTAGTGAATCCCTCTATATTGTAAAACAACACCAAGTTTCAACAACAACTTATAAATCTATTTACAACATGATAAAGAAAGGTAGAAAGAAAAGTTACTGTACAAGAAAAAAAAATACTATAAAACTAATACAAAACATGTATATGCTAACTAATAAAGTGAGATTTTTCTATTGACTTGTCTTTACTGTACGATTCAGAAAATTACCCATTTGATGTTTAGAACTCTGTGAAAAGATAAAATAATTATTTTAAAATCAATACAACCCTGTAAATTAATCACCCAAAGACTAATTAACACTAAAACCCTGAAGCTTATGAGCAAAAATAACAATCATACTTAGACCCACAATTTAACTTTACACTTTTAGGAAACAAAGGATTCACTACACAAGAGGAATATCAAAAAGAGAACTGTGTCCGAAAATATATACTTTGAAAACTTAGTCCACTTAACCCGAAAATAGAAACTTAGAAATTTGCTCGTCTACACCCTGAAATATATTCCCTTAAAACCCGCTCGACTACACCCAAAAATGGCATCTCCCTCAACCGAACCCGATAATAGAACTTTAGAGACTGAATTGTGAATCTCCCTGATTAAGCATCTAACTTCTAAACCCACCCCCTTAAATTATGTTACTTCAAATATTTAGATATTCCACCCTATAGAATGTACTAAAATCAATATCACCTTTCGGTACCACGTCTTACAGGGTACACAATCTATTCTACGCAACCAATCAGAGGTAATTTCTCTCTAAAACTCTACCTTAGGTTATAAAACTGGCAGAACAAATATATGCCTGTAGACATGACCGCTAGGTGACTCTAGTTATCTACCCTTGATATTTAATCACAACTTTTTCTCTCTTTATGGACACTTTACTTAAAAACCATATATATATAGATAAACAATACATAGTATACCTATAAAATAACCGTAAAAACGGTCTTAACAAATAACATTCCTAAAAAACCTTAAATTTAAAGTACAACAATTATTGGACTTACTTAAAAAAAACTTTTAATCTGATACAGGGAAAATAAAGAATAAATCTGATACAGAACGGTCAAAATACAAATCCATGTTGCTACCTACATTTTCCATTTTTTTCTCAATATATGATTCATATTATCTGATTATAATAGACCACCAATGAAGGTCGCCTTGTTTATTATTATTGCCCATCTGTGGGTAATTTGAGTTTTAGTAAGTTGATGTTATCTTCGATAAAATGTGCTCTACTAAAAATTGTAATATTTATTATTATGGTTGGGGTTTTTGCTATCAACCCACTTTTAAGATATAGAAAAATAAACTTTATGACATAACGAATCATTAGAATAACTTGCCAATTTAGTTATTTACTTAAGAAAACGGTTGGTTTACAATAGTTGGGTAAGTTTAGTTTTATTAACATATTTACTTTGCGAACAAAAGCTTTCAGAGCCCCTCTTTGTATTTAAAAGGAAACATCATGTTCTGACTAGTGAGAATGCAACTGTTAAGAAAAATAATTTTAAATAAATAAATAGATTTTTGCATTCTATTACAACAAATCTAAATTCAAAACAGCACCAATTTGTCGGTGTGAGTTATTCAACAATTTTAACCCTTTAATTAACCATTTTAATTGTTGCAAATTCAAAGCCATGTTCTTTATAATAACTAACATAATTTACACTTGCAGCACTCAAGTTTCACTAAAGTTGTATACCATCAATACATTTTGTCCGTTACATTGGTTTACCATTTTATTTTTGTAAAAAGTGTGAATCTATGATCCCGAAAATACCTTTACACTTATTTTCGTCAAAAAAAAGTTTAGGTCCAATATATAATAAAACGTAATTGAGTAATAAAATGTAAATGAGTAATATAATAAGCCATATATTAATTCATTTAAGAAATTCAATTAAATATTTAACATGCTGAATATTAGTTTGCGTAAACATATTATCTTATTCCGAAGGGTTTTACAACTGAACGAATAAAAATATTTTAAGAACTTGTGCAATCAAACTTTAATAAATTATTTGCCGATCAATGGATTATCCATAATGCTTTCTACGCATATTAATCATGTGACATGATGACACAGCGAATCAGAAAGCCGTAAATCATTTTTAGCCGCTTTTGATAAAAATAAAAATAATATTTTAATGGAAAAATAAATAAGAATAAACAATAGGTACCTAAATGAGTAAGTATTAGGCACGTATAATAAATCTTTTTCCGCTTTTTTTAGGAGTATGAAAATGGAACCTACTAAGGAAAATGTGTTCTTCAAGAATTCCACACTGTATGACATCCATATATCCAAACTGTCTTAATTTTCCATAGAATTGGGGGATATGGTCCCTCCCCCCGAATCGGTTAGCCACTGTAAATTGCAAATAGTTTTATCCTTTGCTAACATGTAATGATATTTTAGTTTTGATTTGAAGTGGTGACATCCCAAATTACTACGCACTTAAGTTTAGAAGCGCATAATATGCACTAGGTATATAAGTAGTTAAACAAATTAAAGTAAACTAATCATTTTTCATTGCAGTCTACATAAAATGTCTTGTTCGGCAGTATTATTTTCGTTGTTCATAGCAAAAATTGTAAGTATAATCAATACCCGCTTTTCTACTAGTCCTATTAATATTTACTAACAAAATTATTGAAATTAGTGTATACACATTTATTAAAAGAACGCTATGATTAGGAAACCGTTATATATGAACTTTTATTTATTTGCATGGTATTACGCTATAACTTGAAAAGAAATGATTATCGAATGGGTTTTTTCAAATTGGATTTGCGTTGCGTTTGGTCCGTTCCTCCCGACAGGGTGAGTCGGGAGGAACGGACCAAACGCAACGCAAATCCAATTTGAAAAAACCCATTCGATAATCATTTCTTTTCAAGTTATAGCGTAATACCATGCAAATAAATAAAAGTTCATATATAACGGTTTCCTAATCATAGCGTTCTTTTAATAAATGTTCCGCCATTGCCTTCTAAACATTTTCTTCTTCGTCTACGAATATGGCCCCAGTTGCTCTTCTAATTGCTTCATGTCTTTCTTCTTTAAAATTGGCAGCAGTATTTATAATACGTCGAATTAGTGCATCCCGAGTGTCCACTTTTACTTTGTACACTTCATTTTTAAACCAGTCCCATAAACAATAATCTAGTGCTGTGAGGTCTGGATCTTGGAGGCCAATTAATAGGACCACCGCGACCAATCCAACGCCCCGGAAATGTTTCGTCTAAATGTTGCTTGACCTGACGAGCAAAATATGCAGGAGCTCCATCGTGCTGGTAATACATTTGCCTTCTGATATTTACAGGAACATCCTCTAGTAGTCCTTGTAACTCATGCTGTAAAAAATTTAGGTAGTTGTCTTCTGTGAGGCGATTCTCCAAACTGGAAGGGCCAATTAAATAGCTATGGAGCATACCACACCACATGTTAACCGAAAACTTATGTAAAAATTACTTTCAACTGTTGCGTGGGGATTTTCGATTGACCATACATGAGAGTAGCGAGTATTATTAATACCGTCACGGGTGAACGTTGCTTCATCTATAAAAAGTATACGCGATACAACACGATGATTATTTATCCACCGACAAAATTCAATACGTTTAGCATAATCTTCCGGTTTTAGGTGCTGTACTCTCTGTACATGGTATGGATATAAGCCTTGCTCGTGAAGTGTGTTTAATACTCTTTTTTGTGGAATGCCCAATTGAGTACCAATTCTTCGTGAGCTGGTCGTTGCATTTTCTTCTACAAAATCCAGAATATTTTCTACTTCTCCTAAACTTTGTCGAGAAGCTCGTTCAGATGTAATGTTGGTACTGGGAAGCTTACCATTCTCTCACAAATTGTTAAAAACTCTGATAAACACGTTTCTAGTCGGATATCTGTAGTGTGGATACCGTTGACGATATTCTTCAACAGCAGCTGTAGCACTTCCATTACAGAAACCATAAATAAACACCATATTTGCATATTTTTAATTTGAATAAGTATTTGGTATTTTGTAACACTTTAATCACTCAAACTTGAAAATAAATGTTTAATGACTGCCACAATACACAGACACATTGTCAAGATAACATACATGTCAAATAGTTTAGAGTCTTGAGCATGGCATACTCTAATTACATGAAAATTTTGATAAAAGTGGAACGTAGAAAAAAAATTGATATTGCGCTATAACTTGAAAACAAATGAATATCGGATAAGAACATATTATGGTTTTTTTTACATTGTTTTCGCGTGTATAATACACTCCTGAAATTTGGCCCGTTCCTCCCGACTCACCCTGTATTACAGAATTTGCAGTGGCGTATTCACAGTGACACGTAAAAGTATTTACTGTTTTGCTGGACATAAGGCCAAATCTGATCCTATAGTTCTTCGGTTATATCTGCGTTTTTTACCTCTTCTAGATACACATTCTTCCCGCTATTTATGTCAAGCCTCTTGTAGTTTTCTATTAAGTTTGCTAATTAAAACAAAATAAAATTCATTCAAGGTATTGTAAAGGCGAAATATGCTCCACGATCGCTCGAAAAAATTAAATTTAAAGACAAGGACCATACTATCTCTTTTAAATAGTGGGTATTAATATTTACAGTAACACTTTCAGAAAAATTTAAGGTACCACTTATCGTTCCCCATTCTTAACTTAGGAATCTTAAAAGCTTTTTGGCTATAAAGTTTTATTTCCAAATGCACTTAGCAAGATATCATTCCCTTGACCGGGAATCAAACAACTATTGCTGATTTCCTGTGATTTTGGACAACCAATCGCATAGTGTTATTTCATCTATTAACCACACCTCCAAATATAAAATAGGATTGGCCTAGGAATCGACAATCGTATAAAACATCGAATTTGCTTTAGAAAAAAAATAGACGGAAAGTTTTCAATTCTTAAAACACACAACATCGCGAAACGATGTTAAAGAAATATTTCTCACCCAATATTTCTAATTTTATAAAAGAGGGTGTTTTAAATTCTTTCAGGGGTTGATAAAGTTAAAAATACAAATTATCGTTTTAGTGTCGGTATCAAAATTAACAGTAGTGCCACTTGACTATACCTGTATAGATATTTTAGTTATTTAAGAAACATATTATGTTTATTAATGATGGATTTAATAGAAATGTACCGCTTAAATTTTGTGCTCAATGATTTGGAAATTGTTACAATATACCCAGCTAACATTTCAGGTCTGGCCCAATGCTGGCCAAATACCCTGTTGCCAGAATGGCCATTACGGCAAAGTATTGGCAAACGTTGATGGGCCAGTACGAATAGTACACACCGGCCAGCATGTGGGCTGATACAGGCCAGCCGTGATGGCAAGGTAATGGCTACCTTGCTACCGGCCGGAACCTTTATGGTCAATAGATTCTTTGCCAGTACAGTTCTGGTGACGAAACTGTACTGACCCGAACCCTATATACAGGACTGTCGAAGTGAAACTCGTACACCCTAAATGTTTTAAATATATATTTATTAGCAAACACATTTTGCATTTACAATAGGCAAGATTGTGAATAGAAGTCATACTACCGTTCAAAGCATCCCCGACCGCAACAAAAACGAAAATAGAATACAATAAAGTTAGAAAAAATCCTAAAAAATGTTTAATGATTACGTCGAACGATGGACTTTACAAAAAGTGTTATCAGTCCATGGTCCATTATCAGTCTGCAGTATCTGCACAAACAAATACACTTTCCTCTCACTTTCAATCACTTGAATCACAAAATTTGTCTGTACGCTTACGCCAAGACGCTATATAAAATCAAAATGGCCGAATTCGAACTTCGAACGATGAGTTTCGAGAAGGCCGGGAGGCAGGGCAACGCTGCCAACTTTTGAGTTTGTTTTCCGTTTTAAAAATATTAATTTTATCATGCGATCGGATAATAGATAATCATACCTTGAAACATTAACAAAGTAAATTAATTACAATAATATATAATTTTTAATTACAAAATATATTTACCATCTATAGAAGTTGAATACAAAAGCTATCGATAGACTCAATAACTGTAAAAGTAGCTGTGTAAAAATGGCTCAAACGGCAACGTTGCGAGCTTTCTTTCATAGGACCGACCAATAGGAATTAAGCAATTTATCACGTGCAATAAGGAAGCTTGGGAAGAATTGGGCTTGGGCCATTACCAAGCCGGTAGCAACTAAATGTTTTGCATGAAGTCATACACAAACTATAAAATTGTAAAACATTTTAAAGAAAGGGTGTGTGCCACAAGTAAATGTGGGCTTGTCAAGTTGCCATTTAAACAGTAATTGTGATTGTGTAAAAATGTATGTATGCACGTTTTTACAGACACCTGGGCCAATGACTTTTTCTCATCGCATTCCATTACTACCGTTACAATACAATGAGACCAATGCTGGCCTAACATCGCGATTTCGTTATCATATGGCCGGTATCGAAATGACAATGTGCCAGCAACTACTTTAATTATTGTGACTTTGGCCAATACTGCCAGTGTAATAAAGTTGAAATCCCGGCATTGATATGCCAAATCGCTATAGTGGCCTGCACCTTGCCACTGTTGCCAGTAGTGGGCCAAAGGATGGCCATTGATTCATTGTTTGCTGGGTAATAATATATTTATTAAGTACACCCATGGGTTATTATTTTCTTTGACCAGAAAGCAGGATAAATGTTAGGTTCAGATAAATATAACATTAAAAAATAGAAGAAACCCTCAAATCAATAGTAATCTGTCGCAGCCACGACTCTCCCTTTAAATAAGATTTTAGCAAACCAGTTTTGAAGAGAAGTTAAATTGCTAGAACACTAAAATAATTTAAGATTAAGAAATTAATTTATCACAGTGGCGGCTCGACAATTTACTACACTGTTAATTTTTCTAGATGCGAACCTTGCCTACAATAAACAATTATTTAGAAACACGCCGAATAATTAGATCCTTGTCTTGGGGGGTGTCAATGATGGATGACATAGTTTATTTTAAAAATTAAATATAAATAACATTTATTTGAAGCACAATTATTTCCCTGCAAATTGAAACTGTACAGGCACATTTTTTTAAGTGTACCATCCGATTGGCGATTTTCCTAATGACTGCAATCAAAAAACAATTTTCTATTCCCTAAGGGTTTTCTGCGAAGAAGCAAAATTTGATGTCAGAAAGTATATATAAGTTTACAAATTTGATAGACAAGACGTCATATTGGATTTCTTTAAATGACAACCCTACTCTATATTAAGCCAGTTGCATTTGATTTTTATAAAATTTTAAAAATAGATAGGTATGTGTAAATAATTATTTCCAGCCGTTCCGGAGATATGAGGTTTTTGATTGTTCCCTGTAAGTCTTACTCCTTTATAAGACGCCATTTTTTTAAATGGTAAAGGCTAGAATTTAAACAAACCACATGCAATATGTAAAAACGTCTTGCATAAGAAGAAAAATCATTTTGCCTTATAACATATCAACATTATCAAGCTTCTGTGTATGCAAAAAAAATAATTTGCTTGACATCTCATGGCTATATGATCAAACCAGGCTCGGACTACTATTGCACTTAATGCCCCTTAAAAAATCTAATGCTTAAACAATGCATTCATTTTTTTTAAATCAACCCACAAATTATTCCCCTCGGACAATTCCCCGCAAACTAAGTCAGTATTGAAACAAATTAATTATAAAAAATGGTTATTGAATGTATAAACATTTATTAAACTTTTATTTTTATAGACATTAGCCTTACCTGTAGACGATCTGTTAATAACTTTAGCAGATGGACAAATTCGAGGTGTAGAATACGTAACTGGAAACAACAAAACTTATTATGGATTTCATGGAATACCTTTTGCTGCTCCTCCTATAGGGGAATTAAGATTTGAGGTAGGACAATTTTTAAACAAGAATTAAAGTATAATACAGGTAATATCACGGTGCTACACAAGTGGTGCAAAGTTTTTGGGGCTATTTTTCAGCGCGACGCGAGGCCCTTCAACAGCCCCATATAGTACTCCCGTCGGGTCAAATAATAAGACCATACCGGGAATTAACTCGGGAAATTTTGAACTTTGGCAGGTATCAACGTTCAGGTATCTAACACTAAAATCCGCATTTTGTTCATAGCAAGCGCAGCCGCTAGAGTCGCTATATTGCCAAGATGGCCACCATGAACATGTTTTTTTTAATCTATTAGTAGAGTATTCTGGACCAGGATAAAATAACCATCTAAAATCTTAATATTGGTATCTTCCATGCATGTTTTATACTTTATTTTGTGTAGGCTCCAAAACCACCACAGCCGTGGAATGGAATTATTGACGGTGGTAAAGAAAGTCCTGCTTGTATGGCTTCAGGTGGCGGTTTATTGCCCGCCACAAATACCAGCGAGGATTGTCTCTATATTAACGTTTATAGCCCCATACTTAAGGTAAGTTTTTAACAATAGAAATAAAACTACACAACCACTTTTCGTCCACAAGTGTTGATGCAGCCACTAACGACAAGGTTTTTCACTGCTAAATTAAAACATTGTTGCCGCCTGTCTGTTTGCACAAACATAACTTTTAATTGGACCCTAAGTCGTTGAGTTTTTTAAATTTATTTTTATAGCTTATCGTAAAACTTGATTTCACATAAGTACCTACACCTATCCTAGATTTAAGTAGCTTTCTTTTATTTTCCTACCTATAGTATAGTCTAGACCTAAATGAATATAATATATAATAAATGTCCTTATTTTTAAATGCTTTGTAGCATATAATATTTTCAACTTTTTGACGTTCCAACGACTCTCACTATTCAATACATACCTAGGCTACAACGTACATGATGGGTAAAATATGAATGATGTGCGGTTTGTATGACTTGGTTTTTATTTGCAATTATTACTACTTTTCAAAGTAGTTAAAATAAGTAGGTTTTACTTTCTTACTTAAGAAACATCCAGTTTGTTTGTGTTAGTGTATTACGTATTTTGCTATTTTTCGACGAAATAAAACCTATTTTAGTTATACTTGCTGTCGCTTTTTATCTACTTTTATTTGTTTAACATTTAACACCTAATGCAACGGTAAAATCATTGTGAAAATCGGTCCAATTACCCCGGAGTAATCAGCGTACATATTATTATCAAAAACATACATTCGGTTGGAATTGAGAACCTCCTATTTTATTGTCTGTTAAAAATGTTTAAATCCTTAAAAATTCCAATAAAATACGATATGCGGCAACACCACGACATCACGTCAGTGAATTTGAGACATCTGTTGTCAAGGCGCTGCATTTATAACTATAGATTTACGATCAACTCCACAATGGCGGCCAAACCGTCTCCAATACAGTCTAAAACAGGGTTGTCAAGTTTTTTCGAAGATCCGCTATTCTTATAGTTTGATATTTAATGCCTAAAATAAATAAAATCTGGTGATCGTGGGTATTATAATTATTTACTTGCTATAAATATATTGTTACTAGTGTAAACATTTTAAGCCCACAGAAAAGTTACCAGTAATGTTCTGGATCTATGGTGGAGGATTTTCAGTAGGACGAGCTCAAAAAACGTTAAACGGACCAGACTTTTTCATGGAGGAAGATGTTATCTTGGTAACATCCAACTATAGAGTAGGTCCCTTTGGATTTCTATCTACGGGAGATGATGCTATAAGGGGAAACGCTGGTTTAAAAGATCAAGTTTTAGCTTTAAAATGGACCCAGGCTAACATAGCTCTATTTGGTGGAGATCCAGATAAAGTCACCATATTTGGTGAAAGCGCGGGAGGACAATCTACTGGACTTCAAACAGTAAGCAAACTGTCAGCAGGTGAGCATCTTGTACTGCGAATAATGCATAACATTAGATTCATAAATCTCCGAATCTCTAAATTAGCTGTAATATCTATTCTTGTAGGGTTGTTTAGAGCAGCCATAGTACAGAGTGGATCAGCCCTAACAAACTCTTCTGCAATAATTAATCCACGGTCATACGCTTTCCAACTAGCAAGTACATTTTCTGATGGTAATTATGGAAATGATACTCAAAAACTAAAAAAGTTTTTGCAGCATAAAACGGCTGAGGAACTAAATAATGCCGTACAATTCATAACTGGTGAAGATGTAAGTAAAAGTAAATGATCTTTCATACAAAAGTTACGTGGCATCAATGCGAAGTCGCATCATGCTCGGCTGATAGAACAGGTCATATTATAATTTTGGTTGTTTAGGACCAACTAATCTATATTTTATCTTTAAAAACAAAAAGTAAACTAATATTTATAATAAATTTTCTATCTCTATCCATTGAAAGCGCATTATTCCTAGAAGTTAGGAAATTTTTAAGAATGCATTTGTATTGTCTGGGAAACAAATAAACGCACTATTTTTCAGTATTAGACAGTTTTTGTTTTATTGGCAAATTCAAACGGTTAACCATAACGAATACGAAGCCGCTATTTGACAGATCGTAAAAATAGTTTTCGTTCAATTCGCTTAACGTTAACGTTAAGTCGAATCGACAGTAAACATAAAAAATATAACATAACCTATCTTTAGTGGTTTGTGTTCATATTTTCATATACGTTTTGTGCTATTTTTTTTTTTAAACATCATGATAGACGAAAGGTTGCTTTTATTGGACTCATCCAGTGATTCGGATTTGGATGATGCCCTTCTCTTGAAGGTGCTTGATCGCCAGGACATTCAGTATCGAGCACAGTTGTATGGAAATTTCAATTTAGTAAACTATAATTAATCCTGAATGCAAACTTTATGTCCGATCAAAAAATGGTCATTACGCATGCGTTCCGTTTTCGCTATGGCTTTGTCTTCCGTCCGTTAGCTCCCGCCACTTATCCGTAACGATAAATAAAAATGACACCTCAAATGTCAAAGTTGTCAAATAGCGGCTATCGGAATCGCTTTTAAAAGACAACGAAAACTGTCTATTGTCTCATAAGTACGAGTAAGCCCATGACCTCTTTCTTATAGCGTTTTTCTTTTCCTTTTTGCAATCACCGCAGAAATTATTACCACAATGTAATAGTCTTCTTCGGACGACATGAAGAAAGTAATTATTGTTTAGCCATAAAATGTGGAGAGCAATTTGCATGTAGCATATATCATTACGTGGCTTTGGTGTGAAAGCAAAATAGAAGGTCGTTCAATGCGACGTATTACCTGTAAGAAAGTCGCACGTTGCATACGACTTTGGTCTGAAAGTTCCCAAAGTCACCCAAAATAAATTTCCCCAATTGTGAACATACAATTTACTGTAATTTAAAGATATTGAAACAGCTTTGTTCCTTAAACTGTGTTTCTCTTGTCAAGGATTTTATAGATTAATCCTCGTCTTCGAAATATAAAATCATTTTTACTAGTATTGTATATTATGTAAATTTCATATTAGTAGAGTAACATATAGAGAGTTTCATTTAACATTTTTTTTTATGTAGTTCCAATGTTTTAAGCCATCCTGTATATCATAAAATATTTTGAGGTTATGCTCCATTTTAAATCCTATATCTTTTAGATAACACAAGTTTAGGCGCTATCGAAGACGAACACCTTGTTGACACACCCTGTATATTTTAAAATTAATTTGATAGCTTCCTAAGTCTTTTTAAGTAAATGCAAGTCGTGAGAGAAAAATTCTGAAAATAATGGTGGACCATGATTCAGTTGAAGTAAAAAGAAAAAGTTTTATTTAAAATAATATTAACGTTATTATACCGTGCGAGCAAAAATTATTTGCATCAAAGAGGGCTTGGAATAAAAAACGTACGGCTTGGTTTAAATCACAATGATATGGGGACGATATATCTAACCAAATCTAGGTTAAAATTTTGTCAAATTCATATTATGACATGATATGAGAAACTAATGAGTAATGAAATAAATAGACAAATACAAATTAATTTTTGTTTACAAAATTAACAAAGTAAGAATATACTGAAAGAAAAAGAAAAATAATTACAAAAATGGCTGAAATTGGCCACCGCCATGTTCCCATAAATCCACACCTCTTCATATTTTCGAAAGTGTTGACCAGCATCTGTGGAGAAATGTTACCACATTCTTGGATAATCCTTTCTTGTAATTATTCTAAATTTGCAACTGGTGTTTTAAAATGAGTGTTCTTTAAATGAGGAAAAACGAAGTAGTCCATAACAAGGTGATCTCGGTGGGAATTTAATGTCTGATCGAACACTGATCCATCTGTCGTCGAAAAAATTGCGTAAGTGGTTAAGAGTTTCGGCGGCTGTATGGGCGGTTGCACCCTCCTATTGAAAATATCCAAAATGTAGTTCGTCGTCAAGTAATTGCTTCACAACTGGATTCAAAATATTGTCTCTATACCGCTGTGCTGTAACTGTGTCATGGAAAAAAATAGGACCAACAATTCTTCTTCGGGAAACAACTATCAATGTTTTGAGGGTGCAATGTGGATTGGGTGCAAAATGGGGATTTTCACTACTCAACATGCGTGTATTCTGAGAATTCACATAACCAGAGAGGTAGAACCAGGCTTCATCCGAAAAAAATGTCAGGTCTAATAAATCATTTCTTTCCAATAAATTTTGGGTAAACCATTGAGAGTAATTCCTGCGTCGTTCAAAACCTGCGGCTTGTATTTCTTGGAATACTTGCACTTTATAACGAAATAAATTTAGCTGCTTCTTAATAATAGTCCTGCATTGTTGGCGTATTTTGCATTATTTCACGAACGTTTGCAACAAGTTCTTCTGTTCTTACAGATGGTCTTCCTGATTCTTTTTTGTATTGTTTAAAACCTGTTTCCCTAAACACAGCCACAATCCTTTGAGGCAATGATAAAAATCCCCAGCAATAAAAGCAACGTTAGGAAAATGTTTGTGAACATCGTCCATGCACAAACCCGGATTGTATTACCACTCATCATTTACTCTAACCCTGTTTCGAAAATATGCTTCAACCATGAATGTATTGTGCTGTTTCGTAAAGCCCATTGTGTGAATTGTTCAAGAAATTGGAAAAATTAGCGATGAATCAAATTACTTGTAACGACTGTCAAAGATGACGGAATAACTAATTGATTGTTAACTCAGGTAGTTACGGACACCCAACAGGTATTAGGCTCTACGGCTAAACATAACGTCCTTAAAAGCAAGGCCCTCTTTGATGCAAATAAGTTTTGCTCGCACGGTATTATGCTTAACGCCATTATAGGATCTGTCAGGGCGACAAAATGAATAAAGACCGACAACTACGTTAAAAATAACTTCACATTGTTTTAAGTTATCATATTTTCAAAGTTTTGTATAATATTCTTCATTAATTCTCATTATTAGATATCGAATATTTTGATTTTTTTTTTCAGGTAAAAGCTTTTCCCACTGTGGAAGTCGAAGCAGAAGAAGCATTTTTATCAGAATCTCCTTACGTACTTCTTGAAACGGGAAATTTTAATAAAGTACCAATTATGATTGGTATCTGTGCTGAGGAATCTCTTGTGTTTATTAATGGTAATTGATTTTAATATAGGTATCTACCAAATTTAATAGAAAATTATATTAGTTTCATACTTATGTTATTGAAATGGTATACCTTTATGCCTAATATGTTTTTGCCCAAAGCTCCAGCAAATGTGAATATTATTAAATCGTATACTACTTTATTTTGGGGTTTTGCTGTCATGTACAGTATTAGATGGGATTCTGAATGCGATATCCAGTATCTGGGATTCAGAATATCGCGTGAATTCTAACGAGATTCGGAATGCATGCTTTTCTAATCTTGCGCGGTCTCGGCTTGTGGAGAGGCGATTAATTCCAGGGCCACACGCTTCTGTTCAGTGTTTATTTATTTATTTATTTATTTATTTATTTATTTATACAGCTAAGCCCAACAGATGCTCTGAGCATCCAATTATAGGGCAGATTACATATTAGAAATATAAATGTATTACTCGTAAAGTAAACACAAGATATAAATATGTTATATGGAAATCATTACAATAAACGTTTTACATATTTTATAATAACAATGCTCAAATAGGCCGGATGCAGAAACCGCTAAGTGCAAAAGTCAAATAATAGTGTCATAATTAAATAAATGTTATAACAATCATTAATAATAGAAATTAAAGAAAATACATTTTTATGAAGTTAATACTCTACGTACTCTTGAAGTTGTAGATTGAGTCGTTAAAAATATCAATATTAGAATTTATATTAACCGCGGCGTTGAAGGAGTTTATGCATCTGACCAATGGCGAATGGAGAAAATAGTTTGTTGTACACTGTGGTGCCTGCAAAAGATTGCGAGATCTTATTACGTAAGGATTACAATTTAAAGAAAGATATTCCAGACAATACCGGGAATCAATGTGACCATTGTAAACTTTATAAACAAATAATATATCAAAAAACCTCCTTCTTAGCGCAAGACTATCAATCTTATAATAGGCGAGGTTACACTCGTAAGTTCTGTGGTGCTGGTACCTATGAAAACGGTAGTTTAAATTATTGGTAAGTCTTCTTTGCACAGATTCTATAAGTTGTACATATTTATCATAGTGGGGGTTCCACACAACACTCGCATACTCCAGCACTGATCGGACAATGGAATTATATAACAAAATAATGGAACGATAATTTTTAAAGTTTCGCGTCCCTCTCAGAATGAAACCGAGGTTTCTGAATGCTTTCCTGGTGATATTATTAATGTGACTTTCAAAACTTAGTTTATTGTCCAAAACAACACCCAGATCCCTGACCTCCTCCCTGGTTGCTAAAGAAGAGCTGTTTAAGAATAGTAGTTGTCTAGGGGGATCTACCTGTCTTGTGAATAATATAGTAAAACATTTGTCTACATTCAAAAATAAGCGGTTAATTTTGCAATAAGTGGCAAAGTTGTTAAGATCAATCTGTAGTTTATTATAATCTGTCTGATTTCTAATACCTCTATACAACTTTATATCATCGGCATACAACAAGGCTTCAATGTAAGAAAAACACGTAAATACATCATTAATAAAAATACTGAATAACAGTGGACCAAGATGAGAACCCTGAGGTACCCCCGATGATACGCTGACCTTATTTGAAGTAAAACCGTTTACCGCAACATACTGGTATCTGTCTGTTAAGTAGGAGGTAAGCAGGGTCAGCAGGCGCCCGTGCACGCCAAACGCGTTCAATTTAGCTAGCAATGTCGAATGATGAACCTTATCAAAGGCCTTGGAAAAATCCGCGTACACGGCCGCCACCGACGCATCTCCCTCCATATGCTTTAAGATATATTGAACAAAAGGCATTAAGTTTGATAAGACAGAACGGTTTTTAAAGAAGCCATGTTGATTTATATTAATTTTTTTTTTGCACATAAAAAATAACTCGTCAGTGATAATGGATTCAAAAACCTTTCCGAAGTGACTTAAGAGCGAAATAGGTCTATAATTTTTTATGTCGTCCTTATTCCCAGATTTAAATATTGGTACAACTTGCGCAACTTTCCAGATTAGTGGATAGCAACCATAAAGAAGACACTTGTTATAAATAATTTGCAACGGAATGCTCAGGGAGCGGGAACACTCTTGGAGGGATTAGGCCTAACAATCACAGGTGTAACGCCAGGTTCAAAGACGCTAATAAAGTAGTCAGAAAATAAATCGCATACCGATTGGTCATCACAAGCGGTTTGATCGCCATAGACCATTTTTTTGGGTATGGATTTCGTATTTTTTTTATTAGAAATAAAAGTCCAAAAATACTTAACATCGGTGACAATGCTGTCCTCTGTTCTTTTGATGTAGTTGTTATAATCTTGTTTGGTGCACTTTTTTACTTCTTTTCTAAGACGCGAGAAATTATTATAATCATCTAACCTTTTATGAAGCTTCCATTTCTTATGGTATTTTACTTTTTGTTTAATAGTATTAATTGTGGCTTTCGAGAACCATTAATGCAGTAGAAGAAGCACTGTTGCTATATTATTATCAGATGGTCTGCAAAAAAAAAGAAAAAACTTAGGAAACGTAGAATGTGGGTTCATCCAATAATTAGCGAACGTAATATAGCAAGAGGATATTTTACTGTATAAAAATTTAAGGGAACACTCTGGGAAATTTTTTAACTGTTTCAGAGTGTCAATTCGGTCTTTTGACGAGCTACACAATATCTTAAAAGACAACATTTCTTTAGCCACTTCCACCCAGTGTGCCTGTTTTATTGTTTTATTTTAAAACTCTTCTGCCGAAGTATCCCGTAAGCTTGGACATGCCTGTATTGACGATATGAACTTGTCAGTGTCGAAAAGGGTTTTTAAAACATCCATATTGAATTCTTTATTCGTAAACCTAACAGAAACGACCCTTAATACGGAGCTGGCAAGAGGCTACTGAACGAGAATCGCAGTGAAAATTCTTACATATGCTAGACCTGTCGCCGATTCGAATCCCGTAGCCGGGCGGCTGAAATTAGTGCGAATCCGAAATTAAGAATCGCGATTCTGTTTCCGAGAATACCCCCGTTTAAACGCTTTGCTTAAGCGCTACGTTAAATGTGAAGCCAAGATTCCGGAATCCGAGATTCAGAATCCCAGTTTAAAAGGAGCCTAAGACCACTCGAAACAAGGATTCAAGAGCACAGAAACAATACGCTAAAAGATTAAACCAAAAATCAGGTGCAGCTGATCATGTTTGAAAACATGGCCATCATATCATGTGGTTAGAAGCTGAAATCTTGCGTAAAGAACCACACTGGAGGAAGTTTAAGGAAGGTGCCACCATATACCAGAACCCCGGTTGTTTTATCATCTTAACATAGTATAAAATAAAGTCGCTGTCGCTTCTTCTTAATCTTAATCTTCTTAACATAGTATAAAACAAAGTCGCTGTCGCTGTCTGTCCGTCCCCTATTTGCTATATATGCTTAAATCTTTAAAACTACGCAACGGATTTTAAAGCGTTTTTTTTTAATAGATAGAGTGATTCAAGGGGAAGGTTTTTATGTATAATAGCGACCCGCCCCGGCTTCGCACGGGTGGCATGCCGGGTACTAATATATCGGGTTTGTTCGGGTTTGTATTTATACCAGCGGGTTGCAACGCATGCCGGATACACGCTAGTTAAATAATAAATAGCTGAAAACCTGGGTTAGAATAATACCGCACATAAACAAAACGCATCCATCTTCTTATTACCTTATCGGACTTCCATTGTCTTTCCGTGCTTATGGGAGTGTCAAGTTTGAGCTGTTGGTCTTTGCTTCCAGATATTGGGAATATCTATACTTGGTTTACTAAATATATGGGTATTTTGATTCATGAAAGCTGCTTCTTTGAACTTTCGTTTTCTCCAGTGCTGTTCCGTGTCCAAAACCTTGGCTTCTGACCACTGTATATTATGCTGGTTGGTCCATACATGTTCCGCTATACCTGATCTCGAAGTTTCACCTCTTTGAGTATGTTTCAGATGTTCTTTAACTCGTACGGGAAGAGGTTTTTTTGTTTCCCCAATGTTCGATTCGCCACACTCGCAAGGGATTTGATAGATACAATTTTTTGTGTTTTCATTACGGGGGGTTATATATATAGAGGGTTCCCCATTTAAAACGAAACAAGCTAAATATCTGGTTCCACGTTAATTTAAAAAAAACCGCTCGGTCCCGTCGATTTTTATTTCAAAGGGGACATCTTTTGCGTATATTGTCAATCTTGTTACTTCAAGCCCCTAGGAGGGAGGAAAGGGGTAAGATCTAAATCTTAAATGGATACCCCTATTTTATATAATTTTTTTGGATTCTGCATAAAATTCTGAACATTTTTTAATGAAAGCATTATTGGTCTATACTAAACAGTTTCCGAGATATTGACTCTTGAAAAATAAGATTTTTGAACTTTGACAGCGTCTAGCTTTTTAACTGTACGTCTTAGAGTAAAACGGCTTACATGCCCCTATCTTCGATTTTTATTATCTTTCCAAGAGTGCCAACTTCCGGTTAAACCGGAAGTACTATATTTCTTACAACCGGTTTAACCGGAAGTTGACACTATTGGAACGATAATAAAAATCGGAGATAGGGACATGTAAGCCGTTTTACTCTAAGACGTACAGTTAGAAAGCTAGACGCTGTCAAACTTCAAAAATCTCATTTTTCAAGAGTCAATATCTCGGAAACTGTTTTGAATAGACTAATAATGCTTTTATTAAAAAATGTTCAGAATTTTATGCAAAATCCAAAAAAATTATATAAAACGGGGTATCCATTTAAGATTTAGATCTTACCCCCCCCCCCCTCCCTCCTAGGGGCTTGAAGTAACAAGATTGACAATATATGCAAAAGATGTCCCCCTCGAAATAAAAATCGACGGGTCCGAGCGTTATTTTTTTTTAAATTAACGTGGAACCAGATATTTAGCCTGTCTCGTTTTAAATGGGGAACCCTGCATTTAGTAAACCAAGTATAGATATTCCCAATATCTGGAAGCCTCTTCTCGTCCAAGACCAACAGCTCAAACTTGACACTTTAATAAGCGCGTAGGCGGAGTCGTCAAGCTTCATTGCACATGGATAGTATTTAAGACAGTAGCCTTAGAATTATAATTTAGTTTACACTTGAAAACGGTTAGAGATACTAACTAACCGAAACGTTGTGTTAAGTAACAAAATAAAGACAATGGAAGTCCGACAAGGTATTATTTTTTTTTGATATTACTTCATTGTCTACCACCTTCAAACAAACGCACCCATCTTAGTTATGCTAGCTGAAGTTACTTTACTTATTTAGCAAAAAACAATAGTTGCTTACCATTTGAAAGGTTGTGATTTAAAAGAAATAGAGGCAAAGCTAAACCAAAACTCTTCTATCAAGACGTTTATTTTTAACAATGAAACATATTTTGGTTTTGATTTTTATTTATTTTATGGGGTTTTGAAATACAGTCAATAAAAGCTGGCTATTGGCAAGTCAAACGATAATTTATCACGATTTCCTGATTTTTTGATCAATATCATCGCTGTTTCTTGACGCATTTCATAACAAAATATCAGGTATTACTTTAAGATTACTATTAGAATCCTAAAAATGTTTTTGTAATACAAATTTATTTTAGATTTGGCAAGTGCAATAGATTTAGCACTTATGCTTGACACTGACCGCAAAAAAGTGATACCATCAGATTTTCGACCAAAATTGAAAGATAAAGAAGTCGTCATTACAAAAATAAGAAGTCTTTATCTTAAAGAGAATGATACATTCTATGATAATTTAATAATGTTGGCAGAGGTAAGTTCAAATTGACTGTTTGAAAGTTGGAGACAATAATGTTTCTTGAACTTTTGGACTTCCATTGTCTTTATTAACGTTTCAACTGGTAAGTATCTCCAGTCGTCTTCAGGTGAATACTAAATAAGTAAACTAACTACCGGACTATTTATACTAGCTAGGTGCACTGAAGCATACCCGAAGTGGGTGCAGTCATGCGTTCAGTTGGCACGCAATCTTATCCTAAAATTACATCTATCTAACAAAGGTTTCCAGATATTTCTTATGTCTAAGGATAGTTTACTAAAGCAGCCTGGGTTCTGATGAATAGCAGCAGCTTTCTAAAACTTTCTCTTCCTCCAGTATGGTTCCTTATGTAGGATTTCAGCTTCTGACCACATGATATGGTGGCCATGTTTCCAGGCATGGTCAGCTGCACCTGACTTTTCGGTCTCTCCTTTTAACGTATCGTTTTTGTGTTCTTTAATCCTTGTTTCTAATGGTCTTAATGTCTCACCTATATAAGATTGGCCGCATTCGCAGGGAATCTGGTAGACGTAGTTTTTCCTATCTTTTTGATTTGTGGGCTTTGTCTTCGTCAGGTGGCTTCTTAGGGTGTCCCTCGAGTTAAATACGGTTTTGATGTTGTATCGCTGTCCTAGACTTCTTATTTTCTCAGATACTCCTTTGACATATGAAATATTGAGTGTTGGTTGTGCCTCTCTGTTTGCTTCTTGCGAGTTGGGTCAATTCTTACGATTTTCCAATATTGTGTCAACCAATCTTGTGGGGTAGCCATTTTTGTTGAGGTCGGTCTTGATGTTGTGAGTTTCTTTTTTAAGTGCTTCTTCCGAGTTACAGATTGTAATTGCTCTATCCACGAGGGTTTTAACTATGCCATGTTTCGTACTGTTTGTGTAATTTGATGTAAAATTGAGATACTGACCTGTATGCGTAGGTTTTCTGTATACTGAAGTTTGGATGATGTTGCCATTTTTCTTTACGTTGACATCTAGGAACGGTAATTGGTTGTTTTCTTCTTTCTCCATGGTGAATTTGATTGTTGGTGTTAAGCTATTGAGGTGATTTAGAAAATCTCTTAGTTCGTCATCGGTTCCATTCCAAATAACGAAGGTGTCATCCACATATCTCAGTCACATTTTTGGTTTCTTCTTTGCCTGTTCCATTGCTTTGGATTCAAACCATTCCATGTAAATGTTGGCGATTATTGGCAAGAGAAATGAGCCCATCGGTAGTCCGTCTACTTGGTTGAAGAATCTATCCTTTTCTTGAAAGTAGGAATTGTTGAGGCAGCATTCTAATAGTTCCAAGATGGCATTAATGGGGAGCGTTGTTCTTTCTTGTAGAGTATGGTCTTCCTCAAGTTTGTTTTTGATAACCTTTAGGGCGTCTTTTACGGAAACGTTGGTGTAAAAACTTTCGACGTCAAAGCTCACCAGCTGATCGGCTGGCTGTACTTCCTTTCCTCCTATTATTTGTTGGAGAGGTTCAAGTAGAGGGAGTAGAAATCTAGCTAGCTCGTATGTTGGAGAATTACGGGAGCTCGTAATGGGTCTTAGAGGCATGTTGTGTTTGTGTATCTTTGGCAGGTCATAGAGATGTGGAGGCTTACTGTGGTGTGGTGTCAGGCGTGTCCGTGTCTTTTCTGGTATATATCGTTCATATTTCTTAAGTATTCGGTAGATTCTTCTCTCGATGGTAGAGGTCGGATCCTTGGCAGTAAAAGAGTAGTTACCTTTCTGCAGGACTTCTTCGATTTTCTGATCGTAGGTCTGAACATCCATAATGACGGTCGATTTTCCCTTGTCGGCTGGTAGAATCTTGATAGTGAAGTCTTTGCGAAGGTTTGCAAGGGAGATTTTTTCTTCCTTACTGATATTTTGTTTTGGAGGCTTCGATTTTTCTAGAACTTCCTGATTTCCTTTCTGATAAAGAGAATGGAAGTCCAAAACTCTTTCATCATTTAAGTTCAAATTGTTTCACTAAAAAGTCACATTTATTAAATTCAGTCTAATACTTTACGATCTTTTCTTTTGTAGTACATAAGTGATGATAAGTTTGCTAGGGCTCTTGTAAAGCATGCTGAACTACACTCCCATTATGCTCCAGCGTATCTATATCAGTTTGCTTATTACGGCAGAGCATCGGTTATACCTTTTATAGATGGTAAGTAAAACTTATTTTTAATTTTCTATGGATTTCCGTGGAATCGATCTGGCACGTCTAAATTATTTTTTCTGAAAGGTAACCGAGTTTCTGAAGTTTAGGTAATCACCAAGTACTATAAACCAATAAGGTTGTCTCATGGAATCCTGACCAACCTCAACTCCTCGCGATAGCTATGTGTTTCTCAGGTTAATTTATTGATATAAAAAAGTAATAAACTCCTAACCATAGGCGTCGCCAACCAAATAATTAAAATGCGTAGGGTATTGTTTTAATTTTTTAAGGTGATAATAATATAAATAAAGCAACTTTAACATAAAAAAGCATTACACTCCTAATCATAGGCGTCGTATCTCCAAATAATTAAAATGCATATGGTATATATTGTTTTAAATTTTTAAAATAATAATACAATATAAATAAAACAATTTTAATAGGTAACACCTTGTAAAAGAACATTATTGATTTAAAATGCAGTAACAATTGAATTGATGGAATCATCATAATTTTCAGAAGTAGAATCGTTTTCAGGTTGGATCGCTATTGGTGATATAGGCGACAAAACAGGGATATTCCATTTCTACAGTAACATGAGCTTCGCAATTTTTCCATACATCGCTACCCATGTCGTTAATTACCTGCCAAATATTATCAAGGACAGCTGCGCTTAAAATTAAAATAATACGTTGACAGTGAACATGTAAATTTTGGTTTCTAAATTCCGGACTTGTTGCGCTCTCGAAGGCCGACTCCACCGAGCAAGTTAGCACCAATATAATTCACCTTGATCTGCTGTTTAAAATGATCGCTAAAAAGTCATCGCTAATAATAAAATGTACCAAGTAAAAACGTATCTGTCCAAAACCACACAGTTATATACCAAAATTAAATACGTAAATTATAGCAAATATGTTAAACAACCTACTCCACTGTCCTTTTTCTTAAGAAACTATTAATAACTGACATGACAGTGATAATGGCTCAATTATCTTTTAGCAGGTAGATACGAAATATTGTGATTAAAAATATTCCGCCTGTCTTGTCTAGAACATATAAATTTTCAATTGCGTTTGTCTTAGTATTATTCACAGATTAGGAGACAGTGTTCTAGACCTGCATAAATTATGCACGATTGCCAGTTCTACCAAATTTTCGGGTTTGTTAATATAATATATAAGTATACGAGAAATAATTGTTTGTTAATTAGTTGTTTTTTAACAATGAAAACTCTTTTTATTTTAATTTTAATTATTTTTTTCTAAATAATATTTCTTAAGGACTAAAAACCTATAATAATATTAATGTTCATCTTTCTTTCACACTCAAAACTTCTTAGTTTAAAGTATATTTGTACACTAGCTTTCAAAGAGAATACTAACTAACAATAAAAATAACATTTTTAATAAAAATAACTTAAAGAATTTAAAAAAAATAGTTCTGACAACACTGGTTGTGAGGTCGGTCTCTTTGAAGCCTGTTAAACGCTTTTTTATGTCATCAAACTGAGTTTGGATAAATTATATCACCTCATCGGCGGCGGCTAGAATGATTTTCACGGTATTGCCGCTTTGTGGCCAAATTCAATACGGTAATTTAAAATCAAACTTAATGAAATAATTTATATTTGCCTGAAATTGTATTTACCAATAGATTTTCTTAAATTTTATCTAAATAACTAAATACTTATAAAATGCTTTCGCTTTCCACTTTGTTTCCTTTTGATTGGAAATTGATTAAGTAAAATTAACCCATAAAGTAGTCATTATTTTTATATGTCATTGATATTATTTACAGGTGTCGAAAAAGCTACTCACGGTGGAGAAATTCCATTTTTGTTTAATCAAACTATTTCAAATATGATTTATTCCTCCGATGCCAACAGTGACCTGCTTACGCAAAATAGAATGGTAAAGCTTTGGACAAACTTTGCTAAGTATCTGTAAGTTGAGAATTGATTTCCTTACTAAGTTTCTATTAAAATTATATACAGTTAATAAAACCTTCCTAAAGTGTCAGGTCCTGGTTTTAAAATCTCAAATGTACGTCTTACTACAAGCTTGAGGCTGGTATGCAGGCGACATACAACTCTATTAAATAAATCCTGGTTTGATAAGGCTCCCTCTCATCCTCATTATAACCTTTCTAGACCGATAATTGGTTCACACTAGCATTATACATATACCGTGTGAGCAAAAATTATTTGCATCAAAGAGGGCCTTGCATCTAAGGACGTAATGTTTAGCCGTAGAGTTTAATACCTGTTAGGTGTCAGTAACAACCTGACTTAACGATCAATCAGTTATTCCGCAATCTTTGACAGTCATTACAAGTAATTTTCATCGCTAATTTTTCCAATTTCTTGAACAATTCACACAATGGGCTTTACGGAACAGCACAAAACATTCATGGTTGAAGCGTATTATCGAAACGGGGTTAGAGTAGTGTATGTCTTACAGACAGTAGGTTGGTGAACACCGAGTTCTTCACCTACAGCATTTTGAAAGCCCAGATCCAACAATTTCCGCAGACAGACTTTAATCTTATTTAAAGGTGACAGTGCACCCTTTTACCATCAGTATCAGTCAAAAAATAATTTGCCAACCACTCAACATTTTCGCAGTCAAATCGATATAATTTTGAAGAAGTAGTCCATACTCAAAGTGGAGTTAAATGATACAGAAAAAGAAAAGCACGAAGTCTTTCTCCACAATCTTTATTAAACGAAAAACTAGGCGAACCTAGTATTACATCGACATGTTTCGAGTGTAGAAACACTCATCATCAGGAAACAAAGTGAAAATTAAAATGCTGATGTTTTTAGCAAGAGAAAATAATGGTGAGATTGAGCCGTAATGGAGCTTTTAATGGTGTACAAGAGATGTAAAATTGAAAAATCAGAAGATCAAAAATCGACTCTTCAGTATGCTGGAGTCTTGATTTTTGATCTTCTGATTTTTCAATTTTACATCTCTTGTACACCATTAAAAGCTCCATTACGGCTCAATCTCACCATTATTTTCTCTTGCTAAAAACATCAGCATTTTAATTTTCACTTTGTTTCCTGATGATGAGTGTTTCTACACTCGAAACATGTCGATGTAATACTAGGTTCGCCTAGTTTTTCGTTTAATAAAGATTGTGGAGAAAGACTTCGTGCTTTTCTTTTTCTAAATCGATATAACTTTCTGAGATCATCATATCTGCAATTTTTACGTACACTAGATTACGTACCTACAGTAGATTTTTCTTTTACGGACGTTCATATATTCAGCCATAATTGAAGACACAAATTGAAGAGCAACGCACGTGTATGCCGCGGAGAACTAAAGTTGCTGCCAAGCAAATGATGCAGGGGTTGACCTACCTTAAAAAGTTGAAATCAATTATTCCTACACTAGAAAAAGCAATTCCTTAATTTATTCATCACATTTTAAGGAAACGATAGCGATTGCTTCTTTTTTTTAAGAAAAAGCATTGACTAGAAGCAATTCCTGCACTTTTAAGCAATTGCTGGACGCAAAAGAAATTACTTTAGTTTTTATTTATTGGCTTCCCAGAAATTACTTCGATTTTATAAGAAAAAGGAATGGCTACATTTTGATTCATTAGGCTCAATGTCTGGATCTCGCCGTTTATTTATATCGTTGCTTGTGATTGTTTGCCGCAAGGACAGTTTTATTTTTGTCCTTAATTAGGTTATAAGTTTTTCCAACTGAAACATAACGAATACATAATATATATAAGTATAAATACTTGTATTTATTTCTTGTGATTTTTTTGGTTTATATTTGCTTTTTTTCTAAAATAGTACCTGGCTCAAGAAGTTTATTTCCCTCAAATTATATAATTATATATACCTACCAATATAACTATTATATTCATATTTATGTTGTAGAAACCCAACACCGGAGAAATCAGAACTTCTTAATAATTTAATATGGCCGATAACCAGTGGTACAGATCTACAGTACATGAACATTAATAATACGTTGGAAGTTAGGCAAGGGCTTAAAAAAATCAGATATCAACAATGGAATGAAACCTACTACGCCTATGGCAAAAAACCATTTATTACTTTTTAATTCAATTATTTAAGTTTTTTTTTAAATATATATATTCTATTTAACACAAAAATTATAGCTTTATATTAATTTATTATAGTTAATTATTTATTAAAGAACCTACCTACTAAAATGTCGTTGAGTATTCCACGTTTTTTCCATTACTTTTCCGTATCCGTTTGCAACTTTCAAAATTTCCAAAGTTTCTCTAATAACGCCATTTTTTTTTATTCATTAAAATGGATAAAGAAAATCTAATTATTTACAAGGAAGACCGATGTAAATATTAACCCTACGCGTCATATTCAGGCAATAAGGTCAATAAATTGAAATAGGCGTATCATATCGGCCGTATTTCGCTTGCCAAGCAGCGCGAATCTGTTTTAGTTCGGTCTATCTTTGAGATAAATATACCGTGCGAGCAAAAATTATTTGCATTAAAGAGGGCCTTGCATCTAAGGACGTAATGCTTAGCCGTAGAGCTTAATACCTGTTGGGTGTCAGTAATTACCCGAATTAACAATTAATCCGTTAGTCTGTCATCTTTGACAGTCGTTACAAGTAATTTGATTCATCGCTAATTTTTCCAATTTCTTGAACAATTAACACAATGGGCTTTACGGAACAGCACAAAACATTCATGGTTGAAGCGTATTTTCGAAACGGGGTTAGAGTAAATGGTGAGTGGCAATACAATCCGGGTTTGTACATGGACGATTTTCACGAACCTTTTCCTAACGTTGCTTTATTGGTGGGGATTTTTATCATTGCCTGAAATGAACCATGAATGTGTTTAGGGAAACAGGTTCTATACAACACAAAAAAGGAGCAGGAAGACCGTCTGTAAGAACAGAAAAACTTGTTGCAAACGTTCATTAAATAATGCAAAGTACGCCAACATTGTATAGGACGCCTGTCCCAAAAAGTGGGAAGATCTTATGGAACATGCAGGACTATTCTTAAGAAGCAGCTAAATTTATTTCCTTATAAAGTGCAAGTATTCCAAGAAATACAAGCCGTCTCCATAGATGCTGGTCAACACTTTCGAAAATATGAGGAGACATATGAATTTATGCTTGGAGCATGGCGGTGGCCAATTTCAGCAATTTATGTAATTTTTTTTGCTTTTTGTTTTTTCTGTATATTCTTACTTTGTTAATTTTGTAAACAACAAAAATAAGTTTGTAAGTTTGACATAACATGTCATAATAAGAATTTGACAAAAATTTAACCTAGATTTGGTTAGATATATCGTCCCCATATCATAGTGATCTAAACCAAGCCCATCGTTTTTTAATCCAAGCCCTCTTTGATGCAAATAATTTTTGCTCGCACGGTAAATAACACATAGAGTGACTTTTCAAATTGTAGTAAAATTACCTTTCTTAAACTTAAATCAGATATCCGTCCACTCGAATAAAAGGCGAGTAGCCAATGGTGAGCATTGAATTTAGTACAATGACATGTTGTATAGCTGATTAAGTAAAATGATATGCGATAAGATTAAAAAACAATTTTTAATTTTTTTATTAATAATTCATTTTATTTAGAAACTTTCTAACAAAAAATATTATTTTTACATTTGTTATTTTAAATATCAGAATGCCGAAGTGTGTCTTATTTTTGTGTATTACAATTCAATCAGTGGTAAGTAATAAGTTTTTTTACTCTTAAAACTGTCTGATTTGATAAAGTAAAATTGATGATAGAAATATTACCAGATATGAATTTCAAAGGCTCTGACATCATGTCTGTGATTTAAATTTATATTTTTAATAAATAATGTTATGTATATAAATTGCGCAATGTGGGCAGCATGAATCAAATTGGAGTATTTTTCAGAAAGGTTGTTTGGGGAACTGAATTTTACAGTCCAGTAACCCCACCATGTATTAATTTCAAATTAATAAAATTACCTTCATATTTAAACATTTCATAAAATATAGAATATACGACTGTTCAACTTTTCACGTGCTAAGACGAAAATGAAAGGAAAATGGACATTTTCATTTTATATCTTCACATAATGTAATTTCAACAATACAACTTTTGATACCATAAAAGCTCCATTAAGGTTTTATACCTATCACTAATAAATTTTCTCTCTTGCTACAACCATCAGCATACCTTTTCTGTCTCCTGATGATGAACGTTTCTGTGTTCGAAACATGTAGAGACCTTTAACCTAAGAATGTTTATTCTATTAAATTTTGTGGAGGAAGACTTTGTGTTTTTTTTTTCTATTCATGCTTTCAACTCCACTTTAAGTAAGGACTATTTCTTGAAAACATATTATGAGTAAAGTCAGGTAAGAAGTGTCGATTCGACTGCTTACATTGATTCTCATCATGGATTAAAATAACTTAAATAAAAAATAAATCAATCGACTAGGTACCATAATTTTGATCTATAGGATATTAAAAAGTATTCATTACAATATTTTTATGTAAACCAGTCTTTGCTTCCAGCCTTCCACGAGTCATAATTCAAATCTATTATGTCGTGTATGTCTTGTATTTTACACAAAACTTAATTTTTTTATTCTTATAACCTAAATAAATAAACATATATGTAGATACTTTTATCAGTACTATCGCAGCACTTAAACCAACCATCAGAAATTTAACCTTGTAAATGATGTAATTTACTCGCTACTTACAAAAATACTTTAATAAATACACTTATCTTCCTAGCTATCAGCTCCGTTTTTGGATAATCTTGTAATTGAATTGCCCGATGGTCAAGTCCAAGGAACAACGTATATAACTGACAACAACAAGAGCTATTTTGGATTCCAAGGAATACCATATGCTACACCACCAACGGGAAATTTAAGATTTGAGGTTCGTAAAGGTTGCGTTCTATGGATTATTTTTTCACTCAAAAAAATCAAATGTCAATAAAAAAAATTAGTTTTTCAGTATTACCGACTTGGACTGAGGGCCCAAATGGACTCTACATCTTGTTTGCTTAGCTAGAAATAACTGTGCTCTTCTCCAAAGCGATTATGATAATATATTTACTAAAAATAATTACGGTTTTCCAGCTAGTAATTTTAAAACTTTTGTTCTTCCAAACTGATTTGAGGCGAAGACCATTTATACAGCTAACACTTGATATTAGCTTAATATAAAACTCTAACGCCAACTCTACTAACAAGCCGATATGATAGTGGTATTAAGCGCCGTGCCTGCTTAGGAGTTGTTGATAGCAACAATCCGCCATGACATAACTGTATCCTTGTTAAACAAACTGGAACAAACATAAGTTCGACTGAGTTTGAGTTTAATCCAGCCACTGCATGAGTGTAAAAGTATAACAACACCGTTATCAGTTCCCTAAGAAATCAAAAATATATTTTTCTATTTCACGTTTATAATAAGCTCAGTACGATGCATTTGCGTATCGTAATGAAGCTATTTCGATACGCGTTTTTTCTTTATTTAATGTTGGTAACATTTAAATGTTTTATTTCATTGACTTGCGCGGCCCTTGTGATTTACGAGAAAACCCATTTTTCGCAGAGGAAAAATAGCTTGATAACTTACTTTTTTATTCTGCGTGGATAACAGTCATATATGTTGGTTGCATAAATCTATAAATCAATCCTTTGTAGATGCTTCAAGCTATCATTTTCTGCCAAATCCTATACAAAATTCAATCTACTAACCTTCTAATGTCGATTTTAACTTCAACTTTATTTGAATTTTCCATCTTCCCTATACTAAATTGCAATGCCGTGATGTAAAATCACGTCTTTTGAAATTCGAAAAAAAGTAGCAAAATCGTCCGAATTTCCGAACGCTCTGGATATGTACCGAATGTACAAGGATCACACAACGTATTCCGTCCAATTTTAAATCTCATATCGCTAAAATAACTTTAGAATCTCGTGGTGAAAATGGGTCAATAAATCAAAAAATGACAGTTTGCAAAATAATTTTTGTTGTCCAGAGGCTACTATGATAAAAAATAGTATTACCAACATAACATTTAGACATAAAAATTTACAAAATTTGAAGGATTTCTTTTCTTTTTAAAATGTATTTTTCTTGATTATAAAAGGTGAAATAGAAAAAAATGTATAAAGCACATATTTTATAAGGCGTTTTAGCGCACGTGTCAATAAAAAAACTCGCCACTTTGTGGCTCGTTTTTTAAAATAGACGCGTGCGATAAAACCGCTTCTTATGAAACGTGTGTACTTTAATATACTATTTTAGGCTCCTCAACCTCCAATACCTTGGGATGGAATTTGGGATGCTACGAAGGACAGCAAATCTTGCATGTCTAACGATCATTTAAAAGATCCAGATAATGAAAGTGAGGACTGTTTGTATATCAATGTTTATACTCCAACACTCAAGGTAGGAATGAGTCATTTATGGACTGGATACTGGATCACTATTTCGAAACACAAACACGGTATTATGTAGTAATAAAAATATACCCATTTATGTCTGAAAATAAAAATCGAAACTGAGTTGGGGTTAAAAAAAGGAATTTTATCCCGAATATTAAACGACCAGTAATAGTTCTTTATGTATCAAGAGAATTATAAGCGTCTTAATTACCGAGGGCAAAGTTTACTTCCCGAGGGCTTTTGGCCCGAGGGACAGCAATTGACCGAGGTAATTGAGACTCTCATAATTCCTGTGGTACATAGATAATTTTATTTCTGACCGATTAAAATTTTTGTTCATTTTTAAACCGGAATAAATGTTTCAATTTATTACCTTTCCGGTATATTTGAATCAGGTGCCGTCAATAATGACATTGACGTTGTAATAACATGAATAAAAAATAGTTATTTTAGCATTTCTTGTCTTATTTTACCTGTAAAAGGTAGAGGGAATTAGAGAATCTTTAATATCCCCAGGGAGTTATAACCCTCTTTATTGATAGCGTAACCATGATGATATAAACTTATAATATCCCGGTCAGAAATAAATATATTTTTTTAAACTGAAAGGCCAATACACTTTAAAAACTCTTCTTCTTTCTTAGCCAACATTTAACATGTCAGTCTTATTTTGGATTTACGGAGGAGGTTTTACAACCGGCAACGCCGAAAAATGGCTATATGGTCCAGACTTTTTAATTGAGGAGGATGTTGTTGTAGTTTCGTTTAACTATAGATTAACAGCATTTGGGTTTCTTTCTACTGGGGATACGGCAATTCGAGGAAATGCAGGCCTTAAAGATCAAAATTTGGCACTAAAGTGGACATATGACAACATTGCTTACTTTGGAGGAGATCCAGGAAAAATTACTATTTTTGGTCAAAGTGCAGGCGGAGCTTCAACTGGTCTACATTTGATCAGCAAAAAATCGACAGGTAATTTTAAATTATTTGTGCCGAACTTCAGGTTTAGTAAAAATAAATATTAATATACAGGGTGTTTCACGGTGGATGGAACGTTAGACGTTTATGGAAAATTGGTAATAAGTTTTTTTTTTAATTTGGTTGCTCCGATAAAAAATGACCATGTTCTATCTTTTAAAATATTTCAAGCTAAGCGGCGCTGCCGCTTCTACAGAAAACAGGTGTAAACATCGCTTTTTTAAATCAGATATATATACATATATTTTAAAATTTTCATCTACATGTATTTCTGAATAACTTTTTTAAATATTTCCCTAAATTTATCTGTGGTCGTTTTTATGTATTAAGTAATTCATTTTAATTTTTTTTTAACGAAAACATGACTTTTAATAGATCAGTTTCCTCTTAACTCTAAAAAATTACTAAGTTTAAATTTTGCGCACGATTAAAAAATGCTGTTACACATTTGATTTCTTGGTCATAACTTAGTTCAAGCATACAGAGTTGTCCAGAAATAAATTTTTGTAGGTTCCTTGAAAATTCTATTTTTTAAATGAGACACCTTGCATTTTAATACTTTTTTGAAAAGCCGATAAAAACTATTATCGAGCTGTCATAGGGAAAGGCGTGACAGTGACAGACGATTTTTGATTAATAAATGTCAAAGTCACTAATTTGCGGAGGGTAAAAGTATTTATCTGCCGCATTTGCGGCAGGTAAAGTATTTTATTTTACAATAAAATAAAGTGTTCGTTTACTTCCGGAAATCACTCTGATAAAAGACAGTTTTCGTTGTCTTTTAAAAGCGATTCCGATAGCCGCTATTTGACAACTTTGATATTTGAGCTGTCATTTATCGTTATCGTTACGGATAAGTATCGGGAGCTAACGGACGGAAGACAAAGCCATAGCGAAACCGGAACGCATGTGTAATGACACGCCAGAAACTCAGAAACATTATGGTTGCTTTCTGTTATTACATTATTGGGAATCCTAAATGCTTCAGCCAGTCTTCTTAAGTGATTTTTTTTTAAATCGGAAATAGAGTTTGCATTCAGCATTATTATAGTTTTCTAAATTGAAATTTCCATACATCTGTGCTCGATACTGAATGTCCTGGCGATCAAGCACCTCCAAAAGAAGGGCATCATCCAAATCCGAATCACTGGATGAGTCCAATAAAAGCAACCTTTTGTCTATCATGATGTTTTAGAATTTTGGGTACTAGGAAATTAAAACCAAGCAAAAAAGATAGCACAAAACGTATATGAAAATATGAACACAAACCATTAAAGATAGGTTATATTATATTTGTTATGTTTACTGTCGAATTCGACTTAACGTTAACGTTAAGCGAATTGAGCGAAAACTATTTTTACGATCTGTCAAATAGCGGCTTCGTATTCGTATTTGTTATGGTTAACCGTTTGAATTTGCCAATAAAACGAAAACTGTCTAATGTACGGCTTTACTGACGGTTGACGATAAACTACTTTCTAGCGATTTATTGCGATGAGTTATACCTGAACTTTTTATATTATAAATTCTGAACGGTTGGCGATAAAATTTTGTATGCACCACGTCAGTAAATTGTCTTTATAAACTCGCATGTTATTCGCCTCGCTCGCTTCGCTCGCTCATCTCATAATTTCAGGCTCGTCCGATAAAGAATCACTTTACTGCCTTGGTACATAAATAACTATTTTTTATAATGTAATAATTCCTAACTCTTCAACTCTTTAATTTACAAGCATTTCTTTTACGAAATTTTTTAAAACTGTATATGAATATAGTTAGTACAGGTAATTTTTAACCAGTTTAGTAGGAGGCCATGGAAACAATAATTTTATTGTTAGGCTCCATGGCAACCATTTATTTAAAAGAAGTGACATTCCTTCCTTTGTAATTTTAAGTTGTCGATACAAAGATCATAGTAGTCATTCAAATGCGGTTATAATATGGACAGAGTGATAACATTATGTATAGGCAAAACGTGTAGAAAATTTAATGTAATGTACCAAATTTACCACAAATGAATTATGCATAAATTTATTCGAATCCAAAACAATTTTCAGAGATTTTGGTAATGTTTGAGGGTTTGGAGAAAACAGATTTATTAAAAGTCATGTCTTCGTTAAAAAAAATTTAAACTAGTTAATACATAAAGAACAGCTACATATAAGTACAGAGTTAATATTCAGAAAAGTTGCTCAGAAACAGATGTAGAATCTAAAAATTAAAAAATATATAGGATGTTCCATTTAAAATAATAATGTTGCCTCCTATTTTGAGTTGATGAGGCAACGCCGCACTGCTAAAAATAATTTAAAACGATAGAACAGGGTCCTTTATCGGAAGAACCAAATTTAAAAAAAAGTTATCACCCGTGTAACACCCTGTATATGAACCTATCCTCTATTATAGCAGAGCTGTCCAACTTCAAGTCGTCCAAGTGGTCGTTGTAAAAAAAAATTGCTGTTGGTAGGGCCACCATAAAATATTTCGTATGCAAGTTTATCAGTGATTTGTAATAGATACGAAAAAACTTGTTTGTTTGTATAATTATTTTAATTTATTCCAAAATACAAAAAAAAATTAGTGGGACGGTTGAGGATGTTGATTTTCACTTATCAGTGTATCAATATTAACAACAATATTTGTTGTTGACAAATAAAGCAACTCAGTTACTTATCAGACAACACCACCTATCTTTTGATTTTATCAATTTCATGGTCGAAAAGCGGCTTTCACAAAGATACGTGCTTCCCAGCATTGAGCCCATTATAAGACCTAAGTTTCGCAAGTCAGGCCAATTTCGGGTTTTCCCTAGTAAAGACCTAACTGCAATTCAGATAATTCCAGTTGAAGGTATGCTTTTACGTTCTCAACAAAAATAATCAGTGGCTGAATAAAAACTAAAATTTCTTATTGGATTTTCTTCGCTAAACTTGTTTTCGAATTCTTCTGCAATAGGGAACTTGCCAATTTTTTTAGTGTATAAACATGTTAAGCCACACCAAAAAATAACATAATATTATGTCTTAAATATCAACCCTCCATTTTTTATAAATAATTAAAGATCGCGATGTGACTGTAAATTTTAATCGCTTCTATTTAATACAGAGAATTTAAAAATAACAATTCTTTCTGAACTGTGGGTCTTTTGATGTGCAAATTCAATTTTTGAAAAAACTACTATTATTGTGCTGTTTGTAATATTATTTGGTCAAGCCAAATTTTAGAACCTCTATATAGTAATTTTCAGGTTTTCTTTAAGATTGAGTGCTGTATCAAGCTACCAGAAAGCCGCACCAACTGCCAAAAAGGTTGTAATACTTGTTACAATACGTTAGACCAAAAAAATTAGTCATATTCGAGCTGTCTATTGGAGTGGCATTTAATGGGTACATTAGGGATAAGTCGTTCACAAATACCGAATATTTCAAAATACCCGTAATTGAATCTATAACGCTCTGTGACCCTACCACTGGCCCTAAAGCCCTGGTGTATATGTGCAGTGAGAACTGATGAGTCATTCATGAAGGATCCGTTCACAATAACCGAATATACCTAAAGACCTGGTGTATAAATATGTGCGAGCTGCAAGTCGTTCATATGAACGGGTCATTCTAATGAATGATCCGATGAGACCCGGGTCATGGAAAATAACCAGGTCTTCCCATCCGTAGAGTTCCTAGATGGACTTTATACGTGAGGTCTGTCCGGTACTATAGTATCCTATAATGATTCCGCGTCAATAAATAGCCCAGCCGTTCCTATTCTTTTCACTAACTAATTTCATTTTACTATTTTCCCGTAGTCACGTTATTTTATACTTGGTATAAGAATTAGATAGGTACCTCATTTTCTGTTTTTTTTTTGTTGTTCAACTCTTAATTATTATGCGAAACAATCTGTGATTTTAAGTTCCAATATTTCCTTTATCCCTAAATTTATTTTCCTATACAGCTTTTTTAATGCTTTTCCGCAAAATACACTTAACCTGTTGCTCTTTTCGGGGTGTAATGAACAAATCAATAATTAAATAAATAATACGAGTTTTTCACTTGCTGCAGAGTGTTTTGACTACCCGGTTTAGAGTTTATCGTTTTGTTTCTTTGTCTATTTTTTTTTACATTGGCAATATTTAATATCAAAGTTTATTTTAGGCTTATTTCGGGCAGCAATTGTTGAAAGTGGGTCCGCTTTAACTTACTGGGCCATTGATCAAGATCCAACTGTTTATACCTCGGCACTTGCTAAGGCACTCTCTGGTGAAAGTTATTTAAACGATACGCAAAAACTGAAAGAGTTTCTTAAACAGAAATCAGCTGATGAAATAATAAATGCGTCACTTTCGTTGGCTGCTGATGGGGTAAGATATTACAAAAAATTCAGAATAGCGATGCAACTTATTCATCTACCTGATAAGTGACTAATGACCTAAAATGTATGTGGATACATATAAAAAATGAATAAGTTAACATTCTAATTATAATTAATTTACATTTATAGGGTGCCATGGAAATGACATACCTACTTTTCCAAGTGTTTTTACTTGTCGCTTCATACCATGCGACTGTATTTATAATTGAGTAAGTGCCAAAAATTAAAAATTCTAAATAAGTCGCATTTTGTTATTCGTATTTTTTCATGTTATATTTTAATGCTCCAGTTGCCTTGAGTTAGCACTTTTTAGTTGATGTTAATTCACACACATAAAAATAGGAAATTATTAAATTATTACAAAAAACAGTAAAGAACATCGATTTTGATTAATGAAAATTCCCGAAACTCAAATCAAAACAATACCATCGACTGTCGACCTACCTTTTAACTATTTCTAGCTGCTCGGCTGCGGAGTGCTGCGGCTGATGACCCGACCACCGCTAATTAATCCAATTTGCTAAAACATTTGGTTATCGTTTCGTCGCTGTGAAATCTTCGAGTATTTCCGAAAAGCTCTAAACCCACGAGGTCAATTCTGAATTCAATTTCAAATTCACGAAATTTGGTGGAAACTTACCTTTTTATGTCCCAAACACACTGTAATTTATTTATTTAAAATATTTATTTTTTCACCTTATTTTGACTAAATATCGAAAAAGCACCTTAATTTTCAATCGAAAATTCTCACGTCAAAATATCGGCTTTTTTAAAAAAGTCGGTAGGCTTTTTGCTCGTTGAAATCTCTACTTTCTGATGGTGTAAAAAAAATATACATTACTATTGTAAATGTTCTCAAAAAATGCAAAGAAACGAAAAAAACTCGAATCCGAATTTTGTTTTTAATCATTATGTACAATTTTGAGCTATTTATTAAAATTTATACTTTAATTACTCGAAAAACGTGAGATTCCATGAATTACGTTACGGTCCAACGAAAAACTGTTTTTAAAAAACAATTTATTTGTGTAAGATACAATGTTCAAGATGAATGGCTACAATACAACTAACTATGATTTGTTTCTTAGGTATATTTATAACATATCATATGCTTATACTGCCAAAGATAATATATCGCTAAATAGGGACTCTTAGGTGAATATAACTCATGTTACATTGATAAACAAACGAATTACAAATCCATAAAACATAAAGATCGCAAAAAACATGCGAAAATAGTTGTTCTATAAAAGGTGGGAGTTTTTTTCGTTTCTTTGCATTTTTTGAGAACATTTACCATAGTAATGTATATTTTTTTACACCATCAAAAAGTAGGGATTTCAACGAACAAAAAGCCCACCGACTTTTTTAAAAAAGCAGATATTTTGACGTGAGAATTTTCGATTGAAAATTAGGGTGCTTTTTCGATATTAGGTCAAAATAAGGTGAAAAAATAAATATTTTAAATCAAAAAAATTACAGTGTGTTTGGGTCATAATTTCGTGAAAAAAAAATTTTTTTTGTAAAAGATAAAAATAAAAAACCAAGAACTTGGTTATTTGAATTTTTCACATAAATTTTGAGGTTATGTGCAAAAAGTGCAAATACAAAAGTTGTAGATCTTTTTATTACCTACAACTTTGCCATTTAACGTTTTTTCATAGGACTTGTAGCTTTTTTGGAAATCGAGATAAATCGTTTTCTACCCTTAAAAACTCACCCCCTTCCACTTCCCGACCTCAGATCGCCCGTAATTTTTTTTTCCTTTCATTTTTGTTATATTCTCTTTTTTTCCAATGAGTTTCATCCTACTATTATTTTTTTTCACTTTTTACCATTTTCAAAGGCTTCAGCCCTGGTCTATACAGGGTTTTCGAAAAATAGACGGAGATATTTTAGAGGGTGATTCCTTGTTAAAAAATATGAAAAAAAGTTTCTATAAACATGGGTCCGGAAATGCAGGGTTTTCAAGATACAGGATGTTAAAAAAATATAAATAAAAAATGAAATTATTAATTAAATTAAAAATACTTACTCGATGCTCTTGAAATTTGGCAGTGATATTTGTTGTATTAAGAGGCTAATTTACCCTTAAATAGATTATAATTATTGAGTCCAGTGGCGTCCCAGGGGGCACCTTAGCGAATATTATTATCAAAAAAATGTACGCCACTGTCTTTTTTGTAGCTTTAATATTTTTTGTTTAATTAAGCATCTAAAGATACAACTTCTTTGCCTCTTCTAATTTTTTCCTATCTCACTTCATTTTCGAGAAAAAAAATAAAAACCGTTTTATTGTATTTCATTGGACAAAATTGGTTTATTAATTTCTACTAAAATAAATCACAAGTGCATTGGACCACAAATAATAAAAAACGTTTCTAGGAAAGAATGTTATTGCAACTTTTCCAATACCATAACATAAACTACAACAAATGTTGGAAATGCCCACCATCCATTTCCGTACACCTTCTCACTCGACGCATCATTGAACGACGAACTCGAGCTAAAATTCGAGGTCTATTTTTTATTTCTTCGCAAGCATTTACGATTTTATTTCTTAGTTTTTCTATTGTTTCTATGGGAGTAGTATAAACCATCGTCTTAAGGTGTCCCCATAAATAAAACTCTAATGGATTTAAGTCAGGGGAGCGAGGTGGCTAGTTAATTGGTCCACCTCTTCCAATCCAATTTTCACCAAAGGTGTTACTCAGATGAGTTCTGACAGGTCTACTAAAATGAGGAGGAGCTCCATCGTGCATAAAAGTTATTTGGTTACGTATATTTAGAGGAACTTCTTCTAGCAGTACGGGCAATTCTTGTAGAAGAAACTCTAAGTAAGATTCGCCGTTTAATTTTAAGGGTAAAAAGAAAGGACCAATTAAATTGTTACCAACAATACCCATCCACACATTTAAAGAAAGTTGTTCCTGGTGGCGACACTGCACGAAAGCATGGGGATTTTCGTCACTCCATACGTGAGTGTTATGGTAATTAACAATACCATTCCGCCGAAATCCTGCTTCGTCTTTAAAAAGTATGGTTTTATTAAAATTCCTATTATTATTAACCTCTTGGTAGTACAATTGGCAAAACTGTAAACGAGGAAGAAAATCTCTTGGTAGTAATGCTTGCACACGTTGGACATGATAGGGATACAAGAGTTGCTCGGAGAGAACCTGCCATACAGTGCTGTTGGAATGATTACGCCCTAATCTAGTTGCTACAGTCCTAGTACTGATACCAGGATTTTGTTCCACGGCACGTAAAACTGCCTCGTCAAACTCGGGCGTTCTTATGGACCTCGGCCGGCCTCTATCATTGGTGGGAACGGCAAAACTTCCTAAATAACATTATTGGCAAAAACATCACAAAAAAGAAATAAGAAAATTTACCTCTTTCCCGTAATCTACGGTCTACGCTTTCAAAGGTTTTACTATCTGGAAGTTGCCGATTGGGAAACGCTTCTGCATACAGGCGCCTCGCTGCATAACAGTTACTATAGGCACGTGCATACATGACATGCATGTCTGCCATTTCCTCAAAAGTGTAATTTTCCATCACAAAAACCGAGACAAAAACTTTTTAGAACAATTTCGGCAAAAAAAGTGTATAATTCTTTTCTAAAAGAACTAACGCGCAAATGTAAATCCTTCATGCAGAAATGATTATTTGTTTTAAATGCACTTGTGATTTATTTTAGTAGAAATTAATAAACCAATTTTGTCCAATGACATATAATAAAACGGTTTTTATTTTTTTTTCTCGAAAATGAAGTAAGATAGGAAAAAAATACAAGCGGCAAAGAAGTTGTATCTTTAGATGCTTAATTAAACAAAAAATATTAAACCTACAAAAAAGACAGTGGCATACATTTTTTTGTTAATAATATTCGCTAAGGTACCCCCGGCACGCCACTGGACTCAATAATTTTAATCCATTTAGGGCTAAATTAGCCTCTTAATAGAACAAATATCATTGCCAAATTTCAACAGCATCGAGTAAGTATTTTTAATTTAATTAATAATTTCATTTTTCATTTCTATTTTCTTAACATCCTGCATCTTGAAAACCCTGCATTTCCGGACCCATGTTTATAGAAACTTTTTTTCATATTTTTTAACAAGGAATCACCCTCTAAAATATCTCCGTCTATTTTTTGAACACCCTGTACAGTACGTTTTTCTTAACGCGGGCCATAGGGATTTACATCGTAAATCTTTAAGTCTATGTTAGGCACATTTCTATTAAGAACTACGAGTTGAAATTTTACACAAATATTTCTTGTGGTCTCATATCTAATTTAGGACCATGTTTGTATTACTTTACTAACGCAAAATATTGAAAAATTCTATTTTAAGTTATAATATCACGCTGTTTTGCCCAGCCCTGTATATTAAGTTTACCCAGGTATATTTGACATAAACTGGTATGTAACATTTTTATAATATTTGGCAAGTTTTACCGAAATTATACAATGTTGATGATTATTTAGTTTGTATTAAATATGTTTTATTTTAAGTGGTTTAAAATGTATTAATTTTCTTAATAATTCTAAAGCAGAACTTTTATTTCAATAAAGTTTAATAATTTAAACTAATTTCATGAAAGTCAGGAAAATACTGACAGCCGTGTCAATATTTTTCTTTATCTAAGGTAGTTAATTACATACATTACAAGGGGGTAAAAAAGTGTAATTTTAAAAAAATAAAAAGAGCTTTTTTGGGTATCTCTTGGTATTTGTTTCATATAAATGAGATTTACCATGTAAATCCCTATGGCCCGCGTTAAAAAAAGCAGTGTATACTAAAGGTGTTAGAAAACAATTTATCGAAATCTATGATGATCAGTTGATTTATACAGGGTGTCCCATAACTTATGGGCCGTAGAGTAACTGGAGATACTAGACATCAAACTAAGCCGATTAAGTCATATAAGTTTTTTCGGATTGTTACTCGTTCTAGAGATACAGGGTTTTGAAAGTAAAAGTTTATTCTCGAAAATAAGCCATAATTTTAAAACGTTTTAATGAATCGAATTGAAAGTTGGCAGTATTATGTTTTTATGAGCAAGAAATAAGAATTTGTAGAAATTTTTAAGTTTCACACTAGAGGGCGCTAGTTGCATACACTGGGCTTCATAAATCTATGATTTGTTTTCTTACCTGTGATATTAGGAGTTTTTCAATTCAAGTTTCTTAAAGAAGGGCATTTTCTGAGTCAAAAAGGTATACTTGATTGATCTTAATATCTTTACCGGTTTTCGAGATATTTCCCTTTAAACATCCCAAAGCATAAAAAAACATAGTACATAATTAAATTAATATTTTAATTATCACAACGCAATAAATTCGAAACAGTGGAACAAAAACAAGAAGCTCACTTTAGTAAATGTTGAAAGTGACCACCGTTGACCTCAATACACTTTATTAAACTTTTAACTAAATAAATAATAGTATTAATAATAATAATAAACTTTTAATTTCAACACCCTGTACCTCTAGAACGAGTTACAATCCGAAAAAACCTATATGACTTAATCGGCTTAGTTTGATGTCTAGTATCTCCAGTTACTCTACGGCCCATAAGTTATGGGACACCTTGTATATAGAGCGTTCCAACTCTTTTAAGTCGCACACTAAAAGTTATAATATGTGCCTATTGGCATCTATATTTTTACTGCTTGTTATAGCAAGCAACTTGGCCTGTATTAGAAGTTGAAGGCGATGAAGCATTTATCACTGAGTCGCCTTACGAATTACTGGAAAGAGGACAGTTCAATCAAGTTCCAATAATAATTGGAATATGTTCAGAAGAATCTCTTATGTTTTTACAAAGTATGTATATTAAACTAAATTCTTTGTTTTTTTTTATTGATACCCTATTTCGCTTATTTAAAGTACGCCTCAGCGTGTTTAAATTCCACTTTCAAAAACGCGCGTGTTTTAAAGTTATGGTAACTTGGCAACATCAACAACCCGTGAAACATGAAGTCTAAATATGTCAACTTTTTAATTATTGATTTGACAGAATTACCTTTTAACGTCAAATAAAATATTTTTTAAGCAATACAGAACCAATTTCAACGGTGACAACAATGAATCTTATGTGACAGATTGGAAGTTATTTTTTGTTCTCCTCATTTTCATGACAACGACAGGTATATCACATTACGAATTCGACCATTTCACTTACTTACTAAGTTATTACTTCCATTTTTTGTAATAGAAATACCAATAAGTGTACCAATAAAAAAAAATAATGGAAAGTATTCGTGGATAACTGGTCTTTAAAACACTTGCTCTATTTCAAGCACTCCGGCTGCGCCGTCGTGCTTGTAAAATCGCGCGTGTTTTAAAGACCTTAATATCCACTTATACTTTAATATACTATTATAGACATCCCCTGTCTATTTATTTACTAATCAGATAATAAAGTAAAAAGAAAGCTGTCAAATTCTTTGGGATAGTGATTTTTACATTACCACAACAGCTAGTCGTTACGAAAAGTACAAAGGTGTGATAAATAGTAGGGATTTCTTAAATTATTCTATTTGTGGTGACTGGTGATATCAAAATTTCCTAAACATATTACTTAGTTAGATACCCTCGAGATTTTTCATTTTAAAAAACCCGCATGTAATTTATTTCTAAAAAATATTAAGCAAAACCGACCGATTTATCCTATAAATTCTTATCTTAATTTCTAAAATAAATTTCTTGTCTAGATTTTATATTATATAAGGTAATGATGGGATGGACCATCTAATTAAAAAAATAATATTACCTAATGATAATCAGTAAACGTAAAATATTTTGAATTAGGATACTACAATACCTTTTTCTGCAGAAATACATTTTTTGGAAGAAATGTAAAAACTACAATTTTACATTTTTTGGAAAAAATGTAAAAACTACAATTTTTATCAGTGAATATTTTCTTGCTAATATTGTATGGAAGTATGTTTTCTTTTTATTTACTTATATATTATATCCGTACTAAATGCACGCTATAATGTAAACTTTTATGGTTATAGTCATTTGTTTGATGTAGTATTTTTTAATTAGGTTTCATATGATGTATGGTAGGCCTTAAAATACTGTTTAGAATTAAAACAATTTTACGATTTAACTTATTTAATGGACTGTAAGTGTAAATATTGGTTTCTACACTTAGGATTACAAGACATGAATAATAACAATGTAAAAATAGCCGGACTGAAGCACGCAACTGTTCGGTGTCTTCTTCTGGAATAATTTTAAGTTTTTTTAGTCTGTTTTTTTGTCCTGTTGCGGCGGTGTTGCCACTATTATGCTGCAGTGTTGCCGCTGTTAACCATATTTCTTAACAAATACCTTACAACATAATCGAAAGAGCAATCGAAGAAGTTTTTGCGGGGGCAAAAATTAAGCCTACTGCTACCAAATATGAGATTCTGAGATGCTCTCTTCAATATTACTAAAAGTTAGAGAGGCCTCTACAGAACACAACTAATAAATATATATTCCTATAAAATGGTTTCTTAGTATTGATTATTTCATGCCCAAAGCTCCCAACTACTGTGCCCACAGCTCCCACTGGGGAGCCCCGGTCACTTTTCAAGATTTTTTAAATTATTAAATTTTTTCAAAAATTAGAAAAGATATAGTTTTTAACTAATGCATACAGTAAAAGAAAACCCACACAATTTGGTAGCGAAAACAAATTTAAGGTACTTGAAGGTCGTAGACAATGATGTTTCTTGAATGATGAAAGAGTTTTGGACTTCCATTGTCTTTATTTGTTTTAAATCACAACGTTTCAACTGGTAAGTATCTCCAGTCGTCTTCAGGTGAATACTAAATAAGTAAAGTAACTACAAGACTATTTATACTAGCTAGGTGCACCGAAGCACAACTGAGGTGGGTGCAGTCATGCGTTCAGTTAGCACGCGATCTTATCCTAAGCTTACATCTATCTAACAAAGGTTTCCATATATTTCTTAAGTCTAACGATGGTTTACTAAAACAGCCTCGATTCTGGTGAATAGTAGCAGCTTCCTTAAACTTTCTTTTCCTCCAGTGTGGCTCCTTATGTAGGATTTCAGCTTCTGACCACATGATATGGTGGCCATGTTTCCAGGCATGGTCAGCTGCGCCTGACTTTTCGGTCTCTCCTTTTAGCGTATTGTTTTTGTGTTCTTTAATCCTTGTTTCGAGTGGTCTTAATGTCTCACCTATATACGATTGGCCGCACTCGCAGGGGATCTGGTAGACGCAGTTTTTCCTATCTTTTTGACTTATAGGCTTTGTCTTCGTCAGGTGGCTTCTTAGGGTGTCTCTCGAGTTGAATACGGTGCTGATGTTATATCGTTGTCCTAGTCTTCTTATTTTCTCAGATACTCCCTTGACATATGGAATATTGAGTGTTGGTTGTGCCTCTCTGTCTGCTTTTTGCGCGTTGGGTCGATTCTTACGGTTTTCCAATATTGTGTCAACTAATTTTGTGGGGTAACCATTTTTGTTGAGGTCGGTCTTGATGTGGTGAGCTTCCTTTTTAAGTGCTTCTTCCGAGTTACAGATTGTAATTGCTCTATCTACGAGGGTTTTAACTATGCCATGTTTCGTGTTGTTTGAGTGATTTGAAGTAAAATTGAGATACTGACCTGTATGCGTAGGTTTTCTGTATACTGAAGTTTGGATGCTATTACCATTTTTCTTCACGTTGACATCTAGAAACGGTAATTGGTTGTTTTCCTCTTTCTCCATGGTGAATTTGATTGATGGTGTTAAGCTGTTGAGGTGATCTAGAAAATTTCTTAGTTCGTCATCGGTTCCATTCCAAATAATGAAGGTGTCATCCACATATCTCAGCCACATTTTTGGTTTCTTCTTTGCCTGTTCCATTGCTTTCGATTCAAACCATTCCATGTATATGTTGGCGATTATTGGCGAGAGAGTATACTACCTAGGGGGTATTCTACTCCCTCTACTCAAACCTCTCCAAGGAAATAGCACATCATTTGTTAAGAACTCACAGCACTTCGTTCAAATAATAGGAGGAAAGGAACTACAGCCAGGAGATCAGCTGGTGAGCTTTGACGTCGAAAGTCTTTACACCAACGTTCCCGTAAAAGACGCCCTAAAGGTTATCAAAAACAGACTTGAGGAAGACCATACTCTACAGGAAAGGACAACGCTCCCTATTAATGCCATCTTGGAACTATTAGAATGCTGCCTCAACAATTCCTACTTTCAAGAAAAGGATAGATTCTTTAACCAAGTAGACGGACTACCGATGGGCTCATCTCTCTCGCCAATAATCGCCAACATATACATGGAATGGTTTGAATCGAAAGCAATGGAACAGGCAAAGAAGAAACCAAAAATGTGGCTGAGATATGTGGATGACACCTTCATTATTTGGAATGGAACCGATGACGAACTAAGAAATTTTCTAGATCACCTCAACAGCTTAACACCATCAATCAAATTCACCATGGAGAAAGAGGAAAACAACCAATTACCGTTTCTAGATGTCAACGTGAAGAAAAATGGTAATAGCATCCAAACTTCAGTATACAGAAAACCTACGCATACAGGTCAGTATCTCAATTTTACTTCAAATCACTCAAACAACACGAAACATGGCATAGTTAAAACCCTCGTAGATAGAGCAATTACAATCTGTAACTCGGAAGAAGCACTTAAAAAGGAAGCTCACCACATCAAGACCGACCTCAACAAAAATGGTTACCCCACAAAATTAGTTGACACAATATTGGAAAACCGTAAGAATCGACCCAACGCGCAAAAAGCAGACAGAGAGGCACAACCAACACTCAATATTCCATATGTCAAGGGAGTATCTGAGAAAATAAGAAGACTAGGACAACGATATAACATCAGCACCGTATTCAACTCGAGAGACACCCTAAGAAGCCACCTGACGAAGACAAAGCCTATAAGTCAAAAAGATAGGAAAAACTGCGTCTACCAGATCCCCTGCGAGTGCGGCCAATCGTATATAGGTGAGACATTAAGACCACTCGAAACAAGGATTAAAGAACACAAAAACAATACGCTAAAAGGAGAGACCGAAAAGTCAGGCGCAGCTGACCATGCCTGGAAACATGGCCACCATATCATGTGGTCAGAAGCTGAAATCCTACATAAGGAGCCACACTGGAGGAAAAGAAAGTTTAAGGAAGCTGCTACTATTCACCAGAATCGAGGCTGTTTTAGTAAACCATCGTTAGACTTAAGAAATATATGGAAACCTTTGTTAGATAGATGTAAGCTTAGGATAAGATCGCGTGCTAACTGAACGCATGACTGCACCCACCTCAGTTGTGCTTCGGTGCACCTAGCTAGTATAAATAGTCTTGTAGTTAATTTACTTATTTAGTATTCACCTGAAGACGACTGGAGATACTTACCAGTTGAAACGTTGTGATTTAAAACAAATAAAGACAATGGAAGTCCAAAACTCTTTCATCATTTAAATTTAAGGTAGATTGGGCTGAATTTATTCTATACTCAACTTACTTAAAAAGGGCCTAAGGATCCTCACACTTACCTATTTTTCGGTAAAATAAAAAGATAAATATCGATTATGTCGATTCATTTCTTGCTAATATTAGGTACTACCTATATTACACCAATAATCCAACGGTAGTAGATCATTGATCTACGTGTTCAATATGGTTATTCTAAGCAACAATACTAAAATTAATCTAAAAACAAACTATATTTAGTATTTTTCTGATACTAACCCTGCATATAGCTAACTAAAACTGTACCCGGTTTTAAGTAGGGTTATTTACCTAATTTTTTTTTACCTGAAGACATCTTGACTTCGATGTTCTCTATTTTTTTTCACCCATAGCTTAGTGTATTTACAATTTTTAGATTTAGACTATGCAAGGAATCTTGCTTTAGCTATTGATGCTTTTCCGGCTCAGCTTATTCCAGTGAACCTTAAACCAAATTCCAGTGATGAAAATGAAGTTATTAAAGAAGTACAAAAGATATATCTTAAAGAAGGAGAGATTTTTTCAAATAATTTAGTTGCTTTCGCTAAAGTAAGTTGTGCTGTTCTTTTAATAATTGTCTACTAAAGTCAAATTAATGTAAGAAATCGCCGCATCACCTGTCATTAATGGCATACTGTTGAAGTCTGGTATATTTTATTTTAAGCGGTTATCTCCTGTTACTTTATTTGCCACTTAGTTATGAGACATCCTGTATATAACGATAAGTAAATGGTTTAACCAGACACTTTATTAATTTGGCCATCGATGAGTTAACCAAAATGATGTTTGTAATCACTATTAAACTTAAATAATAAACACCAAGAAAATCATACTCTGAAATATATAAAATCCAAAAGTAAAATGTTTAACACTACACAAAAAACAGCCACAGTAACACTTAAAAAACACCAAATTCGGAAGAAAATTATGTGACTCAACGTGACGCGTAAGCCTGCTACCGCCCACTGCTGGTTTGGGAACTTTAACGACGAAACCAGATCAGCTGTTAATGTCAAATGTCGTTGTCTGCTGTCGAAACGCTTTGTTTTAAGAAAAGGTTAACTGTAGTAATAGATGGATGTTTAACCAAACAAACTGGGAAAACATCGTAAAATACGGAGAAAACCAGACAACTTTGATTGTTACAGCGATGACTTGGACAGAAATGATTTTCACAAAAAGTTGTCTATCTAGTAAATCAAGAATTAAGCTAACCGAGTTAAACCGAACCACTTTGATTATGAAAATATCCTTGTTCAGTTAATTATTGTTTAAAAACTTTGTGCAATCCAACATTTTAGTTGTAAAATTGCATTTCAAAACGCTATTGAGACCTAATAGACTTTTAGATAGAAATTTTGTTTTTTTTTCACTCTAAATTAGTAAAATATAACACAGGGTGTTCTACTTGCAAAAATTAACTTCAAAAATCTATTTATGGGCACAATTTTAAAAACCCTCCAATATAAAAAATGTAAAACATAACTTACGGAATTGGTGTCAGTTACTGAGTCTTTTTGTTACGTTTTTACTTAACAAAATTGGCTTTACTTTGTCGGGCTTCCATTGTATTTATTTTGTAGTGTAGAATGTTTCAGTTAGTTAGTATCTCTATCTATCTAACCGTTTTATACTTGAAAATATAATAATCTACGGAATTTATATTTTTTACTTTTTTCTACCCCGTATATGCTGTCTTAACATTTCTTATTGGGTTGTTAGCTTCTCAACAAGCAAACCTTTTCACAAAGGGTTTTTTTCGTAACGTCAAAAATAAAAACGTTTCTGGACATGCATAGAGATGATGAAGTATAGGCTTTAGAAGAGGAAACACTTTTTTACTAGTAGGTATAGAAAAAGAAGTCATTCTTAATAAAAAAAAAAGCGTTTGCTTATGCTGAAACTACAATTTCGAATATCAAGTTTGTGATTACTATACAGGGTTCGTCAGAAACAACATATTAAGTTTTTTGGATTTCGTTCAAAATATATTTACGTAAAAACAAAACTATTGTTGCTTTCTTACTTCGAATATGATTTTATATCTGGCCGAGTAACGATTTTGTTGTAAGAGGACCATTTTTTATTTGCCTACCTTTGAAGTACTTATTTTTCTTATTACAGTTCATATTTCTACAATTCATTTAATAATAAATTATAAAACTTTTATTCAAACGTGGTACCACCGAGTTAGCGTATAGTTCAACACGACATCTAAATTCCCGAAAACAGTTCCTTACTTGCTGTATCGGGATATTTGCAATAACTACTCTTATTTTTTTCTATCAAGAGATCTAAGTTATTATTGAAATTGGTTTTATACACCTGTGGCTTTAGATATCACCATAAATAAAAGCCGATAATTGTTTATATATCGGGACTCCTACGTGCCAACTGATTTGGACCATAGGTACCTTCCAATCCATTGGTTCCCAAAGTGAAAACTGTTGTCTCTGACGAACCGTGTATAGTAATCGCAAATCTGATAGTTGAAATTGTAGTTGCAATACTAGTAAAATTCTCTATATACATTAAAAAAAAATTGTTTTACTTTTAGCTTTATACGGATAGCGGTTTCAGTAGGGGAGTTATTAAACATGCGCAACTATCGTCACAATACGTTCCAGTTTATCTTTACCAGTTTGCCTATTATGGAAGACCGGTAACTAAAGCATTTATTGATGGTAAGTTATCAAAAAATATTTTTTCGTTAACTGCTGTAAAATTTGTTATTTTCCACAATACTATTATAGCTTGACATTTGCATTTTGTTTACACCTCACCGACACCGTTGCCAAGTATTACAAGAACTAGCTTGGTAAATCCGCTTAACAGCAATAAATTTTGTGAAGTAGGGTTAACCAACTGATACTTAGGTATTCTTTCTTTTCTTATGTCAGCCAATTTACATTTTTTAATGACTGTTTTCTTTACGTAATTATTTCTCAATAATCATTTTTCATAAGAAAATGTTTAACGACATACTAGGTTATAATAAAATTATGTTACATTTAAAAATTTTAAGTTTTAACTTTAATTTTTATTAAAAGTACAACAATTTCCCACTAAATATTTTTAACTAAGCTCTGAATAAGAATTATTTCTCTTTCTATCTACTTTATAATTTAACTATCGGGTACCCGAGGCATTTCAGGCGCAATTCAATTGTTATAAATTCGCTATTGAAATAAAGCTGAGGGTACCATACAAACTACCCAATAGAACCTTTAATTGTTTTTAAAAATAAATTTCTTTGGTGCTTTCTTTATTTTTTTTCCCTTTCAATAAAAATTTAATTTATCTTCTAATTTTGTTCAAAAATAGTCCCAAAAATATAGATTGTGTTTATGTATTTGTTTCCCGGGTGACAACGATATTACTGACCAGCTTGTCACGTCCTTATAAAATAAAATATTATTTCGAAATTTTGGTAGGTTCTATGGTTGCACTGTGCGCACATTTTCGGTATTCAAACACCTGACGGTCACTTCCGGTTGAACCGGAAGTACACTTAACTTTGTTATTTCAAATAGAACACCCTGTATATTTTAAACAATATGCATTCTACAAGGAATTCTAAGCATAAAACATGTATCATATCCTATACCTATCTATGACAGGTTAAGAGAAAATGGCGTTGGAAAATATAAAATTAGCCACACACTTTATTGTTTTTACAAAAAACAAATGAATATGCACAAAATTTTATATTCTTTTTTAACTTCTTTTTAGGTATTCTGTATGAATAAGTCACAATTATTTCACTTCCGGTTCAACCGGAAGTGCTGCAAAATTTGACTTTCAAACATAGATTTCTCCAATATTTTTAATGGCACGCCCCCTTTTAAATATAATTTTCAAAATTATCTTATTGTTCTAAATATTTTTTATTAATGCTTCCCTAGGTCTAAACTCATTTGTTTTTAAGATATAAGCATTTCAAAATTAAGGTTTATTACGAAACTTTAACTAACTTAAACTAGAATTATAATTAATAAAATAATATCTAAAAATACAAACTAATTACAAATAAATTAACCATAAATGAAATTCTCAAAACGATTGCCGTTCTCTTCTCGACACAAATTAATTCTTTCTTTGAATTCTCGAATAACATTGTTCATTTGAATTGGTGTAATATTGTTTACTGCTTGAATTATTCGGTCTCTTAGGTCTTGGAGGTTCTGAGGTTTTGTTCTATACACCTTCTCCTTTATGTGGCCCCAGTAAAAAAAATCAAGTGGTGTTAGATCAGGGGACCTTGCCGGCCACCTTACTGGGCCATTAGTACCCATCCAACCTGTCATAGATAGGTATAGGATATGATACATGTTTTATGCTTAGAATTCCTTGTAGAATGCATATTGTTAAAAATATACAGGGTGTTCTATTTGAAATAACAAAGTTATGTGTACTTCCGGTTCAACCGGAAGTGACAGTCAGGCGTTTGAATACCGAAAATGTGCGCACAGTGCAACCATAGAACCTACCAAAATTTCGAAATAATATTTTATTTTATAAGGACGTGACAAGCTGGTCAGTAATATCGTTGTCACCCGTATAGGGTCTCTAAAAGGTGCGGCGAGATTTCGACCAGAAATTCCATAGGCTTAAATATGACGATATAATCCAACTTACTTCAGTCCAAAAGTGGATGATTTAAGGGTGTCAAAAGTTCAACTTTGTGTGACTTTTCAGTTACTCTTCATTTTATTAAAAAACTTTTTACTACTCCACTATTCCAATTTTAAATATTCTTCTCTTCACACTTACGTTCCTTGTTCACTAATATGTGACTTTTCAGCTACTCCTCATTTGATTATAAATAAACTTTTTACAACGTCTACCATTCCAATTTAAATATTTTTCTCTCCTCACACTTATGGTGCTGTCTCACTAATATAACACTTAGCTTACTGCTATGTAAACTTTATAACTTATTTTCTGCCAATATTTCACGAATGATCTCTCGTTAGGTCTATCATTACGGTGGAAGTTTTTCCAAATACTTTGCTTATTTATTCCATCATCTCGTAGCTCCGGTAGGACTGTTTGCACCTATTGTATTTCTTATATTCCTTATTCTATTCTTCTGATGATGAATGTATATGCATTCGAAACATGTTGAGAATTTACCCTTTAATATTAAATTTTAAAACTTATTTTAATATACCAGTGGAGGAAGACTTAAAGTGTCTTATTTCTTTCCCTGTATATGATAGTTATAGAATTTAATATAATGGAGTTATTTACTAGTACTATTAATTGTGAGAGGGGACTATCTACTTCCTTTAAGTATGTTATTTTTTTACTTCGTTAAATAAAATATACAGTGTCACCATTTGTTGAAAGTGTATAAAACCTGTACTAATATTTTTTGCATTGTACATAAAGTCTTTTTTTTAAAAACGATTGTTAGAATGTAAAATTTCTCGTTATTTAGTATTTAGGTATAGATAGGAACAGGGCTGGGAAAGGATTCCCAGAAGTAAAAGTGGTGGAGTGAATAGAGCGTCCGACATCTGTTTGTCATCACTCCATCCTTTTATAGCTTTTAGGTTTTAAAAATAAATAACTTCAGTGTGTATCCAACGATTATAACGCAACGAACAATTTTAAAACATACCACTCGCTCTTTTTATTTTATTGTTATTTTTGTTTACATTGTTTTATTGTTAATTATTCAAGATTACTTTATTAAAACTTTTTATACGAATCAGCTCGGGTTTTTTTTATTTAAGTAACTTACTATCGCTCTACTATACATTTTTTCTTACCATTAAAGTCCGCACCATATGGAACTTTTTTTTATTAATGAGGTTAGTTAAAATTAAATATCAGCAATCGTTTTTGCTTCAAATTAGACTAAAAATTATATATTCAATTGTCACCATCTGTCATGCGGTATCTGTCAAAAATGACATTTTTGTCAAAAAATGCTGAAAAATGGCATTGTTTTACTGAATTTCAAGAAATGTCATTAGAAAAAGTTGTTTCTAGTACAATTTTAGGCCTAAATACAAAGTTTCAGATGTCTAGCGCAAAGTTGAATTTTTTGCCATTTTTTCAAAGTAACTTTTTTTATATAATGTAAGTTGGCTTAATGGATTTTAAACTATTTGTTTATACCATACTTAATATTTTATTTAGTTTGTATGCTTATTTCTTCACTAGAATACCATTTTCTTTTCGAAATATAAAATTAGAGGCAAAAAAAATTTACACGGGTGGTGCAAAGTTATAATGATTTAAAAATTTTAACAGATAGACGTCATATGTTCCATTTTTTTTGATAGTACATATACGTAAAAAGTTAAAAAAACTTATAATTAAATTCCCATATATCAGATTAGTTCACAAATTTCAAATGACAAATTATATTATTTAATATTTCATAAAAATGTTATTTTATACTAAATATAATTTGTCATTTCAAATTTGTGACCTAATCTGATATCTGGGAATTTAATTATAAGGTTTTTAAACTTTTTACGTGTATGTACTATAAAAAAAAAAGAACATATGACGTCTATCTGTTAAAATTTTTAAATTATGATAACTTTGCACCACCCGTGTAAATTTTTTTTGCCTCTAATTTTGTATTTCGAAAAAAAATGGTATTCTAGTGAAAAAATAAGCATACAAACTTAATAAAATATTAAGTATGGTATAAACAAATAGTTTAAAATCCATTAAGCCTACTTACATTATATATGAAAAAAGTTACTTTGAAAAAATGGCAAATAATTCAACTTTGCGCTAGACATCTGAAACTTTGTATTTAGGCCTAAAATTGTACTAGAAACAACTTTTTCTAATAACATTTTTTAAAATTCGGTAAAACAATGCAATTTTTCAGCATTTTTTAACAAAAATGTCAATTTTGACAGATACCGAATGACAGATGGTAACAATTGAATATATAATTTTTAGTCTAATTTGAAGCAAAAACGATTGCTGATATTTAATTTTAACTAACCTTATTAATAAAAAAAAGTTCCATATGGTGCGGACTTTAATGGTGACACTGTATAAAAATTGCAAAGTAAAGCAAACAAGCGGAATCAATATTGCAGGCACAGGAGCAAGGAACCTTAGAGCAATTTTGTTTTCTAGAGGATTATTAGAGGACTAGCAATAAGCCATCTCATTAAACAAGTTTTAATGAAATGGCTTATTAATGTTGTATATTATGCTTTTGTAACAGAACGGTTAATAAACTATACCTGATTAACGGGTTAAAAAAATACAACAGAATCAGGCAATCGATAACAATCATCATAACTTTCTGGAACAACAAAACATTTCGTCTATTTTTCTTAGTCCAGGAAATGAATTAGGTAGATTTATTAATTAAACTTTGAATTTTTAAATTTTTTGAATTAACTTATTAGTAATTATTGCTTTATTGTCATAGGTGCAGAAAAAGCAGGACATTCGGCGGAACTTCCTTTTATATTTAAATTTGGGAACTTAAGTAATACCACAGATCCTGTCGATGTACTTACTCAAATCAGAATGACTGGGTTTTGGGGAAATTTTGCAAAGTTTATGTAAGTAAAGCAAAAACTAAACCTAAGTTTTGATTCCAGTGCTTAAGATGCGCCCCACATTTTTAAATTCACTTGAAGTCAAAGGGATTTAAGTACCATTTGGAGCGATTCCTCTTGACTTCTCTTAATGCTATTTTAATAAATTTAACATACATTCTTGTAATAAATGAAGGATGCTGACCTGACGCTCTTGAAATACGATATCACAGACCTTATTGATGGGATTTCGTTCGACAAAACCCATTTAGATTACTTTGTTTATGTTACGTCATGTATACTCTTAAGTTAGATATACAAAAACGTTATGGGTACAGTGTTACAAAAATACCGAGACGATACTTTTGGTTTTAAAGTAATATACTGTATGTTTGAATATAACTTTATTTGGACATAATAAAAACTAGATTATCTTTAATATTGTTCTATATTCTTACAGTTGCATAGGCCAAAATTAAGGACATAAATAACATGGCGGATCTGTAATAAGCCAAACGTTGAACCGGCTTGAGTAATTCATATTGATCGGGAGCTCTGATAAATTGTAGGAATTAAAAAAAATAAGCCAATAAATCAATTAAGAATAATTAGTCAAGATTGTATCACATAATATGTAAATCCTGAAATAAATAATTTATTGTGATTAGCGGTAATGGTAATAATGAAAGGTTACACTGACAGGTCAGTTAAACATAAGGGTCACTTAGACCGGTGGTCAAAAGTGGATATCCCCGGATCTAAGAAAAATAGCGCGGTGGTCTTGAAATATTACAAAGGAAGTTGGGGGTAAAGAATTAAAAAAAGTGGAAAAAAACTAAACAGTGAATGTCTCTGAAACAAAGCGAAATAGCGCGGCGGTGTTGGTGTATTACACAGAAAGTTAGGGGTGAAGATTTCAAAAAAGCAGAAAAAACTTAAAAGTAAATATTTCTGGAACTAAGAACAAAAGCGCGGCGGTCTTGAAATATTACAAAGAAAGTTGGGGGTAGAGAAATTAAAAAAAATGGAAAAAACTAAAAAGTGAATATCTCTGAAACAAAGCGAAATAGCGCGGCTGTCTTGACGTATTACAAAGAAAGTCGGGGGCGAAGATTGCAAAAAAGCAGGAAAAACTCAAAAATGCATATCTCTGGGACTAAGAACAATAGCGCAGCGGTCTTGAAATATTACAAAGGAAGTTGGGGTAAAAAATGGAAAAAACTAAACAGTGAATGTCCCTGAAATAAAGCGAAATAGCGCGGCGGTCTTGGCGTATTACAAAGAAAGTCGGGGGAGAATATTTGAAAAAAGTAGAAAAAAACTGAAAAGTGAATATCTGGAACTAAGAACAATAATAGCGCGGCGGTCTTAAAAACAAAGGAAGTTGGGGATAAAGACATAAAAAAAGTGAAAAAAACTAAAAAGTAAATATCTCTGAAACAGCTGTGAAATGTTGTTTAGAAGTTATAGACCTATTATTTTTACATTTATATGGATATACCAATCCAAAACATTTCATAGCCGACTTAAGATTTAGACATTTCATGAACAAAGAGTACAAGGACCAGCAGGTAAATGGCTGTGTATAGCTAAAAAATAATTTTGTCGCTATTTTTGGAAAGGTGGTTTTGAGCTCTCTTCAATATGTACTAATATACAGATTATCCTATATTTTTTATTTTAACAAAAGAGTCAAATTTACACATTTCTAAGTATAATAATTTAATTATTATTTCAAACTAAATCGGAGCATCCATGCCGTCCTAATAACGCGTGATAGCGGCTCCATTGTGTCAACACGTTACATACTCACAGATAGGAGTAATCTGTGACATAATGGTTTACTTCTCGCCACTGGTGGTAGGTATTTTCAATACGCGCAATCTGTGAATTTTTTAACTTAAAATTCATCGCTTACCTCCTACTTACATGAACATTGTCACGTTGCTGTTTAAAAAAAACCGAAACCGAACCGAAAATTATTTTTATTAACCTTTCGGACGGAAACAGGCATGTTAGACATGTTATTCCCGTTAAATACAAGAAGTCAATAAAATAATGCTATGAATACTAGATGCTTGAATGTTGCTTTCTTTCTGCTCCACGTTAGACCTCTCTAACTTCTGGATTATTACAAAACATTTTTAAATTAAAATATCTCAGACATCACTTTTCGATTTGAATCTCTTGGTTTTGGCGTATATTCAGCGTGTTCAGTGAAGGATGGACACCGAGTTATAGGTACATTTTATTCGAAGAGTTTCGATAAAGGGTAAAAAAGATTGTATTTATTGCCTCGGTTTAAATCAAAAATCACCTGTGAACTGTTTCGTTAATTTTGTTCATTATATTCTTATTTTCCATCGGAACCTTTCTTGGAATTTCAATTGGTTAGATGTTGCTTCTTTAAGCAGTACCTACAGGATCATAAGAACTATTGATGCACCGTTATAGCAAACGATATATACCTGATACAAAGATGTTCAAATGTTTTTATATGGATTTATTACTTCTAGGGATCCCACACCACCTGTTCCAGACCACTTTAAATCACCGGATTACTTAGAATGGCCTATGATTACTCCAGAAAATTTGCAGTATTTAAACATAAATAGTACATTAGAAGTTAGGTCAAACCTTAAGGAAGAATCTTTTTCAGCGTGGGACATGATTTATCAGACCTATGGAGAAAAACCATTTATTACTTATTGAATTATGTTTAAAGAGACCTCTACTATTCCATTTAATTACAATATGTTATATTAAAATTAATGTGATCAAATAATAATAATTATATTATGTGTCATTCTGCATAACTTCTTATACTTAACTTCAGTGATCGTTACGTAATCATCACTTAATCTACCACTATACAATAATAATAACTTAATTTTATAATAGTATAGTCATAATCCCATAATTCTCACCGATAGAACTTCATAGTTTTCATGTCATTCTTGTGGGAAATTAAGAGGAACGGCAACCACAAATAGTTATTTACATTACTAGATGCGAAAGTTCATTTTTTGGTGTGAGGTGGTTTTTGAATTGCCGAGGCAAAGCCGAGGTGATTTAATACCTCCGACCACCAAAAAAGGCTTTCGCATCGTGTGATGTATTAAATTTTTTCTACTACTGTTCTCTGATCAATATATTATTAACTAATAATCTTTGATTTTATTCAAATTAAAATGATAAAATAGGTTTTTTTCCACCTGTAAAATAATCCATGACAACTAGTTATTTGAGTATTGTTGACAACTTTGAGTACCGTAAAACGGGGCTACTTCGAACGCTTTTTGGAGGTTTTTTGAATATTGTGTTGACACCTTTTAAGAAAAATTACCCAAAATTTAAATATAACTTTATTGAACCTTCCTTTAGGCATTCCGATCTTCATAATTATTAAAAAAATATATATAGTATTTTTTTTTAATTGATAAAGGTTGTTCGAACTTACCCCTATGAGTGGGGTAAATTCGAACATAGTCTTAAAACGCACAGAAATTTCAATATAGACCCAGATAAGTGTAAATTCGAACTATTAAAATATTTTAAGCATATAGGAGATTTAAAATAAAAAAAATGATATAAGTATTTTGATAAAACAATGCTTTATTTAAGACACAACGTGATTTTAAACATTATTGAGCCATATAAACTTAAAAACTAAATTTTTATGCGAATGCAAAGTAAAAACAAAATATTCCAATAACATAATCAGCCAATACAGTACCTACTTCTTAAAAGTAAAAACGAACAAACAAAATAAAAATGTTTAAAATTTATTCGATAACATATTCTACCGGTAAATTATTAAATATGAATCGATTTCTTCTAAAATCTTTTGGCGGTTTAAGTTTCTTCAAAATGTCTTTTCGGTTCACCAACGATTCATCCTTGACATCTGGATAATAAAAATAATTTTGTTTGCCACCTGATTTTCGCCTTAAAAAGTTTACCAATAAAAGCTCAGGTTGGTCAGCAAAAACTTCAGTAATTTTGCCGACAAAATATCTCTCAGTATTTTTTTGACATTTAAAGGTGACTAAAACATAATTATCCACCATAAAGTCTTCATCTGATCCAATATTTTTGTCCGAAATCAATTGATTGTTTTGTTCTTTGTTGGCACCATCATCACTTTCTTTGTCAGAGTTAGACTGGTCCACATTATCAGACACAATTTCATCGTCGGAGCTGCTCGACTCTCTTGAAACAGAAGGCTGGCCTAAATCAGATGCCTTTACTCCTTTTCCTGGCGCTACATTAATTTTTTTTCCTCGTTTTATATTTTGTCTGCTTTCCAAGGTTCTTGATTTTTGTAGAAAATCAGTGAAAGTTGCGGACCAGCGCTGGTCAATATCAATCTGTTTTTGCTGATCATCCAGTTGATTAGGCGTGAGTTTAGGAAGTTTGTCCAAAACAACATTTTTGTCACAAGGAATAATTCCACAGGCTCTGAAACCAGAAAGAATATTGTTGACAGCATTAAGTCCAACAGTGTCAAATAGTTTTTTCAACATTTTTGGAAATTCTGATTTTGGGAGAACGCCTCTGTTTTTTTGTTTCCACTCCGTCAAAATGCACCTCCAGACTTTTTTGAATGGAGCGAAAAAAGCCACATCCAATGGTTGAAGTAAATGAGTTGCATTGGGTGGCAAAAGTACAAATTCAATATTTTTTTCTTCACATAGTTGAATCACTCTGAGGGAAAGATGACTGGATAAATTATCTCCCATTAAAATTTTTTTTCCTTCGCATCTTCTGAAATATGGTAGAGCCACTTTCTCAAACCAATCTTCGAAGACGGCGCCTTCAAACCAACCGCTTTTGGTACGATTGTACACTGTATCAGCGGGGCCATTTTCTGTCCAAGTAGGGTAAAGGTGTTGGGCTCTATAAACTATATAGGGGGGTAATAATATTCCAGACCCAGTAACTGAAATCATTATAGAGGTGCTGGATTTACTAGAATCTAAAACTCTATTTACATATTTTGTACCTTTCTTGCAAACGACCTTTACCCTACCAGGATCGTCACATAAATTAGTTTCATCATAGTTCATGATGTTACATGCTGGCACACCCTGTAGACTTTGTGACAAATTTTCGAAATAGTGGTTAATAACTTCGGGATTCAATTCAGCTCGACAGCGTTTAATATTTTGACATAAACGTTCAGTTAAAATAGGGTTTCTCTTCACAAAACTGTAAAACCAGTCTACGCCAGGCATGTTGTTCTTAAAAGTTTTAATGTTTTTACCTTGGGAATCAAGAAACTGCTTAACCAATAACCGAATGTCCAACCTAGTTAGAGGAAAGCCCCACTCTGCAGCTTTTTGAATTGCCGATGATAGACTGTCTTCTTCTTCTTTTGTTAAAGTTGGTCGCCTCCCTGCTAGCAATGGATGGTTTTTGTTCATTTTGTTGGAAAGGGTGGCTATCGGGATTCCATACACTTCCGATGCCTGTCTATAATTCATTCTCTTTTTTCTGAGATCATTAAGTGCCTTTTCCAGAGATTGTTCTGAATAATTGACATAATGCAAGGCCCCAAGCCTTTTTTTATATTTTCGCACCATGTTCGAATTAGCCCCTCTAAAAGTAAAAAAATTGCTTTTAATTTTTTTGTAATTACCCTATTTATTAAAATCAAAATTTTTATTGCAAGTCATGTTAATGACATGTCAAGCAATAGTTCTACAAGATTATATAGAGATATGACTTATAGGATCAGTAATACAGATGTTTGTTTGCAACTAACCTAAAAAACGTTAAAAATACGAATACATGATAAAATTTACCCCGTAATTACTTACCGCTTAAAATGCGTCCAAACAACCTTAAGACACTCGACCGACTGCCTACTTTTAATTCGCCACCAAACAAGTTCGATCGCGCTAAAGATTTTCGCGTTGTGATGAGAAAAGCGAAAGGAGGGGGGAATGTTCGAATTTAGGCTACCCGTTCGAAGTAACCCCGCTTTACGGTACTGTCAGAGTCTGTCAGTTCGATTTTTTTGTCCTGGCACCGAAAGTATTGCTTAACATAGCTAGCAACGCTACTTTACATAGCTAGCAACGTATAATATTCAGGTAACTCGAATGTTTACTTTCGTTATCTATCGTGTTGCTAGGGCCCGAAAGTTAACTTATCTATACAGTAGTAGAATAGTTATTTACATTACTAGATGCGAAAGTTAATTTTTTGGTGTGAGGAGGTTTTTGAATTGCCGAGGCAAAGCCGAGGTAATTTAATACCTCCGACCACCAAAAAAGGCTTTCGCATCGTGTAATGTATTAAATTTTTTTTACTACTCTTCTCTGATCAATATATTATTAAGCAATAAACTTTGATTTTATTTAAATTAAAATGATAAAATAAGTTTTTTTTTCCACCTGTAAACTAATCCATTACAACTAGTTATTTGAGTATTGTTGACAGCTAGTTATTTGAGTACTGTCAGAGTCTGTCAGTTCGATTTTTTTGTCCTGGCACCGAAAGTTATACTTAACATAGCTAGCAACGCTACGTTACATAGCTAGCAACGTATAATATTCAGGTAACTCGAATGTTTACTTTCGTTATCTGTCGTGTTGCTAGGGCCCGAAAGTTAACTTATTTATACAGTAGTAGAAAAAAAAATTACTTGGTAGTGACAGTAACCTTAAAGTGAGTTTTGACGACGTTTTAATAACCTTTAATATTATGGAACTTGATTATATAGGGAGGGGAGCAGCACTAAGGATGCTATTTTCAGACTTACTGACACTATAAATCCCTAGTCCCTAGTAAATGGTAGGAGAGTAGCAGCGGCGATCCTGGACTTGCCTAAGGCCTTCGACTCTGTGTCACACCCAATTCTTCTTTTAAAATTGGAGAATGCTGTTATAAGGGGAATACCCCTTCAACTTTTCCGGTCAAATTTGTCGGGTAGAACCCAAAAGGTTAAAATAAATAATGCCAGAGGGAAAGGGAGTTGGGTGTATGACAGGGTACCGTCTTGGGACCGGTGTTGTTTTTGATATACTATGTTAATAATGCAATAACGGACGCCACGGCACCCTTGTAATATACCTGGGTGAAAGCTATGACTGCGCTGCAAGCGCCCTCAGTAACAACTTCTAAACCGTGATTTTAAATAACAAGTACACTTTTTATCATCATAAATGAGGCTATAGAGGATCCGAATTCTTTGCCCAAAATAATGTTTTCCGGTGAAGCTACCGTTCGCACTAATGGAGCAGTTAACCACCATAATATGCACTATTATTCGACAGATTTTCCATTCTGGGCGCGGGAAATTCAAAATCGAAACCATTGGTCGCTATTTGTATGGTGTGGAATCAAAAATCTTCGGATTATTGGTCCATCTTTCTTCTGCAAACCACTAATGGAGCAGTTAACCACCATAATATGCACTATTATTCGACAGATTTTCCATTCTGGGCGCGGGAAAATTCAAAATCGGAACCATTGGTCGCTTATTGTATGGTGTGGAATCAAAAATCTTCGGATTATTGGTCCATCTTTCTTCTGCAAACCACTAATGGAGCAGTTAACCACCATAATATGCACTATTATTCGACAGATTTTCCATTCTGGGCGCGGGAACTTCAAAATCGAAACCATTGGTCGCTTATTGTATGGTGTGGAATCAAAAATCTTCGGAATATTGGTCCATCTTTCTTTTGCAAACCACTTAATGGGCATATATATCTAAACTTTTTGCAAAATGAATTACAACAGTTCCTTGGGGAAGTTGATAACATTAAAAGGGAACAAATGTGGATCCAACAAGATGGAGCTCCTGCTCATTACCATCGCGATGTTCGGAAAATTTTAACCAATCGTTACCAACAATAATGGCTCGGTAGGGATGGATTCACTGAGTGGCCTTGATCAAGTGACTTATTACCTTTAGATTTCTTTTTGTGGGGCTACATTAAAGATTGCGTTTATGTGAATCCCCTACAACATCAGAAGCTATGGAAAATAGGATACGGGATGCCTGGATTCCAATTACACCCTTTATGCTAAGGAACATGCAGAAAAATATAGTAAAAAAAATTGTGTGTGCTTAAGACCACACGACAGAAGTGAAAACTTCAACAAGGTGAAATTAACAATATCAAATACAATTTTTCAATTTTGTTTCTTTTAGGTTAGGTTCGTAAGCAATCATAAAAATAACATAAACTTGGAATACGGGATAATTTTACTGCATACGAAAAAAGATATTTCCTAAAATTGAACAACCCTTGAATTTTTACATCTTCAACAGAAGTCAGAAATCATAATAAATTGGGTCCACGGAATAAGCAATTACGGTAAACCTTACTTCACCCTACGTAAATATATAATTTAAAAAATGCCAGAACATACCTGAGACGCAGACGAGTGTCTATACAACGCACACTGTTTGCGGCATGCTCTTTCATATAACGTTCATTCGGGTCAGTGTCAGTTCGGATTGAATATAGCAGTTGAATTCGAGCGTAGCACAGCCGAGTCTGACGCCTGACGCCTGACGGCGACGCGTGAGACGGTGACGCGTGAGACGGTGACGCGTGAGACGGTGACGCGTGACGGCTCAGTTTAATTTAGTGCCCACAAAAAGTGCTAAACGCGCCTAAAGAAGTTTTCACTTCAAAAAAATATTTATCCAAGAAAACGGGCATATTTTTGAACATTCGTTACGTCATAATAATTAAAAATTAAGTTACATCTGGAGAATTATTATTATCGTTTTATAACGTAATAAAAACAAAAAACAAGCCTAAAAATGACAAAAATCGAAATAAATCGCAATCTATTAAAAATAGGTACATAACATACTTAATGAAAGTTAAATAGTTTTGTAAAGTGTAACAGAAAAAATAATAATAAATAGGGGTTTCCATGTAAAAAAGTTGATATTTTTCAATTTAAATTAGTCGAAATGTATATACTTATTTTGAACGCAGCATCTATCTAAAATTTCATCACATATTTTTTTTTGTCATCCCAATAGAACGTTTGTAGCAAATATGAGTATTCCACCTTCGGAAGCAATGGCGAAACTGTTTTTTATAAGAGTAAAAACTAAAAAAATTAAAATATTAGAACTACTAGGTTTAGTTATAAAACCATATTAACATTAAAGTTATAGAATTTCATATAGAATCTAAAAATAAATTAAAAAATAAGGTGTTCTATAAAAAAACTGATGTTATATTGGCCACGCTTTAAACTGTGCACCTTATCATTCTCTAAAACTCTTTGTATTCAATAACTTACTATTGAATTCGATGAAATGTATAGGTAGTTGGTAAATATACTAATATTGCAGGAAAATTGACGGATATGACGTCTTGTTTAAGAACATTTTTGGAGGTTAAAACTGTAAAGTATCGAAACAAGGTGTGTACAATAATAGGGTGGAGCGAAAATTAACAAAAAAAGAATGAATAGCGTTGCGTCATAGTTAAGAAATATGCTTCTTACTATTAAAACCAAGTATACGAAAATAAAACGTGTGTCTTTGTATCTTGAGGTTCCTCAAAGGGACGCCATATTTAATAAAATAAGAACTTTCAGTCTCTTAACCAATTTTTATTAATTTTTGATTTTTGTGACATAAATCATCACATACATTTTAGTATGCTGTTTAAGGTTGTAGGAAACTACTTTTTAAATTTTAAAGCGAAATTTTAACATTTTGAGGCTATTCAAGTGCAGCCAATTGGAACAAAAATACAGGTTTTATTTTAAATTATATTTTTATTAACTTCAAGTTCAGAATAATAAAAAGAAACCAATAACTCTTAAATTAACATTACTCATTAATATTTTTAAAGAAGTAAGTTTTTTTACACATGGCAATATTAAAAATTTTAAGGGCTTTAAGAAACCCCAGAATATTAAAATCTGTCAGCCAACTTTTGACACTTTTTTTTTGTTTACTAATGCGCATATTTTAACAACTATGTCACACTACTTGGAGTAAAAAAGTATTTTTGTTCCACCCTAGTGTACAACCTGGCCGTAAAGTGATACCTAATAACTGTAAAGTGACGAATCAAGGTGGCTGTAGCGTTGTTGCCTCTTTCAAGTGGTCTAAAAGTGGACAGGTTAGTTTCATTCAATGGCGGAATTGTCAATTTTGGGAAGGGGGAAGGAAAAAATACACTACGAAATCGGCTGCAAGGAACCGACATTTTTACAAAATTCGTATCGTAGGTTTAGCAACACATGATTAATATCTTGCAGCAAAAATATGTTAACACCCTACAATTCTGCCGTATTGAACTCATGATCAAGAACGAATAGTGGGGATTAGTATCTAATAATTAAATAAGAATATATTACTTACAAAGTAGGTCTTGAAACAAAAACCTAAAAAACTTGCACTAAAAAAATGTAGATCCTTTGCTGAACGAATTTGTTGTATAAAGGTTTATAATTATTATTACTTGACATATTTAACAAGTTGTTAAGCTGTTTTTGTACAAAGTAATGATTCCAACGGCTGAAGCATTTGATATGTTGGCAGTATAATTTGCTGTAAAATTCTTCCTAGTGGTAAATTTAGATATTACCAATAATTATAAATTATTTTAGTTGAACATTTTTAAATCATTTGTGTTGCCAAACCTACAATCCGGATTTTTTTTTAAATGTAGGGCCCTTGCAGCCGATTTCATAGTATAGCGACACTTCCATACTATTTTCGAAGGTACACTATCCCGATTCAAGTGCGTCTAGAGCAGCTTGCCTATTAGAAAACATTTCAATTGTCTTTTGTGTGTACTGTCGTTTTAATAGCATTATTAGTAGTATTGCACACATTTCATTGACATGAACCTTATTCTGAAATATGGTTACCAGAGATCCTAGGCTGAGTGCCAGTTACCGAAGTAAGTCAACGATAGTTGTGATGTTTAAAATATGGAAATTTGGTTATTGATTTTTGGGGCTCACTGTGTAAATTTAATAATTAATTTCAAATACCTATGACCTTATCGACTAAAGCGACGCCGACATGTCCAAGTATTATAACTTTTATTGGCTTTATTTTGGTAATTAAACCCCGGTAGGTAAATAAGTATAAAAATAACTGAGATGATGCAAATAGTTCCGAAATTATGGTTTTTAAAACCGACCAGAAAATATATACTTTCTGGACAATTTTTCGTCCAGAAAATAACGTTTTGTCGATCAAGACCGGAAAATTGACGTTAGAGATAGGGATGTTACGGAAAAGCTTTTTCTCGTACCTAGTTGGACCTGTACCTATTCCAAACCCGAACCTATTCCAAATACCTATTACAGGTCCAAACTATTCCAGGTCAAACTTAAACGCCGCTCCGCCGATTGGAGCTATTCCGGCTGCATGGCCGACACGAGTTTTTAAAGAAGGCCGCTAGAACTCCAGCGTGGCCAGCAGTTTCCGATTATTCGAATTAAATTTAGTCATACATTTTTGTAACAAATTAATATTTTTCGCACCAGACTTTTTTGGAAGATATGATGGTAACGGAGGCCTATTATTTAAAGAAACATGAAAAATAGGCATAGGTACATCCACAATATTATGTTGCCTTTTTAATCAATTCCTCATTGCTGGTTGCATATCCTACATGCTATATTTTGTTGCCCAATAAATTATTACAATGTTTTTAGAAATATTTATTATTTATTACTATTTCCCTTTATCTTTATTTAGTGAGATTATTTTAATTATTGCAATATGCTTGTAACGGTAACGTTTAAAATTCTCAACTGCAAATTCGCCATATTATAAACATATTATATGAATTTAAAGCAAAACCTGTAGCCGTTCCATTCCCTATATTGTACCTGTACTTGACAACTTGAAAAAGGAATAACAATGAAACCAGAGAATCAAACATGTGACAGTGCCAACGGACCTGGAATAGGTACCTGGTAATAGGTAATAGGTACGCGGAATAGGCAGATGATACCTATTCCAAAAGAACAGGTCCAGTTCCACTGTAACACCCCTAGTTAGAGACCGGAAAAGATTTTTCCAGTCCCTGTTTTTTGTTTTTTCAATCGCTCTTTGATATTACAAGCTACCTTGATTTCGTTACTATGACAACAACATTTCGATGTATTGTCGAGTGACAGTTCGTTGATTTTTAATTTGTTGTTTATGTCAAACTTGTTTCGCAAGTCCGCAAATTTAACAATATAATAATAATAATAAACAATCTTTATTCAGATAATCATTACAGTAAGTAGAAAAGATAATAATAAAAATAAAAATCCTATTCAATGATATCTGAAAAGGCGAATTTCATCCCTTGCTAGTAACAAGGGTTGGTCTTCCACTTAACCTCAAACAACAAAAATTACAATGTATATAGGTACACCTTTAAAAGTCATTCCAAATTAAATAACAAAATAAAGATTATGTTAATAACACTAAAATAAATTCTGTACTAATGCAAAAATATTACTAAGTAAAGACAGTGCAGGAGATGGATGAAGGAAAGAAAGGAAAAGCAAGAAAAAGAAAAAGCACGACCCGAAAGCAGAAAACTTTAAACATCCAGTAATATACTTTTATATATTTTTTTAAAAGTTAAAATAGATTTAGTTTTAGGGTCTAGACCAATAGAATTATAGATAGCGGATATTTTATAAGAAAAACTACGTTCAAACAGAGCAGTTTTATGGATAGGTGGTATAATGGTGCCCTTAAATCTAACGTTAAGGTTGTGTACATCTGTACGGAAAACTATTTTTTTGTGCAAATATGACGGATTTCTAAGCAGTATTATTTTGTGAAAAAGCACAGCCGAATGAAAATTTATTCGCTGTTTCATACTTAACCACCCAGCATCTCTCAACTTGTGCCTGACAGAATGACGCTTCTGGATACCGTAAGCAAATCTTAAACAATAATTTTGTATCTTTTGAATTCTTTGAGAAGTCACAGCAGTCAAGCATGGACCATACACAACATTACAGTGATCAAATGTGGACAAGACTAGCGATTCGCATAACATAAGCTTAACGTTTGAATTAATATGAATTCAGATTTTGAATTATCCGACACGGAAAATGAGATTTCAGAAGAAATTTTTGAAGCAGTAAGAAAAGCGACTTACGATATATTGCCAGTAAAATCAAAAGCCCGTTACGAGAAGTCATACGACGCATTTAATAATATCAAATAAAATAATTTAATGTAAGTATATCGAAGTGTCGGTCTTAAAAAAAATATTGAACGTCACGCAACCAAAAATTAGTGTTGTGCAGGTCTCTCCAAGCTTTCAGGACTCGCCTACGGCCCTGGAAATGCTTGTCTCGACCTGAAAAACACTACTTTCCGGTCTCGTAACGTAAATTACTATTGCCGAACTTTCTAAAAAATAACACATAACACAATTCTAAACTTAAATCAGATATCCGTCCACTCGAATAAAAGGTGAGTAGCCAATGGTAAGCATCGAATTTAGAATAATATGCTGTATAGCTGATTAGTGATTAAGTAAACTAATACTTGATAAGATTGAAGAACCATTTTTAATTTCTTTAATAATTCATTTTATTTGGAAACTTTACCCAAATTTCTTGTAAAAAAATAATTTTTGGGTCTGTTATTTTAAATATGAAAATGATAACGTGTGTCTTATTTTTGTGTATTACAATTCAATCAGTGGTAAGTTTTTTTCACTCTTTAATCTTTTTGTCTTCGTATCAGATTGATTTGATAAACTAAAATTTGGTCATAAGTCTTTCAATTATCACTATATAAGATTATTAATAAATTTTAGGTAAAATACTTGGAAGGAAATACGGCCAGTTCGAGAATTTTTTAAAAAATTTGATTGACATGACCTAACTCAATAATTAAAATTACCTTGATATTTTAAATTAATTCAGCAGATGAATGTTTTGCGTTTCTGATGTAAGACCACTTAGACCAGTGGTTCTCAACCGCCGTTCCGCGGAACACCGGTGCTCGATGCTCCGCAAACCTCTGCCAGGTGTTCCGCGAAATAATTTAGTAATATCAACTAATCTGAATCATGAGATAGTATTTGATAAACTGATTACGTCAGCGCAAATATGTTGACAAAGGTGGTGTTTCGCCATTTTCCTATTGCTAACAAAAGTGTTCCGCCACCACAAAAAGGTTGAGAACCACTGACTTAGACAATGCCATGCTTTCAGTCGCTACAAGATACAGTTGAGTGGCACAGTTCATTAATTATGATTGATGTGAGGTGTAAAAACAATGATGATACATAGATTACCTGATATGACTTTTAAAGGCTCTGATATCATGTTTTGATTAAAATTTATATTCATAACCATGGAAACACAATAAAAAATGACCCTCTGTTTCTTCGGTTACTTACGCATCACGTAACGTCACAGCCTTTAAATATCCTAATGGAAAACATCAATGAATTTTATTGTGCCTGCTAATCGTTACTGTTTCCGGTAAAGTCGATTCACCCAGTAAACCTGCAAGATGGCCGACATGTCATATGACAAAATTCATTTTATTTAGCTGGAATATGACTTTTGTCATGTCGGCCATCTTGCAGGTTTACTGGGTGAATCGACTATATTAGATGAGTAACTAATGAAATTTTGGCCTCTTTTTAAATTAATATATATTAAACAATATATTATGACTATAGTTATGTAAGAAGTATCGAGTCGACTGCTTACATTGATTCTCATTATGAATTAAAATAACTTAAATAAAAAATAAATCAATCGACTAGGTACCATAATTTTGTTCTATAGGATATTAAAAATTATTGATTAAAATATTTTTATGTAAACCAGTCTTTGCTTCCAACCTTCCTCAATAGACCAGGGTCGATAATTTTTGAAACAAAAAAAAATAATGGTAAGATGAAACCAATTGGAAAAGGAAGAGAATAGAACAAAAATGAAAGGAAAAATAAATTACGGGCGATCCGTGGTCGGGAAGGGGGGGGAGGAGGGAGCTTTAAGGGTAGAAAATGATTTATCTCGATTTCCGGTAAAACTACAAGCCCTATGGAAAAACGTTAAATTGCAAAGTTGTAGGTAATAAAAAGATCTACAACTTTTGTATTTACACTTTTTTCATATAACGTCAAAATGTATGTGAAAAATTCAAATAACCAAGTTTTTGGTTTTTTATTTTTTTATCTTTTACAAAAATTTTTTTTTATCCACGAAATTTGATAATAATAATAATAATAATAATAATAATAATAATAATAATAATAATAATAATAAAAAGTTTATTCAATAAATATAGGTACATATAATAAAATATTTGCAAATTTTAAATTATAACTTTGAATAAACTAAAATGAAATATAATGAAACTCACGAAGTCTTACTTGTAGTGAGTAATAATTATGGTATTATAATTTCATATCCATGAATATAATGAATTTTATACATATTATGTATCACAATAATATAATATAATATAATATATCACAACAATATACGCAATCATATATAATATATTTTATATTTTAAAATATTTATCCATAATATTATTGAAAAAATATCTTTGATTTTTTATTATCCATAGTTTAATTTCTTGTTTGTATTTAATCATAGATTTAATTGATTTAATCGATTTTGGGAGAATATCAAAAATATAAGGAATTATGTTTAAAAAATGTTTTTGACCTATAACTTTGTTGATTTTATTTTTTAACGTTATATTATTTATATTTCTAGTGTTATATTTATGAATATTAAAATTTAATTTATTTTTATTTTTAAAAATATAGATTAATATGTTATAAAAAAATAATTGTCGGGTATCCATTTTTTTGCTTTCTTTATAAAGCATATCAGAAGAGTATAAATATTCTTTATTATAAATAATTTTTAAAATCCATTTTTGAATAATTTCAATATTACGGAGATTATTTTTATTTATTCCACCCCAACCTAATATTCCATAATTTATTTGCGTTTGTACCAATGAATAATATATGGTTTCTAAATGTTTAATATCTAAAAATTGTTTAAGATGTTTAAATTTTGGTATAAGTATTCTCAATTTTTTAGTAATATATTCACTATGTAAATTCCATTTTAAATGTTTGTCAATAATTATTCCTAAATATTTAATATTTTCAGCTTGTTCAATTTTTATATTATCATTAATATTTATAGTATTTATATTATTTGGTAAATTACTTTTATAAGAAGTAAATGGGAGGTATTTTGTTTTATTATAATTTATTGTTAATAAATTATTATTAAACCAGTTGTTAATTTTAATAAAGTCATCAATAATTATATTTTTTACAATATTCCAATTCAATCCTTCATAAAAAATTACAGTATCATCAGCAAAACTGTGTAATTTACCTTGACAATTTAGTTTAAATATATCATTTATATATATATTAAAAAACAATGGTCCTAAGACTGTGCCTTGTGGGACTCCATAGTTAAATATTTTTGGTATACTTATACTTTTACCAATTTTTACATGTTGTGGTCTATTATTTAAATAACTTTCAAATAAATTTAATACATTTCCTCGAAAACCAATTATTTCTAATTTTTTTAAAAGTATTTCATGACTTACAGTATCAAATGCTTTTGCTAAATCCAAAAATATACATATGCTTTGCCTTTTATTATCAATTGAGTTATATATTTGAGTTGTTAATTCACAAATTGCATCTTGAGTAGATTTATTTTTTTGGAAACCAAATTGTTTTTCTGATATGATTTTATTTTTATATAAAAATTTGTCTATTCGATTTTTTAAAACTTTTTCAAAAACTTTTGCTAATGATGAAATAAGTGTGATAGGTCTATAATTTTCTAATTCAGTTTTGTTGCCATTTTTATAAATTGGTTTTATTAAACCTATTTTAAAAGCATTTGGATATATTCCTGTTTTAAAGATAGTATTTATTAAATAAGCTAATGGTTTGGTGATATGTGAACTAATTGATTTTAATATTTCGGATGTTATTATTAAACTTACCTTTTCATCTCCTCAACACACTGTAATTTTTTTGATTTAAAATATTTATTTTTAACCTTATATTGACTTAATCTCGAAAAAACACCCTAATTTTCAATCGAAAATTCTCACGTCAAAATATCTGCTTTTTTAAAAAAGTCGGTGGGCTTTTTGTTCGTTGAAATCTCTTTTTTCTGATAGTGTTAAAAAATATATACATTACTATAGTAAATGTTCTCAAAACAATGCAAAGAAACGAAAAAAACTCGAATCCGAAATTTTTTTTTTAGATCAATATGTACAATTTTGAGCTATTTATTACAATTTATACTTTTTTTTTATCAATGTAACATGGAATCTTACGTTTTTCGAGTTTTACCGGAAATCGAGATAAATAATTTTCTACCCTTAAAACCCCCCCTGCCCCCCTTCCCGACCTCGGATCGCCCGTAATTTATTTTTCCTTTCATTTTTGTTCTATTCTCTTCCTTTTCCAATGGGTTTCATCCTACTATTATTTTTTTTCACTTTTTACCATTTTCAAAGGCTTCAGCACTGGTCTACAAGTCATGATTGAAATCTATTATGTCGTGTACGTCTTGTATTATACATAAAACCTAATTTTTTTTATTCTTATAACTAATAAAAAATAAATAAATATATGTACATATTTTTATCAGTATTATCGCAGCACTTGAACCAAGATTCAAAAATTTACCCAAGTAAATTATGTAATTTATTCTTTACTTACAAAAGTACTTTAATAATTACACTTATATTCTTAGCTATCAGCTCCGTTTTTGAATAATCTGGTAATTGAATTGCCTGATGGCCAAGTCCAAGGAACAACGTATACAACTGAAAACAACAAAACCTATTTTGGATTCCAAGGAATACCATATGCTACACCACCAACGGGAAATTTAAGATTTGAGGTTCGTAAGGGTTGCATTTTATGGATTATTTTTTCATTGAAAAAAATATCTCAAAGTAAGAAAGTTAGTATGTTGTAAAAAAAATATATAGTGTAAATCAAGAAAATTAGTTTTTCAGTATTACCGACTTAGACTGAGCGCCCAAATTTTTGACTCTACATCTTGTTCGCTTAGATATAAATAACTGTGCTCTTCTCCAAAGAGATTATGATGATATCTTTACTAAAAATAATTACGGTTTTCCAGCTAGTAATTTTAAAACTTTTGTTCTCCCAAACTGATTCGAGGCGAAGACCATTTATAGAGACAGCACTTGATATTGGTTTAATAAAAAATCCCAATACCAATAATTCTACTAACAAGCCGATGTGATGGTGCTATTTAACGTTGTGCCTGCTTGGGAGTGGTTAATAGCAACAATTGGCCTCGAACCCAGGACTTAACTGTCCCGTTGGTAAACAAACTGGAACAAACCTCAGCTCAACGGAGTTTGAGTTTAATCCAGCCACTGCAAGAGTGTTAAAGTAGAACAACACCGTTATCAGTTCCCTAAGAAATTAAAAATATGTTTTTAGGCTCCTCAACCTCCAATACCTTGGGATGGAATTTGGGATGCTACGAAGGACAGTAAATCTTGCATGTCTAACGATCATTTAAAAGATCCAGATAATGAAAGTGAGGACTGTTTGTATATCAATGTTTACACTCCAACGCTTAAGGTAGGAATGAGTCCTAACATCTATGGACTGGACCACTATTTAGAAACACAAACATGGCTAACGATATTAAATATAAAAAGATACCTATTTATGTCTGAAAATAAAAATCGAAACTGAGTTCAAAAAATAAATTTTATCCCGAATATTGAACGACCAGTAATAGTATATTACATACCGAAGAAGAAAGTGTTTCATTACTGCTGAGATATTAGTTAGTTATCCGAGACGCGACGCGTCGAGGTTAACTTTAATCTCGTGATAGTAATGAAAACTTTCCTTTGAGGGTTTACTATTTTACTTACAACCACACCGTTAATTGAACATAAGATAATATTTGATTTTTTCAAAAAATGTAGTAAAAATGTCAAAATATGACATTTATTGTTTTGACGCCAAACAAAAATTTGCTGATTGAATGACAAGAATGAGGGAAATGGGGGAGGGAAGTGGGTGAGGGAAGTGGAAGAGGGAAGTAGACGTAGGTAATGTGACACTTCCAAACTTTTAAAAATGTTGTAATGTCAACATTACATGTATGGTTGTAAATAATTAGTATATTACGTACCGAGGTGAAAAGTATTTTATTACTGTCGAGAGATTAGATAGTTTACCGAGACGCGAAGCGTCGAGGTAAACTATATCTCGAAGAGAGCAATGAAACTTTTCACCGAGGTTTGTATACTATTTTATTTACAACCACATCCTACATCCACTTCTTATAATTTTTAACTTTAAAAATATTATTAAAAGAAAAATGTCATTTTGACGTAGTATTATAGAAAATATATATTAAAATATTCAAATAAATTTACAAGTTGGCATATTTTCAAATTAGGCGACGGTTGTCAAGGAAACGTTTGTTTGAAATTAAAACAATAAACGTTAGTTCAAGTCTGATCTTTTGCGATAAATACAATAAAGTTTAAAAACTAATAGAATAAGAATCAATGGAGTGTACCCCGCCGGAAATAAGGGGAGCCGCTGAAGTGGCGGCACAGGGCTTGATGCCTGAAAAAAATTCTACTTACGTTTAGTAATAGGGATAAAATTTTAGTTAAAATATCACATTTTAGTGGACTGAAAATGAAGGCGGGGAATCAGGGTGGGAAGTCAGGGCGGGAAGTAGAGGTAGGTAATGTGACACTTCCCAACCTTCAATAAAGTCAGTAATGTCAACATTACATGTATGGTTGTAAATAATAGTATATTACGTACCGAGGTGGAAAGTGTTTCATTACTGTCGAGAGATTAGATAGTTTACCGAGACGCGAAGCGTCGAGGTAAACTATATCTCAGAGACAGTAATGAAACTTTTCACCGAGGTTTGTATACTATTTTATTTACAACCACATCCAACATCCACTTCTTATTATTTTGAGTTCAAATAATTATTAAAAGGTAAATGTCATTTTGACTTTTCCATTGCAAAAGTAGACAGACATTTAGAATTTCAAATAACCGCAGGTGATAAAATAACGTAGGTAATAATACACATCAAGATGGCAAATATCATTTTTGGAATATGGTTTCCATGTCACTAAACAATATATTATTTTTTTAAAACGTTAGTGTCAAAGTTTTTACAAAACACCAAAAAAATGCTCTCAGATGAGGAATTTGATTTGGCTGCTACTCCCCCAGAAATTCGAGAAGCAGCAAAAATAGTAGAAGAAGATCTTCTGCCAACTAAAAGCCGCCCGAGATATGACAAGGCATATAACTGTTTTAAAGAATGGTGTATTGGAAACAAAGTTCAAAATCCTGGTTCTGAATCGGCGCTACTAGCTTATTTTAGTGAAAATGCCAAGACAAAGAAAATATCAACGCTTTGGTCAATATATTCAATGTTGAGGACCACTCTATCAATTAGGGAAAAAGTAGACATATCTAAACACGCAAAGCTATTAGCATTTTTAAAAAAGCAAAACAAAGGATACAAGCCGAAAAAATCGACCACACTGTCTATGGATAATATTGAAACATTTTTGGAACAAGCACCTATGGAATTTCTTGTTCAAAAGGTATTTTAGGCTAAAAGGTTGACTATTTCTATATTAACTTATTATTTTATACATTTGTAGGTCGCATTGGTTATTGGTGTCTCAGGCGCCTGCCGATCAGATGAATTATACAAAATGAAAACAACAGACGTTCACTTTTTAGAAGAAAAGGTCGCGATTGAAATACAAAATAGCAAAACGTACCAGCCACGATCATTTATGATAACTGATAATAAATGGATTGCACCACTTAAGGAGTACATAACTTTACGGAAAAATATACAGGATGGAAAGCTTTTTATGCAAATAAGATATGGAAAAATTAGTAAACAATGTATTGGGCACAACACTTTAAGTCAGTTTCCAAAAAAAATTGCAGCTTTTCTGAAGCTGAATACTGAAGGTTTTACTGGTCACTGTTTCAGAAGAACAGCGGCTACTTTGCTCGCAAATAACGGTGGCGATCTTATGCAAATAAAGCGGTTAGGAGGCTGGAAATCTAGCACAGTAGCTGAGGGATACATAGACAGTTCGGTTTCTACTCAGGTTAATACGGCAAAATTGATTTCAAAGCCAAGTTCAAGTTTTACTAACACTACTTTAACTTCAAATAATCATGAAATAAACCTTTCAAAAGAAGAATTTCAGCAAGGTTTAAACATATCTGTGACTGCCTACAATAATGCCAATGTAATATTTAATGTAAATAAGTAAAACATAAACCATGTTAATTTTTTGTTTTTTATAAATGTCATTTAGGTATAATTCATTTAAAGAAATAAAAAATAAAATTATTGTTGTTGAATTTGTGTAATGAGTTGTGTGTTGGTGTGTTTGTATATTATTTTGAGATATCGATTTTTATTAAAATTAAAAAAAAAAAAAAATTTACTATTTTGAGATATCGATTTTTAATAAAATTACAAAAAATAACAATTTTACTTTCCACCCGGGTGGAAAGTGAGCACTTTCCACCCGGGTGGAAAGTAAAAGTCAAGAAACGTCAACTTTCCACCTTTCAAAGATAGGTGAAATGTCATTATTACATACATGGTTGTAAATAATAGTATATTACATACCGAAGAGGAAAGTGTTTCATTACTGTCGAGAGATTAGTTAGTTATCCGAGACGCGAAGCGTTGAGGTTAACTTTAATCTCGTGACTGTAATAAAAACTTTCCTCTGAGGTTTGTAATACTATTTTATTTACAATCACACCGTTAATTTAAAATTAGATAATATTTGATTTTTTCAAAAAATGTAGTATTGTTTTGACGCCAAACAAAAATATGCTGGTTGAATGACAAGAATGAGGGAAATAAGTGAGGGAAATGGGTGAGGGAGGTGGAAGAGGGAAGTAGACGTAGATAATGTGACACTTCCAAACTTTTATATAAAAATGTTGTAATGTCAACATTACATATATGGTTGTAAATAAATATATTTTTTTATACTAAAAGGATAATACACTAAAATTTTTTTTTCTCAGCCAACTTTTAACATGTCAGTCTTATTTTGGATTTACGGAGGAGGTTATACATCCGGCAGCGCCGAAAAATTGCTATATGGTCCAGACTTTCTAATTGAAGAAGATGTTATTGTAGTTTCGTTTAACTATAGGTTAACAGCATTTGGATTTCTTTCTACTGGGGATACGGCAATTCGAGGAAATGCAGGTCTTAAAGATCAAAATTTGGCATTAAAGTGGACATATGACAACATTGTTTACTTTGGAGGAGATCCAGAAAAAATTACTATTTTTGGTCAAAGTGCAGGCGGAGCTTCTACTGGTCTGCATTTGATCAGCAAAAAATCGACAGGTAATTTTAAATTAATAGTGACGAACGTCCCAATATATATTAATAAGTATATAGGGTGTTTCACGGTGAATGGAACGTTAGACGTTTATGGAAAATTGGTGATACGTTTTTTTTTTAAATTTGGTTGCGATAAACGACCATATTCTATCGTTTTAGAATATTTCCAGCTATGCAGCGTTGACGCTTCTGCAGAAAACAGTATTATACATAATACATAATCAAAGTTATTAATTTTTATTTCTTTTGATTGATTGATAAGAAGATATATTTGAATATCCATCTAATATTTCTTTTGTCCCTAAGTTATTTTCCCATACAGCTTGTTTATTCCACAAAATACACTTAACATGTTGCTCTTTTCGGGGTGCAATAAACAAATCAATAATTAAATAAATAATACGAGTTTTCCACTTGCTGCAAAGTTTTTGGACCACCCAGTTTAGGGTTTATCGTTTTTTGTTTCTTTTTCTTTGTCTTTTGTCTTTGGCAACATTTAATATAATAATATGAAAGTTTATTTTAGGCTTATTTCGGGCAGCAATTGTTGAAAGCGGGTCCGCTTTAACTTACTGGGCCATTGACCAAGATCCAAATGTTTATACCTCGGCACTAGCTAAGGCACTCTCTGGTGAAAGTTATTTAAACGATACACAAAAACTGAAAGAGTTTCTTAAACAGAAATCAGCTGTTGAAATAATAAATGCGTCACTTTCGTTGGCTGTGTTAGGGGTAAGATATTACAAAAAATTTAGAATAGCGATTTAAGTTATTCGTCCTGATTAGTGATGACCTAAAATGTATGCAGATAATTATAAAAATGAGTAAGTACCTAAGTAACATTCTAATGCGACAAGGGCGTGGAGGTAACAGAACCTTCATGACTATTACGAAAACAAATCGATTTTGAAAACAAATTTATTAACAAATAAAGATCACCTGATGGGTTTACAAAGAATGAAATAACCAAATGAACGAATCGGATTTAACCCATTTAGTCCTACTGTACTTTATAAAGGTCAGGAAATAAAATTAATTAAAATAAATAGTTGCGCTACTCAATTTGAGATTTTGCTAGTAGACTCAAAGAATATGTTTGTGTTTATTGGAAAACAAGTATTTGATTATTCCCGCCGCTCATGGTTTTAGTGTCTTGGTTAGCTTTTTTAAATCGATTGTTAAATGACATTGTACAATGAACTATTGGAGGTAAGATTTAAATATTTTTTTTGTAAGTTTATATTGAAATATTGATCACTTTCCAAAGACTATAAGTTAAGATATTGGTGATAATTTATTAGAAGTTTTTATTTCATATTTAACAAATATACACTGAGCACAATTGAGCGTCCTTTTAAAAGGCCGGTAGGACAAAGCAATATTATTACGTGTTTTTATTTATTTTCTTCTTATTATAGCAAAAGACCCCAACGTTAGCAGAACCTATTGAGGAGTTAGAAAATGTCGATTTAGTAGACGTCCCTAATAATATATCTATTTTCCCACCGGAACTGATAAGAATCGTTGTTCTCCCGCTATTTTATTTAAATTATTCTTTTATACTGATGTTATAGATTAGATTCTTTATTACACAAACTTATATGCTTAACAAAAAAACCCTGGCGAGTTTACGATGGATGAACTCTACTGCTTTATTGGTGTAATGCTTCTTAGCGGCTACTGGCTACTCATCTGTCTCGAGAAGAAAAATGTACTGGCAGAATTCGGATGACACCCATAACAAACTTGCTTCTGCAGCAATATCCAGAGATAGGTTTCAGTTTACAATGAATAATATTCACTTCAATGATAATAGTCAACTAAATAAAAATGATAAGTTTTCAAAAATGAGACCATTGTTTGATACACTATTTCAAGCAGCCGGACTGCGCCGTCGTGCTTGCAAAATCGCGCGTATTTTAAAGACCTTAATATCCACTTATACTTTAATATACTATTTTGCAAACCGCATTAAAGTCCGTGATATCGTTCCCCAATTACAGACCTGTACTAAAGGTGTTAGAAAACAATTTGTCGAAATCTATGATGATCAGTTTATTTATACAGTATATACAGTGTATAGAGCGGTCTCTGTTTTAAGTCGCACACTAAAAGTTATAATTTTATGTTGTTTATCCATTATATATCTAAATTAGCACGTTATTTTTTTTTAGGCATAATTATTATTCCGTTTTAATATAATAATTTAAGTCTAAACTTCTTGTTATCACAAAATTTTTGAATTATTGTTATATTATTACCTATTTTATTTTAAATATAGCCTACACATATACCCATTTGTTAATTGGTTAATTGGTCATTGTAACTGTGAAATGGTGTAAAATAAATAAATAAATAAATAAATAATATGTGCCTATTGGCATCTATATTTACTGCTTATTATAGCAACAAACTCCGCCTGTATTAGAAGTTGAAGGCGATGAAGCATTTATCACGGAGTCACCTTACGAATTACTGCAAAGAGGACAATTCAATCAAGTTCCGATAATGATTGGAATATGTTCAGAAGAATCCCTTATGTTTTTACAAAGTATGTATATTAAACTAAATTTATTGTTTATAGCCATCCCCTGTCTATTTATTTACTAATCAGATAATAAAGTAAACAGAAAGCTATCAAATTCTTTGGGATAGTGATTTTCACATTACCACAACAGCTAGTCGTTACAAAAAGCACAAAGGTGTGATAACTAGTAGGGATTTCTTAAATTATTCTATGTGTGGTGATATTAAAATTTCCTAAACATATTAGTTACTTAAATAACCCACATGTAACTTATTTCTAAAAAATATTAAACAAAACCGACCGATTTATCTTATTAATTCTTATCTTAGTTTCTAAAATAAATATCTTGTCTAGATTTTATATTATAATATAAGGTAATGATGGGATGGACCATCTAATTAAAAAAATAATATTAATGATAATCAGTAAACGTAAAATATTTTTAATTAGGATACTACAATATCTTTTTCTGCAGGAATACATTTTTTGGAAAAAATGTCTTTGATTCGATATGCAAATATTTTATGGATTTTCTTCCTATTTCGAGAAAGGCTTCATCTAGAAACCATATAAGTAGGTAGGGGAGGATGGGGATCCTTGGGCCGGTGGGAGGCCTGGGCATTTGATATTTGGCACCACTATAATAAATTTCGGGAAGCCGACTAGTTGTCCCACCAACCGACCGTTAAAGTGTATATTATGTCGTAGACTAATTACAAATTCAGTCATTTTATAAAATACCTAGTCGTTTTATAAATGACTAGGTATATTGTAAAATGAAGAATAAATGCTGAATTTTTACAATTCGACTGAACTTTTTAGGTGTTTCATAAAACGCCGAATTGCTCTCAGGCTCATTGTAAACGGTTCTTCAATCACGTTTGTTTTAGAATATGACTGATTATAACTAGTCGTTTTGTAAAAGACTGGAAAGTACTTAGGCATTTTATAAAACACCGATTTATATTGTTGCTTGATCGTATAATATTTCAAACAAATAAATAGTAAGTCGGACACTTTATTTTTGTCATAACATCATAAAAGAAATAAATGGGTAACTCTTACAACACATGTTTCGACATTCGCTACATAAATTTATGTATATATTTACACAATGTAATCTAACATAATTTAAAAGTAATATTATTTTACTTATTTGAACACGGTCCGCTTGAATGACATTTACTATTGCATTTCAAGTGAGCCTTAAAACAAAAACACTTATTTGTATGGCACTGCGTTTTACTTGATTTGCAGGAACAGTTTTTAAATCCCGGCCCTCCAAATTTAGAAAACTTTGTTGAAGCTTCTTTCAAAGAAATCATTTTTCCTTCCGAAACCTGAATTGGTTCGGAATATTCAATGCCAACGATTTTGTCTCTTGAAAACCATCGATTTAAAATTCCACACCCCATTTTATATTTCTACGATAGTTCCCAATATATTTTTAGAGTCTAGTGGTCCCCTATCGAATGTAGGTACTTCAACCGCAATATTCTGACCCAGAAATAGAGGTTTCAACTTTTGGTTGTTATTTTAAAGCATTTCTCTTCTGCAGCACGTTTTTGACCAGCTACACATCCCATTTTTTGTAACCAATATAAATCGGTGTTTTATAAAATTTTACGGAAGTAGTCGTCGTCTTGGTCGACTACAAGTTTTGTTTACTAATTTACTATGTATGGGAAGGAAAAGTGGAGGAAACTCCTTTCAAATTTTATTAGGTACCGATTTTTAATTTTTTTTTTAACATTTTTTAAATTTTTTTAACTTTGTTTTCGTCCAAGTATACAAAATGTTCTTGTCCTTTTCATGTTAATATTTTTTCACATTCCTTCCTGTAAAGTGGCACTTGGGCCCTTCGGTGCTGATGATGGTACTTTCTAGTACCGAAACATGTATGTACACCCCAATAAATTGACTTTTCATATATTTGTGGAGATGACTATAAGTTTTTTTATTTCATTTTGTCCGGTAAATCAACTTACCATGTACTCATTTGCGGCCGGTAAGTGGAACATTACAGTATCAGGTACTGTAAAGTATTGCCTAGCAACCATCTTTTGTTTTTATAAATATTGACTTTTTACTTTGGATTTTTGACAAGTTGTCACTTAAAATTATAGGAAACAAAATGTTCAAGTACACATATTGAGCATTAATTATTTAATTCATCATAATATACAGTGTCACCAGTAAAGTCCGCATCATATGGGATTTTTTTTATTAATAGCTTTATTCAAAATTTGACTTTGGCATCAAGGTCTGCTTCGATATAGATGAAAATTAAGCAAAAAAATAGTAGTCACGTGATTCGCATTATCTGTCAAATTTTAATTTTTTTCAAAAAATAATTCAAAAGTGGGATTATTTTTGAAAATATCGTAAAAAGTTCTTAGAAAAAGTTTTTTTTAATGCAGTTTCTAGCCCACATGCAAAATTTCAGCTGGATAAGATAATTAAAATTTTTTACCAATATTTTGTAAATTGCGCTACTTTTGTAAAATAAAACTCAACGCTACCTACATAAAACTACTTAGTTTTGACAATGCTTTTTCAAATACATTTTCTTTAAAGAAGCGTCATATTAAATGTGTGTTTTTCTACAAAATCAAAATTGGGCTATTAAAATTTGATCGCATGTGATGCACAGTTAATTTGTTTTTGACCCTGTATAAGGTAACTTCATAAAATAAGTATTTTTGAAAACGTATAGTTTGTGTCTGAAAGTAATGCACCTTAATATTAAGACAAAAAAGAAAACAGTGTCATCAGTAAAGTGTTCATTAAGTGGAAAATAAATTTTAGCTTAACTTAACGTAAAGTTTATTTATTTTCAACGATTTAATTTAAAACCCCTTTATTTTATTTTTTATTTTTTTACTTTCAGACACAAACAACGTTTTCAAAAATACGTATTTTATGAAGTTACCTTATACAGGGTCAAAAACAAATTTAATAAACTTTGCATCACATGCGACCAAATTTTATTAGCCCAATTTTGATTTTGTAGAAAAACACACATTTAATATGACGCTACTTTAAAGAAAATTTATCTGAAATAAAGCATGAAGTTTTATGTAGGTTGCGCTGAGTCTTATTTTGCAAAAGTGGTGCAATTTATAAAATATAGGTAAAAAATCAAACTTATCTTATCCAGCTGAAAGCTTGCCAGCTAGAAACTTTTTCTAATAACTTTTTTCGATATTTTCAGAAATAACCCCACTTTTGAATTATTTTTTGAAAAAAAAATAAAATTTGACAGATAATGCGAATCACGTGACTACTATTTTTTTGCTTAATTTTCATCGCGATCGATGCAGAACTTGATGCCAAAGTCAAATTTTGAATAAAGCTAATAATAAAAAAAAATCTCATATGATGCGGACTTTACTGGTGACACTGTATACATTAAACTAAATTAAACTTGAAATATAATAATACCTATATAAGTTTTTAAAACTTATAATAACATTAACTGTTATAATTCAAAACAAAATAAAGGCAATCATGGCCGACTATAAAAATGCGTTCCATGCCCCGACTAGTATTTATTGGAAAATCGCTATTTTGGCAGCATGTCTTACTATAAATAATATACTTTTTTCTACCAACTTAAGTAAATGAAAAATGTTACGCAACTACAGAATAGGCTCTCTTTTACAATTTTTTAAATATTTTGCTTAATTAACTAAAGTTAGTATTTTTTATTTTGTTTTGACTATATATGTATCGATCCCAAGTAACTCTGTTTAGATGCTTTAACTTGTAAAATTATTTTTTCTACCAACTTTAATAAATGAAAAATATTACGCAACTACAGAATAGACTCTCTTTTACAACTTTTTAAATATTTTGCTTAATTAACTAAAGTTAGTATTTTTTATTTTGTTTTGACTATATATTTATCGATCCCAAGTAACTCTGTTTAGATGCTTTAACTTGTAAAATTATTTTTTCTACCAACTTTAGTAAATGAAAAATATTACGCAACTACAGAATAGACTCTCTTTTACAATATTTTAAATATTTTGCTTAACTAAAGTTAGTAATTTTTATTTTATTTAAACTATATCCAGTTATACCAATTAATATTGCCAATAATATTTTAAAATTTGTAATAAACATTTTTATTAAATCTTTTTAAAAAGGATTATAATGACAAAATGAAATAAAATATCATACGATACACGTCCGTTAGGTGTTATTAAAGCACTCCTTGATATTAAACCAACTCGTACTGTAATAAGTCACCTACCGGCCTTGTAACGTAAAATACTATTTCCATATCATATTTGATAAAATGCCTAAGTCCTTTCCAGTCTTTTACAAAACGACTAGTTATAATCCAGTCACATCCTGAAACAAACGAGATTGAAGAACCGTTTACAATGGGCCTGAGAGAAATTTGGAGTTTTATGAAATGCCCAAAAAGTTCAGTCGAATTGTAAAAATTTAGTATTTATTCTCATTTTACAATATACCTAGTCATTTATAAAACGACAGAACGACTAGTTAGTTGGTTTAGAGCACATCTACTGACTTCTCACATACTGAGTATGTTTTCAACTTTCATTAATTTCTCTATTTTATGGCTCTTTTACGCATCAAAAAATTTTTAATTTCATGAAAGCTCCATTAAGGTCCTTCACCATTTTCTCTTCTGCTAAAACCATCAGCATATCTAAATACATTTTCTGTCTCCTGATGATGAACGTTTCTACGTTCAAAACATGTGGAGACCCTTGAGAATACCTTCTATTTTATTAAATTTTGTGGAGGAAGACTTTTAGTTTTTTCTTTCTTTCCCAAACAAAATTACGTTTGAAGTTAAGCGATGGAGTTGTTACACACGTGTTTTAAGTGTATTTTCTTTTTCTTTTCTGGAATTGTTCGGCCAACTCTTTTTATTTCTATCTCTTTTTAATCGTATGAAATAATACAAGATAGACATACTTTGTGTGGAGTACAATTATACTAATTAAATTTAGCCATTAGTAAAAATTTATATTTTATGAGGTGCTGCAGTATTTGACAAGTATGACAGAACTGAAATGCCACGGCGTTAAAAGTTTATGTGAATTCAACTATATATATGCACGCTATAATGTAAAATTTGTAGGTTAAAGTTATTAGTTTGGCGTAATGTTTTTCAATTAGGTTTCATATGGTGTATGGTGGGCGTTAAAATACCATACAACATAATCGAAAGAGCAATCAAAGAAGTTCATGCGGGGGCAAAAATTAAGCCTACTGCTACCAAGTATGTGATCCTGAGATTCCCTCTTCAATATTACCAAAAGTTAGAGAGGCCTCTCTACAAAACACAACTAATAAATATATAATAATTTAAAATGGTTTCCTAGTATTGATTATTTCATGCCCAAAGCTCCCAACTACTTTGCTCACAGCTTCCACTGGGGGGAGCCTTGGTCACTTTTCAAGATTTTTTAAATTATTACCTTCTTTCAAAAATTAAAAAAGAATAGTTTTTAACTAATGCATACAACGAAAGAAAACCCACACAATTTGGTAGCGAAAACTAATTTAAGATAGATTGGGCTGAATGCATTCTATAGGCAATTTACTAAATAAGGGCCTGAGGATCCTCACGCCTCTATTTTCCGGTTGAATAAAAAGATAAATTTAATATCGATTAAGTCGACACTTTTCTCGCTAATATTAATTACCTTTATTACATCAATGTTCCAACGGTACTAGATCATTGATCTATGTGTTTAATATGGTTATTCTAAGCCATAATACTAAAATTAATCTAAAAACGAACTATATTTCGTATTTCTCTGATACTTACCCTGAATATAACTAACTGAAACTGTACCCAGGTTTTAAGTAGGGTTATTTACCTATTTTTTTTTTCACTTGAAGGCGGTCTTGACTTCGATATTCTATATTTCTTTTCACCCATAGCTTAGTGCATTTTCAATTTATAGATCTAGATTATGCAAGGAATCTTGCTTTAGCTATTGATGCTTTTCCGGCTCAGCTTATTCCAGTGGACCTTAAACCAAATTCCAGTGATGAAAACGAAGTTATCAAAGAAGTACAAAATATCTATCTTAAAGAAGGCGAGACTTTTTCAAATAATTTAGTTGCTCTAGCTAAAGTAAGTTGGGCTGTTATTTTAATCATTGTCTACTAGTAATAGGTGGATGTTTAACCAAACAAACTGGGAAAATATCGTAAAATACAGAAAAAAAACCGACCACTTTGATTATTACATTAATGACATGGACAGAAATGATGTTCACAAAAAGTTGTCTATCTAGTAAATCAAGACTTAAGCTAACTGAGGTAAACCGAGCCACTTTGATTATGAAAATATCCTTGTTAGTTAATTATTGTTTAAAAACTCTGTGCAACCCAACACTAGAGTTGGAAAATTGAATTCTTGACACCTAATAGACTTTTAGATAGAAAATTTGTTTTTTACACTCTATATAAGTAAACTATATCACACTTCCAAAAACTGATTTACTCACAATAATAATCTATATACGGACACAATTTTAGAAACAGTCCAATATAAAAAATGTAAAACATAACTTACGGAATTGATGTCAAAGTTACTGATTCTTTTTGTTACGTTTTTACTTAACAAAATTGACTTTACTTTGTCGGGCTTTTATTGTCTTTATTTTGTTACTTAATACAACGTTTCAGTTACTTTAACGTTTTATACTTGAAAAAATAATAATCTGCGAAATTTACATTTTTTACTTTTTTCTACCCCGTATATGCTGGCTCAACATTTCTTATTGGATTGTTAGCTTCTCAACAAGCAGAACTTTTTATAAAGGGTATAATTTTTTTGTAAAGTCAATAATAAAAACGTTTCTGGACACGCTGCATATTGCTATGAATATATATAGAGGGTGGCGCACCGAAAACTTTCCACCCAGGTTTATTTTCTTGTTAATAAATAAATCAAAATTCGCTTGAACACGGGAACCTTAGTTCTCAGGGGGACATATTTTTTTGCTATTTTCATCCCCCCTGCTGGAACCCCCACGACGGGGTGGCTTCCACCCTTAAAATCTTAAATGGAAAGGGGGGTCGAGTGACACCTTATTTTAAAGGGAATTGAATTGCCTTTCAAACGCGACCTTGCTCGTTTAAATCGAGTGAATAGTTACTGAGAAATAGGGCTAAAAAGAAAAAAAAATTAAAAGTAATAAAATTTGTTACCGCTTGTATCAATCAAGTAAATGTTGAAAATGTCCACCTCCAACCTCCATGCAATTGTAAAGGCACTGTTCAAAATGTTCGCGAACATTATGGAGCATTGCGGGAGTTCTTTGTCGGCACTCGTACACTATTCGTTGTCGCAAGTCTTCCAAAGAATTCGGTTGGGTTGCATAAATTTTAGACTTTAAATGTCCCCACAAAAAAAAAGTCCAGTGTCGTCAAATCAGGCGATCTTGCAGGCCATTCAATAGGACCTCTTTCTAAGGTTCCCGTGTTCGAGCGAATTTTTATTTATTTATTAACAAGAAAATAAACCTGGGTGGAAAGTTTTCGGTGCGCCACCATGTATTATACAGTGTGTCCATGGATAGATTTTGGAAGAGGAAAACTTTTTTATTTTAGGTATAGAAGAAAAAGTCATTCTTTATAAAAACGTCTGCTTATGCTGAAACTACAATTTTTTTTATCAGATTTGCAATTACTATACAGGGTTCGTCAGAACAAACATTTTTAGTTTTTTGGATTTCGTTTAAAAATAAATTACATAAAAACAAACAACTATTATTGCTTTCTTACTTCGAATATGATTTTATATTTGGCCGAGTAATTATTTTGTTGTAAGAAAACTATTTTATATTAGCCTACTTTTGAAGTATTTTTATTATTACATATCATATTTATTCAATTCATTCAATCATAAATTATAAAACTTTTATTCAAACGTGGTACCACCGAGTTAGCGTATAGTTCAACTCAACATCCGAATTCCCTATAATAGTTCCTAACTTGCTGTATTGGGATATTTGCAATAACCACTCTTATCTTTTATTTCAAGAGATCTAAGTTATTATTGAAATAGGTTTTATACACATGTGGCTTCAAATATCACCAAGAATGAAAGTCAAAAACCGTGAGATCGGGGCTCCTACGTGCCAACTGATTTACTTTCCAATTCATTTGTTCCCAAAGTGATGATTTAGCCAACCATCAAAAGGAATTGAAAATTAGGATTAAAAAAAATCCAAAAAACAAAAACTGTTGTTTCTGACGAACCCTTTTTCTATATATACAATAAAAAAATTGTTTTACTTTTAGCTTTATACGGATAATTTTTTCAGTAGGGGAGTTATTAAACATGCTCAACTATCGTCACAATATGTTCCAGTTTATCTTTACCAGTTTGCCTATTATGGAAGACCGGTAACTCAAGCATTTATTGATGGTAAGTTATCACGTCACGACGGTGACTGAAACCGAGTAGTTTTTGTTTCCGAAATTTTAGTTACATATTCTAGTCTATTACGGTGCAGAAATTTACCATACTGATATAGAATTTGCAAGTTGCAACCCATTTCAGTCAGTTTTTGTCAACGCTCGTCGTGATCGTGCAATTTCTTATTCTGTCGCGACGCCACGTGGCTTTCTGAGGTTATAATAATTTTTAAATAAGTTTATCGATTTTGTAGTGCCTTAAAATGGCTAAAACCGTCATAAATAGTATTGTGGGTAGTGACATTCAAAAAAGTTTGTGAGTACATTGTAAAAAATACAGACTTCGTCACAAATTATGTCCATGTTTTCCTACACAACTCGATTTCCCAGGAGCCGAAAAATCCATCTACAACCAACAGCTGTAGCTCAAAGAAAAAATAGAGGACTTAAAGGTAATAATCGCATACAGTTTGGAAGACCATTCAAACTCAAAGAAAAGAAGAAAAAAAATAAACCTCACATCAGCTTTGACAAAATTGCATACGCCTATCAGAATCGTCCTCTGATAGCTCTTGAAGCGAACTTACTTTATCAGGAAACATTTTATTTTTCTTAAGGATTCTTTTAATAGATTTTTCTATGTTATCATGTACAAGAGCAAGTTTTGGAACTGAGGTCTATGGTTCTTCTTGCAGGGCAAGTAAAACATCCAGGGATTTCTCGTCATTTACAGTAGTTTTCGGACGATATGCCTTTGGCAAGTTTTTTTACTGTACCCGTTTGCTCAAAGCTATGAAATATTCTATTAACAGTCGATTTAGAAATGGGATCTCGAACAGGAAAACTTTGATTAAAAAGGTAGGTTGCTTCTTGAAAAGATCTCCGTCTATCCTCATATCCTATCATTATAAGCAGAGTAATCCGTTCTTGCTCAGTTAGCTGAACCGTAGCGGCTTGTAATTAAGGGCTCTGGGGCGCCGCCCTCCTTGCAATTATTTCAAACAGAATCAAAAAAACTTTACTTAAAAAAACAATAACGCAATGTATGTAAGCAATCAATTAAAATAATTCAAACCAAACATAGCCATATTCCAACGGGCAAGATATAGATACAGATCTATCAAGCGCGGGCGGCCGATTATCTGTCCCGATTCAACGCGACTACTCGGTTCGACGGTCGGTTGCCATGACTACGAAGGCGTGACGTCACCTACACATCGCACAACGAGCTGCACGGATGGGTTATACATTTTCCGCCCAACAACAGCTGTTGGTGTTTCGACGCCTCGCGACCTGTCGATGCCGCTGATGTTTTGTTTTGACTAATTTATTATTAATGTTATAAAGTTGGAAAATTTCGTCTAATATAAAGGTCAGTGATTTACAGAAGCTCGTGTTTAGTTCTCTGAGCTTAAGTAAAAAACTTGATTTAAAAAATACAGGGCGGCCACTACCAATATTGAACATAGTACAAGTGCAATCAAAATGTAAAAGTAAGGCACAGGTTCGGGACATAGATAATTTTAATAACCAAGTCACCGAGAAGTTTATTTCAGAAAAAAAAACGAAGATTTGACTTTCACTTCAAAAAATAATATTTGTTAGTGTTATCATTTGGTATGTTTAACAAAAATAAACGATTTGATTATAGTTATCCGCATTATTTAAAGCGCCCCCCCCCTGACTTGCTAGTCACGAGCCGCCACTGTAGCTGAACCATAGTTTTATCAGTTATATCAAAGGTTTACTCGATAAACAAAAAACTCGCACAACTCACTTAAACTACTATTAATACGAAATATGTCAGAGTGACATTTGGGAGTCATGGAAACGAAGACTTTTATTTGGAATGTAATAATAAAAGAAATATGTTGCTTGATTTTTAAACAAAATGTATTATGGGTTTTCTAGATTCATTTGCCCGTATTTCCGAAACAGTTGAATTTAGTCATATGGTATGATATACGAAAAATATTTTAAATTTATTGAAGACTAGCTATACCCAGCGCGCGTTGCTACGCTACTTACTAAATTAAATTTGAAGGAAAGACATTACACAAATATCCGACATCCCGACATCCCGGCATCCTAGCATCCGTTGCGCCACTTTTTTCTATGCCGAATCCTTCCTCGGCCTGCACACAACAACTCACCAAATCCCGGCATCCCGGCATGCGTTGCGCCACTTTTTTTTATGCCATAATTTTCCTCGGCCTGTACACAACAACTCACCAAATTTTCATCGTAATCGGATAAATGGTATAGGAACGCATACCGGACATACAGACAGACAAACATTCTTTTTTATATAAGAAAGATTTAGAATATCTGATAATATAATAGGGTGTTCCATTTAAAAAAAAAATAACGTCACCACTTGACAGTTGGTGACATTACTGACATGTGGTATAATAATCAAATAGTAAAATTTCAGTCCTATACATTGCCCAAAACCCGGATCCGATATCACTTTTCGTTCGCCTGTAATTAAGCCGTTCCGGAACATTTGGCCAACCCTGTAGGCCCAATAGAACCTTTAATAGGCACCCATATTGTTTTTAAAAAGAAATTTCTTTGGTGCTTTATTTATTTCTTTTCCATTCAATACAAATTTAATTTAACTCCTAACTTTGTTCATAAAAATAATTCCAAAAATATGGATTCATCATCGTTTAAAAAAAAAAAACGTATCTATTTCATTATACATATAGGGTCTCAAAAGGTGCGAAGAATATTCGACCACAAATTCCTTAGGCTTAAATAATATGACGGTCTAATCCAACTTACTTCAGTTCAAAAGTGGATGATTTCGGATATACAGAGTGTCAAAAGTTCAATTTGGTTTTAGTTTTTCATAATTTTTTTTTTAATAATTTGTGTCTCGTCACAATATTTGACTAGGGCCATTTGGTGCGGTAAAAAATTAAAATCTGCTCTCATTTTTATTGTAAAATTTAGAGGGCGCCACCTGCGATACATTGCATTAATTTACAACTAAATAACTTTTTAAGCCGCTTTGTATTGACCTTTTAAATAAACATTCTTATTCTCCAACGTTTTTTACCTAAAAAAGGTTTACGTGTTATCATCATTAAGGTGCGTCCAGACTACTCGTACTCGTGCTCGTGCTCGCGCTACTTGCAGGACTCCCAAGTAGTGTAGACGTAAATGTAAGTCACGAGACAAGCCATGCGATCAGCGCGAGCCATTAACTCGAGAGGATCCGCCCGGTGTCGGTACATCAAAGGGACTGGCGTCCAGTGAACAACTAAAGTCCGTCTGGACACTAATCAGACGAGTACAACCTGAAGCTTGACAAGTTTCTAGATCATTGCGAGTGCAGCGAGCACGAGCATGAGTACGAGTAGTCTGAACGCACCTTAACATTTCAATTTTTCCGAGGTTCAATCCGCGATAAATATTTTTTTAATGTTGTGTATGCTTTTGTAACAGAACTAAACTATATCTGGTTAATGACTCAAAAAATACAACAGAGTTAGGCAGTCGATTACAATTATCATAACTTTCTGGAACAACAAAATATTTCGTCTATTTTTCCTAGCCCAGTAAATGAATTAAAGGTAGATTTATTAAATCACTCTATAAAAAAGTATTCGTCACCTGGTTTTTACAACATTACTTGTATAACATTTAAGAACATTGCCCTTGTCATAGCTAGACCCTCCCGTAATAAATTAAATTTTTTCTAAAGGTGTGTGTCCAAACCGCTTTAAAATAGCAATTGTAAAATCTGTTTTTGAAATAGGTGATAATGCAAAAAATGTGGAAAATTTTAGGCCTATTAATCTTATATCAAATATTAGTAAAATTTTTGAAAAAGCATTAAAAAATAGACTTATGAACTTCTAAAATAAAACCAAACCATTTTCAGACCGCCAATTCGGATTTCAAAAAAATTTATCTACTAACGATGCTATCGCATTATTAACTAGTAAAATAAATGCAAATCTCAAGTCTCATAGATGCTGCGCCGCGGTGTTTTTGGACTTGGCCAGGGCATTTGATACTGTGGATCATCGCCGGCTTTTGTCAAGATTAGTGAACATAGGTATTCGCGATTCGGCACTTTCCCTACTAAGTAGCTATTTTTTAAATCGTAGACAAAAGTGAAAGTACAACAAGAATCTAGTAGTTTACAAGAAATCAAGTATAGTGTACCGCAAGGGACAGTATTGAGTCCTATAATACCGTTCAACATTTAAATAAACAATTTCTTAATCCAGAATTATACTGGTGACGTAATATCTTTTGCAGATTGCACAGTTTATTGGGAGTACCTAACTCAGGGAAGAAATCGAACAAAAAATTAAATGTAATTTACAAAAAATGGTGCGGTTTGGATGATATTCTGTTGACCATCAATTTAAGTAAAACCAAGTATTTACCATAGACAATTTACCTTTAGATACCTACAGCTTATCTCCTGCGCAAACAAAAGTTACGTTTTATGGGTGAAAAAATACGTCCGAGCGCATGACTCGTCGGTCAGCTGTCTTCATTCGGGGAACCTTCGTGCATGCGCACAAACCTTGTGTTATCGGCCGTCCTACTTTATCGACAATAATCGACGCGCTCAAGAATACTCTCCAGAATCGGCTCGGCCGCCATTTTTGTTGTTGTGTTTTAAGGTTTCTCTGTGGATTCCTTGTAGTTTTCTAAAGTTTTCAGCTATCGGATCGGCTATCGTGGATTGTGGGACTGGTCTTTAATATGTATTTATGGATTTCTGGTTTTTGTGTGGTTTGTTTAGTGAATTGTGTTTGTGCTTTTAGTGACTCGGATTGTAATATAAACAATGACTAGTACTAGTTGCAGCCGTTGTATAATTGTATTATTCCCAAATAGGGGTAAAATAAACCCTCTTATGGTGGCATATGAGCAAGAATTTAAATTTTAAAGCCCGGACCTGTCTATTTTCCCATTCGTCAAACGATAATGTTGCAGTGCGCATCTCTAATAGTTCCCAGTTTTGTTTACATGCGCGAGGCCATAAAACTGCCACATTCGTGATTATTGTTTGTTTATCTAAAGGTAAATTGTCTATGGTATTTACCCTTTGCAATTAATATCTCAGGCATTCCGTACAATGTACATATAAATGTTGAATTACTATTTAGAAAAGAAAAAAATTGGAACGGGAAAATCTGACTCTGTTAATTATTTAGGAGTATTATTTGATAATCATTTAAAATGGACCATCATATTATAGAGCAACTTACTAAGAAATTTCGATCCTTATTTTATTTGTTCAAACATATAAAAAAAAAATATCTGATATAAATAAGTTGTATGTGAACAGTGTATTTTGGTTTAGTTCGGTCTCTGTTAAGCTACGGAATAACTGCTTGGGAGGGGATTACGAAAATACCCTTAAACTTTTGGAAATTGCTCAAAAAAGAATTATTAAAACTATTTATGGTTTAACCATGAGATTTTCCACCGGTCAGCTGTTCGGATTTAAAAACATCTTTAAAATGTTAGAAATATTTATTACAAAAATTCCCCACTATATATTTAATAAGAGCTAAATATTTTAATTTGCCACGTGCACCAAGCAATTAATCTAGGTTTTACGTTTATAATAATAAAAAATTGCCTAAAATGTCCACGTCGTTGGGACAAAGAAGTTTTCTTATGTGGGATCTGCCAAGGTTATTTAACATTATTTCGAAAAATCTTAAAAGTATAATTCGCCAAGTAAGATTTAAAACTTATTTAATGCAATGGCTTATTGCTAGTCCATCAATAATCTTATAAAAAACAAACTTGCTTTTCTATGCACATATACCTGCAATATTGATTCCGCTTGTTTGCTCACTTTGCAATTTTAGTATTTTGTACATTATCTTACCTAAAAAAACATACAGAAAGTAGATAGTCTCCTCTCACAATTAATAGTACTAGTTAATAATTTCATTATATTAAATTCTATAGTATCTAAACATATAACTACAAATTTTTTGATAAATTATACTCAAAATCTTATGCAGTAGATTTGGAGTACCTACGCGCATTAGCTTAACACAAACACACAGATTAGCAGTAAGCATTACGCTTTGTAAATCTGCTATGTGCTCTTACTTTTCACTAATTTTTTATTAATGATCACAACTTTTAATATATTTATTTATGCTATTTATTTATTGTAATTTATGTATTTATTGTTTAATGAAAATTAATTTAAAAATTTTTGGAATTAGCTTATTAGTAATTATTGCTTTATTGTTATAGGTGCAGAAAAAGCAGGACATTCGGCGGAACTTCCTTTTATATTTAAATTTATGAACTTAAGTAATACCGTAGATCCTGCCGATGTACTTACCCAAAACAGAATTACTGGGTTTTGGGGAAATTTTGCTAAGTTTATGTAAGTAATGGCCCCTATTAATGCATGATTTTTTTTATTATTAAACGATTTTAGGCAACCAAACATACTACAAAGCACGCACTGCCGCGTACATAATGGCGTTGCCATAGTTTCTGTCGATGTCTATAAGTTTGAAATTCAAAAATTTGTTATAATATGTAGTTTGGTTCTAAATAAAAAAATAATATAATCTATTAACAAGACAATCGACGGAAAAATATTGTAACTAAGGCGTATATTAAATAGCGATTAATACACTAGTTTGTTAAATTACTATTTCATTATCTTGCTTTGAGAAATAAAACTAAAAATAATTTATTGCATAGTTATCTCTGGAAAACAACAATTAAAATAATTAAAAAGTACGTTGTATTTTTTGTTGTTTAAAAGTTAAAATATTAAAGCAAAATAAAATGAAATTAAAAGATGTTTTAAATTTTATGAAAGAACTGATGAGAAATTATACAAAATTATTAATGAAAATTAGAACAATACCAAAAACTAACTAATGGGGTCGAATGAGGTGTTCAAAACTATTGCCGGCTTCATACCCATACATAGGAAATCGATATAATAATTCGGTTCTGCAAACTCTCAATAGTGTATTTTGATTAATAGCAAAAAATACAACGTATTCATTATTTAATGATTTTTGTTTTTCAGAGATATGCAATAAAATTGTTTTTATTTTTATTTCTCGAAAACGAAGCAAGATATGAAAACAATTTAATAGACAAGAAAAGGATATAGTTGCTTAATCCGAAAAAAATATAAAAATTATCAAAAACTCAGTGGCGTCTTATTTTTTGCTAATATTATTTGTAATCAAGGATATTAAAAATATTTATAATTAAAATTATTTTTTTAAAAAAACTTAACCCCAAATATATCTGCTTTCATGTTGGATTTATCAAAATTTTTTATGGGACATAATTTGATCAGAAATTAATTATCTTTAAGAACGACAACATTTAAAAGTTCCTGTCATCAAAAAATTTCTTTGCACCGTGGCGCCACCTACATCTTGTATTATTCAAACACATTTTTTACACAGTTGTACAGCCAATCATAGAGGCTAAAAACTGGCGTTTACAGAATTTACATGTCGCTTTTAGTTTTCGAAATAATTGGCCTGTGAGTTTTTATTGAAACACCCTGTATACCTACTACAAAGATGTTAAAATGTTTTTATATGGATTTATTACTTCTAGGGATCCCACACCACCTGTTCCAGACCACTTTAAATCACCAGATTACTTAGAATGGCCTATGATTACTCCAGAAAATTTGCAGTATTTAAACATAAATAGTACATTAGAAGTTAGGTCAAACCTTAAGGAAGAATCTTTTTCAGCGTGGGACATGATTTATCAGACCTATGGGGAAAAACCATTTATTACTTATTGAATTATGTTTAAAGGTGCCATTACTATTCCATTTAAATATGTTTTATGAAAATTAGTGTAATCAAATAATAATTATATTAAGTGTCATTCTACATAAAATTGTTATACTTAACTTAAGTGATCGTTACGTAATCATCTCTTAATCTACCCGTATACAATAATAATAACTTCATTACCATAGTCGGAATCACATAATTCTCACCGATGGAACTTCATAGTTTTCATAACTTATTGGTGGGAAATTACAAAAAAATATTACTTGGTAGTGGCCGTAACCTTAAAGTGGGTATAAGAGTTTTGACGACGTTTTAATACCCTTTAATAATATTACGGAATTTGATTAAATAGGGAGGGGAGCAGCACTAAGCTATAGCGTACAGTTAGCGTAATAAGAACAAAAAACAAGCGTAAAAATGACAAAAATTAAAATAAATCGCAAACTATTAAAAATAGGTACATAACATAGGTACATACTTAGTGAAAGTTGAATAGTTTTGTAAAATCTAAAAGAAAAAATAATAATATATAGGGTATACCATTTCAAAAAGTTGATATTTTTCAATTTAAAATAGTCGAAATGTATATATGTACTTACTTATTTTCATTATATTTCAAATTTCATTACAGTAGTTTTTTTTGTCATCCCAATAGAACGTTTGTAGCAAATATGAGTATTCCACCTTCGGAAACAATGGCGGAACTTTCAATTTTTTATGAGAGTAAAAACTAATATTTTTCTAACAAAATTAAAATATTAGAACTACTAGGTTTAGGTATATAACCTTATTAACAAAAAAGTTATAGAATTTCATGTATCTATCAATCTAAAAATAAATTTAAAAATAGGGTGTTTTATAAAAAAAAACTGATGTTATATTGGCCTCCTTCAAGTGGTCTGAAAGTGGACAGATTAGTTTCATTCAATGGTTCCATGGTCCATTTGTATGATGAATGTAATTACAGAGTGGAATATTGGGAAGAGTAAATATATTATGCAGGAAAAAAATCGAATAGTCAAACGAGCCGCCAGTAAAGTTTCGCTTTAAGTGTGGGACACCACTCCCCCCCCCCCCCTGTTCGTTTACGCTACGTAATCACAACGTGGCTTAAACGTAATAATATAAAAATCCGATATACCGCACCGATATAGCAATATACCGGGTGATTCAATAAGAAAGGCAGCCGGCTATATCTCGGAAACTACTAAACGTAGAAACTTGGGATAAAAAAAATTATGATTAAAGCGGTCATGAGAAAATTCTGGAAATAATTTTTAAGTTCCGCATTTTGCCGCAAGAGGGCGTAATTGAAAAGTAAATTTTAAAATTTTACATAACTCCGAAAATTCCACATTAAGGTATATGTTTGATAACACCATTTTAAAGCTTGGACAATTATGCATAATTTTGGGCATATGCTCATTGGCGTACCGACTTTAATAAGAGTGGGGGAAGCTGTTGAAAGTATAAACATTTAAATCGCTGTAACTTCTAAACGACTTATCCGATTTTAGCAAACTAAAGACTGTTTGGAAGAGAAATGTATGCACTTTCACCAATCGTATTTAGTTGTCCATAATAGTTCTCAATAAAATTGCTAGAGGACGCATTTTGTAATAATAATGGTTTTTTTGATTTTATCCCGAAAATTCAAATCATACGGTATAATTATGATACCATAATCGAAAAATAGATTAAATTTGCTAGAAAAAATATAAAAACCGTAGCTCGATATCTTTGTTCGTTTCAGAGTTATCGCCAAAACATTAATTTTTAATACAAATTGCGCCCTCTAGCAATTTTATTTAAAACTATTGTGTACCATTGAATATGACAATTAAAGGTACCTACCTTTCTCTTCTAAACAAGCTTAAATTGAGTAAAATCGGATAAGTCGTTTAGAAGTTACAGCGATTTTAATGTTTTCACTTTCACTTGATAAGAGTGGGAAAAGCTATTGAAAGTGAAAACATTAAAATCGCTGTAACTTCTAAACGACTTATCCGATTTCACACAATTTAAGCTTGTTAGGAAGAGAAAGGTAAGTTGCTTTAATTGCCTTATCCAATGGTACACAATAGTTTCAAATAAAATTGCTAGAGGGCGCAATTTGTATTAAAAATTAATGTTTTGGCAATAACTCTGAAACGAACAAAGATATCGAGCTGCGGTTTTAATATTTTTTCTAGCAAAGTTAATCTACTTTTTGATTATGGTATCATAACTATACCGTATGATTTGAATTTTCGGGATAAAATCAAAAAAACTATTATTATTACAAATTGCGTCCTCTAGCAATTTTATTGAGAACTATTATGAACAACTAAATACGATTGGTGAAAGTGCAGACATTTCTCTTCCAAACAGTCTTTAGTTTGCTAAAATCGGATAAGTCGTTTAGAAGTTACAGCGATTTAAATGTTTATAGCTTCAACAGCTTCCCCCACTCTTATTAAAGTCGGTACGCCAATAAGCATAAGACCAAAATGATGCATAATTGTCCAAGCTTTAAAATAGTGTAATGAAACATATACCTTAAAGTGGAATTTTCGAGTTATGTAAAATTTTAAAATTTACTTTTCAATTACGACCTCTTGCGGCAAAATGCGGAACTTAAAAATTATTTCCAGAATTTTCTCAGGACCGCTTTAATCATAATTTTTTTATCACAAGTTTCTACGTTTATTAGTTTCCGAGATATAGCCGGCTGCCTTTCTTATTGAATCACCCAGTACATTAAATTTGCTACTTGGATTAACTGACTGACTGGCACCCATGTAGGATTAAATGAAACTTTTATTTTGTGCACAAATATTAATTCTAAATACATTTTTTCCGTCGACCGTGTATTTACAACCTCAATTAATGTATAAAAAATCATACATTAATGGCCCCTATTAATGCATGATTTTTTTTTATTAATAAACGATTTTAGGCAACCAAACATACTACAAAGCACGCACTGCCGCGTACATAATGGCGTTGCCATAGTTTCTGTCGATGTCAATAAGTTTGAAATTCAAAATTTTGTTATAATATGTAGTTTGGTTCTAAATAAAAAAAAAATATAATCTATTAACAAGACAATCGACGGAAAAATAATGTAACTAACGCGTATATTAAATAGCGATCTATAATCTCAACACGTTAAAATTGTCTCGATTAATAATCGCCCTTATTGATACACTAGTTTGTTAAATTACTATTAAACGCATAAAAGTTTCTAAAACTTTTATTATATTTCTATGGAAACGAATTTCAATATTAAGCATGCAATTTAGTGAACGCAGCATCTACAAGTGATTATAAAACAAATATTTGATAATATAAGAACAATTGGTGTCTTTTTTAATTCATTTATTTAGATTATTGCATACTTAAGATACCCAAACCTATATTTAAGGGACATATTTCTAATAATAAACCATTTTTGGGTTGTTGAAAGTATTAAAATGGCAAAAGTTACGTTTCTCTTGTGTATTATAATTAAGTCAGTGGTAAGTTATGCTCGAGGGTATTAAGAATATAAACATTTCCTGTCTTTTAATAGCGATTTGTGATGATCCGACGAAAATTCCCATTGGTTGATTTATTTTGTACATAGTGAATTGCTATCCGCTTTTGAGGTTGTAAAAAAATTATTATCAAGTATAGGATATTCTTATAGGCTGGTGGGTGAAAAAAAGGCCTTTTTACCCTTTTATTTTTATTATATTATTTAAAATTGCCTACGTGTTTCGTGTTTTATAATCCATCTTCAGGGCATAGCTGTACGTAAAGGAAAACAGTAAAAAGATATGTAATAAAATTAAAGAAACAAACATAGTTTGGTAAACTTATGCCATAATGAAAATCCACATATAGGGCAACATAGCGAGAGGCTAAGAAAACTACTAAGAAATTTGTATGGAAACGCCTATACAAGGTTTAAAAGTGACGAAAAGTTATTAACCAGGAGATTCGCTTCCATCCCCTACCTGAAAATTATTTGATCTATTATAGATCGCCCACTAAACAACCTTAATAGCCCCCCATACACCAACATATAAGTTGGACCGATTTGATCCGGTCGGATTTGGTCCGCGAGCTAGGCTCGGCACGTACCAAAAATCTCGTCATTTTTGGGCAGCCGAATTTGGCTCGCCGACTTAATAACCCGATTAGATTCGCCTGATTAAATCTGCTCGTTAATGGGACAAAACTTCACGTTTTTTAACAGTTTTGGCTTAGCTCGCGATCTGGAATTCCTGACAGATTTAACCAGTGGTTTTAGATCGACTAGGATTTATTTGTACTCGGTGAGTTTTAAAAATGAATACCAATCGTAGAAGACGCGCTATAGCTTGGGCCATAGCGTATGTATTTATTGCCAATAAAGAAAAATTAAAAAAACGAAGCAAGTGGGTAAAAAATGGATTTCTCGTAGAAATTAACTGAGTCATATGTTACTCTTGAAATAACTTTAACAAGACGAGCCAAATGATTTCCGTAACTATTTAAGGATGGATAATGATACTTTCAGACATTTGTTAAGTATGGTGGAAGTAGGTACATTTGAAAATAAATTCTTTTGACAGGTAACGTGAATCGGCAGACATTATTTGTTATTATTATTATTATTATTATTATTATTTTAATTTAGCCTCAAACCAAGTTGGACGACTTGATATGCGTCCCAAATTAACCTAACGAATCTACTGCCTGTTTAAAACCGGCTGATTTCACCCGTGGCAGCCCAACTAACATTTTTCACAGCTTAAGGTTTTATTATAAGGTAACCAATATTTATAAAGGATTTATAAGGAACTTTTACTTTTATTATGTTTTTTTTAGTTTTATAACAAAACCATGGGTGTTACAAGTTTTGTAGGGCATCTAATAAATACTACAATACTTTAAGTTTTATAATATTGCATCTAAAACGTTTCTGTTACTTAAACTATAAATCCCTTACACCCGAATGCAGCGTTTGTGGTTTGTAATCCCAGTTCCCCGATCCAGTTTTTGTAATCTGTTATCCGTAGCTATGCGTCGTCATAAGATTATCTAATCCGGATTAGAAATCTGACAACGACGGAATCGCACAATTTGTTGATGATGTCGAGGATATCTAGGTCATCATCAATGAATATTTCATCCTCTATAAACTCCATTTTATCCCGAAATAATAAAAAAAATTGCAAAAAAATCCAACACTTACAAAAAAATAGTGCCAAAATTTGACTTTGAAGTTAGATGTCGATCGCTAATCCAGGGCAATCCACGCTTCGTTGACCGATTAGATAAGCTGAAGCTTAAACTACATTTTTCTTGTGGCGCATGTAAACATTTAACCTAATCCTGGACTACCTAACTAATCCGCAAAATTTGCTTACGGTGCATTCGGGTGTTAGTGTTGATTACTTAAAGTTTTATAAAAAGGTTTTATAGTGCTCTTAAACACCTCATTAAAATACTTTTACTCTAGGAGTTTTATAGCTTTTTCCATAAAAACCTTACAAATGTTTAAGCACCCAATAAATATTCTATAGCTTCTTTAAAACTGAAGGAATGTTATAAAACTTATAGACCCAGTAATACCTAAGTAAAAAAGAGAGGTTATGTTTTTGAGGTTATAACGTTTAAACGCTTTTTGAAATTATTTAATTTTGGGCATAGTTTCTGAGGTTTCTCCATAGCTTCAACTTCTTCGCTATCAGTATTGTAAGACATAGCAGCTAGTTCGGATTCTGCCGATTCATATAATATAAAATTGTCCCTTTTTTTATACACTCGCATTGGTCTCAATCGGATTCCGGTACGGAATTCGGGTCCCGGATCAATTTGCATCCAGTTGTATTTATTAATCTTTTTAGGGGCCAAAACAACGCGCCGTTGCGCTCCCATCCGCTGGGAACAATCGTCAGGGAAGGTGCCTTTCTTCCGAACTCATTAGTTTGCACAATTTTAAAAGGCATTATTACTTTTTTTATCTCTTCTCTTATATTTTTTTCAAAACAAAAGATTAAAAAACGCAATGACATTACACTAAAAAGAGAGGTTATGTCGACACTTGACATTTGCGCAGTTATAGTTTTCGATTGGTTTATTGGTTACTATTGGTACCTATAAAAACTTTTTTGGTGTTTTATAAAACTATGGGTCTAAGGAGGCACCTTCGGTTTTATTGCAAGAGCAATAGTTTTATAAGAAACGTTGGCAAGTGTTATAGAAGTTTCCAAGTTTTTTAATATAACTTCAAGGTCCATATAAAACTAAAAGTTTTTAAAAGGCGAATATGGCGACTTTACTAAGTTTTATTTGGCGGCCATTTTAATGTTTTTTCTTATTGACATCAAGATCACAATAAAAAATTAAAATATAGCATTGTAAACAATAATTACTGAAAATAGGGGACATATTTCTTCAAATGCACGCGGTTAAAGAATGTGCTGCCTTCTAATCTAATAAAAAGACATAAAATATAATTATAATTTTAAGGTTTTTAATAAAATTTTGTTTCAAAATGCCCAAAACAAAGGCGCTTTAATTTTAAGAAGAGTAGCATATAAAACTATGCCATACATTTTTCGTGGCACATAAAATTAAGTAGTCACGGCAAAATCTCAGACTATCTAAGTTATTTTAATAATATGTAACTTTACAGACGCCATTAAAGTAATAACAAAGCAAATATCCATAGCTGACAACTAAGAGTGATAGGTAATAGTTACAATACAAGGACTCGAAATAGAAAATAATGTAAGCAAATGATATTGAAAGAGATAAAGCGAAAAGCAACATACGGCGCTTTGTTTTTCATGCGCGTGCTCAATTTTTCTTGGTGTTTATGAACACTTTTAGGTGGCAATATTTATAAAAGCTTTTATAAAGAATATTTTGGTATTTTAATGGTAACGAAAACGTGTTACTTACCGTTATAAGACCTATATATGATTTATAAAGGTACCACCAACCTCTTAGTTATAATTAAATCGAGAGTAGAAGTGTCTTATGAAACTACAAATTGGTCACCGTTACCATTATATTTCCATTTAGGAGCTATAGGGGTTTTATAGGAGTAACGGTTACGTTTTGCCAAAACTGCCCTGCATTGGCAAAAAGCCGTAAATGAAATTTTATAGTTTTGAGAAAACTCCACTTAAAGTTGAAATTAGTGTACTTTTGCACCATTTTTGTGTTTTGGCAACGGAACAATTTTAAACTCTCCGGTAAAGGATATAGATAGTAAGTTTTATTTTCTTAGGTAGGTACTTGTTTTTTTTTGTAGTTTTAAGCAAAATCTGTTGCTTACGTCTTTTATCCATTTTTTTTTTAAATAATGGTTTAGTTCTCATACTAACAAAAAAAGACTTAAGTGCGTTTAAGTCTATTTGCCATTGTTAAAAGTTTCAATTTTTGAAGCAGAAATTAATGGCTGACCAATGTAAAGTACTTATACGTTTTTTTTCCAATGTAGTTTATTGCTCAAAAGCTTTATGGTGCTATGAATTTAAATACAATAATTAATAATATTTATTAATTAAAATAAACAAATTAGAAAGTAATATCATTTTTATCATCATATCACATTATCATTTAAATCTTCAGACGTTGAACTTTCTGGTAAATTCATCCAAAATCTTCTACGGCTTTCTGCAATTTTTTAAAAATGTCTTCCTTCTTCTTTGACAATACACCTCGATGAACCGATCGCTTCTCAGGTAAAATTCCGACATCAACTTTTCTTTTAATTATTATGACAGTATAAAACAAAGTCGCTGTCGCTGTCTGTCCGTCCCTATATATGCTTAAATCTTTAAAACTACGCAACGGATTTTGAAGCGGTTTTTTAAAATAGATAGAGTGATTCAAGAGGAAGGTTTATATGTGTAATACATGCATAATATTGTAGAGAAACACTGATAAATTTAGAGGTTTCTAATGTGATGTCGTAAATAAACACATTTTAAGCCCGCGTGCGAAGCCGGGTCGCTAGTAATATATATAATACAGTGGCAAACGAACGTATACGATTTATACGTTATATTGCAATTGCATAAAGAAAATAAAAGTTTAAAGAAAACCATACCACAAACACGTATGACTTTTATAAGGTTTTTTGCCTTTTTTGTAAACTTTAGAAATTAAGAAAAGGAGAAATGGTTTAAAATGGTATAAAAGCATACATTCTTTTGCCAATGTATAAATGTTTCTATTTTGCTGGAGAAAAACCTTATAAATTGTATAAGTCTTTTTGACACAGGAATTGTATTCAAAACATGTCGGATAAGGTTTTTTGACATTGTAAATTAAATTTTTTTAGCGCTTACATCATTTGGCCAATGTATGTAGACAGGAAACTACAAGGGCTATTCAAAATGTAATTATAGAGTTCGAAAGAGAATAAAAAGTTACGGGAGAAAATTGAAAAAACCCAAAACGTAAAATTTGCATATACGGCTTTTTACCATTGTAGGGCAGAAAAATGCATAGGTTTTTAGGTTTTATAGAACAGGTAATAGAAATGTAACCATTATCACTACAAAAAAAAAATGTTAGTTGGGAGATATCACACGGTCCGATGAAGTTCGGCTCGCAACATACACGTAAAGTTTTATCGGCGTATTTGGCTCGTGCCATATCAAATTCGTTAAGTTATCCATATAAAATCGACTATTTTTGTTTATATCCGTCGCCACTAGAAGGAGCTACGTGCAGAACCATCAGATTTTTCAATTTTTAACAAAATTTTTAAATGGAACCAGATATAAATATTTATTTAGATACAAAACAGATTAAAAACGAAGAAAACTGCATGTCTACATCTTAATTTAAGCTGGAGAGACTAAAAGATATAATTTATTTAAAAAAAAATTAACTACTTGCTTGGCGCCAAACCTCGCCGAAAACTAGTAAGTAGTAAGTAGTGTTAACATGCACCCTACAATTCTGCCATATTTAACTTCTGATCAAGAACCAATAGTGAACTACTTGTGAGGATGTGGATTAGTAATAATCAAATAAGAATATTATATTACTTACCACGTAGGCTTTGAAACAAAAATCTAAAAAGCTAGCACCAAACATTTTTTTTTCTATTTCACGTTCATAATAAGCTCAGTACGATACGCATTTGCGTATATAAAAGTAGTAAAATCGCCCGAATTTCCGAACGCTCTGTATATGTACCGAATGTACAAGGATCACACAACGTATTCCGTCCAATTTCAAATCTCATATCGCTAAAATAACTTTAGAATCTCGTGGTGAAAATCGGTCAATTAATCAAAAAATGACAGTTTGCAAAATAATTTTTGTTGTCCAGAGGCTACTATGATAAAAAATAGTATTACCAACATAAAATTTAGACATAAAAATTTTCAAAATTTGAAGGACTTATTTTCTTTTTAAAATGTATTTTTTTTTATTATAAGAGGTGAAATAGAAAAAAATGTATAAATCACGTTTCATAAGGCGTTTTAGCGCACGTGTCAATAAAAAAACTCGCCACTTTGTGGCTCGTTTTTTAAAATAGACGCATGCGCTAAAACCGCTTCTTATGAAACGTGTACTTTAATATACTATGATGATTGACGACCACGGGATGACAAAATAATTACATTCTTGCTACTCTTAATATCTACATCCTTCTATATCTTCTTTACCTTAATTCGTTGTTTATTAAATACGAAACTCTCAAAGCATCAGAAACTCTCTAAAACAGATAGGATATTGCCATATTATGTTTTTCATGTTTATTATTTATGTTTTCTCAATTCCTGCTTTATTATATCTACTTACCTCGTAAACTGCGTTAAAGAGTAAACGAGTCTGTCCGGTATTCTCTTTGAAAATAATCAAATAACGTGACATTTTTGAAATAATGTTGATTAAAAATGTCACTGTCAAAAATGACAATAAAACTTTTTTGACTGGTAAAATTACGCGGCATTCATTATTGACGCAAATTTACTATCTCACCTAGTTCACGAATGCTAGAAAGATAAGCACTACCCAGGTAGCAAGGGTACGTCATATTGACGTCATTATATGGTGATAACTCGTCGACACTCGTCAGCGGTCCAAAATGACCAGAAAATCACGCCATAATGACGTCTGATAACTGACGTCATTATGTCGTGTTATATATTACGTAATATTGACGTATTTTTCTGGTGATAAAATAGGTACGCTGGAGCAAGAAAAATAACTTTTTTTTGTTTTTTGCTACACAACTAAATTAATTATGCTCACTCAATTAAAACGCATTTAAATTTATTAAACAAACTAAAGATCTTCCTGCCATGCAGCTTCAAATTTTGATGATATAAATAACGGTTTAAAATAATAAACTTTATTAGTCTTTTCGGCAACATTTTCAGTAGATAAAATACGTCAATTTAAAAATTATAAGGTAAAAAAAAGACAAAATAGTTCGTATTCTGTACGTACATATAACATTCGACCACAGCCTATTCCTTTTCTAGCCAACAAACCTTTTATTTTTCTGTGATCATGAAATGAATATTAAATTTTGCCGTTTACGATTGCACAGTTTTCTCTTTTCACTCTATCTCTTTTCTTTCAAAATTGCAGCACTTGGAGAAACAGAGAGAAATTACCGGATTAATGTGCGAGCTCGAAACGAAAGTGACAAATTTGAGGTTATGTTTGCCTTGCCATAACAACAACAACGTAAAACGTAACTCGTGGCGTCCTTTCTTCTGTTTTTGGCGGTTTTGTTTTGTGAATTGTGTAGAACTTTGTGGTTTAGGTACTAGGAGAAAATATATTGGTTTTCATAATCATCCTGGAACGACCTTGTGGTGGTGATACCAAGTTTCTTGAAAATTGAGATACCTACGGTAAGCTTTCTTAACACATTTTTGCTTGTACCTATTCTACATGTGCATTTAAATCCTAAATTATTATGTTTTGACACCATGCATGATACAAAGAACTTTGTATCATGGACACCATGCATATTTTTAATGCTATTTTGTCTAGGTATTTTAAGATACCTAAACCTAATATCAATAAAATTCAGAAAATAATATTTGATGCTTTTGGAGAATAATTAATCGATGCTTTCATTGAATTCCTCAACCTGCAGTCTATATTTGATCAGGTTTAATGTACCTAAAAGTACAGTTTCTGTGCTTAATGTAACAGAACTTATTATAATAGAATTGTAAAAAGTGTCAATTTCCAAAATTGGGGTCTAAAATGTCACTCTAGACACAATAATGCAGTGTAAAATGATGTACCTGTACCTAATGTTGAGTAAAGAAAGCAAATAAACTAAAAATAATTTACATACTAATATAAAAAACTATCTATTTATTCTAATTATCATAATTGGTTGATAAAAGTGATTATAATTTTGGTAAAATATTATTTTTTCTATTTGTATAGTGGTGGAATAAAAAATATCAATCACGAGAGCAATCAGTTTAGAGGAAACCTACCTATGGCTTATATAGAAGTGGAATTTTTGGAATATAGTGGAATAGGATTGATTCACTCATCCTGGTCGTTTGAAGAAAGAGGCTTTTTGCTAATCTCTAACCTAACAGTGGCATTTAAGGTGAATTATTATTGCATAAATATTTATTTTGTTGACTAATATTTTTTTGGCTTGTTAAAAATGAGAGATTGTTTTATTTCAGCTTACTGTTAACAGGTAACTTAGAAAAAGCTAAAAAGAAATTGAAAAAATGTGAAGAAACTTCTGATATATAGTCATCGGAATCCGATTTGGACTCGTGCTTAGGGGTTAGAAAAAGGATCAAAAGATATTTATCGGACTGTTTAAGCAGCGAAGACCATGAACCACTTGGAAAACTGCCAAGGCCACCCAGTTTCCCAAAAATAGGCAAATAGTCCTGGTAAGTAAACATAAATAAAAAATATTACAATTTCCTTCAACTGTTAGTAAATGAGCTAGGCAACGCACTTAATTGGCACTTTTACTGCTGCTGCTAGGACCAGCTTGTCTTTTTGTTTTGACTTTTTATTGACATGCGAATACCTCAGTTTTTTTTTGTGACAATTTTCAAAAATATATGAAAAAATTATCAACAGCAGTTGAAGAAAAAATCATGTGTTTAACAATCAAAACTGTCAAATTAATTTTCAAATTTAATAATTCAGTTAATTTAAGTCTCATAACTGTTTTCCAGCAAATTTTAAAGTTTCAGAATTTAGTCTTAATATATAATCATTTATCATTTGTAAATAGGTGGCTCAAATTCTCAGCAGATATTGGCAAATACACCAACGAGACGTTCTAAAGATAATCCTGTATTTAAAAGGACTTTTTCCAATTCACTGATACATAAAAATGCATTGTTGGAACCACACACATCGAGAGAAAATCATCACCAACAATTACTAAAGAGGAGGACTTAACTTTGACACCTAATAACGAACCAGTGTTAAATGAAAGCAATAGGACCGTCACTGTATTTGTTAATGGTAGTAATATTTTTGTTTTGTATATTTATTGCGTTCTACTTGATTTTTAAAATTTTTAGGTTTAGAGAAATTTTTTAAAGAAATAAGGAAATTAAGGGAAGAATTAAAAGGAGTTAAGGGATTGCTTTAACTTAAACAATCGAGAAACTTCTGTGTTGTTTCTAGTTTGCCTAATGATACACCTGTGGAGTTTCCTTTAAGCAGCATTGCAAACTTCCAATCATTAGAGGAGCATATCAATTTTTTTGCAATATATTTACATAATTCTGTATATCTATTTTTTTCAATATATTTATCTTTTTCGAAAGTGCTAGTAGTTTCATTTGCGTAAGAGTACTAAAATAAAAAATATGTCGTGAATATGACGTCCATAACACGTCAAATAAATCGCCAAATAACACGTCTAAATCACGTCACCAATATGACGTCATTCGTCCCAGACATTAGGAGGTCATTTTCACGTCAATTTTACGTCATTTATCTCGTCATTTCTCGTCATGTGGTGACGAATACTTCACGTCATTTTCACGTCATGTTGCTACCTGGGTAGTCGTGATGTAACGGTCAGCGGTCATTTAACATACTTTATATTACTTGAAATATGTAGGTTTTTTAATTTAATTATATTCTCAGTTATCAGCACCGTTTTTGGATAATCTTGTAATCAAACTACCGGATGGACAAGTTCAAGGAACAACCTATACAACAGAAGGTAATAAAGACTATTTTGGATTTCAAGGAATACCATATGCCACTCCGCCCACGGGTAGTTTAAGATTTGAGGTAAGAATTGTTTATTTAGGAAATATTTGGCGTTTATACAGTGACCGGCAGAAAGTGCGCAGCATATGGGAAAGCTTTTTATCTTTAAGTTTAGAAAATTAATTTTATTTTAGATAGGTTCGGCATGTTCTCAAACCAACATAACACCTATTAAATTCGGTAAACGTCTTATGGATGGTATATACGAGGTAGGATCAATGAAATTCCGCCAAGAGTAAAGTACCTCCATCTTTCATTTTAGAATATTTTTTTCCTAAGAATTATCGTTTTAATTTTAAAGTTATACCAGAATTACAAAATTTCGCTTATTTTGGATAAAAAAATGAATTTAATCGTGTTTTCTGAATAACCCTGTATAAAAAAATAAATGGCAACCGAACAGTAAGAAAATAAGATTTTCTGCAGACTTTGTTAGAGATAACCGTCGATCATAAGTCCGATTAGTTTGTTTTTATAATATTATGACTTTTTAAAATAAAAACATAAAAATATTAAATATTTTTGCTGCACACCGTATTTTATTTTCTGATGGAACAAGTTAATTTCATCTAACTGATATTTTTTAATTTACATTGACTCCTAAATAGTTTTGTATACATTGAAGTATGCATAGAAGGTTTCGTTTTGATTTATAAAGAAAAAATTTAAATTCAACATATATTTTGAACGGATTTTATTCGTCACGCAAAATAAGGATCAACAATATATTTTGTACACATTTTAAATAATTTTAAAATAATGTTTTTTCAAAAACTGATTTTTTATGCCCCAAGGGCAAGCTTAAAGCCTAAAAAGAATAACACAAATTAATTTCCTTCTCATACTTAACCTATACTATTTAAGATCGAAGCAGCCATGAAAACAAGTCAAACATTGAAATTAAATTAATGACATTTAGTTAGTTTTGCTAGAAAAATAGAAGTTGAAAAGTTGTCTTTACAGATCCTTATTTTGCGTGGCGAATAAAATCCGTTTAAAATATATTTTTAATTTAAATTTTTTTCTTTATAAATCAAAAGGAAACTTTCTATGCATACTTCAATGTATAAAACACTATTTAGGAGATGCTTTAAGTCAATGTAAATCAAAAAATATCAGTTAGATGAAATTAACTTGTTCCCACAGAAAATAAAATACGGTACGCAACAAAAATATTTGATATTTTTATGTTTTTATTTTAAAAAGCCATAATATTATGAAAACAAACTCATCGGACTTATGATCGACGGTTATCTCTAATAAAGTCTGCAGAAAATCTTATTTTCGTACTGTTCGGTTGCCATTTATTTTTTATACAGGGATATTCACAAAACACGATTAAATCCATTTTTTTGTCCAAAATAAGCAAAATTTTGGAATTTGGGTATAACTTTGTAATTAAAAATAAATCATAGTAAAAAAATATTCTAAGATGAAAGATTAAGGTACTTTACTCGGCGGAATTTCAAATTTTTGATCCAACCTCGTATACCATAAGACTTTTACCGGATTTAATGGGTGTTATTTTGGTTTGAGAACATGCAGAACCTATCTAAAATAAAATAAATTTTCTAAACTTAAAGATAATAAACTTTCCCTTATGCTGCGCACTTTCTGCCGGTCACTGTATATTATCGTTATTATCGTTTATAAATATGAAGATGATTTTAAAATAATTAATCCTCAAAAATAAGCAAGTTCCAAACGAAAATTCCCCAATAAACTATCGAGCAAAGCGAAAGCAAGCACCAACGACAATCAAGCAAGGAAGGACAATTTCATTTATAAACGAACTTTACGTCGAGCTGACATCTCATTGTTTATAAAGAAAATTCATATAATGTCATTTTGTACATTGATTGTTTGCTTTAATTATGTACAGGGTTATCCAACCAAGACTAGACAAGGCGATTTTTTGACTTTTCCTGTACTTTTATAAAAAAACTGAAATAGCCATCTTAAGTAATTTTCTCCCGCGAATTCGAATATCTTCAGCAAAAAACAATTGAACATCAAACAAAAGTACTAGGGGTCACTTTGATATTTTTTTAAATGGGATGCCGTATTTTTAATGAGCTTATCCGATTTCTCATATAAATTTTGATCTAAAATGTTGGATTTTTAATTCAAAAACGCCTTTTTTCTTCAGTTTTAAATTCGGAAAATGTTCGTCTACTGTACGATTAATACCTGATAGATGGATACCCGTTTTACCTGTTCACCCTTTAACCTGCTTTAAAGTGTCAGTCAGTTAGACAAAATAATCAAATGTCAAATTTCTATATATTTTTCACGAATTAATTACAAATTTATTTTGTTTGATTAAAGTTATTCACTTTAGTTTATAGTTTTTTCTAATATGTTATACTTTTTTTATACGTAAGCAATAATAGATTTGCAAAAACTACTAAATTTGTAATTAATTCGTGAAAAATATATAGAAATTTGACACTTGATTGTTTTGTCTAACTGACGGACACTTTAAAGCAAGTTAAAGGGTGAACAGGTAAAACGGGTATCCATCTATCAGGTATTAATCGTACGGTAGACGAACATTTTCCGAATTTAAAACTGAAGAAAAAAGGCGTTTTTGAATTAAAAATCCAACATTTTAGATCAAAATTTATATGAGAAATCGGATAAGCTCATTAAAAATACGGCATCCCATTTAAAAAAATATCAAAGTGACCCCTAGTACTTTTGTTTGATGTTCAATTGTTTTTTGCTGAAGATATTCGAATTTGCGGGAGAAAATGACTTAAGATGGCTATTTTAGTTTTTTTATAAAAGTACAGGAAAAGTCAAAAAATCGCCTTGTCTAGTCTTGGTTGGATAACCCTGTACAAGACGTAATCAAGATTTGATCTTGGAAAGACTAAAGTAACCTAGCGTTGTCACATTTTCTAGATTCTGCAGCGATTGTAGGACTTTTTATTACATGATAGGAATATCTTAAATATATTATTTATCATTTTGATTTGCTTCATTTATAATTTTTTAGTTTTTAGACTGAAACGATTTAAGTTTTTAAAGTATCTATGTAATAACTAAAGGATAGATTGTGTACACTATAATATGTATACGTTATAGACGTTATTAATGTTTTTACCGCAATCTCAAAATCATGTTCTTAGGCTCCTCAACCTCCAAAACCCTGGGATGGAATTTGGGATGCTACCACGGACAGCAAAGCATGCATATCAAACAACCATTATTTATTTGAGGCGAATAATGAAAGTGAGGACTGTTTATACATAAATGTTTATACCCCATCATTAAAGGTAAGCTTAATATCTTATGTAGTTTTCATAGCATTTGCCAAGCAGTTTCAATCCTGTTACTACTTGATTGCGTTTGCGATGAGCTGGTGTGGTGATATCCATTCCTTTGTATTTTATTTTATTATGTAACCTTCTCCAAATTGTGGTATAATAACTTTCGACTATGAAGGGTTTATTCTAATTTTTGTTTTGGTAATTTATAACGCATTTAATATCTTTTGCGTATACGATTCCTAACAGCGATATGTTTGAATAAATTTTAGACCATCAATTTTACATTCAGTGTTTTATTTGAGTCACCCCACTAAGCAACACACCCCTATATTTCATTTTCAGGTTTCAGTTACTTTGTCTATTTTTCCGAGCTAGAGGACCCAAAACCATCTTGGTAGGTTTTCTGTTTTTGCCTGATCCAAAAACAGTGGCGCCTTAAATTTATTGTGTTTTACCCCTCCCTAATCTCCGGCATATGAGCTAGGGCACTTTGCTCGCTGGCAGTAGGCCCCTCTAACTCGGATAAATACGATTGGTTTGTTCATTTAATTTCAGTTATCTAAATTTTTGACTTTTATAGTATTTGATAATTCATAATGATTTTTCTTTAATTTTTAAAAATAATTAATTAAAATTTAAATTCATTAAAGGCAATTTTCAGCGTAGCAATGCTTAGGTCACCACGCCTTCAAACTGATAAACGAGAGATAGCTTGAGATCAAATACAACACCATCGACATCACAATCATGAATTATAAGATTAAGTTTACGTCGAAAAATACATTAAATTGTATTTAAATGGATTATATGAAACTTTATTTTTGCAACAGCCCTAATATCCAGACCTCTCTGCAGCCTAATGCAATCCTCAATAGAAGGTATTTTAAATAGAAGTTTGGGATCGTCAGCATACAGCAAATTGTCAGTCACCAAGCAAGACAAAATATCGTTCATAAAAAGGATAAGAACTAGCACCCCAAGCACCACTAGAGGTTTGTGAGAAACTTGCAGAATTATAACCACAATACTGGATATAATAATGATATATTTCTATTATTGGAGAGATATGATCTTACTAGCTGGATGAGTGACAAAATAAGAGTCAATGTAGATCATCTTTATCTGACTGTGCCTATCAAGCCACTGAGAGATATAGTGACAGTTGATTTACCACGCAGCAAGCCATACTGTCGGTAGGTATATCATACCTGAGACATTCCCACTAAATAGAGTTGTGCAAAATAATGTTAAAGAACTTGCTGAAGTTGTATGGTTGTATAAGGTGATAATAATTGTTAATATCATTGCGGTCATCTTTCTTAAACACTGAAGTGATTCGACAAATTCTTCAAGGAAAAATAATGTCGATAGAATTTTATTAAATATAATTTTCAATGATTGTAGGAATACAAAACAACAATCGTTAATAATGAAGGAAGGAATTAAATCCAGACCCATTGTCATGTTAAGCTTAAATTTTTGGATCGCTCTTGTAATGTCAAGTTCATAGACAAGGCGCTGTTGCAGTTTTCGGCAGGCCATCCAGATCTTCAGATACTGTAACGACCTGTAATATACAGGGTGTCCCAAAAGTAATGGGACACAGAGCAACAGCAGCAGGGCCGTATCTGAACCAAAATTTTGGGGGGGGGTTAGACCAGTGGCAAAAAATACTAGTTATACTTTAAACATACATTTAAACATACACACAAACAAACATATAAGGATTTTATTGTTTTCGGGGGGGGTTTGAACCCCTAAACCCCCCCCTCAGATACGGCCCTGAACAGCAGACTCCTTAAGGCGAAATAACGGGATTTATTTAAACGCCTTATCCCAAAATTAATAACAACCACGATACAGGGTGTCAAAGTTTTAATTTTGTTTTCGTTTCTTTGCGATTATTTCTCAACGAAACGGCATAGCAGCACAAAATTAAGGATTTTGGGGTTTTTTAGGTAAGGAATTCAAAATTATTTATAGTTTTTGTGTTACCAGTAGAGGGCGCTGCCTACGACATGGCCCACTCCTTTTAGCTGGCATAACTTTGTTTTTACATCAAAAACGTATAACTTATTAAATTCGCTAGGAGCAATCATTTTCGAGATAATCGCATTCAATATTTTTAATGCAAGAATGCTAAAATATTTAAAATAATTGTTTATTCGTAGATATTAGTATTATTTATCAGAGCTGGCCTTGATTAAAAACAACGACGTTTCTAAGGCAACAACATTTTACACAAAGTATCATCTGTCAAAGTTATTAATTTTCTACGCACAATACGTAGGTAGATATTATAAATTTTTTAGTAATGCCTCGACATTATTTATTTTCCAATGCGGAAATGTGCGAAATTATCTAAATGAACAGTTCCCTAAACATTGTATAGGCCGTGGTGGCCCCTTGCCTTGGCCGGCGCGAAGTCCGGATTTTAATCCAATGAACTTCTGCATTTAGGTTTATTTGAAAACCAATGTTTATAACGAGTTATAATGCGTTAAATCAATCAAATTATAAATTCTCTTAATCTGCTCAAAAATGATGAAGATCTCTTGTTTAAAGTCCGATAGTCTTTTGTAAAACGTATAGCGAAATGTATTGAGGTCAATGGTGGCCATTTTGAACAATTGCTATCACGACGTTACCATTTTTATTTCTAACTATTTTGTTACTTTTAAATCTTATGATGAAAAAAAATGTTGATTAGAATAAAATTAGTAATTCCGTATACGAAAAAACGTTTTTATTAGAAAAAAATAGTCAACCTTAAGTATCTACATTAACTTAGACACTGAGCAAATGTAGCTGATTTACAATAATTTTAAGTCAGAAATTCACCGTTGCTCGATTTTCCGTTGCTTTTGGACCACGCACAGTTGCAGTGGACATATGAAATGCGATTATCTCGAAAATGGTTGCTCCTAGCGACTTCAATAAGTTAGACGTTTTTGATGTAAAAGAAGTAAAGTAACTCATTTTTTTAATAGTCAGATCGATATAAGAAACCTAAACAAAGTTATGCCAGCTAAAAGGAGTGAGCCATGCCGTAGGCAGCGCCCTCTACTGGTAACACAAAAACTCTAGATAATTTTGAATTTCTCACCTCAAAAAACCACAAAATCCTAAATTTTTTGCTGCTCTGTTGTTTCCTTAGGAAATAATCGCAAAAAAACGAAAACAAAATTAAAACTTTGACATCCTGTATCTTGGTTGTTATCAATTTTGGGATAGGGCAAGTTTAAATAAATCGCATTATTTCACCTTAAGGAGTATGCGGTTGCTCTGTGTCCCATTACTTTTGGGACACCCTGTATATAGAATAAATCAGCATAACTGTCCAATGTCCACTGTTTTCTACGGTTGGTCTACTAGTTAAGCAGTATACTTAGCACGTGTGGTATGACTGGTATGGAAGAGTTGTTCTTTTTGTTTAAATAAGACCAAAAGCTATTTGGTTCGCGACAGATAATTACTTCTACTCTATGTAAATAGTTCGTGTTGTTCGATATGATTAATACATTATTTCATTCAATGAATGCGTACACCTCAAAATGTTTTTATCTTTCAGCCAACAAATAAATTGCCAGTTTTATTTTGGATTTACGGAGGAAGTTTTCTTAACGGCAATTCCTCCAAATGGTTGTATGGTCCAGACTTTTTAATTGAAAAAGACGTGATTGTAGTTTCGTTTAACTACAGATTAGCACCATTTGGATTTCTTTCTACTGGGGACGCGGCAATTTCGGGAAATGCAGGTCTTAAAGACCAAAATATGGCATTGAAGTGGACATATGATAACATTGCTTATTTTGGAGGAGATGCAGAAAAAATTACAATTTTTGGTCAAAGTGCAGGCGGTGCATCTACTGGTCTACATTTATTAAGCAAGAAATCGGCAGGTAATTTGTAAAAAATTTACGACCAAATGAAGTGATACATGGTGTCTCACGGTGACCGAATATTTCGGAAAGTAATGCGATTTGAATCCATCCTGCAAATTTGGATAATGGGGTTTTCGGAGATTCTCTCTTCAAATGAAATAACGACTTCGGTTCTACATAAAGTTATCTCAAACTTGCTTATTTCAAATAGAACACCCTGTATAATATATTTTGCGTTACTATCTTCATTTTCAATTACTTTTATTAAAAGTTTTTAAATCTTACACTATCTGTTACCTACTGAGAAGAGATGTGTTTTTTCCAATTGTGACCTTTAAAAGGTCTCCAAAAATTGAATATATTTTTAAAGATAATAGAGTGAACCTTGACATTTTGGTTTTGAATTAGATACTATTGTGCTCCATAGTGAATTATCGAAAAATTAAATTTTAGATACAGAGAAGTGAAAAAGTAACAAAGTTAAAAAAAAACTAAATTTTTTTAAATACGATGCTACTTTGCTAATTTATTCAATGGATAGGCAAGGAGTGCGTAAACCTTTCCTATCTGTCCCCATATGGTGTCCCTATATCTAATTAAAATAGGTTTTAAATTTATTTAAGGTTTTTTGCAAGGTCCTCGAAATATCTACCAGTCTTATTAATTTTTGGCACGAAGACAATGATAAATAATTAATTACAATTATTGATAATGACACCCCTCTAAAGATACATAATAATTATATTATTACTTTGTATGTAATAGCCTTCTTGCCAAAAATCAACTGTGGTCAGATATGAAACGATCTAGCACATCCATTTTAAATAAAGATTAAAAATTTTTACTTTTCCACTTCCTTGAGTCTAAAATTTCATTTTCCAATAATTTATTATTGAGAACAATACCATCTAATTCCATAACCGGAATTTCGAGTATCACTCTCTTACCTTTAAAACGATATTTAGTGTTAGGAGACACGGTCAAAGGTAAAAGTAAAGATACAAAAACTTTTAATAAAGAAAGGAAACAAAAAAAATAGATTTAGTGATGGTATTGATATAATTAATTTGTTATAACAATGACACGAAGTTATGTATTTCTAAAGACCGATTATATTAATTCCTTTTCAGTTCTTGAAGTTGTATGTTTTATGTTATCTTTTAATAATGAACTTAATAAAAAGTGCCTGTAACCAATATTTACTTCTTGTATAAAACTACACGTTTTGTAAAAACAAAGAATTATAAAGTGGTAAAGTATCATGGCGGTGCATCCAGAAGAATTCTAAATGCTTAATAGAAGTGGTGACAATCGGATCTGACTTTACAATAACGAAAGCTTAATGCATAATCATGGAATAGATGAACGCAAGATACAGAGAAAATTTTTATAATAAATTATTATATTATGTTCTTTTTAAAATATGCAAGTTTGCGTCGCATATATGGTCCCTGTTATTTCATCTGAAAAGAGCGTCTCCAAAAACCACATAGTCTAAATTCAGGATTCAAATCGCATTAGTTTCCAAAATATTTTAATGGACGGTAACCACAAGTATATTGAGACGTAATTTTCGATAATATTTATGACGATCTGTCTTTCAAAACTTTTTAGAAAATAGTTATAAGAAACTTTTTAAAATATATATTGATATACAGTGTCACCAGTAAAGTGCGCATCATATGGGATTTTTTTTATTAATAGCTTTATTCAAAATTTGACTTTGGCATCAAGTTCTGCTTCGATCGAAAGCAAAAAATAGTAGTCACGTGATTCGCATTATCTGTCAAATTTTAATTTTTTCCAAAAAATAATTCAAAAGTGGGGTTATTTTTGAAAATATCGAAAAAAGTTATTAGAAAAAGTTTTTTAAATGCTGTTTCTAGCCCACATGCAAAATTTCAGCTGCATAAGATAAATTTGATTTTTTACCTATAATTTGTAAATTGCACCACTTTTGCGAAATAAGACTCAACGCAACCTACATAAAACTTCTGTTTTGACAAGGCTTTATTTCAGATACATTTTCTTTAAAGTAGCGCCATATTAAATGTGTGTTTTTCTACAAAATCAAAATTGGCCTTTTAAAATTTGGTCGCATGTGATGCAAAGTTTATTTGTTTTTGACCCTGTATAAGTTAACTTCATAAAATAAGTATTTTTGAAAACGTAGTTTGTGTCTGAAAGTAATATAAGAGGCCAGGTATACAATCTGAGCGTGGTAAAGTCTCGCAAATTGTAAAGAAGGGGCCTTTTATATGTAAAAAGTTGTACTTCATTAATATCGATATTTTAGTTAGTTTTAAAGATATTTTTTTTTTCAATGCTAAATGGCAAAAACATTCAAATAAACACTTTTCTTAAGGAAACATAATTTATTGCAAATTAACCGTATCATAAAAAATTAAGCATAAATAACCTTTTTAAAGATTAACTGTCTTATATTGGTGTATGGCCCCTTAGTTATATGTAGTATGTATACAAAGTAAATATCAATTATGTTATTATAGCAAGTCTGTGCCACCATTTCGTCGTAGTAATACGTTAACCAAAAGGATTATTGGCAATTAATTTATTAAATATTTTACTTTTTATGCAAGGTGGGATTTGATAGAAACCAGGTAGTTCATATTATAGTTTTTAAATTCAGGATTTTGTTCGTTTTTAAAATAATATCTATTTGTATAACCACGTTTCTTTTTGACTGATTACAATAAGAAAACAGACATTCGAAAATCAAGGAAAATGTTATTTAAAAATTACCTTACCCTAGTAAAAATTTAGCGAAGATTATTATTTAATAACGTCTTACAACACGAGATAATTGTTGTTGTTAAAAAAATAGAGAATTTTTTTATTTTAAAGGCTATTAAAACAAAGTTGAAATTTTCAGTAATTGACCAAATCGTAAAAAAGAAAAAAAAATTACAAAAAGGCTATTGACTTAGTTTTTCCTATAAAAGCAAAAACTCTGACCAATTTAAAGTTGTCACTTTCTTTGGACAACCGTGCAAAGTAGTTGGCAATTTTCTTAACAAACTTGATATAATTGTGTGTTAGAAAACTAATAACTCTTTAAGTAAATTTATAAAAAACAAAAAACTAGGAGCGATAAAAACAAAAAATCAGGCGTCTATAAATTAAAAGGCAATGATTGTCCTAAAACATACATTAGCCAAACGGGTAGACATTTTGAGAAAATAATACAGGAATATTATAACAACTTTCTAAAAAATAAAACAGACTCAAACTATGCTAACCATTTACTTGATTATCAACTTAATTTCGATCCTTCCTTTAAAATCTTACATACAGAAAACAAAGGCTTAAAATTAAATTTGTTAGAATCTATGGAAATAAATAAACTTAAAAATACGGACTTGTTACCTAATGATCAATTAGATTTAAATAGTTCACCTTTGTTAAATTTATTCTGTTGACCATATACTTAAGAATTTGTAAATTACCTATATTGTACCTTATTTAATTTAATTTTTAAACCCTTCGTTGGATTTTCCCGCTATTGAAACCCTTCCACTGTCTTTATTTACATCTTCAATAATTAAAATTTTTATTTCACCCAATTTTTATTTTTCACCTTTATTAAATCATTATCATCTGACGAAGCTACAGTGTTAGCGAACCATGTAATTTTTCTAGTAAATATAGTGGAAATTTACAAGTTCAACTTTGTTTTGCTGTATCCCATAATACTATAATTAGTAAATCTTTATTTTAGGTTTATTTAGAGCAGCGATTGTTGAAAGTGGTTCAGCTTTAAATTATTGGACGATTGACCAAGATCCCAAAGTATTTGCCTCTGCATTAGCTGAAGCACTATCTGGCGAAAGTTATGTAAACGACACTCAGAAGCTTAAACAATTTCTTCAAGAAAAAACGGCTGATGAAATAATAACTGCGTCAATTGCATTAGCTGCTACTGGGGTTAGTTCTCAAAGAAAATATTGTACTATGTACTTAGAGTATCTTCTAATCATTGCTTTTTTGTTTTTGAATTACTTTGAGAAAACTATCGCGACAACATTTATGATAATAATTAGAGAAACATGCCGATGCATAACTTATTTTAACTAAAGAATTTAATATTCCAGGGGCCACTTTAGCATAAGGTTATGTAAGGTTTAAAAGATATAAAATTTATCGTTCAAATTTTCTTTACTGCAGCCTAATTACAGCCTAGGTAAACATTCATAGGAATTGACATTAACTTGATAAAAAGAATTGTCAATTGTCACTATAGAATGCCTTACATAGACAATTTCCTTTTAGCAACAAGGTTGGCCAGTGTTAGAAGTCGAAGATGAAGGAGCATTTATTACCGAGTCACCGTATGAGCTACTGGAGAGCGGAAACTTCAATCAAGTTCCTATAATAATTGGCATATGTGCCGAAGAATCCCTAATGTTTCTTGGAAGTACGTAAATTAAGATAAAAAAAAGTTGTTTTGGAATTAGTCCACCATATTATAACTTATATGTTCTCTATTTTATTTATCTTTATCTCCTATCTAGGTTACTAAGGTAAAATTATTACTCTAGTAAGAAGAGTAATAATTTAAGACTAAGCGGGATCGTTTCCACGGCATACGTTGAATACTTTTTTTTACATTGAATACTTTTTTTTTGTTATGTTTATCTAAAGCCTAAAACATAACTATATTCATTGTCCATGATTTATCGTAGACAAGATAATTTTAAGATATTATCCTGATACAAAAGCTCGATATTAGTTTCAAGTATCTTACCTAGTTATGTTAAATGCCATTCATTTCTTCTCATCTTTGTTGTAACTGTCTAGATTTAGAATATGCCAAAACTGTTGCACAAGCTATTGATTCTCTTCCAAATATGGTGATTCCGACAGACCTCAAACCTAACTCTACTGACGAAAATGAGGTTATTAAAGAAATAGAAAGTATTTATTTAAAAGAAGGGCAGACTTTTTCAAGTAATTTGGTTGCTTTAGCTAATGTAAGTATTATTTTTCCTGTATATACATTCAAGATAACATTATCCTTAAAAGAACACGCAATTATTTTGGAGAAAATATAGAATTAGTGACATTTTCATTGAGTAAAAATTAAAATGCTGCTACTTTTAAATCTAAAGATACGGTTATTAAAGGCTTTGTTTACTGAATAAATAAGAAAAGTTTAATTTTTTAAAAGTGTGATATCTACTATCAATTCGTTTTCTTCAACGTTACTTTTATAGACGAACTGGGCAAAACATGATGTTGCATTTTCAACTCAACTCATTTACTATCTGTCTCCGTTCAAAGGCGCATGTGAAACAGCTTCTTTTGCAGCCCATCTGAACAAAACTTGTAAGAGTAAGAGGGGTTATTTTATTTATATTGTAGATCTACAGTGACAATGGGTTTACTACAGGAGTAATTAAACATGCTCAATTAGCATCGAAGTATGTTTCTGTTTACCTTTATCAATTTGCATATTATGGAAGACCCATAACTGAAGCATTTATTGACGGTAAGCTGACAACATTAATTATGTTCATTAACAATTTACATAACATTTAAATAGTATATAACAAGCCGCTTGCGGCGAGTTTTATAACGGAACAAGTGCTTAAAACTGCTTTATATAACACGTACGTTATACTATTTTTCTAATTTGTAGATTTTTCTAAAAACACATATTTAAAAGAAAAATAAATCCTTCAAATTTTCTAAATTTTAACATCTAAATTTTATGTTGGTAATACTATTTTTTATCATAGTAGCTTCTGGACAACAAAAATTATTTTGCGAACTGTAATTTTTTTGATTTATTGACCCATTTTCACCACGAGATTCTAAAGTTATTTTAGCGATATGAGATTTGAAATTGGACGGAATACGTTGTGTGATCCTTGTACATTCGGTACATAAAATGTAAGCTCATTTGCTGCAAGAACGTCATAAGTAAAATTTCATGTTTTTACAGGAGAATAATAAAGCATGGTAGAGTTAAAACAATTATAAATCGAACAGAAAATTTACCATGATTAAGTCTGAAAATATTTAGGTGTCAATTATAAGTTATCTAAATAACAAAATATTTGGTTTTAGGCCCCAAAAACGCCAAAATTTTTACTTATGTCGTTCTTACTGATAAAACCCGATTATTAGTGTGTCATAAGTAAAATGTGACGTTCTTCCTTTAAACAAAATGAATTATGATGTTATAACTTTTCAATGAGATTCGGTTTTGCTGAATAAAAATAAAGTCACCTTAAAGCCTTTGTAATTTTATTTAGAAGACAAAATATAGCTCCTAGTACAACAATTAATTTTATTGACACAAAATACGAACTTATGGAACAAATTATTATAACAAATCATAGATTCTAGTAGAATGGCTTATAAAATTTGGGAATGTGGTTTTTCTGCACTAATTCCAGAAGGTCTTGCTTTTTGTTGTCGACAATTTTTGGTTTTGAACGGAAAGCCCTTGTTAGTGTGATTGTGTCCTTTTTCTTTTTGTTGCGAATTATAGTGGCTTCTTAAAATTCGCCTTCGTATGACTTAAAAAAAAAAGAGATGTTGGTGACTCTCGCTCTAAACGAAGCACCTTAACTTCAGATATTTTTACTAGAGACATATTCAAAGGCCCTATTTCGGTTGCTAACGCTTTAATGTCAAAGAAATCTTCAAAACATAGTTCCGTAACATTAAATGGAGCACCAGATTTTTTAGCTGCACGAATTGAAGCGACAAATGACTCTGGCGTATACATGGGCCCACCTTTTAATTGTCGTTTTACTTGACGTTCAATAAGTGAGTCACCCTCATTTTGTGTATGTCCCTTAATCAAGAACTTGTGTGTTATGCTTTTAATATTAAGATGAGTTACTGCGTAAATATAGAGTGCAACCATAAATTTATTTTTCTGCTGACCCGCGTAGTTATCTGAATAAAAGATTACGTCTTGGTCACCATCTAAAGCTTTTTTATTTAAATACTGGAGGACGCAGGTACCTAATTCATTAATTCCTCTATGTCCATTTGATTCGTCCCAAACGAAACAATATCAGTCATTACTCTTGAGATTGTATATAGTAAAATTAAATACGTTTAGTTTGGATTTGTAATAGAAGACTGATACAACTCCCTTAGGTATTTGCATGACGGCTTGTAAGTCATACACCGCTACCAAAGCATCTGGGTTTTCTTTATCAATTTTCTTTTTATTTCTAGCCAATTTTTTTTCAACTAAATGTTGATGGTAATATTCCTTTAATTTTTCCTTATCCTCTCCTTTAGCGTTATCATACGACACGCAGGTTTCACACAAATCTTTTTTTGGGGTAAAAAATGAAATATTAAAATCTTCGGTGAATATTCTATTAAACATTATGTAGTCTATGAAGGGTAAATTTTTTTCTTTGCAATCATTTATGTAATCCTTATGTAGATCTATGATAGATTTACTGCCATCGATAAAAAGTTTGGACATATTGGCACGCGTATAGTGGCTTTCTACTTTGGGTATTTTTTCAATAAAATTTTGAACTTCTTCTTTTAGAGCTGGATCTATTCTTTTCCGTTTGCCATGCTTTCCTCGGAAATCTTCATCCACTAAAACGGTTGCCACTTTATTGCGCTTTTCTTGAACGGTACGAATATTACGGTCGTTAAGATCTAAGGTATTTTTAAAAAATACCTTGCATTATGATCTATCTAAATAATTTAAATAACAAATTGATCCAATGTGCTCAGTCCCCTATAAACTGACGTAACTGACAAATTTAATATTCGAAAAACCATTCATTAATATCAGCAATACGGACATAAGTAAAAATAATTCGTATTTCTATTTTGATTTAGCCTATTTTTTGTCTGCTATAGAGACATAATGTAGTATACTTCAGAAAACAAAGATAAAACGGAGAACAATTTTATTTGTAATACCATCTTAATGTAAATACTACAATAGTAAATAAGATATTTTTTTACAATATCGTCACAAATTGAAATAATACGGTGCTAATATTTATTTGCTTTTTCATGTATAACGACACAACCCCAAATACTATGTTGTGCATTTAAAAATATTGACCTGAAAAATGAATAATTCATTTTTAGCACCTGTTTTACTTACGTTAACTAATTGATTTATTTTTTACAGGTGCCGAAAAAGCGGGACATGAAGCGGAAATTCCCTTTATATTTAAATATGGCCCAGTCGGTGATTCTACGGATACGGCCGATGAAATCACTCAAAATAGAATGACTTCGTTTTGGACAAATTTTGCTAAATATATGTAAGTAAAATTCACAGAAGGTGGGAATAATTGGATTTACTTTATTTTTGATAGGATATAAGAGATAACTCTGATTTGTATTCTAAGAAATTTTAATATCAAGAAACAATATATTATATGTATATACCGTGCGAGCAAAAATTATTTGTAAATATTTAATAAACGTAGGGCTTGGTTTAGATCACAATGATATGGGGACGACATATCTAACCAAATCTAGGTTAAAATTTTGTCAAATTCATATTATGACATGATATACCAAACTAATGAGTAATAAAATAAGTAGACAAATACAAATTTATTTTTGTTGTTTACAAAATTAGCAAAGTAGGAATATACAGAAAGAAAAAGAAAAATAATTACATAAATTGCTGAAATTGGCCATTGATCTTCCCACTTCTTGGGACAGGCGTCTTATACAATTTGTTGGCGTATTTTGCATTATTTCACGAACGTTTGCAACAATTTCTTCTGTTTTTACAGATTGTCTTCCGGCTCCTTTTTTGTGTTGTATAGAACCTGTTTCCCTAAACACAGCCACGGTTCTTTTCAGGCAATGATAAACATTTCCAGCAATAAAAGCAACGTTAGGAAAATGTTCGTGAAAATTGTTCATGCACAAACCCGGATTGTTTTGCCACTCACCATTTACTCTAGCCCCGTTTCGAAAATACGCTTCAACCATGAATGTTTTGTGCTGTTCCGTAAAGCCCATTGTGTGAATTGTTCAAGAAATTGGAAAAATTAGCGATGATTCAAATTACTTGTAACGACTGTCAATGATGACGGAATAACTGATTGATTGTTAATTCAGGTAGTTACTGACACTCAACAGGTATTAAGCTCTACGGCTAAGCATTACGTCCTTAGATCCAAGGCCCTATTTGATGCAAATAATTTTTGCTCGCACGATAGAATAAGCATGATGGTATATAAACTATTTAAAGCATTACTTATTTTTTAGGACCCCGACACCAATTATTCCAGAGCAATTAGAATTATCAGATTACTTAGTATGGCCGACAATTACCCCAACAAACTTACAGTATTTAAACATAAACAATACATTGGAAGTTCGGTCAAATCTTAAGCGAGAATCATTTTCAGCGTGGGACAAGATTTATGAAACCTACGGAAAAAAGCCGTTCATCACTTATTGAGAACAATTATTTCACAAACCACAAAATCAAATATTTTGGAAATTAAAAATATTTTCTTAATAAAATTTAGTTGACTTATTGACACTTTATTTTAAACCTATAATAATTGTCTATTTAGGATGGTTTTAGATTAAAAAGCCTTTAGTGAGTTAGGTTGAACATCTTGAACCAACGACTGTAGAGCAAGATAGACATATTATCATTTTCTTTATCATAACAAGCCGACAAGACGTCAAATGCAAAGTTCCACCAGGTTTCTTGCGAATTCCATAATGAAACAACGTGAAAATATACACCAATTTTTACCCTAGCATAATACGCTGTTGCCTATGAATCCAAGAAATTACCCCTTCTGAGTTTTATATGAGCTTAAATTGACTCAATTTGTAATTATTGGGAATTTACCAGTGTCATGGCGGTGCATAATGCCGAATTCAGAAAAGACTATTCACTGTTGCCAATCAAAAATTTAAGTCAACAGTCAGAATATTAATTTGGTATGTTATTCCGAGTATTTCACATTGGTGTAGAGCCCGCAAAACTGCCTCCTAGCGGTAACAAGTGAAAATATGGAAGGTAAATCGCAATTTTGACATTTAAAATGTTAGGTTATTGTGTCAATATTATAATAAAATAATATTACAATAGTATACCAGCTATAGTGGATTTCACCTTAGTTTTTAATGCTTTGACGTCTCTCTTGTCAAACATATTAGCCAACATGTGATTTTAAAATCCCTAATTCTATAAACGGCTTTCAGGCACGGGCATTGGCTAGATTAACAAGAGATGGATATATAACTGACCGTATAGTTACATGTACATGACGAAGATGCACACTACAGAGTTCAATATGTTGCCCTTCAATGAGCTCAAACTCGTCAAAAGCACAGCATCGCTCGTATATGCCGTTAGTATGTGCATCTTTGTCTTACGCATTTGCTATCGCATATCTCTTTTCGTACTTCATTAATTCGATTGTCTCGTCGCGTTCTTTAAATATCACAGAGCCGCATTGGGACACATCGCGCACCGCGTGCATTCTGCTGTTAATTCTTGATCATTCGTGTTATTGTTTTTGGTATTTTTCAGACAGCATTTTGCTTATATTTTATGCGTTTTAGATTTTTTGGTTTCAAACTGCCGGACTGTGTGTATCTGTGACGTATTTCTTTTTATGCAAAAGTAATTAAATAATTATTAATGTCTCGGACGGTGACGACGACATCGACAGCTTGTCAAATGAAGACCAAAAATAATAGGGAACTTGCAACAAAATTAAACTTTAAAACCACAGTGAACCATTACGCTAAAATAAGTTTTACATACAGTTGTATTACAGAGTGCTTAAGGTATCTGTTCTGCAAACGCATGGACAAAAATCTTTTTTTGTAGTATCTACTTACATTATTTTTTCTTTATTCATTAAAAAAAAAATACCTTATTCGATAACATTACAAACTTTTGTTGTTTTATTATAAACCAACGAAAAGTTAGACCTATTGTAAACTTCAAACTCTTTAGACCCTAGTCTTAAGAACAAAATATCTACCCGTGATTAAGAAAATAAAAAAGTAAACAATAAGCTTTTAAATATAATATATAGATTTTTTCAACTTAACACTGCATGGTCTAAAATGAAATTAAAAAACAAAATAATTCTTTAATAAAAAACGTAGTTAATTATTGATGATACTAGATTCACGACTGCCCCTTGTATATTTTTTATTGTACTAAATTAAATGTGTGTTTTTACCAAAATAACAGCACTTTATTATATTATGAATAAAAATGAAATGAAATTGTTTTTCTGATATTCTATCCTATTTCCATTCCCCTTCAGTGTTTTTTTTTTGAAATATCTTAAAAATTGCTTAGGTAATTCTCGTTTCCATCCATAATTATTACAACTACAAATAAATTGACCCATGTTCACACATAATTTTTAAGTCCGGCCCTGTCCAATCCTTAAGTTCTGTAAAAAGAAATGTTATAAATGACATGTGTCAGCAGCGGCCATTAAAAACTAAGGTGAAATTCACTATAGCTGTTTGTTGGCATTTATAAACATAACCCAACTGCTCAAAAAGTTTGAATGCCCTTTAGATACGTACAATTTTTTTCGTGCGCAAACAAAAGTTAAGTTTTATAGGTGAAAAAATACATCCGAGCGCACGGCTCATCGGTCAGATACCTTTCCTCCCAGCAGTATTGGGCATGCGCACAAATCTATTGTTATCGGCCTGTCGTTCTTTAGCGACATGCTTAAAATACACCACAAAACCGGCTTGGCGCCATTTTTGTTGTGGTGTTTTAAGTTTTCTCTGTGGATTCCTTGTTGTTTATTGTGGGTGTTTAATATTTACAGATTTCTAGTTTTGTGTAGTTTAGTGAATTATGTTTGTGCTTTTAGTAACTCAGATACTCGGATTGGAATATGAACAATAACTAGTAACAGCCGTTGATTTTATTATACCTAAATAGGGGTAAAATACCGAGTATTTCGTATTTTCAGTAAGTATGGATTAGTGGTGTACCTTAATATAACTTTATTTTAATATGATCAATTTAAACACATTAAACTAGCCCTAGGCTACACAAACAAGGTATGAAAATAAAGAGAAACACACACCAAAACAGATTATCCTGATGCGTGTGTTGGTGTATTTTATTTGCAGCCCTGCAGTCTAATTAGGTATGCCTATTTTTCGGGCAATATATTGCTGCAAAAGGTTTAATAGACCCTTTTCTCTATACTCATATATAAAAGAAAAAAAATGTATTTATATTAATCCAAGGGTGAAAGCATTCCACAGGTCAAGTTCTCGGGCAAAAACTTTTTCAAATTCTTGAACAAGAAATTGTACTTGAAAATGTTTTACGCGTACTTAAGTTTTTGCCAAATTGTTAAAATCAATACAAGTTATATACCAACTTATATTTGACTTAACGTTAGGTTGCTGGTTTTGTTTGTTTTTATATTCGATTTTATAAGTTTTATGGTTTAATTGACTTGTTCTCTTCCTTTTTGAACTAAAAACACGACGACAAATGATTTTTAAACAAATTTTAGAAACAAACCCTTAAAAACAATTTTCGATCCTCAAAATCAGATGGGCTTGCTACTACTAAAAATGCCAGAAATCACTATCTTATTTCCCAACTTGATTAAAAATTCCAATTTTTTGGCAAGCATTTGGGGCAAATTTTATCTGTTTACCTACTCGTAAAAATAAATTAAAAATCAACTTTTAGAATTTCTTGAGCAAGAACTTAAATTTTAAACCCCGAATCTTTCGTGATTATTGTTTGCTTATCCGAAGGTAAATCTATGGACCGAATCGAAGAAAAATTTGACGGAAAAATAGGATTCGTGAATAACTTCACAAGAAATTGACGAATTAATTTGACATCAAAATTAGTCTTTTACATTATCAAAGTAAGCCTTGAGGTGACTTCATGAATAAATCCACAAAGAAGTTCTCAGTAAAGATCGCTTAACTGCGAAGTACAGGTATAGATAAGTAGCATAATTTTAGTAAATTATACTGGACTAAATAGAGAATTTTTGTTTCAATCATTCCACAGCGAACGTAACAATATAACATTAAATCTGAATCATTGTTTTTTTTTATCAAGGTTGAAGTTATAAAGTAGTTGAATAATCATATTATACTATCTAAATATTATAAAAATAGTTTTTAAATATGTTCGACATTAAATAATAAAATATAGGATAACTCTCAAACTACGATAACATTATCCTAATGTTACACTTATCGATAATAGCCAATTAAAAAGAATTTTGATACTAGTCCTATAATTATCCTAAATAATAATATTAATTTTAATAATTGATTTACTTTCTTCCGAAACTATTAATTATTTTTGGTTTAAAAATGGCGAAACTGACGTTATTTCAAATTGCTGCATTCCATTTGGGGGTAAGTAATTATTAGATTTATTCCCTTACTTTGGAAAGAGGTCTCATTGTACTCATTTGAATATTTTAACTCCTTGTGGTCATTTGTGCGGTAAGTTGAGTAAAAATGCTATAAAAATATTCTGGTCCTAGTTTGGGATGCACGAATATTCAAATACAGGGTATTCGGGAAAATGGAGGAAATCTCCCGCATATGAAAAGAACACGAAAAAATAATACTTTAAGTTTATATCAACTCTTTTCATCATCAAGTCTGCTCTTCGGAGATATAGGCTTCCAAAGACCTCCAATGAAAACAAGTGTTTTGCACATAATAATAATTATTGAACCACCTTTTATTATCCATTTTTTTTTTAATATGACGTATACCAGGTAAGACTAGCTGTGACACTCCTGACCCACATTTTTTACGATAAGAACTTTGTACAACGTTTTTTACATACGTTTAACTATTGACTAAGGATTAAGAAGTACTTTTCATTCGTGTTAGGTACTATTCCTAACCATTTTCGAAAAAACAACATTATATAGCAGTTAATCTTTAACTTTATATTGAAATTAAGTTCGTTGCTAGTTGAATATTTTATATAGGAAATAAGTTGTATATTTTATCGAAATACGCCAATTACAAGATGTAAATAAAATGACGTTTTTTCGAAAACGATTAATTTAAGCGACATGAATAACAAGTACTTGATTTGTAGTCAATAGTTAAAGGTATGTAAAAACGCTATCCAAAATTCTTATCATACAGGGCGTAAAAAAATGGGGTCATCATAAAAGTGTCATAGCTAGTTCGTGCTAGCAGCTGTAGGAATTCAAATAACTTTTTCTTGGATAGTAATTTGAAGGGTCTTACCTACCTGGTATTATTTTTAAAAAAATTGGAACTTGGTGGTTTAATAATTATGTGCATGAAATCTGATTCCATTGGAACTTGTTAAGAGTTTACATCTCCGAAAAGGAGGGCCATACGAAACATTTTTTTATAAACTTTTATTATTCTTTTTATGTGTTTTTTTTATATCCGGGAGATTTCCCGAATTTTCCCGAATATGGGAAGGAGGAGCACAGTGTTACACGGGGTACAGTGTTATATTCGGAATTATAAACTTACGCGAAGCAACACGGCGCTGGAATAATTGCCACTTCCAGGTAAGACTATTACCTTCAATTATCCGAACGCGTGGTAAAATGTGAATTGTTTGTACCACCCAAGTAAGTTTTTTATATTTTTTTTGTCAAAAAGTAAATTTTTTATACAGTTTTAAATTGTCTTGTATTTTTTGACAATAATATATCGTAAACTTTATGGTATCATGTTTAAGGAACATGTTTGTAGATTAGCATGCCATGTAAAACATAACCTAGAAAAATTTTGTTTCCTAAAAACTAGCATATTTTTGGTAAAAATGCGATCGGGGCACAGAGTTACACTATACTGGGGAAACGGTAATCAGATCAGAAATGTTAATTTTTCCTGTTGATTTGCACATATACTATAATGAATTAAAATAGTGTTTAATGTGTACACTTCTTTGTTATTTGATACTCATTTAAATATTCTGAATTGAAACAATTGAGTTTTTATTTTTTAAATCATTACATTTTGAGATTCTGTCTGAGTTTTGACTTGTTTTTTATTGTTTAGACTGATGTTTATTTTTTTACATGTTATTTTTTTGTATTTGAAAATGTTCTGAATAAAAAGAGCACTATTGGTAAAGGTAATCTAAACTTATTTGAAACGTTAACATTGTTATCCCCCTTGTGCAACAGAGTGCCCCGCTAGTGGGGCACAGTGTTACATTCGACACGTGTAGAGATAATTATTTTTTTATAAAAAACCTATGTATTTAGGGCAACAGACGCTCCGAAAATCAGTTGCTAAACATCACCAAATCTATGCAAAATTAAATTGCTATTTTAATTTGACAAATAAAAAAATGATTAATCGAAATGTTTTTTTTGTAACTCTGTGCCCCACCTTCCCCTACCCTGTACATGTTGCCTTTTCCGTGACTCAAACTGACAGATTAAATACTGTGCCATTTTTTTTTTTTTTTTTTTTTTTTTTTTTACGTCGGCCTTTTTCCGCAACGAGGCCAATCACCGACGCCAGGGAATTTCTCACACACTATCTGGTAATTTTGCCGAATCCCTCTTTGTCGAGGGTAGGGTTCTTTAACGTGCCAACATCCATGACACCGGGCCCACAGTTTAACGTCTCTTCCGAAAGACCTCTTAAACCAAATTCCAAATTTAACATATACGGTGCCGGCACCGGGAATGGAACCCGGCCTACGATCTATGAGGCCGCTGCGCTGATCACTAGACCACAACGTCGACACTGTGCCATTTTCTTTTCTTGTGCGTAATGTCTGAAGATCTTGTTGTATGAGTTTGAATTGGTGGATATAGTTTTTTACAGCAATAAATAAAAAATCTGTGGTGGTCCTCAGCTGGTGTCTACTAATCAGAAGCAGCTGTTTTAGGCCCTGGCCTTCTATTAGAAATTTATTGTGGTTTAATGGTTCTTGATTCACCGCCCTATGTTGTCGGTTTTTTAAACACTTGGTAGCAAATTTATCTGCTTTTTCGTTTCCAGCTATCTTGTCCTGGTATACTTACTGCAGCTTTACTTATTTTCTTTTCCACGGCCTTTATAGTTTCCTTTTATATCAGTACTAGCGTGTATCCGGCATGCGTTGCAACCCGCTGGTATAAATACAAAACCCGAACAAACCCAATATATTAGTACCCGGCATGCCACTTTCTGAAATTGGACCCGTGCGAAGCCGGGGCGGGTCGCTAATTATACATAAAAACCTTCCTCTTGAATCACTCTATCTATTTAAAAAAACCGCTTCAAAATCCGTTGCTTAGTTTTAAAGATTTAAGCATATATAGGTAGATAGGGACGGACGGACAGACAGCGAGAGCGACTTTGTTTTATACTATGTTAAGATTAAGATACATGGTAATGCGTTAAGAGTTGCGTGATTGTCAAAGTGTAAGTGGATCTGTTAATTGGAGTAAGCCTTCTATGTATTATAAACAATATTAGATGGCTTCCTGCAAAAAATACTGTTTAAAACTGACTCTAAGGAAAGTAAGTATTTTCCTCTGATCTTACCAATTGTATTCGGTTTAGTTTTCGAACCTTTTGTTTATCAGATTCTTATTCCATGAATAGTATGACAGTTTGTTGTCGACACGCTTCGAGCGTCAAGTGCAGTCGCAAAGTGTATGCTATAACCAAAGCATGGGATCATGTAATCCGATCTCATTTTTATCTCGGGTTCCCTTATAATCTCACATAAAAAGTTCACTATTCGCGAAGTCAACTATAAAGGCGATAAAGTTTCAGTCTTAACTTTTCTTTGATGATGTAAAGGATGCTCATCATTTGTGAAGGTTGAGGTCGGCTTCGTGGCCGTCCTAATGCTTAAAGATGATTTTATAGACTCCCTTACTTAAGATTTGTGGTCTCTTGGGCCATCAGAGCTGCATACATAATATGTGGGTCTAAACATGTAGGTGTTTAGCCAGTGTCTTGTGTGAAGGTATCCAAAGTATCTATGCCTTGCAGTACATTTGTCTAGTTAGCGGTAACTTTACGGTTACTATCGATCTAGGGATAATTTTTTGTACATGTTTATCCCAAGTCAGGCTAATATCAAAGGTTAACCCCAATGTTGCTGTCTTTTTGACAGTGAGTGAAAGTTTAGGAATATAAGCGAGTTGTTTGTCAAGCCAACTTACTGCATGAATTTATGAAAAACTTAGGAGAACTGATAAATAATTTTTTTTATTGATACCCTATTTCGCTTATTTAAAGTACGCCTCAGCGTGTTTAAATCCCACTTTCAAAAACGCGCGTGTTTTAAAGTTACCATAGCAACATCAACAACCCGTGAAACGTGAAGTCTAAATATGTCAACTTTTTAATTATTGATTTGACAGAATTACCTTTTAACGTCAAATAAAATATTTTTTTAAGCAACACAATCAATGTCAACGGTGACAACAATGAATCTTATGTGGCAGATTGGAAGTTATTTTTGGTTCTCCTCATTTTCATGACAACGACAGGTATATCACATCACGAATTCGACCATTTCACTTATTTGCTAAGTTATTATTTCCATTTTTGTAATATAAATACCAATAAGTGTACCAATAAAAAAAAATAATGTAAAGTATTCGTTGATAACTGGTCTTTAAAACACTTGCTCTATTTCAAGCACTCCGGCTGCGCCGTCGTGCTTGCAAAATAGCGCGTGTTTTAAAGACCTTAATATCCACTTATAAGTGGATAGTAAAGTATATATACTTTAATATACTATTTAGATCTTTATGTAAATTTGATAATATACGATAAAAAACTATTATGTTAAAAGGAAAGAAAAACACAAAGTCTTCCTCCACAAAATTTAATAAAATAAAATTCTTAGTTCAAGGGTCTCTACATGTTCATCCTCAGTTCATCAAAGTCAAAAAGTTTTTTTCGAAATTTTTTTTTGAAAATGTTTAACTTTTTAATCGACTTTATTGTTTTCAAATTAACCTCTCGCGGGATTACTGAGGTTTAATCCACAGTACCCCAAAAATGTTTTTTACTACTTAATAATATTATTGTGATAGGTAGTACAATTTTACCCTCATAATGTCTTAAAGACATATGTTCGGTAAGTTTTTTAAAAAAAATTTTTAAATAATCTTCGACACTTTTTTAGAAAGGTTTTTCTTCTTCCCCATTTTATTTGGTTGGTTTGCACCCTCTTTAATAACGTTTTTTAATACTCAGTATGGTTTAACCATTATCAATTTTCTTCATATCATGTTTCTTCTACACTTCAATTTTTAAGTACATAAAAGCTCCATTATTCTAATTTTCAATTTTCTCTTTTGCTAACATCAGCATAAAATAAAAAAATTTCTGTCTCCTGAGGATGAACGTTTCTACGTTCGAAACATGTAGAGATCCTTGAACTAAGAATTTTATTCTATTAAATTTTGTGGAGGAAGAATTTGTGTTTTTCTTTCCTTTTAATACTTTCAACTCCACTTTAAGTATGGACTATTTCTTCATATTTATTATGTAATTATTTACTATCTTTTCATAACTGTCTGTTTAGGTGCAAGGTTCACAAATATATTTTAATTTTAGCTTTCATTATCAGCATCAATTGCAAATGATCTAGTGATAACATTACCAGACGGTCAGATTAAGGGAACGACTTACGTTACTCAAAATAACAAATCGTATTATGGATTTCGAGGAATACCTTACGCCAGTCCACCGACAGGAACTTTAAGATTTGAGGTCAATGAAAATTAATAATTACCAATGATATTGTAAATAATAAAATATAATTTATCGTAAGAGTGTTCAATTTCTGCTCATATTTGACTCATATTTTTAGACTCCTCAGAAACCCATTCCTTGGACAGGCGTATTGGATGCAACTAATGATGGAAAATCATGTATATCTACTGAATATTGGACAAACTGGGAAGGTGAAAGCGAAGACTGCTTATTTATTAATGTGTATTCTCCTGTCGTAACGGTAAATTATTAAGATAATAATAATAATAATAATAATAATAATAATAATAATAATTATAATAATAATAATAATAATAATAAGAATAAGAATAAGAACCAATGTATAACAATATAATATAATGGGCGAGGTTCCGTTCGTCGTGTCTATGTCGTAGGCTAATGGTAGTTTTAGGCAAATGGCATTTGTCTAGGCAAATGGTATATTAAAAGGTATATCGGCAACCGGTTTGTTCGTAATTACCCAGAGCATTTTTTTTTTAATTTAATTATCATTTTATGAAATATTATGAAATTAATTGGATTTAAAAAAAAATGCTCTGGTAACAACGAACAAACCGGTTGCCGATATACCTTTTAGACGGAATGCATATATCATTTGCCTAGACAAATGCCATTTGCCTAAAATTTCCATTAGCCTACGACATCTACATTACTGCAGCATGACGTCTGTTCAACTAACCTAAAAGAATATAAATAAAAATAAAATAAAATAAAATAAAAATATCAGAAAATAACATTTGGTGAGCAAATCACAGAGAAACAATAATGAATGTATAATATTATATATTAATATATAGGTAGGTATTCTAGTCACAGTCCGTAGCAAATATTAAACAGTCCTATTACTTTACGCGCAAAATTTTTTATAAACAAACCTTTTAAAATTAAGTCTTGACATACTGAGAACATCATCGGGATATGTATTAATAATTTTTACAATATTATAAGAGAAACATGGTTAAAAAGTTGTGTTTTATGTTGTGGCATTGTTAGCTTACCCTTAAACTAATATTAATATTATGTACATCTGTGCGAAACCTAATTTTTTTATAGAGATAAACAGGATATTGGCATTGTAATATGGCATGTTAGTGACATGTCATATGAAAATAGCGTCTCTGGTGCATGTTTAACCAAATATTTTTCCTGATTTTGTGGGTAATATGTTTGCGTTTTTTAATGCCAAAAATAAGTCGTAGGCAAGAATTTTGAACTTTTTGAATACGTCGCGCTTTCATATCAGTGAAATACGGACCATAAACGCCATCGCAGTAATTAAAGTGGGAAAGGACAAGAGAGTCACATAACATTGACTTGATATTTCTATTAAGAACTTGTCGATGCTGGTAAATACCTTTTAAATTACAATACGCTTTTTGGATGCATCTATTTATATGAGTTGTAAACCTTAATTCATTGTCAATATAAAGACCTAGATTTTTCACTACAGAACTGAATTTAACACTATGACCTTAAATATTAATTTCTTGGCTATACTATCAATAAACCGCTCTCCCTCCACCCGACCCCCAAAAACCATGGCGACTGTTTTATCAAGGTTTAATTTTAAAAAATGCTTATTACTAAAATCAATAACATTTTCCAAATCAAAGTTTAAGGCGGCTACCGCTTGCGTAGCTTCGTCTGAATAAAAGGACAATAGCATCTGGGTATCATCAGCATAAAAGTGATCACTACACGATATAAAGGACAAAGGAGAACGGAAAGTGTAAAATACAAATAACCTTGGTCCTAGGATGGAGCCTTGGACACATTTAAGTAGTCTGAGTCGTTACCATTAACAGATTTGATACTGCTTGCCGTCTTTCCTGTAGATAATTTGTCATTAGCTCTGATGCTTGGGCATCAAATCCAACATGATTGTACAATAATTGTACATAACTCTTAAAATGTCATGATTCAGGGTATCAAAGGCTTTAGATACTAACAGAACCAAAATTGTTAATTTGCCCTTATCTACGCTACCTATTATATCATCTGTAATATTCATTAGAGCCGTATTGCATCCAAGACCTTTCTTAAAACCAGATTCAGTATATGGAATGATTTTATTGTCCGTAAAATATGATTGCAATTGAGCATCAAGAAGTTTCTCAAAAACTTTAGATAGAGTGGGAAGAATGCTGATGGGGCGCAGATCGTTTAGGCTTAAGGAGTTGGTGACCTTGGGCAATGGTATCAAACGTGCTTTTTTCCACATGCTATGAAAAACCGAGCAAGATATGCCTGGAAAAAACGACGAATTATAATATATCTAATTACATTATTTAAGTTACTAAAGAAAAAGAGTCATTAAGTCAGCTTTCTTTTTAAATAAATCGAGTCAACACTAGATTTAATGAAGTCTTTTATCTGGATTTTAACAGTAGAAATCTGTTCAAGAACTCATAAATTTATCAAATTTGTAACTTGTTTAATAAGTATGCGTCTAACATTAACACTAACATATACTGCCAGTTTAAATAAATTTAAGAAATTATTGGATAGCAGGTTAAGTGTAAAATAGTATATCTTGATAGTATTAATAATACCTACATTGTAGACTTTAACTGTTAATGGCTGTTGATACTTGAATGAACAAAAATACATATTTATATATCCGTACAAAACTGACTGTTGACTAAAGTTTTGGCCACAAACTTACTAATTTTTAAAATTTATTTGAACTTTAAAAAAAATTTTACTTAGTATAATATTTTTTCTGAAAAATTTAAACGGGTTTTAAGATACATCTCGCTTCCTCTCCGATAAATGTCAAATTTATATATTGATGATAATTTTAGACAACTGAACTACTACCAGTTATGTTTTGGATCTACGGTGGCGGTTTTTTAACCGGCAGTGGTTCCAAACTAATCTTCGGACCAGATTTTCTAATCGAAGAAAACGTTATTGTGGTCACCTTTAATTATAGAGTGGGACCTTTTGGATTCTTATCCACCGGAGATACGTCTATTCGGGGTAATGCTGGTCTTAAAGATCAACGATTAGCTTTAAAATGGACCCATGAAAATATTGTATTTTTTGGTGGAGATCCAGATAAGATAACAATTTTTGGACAAAGTGCTGGTGGCGCATCTGTAGGATTTCATATGATAAGCAAGAAATCAACAGGTATAGTTAACATTTTATAAAGATTATTAAGACGCTTAACAAAATTTAAAAGATTTTTAAACATCATCTTTAGATTGTTGATAGATTTGTAAAACATTCTTTGTGTGGCTTTAACTACTCCGAATGTTTAGTCACTATGGAATATATTTCAACCTGAATACTTATTTAAAACGTTCTATAGTATAGCGTTTCTTAGGTCAATTTAATGACATAAAACAGTATGAAACTCCTAACCATAGGCGTCCCAAACAAATAATTAAAATGCGTATACACACTAATAAGTTTGTTTAACATTAGGTGTTTGTACATACTACACTTTATAAACCCACTGTATATATAATAATATTATATTAAAATAATAAATATAAGGTAACTCAAAGATTCTATACACAAAACTAAAACCAGAAAAATAAACCTGACACGGCACGACACTGCTCAGAAAATGCTTTAATTTTTTTACCAGAACTCCATTCTCGGACCATTCCCCGGCCCGTCCATAAGTTCCAAATCACGTATATTTTATCTTCGTCTCTTCCACGCCATCCGCGGTCACTGGCCTATCTCTGTCTGACAGAATCGATCGTTAAACGGGCTGGGGACCGCATCTGCTATACCAGCTGCAGGTAGCTGGCGCTTATCACCCCTGACAGCGTGCATAAATTGTGAACGGTTGTCAGTTCTAACAAATTTTCTGGTTTGTTAATATATTATGTATAAGTATACGAGAAACAAGGGTTTGTTAATTATTAGTTGTTTTTAAACACTGAAAACACTTTTTGTCTTGACTTCAGTTATATCGTTTCTTAAGGACTAAAGAATGTATTATTATAACAATGAATGGGTTGTTATTTTTTCTGTCACACTCAAAACTCCTCGATTTAAAGTATATTTGCAAACTAGCTTTCAAAGAAAGTTACTGACTAACAATTGAATACTGATATAAATGAAACATCTTTAATAAAAAAAACTTAAAGAATTGAAGAAGAAAGATCTGACAACCCTGGTTCTGAGGTCGGTCTCTTCGAGACTGTTTACCGCCGTATGGAATGATTGGAATGTCCTCAAACTGAGTTTGGATAAATTATACCTAGACATGGGTGGGAATCTGTTTTGTTTAAGTCAGTGACGGCTGGTGATAATTGAAACAGATTCCCGTGATTGTTTCGGCCCGACTTTTGCTACGGCGCGCTGTATCTTAACATAGTATAAAACAAAGTCGCTATCGCCCGTCTGTCCCTATACCCTTATATGTGCTTAAATCTTTAAAACTACGCAACGGATTTTGAAGCGTTTTTTTTTTAATAGATAGAGTGATTAAAGAGGAAGGTTTTATGTATAATTAGCGATCCGCCCCGGCTTCGCACGGGTGCAATTTCAGAAAGTGGCATGCCGGGTACTAATATATCGGGTTTGTTCGGGTTTGTATTTATACCAGCGGGTTGCAACGCATGCCGGGTACACGCTAGTTCTTGGATAAATTTGACTATATAAAGTGTAGTATTTTTATATTATTAGATAGAAGTTAATTCTATATGTTCCGGGTAAGTCAACGATTGCGCGGAGCAAATTTATGCCTTGAAGTTAAGGTTTTTCGATAATGAACTTTTGTATGAAGGTATGGTTGGATATGTCGCACATTTTAAAAATATTTTGAATTATTCATGGTGCGCCCAAAAAGTAGGGTGTCATAAAGTTGCATTTTTTTAAATGGGACACCCTATATTTGAATACATTCATTAATTCTACGTGTTATTTCATACATTTTTATAAATGGTTTAATATACGAAAAAGTTGTAGTTTTTAAGATAATTCGACTTATAATGAAAATTTTGCATTTGCAAGCATCTCGTTGTTGTGCAAATGCTACTTAAATTTTGACACTAAGCGATTCATAATTTTTAAACTAACTAAATAAAGTCAAAAATACATATTCACTATGACATATTTGACGTCTTATTTACAGGTTGTTTACTTTCTAGGACATAATCAGAAAACTTCTAATTGAAAAATATCACTTTTATTAAATGGAACACCCTATATATTTTTCTGTAATCTTACACATCGTCATAAACTCTTCACCTTTCATGAAGAACGTTTGATCCCTATCTCCAATAGTTTTTGAAATATTTTGATTTTTTGAAATTTAATGTCCTCGTTATAGCATTTTTTGTCAATGGATCACAATAGCCTTGGAAATAAATAAAAATAATGGCAGTGGATGACACATTAAGAATCAGATCAATGTAAAAATTAAGCCTTTTTACTGCAAAGTTTATTGTCCAGTCATTTTATAAGTTGGTACTCAAAATGAATTTTTCAAAAAATTAATTAATCGATATGATTTATGTTTTGGGCGAGGCGGGTAAAGAGTGTCTTTTTGCTTAATAACTATCCAGGATGAAATATCCCGAGCGGCGAACATCCAGTCCTCGAAGTTTTCAAAATTTAATGGAAATGTTTGATTCCAACAGGCGTGATCCATTGACAAAAAATGCTATAACGAGGACATTAAATCTCGAAATATCAAATTATTTCAAAAACTATTAGAGATAGTGATAGGACGTTCTTCACAAAAGTTGATGATTATGACGAGCTATAAGATGACAGAAAAATATATAGGGTGTTCCATTTAATAAAAGTGATATTTTTCAATTAGAAGTTTTCTGACTTTGGTCCTAGAAAGTAAACACCCTGTAAATGAATCGTTAAATATTTCATGGTGAATACACATTTTTGACTTTATTTAGTAAGTTTAAAAATTATGAATCGCTTGATGTCAAAATTTAAGTGGCATTTTCACAACAACGAGATGCTTGCAAATGCAAAATTTTCATTATGATTCGAATTATCTTAAAAACTATAACTTGTTCGTATATTAAACCATTAATAAAAATGTATGAAATAACACGTAGAATTAATAAATGTATTCAAATATAGGATGTCCCATTTAAAAAAATGTAACTTTATGACACCCTACTTTTTGGGAGCATCCTGTATAATTCAAAATATTTTAAAATGTGCTAGATATCCAACCATACCTTCATACAAAAGCTCATTATCAAAAAATCCTATCTTCAAGGCCTAAAATAACTCCGCGCAATCGTTGACTCACCCGGTACGTTCCATATTATAGAAATCTGTCAAAACGAATGCCAACAATTTCTGCTGCAACTGTGTTGCTTGTTAGTTTCGTTATAAGCTTGTAACGTTAACATGTTGTTAAATTATTTTGTTTTATTTTAGGTTTATTTAGAGCAGCGATTCTGGAAAGTGCATCAGCAATAAATTATTGGTCAATAGATCGTGATCCGAAATCTTATGCATTTTTACTAGCCGATGCAATAGGAGGTGGTAGTTTTAATGGAACTGACACCCAGCAGCTAAAGATACTATTCCAAGAAAAATCAGTTCAGGAAATAATGAATGCATCTATTTCATTAAATTTAAAGGTATAAACTAAACTTATAACAGATACGTATAGATACATTATTTATTATTTTGTCAGATCCATTCCTAGACGTATTTCGCCATATCGTGATTCATTCAGTAACGCTAGAATAGTAATAGTTGCTATTTACGGTTATGATGTTATTTTGCAACTGTTATTTTTAATAATAAACACTTACTGTTATCTATAAAAATAAATAAAGATCATTTGTAATGTCGTTCTGAGGCAGTAAATGCCTCAGTGCAAGAACCGCGCGACTAGTTTAATGAATCGAACGCACACTGGGGCATAAAGTTGGCCATGAAGTTGCAGACTTTATGAATTACTTTTTAAAGGCATTTTTTATATTAATTGATTTGTTGGAATGAAATTGAGGTGTCCAGCTATTCTGCGTTATTTTAAAGAAATCTATCTTGTATTATGTTTGCTTTTACTTATCGAGATTTATATTCTGACTTGAAATGATCTTAATTGCTTCTTTAAAATAATATTCACTCTTTGTCCGTTTTTTAATCACTATTTTCAATCGCTAATTTCCGAAGTTTTCATAATTTCAAAAGGTTCTCTTCTCGATATAAACATTGAATTGAAAGAAGTGTATAAAATACGAGGCAAAACGTTAAAAATCAAATTATATTTAAGGTAACTAGCCCCAAAACAAAATGAAAACACGCATAAAGTAGCAAAAAATTAATAAGGTTCTAAAATAATCAATAACTATACTTTAGAAAAAAATCATAACCAAATCATGAACTGCCTTTTAACATAATTAACACTCTATATGTACAGCGTGTCCAGAGAAGTTCTAGACATATGGGAATTTTCTTTATTGTTGATTTTAAGAAAAAAAGTTATTCTGCTTGATGCGCAAATATTATTGACATATCAAATCTTAATATATCATGTACAGGGCGGCAAAAAATACAGAAACACAGAATTACGTTAAGAGGGAAGTACCCTCAATTTTTATTTTAGCGCAAATTGATATAAGAAAATTTTACTAAGGACTACAAAACGCGGTCAGATACAATTTTTTAATTTACAGGGTACCATCAAAATATTTTTTATTTTATTTCTTTAATTTTTACCTGTAACAATTTCGCAACAACTATGTGCAATACTATAGTAACGAATATTGACATGAAAAATAATTTAATATTTTTTGATTTATGAACAAGAGATTTTTTGATGGTACCCTGTAAATTAAAATATTTTAACGAAAAATTGTATCTGACAGCGTTTTGTAGTCCTTAGTAAAATTTTCTTATAATAATTTGCTCTAAAATAAAAATCTAGGGTACTTCCCTCTTAACGTAATTCTGTGTTTCTATATTTTTTTGCCGCCCTGTACATGATATATTAAGTTTTGATATGTCAATATTATTTGCGCATCAAGCAGAACTTTTTATATTAAAGAATAACTTTTTTTCGTAAAATCAATAATAAAGAAAATTCCCATATGTCTAGAACTTCTCTGGACAGGCTGTATATTCCTAAATTGCCATTTTTCTCTGCATATTATGTTTCTAACACTTTTTTGAAGTAATACATTATTGAACTTGACAAATCCATAATAAAATCTGATAATAATTTAAGGAGAATAGCTTAAACGCAGCTCAAAAGCAAGTAGAAAACAAGGGAATAAAAACGTACAGGCATGGTTCCTAAATAACTGTATTAAACCGAAGGGCCTGAAAGGTACCTAAGCGGTATAGCAACTATCTTACCTATTTTGTAATAAGGGATAGTTTTCTACGTCTAACCCTAATACTAGCAAATGCGTACGTGTGATTTTAAATATCGGATTATTGACAAGTTTCATAGCCCCAGTGTGAGTCGGTGAGTTATTATTACACAAAAATTTAACTGTTCCATACCCATAATTTTTGTCAGTGACTCATCTATTTATGGGAAGCAGTAAAGATTAAATGACACAATCAAATTTATTATTGCTTTGCATCTTATATCAAACATACCTTCCAATTAATAAATTTTGCCGCGACGCGGCGTTGTCTTTCATCAGGGATGTGAAACATCAATCAGCTGATTAAATTTAAAACAACATGGTAAATCTAATGAACCTATACTACTTTAATTCTAAGCGCAGATAAAAGAATTTTACAACAGATATTTAAGCACATACATGCATTGGTTGACCACTCGAACAGCTATAATAATTCGATCCATCCAAAATGTTGTTTACATTTAATGCATTATAACTTTTTTTCCGTGATCCGATTTAAATTATTATTTTTTCAATTGTAGATACATGCTTCAGCTTTAATTAGATTTTTTCCGTTTTTTAAAAAGCTGTATACTTGGTGAAATATACAGGGGAATAGAAAGTACGTTTTTTTTTTTTTAAGTTTGTAACACCCTGTAGAGTAATTTTGCAATATTAACTCTAATAAAGAAGCAAATATGCGAAGTATAATCTATTTCTAATAGATTTCTTTTTTATTTGGCTTGGTATCTTTCTTGGTTCAAGAGATACGATTTTTTTTAAGAAAACACTACACATTTTATTAAAAGTTAATTTTAACATTTTTTACAAAATATTTTTAATTTAAAAAAATAATATATCTAGCGGTAAAGAACTAAAAAAACATCAATAACGGGTATTACTACCCCGAGCACGAGCAACTGCCTCCATTCGCCTTGGCATTCCTTGAATGAGGTGTCTGACAGTGTTGCCAGGTCGAAAATTATTTTTCCCTAGATAATTTCTTAAAAATTCCCCAGATTCCTCAGATTTTCCCCAGATCTTTTAATTTGAAGAAAAAAGTAGTGATGGGAAAAATCGGGTTATTTTAATAATCGACTTCCGAGTATTTCAGTTAAAAAGTTCGGCAAAGTAGTACAAGAAAGGGTTTTTAAAAAAGAGGTCGCCACTTCCGTAAAGCAACTAGTTTGTGTAGCCGCAATGACTGATTGGTCATTTCTGAATTATTAGAGTTGCGCCGCAGGTTCGACTTCTAAAAAAAAAAAAGGTCGCCAGTTCCGTAAAGTAACACCGGTGCATCCGCGTGTAAGTGTGATAAAAAATTGTTGTTATTTTTTACAAATATCAAAATCAAAACAAAAAAAAAATCCCTAAATCATACAAAATTTCCCTTTTTCCCTACTGATTGCAGATTTTCCCCAGATTTAGGGAAATTTCCCCAGCAATGGCAACAGTGGTGTCTGATCTGATTTTGATCGATTTGACCCCATATTTCGATTAGTGCTTCTTTTAACTGTTCTTCATTGTTATTCATAACCGGAACTCGTTTTCGAATATTTCTACCCAACTACCCATCATGTCCCACTGTCCCAGACATGCTCTATGGGGTTAAGGTCTGGGCTAAGTGACGGCCAGTCCATTTTTCGTAAGTCTTCTAAATATTGTGTAACAATTATTGCAGTGTGAGGATAAGCATTATCTGGCATCAGTATAAAGTTATTTTCTATAAAGGGTGCAAAAGGAACGGCGTGTGGTGCTAAAATATCCTGAATATATTGATCAGCCGTCATGGTTCCTCCATTAACCATTACTAACTCAGTTCGAGCTTTCATATTTATGCCGCCCCACACCATTACAGAACCGCCACCAAAACTGTGTATTGTAGAGAAATGGTTTTGTAAAAAGCGCTCACCTGATCTACGATATATTCTCTGACGACTATCTGGAGATCGTTGTTTTACAAAGCCATAGCACCCTTTGTTTTATATTTTTATTTAAAATTAAAATATTTTAATAAAATGTGTAGTGTTTTCCTAAAATCTTCGTATCTCTTGAACCGAGAAAGATATCGAGCCAAATAAGAAAGCTATCTGTTACGAATAGATTAAACTTTGCAAATTTGCTTCTTTATTAGAGTTAATGTTTCAAAATCACTCTACAGGGTGTTACAAACTTAAAGGGAAAAACATACTTTTTATTCCCCTGTATTTCACCAAGTATACAGCTTTTTAAAAAATGGAAAAAATGTAATTAAAGCTGAAGCATGTATCTACAATTAAAAAAAATCATTTAAATCGGATCACGGGAAAAAAGGTACCGTACTGAACAACATTTTGTTCGAATCGAATTTAAAGTCGGTGAGTGTATTTCAACTCATTGTTTTATTAAAGGTTTTTGTCTTTAAATGTGTGTAAGTGTTATGGTGTCGTTTATTTATTTTTAATTATATTATATCAGTTAAAAAAAAAGTTTTTATAGGTAACTGAAAATTAATTAATCTATTAAATGGATTATTTTGCTGTTAGAATTTCAAAAATACCCCTCACCCTCACACTGGAATTATTTTCCCTGGCGTCGTACAAACCTCGGCTGTCTCTACGAAAGAGATGTGTCACTGACAGAAATATTGAACCAATAGTAAGTATAGGAGGGGAGACTTATAATTTGAAAAATTAAATTATCATTAATTGAAACTTATTATGTTTTTATTTTTTTATATATAGAGACAAGTGTGGCCAGTATTGGAAGTTGAGGACGAAGAAGCATTTATTTCTGAATCTCCATACGAGTTACTTAGAACTGGAAAATTTAACCAAGTTCCAATATTAACTGGCATCTGTTCTGAAGAATCCCTTTTCTTCCTTGAAAGTATGTATGCGGTAGCTAAATTATAGGTAAAAAATTCACATATCTTGCATCTAACGCAAGTATCATAGGCGTATTGAAAATACCTACCAGTGGCGAGAAGGAAACCATTATGTCACAGCATAGATTACTCCTATCTGTGAGTATGTAACGTGCCGCTATCACGCGTTATTATGACGGCATGGATGCTCCGATTTAGTTTCAAATAATAATTAAATTATTATACTTAGAAATGTGTAAATTATACTTAGAAATGTGTAAATTTGACTGTTTTGTTAAAATAAAAAATATAGGATAATCTGTATATTAGTACATATTGAAGAGAGCTCAAAACCACCTTTTCAAAAATAGCGACAAAATTAGTTCTTTAGCCATTTACCTGCTGGTCCTTGTACTCTTTGTTCATGAAATGTCTAAATCTTAAGTCGGCTATGAAATGTTTTGGATTGGTATATCCATTCTCCCCCGACTTTCTGTGTAATACGCCAAGACCGCCGCGCTATTTCGCTTTGTTTCAGCGACATTCACTGTTTATTTTTTTTCAATTTTATCGAAATTAAAACAATCAAAAATGCGGTTACCATGATATCGACTAATATGGACACCTGAAAATTTTAAAAATTACGAAAACATTATCTGATATTAATGAAATTTAGACGAATAAAATTTATTTGCACTGTCGTAGATTAAATTTTGAATGATACACGTTCGATATGAACTTTGTTAATGAAACTTGTGCAATTAAACCACTTGGCTAACGCCTCGTGGTTTAACGATGCACACGTTTCATTAGTGTTCATCGAAATAGTATCATTAATAACTATCTACTAACTGTTCTCAGACTTCTACCGGCCAGATTATCTTAATATCAACAAATATAATAATAAATGCGAAACCCAAAACAAAACAATATTAATACTCAACAGATGATGTCATCGATCCTGTGCTGCTCGGATGTTTGTTTAGACTTCACCGCCGTATTATTTATGTGCATGTCGCATGTCGCGTTCATTTTTCATAAAATATACCCGTATATACGCACCCAGTAGTATTTTCAATAATACAAACTTATAAATATACTAAATAAGTGTTTATTTGAATTTTAGATCTAGAATATGCGGCTCAGATAGCCTATTGGTATGAGTCGATCCCTGGTAGATTAATTCCAACAGATCTTCGATCTAACTCTAGTGATGATGAGTCAGTTACTAAATCTGTTAAAGAAATTTATCTTAAAAATGGAGAGAACTTTACTAGTAATTTGGTTGCTTTTGCAAACGTAAGTAGAAATTAGTACCGTTTGTGGTTTTTAAACTGTCTTTATCCTAATGTTTCTTCTTCTTTAAGTGCCAAACTTATTGGACCCTTTTGGGGAATCTCAGTTGTTGTAGTAAAAAAATAAGGTATTTTTTTTCAAAATTTAAAAAATACTTACTCAGGCCACAACTCACAACAAGGAGGTGGTTGCATGTCAAGTTGCATCCGCCCTTCCCACCTTTAAATGTAATTAATTATTTTTTACTTTTTTATCATTATACCTAATACTGTTTTTTTTATTTTTAAACGAAAGTAAATTTTGTCTTGCTTCACTTTAACTATAATAAAACATTTCCCTAAAGATTGACTATATTCTTTACTAAGCGTTAGTGCTATAATCTTTACAGCTTGGGTGTGACATGGGAAAACCTATTTTAATTAGGGATTTATTCTTAATAGCTGCCATGAAATCCACACGATTGATATTCCTTGTTAGTGGAGGCTCTGTAATATAGCATCTGCGCTAATCTATGCATTCAGTATAATTTTTGGCGTTCCAGTTTATATGGTGTATTTTAAATATTCGCAGCTTTCGTAGTGGTTTTACTCTAGCCTTTAATATGCGCCGTATACCAAGTTCACCTACGTGTCTCATCGACAATCATAACTACCAACATATTTTCCGGGTAGCCAAAATATTCACTAGTTGTAATTACTTTATCGATGATTCTTCTTACTTCCTTTGGAATGTCTCATGACTTTGACTGAATGGTAAATCATAAATATACAGGGTGATCCTTAAACACATCAAGAAAATCTAGGATATGATTCCTGGCATCAATTAAAGTTGAAAAGTTCATATGGACTTATGCCCTAAAATGCTTACCCTCTAAGAGACAGGGTGTTAAAATATTTTTAAAAAATATTTATTTTAGTTAAATTTCGAAAATTTTTAAAGATACGGTATTAAAAATTCGTGCTTATCTATTTTGGATCAAACTACACCTTTTCATTAAATAAGGTTTTGCTTCCTTCCACCAGTGGCGTGCTTACCATATACCATCAATATTGTTTTGGTGAAAATATTTGATACGCCACTGATTTTTTTAACTCTGATGCATTGTTATGCATTATTGATACAAGCTGAACAAGAGTTGTCTCTGCTATGTTTTTGAAAAAAGCAGTAGATTTAAAGATAACTCTGATGCCGTATGGGACAAAATTAAGTTTTTTTTTATTTTTTCCATTTATCTTTAAATCTACTGCTTTTTTCAAAAACATAGTAGAGACAACTCTTGTTCAGCTTGTATCAATAATGCATAGAAATGCATCAGAGTTAAAAAAATCAGTGGCGTATCAAATATTTTCACCAAAACAATATTGATGGTATCTGGTACGTACGCCACTGGTGGAAGGAAGCAAAACCTTTTTTAATGAAAAGGTGCAGTTTGATCCAAAATAGATAAGCACGAAATTTCAATACTGTATCTTTAAGGATTTTCGAAATTTAACTAAAATAAATATTTAAAAAAAAATATTTTAACACCCTGTATCTTAGAGGGTAAGCATTTTAGGGCATAAGTCCATATGGACTTTTCATCTTAAATTTGATGCCATAAATTATATCCTAGATTTTCTTGATGTACTTAAGGATCACCCTGTATAGGGCCATGTTTGGAAGAGTAGATTTTTGACATTACGAATTCCACAAATGTTAACTCTTATCTTTACTATGTCTTAAAGACATATTGCTAACTTAAAAAAAGTTTTTATGCAGAAGTAATTAAAATACTCTCGATACCTTCTCGTTAGAAGGTCCTTTCCTTTTCCTCATTTTGTTTGGTTGTTTAGACATCCTAGCTTTGCCACATGTTTAGCATGTTTTAACTTTTCTCAACTTTTTTAAACATGTCTCGTCTACTTTACAATTCATGTCATAAAAGCTCCATTAGGGTTCTATACCATTTTCTCTTCTGCTAATAACATCATCAGCACTACATAAATTTCTGTCTCCTGATGATGAACGTTTCTACGTTTCCCTAAAAGAATTTCTATGTTCTAATAAATGTTTTGAAGGAAGACTTTTAGTTTTTTCTTTCTTTCCTATACTTTCAACTCCACTTTAAGCATGGACTACTTCTTCAAATTAAAATATTACAGTAAATACAAATGATCTGCTGCCTTATTGAGTTATTTCTTTTACATAAGGTACACTTTGTTTTAGATATATAGTGATAATGGTTTTACCAGAGCAGTAATTAAATCTGCGGAGCTCTCTTCTAACTTTGTTCCAGTCTATCTTTACCAGTTTGCTTTTTATGGTAGAGCAATTATACCAGCGTTTATTGATGGTAAGTTCAAATAAGTAGTATTATTATAGTAGGGGAGCCCAACAGGGGATTTTGGGATTTACTCAAGCGCGGCAGATTAACATATGGGGGATACCTCTGCCCTGTCTAAGCCCTCTATATAGTGCCGCGCGTGTACGGCAGCTGATCAGAATAGTTTAAAAAAATCGATAGCTGGATTTACTCGAGCGCGTCAGATTAAGGTGTGGTGGGTTAATTACATGCTAAAGAGTCTGCATTTCAATAATCTCACGATTTAAGCATGACGTAAGGGAGTGGGAGGGTCACAAACTTGCAAAAAAAAAACCTCGCATGGACATTCTCGAACGCGGTCAATTTTTTTTTATTTTGAAGAAAATAATTCAAGGATAACGGGAAAAATATAATCTGCCGATTACCACAAGCCGAAGTAACAAAAATCGTCAATAAAGCTTTTTAGCGCGTGCAGCTGCAGTGAAGCACTCCGCGCCTCAATGTCTCTTTCTTTATCACTCACTCTCTCGCACCGTCCCCACACTTCTTTCCGTCAGCCATTACGCCATCACAGGGTGATCACAGCATTTGTGGGATTATATGTACAGGGTTATTATTTTACATTTTAGTTTGTCCCACTTTTAAAAGCCTGTAACTTTTTTGTTTTTTGAGTTAGCGCGTTCACTTAAAAAGTAGGATGTAGAACTTTTGGCCAAGTATTTATGGGTTTTGTTAAAAATGACAGTAGGTGTCACATGTCACATTTAAAACCAAACATTTAATTTTTTTAAATGAGACACTTAGTATATTAGAAGCGCATTAGATGGTTGCTTGTCTTCCGATTTTAAAAATATAACACACTTATGCATTCTTCTCTTAATTCCATCAAAAATATGTAAAAATAATATTATTAAAAAGCATCAAGATAGTTATAAAACTGTTTTGTTGCTATGGATTTTGTCTTTATTTATATCGCAGTCTGTCACTCTTATTGTTATTACTAGTTCCAAATTTTGTACCGAAATATTTTTGATCATGAATTTTTTTTTAAACTGTCAGATTAACAAAATCCCTCAAAATAATCGTCTGATTATGAATCAACAAGACCAGGACACCAAGCTGAACCGTCTGTATTAAAATCTGACGCGCTCGAGTATGTCAAAATAGCGTTTTTTTTTAAGCATTTTGGAAAAGTCGCCACGAGCTTGCGTCACATCCGAATCGTCAGTCTATTGAATGGAAGCTTCCTTAGGGATCCCTTAACATCCCCTCTGAATATCTGACACGCTCGAGTAAATTTTTTCCCCCATTTTTAACCCTTCCGTACCGCCGCCCCCACCATCAAAACCGGCAGATTAATGTACCTCCGTCATGAGAGTCACGTGGGGCATATACACTATTAATATCTGACGCGCTCGAGTATATCCATGTGTTTTTTTTTACATTTTTGAAAGCCTGTAGTAACTCCCCCCACCGGTGAAAGGGTACACATGATACACTGAAAAAAAAGAGTCTAAGAAATCAAATAAATGATTTATTTGATTAATATTTTGATTAATATATTCGTCCAAGATAAATACTATTTGGTTCATACAAATCTTGTTTGTATCAAATAAACTAAGGTATTTGAAATATTTTCTATATTTATTTGGTTTCTTAATTAGTTACGTACAATAAATAGTGTTTGCTACAAACACTTTTTAAAATTTAAATTAAATTTGTAATGGCCAACAATGCATTATTTCAAGCAAATAATTTTTATTTAAATTTCATGAAATTATTGTCGCTAAGCAAGGTCTGACTCGACCTTCCCGGGCAAACGCACCCAATCGGCTTCGTCTTTGCGCCGCGTCGTGCCTCTGTGACCGCGCTTCTTGTCGCTCTTTTCGTTGACTTTAGTTAGTGACATGTGTTGGTATATATGACATATTTTTCTTTCTACCATCCAATCTTCAAGATCCAATAGGGGACCTATCGAGACGACGCTCGAGTAAATCCCCATTTAGCATCGTGGGCTCCCCTACTATTAGGCGCATGTATTGATGTTGGTAGCGAATATTTCCATCCTACTTTTGCAGGAAATTTCAAAAAATTCCGAAATATTCGGTCTCAAAAATCCGAATATTTGCATATCTTCGAATATCAAAATTTTAAAAAAACTTTCAAGAAAATATTCACCGCAACATCGGCTTACAATGCGCACGTAACAGATAAGCAAACAATAATCACAAAAGTGGCAAATTTATGGCCTCGTGCATGTAAACAAAGCCATACAGGAATAGGCATGCGTATTGCAAAACTCTCATTTATCGAATGTTGTGTAATTGTAACAGTTAACAATTTACCAAAAACTTGGGTACGTGTAAGACAACATTTTCAAGCACAATTTCTTTCTCAAAAATTTAAAAGTTTTCGGTACCAATCATTGTTTATAGGAAGGGCGTAGCGAAGTGTTGGGTGGGGTGCTATCCAAAATATCCCAACTCATTTTTCTAACATTTCTGAACCAGGCACGTAGAGCCAGGGTTTCTTTTTGGGGGAGGTTCATCGAGATCGCGCCGAAGGAGCGAAAAAAAAGCACCGCAGGCGAAAATTTTTTGGCTGCCACGCCCTTTTTTGAATCATGGTGCTTGGGTTTCAAGTGGGAAAAATATAAAACACAACACAAAATCCTCAAGAACAGCACAAAAACAAACCCGGTAATAATTGACGTGCTTGGGTCTCGTGCCTTAGGGGGGAGAGGCAATTGCCTCCCCCCCCCCTATACCTTCACATGCATTAAAAAAAAATGTGTGTATCAGCACTCATTTTCGTTGTGATTCTAATTCAATTTCATGTCAACGCATATCTGCAACAAACGAAAACTATTTATAGGTACTATTATTTAAAAATTTTCTTAGTGTTGCTATATAGGTAGGCACATAATACCTACCTATATAGCTACACTAAGAAAAAGTTTTAAAATTCACAGTTATTTGTTATGGACACTATTAATTTACAGAAAAACACAATTAATACAGATCGTAGAAAAAATCTGCAAAAATTTGAAAAATATTTTTTTTTCAAATTACTAATTAACAGTTGATTTTATCGAAAAAGTAGTTATTACAAACTTTATAGCACACATAAATAGATTTCATTAAAAAAAATAATAATTAAATCGGATCAGTAGTTCCGGAGATATAATTAATTTTATAAAACTCAACATCCGCCATCTTGAATTGGCCGCCATTTCTATTAGCTACCACATTGAGATGGCAATCATGGTTTTTTAACATCCTAATATGTGTGTCTAACTGTGGTAAGAAGGAAAATTGGTACCCCCAAATTAAACCATTTCCTTATACAGTGTCACCAGTAAAGTCCGCATCATATGGTATTTTTTTTAATTAATAGCTTTATTCAAAATTTGACTTTGGCATCAAGTTCTGCTTCGATCGAGATGAAAATTAAGCAAAAAAATAGTAGTCACGTGATTCGCAATATCTGTCAAATTTTAATTTTTTCCAAAAAATAATTCAAAAGTGGGGTTATTTCTGAAAATATCGAAAAAAGTTATTAGAAAAAGTTTTTTTGAATGCAGTTTCTAGCCCACATGCAAAATTTTAGCTGAATAAGATAATTTTGATTTTTTACCCATATTTTGTAAATTGCACTACTTTTGCAAAATAAGACTCAACGCAACCTACATAAAACTTCTTAGTTTTGACAATGCTTTATTTCAGATACATTTTCTTTAAAGTAGCGCCATATTAAATGTGTGTTTTTCTACATAATAAAAATTGGGCTATTAAAATTTGGTCGCATGTGATGCAAAGCTTATTTGTTTTTGACCCTGTATAAGGTAACTTCATAAAATAAGTATATTTGAATACGTAGCTTGTGCCTGAAAGTAAAAAAATAAAAAATAAAGTAAAGGGGTTTTTAATTAAATCGTTGAAAATAGATAAACTTTACGTTAAATTAAACTAAAATTTATTTTCCACTTAATGAACACTTTACTGATGACACTGTGTTATTTTTTGTCTTAATTATAGGGTGTATTACTTTCAAACACAAACTAGGTTTTCAAAAATACTTATTTTATGAAGTTACCTTATACAGGGTCAAAAACAAATAAACTTTGCATCACATGCGACCAAATTTTAATGGCCCAATTTTGATTTTGTAGAAAAACACACATTTAATATGGTGCTACTTTAAAGAAAATGTATCTGAAATAAAGCATTGTCAAAATTAAGAAGTTTTATGTAGGTTGCGTTGAGTCTTATTTTCCAAAAGTGGTGCAATTTACAAAATATAGGTAAAAAATCAAAATTATCTTATGCAGCTGAAATTTTGCATGTGGGCTAGAAACTGAATTTAGAAAAACTTTTTCTTATAACTTTTTTCGATATTTTCAGAAATAACCCCACTTTTGAATTATTTTTTGGAAAAAATTAAAATTTGACAGATAATGCGAATCACGTGACTACTATTTTTTTGCTTAATTTTCATCTCGATCGAAGCAGAACTTGATGCCAAAGTCAAATTTTGAATAAAGCTATTAATAAAAAAAATTCCCATATGATGCGGACTTTACTGGTGACACTGTATTTAGCCAGCTGTCCCATGGACTAATAGATATACTTTAGATTCGTACAGCTTATCTGATGCGCAAACAAAAGTAAAGCTTTATGGGTGAAAAATACGCACTGCTTGCCGGTCAGATCCCTTGCCGCCCAACAGGAAAGATCATGCACACAACCCTCTTGTTATTAGGTTTTACTTCTTCTTTTTGCTGCGCCGAGTTAAATTTTTAGAAGGAACGCTCAACTAAGCCGTCGACTTTGCTATATAAAGTCGGTTATTGTGGATGTTTAATATATCGGATTTCTAGTTCTTGTGTAGTTAACTAAATTGTGTTTGTGCTATAAACCAGGGACGTACCGATGGGGGGGTTGGGGGGAGGTTCCACCCCCCAATATTATGGAAAATAGAAACAGTTGGGATATTTGTATGTCAGTTGGGAATTTAAAAAAATACATCATACATCTTCCTTGTAGTTTGACGACATATGTTGCTTGTTTAATTTTCCATACAGCAAAGTCTTCAAATATATATCAATGGTTGAAAATAAAGAACCAAAACAAATTTAATATCGAAATATTCATATATTATTAGAGCTCTGAGTGCCATAGTCATAGTTTCTATTAACTGGGACATTACTGTTAATCCTAACAGAGTAATTGATATCATGGCAGCAAAAAACAACAGAAAATTGTTATTATAATTATTGTCATGTAGGGGAAGGAGAGGCATAGTGTTACACGGGGTACAGTGTTATATTCGGAATTATAAACTTACGCGAAGCAACACGGCGCTGGAATAATTGCCACTTCCAGTTAAGACTATTACCTTCAATTATCCGAACGCGTGGTGAAATGTGAATTGTTTATACCACCCAAGTAAGTTTTTTATATTTTTTTAGTCAAAAAGTAAGTTTTTTATACAGTTTTACAATTGTCTTGTGTTTCTTGACAATAATATATCGTAAACTTTATGGTATCATGTTTAAGGAACATGTTTGTAGATTAGCATGCCATGTAAAACATAACCTAAAAAAATTTTGTTTCCTAAAAACTAGCATATTTTTGGTAAAAATGCGATTGAGGCACAGAGTTCCACACTATACTGGGGGAACAGTGTAACATGTAAAACAATAATAGAAGATCAGAAATGTTAATTTTTCCTGTTAATTTGCACATATACTATAATGAATTAAAATAGTGTTTAATGTGTACACTTCTTTGTTATTTGATACTAATTTAAATATTCTAAATTGAAACATTTGAGTTTTTATTTTTTAAATCATTACATTTTGAGATTCTGTCTGAGTTTTGACTTGTTTTTTATTGTTTAGACTGATGTTTATTTTTTCACCTGTTATTTTTTTGTATTTGTAAATGTTCTGAATAAAAAGAGCACTATTAGTAAAGGTAATCTAAATTTATTTGAAACGTTAACATTTTTCCCCCCTTGTGTAACAGAGTGCCCCGCTAGTGGGGCACAGTGTTACATTCGACACGTGTAGAGATAATTATTTTTTTATAAAAAACCTATATATTTAGGGCAACAGACGCTCCAAAAATCAGTTGCTAAACATCACCAAACCTAAGCAAAATTAAATTGTTATTTTAATTTGACAAATAAAAAAATTATTTATCAAAATGTTTTCTGTGTAACACTGTGCCCCACCTCCCCTATATACCTATACGTAGTATAGTACCTACCTATATAATAATAAAAATACATATTTGTTTAAAAATTTAATTTTTTTTGTTTTGGGTTTATATTGTTCCTATTAAAATTTTAAACAAATATGTATTTTTATTATTATATAGGTAGGTACTATACTACGTATAGGTATATAGGGGAAGGTGGGGCATAGTGTTACACAAAAAACATTTTGATAAATAATTTTTTATTTGTCAAATTAAAATAACAATTTAATTTTGCTTAGGTTTGGTGATGTTTAGCAACTGATTTTTGGAGCGTCTGTTGCCCTAAATATATAGGTTTTTTATAAAAAAATAATTATCTCTACACGTGTCGAATGTAACACTGTGCCCCACTAGCGGGGCACTCTGTTACACAAGGGGGGAAAAAATGTTAACGTTTCAAATAAATTTAGATTACCTTTACTAATAGTGCTCTTTTTATTCAGAACATTTACAAATGCAAAAAAATAACAGGTGAAAAAATAAACATCAGTCTAAACAATAAAAAACAAGTCAAAACTCAGACAGAATCTCAAAATGTAATGATTTAAAAAATAAAAACTCAAATGTTTCAATTTAGAATATTTAAATTAGTATCAAATAACAAAGAAGTGTACACATTAAACACTATTTTAATTCATTATAGTATATGTGCAAATCAACAGGAAAAATTAACATTTCTGATCTTCTATTATTGTTTTACATGTTACACTGTTCCTCCAGTATAGTGTGGAACTCTGTGCCTCAATCGCATTTTTACCAAAAATATGCTAGTTTTTAGGAAACAAAATTTTTTTAGGTTATGTTTTACATGGCATGCTAATCTACAAACATGTTCCTTAAACATGATACCATAAAATTTACGATATATTATTGTCAAGAAACACAAGACAATTGTAAAACTGTATAAAAAACTTACTTTTTGACTAAAAAAATATAAAAAACTTACTTGGGTGGTATAAACAATTCACATTTCACCACGCGTTCGGATAATTGAAGGTAATAGTCTTAACTGGAAGTGGCAATTATTCCAGCGCCGTGTTGCTTCGCGTAAGTTTATAATTCCGAATATAACACTGTACCCCGTGTAACACTATGCCCCTCCTTCCCCTACATGACAATAATTATAATAACAATCTTCTGTTGTTTTTTGCTGCCATGATATCAATTACTCTGTTAGGATTAACAGTAATGTCCCAGTTAATAGAAACTATGACTATGGCACTCATAGCTCTAATAATATATGGATATTTCGATATTAAATTTGTTTTAGTTCTTTATTTTCAACCATTAATATATATTTGAAGACTTTGCTGTATGGAAAATTAAACAAGCAACATATGTCGTCAAACTACAAGGAAGATGTATGATGTATTTTTTAAATTCCCAACTGACATACAAATATCCCAACTGTTTCTATTTTCCATAGTATTGGGGGGTGGAACCTCCCCCCAACCCCCCCCCCCCCATCGGTACGTCCCTGGTTTATAGCACAAACACAATTTAGTTAACTACACAAGAACTAGAAATCCGATATATTAAACATCCACAATAACCGACTTTATATAGCAAAGTCGACGGCTTAGTTGAGCGTTCCTTCTAAAAATTTAACTCAGCGCAGCAAAAAGAAGAAGTAAAACCTAATAACAAGAGGGTTGTGTGCATGATCTTTCCTGTTGGGCGGCAAGGGATCTGACCGGCAAGCAGTGCGTATTTTTCACCCATAAAGCTTTACTTTTGTTTGCGCATCAGATAAGCTGTACGAATCTAAAGTATATCTATTAGTCCATGGGACAGCTGGCTAAATATAAGGAAATGGTATAATTTGGGGGTACCAATGTTCCTTCTTACCACAGTTAGACACACATATTAGGATGTTAAAAAACCATGATTGCCATCTCAATGTGGTAGCTAATAGAAATGGCGGCCAATTCAAGATGGCGGATGTTGAGTTTTATAAAATCAACTATATCTCCGGAACTACTGATCCGATTTCATTATTATTATTTTTTAATGAAATCTCTTTATGTGTGCTACAAAGTTTGTAATAACTACTTTTTCGATAAAATCAACTGTTAATTAGTAATTTGAAAAAAAAATATTTTTCAAATTTTTGCAGATTTTTTCTACGATCTGTATTAATTGTGTTTTTCTGTAAATTAATAGTATCCATAACAAATAACTGTGAATTTTAAAACATTTTTTTAGTGTAGTGCCTACCTATATAGCAACACTAAGAAAATTTTTAAATAATAGTACCTATAAATAGTTTTCGTTTGTTGCAGATATGCGTTGACATGAAATTGAATTAGAATCACAACGAAAATGAGTGCTGATACAAATAAAGAAGTTGCGGAAAATATGCAAAATGGACCACATATATGTAGCATATGTGGAGAGATATCACCTTTGAGTGAATTGCACCCTCCAAAGGACAGGGAATCTTGGGCAGCGTTCTACGACGCTGCATTAATAAGAAATTTCGACCCTCTTACTAAACTAGGAGATATATCGGAGGAACTGTTGTACACTGTAAAATACCAAACGTAAATGTAGAGCCAATCTTACCAATATCAAGGCTTTGAAAATAATCCAAACAGAGAACTAAGCTTCGCCGTCCTCTTCTGATACTGGAAGTTCAAGCTTATCACAACTGACCCAGAAGCGTTTGAAGCGAGAAAAATCAGGAGTAGGAAAAACTGTATATCTACCCAAGGCAATGCATATTTTGTGATAAAAAAAGGCAAATATAAGAAGGGAAGCCGATCTAGGAAACCATTACTTCAGGTTCTTCAGCTTGACACCAATCAGAAACTAACTAACTAAGTTTTGCAAGTAAAAAACCTTGAGCCTGTACTCTTGGATTTAAGAATAAATCTTCTTATATAAAGTCGTACAGCTTCTCGTATGCTAATTATTTTGCTTTAGTATTTATTCATCTTCATTAGGTACTTTATCTGGTCCTGCTCTGGTGTATGCTAGGTAACAAGATTTATGATAACATGCCCCTACAGCTACAATATCTCTAGACGTTACTGCAATGATTTTTGTATCCGGTTTTTCTATAGCAATTTCACGAAGTTTCTGATCGGTGTCAAGCTAAAGAACCTGGAGTAATAGTTCCCTAGATCGGCTTCCCTTCTAATATTTGCTTTCTTTATCACAAAATATGCATTGCCTTAGGTATACAGTTTTTCCTACGCCTGATTTTTCTCGCTTCAAACGCTTCTGGGTCGGTTGTGATGAGCTTGAACTTTCAGTATCAGAAGAGGACGACGAAGCTGATTTCTTTGTTTGGATTATTTTTAAAGCCTTGATATTGGTGAAATTGGCTCTACATTTACGATGGTATTTTACAGTGTATAACGCTGCCCAAGATTCCCTGTCTTTTGAAGGGTGTAATTCACTCAAAGGTGATATCTCTCCACATAATAATATGCTACATATGTGGTCCGTTTTGCATAATTTCAGCAACATGTTTATTTGTGTCAGCACTCATTTTCGTTGTGATTTCAATTTAATTTAATGTCAATTTCTACGCATATCTGCAACAAACGAAAACTATTTATAAGTAAAAAACTTTTTCTTAGTGTTGCTGTATAGGTAGGCACATAATACCTACCTATATAGCTACACTAAGAAAAAGTTTTAAAATTCACAGTTATTGGTTATGGACACAATTAATTTACAGAAAAACACAATTTAATACAGATCGTAGAAAAAAATCTGAAAAAAATTATTTTTTTTTTCAAATTACTAATTAACAGTTGATTTTATCGAAAAAGAAGTTATTACAAACTTTGTAGCACACATAAAGAGTTTTCATTAAAAAAAAATAATGAAATCGGATCAGTAGTTCCAGAGATATAGTTGATTTTATAAAACTCCGCATTCGCCATCTTGGATTGGCCGCCATTTCTATTAGCTACCACATTGAGATGGCAATCATTGGTTTTTGGCATCTCAATAAACCTGTATACCCACTGTAAAAAGTACCCCCAAATTATACCGACAAGTTGACTGGCCCATGAACTATATGAACAAAACAGATGCGACCGCGGTATTCATTTTCCCCATTTCGTTTCAGAATCAGGATTATACAAAGATTTTATTTTTAGACGTTACGTTTGATTAAGTCACAAAATGTGCATTTAATTTTTTTGTTTTATTCTGATTCTAAAGGCAGTAAGTAAGTTATTGTTATTCCAAAGTCAGTCTGATGACATTCCATACGGCGGTAAACAGTCTCAAAGAGACCGACGTTTACCGCCGTATGGAATGATCGGAATGTCATCACACTGACATTGGATAAATTATACTAGAACTATTTTTTCGACAATTGAAAAAGTGTAACATTTCTTTTTAGGTGCAGAAAGAGCAGGACACGCGGCTGAGCTTCCATTTATATTTAATATGACTGGTGTTAGTGGCACAAAAAATCCTGCTGATATACTGACCCAAAATAGAATGATTAAGCTTTGGACAAACTTTGCAAAATTTTTGTAAGTACTTATTAAAATTAACTAAATAAATTGTCCCTTGAAAAGGATTGCATATTCATTGGTACATAACAGTACTGGTAAGAATGACTTAACACGGCGGTTTTCAAAGTAAATAAATGAATACAGAATGGTCTTGGCGCGAGACATCGATAAAGATTCAACGTTGCCAACTTCTGTTCGAAGTAGTATGATGCTAGCGAAGCACCTACCGCGATGTTTAATGTTTTTTTTATTGTGACTGAATATTTCAGGTAAGCGTATAGTGTAAAATATCTGTTTTAAAATGGTTTAGTAATCCTTACCAGAGGAACTGCTTCGTGGTGAAAATATATTTTCTAAACGGACCAAGGTGCTCGTGATGGTGTCCATTTCTTCTGGTATGTCCAGCAATTTTCTTTTTCTATTTACTTTAGGCATCTTACCAATAATTGCAAACGTGTTCACACACATAAAACTTACGTTGATGCACTCGACGACATAATAAAATAAACTAAGTAAGGGTATTAGGGTATTCAGGTACATCGGGCGAAGGGTTGGGATTTATTTATTACATTTCTTCATCTGTGAGTCGATAGAACGGCAATCTTCAGAAGAATGAAGAAGCGAAGAATAATTATTGACTAGTTAACTACATACACACACACAAAAAATACGTAAAATAAATGCGCGGTACAACCCAAACAAACTTCCAAATATTACTTATAGTGAATACTGAATTTCTGTCAATGAAGCGAGGCGATGAGGTGATTTCGTCACACGTCGTGAGCACAAATAATCCCCTCTCCTTAACCGAGAAATGGCCTCGCCATGCGTTATTAAACACTCGTTGATTATGTACGATTGATATATAAAGGATATTTTATTTAAGTGGCTCTTTATAGTAGTAGTCCTATAAAGTACATTTTATAGTACCAGTACTAGTTGATAAAAAACTATTCTGGTACAAAAAAATAAAGTCAACTTCAAAAATTTATTGTTAAAATGTTTTACAACAATAATTATTCTTAATTTTTTTTTGTATTTTTATCATTAAAAGTAATAATTGTACATAAAATATTGAATGTAAATTGTACATAATAAGGCTTTAATATTATGCACGTTTTGTTCTTACTGCCCACCAAAGAGAATCGATCGTGTTTCTAACCGAAAAAAAAAAAATATGAATTGAAGTCCATTCCATCTACCTCCAAAAAAATATACACGCTAAAGAAAGTTGGTTTTGTAAGTGATGCGAAACTAAAATAAACAGATCGACAAGTAAATAAATCTATAAATTTGGTGTTACATAATTATACTGGTGGAGTTATTAACTAAGTGTATTTTTTTCTTTTAGAAATCCTACCCCAGAAGAAACAGAGTTACTTAACAATGTGATATGGCCAACCATCACATTAACAAATCAGCGATACCTAAACATAAACAATTCCGTAGAGCTTCGGTCAAATCTAAGGGAACAAACATACTCAAAATGGAATCATATTTACGAAACCTATGGAAAACAGCCGTTTATTACGTATTAATTGTACAAAAAATAATACATCACAGCAATGAAGTCGTACTTTATTTATTACTATTATTATCAATTTAATTAATGTACCTGTTTAATAATAATTTCACTGTCGGTATTTTTATTTATAATTTAAATAATCGGCAAATACCTGTACCTGTACACTTTTCTGAGGAATATTATTATATAATTTTTTAGTCGTTTATCATAATAGATATATCGAATAGATTTAGATTTTTCAAATATAAGTAATGCAATAATTTAAAAAATATTATTATATTTTTTTTTTAAATTGACCGCTTGTATTTCTATTCAAGTTTACCAGATGAAATTTGTGAATAAAATAATAAAAAGCAAAAAACTAAGAATGTCCTAATGATTTTTTTTCAAGTTGTCGCGCAGCCACTGTATTACGTCTATCATTAGATATCTATTTTAATCATAAAACATTATACACGCCGCGTCGTGGTTAAGTCACTTGTCATTTATGGCACCCTGTTGAAGTCTGAGGAGTGGCTTAAATTCTTTTTTTGTTTTGAAGAAGTAGTCCATACTCAAAGTGAAGTTAAATGATATAGAAAAAAGAAAAGCACAAAGTCTTTCTCCACAAATTTTTTATTCGAATAACTAAGCGAACCTAGAATGATTCATAATAAATTAAATCGACATGTTTCGAGTGTAGAAACACTCATCATCAGGAAAACAAAGTAAATGGTAAAATGCTGATGTTGTTAGCAGTAGAGAAAATAAGAAGTGAGACTAAGCCGTAATGGAGCTTTCAATGGTACATACGAGGAGTAAAAAAAATTTGAATAGACAGAAAAGATTTCAGCATACTGAAGAGTCAAGGACTAGTGTAAAGCCACTGTCTTGGGTGGGAAATGAAGAGAAAAAAGAAAAATTAGGGAGTTTTAAAAATAATTTGTAAAAATCATTTTTAAGTGTAATTGATGAAAAATCTTTAGTTTAATTCAACTATGTCGGAGATATGTGAAAGTGGTAAAATAAGAGGAAAAGAAAAAAGAAAAATTTTTTTTTTCGTAAAAGTCATGCAGATGCTTTCATTTAGCTTGAAATAAAATACCTACTGTTGGGGTACCAGGCTTGTTACGGTTTTTTTGCCTTCGCATTCACCATCTTTTAAACTTGTAAGGGTCTCTTAATATTTTATTTTTTTACTTCCGACATTGTTTTGTTTTGAGAAATACGTAAGTAGTGTTGAACTTAAGTACTGCTTATCTATTACGCGCGAAACGGCAAATGAAAATAAAATAAATATTACGTTGTTTAGGTATAATGTATCCAAAGTCAGTGTGATGACATTCCAACCGGCGGTAAACAGTCTCAAAGAGACCGACCATTGTATGCTGTATGGAATGATTGGAATGTCATTACACTGACTTTGGAAAAACAATATATAGGATTGCATAAGCAACACGCACCGACAGGAATAAGCCAAACATGCATAAACTCGTTTATCTCATTCGACGCTAAATCGTACTCAACAAGTAAGAACAAGTATTCTTTGAACCAGCCGATTGATACAGGAATGCACAAATCGGGTTATTTAACAAAAACTTGTTAAAACATGATTGCCCGCGGTCCATTATCTACGAAAATTACCTATCTAGGAATACTAATAACTAGTAAAATGCGATAGTGTGTCTGTTGCTTTTTTATTTGTTTGTTTGTGTCTACTTTCATTTCGAAACGGAGCGACCGATTGACATCATTTTTATTTTATTTATTCAATGAAACAGGACAGATATATGAACTACGCGGAGAGAAAAATCGAACCGAGTTTGAGCTATCTCTTAATTAATATTAGTTGATGTTCACAAGTTTTAGTCGAGTGTCGAGAGCTCAGTCGGTGTCTAAGAGTCTTCCTGGCTAGATGAAATTACAAATCGCCCCCCAAGCCTCTACACAACGCCCGCATTTTTTTGTGGGTCTCTTATCGCCCCCCTTTAGGCCTGCAGCGCCCACAAGGGGGCGTTATCGCCCACTTTGGGAAAGACTGGCTTAGTGAGACGGTGCGTGTAGTTTTGATAGTTTTGAGTTATTTCGTCCCGGTCGCATACGACTCCACCTTGTGCTCTATGATAAAAAAATTTCGAAGGTATGTGTTAAGATTTATTGCATGTTTTCAAACCTTGCTTATTTTTTTTTCTATTTTATTTACCTGTGCTAAAATGGAGTCAAGAAACCTCGATTAGATGATCCCGGAATAAGTTCTGGTACATATTATGAAAGAACACGCCCTTTACGAGATTCTAAACTGGAGAAATATCTTTACGAAGATATAAATGACTGTGACCTATTGGAAAGCGAGGAGAGTAAAAATGAAGATTCTACAGAAACTGATGATATCGCCCATGATGAATTTGATGCTATAATACCAGATATAGACAATCCCATTTTACCTGACCCAGCTGTGCAAGCAAAAAGTGTGATGTACTCTAAAAATAAGCATAAATGGTACCTAACTAGTTTACATGCCAAAACCACCTAAACTTCCCAGAAAAATATAGTTAATCATTTGCCTGGTCCAAAAGGCAAAGCTAAAAATATTACAGATACAAAAAAATCTGGGATTTATTTTTTAGAGATGAACTTTTAGATTTTATTGTCAAGTATACAAACAGTGAAATTGAAATATACATATAGGTATATAATAATAGAACACTTTTTAATTTTACAATGTTATTTGAATTTACTATGCCATAAATAAAATAAAAATATATATTTTTGGTAATACGTAATATGTAGAAAAAAAGGCTATTTCATGTGGGTGTCGCATACGACGCCACCTTGTGGTTATTGTTCCAATAACTCCACCTTGTGGTTCTAGGGTTAAAAATTAACTAAAATGTGGCAGAGGTACCGGTCGCCCTTTTCTGGCCTCCTAGACGACAAATCACTAAAGACACATTTCTGGAGATACTGTTAAGCTAATAAATTGATATCAGGACAATAATAGAACCCATACCATAATGCATTTTCGCATTTATCTGATTTGGGTGTTTGAGTGACAATTTAGGTTATTAAAGTATTATACATTTTATTAATTTATCTTTATATAACATAAATGGAGATATATTTTATACAACATTTTTTATGATCAAAAATGTATTTAGGTATTTATTTGTTATTTATTATTTAATAAAAACACAGGACGGTAACTTATTTAATTTACCACTGGTATGTTGCAACCAACTTTTTCTCTGTAGTTAACTAAATTACGAAAAACGTGCCGGTACCTGAGTTACCAATTTAAAAAAAAATTAATTTAAGTAATTATAGGCTCATATTATGCCCCCTATTTTTCTGTTTTTATAAAAATCAAAATATTACCAGACATCTTCAAATAAACTTTTTCTTTTTAAACACGCGCCAAAACGCTTCCTTATATGTACAGTGTCACCATTAAAGTCCGCACCATATGGATATTTTTTTTATTAATGAGGTTAGTTAAAATTAAATATCAGCAATCGTTTTTGCTTTAAATTAGACTAAAAATTATATATTCAATTGTCACCATCTGTCATTCGGTATCTGTCAAAAATTACATTTTTGTCAAAAAATGCTGAAAAATGGCATTGTTATACCGAATTTAAAAAAATGTTATTAGAAAAAGTTGTTTTTAGTACAATTTTAGGCCTAAATACAAAGTTTCAGATGTCTAGCGCAAAGTTGAATTTTTTGCCATTTTTTCAAAGTAACTTTTTTTTTATATAATGTAAGTTGGCTTAATGGATTTTAAACTATTTGTTTATACTATGGAGGACTTGAGGTAGGAGGCCGATCGCAATGCATTGAATTCGGTCCCAAATTAGCATCGGTAATTCAGCTTTACGAGTCGCTGTAAGAAGGCGCGCGTGTTCGAAGTGGGCTATCAAATAATGGTTTCTTATGGACGCAATAACTATTTTTATTTAAATTAGTTCTTTAAGGAACAAATAAGGAGTTTCATATGAATTTACACTTACTTTGTTATACTTATTAGTAAACTCGGCCTGTATAAAGTTCCAACGATGCTTGGTTTTTAAAATACATCAGGGTATTAAACATTCTAGCTACAGAGGTTTTTTTTAAAGTGAGCTTACCTTTGGAGCTAGAAAGAGACTTATTTAGCTTCGTTTCCTCTTTGAAGAAGATCCTGTCTTACACCCCGACGCAAAGCAAACTCAACTTTTATAAATTGTACATTATTCATTATAAATATGGAAATTAATTACAATACAACGTTATTTGTCTTGTCTTACCTTCAAACATTATTCGTTACTTCGAAAAATAAAATGTCAATTGTCAAAAGTAAAACCACAGAAAAATAAAGGGTTTAAGTAAAAGTTAAAAACTATGGAGGATCTAGTTTTCCATAATAAAAACGAAGAAGAAGAAGACAACATCAGCCCACTTCGGACGCGAGAGCCATCTATCGGCCAATAGCGAACTAACCAAAAAACCGGGACAGAAATTGAAAATGCTGTCATTGTCGATCGGCCTCCTACCCTCTAGTTCTCCATAGTTTATACCATACTTAATATTTTATTTAGTTTGTATGCTTATTTTTTCACTAGAATACCATTTTTTTTTCAAAAAAAAAAAATTAGAGGCAAAAAAAATTTACACGGGTGGTGCAAAGTTATCATAATTTAAAAATTTTAACAGATAGACGTCATATGTTCTATTTTTTTTATAGTACATACACGTAAAAAGTTTAAAAACCTTATAATTAAATTTTCGTATATCAGATTAGTTCACAAATTTCAAATGACAAATTTTATTATTTAATATTTCATAAAAATGTTATTTTATATTAAATATAATTTGTCAGTCTAATTTAAAGCAAAAACGATTGCTGATATTTAATTTTAACTAACCTCATTAATAAAAAAAAGTTCCATATGGTGCGGACTTTAATGGTGACACTGTATGTGACGTCAATGATCAATAATTTGCGATGATGCCAAATAGGGCGATCGTACAATTTAATTCCACTGTAAAATAAAATTGTAAATAAAATAAATGTGACATTCATTCATAACCTTACTTTTTATTGTTTATTTTTTCTATTGCATTTAAAATTTGGTATAAATCGTAAAAATACTTATTCCTGATAAAATACCGGAAAACGTATTCATTTAAGTTCTACCTAATCTGGTTTGTTGACTAAAGCCACAGTCTTAATTCGAATATATCCAACTTGCGTACGTCCAATTTGCGTACATGGGTAGGTAGGTCCCGCGAACCAGGAAAAACTGCAAGAGTACATTATTTCAACTTACGTACATACACAAATATTAGAAGTTTATCAACAAACTAAAGACATAAAAAAATGCTCTGATAACAACGAACAAACCAGTTGCCAATACACCTTTTAGAACCGATTGGAGAGGGCGTATTATTACGGTCCGTTTAAAACCCCGTGTATGTACGCAAGTTGAAATAATGTACTCTTGCAGTTTTACTTGGTTCGCGGGACCTACCTACCCATGTACGCAAGTTGGAAAAAATAATCCTTGTACGCAAGTTGGACCTACGCAAGTTGGAAGATACCCTTAATTCTATAGGCAGGCTTTTAATCCACAAGTTCTTTGAATTTGTAAGTATAAATTAATTTATAATTCCTTTTCCATTTTTCAAAAGAATTTATACAAATAGTTAGGTATTGCTTTATATGTAGTAACAATAAGAAAATTTCAAACAATTTATAAACAATTGTTTTAGTTTATTCCAAGGATATGGAAAATTATGAACAACAAGACTTTTTTTTTAAAAAGATGTACCGAGGTAACGCCTACTAATTTTGACATAATACGGAATTTGAAATATAAAGTTTACTAATCAAGATGGTTAAGAAGATCACTGATTTAGATTCATCTTTTAGAAGTTCTTCGCATCAGTCGTTTGAAACATATTTTTCCCTGTGAGATCTGGTGATTAGAAAGTGACTTCTTAAAAGGCAGAAATTTATTTAAGGATGCAAGTATATTATCCTGAGAATACAATAAATCAAAAAAGTTAAGCGGCCACTGGACATAAGGTTATTTATGCTGGATGTGTCGTATTGTTTATATTGCACGAGGACCGAGAAATTAATTTGGACGAACCATTAATAATGGTTTCTAAAGTCTTTTTGATGTTTAAAGTAAAATTCATGAACAATTTTTGTGTCAAAATGTGTGTTCAAAGAACTGTTAACTTAAGCTTTGGCATACTGATCAAATACAAAAAAAAGTTGATGAACTAAATTTAGGTATCAACTATTGGTAGGTACATTTAGAAGAATCAAGATAATAAATAAATATTTTTTTACATTTGTATTATTTCTACCATATTTTTCTAAAAGAAACAAAATATAGAAGAGAAAATTATTCGAATCCATTTTAGTTTTATTTCTTAAATTATTGTTGCCAGTTTCATTTGTAGGTAAAAATGAATACTATCAATAATAAAAAGAGAAACTACAAATAGTCAATCTTTAATATTTTTAAGATATATCACTTGTAGAGATTCAATCCAGATTGGTTTTAAAGTAAAATATATTTTTTGTGTAATTTAAGTATACTAATACCAAAAACTAGAAATAAAAATTACTTACATATTAAGAAAGTATTTTTATTTAATTTGTCCGATATAATGATATAACCCCGAACTACAATATTTATTTGGCAATTTTGGCAATGACTAATGGTTACGCCGATCGTGAAAAATCAATCTACATCCTTAAACGTGATTATACTGTTTTTGATTTGATTGTACGTTTTTATATTAGAGCCCGGTTTCCCCTAAAGTTGTGCGTGACGCAAACAAACAAATCTGATAGTCGTATTCCTGTTTATGGTGGCTTAGTTAATAACAGTTTTTTATAATTGACTGCAATAGATTTATTAAATTGGTCAATATACTGAAAATAAAAGTCCGTATATAAGGCAAACATTTTTAGTTGTAATAGGTACTACAGATTTATACCCAATATAAAGATGTTAATATTGGCGTTTGTTTTGTCTGTAGCAGCTCAATTAGGGGTAAGTCTTTTTTGCAATTCTAAGTAACCTTATATGGGTGGATATAAATAAAAGTAAAGTGATTATAAATTTTTTTGTTACATTTTTAAAGAATTATTGCTATTTTGACTATAAATACTGCCTGTAAAATTTTGCAGGTAGGTATCTTAAAAGAATAAACTTGTAGGGGTTATTTAAATATTTAATTTTTGGTAATTTTAAAGAAAAAAAATATGGATGAACCGTTTTGTACAAAGGAAATATCATTTAAGATTGTGATGCAAGAAAGTGCATGTGATGCTTTTCACAGCAGGCGTACCTTATTATGGAATATGTATTTCTTAACTATTTCTTATCCTTAGGGTTACTAAAGTATATTCAAAACAAATATTAGATAAAAAGGGCTGATTATTATTAAAAAACTCGTTTTTAATGATAATATAAAATTACGATATTGGTAGTAATTTATAATATCAAATCAAAACTGCATTCTTTCAACCACAAAATATCGGAACTGTTTTCGACAGCTTGTCGGTTGTCATTTTAAAGAAGCAACGTTGTCAAATATATTCTCAATTTATACATTAAAAGGGACGTAACATACTCTTTAATCGGTTTTAAAAGGTGTATTGGCAACCGGTTTGTTCGTTGTTATACAGAGCATTTTTTTTTAAATTTAATTTTTTGGACTGAATTGGCACAAAAAATTTAATGAAATATTTTATGAATTTTCTGTCAATTTATATTTTATACCAAGTCTGACAACAATGTTAGGAATTAATAACTTTTTTTTTATTGATACCCTATTTCGCTTATTTAAAGTACGCCTCAGCGTGTTTAAATCCCACTTTCAAAAACGCGCGTGTTTTAAATTTACCATGGCAACATCAACAACCCGTGAAACGTGACGTCTAAATATGTCAACTTTTAAATCATTGATTTGACAGAATAACCTTTTAACGTCAAATAAAATATTTTTTTAAGCAATAGACAACCAATGTCAACGGTGACAACAATGAATCTTATGTGACAGATTGGAAGGTATTTTTTGTTCTCCTCATTTTCGTGACAACGACAGGTATATCACATCGCGAATTCGACCATTTTACTTACTTACTAAGTTATTATTTCCATTTTTTGTAATATAAATACCAATAAAAAAAAATAATGTAAAGTATTCGTGGATAACTGGTCTTTAAAACACTTGCTCTATTTCAAGCACTCCGGCTGCGCCGTCGGGCTTGCAAAATCGCGCGTGTTTTAAAGACCTTAATATCCACTTATACCTTAATATACTATTTTTTATTGATACCCCATTTTGCTTATTTAAAGTACCCCTCAGCGTGTTTAAATCTCACTTTCAAAAACGCACAGAAAAATAAAGGGTTTCAAAAACGCGCGTGTTTTAAAGTTACCATGGCAACATCAACAACCCGTGAAACCTGAGGTCTAAATATGTCAACTTTTGAATTATTGATTTGACAGAATTACCTTTTAACCTCAAATAAAATATTTTTTTAAGCAATAGACAACCAATGTCAACGGCGACAACAATGAATCTTATGTGACAGATTGGAAGGTATTTTTTATTCTCCTCATTTTCATGACAACGACAGGTATATCACATCGCGAATTCGACCATTTTACTTACTTACTAAGTTATTATTTCCATTTTTTGTAATATAAATACCAATAAAAAAAAATAATGTAAAGTATTCGTGGATAACTGGTCTTTAAAACACTTGCTCTATTTCAAGCACTCCGGCTGCGCCGTCGTGCTTGCAAAATCGCGCGTGTTTTAAAGACCTTAATATCCACTTATACTTTAATATACTATAACGGGAAGTTTTCGCATAAAAATAGCTGTAAAACAAGAACTCCTTTTTTTTAGAGAAAAACGTCTTGTCCATAAATTTTTTGCATTTAGTGTGTTCTATATAAACAGGTCTTTTCATTGTACTTTCAAAAATTGTGAAATTCCGAGGGACCTAAAGTGCACCAGACCTAAAAATAATAACTTAAATTCAAAAAAAATGAAGAAAAAAAATGAATATTGACAAATTAAATATTTTAATTATTTAAATTTTGCTAAAAAATTAATCGAAGCTGTGCGGATTCGACAAGTTTTGTACGATACAAGTCATGTAAACTACATGACATGTACAAGCTTCTCACTGACTTTTTATTAGCTATCTAGGAGATAAAGGATATCATTTCGAACTCGAACTCGTCTTCTGAATCAGATTTAGAACTAAATAGATAATCAATCTGTGCAGTAGCAGTTGTCATTTTTCAGTATACTGTCCAAGTTTTACTAAGTGAAAACCACAATCATATTTTTTGTACGGTCTCGTCGTGCCTAACGCTACACTCACCTTCTGCTGTGTCTCATTTTGCGCTGAACCCGCGCTAGCAGTTTTCTGCCGCCATAAACTTGCCGTGACTCACGCTGCATCACCTCACCAAGCTGCGTCTCATTTTGCGCCTGGCCTCTGGCCTTTATAGTGGGCTTATCCTATTAAGTTTGTATTACTAAGAAGTTGTGTTGCGGCTTTAATTATTATCACTGAAAAAAAAAGTCTTCTATTTGTCTCTGTACACCCTGACATTAAGTTTTTAATAAAACCAGTATTCCACGGGTCAAGTTCTCAGGCAAACACTTTTTAAATTCTTGAACAAGAAATTTTGCTTGAAAATGTTTTACACGTACCCAAGTTTTTGCCAAATTGTAAAAATCAATACAAGTTATATACCAACTAATATTAATTTGATTGAGGTAAGGCACGCGATAACACCATAGATTGGTTATTTTGCTGGTTTTGTTTGTTTTTATATTCGATTTTATAAGACTAGTTTAATTCACTTGTTCTTGTTCTCTTCCTTTTCGAACTACAAACACGACGACGAATCATTTTTAAACAAATTTTAAAAACAAAACCTTAAAAACAATTTTCTATCCTTTAAATCTGATAGGTTTGCACCTGCTAAAAATGCCAGAAATCACTACCTTTTTTCCCAACTTGATCAAAAATTGAGAAGAAAATAGAATTTTTTGGCAATAATTTAAATTTTAAAGCCCGGGCTTGTCTATTTCCCCATTCTTCAAACGATAATGTTGCAGTGCGTATGTCTAATAGTGTGTAGCTTTGTTTACATGTGCGAGGCTATAAATCTGCCACTTCCGAGATTATTGTTTGCTTATCTAAAGGTAAATTGTCTATGGTTATATTACATCATTTCCCACAGTGTATGAACCGTAAAAGAAACACAGATGGAGTTTTGGCTAAAAAAGATCAATTTTTTAAAATTTCTTATTGCTTTTTTCCATTTAAAAAGAAATCTACTAAATATTATATTTTAAGGGTGTTTCAGGCCCCAAACTAAAATAAATTAACAAATGTAAACTATTTTCTTGTAAAAAGATTTAAACAGAACGTAGCCCAGATTTTACCTTGCCTAGCTGATTTCTTTCGCCAGCCCTTGTGCATTTTCGGCCAAGACGTAAACATAATTTTACTACTTAATACATAAAAAGTTAAAAGTTTGGAACTCTCAAGGTGATTTCTTACCCACTTAATTTATGAATTAATATGCTTACTAAGTAGTTTTATAAAAGTACTGATATCAATAAATGTATAAAGAAAAAAAGAAAAGCACAAAGTCTTTCTTCACAATTTTTTATTAGAATAACTAGGCGAACCTAGAATAATTCATAATAATTAAATTCGACATGTTTCGAGTGTAGAAACACTCATCATCAGAGAAACAAAGTGAAAGGTACAATGCTGATGTTGTTAGCAATAGAGAAAATAATAGTGGAATTAAGCCGTAATGGAGCTTTCAATGGTGTACAAGAGGTGTAAAAAATTGAATAGTCAAAAAGTCAGGGATTAGTGCGGAGGCCCTGTCTTGGGCCAACCAAATTTATGTTCATGAATTAAAACTATGCTTATGTAGTTGGATAAACCCTGCCTTAGAAACAATAACTATAATACATAACACTTTTTATAGGTGTCAGCAGAAACAGATCTTCTTGTTGAACTGCCAGATGGTCAAGTTCAAGGAACCGTATTTACAACAAAAAATTTGACGACCTATTACGGGTTTCAAGGAATTCCTTATGCTACTCCTCCAACTGGTAATTTAAGATTTGAGGTAAGTTTTATCCGGTTTGCTTAACGTTTGTTTATCTTTTTACATGCCTCTATATATAACAGAATGCTAGCTATAATAATTTGGTAGGAAGAAACGTGTAAATATTCCAAATGCCTTCAAAAATATCCTAAAAGAACAGAAATTCTCATGTTTGTTTGAAGGTGGTAGACAATGAAGTAATATCAAAAAAATTACCCTGTCGGACTTTCATTGTCTTTATTTTCTTATTGTGTTATTTTTTTAAAATTTTTTTGTTTTGAAATATATTTGAGAAATTCTCACTTTCGGTTTTTAATTTCTTGTGCCTATACATAAAGCGCACTGTATAATTCTTATTTAACGAATTAGAAGATAGACAGGTCCGGGCTTTAAAATTTGAAATGCCCGTCATACTATAGGGCTGGTATGCAGAGTCGTTAAGGGATGCCTTGGCCATATTTTACAATATTATGGAATGCTTTTTAAACCTAATAATATGAAATTTGAAGTTACGATATACAGGGTGTTCTTTAATGACGTGTTAATATTTTAGGGTGTGATTCCTCAAGTCATTTAATGAAGAAAAGTTAATATAAACATATGTCCTAAACGGCTAAAAAGCTGTTCTGCTTTCTTAATTATTGTAGAGAAGCGGTTTACTGAGAACAAAAAAGCGTCGCAATGAGAAGATACAATAATTTATTTCTTAACAAAACTGCTGTATTAAAGGTAGTTCATTATTTAACAAGACTGTGCTGCTAATGGAACTCATTACTACCAATAAAAACACTGTTCCAGTAATATTGGAATTGAGGTAACACTAAAGCGGGTTTGATACCCTAGCAATTTATTAAATATGCGTTAATTCAAAATAAGTTATCAATACAAACTTTGTCTCAGCAAACCTGTTGTGTTAGATAATTTTCCTCAGTGTACAAATTCCTAATCACTTACCTACATAATACACTAATATCTTTGAAATAAAACACAAAAACTAGAAATCCGTAAATATATTAAACACCCACAATAGCAAGAACTACAATAAACAGTAACAATAATGTTGTCGAGTTTGTTCTGAAGTATATTCAAATGATGACGCCACAGATGTAATAGCTGATAACAAGAGGTTGTGCGCATGCCAATCGTTATTCGATATCGAGAGATGTGATGTGACCGGTCAGCTGTGCGTACAAACTACTACTACTATTAAATTATATATTAATTATTCAACTGCTTTTGAGCAATTAATAGTATCTATAAACAAACAGCGTGAGTTATAATAACTCACTACTATAACTCACTATAATAATAAATCAGAAAATATTCTTGGAATGATTTACGAACCATCAAGGTGGCTATGTACCTACTTCTGTAAGCCGATTGGCCGAAAGGGAAGAGTCCATTATTGTTATTGAGAGTACTGTCACTTAAATAATTTTGACGTTTTCAAATAAAGTTAATACTATGGAGAACTATAGGGTAGGAGGCCGATCGACAATGGCAGCATTTTCAAATTCTGTCCCGGTTTTTTGGTTAGTTTGCTATTGGCCGATAGATGGCTCTCGCGTCCGAAGTGGGCTGATGTTGTCTTCTTCTTCTTCGTTTTTAATATGGAAAACTAGATCCTTCATAGTTTTTAACTTTTACTTTTGACAATTGACATTTTATTTTTCGAAATAACAAATAACGTTTGAAGGCAAGACAAGACAAATAACGTTGTATTGTAATTAATTTCCGTATTTATAATGAATAATGGTACAATTTATAAAAGTAGTTTGCTTTGTGTCGGGGTGTAAGACAGGATCTTCTTCAGAGATGAAATGCAGCCAAATAAGTTTCTTTCGAGCTCCAAAGGTAAAATCCTCTAGCTAGAATGTTCCTGTATTTTAAAAACGAAGCACGTTATACAGGCCGAGTTTACTAATAAGTATAACAAAGTAAGTGTAAATTCATATAAAAGTCCTTATTTGTTCCTTAAAGAAGTAATTTAAATAAAAATAGTTATCGCGTCCATAAGAAACCATTTATTTGATAGCCCACTTCGAACACGAGCGCCATCTTATGGCAACTCGTAAAGCTGAATTACCGATGCTAATTTGGGACCGAATCCAATGCATTGCGATCGGCCTCCTACCTCAAGTCCTCCATAGTTAATACCTAATTATTGTAAACTTTGTGCTGAAAAAGATGAATTCAGATAGCGAAGAAACTAGTAAGTACACCTTCAGAAATAAGACAATTAGCTAATGTAACCATACAGAATTTATTGCCTGAAAAATCCAAAAACAAATATAAGTATACAAAAATTTTCAAGATTGGTGTAGCAGTAAAAACATTAAGTCATCGTTTACAAAAAATGTATACTCTTGGCATATTTTAACGAACTTAAGACTAAATATATGGACTTTCTACTCCATGCTAAGAAGCACGCACTCAACATAAATAATGGAATCAATAAGTATGGAGAATTATTTAAAATTATGTACGTTTCTTAAACGTCAATCAGTAATGTAGCTAAAAAGGCAAAAACGTTTATGCCAGAACAACTTAATAATTTCATAAACGAAGCTCCTGATGAGAAATATCTGGCGACAGTGATGACAAAGGTAGTAGATCTCACAATAATTTAATCGTTTTTATCATCTAGTCCAGCTATACTCTAAGTGTGTTCCGCGGAACCCTGGGGTTCCGCGATACCTCTGTAGGGGTTCCTCGAGAATTTAGAAAAAATATCAAAACACCTCTCTCTGGTCGAACGTTTTGACCCCGCGGCCGCGCGTAGGTATATTTATTTATTTATTTGTATTTGTATAAACATGTGTTACAATAGCTGGTACAATATCTCATAAGTTTGGTATCAACATGTATACTTGTATACTTGTGAGCGCGCAGTCCCTTTGATAAAAGCCGCCTCTGAATTGTTTACAACGCAATTTTTATATTTCTCTTTTTATTTTTGCTTGCGCCGACTCGAGTATTTTCGAGAATATTCGAGATCGAGTCTAGGACTAAGTATAAAAGCGGCGATCGCGCGTCGCGCCTCGCCAGTCAGTTGACGATTAGCGTTCGGAGCGATAAGTTCCTACCTACCTACTTACAAGCGCGCTAGCGAGAAACTAGTGTTCATTATTCTACTGCCTGCTGTATTCTGTTGTCTCAGTTTTATACATTTCTTCATTGTACTAAACTTAGTCTCTTATACGCAGTAACGATTGTGCATTATTTAGACCCCACCATCCTGACGTGTAACATTATAAATAAAGAATAATGGAACGTTGGCTTAAAGGTGTTAAACGTGTTGCAACAACATCTTCTAATGACGCTGAATGTTCAAAAGCAGTACGCGCGGAGAATATAGCAATCACCGATCCAGACGATGATGCCACGACGTCAAGCTCGACGGTTTCAAAGACGAAAAAAAGGAAGTATGATGAGTCATATATCAGTTTCTGATTTGTTGATTCCAACGGCTCACCTCTCTGCATGCTATGTAGTAAACTCCATGGCACCTGCCAAATTGCGCCGACATTTACAAACTGTACACCCCGAGTCTAAAGACAAGAATAAAGAATTTTTTGTTCGTAAAAAAGATCAGTTATTGGAAAGTCAAAAAAATATGATGCATGTAACAAAAACTATCAACGAAAAGGCCACGGAGGCATCATATTTAGTTAGCTATCGCATTGCACAAGCAGGTGAAGCGCACACTATCGCTGAGAATTTAATAAAGCCATGTGTATTAGACATAACAAAATGTATGCTCGATGAAAAATCTGCAAAGCATCTTTCTACTGTGCCGCTATCAAACGATACTGTTTCACGGCGAATCCATGATCTGGCAAGCTACGTCAAACAAGAACTAGTTACACGTCTACAAAAACACGATGCGCCTTGCAAATGGACGAGTCAACTGATGTCGCTGGTTTGGCTATCTTGCTGGTTATCGTGAGATATCCATATGAAAGTTCTTTTGAAGAAGACATGCTTATGTGTTCACCGCTGCTCACAAACACTACCGGGGAAGACATTTTTAATAAAATAAATATATTTTTTGAAGAAAATTATCTCAGTTGGAACAATTGCATTGACATTTGTACAGATGGGGCCAAGGCGATGACAGGTAAAACAGCAGGAGCAGTGTCACAAATAAAAAATAAAGCGCCTAATTGTAGTTCCAGCCATTGTATTCTGCATAGACAAGCACTTGCGATGAAGCAAATGCCGTCAAATCTAAAATTAGTTATGGATGAAGCGGTAAAAATAATTAATTTTATCAAATCACGACCACTACAATCCCGATTGTTCTCATTATTGTGTGAAGATTATGGCAGCAAACATAAAACACTGCTGCTCCATACAGAAGTGCGATGGCTGTCTCGGGGTAAAACTTTAACAAGGCTATTTGAACTTAGAGCCGAGTTACAAATGTTTCTTTCAGCAGATACTTCTTTTAATTTGAAGGACCGTTTGTATGATAAAACTTGGTTGTTCCGATTGTCTTTTATGGCGGATATCTTTCAAAAACTGAACGAATTGAATTTATCATTGCAAGGTAAACAGACAACAGTGTTTCAGGCCTATAACAAAATAACTGCCTTCAAAAGAAAATTAGATTTTTGGATTATTTGCGTTGGTAAGAAAGAAATAGAAAGCTTTGCGTCACTCAGTGAGTTTGTTAGCGATAACGACTCAGAAATGTTTCAAGATGATGTGTTTGAAGAATTGGTCCAATATCTTAGTTCGATGCGCGCATCTTTTGAAAAGTATTTTCCCGAAGAACAGAATACAAAAATAAAACTGAATTCATGGATTCATAATCATTTTTTACCCAACTTGGAAAAGCCCGAAAGTATGTCAAACGAGATATATTCATCAGACACAAGTATGGAGTCACTGTTCAAAACGACGCCTCTCAACGATTTTTGGTGCAGAATCCGTGATGAATATCCAATGCTTGGCAAAATAGCTCTGAATATTCTTTTCCCGTTCCCAACAACATATTTGTGCGAAACAGGATTCTCAACCTATGCAGCCACGAAAACAAAATATCGCAATAGACTGGACGCCGAACCTGATATGAGACTTCAACTGTCTTCTATCAAACCTGATATCAACCAATTGATGAAAAATAAAAAAACAGTTTTATACCTTCCATTAGTTAGATTTTTTCTTTTTTAATATCTTCTATTATTGTACTTGCCATGTGGTAAAGTAAGTAATAATTAGTAACTGTTACATTGTACTTTTATTATGCTTATTAATAAAGAATACACTTTTAAAAACTATTGTTTTATTGTAGGGTTCCGTCAAGTATTTTGCTTCCCAAAAAGGGTTCCGTCACCAAAAAAGTTTGAGAACCGCTGATCTAGTCAATAGGTAAGTCAATTACATAATGTGAATAAAGTTCTTTCTCTGTGCTTCTATCTTCGTATTTATTGTTATAGTCGTAGATAAAGTATAGTATTTATAATGGCCATAACTCACTTGATGAATTGCAGCATGAGGCGCCGCGTGAGTTATGACCTACATTACCGCTCGTTAAATAATATACTATTTTCGTCTATATAACCTAACTTTCGTTTGCGCATGAAATAAGCTGTATATTATTATGTACAAGTCTAAAAAATATGTCTATTATGGTTTCCTTAGGAAATTTTATAATTTATAGGCGCCCAAACCTCCAGAGCCTTGGGATGGAATATTGAATGCCACAACTGAATCAAAGATCTGCTTATCCGTTAGCCATTGGTCAAATCCAACTGGTGAAAGTGAAGACTGTCTCTACATAAATGTTTATACTCCAGAGCTGAAGGTTTGTTGGGATTACCCGCAATTACTATACATTTAACAGTTTAAGGGAATTTATTTTATACATAATTCTTTCAAACACGGGGGAAAATCATAGATATTTACCATTAGGTAAGTAAACAATAATCACGAAAGTCGCAAATGTATGACCTAGCGCATGTAAACAGAGCTACACACGATTAGACATGCTCACTGCAATATTATAATTTGACAAAAAAAAATAGGCAGGTCCGGGCTTTAAAATTTAAGTTCTTGCTCAAGAAATTGTAAAAGTTGACATTCAATTTATTTTAACGTGTAAACTGCTAAAATTTGCCCAAAATTCTTGCCAAAAAATTGGAATATCCTCTCAATTTTTGATCAAGTTGGGAAATAAGGTAGTTATTTCTGGCATTTTTAGTAGTTGCAAACCTATCATATTTTGAGAATAGAAAATTTTTTTTTCACCCTTGGATTAATAAAAACATACCTAGGTATTTAATTTTTTTTATACAGTGTTTCATTAAGGGTATAGCTCGGAAACTACTAAACATAGAAACTTGGGAAAAAAAATTGTAATTAAAGCGGTCATGAGAAAATTCTGGAAATTACTTTAAAGTTCCTCATTTCCCGGCAAGGGCGCACAATTGAAAATTATTTTTTTTAATTTTAAATGTCTCCGAAAATTCTTATATTAAGGTATAACTCTGATTACATCATTGGAAAGCATAGACAATTTTGCATCATTTGGGTTAAAGGCTCGTTGGCGTACCGACCTTGATAAGAGTGGGGGAAGCTATTGAATGTTTAAACATTAAAATCGCTGTAACTTCTAAACGACTTATCCGAATTTACTAAATTTAAGCTTCTTTGGAAGGGAAAGGTAAGTATCTTCAATCGCCGTATCCAACAGTACACGATAGTGTTTAATAAAATTGCTAGAAGGCGCAATTTGTAATAATAACAGTTTTTCGATTTATCCCGAAAATTCAAATCATACGGTATAACTATGACATCATAATCGGAAAGTAGATGAAATTTGCAAGAAAAGATGTGAAGACCGCAGTTCGATATCTTTGTCGTTTAAGAGATATTGCCAGAACAATAATTTTTAATTCAAATTGCGCCCTCTATTAATTTTATTAGAAACTATCGTGTACCATTGGAAACGACAATTAAAGGTACTTACCTTTCTCTTCCAAACAAGCTTAAATTTAGTAAAATCGGATAAGTCGTTTAGAAGTTACAGCGATTTTAATGTTTACACTTTCACTTGATAGGAGTGGTAGAAGCTATTGAAAGTGTAAACATTAAAATCGCTGTAACATCTAAACGACTTATCCAATTTTACAAAATTTAAGCTTGTTTGGAAGTACCTAGTTTCTAATAAAATTTCTAGATGGCGCAATTTGTATTAAAAATTATTATTTTGGCGATAACTCTGAAACGAACAAGGATATCGAACTGCGGTCTTCACTTTTTTTCTTGCAAATTTCATTTACTTTTCGATTATGATGTCATAGTTATACCGTATGGTTTAAATTTTCGGGGTAAAATAAAAAAAATCTCTTATTATTACAAATTGCGCCCTCTAGCAATTTTATTAAACACTATCGTGTACTGTTGGATACGGAAGTTGAAGATACTTACCTTTTCTTTCCAAACAAGCTTAAATTTATTAAAATCGGATGAGTCGTTTAGAAGTTACAGCGATTTTAATGTTAACACTTTCAATAGCTTCTCCCACTCTTATCAAGGTCGGTACGCCAATGAGCCTGAAACCAAAATGATGCAGAATTGTCTAAGCTTTTCGATGATGTAATCAGAGTTATACCTTAATATGTGAATTTTCTTAGAAATTTAGAATTAAAAAAAAAATTTAATTGTGCTCCTTGCGACGAAATGAGGAACTTAAAAGTAATTTCCAGACTTTTCTCATGACCGCTTTAATCATAATTTTTTTTCCCAAGTTTCTATATCTAGTAGTTTCCGAGATATGGCCGGTGGCCACCCTTAATGAAACACCTCGTAGTATAGAGAAAAGTGTCTTTTAAACGTTTTGAAGTAATATATTGCCCGAAAAATAGGCGTACCTAATTGGATTGCAGGGCTGCAAATAAAATATACCAACACATGCATCGCGATAATCTGTCTTCGTGTGTGTTTTTTCTTTATTGTCATACCTTATTTGTGTAGCCTAGGCCTAGTTAGATGTGTTTAAATTGATCATAATTAATAAAGTTATATATCAAGATACAATACTACTCCATACTTACTGAAAATACGAAATACCCGGTATTTTACCCCTATTTGGGCAAAACAGAATAATACAACGGCTGTTACCATTGTTTATTTTCCAATCGGAGTCACTAAAAGCACAAACACAGTTCATTAAACTACACAAAAACTAGAAATCGTAAATATTAAATACCCACAATAAACAACAAGGAATCCACAGAGAAAACATAAAGTACAACAACAAAAATGGCGCCTAGCCGGTTCTGGAGTGTATTTTGAGTATGTCGATAAAGGAGTATAGGGCGATAACAAGAGGTTTGTGCGCATGCCCAATTCTACTGGGAGACAAGGCATCGGGCCGGTAAGCCTTGCGCTCGGACGCATTATTTCACCCATAAAACGTAACTTTTATTTGCGCAGGAGATAAGCTGTAAGTATCTGAAGGTAAATATCTATGGGTTCACCCGTTTTTCTCCCCGCGCGGCGCTTCTTGATCTATAGTAGTCCGGGAGATAATTGAAATGTTACAATTGACCCTTGGTACAATAATTGCCCCCGGTCTTATGTTATTTTGAAGTTTCAAATATGACTGTGGACTTTTTAGGATAAGCAATGGTTATGATGATTTTTTTCCTTTTTTGCAAAATTAAATTAAATAATTTGCTGGCTGCTTTACATGATGCATGTTTTAGAGTAATACAGGGCAGTAGCATCAGGGGTTAATTTAGGATTTTGTCTGGGTGGGGGGGGGGGGGTTAATGGGCGTAAGCAAATCCTAAATTAGATATTAAGTCAAGGGCGGATGGGGAGTACGACTTTTGAACGAAAAAACATTTTATTGATTAAAAAAATATAGAATTTTTTATATCTAATTTCAAAATCTATATTATGTTAATTCTGGTCTTTTAGCATAATATATGGATTTTTTTCCCTTTTCGATAACTTAAGGTCATTTGTCAAATGATTATGTTTCATAAAATATATTTTTTCGGCTACCGATGAGAAAGTACCCCGCTTCCCGAAAGCTTTTTTAAGAAAGTAACACTTGTCCGGCTAAGCCCGGGAAGTACATAGGCGTCCGGGAAGAGGTTACTTTTAGAACGGTTTTTCACTTTGCGGACGGTTGCCGAAAAAAAAAAGTAACATGCCCAAAAACGCTATTTTTGGACTCGCAGCCTCCAGAACTCTATTACGGCTCGAAGAAAACTTGTTATGTATGTAAATTATTATAATATCATTATATCACCTAAGATAACTCGAAAAATGTAAGCAGAAAAAAAATAATGATAAAACTATGAAATTTTCAAAAATATTTTGAACAATGAAGATAAATGATGAACGTTATTTTTAAATTTTAAAGTTTTTTCTGTAAATTAAAATTTTATAGCTTTTTTATCAAATCTTAAAAATCAGCCAGATTAATGGGTGCATAGATGGATTAATGATTATTCCAATTAACATTTTTTTCCGTTTTAGCCAGCTGTAAATCTTTCAGTCATGTTTTGGATCTACGGAGGTCGTTTTACTTCGGGCAGTTCCAAAAAAGCGACCTACGGTCCAGACCTTCTAATTGACGAAAATGTAATTGTAGTCACATTTAACTACAGAGTAGGTCCGTTTGGGTTCCTTTCCACGGGAAACAGGGAAATTAGAGGTAATGCTGGCCTAAAAGACCAAAGACTGGCATTAAAATGGACGTACGACAATATCGCATACTTTGGGGGAGATCCGAACAAGATTACAATTTTTGGTCAAAGCGCTGGAGCTACATCTGTGGGATTTCATATGTTAAATAAAAAATCATCAGGTAACAATAATAATCACTTATAATCTCCCTAGCAGCAGAATTATTACCGATAATTTTTTTCAAGGTCACGAATGGTTTTGTTGATAGAAAACTATTACGAGTCGAAGACGAGGAAAATTTTCTATCAACAAAAACATGAGTGAAACCGAAACAAAAATTATCGGAAATTAATTCTGATGCGTGGGAGATTCGGTAAGAAAATTTCATAAATTGGAGTTTCTTTTAATATGATGAGATGATGAGACCTACGACCTATTCTCGATAAAAATTATAAGTTAGCAACAAAATGTATTTTGATTTTATTCTGAGTGACGTTTGCCATAAAAAATAAAGCACTTCATTTTTGACAGAAAAATGATCACTTATTAATTTTATTAGGTTAATAGGCTATAGACTATCGCGATAGTCTCCCGTCGCAATAAGCAACCCAAACAAAAAGGAGCCTTCTAATTGGTTGAAAATAAATTTATGAAATTTTCCATATAATAATAAAATATATTATATAATATATAATATATATAATATATGAAATATATGCCTTTCTTGCTATCCTAATTTCAGGTTACTTTAGGGCAGCAATTCTGGAGAGCGGTTCGGCCATAACGTACTGGGCTGTTAATCAAGATCCAGGATCTTATGCTCTGTCATTAGCAAGTACTCTATCTAATGGAACTTATAGTCAAAGTACCCAAAGACTAAGTGCATATTTAAAGGAAACATCAGCTGAAGAAATTATCAATGCTACAATTGCATTAACTCCTACAGATCCAATTCTGGTAGGTATACAAAAATTCAAAGATATACCTACTCACATACTAATAGGTAAAGTGCGGATTATATGCACTAAAATTCAGCCAAAATATGCGCATATATAAATATGCCTTGTTTGCCTTTAAAATATGCAGTTATTTGAATTTTTTTACCAAATATGCATATTGGTATGCAATATTTCTTAATTTATTTTAGTAAAATAAGGTAAAGAAACACATTCGGTTCTAAAAATATGTTTATTTTTAAAAAAATGAAAAAAAAAACAAAGAAAATAAAAGTAAAAGTAAACAAATTTTTAACCTAAAATTATATAAAAGGCATTTATTACCAAAATTCAAAATTTTTAACTAAAAAAGATTGTTTTCTATTAGTAAAAATATGTTTATACAAATGGAAGCTTCTTTCAACATCTACTGATGTAATCGGACAATACTGCAACTTAGGTAGCAAAATATAAGGACAAGAGACATTTTCGTTGGATGGTTTACCCTCATAAATACTTTTTGCTGCAGTTAAGTATTTAAATCATTCATTCTTTTTTACAGTTACATCCAATTTGTTCCTTACTTGACCTCGTACTTTACCGGGAATGTTATTACATATAGAGGAAAAAGTTTCAACAATACTAATTGAAGCTCTTAAACTTAAGTTTCTACCCTCCAACAAGGATATTATGTATAAAACTGAAATTAACCTTAATAAAAACAAGATATTTAGCTACACCTGCACTTTTTAACAACTCTTTTCTTTACACAATACACTGCGAATCGTCATATAAATCCAAAATTAGTTTTTAATGGCTTCTAGATGCTCTGCATAGAATATAGCGGCCTTAATCCATGTTCCCCACCGGGTAATTACAGGTTCTGGAGGTAAACTAACTCCTGGTAATCTCACCTTCTACAACTGCACTCTTAGAGTTGCTTTTAGAAACACTTTTTACATTTGAAATTAATTTATATACCAAAAAATATTCGTTCTGACGGTTTCTGCGATTCGGTTTATTCCATGTAAAAGACATGGACCATATTGGAAGTTCTTTTCACAAACAATAATTTTTGTACAAGCTTTACAGAAGACTTTTTCTCCACTCAACTCCAACTCTGAGAAATTTTGAATCCGCGAAGACGTTTTCGCCACCTTAGACATTCTGAACACAAATTTGAAATTACTAGTTCCACACTGAAAATACTGAAATCTTTCGACAAACTAAAACAGAAGTATGTGTTACAAATCGATATAAATACATTTCGTTAAGCAGATAATAATAATAACGCATTATTAAGTGACAATAAATAACCCCTAACAATAAACCTGCAAACCCCGGAAACCCCCAATAAATACCTTGTGTATAACCAAAATGTAAATATAATTATTATAATCTTCAGCGTGTTCATACTCCCACCATAAGTAGCCACTTTTTTATTTTCACTTAAATATTGACTATCCTTGTAAAATAAATGTTAATTAATAACAATTTCAAATTGAATATGATCCCTGTGTTATGTATATACAAGGTTCATTTATAATGGCAATAATGTAAAAACTAAAATATTTTGTATTTATTTAGCTAGAAGCTTGGCCGGTTGTAGAAGTGGACGGAAAAGATGCATTTCTTACTGAGTCACCATACACGTTACTTAAGAATGGAAATTTCGCACAGATTCCAATAATAATTGGTGTATGTTCCGAGGAATCTCTTTTTTACCTAAGAAGTAAGTTTTTATATACCAAGGTGTTACAAATTTAATGTTAATCATTGGAATCTAGTAAAGGGTAGGAGATCCTGCGAAGGATAAATTGGGGCAAAGTTGTAAAATGTCGCGACAACTAAGAAGCTCTTGAAAACGTGGGAGAATATCGAATAAGTACCTACTTTCAAAGTTATTCAAAGAAAAAAAAATTTAAAATTTCGTATCTGTCTTTATTCTTTCCAGCGTCGTTTACATAGATGGCGAAAAATTAATTTTACATATTTACTGTAACGTTTTTGCTATCATCAGGTTTATTGTTTAAATAAGCACTTATATCTTGAATTTTGTCTAAACCTCAAGCTTTTTTATTCAATTTAAATGCGATGTTAATCAGTATCACTAAATACCTAAAGGTTCAAACGTTGTTTGTTTTGTAGAAGATTCTTTTAATGTAGGCCTTTCTGTGCAGTGATGAACTCTTTTTAAAATAAAAACTGATTGAAGAGAGATGGTTTGGTAGACAATCAAATTGCTTTGTATGTCGCCTAATAAATAGCCCCCCCTCCCCCCTACACCAGCGGATAACTTAACGAATTTGATATGGCACGAGCCAAATACGCCGATAAAACTTTTTGTGTATAGTAAAAATCTTGAATACTCTCGCAAGATGGGGGCAAAGTCACGTGACACTCTGTCAATTTTGGTCTATTAAATTTTTATAAGTTGGCATGAATTACAGGACCGGACTTGAGAATTATACATGTGATACCTTCTAAAATAATTTATGCAATAGCCTCATCGGTTCTACCGCTTTAATATTGCCAAATAATAAGTAATAGGTAATAATTTCTTTTGAAAGTTATGTTTTATAAATATTATAATTTAAGGTAGGTAATAGGTAATAAGCATGAATTTCTATATGGTTTAAAGATAAAGTGTCAAAATAGATTTAAAATGTTTATAATATTATAAATATCCAAACCTTAAAAATACTAAACTAACTGAAACACAATTTAAAATAGGATTCTGTTACTCATATTTAGAATAGATTTTTTTTTGTTTTATTTGTTCAGATTATAGGGTAAAACACCCAATCATTGGCACTTTAAGGAACCTAGTGTAAATAATTACATTTTTTCAAGATATGGTATTCAATATTTACATCAAATTTTGTACAATGTTTATTGAATGTCTATTAGTTATATTTTTCTAAAAATTTTGGTATTTAGTTGCTTCAGTAATATTATATACCATAAAAATATCAAATTTTATGAATTTCCATATATTGGCACTGTCGCAACTAATGATTGGCCCTCCTAAATTCCCATTATTGGCATCTCTTACTTTTAGTTTATTTATAGGTATTAAGGGAGGTAAAATGTTTAAAAAATCTCTTTATTAGGAACGACAAGAAACATAAACACATAAGTATATTACATAACACAGGATTACCGGAAAAATTATTTAATTTTTATTAAGGCGAGGATAAAGAATATTTTCTACATACTGTGACTTGATCCACCCATTATCACTCATTTCAATGTCCCAGTGACCCGGAACACTACTTGCTATTTGCTTGGAACTCCTTTTGTTTGGAAATATGATTAATCGTGGAGTAATGTCGCCAGCGGCTGAAAATGTGAACATTACTATCAAATTTTGCTTTGCTTCTCCCATATCAACTTCGTAAACATTTTTTGATCCCTTAGGAGCAATACCTTTTCCCAGTCTGGGACAAAATAGGAAGCATGGTTCGTCTTTATTGTAAATTCGCGTTGGATCTTGTAAGATTGGAAAATAACCTTATAGCAAGTACCCTTGAATTCCATCAAACCATCCCTTGATGTCCTTGTCTGACACATTTGCTGAGGATAAGGTGACTGCTTCAGGGGTACGTTTTGTGAGACGTGGATGACGCTTGAGAAACAGCTGATACCAGTGATTACCTGGCATGCTATCCTTGAACGGTGTTTTTCTATTGTTTGCATCAAGAATAGTAATTTACGTTACAAGTTCGGAAAATACTGTTTTTTTGGACGAGTCGACAAAAGTCCTGGAAGTCTGCGAGTCCAAAAAAACTGTTTTCGGACGTGTTGCGTACACTATTTTTACGGCAACCGCGCGTGTAGAATAACAAATCAATGAGACACATTTCTTTATTATATTTCTTTGTAGAACAAAATTTCGAACATTTTAATTCTTATTTGTATAAATATTGAAATTCGAACAGAAGATAGGTACCTACTAACAAAAACATTATAATTCTTATTTATATTAATATTTATATTAAAATTTGAGCAATTGCTAATATTGATGTGATTCTTCCCGGACTAGGCCGTAGAAATGCTACTTTCTCAAAGGAAAAGCGTCTGGGAAGTTGCCGAAAAAAGATTTAACAGAAAGTTGTACCTAAGTCGATTTTTCTTCGCGGAAATCTTTCCTATGACTATCCAATAACCATTTTACTAGGGAATCTTCTTCATTTTTTGTCAAGAAAGTGCTTCTACCGACTTCTGTTTTGGTAAAATTGGGTCCCAAACGAAATTGCAACGTAGATCTGGGAACCCCATATTCCTTTGCAGCCAGTTTTTTTGAACTTCCCGTTTTTATTTTTTCAAGAGCTTTTTGTACATCTTCTTCTTTGTATCTTTTGTTGGTGTTTTCTTAACTTTTGGCATGTGAAAAAGCAGTCAATTTACTCAGTTAACATCGGTTAACGTCATTACACGTCACTACAGTGAGGTGGTGCCAATGAGCCGGCTGCCTCCAATTATTCAAACCAAATATTGGCACCATCATTTTTCGTCACAATGAACCAAATAATATTTATATGTTTCTATAAATATTCAAAATATGCTTTGACTGAGCAATAACACTACATGTTTTCATAAAAAACACACTTTTCTTCTACCTATCGATAAAAACAAGGACTCCAATAAGGTTCAATTTCACAGACATTTTATAGCACAAAACCGCAATGATTTTATATTAAAAGATAAATATTCCAGTACTATTTCTGACATTATATTTATGCCTTCCACATTAGTTATCATTCTACCTTAGTGGATACCATTTTTTTTTGATGTCTTATTAAAACCTTTTATAATTAATAAAAAAAAATATAAAGTGCCAATCAATAGCGCATATTTTTTCAACTTCACTTAATATTGTCATGACAGTGCCAAAATTTGGAACTGTTCGTTTTTTTATCTCCTAATGTTGGCACCATTAAAATTTTCATGAAAATTATAAGAAAAGTAATTATTTTTATAAGTTTTAGACAAATTGCAACCTTATCAGTGACAAAAAACTATTTATCACATTAAAATATTCATGCAAAGACTTAAAAATTACCATCAAAGATAATCGGTTTCTTAGCCAAATCTATCCCTACTTACGTTTATTGGTACTTCCCGACATTAACACCACGAAAGCTTAGAAACTACTGAAGGCGTCCCGCGCATTTTTTCTTCTAGTGATGGGGCAATGTTGCCAATAGTAGAAAAAAACTAAAAGTTACTGAAATTCAACAGAAACTGTTAAAAAAATTAAAAAGTAAGTGAAGGGTGCCTATCATTAGCACAGTGCCAACGTTTGGGTGTTTTACCCTACCTATAGGTCAAATACCTACAGTTCAACATAAACTAATTGAATTCAAGTTATTACATTCACTGTCAAGAAAATCCCCATATATGACTTACGTAAGGTACGTAGACCCAAATATGGTTTTTATACAATTTGTTGGCTATGGTACGGTTACATTTCTAAACTTGTATGTGGGTTAACATAAAGTTAAAAGCTTCAATATAGCTAGGAATTTAATTTTTCTGTCAATGGAAACCCTAATTTAACAGTTTTTGACTTAACGTAAGGTACGAAGACCCAAATACGGTTTTTATAGAATTTGTTGGTTATAATAAAGTTACATTCCTAAACTTGTATGTATGCTAACATAAAGTTAAAAGCTTTAGTTTAGCCAGGGATTAAATTTTTCTGTCAGTGGAAACCCTACTTTAACAGTTTTTGACTTACGTAAGGTACGTAGACCCAAAAGTGGTTTTTATGGAATTTGTTTGTTAAAATGCAATTTATTGATACAGTTACATTTCTAAACTTGTAGGTATGTAGGCTAACTTTATGTTAAAAACTTTATTTTATTGTCATACAAACAATAATATAATGGTAATATCAAATAATAATTTCACTTAGGTATGTAAGGTACGTAGACACAGAAAATAGAATTATATATTTGTTCGCTATCCTATTACATACTAATATGGTTAGCTATTTTAACTACTATAGTAACATAATGTTACTTACTATTACTTTACTATTGCCAAACAATAATAATGTTTACTAATAACAATAATAAAAATAATTCCTTCAAAATCAAATAGCTGCTTTTTAAAGGTTAATAATATGGAAAGCTGTTTTGGCATATGGTAGAACTAGGCGATACCCGGTTTTATCAACCTACCCGGTTTCTCTAACTCTCTACTACCTACCTAAGTCAGGGAAATACTTAATTTCTACTTATTTTTCTTGAAACAGAAAAGGATACCTAGATAATGTAAAATGCGAAAATTATACTTACATTAGAAACCTAACCTTAACGAACAAACATTTTAATAACAAAAATTTTACAAACTAACTTTTCGACAAAAACGGCGTTCAGATGAAATAAAACTTATTACTTATCGATGAAATCAACTTAACGAGCAAGGCACACATTAATAATTATAATCCCTAATGAAAAAGAATTAAAAAATTTTAACCTGTACCTATCTAAATTTTTGGTCAAATGAATAATAATTGTAGGTACTTACACAAAAGTAATTAAATTAAAATTTTTAAAATGTAAATAAATGTAACAAAAACGCAATTCATAACTCGGTGCTTGGGCTCATTACGGTCCGCTACAAATCTAGGGATATTATTATGTCCCAATATCAGCTGATCGATGACAAATAACCGCTGTCATCTGTTTTAAAACGATACTATTCGTGATATTTAGTATATGTGGTGAGCCGAGCTTCATCGGACCGTCTATCTGCCACGGATGAAATCAGCCGGTTTCAGTCAGTAGATTCGCTAGGTTAATTTGGGACGCGTATCAAGTCGTCCAACTTGGTTTGAGGGTAAAATAAAATAATAATAATAACAAATAATGTCTGCCGATTCACGTTACTTGTCAAAAGAATTTATTTTCAAAAGTACTTTCTTCATACTTAACAAATATCTGAAAGTATCATTATCTATCCTTAAATTTTTACGGAAATCATTTGGCTCATCTTGTTAAAGTTCTTTCAAGAGGAACATAATATGACTCAGTTCATCTCTACGAGAAATCCATTTTTTTACTAACTTGCTCCCTGCTCCGTTTTTTTTTTGTTTATTGGCAATAAATACATACGCTATGACACAAGCTATAACGCGTCTTCTACGATTGGTATTCATTTTTAAAACTCACCGAGTACAAATAAATCCAAGTCGATCTAATACCACTGGTTAAATCTTTCAGGAATTGAGATTCAGATTGCGAGCCAAGCCAAAACTGTTATAAAACGTGGAGTTTTGTCCCATTAACGAGAAGATTTATTCAGGCGAATCTAATCGGGTCGGCGAGCCAAATTCGGTTGTCCAAAAATGACGAGAGTTTTGGTACGTGCCGAACCTAGCTCGCAGACCAAATCTGAACGGATCAAATCGGTCCAACTTATATGTTGGTGTATGGGGGGCTATCAGACAGTTCCTGAGCAACCAAATGCCAGGCTTATGCAATTTGATCGAACGACTTTATTGCTCCATAATCGCCCACTGTGTGCCTTTTAGTCAACTCAAACTATGCAACTTTGTAGCCCCAAAATTGTAACAATTTATAACTTTTCATTTTTAAATTTGCTTAGATTTCTTAACACTAGCTTGACTTACATTGTTTAGAATCTCCAAAAAGTCGCAAAATGGTAAAACAGTCTTAAACTTGTGCCAAGTAGATGCAAAGCAATTTTTAAAAATCATTTATTAAATTATTAAAACAGTATTTTAAAAGTTTATAATTGTAACTTTAAATATAAATATCCATAAAAATTTAAAATAAACGCCTCGGGTAGACGGGCAACATATTTTCCTTCAGCAATTCAAATTAACTCAACATATTTTCCTTCAGCAATTTAAATTTACTGCTTAAGGAGATTAAGAGAAGAATGCGCATAAAGAATTGTTTTGCGAAAATGCTGAATGTAGAATTATATTCCTTTTTGAAATTCCTAAAAAACAGCTTGATCCCGAAAGAAGATTTTATTGGTTGGCTGTACTAAAAATGTATTTTCTTAATAAGGAGATATATGTTAATAAAATTAAGCTGGTTATTGTTGAAATATTTACGTTTAAGGATACAGTTAGCAAATCCAATTCAAAACCACATAATTGGCCGATTTTGCTAACGTACAGTTGTAAATGCAAGAGAAGAAAGTCTCCATATTTTAAATACTTGATTTTTTTAGCTTTGGCAGGAGCTGAAGCAGTTGGACTCTCCCTTGATTCAGTTCCAAGCTCGTTAATTCCCTATAACCTTCGCCAGGATTCCAGTAATGACAGTGAAGTTATTCAAGCCATACAAGATATTTATTTAAACGAAAACGACACATTTACAAGTAATCTTGTAGCTTTAGCTAATGTAAGTACTTTCATTGCTATTACAATATTATGACATTAAAAACACTGAAGTCAGGAAATAACTTTATTATACCTGGATGTTGCATAGATGAAAAAAAACTTTGTTTCATTATAAAACACATCTACAGGTTTATTAGTATTCTAATTTCTATCAATACAAAATACATCAAATCTTGCACTCTTGTAGTATTAAGTTTAAATTTCTAATGATTTAACATAGAGTCAAACATTTACATTGTAAATCTCTATGCCTTAAGGTGGCATTCTCAACGTCATTTAATCCATTACCAACCTATAACCTATTTCGGGTTGCTTTTTTTAGTTTATTATTAGATTAACTAACATTTAAATAAAATTAATATCGTCGGTACAATATTTAGGCAATATCTGACATATAACAAAGATATCTATTCATTCTATTGCTAATTTTGGGATAATTGTATAGAGAAAGAACAATGACATAATAATGTTAAAAAAATCTTACCCGATATTTTTCGCTATACAATTCTTCTAAAATATTTAATGAAATTCCTTAATATTTATTACCTATAAAATATTTAAATTTTGTGTAAAAGCTAGAAAAATTAAATAAATATACACGAAATAGGTTATAGGTTGGCAAGCATGTTGATACTTCCACCATAAGAATAATTTGCCGACTTACTTAAATAGGTTTTTCAAATTTTTTAGTACACCACCGATAATATGTTTGCAAGAGCAGTTATTAAACATGCAGAGCTGTCGTACAGTTTTATTCCAGTCTACTTTTACCAGTTTGCTTATTATGGAAGGCCTTTATCTGCTGCATTTATTGATGGTAAGTAAAACGTGAAAGCCTTCGACAACTCAGTATTATAATCGGTCCTGTTCATTAACTCTTGGATCGAACAAAACCGAACAAACCTAATACCTACGTCATCACAAACCAAAGTTTGTAATGAATGACGTCGCGTCGATTTATTTGTATCAGACTTGATGCTTTTACAACGTGTTTAAAAATTGTTTTTAGAAAACTTTACTGAGATTTTTATTATTGGCATATATTTTCAATCTTATTAGGTACCGCGCGAGCAAAATTATTTGCATCAAAGAGGGCCTTGCACCTAAGGACGTAATGCTTAGCCGTAGAGGTTAATACCTGTTGCGTGTCAGTAACTACCTGAATTAACAATCAATCAGTTATTCCGTCATCTTTGACAGTCGTTACAAGTAATTTGATTCATCGCTAATTTTTCCAATTTCTTGAACAATTCACATAATGGGCTTTACGGAACAGCACAAAAAAATCATGGTTGAAGCGTATTCTCGCAACGGGGTTAGAGTAAATGGTGAGTGGCAATACAATCCGGGTTTGTGCATGGACGAGTCTCACGAACATTTTGTTGCAACGTTGCTTTTATTACTGGGGATTTTTATCATTGCCTAAAAAGAACCATGACTGTGTTTAGGGAAACAGGTTTTATACAAAAAACGAGCAGGAGGACCATCTGTAAGAACAAAAGAACTTGTTGCAAACGTTCGTGAAATAATGCAAAATACGCCAACAAATTGTATAAGACGCCTGTCCCAAGAAGTGAGAAGATCTTATGGAACATGCAGGGCTATTCTTAAGAAGCAGCTAAATTTATTTCCTTATAAAGAGCAAGTAGTCCAAAAATAAATTTGTATTTGTCTACTTATTTTATTAATCATTAGTTTGGCATATCATGTCATAATATGAATTTGGCAAAATTTTAACCTAGATTTGGTTAGATATATTGTCTCTATATCATTGTGACCTAAACTAAGCCATACGTTTTTTAATCCAAGCCCTCTTTGATGCAAATACATTTTTCTCGCACGGTATATTATGTCAGAGCTGAATATGATAAATTATTCGGTTATAATGAAAACCCCCATTGTTTTCCTTTTCCAGGAGTGGTTGTTGGTTAAAGGCGGAAGTCAGGCATATATGGCCCAAGCTTCTTGCACTGCAGCCTTCTGGCTTATTGTGTCTTGTTAGAAAAGGCTTTATTCCTTCTGTAAGGTCCAAAAGTCTTTTACCAAGTTTGTCATGTGGGAGTTTGTTGGGTTGTTGCCGCGTTGGATATTTCCAAAGATTTTAAATCTCCTGCGGGTCAGTGCTTCGGAGCCGTATACGTTATGGGAGGCGGTTTCGTCATCTTCACCGCAAAGTCTGCATTCAATGCGCCCATTGTAGATTTCTATGCGTTAAAGGTGTTTTCTTAAGAAACAGTGGCTTGCTAACAGGCCAGTTACTTGTTTTAGCTAGCTGCGCGTCTGGACCAGCATGCCAGTTGATAGTTTATTCCAGGGTTTACCAATAACGGCCCGTACGTGTGTTTGACCAAGTTTACCGTTTCTTCGAGCTAGATGTTGTTTTTGCGCCTATATGTCTAATAATGTTTTAGTCACCTGTTTTGATATTCCAAGGGCGGGTTTAGGCCATAACCCCTCGTGTTTAAAGGCGTTGTTGGTTTAGGGCGTCTGAAATTCTGAGCAAATCCAAATTACTTGTGAATTTTTGACTATAGCAATCTGACGAAATAAAACGAAATTTTTCTTCAATCGTCATTGGTGTCGGTTTCATATATCGACAATTAATAATAAATAGTTAATTTGATAGTGATTACCCCTTTTATTTGTAATAAATAGCTGTATTTACTAAAAGTATTTCTAATACTTCAGCGTTAATTTGATGTTTTTAACTGTAGGTGCAGAAAAATCTGGACATGCAGCAGAACTCCCATTTATATTTAATATTACCGGTGTCAGTAGTACTACTGGCTCCGCTGACATATTAACTCAAAATAGGATGACTAAGCTTTGGACAAATTTCGCAAAATATTTGTAAGTATACGAATGTAAAATAAAAAAAAAACGAAAATTATTTCGTAAAAAAGATAATTATATCTAATATAAAACAGAAATAAATACTTACCACGTGCCTATACATTTTTTAGAGGAATTATTCTGGTGCAGAAGGTAATTAAATTTGGAATTAATCGAAAAAATAATAGTGTTGCGGAAAATTGAGAGTGTTTTATCACTAAAATGCAGCGGCGACTCGTACAGGAGGGCCACAGTGCCATAATAGCCCTACGTATAATTTATCCAAATTAAGTTTGATGACATAAAAAAGCATTTAACAGGCTTCAAAGAGACCGACCTCACAACCAGAGTTGTCAGATCTATTTTTTTTAATTCTTTAAGTTCTTTTTATTGGAAATGTTCTTTTTATATTAGTATTCAATTGTTAGTCAGTAAATCTCTTTGAAAGTTTACAAATATACTTTAACCTAAGAAGTTTTGAGTGTGAAAGAAAGAAGAACATTAATATTATTATAGGTTTTTTAGTCCTTAGGAATTATTAATTAGAAAGAAAGAATTAAAATAAAAATAATAAGGGTTTTCATTGTTAAAAAACAACTAATTAACAAACCCAAAAATTTAGTAGTATCGTGTATAATTTATGCACGTCTTGAACACTGTTTCCCAATCTGTGAATGATACTAAGACAAACGCAATTGGAAATTTATATGTTCTAGACAAGAAAGGCGGAATATTTTCAGCGAATCACCATATTTCTTATCTACCTGCTAAAAGATAATTGAGCAATCATCACTGTCATGTCAGGTATTAATAGTTTCTTAAGGAAAAGGACAGTGGAGTAGGTGGTTTAACATATTTGCTATAATTTACGTATTTAATTTTGGTTTATAACTCTGTGGTTTTTGATAGATACGTTTTTACTGGGTACATTTTGTTACCAGCAATGGCTTTTTAACGATCATTTTAAACAGCAGATCAAGGTTAATTATATTGCTGGCAACATGCTCGGTGGAGTTGGCCTTCGAAAGCGCAACAAGTCCGGAATTGAGAAACAAATATTTACATGTTCAATGTCAGCGTATTATTTTAATTTTAAGCGCATCTGTCCTTGATAATATTATATAAGTAGCGATGTATGGAAAAATTGCGAAGCTCATGTTACTGTAGAAATGGAATATTCCTGTTTTATCGCCTATAGCACCAATAGTAAACCAACCTGAAAACGATTCTACTTCTGAAAATTAAGATGATTTCATCAATTCAATTATTATTACTGCATTTTAAATCAATAATGTTCGTTTACAACGTGTTACCTATTAAAATTGTTTTATTTATATTGTATTATCATTTAAAAAATTTAAAACAATTATGCATTTTGATTATTTGGAGATACGACGCCTATGATTAGGAGTTTAATGTTTTTTTATGTTAAAGTTGCTTTATTTGTATTATTATCAACTTTATAAATTAAAGCAATACCCTACGCATTTTAATTATTGGGTTGGCGACGCCTATGGTTAGGAGTTAAATACTTTTTTCTGTCATTAAATTAACCTGAGAAACACTCTAATAATTTTTAGTCGTTAAGAACATTTATAATAAGAAATATAGAGCAATAACATCATGTTTGTCAATTAATTGTTAAAAATACATTAAAGTTAAAAGTTTTCTAATATAGCATTTTTGGTTTGTCATCAGGAGGCATTGTTTCTATTTTGTTTTAGGAATCCGACTCCTGACGAAAGTGATTTGTTTGATAATATAGTCTGGCCCACCATGAATTCAACAAATGTTCAATATTTAAACATAAATAGCACAGTAGAACTACGGTCAAATCTACGAGAAGAAGCCTTATCAAAATGGGATGATATTTATGAAAACTATGGGGAAAAACCATTTGTTACATATTAATTATAAATCAATAATAAACCAAAAAGTTTTCCGGAAGAACAGAACGAGTAAATAAAGTTAAAGATACCGAAAAACAATTATTGCTTGTGTGACAACAGTATTTAACCGCCCATAAAATTGGCGATGTTAAATAGAAGTGGAAAAAAAGTAAAATTTGTTTGTTCTTTTGGGAAACGCTTTACCTGAATTATTCCATTTGTTTTCTTGCCATACTTGTGATTAAATTTATTGGTTGTACCTACGCCTTAAAAACTTTAGACACTTTCCACCCTGCCACGCTCTCAGGGTCGTACTTAAAAGTTGAAAAATAAGATAACAATGCTTGCGGCTAGAGACCGACCGAAGGTTCGGTGTCGGTTTCGGCTAGTTTCGGCCAAAAATCTAGTTTCGGTGACAGTTTCGTTTTCGGCCAAAAATCGGACGAACCTTCGGCCATGCCGAAACTCAGTGTTTGTGAATTGTCGCGCACCGTTCGGCTAACTTTGAGTTCGTAGGCAGTGTTGTCTATATAAATAAAAAAAAAATGTGTGTGCTTAAGACCACACGACAGAAGTAAAAACTTCAACAAGGTTAATTCAGTGCCCACAAAAAAGTGCTAAACGCGCCTAAAGAAGTTTTCACTTCAAAAATAACATAAACTTGGAATACGGGATAATATTACTGCATACGAAAAAAGATATTTCCTAAAATTGAACAACCCTTGAATTTTTAATCTTCAACAGAAGTCAGAAATCATAATAAATTAGGTCCACGGAATAAGCAATTATGGTAAACCTTACTTCACCCTACGTAAATATATAATTTAATAATTTAAAAAATGCCAGAACATACCTGAGACGCAGACGAGTGTCTAGACAACGCACACTGACTGTTTCCACGTCGATACGTCGATACTGAATGCGACCGATGGAGGCATGCTCTTTCATATAACGTTCATTCGGGTCAGGGTCAGTTCGGATTGAATATAGCAGTTGAATTCGAGCGTAGCACACCCGAGTCTGACGCGTGACGGCGACGCGTGACGGCTCAGTTTAATTCAGTGCCCACAAAAAGTGCTAAACGCGCCTAAAGAAGTTTTCACTTCAAAAATTGTGTGTGCTTAAGACCACACGACAAAAGTGAAAACTTCAGCAAGGTGAAATTAACAATATCAAATACACGAGTGCCTAGACAATGCACACTGACTGTTTCCACGTCGATACGTTGATACTGAATGCGACCGATGGCGGCATGCTCTTTCATATAACGTTCATTCGGGTCAGGGTCAGTTCGGATTGAATATAGCAGTTGAATTCGAGTGTAGCACACCCGAGTCTGACGCGTGACGGCTCAGTTTAATTCAGTGCCCACAAAAAGTGCTAAACGCGCCTAAAGAAGTTTTCACTTCAAAAATTTTCTCTGTCGACCTTTTTTTTGAAGTGAAAACTTCTTTAGGCGCTTTTAGCACTTTTTGTGGGCACTGAATTAATCTGAGCCGTCACGCGTCACCGTCAGGCGTCAGGTTCGGCTGTGCTACGCTCGAATTCAACTGCTATCAATCCGAACTGACCCTGACCCGAATGAACGTTACATGAAAGAGCATGCCGCCACCAGTCGCATTCCACAACAGTGTGCGTTGTATAGACACTCGCCTGCGTCTCAGGTATGTTCTGGCATTTTTTAAATTATTAAATTATATATTTACGTAGGGTGAAGTAAGGTTTACCGTAATTGCTTATTCCGTGGACCTAATTTATTATGATTTTTGACTTTTGTTGAAGATGTTAAAATTCAAGGGTTGTTTAATTTTAGGAAATATATTTTTTCGTATGCAGTAAAATTATCCCGTATTCCAAGTTTATGTTATTTTTGAAGGGAAAACTTCTTTAGGCGCGTTTAGCACTTTTTTGTGGGCACTGAATTAACCTTGTTGAAGTTTTCATTTCTGTCGTGTGGTCTTAAGCACACACAATTTTTGAAGTGAAAACTTCTTTAGGCGCGCTTAGCACTTTTTGTGGGCACTGAATTAAACTGAGCCGTCACGCGTGTCTGTCACGCGTAACGCTCGGCTGTGTTACGATCGAATTCGACTCCTATATTCAATCCGAACTGACCCGAATAAACGTTATATGAAAGAGCATGCCGCATCAGTCGCATTCAGTATCGACGTGGAAACAGTGTGTATTGTTTGTGTGTTTAGGATCACAAGATAGACACTTGTTGCGTCTTAGGTATGTTCTGGCATTTTTTTCAAGGGTTGTTCAATTTTAGGAAATATATTTATTCGATATTATTAATTTCACCTTGTTGAAGTTTTTACTTCTGTCGTGTGGTCTTAAGCACACACAATTTTTTTTTAGGTGGGAAGAGTTCAATCCAAGATCGATCTCGTCCTATATAAAATTAATTAGATTTTAGTATACAAGAAATTATTTAACACATTTAACGGAGAGTATTAAGCATAAAAATCATTGCGGATGTCTTTTGTATTCACTTTTATCAGCTACGTTTATTTCGATCTATCACTTCAAAAATTCCGTCACTATATCTTAGATATTGATGATATTTAGAAAATAAAAATTGAGTACTTATTACGTTTATCAGTTTTCAAATCTGTTTGTTATCTTATTTATTTTACGGATATTGTGGACTATTTCAATCAATCACCACTTAGTAGAAGACCTATTAAAATTTTTTATTACAGTATGAATAACTTAATAATACTAATAAATTATATTATTACATTGAATGTCGTGGTAAGTTTCTTTATTGCTATATTACCTCTTATTTATTAACTTTAATGAACAAACCATATAACAAAATTATTTTTTAAATAATATAATCAGGATAATAAGATAGCGTCAAATACTTTACACATTATACAAATAATCATTACATAATTTTAAAACGTCTAACTGTTTGATATATTAATATTTTTATATTCAGATAATATGCCTATCAAAGGCGGTCCCGAGGAGTGGGGGGAGGGGGGTCAGAAGAATTAGGTATCGGTAGATTGATTGCCGTTTCCCCCCAAACTGAAAAACTTATAATATATTAATTATAGCAATTAAATCGTCGGTTCTTCCGTAGACAATTCGCCATTATAAGGCAGCATCAATTTTAAACTTAAGGAATATTTAAAATTGAACTTTAATAAACAAAACATTTAAGTACGCGATATAAAAAAGATATTGAAGCATTAAGACAGTAAGTTACAAAACTATTCCATGGTATAGAATATGTAGATATTAAAAATTACTTTAAAGACTTTTTAAAACATTTTATAAGTAATATTAATCCATTTTTTTCCAAAAATTGTTTATTTTATTTATTTATTTGTATGGGGAAAACCTCCATTTTTACAATAAAAGTACAAATTATTTTCTATACATATATACAATGTTGAATGTAACAAAAAAAACCTGTGTTTGTCCGGAAAATAAAACCTACTTCTAGGTGAGGGAGAAAGTTAAAATTATCTACATATTTAGATATTGTTATCAATAGGTAGCGGAATGAAATTCCAAATTTTTCAACCATGAGTCGAGCAATAGAAGTTAGAAAATGCAATACATCTCTTAACAAAATGAAGATGGAATTGCCGAAGGATGGTAGGCAGCACGGAAACCGTTTCGAGTTGAGGGTACTTGAAACAGGACGGCGCCGTACTAGTATATTATAAAAGCAATACATTATAAGACGGCGAAAAATATGAACAAATATAATAACCTATAAAAACTAACCTAAATCAGGTTATGTCCTATCTATATAAATTAGAACATGCTTTCTTGTAAGAACTTATTGGATTGACAAATTTAATACACTAGCATCAGTATTAAATTTCTTTTGATTTCTGGACATGGGATTGTTAATTCTATAGTTTGTCCGATGGAAAGGCGGTTTAAATAGGTCACAGTTACGTGGTTGGTGAACGTTTTATGGTGCATTAAAATTAAGTGGTTCCAATAATTTCAATGCGTCGAATAAGCAATTAACAATCTAGTGGATGAAGATGAGTTTGTGACAATGCCTACTCGCCTCTAAAGTCTGAAAACCCAATGCCCTACACTTTCTATGATACCCAAGAAGACCAGAGACATTAGCTCAAGTTTTAAAAACATATGACTTTAAGAACTTAGCGTACACTTGCTCAATAAAATGGATGTGAGTTTGGTAATAAATGGACGAAACGATCCATACTCCCAACATGGATGAACGTAAGGCAATATAGTAGCTTTTAAGTGTTCAGAGAGAAATTGTTTCTGTTGCGAAGATTAAATCCAAGTTATTTAAAGGCCTTACCAGTTAAGATAACTTCCTTAATTTAGTTCACCCAATCCTAATTTTCAAATCAAATATAATCAATAAATCTTTAACTTCCGTATTCAATATTAGGCTTTCATCATTTGTCATAAACAAATCTTCGAAACATTTTGTTTTTGAAAAACACACAGAACAGTAGGAAATATTGAGATGAAGTGCATTTTCACGAGACAATTTAGCAGCTCCTCCAAGTCGCACTGAAATCTTGAACATTCTTTATTTTTATTTATAACTCTGTATACTTTTAGGTCGTCAGGAAAAAATCCCTGCTGATTGCTCACTATAGCACTGTTACAGATCGACAATAATTGGTCGGTAACAATGATCTAGGTAGCAGATCATTGGGTCGATAACTAGTTTGTCAAAGTTTTATATATTTTTATTACCTACCAGATTTGTATATTGGTATAATATGTAACTATATCACCAGAAGCATGGAAAAATCCGAAATTGAAGGGATAAATTAAACAATATAAATATGGGGTAGGAGAGGGTATATTATGCACAATTTTTTACTATAAAGGTAGGGACACCAGGAACAGAATCATAATTGTATGCTAGTTTTTTTAATTCGTACTCATTTATATAGAAAATTTCGCTATTTTCTTCAAGACTTTTATTCGTGAGTGTTGTCGGCTTTTGTAACACGAAAAAATTATGGCCCATTTTTGACCTACAATGGAGTTGACGCGCGATGACCCGAACAAAATAATAATTATGCGCTATGTTAATGATTTAGTGTTCTTCGGTTTTACCCTTGCACACTAACTATAACCCCATCCTCCGAAATAATTTCTTTTAAGAATTAACCCTCCCCTAGAATTTTAGTCTAGGAGCCAGTTTGATGACTGTAAGGAATACTTTTATTACATATTATCACTGAATATATAGCTACGATTATGTGCTGTTACTCACACTCAGTTTACAAAAGATACCTACATTTATTTGCGCAGAAAACATATTTTTTCTCAAATCTATGATATCGTTTAGTATATACAGTGTCACCAGTAAAGTCCGCATCATATGGGATTTTTTTTTATTAATAGCTTTATTCAAAATTTGCCTTTGACATCAAGTTCTGCTTCGATCGAGATGAAAATTAAGCAAAAAAATAGTAGTCACGTGATTCGCATTATCTGTCAAATTTTAATTTTTTCCCAAAAATTACTCAATAGTGTGGTTATTTCTGAAAATATCGAAAAAAGTTATTGGAAAAAGTTTTCTTTAATGCAGTTTCTAGCCCATATGCAAAGTTTCAGCTGCATAAAATAATTTTAATTTTTTACCTATATTTTGTAAATTGCACCACTTTTGCAAAATAAGACTCAACGCAACCTACATAAAACTTCTTAGTTTTGACAATGCTTTATTTCAGATACATTTTCTTTAAAGTAGCGCCATATTAAAGGTGTGTTTTTCTACAAAATCAAAATTGGGCTATTAAAATTTGGTCGCATGTGATGCAAAGTTTATTTGTTTTTGACCCTGTATAAGGTAACTTCATAAAATAAGTATTTTTGAAAACGTAGTTTGTGTCTGAAAGTAAAATAATAAAAATTAAGTAAAGGGCTTTTAAATTAAATCGTTGAAAATAGATAAACTTTACGTTAAGTTAAACTAAAATTTATTGTCCACATAATGAACACTTTACTGATGACACTGTGTTCTTTTTTGTCTTAATATTAAGGTGTATTACTTTCAGACACAAAATACGTTTTCAAAAATACTTTTTTTATAAAGTTACCTTATACAGGGTCGAAAACAAATAAAATTTGCATCACATGCAACCAAATTTTAATAGCCCAATTTTGATTTTGTAGAAAAACACAGATTTAATATGGCGCTACTTTAAAGAAAATTTATCTGAAATAAAGCATTGTCAAAACTAAGAAGTTTTATGTAGGTTGCGTTGAGTATTATTTTTCAAAAGATGGTGCAATTAACAAAATATAGGTAAAAAATTAAAATCATTTTATGCAGCTGAAATTTTGCATGTGGGCTAGAAACTGCATTTAAAAAAACTTTTTCTTATAAATTTTTTCGATATTTTCAGAAATAACCCTACTTTTGAATTATTTTTTGGAAAAAATTAAAATTTGACAGATAATGCAAATCATGTGACTACTATTTTTTTGCTTAATTTTCATCTCGATCGAAGCAGAACTTGATGCCAAAGTCAAATTTTGAATAAAGCTTTTAATAAAAAAAAATCCCATATGATGCGGACTTTACTGGTGACACTGTATAATAATATAAGCTTATTATAAAACCGTTTATTTTTTAAATTTGGTAATGATATTAATCAACGTTTTAATTTTGCTAACGTCTAGCATAGCGTTACGACGTACAACTGAAAAGTTTTTAATTTACTCTACAGCAAAGCTGAAAATATTTGTTTTGTCCATTCTTTCTGCGTATTTAATTTTACAGCCGCCTTAGCCAATCTTACATGTACAATAAGTTCAAAAGGTAAAAATTGACAGGAATCAGTGTAGCAAATAACATAAAAAATGATAATTCAGTTCCTAAATAGGTTAGAGAAGTGTAGATATTTAAAACATTTAGTGTAGTTTTCAGCACCGACCATTGATGATCTAGTTATTTCATTACCCGATGGAAAGATTCAAGGAGCAATATATTCTACACCAAACGACAAAACTTATTATGGATTTCGAGGTATTCCATATGCTACCCCACCCTTGGAAGGTCTAAGATTTGAGGTAAAATAATGATATTACTAAAACTTTAAATAAGCAGTTGCTTGCAGATGTTTGGCAAGTATCGCCAGAACCCGCTAGGGTGAAGCATATAGCCAGACCTATAATGCTTCCATATCCTTTAATATACCATAGACTACCGGATATGGCAAAAAGCATATCTGTACTCGGGAGGCATACGACACTATGTGCCATCAGCTCGATTTGTGGATATTTAGTAAAAACAATTAAGTTTAACATAATTTTGAGGTTATTGTTGATTAAGGAATGTATTATCTTACTTTCACTACACAAAGTATTAATTATTTAGTGTGTCCTTGTAAATACATTTTTTTTAAATTTTAATTATCATAATTTGTATTTTGATGCACATAGTGTTCTATACCTGTAAAAAATTATAAGCCATAATACTGTACTCGACAGGCATACGACACTATGTCCAATTTTTACAAAAAATTAGTATATTTAATGGAAATGGTATGCATTTTGGTAAAAGGAAAAGTAATAATAGACAAAATAAAAACTTATTGCCGCCTAAATGCCGATAGTCATGCTGGCGATTAACATTATGTGTAATCCCCACCTACTATTATATATATATATATCTAGTTAGAGGCATATAACACCAAGTAATTATATAGTATTCTATGCCGCTAAATGTGTTGCTAAATATATTACCTTCTAAAGATCCGAGGCATACAGATATTATTACCTTAGTGTCTTAGGCCTCTGAATAAAAATGCACATAGTGTTAAAAGTCTACGCTGTTTCTCAGCTACCTTAACTAATTGGATTTGGTGTTGTATGCCCCACAAAATAGTTTAATTTTCTGAATAAAACTACATAGTTACCTAACTTTTTGTAAAAATTGGACATAGTGTCGTATACCTCCCGAGTACAGATATTATACGTTGTTTTTTCTAATTGCTACATAACTTACCACACCATGACTACGTGAGTGAAAACTGGAGCTAGTTTAGTAAAAGTTTTTTTTTAATAAGTATTTATAAATTAGGCAATGATATTCAATTTTGTGATAGATTCATAATCCATGAATAAATATAATCCTAATCTTAAAAAGTTTATAACAATTGTAAATATATATTTTTTAAATAGTTAGTTGCTTTTAGGCGCCTCAGCCACCACAGCCATGGGATTATATTTTAGATGCCACTAATGATAGCAAACCATGCGTTTCTATTGACTTTTTTAATCGTCCAGGTTCTGAAAGTGAAGACTGTTTGCATATTAATGTATATACTCCATCTTTAAAGGTTAGTTATCATTAATTTACCAAGATGTGTAATAACAAAGCAAATACAGTCTCATCAAATTTTCAAAATAACATTGGTCTTCTTACATGCTTGAAAATAAGGAAACATCAAATATCAATTGTAAATCAGTATTATCTCTTCTTTAATTGACTGCTTTTTTATAAAAGGTAACTTTAAACAAACTACCACTAAAAAAGTGAAAATAATAATAATTTTAGCCAGATAAACAACTTCCTGTTATGTTCTGGATCTTCGGAGGAGGATTTGTATCGGGCAACTCGTCTAAAGAACTTTATGGCCCAGATTATTTAATTGAAGAAGAGGTTATCATGGTTTCCATTAACTATAGATTGGGACCATTTGGGTTTTTATCCACTGGCGATACATCAATTTTAGGCAATGCTGGTTTAAAAGATCAAAGTTTGGCTTTAAAATGGACCCATGACAATATTGCATATTTTGGAGGAGATCCAGAAAAAATCACGATTTTCGGGCAGAGTGCCGGTGCTGCCTCAGCAGGACTTCATGTATTAAGTAAAAGGTCTGCAGGTAAGAAATACTAAACCTACGCTTTAAAAAAGATGTTTGTCAACAAATTATATTGTTTTATATTAGTAATATTTTCAACAATCAGTAAGGTATAAAATTATCCTGAAACTACTGGTTGAAAATGTAAAATGGAACTGTGTACTAAGCATATTTATTTTTAGGTTTGTTTAGAGCTGCTATTCTGGAAAGCAGTTCAGCTCTTACCTCTTTTGCAATCGATTTAGATCCAAGGTCATATGCGTTTAAACTGGCAAATGCTATTCCTGGAGGTACTTATGGAAATGATACCAAAGAACTTAAAACATTTTTGTTGGAAAGGACTGCTGCTGAAATAATGAAAGGAGCCAATTCTTTACCCACAGGTGTAAGATGCTGTGCTTAACTATTGCCATTGATATGCATCAGTTATAAAAGACACTAGATATTTACTAGTTTGGTCAAAACAGTTCCATCTAACTGAGTTTATAAAATTACTATATGAGAAATATGCTTGTTATTAGGCGTTTGAATTGATTTAAATAAAACTTATTTTTAGCAGTTTGTAGTTGCAAATTTTAATCGACTAAAATTTTTTTTAGGAAATAGTTTCGCCCAATATAGAAGTTGAAAATGAAGGGTCATTTTTGACGGAGTCCCCCTACGAATTACTCGAAAGTGGAAGATTTAATCAAGTTCCCATTATTACTGGTATATGTGCTGAAGAATCTCTTATGTTTGTTAAAGGTAACTTTGAAGTCACTATTTATTTTTCAGTTTTGAACCATTATGTAAGTAGATTAAAGAAGAGTTTTCTTCTTTTATTGCACCATTGAGATTTCGATTTGTTTAAGGGTCTAATATCACAATTTGATTTGATTTTTTTTATGTAAAAATGTATCATCAAAAGATTCGTCCAACTTGCATTATTTCTAGTTTGTTACTGGACCCAACGTTTAAGTTAGTTAGTATATCTAATCGTTAACAAGAGTAAAACAAGTTTTTAGTGTTATACGCATTTCAGATGTGAAGACCGCAATGCTAATGGCCGTTTTGTATGATGCCTTTCCTGAATCCACAATTCCCCTAAATCTTCGTGCTAATTTAAGCGATGAAGCTGCTATAATTGAAGAAATTAAAAATATTTATCTTAAAGAAGAAAAATTGTTTACAACGAATTTATTGAGTTTATTGGATGTAAGTAGGTATATATACATACATACAATTGATATCTTCTACGAAAGGGCATGCCGCCTATGCATCAATTTTATGTGTTTGACTTAATTGTTATTAAAGAAGTTTGTTAATTTTTAGTATACTTCTGATAATATGTTCACAAGAGGAGTTATTAAGCATGCGGAACTGCAGTCTACGTATACCCCGGTATATCTTTATCAATTTGCTTACTATGGACGGGCCATAACTCCAGCATTTCTTGAAGGTAAACATCAATAATTCACTAACCAGGCAACTTTGACTGTGACGTAAATTATCTTGGCAGTAATGATTTGCTCACAATCAGATTGGCCCGAGCTTAATTCAAGGCCTAATTCTACTAATCAAGCAATTTTGATTGTGAACATAGACCTAATGACAATTATTCAATAACCTCAATGTTGTGAGCAAATAATGCATGTCGATGTAATTTATATTACAGTCAAAGTGGCCTGATTTCCGGATAAGTTACATGTCCAAGCGAGCTAAAGTCGCCACAGTGGATCTTTGCCCGTGCGTCATCAATCAACGATCAGGACTCAACGTGGTTAATAACTCTGCATCCTTGTTTATTACAGTAACAAGTTTGAATAAAAGCATAAAAGAACGTCTCCAAGATTCCGCAATAATATAATGTGCTAGACAAGAATAAAACTATAAACGTCAATTAATTACTTTTTTTATTTGTTTAGTTGACAACCGTTGTATTTTAGAACGTCATTGTCAACCTTATTTTGATCTGCCAATCTAATTAGTATTTTGTAAATCTGTGTGCCTTAAAACTGATCCTTTTTCTAAAAATAGTTATTTTTAGAGCTAATTATGACCATTATCTGTTTTGGCGGTAAGTATTTATGGATTTTTATAATACCTAATTTATTTATTTTAAAAATTCTAACCGTGAAAGTTCTTTGAAATGTTTACGGCAGTGGCTAAATTCCCTTAAACGAAAGGATGTTAAAAATGTGACTTTTGCGATTTTAATAGTCAATTAAACACCAAACTTTTCTAGATTTTAAGCTTTAAAAATAGTATTAAATGTATTAACATATTTGTTAGTCAATTTCTTTTAGATAATAGAGAATGCCGGGCAAAACTTAAAATAAATAATAATTTTTCGGGTTATTATGTAGGTACGTCAAACGGTAGGCAGGCACGTCCATTTTATGAACTTAACTTAGTTTTGACTTTTTTCGTCTCGTAATTTTGATTTGATTCATACGATTTTGATGACGTAAAAGTGATGACGCACGGGAAAAGAACCACTGTAGCGACTTTAGTCATTAATACCAGCGGTTATTAGTTTAAATGTCAAAATACGTCACGGTTATGCAGCTTGCTTGGATAATCAGTATTTATCGCGCACCGTAGAGTAGTAAAAAATATTATGGGAAAGAAAATACAAATTTAAATAAATTTAACATACAGGTTGGCCGTTTAGTGTGGCCAAAGTACAATAGCTCTGTTACTATTTCAAATACATTAAAAATAGTAATACAAAAGTTAAAGGGCAGTAAGTGACTTATAACGTAAAATTATTTTTAACTCTATAGGGTGGCTCAAAAAAGCGGAACAAGAAAAATGTACTTTTTTCAAATAGAACACCCTGTATATTTTTACATTTATAAATTTCCCTCGAAATTTCGCGTATTGTAGCCAAAAAAGTTTTTAATTATTTTGCAATGTTGCCAAGTTATTTGAAAAAATTAATTTTTGGAAGAAAAAACTTGTCATCTTAAAATTTAAAATAAAATTGAATTAACTTAAGATATTTCAGGCATTTTTGAGGGTATGAAAGACAAAGACTGATTTACGATGTTAGACACTCGGAACATTCCATATTTTGTACATGGTGTTCTCTAGAGACGTGTCAACGTTTCACATTTTAAAGTTAATTTACTCTGTTTTTTCAAATGGAACACCCTGAATTTTAATATCTTATCTTGTAGAGTTTATTGCCCTCTACAACTTTTATTAAAAGGTTCATACAGTTATTTTTACTCATTTTGGAGTAATATCTGTTTTTAATAAAGAATCTAAAAAAATTGGGTTTTTATTTGTATTTTATAGTTGGCCATGACAGACGCCAAAATTTGCTCTTATATTACAAGAAAGAGGCCCTTAAAATCATATTTCCTTATTTAAGGTGCTTTTTATGAATACTTTGGTGGGTTGTAAAACAATAATAATCAGTTTTGTCTAACTATTTACTTAAACTAGCTAATTAAGTGTCCTCCATTAACCTATATACACTTTTGGACACGATCTTCCAATTCCCCGTTTAAATTCCGACATGTTTCGGGAGTAATCGCTTGGAAACAATTTCTTATGCGAATTTTCATGTCTTCTTTAGTTGTCGGAGACATTTTATACACCTGATCTTTAACAAATCCCCATATAGGAAAATCCATTTTTGTCATATACGGCGATCTAGCAGGCCATGATACAGGTCCTCCTCTTCCAATCCATTGCTGCCCATAAGTTTCATTTAAGAATTCAATTATAAGTCTTGTAGAGTGCACCGGGGCTCCATCATGAAGAAACCACATGCGTTCTTGAACTATGTTTGGTATATGGGTAATAAAATGTGGTAAATCATTTTGAAGAAAGTCCAAATAGATCTGTCCCGTTAGAGTTCCCTCAAAAGAATGTGGACCAACCACGTAGTCTCCTACAATTCCTCCCCAAACGTTTAGTGACCATCTATTTTGTGAGTGAAACCTAACAACATGGGGATTAGTGGTGGCATAATAATGGAAATTATGTCCATTGACGTTGCCATTTTTATGGAACGTAGCTTCGTCGCAAAAGAAAATTATATGCGCAAAATTATGCTGCTCCCGTATTTTATTTTGTACCCACGCACAAAATTCAAGTCGCCTACCATAGTCCTCATCATTAAGCTCTTGCAGTAACTGGACGTAGTAAGGATGCAATTTGTTTGAGTTGATTATTTTTTGAACCGTCGTTCGTCCAATATTCAGTTGTTGTGTAAGAGGACGCTGACCAATATGAGGATTCTTAGTAATACTTAACAGAACGTTGAATTAATTTTCTTCGGTGCATACACGTTTTTTTCGGTCTTTTTTTTTATAAGCCACACTTCCTGTAGTTTCAAATCTCTCCCTTAGCTTTTCGAATGTCTTTTTATCAGGGTGTCTTCGCTCTGGGTATCGTTATTTATAAATTCTTGTAGCTAATAAAGCATTTTTTTCACTTGCACCCAAAACATAAATCATATCGATCATTTCTACATTTGAATAATTCATTTTTGTTACAATATAAATTTAACTTGATAAAAAGTAAGAAATAAAATGACAACTATTTGCTTTGGTCTGTCAGTGCTTCCTATAATGACAGCAATTTTTTGCGTCTGTCATGGCCAACTATAAAATACAAAAATAAAAACCCAATTTTTTTAGATTCTTTATTAAAAACAGTTATTACTCCAAAATGAGTAAAAATAACTGTATTAACCTTTTAATAAAAGTTGTAGAGGGCAATAACCTCTACAAGATAAGATATTAAAATACAGGGTGTTCCATTTGAAAAAAGTACATTTTTTCTTGTTCCGCTTTTTTGAGCCACCCTATAGAGTTAAAAATTACGTTATACCTAAAGTCGCCACAGTGGTTCTTTTCCCGTGCGTCATCACTTTTACGTCATCAAAATCGTATGAATCAAATCAAAATTACGAGACGAAAAAAGTCAAAACTAAGTTAAGTTCATAAAATGGACGTGCCTGCCTACCGTTTGACGTACCTACTTAATATCCCGAAAAATTATTATTTATTTTAAGTTTTGCCCGGCATTCTCTATTATCTAAAAGAAATTGACAAACAAATGTTTATACATTTAATACTATTTTTAAAGCTTAAAATCTACAAAAGTTTGGTGTTTTATTGACTATTAAAATCGCAAAAGTCAAATTTTTAACATCCTTTCATTTAAGGGAATTTAGCCACTGCCGTAAACGTTTCAAAGAACTTTCACGGTTAGAATATTTAAAATAAATAAATTAGTAATTATAAAAATCCATAAATACTTACCGCCAAAACAGATGGTGGGTATAATTACCTCTAAAAAGAACTATTTTTAGAAACAGGAACAGTTCTAAGGCACACAGATTTACAAAATACGAATTAGATTGGCAGATCAAAATAAGGTTGACAATGACGTTCTAAAATACAACGGTTGTCAACTAAACAAATAAAGAAAGTCTTTAACTGACGTTTATAGTTTTATCCTTGTCTAGCACGTTATATTATTGCGGAATTTTGGAGACGTTCTTTTATGCTTTTATTCAAACTTGTTACTGTAATAAACAAGGATGCAGAGTTATTAACCACGTCGAGTCCTGATCGTTGATTGATGACGCACGGGCAAAGATCCACTCTGGCAACTTTAAGTCACTTACTGCCCTTCAACTTTTGTATTAATATTTTTAATGTATTTGAAATAGTAACGGAGCTATTGCACTTTGCCACACTAAACGGCCACCCTGTACTTGAATTTTATTGTTCCCATTTGATTACACGAATAACCAAGAAGGTGAAATTACCGGAATCACTACTCCTGTCAAATTCTCAACCGTAAATACTCAGCTTCCCAGCACGTTTACTGGCGGTTTAACCGATGATGTAGTTTTAAGTCAAACGATGACGTCACAGTTAACAGATTGATAATCAAAGTCAATAGTTGCTTATTATTTGACCACTTGTCTTGGCTGAGCTGACCTAAACTGACTACCTTGCCGTTTTATTTGACCAAGTAAGTCAGATTATCTCAGTCAAATTTCCTCCCCCCTTACCTACGCTAAGGTTACCGGATTTGTGACTGAGATCGTTTCTTTTGGCTGATTTATGTGTCAACACTGTCAACTTGTCAATGGTTGTTTTATTTGCAATTTAGTCCAGAAATTTCTTTTAGTTAGCTCAGCCAAGACAACTGGTCAAATAATAAGCAACTAATAGTGAGTATTAGTTGAGTTCCTTTTACGTTACTTTTATATAGCAAAGCAAAGCACAACAAAGATTTTTTTCTCCCCCTTGCCGGAGTTAAGTATGCCCCTCTATATTTCTCATGCGATTATACGTAGTTGTTAACAACTTAGCTTAGCAAAGATATTTACTTTGATTAGCTGTTTAAGAGAAGCAAGTTGATTTCGTAGGATAAGCAGGTTAAAACAAAGCTTTTTAACTTTTCCGTGACCCACTAAACTTGTTTAACAAATTGGTGGACATTTAAGGAATCGAATGATAATGTGTGAAATTATCTCATTAAAAAGGGAATTATATAATATAATATGTGTGACTAAATCCCAGTGCACGTAATCTTTGTTAATGTCATCGTTACAAAACTTTATAGCCAGTTGGTCTGTAACATTCCTCTGTATAATTCAAGTATTTAAATTCTTGGAACTCCGTAACTTCTGTAATGAATTTAAATTTTTTATTTTACCAAGCACTTCATTTACTTCTATCAACCTTTTTTTCGTCACATATAATCCAGTAAAAAATATGGGATATTATTATTATTAATCATTTATTGCAAATTATGACAAAAATACCTCGTGTTGGGATGGAGTGTAAAGGATAAAGCGTTTTGCTAGCAACCCAATGGTTCTGGGTTCGGCTCAAACAAGGTCATTTATTATTGCTTTTTTGTTTGAATTGGTTCTTTACATTTTTTTAATTGAGTCACATTATTTGTTGCTATTATGCGTGCGGAATGTCGTGGTATTTCACATTCGTATCGCTACTGTCAAATCGCTGGATACCCTATACGAATAATGAGTAAATTTTAAAAAGAAAAAAAACAGTCCAAAAACACAAAGTAAACTGATTACACTTGATTTTAACTCACGACCTTCTGGCAGCTAGCAATATAATTTGCGCCAATAATGGTGCGGAAAATGACATTTACTAAACTTGCTGTATTATAAAAAGATATCAAATATAAAGTTGTGTGCAAAAATATAAGTAATAAAAGTTATAAGTAGATGAATGTAAACATCAAAAGGGGCAATGAAAAAATTACGGATGTTAGAAATTTTTAATATTATGGATTTAAAATTTTTTTTATTATATTGGTTTAAAAAAAAAGAAAATTTTTCAAAATATGTAGTCTTATCTTTAAAACCACCTTACTTTATATTTCTTAGACCATTTTTAAACTTGATTGTCTTTTTAAACCTTGGCATTCATTTTTTACAGAGGCTGAGAAAGCAGCACATGCAGCAGAAATTCCATTTTTATTCAATATACCCATGTATCAGGACAACATTCCTGAAAATGTATTAACGCAAAGAAGAATGGTTAAGCTGTGGGCAAATTTCGCAAAGTTCTTGTAAGTATTTTTAATTAAAAAAAATTAAACTACCCAATAAAAAAATTAACAACTTTTACCGCGGCACCACACTTGCGTAATTTGTTTGCAAATACTTGATAGTCAGGCATTGTATACCACATATTATTACGTGGATAAAGAATTGTTTGAAATATTCGGTAACGAATAATCGGAGATTTAGCGGAATTTTTCGTCTTGAGTTGATGAATTTAGTAATCTGATAATCGCGTCTTCCTTAACTGGTCATATCCTTTTATTTAATACCATGCTCTTTCCTATATTATCTATAGAAGTCTACTTAGTGAACGGTTAATGAATTTAGTAATCTGATAGTCGCGCCTTCCTTTACTGGTCATATCCTTTTATTTAATACCATGCTCTTTCCTATATTATCTATAGAAGTCTACTTAGTGAACGGTTAATGAATTTAGTAATCTGATAGTCGCGCCTTTCTTTACTGGTCATATCCTTTTATTTAATACCATGCTCTCTCCTATATTATCTATAGAAGTCTACTTAGTGAACGGTTAATGAATTTAGTAATCTGATAGTCGAGCCTTCCTTTACTGGTCATATCCTTTTATTTAATACCATGCTCTTTCCTATATTATCTATAGAAGTCTACTTAGTGAACGGTTAATGAATTTAGTAATCTGATAGTCGCGCCTTCCTTTACTGGTCATATCCTTTTATTTAATACCATGCTCTCTCCTATATTATCTATAGAAGTCTACTTAGTGAACGGTTAATGAATTTAGTAATCTGATAGTCGAGCCTTCCTTTACTGGTCATATCCTTTTATTTAATACCATGCTCTTTCCTATATTATCTATAGAAGTCTACTTAGTGAACGGTTAATGAATTTAGTAATCTGATAGTCGCGCCTTCCTTTACTGGTCATATCCTTTTATTTAATACCATGCTCTTTCCTATATTATCTATAGAAGTCTACTTAGTGAACGGTTAATGAATTTAGTAATCTGATAGTCGCGCCTTCCTTTACTGGTCATATCCTTTTATTTAATACCATGCTCTTTCCTATATTATCTATAGAAGTCTACTTAGTGAACGGTTAATGAATTTAGTAATCTGATAGTCGCGCCTTCCTTTACTGGTCATATCCTTTTATTTAATACCATGCTCTTTCCTATATTATCTATAGAAGTCTACTTAACGAACCGTTGATGAATTTAGTAATCTGATAATCGCGTCTTTATATACTGGTCATATCCTTTTATTTAATACCATGATATTTCCTATATTATCTATAGAAGTCTACTTAGTGAACGGTTAATGAATTTAGTAATCTGATAGTCGCGCCTTCCTTTACTGGTCATATCCTTTTATTTAATACCGTGCTCTTTCCTATATTATCTATAGAAGTCTACTTAACGAACGGTTGATGATTTTAGTAATCTGACAATCGCGTCTTCATTTATTGGTCATATACTTTTATTTAATACCATGCTCTTTCCTATATTATCTATAGAAGTCTACTTAACGAACGGTTAATGAATTTAGTAATCTGATAATGGTGTCTTCCTCTACTGGTCATAACCTTTTATTTAATACCACGCTCTTTCCTATATTATCTATAGAAGTCTACTTAGCGAACGGTTGATGAATTTAGTAATCTGACAATCGCGCCGTCATTTACTAGTCATATCCTTTTATTTAATACCATGCTCTTTCCTATATTATCTATAGAAGCCTACTTAATGAACGGTTGATGAATTTAGTAATTTGACAATCGCGTCTTCATTTATTGGTCATATCATTTTATTTAATACCATGCTCTTTTCTATATTATCTATAGAAGCCTACATCGCGAACTGTTGATGAATTTAGTAATATGATAATGGCGTCATTCTTTACTGGTCATATCATTTTATTTAATGCCACGTTCTTTCCTATGTTATCTATAGAAGTCTACTTAGCGAACGGTTGATGAATTTAGCAATCGGACAATCGCGGCTTCCTTTACTGGTCATATCCTTTAATTTAATACCATGCTCTTTCCTATATTATCTATAAAAGTCTACTAGCGAACGGTTGATGAATTTAGTAATCTGACAATCGCGTCTTCATTTACTGGTTATATCATTTTATTTAATACCATGCTCTTTTCTATATTATCTATAGAAGTCTACTTAATGAACGGTTGATGAATTTAGTAATCTGATAATGGCGTCTTTCCTTACTGGTCATATCCTTTTATTTAATGCCACGCTCTTTCCTATGTTATCTATAGAAGTCTACTTGGCGAACGGTCGATGAATTCAGTAATCTGATAATCGCGTCTTCCTTTACTGGTCATATCCTTTTATTTAATACCACGTTCTTTCCTATATTATCTATAGAAGCCTAATTAGTGAACGGTTGATGAATTCAATAATCTGACAATTAAATGAAATAATATAACCTATAAACGATGACGCAATTGTCAGATTACTAGATTCATTATCGGATTGTCTTTTTTAAATATTTATTATTTTCATTTTCAGAAATCCTACACCAGAAACTTCAGAACTATTTAATAACGTAACCTGGCCGGTTACCAACACCACTAATCAACAATTTCTTAACATTAACAATACTCTGGAAGTTCGGTCCAATATTAGAGAAAAATCCTATCCTCAATGGAACGATATATACCAGAAATATGGAGAAAGACCCTTTATTACTTATTGAAAATAAAAATAAGTAATTTTTTTATTTTCGAAGTATGTATCAATAAAAAAAAGTGCACGGGTTTTTATTGTTTTTTTAATTGCAAGGTTTCGCAGAATTTACCTGCTTCTTCAGGTTAAAATTATTTGGTGATTAATGAACGTTGAATATTCTTACACCTCAAGAATTATTAGAATTAAAAAAAAAAATAAATAAATAAATTAAAAATGCTTCAAGTTACCTACAAAATCATAGAAGGGTTAAAATTATTATTTAAAAACTCGTACTATTAAATAGTATTATATATTATTATCTAGTAAGTATAGTTTCGTCTGCGCATGACGTCACGTGGCGCGTATAATTTGTTAAACTGGGTTCATCGACGCCCAGCCACGCCCTAATATAAGAACCATGAAATTTCGAAATCCTTATAACGTCCCGTTAACTAAGAAGGGATTCTTCGAAAATCAACCCCTAAGGTTATTAAAACGGGGGTTGAAATTTGTATGAGAATTTCTCTATCTTAGAAATTACAACTGGTGGAGGTTTAAAAATTGGTATATAAGTTCGTTTATTAAAATAATAATATTTGTGTTTAACGTATTTTGCCATTTTTCGAAAATCGGCCTACGAGTTGAAAAAAAGGGGTGTAGTCTATTTGGGGGAGGGTACATATAACTTTCCATAATTTTAGGTTATATTTCTAGTGCAGGGGTTTTCTTTGTTTTTTTAATTGCAAGGTTTCGCAGAATTTACCTGCTTCTTTACATTAAAATTATTTGGTGATTAATGAACGTTGAATATTCTTACACATCAAGAATTATTAGAATTAAAAAAAAATTTAAAAAAAAAAAATTAAAAATGCTTCAAGTAACCTACAAAATCATAGAAGGGTTAAAATTATTATTTAAAAACTCGTACTATTAAATAGTATTATATATTATTATCTAGTAAGTATAGTTTCGTCTGCCTGGCGCATGACGTCACGTGGCGCGTATAATTTGTTAAACTTAACAAGGAATGGCTTGTTATTTTTTTCTGTCACACTCAAAGTTCCTCGGTTTAAAGTATATTTGAAAACTAGCTTTTAAAGAGAGTTACTGACTAATAATTAAATACTGATATAAAAGGAAAATTTTTAATACAAAAACTTAAAGAATTGAAGAAGAAAGATCTGACAACCCTGGTTGTGAGGTCGGTCTCTTTGAAGCCCGTTAGTCGCTTTTTTATGTCATCAAACTGAGTTTTGGATAAATTATAAGTAATTTGATGTTTTGGGAAATTTTACTCCTAGGGGGTAAGTTTACAATATACATTTTATACCCCGTTTCCACCCCCTAGGGGAAAAAATTACGAAATGGTATTTTATTTATTCATAGTTTAAAAACATAGGTTTCTTTATCTTATCTTATATGTAAGTAAAATCACAAAACTTATAGCTTTGTAAAGCAATATATACTGTGGTAAAAGCTTGCAGGCCTATTTACCTCGATCGGACATTCGTTTAGGAATATTGAAGGCGTTGGCCACATAGTAATTAACTAATATGGTTTATAATTTTTCTAATCTCTGTTGGACCACTTTAGATTAAAAATACTATAAAAATCAATTTTATGTAGGTAATTATCTTGTTATTGTTGTAAATCATAATGATAAGGTCGATTCTGATATTGGTAATTGCCACGCAGCTGTGGGCAGTAAGTATTTCCTTTAAGTACCTATGTTAACTTATGTAATTAATAGCAGGTACCGGCGGTTTTTCTCCCGCAATTCAATTATTATAATTGGCTACTTACCATTGGTAGAACTTTATTAAATATTGAAATGGGCACGTCAAGTAAGTCAAAAAATATTTTTTCATTATAAACTTTTATAACCCCTTTTCATTTCTTTGGGGGCCGATGTTAAAAAAAAGGAGGAAATAATTCAACTTGAAGAAATAGTCCATACTTTAGAAATAATTATTTTTTATGACTTTTGAAAATTGGACCAAACAACCTTTATTTCCATAATGTATACGCCTTTTTTTACCCTCTAGGGTCTAAACTCTTATAAATGCCTAAGAACACGTTTATTTGTTCCTAGCCTAAAATTTATTTGATATCCTTTTTTCTAGCGGTTGCGTTGGTAACTGACCCCTCCCTTTCTACCCCGTAGGGGCAAAATTTCCCAAAACATCAAAATACGTACGCGCTTATTTTAACAGAGTAGGCTGATTTCAGCAATATAGCTTCAAATTATAGACATTTATAGGTACCCTCCGCAAAATAGACTACACCTCTTTATATTCATATTTTATTAAAGGAACTTATGTATCAATTTTTAGACCTCAACCAATTTTAGTTTCTCTTAATTCCTATAAAAATTTCAACCCGCACATTTACCTCCCTTGGGGTTGATCCCTTCCTAGTGGCTTAGTGCTTAGTGGATGCCTACGTTAAGGGGAAGACAGACAAAATCTATAAATGCTTCCAACATACAATACAAACCACTAAATTAACCATTTCAAATGCAAAATACTTATTTTCTTATTGTTTTTAAGTCTGACTAGGACTGCATCAGATTCTACTTTTACGAGCTTTTTATACCTCTTAACGAGACACCACACGATATACCATTTCATGGAAAAAACGTTCCTTTTAATAACTGAATGGTGATATTTATAAAAGTTTGAGAGAAAAATCCAATACAAAAACCTTATTTTTAATTTAATGGATTTTTAGTTTTCCGTAGAAATTAATTTGTTTAGTTAAGCTATTTCAATTAAAGGTTTAACCTACCCAAATAGCTCTGATCCCGAAATAAATAAAAAGTATCAAAAATGTATAGTAGATATCAGGAAGCCATTTGATCGACTATTTAATGACACTTCTAAATCTTCTACACCAAAAATTTTTTTCTGCCACACTACTATAGTTTTAATTTTGTTGCTGATGATGACCGAAACATGTTCAATTTTACTATAATGTGAAGATTCTTCTTTAATTTTTTTAATAAACAATTATGTAGTTCAGACAGACCCTTCTTACTGTATAATTAAAGGGCTTATTATATACCGACATGCTACGCGTTTTTATTTTTTCGATTTTTTCGATTTTTGCGACAACTTGTAAGGTAATAATGTTAAGCCACATGCGCAATTATTTAGACAATCAGATCACATATCCATACAAGGTGTATCATTATACTGATTTGTTTTCTACCAAACATATTTTACCCAGACAATGATAACCCAATCTTTAATAAGGCTGTACTGTAACTAACTCGAGTTCCACGAGCTGTGGCAATAGAAACGGCATTTGGTGCGAAAATATAGCCAAAATGAATGACACAAGCAATACTACTGATGACACAGCGCTTTTACAATTGGATTATGCTCTATATTATCCAGATAGGCGATTTTTTTTTAATTGTAGCTTGTCATATTATCTTACCTTTTAAACATTCAGCAAACTATTTTATAACAATAATATAATTTTATTTAATGTAATTACCTTTAATTTATTCCATTTCATCATTTTGTGGCTTAGCACTGCAAGAATGGACTACTTCATTAACCTTAACTTTATAAGTACTTGTTTAAATAAATTGTACATGTAAAATTTTTTACAAACCTGCAACTATTTTTCAAAAATTTATCATGGCTTTCAATAATGGGATAAAAGTCAAATGTACGAAAATTCCAGTCCAAAAGCGATGCTAGATTCTAACACTAGTTACTTCTTTAAAGTTATCGCCAACTACTGCAGACGATCTTGTGGTCACGGTACCCAATGGGCCAATCCGAGGCGCAATTTATACAACACCAAACAATCGAACATATTATGGATTTCGAGGAGTTCCGTATGCTACTCCTCCATTAGGAGCTTTAAGATTTGAGGTAGGTTTATAACAATCTTATAAATAAATAATATATTACTTACTTATTAATGCATTGTCACTTTAACTGGATACATTAAAATATATTTTTTAAAACGATTCGACAAACTATTACCCAATATTAAGTCCCGTCCAAATGTTTCAATTATCCCAAGCTCTTAAAATACAAGTTACTTGGTTTCGATTACGTGCTGCCATCCTTTCAACCTCAATTTTCATTAGCCCCTATATATTTTTAATAATACTAAGGTCTGGTTAAGCTGCAGGCCAAGGAATCATTTCAATTTGCAGCGATAGCAGCATGGGATTATTATGCTGCAGCCTCCTTCCGTCTGGATGCAAAACGCTTACTGTTTCAATACAAAAACCATTTAAAATTTCGCGATGTTTTGCATTGTTTACGGTACTCTGTACGATAGAGTCGATTCACTCAGTAAACCTGCAAGATGGCCGACATGTCATATATCAAAAGTCATATTCCAGCTAAATAAAATAAATTTTTGCATTTTCAATGACTTTTGTCATATGACATGTCGGCCATCTTGCAGGTTTACTGAGTGAATCGAATTTACATAACGGTGTAGCACCTCGACGTAATATCGCTTTCGAAACCATCACTTTTATTGGAAATTAAGAACTTTGTCTTGTGGAATGATCTTTTGACAAATGCGCAGGTAATTATTTCCACGTGGGAAGCAACTTTCATCGGATATGTACACATTTTTAAAGTTATCTTCTCCATAATTTCGATAGAAAACTAATCTTCGCTGTATAGTTGCATACTGGCCTTGTTGCGGTAATTTTTCATAATTTTCGAGACCGAATACCTAAGTTTTTTAGTGTTTTTCTCGCAGTTTCTGGACAAACCTGTAAACCTTTCAAATTTTCAAACCTTCTGCTCAGTTTTAGAAATTCTAATCGACGATTTCCAAGTGCCAGAGCAGTCAAAGCTCTTAACTGGTTTTCGCGTATTGCTTTCGGCTATTAGAAAACAGGTCTATGTCCCATTCCTTCCCCATTTGTGGAGCTTATTTTCAAAACGCAATTTATGATTTTGGATGGCATACGGATTTTAATGCTAGACTCGTTCGATTTTAATATTAAGTTATAATCAAACTGCTATTTTTGCCGCTTAAAATGGATAGTTCTTTTTTTTCAAAATGCAATAGTTATCTACAAAAAAATTTTTTTTCAAATCGTAATTTCTACATTTTTCCTGGCCTTTTCCATGCCTAATGTGATTGTGGTTAACGGTGGGCATAATCGGTATATTTTAATAATCGGAAACTGGCGATTCGAGGATTTTCATAACCGGATGATAATCGTAATCGGCGAATGTACCGAGGATTTTGATAGTCGGAATATCGATTATTTTTAATTCGAATTATCCCATCGCTTGGAATCGAATGGGATCTTCACGATGTTAAAAAACTGAGTGATGATAATTGCAAAAAACTTACAGTAACTAGTCAGATGAAAAGATTTTTTATCAAAAAAAAAAAAGAAGTGCTAAGACTAAAAATAAAGTCATTACCGTTAAAATGGAGGAAAATTACCGGAACAACGACCCATCCAAAAACGTTACAACAATTTTAAAGAAGGGAGTTCAGATCAGCAACGCAGAACTTCATGAGTTGCCTTTGATAAATATAATCAAGGAACTGAAATTAAAAAAATATCGACACCTTATTAAAACTGTATGACGAAGAATGGAAAAGCGATCAAAAATTTATTTTTTACAAAAACTGGTTAGAAAAAGAAACTTTCGCTAGTGTAAACGACAGTATTTCAGCAGAAAACGAAGATTCAGAAGAAGAAGAAGAAAATAATTGTCAATGTATGGAGAAAGATTGCTGGGTCAAAATGTAAAAAAAAGTTGTTAGTTTTTTTTTTATTTCAAAACGAAATATATACCTACATTTATTTTCAAAATGCTCTAAAACCCATTTTCTTTTTTCTTTTTATGTTTTTCTCTAGGTAATAGAAAAATATTTTTTAACAAATTTTATCAATTAATTTGTTCTAAACGCTAACAAAAATCTCAATAATAACACTTGCATAGAATAAATACGCGCATTTACTTTTCTGCAGAAAATAGGCAATAACTTAAAAAAATTTTTTTTTATATAAATTGCGTTTTGAAACTAAGCTCCACATTTCTAATTAGATTTAATTCTTCATGTATCTACTCAACTCCTTTCTAAACCCGTTAATCGCACCAGTCCTTTTGCTTCATGAACTCCATTTCAGTTCAAACATTCTACCCACTACGACTTTTTGATACTTACAACATTGGTACACCTATTTTAAACTTCTCGGAAACAAACAAGTAGACAAACACATTTTAGAGGCCCAGAATTTTCTAACCGGGAGTGTGTAATATAATTTCTTAAAAGTATAAAATTCGGGATACTTGCTAAACGTTCTCTTTATCCAATAATTACATTATATCCTTATAGTTTATATTCTTTTAGGCACCTCAACCCCCACAGTCTTGGAGCGATATTTTGGATGGAACGGAAGACAGTAAAGCTTGTGTTTCTACAAATTATCTAAATGCCAAAGATAGTGAAAGTGAAGACTGTCTATACATTAATATTTACACTCCGACACTAAGGGTAAATAATATTATAAAAGTACTGTCTATCATGGTGATCTGATGGATATTATTCTCCATTCATGGCAGTCGCCATCGAATTAACCACTTATATTTTTTCGGGAATGGACTTTATGGTACATTTATCTTGCATTTTTAAGGACGAATGTGGAATTCTCAACATAATTCAATCTATTGCCAACCGATAACCTATTTCGCGTTGTTTTTTTAGTTTGTTATTTTATTAACTACCATTTAAATAAAATCAATATCGTCGGCACATTATTTATATATATCTGACGTATTATAAAAATATCAATTCATTTCATTACAAATTTTGGGAGATTTGTTTAGTGACATAATAATGTTAAAAAAATCTAACCCGATATTTTCCGCTATACAATTCTCCTAAAATAATTAATCTACACAGTGCCATTATGACGTATTTAGTATTATCATTTAGATGTCATTATGGCCTTCATAATAGCACCCAGTGCCATTATGAATTCATAATAACATCCAAATGTTAAGATACATTAACAAAAAGAAAGTCGGTGCAAACTATCTATTTGTTATTATTACGGATTAAAACGGATTGCATTTATTTATTGCAAACATCCGAAGGGACACTTTTGGATTCAGAATCTCCCATATTTAAATTATTTTTGGCTAACGCTTTGCATACAATAGAAAATTAGACGGCAATAATGACGTTGTCAAAATCGAAAATGAAACAATCAAAAATGCGGTTACCATGATATCGACTAATATGGACACCTGAAAATTTTAAAAATTACGAAAACGTTATCTGACATCAATGAAATTTAGACGAATAAAATCTATTTACACTGTCGTGGATTAAATTTTGAATGCTACACGTTTCATATGGCCTTTGTTAATGAAACTTGTGCAATTAAACCACCCGGCTAACGCCTCGTGGTTTAACGTTGCACACGTTTCATGTCATAGTCTTCATATCGAACTAGTATCATTAATAACTATAATGAAATTCCTTGATATTTATTTAAAATGTCAATTATTACCTATAAAATATCAGGACGATAATGATTTTATTTAAATTTTATTTAAAAACTAGAAAAAATTAATAAATCTACGGTAAATAGGTTGTGGGTTGGCAAGCAAGTTGATACTCCCGCCCTAAAGCTGATATCGTTATATACAGAGTATCCGGAAAATACGAGCACAATGGTTGATGACGTCAAAATAGGTCAACTAAAGTTAGTTTTCGAAATTACCTCATTTCGCTGCTAGAGAGCATTAAAGATTAATTGGTGTTTTCAAATTGCACCAAACGATTTTGGTTATTTTTGTATACTGGTATGGTTTAATGCTATAAAATGAAAGAATAAATGTTTTGCAGAAGCATCGTTACCGTCTCTAAATGAGTGATCACATCACACGTAATCAATTCTACTAAGGTTTTTTTTATGTCATCAAGGATAAAACAACATTTGCACCTATTAACTGTTAATAAAATTCGTTTTAAAAATTTGACTTTGTTGACCTCTCAAAATTTTCAATTTTATACAAAGCTTTCTTGCAACGTATACTTTTACTCTAAAACCTTTTTTTGTAAAATACCTTTGCATAATTTGGAGTGAAAAAATACGGCTCTATTTCTAAAATCATCATATTGTAGCCAGCTGAAAAGCTTCCAGTATTATTTTGGATCTATGGCGGTAGCTTTATATTAGGGAGTTCTCTTAAATGGATGTATGGTCCAGATTACTTTATCGAAGAAGACGTTATTCTGGTCACGCACAACTACAGAGTGGGACCATCTGGGTTTTTGTCTACTGGAGATACTGCAATTCCAGGTAATGCTGGACTGAAAGACCAAAACCTGGCGTTGAAGTGGGCTCATGATAATATTGCTCTTTTTGGTGGAGATCCAGATAAAATTACCATTTTCGGGCAAAGCGCAGGTGCTCACTCTACAGGTCATCATCTACTAAGTAAAAAGTCGGCAGGTAAGAACATCAAAAGACAAAGTTAATTGTATTTACAGAGCGTTAGGGAATTGCCACAGTCTGCCTCAATGCATGTTTTTCTTGCGTAGCATCCTGAATCATTATTTTCTATTCTTTACGAACGGCCTCCCCCCTCCCTATATAAGTTTTATTGTATTTGGTAGTTTCGTTTGTTCGGGTTTTTTTTCTAAACCTTAAGTAATTTTCTATCATCCTAAAGCTAGGTTAGGACTATATTATGCACCTTTTGTATTTCTATAATAATATACAGTGACCGGCAGAAAGTGCGCAGCATATGGGAAAGTTTTTTATCTTTAAGTTTATAAAATTAATTTTGTTTTAAATAGGTTCTGCATGTTCTCAAACCAAAATAACACCTATCAAATCCGGTAGAAGTCTTAATGGTATACAAGGTAGGAACAAAAATTTGAAATTTCGCTAAGAGCAATAAAGTACCTCCATCTTTCATTTTAGAATATTTTTTTACTAAGAATTATTGTTTTAATTTCAAAGTTATACCCAAATTCTAAAATTATTTTGGCTTATTTTGGACAAAAAATGGATTTAATCGTGTTTTCTGAATAACCCCGTATAAAAAATAAATGGCAACCGAACAGTACGAAAATAAGATTTTCTGCAGACTTTGTTAGAGATAACCGTCGATCATAAGTCCGATTAGTTTGTTTTCATAATATTATGGGTTTTTATAATAAAAACATAAAAATAGTAAATGTTTTTGCTGCACACCGTATTTTATTTTCTGAGGGAACAAGTTAATTTCATCTAACTGATATTTTTTCATTTACGTTGACTTAAAACATCTCCTAAATAGTTTTTTATACATTGACGGATTTTATTCGTCACGCAAAATATGGATCAATATAGGTTATTTTCATTTATCAAATACACTACTAGGATAATCCAACTATTAGGTTATACATTTTTTAACTCAAGAATAGGAAACAAAAAATGCTAATAAATACTATTTACATTAATAATTATTATTATAACTTTGTATTTCTACATGTCCTCCTCCATTTTCTATACATTTTATAGTCCTTTTGTTATATTCTTTGGCTACGTTCTTTAAAAAAACGGATTGGTTCTAGCAATACACTGTCCCATATCATTTTCTAGATGGTCCAAATTTTTAAAAGGCCGATACTTCTACACCTGGTTTGATGATCCTTATTTTGGGTGACGAATAAAATCCGTTTAAAATATATTTTTAAATTTAATTTTTTTCTTTATAAATCAAAAGGATGCATACTTCAATGTATAAAAAACTGTTTAGGAGATGCTTTAAGTTAATGTAAATCAAAAAATATCAGTTAGATGAAATTAACATGTGCCCTCAGAAAATAAAATACGGTGTGCAGGAAAAATATTTAATATTTTTATGTTTTTATTTTAAAAAGCCATAATATTATAAAAACAAACTAATCGGACTTATGATCGACGGTTATCTCTAACAAAGTCTGCAGCAAATCTTATTTTTGTACTGTTCGGTTGCCATTTGTTTTTTATACAGGATTATTCAGAAAACACGATTAAATCCATTTTTTGTCCAAAATAAGCAAAACTTGGAATTTGGGTATAACTTTGAAATTAAAACAATAATTCTTAGTAAAAAAATATTCTAAAATGGAAGCGGAATTTCAAATTTTTGATCCTACCTCGTATACCATAAGACTTTTAGCGGATTTATTGGGTATAATTTTGGTTTGAGAACATGCAGAACCTATCTAAAACAAAACTAATTTTCTAAACTTAAAGATAAAAAAAACTTTCCCCTATGCTGCGCACTTTCTGCCGGTCACTGTATATCATTATTCTCCTGAGGCTAAATGTTTATATGTTAGAAACATGTAAATAATTTACCATCATTCTTCTTAATGACATATACCAGTGGAGTGTGTCTTTTCTTTCCTATGAAATTTATCGCCATTTAAAGTATGGACTATTTATTCAAACTACTAGTCTATTTACCTTCATATGATTTTTCGTTTTATTGTATAGGTTTATTTAGAGGCGCTATCGTGGAAAGTGGAGCTGCTACTGTAGTACATGCTATTGACATGGATCCAAGATCGTATGCATTTTTACTCTCCAATGCTATACCCGGTGGTAACTATGGATCTGATACTCTAAAACTTAAAGAATTTTTAATAGAGCAAACAATAGATGTCCTAATAAATGCAACAAATGCTCTACCCGCTGAGGTAAGTATTTAGAAGTTATTCTCTATTATATAAAAATACTAGCTATACCCCGCGCGCGTTGCTACGCTACTTACTAAAATAAATCTGAAGGAAAGACATTACACAAATATCCGACATCCCGACATCCCGACATCCCGGCATCACGGCATCCCAGCATCCGTTGCGCCACTTTTTTTATGCCGAAACCTTTCTCGGCCTGCACACAACAACTCACCAAATCCCGGCATCCCGGCATGCTTTGCGCCACTTTTTTTATGCCAAAATTTTCCTCGGCCTATACACAACAACTCACCAAATTTTCATCGTAATCGGATAAATGGTATAGGAACGCATATCGGACGTACAGACAGACAAACATTCATTTTTATATATATAGAAGATAGAAGATAAGCATACAAATTTGATACTAAGTAATGTATGTTGCTGTTCCAAGCAGCAATCTACACCATCTTGCAGTGTGCCTATCAAAATAATAGAAAAATGTATATCAATTAGCCAATCCATGTAAACTCTGCCCTCAGAGCGCTAGCATGCATAAGGATTAGTCCCAGACTAGTCTGGGAATGTCAAGAGCAATTTTTGGCCATAGCAAAAACTAAGAAGGTATTATACTACAATTATTTCCAGGAAATGAAGGTATTGCAGGAAATAAAAAAGCTAAAAAATGGTTCGGAAAAGACATTCCTCAGTCTGGAAACGCCACTCTGAGTCCTAAGGTACACAGTACGAGATGTCATAAAACGATGGACACAGAATGCACACGGAATCTACTGAAAGTAGACAGGGATTAAACCATAGCAAATCTTTCATCGGGGATCCTGACCAGAAACTAGCGAGATAAGCAAAAACCAGCTGAAAACCACTACAAGAATTCTAAGAAAACACATGGCTGCTAGGAATCACACGTATCGTATGCAACTGTATGACGGAGCCCTGTTGCAGACTACTACTACGAGAGAGAGGGAAACCCAGCAGTACCTACATAATTTGCCAATGCGACACTCTCCCCAGCCTCAGACCAATGGTCTGAGTCCCCAGCTGACCTACACACACAAGTGCAAGGAACTGGGATAAATGAGTGGGTGTAGGGCCAACTAAGATGAGTACAATGGGGCCAAATCCGATCGACATGCATTCGGCACAGGGACGGACCCTCGGAAAAAAAAAATCAAATTTACTTTAGATATCTCTAGCTGCATTTCGTTATTTGGGCTTATTAAATTTATGGAAAAATTGTTAGATTAAACATAAGTGTAACATATTATATTATAAGCTAATTTAGCTGTTATTACTACAAAAGGTAATGTTATTACAAAAATAGTAAAGAAATTTAACATATTATTTGTTGCATTTTTAGCAACATGTATGGCCTGTCGTTGAAGCTGAAGGAGAAGATGCTTTCTTATCAGAAAATCCTTTCGAATTACTATCAAGTGGAAGGTTTAATCAGGTACCTATTATTATTGGGATATGCGCTGAAGAAGCCCTTTTATTCCTAAAAGGTACAATTTGAAATTTAAAAATAATATTAATTAGTGAATCTTTTTTAGTTTTTCAAAGGGCTTAGTGTTGTGTTGGCGAACTTTTTTGAGATTAATAACTAGTAGCCACAAAGGTCCAAATATCTTTATTCTTAGTAACATTTTTAAGCTTGTTTTGTTGACCGCTCGTCTTGTCTAAAACTAGAAAATATAGATACGATTTATCAAAAAATGCCGCCAATATTACTTGTATCAGACATGCAGTATCAAAATTCTTAATTACTTATCCATATTAACTAGAAACAAAAAAAAATATTGAAATTAAAACGAAAAAGTAAATATTTTTTAAATATAAGTAGGTAAATTACATTTACCATACTATCGGATCCCGCGGGCCCAAGGTTACATATAACACAAAACTGCTTTAACTCCACCTACACTCGATAGCTCACTACCCCATGGGAGAACCCTGGACCTATTTTAACCATCCACCAACAATAATCAAAATATTCGCGCAAGTAAGAAAAATAGAACAATCTCATAAGAAACCATTAGTTTCAAAGTTGGTAGTTCTAAGTTATGATCTGATGTTTTTACCATTTTTAGATTTAGAAACAGCTAAAGCATTGGGTCAGACATATGATAATAATCCAACAATTATAATTCCTACAAATCTTCGGTCTAATTCGAGTGATAACGATGCAGTTGTTAAGACGATTCAGGATCTCTATTTCTCCTCAGGATCAAAACTATTTTCTGAGAATTTAATAGCATTAGCAGAGGTAATTAAAAAACACATCAAATACTTAAGAAAATGTATAGCTCAAAATAAGGCAGTTGGCTTTCATCAAAAAACATAATGACTTTTCTGTGGCAAGAAAATATGATCTCAAATAAGGGAGAGCATGTTTTTCTTCTGGACCGACTTTTGAGTTTTTTGTCTGTTTCTTACTTATATTTAGTTAGTCTCTTTAACCTAAAATAGATATTGAATAAACCAACAAATATTTATTCCTACATTAGGTAACTAACCGCACCGAATTAGATAACAAGGTTTGAAAACGAATCTTTGCATATGAGTTAGACCGTTTGATGGTCGAGCGAGCCTGAATAGCGCATTTCTAAAGTGCATATTTTTTATAAGAACTTCAAATTCCATGAACACCTTTTTTAAAAAGACGCTTGATAATGACAAACACACACAAAACAGTTTTAAATTGAAATTTTGCTTTATTATCCATTATGTATATTCTATTGACAAAACTCATCACCTAACACCTAAATTCTAGCCAGCAACTACTTTAACAAAAAAAAAATTGCAAACTCAAATAAATTTTTAAACACCATAATCGATATAGAGTCTGTTCAATGATCGCTGGCCGTTAAGTCATATTCTACACATTTACGGTTCGTCGTAAATTAATTCAGTCAATTGGATCTACATAAAGATGAATGCACATGAACAAGTAAAATACAAGAGCGTTTTTTCTTTCAATTTTAAAATATATTCGATAAAGTACATTTATGCCATTTAAATTTTAATATTTTTAAACAGTCCGCTAATAAACCAGTGGATATTTCTTTACCGTCGATGATTTTAATGTTTACTTGTATTGAGCGAATGGTAACGTGTTCACCTGTTAAATACGCTCTCTTATAGTATGTTTATGAATTTTGTGACATTGTCGACCACGAGATGATAAAATAGCTACACTATTGCCATTCTTAAAATCTACATCCTTCTCTACCCCCTTTGATTTAATTCGTTAGATTGTTGACCACGAAACCTCCAAAGTAAACTCTCTAAAACATTGCCATATATTTTTGAAGTGAAAACTTCTTTAGGCGCGTTTAGCACTTTTTGGGGGCACTGAATTAAACTGAGCCGTCACACGTCAGCGTCAGGTTCGGCTGGGTAACGCTCGAATTCGACTCATATATTCAATCCGAACTGACCCTGACCTTCCGGTCTGTTTATTCGTAAACGTTGCCGCTGCCGCATCAGTCGACGTGGAAACAGTGTGCGACACTTGTTGCGTCTCAGGTGAAGTAAGGTAATTACTTTTACCGTAATTGCTTATTCCATGGACCTAATTTATTATGATTTCTGACTTCTGTTGAAGATGTAAAAATTCAAGGGTTGTTCAATTTTAGGAACTATCTTTTTTCGTATGCAGTAAAATTATCCCGTATTCCAAGTTTATGTTATTTTTGAAGTGAAAATTTCTTTAGGCGCGTTTAGCCAATAACTCCTAGAGTTTGTAGGAGTTATTGGTTTATCACTTTTTTGTGGGCACTGAATTAACCTTGTTGAAGTTTTCACTTCTGTCGTGTGGTCTTAAGCACACACAATTTTTATGATTATTATTTATGTTTTCACACTTTTTGCTTTATTATATCCACTTACAACAACCCCCTTAAACTGCTTTAAGGTGGGAGTATCAACATGCTTGCCAACCTATTTCGCGTAGATTTATTTATTTTTTCTAACTTTTACACAAAATTTAAATAAATCAATATCGTCTTCATAGGTAATAATTAACATGTTAAATTAATATGAAGGAATTTCATAAGTTATTTAAGGAGAATTGTATATCGAAAAATATCGGATAAGATTTTTTTAACATTATTATGTCATTGTTCTTTCACTATACAATTCTCCCAAAATAAGCAATGAAATAAATTGATATTTTTGTAATATATCAGATATTATCTAAATAATGTGCAGACGATATTGATTTTATTTAAATCTTAGTCAATAAAATAATAAACTAAGAAAAACAAGGCGAAATAAGTTATAGGTTGGCAATAAATTGAATGACGTTGATAATTCCACCTTAAAGAGTAAAAGGGTCTTTTCGCCATCGCTTTTTCTTTGAAAATAATCAAATAATTTTAAAATTAATGCTTGTTCTTTTTCACAAGCTAGAGTCGTGAGGTAACTGTCAGCGGTCATTGAATAGACTTTATCAGTTATAAAATTCTCTCAATAAGACAATTAAAAAAAGCTCAGGTAACATCAAATATACGGGTATATACCTACTTACAGTAAAGTGTGGAATAAATTCAGAAAATTCAGTACAGTTTTTCTTGGAAAAATGCATCCACAATATCGCTAAATTTTTTAAATGGTAGTCTTAGTTTTTATATTATATATTTTTAAATACATATTAAGTTACACCTATTATGTAACAAATTTTAAATTTGTATTCTTGTCATTTATAAGATAATAAAAACAAATATCAATTTAATTGAAAAATAAAAATCCTTCTATCCATCTTTAATACTTTTTCGTCCATTGTCGTCCACTATTTACCAATACTCTAGACGCAAGTAAAACTCGTTTTGAACATTTCTAATTACTTTGTGTGGAAATTATTACCATAAATCACATACATAATCTAGGAACAAGTGATCAAAAATAATCATCAAAAAACAAAAGTCACCGTAGTCCGTAGTGCCATCTAGCATACCCACCTAAAAGATGGCAAACTTGACAACGGTGCAAGGTGCGTGCTAAATGCTATTTTCCAGCTAATAATCGTGTGTTCAACACCAGTTTTCATGACAGTTTTTCTAGGTTTACAAATAGTCTCTTCCGTGAAAAGGCAAGTAATTTTACACGTTCATTTTCAGTATACTACAGATAATCGTTACAGCAGGGGAGTGATTAAACACGCAGAACTATCATCGAAATATGTTCCAGTTTACCTATATCAGTTTGCTTATTATGGAAGAGCATTTATTCAACCATTCATTGACGGTAAGCTTTTTCATTATAATCGAATTTAATATATTGATACCTTTATGTGAAAACCTGGTAACTCCAAAATTAAAAAATTTACAGGAGGAGTAAAAACTGTTTTAATAAGGGAATATACAAGATTAAGAAGTGTTTTTTTAATGAAATATTGTTAAAAATATTGGAAAGATAATTAATTTCTTAACACCAAAATACACTTTAAAACACAAAACAACAACTTTAACGTGATATTTCAGTACCAATCAGTACCGAATATTTAATCAACTGCCAAGGTAGAAGGAGATACGAGGTTTTTTATGGAACAAAAAGAGCCCGAAGGAGTTAAGAGGTTTTCTTTTTATTGTATATTAAATTACAGGAATTTTGTGGAGATATGAGGTTTACACTTTACCTAACAGGCCTTTAAAGCTCCAAAACCAAAAAAAGAAGAGTTACGAGGTTTTCACATAAAGGTATCGATATTCAGCATTGATATCGTAAATTAGAACCTGAACCTATTAAAAATATATCCCAAAAATTGTCCTAGAGTGTGACAAACATTTCTTTAAAACAATTAAAAAGACGTCACGAAAGCAGAAAACATAGATACTTAGCATGTCATCCCATTATCCGCTCAATTCTTTTATTTGCCACTCTTCAGCTCGATTATATCGTTACATTTGTTTTGATAACTTAAATAGAAAAGAACAGAAATCTATACGCCATATTTGGTAGAAACCGGCGGGTCGATCTTCAGTGTAAGTCTGTGAAACGGGTCAATTTGTAATGACGTATATAGACCACTGGTTCTATGCCTGCAAAAAAGCTATTGGTAAGAAATGGGGACTTAAACCTCACATAGTACACTGGATTTATACAGCCATTGTAAGACCTATACTAACCTACGGGGTCCTGGTCTGGTGGACTGCTTTGGAAAAAGCAATAAACATGAAGAAACTGACGAAGGTACAACGGGCAGTTTGTTTAGGAGTGACCAGTGCCCTTCACTCAGCACCGACGGCGGCACTGGAAGTGATGCTGCATCTTATACCCGTGGATATTTACGGAAAAAGTGTGGCTGCAAAAAGTGCTCTACGACTGAAAGAGTCGAAATGCTGGACCAGTACCAACTACGGACACAGCAGCATACTAAGGATTTATCCAGGCCAAAATTTGCGAGAGCCGACCGATTACACTGTTTCGCTGCCAGACTTTGGAAGGGGCTTTTCTATGCTCATTCCGGATGGGGAAGAGTGGGAAGGCAATCAAGTAACAATGGAGGCGGATCACTCGATCTTCACAGACGGTGCAAAAATGGACGTCGGGATGGGAGCTGGCATCTTCTCCGAGAGCATGCTAATACAGAGGTCATACAGACTCCCTGACTACTGCAGCATTTTCCAGGCAGAAATTTTTGCAGTGGATAAAGCAGTCAGTACCCTGCGGGATCACCCTGGCTTGAGAGGACCTGCGTCTATAGCTATCTATATAGACAGTCAAGCAGCAATAAAGGCAATTTGCTCCAGCAGCACTAAGTTAAAATTAGTAAGGCGCTATCGCAACAATCTCTGCACACTTGGTGCTCAACATCGAATCACCTTGTGTTGGGTCCCTGGACACAGCAACATATATGGCAACGAGACTGCTGATGCGCTCGCCAGGGAGGGCGCAAGCATGTCTGTCGGACTAGCAGAGAAAACTGTGGCTAGACCACTGGGTTCAGTCAAAGAAGAGATAGATTGAGCAGCTAAACAACTTACGCAAAGCAGATGGACAGGGCTTACAACTTGTAGCATCTCCAGGCAATTATGGCCCCTACTTGATAACAGGAAAACCCAGCGCTATTACAGCACAGTCGGAACGACCTAAGAAACTGCCGTAATCACCAGACATTGCTTGTTCGGTAGACACGCTGAACGTATGCAAATACCAACTAACGACTTCTGCAGAAGTTGCAGAGATGAGGAAGAGGAGGAAAGTTTTCAGCATTTCTTGTGTGAATGCCCCGGCCTCGCGAGAAGAAGGTTCAATGCACTGGGCGAACCATTTTTTAATGATCTGGAGGAAGTGAGCAGCCTGCATTTGGGTCGACTTACTAAGTTTATTAACAGCAGTGGCTGGTTTGAGTGAGCTGTCAAGATTCTTCTACGATCGTGTTAACCATCAGGAAGCTGATGCAATAGGTTCCTCGGAACATGTGTGGTACCACAATGGTCCTACAGGACTACGTGTGACTGTTTGGTCAATTCCAGAGGTCTGCCACTCTAACCTAACCTAACCATAGACAACTGGTTTAGCGAGTTTTTGTTAAAGGTTGTTTAATTATTTTTCTAAATAAATCATTTAAAATTTTTAAAACTAAAACTAGGGTAAATAACAAAATTTATTGAAAAAGCCCATTATTTCACGATGATCCGGTAAACTTGATTCCTAAGTTACTAACCAGTAAACTCTGAATATGATAAAATCAGTTTTGCCAGTGTCATTGATGTTACATTACAACCAATGTTATCTGGTTATATTGTCTAAAATCTTACTGAAAAAACCATTTTAAAATTAACTGTAAATGTTGTTGATTCTATATTTTCTATTGCCATTAGCTTCATTCTTACAGGGGGCAGAAACCGACAGCAAACTGACGACGCATGCGTATGTGTTTAAATGCTTTCGCACACGATATATTATACCAAACCGCTCGCTCCCAGAAAATCCGGCATTCGCAAAAGCCAAGTTGTTGGTTTCTAACTGTCAGAATAATTAGATTAGAGGCGAATATTTCTAGGTGGAGACTTTTTTAAAACTGTCATGTCATGACGTATACAGTGTCACCAGTAAAGTCCGCATCATATGAGATTTTTTTTTATTAATACCTTTCGAAATTTTACTTTGGCATCAAGTTCTGCTTCGATCGAGATAAAAATTAAGCAAAAAAATAATTTAAAAGTGGGGTTATTTTTGAAAATATCGATAAAAGTTATTAGAAAAAGTTTTTTTTTAATGCAGTTTCTAGCCCACACGCAAAATTTCAGCTGCATAAGATAATTTTGATTTTTTACCTATATTTTGTAAATTACACCACTTTTGCAAAATAAGACTCAACGCAACCTACATAAAACTTCTCAGTTTTGACAAGGCAGTATTTCAGATACATTTTCTTTAAAGTACAATGTGTGTTTTTCTACAAAATCAAAATTGGGCTATTTAAATTTGGTCGCATGTGATGCAAAGTTTATTTGTTTTTGACCCTGTATAACTTCATAAAATAATTATTTTTGAAAACGTAGTTTGTGTCAGACACAAACAGTGTCAAAACTGAGAAGTTTTATGTAGGTTTCCTTTGAGTCTTATTATGCAAAAGTGGTGCAATTAACAAAATATAGGTAAGAAATCAAAATTATCTTATGCAGCTGAAATTTTGCATGTGGGCTAGAAACTGCATTTAAAAAAACTTTTTCTAATAACTTTTTCGATATTTTCAGAGATAACCCCACTTTTGAATAATTTTTTGGAAAAAATGAATATTTGACAGATAATGCGAATTACGTGACTACTATTTTTTTGCTTAACTTTCATCTCGATCCAAGCAGAACTTGATGCCAAAGTCAAATTTTGAATAAAGCTATTAATAAAAAAAAATCTCATATGATGCGGACTTTACTGGTGACACTGTAGAAAACAAAATACTGCTGGAAACTTGAATCATAGACAGAATCTTTTTATAAAGGTCTAGTGAAGTAAGTGTGTTTGCTCTAGTCCAAGAAAATGCAGACCTATAACATTATTTGAAGTTAGCTCCTGCATGTGTGTTGTGTTGTAGATCCTGATTTTGGGATCGGGAATAACTAGCCGTCAACTCCGCTTGAGTGAAAAACTAGAAATTCTTAATTATAGTATTATGAGATACAGTAAAACAAAGTTGAACTTGTAAATTTCCACTATATTAGACAGAAAATGACATGTTTCGCTAACACTATAGCTTCGTCAGATGACAATGATTTCATAAAGGTGATAAGTAAAAATTTGGTGCAATAAAATTAAACTATTTAAGATGTAAATAAAACAGTGGGAGGGTTACAATTGCGGGGAAATCCAACAGAGGGTTTAAAAATTAAATTAAATTAGGTACAATATGGGTAGGTATTTTCAAAATCTTAATTATATTGTCAACTAAAACTCACAGTGGTCCGGTATATTTAGGATACTCGACCACTGTGCATTGTTGAGATTGCAACCCACTGTGCGCTATTCAGGGTCAAGTGCATTGCAATCTCAACACTTTTTTGTGTATATAAACCGGGCCAACTCAAGCAACAGCATCGAAGCCTGCCGCTCGATCAAACCATCAATAAGTGACTATCCTTGACCATCGTCAAGTGCCGCACTTAGTCTTCAGTTCTACAATAGGTGACTAGCCTTGACCATCGTCAAGTGACGCGCCTAATAACACGATAGCCCATTACCCGAACAAGTTACAGACATGCTGGTTTCCCTACTAGGGTAATAATCAAGAAGAGACAATAGACGACCATTTTTTAGAATCCAGACTTTCCTTTCTCTACCGCTACGACCCCCACGAAGAGCAACTTCGTGACAATATAGTTAACAGAATAAATTTAGCAAAGGTGAATTATTTAAATCTAATTGATCATTAAGTAACAGGTCCGTATTTTTAAGTTTATTTATTTCCATAGATTCTAACAAATTCAGTTTTAAGCCTTTGTTTTCTGTATGTAAGATTTTAAAGGAAGGATCGAAATTATGTTGATAATCAAGTAAATGGTTAGCATAGTTTGAGTCTGTTTTATTTTTTAGAAAACTGTTATAATGTTCGTGTATTCTTTTGTCAAACTGTCTACCTGTTTGGCCAATGTATGTTTTAGGACATTCTTTGCATTTTAATTTATAGACGCCTGATTTTTTGTTTTTATCGCTTTTAGTTTTATTGTTTTTGATGAATATACTTAAAGAGTTATTAGTTTTGTAACACAAATTTATATCAAGTTTGTTAAGAAAATTGCCAATTACTTTGCTAGGTTGTCCAAAGAAAGTGACAAGTTTAAATTGGTCAGAGTTTTTGCTTCTAGGAAAAACTAAGTCAATAGCCTTTTTGTAAGTTTTCTTTTTTAGGATTTGGTCAATTAAATTTGAATTATATCCGTTATTAACTGCAATTTGTTTAATAATGTTTAGTTCTTTTTGAAAATTGATTTTATTTAGAGGGAGAGTTACTAGTCTATGGATCATACTGTGAAAAGAAGCTAATTTGTGTTGTATAGGGTGGCAAGAAGAATTGTGTATGATAGTATCAGTATGAGATGGTTTATGGAAAACGGAGAAAACGTCATTCATTTTCTCTCTTAATATTTAAATCAAGAAAATTGATAGAATTGTTACTTTCCTGTTCTATTGTAAACTTGATATTTTTGTGTAGGCTGTTAATATATTCCAAAAGGACTTTTAACTGTCTATCAGTACCAAGAAACCATGTTAAGACGTCATCAACATACCTATGCCAATAAAGAAACTGTTTGAAAAGAGGATGATTGCTTATTTTATTTTCTAAAAAATCCATAAATATTTCAGCCAATAAAGGACTAAGGGGGTTACCCATAATAAGACCATTTTTGCTGGTGTATTAAATTCTTAATTATTTAATGTCACTTAAGAAATAAAGTTAAATCTACCTTCTTTAACTTGCGTTTTGCAGATTGTATTGTCTTTCATACAACAAATGCCTTTTTCTATTCGTTGTTGCAAATAATTCACTATTTATTTATTAAGTTAGATTACTGTCATCTGTTAGTTATCATTACAGAAAACAATGGTTTCTTATCCGTTTGGGGTTTGGGAATGCGTTCGCAGAGTCCGCAGTTTTCAACCAGTTAGCAACCAAAAATTGGAAATCAGTTGACAATTTGCTTGTAGGTACGAACGAAGCTATAATTTCTCCCCGAATTGAAATATTTCTTACTATTTGCCAAGGCTTTATTATTATTTATAATTTTACTTTAAACTGTTTTAGGAGTTGAAAAAGCAACGCATAGTGCAGAGATCCCTTTCATATTTCGTATAACTGGATTTGACGATCCTGATCCGGCCAACTTGGTAATTCAAAATAGAATGGTCAAACTTTGGACTAATTTTGCTAAATTCTTGTAAGTACACTTTTTCTTAGCCATTTGATATTAAACGGTGTTGATATTGTTATATGCTATTTTAGACGAAATCGATCATTTTGACAAACTTTAGTTTTCAGAAGTTTACAGGCGAAAAAAAGATATTTTATCTACTTTCATTTGGTAATATGAATTTTACAGTTCTGTAAATCGTTTTGTAAGGGCATCTATTACAGCATAGTGCTGTAATAGATGCCTTTATAGAACTAGTAATGTAATAAAAAAACGGTTTTATTAACATTTTGCTGTTAAATAAAACCACACTTTTTAGATGAATGATTTATTATTAACAATTATAAAATTAATTACCAATTATTAATTAAAATTAATTATTATTAAATTATAACACTTAAGGTTTACTATAAACATTAATAATACACTTTTTACAGTTAGAAATTTGTAAACCAGAAGTGGATGTGATGGAGCCCTTTACGTTCGAATTTCCAATCATTAAATCCGTGTCTGACCCCATGATCTTCTTTGCTATTTGTTTCTTATTTTCTAAAGAATTCTCAACATAGCCTTCTGCCATAGAAGAGGATTTCCAACCCCCATGACGCTTTAACATCTGCATATCTGTACCACCATCAACTAGAATGGTGGCTGAGGACCTCCTAAAACAATGCCCACTGTATCCTTCGGGATTATTCAATCCAAGTTTTGTTGCAATCTTTTTTGGTATACTTCCAAAAGTATTAATTCCGACAGGCTGGGAGGTGCATTTTCCTTTTCCATAGAATACAAAAAACCGCCTGTAAGTTGCATTAAGACGACGAAGTTTAGCATACTTGCGAAAAATACTTAAACAGTTGACACCTGTCACATTTCCTTCTGTTATAACAAATTCTCGCATAATTTTGGTTTTCGAGAATGGAATCACAATTTTTATATACAAATCATGGTGTTCAATATGATCCAACATTAACTTAGCTAGTTCTTCGCGCCGACAAGCCCCAAAAATGCCGATTATCATAACAACCTTCATAAGTAAATATGTTTCATCATCTGCAGTACTAAGAAACTTACATACGTCTTCATTTGTGAAAACTTTGGACTTTTTGACCTTGTAACCCTCTGAATTTCTTTTCAAAAATTCTATTAGTTGAAAAAATCTGCTTATATCTTGATTTTTCTTGACTGAAATCATAGTTCTCAACATTGAGTAGTGAGTCCATAGTGTAGATGGTTTCTGGAAGCGTTGCTTTCCGGAAAAATAACCCAAAAGGATTTTCTTAGACACCTCCTTTATTTTGTTACCAATCTTCAAACTTCTGGTACTCAAACTCATACCGCGCCTTGGATTTTGTCGGAACTAAACTTGAGATCGCTTCGTTTGCCGCTGCTTCTATATCAGAGGGTAAGCTTCCATCAGAATCGCTCATTTTGAAAAACGCTTTTAATATTTTTGAATTGGGTTTGATAAAGTTTCGACAGTAACCATGCAAAAGGTAACATAAAAAACTTGATTAGTAAACTAAATAGCAGGTGCATTTTTATTTTTAAAAATGCCTTTTGCCAAATATTTTTATTCATAGATGAAAGTAGATAAAATTTTGTACAATATTCTTGTTGTAAATTCATATTACTACACTCGATGTTTTATTAAACTCGGCTGACGCCTCGTTTGACAACTTTAACATCTCGTGTTGTAATATGAATCTTTACAACACATATATCGTAAATAACTATTACACGTCGTTTATTCTCGGTTTAAAAAAAATAGATCTTATCGTGTGCGTGTATAGTGTTTAATAGGGATAAAATGAAACGAAAGGCCAAAGATACTTTTTCTGGCAAGGAGATAATCCATTTTTAAAATAAATGGGGTTTGCATAGAGAAAAATATGTTGTTCTAAATACGTATCAATGTTTATTTTGTAGGTCAAATCGACTTAATAAACGTTCCTGTAATTGAAAAATAATATAGAAAAATTATGGCATATCTTGCATACGATAAAGTAGGTCATTTACAAATCTAATGGAAGAAAGTTTTATTGCTGATGATTTGCTTCTTCAATTTTTTAGGAATTTTTTGAAATTTATCCCTGATAGTCTGGATTGCCTAAAAGGTTCAGGAATAACTACAGAGCTGGACTATCTCGTTAACTTGAGTGTTCAAAATTAGAAGACCACAATGCAATCTATGCATCAACCCACATAAACACAACTTAATGCCCATCTCTTTTATCTTACTCAAGATAACAGAAAAAATCAATTGAATAAAAATTGTCACATTGATCAATCCACGGACCAATTTACTGGGATATATTTGGGGTATTTGCCATTTCTTTTACTTACAGGTCACATTGACGGAATTAGACTTATTTCCATCTGTGTCAACAAGATCATTTTTAAAACCGAAGCAAGTTTTATTAATGTAAGTGTATTAATGGTTGTCTGCCTTTGAAGACGTGATGTCAAAAAACGGTTTAAACAATATAAACTTTTCAATTGTCATTAATAATGGCGATTCATACATTCACGGTAGAGTTTTAAAAAAATCACGTTTGTCCCAAAATTCCTCAAAAGTCATTTAAAATGCTTCCATCTTTTACCTATTATTTCTCTGTGCAACTGCAGACTAATTATTTTTTATTATTTATATTTATATTATTAATTATTTTTTTCTCTGTCCTAACATAACCTTAGAAAATGTATTATTATATTTTTTCTCCTCCCTATATTGTAAACAACGAATTTTGACACTGTTTCGAAGGACGTAAGTAGCAATTACCAAAAAGGTATCGATTGCCCTTGACAACGGGTTGTAAGTCAACTTACCACCCTATTTGTGCCATATAAAAACAATGATTTATAAAAATTGAGTAATATTGAATGATAAGAATATTAATAATACAATTATTAAATTATGAACATTATTTATAAAATTTGGATAAAAATGTTCTCTCGTTTTTTTTCAATTTGTATAAAATGTTCTGACTCCATAAATTCTCCATCTCTAACCAAGTTTTATGTTATTCTTGAAGTACTGCAGGAGACTTCTAGCTTCGTTATATTGTATAGAATTTTATTTGCAACTTCCTTTTTATTCTTGACGCTCTCCGCTACATAACTTTCCGCAAAAGTTGCAGATTTCTATCCGCCATGTCGCTCGAGGGCTAAGGTATCAACTCCAGTATTCGCTAATAAAGTGACCGACGTTCTTCTAAGGGAGTGTCCTGTATACTCCTTAAAGTTCAGAAATTTAGCAATTTTACTTGGAATTGAAGACATCTAGTTCTTTTCGAGTTTAAGCACTTTCCATTTTGATATTGCATGAATAAGCGAGGATTAAAATTCGTCATGTGGGATCTTATATCAATGTAATTTCGAACTATTTTAAAATAACAAACCTTCTTATCGTCACTTTTAGTCATTTTACGTGCTATTCCATTTTTGGAATCAGAAATGGTAGCAAATATGACTTTATGCCTTAATTCAACATTATCCAATTTCATTGCACAGAGTTCACTAGAACAGCACGCTCCAGCAATTCCCATTATCATTACAACCTTCATCATTAAATAAATATTATCGGGGGCTTCCAACCGAAATTTATTTACCCCCTGTCAAACACATTAAATTTTTTGGGTTTATATCCGTTAATTTTCTTTTTAAAAATGCTCGAAGTTTAGGATACTTGGAAATATCTATGTTTTCCTTCATGAAAAGGGTGGACTTCAGCATGGAATATTCACATCATAAGCTTGATGGAGACTTTAATACAGCAGATTTTTAGTTACATCCCTTGTAGTATAAATAGCTAATATAATATTATATACATATTTTGAAATTTACTTCTAACCTTGCCCTTTCAACGTCAAAAACGCCGCTTAAAATATACCCGTTGTAAAACGGATTTTATCATCTTTCTCAAAATAAAATAAACAGGACAGTGTGAAAATGGTAATTCAGGATTTAATGCTTTTTGAAAACGTACCATATCCTAGGATGTTCCGTTTTCCAAATGAAAATCGATGTAGTGCTAAAATAAAATGTAACTAGTTAGATAAATATATAGGAGATCAACAATTTTCTTCCAGAATATTATGCGTCTATGCTTACAGTACAGGTTGGTACATCGGCAAAATTGCAATTGAAGTAAGGAAGTAACCGGTTTAAGTTTGGAAATGTTTAAACAAGGAACGTTGTTGAAATAATTATTTTTGAAATATTTTTATAAACTTGTATTTTTTAGAAATCCAACTCCAGAGAAATCCGAACTTCTTAATAATATTACTTGGGAATCTTATAATTCTACAAGGACGCCGTTCTTGAATATAAATAGAACACTAGAAATGAGGTCGGATCTGAGACCAAAATCGTATCCTATATGGGACGAGATTTATGAAACATACGGAAAAAAACCTTTTATTACATATTAAAAATATAATGTAGCTATAACAATAAATACTTAGAAAATATTATTTTTTTATTTTGTTATATTTAAATTTATCTACAATAAAAAAGGGCCCACGCATGCCTACTATAAAATTACATTAACAAAATGTGTCAACAAAAATGTGAAAAAGAAACACTGTTTTGAGAAAATGGAAGTTTTGCTGCCAAAACCAACCCAATTGGGTTAGTTTGAACGCGGCACGTAAAAATGTTTTTCCCTTTTTTGCTTTTTTTGCCTACCATAAGGTAATAACTTTGATACCTGTGTCCAGCTGTTTGTAGTGCAAATATGAGACATGGCAGAAAATCATTGGAAAATAATCATATTATACCAGAAAAACTTTTTTAGTTCATAGCAAAAGGAGGAAGCGGTGCGTCAATCGATTTCAGGTACGATGTTATAATATGTATAAAACTTCTAGAGCAATACGTTGTCTATCACATTAATAGTATATTATTTAACGAGCGTATAATGTAGACCATAATAAAACGAGGATGAAGTTTACGGCACGAGCCAAAGGCGAGTGTTGTAAACCATCCGAGTGTATTATAGTTCATTAGACGCGAGTCAAATACTATACTTTATCTAAAACCATTCATTTATACAGTGCCTGAAAACAAGTTGAGTTCATATGGAAAATATATTAATTACACTTGTTGTTTTATGATAATTACACTTCTTGTATTATGGATAGCATAATGCTCTTATTATCACAAAAAAGGTGAGTTCATATGGGAAATATAATAATTACACTTGTTGTTTTATGATAATTACAGTTGTTGTATTATGGATAGCATAATGCTCTTATTATCAGAAGTATTATGCACCTATTATTAAATGGTTGTAGATAAACATATGAATTTACGTCACATTAAATCCATTAAAATAAAACACTTCAAATTATCTAAAATATTTTAATTACAGGCACACAATAATTTAATTCATTTTTTTTACTTCGCTAATACAAATACAAACAAAAACACTAACTTTTAAAAGTTTATCGATAAGTTTTTATTAATCTTTAAATTAAATTATCTAAGAAGTAGGGGGAATTCGAGGCAATGAGGCCCTAAGGGATAAAGCGGTATTGTACAATATTTCCTGTATTGTAAAGACATTTAGGGCGTATTTACTATAATTATTTCCATTACGCATGTAGAATTAATTAGTCTGCATGCAGTTGCCATAGAGTTCGCATGCATTTTTCACGACAGGTAAAAATAATTTAAACCATGCGATTGTAATATTCATCGGTTTATACTGTGACAGGATTGATCTGGTATATCACTAATTACTAGTTAATTACGTGGTAGCGTTCTGACTATAATAAACATTATTAATTATCAATGGTAGCGTTTCTGACCGAGAATACCAGACCTGGTCCTTTCACATAAGGGTAGAATTATTAGTATAAATAACTAAGACAAATATATATATAGCAAGCGCACTCTTGGAGATGATGGAGTTCTTCATGATAACTTCAACGTCGTCTCGTTCTGTTAGTTGTATCTACTGTTAATACCAAACGACTTACCAATGTCGACCAAACAGCAATATCCAGGTGATGATGTTAACAATAACGTCGCCGCGACGCGTCTTTAGGGCGCGAGAGCGAACCGTTCAACCTTTGTTAATGAAACCCTTTATATTGATTGTTACAATAAAACAACACCCAGTTTAAACAACAACTTATAAATCTATTAACAACAATTATAAAGAAAGGTAGAAAGAAAAGTTACTGAACAAGAAAAAGAAAGACTGTAAAACTAATACAAAATATGTATTATGCTAACTAATAAAGAGAGATTGTTCTATTTAAATGCGTTTACTGTACGAATCCAAAAATTACCCATTTAATATTTAAAACCCTGTGAACAGATAAAATTACTATTTTTAAATCAATACAACCCTGTAACTTAATCACCCAAAGATTAATTTATGATAATCCCCGAAAACTGAAAAGTCTAAACACTAAAACCCTGAAACGTATAGGTAAAAACCACAATGATACTTAAAACCCACAATTTAACTTTACACTTTTAAGAATCAAAGGATTCACTACACAAGAGGTATATCAAAGAGAGAAATGAGTCCGAAACTATGTACTCTTAAAAACCCGCCTAGTTACACCTGAAAATAAAGCCTCTTTGGTACTTGGTCAAACCGAACCCGATAACAGAAACTTCGGAACTTAGTAAACCGAACACGACAATAGAACTTTAGAAACTTAGTAAACCGAACACGATAAAAGAACTTTAGGAACTGAATTGTGAATCTCCCTGATTAAGCATCTAACTTCTAAAGACACCCCTTAAATTATGCTTATTCAAATATTTAGCTATTTGAACCTATAGAAAGTACTAAAATCAATATCATCCCTCGGTACCAAGTGATAGTTTATTCTATCCAACCAATCAGAGGTCATTTCTCTCTAAGACTCTGCCTTAGATCATAAAACAGGGTCGTCCCAATATATGATTGTAGACATTACCGCTAGGTGACTCTAGTTATACCCTCTCGATATTTAATTAAAACCTTTTCTCTCTTTATGGACATTTTACCTTAAAAATCATATCTATAGCTAAACAATACATTCCATACTTATAAAATAACCGTAAAAACGGTCTTACAAATAACATTCCTAAATAACCTTAAATTTAAAGTACAGCAATCAGATTTACTTAAAAAAAACCCTTTTAAGCTGTTCCAGGGAAAATAAAAGAATAAATCTGATCCGACTTTTACATACATAGAATGGTCAAAATACAAATTCCAGGTTCTTCCTATATTTTCCATTTTTTTCTCAATAATATGGTTCATTAGCTCATTATAATGGACCACCCACGAAAGTCCCTTTATTTATTATTCCCATCTGGGGTTAGTATAGATTCTTATAAAGTTTACATTATCTTTGACAAAACGTGCTCTTCTATAGATTCTATTATTTATTTGAGTTTTTGCTAACAACCAGCTTTTAGGGTATTATAGAAAAATAAACTTTATGACTTAACAAATCTTTAGGATAACTTGGGCAATTTATTTGTTTAAGAAAAACCGTTCGTATTTGTTTAAAATAGTTAGCTACATTTGGGTTTTATTATCATATTTATGCTTGGAATAAAAGCTTTTAGAGCCCTTCTTTGAATTTTAAAATAGGAAACATATTGTTTTGCCTGAGAACGCACTTTAAATAAAAATAACTTAAAATAAAAACATAGATTTTTGCGTTCTATTACATTGCCCCCACCTTAGAATGAATCATATATTGACTAAAAAAAAATAGGAAAATAATATCTACGCCACTGGTTTGCATCTTGTACATTCGAAACTCAACACAATATCTACCAATTAAAAAAAAACTAAATCAAAATTACTATCAACAAAGCACTGATAACCATTCTGCTAAATGCAGTCTTTACGGGGCGATTCTCACACTTACCGACACGAACCCACAAATTTTTAGCATACACTCCTGTTCTTCCGCGATTTATTAGTTCCGATTCTGTCCAAATTCGTTACACTAAGTCTTTTCTAACCTCGCACTTCTGTTCTGTCTTGCCACGACAATTGGCTGCCTTACATGCCGCTTCCTGGTCTGGGATGTTTTGGGTATCTCATTCCCAATGGTACAATGGGCTTCACCATCACTCTATTCTAGCTAGCTTGCTTCTATATACTATATAGTAGTTATTAACAGCTCAACAAATAACTAACTATGCAAGCTTATCCATCGAGAACTTCACAAATGGAAAATGGATTTCCATCTTGAACAAAAAGCCTGATACCTCCTCCGCTGCAGAGTGTGCCATGCTGGAAATTCGTGCTGCGAGAATAAATTGGGCATAAACTAGGAACCGGCGTTGTCAATTGCCCACTATCCTCCTGGTAACCTGGATAGTTACTGCTTCCTAGTGTCGGGTATAACAGTGTCTGTTGAACTCTATACATGTCTTCCTGCGTATATATTCCATTGGAACTTATTGGGGAAATGGAAAGTCCGCGCATTGAAATTCTGTCTTCCTCCTCATTGGCGTCTAATTCAAAGACATCAGTGGTCCCTCTCAACTCTGGCTAACTTCCATCCAATAGTTAGCTGGGTCTAGTGGTTGCCATTCCACTTCTGTTCCACGTTCCACCAATATATGTGTAATAGCGGTACGGAACAGATTTCAGTTTTGTATAGCACTTTACAGTGTAGAGTACTTCTTCCAATACTCCACTCACGTAACCTGAAGTCTGCTTTACAAGGTTTCGTACGACATCTGGCGATTGTTTGTCTAACGCTAATCTATTTTTAGGAATCTTTTCTCTCAGTTGGCATCTCTTCATGATGGACATAACCTCCTGGTACTGTGCTACGATGGCTGTCCAATGTCCAATTGCTTGATCATCATTTACTTGGTACGTAAAGTCATGTTCCGGTACGTACTGTCTCTTCTGGTCTACTTCTATTCTTTGGTATGATCTCCATATAGCTTCTTGGGTCCTGGCAAGGCTTCTCGGGTAATAGGGATACCTATTTTTAGCTCTCTGGTCTTGTCTGCACAATCATACGCTATTACTTCTGGTTAAAACATATGGGCTAAGGATTCTAATAAAAAGATTCGTGGCATCATAGTTACTTTCCTTCTAAAACATCAAGACATTACTTTTGCTCACAACGGGTTATATACACAGTTCAACATAAAAAAAAACCAATAATAAAAAAAAACTATTATATTATTTAACTACTCTTACAAACTAGACTTATACTATGCCACACACTTAAGTAATAAAACCTTATATTTCCATTGACTGTACGAGAAGTCAATCGGCTATACTTCATCTTCTATATTACACTTTCCTGGCTGGGCTTGCTCTAAAAAATTAAAGTTATAAATCAATTTCCCCTTGAAATACGTTCAACTATTAATTTCAGTAAACTTCTTTAATCTTCCACTTACCCTTTTTCCAAACTAGTTCACGATTTTTTTTTAAAACTGATACCTAAAAATGTCTTCCCATTTTTGTCTTACCCAAACCAAATTTACCATTTTCTATATCCTTTTTCTTTAACATTTCTTCTATTCCTATCTACAGTTCTTCTTGTAGAACTCAAGGAATTTAGTAAGATATTCGATAAGGAATTCGATAAAGAATTCGACAAGGTGCTTTCGTGTTCGACGCATGCTCTGAAAATCCGTAATAACTTTTACATTTCTACCCATAGGCCTATTTCTTCTTGTAAAAAGATATCTCGGTAACTTCCCAAAACTACAAAAACTCTTGGTTTTCTTACGGAAACCTAAATTTCTGCTATGTTCACTACCGAGTCTCCTGATGTTTTCCTGCTACGTTCACTGAAGAGCCTCCTAATATACTTACTACAGAACATACTGATTTTTCCTGCTATGCTCGCTATAAAGCTTCTTGATACTTTCCTGTTACGATACTTTCCTAGTATGATACTTTCCTGAAATTATACCTTTCTGATATGATACTTTACAGCTTCCCTGCTATTGTCTCCTTGTTATGAACGCAACATCTCCTCCTGCTACTATCTTTTTAGGCTCGCTACAACTCCTTCGGCTACTACTCTCCTGCTACAACTTCTTATTATGCACGCTATTACTTCTCCTGCTACTATCTCCTCATTATACACACTATTACTTCTCCTGCTACTGTTTCCTTAGGCTCCTCCTGTTACTATCTTCTTCGGCTCCTCCTGTTACTATCTTCTTCCGGGATCTTGCAATTGGCTTTAAATTTATTCTATGCTCACCGCGGAGCCCAACATCATTTACTTTTCCAACACAGAACTGTGGAGAGAATCTGTCCTATCCAAACTAACTACATCACCAATTTTTTTAACAGGGGTGGGGGGATTATTTATGGTCTGAGGTGAGGCAATATTTAGAAATCGGACAACAGTGTTCTATTTTGTTTGTTTGTGGTTTTCAATGTTTACTATTTCTGTCGCCATACAAATGCCGATACATGTGTGATTTGTTGACTCGCAAATCATAGTACGTACGTCTACGAAACTAGGAAATTGCATCCGTGAAAAAACCGGTAATTCTAAGTCTTCATGCAGTCTTGTTACTAGGGGTGATCAGTCCTTAGGGTTCGACTGTTGAAGTTTAATACTATTGTTAATCAGGTTGTTGTCCTTTTCTTCTGGTCTATTATTCATCTGGAAAAATCTTCTGTGCATCATCGGGACTCCATCCTTAAGATTTACAGCAAAATTTTTATTACTATTTATTGGTGAACCAACAGAACTAGACATGCATGCTTCATATTCAAGGTTAGGTACCATCTCCCCGGCACAACTTGAGCTATGTATCTCTCTTACACGCTCCTATGCGCCCAGCACTCTCCTGAGCTATGTATCCCTTGTACACGCTCCGTGCTCCCTGGCCATATGCCAGTAAATTCAATTTCATTTTTCTCGTCGATCCCTTGAAGTGTCTCGCCTGCACTTCTGAAGCATACAGATAACACTCGCCTATCTATGCTATACGCTAGTTCCATCGCATCGTTGATGTGATTTTCAACGAGGTAGAGTCGTTCTGGATAACCATTTGCAATATCAAGTTATATCCACACAGCACCATTCTTTTAGATTCTTCTAGTCTTCTATAGACTTAAATTGATCCATAAAGCTCATTTGTTCTACCATCTTTATCCATGACTCACTGATATGTCTTTGTAATATTTCTAAATGGAACTCAGTCGTTTCATTGTCAACACCACAATTATCAAAGTATTCATCAACTAAGTATTCGTAAATGGATCTGTGTTTTCTGGATATATCTTCTTTTCTCCGGGAATACTCAACTATCCGCCAATTTCTGACGTAAGACAGCACATTACCACTTTACTAAATTCACTTACTTTACAAGATTCCACAAAGCAACCTTTACCGAAGATTCCTTAAAATAACAATACGTAGACGAAAGGTAACAAACCACCTTTAAAAAAAAACAATAATTATAAAAAAAAATCATACTTTACATGACTTAATCCGGATGTTAATTCATTGTTAAAGAAAAAATAGCATTTTACCGGAAAGGTGATTCTCGTACGCGTTAAATAATAAACCTTTTTTTTAATCGCAAACACCTTTCAAAATACCGATCGGAATACCGATCGATCGTAAAACTATTATTATGCAAATGTAGCACCAGACCCCAGACTATCATATTTTGTGACGCGCCAGTTTAAAAGAAATTATTAACTATACAATATCATCAGTCGGTTACATCCGTAACCCCAAACAATAAAGATAGGGTAGGTACCCTTTAATCATAAACACCTTGATGGGCTACTACGTTCGCATAATAAAATACCTTGTGCAAATTAATTTTATTTAAATGAGGGTATAGAGTACTGATTCTCAAAAATCTACTTTCAATGCAACTACAATATAATGCAAATAAATATTTCCATGCCTCTTACCTTTGTACCACAAAGTTTTTATACCCTTTTCAAAAAAACGAAATCGAAAAATTATATCCACAAAACCAAATTCCAATTAAACAACAAACAAAAACAATAACAATAACCTTATTAATATGTTCAATGTAGGTCCTGAAAGAAAAAAAAAAATACCTGAAAAGAAAAATGTACCTAAATAAAATACGCTGCACTGCATTCATAATATTGAAAATTCGCTGCTATTCCGTCATCAATATCAGATCAGAACTGATTACAATCGGACCTGTGAAAAAATAATTTATAACTGTATGTAAATTGTAATATCGCAATTTAAACGATGGACAGTCGTACTACCATAATAGTACTGGTCACTTTCCAAGAGACTGAAATAAAATCAATAAATAATTATCAAAAATCATAATGGAACGCTACTACTTTACACTGCTCAAAAGAACTTTTTCATTAAGACACGGATGGTTCGTTTACGAGTTTATAACAGTTTGTAGCTTCCAGGTAACAAAATATTACGCTGAAATAGAAACAGATTAGTTTGTCAGTTAAACAAAAATATGTATACCTACAACAAAATTTCAATATTTAAATTATTATGGCCGGTTATTAGAAAAAACATCGCTAACAATATTATGTTATTATTACAATTATAACATACCACAGAATGACATAAATAGACGCAGCTGTTCTGAATAATATCAACCTCAATAAGAGCTGTTATACAGCTTCACTCAGTAAATATTTTTTTCTTATATTTACAAGAATCGCAAAAGGGTTGAATTTAACTAACTAAACAATAGATGATTTCTACACCTCATTTAAAAAAAAAATACGATGACATATATTTGCACCATACATGTCAAAGGAGCACCAAAGTTCTATTAGTATTCAACTACTCCACAAACAGTCAAAAATATGTTGTGTTTTATACATACAAACCGAAAAAAACTTAATACTGATGGAATCTTTTATCTTTGTTATTACACGTCAAATTACGTATTCTTTTTACATTTTACTTTTAATCCTTAAATCGGGTATGCTCTAAAACCGCATATCGAGTAAACAATTATTACTTTAACACAACACATTATGACCTAATTTAGTAAACATGCAATCCTTCTTCCTGTTGGATTCTTACTGCTGTGCCCTTACTATTTCCTGAAAATCCCTATCTCTACATCTCACATTAACCCGCTAAAATCGAGATTAAGAACACTTTAATTATTGAGAAAATTAATCTTTAACTTTTCATAGACTGTTAATTTTGAACCATATACCTTAAAAAAAAATACGCGCTTTACCTTTACTTAATGATCAGTAATTTCCGTTAATTTACTATTATTGCGGTAACATGCAATTTCTGCGACAACCGAAAAACAAAATAATCCCAAGAAAAGCAATTGACTGTTACAGATATATTTTATTCCAGTGAATAAAATAAGTGTAAGAAAAAGTTACATTTTCCAAAAATGTATTACATACTCGATATATAGTAACATGACAGATTGATTAAAATTAGAACATATCGACGATGAAATACGCTAAAATTCACGGTTTATACGATTTTATTGTGACTTTTAATCAATTAAATACAATTATTACTTAAACAAACAGATCAAAGATTAATACATACCACAAAATAAATAAATTTCTTTCGAAATTCATTCATATTCATATTCCAATATGTAGGTCCATTTTTAGCTAATATGTTCCAATTACCACAATCAACTCGATATTTAAAACAATACTATGCTTTTTGACTCAAAAGCAATTACTTTTCCAGGTAAAATTTACTTTATTTACCTACTATCCGACAAATATTCCGTCAAACAAAGAAAACAAGAAAAACTGAATGAACAGAGAATGGGTTCTCTGGTTTTTGATAAAGAATTATATTATACGCATTTTATGATCATCGTTATTTGGGGCTATTAAAACCATTCTAGCTGGCGTAAGGTTCACTATCTTTGTTGCTCAGCTTACATCAATTACAATCATATTATCACTGACAACAAAAACATTGTTACATTATCCTTTTATCAACAAAAAAAAACTATCCAAAAAGAATACACAGCGTACAGGTATTAACTATTTTTTTAGGAAAAAAAACATTGAAATTTTCCAAAAAGAAATTCGATACGCTGACAACAAGCAAAAGAGAAAAGTAGTGGTCACTTTTTATGTGAAAAAAAAAACATTTTAATTCAGCAAAAGAAATTCCCTAGTTGACCAACAATTTTTTTATCAAAGATTGTAAGCTAGCAAAAAGACATTCACTAAGCTGCCACCAATTTTATGTGACAGGATTGATCTGGTATATCACTAATTACTAGTTAATTACGTGGTAGCGTTCTGACTATAATAAACATTATTAATTATCAATGGTAGCGTTTCTGACCGAGAATACCAGACCTGGTCCTTTCACATAAGGGTAGAATTATTAGTATAAATAACTAAGACAAATATATATATAGCAAGCGCACTCTTGGAGATGATGGAGTTCTTCATGATAACTTCAACGTCGTCTCGTTCTGTTAGTTGTATCTACTGTTAATACCAAACGACTTACCAATGTCGACCAAACAGCAATATCCAGGTGATGATGTTAACAATAACGTCGCCGCGACGCGTCTTTAGGGCGCGAGAGCGAACCGTTCAACCTTTGTTAATGAAACCCTTTATATTGATTGTTACAATAAAACAACACCCAGTTTAAACAACAACTTATAAATCTATTAACAACAATTATAAAGAAAGGTAGAAAGAAAAGTTACTGAACAAGAAAAAGAAAGACTGTAAAACTAATACAAAATATGTATTATGCTAACTAATAAAGAGAGATTGTTCTATTTAAATGCGTTTACTGTACGAATCCAAAAATTACCCATTTAATATTTAAAACCCTGTGAACAGATAAAATTACTATTTTTAAATCAATACAACCCTGTAACTTAATCACCCAAAGATTAATTTATGATAATCCCCGAAAACTGAAAAGTCTAAACACTAAAACCCTGAAACGTATAGGTAAAAACCACAATGATACTTAAAACCCACAATTTAACTTTACACTTTTAAGAATCAAAGGATTCACTACACAAGAGGTATATCAAAGAGAGAAATGAGTCCGAAACTATGTACTCTTAAAAACCCGCCTAGTTACACCTGAAAATAAAGCCTCTTTGGTACTTGGTCAAACCGAACCCGATAACAGAAACTTCGGAACTTAGTAAACCGAACACGACAATAGAACTTTAGAAACTTAGTAAACCGAACACGATAAAAGAACTTTAGGAACTGAATTGTGAATCTCCCTGATTAAGCATCTAACTTCTAAAGACACCCCTTAAATTATGCTTATTCAAATATTTAGCTATTTGAACCTATAGAAAGTACTAAAATCAATATCATCCCTCGGTACCAAGTGATAGTTTATTCTATCCAACCAATCAGAGGTCATTTCTCTCTAAGACTCTGCCTTAGATCATAAAACAGGGTCGTCCCAATATATGATTGTAGACATTACCGCTAGGTGACTCTAGTTATACCCTCTCGATATTTAATTAAAACCTTTTCTCTCTTTATGGACATTTTACCTTAAAAATCATATCTATAGCTAAACAATACATTCCATACTTATAAAATAACCGTAAAAACGGTCTTACAAATAACATTCCTAAATAACCTTAAATTTAAAGTACAGCAATCAGATTTACTTAAAAAAAACCCTTTTAAGCTGTTCCAGGGAAAATAAAAGAATAAATCTGATCCGACTTTTACATACATAGAATGGTCAAAATACAAATTCCAGGTTCTTCCTATATTTTCCATTTTTTTCTCAATAATATGGTTCATTAGCTCATTATAATGGACCACCCACGAAAGTCCCTTTATTTATTATTCCCATCTGGGGTTAGTATAGATTCTTATAAAGTTTACATTATCTTTGACAAAACGTGCTCTTCTATAGATTCTATTATTTATTTGAGTTTTTGCTAACAACCAGCTTTTAGGGTATTATAGAAAAATAAACTTTATGACTTAACAAATCTTTAGGATAACTTGGGCAATTTATTTGTTTAAGAAAAACCGTTCGTATTTGTTTAAAATAGTTAGCTACATTTGGGTTTTATTATCATATTTATGCTTGGAATAAAAGCTTTTAGAGCCCTTCTTTGAATTTTAAAATAGGAAACATATTGTTTTGCCTGAGAACGCACTTTAAATAAAAATAACTTAAAATAAAAACATAGATTTTTGCGTTCTATTACAATACTATTTTTTATAGGTAAGTCAATATTTGAGGGTAGCAAATATTTTACATGGGATTTCCATGGTTAGTTTGGCGGTGCACAACGATTATATATTTGCGGTGAATATACAATCAGTTGAACTGACCAGATGTATTATTTTATGACGTCTAATAATTTTTTAAAGTATATTGAAGCAAAGTGTATTTCTCATTATGAGGCAAACGATAAACAAGTTAAAAGGAATTTGGGTAAAACCAAAAAGACAAGCTTCATACAGCAAATTCAGATAGCGATTTTAAATTTTATTACAAACCAAAAAGAAAAGTTTGGGGAAAGTTCAGTTTTAAGGTGAAGAAAAATATCCAAACTTTCCGTTAGTTTTTTACATTTTTACCTGTTACAGTTTGTTTCTTGCTACCAATGTTTTCAATAAAATACAGAAGAAAATTATATGTTAAAATTTAGTTTTAGTTGGTGCCCCATATGGTTCAAAGCGGATATCAATTACTACGTTTTTTTACATTATATCATAGTATTGTTCTAGAAAATTTACAGAAAAATCATAAAAGAAGAGATCTGAACCGTCCAGAATGCATTTAGAGTTATTAAAAAATATTTGCAGATTTTTTTGTTTAAGGTGGCCACTTTGCTCCATTTTCCCTACGTTTATATTTTTTCATTTATATAAAGTTTGTTTATATTAAGCTGCCTGTCGTCGGTACCCATAATATTAAACAATAACTATGGCAGCATTAAAATATTGTGTAATGGTTATATTGGGCCTTATAAGTTTTGTGGTAAGTAAGAACATTTTTTTTCTATTCTTACTTTCCGCTTTCTTTACAATCTACTAAATGGATAAAGTTTAGGTTACTAAACGGAAGCGGATATAATCTTATATCCACCCTTGTTAAGATATAAAACTAGTATAGGTAAGTAGTAAGTGTTATGTAGCAAAAAAGTTTTAAATGAACCTGATTTTATTTCATAGTATTACTATATGGAAAATGTGTTTGGAGTAGCGTAGCAAGATAAAGGAAATCATATAATAAAAAAATTAAATTTCAATATTGTCCGAGGTAAAAACAATCAAAGTTCAACTTTTCTTCAAAAATTCTTAACATAAGACAATTATTTCTTTGGCATTTAAATTGATGTTTGGCACAGAGAGTTCACTTGATAATTCCTATCATTTTGTTACATAAATGTTGCTTTACTATGCCACCAGAGGGCACTTTACTTGACTCACAGGTGCCCAGAAAATGCAGCGGGGTCTCTTCCTCCTCCAGGCATCCAGCACAGATTAGGTCCTCTTCGACACCAGTCAGTGCTAGGTGCTTCCTCAGCTTGCAGTGTCCTGTCACTCCTGTCAGTATCCCAATAGGGAACTTGCATGAAAATTAAATTTCAAAAATAGTGCTCTTAAGCGTAAGCTAATATCATCAAAAGACCCACAGTTCACAAGGAAATGTTTTTTTTAATCCTCTGGATCAAATAGAAGCGATTAAAGTTCGCTTGTGACGTCAAAGCGTACTACACTATATAGCGCTAGAGCGGGTTATTCATACTACCTGACGTCAAATTAAGGAGTGATATTTAAGACGTTATATTTTGTATAATATGTTGTTGTTTGGTGTAGCTAAACATATTTATGCAACAAACAAAATGTGTGCAAGTTCCCCATTAAGGGGTTTAGGACACATCGTCTTTTGTTTAAAATCCATTCTAGCTTAGCCTTGCTCGGCCAAGCAATAAAGTCCTTAGCTTGTCTTCACCGTTGAAACATAAGCCATTGCTCCGCGGCGTTCAACCCACTCGTTTAGTGCAGATCCTACTTGCTTTTTAGTTATTCCTATAGCCTTAGGCTCTTTTCCCAGGAATGGGGTCTCAGCTCCACGTCTGGCAAGTTTATCTGCCGTCTCGTTGCCCTGGTTTTGCAGGATCAAAAAGAAGAATATATGTTATTTTATCAGTAGTTTTTGTATCTATGCGTTGTTGTTTTTTTTTTAAATTAAAATTTATAATATTTTTTTCGTAACAGACTAATTGAGGAGTGATTATGCAAAAGTCGATAAATCCATTTTTTACTTTTTTCCAGATAGATATTGATTTTAATACTTCATAGCTTTATCTACGTTTTGGCGTACCTACCGAAATTAAACAAACATTTTAAAATCCAATTTAAATTTACAAGCTAAAGCTCGTCGGCCGTTCAAAAGTCGGTATATCCAAGGGCCGGTTAAGCAAAAGTCGATATTTCCATTTACGATTGAGCAAAATTCAATAAATCCATTTTTATTGTACTTTTTCTACTCGACCGAAGATGGTGACACTGTTGGTTGTGTTTACCAGCTAAAGTTCCACGTGGTCCCTTCGTCCGTGTAGATTTCAGAGCTGTTAGGTACTTGACAATACGAACTCCTAAATAAATATGAATTACGTTGATGCTGATAAATCCAATTTTAATTTACCAAAAGTCGATAAATCCAATTTGATTTTACCAAAAGTCGATAAATTCATTCTAAAAAGTTCATTAAAAATTTATTGGGTAATGTAATGCAGTAAAATTAATGCAACTTTTAAGCACTCCTTCAAGACAATACATTTATAGAATTTTTTTTTAGATAGGTGACAAAAATCTTCATATGCGTTTTTTGTCATTTACTCAAAACAGGATATTATGGATTTATCGACTTTTGCATAGTCACTCCTCAATTTGACTGTTAGACCCACTAAACCTTCAAAAAAACATTTTTATCCTGTAATATAAATAAAATTAACTCTCTATGTTTTTAAATATTGTTTTAACAGTTTTCAGATCCTATTATAACTTTGCCCAAAGGAAAAATTAGAGGAAAAACTTTACTTAGTGTTAATAACAAAACAATTAATGCTTTTCTGGGTATTCCCTTTGCAAAGCCACCATTGGGTGACCTACGATTTAAGGTAAGATGTATATGTATACCCTATAGTAAAATAAGATATTTGAAGTTTCGTTTTAGGAAAATCTAATACAGTGTAAGTAACTTATTGGTGTTTTTACAACTCGCTCACGGTAATACATTATCTATGAAATGAATATCAAAAACAAATAAAAATATGCTTTTATGCTGAATTAAAATGTTCACAATCTCGCCGGATTCGTCAATAGATGCTATGCCACAATCCTCCACCCTCTCCCATACTTACAATATATTTAAAGACAACTTTGGGATGGCTTAAAATGTATTAGTCGAATAAATAAAAAGTTGGAGAACAAAGCAAGAGTTCAATAAATATGATTACGATGATAATTCTCAAAGAACGTGTCCATTTTGTTAACAATTATTTTTTACTGAACATGTTTTTTTTTTGCCTGCTAATTGTGTTAATATAATTAGAATAATAATATAACGTATTTCTACAGGCACCGGAAGAGCCAGAACCTTGGACTGGTATTCTAAATACCACTGAAGATACAAATAAGATTTGCTACACTTCAAAATCCGACAGTGCTTCCGAAACAGAAGATTGTCTTTATTTGAATGTAATAACACCTGAAATAAATTTGGTGAGTATAGTTATTTGAAGGTCCCTCATTAAAGTTTTGGTTTAAAACATACAAATTACCAATTATTATTATTTTTTACTTTATATAGTTTTAATCTTAAATTTTATTATTTTTCCGGCATGGTAGAAAATGTTGTGTGTTAATAATTTTTTTTACATCTATTTAATAAATCCGAAATGGAAACCATGATTTGCTAAATCATTGTTGTTTTTGAATGACCAGAAATCATGAAATGTTATACCATTTTTCAACACTCACCTGTTTATATACTTTTTTACCATTATACACCTTAACGAGAGGGCTGAATGCCGCTCCAAGGAGCAATGGCGGATTTTTCAAGGGTGCAGACGAGCTAACTTCATAGCTTAGCCAAGCGAGACTAGGCTAGAGTTAATTTTAAACAGAAGACGATGTGTCCTAAACCCTTTAATTGGGATACTGACCGGACACTGCAAGCTGAGGAAGCACCTAGCACTGATTGGTGTCGAAGAGGACCCAATGTGCACTGGATACCTGGAGGAAGAGAAGACCCCGCTGCACTTTCTGGGCACCTGCGAGGCCCTGGGAAGACTCAGACATCAGGTGCTAAGATCGGCGGCTCTTCAAAAGGAAGAAATTACAGTCCTGGGCTGGAGCGACATACTTGCCTTTATAAGGAGGTCAGGACGTTTTGGCGAGGGTCAAGGTGGTAAGAGTGATTGAGGGAATACTCTGGGGTAGGCAAAAAGGATCGCCGTTGGTCTACTTGCCAGGTTTCGGAACCTCCCATTAATTACTACTACCATCACCATTATACACAAAGCAATTATAAAAATTATCTTTAAAAATCCGTACATATCCAACGGATCGTCTATTTTTTAATAGCACTTCTATAGATCTTATTCATTAGATCTTTGCAATAAATTATTATTTAGATTTTTATATAAAAATCCACAAAAAGATGCCCTGAGCTTGTACGTAAGTCCATTGGCCAGCGAAGCTATGCTTACTGGGGTCAAATATTTTTGAATTTGTTGTCATGAAATTACTTCCATTAATTTTATGGGAATGTTAAAAAAGGATTAAGAAGGTTATTACTGTCAATGAAATCATTATTTTAGAATTCATCAACTGAAAAATTTCCTGTTCTACTTTCTATCTATGGTGGTGCATTCAGAACAGGTTCGGCTAGTTATGGTAACCACAGTGCTGATTGGTGGGTTGAAGAAAACATTATTTTTGTTAACTTCAATTATAGACTAGGTAATACTTATTATACTAAGGGAATACCATTTGGCGCACAAAATGTAAAACCACGTTTTTTTTTTATCAGAAATTATAAAAATAAATGTATACCGGATGTCCACGGAAGTTGGTTCGCCACTCTAACTTTTTTGTTTTTCAAGATAATGGAATAAAATTTGGGGGATTTGTAAACCACATAAAACTGCATTTTTTGACAGGTGACACAACATTATGGAACTTCGGGTTTAACCGGAAGTGACATAAACTTTCGATTTTTAAATGGGACACCTGCTATATTTTTCCTTTTTTTGACTCCATATGACATTCTTAATATAACGATGTGTCACTTGTCACTTTCTGCCACCAAGAAAACATTTTTTTTCCAAATTTATTGTTTTATCTAGAATCTACCTTAAAATCACTTATTTCAGTTCTTTAATCTTGGGAAAAATACAATTTTACTATTTGTGGTAAAATATTTGCTGTGTAAAATTTAATCTTTAAAGTTGTATAACTAATTTTTTTAAACGGCGACATGGTGGCTCGGCAGGTTAAGAAAAAGGGGTATTTTATTACGATTATTTTGATACCACACACTATAAATTTTTAGAAAACCTGCCATTAAAAAACTTGAAAAAAAGTTAACTTGGACCTTTCTTAAAATGAAGCATTTTTTGAAAATAAATTTAGATTTAAATGCATTAAGTAGCCTGTGACCAGCAAAACTAATAAAACAAAATCATGCCTTGAAGAAAATTAAATTGAATTGGAAATTGGGCTGTCGGCATGTTAGTTTTCTTCAAGGCATGATTTGTTTATCACTTTTGCTGGTCACAGCCTACTTGATGCGTTTAAATTTAAATTTATTCTCATAAGATGCTTCATTTTAGGAAAGTTCCAAGTTAACTTTATAAAGTTTTTAATGTCAGCTTTTCTAAAACCTAATAGTGTGTGGTATCAAAATAATCGTAATAAAATCCTCTTTTTTCTCAACCCGACGAGCCACCATGTTGCCGTTTAAAAAAAATGAGGTACCTATACAACTTTGAAGATTAAATTTTACACAGCACATGGTATTGGATCAAAAATAGTAAAATTGTTTTTTTTCCAACATTAAAGAACTGAAATAAGGTATTTTAAGTTATTCATAGCCCTCTAGATAAAACAATAAATTTGGACATAATAAAAATTTCTTGGTGGCAAAAAGTGACAAGTGACACATCGTTATATTTAGAATGTCATATGGAGTCAAAAAAAGGAAAAATATACCAGGTGTCCCATTTAAAAATCGAAAGTTTGTCACTTCCGGTTAAACCGGAAATTCCATAATGTTGAGTCACCTGTCAAAAAATGAGGTTTTATGTCGTATACAAATCTTCCCAATTCTATTCCATTATCTTGAGAAACAAAAAAGTTAGAGGGGCGAACCACCTTCCGTGGACACCCGGTATAGTTCATAGTTATATAAAAACTGAAAAAAACTGAAACTTTTTTTTCACCCTTTTTTTTAAACTACAGCATGCTTGCAAGAGACATTTGGATATGTAGAAAACGCAATTGGAAAAAACAATCTAAGGTTAGGTACTACTTAAAAACGGCATAAAAGAGGTTTATAGAAATTTTTATTTACAGGTCCTTTTGGATTTATTTCCACCGGTGACTTAATTCTACCAGGCAATTATGGGCTAAAAGATCAATATTTCGCTCTCAAATGGACCTACGAAAATATTCATCTGTTTGGTGGAGAGAAAGACAAAATTACCGTCCAGGGACAGAGCGCTGGAGGAGCATCAGTTACCTATCAAATTTTACATAAAAAATCTAGAGGTAGTTTTTACCATTATATAAAATTACTTCTATGATATAACCATAATTTATTTTATGTTTTATTAATTTAGTTCCTTCTTGTAAGTACTTGTTGCTCAATTACAAGCAAGTAGTAGCGCACCCAAAAATGTATTTCGGTGGAGCTCACTTGTAAAATAATATTAATATTTATATTATTAATATTTTTTAAATTACTTATTAAGTAAAATATAAAGCTAAAAAATTTCAAGATCAAATTTTTAAAGGTTTATTTTTGGAAATACCACAAATTTTAAATTTGGGACGTTGCATGATGCCTGTGTTATTAATTTAGACTTACTAGTAAAAAAATTCAGACAAAATCAATTAATTTGTCCATAATCCTAGAAGTGAGAGTTTGCTAATATTATTTGCAACTACTTATTCTGTGCTCATGGGGTCATTACTTAATTGCGGGAATAAATTCTTTGGGTCCCAATAAAATTCTTAGTAGTTTTCCAAGAAGTTTTTATTTTAAAAGCCTAAGACATAAGAAACCACCAATTTGAAATTGATAACGCGTAGCAGTGCGACCAAAAATCGCAAGACGTTAAATAGGTCGAGAAAAACTAAAGTATGTACTAACGTTAAAAGCATATTTTATTATTAATTTTTTTTTAAGGGATGTTTAGAGCTGGTATTGCAGAAAGCGGTTCAGCGTTTTCGTTTTGGGCTCATTTAACAAAGCCAAAAGACTACGCCATTAATCTTATCAGCACAATGAACAATGGTACACTATCATCAGATAACTCTAGTACATTTATATATCACTTTCTGCTGAATGCAACTGCTAAGGAAATTGATAGCGCTTCTCAAAATATGGTAAAATATACATTATATTATTTTAATTAACTAAATTAAAATTGCATTATTCGAAGATGTTAGGTTACTTCTTAGAGTACCCATTTATAAATTATTTATTTAATATTTTGTTGTGAAGTTGAATGCAGACATCACAGCTATTTGGTCAGATAAAGTCTAAAAATTCAAGCAGTGCCTATATTATTTTTAAATTGAGTTAAATAGAAGCAGAATTAACCGTAAATATTCTAAGTTTATACTTGCCTATAAAAAATCGTAAGCTAAAATTTATACTTCCATTTTTTGAACCGTAGTTAAACTGTGTTAATCTATCTGGGGCCCTTTAATTCCATTTTATTAATTTTAAAATATGGTTATGATGTGTCAGGCGATTCTGATGCTAGCGCTTGACAACTGTAGAATGTAACATTTTGTAATTTTGTAATTTTTACCTAAAAGTCCTTCAATGTCAATTTCTTTGAAGGAAAATTATTAATTTGAGGCCTTCATTTTTTTTACTTAAGTACCAACGGTATGTGATTATTAATTCTTTGTTAAAAAACTTTTTGTTTATTTTCTACGGTGAATAAATATATACAGGGTCCTGCAACAGTGAGTCAGCCTTTTATAGGTCCTATACGAATTTAGTTAGGAATTTCATTTATATATTGACTTATACTCTATCACAGAATGTATTTTAGGAAAATATTTCCTCTCAAAAAAGTGTGATTGCATAAATTTGTTGTTTTTTTTATGGGAGATCCGTTATTTTTTTATTGTTAGATTTATATAGGTGTCCTTTATAGGTTAATTAAATTTGCTTTAGTAGTATATGAGTAATAAATAAAAAATTAAAAAAAAAATTAAATGAAACATCCTGTATACTATTAAACTATTTGATAAAAACTTTTATTACGAAGGATTATAACAATATTATATTTAAGATTCGAAACGGTTTCTAAAAAATTTATCAAATAACATGCATGTCGTTATATATTTTAATCACCCTGTATAAAATAAATATAATCTATGAAATTTATAGTATCTCTAGACTCTAGTATCTCTAGCTATTTTTACATATTGCCGGAAAAAAAATATTTTAAACTTTTTATTTTGGAATGCAATTTTTTTTTGTTTTGAATTTATTGATCCTAAACTAATCAGGCAAATTCAATAAAATTTTAAACCCTATAAAGGACATCAATACAAACGTAAAAATTTAGAAAACTACCTACATGGTGTACCGTTAAAAAATACAACTTTATGTTATCACATTTTTTAGGCCACCCTGTTATTGTAAGTATATGAGAATAGTAGATTCTGTAACGAGGTTGGAATGAAAATTCGATCCGAGTATCGAATTTTCATTCTAACCGAGTAGCAGACTATATTTTCTCCACGACCAAAAAGTACGAATAAAAACAAATAAAATCTGTACAAAGAAATTAAGTTATTTATTGGGATATTTTATTACATTGTATTAATATTTATATGTTGTTATATGTTGGTACAATTACTGAAATTAAAAACTGGTGCATTGGAAATATTTTTCGTAACATTTTTCAAAACGGATTTATTTGTAGGGGCAGACTTGACAGTCGTGTGGCAGGAAGAATTGGAAGTTGAGGGGATGGCTACTGACGAATTAGATCCAGTCAGTGCAGAAACTAACTGATTTGCTACATTTATTCGATTTTGCAAAGAATTCTCTATGTATCCCTCTGCTACCTGAGAAGACTTCCAGCCTCCATGTCTTTTTAATCTTGTAATATCTGCACCTGCATTTACCAACGGCGGAAACAGTGGCCAGTATACTCTTGTAGGTTTTCTAGATTCAGAAATGTGGCAATTTGTTTAGGCATGTTTCCCAGTTTATTGATTCCAATTACTTGTCGTGTACATTTATTTTTTTGGAAATTAATAAAAAAATTATCTGAAGGAACATCACAAGGTCTCAGAGCCCAGTATTTTTTAAGAATATTGTAAAAATCTCCTGTAATTGTAAACTCTCTTGGTTTTTTATTTTTTGTATGAGGAATTGCAATTAGTATTACGGATCCCAAATTTTTAATGTCGGAAATTTTAATGTTGTAGAGCTCATCCTTCCGACAAGCCCCCAAAACACCAATAATAAGGGCAACCTAAAAATAAAAACTATATTTATTCAAACTGTTATTAAATAGTTAAACTTTCTACCTTTGTAGCTAAATAAATTTTATCCGGGGCATTTTCTAAGAACTGCTTAACATTATCTTCCGTAAAAATCCTCGATTTCTTCGCTACATAGTTTTCAGAAGAGCGTTTTAAGAAAGCTTTTAATTTTTTGTATCTTGAAATATCAATGTTGTTTCACATTGACCGTTGCATTTATGATTGAATATATTTTCCATAGAGTCGAAGATTTCCATTTACTGATAAATCACCGAAAAACGCAAGTAAAACGTTTTCCGAAAAGGAGTTCGTCTTCTTTTCGTGTTGCCAATCCTTTACCAATGCATAATACTTTTCATACTCATGCCTTGATTTTTGCGGCAGCAGGTTCACGCTAATACTATTCGCAATATTCGTAATTTCAGGTGGAGTATTATCCAGTTCCATATCTGATTCATCCGATTTTTCACTCATTTTTTGAATTGCACTAAAATTTGACTGAAAATAATTATTACAACGCAGCCATTTTTATCTGACACTGACAGTTTCGAAATTCATGGCAACCTATGTCGTTTATATCAATTACAGAATATTCATTCCGTATCTTGTTATGGAATGAAAATACACGCAAAACGCATAAGAAGCAAGTGTTTCAGAATAAATATTCCAACTCAAGAGCGAGAATTTTTACATTCTATTATCAAAAATGATTTTGGAATTATTGCATTCAGTAATGGTCGTGGAGAAAATATTTTCCTAATATACACTCTGTACACCAGTATGAGAGCATAAGAAATAACTTAGTTCCTATAGGAGCTATGGAAGCCTGACGCACTATTACGGGACCCTGTATATTAAAAATATTTAAAGAAAATTTAAAATCGATAGTATCTAGTACAATAACAATTATTTTTGTATCTTTAGGGTAGTGCTTTAGCCTTGCCAACTATTGAACCTGAACATGAAGATGCTTTTATAACAGAATCGCAGTACGCTCTTATGGAATCTGGAGACTTTAACAGAGTACCACTTATAATTGGAATTAATTCAGAAGAAGATATTTACAAAGCCAATGGTAAGGGTTAACTTTTTAAAATAGTTTGGTAGATAATAGTATCTTTCCTGCAATACTGCAATTTATTGTCACATTCCATCTTTGGATTTAAAAAAACTTTTTTTTCCAAAGCACCTGGAGTTAGTAGTAGTAGTAGTAATTGAGGGGAGGTTCCGAAAACCTGGCAAGTAGACCAACCACGATCCTTTTTGCCTACCCCAGAGTCTTCCCCCAATCACACTAACCACCTTGGCCCCCGCCAAAGCGTCCCGACCTCTTTATGAAGTCGAGTATGTCGCTCCAGGCCAGGGCTGTGATTTCTTCCTTCTGGAGAGCCGCCGATCCCAGGACCTGGTGCCTGAGTCTTCCCAAGGCCTTGCAGGTACCCAGAAAATGCAGCGGAGTCTCTTCCTCCTCCAGGCATCCGGCACAGATTGGGTCGTCTTCGACACCAATCAGTGCTAGGTGCTTCTTCAGCTTGCAGTGTCCTGTCAGTATCCCAATCAGGGGATTTAGGACACATCGTCTTCTATTTAGAATCCAATCTAGCTTAGCCTTGCTAGGCCAAGCTATAAAGTCCTTAGCTTGTCTGCACCCTTGGATCGTCCGCCATTGCTCCTTAGAGCGGCGTTCAGCCCACTCGTTGAGTGCGGATCCTACCTGTTTTTTTGTTATTCCTATAGCCGGTTCTGGTCCAAAAAATGGGGTCTCAGCTCCACGTCTGGCAAGTTCGTCCGCCATCTCGTTACCCTGAACCCCTTGGTGTCCGGGGACCCAGACCAGGTTTACCTCTTTCCTCCTCGAGAGTCTCTCCAGGGCATCGGCGCATTCGCTGACGAGATTGGTTGTGATTCTTGGTTTACTGATGGCTTTTAGGGCAGCTTGGCTGTCGGAGCATACATATATCGCACGCTCTTCGCAGTCCCTGACCTCTGCCATGCTGGCCGTCATTAAGATGGCAAACACCTCTGCTTGAAAGACTGTTGCGAGCCGTCCTAGTGGGTAGCTCTCTCGGGTGTTAGTCTTTTCAATATATACTCCGGCTCCTGAGGATTCCGTTCCGGCCATGCGCGACCCATCGGTGTAGCATACCAGAGCATCCTCTGGGAATAGGACCTCTTTTCTCTCCCATTGTTCCTTGGTAGGGATTGTAAGGGAGTACTTCCTGTTCAGCCTTAACGGTTCCTCTGTCAGGGTCGCTGCGAGGTTCAGTATCGGAACCTCTGCTTCCGCTAGTCGGGCTATCCTCGTATGTCCTACGTCTCCAATACCTTTCCAACAGTCAGTGCATCTCATTCTCATGTAGGCCGCCATTGCCTCCTTCTGTATCCAGAGTGGGAGCCCAGGCAGCCCAAGTAGAGTTTCAAGCGCGGCTGTAGGGGTCGTCCTCATGGCTCCGGTTATACCGAGGCCAGCCAATCTCCTGGAGCACCTGGAGTTAATTATACATAATATTTTTTCATGCGTATTTGGGTTCGGCGGATAATTACTCCGTTACCCCCTCCCCCCCCCATAGCTGTTTGGATTCAAGAAATTATAACAGTTGATATACTAAAAATTATTTATATGTGCTTTAGATATCGAAGCTTTTAAAGTAACTGCAAAGTCTTATTCAGAAGATCCGACGTTATTAGTGCCAGCAAGCTTGGGGGAACTCTCAGCTGACAACAGAACCCTTGTGGGACAAGCTGTTAAAGATCTATATATCGGACAAGGAAACAATTTTAGTGAATATTTGGGTGCACTGGTTGGTGTAAGTACTTACTGTCGGTCATTTTTATAAACAATATAAAACCGACTACGTAATTAATTAGGGATATTAGTACTAAACTATAGGGAATTCACTTTATAAGAATTTAATTAGTGTTGACTAAACCCCGAGAAGAAAACTTTGGAACTGAATTTGTGGATTTTTTAGACTTTAACAACTAAGTTCTGGTTCAACCTTCTGATATAATTGTGTTACTTGTAATATTTTTATTTTTCACCCTATAGAATGCTGTAAAATCGTTAGCACCGTTTGCTTTACGCTGTATTTCAACGTACATATATATATTATAGAAAAACCTTCTACAACAGTATATAAATAGCTATATATTCTGTGCTTCTACCTAAAGTTTTTTCTCCAAAAGAAATTAAAGAAACGAATCTGATTTAACTCTTCCACTTGTATCTTGGTCAAGGTACAAGATACATTTTTTACTTATTAATTATATTTTCGTTTTTTCTTAATATCCTCAATATATTATTCGGTTATAATGAACCTCCAACTTGGTTTCTCTTGCTTATTAATGCTCAGGCCGAGATTTCGGGGTTCATTTTACGATATTTGGTTTATTTTATCTCTGCCACAAGATTGAATTAGTTAGTTTTAAGATTGTTAAGTTTATCATTACCTGGACATTGCTATTTAGCTGATTATAAGGGAGGATGTAGTAAAAAAAACTTTATGACATAACGAAAGTTTAAGAAGACAAATGGTCTTGTTGGTTGTGTCAGTTCTTTCCTAAAAAATGGATTTATTTTATTGTCTTTTGCGACTTTTCCTATACATTTTTCAAATTTAGTGCAATAGGAAACATAATATTTATTGTGTACAAGTACCTACTCTATACACAGTGTGGTTTTTTAAGTGTGCAACATATGTGTATTTTTTTTATTACCGATTTCTTCGAATTTTATTCTTGATAAAAGTTGGTGCATGTTCGATAATCATATTAGGTGCACTTGGAATGGTTGCAAGTCAAACGGCGTACAGGGTAGGCAAAAAATATAAAACTTTTACAAGAAAAGTAAGTAACGTTTTTTAATAAACATTTAAAATAAAAATTTTGCACTTTAAATGAGAGTTTTTTAATTTGCATATTACCATCTTTTATATTGTTAAAAATAATTTTTAGGATATTTTAAAGTTGTGTTTAATGTCGTTGCAATAAACTTGAAGTTTGTGATTCCTTCATAAATTAAAAAGTCAAGTTAATTTTACAAATATGCTTGAATTTGAATGAAGATATGTAAAATTGATTTGATTTTGATTAAATTATGAAGTTCTTTATGGTAGCACCTAATATTATTATCGAACATGCACTTTTACTTTTATCAAGAATAAAATTTTCTGAGAGATCGGTAATAAAAAAATTGCCCATATGTTGCACACTTAAACAACCACACTGTATACAATTTGAAAATATACACAATGACATGCATAAATTCGGTTCATGCTTCTCAAAAACGTTACGATAAAAATGTTAAAACAGAAAAATAAAGTTATTTTTTTTTATTAATGTCTGTGTCCAACCACTACAAATATTATCAAATTATTCATTGTAGTATTTCAGTGACACAAGCTTTACAAGGCCTAGTACAAGATTTGCCGAATTACACTCACAGCACGCACCTGTATGGTTTTACCAGTTTTCTCATAAAGGAAGAATGGGCTGCCAAAATAATATTGAACTACCAGGTAAACAAATATAAAAACAAAAAAAATAAAAAATATACGCCAATTTTAAAAGTCACGCACTAACATCGTTAAGGCCCCCATAGACTTCGTAAGGCCCCCATAGACTTCGTTCTTTTACGGCAGTTTTGTCCGTCCGGTTAATGTAATTGGGTTTTTGATGAGGCGATTTATATTTTTGTGTCAAATTTTATTTAATAATCACATAGGGTTTATAATAAATTTAATGATAGTTTTATTCATATTTTTGTGATTTTACGGCGTTAAAAATGCAAGAAAACATCAGCAAGGCCTTTTTGACACTGTCGTTAGGGTGTTTAAGATATTTAACAAGGTCATTAAGCTGTTTGGGATCGTTTATTATAAATTAAATATGAAAATTGAACGTTTCATTTAATTTCTAGGTGCCGAACTGGTGGCGCATAGCGAAGAAGTACATTATTATACTGTCACAAGAAATGCCCATTTTGATAACACCCAGTATGATACTTTTCCAGAAAGCGATGTCCTAACCCATTTTAGAATTGTGGAATTATGGGCTAATTTTGTAAAGTACTTGTAAGTAGTGGCAAAAATGTATACCACCTATGAATTTAGACAATAGCTATTGTCTATGGGTACCTAATTTTTAGTATAGAAATAATATAGCAGCCATGAAAAATGAGGCAGCTTGATAGCTTGGGCTGAAATCTTTAGAGGGCACACTTACACGGCGACCGTCTAACGGCTCCGTGTCACTGCCAAATATTCAAAACGCCAGAAAATAAATGTCACGATTTGAGTGGATCAAGGCTAACTTGATTGTTATATTAGATCTCATAACGCACAACTGTGTGGTAAATGCATCCTTACGCACTGTTGTACGTAAGAATGGATTTACTTATAGAGTGAACTGTACGTAAAACAATGTTTACTAATATAGGAGTAGAAAAAAGAATTTATTTAAAAGTTCACTACTGACTGGCTCAAAAAAGTTGTTTTGATTTAAATGTGTGCAAGATACTGCAGGCGGCGCTCCCTAAATTTTACAATAAACATTAGAGCAATTTTTAACCACTCCCCGCTCCCCCCTTGCCAAATTTTGTGAAAATACACCAATTATTAAAAAAATTATTTATGAAAAACTAAAACCAAATTGAACTTTTGACACTCTCTATCTCCGGAATCATTCACTTTTGGACTGGGGTAAGTTGGGTTAGATCGTCATGGAATTCATGGTAGCATTTTTCTGCACCCTGTACAGACACCCTGTATAATATTGGACCGCGTTATGTATTTACGAATTAAAGGACATTTAACGGTTTTCGATATATTTAAATCAAAAGGTTTTTAATTTTAAGTTGCCCCAAAGACGTACCAAATACCTTAGAACCTTGTTTTTTTGTAAGTTTGTCCGAAATGTAGTATACTATATTATACCAATTGTTTTAAAATTTCGAATATTCCCCAATTTATGACCACTATATCAAATGGTCGCTTAATTCGATATAACTATTAAAGTTAAGTATAGTTTTAAATCTTCATAAAGAATTAACCGACATGTATGACGCTTAATTCTTTATAACAAAAATTTAAAAAAATAAAACTACACTGGTTTAGTATGAAATGATCGCGGATTAAGTTCAGCCAATTGGCGCTTAATTTCAATTACAGAAATAAATATGATAAAATTATATTTTGTGATATGGTTTTGGCGAATTATTCGTTATTACAAAACGTTAGTTATTAGTATTAACTTTGACAAATATGAAAATGTCACTTAATACAGGTGCCTTTAAAAAAGGTAAAATAGGAAATTTAAGTAGAAAAGTTTTTGTTACATAGGTTTTAATGATTACTAAAAGATGGCACCGTTAACTCGTTTTTAAATTGTTGTCGCTTAAATCGTAATTACATAACGCGGTCCATATAGCCAGTACCTTTTACCTAATATTGATAATAACTATAATAAATAACGTAGATACTTTTATGATGTCATACAAAGCAAACTACTACTTAGCTAGAATTCTATACCAATAATATACTAAAAAAATAAATCAAAACATACTTACCATGCATTACTTTCTTCTGGGCGTTTACTATCTTGTTTATATTTTTTATTTTATTTTAGAGATCCCACACCTGTTTCATCATATATTTTGTCAAATATTACTTGGCCAGGTATATCAAGTAACAATTTTACTTTCTTAAACATAAATGATACACTTGAAGTAAGGACCAATCCCAAGAGCCCAAGATTTGAAGGTTGGACGAAAATATTTGATACCTATGGAATTAAACCATTTGTTACATATTAACACCTTTTTTTTTAATAAAATGATAAATTAAAACATAAAACATTATATTTATGAACTAAAAGTATTTAAATAAAAATAAATTATTAGGCGCAGGATGCGGAATTATTTATAGGCATAGAATAGACCTCCACATCCTTTAACATATTTCGTATTTAGTCTTTTCTTTAAGTAGCTCCTAACTTTTTTTTAGAAGGTATTATTAAAATCCGAAATTTTCTAATCTATAAAGGAACTTACAAACAAAATATTTGTCGTTGTTGATTGCCAATCTAATAAAAATTGTGTAGCAATTACTAAAGGATTGGCAAGACCCGAAATCCCTTCCTCACCAAGCACCAGCAAGTACGTGTTTTGATATTTTGGGATTTTGGGGTCCCTAGGGGGTAGAAATGGAGTGGGTAAGTTTCCAATATAAACTATTATACCCCTTTTCCAATTATCTGTTTTCTTTTATGTTATTAACATTATTCTTTGGACCGAATAGCATTAGAACACATTTTTTAGGATTCGGGAATAGAGAATGTTTTAAGGCAAGGGATCTAAGACCTTTTAAGTCGCTATTTAAATTTTGAACAGATTCAAGCAAATTTTATTTTTTAACAGAAATATAGGACAGTTTGGTATCATCTGCGTAATAGGTACTAGTACATTGCAGTTGTTAAGAGCGGTGGGAAGACTGGAATTAAATGTAAATGACATACAACAGAGTGGACTTATAATTATTGATTAAGGTACGATACTGAGACATACTAGTAAGGGAATATTGAAAAAACGTTATGGCACTTCCACTTACGCGTATATAGAGTTGCGAGAAGAATTATATGATATAAATAAATCTATAGTACCTAATGCCAACACCGTAACTTTTCATCCGCATCTAAAAATATTATCGCTTACGCTTGCTATACCTAATATCATCGTTGCATTATATAATCCTTAAATAAAGTCCATCCCCCTCTGCTAATTCGGGAATAGCTGGATGAAAATTCAATATTACTTCTTAATAACTGGGCCGTAAAAAGCCTGGTACCCCAACAGTATTTTACTTCAAGCTAATCGGTAAGCTTATCTACCTCATTTTATTAAATTTCATTTGCTACATTCCCCTTTTTTTATCTTTTACAGATGCTTCGACTTTTATGAAAAACAATTTTTTTCTTTTTCTTTCCCTCTTATTTCAATACTTTTACATGTCTCTAACAAAACTGAATAAAACTTAAGATTTTTCACTACTTAATAAATGATTTTCACAAAGTCTGTTAAAAATCCCTAATTTTTCTTTTGCTTTCTTCATTTTTTCTGCCCAAGACAGGGCCTTTGCACTAACCCTTGACTTTCCAGAATGCTGAAGTCTTGATTGTCGGTCTTTTGACTATTCAACTTTTACACCTCTTGTACACCATTGAAAGCTCCATTACGGCTCAATCCCACTATTATTTTCTCTATTGCTAACAACATCAGTATTGTTTCTTTCACTTTGTTTTCCTGATGATGAGTGTTTCTACACTCGAAACATGTCGAATTGAATTATTATGAATTTTTCTAGGTTCGCCTGGTAATTCTAATAAAAAATTGAGGAGAAAGACTTTGTGCTTTTCTTTTTTCTATTTTATTTCTTAATGATCAGTAAATTACAAAAATGTTGTTTTGATATTTAAATACATGTGTATTTTCGGGAATAAATAAGACGCCTGACGAATTATAACGTATCAGTTATTTATTTAAACAATATAGACCTTACATCGATAAAGGATGCATGTTTAGCAATTTAATTTACGGACAAAATTGAAGTTATACATTTATTTACATACATAAAATAATATCTTTTAAATGAGACTTAAGGGGGTAGTAGCTGATTTGTGTTAATACAATATTACAAATTTTATTACCAAATGTAATTATTGTAGGTAGGTATCTATTATCTACAAGTACTCAAACCTTAAGTTTCTCTTTAAGTTCTAATATCCGTAAGTCTATAGCGATTGACATTCCTCAAGGTACAGTCCTCGAGCCTATCCTGTCCTTGATTTATATTAACGGAATTGTTGAAATTCTGAGAGACTGCAAAATTGTTTCATACGCGGACCTTTTTCGGGGTAAAACCTGGAATAAGGTTTATGAGCGGGCTGAGATGAGTATTAGCACTACACAGTCTTGGTTAATTCATACTCTGTTAAGTGTCAACATTAAAAACCCCACTGTATTACATTCTCTGCAACAAGTGCTGATCAACCCAATAAAAATACTATCCCTGTACATAACAGTTCCTGTAGGAATAGAAATCAAATATGCAACTGCGCTGAAATTAAAAAAAAAAACGCATAAAATCAAATATTTAAGTGTAATGGTTGATCAGCACCTGAAATGGAACGAGCATGTTTCATATCAAATTTCGTCAACCCAGGGATATTTTTACCCAAAAGTTGTTTATTACTGTATATGATGCTCTTGTGGTGTGAGATACTGCATATGATACAACTATAAAAATATTAAAAACCCTTTCAAAACATAATATTAAAAATCCTGTTCAAAAAACCAAGTATATATCCAACATTTGACTTATATATAAATTGCAATATTCATAATCGCAGAGGACTATATGTACCTACTATAATAGATTAAATTATTTAACTAAAATAAAGCATTTATATCACGAAGTCAATCATAACTATCCAACAAAATCTATCATGAACGAAAATATATCAATACCACTTGTAGTACTTTTGCTACTTGTACCTACATCGTTCTGTCTGCCAGAGACTCTTAACATATTATGCCCCCAAATTATATAACTTGTTACCTACCTATTACTACTATTAAGATTTTAAGTACTCACAAAAAAATGCTTAACAAAGAAATTAAATCCTACGATATTTAAACTCAATAATATTTAACGACATAATATCTCCATATAACACTTTTAGTTTTACTTTCTCTTACCATAACTTAAAAATGTTATTTTTCCTAAATCTTATAGTTTTAAAAAAAGATAAAAAATGTATTTAAGAAGTTAACAAAAAACTGTAGTGCCAAATTCTATTAAACCCATTGTATGTGCTTATCTATATGTTTGGTGTGGCTGCCCTTGCTTGTCGTTTCCGGCCTCATCGAATTATTCTAATTGTGGCCTGCAGCTATATTTATGGAGGGAAGGTGAAAAGTAGCACACAAGCTATATTATTTTATAGCTTAGGCGAAACTCCCCCTTTATGAATGAAACAATATTTCTTTATCACAAAATTATTATGTAAATCTGTAAAATTTTGTGTACATGTAAGTAAAATTTTTTCTACATAAAAATTATGTTATGTTAAATTATAATATTAGGTTATGTGTAACAACAACATAATGTATTATATAAAAAATAAATTTAAAAACAATGTATGGATTAGATATGGGTAAAGTATTTTTAATTTTAAACTGTGTTTGCGATCGTAATTTTAGTTTTATAATTTAGTTGTCGCCTATGCTTTAACCTTGTCTTGTATAACCAGTAATTAGTTTTAAAAATTACATTTATTTAATCTATTTGTCTTGTAATCACCAATAAATACCATATTTAATTCAACTTTTTACATTAGGTAACGCAAAAAAAATGTTTTTTTAGAACACAATATTTTATGAAAAAGTATTGTTAAATTCTTAAAGTAAACAAACTAATCTTCAAAAAAAAACAAAATAATTTGAGTTATACCCTCAAAAAGTAAAAAACTACAAGAAATGACAAAATAATCAGATATTGTGACTACAATTTTTGCAAATTTTAGATGCGCATTCCAAGCAAGTAGGCTTACGGCACATTTTAAACAAATCAAATGTCTTTCTTTTAAGTCTTGATTGGCAAGTCTTACAAGTTTTTCGTTTTTCCAGCTTTTCCTCTAAAATTTCCGCTTCGTTGGAGGGGGATCTCCTGCCTCTTATTCTTCCCACTGTTGCAAAGTACTTTTAAAGTCTGGATCACCAAACCGAACTCTTTTGGAGGTGCTAGGATTCTGACTCATAGTTAAACATCAATAAAAACACAAATAAGTCAGAAAATCGCAAAAAAATAAATGGTCATGTAAAGAGCACAACCCAATTATTACTAACACAGACACCGTAGTGCCTGTGACCGCTCGTAATTTTAGCCCCTTTTTTATTAAATGCCAACGCAACTGTCACCACCAAAACTCTGTGACAAACTGGCGATGCAGCCACTTGAAGGTACTGAAAATATAAATCCGTTCTATTAAAGTTTGGATAAGATATAAAGGAATGAAAATCCGCTGCGGTCATGGTGACCGCACTACGGTGGTTAAGGGTTAAGGTGTACAATACTGTAGTACATTATTTTGATTTATCTCGTGGGGTTCAGCCACCAGCAAATATGTTTATTTACGACATCACATTAGAAACCTCTAAATTTATCAGTGTTTCTCTACAATATTATGCATGTATTTTACATATAAACCTTTCTCTTGAATCACTCTATCTACTTAAAAAAAACCGCTTCAAAATCCGTTGCGTAGTTTTAAAGATTTAAGCATACATAGGGACGGCCAGACAGCGACAGCGACTTTGTTTTATACTATGTAGTGAGTAGTGATGTAAAGTTTCAAGTAGTATTAATAGTTGTCAGACGTCGGAAAAATGCTGCTTGGGACATGCTGGTGCTGGTTGTTTATATTTCCAAATAATTATTTAAACAAATCGTAATGCTTAATCTTATGCCACAAAGGCAAAAATGCGTGCTATTACCCTTAGAATATTAGATCTTAGTATAGTGTTACTAATGTTAAAGAGAAACAGAGGTGATACAATTATTTTTTTATTGTTTACAAAATGCTACTACCCACAATAAGAGTTTGAATACATTTTGTTACAAATGCACTGAATTGTACTGTGTAAGGCCATACATATTTACATTTTGTTTTTACTTTATACAATTAATTATTTTGGAGATTATCGTTACACTTGGCAGTAGAATAAAAATGCAATCGTTTGCATGAGTGGAAATAAATTGAAAGGAGACCCTTGTAGAATTCTTTAGTTTTATTGTCTTTTATAATGTCAATAAATCATTGCTACATAAAGTAAGTTATGTATTTAGACAAGTTATGTAATCAGAAAAACTCTTATGGTATATTTCTATCTGATGGTGGCAAAATTTTACATTTTTATATTAAAGTAGAAATATTGTCAAAAAACTGAATGCCGTGATGGCTAGCTATTAAGTACTCCCGTAACCTGCAATTATGGGATTTCGTTGTGACATCAAATGGTAGCGGCATGTTCTTTGTGTTGAGCTTCATAATGGGGGTGATTTTATTTAACCTGTGTACCAATACTTTCATTTTAATTATTTTTTAAAGAATTCGTAGGCTGCTTTTTTAAATCTGCTTCAATTAGATTTAAAAGATAATCAAATTGGTCTATATTGAGTCTAAGAAAACCACGAAACTTTTCATTATCGAAAATCGTTTTTATTTACGAGTAATTTTTTATTGGATTATATATTTGTTTTATACCAAAAAAAGGATCTCCTTTCATTTGTACAATTCACTAGCGATGGACGATGGTGATTTGCGCTGTATATATGGTACACGTAACTGTCTTAATAGTTACCTAACTGTTTAAAAAATTCTGAGCCAATTTTTTTTTGAAAATTTGCTCAATGTCAACCAAATATTTAAAAAAAGTTAAAAAAATTAGTTTGCATTGGTACCAGATTTCCAATAAAGACTGATTCAAAATGAGTTGGTTCCCTTATTTATTTTAGAATAAGAGTATATTATGTAAGTTTTTTAAAGAATATATTAAGATTAACTCATTTTCAAAAGTTTAATAATTTTCGTGCTGTCTATCCTAATTTATTTGTTCATAAAAATAATACGGATCTGAATTATTTAAATGACTATTTAACTAGAGTGTTTTACACTGGCAAAATGTCATAGCAACGGCCGGTCTTCTACTGGCAAAATTACTACCTGCACCTACCTGGACAAAATTCACATGTGATTTTTGCCGCGGCAAAATTTTGTCTTTTTTCTAGTTAAATAGTCATGTCGAATACCACTCGAGAAAAAATTGTGTAAGCAAAATTGTTCTCAAGGATTTATTTAAGTTTGTTGCTTTTAAGCAATTTCGCTCATGACATTTTCGACAAAATAACTCGCCTGACGGCTCGTGATTTTGTCAAAAATGTCATTCGCGAAATTGCCAAGCAACAAACTTTCATACCTTTCGAAAATTTTGCCGACAAAATTTTATCTCTTGTGATATTATATATGAAAATTCAACCACATGTTTTAATAAGTTTGTCAGTGTCAAGTTTGATCAAGGTTGAAATGGCATAAAAATTATCCGTGTCATTTGACATTTAAGTTGGAATAATTATAAACTCTCCGTACACGTTGGCGTCAGCACCGGCCTTGGCGCTAGAAGTTAAAACATTAAATTGCAATGGAATGGTTTATAAATTTCCAGCGCGAACGCCATCGCAGGCAGCCGTTCGACTTAAATCAACGTTTTGTCAGGAGTCACACTGAGCGACCATGATCGACCGTCCGTGATCGACCGGCTACGACCAATAATCAAAATAGCTTAAATCCAGGTTTCTAGTCACACTGGTCGACCGACCACAGCTGTCGACCGCTCGTACGAAAATGTCAAACCTGTCAAATGTCAAGATTCTTTTGTAGATAATACTTTGTCTATATAAACACAAATGACCAAGAGCAAATAAAACCAGCGTGAAAAAGTAGGGCTAGGTTTTAGAATTGCACGCCACTTCCACTTGGTGTAAAATAAAAAAAAATAAAAAATTTTGTCATGCGCATTAAGTGGGATAGTCCGAGACCGACCAAAATTTCCAGCAGGTTGGAATTTCAAACAGGGTCGACGTAGATCGGTCGCGGACGGTCGAGGACGATCGTTCAGTGTGATTTTTGTGGTAAGAATGTTCGTGTTGGAAATTTGATCGTCACTGGTCGATCGCGGACGGTCGATCATGGTCGCTCAGTGTGATTCTTCCTAGCGCTTGCGTAGCAAATGCGTTGCGGTGACGTGAAGCCAATAATCTGTTATTACATGATAGTTGTCAATAGTTATTACATGACAGTTGTCAATACGGCGAACCGAACGGACGTCAACACGAAGTTTATAAATACCGACAATAACTGGTTATATAAGTACAGGGTGTTACTTAATGATGTGGCGTAATTTCAAGGGAGTATTCCTGAACCAAATTCAAATAGAAAAGTTCATATAAACATGTATCCTGAAGAGAGAGGTTTTCAAGATACAGGGTGTGAAAGTTTTAAAAAAAAATTGGTTTTTTAATAATATCTAAATGATTATTTTACCGATTTTGTTGAAATCTTGCAGGGTTATTCAGGTATATTTATTTCTAAGCCATTTTTTAAAATCTAACAAACGAAAAGTAATGACTATTTACAAAAAATGTTGGAAATGATTTTAAAAAAATGGCTTAGAAATAAATATACTGAACGATCAAAGTTAACTTGATTTTATTTTAACAATTTTTCGACATGCAATGAAGTCGTTTTTATTTTTTTCCTCGAAAAGGAAGTAATATACGAAAAGATATTAGGAGAAAGTTGTATTTGTAGATGCTCAATCTGAAAAAAATTTAAATTTTTCAAAAAACTCAGTAGCGTAAATTTTTTTTGTCAATATTATTCGTGACACTGCCCCCCGAGACGCCACTGAAACTTATAATTTTCTTTTAGTTAGTGCCAACTTAGCGTCTTATTACATTGAATAACCCTGCCAGATTTCAACAAAATCGGTAAAAGGATCATTTAGATATTAATAAAAAAACAATTTTTTTTTTAAACTTTGACACCCTGTATCTTGAAAACCAGACTCTTCAGGACACATGTTTATATGAACTTTTCTATTTGAATTTGGTTCAGGAATATTCCCTTGAAGTTACGGTACATCATTAAGTAACACCCTGTATATGTGACGCTGACGCCAACGAGAGTTTTTAATTTCAGCTTTACTGTTGCATTCATTATAAAGTTTCAGATTCGTGTTTTCTAATAAATCACATCAAAATTTCGCAAGTTAATTATTTAATCAAATTATCCTCATTAATAATTAAAAATAAATTATCGGTTTATATTAAACAAATGAGCCAATCTTTCGATAATAAATCGACTATATAATAATGGTTACTAAAGTTCTAACCTTTATACTAACTAAACATAAATAGTTTAAATTTTGAGTTTTCTTTCGCCAACTTATTGGACGATTTGACTAACTTAAAAGTTATTGTAGATACTAACTTAATAACAAGCAGGAGTGGGCAAAATAATCGATTAATCGATTCTTTCAATTTATTGATTAATTTCGATTAATCGATTATTAATTGATGAACAAAAAAATAATGAAATAGTTTAAAATTCATATTTGTTTTAAATTAAGTCCTCTAACATAGAGCTATACCATGATAAAATTTTATAATCGATTATTCCGAATAAATCGATTATATTCGATTTAAAAAAATGTCATCAAAAAATCAATTAATCGAAAAATGTTATAATCGAATACTTGATTTTTCCATTAATTGATTAATGGATTAACCGAATATGAAATTTTATAATCGCCCAGCCCTAATGATAGGTATTCAGAATTAAGGAGAATCTACAGTTATTTTCTTCACATTAAGCAAATTTTGCGCCGCATTGCATTATACCATTTGTGGCTAATTTGTCAATTGTGTTTAAAAAACCTGATATTAATGTTAAAACAATAGTAATTGATAAAAAAAAAATTAGCTACTTCCTTATAGTGCTATTTACTAATACATTCATTGCCAATTTCAAGGCTTATTATACACAGGGAATTGAATATATACATATTACCGGTAATATAACATCATGTTTAATTTCAAATATTTTGTATCTTAACATAATTTTTTGATCATGTAATCCTAAAATAATAACACTATACATATTTTTCACCATCACCGTAAAGTTAAATAAAATTATAAAGTTCTACTTTATGCACGACCCCTTTCTATATTTGTTATTATGTCATTATGTTTAAAAAAAAAATAACTTTTAAGCCCTATTTTTTATTCAAAAACAGTTAGTAACAAAATTTGTTTGTGCTGATTTGGCTAAGTTGCTAAACAATTAATTAATATGTTTTTTTATTATTGCCGATAACTGTCCAAGTTATTAGCAATATTAGCTAACTATCATACATATATTGTCTATAACTGTCTTAGAAAGGTAAAATCGATAATTCAAATGTTAATGCAAACCCGTTAGATATTTATTGAAAAGGTATAAACTATGCCAAATAATTATGTAATATTAAAAAATGCACGTCCAAATTAATCTGTTGTTTCAACAATAATAAACTATTTTAAATATTTATTCTAAGAGCAAACACTAGTGATGTATTCGCCATTTCATTTTCTTATCAATAGTTCGTTTATTTTTCGATTTTTCCAAAAAGCGGCCAAATTCCAGTGCTTGGGTAGCAACTATTATACCTATAGTTTAAGGTTTAGTTTTTTTAAAAATTAATTGATAGATTAATAAAAGAAAAAAACCAAATTTGGTAAAATTTGCTTAAGGGAGAGTGGGGGAATTGTGCGCACTTAAGCGGAAATCGTTATAGCACTGATGTTATTGTAGATAATTTAAATGTAAATACCGTATTAAAAGGGCTATTTAGTTTACTCTCAGCATGTAAATCAATTTTAGGAAAAAATACAGTTTTTAAAGTACAATATTGCTGAAAGTACAAGAGTGCTCTTGCGCACCATTCCCCGCCGTTGCGGGTAATCATGCGCAGAGGGTGGGGAATCGTGCGCATTCAAAGTTCCCAGCTAATCCTTTTGCTTTGTCGAATTTATGGACATGGTGTTAGGCCATAAAATAGCTTTGCTAGCTTTAAAACGTACTCTCTTAACTCAGATTCTATTTTCTCTGAAAACACAGACTGGCAACCCAAACGAGGAAGCTTCGAGTCCTTCCTACCTCCCTTATTTTTTCTGCTATCATTTGTTATCGCCAATAATCCTTTTTTTATTTCTGCCGTATATGCAAGAATTGTGGTTTTCCTTGTATGTAAGTTTTAGGCATCTATAAGAAAAACATTACCAATAGATTACGTGTGGGGGAATCGTGCGTATGCACGCGCATCATTACCCCTTTAGGTATTAAATGACAATATTTTATGCAGTTAGCAAACTACTTAACCTAACAATGTAAAACAAGCATCAATAGTTGCACAAGATCATACTTTTATATAAAATAAATATGTTCTTTCGATTAGGGAAAAAAAATTGACTCACCGTCTTATTTTCCGATATCAAAAAATTATAAAAATTTGCTTGATTTCAAATAAACAGAGCTCGTTTCATGCAAACGTTTACAACTGATGTGACTAATGGTGTCGGTGCCCACAATAGGAAGGCGTCAGCGTTGCACTCGTCAGTGGCGGTTAAAAGCCCGCGAACTATGAAATAATTTGATGCGCACAATTCCCCGCTGCGCACGATTCCCCCACTCTCCCCTATATTTGTTTTTGCTTTTATAATTTATAAATCCAACCTTTTTTAATGAAAAACTGTGGGTAACTGTACTCCAGTGTCGGGTATTTGGCCGATTTTTGGGATAAAACAAAAAACTAACGAAATATTGATCAAAAGACGAAATGGCGAATGCGTCACTAGTGTTTGCTCGATGGAAATAAGATTCTAGGGTTTAGGGCCGGGTAGTTTTCATCCTGATACGCCTAATTGATGATCTAGATGTACCTAAATATCCTTAAATTTAAATTTTACATAATATCTTACATAAAAATTAAATTTCACTTATTTTTCAAACTTAACCATTATTTACAGATCCTTCTGGGTTAGACACTGGCTTAAAAGTCGCCATGGCACTGCCATTTGTATAAAAAACGTTTCGTAAACCATCGATGTGATATTTTATCATTTTTGGCTTTTGCTAAATTAATTTCAATAAATAAGGTCTGTAATACAGAGTGCGACGCAATTATCAATTTATTTACTTAAGAATAGCAAACCTCGTAGCGACCTTAATAGAGGATCGCGCTGGACAGCAGTACTTTCGCACGTTCCCACTAATGAACAATAATGGGAGAGAAAGGAGGTTGTATTACCAAAGGATGACCTGGTATGTTACACTGATGGGTCGTGACAAACCCTATTCCTTGTACAGGGTTTTCCAACGAGGACTGAACAGGGGCTCATTTTTGAGCTTCCTTGTATTTAAAGAAAAATCCAATATAGCCAATCAATGTACCTTTTCCTGCAGAATTCAAAAATGAAACCAAAAATTTATTTGAACCAGAAACAAAAGAGTTACGACATGGATAAGGTGTTTTTTAAATGGAACATAGCTTTTTTTATACGATTTTTGGAACGAGTGATTTTTTTTTTGTCCGTTCTGATTAAAATATTTAATATTGTGACAGCTATTTTTATTAAATTTTAATGTTTTATCCAGTATAATTTAACTTTAACCTGTTTGAAACATACACTAGGTAATAAAGGTATAAGCACCTTTAAATCCTTCAAAGTCATTTCGGCAATATTATAGTAAATTTGTCAAATTTTTTCACTTTAAAGGATTCAAAGGTGATTATACCTTTATTACCTAGTGTATCTTTCAAACAGGTTAAAGTTAAATTATACTGGATAAAACATAAAAATTTAATAAAAATTGCTGTCACAATATTAAATATTTTAATCAGAACGGACAAAAAAAAATCACGCGATCCAAAAACCGTATAAAAAAAGCTATGTTCCATTTAAAAAACACCTTATCCATATCGTAACTCTTTTGTTTCTGGTTCAAATAAATTTTTGGTTTTATTTTTGAATTCTGCAGGAAAAAGTACATCGATTGGCTATTTTGGATTTTTCTTTAAATACAAGGAAGCTCAAAAATGAGCCCCTGTTCAGTCCTCGTTGGAAGACCCTGTACCTGATCCGGCGATAGAAATAACTAAACACCAGTTAGGATCTGCAGTAAACGAGTGTACTAAACGCCGCTCAATAGAGCAATGGCGGATGGCTTAAGGGTGCAGACAACCTAAAGACTTTATTGCCTAGCCGAACAAGTGAGAAAATAATGACAAATTTAAATTTTCGGAAATTTACATGCATACAGATTTTATGCGCTACCCTGTAAAATCAGACGTATTAGAACGTTAACTACAGAATCTTATTTATATCAGTTAAAATTAAAATTATTAAAATTGGTTTATGAATTAACGAAATAGCAGCTTATTAATTTGGAGGTGTGTGTTTGAAGATTCGACAATTAATAATTGGCCTAGTGTAGATTAATGTATCTAACAGGGATAACTAACAGTAAAATCCATGATGTTTACCAGAAAAAACTTTTTTCGTAACCATTCTGTGAGGTTCTATATGAACACAAAGCAAGTTGTAGCATTACAGAGTGTGATAAAAATTATTTAGTATATTTATATCAGTAAATTTCAGATAATTTGGTTGTTTTTCATATTTTTCTAAAATATAATTGCACATGTCTACTCGTAATTGTGAATCACCCTCATGAAGCGCTTGCACTTTCTGTACAGGAAAGGGGTACAGTAGCTCTTCATGAATTGTTTCCGAAATTGTAGAACTAGCAATCCCTTCTTGCAACGCCATTTTTCTTGTACTTGTACCTGGATTTTCCTCTACTCTTTCGAGAATAAAATTCTTTCTTCCCTATTGACAGTTCTCACATGCCTTGATCTGCTTCTATCACCCAAACTATTTTTGAACGAACCTACCTCGCCAAGCCGCCTACAAATACTGATAAAAACTCGGGCACATGGAGCATTTCTATCAGGATAAGCTGCGATATAAAGCCGTCTAACCTCTTCCGCATTCCCATTTGCTTGCCCGTAACAGAAATGGATATCAGGGTACTCAACATTTGAATATTCTCGTTCCATTTTAACTTCGTCTTATTATGACAAAAAACTCACCCTATCTAAACTTGACAGTAATCAAATTATTTAGTTGTCAAATTTCGCATAATTTGAAACCAGGTCACTTGATTTGACGCGATTCCATTTATGTACGTAGGCATTTGTTTGAGAGCAATGAAAGGTTTGATATCGATTAGTGGCTAAACGGTGGGATTTATCGACCTTGATCAAAAGTAACTTATTTCTTGTGTTCTTAATTACCACTAAAATGGCACCTTCGGTTTTGCTCCAGCTACCAAAAGAAAAAAAAGTTATGACGGAAATAATAATATTTATGTTTCAGGTAAAGTGCCCTCTAACGGTTTAAAAAAAGCACTCTTATCTTCAAATTGTATAGTCGCTGGAGATTACTATGTGTGCCGAATATCAAATAATTTGGTTCGAAAATAAATGTAGTATGACGAAAAACTAAAACTAAAAGATCAAATTCAAACCCCTGTATCTTGGTAACCATCGATTTCGACATTTTGCCAAATGATCTATTAGCATTATTTTTGCATGTAGAATCACGCATTAAAATTTGCTAACGCATTCTCCGAACACCCTGTATATACCAGGTGGCCAAACAAGAACGGCCCTCGGCCGTATCACAGAAATCGTTAACCCTACAGCTTTCTGAAAGAATATTGTTTGTAAATACTGCCAAGGGAACTCGCTGTAAATTATTGTGGTTAAATTTCATCATTTCCTACATGCTCTTAAGAGTTTGCCACATCCTAACCACACCTTGTATATTTTGCAACTCATTTTATAAAGGGCTCTAGCAGCAAAGATAAAACCTTGTTTTCTGAAGTATTTTAAAATAGATAATAAATTGTCGTACAGACAATTTTAGATGTTAAAAAAGTATTTAGGAGACCAGTTAGTAATAATATGATGAGACAATGGACTATTAGTGCAGTCAATATGGTGTAAAAATTCCCTTGACCTGGGCAAAATTGCAACACAAATGATTCTTTTTGCATTCTATTGTGTAAAGTGTCTATTTTAACATATTCAATATCCCCAATAATCCTGGCCTCGGAAATCAGTCAAAATCCAAGATGGCGGCTGAATTTTGTATTTTTAATTACACAATTTATAATTTTGTATTTATTAAGTGTAACTTGGCAAAAATGTTTTAAATACAACGATTCGACTTTACTTTTTTTTTTCAAAATGGCGGCCATTTAAATAATCAGGTATTTACTTTTCCAATCTTTAAAGGCCACCATTTTGCAGCCATTTACATTGTACTTTTGTATTACCATCATACCAAACCGTTATGTCATCTTCTTCCAGTGAAATTGATCTTGCGGAACTAATAAAATATTAACTGTGTAGGAAGTATAAGGAAATGTTTTTCACTAATAAGGAAAACAAGCAGAAAACAATTAATATAATCGCTGAAGAAATACGACAACATGGTTGTTCAGTAATTCATTCAGTTGATGATGTTGATATTGACATTGTTAAAACTGCAGTGGAATCTTCAAAAATACAACAGTGATAGGAGGAGACACTGACCTATTGGTATTGCTGATTTATTGGTGTAAACAAGCATACCACAAGCTGTTTTTCAGAAGTGATAAAAAATCTTTCAAACAGAATAACATTTATGATATCAATGTCATAGATATTCGCTCGGAAATGACTTAGCGAACAGTATATTCTTTATACATTCGTATACAGGATGTGACAGCACCTCCAGAATATTCCATATTGGAAAGCAATCAGTTTTGAAACGTGTTGTTGAAGAAATCCAGATAATACACTAAATACACTTAGGTACACAGAACCTTCCCCCAATCATCAGCTGTCAAGTACCATAGCTTCCGGCTTCCGTGCATATTTGGAAATTTGTATATGGAAACAAATGCAAGAAGGCTTGAACCCAACTGACTGGGGATGTTGGATGTTTACATATGTATGTACCGAAAACAATGGATTTGCCACCAGCACCTAAAAGTATATTACGCATATATAGTAAGATGTAACTGCAAAACCGGTTATGGTGCCATGAAATGTAGTTGCCGAAAGAAAGGTTTGGAATGTACTAGTTTATGTGGTCAGTGTCAAGAAATAAATTGTGAAAATAGTCCGCAGCGAATAGAAGATGATGAAATGGAAAGTGCAGATGAAGATTGTGAATTGTGAAAAAACAGCCAAATAATCATTTTCATTTTTGTTCATTCAAATAATGTTTTTTTTTTTCTTGTAAGTCTAATGTGTAATAAAGTTTTCTCTAATGTATAATAGGCAATTTGAGTGATTCAATCCCTATATCTTACCTATTCAAAATCTATTTTATACGTTTATCTTTGTATTTTAAACATTTTTGCCAAGTTACACCTTATAAAAACAAAGTTGTAAATTTTGTAATTAGAAATACAAAATTAAGACGCCATCTTGGATTTTGACTGATTTCCGGGGCCAGGATTAATGAGGATTTTGAATATGTTAAAATAGACACTTTTCACAATATAATGCAAAAAGAATCATTTGTGTTGCAATTTTGCCCAGGTCATAATTTATTTTTACTGCACTATATCTGCTGTCGTCCTTCTGAATCGCTGTTACTGATCCTGCTTACTGTTTGTGCGGGAAATTGTTACCGTTAATGCTAAGATAGCCGCGTAATGTCCTTAATAGCGAAATTATGCTTGCTCTTAAACTCCACATGATCAGAATAATTATGTGATGTATGTTTCAAACCTTCTCAATTATAGTGGAGTAAATAAAATGCATTATGTAATACTTTAAAGAGCATAAATATACTTTATCAATGATTTGTTATCATGTTTTTGCAATACACCTACCAAAATAATCCCCTAACTATTTATGATTTTATAGATAAAAATATCAATGTTCTTATTGTCTATCATTGTGTAAAATAACAAATTATTGGGTCTGTAAGGCTCGTCAGGACATTTTTCTCTTTATGTTGCCCTATTAAGAGGTACTAAAAACATATATTTTTTGATCGTTAATTTCTCCTGATCCTATTTTTGTTTTAAATATTTGACTCTATCGTTTAAAATAAAAAGGTGGGGAAATATTTGATATAAAAACAGATAACTTGGTTCGGGCTCAAAGGATTATAACACAATTTAATAAATAATCATTTTAATACAACATTTTGCTTTTTGTGTTCCAAAACCTCCTTATCAATTAAAGCAATTTTATTTTGCGTAGTAGTATATTAATTTTTAATTTACCTTTTTCATAAAATCAATAATGTATCACTTACTGTATTTGTTGATATTTCAGGAATCGCCCTCTAGCGGGAAAAGTAAGATTTACATAAAAACCAGCCAAAGCAGAAAATATAAAGAAAGAAAAACCTCATCCAATAAGATAGAGTTGGTTAAAATCCGTTCAGCCCGAACAAAGCCACCAGTTTTTATATGAAGCAATTTTTGATATTCCCCACACCTTTATTTTTAAAGAAAAAGTAAAATAAAAAAAAAATTCGGCATACCTGACGGATCAAAAAATATAAATGTTTTCAGTACCTCTTAATTGTGCAACATAAAGAGAGAAACCTAATTTTGTAGTTGATCAAAGTATTTACTATTTCATTACTATTATACAATATTGTTCTTTGAAAGCTGTAAGGTTAACGATGATACACACAATTGCACTGTACCATATATCAGAATCCGTGCTTGACATGGTTAATGGAAATTTTTCAATAAATTTTTGAAATGAGACTATATTTTTCAAGTATACTTCTGTACTCCGGAGGCATAAGACACTATGTCCAATTTTTACAAAAATTAGGTAACTATGTAGTTTTATTCAGAAAATGTTGGGCATACAACACCAAGTCCAAATTAGTTAAGGTAGCTGAGAAACAGGGTAGACTTTTAACACTATGTGCATTTTTATTCAGATGCCTAAGACACCAAGGTAATAATATCTGTATGCCTCGGATCTTTAGTAATATCTTTAGCAACACATTTAGCGGCATAGAACACTATTATGATCACTTGGTGTTATATGCCTCTAACTAGATCTATATAATAGTAGGTGGGGATAACACATAATGTTAAAAGCCACCTGACTATCGGCATTTAGGCGGCAATAAGTTTTTATTTGGTCTATTATTACCTACTTTTCCTTTTACCAAAATGCATACCATTTCCATTTAATTTACTCATTTTTTGTAAAAATTGGACATAGTGTCGTATTCCTCTGAGTACAGTATTATGGCTTATAATTTTTTACAGGTATAGAACACTATGTCCATCAAAATACAAATAATTTGTATTATTGTAATTATTATGATAATTAAAATTTTTAAAAAATAATAGGTACTTTGTGTAGTGAAAGTAAGATAATACATTGATAAATTAACACTAACCTCAGAATTATGTTAAACTTAATTGTTTTTACTAAATATCCACAAATCAAGCTAATGGCACAGTGTCGTATCCCTCCCGAGTACAGAACTATCAAATAAGTTAGGTACCTACCCGATCAAATATAACAAATAATTTTTCTCAACGGCCCTGCTTATCTACACAATTTTGAAAACGTTTTTTTTCGGTGTATGGAAAGTGTTCGTTTTTTACAAAAGTAAACATTTTTAAATTTCACCATTTTTCATTGTATACTTTTAAACAAAAACGACCTGCTTGGGTTTAAATATACTAAAACAAAACGAAAGAAGAAAAAAAAGAAAGAAAAGGTGCTAAGTACTTAAAACATTTTAATATTTTGATAAAGAAAATTGAAGAAATATTTAATAAAATAAGAAACCTAAGCAACAATATACGACTTCTATATCCCTGAAAAAATATTAACCTGGTAGACATAGAAATTTATATTCTCTAACAAATATATTATAATTGAACTAGAAATTTATTAATTATATTAAATTATCCATGTCATATTTTTCTCAAATCTAAAAACTTTTATTTTAACCATTGTTAATATCTAAAAATATAACAAATTTAAATTCCTTACAATAGGGACTGTTTTTTTTTCTATGGAAAGGTAATAATATTACAATTAAGTAAAGGTAAATTAACTAAGAAATATTTTGATTAAATTTTTACTTTTTTGATATTCAGAATGTTATTTAAACAAATACTTACTTATTTATTTTATTTATAACTTACTAGTAACGTTTTGATTTTAATTACAAACATAACATTATTTATAATATTTTATATTATTCTACTATCACTAGAAACAATTCCATAATTAAATTAGGTTACATACAATAAAGTAAACATGACAATCACAGTGCATTTCCATTTATTTTGTTAATATGGGTAAATTCCATAAACGGAACTTTTTTTTTGTTCACATAGGTAAAAAATAAATAATAAAAGATTTTTTAAACTAGATAATAATATTATATAGTATAAAAATAAAATTTTATAGCTTTTAATTTCCCAAGAATGCTAATTTAAGGAAAAAACAATATTTTCATACAATAGAAATATTTAAAAATCATGTGAAACATGACATTATATAAACGAGAAATCTTTTCATAATGAAAAAATCCGTTGAAAATTCCACTAACTTCTTTTCCCTACATATCCCAAGGAAATTATTTTGCTGTTACTCTATTGGGACACAACGTGAACGGGTAAAAAAAGTACCAAATATGAATAGGTTAACCCAAATTTTACACTTGCAGTAAGATATGATTTACTGTTTTATAATAGGAATAATAATCACAATGTAGGCCAAAATACATTAAATTGCAATACAAAAGTAAATAACACAGTTAGGGTTACGAATAACTAATTCTTTAAATGTATAATCAACTGATATCTTAATAATGACGTCAGGTGTAATATCAGTGCAATTAATTCCATATTTTTCATGCCCAACGGCATTTCATGAAAGTTATTAGATAAAATAATTTTTTTTTCTAAATTTTTAACGTATATATATCTTCAAAATAGGACAAAAATTTTATTCACTACCAGTAAATAAATGGATTTTATCTACAACCAGTATGGAGCAAAATGCTTGTGATAGTAAGAACATTATACTATGCATAATATACCTCCTAGGTCAACTATAACTTCTCATAAAATACCTAGGACTATTATGAATTCGTAATAATCCGAGAGCCACATCTATATTTTAATAACTAAAATCACCATAACGGGTTATGATTTATATAATTAATATGAATATATATCCAGACAGCCGTAGTCTAACTTACAGCTGGTGTTCCAGCTTCATTATAATATAAAAATAATTTCATTCTAACTAAAACTAAACTACGGCGAAATATCTTACCTAAATCATTCGTGGACTGCCGGATTATAATATAGATAACTTCATGTTGCATTGCCGTTACAATGGATACAAGAAATGGCAGTATGCCTAGCAGGTATCTTGAATTAAATGTTAACGTTTCGCTTTGTCTGTTTAATAAGAAGTAATAATGTACTTTGAAAATCGTGAAAATGAAACACGATGGATGGTTGTAGATAATGCAATGTATTTGACTATTATCAAAACTGAATTAATTTTATGTTATGGTTAGGTGAACTATTTTTAAACCTTTAATATATTTTTGTCTACACATAGATACACAGTAACATACTCTAACCCAAATATCCTAATAAATTATCATATTATACAAAAAACAAATTATATTTTGTATGGTCTGTAATTAGACATAAACAACTTGAAAGCTCTAAATGATTTTACAAATTTAAAGTAGGTACTTATGGTTCTATGCTACCTTAAATTTTTATTACTAGAACAGAAAAAAAGCAACAACAATATATTTTTTTTTGCGAAATGTAAGTATAAATTAACTGGTTTTACTTTTATTTGGAGCAATAGATGATTGCTCGTGTCACCTCGAACAAAACCGTAAATAACTATACCGCCGCAAATTTTTTGGTAATATTGTAACAGGTAACTTGTTATCTTAATATATTTCCCCCACAAAACTTACATAAAAGTTAAGCCAATAAACAGATCATAAATACTGGTTTTCTTGACATTTATTTCATATTATTATGAAGAAATAACCAAGAAAAATGCTGGGTTAGTAATAAAAATGCTTTAATCATCTCGCATTTTCAAGTGTTTTTATCTGCTCAGACTATTATCAATCTGGATTAATTTGCAAAATCAAATTATATCTTTTATATTTTAATTTTTTTTCCATTGCTTAACTCCATGAACAAAGAACAAAAGTAATACAAACTGTTTTTATGTTTTTGGAGTGTTCTCAAAATTAAATATAATTCTTTTTACAGCCTATTGTCCTTATTGGCATTTTAAATATCCAAGTCAATATTAAGTTAAGTCAAGATTTTTTTTAACCCCTTAAAATTTGTATGTACTGACGCGTAAAGCTTAGGATATTTGATTTAGATTTAAAATTAGAAAACATATTAATTCCTCAATATTATTACAGATACTATACACAGCTTTATCTTATTTATTCCTAAAATAAAAAACATAGAAATGTGATACTCATACGGAAATTTCTTGTATTTGGACGCGTTTTTTCATAGTTCCCGGAGTATTGGGAATTCCATGAGACCTGAGTATCCCCGGTTGGTTATAGGCCATTCCGGGAGGGTGCCCCTTAGGAGGAGGGGGAGGATCTGGAATTGTTGGACTTGTCGCACTGCATTGCTGTTCTTGATTGCTAGTTGACGTGGTTACATCTGGAGGCTGAGTATAATGAGGATTACCTAAACATAAAAAAAATTTAAAATAACTTTAGAAGCATAGACTAGGGCTGGGTAAAAATTCGATATATCGATATATCAATATATCGAGTAACGATATTAAAAAAATAAAATATCGATAATATCGATACTTATCGATATAATCGATATATCGACTATATCGATTTTTTTTAATATAAATTGGTTTTCTTCAAAGGAGTAAGTGAGGACTACAATTTGGATATTTCAATTAAATCCCAGAGCTCTTTAAAAAATTATTAAAGAATTATTTATTTAAAAAACAATAAAAACTGAGGAAATATTTGAAAAACTTTAAAATTTGTTAAATTGTAGCATATTATTGCTAAATAATTCTTGTAATCTAATAATACAAGTGTAATTATAACATAGGTACATTTAAAAATGTTAAAGAATGTAAGACGCCTGGCCACTATTTTAAAGCTTAATTATTATGATCCTAAGTTTTCTTTTATACAAAAAAGGTATTCGTGTAAAAAATTATTGGGCTTTAGGAAAAAAAGGATTATTTTAAATCATTTCAGAAACTATAATTGGTATGTTAAATCAAAAACCCTCGGACGGCCATAGCTTCCTTATAACACATTTAAGGACCAATATTTAATTGAATTTTTTTCTTTATGTTTTTATAATTTTAAAGAGTCTCCCCTTGAAATGAAAATACGGAGTTTTACAGGGCACATAAGAAAATATTGATATATTTATAACATAATATTTTTATGTTTTATCAATAATATAAATCGATATTTCGAATAATATCGATATTCGTATTGGAATTTCAATATCGGCCTAGCATAGACTGTAGATGCAGGCTCCTTCACAATTTCATTGTTTTGGCGAATAGTTAAGCTTTTTCTTTAAAATCGGGCCTTATACTTTTTTCTAAATTAGGAAACAAGGCTTAAGAAGAATGTTGGACCGTTACTCTAGGAAATAGAAATAACGTAAATAAATACCAATTCGCCGTGGCAATGATATAAAATTTAATATCCCTTGCCTGATCGCATGGTCTCTGAAAAAAAGTACAGAGTTAGATTTTAATTTTAAAAAAGCATGCTAAACGAAACGACTAAACAAAGGAATCGGCATAATGCGCTTTATTTTATTTGATGGGTATAACTTTAACAGGTATATTTTTAACATAGTCTTTCTCCACAATCTTTATTAATCGAAAAACTAGGCAAACCCAGTATCACATCGACATGTTTCGAGTGTAGAAACACTCATCATCAGGAAACAAAGTGAAAATTAAAATGCTGATGTTTTTAGCAAGAGAAAATAATGGTGAGATTGAGCCGTAATGGAGCTTTTAATGGTGTACAAGAGATGTAAAATTGAAAAATCAGAAGGTCAAAAATCAAGACTCCAGCATACTGAAGAGTCGAGGGTTAAGTGTAGAAGCACACTGTCGTGCAGAAAAAGATAGGGTAGTAAAAATTAGGGAGTTTTGAAAAACATATCTGTTAAAAGTATTAATAAATTACTGAAACATCCTGAGTTTTATTGAGCCCAGTCAGAAACATTTGAAAATGTTGGGGTGAGATGTAAAGAAAAGAAGAGAAAAAGAAAAAATTGTTTTTTTGGTCAAAGCATCTTTTAATGTAAAAGTAAAAACAGTTGGGGTACCAGGCTTTTTACGGCCCAGTTACCCCGCCAGAGTCAAAGCAGACACATTGTGTGGAAAAAGTTTTTAGAAAAAAAAAATTATTGTGTTCCCGTTATAGAGGTGCTACTGTAGCCAACACGTGTAGGATGGGAAAAAAAATAAGTTAGTATAAATAGACCTGTAGTTACTTTACTTTACTAATTTAGTATTCACCTGAAGACGACTGGAGATACTTACCAGTTGAAACTTGACAATGCAAGTCCAAAATGCTTGTATTAATCAATGTCATAACTAATATGCTACTTTTAGTTTATCGATCTATTAATTATAAATGTTTCTGACGAGGTAAAAAAATTAAATATTAAAATTATTTTGCATTTAAAAGTCTTATTTAATTTTCTCCCCTACTCCCTTAAGTTTTATAATACTGGAGAAAATTTAATGCTTGCGAAAGGAAAAGGTCTAGGTTTTGGTACATTCATTTTTGGCGCGACCAAATAAAATAATTACGTTATAGCGATACATAAAAAAATCTTAAAAATTACACAAAATATAATAATTAAAATGTGCACTTTATATGAACACCATATACAGGGTTAGGAAAAATTACCAGAACGGTCGATTATTTTAAAATATACAGGGGGTTATCAAAAAACGTCTTATTTAAAAAATGTAGGGCTGTTAAAAATCTACATAGTGGTGATAAATTGAAATATACAGGGTCGCCCACAAAGTTGTGGAGAATGATAGTTATATTTTTTAAATGGAACACCCTGTATATTTTTACATTTTTAAATTCCACATAAAATTATAATTATTTTTTATTAAATGCACTATTAGTCTATACTACATAGTTTCCGAAATATTGACTCTCGAAAAGTGACATTTTTGAACTTTGACAGCTTATAACTTTCTAACAGTACGTCTTAGAGCAAAACGGCTTACATGTCCCTATCTTCAATTTTTGTTATCTTCCCAAAAAAATCAACTTCCAGTTAAACCGGAACAACTATATTTCCTTCTTTCGAGTTACATCACAATATACAAATATACATCACAATGTCACACAAAAAAATTTTTTTTTTTCCCATCCTACACGTGTTGGCTACAGTAGCACCTCTATAACGGGAACACAATAATTTTTTTTTTTTCTAAAAACTTTTTCCACACAATGTGTCTGCTTTGACTCTGGCGGGGTAACTGGGCCGTAAAAAGCCTGGTACCCCAACTGTTTTTACTTTTACATTAAAATATGCTTTGACCAAAAAAACCATTTTTTCTTTTTCTCTTCTTTTCTTTACATCTCACCCCAACATTTTCAAATGTTTCTGACTGGGCTCAATAAAACTCAGGATGTTTCAGTAATTTATTAATACTTTTAACAGATATGTTTTTCAAAACTCCCTAATTTTTACTACCCTATCTTTTTCTGCACGACAGTGTGCTTCTACACTTAACCCTCGACTCTTCAGTATGCTGGAGTCTTGATTTTTGACCTTCTGATTTTTCAATTTTACATCTCTTGTACACCATTAAAAGCTCCATTACGGCTCAATCTCACCATTATTTTCTCTTGCTAAAAACATCAGCATTTTAATTTTCACTTTGTTTCCTGATGATGAGTGTTTCTACACTCGAAACATGTCGATGTGATACTAGGTTCGCCTAGTTTTTCGATTAATAAAGATTGTGGAGAAAGACTTCGTGCTTTTCTTTTTCTGTATCATTTAACTCCACTTTGAGTATGGACTACTTCTTCAAAAATAATTATATGTATATTCTAAGTTCATTGCTTTTGAGACACAGAAATCTATATTTTTTACGATAAGAAAAAGTTTATTAGACTTCTCAACTTTTGCAAGAAGCGGAAATGGAAATGGCTTCCAGATAAGGGCGAATCAAAACTAGCCGAAGAAGTGATATTTCAACAGAATGCTTTATTCTGGTTAGAAGTGACTGGCAATAATTACAGTATAGAACACCACTTATTTTTCCCGAGTAAACTTATATGGCAAGTCCATGGCGCCTCTTAAATGAGCAGAGGGTGCGTAGCAGCCAAAGAGTAACAAAAATAATTGCAACATGGAATTTTTGATGCAGAGAAAGTTTACATCGTTTCACAAGAAAAGTCTAGATTAACAATTAATTAGGTAACTTGAAGTTAGTGAAACTAGATGGTCAGGAATGGAAGAATTAAATTTACGCAATTATACAATTATAATACTCAGGAATCAACGACTCACATAATAAAATTGGCGTAGTATTTATAGTAAAAATATTTGCATTATTATGGGTCAAATGTGGTGCTTCTTTCAGTTAGAGCTATAATGATTTAACTTGACGGAAAACCAATAAATATTATTTAGGTCTATGCTCTAACTGTGGACAAAGATGATCAAACAGTTTAAGTACGAAGAGGCTTAATAACAATGGGTACATTGGCGTCATAAAGCTATTAATAAAGTGCAGCACATAAACTAAAATGACAACAAAATTTTTTAAAGAATCCAATCTAAATAGCCGATGTCATGGTGGACTCGCTATTACTTAAATAGAAATTACTGGTATGCATTCTATAGCCTCTTCCCTTTAACGTGTATTAGGACTTCTCAGCAATGCAGGAACTAGATGCGGGCATACATTTTAATAGGACATTAATATCCATAAAAGGCACGCGAATGATAGCTTACGAATCATTAAAAGATCTGCAAACCTTTTTCAATAACGATAATGGGGTAAGCAAGTAATGCTGTTATCGCATAAACATATTTTATAGCATAAAAATACGAATTTGAAGAAGTAGTCCATGCTTAAAGTGGAGTTAAAAGTATGGGAAAGAAAGAAAAAACTGAAAGTCTTCCTCCACAAAATTTAATAGAATAAAATTCTTCAAGGGTCTCTACATGTTTCGAACGTAGAAACGTTCATCATCAGGAGACAGAAAATATATTTAGTGCTGATGGTTTAAGCAGAAGAGAAAATGGTGAAGAACCTTAATGGAGCTTTTATGGAATTAAAAAATGATGTGTAAAAGAGACAATATGGAAAAATTAATAAAAGTTAAAACATACTGAGTATGTGAAAAGTCAGTTAATGGGGTCTAAAGCAACCAAATAAACTGGCGAAGAAGAAACCTTTCTAAAAAGAACGTGTCGAAGCTTATTTAAATTTTTTATAAAACATTTTCAAGTATATATCTAAAAGACATTGTGAGGATAAAGTTAGTCGTAATTAACAAGGTATCCCAATGAAATTACATTCAGCAAAAGTGTTTCGTGGGGCACTGAGGCTTAAAGCTCAGTAACCCCGCAAGAGGTTAATTTAAAATCAATAAAATTAATTAAACATGTAGAGAAGAATTTTATTTTATTAAATTTTGTGGAGGAAGGACTTTTAGTTTTTTCTTTCTTTCCCATAAAAATAAAAGCTCTTACGAATTGAATAAAAAAATTTTAACTTTTTTTTTAATACATAAGAGCTTTTATTTAGTACATAGTTTTATTTACATTTAATTTTGACCTAGGCAAACAAGACAAATAGTCAAGAGGCAAATCAAAATTCTTGAAGAGTCTGATTCAAAATAAGTATTTTAAATAAACTACTAAATAGTAAAAAAAGTGACGATAAGTTGTATTTTCAAAAAATTTAAAAAATAATTACATATACATTTTGAAACAATAATTTGGGTATAGACTCAAAATATGATGAGAAGTAATATTTTCTTTTAACTTTTTTTCCTATCTCAAAAAAAAATTACACTTTTACCAGTTCGAAACTTTTAAATGACATTTTACAGGTGTAAAGCACGTTACAAGTAAAAAGTTTTAAGCTTTTGTTTTGTTTTGGGTCACGCAGAACTTAATGCCAAAAACAGATTTGCAAAAAAGAAACGCATAAAAAAAGCTTTCCAGATGGTACAGACTTGTCCGCGGACACTGTATATAACTTTGAAAAAGGGCTCTAAGATGATGAGTTTTCCTGGTTTTCTTATTTGGAATGGATACTTGGACACTCATGGAGAGACAGCCGCAAAAGTCATTGCATTTGAAATGTGGACATAAAGAGACGTCTTTTTAAAATGCGATTCACATGTGGATCAGACTAATGAATACATAAACGGAACTAATGAGCTCAATTAAAAACTAAAAACTGGAATATTATGGGCACGTAATGCATGGAAACAAATGCTTTAATTTATTTTTCAGAGTAAAATTGATAGCTAAAGAGGACCAGGTCGCTGGTTAAAAAATGTATGATAGTAATATGGAAAAACTTTATTTTCAAATTGGGAATTTGCCATATAAGTCGTTAGATAGGAGACGGTACCAGAAAAAGATAAAAACGTTGGTCATATTACTCTACATTGTGAAACATGTAATAAAACGTTGATCATGTTTCTCTAAATTATGAAAAAGAAAGGTGAATATTAATAATTCGGACTCGAAATGCTAGGTGAGTAAGCATAATAATATGGAAAATAAAATATAAAGTATAATAGTATATTATTTAACGAGTGTTAATGTAGGTCATAACTCACGCAGATAAAGTTTGCAGCATGAGACGCAGGCGAGTTCTGTACTTCATCAAGTGAGTTATGACCATTACCGCAAGTTGAATAATATACTTTATCTACGACTAAAACAATAAATACTAAGATACAAGTACAGAGAAAGAACTTTATTTACAAATCTTAATAGTTACCTATAACAATGCTATAAAAGTTTTAGTTGTAATTATTCATTTTGTTTATTAATAAAATTAACTGTAAAGTTTGAACAACCAGTAAACGGAATATGTGGGACTGAATTATGCAAGTTTATTGTTTATTTTTGTGTTTGTTGCATATATGTTGTTGATGTACTGGTTGAGATGTTATAGTACTGTATATTTTATTTGTAGTATCTGTTTTATTCTTTTCGGAATCATCAACGTACCCCTCAGCCACAGTAGTTGATCGCCAACCGCCATGGCGTTTCAGTGCGATTATATCCCCTCCAGCACCTACTAATAAAGTTGCCGACCAGCGGCGAAAACAATGCCCTGTATATAAATTACAGTCTGTTAATTTTAAAAATAAAGCAATGTCTTTCCCCATTGCTCCAAATTTATTAATGCCAATTCTTTGTGAGTGATATTTTCCAATTTGAAATTTAAAGCATAATATCGTTTGCGATATATCGGTAGGACGCAGATTTAAATATTTCTTAATTATGGTATAAAAATTTCCTATAACATGGCAATTTTTGTTTTTGTATATGGTACACTGACCATAAAAATAGATCCATGATCTTCTAAATCTCTAATTTTCATAGAGTGCAATTCTGCCGCACGACAAGCACCCATAATGACCATTTTTCTACTACCTTTGTCGCCAGATATTTATCATCAGGAGCTTCGTTTATGAAATTATTAAGTTTTTCTGGCGTAAACGATTTTGCCTTTTTAGCTACATGTTTCTCTGATTGGCGTTTAAGAAACGCACGTAATTTTAAATAATTCTCTATATTGATTTCATTATTTTAACTGTGTTTCTTAGCATGGAGTAGAAAGTTCATAGAGACGATGCGTTATATTTAGTGTTAAGTTCGCTAAAATATGCCAAAAGTACATTTTCTGTAAACGATGACTTAATGTTCTTACTGGTACACCAATCGTGAAAATTTTTGTATACACCTTTATATTTGTTTCTGGATTTTTCGACCAATAAATTCTGTATGGTTACATAAGCAAATTGTCTTATTTGTGGAGGTGTACATACTAATTCATCTTCACTATCTGAATTCAGCTTGTTCAGCACAAAATTTACAATTATTAGGTATTAACTTAATTTGAAAACGTCAAAATTATTCGAGTGACAGTACTCCCCTCAATAACAGTAATGGACTGTTTCCTTTCGGCCAATCGGCTTATACAGAAGTACAGAGCCACCTTGCTATTCGGTTCGTAAATAATTCGAAGAATATTTTTCGATTTATTATTAACCTGTCAACCTCTATAAAATATATATTTAAAAGCTGATTAAGTAGGTACTTATAAGTTTGGTAATTTAGGAATCATAATAATAATATGAATACTAACCTATTTAAGTTTTATTTAGTTTAGCATTGGTTTACCACGCTGAAACCAAGATGCCCAAAAACCAATTATAATTTTCTTTTTCTCTACAACGAGTTAAATTCCTGCACTGTGTCGCACGGCTTTTCTTTATGTGTGTCAATTCACTGTGGTAAAAGTCTACATAACTTTTCGTACGACAAAATAATGAAGAGAAAATATAACGAAGCATTATGAAAGTACTAAAGCTCTTTTCCCAATAGAAAATTTTACGAGTCACGTAGGAATTAAATAAAAGTTTACCTAAAATATCGAGTAAAAGGCAAACTTTTGCTAAATTCAGAAAATACGGCAGTTTGAATAATATTTTTCGTTTGTTATAAGTTTATACTTTACTTATTCAAAAAGTTTACATGCAGTTAACTAATAAACTATTAAAATTTGATAACTTAAAAGGGGATCATCGCTTCTACTCGCGACATGCATTTATAGGTACTATTCACTCGAAAGCTTCTAAACTTATTTAATTTATTTCAAGATATAAGTATTTGTTAATTTTGAAATAATAAAGTAATTTTTGTACTTTTACAAGCTAAATATTTCAAAAATTGTTGCAGGTGTTCGGCTGTCAGCAAAAATCACCAGTTAAATTTAATTAAACAAGAATAAATTTGGTATCATAGGACAGCTAAAGGTTTAATCGTTGTCTGTCTTGAAATAGATTATTAATTTAGACCTGTCTTTCGGAAAAAATAATTTGAAAAGTTGGCTTATTTATAAAGGGTGTTTTTTTTAAGAACGATAGAATTTCAAACTTGTAAAAATAATAAAGAAAATATTTTTGTGATCAAAAAACTAATTTTATTTAAAAAATCATTCTATGGCATTAACATTTAAAATGATTTGGGGCATGTGGCCACCGCGGCTGTTCACGAGGTAGCGCATTCTTTGAGTCCAATTTTGGGCGACTTTTTGGAGCACTGTTGACCGTACGTCATGAATAACGCGAACAATGTTGGCTTCTAAGGTGTCAATTGTTGCTGGTTTATTAGCATAAACCAATGACTTGACGTAGCCCTATAGGAAATAATCTAGAGGCATCACATTACAGGCCCTGGGTGGCCAGTTAATAGGTCCATTTCTCAAAATTAACTTATCACTTATGTTGGCAATAAGGCGACAGTTTCGTTCGCGGTGTGACATGTAGCGCCATCCTGTTGCATCCACATCTCGCCTGGATTAAAATCATCCATATTTTGGAAACAAAAATTCATTAATCATGGTCCGTTAACGTTAGCCCCAGCCTCATTTTTAAAGAAATAAGGTCCGCTGAAAAAGAACAGCATGGAAACCGCACTAAACGGAACATTTTTCTAAATGTAATAGGGTCTGTTGAATCTCCTGTCGATTGGCATCAGTTTATATCTTGCAATTCTGTTTATTTACAAATCCGATAAGTCAAAAATGAGCCCCATCGCTAAACACAATTTTGCGGTAAAACAACGGGGCAACTTCCAACTGAGCTAAAGCCCAATTAGCGAAACATCGACGCAAGCCATGATCTTGCGGCTTTAATTCCTGCACCAGCTTGATCTTATATGGGTATAACTTATAAAATCTTTCCGCAAAATTGTCCACGTAGTCGACGTGGTGAGCCTAACTTGCTGCGACCGACGGACGACGAATGGATACATTTGGATTTTCTTCCCCACTTTTACGTACAACGGCGATATTCCTATTATTACGCACATTCTTTAGACGAATTGGTGTTTTTACATCATGTAGAGAGTTTGGGTACGAAATCTATCCACAGTGCGATGGATAGTTAGCTCAGATGGACGATTATGTGCGCCGTAAAATTCATGAAGTCTTCTATACGTTTCGCGAATCTACGACAGACTTTCAAAGTAAATTTGAATAATTTGGTAACGTTGGTCAAGCGTGAGTCTGTGCATGATGATTTGGCAAACTGTACTAAATATATATTTTATAAACAGCAGTAGATTGACAGTTCGGTCTGACAGTGATTCCTAACTAAAGTTCTATCTAACCTAAAAAACACCTTTTACTAATACAAAATATATTTTAAAAACGAAAGAATACAGGTGCAGTTTCGGAGAAATTCGGTGACAGCGGAGGGCAAAAATTGAGTTTATTTTACATGCAATGATGCCCTGTTAACTGCTTTTACAAACTATATATTTACAAAATAAATAACTTTTAAGTTTTCACACAGAAAGAAAAATTGTTAAATAACTAAACTACAATAATAAATGTTTACTTCTTTATAATGATAAATTATAATAAGTCGTCATAGAATGATTCATTTAATATGATAGTTAATTATCTTGTATATTTAAAAAAAAATATTAGATGGCGGCTTGTCCACGACAATCTTTAAAATAAATCATTTTTTTGTAAATAATATCCAAAAAATTAAACTCAGTTGTATGGAATTTCCTAATTAAGGACCTAACCTACTGTTTTACATATAGCAGATGTGTGCTCTTGTCTATACTGACTGAGAGGCTGACAGACTGACTAATTCATCAACCTAAACCTTTAATCTTAGAATAATTATGAGATACAAGGATGTTTTCAATTTTTTTTTTCTTTATTTATTTAGTTTCAACCTTTCAACCAAGTTTCTAAGTTTATTACAGGGACAACAAATTATAAAAATAACAACAATTATTATTATTATAACTTGGTAGGTACCTATAATAGTGTGACCAGTAAAGTCCGCATCATATGGAATTTTTTTTTATTAATAGCTTTATTCGAACTTTGACTTTGGCATCAAGTTCTGCTTTGATCGAGATGAAAATTAAGCAAAAAAATAGTAGTCACGTGGTTCGCATTATCTGTCAAATTTTAATTTTTTTCAAAAAATAAATCAAAAGTGGGGTTATATCTGAAAATATCGAAAAAAGTTATTAGAAAAAGTTCTTTTAAATGCAGTTTCTAGCCCACATGCAAAATTTCAGCTGCATAAGATAATTTTGATTTTTTACCAACCACTAAAATTTATTTTCCACTTAATGAACACTTTACTGATGACACTGTGTTATTTTTGTCTTATTATTAAGGTGTATTACTTTCAGACACAAACTACGTTTTCAAAAATACTTATTTTATGAAGTTATCTTATACAGGGTTAAAAACAAATAAACTTTGCATCACATGCGACCAAATTTTAATAGCCCAATTTTGATTTTGTAGAAAAACATATTTAATGTGGCGCTACTTTAAAGAAAATGTATCTGAAAGAAGGCATTGTCAAAACTAAGAAGTTTTATGTAGGTTGCGTTGAGTCTTATTTTGCAAAAGTGATGCAATTTACGAAATATGGGTAAAAAATCAAAATTATCTTATGCAGCTGAAAGTTTGCATGTGGGCTACAAACTGCATTTAAAAAAACTTTTTCTAATATCTTTTTCGATACTTTCGGAAATAACCCTACTTTTAAATTATTTTTTGGAAAAAAATTAAAACTTGACCGATAATACGAATCACGTGACTACTATTTTTTTTGCTTAATTTTTATCTTGATCGAGGCAGAACTTGATGCCAAAGTCAAATTTCGAAGAAAGCATTTATAAAAAAAAATCCCATATGATGCGGACTTTACTGGTCACACTGTATATATAAAAAAAAAAGACAGTTCAAATATAAACATTTGTATACACGTTTTATCAATCTAATTGATTATTAACTCAATGAGGTGTAATTTAATGAAGAACAAGAAAAGTTAGATTAGAAAATATGTTTTTAAATGAAATCAAAACCTAGGTATCCACTAAGAAGGGATTTTTTTAAAATTCACCCCTAAGGAAGTAAAAACAGGGGTCAAAATTTTCATAAGAATTTCTGTATCTCAGAAACTAAAACTGGTGGAGGTCTAAAAATTGGTATATAAGTTCCTTTTTTAAAATAATAAAATACGCATTTCGTCATTTTTTCAAAATTCACTTGGGGGTTGAAAAAAGGAGCGTAAACTATTTTAAGGGAAGTATCTAATTTTAAGCTATATTGTTGAAAATTGGTACTATGATCACTTTGCTTAAATAAGCCAGTACGTGTTTTGATGCTTTGGGAAATTTTTGCCCCTAGTATGTAGAAATGGAGGGGGTACGTTTCCAACGCAACGGTTAGAGAAAAAGGTAAAATTAAAATTTTTTAGACAAATTGGTTACTTGGAACAAATAAACACGTGTTTAGGTAATTACGAAAATTTTGACCCTATATAGGGGGTGAAGTAAAGTTTATAAAAATTTATATTGGAAAAAATTAATATTCTAATCACAAATAATGAAACACGTATTTCTTATTTTTTTAAACGTCGCCCCTAAAGGGATGAAAAGAGACTATAAAAGTTTATATTGCAATAAATATTTTTTGACGAATTTTCTTGAATTTTTTTGAAAATTTCATAAATTTATTTTCAACCAATTAGAAGGCTAATTTTGTTTACGTTGCTTTTAGCAACGGGAGACTATCGCGATACTCTATAGCCCATTAACCTAATGAAATTTATAAGTGATAATTTTTCTTAGGTATACTACTACGACTTAATTTTAATTCAAATGTCAAGTCATTTCGAAGTGACAGGTGAGACCAACCAGCAAGTAACAATCGATTTTTTAGTCATACCCGTGATATTTATTGTTACAATAATATTGTGTAAAAAATTATTCGTTTTGGTAATGAATCAGCAACTTCGATTGCTAAAGAAATTGAGCAGTTAGTAATTCATTTTTATTAATAAAATGTGAGAAACATTAAATAACAAATTGGTTTTCTGAAATCCAATGCCTTTATAGTGTTTTAAATTCAAATATAACTTTAAAAAACATATTTCCGATGAGTTTAGTTTAATATGACGCACTCTATTTTTACAATAGAATTTGATTTTACTTGTTAGTAACTAAGGTTTATTACTAAAATTTCAGGAACATTAAAAGAAACTCCAATTTATGAAATTTTCTTACCGAATCTCCCACGCAGCAGAATTAATTCCCGATAATTTTTTTCTCGGTTTCACTCATGCTTTTGTTAATAGAAAATTATCCCGAGTCGAAGACAAGAGAAATTTTCTATCAACAAAACCATTTGTGACCTTAAAAAAAATTATTGGTAATAATTCTGCTGGTAGGGAGATTATAAGTGAAAATCGGTCCCCAAAGGGGTGTAAAGGTGGTATAAAAGTTTCTATCGGAAAAGTATTTTTTGTCAGATTTTATTAGGTTATTTTCATACAAAATACTTGATAATACATATATAATTAATATCACGATATAGAACTTTTGAAAAGTTTATCTGAACATTATAAAAAATTACAATGAACTTTAAAAAGTTATTCTAATGATCAGAAAAAAGTTGTAGCTTTTAAAAAAAGTTTCAAATAAATAATTTTTATAATTTAGTTTTATATTAAAGCCCAAATAAAAAAAAAAGGTTATTATCAGAAATATAACTCTCTATAACACTTTTATTAAAGCAAAATGTTTAAAAAAATCGTGTAGTAGTTACTTTAGTGTAAAATTAACATCTAAAAATTCTAAATGTAAATGATGATTTTGGATTTTTGTTTATTTCTTTGTAATTTTCCTGCTTCCTAAATAAATTATCCCAATTATAGCAGCAACATAAGGCTACGACATCCTTTGCGGCCAAAATAATATAGAAACATGTCTAAAAAACTCCTCCACTTCACGGTACAACCAAGGATACGGATAGTGTTAGAGCTGTAAAATAAGGTGCTACCAAAACATTGGGGATTCGATGAATATTCCTGTATCGTTACTAATGAAGCCAAAGCTATGGTCAAAACTGAAATTGGATTTACAGAAATCTGAAAACAAAACAATACCAATTGTCCTGAGATACACTGCATTGATTGCCAAGAGACTCTATGTGAAAAGTCCTTACGGTTTTTAAAATAACTAATATTATAAGCGAGCAATCGTGCTTTCACTAGCAGAAAGTTTTGTGAATTTTGACCGAAGTAGATGTTAAATGTGGGAACAAGGCGGTAGCGACAAGTGGAGTTATACCATGAAATTCTTTAATCGAGCTTTGTGTAATTTACAATTAGAAATGCAACGACTAGAAAAAACTAAGAATCCCTTTAATATTAATTTATGCATCATAACTTTCCAACCTACCAAACAATCTTGTAAGATTATTGAAATACCTTGTCGATGTCGGGGGTAAATAGAATCACTTGCTTAAGAATTATTTATCAATCCAAAAATTAAACATTTATAATCAAACTACCTTCGGGCCGTTTCGCTGGCGGCGGAGATGAATTAAACTCCTGCAGCGGAAGTTCCGTCATCTGGACCTCGGCCAACGCTATTTTGTCGGAGTTGTAGTCTCCCACGAAGTTTGGCACAGTTTCTCGTTTGAAACTTCCTGCTCTGGCCAGGGTGTGGTAGGGACTTTTATTACAGTTGTACTGCATTTGTCGTGATTCATATGGTTTATCATAGGCTTCGCCCGATGAGCTACTGCAGCTTCCTATAAAAATTAGAAAGTTTATTTATTATTGCTTGTGTAACTTTTAAAGGTTCCTTCGATTGAATTATGTGATTTATTTCAATATCACAGGGGGTTCGTAAAAATAAATTTAATATGACTGATTTGGGTAAACTTTTAAAATAAATAAATAATTTTAAGGGTGTATAAATAACCAGTGGCGGTCGTACCGTCAGGGCCGATCCTAACAGGTGTGCAGCGCGTGCACCGCACGTGGGCGGCCAAAACAAGGGGCGGCCGTAGGCCGCAGATAGTTCTGTCAATCAAACAAAACTTTTTACGAATTTCTCGAAATAAAAATAAAGTGACATTTATCAAACTATAAAAGATAACTTTAAATTAATGTCGAAGAAGAAAACAATATTTTTGTGAATTATTTCAAATGGATTTATTTATTAAAGATTTTCAATCAAACGGCCGCGGGCGGCCGACGGCACGCGGCTCGCAGCTCAGAAAGCTCAAGAAAAAAGTTCGTTTATTTGATTACGATGGCAGTGATGAACCAGTTTTAAATCCCTTCCTGCAATTCAAGATTGGTTTCTATTTTGCAGTTCTTGATTATGCAATATCTTCGATAAATGAAAGATTTACCTTATTATCTGAGTGCTATTCAATATTCTGCTTTCTGTATGAGTTTCACACCATTTCTAATGATGACCTCATGAAAGCCTGTATGGACTTAGATATTAAGTTACAGGTACAGGAGGAAGGAACTATTGTGAAAGATATAGACGGTATACAACTCTTTAATGAAATAACTTCATTAAAAGGTATTTTTTCAGGTAAAAAACAGCCAATTAAGATATTAGAAATTTTAGTCAAAAATTATCTCATTCCCTGTTTTCCAAATTTAGCAATAAGGATTTTTTGAACCTTACCTGTTTCTATGGCTTCAGGTGAAAGAAGTTTCAGTAAATTAAAAATTATTAAAAATTGCTTGAGAAATAATATGACACAAGAAAGACTTTCAGATTTGGCCATTATCTCTATTGAATCCGAAATCCGAAACAATTATTGACAAATTTGCTTCTCAGAAAGCCAGAAAAATTATTTTATAGTTAATTATTAGGTAGTCTTCGAGGAAGGGCTGATTTATATACTTTTCGTTTCGAGAGACTTATGCTTTAGTACTTTTTGTTATTTTATATTTTCTGGTAAATACTGTTGTTTTACATTTCTAATTATAAAATGTCTATTTTTGTTTTAAAAGTAATTATTTTGTTGGTTTATTATTTTGTTAAAGTAAAAAGAAAAAAAGGTGTCGCTAATATAACATATTAGCTGGCCCAAAAATAAAGTCTTTCCCGTAAAATTTTATTTGTAATTTGCATTTTTATTAATGTTTGCCTTTTTACTCTTATGTACATGTAGATGAGTTTATAACGTCAACGTTATTACTCAAAATAGGAAAAATTCTTTAGAGGGGCGGCATAATAGGTCTTTGCACGCGGGCGGCCGACACCCTAGGATCGGCCCTGCGTACCGTTTTTAAAAGAAAAAGAGAGGCTATGATGATCTTTAAAGGCTGTGACGTCATGTGATAAATAAGTAACCATAGAAACCCTTGGTAATTTTTATTGGGTTTCCATGGTTACGAATATAAATTTTAATCGCCATATTAAATATGGGGGAGTTATTAGGTGTTGCATTGGCCCAATCATAGGGTCAGTATGTTACGAAAACACAACGGTTTATTTATTAATGCCAAAATTAATGATTTTTTCAGGAATGATGAATTTTGGGGCGTGAATTACGAATTCGAATGATTTTCACCAGTAACGCTTAGTTTTAAAAATATTTCTTCTTAAATGGCTTGTTCTTACCCAGACAACACCTTTGGTACATTGCTAATGAGAAGAATATTCCCTCTTTATCCTTATTTGAATATTCCTATTAATAATATTCTTTCCATGTGTCTGGAATCTACCAGTGAATACAAGCAGAAAAAGGAACTAAAAGGAATGAATTTAGCATGTTCCAAAATATAACTTTATTCCAGAAAGTGATGATACGTATATGATATTCATATGCTGTGGTCTACTTATTTTTGGACTATCGAGAAACATTTCTGAAACGTTCAATTCTGATGGTTTCAAATGTGGACGCGGTTTCAGTACGTGTAAAGAAAGTGATTTTCTGGTATCTGCCTGTCAAATATATATAAGAATAAAAAAAAAAGAAAAAATAAAACTAACCTAGAAAATTTGGTCGCGAATTCTTTACCACATCATTTTCGTTTGTTCTTTGTTATGTTTTGTAAAAAAGCAGGAACTGTATGGGTTAAAGGACCTAAAACTATTACACAGGGTGTCCGGAAAAAGGAGGTCAATTCGTTAACCAGAGCAAAAATAATAAGACTTTTATAATGCCGTTTTTCATTTTTGACCATCATGTTTGATATACAAGGCGTCAAAGTTTAAAATTGAAAACTGATTTTTTAAAATAATTCTAGTATTTAATAACATATAAATTTTAAATTTGCTACATTACTTCACCATAAACAGTTACATCTTTTTGAAAAAAACAACTGTAATACTACTTTTAAAGCGTTCTTTCATTTCATACCTACAGACAAGTAGGTTTTATGTTTTTAATCAAAGTGTTAATTATAGCCCATAAAAACATTATGCTCGTTTCGACTTTGAATCCCAAACAGATGTCTACGAAGGCGTAGAAGGGCCACAATTTATAAAAAAAAAATTACACCCAAATTCCGAGTTGCATCTCGAAATTCTGAGTTGTAACTCGGAATTCTGAGTTGTAACTCGGAATTTCGAGTTGTATCTCGAAATTCCGAGTTGCATCTCGGAATTCCAAGTTGTCGGTATGTTTTCAGTGTTGCCATTTGGGGCGGCAAGTCGCCAAAATGACGACTTTTTGTTTCTATGAGAGTGTGGCGGCGATTTTCAATAAAAAGCTTATTTTTGGCGACTTTTTACAGGTGAAAAATTTGAATATAGGTACACGTTGTATACAATACGTAGAAAGAAACAACGTCACAATAATAATCATTATTGCACCGAAGGATTTCTCAAAGAGAATATCTGAACGCGCCGCGAATTGTACGTCAAATTTTGGGGATTCCCCGATAGCCTACTTGTCGGTCGGTCGATTGTCGAATGTCCATATCAAAGCCAGTGCCATTAGGAGGCGATAACTAGAGGAACAAATTCCTTCTAAAAGGTATATTGGCAACTGGTTTGTTTGTTGTTACCCAGAGCATTTTTTTAAATTTAATTTAAATTTTATTTTTATAAAATAATATTAGTTGAAAAAATTGAAATAAAAAAAAAATGCTCTGGGTAACAACGAACAAACCGGTTGCCAATATACCTTTTAGACGGAATTTGTTCGTCTAGTTATCGCCTCCTAATGGCACTGGCTTTGATATGGATATTCGACAATCGACCGACCGACAAGTAGGCTTTCGGGATTCCCCAAAATTTGACGTACAATTCGTGGCGCGATCAGATGTTCTCTTTGAGAAATCCTTCGGTGCAATAATGATTATTATTGTGACGTTGTTTCTTTCTACGTATTGTATACAACATATTCAATTTTTTCACCTGTAAAAAGTCGCCAAAAATAAGCTTTTTATTGAAAATCGCCGCCACACTCTCATAGACAAAAAGTCGTCATTTTGGCGATTTGCCGCCTCAAATGGCAACACTGCAAACATACCGACAACTTTTAATTCCGAGATGCAACTAATTCCGAGTTACAACTCAGAATTCCGAGATGCAACTCGGAATTTCGAGATACAAGTCGGAATTCCAAGTTACAACTCAGAATTCCGAGATACAACTCGGAATTTCGAGATACAACTCGGAATTCCGAGTTACAACTCGGAATTTGGGTGTATATTTTTTTTTTTATAAATTGTGGCCCTTCTACGCCTTCGTAGATGTCTAACAGGCAAATCGTTCGGAACGCGCATATTTACAATGGTTGGCTTTCTGATCAATTTATCTGTTTGTAGTGTTTGGTTGGAACAGCTAATAAATTACTTGAAGCACAGAGGAATAGCAGATCGGCGCGGTCGCTCTTGTAATTTAAGATATGTTAATGTTAACATAGTCTAATGACTGTATGCACCATTTTACCCATTAGGCATGATTAGGTGCTCGTGATTAACCAGGTAACCGTGATTAAATAAAACAGCCTATGCACCAACTAAAAGGATATGTGGGTTTTGTAATCAGGGTAAAGTTAAAACCTCGATTTGGCAACATAGCTCAGATGCAAAAATTCGTGCCATTAACCAGAAAAATAAACCTTTTATTTTTCTGTGACCAGACACACCAAGCAGATTGACAGTTGTGGTTATGTTTTATTTTTATTGTTTTTTCAACTTTTCCGAGAACTTTTTCCAGTTTGGCTGTTTTGCGCATTAAACCCCCAATTTCACACTTCGGCATCTAGAGTCATGGAGTTTGACTCACAGAAAAAAAAGGGTTTGACTGGTGAGGAAGAAAATAATGTATTAGATGCGAAAAAGAAAAGAACTGTTAGCTGAACAAACCCTATTTATCTATCAAATCAAAATAATTTTGTCTCCGAGGTCTTTCTAGCTCTCGGAAAGCCATCATTAAAAATATCCATTACATTAAAATCATCATCGAAGATGATTTCGTCTCCCATTTTAATTTTATTATTGAAAATTCGAGACAAATTTCAAAACAAAACAGGAAAATAACCTTTTAATCATGATTAAATATATAACCCATCAAGATTGGCTGGTTAACTTTAATCTTGATTAAGTTCCTGAGCAGTGTTGGCGCATTGGAAATTTTCTTAATTGAGATATTTAATCATGATTATAAGCTAATCATGATTAACTGGCCTTGGTGCATACGGTCATTAGGCTCCTTTTATACTGGAATTCTGAATGCGAGATTCAGTATCTGGGATTCAGAATCTCACGTGAATTCTAACGAGATTCAGAATGCATACTTTTCTAATCTTACGCGGTTTCGGCAATTTTGTGAAGAGGCAATTAATTCCAGGGCCGCACGCTTCTGTTCGGTGTTAAAATGAATGCAGTAGAAGAAGCACTGTTGCTATATTATTATTAGATCGTGTGTAAAAAAAAGAAAACTCTTAGGAAACGTAGAATGTGGGTTCATCCAATAAGCAGCGAACGTAATACAGCAAGAGGATAATACGTTTTACTGTATAAAAATTTAAGAGAACACTCTGAGAAATTTTTTTACTGTTTGAGAATGTCAATTCGGTCTTTTGAATAACACAATATCTTAAAAGACAAAAAATTTCTTTAGCCACTTCCACCCAGTGTGCCTGTTTTATTGTTTTATTCGAATACTCTTCTGCCGAAGTATCCCATAAGCTTGGACATGCCTGTATTGACGATATGAACTTGTCAGTGTCGAAAAGAGTTTTTAAAACGTCTATATTGAATTCTTTATTCGTAAATCTAACAGAAACGACCCATAATATGGCGCTGGCAAGAGGCTACTGAACGAGAATCGCAGTGAAAATGCTTACATACAAACCAATGCTAGACCTGTCGCCGATTCGAATCTCGTAGCCGGGCGGCTGAAATTAGTGCGATTCCGAAATTTAGAATCGCGATTCTTCTTCTGAGAAGACGCCCGTGTAAACGCTTTGCTTAAGCGCTACGTTAAATGTGAAGCCGAGATTCCGGAATCCGAGATTCAGAATCCCAGTATAAAAGGAGCCTTAGGCATCTTTTATGCACGCGTTTTCTTGTCGCCTGCCGCCCGACGACAAGAAATCGCGGCGTTTTTGATGAACCTTAGTTCACGCGTTTCGTGTCGCGTAGCCCGGTTTGAAAGTAAACAAAAGTTTTAAAACAGATCACTGTTATAAATATTACAACAACAACGTATGTCTAAAATGGATCCATGTGTTTTGTATTTGTAATTTCCTTCAATCCATCTCTTTTCATCAGCCTATTTTTATACTCATCTGATGATGTATCCCATAAAGTTGACCGTTTCTTTACTTCATCGATAAATAACTCAACGTCGAGGTATTCCATAGCACGAGCAGTATCTTCACACTTCGATATTTATATCGTAGTGTTATAACTAAAGCCCGGACGGCGGTAAAAAACTCCACAAAATTGTCTAAACATTGGATGTTTGCATCCAGTAGATATTTATATTGAAAACAATGTAAATAATTAAGCAGTCATATTCTTTAATCTAGCCCCCAAAAAAACGTAAGGCACGAAGTAGTAGACAAACGAATTTAGAGATTTGCGCCAATGGTTTACCATAGGAGAAACATTATTTTTGTCAATATTAAGTACATTAAAAGCAATTTAAAATACATTTTTTTATTTATTAAATTATGTTATACTTTTCTATTGCAGAAATATTTAATTTAAACTTTGTTAGAGCCATTTTCTGTAGTTAACCAAGGTATTAACAAAAGGAAGTAATTAACCGCTGGTGCAATTATCAAACATCTGGCTAGTTCCGAGGTAGGTGAGAAAAATCAGTGACGTCGCCAAACGGAAAAAAATTCGACATGCTTTAACTAGAGTAAAAGATGCGAGTCTTATTTAAATTGTAATTGATGACTTCCATTCGTGTTTTTTCAGTTTAGAAAGTGAGTTTAACTAGTGACAATTGTGATTCATCGCTAATTTTTCCAATTTCTTGAACAATTCACACAATGACCGGGCTTTCGGAAGAGCACAAAACATTAATGGTTGAAGCGTATTTTCAAAACGGGATTAGAGTAAATGGTGAGTGGCAATACAATCCGGGTTTGTGCATGGACGATTTTCACGAACATTTTCCTAACGTTGCTTTTATTGCTGGGGATTTTTATCATTGCCTCAAAAGAACCGTGGCTGTGTTTAGGGAAACAGGTTCTATACAACACAAAAAAAGGAACAGGAAGACCATCTGTAAGAAGAGAAGAACGTGTTGCAAACGTTCGTGAAATAATGCAAAATACGCCAATAAATTGTATAAGACGCCTGTTCCAAGAAGTGAGAAGATCTTATGGAACATGCAGGACTATTCTTAAGAAGCAGCAAAATTTATTTCCTTATAAAGTGCAAGTATTCCAAAAAATACAAGCCGCAGATTTTGAAAGATGCAGGAATTACTCTCAATGGTTTACCAAAAATTTATTGAAAATAAATTATGTATTACACAGTTACAGCACAGCGGTATAGAGACAATATTTTGAATCCATTTGTGGAGCAATTATTTGACGACGAACTTCGTTTTGGATATTTTCAACAGTACGGTGCAACCGCCCATACAGCCGCCGAAACTATTAACTACTTACGCAATTTTTTCGACGACAGATTGATCAGTTTTCGATCAGACATTGAATTCCCACCTAGATCACCTTGTTTAACGGCTGTGGATTACTTCGTTTTAGCTCATTTAAATACTATTTTTAAAACATCAATTGCAAATTTAGAACAATTACAAGAAAGGATTATCCAAGAATGTGGTAACATTTCTCCAGAGATGCTGGTCAACATTTATTTGTATTGTATTTGTCTACCTATTTTATTACTCATTAGTTTGCCATATCATGTCAGAAAATGAATTTGACAAAATTTTAATCTATTTTTGGTTAGATATGTCATCCCCATATCATTGTGATCTAAACCAAGCCCCACGTTTTTTAATCTAAGCCCCCTTTGATGCAAATAATTTTTGCTTGCACGGTATACTTAATGTTCTTATTACACATTTATTTAAAATTTAAATCATATTTTTACGCACGCCCTTGATTTCAATAAATACAAAAAATATCGAGGGAACGAGCTCGTTCCGAAATCCGGGCCTTAGTTATAACACTACACACCCGAGAATACTACAAATTGTTAAAATAAATCCCTTTCAGCTCGGCGCCAACGATCAAAAAACGCGTTGCATAAAAGCACCCATTTAAAACAATGTACTTTGAAAACGCCTGTCGCGACGCGTTCTCTAATTCCAAGCGACCGAATTTCAGAACGCCGCGACATGATCGAAGCGCCGGTGGGCGGTTTCGATGCATAAAAGCGCACATTTAACATAATGTATTTTGAAAACCCCGCGTTTATTATCGTCGGACGACAGGCCACACAAAACGCGTGCATAAAAGGAGCCTTACTGTACTTTATTGTGTACTTTTTGCATTTTGGTTGAAACAAAAAACGCATCTAATTTACTGCGCAGAATCCTGATGGTTTTTAACGCTGGTTGAAACAAGCCTAACATCAATAAAAAGTTCATTAATTTTAAAAAAGCGTATTAACATAATTTCTATAGAACAGTTTATTTTGACTTTCATTTACCTTGTTCAGCTTCTTCCTTTTCTTTTTGCTTGCTTTTTCCTCGATCTCTTTGGTGATAAATTCCAGCAAATATAAGTATGTTTAGTAGTAGAAGAAAACATCCTACAGCTATCGTTACGGTCAGGGCAGTTGTATATGACTGATAGTGACTGGAAGCTAGTTTTCTAAACAAAGAGATACGTAATGTAAATAAATTAACATAATAAGATATAAGTAAGAATATTATGGGCGAGTTAAATAAATTTTATTATAATGACCCAGAACAGTATTTTACTTTCCGAGTAAGAGAAATTATTGTGGCCGGAATTTTAACGGGATTCCGGGACCTCGAGATCCAAGAATTGCAAGCAAGTCCTACGTCAAAGGTTTTAAATGTTTTAAGCGACAATTTGTTTCTAAATTTTATAGCCATTGATTTTTTTTGTAGGACTCTAATAATAATTTTTTTTTACGAAATAGGTCCTATTTAAAAATCGAAAAGTATCAACAAAAATGACAAAAAAAAACAGTTTTTTAACAAAGTAGAAATTTGTAAATAAAAATGGATTTATTTGGTTATGGCATCCGTTTATTTTTGCTTGATTGCTTACCATATAGGGCTATACGCCACTGTAATCTAAATCAGTATGTTGTAAACTATAACGTATCTTACGAACTAAAGACTACATTAAATATTGTTATGTTAGTCTCAATATTTGGTAACAAAGATTACCAGATACCACAAAGATGTTTGCTTGACGATTTCAAAGTGGTTTTACATAAGATCTTTTAATTAAACTTCCTAAGCTTACCACAGAGAAGCATAAGCATGCCGAAGTAAGCTTATAATTTAAGCCGGATTTATATACTTTTGAATGTAGTATTCATTCATATATAGGATGTTCTGAGAGGCATGTCTCCTCATCACCGCAATAAAGGCTCGCAAGCGAAGGATCCTGAATATGCTTTTATGAATATTTTGAAAGCTTTATAAGAAAAAACTTAAAATTTATTATTTAAGTAAACTGTATCAAACTGAAAAAGTCGACAATATGAATTAGATCTATCTCTTTTTATGTATGATAATAAAAAGCTTCTTGAAAGCCAAGTCTCAATTGGTATGGTACTTAAAGGCATATTACCGTGCGAGCAAGAATGATTTGCATCAAAGAGGGCCTTACATCTAAGGACGTAATGCTTAGCTGTAGAGCTAAAAACCTGTTGGATGTCAGTAACTACCTGAATTAACAATCAATCAGTTATTCCGTCATTTTTGACAGTCGTTACAAGTAATTTGATTCATCGCTAATTTTTCCAATTTCTTGAACAATTCACACAATGGGCTTTACGGAACAGCACAAAACATTCATGGTTGAAGGGTATTTTCGAAACGGGGTTAGAGTAAATAGTGAGTGGCAATACAATCCGGGTTTGTGCATGGACGATTTTCACGAACATTTTCCTAACGTTGCTTTTAATGCATGGGAGTTTTTATCATTGCCTGAAAAGAACCGTGGCTGTGTTTAGGAAAACAGGTTCTATACAATACAAAAGAGGAGCAGGAAGACCATCTGTAAGAACAGAAGAACTTGTTGCAAACGTTCGTGAAATAATGCAACATACGCCAACAAATTGTATAAGACGCCTGTCCCAAGAAGTGGGAAGATCTTATGGAACATGCAGGAGTATTCTTAAGAAGCAGCTAAATTTATTTCCTTGTAAAGTGCAAGTATTTCAAGAAATACAAGTCGCAGATGTTGAAAGACGCAGGAATTGCTCTCAATGGTTTACTACGAACTACGTTTTGGATATTTTCAACAGGACGGTGCAACCGCCCGTACAGCCGCCTAAACTATTAACTACTTACGCAATTTTTTCAGATTGATCAGTTTTCGATCAGGCATTAAATTCCCACCTAGATCACCTTGTTTAACGGTTATGGATTACTTCGTTTTTCCTCATTTAAAGAACAATATTTTTAAAACACCAGTTGCAAATTTAGAACAATTACAAGAAAGGATTTTCCAAGAATCTGGTAACATTTCTCCAGAGATGCTGGTCAACACTTTCGAAAATATGAAGAGACGTGTGAATTTATGCTTGGAGAATGTCGGTGGCCAATTTCAGCAATTTATGTAATTAGTTTTCTTTTTCTTTCTGTATATTCTTACTTGGTTAATTTTGTAAATAACAAAAATAAATTTGTATTTGTCTACTTATTTTATTACTCATTAGTTTGGCATATCATGTTATAATATGAATTTGACAAAATTTTAACCTAGATTTGGTTAAATATATCGTCCCCATATCATTGTGATCTAAACCAAGCCCTACTTTTTTTAATCCAAGCCCTCTTGGATGCAAATATTTTTTGATCGCACGGTATAACGAGTTCCCCAAAGTATGCTCACAAATTGAAACGTCCCCAAGCACATTTTTGATAAAAAGCCGGGATTCTCGTCCCAGAACGTGTCTCCAAGATCCACAAACTAACAAGTTTCTCTCATAGAGCAGCATTCAGATGAAGTGAAAGACGTAACTTCGATTGGAGCAGGTTTTCTAGTATTTCTTTGTTATTGTTATGTCGTTGTTGTTATTGCAATATTATTATTGTGGTTTGCTATCTCAGTGCTTTTTCCAACTGAATATTTTATAGATAGACAGTGGAATAAGTATTAGTGATATTATTATTTACTTTACCATGTTATTAGCGATTAATTAAAATTACTTTTCTACTACTACTTTGAGAAACCGCCATTATTTACTCCGTTTCTATAATGAGAAGTGTCGGAGGAAGTAAGTAGAGCCCAGTAGATCAAACTGGCAACTCGACGCATTTCTCACTCCAAAATTGGCCAAGTTGCAATGCTCTCTACAATCTCTATTCAACTCGTTTGGTCGTCGATGCGACATTAGCCTTAACTCATGTTTTACCTGAGTATAATAAGCTTCCCAAGAACTTTGGAAGTGCATTCTTTAAACCGCATTCTATTGTCTTTCTACTTTGTGCAAAATACGTAAAGAAAGTATTTACCTTAATAAATTATTCGGGTTCTTTGTCTGCATTACGATGGTTGTATTTGGCGGACACTCCGTCGTAGTGGCTTGCAAGGCAGTATCGGACTTGGGTGGCGGAGGAGTGGGTAGAATAGTCGTTAAAGATGGTCGCGCGACTGTTGCTGGAGGAGACGGGGGATATTCGTAAAATATATATGGAGGGCGCTCCTTAAGCTGCGGTCTTACTGAACCTATAAAAAATAAAACGTATAGGTTTAATAGGGGCTTTTCCACTAATCTTCTGTACTCGCAGGAAATTCTTGATGTTCGTTCACTTTAGTGTCTGTCAACTTACTCCTACGTTCATAAAACTAACAAGAAACCCTATATTAACCATAATTATGACACTAGAAGTAATGTAAATAGACATTTAGAAACCCCAGTTAACAATAAAGCAAAACATTTAAGATCCTCTACTTATTTGGCACCTAAAATGTATAATCTTTTACCCCTTGGAATTAGACAGTTGCTTAACCAGAAGAAATTTGTTTTGGGTTGCAGAACTTTTATCTTTCAAAATTTAAATGTATTTAAGGCCTTATTTTGAAATTATCAAGTATATTAGATTGAAAGTTATATTCTTATTTATATTTTATGTATGAACTACATGTGGGTGGATAGGATAGAGTAGTATTGTAGGGATAATATTATTATTTTAGTATAGTCTTTAGGGCGATTTTTGCATATATCAGAATTAGAAATTGATTATCAATAATTGCACATACAGGTGTTAAGTCACTTAGGTGCAATTTTTAAATATCCGTGATTTGTTAAATTAAGGGTTGTTTATGTTATAACTTACCTACGTACTTAATGCATTTTTGAAATATATTTGAATTTGAATAGTAGTTGTTAAATCCTGGTTTTCGTATTGAACAATCAAATTCAAATAACATAATGGAACTATTCATTAATATACCCTATTAACATACCTATTGTAACCCCTATTATTATAACCGTTTATTGAACAATAAAATGTCATATTGGGGAAAATGGTAAAATACTCTTTAATTTTCCGTTTGTTTTACAGCACCTTCAAGGCAAAGTGTCAAAACTCCAGAAATGTATATTATGGGTAGATTTTCTTTCCTTGACAAATTTAATATATAATTATTTAAGTCGGACATTGGGAACAATCATATCAACAGTAATAATTTATTTTTCGTTAACTTATAACAGTCAAAATATTAATAAAAGTTAACTATGCTTATCATGAATCGATAGTACCAGCACTATAAGTACTTAGGATAAGTACCTAATTAAAATATATCTGACTTTAATAAATGAAAATCAAATTTCGGGAATAGTATATTCTATAACAAGTATGGAATGGATATATTCCGCACGAGCGAAAAGTTTGTAGGCCGAGCCGCAGGCGAGGTCTACGGTTTTGCGAGTGCAGGAATGCTATTCCATACTTGTTATAGACTATACTTTCTCTAACACTATTTTAGAAAAACGAAATAAGACTACATTAATAAATTAATTTAATAATAAAACTTACCTTCTACGTAAAATAAAATCAACCGCGGTCAAAGTGTCAAAATAATCGAAACAAAGCTGTCTTGATTTTTAAAATTTGTTGGTTTTCCCCTGCAGTTTAGATGTTGAAATCGAAAATCTAGTTGTCTTTGCCCTAGGTGATATAGAATGAATCCATTCTGTAACAGCAGCCCGGTGAGACAAAGATTGGCGGAATGGAAACATGTGACGTCAGAGTGTGACGTCACATGCCAGACAATTGTCAATAGAACCGCCCTACGTTTACCGTCCCCATCCTTGTCGTCTATCCTTGTCTAAGGTCCTCATCATTTATGAGTTAATATAACTCCTACGTCGTTATTTGTTTAAACTGAATGTGTTTACTAAGAAACGCGACCTTTCTTCGAGCTATACTTGTCTCTCTTTATATATAGCGAAGGTAACTTGATGCAGACAGAGACAGATCTATGCTACAAATTACCCGAGCCATTCAATTATTTTTAAACGTTCAGTGTCTTCTTGGACTCGGCCACAAATAATGGAATCGCCCAGCCCAACCTCGCCTTTATAAAATAAAATGATAATGGCCGACAAAGTTTATGAAAGAGTTTGTTTAACTTATTAACTTGATCTTTTCTATTAATATTGTTCATGAACACGAGCCTGTTTACATTTCATTCTGCTAAAGGTAAGTTTGCTAACTTTGATTAATTATTTCTATGATTAGACAAATCAAAACCATAACATAAACTGAATATTAACCAAAATGTGCCAACACTTGTTTGATTATTTTCTCCTAAATTTTGGTAAATCTATAAATAGTATAAATACGCATATTTTAATTACTAAACCCTACGATACTAATTTAAATCTTGCTGATTCTTGCTTACTATGTATGTATATTATACGATCTATTTTTTTGATTTTTTAAACCTTTTGTAGATTCTCTGCCTACTAAAGTCAAGTGGAAATAATTTTATTTTAACCGACTCGGAAGTGTTTTTTCCATGATCTGATCATTGGTTTTTTTACATTGTGGTATTTTTGTTTTAGATCAGCTGTTCGTTATGTGAAAGAATGAATTTTGGAGACAAGATTTTGTCTTCACCTTAAGGTTAGCTATAGAAAGTTTTTACCCAGGCCTTTCCGCTTTTCCAGGCTGACAATGGAAATATGTATTCTTATTCAAAACACCTACACATTGCTTAGAAAGCTTCAAGTAGAGAATGAATAAAAAACCAGTTAATGAGGAACTCGATCAGCAGAACAGCAGATTACTAGAAATTATAAGACATACTCAAATGGTAATTATTGTGATTTTTATTTAATATTTTAATAAAATTATGTCGTGCATTTTTGAGTTTTATTTTTTATTTTCTTCGAGGCTAGACCAGAAAAGGTTATTCAGAATGCTGCTATTTGATTTTTACTACATATAAAATCAACTAACGGGATTTTGAATAGTTTTTTTGGCTTAAATATTACTTTAAAATATTTCGCCAGTAAAAAATAACAAAACTATGGGCGTTTAAACGTCCCGCCTCTAGCCTCGAGGTTCCAACCAGACCCGATGGTGGCGCTCTTTTTGACAGTTTTGGCATTTCCTTAATGACATTTTTGCTTCGACCAATTAACATGCTTGTTTGTCTTCTTCCTGGTGTAAGTATTCGTTGTGTAACAGTGTGTTAGAATGAAAACATTCTGATGCAGATTTTACCTCAATAATGCGTGGTTTCTAAAGTAGTGTTAGAGAAAAATAATACAGTGTCCCCGTGGTTCAAGTTGACCTTTGCGTTTCCTTTCTTTCGTCACTGATGAGCCATGATAAGGCGACACGCGCCGCTGTATGGGTCTGATAAAATGATAGGTAAAACTCTTCCAAAAATTAAAGAAATTTAAATACCTACAGACCATTACTTTTATTATAGCAGTCACAAAATAGACCACAAAAGGTTACAGTATCGGTTAAATTTATTTTTACGGATACCGATCAACTTAATTCAAATAATATTTATCCATCCATGATGGAAATAGGTAACTGTCTCAACTGTCTGCGTGTTGGTCAGTAATATTCCCTTTTCACAATAAATGCATTTGATTGAAAAGAAGGGATAACTAATTTCTGAATGAGGTGTAAAATTCACGGAAATGCAAAAAAAAACTGATACGTTTCAAAAAGGTATACCTACCAATATTTTTGGATTTCTTTAAGGAATGGATGAATTATTTGTTACAATATTTATTTCAGTTCAAAGGTTCATTCTGTACTCTCTAAAATGGGCCAATGTTAACAGTAAATACCTACGTAGTCCATGTTCAGGTAAGTACACAGATCATAGCGGTCACCATTTTTGCCTTTAAACAAAAAACCTAACTCGGATAATAATTCATCACCATAATTCTATGATTTAAATTCGTGGTCAGCAAAAAGTTACCCAAATTTTATTGTTTCCATTTATACGTATTTACTCGAGTTTCCTAAACTGTAATCCTGGGATGACGACCCACATATTTCACTTCCCTAATAGATTTATAACTTTCGTAATCTCGGCCTTTCCCTTGGCATAATAATATGAAAGATATGTTGGCCCTAATAAACTATGTTATACTAAGTAAAAATTGTTGTGTGTATTACGTCAAAACTTCCTGTTTCCTGTTTATTAATATTTTCATTTTGTAGAAATATCACGCAATCAGAAATTTTATTCGCACCAAAATAAATTAACTATTTTATTCTAAGGCCTCTTTTATGCATATATAAATATATATCGCGATAAGAGTTTTACAAGTACATTGTTTTAAATCGGTGTTTTTATGCAGTGCGTTTTTTATCACTGCTGCAAAATTAAATAATTTATTTTGGCAGTCTGTAGTGTTTTGCCGATGTGGAAAGACCCTGCTGATACTATGGAATATTTCGATGATGAGCTATTTATCGACAAAATAAACAAATGTCCATCTTTGTGGGATTCAGCATAGTGATTACAAAAACAGACACCTTAAAAGAAGAAATGAATGAAAGGAAATTTGAAAAAACGTCTACAGATAAATTTAATGGAGCTGGAGTATTGTTTAACAGTTTAGCATGAAATGGAGGTTATAAGAGAATGCAATAAAGACAAAATGAATGGAGAATAAAGCAATTAGTTCAAAAGATCGAGAAGACAATAATCTAATGAGTAGTAAGCTAAAATTTATATGTATTTAGTTTTTTAATTTGTTCTTTAACTTACCTCATCGTCAGTGATATGATGACATTCCCCGCTTCAACCGTATATCCTTCAACCAACTCCACATTTTTAATTAAAGTGTTTTTAAATTTCCACATTGATTATGAAATGAGGCTATCAATATACGGTAATAATTAAAGAATTTCTCATTGTTTACTCATAATTCTTCATAAAATGTATAGTGGGCACCTCTGAAGATTTTAGCACAATTTGTTGGATGCACAGCCCATAGCACAGCCCACCGTCTTTGTCGTGCATTTTTAATTAAATCTTTTTATAGCAAATACAAAACACATGGATCCATTCTTGGCGTAGACATTGTTCCTAACAACAACAAAGTAGTATATTAAACCAAAATGGATCCATGTGTTCTCTATCTGCGTAAATTCGAAACAAACCCCAAAGACGTTGGGGTGTGCATCCATAAATTTTGCTAGAATCTTCAGAGGCGCATATTATAGGGACTTCATAAGGAATTTCTTGATTTCGTCGATAAACAGGTCAACATCGATGTCTCCCATAGCACCCACATTAGCACCACACTACAGACTGTTAAAATAAATTCATTGTTGCGAGCTCCAGCAGAGGTTAAAAATGCATTGCATAGAACCACCAATTTAAAGCTTCCAAGTGCCAATATTACATCTGAACGAGCTACTCGACAAGGTTTAGGAGAAGTAGAAAATATTCTTGATTTAGTGGAAGAAAATGCAACGACCAGCTCGCAAAGAATTGGTACTCAATTGGGCATTCCACAAAAAAGAGTATTAAACACATTCCACGAGCAAGGCTTATATCCATACCATGTACAGAGAGTACAGCACCTAAAACCGAAAGATTATGCTAAACGTATTGAATTTTGTCGGTGGATAAATAATCATCGTGTTGTATCGCGTATACTTTTAACAGATGAAGCAACATTCACCTGTGACGGTAATAATAATACTCGTAACTCTCATGTATGGTCAATCGAAAATCCTCACGCAATAGTTGAAAGTAATTTTCAACATAAGTTTTCGGTTAACGTCTGGTTGTGGTATGCTCGATAGCTATTTAATTGGCCCTTTCATTTTGGAGAATCGTCTCACAGGAGACAACTACCTAAATTTTTTACAACATGAGTTACAAGAACTACTAGAGGACGTTCCTGTAAATATCAGAAGGCAAATGTATTACCAGCACGATGGAGCTCCTGCACATTTTGCTCGTCAGGTCAAGCAACATTTAGACGAAACATTTCCAAGGCGTTGAATTGGTCTCGGTGGTCCTATTAATTGGCCTCCAAGATCTCCAGACCTCACAGCACTAGATTATTGTTTATGGAGCTGGTTTAAAAATGAAGTGTACAAAGTAAAAGTGGACACTAGGGATGCACTAATTCGACGTATTAGAAATACTGCAGCCAATTTTAAAGAAGAAAGAGATAAAATAATTAGAAGAGCAACTCCTTCGTAGACGAAGCAGAAAATGTTTAGAAGTATATGGCGATATTTTTGAACATTTATTAAAAGGACGCTATGATTAGGAAACCGTTAATATATGAACTTTCGTTATTTGGTATTAGGCTATAACTTGAAAACAAATGATTATCGAATAAGACCATATGGGTTTTTTCAAATTGTTTTTGCGTGTATATTACGCTCCTGAAATTTGGTCCGTTCCTCCCGACTCACCCTGTATATTTTAAATCATTTATTTGTAAATATAGCAACATTATATTGACTTTCCAATAATTAATTCTAAACAATTTTTATCAAGATAATTTTACCGGCCAATAAAACAGCTAGAACATTGAAAAACCCTGAAAATGCTGGCAGCTACAGAATCCTCTTAACTTAATGTACCTAGATAGATACTTTTAAAATGCTTGACACACGTTCTGTATTCCATGCAGGCGGAAGAATTATCACACATATACTTTTAAATATTATAAATAAAAAATATTAAGAACACATCGATTTTTTAGGTCCGTTCTTAATTTTTTTTTAAGAGATGCAATAAACGGATTCTTTGTTACTGAATCACCCCGTGTATTTGGTATGTATGCTAAAGAGGCGGGTATTCTTTAAGCTTTAACTGTTATTGTAAAGTATTTTTCACAATAAATGGTTGACTCCGTTTAACTACCTGGAACGTGTTGCAAGAGCTCGGCCATAAAAATGCAAATAAACTGTCGGTCAGCGTCGGATTATAATTTGTAATTATAACAGGTAATATTTAACTATCTGCTATCTATCTAAAAAATATATTACTAATACCGAATTAAATATCTAAAGTACTACCCTGTAGTGTATTTGCTTGTTGATTGTGTATAATAATGACATATAACCGGTAGTTTTATTGCAGTCAATAAGTCGATACCATTTAGGATGAAAAATACTTTAACTATAACTTAATTTTTAAGCAAAAAATTAAAAACGGTTTCCTAAAAACTATTTCCAACGAACGTTGCACCACATCGTACTTTAAGGTTACGACAAATTTTATTGTCTCACCTTTACGCTCGCTTAAATCTGTCGAACATAAACCTAAAAGCCGAATATAAAATATGTGCAATCGCATGTAAATTTATAGCTTTGGCAAATCACGAATAAATATTCCGGATGCATATATACGTGATTATATTCCAGCCATACAAAAACACTTTATTCCTTGAGGTTTTTTAAGTACATTAAAGGATAGACACTATTTACATTGAAAAACGGTTTTGATAAATATTTGTCATTTTGAAATTATAATAACATTCTAGCAAAAAAGCAATGGTTTATATTTTTAAAATATAATTGGGGACCGATGGGGTCGGCGCTGCTAGCTAGACATCATAAACATATTTAATTTAAAATATTAGGTATTTAATAAATATATAACTGATTGCGCCAAAAGTGACTAAAAACTCTGTTCATTGACCGCAGACCGTTACGTCACGACTAGTGCTTATTTTTCTAACATTCGTGAATTAGGTGAGATAGAAACTTTGCGTCAATAATAAAATGTTACGTTATTTTTTAAAGAGAAAGTTACACCGGAAAGACTCTTTTACCCTTTAACGCAGTTTACGAGGTAAGTAGATATAATAAAACAGGAATTGTGAAAACATAAATATTAAACATGAAAAATATACGGCAATATTTCTCTAAATACCTACATATTTTAGAGATGCTTTGGGATTTTCGTGTTCAACAATACAATGAATTAAGGGAAAGCAGATAAAGAAGGAAGTAGATTTTAAGAATTGTGTAGCTATTTCATCATCCCGTGGTCGACAGCTTCACGAAATTCATCAACATACGATAAGAGAGCGTATTTATGGGATGTGTACAGTGTCCGCAAGAAAGTCCGCATTAAATGGGATTTTTTTTCATTATTAGGTATAGGTAAAGATTGAAAACGCAGTTAGTTTTTGCTTACCTAAAAACCAAAAATGACGTATACTAAAGCAGCTGCACGACTTGCGTTACCTGTCAAATTTGACATTTTTAATAAAATAGGTTCAAAAATGCCATTATTTATCAAAATATCGAAAAACTTTATTCGAGAAAGTTGTTTATTTAGGCATTTTTAGCCTCTGTTCAAAATGTTGACAGTCTAATACAATTTTTATTTTTTGCCAGGTTCTTGAAAATTTTGATCAACCCTAGTAGATTAACTTTTATACATCGATGTAAAACCATTTGCCTTTACTTCATTTGTAATCTTAATGCAATTTTGTGTAAAATTTTTGTTTCCAATTATTTATTTTGCTTCAAAAACTGAAATAATTGTTATTGATCAGTATGTAATGTTTGATGCAAAGTTTATCTAATTACATCAGTTTTGCCAAAACCGACGTTTCTCATTTTTCTTAAGTTAGTAATCAGATGTACAAGAAGAAAATATTAGGAAGCTTTCGTTGAAATTTTACTTAATTAATATTGGATCAAAAAAAATAAATATGAATCGCTCGAAACATTTTATCCAACAAAACTATAGTTTAATATAATTAATTTAATTTAATATTAATTAAGTAAAGTTTCAACAAAAGCTTCCTAATATTTTCTTTTTGTACATCTGTTTACTAACTTAAGAAAAATGAGAAACGTCGGTTTTGGCAAAACTGATGTAATTAGATAAACTTCGATTCAAACATCACATACTAATCAATAACAATTTCAGTGTTTGAAGCCAAATAAATTATTGGAAACAAAAATTTTACACAAAATTGCATTAAGATTACAAATGAAGTAAAGGCAAATGGTTTTACATCGATGTATAAAAGTTAATCTACGAGGGTTGATCAAAATTTTTAAGAACCTGGCAAAAAATAAAAATTGTATTAGACTGTCAAAATTTCGTACAGAGGCTAAAAATGCCTTAATAAACAACTTTATCGAATAAAGTTTTTCGATATTTTGATAAATAATGGCATTTTTGAACCTATTTTATTAAAAATGTTAAATTTGACAGGTAACGCAAGTCGTGCAGCTGCTTCAGTATACGTCATTTTTGGTTTTTAGGTAAGCAAAAACTAACTGCTTTTTCAATTTTTACCTATACCTAATAATAAAAAAAAATCCCATTTGATGCGACCTTTCTTGCGGACACTATATAGAGCAGGTGAACACGTTACCATTTGCCTAATACAACGAGACCTTAAAACCATTGATGGTGCTGAAATATCCACTGGTTCATTGGCGGACTGTTTAAAAATTAAAATTTAAATTGACGAAAATGTACTGTATCAAACAAGCGTTTTTTAATAGAACAACCCCTGATAGCCCAAAAAACGAGTGGAATTTTTAAAAGAATTTAATAAGAACGGCAACTCTCACTTTTCCTTAAAATCTGTTTTTCTGGATGGAACCTGGATACACAATAAAGGGACTTTTAGGCGAAGTTGGCAATGTGATACTTTTCATACACTTAAAAAAAAATTTCAGAGGGTGTACGGTATATTATTCTACATGCTGGTTCAGAAATGGATTTGTCTGGTAATTATCATGATTCCATGAAAAGTAAAAACTTTGAAAAATGGTTTAAAGAAAACTTGTTTCCAAACTAGGAAGAATCGTCGCTTATTATCATAGACAACGCCACCTTTATCATTCTGGGATAATTGAAAAACAATACATACACGTTTGCTAATTACTAAATAACTAGCGCATCTAAACAAATTAATTAGATTATATTAACCCTAAATTGACATACCATCATAGTATTGATCATCTTCTTCTTGAAAATGATGATGCCTCATTGATACATCGTCTCCTTCACCAGGTCTGTGCAGCTGTGGGATGAGATTCAGCCATAGTGACATTTTATGTCCTCTATAGTGGTCTCGCCTCTCAGGATAACTCCCTAAAAATGTTTGTCTTAATATAAAATATATTATACTATATAAAAATGTGACTAACAATTTACTTTATATAGTAATTTACTTAACGACCGGAAAGTACTATCTTACAAGACGAAGCCTGCAAGTCCTGTAAATAATCTTTCCGGGTGTGTAACGTAAAATATTTTTTACAAGCGACACAGTCTCAGTGGCGTACTAGAATTTTGATAATTAAAATATTTTTTTATAAGCTACCGGCAAATAAGCAAACGGGTTACCTTTTTTCGCTTTGTGCCTTCTATTTGAGAAAAATACGCTAAACCCATAAGTTGAAACGTAGTCGTTGACACGCATTTGTTTTTTTTTTGTTTCTATTGCGACGAAAACTCAAATTAGCCATCGATAGTGCTATAGTTTATTTATTTATTTCTTAATGATTTTCTCTATAGCTCGAGTTGGATAGCTAAGTACCGGGTGGGTCAACTAAGAATGGCCGCCGGCTATATCTCAGAAACTACTAAATATAGAAACTTGAGAAAAAAAAATTATTATTAAAGCGGACATGAGAAAATTCTGGAAATTACTATCAAGTTCCTCATTTTGCCGCAAGGGGGCTCAATTGAAAATTATTTTTTAAAATTTTAAATTTCTCTGGAAATTCCCATATTAAGGTATAACTCTGATTGCATCATTGGAAAGCTTAGACAATTCTGCATCATTTTGGTTTAAGGCTCGTTGACGTACCGATCTTGATAAGAGTGGGGGAAGCTATTGAAAGTGTAAACATTAAAATCACTGTAACTTCTAAACGACTTATCCGATTTTACTAAATTTAAGCTTGTTTGGAAGGGAAAGGTAAGTATCTTCAATCGTCGTATCCAATGATACACAATAGTTTCTAATAAAATTGCTAGAGGGCGCAATTTGTAATAATAACAGTTTTTTTGATTTTATCCCGAAAATTCAAATCATACAGTATATTTATGACATCATAATCGGAAAGTAGATGAAATTTACAAGAAAATATGTGAAAACCGCAGTTTGATATCTTCGTTCGTTTCAGAGTTATTGCCAAAACAATAATTTTTAATACAAATTGCGCCCTTTAGCAATTTTATTGGAAACGATTGTGTACCATTGGCTATGACAATTAAAGGTACTTATATTTTTCTTCCAAACAAGCTTAAATTTAGGAAAATCGGATAAGTCGTTTAGAAGTTACAGCGATTTTAATGTTTACACATTCAATAGGCTTCTCCCACTCTTATAAAGTGAACGTGTAAACATTAAAATCGCTGTAACTTCTAAACGCCTCATCCGATTTTACTAAATTTAAGCTTGTTTGGAAGATAAAGGTAAGTAACTTTAATTGTCATATCCAATGGTACACAATCGTTTCTAATAAAATTGCTAGAGGGCGCAATCTGTATTAAAAATTATTGTTTTGGCAATAACTCTGAAACGAACAAAGATATCGAACTGCAATTTTCTTGTAAATTTCATCTACTTTCCGATTATGATGTCATAAGTATACCGTATGATTTCAATTTTCGGGATAAAATCAAAAAAACTGTTATTATTATAAATTGCACCCTCCAGCAATTTTATTAGAAACTATTGTGTATCATTGGATACGACGACTGAAGGTACTTACCTTTCCCTTACAAACCAGCTTAAATTTAGTAAAATCGGATAGGGCGTTTAGAAGTTACAGCAATTTTAATGTTTACACATTCAATAGCTTCCCCCACTCTTATCAAGGTCGGTACGTCAACGAGCCTTAAACCAAAATGATGCAGAATTGTCTAAGCTTTCCAAAGATGTAATCAGAGTTATACCTAAATATGGGGATTTTCGGAAAAATTTAAAATTAACAAAAATAATTTTTAATTGTGCCCCCTTGCGGCGAAATGAGGAACTTGAAAGTAATTTTCAGAGTTTTCTCATGATCGCTTTAATCATAATTTTTTTTTCCCAAGTTTCTATGTTTAGTAGTTTCTGAGATATAGCCGGCGGCCATTCTTAGTTGACCACCCGGTACATATATTATAAATATAATAAATGTTCAGGAAGCAAACTGAGTTTCATTTTATATATTAGGCCATTATTTATTATTATTCAAAAAACTTGAACAAGTGAAGTGCGTGTATCGTTGAGTTTTGCTTCCATTAAATGTGTCTTTAGATTGGTAATTAGTGATAAATAAAAGTCGAGTTTGGTATCGTTTTGATAACAAAAAAAACACCAATTCTTATGATATAAAACATTGTGGCTAAACCTCTTATGACAGCTTATAATTGGTAATATAAAGGCAATTTTTAAATATTTTAAACATCCATAAATTTATTATCTCTACCCAAAAACCATTAACTTTTTTGTTGATATGTTTGGAATTCCAATTTTAGTGTAGCGGAAATTACCAACTATATAGGCGTTAAGTTTTGGGCAGCTATGCAATAGTGCAGAACATTCAGCCTATAATCTGGTTTATTGATCCAAGTTTTAATTTCCCTAAATGGCGGATCGCTGTGAGTGTCCTTTTTGCGATCGCGATATTAAATCAAATCAACACTCATTAGAATGCAAAACCTGCTGCTGTTGGATACATAAGGGTTGCTCAGGACTCAGCACTACTGAGTTTAATAAGATATGGCAACAGTTTGAAAAGACCGAATCCCATGATTGGGAATGCAAAACGTGTAGGGCAAGCGGGGTAAAGCGGGTTTCCATGGGGCATTCCTCTGGCATTAGCGACCAGTCGAAATCTTCGACTTTCAATGGTTCCTTAAGATCAAGCGCTAATACAAGGAATAGCGCCCGCAAAACTCCCGCTACGGATGAGTCTATTCCTTCCATCACGGAAATTAAAAATCAAGTCACCACTCTCCAAAGTAAAAACAATGCCAGTAATAAAGAAGTTATTTCCTTAATTTCTAAAATGTTGTCCGTCATGGTGGATCAAAGAAGCGAAATACGCGACACTCTGCAAGAACTTCGGGAAATGTCTAGAGACAAAACTAACATTATTAATAGATTAGAAAATGAAGTTCTTACTTTGAAGCAAACCGTTGAAGAACTTCGAAAGCCCGTTGAAACCTTAAATGCTGGAGTTCCTGGAGAGATAGCCTGCGATAACGTCATCGAGGAGATGGAAGATCGAAAGCGCCGCGAGAAAAACCTAATGTTTTATAACATCGGTGAATCTACTTCCAATGACCCCAAAGTCCGCATCGAACATGACTCAGCAAAGGTTAGGGAAGTTCTACAGGGCATTGTGGATGATGGTGCAGTAGTCAAAATCATACGGGTTGGGAAGCGTGGAGAGAAACCAAGGCCTGCTAAAGCTATCATGACAAGTAATGCGAGTGTTATAAAAGTGCTGAAAAATAGGTCCAAAATAACCCATCGAGAAGTTAAAATTGGTCCTGATCAAACATATCTCCAAAGACAGCATCTCAAAAACTTGCAAGCCCAACTGCAAAATAGACTTAACAATGGTTAGAATAACTTAACCATCAAATACATTAAGGGTACACCAAGGATTGTCTCATCCACTTCAGTCCAGATTGAACAAAAAAACTAGCTTCGGCGGGTAAAGCTAATATGAGCATGTATTATCAGAACGTAAGGGGAATTAGGACAAAATTAAGAGAATTACAATTAAGCATGACTGACTGTGACTATGATATTGTAGTGTTCTCAGAGACCTGGTTAAATCAAGATATACATGATGCTGAGATTGGTATGAATGGGTATATAGTGTATAGAAAGGATAGGTCACAGTTGACCAGCCTTAAGTGTTGGGGTGGCGGCGTGTTGATTGCAGTGAGAAGCCATTTCCAATCCTTCCTAATCAATGATGAACAAAATAATGTAGAGCAATTATTTGTTTCTGTTTACAATGGCTCGGAAAAGTTGATCATAGGGGCAGTTTATCTGCCTCAACCTCTATCCGTCGATGTTTTCCAGGCCCATTGTTCTACTATTGATTCCATGCTGCAGAAATATCCGGACCAGAAACTGTGCTTGCTGGGCGACTACAACCTACCACATGTTAATTGGGTAAACGACGAACTGGGTGTGTATGCACCTCTCGATAATAGAGAAGTTGTTAGATCGCTTAGTGACTGCCTTGCCTATAACCAACTTTTTCAAGTTAATACCATTCAAAATGCCAATAATGTAATGTTAGACTTAGTATTTGCGCATGATAGGTCTGTCTCTGTAAATATTGCGCATGAGTGCTTACTTTCTTGTGATCGGCACCATCCTGCTTTAGCAGTTGACGTGCCTTGTTCAGTTAGGTCTGAAAATTTGCAGTATGATACTTACTCTTATGACTTTGGTAGGGCTGATTATATTAGTCTAAATAACTTTTATCATTCAATTGATTGGGACAATGTTATAGGATCCGCCGGAGACGTGAATGAAGCGAAAAGCATTTTTGATGAGTTATTGTATTGTGGAATTAGCCAGTTTGTTCCTGTTTACCGTTTAAAAAACCCAAAGTTCCCGAAATGGTTTTCAAATGAGCTCAAAAACCTAGTATTTGAAAAGAAAAAATATCACAAAAAATATAAACAAACTAAATTGTGGTGCCACTATGAAAGGTTTTCCCTCTTGAGATCGCAGTGTAATATTTTAAAGCATACTTGTTATCTTAATTATGTACAGAACGTTGAAAACGATTTAAATGATAACGTAAAAAAATTCTGGAGTTTTGTGACCTCAAAGAGGGAGAGCGGTGGTATCCCGAGTTGTGTGCATTTGGACGGGCAGACGGGAACTGATGGGCAGTCAATAGTGGAAGTGTTTAGGACGCATTTTCAAGGTGTATATAAACTTGATGTTGACCATAACAACTCCACAGGTCACACTAATAACAGCGATTTGCACTTGAATTTCGTTTCAGTCACGTTGGGAGAGGTCTTTGAAAATATTCTAAATCTGAATCAAAATAAAGGACCAGGTCCTGATGGTATAACTCCAAAATTCTTTATCAACTGTATTTATTCTCTGTCAAAGCCTTTATACTTGCTTTTTAAACTTTCACTTGACAGTGGTGTTTTTCCTGAACAGTGGAAATACGCTTTTATTACTCCTGTGTTTAAGTCTGGTAACAGGTCAGATGCTAAAGATTACAGACCGATTTCTATTTTGAGTTCAATCCCAAAGCTTTTTGAAAAGATAGTATGTAATCATATTAAGAATTCAGTAATGTTTTCTATTGCTCAGGAACAGCACGGCTTCTGTAGAGGTAGATCAACGGCTACAAATATGATGATTTTTACTCAAACGGTGTTGGAAGCCTTGGAAAATGGATACCAAGTTGATGCTGTCTATACAGACTTTAGCAAGGCGTTTGACTCTGTGAATCATCATATTCTGGCAAATAAACTGGAGTGCTTTGGTTTTTCTGGAACTTTACTTAAGTGGTTAATATCTTATATAAGTAATAGAAAACAGTTTGTAAAAGTGAAGGGTTTTGTTTCACAGGAGATATCCGTTACATCTGGCGTACCACAGGGCAGTCATTTGGGTCCTTACTTATTTATAATCTTTATCAACGATTTAATGTTGGAAATTTTATTTTCACATCGTTTGTGCTTTGCTGATGACTTAAAATTGTTTGCTGTTGTTAAGTCAGTTTATGATGCTTTGAGGATCCAAGAGGACTTAAACAGAGTGTATGAGTGGTGTGTTAGAAATAAAATGGACTTAAACGTTAAAAAATGTAAAATAATTACTTTTCATCGCACAATGCAGCCACTTAACTATGATTATAAATTAAATGATTGCATCTTGGAAAGAGTTACCACTCTGTGTGACTTAGGTGTTCACTTGGATGTTAAGTTAGATTTCCATATTCACTATGAATATATTGTAAATAAATCATTAAAGTTATTGGGCTTCATGTGTAGAAATACTAGAGATTTCCAAAATATGGACAGCTTGAATACGATTTACAAAACTCTTGTTAGATCATGTTTGGAATACCTTTCTTGTGTGTGGTCACCGTCATATTTAATACACATTCAAAATATCGAAAAGGTACAAAAAAAATTTATTAGATTTATTGCATACAAGTTTAGATTGCCTGTTGACTCCTATGATGGTCTAAGGCGGAGACTGAGTTTGGACTTGCTTTCTGAACGCAGAATCAAATTTGACATATATTTTTTGTTTAAAATAGTAAATGGAATAATTGAATGCCCAGATCTATTACATCGAGTTAACTTTCGAGTTCCACCTAGGGACACACGAAATCACTTTCTTTTTGCACTTGACCACCATAGATGCAACTACGGTAAATCTTCTCCCATACCGAGAATCGTTAATAATGGGAACAAAATTAGTATTGACTTTTTTAACTCTTCCCTCACTTCTTTTAAGAGAAATGTTTCCAAACTTACACTGTAAGAATTATATTCTTGTTTTATTATGGGAGAGCTAATTTAAAATTAAGTTATCTTGTTTTGTTTTTTTTAACTGTTATAATAATTATTACTTACTATTAGTTTGTTAAGTAAAAATTGTAATTGGGTTTTGCCCGTCGATAAATAAATAAATAAATAAATTTGTAAAATCTCTAATCGACAAAATAATCAAAATTTACTTTTTTCGCTAAGTTCATCAGATTTTTGATAGGGAATGTATTGCCATCTTTAAAAAAACCATAATTTCTTCTTTGCTATATAAAATCGGTTAAAGGGTTACCTATCGGTTATTTGCAAAACTCTTTCTTTACATTAACGGGTTATTTGCAAAACTGCCTATTTTCTCGCCAGCCAATAGGCTCTCTCCGCTTCGGCATATGTGACTAACCGAAGTGGATAGTGCACGGAGGGGATTATTTACATATGAAATCATTTAAGTTTTTTCGGAAAAAAAAGAAAAAACTAAAAGTCTTTCTCCACAAATTTTAATAGAACAGGTCTCTACATGTTTCGAACGTAGAACATTCACCATCAGGAGAAGTATATTTAATGCTGATGGTTTTAGCAGAAGAGAAAATGGTGTAGAACCTTAATGGAGCCTTTATGGAATTAAAAAATTGATGTGTAGAAGCTCCATTAACGTTCTACACCATTTTCTCTTCTGCTAAAACCATCAGCATTAAGTAAATTTCCTGTCTTCTGATCTTGAATGTTTCTACGTTCGAAACATGTAGAAACACCTAAAGAATATTTATTCTAATAAATTTTGGGGAGGAAGACTTTTAGTTTTTTTTTTCTTTTCCATGCTCTCCACTTTAAGCATGGACCATATTTTCAAATTAAGTTTTTTCGTTTCTATACTAATTTTTGTTTGTGTTCAAAAAATATTTTTAATGTTACAAGTTGGTTAATAAATTTAATTAATGTTTAATTTCACTGTGTTTACCTTTTTCTTTTCAAAACTCTCTATTTGCAATAAACATATTTTTTTTTCTGAAAACCTATAGGGGATTCGTATTTATGATTATCATATTTATTAGTCATGCATATTAATGTATTGGAAAAAAAAATTGAACCGAAAAAATTATTTGCGTTCAAGCTACAAAGTTTTTTGTTGCTCCTGAAAAGTAAACCAAATAGCAAAGAGCGAGGTTTGCAAATAATGGCCTCCTATAAAAGTCATTTTAATGAGAAATTTTTTGTTTAACACAGGGTCTTAATGTTTTTATAACTTATTATTATTATACAACGCATGGCTTGATTCTGTTTTTTTGAAGTATACTTTTCTCTGTCATGTTCAACAAAAAGAGTATAGATGTAAATCTTGTGGTTCTTAATTTGTATAGCATTAAAGTTACTTTTAATTAAAAGAAAAAGAAAATATAGTGGCATATCGGACAAGTGTTGGTGTTGGTTCCGTGGGATGGCGCTAAGGTGTATTGAGGGCTGCCTTGATTCTACAAGTAGGCTTTTAGTACATTTTTCCGTCGTTCTTGGAATTGCTTGGGTTATGGCTGCCCGTCGAGTCCTAACAAGGACGAAACGGCCGTCGTGGTCTACCCGCCCCAGGGTATCCATTGAACTTGGATCCCTGTGTATTCCAATATAAAAAATAGTTACACACTTGTCCGATATGCCACTATATTTTCTTTTTCTTTTAATTATTTTCGCGGACACTATATCATCTTTTAAACAAGTGTATATTTTCTTTTTCTTTTAATTATTTTCGCGGACACTATATCATCTTTTAAACATTTTTATGGTTACTTTTAATTATAATAAATCTAGTTTTTTCTTAATTTAGATTTAACCCATTTTGTGCACAGCACATATACAGCACTCCTAGCTCTTCATTTATGATTTCCACAACTAAATCAACGTCTTGACCCACTAAATACAGTACTGAGTCGTCAGCGAACAGTTGAATTTTACACCTCTTTACGTCTCTGATGATGTCATTGATGTAAATATTAAACAGATTAGGGCCTAACACTGTCCCTTGGGGAACGTCAACACCTTCCCTTTTGGCACTGATGTATTTTATTTATTATTATTTAAAAATTTTGTTTGATTGAGTACGATTCAATAGATAGTTTTTAAACTATTTAAGCACAACCTTTTAATTACCAAATTTTTTAAATTTTTCTAGGAGTATATACACCTGTCTATATTTGATTGCAAAAATCTAAAAAGGCCACTCCTACGATCTTTTTTCGCTTATAGCACTTTTCCAACAGTTTAAAGTGCATATTTTTACTCAATATTCTTACGGAAGCCCGCTTGGTAGTAAAGTTAGTGATGGGGAAGGGGGACACTGATGCATTATTTAGGAACTCCAGGCTATAAGGTTTATTCGATCGGTCGGTTCCTATTTTAATCTCTGTAGACTGTAGAGCGTTTATTAATCCGGGCATATGACGCTAGCTGTTAAGAGCGGAGGCGCACTAGGCGATCAAAGTCGCGCGATCATGGCCGTTAGGCCACTATAGTAGATTTCACCTTAGTTTTTAATGCTTTGACGTCTCTCTTGTCAAACACATTAGCCAACACGTGATTTTAAAATCCCTAATTCTATAAACGGCTTTCAGGCACGGGCATTGGCTAGATTAACAAGAGATGGATATATAACTGACCGTATAGTTACATGTACATGACGAAGGTGCACACTACACAGTTCAATACGTTGCCCTTCAATGAGCTCAAACTCGTCAAAAGCACAGCATCGCTCGTATATGCCGTTAGTATGTGCATCTTTGTCTTACGCATTTGCTCTCGCATATCTCTTTTCGTACTTCATTAATTCGATTGTCTCGTCGCGTTCTTTAAATATCACAGAGCCTCATTGGGACACACCGCGCACCGCGTGCATTCTACTGTTAATTCTTGATCGTTCGTGTTATTGTTTTTGGTATTTTTCAGACAGCATTTTGTTTATATTTTGTGCGTATTAGACTTTTTGGTTTTAATCTGCCGGACTGTGTGTATCTGTGACGTGTTTCTTTTTATGAAAAAGTAAGTAAATAACTATTAGTGTCTCGGACGCTGACGACGACATCGACAGCTTGTCAGATGAAGACCAAAAATAATAGGGAACTTGCAACAAAATTAAATTTAAAAACCACAGTGAACCATTATGCTAAAATAAGTTTTACATACAGTTGTATTGAAGAGTGCTTGAGGTACCTGTTCTGCAAACGCATGGACAAAAATCTTTTTTTCTAGTATCTACTTACATTATTTTTTCTTTATTCATTAAAAAAAAATACCTGATTCGATAACATTACAAACTTTTGTTGTTTTATTATAAACCAACGAAAAGTTAGACCTATTGTAAACTTCAAACTCTTTAGAACCTAGTCTAAAGAAAAAAATATCTACCCGTGAATAAGAAAATAAAAAAGTAAACAATAAGCTATTAAATATAATATATAGATTTTTTCAACTTAACACTGCATGGTCTAAAATCAAATTAAAAAACAAAATAATTCTTTAATAAAAAACGTAGATTCACGACTGCCCCTTGTATATTTTTTATTGTACTAAATTAAGAGTGTGTTTTTACCAAAATAACAGCACTTTATTATATTATGAATAAAAATTAAATCAAATTGTTTTTCTGATATTCTATCCTATTTCCATTCCCCTTCAGTGTTTTTTTTTTGAAATATCTTAAAAATTGCTTAGGTAATTCTCGTTTCCATCCATAATTACAACTACAAATAAATTGACCCATGTTCACTCATAATTTTTAAGTCCGGCCCTGACCAATCCTTAAGTTCTGTAAAAAGAAATGTTATAAATGACATGTGTCAGCGGCGGCCATTAAAAACTAAGGTGAAGTTCACTATACAATGTATTAGTGCGAGCAACAGCGACCAGTTTTATAATATAATATTTTCTGGCCGTACTACTCTGGCCGCTTAGTGCGCCTCGGCTCTTTAAGGCTACCGCGTGTATTACTAATATAATAAGCTAATTCTTGGTTAAACTACTGTCTACAACAGACTATAAAAGTGTTATTTAATAAAAAATGATCGTAAAAAAATTCTTTTCAGAAATGTTGTTAAGTTAGGCCTGTTATAGAAACCGTTCGGTCATAAATTATGGTCATAACAGAAAATTGAAGATTTGGCACTAAAAACATTTTTATAGTGTTGGTTTATCTAAGTTACCTATAAAAAGATCCCTTAAGTGTGAAAATGAAAATTTTATTGCCTTTTGTGTTTTTATAGATGAATATTCTTTCTTTACGACTGGTCATTGGCATTATCAAATAAACAAAATATGTTTTGCGTATTAAAAAAGTTTTATAAAGAAATAGACTCAAAGCGACATTAGTTAGTGCAGTGGCGGCTCGTGATTATTTTAAATGGGGTTATTTAGTATTCTAAGCAAATACGAAAAGCGCCGCAGGGTGTCACATTTATAAAATAATTTTTTAGCCTATTACAATTTTTTGATACCTAGTAAAAGAATTATAAAAATTTAGTAACTTTAAGGGTAAACTTTTTCTTAAAACAAAGCGTTTCAATAGATAAAAGTTCCCAGATCAGCAGCGGCCCAAAGCAAGCTCACGCGTCATATTATTTTCTTCCGATTTTGGTGTTTTTTAAGGGTTTCTGTGGTTGTTTTTTGTGTAGTGTCTGTTTTAGACCTTTTTATGGATTTTATATATTTTAGAGATTAAATTTTCTTGGTGTTTATTATTTAAGTTTAATGGTGAGTACCAACACCATTTTGGTTAACTCATCTAGTATTAATAATATTTTTAAGTTTAGATGATTATGGATCATGATTATTGTGTGCTCAATAAATATTGATATGGCCGAAAAAAATAAGGTAATGTACACCAATTATTTTAATGCCTTGTGTATAAACTCGGGTTCAATTACTTTTACCGGTATTTTTAATGGAAAATGTCCATGCATGGCTATACACATTCTATAATAATATAACAAGTTAGGAAATGAAATTAAAAGGTGTAATTTAAAACTATTTGTAAAAAAATTAAAGAATCAAATTTTATTTAAAAAAGTCTAATAAAATAGTCTTTCTAGATTGTAATTACCTATCTATCAAGAGAGAAGAAAAAATTAAAAATTTGAAATGTAATTAAATAGTTCAATGAACTAATAAAAATTTGTTTATTATTATTATTATTATTATATTATAAGAGTAGTTGTTACTTTTAAAACATTGCAGTTATAAATTATTACGTTATGCGATTATTTTATGTTAATTTCTTTTATCGAAAATAGTTTTAATCTGTGCAAAAAAATTTAAAAGAGGACTTTCGTGTAATTTGAATTGCTTAATAGTTTGGTAAGTAGTTTAATTTTTTTATTCTTATTGTCCCGGCGACATGCGATAAAGTGGTTTATAGGTACTTTTTTTCTCGAAATCCAAGCAAAATATAAAAATAACTCAAGAGTTGCTTAATTCAAAAAATATATAATTTTTAAAAAAGTCAGTGGCGCGCAATTTTTTTGTCAAAAATATTAGTTGGACTGTCTTCCGGGGCGCCACTGGACTACATAATTTTAATCTAATTGAGGCTAAATTATCCTCTTGTTATTATAAACAGAACTGCCAAATTTCAACAAAATCGAATAAAAGAGTATTGAGATATTTACGAACTTATGTTTTTTTTTGTAGTTTGACACCCTGTATTGTAAAAACTATGCATTTTCGGACCCATGTTTATATAAACTTTTCTTCTTAAAATCACTTAAAGAAGCACCCCTTGGAGTTTAACCACATACATAAATAACGCCCTGTATACAGACTATGTCAGGCTTTTATTAGAGTTAAAAGTGGCAATTGAAAATTAATTCACACGAAAACTCGACTTTTAAAAGATTGCAGCAAAGATTTAATATTATGTTGCCAAACTTAATACAAACATTTTTGGCTATAGTTAAAATTTAAAAAAGGAAAAATAAAAAAATTTCATACATTTTTGGTGCTAATTTTTTACGAAACTCGGATAAAATTAGCCGCAACTCAAACCTTTAGCAAACTTTATTACAAACAACCTGTAGAAATCTTCACCTTACAAACTTACTGAAGCTTTTGAAAGCCACTGTTTCTAATTAATAATAATAACCACTAACTAGATGATGATAAACTATTAAATTGCGAAAGTAATTATTGGAAGATAAATTAATTAAGTAATGATACGGAAGTTTCAATTACTATTAAGTAATTTTAGCAGTGAAATAAGTTTGCGAGAGAATTGAATTGTTGCTATGAATTAAACCAAATGCAATAGAAAATTGCCAATTTTAATAAGTTTTCTTAATTTCCTAATAGGTTATATAGGCTCGTACATTTAAGCTTCTAACTTCTTTAATAACAGAAGTGAAGATAAAGTGACTTACCTATTATGCTTAATAAAAAGTTTATAGTGGACATTATAAAAGCATCAAATGGTTGCGAACGTATAGCAAAAAATAAGGCAGCTCAACACACTCTTTAATTGAAAAAGGGTTTAAAATTCGGCAATTGAGAAAATGTTTATCGGTCATTCACAGAAACTAATCTTAAAATAAAAAATAAATTTTTTAAGTTTTGTGAAAAAGCTTCAAAGCACAGCCTTCAAGCCATATATACCAGATTGCTTAGATTTTAAAGCATTCAAAGATTCCATGATTCATAATTTAACTGGTTAGCTGTGTGGGCCACTATACTTAACACATACATAAAAATAATAGATGTTGCCAAACTTACTGTTAAATCACATATTATTAGATTCATGATATTAATAAACTACATGTTTTACAAGTAAAATAATTGCAAGCCAATAAGATACTATTATATGTATAGGTAGAACACGTGTATGTTTTGTTGGTAAATAAAATAAATATGTGGTATTTCCTAACAGGTCTTTGTATTTACTACATACTTATTTTAGTCCCATGGTGACAAAATCTAGAAAGATAACGGCAACGTCGCTTCCCTTTTTCACCTTTCGGCCATCTTCCCATCTTAGGTAGCAACGGAAACCGCTGTTAGGTTAGGTTTAGTGTTAGTTAGTAACGAACTTATGTTTGCGGTAAAATTCTTGATTTTTTTCCAATCTTGTCTTGAAGTTTATTTTAATTTTTCCATTAGTACATAACAACAATTAAAATTTAGAAGATCACATGACTTAATTTTAATTGACAATTAACTTTCTATCAAATGTCGTTTTTATATCATAATTTCAACCTCGACATCAAGTTAAGTGATATCTGATCGCTCGGAAATCGGCAACCATTGCAATACCTCGCGAAGTCGGAATTTTTACGCTCTCTTTCTCTTTTGTATTTGTTTCATATGACAAATGTTTGATGCAAGCATTGCAAGCAAACAGGCTATTCATGAATAAATGGTTTGGTCTATTCTATACGAGATCTTTGCTTTAAGCCCATATTTACATACATTTACTCCCCTGACATTAAATACATTAAGCTTCACTAAACTTGTCCCTTTAGTCAAAAAGCTCAGGCGATGAGAAACCCACCAAGAGAAGCGAACCTCATTAAATCTAGAACATCAATTTGCTTAGTTTAATATGGATCACACAATATGTTATTTAAATATTGATCTTTCATATTATGCTAGGTAAACATTTCCCAAAACCGCTTATGATGTGGGTAAAATTTCGATTTTATGTAAAACAATCTTTATGTAAAACAACATTTTTATCTTTATGTCAATACAAAAGCCAATACTGCAATATAGGTTATAACAGACTTTCTACAAGAACGAGGTATTAAAACCTCGATTAGGATACAATCGCTCTGACTTCACCCCATCGGCATCGCGTGTATTATATATTTAAACAATAAGCTAGGATTAGTTGATTAGTTACCAGTTGTTAGAAAATAGCAGTTGTTAGTTGTCATCTTTTTATGTCAAGAACATCTAAAAATAAGTGTTTTGTTTTGTCAGAACATAAATTAATAACATCAGTTTATTTATTTTTTAAATTATTTATTAAAGATTATGTTTTAGGGGAACAAAATACTACTACAGAAAGTAATATTTAAATTTCAGGACCGTATTTAAAAATTTTGATCTGATGGTGATATCTGAAAACCGAAACGTCGTTTTTTATAATTTTAAATGCGTCGTAATAAAGTGCCTGTATTAAGTGCTTTCTGTTTCTTAATATGTTTATAAAGTCACAACAAAACCAAAACGAAAAATGAAGATTTTGGTTTTCTTCCGGTATCTCAGGAAGTTAACGGAATTTACTTAATTTCTTACTGGCATTAACGCATGCTCGAAATTATCCAACTTTGCCCTAATTTAACCTTTGCTGTAATATATATATATGTCGTAGGCTAATTACAAATTTAGTCGTTTTATAAAACGCCTAGTCGTTTTATAAATGACTAGGTATATTGTAAAATAAAGAATAAATACTGAATTTTTACAATTTGACTGAACTTTTTAGACGTTTCATAAAACGCCGAATTGCTCTTAGGCTCATTGCAAACGGTTCTTCATTCTCGTTTGTTTTAGGATATGACTGATTATAGCTAGTCGTTTTGTAAAAGACTGAAAAGTACTTAGGCATTTTATAAAACACCGATTTGTATTGTTGCTTGATCGTATAATATTTCAAACAAATAAATAGTAAGTTGGACACTTTGTTTTTGTCATAACATCATAAAAGAAATTAATGGGTAACTCTTACAACATGTTCCGACATTCGCTTCATAAATTTAGGTATATATTTACATAATGTAATCTAACATAATTTAAAAGTAATACTATTTTACTTATTTGAACACGGTCCGCTTGAATGATGTTTACTATTGCATTTCAAGTGAGCCTTAAAACAAAAACACTAATTAGTGCAACTGCATTTTGCTTGCTTTGCAGAAACATTATTTGAGTCACTGCCCTCCAAATTTATAAAAAATTGTTAAGGCTTCTCTCAAAGGAATAATTTTTCCTTCCAAAACCTGAATTGATTCGGGATATTCAAGACCAACAATTTTGTCCCTTTAAAAATCATCGATTCAAAATTCCGTGCTTAGTACCTACCAATTTGATATACTCCATTTTTTATTTCTACGATAGTTCCCAATATATTTTTATGGCCTAGTGGTCCCCTATCGAATGTAGGTACTTCAACCGTAATATTCTGACCCAGAAATAGAGGTTTCAACTTTTGGTTGGTATTTTGAAGCGTTTCAAATGAATTAATTGTTAAATTTTCTTCTTCCTCGGTCATGTTTTCTTCTTCGCTTATAATATAAGTTAATACCTTTTCTAAGTATTCTTCGGTTGTTACTTTTTTAACTGTTTCTGTTGGTAAATTACGTAGCGAATGTCGGAAGATGTGTTGTAAGAGTTACCCATTAATTTATGATATTATGACAAAAATAAAGTGTTTAACTTACTATCTATTTGTTTGAACTATTATACGATCAAGCAACAATATAAATCGGTGTTTTATAAGTCTTTTACAAAACGACTAGTTATAATCAGTCATATCCTAAAACAAACGAGATTGAAGAATCGTTTACAATGAGCCTGAGAGCAATTCGGCGTTTTATGAAACGCCTAAAAAGTTCAGTCGAATTGTAAAAATTCAGTATTTATTCTTCATTTTACAATACACCTAGTTATTTATAAAACGACTATATAGGCGTTTTATAAAGCGACTGAACTTGTAATTAGCCTACGACATATAATATATAGTTTACGAAATCCCAATGATGAATATCGAATTTGGGACACCCTGTATGCCTATAAAACTATTTTTATTATTAAAATTGGCGTATTTGCTTGTGGATTTATTGTGTGTTATAAATTCTTTCCAGCGATAAAAATAAGAACCATTTTTAAGTTGGTAAAGGTAAAACTGTAAAATATTGTAGTGAAAAATCACTGTTAAAATTTTTAATTTGATCGTAATTTCTTTATACCAATATGTGTTAGACAAAGAGCCCAAAGCGAGTCTCAGACAGAGAAATTTGTATTCAATAGAAAGTTCTTAAAGCAAATTTTCAACCCCTATCCCAACCCTCTGGGGTAATATTATTCGGGTTTCTGACTTTTCTCTGTAAGCAAGGGTAGCATGTATAAATGTACTAGATATTAAATCGCTATCTCATTCCGAAGGGTTAGAATTGCAAAACACACAAAATACTTCTTTAATTGAACAAGAACTTTTTTCTTTTGAAATGACGTTTGTAACATAAAAAACATTTTTTTATAGTTCTATTTCATGTGAAATCTATTTCGATACCGTTTTCAGTATCGTAATAGGCTTTATTATGAAACAGTTAAAATATTTTTTAAACGATGGCTTTAATATTATAATTAAATATTATGGGAAAGAAAGAAAAAACTTAAAGTCTTCCTCGACAAAATTTAATAGAATAAAAATTCTCTAGGGGTCTCTACATGTTTTAAACGTAGAATCATCATCAGGAGACAGAAAATTTATTTAGTGCTGATGGTTTTAGCATGGTCTAGAACCTTAATGGAGCTTTTATGGAATTAAAAAATTAATGTGTAGAAGAGACATAATATGAAGAAAATTGATAAAGGTTAAACCATACTGAGTATGTTAAAAAAAGTTATTAATGGGGGTCTAAACCAACAAAATAAACTGGGGAAGAAAAAAAAACCTTCCTAAAAAGAAGGCGTCAAAGATTATTAAAATTTTTTTATAAAACTTTTCAAGGGTATGTCAGTAAGACATTATAAGGATAAAATTGTCATATTATGAAGATATCACAATAAAATTACATAAAATAAGTTTACTGACCTTTAATCCTCAGTACCCCACAAGACACTTTTTGCAATGCGTATAAGTACACAACATTTTAAAATGTTTTCGTTAATCTTTTTCTTGTTAATCTTCTTGTTGGTTAATATTTTTTCAAAATTTATTAATTTCTTAATAAAAATATCTTAAATATTTAGATTAAAATGGCTCTAATAAATTTTCCGTAAACCACATTATGTGATTAATGGCAACCGGCTTCTCGCTTTCAAACACTTCTTTTCGAAGTCAAATTGAAATTATTTTTCCGGAAAATATAAATTGATGGAAAAGTAACTTTTACTAAAATAGTCTGTAAGACTATTTGACATTTTAGTATGCATGATTGATTTCCCAGCAATTAAAAATGTTGCTATTTTATTCATTAAAAATATTCGTTATGTTAAATTATATATTAGATGGGATGTCCTGGAATGTCGAATCGATAACTAAAAATAAAGGAACGTGTGTACTACCTAAATGTAGTAAATATGGCGATCAGCCGAAAGGATGAAGCGCATTACGACTTCTAGCGTCGATTCCAGACACCTGTAAAGCATACCAGCCTTGTTTGCACAAATTTGTATTAATTTTCTTTCAAAATAAAAATATTTTCAGTTTCTTTCAATATCTTCCCGTTTTTAACATCCATTAAGATAATAATAGGCAAAGAAAAGTAGGTATTGATACAATTATTTAATTAATCTTGGATAAGTGTTTGAATTTAAAATGCCTTCTCCTGAAAAATATCTATTTTTGACTTACCTATACTTATTTGCTTGCCCACCAGAAATTTATTACTTACCTCCCTAACCTACAAATTTTGTTTTTGTTCCAGTTGCTATTTAAACTTTTGAAATATAAAAATAAATCTTGGACTAAAAAAAAACGACGGCCGTTCGAAAAGAAAAATCCAAACTTATAGAATTAAAGATTTAAATCTTTTAAATTTATATTAATTGGAACTTTAAGCGCTCGATGTAATTCGGAATAAATGAACGAAAGGATCAGAACTCTTTCAGTAGTTTGTAATTAAATTTGTAAAATCCAATTAAATATAAACAAAGGTTTAAATGTCTCAGGTAGAAAAATTTCATTGCACCCATTTTGTTTTTAAATTCTTTTTTATTTGCACTATTAGTGGATTGAGGTCATTGTCAAAAGAAAAACGGAATAAATATTAATCAACCTTATTAGAGTAGGCGCAGGTATATTTGGGGAAAGACGCAGAATGGACATCAGCATCCCCCTGGGAAACTATGCCACAGTATATTAAGCAGAAAGTCACGCAGTGTACAAACGGATTTGGAAAATGGCTATCTCGACCAAAAGATACATATTCTATCAGACAGCCAAGCTGCTATCCTTAAGGATCTGATCTTCCACCGATTTACATCAAAGGTGACAATTGAGTGCCTTTATGACCTAAACGCCCTGGCAGCCAGGAGCAACAAGGTTGAACTCTTGTGGGTCTAGCCACACAGGGCAATCAAAAAGCAGATTAACTGGAGAGAGCCGAATCTGCCCAAAATTTTAGGGGCCCGGAACCCGCCTTTGGAATATTAAAGCAGCAACTAAATCAACAGTAGACAGGTTGGCCCAAAAACAACGTCTATCTCGATGACTATCAACTGAAATGCTACTTCTAACGCTTACCCAGTTAAAACTAGTGATTGGCTTGTTAATAGGCCTTTAAATGTCACTTAAAAAATACCATTAACAAATGGTAATCTACAATGGAACCACTAAATGCAGACTTTGCGGTGAAGAGGACAAACCTTTTATATCATATACAGCTGCGAAGCAATAACCCGCAAAACTACGATAACCTCTCGCATGATAAACTTGGTAGAAAACTATTGTAGGTACCTTATATCGTGTGAGCAAAAATTATTTGCAACAAAAAAGGCTTGGATTAAAAAACGTAGGGCTTGGTTTAGATCACAATGATAATATGGGGAAGATATACCTAACCAAATCTAGGTTAAAATTTTGTGAAATGCATATTATGACATGATATGCCAAACTAATGAATAATAAAATAAGTAGAAAAATACAAATTTAATTTTATTGTTTACAAAATTATAATACTTGCACTTTATTAGGAAATAAATTTAGCTGCTTCTTAAGAATAGTTCTGCATGTTCCATAAGATCTTCTCATTTCTTGGGACAGGCGTCTTATACAATTTGTGGGCGTATTTTGCATTATATCACGAACGTTTGCAACAAGTTCTTCTGTTCTTACAGATGGTCTTCCTGCTCCTTTTTTGTGTTGTATAGAACCTGTTTCCCTAAACACAGCCACGGTTCTTTCCAGGCAATGATAAAAATCCCCAGCAATAAAAGCAACGTTAGGAAAATGTTCGTGAAAATCGTCCATGCACAAACCCGGATTGTATTACCACTCACAATTTACTCTAACCCAGTTTCTAAAATACGCTTCAACCATGAATGTTTAGTGCTGTTCCGTAAAGCCCATTGTGTGAATTGTTCAAGAAATTGGAAAAATTAGCGATAAATCAAATTACTTGTAACGACTGTCAAAGATGACGGAATAACTGTTTGATTGTTAATTCAGGTAGTTACTGACACCCAACAGGTATTAAGCTCTACGGCTAAGCATTACATTCTTTGATGCAAGGCCCTCTTTGATGCAAATAATTTTTGCTCGCACGGTAGAATGAACAAGCCTTTTCTAACGAGACTGGGACGCACAAGTAGCCAGAAGGCTGCACTGTAAGAAGCTTGGACTATACAGTATATACACCCGGCTCCCGCCTTTAACCGACCAACCAATCAACTTTATTAAAAACCATTCCGAAGTCCATACCTTATATCACAGATATACTCAAGCAATATAATATGCTGTGCTTATGATATTACCTAACGCTGTGGTATGAATGACTACCCTATACTGATGAGAACAAAAAGGTTCAAAACCAACTTCTTTTTCTTGGTAGTACTTACCATGCAATCGGAATCAGTATTTTTTCTAATTTTTTAACTGTTTTTTTTTTGCATTTCAGCTTTATTGCAGTGATAATACACATCTCATAGCATCATTACAACCACCTTATAAAAAATTTGTAAAAATATCAATTGAATTTCTTATAGGAATGCTTTTTAATATTTTTGCACTAGTTATTTCTAAAAATGTTGTTTATATCTACGTCCCTGATTTTGTTTACAGCGGTTTATTGTGCTTTTCACTTCGAAGCTTTTAAAATGCTTGAAGAGTCAAACTTTTATTACATTTTTAAAGTTTTAACTCTGCCAGCGCCAACTTTAATACTTATGGTTATTTCAAAGCACGATGTTTTTTTTAATTTATTTGGTTCGGCGTTATATTAAAATGCAATTTCGAGAAAAAATTATCTCAAACTGCTTTTAGGTATATGATGTTAGATTCTTGAGTTTACAACCGACCAAAAAATAGGCACTTTGTAGTTAATTTTTTTTTAACCGAAAAATAATTCTTTAGCGGACTAGACCGGAAAGTAACAAAATTGGCACCTTTTTTTCGCTTTCCGCTTCCCATTTGACATGAATAAGCTAAACTTGTGTAAGAATATAAGCGAAAGTAGGCTTTGACATGCGTTTGTTTTCTTGCTTCCTTAGCAACGAACTGTTAAATTACCTATTTGATCGTATGTTATTGTTATTGACTTAATACTATAGTCAAATTCCGTGTTTTTATTTGTTGCTACTTACGCAAATCATTTATAGTATAGCATGTCACAAATAAATAATATAGTTATTATAACAAATATATTAATAATAATAAATTATTGTATAAAACAAATTTTTAAACAGATTAAAAAAAATTAGGAGACACAATAAACTAGTAATTTTATACATTATGTAAAGCATCCAATGCTTACCAATTCAATGTGTGAAAGCAGTGGTCTAGTAAATTTTTTTATCGGGCACCATCGAGGGCTCGGTACCGTCCTGCGTAGGATCTTATTATATACATTACAGTTAAGAGAGTTGTGTTTAGATTTATCTATATCTTTTATTTTTACTTTTATTGACTTTTAATTACATTTTGTGGCCACCTACAATTATTCATTTGACCAAAAATGTACAGGTTAAAAGTTTTTTTATTTTTGAGGAGCTTATGTAACTTTACCAGCGCTAATTCCAGTATGTTTTCAAGTGACAAATATTATTATCATTTTCTTATAGCACTGTCGTCCGTGTCGTCTCCATCTCCATGAATTCCGTGGCGAGTGACCTTACTATATCAGCTGGATTTATTCGATGATGATTTTGCATTTGCACGGATTTTCTTTAAAGCACATTAAATAATAAGTGCATCTCCCTTGTATATTTTAATTCCTGGATTAGTTTTTCAAGTTTTATAGTAAAAATGCCATATTATTGTTTCGTTCTTGGATGCAAGTGCAACTATATAAAGGACTGTCAAAATATTTCTTTTTTAACTTTTAAAAAAACAATACTTATATAAATTACAGAAAAGTAGGTTGATATTCTATGAAATAATTTGGATATTCGTAAATACAAAGTTTATATGGGTGAAAAGGTCTTAAAGAGAGGTTTTTAAACCCTGATTAAAAACCACACCAAAGATTTTAGAAAAATTCGATTTGATTCATTATCCATTTTCTATTTTGGGGTGTAATTTTAATGAAACTATATTAACACACATTATAATTTATATTACCTATATTATTGGCTAACCATCCAAAAGAAAAGACTTGTGGCCACCACTATATTTCTACACTAGCTTATTCCTGAGTCGCTCAACAAAAAACATTAACTGAATAATTCAGATTTGACCTCCTTTATCACCAAGTCCAAAAATACCGACATCGATAAAAAAAAGATTGCCCATAAAGGCCAGAGTATTCTGTTTTACTTACTCCTCCTTAAATTTCAGAAGGCCTTGGTGGTAAAGATACAAACCAACTGTATAGCCGAAAAGCAAACCAAAATGGCAGTTGATTTTGATAGTCTGACGTCATGATTTGACAAACAAAACTAACCTAAATAAAATATACTGTTGTTAACGCCATTTCATAAAACTAACCTCAAAATAATAAATTAATAAATAAACGGATGTCAACGACTTGGTGCCGCTGTTTCAGGTTGACCTCACCCCTCGAAGACGCTCCGACATCTGTCAAAGGAGAGACTAGTATATGTTTTCTTACTCACTCCTTTAAAATCGAAAATGTTCAAAAATAAGTTAGGAAATAGTTACATTGAATACTGATCTAGATTACGAAGTAAATTCAATTCCAGTTGATATAAGCGAAGCAGCTGCTGAGACTTCAATAAAAATGGAACGATTCTTATTGTTAAAATATGTAGGTAAGAGATTTGGTTAAAATAGAAACATGTTTAAAAATGCTGAACGAAAACCTTCGGCACAGTTGAGAGTAATGATGAGGAAGAAACTGTTAGAACATTTATTTAAATTATCATTTTCCAAAATTTATTCTAAATATTATGTATTTCAGTACTGCAACTATTTTATTTAATTGTACATTACACATCTGCACAGTTCGTTTATAGGACTTGCGGGCTTACAGGACTCGCATGGCGGTTCATTCTAGAATTTACCCGCTTTATGATATTATCTATTATTGGGAAAAAAATGAGCTGTGGTTTAAAAATACAAAACGACTTAATATATCACTACATGCTATGCGTTAGATGGAAGCCAATAGTAATGGACGATGACACGCAATTAAACGTTTTACTTGCTCTTAATGAAAATCCTATTACTCCAGTTTGGCAACTTGCAAGAGAAAATAACATATGCCTATACGTCTGCATTAAAGTGAGTGAGATCATGTCAAATAACCCCGGATATGGTACATAATGTCAAGAATGAATTTTACATTTTTACAATAAAACAAATTGCATCTACTTTACCGAAATGTATAAGTAAATAGTCCTATTACCTTTTTTATGCCCTTTCCAACGATCACAATTACTAATGCGTTAGATAATTGTAATTATTTTTTATATTTAGGTGTATTGCGAAAATTTATGCACTTTTTCTTCCCATCAGGCTTGTTATGAGAGCTGAATTAGTTGGACATGACTACGAAGATATGCAACTTTTATTTTTTTGTATAACTTACTTATTTACTTACCCATTTCCAAATAAAATTGATTTATTGTATCGTAGGTATCCCAATATGGAGTAGTTGGAATTTCATTTTCGTTCTGTGGCGGACTTTTACTTTCAGTTGCAGGTGCATTAGGGACGGCTCCACCGTTCGGATCTCTGTAACAAAAACACAATTGCTATTAATACTAAAAACACATTCACAACATAAACATAAAAAAATTGGGAAAAATACTAATCACTAGTTTTTGAAAATAAAAATATGATTGTATTTTTATATACATTTATTCGGGAAAGATAATTAGACAAACGATATTTTCTGTTAACGACTAATAAAATTAGTGAATTAGAAGAAGTCAAATCTATTCTTGTAAAGGGTGTCCCAATAGGAACGCACATTTTGAATGGCGCGACATTTTTATTTTATTCGCAGTAGGCCAACAAACAAATAATAAGAATAATATAAACAGTTTGCGATTAGTAGCCATGAAACGATATACGGTCGAACAATGAATTATTATTATTAAAACATAATACAAATATGGAGAATGTTTTGCGGAAACAGTTCGAAAATTGCGTGGCATTTTTGGTCGGCACAATGCGCCAAATCACACGACCGTTCAAAGACTACTTAATAAATTTGAACAAAATGGTTCTGTCGTGGACGAGAAACCACCTCCGCACTAGTCGCTCTGTTGAAAACATTGCCGCAGTGCGTGAAAGTGTAGGCGAGAATCCGGGAACATCTATCCGTCATCGTTCATAACAGTTGCACATTCCAAGGAGCCCTACTCATCGAATTCTCACAAAAGATCTTCATTTTCATGCTTATAAGATTCAATTGACGCAAGAATTGAAGCCACTGAACCATGCGACACCCCGTTTTCTTCTTCGGTATTGCGAAAAACACAAATGAATGTCGATTTTTCGAATAATGTTCTGTTCACCAATGAGGCACACTATCATCTTAAAGGTTTTGTTAATAAAGAAAATTGCCGGATTTGGGGTGAAGAAAATCCTAAAGTTATTCACGAGAAGAAAATGAATACATTAAGAGTCACTGTTTGGTGTGGAATTTGGGCAGGTGGAGTGATTGGACCATACCCGAACAAACCCTAACGCTATCGTAACATGCTTATTGAGTGTTTATGGCCTCAATTAAATGGTATCAACAGGATGGTGCGACAGGTCACACTACATGCGAAGCAATTCAGTTGTTGCAAGGAAAATTTCCCGGTCATGTCATCTCACATAATGGAGATCCGAACTGGCCCGCAAGATCGTGAGTTTAACGCCTTGTGATTTCTTTGTTTGGGTTTGTTCGGGTTTGTTGTGTCAGGTAGGGGAGGACGGGGCTGAAAGTTCCCGGGGTAAGTTGTTCCGACCGCAATAACTTTGTAAGGAAAAGAGATAGCAATACATGTAAAGTACGCGGTAAGACCTTTTGCTGGCGCGCCCCGCCGCGCCGGCAGTCCGTTTAGTTACTTCAGCGAAAGTTGTTGAGTGGCTGGGTGCATAGCCTTGTCAAAACATCACGTAAGTACATTTTTTTGTGTTTAAACTATTTGGTCTATCTCTATTTACTATGGCCCGATTTATGCGGAACTTTTTCTAGATTGTAGTGACATTAGTAGGATCATCATATTGCTTAAGTAGTTTTGTAATTAATTCTACTAGTTTGCCAGTATGTCAGTTTTCGTATGTCAATGTCATTTGGGGCTATAAGTTCCTTCCCGGCGGGGCTAGTTGTTCCCCGGAACAACTTACCCCAATTGACTTCTAATCGTATCTAAAATTCCTAAGACTATTTTTCTTTTATTTTAAGGATGCGAAACCATAAACGAAAGACAGATAGACCTCCGAGACATTGTTGCGTCAGAGGGAAAACCTATTAAAACTGTTGCAAGAGATCTTGATATTTGTCACATGACGCTACATCGATTTGTGACAAAATTGAAAGCTGGTGAGGTTTCTACGATAGGTTATAAACCCAGGCTAGTGTTTACCTTGGAACAGGAAAAAGAATTGACGAACGACATTTTAAAATGTTCCTCAATATACTTCGGTCTTCTGCCCGGAAAGGTGCGAAAACTCGCGTATAAATCTGCAGTAAAATTTTTTAAAACATAAATTGACACCATCAAGAATCTGGAACCTGGACGAGACTGGGGAAACGACTGTATTGAAGCCAAGGAAGATCGTGGCCCAAAAAGGTACAAAACAGGTCGGTGCTATAGTTAGTGTCTGCTGAGCGCGGCACTTTGGTTACTGTAGAGCTATCAGCTAGCGCCGCTGCTTTGTACCAGTAATATTTTATTTTGTTGTTTTTTAAGTTTAAGTGTGCATATATTGAATAAACATTACATAATATATTTTTAGAAATGGTTGTTTTATTTAAGAAAGGCTATGTTATTCTCAAAGTATATTGTCATAATCTAAGCGGAACAATTTGCCTCAAAGGTGGAACAACTCGCCCCAAAGCGGGGCTGAATGTCCCGCTCCGCTCATGTTTTTTTTTAATAAAACATCATGTCATATGAAAATCGGAACTTCCAGCCCCGCTCTCCTCTACCTAACTCGCGAGGTCCACAATAAAAACACGTGAAAATATACATCAACTTTTACTCTAGAATGATACGCTGTTGCTAAAGACTTCAAAGACTCGCCCCCTTTTTTGTTTTATTTTGAGCTTACAGTGACTCAATTACTATTGGAAACTTATCAGTCCTATGGCGGCGCATTATACCGGTTTCAAGAAAAGCTGTTGGATGGCAGGCAATTAAAAATTTAACTTAAAGTAAAAAAGTGGGTATATAATTCAGAATATTCCACACTAGTATAAAGTTCGCAACCTAGCGGTAGCAAGTAAAAATAAGGATAAGTATTAAATAATATATAATTTTGACCAAAATGCCATGTGCTTTTAAATACAAACCGCTGGATTAGTTCTAAATGAGCTCAAGGTTAGGGAACCTATTGTACCGTAATTAAAATGGATAAACTAATAATAGTAAATGTGTACTTTTTATTTTCAAATTTTCTAATAAACGGGCATTGCCCAATAAAATACAATCTATAAAATTAAAGTTATATACAATTTGTATATGCAAAATAACATACATTAATGGCAATTACTTAAGTAACTTACAAAGTACAATTATATATAATATTCATTGATATCATTTTATTTATTTCTTTTTAAATAACCCTAGAGACGTATTAAACAAATCAGTATTAGCATTATTGCAGTTATTCATCATTCTGTTCACCCCACTGTTTTGACCATATCGAGTTCGATGATGTTGAGGTTCAAAAATCTTACTTTCTCGAAGAGATCTAGGTGGAACATAAAAACTGAACTTCGATAGTAAATTCGGGAAAGTTACATAGACCGTTAATCAATTTAAAAACAAATATAACGTCCATGTTATTTCGCCTGCTTTCTAAAGAGCCTATATTAAGATCCTTTTCCAATTCACAGTAGTTAATGTTATCTACTAATATATGTCTTTTATAAGCTACATATTTAAGAAATTTCCTCTGAACACCGTTCAACATAATATCTTGATAAATATTATAATACGGGGACCACACACTGTATCCATTTTCTAGATGTGGTCGCACCAGTGAGGTATACAGTAATGTTATTGCCTTGACGTCAGAGAAATTCCTGGTGTTTCTTTTTATAAATCCTAGCATTTTCATAGCCTTATTTCTACAAATCGCAATGTAATGATTGAAACTTAACTTATGATCAAAAATCACTCCAAGATCCCTAATAACTTTCACGTTTTCTAATATGTTATTATTAAAATGATAGCTATTTACAACACTATTCAAAGATTTACTAAATTGTATATATTTACACTTTGATATATTTAAAAACAGTTTATTCCTACAACACCAAGTGTAAAATCGGTCAAGGTCGCTCTGTAGTTTAAACATTGAAAAAACATTAAGTAACGGTAAAAGGATCTTTATGTCGTCAGCATACAAGAGAAAATAGCAAAAATGAAAACAACCAGCAACGTCATTTATAAAAATGTTAAAAAGAATGGGCGCTACATGGGCGCCTTGCGGAACACCCGATTGAACCTTGATTGAATTAGACACATAGTTGTTTATCCTTACAATTTGAGTTCTGTTAAGTACCTAAGTATTATTTCAGCCAACGCAAAACGTTTCCTTGGATACCATAAGCATAAAGTTTGTTTAAAAGGATATAAATATTTAGCTTGTCGAAGGCTTTAGCAAAGTCTGTGTAAATAGAGTCAACACTATAGCCACTTTCCAAGACTTCCACTATCTGCTCGTGATATACTAGAAGGTTGGAGGCAGTTGAACGACCCTGAGAGAAACCATGTTGATTTGAAATTATAATATTTTTAAAAGTTTTCTTGAAAAATTCTGCAACAATAGATTCAAAAATCTTAGGAATAAGTGACATTAATGAGATAGGTCGGTAGCTTTTAATGTTTTTTTTACTTCCACTGTTTTTAAAGATCGGTACTATATAAGAAGTTGTCCAGGTTTCCGGAAATAATCCATTAGAAAGAGATTTATTAAATAATAGCCATAACGGCCTTGACAATGGAAATGCACAATTTTTGAGAAAATAAGCAGATATTCCATCAGGGCCCGGACCTTTAGATACATTCAGGGATTCTTATTGAAAATATCACTTATTGGAATATAAAATTAAGAGATATTTAAGTCAGGTTAATTTATCATTGATATTATCAGAATCATTATTTGAACTCACATAGACACTTGGAAAATGCTCAGCAAAGGCATTGGCAATGTCATTTCCATTATCATAGTTTACATTTTTATATTTCATTATTGAAGAAATATCATTTGTTTAATTTTTTGAATGAATAAATTTCCAAAATGAGTTTATATCTTGTTTTAGGTTATTTTCAATATTCCTTATATATGATGCATGGTCAATTCTGGCCTTATTTTTATAAAGGGAACGTATATTGCAAAAGAATAAGTAATCATCCATTGATCTGCTTACTTTATACTGCATGTGAGCTGCTTTTTTCTCAAAAGTTAAATCTTTGAGTTCTTGACTAAACCAGATTGAACACTTAAAGTCATTTTTAATAATTTTTTTAGGAACAAAATTTTCAATACAGTTAAAAAGTTTGCAACTGTTCTGGGTCAAATATAAAATATAACTTAAATTATGATACTACCCACGAAGCTTTTTCTGTTGAATGTCCTACATATAAATTTTCTTACAAAGATACAAAAACTATATAGACTAAGTAGTACTGCTTCAAATAGTGGTCATTAATCTCTTCTCGTATAGTTTTTAATGGATATTGCTGATATCTTAAACTCATTGGAAACAGAAACTAATGTAGAACAGCTGCAGAAGGTTATTGATGTAGACGAATTTAGGGCCAGGAGGGCAGAAGACAATAAAATTTTGGAAATTTAACATTCTAATGTATGTAGTGCTTTGAGGCGCTTGGATGAAATATTGTCACGAACCAAAATTTGAATTAATTTTATCTAAGCAATTAAATTCCGTTTCCAATTTTCTTCATTTAATTGTTTATCGCCCTGTATAATGGCTGAACTTACACATAATTGCTGACTATTCAAAAGCTATACAAGGTAATAGACCCGCGTGTCAATGGTCGACGAGACGAGTCCCAACCGCAGTAATGTGAACTTTGTAAGTGACCCCCAGTATAATAATGTAAGTATGGTCTTATCACGTAACAATGTTTTTCTTTAAAGTAAAATGCAAAATTCTTTAATGTACTCACAAATTCTAAATTATGTCATTTCGTTGTTTGTTTATAATAAATATTTATTTTGTTTTCAAAAAGGAACTTTTTTTATTTTACTGTTGGCAAAGTTTCAATTAATTGAAGTAGGATCCCCGAGACTACCTAAAAAGTCTCAGTCACAAATCCCAGTTGTGACAATGTTAATATTTTTACAATCGTGCGACTTACAAAACATAGACATTTTAATACTGGGAGAAACTATAGAAACAAGTTTCTACCAAGTCAATTCTGTGTTCCTGGTTTTACGACTTTTTTCCATAATATTGAAACATTAAATCAAAACAATGGACTTCTTATTTTTATAAACAACAATATTAACTTCAATATTAAACATACAGTTTTGCCCTAATCCCTAGTAACTTTATCTGAAATTTGTTTTAAAATTAATAACATCCCTTTTAACGTTATAGCTAGTTACAAATCACCCGCTACCTCAGAACTTAATTTTATTACAGGTCTTGAAAGTTTCTTTAAAGCCTGTTTACATTAGGTGCAATCGCTGCATGCAGTTTATAGCGAGGCAATTAATTGCATTGCATGACCGTTTACATTATGAAGCAAATAATTTCAAGCAAGTATCTTGACAACAGATATAATATATAAACTGCTGATTAAATAAGAGGTTATGTGTTATGTTAATTTTCCTGTAAGTGTTTCTGTAATTTTTTGTTGTGATTTTTGTTAATTAAAACATATTGTACTTTCAAAAATATATTATATTAAAGAAAATCACAAAAACCTACACCCAACGCTTCACAATACAAACAAATACTTTTGTAGAGTTATGTTTACTTTTGTTCTCAGGTTGGTATTAAAAATAATACTAGAGAAGTCACTAAAATTGCATGCTATTTGCAATCAAATTAGAACAATTCCTAATTTCGTGCGATGCAAATAAAATTGCATCAGTTGATCAGAAAGTTACCAAAGCGCATGCCTTGAGGCAATTTTTTATTACAATTACATTGACTGCGCCTAATGTAAACAGGCTTTAACAAGAGTACAGAATCCTGACTTTACGGTATTAGTGGCCCAAGCAGCAAAGTTATTTTATAATTCGGTGGTTATACAACTGTTTTATTTTATTGCGATTTTATTGATACTTCCGAATTGCTAATCTATCACATAAGAGCTGCAATAGCACTATTCTGTTGTAGGCAACTAATGTGTTTTATAAATTTATTATCGTAACGTTTATATAACAGAATTATAAAATATCTTATAAAACAGTCATAGAATTATTGTAGAAACGTTTCTAGGAACATCTTAAAAAATATTTTAGCCTATAAAAGTTAACCATTCTATAGGGGCTTTGGCAATTTTTTAAATTCACTTATAAATATATTTTAAAATTGTTTTAATGTTGCTTCCTGCGACTTTAAAAAAACAGTAATATCGAAGTACTTTTAACAACAATTCGCCGTTAAAAGTAAATTGTTATTTTAGTGATCACTTTATAACTATTTTATAGTATAACATTAATACTACAATATAAAAACAAAAACAAATTTCTTATAAAATAAAATTGTTCTCATTAATATTGCTATCGCTAACTACATAATAAGATATATTTAAGACAACTAAGCTTCCACCATTCCTGAACCAGCTGATTAAAAATGTCGAAAATAAAACAGTGGAGAAAAATTAGAATAGTGGTGCTTTTCAAAGAAGGTTAAAAATGTGTTATGAAAATATGATGTAGTAAGAACATTGGTGTTGATATTAATAATCCATTAGAGTTAGAGTTAAATAAAACAATAAAATCCGTTAACTGCCTTGGTGCCTCAGATAAATCGTCAATATGCCAAAACACTTATGTGTCTGTTAATGCAAGTAGGAACGTATGGATTATGTTTATATTTTACGCGGTCATAACGGTTACTTTTACCATTAAATAACAAATCATCTATCACAAACAAGACAAAATGTAGCAAAAAAGTCAATTTATTTTATAAGAGTCACTAAAAGGTTGTGTACTAGCTAAAAAGTTGCCAAGTAGCAATATTCGCGCGCTAATTGTGTAAACAAGAATCAGATGTTTCTGTTTTCCCTCTGAAATGAAGCTGCCTGTGCTGCCACGGGAGTTAGGTTAGACAAAAGAGCAGGACCGTATTGTAATGTTTTTTGTAAAAAATGATTCTTGTTTGATTTGATTAAAAAACTCACGAACATCTTAATTGAACAAACTACATCTACTGCTGTTTTCAAAGGGACTGAACACGAAAAAAATTATGAAAATTTTTGACCTTGCTTAGCCCAGGTAGAACTTGTTTTTTCAATCATAATCAACGTCTTTAAAAATCATATAAGGTATATTATATGAAATTAGAATAAATAAAATGGCTTCTTTACTTCTTGTAAATAGTTAGCCATATTAATTATATTTTTCCTTTCTCTAATACAGAGTTGCTTCTTGCAGCTTTTAGAATATACATTTAAAAAGCTTTTCGATTTTATTGTTGTTTCATAAAATACAATATGCTAGTATATTTTATAGCACAACGTGAAAAGCTTTAATAAAACTGTTTTATAACGCTACTATTTAAATTTTTTAAGAGTTTCAGAAATGTTTATAAAGTTGTTATGTAATGCTTGCAAAAGGCTTTACAAAATGATAATGACTACTGAAGTATTTTATAAAATGGTGCCAATATTGCATTTATAGCTGTTGTATAAACGAATTAAAAACGTTCCTGGGAGTAAAGTTGTTTTATAATTTTTTTGGCAAAAACGTTTTCGCGACCATAATAAAATATCAAATTGCTGCTTGGGGGGTGACATAAATATACTCAATAATAATTCAGCATGCACAATCAATTACCTATTTGTCAGTTCTTATGTCTCTGGGCTTTAAATCATACATTAATATCTTTACAAGAGTAACGCCAGAAACAATATCGTGTCTAGACCAATTTAATTTTTGTTAAGCAAAACCTTAATAGTGCCAGCTTCAACCTTTTTTCAGCAGTAATTAATGACAACGCGACCGACCATTACCCGGTTTATTTACCGGTTTATAGTAAAAATGGAAAACAAACTCCGATTCTGGGAAAAACAATAACCAATTATGATCATACAAAATTTATAGAATTGATTAACCCAGAGATATGGTTACATGTCATAAATTAAAACAATGCGTCTTGGAATCTCTTTTCCAAAACCTTTAGTGAATGTCAGAAGATACAGATAGGTATCCCGCAGGGGACGGTTCTCGGGCCCCTTCTTTTTATTATCTGCATTAATTCACTGCTGAAAAAAAAACATCCAGGGAGAAATAATATCATACGCTGATGATACAGTACTGATCTTAAACGATGATACATGGCAGGGGGTGAAAGTCAGGGCTGAACTTGGTGTCTGCATGGTGAAAGATTGGCTGTATTTCAATGAGCTAACTCTTAATGTAGATAAGTCTAAATATATTGCGTTCTCTCTTATAGTGTTTCTTAGGTCAATTTAATTACATTAAACGGTAGGAATTTCCTGAGTATAGGCGTCCCAAACAAATAATTAAAATGGGTATAATACACACTTATAAGTTTGTTTTACATTAGGTATTTGTACATACTACACTTTATAAACCCAGTGTATATATAATAATATTATATTGAAATAATAAATATAAGGTAACTCAAAGATTCTATACACAAAACTAAAACCAGAAAAATAAACCTGACACGGCACGACACTGCTCACAAAATGCTTTAATTTTTTTACCAGAACTCCATTCTCGGAGTCCGAGTCGGACCATTTCCCAGCCCGTCCATACGTTCCAAATCACGTATATTTTATCTTCGTCTCTTCCACGCCATCCGCGGTCACTGGCCTATCTCTGTCTGACAGAATCTGCTATACGAGCTGCAGGTAGCCTGACGCTTATCACCCCTGACAACGTGCATAAACTGTGAACGGTTGCCAGTTCTACCAAATTTTCTGGTTTTTTAATATATTATGTATAAGTATACGAGAAACAAGGGTTTATTAATTAGTTGTTTTTAAACACTGAAAACACTTTTTGTCTTGATTTCAGTTATATTGTTTCTTAAGGACTAAAAAATATATTATTATAACAATGAATGGTTTGTTATTTTTTTCTGTCACACTCAAAACTCCTCGGTTTAAAGTATATTTGCAAACTAGCTTTCAAAGAAAGTTAGTGACTAACAATTGAATACTGATATAAATGAAACATCTTTAATAAAAAAAAACTTAAAGAATTGAAGAAGAAAGATCTGACAACCCTGGTTGTGAGGTCGGTCTCTTTGAGACTGTTTACCGCCGTATGGAATGATTGGAATGTCCACAAACTGAGTTTGGATAAATTATAATAATGTAATAGCATTCTAATATTCAGTATATTTACATTATAGAGCTGAATAGTACGATAACGTATTTCTTTTTGCATTATAACCTTTAATATGCAGTTTTGTACAATACTAAGAGGGTCTATATTAAATAGGCCTGATCTTGGTTCTCTGTAGCTACCAAGGACAGAACTAAAAATAAGCGAAGTTAATAATATTAAGTATGTGGGCATTATAGTTGACGAAAATTAGTGGTCAAATTACGTATACAGTTTGTGTTGGCGACTTGTGTACAAATTTTATGAACTAAGAAAATTTATGAATCAAAAGCTTCTTCTAACAATATATAAAGCACTAGTTGAATCTATATTACAATATGCTATAATTGTATGGGATACTCTGTATACTAATACCTTAGACCCTCTTAGTGTTGTACAAAACTGCATATTAAAGGTTATAATGCAAAAAGAAATATGTTATCGTACTATTCAGCTCTATAATGTAAATATACTGAATATTAGAATGCTATAGTTTTATAACAGCAGCTTATTCTTACATAATAATAAAAATGTTCAAATAAAAGTGCTTCACACACTAAATTAATATACCTATAACTCTCTAAAAAATATATAACTCTCTACCAACAAACTTAAAAAATATTGGTACCCAATCATAAAAAGTTTGCTCAAACGTGTAAGCCAGTTATTTTTGCTAATTATCGAACATTCCTCGAACTACTCTAATAAGTTGCAACATTTTTACATTTTTACTTTCTTGTCTTCTTCGATCGAATTGTTCCGATTTTGACTTTTTTCACAAATTAAAAGGAGATTAAAATATAATAGAAATATTTTATGATTTTTTGCACATACAGATTGCTCGTGATCTAGGTGCAATAATTAATATTTGTACTTTATTAAGACTGTTATAATTTTTATTTGTAAATTGTAATTTGTAAATTGTAATTTGTTAATTGTTATGTTTCGTATGAATAAATTGTATTAGCAAGTGATAAATAAAATGTTTGTTCTTGGAAATAGCAGAGTTAATTAAGCTTGACTGGTTTATTCTACTCACCGTTCAACTTAAATAATAAACACCAAGAAAATTAAGTCTCTGGAAGCTGACGCGTGACGCCCACTATTGAACTTTCATAGAAAGAAACCATGTTGCATATGGGAGTCAACTGTTAAAATGTTTGTTTTTAGAAAACGTTGTCTTTAACTGACTTAGATTTGGTTTATCAGTGCACGGTTATGTACTTTAGTTCATTGACATGTCATACTATAGAATGTGCTCTATAAACAGAGTTGTCGGCTCGGTGCAAAACTGCAAAAGGTCAAAAGTACGTTTATGAATGAGATGCTTGATCGTTGTATTGCTGCAATAAAAGGCAACCTGAAACTTAATGTATATATAAAACCTATTTTAATATGGATTACTCTAAGGGCGAGATGGGCATTTTTTAAATTATACAAAATAAGAAAATATTTATTAGATTTGGCGCCGTCTAATAATTTTATAAAGAAATTTGAGCAAACATCTCAAGGGACCGGAGCGTCATTTTGCAGATGATAACCCTTGCACTTATTAAGCATAAATATAATAGTAGCAGTGACTTTTGCGCCATGTATTATATGACGCCGTCTTTCGCTCAAAAATACGTATTATGGAAATTTGGTGAATTTAAATCAAACATAAATTTTATCGTCCAGATCCAAAAATCCATTTCGTTTCAACTTATGCAGCTCTTAAGTTTAATTTTATTTTACCGTCAAATATAAAATGCAGAAAAATAGAAAACTCTATTTCCAAATTTTTCAGAATCCTGATTCTTTTGTCAAGGATCAATTTCCGGGACTATTGCAGTATCTTTTTATTTACCAATTTTCTTCGAAGATGAAAGGATTTATGAAGGTAAAAATGTTGCATTATTAAAGAGTAGAAGAACTTTATGGAAATAAAATATCTATTCATATAATATATTAATGTAAAGACGTGAATATTTATTATTATTGAAATATAAAATGGCATATTATGATTGTTTAAGGCTAAAATTTTGCCATTTATTAGCTTTCCCCACTCTAAATCCACTAAAGTGATTTATAATTTGACTTGTGGTAAGATAATATAAGCCTTTTACTTCACCAGCTGTGCATTGTCTTTGCTTCTCCCCTCAATTATTACAAGGGAAAGGATAAATCCCCTCGTTGCTTACCAACCCCCATAAACATACGTGTTTAATTTATTATTCATTATTATTCATTCTTATCGTTGCACACTTGCATATAGGTTACCGGCAATACTCAAAAAAAAAATATTTGTCCTAAAGGAGCTTAAAGACTGCGGTTTTGTTGGTTCAGCACGCGAGGGTGCCCCTTATATTAGTACCTACCTAAAAATTAACTGATTTTTTAAAAATTTGATTAAAAATTTGTTTTATCGTTTTCCTATTTGAAGTATGTTTAATGACCTCTTAGATCATATTCCCCATATTTGCGGTACGTCGTAAATTAATTCACTCAGTTATTTATTGACAATGTCATCTGACGAAGGTACAGTGTTAGCGAAACATGTAATTTTCATTTTAATATAGTGGAAACTTACAAATTCAACTTTGTTTTACTTTATCCCATAATACTATAATAATTATGGATTTCCACCCACTATCGGCTGAAGCAATTAATTAGAAATACCGTAGTCAACGGACATTGGCTTTTCAGTAGACACGCCGAACATATGCAAATATAATTTATCCAAACTTAGTTTGAGGACATTCCAATCATTCCATACGGCGGTAAACAGTCTCGAAGAGACCGACCTCACAACCAGGGTTGTCTGATCTTTCTTCTTCAATTCTTTAAGTTTTTTTATTAAAGATGTTTTATTTATATCAGTATTCAATTGTTAGTCAGTAACTTTCTTTGAAAGCTAGTTTGCAAATATCTGTAAACCTAGGAGTTTTGAGTGTGACAGAAAAAAATAACAAGCCATTCATTGTTATAATAATACATTCTTTATTTAGTCCTTAAGAAACAATATAACTGAAATCAAGACAAAAAGTGTTTTAAGTGTTTAAAAACAACTAATTAACAAACCCTTGTTTCTCGTATACTTACATTGTGCTTACAAATCCGAAAATTTTGAAGAATTGGCAACAGCAAGGGATACAAGCGCCAGTTAAAGCGGCTGGGATAAGCTGAAGCGGTCTCCGACCCGTTCAACGATCGATTATGTCGGACAGAGATAGGCCAGTGACCACCGATGGCGTGGAAGAGACGAAGATAAAATATACGTAATTTGGAACTTGTGGACGGGCTGGACAATGGTTCGAAAATAGAGTTCTGGTAAAAATATTAAAGCATTTTCTGAGCAGTGTCGTGCCTTGTAAGGTTTATTTTTCTGATTTTAGTTTTGTGTATAGAATTTTTGAGTTACCTTATATTTAATATTTTAATATAATATTATTATATACCGTCAAATGGGGTAAAATTGATTTTATGGGGAGACTTTGATAACAGGTAATATTTTGTTAAATAAATTTAAATATCCCGCAATTATAATCCGCGGACATCCGCTCCATGCTCAGTCAAAAGAGTGAAGTTTCGCCATTGTTGTGTCCTGTTAGCATGCCGGTAAGTGTTTGTTATAATATTTTTGTAAATATTCTATAATAATACTGCAAATTAGCGTTAATCTGACACTGTCTAAAATTATAAGTTATTTCATCAGTTTTTAGCAATTTTATTAAAAAATCGGTTACTTACGATGAGATGGATTCTACTTAATCTCATTTCATGTAAAATTCGGCGCCAAATATGCTTGGTTAAAAACTATTAGTTGATATATCATTTGATAACACTTTCGGGGTGAGATTGATAGTAATTTATATGAATCTGTTGATGTTTTTAAACGTTAAATTTGTGTTAAAATGTGTTAATTTAAGTTCTGTAATTTATATATGAAATAAAGTTTTCTTTTGACATCATAACTAAAGTCTAATTTTCACTTTTGCGAGGATAGTTTATTAAAATTTAATTTTTATGCTGAATGATAAGGGGTGACTTTGATAATCTCTGTAAACTTATAGATTTTCAAAGTCACCCCAAGCGCACATAAAATTGATAAAAAAAATATATTAAGAGTGAGGGAAAAAGTGTTACATTGATAACTCTTAGATCCAAAGCATTCGTTGTAATGCAAAAAAACAGTTCCTATCAAAGTCACCCCAATTTGAGCATAACTTTGATAATGAGCTTATTACTTATTTTCTAGCAAAAAAAACAATTTTTGAAGTTTATTTTAAGCCTGGAGGTCTTCATTCGGCATAGTGCAAATACATTATATTTTTTTTTGGCGCAAAACTAGGTGTACTTTTCTTGTAATTTACATATTAATCAAAAAAGCTAACAATTTCACCCCATTTGACGGTATACAGTGGGTTTATAAAGTGTAATATGTACAAACACCTAATGATAAAACAAACTTATAAGTGTGTATACGCATTTTAATTATTTGTTTGGGATGCCTATGGTTAGGAAATTCCTACTGTTTAATGTCATTAAATTGACCTAAGAAACACTATACCAGCTAACGACTTCTGCATGCAGAAGTTGCAGAGATGAAGAAGATGAGGAAAGTATTCAGCATTCCTTGTGTGAATGCCCCGACCTCGCAAGAAGAAGGTTCAATGCCTTAGGAGAACCATTCTTTAATGATCTGGAGGAAGTAAGCAGCTTACAACTGGCTTAACTCACTAAGGTTATTAACAGCAGTGGCTGGTTTTAATGAGCTGCCAAGATTCTTCTACGGTCTACGTCGTATTAGCCATCAGGAAGCTGATGTGGATAGGTTCCTCGGAACACGTGCAGTACCACAACGGTCCTTATAGGACTATGTAAGACTGTTTGGACAGTGCCAGATGTCTGTCAGTCTAACCTAACCTAACCTAACCGTACGCTCAGTGGCGTAACTAGCCTTCTGACCTGGGGGTGGCCTAGGGTGGGCCTGTTATTGTGACTTGCAGTGGCGGCTCGTGTAGATGCCGGAGAGCCCACCGCGAAATTTTTTTGAACCACGCCCAAATTTCAACAAATTTGGTCAATAATCAACAGTAATATCACAAAACCTCGTTTTTTTATCGGTTAGATTTTTCAGCTGTCACGAAACCTTTTTTTGGACATTTTTCTAGTTGAATTTGGATATGTTTATTCTGATTAGATTTAATTTTTGAATAAACAAGCCCAAAGTTCAACGAGTATTGCCACAAAAGTTTGAGTGAAAAATGAAAAATTTAACCAATAAAAAAATGATGGTCCAGTGATATTTGGCAAGATTATTTCGTACATCGTTGAATAAACATGCCCAAAGTTCTACGAGTAAAATTACCAAATAACTTTGAAGCTGACAACCAAAATACATTTATTATACTTTTATTATCGTATGTTTGGTTGCCAGCCTTGCAGCACAATATGTTAAAGCAAAATCAATACGTCAACATTTTAGATTAGTTATATGACATTAATATATTATTAAATATTGTGTGTGTGGCGAGTAGCAAACTTACAAAGTCAGCCTTTTTTTCTGGGGGGGGGGGCGGCCCCCCTGTAGTTACGCGCCTGCGTACGCATACTTTTTAAATTGGATATTATTAAACTTTTCCTCATTTTGACCCACGACGCTATTTTAATAATATCATTACTTTTGCAGATATTATACATTTTTAATTGTGTAAACGTTTTGTACGTGACACTGCTTTTTATTTATCATTTTAAAACCCATTTCTCTAATTTATTATTGTTAATTATTTCCATTTCCATAAAAATATTAACCGGCAACGTTCAACGTTATATTTTTAATTAGTTGCTACCGTGCGATCAAAAATTATTTATATCAAAGAGGGCTTGGATTAAAAACCGTAGGGCTTGGTTTAGATTACAATGATATGGGAACGATATATCTAACCAAATCTAGGTTAAAATTTTGTCAAGTTCATATTATGACATGATATGCCTAACTAATGAGTAATAAAATAAGTAGAAAAATACAAATTTATTTTTGTTGTTTACAAAATTAACAAAGTAAAAATATAAAGAAAGAAAAAAAAATAATTACATACATTTAGCCACCGCCATGCTCCAAACATAAATTCACACGTCTTACTTGCACTTTATAAGGAAATAAAGTAAGTTGCTTCTTAAGAATAGTCCTGCATGTCCCATAAGATCTTCCCACTTCTTGGGACAGGCGCCTTATACACTTTGTTGGCGTATCTTGCATTATTTCCCGAACGTTTGCAACAAGTTCTTCTGTTCTTACAGATGGTCTTCCAGCCCCTTTTTTGTGTTATATAGAACCTGTTTCCCTAAACACAGCCACGGTTCTTTTTAGGCAATGATAAAAATCCCCAGCAATAAAAGCAACGTTAGGAAAATGTTCGTGAAAATCGTCCATGCACAAACCCGGATTGTATTGCCACTCACCATTTACTCTAACCCCGTTTCGAGAACACGCTTCAACCATGAATGTTTTGTGCTGTTCCGTAAAGCCCATTGTGTAAATTGTTCAAAAAATTGGAAAAATTAGCGATGAATCAAATTACTTGTAACGACTGTCAAAGATGACGGAATAACTAATTGATTACTAATGTAGGTAGTTACTGACACCCAACAGGTATTAAGCTCTACGGCTAAGCATTACGTCCTTAGATGCAAGGCCCTCTTTGATGCAAATAATTTTTGGTCACACGGTATTTTACTTCCTCAGAGGAGCGAATCCATTATTTTTTGAGCACCTGTAAACTTACCCCTCCCAAATAAAATGTCTAAGAGCACAGTTTCCCAAGTTAAAAAAAGCGGAAGCTTCTAATAATAAATAAACCTAAAACACAGCGTTTCTCATTAAAAAAATTAAATCTTTTAAAAGTTTACGAGTAAAAGCAAAAAAAGCTTTACTCTCGATAATCCTGTAATAAATTCTGAATATTAAATTTCAACTTTTTATTTTCGGATTTGTGATTGAATGGCCTACGTCAATGTTATTTTATGTTAAAAAACGTTTCGTTTGTAAATAGCTCAACTAGGCTAAGATATTCAATTTACAAAATGATATTCGTCTCATCTCCAGGCGCAAAAGTAAACTGGGGCAAACATTTCAATCATAACGGATCAATTTATTTGTGATACGTTATTTGATTCCTTTTTATAAGGATAAGAAATCGAGCAATCGAGTTAAGAGCCATAAGGAGGTCTTGTTAATACAATTTTTTTTTATATCATGAATACACATTCATTAAAAAACTCATGTGTAATATTTAGTGCACATACTTTTTATCAGTTTCAGATGTACAAAATCTCAAAACAACTACAACTATGGTATGGTATTTAAAAAGTAAATTTGTATTAAAACTTTATATCCGACATGATACAGTGCAACGGAAATAGTAGTCTTATACTGACTCAAAAGCGGTATCTTCATCTGGACTGACTAAAAAGTTGTGTGTAAGTTTGGACTGATAAAAAAAGCTATGAGTACATCTGGACTGACTAATCAGGAATGTGTATGTGTGGACCGACTAAAAAGTTGTGTCTACATCTAGACTAACTAGAAAGATGGATGCGTATGTTTGGACATACATAAAATCTCAGTGTAGATCTAAACAGCGATATTTAAAAATACTTGTATGCAATTTGTTTTCATATTAGGATTTGCGATTTTAAATATAATACGTAATTTCTTTAACCTGTATCGGTCTGTTACAGCAAGCTATAAAAATATGCTTATACCTACATGTTGGAGGACGTACACTGAGAAAAAACTCTATAAGCCATAGCTAGAATTCCATTAGTAGTAGCAAAAAATCTGCATTAAATAGGCGCCGAAAAAACAACTCTGTTGTCGCTACTAGGTTTTTTTTTAAATGCCCTTTCAACCTCAAAATGGTAATTTTTTAAATATTATTTTCTTGCTGCCAAAAGACAACTCTATAGTATATTAAAAAAATACATAATGCAGTGGTAAAAAATATCGTTTATCTATGAAACAAAAATGATTTTGTGATTAATTGAGGTCGTTTAGTAAAAAAATTATTTATTTTTATCATTGGCGGTCCACCTAGATACTAGTTAAATCATTTTTTGAGCTACTTCGTAAATGGTAGAGTTTTTCCACCCATTTACGATTAGTTTTTTAAGAATTTCTTTACTTTTCTTTACTCAAATTAAACCTGACGTTCTGACCCGGTTATCTGGATATATACCTAGTTAAAAAGAATAAAAGTAAAATTAATAAGGTCATTAGTAGGTAACATTCTATATAATTACCATACTTTTAACTCTATACCTAGGTAATTTGGCCAAGAATTACCATTACAGTGATGTTTATCCTGGGAAAATAAAGTAAGGAAATCATAATATGGGGAACAAGTTTTTACGCCAAGAAATGCAGTTGTTTGGATAAGGTCTAATAAAACACAAAAATTAACTACAGTGTTTTTAGTTTAGTTCCTAAAATGTATGTTTTAGTAATAAAAAGTTGGTTCATTTTTATTTTATTTTTTGTGGTTATAAAGAACCTTATAGGAATTAAAAAATAATTTTTTTTAAATATTTTATCCGATACATATTTTTATGGTTAAACGGCATTCTGTTACTGAAAAAAAGTATCAATAGATACAAAGATACATTGTCAAGAAAACGACCTCGTTTGTATCTAAACGAAATATTTTTTCTATGGTAACCCATAGACATTGTTATCTATACCAGTAAAGTCCGCATCATATGGGATTTCTTTTTATTAATAGCTTTATTCAAAATTTGACTTTGGCGTCAAGTCCTGCTTCGATCGAGATGAAAATTAAGCAGAAAAATAGTAGTCACGTGATTCGCATTATCTGTCAAATTTTAATTTTTTTCAAAAAATAATTCAAAAGTGGGGTTATTTCTGAAAATATCGAAAAAAAGATTGAAAGGGAAAAGAAAAACTCTAAGTCTTCCTCCACTGATATATTCAAAATAACTTCAGTTAAAAGCTAACTCTACATGTTTCGAACATAGAAATGTTCATCTTCAGGAGAATTAAGATGTTATAAAAGAAAAATAACTACACTGAGAAAATAGCTCCAAGTAAACTGTGGTAGCTGGGAAAAGTTTACTTACACCGGCTAATATTTCATTTAATATAGAAAGTTAGTTTATTTAAAGCAAGTAAAACAAATTAGCTACAATCGGTTTAGTTGGATCTAATAAATTAGTAAACAATGTTTATTTGTTTTTAGTAAACATATAATTTTTAAGTATACTGAACACCTAATTTAAACTTGTGTTCACTTGTTTTGGATAAATTAAGACATGTAAAAAAGTTTACTTTAAATAAGTAAACCAAAATATTCTCCTAAGTAAACTTGGTTGCTTAAATAAAGTGTCCAGTTCACTTGTTTGGCCTTTCGTCAATGTTCGGTTCGCTTTTAGCCGCTCCCGCTTCACTTCGGCAGGATGAAACTCGAAACTCGTGGCGTCGCTCGCAATACGATATACTAGTGCTGGGAAGTTTAGTTCACTTTGCTGATTTCAATCTTTCGTTCTCGTTCAATAAAGTGAATAGTTCAAAAGACTAGTTCGTTTAGTTCATTTAGTTCACTGATTTATACTGGCATAGTGAAGTAAAAGAAATATTTTAAAATTTAAATTATATATTAAATTACTTAACAAAAAACCTACGAATACAAAAGAAATAAATATTTTTCTTGATTTACCCACCGATCACGTTGCTTTTATATTAAAAACACAGCCTCCTTCTGAGAAGAGCGCTCGGCCGATACAGTAGACACCGACAATATTTATTCATTTCAATACCGAAATAGTCCGAAATCATCGCGGCATGCATCGGTCACGATCATCGGTCGGTCAGGTGACAAAACCTATAATCTCGGTCGTCTCGCTCTCGCTTGCGTAGTACAGACTTTAGTTCACCTTGTTTCAATCTCTCAGTAATTACTGATTGAATCTTTTAGTTCAGTTGTCAGATTTGATCTTTTGAACTAGTTCGTTCGCGAACTACACAACTCTACGATATACGATTTATCATTTTCTTTTCGTCCTAGGCGAAGTCGGTCGGATTGTTTGGTGCTCTGTTGCTGTATATTATATATATATATTTTTGTTGCCGTATTGGACATCGCGGTGACTATACTATTATGGAGTGTTCTAATATGGAGTATTTGTTAATAAGTTGGAATTTAGAAGATCATATTTCCGCTTTTACGGGTATCCCTTATCCTTATCCCTTTCACTAATTCTAACTAAACAATTTGTGTATTTTAAATAAATGGTTTATTGGTTAGAGGTACATAATTTAATAAATGGGTTACTTATTCCAAGTAAACAGTTCATTTAGATCAGATAATGAATTTCTAAGCACACCTGTTTATTTGTGTTTACTAGTTCTAGGTAAACTATTTCAGCATTTGCCATTTACTTAGGCCAAGTGAAGTCACTATATGTGGTGAACTTTTTAATTAAAGTAAGTGTATTTTCACCTAGATCTAATAAACTATTTTCTCAGTGTAGTGTTAACGGTTTAGACTAGGCTTTAAGATAGTGAGAGGCACATATTAACATTCTAGGTCATAAAAACACCAAAGAACAAGTTACCGAAGTATTAATTTACCAGGTATAGGGTAATGATAGTAAAAATTAAAGGAAGCGAGGCCCATACGTGAAGCAAAATGATTAGTAAAGCAGTAGAAGAAAGAATAAATTAGGTTTAAAAAAGTTGATGAAAAGGAAAGAAAATGTGGTCAAGTGTGAGGAAAAAGTAATGAATAAAACAGTAAAATTAAGAGTAAAAAACAGAGTTAAGACTTAAAATTGGGTCGTCATAAAGTGAGCCGCAGGTTAATCTTATACCTTTATACCATATATCTTTTACTCCGCTTAAAGTACCCAACTAGCAATATGGATATCCAAAACGACAAAAGTATTATATAGGTGTTCGTTAGTGCTATTTAAAGAATACTTCAGTTCTATAATGCCAATAGTTAAAACCATTCTAGCGAACGAACCAAATTATCCCATAATATAGTTGTAAGAATAAATATACAACAAATATTATAGTAGAAACGGCAATCAGAAGTATCTGTGTTTTATTAGTATTGCATAATTATTTATATCACATTTTACACAGCCCTTTTAAAATAGTTTTAAAAGATGTATATATAAACTGTATAGTATTTGTCAATACTCTTATACAACAGTTATAAAATAGTTTTATACACATTGAATAAGAAGTTGTGTAGCTTACTTTAAAATAATTTATTAAAATTAGTATAATATTAAGACAATACAACTCTTACAGAACTACTTTAAAACTATTTTATAGACGTTCATAATCTTAGAAATTGTCACTATTATAAAATTCTTATAACATTAAAATTTATCTTATTAGAATAAAATGTTTACTAACACCGCGTTATACAACTTAACCTCATTTCTGTTTATAGAACAAAAATGACGATAAACAAGTTTAAATTAAATCAAAACATGCTTTATTGTTGAAAAACATACAATTTCATTGACAAAGTGTATATAATAAAATAATATATTCTAGATCCTACCTAAAAATAGATGTGAAAACAGAGAAGAGGACAAACACATCCTTAAAATTCACAAGTAGTTAAGTCAACAAACTATAAAATAAAATAAATCCTCTTACTTAATTACTTTGGACCTGGTTGGCTCATAATGGTCCCAAAATTTAAAAATGGGTTTCGACTTTTGACTAGTATTATAATACACCTAGGTACCTACCTAATTAAGAGTTGGCAACCTTTCAAAAACGGTATAGATGGCGTTTATGTAAGGTTTCTTTAGCGCCTGCATAGGCAACATTACACCACTAAAGTCTCCTGTAATGACCCAAAAAGAACCAAACGACTTTTTAGCGTATAATTAGACAATATTATTCAACCAAAGCGTCGTATAATGACGAAAAGAGAACGAAAACATTGTATTAAAAATCCGCCATATTTTTCACTTCCTTTCGCTATTTCGACTGACGCCATTATGCAAATGTTATTTTCTTAAACAAAAAATACACGAAAATTATCAATTTTTTTAGACCAAGACCATAATTATATAATTATTCTATCATCCACTTATTAAATCTGGTGTAAAATATACTGCAGATTAAATTTTTACTTTTTTTGTTAAATATTTGTTATCGTAATAAACCCAAATTTACGACAAAGAGAAGGCGCTTGCATTTTTTACTGTAAAAGTATATATATTTTGTCAGAAAAAGTTGCCGGGCACATAAGATTCGTCATTTAATGCCGTTTGTCAAAGATTCTATCATTACAAAATATTTTTTATTAGAAATATTCCATCGCCATTTTAACTTATAAATGTTATCCATATTATTTTGCAAGACCTGGGTTATACAACAATTTTGCGATATTTTGGTGTGGTTCTTCAACACTATAAAATGAAATTGTTGTTTAAAATAAATGCAATTTATAAGGCAGCACAAGAGGATATCTATACATCTATAGATAAAATTTCTCAGTTTTGACAAGGCTTTATTTCAGATACATTTTCTTTAAGAAGAGTAAGTTGGTTGTTTTCTGCAAAAGGACTGTTGACGTTAATTACGGTCTTGATAGCACAATACTATCTCCACCTAAGACGGTCAAATACCTTGGTGTAACTGTGGACCATCAACTGCACTGGGGAGATCATATTAATAACATACTTTCAAAAGCATATCGCTCTCTTAACTTCGTAATGCGATATCTTAAATCTGCAGGAAGACAAGCCAGAGAGAAGGCTTACCTGACCTTGGTGAGGCCCTTGGTGGAGTACTGCAGCAGTGTATGGCGCCCCTACCAAGGATACTTAATTAATCAAATTGAAATGCTCCAACATAGACCTGGGTTAACTTGAACTTCTCCAATAATTTTTCAGTTTCTGAGGCACTTCGAAACATTGGATAGCCCACCCTCAAAAAAAGACGTGATAGTAGCCAAGCACTGTTATTGTATTATTGTACAATGCGTTACCAATAAGGCAATTAATTAAAGGCAAGGTTAACACCAGCACATAGAATTTTTAGACATGACCATCGCTTTAAGTTTGATCAGCCTTTCTTTAAAACTTCAATGGGGCTCTTTTCGCCTTTGAATAATGATCTTAAAATTTGGAACTCATTATCTGCAGATACTTTTAATAGCAACATTCCTGATATAAGCACATTTAAAAAAAACATTTCTTCTTTACCCGAGGGAACTTTACCCCATTTGACAACTTCAGGTTAATGCGTGTTAGGTACTATTGTATTTTATTTTGTTGTGATGCTATTTATTATGTTGTTATTATATTTTATTGTGATATTTGCAATTGTGATAAGAGAAAGTATATATATATATCTAGGGATCTTTACAGTACTTTAAAAAAAAATTAAAATTTCGTATATTCAGTTTTTATATAATATTGCTGTACTTATTTTTTAAATTTTGTTAAGGTAACTATGGTGATAAGACTGATTTTTGTAATTTTATAATACTACCACCGGGCCCATTGTAGCCCATTTGTAGCTTCATAAATAAATAAATAAATAAATAAATAAATAAATACAGTAGTGCCATATTAAATGTGTGTTTTTCTACAAAATCAAAATTGGGCTATTAAAATTTGGTCGCATGTGATGCAAAGTTTGTTTGTTTTGGACCCTGTATAAGGTAACTTCATAAAATAAGTATTATTGAAAACTTAGTTTGGTTCTAAAAGTAATACACCTTAATATTAAGACAAAAAATAATACAGTGTCATCAGTAAAGTGTTCATTAAGTGGAAACTAAATTTTAGTTTAACTTAACATAAAGTTTCTCTATTTACAACGATTTAATTTAAAGCCCCGTAACTTTATCTTTTATTTTTTTCTTTCACATACGAACTACCTTTTCAAAAATACTTATTTTATGTTAAGTTACCTTATACAGGGTCAAAAATAAATAAACTTTGCATCACATGTGACCAAAATACCGAAAGGGTATTTACACGTTCAAAACATTTATAAGTTAAAAATTGTATTCTAATTCACTCTATTATTTTAAAGGAAAAAAAATCAAACATAACACTTCAGGAGAATAAGACATTACATGATCATAACACCAGACTTTGTATAAATTATCAAACTATACCAGTAAAAAGTAATTTCGGAAAAAAATCGCTTTTATATGACGGAATAATAAAATATAACAATCTTTCAAAAAATATCAGAAAAATTAAAAAATTGGCAACTTTTAAAAAACAATTAAAGAGATATTTACTAAATTAAATTATTTATACTATTTTTTTTTAAATTGATTTTATTAATGAATTAAATTGGATTAACTTCCATTTTCTTTTTATTGTTATTTTCTTTATGGTTATTATTTTCTATATTATGTTGTCACTTATTTCCATGTAATGAACTGTAAAAGTTAGTTTGGAATAAAGACATTTTGAAAGCTAAATTTTAATAGCGCAATTTTGATTTTGTAGAAAAACACACATTTAATATGGCGCTTTAAAGAAAATGTATCTGAAATAAAGCCTTGTTAAAACTGAGAAGTTTTATGAAGGTTGCGTTGAGTCTTATTTTGTAGTCTGTGTATCCAACTGGAGCAAAGAAATCGTAGAACTATTAATGAAACGACATAAGAATGCAACCTAGAAAGTTGCAGAAAATGGCGGATTTGATAAAAAAAATACCTTTTTTATACTAAATTAAACTAAACCCATAAATGTTTACTATTTTATTGGCGAATATTATATTAACTATGTGTTTCATTACTTTATAATTTAAGAAAACCGTAAATTAAAAAAAATACCTATTATTATTATTTTAAAAATGATTTTGTTTCAGGAAACTCTTAAAATAACCATTTTCTCTGCTAGATTTAAAAGTAAATTCTTGAAACCACATTAAATTCGTCCTATCTTACGATTTTATATAGTTTATCTAGACAAAAGAAAAGCAGTACATTTTATAACCGGAATTTTGTAAAACATTTCTCTTATATTTAGAAAATATAGTGGTTACTTGAACTTTCTATAAGAAAATCCAACCAAGCTGAAAATGGTAAAATCTGAGCAAATGTTTGTATAGATACGGTACATTTCTCTTTATTCTGTACATAAAATATATTTTATTACCTGATAGTAAATATGACCTAGTAGAAAAACTACCCTATAGTATATTAAATGGTATGATTTATTTTTTTCTTATTTATCATTCATTATAGTGTATGACGTGAAATGGGGTTGAGCGATAACTAAATTTGAAAATACACTTGGTCTGATTTAAAATCTATTTTTGACACAAAAGAGTAAAAAAAAAGTGACGATAAGATGAATTTACAAAAAAATTAAAAAACAAATTTATATAAAATTTTAAACAAAAATATGGGTATAGACCCAGAATATGATGAGAAGCAATATTTTCTTATAACTTTTTTTCATATCTCTAAAAAAAATTACACTATCGTCAGTTTGAAACTTTTAAATGACATTTGACAAGTGTAACGCACGCCACAGGTCAATAGTTTTAAACTTTTGTTTTGGGTCATGCAGAACCTATTGCCAGAAAGAGATTTGCAAAAAAAAATGCAAAAAAAAGTTTTCCATATGGTGCAAACTTTTCCGCGGACACTGTATATTATTTTGAAAATTTAGTTTTGTTAATATTATTACATTTTTAGGGTAATAATAAACATGAGTTTGAAAACCAAATGTCCAAATAGTGTTAAAAACTATACAGTGAGGACCTAAAGTCCGTCCCCCCCCCTCTAACTTCTAAACCGTTAGGTATATTTTAATGAAATTTTGAACGATAATATTTGAGCAAGTCTTGCACTTTTTGACATACTAATGACAGCTTTAAATGTCAAGATGACAGCTGGGTCCGCTTTTGGAATATTTTTTTAAATGGAACACCCTGTATATTTTTACACTTTTAAATTCCACATAAAATTATAATTATTTTTTATTAAATGCATTATTAGTCTATACTTCATAGTTTCCGAGATATTGACTCTCGAAAAGTGACATTTTTGAATTTTGACAGCTTATAACCTTCTAACAGTACGTCTTAGAGCAAAACGGCTTACATGTCCCTATCTTCAATTTTTATTATCTTCCCAAAAAAATCAACTTCCAGTTAAACCGGAACAACTATATTTTCTGCTTTCGAGTTACATCCGGTTTAACCGGAAGTTGATTTTTTTGGGAAGATAATAAAAATTGAAGATAGGGACATGTAAGCCGTTTTGCTCTAAGGCGTACTGTTAGAAGGTTATAAGCTGTCAAAGTTCAAAAATGTCACTTTTCGAGAGTCAATATCTCGGAAACTATAAAGTATAGACTAATAATGCATTTAATAAAAAATAATTATAATTTTATGTGGAATTTAAAAATGTAAAAATATACAGGGTGTTCCATTTAAAAAAATATTCCAAAAGCGGACCCAGCTGTCATCTTGACATTTAAAGCTGTCATTGGTATGTCAAAAAGTGCAAGACTTGCTCAAATATTATAGTTCAAAATTTCATTAAAATATACCGAACGGTTTAGAAGTTAGAGGGGGGGGACGGACTTTAGGTCCTCACTGTATATTATACTGCTTAAATCAAAGGCAATTTTAACTAGTCCATCACTTATATTTACAGCAGGAAAAAAACAGGTTTCGTCATTTTATTTATTCAGGTTATACAGGGTGATTCGAAAGTACTTTGACAAACTTCGGGAGGTAATTGCTGGCAATATTTTAACATGAAAAGTTCTTATAAACAGTGGTCCTTGGCGACTTCGTTACGGAGATACAGGGTGTTAAAATGTTAAAAGGAATAGTAATAGGTTTTAAATAACTCCTTAACGAGTTATTTTTTTTTACAAAATTTAGTGAATTAAATAAGCATCTAAAGACACTTATTTTCAAAGTACAGCACGTTCGTAAATTTAACCAGTGGCATTGGTACAAAATGTTACTATCATATTTTTTGTGAAAACTATGCTACACCACTGACTTATTTTATTTTCACTTTTTTCCTATAAATCCCCCTTTTATTTCCAACAAAAAAAAAACACATGTGTTTTTTTTTGGTACGAGGGACGGTTTAAGGGTAAATGATTATTTTATTTGAATATACACAAATATTAAAAAATGTGTTTTAAATTGATCAACCACTCAAATATTTATTAAAGTATTTTAACGAATACCTACATAAATACTTACTAATAAACAAAACTCTTTTGAATAAATATGTATATGCCTAAGGAAGGCATCTAAGGATGCCTATTTTCTAAGTATAACACGTTTTCAGTGGCATACATATTTATTTATTAGTATGTTTTTTTTAAGATTTTGTGTTTCGACAAGGCGGCTTTGGAAATGCATTTGTCGATAAATTAAAACATATTTGACAGTTAGTTACAGTTGAAAATAACAAAACTGAAGAAATAAAACTCAATGGTAACATCATCAGTTTAAGACACATTTTTTAATATTTGTGTATATTCAAATAAAATAATCATTTACCCATAAATCGTCCCTCGTATCAAAAAAAACACACGTGATCTTTTTTGTTTTAATTAAGGGGGGGATTTAATAGAAAAAAGTTAAAATAAAATAAGTCAGTGGTGTAGCATAGTTTTCACAAAAAATATGATAGTAACATTTCGTACCGACACCACAGGTTAAATTTACGAACGTGTTGTACTTTGAGAATAAGTGTCCTTAGAAGCTTATTTAATTCACTAAATTTCATAAAAAAAAAATAACTCGTTAAGGAGTTATTTAAAAATTATTACTATTCCTTTTAACATTTCAACACCCTGTATCTCCGTAACGAAGTCGCCAAGGACCACTGTTTATAAGAACTTATAAAAATAATGCATCTAAGGATTACTTTACCTTCTTATATTTGAAATAAGGGTCAGAGTTTTCATTTCAAATAGCAGAGACATTTCTTTTATCACAGTTTTTAGTATGTTTACCTACCTACTTGCACTTACGTACAGTCTAAGGACTTAAAACCCTGGTAAATTCCTGAAACTACTAGCTACCTGTACCTAATGTTGAATTATATTGTTTTTATGAAACGAACTAAAATAGTTTAACAACATATAAAACAGTTTAAAGGTAGAAAAACCTGAAGAAAAGCATTCAAATAAATCTTTCGAATTCAAGCAGCTGATAGTGGTGTAGGTACCAACCAATATCAGAAAAATTGTTTATATCATTTTTTTTACTAAAGGATTAATGCGAAAATTATATATTAGTATCGTTTTACACAGTAGCAAGTTTGACGAAAAATTTAAGCAGAAATTTGTTTACAACTAAATTTTAACGTGTAATACACACTTTACAAATTTTATTAGAAAAATATTATAATATTTTACGACAATATAGAAACATTTTTATATTTTATCAAAAAAATTATTCAAAGTGCGCCAAAATATGCGCAGTAATTTAAAATAACACTTGTCAAAATCTTTTAAGAAAAGCCAAAAAAGAAAGGTTACGTTTGATTGAAATTAGGCAATCCAACGATGTGTCAAAAATGACAGTGGTTGGCAAATACTGCTTTATAATTGGTGCAAGTGGCTTAATGCTTTTTGCCCTTAGGGATGTTCCGATACGCTGAAAGTATCGATCTTTTGTATCGATCCAGATCGATACAAATATATATAGGTATATAGAATATAGGAAATACTGGCATTCTGTATACCAAGAAAGGATAGCCAAAGCTTTGTGTGCGCGCGGATTGAGGGAGAAGAGCAGCAAATGCAGCACGAGCGACGCGTGGGTTTTGGAATTTTGGGATCTATCGATACTATCTGAACGATAGTGAGTAAAGTATTTCGATACTCATTATATATCGAATAAAAAATATCGATACAAAATATCGGAAGGTAAAATATCGATACTCAAAAATATCGTATCGTATGGCGCATCCCTAGTTGCCCTCCACTGTCATTTAAAGTCACGTGGTTTGGATTCCCTAATTGGGATTTGGAGGTTATATTTGCTATTTCCTAATTTTTATTTACCGAAAAGCTGGGTTAGATATAATTTGACATTGACATTTAACAATGCGTCACTGGTCTTTAGTGCGCATGATTTCTTGCAAAAATTGCATCCAAATTTGTTACTGGGTCATACACATTAAAATTCCATGTAATTTTGTACATATTTTTGTTATAAATTTTTACTAATAAAATTTATCATAAATTTTAGCACAAAATTTGTGTTAAAATTACGTCTGTGTAAAACGGCACTTAGAAACCTAACCTTTACGAACCGGCATTTTAAGAAGAAATTTTTTTAAAACAGTGCTTAGGTCCCTAATCTATGCTCCTAAATACATCATTCCTAAAAAATCTATATTTCTGCGTAATGGTCGAATAAATAACAGAAAACCGAAAAGGTCAATAACCAAATCAGCGCGTACCACATATTTAAGATAAAATCAATAATAAAAAATGTTTGAAAAACCTATTTTTTGTACTTATCGACGACATCAACTGTGTTAGTTAATCAAAATCAAAATAACAGGCACTAAAACTACTAAACAGTTTTAAAACGTAATAAAATGAAACGAAAAAACACAAAAACATAATTCAAAATTCGGCGTGTTGGCTCACTAATCTGGGGATATTAGGTATTTTCCTTATGTAAACTGCAAAGTAACAATCTTTACTAAGCTAAGTTATTCAAGGAACGCTTCGCGAACAACTTCGTATGAGAAATATAGGGGCATATTTAACTGTGTTAGGGAAGAGAAAAAATCTTTGCTGAGCCCAGTTTAATATTTAATGTGATGCTCAAGTTAATCGTTGGCTTTGCTTTGTTATGTCGATGTGGGACACACAAACCAACACCAACAAACTTACAAAAAGACTAAAGAAATGAAACACACATCAGCTTAACTTAAACCACCACCACCACACCGTCAAAAGAATAATATAGCGCGAAGCTCCATCTAGTTTCGATGTCGGACTCTTTTAAAATATACTAGCACCCCTGACAAAACTCTTTTGATTTCATTAATTTTCGGTCGACAGCCTACTGGCCTAGCGCTGTCTACTGGGACTTCTATACAGGGTGTTTCATTAAGGTCGAAGAGCGGCCATATCTCGGAAACTACTGGGCATAGAAACTCAGGAAAAGAAAAATGATAATAAAAGTGGCCATGAGAAAATTCTGGAAATAATTTTCAAGTTCCGCATTTTGCCGCAAGAGGGCATTTTTTGATTTTCCTCCGAAAAAATAAATCATGCGGTATAATTATGATATCATAATCGAGAAGGAGATGAAATTTGCTAGAAAAAATGTTACACCCGCAGCTCGATATCTCCGTTCGTTTCAGAGTTATTGCCAAAACAATAATTTTTAACACAAATTGCGCCCTCTAGCAATTTTATTAGAAACTATCTTGTACATTGGATACGACAATTAAAGGTACTTAGCTTTCTCTTCCAAACACGCTTAAATTTAGTAAAATTGGTTAAGTCGTTTAGAAGTTACAGCGATTTTAATGTTTACAGTTTCACTTGATAAGAGTGGGAGAAGCTATTGTAAGTTTAAACATTAAAATCGCTGTAACTTCTAAACGACTTATCCGATTTTACTAAATTTAAGCTTGTTTGGAAGAACCTTCAATTGTCGTATCTAATGGTACAAGATAGTTTCTAATAAAATTGCTAGAGGGCGCAATTTGTGTTAAAAATTATTTTTTTGGCAATAACTCAGAAACGAACGGAGATATCGAGCTGCGGTTTTAATATTTTTTCTAGCAAATTTCATCTCCTTCTTGATTATGGTATCATAATTATACCGTATGATTAATTTTTTCGGAGGAAAATCAAAAAATGTATTGTTATTGCAAATTGCGCCCTCTAGCATTTTTTTTGAGAACTATTATGGACAACTAAGCACGATTGGTCAAAGTGCATACATTTCTCTTCCAAACAGTCTTTAGTTTGCTAAAATCGGATAAGTCGTTTATAAGTTACAGCGATTTAAATGATTACACTTTCAACAGCTTCCCCCCCTTTTATTAAAGTCGGTACGCCAATGAGCATAAGACCAAAATGATGCATAATTGTCTAAGCTTAAAATGGTGTTATCAAACATATACCTAAATGTGGAATTTTCGGAGTTATGTAAAATTTAAAAATTTACTTTTCAATTACGCCCTCTTGCGGCAAAATGCGGAACTTGAAAATTATTTCCAGAATTTTCTCATGGCCACTTTTATTATCATTTTTCTTTTCCTAAGTTTCTATGCCCAGTAGTTTCCGAGATATGGCCGCTTTTCGACCTTAATGAAACACCCTGTAGTTGTGATGTGGTGACTTCCTCTAAACATTTTTGCTTATTTTGTGCTGCTGTGCTTTAAAAATGTTCCACATCATTGGATTCTAGCCTCACTGATAGTGATGAGCTATCATATGGCAAAACGCGTCTAGGGATGGATCTGACGAAATGAAAGGAAAAAATCTTCTGGATTATTTCTTATATTTTTAGATGGTTTTCTATGCAGATATTTACATGCAGCAGTGAAAAATGCTTATACAATTTTTACTATAGTAAAATAATTTAAAGTACAGGTTTGATCAGGGACGGGAAATTTGTGGTTGACAATATTCATGCTTAATTCAGCTGTCTTAATTGAGCTCTCTTGAAATATTTACTTTTACGCACCATTAACTCCTTGCCTGAGAGAGCGTTTTAATCATCAACTTAGGTATATAGCAGTAAATTTTATTAACAAAATTTGCCTTAGAATGTACAAAGCGTCTAGAAATTTACAGTGCATACTTTATCCCTTGTTAACGCCGATAGGACTAAATTCATACAGTGTGTCCAAAATTCGAGACTTACCACTTTTATTTTACTAGCATTAAGCGGCGTTTACATTGGTAAAGTGATGGAGTTAGTTAGTTGTATCACTAACTTGCCAGACCGAAACTAACCCAATATAAACAGAAATAGAACTGGAAGGAGTGGAAAGTCATTGTATGTACCTGGAGCGAAAACAGGTTAGTCTGCTAGCTTCCTGCAAGTAACTGGAACAAGTAACTATACTAATGTAAACGCGCAGGGGGCCCCGCAACAAAGAGCGCAATGCGTGCACCGCATTCAAAGAGGCGCCAAATCAAAGGTTTAAAAAAGTATAAATGTGTTAAAAAATATTACCCCAAAAAAAAAATACAAAATATTTAGTTTTCCACCGGACCATCAATTTTTAGACAATTTGAATGTTTACTTTTTCAACAATTTGCAACAAGTAACGAAACCAATTTAATTTTTTTTTAAAGATGACAAATTTTTTGAGGAAATAGTTGCTCAAGCTGGAAAACTAGCTGCTGAACTTGAGATAGAGTAAAGTTTTCCTGCGTTAAATACTGTTATTAGACGAAAGTATAAACCAAAATTGTTCGATTATGAACAGAGGAATGAGACACTTCAAGATCCAAAAACCGCTTATAAAATAAATGTCTTTTTAAAAATAATTGATGAAACGCTAAGTTCTTTAACTAGTAGGTTTGATATTTTGTCTGATTATGACAATGTTTTAAAAAATTGTCATGCGTCACAACAAAAGCTAACAGATCAGAAAAATAAGCAGGTTGACGCGAAAGCTAATGACTTGTTTAATGAGATCAAAGCTAAGATTATTTTCATTACCTGAAGTGTCGAATCCTCGCGACATTTTACAGTATATATTTGAAAATAATCTAACTTCGTCTCTATCAAATATATGCATATCCTTAAGAATCCTCCTCACTTTACCTGTGTATGTTGCTTCTGGTGAGAGATCCTTCTCAAAAGTAAAAATAATTAAAAATTATTTGAGGTCGACTATGCTGCAAGAAAGGAAAATTATTTGAGGTCGACTATGCTGCAAGAAAGGTTATCTGGTTAAGCAATCTTAGCGATAGAGCAAGATATCCTTAATAAAATTGATTTTAGTAATATTATTAATGAATTTGCATCAGCCAAATCTAGAAAAATATCTATATAATTTTATAATTAGCTCTTAGATTTATTCAAATCAAATCAAATAATTTATTTTCATGTAAACATGCGTCATTTAAATATTATATATAATTTTAGATAAAGCCATTTAAAACTATTTTATTTTTAAAAAAGACCAAAACACAAGTTAAAAATCAACAACTTCTTTATGTTTTTTTTTGAATTTCTGCAATGGTAGGTTTCTAAGATTAAGTGGAAGCAATTTAAAAATTTTATTGTAAGGTATCCAGGGCCACTCTGACATCTCTTTAATCGGCATTGTTTGGTTTCTGTTGTGTCTTTTTATCTAATTCAATAAAGAAGAAAGTTTTAGTTTAAAAATTTTGTTTCAGTAAGTACAAAATACTATATTTTAAAGTGTTATATTAGGTACTTATATCCTATTAGTTAAAGGGCGCCAAAATGATTGCCGCACGAGGGCGCCGCTAATCCTTGCCCTATTAACGCGGCTGAACTCTTATTTAACAGCTAAAGTTTATTTTTATTCGAGATGGACACGACCAAAACAAAAGCATGCCATGAGCACGTGATTTCCCTAATAGCTATATTTATAAGGGCCGCATTTAGAATCGTTAAAATCTTATTTTTGCAATTTTTTTAAAATTATTTTTGGTGTGAAAAATGCTATATGAACAATTACACATTTTGTAGGTTGGTGGGTAGGGTCAGATCTATTGATATACAGGGTGAGTATAAAGAACCAGAACGGTCGATTTCGTAAAGTATAATGTTTAGCAAAAAAAAGTTTTAGACAAGAGTTTTAGGGTTTTAAAGGATTTATAAGACCATAATAATTTTAGTTGTACAGGGTGTCCTAGAAAAACGTGGCAGACCAAAGTAATGTTTTTTTTTTAAATGGGACACCGTATATACTTTAACATTTTTTTTTCTACATAAAAGTCCGAGTATAATAATATATCACTTGAAAACATTCAATTATACCTTTAGGAGCTATAAACAATTGAAAATCGTTATTTTAACCTATTTGACAGCTTTTTATGCCAAACCGGTATGAGATGGAGCAAAATTAATTTTACATTCCTACCTTAGGGTTTTAAGACCTTTATAACAGTAATTCTATAAATGGTACCACATTCGGCAGCATCATGGTACTACAGTTGGATAGGTCAGATCACATATTTTTTTTAGAACATAATTCCTATTTTTTTTAAATAAAAAATAAATTTATGTTGTTTTGTTCACTTACCATCACAAATTAGTATAAACTATTCGGTAATACAAAAAGCAATTTATATTTGCAAGATATGTTGGTATCTGATGGATGGCTGGCAAAGGTGATAAGGCGGAGGGAAAGGGCGTTACTGCATTTTGAAAGTTTATTTTATCGAACTATTTTTCTGCACAATATGTTTAAAAATCACTTATTTTCTATAAGCATATTTTATATTTTCACCATGTGAAAAAAAAAAACCCTGTGGGCAACCGTGTATATATTGGTCACATAAGTAGTGAAAGTAAAAAATGTATTTTTAATACATAAAAAAAGCACTATTCAGATAGATCTGAATCACTACTGGTTGAGGTTGTATCCTCATTCTCGCTAACGTGAATCACAAGGCGTTCCACTTGGATCTCCATGATGTTGTCTAGTTCCCACATTTTAGTTTCCACATTTTCCCGGACATGTGCAATACATTTTTGCCATTTTTCTGGTGTAATATTTTCTAATGCCTATTAAAAATCTTTTAAAAACACGCAAATCGTCAAAGAGGCCTATTACAATACTGTTTAAAAACAATAGCCAGACTGTCTGGAGATGCAGGTGTTAAAAGCGGCACGATCGTTTGATCCTCCATCGGAACGACCAATAAGATTTGGACAATCCCTTCTATCACGCGCTGATCACGCGCTGGCAATGTTTATATCGTGTCCATCTCGAATAAAAATAGACTTTAGCAGTCGAGGATTCGCATCAAAATTGCAGGCAATTTGGGATTCACATTTTATGCATTTCAGCGCGAGTGAAAGTTGTAGCATTTTCTACCCTTGAAATAGAACAAGTTCTGATTATGTGCACACCCTCATGCGATTTTGTCAAAATTTCCTAGAAGTTTCTATTGGTGGGAGTGATTTATAAATATAACTTCGCTCATTTGAAGAAAAAATAAAAAAGACATCTGTCATTTTTAGTTTTAACCATATAGGGTTTTTAACAGCGGTTTTCTACTGCTTTTTGGATTTGGGGACGACTTAACTGGAGTAAAGACTCTGTATTCTGTCAAATTGCACCAATATTAAAAAAAATTACCAACAACCAAATTTCAAATTCAAAAAATCATTAATGTGGACATATCAGGACTTTTATGCATATTATGCGTTAAACAATCATAAAATCAGCTGTTGCAACCAGGTTTTAAAAACGCAGGGTGAAACTGCATAGGTGCGAATCGGCCTTTAGATTCCTATTTCTCCTTAATACTGAACGTCAGTTGACCACAAAAGATGTCATCAACAGCTGATACTAGTTATTTAAAACGTTTTCTGTTCGGTAGTGGGTCGTAGCAAGCTCAGAAATCAGGCTATATCATATTAGTTTCTTTTGATTTTGGCGTTTTTTATAGGTGTTTCTATGGCTTTTTCTTTTATGCGCTTTAAACATTTTTTTTTCAATCGACCGGAAAGCAAGCACTTTCTAGACAATTTTTTGATCGGAAAATATCACTTTGCTGGTCTAGACCGGAAAGTAATGAAAAATTGACCGGTAAAGTACTTTACCGGTCAATTTTTGTTGCGTTCCGCTCCCAATTTAAAAAAATTAACCAAACTCATTTATAAGTAGGCTTTGACATGTTTATGTTTTCTTGCTTCCATAGTAACGAACTGTCAGGTACGATATTGACTTTGATAAATAAACTTTTGTGGCTTTATAAAATTGTGTGGAAGACTTTAGATATGGAACTTAATTTGGATTGGGAAGAAAATGACGTTCCAGTTGAAATAACAGAGGCAGCTGCTAGAGCTACAGACGATTTGTTGCCGCATAAGTCCAGAGTGCGGTATGAAAAAACGTTTAGCGTCTTTAAAAATTGGTGTAGAGAAAAAAATGTCAGAAATGTTTCTGAGGATGTTTTGTTAGCTTATTTTGCTGAAAAATCCGAAAAATTAAAATCATCTACACTGTGGAGCTTGTACTCAATGATCAAATCTATGTTAAATTTAAAAGAAAACATTGATATAAGCAAATATTATAAACTGATAGCATTCATAAAGAGAAAATCTGTTGGATACATTCCCCAAAAATCGAACGTACTTACCAGAGAAGACATTGACAAATTTTTGCTGGAAGCCCCTGATAATGATTATCTTTTAATCAAAGTAAGTACTTAAATACATAATACGAGTTTTCTTAAAGTTCTTCTTTTCTTATATTGTGTTTAAAAAAAATATATTTAAACTATTTCTTATTTTTTTTAGCTTTTACTAATAATGGGTTCGGCTGGAGCGTGTCGCCGTGAAGAATTGACCAATATGACAATTGACGATGTTAAAGATAACGAATCGATGTTGGCGGTAAAAATTCCAAATACAAAAACATACCAACCCAGGTCATTTATAGTTGTTGGGGAACGAAACCTAAATATATATAGAAAATATATTTCTTTACGTCCGCCTAGTGTTCCACATCGCAGGCTATTTCTTTTCTATAATAAAGGAAAATGCACTATTCAACCAGTAGGTTTGCATTCAGTAGGAAAAGCGCCATCAAAAATAGCATCCTATTTGGGATTACCAAACCCAGAGCAATTTACAGGGCACTGTTTTCGACGTAGTTCGGCGACACTGTTAGTTGAAGGTGGAGGCGATATCCTTAATTTAAAACGACATGGCGGCTGGAAATCATCCCAAGTTGCCGAAGGCTACATTGAACAGTCTCTACAAAATAAGATTGATATAGCCAGTAGAATTCAGGAAGCCGGAGGATCAAAAGTGGATATAACTTCACAAACATCCTATAAAGATGAATCAAAAAATTTCCCGTCATGTCTACAATTTAATACACCACAAAATTGTACTTTCAATATAACAATTAACAAATAGATATTAATAGATAAAATAGAATTAAGAACATTTGTACCAAATTGTATTTATTATTAAACATAATTTTCCCAACTATTAGAGTTTTCTGCTAAAACTATACCCATATAGTAAGCTATTATTAACGTTTTCTCGCACGCCACTGGTGTCTTGTGTCGATTGTAAAAAAAATATTGTACGTCACTCAACCGAAAAGTACGTTAACAGGACTCGCCTGGCGGCTCGCCCTGGAAATTGCCTGCTTCGTCCTGTAAAATAGTACTTTCCGGTCTTGTAACGTAATATACTATTACTTTTGGATTTTTTCAAAGATTAGAGTTATTTATTGTTAAACAGTGAGTACAATAAACCCTTTAACGTGGATTTATAAACTTGACGTTCCGTTTGCGTTCGCCGTTTGCGTTCGCCGTTTGCGTTCGCCGTTTGCGTTCGCCGTTTGCGTTCGCCGTTTGCGTTCTCCGTTTGCGTTCTCCGTTTGCGTTCACCGTTTGCGTCGCCTTCCGTAGACACGACATTCGACTGTTTATAAACTTGACGTTGGCTGACGTTCACATCAGAAAATAATGACATAACCTGCTTTTCTTTTGACTTTTCGTGTGATTAATATTGCGTTTTTGTTATTCTCAAAATGACCAAGGAATATTTTAAAGATTTAATTACCGGAGTGGGAATTAATCCTTTGTACCTATGTGGTCTTTAAAACGACAGACATAGAACATAAACAAACTTAAAAATGGCTGCAAATCAAAAGGTAAACATCACATGGTAGACAAATACGATTTTGATTGGCTCTTAAATCTGCTACGACGTTTCTACGAACGGCACGAACGGAAAAAGATAAAATTGGTTTTATGTTGACCGACGCAAACGGCGACGTCAACGTCAAATATAAATGATCTACGATCTTATGGAACTCTGTGCTTTTAAGTTGAAACGGCGAGCGCAAACGGCGAACGCAAACGGAACGTCAAGTTTATAAATCGATAAAAAGGTTGAGTCCTATTATAGTAATATTATTTCTAAGTTTACAAGATTACCGATCATATTGTATACCCAGTGGATCAGTTGATAACATTAGGGAAGAAAACAAGGTAAGTTACAATACTTCTTTAATTTATTCGTGGAATACTTATGAACTAATAAAATAGTGTAACGAATAGTTTTCTTACGCCTCACCACAAAACTTAATAAATATTAAAAATAAAAAGGTTTTGAAATGGACAAACTAAAATATTGTTCTTAATAATAAAACAATAGGCTCTGTCACTTTAGCCAACCTTTTAACGTAAAAATAAACCAGACTTCAATAGGGTGATAAGTGACTTGGACATGATTCGGTGAGATCTTAGAAAAAAATTTCTAAGTATATTAGTTTAAAAATCAACTCTAGTTCCTAAGATCAACTAAATGTTATGAAATTTGAAGGTTAGTTTCTACACCTTTAATGTGTTTATAATATCACTAAAGAATAAGTGCTTTTTGATGATTTAATCTATGACAGAGTGGCGGATTTACAAATTTGCCTCTAGTGGGCTATTCAATTTTTGCCGCTCCTATACCAGTGACGGCTCGTGAGTTGTGAAACAGGTGAAGTGTTCGGGAAAGAAAAAGCCCGCTGCAGGCGAAAATTTTTTAAGACCACGTCCAAATTTGGTCAATAATTTTTAGTAAATATTTTAAAAATTTATGATTACACTTATTTTATTGAAAATAAAATTTCTTTCTGCAAAGCCAGTAAAGTTCCAACTACCTTTTTTTATCCCCATTAACAGACACGGCCAACAATAAAGTTTATTTAAAAAAATACTACCCGTCGACCATGAATAAAGATTGTACCATTTATTTCTGTAAGGTAAAAAAAAAATTTGGGCCAAATTTGCCGCCCCCTAAAATCTGCAGCCCTAGGCTCCAGCCTACTCAGCCTAATGGTAAATCCAGCACTGCTACGACAGTGCCATTATGACGTATTTAGCATTATTATTTAGATGTCATTATGACCTTCATAATAGCACTCAGTGCCATTATGAATTCATAATAACATCCAAATGTTAAGATACAAAAACAAAAAGAAAGTCGGTGCAAACTATTTATTTGTTATTATTACTTAGAAAGTAGGGAATCTATTACGCTTTACGCGATATCTTCGACATCCGAAGGGACCCTTTCGGATTCAGAATCTCCCCTATTTAAATTATTTTTGGCCAACACTTTGCATACAATAGAAAATTAGACGACAATAATAAAGTTGTCAAAATCGAAATTGAAACAATCAAAAATGCTGGTTACCATGATATCGACTAATATGGACACCTGAAAATTTTAAAAATTACGAAAACGTTATCTGAATATCAATGAAATTTAGACGAATAAAATCTATTTGCACTGTCGTAGATTAAATTTTGAATGATACACGTTCGAAATGAACTTTGTTAATGAAACTTGTGCAATTAAACCACTCGGCTAACGCCTCGTGGTTGCACACGTTTCATTATATTGTTCATATCGAACTAGTATCATTAATAACTATTATAAAACGGAGGGGGATCGGTTTGTTGTTCCGGAAATTATTTTTAATTATACATTTTTAAATTCAAGTAAAGATACCTATATAACCCTAATTAGTTCCAAAGTGAAAGCCCTATAAGCGCTCCAAAAGATCCCATTATGTCGAAACTTAGCTTCGGTAAGAAAATAATGTAATGTGATCTTTAAAGTTAAAATATTTTGTTGGTGATTCTTCTTGAAACCCTTAAACTTTAGATAATTTATATTTCTTTCCTCTCCCAAACTGTTCGCTGGAAAATGTAAGCGGATGGGGTCTACTTAAATAGTGAAATTGGTATAATAAATTTTACCTTTAATACAAAACTGGTAAATTTACGGTTCAGGTTATTTGTATCCTACTAGCTGCCGCAATTGGATTTTGGCAATGTACTAAAACATTCGATGCTTGAAATCCGTTGAAATTATAAAAAAATGCCAATTTGACTTAGACATAAAGAAAAGTCACTTTTTATTAGCCCATTAGTATCTAAACCTTTTTTCTTTTGGAGCTCAAAAGAATATCATTATTAGGTACTGATAAAAATAGACAACTATTATGTTAGGTTCAGAGATATCATACACAAACTGAGGAAAATGATATAATACAACAGGTTTGCTTAGACATAGTTTATATTAATAGCTTATTTTTTTATTAACCCATATTAAATAAATTGCTAGTGTCCCAAATCCGCTTTGGTGTTAAATAAATTCCAGATTTGCAAAAAAAAGTGTTTGTCCACGACTATTGTTCATTATATATGTGTTTGCTCAATATTAATAATAATACTCATTATTCACTAGTGAATAATAAACTCATAATTCACTAGTGAATAATGAAATCGACAGGTAATGCGATTTGAAATAAAAATATATCAATGGTCCTTTCCCCTGTTAGGTCCATCCTATGGAGAACTAGAGGGTAGGAGGCCGATCGACAATGGCAGCATTTTCAAATTCTGTCCCGGTTTTTTGGTTAGTTCGCTATTGGCCGATAGATGGCTCTCGCGTCCGAAGTGGGCTGATGTTGTCTTCTTCTTTTTCATTTTTAATATGGAAAACTAGATCCTCCATAGTTTTTAACTTTTACTTAAACCCTTTATTTTTCTGTGCTTTTACTTTTGACAATTGACATTTTATTTTTCGAAATAACAAATAACGTTTGAAGGCAAGACAAGACAAATAACGTTGTATTGTAATTAATTTCCATATTTATAATGAATAATGGTACAATTTATAAAAGTAGAGTTTGCTTTGTGTCGGGGTGTAAGACAGGATCTTTTTCAGAGATGAAACGCAGCCAAATTAGTCTCTTTCTAGCTCCAAAGGTAAAACCCTCTAGCTAGAATGTTCCTGTATTTTAAAAACGAAGCATTGGTGGAACTTTATACAGGGCGAGTTTACTAATAAGTATAACAAAGTAAGTGTAAATTCATATAAAAGTCCTTATTTGTTCCTTAAAGAACTAATTTAAATAAAAATAGTTATCGCATCCATAAGAAACCATTTATTTGATAGCCCACTTCGAACACGAGCGCCATCTTACGGCGACTCGTAAAGCTGAATTACCGATGCTAACTTGGGACCGAATCCAATGCATTGCGATCGGCCTCTTACCTCAAGTCCTCCATAGTCCATCCATAATACGATATTGTGTGTATGATGAAAAATTCAAGCATGCCATGAAATGTCATGTCGAAGCGCTTTGTAATTTTAATTTAAAACGTCAAAATATAGTTCAACTTATCAACTTTAAAGTTAAGAACTGTATTAAAAGAACTTACAAAATGATAAGAGATAGTGAAGATGAGATGTGTTATACCCCACCCAATATACAGGAAGCAGCAAAAATAGCGCAAGTTTAAATTTATTACCAGAAAAATCGAAAAAACCTTATGGGTCTGCTTATGATTCGTTTGTACAATGGAGGATTGATAAGAAAACTAGTTATTTTTCAGAATCCGTAATGTTAGTGTATTTCACAAAGTTGTCCGCAAAATATAAACCATCAACGTTAAGGACAAACTACTCGATGCTTAAAACTACTATTAATTTAAATCGTGGTATTGACCTTGACAATTATAGCAAATCAAGAACCTTTTTAAAACAAAAATCGGAAGATTTTCAGCCTAAAATCGCCAGTATTATTTTCTACAGAGGATGTACATAAATTCATTACGGAGGCTTCTGACGATAGATATCTTGCAACAAAGGTAAGAGACAATATACTAAGTGTTTATGGGCGAGATTAACTTTCTTTTTATTAAAGATAAAATATAACGGGTTAGCACTTGTTCTTGCAAAAGTTTATTTTTATTTTTAATAACATAATTCTATATTACGCATGCGCGAAGCTTTGAAATCAAAATTTTAATGGTGTCCCTCAGTCACCTATATTATTTATTTTAGGTGGCATTCATAATGGGAGTAATGAGTGCTTGCCGTGGTAATGAACTATAAACTATGAAACCTGAACCATTTACAAGATCTTGGAGCAGCTTTCTTATAGCGTTTTCGGTTTACAACTCCGAGAGTGCTCCGAGAGCGCTCTGTGACGTCATCGATCGGCCCGAGATTTGCTGTCACTCCGAAGGCGGTTGCCCTCGGACGGAGTGTAAATTGAACGTGATTGCGCTTGAAAATTTGACAGATGTCAACATACAAAAATAAACAGTTAATTTTCAAATTTAAATCTACTTGAGTGCGTTAATGACATAATATATAAAATATTCATTGAACTAGACGAAAAACAAACACAGAAAACACAACAAACGAGATTACACATCAACAAAAGAATAGAAAATGGCGGTGGTCTGCGGTTCTGCGCAAGCGCTGCCTCTCTACTCTGTAAAAATGTTCAGATCGAAAAAGAGCACTCTCAAACGGATTCAGAGTAACCAAATTTGTAAATCGAACGTCCTACTCCGAGTGAGAGCAGTGGATTTTGATAACCGAACACGCAAATCTCGGGGAGAGCACTCTCAGAGTGCGCGAGAGCAGTAAATCGAAAACGCTATTAGTAAAGGTACCAATTACTAAAACAAAAATTACCCGCAAATTTACAATATCCGACGATTATTATACCAAATTTGCAAGAAGTATATCAGCCTTCGTTCATCTTCTGTCACATCTAATATTTTTTTTTCATTTATCAAAATGGCAAATTTACCTCACAAGGGATACAAATTAATAAATTTACGCAAATGGGGAGACAAATAGCAACATTTCTGCAATTACCCACTCCAGAGAAATATTCTGGTCACAGTTTTCGCAGATCTTCAGCCACTATACTTGCAGACGCAGGCGGAGATATAACTGCATTGAAAAGACACGGTGGATGGAAATCCACGGCGGTAGCAGAAGGATATACAGGGTCCTGCAATAGTGCGTCAGGCTTCCATAACTCCTATACGAATGGGGTTAGGAATTTTGTTAATATGCCGACTTAAACCGCATAGTACGGGGTACTTCCGGAAAATATTTTCTCATATACAGGGTGGCCCAAAAAAGTGTGGTCACATAAAGTTGTGATTTTTTAAATGGAACACCCTGTATATTATTAAATTTTCACATTCTACGTAAAATTATAATAATTTTTTTATAAATGCATTACTGGTCTATATTTAATAGTTTCCGAGATATCGATATTTGAAAAATGACATTTTTGAACTTTGACAGCTTTTAGCTTTCTAACTGTACGTCTTAGAGCAAAACGGCTTACATGTTCCTATCTTCGATTTTTATTATCTTTCCAATAGGGTCAACTTCCAGTCAAACCGGATGTAACGCGAAAGCAGGAAATATAGTACTTCCGGTTTGACCGGAAGTTAAAATTTCTGGGAAGATAACAAAAATCGAAGATAGGAACATGTAAGCCGTTTTGCTCTAAGACGTACAGTTAGAAAGCTAGAAGCTGTCAAAGTTCAAAAACGTCATTTTTCAAATATCGATATCTCGGAAACTCTTAAGTATAGACCAGTCATGCATTTATAAAAACATTATTATAATTGTATGTAGAATGTGAAAATTTAATAATATACAGCGTATTCCATTTAAAAAATCACAACTTTATGTGACCACACTTTTTTGGGCCACCCTGTATATGAGAAAATATTTTCCGGAAGTACCCCGTACTATGCGGTTTAAGTCGGCATATTAATAAAATTCCTAACCCCATTCGTATAGGAGCTATGGAAGCCTGACGCACTATTGCAGGACCCTGTATTGATGACTAAATAAAAAATAAAATGGAAACAGCTAAATAATACCAGACGCGATCCAGAAAAATCCTTTTGGTCAGCCGTATCTACGCAATGAGGCAGTATCTACATCTACATCTACTACAATGAATAACGAAGATGTTAATGTAGAATTAAATTCGATTCTACAATTAACCCGGCACATTGTGTGAATACAAATATTGCTATTAATATTTCTAAATAAATAAAGATGTTTAGTAATTCTGGCTACAATATTATTAGATTATCGTGGACAAAGTATAGTATTCTACTCGCATATAATGGCTTTTATTCACTTGGATAAAATTATGAAACTCGCCTACGGCTCGTGTCATAAACTTTATCCGCGTGAATCAGCCACCATTATATGCTTGTTATATAATATACTATTTTATTGGTAATAATCAGTTTCACACACAGTCTTGTTAAATAATGAAAAACTTTTAATATATTGTTCCCAGTAAAGCGCTTTCTCTACAATTAAGAAAGCAGAACAGCGTCCCCAAAATCGAATTGTATCCGTTAGAACACACACAAGACTTTGGTGGGGGTTCGTAGCGATCGGTAATCGTCGCGCGCGGAAGTATTAGTTTTAACGTATTTGTTGCGCAGGTCACATCGTTGATCGGAGTCTTCTTGATGTCCTGTCTGAATTTAGATTTTATTGATCGTACCAATACCTGTTTCAATTAATTAATTTTTACTTTGTATTTAAGTTTTCTTAAACTGGATGTCAAAAAAAGTAATAGAAGATTCTTATTTCGCATAACCCATATTGGACTTATAATATATGGACGAATTTTATCATCTCAGTAAACCTTGTTGCATAATACATAATTTCATTCAATGTTAAACCGCAAAAATACTATCACACTAGAAGTTATTTAAATGTTTGAGAACTAGAGTATTGATTTTTAGTGGAAAATATAATAAGCTTTATTTACCATAGCAAGCAAATATTATTATGATTAATGTCCAGTTTTATTACGAATGCCAGTCGGAATTAATACAGTATATAAACCAATATTGCACACCCAATAAAACGTAATAAATACTGTGAGTATTCAGAGCAGTAATGACTATAAACCGTTTTATGGCAGCAGTAACTCCTATTTCCTATTGGCTAAATTACCGTGATATGATCACTAGGCAACGGTCTAGCAATTTTCGTTGCCTTGCAGTAGGAAAGCGCGTTTCTGTCATATATTGTAGTAAACACTTGTATAAAGAGTATGTGAATTCTTATAAGGAATAGAGAGCTTTTTTCTCCGTGCACTTAAGAAAAAAAAACGTAGACGACAATGTAAATATTTTTACAAAAGTTAGGAATAAAAAGTTTGTGTGTGTTCGCCGATATTTAAATCCGAAGACGTCTCAAATAACCAACAAAAAAGTGATATTATCCGATTCATCCCAAAAATTACTTTTAAGTTTCAAATTAAATATTTTCGAAGTAAGCCGAAATCGAGCCAAAATCAATTAGCTAAATAAAGTTCTTAAACCGCAAATACGGCCAAAGGTGACTATAAACTTTTATTTCTGCCGGCAGGCGAGTGAGCCTTTTAATCCCCTTAAACCAATCTCCTAAATCTGGATTCGAGTTAAATCAATAACGTCAATTACAACTGACATAGACTAACCGACTTAGGCCTAGTGCGGGAGTCGGGAAAGTGACAGCATTGATACGACAGCTGATTTTGATGGATTTCGGTAAGACAGAAACAATAGTGTAAGTAAATGTCACTTCCGGTTTGGCAATATGCGTTTCTCGAAAATCTGTAAATTAAAAGGTTTTCTATGTTTCTTCCTCAAGTCCATGAGAATAATATGAACAGTCATGAGAAATTAGTGTGGGTGGCCGATGAATTAAATCTTTGACATCATCCCCCAATCTGTTTTTAAAAATGGTTAATTGTTTCAGAAGTTACGGCCTCTTTTATGTTACAACATGTCTTTTGTCCTAACACATGTATGAGTGCCATAAACATTTACCTTTAGATAAGCAAACAATATTTACAAAAGTGGCAAATTTATGGCCTTGCGCATGTAAACAAAACCACACAGGAATCGGCATGCGTACTGCAAAATTATCGTTTAACGAATGGGAAAATAGACAGGTCTAGGCCTAGTTAGATAGGTATGTTTAATTTGAACGTAAATAATCGGTATTCTACCTTAATTTGGACATAATAAAATCATACAATAGTCTCTACTAATCATTATATCTGAGCTACACAAATACTAGAAAACCATAAATACTAAACATCCACAATCCACAATAGCAAAGAAAACAACAAGAAATCATATCGCTCACTGGGTGCAATAGTGGCACATCTCAATAATTGGTTATATTGAGTAAGTGATACCGTATTACCTTGAATACCTTATTTGTCAGACTAACAATAGTGGCATAAGGTTATCTCAAGTGGAACTCGCTAGATCGCACTAGTGTCACTATTGAATTTCGCGCCTTTTTGATCGAGTACGTAGACAACAGTGGCGCTTGAATTTTAATACGATAAGTTGGAACAAATTTTACATTTTTAATAATGCAACAGTGGCATATTACAGGTGGTGTCAATATTGCATGTTATTATTTTATATTTTATTACTAATTTTAGTGGAATAAGTTTAGTTGTGCCAGTATTGCCTTTTCAATTGTAATTTTTTTATTTATGTGTCGTTATTTTTTGTTAAAAGCTGGACTATTTGTTCATGTTCAAACTAAATAAACAACAGGTTTTATTTTTCAACCTGTTCCTTTTTGCAATAAAATATTGTTAAAACAGAAAAACATATTTTTAATCAAAATTAATTATCAAAATATACTATTTTATTTAATGAAGTGACGTATGTACCGTGCGTTCAATTTATCTTGATAACATTTTGATTCACTATAACTTTTTTGTTTTTAAAGATATGAAGGTAAACAAAAAAATAAAATGTAGGGTTGGTTGCCAAGTTTTTTCCTAAGTTACATATAAAACAAAACACTATCAATTTTCTGACATATAAGTCTACCTTATGTTTTTTTAAATGGAACACCCTGTATATTTTTACATTTTTGAATTCCACATAAAATTATAATTATTTTTTATTAAATGCATTATTAGTCTATACTTCATAGTTTCCGAGATATTGACTCTCGAAAAGTGACATTTTTGAACTTTGACAGCTTCTAACTTTCTAACAGTACGTCTTAGAGCAAAACGGCTTACATGTCCCTATCTTCAATTTTTATTATCTTCCCAAAAAAATCAACTTCCAGTTAAACCGGAACAACTATATTTCCTGCTTTCGAGTTACATCCGGTTTAACCGAAAGTTGATTTTTTTGGGAAGATAATAAAAATTGAAGATAGGGATATGTAAGCCGTTTTGCTCTAAGACGTACTGTTAGAAAGTTAGAAGCTATCAAAGTTCAAAAATGTCACTTTTCGAGAGTCAATATCTCGAAAACTATGAAGTATAGACTAATAATGCATTTAATAAAAAATAATTATAATTTTATGTGGAATTTAAAATGTAAAAATATACAGGGTGTTCCATTTAAAAAAACATAAGGTAGACTTATATGTCAGAAAATTGATAGTGTTTTTTTTTATATGTAACTTAGGAAAAAACTTGGCAACCAACCCTACATGTTGTTTTTTTGTTTACCTTCATATCTTTAAAAACAAAAAAGTTATAGTGAATCAAAATGTTATCAAGATAAATTGAACGCACGGTACATAAAATTCAACAATGGCACAACTTAATATTTCCCCATTTAAAAAAAATATATACAGTTTGAATGAAAAAAATAAAGTGCAATACCATTCGACCTTAAATATTCAACATAATTTATTATTAGTTTTCTAATTAAATAAGACAGCTTCTTTAAAACTCAATATATTTAATTTCCAGATTACAAATTGTTGATTTTCTCAAAACTTACAATTTTTAATGTGCCATTATTGCACCCACTGAGCGATATGTGTGCAGGTGTGCAGCGCGTGCAACGCAAGCGGGTGGTTAAAGCAAGGGACGGCCGTAGGCCGCATATCGTTCTGTCAATCAAGCAACACTTTTTACAAATTTCTTGAAATAAAAATAAAGTGACATTTATCAAACTATAAAAGGTAACTTTAAATTAACGTCGAAGAAGAAAACAATATTTTTGTGAATTATTTAAAATGGATTTATTTATTAAAGATTTTCAATCAAACCAGTCAGCGCCAGTGGTGAAATTTCTAGTTTTTTTGATGTAGTACAAGAGGTATATAATTACTTTTCTGCGTCCCCATATCGATGGGATTTACTCAAAAAATACGTGAAAACTCTTACTTTAAAACCGTTAAGTGAAACAAGATGGGAAAGTCGTATCAATGCTATTAGACCTCTAAAATTAGAGCTAAAAATAGTTATTTTCCTAACAAGTGCGCAAAGTGATACTTTTCCGCACGCAAGTATAGTTGGACGAACGACGCGAAGCGGAGTTCGGATAAGTTCTTGCGTGCGGAAAAGCACTTTGCGCACTTGTTAGGAACAACATTTTTCCTACGAGCTTCATATCAGATAACAACAAAAATAAAAATATGATAATTTATTTAATAATTTTTAATTCGACTTTAAAGAAAGAACTATAATATACTTACAACTAAAAATTACATAACAAAAAAAAATAATAGAAAATTAAAAAATTACATAACAATAAAAAAAATAATAGGAAACTTAATTATTTGTTTATAACATTTATATTTATCGTCAGAGCTGCTCATTTTAACAGTGTTTATATATATTCCCTACCAAGGAGATTTTTGAATAGTTTTACTTTTCCGCACCCAGTGCGGATAAAAGTCTTATCCGCACTAGTGCGGAAAAGTGTAACTTTGCACACAAAAATGCGTGCGCAAAGTACTACTTTGCGCACGCTCGTAGGAAAACATTATTACCGCATTAAAGGCATTAATTGATGATACCACCAGAGACACGAAAACAAAAATGGGTGCTAAATCAATAATTAAAAGTCTTGAAACATTTAAGTTTTTGTGTTCAATTTTAATTTGGCATAATTTATTATCAAGAATTATTGATGTATTGAGCATGCTTCAAAATCCTAAATTAAACATCGCGGAATGCATAATCTTAAAAAATATTTAGTTTCCCAAAGATCTGACGATAATTTTAAAATATTTGTCGATTCAGCAACAACACTTGCTAGAGATTTAGGTATTGATCCCGAATTTCCCATCTCGAAGCTCAGAAAAAAAGTTAGTTTATTTGATTACGAGGGCAGTGATGTGATGAACCAGTTTTAAATCCCTTCCCGCAATTCAAGATTGCTTTCTATATATTTTGCAGATCTTGATTATGCGATCGCTTCGATAAATGAAAGATTTAGCTTATTATCTGAGTGCTATTCAATATTCTGCTTTCTGTATGAGTTGCTCACCATTTCTAATGATGACCTCATGAAAGCCTGCATGGACTTAGATATTAAGTTACAGGTACAGGAGGAAGGAACTATTGTGAAAAATATAGACGGTATACAACTCTTTAATGAAATAACTTCGATTAAAGATATTTTTCCAGGTAAAAAACAGCCAATTAAGATATTATAAATTTTAGTCAAAAATTATCTCATTTCTTGTTTTCCAAATTTTGCTCTAGCAATAAGGATTTTTTTAACCTTACCTGTTTCTGTGGCTTCAGGTGAAAGAAGTTTCAGTAAATTAAAAATTATTAAAAATTACTTAAGAAATAATATGACACAAGAAAGACTTTCAGATTTGGCCATCATCTATTGAATCCGAAATCTCTGAAAAAATTGATCTCACCGCAATTATTGACAAATTTGCTTCTCAGAAAGCCAGAAAAATTATTTTATACTTAGTTAATTATTAGGTAGTCTTCGAGGAAGGACTAATTTATATACTTTTCGTTTCGCGAGATTTATGCTTTAATACTTTTTGTTATTTTATATTTTCTGGTAAATATTGTTGTTTTACATTTCTAATTATAAAATGTCTATTTTTGTTTCAAAAGTAATATTTTTGTTGGTTTACTATTTTGTTAAAGTAAAAAGAAAAAAAGGTGTCGCTAATATAACATATTAGCTGGCCCAAAAACTCCAGTAACTCTAGTACCATTAGTATTTTATAAGGACATTTCACATGATTTCATTATCTTGCATGCAGACGTATAAATTATGATATATCCTCTTGCAAGTTGCCTAACTGGGTTAATAGGATTTTCTTGAAGAGCGAGTAAAACATTTAATTGCGTGTCTGCATCCATTACTCCATCCGCCTTATTCTTGGTATGTCCCTGACGTGGCCCGATGCACCGATAGCTTCTTTCAATTTTGCCGATGGTGTCTTGGGAAATTGGTGGTAGATCGTGTGTTTCTTGAAATAAAGCTGCTACTTCTGCTTGAGTACGCGATGTGTTGCCAGACTCAATCACCATTAAAATTTCGATTTTGTGTGATTCAGTTAAATAACCCATGTTAATATAGAATAGGTATTTATTATTATAAAGTTAGTAACGATTTAAAAAGCACAAAATACTATAGCAGACAAATATTCACTTCTTCTAAACTGAAAATAATTGGAATGCGGCATCCAGTAAACAAACGACCTTATCAATAACATGTTTCCGTTTTTTTAAACAGTGTGCGCTGACAAAACCCAAATTGTAGTATCAATTGTTGCTAAAATGATCAGTTTTTGTTCTGGCTTTCTAGATTACCAAACTGCAAAAGTAAATAGTGGGTGGTATTTCCTTTTTTATGCCCTTTTCAATGAGCTATTAAAATACATACCTTTACATTAAAAAAAAGTTTGGGGCGGTTCCTATCTCAAAAAAAGGGGTAATTTTCATGAAGTCATGAAAAAGTATGGCAAACTAAAAATAAACACAGCCTTGTTCTGTATTTTTTTAGAAAATAAATAGGGCTTCCTACTACTGAGTTTATTAAAAATTCAACCTGGTATTTGTGGTGTATACCGCGCGAATAAAGCTGTAAATGAAGTAAGCGAATAGCTAAAGGACCTTAGGACTTAAACCTAGCTTAAAAAATGCATTAACTATTGTGAAGAAGGTAGAAAGGTGCCAATATACAGGCTGTTTCATTAAGGGAGGCCACCGGCCATATCTCGGAAATTACTAAGCATTGAAGCTAGGAGAAAAACTTTTTATGATTAACGTGGTCATGAGAAAATTCTGGAAATTATCCGCATTTAATTATAATAATTAACAATAATTTCTTCGATAAAAGTGTTAAAAATTATTGTTTTGGCAATATCTCTGAGACCAACAAAGATATCGAAGTGCAGTTTTAACATTTGTTCTTGTAAATTTAATCTACTTTCCGATTATGATATCATAGTTATACCGTATGATTTGAATTTTCGGGATAAAATCGAAAAACTGTTATTATTACAAATTGCGCCCTCTAGCACTTTTATTAGAAACTATCGTGTATCGTTGGATACGGCAATTAAAAGTACTTACCTTTCTCTTCCAAACAAGCTTACATTTAGTAAAATCGGATAAGTCATTTAGAAGTTATAGCGATTTTAATGATTATACTTTCAATAGCTTCCCCCACTCTTATCAAGGTCGGTACGCCAATAAGCCTTAAACCAAAATGATGCAGAATTATCTATTCTTTTTAATGATGTAACTAGAGGCATACCATAATATAAGAATTTTCGGAGAAATTTAGAATTTTAAAAATTAATTTTCAATTATTGTGCTCCCTTGTAGCGAAATGCGGAACTTAAAAATAATTTCCAGAACTTTCTCAATCATAAAAAAATTTTCCCCAAGTTTCAGAAACATGGCCGGTGGCCACCCTTAATGAAACACCCTGTATAGAAGTTGATAATTTTTTTATTGTTTTGAAGACTCGTGTCGTCATCTGGTTGCCGAGTTGGCGATACAATCTTAAACAAAAACGAACTCCACTTTAAGTATGGACTATTTCTTCAAATTAAAAACCAGTAAATTATTGTTCATAGAGGAAAATAAATGGATAATTTTGTCACCCTCTAAGGGTAAAATAATAGAAATAACTCGGTGTTTTCTTGACAATGAATGTCTCCGTGTTTTTAACAAAAAAAACGGTCATTTTAAATACCAATGATTAACCGACATATCTTGGGTTAACAGTTTGAGAGTGGTTTTGCCTATTAGAGGCTAAAATGGTGTAAAACTTTAGTAATTAGCTTTAATGAAATTTCCGAACATACGAAGACGTGAATTATTTGAAATTCCTCTTCATCCGTAATATTTAAACTGCGTTTTATTTGACACGACCAACGATTATTAAAATACTTAACCATCCATGCAAGAACATTTCCTAAAACATTGTAAAATAATTCATATTAAAAGGTTTTGTAAAGTTTAAATTCATTCATTCATCCAGTCATAAGACATTAGATGTCATGTGAGTTGCCAGTGTAGTTTGGAAAAAAATATTCATACCCTTTTCACAATACACCAATACACGATATGACAACGCGTAATCATAATTTTTTTAAATATTTACTAGAACTTATTGACCAAATTGGGCGTGGTCATATAAAAACGGCGGGCTTTTGGTACAGCCTCAAGCTAACAAGTCACGAGCCGCAACTGACTCTAGTGCTTAGTTCAGCCTGTAGTGGCGCTTCGTTTGCTAAAATCCTGATATTAGTTACCCCTGCTGATAAACGCAATATGGCAATGCACTTGGCATCAATGGATAGATATGGCAAAATGAAAGGAAAGTTCTTCGGTAAAAGTAAAAATTGTGGTTTCCCTACTTTTATTAGTTTAAAAAATTTCACAGTCAGTGCTAAAAATACTCACCTTATCTCCCAATAAGCTATTTCTGGGGTAGGTATGGTAATCATTTTGAAAAGCATAATAAATTATATCATTAACAAGATTTGTTGTCTGGACTGAATTGATTTATTAAACTTATTGGTTAATTTATCTTAAAAGAACAAATATAATTCTTTTTTCTCGGGAGAAATTTTTTCGTAATTTTCCTTGTCACGTACATGTTCGATTAGTAGCTTTTGATTGATTCTCTATAAAAGGCAAAATATCACAAACAATCAACGATAACAAGAACGGCTAATAAAATGACTACGTGGCCGGTATCGAGCGTGACAAATGCGTAGAAGGAAACAAGATGTTGCTTAAGGAAAATTGAACTTGACTAAGTCAAATCTATTTGAAAATAGCTTGCCAGTTTGTTAATAAGTTAATATAATATTTCGATAAAATAATGCGTTTTAAAGATAATTTGAAAAGTATGGGTCCTTAACTGCCAATGCGGCTTACGGTACGGTTTGCAATAGGTGACAATATCGAAAGCAAATGACTACCAAAAATATTGTGAGTATAATTTATCCAAACTCAGTTTGAGGACATTCCAATCATTTCATACGGCGGCAAACAGTATCAAAGAGACCGACCTCACAACCAGGGTTGTCAGATCATTCTTCTTCAATTCTTTAAGTTTTTTTATTAAAGATGTTTCATTTATATCAGTATTCAATTGTTAGTCAGTAACTTTCTTTGAAAGCTAGTTTGCAAATATACTTTAAACCGAGGAGTTTTGAGTGTGACAGAAAAAAATAACAAGCCATTCATTGTTATAATAATACATTCTTTAGTCCTTAAGAAACAATATAACTGAAATCAAGACAAAAAGTGTTTTCAGTGTTTAAAAATAACTAATTAACAAACCCCTGTTTCTCGTATATACTGACATTGTGCTTACAAATCCGAAAATTTTAAAGAATTGGCAACAGCAAGGGATACAAGCGCCAGTTAAAGCGGCTGGGATAAGCTGAAGCGATCTCCGACCCGTTCAACGATCGATTCTGTCAGACAGAGATAGGCCAGTGACCGCCGACGGCGTGGAAGAGACGAAGATAAAATATACGTAATTTGGAACTTGTGGACGGGCTGGACAATGGTCCGAAAATGGAGTTCTGGTAAAAAAATTAAAGCATTTTCTGAGCAGTGTCGTGCCGTGTCAGGTTTATTTTTCTGATTTTAGTTTTGTGTATTGAATTTTTTAATTACCTTATATTTATTATTTTAATATAATATTATATATACAGTGGGTTTATAAAGTGTTGTATGTACAAACACCTAATGTAAAACAAACGTATAAGTGTGTATACGCATTTTAATTATTTGTTTGGGATGCATATTGTTAGGAAATTCCTACTGTTTATTGTCATTAAATTGACCTAAAAAACACTATACAGTGGAGTACAGATTAAAACCTGTAGTAGGTACTAAACCAGGTATAAATAAATTTGAAACATTATAACAAGTCAATAAATATGCAAAACATATTATTTTCATAAAATTATGAATACGTTAGTAACAAGTGAAGAGCAATTTTGGTTGAAACCACATATTTTTAAAAGTTTAAGATTTTCTTCAATAAAGATAGCTTGCATGTGTATTTAAAAAAATAAAGATCATATCGACTAATTTCTTTAGACTATTTTTTTTTAAATTTTGTTTTCCCTTACTAACGTATATTTTGTGAAAATAAAATATTTTGAATATTTATTATCTTGTTATGATGTTTCAAATTTATTTAATAAGTCATAGTAGTGTTATCATAAGACCAGTTACTGTTATGTAAAGAATATTAGCAATAGTAAGTTCTTAGAAGGGGAATAAACTAATTTCATTTAACTGGTTTAGTACTACAGGTTTTATCTGTACGCCACTGTCCTTCCATTATTTTTGGCTAGCCCTTTGCTTTACATATTGATTGATTTATTGATTTCGGTAATACCACAACAGCTGACTAAATTTAGCAGACAAAAAATAATCAGAAACAAATGATTATCTGAAAAATATAGTTCGGAGGTCACTGGTCCACGTACTAAAAAATAGAGAAGATCAGCGGGTACTGGAATGTTGGACAATTGTTTTTATTTTGGTTTCCTCAAAATATGTAAATGATTATGCTGAAGCAATGTACCAAATTTAAAACTAATATCTTATTAAATACTTGAATTATCCAAAAAAATCAATTTTTAATTTCAAACTTTAACACACTATATCTCGAACATGAGAGTCACAAATCGATACCATTATGTGAAAACCTGGTAACTCCAAAATTAAAAAATTTACAGGAGGCGTAAAAACCTGTTTTAATAAGGGAATATACAAGATTGAGAAGTGTTTTTTTAATGAAATATTGTTAAAAATATTGAAAAGATAATTAATTTCTTAACACCAAAATACACTTTAAAACACAAAGCAACAACTTTAACGTGATATTTCAGTACCAATCAGTACCGAATATTTAATCAACTGCCAAGGTGGAAGGAGATACGAGGTTTTTCATGGAACAAAAAGAGCCCGAAGGAGTTAAGAGGTTTTCTTTTTATTGAATATTAAATTACAAGAATTTTGTGGAGATATGAGGTTTACAAATTAGAAAACTTTGGCCTTTACCTGACAGATTGCGTTTAAAGCTCCAAAACCAAAAAAAGAGGAGTTACGAGGTTTTCACATAAGCGTATCGAAATGAAAAATGGCATTATAAAAGACATATTGTTTTTGCTCCAGGAATATATGGTTAACGGATTAAGCTATAATGGTATGGTTTAGTTTTATAGCTAATTAAACAAACAATAAACTTACCCGGTCGTAATAAAATTACTTATGTATTGAATTAGAGTTTTGGACACTGAAATATCGCTCTGACTGTAGTTGTGTGGAAAAAACGATCCCCCTCCGATCAACGGTAATCCTAAAATATAAGGCAAGTCTTCCCCTCTCACGCTGCCAGTTCTCTGCAATGAAAAAAAAAATATATTAAATATTAAAAGGTATTTTAGGTGAACAAATTGATTTTTGATGCGGATTGTGTTTCAAATTTCACAAAAATACAAGGATATATCAGGACCAGGAGCGTATCTCGAACGATGGAGATGAGCCGAAAGGATCTGCAGAATTAATCATCATCATCATCAAGTAATTTTTTATTTTCTAAAAGCATAAAAAACAAAACTTAAAATTCGGCCATTCCCTTGTAGCGTGCAAGCAAAAATTTTTTGCATCAAAGAGGGCCTTGCATCTAAGGTCGTAATGCTTAGCCGTAGAGCTTAGTACCTGTTGGGTGTCAGTAACTACCTGAATTAACAATCAATTAGTAATTCCGTCATCTTTGACAGTCGTTACAAGTCATTTGATTCATCGCTAATTTTTCCAATTTCTTGAACAATTCACACACTTTACGGAACAGCACAAAACATTCATTGTTGAAGCGTATTTTCGAAACGGGGTTAAAGTAAATGGTGAGTGGCAATACCATTCGGGTTTGTGCATGGACGATTTTCACGAACATTTTCCTAACGTTGCTTTTATTGCTGGGGATTTTTATCATTGCCTGAAAAGAACCGTGGCTGTGTTTAGAGAAACAGGTTCTATGAGGTTCTATACAACACAAAAAAGGAGCAGAAAGACCATCTGTAAGAACAAAAGAACTTGTTGCAAACGTTCGTGAAATAATACAAAATACGCCAACAAATTGTATAAGACGCCAGTCCCAAGAAGTGGGAAGATCTTATGGAATATGCAGAACTATTCTTAAGAAGCAGCAATTTATGTAATTATTTTTCTTTTTCTTTCTGTATATTATTACTCTGTTTATTTTGTAAACAACAAAAATAAATTTGTATTTGTCTACTTATTTTATTACTCATTAGTTTGGCATATCATGTCATAATATGAATTTGACAAAATTTTAACCTAGATTTGGTTAGATATATCGTCCCCATATCATTGTGATCTAAACCAAGCCCTACGTTTTTTAATCTAAGCCCTCTTTGATGGAAATAATTTTTGCTCGCACGGTTTTAGTCAACGAAATAAGAATACAAAGGAAGTAGGATTTTACATAAACCGCCTGACAAACCGACCGACGGAAGTCGGCCATTTTGAGACACCACAATATGACTCCATGTTTGTTTTGGTGTTTGACCGTGGTTGACAGGTCGAGCTGTGATTTCTGCTTTCTTGGCCGTTTTTGAGTTATTTTGCATTTTAATTAGTTAACAACCATATTTAACGAATACTAGTAAACTTATAATTACTTTAGTGTGACAGTGGAGTATACTTTTAGCGCTGGACAGCGATTAAAACATTTTAATTAGTTGTTATTCTGGGTTAATTAATAAGCTTTTAATATGGTTAGTTGTGCTGCTTGTGGGTGCTCCCAAACGCTATGAAGTAAAAAACTGGGCATTACATTTCATCGGTAAGTTTATGTTGTTATATATAAACTTTTTTAATCTGTATAGAAAAAAAAAAATTTAAATTTAATATCAAAATACACATAACCTCCGAACCTCGCATGTCATTCATGGGCGTTCGTCTTATAAAACCAGAAAAAGAAAAATATTATTTATTTATTAATCGACTGGGTTACCCCATTTCTACAAAAAAGCAAAATAAAAATACTTATTGGTTTTTAGTTTTCCAAATAATTACCTAAGAAAAAAGGCGTGGTTGAAAATTGTAAACCGAAGTGATTGGGATCCTACACGAAATACAGTTCTTTGCTAGAAGCATTTTCCTGAAGATTGCTTTGACAGAACCTCAAGATTGAAAGTTAGATTGGTCCCAACTGCAGTAGTGCCTACTTTTGAAGTAGCCAGGTTAAAAAATGTAAATGAAACTATTGTATCGGGTCATTACATAATATATTGGAAAATATGTAGGTAGGTACTTAAGAATATGAATACAAATAATTCTGCATTATTTATGCTTCTAAGGAAGCTGCTTTGTCACTTTTTCATAAATTATGTATCGATAAAAGTTTTTAGATGTTTTATTGGTTTAATCTACTTTTAAAATTTTAAACCCATGGATAAAGAATGTAATAAAATATGGAAGTGTAGGTACGATAAACAAAGAAATTCATATTTAAAGACTGAAGACAATGATGTTTCTAGAATGATAGAAACGTTTCCTCAATATTCACCTGAGGACGACTGGAGATACCATTGATTAAAACAATAAATTCAAAGCAAGTCCCAAACCTTCTATCATTTAAAGAAATTCATATCAAAATATAAAAAAAAAAATTTACAAAGAGAGTTAGTATCACGTTATAGTTACTTTTGTGTCATTTGGTAAAGGTGCCAAACAAATAATTAAAAAACTTATATTTTTTTGGCAGGTACGTTCCTGTGCAATATCTTATAAGACACCCTGTCAAAACCTGCCTGAAGATAATTATCCTACTGTGAATCTAACTGGAACACCTTCTGGTTACAACATATATTGGACACGGCTCTTCCAGGATATGCCTCTTCCAGGACATGGTTCTTCCAGGACATTTTACTATCCAACAACACACCTAAGATTTTAGTATATTCCTTTAATCTTATATGACAATCATTAATGGTTACTGTTTCCGGATTCTCCAAAGTGTATGGGTTAGTCTTAAACAAGGTGATAACTGTCTTTGATTTATTTATTATCAGTTTATCTTTATAAAAAAAAAATTATTTACTTCAATCATAAATTGTTAAATATGTTGCTCGAGAAGCTCATGGTCTTTATATGCTAGGATTTATAATAAGAACTTGTAAATACTTTAAAAATGTTAACGCCATAATAACTTTATATAAATCCCTGGTAGCTACAAAACTTTAGTATGCATGCACTATTTGGGATCCTAAGTATGCCAATAAGATTGCTCTTTCAAAATCTATTCAGCGTAAATTTTAAAAATTTTTGTACTACAAGTCATTTTCAGTTTATCCGCCAAGAGGTACAGATCAAGGGCTTTTGTGTAATTTGTTTAATTTCCCTTCTTTAAGACTATTGTGTATAGAAGCAAGAATTATTTTCTTATATAAAATAATTAGAGACAAAATAGATAATAAAGAGTTCTTAGGACTGCTTCCGTTTAGAATAGGCTTAGTCAATACTAGATCCGCACATGTATTTTATATTCCTACACCGAGGACAAATCTATACAAAAACTCACCACTGTGACTGTGCTCTATTTTAATAAATATTGTGGAGACATTGACATATATAATTTAAACTATCAAAAATTAAAATTAAGGAATGAACTGCTTAGGGAAATGCTAATTGAATATTTATTATAGCTTAGGATAGCTTTTAGAAATGGGGTTTATGTATCTATAATTAACTTGTTAAGTTGTTGATACTACAAATAAATAAAATGTTTGTATTATCTGCATAGTTTGTCATTTGACAATTTTCTTGTATACTAGAAATCTCATTAATAATATTTAGGTACATATTATAATAAACAGGACTATATTATATTATATTTTATTATTTTCTTGTGATTTGGTTCATGAAGAAAGAGTAAGGTTTTTTTAAAATTTTATTTTTTAACGTAGACGTTTTGGCAATAATTTTGCCGATTATCTGAAACAATTTGTCTTCTGCAATTTTTTTTTAATGTATAATAACAGGTGTTTTTTAGTTATTTAACCAGATATTTACATTACCCTTTCACCTCCGTTACCTTATTTAAATAAATAATTAAAAGAAATAGTTGTATTGTTTTATTACACCAACCTTACCGTATCAAATCAAATCAAATCAAATCAAATCTTATAGCTATATATGAATCTAAATATATTTTTTATTTTTTTCGTCCAAATAAAATTTCATTAATCATTTTATTATTACCATTTTAATGATACGCCACAGGTAAACCGGAAACGCGCGTGCGTTAAATGTTGCCGCCATCGGCCCCCATCCCGGACAACTGTCAATCTACAATACCCTACTTCCTTTGTATTCTTTATTCGTAGGTTTTAGTAGTCCAGATGCTTGACAATGAGGGTGCGTGCACAGTATAGTGAAAAACGGAAAATAGCCAACACCTCCTAAAATATATTAGGAGGTCTTTGAATAATCTTAATCTTAACATACAGGGTGGCCTTTTAGTGTGGCAAAGTACAATAGCTCCGTTACTATTTCAAATACATTAAAAATGTTGATACAAAAGTTGAAGGGCAGTTAGTGACTTATAACGTAAAATTATTTTTAACTCTATAGGGTGGCTCAAAAAAGCGGAACAATAAAAAATGTACTTTTTTTAAATGGAACACCCTGTATATTTTTTCATTTTTAAATTCCACATAAAATTGTAATTATTTTTTATTAAATACATTATTAGTCTATACTTTATAGTTTCCGAGATATTGACTCTTGAAAAGTGACATTTTTGAACTTTGACAGCTTCTAACTTTCTAACAGTACGTCTTAGAGCAAAACGGCTTACATGTCCCTATCTTCAATTTTTATTATCTTCCCAAAAAAATCAACTTCCGGTTAAACCGGATGTTACTCGAAAGCAGGAAATATAGTTGTTCCGGTTTAACTGGAAGTTGATTTTTTTGGGAAGATAATAAAAATTGAAGATAGGGACATCTAAGCCGTTTTGCTCTAAGACGTACTGTTAGAAAGTTAGAAGCTGTCAAAGTTCAAAAATGTCACTTTTCAAGAGTCAATATCTCGAAAACTATAAAGTATAGACTAATAATGTATTTGATAAAAAATAATTATAATTTTATGTGGAATTTAAAAATGTAAAAATATACAGGGTGTTCCATTTGAAAAAAGTACATTTTTTCTTGTTCCGCTTTTTTGAGCCACCCTATAGAGTTAAAAATAATTTTACGTTATAAGTCACTTACTGCCCTTCAACTTTTGTATTAATATTTTTAATGTATTTGAAATAGTAACGGAGCTATTGTACTTTGCCACACTAAAGGGCCACCCTGTAGTATAAAACAAAGTCGCTGTCGCTGTCTGTCCGTCCCCTACCAGCTATATATGCTTAAATCTTTAAAACTACGCAACGGATTGTGAAGCGGTTTTTTTTAATAGATAGAGTGATTCAAGGGGAAGGTTTTTATGTATAATAGCGACCCGCCCCGGCTTCGCACGGGTGCAATTTCAGAAAGTGGCATGCCGGGTACTACTATATCGGGTTTGTTCGGGTTTGTATTTATACCAGCGGGTTGCAACGCATGCCGGATACACGCTAGTCGAACAATAAAATAAGGTGGACTCACTACACTATGTTCAAGGCAAGAGAGCGAAAGTCGCGACTAGTGTAAATTAAATGATGAATAAATCAGGGATTTATTAGGCTCTTTGCTAATTATACAGTGTCACCAGTAAAGTCCGCATCATATGGGATTTTTTTTTATTAATAGCTTTAATCAAAATTTGACTTTGGCATCAAAATCAGCATCGATAGTGATGAAAATTAAACAAAAAAATAGTAGTTACGCGATTTGCTTTATCTGTCAAATTTGAATTTTTTCCAAAAAATAATTCAAAAGTGGGGGTATTTCTGGATATATCGAAAAAAGTTATAGGAAATTTTTTTTTTAAATGCAGTTTCTAGCCCACATGCAAAATTTCAGCTGCATAAGATAATTTTGATTTTTACCTATATTTTTTAAATTGCACCACTTTTGCAAATTAAGACTCAACGCAACCTACATCTTCTTAGTTTTGACAATGCTTTATTTCAGATACATTTTCTTTAAAGTAGCGCCATAGTAAAGGTGTGGTTCTCTACAAAATCAAAATTGGGCTATTATAATTTGGTCGCATGTGATGCAAAGTTTATTTGTTTTTGACCCTGTATAAGGCAAGTTCATAAAATAAGTATTTTTAAAAACGTAGTTTGTTTCTGAAAGTAATACACTTTAATATTAAGACAAAAAAGAACACAGTGTTATCAGTAAAGTGTTCATTAAGTGGAAAATAAATTTTAGGTTAACTTAACGTAAAGTTTATCGTTTAATTTAATTTAAAACCCCTTTATTTTATTTTTTATTTTTTTACTACTACGTTTTTAAAAATACTTATTTTATGAAGTTACCTTATACAGGGTCAAAAACAAATAAACTTTACATCACATGCGACCGAATTTTAATAGCCCAATTTCGATTTTGTAGAAAAACACACCTTTAATATGGCGCTATTTAAAAGAAAATGTATCTGAAATAAAGCGTTGCCAAAACTAAGAAGCTTTATGTAGGTTGCGTTGAGCCTTATTTTGCAAAAATGGTGCAATTTACAAAATATAGGTAAAAAATAAAAATTATCTTATGCAGCTGCAATTTTGCATGTGGGCAAGACACTGCATTTAAAAAAACTTTTTTCAATAACTTTTTTGGATATTTTCAGAAATAACCCAACTTTTCAATTATTTTTGGAAACAATTAAAATTTGACAGATAATGCGAATCACGTGACTACTATTTTTTTTGCTTAATTTTCATCTCGATCAAAGCAGAACTTGATGCCAACGTCAAATTTTGAATAAAGCTATTAATAAAAAAAAAATCCCGTATGATTCAGACTTTACTGGTTACACTGTATGTTAGGATCTGGAAATGTGACTTTACTACTCTACTAGTAAAACAATAATCTGGTACCTATATATAAAACAATAACAAATGAACCTATTTATAAAATCATATTCCATTTTGAAGTAAATCATTATACAAATTTTGCCCCTCCACTTTGTTTGCCAAACTTATGCTGTTAAAAGTATCAACATATGTGGGAAATGGAAACCTTTGTCAAAAGCCTTATAAAAAGTCTGTGATATGGCAACGCAGCAGTAAGAGATCCGCCCCCAAAGATGTGACCGCCACGACATTGGTCTGAGACCATGATGACGTTGTTTCATTGTTTCGTTTAGGGATGTTCACAGAAAATGTATCACGGAAGAACATCGATGTTAACAATGCATCGAAACAATTTTTTAAGAATTAGGTAGTGAAGTTAGTAAATTGGTACCTAAGTCACACAACCAAAATCAAAATCGAAATTGCAATACGGGTCTGTAAATACTGATATTCAAACAACACGGAATAGACTGGTCGACTCTCCAAGAGAGACCTATATTACCTACCCTATAGTATATTGTAACACCATAATAGAAGATTCCGCGTGTCAAAGGTGTTTAACTGATTGCAGGCCGTTTAAAGGATAGCACATGCGCAATCGCATTTGGATAAATATCTATCCATTTGACCCATAGACAATTTACCTTTAGATACGTACAGCTTATCTCCTGCGCAAATAAAAGTTACGTTTTATGGGTGAAAAAATACGTCCGAGCGCATGACTCGCCGGTCAGCTGCCTTCCTTCGGGACACCTTCGTGCATGCGCACAAATCTTGTGTTATCGGCCTGTCCTACTTTATCGACAGAAATCGACATGCTCAAGATACTCTACAGAACCGACTCAGCCGTCATTTTTGTTGTTGTGTTTTAAAGTTTCTCTGTCGATTTCTTGTAGTTTTCTTAGCTATCGTGGATTGTGGGTGTTTAATATTTACGGATTTCTAGTTTTTGTGTAGTTTAGTGAATTGTGTTTGTGCTTTTATAGTGACTCGGATTGGAATATAAACAATGACTACTACGAGAAGCAGCCGTTGTATAATTTTATTATGCCCAAATAGGGGTAAAATACCTGGTATTTCGTATTTTCGGTAAGTATGGAGTAGTGATGTATTGAGGTTAGGTACGCGATAACACCGTAGATTGGTTATTTTGCTGGTATTGTTTGTTTTTATATTCGATTTTATAAGACGTAGTTTAATTTACCTGTTCTTGTTCTCTTCCTTATCGAAGTAAAAACACGACGACGAATCATTTTTAAAAACAAAACCGTAAAAACAATTTTCTATCCATAAAATCTGATAGGTTTGCTACTACTAAAATGCCAGAAATCACTACCTTCTTTCCCAACTTGATCAAAAATTGAGAAGAAATTCCAATTTTTTGGCAAGAATTTAAATTTTAAAGCCCGGACCTGTCTATTTTTCCATTCGTCAAACGATAATGTTACAGTGCGCATGGCTAATAGTATCTAGCTTTGTTTACATGCGCGAGGCCATAAAACTGCCACTTCCGTGATTATTGTTTGCTTATCTAAAGGTAAATTGTCTACGATTTGACCCCACGACGTACGTATTGCCGTTATTTGTAACTTTACAATTTCATGTTGGCTTATTTGCGTCTTAGCCAAAGCATCAATAGATTAAATTGATAACTGGTAAAGACCGTACTTTTGGACACGTCCAGCCTATATCATGCGCAAACAAAAATTAAGTTTTAGTTAATTAATTTACATTAATTTAATCATTATATATATAATATATAATGATTATATTAAGTAAAAGTAATAGTTACAATATAATCAACAATTAAATATCTGTTTTTTTTTATATTGAAATTGAAATGTTACTAACACAACCCAGCTTGCTCAACCCAAATATGCCAACAATTTCATTCAATAAATAATAACCATTTAATTTTCGATTTTCTTCAGTAATTATTCATTTCTTACTGCTGAAATCGGTTATCGTATCTTTTTGTGGCAAAAATTCTATATTTTTTGATTACTGAATCCAATATAATATAACATAAATTCAACGAATGAATAGGGGTGGAGGGTAGCAGAGGGGTGGAGGAAGGGGTAAATAGGTGATTGTTATGTATTGAAACGTTTTTTAGGTCATCAAACATCATCGTCATACATTGTTTTACTTTTAAGTCCATTTGGAACAGCATTATTGTGCCATTATAAAAAAGTCCAAAATCAGAAAATTTTCAAAGTATGGCTAAATTGAAAATATTCGAGGAAAATGTCAGTCGTTTGTGATTTCTACTTAATTGGATGTCTAAAAATCAGGAAAAATGATTGACTGATGATTTTGGTTGAATTTCTGAAAAAGCAATGCTAAAGACTGAAAAATTGGATTTTTCGAGATTTTGTAGGTCACCCAGGGAAGAACGTCGTGATTCGATTTGTCAGTCAAGTGCATTTTTGCTGTCATTTTATCCAAACGAAGAGGTAGAAACAAGTTTTGGAGGGACTCCTTACTATGGTTAACAAAATGGCGGTCAAAAAACAAATTATAATCTTCTATTTGGCCTAATTCACGATCTAGTGGTTAGATCGCAACGAAATTTTAGATACATGATCTTGGCAACCTACAGAACCTAATTTTCAACCTGACTGACGGGCTCCTCACTATGGCCAATCGCCCTATGTCATTATTGCCAATAAATCTTAAAGTTGATGGGTAAAAGCAAAACTTCAAGCACCAGGGTGTTCAGTGGAGTAATGGCAACGTTTTTTCAAACTCGACTGACGGGCAGCCAACTATGACGTTTTTTGCACGCTAGCTCCTTAACTATAATATGCCACACAAAGACGATAAAAAAATAAATAAAAAATACAAAAGCAGATTATCCAGATCTATGTATTCTAAGATTTTATTTGTAGCACTGCAATGATTCTAATTAGGTAAGCCTTCTTGCCTGCAGTATTTTGCTTTAAAAAGTTTAAAAAAATATCTCTTTGTAAATTAATTCAGTCAGTTTGACTTACCGGTGGTAAAGTATATGATTTCTCTTAGGCTTGGTCTACATAAAGATGGATGTATGTAAAGAACTAAAACACAAGCGCGTTTTTTACAATTTTTTATTATTATTTTCATACTGTTAATGAAGTTAGAAATAAGTAGTTTACTTAGGGTAAAAGGTATCATAGGATGAAACATTTTGTTTTTGACAATAATATGAAATTTTTAATTAATTTAAATTTACTGAAAATAAATAAAACTAATTAATAAAATTAAATCATATATTATTTTGTCTAGTGCATCAGTCTATATTTTTTTTTCAAATATTTCGTACTTATTTATAAAATTTTATTTTTATGTCTTAGAATTCACAGTTATGTAAAGTTGCTCATACCATTAATTTATGGCACAGAAATAAAGAAGCTTTATTGTTTAGTAGCCCAAGTTAAAAAAAAACCTTGTAAAAGTAAATACCTACGTTTAAATTATTAGTCGAAGTGTGAACCAATTATTTTAATTGAAAATATTAGACTGGAGGCATTAAAATAATTATTCATCAGCATCATTATAATCGGACTAGAAATGTTAGGACTGGTAGGAGGGAGCACCATCAAATCAGGCTTTTCTTTTATAGAGTTGGGGGTATCTTGTAGTTAAGTTTTAAAGTCCGAACCTGTCTCTCTTCATGTTCGTAAAATGAGAATTTTGCAGTGCGCATGCCCACATATACTGGCTTTATTTACATGCGCAAGGCCATAAATTTGCCACTTTCGTGATTATTGTTTGCTGACAACTTTTTTTTTTTTTTTGTCCAGAGGGGTCAAAAAATCTTCAGAAGATACCCTCAAGCCTATGATGTTCTAGTGGCTGGGTAGTGTCGGATTCCTACACGGAAAAAATATAAACTATAACCAAGAGTAATAGACTTCAATTTAGGATACACTAGTTTCGTATATCCGCAAGAGCAAGTATGCTTGTTATTCAAAGCATTATATTCTTAAAAGTACACAGTCACCAGTACTTCTTTTAAGGGTCAACAAGCTTAAAGTGAGTATTGTAGTCCGTACATCAAAGCATGCCTTAACTTAAAACAAGAGTAAGTAACCCTGGCATAGGTTGAGTACTATTTTAACCAATATTAAGTTATCATAATGTAAAAGCAAGTATACTTTAGGTGAGTATCCGATATCCTTATCTCAATTTAATTCTAATCTAATGCTGAAAGTAAGCAAATATAGGACAAATACAGCTATTCTTGAAATTAAATAATTAAAAATTTAATTCAACATCAAATAATCTTTCATTGAGTATAGTAATAATAAAATAAACCATTACTGTTCCTTGGTTTAATAGCGAGTACACTTAAAGTAACATTATTAATCTTTTATCTAATGGCTGCCTTTAGTTGACCCATGTGCAAGTCAGCTTATAATAAGGATATGTACTTGATTTTTGTATTTTATAAAAAAATCTGTAAAACTTTTATTAAAAGCTACAGAAATATCGTCAAAAAGGTATTATGCAGGTAGATGTTCCAAATGAAGATAAAACAAAAAAAAACGAAAAATTAATAAAAAAATAAAATGGTGTGTCACTAGACTTAGCTGCCAATACAAATTTATAAGTCTATGGTTTAAGATTCGGAAACACCAGTGCGACTGCAAATCAATTTAAAAAAAATATATAAGTAACATTAACATTACGCGATTCATATCGACATAAGTTACGAAACCTTCCCCATATTGCAGACCTTATTTTTATGGATTATAAATCACTTGAAATAAATGCAAAACTTTGTTATTTTGCCTCTGGTTGTGAGGACCACATGTTATATGAGATTTAGCATACTTCTTGTAGAAGAAAGCTAACAATTATTAATACAAAGTACATTCCTTTTAGTTTAGTACGAGGAATAGTAAGGAAAGAAATTCAGTGCAAACGTATATTTTTAGATTACTTTTATTAACATGAAAATATTCCAATCCATATTAACTACCTACATTAACTAACAAAATATCTTAACTCTTATATTTTATTATATAAAATAAAAAACTCTTACTTAGGTACTTAGGAATTAATTCTTCCAATTTCCACTCTTGCAGGATTTCTTCCATAACTTACGCACTAAACTAAACAAAATCACAAATAAAGGCTGCCGGTCTGTTAAAGAAGCAGCACGCGGAAGTCTTGGTGACTAAGGAGTAGGTGACGGAACGGACCATATACTAAATTTGATGTGTTATTACCTTAATGTAAAATAAATACTAATTCGACCAACAATTGCTATTCTTGTTAGAAATATAGCCAAAATTAATACAAGCTTATGTGTATTTGTTTCGAACTAAAAAAATCAATTCAAAATTAATATATTTTCAAGTTAGTGTATAATAACTATTTATGGATCATCCTCATAAAGATAACCTTGTGTTTATTAAAAAGTTGACAACAGTTATGCCAATTCATATAGACTAGTTGTTTTAAGTTAAGCAATTCTTGAAACAATATAAAGTAAAATTTAATCTAACCTTATTCCTATTCTTTATTTTAAACTAATCTCTCTTATTGACTTAAAAGTAGCAGTAATTAAGCCAAAATTATGGTTGTCTTAACTGCCAAAAATAGAACAATTATACATTCAAGTTTATTCTTTTCTTGGACTAACAATTTTATTTTAGTATTTTCAGTAGCGCTTTATGTTAGGCTAATTTTTCAAGAATAGATTAATTTTCAAATCAGATTGGGATTTTTTTCCGTGTACCGACTAAAAAAATTCCCCTCTGATCATCTGGCTCACCACATCGGTACCGTTTTCACATTTCTTCAGTGCGGAGGCTGTCCTTATTCTTCTATGTTAGTTTTCTCTTCTTTCCTCTCTTTTTTTTGTTTTTAATATACTTCGGATTGTCGTGTATGCGTGTGTCCAATCGTCCTCTGATAGAACTAAACTCCTCATCATATTTTCGGGGGTGAACACCCTACCCGAGGTATTCGTCGCAAACGTTGTTCTTTTCTTCCTCCCATCTAGGGCAGTTAAAAAGAGTATGCTAAACATCATCAATTTCCTGGCAGTCAATACACGAGTCAGAGTTCGCTCTTCGTCTTTCAAATAGATACTTTCGAAAGCATCCGTGCCCCGAGAGCGCCTGCGTAACGTAGTAGTCGGTCTCTCCGTGTGGTCTGTTAATCCAGGTTTGAATGTCTGGAATTAGACGCCAAGTCCATCTTCCGTATCTTCCATTTCTCCATTTCTCTTGCCATTTATTCATTAGAGCCACCCTTGCGATTGCTTTACTTACTCCATCGTCAGCATATGTGCTGACAACTGGTAAAGACTAACTAGGTGTGCGTCGACAGGGCAAAACTTATCCTCAATATTGGACTATTCATTATAGCAAGTTAGTTGGTGAAAAATGAGGTATAATATGGTATTACATAAGAAAATAATATTATATCCCCAGGTACATCAAATTATTATTATGTCGGGGTATTCAAAACCGCCTGGCGCTAAACTGGCAATTGCGATAATGGTAATGTCTATTAATTGACTATTGGGTAAAAATGTCAAATAATTGATTATTGGGTAAAAGTGTGGGAAACGGACCAAAATAGATTTCTCCCCTTGTATTTAGTGCTACTGAATACTATGGTGATAAGAAAAATTCCTAAATTATCCGCGTTCTACTTCTATCGTTTAAAAAACGCAAAAACAACTCACAAGAAAAAGCCATTCTCCAAATACGTGTAAACCATGATTTTTAACATGTAGTTGCAAGTTGTGTAGTCTTATTCCTATTATGATTTCAAGCATTAAAGGGTTAAAATAACCCTACAAAATAGGAAAAGAATTATCTAATTGTATTTCTGGTTTCGATGGGAAATACAGTACGAAGTTAAGGACGGTTGTATCCAAATGCTAATTTCGACCAATAAAGGGTTAAAACAATCCTCCAAAATGAAGGAAATTCTATTTTTAATAGGAAATGGAGTAGGAAATTGGGGAAGGTTGTTTCGACCCTTAAAAGGTCCAAATTGTTATTGAGAACAGTCCTAATTTAATCATTAACAGTCGTATTCACTAAAGATTTAAATAAGTTAATATACGGCTCTAATTTAACAATAACAAGTGCATGAAGAATGAGTTTTATTTGTACAAAAAGTCTGGTAATATCGGTTACTTATTATAAAGTTTGAATCAGCCCTAACAGATATTTCATAGAGATACTATTTTAGATAGGGAATCTTTCAAAAACAGGTTCTTTTGGACATACCTATAACTTTTTACCGCCTTCTGTTAACTTTTAAAATGAATATTTTTTTGAGGATTTCATTATTATCATTTAGCAACTGCAGTACGCTTCTACGAGCGCGTTTAAAAAATATTTAGCAAATTATTATCATAAAACCATAAACACTGCGTTGAGAAATCCCAAAAGGCCTGACCCCTATAATTCCCAACGATCGTAACAAGCTGCAATAAAGAAACGTATATTTTTAAAATTGCCTTAAGGCCAAAATGTACACTTTCTTTAACGTTCGTTTAGGGTGCTATTTATCTCTTAGTATAAATTATTTAAGGCTGTGCAAGAAAAATAGCCTGTTTACGGGCAGGTAATGGGGCTTGTGGTATTTTACTTTTTTGCCATAAAAATGTATTTCCCGCTGATGATGACAGAATGTCGGGAAATTTAAATCTAGATTGCTATGTTTTATCGTACTATCGTATAGATAAAGGACTTTTCACTAAATTTTGATCTTACAGTAAAGAAGAAGAAAAAATCAAATTTTCTGCGGTTTCAGTTTTTAAAATTGTAAATAATTTACTGAGAAAATAATAAAAAAAATCTCTGTCAAATGATAACAAAAACACGCGATTCACTGACGCAAAAAAACTAGAAAAATTCTATGCGTTGAGGGCATGTATAAGGCTGATAGATCGATTACCAAAGAGCGCTGATCACTTGCCTCTATATATATATATATATATATCAAGTAAATTATTGGATAGAATTTGTTAAAATTTTGAATTAACCTTAAAATTTGATACCACATTACTATATCACCTTCAATTTTTTAATTTGAAAATGTAAATTCTTTTTTAAAATTGGCAAAATTAAGGTGATGTCATGTAGGAACTAATTTCGAAGCTGAATTCCAAATTTTAACAAATGCTATCAATTTTCTTATAGTTTGTCACGGCTTTTTACCTATATGAGGCAAGTGACCTTTTGGGGTAGCAACTACCTACAGTTTTTAAAAATATTTAATTCATAAATTATATATATCGTTCATTTGGAAGAAGAGGATTATATCTCAAAATTTCTTATTTTTAATTTTAACGGCGCAATTTACTAAAAAATACGTATATTTTTATTAAAAAAATAGTTACATGTGAGCTTTCACTAATTCGCCAACAGATGGCAGATCTAACTTATTGCACTTAATATATTCTGCGCGTCCGTTATTGAGAAGACCCTTACATCTCAGTTTGTCTTCAACATTGGAGCGAGGAGCATCGTAATTTCTCAGTAAAACAGTGATATTTAGTTTTATACCTTTATAGTTATTTTAAGTGTATCGATAATACAGTGGCATGTTGTTATATAATATTTTTACTTTAAAGGTAAGTTATATGTCTATTAATTTTATTTGGTAATAGAGTGATAAGTCAAAATATACCTTTCTTTCCAAAAAAATTTCCTAACGAAATATTAGATATTTTATTTTATTTAAGAGACATTTCTAATTGTAACAATATTTCTTATAATTTATTTAGAATTTTAGCTACAGATCTTTTTATCAATATACCAAAGAACACTAAGCTAACAGATATCAGAGTGCTTATGGTAGATAAAGACCATCCTAACATTCTATTTTATAAAACTTCTTTCGCGCAGAATGAATTTGCTGAAGCAGAAATTACCAACTCTAGAAGAAAAGTTGATGTGGGAGCAATAAGACTTAAGAAAGCGTACATAAAAAAAAATGGAATCAGTGAAGCTAAGAAGAAAGGACTGCTTTCTCTCATAGAAAAGAAAAGATGTGTACCGATGTACTACTTGGATTTTTATAAAAACTTACAGGAATTTGAGATTTGCACTGGTTGTAGATTTAAGTTAAAATGTTTTGTTTTAAAGTTAAAATTGATGTATTTTTAAACGGAACTAATGATTTAATTTGATTATTTGGATATTAACATACTTATCTCCATTTTGGTTTTTAATAAACGTTTTGTCCTATGTTGCATTTTTTTATGTTTTAAGTCAAGTAATTTCTCAATTGATCCTAAAAACCATAAAAAAATTATGTAAAAACAATCATATTTTTGATCAAGAGAGTTACATCTGTTGTTTTTTTTTCCTGTAAGTGCTAAAATAATATTGGTTAAGAATTTTCTTATAGATCCCAAAGTAAATCAAATATTATCATAAATAGTATATTTTGGATTTGCCAATTTCTAAATTCGAACTAGTTAAATTTATAACTTTCTTAAATTCTCCATTACTCGAAATCATGTTTTTTGAAATGTAACTGTCTTCTTCCAAATGAACGATATATTAATAAAATTTATAATTTATAATTAATAAAAAATAAAATTTTCCGATAACCCATTCGTTCTTATCAATTAATTTTATCCAGATCAGGGAACATAACAACCAAAATCCTCATGTCTGTGTTCTCAGATTGTAAAGAAAAGATTGTAAATAAAATAAGTAATTAAAATTCAATCAAAGTTAAAATAATAGGTATCAAAACAACTTAAACGTTATTAACTGTAACAAAAAGCACAAAAACACTATTATTAATCTGGGGATATTAATATGTCCCAATATCAACAACTGGTCAATGCCAAAATCCTGGTATCATTTATCGGAAAACGAGAGAATTTTGCTTATCAACCTAACATTAATATAACGAGTTTTGTTTGTGGACCTTTTAAAGTAAGATCACCTATATTTTAGCTTAAGCAATCATAAAAATACCTGTATCTGTACCTTACCCGGTATTTCAATCATTCCCTTTTCTATACAAATTTTGTAATGCAGGGATTAATCAAAGAGAATTTCGAAATAGTCTGAAAAAAATGGCCGCATTCAATTTATTTCTATGGCTTAGCAAATATGAAAAACATTTTTAGCTCCAAAATAACTTTAAACATAAGTAATAGAATGTTTTTACCTTACAGTAATCCGCTTAGAGGGGGTTAGATTTCAGGGCATACAGTTTTCCAACCAACAAATTTACAAAAGATGCCTAAATTTAAATTTTATTTCAAAAAAAGGTTGTTTTCACACGACGCCATACTATTACGCACATATTATTATAACGCGCGAGAAATAGTCGCAATATGGTCCAAAGTTTTTACACATAACGATAGTTAACTGCCTTTAAAAATTGGTGTTGCCACATCTCATATGATCGGACCCAGACCAATATGTTCTGAAGTGTTGGAGCAAAGACGTAGAAGGCTATTAATGGGATCGATTCTTAATCAACGGAGAAAAGTTAAGCAAAGAGGGGTTTGACACAAAAACCGCCGTTTCTGTGTTCATCCCTTGTTACAAACAAGATACGTAGATTGTGCCTTTTATACGCTTTTCAAAAAATTACTTTAATATGAAGAGAAATTTCTTGCTTATTCTTTTAGCTCTATCTTTGTCATCATGTATTGTTTTGTCCCATGAGCAACGCCTTTCTTTGATTAATTCAATCAGACTTAAATGAACATATGAATATTTTAATGCTTCGCCATCTTGCACACAGGCACGCAATGCTGCTTCAAATGAATTGAACAAATTTCGAGAATATAGGGTTAGATGTCTAATGGTATCGCCTATGTAATAATAATAATATTAGTAATATATTTATTATTTCCAAAACATACAATTAATATTTACATTTTACAAAATGATATATTATAGGAAATAATAGGCTATATTTGCAGAACCCAATGCAAACATGGGCGCTGTTAGGTCAAAAAATATAATAAATAAACTATAAATAATTATCAAAAGAAAAAAAATAGTTCATAGTACCTATTAAAGAAGAATAGAGAGGCTAAAGGCTGTGTTGCATTAGAGGACAGAAATAGGAGAATGAAACAAAAGGAAAGGCAATAAAAGAAACAAGAAAAATAAATAAATAGATAATTAAGCGTGAGTTGCAAACGAACCTGTTTTTATAATAATATAAAAGTATTGGTAAATATTATATTATATTAGCTAGTGACGAAGTAATCTTGATTTCATTTTCTTTTTAAATGTAATAATATTGGTAGAAAAACAATTAATTTAAAATTTATTAATAAGGGAAGCAATACCATAACTAGAGAAATTTAAAAAAAAATGCTTGTTATGAGAGGAAATTGTAAGGATAAGTTGTCGACGAATATTTAAGTTATGTATGTCAGTTCTAAATTTAATTCTATTATACAGAACTGATATACATTATACATTAGATAATAGTATACACAATGATATACATGTGTAAAAATTGTTGATTAAAAAACACAAACATTTGGTTTAAAGCAGTACTGTGACTACTCCTCGCACACTATATACCTATGGTAATGGTATGGCGTCGTGTGAAAACAGCCTAAGGATTTAAATATAACGTATAGTGCACCACCAGACTGACCATGCAAAATTTCACATGAATTTTGCTACCATCAAATATTTGCTCCCATGCATCCTTCTTTTCAAAAAATAATGACGTGTGTGAGTGGGTGGGTGTGTGTGTGTATGTAAGCTGTATTTCTTTTAGCTTCGCCACAGCGGTTAAACTGATTGACGACGTATGTTTCTATATTATAGAAATTGTCCATGGTATAAATCACCATAAATCCTAAAATCATGTTACTATGACACTGATTGACCAGCAATTCAAAATATATTGATGTGATTGTATCAACGATCAACATGACACATTATTAAATGTTATATGTGATAAAAAGAGACAGAATGGAGAACTAAGCGCACGATATGGATAAGCCCGATACCGTGAATATATCTGTGTTGCCAGATTTAACAAAATCATCGATTTCATCAAGATTTCCTTAAATATGCTATTAAGTATATAGCTTCGTGAATTTGTATGTATGTTACGGGCGGAGTATATTATGTCCCAAGCAGCATTTTTCTGACTTCCAACTAATTTTTTACCAACCCCGACGTTGCAATATGTCCATATAGTATTTGTACAGGATGTAAACCAGCGTCAAACCAACGTCGTTTCAACGTTGTTTAGCTGTTACCAGAAATCTGGAGGCGGATCGACGATTTCACAACTCATCGAGTGCAACAAGTTTGGTATTGGGTGTATGCACAACGTTGTACCGCCGTCGGAGATTACTGCTATCTAAAAGTTGCCTATAGTCCTAAAACACAATGTTGGTATTACATTTAGTTTAGTATTACAACGAGTGTTTTAGTAATTTTCCCGACGCCTCCATTTTTAGCCGTTTACAATAGGGCCATGACGGCATCCATTTTGCTGCAATTCCTTTTTCGTTACAAATTTACTTGTTTTTTTTTTCGCAAAACCACAATAAAATACCATACAATAACTTTTTAAAACAAATATAATAATATTTATGTTTCATATTTTTACGACAAAATATAGATATTAATAATTAAAAAACTTGGTATGATGAATAAAAACTAATATTTTTTTATTTGCTTATTCTTTTTGTGGTCCCTTTTATTTTTAAAGCTCTATTATGAATCTTTATCAAAAAACTGGGTTGCGTTTAGTATTTAGACCCAGAGATGGCCCGAAAACTAATTTAGAAATATCTAGTTATCAAAGAGATATACACTCCATTTATCAAGTTTGCGCCATTCTTGTTAGCCATATTTATCATCTGTTTAAAGGTTTAATTCTACAGTACAGAGGTACTCCAATAACAGGTATTTTATTTTCATCAAACTATCTACAACAAGAATGTTTAGTGTAAACAATTGGCGCATATCCTACCAGGTTTGCCCTAACTAGGTGAATCATAGTCGATGATACCAACGTTGTCACGACTCCAAGGTTGGTCAATTTAATCCCGACGTCGTAGCGATCCAAACTTGTGTGACCGATTTGGTGCAAATGTGGGTCGTGGCGAAGTCGATCAGACGTCGCGCTCCAACGTCGGGTCGATTAAAGCAACGTTGTAACAACGTCGAATTGTTGCTTGGGGAACCTTAGTGAAATAAATAAATATAAATAAACTATTTATAATATATTGAAATTTGAACTGAGCACTACGACAACAATGTATATTTTTGCCAGCATTCCTTCGGCAGCTTAAAATCGGTGACGCGGATTTTATGTATTGTAATTTCATTCTATACCTGTGACAAAAAATTAACTTACAAACATAGGTTTGTTCGGTTTGTTGAATATTTAAATCATTTGGTATTACTTACATTTTTAAACATTGCATGTGGATTTACTATTAACACTATGTTAAGTACACAGCATACACCAACAATATTTTTAACTGTACAGTTGAATAAAAGAGACACAATAATGAACGATTATGTTAGCAGTATTTTTTTAAATAGTGAACTGTTCAGAACCAGTGTATTTTTTAACCGTCTAATTATTTGAAAAAGTCGACCCCCTGGGTTTAACTGAATACGAAATATGTTGACACATTAATATTTATTAACCTGTTACATACTTTGATCCAAATTAGGTTTAAAAACATTGTCGTTCGGTATCGAAAAAACACAAAACTGCTGTCCAAAATCCCGTGAGATTAGACCCTTTTAATCCCCAGCAGGCAAAACTTTTAAATCCTAACCAGCTGGAATAAAGGATCGGAATTTTGAAAATTGATTTAAATTGAAATAAAAAGCATAACTTACAAATCAAAATAATCGGCAAATAATAAAAATATGTAGAATAACAAATATTAAAAAATAATTGGAAGATAATATTATAGTGTCAGCGAAAATAATTAAAAGAGAATAATTGTGGCATATCGGACAAGTGTGTAACTGTTTTTTATATTGGACTACACAGGGGTCCAAGCACAATGGCTACCCTGGGACGGGTAGACCACGACGGCCGTTTCGTCCTTGTTAGGACTCTACGGGCAGCCATAACTCAGGCAATCCCAACAACCGCGGTAAGATGTATTAAAAGCCTTTTACAAAAGTAAATCGGCCATCAATAAACCGTAGCGTCATCTCAGCGGAATTAACTCTAATACAAAAGGCAATCAAACTGGTAATAATCGAAAGGTAGACACTAAATAAACCACGAAGTGCATCACAATCCAGTATAAGGAACGCTATTTGCGTTTTCACCGGCACCTGGCACCCACTAGAATGCGCGCAATCTGTTTAGGAAAAGCCATAAAAATGTGTAGACTATTTCAATAGAGTTTGCAACGGCCTGTTTTCTAGTGGAAAAACTCTTAATTATATACAGCAGGAAAAAATCAACAAGATGGTTTTTCAGCAACATAATTTTCATAGATGTCAGGTAAAAACTATTGTTAGTCTGACAAATGTCATCCTGGTTCGAAAAAGACAAAATGACCCATTTAAATGAAAATGCAAGATTTGGGTGCCAATCTATCCAAGAAATAAAAAAATCGATAGCTTCAAATATTCCATTTAACACACAAAAATCCAAAAACTCAATTTGGGCACAGTTTTCAGAGTTAATAATGGTAAGAAGTTATAAACCAGAAAAAATGTACTACTGTGATGGAACTGGCGAAAACCCTCGAAGATTACGCCTTTAATATAAAGAAGGGTAATAGCGAAAACTATAAAGAATCGTCTGTAAAGGCTATATGAAACACTACAGCAAAAATCATTCAAGAAATGTATTTTACAGAATACGTAATAAAGATTGACCTTTAAAAATACGCAAATGGCAAGAGACGCAAAGAGAAAGTAGCTCCAAAGTTGTCAGGAAGAGAGCATTATCTACCAAAGATTTACTAACAATAATGCAAAGCTACAATGAAAAAAACCCCGATGTAGCACAAATAAAGTTTTTCCATCTCTGCTTGGAGACGCAATGAGGCCGCAAATTGCAAAATTCAATATTTTCAAAAGGAGTTTGATACCGTGGGAGAATTTACCGGAAGAATTGAATATAACAGCATATTTTCCCAGACAGCTCAAGGTGGGTCAAAAGGATTGGCAAACAGCAAATGGTTAGTAAGAAATTCATCAAACAAAGACTTATACCCTGTAAGATTATTTTTTAAATTATTGGAAAAAGAGGACGTATATACACGGTGGATCATAAAAATGCTGTATCCACTTTTATTTTTTTAATAAAACCTATTATTGTATATTTTTGCATTTTTACATTCTACAATCAATTCTATACATTTTTGTTAAATCATGCCCTATAACGAAATCCAGTATTGAGCGTAACATTATGTACTTGAGGATGTAAGTTTTTTGAATAGTCTTAAAACTTTTTGCCAGCCCTGCAAGTTCCTTGGTGCATTATAAGATATAAAATATTTTTCAAAAATAATTATTTTTCCCCATTGCGATCCCATAATATAATGTAAAACGTTACCTATGATTTGTCGAAGTCAAACGTAACATTGGGAAAGTAACAAATTGAACAAACACACGCAAATTTTCAAAATATATATTCATACCATCAAACATTTTTTACCAGTTTTCTAAGATATTCATTTTTCATATTTTCAGGGCTCTCGAAATACTTTAAGAAAAAAGACCTTCCATTATTTTTTCCAGATGAAAATATCCGTGTTTGGAATTTCTATCTAAAACGAGAAAAATGATATATGTTTTTGTATATACGAAAGGCTTCGTTCATATGTTTCCTGGTTTCACGTAAAACTTTATGCAATTTATTCACATATAGGACAGAAAGTGGTTGAATTTGAAAATTTTTCTGCTGACGAAAAGGTAGAAAAATGAAAACGTAATTCAACGGAGTAAAACTACTTTTGAATATTGGCGATATATTCAAGGAAAAGTAAGTTGTTACTTTTGAAAAACTTCCACAAAAAGACACTGCAAAAAGAATTCCAGTAAATATAACAGTAACACACTATTATTGTGGAACATGTAGAACGAGAACACATGCAAAATTTTACACTATCTTTTAATTATTTATGATGTTAGTGTTAAAACCACTTTGACATCATACATTTTTTTCTACCAAGACAATTAAATATGAAAATACCTAAGTGATTAATTAAACAAGTTTATTCAATAAATCATTAAAATGTAATAAAAGAATAATAGTTTTACAAAAAGTGGTAGCAGCAGACGCTGGATAGACAGCACTTAACCTGATTCGCGCGCCACCGATTCAATAGCATGAACCTAACTTGGCAAGAGAAATCTTTATACGGCACTTCAAAATCCACGAGAAATGTTACTATATTGGTTAGAAAGAAGGCAGCGCTGAGACAGAAGGATTTAAAGTTTCTATCTAAGACCGTGTTATTCGAACAACAAACTATGAAATGGTCAAGTTAAAAAAAATATGATGGAAGATGTGTGCAGAAAATGCAATAAAGCAGATTATGGCGGATTTACATTTTCTTTCCTTATTGCAAAACTAAATATTCAGATACTATTAAGCCGCATTTTTAATTTAAAGTGTGCTCAATGACCGCTGACCGTTACGTCACAATTAGTGCTTATCCTAACATTCGTGAACTAGGTGAGATAATAAATTTGCGTCAATAATAAATGTCGTATAATTTTACCAGTCAAAAAAGTTTTATCGTAATTTTTGACAGTGACATTTTGTTTAAATGTCACAGTATTGTAAAAAAGAACAAGCATTAATTTTAAAATTGTTTCATTATTTTCAAAAAGAAAGTGATGCCGGAAAGACTCTTTTACCCTTTAATGCAGTTTACGAGGTAATTAGATAATAAAGCAGGAATTGTGAAAATATAAATAATAATTGTGAAATATACAGTGTCCGCAAGAAAGTCCGCATCAAATGGGATTTTTTTTTATTATTAGGTATAGGTAAAAATTGAAAAAGCAGTTAGTTTTTGCTTACCTAAAAACCAAAAACGGCGTATACTGAAGCAGCTGCACGACTTACGTTACCTGTCAAATTTGACATTTTTAATAAAATAGGTTCAAAAATGCCCTTATTTATCAAAATATCAAAAAACTTTATTCGATAAGATTGTTTATTTAGGCATTTTTAGTCTCTGTACGAAACTTTGACAGTCTAAAACAATTTTTATTTTTTGCCAGGTTCTTGAAAATTTTGATCAACCCTCGTAGATTAACTTTTATACATCGATGTAAAACCATTTGCCTTTACTTCATTTGTAATCTTAATGCAATTTTGTGTAAAATTTTTGTTTCCAATTATTTATTTTGCTTCAAAAACTGAAATTGTTATTGATCAGTATGTAATGTTTGATGCAAAGTTTATCTAATTACATCAGTTTTGCCAAAACCGACGTTAGTAAACAGCTGTACAAAAAGAAAATATTAGGAAGCTTTCGTTGAAATTTTGATCAAAAAGAATAAATATTAATCGCTCGAAACATTTTATTCAACAAAAATATAGTTTACAAGTAGGCGATGCATTAATAATTATTCCTTTTGATTCAATATTAATTAAGTAAAATTTCAACGAAAGCTTCCTAATATTTTATTTTTGTACATCTGTTTACTAACTTGAGTAAAATGAGAAACGTCGGTTTTGGCAAAACTGATGTAATTAGATAAACTTTGCATCAAACATTACATACTGATCAATAACAATTTCAGTTTTTTAAGCAAAATAAATAATTGGAAACAAAAATTTTACACAAAATTGCATTAAGATTACAAATGAAGTAAAGGCAAATGGTTTTACATCGATGTATAAAAGTTAATCTACGAGGGTTGATCAAAATTTTCAAGAACCTGGCAAAAAATAAAAATTATATTAGACTGTCAAAATTTCGTTCAGAGGCTAAAAATGCCTAAATAAACAACTTTCTCGAAAAAAGTTTTTTGATATTTTAATAAATAAGGGCATTTTTGAACCTATTTTATTAAAAATGTCAAATTTGACAGGTAACGCAAGTCGTGCAGCTGCTTCAGTATACGTCATTTTTGGTTTTTAGGTAAGCAAAAACTAACTGCTTTTTCAATTTTTACCTATACCTAATAATAAAAAAAAATCCCATTTGATGCGAACTTTCTTGCGGACACGGTATACAGGGTTCCCCATAATAGACTACCCATTTTATATTATGAATAAATTCCCTATGAGATAACTAAATAGGTTGTTCTCTGTGGGATTATCTTCTGTAGTCTTTCGGATTTAAGTAAATTATTCATCAAGTAGGCGCCTGTCACAAAATAAATTTTAAATTAATAATTTCGTGGAACGTCATATTTCTACGAGAAGTTTGTTAGTTTTCATCAATAATTATTTAATTTTTTTGCTTTGAGACATTATTTCAAAATCCGCTTGAACTTTCATGGATTACTCAGTCCGACAACGTGTGTTTTGTGTAGAAACTTACATAAGAAGCAATTCGATAGAAGAAGTTAGGCGTGCATTCCGGCGTCAGTTTAATAACAATAGGGGTCACGCGCCAAATCGTAAAACTGTTAAGTTATGGGTTCGTCATTGGCGTGAAAATGGTTCTGTATAAAATTTGAAGAAGCCTGGACGTCGAAGAACAGTTCGTACACCAGAAAATATTGAACGAGTTAGAATTGCGTTTACGAGAAGGCCTAAAAGGTCTGCTAATCGACAAACCCTTATCCTAGGAATATCGAAGGGAAGGTTATTAGATCGAATTCTTCAAAGGGATTTAAAATTTCATCCCTATAAATACCAAACGACACAGCACATTCGCAATCAAGATAAAGAAGCAAGGTTAGCATTTTGTCAAGAATTTTTGGAGTTACAGCAAGGAGCAATTCACAGTCTCCTAATGACCGACGAAGCAAATTTTTATTTGAACGGCATGGTCAATAAACAGAATATTATATACTGGTCAAATGAAAATCCTCGTGAAAACTTTACACAGAACCTCCATAATCCAAAAGTTGTTGTGTGGTATGGAGTAGGACCTTTTGGTATTATTGGTCCTTATTTTTTTAAGGATGAAAATAACCGCGCTGTAACAGTGACAGTAACATCCGAGCGCTACGTTAATATGCTAGAGACATTTCTCATTCCAGAATTAAATAGACGAGGATTACTAAACAATGCCTTACTATTCCAACAAGATGGGGCAACAGCTCATACCGCCAGAAACTCAATGAGGGGCCTGCGAGAAATGTTTAATGTCCGACTTATTACTTGATTCGGAGATTTGCCCTGGCCTTCGAGGTCCCCCGACTTAACGGCACCCGATTTTTTCCTGTGGGGTTATTTAAAAGCCAAAGTGTGCGAGTCGTCCAGGTACAATCGAGAAACTGAAATTCAAAATTCGTGCAGAAGTTGAAGGAATAGACGAAGGTTTGCTACGCCGTGTAATAAATCACTTTTTATCTAATATTGAAAAATGTGTTGAAGTTGGTGGAGGTCATTTAGAAGACGTAATTTTTAAAAGTTAGAATTAAATTAGCCAAATATTTATAAGTTATCATAAATCCCAAAGAGTTAGCTGTAATTTAGTAAAATAAAAAATTTGTTTTGTTAACTAAAAAAATTTTAATTCAAATATTAAAATGGGTAGTCTATTATGGGGAACCCTGTATATATGGCAATGTTATTATAAATACTATGGAGGGCTTTAGGAAGGAGTCCGATCAAAAATGGCTGTTCTTTAAATTTACGTCCCTGTTTAGTAGTTAGTTCGCTGTTTCCCGGTCGCGGCGCAGTGATCGTCAAGTGTTTGACTTTTTACAGGTTTTGATAGACGTCAGCGGTATTTTTATCCAATAATTAATAAAATAAGCTTTATTAGATATAATATATACATATCTCAGCCTGTAGAGGGTTTTAGTTAACTAAATTCAATAAAACAGTTGATTATCCAATAAGAACCCATGCATTTTACAGATTTAAAGGAACACATGCGCCCCTGACGGCCATTTTTAAAGCTGCTTTACCGATCCAAAACTTTGCCCGAAACCAATGTATTGCGATCGGACTCCTAACCTAAAGCCCTCCATAATAAATACCTATCTGTTTTAGGGAGTTTTATGTTAAAGAATCCAATAAATTAAGGCAGAGAAGATAGAAAAGGATGTAGCTTTTAAAAATCTCAATAATGTAGGTATTTTGTCATCCCGTGGTCGACAAACCAAAATTCATGCACATACCATAAAAGAGCGTATTTATGGGATGTATAGAACAGGTGAACATGTTACCATTCGCTCAATATAACTAAACTCTAAAATCATTGATGGTGTTGAAATATCCACTGATTCATTAGCGGGCTATTAAAAAAAAACTAAAATTTAAATAACGTAAATGTACTGTATCAAACAGGCGTTTTTTAATAGAGCAACCTCCTATAGCCCGAAAACCAGTAGACATTTTAAGAGAATTTAAGAATAACGACATCACTCAATTTAAAACCTGTTTTTTTTTAATGAAACCTGGATATCCAGCAAAGGGGCTTTTAGGTAAAGTTGGCAAGATGATACTCTTCATACAGTTAAAAGAAATCGTCAGAGGGTGTACGGTATATTATTCTACATGCTGGTTCAGAAAATTGATTTGTGAATAATGCAAGTTTAATATTCAATTCTGCCCTGAAATCTGGTGATTACCATAATTTGATGAATAGTGAAAACTTAGAGAAATTGTTTGAGGAAAAATTGTTTGCCAAACTTGGAAGACCCATCGCTTATTTTGATGAATAACGCCACCTATCATTCTGAGCTAATTGAAAAAATTTCAAATTCGTTGGTCAAAAAGATGACTTATTGCATGGTTAGAATAAAGTCCGTTGTCACCATTTAAAATGAAGGATCAGATGTGAATAATAGTGAAGCAGCATATCCCACCCAAAGGGTACAAGTAATCTAGAAAGGGCTATTTATTTTATTTTTTAATTATTTTTATTTTATTTTAGTAGGTTACTAGGTTAGTAGGTTAGTAGGAACAAACCCGAACAAACTAGCATTGCCACATGGACATCAAGCTTTAAGACTTTCTCCATATCATTGCCACTTTAATCCTATTGAAATGGTTTGGTCGGAATGTAAGCGCTATTATGATGCAAAAGAAGTTCTATGCATCTTGTCACAAACGACATAGTTTTGGGTCTGTGGAATGAAGCCATAGAAAATGTGGAAAAATGGAAAACCTATGAAACACACACTAATAAAATTATAAATGATGTGTGGGACCGGGAAAGATTTATCGGAGCTTCAGATACTCTTCCCCTTATTATTACCTCGAACGAATCTGATGATGATGATGATGATCATTGCGGAGATGTGATGATATTTTAATTATTCAAAAACTGTGTTTTATTTTGTTGCCTTTTTCAATTCTTTATGATTTTATAAATAAGGTGAAAACATTTGAAACAAAATTTATACACTGATGCACCAGAGATGCATTAGTCAAAAAAATATATGATTCAATTTTAAATTTTATAAATGAGTTTCATTTATTTTACAGTAAATTTAAATTAATTTAAAATTTCATACTGATTTTTAAAAACAAATTGTTTCATCCCATGATACCTTTTACCCTAAATAAACTACTTATTTCCGACTTCATTAACAGTAATAATTAAAAATTTGAAGAAACGCGTTTGTATTTTACTTGTTCACATGCATCAGTCTTTATGTAGATCAAGCCTAAGAAAAATTATAACTTTACCACCGGTAAGTCAAACTGACTGAAATAATTTACGACGTATAGCAAATATGGAGAATATGACGTAACTCAGCGGTAATTAATAGTATATTATTTAACGAGCGTATAATGTAGGCCATAATAAAACGAGGATGAAGTTTACGGCACAAGCCAAAGGCGAGTGTTGGGAAGGGGGATCAGTGGGAGAGTTACCTTGTATAGATATAAAGAGTGAGTTTATAGGAATATATCTTGATTACAAGTAATGAAGTCCTTGACTGCTATTTTAAATTTGTTAGGTTTATCTATCATGCGTATTTTAAGAGGTAATTTGTTGAAAAATTTGGGACCATTAAAAGATACAAACTTTTGTCCAAATGTTGTAGGAACAAAATTTTGTGACATTTCCTTGTTATTTTTTTTCCTAGTGCTATAACGGTGAGCTACCAAGTTTTGATCAGGATTAAGGTGTGAGTAGACAAACACAACACTACACCAAACATATAGAAGCTTGAGATTTAATAAGCAGAACTCCTTGTATAACATTTTTGTGGAAAACCTTCTTTCCTTTCTAAGTATTACCTTAATAATAGAGTTTTGGCAGACTCTGAGAGGTCGTACCGTACTGTCCGTCGAACCCCCCCATATAACCAAGGCATATCTCAGGATCGATTCTACAAGTGTTTTATATACTGTTGATATTAGCTGGTGTGTGAGAATATCTCTTATCTGATAAAAGATAGGTAGTAAAGTTTTTAGTTTTTTTGTTAACATTTCTACATGTTTGTCCCATTTGAGATGTTGATCTACCATTACTCCCAAGTATTTTATGTATTCCACCGAGTTAATGCTTTCTGTGCATGTACAATTAACACAGTTTTGAGATAGAGAAACATGAGAATGGATAATAATTTTTTCATAATTATTTAAGCCAGCACTTGTAATTGAAAAGGAGACAAACTTAGTTTTTATAAGGTTAAGAGAAAGTAGGTTGCTGTCCAACCAGCCACGAACCATACTCAATCCTGTAGAAGCAGCGTTTGTTAACTGTTCCCAGTTTTGTCCGGCAAATACTATTGCCGTATCATCAGCGTATGAAATTATTTTAGCATCAATATTCAGCGAAAAAATGCTGTTTATATAGACAAGGAATAAAATAGGACCAAGCACCGTGCCTTGTGGTACTCCAATTGAGCTGGTTAGCGGAGTGCTCATAGAATTATTAACCTTTGTAATTTGTGTCCGCCCTGTAAGATAATTTTGAATCAAACTTAAGCAAACTCCCCTTATTCCCATTCTCTCTAGTCGTGTGTATATTATACTTGTTGTTTTATGATAATTACACTTGTTGTATTATGGATAGCATAGCGCTCTTATTATAAGAAGTATTATGCACCTATTATTAAATGGTTGTAGATAAACATACTTTATCGTTAAGTCTGAATAAACATTGGAATAACGAACAAACCCGAAAAAAAAGTTTAATTAGATATAGTAAACTAAGAGATTTTAAACCATTATAAATCGACCAAAGATTTTCTCGTTCTTTAGAAAAAAATACACTTTCTTCCCACACATTTTTTTAAATTAAATAAAAAATAAAGAAATGTGTTAATTAAAACCCAGAACTAAGTTCCCTTTAACACTCTTTTCGTTTCACTAATTAATTAATATTAGTTCTTGTCTGTAAAGGATTTCTGGGAACTTCTCGAAACGCAATTTAAATATTTAATTACACCTTTCAAGAACATTATAAGCGCAAAGGAATTAATAATTCTATTGCTTTGGAAAAAATTTTAATAATAAAATTATTTTAAAATTAATATTTATACTTACAAAAATGACAAAGTCAGTTTTAAAAAAAAAATTGGGGACTATATTCAAAAATTTTCTGTTTACAAACTAGTTTTCACTTTACACATAGTAGTATATTCTAAGAGTATTAGGTAAAGAGTAAACACTAGTGACACCTTCGCCATATCGTTTTTTGATCAAAAATTTCGTAACTTCTTCGTTTTATCCAAAGATCGGTCAAATACCCGTCTTTGAAGTACAATTACCTACAGTTTTACGGTAAAAAAAGGTTTTATTTATAAATTAATAAAAGCAGAAAAAGAAAAATACGCAAATTTGACAAAATTTCGTTTTATGCTTTTATTAAATCAATTAAATTTTTTCAAAACTTAAAACGGTAGGTAACTGCTATTTATTTGCATCAAATAGGGCCTTGCATCTAAGGACGTAATGCTTAGCCATAGAGCTTAATACCTGTTGGATGTCAGTAACTACCTGAATTAACAATCAATCAGTTATTCCGTCATCTTTGACAGTCGTTACAAGTAATTGGATTCATCGCTAATTTTTCCAATTTCTTGAACAATTAACACAATGGGCTTTACGGAATAGCACAAAACATTCATGGTTGGACCGTATTTTCGAAACGGGGTTAGAGTAAATGGTGAGTGGCAATAAAATCCGGGTTTGTGCATGGACGATTTTCACGAACATTTCCCTAACGTTGCTTTTATTGCTGGGGATCTTTATCATTGCCTGAAACGAACCGTGTCTGTGTTTAGGGAAACAGGTTCTATACAACACAAAAAAGGAGCAGGAAGACCACCTGTAAGAACAGAAGAACTTATTGCAAACGTTCGTGAAATAATGCAAAATACGCCAAAATCGTACAAGACGCCTGTCCCAAGAAGTGGGAAGATCTTATGGAACGTGCAGGACTATTCTTAAGAAGCAGCTAAATGTATTTCCTTACGGTTATGGGTTTCTTCGTTTTTCCTCATTTAAAGAACACTATTTTTAAAACACCAATTGCAAATTTAGAACAATTACAAGAAAAGATTATCCAAAAATGTGGTCAAATTTCTTCAGAGATGCTGGTCAACACTTTCGAAAATATGAAAAGAAATGTGAATTTATGCTTGGAGCATGGCGGTGGCCAATTTCAGCAATTTATGTTATTATTTTTCCTTTTCTTTCTGTATATTCTTACTTTGTTAATTTTGTAAACAACAAAAATAAATTTGTATTTGTCTACTTATTTTATTACTCATTAGTTTGGATCATGCCATGGAAAATCTTACTTTAATATACAAATTTCTATGTTTAAAAAAACAACGCGATACGTTTCCATTCGCTACTACCTGAGATATGTAAGGAACATACGAATTACAATTACGGTCAAACTATAGATCAAAGTTTAAAAGTTTGACTTTAATTTGTTTAGCCTTTTCTGACATTTCACACTTTACTGCCCGCTTGATTAAAATTGACGGAAGACTAAGTGAAATCTAAAGCCACAGAGAGAGCAATAAACCGCTAGTTTGCCAGTCCAACGGCTGTTGCGGTTTGACTAAAACAATAAAACGTACCTAATGTACCCGATTATAGAAAGTTATTGCCAGTAAACTTTAAGACAATAAATTTAAATAATTTGACGATAATTGAACTTATCAAAACGAAAACTTGAAATAATAGCCATCTGGCCAAAATGAAAAGAACAGAACTGGTTGTGGTTTGATCTGTAGTGTTCAAATCTTTATTATTTTTTATAAAGTGTACAGAGTCAGCTTCCATTATATGCTTAATATTTTTAAAGCCGCAAATGCTGATATCAAGTAAAATCGCAATTTTATAATGCCGACGTGCAAAAGACTTTAAACAAAAAACCGCATAGTATGATAATATGGCAAAGTAAGCGTTTTTTGCGTGGTACATGACCCGTGATTTACGAATAAAAATTAAACCTACTTCAAAAATCCAAGAGTAGTACAAAAAATATAACCTTAATAAATAAACAAATCATTATAGGTCAAAATCATTCGACACGTTAACACATAATGCAAAACTATCAGTTTAGGGAAATAAAAAACCGTTTTAATCGGTTTCAATCTATTATTCAGCGTACACATTTACGATTGGTGTTAAAGTCAAATTCTTTCTTCATCTTTTAAATTTTGTAAGAAAGTCTTAATATTTTGTAAAGATATAGCGTTTTTTTATTTTTAAAATAAAGTTTTCACAGACCCGTACCTACCAAAATAAGTATCTGGAAACATTATAAAATTAAAGGAAAAGAAGAAAACAACATTTTTTTTTTATGTATATTTGCAAAAAGCAAAAATAGGTATTTATGTATTCATTATACAAGGAAAAAAGTAATTTTAACATTTAAACATTTTTTACAAGATGTAAGCTTTGTGGTGAACGTCAAATTAGAACACCACATTGGGAACCCTTTTGGTATTGTTACTTTTGTGGGAATTTTATATATGGATATTTATAGGGTGCCCTGTACCAAAGGGGCTATACAGAAACAGGAGATATTGGACTTAAAAAGATATAGCGTGATCCAAGTAAATATTTACTTTAAAAAATTGGCGATGATGTTAAGCGGATATAAATCAAATTTGGTGTAGTTATGTCTTTGAGGGCAAGAAGGAGGATTCCATAATGAGTTTAAAGATACCTGCTAGAGAACGCTAGTTACAAAAAATGCATTTTTATTGTGTTGTTGTGAAGGCGCAAGATTGCCGGACCTTTGAGTTTTCATTCTAATATTTCTTTTAACGATGCAAAAATCACCGTTTCAGTAACTAAAGTAGATAGATAAACTAATAATAGGGCACATTTATAATAGCAAATGATATGAATGAACATTCATGCATGGATATGTTTTATAAAAAAAATACCGGTAAAGGTCATTGTTCCCGATTTTAGACACAAGGCACTTCTTAGTAAATATTACAGTAATAAATGAAAATAATTGGTGTAAATTATTATCTTATATTCTTTGACAATTTAAACTGGACAATTGAGAACACAATAATTATAATTCATAATCATCTAAACTCAAAAATATTATTGATAATGGATGAGTTAACCAAAATGGTGTTTGTACTCACTATTAAACTTAAATAATAAACACCAAAAAAACCTGTCTCTGAAACATATAAAATCCAAAAGTAAAATGTTTAAAACACACACTACACAGAAAACAGCCACAGAAATACTTAAAAAACACCAAAACAGAAGAAAATAATATGACGCAAACTTGACGCGTGAGCTTGCTACGGCTACGGTTAGAAATGTTGATATACTTAGTTTACTAAAAATACTTGTCTTTTGGTTCATAAAAGCTGTTACTTTTTGTCCAAAAACTTACCTTCTAATCACTGCATATAGAGTTGGTCGGTCCAAACATGTACAGCTATATACCTGATCTTGAAGCTTCATCCCTTTGGGTATGTTTCAGATGTTTTTAACTGTGCGGGTAGAGCTATTTTCCCTTTTTCCAACGTAGATACCATTTGTCACATTCGCAAGGGATTTGATAGATAGAATTTTTGTGTTTTCGTTACTGCGAGGTTTTACTTTTGTAAGATTCTTACATGTTTGGACCAAGAGCAACCAATATCATTATGCAGTCGTCAGAAGCCAAGGTTTTGGACAAGGGCCGGGTAGCACTGACGAAAACGCAAATCCAAATAAGCAGCTTTTATGAACCAAAGCACTCATATATTTATAGTAATCCAAGTATAGCAACAGCTGAAAGCTTCTCCTTGTCAAAAACAAACAGCTCAAACTTCACAAGTAGACGAAGTCATCGAGCTTCATTGCATATGGATAGTATTTAACCCAGTAGCACTAGAATTATAATTTAGTTTATACTTGAAAACGGTTAGGGATATTGACTAACCGAAACGTTGTGTTAAGTAACCAAATAAAGACAATGAAGGTCCGAGAAAGTAATTCTTTTCAAGCTTATTAAGTAGATAGACCTGACTGTCGAGTAAATATTTCCCTAAAATTTTAATCAGTAAGTGTAGAATTCTTGTATATTGTTAATTATACTATTTTTTTAAATTTATTATACCTAATACCTACTAATAATAAAAAATCACATTTGAACAATATTAGTGAGAACAATAATTAGACCTAATATATTATTTCTAACTATTAAAATAAAATATTTAAAAATATTGTTTATTACCCCCAATACTCATTACTCAAGAATTTAAAATAGGGCTTTGTAATTTTCTTTAAAATTATTATTCACTTTAATTTACTTTTATAAACCCCAACGGGAAAAGAATTCTTTGTTTTTTTAATTAACCGCTTTTTTAATTTTCAAGAAAATTGCAGAAGAAAACTTAAGCGCAGCAGAATAATAAGAGCAAACAAAGGGTTCTTTACGACATTTTAAATTATTATGACTAGAAAAGTGGGGTTTATATAGCCTTAAAAGATTTCCGAACGTTTTCATAAGACATAATTTAAAATTAAACTTATAATTATTACAAACAGACGAAACTAATGCAAGTCCTCTTGTTGCAAAACAAAAACAGTTTAAATTAATGGGTTTAGTACGTACCTATACAGGGTGTGATTCGGATAGAATATGAAAAAATAATTTGACAAGTTCCCATAAAAAAATTTTTACAGGCCCTTCCTACTGAGATATAAGCCCCTGAAGGACGCCTCTGGAAATCGGTTTATCTTGAATAATTCTTAAAGTACTTGGTGTAATTTAATAATTTTTCAGTATGATGGTTGCTAGGTAAGTCTCCTCAAAATGAACCATTTTAATTTTATTCGGCTTATTTAGTTTTCCAGGGACGGACTAGCTTTAACAGAATAATGCTTATTTTTTTTACACCCTGTATGATAGAGGCATATCAATAATACTATTGAACAGCTGAAACCTTAAACTAAAAAAAAATGCACTCGTCATCGACATCGATAAAGTAAACCGTTTACGAGAAAATTTTTTTGTTCCATATGCCTTTTTTTATAAAATATTCGATAAATACCATATTTTTACTGATTCATTTTGTACGACGGTTCAACATGAGCTTCTTCTACTGCAATGCATTCCCTACATCTTTTAATTGTAGATTGGATCCTCCACAATGCGCCAACATTATTCCTTATTTCGCGACGATGGAAGTTAATCAGTTCCAATAAGTGTTCCCGATTTTGTATTGGATTGGCGTATACTAAACATTTTAGATAGCCCCACAAAAAAAATCCAATGGATTTAGGTCTGGTGATCGAGGAGGCCAAGCCACTGGTCCTCCCTTTCCTATCCATTGATTTTCGAAGACCCTATTTAGGTGTTCTCGAACTACTAGACTAAAATGTGGCGGAGCCCCATCATGCATAAATCACATATTATGTCGTAGTTGCAAAGGTAGATCTTCTAAAAGTTCTGGCAGATTGTTTTAAAGAAATTCCAAATACCTTTCTCCATTTAACCTTCTTGGCAACACAAATGGTCCAATTAAGTGTTGTCTGATAATTCCGGCCCTACACGTTAATGGGTTCAAATTGGTGCTGATGATGCATGCGTTACAATAGAAGCATGGGGATTATCCTCTGCCCATAAATGTAAATTATGAGAATTTATGATGCCGTTTTTGGAAAACCCAGCTTCGTCCGTGAAGAGAACTGAACCAATGAAATTTGCATCGTTTCTGTGCCAATCTAAAACCCAGTTACAAAATTCCATCCTTCGCGGAAAGTCTTCAGGAAGAAGCGCGTGGACTTTTTGAAGGTGGTATGGATGTAACTGTTGCTCTCTATGGATTTTAAATACCATTGATTTTAAACAATCAAATTCGGTAGCCAATTTTCGAACACTTGCAGCAGGATCTACTTCTACGGCATTAAGGATGTTTTCTTCAAGACCATCAACGCGATGGTTTTGATTTCCACAATTGTGACTGGCTTTGTCAAACTTTCCTAAAATTATTTACGACCTAAATACTTTAAATCAAATCTTTATCATCCGATAAGTATAAATTAAAAATAAAACAACTTAGTTTTTATCTGTCTCTCTTAAATGTATAATAAAAGGTTTTTCTGTCAGGAATTCTTCTGTTTGGAAATCGTTTTTCATAAAGCCTTCGGGCTTCTAAGGCATTACATGATGCAAACCCATATATTAAATGCATGTCGCCATATTCCCCAAACGTAAATTCCATACCAAAAAGAAGCAGAAGAAATAAGATCAAAAACTTAAACACACTCAATTTCCAACTGACACTGAAGTAATTATTGTTTATTTTAACTGGTACATTATCAACTAAACCATATCAACAAAATAAGGTATTTATCAAATATTTTATAAAAAAAAAGGCATATAGAACAAAAAATTTTTTCTCGTAAACGGTTTACTTTATCGATGTCGATGAGGAGTACCTTTTTTTTAATTTAAGGTTTCAGCTGTTCAATAGTATTATTGATATGCCTCTATCATACAGGGTGTAAAAAAAATAAGCATTATTCTGTTAAAGCTAGTCCGTCCCTGGAAAACTACATAAGCCGAATAAAATTAAAATGGTTCATTTTGAGGAGACTTATCTAGCAACCATCATACTGAAAAATTATTAAATTACACCAAGTACTTTAAGAATTATTCAAGATAAACTGATTTCCAGAGGCGTCCTTCAGGGGCTTATATCTCAGTAGGGAGGGCCTGTGAATTTTTTTTATGGGAACTTATCATATTATTTTTTCATATTCTATCCGAATCCGGGAGATTGCCCACATATTCTGGGACACCCTGTATACCTTTAGATAATCAAACAATAATCACGAAAGTGGCAAATTTATGGCTTCGCGTATGCAAACAAAGCTACAGACGATTAGACAGGCGCACTTGTAACATTATCATTTGACAAATGGGAAATAGACAGATCCGGGCTTTATCTTGCCAAAAAATTGAAATTTCTCTTCAATTTTTGATCAAGTTGGGAACAAAGGTAGTAATTTATGGTATTTTTAGTAGTTGCAAACTACATCAGATTTTAAGAAAAGTTGTTTTTATGGTTTTGTTTCTAAAATTTGTTTAAAAATGATTCGTCGTCGTGTTTTTAGTTCGGAAAGAAAGACAACAAGTCAATTAAACTAGTCTTATAAACGAATATAAAAAACAAACAATATCAGCAAAATAACCAATCTTCGATGTTAGCGCGTACCTAACCTCAAGTCAATTATTAGTAGGTATATAACTCGAATTGATTTGACCCGTGGAATACTTTCACCTTTGGATTAATCTAAACATACCTAGGTATTTACTTTTTTTAATTTATAATATAAGTATTGAGAAAAGTGTATTTTAAACTTTTTGAAGCAATATTATGTTGGCCGCAAAATAGGCATACTTACCTAATTAAATTGCAGGGCTGCAAATAAAATATACCAAAACATGCATCGGTATATATCTGTCTTGGTGTGTGTTCCTTTTTATTTTCATACCTTGTTTGTGTAGCCTAGGCCTAGTTTGATGTATTTAAATTGATCATAATAAAATAAAGTTATATATTAAGATACATCACTACTCCATACTTACTGAAAATTCGAAATACCCGGAATTTTACCCCTATTTGGGCATAAAAAAAATCATACAACGGCAGGTACTAGGTATTGTTTATATTCCAATCGTAGTTACTAAAAGCACAAACACAATTTACTATATGAACTAGACAAAACCTAAAACTCCGTAAATATTAAACGCCCACAATAGCAAAGAAAACAACAAGTTATCCACAGAGAAAACTTAAAACACAACATCAAAAATGGCGCAGAGCCGGTTCTGAAGTGTATTTTGACCGTCAAGACTTCAGCATACTGGAAAGGCAAGGGTTAGTGCAAAGGCCCTACCTTGGGCAGACAAATTAAGAGGGCAAAAGAAAAATTTAGGGAGTTTCAACAGACTTTGTGAAAATCATTTATAAGTAGTGAAAAATATTAAGTTTCATTCAACTTTGAGAGACATGTAAAAGTATTGAAATAAGATTGAAAGAAAAAGAAAAAATTGTTTTTCTTAAAATTCAAAGCATCATTTAGCTTGAAGTAAAATGCTGTTGCGGTACCAGGCTTGTTACGGCCCAGTTATCCCCACAGGAGTCAAAACATACACATTGAGTGCGAAATTAATAGATTAAAAAGTTAAAAAAAAAATGTTGTACTAGAACATCTTAGAAAAGTACCTAACCTCTTCTTTGTTAAAGAAGTTCAACTTCCTGCTTGCAGTGTACACCATTGAAAGCTCCATTACGGCTCAATCCCACTTATTATTGTCTCGATTGCTAACAACATCAGCATTGTAACATTTACTTTGTTTTTGTGATGATGAGTGTTTCTACACTCGAAACATCGAATTGAATTATTACGAATTATTATTCTTAGTTCGCCTAGTTATTCTAATAAAAAATTGTGGAGAAAGACTTTGTGCTTTTTTTTTTAATATCTTTCTTAAAAAATTACGATATTAGTACAACTACTAGGTTTAGGTATATAGGGGAAGGTTGCCCATATTGGACCAATTTCTAGGTTTCTTATCATAGATCCTGATAATAACGCAAAATCGATCTTGAAGCTATACCTTAGTATACTTTAGTATGTTGTTCAACTGCAGGATTTTATTTCAAAGTATCTATGATATACCAGGCTTTAAAAAACCTCTGCACGTAGTTCAATATAGGAAACCGGTTGCCTAAATTGCACCTGGGGGTTCCAAAATTGGACCACGTGATTTAAATCGGAAGCTTAGGTGTTAAATAAATAAATAAATAATAAAATTGTTGGTATACGAAGTTTTATACATATATTTCAAAAAAACATCAAATTTACAATCAAAATTCCATCCTAATGCAAAAAAAAATACCTATTAGTTTCCTATATTGGACCAGTCATAGTTTCATTTTTTAACTCAAAAGAAAAAATATTTTAGCAATACTGAAACGGTGTCAGTTCATGACATTAACTTATTTAAAGAGAAAAATTATTTTTGCACAATTTGGAAAAATTGCCTAAATTGGACCGGTTCAATTTTGGCAATCACCCAATTGTCCAATTTAAGCAACTACCACGTGTTTTACAAAACCACCCAGGAAAGAAACAAGGAAAAACCAATATGGCATGATAATAGGAGAAATAGAAAGAGAAAAACTTACTTGATAACTTCCATAAAAAATATTTTGCTTAGAGTTTTATGGTTCTAAGGTAAATTCTTAGGAAAATTCTAAAAATATTACATTAAAATTGTGTAAATTACGTTTTTCTTTGTACACGCCAAGCACTAACGGCCAACTAGTGAACTAGTTGAGGTTGTTGCCGATCAAAGGTTCTGGGTGGAAGTATGTTACAGTGTTGCCAGATGATATGGCACTTGTTTAGTTTCGGAGAAATGTACTGTGGTCCAATTTAGGTAGCGGTTCAATATAGGCAACCTTCCCCTAACATTTTTAAATATAATAAAAAATAGGGTGTTTCATTTAAAAAAAAATTATGTTATATTCCCCACGCTTTTTTGGACCACCCTGTATACTCACAAATAATTTTAAATTGTGCACCTTAAAGCTATCTAAAACTCTTGTATTTAACATGTTTTGGTAATTCCCGAAACAAATGAGATAACGAATTTTACTCTATGGTTGACCCACCTGTACGTACAGACTCCGTACAGGGTAACTTATTACTTAACCGTTAAATGAGTCTATTAAACCAAGAAAACGCTATTTACAAATTGACTTAAACGAACGCAAACTCTGATCTTTGAAACGCAAATAAAAACTGCTTTGATGGTTTGATATCAAAAGGAAATAAAATGTATGCAAATAAGCAGATTAAGTTAACCACAGTACGAAACCGCTGAAGCCGGATGTGATCAAAGGAACGAGAAGGATACAGCTAACAAAGCTTTTTGTGTTGGCCAATAAACTCACTTTTCTTTACATTAAGGGTAATGGTTACAAATATACCTATCTATATAAAGAAAAAACATACATCAAAGGATTGAGGGCTCCTTACAGTGACGACTCGTGCGTATGTCAAAGATGCTTACCTACTTCTTTTATTTAAATTAGGTTTTTCCAGATTGCGAAAAAAATACTGTACCTACGCATTAAAGACATCATACAGGATGTCCGGAAATGATAAGCAAAAAATTTAGGAGATAATTCTAGACCGAAAATAAATGCTATCTCTTCCCATAACATTGTTTCGAAATTTGATTATTAACGAAGTTACAGGGTGTTAAAATTAATATTATTTGCATTTTTCTGCAATACCTTTTGCCACGCTCAAAATATTTTGACGAAATCTCGTATATGGGGCTTTTTCGGGATGAGGAATATAAATCTGCCTACCGTCCTTTCGCATGTGGTAGAGGGCGCCACATGGGAGCTTATACTTTAATTTGAATGGTCCCAACTTTTTTGTCCTAGACTGTATGCGCACTTTGACTAAATATCTTTATTCTCCTAACCCTTTGACATAAAAAAGGTATACTACTTTTGTTTAGATAAATCTAACCGTTTTGGAGAAAGACGCTAAAATAACACTGCTTGCATGTGATGAATACAAAATCATTTTAATTTATTTTCAACCTTAAACATAGCATGCTTTGGAAACATGCACTATAATTGCCGTAAAAACAAGTTTGTGGAGAATTAGTTTTGACAGTTAGTAATTTTGTACTACTTTTGTAATAATTGTTATCCTAAAAATAATAATAAAAATAAACAACGTGGAGTTGCGGGACATGCATTGTTATTACGGTTAAGCTGCTGTCAATGCTCTTGCAGCACGACGTTTGTAACGCGAAGCATTTCCAAATAGAAACCTACCCCAATCGCGAATGTTCAGTACTACCCATCGAAGACTGGGAGAATTTGGATCGTTCAAAACTACAATTTTTTATGTAGGCCGGCAAGGGAATACTAGAACAGGAGAAGCAGAAGCTCGTATTTTAAATTCGATAAGGAATAATCACAATGTAAGTGTAAGAAATATGGCTATCCAGGAGGGCATTCCATTTCCTGAAAGGTGGATAGGATGCGGTGCTTTTATACAGTGGGCCCCTAGATCCCCTGACTTAAACCCAATGGATTTTTTTTAGGCTATCTGAAGACGCCTGTACATAGCGTCGAAGAGCTGAGAGAAAGAATTGTTGCTAATTGTGAGGTAATTAAGCAAAAGAAAGGAATATTTGGAATTTTTTAAGAAGAATTAATTTATGCGTTGAAGAGGCAGGACGTAGTTTAATTTATTGTTCTTGTAACTTATGTATTTTAAAACTGCAAATAAAATTTACCTTTAATATCCTTTAACTAATTATCCCATAAATTTTTTGCTCATCATTTCCGGACACGCTGTATATATATGTACAGCAAACAATAAAAACAATAGTGGCCAATTTATAGCCGTGGGCATGTAAATTAAGCCTTACAAACATGGGCATGCGCACTACAAAATTCTTATTTAACGAGTGGGAAGATAAACAGGTCCGAGTTTTAAAATTTAAAATGTCTTACTAAAAGCTTAGTGTCGTGTGCATAGATTTTAACCAAAAAAATTATTTCACCAGCAACTTGGACATTAAGACATTGGCAGAAATGATTTTCTCACAATCAGAGTGGCCCGGTTAGCTTAAGGTTGAATTCTCAACGTCATTTAATCTATTGCCAACCTATAACCTATTTCGCATTGATTTTTTGAGTTTATTATTTTAATAACTAACATTTAAAGAAAATCAATATCGTCGGTACATTATTTAGGTAGTATCTAATATATTACAAAAATATCAATTTATTTCATTGCTAATTTTGGGAGAATTGTATAATGAAAGAACAATGAGTGACAATGGCATAATAATGTTAAAAAAAATCTTACCCGATATTTTTCGCCATACAATTGTCGTAAAATAAGTTATGAAATTCCTTGATATTTATTAAATATGTCAATAATTATTACCTATAGAATATCAAGTCGATACTGATTTTCTTTAAATTTTGTATAAAAGCTAGAAAACATAAATAAATCTGCACGAAATAGGTTATAGGTTGGCAAGCATGTTGATACTCCCACCTTAAATATATTTTACTATTTAGACAACTTCGATTTTAAGCAGAGTGGTCGAGGATTGTAAGTAAATAATGTTTGTCAATGTCACAGAGGTTGCCTGGTCAATTATTGTTCGAAATCTTTGTGTAAAGTAAAACCCAACGTTAGGCTCATTTGCGACCCTAAGAGGTTTTTGAGTTTAGAATTGAAGTAAATAAAAAAATTTAAAATACTTTTGTGCAAGGTATTTTGTACTAATAATAGCAATACTTATTTCCCTTAGTTTAAAAACTCAAGTGATGCGGGAAAGAAAAAGTAAGTGATGAAGTACAATATACAACCATAAAAATAGGCGTATATACATACCTACCTACCGACGATTAGTTAATAATAATTCTAAATGATAGATGGCACATGTCATTGATAAACGCTATTAAAATGTGTTGACAACATCGTTTGTAGGAGAGAGGAGGTGAAGAGCTGGGTAGGGCAGGTAGTGGGGATTAAGCCGAAGTTACCTTTGAATGTGACCTTGCTATTATAGAAGAAACCTAACCTACAACTAACCCAACTTTCTATTTACTCACCTTTGAAAAGTAACTGCAAAATTATTATTTGCAGGATTTTCGTATACTTGATACTTGCGACTTATCTTAATTACCCTTCAAAAAATATCACAAAACACTGACAAATAGCTATTATTACACAAAACCGTTAAACTGAAAAAATTGAATCCAATGTCAAAGAAACTACAATGAAACGGAAATACGGATGTTCGATATACATCGATGCATCGAAAACATCGATAGTTTCAATGCCAATTATCGTTTTTAAGCGATGCATAGAGGCCAGTTGAAATTTGTCGATGAATTGATGTATTTTAATCGATGTATTAGGCCTTATTTTGTTCGTAAAATAATTATTTTGCCGTTGCCCCTCGATCTTGATTATACCTTTTACCTTTGGTTTCAGTTAAGGTCTGAGTTAAGAATAATTAGATTTGTGATTTGTTTAGTAATTGTAATTCTAGCATCGATGTTTTTCCGCTATACATTTTCTGTAGACATACCTAAACATATGAATGAAACAACGTCATCATGGCCTTATCTTTCGAAAGCGATGCTGCGTTGTCATACTGCATAGTTTTTATAAGGTTTAAGACAAATTTAAATTTTCCACATCATGATAATACTTTTTGTTTGGCAAGCAATATGGAGGGGCACAATTCGGATCTTGATTTACTTTAGAACGGAATACGATTTTGGCAATAGGTTAATTTGTTATTGATTCATCTATAGACACCAGCCATGATACAGCGAAACGCAAGGAAACAAAACCTCTTCAAATATGATTAATTTCTAATGACAATAGTAATTTACGTTACAAGTCCGGAAAATACTGTTTTTAGGACGAGTCGACAAAATTCTAGGACGAACCGTAGGCGAGTCCTGAAAGTCTTCGAGTCCAAAAAAACTGTTTTCGGACGTGTTGCGTACACTATTTTTTCGGCAACCGTGTAGAATAACAAATCAATGAGACACATTTCTTTATTATATTTCTTTGTAGAACAAAATTTCGAACATTTTAATTCTTATTTGTATTAAATATTGAAATTGGAACAGAAGATAGGTACTAACAGAAACATTCTAATTCTTATTTATATTAATATTTATAGTAAAATTCGAGCAATTGCTAATATTGATGTAATTCTTCCCGGACTAGGCCGGAGAAATGCTACTTTCTCAAAGGAAAAGCGTCCGGGAAGTGGGTACTTCCCGGACGGTTGCCGAAAAAAATGATTTTAATAATGTTCCTACAAAAACCATATTCGGATTAAACTTATTCTCATATTCTAAAGGCAAACTATCAATTTCGCTATGTAAGTTACGATGTTGTATATTTTGGGTTATATATTTGCCCACATAAAGCCCAGTACATACAAATATTCGGATGAATAAAACATGTTTCCAATTTGGACTTACGGTATAATCTTAGTTTTATTGGATTTTTCCAGAGAAAAATGTTCTTTGAGAAAATTGGCTTTAAATTTTTATGAGTACAAAAGTAGTATATAGTGATTGATTTATTTTACGAACTTTTAAGGTCCTAGTTTGTTGCAAATCGACATTTTATTGGGGTAAAACTGTCCTAAGATATTTTTAATACATGAAAATCAGTCACATTGATATGAATATAATATAATGTGTGATAAAATCGTCCTTGGAGTATTCCGTGGAATTGATGCCGCATATCTTTAATTATTACTCTTAAAAGTTAACTTAGATAAAAGTTTAAGGTTAACGAAGAATAGAACTGTGAAGTTATAAAGTTTTTTTTAAAGAAAATTACATTACTATAATTTTTATTGCATAACACAAAATTAAAAATCATATACACAATAAAAAACCAAAAAATTATAAATTTCAACTGCTCCTAATAAACTTTTTGTTGTAACAAAATAAATTTGATTAAAACAATACCATAAAATAGCTTTAATCGCATTTATAAAGGAAGTAATATATATTTTGTTGTTGTTATTTTCCGATTTTTTCCTCTTCGTTCGCTGCCCGAGGGGACTTATTGTTTACCGTGGGCTGCGAACCACGATCCTTAGCTATTAGTGGGTGACGGGGTGGATCATATTTCCGTGGTCGGCCACGCGACAAGTGGCGACGCTTCACGAATTCGGCATTATCCACCATCCAGAATGATCCACAGTCGTCTTCGTATATAGCGCAAAAACACTTGTGGAGGGACAGATTGGTGCGTATCGCATTCTACATACCCAGACCCAAGAAAGAGAAAGATAACAATTAAGTGAAGTTCATTTAAAGTTTGCTCATGGGCAACTGCGACTTGCTAGTTCTACAAATACATTTTCAAGTCTTTTAGACGTGCAACTTTACCTTCCCTGTTATGTCATTAGTAGAGATAGATGGGAGTTTCTGCATCAATTTTGGAGGAATAAACTGCGCGTGCGCCAGCAGTGCGCGTGATTTTTTATGTGTTGTGTTGTTGTTGTTGTTGTATTTAAATATTTGTATATGTTTTGTATGTGTTGTGTTATTGCTGTGTTGTTGTTATGGTTAAATTTAAACGAAACAACAACACATACAAAACACATAAAAATATTTAAACACAACAACAACACAACACATACAAAACCACGCGCACTGCTGGCGCATGCGCAGTTTATTCCTCCAAATTTGATGCAGAAACCCCCATCTATCTCTACTATCATTGTCTCCGCAGTTAGAAGTCCAAGCCGGCACCTGCGCGGTTCATGCGGTTACTGAACCGCTAGGCACACATTCACTCTCGTCACACAAGCCAATGTTAAAGAAATAGTAAATATTATATAAAAAAAAAAAAAGAGTTTTGTCTCTGAAAGCAGTCATTTTGGAAAAAAAAACCGTTTTAACGTTAAACCTGCGCTGGAATTTTCTAAGTTGAGTCATTAATATCGGGTTGCACAAAGAGTTTAAACAATAACTAGTTAACCAGTAACTTTAACTGTGCCCTAGATGATATTGGCAGAAAGAATTTTCTCACAATCAAAGAGGCCCGGTTAGCTTAAATCTTAATTTCTTGATCGGGCAACTTCGATTGTAAATAAATATTGTTTGCCAATGTATGTCATGTCAATGTTAAAGTTGCCTGGTTAGTTAACTATTGTTAAAAACCTTTGTGCAACCCAACATAAGAATTTTTGAAAAATAAGAGAAAATATATATCTTTTATTGATTGTATTGTAATGTGACAAATCAATCAGAAGATTGAAACTAAACTATTTCTACAAATAAGTTAATAACATTTAGACTTGTTGAAAATGACCGCCGCCTACTGCAACGCATGCATAAATTTGCCTTAACGAATTCTTTCGAATATACTTGATGTCTGATTAATAATGGCACCCTAATAAAATAACCTGTTCCTTAGGTCTTGTTTATTTTGGATTGGAGTTTTCTAAACTGGTAATTTCCCAAGTGACCCCACAGAAAATACTCGAAAAAAAAACAGAAAGAAAATAATCCAAAGGATTGAGTTCTGGTGATCTGGGAGACCAGGCTTGCGATCCGGCTCTCCCTATCTTCAATCTTATGATAAGTTTGTCACATGACAATACAATCAATAAGAGACACATATTTACGCTTATTTTTCAAAAACTCTTTATGAGTCAAAAATTCCAACGCAGGTTTAACTTTAAACCCGTTTCTTTCCAAAACGGCTGCCTTCAGGGACAATTATTAAGAATTTTTTAATATGTAAAATTGAATAGAGAATGAATTTGTCTAGTCAACAATGACGTACAGTGCGACACAAAAAAGTTATGTTTATTTAAATCCAGGTACAACACTGTATGTGGCGCCCTCTAACATTAAACAAAAAACTGAGTAACTATTTGAGTTTCTCATCTCAGTAATTCCAGTATCCCAAATTTCGTTAAATTACGATATTATTAAATAAAAATATAATCAAAAAACCAAATAAAATATTACTTTTCATAGCAGAAAAATTCTATTTTAAAACAAAATAAAAATAAATATGTCAAAAATATCTAGTTTGTAATAAAATGTTCACCAGACGTATAAAACCTACTTCAAAGTAAATGGAGTGAAAGTAAATAGCATTATTGAATTTCGTCACGTCCTTATAGTGCATCTCAAGTAAATCAAATACACTGCTAGATTGTATCTTGAAAATCTTACGCACAATAGGACAGGAAATTCCCTTTTAACTTTGGAAATTGCTTTCTTTGAGCATTTGTAATGTAATTGTGTTTACAATAAGTATGTTTTGTTAGATTTCAAATAACATTTTCATTGCCGGATTAGTGGTACAACTAAGGCTTAAAATTACTTAGAGCCCCTCCATATCCAGAACATACAGCATATTTTATGGTCGATATTTTTTTGATAAAGTAAAATTTCAAACACAAATAGATCGTTTTTCAGGGTATATGATCTTTATTTAAAAAAAAAATTATCTTTACTTTAAAACAAGAAAAACATTAAAAATCAATGAATACTTTACCTAAAAAAAGGAATAGTTTCAATAACTGCGGTAGCCGGACTATCGAAAGGTAGATCTACCGTAAAAACGGTACCTAGCTCTGGCAGAGCTACCTGGGCCTGAGGCGTGTTCGATTGGCACAGATATTTGGATCGATCTGATTTTAAAAATCAGTTCAGAGATCCAATATGAAACATGGATTTTTATGTAAGTTGTTCATTTGGGTTTCGATTTTGTCTTAATCTCATTTCATGTTTAAAAATTAGTCGAAAGTAGCGTAGTAGTATTTTACAAAGCGGAGGCCTAAAGAAAAGCAACTTTAACATATTTTATTTCCCACTCTGCTCATTCTCATATAGGAAGTATTTTTTACCTAGATGGGTTCAAAAAGATGTAATTCATCTATTTCTACTTCTACATCATAGTTACTTTTCTTGAAAAAAGGCATATTCAAAGAATAGGTACTAATAAATACCCGACGACAATCTAAAAACAGACAGAATGAAACTATAACCTCCAAAACCATAAATTAAGCAAAACACAACTGATGTGATTTTTGGTGATTCTACAATAATTTCCGACGTTCACTTGGGATCACTTTGACAGTAGTGGGGAACAATGATCACTGTGATTAAAATTTATATTCATAGACATGGAACCACAATGAAACTGTTCAATGGTTACTTACTCACCACGTGAGTTAATCTTTGTATCGTGAGTTGCAGCGTAAGTACGGCTTTTTAAAAATATATAATCGGATTTTTGGATGGTGAATGATGATGCAATGTTGCCAAGTTGAAAATTTATTAAATACTTCAAGTTTTGAAGATGCCGATTAACCCTCAAAATTCACATGATATTATTGCCTGAACTATAAGAGATATCAAAGAAATGATTATAAACTTTTTTATTCAGATTCAAAAATGTTCTACAACTTTTGTCTGAAACGGGTCAAAAAATATTTTTAAGTAATTTTTCATCTCTTATGGATGGGTTGAATTTAAAATAATAACAAAATGTCTTTTTAAACAATAAAATGTTCCTTTCACCAAAAAGTAGCTAAACTAACTAATATCTCTTTTTAAGCGTATCGTTTATTGGACTATAACTTTTATCATAACCGACATTCCAACATAGAGACTCGAATTTCGGACACACTTTATACTGCCTCATGTCTGTTTTCTAGAAATGGATCGAAGTTATATATAAACTAGCTCTTAATCCCAACTTTAGCTGAAGTGGAGCATCCACTATTTAGGAAGGCAACAAGACGTAAACGCGAAATGCATACACGGCGTAGATTTACATGGAAAATATGAATGTTAATCAAAGCTCAAAGAGAAACTTTAATGCCATTAACGTTTTACAGCTGCATGTCTGCCACTCTGTTTGCTATGAGAGGAAGTTATGTTAAGAATTTATAAGTTAAAAGTACTGAACATTTTTAAATTGCTATTTTAACGAGTTGGTATTTTAATTTTAAAATGATTAAATTTACATTGAGCGCAATAGGCGCGCACCCAGGTCCTCAACAGTAGCGTGCATTCTATATAGGCAAAAAGCATTGCCTATCCTACAAAAAAGAACTGGTATAATTTTAGACGAAACACAATGCCACGTCATAATTTGTCATACTCACAAGTAGGCTGAGGAAATTGATCTAATTCGCGAAAATTGCGAAGTGGGCGACATCTGTTAATCTAAATTGAAACTTCAATAGAGGTGAACAACAAACTCGGATTACATACACCGTTATAGAAATATCGATTTATTATGTTGTTTTTATAGCCAAAGATAGTTTTATTATTCAAAGTTTTAGTGTAAATAGTAAAATATGTGCGGTATGTGCCTTTTTAACAACTTTACAAGCTGAGACAAACAAACATACATCCATAAAGTGTACTTGATGGTAAAAGTATGGTTAGTGTTATAGTGCAAAGAATTGCAGTTTAGTGTACTAGTAGTTAAAATTGGCCATAAACTATTGTATTTACATCTTTCTGGTAGTGTCGTTAAGATATTCAAGGGTTGTTTCGTGCCCAGGCAGCGTAAAGAAGTCGATGAGAATCACATAACCCTAATTAAAAGGTTAGTTCAGCTATTTTCTTTAACAGTAAAATATACTAGAAGCTAATAAGTGACCTATCTTTTCTTAGGTTCTATAAAGGAAAGTCTAACTAAAGATCAGATCCCAGACTTGGAAGACATTGAAAATTGGAAAACCTGTGACAAAACATATTATGTTAGTTTGCAGCCAGCATTTTACCGAGATTGACTTTACTATTATAGTAAAGTATATTTATAGCTAAAGTAGAAAAGAAAAGCCTATAATAGGTAAAGTAGAAATTAAATTTTCTATATAATAATATACTATTCATAATACATAAATATTAATTTTAGCGACAAATAAGACAGAGATTAAAAAACATGTAATTCCAAGTAAAAAAATTCCAAAGTTTTCAATACCAAACACAAGCGAAGCGCCATTGGTAAGTTCAACATTTTTTTTAAGAAACTACCTACCTGGGTATAACCTACATGTTGATTTTTTACTATTGAAATTAGGCTTTAAAATGGTATATCTACCTAGTATGACACCGTGCGAGCAAAAATTATTTGCATCTAAGGACGTAAGGCTTAGTGGTATCAATCAATCAGTTATTCCATCATCTTTAACAGCCGTTACAAGTAATTTTATCTAAACTAAGCCTTCTTTGATGCAAATAATTTTTGCTCGCACGGTATTAATTTTCAGTCAATTATTTTTAACACTGGTATTAGTATTTTATTATTGCATCCCTTCCCCACATCATTATTTATTATAAAGTCGATCACATGTTTTATTTTAAAGGTTGCAAAAGTGTACTTCAAGCATGTCTAAAGAAACGATGGAAATGAAGGATAGACGAGTCCATTAAATTAGGCAAATTGGTTTTAGAGGAAATGAAGTAAAATTTCTACAATATATTTTTGTGTACTGTTTTTCTTCTTTGTATTTTTATCTATTTAGCTTTGTCAATAAAAGCCGATGCATGTATTGGCTTTTGGACAATCAAGTACTTTCAATCAAAATTAATTTTAGTTTTAAATATGTATATTAAAATTTATGTGTAAATATTTTAAGTAAACTTTCTTATTGTCACCATATAACTCTATTTTTGAAATATCTGTTTCATCTAGAATAAGTATTTTTTTTTAATATTTACTTGTACTGTTATATTATTATTAATGGCTTTGTTAACAAGAATTTTTTTCTTATAACAATAAAGCATAATTTAATTTGAATTCAATTAAATAAATTCCCATTAAATCTTACTTGACTTTTATTTTTGGTAAATGAAATACTTATAAGTAGTATCAAATTAGAAAAAAAAACTTGAAATTATTTATTTATTTATTTAAAACTTTACAGGTAAAATACCTTTTACAGAACAGAACCTAGTTTATATATATTATATACTTACTATTTATTATGTACCTACTAACGCTTACAATAAATTCAACTAAAAATCAAATTAGCCTCAATCTTTATTTAAACAATATATATTGAAAATAATTATTTGTTATTTCTTAAATTAATTCTGCTGCAAAATTTTTATTAAACGTAACAATAACTTCTAAGAATGTTTTAGAATAACTTGAATATAAAATTAATTTAGTAGAGTTTAAACTTAGAAGAGCCATCCCCAATTGCTGAACTTGTCCGTAATAACTATGGCGCTCTTTTAGTGTAGCTCCAGAACTGGTCTTGTCAATATAGTCGCAAGAATCTAAAAATACTTCAGGTGGATTATCTTTTCCTAAAATAATAATAGTTAGTAATTAATATAAAAACATGTATTTTTACACATTTTAACAAATTTTGTGATAGCAGAATGTGCTACACCCAAAAATGTATGAAAATTTTGTAATAAAATCGTATTAAGAGCAATTAAATAACACTTCTTTGGAAAAACAGTTGTATTTAAGAAATTAGATGTAATAATATTCAAAAGTAACAAATACCTGTTGTAAGAAGAGCTAAATTCTATGCATTTAGCTTCGCTGAAGTATGGAATACACTTTTGTCCTTCTTTATTTTTGGGTGGCAGAATTCTTTAAAAGGCTTGGCCTGATAAGTTTTTTCTACTCCTTTTTTCTCTTTTCCACACTTTTGAGTCAAATCTGTGAAACTTACTACTTCCAAATTCTCAATTCTAAAAAAGATTTGTACAAATTGTATTGAAAGGCTATCGATACATATTAATATAGGTAATACGGAATAGGTAGGTACATTCATTTTATGAAGTAGAGTACCTAATACACATCGGTTATCTGTATCTGCCAGTATATAAAAGTGTACTGACTACCTACTGACCTGTACATGTAAATTAAAGTTGCAATAATATGCTTGCAGAATCTGGACATTCCAGCCTTACATAAACAAGGGAAGTTAGACCTGCAGTTTGTAAACACAAACTTTGAATGTTTTTTGGATTTGCTTCTTCTATTCCACATAATATTAAGTATATGACCGGCTTTAAAAACCCCTCTTTTAGTGGTCTGCTTCTGACTCCAATGTACTCTATTAATGAATGCTACAGCTCGGAGGGTAAGTTCAATTTTCGGCATTTCTAGGCAGGTTCTTACGGAACACTTACACACGATTAACACAAAAACGTTTAAGGAATTGCACAATAAACAAAAGTCTGCAAAAATCAATAAAGAAACCTCGAAAAACACAAAAAGAATACTTAAACAGCATCAATCACCCTTAAAAATCTAATGTTGTTCACCGCTATAGACGCCATATTGAAAATTACAGCGCCATCTAGTGACACGTGATTTTCGCGAATACACATAATAGGTTTGCTAGGACATAGTTTGTATTGTCAGTTTATTTTTTATTAACCCATATTAAATAAATTGCTAGTTTATCAAACCCGCTTTAGTGTTATATTTATTCCAGATTTGCTAAAAGAGTGTTTTTATTGGTAGTAATCAGTTCCATTAGCAGCCCAATCTTGTTGAATAATCAACTATTTTTAATACAGTAATTTTGTGAAGAAATAAATTGTATCTTCTCAATGCGACGGTTTTGTTCCCAGTAAAGCGCTTTCTCTACAATTAAGAAAGCAGAACAGCATCCCAAAAAACGAATTGAATTTGTTAAAACCTATAATCTACAAGACGTTGGTGGGGGTTCACTTAACCTCGTTTATAAGTTTGAGCAGCTTATTGTTTTTTTTTATTATAAATTTAATGTTTATAGATTTAAATTAAAAGAAAATTCAAGCAAGCAAGCACTTTCCTCCCATACGAATTCATAGCGATGAAGCGGAGCAAAAGCAGTGCTTTTGTTTAGGTAGAATGAAGATGACCTACGGTAGAAAGGAGCAACACATACACCATGCGACGCGTTGCATCATCGATAATGCGCACTGTTGCCAATGTTGATAGTCTATGTTAATTTTCTAGAAGTTTTGAATTATTTGCTCTAATTTTTATAATAATAGAATTAAAGTGTAAAGAAATGATAAAGCGTTAAATCCTTTATATAGAATTATAGACTTATCAATAAAAATACATATTTATTGTTGAGGCAAGGGGTATGCAAGATTTGTATTTTATTAAAAAAAATTTTGTTTCGCCATTTTTGTTGATGTTTTTAGCATTTTAAAGGGAAACAAGGCCATTCTTAAAATATAATTATTGCCATAATAAAAAAATGCCATTGGGCTATTATTGGCATGAAGTTCTATAATGAGCACGGATTCAAGTTTAATGCTGATATCACCACCTTGGTCTGGTACTGGGGGAGGGGGGAGACCATCCTGGCTACGCCGCTGTATAGGATGGATATACGAATCAAATACCATTAAGTGCAGGTTTTTGGTTAATATTAATCCTTTAATCCCCTCCATCTTCTTTATAATAATGATATCTAACAAAACAATACTTTGTTCTCGTGAAAGCGGTGCTTATTTGTCGAACTTTATCATTTCAACATCAGTAAAATAAAAATAAATGCCCCGATATTACCACTGCAGAAAGAATAAAGATTTCCACAGGTTTTCACAAACAACTTCGACTTTAAGTTAACGTTCGGTTAAAAGCAGCGTGATGTTGTTTAAATATAAGAAAGAATTCAATCTGGCACTTTATATACCTTCCTTCTTATAACAGAAGCGTCTGGTTCTAAATTTTGTCGTATGGAGATAAAAATAACAGTATAATAAGACCTAGGAGTATAAGAAAAGCTATTTAACTGCTTGTATTACGTACCAAGATGAAAAGTGTTTTATTACCGTCAAGAGATGATATAGTGCACTTTATCTGAAGACAGGAATAAAACTTTTCACCGAGTTTTCACAATTTTAAGGAATAGTCCATGCTTAAAGTGGAGTTGAAAGTATGGAAAAGAAAGAAAAAACTAAGGCTTCCTCCACAAAATTTAATACAATAAAATGACAGAAAATGATTCTGATGGTTTTAGCAGAAGAGAAAATGGTGTAGAATCTTAATGGAGCTTTAATGGAATTAAAAAATTGATGTGTAGAAGTGACATAATATGAAGAAAATTGAGATAAGTTAAAACATACTGAGTATGTAAAAAAGTCAGTAAAGGGAATCTAAACCAACCAAATAAACGGAGGAAGAAAAAAAAACCCTGCTAAAAAGATGGTGTCGATGGTTATTTAAAAAAAAATTGTTTATAAAACTTTTTAGGTATGTTTTTAAGACATTATAAAGATAAAATTTGTCATTTGTGAATGAAAATACTGTCTGAGGTTTGTGGTGGTTTATTTCATTGTATTTAAATTAACCGGTTGTGGGGTTACTGGACTTTAACCCTCAGTAGCAAACAAACCACTTGTTAGACAGTATTTTCATTCTGATATCTTGGTAATACTTCCACAAATGGTAAATTTTATCTTTATAATGCCTTTCAGACATACTTAAAAAGTTTTATAAAAAAAAATTTTAATAATCTTTGACACCTTCTTTTTAGAAGGGTTTTTTCTTCTTCCCCAGTTTATTTGGTTGGTTTAGACCCCTTTTACTGACTTTTTAACATACTCAGTATGTTTTAACTTTTCTCAATTTTCTTCATAATATTATGTCACTTTTACACATACTTTTTTAATTCCATAAAAGATCCATTAAGGTTCTACACCATTTTCTCGTCTGCTAAAACCATCAGCATTAAATAAATTTGTGTCCTGATGATGAACATTTCTACGTTCGAAACATGTAGAGACCCCTAAAGAATTTTTATTCTATTACATTTTGTGGAGGAAGACTTTTAGTTATTTCTTTCTTTTCCATTTTCCAATTCGTCCTCATGCCGACTCTGGTTTAAAGGTCCTTTCACTATCTAAGATCCGCTATTTATTTGTGAAAAATAGCCAGTCCTGCATGAAATGCTAGCAAAAAAGGATGTCAGTGTTGCCGTGTACCTACACTACTTAGTTTGTGTGGTAATTTTCTACTATGCATATTTAATTATTAACGATATTAAAATAATATTAAGAGTTGCGAACTCAGGTAGTGTCATGACACCCCTTGAGCCGTTTCTGCATACTAATGTTCTGTATTTCAATTTTAAGCCCATTTTGGATCGAGAATATGTCGTATAACCGTAAAGTAAGATAACCATCGCGGGCGTTCTATTTTAGTTTGCTACAAACTTGCATTTAATGTAAAATTTAATACAGAGAAAGGAGGATTCATTATTTGCGGCAGCCACGTGAACAAGATAATGCATATACGGTACAGATTTACATAGTTTAAAAGCATGATTCTAATCTGAAAGTTGAATAAAAGTTTTGATATCAGAAGTTTATGGCGTAAGTAATTTAACTGGGATCAGACCTGTATATAATATGTAGTTCAGATTAGTTTAAATTTGTAAGGAAAGATACATTTTTGATAAAGTAGAGATTTGGTCTGTTCGTCTATAGAATTGTCACTTGTAATACCACTAGAAGTCAAATTATATCCAGAAATATTAAGGAATTTTTTGATTTCGAATGGTATTTGGTAAGAAAATTTCACAACAAAATGAGTTTATTATAGATATTTTTAATAATTAGTTATACGTCAATATAGAATTCTTTGAAATTACTTTAAATTATGCTAAATTTTGAAAAAAATAATGTCAGTTGTAGTTGTGCCTATATAAGTAATGGATTACATTTTTATTTACCAATTTTAGTAACATGAAAACACCAATTCTAGGTTTCGTATAACTCATACTGTTTCGTAATATTGGGTTTAGGTTAAAGTTGGTAGAAATTTTTTTTTTTGAAATAAATCTACCATAAATTTATGCATTACGTTACGTAATAATAAAAGAATCCTGGTTAAACTTTTTTCTACCAATTTAAGTAACACAAAAACAACACCTTCAGATTTAATATATCTTATATTCTTATTTAATATTTAGTTTAGTTCACTACCTTTTGACGCCCCAACGTTAATTACATGAAAACATATTGAACGCCATGTATTCTATTTCTAACAAAACTAAATGACGACTCTCACTATTTAATACCTACCTAGGCTGTAGTTAAATTCACATAAAGTTTTACTGCCAAATATCAAGACTTGTCATTGTCTAGTTACTTTAGATTTCACCAACTTACTAAATTTCTTATACAGCTGAGATTGGTTAGTGTTTTTTCTTTTTCTTTTCTGGAATTGTTCGGCCAACTCTTTTTATTTCTATCTCTTTTTAATCGTATGAAATAATACAAGATAGACATACTTTGTGTGCAGTACAATTATACTAATTCAATTTTGCCATTAGAAATTTATATTTTATGAGTTGCTGCAGTATTTGACAAGTATGACAGAACTGAAATGTCACGGCGTTAAAAGTTTATGTGAATTCAACTATACAACGTATATGTTGGGTAAAATTTGAATGATGTTTGTAATATCACTAGAAGTCAAATTATATCCAGAAATATTAAGGAATTTTTTGATTTCGAATGGTATTTGGTAAGAAAATTTCACAACAAAATGAGTTTATTATAGATATTTGTTATTAATTAGTTATACGTCAATATAGAATTCTTTGAAATTACTTTAAATTATGTTAAATTTTGAAAAAAATGTCAGTTGTAGTTGTGCCTATATAAGTAATGGATTACATTTTTATTTACCAATTTTAGTAACATGAAAACACCAATTCTAGGTTTCGTATAACTCATACTGTTTCGTAATATTGGGTTTAGGTTAAAGTTGGTAGAAATTTTTTTTTTTGAAATAAATCTACCATAAATTTATGCATTACGTTACGTAATAATAAAAGAATCCTGGTTAAACTTTTTTCTACCAATTTAAGTAACACAAAAACAATACCTTCAGATTTAATATATCTTATATTCTTATTTAATATTTAGTTTAGTTCACTAAAGTTGGTAGAAAATTATATATTAGAAATGAATCTTTCCTTGCTATATTTGCCAAAACAAACCGAGCGATTTTGAAGCATGACCAAACATCGCCTATTGTTTTATCTAGAAGGCCATTCTAATTTTGAGGATATAAAATGTCAACAATTAAAAGTCGTTCGTAAGATCTGCTTGCCGATATTTGTTCGTCGAAGTCTTTAATTTAATATTCTAAAATGAATCGTTTTGACAAATACAAAATTTGCATTTTGTGCAAAAAAATATCCGACGTTAAAACCCATCACCGTACTATGTTTTTTTTGTAAGATCTTATTGCCGAATGCGGTAGTGAATTAGAGGAAGATAATTTGTTCTCGATCATCCAGCAATATCTTTTAGAAAAATCAACAAAATACAGATTATTACGTGGACAAGAAATTAACAAAATTGTGTCCAAATATTACCTACTATATTATTTAAAACAGAGACATTTATTTAATAGAATTTATCCAACGCCATTCGCCATTGACAAGGGAAGAGGTAGAAAGAGAATTTAAAGTATATTTACAGTTTGTAACTAAAAATTATGTATCTAAAAAATTTGTATTCTTTAGGCAGTTTTATTCATTAAATATTAAATAACATTACCTAATTAAAGAAATTTAAAAGTATAGAAAGTTTGACAAAACGTACTGGTTGATTGCAGAAAGTTGACATTTTATAAAGTTCCGTTTCACTTTACATTATGTCAAAAAATTTCCACCGTAATACCCTCCAGGGTACCTACCCCAAGAAAGGAAAATTTCCGAAAAAAAGGTTGCCATGGCAACGTTATGAAATGATTGTATTTCATTGGATGAATATTGATGGCGTGAAATTTTCACTTGTAATAACACTAGAAGTCAAATTATATCCAGAAATTTTTTTGAGCACACGAATATTTTGAAAATTTTTTCGAGCCGGAGGCGAGAGAAAATTTTCTTAAAATATTCGTGTGCGAGAAAAAATTTTAAGGTATAATTTGATTTCGAATGGTATTTGGTAAGAAAATTTCACAACAAAATGATTTTATAATAGATATTTGTTATTAGACAGTTATACGTCAATAAATATAGAATGCTTTGAAATTACTTTAAATGTCAAATAAAAAAAAAATATGTCAGTTGTAGTTGTGCCTATATAGGAGTAACCGCAGCACAAGATCGCAGTTATTTAACATTTAGTGTTGGTTTATGAAGTGCAGATAGGGATCACAAGATGAATCGCTTTGGTCAAAATAATATGCAAGAAGTTAGGCAAGAAATTGAGGGGTTAACACCTGCTAATACAAAAAAATCTAAAGCAAGTGTTTGGCGACAGTTTACTGACTTTTGCCTCGAGAAGTCATATGATTTTGAACCCATCACCGTACTGTACATGTTTTTTTTTGGAAGATCTCATTGCCGAATGCGGTAGTGAATTAGAGGAAGAAAATTTGTTCTCGATCATCCAGCAATATATTTTAAAAAATCAATGTCCAAATATTACCTATATTATTTAAAACATAGACATTTATTCAATAGAATTTGTCCATCGGATTATTGGCCATTGAAAAGGGAAGAGGTAGAAAGAGGATTTAAGGTACATTTACAGTTTGTAACTAAAAATTATGTATCTAAAAAATAAAATTATTTTGTATCGTTTAGGCGTTTTTATTCCTTTAATAATAACTAACATTAATTAAAGAAATTTAAAATTATAAAAAGTTTGACAAAACGTACTGTGTTGACAGTTCCAGTTGATATTTTATAAAGTTCCGTGTTGTCACTTTATATTATGTCAAAAAATTTCCACTGTAATACCCTCCAGGGTACCCCAGCAAGAAAAAATTTCCGAAAAAATACGAAGATTGCCATGGCAACGTTATGAAAGGATTATATTTCAATGGATGAATATTGATGGCGTGAAATTTTCATTGTAATTAACCCGTTTGTTTGGTAATATTTAGTTTATACAATCATTTGCAGGAGTACCTACTTAGTTTGGGTTGTTAAATTTTTGTTCTACTACTAGCCAAATTTATGGCCTTGCGCAAATAAAGCCCAGTACGCACGGGTATGCGCATACTGCAAAATACTTATTAAGCGAATGGGAAGATAGGAAGATCCGGGCTTTAAAATTTAACTAACAAAATACCAACAATGGTCAGGTTTGATAAAGCTTTTTTCCCCCGCTCCTACTCTAGGCGTCTAGGCCGATTACAATGATCCTGATGTGTAATTTTAATGCCTATAAAGACCTTTACTAATCATTTCAAATAAAATAATTGGTTCACACTGGGATTAATATAAACATGGGCATTCACTTTTTTCTTCTAATTATAAGTATAAAGTATGTAGTAGAAGTATCTCTTAAACTTTTTGAAGCAATATACCCACTGCAGGAAAAATAGGCGTAGGTACTTATCTAATTAGATTCACTGCAGTGCTGCAAATAAAATCTACCAAAACATGCATCGGGATAATCTGCCTTTGTATTTCTCTCTATTTTAACATCTTTTTTGTGTGACTGATTAGGCATTAAATGTATTTAAATTGGTTATAATAAAATACAATCACGTACACTGAGGAAAATGATCTAATAGAACAGGTTTGCTAAGACATAGTTCTATATAGGCAAAAAGCATTGCCTACCCTACAAAATAGAACTGGTATAATTTTAGACGGAACACAATGCCACGTCATAATTTGTCATACTCACAAGTAGGCTGAGGAAATTGATCTAATACACATAATAGGTTTGCTAGGACATAGTTTGTATTGGCAGTTTATTTTGTATTAACCCATATTAAATAAATTGCTAGTGTATCAAACCCGCTTTAGTGGTAAATCAATTCCAGATTTGCTACATTGAATATCAAACTATAAGAAGGCCATATGAGCCGATTTCCTAAATCTGCTACGTCAAATTCATAGATGGCACAATGAGTTCACCAACAAGAAAGCGACTAACCTTTTCACTGCTAAATTAAAACATTGTTGCCGCCTGTCTGTTTGACTTGCTGCATGAGTTTTTTAAATTTATTTTTATAGCTTATCGTAAAACTTGATTTCACATAAGTACCTATACCTATCCACGTCTAGACTTAAAAATGTACCTATTTTTAATTGCTTTGTAGCATATAATATTTTCAACCTTTTGACGTCCCAACGTTAATTACATGAAAACATATTGACCGCCATGTATTCTATTTCTAATAGAACTAAATGACGACTCTCACTATTCAATACCTACCTAGGCTATAGTTAAATTCACATAAATTTTTAATGCCAAATGTCAAGACTTGTCATTGTCTAGTTACTCTAGATTTCACCAACTTACTAAATTTCTTATACAGCTGAGATTGGTTAGTGTTTTTTCTTTTTCTTTTCTGGAATTGTTTGGCCAACTCTTTTTATTTCTATCTCTTTTTAATCGTATGAAATAATACAAGATAGACATACTTTGTGTGCAGTACAATTATACTAATTCAATTTTGCCATTAGAAATTTATATTTTATGAGTTGCTGCAGTATTTGACAAGTATGACAGAACTGAAATGTCACGGCGTTAAAAGTTTATGTGAATTCAACTATACAACGTATACAGGGTGGCCCTTTAGTGTGGCAAAGTACAATAGCTCCGTTACTATTTCAAATACATTAAAAATATTAATACAAAAGTTGAAGGGCAGTAAGTGACTTATAACGTAAAATTATTTTTAACTCTATAGGGTGGCTCAAAAAAGCGGAACAAGAAAAAATGTACTTTTTTCAAATGGAACACCCTGTATATTTTTACATTTTTAAATTCCACATAAAATTACAATTATTTTTTATCAAATACATTATTAGTCTATACTTTATAGTTTCCGAGATATTGACTCTTGAAAAGTGACATTTTTGAACTTTGACAGCTTCTAACTTTCTAACACTACGTCTTAGAGCAAAACGGCTTATATGTCCCTATCTTCAATTTTTATTATCTTCCCAAAAAAATCAACTTCCAGTTAAACCGGAACAACTATATTTCCTGCTTTCGAGTAACATCCGGTTTAACCGGAAGTTGATTTTTTTGGGAAGATAATAAAAATTGAAGATAGGGACATGTAAGCCGTTTTGCTCTAAGACGTACTGTTAGAAAGTTAGAAGCTGTCAAAGTTCAAAAATGTCACTTTTCAAGAGTCAATATCTCGGAAACTATAAAGTATAGACTAATAATGTATTTAATAAAAAATAATTATAATTTTATCTAGAATTTAAAAATGAAAAAATATACAGGGTGTTCCATTTAAAAAAAGTACATTTTTTATTGTTCCGCTTTTTTGAGCCACCCTATAGAGTTAAAAATAATTTAACGTTATAAGTCACTTACTGCCCTTCAACTTTTGTATTAATATTTTTAATGTATTTGAAATAGTAACGGAGCTATTGTACTTTGCCACACTAAAAGGCCACCCTGTATGTTGGGTAAAATATGAATGATGTGCGGTTTGTATAACTTGGTTTTTATTTGCAATTATTACTACTTTTCAAAATGGTTAAAATAAGTAGGTTTTACTTTCTTACTTAAGAAACATTCAGTTTGTTTGTATTAGTGTATTACGTATTTTGCTATTTATCGACGAAATAAAACCTATTTTAGTTATACTTGCTGTCGCTTTTTATCTACTTTTATTTGTTTAACATTTAACACCTAATGCAATGGTAAAATCATTATAAAAGTCAGTCCAATTACCCCGGAGTAATCAGCGTACATATTATTATCGAAAACATACATTCGGCTGGAATTGAGAACCTCCTATTTTATTGTCTGTTAAAAATGCTTGAATTCTTAAAAGTTAGCACTTCGGCATATAACGTCGTAACATAACCTGGCTAAATTTAAAGAGCGGCACTTTGTGAAGTACGAGATGTCAATAGGAGGCGATAACTAGAAAACATGCTCTGGGTAACAACGAACAAACCGGTTGCCAATATACCTTAGACGGAATTTGTTCCTCTAGTTATCGCCTCCTATGTAAATGCTTTAAAGCAAAATTGTAGTGTAGTTCTCGATGTCACAAAAGTGGTCCCTCTGTGTTAATAAATAGAAACAAATGTTTGATGTTATTCTTCTTATTGAAGTCAATTTTTTTGTTAGAATATCTAGTATCTAGATACTCATATCTACCCGAGTATCTACCCCTATATTGAAACTGGTACACTCTATATAAAGCAATGTCTCAATTACAAGCTCGCAAAGTTCACTTAAACACAATATGCCTTGCCTTTGTGGAAATTTCACGAAACCGCAATATTTAAAGGTAGGCAGGTTGTAGTATACACAATTCGCCGAAATGTGATGGGCTCTTCTTGAAAAGCCTAGGCATATTGTGTAGCTTCATGTTTTTACACAATATGCCGATGCTTCATGATATGACTAGATTCTTCATAAAAAGACGGATTTTACTATAAGACTACGACGTATAATATATCTCTAATATCTGCCTACTCCTATTTATTATATCAAATCAAACGATAGACATACTCCTCTATCATATCTACGTATTAAAATATTTCAAATTGTGTAAAGATCTCATTTTTTATTTTTCGCTAGAACTGTAGAGATTATATTGGACAACACATTTCTAGTTTCAGTTCAGTTTTATAAGCCATAAGTATGCGAAGGATAACACGAACAGTGCATTTAGTCACGAAATTTTCATGGAGCGTTGGCACAATATAAACTGTCCACTTAAAGGTCACGTTAAACTCCTTATTTCGAGATGAAACGCCTGAATTTAAATTGGAACTTGAGTGGTTAAATTAAATAGAATATATTTGTTTAAATTAATAATTATATTTGCAAGGTACATTTAGTTGTATTTTAGTTACAACGTTTTGGTTTCCTGGAACCAGCATATATTTTATTTTTTTTAAGACCGTCATATTAGATTTTTTTTTTATTGAAAAGTACTTAATTTTTCTCATGATATGATAATAACTAAAAATAACCTTTTTACTTCTACTTAACTTTAACAATGGTCCACGGTCCTGGGATCGGCGCGGCGGCTCTCCAAAAGGAAGAAATCACGGCCCTAGCCTGGAGCGACATACTTAACTTCATAAAGAGGTCGGAACGCTGTAGCGGGGGCCAAGGTGGTTAGTGTGACTGGGGGAAGACTTTGGGGTAGGCAAAAAGGATCGCTGTTGGTCTACTTGCCAGGTTTTCGGAACCTCCCCTCAATTACTACTACTACTACTACTACTTAACAATGTCTGTTGACACTATTCTTAATTAAGGTGAAAACGTTATAATTATTCACAAACTAATACTAAGGTTCAAAATGTCGATCATTTTTCAATACAGCGCTGACATTTTTTTCGACAGATCTGAATACATGATGAATGGATTTAAGGTTAATAGTTCAATAAATATCCCGAGTTCGTTATTATAGAACTTGGAGGGTTTCCGGGGGATTAAATTCGTATAGGTACCTCATTTTTGACAAATCCCCTTAAATAAAAGTCTAATGGGGTAAGGTCCGGGGACCTAGCAGGCTAGCGCACGGTACCACCAGTAGATGTTACCGTTTCACCCAAAATTTAAAAAGGTTTGTACTTGTCGGAAATTAGGTGCAGGGCCACCGTTTTGCTGAAACAATACGTTAATAAATTGATAAAATAGTTATAGCAGTTTTACCTTAATTAAGAAGAGTATAAATAGATTGTGTAATTAAGTTAACATTATTTTTAAGTCAAAGGATCATACGATCTGTCGATGTTGCCAAATATGTTCGGACTTTCCCTAAAAATGTTTTTTTTTAGTTATTTTAAGGATATAAGTTTTTAATTTATAATAATATGGTGTTTAGCATTCTACTACAGGAAAAATCAAGTACGTTCCGATAAATAAAAAATCCAATATGGCGGTCATAAGAAAAAAGAAAAATTGTTCCAGCATGTTCTACGTAAAAAATTTTCACAAAAATGTGTTTGCAGATTTAAAAAATATTGGGAAATAACATAGTTACAACCGATCTAGGGAAATACAACATTATTTTAGTTTATTCAAAATATCTCAAAAACCAAAAGAACCAGAATCGATCCGCAAGCACATATAAACCGCTAACATTATTGAATAAAAACTTTTTTCTTTTAACCGTCTTTTTATCTCTTTTAGTTTCCGAGATAAATCCGAATAAAATAAATTGCGTCTACATTACCAAAATTTTTAAGTAAATAATAAGTGGTATTCCTCTTTTATGCCTTTTCCAACGATACACACCTTTACATTTGAAAAAAAAAGTTGGGGGCGGTTCTATTCCCAAAAAAGGCTAAATTTAATGAAGACACGAAAAAAGTATGCCAAACTAAAAATAAACGCATCCGTAGTTCTGTATTTTTCAGCAAATAAACAGATTTTCTAATACTAAATTTATTCCAGTTAAAAATTGCACCATGTATACATACAATATATTGCTATTACCATGCTTTAATTATATGACCACTGTGTGCATCCAATCCGGGGCAAAAAAGACTTTTTCTACGAGCGTGTGAAAAGTTAGACTTTTCACACCCATTTCAGAGTGAAAAGTTTTACTTTAACGCACTTACTTTTCACACGCCGGGTGAAAAGTCTAACTTTTCACACGCTCGTAGGAAAAATCTTGTACGTTTCACACGCTCGTAGAAAAAATTTTGTATGATATACCTACGTAAGAAAATATCTCGTTGAAGGCACTCATATGAATTGCGAAACTCGCTTAGACGAGTTATTTTCACACCTATATCATAAATAGCTATTTCGACACGGATTGATAAAAAGCACATATTTAAATATCGTCACTTAAAAAGAGGTATACGAAGTCAGTTGAGATAACGTAAATATTGGGGGTACGATCAATTTACTGCATCACACCCTCACACTACAATACAAATATAACAAAATGTGTATTGATCGCTCCCTATACAGATGTTAGAAGATAGTCCACGTGGACTTGACAAGTCTGTCATTAAATTTTTTTTTAGTTTTTTTGTCTGTCTCAACTAAGATCGTATACACTTTATCTAAAAAGACTACATTTTACATAGCCGACTACCTTGAAAAATCGATTTGTAAACGTTTATATTCCAACAATGTTCCAACATATATCGTTCGTCCTTTTTCAGCTATAACCGTTTGTATTTATCTGTAAAGGATTACACGAAAAACATTTCTAGTAACTTTCGGGCCATAAGAATGCGAAGGATGGAGCGGACAGTACATTTCGTGGCACGTTGGCACCATATGTTGTCCACTAATAGGTCACGTTAAATCCCCTTTCTGTTTTCCGAGGCCAAATTGTAGAATTTAATTTGTAATTTTGGTTTGTTGGATATTTAAAATTAAAAAATACCTACTGCATAAACTTTACAACTTTTCCCTTATTTGAAGTGATTGAAATAAAAGAAATACACAAATACATGTAAGTATGCAGAAGTTGATTATATCCGAACAAACCAGAAAGTTCTCTAATTATAGACTAATCCGATTATATATAGACCATAATTATATAAATAATAACTATTCAATGCCTAGAAAAATCTAAATGGAGGCACATACTTTACACGTATATCAACATATTGCCAGTCGTCCCAACTAATCTTGTGCCACTGTCAACCATTTTGCGACATGTAAAAAAATATTTCAATTTTAAACGTCTTTAAGGTGCCCTATGGGCCTACAGACACACGAACATGTATTAGTACATCAACGCGCGTTGATGTACGCGCTTTGATGTGTGTGGATCCCATTTCTCTGCAGACACAGGTATTTGTATGCAGTCTTCTAGGCGTTGAGGTGTCAGTATGTCGAGTGACGATGAACTAAACTTATTGGCAGTGGCTTGCGTGTGTGTTCTAAGAAAAATTTCATAAATCCGCCATGTTCAAATCAAACTACAACAACAAAACTAACACGACACTGACAAAATCCTTGAAACAAACAAATTTTCTTCTCCACACCTTCATACATGTGCGCGCGTTTATGTACGTGCGTACATAATTTCAAGCGGGAATAGTAAACATGTGCGTCGGTTTTGTTGTCGGTATTTTGTCTACACACTGGCGAACATCAACGCGCGTACATCAAAGCGCGTACATGTACTAATACATGTACGTGTGTCTGTAGGCCCCTTTGGCGTGATCGCGTTTGGGCGAGCTGAGCTGTCCATCGTCACATGGACGGCGAACCGCTGCGTCTCGTCTCTCAGTTGCTCCACATCCACAACATACAAATTGCATTAATTGGAAAGGGTTATACAGGGTGTCCCAGATAAGAATGCACTCTACAGGGATCTCATAAAGCATAGGAGATACAGAGATAGTTAAATTAGAGAAAAGTTGCGCATTATTGAATCCTGTAACGTCATGTTTTCAAATTTAAAAAATTCCGAATGCTTCCGAAGATATTTGGATAAAACCGAATTTTCGCGATTTCGTTTTAGTTGATTTACGATTCTATTTGAAGAGACATGTCAAAATTAATTTTACATTCTCAGTGCCACTTTTTCTCCTCTACAAGATGGTTTAATTATATTTTTGATCCGACGTTTCATTTCGTCACAACCATGATCAACTTTATTATTTTAAATAGTCGGATAATTTTATTTTATGCCTAATAAATTCTATGTTTTATCCTAAATTTAACGGTGTATTACACTTATCATTTATTAGACGTTTCGATATAGAAAAACACATTATCAATGAAAATAGGCACATTATCGAAAATATTTTTGTTTTTATTGTTGTATTTAAACACTAGTTGGATTCATTTTTTTAAAAGAAACCTTAAAGCAAAACATAATATCTAATAAAACTTAACTGAAAAATGCAACATGTAATAATTAATTTTAATTATTAAATACAATTATTTTTTATTTAAAAAAAATGCATGATGATATTCAAACATAACGTACCATTTAAATTCGGCATCATATGGGTGGCTATGAATTTGATTAACGTTCGCAATTGTTTAAATAGTTTCTTTAGATCTGTCACTTAGTTACAGAGACCTGTTAGTTTTAAATTTTATAATTATTATTATGTTTTTTTAAATTTTTAACTGTTGCTTTGTGCAGTAAAATTTAAAATAGTTGAACATTATTCTAACGAAGAAAAATTTGACATGCTTTGCTGTTACATCGAGAGTCATAAGAATTGTGCGCAAAACCATAATAATAATTACCAAATTTAAAACTAACAGGTCTCTGTAACTAAGTGACAGATCTAAAGAAACTATTTAAAGAATTGCGAACGTAAATCAATTTTGATAGCCACCCATATGATGCCGAATTTAAATGGTACGTTATATTTGAATATTATCATGCATTTTTTAAAAATAAAAAATAATTATTGTATTTAATAATTAAAATTAATTATTACTTGTTGCATTTTTCAGATAAGTTTTATTAGATATTATGTTTTGTTATAAGTTTCTTTTAATCCAACTAGTGTTTAAATACAACAATAAAAACAAAAATATTTTCGATAATGTGCCTATTTTTATTGATGGTGTGTTTTTCTATATCGAAACGTCTAATAAATAATAAATATGATACACCGTTAGATTTAGAATAAAACGTAGAATTTATTAAGCCTAAAGGAAAATTTTCCGATTATTTAAAATAACAAAGTTGATGATGGTTGTGACGAAACGAAACGTCGGATTAAAAACGTAATTAAACCCTCTTGTATGGGAGAAAAAGTGGCAATGAGAATCTAAAATTTATTTTGACATGTCTCTTCAAATAGAATCACAAATCAATTAAAACGAACTCGTGAAAATTCTGTTTTATCCAAATATCTTCGGAAGCATTCGGAATTTTTTAAATTTGAAAACATGACGTTACAGGATTCAGTAATGCGCAACTTTTCTCTAATTTAACCATCTCTGTATCTCCTATGGTTTACGAGATCCCTGTAGAGTGCATTCTTATCTGGGACACCCTGTATATGTCGTAGGCTGATAGTGAAATCCGTCATTTCATTAAAAGCCTAGTCATATCATGCTGCACGCTAAAAGGTATATTGGCAACTGGTTTGTTCGTTGTTCCTCAGAGCATTTTTTTTAAATTTAATTTAAATTTTATTTTTATAAAATAATATTAGTTGAAAAAATTGAAAAAAATGCTCTGGGGAACAACGAACAAACCAGTTGCAATATACCTTTTAGCCACGCTTCATGATATGACTAGGCTTTTCATGAAATGACGGATTTCACTATCAGCCTACGATATAAACAGTTATTAGAATTCACTACGAAAAATAACATCTTGGTTGCTACCCAGTCAGGATTTGGAAAAAATTACAGTTGTGAAACTGCAGTTCAGAATATATAAAATAATAATATAAATAAAAATATAGTAAATAATATAATATCTTTTGGATGATAACTATGCTATTGGAGCAGTTTTCCTTGATTTACATCGTGCGTTTTTTAAACAATAGATAGGCAAATTGTAATAAAAAAATTAAGAAAGTATGGTGTATTATTAATAGCATAGTATTAGGATTGGCTAATAAACTATCTATAAAATAGAAAGCAGGTGACCAAAATTAACAATAGTATATCACGGGAGGTATTGAACAATAACGGTGTGCCTCAAGGAAGTACCCTTGGCCCGTAACTATTTTTACTTTATATTGATGATATAACGTCAGTTGTGCACATCTGTGCTAAACATTTGTTTGCAGATGATACGTTGATATACTTCTTTTCAAAGAATCTAGATCATCTCATTCGTACAATTAATTTGAAATTGGGACATCTTCATAAATGGTTCAGTATAAATTCACTTCAACTGAACATAAAATAAACCAAGCTCATGTTGATTGGTAATGGTAAGTATCAAAGCGAATTTAAGCGGAGGAAGCTAAGTGTAGAAATAGGCGGTAATTCTATTGAAGTGGTGGAAAAAATCAAATATCTTTTTATTGACAGCTATTTTAATTTTAAAGAACATATTTTACACATTATAAACAATATAACAAGGAATGTTAACTTTTTATCTAGGGCCGCTGCATCTTTATCCCAGTGGACAAAAATTACTGTTTTTAATACTTTGGTTGTGCCGAGAGAGCCCAGATTAATAGGTTACAAAAACTGCAAAATAGGGAGATGCGGATAATATTGGGGGAAAGAAGAGACACACCTGTGAGAGATATGTTAAATAGACTAAATTGGCTTTCTATTGAAGATTTTCTTAAATTTTGGACGATGGTTCTTATATTTAAAACAAAAAACTGGTTGACACCAGGATACTTAACAGAACGGTTACTGACTAACGAGTTAGTTCATTCATACTTTTCATACCCGACAAGAAACAAAACGAACTTATACATTACAACAAAGAATAAAAGTAGGTAGCTCGGAAAATTCAGTTTATCATAAAGGCTTAATTAGTTTTAATTCCCTGCCACAAGACATTAAGAATGCTAGAAACCTTAATGTATATAAGAATAAATTAAAGGAACACTTAAAGGGAGAATGATTTAATAATCATGATTGTTTTATTCGTGTTATGGCAAATAAATATGTTAACACATTAACGTTTTTATTTTATTGTATTGTATTTTTTGACAGTGTCTGTTGTTAGTATGTAGTTTATTTTATTTCTTATTTTAAATCTTGATTGCGTTTGTAAATCTTTACTGAAATTGTTGTGTATTAGCTAGGTGCTAAATAAAGGAATAAATTAAAAAACAAATTAAATTAAACCCACTTGGGTAGGAAGGCTGCTTGATACTGGAACTGATCCGGTGGAACTGATTCCAGGATCCGGACTTATGGAACTGATCCGGATTAAATTTTTTAATAGATATGGGTACGAGTCCGGCCAGTCCCATGTCTTGACAAATATCTAGAAGTAATGGGAATGTGGGGCGCAAAAACTTTTCACCGAACCAACTGATCTAAGGCAACAGCGGACTTGAGCGATCAGCGGCTGCGTAAGAATGCGCGGGCTCGATGTACTCGGTTCAGTGATACAGCTTTGTTAGTTGCTCTGGAGAATTAAGGGTACCAATAGTTCCGATACCAGTCTCCGACATCGAAAATGGAACTAATCCGCGGACTAGATACTTCCTACTTTGGGATCAGTTCCGGAATCATCCGCAAAAAATTGTGAATCAGCCATCCCTAGACCTGGGTAAAAGTTTAAATTAAGCACCTGATGACCATACCATGTGACTTGAAGTAGTCGACTCTATCGCAAGAGGGAATAGAGAGATGAAGATATATTACTTTCTTTCTTCAATTCATGGAGGTAACGTGGTTTCTGGGATTCTGAGCAACATTTCTCGAATTTTCATCTATATACAGTGACCGGCAGAAAGTGCCCAGCATATGGGAAACTTTTTTATCTTTAAGTTTAGAAAATTAATTATATTCTAGATAGGTTCTGCATGTTCTCAAACCAAAATAATACTCATTAAATCCGGTAAAAGTCTTATGGTATACGAGGTAGGATCAAAAATTTGAAATGCCGCTAGGAGTAAAGTACCTCCATCTTTCATTTTAGAATATTTTTTTACTAAGAATTATTGTTTTAATTTCAAAGTTATACCCAAATTCCAAATTTCGCTTATTTTGGACAAAAAAATGGATTTAATCGTGTTTTCTGAATAACCCTGTATAAAAAATAAATGGCAACCGAACAGTACGAAAATAAGATTTTCTGCAGACTTCGTTAGAGATTACCGTCGATCATAAGTCCGATTAGTTTGTTTTCATATTATTATGGCTTTTTAAAATAAAAACATAAAAATATTAAATATTTTTGCTGCACACCGTATTTTATTTTCTGAGGGAACAAGTTAATTTCATCTAACTGAAATTTTTTGATTTACATTGACTTAAAACATCTCCTAAATAGTTTTTTATACATTGAAGTATGCATAGAAAGTTTCCTTATTTTGCGTGACGAATAAAATCCGTTCAAAATATATTTTTAATTTAAATTTTTTTCTTTTTAAATCAAAAGGAAACTTTCTATGCATACTTCAATGTATAAAAAACTATTTAGGAGATGCTTTAAGTGAATGTAAATCAAAAAATATCAGTTAGATGAAATTAACTTGTTCCCTCAGAAAATAAAATACGGTGTGCAGCAAAAATATTTAATATTTTTATGTTTTTATTTTAAAAAGCCATAATATTATGAAAACAAACCAATCGGACTTATGATCGACGGTAATCTCTAACAAAGTCTGCAGAAAATCTTATTTTCGTACTGTTCGGTTGCCATTTATTTTTTATACAGGGTTATTCAGAAAACACGATTAAATCCATTTTTTTGTCCAAAATAAGCGAAATTTGGAATTTGGGTATAACTTTGAAATTAAAACAATAATTCTTTGTAAAAAAATATTCAAAAATAAAAGATGGAGGTACTTTACTCTTAGCGGAATTTCAAATTTTTGATCCTACCTCGTATACCATAAGACTTTTACCGGATTTAATAGGTGTTATTTTGGTTTGAAAACATGCAGAACCTATCTAAAATAAAATTAATTTTCTAAACTTAACGATAAAAAACTTTCCCATATGCTGCGCACTTTCTGCCGGTCACTGTATATGTTATTCGTCTTAATTTGTACAACTGTAATCAGATCAAGAAATATAATGATTTATACATGACCATCTACCGTGCCCATATCACAGGTATATAAGAACATATTGTAGTTGTAAGTTTGACGGTTAAATAAGTTAAAATTGTGATTTTTCTATTGTTTTTATCATATTCTTTTCATTGAAAACACTATCCTGGATAAAGCTGCCCCAAATCCAGTTTTTTTTAATAGGTAAGTATAAAAGAAAAAGTCATTCTTTATAAAAACGTCTGCTTGTGCTGAAACTAAAATTTGGAATATCAGATTTGCGATTACTATACAGGGTTCGTCAAAAACAACATTTTTCGTTTTTTGGGTATTTTTTTTTCAATTTCAGGACTCTTACGTGCCAACTAATTTGGACCATAGGTACATACCTTCCGTTCCCAATGTAATGATTTAGCAGCCAATCAGCAAAAGTAATTCAAAATTAGAATTGAAAAAAAAATTCAAAAAACAAAAACTGTTGTTTCTGACGAACCCTGTATAGTAATCGCAAATCTAATAAGTGAAATTGTAGTTTTAACACTAGCCAAATTCATTTAACAAATCAAGGAATTAAAAAAAGAAGATCCAAAAAACTAAAAATGTTGTTTTTGACGAACTCTGTATAGTAATCGCAAATCTGATATTCGAAATTGTAGTTTTGACACTAGCAATATTAATTTAATAAATCAAGGAATTAAAAAAAAAGATCCAAAAAACTAAAAATGTTGTTTTTTACAAACTCTGTATAGTAGGTACCTAATCGCAAATCTGATATTCGAAATTGTAGTTTTATTTAGCACTAGCAAAATTCAATAAATAAATAGAGGAATTGAAAAAAAAAGGTCCAAAATACTAAAAATGTTGTTTGTGACGGACTCTGTATAGTAATCGCAAATCTGATATTCGAAATTGTAGTTTCAGCACAAGCAGACGTTTTTATAAAGAATGACTTTTCTTTTATACCTACTAATAAAGAAGTTTTTCCTCTTCCAAACTCTATCCGTGGACACACTGTAGAATACAGAATAAAATAAATGTGAAATTATCCACTTTTCTCCTAGGTTTTGGTAATAGTTATTTACATTACAAGCTGCGAAAGTTCACTTTTTGGTGCGAGGTGTGTTTGAATAGCCGAGGCGAAGCATAGCGTAGCCGAGGGTATTTAAATACTCCGCTCCGAGCACCTGAAAGGGCTTTTGCAGCGTGTAATGTATTAAACTTTTCATTCTTCCCTCTTGATTTCTTAAAACACACACATTAAAATTTGATGCTGAAAATCCTCAATCGATTGTAATAAAATGGGTAAAGGCGGCTTACTCTCATAAAAACAGCCAGGTTGTTAACGTTACTAAGGTAACCTTCATGTCAATAAAAAATATTTTGGCAGTTATCAAATAATATTATTGAATAGTGATGTTATGATAGTTGATAAATTTTGTATTTGCCGAGAATTTGACAAAACATGAATTCTATTCAAGAAGCAGCGAATATTGCGTGTAGAAGTTTGTTACCGGACAAATCTGAAGATCGGTGCAATCAAGCCTATGAAAGTTTCATTAAATGGTGTACAACTAAAGATGTGTCCACAATAACGGAAGATGCATTATTGGCATTTTTCTTAGAAAAATCAAAAACATTATCTAAAGGTTACATTGTGGTCAGAATACTCGATGTTGAAATTGACTATTTCATTAAATAAGAACCAGGATATCTCAAAATTTGGCCGCTTAAAGGCATTCATAAAAAGGAAGAATGACGGATATCAAACTCGAAAATCTCAGGTATTTACAAAGGATGATATATTAAAGTTTTTGTTAGAAGCTCCTGATGAAATATGTTAAAGTAGTAGCGATTTTTGGAGTAGCTGGGGCATGTAGAACTAACAAGCTATACAAAATAAAAGTGAAGGATGTGGAGTATGAAAATTGTATCATGTTAGTGCAGATTCTCACTACCAAAAACAATGTACAAAGAAGATTTGTAGTTATAGAAGATTGGGCAACAATTGTTAATCGTTACATGAAACTTCGACCACAAAATGCTCAAGATGAACGATTCTTTTATCGGTATGAGCGTGGCAGATGTGTAAATCAGGTAGTTGGAAAGCATAAAATTTCAAAAATTCCGTATGTGATAGCTAAATTCTTTAAATTTTCCAATCCAAATCAGTACACCGGTCACTCGTTTCGAAGAACATCCTCTACATTACTTGCAAATGCCCCAGGTGTGGACATTTTAGATATGAAAAGACACGGGGGGTGGAAGTCGTCAGAGGTAGCGGAAGGATATATAGCAGACTCAGTGACTCATAAAATAGAAGTTGCTAATAAAATCATGCCCGAAAAATCCATCTGTATGCAGCAAAACAAACATTCAGAAACATAATTTAAAGACCATGTAGTCCAAGTCGACAAGCAAGTGAATATTTCCAGTGCCGTTGCTTTCGGACAAGATTTCAATCAACATTTGCCGCTAAATATTTCAGGCTCTTATAACAATTGTAATTTTACATTTAAGTTTGTTTCTAATTAAACGTTTGACATTACTAATTTGACATTTTTATTTGTTTCGTCGTCCAGGGCACGAAAGTTTTTCATACCTAGCAACCTCGCATGTTTTACTTTCGCTTTCGCTTGCCCTTTTAAAACAGAAAAGTATATTTTCGTGGAGGGGAGAATGAAATAATTATTGTCTATCTGCAGAAATTATAATATGGAACACGAAACCTATACACGTGAAATGGAACAAAGTTCCAGTTTAGCGCCATATGTATGCGAAGGGTAAAATGGACAGTACATTTCGCAGAGGGTTGGCGCAATATGTTGCCCACTAGTAGGTCACGTTGGGATTTCTCTTTATATTCCAAACGAAGTTTTAGAACTTAAAACAGCTTTGTTGTTTGGAAAAGTTGATAGAATTGAAAAGGGAAATAATATTTTTAAGGTTTTCAGGGCTATGTGAACATGTTTACGATTTTATTAACTTAATTAAGCCTTTTTTTGTATAATATTATGGGTTTCCTTCTAAAAACCGTCACCGTAAAATTTTGGCAAAATTTTTATTTTTAATCTGATTTTAATGATTTTTTTACAGGTTTGTACATAATTTTGTTAGGGATATACCATGCTGCTCCAAAAATTAGTTCTATTTGCTCGAGTGATATTATACAGGGGTAAAAATATTTATGTTTTTTTGTACCAACTTTAAAACACCCTGTAGAAGATCCGAACCATTTGGTTTTATTCTCATTTATTTTTTGACAAAGCTTCATCTATTTCTAATATAAAGGTTTCTAGATGATCTCAATATCTCAATTTTTAAAATAAATATTAAATTTTTTACATAAATTGCGAATATCTCCTATTAAAGGAGCGAACGGAATGACAGCTTCTTCAAGAATTTCTTCGATGTATCTTATTGCATCCAAAGCTCCATTTTCCACAAATATGAGATCAGTTCGCGCTCCAGGACAAATACCTGCCCACACCATAACAGAACCGCCTTTATAAGATATGAGCTCTGTTATAGTGCAGTCAGCAAATTTCTCATTTGGTCTTCTGTACACTCGTTCACGACCATCCGGCGACCAAAGACAAACCCTTGATTCGTCAGTAAACAGAACATTCCTGAGTCCAATTCATATGGGCCCTTGCGAATCTCAGTCGATCCCGCCTATGTCGAAGAAGTAGTCTAGGTGCTTTTGATGACCTACGCGAACAAAGCCCAGCTTCTTTCAGCCTTGTTCGAACGGTATCATTACTTACTGAAAACGGCACGAATAGTCTCGTTTTAAAACAGATGACAGCAGAAATTTGTCATCGATCAGCTGATATTGGGAAATAGTAATATCCCCAAATTAGTACTGGACCGTAATGAGCTGTGAATTGCGTTTTTGTGCTTTTTGTTACATTTAATTAAATTTTCAAAATATTTTGTCGTTATGGTGCCTTTTATTTCTACTTTTATTGAATTTAAATTACTTTTGTGTAGCCGGTACCTAAGTACCTACCTACAATTATTATTCATTTGACCAAAAATTTACAGGTTAAAATTTTTTAATTCTTTTTCATTAGGGATCATCATTATTAATGTGTGCCTTGCTCGTTAGTTGATTTCATTGATAAGTAGTAATAAGTTTCATTCCATCTGAACGCCGTTTTTGTCGAAAACTTAGTTTGTGAAATTTTTGATTTTAAAATGTTTGCTCGTAAAGGTTATGTTTCTAATGTATAATTTTTGCATTTTGCATTATATCTAGGTAGGTATCTTTTTCTGTTTCAAGAAAAATAAGTTAATGTTATTTGCAATACAGTGGTTGAATACCCTAATTATTCGAAACACCCTGTAAAGCATTAAATATATTTATTTTTAACCATAAAATGAACTTGCATAACAAATTTTATTGAAATTAAAAAAAAATTGTTATTTTATTTGCTTATTTTTTGAGTTTTGAGTCTGTTCGACGCTGTATATCTCCAGAACTGGTCATAGGAAAAGGGAAATCGATAGCAAACATGTACGTAAGACACTTTAAGCAAAAAATATTAAAAAATAATGAAATTTAACCCATCGATTTTTAATATACCGGGTGATTTATAAATACATGCATTATTATGTTATTTTTCTATAGCTTATCATCAGAAACACCTTGGTAGGTAGGGGAGAGTTGGACAAAGCCGGATAGGTTGATAAAACCGGTAGTTCTGCCAAATGCCAAAACAGCTTTCAATATTATTGACCTATAACATTCAGCTATTTAATTTGAAGAAATAGTCCATACTTAAAGTGGAGTTGAAAGTATGAAAAGGAAAGAAAAACACAAAGTCTTCCTCCACAAAATTTAATAGAATAAAATTCTAGTTAGAAAGGTCTCTACATGTTTCGAACGTAGAAACGTTCATCATCAGGAGACAGAAATCTATTTTATGCTGATGTTGTTAGCAAAAGAGAAAATTAGAACCTTAATGGAGCTTTTATGGACGTAAAATTTTTATAGAAAAACATTTTAAATGTAGAAGAAACATGGCTTGAAAAAATTGACAATGGTTGAATACTGAGCATTCAAAAATGTTGTTAGAGTAGGCTTAGACCAACCAAACTAAATGGAGAAGAAGAGAAAAAAATTTCACGTCACGTTTCTCCAGCACGTGGAGGTGAAGAACCTTTTGACTTTTAATTTTTTAATTTTTAAAAAATGTTCGATTTTTTAACTTTTGGTTTCAAATTAACCGTTCGCGGGGTTACTGAGGTTTAATCCTCAGTACCCCAAAAACTTTACGGTTTCCTAACAACATTATTGTGCTACTGCACTTCTATCCTTATAATGTGTTACTTATGCTGGATATAAATTTTAAGAATTAAAACTAAATAGATTCCGACACCTTTTAAGAAAAATTCTTTTTTCCCGGGTTTTTTTTTTTTTTTTTTTTTTTTTTCTTTTCTCTTCTTCTCCATTTAGTTTGGTTGGTCTAAGCCTACTCTAACAACATTTTTAAATGCTCAGTATTCAACCATTGTCAATTTTTTCAAACCATGTTTCTTCTACATTTAAACTGTTTTTCTATAAAAATTTTACGTCCATAAAAGCTCCATTAAGGTTCTAATTTTCTCTTTTGCTAACAACATCAGCATAAAATAGATTTCTGTCTCCTGATGATGAACGTTTCTACGTTCGAAACATGTAGAGACCTTTCCAACTAGAATTTTATTCTATTAAATTTTGTGGAGGAAGACTTTGTGTTTTTCTTTCCTTTTCATTCAGCTATTTGATTTCGAAGAAACTATTTTTATTAAGTATTGTTATATATTATTATTATTATTGTTATTATTATTATTATTATTATTGACAATAGTAAGGTTTAAATAAACTATTTACCATTATGTTAGCCTATATAGCAGTTGTAAAAGGTAACCATATTAATATGTAATAGGATAGCGAACAAATATAATTCTATTTTCTGAGGCTACGTACCTTACGTAAGTCAAAAACTGTTAAAGTAGGGTTTTCACTGACAGAAAAATTTAATCCCTGGCTAAATTGAAGCTTTTAACTTTATGTTAGCCCACATACAAGTTTAGGAATGTAACTGTATATCATAACCAACAAATTCTATAAAAACCTTATTTGGGTCTTCGTACCTTACGTAAGTCAAAAACTGTTAAATTAGGGTTTCCATTGACAGAAAAATTAAATCCCTGGCTAAATTAAAGCTAATAACTTTATATTACCCCACATATACAAGTCTAGAAATGTAACCGTATCATATAGCCAACAAATTCTATAAAATCCATATTTGGGTCTACGTACGTCTAAGTCATTTATGGGGATTTCCTTGACAGTAAATGTAATATCTGGCTGAATTCAATTAGTTTATGTTGAACTGTAGGTATTGTATTTTTCCTATCCCTGAACAAATAAAACAAAAAGAAATCTGTTGTAAATATTAGTGACAGAATCCTATTTAAAGTTCCGTTTCAGTTAATTCAGAATTTTCAAGGTTTGGATAATTATATAATATCTATTATATAGTTTTTAAATCTATTTTGACACTTTATCTTTTAACCATATAAAAACTCATGTTTATTATTACCTACCTACCTTAAATTATTTATAAAACAAAACTTTCAAAAGAAATTATTATTATTATTTGGCATTATTTAAGCGGTAGAACCGATGAGACTATTGCATCAATTGTTTTAGAAGGTATCACATGTATAATTTTCAAGTCCAGTCCTGGAATTCATGCCAACTTATAAAAATTTAATAGACCAAAATTGACAAAGTGTCACGTGACTTTGCCTCCATCTTGCGAGGGTATTCAAAATTTTTACTATAACTGTGCGTACTATTTGTAAATCATTTCTCAAAGAAACAGATGTTGCTTTCCGATCTCTTAGGGACTTCAGTAGAAGAAAACGGTCGTCAATTGCGGATGTTATTTCCTTTCTTTCAGACCCCTGTTGCCTATTTAAATTGCCTCTTTTTGTGTATCTATTCCAGGTGCCTCGAACTGTAGATCGTGGAAATCCCAACATACGAGCCACGTCACTTTTATTATACCCTCCCTCTATTAAAGCATCAACTTTTGCTTTAGCTGTATCACTTAGAACCACGTTGACACCAAAATAGTAATTTACGTTACAAGACCGGAAAGTAGTGTTTTTCAGGTCGAGACAAGCATTTCCAGGGCGAGCCATAGGCGAGTCCTGGAAGCTTGGAGAGACCTGGAAAACACTTATTTTCGGTTGCGTGACGTACAATATTTTTTTTAAGACCGACACTTCAATATATTTTATAATCTACGCGAAACAAGTTTGATATAAAGAACAAAATTAAAAATCAACGAACTGTCACTCGACAATACATCGAAATGTTGTTGTCATAATAACGAAATCAAGGTATCTTGTATTATCAAAGAGCGATTGGAAAAACAAAAAACAGGGTGACAGTGACATTAGAGACCGGAAAAGTGACATTAGAATCCGAAGAAGATTTTTCCGGTCTCTAATGTCACTTTTCCGGTCTTGCGATCGGAAAAACGTTATTTTGTGGACGAGAAATTGTCCAGAACGTGTATATTTTCTGGTCGGTCTTAAAAAAAATTATTTTAGCACTGTCACTGTTAATATTACCATTGAATATCAAACTATAAGAAGGCCATATGAGCCGATTTCCTAAATCTGCTACGTTAAATTCATAGACGGCACAATGAGTTCACCAACAAGAAAGCGACTAACCTTTTCACTGCTAAATTAAAATATTGTTGCCGCCTGTCTGTTTGACTTGCTGCATGAATAATTTTTTAAATTTATTTTTATAGCTTATCGTAAAACTTGATTTCACATAAGTACCTACACCTATCCTAGATTTAAGTAGCTTACATTTATTTTCCTACCTATAGTATATATAGTCTAGATTGTCTATATTTTTAATTGCTTTGTAGCTTATAATATTTTCAACCTTTTGACGTCCCAACGTTAATTACCTACATGAAAACATATTGACCGCCATGTATTCTATTTCTAACAGGATTAAATAACAACTCTCACTATTTAATACATAGGTACCTAGGCTACAGCGTATATATTGGGTAAAATATGAATGATGTGCGGTTTGTTTGTATAATTTGGTTTTAATTTGCAATTATTACTACTTTTCAAAATGGTTAAAATAAGTAGGTTTTACTTTCTTACTTAAGAAACATCCAGTTTGTTTGTATTAGTGTATTACGCATTTTGCTATTTTTCGACGAAATAAATCCTATTTTAGTTATACCTGCTGTCGCTTTTTATCTACTTTTATTTGTTTAACATTTAACACCCAATGCAATGGTAAAATCATTGTGAAAATCGGTCCAATTACCCTGGAGTAATCAGCGTACATATTATTATCAAAAACATACATTCGGCTGGAATTGAGAACCTCCTATTTTATTGTCTGTTAAAAATGCTTGAATTCTTAAAAATTCCAATAAAATACGATATGCGGCAACACCACGACATCACATCACTGAATTTGAGACATCTGTTGCCGAGGCGCTGCATTATAACGACAGACAGGCGACAGATTTAAGGTACGATCAACTCCACAATGGCGGCCAAACCAGCTCCAATACGTCAAAAAATGGGTTGTCAACTTTTCTCGGACATCCGTCATTCTTATATAGTTTGATATTCAATGATATTACTTAATAATAATCAATAATGACGTAACCTTACTTAGTTTTAAAATGAATGGTAGGCGAATCATTATTTCTAAATTTTGCCCATAAAAAATCGTAGAAATTCGCATTTTATTTAAAAAATTGAATATTTCCTTTAAAAACTGAGATATCGAGATCATCTAAAAACCTGTATATTAGGAATAGATAAAACTTTGTCAAAAAATAAATGAGAATAAAATCAAATGTTTCGGATCGTCTGCAGGGTGTTTTAAAGTTGATACAAAAAAACATTAATATTTTTAGCCCTGTATAATACCACTCCAGCAAATAGAACTAATTTTTGGAGTAGTATGGTATATCCTTAACAAAATTATCCACAAATCTGTAAAAAAGTCATAAAAATCAGATTAAAAATAAAAAAGTTACAAAGCAACAAATTTTGCCAAAATTTTAGGGTGGCAGCTTTTTTTGCGGGGGAGTTTATGTACCTTTTTAGAAATGCGATTTCACTACCATATACCTACCAGGTGATCCACGGTGAATGCCCTATTTTAAATATCATGGAAAATAAAATGCTACTGGCATTATAAGATATTTTTAAATTACATTTTTGACAGCATTAGAACGTTTATACGTTCTACGTCTAAAATTAGTAATAATAGATGTTGTACAATTATTTACCAAATATCTTTATATAGAAAAAAAGTTTACACTTTTCTGTCTTAAGGGACTCATTCACTGAGCAAATTAGATACCGAGCCACCAAGTTGTGCGTTCAAGTTACTTCAAAATTTCCTGGCGATCGGGTCGCTCAGGCACTGCCAATAATTGATTAGACGACTTTCCAAACAATTTGTTTGTCAACCCATTCATCTCTCTGCAATCAGTTTGACACGTATAAAAACAAAACCACTAAAATTATTAAAACACGACCAGGAACCTTGCACCTTGCACTACAAACAGTCATATACAGAAATACTAAAAATGTCAAGGAAGTTGACCGACCCGATTGCTCAGCAACGAGGTAATCTGGGAACATCGCTTGCAATCCTAATCAGATTCACCTTCCGTCTGGAAAATTAAATAATCGCTAGGAAACTAAAATATCGCTTCCAATTCGATCATAATACACTAACGAGACAGTTTTTTTGGAAATTCGATCTTAATAGATTGTCACTCTGGTTACACGATAATCGCCAAGCGAATATGGGGTTTTTAGGTTTAATTGATTTGATTAATTGAGATTGGCCGTTACTTCCTTAAACTTAATTTGAAATGGTATTGGCTATGATTCGGCAAATAAAAAGTAACATTTTAATTCAGTTACACTGAGAGAAAACTCTATTAGCCGTAGCTAGAAATCCATGCACAGTAGCAAGAAATCTGCATTAAATAGGCGCCGAAAAAACAACTCTGTTGTCGCTACAAGGTTATTTTTTTTGAAATGACTTTTTAACCTCAACATGGTCGTTTTTTAAATATTATTCTTTTGCTGTTAAAAGACAACTGTATTGCCATAAAAAATATATAATGCAGTGGTAAACAAAAATGATTTTGTGATTAATTGAGGTCTTGTAGTTAGAAAAGTATCGGTTTTTACTCCTAAAAATAATCAGCCAGCTATAAAATAATTTTATTTTTATTGTAGCTAGTCCACCTAGCTACTACTAAATTCCTTTTTTTAGCTCCTTCGTCAAAATGGCTGTGGTTGGTGGATTAGTTTATAGTGGATGTTTTTGGCTATTGATTTGATAAAATTTTTATATTTTAATAATTCTATATAGGGTGGTGTACTTTTAGTGCAACGTTATACAATAAGTGTTGTGGCGGTGTGTCTCCAAATTCAGGTAGGTAGGTACAATTATTTTACCAATAATTATATTTATTACTTATATTTTTTAATTCATTCCGATCATGGCCGCCATTAAGTTTCCGTTCTGCACTTATTAGGGCAGTATTTTTGATAAAAATTGTATTTTAAACTTTGTTTAATAACGGGGGGATCTGACTGATCTGAAAGTATCGAACTGCTAGGAACATGGCCCTTTTTAGCCATTTTTTTAATTAATAGGTATCAGAAAACCTAACAAATGCGATTTTGCATTGCAAAATTTAGAACGGGGAAGAAATATCTCAAAAACCCAGATTGTTTTCCGATTCTATCCCCTAAATTTGTATTGTATTTCTGAAAAAATTAATTTCTCGCCTAACAAAATTTAAAGACTCACCTAAGTCAACGATTTTTTGTAGGTACCTAAGTAGAGTAATGTGATAAACATGAGTTACTTATTAAGTAATAAATTTGGTAAAATAATTGTACCTACCTGAATTTGGGGACACACCGCCACAACACCTATTATATAACGTTGCACTAAAAGTACACCACACATATGAATTATTAGAATATAAAAAATTTATCAAATCAATGGCCATCAAACATCCACTATAAACTATAATCCACCAACCACTAAACAAACTAACAACACTGCAAATGGCATTAAAATGAACCAAAACGATTTCACCTTGTTTTAAAAAAGCAACTGTTTAGTTCCTAAAAGGTATATTTTAGATAGGTATAAAAGATTGGTTAGTTTTTATTTTTGTTTTTGTGGTAATAAGAGAACCTTATAGAAATTAAAAAAATACTTTTTAAAAACACTTTATTGAATACATATTGTTATGGTTATATGACATTCTGTTACCATAAAAAAGCATTGAGCACACGTAACAATATTGTTGTCAAAAAAACGTCCTTGATTGCGACTAAACGAAATATTTTAGGGATAAATGGATTTTTTCTTGTGGTAATACACATATATTCAAAAAAATACTTGTATTGAGTGATTTTCCTCAGTGTATATACTGAAAACAACAAAGAATTATCCCAGTGGTACCATATAAGCAACAGCGATATCTCATACGACATACCAATAAAGCATACCTAGGTTTCACCCAATCAAGATAATTAATCCCGACACCTACCCAAGTAGTTAATTTGGACAGTTGGTAGATATATCTTTAAAATCTGGCAATATACCTTTAATATATTTCTTTACCTAAACCCATTGCAACGGACGAAATATTGGAACAACACAATACATTCGATCCACATGACGTATTTTGTCATTATAAACAGAAGGACAAACTTTTTAAAAATAAACCTACTAAATTTATAACCGTCGTCAATAGTGAAGATATTGTTTATTTATAATATCTTTCCACTTTAAGGTTAATTTCATTCTAAATTCCTGTTTCAATACATTACATAAATACACTTACGGTAGTTTAACTCACTTACCGATGGCAAATCCCTCTCCCCCGTGTGATGCTGAAAATGTAGAAAAAACGTTTTTCCCCCACTCAACGAATGAAGGTACCCTATCCTAATTAAAGGCGCCACTGTATGACCGTCACTTAACACATCTAAAGTCGCGTCCCGCACACTCAAAGGATTTTGACTCGGCCGCTCCCAATCCGTGTACTCATTTTTTAAAGTCGAAAATATTTCATTTAAATGAAAATAGTACGAATTTCGAACGTACGTCCTTAAAATCCTATCCCGTTTGGATTCGTTGAAACCGAACTCGAGATCCTGAGCGTTGAGGTCCAAATAGGATTCCGTACTCGTGAGTCCAAACAGAAGATCCTTATCTGGAAAGTCTGCGAGCTCGTAGCCTGCAGCTGTCGCTACAGTTGAGGTACTTGTAGTTGCAGGTGGTGAGGTAGGGTTAATAAGAATGGTTCCATCGATGAACGGAGCGAAACCTATATATAAAAAAAACAGTTTGTTAATATATTATATTTGTAGTAATTGCCTAAAAAATATCGAGTCATGCGAATTAAAAATTTTTAAAATGGCATCGTGCTTGAGGTATGAAAAGTTGTTACGACTTTCACCTTGCGTTCAAAAATACATGGGCATTTTGCCGTCTTTGTACCGTGTGAGCAAAAATTATTTGCATCAAAGAGGGCTTGGGTTAAAAAACGTAGGGCTTGGTTTAGATCACAAGGATATGGGGACGATATATCTAACCAACTCTGGGTTAAAATTTTGTCAAATTCATATTATCACATGATATGCCAAACTAATGAGTAATAAAATAAGTAGACAAATACAAATTTAGTTTTGTTGTTTACAAAATTAACAAAGTAAGAATATACAGAAAGAAAACAAAAAATAATTACATAAATTGCTGAAATTGGCCACCGCCATTCTCCAAACATAAATTCACACATCTCTTCATATTTTCGAAAGTGTTGACCAGCTCTGGAGAAATGTTACCACATTCTAGGATAATCCTTTCTTGTAATTGTTCTAAATTTGCAACTGTTCTTTAAATGAGGAAAAACGAATTAATTCATAACCGTTAAACAAGGCAATCTAGGTGGGAATTTAATGTCTGATCAAAAACCTGTATTTCTTGGAACACTTGCACTTTATAAGGAAATAAATTTAGCTGCTTCTTAAGAATAGTCCTGCATGTTCCATAAGATCTTCCCACTTCTTGGGACAGGCGTCTTATACAATTTGTTGGCGTATTTTGCATTATTTCACGAACGTTTGCAACAAGTTCTTCCGTTCTTACAGATGGTCTTCCTGCTCCTTTTTTGTGTTGTATAGATAGTATAGAACCTGTTTCCCTAAACACAGCCACGGTTCTTTTCAGGCAATGATAAAAATACTCAGCAATAAAAGCAACGTTAATAAAATGTTCGTTAAAATCGTCCATGCACAAACCCGGATTGTATTGCCACTCATCATTTACTCTAACCCCGTTTCGAAAATTCGCTTTAACCATGAATGTTTTGTGCTGTTCCATAAAGTCCATTGTGTGAATTGTTCAAGAAATTGGAAAAATTACCGATGAATCAAATTACTTGTAATGACTGTCAAAGATGATGAAATAACTGATTGGTTGTTAATTCAGGTACCTAGTTACTAGCACCCAACAGGTATTAAGCTCTACGGCTAGGCATTAGGGGAGAGTTGGTTAAAACGGCCCCCCCGGGTCAAATTGACCCCGTATGTGTTTCACGTGCCTGACACAAATCCTCAATTCTGCATATAAAAATGCATTCAGTACGACTACTGCCATTTATTAAATAAGTTGTGAAGGTGTGCGGCGGGCGAAACGGGTAGTGCATCATAACCTATAAAACAGCGTGATTTGTTGTAACTTTTGCGTGTTACCAAATTGTGCGAATAGGCTGTTTAAATTAAGGTAAGAATAAAATGTTTGTATTGTCTTCAAAGCTGATCATTTTCTGCATATTTTTATTGTGTTGCTATTGCTTTTAATATTGAGGATTAAAAAAAAAATAATTTGAAATTTTGTTGCTGTTCGGGGTAAAATGGTCCCTCTTGGTTGAAAACAAAACAAAAAAAAATAAAACCTTCAACGAAAGTCTGCTATTACTTTTATCATATTGGCGTCGAATTAAGGCCTCTTATTTATCATGGTGATCTAATTTTATAGTTTCCTTCTTACAGAATGGTTAGGAATTACGTACGGAAAACCAAAAGGCAGCAGTGGGATGCAGATTCAATGCGGCTCGCGCTCCAAGAAATTTCTAATGGAATGGCTTACAAAAGAGCTGCTAGGATTTATAATTTGCCACTAAGCACTTTGAAAAGATGAGCAAAAAAGCAAAATAAATTGGTAAGAAAACAATTTAAAGGATTTTTTCAGCGTATATTAAGCAAATCCTTATTTGGAAATGACAAGCAACTAATCTTTTTGGTTTTTTAGGCAACGGGACATAAAAAATGTCTAGGTAGATTCACCACAACATTGCCTCAAGAATTTGAGACTTATCTGAAGGAGTATGCTTTAAAGATGGAAGATCGACTCTTTGGCTTAACAAAGAAAAATATTTGTGCCATGGCTCACGATCTTACGGAGAGGAACGGCATTAGCCACAGGTTTTCGAAAGAAAAGAAAGCAGCAGGAACGGCTTGGTTTAGAGATTTCTTGCGGAGAAATCCTGAAATCTCATTCAGAACTCCTGAGGCCACTTCAGCTAAAGAAGTTTTTTGCAATTTTGAAAGAAGTAACAACCAAAAATAATATTGATCCACCAAAAATGTACAATATGGATGAGTCCGGTATCCAGACGGTTCCTAGTAAACTACCCAAAATGTTTTGTGAAGAATTGTTCAGTGAATCTCGGTCGAAAGAGGTCTGGATTCAATGCACTTTATGCCAAAAATGGTGTCATTTACTGTGCTCATCTGCTACAGGGAAGCAGAAAGTGTATATTTGCGATTTTTGCAAGTGACAATAATTCAACGTTTGTTTTTAAAGTGGGGATCATTTTACCCCAAGTGTGAGGTAAAATGACCCCTTTGCAGGTTTTTTTTTTAATAATATTTTCTGTTTTGTTATAATTTTCTTGCAGAAAATTTTTGTTGTGAAATATGTCTCAATATAGCGTTTATGTTGTTGCAATAAACTGTATTCAATTATTTTGGTTTTTGATCATTTTTGGCCCACTTTCCTGTTAAGGGAACCATTTTGCCCCACTTTTCCCTACGTCCTTAGATGCAAGGCCCTCTTTGATTCAAATAATTTTTGCTCGCACGGTACAACGTCACGAACGTAAATTATAATATGGCAACGCAGCACTGAACGCGAAACATGCGCAGGCTCACAGCTTGCCGCTTGATTGGCTCGTATAGCGACAATATTTGGGCGGCGAAACTCTTCAGGGTTGTTCATAGCGTTTTCCATTGGTAAGTTTAGTACATGTCAAACGTATTTCTATGTCTTACCAATGAATAACGACATAACTTTTAATCTATCGCACGTTGATGTTAAGTTCAATGTTTCAATTATAGATAAAAATACGTAAGGTCATAAAATAATAAAGCAGCGAGAATTGAACCTTTAATCAAATATTATTTCTTACCATTTAACAATACTATTTGAGATCTTTCAGGTTAATAGAATCGAACAAAACCACTTTAATGATTCAAATCTAAAGCCATAAAGTTCAAGCGTCTTTAATAATATGTCGTGGTTAACACAACCAAAAACTTTATAGATATCACAAAATATCGTTGTGGTATCTCCCTCAGTTCCAGCATGCCAATTAAATTTCAACTTAAAGCAATCGATTGTTACCTTGGCATATTAGTGTGAGTGCAAGGAACGTTAATTCCAACGCACTGCAAAACCTCCGCTGTTGAATTATATTGATAGCCCGGGAGGTAGCGTTGCAAATGACACAGTCATTTCAGATCATCTAATTCTTATCACAAGTAATTCTTATTGGGTAGTCATTTAATGATCTGAGCGTCAGCTGCTCAAGTAACGGTGGACCTAGTCGTGAGAGAATGTCAATTATGTAAAAAAAAATTTAAAAATGATTTCAGGTTGCTTAAAAATTTGTACAGCAAATGTTTATATGATGACAATAAATTTAAAAAAAGTCAGCTGCAAAGATGATGGAGGAATATGCGTCAGCTGCTTATACAGGGCCCTGCACCTCACCCCCCGTCTTCTATAGCTCACTTATTATTTCAGTTAAAATTTTGATATTTTGCCCGGGAGGCAGCGTTGCATTTTTGATGGTGATTTCAGGTCGCTTGATTTTGTGTGTATTCGATAGTCTAGCAATCAAAACAAGCGTCAGCTGTCAGAGTCGTGGTGGACCTAGGCGTAAGAGAAAGTCAATTATGTAAAAAAAAATCTGAAAATAAATTCAGGTCGTTTGAAAACTTGTACCCACAGCAAATGTTTATAATATAATGACAATAAATTTTAAAAAAAGTCAGCTGCAAAGATAATGGAGGATTATGCGTCAGCTGCCTATTCAGGATCCTGCACCTCATCCCCGTCTTCTATACCACACTTATTAATTAAGTTAAAATTTTGATATCTTGCAGACCTTACCTGTATCTTGAGGCGCATTTCAGGAAAAAAAAAATTTTCATACAGGGTGTTCCAAAAACGTGTGACCCCATAAGGATGTATTTTTTTAGATTACATGTCATATATTTTCTTACTTAATTGGGTGCCTCCTATAGTTAACTACATACCCCTAAAATTTAATTAAAGTCGATTCAGTATTATAGGCGAAAAAAATTAAAAACTAAAAAATATCAGTTTTGCACCACTGACTGGTTTCAAAAATATTAAAAAAAAATAAAATATAATGTACCTTTGTATAATATTACTAACAAGGAAATAATTTTTATTTTCTATTAATTTTTAAAACCAAAAAAGTGGTGCAAAACTGATATTTTTAATTTAATAAAATTTTAGGGGTATGTAGGTAACTATAGGAGGCATCCAAATAAGTGAGAAAATATGTGGCATATAATCTAAAAAAACACATCCTTATGACGTCACACTTTTTTGGAACACCCTGTATAAAAAAAATATTTTCCTGAAATGCGCCTCAAGATACAGGTAAGGTCTGCAAGATATCAAAATTTTAACTTAATTAATAAGTGTGGTATAGAAGACGGGGGTGAGGTGCAGGACCCTGAATAAGCAGCTGACGCATAATCCACCATTATCTTTGCAGCTGACTTTTTTTTAAATTTATTGTCATCATATAAACATTTGCTGTACAACTTTTCAAACGATCTGAAATTATTTTTAGATTTGTTTTTTACATAATTGACATTCTTTTACGCCTAGGTCCTTCACGACTCTGACAGCTGACGCTTGTTTTGATTGCTAGCTATATGACTATCAAATACACACACAATCAAGAGACCTGAAATCACCATCAAAAATGCAACGCTGCCTCCCGGGCTATGATTTCAATGAAGACTTTTCGGACGCTCATGTGTACGACATTTAAGTAACCGGAATTATTGACCGATCAGAAATGCATCTCTTGCTCAGTTGGAACAAAGCTCATCCAATAGCTTCGTTCGTACAAACAATTCTGTGGTTAGATGGCAAAACCAGATATGTCGATATTTCTTGTTTGTCAGGAAAGCAGTTTAAAGTTTTGGAACGTCACTTTACGTCACACCAAGCATTATTAAAAAGCTTAAAGCTTTTTTTTAATAAATATGTTGGAACAAAGACTTATTTTAGTAATATAAATTTTGATGCAAATTTTTTTACTGCTTTCATTAAAAATTTTAAAATTTTCTAAACATATCTATTTTTGCCACCTTAAGATATCTGGCATTTATTTAATTATCATATTTATTTATATTATTTTACCAAAAAATAGTAAATAAAACGCCGATTAAAATGTTTTTTTTTATTATTAAACGTATCGGTAGGTAAAAGTACATGTTAAAATTTAGTCGTCAGTGTCGGAATGAAGATTATCTTCTAATTCGTCAAATTCGGTTGCTCTGCCATTGGTAGGTAAATTTTCATAAAAATATTGACAGTCTTTATCTATAAGATCTAGCATAGATAAGATATCTTTTTTCTTTTTTGGATTAATACCCAGAGGATCAGCGTATGAGAGAGGAACTGTGATGTCAAAAAAATTATTATCCATTGATTTTTTCCCAGATCTGGTTTTTCCTTTGCGTATTATGTCTAATTTTTTAAATGGCACTTTCTCATCAAGCGCGTACTTAAACTTAATTATTCCGAATTCCTTAGTAACCCGTAACCATTTAATTTTTAGCCAAGAAACTTTTTCTCCATTGGTGTCCGTCGTTCTCTTAACATATAGATAAACATCATAGATGGCAAAATCAAATATGTCAACATAAAAAGTAATATTTAATCTAGTTACCAGCGATTAAAAGATGACAAAATCATATATGTTTACATATCTGCATTTGTCATCTTTATAAATTAATAGCATTTCCCTTGTCTGAAAGTGTAAACAACATTTATATGTCAACATATTTTATTTTGCCACGACACAAAAACAAAAATGTTAAAAATTATTAAGACACAATATGCGTCACTGCAACATATATGATTTTGCCAAAGTATATATTCTCCAAATACAATATATTCAAAGTTGGACACCGTAAAATAATCAACTTACACAGTGCTTAGACATACAGGGTGGCGCACCGAAAACTTTCCACACAGGTTTATTTTCTTGTTAATAAATAAATCAAAATTCGCTCGAACACGGAAACCTTAGTTCTTAGGGGGACATATTTTTTTGCTATTTTCATCCCCCCTGCTGGAACCCCCATGACGGGGTGGCTTCCACCCTTAATATCTTAAATGAAAAGGGGGGTCGAGTGACACCTTATTTTAAAGGGAGTTGAATTGCCTTTCAAACGCGACCTTGCTCGTTTAAATCGAGTTAATAGTTACTGAGAAATAGGGCTAAAAAGAAAAAAAAATGAAAACTAATAAAATTTGTTACCACTTGTATCAATCAAGTAAATGTTGAAAATGTCCACCTCCAACCTCCATGCAATTGTAAAGGCACTGTTCAAAATGTTCGCGAACATTATGGAGCATTGCGGGAGTTATTTGTCGGCACTCGTACACTATTCGTTGTCGCAAGTCTTCCAAAGAATTCGGTTGGGTTGCATAAATTTTAGACTTTAAATGTCCCCACAAAAAAAAGTCCAGTGGAGTCAAATCAGGCGATCTTGCAGGCCATTCAATAGGACCTCTTCTTCCAATCCATTTTCCAGGAAAATTTTCATCCACAAACTGTCGAACATCGAACGCATAATGCGGGGGTGCTTCGTCTTGCTGAAAGTAAATATTTTCGGGCCGATAACGGTCATTTTCTTCTTCATTTATTAACAAGAAAATAAACCTGGGTGGAATGTTTTCGGTGCGCCACCCTGTATATGATTCTGCCATCTTGTAGATCTAGTTATTACAAATATATAGGTATGAAAATCCAAAAATGTGAAAAAATCGACATATCTGGTTTTGCCATCTTACCACAGAATTGTCAACCGATTTCCTACTTTTCTCTGCACATGCGTGGTTTTTAACTGATTGCGAACTGGTTGGAAATTTGTTTCTTTGCGTTAACGTTACAATTTGGGTTCTACGAAGGCCGGACTCTCTGTCGGTTTGGGATTTGGGATTTGTCGTGTGCGAACGCTTTCAAAACACCACTGTTAAGAGGAAGTAACCCCTTTTACCGCAATGAAAATTACCGAACGTTTTGCTGGTCAAACGAAAAGAAAAAATAAAAACTGGTATTTAGAAAATAAATTCTACTTTAAATACCCCATCCAGAAAAGTAAATGACGATCGAAAATATTCCCAAAATTTTTTTTAGAAATTTTTATTTTTTCTTTTCGTTTGACCAGCAAAACTTTCGGCAATTTTCATTGTGGTAAAAGGGGTTACTGCTCTTGAACGAACCTATTGATAAAGAATAAATTCTAGTTTTTACTTGTTTTGTAACTGAGAAACTGAAACACAGTATATGTGTGAAGTACATAAATTAAAAACATGGAACTTTATTAAAATAAATTTTGTTATTTTTTATTTAGTTACAATAATATATAACTCTAATAGGTCGTGAAAAACAATCTCAACAAAGTTGTTCAACATGTCCGCATACCATATTTTGCGAGAAGCATTTATGCGTCACTTTATTTAACTTACTGACCCTAATAACACTAAAATGGTCTCACAAGTCATAAAAGTTGACAGGGGTCGCAAGGCTAATTTAAAGAAAAGGTCAGGCCAAGCGATTTAGGATATAAGCAGTGAAAAAGTACTTCAGATTGAAGAAATGATAAAAAGCATTTAATTAATTTAAACTTTATATTGTATAACAGCAATTGCAGGGTTGAAAACCATGGACCAGTCATAGGGGTCATGTTCATCATATTGACAGTACAAACTGTAAGTAAAAATTCGTGTTTTGTCAAAAACAAACATTAGGTACTTCTTATTTGTAAAATGAATCGTTTACTATGTGATATTTGGACAAACTAATTAAAAGATGGCTGGTGCCATTTAAAGAAAGAAAATTTGTTTCGAATTGTTCGTGAATATTTGCTTCTAAGTTATTCAAATTTGAAACTACTAAATGGAATAAAGGTAATAAATACCGTGCGAGCAAAAATTATTTGCATCAAAGAGGGCCTTGCATCTAAGGACGTAATGCTTAGCCGTAGGGCTTAATACCTGTTGGGTGTCAGTAACTACCTGAATTAACAATCAATCACATATTCCGTCATCTTTGACAGTCGTTACAAGTAATTTGATTCATCGCTAATTTTTTTAAATTTCTTGAACAATTCACACAATGGGCTTTACCGAACAGCACAAAACATTCATGGCTGAAGCATATTTTCAAAACGGGGTTAGAGTAAATGTTGAGTGGCAATACAATCCGGGTTTGTGCATGAACGATTTTCACGAACATTTTCCTTACTTTGCTTTTATTGCTGGGGATTTTTATCATTGCCCGAAAAGAACCGTGGCTATGTTTATGGAAATAGGTTCTATACAACACAAAAAAGGAGCAGGAAGACTATCTGAAAGAACAGAAGAACTTGCTGCAAACGTTCGTGAAATAATGTAAAATACGCCAACAAATTATTGTATAAGACGTATGTCCCAAGATGTGGGAAGATCTTATAGAACATGCAGGACTATTTTTTAGAAGCAGCTAAATTTACTACCTTATAAAGTGCAAGTATTCCAAGAAATACAAGCCGCAGATTTTGAATAACGCAGGAATTACTCTCAATGGGTTACCCAAAATTTATTGGAAATAAATGATTTATTAGACCTGACATTTTTTCAGATGAAGCCTGGTTCCACCTCTCCGGTTATGTGAATTCTCAGAATACCTACACGCATGTAGAGTAGGTAGTGAAAATCCCCATTTTTTTGTAGAGTCCACATTGCACCCAAATTGGTGTCTGGTTAGCTGTTTCCCGAAGAAAAATTGTTGGTCCTATTTTCATGACACAGTTACAGCACAGAGGTATAGAGGCAATATTTGGAATCCATTTGTGGAGCAATTACTTGTCGACGAACTACGTTCTGGATATTTTTAACAGGACGGTGCAACCGCCCATACAGCCGCCGAAACTATTAACTACTTACGCAACGACAGATTGCTCAGTTTTCGATCAGACATTGAATTCCCACCTAGATCATCTTGTTTAACGGTTATGGATTACTTCGTTTTTCCTCATTTAAAGAACACTATTTTTAAAACACCAGTTGTAAATTTAGAACAATTATAAGAAAGGATTATCCAAGAATGTGGTAACATTTCTCCAGAGATGCTGGTCAACACTTTCGAAAAGATGAAGAGACATGTGGATTTATGTAATTATTTTTCTTTTTCTTTCTGTATATTCTTACTTTGTTAATTTTGTAAACAACAAAAATAAATTTGAATTTGTCTACTTATTGTATTACTCATTAGTTAGGCATATCATGTCATAATATGAATTTGACAAAATTTTAACCTAGATTTGGTTAGATAGGTATATCGTCCCCATATCATTGTGATCTAAACCAAGTCCTACGTTTTTTAATCCAAGCCCTCTTTGATGCAAATAATTTTTGCTCGCACGGTATTACGGTATATATTTTATCAGACATAGATATTTTATTAATAAAGCGATATGTCCGATTCCAACTCCAACTTTTTTCCTTTTAGAGGAAAGAAGGTAGTAGAATACCAAAAACATGCACTTTTGCGAAGTGGAAACACGTTTGAATAAAAAAATTGAAACTAATTTTAAGCTAAACAAAATTATCCTGTGATTATGTCAAACAATTTCCACTCTCATTCGCTATTGGCGACCCACGGCGAAAAAAATTCCGATAAAATACATGTATTGCCATGGTGACCAGTCAAAAAAACACATCTTGATTGATTAAAAAGTACTGGTCTGGAATTTTCCGAATAATATAAACTATAAATTAGGAAATATCTTGAATCTGTTGATTTTGTTTTTATTTTCCATAACTTCGCTAAAGTTTCATTATTATGCATATATTTGGTTTGATATGTTGCTAGAAATATTATCTTAAAAATATAAATTAATTTTTTTTAAATAATTTGAATTAGTTCTACACTCTAAAGGGTATTAGAAATACATACCTTAATCTAATGGAATAGTTTTATACTTTTAAGTGTATTAGAATACTTTTTACTCTACCCTCCTCGGAACCCCGGTATCATATAGGATACTTTTTTTACAATTTTTTATTATATCTAAATAGGTTTCGTACTGTTACAGACTCAACTATATCCCGGGTGATATGGTTGTGTCGACACGCGGCAACCGTTTTCGCGCCTCGGCTGATATTTTGAGGTTAGTAATACTTGTTAATTTAGGCGGTAAACAAGTGGTTCGTGACATAATAATGTTTAGAGATAAAAATAAACAAAGTCCTTTAAAAAAATGTGTTTTTTTTCTACAGAACTAGTTGTTTAGATATTAGGCATTCGTATCATATTATGTTCAGTTTAGCCAAATCTAATTATTCTCTTTCCATATCATACTGTTTTATGTCGGTATCATCCATGATATACTGAGTCCCTAGCAATACAGTTTATATAAATATTTGTAAAAATATATATTTTTTATTTACATTTTTTTGTTTTGTGTAACGTCTTAGATAGGCCTATTTTAAGAATAATGTAATTTTCAAGATTATATTATTTTGTACGCATTAAAAAATATATATGAATGCTGCAAATTTTCGAAAAAGTGACATTTTGGACTACCTGGATTTTAAGTTATCCTTGGCTCAATCTTTAATTTGGAATCATTCTTCAAACGAGGATAAAGAAAGCTCTAAAGAAGAGTGTTCTAGCAAAAAAAGAAAAATACAACCTTTACCAGACAAGAGATTCATGATTTCCGGTCAGCATTATCCACAATTTATGAAAAATGAGCAAAAAAGTAGGTCCAAATGTCGTAATCCTGAAAGTAAAAAGCTCACATTATTTGCAAAATGCACGACCTGTAAAATCTTTTTATGTTGTAGTATCGAAACAAATTGTTTTTATTATTTTCATAATTAAATAATTTGGCTAGTTATTCGTTTTATTTTGTATTAATAAATACTGAAAGTATCATATATGATACCACTATTAAAACAAAAGTTAGTTAAGATTTTCGAAATTTAATTTTTTTTTTATTTAAGTATACCTATTTGTAACATTCATACAAAAATTAACCCAAAAAAACCTTTAATTGTTCTCCTGGTTCCGAGGAGGCTACAGTAGATTACTTTTACACTATAGCAGTTTCTCTTATAATCTGTAGTGTGCTAGGGGTGTATTAGTTTTACAACCTACGGAGTAATTTTTATCCTCTAGTGTATATTAGAATAATAAAAATTTACTCTCACTGATATGGGTAAAATCGACACTCAAAAGGCATGACCTATATTCACTCCTCTGAGTGTATATTGAGTGTAAAATTTTACAATCAATTTTTTACTGTGTATCTACTGTTTTGATTGTAAAGGTAAATTTTTAATTGGCCCGCGGTTCATTACTGAATTACTTAATATAATAAACTTAAAATGAAAAAAAAAAATTAGGTTTTTTAATGGTTACAGCGGTGTTGGGTCACTTTATATTCCAAATTATGTATATTTTCTTGGTTCCCAAAATGTGCAGGTACCTGTAACTTTCTCTTGTTTAAATTTTTTTTAATAGCCACAAATACGCTTTTTTACAATCCTCCGGGAAAGTTACATTTCATCCAGAGTTAAGGAAAGAAAAATAAAAAAGAAATTTTAGAAGGAACGACACCATACACAACCTTTTTACGCAAAGGAGTTTTACCCTTATAATCAAATAAAACTTCCTAAAGATATAAAAAGTACAAAGTTTTCAAATAAACCTAATTTTAGTGCGACATTCTTCTAAACAACTGTTTGTAACTTTTTCTTAGATTTTTCTGCTGACAGGATCTTTCTACTTTCTCACGAAATAAAGGTAAGGTGTGAATGGTTAAAATTAGGAAGTTTTAATTGGGTGGAAAAAGGGAATTTTTTATTAAAATACCATTTTAAATATTCATATAATAGTTTAATAAATGAAAGATTTAAAAAGAATAATTACTTATAAAGCTGCTTGTTTGGCGGAACGTACATTTTATTGTTTCAAAAGACAGTTCGTTATATTATTTGTTGTATTCAACCCTTGCATAAGGGATGAAAAATTACTGAAAAATATTTTTTGATCCGTAGTTTCACAACGAACAATGCCCTAAAAAAAATTTCTGACAAAAGTTGTAGGGCATATTATTATAATAAAAAAACCTTATAATCACTTTTACGATATTCCCAATAGTTACGGCCATAGAATTATGTGAATTTTGAGGGTTGATCTGCGTCTTCGAAAATTCAATATCAAATATATATTTGTATGGAAAAAAGAAAAGCACAAAGTCTTTCTCCACAAGTTTATTAGAATAACTAGGCGAACCTAGAATAATTCTTAATAATTCGACATGTTTCGAGTGTAGAAACACTCATCATCTGAAAAACAAAGTAAATAGTACAATGCTGATGTAGCTAGCAATAGAGAAAATAATAAGTGGAATTGAGCCGTAATGGAGTTTTCAATGGTGTACACGAGGTGTAAAATATGAACAGTCAGAAGACCGACAAGAATTCAGCACACTGGAAAGTCAAGGGGCAGAACAATGAAGAGAGCAAAAGAAAATTAGAGAGTTTTAACAGACTTTGTCAAAATCATTTAGGTATAAGTAGTGAATTGAGGGAAACAAAAATCTTAAGATTCAATAAACTTTGTCGGAGACATGTAAAAGTAGTGAAATAAGAGGGAAAGAAAAAAAATTCGTTTTCGTAAAAGTCAAAGCATTTTTTAGCTTGAAGTAAAATGCTGTTAGGGTACCAGGCTTATTACGACCCATTGCAGTTACCCCGGCAGGAGTCAAATTAAACATCACATTGTGTGCAAAATTAATAAATTTAAAAGATTTTAAAAAACAATTTTAATTTTACTAGAACATCTTAGAAAAAGTAGGTAACTTTTTCTTGGTTAAAGAAGTTTAACTGCAAGCTTTCTTTTTCGCTTATTTATTGTTTTAATATATCGATTTAAAAATGTCTAGCTTAACCTTCTAGTATAGTTTACATTTACAAATTATTTTTACCCCTTTATATCGATAGCTATAAAGGGTATAAAGGACAAAAAAGGTTTAATTTGGCGTATATCTTCAAGCATATGGTTACTTTCTAAAAGGTAAAAGCTTTTTTTATGACAATCAAAAAAGCTTCCTAAAAAATAAAAGGTTCGCTAAGCAGGTAATCAAATTTATTTTGGGTTTTTAACATACAGATGACGGTACATCCCTTTCAAATTTCTGTTTTGTAAACAAAAATAGAAACGACATTTTATAAGAAGGAAAACCATATATGCAAATTTCTTTAGAATGAAAGGTTAACCTTAATTTAAAAAAAAATACTATGCGAGCCATGCACACTGAAATGTTTAAGTTTCTCGGATTATTATATTAAATATAGGACAAACAGTTTATTTCTAAATTGTATATTATGTACACACTTGGTTTCTAGTTGCTAAGCTCAGCCATACCACATACTTTCTTAACAACACCTTTAATTACTCTAATACGTAAGTCGGTAAAAGCTATGCTGGACACTTTTGCAATCTATAACAAACCGACTGACCCACTAACCATGGTTACTAATGATGAACAAATAATAAAACAATATTTTGTTAAATATTCAAAACATCCTTTAGGAATCCATAGTGTTGCCGCAAGACGAGACGAGACGAGAAAAGGTCTTCTCTCGTCTCGTCTCGTCAAACGAGATAAAATGGGTCTCTCGTTTCGTCTCGCTTCCCTCGTGATTTAAACCAAATATATTAAAAACCAAGCAAAATTTTAACGCGTTTAGGTTAGGTTCTATCATATTTGACATAAATTGTGTGCAATATATGTCAAATATGACAGAACCTAACTTAAATGCGTTAAAACTTTGCTTGGTATTTACTACAGGGTGGCCAATTAGTGCGACAAAGGTCAATATCTCCTGTACCACTAAGGGCCAAATTATCAATCTCCTGGTAAAGTTACCAAGAAGATATTTTCCATAGATACAATTGTCTCAACAATCGTTTCCACAGTAATTATGTCCTTGGTAAAGATACCAGGAGGCCCTAAGATAGCGGAAAACTTTTGACGAAGCTTATTAAGGGTTAAGAGGTGCTTCTTATAAAATTATTTTTGCCTATACAGGGTGCTCCAAAACACTAGCACGGTAAGAAATTTCCATTTCCAAGATATTGACTTTAAAAAAATGTAATTTTTGGGTTTTGACAGATCTAACAGTACGTCATAGAGCAAAACGGCTCACATATACCTATCTTCCATTTTTATTATCTTCCCAAAAAAATCGCCTTCCGGTTAAACCGGAAGAACTATATTTCCTGCTTTCGAGTTACATCCGGTTTAGCCAGAAGTTTGATTGATTTGATAAGATAGTGAAAATGGAAGATATAGACATATTATGCGCCGTTTTGCTCTAAGATGTACTGTTAGAAAGCTATAGGCTGTCGAAACTCAAAAATATAATTTTTCAAAAGTCAATATCTTGGAAACTATTAACTATAGACTAATATTGCATTTAATAAAAGTAATTATAAATTTATGTACAATCAGCAAATTTAAAAAAATTTTTTTTTTGGGACACCCTGTCTATTATGAGATTTTTAAAATCTTAAATTCCTCTTATCAAAAATATATAATGTCCATATTTGGACCGACGGTTTTCGAGTTATTTGACTACAAATAATTTTATCCAGCGATAAAACGTCATAATAATATGTTATTCTGAATGGCCAGGCACGGCTAACTAGATGAAACTATTTGCAGTTAAATAACTCGAAAATCACTGGTCAAAATATAGACATTATGTATATTTTTGCAAAGAGGAACTTAAGGAGATTTTAAAAAGCTCAAAAAAGTAACTTTTTTTGCTCGAGAGAGATCGAGAGAGACGAGAATTTCTCGACGAGAGAGGGTACTTCTCTCGTCTCGTCTTGGAGCTTTATTCGAGAGAAAATATCTCTCTCGTCTTGTCTAGAGAGGGCCAGACGAGACGAGAGACGAGAATCTCTCGTCTCGGCGGCAACACTAAGAATCCAGTGTAAAACGTAGGTATAAACTTCCAAATAAACCTAATTTTAGCTGGCAATTTTTTTCAAGAGCTTTCTACAACTTTTATATACTTTTTATCTTTCTCCGTCTGCCATTTGTTTGAGATCAATTTTATTTTTATTGAATTAGTGTTTTTATTTCTTCTTTACTGCTATTGTTACTTAACTACAGCCATAATATATTTAGTACGTATTTAACATTTAATTTGTCGAAGAAAAATTCTAGTTCTTAATATAGGTATCCTAATTAAAAAAATAAAATAACTTGATATTTTTTGTTGCAATATATTGTTGGGATGAGAATGAAATTTGACAATTAATTTGTCTATCAGTTCACTGGTTTTATTATAGGTCATTGAAAAATCGTATTTTTTAATGTAGTCGAGTTGAAATAACCTAATAAATACCTACACATTTTGTTTTTTTAGTAAACTTGTATTGTCCCTATAACAGGCAGTGGCGTAATAACAATGATCTTCGGGGGCGGCGGGGGGGGGGGGGGGTTGTCATGAAAAATGGAAAGGGAAGGTTAATTAGCATCGTTGGGCATGCGCCACAGGTAAAGATTTTTTAGATTACGCCCAAAGTTTATCAAAATTTTACCCAACTTATCTACGAAAAAAAGTTAAGAAGTTAAGGGAAAGAAAGAAAAAACCAAAAGTCTTCCTATACAAAATTTAATAGAATAAAAATTCTCTGGGGGTTCCTACATGTTTCGAACGTAGAAACGTTCATCATCAGGAGACGGAAAATTTATTTAATGCTGATGGTTTTACCAGAAGAGAAAATGGTGTAGAACCTTAATGGAGCTTTTATGGAATTAAAAATGGATGTGTAGAAGAGACAGAATATGAAAATTCACTTTTGTCCCAACAAGTGAACGTGAACAACCTTTTGACCTTTAACTTTTTAAAAAATGTGCAACTTATTTTACTGGTTTTAAATTAACCGCTTGCGGGGTTACTGAGCTTTAAACCTCAGTACCCTACAAAACACTTTTTGCAATGTAATTTTATTGTGATATCTTCATAATTATGACAATTTTATCCTTATAATGTCTTACAGACATATACTTCAAAAGTTTTGTAAAATATTTGAAATAATCTTAGACTTTTTCTTTTTAGGTTTTTCTTCTTCCCCAGTTTATTTGGTTGGTTTAGACCCCCTTTAATAACTTTTTCACATACTCAGTACGGTTTAACCTTTATCAATTTTCTTCATATTATGTCTCTTCTACACATCAATTTTTAATTCCATAAAAGCTCCCTTAAGGTTCAACACAATTTTCTCTTCTGCTAAAACCATCAGCACTAAATAAATTTTCTGTCTCCTGATGATGAACGTTTCTACGTTCGAAACATGCTAGAGAATTTTTATTCTATTAAATTTTGTGGAGGAAGACTTTTAGTTTTTTTCTTTCTTTTCCATACTTTCAACTTCACTTTAAGCATGGACTATTTCTTCAAATTAAGAAGTTAAGTTTTGGTCTGATCTGAATGGTGGTTCGGACTCCCTTGACCCCTCCCCCCGTCAACAACGTGATTTGTTAACGCTCTATCATCGCGTTAAAGTATTTTCCACTCTTTCTATCGATTATTTAATATTTAATTCCTCTTCATCTCATAATATATTTTTCCGCACAAAACGCCTAACGAAGCATAACTTCATATTCTCTTTCTTCCATTTTCACTCGTTAGTGAAAATAATATGTTTGAAACAAAGATTGTAGCGCGTTTAGAATTTTAACATAACCTTTTACAGGTGTAAAGTAATTTTGGCCCTTTAACAAAAGTATTTTCGGTCTATTAACATTTTTTCTTTCCTAATAAAAAATTATATACTATACTTTCTTATTTTGGTCCTTACTTGTACCTTTATGTACAAAAACTAAGGGTAGGTGACGAGATATCCAGAAAATGAACTTTTGTACATTTTTTACATATTATGTAGCGAACTTTTTGCAGGTCATTATATAACATAAAAAATCTTTTGCGAACAACAAACCCGAACAAAATGTCCCTTACTTAAGCTTATTCATTTTTTGCACAACTTTCTGTCCGATCCTGTATAACATTAAAACGCGTTGGTTACGTCATAAGCGTACCAATTAATCTACAAGAAACAGTGTTTCAAACTCTGCAAACCGCTTTAAAATTCGTGATGTTGTTTCCGAACTATGGATGTGTAATAAAGGTATTAAAATAGTATAATAATATTAAAGTACAAGTTTCATAAGAAGCGTTTTTAGCCCACGTGTCCACGCGACAACCCGAAACTTCTGTTTTATCTTTATACATTTTTTTCTATTTCACCTTTTACGATCAAGAAAAATTTACTTTTATTTCCCAAAATAATCCCGCGAAAAATTTTAACATCTCAAGGTTGGTAATAAATTTAAGTGTATAAATATAATGTTATTCTACCCGCTATTTTATTCACATAAAAATTAACAAAATCGACTGTTAAATCAATTTACATAAGAAGGAAAGGTAAAGGTGGCAGATGGCTATGAAACGTCAAAAATGTGATACCAACTTCAAATTAAAAAAAAAAACGTATCGAAAGGCTTTTAATACGATACGCAATAGTATATTACATAACAAGTGTTGAAAGTGGTACTTTTCAAACAATGACGTATTTAAAACAGTGCGGAAGTTCTTCGAGTTTGAGAAAATCGACGACAATAAAAAATTATCAAAAATAATTCGATTTATTTTTTTTATTTTGTAGGTAAATCACCTTTGTGTTAAATAAATTTCAAGGCAAATTCCAAAAGAAGCGTCTAGTTATTTTAAAACAAAAAAAAACAATGCCCATTTTATTCATTTTAACTTACCTAGTTCAGGTAATAGACTTTTTATTAGGTCTCTGCCTAATTTAAATAAAAAGAATAACTTTTTCTCCTATTTGCTTACGTTCATCCTACTATGTTTTGTACACTGAATAAATTTCGTTTTCGATTTTTTAAGCTTCTTGCTTCCTTTCATTAAAATAATACTTAAATATAGGTACGTACAAAATACTACAAAAACAACAAAACTGAACAATAAACACTTATCTTCTAGGAAGTCCTAACCTTAATAATTGTAGATAGATAGAGTGGAGTTAAATATCGATAGCTTGTTAATTATAAAAGCCCTAATATTCGATTTGTTATAAATAATTCTCACATTATTATAAAAATAAATTTAATTACATAAAGCACATTTACTTTTCCCTTATCCTTAAGATAAGGTAATTATGGTAAAAATCAAACTTAAATAAATATAAATCGGTATTCCATTTCTGTTCTAGCTGAACCCTTTTTTTTTCTGTGGCTCAACTCAGTTTGATATATTTAGTGGGGCAAAATGCGTCTATGTTTAGTGGGTTGCCTGAGACCTACTTTCCCTTTTTTGAAGTCTTTATAAACATCCTATATTATTCGATTGGGTTTGAATAATGCAAACATTATAATTAAAATAAAATTAATTACATGTAAATCACATTTACTTGCTCAGTTTGATATATTTAGTGGGGCAAAATGCGTCTATGTTTAGTGGGTTGCCTGAGACCAACTTTGCCTTTTTTGAAGTCTTTATAAACGTCCTATATTATTCGATTGGGTTTGAATAATGCAAACATTATAATTAATATAAAATTAACTACATGCAAATCACATTTACTTGCTCAGTTTGATATTTTTAGTGGGGCAAAATGCGTCTATGTTTAGTGGGTTGCCTGAGACCTACTTTCCCTTTTTTGAAGTCTTTATAAACGTCCTATATTATTCGATTTGGTTTGAATAATGCAAACATTATAATTAAAATAAAATTAATTACATGTAAATCACATTTACTTGCTCAGTTTGATATATTTAGTGGGGCAAAATGCGTCTATGTTTAGTGGGTTGCCTGAGACCAACTTGGCCTTTTTTGAAGTCTTTATAAACGTCCTATATTATTCGATTGGGTTTGAATAATGCAAACATTATAATTAAAATAAAATTAATTACATGTAAATCACATTTACTTGCTCAGTTTGATATATTTAGTGGGGCAAAATGCGTCTATGTTTAGTGGGTTGCCTGAGACCAACTTTGCCTTTTTTGAAGTCTTTATAAACTTCCTATATTATTCGATTGGGTTTGAATAATGCAAACATTATAATTAAAATAAAATTAATTACATGTAAATCACATTTACTTGCTCAGTTTGATATATTTAGTGGGGCAAAATGCGTCTATGTTTAGTGGGTTGCCTGAGACCAACTTTGCCTTTTTTGAAGTCTTTATAAACGTCCTATATTATTCGATTGGGTTTGAATAATGCAAACATTATAATTAATATAAAATTAACTACATGTAAATCACATTTACTTGCTCAGTTTGATATTTTTAGTGGGGCAAAATGCGTCTATGTTTAGTGGGTTGCCTGAGACCTACTTTCCCTTTTTTGAAGTCTTTATAAACGTCCTATATTATTCGATTTGGTTTGAATAATGCAAACATTATAATTAAAATAAAATTAATTACATGTAAATCACATTTACTTGCTCAGTTTGATATATTTAGTGGGGCAAAATGCGTCTATGTTTAGTGGGTTGCCTGAGACCAACTTGGCCTTTTTTGAAGTCTTTATAAACGTCCTATATTATTCGATTGGGTTTGAATAATGCAAACATTATAATTAAAATAAAATTAATTACATGTAAATCACATTTACTTGCTCAGTTTGATATATTTAGTGGGGCAAAATGCGTCTATGTTTAGTGGGTTGCCTGAGACCTACTTTCCCTTTTTTGAAGTCTTTATAAACGTCCTATATTATACGATTGGGTTTGAATAATGCAAACATTATAATTAAAATGAAATTAATTACATGTAAATCACATTTACTTGTGTATCCTTAAGATAAGATAATTATGGTAAAAATCAAACTTAAATAAATATAAATCGGTATTCCATTTCTGTTCTAGCAAACCATTTTTTTTCTGTGGCTTAACTCGGTTGACATATTTAGTGGGGGAAAGTGCGTCTATGTTAAGTGGGTGGTTAGTTTAATCATAAAAACTTCTAATGGTTCCCAGAATTAACGAAAAAAAAATAGTTTTTTATTTACAGTAATGCCCTAGTGTACTTTACCCCCACCCAGTACCCCAATTCGCTCCAAGTGTCCCGTGAGATTTTAACTTTTTAAATAGTATTGCTGTCAAATTCGTCAGCCATCAGCTGTTTTTTCTTTCAACACACGCATTGAAAAAAAAATATTCACACCCGTGTGATAGTAGAAAGATCTTAGAAGTACTTTCTAGTCAAGTAACCGTTTTATAGGTGGTCGTAAGAAAATACGCTTCGCATTGAACCTATTATAAACGTAAAATAGAAAAAATAATTTTTTCAACGTTTTGATGAGCAGCTCAGTCCATTGACTGAAACCATAAATATAAACCACTGAATACACATACCTGGCAAAAACCTTGGAGTATCCACTTTAACATTTAGCAAAAAATTAAGGGGTTTCAGTCTTAAGCAAGGAGCCAGGTCATCTTCGTACAAATCGCCATGACAACCAGTGTGTTTTGCAACGGTCCTCTTGACCCAGAGTGGATCCCTTTGTAATGCCCACGGGCTCAGTCCTGACCCACTAAGAAGGATCACTCTATGAAGTAGCTCTGGAATAAAAAAAGTAATGAAAAAATTAAATTATTTTTCGCGATACCGGGTGCTTTAATTTTCAGTGTTTAGTAGTAGAAGTAGCAGTAGTAGTAGTAAAGGAAAGGATTAGCGCCAAGCAAGTAGGCCAGTGCGACCCTTTTTGCCAACCCTATTTTACGTCTTGGTAATGTCAGCCAGACGGAACCTACAGTTTTACGTGGGTTCCGAACCACAATTTTGTGTCACTCTACGGGACACACCGTCCGTATTACCAAATCCTCTGATTTAGGGCGTCCCCCAATCCGTCCGGATAGGTATCAGACATGCGTTCCTTTCGTGGGTCACTATATCCGCACCGCATCCGTTACTTAGTTCAGGAGTAGCTCACTTCTCGACAACATGCTGAAGGAACACCCAAATGATACCGGAAAAGCCCGAGAGCTTCACAGTATCGTATCGAGGTCGTCTTTCACTGCTGTGTTTATTTTGCAATTGAGAATGAGAGTGTGTACAGTTATTCCGTCATCTTTGACAGTCGTTACAAATAATTTGATTCATCGCTAATTTTTCCAATTTCTTGAACAATTCACACAATGCGCTTTACGGAACAGGACAACACATTCATGGTTGAAGCGTATTTTCGAAGCGAGGTTAGAATAAATTGTGAGTGGTAATACAATCCGGGTTTGTGCATGGACGATTTTCACGAACGTTTTCCTAAAGTCGGCCACTCACGTTCCGGTAGACCTGTGCGGGTACACCTGTGCAGGTGAAACTGTGCAGGTATACCAGAGACCTGAAACCATACACGCTAAGGTCAAATTCTAGATTTTATTTAGTTTTATGATGATGGCATCAAAAGATGACGACGCATTGTCAATTCTGGGCCTCTTATTAGTTATAAATAAACGTGCGAAACCCAAAAAAAAACGGGAAAAATGGTGCAAAGATTGGTTACTAAAGCGAAAAAGTTACAGTCATATTAATTTATTGAACGAGTTGAAATTTACAGCCAAAGATTTCCAAAACTATTTACGAATGGACAAGGAAACTTACTTAAAATTGTTTTCTATGGTTGGTCCTTTTATTGCAAAGGATACAGTAATGAGAAATTGCATTTCACCTCATCAGAGATTAAGTGTAACTTTAAGATTCCTAGCCACAGGAAGAAGTTATGAAGACATGAAATTCTCTGCTATTACTCTACGTTGCTCTTCAGTACTTAACGCCATTTTATAACAAAATCTATGTACAGATACGTGATTTCAGTACAAAATTATGATAGAGAACTAACACCTGTGTAGGCTTGTCGGCACACATATTCCGGTCCAACGTACGACAGCAGTCTGGCGCAGGTCGACCGAATCGATTTTCAATACTGCTCCGGTCGCCTGCACAGGTTCTTTGAAGTGCACAGGTTTGCTCACACACACGTTGCAATATACCTGCACAGGTGTACCTGTACGTACAGGTCTACCTCACAGGTCTACCTCACAGGTCTACCGGAACGTGAGTGGCCGGCTTAACGTTGCTTTTATTGCTGGGGATTTTTATCGTTGCCTGAAAAGAACCGTGGCTGTGTTTAGGGAAACAGGTTCTATACAACACAAAAAAGGAGCAGGAAGACCATCTGTAAGAATAGAAGAACTTGTTGCAAACGTTCGTGAAATAATGCAAAATACGCCAACAAATTGTATAAGACGCCTGTCCCAAGAAGTGGAAAGATCTTATGAAATATGCAGAACTATTCTTAAGAAGCAGCTAAATTTAATTCCTTATAAAGTGCAAGTATTCCAAGAAATAAAAACCGCAGATTTTGAAATACGCAGGAATTACTGCATAAATTTATGCTTAGAGCATGGTGGTGGCCAATTTTAGCAACTTATGTAAATATTTTTCTTTTTCTTTCTGTATATTCTTACTTTGTTAATTTTGTAAACAACAAAAATAAACTTGTATTTGTCTACTTATTTTATTACTCATTAGTTTGGCATATCATGTCATAATATGAATTTGACAAAATTTTAACCTAGATATGGTTAGATATATCGTCCCCATATAATTGTGATCTAAAACAAGCCCTACGTTTTTTAATCCAAGCCCTCTTTGATGCAAATTATTTTTGCTCGCACGGTAATACCGTCCCAATTACACAAGCATAAATTAATATCATTCGTAAAAATATTAAAATAATCAGGACTTGAGGGAAGAGGCAATTAAATACGAAGAACAATCTTTTCTTTTGAAGTTATAGAAAGGGTCAATTAATACCGATAGGGAATTTTCACGCAATGTTTGTTTTACCGACGATTACAACTTCAAAATGGACCAAGTGTCTAAAACTGTAGATATTGGAGTAAAGAGAATAAACATAAATTTGTACAAACAAGGACTCAATATCTTCCCAAGGTAACTGTTCATGCGGACATATCTGGATATAGAATTATTATACCTCATTTTTGAAAGAAAATAAAATCAAATTGGAACTGCTTTAGAAGAAGTTGCTTCCGAGAATGAAGATATGTTGAAGGTTTCAAATGGACGATCGTACTGAACACAATGCACGAGAAGTAAGGGAATACGTTCAAAATGTTTTTGATCGACGCACAATAAAATTAAATTACACCATGTATTGACCAGCATGGTGTTTTCTGATCTTCCACTAAACGACTTTTCCTGTGGGGTCGCATTAAAAGTGTTATTTATAAAATTGTGCGTTATTAAAATTTGGAAGAACTAAATATTGCAGTTTCAGAGATATTGAAAAATTCAAATTTAAATATATATTTATTTTCATTAAACAATAAATACATGAATTTTACAATAAGTAAATAACATAAACAACTATATTAAATAACAAGTAATTAGTGAAAAGTAAGAGCACATAACACATTTACAGAGCGTAATGCTTGACTGCTAATCTGTGCATTTTTGTGTTAAGCTAATGCGCGTACTCCAAATCTACTATACGCATAAGATTTTGAGTATAATTTATTAAAAAATTTATAGATATATTTTTAGATACTATAGAATATAATATAAGGAGGTATTTACTGGTACTTTTAATAATTGTGAGATGGGACTATCTACTTTCTTTAGGTATGTTATTTTTTAACTTCGTTATAAAAATTGCAAAGTAAGCAAACAAGCGAAATCAATATTGCAGGCACACGAGCAAAGAACCTTAGAGCAATTTTGTTTTCTAGACAATTATTGGAGAACTAGCAATAAGCCATTTCATTAAACCAGTTTTAAATCTTACTTGATGAATTATACTTTTAAGATTTTGTGGAATAATGTTATATCAATCGAATCTCTGCGTATTAACTTGTGTAAGAACCGAATTTGATCATCGTTTAGGATATTGCATGACAGTAAACGGAAGACTGCTTGAGCTTCTAGTTTAAAGACATTAAGTTTTCATTTAAATGAGTTTTTGTCTTTATAGATATTTTTTTAAAAGGTGTTGTTGTTTACTAAATTAGTACAATCATTTTTTGTTAAATATGTATGTATCGGAGCCGCATTTAATTTTTGGGAATGTTACGAAGAAAAATTTTTTTTTTAAAAACGTTTAATTGGCTTGTTAAAAAATAATTAAATTTGGTGTGCAAGTCGATTATACCAGGACCTTCAAAAAAGCCTAATACAATTTTGATGTTAAATTGATAGGAAAATCAATATTTGAGGGTAGCAAAGTTGCATGAATGTTTTGTACTGTTCCGTAAAGCCCATTGTGTGAATAGTTCAAGAAATTGGAAAAATTAGCGATGAATCAAATTACTTGTAACGACTGTCAAAGATGACGGAATAACTGATTGATTGTTAATTTAGGTAGTTACTGGCACCCAACAGGTATTAAGCTCTACGGCTAAGCATTACGTCCTTAGATGCAAGGCCCTCTTTGATGCAAATAATTTTTGCTCTCACGGTATTTATATGAATAAATTTAAAACCGACGTAGCCGCCGACTATTCTAATAGCCGAGTCAGTCACAAGATCACAGATGAACCAAATTAATCTGCAATAAATGAACGGAACACATCAAAGGCATCAAATTTCATCGTCCATCAATAACTTATATGTTTTTGGTTGTTCGGAAACAAAAATTTCAAGCTCCTTCACTTGTATTGTGGGACACTCAAGGATATCACAGCGGAACACTAAAAAAACTGCTCCAAACAAACAGCAACACACAAAGAATTATATCCTGATTTTCAGATTAATCTCATTCCTCGGTCAAAAATCTTTGAGCATCATCAGACATTTCTAGATTTAATAAACGAACGCTTGAGATTTACTTCCATTACATCTGGATCGAACAAAAGAACCATCGAGATTAATCAGATCGATCTGACATAATAAGCGAACGCGCTTATTATTTTTATAAAAGCGACAGCAGCGTTGTTTGAGGATTAATCCATGTATTGCACATCGACAGGGAAACCTTTTAATTATCTGCGTATAAACTTAATATTATTTTCTTCTTCTTAACCCATTTTTGTAATAAATTTTTAATCGCTTTCGTTAATATGCATGTAATTTAACTATCGTCAAGTCACGTCATGTCACGTCAAGTCACGCTTAGCGCTGAGATCGCATCATCTTTCCTTTGGTAAGACTCACGAGACACCTATACACGGTATTCAGCGCGCATAAATTCTCTGTAAAGGTGCGAATCCACAATTAGAATATCTCATGGGATTTTTGTCTCATGAAATAAAAATCTCTGGAAAACTTTCATTTCATTGTCGAAACAGGTCTGAGACACGTTATATACTAGCGATAATCTCGTTAAACAATGTGTCATGAGAGTTTTATTTCTTGAACAAGTTTCAACGTGGAAACACGATTAATTGCGAATCTCGCATGATACATTTATTTCACGCGCTGCACGTGAGTTTCGCTTTTGTATCGTGAAACGAATATTTGTTTTTTCCAAAAATAAGTTATTTAAGTGAAAAAAGGGGTTTGAAAAGAAAAGTTCTTTTAACTGGACAAGAAGCATAATACTGCAAATTAATCGATGGATATGAATTCTATCCTATTTGTGGGACTGTTCGTCCGAAAACTATAAAAACCGAAATCTTCGGAAATCAGCTATATGGACGAAATTTCCAAAAGTTTGGAATTCCGGTTCAAGAAGTAAATAATAAAATACATAACCTTCGTTGCCAGTTCCAGAGCATCAACAGAAAACGAAAATCTGCAGCGGATATTCGAAGAAAGTTCTTGTAACATTCCTGATCTTCCCGTTCTAGTTCTTTTAATAATATTTCCATTATATTCTTGTTTTCTCTCCTTTTAATCCAATCTCTTACACAATATCTGTGAGACCTATTCGTTTGTGTACTACGGGACATAACGGCAAGGTAATAATAACAAGCTGCAGCCCTTCGTCTAGCCCTTCTTGTTGACATATTTTCATAAAATCACTTCACAACACAAAGTTTTGTTTCTTTCTGCTTGAAATGTAAATTGATTATGGAAACAGCGTATTTTAGAGACACCTTCTTGTCTCATGAGAGAAAAATTCATCAAATCGAGTGTTTCATAGAAATTTCTCATATTCTGTGGAAACACATCTGTGATAAATTTCTCGTGTAATTTGTGGACACCTACCTTAAAGCAGAGATTTTTATTTCATGAGACAAAAATCTCATGAGATATTCTCATTGTGGATTCGCACCTTTGTTGTGACAAAAATGTTTTTTTATGATAGTTATTTTATTTTATTATATTAAATTGTATATACTTTTAAACAAATTCTAGAATTATTTTCCTATAAACAAGCTGGACTAAATTTGGCTAAAGTTTAACTTTATCTTATTAACATGTCTTGCGTTACTTCAAAAGAAATTTAATTATATTATCCTTACCAGACTTTTTGAGACGCTTTAAAAGCCATTTCCATAATAAATGCAGTACACTTCCAGAAAAAGATTTACTGGGCTAAATCCATGGATAAAGGCTTTTAACTTTTAGTCCCTAAAGCTATGAAACTAAATAAAAATAAACATGTTTTTATAAACGATTAAACTTTATCATTGTTGTTCAGGGACTTGAAACTTGCTTTACACGTACCTAACAGTTAAAAGCGTATTCTGTCATCACTAATGCATTTACTGGGTAAAATAAGAGAAAAGTTCGATATTTCATAACGATTTCGGTAGTTTGCATGATTATTTTTTAAAAATAGACATATAATTAAGAGCTATACGAGAGAATTAAGTTCTTTAATTTGAAACAAAGACATTTTGTTCAAATATAGTCACAGAGTCCTAAAGATGCTAGTTGGTCTTGCTGGTGGAACAAGAAGGTAAGTGTAAGTTTTAAAAATAGCTTTTTCATACGAGTGAGACGTTTGTAGGCCTTAGCCGAAAACAAATGCCACACGTCAAACGAACTTGAAAAAGTATTTTTAATCGTCCAGTAAAACGGTAATTTCGGTTTGGGCTTTTTATCGCTTTTCATGGCCATTGTAGAAACAATTATTTATGTACAATATTTTTCTCTTTTAGCCTAAAAAAGTACGGTATTATAAAATTAAGAATATTAAGTTAATGTTACAGTTCGCCGCCCAACATTTTTCTCTTTCAAACATAATATAAAAGAATGATCTACTTCTTTGATTTATTCAGTATCTTCTAAATCAAGTAAATTTAATTATTTATAGAAAAAAGAAAAGCACAAAGTTTTTCTCCACAATTTTCAATTAGAATAACTAGGCGAACCTAAAATAATTCATAATTCAAATCAACATGTTTCGAGTGTTTCGACATTTTTTGAGTGTAGAAACACTCTTTTTTCTATATCATTTAACTCCACTTTGAGTATGGAGTACTTCTTCAAAATTTAATTATTGTAATAAGAAAACCTAAAACAAACATTTTACTTATTAAGTTTATTTTTTAGGTGATATTTGTATTACTTCAGTAAATGACATTAAATTGCTGTGGTGTACAACTGTACAATAATGATTAAAGAACAATGCTCTAATTCGACATTGTCAGTAGAATTGCAACCCTATACGTCGTCGACAGAACTGCAAACTTCTGCCATATCGATGGATGTATAGCCCTCCGTAATCTAAGTGATATTAAAATCATCAACAATATTCATTGAATTGCAGCCCTTTAGAATGTCGAAGGAATTACAACTATTTAAAGAGGTCTACAGAGTTTTCTATACCTTTCAATATTATTCCAAATTATTATAAGTTTTTTTTAATGACCTGTTTTAGATTTCTTATTTTTAATCATTAGTTAACATGTTTCCTTTGTTTTGTTTCTTAATGTCAGTAGGTAATAATAAATGTGTTTAACAAAAAATCGATTTATTAATTTAATTTTTCCAGTACTTATCGTCAGTATCACAATGCATGCTTTTGTTTCATTAATAAAAATCAAGCCTTGATATAGAACAATAAAGCATTTTTTGTTTTTAAAGGGCTACGCGCCCTTCGTTTTTTGTAAAATGAAGAACTGCGTTATGTAATCTCAAGCAGGAGCAAATTTTCTCAGTTTAATTCACAAACCATTATTTCTGAGATATTCTTAATATATAAATTATGAGAAATATATAACTTGAAATTTACATCTAGGGTAATGATCGAAAAAAGAAGCGATGATGATGTTTTGGTATGGCTATTTTTTTCGTATCCTAAATGATTGGCACAATATTTAGTATATAATAATATAAAACTTATTTTTTCTTCAACCGTCAAAAAATTACAATGTTTGCTTATTAATGTCAGTGTCTAAAATAAGACTTTTTTTCATTGTCATTATCTTTTGACATTACCATGACCCCGCGTGTGCAAAATATTTTGCACATCATATACCTACTATGAATTTAATTATGGCCTGTTTTAAAAATCTTATTGACATTTGCCGAAAAGTTAACCAAATTAATTTTCTATTAGGGTAGTACACAAGAATTAAACAAAAATCCAGTTAAAAAATATTTATTATTTTATCATATATAATATCACAAGAGATAAAATTTTGTCGGCAAAATTTTCGAAAGGTATGAAAGTTTGTTGCTTGGCAATTTCGCGAATGTCATGAGCGAAATTGCTTAAAAGCAACAAACTTAAATAAATCCTTGAGAACAATTTTGCTTACACAATTTTTTCTCGAGTGGTATTCGACATGACTATTTAACTAGAAAAAAGATAAAATTTTGCCGCGGCAAAAATCACATGTGAATTTTGTCCAGGTAGGTGCAGGTAGTAATTTTGCCAGTAGAAGACCGGCCGTTGCTATGACATTTTGCCAGTGTAAAACACTCTAGTTAAATAGTCAAATAAATAAATAAACTAAACGTAGAATTTCTGAAATATTTGTACTAAAAACAGTTTGGTTTCCTTTAACAGTGATTTTAATTATTATTTACAATATTAACGTTAATTATTGTGCAACCACTACAAGATGTAATATTTATTCCTGAGGAAACTGCTGCTCGGAAGATTGAAATTACATTATTATTATTCGCTTTCGAACTAGATGGAACTGGATCTACATTTAAAGTTTCGCAATCAAGAATTTTATTTGAAATATTAATTTTATTATTTATTGAGTCCTCCACATTTCCTTCGGCTACGGTTAAAGATTTCCATCCTCCATGGCGCTTTAAAGTAGTCATGTCACCTCCTGCGTTAGCAAGAAGTGTTGCAGACGTCCTCCGAAAGCAGTGACCGGTATATGATTCAGGATGCGCTATTCGGAGATATTTTGCTACTAGGGATGGCATTTTTCCATTTAAATTAATTCCAACAACCTAGTTAAAGCATCTATTGTTTCGATATTTCAGAAAAAATCGCCGTAACGATGCATAGTCTGGACGAATAGTTGCATATTTTCTGTAAAGTTCGATATATTCCAGTTTTGAAACTATAAACACGCGCTGCGCGTTTGTTTTTATGTCGGGAACATTTACTATTAAAATTGAGTCTTTGTCCTCGATATCATCAAGAATCATTTTTGTTAACTCCTTCCGGCGATAAGCACCCGAGATACCCATAATCAAAACAATCTAAAACAATAAATTATTCTTTATATTCTCAATAGTAAATTTAAAACAATTTTTTGACTTGGCTGCGCCTCGTCAAAAAATCTTTGTTCTCGATCACCAAAGTAGTATTTCGCACCATAGATACAAAAATAACTATTATAACTCTAAAAGTCGAAACAAACAATCGATGCAAAGTTGTTCGAGAATTTAAACTGATTATTAAAATGTGGTTGTAAAATTGAAAATTTTATTTAATTTTAAAATGTTATGTATTTTAAAGGTTACTTAATAATTTTAACCGGAAACATACTTTCTGCATAGCTTCGAAAAGTCATTTTTATGATAGACAGATTCCCAAAAAAGGATTTGCGGACTTAAATTTAGGGATAAGTGCTTCCTAACTTTTAGCCCCTAAGGCCATAAACAAAATAAAAACATCCTTATTTTCATGAACGCTAAAACTTTATCAGTGCTGTTGGGGGACTCTGAAACTCACTTAACAAGTTTAAAGTGAAACGGCTGGAAAGGCTAAATCTTTTGTCTGTGCTGTTGCATTTGTAAACTGCATGGAAAAACTTGTGAATTGGAAAATATTTCTTTAGGGCATATACAGAGTGATATGGAATTAACTTAATATATCATTTAAACCTAAGATTCACCTTTCATGAAGAATGTCCTATTCCTATCTCTAATAGTTTTTGAAACATTTTGCTATTTCGAGGTTTAATGTCCTCGTTATAGCATTTTTTGTCAATGGATTACCATAGACATGGAAAATAAATGAAAATAATGGCAGTGGATGACACATTAAGAATCAGATCAATGTAAAAATTAGGCCTTTTTACTGCGAAGTTTATTGTCCAGTCATTTTATAAGTTGGTAATCAAAATGAATTTTTCAAAAAATGTATAAATCGATGATTTATGTTTTGGGCGAGGCGGATAAAAAGTGTCATTTGGTTGAACAACGATATAGGATGAAATATCCCGAGCGGCGAACACACAGTCCTCGAAGTTTTCAAAATTTAATGGAAATGTTCGATTCAACAGGCGTGATCCATTGACAAAAAATGCTATAACGAGGACATTAAATCTCAAAATATCAAAATATTTCAAAAACTGTTAGAGATAGGGATAGGACATTCTTTACGAAAGTTGAAGAGTTTATGACGAGCTATAAGATGCCAAAAAAATATATAGGATGTTCTATTTAATAAAAGTGATATTTTTCAATTAGAAGTTTTCTGACTTTGGTCCTAGAAACTAAACACCCTGTAAATGAGACGTCAAATATTTTATGATGAATATGTATTTTTACCTTTATTAAGTAAGTATAAAAATTATGAATAGCTTAGTGTCAAAATTTAAGTAGCATTTTCACAACAACGAGATGCTTGCAAATGCAAAATTTTCATTATAAGTCGAATTGTCTAAAAAACTATAACTTTTTCGTATATTAAACCATTAATAAAAATCTATGAAATACCACGTAGAATTAATAAATGTATTCAAATATAAGGTGTCCCATTTAAAAAATGTAACTTTATGGCACCCTACTTTTTGGGCGCACCCTGTATAATTCAAAATATTTTTGAAATGTGCCAGATATCCAACCATACCTTATTACAAAAGCTTATTATCGACAAATCTATTCTTCAAGGCCTAAAATTACTCCACGCAATCGTTGACTCACCCGGTACTTGGAGTTTTTGCAGAATTTTTTTTATGATGTCATTTTGCGAGAACGAGAAAGTTTTCGCTAGACAAGCGAGAAAACATCTTGCGAGATAGTAGCGGGGCGAGATTTGGAAATAATTTCGTCTTGATTTGCGAGACGAGAGTTTTTTAAAAAGTGCGAGATTTTTCGTCTCGTGAAACACTAATAATAATTAATAATGAGAACTAGAGGGATAGATAGATAGAAAATAAGTTACTAAATAATACATAAAACTTCTAATAATTGTGATATTCACTCAATTTTATCAAACAAATAGTCAAATGAAAACATAATATCTACTCCATGTTTGCATTTCGGTACAATTGTACAAAAACTAGTTGTTATTTGGCGGAGCCCATTTCGAACAAAACAAACATACATACTAAACGGAAACAATGTCCGCGTTTCTGGTAAAATTACTCGGAGCATGGAGCATGGAGTTTAAGTGCACACTTGCTGGCATACGGCGCAGTTATGATAATTTAATTAGAAAGTTGGTATAATTAAAACCATATTTTAACTTCGAGAAAACAAGGAAAATATTTAAATAAGTTGTAAATACTGAATCACTGTCATAAACCACAAGGGGAAAATATGAGAATATTTTAATAGGTTGAATAATTTTTATGAAATAATAATTTATTTTAGGGAGCAATGATGCAGATTTCTTTAAAATATCATTGCCTTGGTGACGATTATTTTATTGAGTAGGCATTTTTTAAAATTCGGTTATGTATTTCTATGTTATTATGAAATACATGGCCGATTATGGAGCAAAACGTATTGAAGTTGAAGCTATAACTTGGAAAGTTGGAATAATGTTTAAAATGTATCACCAATGTATTGGTATAAAATATAACTTTTATTCACGAGATATACAGGGTGTCCCAAAAGTAATGGGACACAGGGCAACAGCAGACTCCTTAAGGCAAAATAATGCGATTTATTTAAACTTGCCTTATCCCAAAATTGATAACAACCAAGATACAAGGTGTCAAAGTTTTAATTTTTTTTTTGTTTTTTTTTGCAAATATTTCTTAACGAAACGACATAGCCGCACAAAATTAAGGATTTTGGGGTTTTCCCACTCCTTTTAGCTTGCATAACTTTGTTTAGACTTCTTCTATCGATCTGACTATTAAAAAAATAAGTAACTTTACTTGTTTCTTGTTTTTTATTTTTATTTATTTATTTATTTATTTTAACGGTACATGCTTTACAACTCAATATACATTCCAATCCTTATGCTAGTTTTAATATATCTTTATTGTATTGCACCTAGATTACTATACAACCCGTATGTGCAAAATAAAACGAAAAAATAAAATATATAGGTACCTAGGTATAATCATGTTTATAAATTAAACTTAATAGTAGACACTACTAAATTTCAGAGTTTAGAGACTACTTAACTAAGGAAAAAATTTAGAGAGAAAAAAAACAACAAGGGAAAAACAGAAAATTGACAATGACAATCACAGCAGGCCAAGAAATATTCTATAATTTCTAAAAATAAGTGGCCGACACATCCTGGCAAATGGCAACTAAATTCTGGTTAGATATTTGTCTAGTCTGATATGAGTGCTCCAGGCCTGCTTGCAAATTTTTATTTTTATATAAAAAAAGATAAATGTTATAGAAATATAACATTCGAATATTTAAAATATATTCATTGTATAGCTGATCAGTTGGATAGCGTTTCTCTTTTTGAAAAATAACTTTCAATACGTAGTTTTGTACTGTGTTTAGAGGTTCCAGAGCATTAGCGTACAGACCACCCCACACAACTATGGCATACTGTAGAATAGATTCAACCAAACTCTATATATATTGACACAAGTAACTCTTTGTTCATGAATTTGCGTGCTCATAAAACTTGTAAACCAACCTTCTTGCTTTAATAACCAAGCTATTTACATGTTTTACATCAAAAATGTATAACTTATTGAAGGCGCTAGGAGCAACCATTTTCGAGATAATCGCATTTCATATGTCCAATGCAACTAAGTACGTGGTCCAAAAGCAACGGTGAATTTCTGACTTAAAATTATTGTAAATCAGCTACATTTGCTAAGTGTCAAAGTTAATGTAGATACTTAAGGTTGACTATTTTTTCTAATAAAAACGCTTTTTCGTATACGGAATTACTAATTTTATTCTATAAAAAAAATTTTTGTCGGAACGAACCAGTTTGTCCTAGTCAATCATAAAAATTTTGAAATAATTTGCGGTTTGGTTACCTTTTATTCGAGAACATTTCTTGGTACCTGCGCCCTGCCCGTTAATATTTTCTTGTGCATAAATACAAAGCATATATCACGCATTTCCGCATTAAACAAGAAATTATGTCGAGGCATTACTGAAAAAATTATAATATCTACCTAGGTATTGTGCGTAGAACATTAATAACTTTGACAGATGATACTTTGTGTAAAATATTTCTGCCTTAGAAACGTTGTTGTTTTTATTTAATCAAGGTCAGCTGTGATAAATAATACTCAAACGAATACACAATTATTATTTCAAATATTTTAGCATTCTTGCATTAAAAATATCGAATGCGATTATCTCGAAAATGGTTGCTCCTAGCGACTTTAATAATTATTTGAAGTTTGATGTAAAAGAAGTAAAGTAACTTATTTTTTAATAGTCGGATCGATAAAAGAAGACTAAACAAAGTTATGCCAGTTAAAAGAAGTGGACCATGCCGTAGGCAGCGCCCTCCACTGGTTATACAAAAACTATGTATAATTTTGAATTCCTCACCTTAAAAAACCCCAAAACCCTCAATTTTGTGCTGCTATGTAGTTTCGTTAAGAAATAATCGCAAAAAAACTAAAACAAAATTAAAACTTTGACACCCTGTATTTTGATTGTTATCAATTTTGGGATAAGGCAAGTTGTGTCCCATTACTTTTGGAACACCCTGTATAATAATAGATAATTTCATTATTTTGAAGCTTTGATTTAATTGAAGTATTTTAAAAGAATTTTTAAATCTCTAAAAAAGTAAACAATACCGACAAAATGGTTTTTTCTATAGACATATAAAAAGATAGACATTTTGTCTCGGTCAAACATCGTTTTTAGCAGAAATAAATTATGACAAAATTCGTCTGAATGCCCTAGATCTACCTACAGCCTGTGTTTGAAAACGAAGATTATATATTAAGTACACTAAGAGCAATCTATACCTCTACTTGAATGAAAATCGGTATGCGTTTTGCTGGCCAAAAGAAAAGAAAAACTAAAAATTGATAGAAAATATATTATTCTACTTTAAATTACCGACCTCGGAATGGCGATCGAAAATATTTGGAAAATTTTTTTAATAAAAAATAATGGATTTTAGCAATTTTGTAATATTTTTATCAATTCTTTATTGATCGACAACAAAATAACTTTCCCCGAATGCTGTACCAACTAAATTTTTTAACGACATGAGTGGAGCTTTATTGTTTTTTTTTTATATTACTTACCTATGTTTTGTATATGCTTGGTTCAGAAAAATTACACAGCCAAGTTGTTTCGATTGATTTGGGTATTTTTTTGGAATAGAACTATTTAGAGTAATAATGTATTAGCAATCTACTATGGTCCGCCAGTGCGTAGTGTTTAAAAAACTAACCCCGGATAGATATTTTAGTGAGTTTTGTTAGGCCATGGTTTGTAACTTTAGCAGTGCTGTAATTATCTCTACAACCCAAAAACATTAAAATTTTAATACGTTGCTTTTCTGAGTGCACCCTAATTAAAAACACAAAACATTAACAAACCAAACTACTAAAATATTAAGATTCGCTTATAAAAAACGCAATAACAAACGAAACCCCGAACAAATCATTGCAAAAATAATTTATTATTTTATTTACTTCAGGACAAGAACACAAATGTTACACAATTTGAATAAAGTATCCTTTTCTAAATTAGTGGTCAATTGTAGATGTTTAGGCTTTTGATTATTAATAACAAAAGGGCGGAACATATGCAAAATGCATATACATATGTTCATATGTATTTTTGTATATTTTGTAAATTTTATAATAAAATGCATATTTTTTTATAAATTATTATTTTAAGAGCATGTTTTTGTGTTTTCGGCTTTATAAAAAAATTTAAAACGTTAAAGGTTTAATGTCCAATTCGGCATTTATTTCAGGGATTTTCCAATCAGAAGATTATAATGATTATATTTACATTTTGGTTATACACAAGGTATTGATTGGGAGTTTCCGGAGTTTGCAGGTATATTGTTAGGGGTTGTTTATTGTCACTTAATGATGCGTTATTAATATCGATTTGTAATACATACTTCTGTTTTAGCTTGTCGAAGGATTTCAGTGTTTTCAGTGTGAAACTAGTAATTAATTTCAGATTTTTGTTCAGAATGTCTAGGGTGACGAAAACGTAGATTAAAAATTTCCCAGAGTTAGAGTTTAGTAGAGAAAAAGTCTTCTGTAAAGCTTGTACAAAAATTATTGTTTGGGAAAAGAAGTTCCAAATCGATCAACATTTGAAAACACCGCTGCATAAGTCAAAGTTACAAAAAATGAAACTGAGCCACTTCAGCTGAGTGTAAGAAACGCATTTTAAAATGTCGAAATCTGAAAAGAAAATTTTTTACGAAGACTTATGCAAGGGTTTGGTAGCAGCAAACATACCTTTAAAAAAATTGCAAAATCCGCAATTTAGAAGATTTTTGCAAACATTTTGTAAATGAACCATTCTTAACGAGTCCACGCTTTGAAAACCCAATGAGTTTTTTAACCTCGTTTTACTGCATCTTTGGTAAAAAAAAATACATACTGCATATTTTAATACAATATTTTGGCTGAATTTAAGTGCATATATTTATTAATAACAGATTCTTGAAAAAAACGTATTTGGAGTGATATTACCGTAACGATATAAGCAAACCATTATTTTATTGGCTGTGATTAGGTTTTTAAAGACCTTTTTATAAAGCCTTTACATGTCCTAGGTTAACATTTGATAAAAAAAAAATTAGAGTGGCTAGACGTTAAGGGACTCGTGGGAGGGGGCTGAAAATATCACAGATAGATAAACTACAATAATTTAAATCAATTCCCGAGTTTCAGCGTTTAAAATTAACTTAATTTTATGTCAAACTTTTGTACAACAATACAATATTATTATACAAATTATATGAAAAGACATAAATGCATTCTCATTAACCAGCAATACGTGCTGCAGTTACTTAAAATAAAACCGCTCAATCGCGTACACGACAAATAATGTTTTATCTCTTTGATTGATATCGATAGAACGTAGAAATATATTTAAACTCGGACACGTGACATGCATTCTTTTAAAAATAGCTGTGGTCAATCAATCAGTATTGTCATCTGGGGGCGGGAGTGTGAGCCAGCTCTTTTTGTTCTGCGTTTTATAAATAAATGGTTTTTTGATGATTGACTTCCTCAATTGTGTTTGAACAATTTATTACGGTGAAAAGCGATTTTTTATCTTTTCTGCCCGTCGAAAAAGGTATTATTTGTTTTATATTTTAGTAACGATGATTAAAAAAATTATTTATATTTGCACATAGTTAGATCATTTACCATTAAGCACACGGTCAATATATTGATCAGTATAGGATTGTCAAACCGCGTATCAATATTATTACACCGCACACCTTAACTATTATTGACAGTTCAAAGTTCAGGTACCGTGCATGCTCCTACGTTTGTTTGATGTTTATATTGCGGAGGGGTTAAAATAATGAGAAATAAGAGGAAAATAACATGTTCAACTAGAGTCGATAACAAAAAAGGAACGTTACGGTCACATGAATTTACTAAGAGAAATCGTTTCAAGTAGTGTAAACGATTACTGCAACTATTTTCGAATGGACAGATATAAGTTTGATACACTCGTAGCAATGATTGAACCTCACGTCAAGCGTCAGGATACCATCATGCGAGAAGCTTTATCCGTTAAAGAGAAACTAGCAGTTACTCTTCGGTATCTTGCAAAAGGAACGAGCTTCGAAGTATTCAGCATTGATTGGTCCACGGTCAATAAGCTACGCAATTATGGAAACTTGTGATGCATTAATATAATATATATGTGTTAAAAGATTACATGCTTCACCACGTTTTCTTTTATTTTTATAAGATGCATTGCGAGAATCCCACAATATAGGCATCGTTTTAAACGTTTCAATGAAACTTCGCATCATTTGTTCTTTTTTGTTTTCAACAGCAACTTCACTCATGGCGACAACCTTCAAAAACCTGTTTTTCACAATACACAACGTTCACTAGGCACGACAAGATAATACTGATGAAAATATTGAGGTTAGACCGCACACTTTCAATAAACTGCTTAATATCCCCACCACGTACCAGTATTGAAGTCCGGAATTTAAAATATTTAAATTTCGTCAATATTTGATATCAACTTCAATATTAAGTTCAATATAATCACTTGGAAGTATGTAGCTTGTGCAATATGCATACTCTGGGTTGACTACTTTTTTCCGGTGTAGTTATAAGGTAGGCAGGTGTGGACAGGTAAGTCGCTACTAGTAATTTGCAACTATCGACTTATGCGATAAAACTTATATTAAAATAAAGATAATTTTATTGCAAACATAATGACATAAGGTTGACTGCGTAAAATTGGTGCTGAATACCGGTTGACGAATTTTAAAATTCTAAATACCTATTCTTGAGATTGAACACGTGCGACAGAGAGGTCCGAGAAATGTATCCAATGCGATAAAAAAGGACGCAGCATTGCATCATTGTATTTAAAGTTCTTTATTTTACGAAATGCCAATTTCAATGAATAGTTTTTAAAAATTTCATCGTTAAAATCTATTATAGATTCGTCTAAATCACACAAAAACACTTTTGAGCCATTTTTTATTGCAATATATTGTCAATTAATAATATAGCATGCGTACTCTTTTTCGTCCGACGCACGAGTTACACACAGCTGCAATGCTGCGTCCTTTTTTTTTTATCGCATTGGATGTTTTTCTCGGACCACTCTATCGCACGTATTCAATCTCACGAATATTTAGATTTTTAAAAATCGTAAACCAGTATTCAGCACCAATTTTTCGAAGTCAACCTTATGTCATTATGTTTGCAATAAAATTATCTTTATTTTAATATAAGTTTTATCGCGTAAGTCAATAGTTGCAAATTACTATAGTAGCGACTTACCTGTACACACCTGCCTAAATTATAACTACACCGGAAAAAAGTAGCCAACCCAGCGTATGCATATTGCACAAGATACATACTTTCGATTTGTATGTCATTCAATACGTAACGGAATGTTTGCAATGTTTAAAAAAAAATCATTTTTAAATTGTTAATTAAAAATACTTTGCACCAAAATTTTCAGTCAACCTTCACGAAATATATTTTTTGACATATTAAATTTTATATAAAAACATGTTTCATCCCGTAACGCGATTGGTGAAGGTTTCTATGGTCGGATCCTCTACTATTAGTTTTGACAATGCTTTATTTCAGATACATTTTCTTTAAAGTAGCGTCATATTAAATGTGTGTTTTTCTACAAAATCAAAATTGGGGCTATTAAAATTTAGTCGCATGTGATGCAGAGTTCATTTGTTTTTGACCCTGTAAAAGGTAACTTCATAAAATAAGTATTTTTGAAAACCTAGTTTGTGTCTAAAAGTAATACACCTTAATATTAAGACAAAAACGAACACAGTGTCATCAGTAAAGTGTTCATTAAGTGGAAAATAAATTTTAGTTGAAATTAACGTAAAGTATATCTATTTTCAACGATTTAATTTAAAACCCCTTTATTTAATTTTTTATTTTTTTACTTTCAGACACAAACTACGTTTTCAAAAATACTTATTTTATGAAGTTACCTTATACAGGGTCAAAAACAAATGAACTTTGCATCACATGCGGCCAAATTTTAATAGCCCAATTTTGATTTTGTAGAAAAACACACATTTAATACGGCGCTACTTTAAAGAAAATGTATTTGAAGTAAAGCATTGTCAAAACTAAGAAGTTTTATGTAGGTTGCGTTGAGTGTTATTTTGCCAAAGTGGTGCAATTTACAAAATATAGGTCAAAAATCAAAATTATCTTATCTAGCTCAAATTTTGCAAGTGGGCTAGAAACTGCATTTAGAAAAACGTTTTCCAATAACTTTTTTTAATATTTTTAGAAATAACCCCACTTTTGAATAATTTTTTGGAAAAAATTTAAATTTGACAGATAATGCGAATTACGTGACTACTTTTTTTTTGCGTAATTTTCATCTCGATCGAAGCAGAACTTGATGCCAAAGTCAAATGTTGAATAAAGCTATAAATTAAAAAAATCCCATATGATGCGGACTTTACTGGTGACACTGTAATGTCAAGAATGAATTTTACTTTACATTAGGGTTTGGTCAACTGGGCAACATTTCCAACAATTTTTAAAATAAAACAAATTGCGTCTACAATATCGAAATGCAAGAGTAAATAGTGGTTTATATTCCATTTTTATGCCCTTCTCACAATACATATATTTAAATTTGAAAAAAATGTTGGGAGCGGTTTCTACCCCAAAGAGAGGGTTACATTTCATAAAGATACGAAAAAGTATGAAAAACTAAAAATAAACGCAGCCGGAGTTCTGTATTTTTTCAGCAAATAAAGAGGAAAGAGGCGTTCTAATACTGAATCTATTCCAGTTAAAAATTTCACCCTGTATAATAGTCAGCATCGGATTTGATGGGACACATGAAATATACCCAATTCGAGTAAGTAGAATTTAATAACAAAAACAGAAACAAACAATAAAACCGATTCGCCCATTTCATTCAAGCCATTTTCTTTATGGCGAAAATCTAGGCCACCTCTATTAAAAAGAGATCCTAAATCACAAGAGACATATCTTGACGGCAAAGTGCTACTGGCAGATCCACAGTGAGCCATTAAATCTCATACCATTGTCACATTTTTCCTGAGGGGATTATCTCGGCTGACTGTTATTTGCCGTTCGGTGTTAACAATAAAAAATGAATAAAATTATTATTTACTTAAGGGTATTGAATGCGCTAGTACAAAAATTACTTTATTTAAGAAGTGTACAGCCAAAGAAGTCAACTATAAAATAATAGTATTAACTATGATCTGAGCTTAAAATTGCTCATACTAATGTACCTATACTGTAACTGTAATATTTTTAGCCAAATAAACAATGTCAATGGGATCTGTACTTGGCCCCTTATTGTTTTTGATATATTATGTTAACGGCTCCAAATAAGCGGGAAATTTACTATATTTGCAGATGACATCACCACCATCATCTGGCATCATAGGGATAAGTCTGTTCTACAAAACGATATCTCTAACGACCTGAAAATTCTTAAGGAATGGTGTAATGCTAATTCGCTCTCGCTTAATATCTCAAAGACAAATATAGTATCTTTTACCGCGAACTTAGATACTTACTACTTTGGGATTAGTTCCGGACTAATAGTAGGTATTTTTATTAATATTTATTATATATTCTCTAATATATATTCTAATATGTATATTATGTAGCTTAAACGTATAGACAGTTACGGGTACCACCTCAAAATAAGCTACACCCATATTTTCAACCCCTAAGTGAATTTGGAAAAAATGACGAAACACGGGGATTCTTTGTCAGAGCACAAAATATATTGTGGATCAGCCATCCCTAATAACGATAATATGCTTTCTGGCGGATGAAAAATGCGCCGTCGCGCTCGTCGGTCGAATCGCCGGCTCCTGTTACCCGTTACATTTTCCCGTGGGAGGTGGCGCCTTTCATTGTTTTTTAGGAAAAACAGATTACAGATAGAGATAGTTGCCAATTGAAAATTACCTTGCAAATCCAAATCAAATGGTTTTAGTGCCAACTAGGCCAAATGTGTTTTTGTTTAACAGTAAAGAGTTAGTTGGAAGGTATTTTATTGGCATTGGCAACATTCCGAATTTCTGATTCTGTTTCAATTTGCTTCTATTTACATTTCATTATAGAACATTTTAGCACGCGGATCTGAAAGTAGAATTTTATAACATTATAACATAACAAACAAGCTTTGTATTGTAAATGAGTTCTTTTACATTCAGAAAGACAATCATCTTTAAGTATCGTAGAATCAAAAAACAAAAAAGGTGTTTATGCATGGGTTTTATACGAAGAGTAGCGGGTTGTCCGAAGTCAGAAAAAATAATTGCATATAATATTTTGCTTTAATTAGAGTTTCAAAAGTACCGGCCTAAAAGTCTGTTTTTTTTTTGAAACTGTCATTAATTTGAAGAAATAGTCGATGCTTAATGTGGAGTTAAAAGTATAGAAACAAAACAAAAGGTCAAAGTCTTCCTCCACAAATTTATTAGAATGAAATATCGAGTTAAGGGTCTCTAGATGTTAGGAACGTAGTGACGATCATCATCATGAGGCAGAAAAAGCTTTGCTGATTGTGTTAGCAGAAGAGAAAATGGTAGAAGTTATACAGCCCTAATGGAGCTTTAATGGAATATAAGAAAGTGATGTGTTGCTATAACAAATGAATAGTGAAAAAAAATTGAAAGAAATTTATATCGTACAAAATACGATATATTATGCAGAAGAATAATTAAACATATTTGTTTAAAATTAAATAGGGAAGAAGTCTAAACCAACTGACTCGAATGGAAAATAAAATAATATTTCTAAAAAGAAGATTTTAAAAATAAGCCAATAAGACTTCGTAAAACATACTTAAATACTTGATAGACAGGTATATCCTGATTTTGTTAAAATCTGTAAGATGATCAAAAGAAAGAGATTAAAATCAAAACAGTTCGAACTCAATGTAAGTTGTACTTACACAAGATATCATATAAGCCTTTTGGGGCACTGAGTTTTGCTAAGACTTAGTAGCACCAGTGAAAAAGTTCATTTACAGACGTACATTCGTTTCAAAAAAGGAAAAGCTCAATTAGGGCTGGGTCGATACTTATAATTAAAGACAATAGTACAACAACTTAAAATAAATACTGTATAATATACGCATTAAACTATGAAACATAATTTACGGGGGAGCAATATCTAGATAGGGAGAATAGGTGTATTTTAGGTATATTTTTGTGGTGACATCTATTGATTAATTTGAGAAAAATGGTAATAACTTCTTGTTACAATTTGAAAAATTAGTTTAATTAAATTAAAGAGTGGTAGATAGTAGAAAGATATCTAACAAAAATTGAAGTGCATAATTGCTACGAAACTTTTAGAACTACGAAATTTTTAGAAAATACGAGTATATAACATATATCATGCCATATTATGAACCAAAAACCACACCAAATAAATGAAAATTTATCGGTATTAAAGACTTGTTTTGTAATTTCTTTACGAAAATAGTGGTGATAGTTAATAAGAGATCAATGTCAATGTCAAATAATTATTTTAAGTAGTTGTAATATAACTTGAGGATAAAGAAAAGAGGAAAGGTTCAAAGACAAATGGAGTAAGAGAAGGAAAAGATAAATAGAACAGTCAGTTAAGTTAAGAGCATTAAAAAAATGAGGACAGCTGTGTTGTATTTTTTGATCATTAAGACAAATGTTATTGTTTAAGGTTTTGTTGATTTCAAGAATTTCTAAAAGGTTCAGCTTATTTCGCCTATTGTGAAGATAGAAGAATTTAGGGTAAGAATCTGGAATTAAAAAGTGATTATTTGAAACAACGTGTCTAGAAAAAAAAATTATTTTCGAAGGGAAAATATTTTGATTTTGTGTCTTTTCTATCTTTTGACAGTGTCTTTTAATTCGAGAGGCTAATATAGGTCACTGTACAATCCTCAGTTGAGCAGCTATTATTGTAAACTCCAGATTTATCAGAAATAGGCACAGAGTCTTTAGAGTTAACCAAAAAATTTTCTAGAGAAGGCTAAGATATAAAAACAATATCAATATTAAAAGGTTTAAAAAGTTAGTTTATATGAGATTGGGCCTCAAAACGGTATGGACTAGTATTTTTTTGAAGGTTTGTCATAAGGTAGAAGATTTCTATGAAGAAATTGATTAAAGTGTTTGTAATAATTTTGGTATTTAAATTCGATGGAAACCCATTATTAATACCTATTTGTTTTATTAAATTAAGTTCAGATTTGGATTCATTGTCTTCAAGGGAAATGGTAAGAAGTCTGGAGAAAAAGAGTGGAAAGACATAATTGTTAGAACATTAGCAATATCGTCCTCACCAGGACCTTAAAGATGTAACATCTCGATCATAAATTATTCTGGTTGAGATATCCCTTACAATATTCTACTCTTCTCTGCTTATTTTCGTCAGTAAAAAAATGTTCTTATTGGTTGTTTATATCTGGTGCTCCTAGTCACAGTTTTGCTGTTCCGGAGGATCCTGAGAAATTGGTTTCCTCTTTCGTGTTTAAGGTTGTTTTAAAACGATGTTCTCTTAAAAAGTTTGGTATCTTCATCTTTTGTCAAATAACTATTCTTGCTTACTCTCAATTCCGCAACAATATATCTTACAGGTACCCACCCTGTCCCTCAATCTGATGTGAATTGTAGCTTTGTATTCACAAAGTCACTCCCAGGTATTTTATTTCTTGTTGTGGAGTTATTTTTTACCCCGTTTATTTTGAGTAGTTGGTTTATGTGCGTATTTCTTTGTTTTCGTACTATCACCATATATTCACATTCTTGTTGGTTTATTTCAAGCTTCCATTTCAAGCACATTATTTTGCTGTCTCTATTTTATTTGTCGCATGTGCTACTAGCAATTCGGCGCTTCTGTCCTTTCTAAAATCGAATTGGTCCCCTGGCAGTCTTTGTTACAAATTTTTATTTTGAATTCTTTCAAATATGATTTTTTTTTCAGCTACTTTGCCGACCGAACTTAATAGAGCTAATGATCTAAACGACTTTAGTGCGTTTTTGGAGTTTCCAAGTTTTAATATATGTATGCTCAAAGCTCTCTTCTGAAAAGTGTTGTAATCGAAACGTTGCGTTTATGATATAGGTATACTTCATACGAAGTCAGTTGAGACAACGTAAATTTGGGAGTACGATCAATTTACTGCATCACACACTGAAACTTCAATACAAATATATCAAAATTTGTATTGATCGCTTCCTATACAGATGTTCGAAAATAGTCCACGTGGACTTGACAAGTCTGTCATCAAATTTTTTTTAGTTTTTTTGTCTGTCTCAACTAAGATCGTATACACTTTACATACCGTGCGAGCAAAAATTATTAGCATCAAAGCGGGTCTTGCATCTAAGGACGTAATGCTTAGCCGTAGAGCTTAATACCTGTTGGGTGTCAGTAACTACCTTAATTACCAATCAATCAGTTATTTCGTCATCTTTGACAGTCGGTACAAGTAATTTGATTCATCGCTATTTTTTCCAATTTCTGGAACAATTCACACAATGGGCTTTACAGAACAGCACAAAACATTCGTGGTTGAAGCGTATTTTCGAAACGGGGTTAGAGTAAATAGTGAGTCGCAATACAAGCCGGGTTTGTACCAATAACCCAACTAAACAAATTGTATAAGACGCCTGTCCCAAGAAGTGGGAAGATCTTATGGAACATGCAGGACTATTCTTAAGAAGCAGCAGTATTCCAAGAAATACAAGCTGCAGATTTTGTAAGATGCAAGAATTACTCTCAATGGTTTAGCCAAAATTTATTGGAAAGAAATGATTTATTAGACCTGACTTTTTTTCGGACGAAGCCTGGTTCTACCTCTCCGGTTATGTGAATTTTCAGAATACACGCATGTGGAGTAGTGAAAATCCCCATTTTTTTGTAGAGTCCACATTGCACCTTCAAAAAATTGGTGTCTGGTTAGCTGTTTCCCGAAGAAGACTTGTTTGTCCTATTTTTTCCATGACACAGTTACAGCACAGCGGTATAGAGACAATATTTTGAATCCATTTGTGGAGCAATTACTTGACGACGAACTACGTTTTGGATATTTTCAAAAGGACGGTGCAACCGCCCATACAGCCGCCGAAACTATTAACTACTTACGCAATTTTTTCGACGACAGATTAATCAGTTTTTGATCAGACATTGAATTCCCACCTAGATCACCTTGTTTAACGGTTATGAATTACTTCGTTTTTCCTTATTTAAAGAACACTATTTTTAAAACACCAGTTGCAAATTTAGAACAATTAGAAGAAAGGATTATCCAAGAATGTGGTAACATTTCTCCAGAGATGCTGGTCAACACTTTAGAAAATATGAAGAGACGTGTGAATTTATGCTTGGAGCATGGCGGTGGCCAATTTCAGCAATTTATGTAGTTATTTTTCTTTTTCTTTTTGTATATTCTTACTTTGTTAATTTTGTAAACAACAAAATTAAATTTATATTTGTCTACTTATTTTATTACTCATTAGTTTGGCATATCATGTCATAATATGAATTTGACAACATTTTAACCTAGATTTGGTCAGATATATCGTCCCCATATCATTGTGATCTAAACCATGCCCTCTTTGATGCAAATAACACTGGCCGACAAGATTTTTCTAACGCAGGTCAGCTCTTTATTTTTAAAATGGAAATACCCTTCTAATAATAGAAAAAATATTCGGAAAGCCCCAATACATACCATTTTTCAATAGCTTAATAAGACCATTTTACATTAGCAGGTAGTCAATTTAATTAGGGGACGGTTAAAATGAAAGCATTTTATAACAGAAAAATTACCTGAACTGTAGGAATTTTAGTAGGACTTCAGGGAGGATTTACAAAATATTGCTGTTTTCTTTGTTTGTGGGACAGTCGTGCAGTAGATCAGCATTATGTAATAAAAGATTGGCCACAAAGATGTGAATTTCAGCCGGGATCTCAAAATGTTAAGTTTGCACCTCTTACAGTGGCGTAACTAGCCCTCTGACCTGGGGGGGCCCTGTTACTGTGATTTGAAGTGACGGCTCGCGTAGAGGTGGAGAGCCCGCATTTTTCTGGACCACGCCCAAATTTTAACAAATTTGGTCAATAATCAACAGTAATATCACAAGACCTCGTTTTCAGCTGTCACGAAATTTTTTTTTGGAAGTTTTTCGAGTTTAATTTGGACATGTTTATTCTGATTAGATCCGCGCCATATTTGAAACAAAATTTTTTTAGGAATTTTATCATATTATTTAAGATAATTAAAACAAATAATTTAATAAGGTTAGGTTTAGGTTCACGATTTCTTCCTCCAAAGAACTACATAATATTTTTTTCAGTAAATTTAAAGATTAACTTGAAAAATATAATATTTAAAAAAAATTCAATTAATCAATTTGCCGTTTGACTTATCGTTCGCATTTGGGTGGTCTGGCAGAATAAATTTGTTTCTCGCCGATTTGGGGGGGGGGGGGGGCAGGCAGACCTCTGGGGGGGGCGGGCCCCCCCTAGTTACGCCACTAGTTGTAGACCCCAAAAAAGTCCTTCTGCCTCCTCTTCACATTAAACTTGGGCGGATGAAAAACTTTGTGAAAGATATAAATAAAGACGGTGATGGATTCACCTAAGACAAGTCTTTCCCCAGTTAAGTGATGCCAAATTAAAGGAAGGCATTTTTATTGGGCCACAAATCAGAAAATTGCTGGACGATGTCAACTTTACAGAGAAGCTTACCAGACAGGAACTCAGAGCATGGAACTCATTTGTTAGTATAGTAAGGGAATTTTTGGGCAACAATGTGGATGCAAACTATCAACAGTTAGTTAATGAACTTTTAGATTCCTACAAATCGCTTGGTGCCCGAATGTCATTAAAAATTCACTTCCTCCATTCCCATCTGTCATTTTTTCCTGACAATTTGGGAGCTGTCAGTAACGAGCAGGGTGAAAGGTTCCACCAGGATATCAGGACAATGGAAGTTCGCTATCAAGGATGATGGGTGATTACTGTTGGGTTTTGAAAAGAGAACATATGAACCCTCATAAAAGGAAAAAATAAAATTTAATTAGTGTGTTCAGTTAATATCTGTGTTTGTGTTTTTCTTAGATGTAAGGTATGTTTAGTAGGTGTTAAAATTTAAATATAGTCGATATACACAGTTAGAAAATTCTTAAATTATTTTTTCAATAGATATTAAATATTGTAACATTAAATGTGGTACTATAAATGTAACAAGAAACCGTTACGTGTTACAACTTTTTTTTTTATTTTCGTCGACATCTCATAACATCTCAAAAAATATTATTTTCGCGATTACAATATTTTCGCTGTGAGGAAAGCAAAAAGAAAACGTTTTTTTCATAAACATTATGAGATGGCGGCCCGGTTTGAATTCTAAACACACTGAACTCGCTCCGGGCCCACAAAGATACTAGTTTGGGGGCAATGGGGAATTTTTCCCTTTTCCCGTCTCTTGTCGGGACCGTGTATTTTATTGTATTTCACCGGAAACATAAAAGTGCAGTGCATGTGCTCTGGGGTTTGGCGGTTACTCCCTTGGCATATTGCGCTTTGCCTCGGTCTTTTTATAGAAAATCTGAATACAATACACATATTTCAAGAGATTTATTTGTCAAACTACTTTATCAACAAAATAGTTTTGGTGCCAACTGGAACAAAAATATTTTCAATTTACAGAAACAATGTTTAGGAGCGATTTTCTGTGCAAGTTTAATATTGTGAGCGATTATAAGGATAAGGTTTTTAAACTAGACAATAGTGTTTTTTATATAAAATGTAGATTTATGTTTAGGGGTCTTTACAGGCTCCTAATTGTTATTGCATTTTTAGGTCCAGCAAGGGGAGCCAAGTAACAAGAAATATTTGTAATCATTGCCTTTGGGGCTGTTGCAAAATTAAATGGTTTACTCGTTTACTCTAAAACTATAAAAATTATTTGAAATTATTAAGAGACTATCAGAAAGGGGGCTTTGAAAAAATTGTTCTAGAAACTTTAGGTTTTGTATTAAAAATGTATTTTTTTTCGAAACTTTATTAAATAAAATTTACCATACAGCTTTATTAAATATCAAGTTAACTAAATTATATATTCTAAAGTTAATATGGGTCTGGTTAATCTGGTAGTGGTAGCAAAGACAAAGGACTAACCCGATTGGTACTAGCCGGATAGACAAAAAAATAAAGCAGGTGAAAATCCGCCAATCGATGATTTGAGATCTGGTCAAGGCACAAAATCTCTATGAGTCAGTAAGAGAGAGAATATTTCTCTCTCTTTTTGTTTTATGCGACAGCCTGGCCAGGCCTAAGCACATGGAATTTTTTCGGCACGCAGGGAGTTTTCGCGGTGCCAGAAATGTTTGCATCGTTATTTTTCGGTTGCGTGACGTACAATATTTTTTTTAAGACCGACACTTCGATATACATTTAATTCTTTATTTTATTTTATTTAAAATAACAAAGTGATTAACAATACTAGAACCAGATAAAAGAATAAAGCTCCATAATGTTGAAGAAGCCAGTTTTTGGGACTTTTCAGAAAAATATGTCAAAGGGACTTCTTCTTTTACATTTTTTACTTTTTTTCCTCACCAATTTTTAAATGCTTCGTATGATTTTCGTAACGAGCTTTTGATTTTACTGGCAATATATCGTAAGTAGCTTTTCTTGCTGCTATAAAAATTTCTTCTGGAATCTCATTTTCCGTGTCGGATAATTCAAAATCTGAATTCATATTTTTAAATTTGCGCACTCGCGAAACAAGTTTGACATAAACAACAAATTAAAAAACAACGAACTCCCACTCGACAATACATCGAAATGTTGTTTTCACTTATAATCTCCCTAGCAGCAGAATTATCGGGAATTAATTTTGCTGCGTGGGAGATTCGGTAAGAAAATTTCATAAATTGGAGTTTCTTTTAATGTTCTTGTTTTAATTTAAGTAATAAACCATAGTTACTAACAAGTAAAATCAATTTCTATTGTAAAAATACAGTGCGTCATATTAAACTAAACTCATCGGAAATATGTTTTTTAAAGTTATATTTTAATTTAAAACTATAAAGACATTGGGTTTCATGTTTTTCACATTTTAGTAATAAAAATGAGTTACTAACTGCTCAATTTCTTTAGCAATCGAATTTGCTGATTTATTACCAAAACGAATAATTTTTTACACAATATTATTGTAACAATAAATATCACGGGTAGGTACGACTAAAAAACTGATTATTAAAATTAAGTCGTAGTAGTATACATAAGAAAAATTATCACTAATTATTTTCATTAGGTTAATAGGCTATAGACTATCGCGATAGTTTTCCGTTGCTAAAAGCGTAAACAAAAAGGAGCTTTGTAATTGGTTGAAAATAAATTTACGAAATCAAGGATGGTATTATCAAAAAGCGATTGGAAAAATAAAAAAACAGGGACCGGAAAAATCTTTTGTCGGTATTTTCTGGACGTCCAGAAAGTATATATGTTCTGGTCGGTCTTTAAAAAAAACATTTTCCTGGTCGTGTTGAGTACTCAATTGTTTCCACAACCGTTCGGAAATATGTACCTACTTCCCTGACGCTTTTGTATTTCCCAGACTAATCCGGAAAAGTGCTACTTTCACAAAGAAACTGCGTCCGGAAAAAGGGTACTTTCCGGACGGTTGCAAAAAGTTTTTTTAGGTTAACCTGTCGCTAAAAGATTTAAATGCTAGACAAATTAATGACAACGTATTATTTTCCTTAAAACATATATTTCCATTGTTTGTAACTTTAGTGTTTTTGTTTAGTGTATAATAAACTAAAAAAATGTCAAATATACATATACTGTATCAAGCCGAGGATTTCGTTTGTCGGAAAAATTGTAGGTTAAATTAATGATTTACGAATTTTAGTACTAAATCTGAAACACTATAATAAAATGCATAGAACCTATACGGTATAATTGCATGAGGTGGAGTCGTGAATAAATACTTATCAAAGTTAAATGTTATTCAAAAATGGATTCTGAAAATTATGCTTCAGAAAAGCGTCCTCTATCCAACGGCTAGTCTCTTTAAGGAAGCTAGAGTTTTGGATATAAAACAGCTGTTTTTTCAAAAAATGGCACTAAGATTATTTCATAAAAAATATTGTTTACCGTCTACAGAACATGAATACTATACAAGACACAGGGAATGCTTTGTAAGAAAGCCTAAGATTTTCAGGACTGTGGGACAAAGATGTTTCAATTACTTATTGTCCACTGTTTATAATGAAATCTCTGGAATCGTCAGGACGGTGCATTCAAGGGGACTTTTTAAGAAGTTGATAAAAAATCACTTATTAGATGTAGTATCCTCAAACTCTATACATCAACTATTAGATGAAAAAAATTCCTACAACATTACACTTGCATAATGCAATTTTATAATGATGATTAGGTAATTAGGTATTGTTGTTGTCCTGATTAGGTACTTTTGCGTTGATACCTTTGCGTTCACTAATTAAAAATAAAAATTGCTAGCTTTGTTTTGGTTTTTTTTTTTTTCAACAGTAAAATAAAGTGTCTTTAATTTATTCATTAATCCAGGAAAGACATTTTCATTTAGTTAATAATAATATTATGAATGTATTTCTCTTTTATTCATTTTTTTTCCTGTATAGGTATCAAGTATAATAAATACTTATACCGACATTAGGGCTTATGCTGTTCATATACTATGTTGAACTTAGATATAATATTTCTTTTTTTTTTATCTCTTTTATATAATACTTCAACCCACGCACGAGTTATCTCCTGTGGGGATTGTGTTTATTGTTAAATTCTTTATTCCTTTTCTTAAAATGTATTTTCTTCTGATCAATAAATGTTGTTATTATTATTATTATTATTATTATTATTATTATTATCCTACCCGTCGGACCGCGTTGTTAAAGTAACTTTAAAATAAATTAGATACTAGAATTTTAAATGTCACTTTCATTAAAATGCTTTCCACCAATGTCTATAAAAATTTAAGGATGCATTTTTATGTGCGACCTTTCATGTAATAACGCTAACAAGAATCCAGAAGTTTATCCAAACTGGTTCTTATCAAATGCCAATGTTCCCATTTCCCCTTCGATTTACTGTTTGGCTTCCAACTTTAAAGTTATCGGATGTGTCAAAACTCAGTCTGTTTAGGAAATAAATCCTTTAATGTTTTATATCAGATGGTTCAAAAACTTTTTAGGATGTAGGCCAGCAAACTCAAAGTTTCCCTTAATAAAATACTACAGCATGAAGGCACGAGATGTTCTACACTAAATTAGCTACTTCTCTTCCAATAATATATAATAAACCCTTCATTACCCAACGTTTTTTAGAGAAATTATGAAAAATCATATTATAATATTACCTTTTAAAATATTACTTTAATACTTAAAAATTAAAATCGCTAGTAGTATAGCTGGCAGGGTTTTGGGTATATTATGGCATATTATTATACTCGCAAACTCCAAGTTACAGTGGCATTTAATGTGAGTATGGGAGAGTATATGTTTAGATGCCCGTAATAAGGATAACGGTCAATCAGTGTTGCTGGCGTGAACCACGCATGGCGAAACCATCTCTGGATTTAAGAGAGGGCTTGCGAAGTTTGACGAAGTTACCTCATCATCATGCTTTATCGTAGAGGTGGAAAAAAACGGTTTCACGTTGCAATCGCGAACGCGCCCAAAAAATACCGCTCCAAAACAACGTTACTTTAAAGCGACAAAAATTTTACAACTGGGCGCTTATTGTCTACGTTATAAAGCGAACGGTTGAGATCCAAAAGAACCCGTAGTGATTTTATGGAAAGGTCACCGTAACGTGTGCGAAAACGTGATTATAATTTCTAAAGGATAACTTACTATTTTTACGATTCACCTACCCCATAATCCACAATAGTTATATTTCTATAGAAATATAGAAGTTGACGGTAAATAAAGGATTTTCAATGCTTTTTATTTAATCTTAATTTAGAAATAATGCTATTATACTTTATTTGGTTATTCTTATTCTTGTTCTATTAATTAAAAGTAAAAGTCCTCTAATCTACTAACCTAAAGCTGATTACAGGAACGGTTCACTTTAAATCAAGCCGTAAGGCAAGACAAGACAAGACATCCACGATACACATGAAAACATGAAAAGGACGAGAAAATTTTCACTGTATATTATTATTATATATCTTTATTTTTTAACATCGTCTATTAGTCAACTGAAAATTTTCTCGTCCTTTTCATGTTTTAATTATTTTATAAATAATTTTCCTTCATGTGAGTGACCTTTGGGGTAATTCTGCCTTTATTTTGTCCTTTGTTTTTCTATTTAATTTCACTTTATTTTAACCCAATGGTGCTGATAATATGATGCTTTTTAGCATCGAAACATTTCCACTTCCTAATTAAATAACCATTAAAATATTTGTGAAAATGACACTGAGTTTAATTTTAATTTTTCCTGGTAAAACAAAATTCGTTTTTTGTAGACTTGTAAGAAAGTTTATATATTAAAAAAATTACTACTTGAAAACGGTTCTAGATACTAACTAACCGAAACGTTGTTTTAAGTAACAAAATAAAGACAATGGAAGTCCGACAAGGTAATTTTTTTATGTTACACCTACAAACAAGGTTTATATATTTTTACAAATATTCTACTAAGATGAAACAGCCATGTTTAGTCCGGCGCTGGTATTGACCTTTGGATTCAGTATCATTTTTACAATAAAATTAATATGGAGATTATCTTAAAAGGTCAATAGAAATATTAGGAGTACTTTATGTTGTCTTAATATATTTTTTAGCCAATTTTACTGGAAAAACTAACACCAAAAACATACGGGCTACTTGTAATGGTTATAACCAAGCTTTTTTGTAGTTTTGCTGATGTTAACCGTATTCATATTTGGTTCCTTCATCCTGCTTTGCTTAATTACACCGAGACTTTGCGTCTTTTTCCTGCTATAAGCTAAAGAGTTTCGTTAGATGAAACCTAATTCGTTCGTTTCTATTTTTGTTGGAAGAGCCAAAGAGCCTTGCTTCCTTGCGGTCGGCTTATTTTGCTTTTAAGAATTAAGAAATCAAACAATTGCAGTTTTCATGGAGCAGCCTTCTCTTATGATTATAGGCAGTTTTTTTCTAAACTCGTAATATTGCACTCGCAACTTTAAAAACATGTTTTTTCTACATTATTTTATATGAAGTGTAATATTATTTAGATCTCGATAAGTTTTCCCAAAGTAACGCGATTTTTAAATGACGCCCAGGTCAGGCAACTTCCCAGACTTACAATTTTATCCTTTCTGATCCATACCGAGCATAATGTTCCCATTCTTCGGTCGATTTACTGTCTGGTTCTCAACTTTGAAATTCTCGGATATGAAAATATACAATCCGCGGCCAATTCCATCAATAACTTCGCAACTTTTGTTCTTTTCACTTAGAATTTTTCCATTTTTAAAGTGTTAAAAGGCATTGTGTTATTTTGCAAAGCGACTAGGGCAAGCCGAAATTTATATTTCATGATATCAAGAGTAAGTTCCAGTATCACATAAAGGAACGGAACAGAGCGACCAGATTTTAATTTGGGAGCTATAATATAGCTCGAATCACGTTACATTTCGCTCCTTCTCGCGATTTTAGAACTTACTCTTTATATAATTACAATAGATTCTTAATACTTATACGTATAGTCCTTCTAACTACTCCTTGAATGAACGTCACCGGTTGGAAATAGACATGACATTTCATTATGACATTGTTATTATGTAAGTTTTATTTTTTTATTAATAACTGTTTTGACTTAGTTGGCTATAATCTCAGTGGCATTTAATTATTTGATTTTGACAAGTCGATATTTTTTACCGGACAATTTTGTGTTTACTTGATTTACCAGTAAATAAAATATTTTCTCCATTGTAATATTATAATTTATTTATTTTAGAGAGTTTCTGATGATTAACCAACGTATCTTGGAACTATAAGTAAATTGTATAAAATCATCCAACCAGACGATGAATATCATAGAAAAAGCAATACGGCTTTCGTATGGCGAGGAAGGCCACTCCATGAAATTTATGACCATGTCTCTAGATCCCAAATAAATTGTATAAAAGTACAGTAAAGTTATTAGGTACTTTCCTTTTGCTTCTTTTTAACATCAAAGCAAAGTAAATATCTTTGCTTAGCTAAGTTGTTAAAGGAACGCTTCGCAAACAAGTTCGTATAAGCGGCCAGGGGGGAGAAAAAAATCTTAGCTAAGCTTTGCTTTACTATTCAAAAAGTAACTAAAAATTCGGTTCTTCTATGGTTTTTATTCCTCAGAATGTTCAAATCGCAAATCGTAAACTAAAAAGTACCTAACCACTTCCTCACTAATTTTAATGTAAAGTTAGGGAAAAACACACTTTATTACATAATAAAAATAATTCAATTTTTAATCCTACTTCAAAATTACATTTTTAAGTTTAAGATAACAATTTTTAACTTTCTTTTATTACATAAAAGCTTTCCGCTGTTGTTGCGGTCGTTACATGGTGGAAATGAATTTTGGATGAGAGCCAAAGTCTTTGTTTTTCATGCATGAATAAAAATGAATCCAAATGAGACATTATATGTGTCGTTCACAGTCTTTATTACAGAAATATTTGTATCAATTCTTTGTTTTTGCTTTTATAAATCTTGTTAGTAGTGTTTAACACTACACAGATGACTACACTGATTCACATTTTCACAAACCCGTTTGTTTGTTTTAGTAGTACCTATTGCTTTTTTATAAACCCTACAGCCATACCAAAAGCACCAAAAATGAGGACGTGGTAAATATACATCTACACAGACGGTTAAATAAAGCAGGCTCAGTATATAGAATTATGCCGAATGCCTGAAAATAATTTTACAGTAGTCTATGGGAAAATATGCAAGCGTAAATCAGATCAAGATTGTTGGCATCACAATGAGCGCAATAGAGATCACTAGTAGATACATAACTGACCGTGACGTCTACATGCGCACGGCTAGCCCTAGAAAGACCACTTAGTACTAAGATGAGATTGTCACCAAGCCTGGTCGCAGCCAGACAACAGAACGTGTTCATAATGAGCTGGATTAAAGAACATGATAAGGGAAATCGGATCGCTGACACATTGGGAAAAAACCGGCCGGTCTCAGGTTAATTGAGCCAGCGCCAACCTTGGGGCTAATGGCATCAGCGGTCAAGAACACAACCACGATGGAATGAAACAAGACGCTAGAAACTTTCCAAAGAGTGATTAAAATACCCAGACTACGTTACATCCAAGAAATACCTAACGATGCTCAGGAAGAATCTACAATTATTAATCATATGTATACAAACATGGCATTGTCAGCTAAGTAAACAACTTTTCAATATGAAGCTAAACGACACACCTTTATGTAGAGGTTGTGAATAGGTTGATGAGATAGTCGAACACGAGGTCGAATATATCCTCTGTGACGGCCCTGCACATTCATCCAGTAGCCGATCAATACTCGACGAGTACTGGCCCACTTTGGCCGATATAAAGGAGATGCCACTAGGCGACGTCGCGTCGTCAGCTAATTCAAATCTACAAGTTGGCTAACGAGCTATATCCATCCCGTTTTCCGGAAGGGTCCATTGTGGTCCAAGAGCTGTGTAGCCTAGCTTACCCTTCACACCTTTCAAATTCAGCAGATTATTGCTTACTTTAACCTATTGTACCCCAAATACTTTCAACAAACCTATGTGTACTGAGCGGTCACAAAAACATATGCAGAAAATGCCACCTCCAGAAGGAAACAATTGACCATATGACAAGTAGATGTAAAATTTTTGCTGGCCAAGAATACACAGCAAGACACAACGCAGCAGCAAAAGTAGTTCACCAAGCACTGGCCATAGCGTGTGAGCTCGTAGAAAACTCAGAACCATACTACAAATACACACCAACATCCATACTCGAAAACAAAGATTTCAAACTGTACTGGGATATAAATATTTAAACAGACAAAACAATATCCGCAAATAGACCAGATATCACTCTTCAGTTAAAAAAAGAAAAAACCACATACCTAATTGACATAGCTATTCCTAGTGATACAAACATCCAAACGAAATACAATGAGAAAATCTCCAAATACACAAACCTGGCAATGGAAATAAAAAGACTTTGGAAGCAAGAAAAAGTCACTATTATCCCTCTTATTATGTCAGTGACAGGCCTCACACCAGGAACATTCAAATCACACCTGAAACAACTAGGAATCAACACAAACATACATCGAAACTTTCAGAAAACAGTCAGTCATTCTAAAACATGCCATATTGTTAGATAATTTCACAATTCAGAATAGTAATAATAGAATATGCACTGACTTGGCATAGCCCGTCAGTCCAAAATAAAACCACAATTATGTGCGAAAAAGGAAGATAATAATAATAATAATAATAATAATAATAATAATAATAATAATAATAATAATAATAATAATAATAATAATAATAATAATATGTTTATTTTAAAATTTAATTATAATATAAGAAATATGTTTATGTTGTCTTCGATAAACTTATTCTTCAATCCCCTGAAGCTGAGCTTGTTAGCGGTAATGAAAAGAATGTTACTGTTTTAAATAGAACACATTATAAAAAGTAGAGTAATCGCGTCCGTATAATTTATATCAACGAAAAATAATTGAAGCACGTCTGTTCGTACATGTACTCTTATTTTTTCTCAATGTTGTAGAAGCACATTGCTCACAATAAAAAAAAAAGTTTTTTATGTTGGCACAATACATCTATCAAGATTTGTTCGTGCTTTCAGACAGTCTTCTAAAGTGGATATTGTGTTAAATATCTTAAGATCATCTAAGTATTGTATAATTTTATTAATAAAACCCAAGAAAGAAATAGGTGCAAGGAGGTACATTTGATGACTCTAATTAAAATCTGTTAACTTTCAGAAATTGAGTCTTATTAAATAAGTATAAGGCAAACCACTTCAGCAGATAGGGGGAACACGAACACTCACTCAGGCAAGCTTCGACAATTCGACATTAGTAGGTCGAATGCCTTGCTAAAGTCAGTATACAGGGACCTGCATTCCCCTTGTCCACAGTATTTATAAAGTAATGAGAATAGATTACCGAAGTGGTTTCCATATAACTTTTAGAAAACAAACTGTGTGGAAATTAAAGACATGGTCATAAATTTTTCACTTATGCCACGTTAATTTGTAACGTTGCTTTTGTTATCGAATTTTTGTATGTTGGTATTTAGCAGAAGCCGCTCATGGCTACTTTTAATACAATTTATCGAGTCCGGCCAGCATTGGCATCCGTACATAAAATCGATAATTAAAAATCGAAAATTTGTAATCATTGATATAATGACAATAAATACATATTTGAATAATTACTATACAACCATCCTGAGTGCAGAAATTGGCTGAACCTGCAAATATTCCTAGAAAATAAACTAAGAACTACTCCCACACCGTAACTCAAAAGGTCGTTTTCCTATACGTTTCTACAAAATCGCACGTTCGTCAAACTCTCAATCGAAACAATTTATTTGGCTTCTAGCCAGAAAATCTTTTTTCCTTAGTCTTCCGTGCAAGTGGTAGCATGTGTTTAATTCTGTCTTGCTTACTGGATTATTATTCGCATTAATATTTGCATTAAAAAAGGAATGATACAGTAAAAATTTTGAATACTTTCGCAAGATGGAGGCAAAGTCACGTGACACTGTAAATTTTGGTCTATTAAATTTTGGGTAGTTGGCATAAATTCCAGGACTGGACTTGAAAATTATACATGCGATACCTTCTAAAACAATTAATGCAATAGTCTCATCGGTTCTACAGCTTTAATATTGCCAAATAATAATAATAATAATAATAATAATTGCTTTTGAAAGTTTTGTTTTATATATATTATATTTTAAGCGGTAGGTAATGATAAACATGAGTATTTATATGGTTTAATGATAAATTATCAAAATAGATTTGAAAACTATATAATATTATTGTTATCCAAACCTGAAAATTCTGAATTGACTGAAACGCAACTTTAAATAGGATTCTGCCAGTCATATTTACAACAGAATGTGGGCTATTTGGGCTAACATAAAGTTAAAAGCTTTAATATAGCCAGGGATTTAATTTTTTTGTCAATGGAAACTCTAATTTAACAGTTTTTGGCTTATGTATGGTACGAAAACCCAAATACGGTTTTTATGGAATTTGTTGGTTATAATAGAGTTACATTCCTAAACTTGTATGGTGGGCTAACATAAAGCTAAAAGCTTCAATTTACCCAGGGATTTAATTTTTCTGTCAATGGAAACCCTTATTTAACAGTTTTTGACTTACGTAAGGTACAAAGACGCAAATATGGTTTTTATAGAATTTGTTGGTTATGATACAGTTACATTCCAAAACTTGTATGGTGGGCTAACATAAAGTTAAAAGCTTTAATTTAGCCAGGGATTTAATTTTTCTGTCAATGGAAACCCTATTTTAACAGTTTTTGACTTACGTAAGGTAAGTAGACCCAAAAGTGGTTTTTATGGAATTTGTTGGTTATAATACAGTTACATTTTTTAAATTGTATGTGGGCTAACATAAAGTTAAAAGCTTCAATTTACCCAGGGATTTAATTTTTCTGTCAATGGAAACCCTAATTTAACAGTTTTTGACTTACGTAAGGTAAGAAAACCCAAATATGGTTTTTATAGAATTTGTTGGTTATGTCAGTGAAAACTCTACTTTAACATTTTTTGACTTACGTAAGGTCCGTAGACCCAAAAGTAGTTTTTATGGAATTTGTTCGTTAAAATGCAATTTATTGATACAGTTACATTAACTACATAAACTTGTATGTAGGCTAACTTAATGTTAAAAACTTTATTTTAACCTTACTATTGCCAAACAATAATAATAACAATAATAAATATACTTTCCTCGAAATAAAATAGCTGATTTAAAATACAAAAAGTACCATTAAGTTCTATTGAATTGTGGCTGTGCATATAAAATTCGCTTAAAATACGAGGGATATTTTAGAGGTTATAATAATAATGCACGAAATAAAGTTTGGCTGATAGAATAAATTTAAACCTAATAAAGAATAAGTTACATAAGAAGAGAATAATTGAGGAAGGTCATTGCACAAATGATCTTGTAGAAGAGATGCCACTTGTGCTAAGAGTCCAGGTTTTTAACTTTTTTAAATTAACCTGAGTTTATTAAAAATAATAGTTAAAGGTAAATGCGGTGTGTTAACTAACCTTTTTACGATTCAGCCAAGTGATCATTGTAAACAGTACTCTTGGAGTTTTTAAGTTATAGCATTCTTTTAAGGTTTTCCACCAAAAAAAGGGGAAATTAAATATTATTTCAAAAACAGAAAACTTTTGAATAATGTGGTAGGGGTTTTAAAAATAAAATATTAAAGTTGCTACTACTTTTTAGTAGAAGCGGCACCACCTCATTGTTTATTATTATAATTATGTAAATAATTAACTAATGTTTCGTTTACTCATTCGCTAAATACTTTTAATGATACTTTTAACGAACCATTCACCGTAACTCACCCTGTATAAAAAAACCTTTTATGTTAAATAGAATGCTTAATTGCGTGGACAGCTTGTCTAAAAAAGGGGAGATCTGGGGTCATAATCAAAGTAATTGGAAGTTTTCGAGTCCTTTGTGAATAAAAAGACTGGTGCGAAAAACCTAAAAACTTAATTTAAATGTTAAGCCTTGAGGCCTCGCCAGTTTAATAATGAAATATTACTACCCTTGAAATTAAAGGGCAAAATACAGTTTTCTTTGGGTCTAAAATTATAATATAAAAAATTTACAGGTGTTTTCTTTTTGGTAAGTTGTATAGTGTAACAATCATCCACTTAACATAAAATTGCATGTGCCTATTTTCATCTATACTAAACTCATCCCAAAGAAAAGATATTGTAAACAAATATCCGAAACATGATCAACGCGTGTCTCGCGCGTGATTTCGAAATGCAACCCCGCTATTGGGCAGGCGGTTTTAGGAAGACAAGCGCGCAGACCGCACTCGATGTACATCTTATAGATCGGGGTAGCTTGATCACACACTGGCGGCGTGGATATTTGTTTTAACGCGACTAGTGTTCAAGATTAATTTGGTATAAGTTATTCTGTGGCGTAGTAATCAGTAAAAAATAGTAAATAAAAATAATTGAAAATTACTAAATCCCACCTTATTACTATTTTGTTAACATTAACTATCACATAACTTCTAAGAATATCATTTTTAAAGCCACAGTTGTCATGGTGGTTATGCCGTAGCAGTTGGTACTAACAGGACATTCATATACCTTGCGAGCAAAAATTATTTTCATCAAAGAGGTCTTGGATTAAAAAACGTAGTCTTGGTTTAGATCACAATGATATGGGGACGATATCTAACAAAATCTAAGTTAAAATTTTGTCAAATTCATATACATATACATATATATGATATGCCAAATTAATGAGTAATCAAATGAGTAGACAAATACAAATTTATTTTTGTTGTTTACAAAATTAACAAAGTAAGAATATACAGAAAGAAAAAGAAAAATAATTACATGAATTCTGAGAATTCACATAACCGGAGAGGTGCAACCAGGCTTCATCCGAAAAAAATGTCAGGTGTAATAAATAATTTCTTTCCAATAAATTTTGGGTAAACCAGTGAGAGTAATTCCTGCGTCTTTCAAAATCTGCGGCTTGTATTTCTTGTAATACTTGCACTTTATAAGAAAGTAAATTTAGCTGCTTCTTAAGAATAGTCCTGCATGTTCCATAAGATTTTCCCACTTTTTGGGACAGGCGTCTTATACACTTTATTGGCGTATTTTGCATTATTTTACGAACGTTTGCACCAAGTTCTTCTGTTCTTACAGATGGTCTTCCAGCTCCTTTTTTGTGTTGTATAGAACCTGTTTCCCTAAACACAGCCTCGGTTCTTTTCAGGCAATGATAAAAATCCCCTACAATAAAAGTAACGTTAGGAAAATGTTCGTGAAAATCGTCCATGCACAAACCCGGATTGTATTGCCACTCACCATTTACTCTAACCCCGTTCCGAAAATACGCTTCAGCCATGAATGTTTTGTGCTTTTCCGTAAAGCCCATTGTGTGAATTGTTCAAGAAATTGGAAAAATTAGCGATAAATCAAATTACTTGTAACGACTGCCAAAGATGACGGAATAACAGATTGATTATTAATTCAAGTAGTTACTGACACCCAGCAGGTATTAATCTCTACGGCTAAGCATTACGTCCTTAGATGCAAGGCCCTCTTTGATGCAAATAATTTTTGCTCGCACGGTATAATTTGAGCTTTATCCATTTATTTTCTTATTCAATACCAAATCTCTATCAAGAATAAAATTTTATCAGTAACGATAAATCGTTTGTTTCCAAACTTTTCTTACCACCCAATGCAGGTAGGTAAATATTTTTATACCGAAAAATGTTTGTTTCTTTTTTTCTTAAGCCTGTGTTCCACGAGCCAAGTTCTTGGTTGAGAAATTGTAAAATTCTTGCCACACTGTATTGTCAAAAAATTGGATGTGTTCTAATTTTTTGACCAAGTTGGGAGAGAAAGTAGTGATTTCTGGTGTTTGATTAAAATGTGTAAAGTTTGTTTATAAATTATTCGCCGTCGTGTTTTTAGTACGAAAAGCCCGAAAACAGGGTACCTAAATAAATTTACCTTATCGAATCGAAAATAAAAACGAAACAAAACAACAATCTTTGATGTTATCGGGTACCTAACGGCAAGTCAAATATTAGTTGGTAACATTGTATTGATTTGAATAATTTGCCAAAAATTTGTGAACGTGTAAAACCACATTTTCAAGCACAATTTCTTGTTCAAGAAAGAAAAACTTTTTAGCTAAGAACTTAGCCCGTGGCATACGTGTTGCCTACAAAAATTATGTATACTCAAAAACTACAGAAACTAGTAGGTACATTTTACTCATTTCCTCTGGAATTTTCAACATGTCAGTGTAAAATAACATACACACATAATTATAACTGCCTCTAAAAGCAGAAAGCAAAAAATTACACTTTTATTAATAAAACATTTCCCATCTGGCATGTTAACAAAAAATATTTCTCTTTTAACATGTAAAGTGGTTTTACCTATTACTGTACTGCAGCACAGATACCAGAATATATACACATATTTAGCCTTACGTGGTTATATATACACTATACATGTTATGATTAAATATAAAAAAATTAAATATTTCTTTTTGCTCCTCACCTTAAACGTCTTTCATTAATAATAATACTACATATTTACCACCTAGGCTTATTTCAAAGGCTTCTTTTAATCTCCATTTAAGTAAAAAAATTTTAATACTCATAATGAAAATGTTTTTAATTATTACTTATTTATTGTATTAAAAATCCTTCAAATTTCAATTCAATCAAATTAGGCGCTGTCGCAACAATCTCTGCACACTTGGTGCTCAGCATCGACTCACCTTGTGTTGGATTCCTGGCCACGTAGTATCACAGAGCCACAGCAAAATATGTGGCAATGAGACTGCTGATCCACTCGCCAGGGAGGGCGCAAGCAGACGTCACGACAGTCGAACTAGCAGATAATACTGTGGCTAGACCACTGGGATCAATCAAAGGAGAGATAGATCGGATAGCTAGACAACTTGCGCAAAGCATAGCTAGGGCTGACAAACTGTAGCTTCGCCAGGCAATTGTGGTATCTTCTTGATTGTAGAAACACCGCAGCGTTATTACATCATAGTCGAAAGGACCTAAGAAATATCACTGCCATCGTCACCGGACATTGCCTTTTCAGTAGACATGCCGAATGTATGCAAATACCAGCTAACGACTTCTGCAGAAGTTGCAGAGATGAAGAAGAGGAGAAAAGTATTCAGCATTTTTTGTGTGATTGCCCCGACCTCGCAAGAAGAAGGTTCAATGCCTTAGGAGAACCATTCTTGAATGATCTGGAGGAAGCGAGCAGATTACAACTGAGTCGACTCACTAAGGTTATTAACAGCAGTGGCTGGTTTGAATGAGCTGTCAAAATTCTTCTACGGTCTACGTCGCGTTAACCATCAGGATGCTGATGCGGATGGGTTTCGCAAAACACGTGTGGTACCACAAAGGTCCTAATAGGACTACGTGAGACTGTTTGGATAGTGCAAGAGGTCTGCCATTAGTAATGACTAAGCGCCTGGAATCTTTGAACCGTTGCGATAGGGTAAATGTGGGAGAGACGCCGCATATTTTTTAAGATTGTCATAACTTCTATACCTATCGAGATAACATGGAAATAAAAATACAGGTATACTCTTAGGACGTTAACTTTAAAATAAATTTGTAACAAAAGTGATTTTACAAAACAGTATTGAAGCCTACTATGTTTTCTTAACCCTTGTATTTGGTCATTTTTCCCACACAACGTGGGTGAGTCGCCGCATGGTACATGGGAGAGATGGCTTATGAAAAATAACGTTACACCTTTCTTTTAACCTGTTCGACTTTTGCTAAATGCCTTCCACGTCGATTACAAGTGGTTTTGTATACCGAGAAGGTCTCATGTAGCCAATATCCACATCGAACACACTGAATTCAATCAGCACTTGATTTAGTTAAAAAGTATTGTTCAAAACACACATTCATTTGCGCTAATATCACTGGCCTCGTCAGTTGAAGAACAAATTGACATTTCTTCCTCAGACTCAGAAGACGATGATGAATCTTTTTTTTGTTTATGTTTGCATTTATTAATGCGTCATCTCTACCACAATTTCTTGCGGCGTCTATCCCAAATGTATGGGAGAGATGCCAGCATTTTTTTCTGATACTTATAATCCCAGAAATTAAAAACTTGTGGTAACATAACCTTACTTTCCCTAAATCTCCCACAAGTAGAGCGCAAACCAAATTTTATTCGTTAGAACATAATATTTTAATTATATAAAATCACTGTATATATTTTGTAACTTACTTTAACGTTATTTTAACAAACACTTGAAATATTTCTTAGAAAAATCGTTATTTTCTACCGGTGTGATACACTTGTCAAGGTTAACCATCAACTAATCGTAATGTCAGCACAAGAGTCGTTTTACAAAGTAGCAGTGTTGCGAAATGTACACCGCGGCATCTCTCCCACTGCGGCATCTCACCCATATTTACCCTACATTGAGAAGTCCTAATTTTAATTCCCTCTCTCTCTTCTGTCTTTGTTTCTCATGTACCAATGTTGGATGCAAACAAACAGGGTATTCATGAACGAATGGCTTGGTCTATTCTATAACAGGTCTTTGGGTAACACATAATTACAAAAGTATACTGAGTATAACAGTCAAAGGGCACATATAAATTTCTAAACTTCATCTTGTTCCTTGTTAAACTGTTGTTTTGTTGTAATATGTATTGGCTTATTGCTTAATAAATAAAATAAATTAGCATTTTAATTCTTCTGGGCTGGTTGTAATAAAACAGAAACAAAATGCGACTTCTATCTTTAGTTGATCGTTGTTGTTACGAACCGAGTTGAAGAGGAGGAATAATTATAATTTTCCTTAAAAATTCGGTACCACACAGAAGTACAATAATTTAAGATGTTTAAAATTGACATATTGGATAAAATAATTATATTAACACGAGTTTATGAGTTCCTGGCTAAGTATTTGCGACAGGCAGATAAAAACCCTCTGCACAGAAATCGTTTCTGAAGTATTAAAACAATACGTCTCATGGTTATTGATTAAATTATAATTAAACATACCTCTCGCCACAGGCGAAACGGCAATGAAATTAACCAAGGCCGCCCCTGTCCCATGGCCCATGAGCGTGACCCGTTCGGGGTCACCCCCGAAGGCCGGCAGATTCTCTCGTAGCCAATGCAACCCGGCGACAAGATCCATTAGGCCGAAATTCCCTTGAGCGCTTCCCTTCGTGCCTGTCTTGAGGAAACCTATAAAAAAGCGATAATTTAAATAAAAAGGGTGACAAAAGAGTGTAAGTGTGAGATAAATTTCTATAGATAATAAGTTCTCGATTGGTGACAAAAATATTTGTTAATTCAAAAGTTATAAGGTAATCTACTGGGTGTACTTATATTTTAATTTTGAGACATACAAGAACACACAAAATTTTAAAATAGATAAGTAGGAAGGTAATAATTGCTAAAAATTGAGTATTTTGCTGTCTGTAGACTTAAACAGGGTGTCCTAAAAGGTAAGGTCAATAATTTTGGATAAAGTAGATTAGTGTATGTAAAATAAAGTAAGAACTTCATAGAAAATTGTGTCCTATGTCCACTTACTACGAAGCTACAGCCCCGTAAAGGGGGTATTCTAAAGATTTTTTCTAAATATTTTTGAAATCCTTGCAGATACAAGCTTAAAATTTAGATAATTTCATCAACTTTTTACGCAGAATGGAACTGTAATCTTAAAAATGTTGATATTTAAGAAATGTGGCCAGAAATAGGGGATAGTGATGTAACAATAGACATAACTTTTTTTACGCTAACATTTATACATTTTTATGTCAAATTAGAAAAACTTGACATATTTTACGGCAAAAAGGAACTATTGGTAAGACATGATTGGATGCGCCGTTTTTTAGAAGAGTTTATTTAAAAATAATTATCTTGCATTTAAAAAAATCGCTAAATATGTTATTTACTAGTATTAACAAATCCTAAAATTTTATTTAATTTAATATATTGTCCCTGTCCAGGCAATGTATCGTAAGCGATATTTTCGCCAAAGCGGGATTTTGGTGTTGCCAGGATCACTTGAGTAAGCTACGTCGACCCAAAAAAATATCGTATGCTACAATACTCAATAAAACATCAAATTTCTATTTAAAAGTTTGGCAATGTATGCGCCCACAAATCATAAAATATCGCAAGCTCCCATACTATCAACATTATGTCACTTTGTATCCACCAGAGATTTTTAAAATATCGTAAGCTTATGTCGCTTACGTTTTACTTATAGCCAAAGTCCTAAAACCTTTAACCTATTGCATGGATTATAACATCTAAAGTCCCACAACGGTCAATATAAATATTGTATCCGCCCGTCGCTTACGATATTAGGAAAACAATTTACTAATTTTCTAACACAAACAACATCTCAAGCAACATTAAAAATATCTTAAACTCCACGGGATCCCTAAAAGCCTTTTTGAAATATCGTAAGCGACCTTCATTTAACCCAAGTATATTTTTTAGCAATTAGCCCTAAAACCATAAATTATTATCTCTTCTAATCCATAATCCGAAAATAATAAAAAATGTCTTTAAAAAAATAACGAAAAAAACAGTTTTTTGTGTTTCCTCTAAAATTACTCAAATGGCGCATACGATGCTTTGCCTGGACAGGGACAGTCTTTCTCCACAAGTTTATTAGAATAACTAGGCGAACCTAGAATAATTCATAATAATAGGGAACTTTCCAATTTTTTTTTTCAATAATATGATTTAGTTAGGCCTAAAAAAATATTCCCCAATTATCACTACTTAAAAATCAGTAATAACTTGGTAAAAATTCTTTAAAGTTTCGCGCGTGTCAAAAGAATTTCAAACGACCTTTTAAGCGCGCCAAGCGCGCGTCAGGAAGTATGACTTTTCCGTCATCCGTCACCCTGACCGGTGGCCGAGCTACCGAGTTTGCATTTGGATTGCCGTGTGTTATTGTTATTGTATTGTTGTTCTAAGGTGGAATTCCCAACGCCGTTCAATTTATTGCCAACCTATAACCTATTACGTGGATGTCACACACGAATTATACTTCTTGACGTCACGACCCGTTTTTACCCGCTTGGGATAATATACATTTTGGGGCATTTTTAAATCTTGCTTGCGGTCTTTTGGGACGAAATTATGTTGTTATTTTTGATGCCATATGTTTTATGACAATATACTTATAATTTATAGAATTTTTTTCCCATTTAAAATTTTTGTCAAGTTCCCTATTCGAGATGTTTCGAGTGTAGAAACACTCATCATCAGGAAAACAAAGTAAATAGTACAATGTTGATGTTGATAGCAATAGAGAAAATATGTTGTGTGTGTGTTACACTTTTACCATTTCTAAACGAACCAATAGAGGTCGCCACACAAATATTTAAGACACCTATTCTTATCATTTGAGCAACATATTTCTAATTAAAACCCTTTTCTTTCTATTTTGTAAGGATTGTATTGGTTTTATCTTGTATTTCTAGTGATTTTTAGTTTTTTAAGCAATTTTGAACCTTAATTGAGCTTTTCATCTTTATAACATTTAATTTTTTAGCATACTTGAAGGTTTTTTTAATTTAACCGCCAAAACACTTGTCATTTGTTCTCCTTTTACAATGTCAAATTCATTTTCCTTCTGACACGTGCTGCTTGCAGTTGAACTTCTTTAACAAAAAAATGTTATTTTTCTAAGATGTTCTAGTAAAACTAAATTTTTTTAAATCTAATAATTTTGCACACAACGTGTATCTTTTGACTATTGCCGGGGTAACTGGGCCATAACAAGCCTGGTACCATAAGAGCATTTTACTTCAAGCTAAATGGTAAGCCAATCTACCTCATTTTATTAAATTTCATTTGCTACATTTCCTTTTTTTTTATCTTTTACAGATGCTTTGACTTTTACGAAAACCAAATTTTTCTTTCCCTCTCATTTCACTACTTTTACATGTCTCCGACAAAGTTTAATGAAACTTAAGATTTTTCACTACTTATACCTAAACAATTTTCACAAAGTCTGTTGAAACTTTCTAATTTCCCTTTTGCTCTCTTCACTTTTCTGCCAGCCTTTGCACTAGCCCTTGACTTTCCAGTATGCTGGAGTCTTGTCGATCTTCTGACTATTAATTTTTTATACCTCGTGTTTGAAAGCTCCATTACGGCTCCATCCCACTAATATTTTCTCTATTGCTAACAACATCAGCATTGTCCGATAAGTTTAAGCATTTCTTTTCTCAAGAAATAAAATTGTATAGTCCGGACTAACATTTGATCCGTTCCTGTCCCGCTCCCGCAATCCGCGTACTGGTTTGAGCAGTCCTTAAATATTTACTATCTGTTTTAAAAATTAAGCCTTGATGCCTATGCAAATGAATACTCAGCTCATTCCCGAATTTTTAGCTTTTTATTACTTTCCACACCGTATTCATAAAAGCTTTGAAAAATCCCTATAACAGCCACGCAGGCATAAACTTTTTGCATTTTCGTTCACGATCCGGGTCGCTGTAACATTGGCGTCAATCCATGAGATGTGGCAAGTCAAGCCAGCGTCAATTTGGATAAAAGTAAAGTTTGCAATAAAATTTTGTATTACAATTTTGTAGTTTGTACTTTGTAGACAATTTAGCCTAAAACTGTTTAGAGGAGAAAGATCAGGAAACTACAGCTTCGTGTACGTACATTAAGAGGAAAAACATAAAATACGTTTTTACAGCTTTAAATGGTTCTTTTTAAAAATTTATTATACGTAATTGGTCCGCTGTGCACTTGCCCAAATTGAGTATCCGATACCGGCTATAGTAAAAGTTTTGAATACTCTCGCAATATGAAGGCAAAGTCACGTCACGTCACGTTGCTATATTTAATTTTTATAAGTTGGCATGAATTTCAGGACCAGACTTGAAATTATACAAGCAAACAATTGATGCAATAGTCTCATCGGTTTTACCGCTTTAATATTGCAAAATAATAATAATAATTTATTTTGAACATTTTGTTTAATAAATATTATAATTTAAGGTAGCTAATAATAAACATGAGTTTGTATATGGTTTAAAGATAAAGTGTCAAAATTGATTTAAAAAGATTATACCTATAGGTAAACTACAATACCTACAATTCAACATAAACTAATTGAATTCAGTCAGATATTACATTTACTGTCAAGGAAATCCCCATAATATATTATGACTTACGTAAGGTACGTAGACCCAAATTTGGTTTTTATAGAATTTGTTGGCTATGATATGGTTACATTTCTAAACTTGTATGTGTGCTAAAATAAAGTTAAAAGCTTCAATATAGCCAGGGATCTAAATTTTTCTGTCAATGGAAACCCTACTTTAACAGTTTTTAACTTACGTAACGTACGTAGACCCAAAAGTGGTTTTTATGGAATTTGTTCGTTAAAATGCAATTTATTGATACGGCTACATTTCTAAACTTGTATGTAGGCTAACTTAATGTTAAAAACTTTATTTTATTGCCATACAAACAATAATAATAGTAATATCTAATAATAATTAATTGCATGTTATGTAAAGTACGTAGACCCAGAAAATAGAATTTATTACATATTAATATGGTTACCTTTTACAACTACTATATTATAGGCTAACATAATGTTAAATAGTTTATTTCAACCTTAGTATTGCCAAACAATAATAATAATAATAATAATAATAATAATAATAATAATAATAATAATAATAATAATAATAATAATAACAATAGTAAAAATAATTCCTTCGAAATCAAATAGCTGATTTTAAAAACGTAATTAAATGTAACAAAAAGCATAAAAACACAAATCATAATTCGGTGTTTGGGCTTATTACGGTCCACTACTAATCTGGGGATATCATTATGTCCCAATATCAGCTGATCGATGACAAATTTCTGCTGTCATCTGTTTTAAAACGAGAGAGTTCGTGCCGTTTTCTATACCTGGCCGCGGGGTATAATATTTTATATTGAAGCTTCCACACTAATCCGGACGGAAAACCGGCAGACGACAGTCGGTTTGCTGCCGGCCGAAGCCACTGTTCTTCCGGCGACCGGGTGCCGGTTGACGGCAGTTTTACTGTAATGAGACATTGAATTAAATTGAAGAGTTTATATATATTTACAAAACATACTTAAGCACAACACCAGAGACACAGTATCAAAAATTGAAAGGCCAATATACATTATAGACATCAATTATTATTAACAATAACAATAAAACAAAGTAGGTACAACAAAGTTGAAAGTATGTATTGTAAGAAACTAAGTAAAACAAAAACATTACTAGACTTAAGCAAATGTGTAAAATGACCGCCATCTTGCACAATACATACTGTCACGAAGGGTAGTTTTTTACGATTCCCAGTGGCCGACGCCTGGGTTCCCCCCGCTCTATGACGCCAATGGCTAGGCGAGAGTGGGGAACCCGGTACGACGACCGCTTGGAGCGGCACCGGGGTCGGCAGCAGCTATCACGATTCTCGCAGCGAAGCGGGCACGTCGCCCATCTATTTGCTGAGCCGCCAAATTTACGCGACGACACTTTCCCCCAACACCGAAGTAGAAGGTATTAAATTAAAAGGTACGACTGGGTATTTTATGTATTATTTGATTGTTTCTATAGTTGTTGTGTAATAAATAAGTTATGTAAGCATGGTGTACTGCCTTTCAATCAAGGACTCGGTGCCCTCGTGACAATTTGGTGGAGGCTCCTAGCTTGATTATGAGGTCGGTATTTTTCTTTGAACAGTGCTAATTTAAAAGTTTTTAATTGTGCTATGCAAGCTTCATTATTTTCTCGGCAAAATTTTTAAATTTATTGGGGAATAAAAGTGTAAAAATTGATCGTTTCATATTGGTATGCAGAAAGATAAGAGTTCAAGGTGACACAAAAAAGTGTTTTGCAGATTTTTTATTTTAAGCTGATCGTTCGCATTGACCTTTTTTTACGAATTCCTGTGCGAAGCAAACTGTTCTCTGATATTTTTGCGGAAAATTATTGATTTTATTTTGCATTTTTGCTGAAATTATTAGTGTTTTATGATGAATATGGTTGCTAGTACGAGTTGTTTTTTCCGATTTGCTTTAATTTTGGAAAATAATTATTAATATAAAACTGTAAATGATTTTTAAGCAGGATTTTATGAAATTTTATTGATTATTTGGATATTTAGTTTTTGAAATTGAAGTTTTTTTTAAAAGATATGGTTTTCGGTGTGCAACGCTTGCTAGTAACTGCATAATTTTGGTATAATTAAAGCCGTACCTTCTATTTTTTTTGGGTTGTACTGGTAATTTTGCTTTTTAAATTTACATAAACGAAATTTTTGGTGAAAAATTACCACAAAATTTTCCTGGTTTGGTTTGAGTAAATTTTATATTTTTTTTATCGTAATTATTTTTTGTTAATTAAGATACGCGTATCAAAATGTGCATTTTTCTCGTTAAACGGATAAATTAATGGTTTTAAGAAGTCACGCGAAAAAGACAGACAATCAAAACGAGATAGCAATTCAGGTGCAGCCTGCTTCCAGTCAAAACCGTGCCTTTTCAACACCAAATAAAACCAACGCTAGGCGATCTTTAGTCTTTAACGAATCATTCGAACTTTTGGAATCCACAATCAAACCGAATAGTAGTAACAATAGTTCTGCAGACAGCGCAGCTTCACAGAACGAGAAAATTTTGAAAAATTCACCTGATAAAAATTTAGAAAACCAAAGTACACCAAAAATGACGCAGTTTAACGCAACTTTAGGTAATTTATTAAATCCCGACAGGAAACCCATTGCGCCTCAATTTATACCACCACGCTATTTTAATCCCGATTGCGACGATTTACCCAATTTTTTGCACAATTATGAACAAACGGCTATTTTTAATAATTGGGACGAAAATTTTAAACTATGTTATTTATCGCATTATTTGTTGGGTCAAGCGCAAACGTGGCTACAAATTTATGCGGTTCGTAATCCAAATGCCGATTGGAAAACGACGATTGCAGCGTTACAAGCAGAATTTTCTTTTTCATCATACGTGAATGAAGCAAAATTGAAGTTAAGGTACAGGCGACAACAACCAGGCGAAAATGTTATGGTGTATTTACGAGAAATCTTGCGGCTTTGTGATTTTGTGGACCCGAAAATGAACGACGAGGTACGAAGAGAGCATTTTGAACAGGGCCTTCTTCCAACGTATGCATACCAGGTTAAGCTGAAACAGCCACAAAATTTCGAAGAGGTGCAAAAATTAATTAAAACCATAAATGATGCAGAGAACGAAATTAGCCAAGCAACGAAGGTTTTTGCACAGCTTTCCATGACACAGAGCAGCCAAAAAGAAGACGAAACTGAGCAGCTAACAAAACCAGGGATAATGGAAGAAATCACACAAGTCATAAAGAACGAAATTGAAAAGGCAATGCATAGCAGACCGAACAGAGACAGCAACGCGCAAGCGCGCACAGTAACAAGCCGTCCAGTCTGTTTTCAGTGTGGAAAACCAGGCCATAAAGCAAGAGTATGCTACAAAAATCCGCAAAACCAAAACAGAACCCGCTACAATGGACAAAGAAACCGAAATTTTCAGCAAACATGGTCGTCACAACAAACCGGTCACCAACGAAATTCGGAAAACTCGAACGGGCGGTATTAACACAAATCAGTACTGCCCCAAAACACGAAGAAACAGATGTTCTTACCTTAGCCGGAAGTTTGAACGACAAAATTATTGAAATTATAGTGGATACGGCTTCAGTAAAAAATATTGTAGATAGTAAATTTGTAAATAGAGAAAAAATAAAGTTTTGCGACAATATGCCTTTTATTAAAGTAGCAAACAGCTCATTGATAAGAATTTTGGGAATTACAGAAATAAATGTGTGTTTTAATGATTATACCTTTTCCTTACAAGCATTGGTGTTGGAAAACCTACCAAAACCATTGTTATTGGATTTAGAATTTTTGAAAGCCCATGAAGCGACTATTAACCTAAAAACGAATAGTTTAACCCTGATAACCCAAAATAATGAAATTATAGAGTTACCCATGAACCAAAAAGTTGGTATTAGTACGGAAGAAACGACAAGTAATAGTATGGATAGTATTGTAAATAATGTAAATAGTAATAGTAGCATAGACAGTTTTATGGAAGATTTCAGCGAATTTGATATCGAGTTAGAAAACGAAACAAAAAATTGTAAAATTACGTTGTGTAATGACATTTTAATTAAAAAAGACTTAGTAAAGTGCGAAATTAATAATTTAAAAAACAATGGTGACGATAAAATAAACTATGTTCCAAATTATGAATTTTTGTTAAAAAATGGACTTAAAATTAATAAAATTTATAGTGAAAACTCAACTTTTTATGCAGAACTGAAAAACTATAGACTTAATACTAAAAAACTTTTTGCTGGTACGTGTATCGCGCATAATTTGGGAAGTAGACATTTAAATAATGATAGTGATTTTGAACAATTTGAAACTTTAATGACTTTAGAAAACAATAACCCGGATGAAACGTACAATGTAAATAAAAATTTAAGTGAAAATGACTTTCAAAGTGTAAGCAGCTTGGTATATGATTTTGGAGATATTTTTGCTTGGAGTATGAAGGACCTTGGAAGAACACACTTGGTGAAACATCGTATAGACACAACAGACGACATTCCAGTAGTTTCCAGGCCATACAGGGTGCCTCACAAGGAAAGAAAAATTATTAACGAACAAGTAGAAGAGATGCTGACAAATGAAATTATACGAAAATCTTCAAGTCCTTATTCCAGTCCAGTAGTACTAGTGCCTAAGAAAGATGAAGCCATGAGATTTTGCGTAAACTACAAAAAATTAAACGCAAAAACTGTCAAAAATGTGTACCCGTTACCAGTCATAGATGACATTTTGACATATTTGGGAGAAGCACAATACTTTTCAACATTGGACATGTTTTCTGGGTACTGGCAAGTGGAAATTGAAGAAAAAGATAAGCATAAAACAGCATTCGTAACAACAGATGGATTATTCGAGTTTAATCGACTAAGTTTCGGACTTTCGACAGCACCAGGGTCTTTTCAGCAATTGGCAGACGCAATTTTGGGTGATTTAAAGTGGAATGGAGCTATGACATACCTAGATGACATTTTAGTATACGGAAAGTATCTGGAAGAACACAACAAAAACCTTAAAAAAGTACTGTTAAAACTGAAAGCTACAGGCCTTAAACTAAAACCATCTAAGTGCCAATTTGCTTATAAACAAATAACAGTGCTAGGTCATACTATCAGTGATCAAGGTATTTTGCCAGATTCTTCAAAATTAGAAGCAGTGGAAAAATTTGCAACACCTATAAACAAAAAATCACTCCAAAGTTTTCTTGGCCTTGCAAATTATTACAGAAAATTTGTTGAAAAATTCAGTGTGATTGCCAGACCGTTGTATAATCTGCTAAAGAAAGGAACACCGTTTTTATGGAAATCAGAGCAAGAAAATGCGTTCCAGACAATCAAACAGAAGTTAATTTCACCACCAGTTTTGACACACTACCTGCCAGAAGCCGAAAAAGAACTTCACGTCGATGCATCAGACTTTGGAATCTCAGCGATACTTCTACAAAAAGTACAAGATGAAATGCACCCAATTTGTTACATTTCCAGAACGCTGACTAAAGCAGAAAGAAACTATGGTGTAGGAGAAAAAGAAGGTCTCGCTATAGTATGGAGTTTGACGTATCTTAGAAGCTACATTTGGGGTCAGCATATAAAAATTTTTTCAGATCATCAACCACTATGTTATTTGCAGAGTATAAAAAATGTTACAGGAAGACTAGCTAGATGGAGTTGCAAACTGCAAGAATTTGATTATGAAATAATTCATAAGACAGGCAAATGTAACCAAGACGCAGACTGTCTAACTAGACAACCATGTTTCGAAGCTACAAGCACAGACGAAGATAGCGCCAATGAGATACCTACTTTTTTGCTACCGTTAGTGGATATCACAGAATTTCAAGAAGAGGATCCAGTGGTTTCAGACTTGTTACAGGCTGTCCAAAACCCAAATTATGGTAATTCACATCTACAACGCCGTGCTAAAAACTTCAAGACCATAGATGGTGTTCTATACAAAAAATCAGTGATACCACACGAACCGGACAAACTAGTAATTCCACAAGGACTCAAAGCTCAACTTATGAACCAGCTACATTGTGAGCCTTTATCAGGACACCTGGGATTCGCTAGAACGTACGACAGGGTGAATAAACGATATTATTGGGACAAAATGCATATAGACATCAAAAAGTTCATTAGAGGATGTCCATTGTCCAGACTGTCAAATAAGAAAAGGTCCAAATAACGAAAAACCACCAGGTGACTTGCAGCCAATAAAAATCGACGATTTGCAACCCTTTGAAATGATAGGAATCGATATACTAGGACCGCTTACAAAAACAAAAGAAAATAACAACAATATAGTTGTTTGTACAGATTATGTAACACGGTTTGCGATAACGAAAGCCATGCCAAGTGCAAAAGCCGAAGAAATAGCAGCATTTTTAGTGGACTTTGTAATAAGTATACACGGTGTGCCAAGAAAAATATTGAGCGACAGAGGTCAGGTCTTCAGATCAGAAATGGTGAGACAAATGGTACAGAACATGGGAGCAGAAAATATATACACCACTTCGTATCATCCGCAAACAAATGGTTTAACAGAACGTTTCAATCGAACGCTAGCAGACATGCTTAGTCTATATGTATCAACAGCGCAGGACGACTGGGACAAGTACTTACCGCTAGTTACGTTTGCATATAATACTAGTAAACAAGACACGACGCAGTTTTCACCATTTTATTTAGTTTTTGGAAGAAACCCTAACCTCATTCCTGACGCAATGTTTTTGAAATCGACAACTTTGGTACTACCAAATCCAGATATAGCAGCACACAGGGAACAAGCAAAAAGAAATATTGCACAAAAACAGATAAAGGACAAAACCAGATATGACGATAAACACAAGGAAGTGACGTATGAAACAGGAAATAAAGTCAAATTAAGGGTGTATATAAGAAAAAAGGGAAAAAGTGACAAGTTACAATGTAAATACCATGGACCATTTGTAATAGTAAGAAAAGTATCACCCGTCAATTATGTAATACAAAGAGGAGAAGGTGCAAGAGCAAAACAAGAAACAGTGCACGTCAGCAGATTAGCCCCATATTACGAACCATATAATTTTTCTAATTAATTAGAACAATGCATTATAGTAATTTCAAGTTATTTTAGTATACCACTATGAAAATGCGGTAGTAAATAAAGTTTTTTTTTGTTGTTTTCCCCCAATAAGTAAAGAAATATAAGGTAATAGTCAAGGTAAAAAGGATAAAATTTAAATGTGTAATGTTTTCGAAAGGTAAAAAAATATTAGGGATCGTGAGCAGCTGCACGAGGCTCTGAAGCAGTTGGGTTTTGGCTAGAGCGCATATCTGATCAACATGTTACGTAAGGTCAATTTTCAACTGTCGTGTCGCGTCTTATATGTAATATGTGTTTGGAAGTAAGGAAAAATTTTTTTTTTTCCAGTAAGGGTGGGGGGAAAAACAAGAGAAGTAATGAGCTAAAATTTAAAAGAAAAATTTTAAAGTAATAAAGAGCGCATTGTTCGGAGAAAATGGTTCGGCCATGATTGAGCGGTGGCCAGAGTTGCCAAATGTGTAGGGGGCAAACTGACTTTTCTTTTTTGTTACGTAAATAGTGTGTCGTCCTAAAGTGTTTGTCTAAGTTAGTGTCTAATCCTTGTTTTTTGTCTTTTCATGTCAAATGCCAACTAAGGGCGAGGACAAAACAACCCCAGTCAGACAGCAGGCGACCGGAGGCGAGTGGACCCCCAAGGGCAGCCATCCACCCCGGAGTCCAGGAACTGTCACCCTCGCCACAACGGAAGCCTGATGTCAGAACAACATCAGCCAGACTGAGGGCCAACATGACGTCGGCATTACGGGACAGGGATGAGAGGGACAAATGAAGACAACACACGGACGAGGACAAAGACAATGGAAAGAAGAGAGAAGAAAGAAAACTAATTTTTTTTAAATTTTTTGATTGAAATGAATTTTTTTGGTATGGTTAAACCCAGTGTGTTTTATTGTATATTTTTGTAAATATGGTTTTATTCTTGTACAAAAACCCGTTGGGTTTTTGTTTCCGTGGGGGGGGAAAGTGTCACGAAGGGTAGTTTTTTACGCTTCCCAGCGGCCGACGCCTGGGTTCCCCCCGCTCTATGACGCCAATGGCTAGGCGAGAGTGGGGAACCCGGTACGACGACCGCTTGGAGCGGCACCGGGGTCGGCAGCAGCTATCACGATTCTCGCAGCGAAGCGGGCACGTCGCCCATCTATTTGCTGAGCCGCCAAATTTACGCGGCGACACTTTCCCCCAACACCGAAGTAGAAGGTATTAAATTAAAAGGTAAGACTGGGTATTTTATGTATTATTTGATTGTTTCTATAGTTGTTGTGTAATAAATAAGTTATGTAAGCATGATGTACTGCCTTTCAATCAAGGACTCGGTGCCCTCGTGACAATACTTTCAACTTTGTTGTACTTTGTTTTATTTTTATTGTTAATAATAATTTATGTATGCAGGTAATTGTAAATATTTTCTTCTGGCAAAACAGCTCATTCAACAAAAAATATTATAGAGGTAAAATAGCTTCCAAATACATCCAGACACTCTACAAAAATGTCTGGGTTGTCATAACGCCGTTTATATAAAAAATGAGGAGAAATGTTGACGTATTATACCACTTTTATAACACTTCCACTTATTTACAGCCGGTGACTATACTACTAGAAAACGTCATTTTATAATATTAGTCTACATACTAAAAATCATTAAAATCGATTAGCAGGTTTTCACGTAATTTAGGAAAAACCAATATTTTTACAAATTTTTGACGCCCTCTACCGGCTAAACGAGACAATTTTGGATATAACTAAGTCGGCTTAGATCGACCTATTTTGACGTCAGGAGTCTGTCGTCTAACGTTGTACACGTATTTTCCGGACACCCTGTATATTTACTGTAATTCCTGGCAAGGACGATTAAAGCGCCATGATTTGGAGTAGACGGTTGCTGGTTCGAATTTTGTCGGTGGTAAACTTTAAAAAAAAAGTTGGTAAATAATATTATGAAATCAGTATTAGAAGGTGGGTGTGTTGTTTATTGTTATATTTTTTTACCATAAAAATTTGAAAAAAACAAAATGCTTGTGGTATTTAACGAGGGGTGCAATGCTTTATCCGAGGTTTTTCCTGTTTGTGCATGGTTTGGATTAGCTAATAACAGCGCTGCATTAGTGCAATATATGCGTGCGATCCGCTGTCACCGCGTATGTTTTGAATTATAGCATTTCCCTCAGTATATTTTAAGGAAACCAATAGCTAGATCATTTGGTGGTCGTGTCGGAATTGCGAAACGCGATACAGGATTAAAACAAATTTTTATATCCTCCGTTTCGACTTGTCAGTACAATCAGTTTGTTATTTGTTTGCAATGTACGGGTATAGAAGAAGAAAATTAATTCCTTTTGAATTTTATTACCACTTTTTAATCTGTATTCGTCTAAGCACTTAAAATGTCCTCGTCTTCATCCATGGTTTTTAATTTTTAAAAATCTTTTACATTCCTAGTATAAGTGGCACTTTGGCCCTTCGGTGCTGATGATGGTACTTTCTAGTACCGAAACATGTACACCACATTAATATGACTTTTTTTAATATATTTGTGGAGACGACTGTGGGTTTTATCCTATATCTCTACAGCTCCACTTTGAGATAATGGCCTACTTCCGTAAAATTAAAACAAATTAATCAAGTTAACCCAGGATAACACACCGACATAACCTAACATCCAATACACAACAATAACTAAATTATTATAGAAATATATTTTAGAGTTAATATTTCGACAAGGAAAACCTTATTACAAACAGCCGCCATTTGGTATCTGGTAGCGGTAGCAAAGACGAAGGACTAACCCGATTGGTACTAGTCGACGAGACAAGCTAAAGCACATAAAAATCTTCTAATCGCGGCGTGATTTGAGAACTGGCCAAGGCCCGAAATCCCAATGAGCCAGTAAGAGAAGGTTATATATTTTATCTCTCTCTGTGTTTTATGCGACAGTCTGGCCAGACCTAGGCATATGAAATTTTTTCGGCACGGCGAAGCGCCAGGATGTTTTCGCGAAGCCAGGACGTTTTTGCATCGTTAGCCGTTTAGGCATTAACGTCTTAAATTTTAAAATATTCACGAACAGAATTAAGCGTCGGGAGATAAAAGAATCATTATGAGTATGAATAAATAGTTTGGTGTACGAGTTGGTATAGTAAACGGCACGAATTCTCTCGTTTTAAAACATATGACAGTAGAAATTTGTGATCGATCAGCTGATATTGGGACATAATAATATTTTCAGACTAGTAGTGGATCGTAATAAGCCCAAACACCGAGTTATGAATTGCGTTTTTGTGCTTTTTGTTACATTTTCAAAATATTTAGCAGTTATGGTGCCTTTTATTTGTACTTTCATTGAATTTTATTTAGATACTTTTGTGTGGCCTGTAAGTACCTACAATTATTATTCATTTGACCAAAAATTTACAGGTTACAATTTTTTTATTCTTTTCCTTAAGGGATCATAATTATGCACCTCCTTAAGGGATCATAATTATGCACATTAGTTGATTTCATCGATAAGTAATAAGTTTTTTCTACTACTTACTTGAGAAATCGTCATTATTTACTTCATTCCGTTATCGAAAAGTAACATTTCTTCACCTACGTTAATAATAATAATAAAAAATTTCCTAGGTCAATAATGAAAAACAGCTGTTCAATGAGGTTGTTGCAGACAATTTTATAACTTAACTCACCGTTTCTTTAACATATTATTGATTTTGAGCCTTTTTTGACCATTTTAAACAAAGAAATTCTGGAAAACAGGATTAAATTATTAATAAAATAGGACTTTTTATTATAATTTTATGTAAATACCGATGATTTTTTGGGTTTATAGGAACGGTTTTTTGTTTTAAAAATGCTGTCAGTTTAAAAAATTTCGAAATGTCGATATTGTCTTTTATTGAAAGAGTCGACTTAAGCATAGAATAGTGTGCCCACAATGTGGACACTTTTTTGTTATCGGCTTTTTCTTGAAAATATGCTAATAACACATTTTCTGATATTTTACCAGCTTTTTTTTTACACACCAGTCCATTAATTGTGCGTATGCATTCAAGTATAGTTTCTAAGATTTCTCTGGTAACAGATCGCACTGTGCGCTATTTGCCGCCTCTCTAAGCTCGGGTGGGGTACAAATTTCCAATTCTTCACTCTCAGTTTCAGACATTTTATAATTTTAACTTTATATTATTATCTAACCCGAATATTTTCTACATACTGACAGAAGATCGCATTTGACAAGTAAAATCCTAAGTGACTTGATTTTCAAATTTTTTAAAAAATTAGGTGAAAATGGGTAACAAAGATTTAAACGAATTAAAATATGTAATATTTTATTGTTAGTAGTAGAAAAAATTCTATATATACCGCAGTTGAGAAGGCTATTATATACCTCGCACATTATATCCCTCGGCGCTTCGCGCCTCAATATATAAAAGCGCTCGCTATATAATAGCTCACTTCTCAACCTAAGTATATAATGTACTATTATTTCATCTGAACGCCGTTTTTGTGGAAAAGTTAGTTTGTGAAATTTTTGTTCTTAAAATGTTGTATGTTCGTAAACGTTAGGTTTCTAATGTATAATTTTTTGCATTTTGCATTATCTAGGTATCCTTTTTTGTCTCAAGAAAAATTAATAGAAATTATTTCTCTGACTTAGGTAGGAAAGGGAGAGTTGGGCAAAACCTGGTAGGTTAATAAAACCGGGTACCGCCTAGTTCTGCCAAATGTCTGTTGCCATCTATCGGATTGATACCCGATTTTGTCCAACTCTCCCCTACCTACACTCCTGGCACTACCGTATAGTCTTAAAAAATAAAATTCCATAATATTATTAACCTTTAAAAATTTTTGATTTCGAAGGAAATAATTTTATTATTGTTATTATTATTATTATTATTATTATTATTATTATTATTATTATTATTATTATTATTATTATTATTATTATTAATATTATTATTATTATTATTATTATTATTATTATTATTATTATTATTTGGCAATAGTAAGGTTGAAATTAACTATTTAAAATTATGTTAGCCTATACAGGGTGTTTCATTAAGGTCGAATAGCGGCCATATCTCGGAAACTATTGGGCATAGAAATTCAGGAAAAAATATTAATAACTAAAGTGGCCATGAGAAAATCCTGGAAATAATTTTTAAGTTCCGCATTTTGCCGCAAGGGGGCGCAATTGAAAAGTAAATTTTAACATTTTAGATATCTCCGAAAATTGCACGTTAAGGTATATTTTTAATAACACCATTAAAAAGATTGGACCATTTTGCATAATTTTGGTCCCATGCTTGTTGGCGTACCGACTTTAGTAAGAGTGGGGGAAGCTGTTGAAAGTGTAATAATTTAAATCGCTGTAACTTATAAACCACTTATCCGATTTTAGCAAACTAAAACTTGTTTGGAAGAGAAATGTATGAACTTTCACCAATCGTATTTAGTTGTCCATAATAGTTCTAAAAAAAATGCTAGAGGGCGCAATTTGCAATAACAATAAATTTTTTGATTTTACTCCGAAAAAATAAATCATACTGTATAATTATGATACCACAATCGAAAAGTAGATGAAATTTGCTAGAAAAAATATTAAAACCGCAGTTCGATATCTCTGTTCGTTTCAGTGTTATTGCAAAAACAATAATTTTTAATACAAATTGCGCCCTCTAGCAATTTTATTAGAAACTATCGTATACTATTAGATACGACAATAATTGAGGGTACTTCCAAACAAGCTTAAATTTAGTAAAATCGGATAAGTCGTTTAGAAGTTACAGCGATTTGAATGTTTACACTTTCACTTGATAAGAGTGGGAAAAGCTATTGAAAGTGTAAACATTAAAATCGCTGTAACTTCTAAACGACTTATCCGATTTTACTAAATTTAAGCTTGTTTGGAAGAACCTTCAGTTGTCGTATCTAATGGTACACGATAGTTTCTAATAAAATTGCTAGAGGGCGCAATTTGTTTTAAAAATTATTGTTTTAGCAATAACACTGAAACGAACAGAGATATCGAACTGCTTAAATATTTTTTCTAGCAAATTTCATCTACTTTTCGATTATGGTATCATAATTATACCGTATGATTTGAATTTTCGGGATAAAATCAAAAAAACTATTATTATTACAAATTGCGCCCTCTAGCAATTTTATCGAGAACTAGTATGGACAACTAAATACGATTGGTGAAAGTGCATACATTTCTCTTCTAAACAGTCTTGAGTTTGCTAAAATCGGATAAGTGGTTTATAAGTTACAGCGATTTAAATGATTACACTTTCAACAGCTTCCCCCACTCTTACTAAAGTCGGTACGCCAACAAGCACGGGACCAAAATTATGCAAAATTGTCCAAGCTTTTTAACGGTGTTATTAGAAATATACCTTAACGTGCAATTTTCGGAGATATCTAAAATGTTAAAATTTACTTTTCAATTGCGCCCCCTTGCGGCAAAATGCGGAACTTAAAAATTATTTCTAGGATTTTCTCATAGCCACTTTAGTTATTAATTTTTTTTTCCTGAATTTCTATGCCCAATAGTTTCCGAGATATGGCCGCTCTTCGACCTTAATGAAACACCCTGTATAGTAGTTTAAAAGATAACTATATTAATATGTAATAGGATAACGAACAAATATATAATTCTATTTTCTGGATCTACGTACCTTACATAAGTGAAATTATTATTAGATATTACTATTATTATTGTTTGTATGACAATAAAATAAAGTTTTAAACATTAAGTTAGCCTACATACAAGTTTAGAATAGAAATGTAGCCGTATCAATAAATTGCATTTTAACGAGTAAATTCTATAAACACCATTTTTGAGTCTACGTAAGTATCTTACGTAAGTCAAAAAATGTTAATCAAAATTACGAGATGAAGAAAGTCAAAACTATGTCTAACTTCATAAAATGGACGTGCCTGCCTACCATTTGACGTACCTACATAATATCCCGAAAAATTATTTATAATTCCGAGTTTCTCTCGGGGTTTATTGGTACTCTAACGCAGTCTAACCAATTAATTCCCAGCTAAAAATGAATTTCAATACATTGATTGAAATCTTAAACTAACATTATATTTTAAAGGGAAATTATATTTAACAGCTGTATCTCGGAAACGAATCGTTTGCGGATCCATGTTTATACACATTTTTTTCACTATTTTTTTGGATATACCTATAGAGAATCCTTCTCTTATTATAATTTAATATATTTAAATATGTTTTTGTAACAACCTGTACTTTTAAATATAGTTTTGGGAAATAACCTAATAAACAAAAAATTCACAAAATAATTTATAAAAATGTTTTATTAATAGATATGTATTTCGGATAAATATTCTGCAGGTTGGTGAAATTGGTTGCAGATTTGGATAAGTATAGTAGTAGGATGGAATGTAGCATTTGTTTTTAAATCCAAATTGGTATTTTTTGCTGCACGTGTTCTTTCATGTATTTTTAAGGTCCTCCATTTGCTTTCTCAAATTCAAAGTACTCACAGAGATTGAGCACAAATTGTCGGGCTTGTGTCTTGAGAGTTTTGCATTCTCTATTATCTAAAAGAAATTGACAAACAAATGTTAATACATTTTGTACTATTTTTAAAGCTTAAAATCTAGAAAAGTTTGGTGTTTTATTGACTATTAAAATCGCAAAAGTGAAATTTTTGACATCCTTTCATTTATGGGAATTAAGCCACTGCCTTAAACTTTTCAAAGAACTTTCACGGTTAGAATATTTAAAAAAAATAAATTATTATAAAAATCCATAAATACTTACCGCCAAAACAGATGGTGGGTATAATTAGCTCTAAAAAGAACTATTTTTAGAAAAAGGAACAGTTTTAAGGCACACAAATTTACAAAATACGAATTAGATTGGCAGATCAAAACAAGGTTGACAATGACGTTCTAAAATACAACGGTAGTCAACTAAACAAATAAAAAAAAGTAATTAATTGACGTTTATAGTTTTATTCTTGTCTAGCACGTTATATTATTGCGGAATCTTGGAGACGTTCTTTTATGCTTTTATTCAAACTTGTTACTGTAATAAATAAGGATGCAGAGTTATTAATCACGTTGAGTCCTGATCGTTGATTGATGACGCACGGGAAAAGATCCACTGGTGGCGACTTTACCTATTGAGTCCTATTTAAAGTTGCGTTTCAGTTAATTTAGTATTTTCAAGGTTTGGATAGTTATAATATTATATAGTTTTTAAATCTATTTTGACAATTATTTATCTTTAAACGATATAAAAACTCATGTTTATTATTACCTATCTTAAATTTTAATATTTATAAAATACAACTTTCAAAAGAAATTATTATTATTATTATTTGGCAATATTAAAGCGGTAGAACTGATGAGACTACTGTATCAATTGTTTTGAAAGGTATCACATGTATAATTATTTTTAATCTTGGTCCTGGAATTCATACCAACCTATCAAAATTAAATATACCAAAATTGACAGAGTGTCCCGTGACTTTGCCTCCATCTTGCAAGATTATTTAAAATTTTTACTATAGATAGGTAGAGTCATGGTACTATACATGTGTACGAGCAGCCACTGATAGCCGGTACCGTATAACCGGTTCCGGCAAGTGTGCAGCGGGTCTTTAACTTTGCAATGAAGAAACATGTTTATAAACAAAAAACATTATTGCCTTATATACCGTCAGCCTATCATGCATTTTATACTCAACTTAATGCAACTGTTGATGCTTTAGATGAAGAGGTTGAAATTTTAAATGAGTAATATTGCATTTTTTCAGTTATTTTTATTATCAGTTTAGTTTAACCAAAAACATGTTAAGCCACATTTTTTCAAAATAAATTCCATTTTTTTGTAAAAAAAATGTTTTTTTTTAAATAATAGTTGAAAATATATTTGACAAAATTTGAAATATACCTATTCATTAAATCCAATTTTTACAGCTTTTTTGAAAACTTTAAACTGTAATATCTTAACTTTTTGATTTTAAGGCTTACCATTGTATTGCCCTAAGCTCTTCAATTTAAAACATATCTCCTTCTCAGTATAAACAACTATTCAGACAGCTTTGACTATTAAAATAAAATCCCAGACGTCTGCCGGAACGTTTTGTTTACGGTTCTGTCGACGAAAACAAATAACGATCGTGGAAAACAAATAAAATGCATTGTGATTTTGTATTTCATATTTATAGTTCCAGGGCAAATTACACCCTTTTTTTACTTTTTCTGTTCGTAAAATTTAAAAAAAAACGTAATTTCAGCCAGACAATGTGACATCGTCAATTAGGGCAGATGCGTGATCTTTTGTCCATAGTTAAACAAATGTGAAGTAAGCTCTTTCAATATCTTTCAGCCATGATACCATTAGTGCCGTTCATAGGCGTAGTTAGGGGGGTACTTGGGGGTGCTAGGCACCCCCCAAATCTAAATTAGCACCCCCAAAGAAAATTTACAATATATAGACTAATTTTAGAACTAACCGATTTTTATAATATACATTATATTATTATCTAATGAATTTTTCATATTAATATTTCAAGCATTCAAATTCTGGTACAAATTCAAGTATATTTAGGTAGTTGCGAATTCTGTTTAAAATTTTTCGCCGTGTACCGTGTAGTTCACGCCCAGTTTACTTGTCAGAGCGGGTCTATGATCATAAAAATCTCGTAAAATACGAGAGCGGCATAATAGCTTGTGTATGTCATGTTCTGCAATTCTGCATTAATTTGATAATTTAAATTTAACCAGTCGTTCGTCGTTCAAATTCGCGGAAATTTTTAGCCGGTATTTTGACTATTTTTTTTGTTTATTAAGGTTTAATATGGTTTTATTGAATTCAGTTAAAGTTTAAAGTAAAACAAACACGAAAAAACAATGAGTGCGTCGTCGGATATAAAATACACCATGAAATTTTTGAAAAAATCTTATAGCAAGTTACCGTTGGAGGAGAAAGTGATTGTCAAGAACATTGAAAGACCTAAACCTGCTATTAAAATCACATTAAAATATTTACTAAAAATTATTGACCAAATTTGGGCGTGGTCTTAAAAAGTTTTTCGCCTGCGGCGGGCTTTTTGTGCACCCCCACGTTAACATGTCACGAGCCGCCACTGGACTTCAGCACCCCCAGTATTGACTGTCTAACTACGCCCATGGTGCCGTTTCACAAAGGACCGATGATCAGTGCTGATAATCGGTCGGGCCCATTGTTTAAACCGTGTCTTTCACATATAAGCGTATCATCGGTCGACCGTTACAACGAGAATTGCTGCCGACGATCGGTTGCGACCGATCATCAGCACTGATCATCGGTGCTTTGTGAAACGGTACTTACTAAAGAAGATAAACCAACACGTATGAGATAAGCCTGTCTCTCTCGCACGTCTGACGTCATTGGGAGACAAATTTTCCCAGCAACAGTCCGTTTTATATGAGATTTAATGGATTCGGTGTGTTTTTTTTTTTGTTAAATAGTTTGTTTACAGATAAATGTGCGTATTCTGTGATAAATTATATTTGAAATTTTGAAATAAACATTTTTACTACGGTGTACTCTGAGGATGGGTTATTAAGCAACAACAACAAGCGGTTTGATGAAAACAAACGCTGAGTTTCTAAATAATCTAATTAAATCGACTATATTTTTAACAATTTTAAAGAAAATTTTATAAATTTATTTTCAACCAATTAGAAGGCTCCTTTTTGTTTACGTTGCTTATAGCAACGGGAGACTATCGCGATAGTCTATAGCCTATTAACATAATGAAATTAATAAGTGATAATTTTTCTTAGGTATACTACTACGACTTAATTTTAATTTAAATGTCAAGTCATTTCGAAGTGACAGGTGAGACAGATCAGCAAGTAACAGTCAGTTTTTTAGTCGTACCCGTGATATTTATTGTTATAATGATATTGTGTAAAAAATGATTCGTTTTGGTAATGAATCAGCAAGTTCGATTGCTAAAGAAATTGAGCAGTTAGTAACTCATTTTTATTACTAAAATGTGAGAAAAATTAAATAATAAATTTGTTATCTGAAATCCAATGTCTTTATAGTTTTAAATTTAAATATAACTTTAAAAACCATACTTCCGATGAGTTTAGTTTAATATAACGCACTGTATTTTTACAATAAAAGTTGATTTTACTTGTTAGTAACTAAGGTTTACTACTATAAAATTACAGGAACATTAAAAGAAACTCCAATTTATGAAATTTTCTTACCGAATCTCCCACGCAGCAGAATTAATTCCCGATAATTTTTTTCTCATGTTTTTGTTGATAGAAAATTATCCCGAGTCGAAGACGAGGAAAATTTTCTATCAACAAAACCATTCGTTACCTTAAAAAAAATTATCGGTAATAATTCTGCTGCGTGGGAGATTATAAATGATAATTCAATTTGACCAAAAATTATTTAAAAACTAATGTGTTAAAATTTAAGTAAAAATACCAAACCTTCTTTAAATGCAAAATGTATTTTACAATTAAAAAGTCAAATAGAGATGTTAGACTAAAATTTAAAGTAGGAAAAGAAAAATGACAAAAATCCTATCCTATCCGTTGGCTCTGTTTCTCATGTAGCAGATTTTCCGATTACCTTTTCGTTTTCAATATATCCTGTAATTTGTGTTAGGCCAACCTTAAAAATTAACAAAAACAATATGAATACTTTACTTTGTTATAATATTACTTTATTTCAAAAAATTTTGGTGACTGCGGTGAACCTTTATAAATAGATTTAACAAAGGATGTTTATAGCAATATAATACAGATCATTATTCTTTAATTAAGTTATTAATTTATCCTTAAGTATTGTGAATAGCGGGGAATTCCACAGGTCGGTTTGGTCATTTAGTAGGTTTATGGTAGGGTTTTAATTATGTTTGTAAATTTTAATTGATTCTAAGATGCTTACTTTTTGGAACATTATACAAAATTTTTAAATCATTAATATCTGGAAAACAATGACTTGTCTCCAAACAATGTTTTGCGAAATTATAGTTTCCTTTTTTTAACAAATGATATGCCTTATGTTCATTAAATATATTATTAAAATTTCTTCCTGTTTGACCTATATACGAGCTATTGCATCCTGTACAGAACTTATAAACTCCAGATTTTTTAAGGGGGGGGTGGGGTGTTTTTTGTTCGGTGAGGAGTACATTATATAGGAACGATTGCGAATTTCTTTCGGTGTATAATAGTATATATTATTTAACAAGCGTGTATAAAGAATTTATATCGTCCGATGTTATGAGTTAGCATACCAAACAAGCTATATGGCATTTCTTAGATAATTCCATGAGATATGACATGATATTCCTCTCACGCATATGGAAATTCAGAATATTCTAATAACATTTATGAGAACTACTACTGTTTTAAATAATTAAAAAGAAGAGTTAATAGAGATAGTGCTGCAATAAGAAATAGATCTTCTCACAATTACAAAAAATATTAAAGTTCAATAAAATTCGTCCATATAAACCTAAATTTAATCATTTTCAGAAAGAAAATAACGATAGATAAAGCGTTTGTACGTGTTCGGGAGAAAATATCCACAGAGAAATAACGTTTTGTTGAAAATATAATTTGTTTGGATGAGGCAACCTTTAATACAAATGGGGTAGTTAATTTGGCAAAACTGTCGCTATTGGAGCCGTAATAACCCTCGTTTTCGTATCCGCTCTAGTAGACAATAATCACTAAAAATGAACGTTTGGTATGTTGTTTGTTACAACGGAATCATTGGACCACATTTTATGGGAAACAATTTAAATCAACACACTTATTTGCATCTTCTATATATTTTTTTATGATCGTTTGCAATATACCGAGTGTCCACGGAAGGTGGTTCACGTTTTTGTTTTTCAAGGTAATGGAATAAAATTTGGGGGATTTCTATAATATATGATATAAAACTGCATTTTTTGACAGGTTACTCAACATTGTGTAACTTCCGGTTTAACCTGAAGTGACATAAAATTTCGATTTTTAAATGGGACACCTGGCATATGACATTCTAAATATAACGATGTGTCATGTGAAGTATTCAGCATTTCTTGTGTGAATGCCTCGCGAGAAGAAGGTCCAATGCCCTGGGCGAACCATTTTTTAATGATCTGGAGGAAGTGAGCAGCCCGCAACTGGGTCGACTAACTAAGTTTATTAACAGCAGGGGCTGGTTTGAATGAGCTATCAAGATTCTTCTACGATCGTGTTAACCATCAGAAAGCTGATGCAATAGGTTCCGCGGAACATGTGTGGTACCACAACGGTCCTATAGGACTACGTGTGACTGTTTGGTCAATTCCAGAAGTCTGCCACTCTAATCTAACCTACCCGCTCCAGGGTATCCATTGTGTTTGGATCCCTGGGTGTGTATTTCAATATAAAAAAACAGTTACACACTGGTCCGATATGCCACAATATTCGCTTTTATTAAATAATAACTTTTTTTAAACCTACAAATAAAAAAAGCTTTTCCTCTTCCAATCCCGTGGATACAAACAACTTACAAGACTGCCATTAATAATGTCGTACGAGTAAAAAATTAAATACCGATTTTTCTTGTATTATGGCAGATGTAAAAAAGTTTATGCGACGCTTTGATTACGCGTAACTTATCTTTACGTCCGGCAATCAAAATAAAGATTTTAATTGCCTGTACATTTCAACTTATGGCCAATAAATTTCAAATGGCAATTTTATTTTGGCTGCAAAAGCAAATTTAATTATAGGTTCGTATATATACCTGAACAATGTAATTCGTTTTTAATTTAAACGTATTGGTGCTTTTAAAAATTATGACTTTTTAATCAAATATTTCGATATGATATATCCTATTATCCAGTGACGTACCCTGAGATAATGATGTAGGAATGCGCTAAAAAATGTAATACGTTTTGATGAATGCGACGAAAGTTTGTTAACTAGTTAAAATAACCTAAGAGGTATTATTATACCTATATTGTTCAAGACTACCTAATTTGTTAGTCCCATAGTTTCTGCTGGTGAGGCTTAGCCTTACCTGCCTCATGTTACTAATCGCTCACGAACCCTATATTATGTAATATGGACTCTAGAATTGCATTTGAATCGCAGTGACGTACCCTGTTAACGTGTATACATTAATATTAAATTATACATTAAATTATGAACAACCTGAAAAATATTGTACACAAACATCCGTTGGCAAAGAACTGTTTATATTGGTGTCGATATGTAGATGACATAATCACATGTTTTACAGGGACCGATAAACAACTTAATTCGTTTTTAAATCATTTAAACTCAATACACAATAACATTATATTTACTATGGAAGTAGAATCTGATAAGTCCTTAAATTTTCTTGATTTAACAATTACCAGAAGAATAACCACACATTATTTTCAAATCTACCATAAACCCACACATACCGATACTCCTATTCACCACAGTTCATGTCACCACTAACAACACAAATTATTGCGCATGATACATAGACTCACTAGCATCCCTTTGTCAAAAAAAGATTTTAGTAAAGAACTAAACATTATAAAACAAATTTCAATAAATAATGGTTACCACCATAAATTAATAGATAATATTCTAAATAAAAAATGTTTTAAAAAACCTATATCAGAAGTATATCCTCAATACAAAGAATCAAAAAATAATTTTAAGACCTTGACTTATATAGGAAATTACACCAAGAAAATTAAAACCTATTTGAATCAAAAAGAAATAAATGTCGCTTTTAAAACAAATATTACTTTAGATAAAAAATTAAAAAACCATAAAACAAAGACCAACAGTGAGCACAAATCTGGCGTCTTTTAATAAAATTGCGGATCGTGTCCAAAAAAAAATGTATAGGTATGGGTCAGACAGGTAGAACATTGAAAACCAGAATCGCTGAACATAAAAGAAGTTTTTTTACGTCAAAAACAAACTCAACCTATTCCAATCATATTACCGAAGAAAGCCATACATTTGCAAATAATTTCAAAATTCTTCATATAGAAAATAAAAGCCATAAACTTAATTTGTTGGAAAGTTTGGAAATTAACCGTCATAAAAACACCGGTCTATTTTTGAATGACCAAACAGATTTGAATAAATCACTCTTATTAAACCTTTTCAATAATTGACCATATTCTAAAAACAGCTCTGTGGGTATTCCCTTAATATAATTACTTGTTAAAGAAAAAGATAATTAGTATATAAATATTTAGGTTAAAATTATAGTACCTCGCTGGATTTAAAAAATCCCTTGATAAAGCTACAGTGTAGCGAAACGCGTCGGGTTATAAAATAAATATTATGTGGAAATTAGACTAAAGTCTTTATTGCAACAATTATTGTAATGAATTTCTATCAAGTAAAAGCCAGCACTATTCACAAAATTCTAAACAACTTTGTTTTAATTTTTTTTTTGAGTTTTTGATTTGGGTTATCGGAATTTGACAAATTTAAATTCGTTAAATAGGGTTTCTTTTCTTTTATAAATTAAATAAACAACGAAGTCGCTCTAAATTCCGTTGCGACAAAGGGCGCTATTTCGCAGAATCAAAAATGTCTTTTTTCAAAATTTTTAAATTTAACGATATATTAACTTAAGTAAAAAGAAGAATCAATAAAAATATTATCGATGAATGAAATCGCAAGCCAATATCTTTATTTAAGTCGTAGATATATATGGAAAATAAAATATAAAAATGAACTTTATAAGAACAAACAAACTTTTTAATATGGTATTTGTAGGCAAGAAGTTACAAATACCAAACCATTGTGTCTTCTACAAAGCTATATTCAACACAACACTTCTTTAAATTATTGTTCTATAAATTTAAATTATTTACACAAATAATGGGGGATGGTTGCATTAGTAAAGTCGAATCAGCCAGTAAACCTGTAAGATGGCGACGGATAATCCATGTCAGCGCTCTCCAATCACAAATAAATTAAGGCAGAAAGTTACTAGGATTTCACACCAGAAATTATTAAAATTCAATTCCAAACATAAGTCAAAACAACTATTATTAAGTCCCTAAATCATATATCTTTCTTGTTTCTTTGTATCGAGTTAAATGCATGATAGAGAGAGACACATACCGGTGCTTACCAACACGAACCGTTATATGATCACAGGGCAGGCCAGGCATTGCTTTTGTAAAGCGCAACGTAGAGATCGTTTCCGGGGTTTTCAGGAGTAGCAACACGCAATACGTCTTGAACGGAATATAACGTGTTAGACAGAGATATAATTATACCTATTGCTGCCAATTTTATTCTTACTAAAAATTAAATAGCTGGAATATGACTTTTGTTATATGACATGTCGGCCATCTTGCAGGTTTACTGGCTGAATCGACTTTAAAACAAATTGCAGTAAAATCTTAAGTGGGCTGTGATACAAAAAAAAATACAGGAAGCTTTGAATTCAAATATGACATAGTACGTGTTAAGCTTAAATGAATGAAATTTTGATTTATCTCTTTCAAATTTTAAGCAGAACAAACGACGAGTTTAAAAAGATATACCGTTGAATTTAAATTTTTTGCAAAACATGAAGAAATTGTTGATTCTGCTAAAAAGCGCCCTCTAGCTATCCCAACGGAATTCAGAACAAATTCGTTTTTTATTTAATTTATAAAACAAAAGTTCATTTGAAATCTTCCCACCTTGATTTTCCTGCTTTAAAATGAAAATGTGGAAAATCGCTCGGACCAGTCGATTTTTATTTCGAGGGGGACATCTTTTGCGTATATTGTCAATCTTGTTACTTCAAGCCCCTAGGAGGGAGGGGGGGTAAGATCTAAATCTTAAATGGATACCCCTATTTTATATAATTTTCTTGCATTCTGCATAAAATTCTAAACATTTTTTAATAAAAGCATTGTTACTCTATACTTAACAGTTTCCGAGATATTTACTCTTAAAAAATGACATTTTTGAACTTTGACATCGTCTAGCTTTCTAACCGTACGTCTTAGAGCAAAACGGCTTACATGTCCCTATCTTCGATTTTTATTATCTTTCCAATAGTGTGAACTTTCGGTTAAATCGGATTTAAGAAATATAGTACTTCCGGTTTAACCGGATATATAAAATAGGGGTATCTATTTAAGATTTAGATCTTACCCCCCCCCCCCTCCTAAGGGCTTGAAGTAACAAGATTGACAATATACGCAAAAGATGTCCCCCTCGAAATAAAAATCGACAGGTCCGAGCGATTTTCCACATTTTCATTTTAAAGCAGGAAAATCAAGGTTGAAAGTTTTCAAATGAACACCCTGTATATACTTATACCATCAAAAATATTTAATTTATTTGACGTAATATTTTAAGAAGGAGAGGCTCTCTGTGCACTCTGCAGTGACTAATTTGCAAATAATTTGGTCCCTTTAATGTTTTAATTTTAGAAAAAAACAAGTCGACACGAGTCTATCCAACTGAGCCTGCTGTTTCTTTTTTAGCCGCCGCGCCGCGCTCACCGCGTCGCGCTAAGGGCGGACTATGAATATCGAGGTTTAAAGATCATCGATGTTCCATTTTCGCATTAAATGGGTTAAAGACACCCGCTTTGTTCCAGAATTTATAAAAAATACTTGGGCGCCCTTCTCTTTTAAATAGTATATTATACATCGAAGGTTATACAGACGCTTATTTGTTTTACCTTTGGCAATATTTTGCGCCCCTTGGACTTTGCGCCCCCGGCGTCCGCCCGGGTTACCCGGGCGCTGGAACCGGGCCTGATACGTGCTTCCCAGCATTAAGCACATTATAAGACCTAAGTTTCGCAAGTTGAGGTTACTATTTCCTGGAAGAAACTTAAAAAAGTCCAATTGTATTTCGGTTTTTTGTTGCAAAAGACGCAATAACATCATCAAATTTAAAACAAAAATAAAAAACATTTTTTTGCTTTATAATCAAAGTTCATTCTATATAAAATGGGAACCATAAATAAAATATATGTTTTTATTAAACCCAACAGGTATGTTCAAATTTAATTAATTTAACTCGCTTTTGCAACATTGTTGCAGCCAAAAAGGAATCGCTATTTTGAGCTAATTGGCCATAAGCTAAAATGAGCAGACAATTAAACTCTTTATTGTGATTACTAGCTATAAAATTAAGTTATACGTATGTAATGAAAACCGTCGACAATTTTAACAATCAACAAGATCAAATCAAATTATGGGGTGGATCTTTTCTATAATTAAGGGCACACACGCCTTCGCTATTTCATTTTGTTGTCATCATTTCGCTTATTTATCCTTTTCTTCAAAAAGCTGCCAAATACCCGTTTTTGGATTGCAATTATCGAGTAAAGCTCATTAGTCCTAAATTAACATTTTTGGGAAAACAATAAAAACTGTTCAGGTTCTAACCCTTTGTTTCCTAGCGGTCGCACTGCGAGGACACTTGCAAATAAATATATATTCAAGTTCCTAGTGTATTCATAGTGATGACACCCGCTATGGTGTAAGCGCAATAGGTGCCCCCACTACAAATACATGTTGTTGGTGCGGATCGGCGTTGTTGCCGATTAATACAGGGTGACAATTTAAAAACTTGAAATGGCCATATCTTAGAAACGAAAAACTGAAGAAAAAAACGCAAAAAACAGTTTCTATAAAACGAAGGGGGAACAAAAACAAGCATATTATCCCACCCTTATCTGCAAACCCTTGGATAGGGTGAGATACACTCCTAAAATCTTAAATAGAAAGGGGGGTCGAGTGATACATCATTTTGAAGCTCTTGAAAAATGCTTTCCAACGGTACCATAGAAAGCTACATTTCAGGAAATTATTCTCTGTTTATTAAGGAAAACTATAAATAAAAACACAATTTTGAAATTTTTTATTATTATTTAATTAAATGTTCAAAATGATTTCCGTTGTTTTGAAGACAATAATAAAGCCTACTTTCAAATTCTTCACGTACATTTGCAAATGTTTCTCTGGATATAGCACGGCATTCCTGAACTATTCTATGCTGAAGTTGCTCTAGTGACTCAGGTTGCGTTTTAAAAACCACAGATTTTAGGTGACCCCACAAAAATAAGTCAAGAGGTGTTAGGTCCGGGGATCTAGGTGGCCATTCAACAAGACTTCTTCTTCCAATCCACTGGTTGGGATAATTATCATCCAACCACTGCCTAACGGGAACTACATAATGCGGAGGTGCTCCATCCTGATGGAAATGTAGTAAGCGTTCTTCTAAAGATAAATTTCCGAGTATGTCCCTCTGATTATCTAATTCGTGCACTATTAGTGGTTCGATAGACCTCTGTAGCATTTCAGCATACCTGTCGCGATTTAAATTTCCTTGTATAAATATTGGACCGATAATACCATCTCCCAATATACCAGCCCAAACATTAATTTTCTGGGGGTACTGGGTATGCCCTTCTCTAAATAGGTGGGGGTTTTCGTCATTCCAGTAACGACAGTTTTGCTTATTAACACGCCCATTTAAATAAAAGGTACACTCATCACTGAAGCAAATATTTTTAACTAGTCGAGGTTCTGCCGTAATTCTATCTGTCATTATTTCACAAAACTAAATTCTTCTGTCCGGGTCGTCGTCACCAAGTTCTTGCAGTATGTGCAGTTTATAGGGATAAAACTTATGAAATTTAAGTACCTTTCTTATTGATTCACGAGATAATCCAGTTGCTACAGCTGCTTGACGAGTTGATAAAGTTGAATTCATTGCAAACTGCCCCAGAATTTTAATTTGCGCTGCTTCGTCGGCTAGTCTCGGTTAATTTCTCTTTTTATTCGCGACAGAACCAGTTTCTTCAAATTTGACTACTAGTTGGCGAACATACTCCGGGCTTACATTTTGACCTGGATGCCTTTCGTTAAAACGTTGAGCTGTCCTTAAGAAACATTGATCCCGGGAACCATAAATGAAAATTATTTCTACACGTTCAGCTGTGCTGTACACCATTGTTAAAGATAAAAAGTGCTGCTTTCCGTTTAAACTGAACCAAAAGTCAACTGTTCTTAAAATAATAATACTAGTACAAGTTACTTTTAAAGTAAATTCTGTGATAATTAAATGCGAATATTTATAAACAAATTTTTTTTTTCGACAAAAAAACCATAGCAAATAAACCAAAACAAAATACCTAAGCTTAAAATGTTTAGAATTCTTAAGAGATATCTCTTAATATGCCAGGATATTGGTAAATGAACATTTAATTAAATAATAATAAAAAATTTCAAAATTGTGTTTTCATTTATTGTTTTCTTTAATAAACAGAGAAAAATTTCCTGAAATGTAGCTTTCTATGGTACCATTGGAAAGAATTTTTCAAGAGCTTCAAAATGATGTATCACTCGACCCCCCTTTCTATTTAAGATTTTAGGGGTGTATCTCACCCTGTCCAAGGGGTTGCAGATAAGGGTGGGATAATACGCTTGTTTTTGTTTCCCCTTCGTTTTATAGAAACTGTTTTTTGCGTTTTTTTCTTCAGTTTTTCGTTCCTAAGATATGGCCATTTCAAGTTTTTAAATTGTCACCCTGTATATTCTTATATTAGCATGTGGTGTAAATTACCATTGCAGAGTCAGTTGTTTTGTGAAATAAATTAGTTTCTTTAGAGAGATAGCCAGTAAGTTTTGATTTTTTTATTGTTAAAACTGTTCTATTATGGGTATGTACTATTATTATTCTAAATTTAATAAAAAATTGATGATTTTTAGTAGAAATAATGTGGTTGTCTCGTAGTGCGAACACTAGGCGGTGTTTTATTTTTTTTTTCGGGGTCGTAATATATTATCGGAGCTAGGGAACATGAATCTAAATGATCTTTTCGATTTATTAGATGAAATTTCTGCTGATAATATGAGTGAGCTAGGCGATGTTAGCGAGGATGAAATATATATTATATTATATAATATATAAAATTTGACGTTTACCTAAAATTTTGAACCTAGCATTCTTGCAGCTACGATTCTCGACAAGAAAATTTTTTTAAAAAATTTGACGTTTACCTGTCAAAATTTGACAGCTCAAGTAAGTATGTTTTTTTTTTAATTTTTGATATCGGAATCTTGCAGCTATGATCGTGGAGAAAAAAAATTGACACTTACCTGTCAAAATTTGACAGCTCAAATATAAAATATAATATAAATGTATAATATAAAATATATATGTTTATGCCTAACCGATAAAAAAAACTGTTTTTTTGAATATCATAAGAAGTAATGTAGGTATAGGTAATACATGTTTTTAAAATAAATTAAATGCATTATTTCCTAGTGGTTTCACAATGAAGATGCCCTTCCAAAGTCAAATAAAATATACATATATTAAAAAACTATATAACTGTCTTCCAAACATGGTATTTAAGTAAGTAAAATAGATTTTTTTTATTTTTTATAAATAAAAATAATTCCGGCCGCAAAGGGTTTTAAACACTCTATTTTAGTTTTAATCAGCTGTAAAGGGATATATTACATTTTACTTGGGATATTTTAAATATTTTTTGCCTTGATTACGAAAAAAACCTAAAAAAAACATATGAACAGGTTTTTACAAGAAAAAAATTAACAAGTAATGTTTTCGTCAGATATTAGTGTTTTTCCTTATGATTTTGGTGCTCCAAACCCTTCACTTTTGCATCTTTAATAACAGCTTTTGGATGTACCTTTTTTTCTTTCCGTATTGTCCACTGAACCACTTCTTTATTACGTTCTTCGTCTATATTGTTAAACTGTATTTTACAATAAAACAGCCATGGAATCACTAAATAACGGTCCTTATCGTTTAACAAATGTCGACCAAGTAACCTTACAGCACGTGAGCAGTGAGCAAGAAATATGCAGCAAGTTCTTACATGAACGTCACATGTTATGGACATGTGGCCTTCTTACAAGAATCAACTTGGACTTATGATGTTTTTACGAGAACCAGCCGTATTTCATACGTCGTTTTTCGCACACCTATGTTGATTTTAGACGAAATAATGTTTCAATTACACAAATATTAGTAAGTCGGTAAATTCGACTGATGAGCTGTTTCCGAGCAACGCCTCAATTAATTAATAAATTAATAAAAGCAGAAAATGAAATTTGCCCATTTTATTTCTTGTCTGGTATCAATATCGAATCTTTTTTAAGGTAAATAGGTTACAATACATATTTACATACATAAATACACCCATACATACACAGAAGGGTATCTTGGACGACTTTTGAATCAAACGAGGAAGTAAAAAAATATTGATCAAAAAACGAAATATCGAATGCGTCACTAGTGTTTGATTTTAAACATTTTTAAAAGCAAATATTTAAAAAATAAACTCGTCCCAGTGTTTCTAGTGTGTTATTTTTGAAATTACCGCCAACTGGCGTGCATTGAAGCGAGCGTTGACCACCGAGCGATGGAAATGTACAAGTACGCTGACACCTTCAGAAGAATATTGCGCGAAGTTACATGCTACTCCCAACTCAAGTAAGAAGATAAAAAAGTCCTAGGCATACCTTACAATACCGAAAGACCTCAATAGACATAATCATATAATATTGTATTTTTTCCGAAAGTAACTAAGTAATTGCATTTAATAAAGATAGTTTAAAAAACTAAAAAACACGCTTTAATTAATCAAACAAAAAGCGGAAAATAAATATAGTTTAAAATAATTCTTGAAATTCTTAATATAGGCAGAAAATAATAATGAACGATAAACATTAGTATTATTGTGAAAAAAGCGTGGGGTGCTCGATATACGAAAAATATAGCACAAAGCGACCCACGCTTTTTTCACAATAATACTAATATTTATCGTTCATTATTATTTTATGCCTATATTAAGAATTTCAAGAATTATTTTAAACTATATTTATTTTCTGCTTTTTAGTTTGATTAATTAAAGCGTGTTTTTTAATTTTTTTTAACTATATTTATTTTTTATTTTTTAGTTTGAGTTAAGGAAAAAATTTTTTTTTGAGTAGATTGAGCTAGATAAGTAGATTATTGTATTGTCAGCGGTTCTTGATAAGTCTACAAAATTTAAATTAAATCTGACCGTTTAAAGTGGGTCAAAATCGGGTTCAAAGAAGTAGGTTACAAACAAACATACATACAAACCCGAACAAACGACAAAAATTTTCAAAATTAAAAAAAAAAAATTGTCAAAATTTTATTTTGACGGGTAGAATTTTTTTTCTAATTTTTCTCTATTTTTAGCGACAATATCTATACGACCCCACCCACGTTTGTTTCTTTACTATCGGTTATTGTAATAATTCTGACATATTGACAGGTGTCAAATTTTGACAAAAGAACTTTTTGCGTATTTTCTTCAACTTTCCATCGTCAATATACATACGACCTTATAGTTTTTTTTTATTAATACCTATCTATCATTTTTTTTAAACGATTTGACATTATAACAGCTGTCAAATTTGGACAGAAAAATTTTTTGCTTATTTTTCCCGAAGTCTCCGCATCGAATACTACACGACCCCATAATTTGTTTTGTCAAAATCGCTTCTTCGTTTTATATTCTGATAGCTGTCAAAATTTGACAGGAGAATTTTTTGCATTAGGCAATCTAACGATGTGTCAAAAATGACAGTGGTTGGCAAATACTGCTTTATAAATGGTGCAAGTGGCTTAATGCTTTTTTCCCTTAGGGATGTTCCGATACGCTGAAAGAATCGATCTTTTGTATCGATCCAGATCGATACAAATATATATAGGTATATAGAATATAGGCATTCTGTATACCAAGAAAGGATAGCCAAAACTTTGTGTGCGCGCGGATTGAGGGAGAAGAGTAGCAAATGCAGCACGAACGACGCGTGGGTTTTGGAATTTTGGGATTTATCGATACTATCTGAACGATACTGAGTAGAATATTTCGATACTCATTATATATCGAATAAAAAATATCGATACAAAATATCGGAAGGTAAAATATCGATCCTCAAAAATATCGTATCGTATGGCGCATCCCTAGTTGCCCTCCACTGTCATTTAAAGTCACGTGGTTTGTATTCCCTAATTGTTTTGTCAGCGGTTTTTGATAAGTCTACAAAATTTAAACTAAATCTGACCGTTTAAAGTGGGTCAAAATTGGGTTCAAAGAAGTCGGTTCCGGACAAACAAACATACAGGTGAAGCTAATAAAAGCGTGTTAAAAACAGTCTATTCCGAGGTATCCATTGTGCTAATAACCTTAGATTCTTCTGCAATTTAAGGCAGTCGTTCACAGTGGAGATAGATTTATGGATAATACAGTTATCTGCGTTCATGAACATGTAAAAAAATTATTAAATAAAAAAAAAATCTTTTTTTTTCAAGGACAGGTGGATTCTTTGTTAGGTTTCCCTGTAAACTTTTAACCCAAACAAACCCTTAAGGTGGAATTATCAACGTCATTTAATCTATCGCCAACCAATAACCTATTTCGCGTTGATTTTTTGAGTTTATTATTTTAATAACTAACATTTAAAGAAAATCAATATCGTCGGTACATTATTTAGGTAGTATCTGATATATTACAAAAATATCAATTTATTTCGTTGCTAATTTTGGGAGAATTGTATATTGAAACAACAATGACATAATAATGTTAAAAGATCTCTTACCCGATATTTTTCGCTTTACAATTCTCCTAAAATAATTTATAAAATTCCTTAATATTTATTTAATAAATATGTCAATTATTACCCATAGAATATGCAGTCGATATAAATTTTATTTAAATTTTGTGTAAAAGCTAGAAAAATAAATAAATCTACGCAAAATAGCAAATTAGCAAAGTTTAAATTTTGTTTAAGTAAAGTAGAAAACCAAGGCACAATTATAAAAGATAATAATTGATTTTTCATCATCCAACCCATAGTTTAGTCTTATAAATGTATTATCATATGCTTTTCTCATTTAGTTTTCAAAAGCACTTGCATGTTTACCACGGATAATGCATAAATGTTGCATATATGCGAATTAGAAGAGGCGCATCTCCGTTGAAGTTCGTATTGTGGTACTTAAATTCTCGTTATGACATTGTAAGGGCGGAAAATTGGTTTTGTGTGTTTTAGCGCTAAAACTACTTTATTTTAAGTTGTAATTGCAAAAAAAGATCAAACATTTTTCTGAAAACGGCCATTGTAATTCAGATAAACTACAGACATGTAATATAAGAAGATTACTTTAAAACATTGCTGTTGAAACGGCAAAATTGTAAGCTCGCTGTTATTCTTACCGTGCATTGACATGTGATTTTTTTAGGATCAAAAATAATCCGGGGCTAGAGTACTTAGTAGGATCTCTTACATATCACGCATTGGCGCACCATTGTAAGTAATAATAATAAATAGTACTGAATAGTTATATTTCGACAAAATACTAAAAATAAATCAAAAAACGCAATTGATCACAAAAACAACTCACCAACACTGTAACTTTAGATATTGATTTAATGAAACATTAAAAATCGGATTCACGCGTACTAAAAACGTCCGTACAGTATTGCATAGTAGTTTCCCTAGAACACTATAAAGTTATATTATTAGGGAATTATAAATATAATTTGACTAGTAGAAAATTTAAAAAGCACCCATATTTATTATATTATTTTTTATTTATTAGGTGCACATCACAAATTAATGCAAATAATTTAAAATCCAATTAACTTTGACCACTGTTTTCATAAATAGACATTACAAAACTAATCTTTACTACCGACTGTGGAGGACTTGAGGTAGGAGGCCGACCGCAATGCATTGGATTCGGTCCCAAATTAGCATCGGTAATTCAGCTTTACGAGTCGCCGTAAGATGGCGCTCGTGTTCGAAGTGGGCTATCAAATAAATGGTTTCTTATGAACGCGATAACTATTTTATATAAATTAGTTCTTTAAGGAACAAATAAGGACTTTTATATGAATTTACACTTACTTTGGTATACTTATTAGGAAACTCGGCATGTATAAAGTTCCAACGATGCTTGGTTTCTAAAATACAGGGTATTAAACATTCTAGCTACCAAGGGTTTTGGTTTATAAACCAATTTTAACTTACTTTTGGAGCTAGAAAGAGACTTATTTGACTGCGTTTCCTCTCTGAAGAAGATCCTGTCTTACACCCCGACACAAAGCAAACTCTACTTTTATAAATTGTTCCATTATTATTATAAATATGGAAATCAATTACAAATATTACAATACAACGTTATTTATTTTGTCTTGTCTTGTCTTCAAACGTTATTTGTTATTTCGAAAAATAAAATGTCAATTGTCAAAAGTAAAAGTTAAAAACGAAGAAGAAGAATACGACATCAGCACACTTGCGAAGCGAGAGCATCTATCGGCCAACTAGCGAACTAACCAAAAAACCGGCACAGATATTGAAAGAGCTGCCATTGTCGATCGGCCTCCTACCCTCTAGTTCTCCATACTACCGACAAATAAAACGTTTATTTTCGTTTCCTGTTGGCATAACATATATTGCAGAATCCTTCCGAAAAAATGTTCTTGTAATCTTGCTTCAATTATCAATTATATAATATATCAATTGATATTTGGATGTAATTTTGCTTTTTAATTATTCCACAGGGTGTTTTGACACTAAGCAAAAAAACAACTTTTCGATTATCCTTGTAAAATATCTCAAAAAACCAATTTCTCTTAAAATTTGTATAGGCATGTTGAAACTAATAAATGTATCTATAGCTCTCTAAAAAATCACTTAAGTCGGAGTAAAAATAAAAAAGTTATAAAGCCCTAAACTTAATCCAAATTTTATGATGCCCGTTTTTTTTTGCACGGGAGTAATATAAGTATAGTAAGATCTGATCTTAACGTGCGGGTCCAAAGGTCACTGATCATATGCGTTAAATCAGACAACACAGAGGCTATCAAAATGTTGTGAGATTATTTACAAATATACCGAAGGAAGGAAAAATAGTTTTATTATTTTAGCTATCGCGAAGATAGACACATATACCTAATATTATTAGTTTTGTAAAAATTATGTACAGGGGAGTTGAAAAAGTTACAAAAAAATTATATAATCGGTAATTATATACCTACTGTACCCTTTAATTAAAAACAACAATAATAAACAGTGCAATTTATTTTAACAATTTTACTACTAAAACCTAAAAATACAATGGCATTTAGTCTGATAAACTATTTCGATAATGAAAGAAAAAGTGGAAATTCGCAAACCAATATGCAGGAAACCGTAATGAAAACACTGAGAATTAGTTTAAGGACTATGCAGAATAATGTGCATGAAAAAAAAGCATAATATAATACCCAAGAATACTAAAAAATGTAAACGAAAAACACCGTTTATAATTATAGCCTAAAAACTCTCATCGTCACTTATAAAATCTGAAAAGTCCTCGTCGTCTGAGTCGTCTTCGAATGGAGCAATTATCATTGGCGCTACTTCGACATCTAGTACTTGTTCTCGATCCCACCAATCCCTTATTAATATTTCTGTATGTTCCACCGATTTCTTCCAGTACTCTTGTGTAATATGATCTAACGAATCTTGCCAAACTATTTGTACTTGGTCGGATTTAAGACCATCACCTACATGTTTTTCATAATAAGACTTTGCACCAGCCCATATTAATTATATTGCGTTAAACTGGCAATGATATGGCGGCAGTCATAGAACTTCATGACCATATTCACGCAGTATTTCATCTACCGCGTATATTTTGGGTTTTTTAAGAGACTTTGCTATTGATAGGAGTTCCTATTTAAGCACTTTTTGATGTTGAAGAAAAAATTAAACTCGCACCTGCAACATATCCTGATGCAGAACCGGCATGCAAAATAATAAAACGCTTTCCCGTACCGCACCCCTTTTTCCTTTTAACACTTTTTACAGACTCATCTTGCCAAGATTTTGAACCACTTCCATTCGAAAATATCCACGTTTCGTCTAAAAATACCACTTTTCTAAATTTTGATTTGTAATTGTCCGTATATTTTTTTAAAAACTGAACACGCTGACTTACTATCTGTGGCTGCTCACATAAAAATCTTCACCCCGAATTTTTAATGTTTTTTGTAAAACTGGAAGAGTTACATTGGTTTTTGATTTGTATAAATCGTAAATCACATTTCGAACTCCCATTTTAATATTTTCGCTTTAAATCCTCAGTCTTTGGCTTTCTTCGTTTACACTTTTTAGTATTCTTGGGTATTATGTTATGTTTTGTTTCATGCACAATTTTCTGCACAGTCCTTAAACTAATTCCCAGTGCTTTGGCTACTGTGTCCTGAATTTTGGTTGGCGAATTTGCACTTTTTCTTTCATTTTCGAAATAGTTTATCAGATTAAGTAACATTTTTTTTGATTGGGGATGCAAAAACCCAGAAAATTGTTTCATTTTGTCACAAACTGTCAAAGTCACAAAACTGGCATATTTAAAATAAAACGTAGCTGGTGCTATTATAAGCTTTTTTAGAGTCGCTGGAAAGTAAATACATATCCTTTTTTTTTCATGTCAAAATGGAATAAGTCTGTCTCATTTATCTTACGTATTTTATTTAGAGGGTAAAATTAAACGCAAGTAAAGAAAACAAAAACTGAGAGTATGTCTTTCTTGAATCGTATGACCCGCACGATAAGACCAGATCCGACTATATATAGGAATTTCTGTGTATCAGAAACCAAAACTAGTGAGGTTTAAAAATCGGTAGGTATATAAGTTTCTTTAATAAAATAATAATATACGTGTTTCGTTAGTTTTTCAAAACCCACTAAGGGGTCGAAAAAAGGGATGTGCCTGTAACTGTCTATAATTTTAATACATTGCTGAATATTGGTACTATCCTTAATCTGTTAAAATAAGCACATACGTGTTTTGAAATTTTGGGGGCAGAAATGAAGGGGGTTTCTAGCGCAACCGTCAGAGAAAAAGATATAAGTAAAAAATGTTTATTCGCTGGAACAAGTAAACATGTATTTAGGTATAAAACTAGATATAGTTTTGGAGCTCCTCTTTAAAGAAAACGTAAAAGATATTAACAAAAACTATTTTATCCCTTAAAGTTAATTTAAAATAATAGATATATTCTCCATCAAAAACTTAAGAGAATGCTCTACGCCTGGTTCTATCACACTAATCCTACTGCGATTTTATTTATATATAATAGTAAAAATTTTGAATACTCTCGCAAGATGGAGGCAAAGTCACGTGACACTCTGTCAATTTTGGTCTATTAAATTTTTATAAGTTGGCATGAATTCCAGGACTGGACTTGAAAATTATTATACCATTATACATGTGATACTGATACCTTCTAAAACAATTGATGCAATAGTCTCATCGGTTCTACCGCTTAAATAATGCCAAATAATAATAATAATTTCTTTTGAAAGTTTTGTTTTATTAATATTATAATTTAAGGTAAGTAAGTAATAATAAACATGAGTTTTTATACGGTTAAAAGATAAAGTGTCAAAATAGATTTAAAAAATATATAATAAGTATTATATAATTATCCAAACCTTGAAAATTCTGAATTAACTGAAACGCAACTTTAAATAGGATTATGTCACTCATATTTACAAAATATTTTTTTTTGTTTTATTTGTTTAGATTATACCTATAGGTAAAATACAATACCTACAGTTCAACATAAACTAATTGAATTTAGTCAGATATTACAGTTACTGTCAAGGAAATCCCCATAAATCACTTACGTAAGGTACGTAGACCCAAATATGGTTTTTATAGAATTTGTTGGCATATGATACGGTTACATTCTAGACTTGTATGTGGGCTAATATAAAGTTATAAGCTTCATTTAGCAAGGGATTTAATTTTTCTGTCAATGGAAACCCTAATTTAACAGTTTTTGAGTTACGTAAGGTACGAAGACCCAAATAAGGTTTTTATAGAATTTGTTGGTTATGATACAGTTACATTCCTAAACTTGTATGTGGGCTAACATAAAGTTAAAAACTTCAATTTACCCAGGAATTAAATTTTTCTGTTAGTGAAAACCCTACTTTAACAGTTTTTGACTTACGTAAGGTATGTAGACCCAAAAGTGGTTTTTATGGAATTTGTTCGTTAAAATGCAATTTATTAATACAGTTACATTTCTAAACTTGTATGTTGGCCAAATTAATGTTAAAAACTTTATTTTATTGCCATACGTACAAGCAATAATAATAGTAATATATAATAATAATAATTTCACTATGTAAGGTACGTAGACCCAGAAAATAGAATTATATATTTGTTCGCTATTCTATTACATATTAATATGGTTACCTTTAACAACTACTATATAGGCTAACATAATGTTAAATATTTTATTTAAACCTTACTATTGTCAAACAATAATAATAATAATAACAATAATAATAATAATAATAATAACAATAATAAAAATAGTTTCTTCGAAATCAAATAGCTGATTTTTATAGGTTAATAATATTGAAAGCTGTTCTGGCATTTGGCAGAACTACCGGTTTTATCAACATACCCGACTTTGTCCAACTCTCCCCTACCTACCTAAGTCATTCATTCTAATAGTAATTAAATATAATGTGTAAAAAAATCAAGTAAATATTCGCAAAGGTAATATTTTCAGAAATAAAAGAAAACTTCAAAAGCGTTTTTCTCGAAAACTGCAAAATGTGACTTAGGCACTTTTTGCATTGGACCCTTCAATTGTTGGTCCTATTTTTTTCTATGACACAGTTACAGCACAGCGGTATAGAGACAATATTTTGAATCCATTTGTGGAACAATTACTTGACGACGAACTACGTTTTGGATATTTCCAACAGGACGGTGCAACCGCTCATACAGCCGCTGAAAATATTAACTACTTACGCAATTTTTTCGACGACAGATTGATCAGTTTTCGATCAGACATTGAATTCCCACCTAGATCACCTTATTTACCGGTTATGGATTACTTCGTTTTTCCTCATTTAAATAACACTATTTTTAAAACACCAGTTGCAAATTTAGAACAATTACAAGAAAGGATTATACAAGAATGTGGTAAAATTTCTTCAGAGATGCTGGTCAACACTTTCGAAAATATGAAGAGATGCTTGGAGCATGGCGGTGGCAAATTTTAACAATTTATGTAATTATTTTTCTTTTTCTTTCTGTATATTCTTAATTTGTTAATTTTGTAAACAACAAAAATAAATTTGTGTTTGTCTACTTATTTTATTACCCATTAGTTTAGCATATCATGTCATAATATGAATTTGACCAAATTTTAACCTAGATTTGGTTAGATATATCGTCCCCATATTATTGTGATCTAAACCAAGCCCCATGTTTTTTAATCCAAGCCCTCTTTGATGCAAATTATTTTTGGTCGCACGGTATGAGAATAAGATGTAGTCCATAAAGTCCTCTTCCTTCCGAGTTTTTAAAATAAAACTTAAAAATAAGTTAGTTGATAGGAATAACATTCACAATAAAACAGTTCAACACCTCAATATAAAACTTCAGTATTCGAAAGAAATTTCACCTATAATGTTGTAAAGTTGTATAGAATAATAAAAAGTGAATATTATTAATCAATATCTCCAATAGAGTCAAAAAAACTACTTTTGTTTTTACTTGCTTTTAATATTTTTGTTTTTGTATAATTCTAAACAAGCTTAGTTCTTATCCGGATCCAAGGACATAAACTTTCTTCATGATTAAACTAAATAATGGCATCGTGGTTAGCATTAAATGTTTTATTATCAACTAAGACGGAGCTGGGAAAACGGCTCCATAAAGTTTGAGTGACAGTCAGCGTTGGGATTATTTCTATGGATTAAAATAAATGTTTATAAGGAAACGTGAAGACGGGAATAATGACGGGATAAAAAAAAAGGTTAAAGATAATACTTAATCATTATATAACCATTTATAGAACAAGTGTTTTTACACTTAATTCTCAATTAGTTGTATACAAGATTTTTCTAAATTTGTCAAATACATCAAATACTACAGGAGCATGGGGTATAGTAAATTATCTTCCCCACAGGTTGTATCAAGTTGGTGATTTTATCAAGATAATTTTCAATATATGATTTTTTTTTAAAACTATTTAACTTTAAGGCGGGTACTCACGGTCATTTCTTTTAAGGTACCGTAGAACGGGGCTATTCGGGAAATTTTTTTAACACTTTTATTAATAATTTTTTTCTCGTAGTAAGAATTGTAGGGATTATAATTTTTTCCCCGTCTGTAACTACTGAGAGTTCTTACGTATATTCTATTTAGTAATTTGTCCCAAATTGCCCCACAGTACAAAAATGTTTATAACAAATTCTCCTCTATGTCAATATTCTCAAAACTTTTTTTAGGATATCTAGAAATATGCAACAATTAGTCAACGATCCTAAACATACTACAGTCCCACATTGCACATGCCAGAACGCGAGGCCACGATGCCGATCAGTTCAGATCCACGTGGCGAAAGGCAGGGTGGCCAGAATTTTTTTTTTTGGCATTTCCCAAATAACCTCCACAATCCCAAATAGCCCCATTCTACGGTACATATTTTTTAAATTTATATTCGAAACAACAAAACGCGAAATCCCAAAAGACCGCCGTTGACGGTTGACGGTATAAAAGGAAAATTGTGGTCATTGGCGTTATACCTCTTTTATTCCGTAACAATCTTATGAGCGAAGACGAGTGCTTGCTACAGAAATCCAAAGCAAAAGGTCGGTATGGTGGAACGTACAACTACGAGTAAAACAAGAGCGTAGAAACAAAAACCCCGGAGGGGGTAGCAAAAAAAAATCAGTGTGTTATTTGGAATCAACCATACTTGTTAAATAAAATCTCACAAAATCAAATTAAAACATACAAACCATAGGCGTCTAGATTTTAAAGAAGTGACTGAGACAGCATATACTTGCCTCTTCGAGGGGTGAGGTTCACCACACAGGCGGCGTCTTAAAGTCAGCAGCACGGAGTTCAACCAAATACTTTAAAGTTAAGGTTCTGCTTGTCAAAATATTACAATACATCAAGTCGTTGACACCCGTTTGTTTATTGATTAATATTTTGAGGTTATATATATAATAGCAAAAATCAACTGCCATTTTGGTTTGAATCTTTACTAGCATAGTAGTAGAAGGCTGTGACCTACATAATATGGACCGCGTATTATGTAATTACGAATTAAGCGACAAAAATTTAAAAACGAGTTAACGGTGCCATCTTTTAGTAATCATTAAAACCTATGTATCAAAAACTTATTTTACTTAAATTTCCTATTTTACCCTTTTTACAGGCACATGTATTAAGTGACATTTTCATATTTGTCAAAGTTAATACTATAACTAATGTTTTTTAATAACGAATTATTCACCAAAACGATATTACAAAATATAATTTTGTTATATTTATTTCTGCAATATGAAAATAAGCGCCAATTTGCTGAACTTAATTCCCGATCATTTCATACTAAACCAGTGTAGTTTTATTTCTTTTAGTTTTGTTATAAAGAATTAAGCGTCATACATGTCGGTTAATACTTTATGAAGATTTAAAACTATACTTAACTTTAAGTCGTTGACACCCGTTTGTTTATTGATTAATATTTTGAGGTTAGTTTCAGGTTAGGTTTGTTTGTCAAATCGTGACAAGACGTCATAATAGCAAAAATCAACTGCCATTTTGGTTTGAATCTTTACTAGCATAGTAGTAGAAGGCTGTGACCTACATAATATGGACCGCGTATTATGTAATTACGAATTAAGCGACAAAAATTTAAAAACGAGTTAACGGTACCATCTTTTAGTAATCATTAAAACCTATGTATTAAAAACTTATTTTACTTAAATTTCCTATTTTACCCTTTTTACAGGCACATGTATTAAGTGACATTTTCATATTTGTCAAAGTTAATACTATAACTAACGTTTTGTAATAACGAATTATTCGCCAAAACGATATTACAAAACATAATTTTGTTATATTTATTTCTGCAATATGAAATTAAGCGCCAATTGGCTGAACTTAATCCCCGATCATTTCATACTAAACCAGTGTAGTTTTATTTCTTTTAGTTTTGTTATAAAGAATTAAGCGTTATACATGTCGGTTAATTCTTTATGAAGATTTAAAACTATACTTAACTTTAATAGTTATATCGAATTAAGCGACCATTTGGTATCCTATAGTGGTAATAAATTGGGGAATATTCGCAATTTTAAAACATAAGTATATTATAGTATACTACATTTCGGACCTGCTTAAAAAAAAAACAAGGTTCTAAGGTATTTGGTACGACTTTGGGGCAACTCAACAAAATTAAAAACCTTTTGATTTAAATATCTCAAAACCGTTAAATGTCCCATAATTCGTAATTACATAACGCGGTCCATATACAAGTTAAACGTCAAAATTTTACCTGCTATTTTTAGTGAACGGGCCTGTATTCTACCGTGCCAGCATAAATTATCTGCATCAAAGAGGGCTTGGATTAAAAAACGTAGGGCTTGGTTTAGACCACAATGATATGGGGACGATATATCTAACCAAATCTAGGTTAAAATTTTGTCAAATTCATATTATGACATGATATACCAAACTAATGAGTAATAAACTAAGTAGACAAATACAAATTTATTTTTGTTGTTTACAATAAGGTGGAACCAGACTTCATCCGAAAAAAACGTCAGGTCTAATAAATCACTTATTTCCAATAAATTTTGGGTAAACCATTGAGGGTAATTCCTGCGTCTTTTAAAATCTGCGACTTGTATTTTTTTGGAATACTTGCACTTTATAAGGAAATAAATTTAGCTGCTTTTTAAGAATAGTCCTACATGTTCCATTAGATCTTCCCACTTCTTGGGACAGGCGTCTTATACAATTTGTTTGCGTATTTTGCATTATTCCACGAATGTTTGCAACAAGTTCATTTGTTCTTACAGATGGTCTTGTCTTCCTGCTTCTTTTTGTGTTGTATAGAACCTGTTTTCCTAAACACAGCCACGGTTCTTTTCAGTCAATGATAAAAATCCCCAGCAATAAAAGCAACGTTAGGAAATTGTTCGCGAAAATCGTCCATGCACAAACCCGGATTGTATTGCCACTCACCATTTACTCTAACCCCGTTTCGAAAATACGCTTCAACCATGAATGTTTTGTGCTGTTCCGTAAAGCCCATTGTGTGAATTGTTCAAGAAATTGGAAAAATTAGCGATGAATCAAATGACTTGTAACGACTGTCAAAGATGACAGAATAACTGATTGATTGTTAATTCAGGTAGTTACTGACACCTAACAGGTATTAAGCTCTACGGCTAAGCATTACGTCCTTAGATGCAAGGCCCTCTTTGTTGCAAATAATTTTTGCTCGCACGGTATTTCACTTACTCCTTCTTAAATCCCAGAAGGTCTTGAAACAAGCAAATACCTAGGGAAGGTAATAAAAAAAATATTTTTTACATAACAATAACCGAAAAAAACAAGAAAAATAAAGATATGTATCGTTCTGGAGGAACAGGTAATTACTCCTCTACGCCATTGGAGCTAGCTCGATTTTGACAACTAAACCCTAATATCTCGTAGAATAATATACTCTCAAGAGTGTCAGAGAGCAGTAAAATGAAAACTCTGTACGAAAATCTGATGGATGGAAATTGAAATTTTGGTTGAGAGCATTAAGTCCGTGATTTAAAAATCTCTTGGAGAATGGCCAAAATAGAAAAGTAAAAACATTTTATCTTCTGTGTCTTATCTTATTAGACATCGACAATGTTGTAGTAATATTATCAGAATGATATAGATAATATACGAGAAGTAAGTTTGTTCTTAACTTTTTTATGGTGAGGTTATTGTAAAGTTGTTGGTATGATTGTTTGTATTTTAAGACAATGTTTTTTGAATTATTTAATTCTTTAACTAATTTTTCCATAGGTATCAGTTACAAAAACCTAAATATATATTTTTTAACTAAGTAACAATGAAACAAATTGAAACAGAAAATGAAATAGCACTAATTTTTTCGAATAATATGTCAAGCTTCTCCTACTCTACAAGTCAAATTGTTTTATTATACAGCCCTAAATTTTTGGGCTCTTCTGCTTCTACACTTAAATATAAATTAGGGCTTTGCCACAAATATTTTACTTTGCTCAAATATATTGTATTTTATCCCGAGATCGAGGAGAGAACAGTGACATTATTATATTTTCGTACCATTTAGTCTTGGGGTGGATAAATCAATGGGAACATTTATGAGCAATATGTGAAAAGGAGATGACAGAGGCAAGATTAATGATAGTTTGAGAGCTCGTATTAATGCTATAGCGAATGAAACATAAGTAAAGTTTTTCCTGTTATTCCCAAGCTTTATCCAATTTACATCTTCAGTTGAAAATTTTAAACATGCATTGACTTGATAAAAACGTTATTACATAACGAGCATGGAACGTACACCGGAGTAGGTAAACCCAAGTCTTTAGTTGAGTATGATAATGATAAGTGACTTTTTTGGCTAGTGTACTTCCCAAAGTCCTAAACGATAAATAAATAAAGAAATCTTTTGAATGAATCTGTAGATACCTGGTCGAAATTCATTTTAAATTTTAGTAATCGGAAGTCAGGTAGACGTTTTCCTAAAATAATAAAAGAACAATATAAAAAAAAACACTATTATAAAAATAAAAAATTATTTCAGTTATGCCAATCATTTACTAAAATCTAATTTTAACGATAATTTTAAAATTATGAATACAGAAAATAAAGGTATAAAATTAAATCTGCTCGAATCTTTAGATATTAACAAACCCAATAGTTCTGGCTGTTTTTTATGTAAATAATTAGTTTTAAATAAATCGCTTTTGTTAAATCTTTTCTCGTTCAGGATTATCATTACATGTGCACAGTGAGTTTTTGTGTGTCACATGTGTTGCAATTAGACAAAACCAAAAAAATTGAGAATAATAAAGAGAATTGCCGAACATTGCAGAGAGATGGGCACACACCACACACTGATCTATACTTATGCATGTTTGAAAATATATTAGTTTTTGTACAACTGTCAAAAAATGCTGACTTTTTTGTTGCTATGGATGAACAAAACGCCTCTTTTTTTAACAGTGAAAAAAATAATTTTTGCACTGAAAAAATGATTCACAAAAAAAACAGTAAAACATTACTTTTAAAAAAATTTACCGAAATTTTTATAACAAAGTTTTTAATTATATACCTATCAAGTTATCGGTCGGTATGCGACGTTTTTGTTCTTAATAAACGGTACCAATTTTGAAAACTTCCTTATGTCCATATTTTCTTTAATATTCAATGTACTTTTCAGCATTGAGTAGACACTCCATAACGTAGGAGGTTTTAAAGTTTTTGATTTCTCCTCAATATAGCATATAAGTACTTTTTCAGACACCTTTTGTACTTTTTACTTGCCGAACCATACACGGAATTGGTCATATGTTTTCTCATACACTACTTTGGCCGGTAACGTGTTAGATATTGCCGAATTTGCTACATCGGCTATATCGGATGTAGTATCGCTGCCACTACTATAATCAACATCCATTATAGTTAAGGACCTAGCGTGCAAAAAACGCCATAGTTGGCTGCCCGTCAGTCGAGTTTAAAAAAACGTTGCCATTACTCCACTGAACCCTGGTGCTTGAAGTTTTGCTTTTACCCATCAACTTTAAGATTTATTGGCAATAATTACATAGGGCGATTAGCCATAGTGAGGAGCCCGTCAGTCAGGTTGAAAATTAAGTTCTGTAGGTTGCCAAGATCATGTATCTAAAATTTCTTTGCGATCTAACCACTAGATCGTGAATTAGGCCAAATGGAAGATTATAATTTGTTTTTTGACCGCCATTTTGTTGGCCATAGTAAGAAGCCCCTCCAAAACTTGTTTCTACCTCTTCGTTTGGATAAAATGACAGGAAAAATGCACTTGACTGACAAATCGAATCACGACGTTGTTCCCTGGGTGACCTACAAAATCTCGAAAAATCCAATTTTTCAGTCTGTAGCATGGCTTTTTCAGAAATTCAACCAAAATCATCAGTCAATCATTTTTCCTGATTTTTAGACATCCAATTAAGTAGAAATCACAAACGACTGACATTTCCTCGAATATTTTCAATTTGGCCATACTTTGAAAATTTTCTGATTTTGGACTTTTTTATAATGGCTTAATAATGCTGTTCCAAATGGACTTAAAAGTAAAACAATGTATGACGATGATGTTTGATGACCTAAAAAACGTTGATTATATTATAACTATTACTATATATATAATATATATATAATATATAATGATTATATTAAGTAAAAGTAATGGTTACAATATAATCAACAATTAAATATCTGTTTTTTTCTATATTGAAATTGAAATGTTACTAACACAACCCAGCTTGCTCAACCCAAATATGCCAACAATTTCATTCAATAAATAATAACCATTTAATTTTCGATTTTCTTCAGTAATTATTTATTTTTTACTGCTGAAATTGGTTATCGTATCTTTTTGTGGCAAAAATTCTATATTTTTTTGATTACTGAATCCAATATAATATAACATAAATTCAACGAATGAATAGGGGTGGAGGGTAGCAGAGGGGTGGAGGAAGGGGTAAATAGGTGATAGTTTGTTTGAAACGTTTTTTAGGTCATCAAACATCATCGTCATACATTGTTTTACTTTTAAGTCCATTTGGAACAGCATTATTAAGCCATTATAAAAAAGTCCAAAATCAGAAAATTTTCAAAGTCCTATGGCCAAATTGAAAATATTCGAGGAAAATGTAAGTCGTTTGTGATTTCTACTTAATCGGATGTCTAAAAATCAGGAAAAATGATTGACTGATGATTTTGGTTGAATTTCTGAAAAAGCCATGCTAAAGACTGAAAAATTGGATTTTTCGAGATTTTGTAGGTCACCCAGGGAAGAACGTCGTGATTCGATTTGTCAGTCAAGTGCATTTTTCCTGTCATTTTATCCAAACGAAGAGGTAGAAACAAGTTTTGGAGGGGCTTCTTACTATGGCCAACAAAATGGCGGTCAAAAAACAAATTATAATCTTCCATTTGGCCTAATTCACGATCTAGTGGTTAGATCGCAACGAAATTTTAGATACATGATCTTGGCAACCTACAGAACCTAATTTTCAACCTGACTGACGGGCTCCTCACTATGGCCAATCGCCCTATGTCATTATTGCCAATAAATCTTAAAGTTGATGGGTAAAAGCAAAACTTCAAGCACCAGGGTGTTCAGTGGAGTAATGGCAACGTTTTTTTAAACTCGACTGACATGGCGTTTTTTGCACGCTGGCTCCTTAACTATTAGGCCTAACATCCATCTTATTAAAAATATCTTAAAATTGAAGTAAATACCAACAAACTATAAACGTATGACAGTACAACAAGCAAAGTGTCAACAAGCCGTTTCTATAGTAAAGACAGAGCATGTTAACTTGATGCTGTAAAATTAGATAGGGAGTATTTTATTTATAATATAAAATTTTAGCCGATTAATTCTTACTTACAGTGTTGTACAAAAAATGTTGTTTGTATTTCGTTTGTGAAGTTAGTGTTTTAATGACAGATTCGAGTGACTTTTTCGCCTCGACCTGCAGTCTCGGCCAATAATCACCCTCTCGTGTGCCATTACAAAAACACTCATTTCACGGACTTAATACAAAAACTATTCTAGTCGTCAGTTGTTATTTTTGGCCTATAATATTTTTTTAAATTTGACTGTCCTTAATAAAAATAAAATTTTTATGGTTAGCGGTAGATTTCCTATATTCTTATGACATAGATTCGGATATTTTGGCATTACCTATAGAAGTCGACGAGTTAACTAACGAGGATGATATAAATGACTATGATCTAAGCGATACCGTAGTAAAAGATATCCGGGAGGCATAGAAATTCTTATGGACACTGAAGTGCACGATGCTTTACTTCAAAATAAAAATAAATGTAATGAATTTGATCTATGAATTTGTTTTACATTTAGTTTTCAACAGTATAATATTATGCCTAAATGTCCTGCCCCACATAATATAGTTTCCACAATATAAAACGTGTTTATTAGTCAAATTATTTTATTATACATCCTTCCGTACTTGAGCACAAATTGGGACGTTGCGTTGCCACAAAATATTTTACCGAAGCTCGAGATATTGTATTTTATTACGAAAGTGAAGACAGTGACATAATTTTATTCACGTATATCGTTTAGTCCTAGGAACGATAAATCAATGGAAACATTTATGAGCAATATGTGAAAAGGGAATGTCATAGAAAGGATTTATGGCAGTTTGAAAGATTCTTAGGTCATATTTTCTTATTGCAAAGTTTCCTTGGCAAGCCTGAAGTTAGGCTGAAAAAGGCTTTTAATGTAAAAAAATTAATACACATCGGACTTGGCGCGGGTTAAAAAGATATCAATCCAGCCTCAACGTTGCCAACGTTGTTGGAGCACTATTCAAATTCCCATTTCACTTTCGCTGTATTCCTTCTTTATACCAGCAATACGTTTCGATTGCGAAGCACCTACCGCGATGTTCAATGTTTTCGTTATCTATCTTGGCTGAATTTTTCAGGTAAGTGTACATATTATGATGAAATACTGCTGGTATTTTGAAATGGTTTACAGGAAGTAGCTGGGTGTTTTGCATTTTTGTAGCCCGATCAACCTGTCCCAACACGCAAAGCTATCTTAAATATTTTTAATAGATTTAAAAAGTCGAGGGGGGGGGGGTACAGCGTGTCCAGAAACCATCTTAACATATGGGAAACTGTTTTATTTTTGACTTTACGAAAAAAAGGTAATCTTCATAAAAAGTTCTACTTGTTGATAAAATAGTACCCAAATCAAACATTTTGAGGAGCCAGCATATACGGAGTGTTAAGAAAGTAAAAAATATTAATACCGTAGGTGGAAAACGCAAAGCTTTTAAAAATCTTAATATCATGGTCACTGAGGCCAATATAATGAAGAACCCCTAATAATAGTCGCTGGTCAAGGGTGTCGAACGGCTTCCGAAAAGTCCAGAAGTGCTAAAACAGTTACTTCTCCCGAGTCAGCAGCCCTAAATATATCATCGGTCACGCTTGCTAAAGCAGCTGCACAACCATGATTTTTTTCTTAAACCGGTTTGAGTTACAGGCAAGATGCGGTTTATTACAACGTGTTCTGTGAGCCTCTTGGTAATTATTTTTTTAAGAATTTTTGACAGATGATTTGTTCAGATCAATATCCAGAAGCTAAATAAATAATTCCATACAGTAGTTACCTACTCATGAAATGGTTAAAAACACTTAAGGGTAATGATTGGTTGAACGTATCAATGAAGAGTTCTATATCATGTTTTTTAATAATTGGTAAAAATCTAGCTTTATTATCATTACTAAGTATTTAGTAAATTATAATAATCTATATTATTTCCAAAAAAAGCATTTGTCAAGTCTAAAAGGACTGAAATTTTCTTTATCTTATCGTTCTTTGTTCGTCTTTGTTAGTTGCTTTTTTGCTATTTTTGAACTGTTTTTTGCTGTTTTTGCTGTTTTGAGTTGTTTTTTGCTATTGTAAAGCACATCAAAAACAGCAAAAAACAGCTACGCACTGCTGGCGCATGCGCAGTAGGGTCCCCCGGAATTGATGCAGAAACCCCCATCTATCACTACTGATGATGAAATGATCAAAACGTTTAAACATAATTAAGTGTGATACATTAATTGAATTCAGAGCTGAAAGGGACGGTAAAATAGAAAATGCAGTCCGTATGTAAAAATTTAATGTTGATAATAGTTCTACAAAAACGAAACAACGAAATTCTAAAAACAGCCAAATATGCAGCAAAAAAAGATGCTATATTAATGTTGTGTTTATTTTCTGTAGCGGATCAAATAAGCCAGGCAATTTAAACAAACAAAAACTGAAAATTTGAGTTTTTGTAATATCAAAAACTAAAAAAGATAAATCAGAATTTTTTTAACGATATTACTAGGCAGAACTTCTGCAACTTGCCACAATTTAACCGATGCTGTATCTCTTATAGTTTTCTAGATCCCCATATGAGGATCGAATTTGGGATACCCTGCTATAACCAACAAAATTAGTCTATTGAAACGAATTTAAATGTATATCAAATATATGATTTGGTCAAACCTACCAGAACACTGTGCTATTGACCTTTAATAAAGATACTTCAATTTAATATATTTACTTTATCGATTCAATGTACGAATTGTATTTACAAGAAATACCTAATACTTTAACAATGTTTGAGCCGCCTTACAAAAATATGAGCAGCAGTGGCGTGATCCTAACCGGGCGAAAATTTTTGAAGGTAAACCCCAGGACAAAAGCAACATGTTAACTTGTTTGCATTTTTCTTTTCTTTCCTAAATTTCTTTTAGGATCAACAATAAAAATATAAGTGGCAAAAAACACTTACTGGTTTGTCTTTTCTGTTTTCTTTTTACTCCTAAAATGGTAACATATCCGTCAAAAAGTTGGATATACATATAATATATATTTTATATACTGGAATATATAGGCATTTCATCATAAAAAAATGTTTAAACTTAAGTCTTTATTTTTTATATAGCACTACAAAATCTCATTTTATGATGACTATCATTGTAATATAAAAGCAAAATATGAATATGTTATACTGAATTTAAAAGTTTATTTGTATGTTACTTTGTAATAAAATTGCATATATATAATGTAGGAGGTAAACCACTTTAAACCTAAAGTAAACGATAATTTTCGGATATGTTTATATGTCTTCACTAAATAGGATTAAAATTTAGTACTCATAGGCTATGAATTTCAATCTCTATAGACAGGCGTATAAATATGATTTATTTACAAAGCATTGAACTCTAAAGTTGACGCGATAGCGACCACAACGGCGTTTTGTTTCGTTGCATGCCGATTTGCCTGACACTACTCCACTGCAATAATAGCCTACATCGTCTGGGTATCTCCCAGCCGACTCTTCAGATGAAACTTGCCGAGAGGACCATTCGGAGTCGATTTTGTTCCTCTTTCCTTAAAACGAGATAAATCTACTAATAATACACAAACAATACAACAAATAATACTAATACGATATTTGTTTTGTAGCATAGATACCTTAACGCTACTTTAACTTACAAGCAACTTTCTTTAATAAACTATGAAGTTAGCTGCGACACAAAAGCTTCGCGCTGTTAGCACCATTAAGGCATTAGCTGACGTGAATAATAGTATATTAAAGTATACGTTTCATAAGAAGTGGTTTTAGCGCACGCGTCTATTTTAAAAAACGAGCCACAAAGTGGCGAGTTTTTTTATTGACACGTGCGCTAAAACGCCTTATGAAATATGTGCTTTATACATTTTTTCTATTTCACCTTTTATAATCAAGAAAAATACATTTTAAAAAGAAAATAAATCCTACAAATTTTGTAAATTTTTATGTCTAAATTTTATGTTGGTAATACTATTTTTTATCATAGTAGCCTCTGGACAAGAAATAGTTATTTTCCTAACAAGTGCGCAAAGTGATACTTTTCCGCACGCAAGTACAGTTGGACGAACGACGCGAAGCGGAGTTCGGATAAGTTCTTGCGTGCGGAAAAGCACTTTGCGCACTTGTTAGGAACAACATTTTTCCTACGAGCTTCATATCAGATAACAACAAAAATAAAAATATGATAATTTATTTAATAATTTTTAATTCGACTTTAAAGAAAGAACTATAATATACTTACAACTAAAAATTACATAACAAAAAAAAATAATAGAAAATTAAAAAGTTACACTTTTCCGCACCCAGTGCGGATAAAAGTCTTATCCGCACTAGTGCGGAAAAGTGTAACTTTGCACACAAAAATGCGTGCGCAAAGTACTACTTTGCGCACGCTCGTAGGAAAAATTATTTTGCAAACTGTCATTTTTTGATTTATTGACCCATTTTCACCACGAGATTCTAAAGTTATTTTAGCGATATGAGATTTGAAATTGGACGGAATACGTTGTGTGTTGTGTGATCCTTGTACATTCGGTACATATACAAAGCGTTCGGAAATTCGGGAGATTTTGCTAGTTTTTTTCGAATTTCAAAAGACGTGATTTTACGTCACGGCATTGCAATTTAGTATAGGGAAGATGGAAAATTCAAATAAAGTTGAAGTTAAAATCGATATTGGATGGTTAGTAGATTGAATTTTGGATAGGATTGGCAGAAAATGATAGCTTGAAGCATCTACAAAAGATTGATTTATAGATTTATGCAACCAACATACATGACTGTTATCCACACAGAATAAAAAAGTAAGTTATCAAGCTATTTTTCCTCTGCGAAAAATGGGTTTTCTCGTAAATCACAAAGGCCGCGCAAGTCAATGAAATAAAACATTTAAATGTTACCAACATCAAATAAAGAAAAAACGCGTATCGAAATAGCTTCATTACGATACGCAAATGCGTATCGTACTGAGCTTATTATGAACGTGAAATAGAAAAAAATGTTTTACACTGCTATATTATAACGTACTTTGATCAAGGGCGGCTTGTCAATAAAAGCGCTTGTGCACGCGCACTGCTTACAAAAAAAAACTAAGCAAAAAATAAAAATAAATTCTTAATTAAGATAAGTGCTAGTTTTTATTTAAAGTCGCGGTAGTCGCAAACGAAAGGGGAAAGACTAGAGCAAACTGGAATATTCGGTAAATCACCCGATGAAAGGACAGTTCCGCGCGCTGTTTGAATACACACTTCTACAGTAATATCAACTGTGTATAGTGTTTCTTAGGTCAATTTAATAACATAAAACAGTATGAAACTCCTAACCATAGGCATCCCAAACAAATAATTAAAATGCGTATACACACTTATAAGTTTGTTTAACATTATGTGTTTGTACATACTACACTTTATCAACCCACTGTATTAATAATAATATTATATTAAAATAATAAATATAAGGTATGTAACTCAAAGATTTTATACACAAAACTAAAACCAGAAAAATAAACCTAACACGGCACGACACTGCTCAGAAAATGCTTTAATTTTTTTACCAGAACTCCATTCTCGGAGTCCGAGTCGGACCATTCCCCGGTCCGTCCATAAGTTCCATATCACGTATATTTTATCTTCGTCTCTTCCACGCTATCCGCGGTCACTGGCCTATCTCTGTCTGACAGAATCGATCGTTGAATGGGTCGGGGACCGCTTCTGCTATACTAGCTGCAAGGAGCTGGCGCTTATCACCCCTACAACGCGCATAAATTGTGAACGGTTGCCAGTTCCACCAAATTTTTTGATTTGTTAATATATTATGTATAAGTATACGAGAAACAAGGGTTTGTTAATTAGTTGTTTTTAAACACTGATAACACTTTTTGTCTTGATTTCAGTGATATTGTTTCTTAAGGACTAAAGAATGTATTATTATAACAATGAATGGCTTGTTATTTTTTTCTGTCACCCTCAAAACTCCTAGGTTTAAAGTATATTTGCAAACTAGCTTTCAAAGAAAGTTACTGACTAACAATTAAATACTGATATAAATGAAACATCTTTAATAAAAAAACTTAAAGAATTGAAGAAGAAAGATCTGACAACCCTGGTTGTGAGGTTGGTCTCTTTGAGACTGTTTACCGCCATATGGAATGATTGGAATGTCATCACACTGACTTTGGATAAATTATACCTAAAGCCGCCACAGTGGATCTTTTCCCGTGCGTCATCAATCAACGATCAGGACTCAACGTGGTTAATAACTCTGCATCCTTATTTATTACAGTAACAAGTTTGAATAAAAGCATAAAAGAACATCTCCAAGATTCCGCAATAATATAACGTGCTAGACAAGAATAAAACTATAAACGTCAATTAATTACTTTTTTTATTTGTTTAGTTGACTACCGTTGTATTTTAGAACGTCATTGTCAACCTTGTTTTGATCTGCCAATCTAATTCGTATTTTGTAAATTTGTGTGCCTTAAAACTGTTCCTTTTTCTAAAAGTAGTTCTTTTTAGAGCTAATTATACCCACCATCTGTTTTGGCGGTAAGTATTTATGGATTTTTATAATACTTAATTTATTTATTTTAAATATTCTAACCGTGAAAGTTCTTTGAAAAGTTTACGGCAGTGGCAAAATTCCCTTAAATGAAAGGATATTTTATCAAAAATTTTACTTTTGCAATTTTAATAGTCAATAAAACACCAAACTTTTCTAGATTTTAAGCTTTAAAAATAGTATAATAAGAGAAGGATTCTCTATAGGTATATCCAAAAAAATAGTGAAAAAAATGTGTATAAACATGGATCCGCAAACGATTCGTTTCCGAGATACAGCTGTTAAATATAATTCCCCTTTAAAATAGAATGTTAGTTTAAGATTTCAATAAATGTATTGAAATTCATTTTTAGCTGGGACTTAATGGGTTAGACTGCGTTAGAGTACGAATAAACCCCGAGAGAAACTCGGAATTATAAATATTTTTTCGGGATATTAAGTAGGTACGTCAAACGGTAGGCAGGCACGTCCATTTTATGAACTTAGACTTAGTTTTGACTTTTTTCGTCTCGTAATTTTGATTTGATTCATACGATTTTGATGACGTGAAAGTGATGACGCACGGGAAAAGATCCACTGTGGCGACTTTATGTGCTTTTTAACCATTCTGGCGATTCAATAACTTGTTGTTCGCGTTTTCTTTAAATTATACATTTTATTTTTAATTGGCTAGTCATTCGATTTAGACAAGAAAATTGAAACAAAATGGTTAGGAAAATATTTATTTTAATAAAAATGAACAATTTTGCTGTTATTAAAAAGTTTGCTGCAAATAAGATCAGAAGAATGAACTCTACTATGAAACAATCTAAACACTAATAAAAAATAAATTACCCCTTTTTATTATTTTTTTTAAGTCTCAGTAGGTACTTTATAAATATACGGTGCGAGCCAAAATTATTTGCATCAAAGAGGGCCTTGCATCTAAGGACGTAATGCTTAGCCGTAGAGCTTAATACCTGTTGGGTATTAGTAACTACCTGAATTAACAATCAATCAGTTATTCCGTCATCTTTGACAGTCGTTACAAGTAATTTGATTCATCGCTACTTTTTCCAATTTCTTGAACAATTCACACAATGGGTCTTACGGAACAGCAGAAAATATTCATGCTTGAAGCGTATTTTCGAAACGGGGTTAGAGTAAATGGTAAGTGGCAATACAATCCGGGTTTGTGCATGGACGATTTTCACGAACATTTTCCTAACGTTGCTTTTATTGCTGGGGATTTTTATTATTGCCTGAACAGAACCGTGACTGTGTTTAGGGAAACAGGTTCTATACAACACAAAAAAGGAGCAGGAAGACCATATGTAAGAACAGAAGAACTTGTTGCAAACAGTCGTGAAATAACGCAAAATACGCCAACAAGGCATTCTTCTATTCTTAAGAAGCAGCTAAATTTATTTCCTTATAAAGTGCAAGTATTATAATTTTGTAAACAATAAAAATAAATTTGTATTCGTCTACTTATTTTATTACTCATTAGTTTGACATATCATGTCATAATATGAATTTGACAAAATTAAAACATATATTTGGTTAGATATTATATCGTGCCCATATCATTGTGATCTAAACCAAGCCCTATGTTTTTTAACCAAAGCCCTCTTTGATGCAAATAATTTTTGCTCGCACGGTATTTAGGTACGTATACGTACGTATATAACTCAAGCATTGGTAAATACAGGGGGGGTACAGCCTGCATCCTAATAATAACAGATTATTTTAAACATGTTTTTATCTGAGTGCTTGAAGGTCGTAGACAATGATGTTTCTTGAATGATGAAAGAGTTTTGGACTTCCATTGTCTTTATTTGTTTTAAATCACAACGCTTTAACTGGTAAGTATCTCCAGTCGTCTTCAGGTGAATACTAAATAAGGAAAGTAACTACAAGACTATTTATACTATCTAGGTGCACCGAAGCACAACTGAGGTGGGTGCAGTCATGCGTTCAGTTAGCACGCGATCTTATCCTAAGCTTACATCTATCTAACAAAGGTTTCCAGATATTTCTTAAGTCTAACGATGGTTTACTAAAGCAGCCTGGATTCTGGTGAATAGTAGCAGATTCCTTAAACTTTCTTTTCCTCCAGTGTGGCTCCTTATGTAGGATTTCAGCTTCTGACCACATGATATGGTGGCCATGTTTCCAGGCATGGTCAGCTGCACCTGACTTTTCAGTCTCTCCTTTTAACGTATTGTTTTTGTGTTTTTTAATCCTTGTCTCGAGCGGTCTTAATGTCTCACCTATATAAGATTGGCCGCACTCGCAGGGGATCTGGTAGACGCAGTTTTTCCTATCTTTTTGACTTATAGGCTTTGTCTTCGTCAGGTGGCTTCTTAGGGTGTCTCTCGAGTTGAATACGGTGCTGATGTTATATCGTTGTCCTAGTCTTATTTTCTCAAATACTCCCTTGACATACGGAATATTGAGTGTTGGTTGTGCCTCTATGTCTGCTTTTTGCGCGTTGGGTCGATTCTTACGATTTTCCAATATTGTGTCAACTAATTTTGTGGGGTTGGCATTTTTGTTGAGGTCGGTCTTGATGTGGTGAGCTTCCTCTTTAAGTGCTTCTTCCGAGTTACAGATTGTAATTGCTCTATCCACGAGGGTTTTAACTATGCCATGTTTCGTGTTGTTTGAGTGATTTGAAGTAAAATTGAGATACTGGCCTGTATGCGTAGGTTTTCTGTATACTGAAGTTTGGATGCTATTACCATTTTTCTTCACGTTGACATCTAGAAACGGTAATTGGTTGTTTTCCTCTTTCTCCATGGTAAATTTGATTGTTGGTGTTAAGCTATTGAGGTGATCTAGAAAATTTCTTAGTTCGTCATCGGTTCCATTCCAAATAATGAAGGTGTCATCCACATATCTCAGCCACATTTTTGGTTTCTTCTTTGCCTGTTCCATTGCTTTCGATTCAAACCATTCCATGAATATGTTGGCGATTATTGGCGAGAGAGATGAGCCCATCGGTAGTCCGTCTACTTGGTTGAAGAATCTATCCTTTTCTTGAAAGTAGGAATTGTTGAGGCAGCATTCTAATAGTTCCAAGATGGCATTAATAGGGAGCGTTGTTCTTTCCTGTAGAGTATGGTCTTCCTCTAGTCTGTTTTTGATAACCTTTAGGGCGTCTTTTACGGGAACGTTGGTGTAAAGACTTTTGACGTCAAAGCTCACCAGCCGATCTCCTGGCTGTAGTTTCTTTCCTCCTATTATTTGAACGAAGTGCTGTGAGTTCTTAACAAATGATGTGCTATTTCCTTGGAGAGGTTTGTCCCTCTACTAAACCGAAGTCAGGTGCAGCTGACCATGCCTGGAAACATGGCCACCATATCATGTGGTCAGAAGCTGAAATCCTACATAAGGAGCCACACTGGAGGAAAAGGAAGTTTAAGGAAGCTGCTACTATTCACCAGAATCCAGGCTGCTTTAGTAAACCATCGTTAGACTTAAGAAATATCTGGAAACCTTTGTTAGATAGATGTAAGCTTAGGATAAGATCGCGTGCTAACTGAACGCATGACTGCACCCACCTCAGTTGTGCTTCGGTGCCCCTAGATAGTATAAATAGGCTTGTAGTTATTTTACTTATTTAGTATTCACCTGAAGACGACTGGAGATACTTACCAGTTGAAACGTTGTGATTTAAAACAAATAAAGATAATGGAAGTCCAAAACTCTTTCATCATTCATGTTTTTATCTGCTTTAATTTCCAGTAAAAATATATATCATAAATTATTGACCAAATTGGGCGTCGTGCTAAAAAATTCGCTGTTTTTGTGCACCCCAGGTTAATAAGTCACGAACCGCCACTGACTTTGGTGCATGTAAACCACTGCCACCAAAATTTCGTTTAATAATAATTAAATAATGCTGTGGAAAGATAAATGTGTCTTCCATTTCATTTGCATCTCTAGAATGTACATGTTTAATATGTATTAATTTAATATTTTACACACGTATGTCTTTTAAACTTAGCTACTATATTACCGCCCTTTATTTTCTCGGAAGTCTGGAACAACCAGTATACGGCTTAAGATAACGTACCTTACATTATGATTTTGATATATTTACGAGTTCATCTCTGAATATAAAAGAATCCCAGTTTTTTGAGCTATCACTGACCTTCTTCAAAATAAAAATATTGCAATAACCATCCTTAAACTCTTTCTCTTATAACAAAATTTTATATTTTACTTTCATGTTCAAAATGTACAATTATTTATAATGGCCTTCTGATAGGAAGTATTTCCTACATAGCAAAACATTCAATTGGTTAATAACAAGGCCTGTCTGATTTACCTAATTGATTTAATTATATTTTTTGTTTTAAATTTTAATCAATTCGTTAATCAGTTGTTATAATTTGTACTATTATTTATACACATACAGTGTGACCAGTAAAGTCCGCATCATACGGGATTTTTTTTTATTAATAGCTGTATTCGAAATTTTACTTTGGCATCAAGTTCTGCTTCGATCGAGATGAAAAGTAAGCAAAAAAATAGTAGTCACGTGATTCGCATTATCTGTCAAATTTTAATTTTTTCCAAAAAATAATTCAAAAGCGGGGTTATTTCTGAAAATATCGAAAAATGTTATTAGAAAAAGTTTTTTTTGAATGCAGTTTCTAGCCCACATGCAAAATTTCCGCTGCATAAGATAATTTTGATTTTTACCCATATTTTGTAAATTGTACCACTTTTGGAAAATAAGACTCAACGCAACCTACATAAAACTTTTTAGTTTTGACAATGCTTTATTTCAGATACATTTTCTTTAAAGTAGCGCAATATTAAATGTGCGATTTTCTACAAAATCTAAATTGGGCTATTAAAATTTGATCGCATATGATGCAAAGTTTATTGGTTTTTGACCCTGTATAAGGTAACTTCATAAAATAAGTATTTATGAAAATCTAGTTTGTGTCTGAAAGTAATACACCTTAATATTAAGACAAAAAAGAATACAGTGTCATCAGTAAAGTGTTAATTAAGTGGAAAATAAATTTTAGTTTAACTTAACGTAAAGTTTATCTATTTTCAACGATTTAATTTAAAACCCCTTTATTAAAATTTGTTATTAAGCTGGCATAAAAAAAGTAAAAATAGTATTTTATTATTAAAGTGTAATTTCCAAAAAATTAATTACAATAATGCACCAAAAACACGTTTACAACGACAAAATATGGGTAAAAATCAAAATTATCTTATGCAGCTAATATTTTGCATGTTGGCTAGAAACTGCATTTAAAAAAACTTTTTCTAATAACTTTTTTCGATATTTTCAGTAATAACCCCACTTTTGAATTATTTTTTGGAAAAAATTAAAATTTGACAGATAATGTGAATCACGTGACTACTATTTTTTTGCTTAATTTTCATCTCGATCGAAGCAGAACTTGATGCCAAAGTCAAATTTCAAAGAAAGATATTAATAAAAAAAAATCCCATATGATACGGACTTTACTGGTCACACTGTATGTATATGTCGTAGTCTTATAGTGAAATCCGTCATTTTATGAAGAATCTAGTTATATCATGAAGCGTTGGCATATTGTGTAAAAACATGAAGCTAAACAATATGCCTAGGCTTTTCAAGAAGAGCCCATCACATTTCGGCGAATTGTGTATACTACAACCTGCCTAACTTTAAATATTGCGGTTTCGTGAAATGTCCACAAAGGCAAGGCATATTGTGTTTAAGTGAACTTTGCGAGCTTGTAATTGAGACATTTGTTTATATAGAGTGTACCAGTTTCAACGCAGTCGATATGAGTATCTAGATATTCTAACAAAAAAAATGACTTCAATAAGAAGAATAACATGAAACATTTGTTTCTATTTATTAACACAGGGACCACTTTTGTGACATGCTTTAAAGCATTGACATAGGAGGCGATAACTGGAGGAACAAATTCCGTCTAAAAAGGTATATTGGCAACCAGTTTGTTCGTTGTTACCCAGAGCATTTTTTTTATTCAATTTTTTCCACTATTATTATTTTATAAAAATAAAATTTAAATTAAATTTTAAAAAATGCTCTGGGTAACAACGAACACACCAGTTGCCAATATACCTTTTGGACGGAATTTGTTCCTCTAGTTATCGCCTCCTATTGACATCTCGTACTTCACAAAGTGCCGCTCTTTAAATTTAGCCAGGTTATGTTACGACATTATATGCCGAAGTGCTACTGGCTCTTCTTGAAAAGCCTAGGCCGATTGTGTAGCTTCATGTTTTTACATAATATGCCGACGCTTCATGATATGACTAGATTCTTCATGAAAAGACGGATTTGACTATAAGACTACGACATATATATTATTTAAATCGATACTGATGAATTGTCTAAAATATGACAATCTTTTAAATCATGTCAACTGGCACAGTACCCTGCCATAATTTTCCTGTGTTTGGTCGGCAAATGGCAGTCAGTCGCACGATGCCGGTTCATTTTGTCTTTGTATATGACATAATAGACCAGGGTCGATAATTTTTGAAACCAAAAAAAATAATAGTAGGATGAAACCCATTGGAAAAGGAGGAGAATATAACGAAAATGAAAGGAGAAATAAATTACGGGCGATCCGTGGTCGGGAAGTGGGGGGCGGTGAGTTTTTAAGGTTAGAAAACGATTTATTTTGATTTTCGGCAAAACTACAAGTCATATGGAGAAATGTTAAATAGCAAATTATAGGTAATAAAAATATCTACAACTTTTGTATTTGCACTTTTTTCACATAACCTCAAAATTTATGTGAAAAATTCAAATAATCAAGTTTTTGGTTTTTTATTTTTATCTTTTACAAAAAAAATTTTTTATACACGAAATTTGGTGAAAACTTACCTTTTTATGTCCCAAACACACTGTAATTTTTTTAATTTAAAAATATTTATTTTTAACCTTATTTTGACTTAATATCGAAAAAGCACCCTAATTTTCAATCTAAAATTCTCACGTCAACATATCTGGTTTTTTAAAAAAGTCGGTGGGCTTTTTGTTCGTTGAAATCTCTACTTTCTGATGGTGTAAAAAAAATTAACATTACTATGGTAAATATTATCAAAAAATGCAAAGAAACGAAAAAAAATCGAATCAGAATTTTTTTTTTAATCATTATGTACAATTTTGAGCTATTTATTAAAATTTATACTTTAATTACTCAAAAAACGTAAGATTCCATGTTACATTGATAAACAAAAAAATTACAAATCCATTAAACATAAAGATCGCAAAAAATATGCGAAAATAGTTGTTCTAAACATAATTAAAGGTAGGATTTAAAGGGGATTTCATCACATTTACCATAGTAATGTATATTTTTTTTTACACCATCAAAAAGTAGAGATTTCAACGAACAAAAAGCCCACCACCTTTTTTAAAAAAGCAGATATTTTGACGTGAGAATTTTTGATTGAAAATTAGGGTGCTTTTTCGATATTAAGTCAAAATAAGGTTAAAAAATAAATATTTTAAATCAAAAAAATTACAGTGTGTTTGGGACATAAAACGGTAAGTTTTCACCAAATTTCGTGTATAAAAAAAAATTTTGTAAAAGATAAAAATAAAAACCAAAAACTTGGTTATTTGAATTTTTCGCATAAATTTTGACGTTATGTGAAAAAAGTGCAAATACAAAAGTTGTAGATCTTTTTATTACCTACAACTTTGCTATTTAACGTTTTTCCATAGGACTTGTAGTTTTGCCGAAAATCGAGATAAATCGTTTTCTAACCTTAAAAACTCACCGCCCCCCACTTCCCGACCTCGGATTGCCCGTAATTTATTTTTCTTTTCATTTTTGTTATATTCTCTTCCTTTTCCAATGGGTTTCATTCTACTATTATTTTTTTTCACTTTTTACCATTTGCAAAGGCTTCAGCCCTGGTCTATAAGCCGGTGGGTTGTTACAAAAAACTAAAGGAAAGTTTTATAGTACTGCAACTGCAGCCGTATCTTCATCTTCCATTTGTATGTTTATATATTGCCTTTGCTGTCCAGTTTCCAGTGTTTTTAAAACTACCCGCTTACCCATTTTGTCTAATAAAATTATTTTGACGAAAAAACTTTATCATTTTCATTTCATTTAAAAACATCTTTATTGTGCAAAATAATTTTACATGTCATGTTAGATTACATAATATAATACACTTGATTATATAATCAAGGACACGCACCAGGCAACGCTGGGTGGCTGATGTTAGCCTTTGGTAAGCTAATCACGGCTCGGAATTTAGTTATTCAGACAGTCCCAGTGATCTTTTACTGCTATTTGGAATATGTTTTGTTTTTGCTTGAGATTCATCAGATTTTAATTATTTTAAATGTTTTGGTTTGGCTTAGGGTTTCACTGGAAAAGCGTTAGAAAAAACCAGTTTGAAACATTTTCTATCAGGTACGGTAGCGCGTTTTCGCCAAAAATTTTGGCTTGAACTTATTATGTAATGGTCTTGTTGGGGGTGTCGCTAGGTATATTATGTGGGTTTATAGTGGAAATTGGACATTTTATTTTATGGGCCTTGATAAAATATTGGTAGTCTAGAATGTAATGGGTAATGTGTTATGTAATCGTCATGTCTAGTTGCAGTTATGTTTTCTGTGAGCCTAGAGTTTTTTGGTTGCGTTTCGTAGAATGTTGTTGCGTTTGTTTGTATGTAGTCCATTATATAGGGTATGTTTGTTGCCTGATGCAGATGTCTTATAGGTGTATGTCTTGGGGCTGATAATACTTGTCTTAAGATTTTATTTTGTAATCTTTGTAATTTTTTGAAATGGCAGTTTGCCATGCTGCACCAGACTGGTCCTGCGTATGTTAGTAATGGTCGTATGCATTGTTTGTAAATTAGCAGTTTGTTTGTTGGTGATAGTGGTGATCTGTTGTTTAGTAATTTGTATAGTTTAGTTGTTGCTGAGTAGTATTTTTGGATTATGTAATTAGTATTTTTTCCAAATCTTAGTGGTTTGTCTATTATTACGCCTAGGTATTTCAGTTTTTCTCTTGGTTCTGTCGGTCTGTTATTTATTTTTATATGTTGATTTATATGGTTGTTTGTTGTTTTTCTTGTCAAAATTACGCATTCGCATTTTTCTTCGTTTATGTCCAATTTCCACTTTTTATACCATGGTATTAGGGAGTGTAAGTGGTTGGATATATGTTGTCTGGCCACATTTGCGTAGAACGAGCTTGCGTGTAGCAACACATCGTCCGCAAAGATGGCCAGATTAGAATTTGGGTGGCGTGGTATGTCTGCAGTATAATAATTAAATAAGGGCGCTGCTAGGACTGTGCCCTGTTGCAGCCCTGCATGTAGCTTTACAGGCGCAGATAAGTTGCTTTCTACCCTAACTGTTAGTGATCTGTCTGTAATGTATGAGTATATAAGTGTGATAAAGTATAGTGGAAAGTTGTGTAATATTATGAGTTTATAAATGAGTCCATTGAACCATACGCTGAAAAAACTTTATAATTTCCTTTCTTTTTTTTTTTGACAACCCATCCACAACATACCCCCAAGTTGCTGCAAAATAAAAACGATTTGTTTCTTATAATATTTTTCTCTTCCTGGCATCCATTAAAACTGACACCATAATCAGACTTCTTGAAAAGAAGGTATTTTGTGTATTATGCAGTTTAGTTCCTTCAAATTCGACAAGCAGCGTCTATAAAACTAGTTAATGCACGTTTAACCTACAAAAATATAGGTTAAGAAACGATTTAGGGGCGTCTTATTACATTACTGAATATTGTCCATAAGCTTCTTAAATTTATTCAAAAATTAGTTAAGATTAAATAAAAAGTGATTAAATTATCACCTAGTCGAAGCCAATTCTTTCGTTTTTAATAATTACTATATTTTAATATTAACATATTATTATAATCAGTAATAATTCTTAGAATAATAAGTTTTAAATAGTGGCGAATCCAGGAAAGGGGGGCAGGGATCACTCGCCCCCTCCCTGAGGCTACAGAAATTGCCAAAACAAAACTTTCCATAAAGCAGTTTAAACTATAGGAAAAAAAGAAAAAACCTAAAGTTTTCCTTCACAAAATTTAATAGATTAAAAATTCTCTAGGAGTCTCTACATGTTTCGAACGTAGAAACGTTCATCATCAGGAGACAGAAAATGTATTTAGTGCTGATGGTTTTAGCAGAAGAGAAAATGGTGCAGAACCTTAATGGAGCTTTTATAGAATTAAAAAATTGATGTGTAGGAGAGGCATAATATGAAGAAAATTGATAAAGGTTAAACCATACTGAGTGTGATAGTCAAAAATTACATTAAACACTAAACAAATCAGGTAAAATCAAAAAAATAATTACCTTGTCGGACTTCCATTGTCTTTATTTTATTACTTAACACAACGTTTCGGGTAGGTTAAAATAGCTCTAACCGTTTTCAAGTGTAAACTAAACTATAATTCTAAGGCTATTGTCTTAAATACTATCTGTGTGCAATGAAGCTTGATGACTCCGCCTACGTGTTTATTGGAGTGTGAAGTTTGAGCTGTTGGTTTTGGACAAGAAGAGGCTTCCAGATATTGGGGATATCTATACTATATCTATACTTAATCACGGATCGAATCATTCAAACTCCATAAAACAGGGCATAGTTCAAACTCTGTATCACAGAGCATCTAACGTTTGCAACAATCGGGAAGACCTTAATATTAAAATTTCAAACATCAAAAAAGATTTAAAACAGAATGGTTACCCTGAAACCTTTGTAACTAATACCATTTCAAAACTTAAAAATCGCGAAGTAAAAACTAATGCAGAAACGAAAGAGGAGCAAGCATTTCTTACAATACCTTATGTTAAGGGGATTTCTGAAAAGATTAGAAGAATAACCAAAAACTATAATATCAAAACATCCTTCAAATCCGGAAATACTCTTAGAAGTTTTCTTACAAAAGTAAAACCCCCAGTAATGAAAACACAAAAAATTGTATCTATCAAATCCCTTGCGAGTGTGGCGAATCGTACATTGGAGAAACAAAAAGACCTCTTCCCGTACGAGTCAAAGAACATCTGAAACATACTCAAAGAGGTGAAACTTCGAGATCAGGTATAGTGGAACATGTATGGACCAACCAGCATAATATGCAGTGGTCAGAAGCCAAGGTTTTAGACAAGGAACAGCACTGGAAAAAACGAAAGTTCAAAGAAGCAGCTTTCATAAATCAAAATACCGATATATTTAGTAAACCAAGTATAGATATCCCCAATATCTGGAAGCCTCTTCTTGTCCAAAACCAACAGCTCAAACTTCACACTCCAATAAACACGTAGGCGGAGTCATCAAGCTTCATTGCACACGGATAGTATTTAAGACAGTAGCCCTAGAATTATAGTTTAGTTTACACTTGAAAACGGTTAGAGATATTTTAACCTACCCGAAACGTTGTGTTAAGTAACAAAATAAAGACAATGGAAGTCCGACAAGGTAATTATTTTTTGATATTACTTCATTGTCTACCACCTTCAAACAAATCAGGTAAAGGCGTAAATAAAGGATAAAAACAATAATGATTATCGCATTCTTCCCTCCTTTTATTATCAATAATTATATTCAACCAAATATTTAGGCGACATTCTTACACCAACATCAAAAAATCGTAAAATCGATATTACCGATATTTTGTTTTTTAAATATCGTTACTCGATATATCTAATTTTTGCCCAGCCCTAATTGCAACTATTTCATAATCAACTCTTAACGGTATAATGCAAAGCACAAGGCACCAATAAAAAAAACTCTACGTTTTTCAAGTAAATTTATTGAGGTACTGTATTTATGTAATTACTCTTGTCTAGGTTATCGCTCCTATTACAACAACGATTTTATTTTACAACAAGTTTATGTTCATCATAAAAACAATAATATAACCATGCACTTGAGAATTATAACGATCAAACACAGTGTGTTGGTCAGGAAAATAGAATAAAAACTCGACAATGAAAGGTTACCAAACTTTTTTTTCTGACTATTTAACTAGAGTGTTTTACACTGGCAAAATGTCATAGCAACGGCCGGTCTTCTACTGGCAAAATTACTACCTGCACCTACCTGGACAAAATTCACATGTGATTTTTGGCGCGGCAAAATTTTAATTTTTGATTGAAAGAAGTTTTGTTACCATGGTTCTGTTAATTATTTAAAATGTCATTGTATTATTTCTTGTTAACAAACGTCAAATTATTTTAGTTCAAAAATAAGTGTTTCTGAAGAAAAAAACAGATTTGGAATACAATCCATTACAGAAATTAAAAAGGCAGTGTCGGAGAATATACCTCCAAATACGCGTATCTCCAAAACTTCCATTTGGCGACAGTTTTCGCAGTTCTTATTGATAAGAGATTATAAGCTTGAAAAGCATACTCCAGCCGAAGAATTAGCAAAAATTATGGAAGATTATGCTTACAACATGAAAAAACTAAATGGAGAGGACTACAAAGAGTCAAGTATCAAAAGCATATGGAATACCACGGCGCAGATGCTACAAGAAAAGTATTATCAAGAATTTAATATAAAAATAGACCCATTTACCGACATTCTTTTTAAATCAGCCCGTTTGGCAAAGGACTTAAAACGAAAACAACTTCAAGGTAACCAAGAAAAAAGAAAAACAAGTTCGAAAGCCCTTACAACACAAGAATTATTGGAAATGATAAAAATTCATGACGAAGACACCCCAGACGGCCTACAGAAAAAAATATTTCACTTATTTTCTTTTGAACTTGCGTGGCGAGGCAACGAAGCAGTGAACTGCAAAGTACATTATTTCCACCAAGAATTAGACCTAAATGAAGAATTTACGGGACGTATCGAATACAATCCCATATTTTCAAAGACTACACAAGGAGGTGCAAAAGCCTTGGCCAGTAGCAAATGGTTGGTAAAAAACAACACTAACAAAGATCTTTGTCCTATTCGTCTATTTTTAAAATTATTTGAAAAAAGAAATACCAATCCAGAAATTACAAGTGACAGGCTCTTTTTGACAGTTCATCCAAATTGGAAAAAAGGAATTTGGTACAAAAACATGCCTATTGGAATAAACAGCATGTCGAAATGGACCAAAATCTCAGCAGAAAAAATCGGCGTAAATACCAAAAAATTTAAAGTAACAAACCATTCACATCGCTCTTCCAATATTTCTGCCCTTGCAAAAAATGGCGTTGGTGAGCAAGAAATTATCAAATTAACAGGACATTCCCACGCCAATTCTTTGAAGCCTTATTTGCAGTTAGACTCTGAACATCATTTAAAATTAATTGCAAACTTAAGAGAAAAAGCACCAGATCAAGTAATATCATCAAATCAAAATCAATCAAATAATGCACAAACGTTTAATTATCACAACTGTAACTTTTACATCAATAAATAAGTAATTTTTTTGTTTCATTCTTAAATAAAAGTTTTCTAATTTTATTGTTCTTTGTCTTTTTTCTAGTTAAATAGTCATGTCGAATACCACTCGAGAAAAAATTGTGTAAGCAAAATTGTTCTCAAGGATTTATTTAAGTTTGTTGCTTGGCAATTTCGCGAATGACATTTTCGACAAAATCACTCGCCTGACGGCTCGTGATTTTGTCAAAAATGTCATTCGCGAAATTGCCAAGCAACAAACTTTCATACCTTTCGAAAATTTTGCCGACAAAATTTTATCTCTTGTGATATTATATATGAACATTTTTGGCGACATTTGACATTAACAGCTGATCTGGTTTCGTCGTTCCCAGATCAGCAGTGGGCCGTAGCTAGCTCACGCGTCAAGTTGCGCCATATTATTTTCTTCCGATTTTGATGTTTTTTAAGTATTTCTGTGGCTGTTTTTTGTCTAGTGTGTGTTTTAAACATTTTTGGATTTTATATAAATATCCCAGAGACAGATTTTCTTGGTGTTTATTATTTAACTTTAATAGTGAGTACAAACACCATTTTGGTTAACTTATCTAGTAAAGTGCCTAGTTAAACCATTAACTCATCGTTATATACAGGATGTCTCATAACTAATGGGCAAATACAGCATGTCTATTATGCTTAAGAACGCACGGTTAATTTTCAGTAAATACATTTCGTTATAAAAGGTGTTTATTTAAATGTTTCTTGCTATCTAGCATTTAAACGTAATTATCTCAAAAACTAATTAAAATATCGAGATTAATGATATACAACTTTTTTACGCACAAAGGGTCCCTCTTTCATAATTTTAGGTAAAGCGGTCAAAATTGTAAGAGACAAAAAATATATGCGATAATATGTCAAAATCATATAGTGTAGCTAGCGTTCTCTAGAAGATATCTTAAAACTCATTATGGAATCCTCCTTCTTGCCCTTAAAAACATAACTGTACCCAATTTAATTCATATCCGCTTAATATCAAATCATCGCCAATTTTATAAAGTAAATATTTACTTGGATCACCCTGTATCTTTTTTACCGTATAAGAAATTAAATTAAATTATATATTTTCAAGTCCACTATCTCCTGTTGCAGTATAGCCCCTTAATTACGGAACACCCTATATTTATCCATTATAAAATTTCCATAAAAGTAATAATACCAAAAGGTCCCAATATAGTGTTTTAATTAGATGTGCACCACAAAGCTTTCACCTCACAAAAAAGGTATTTCCTTTTTCCTTGTATAATAGATACATAAATGCCTATTTTGCTTTTTATAAAAAAATACTAAAAGAAATAAATGTTGTTTTCTTCTTTTCCTTTAGTACAGTCAATCTGGGTAACTTTGCCCACCAGTGTATCTTTGGCCCAATTGTTCAAAATCTCTTTTTAAATGATTAAATATTCATATTTTTATGTGGAAAATCGTTTATTGATACATTCAGTGCCACCTGGCAACAACAACATGAACTCACGTTCTCCGATGTCACCATTAATGTCAAAATTCTGGCGCGTAAAAGCACGTGTTGCCGAAGCACCCAATTCAATTTAACTCTTAGCCCACACATATCATAATGCAGTTTATTTAAAAAAAAATTAAATTCCAAAGGAAAAATTAAATTTTAAAATTTTTATGCTATTCTATACACATCCTAAAGTGGCGTAAAGTTACCATAATAGCTAAATCGCATCAAATATACCTACTTTAGTGCAGTTTTAAGATCTTGGCTCAATGTTACTTAAGTAGGGGTGGTAACTTTGGCCCACCTTAATTTATTTTTAAACACGCTTAAACTATATAAAATAAGTATTTATTGCATCAAAAAAATGTAGCTGTTGTTATCTTTTATCATTTTAAACAAAGAAATAGAACCCATCAGTCTAACCCTTGGAGATATGCAAAGAAATGCAGTCTAAGTGGTCCAAAGTTACCCAGATTGACTGTATTATAAAGTTTTTACATTTTTATTTTGGTAGGTAGGTACTGTCAACATTTTATTTTATAAATAATAAAATTAGTATCTACGCTATATCTTTACAAAATATAAAGACTTCCTTGCCAAATTTAACAGATTGTGAAGGCGAAGGTAAAAGAACTTGGTGCGGTTCTGTTTCTTTAGCCAACCGCTTAATGTAAAATATACCAAACTTCAACAGGGTGCCATTAAAGACAGGTGATGCGACGAGTTCTTATATTAATCTAATTTTACTTACTGGTTCTACGCGGTACATAGCAGCTAAATAATTTACCTTTTATCTATCTTCTTCTCAAATGTAAATTTATTACAAACAAGGTGCTAAAATAACTACTTAACATATTGCAGCAAGGACACAGTTTATAGTAAATTTAGTCGAGATTAACGCTATAAACTTACCTAATACGCCTAATCTAAAGTTGATAGTTACAACAATTACTTTGCCGGATGAAGCCAGAACAGTTCCATCATAGGGATTTCCGGAATTCCATTCATAGCTTTCACCGTGGACGTAAACTACACAAGGCAACTTGGTCGGTTCCTCTTCGCCTGTTGCTGGAACAAAGGGAATTTATTATTTATTCATTTTTTTAATCGTGAATTACATAACGAGTGTTAAAAGTAACTTTTTTATTGGAGTAAGAATGTTGAAATCCTATGCGAGTCTGCGAAAATTACTTTTTTTGGCAACCGTCCGGGAAGTACCCACTTCCCGGACGCTTTTCCTTTGAGAAAGTAGCATTTCTCCGGCCTAGTTCCCTGGGAAGTATACGTCCCTAGTCCGGGAAGTACGTACTTCCCGGACTAGGCCGTGAAGAATCACATCAATATTAGCAATTGCTAGAATTTTAATATAAATATTAATATAAATAAGAATTAGAATATTTCTGTTAGTACCTCCCTCTTCTGTTCGAATTTCAATATTTAATACAAATAAGAATTATTAAAATGTTCGAAATTTTGTTCTACAAAGAAATATAATAAAAAAAAGTGTCTCATTGATTTGTTATTCTACACGGTTGCCGAAAAAATAGTGTACGCAACACGTCCGAAAACAGTTTTTTTGGACTCGCAGACTTCCAGGACTCGCCTACGGCTCGTCCTAGAATTTTTGTCGACTAGTCCAAAAAAACAGTATTTTCCGGACTTGTAACGTAAATTACTATTTTTGGCAACCGTCCGGGAAGTACCCAGTTCCCGGACGCTTTTCCTTTGAGAAAGTAGCATTTCTCCGGCCTAGTCCGGGAAGTATGTACTTCCCGGATTAGGCCGTAAAGAATAACATCAATATTAGCAATTGCTCGAATTTTAATATAACTATTAATATAAATAAGAATTAGAATCTTCTGCTCGAATTTCAATATTTAATACAAATAAGAATTAAAATGTTCGAAATTTTGTTCTACAAAGAAATATTATAAAGAAATGTGTCTCATTGGTTTGTTATTCTACACGGTTGCCGAGAAAATAGTGTACGCAACACGTCCGAAAACAGTTTTTTTGGACTCGCAGACTTCCAGGACTCGCCTACGGCTCGTCCTAGAATTTTGTCGACGCGTCCAAAAAAATAGTATTTTCCGGACTTGTAACGTAAATTACTATTATACAAGTAACGTACAATATTTTTTCTTCGGTAACAAAAATATTTACCAAAAACCCGAATTTCTGTCTTTATTACCATCAATTTCAACACTTCTGCTGAAAAGTACTTTTTAATATGCTAGCGATATACGACACCGTCTGTAGAAACATTATGGAAATGACTTAAAGTTTCTAACAAATTCTAGAGGCTCCTTTTCTAGGTGCACGTCCATTGGCAGAAAAATTTAACCCAAGCTTTTAAAAGCTTTTATGTTAGCCCTTATAATATACAATTTTAGAAATAGTATGAGTGTTTTGGAATAAGCGAAAAACAGATAAAATGGGGATTTGTTTGACAGTAAAATTTAATATCTGTCTGAATTCAAATAGTTCCCTATTTGTTGAACCGTATACCTACATAACATGAACGAATAAAATAAAAGACATGTTTTTTTTTTCTGCTATAAATATGAGTGATAGACTATTTAAATCTGCGTTTTATTTAATTGGTATTTTTAAAGTTTGGGTATTTATAATAAATATATAATTTTTACTCTATTTTGATACTTTATCTTAAAACCAGATAAAACTGAAAAAAAAAATTGAAAAGAAAATTTTTAAAATAAATGTATAGTTTTCAAATCCGGTTTGGAATTCATGCCAACCCATAAAAATTAAATGCAACCGAATTGGAAAAATTGTCATCTGTCATCTTGCGAGAGGTATTAAAAAAACTACTATATTCGTGTTTTTAACTTCATAAGGCGTGTATATTTGTTTGTCTCTTAGTTTTTAATGCCGTTATGTAGTTTCCTATTAACATAAAAACTTGAAATCAATTTAAAATATGGTCAAGCCCGGAGCAAGCACAGGAATAGGTGCTTCGCTTCGCTTGGCTTGGCTCGACTTTTTATTAGGGAGTTTTTGCATAAAACAAGCACTTCGTTGAAAGGTATTTATTTTTTTGTTGTTTTTTTTTTTTGATTTTTTGACTTTGCACATAATGCATACAGCCACTAATTTTTTTGTTGTACAAAGTAAATTTTTAGCTGGATGATTAACCAAAGGATCTTAGGGAACAAATATTAAAGCTTTAGTTTAGGTAATAAAAAAAAAATTGAAATGAGGTCATAAATTAATGATTTTATTCTTTATATCTATTCTAATAGCTATTTATGTTAGTATGAATGTGTTGTCATATTATTTTCATATTTTAACCCTTATTCAAATTAATTTTATTGCGTGAAGTACATTTCGGAAATGATTAGGGTTACAAAAAACCCTATGCTTAAAACTAATGAGGGTTTACAAAATGTCAAATAAAACTAATTTATTTTCCTTTTAAGCCAGAGGGTTCACATACCTTTCTTGCGTTATTTATAACAGTCATAAAATAATTACTTTTTTTTTTATCCCGTAGATGGAAAGTTTTTTGATGAATTAATAAATTTAATTGTTTATTTATTAGGGCTAGTGACGCATATTCCATTTTTTTTTTTGATAAGAATTTTGTTTCATTTTCGTTTTGTCCGGTTTTAAATTGTCATCTCGCAGGTTGAGAGGTAGAAGTATACACATTGTGGTAACTTTCGATCGAAAAAAAGTGATGGATAAAAGTCTCCAAAAATGTTCTTATAACAAAATTTAAGAAATTAAGAGAATTGATTGAGAAACTGTAGATTTTTTCTGTATCTGGTTGCAAAATAGTTATTGATGCAACAAGTGTAGATCTTTTTTTACGGATGGGAATTTTTACGCACTATTAATATACCGACTGTGTTGCACTTCGTGGTTTTATTTACTTGTCTATCTTTCGATTTTATTACCTATGAAACTGCGTTTTGTATTGGACTTTATTCTGCTGGGATAGCGATTCGCTGGTTACACATTGGGCGGTTTTTGCCGTGGCGACAAACTTGCCGTCGCCATCATTCGGGCAGTAGTATAAAGAATCAAATGGAAGCTTTCACACTGAGCGGCATAATTGCCGCGCGGCAGGGGTGCCTATGGCGGTCGTTGTGCAGCCGCCCACTGCCAGTACTCCGGCGGAAATTGTGCCGCTCTCGCCGACATAGTGGCGTATGTGATCAAATGCGCGTCTACATATTCCACGGTTTGTTATCGTTCTTAACTTTGCCAGTAGCTGTTGTGTTGGGTATTTCGTCTTTGTATGCTGTCTTTTAGGTGATCTAGTAACTCGTCAAATGACTGCAGTAGCTTTAGCAGTTAGCTGTAACCCACTCACTTTTAACCTATACTGCCCTGTTAAGATAAAGGGCAGTAAGTGCAAAGCAATGATTTTGAATTATTGTCAATTTAGTTTATTTTCTTCTACACAATTTATTTTTTATTGGATTTTCAGTAAAAAGTATTAAAGAACGTTACTAAGTATATCTTATTTTTTCACAAAACGGAAAATTCCGTAACTTTGATTTTTGATGAAAATTCATCAGCTACCTACTGCTGTTTGGCTTAATACTAGTATTATATCAAGTTGCTATTTTATATTTATGTATTTCAATGATGTTTGAAGAAAAAATAGTATGTTTTGTTCAAAGTAACTTCTTATGAGTCGCTTGTAATTACCGGACGAACAAAGTGAGTTAGATACATACGTTAATACAACTACTACTTTAAGTATGTGTAACAAAATTGTGATTTTGCCTAACTATTCTGTTAAACAAATCATTAGCGGGCTGACTAATAGTTTCTAAAGTAATTTGAACCTGTCCTTATAAGTTATTGTTAAGCTGATGTACGGAAATGTGGATCGATGACTAAAAAAAAAGTAATTTCTCAATTTTTTTGTCAACATCTTATATATTTATGAAAGTTTAAAATATTCATGTTATTTAATACTTCAGGAGCTTTTGTAGATAATTTCAAGTGCTTTTTTGTTGTGTATTCTTTATAAATTTTAGGCAACTTAATAAAGTAAACAAATAATCCTATAAGCCTGTCTCTAAAGTGAAGTGTATTATACCAAGCCAATACTGTAAGGTTTAAATAACATTTTTATTACTTATAAAGTTTTGAGACCCATAAATGCTTTAAGGATTACCCTTATTCTCAAAAAGTTTGATAAGGTCTTATTCCTTAATTATTGCAGAACCATTATTAACGAGAACGAAGCCGCGGGTATTCTTTTCAGTTTTAATTAAAACACTGCTAAATAATCATCTTTGAATCAGCGGTAGAAATAGGAGGGAGGGGCGACCCCCCTCCACATTCATTCCTGAGGCTTCCCTAAACGATTTGAGAATAATAATTTTATTAACATAATATATTTTATATTATAATATAAGCAACAAACCAGTGGCATATTGGACAAGTGTCTTTTGTATTGGAATACACAGGGATCCAAATATAATAGATATCATGGCTTGGGGTAGACCACGACGGTCGTTTTGTCCTTATTAGGACTCTATGGGCAGCCATAACCCAAAGCAACTCCACAGAAAACGGCACGATGCATTAAAAGCCACCTTGCAAAAGTCCTGCGGCCATTAATGTACCACGCTGGTTGCACATTGGTCGGTTTTCGCCGTGGTGGCAAACTTGCCGTTGCCGCTGAAGAGAACTGGTGTGTTTACACATTTAGCGAAAAAAATACCGCCGATTTTCAGCGGTTATATTGCCACGCAGTCTCACAGTTGTCAGTTGTACTAGTTGGGAGTGGCTGTTTGGTTTGTACTGTATTGTTTAGAGATTGTTGTGTAGAAATAGTTTAGTCATTTTTACTACACAAATTATAAAATGGACAGGCAACAACTTATTCTGGCTCTGTTGTTGTAGCGTCAAAGGAGGAAGAGGCAAAGAAAAAATCGTCTCATTTAGATCCATCCCATAAACCTTAGAAGAAAAGAAGTTGGAGCATTTTATACCTTGTTTGAAGATTTAAAGAGTGATAAAGCGAAGTTTTTCAATTATTTTCGAATGAGCATTAAGGCCCAATTGTATAGGTGTCGTTAAAACTTAGGTTTAACCTTTAGTTTAACTTTAGGTTTAACAGCAAGTTTAAACCAAACATCATTAAAATACCGATTGTATACCTTTTGGTTATTTATATCCACGGCTAAGTTCTGGCGAGTTGAAAAGTCAATACTTATTTCTTTATTATTATAATGGAAATGAATTAAAAAGTAGTTCAGAATCTCCAGTCTGTATTCCGATCTCTCTTGTCTAGGAATCCAGAGAAAGAGAAATGTTAAACGTGTGCCAAACCTAGGTTTGTATATTTTGTAAACAAAAAAGTTAACCTTACTTAATTTTCAAATGTTCATTAGTTCGATTTGTTGTATTATTGTTAAAATTTTGAAATACTATAGTATCAGCCAGCCTATCACCATCTGACAACAAATCCTCAAATAAATCAAAAATATCCATTTTCTCTACACAATTCTACAATCCCAACCTCAATAGTTATTTTGAATTTCGGATTTTTTGTGGTTATGTCGGTTTCAGTTAAATTGACATTTTGCATACATTTAACCATCAGTTGAAGTTTAACTGGTGCCTCCTCCACCAGCTGATTGTTGACGATTAAACTGTAGTTTAATCGTCAACGTAACCTTTTCAAATGGTTTTTTGAATAAACTCTAGTTTAAACCCAGCGTTCTAGTTAAACCAAACCTATACAATTGGGCCTTAAAGCTCTACTGCGACCATGCGGTCTATTGTGGCTCACACCTTATTTATATTTGAAACAATAGGTCTAACTTTTTGATGAAGTTAATGATGGTATTGGGAGAGACATTTTTCATGTCATCCGGCAGCAGAGTTACCTCTCCAAATAGAGCGAATCTGATTATTCCTGCTGCGGGGCAAGCGCACATTATGTGTTCTGCTGTTTCTGCATATTCCATGCAAAGCCGGCATTCATCAGTTGGGGTTATTCCAATTTTATACATATTGTGTCGCAGTCTGCAGTGGCCGGTGTATAATCACACTAGTGCTTTAAGGCGTGACCCATTAAACACTAGCAGTTTGTCAGTTAGCTGTTGGTTTATATGGCTGTTTGTAAATGCTTTTGAGTGTGTTAGACCTGGTAAATTTAACCAGTGCCCATTTGCTTTTAGATTCAGCTAGTATTATTTTCTTGACCGTAGCATGAGATATCCTTATTACCGGCTCGGGTCCTGTAAATTTTAGTGCTGCACTTCTCTTGGCAAGCTTGTCGGCAGCCTCATTACCCTTCAGACCCATGTGTCCCGGTATCCATATTAAGGTTCCATCTTAATGTAGGGCAACAAGAAACAAATTTGTTTCTGTATTCAGTGCCTGTCGATGCCACATCAGAACATTTAGAATTAAAAGACATTGACAATGAATTATTAATTCATATACATACACAAAAAAGCCAATAGTTACAAAAATGCCACCGAAGTAACACAAAAAGATACACGTAGGGAATATGGAAATGAGAATCGTATACCAACATTAAAGGATATTGCTAGCAACACCTTTTATGATACCTTAACACAAATATGATCACTGAAAACTTTAATAAATTGAGTCAAAATGGTATGTATTTATAGATAAATTATGTTTACTTATTATTATAATTAAATTCTAAAGTTTTGACCCAAAACTTAAAATAAAAAGTTATACTGCGAAAATATTTAAACCTTGTTAAAAATTGGAGAAAAAATTTAAGAGAATAATTATTAATTGGTGATTTTTTTACCCTGCTATACTATAAGTTAAAAATGCCAGTCAGTGTCAGTGACTGGTGATCGCTTTTATACAGGGTGATCCACAAAGAGTGGATAACGGCTATATCTCCAAAACCCTATAAGGCTACGACTTTGGGGTAAAAAAATTATTATGAAATATGACCAAAAAATTAACTGGAAATAACTCTTAAGTTTAAAATTCCTTCACTGTTTGTTATAAAACGAAAAAAAAATATTTCCATGCACCAGTTAAGAGTTATGTTCAAATTACAAATTTACTTTTGACAGGATGTGATCTCATCAAGTGCACCTGAAAGATGCAGCTTGTATGCTAGTGCTTATTGGGTAGAAATGGTGACTTTGTTAGAATTTTCTTTCGACTTATTCGATCATATTTTAAACGTCGGCCAGTCCTAAGTAGACCCACTTTAAGTCCAAAAAATGAGGTAAAGATAAAAATCATTTTCCTACACTCAGATACCTAAAAACTTAAATATCGTTAAAATCTACTCCAAATTAGCAAAACAATGTCCTTATGCATATAAGCTATAATTACCGCAGAGACCAGCAATCTCCTGCTTTACCCTAATACATTTAAACTTACTTTATTAAAATCAGTGCATGTAAATTTCGAGTATACTTATACGGAAAATGGCAAACATAATACTATACAATATTTACAACTTTATATTGCGAATATACCTTCCAACTTACGAGATTAGGTTTGTAAATATACTTCACTTGTCAGAAACAGCCTTCAGATTATTTATTGACTTTATTAAGTTGAAGTCACGCAGCGTACAGCAATTTATTAAAAAGTTTTAGCTTTCGAACCTGCCCACAGTCTAGAAGTTTCTCATATGCATATTATGTAAGTGATTTTAAAGTTTATATTCTTAGATTTAGAATGTAATAATTCGAGGATGTAAAGTATTACAAACTGCATCTGGGATAAATCTTAACAAATACACAGTAAACAATGTAAATTTAGTTTGAACTAACTCAGCCGCTGAAAATTCCCGATTTGGGATACTTCAAAACGCCTTTTTCGAAATTTATCTACTCTAAACATCTCAGATAGACATATTAGACAATCCAAATATAAGTAAAAAATGGCGGCTTGGCGCAAATGCTGCTTTGTAATGCTTGGTAAACGATACCTACTCAATTAATGACCTTGCTGGTAGCAGTGGTATACAATATACATAGACAATTTACCTTTAGATAAGTACAGCTTATCTCCTGCGCAAACAAAAGTTACGTTTTATGTGTGAAAAAATACGTCCGAGCGCGTGACTCGCCGGTCAGCTGCCTTCCTTCTGGACACCTTCGTGCATGCGCACAAACCTCGTGTTATCGGCCTGTCCTACTTTATCGACATGCAGGGCCGTTTCTGGCCTGTTGGCCGCCCTTGTGCGACGTATGAACTGGCTGCCCTTTAAATCAAATCAGTTACTATTTTACAATTACCTACCTGAAATTATGGCGCAAAGAAATTGTCAGAAAAATAAATCTTTAATAGGTGCCTATTTTTAATATTTTTCTTTTATTCATACTTACCTACAGAGGGGCTCAGCAATTTGGCTTTTAATGGCGATAAGGGCCAAGCCACTAATCCTTTCTTGGGACATAATTGACCGCAAGTAATTTTTAATTAATTTTAACTTTGAAAAACTACGTTTGATAGATGCAACAGTAACCGGCAGAGTAATAAAAATTCTCAGCGCAACACAAAGATTTGGAAATGATGAGATTAAATCTTTTTCAGCTATGAATTTTAGCGTATCTACAATTATTATTTTGTACGTTTTATTGGAAAAATTTCTCGGAACGACAAAAGTTCCTGGTCTAGCTCTGAGCGATCAATATCTTTGTTTGTGGGACTTCCTTGCTATTGAAGCGCTTTATCGAGATCTTTGCAGGATTCTAACAATTTCTCGTCATTTATGGCATTAGCTTCATAGAAGTTCGACAAAAATCCAAAAGTTTCATTACACTTATTAAGTGAAACGAATCTCTCCTTAATTGATTCTATCGCAATATCCAAAGAACAAGTAACCGGTGCCCATAAAGGGTTTCCTCCCTGGCAAAAAAAAAATATCCAAAATCGAAAAATAAAAATTCACATTGAAACTCTGTTTGGCCTCGACGATGGGGTCATCTTTTAATTCGTAATCAAAATGTCTGGGTACTTTTTTTCGGCGTCGGAAAAGTTATTTGTAACAGCATTTGAAACCGGACATCGGCGGCAAATTTAAATAGGGTGCGTTCTTTTGCCTTGTGAGTATTTGTGCCCCCACCTACCCTACTACCAAATTAATTAGACCTATAGTTAAATTCACATAAAGTTTTAATGCCAAATGTCAAGACTTGTCATTGTCTAGTTACTTTAGATTACACCAACTTACTAAATTTCTTATACAGCTGAGATTGGTCAGTGTTTTTTCTTTTTATTTTCTGGAATTGTTCGGCCAACTCTTTTTATTTCTATCTCTTTTTAATCGTATGAAATAATACAAGATAGACATACTTTGTGTGCAGTACAATTATACTAATTAAATTTAGCCATTAGAAATTTATATTTTATGAGTTGCTACAGTACTTGACAAGTATGACATAACTGAAATGTCACGGCTTAAAAGTTTATGTGAATTCAAATATACCTACATAATTATTCAAATAATATCAATTAGTTTTAATTTTTTGAGTAAACCTAAGACAAAATGTAATTGACGTGGGTTGCAGGGCGGCCACCTCCGTTGAGAATTCTTTTTATTTTTCCGATACTTATCTATCTAAAAAGAAATCTCTAATTAACACAAAGGGCGGCTGCCTCATTCTTGACAGCTACTGCATAATTTTTTTTTGAAAACTGAATTTACCATTCTTATTTGACCCTTCATATTTATGAAATCTCCTAGAATTTTTTTTTACGTCTAACATTTTTTTCTGTGGAACTGCAGGCGGCTTTCGCCGCCCTATAACTTTGGCCGCCCTTGTGCGGGGGCACTCCCAGCACACCACTCAGAAACGGCCCTGTCGACATGCCCACGATACTTTATTTCTCTGTGAAGATACTCTCCAGATCCGGCTCGGCCGTCATTTTTGTTGTGTTTTAAGATTTTTCTGTGGATTCCTTGTAGTTTTCTTAGCTATCGTGGATTGTGGGTGTTTAATATTTACGGATTTCTAGTTTTTGTGTAGTTAAGTGAATTGTGTTTGTGCTTTTAGTGACTCGGATAGGAATATAAACATTGACTAGTACTAGTAGCAGCCGTTGTATAGTTTTATTATTCCCAAATAGGGTATTTCGTATTTTCGGTAAGTTTGAGAAGAGTAAAATTGAGAAGAAATTCCAATTTTTTGGCAAGAATTTAAATTTTAAAGCCCGGACCAGTCTATTTTCCAATTCGTCAAACGATAATGTTGCAGTGCGCATGACTAATAGTGTCTAGCTTTGTTTACATGCGCAAGGCCATAAAACTGCCACTTTCGTGATTATTGTTTGCTTATCTAAAGGTAAACTGTCTATGGTGGTATAGCGTGGTTGAAAGGGTGGGGGAACAGCTAAACATTTAGGCTGGCATCAAACATTCGGTTTTATCAGGTTTCCTTATCCGGTTATCGAATCACGCAACCGAAGGTCGAAAGACCAAAGTTTAAGCGAGTGGAGCGCAGAAGCCCGATTCGGTAACGAATCGGACGTACAGGGTTATTTTTTATATTTGCGTACCTACCTACAGGGCTTAATATAAGTGACAGAAAAAAACTTTTAATATAAAAGTTGCATAATGTTTCCCGTAATATCTTTTAGACTTATTAAAAAAAAACATTTGCACATCGGAAAGTTAAAAACAAATGAAAGTATTCTTTTTTTAAATGGAACACCCTATATATTTTTTACCAGGGCGAAAGATCTTTTTCTCCTGATTTCAAAAATATATAATATGTCATCATTTAATCCAGTCGTTTGTGAAATATTTGAGTTTTTGATTAATTGAATTGACTATAATCTAGTCGGCGTTCCGCGTACTTCAACGTGACATATTTGTCACTTTAATTTAAATTAAAACATGCAACAAAGAAAATAACTTATGATTTATAATTTATGATATAAAGTAAAGTAAATTGCTGTTGAACTACAGCTATTCGGTTGTAATTAGAGTAAAAAAGACGCACTATTTGAAGATTGTCTTCTTCCGAATATCCCATTTTCCTTACTGAATCTTTCAATTTAAAGTAAAGTGACAAATATGTCACGTTGAAGTATGCGGAACGCCGACTAGATTATAGTCAATTCAATTAATCAAAAACTTAAATATTTCACAAACCACTGGATTAAATGATGACATGTTATATATTTTTGAAATCAGGAGAAAGAGATCTTTCGCCCTGGTAAAAAATATATAGGGTGTTCCATTTAAAAAAAGAAGACTTTCATTTGTTTTTTAACTTTCCGATGTGCAGATGTTTTTTTTAATAAGTCTAAAAGATATGACGGGAAACGTTATGCCACTTTTGTATTAAAATGTTTTTTCTGTTACTTATATTAAGCCCTGTAGGTGGGTACGCAAATATAAAAAATAACCCTGTACAATCCGAATGTAGGGGCACGCCGTCGGGTTGGCTGCTTAGGTTAATAATCGCCTGCGATTATCCTACGACGAAGTCCCCTATGTTTTAGTTTTTCCCAAAAAATATACTTTTATTTAAAGAACAACGTATAAAAAAACATTAATTTACACCAGACCAACACTACTATTTTTTAACTTAGTTAAAAATAAAAAAAAATGACTTAAGTGAAATGACCACTCAAAAGTTGGAATAATTTAGTCTATTTTTTTTTTCGAAAGAATCTTCTAAAGAGACACTGTGAGGCAAGGTACTGTCGGATTCAACCCCCTGATGGGGGGCGGCCTACCGACTAAACTCCCCGTGTTCCTGCGGTTTCCGCGCCATAGGCGTATAAACCTAAAACTGTTTACAAAAATTCTTGTGTATAGCATCGAAATTAAGCAATTTCATTGTTAATATAAATATATATAATTCTCCGGTTTCAATGCTTGACGCATTGCTGCTTGAGATACCTGCTTTCAACAGTATAATAGAAGGTGCGTACCAAAATTGTAACAAAAATAAGGAGCTTGAATAAACGATTTGTTTAAAAATAATGAATACATAATGGGCACAGTTCTCAGAAATTTTTCAATATCTGGAAAACCGTTAATTTTAGGTATAAACTCGGGGAAACATGAGAAACAAACTCTCTATAATTCAAAATATTTGTATTCAGGATGTTTCATTTAAAAAAGTTGAAATATTGACAACTTTGGACCGGCATTTTAAACATCCCGTGTGCTGTTTCAGGATTAATTTAGAAACAGAACATACATCGAATAATAAGTCTTAGTATTAATTCAAAAAATCTTTAAAATCGAATAACTGAAAAACTACACAAAAATTTAAAAAACATGTTTTTATAGGCTTGCAATTAAATGTAGAATTCGAAATTGAAAAGGGGTATTTTATGTAAAATAAAAAATTGGTTCTTGTCCAGAAGAAACTAAACACCCCGTAGACGTGAAAATTATATATTTTAAAAACCCCAAAAATTATTAAAGAAGATCATTAGCTAAGGGTTAAATGGGGACATTTTTTTCTCCTTCTATTCTATTCCAGTATTTTAGAGTCTATAATGTTGTATACCAAAATAAATATTTTATTTTATTATCTCACATATTATTATGGCATAATAATTAATTAATTCTCTTTGTTACTTTCTTTCCTGCTCCGCTAATAACTCCAGTTAATTGCTCCATATTCTTCTAAAAGCAATTCTACTTATCGGTCGCAGGCAAAAAACCCTAAAAATCTTTGTTTACGCTTTAATTCAAAGCAATCGTCTCGAGCAATTCATCCTTTTACGGCAAACATAAATCAATTTAAAAAGGTCCTTTAAAATCCGCCGTGGCGATAACTGAAAAGGTCTTTATCGGGAGAATGCCGGGAATGTAGTGGATGGATTTGATAAATCTAATTGCTTTTATTTTATGCCTTGCTGTTAGAATGTATACCGTCTGTGTATATGTTGTACATTTGTTCACTGAAATATACAATAGATCAATCAGTTGGAAAATTGGTTTCAACATTATTATTTTAGATCTACCAACATCGGCGGCAAAGCCGTTCAAGCCGGTTTAAATTATAGTTTACATGAACTGTATACTTTAAATGACAATAACGCAAACTTATTCTATTAGTCTGAATGAGAGTGTGAAAAACAAGTCAATCAATGAACAAAAAAAATTATTATTAAAGTGAAAACACTGGTACTGTCTTCATTTAAAAAAAAGTACATTCACCGCCGCTCCAGAAAGAGTTCCATGAGCGATGTACCCGATTTAAAAGAAAGTATTGTCTACAAAGTTTATGGAATCGCTCAAGTACCAGCTTTAGGTAAGGACCTCGCAGTATCCCAAGTAGCATTTTTAGACACATTACGGTAAATGTGTCTAAACTATTGTTTCTGTTTCCGAAACAAATTGGAAATTGTTGGCAACATGTATGGAAATATTTTCGAAACGTATACATTTTAAATGGCGCATTAGCACGTGTTTCCAAGTGGTTGGTACGGGCTGTGACTTTCGCTGTTTCGACGCAAAATCGAAACTTTTATCGAAAATGTTTCGAAAATTTTTCAGAAATGTTTGGAACATGTTTCCATAAATGTGTCGAGCGAGAGTTCATTTTACAAAGAGGGCGCTGAGTGTCGGAATTGTAAATTGTCAAAATGGAAACATTATTGAAACAAATAATTAGATATATAATATCTATCTCTCTACAGGTTGTAAAATAAAAGAAAGTAAACAATATGATGACAGCATAATTTCGCCATAATGAATTTGTCACCAGAGTATTTTCTATAAGTGATACATTTTTTTCGTATGGTTTATTGCAGAGGAGATCCAAAAATCGTTGACGAAATAAATTTTATCATGCAATTTAGTAATTTAGCTTTATATTCTTAAGATGCTCCCGGTATATTGACATTTACACACAAAATAAATACTTTGTCAAAAAATAAAATCTTAAATATTTTTAAAATTTTACTTAATTCTTCTTTCAATTGATTGCTAGCAAAATGGAACTAATGCAACCACTTTTTTACATTTTAAATGACGCAGGAAGTTAATTAAAGTCCATTTTAATAATATAAAAACGAATTTGTCAAAATGGCCGCCAGAAAGCGAGAATTATTCTGGTCTAAAATGGAGTCGACACACAATTTCTAGTATTTGGTTTCTATAATGTTTCGATAATCATGTAGCTATAATTCATAAAAAATGTGTCGAAACATGAAGGATGTTTCGATATTGTACCGAAACCATGCGAAACAAACGTCGCTAAAGTAAAAAATGCACATTCCCGTCAAGAGGAAGGTTAAGCTTAGAAGCATAAAACTTCTGTATACCGTCACGGTATACACTACCACTTTACACTTTCTGTGACATATAACCTACAAAATTGGTTTGTACTTTGTTGAACGTTTAATAAAACTTACTTATAACTTATTCCTAAGTAATAATCTAAAACATGTACTCAATTGTCGAGACAAAGGAAAAAAGTAGGTTGGTCCTAACGGCTGTGCCGACCAGCTGGATAGTCGGAGACCACCTACTTTGGCCCGATCAAGCCAAGAAACCCGAGCTCGACGAGCTCTTAAAAAACCCATTTTCTGTCCCTAGTGCCTCGTAAAACCTCGAAGAATGTTAAAACTTTTGTTTTCTTCCCATATTACCAAAACAAAAATGTACAATTTATAGGTAATAATCGTTATAATCGAGGTTATAATAATTGTACGGGTGCGGTAGTGTAAAGGTTTCTGGCAGTTTCGAAAATTATTTTTTGCGCAAGTTTCGTAATTAAATGGATATCATTGTTTGGTAAATATTTCAAAGCAGAAGAATACCAATTTGTTTTGAATCACTTAATTCGAAAATGTGTCGCTACAATTTGGGAGCACATGTGTCTAAACACAATTTCATAATATTGTATGAAAATGTTTCGAAAAATTTTCTTTTGTGCGTTTCCTAAATGTATCGACACTGTAGTTTGGAAAGTATTTCGAAACTAACAGTTCTTAATCGTTTCTAGTAACTAAATTCGAAAATGTGCCGCAAAAGTTTCGAAACACATGTGTCTCTACACAATCTAAATAATTTTAATCGAAAATGTTTCGAAACGTTTCTCAGCAAAGAATTTGTGTCCAATTTGTGTATATAATTGCTACTTGGGATGTCTTCGCCGAAACGCACAAATAAGTCAAAATAAACCCAATAGTATCCCTGAGGAAGTTTTCAAAATTTCTCTATTGGGAAAGTAAAAACGTTTAAACGTAAAAAAACACATCTTAAATGGGTTTTGTTTCTTTTCTCAAAAAAAACAAAAAAAAAAAAAAAAATAACTTGTCGGACTTCCAATACTATCCATGTGCAATAAAGCTTGATAACTCCGCCGACGTGCTTATTGGAGTGTGAAGTTTGAGCTGTTGATTTTGGACAAGAAGAGACTTCCAGATATTGGGAATATCTATACTTGGTTTACTAAATATATGGGTATTTTGATTCATGAAATTTGCTTCTTTGAATTTTCGTTTTCTCCAGTGCTGCTCCGTGTCCAAAACCTTGGCTTTTGACAACTGTATATTATATTGGTTAGTCCATACTTGTCTCGCTATACCTTCCTGATCTCGAAGTTTCACCTCTTTGAGTATGTTTCAGATGTTCTTTAATTCGTACTAAAATAGGTCTTTTTGTTTCTCCAATGTACGTTTTGCCACACTCGCAGGGGATTTGATAGATACAATATTTTGTGTTTTCATTACGGGGGGGTTTTACTTTTGTAAGAAAGCTTGTAAACGTATTTCCGGATTTGAAGGCTTGATATTGTAGTTTTTGGTTATCCTTCTAATCTTTTTAGAAATCCCCTAGACATTAGGTATTGTTGCTCTTTTTTCGTTTCTGTATTAGTTTTTACTTCGCTATTTTTAAGTTTTGAGATGTTATTAGCAGTGGCGTAGCGTGCAGGGGGCCAGGGGGGGCGACCGCCCCCCCGCCCTTTGAGCCCTGTCCCAAACGGCGCCCCCTTCCCACTCTCCCAGTAGTTCCCAGTTCCAGGTTTTAATTAGGTTATTATTTGTTTATAACTTTAAGAGTAAAGAAACATAAAATAAACCTGTTATCTATTTCCAGATTCTATTTTATTTTCACTACTTGATTTAATTTATAATAAAAATATTTTGCCACGACCAATAATTTGTATTCTTTCAGTTATTTTGCTGTATGACAAAACAAAAACTTTATTTCTCAGGCCAAAATTTACTAAACAAACGAAACAATGCATTAGCAGTGAGGCGCCCTTTCAACAAGGGCGTAGATAAGGGGGTAATTACCCCCCCCCCCCCCCCCGCCCAAGACCCATAATGAACCATGAAAACGAAGCACTTTTTTTTACTTGTCTAATTTTTTTGTGATTTCCTTGAGGATTTTGTGTATTTTATCAATCAGGCAACTTCATTGAAAAAAGGGCGTGGTACCCACAGAATGTTCGCCTGCGGCGCGTTTTTTTTTCAGACCGAATTTACCCCCTCACCACCATAAAAAAACGCCCTTACCTTTGAAGTTTCCGCCCCCTCCGCCCCTTCAACCACGCTACGCCACTGGTTATTACTTACAAAGGTTTCAGGGTAACTATTTTGTTTTAAATCTTTTTTGATGTTTGAAATTTCAATGTTAAGGTCTTCCGGATTGTTGCAAACGTTAGATGCTCTGTGATAGAGTTTGAATTATGCCCTGTTTTATGGAGTTTAAATGATTCGATCCGTGATTAACGGGTTCTCTAAACACTGAAGTTTTTATGTTTTCAGCACTTCGTTTGACGATAACATCGAGAAAAGGTAGAGTGGAATGTTTTTCTGTTTCCATGGTAAATTTAATGAATTGTCTTATATTATTAATATGTTCCAAAAACCGTATCAGCTCTTCGTTGCTGTCAGTCCAGATAGATAATAAAGGTATCATCAACATATCTAAGCCAAAGTTTAGGTTTAATCTTGGCAGTGTTAATAGCGTGTGACCCAAACCATTCCATGTACAGGTTAGCCACCACCGGAGAGAGAGAGAGATGATCCCATTGGAAGACCATCATCTTTGGCATTGACCCTATATTTTACTTGAAAGTAGGAACTATGTAGACAACACTTTAATAGTTCCATAGCTCCATCCGGCGGCAAACTAGTGCGTCCTGTTTTTTTTTTTTGTGGAATTTTAATACTTACTTTAAAATTTTGAATGTTTCCTTTAATTAAAATTTTATCCGGCTGCCCACTATTTTTTTAAGCATTGCCTTGCGACTGTAAAAAACCAAAATATTCCGAATTACATATTAAATAAATACATGGGCGCCCATGCCTTCCTGACGAAAATTTGTTCTGAAGCCACTGGAATACATGAAGTAGGAGGAAAGAATGTTTTTTGTCTAGTCTTTTTCATAACTAAAGTGTAAAATAATATTATTCTAATGCAAATTTTAGATTAAAATTTCTACATTTCTAAGAAATTAAATTCTGCAACTAACGTTTCGGAAATCTCATCTATTTAATATTCCTGGGAGTTAACGTCTATGCAGGTAATATTCAAGAGATATAGAGAAACCATATTTTAGCAATTTCCTTTATTTTTGTTTAGTGAGATTATGAAAATCCTTATACAGTATGGTTGGTTAAATGTATAACAAGAAATGTCAAAATTTAGATTTCGGTTAAGCAATTTACAAGAAAATATCCCATTTGTTGCACACTTCATGGACCAAATTTACTTCTTAACCTTATTTGGTATAAGAGGTTTTAAATTTTTAAGGGGGGTCTGGACCTCCAACCCTGAAAGGCCAGGAAAACTTAATTTCTAAACTTTTTTTCGTATTAAATACCAATAAATCTTATATATCCTATCTATAGTGTGTAAATTAAGTTAAATTAACGGCATCATATCAGAAAATGGATTGGCTCCAAGTATTTCGTTTTAAATTAAAATTTTCAACAAATTTGCTTAGAATAACGTATAAGTACAAATACATACATGTGCCTATTATTAAACAATGCAACGGTGAGTTTAGAAGCTCTTTGGGTATCTACACGCGCCAAAAATGATGATTTATTCAGGAACTATGTATTTTCTCTTGGTGTTCCTAGCTATAAAATATAATTCACCGTTTGATACCCATAAATAATATTTTTCTATAAATTCTTAGTTATTTATCAAAAAACTGCGGTACAAGGAAAATAAAATTGAAATTAATTTTTAATGGGGTACTCCATTCCATACATTATTCTTAGTAGTTTAGTCAAAAATTTTACTTCAAAAACTGAAGCCTTACAAGAAAAGACCATTTTTAAAAAAGATACATTTTATGTTCCTTGAAAGTAATTAATTGTTAGAAATAAGTTTTTTTCTTGGGCAATGCAGTTTACATTATTCCTCTAAAATTAAAATTATTATGTATTTTTTAAAAGCTTTTATTGATATAAATAATATTTTTCACACAATTTTCCTGTGGCACGTTAGCAAGTGGTACTCAGTTCTTGGATTTGAACGTTACTTATCGACTTATCGTTCAGGCGGTGCCTGTTCATTTTGTTTTTTGTGTGTGCCATAAGCACGTGGGTGATTGTAGAAACATTAAAAGCGAGATTTACAGTATTGCTACTGCAGAAAAGCTTCCGGATCTTTATTTCAAATTTCTAGGTTATTATGCCTTCCAGTATTTTTAAAACTACCCGCCTAACCATTTTTTGTAATAAAAGGATTTTGAAAAAAAAAATAACCCATAAAGTAAAGTTTCTTTTTTTTACAACCAATCAGTAACATACCTTTATCTTACAAGAAAATAACGTTTTTGTTTCTATAATGTTGTTCTCTTCCTAGCGTTCAACAAAACCGACACCCTAATCAGACATTTTGGAGAGAAGTTATTTTGTGTGCTATGCATATTACGTCGCATCAGAGCAACACTAGGATATAAAAAAAAAATGGTTTTCGGATGATCTGCTTAAACGCATCACAAAGAGTGCGACAAACAAAACCAGCAGAAATCTCCTCGTTCCCTGCTTATACTGAGGCACCGGCTATTCCAGCAAATACCAAGAATGACATCATCAGTTTATGCAACGATAATTTAATTCCTAAAAAACATCAATTTTTCTTATGTCCCTTAAATTCAATCATCTTCAAAAAACAACGAGTGTGACAGTGAAAGAAATTACTAGTCAGTTAAGTTATTTTTTTAAATAACGCGTTATCTTGTCCTTCAATAGTACTAGTTTTTTTTTGTTATTTTTGATCAAAACTATAAAAAATTATTCATCATTATTTATAGTCATATTTTGGGAGTATTCTGTAAGTTTTATTAATTTTTTTCAATTGTAAACTTAAGGTTATGTTTTATTCTAGGCGTGAATTTTGAGAGGAACACAAGGACAAGTATTAGATATCCTTTTTTTTTTTTTAAGTATTCAGTGTAACAGTAGGATAAGTCTAATTTTTTCTAAATTCGATACTGTTAGTGTATATTACAGTTACTCTTCTTAACTATATTAAAATTCTGTACACTTGCCGCTAAAATCATTTAGAGTTATGTTTTACAAGTTTATTTTATTTGAGCATTAAATAACGCCAAATGTAAAATTCAATTTTCTGAAGAACAAAGATTTTTCACATATCTTACTGTTGCTGTAGGGCGACGATTAGTTCCTTCAATTTTGATAAGCAGCGCCTTTAACATAAGTTTATGCTAGTTTAGCCTATACAAAAGTATAGGTTAAGGAACCCTTTGGGGGACATCTTAAAATCTCTCTGAATATTGGCCATATGCTTTTTAAACTTAATCAAAAATGATTTAAGATTATATAATAAATGATTTAATCATTTTTTTTAAGTGTGTAGTAAAAATAATAAATCTCAGTTTCGGTTTTCGCATAAGGTATTATTTGCAGTGACTTTTCTTTATCAGTTGGTTCATGTTCAAATAAATTACAACTTTAGAATGGTTTTGAATTATAAAAAGCCCTGTGCCAAAAATCCTGAAAAGCAACCCTTCCTCGGCGGTAATTGTTTGTTTTTTAACCGATAAATTTAATTTAAAATTTAAAGGATCTTGAATAACGCAATAAATTATCAGCACTTGTCGTGGTTTCGCCGTTCCGCCTGTTTGGATTATTTAGTGTCAGGACGATATTTTACCGCAGCAAATCTAACAAATTAGTATGCCGTGCTGTTGTCTGTTTTCGATAAAATATGCATCACGTTCTCACAAGCATCCCGCTTGAAAGATAATATCCATCCCTGTCTAGTAAATTATAAATTTTATTTACTTTATTTATAAGTCGAACAAAGCAATGCAAAATTTCTTTGTTGTGAAACCATTTTTAGTAGTTATGTGGGCTTCCTACATTAAGAAAACGATTTCTTTACATTAAATAAAATTTATTAAATGTTAAGAAATTTCATGTTTAAATATCAGCAAAAAATAGTTATTTTTGTATTAAGTGCGCAAAATAGGTGTTTTTTTAATGGCACATGAGATTGTAAATTTTTACCGAGACCGTTAGGTCGAGGTTAAAAATTCAATCAAATGTGCCGTAAAAACAGTTTTGCGCGCGAAATAAAAACAACATTTTTTCTACAACTGTTTGTTGTTAACTATTTTTTATCGTGTTTAGAAAAAAAATCTAAAATCATAATTTATTTAAGGTATTATTTCTTACACCTGTTCCCATTACTATGGAAACCCAAAATTGTTTAAATTTTATTGATTGTCAAATCTATCGTTTTTCGTGTCAAAAGTTTATAGTTGTTAGATACCATTTAAATGTCTGAAAGTGATAATGAGACGCCTCACGAAATTACGGATGCGGCAGAAATCGTTATATCAAATCTTTTACCCGTGAAATCAAGAATCAAATATGAGAAAGTGTACACTCAGTTTCGCGAATGGTGCAATATAAAGAAAGTAAAAACAATAACAGAAAATGTTTTGCTCTGTATTTGGAGGAAAAGTAGAAAATTTTAAAGCCACCTACACTATGGACTACCTATTCGAAGCTTAAAAGTACCCTAAACATAAAGGAAAATATTGATCTGCAGCGGTTTACTAAATTGGTTCCATTTTTAAAGAGCAAATCCATTGGATATAGAGGAAAGAAGTCTAAAATATTAGGAAAGGAGGATGTAGCAAGATTTATAAAGGAATCCGATGATGAAATACATTTACTTATGAAGGTATACAACATTTACAAGCAAATATTTAAGTAATTTAAATACTCATTTAACTATTTTATTGTAGGTTGTTTTAATCTTCGGGATAAGTGGCGCTTGCCGCCGCGAAGAATTAACCAAGATGAACATTGAAGATGTTGGAACTATATTAATTGTAAAAATTCCAGATACAAAAACCTACTGTGAACGAACCTTTACTATATCCAATTTGAAATATATCGATATCTACAGAAGGTATAACTCTGCGACCGTCCCACACTTCAAGTAACCGATTATTTCTAAAATATGCTAAAGGAAAATGTGTAAATCAACATGTTGGAGTCAATAAAATAGGAGAAATGTCAAGTCTTATTACAAAATGGCTCGGCAAAGAAATGTTCAAAACTTATAGAGGCCACTGTTTCAGAAGAAGTTCTGCGACGCTACTAGCTAATGCAGGGGGCGACCTGATTTCTATCAAACGTCACGGAGGTTGGAAATCTAGTTCAGTGGCGGAGGGTTACATAGAGGATAGTTTGGTGAACAAAGTTGAGATTTCCAATAAAATTTTAGAAAGTTCTTCCAATAAAATCTTAGAAAGTTCATCTGCAGTAAATGTATCGCACAAAATATCTAATAGTTCTTGCGTTTCCGACCAACAATGTGTAACATCGCCTACTGGAATTAATATAGGGAACAATTTTATTGCTCTAACTTCACCGTTAATTACTATTCTAATAAATATTGTTAATTTAATTCACTTTAATAATAAATTTTTTTATAAAAAATGTTTTGGAAATTAATTTTTGCATTTTTATACGAGAACATCAACCAGCTGAGCTTGCCGTGAAAAATATCATTTTTTCACAGTGAAAAAATGACATTTTTTTACGGTGAAAAAAAAGCGACGTTTTGTGCATCCATAGTAACCAAAAAAAGTCATCTTTTTTTGACAGTTTTAGAAAAAAAATATTACTTTAATAATAACCAATAATTATTTACCATCATGACATAGAGGTAACATTTGAAGAAGTAGTCAATGCTTAAAGTGGAGTTAAAGTATAGGAAAGAAAGAAAAAACTTCCTCCACAAAATTTAATGGAATAAAAAATTAATCAAGGGTCTCTACATGTTTCGAACGTAGAAACGTTCATCATCAGGAGAAAGAAAAATTTATTTTATGCTGATGATGTTAGCAAAAGAGAAAATGAGAACCTTAATGCAGCTTTTATGGACTTAAAAAAATGAAGTATAGAAGAGACATGATACGAAGAAAAATAAAAATGATAGAGGTTAAACTATACTGAGTATGTGAAAAAGTTATTAATGGTGGTCTAAGCCAACCAAATAAACTGGGGAAGAAGAAAAAACCCTTTCTAAGAAGGTGTCGACGATTATTTAAAAACTTTTGAAAAACTTTCCAAACATATGTCTGTATGACATCATGAGGATTAAATTGAAGGAATCACAATAAGATTACGTTCTAAAAAGAGTTTTTAGGGTACTGAGGATTAAACCTCAGTAGCCCCGTGAGAGGTTAATTTAAAACCAAGAAAAACAATTAAAAAGTTGCACATTTTTAAAAGTAAAAGTCAAAAGGTTATTCACGTCCACGTGCTGAGGCAAAGAAAGTGACTTTTAGATACAGGGAAGTGGAAAAGTAAAAATTTTTGATCTTCATCAAAAATGTTTAAAGAACTTTATATTTTTAAATACGATATTATACAAGTTATTTCAATGGATAGGTGAGAACACATAATTGTTCAACGTTTTGATACCGAGTTTATTTGAGGGAAATATTGTCAAAAAATAAAAAATAATAGAAATCTAGTTAAATTAAATTTATTTTTTATTCATGGCGAGTGCCTAATGGGTAATTTCTTTCTGCATTAATTGTTTCATAATTAATAAGTATGATTTTTAATAATAAATTATTGAATAATAAATATATGCGTACTTTGCTTAGGTGCCTACAGTTCAATTCCTGTGTTAAAAACAACTATTTGTCATAAAAATTAGAATAATTTCAGTCCGAGGACCTGAAGTAAAAACCTGTCAAAACCGTCGCAAGAGATCGATTAGAGCATAAGCACGATGTTTTTATGAGAAGGTATAACCTTTAGCTTCAATATCTTAGTTCAAACTTTGTAAATTTGAAAATAAAAACAAACTGCATAAACTGTTTTCACCTATCAATTTATTTATTTCCAAAACAGCTAATTGTTTTAAATGGGATAATTCTTGCCCTGGGGCAGATAATAAAGAAGTGCCGAAATTGTCCCGAGATATTACCTTAGGTTATAAAACGACCTTAAAATGTAATATGAAAAAATACTACTAACAAAATGTGACTTATTTGAAAATTTTTAAATATTTTTAAGGCTTTTTTTCCACCCTGTATAATATTAAAGTGCATTGGTAACGTCATAGTCGTACCAATAATCTGCAAGAAACAATCTTTCAAAGTCTGCAAACCGCATTAAAATCCGTGTTATCGTTGCCGAACCACAGACCTGTAATAAATGTGTTAAAAAAACGATTTGTCGAACTTTGCGACGAACAGTTTAGTTATAATAAGAGCACAACAGGCAATAGTAATAAATTTAGTGCATGTAAAAATGTAGCCTATAATACGCCCTTTAGTAAATTAAAAACAAAACATTGTTCCAACATATGTTTTATCGTTGGACTTTATTTGTATCTGCTGCTGATATATTTTATGCCATCAAAAGTCAACAATGTTTATGACTTCAGTTAAAAACAAACACAAGCTATTTTAAATACAGTTCTGCACCCCAAAGTTAAACAAGAACATACAACTTGACTAAAATATTGTATGCGTTCGTGACGCAAAATTAAATTTTTGTCGTATGATGGCACAAATAAAATAGAATATTGTTTTGTACAGGGACGGATTATAAAGAGGTCGGGACGGATTATAAAGAGGTCGGGACGCTTTGGCGGGGGCCAAGATGGTTAGAGTGACGGGGGAAGACTCTGGGGTAGGCAAAAAGGATCGCCGTTGGTCTACTTGCCAGGTTTCGGAACCTCTCCTAACTACTACTACTATAATAGTGTGACCAGTAAAGTCCGCATCATATGGGATTTTTTTTTATTAATAACTTTATTCGAAATTTGACTTTGGCATCAAGTTCTGCTTCGATCAAGATGAAAATTAACAAAAAAAAATAGTAGTCACTTGATTCGTATTATCTGTCAAATGTTAATTAAAAATTCCTGTCTAATAATCTAGGTGTTTATTTATAATTTTTTTATATTTAAAATGCTGCCTTTACATTTTTTACTCACATGAGTCGTTATTATCCCCTGACTAAACAATAGAGCTCACATACATATAAAATTTGTGTTTTTAATATCATCGTTTTTATCTGTTTAAAGGTTGAAGATAACGATGTTTCTTAAATGATAGAATAGTTTTAAACTTACATTATCTTTATTTGTGGCTGAGATATCTGGATGACACCTTCATTATTTATTTTAATACACCATTTCACAGTTACAATAAACCAATTAACAAAAAATGGGTAAATAGGCTATTTAAAATAAAATTTATAATATTATAACAATTCTAAAAATTATGTAATAACAAGAAATTTAGACTTAAATTATGATATTGAAACGGAATAATTATGCCTAAAAATACACTAATACGCTAATTTAGTTTTATACTGGATAATCCACAGCTAAAAATGTCAAATCTATTTTGATGCAGATTGTAAGTGTTTCACAATCGATAAATAGGGGAGTATTTACAGATATTGGTACATAAAAAGTGTTGGAATGACGTGTTCTAGGGACGAGGAATTGCAGGTTTTCTAATATATCACTGCATTCAACTCTATTATGCAAGATATTATGGAGAAATTTAAGTTGACAAATTGTACGTCGATCTTCTAAGGAGCAAAACGAGTGCCTTTGCAATAGAGTTTCTTCTAGAATACCGATTTCAGGATACTGACCATTAATTTTAAAACTTAGATATTTTAGAAAACGTCGTTGGACCCTTTTAATGCGATCATGCGACTTGATAATATGGAGTCCATACAACGGAGGCGTACTCCAATTTAGCTCTTACAAATGCATAAAAAAGTATTTTTAGTGTATGACAATTTAAAAAATCACGTTATAAAACTTAGGGATCTATAACAGGCCTCAACAAGGTCATTTATGTGGGGGAAAAAAGATAGTTTACTGTCAAATAATACACCCAAATCGCGAAAGTCTCAGCTCTGTCCACTGTAATGTTATTAATTTTGTAATCATTCACAAGGTTATGTCGTTTTAATGAAAAGGGCATTATGTTACACTGATATTTAACGGCAACTTATTTTGAACACACCATCTATACATCATGTCAATGGACAATTGAAGTTTTTCACAGTCCGCCAGGTTACGAATACGAGCATAGATTTTTCTGACATCGGCATAAAGAAGACCATCATTGTCAAGAATATTAACTTTATCATTAATAAATATTATAAACATTAAATGACCCAAAATGGACTCCTGTGGTACACCTGATGTAGCATCCAATGGCACAGATGACTGGCCACCGCACTCCACTATTTGTTGTCGCTCATTTAGATAAGAATGGAAAAACCTTATAAGGTTATCTGAGATACCAAACGAGCTGAGTTCATTAAGTAAAATTCTATGGTCCAATCTATTTAAATGCCTTAAAAAATTCTGTAAAAATAACATCAACCTGCCAGTTCTGATCAAAGACTTCAGCCACAAATTGTGTAAAACAAACTAAGTTGGACGTTGTAGATTTGCCCTTAATAAAACCGGAAATAAAATGGAATAGAAACGATGATGAACTCAGGAACTTCCCAAATCACATCAAAATAGCGGCAATTAAATACATCATGGAGAAAGAAGAAAATAACCAATTTCCTTTCCTAGATGTAAACGTAAAGAAAAATTGTAACGCCATCCAAACTTCAGTATACAGGAAACCTACACATACAGGTCAATATCTCAGTTATACATTAAACCACTCAAACAACAAAAAACATGGCCTAGTAAGAACCCTTGTGAATAGAGCAATTACAATCTGTAACACGAAAGAAGACCTCAAACGAAAACTAACTACATTAAGACCGACCTCAACAAAAATGGCTACAATATTGGCTCGGCCAAACGCGGAAAAAGCAGAAAAACAGGCACAAACCAACACTCAATATTCCGTATGTCAAAGAAGTATCTGAGAGAATAAGAAGATAAGGAAAATGATATAATATCAATATAGTATTTAGCTCAAGAGAGACCGGACGAAGACAAAATCAGCAAGCTAAAAAGACAGATAAAACTGCGTCAGATCCCCTGCGAGTGCGGCCAATCTTATATTGGTGAGTTATTAAGACCACTCGAACAAGGAACACAGAAACAATATTCTAAAAGGAGAGACCGAAAAGTCAGGTGTAGATGACCAGGACTGGGCACAAATCCTGCATAAAGAACCACACTGAAGGAAGTTCAAAGAAGCTGCTGCTATACACCAGAACCCAGATCGTTTTAGTAAGTCATCATTAGATATAAGAAACATATAAAATTCTTTGTTAAATAGATGTAAGTAATATTAGAATAATACCGCGCACGAATTGAACGCATTATTGCCCCCATCTCAGTTATGCTTTAGTGCACCTAGCTAGTATAAGTGGTGCTTTGCTTATTTAGTATTCACTTGAAGACGACTGAAGATACATACCAGTTAAAAAGTTGTGATTTAAAAAAATTAAGTTCATTCAAGCCCAAAGCTATTAAATCAATATTTAGTTTATGCTTTAAACGATAATTAAAACAAAATTCAAACGACACGAAATTTATTTGACATTAAAAATTTCACTGTACCGCTCAAATTCAAATTATTTTCATATTTTAACATCTATTAAATTAAAGCCATTAATTTCATAATCAATCGTTCCTCTTTGTGGACATCCAATAAAGTCTACAATGGCCTATAAAAAACGTTATTTAAATGCACTCGCTATTAATAATTTGATACATTCATACACAGACAGCATAATAGCCGTTCATAGAATATTTAATTTTATTCGATGCAAAATGTAGAATTGAATTAAAAGAATTGTTTGATTATATGTTTATATGGTACGATTGATGTTGGCATTACTGTGAGAGGCTACACATTCAGTGGCGAATCCAGACTGTAGGGGGTCGAGGAGGCGAAATTATTAGGCCCCTTATTAGATTTTCGAGGTTGGGGAGGAGGGCATTGATATGTATTAGTTCTTTTGTAGCTGTTTGGAAAATAACTAATCAATAACTCCAAAACAATTAAAAACAACTCCAAAACTAATAAAAAATACAAAATAACCAATTAACAGCTAAAAACAACTCAAAATAAATTATTAAACAACTGAAACAACTCTTTCTCTAAACATAACGTTCTAAAATACCACCACAGCTGCAGGATTTTGGCCTCATATTAATTTTTATGGCAAAATGGTCCAGAGATGGCACAGGCATCACTTAACATACTTTATATTTTATGTATTAGCAGTTACATATTATGACTTCATTTTAAGTTTAGAATAAACGGCCCTTATTTCATGGACTCGAGGGCTCCGACCAGTAGAGGGGGGGGGGGGAGGATGAGAGTGATATTTTTTCTATGACCCCACTTGGCTATGCCATTGAATGTGTTAATAAGTTTAAATAAACTAAAAAACCAAGAAAGGAGTTTATGCCCCGTTTTTTCTAAGTTTTATATATTAAAAACGGTCAAGTGTAGGTTTAGAAATCAAGGTTGTAACTTAACTTGGCACCTAGATAATGTTCTATAATATATATAGCATAAAAAATATTTTTGTAATTTTTTTAAAACAAAAATATAATAATATGCAGTGTAGTCCTCTGTTTTCAACTAACACCTTTTCTTCACAAACAAATTTTAAATGCAATCATATTAAAACGTTGTGAATAAAAACAGATAAAGTTTAAGATATACTTAAAACAATTTACTTAAAACAAACTTAAAGAAAGACTGAAATTATTTACTTTAAAAGTTAAGCCCTTGTACTGTCCTCGCAAGAGAATGTTTAATCAGAAAATTTTCATCAAGCTCGGTTTGTTTAAGTTAAAGAACCGTTTCGTTAAGCACCTTTAACAGATGTTCTAATTTAATATAATTATTAACAATTTTCTTGTTGCATTACATTTAACGAGTTGTTTTCCTAAATTAATTTATATCTCATTAAAAATGAAATATGTCCGCTAATATTGAATAAAATAAATTAAAATAGAAAGTCCAGTAACTTGATGGTAATTACTTTAATACTAGGGATGCTAGGGCTGGTCATAATTACGGAACAAAATTAATTTTCTAAGTTCCCCATTTTCAGTATTTTTTACATATGACCTTAAAGCAGAACGCGCATTAAATCTGCACCGGAAGGTATGGCACGACAATGCAAAGTGAAACCATCCAACTATATACCGTTCGTACCGACCAGCACGTTTTGGTCAAAGTGTAATATTCCTAGGCATGCAAAAATTCAATAGTTGCCGAAATGTGCGACTACTTCTAGTATTGAGACGCCAGCGGCAGAGATTGGTCTGCAATGGCGAACGAAGTTTAAATAAAAAAGGATCGTTTTTATGGGTTTTTGTACCACAAGTAGAACCGGTTTTATCACGACAATAAACTAAATTACTAAATACATATAAAACAATTCCTACATATTCATTCATACATGCAGTTCCATAATAAATGGACACTTTATATTAAATACAATAAAAATATTAAAATAAAGGGTTTTCCAATCAGAGGTGTTATTTTGATATTCAAAGGAAAATGCCATTTTTTGAGATAAATGATCGGATGTTTATTTCATTATAAAGAGGAAGGTATGCCGTTAATAATGGAAAATAACATCAGCCAAATGACCACCACGAGCACGCCTACAGGACCATATCCTTTTCATGAAATTTTCCATAACCAAATCGCAAAGTGGCTGCTCTATGTCCTCGATAGCCTCACAAATTCCATCTTTGAGGTCTTGAATCGACGCTGGGCTGTTGGCGTAGACCTTCTCTTTCACGTGGCCCCAAAGGAAGAAGTCGCAAGGTGTTAAATTACAAGATCTCGGTGGTCAATTGTGATCACCTCTTCGAGAGATAACACGGTCCGGAAACTTTTCCCGTAAAATATCAATGGTTTCGTAGCTTGTGTGGCACGTAGCGCCGTCTTGTTGAAAGTAAACGTTGTCCAGATCAATACCATCTAATTCCGGCCATGAAAAATCATTAATCATCTCTCGATAGCGCAATCCATTCACCGTAACTGGTGCTCCAGCCTCATTTTTGAAAAAGTAAGGTCCAATGACCCCGCCGGACCATAAACCGCACCAAACAGTCACACGTTGAGGATAGAGAGGCTTTTCAACAATAACTCTTGGGTTTTCCGAGCCCCAGGTGCGATAATTTTGCTTGTTGACGAAGCCATCGAGGTGGAAATGGGCCTCATCACTCAATATGATTTTTTGATGGAATTCCGGATCATTTTCATGCATTTCAAGGACCCAATCGGCAAAGACACGACGTTGTTGATGATCGGCCGTCTTGAGTTCTTGTGTTAACTGAACTTTATAAGCCTTAAGACCCAAATCTTTACGCAAAATACGGTGTAATGACGTGTTTGGAATGCCTAATTCCAAAGAACGACGAGGAATGGACAAACCTGGGTTTTCTTCAACACTTTCGGCTACTGCAGCAATATTCTTGGCTGTTCTTGAGCGACGTGCACGGGTTTTATTCTTCGCATCATTAACTTGTCCCAACAGCTCGAATTTCTCCACCAATTTCTGCATTGCGGTCCGACAAGGTGCTTCACGACGACCCAAAAATGTTCGAGTTTAACGATCCGTCTCTGCCAAATTTTCACCATTTTTATAGTGAATTTTAATAATTTCAATGCGCTGTTGAAGCGTGTATCGTTCCATTCTCCAAAAGTGACATCTACCGAAATAGCGGGCTATTCAAAATAACACCTCTTATTGGAAAACCCTTTATTACGATTAAAAACGGTGCCAAGAAATATCAGACAAGTTTAGTCACGTCAGCACAACAAAGAACATTCATATAAATGAACGTTACATTTAAAAGTTCAAAAGGCAGAATCACAATCGAAAGATAACAACAATAGATTGAGTGTGTGTAATGACTTGTTAAATAAATTATCGAAATCGGCCTAGTAAGGTGCAGAACACATCCGCCCCGTTATTATTTGCAGCAGTTAGAGCCAGATTTAGTAAGGTATATTTTTCCATAAAGAGTATGGTGTCTGTGTGTACTTCTAGCAGTAATATTAAAATTTGTCGCAGGCAGAAACTCTGGAAAAACAATATAGTTATTCATTATTTTAAAAATAAATAGTTGGTCAAATTTAATGCGTCTTTCATTTTTTAACGTTCTAAGATTAAGCTGCAGTATTTGGGAGTAATGGACTTTAAAGTTGTGCAGACCTTATACGCTATATATTTAAGAAAATTTTTTGAACGCGCTTCAAAGAGGTCGTGTGAACCGTGAAGTGTGGATATCAAACACAAGTTTTTTTTTTTTTTTTATTTATTTATTTTACGTCGGCCTTTTTCCGCAACGAGGCCAATCACCGACGCCAGGGAATTTGTCACACACTATCTGGTAATTTTGCCGAATCCCTCTTTGTCGAAGGTAGGGTTCTTTAACGTGCCAACATCCATGACACGGGGCCCACAGTTTAACGTCTCTTCCGAAAGACGGCGCACCTCTCAAACCAAATTCCAAATTTAACATCGACGTTTGCCGGCACCGGGAATGGAACCCGGGCCTACGATCTGTGAGGCCGCTGCGCTGACCACCAGACCACAACGTCGACTCAAACACAAGTATTGCTTTTCAGATGACATCTCATAAGAAAGGTTTATAAGGTCCTCAAGGTCCATATATTATTATCAAATCCCTAGGGTATCTCTCAACAAATCCCAATATTTTAAACGGTTAATTGTAGCACATTGCAAGAGGATCAATAAACGCTACTTTAAACAATCAAATATCAAGCTTTCGTCGCGTAGAGCTTTAAAAGTTTCCAAAGTTGTATTGCCTTATGTATAAAAATTAGTATAATATGAGCTTCCTCGTAAATTGAATATATTTACATTTGTAAATATTTAATTTGAATTTGTTGGATTCACTCCATGCTTGGATTTGAAAGTCATCCTGTAGTTTTTCACAGGATAATCTAAACACCAATAATGTGTTAGTTAAAAAAAGTTAAAATTTAAAAATCCTCGTTGAATTGTATTAAATTTTTACAACTTAAAAGTCCCTTAAACCGTATTTAAAATTCCTATGAAAAAGTGTATTCGGAATATTTCCAATTTTCTTTTAACAAATTACCAAGCCCTAAAATACGCAACTTTTCCTCTGTGTAACCATCTTCCTATTTTTTACGTTCTAGAAGAATATACGACCATGAATTTGTAGCACCCTGAATCGATTTAGACGGTATTGTGTTGAATAAATGAACAAATATAATTGTTTGTAAAATAACACAAATACTTTACCATGCCAAGAATATATTAACTCTAAATATGGGTAAAAATTGTATTATTACTTGCCCCGGGGTACCTACTAATAGAAATCTTCAATTAGTTTGGTTTAAATCCATTTAACCAAAAACGTTTGTTTATACAGCCTATAAAGGTTATTTAGGGGAATCACTTTTCATTCTATATTTACTGTTTTAAATTATTGTAACTTAAGTAATAACAAATTTCTAACAATAATTTCCTGTAATAATAAAATTCAAGTCATACCCAAAGATGTAATGAACAGAAACAACAATAATATATTACACCACAAAGAGTATTGCCAACTTTAAATGTAAAGTGCGAGTAATACATAAAAAAGTAATAAACATAAACAACGATTATAATATATTCTTATATCATAAAAAGTAATGACAACTTAAATTGAAAGTGCGAGTCATACACAAGAAAGTAATGAACAAAAACAAGAATTGTATATTATACCATAAAAAGTAGTGCGAACTTTAAATTGAAAGTTCGAGCCATAAACAAAAAAGTAATGAACAGACACAAGGATTATATATTATTATACCATAAAAAGTAAAGACAATTTAAATTAAAAGTGCGAGTCATACACAAGAAAGTAATAAACAAAAACAAGAATTGTTTATTATATCATAAAAAGTAATGCCAACTTTAAATTGAAAGTGCGAGTCATGCATAAGAAAGTAATGACAGCACCTTAGTTTTAAGTTTACATTTTCTCTCGGCATCTCTTTCTTTTCCTTGCTATTACTTGATATTTGCGCTTTGTCCGTAGTTTACTATCGCATGTAAAATAAATCTATTATTTGCCCTTCACTGCTACTGAATTTATACAAATTTGAAACTACGATTTACTTTAGCTTAGAGACATTGAAAAACACATCCTTAAACTGTTTCTCACTGAACACATTTTCAGATTTAACTTTCGTTTTTTATTTAAACATACAGTAATTTATGCCAATATCAATTAACCTATTAATTAACTGCCAGCTGTTGGGTAAGAAACAAAAATAATGACAAACAGAAATATTTATTCATCTTTTTTAATCTATTGATGTTTCTATATAAGCTTGTATGTTTGTATCTTAATTTATAAAAGTGGTTATAAGGATGGTATAAGCAGATATAAAAATTGATAATTTTTTCTTTGACAACATAATGTAATTTCGCCTTAAATAAGTTCTATAACCATAGATAGAAAAAATTATTTAAAAAAAATTAAGAAATGTTAGTAAACGTACAAAAACAAATTTATTACTTAAATTTCTAAAGCTTAAGAGTGGTAAAGACACCTATTTAAAATTTAAATTAGGTCTCTTTGAAAAAAATATACGAATTCTTTCAATCTCCCTATTTAATTAATTAATCCCTGTAAAAAAAGTTCCGTATTTAAAAAATTGTCCCGATAATAATATCTAAAAATACAACGTAATATTTTAAAAATAATATCGCCCAATCAGGTTTATTTATTGTAACTTTTTTTATTTTATGCGTGACTTATATACGCATGTCATATAATTATTATGTCTTGGACGTTCTTTAAGTTATAACGATGTATTGTATTATATTATACGAATATTATATAATTATTATATAATTATTAGTACATTTAAAAAAAAATCATAGTTAATAGTTTTATTACCGGCATTTTCCTTTTTTTTATTATTCTAATAAATTATTTTTCGTAAATTTTCTAACGAACTATTCAATGACATTTTGTCCTATGGATGGTAATATGAATACTCTATTTTATTCTACCTCCTATCCGTTCCGAGATCCCCATGGACGAGCACGAATATGTTGTATATAACGACTTCGAAAGTAAAATTCTAACCAAAGAGCGACTATTATCGTTATCTAAAGTGATTAATTAATTTATTAAGGAACAATGCTTGCTCGTACTTGTGTGGCGGGCATCATGGTAAACGTTGTTGCTATAATGTCACACTAAACGACATTTTGCCAAACTTTATAGAAATTATCTTTGCCTTACACTTATGGTATTTATTTTGGTCATTTAGGACTTCACAGTTGGATAAACTTAACTTAACGACGCCATTTTGGTTACATTGTTTTAATTAGCTCATATATTTGTAGTAAATTAGATACTTTTTTTAAAGCGACCAATTACCGGTTCTTGAGGTTCGTAATTTGTAAAGATTTGTTGAAAACTTGTTGCAAATTGTAATGTTAGTCCAAGTTATAAATTTTAGTTAGATATCTAAATTTTTAACTTTTATTTGAAATTAAACGACACTGAAATAATTTACGCGATTAACCTTACACAATTATTTTATTTTGTTAAAATTGAAATATTTTTTGTAACTTTTCGCGTGTTATTTCAGGGTCGATTTATGTGGTCGGGAATACTTTACTGACTTTAGCAAAAATCTCTTTAACTAAAGGGCACTTATCTGGCGCCGTAAAACTAATTTTAACTTCGTTTTGATGCGAAAACTTTTTATCTTGAGGATTCTTGGTACTTGTAACATACTTGTCACAAAGTTAATTTAAGTATTTTTTATATACATAGATATAAACTAACAGGAATATCTCTAAAAATTAAATATACTTGAAATTATACTAATGTTGCCAATAAAATATGTTATTCCTAAATAAACCATTATGTTGTTTTGATAACGATTACCTGTTTGAGTTATTAGAAAAATAAAATTGAAAAAGATGTTTTACCAATAATCAACTTATTACGTTCATTGCAAGAAAAGGTATTTTAATAGTAAAAAAAACTTCGGATATTATGTTTTAGGTTCCCTAGATCATGTTAAAAATATATAGCCCATTTTCGTCTGTCTCAAGATTAATGAACTTATTAGGTTGTTTCATCCAATGCTCACCTACATCAACACGGCGGCCGGCTTTAATCGGTATTTAGTAACGTCGAAGGTCTGGGTTCCTTGCAGGGTGGGTCGGCAACGTTTGTCGAGTGAATCGTCGCGTAAAAACGTTACAACGAAACCATCACAAATAGGAGTTTGTCGGACGCCAACATCTCCGACTGACAAAAATGCCGCCGACGCCGACACGTCCGTACCATTATTTTAATCTACGCGCATGAACGGTGTGTGGCCCTTACCCGAATGCTGCCTTATGAACCAACCTTGTTAGTCTATGAATCTTGAGATGATAGTTTATAGAACTTAGGTCTGTTAGTCGGTTAGTTCGAAACTACTTGACGGTGACAATTGAATAAAATATAACAAACAAACAAAAGTTTTTCTAAATTAAAACTTTGTCCATGCTCGTATGTCCCTTTCTAGTGAAAAAAATATTATTAGGTGCACTGAAATAATTACCTTAAATCAAATCGAAATTGTTTAGTTCTGACTTGTACTTCATTGCTTTATAACGAAGTATTTTTATGGCCTATACATGCTAGACTCTCAAATACATTTTTTGTTAACTAGAGGGCACCTTCGCTTCGCTCGCCTAATTTAATTGTTATAAATTCGCCATCGAAAAAAAGCAGCAGGTACTATACAAACTACCCAATAGAACCAATACGTACCCGTAATAACTTTAAAAATAAATTTATTTCGTGCTATTGTATAATATTTATGCTAAGTTTAAAAGAAATCCGACATTAAATACATTTCACCCTTTTATGTACCGATTTTCAAAAAAAAATAAGAAATAAATACGTGTTTTATTAAGTGTATATTAGACTATTTATGCTGAGTTTCAAGCAATTCGGACCCAAAATATTTTTAACATTTATATTAAAATTATATTTTATATAAACATTTATACTAACTCTTTTATCCACCTTCTAAAGGACAAACTTTTTTTAAATGCCTAGTAGATAGGCTACACCCCTTTTTTTAACCATTAAATGAATTTAAAAAAAAATTACGAAATGCATATAATCCAATTTAATTAATGGATCTTTTATTCCAATTTTTAGACCACCACCAGTTTTAGTTTTTGAGATATAGAAATTCCTATAAAAATTTTAACTTTCGTTTTTACCACCTTAGGGGGTTGATTTTCGAAAAATCCCTTCTTAGTGGATACCTACGATATAAGGAGAACACGAAATTTTATGATTCTAGGATTGCGGGTTTAGGCTGAGCGATAATAAATCATGTAAAATGAAACAAAAATATACTTTGTTATTTGCCACTAATTTTTTTTTTTTAATTTGTCGTTACGGCCATTTCGTAGTACAACTACATCTTCAAGACGCTAATCTAAACTTAACAAACTCAGCATGCATTATGTTCTTGTTCTTTATGTTATGACTTAAGAAAAGAACATCTAATTTTGCGAATCATTTTTTAGATACGAACCACTTTTTTTCCCGATATTAACAACTTACAAATATTACATACAGAACAAAAAGGTAATAAATTAGATATAGAAAACATCGAAATTTACAAACACAAAAAAAACCATAATGCCAAGCTTTTAAATACACAATTAGATTTCGGAAATTCCCCACTTTTAAAATTATTATAATTTTCATCTGGCATGTTAACCATTTAAATTTTTTAAGCAATAGCCTGCCTGTTCCTTATAATTAGGAATGTGTAAAATACAATTGTGTACCAAACAATATTATACCTTAGGTAGATCCAATAATTTTATGACAAAGTATATTTTTTGTTTCATTTTACATAGTTAAAATGTATTGTAACAAAGTAACGGACGAGTCAATCAATTCTTTGATAATAAATCAGTCAGTTAGTTAGTTAGTCAGTCACTTTAATTTTATATAATAATATAGAAGTAGATATAGATAAAAGGTTTAACATAAAGGATATTACAGAACTAACACATTTGCAAAATTTTATTACCCTAATCATAATGTAAGTGTAAATTTCCTGCATATTAGCCTGCTACTAAACTTAACAAACTAAGCATGCATTATGTTCTTGTTCTTTATGTTATGACTTAAGAAAAGAACATCTAATTTTGCGAATCATTTTTTAGATACGAACCACGTTTTTTCCCGATATTAACAACTTACAAATATTACATACAGAACAAAAAGGTCATAAATTAGATATATTAGAAAACATCGAAATTTACAAACACAAAAAAACCATAAGGTCAAGCTTTTAAATACACAATTAGATTTCGGAAATTCCCCACTTTTAAAATTATTATAATTTTCATCTGGCATGTTAACCATTTAAATTTTTTAAACATTAGCCTGCCTGTTCCTTATAATTAGGAATGTGTAAAATACAATTGTGTACCAAACAATATTATACCTTAGGTAGATCCAATAATTTTATGACAAAGTATATTTTTTGTTTCATTTTACATAGCTAAAATGTATTGTAACAAAGTAACGGACGAGTCAATCAATTCTTTGATAATAAATCAGTCAGTCACTTTAATTTTATATAATAATATAGAAGTAGATATAGATAAAAGGTTTAACATATAGGATATTACAGAACTAACACATTTGCAAAATTTTATTACCCTAATCATAATGTAAGTGTAAATTTCCTGCATATTAGCCTGCTAGGGTCGAACACTATTTTGAGAATCTACATTAAATCGGGAAAATTTACGTTATCGGCAATGTGGACTACGGACAAGTTTCGTTGGGGGTAATTGAAAATGTGTTTGCCTTGGAAATGCTCCATTCACTCGAACTTAATAATATAAAAGGATCTTTGCCGGTAAAGTCGTGTTCCGATATTGCTGAACACGTTGTAATTGACAAAATAAACGTTACATACTGCTGGGTTGCTCTAATTGGAATCAGCCATGTGGTGTGCTGAAAACTACTATATATGGAGTGTTTCCACAATGACATACAATAACGATTTTGGTACACAGAAATAAATACGTTCATTATTTAATATTATATAGCCTTATATTGAAAAACATTTACTTTATACTATATAGCATTAAATATCAAACTATAAGAATAGCGAATCTTCGAGAAAACTTGACAACCCTGTCTTACACTGTATTGGAGACGGTTTGGCACCCATTGTGGAGTTGATAGTAAATCTATAGTTATAAATACAGCGCCTCGGCAACAGATGTCTCAAATTCACTGATGGTATGTCATGGTGTTGCCGCATATCGTATTTTATTGGAAGTTTTAAGGATTTAAGCATTTTTAACAGGCAATAAAATAGGAGGTTCTCAATTCCAGCTGAATGTATGTTTTTGATAATAATATGTACGCTGATTACTCCGGGGTAATTGGACCAATTTTCATAATGATTTTACCGTTGCATTAGGTGTTAAATGTTATACAAATAAAAGTAGATAAAAAGCGACAGCAAGTATAGCTATTTGTAGTTGGGCCGAAAAATATAATAAATACTATTTTGTAAAAATATATTGAAAAATTTTGTACGTAATATGCACATGACAACTTCGTAGGCATAACATTACTGCACAGTTTTTTAATAAATCACTTTAAACTCCGCCATTTCTTAAAACTGGGTTATACTCAAAACTGTCAATTTTGACTTAATGCATTTTTGCACTAAGCCGACGATATATTATGCCAGTGCAAGGCAATCCAGGCACCGCGATGTGCGTGACGGTATGTTTATGGTAGTGGGGAGAGGATCATGCAGCAAGTCAAACAGACAGGCGGCAACAATGTTTTAATTAGGCAGTGAAAAGGCTTGTTGTTAGTGGCTACATCAACACGCTTTATTGTTGGTGACTCATTGTGCCATTTATAAATTTACCGTAGCAGATTTAGGAAATCTGCTTATATAGCCTTCTTATAGTTTGATAATACAAAAATGTTTCTAACCTTTAATAACTCAACGTGGTTAATTGTTAACGCAATCAATGACTTAAGTGCTAAATAAATAATAAAAACACTGGACCGCAACGGTTTTACAAACACTTCAAAGAAGACGATAGTAACGAAATATAACCTTACTTAAAATAGTACGAGATAGGTAAGGTTAGGTTAGAGTGGCAGACTACTGATACTGTCCAAACAGTCTCACGTAGGCTTATGAAGACCTATGTGATATCACATGTATTCCGCGAAACCTATCCGCATCAGATCCCTAATTGCAAGCATGACGTACACCGCAGAAGGATCTTGGCAGCTCATTCCGACCAGTCCCTAGTGTTAATAAACTTAGTGAGTCGACTCCATTCAGATTATTAAAGAATAGTACGCCCAAGGCATTAAACCTTCTTCTTGCGAGGCAAGAGCATTCACACAGTAAATGTTGAATACTTTCTTCCTCTTCTTAATCTCTGCAACTACTGCAGAAGTTGTTAGCTGGTAGTTGTATAGTTTCGGCATGTCTACAACGAGAGTGATATTTCTTAGGTCTTTTCGAATATGTTATAATGACGCTGTTGGTTTCCTGTTAAGTAGGGGCCGCAATCGCTTGGAGATGCTACATGTTGGAAGCTCTGTCCATCTAGTTTATGCAATTTGTTTGGATATGCGATCTATTTCCCCTTTGCTACACATACATGCCTAGGCCTTCTCTGGCGAGTGCATCAGCAGCCTCATAGCCATCTATATTGTTATAGCCAGGAATTATTAAATACCGGTATAAAATACAATACTAGTCAGGAAATTAAAAAAAAAAGCTATGAAAGTCTGACAAAAAAAAAAAAAAAATAAGTTAATAATTAGTTATGGGAATTAATTGTGAAATTAGTTATGGGAATTAATTGTGATATTCCTAAAATAATATTATCTCTATAACGTTTTATAGCGTTTTTGAAGCAGGTTTTATTTTTTTATATAATATAGAAGTTAAAAATAAATATAAAACAGCCTTAAGTAAAGAATCGCAACAAGTACTCTAACGAGTCAAATCGGCTAAAACTAAATTACTTTTGGAAAAAATTTAAACAAGGATTTAAACAAAGAAACTGCCTTAATTTTAACCTGAGCTGAAAGAAAACTTCCGCAAATTCGATTCCGCTGAAAATTTGTCTGTGAAGAATTTGAATTGGAGATTTAAGCAGTAACAAAAAGGCGAATTTGCATTCTTATCATCAGCCGAGTCGGTAAATTAGCCTTTATTCCCTACATTTGTTCCAATAGAGACTCGTAAAAGCACCTTTCGTTAAAACTTTGCAACAAAATAAGGAAATGTTAAGTAAGAAAAAATAAAGCAAACAATAGTAAGGAAAAAGTATCTTCTCGAGCCTTTTAAATAAATCCACTTTACTAAGAACTTATGGTCTCCTACGGATTTTAACGATGGTGCGGTAAAGTAGTAAACTCTTAAATCGTCGTCTTCAATGGTTAATAGCCTTCATCAACTGGGATGGTTATCGGGCTCACTACTCGGCATGGCGGCACTTAGATGATTTACACATTATTCTATTTGAATAGTAAATTCAATGAAATCTTCGGCTTGTCAGGAAAATGGCCAAAAAGTTTAGTTCAATTCCGTAAGCAAATGCCAAGGTTTAAATCAAGGCACTATTGAGGTTTAAAGCATGTCATTGTTGGTTTTACCCACACTTTTGGATGAAATGAAGGTGTCACAAGTCCCTTGGCTTTCTCAATAGTGCTGTGTAGTTTCGGTTTACCTTTAACTAAACTAAAAACGATATAAACTAACGACTCTTTCTTATGCTGGAAATAAGAATTAAATTTTGTAATCAATCAGACATTTAAATGTTTTGATAATTATAACAAAACTCACTTTGGCGGAATTCTTATATGTCTAGGGACATCTAAACCAAAACAATTTTGCTACTGCTCGCTAGCTGGATAAGGCGGTATTCTGCTCAATATGTTATTTCAATATGTAATGGTAACTTCATTATAGCTGGACTAATGTTGCCCGCTTAGTGTCGATGTTAAAGCATACGATTCCCCATTATAGTCTGTTTAGGTTTTTTCTTCGGTAAAATTAAAATCTAACTGGATTTTTGCGAGTGTCTTTATCCTCTTTATTTTATTTAAAACAATATTTCTATTGGCTTTCCATTTCCATGCAACTGAATGACGTCCCGTGATGTGTTTCCTAAATAAAAATAAGTTAGACAAAGCAAATTTGGTATATAAGGCGGGTGGTTTAGCTTAAGAAAGTTAAATGAATAATTAGTGACATAAAAAAAGGTGTTTTTATAATACTTACTAGGACGTTTCTGATTAAGAGCATCAGTAATGTTAACGTATTGCCATAGGCAATTGCAAATATTGTGGAACCCTGTAATAACCTTTGACATATATTTAACAGGAATAGCGCCTGCTTAATTCCGATATACAGTGTGACCAGTAAAGTCCGCATCATATGGGATTTTTCTTTATTAATAGCTTTATTCGAAATTTGACTTTGGCATCAAGTTCTGCTTCGATCGAGATAAAAATTAAGCAAAAAAATAGACGTCAAATGATTCACATTATCTTCGCATGTAACTTCATAAAATAAGTATTTTTGAAAACGTAGTTTGTGTCTGAAAGTAATACCCCTTAATATTAAGACAAAAAAGAACACAGTGTCCTCAGTAAAGTGTTCATTAAGTGGAAAATAAATTTTATTGGTGGGTAAAAAATCAAAATAATCTTATGCAGCTGAAATTTTGCGTGTAAGCTAGAAACTGCATTTAAAAAAACTTTTTCTAATAACTTTTTTCGATATTTTCAGAAATAACCCCACTTTTGAATTATTTTTTGGAGAAAATTAAAATTTGACAGATAATGCGAATCACGTGACTACTGTTTTTACTTAATTTTCATCTCGATCGAAGCAGAACTTGATGCCAAAGTCAAATTTCGAATAAAGCTATTAATAAAAAAAAATCCCATATGATGCGGTTTTTACTGGTCACATTGTATAATTGATGATGATGATGATGATTGATTATTAATGGATCCCAGTGATTATTAAAAATATCATTAGCTACTTGGTTAGTTTTAAAAATAGGTTATTCGAAACGGGATTTAACCGAGCTTAGCATTATTTAAAAAAAAAATATTGTAAAATGAAAATACTAGAAAAAATAAGAATCCCCTTAATTCTCTTGTTTCCCGGTTAGAAAGAAAACCATCTAGTGCCCCTTGAAAAAGTCCATAATTGAAAATTGCAACATTTCATAGCCATAAACAAGTAAAAGTTGGCGTCGGTGTCGGCGTCGCTTGAAAACCGAAATAGTTAACAGAAAATATGTTAACAGTAGAACGTGTATTGCGAAGTTAACAAAGCAAAATAACAATGGATATCCCCCAGATAGTGTAGCATAAAAGACATTTTCCACTAATTGATCACTTGACAAAAGAAAAAGAAAATCGACCGCTCTACTTGGAAAGAAAATACGTTGATTTATCACAGCCCATCAATTTGGGAAATTGAGCAAAATGACAATTTTCTAAATTAAAAAATCGCTAGACCAATTTTCCGTTCGATTCCGTATATAGAGTCATATATACGATAAAATTCAGCACTTCGACAGTTGACAATAACAGATAACATCAATAGCGAACTGGTTCATTCAAAAAGTTCCCATTAGTAGTGAGACGTAGCTAGCTCACGTGTTAATTTTTGGTTTTGATGTTTCTCTGGCCCCCAAGAATAAACGGATAAGTCGACTTTACAAAATTTTTCAGGAGAGAAAAACAATATTAATTTAGTTAAGGTAAATTGCCTAAAAGGTATTATGGGAATCTTTTACTGATTTTTACAACTAAAATAGGTAATGTATAAGTTAGGATATTGTTTTATGCAATGAAACGATCTTAAGTGTATTTTGAGCGACTTTTCCGGATATTCACAATTATAGTTTAAGATACATTTTTGGACGACTCGAGATATCTTAACTGTGTGTTTTAACATACATACTTAGGAAGAAGACGGAAATTGGAATTGCTTGGGTTATGGCTGCCCAACTTGGGTTTTTACGAGAACCAGCCGTATTTTGTACGTCGTTTTTTGTACACCTATGGTGTTTTTAGACGAAATAATGTTTTGAATACACCAATATGGGTTTAAGGAACCACGTGGCATCAATAGCTCGTTTTACCCTAAATTGGACTAATGAGCTTTTTCCGAACAACGCCTCAATTGTTTCCTGCACTGTATTCTTACTTCCTCTCAATTTCGCAACAATATCTCTTACAGGTACCATATCCATTAATCTGGTATAAATTATGGATTTTTGATCTAAAGTTCATATTGACATCCTCTTTTTTTACTTACCTATCTGCAACTTGACGTAGTAAAGGGTTTTCCAATAAGAACGATATGATTTTGAAACGATATGGTAACCATGGTAATAAAGTTATACCTGTCACCAGTTGTCAGTTATTGTCAGTAAACTATAACAATTTATTATGACTAAATACGCGCTTCAAGAACGTTTGTTTATTATCCAAAAATTTTACGAAAATAAACGATCTTTTGTGAACACTTATCGCGCACTTCGCGAAAACTTTGTTGTAAATAATCGTCCTCCTTTGCTTGCCATTCGTCGCATCGTTGAGAAATTTAAAAATAATTTTACTCTTCACGATGTAAAAACACCAAGAAGACATCGAAACGCAAGAACTGTTGAGAATATTGCTGCTGTAAGAGCTAGTGTAGCAGTGGATCCAAATTTATCAATTCCTCGTCGTGCTCAAGAGTTTAAGATTAAAAAAAACGACAACTTGGCGTATTTTGAAAGAATACTTGAATTTACACCCGTATAAGATTGTTTTGACCCAAGAACTTAAGCCACTGGACCATCGTCGGCGAAGAGAATTTTCTGCTTGGAGTTTAGAACAACTTGAAAGGGATCCTAATTTGCCATTTTTGGTGTGAAAACAATCCTCAACAGATTCATGAGAAGCCTTTGTATCCGCTAAAGGTAACTGTATGGTGTGGTTTATGGTATGGTGGCATCATCGGACCATTTTTTTTTTCAAAATGAGGCAGGAGATGCAGTTACAGTGAATGGTGAACGATATCGACAGATGTTAAGAAATTTTTTGTGGCCAAATTTAGATGCACTTGATTTGGAGGATATGTGGTTCCAGCAAGACGGTGCAACATGTCACACTGCTCATGAAACTATCGATATACTGCAAGAAAAGTTTGACGAAAGGATAATTTCAAGGAATGCTACTGTTCAGTGGCCTCCAAGAAGCTGTGATTTAACTCCTTTAGATTACTTCTTGTGGGGCTATTTGAAATCTAAGATTTATGAAAACAGACCACAAACACTTGATGCATTAAGGTTGAACATTGAACCCTGCATTCATCAGATCACGCCCGATTTATTGCATAAAGTCATCGAAAATTGGGTTCGTCGAATTCGCTCGTGTACACGATGTCGCGGAGGACATTTAAACGATGTGTTATTTAAAACATAAATGTTATCGACTATATTTTAAGATAATATAAAACGTTTTGTTGTATCTGAAATTATTTTAATTTTATTTCATTTTAAAATCATATCGTTCTTATTGGAAAACCCTTTAGTACCTCTATATTTAGATTAAAGCAAATATTATTATATTTGTCCTAGTGTTTTTTGGCGCAATGGTTGTTCGGCTTCAGTCCACGAGCTGCTACTGCTTTACAACAAATTAGGGTGGCTACAGCAAACATTTATGAATAGATGGTTTTGTACGGCGACAAAATAAAGTGCATGTCATGCAAACATGTTTCATAAACGATCTCCCGCAGGTTGTTGGACAATATAGATAAGGTTAATTTGCTTTATCGAAAATGTTAGGTGAAAGCCAGCATGGTTCAGAACGGTTTTGAATATGTTTACTCCTGGGATTTGCCGTTAACATGATAATAGAGAGAACAGGACACATTTCTAGTACCGTGCGAGCAAAAATTATTTGCATCAAAGAAGGCAGCCGTAGAGCTTAATACCTGTTGGGTGTCAGTAACTACCTGAATTAACAGTAAATCAGTAATTCCGTCATCTTTGACAATCGTTACAAGTAATTTGATTCATTGCTAATTTTTCCAATTTCTTAAACAATTCACACAATGGGCTTTACGGAATAGTACAAAACATTCATAGTTGAAGCGTATTTTCAAAACGGGGTTAGAGTAAATTGAGAGTGGCAATACAATCCGGGTTTATGCATGGACGATTTTCACGAACATTTTCCTAAGGTTGCTTTTATTGCTGGGGATTTTTATCATTGCCTGAAAAGAACCGTGGCTGTGTTTAGGGAAACAGGTTCTACAGGGTGGCCCTTTAGTGTGGCAAAGTACAATAGCTCCGTTACTATTTCAAATACATTAAAAATATTAATACAAAAGTTGAAGGGCAGTAAGTGACTTATAACGTAAAATTATTTTTAACTCTATAGGGTGGCTCAAAAAAGCGGAACAAGAAAAAATGTACTTTTTTCAAATGGAACACCCTGTATATTTTTACATTTTTAAATTCCACATAAAATTACAATTATTTTTTATCAAATACATTATTAGTCTATACTTTATAGTTTCCGAGATATTGACTCTTGAAAAGTGACATTTTTGAACTTTGACAGCTTCTAACTTTCTAACAGTACGTCTTAGAGCAAAACGGCTTACATGTCCCTATCTTCAATTTTTATTATCTTCCCAAAAAAATCAACTTCCAGTTAAACCGGAGAAACTATATTCCCTGCTTTCGAGTAACATCCGGTTTAACCGGAAGTTGATTTTTTTGGGAAGATAATAAAAATTGAAGATAGGGACATGTAAGCCGTTTTGCTCTAAGACGTACTGTTAGAAAGTTAGAAGCTGTCAAAGTTCAAAAATGTCACTTTTCAAGAGTCAATATCTCGGAAACTATAAAGTATAGACTAATAATGTATTTAATAAAAAATAATTATAATTTTATCTAGAATTTAAAAATGAAAAAATATACAGGGTGTTCCATTTAAAAAAAGTACATTTTTTATTGTTCCGCTTTTTTGAGCCACCCTATAGAGTTAAAAATAATTTTACGTTATAAGTCACTAACTGCCCTTCAACTTTTGTATCAACATTTTTAATGTATTTGAAATAGTAACGGAGCTATTGTACTTTGCCACACTAAAAGGCCACCCTGTATATACAACACAAAAGAGGAGCAGAAAGACCATCTGTAAGAACAGAAGAACTTGTTGCAAACGTTCGTGAAAATACGCCAAGAAGTGGAAATATCTTATGGAACATGCAGGACTATTCGTAAGAAGCAGCTAAATTTATTTCCTTATAAAGTGCAAGTATTCCAAGAAATAGCCGCAGATTTTGAAATATGCAGGAATTAGTCTCAATGGTTTACCAAAAATTTATTGATTTATAAATTGCAGCAATTTATGTAATTATTTTTTTTTTCTTTTTGTATATTCTTACTTTGTTAATTTTGTAAACAACAAAAATAAATTTGTATTTGTCTACTTATTATATTACTCAATTAGTTTGGCATATCATGTCATAATATGAATAACAAAATTTTAAACTAGATTTGGTTAGATATATCGTCCCCATATCATTGTGATCTAAATCAAGCTCTACGCTTTTTAATCCAAGCCCTCTTTGATGCAAATAATTTTTGCTCGCACGGTATTACAATAATATTATGATATCCAATTAAACATTTTATTACAATTATATTGGTTTTATTAATTTATTTACATTAATCACTCATTTAGCCCTTAACATAATTTGTCCTGTAAATTTTGAAAGCATATTTTTAGAGAAATAATATTCACTGATCGTAATTATCCTCTAAAACAATGCAGCTTTCACATTTATGGGTTTGAAACTGCTCGAATATTCAAATAATAAAGTTTTATTACTTAAATCCCCATAAATTTAAGAGCGCTGGATTGACCCACGTGACGTCACAATATAAGAGAGAGAATTTATGCGCGTCGGCATGCCGGGTGTGTATAATTGTATCGTGTATGCAGTAATATAATATTATTTAACGAGCGTATAATGTAGGCTATATTACACGAGATTTTAAAACACGAGCCAAAGGCTCGTGTTTTAAGGATCCGAGTGTAATATAGCCATTACACGGGAGTTAAATACTATACTGTATCTACGACTATTCATTATTCAAAAAATTAGAAAATGCATTCAGAGCAACAAATTTTATTACAATAGGATATTTTTACATAACAAATTAATATTATTAATGGTATTTCTTAACTAAAAAATACAATTCAACAATGTTAACAATAATTAAACAAAATACAATTACTTATTTCTAATTTTTCATGAAATTGATTGTAACATTAGAGCAATTATGAAAATGAATGGGAGCAGGAATATTACTTATATTCATATCGTTTTTATTAGTAATGGAAAAAGTTTCGGAGCTAACATTGTTTACAGTGGTAGATGTAGATGGGCATGAATTTAAGTTTATTTGTTTTAAAATTTTATTAGCAGCGTCTATTTTAGTTTTTTTTTAATCAGCAATATAATCTTCATTGTTGGGACCGTGGATTATGAAATCTCATAATCCACGGTTGTAGATTATGAGTAACTATGCTAATATGAACCACATTATACAGTGTGTGTATAAAGTCTGGAAACGGCTTAATAACATCACAATTTACTGGCCGATTTAAACCAAATTTGGTACAGTTGTGTAAGAGGATCTAACGCACCGAATGACGATATTGGCGTTGTTGCCAGCTTTTTAGTTTGTCTGGAATTCGAACGAATTTTATATTTTTAAATATAACACCCAGTATATTTTTTCATTTGTAGTTTTTACATTAAATTTGTTACACTTTTGGTATAACATAATTTGTTCATAATATCAGTAATTTTCGAAATAACTAGTACAATTTAGAAAAAATATATTTTTTATATTAAATGTTCAAACTGTTTTCCCTGTACAGCTTGACAGTTTGCTAATTGAAAATAAAATTTTTCAATTGTGTTGTAAGTCATTTCTGGCGTTATTAATTCAAATTCGTCCTAAATTCGACGCTGCAAATCGGCCAAATCTTGAGGTTTTGTGGTATAAACTCTGTTCTTCAAGTGTCCCCATAAAAAATAGTCGTTAGGCGACAAATCAGGGGACCTAGGTGGCCACTACCGATCCACCTATTCGGAAAAGTGTTGTTCAAAAATTCGCGCACGTTTCGACCAAAATGGGGAGGAGCTCCGTTCTGTTGGAAGAATGTACTTGTATAATTTGGACCCATCACATTTCGTATAGTAGGCACTATTTGCGTTTCCAAGAGCTCAAGGTAAAGTTGTGATGTCAAATTTCCATCAATAAAAAATGGACCGATCTTGTGGTTACCCAGAAGCCCAGCCAACACATTCAATTTTCCAGGGCGTTGTGTGTGACCTTCTATCATCCAGTAGGGATTTTCATTTGCCCAAAACCTACAGTTGTGTCTATTGACTTTACCATTTACCATAAATGTTGCTTCATCCGAAAATACTATAAATTTGAAAAACTGGTTATTTTGGTCAAACCTTGACATCATAATATCACAAAATTCAGTTCTTCGCTCATAATCATCTTCTGATAACTCTTGAACTACATGTATTCTGAAAGGGTGATATTTATGTTTTATTAAAACATTATGGACGGATTTGAAGCAGACGTCACTTACTTGAGAAATTTTTCTTAATGAAGAAACAGGGGTTTCAACAACATGTTGTAAAATTTCTAAACTTTTTTCTTCATCTACTACTACTGGTCGTCCTGATCGTCGCCTATCTCTACAATTTCCAGTTTCTTTGAACCGTCGGACAGTTTTTAGAACAGTTGCTTTTGAAATTGGATTTCGGTTTGGAAATGCGTCATTAAATAGATTTTTAACCTCTTCGTAAGATCTGACCCTATCGCCATATCCTCTCATCATAAGAATTTTAATTCTTTCACTTTCAGTTAAAGACATTTTTGCATGTAAAAATGACAGCTTTTATGACTTAACATCAAAACTGAACTGGTGTTTTATTTATTAATAAATAAAACACAATTTGTTGATATTTTCAAAACACGTCGTTATTTCGAAAACTACTGATATTATGAACAAATTATGTTATACCAAAAGTGTAACAAATTTAATGTAAAAACTACAAATGAAAAAATATACTGGGTGTTATATTTAAAAATATAAAATTCGTTCGAATTCCAGACAAACTAAAAAGATGGCAACAACGCCAATATCGTCATTCGGTGTGTTCGATCCTCTTACACAAATGTACCAAATTTGGTTTAAATCGGCCAGTAAATTGTGATGTTTTTAAGCCGTTTCCAGACTTTATACACACACTGTATATGTACTAATAAACACATTATGCTTATATTATTAAAGTCGTAGATAAAATATTTTTGAACTAGGTTTTTCCATACACTTAATATGACTAAGCCATTTTAACTTTACATTATTAAAAAGTCTTATTTTTTCAAAATATCAAAATATATGAATGGGAGAAACACATTTTGGTTTCTGACAGGAATTTATTGTGAACCATATTACAAGCTTAGAGGGTGCCCAACGGAAAAATGGCGCAATAAGAAGCAGAAATAAAAGCCAGTTAATGTAAATGCCTGTAGAATTCTTTAATAAGTAACGTAGGTCACGTACTAGCTTTAAGCTGTGTAAAATTTATTAAAGTGTACAACGCCAGTGAAGTTAATATAAGTTATATATAGGGGTATGGGGAAACTATAACCGGTCTATAGCATTTAAAGTAGTTTTATATAGTTCTAAAGTATTAATAGTATTTTTGTTGAATAATAATAATAATAATAATAGATAGCTTTATTGTAACAATACGAAATACATTATTACAATGGGCTAAGTAACTCCTTACCACTAAATGCCATAATCGAATGCTTACAAAAAAAAAATAATGACTGTCTCATAAGTTTAATTAAAGCTTTTATAAACAATATACGACACCGAGAAAAGAAACCTTGTATTCCTTATAACAATTCACAGACTTTTTATAAAACTGTTTAATACCATAGTTGTCACATATAAGCGACAACAACGCGCTTTCTTACTGTAACACAACGAAAATTGCTAGACCGTTTTGCAGTTTAGGTAATTTAGACAATAGGAAATAGGAGTTAAAGCTATACCATAAAATTCTCAATAGCCATTATTGCTCTAAATACTTGCAGTAATTGTCAAGTTCTATTGGGGATGTCATCTGGTTTTATATACTGTATTAGTTCCGACTGGCAGTTGTAATGGAACTTGACATTAACCATAATCATATTTGCTTACTATTGTTAATAAAGCATATACTTACCACTAAAATTAAATACTGTAGTTCTCAAAAATTTAAATAGCTTCTACACTAGAATAATTATACTATATTGTTCTTGTCGTTTAATATTGCATATGATTATCTATAATATTATGCAACATGGTTTACTGAGATAGATAAATTCATCCATAGCTTATAAAGTCCAATACTAATGATGGATTGTGCAAAATAAGAAGCTTCTATTGCTTTATCTGACATGCAAAGTTTAAAAAAAATTAAATACAGAGTAAAAATAAATTAATTAAAACTGGTATTGATACGATCAATGAAATTCAAAATCAGACAGGTCAGCTAGAAGACTCCGAACAACGATGTGGCCTGCGCAACAAAAACGTTAAAACCGATAATACGGCATGCGGCGATTGTCGATCGCTACAAACCCCCACCACTGGGAACAAAATGCGTCGCATTGAGAAGATACAATTTATTTCTTAACGAAATTGCTGTAATAAGAGTAGTTCATTATTCAACGACACTGTTTTGCTAATGGAACTGATTACTACCAATATAAACACGGTTCTAGCAAATTTGGAATTGATGTAACACTAAAGGGGGTTTGATACACTTGCACTTAATTTAATATGGATTATTAAAAAATAAACTATCAATACAAACTATATCTTAGCAAACCTGTATTAGATCATTTTCCTCAGTGCAGCCGAAAGCTGGAAAAATTTAATACAGAATATCGAAAATTCGTATATCCTTATACAAACTAATATACAACCCATTGTTATTACCCTGACAGTGAAACAGAATTAGGTTTAGATTAAACAAATTTATTAATAATTATGTATTATTTTATTTATTAGTGTTGTAAAATTAGTTAGGACATATGTTATTTGTATATTTTTAAGACGGCGTGAATTAAAATTAGAGTTAAAATGTTATTAATCCGTTACTGATTTCTTCTCCTAAAATAGGGGAGGCCCGGGCAAAGCGGATTGCCCAGGCAAAGCGAATAATCGTTATTTATTAAAAACGAAGATAGATGGCGGTCAGTACTTTGCATACTGTCAAAGAGCATGATTAGCCGAAAAAAAAACCAGTGCAAGCCAAGCGACAAGGTAAACAGCACGTGGCGTAGCTACCATTGAATATGTTTACAGTGTTGTGTTAAAATTATTACTCTAAGGTAAGTTAAATAAATTAGTTGAAATTACTGATGTAAAATAGATTTTAAATTTTTTATTGTTATTTCTATTGGGTTAGATTTGTGTAATAATGTTTATGCGACGCCACAACCTTGAAATATATTTTATTAAAGGGTCGCCCTTAATAGATGCCAGTCCGGGCAAAGTGACTAGGGCAAAGCGGATAGATAGCTAAATCCTTATTCACGAAAGCCACTGATGAAAAAAGAAGAAAAAAGTTAGTGATCATAAAATACCCAGTAAAGCTACAAGCAGCAATTCTGAAAAATAATACAACTGTCTGGCGTGTGGAGAACCGTTTGAAGAAACTGGAGAAGAGTGGATCCAGTGCAGTGGATGTCAAAATTGGGCGCACGAACTCTGGGCAAGTTATATTGGGCGTGGTTTATTTTTTTGTGACTTTGTAGTTAATAAGACATGTTACTATGATGTGTTTTATAATTATTCTTTATATTTTTACTTTTGTATGCATCATTAGAATAAATATTTTGTTGTTCCTACATATAAAGGTTTTGTTATTTACTTTGCCCGGGCAAAGCGGATAAAATGTACATTCTGAAAAAAAAAAATTTTAGCAAAAGGGACAAGAAATCATGTAATAACTTATTTAATTTTGAAGTCCAGATAAATACCAGTGTCACAGATTTTTTTTTATTAGAAATCGATAATTAATAAACAAACTATTTTTTTTTTTTGCTTTACACATCCGCTTTGGCCGGGCCTCCCCTACCTGTTAACCTGTTGTAAATAATAAATTTTGGCTAGAGCATTTTGTTAATTGATATCAAGAAGGCAAGACGAGAAACTTTGAGATATACTTTACAAACTTTTATACTCATATAATTGGTTCCTATTGAAGAGGAAGCAACAGACGCGACGACGAAGTTCATCATTTTTGTCAAGAAATCTCTTGGATTTTATATAAATAAGTCGTTTCTATATGATAAAAATTTAGCAGTTACAAATTTTTTCTTCAAAAAGGTAGCATTATCACTTATAATCTCCCTAGCAGCAGAATTATTACCGATAATTTTTTTCAAGGTCACGAATATTTTTGTGGATAGAAAATTATCCCAAGTCGAAGACGAGGGAAATTTTCTATCAACAAAATCATGAGTGAAACGGAAAAAATAAATTATCGGGAATTAATTCTGCTGCGTGGGAGATTCGGTAAGAAAATTTCATAAATTGGAGGTTTTTCTTATTGTAATTTTTTTGCTAAAATGCTACAAAAACATATTTCCGGCGGCCTTAGTTAATTGTAACTAACTAGAGTTTTAGAAATGAAGTTCATTTTAGTCGTTAGTAACCCATTTTTATTACTAAAATGTAAGAAACATTAAATAACAAATTTGTTATCTGAAATCCAATGTCTTTATAATTTTAAATTCAAATAAAACTTTAAAAAACATATCCCGATGAGTTTAGTTTAATATGACACACTGTATTTTTACAATAGAAGTTGATTTTACTTGTTAGTAAGTAAGGTTTTTTACTAAAATTTCAGAAACATTAAAAACATTAATTTGTTTTCAACAATAACATCTGAAATTACATATCTACATAGTTTCAAATAAAACTTAAAAAAACATGAGTAATAGATGTGTTTTGGACTTCCATTGCCTTTAGTTTTTCATATAACAACGTTTCAACTGATAAGTATCTCCAGTCAGTCCAACTTAAAAAAAAATATTTTTCTGATGAGTTTAGTTAAATTTTTGATGTGTCTCTTTTAGCCCCGGTGTTCGATATGTAAATCAAATTGGTTAGTATCAATAAAAATTATATTTTGGCATACAGTAAAACAAAGTTGAACTTGTAAATTTCCACTATATTAACTAGAAAAATGACATGTTTCGCTAACACTGTAGCTTCGTCACATGACAATGATTTAATAAAGGTGAAAATTAAAAATTGGGGTGCAATAAAATTAAATTATTGAAGATGTAAATAATACAGTGGAAGGGTTACAATAGCGGGAAAATCCAACAGAGGGTTTAAAAATTAAATTAGGTATAATATATATAATTTATAAAATCTTAAGAAGGTATATGGTCAACAGAATAAATTTAACAAAGGTGAATTATTTAAATACAGTTGATCATTAAGTAACAAGTCCGTATTTTTAAGTTTATTTATTCCATAGATTCTAACAAATTTAGTTTTAAGCTTTTGTTTTCTGTATGTAAGATTTTAAAGGAAGCATCGAAATTATGTTGATAATCAAGTAAATGGTTAGCATATTTTGAGTCTATTTTATTTTTTAGAAAACTGTTATAATGTTCCTGTATTCTTTTGTCAAAATGTCTACCCGTTTGGCCAATGTATGTTTTAGAACAATCTTTGCATTTTAAGCAAAGTAGGTTATTGGCAATTTTCTTAACCAACTTGATATAAATGTGGGTTACAAAACTAATAACTCTTTAAGTAAATTTATCAAAAACAATAAAACTAATGTCCTAAAACATACATTGGCCAAACGGGTAGACATTTTGACAAAATAATACAGGAACATTATAGCAATTTTCAAAAAAATAAAATAGACTTAAACTATGCTATTCATTTACTTGATTAACAACATAATTTCGATCCTTGCTTTAAAATCTTACATAGAGAAAACAAAGGCTTAAAACTAAATTTGTTAGAATCTAATTTAATTTTTAAACCATCTGTTGGATTTTCCCGCTATTGTAACCCTTGCACTGTTTTATTTACATATTCAATAATTTAATTTTATTGCACCCCAATTTTTAATTTTCACCTTTATTAAATCATTGTCATCTGACGAAGCTACAGTGTTAGCAAAACATGTGATTTTTCTAGTTAATATAGTGAAAATTTACAAGTTCAACTTTGTTTTACTGTATCCCATCCCATAATACTATAAAATTTGAACTTCCTACCTCATCTCGAAGTAGGTTTTCTTTTCCTGACAAACATAATATGTAGTAACATTTAGCTTTATAGATTGATTTTTTCTTTTTCTTGACACGTTCCACAGCTCTAAACCACCATCAAGAGTTAACGATAATTAGGAAAATAAGGACTATTTACTAAAAGGCAATCTAGAAAATTTTAAAATCTTAATCTCCCTACGAATCCACTTTTAATGACATCCGTTTCATAAAACTTCATTAATCTTGGTGCCAAGCGAAAATAATTAAGCAGCCTGCAAAACGGGTCGCACCATTTTGATCGTTTAAATAAAAAAAAGCAGCTAAAGCGATTTTAAATAAAGGCATAAGGATAACTTATCGATTTTGTTTGTTAACGATTTAATCCGGCTTGTTAGTCAGTTTTTAAATAAGACATATTTGTGTAGCAAATTTGAGTTAGTGGCGTAAAAAAACTGAGTGCCCCCCCCCCGCAAATTTTCAGGGTCCCACTCTCTACCGGGTGTTTCTCAAAAGACGTTCACCCCTTTAACTTTTTTATATTTGTAGATATTAAAATGAAATTTTGAGATTATGCATAAGAGATTAGTCTACATTTATTGGCATAATTTTCAATTTGTTAGCACTTCCGGTTTGGCGGAAGTGACCTTAACTTTGATATTTTAAATAGGACATCTTGTATATGTTTACTTATTTGGGTTCAGCATAACATTACGAGTGAAATGACAAATCACTTGTCATTTTTTGACGTGTTATAACATTTTTATGCTTATTTCTCATTTTCAATCTGGAGTGCTAAAAATTAATTAAATCTGTTAATTTATAGTCAAGTAGTATATGAAAATTAAAATTATGTCATAATAATTGACTTTCTAAGTTTCACAAGCGTTTAAAAAATGAAATTTTGTTTTCTTGACGTTTACTCCATTTTTCCAAATGGAACGATGGTAGTTCACTTGGATATTTAAAACGAGCATTTTTTCCCAACAATTTGATACCATACGCTCCTATGGTATTTTAAAATTGACACTGAAAGATTGGCCTTAAATCTCAATCGCAAATTTAAAAACGTTAAAAAGTTATTGCCCTCTCTTTTCTAAATAAATATAAAGGCGGCTTTGAAAAACAATAGAATGGTTTTGACAAGCAATATGGCTTTAATTTAAAGTTGTGATGTCATTAGTTTATAAAACATACAATACATACAATCTTGCGGCTTCAGAAGAATTTTTCTGGTCACTCCAAAAATTAAGAGCACATTAATTTGATAATTTCTAGTAAAACTAATGATTTTATCTGATTTACAAAGTAAGTTTAATAAACGAATGACATTACAATTTTAATTTAAAACCATATTGGCTTTTAAACCCATTCCATTGTTTTTCAAAGCCGCCTTTATATTTCTTTAGAAAAGACAGGGCGGCCATAATGCATAGGTAAAGCTTTTAAATTTGCGATTGGGGCTTAAGGCAAGTTTTTTCGTTTCAATTTTAAAACAGCATAGAAGTGTATGGTATCAAATTGTTGGAAAAAAAAATGCTCGTTTTAAATATCCTAGTGAACTACCATTGTTCCATTTGGAAAAATGGAGTAAACGTCAAGAAAACAAAATTTCATTTTTTAAACGCTTGTGAAAATTAGAAAGTCAACTATTATGACATAATTTTATTTTTCATATACTACTTGACTATAAATTAACAGATTTAATTAATTTGTAGCACTCTAGATTAAAAATAAAAAATAAACATAAAAATGTTATAACACGTCAAAAAATTACAAGTGACAAATAAGTAAAAATATACAAGATGTCCCATTCAAAATATCAAAGTCAAGGTCACTTCCGGTCAAACCGGAAGAGCTAACAAATTGAAAATTATGCCAATAAATGCAGACTAATCTCTTATGCATAATCTCAAAATTTCATTTTAATATCTAGAAATATAAAAAAGGTATAGGGGTGAACGTCTTTTGAGAAACACCTAGTATAACGAATGGAAAATGATAATTCTTATTTTCATTACTATTAGAGGACATTAATTCCAAGGCCACAGTGGGTTGCCAGGTTGGGCGATTTATCGCAAATTGGGCTACTTTAGAAGCCATTCTGCGACCCGTCGCAGATTGGGCGGACTGAAATCTGTGAAACACTTCGAGCCGAAATTATGTACCAGCCAGTTTCAGGCATCTTTTAAAGATCTTCCCTTATTCTTCCTAGGAAGAACAACTAATCTGGATATTCTGGAGCAATAGTGGCGTAAAATGTCATTAGTTAAATGGTTTGAGAATGAAAATGTGGACATTGATTCGTGCAAATTTTGGGGCAAAGTTGTATTGTATACCGATGCGGGGGTTCGTTGTGTTTTAAGGAATTGGCAGAATTTGTCCTAAGTGTGCTTTCTTTGCCCTTCAGTAATGCTGTTGTGGAAAGGGGATTTTCGATCATGAACGCAGTAAAAACTAAATCAAGGAACAGGATGAAATGGAAGATGCTTTCTGCCATAATAACAATACGAATCCAGCTATTAGTGAAACAAACTTGCTGTAACAAATTTGAGCCCGCAGTGATGAAATGAGGCGTCTTTTCAACTCCAGTATTCTGTATGCTCCTGGGCCTGGAAGTATTGGAGAAGGATCGAGCAACTCGTGGGAAAAGGACGCATTTATGGAGGCTGTAACAATTGTGCAGATATTTAGTTATTAATGTTGTAATAATGTTATTTAATATACTTATAATTTTTTTTAATACAATGATTTATTATTTCTGAAAAAGTAATCTATATAATATACAATTATATTTAAACCTCAAAAACTGCGATTTTGGGCTATTTTACTTCAGCAGCTAAACTCTGCGACCTACGTTAATATTTATCTGGCAACCCTGCCGCCGCACGCTTCTGTTCAGTGTTAAAATGAATGCAGCAGAAGAAGCGCTGTTGCTATATTATTATCAGATTGTATGTTAAAAACAAGAAAAAACTTAGGAAACGTGAAATGTGGTTTCATCCAATAATCAGCGAACGTAATACAATAGGATACGTTTTACTGTATAAAAATTTAAGAGAACACTCTGAGAAATTTTTTAACTGTTTCAGAATGTCAATTCGGTCTTTTGACGAGCTACACAACATGTTAAAAGACAAACTTGCTTTAGCCACTTCCACCGAGTGAGCCCGTTTTACTATTTTATTCTGGCGAAGTATCACATAAGCTTGGACGTGCCTGTATTGACGATATGAACTTGTCAGTGTCGAAAAGAGTTTTTAAAACATACATATTGCATTCTTTATTCGTAAGAAGCGACCCTTAATACGGAGCTGGCAAGCGGCTACTGAACGAGAATTGCAGTGAAAATGCTTACATATAAACCAATGCCAGACCTGTCGTTGATTCGAATCCCGCAGCCGTGCGGCTGAAATTAGTGCGATTTCGAAATTTAGAATCGCGATTCTGTTGCCGAGGAGACGCCCGTCTAAACGATTTGCTTAAGGTGGGAGTATCAACATGTTTGCCAACCTATAACCTATTTCGCGTAGATTTATTTATGTTTTCTAGCTTTTATACAAAATTTAAAGAAAATCAGTATCGACTTGATATTCTATAGGTAATAATTGACATATTTAATAAATATCAAGGAATTTCATAAGTTATTTTAGGAGAATTGTATAGCGAAAAATATCGGGTAAGATTTTTTTTTACATTATTATGTCATTGTCACTCATTGTTCTTTCACTATACAATTCTCCCAAAATTAGCAATGAAATAAATTGATATTTTTGTAATATATCAGATACTACCTAAATAATGTACCGACGATATTGATTTTCTTTAAATGTTAGTTATTAAAATAATAAACTCAAAAAATCAACGCGAAATAGGTTATAGGTTGGCAATAGATTGAATGACGTTGAGAATTCAACCTTAAGCGCTACGTTAAATGTGAAGCCGAGATTCCGGAATTCGAGATTCATAATTCCAGTATAAAAAGAGCATTATTAGGGTCAGGTTTATGAATTTTTGAATTCGTTAATCGTGTAATAATGGGCCTTTTCACTAAATTTTGATTTTGGTAGTAGTGTATAAAGGAACAAACAATAAAATTTTCTGTGTTTTTACTTTTTTATACTTTTAAGCCGTAACTGAGAAAATAAATAAATAAAAAAACTCCTTGAATAAAAACACGGACTTAAACATACCTACGTCATCGCGCCGGAAGATTGATGCACAGAGGAATGATAGGAATAGCCGAGTCGCTGGCTTAAAATATCAAGAATTCACAAAATCAGCAGCTTGACAGTGTTGCCGATACTCTCAAAAATCATATACAGTAGAACTCCAATTATCCGAATTAATGGGGACCGGGACCCATTCGGATAATCAAATATTCGGATAATCGGATTTTTTTTTAAAAAATTGCCATTGGAGAGAATAAAAGCTACGTTTTGATATTGCACTATTTTTTTATTGAATTATGTACTAAATGAAATTTTCACATGTTTTAAATAGTATAAATAAAATGTACTTATGTACAAGTTTAGAAATAAAAATCATTGTTTTTTAAACATCTCCGTCAATGTAAGCTGTTTTGCGGTCTTCAACCGTTTTCGGGCAGCCAGGTCACGCATTCGCTTGACGGTGAGCAGTTGTTTGTGATTCGGATAATCGGCGATTCGGATAGCCGGAGTTCGGATAATTGGAGTTCTACTGTATTATAGTACCAGTGTAATGGTAATTGACTAGCAATTAGTAATTATAATATACCAGTTTTCCATTCAATGGCTGCGAAATGAATTATTTTACCAGTATTATGTTTATATTTATTTAAAGTATCCAAATAAAGTTCTAAGAAGAAAGTATATTATTAGGATTATAAAACTTTCTACATATGGCAACAGCGGCTTAATTTGCCCATGGCAGTTCGACAGATCAGCATTTACGCGTGTGCGAGGTTAAACGCATGCGCTCTAGCAAGCTTTAAACATATCTACGTCATGAGTCGCGCCTGTTTTGAGATTTTCAAATTGGTTGAATTTTACCCGGTTTTTACTGTGCTGAAATAAATTAATGTTATGACCTAGCAATAGTTTTATTGATGAAAAACACTTATTATAGCACCGACTGAACAATTCAAATGCCAAATGTATCAAATTTAATAATAGTGAAAAGGCCCATTTAATTAGGGTTAAACCCACACCTACTATTAAAATATCAAGCAATTCGAATTTATTTTATAATCTTAGGTAGACTGGTAGACATAAGATAAGTAGTTATTAAGTCATTATACGTAATATTCCAGCAAACATGATGCAAAATCCAAATTTTAAAACACCCCTTATAATGTTGCTTACCATGTATGGTAGAAACGGGGTAGCAGTAGCCTCATAGAATCCAAAGGACAGAAAACCGTAAAACACATGAACACTTAACAAGTCTGCACAAACATTATGTCACTAAGTACTATACAAGGTTTTATACAAAACGATCAGATTGTCGAGAGTTTTTTTTTTTTGCAAAAGTTATTAAAAGTGTATAATTTCGTCGATATTTAATGTTTTAACAAACTCGTGTTCAATACTCATTAAGGATAGATCCGAAGGGCGTTGTTGTCTCATGGTATTACGCAAATAGGTTTTTACTATTTTAAGTTTGGAAAAAGATCGTTCCGCTGATGCCACACTTACTGGTAAAGTTAGTAGTAACATCACTGCACTAGATACATTTGGAAAATTTGAAGAAACACACTGATTTTTTATTAATAAATGATCCGCAAGATCATACACTGTTTTTAATTTGGAAATACTGTCTTGAAGTCCCTTTCTGAGGCTTAAAATTTGACTAGGAAAGTCAATGGTCTTATGGTAATTCGTAATTGTGTTTTTACCCGAGAAGAAAGTTACAAATTTTTTATGTATTTTTAAATAATTAAATCAAAGACCAAGGCTAAATGAAGCCTTTGAAAATGGTAAAAAGTGAAACAAAATAATAATATAATGAAACCCATTGGAAAAGGAAGAGAATATAACAAAAATGAAAGGAAAAATAAATTAGGGGCGATCCGAGGTCAGGAAGTGGGGGGGAGTGAGTTTTTAAGGTTAGAAAACGATTTATCTCGATTTACGGCAAAACTACAAGTCCTATGGAAAAATGTTAAATGACAAAGTTGTAGGTAACAAAAAGATCTACAACTTTTTTATTTACACTTTTTTCACATAACCTCAAAATTTATGTGAAATATTCAAATAATCAAGTTTATGGTTTTTTATTTTTATCTTTTACAAAAAAAAAAATTTATACACGAAATTTGGTGAAAACTTACCTTTTTACGTCCCAAACACACTGTAATTTTTTTGATTTAAAATATTTATTTTTTCACCTTATTTTGACTTAATATCGAAAAAGCACCCTAATTTTCAATCAAAAATTCTCACGTCAAAATATCGGTTTTTTTTAAAAAGTCGGTGGGGTAGGCTTTTTGTTCGTTGAAATCTCTACTTTCTGATGGTTTAAAAAAATATATACATTACTATGGTAAATGTGATGAAATCCCCTTTAAATCCTACCTTTAATTATTATATTTAGAACAACTATTTGCTCATATTTTTTGCGATTTTTAATTTTTTTGTTTATCAATGTAACATAGAATCTTACGTTTTTAGAGTAATTAAAGTATAAATTTTAATAAATAGCTCAGAATTGTACATAAAGATTAAAAAAAAAATAATTCGAATTCGAGATTTTTTTCGTTTCTTTGCATTTTTTGAGAATATTTACCATAGTAATGTATATTTTTCTTTACACCATCCGAAAGTAAAGATTTCAACGAACAGAAAGCCCACCGACTTTTTTGAAAAAGCAGATATTTTGACGTGAGAATTTTCGATTGAAAATTAGGGTGCTTTTTCGATATTAAGTCAAAATAAGGTTAAAAAATAAATATTTTAAATCAAAAAAATTACAGTGTATTTGGGACATAAAAAGGTAAGTTTTCACCAAATTTCGTGTATAAAAAATTTTTTTTGTAAAAGATAAAAATAAAAAACCAAAAATTGGGTTATTTCAATTTTTCACATAAATTGAAAGGTTATGTGAAAAAAGTGTAATTACAAAAGTTGTAGACCTTTTTATTACCTACAACTTTGCTATTAAACGTTTTTCCATAGAACTTGAAGTTTTGCCGGAAATCGAGATAAATTGTTTTCTCCCCATAAAACTCACCCCTTTCCACTTGCCGACCTCAGATCGCCCGTTATTTATTTTTCCTTTAATTTTTGTTATATTCTCGTCCTTTTCCAATGAGTTTCATCCTACTATTATTTTTTTTGGTTTCAAAAATTATCGACCCTGGTCTATCAGTCTATTTTTTATTTACTTACTTTAGTGTATTCATTTGGGCAAATAATTACTTACCTCCCTAGCAAAGTAAAACTTAAGTACCTCCTCCAAATCGGCATCAGTATAAGAACTCCTTATCAAGCAGAGAGTACATAATAGTATATTATTAACCAAGGTTTGGACAGCCATCATTATTGCCCGAGCGTCAAGTTTAAATCACGAGGAGCGGAGCGACGAGAGATTTAGGGCGCGAGGGCTATAGGCTGTCTAAACCGTGGTTAATATATTTTTTTTTCCACTACTAACACTTTTATTTTGTACAGTATTAATAAATTATAAAAAATCCTATTAGGTAGGTATAAATATATATTTTAATCAAGTTACCTGCTTTGGCATATTGGCAAGATAATTTGTTTTTTTTCAATCGACCGGAAAGCAAGCACTTTCTAGACAATTTTTTGATCGGAAAATATCACTTTGCTGGTCTAGACCGGAAAGTAATGAAAAATTGACCGGTAAAGTACTTTACCGGTCAATTTTTGTTGCGTTCCGCTCCCAATTTAAAAAAATTAACCAAACTCATTTATAAGTAGGCTTTGACATGTTTATGTTTTCTTGCTTCCATAGTAACGAACTGTCAGGTACGATATTGACTTTGATAAATAAACTTTTGTGGCTTTATAAAATTGTGTGGAAGACTTTAGATATGGAACTTAATTTGGATTGGGAAGAAAATGACGTTCCAGTTGAAATAACAGAGGCAGCTGCTAGAGCTACAGACGATTTGTTGCCGCATAAGTCCAGAGTGCGGTATGAAAAAACGTTTAGCGTCTTTAAAAATTGGTGTAGAGAAAAAAATGTCAGAAATGTTTCTGAGGATGTTTTGTTAGCTTATTTTGCTGAAAAATCCGAAAAATTAAAATCATCTACACTGTGGAGCTTGTACTCAATGATCAAATCTATGTTAAATTTAAAAGAAAACATTGATATAAGCAAATATTATAAACTGATAGCATTCATAAAGAGAAAATGTGTTGGATACATTCCCCAAAAATCGAACGTACTTACCAGAGAAGACATTGACAAATTTTTGCTGGAAGCCCCTGATAATGATTATCTTTTAATCAAAGTAAGTACTTAAATACATAATACGAGTTTTCTTAAAGTTCTTCTTTTCTTATATTGTGTTTAAAAAAAATATATTTAAACTATTTCTTATTTTTTTTAGCTTTTACTAATAATGGGTTCGGCTGGAGCGTGTCGCCGTGAAGAATTGACCAATATGACAATTGACGATGTTAAAGATAACGAATCGATGTTGGCGGTAAAAATTCCAAATACAAAAACATACCAACCCAGGTCATTTATAGTTGTTGGGGAACGAAACCTAAATATATATAGAAAATATATTTCTTTACGTCCGCCTAGTGTTCCACATCGCAGGCTATTTCTTTTCTATAATAAAGGAAAATGCACTATTCAACCAGTAGGTTTGCATTCAGTAGGAAAAGCGCCATCAAAAATAGCATCCTATTTGGGATTACCAAACCCAGAGCAATTTACAGGGCACTGTTTTCGACGTAGTTCGGCGACACTGTTAGTTGAAGGTGGAGGCGATATCCTTAATTTAAAACGACATGGCGGCTGGAAATCATCCCAAGTTGCCGAAGGCTACATTGAACAGTCTCTACAAAATAAGATTGATATAGCCAGTAGAATTCAGGAAGCCGGAGGATCAAAAGTGGATATAACTTCACAAACATCCTATAAAGATGAATCAAAAAATTTCCCGTCATGTCTACAATTTAATACACCACAAAATTGTACTTTCAATATAACAATTAACAAATAGATATTAATAGATAAAATAGAATTAAGAACATTTGTACCAAATCGTATTTATTATTAAACATAATTTTCCCAACTATTAGAGTTTTCTGCTAAAACTATACCCATATAGTAAGCTATTATTAACGTTTTCTCGCACGCCACTGGTGTCTTGTGTCGATTGTAAAAAAAATATTGTACGTCACTCAACCGAAAAGTACGTTAACAGGACTCGCAGGCTCCCAGGACTCGCCTGGCGGCTCGCCCTGGAAATTGCCTGCTTCGTCCTGTAAAATAGTACTTTCCGGTCTTGTAACGTAATATACTATTTCTTGTCAGTTGGCTTGGCGTCACCTTTCATGTTATTTGTTGGGGAATTAACAAATCAAGTTACCTGGTTTTAAATAGATCGGTCAATAATGGATTTCAATGCTTTATTATTGACCGTTGTCAATAGCAACTGAGAAGGGAGAGAAAAACGATTTCTGGCGTTAATTAATCGGTCAATAATGGCGATGTTATAGGTTAGTAGTGGAAAAAGTTATTTTCCTTCTGCTGCCCATGCACTTTCTGCCGTTTACTGTATAAACCAGTAAACGGTGATTAGGTAAATAGGGACTATCTAGTAAAAGGCAATCCAGAAAAATTAAAAAATTTAATCTTCTTGCGGATCCACTTTTAATGACATCCGTTTCATAAAACTTCATTAATCTCGGTGCCGAGCGAAATAATTAAGCAGGGCGAGCTGTAAAATGGGTCGCCTTTTTGATATTAAAATTTTAAAAAAGTTGACGGCTTGCGCCTTATTGATTTTCAATAGCGATAAACGCTAAGGCCATCCGCACACGGATCGACTGGTTGATTTATTTGGAAATTGGTTCCACAGTAGTCAAACGCACAACCGAAAAAATGAAACATCTCGCACCCCCAATGCAATACTAACGCAACTCAAAAAATACGAAATTTGAGTTATGTTGCGGATTATATTACTTATACCTTAAATTCTTTAAAGCAAAAGTAACATAACTTAAAACATTATGGTTGAATTTTAAACTAACTATATGTTAGTATGATTTTTAACCAAACTTAACTTATTGTCAATGCAATAGTAACTTAGTTTGAGATGTGTTGGTATTGCATTAAAAAAAAACTGAATTTTTTCGAGCGTCAGTAACATATTTTTAGTTACGTTGGTATTGCATTTAAAAAAGTTCTGCAGAAGAAATTTTATGGTGAATGCGTTTGAATTGTGGCGACTTGTTTTACGCTGCATTTCCACTATTACTAGCCTAAACGTACATCGTTTATTTAGATTGTGGAGCAGTTGTTGTCTTTTTTAGTTACATAGTTTGATTAATTGTGTATAAAATAAGTTCACGTGCAAAGCTGATGGTTGAAAAGGCAAGAAATTCCTTTCAAAGTGTGTAGCAAGTTGAACCGGTAAGCAAAAATATCAATATAACCTAACTTTATTTGATAAATTTTACTTGTTAGGGGAGAAGTGGGTAAAAAATACCCAATATTTTACGAAACACGAAAAATTAACTATTTCGTGAAACAATTATTGTGATTTTTTATTTCCGAATAATTCAGTATTATTTATAGTATATCAGTGGATTATTCAATAAACTTTTTTATAATTTTATGAGTTAAAATAGGAATGAGAATACGTTTAATTATTGTGTTCAACTTTAAATTGGTAAATAACAAGAAGTAATATGATATTAGTTATGTTAAATAAATGGTAAAAAAATAAAAAAATATTAATTTTACACTTTGCACAGATTTTTATTTAAACTCGACATGTTTCGCAACACAGTTGCTTCTTCAAAGGAGTACTTAAATATGGTATCTTAAAAGGTATAGTTAGGTGTAACAATAAAATTGCAGGTAATTTTCAGGTTGTTTAAAATTGTTGGAAAAACCAATAATAATGTTTACAGACTAATTAAAGAGATTCAAAAGAGGTGATCCGTTTAAATCCAATTGATCATTAATAAGAGTATTGGAATTTTTAAGCCTATTTATTTCTAAGGATTCAAGCAAATTTAATTTTGTACTTTTGTTTTCAATATGCAAGATATCATAGTTATGATTAAATGTATGATTTACTTCTAACAGATGGTTAGAATAGTTAGAATCTGTTTTGTTTTTATAAAACTAGTATGATGTTCATTCATCCGTTTTTCGAAGTTTCGGCCTGTTTGTCCAATATAAACTTTAGAGCAATCATTACATTTTAATTTGTAAACACCAGATCTATTTCCTTTGTTCACAAATACCACTCTTTTTTTAAAAATTTACAGGCAGAGTAATTTTTCTATTTTTAACCGTTTGTTTGTATTTTATATAATGGCATTGCGTTACTAAATATAAATTTTTAGAATAATATTGTTAACTACCAGATATTAATAAAACTTTTATAATATAAACAAAAAAAACAGTTACAGTTTAAATGACATAATATGATTTAGTTTCCCATAATAACAAAATTTTAAGACAATTTATCTGTATTTTTAATTGCTTTTTACTAATTATCTGAATGCAATACTAAAACAACTCGAAAAAAAAACGAACTTAATTTTTATTACATTAATTTGATATAGATCTTAAATTTTATAAATTATTGGTATTCGTTACATTCAAGCCTGTATAGAAAGGGTTTTGTTAAAAAAAAAAGTTTCAAAACACTAAATGGTTACAAGATTACTGACAAACATTCAAATCCTAAAAACTTTAAATGCGTTTATCTCAAAACTATGTTTTTTGAGTTGCGTTAGTATTGCATTGGGGGTGCGATCTGTCCGCACACTAGCTCAACTAATTTTGGATCAGTCAGTTTTCTCTCACCATACTTTGTTGTCGCGATGATAGTCGTAGAATATATTTAATATTATTAAACCTCAGTACCCCACTAGGAAATTCTCTTGGTTTATTCATCACCTTACTTACTTCTAATTTTTTCCCAAAAATGTCTTATAGACACATACCTTCTTAAAAATGTCTTTTTAAAAAAAATTTTAAACAATTTTCGACATCTTTTCAGAAAGGTTTTTCTCCCCCAGTTTATTTGGTAGATTTGAACCCCATTTACTGACTTCTTACATACTCAGTATGTTTTAACTATCATCAATTTCTTTATATTATGTCTATTTCACAGATCAAATTTTTAATTACATAAAAGCTCCATTAACCCATTAACGCCCAGAATTATTTTTTGTTAGTTATTTTTGATATTTTTACTTTTCTGAGTTAATATGAGTAGGAATTAATAATAATAATAATAATAATAAATGTCTTTATTGTAATTAAGGACAAAATTACAAAAGGCGAAGTTGAAGCTAGGCTTCCTCACTTAACCTAACATTATAACTAATAACATGGTAGTAATATTTGACAGTAGTTATGATACTTATAGGTTGAAAAAATTACGTAATAAGTAATGATAGTAACAGATTTTACAGTTAAATCCTATTAACTTTAACGTGGGCATGTGAAGGGCATTGAGAGGCAGTAAAACTGAACTGATCTAATATGTGTCAGAACATATTTGATGGACAAGAGGACGAATGGCATTTTTAAATGTGTGAATTGGCGCAGATTTTAAATTAACTGGAAGTTTGTTGTATATTAAAGACACCTGATAACTAAATGATCTTTCAAATAGTGTGGTTTTGTGTGACGGAGGAGTAATTGTGGATTTATGTCTGAGGTCGAGGTCATGAGAGTCATATCTAAATTTTATTTTTTGATATAGATATTCTGGACATTTTTTAACGATTATTTTGTTATACAGTGCTAGGCAATGAAGCATTCTTCTTTCACCCATATTCAACCATCCAATTTCATTCATCTTAGCACTCACCCCTCTATCATACTTTCTAATTCCCCCTATCATATATAAAAATATTTTATAAAATATCTTACGTCAGTTTTTAAGAAAATGACTGCTATTATGGTATCACTGGGCGCATAGGATACCATAAAATACAAGTATTTACAATTTTAAAATACATATTTATTTATGGACTTAAATTTTTACATTGTGCGATAATTAGCAAAACAGACTACACAAAGACCTTTATCACACTTAGAACACATTGTTCTACCAAAACTCTTGCAGCCAGTTCCTGCGCAACGGTGTCTATTACATGGAGCAACGTAATGATGCATCCGTCATATCGAATACCTGGCAGAAGTGTGCGTGAAACCGATGCTTTTGCAGGACCTGCTAATTTTGTTAAGTATACTTGGACCAACTACCTTCTAAACTCTATATTGGAGGTTTTGTTGTGATTCTTCCTATACAGAAACCATGCATTGTTTACTGCGGCATCGATAATCCAGGTAAGGATTGGCCAGTACCATTTCTTGCTGCGTACACCAATTCTATAATTGGCAATACATTCATCCATTAGGTCAGTTTCTCCCATATTACTATTGTATTGAGCAATACAATAAGGGCAATTAACCGTTAGTTTTTCTTTTTGGGAGTATCGCTTTACTGTTCCCATTGGGGGAACTCCTGTATTTACAGACGCCATTGTCACAACAACGTCAGCGGAATCTTCATCGGTGTCGACATTGGGATCAGGGGGCTCGATAAATATTTCGTCTATTTGATTTTCCGCATCGTCATTAGCGTATGCCATGTCTAAAGCTTCAGACAATGAAAATCCACGCCTGTCAAAAAAAAAAAATATATAGTGAAACCGCCCAGTGATACCATATGGTATCAGTATGTTTTGCGCCCATTTTGTAAAGTCAGGGGAATTTTGAAAAATAAGATATACGTTATAGAGAACTTTATAATATATTACTTAGTCAATATCAATACTTGTATTAAAAAAAAAATATATTATTACTAAAAAACTATACTTACTCCAAGCGAATGTCCATATTTTTCTATTGACGTAAAATGAACGGTAAAATAACACGTGTTTTTTTGTTCACAAATCGAAAATGGTACTCAAAGACAGTTAAAACACAACTGAAGATGCTTTTCGCAACTAACGCACTAGTAAGAATTAATATCCCACTACCACCCACAAAATGGCCGATGTCTTAGTAACGGCTGATTTAGCGATACCAAACGGTATCACTGGGCATTAATGGGTTAAGGTTCTACACCTTTTTTTCTTCTGCTAAAACCATCAGCACCAAATATATTTTCTGTCTCCTGATGATGAACGTTTCTACGTTCGAAACATGTAGAGACTCTAACTGAATATTTTATTCTATTAAACTTTGTGGAGGAAAACGTTGAGGTTTTTCTTTCTTTCCCTTAATATTATTAGTTTATCAATTTCGCCGATTTGTCGATAATGAGCTTTTGTAATAAGGTATGGTTGGATATCTGGCACATTTTAAAAATATTTTAAATTATACAGGGTGCGTCCAAATAGTCGGGTGTCATAACGTTAAGTTTTTTTAAATGGGACACCCTATATTTGAATATTTATTAATAACTCTACGTGTTATTTCATACATTTTTATTAATGGTTTAATATACGGAAAAGTTATAGTTTTTAAGATAATTCGACTTATAATGAAAATTTTGCATTTGCAAGCATCTCGTTGTTGTAACGATACTACTATGGAGAACTATAGGGTAGGAGGCCGATCGACAATGGCAGCATTTTCAAATTCTGTCCCGGTTTTTTGGTTAGTTCGCTATTGGCCGATAGATGGCTCTCGCGTCCGAAGTGGGCTGATGTTGTCTTCTTCTTCTTCGTTTTTAATATGGAAAACTAGATCCTCCATAGTTTTTAACTTTTACTTAAACCCTTTATTTTTCTGTGCTTTTACTTTTGACAATTGACATTTTATTTTTCGAAATAACAAATAATGTTTGAAGGCAAGACAAGACAAATAACGTTGTATTGTAATTAATTTCCATATTTATAATAAATAATGGTACAATTTATAAAAGTAGAGTTTGCCTTGTGTCGGGGTGTAAGACAGGATCTTTTTCAGAGAGAAAACGCAGCCAAATAAGTCTCTTTCTAGCTCCAAAGGTATAGCTAGAATGTTTAATACCCTGTATTTTAAAAACCAAGCATCGTTGGAACTTTATACAGGCCGAGTTTACTAATAAGTATAACAAAGTAAGTGTAAATTCATATAAAAGTCCTTATTTGTTCCTTAAAGAACTAATTTAAATAAAAATAGTTATTGCGTCCATAAGAAACCATTATTTGATAGCCCACTTCGAACACGCGCGCCATCTTACAGCGACTCGTAAAGCTGAATTACCGATGCTAATTTGGAACCGAATCCAATGCATTGCGATCGGCCTCCTACCTCAAGTCCTCCATAGATACTACTTAAATTTTGACACTAAGGGATTAATAATTTTTATAGTTACTAAATAAAATCAAAAATACAAATTCACTATGAAATATTTGACGTCTTATTTACAGGGTGTGTGTGAGCCATAAACTTCTAATTGAAAAATATCACTTTTATTAAATGGAACACCCTATATATTTTTCTGTCATCTTATAGCTCGTCATAAACTCTTCAACTTTCGCGAAGAACGTCCTATCCCTATCTCTAATAGTTTTTGAAATATTTTGATATTTAGAGATTTAATGTCCGCGGCTTTCTACTACGTCAGGATCATAAATTATAATATGGCAATGCAGCATTGAACGCGAAACATACGCAGGCGCACTGCTTAATTGGCTGTTCTACATTATTTGGGCGGCAAAACTTGTATGTTGATAGGATTGTTAATAGCGTTTTCCCTTGGTAAGTTTGGTGCATATTAAATGTATTTCTATGTTTTAAAAATGAATAACGCCCTAACTTTTAATCTGTTGCACGTCGAGTTCGATGTTTTAATTGTACATAAATTGAACGACGTATTTTTGCAAGCCATTCAGCTAATAAACCATTTAGATCCTCCGTACAAGTTTAAAATGTGGTGAATGCGATGGTAAAATAACTTGCGTTGTCAAGTTTTGGAGGTTTCTTTAGTTTAAATTTTAATTTGGCAATTTTGCATCTACAGGGTGACAATTTAAAAACTTGAAATGGCCATATCTTAGGAACGAAAAACTGAAGAAAAAAACCCAAAAAACAGTTTCTATAAAACAAAGGGGGAACAAAAACAAGCGTATTTTCCCACCCTTATCTGCAACCCCTTGGACAGGGGTACACCCCTAAAATCTTAAATAGAAAGGGGGGTCGGGTGATACATCATTTTGAAGCTCTTGAAAAATGCTTTCCAATGGTACCATAGAAAGCTACATTTCAGGAAATTCTTCTCTGTTTATTTAGGAAAACAATAAATGAAAACACAATTTTGAAATTTTTTATTATTATTTAATTAAATGTTCAAAATGATTGCTACCAATATCCTGGCATATTAAGAGATATCTCTTAAGAATTCTAAACATTTTAAGCCTAGGTATTTTGGTTTGGTTTATTTGCTATGGTTTTTTTGTCAAAAAAAAATTTGTTTATAAATATTCGCATTTATTATCACAAAATTTACTTTAAAATTAACTTGTACTAGTATTATTATTTTAAGAACATTTGACTTTCGGTTCAGTTTAAACGAAAAGCAGCACTTCTTATCTTTAACAATGGTGTACAGCACAGTTGAACGTGTAGAAATTATTTTCATTTATGGTTCCCAGGATCAATGTATCTTTAGGACAGCTCAACGTTTTAACGAAAGGCATCCAGGTCAAAATGTAAGCCCGGAGTATGTTCGCCAACTAGTAGCCAAATTTAAAGAAACTGGTTCTGTCGCGAATAAAAAGAGAAATCAACCAAGACTAGCTGACGAAGCAGCGCAAATTGAAATTCTGGGGCAGTTTGCAATGAATTCAACTTTATCAACTCGTCAAGTAGCTGTAGCAACTGGATTATCTCGTAAATCAATAAGAAAGGTACTTAAATTTCATAAGTTTTATCCCTATAAACTGCACATACTGCAAGAACTTGGTGACGACGACCCGGACAGAAGAATTCAGTTTTGTGAAATAATGACAGATATAATTACGGCAGAACCTCGACTAGTTAAAAATATTTGCTTTAGTGATGAGTGTACCTTTTATTTAAATGGGCGTGTTAATAAGCAAAAATGTCGTTAATGGAATGACGAAAACCCCCACGTATTTAGAGAAGGGCATACCCAGTACCCCCAGAAAATTAATGTTTGGGCTGGTATATTGGGAGATGGTATTATCGGCCCAATATTTATACAAGGAAATTTTAATGGCGACAGGTATGCTGAAATGCTACAGAGGTCTATCGAACCACTAATAGTGCGAAAATTAGAAAATCACAGGGACATACTCGGAAATTTATCTTTAGAAGAACGCTTACTACATTTCCAACAGGATGGAGCACCTCCGCATTATGTAGTTCCCGTTAGGCAGTGGTTGGATTATAATTATCCCAACCAGTGGATTGGAAGAAGAGGTCCTGTTGAATGGCCACCTAGATCCCCGGACCTAACACCTCTTGACTTCTTTTTGTGGGGTCACCTTAAATCTGTGGTTTTTAAAACGCAACCTGAGTCACTAGAGCAACTTCAGGATAGAATAGTTCAGGAATGCCGTGCTATATCCAGAGAAACATTTGCAAATGTACGTGAAGAATTTGATAGTAGGCTTTATTATTGTCTTCAAGACAACGGAAATCATTTTGAACATTTAGTTAAATAATATTAAAAAATTTCAAAATTGTGTTTTTATTTATTGTTTTCCTAAATAAACAGAGAAGAATTTCCTGAAATGTAGCTTTCTATGGTACCATTAGAAAGCATTTTTCAAGAGCTTCAAAATGATGTATCACTCGACCCCCGTTTCTATTTAAGATTTTAGGGGTGTATCTCACCCTGTCCAAGGGGTTGCAGATAAGGGTGGGATAATACGCTTGTTTTTGTTCCCCCTTCGTTTTATAGAAACTGTTTCTTGCGTTTTTTTCTTCAGTTTTTCGTTCCTAAGATATGGCCATTTCAAGTTTTTAAATTGTCACCTTGTATAAGGCAATTTAAAGAATTTGTTCCTAATAAAGTATGTTTAACAAATTAGCGCCATTCGACTGTTTGTTATACAACAAACGCTAAAAAAAATGTATTGATGTTAAAACTACAAACGCGCTACAATCTTTGTTTCAAACGTCACCAACTAGTATAAATGCAGGGAGAAAGAATAGGAAGATCGGCTTCATTGGACGTTTCGTGCGAAAAAGAATATTATTGTGTAAAGACCAAAGGAATAATAGGGGGGTACTTATAAATATTCGCATTTATTATCACAAAATTTACTTTAAAAGTAACTTGTACTAGTATTATTATTTTAAGAACATTTGACTTTCGGTTCAGTTTAAACGAAAAGCAGCACTTCTTATCTTTAACAATGGTGTACAGCACAGTTGAACGTGTAGAAATTATTTTCATTTATGGTTCCCAGGATCAATGTATCTTTAGGACAGCTCAACGTTTTAACGAAAGGCATCCAGGTCAAAATGTAAGCCCGGAGTATGTTCGCCAACTAGTAGCCAAATTTAAAGAAACTGGTTCTGTCGCGAATAAAAAGAGAAATCAACCAAGACTAGCTGACGAAGCAGCGCAAATTGAAATTCTGGGGCAGTTTGCAATGAATTCAACTTTATCAACTCGTCAAGTAGCTGTAGCAACTGGATTATCTCGTAAATCAATAAGAAAGGTACTTAAATTTCATAAGTTTTATCCCTATAAACTGCACATACTGCAAGAACTTGGTGACGACGACCCGGACAGAAGAATTCAGTTTTGTGAAATAATGACAGATATAATTACGGCAGAACCTCGACTAGTTAAAAATATTTGCTTTAGTGATGAGTGTACCTTTTATTTAAATGGGCGTGTTAATAAGCAAAAATGTCGTTAATGGAATGACGAAAACCCCCACGTATTTAGAGAAGGGCATACCCAGTACCCCCAGAAAATTAATGTTTGGGCTGGTATATTGGGAGATGGTATTATCGGCCCAATATTTATACAAGGAAATTTTAATGGCGACAGGTATGCTGAAATGCTACAGAGGTCTATCGAACCACTAATAGTGCGAAAATTAGAAAATCACAGGGACATACTCGGAAATTTATCTTTAGAAGAACGCTTACTACATTTCCAACAGGATGGAGCACCTCCGCATTATGTAGTTCCCGTTAGGCAGTGGTTGGATTATAATTATCCCAACCAGTGGATTGGAAGAAGAGGTCCTGTTGAATGGCCACCTAGATCCCCGGACCTAACACCTCTTGACTTCTTTTTGTGGGGTCACCTTAAATCTGTGGTTTTTAAAACGCAACCTGAGTCACTAGAGCAACTTCAGGATAGAATAGTTCAGGAATGCCGTGCTATATCCAGAGAAACATTTGCAAATTTACGTGAAGAATTTGATAGTAGGCTTTATTATTGTCTTCAAGACAACGGAAATCATTTTGAACATTTAGTTAAATAATATTAAAAAATTTCAAAATTGTGTTTTTATTTATTGTTTTCCTAAATAAACAGAGAAGAATTTCCTGAAATGTAGCTTTCTATGGTACCATTAGAAAGCATTTTTCAAGAGCTTCAAAATGATGTATCACTCGACCCCCGTTTCTATTTAAGATTTTAGGGGTGTATCTCACCCTGTCCAAGGGGTTGCAGATAAGGGTGGGATAATACGCTTGTTTTTGTTCCCCCTTCGTTTTATAGAAACTGTTTCTTGCGTTTTTTTCTTCAGTTTTTCGTTCCTAAGATATGGCCATTTCAAGTTTTTAAATTGTCACCTTGTATAAGGCAATTTAAAGAATTTGTTCCTAATAAAGTATGTTTAGCAAATTAGCGCCATTCGACTGTTTGTTATACAACAAACGCTAAAAAAAATGTATTGATGTTAAAACTACAAACGCGCTACAATCTTTGTTTCAAACGTCACCAACTAGTATAAATGCAGGGAGAAAGAATAGGAAGATCGGCTTCATTGGACGTTTCGTGCGAAAAAGAATATTATTGTGTAAAGACCAAAGGAATAATAGGTGAAAAATATTGTCGGATATGGATTGGCATCCTTAAGGCCAGATGACAGAGTAAAAACTTTACTGCAATGTAAAGACTCTTAAGGTGGCGGAGCTTATCATAAAAAAGGTGTGTTAAAAAAACCAGTGTGTAGAATAGACAGTGACATTTGAGTTTAATAGGAGGAGTCAGAATAAGAATGTTTATACAGGGTGTTCCTTAATGACGTGCTAATATTTTAAGGTTTGATTCCACAAGTCATTTTATAAAGAAAAGTTTAAACATATTATGTCCTAAACGGCTTAAATTTTTTGCTACAGGGTGTTGAATTTTTTCTTTTTTAATGCGTTTTTTGTGATATCTCCGAAAGTACTTTAGATAATATTTTTAATTTCGGAATATGCTAATAGGGCATAAAACCACATGTTTTAGTTATAATAGTTATTTTTTTGTCCGACCAGTGGCGTCCCTGCAAACATGTCCACTGATATTTTTTAGAAAAAAAGTGGTACACCACTGAGATTTTTTCATGTCAATATTATTTGTGATTAGACTAGTCAATTCTACATAAAAATGGTCTCTTGAGTTTTTCCCCTCAGACACACCGTTCTTAATTAAAATAATTAAATGAAATTAGCTCTACTATTTATTATAATTAACATTGATAAATCGAGTTGATAATGCAAAATTTTGTTTTATAAAAATTGTTGAAAATTACCACTAGGCATGCTTTCGCCCGTCTTTGCATCGAATAGCGCACTCGTTCAAATATTCCAGGCGAATTCGGTATTGTTTCACAGAAGGCAATTATTCGCTTCCTTAAATTTTTTAAAGTCTTAATGGGAGTTTTATACACTCGAGTTTTAAGATGACCCATAAGAAAAAATCCAAACTATTGAGATCAGGGGATCTTGCTGGATATTGTTAAGCTCCTCCGCGACATATCCAACGCTTCGGATAAACTGCATCTAAATGGTTGCGAACCATTACACTGAAATTAGCAGGAGCTCCATCATGCATGTACCACATTTGATTCCTTAGCGCATATGGTACATCTTCAAGTAACACAGGTAGTTTTTCTTGGAGGAAATGCAGATAAGACTGCTGTTAACGCGTTAATTTTAAGAACGTCACCGTTCCAGGATAACTGGATTTATGTAATCAAAAATTATTCGTCAATACTGCAAAATGAAGCTAATTTAATTTAATTATTTTAATTAAGAACCGTGTACCTGAGAAGAAAACTCAGGAGTCTATTTTTATATAGAACTAGCGTGTATCCGGCATGCGTTGCAACCCGCTGGTATAAATACAAACCCGAACAAACCCGATATATTAGTACACGGCATGCCACTTTCTGAAATTGCACCCGTGCGAAGTCGGGGCGGGTCGCTAGTTATACATAAAAACCTTCCCCTTGAATCACTCTATCTATTAAAAAAACCGCTTCAAAATCCGTTGCGTAGTTTTAAAGATTTAAGCATATAAGGGGACGGACGGACAGACAGCGACTGCGACTTTATTTTATACTATGTTAAGCTTGATCAGGCTAATCAGAAATAATATCCACATGGAAAGATGTCAGTGGCGTACCACTTTTTTTCTAAAAAATATCAGAGGACATGTTTGCAGGGACGCCACTGGTGGGATAAAAAAATAACTTTTATAATTAAAATATGTGGTTTTATGTCCTATTAGCACATGCCAAAATTAAAAATATTATCTAAAGTACTTTCGGAGAGTACAAAAAACTTATTAAAAAGGAAAAAATTCAACACCCTGTAGCAAAAAATTTAAGCCGTTTAGGACATATGTTTATATGAACTTTTCTTCATAAAATGACTTGATGAATTACACCCTAAAATATTATCACGTCATTAAGGAACACCCTGTACAATACTTGTTTGTAAATGGTTGGAATAAAGGGTTCCATTTTGAATTGTACACAATAGTACATCCAGGGAAATCCCCTCTTTTACTGTTTTGGAAAATAATTCATTACACACCAAAAAAAAAAGGGAACCCCTTCTTCCAATTGATAGGGGTTACAAAGCACTATAAAAACTCTAAAGAGCACGTACGAGAGAGAGTTGAAAAAAGTATTCAAGTGTAAGGAAAACCTCTGCCCGTTTGCCAATTCAAAGTACTAGTTCTTTCAATTTAAGTGAAGTCATGGAAAACACTGTTCCAGAATCAGTCTACTTTGCTCCCATTGCGTAAGTGTTCTTTATACATTGATTTATAACGTGTTTAGGCGTAAACTGTTTAATCTTCTTTTGACTTGAGTTAACTATAAAGTCATAGTTGTTTCTTCTGACTTACTTGGATAAAACCACCATTCCTGAAGCGAGTCTTAAGAAGGCGACTCTTCTTTAAAGTAACTCTCTAAACTAATATTTTTGTGAACACATATTTGTTTGGTTATTTTCCTAGTTTGTAAGATTGTATTTTTACCACAATTAATCATTGCTTTACTTTTCTTTGCCATTAAATAAACTTGTTAAAAATTCCTTGGTGTTTCAATGAAGAACTAGAGCGCAACCTTAAGGCCGTTAAGACGATTAAATAATTCTATTCTATAAAATCTCTTTTCTCAAACTATCTAAGCTACACAACCCAATCGACTACAAACTGTAGCCCGAAATTATTTTATTCCCTAAAAATAAAGAAAAAAAAAACAATAATTAAATTTTAAATTAATATTGTATTTACTATAATAATGTTAGAATAATTAAAGAACCTACTTATGGCTTATAGTATTTAGCTATCGGTAAAGATTTTTTTTTAATTTAATATAATATTGGCTTTCTTGTTTCAGTATGTATCAACGAACCCACCAACTTTTATAAATACTAGTTTTGATAACGGTATCAAGTTATCAAGTCCTTTTTGCCCCCTTTTGTGTAAATTTGTCCCACAAATTTCGTGCTTTCACATTACAAAACTAGAACAGTTTTGTAATAAACTGGAGACAGTTTAATTCGTGTACCTAATTAATGTGTCGCGTTGCCAGGGAAATAATAAGAGAAATAACACGTACAGCCATTCTCTAACACAATACGATCTGAAAGATTTATTGAAATGTTATATTGTGTGTTCTATTTAATAAACTTGACTCTGTAATACTGTCAAAAAAAACAACTCTATCAATTTATCGAATTTTGAGTTTGGCAAAAAGAGCCCTTGTGTAAATGGTGCGGGTCATTATAGTTTCTTTTTGTTTCACAACCGCACAATCAATCGTATTTTTTACACAATTGCATGGAAACAATCTTTTAGTTTTTTTATCACCTTTAGTAACTTGCCGTGAGTTTTTTTACCAGGCTAAAATAGCTAAAAACAGCTAAAAAAACATATTTTTATTTTGTTTTGGAGCTGTTTATTAAATTATTTATAGTTGGTTCTTGGTTCGTTTTAAGCGCCGCGTCGCGGCTTTGTACAGAAACACCCATCTATCACTACTCCTTACTTATTCCCAGTCAAAATTAACAAAGAAAGAAAAATTTTCAGGTCGATAACTCACTACCACGTGCCATGGCTTGAACCTTTTTAACCTGCTATTTACTCGAAGCCTATCGAAGATCAATTGGCGGCATTCGTCTTCGGCACAAGAAATAAATGTGTGCCACAAGGAGCAAAGAAAGAGGACATTTTAGAATCAAAAAGTTAGAAGGAGTAGAACGTATTTTCATGGACTTTACATTTTTAAGTGAAACAATGGAATAACGACTTAGCTTCGGCTGGTTGATAAAGTGCGAAGATTTTATTAGGGAATTAAAAAAATACCTTATTAGCGGGACTGTATAATATTTTATGAATCAATGTCCTTTAATTTCAACCAAAAAAAATATTTCGGTAATGAATATGAGTATTTTTGGCGATGATTTCCCTGCTCTTATACTAAGATAGCAAAATTCCCATGGACGTACGTTAAATCCATTTCAGGAATGAAAAAGGACGTAAAATAGACATAAAAGTAACGTTAATTATGTATGTACCGGGTGATTCAATAAGAAAGGCAGCCGGCTATATCTCGGAAACTACTAAACGTAGAAACTTGGGATAAAAAAAATTTTGATTAAAGCGGTCATGAGAAAATTCTGGAAATAATTTTTAAGTTCCGCATTTTGCCGCAAGAGGGCGTAATTGAAAAGTAAATTTGAAAATTTTACATAACTCCGAAAGTTCTACATTAAGGTATATGTTTGATAACACCATTTTAAAGCTTGGACAAGCATCATTTTGGTCCTATGCTCATTGGCGTACCGACTTTAATAAGAGTGGGGAAAGCTGTTGAAAGTGTAAACATTTAAATAGCTGTAACTTCTAAACGACTTATCCGATTTTAGCAAGCTAAAGACTGTTTGGAAGAGAAATGTATGCACTTTCACCAATCATATTTAGTTGTCCATAATAGTTATCAATAAAATTGCTAGAGGGCGTAATTTGTAATAATAATAGTTTTTTTGATTTTATCCCGAAAATTCAAATCATACGGTATAATTATGATACTATTATCGAAAAGTAGATAAAATTTGCTAGAAAAAATATAAAAACCGCAGCTCGATATCTTTGTTCGTTTCAGAGTTATTGCCAAAACATTAATTTTTAATACAAATTGCGCCCTCTAGCAATTTTATTTGAAACTATTGTGTACTATTGAATATGACAATTAAAGGTCCCTTACCTTTCTTTTCCAAACAAACTTAAATTGAGTGAAATCGGATAAGTGGTTTAGAAGTTACAGCGATTTTACTGTTTCCACTTTCAATAGCTTCTCCCACTCTTATCAAGTGAAAAACAAAGATATCGAGCTGCGGTTTTTATATTTTTTCTAGCAAATTTCATCTTCTTTTCGATTATGGTATCATAATTATACCGTATAATTTGAATTTTCGGGATAAAATCAAAAAAACTATTATTATAGGTACCATTTATTTCTGTAAGACAAAAAAAAAATTTTTAGGCCAAATTTGCCGCCCCCTAAAATCTGCCGCCCTAGGCTCCAGCCTACTCAGCCTAATAGTAAATCCAGCACTGATCGTGACATTTTACGAAACAATAGTAAGTACTAAACCGAAATTGCAATAAAATATCAAACACAATATGACCTGTTGTCTGTATCATAATTTAGCGTCCCAAAAATTTTGAAAGGTCGATAGCTTCAATTATTTAGGCGCAAAGCAACACGAAAGGCATGTAGGTATATGAAATGGTATGAAAGGATATTTTACTTTTCATTAATTTTTGAATTTCCGCAAGATTCAAAATTCTTGGATAAATCAAATTTTATTGGCAGATGTGCCAGTGGTAATTTTTACAGAACGCTTTGAATGCTATGGTCAATGCTGTATATTATGGCTCATCAATAAACAAATGCTAGGATCTGACTATCCAACGAAATAACTAAAGAAACGTATGAACCACTTAAAAGTACCTAAATAAGAATGTAAATAGCTGAGAGGATACGACACATTCAGAACATCTAGTGTCGATTTAAGGGATCTTTAAAGCATATCAGTAGGTATAATTTATCCAAACTCAGTTTGAGGACATTCCAATCATTCCATACGGCGGTAAACAGTCTTAAAGAGACCGACCTCACAACCAGGGTTGTCAGATCTTTCTTCTTCAATTCTTTAAGTTTTTTTTATTAAAGATTTCATTTATATCAGTATTCAATTATTGTTAGTCAGTAAATTTCTTTGAAAGCTAGTTTGCAAATATACTTTAAACCGAGGAGTTTTGAGTATGACAGAAAAAAATAACAAGCTATACATTGTTATAATAATACATTCTTTAGTCCTTAAGAGGAAATAACCCCTTTACCACAATGAAAATTGCCGAACGTTTTGCTGGTCAAACGAAAAGAAAAAATAAAAATTGGTATTTAGAAAATAAATTCTACTTTAAATACCCCATTCAGAAAAGTAAATGACGATCGAAAATATTCCCAAATTTTTTTTTTGAAAATTTTTTTATTTTTAATAATTTTGTAATATCTTTAACAATTCTTTATTGATCAAAAGCAAAATGACTTTCCTGGGTGTAGAATGTTGTACCAAACAATTTTTTTAAAGCCATTTTTCAATATCGGCCTTACTTTTTTCTCAAAAACGTTGGGCGCGTAAAGTGAATTTAAGTGTGTAAAGTGGATTTACGCGCCCAACGTTTTTGAGAGAAAAGTAAGGCCGATATTGAAAAATGGCTTTAAGAAAAATTGTTTGGTACAACATTCTACACCCGGGAAAGTCATTTTGCTTTTGATCAATAAAGAATTGTTAAAGATATTACGAAATTACTAAAAATAAAAAAAATTTCTAAAAAAAATTTTACGAATATTTTCGATCTTCATTCACTTTTCTGGATGGGGTATTTAAAGTAGAATTTATTTTCTAAATACCAATTTTTATTTTTTATTTTCGTTTGACCAGCAAAACGTTCGGCAATTTTCATTGTGGTAAAGGGGTTACTTCCTCTTAAGAAACAATATAACTGAAATCAAGAAAAAAGTGTTTTCAGTGTTTAAAAACAGCTAATTAACAAACCCTTGTTTCTCGTATACTTATACATAATATATTAACAAACCAGAAAATTTGGTAGAACTGGCAACCGTTCACAATTTATGCACGTTGTCAGGGGTGATAAGCGCCACCTACCTGCAGCTGGTATAGCAGAAGCGGTCCCCAGCCCGTTCAACGATCGATTCTGTCAGACAGAGATAGGCCAGTGACCGCGGATGGCGTGGAAGAGACGAAGATAACATATACGTGATTTGGAACTTATGGACGGGCCGAGGAATGGTCCGAGAATGGAGTTCTGGTAAAAAAATTAAAGCAGTTTCTGAGCAGTGTCGTGCCGTGTCAGGTTTATTTTTCTGGTTTTAGTTTTGTGTATAGAATCTTTGAGTTACCTTATATTTATTATTTTAATATATAATTATTATATATACAGTGGGTTTATAAAGTGTAGTATGTACAAACAACTTATGTTAAACAAACTTATAAGTGTGTATACGCATTTTAATTATTTGTTTGGGACGCCTATGGTTAGGAGTTTCATGCTGTTTTATGTCATTAAATTGACCTAAGAAACACTATACCTATAAACATAAACTTTATGTCATATGTTAAGAAAAAGGATGTTAATTGTAATGTTGAATTATTGTACGTACCAAGGGCGTCTGAAAGATGTCCCATAAGAAAAGGATATAAAATGGACGTAAAATATACATTCACAGAACGTACATGTGTTGAACGTACATACCTAGTACGTCCAAAATACGTCCCTGAATGTAAAATCCTAAAACGGACATAAATGAACAGTCACTGAAAAAAGTTAAACAAATGGGCGCCAGAGGGATGAAAAATGGTTAGTTTTTAAAAAAATTTTTGGATGCCTTTTACTGTTCGCAGGAACATTGGGAAAAATCAATATTAACAAACACTTTCCTATTTTTTATAAGTCTACACAATGGAGAGTTTTGAGCCGAATGTGTACGTATCTAAAGGGCAAAAAAATAATTCAGTTGTCCTGAGAGACCTTTGCGGGACACAGTGGCGTAGCGACAAATTATGCCCCCCCCCCCCCGCGAAATTTGTGTTAGGGCCCTCTCGCCCAGGACTTCGGCCCCTTCGGGGCCATAGCAATGGGCTCTTTCGGGCCTCGGAGCCTTCGGCCCCCCGCAACTGCGGGGGTTCGCGGTAGTAGCGCTACGCCACTGGCGGGACATTAATATAAACCTGATATCTGGACTGAGTACTAAGTTATTAAACAGCTTATACAAAAAGAGTACATCAGTGGATTTTCTTTGATTAATTAAGGAAATATCGTTGTTGGGTATAACAAAATTTGGTTTTACCGAAAGGTATTTGATAAATTTATTCTGAATATTTTCCAACCTGTCAAGATAACTTTTTTGCTTGGGGCTTTTAGTTTACTTAGAACAAATAAAATTAAATAGGCAAATTATTGGCTTAATGTAAAATGGTTTACATTTTCTTATAATGTAACCCAACATTTTCGAAGCAGCGTTGACGACAGATTTAATGTGTTTCTCAAATTCTTTATTTTACTAGTTTTTTTAGGGATGTGTTATTTATAAAATAAGTTGTGTTGATTACGATTTCAAGAGAACGTAGTTCAGATACTCTTGGGCAGATTAAGAAAAAGGCCGTTTTCATCGCAATTATGTAGCTATTAACATCGGCATCGGTGCCATTAACCCACAAAGATCTATAGGTAAATTATTTTTTTACCTGACCCTTACCCAACACTTATTAACCCAAGCAAAAACTGACGAATCTAAATTTCAAACAAGCTGCTACATTATCGGTAGTAAAACAAAATGGGTAAAAAACCCTTCCCGCAAAATTTAGTCTATCTATCTCTGCTTTTTACAGACATCTTCCATATTTTTACCGGCAGCAGCCAAATGAGAGATCGTTAATCAAGAATCAGGTTGAAACGTGATGGAAAGTGCAGATTACTTACACTCGGTGTGGAAAACCGGCCTGAAGTAGACCTATCTATTTAAGATTGACATAAAGGGTATTCAAGGGTTAAGAGGGCAATATAGTAAGAATGGCCAATGATTACTAGTGCGCCACGTTCGTTAAAGAAAAATTGCCTAATGCCGTGTTGGTTTAAGCGTAAATAAATCAAAATATTTCAATGTAAAGTGTGTTGTATACCTACAACAAACTGTTAGTGTACATGATGTCATGTCACAAAGTGCTGGTTGTAGGATGTCGCCAGGACAGGGAGATGAGAGAAACGTTGAGGGTTGGAAAACGGTAAGCTATGAACTATGTAACTATGTATGTAAATACAAATACTTATACATGACTAAATTTTTTTAAGAAAGGTTTTTTATCAAAAAAAATTAAGTGTAAGCATTTTTCCAAAAAAAAAAACTGTACTGGATTGATTGACTTTGCAAACTCATACTGTATAAATCGCATTAAACCAGTGCAATTCTGCCCTGATTAGGTAAAGGGCAGTAAGTAACATTTTTGTCAAAAATAAGATATTAATGTTGCATGCCTAAGCAGTAACTGGAACCACCCAGGGTTTGGTGCCGATTTAGAATCAACTTATGCCAGAATCACCTATGGCAAACGGCAGTAACTAACAATATGACTCTTAATGTTATGGTAACAGGCAGTAACTTACTTACTAATAATAATTTCTAGTATGTTTTCATCAGCTTCTACTGAGGTCAGTTCTGGAGTGCCTCAAGGGTCTCATCTAGGGCATCTTTTATTTAATATATACATAAATGATATTGTCAGCTGCTTTAAATTTTGTTATTTTTTAATGTACCTACGCAGATGACTTAAAAGTTTTTCATATGGTCACTAATCCCTTAAATACCTTGCTTATCCAACAGGACCTAAATAATATTTTTTCGTACTGCCAGCGTAACTGTCTCTACCTTAATCTTAAAAAATGCTACGCTATTACGTTTTGCAGAAATATAAATAAAATTTTATCAAATTATACTATCAAAAATATACCACTAACAAGAGTCTCTATCGTAAAAGACATGGGTATTTGTTTTGACTGTAAAATGTTATTTGATCACCATATCCAGCAAATTACCACCAAAGCTAAAAAATCACTTGGGGTTATTATTAGAACCTGTAGGGGTTTTAAACAACTAGAATACCATATGTAAATAGTGTACTTTCATTTGGGTCGGTAATTTGGAATCCTCAATATAATGTATACAGTGTCCGCAATAAAGTCCGCATCAAATGGGATTTTTTTTTTATTATTAGGTATAGATAAAAATTGAAAAAGCAGTTAGTTTTTGCTTACCTAAAAACCAAAAATGACGTATACTGAAGCAGCTGCACGACTTGCGTTACTTGTCAAATTTGACATTTTTAATAAAATAGGTTCAAAAATGCCCTTATTTATCAAAATATCGAAAAACTTTATTCGATAAAGTTGTTTATTTAGGCATTTTTAGGGTTTGTACGAAATTTTGACAGTATAATACAATTTTTATTTTTTGACAGGTTCTTGAAAATTTTTATCAACCCTCGTAGATTAACTTTTATACATCGATGTAAAACCATTTGCCTTTGCTTCATTTGTAATCTTAATGCAATTTTGTGTAAAATTTTTGTTTCCAATTATTTATTTTGCTTCAAAAACTGAAATTGTTATTGATCAGTAAGTAATGTTTGTTGCAAAGTTTATCTAATTACATCAGTTTTGTCAAAACCGACGTTTCTCATTTTTCCTAAGTTAGTAAACAGATGTACAAAAAGAAAATATTAGGAAGCTTTCGTTGCAATTTTACTTAATTAATATTGGATCAAAAAGAATAAATATTAATCGCTCGAAACATTTTATTCAACAAAAATATAGTTTAATATAATTAATTTAATTTAATAATAATAATAAAGTAAAATTTCAACGAAAGCTTCTTAATATTTTCTTTTTGTACATCTGTTTACTAACTTAAGAAAAATGAGAAACGTCGGTTTTGACAAAACTGATGTAATTAGATAAACTTTGCATCAAACATGGCATACTGATCAATAACAATTTCAGTTTTTGAAACAAAATAAATAATTGGAAACAAAAATTTTACACAAAATTGCATTAAGATTACAAATGAAGTAAAGGCAAATGGTTTGACATCGATGTATAAAAGTTAATCTACGAGGGTTGATCAAAATTTTCAAGAATCTGGCAAAAAATAAAAATTGTATTAGACTATCAAAATTTCGTACAGAGGCTAAAAATGCCTAAATTAACAACTTTCTCGAATAAAGTTTTTCCATATTTTTATAAATAAGGGCATTTTTGAACGTATTTTATTAAAAATGTCAAATTTGACAGGTAACGCAAGTCGTGCAGCTGCTTCAGTATTTTCGGTTTTTAGGTAAGCAAAAACTAACTGCTTTTTCAATTTTTACCTATACCTAATAATAAAAAAAAATCCCATTTGATGCGGACTTTCTTGCGAACACTGTATATCAGTAAAATTGAAAAAGTCCAAGAAAAATTTATAAAATATTTATGCTATAAATTTTATTTAAACGACAAGTTTACCTCAATCAAACGAAATCTAAAGTTATTATCACTTGAGGATAGAAGGCAAATGTACGACATAAAATTTGCCCACAAAATTATTAACAACATGATCGATTCAACGCCAATTATTAATTTATTAAATATAAACGCCTCATCCTATAACACGCAAAACCAGATTTTTTTCCATCTACAATCCAGTACAACAAATTATCACTCTAACTAGCCTCTGAATCGATGCTGTAAATCGTATAATACGCTTTCAAATTTGGTTCAACTGGATATCTGTTTTCTTTCCCTGATGGCTCTAACCAGTGCACTCAAAAAGTTTTATTTGGATCATATTGCATAGGAAGTATCTATTAAATTTTAATATTATAACACTGATCTGCTGACATTTTGTTGAATATTTAAATTAAAAACATATTTTTATATAGGTACCTTTATTTTTTTATGTAAGTAAAACTGCTATAATGCTAGAACTATATACTTTTTATTTAGTGAATACTGTTCCTGGGTTCGTCCCGTTTGTATTCCTTAATGTAAAATAAATAAATAACTACTTATTACTGTTTGCCTACACAATTAATTAATATATAAATTTAAATGTAAAGGTAAACAGCAGGATTTACTTGTTTACTTAGTTACTGCTTTCTGCTGGATGAATTTTCATCAAAAATCCAAGAATTTTCCATTTTGTGAAAAATTAAGACATGTTTAGTAACGTTCTTCAATACTTTTTTACAGAAAATCCAATAAATTGTGTAAAAAAAATTGACAATAACTCCTAATCATTGTTCTTGCACTTAATGCTCTTTACCTTATCAGGGCAGAATTAATATTGAATTTAGATAGCCAACTGTAATGCTTAGCCAATTATGGGTAGGTAGGTCTGTAATATTTTAAACCTCATAACAATTTTCTAGTGTGTAACTAAATGTTATTAACCTTTCAATATTAAAAACTCTGTTAAATTTGTATATATGATCTTTTATTCGCCCTGCCATTTAAACTCAACATTTTAAATCCAATAAGCATACAAAGTGCGAAAGCTGGTAAATAAAGTTACTACTTTAACATTGAAAGTAAATACAATTAACAGGAAAGTGCTGAATTCCCTTTATTCCCTTTTCCTGATTTTAACTATTGTTGATGCGAAAGGAAACCAGAAGACAAATATGCTGTACAATAAAACTTTAAAACAAATCGTAAATAAAAAAAGATTTACCTTATTTTATTGTGTCCTTCAAAAGTCTGCATCATTTGCTATTTTTGATTATTTGTAAAGTAAAATTTCACTGTGCCCAAAAATAAAAAATTATACAAAAATGTTACACACATAAACAATTCACCTGCTGTATTGCGGTAAGTTAATCAAATAAATTTCTTAAAAAATCGTTAGTGTTTTAGTGATTAGACTCTCTTAAAAAATAAAAACACAAATTAAAACCATCTAAGCTGCACAACCCAGTCGCCTACCATTTTGGTACGCGACAATATTATTTTCAGTTACTTTCTTTTTAAAATCTTATGTAACAAAAAAACGACCTCTATTAAATCATTAGCAGATAAAATGCTTAAGGTAAGTGTGCCCTTATTATAAAATAGGGCGTCAGCCGTCAGCAAATTTTTTTTATTTTCGGGATTATAAAGGCACGACCTACTTTGCACGCGGCATAATTATTTTCACTCGGCACCAAGATTAATGAACTTTTATGGAACGTGAATTCGTAAGGAGATTAAGATTTTTAATTTTTCTGAATTACTTTCTCGCAAATGGTCCTGATTTTCATAATGGCAACTTTCTGATTTATATAAGTAAGTTATTTAGGCACAGGCAATTTAAATTTGTTGATAAACTTTATAATATTTTAGTTTGTCCGAAAATTGCAGAACTGGTCTCAAAATTCTTTTGACCGTTTAAATTACAGTATTAAATCTTATCGACAATGACAACAGTAATACCTTAATACGGTGGCCTAACTATACCCACGTTAGCCTCCCTTCAGCATTAATTTTTTTAAAATCTTTCTTTTAGATGTGTCATTTTACTTCCCCTATCCATTCAGTTGGTTTGGACATCTCCTTACTATATACAGGGTTGAAAGCTACTATTTCGTACAGTATGCTCATAAATTAGTTTTTAAAAAATCTATGTAAATAAGCGGAAATGATAAATCATTGGCGTTTTTTTACCTTTCTAGGTAAGAAATCTTCATTGTTTCACGTTCTGACATGTTGTGACATTGTGAACTTGTAAAATTAATTTAGATATTTCCAAAGTTTAACAATTTGGTTTCAGCAAGATGGTGCTCCCCCGCATTTTGGTGTCAATGTGAGAAAATATTTAGATGAGATATTTCCAACTCGCTGGATTGGTCGAAGTGGTACAATTTAATGGCCACCGAGGTCCCCAGACTTAACGCCTCTAGACTATTCTCTTTAGGAATATTTAAAAGAAAAAGTTTATCAAAATAGTCTAAATAAAATTAAAGATTTGGAATACAAAATTAGATTGAAGACACATAACATACCGGCTGAAGTCATTCGGACATTCGGAATTCCGTCGACAGATTTTACCATCGTCTGGGAGCATGACAAGTAGAGGGTGGAGGACATTTCCAGCATTTGCCACGTTAAATCACCTTTTTGTTGTGTTTTGTTTTGCTTCGTTACATTTTTATTTTTCTGGCAAAATAAATAACAAATAAACCATAACTATTGTTGAGTCACAAAATGTCAGATCGTAAAACAATGAAGATTTCTTACCTTGAAAGGTAAAAAAACAGCAATAATTTATCATATCCGCTTATTTAAATGGATTTTTTTAAAAACTTCTAACAGTCGTCATTTTAAAATAGCTTCACAGAATCGGGCCCAAATTTATGAGCATACTGTGCGAGATATTAGCTTGCAAATGATATATCACATGCTGTATATTTCCATTTAAAAAAAAATCTCTGTCTCCTGATGATGAACGTTTCTGCTTTCGAAACGTATAGAAACATCAATTAAATATTTTTATTCTAATGGGCTTGTGAAGGAAGACTTTTAGTTTTTCTTTTGTTTCTATACTTTCAACTCCACTTTAAGCATGAACAATTTTTTTTTAAATAATAATAATAATAATGAAGCATATTTCCTATGTATATAAATAAATATACGACAGAAACCAAATACATATAAAGCACTAAGAAATCAACAAAGAACCGCACGCAAAAAGGCAAAAAAAGCCTTGAACGCTGTTTATGTCTATATTCTATATATCTACCATGAATAAGACCTTAATACACATATCTGCTAAAATAAGAACTAATATAAATAAAAATTACAAATTTTGGAGATTTACACATCATACATACAAACAATGCTGAATAGGTATAAAAAATACAGTGGGTAACTACTTCCGTAAATGGAGACTCCAACCAAATGCCTCCAAAACAGAGGTTAGCTGCTTCCACCTCAACAACAAACTAGCCAGAATTTGATGGTACCAAACTAACCCACAACAAAACACCGAAATACCTGGGAGTGACTCTCGCCAGAATACTATCATTCAAAGAACACCTAACTAAAACCGCCGAGAAGCTGAAAACAAGGAACAACATAATCCAGAAGCTATGTGGTACTTCTTGGGGAGCATCGGCTTCCACACTGCGCTGCTCCGCTCTGAGACTTGTCTTCTCGACAGCTGAATACTGTTCCCCAGCTTGGCTTAACAGCCCACATGTAAAGAAGGTGGACGTTTAACTGAATAATACCATGAGGATGATCGCTGGTGTCATTAAGTCCACCCCAACGCAGTGGCTACCAGTGTTAAGCCATATCCCACCTCCACAGCTGCGACGGATAAATGCCCTTACGCGAGAGTACAAAAGGATCATGGAAAACAGAAACCTGCCAATACATCAAGATATTGAGGACGCTAACCACAATCGTCTCCGCTCCAGAAATCCACCGACTAAAACGGCAAGTGCAGCAATACAAGAGGAGTTCAACCTGACCAATGCATGGACTCAAGAATGGACCACTCAACAAGGCAATAATATGCCCTGCATTACCCAAAAGCCCCCAGGGTTTGACCTACCACGCAGAACCTGGTCTACACTTAACAGAATTAGAACGCAACATGGTAGATGCGCATATCTTCTGCACAAATGGGGCAAACAACCATCACCACACTGCGACTGCGGAGAATATCAAACCATTAAGTCAATAGACTATAATAATCGACTTGATATTTGTTTGTAAAATTTTTAAGTTCGTTTTATTAACTTGTATGTAAGAATTAGCTTTTAAGGTTACTATGCCATACGATAAATAAATAAAAAATACTATTTTTTTTTTATTTAAAAGAATGGTCATGCCATTGTTGTTTATAGGAAATAAAGAAGGAAACATTTTTTTTATAATAATTAATGTATGCGTTTCGGTATTTTTTTATACATAATTAAAAAAAAAAGGAAATAATAATTTGTTAATCAATGCAAAATTATTAAAATCTGCTTCAAATAATACACCTCGCAAATAAGCAGAAACCGTTATAGCGCTAATGGATCAAGTACACAGGCATCGTGTAACCATCGTAGAATGACAGGTGAAAATTAATCGTTCGAAACATGAACAATCAATAATCCTGTCAAACGAACTCCGTGATTAGGCCGATCCCTGATATTGGAACGATGGGAACAGCGCTGCTGTAATTAAGCAAATCAATTGTGGAAATAATATCGTTCTAAAAATTCAAGCTACAATGGACTTTTTCAACACAACTGAATTTATTATATTTCGCACTAACATAGCGACTTAAAACGTAGTAATAATTTGCCTTATTATTTTTTCCCTTCAAACTCCGCCGCGCCACACGTCCTCTATAGTAGTAGTAGTAGTAGTAGCAGGATTTATTTAGCAATATGCTACAATTTAACAAGTTTTATAAAATATTTAAAATAACTTAACAATATCATCTTAAAAGTATTAAAAAATTTTTAAAAGTCACTATTTTGTTTTTTAAATAAATAATTTTTTAAAAATGTTTCAAAGAGCTCTGTGATTTAATTAAAATATTCAATTCACCTAATATTTTATGGAAAACCGATTTATATGTCAAATCTTTTGATACCCTACCTAGACAAAAAATTTTGTTGTACCTGGTAGAATAGTTGAAGAGTGGTCAAGCTAAGTGATCTAGGTGCCATAATCGAAAACTACCAGAAAATGTAAAAAACTGTTTTAAAGCTAAGAATAATACAATAGTGTCTTTTTTATTAATACTGTGTTAATAAACATACACAAAAACATTCGTAGGAGAAAATTTTAATATCAGTTAATCGAAACAACGTTTGTACATAAATTGAACAAAAAAATATAGAAAAGGTCTAAGGCTCCTTTTATACTGGGATTCTGTATGCGAGATACAGTATCTGGGATTCAGATTCTCGCCATCTATGAATGCTTTTTATAACGAATAGGATGAAATTGGCGCTTAGATCTTCTAGTAGGACATTGGCATAGGTACATAGATCATATAAATAGAAAATTTTTTTTTTTGAAATTTGGCACATAGATCACTTAGCTTGACCACTCTTCAGTTATGATTTTCAAAATTTGGAGTTATAAAATCTTTTAAATGAGAAGGCAGTAAGTTATGTTGTATTTTAAAAATAAAAGTACAAATCAAAAGAAATATTAAATTTTATCATTTAACCTGCAGTTTATCTAACATTAAATTTATTTTCGTATATTTATCCACATTTAAAATTATACGCATCGCTGTATTTTGCAAAACTTGGAGTCTATTAAATACCCCGTCATTTGCTGTGTATAAAATAGTTGAACAGTATAAAAAATGAGGTAAAATTATAGAGTTATAAATTGTTTTTCGTGAAAATAAACTTAAATTTTGACTAATTCTTTTTAAATAATTTTTTTTTCCAATTTTAGATACCAGATTTTCAAAATGTAATTCAAATTTAAACTTAGAATCTAAACTTACTACCAAATATTTAAAAGAGTGTATAATTTCTAATTTTTCATCATCATTAAAAATATTTATATCTGTATTAATCACGTTATTTCCAATAACCAGTTTTATATAGTTTATAATTGAAAATTTAAAATTTCTATACAATCAAGAATATTTTTACCCTTTATATATAATAAAGTATCCATCAACAAACATTTGAACAAAACTGTTTTAAAACATTTGGCATATCATTTATATAAAGAATAAATAGTAATGGACCTAAAATGCTACCTTGTGGTACCCCAATATTATTATATTCCTTTTTAGAAAAAATATTGTCAATTTTTGTTTTTTGCTGCCTATTACTTAAATAATTTTGAAACTATTTTTTATAAATAACTCCCCTTAATCCATACTGATATAATTTTTTAATAATTTATCCCTATCAATTGTTTCGAATGCACGTTTAAAATCCAAAAATACGGCCAAATACAACTTCATTTTTGTCAACGCCTCGCTTCCAATTTTCAATTACAGACTGGATTACCGTTTAGTAGAAGTTTAATTTTAATTTTTTAGTAGTAGAATAATTATTCATAAATAAATTTATTAATATGAATATGAGGGAAATAATTACCCTTTTTTTTTAAGCAGTTACTAGAGCTATTGGAATTGCAAAATTTGCATATTTTTTAGGGGATTCTGCAAAGTATTTTCGACAAATATGTAAATCTCGCTATGGCGCAGTGAACTGGAATAGAAGGACCGGACCAAGAATTTTGTGCAGGCCGCATATTAGGAAAAATCGTTCATAATAAATAATTGTCGTCAAATACAATGATCTGGGGAATAAATGCATTTGAATTTATAGCTGATTTATGCATGTAAAGTTCTATTGGACCACAATCGTTAAATTTTGCCTTGTATTTTTTAACGATACTGGTCAATGGAAACTTCCAATAATGGTATAGTTTTTCAATCATTTGTCTTAATTTAACGACAGAGATACAAAATGGGTTTATTTTACATGCGGTAATAAAGTCTAAGAGAATTCCATACTATACTTATTACTTATTTATAAATAAATTTATATTGAATGCTCTCAGCAGTTCTATCTAAAATTTTGCTTCTGCAAAAAATAATTTATATTCTGTTCTGTTCTATCAACATTATAATAAAAATATAACCGGAAAAGATACACTTCCATATATTATTTTCATAAAATTTCCTGTTTTCATTTTGATATGCTGGAGTTGTGCATAAAATTTTTAATATTATCTGAATATTTAACTGGTTATGTTGGCACGTCTTCAAAACGTAAATTATGTTTAACCATGCGGTAAAAATGCATATTTTTGAGTTTTCTGCTTAAACATATTATATTGCAGACAAATAAATAGACTAAGGATTATAAAGTTAATGTTGGTGTACTAAAACTAACACTATTAGAATTAATATCGACATCTTTTAGACTTCTAACTCAGAATTCTAAATTTGAACTCTGAGATCCGACCCTAAACTTAACTCTAACCGCAAACAGATAATTCTGACTTTATATTGCGTTGCTTTCGGGTGCAAAGTTATTGAAACAGCATATTAGACTGGGACACATAAACAGGTAGCTAACATGTCTGAGCAGGTCTTTCTGTGAAACCAAAAACCTCAAGGATTTTTGAACTTCCATTGTCTTTATTTGATTTAAATCACAACGTTTTAACTGGTAAGTATCTCCAGTAGTCTTGAGGTGAATACTAAATAAGCTAAGTACTACAGCTTTATTTATACTAGATAGGTGCACTGAAACATGACTGAGATGGGTGCAGTCATGATTATCTTTACTTAATAAAGGTTTCCAGATATTTCTTATATCTAATGATAACTTACAAGTACAACCTGGATTCTGGTATATAGCAGCAGCTTTTATGAACTTCCTCTTTTACCAGTGTGATTATTTATGCAGGATTTTAGCTTCTAACTAACCACATCATATGATGGCCATGTGTCCAGGCATGATCAACTGCACTTGATTTTTTGGACTTCTTTTAGCGTTTTGTTTCTGTGCACTTTAGTCCTTGTTTCGAGTGTCTTTCAAGTCTTAGTGTCTCACCTATATACGATTAGCCACACTCGCAGGGAATCTAGTAGATACAGTTTTTCCTGTCTTAGTGGCTTGTTCGTTTTGTCTTCGTCAGGTGGCTTCTTAAAGCATTTCCTGAGCTGAATACTGTATTGATGTTGTATGGTTGTCCCTGCCTTCTTATAATCTCAGATAATTCTTTGATGTATGAAATGTTAAGTGTACGTTTTGCTTCTTTTTCTGCTTTTTGACCGTTTGGCTGATTGCTACGATTTTCCAATATTTGGTCAACTAATATCATGTGGTAGCCATTTCTTTTTAGGTCGGTTTTAATGTAGTTCGTTTCTCTTTCTTCTGCTGTGTTGCTTGAGTGATTCGATGCGCAACCGAAGACGACAGTTGAAATGTTATGGTTTAAAATAAATAAAGACAATGCAGGTTTACAACTATCCTCTTATACTACATACTAGATAAGAAGAGTTTCGCATGTTTAAAGTTGTCTCACATTAAGTCGTTAAAGTTTGATAATAACCTCTTAATTCAGGGAGCTGTTACTTTATACCTAGCCTACGTCTTATTAGAGTCAATGCGTTGTTGTCACCTCACGTGTACCATAACGTTTTAAGTCGTTAGAAAAAAACCGAGATCGATTGGATAATTCCGGAGGCTGTTAAATCTAATATTGATAGGTTAATTATTTCGGAAGCTGTAACTTAACAACACTCACTCGTTACAATTAATGAGGGCTTCGGTAGGGCTCGGGCTATAGCCCGGTCACCCCAATCGTGTCCACGCTAGTAATTCAATTTACACTAACATTTATAAGCCGTTCGGATTTTTCCGAAAAATAAAATTTGCTACAAAGGCCAGTTCAGAAATCCTTATAGGATGCAGATTAAATGTAACTTGACTTTAAGTACGATCTAAACAAAAACTTCCTTTAAATTTAAAATTCAAGCCATTGAATGCACGACTTGGCATAATCGGATTATCCTGGCGATGTATTATTACGGCCACTGATCCTTTCACTTTTTTTTTTCATTTTCAGCTTTGTAAGCAAACTATCAATCGATAATATGTAAAAGCTTATTTTAAAGAATAATATGTTTTACTTAAACAGCTAATAAAAACGCAAATAAATAAATATATATACAGCGTGTCCAGAGACCATCTTAACATATGGGAAACTTTTTTATTTTTGACTTTACGAAAAAAATGTACTCTCCATAAAAAGTTCTGCTTGTTGATAAAATAACACACAAATCAAAAATTCTGAGCCAGCATTTACGGGGCGTCAAGAAAGTAAAAAATATTAATACCGTAGGTAGAAAACTATATTTAATAATTTGAATTAGAAAGTACAATAATGAAATAAAGGGTCTAAAGTTGCAATTCGAAAGGCGACTTAGCTTAAAAGAAAGGAACTGTGGCGTAAAGTTTTTTTCCTGATTCCATAGTTTCTCTAATTAGCTCACAGAGTTTTTAAGAAAAGGGCGGGCAAGATTTTAAAAAGCGGTAATCATTCTCGTTTACCTAGTATGTCTAGCACGCCTTGGAAAATAAAACCGAATGAAACTATGACAACTAATTATTATATTTGTCAAGGCGGACAGTGTGACGGAACTAATCTAGTATATTACTGATTACTAATTAATTACAAAAAACAAATGGTAGCGTTCTGATTATAATGAGCCTGATTCATTATCACTGGTAGCGTTTCTGACCGAGAATACTAGATCTGTCCCTTCACATAAGGGTAGATTTGGGAGAATAGAATGACTAAAGCGATATTATAGCAAGAGCACTCTTGAAGACAATGGAGAGTAGTTCTGGAAGGTCTCGGCGTCATTATGGATCGTTAGTTGAGTTTCTGTTAGGTTTCTACGACTTACCAATGTATACCAATCAGCCAAAATGATGTAGATAATATCCTAACAGCAATGTCTAGCTAGGCGCTGAGTTTACACACCAAAGCGCGACGAGAAGACTTTACGCCGCGGTGCGCGTACGTGAATCTCCCCTATTAATTATCAACAATGAAACACCAGATTCTCAAAACACTTAAATCTATTATAATAATTAGGAATAAGAGATATGAATTTACAATAGAAAAAGAAATCTTAAGATAATACAATAAAAATGTAAATAGAGAGCAAAGAGAGGTGTTTAACCCAATGTTAGTCAGAAAATTAACATAATGACAACATTTAATTGATTGAAACCCTTTTTAATACAGAAATAAAAATTTACAGAAAACCCTGAAATTTAACGCCCTGAGATGGATAATCCCCAAGACTAGGAAGTCTTTAAAAATAAAAAAAAAACACTAAACCCTGAAATTAATTCGTTATTAAATCTTAAATCTGACCCAAATCACTTGTATATTAAAAGAAAAGAAATAGGAGAATTCACTAGACAAAACAATTAATTTAGACCGAACCGAAAAAGAGTATCTTTGGAACTGAATTCTAATTTTCCCTGGGTTCAACATCTAAACTGTGCAACCCCCCTTAATTTGTGTGACTTTAAATATTTATCTTTTCAAGCCTATGGAATGTCAGAACATTAGTTTTCAGCCCCCAGTACTACCCCTTCAAGTATACAATAAAACCCACGCCGCCAATCAGGGTGATTCTCGACTAAGACCCTGCCTTAAGTCATAAAACTGCGTAGTCCCAAAGTATGCTTGAAAAGTTAGCCACTAGGTGCCGATACTAATCCATGGACTGAATTTAAATTATTAACTTCCATCTCTTTAGGTTTACTTAAGACTATTAAGTATATAATTATACGCATTACAACCGTAATTAATAATAATAATAAAAAACTAGCCTAAAGCACAAAATCAGATATGTTTAAAAAAACCTTCTACCTGTTGTTCTTTCTTCGAAGGAAAATAAAGAACAAATCTGACTCGGCTTTTCCAAATATTTGAATGGTCAAGATACAAGGTCCATTTTCATTCTTAACCATATTTTCCATTTTTTTACCAATATAGGATTCATATTTTCTGATAAGAGAACACCCACGAAGGTTCTCTTGTTTATTATTGCATCTGTGGGGTATTCTAGGGTTTAGGATATTTATATTAACTTGACAAAACGTGCTATTTTACAGATGGTAATATTTGTTATTATACTTAGTTGGGTTTTTGCTATCAATTCTACTTTTAAGATATAGAAAAATAAACTTTATGGCTTAACAAATCTTTAGGATAACTTGGGCAATTTAATTATTTGCTTAAGAAAACGGTTGGTTTAAAATAGTTTCGTATTATTATATTTATTTTGTGAACAAAAGCTTTTAGAGCCCTTCTTTGAATTTAAGGAAACATCTGTTTTGACTCGTGAGAACGCAGCTTAAAAATAATTTAAAATAAAAAGATAGATTTTTGCGTTCTATTACATTGCCCCCACCTTAGAATGAATCATATAGTGAATAAAAAAAAAATAGGAAAATATTATCTACGCAACTGGTTTGTATCTTGTACATTCGAAATCGAATTAACAAATAAAAATTCGATTACCTAACTAAAAAAAAATAAAACACTGATAACTCTGCTAAATGCAGTCTTTAACGGCGAATTTTCAACACTACGCGTCACAAACCAACGAACTTCACTCTGCACTTTTGTTCTTCTGAAACGATCCCGCGATTAATTAGTTCCAGTAAGTCCCAGTCCGTAACACTAAGTTCCTTCGCGTTCGCACTACTTTTGTTCTGATTTATAACGACATTTGGTCTCCTTACAAGTTCCTTCCTGGTTTGGAATGGCTGGATATATTTTTCCAACTGGTGCTGTAGGCTCCACCATCACTTGTTGTAACTCCATCTCTTCTTCAGTAGGGATTTTCTCACCTCGGGTGTGTTGCCGGTGCAGTTGGTAGAGGTAGGTATGGGCTAAATTGTTCCACAAGCTGGCTAAAAGGTATCGTTTTCTTTTAGGGTGGTTCTTCGTCGCCTTCTTGAGAGTAAAATAGTTAGTAATAACTCCAGCTAAATAACTAACTGCGCAAGCAATTGTATATAGGAAACCACATATGGAAAATAGGTTTCCCATCTTTGATAAGAAGCCCCATACCTCCTCCGCTGCAGAGTGGGCGATGTTAGAAAATTCGTGCTGGGAGAACAGGTTTGGCATATAGTAGGGGTCAGTGGTGTCAATGCCCACTATTCTCCTGGCAACCTGGTTTGTGACTGCTTGTCTGGTATTTGGATATAACAATGTTTGTTGAAACTTATTCATGTCTTCCTGTGTGTAAATTCCATTTGAGCTTATTGGGGAAATCGAGAGTCCACGCATTGAAATCTTATCCTCCTCTTCATTGGCATCCAATTCTAGTGCATCTGTTGTCCTCTTTAGTTCCGGGGTAACTTCAATCCAATTGTTTTCCAATTTGAAGTTAGCTGGGAGTAGTGGTTGGCATTCCACTTTCGTCCCGTGTTCCACTAGTATGTGCGTAATAGCTGTACGGAACAGCGTACGGTTTTTGTACAGCACTGGTAGTTCTTGATAGCATTCGGATGTCCTTCTGTAATCTACTATAATAGGGCGGCACTTAGCGATGTAGAGTACTTCTCCCATCACTCTACTCACATAGCCCGAAGTTTCCTTTACGAGGTTTCCTACAGCATCTGGTGATTGCTTTGCTAGGGCTAACCTATTTTGGAGTATTTTTTCTCTTAGTTGACATCTTTTCATTATTGAGTCGTAGATGATGTCAGCCATGTGTCGCTTCACAGCTATCTCTAGATATAGAAGTTTGCTTAGTACTTGTGCCATGAGATCAGTATTTTGTGGTAGTCTGAGGGTGCGATGGTAATAGAATCCAACAGAGTCTTCAAAAATGATCAAAAGACGGTTTTGCTCGGTTTGCCAGGCTTTTTGTGCGCATAGTTCTTCAGGTTTGGTTAGTTTTAGTGCGAATACTGTATCTTCGGTCTCCACCATGATATATTTATTTGGAGGGTTGCGACTAATGATGAGTAGTGTCGCATTCCCCTCATATAAGACGTCGACTCCACTGGTTGAACATATGCTGGTCAGATGTTGTTGCCAAGTAACCTCGCCTTCTACATCATCGAAGCAATACCCGTCGTTGTAGGGACAAACCGTTCCAGAATGAAGATTTACTGTATTTCGTTCGACATCTGCTAGTGTAACATAATCGTGTAGGCGGATGGACAAAGCAGCTATTACCACTACGTTGGTATATTGGGTTGCACCAACCGTAAAGCGAACACCCTCACATTTTCCTTGGGTATCCGTGTAACCTTGGAGGGTTACTGAAACCTCTGTCGTACCATTTAATATCAACTTAGAGATAACTCCGGCGCCAATACCATTTAAATCAAGTTGCTTGAACCGGTGAGCTTTCATACATTGGTCCTGGTCAATCTGTTGAATGTATTTGCCAAAACCTCCGGATACTGTGCTACGGTGGCTGTGCATTCCGCAATGTTCGATTATTTGCTCTACTTTGACTTGGCAGGTGTAGACATGTACAGGTACATATTGTCTCTTCTGGACTAGTTGGATTCTCCGGTAGGTGCTCTCAGTGTGGTTCCTTGGGTCCTGGCATGGCTTCACGGATAGTAAGGATACCTTTGTTAATTCTGTGGTCTTGTCTGCACAATCATACGCTATTATTTCTGGATTAATCACATGGGCTAGGGAGAGAATTAATAGGATTCTTGCCATCATGGTTGCTTTCCTTCTAAAACATCAAGACATTAATTATGCTCAAACGGGATTATATATACAATACAACACAGAAAAACCTATTAGAATAACTAAACTACTTTTTATAATATAAAAACAATAACACTAACTACACTATTAGATATAGTGACTACGAGTACGTAGAGCAATTGGCTCTTCATCTTGTTCGTCCTTTCTATCATCTCTACCTTCTATGATAGGGCTTGCTTCTAAATTCTGGAAGTCTTCCATGGAACTCGCTCTTGAGGGAGTTCTTAGTGGTCTTTCACTACTTGCATTACTAGGTTCACGATCTTCTAATTGTTCTTGTCTATTCGTCGGTGTATGAAGTGGTTGTGTCACATCTTTAGTCACACTCTCCTCTTCTGATTCACTATCCCAATCTAAGGGTAGGTGTGGATGAGATGGTCTGAGATCTGTAGGAACATTTGCCAGTTGATTATTTGTCTGGGTTGTTGATAGACACAGTTTTAACCGATTTACGTGAACTTTGTTTACTTTATTACCATGTATCTCTTTGACCTCTGCTGTAACTCCATTTAAACTGATAATCCTGTAAGGCCCTGTCCATTTCTTTGCCAATTTCCTACTTAACCCTATCTTATCTGCAGGGTTGTAGACATAAACTCTATCTCCTACTTTAAATTTATGTGGTATAGCTTTTTTATTAAAATTGTTATGAATTCGTTCAGTATTCTTCTCAATATTCTTTAGAGCGTTGTGGTGTGCTATTTTCATTCTTTGTAGAAACTCTGATACATAGTTGGAATCGGTATCATATCTTACCCTTAGAGGTTTGAAAATTTCATCGTAGGGGTATTCCATGTCTCTTCCAAATAATAAAAAGAAAGGGCTTTCTTCAGTCGTGCTATGAGTTGCTGAACTATAGGATGCCAAAGCATACGGTAGCCACTCATCCCAATCTTTATGACTTGGATCAATGTAATGAGACAATAGATCTTTCAGAGTCTTGTGAAATCTTTCTAGTGATCCATTTGTTTGAGGTCGATATGCAGTCGTCTTTAAATGTTGGATTTTTAATACTTGACAAACGTTTTCCATGAGTTTTGACGTAAAATTACTACCCAGGTCAGTTAACAACTGTCGTGGTGTTCCATGTCTAAGTATGATTCCTTTAACAAAAGCTTTCGCTACTGTTTCTGCGGTTTGATCAGGTAGCGGAAAAGCCTCCACATATTTCGTTAGTGCATCTTGAACTGTTAAAATGTATTTATTTCCTTGATCTGTTACAGGTAATGGACCTACAACATCCATCGCGATTCGGAAAAATGGAGTTTTGGGTGTGGAAAATTTTTGAAGGGGTGCAGGTCTGTGGTGGCTTGAAGTCTTTCTTTGTGCACATGGTTCACAGGCGTTAATGTACTTTCTTATATCTTCGGTCATATTAGGCCAATAAAAGAACTTTCTGATTCTACTATAGGTTTTCTCAAAGCCCATATGACCTGCAAAAGGTAGATCATGGTATATACGTAGTATATTTGTAATTAAATAACTAGGTGCTACAAGAATGTCGTCAAGATACTTTTCTTTAGATACTTTATAGAGTAATCCATCTATGTCCAAATAGTACTCATTTTCTTTACCAGCAACGACATTATTGATAATTTTCCTTACTTTCTTGTCCTTTTCCTGGTATTTCCTAATTCTTTTGCGATCCCAGATTGGTTCACAATCGTCTTCTGTAGTTATTAGTCTAACTGGCTTGATGCGTGATAAGGCATCTACGTTGGTATGTTTCTTACCGCTTTTATATTCTATTTTGAATGTATACTCTGATAGGGCTAGTGACCATCTCATGAGTCGATTGCTAGGGTCCTTTACGTTCATGAGCCATTTTAAAGGTTGATGGTCAGTATAAACGACGAATTCTTGTCCCCAAAGATAGTTTCTAAATTGTTTTATTCCCCATAGCAATGCCAGACATTCCCGTTCCGTTGTACAGTAGTTTTGTTCAGCTTTGTTGAGTTGTCGACTAGCATAAGCTACCGGGAGTTCCTGCCCGTCGTAAACTTGGTGTAAAATGGCGGCTATTGCATATCCAGAAGCGTCCGTAGATAAGAAAAACTGTCTTTTCGGATCTGGATATTTTAAAATTGGCTCACGCATTAGACAATTCTTCAAATATTCAAATGAATTTTGACAACTTTCACTCCAAACAAATTTTACATTTTTCTTCGTTAGATTAGTAAGGGCTGCTGAATATTGAGAAAAGTTTGGAATAAATCTTCGGTAATAGCCTACTAGTCCCAAAAAAGATCTTATTTCTGTGATTGTAGTGGGTCTTGGATAATTTCTTACCACTTCAACCTTTTTTGGACAAGGCTTAATCCCGTCTTTCGAGATTATGAATCCTAGATAAGGGGTTTCGTTTTTCATAAAGACGCACTTCTCGGGGTTTAGCGATAGTCCAGCTTCGCGAACTCTGTCAAAGACGTCTCGCAGTTTGGCAATATGTTTGTCAACATCATTTTCTGAAAAAACGATTATATCATCCAGGTATACATAGCAGTGTGAACCTGTCAAGTTTGAGAGAACACACATCATTAGACGTTGCCACGTTGATGGAGAGTTTACTAATCCAAAAGGCATTCTATTGCATTCATAATGACCCCAAGGGACTGAAAAAGCTGTTTTTTCTCTGTCTTTTGGGTCAACTTCAACTTGCCAATAGCCTTTGGTCATATCTAGTGTGGTAAATACTTCTGCTCCTCCTAATGCATCTATACTATCTTGTATATTAGGTATTGGAAAATAGTCTCGCTTGGTCACTGCATTAATCGCTCTAAAGTCAACGCAAAATCGATATTTCTTTGTTCCATCAGAACTTTTCTTTTCTACTAGGACTACAGGAGCACTCCATGGAGATACAGAGGGTTGAATTATGTTTTCCTTTAACATTTCTTGTATTTGCGTTTTCATTTCTTCTCGGAGAGCATAAGGAATTCGGTAAGGTGCTTTTGCGATTGGCGCATGATCACCCGTATCAATTTTGTGTGTCACTAAATTTGTCGCCTTTAAGGGTGTATTTCCTTCCGCAAAAATATCACTATAACTTTCCAAAAATTTCAACATTTTCTTCTTTTCATCGGGATCTTGCATATGGCTTAAATTTATTCTATGCTCACTGCGGAGCCCCATACAATTTACTTTTCCAATCACAGAACTGAGGAGAGAATCTGTCCTATCCAAACTATCTACATTCACCAGATTTAAAAGAGGGGTGTGTTTTTTAATGGTCTGAGGTAAGGGAGTAGTATTTAGAAAACGGACAACAATGAATCTATTTTCGTTGGTTTGTGGTTCATCAATTTTTACTATACTGGTCGCCATACAAATGCCGACCTCTGTGTGATTTAATGGCTCGCAAATCATAGTACCCGCGGGAACCCGGGCGTTTACGGACACCATGATATCGCAGCCGTGAAATGCAGGAATTTCCAATTCTTCACGCAGTCTGACAAGATTTGGTTGTTTAAAACTATTACCAACCTTGTTACTAGGGGACCAGCCCTTAGCGTTCGCCTGTTGAAGCTTATTACTATTGTTAACCAGGTTGTCGTCCTTTTCTTCCGGTCTATCATTTGTCTGAGAAATCTTCTGGGTATCGTCGGGACTCCAGTTGTCCTTAAGACTTCCAGAAGGATCTTTAACTGTTGGTGAATCTACAGAACTAGACATGTATGCCTCATATTCAAGGTTAGGTACCATCTCACCAGCACAACTTAAGCTATGTATCTCTCTTACACGCTCCCATGCGCTCTGGCCATACGCCACTAAATTCGATTTCATTCTTCTCGCTATCGGATCCCTTGAAGTGTCTCGCCTGCACTTCTGAGGCATACAGAAAACACTTCTGTCTGTGTTAAGCGCTAGTTCTGTTGCATCGTTGCTGTGGTCTTCAACGAGGTAGGGTCGTTCTGGATAACCATTATGCAAGGTCAAGTTATATCCACACAGAGCCATTCTTCCAGAATCGAAGTCTATTGTAGGCTTAAATTTTTCCATAAAGTCTATCCCAAGCAGTCCATCAGTCGGGAAACTTAAATTATGTCCGCAAATGATAAATGTGTGACGTATATTCATTTCTTTTCCAAGGGAGAAAGAGATATCTGTTCTTCCGTAATCCAATAATTTTTTCCCAGAGATGTCCGTTATATTAAAAAGCAAAGGTTCCGTCTCGAATATTCCTAGTTTTTGTACTGTAGAATTTTTTATTAGTGATACTGAAGCACCGCTGTCAATCAGGAAACTTAATGTTTTGTTGTTTCTTACCTTAAGTATAATAAACTTAGATTGTTCCCCATTTATGGCTAATATTAAGTTTGGTGTTTCAGTGGCAGTTGTAGGTATTACTTGGGAGGTTTCTTTGAGGCAGCTGTTGAGTTTAAAAAACATTTGTTTTTATAATGTCCTGGTTTATTACATTGGAAACATATTACTGTAGTTGGTGCCTTACATGTAGAAGCTTTGTGACCTGGTTTGTTACAGTTGTAGCAGATTAGATTGGAAAAAGGATTTCCACCCTTGTAAACGTATTTTGGTCCATTTCTGTTTCCACTGTATGAATACGTCTCCTTATTGTCTCGTCTGGGCCAATTTTGAGTGGTTCTAAAATTACTTTCGCCACGGGAGTAACTTCCGTTTCCAGGTTTAGACGGTTCTCTTGCGTCTCTTGTATTATCTTCTACAAAGCGTACTGATGACGAGTAGTGTGCTTCATACAAGTTTCTTGGTAACTGTCTGGAAATTGTTGATTCATATTTTTCAGCGACTTCTAACACGTCTTCAATGGTATAAAAATCGCCTTTTTCGATGATCTTATTAGCTAAACGGATATCTATCCCTTGAATAAACTGTTCTACTAACACCTTGTTTCTATACGTAACCTCAGCAATATGAGCATTGTCATCAGGAAACGCTGTAAGTGCTAGTTTGCGTAACCTTTGAGCATAGGCGCCCAAAGTTTCATCAGGTTTTTTAATGCAACGTGATAATTCCTGTTTTCCTAACAGTTGAGGGACCTTGGTACCAAATACTCTTCTTAACCAGACTCTCATCTCCTCTACTGTTTTAGGCCGCTCTGATTGTCTCAAAGCGTAGAATTCCTCCCTTGCTCTATCTTTTAGTTTTTTTATCATGAACTTAAGGGTTTCTTTATCTTTCCAACCAGTATTAACAGCTATTTCAAGTACAGCTTCAATAAACGCTTCGTAATCCTTTCCTCCTGTATATGGGTCGATTGATTCTAAATCATTTTTTTCTGATCGAAGTAATTCTTGAATTTTCTTCAAATCATCAAGCTGGATAGCTCTAGATTCAGCATTGCTTGCGTCTGCTTCAGACTCTTCGTCAACATCCATATGTTTTTTTTGATCTATTGTTTCTCGCATAAGCCTCATCTGATCCTCCATTTTTGCTTGTAACTCTATGATCTGTCTTTGTAATGTTACTAAATTAGTATCAGTGGGTTCATCGTCACCACCACAATTATCATGCTTATTCATTTTACTTTAATATTACTAAATGGATCTGTGTTTTCTGGATATATCTTCTTTACCGGAATACCTTTAAACTTGGCCTTTATTACGCCGTAACTTTACACGTCACCTACTATATATAAAACCGCACAATAAAACTCACTACACAAATTAATTCACTTCACAAAATATCGCAAAGCAACCTCTACCGAATATTCCTTAAAACGTTGGACAATTTCTCCGTAAACCTATAATATAAAAATATTAATAATAACTGAAAGAATAACTTTTAAAAAATCTCACAAAAAGTTAAGCCTTTACCTCAAAATTCCACTTTTACAATATATACGCCTTTATATAGCTCTTTAAAAAAAAAAAAATTTTTTTTTTTTTAATGATGAATAAAACCTCAGGATAAATGATCCTGTCCAGATATTAATCCTTTTATATCTTTTCCAATGGATAGGATTTCGCTTATTCAAATTCCAAAAATTAATATTTCTAGAGGTACTATCTGAGCCTTTCCAATGGCAAAGTTTCTAAAACACACAAAGGAAATGGTATTTTACCGAATAGGTGTTTTCTTTTTTTTTTATACATTAAATATTAAAAGCTTATTAAATCGTAAACACCTTTCAAAATACCATTGGATCGTAAAAAGAATATTATTATGTAAACGTAGCACCAGACCCCGGACTATCATATCATATGACGCGCTGCATTAGATCAAAATAAATACTAATTACATTTCCGTTGTCATTGATCGAATATAGTAGTGACCCATACATAATCCAAACAATAAAGGTAGGTACCCTTAACTCATAAACGTCCTACTGGGCGGAAACCACGTTCGCATAATAAAAATATTTTGTGCAAAATCAATTTATTTAAATGAGGATACAGACTACCAACCCTAATAAAACTACTTTTTAATGTCAAAAACGTACAATGTAAATAAATATCTCATGCTTCTTACCTTTACACCACAACATGATTACACCTTTTTAAAAAAAAATCAAATAACTCTATCGACCAAACCAAATTCTAATTAAACAAAACGATAACCAATACCAATAACCTTATGACCGGTGCCTGATCTGTATTAAAAATTACCTGTAAAAGAAAGTACCTGTAAAATAAAGTACCTGTAAAAAAAAAGTGCCTGTAAAAAAAATACCTCAATAAAGTATGCTGCATTCGCTCTATTTACAGTTTGCTGTCAATCGGCTATATCAGATCAGAACTGACAATAAAACCTGTAAAGAAAAAAAAATTAATCGCAATATAGCAAATTTTAATTGCCGTGACTTAGAGCATCATATGGCAACCATAAAAAACTGAAATAAAACCAATAAATTATTTTTACAAAAGAACGAGTAAATTAATAATAGTGGGACGCCATTACTGTTGTACTGTTTAAAAGAGACCTTTATGTTTTATTGACACTGGGGTGGTTTATATACAGGTTTATGACACCTGCAAGGTAAATAAAGATTACCTAGAAAAATTACGCATTAATTTGACCATAAAACCTTGATATACCCGAAATTTCGTTTTTTATAGTAATCGTTGAATTTTTACGAATAATATGAATTACTAATTAAAACCGCCAAAATAATTATTTCAATTATTGTCAATACCACAAAAGAGAATAAAAGAAGACAGTTGTTTTGAATAAAATTACCCTTGTTAAAACCGTTGTATAGATATGCTGTAAATATGTTTTACCATAACTCTTAAAATCACAAAATGAATCGATTTAATTACTTACACAATAACTAAATTCTGTATCCCATTTAAAGAACAATACGATGACATGTACTTGCACTTTACATGTCAAAGGAGTTCCAAAGTTTCATTAGTATTTATCTACTCTACAAACAGTCAGAAATATGTTGTGTTTCGTTTTACTATAAACCGAAGAAAGGAAAACTTATATTCAAAGTATTTTTCAACTTAGATGTACCGCGACAAACTTCTTTTTATTACTAAATTTTAAACGTTCTAACCTTCTACAACTAAGGTTCCTATCCAAAAAGAAAACTAATACTTTTACACAACATAAGACGACTTAATTTAGTAAGCATGCAATCCTTTTTCTTCTGAATTTGCTGTTGAAGTTCTGTGCCCTTACTATGACCTGAAAATCCTAGATATCTCTAACATTAATCCGCCAACATTAAGATTAAGAAAGCTTTAATTATAGAGAAAATTATTATCATTAGTTTTAAGTTTTTATAGACCGCAAACTTTTCGTTAATGGACATATGTGCTTTTTATTTATTAATTTAATTTTTCTTTTTGTAATACATGATTTATTCGAAAATTTCAAAAACCTAAGAAAAGCAATTTACTAATTTAAATATATTTTATTCCAGTGAATAAAATAAACGTAAGAAAAGTACACTTTGTTGTTAACATAATATTTGATTGATTAAAACTAGAACACATTGACGATGAAATAAACTTTTTCGCGTTTTTTACGATTTTAATATGACTTTTTATGCAATTAAATATAATTATTTTAGCAAACAGAGTAAAGTAACAAATAATAAATTAATTTCTTTCAAAATTCATTCATATTCCGATGTGTTAGTCGATTTTTTTGGGGTAATATGTTCTAATCACAAAAATCAAACTATTATTGTAAATAATAAGAAAAATTACACTATTTTGACTCAAAAGCAATTACTTTTCCAGGAAAGATTTACTTTAACGTAACATAATAGTTACTAGTTTTAAAGAAATATATTACTTCGCTTAATGAGTATGTTTAGAGTTTTAGGGCTACAAAAAAAAACACGCTAAAGCTGGCGTTAGGTTCTCTTTCTTTGTTGCATTAATTACATTCACTACGAAAAAAAAATCATATCATTAACATTGACAACAAAAGATGTTACGTTAAAACATCCACTGATAACAAAATTGTAATTACACAAAAGAAATCCTTTACGCTGGTCTCTATTTTTATGTAAAAGAAATTGTAATTTTTGTTCGCGACAAGAAATCCGCTAAAAAGTCAATAATTTTTTTATGTGAAGAGGTTGTAATTTACCTAAGTTATTATTATTTTTTTGTTAAGGAAATTGTACTTTTGTTTCACAACAAGAAATCCCACCGCTGCCACCAATTTTTATGTGACGGAACTAATCTAGTATATTACTGATTACTAATTAATTACAAAAAACAAATGGTAGCGTTCTGATTATAATGAGCCTGATTCATTATCACTGGTAGCGTTTCTGACCGAGAATACTAGATCTGTCCCTTCACATAAGGGTAGATTTGGGAGAATAGAATGACTAAAGCGATATTATAGCAAGAGCACTCTTGAAGACAATGGAGAGTAGTTCTGGAAGGTCTCGGCGTCATTATGGATCGTTAGTTGAGTTTCTGTTAGGTTTCTACGACTTACCAATGTATACCAATCAGCCAAAATGATGTAGATAATATCCTAACAGCAATGTCTAGCTAGGCGCTGAGTTTACACACCAAAGCGCGACGAGAAGACTTTACGCCGCGGTGCGCGTACGTGAATCTCCCCTATTAATTATCAACAATGAAACACCAGATTCTCAAAACACTTAAATCTATTATAATAATTAGGAATAAGAGATATGAATTTACAATAGAAAAAGAAATCTTAAGATAATACAATAAAAATGTAAATAGAGAGCAAAGAGAGGTGTTTAACCCAATGTTAGTCAGAAAATTAACATAATGACAACATTTAATTGATTGAAACCCTTTTTAATACAGAAATAAAAATTTACAGAAAACCCTGAAATTTAACGCCCTGAGATGGATAATCCCCAAGACTAGGAAGTCTTTAAAAATAAAAAAAAAACACTAAACCCTGAAATTAATTCGTTATTAAATCTTAAATCTGACCCAAATCACTTGTATATTAAAAGAAAAGAAATAGGAGAATTCACTAGACAAAACAATTAATTTAGACCGAACCGAAAAAGAGTATCTTTGGAACTGAATTCTAATTTTCCCTGGGTTCAACATCTAAACTGTGCAACCCCCCTTAATTTGTGTGACTTTAAATATTTATCTTTTCAAGCCTATGGAATGTCAGAACATTAGTTTTCAGCCCCCAGTACTACCCCTTCAAGTATACAATAAAACCCACGCCGCCAATCAGGGTGATTCTCGACTAAGACCCTGCCTTAAGTCATAAAACTGCGTAGTCCCAAAGTATGCTTGAAAAGTTAGCCACTAGGTGCCGATACTAATCCATGGACTGAATTTAAATTATTAACTTCCATCTCTTTAGGTTTACTTAAGACTATTAAGTATATAATTATACGCATTACAACCGTAATTAATAATAATAATAAAAAACTAGCCTAAAGCACAAAATCAGATATGTTTAAAAAAACCTTCTACCTGTTGTTCTTTCTTCGAAGGAAAATAAAGAACAAATCTGACTCGGCTTTTCCAAATATTTGAATGGTCAAGATACAAGGTCCATTTTCATTCTTAACCATATTTTCCATTTTTTTACCAATATAGGATTCATATTTTCTGATAAGAGAACACCCACGAAGGTTCTCTTGTTTATTATTGCATCTGTGGGGTATTCTAGGGTTTAGGATATTTATATTAACTTGACAAAACGTGCTATTTTACAGATGGTAATATTTGTTATTATACTTAGTTGGGTTTTTGCTATCAATTCTACTTTTAAGATATAGAAAAATAAACTTTATGGCTTAACAAATCTTTAGGATAACTTGGGCAATTTAATTATTTGCTTAAGAAAACGGTTGGTTTAAAATAGTTTCGTATTATTATATTTATTTTGTGAACAAAAGCTTTTAGAGCCCTTCTTTGAATTTAAGGAAACATCTGTTTTGACTCGTGAGAACGCAGCTTAAAAATAATTTAAAATAAAAAGATAGATTTTTGCGTTCTATTACAACAGTTTGGTTTCCTTTTTATTAAATAGGGTGCATAAATTTATAATGGAGGAAAAAGTTGAAATATTATTAATAATTAAAAGATGATATAGTGTCCGCGAAAATAATTAAAAGAAAAAGAAAATATAGTGGCATATCGGACAAGTGTGTAACTATTTTTTATATTGGAATACACAGGGATCCAAGTTCAATGGATACCCTGGGGCGGGTAGACCACGACGGCCGTTTCGTCCTTGTTAGGACTCGACGGGCAGCCATAACCCAAGCAATTCCAAGAACGACGGAAAAATGTACTAAAAGCCTACTTGTAGAATTAAGGCGGCCCTCAATACACCTTAGCGCCATCCCACGGAACCAACTCCAATATAAAAGATAGTTACACTGGTATAATCGAAAGGTAGACAACTAAATAAACCACGAAGTGCAACCACAATCCAGTATAGGGAACGCTATTTGCATTTTCACCGAAAACATCTGCCATTTTGCAGACAAGAAAACAGATCAACGCTGGCACCCACCAGAATGCGCGCAATCCGTTTGAGTTTTAAGCCATAAAAATGTTTAAAAGATGATAATAGTGTCCGCGAAAATAAATAAAAGAAAAAGAAAATATAGTGGCATATCGGACAAGTGTGTAACTATTTTTAACCTGTGTATTCCAATATAAAAAATAGTTACATACTTGTCCGATATGCCACTATATTTTCTTTTTCTTTTAATTATTAATAATTGTCGGGGACCACTACAATATGTACAGCTGCTCAAATTTTTAATGCAAGATATCCAAATAAAATAACTAGCCATGACTGTTGGAAATATTTTTAATAAATTTGAAAATACCGGGTCTATAAGTAATAAATTTTCCGACAAGCACCAGGTTTGGCGTACGAACGAAGATACCCAATTAAAGGTTTTGCAAGCTGGCGTGGAAAATCCCAAAATTTCATTGAGAAATACTTCACAAACTGTTCCACGACCTGTTACAAAGTCCACTGCCCAAGTTATTTTAAGGAAAAATAATTTTTCTACTACCGTCCGTAAAACACTAACTTTACACACTATAGAAGGTGTCTAAAATTTAACTTTTTTAAACTAGTGCGTAAAGTAAATTACTTTACGCACTAGTTAAAAAAAGTAAAAATATGAATGATTACATTGATATGGATACTTACCTGCATTTTTACTTAAAATTGGTCTGGTTGGCCATGGACAAATGGCGATTTCTGTTTGACGTATCTGAATGTTGACAATTTGTGATTTATGCCAGGTGTTTTAGTGATTTTAGGAATTAGTAAAGATTTTAATACGGTAAGTTTTGAGTTGTGATATCAAATGTGTGATATTGTTATGATTTCGTTTAATTTTATTTCAGATTTTTAAATCTCAACATTATGGACAGTGATTTATCGGATTTTGAGAACACTACGCCGAATATTGCAGATTCTGCACAGGAAGCTACTTTGAATTTGCTTCCCAACAAGTCTCGGTTAATTTACGAGCAAAAATATACATTGTTTATGAGTTGGTGCAAGAAAAATAAAGTGACAAGGTACTCAGAAAATGTTTTGCTAGCTTATTTTTCAGATAAATTAAAAAGCTATAAATCATCGACAATGTGGTCAATATTTTCCATGCTAAAGGCTACCTTGAAAATTAAAAATTCAGTAGATATTTCAACCTACCACAAGTTAATTGCCTTTCTTAAACAGAGAAGCAAAGGCTACAAAGCAAAGAAATCAGGAATATTTGAGAAAAGTAATTTCATCAAGTTTATTTTGGAGGCTCCGGATTCGAAGTTTTAATGATAAAGGTAACTTTACATCAATTTAATTCTATTGGTAAGGTAAAATATCATATCAAAATTATAGAAGTTTTACCTTAGTTCTTAATACTTTTAGATTCTCTATAAAATATTTGTATTTAATAGTGATTATAGATTTTATATCGACACGATTTATTATTTTAGGTTGCATTTATTATTGGCATTTCTGGGGCTTGTCGCAGAGAAGAATTGATGAAAATGACAATAAATGATGTTGAGAATAAGAAAGCAGTCCTTATTATAAGAATTCCTAATTCAAAAAATGGTATGAAAATAATTTTTACAATTCTAAACCCAAATAATTCCATAAATTATTTATCGTACATTATAAAATATATGACATTAAGACCTCCTAATATTGAATCATCCAGATTATTTTTAAAATATGTCCAAAATAAATGTTCGAAACAACCTGTGGGCATAAGCACATTTGGTAAGATGCCTTCTGTAATAGCTGAATATCTGAAATTGCCAAATCCAACATGTTATACTGGTCACTCTTTTCGAAGGTCATCTGCCACTATGTTGGCAAATTCTGGAGGAGACCTTAATAACAGTAAAGAAGCATGGGGGATGGAAATCATCTGCCGTCGCAGAGGGTTACATTGATAGTACACTGAGCAAAAAAATTGACATATCGAATAAAATATTAACAAATGATGCTTCCTCTTCTAATTCCGCTAGTACGTTTGACAATATTCCTGAAATCGAAATAAGTAATATTACATCAAATTTGTCTTCTGAAGTTTCAACCAATATAAATAAGCTAACTGATACACCCTTTACATCTAGTTCTAATGTGGCTTGTAACAGCAGACGTGTGGATTTTGAAGATTTACAAGTAAATTCTAGACTTAAGAGCCAAGGATTAACTTTTAATAATTCTAATAGCTGTACATTTAATATTCATATAGTCCACAATTAAATTGAATATAAATCCGTATTTGTAAGTACATATTATAGGAAATTTTATTATTGCTATTGTTCCTATAACTTTTGTTCTTAATATTTTTTAGATAACTCTCTTCCTTTAAGAAATAATCGACCATTTCAATACATAACAGCGACCCTGTATAACGTCCGGTAGTAGAAAAAATTGTGTATGCAATTTGTGCGTAAAGTGCCTTTTTTTACTCATGTGATTTGCGCACTCGCCTGCGGCTCGTGCGAAAAATTTCCCATTTGTAATTCAAATGCTACTTTACACTCTTGTTGCATAAATAACTATTTTACCCATACAAATAAAAAAATTTTCACAATCTACATCCTAGAGATTTCGATTCACGATTTTTGTTTTGCTCTTGGTTTCAAGGTGAGGTAGAAAATGACCCATTTTTTGCAAGAAAAATATTATTTTCAGATGAAGCGATGTTCACCTCAAATGGAGTAGTGTGTTCTTGAAACTATAGGTGGTTGAGTGATGAGAATCCCCACTTTACCAAACCAAAATACCAAATTGTGGTGCCGTACTTTTTTCGAGAAAATATTACTGGTGAAATTTACTTGAACTTTTTGAATACTGAATTATTTGAATTTTTTCATGGACTACCACTGAATATAAAACTCACACTTTGGTTCCAACATGACGGTGCTCCATGTCACAGCTCTGCAAGAGTGACATAATTCTTACTCCGAACATTTCCACATAGGTGGATTGGACGCAGGTCAGAATTTGCTTGGCACCAAGGTCACCAGATCTAACACCTTTGGATTTTTTTTTATGGGGATTCTTAAAACAAAAAGTTTATACCCACAGACCTTTTGAAACCATATACCATTTACGGAGAGTTATCAGAGAATGTGTTCAAGAAATTTTCCCTCAGATGGTTAGAAATGCAGTAATGGAATTTTCACGACGTACAACCGTTTGTATGGAAAAAAATGGTGGTCATGTTGAAATTTAGTGTATTATTGATTATTGTGTTTGTAATTAAAATTATTAAATATAGTTTTCCACCTACGGTATTAATATTTTTTACTTTCTTAACACCCCGTATATGCTGGCTCAAAATTTTTGATTTGGATGTTATTTTATCAACAAGCAGAACTTTTTATGAAGAGTAGCTTTTTTTCTTAAAGTCAAAAATAAAAAAGTTTTCCCTATGTTAAGATGGTTTCTGGACATGCTGTATGTAGATAATAAACAGATTACAAATTTTATACAATCAAGCAACGCTAATTTTACTTAACATAAAAAAAATTACTGTGAAGAAAAATTAATGTTATTGTGTGTGAACGAAAAAATTAAAATTGGTAAAGGTACAAAAATTAGTATTATTTGTGCTTTTGATAGTTTTTGTTTTTAAAGTTCAAAATGATTACATTTAAAGGAAATTACTGTTCTAAATTGTCATCAGCACAAATATTTAACACGATAAGTTTTTCATAACAATTTGCAACAAAGTGCATTTAAAATTATTATTTCTTGGTAGTGTTAAATACTTGTCAATTTTGGAAATCTTTTAGGTACTTTCCCAATCAAAGCCAAGGCGGCCAGATAACCAAACATAATTTAATAAAAAAATTTTAATTTTTGACAATATAGATAAGTTTTTTTCGACTCCAACAAGACAACTTCATCAAAACTTTTTGCGCTATCGAATAAAAAAATTAATAAAAACCTTTTTTCAGTAATTTAAGAATTTCAACTGGCAAAGGCGAAAAAAAATCGACGTCCTAAATAAATATTTTTATTTTCCTTAGAATAAAAGCTTACAAGCGTAAGTAAAATAAAATCTGACTTTTAGATCCATAGGGAATCAGTATTAAATTTGAGGATCTATCGAGAGTCTCCACAAAAATAAGTTCTTATTCAGCGTCTTTTTATCATCTTATCCTTCAATTTTTAAAGCTTCCTTCGAGTGTTTTCGTACAAAAATATGTTCCTGGGTTCACCAATAATATTGTATTTAGGCTTAAAACTAGATATAATTCTGTAATTGAAAAGAGGTTGTAGAAATTTACAAAAAAGTATCTGAAAGCAAAAATTATAAGAAGGACTTTGAAAAACATAGATGTACCTTGCGAGCAAAAATTATTTGCGTCAAAGAGGGCTTAGATTAAAAAACGTGGGACTTGGTTTAGATCACAATGATATGGGGATGATATATCTAACCAAATCTAGGTTAAAATTTTGTCAAATTCACATTATGATATGATATTATGCCAAACTAATGAGTAATAAAATATGTAGACAAATACAAATTTATTTTTGTTGTTTACAAAATTAACAAAGTAAGAAAATACAGAACGAAAAATAATTACATAAATTGCTGAAATTGGCCACCGCCATGCTTCAAGCATAAATTCACACGTCTCTCCATATTTTCGAAAGTGTTGACCAGCATCTCTGGATAAATGTTACCACATTCTTGGATAACCCTTTCTTGTAATTGTTCTAAATTTGCAACTGGTGTTTTAAAAATAGTGTTCTTTAAATGAGGAAAAACGAAGTAACTCATAACCGTTAAACAAGGTGACCTAGGTGGGAATTCAATGTCTGATCGAAAACTGATCAATCTGTCGTCGAAAAAATTGCGTAAGTAGTTAATAGTTTCGGCGGCTGTATGGGCGGTTGCACCGTCCTGTTGAAAATTTCCAAAACGTAGTTCGTCGTCAAGTAATTGCTCCGCAAATGGATTCAAAATATTGTCTCTATTAAGCTTCCATTTAAATTTGGTATTGTTCAAATAGGTGGTTTTGAAAAAGTGTTGTTTATTCACTTGTCTCTAAATGTTGAAATAAATTAAGTTCTCATTATTTTGTTTTAAGTAGTTGCGTTTATTAAATTAGTACAATCATTATTTTTGTATTTATTGAAGTTATTACGCAAGTAACTTTTTATTTGTTCTTGAGGATCAAGACTCCTCGTACCTATAATTTCTGTATAATTTTCCACGATACGGCATTTTTTAGTACCTCCCAAAATAAAGTATATAAGCTCTATTTGAAACAGTACGAGAATCGGAATATAAGAATAAAAAAAAAATAATAAAACAATTAAAACACAAAAAAAGATGTCGAGGAAATAAATGAACTGTTAGCCTGTGTAGGTGTTTTAACAAGTAATCGTTTTAACCTTTAAATTTATTTTCTACCAAAAAAAGCGTAATCAATAAAGACACAAAGGAGGCTGCTTTTTATTTTCCTTCCAGTAACTTCCTGGATTAATTTAATTTTGTATTTTGGCAAGATTAAAGATAAAATTGAGGCAGTAAAATTGGAAAATTTATCTTATGTTAGGAAATAAGATATAAAAACGAATTTATTTGTTTTTATTGGATCATTCTTTAAACGTAATTTAGTTAATGTTTTGGACTTATCGTTTGCATTATAAAATAGACGTTAAAAATGTTGGGAATGCATTTATATTAATTTATCCAATAAAGGAATTCTTTTAATACTTCTAATGTTTGACATGATGAGTACCTTCCCTTGTGTGACGTAAATGTGATGTCAAAAAGTGTACTTTTTCGGGACGGTGTACCTCAAAAACGGTATTAAGTTAGCGCGAAGCACGCGCTCGCCAGGCAGGGCAGGGCGCAAGCATGTCTGTCGAACTAGCAAAGAATACTGTGGCAAGACCACTAGGATCAGTCAAAGAAGAGATAGATCGAACAGCTAAACAACTTGCGCAAAGCAGATGGACAGGGTAGCTTGTAGCTTGTAGCATCTCCTGGCAATTGTGGCCCCTACTTGATAACAGAAGAACCGCAGTGCTATTACAGCACAGTCGGAAGGACCTAAGAAACATCACTGCCATAGTCAACGGACATTGCCTATTCGGTAGACATGCTGAACGTATGCAAATACCAACTAACGACTTCTGTAGAAATTACAGAGATGAAGAAGAGGAGGAAAGCACTCAGAATTTTTTGTGTGAATGCCTCGGCCTCGCGAAAAGAAGGTTCAATGCCCTGGGCGAACCATTTTTAATGATCTGGAGGAAGTGAGCAGCCTGCAACTGGGCCGACTTACTAAGTTTATTAACAGCAGTGGCTGGTTTGAATGAGCTATCAAGATTCTTCTACAATTGCGTTAACCATCAGGAAGCTGATGCAAATAGGTTCCGCGGAACATGTGCGGTACCACAACGGCCCTTATAGGACTATGTGTGACTGTTTGGACAATGCCAGAGGTCTGCCACTCTAACCTAACCTAACCTAGCGCGAAGCACTATCGGAACTAAAGTAACAAAATTACCTTAGTAATGGATACCGGGACAACACTAAGAAAAATGCCTCCTATTCCTTATAAGAATTCACATACTCGTCATACAACTGTTTAATACTATTACATATTACATACATAGTAGGGGAAATTGGTATAATACGGCATACTAGGATAAAATAGCACACTACCTGTATAATAAATTAGGCGCATTTCTTAAATCCCGCCATGCGATTTTCGACACTGGTGGGGAGCATACGACAACTGGAGATTAAAACGAAGAAAATGTCAGTGGATGTTTAGCGGTGGTAGGTGTTAGTTGGTTTTCGTGTATGTTTGAAATTGTTTGGAGATTAAGAGAACGTGTCTAAAACTCATAACCTACAACTTATTGAACAATTATTTATAACTTGACAAGTAAGTAGGATACTGAAGCATGTTTTTGTATTATTTGTATATTTTAAAAGTTATTTTATAAATATTTAATAACAAACAAAATTTACTTAGCCGTTTTGGATAAAATGACACGGGGGTGATATGTTTAAAATGGTACTGTACCGTTTTATCCAAGATTATAAAATAATATTATTTAGTGTTTTAGATATTGCGCGTTATTGCCTAAACTGCAACAATTACAGAAAAAAATAAAACGAAAGAGCCAAGGACCCAATGTTTTAATCTCAACTTAAAATTTAATAGAGATAAAACAGAAAGCAGAAGAAAAAAAATTGAGAAGAAAGAAGATCTCAAAGAAAACGAAAAGCGAAAGTAGACCTTACAGATCAGTTCCTCAAATTTGATTCCGAAAACGAAGCCATTTCATCAGGATAATAATAAAGCAATTTATATGTTGTAATGAACTTTTTTCAATGTCTAAGCCTAAGGAGATTTGGATTTGCTGTCAAAGTTGTAGAAAATGGAGCCACTGTGATGAGTGTGCAGGACTTGCTCAAAAAACGGAAATGTTTATTTGTGAACTTTGCCAACCATAATTAACCCTATTTTACCTTAAAAATATTTTTATTTCAACATACATTATACGAGCAGATATGTATGCCATTTTACCCAACTGGTTGGATAAAACGGCACACCTAACACCTGTGCATGAAGAACGTATATTCAAGGTTTTTGTTCCTGATACGCAGTATTTATATTGTTTTACCCAAAGATAAAGCCAAAACAAATGTTATGTTTTCTTCGCAGTTTTGTACCTTTATATTTAAAATATATATTTTCAGTTTTGTAAAAAGTATGCCGTATTATACCAATTTCCCCTAATTACATATGACAGCAACGCGCTTTCCTACTGTAAGACAACGAAAATTGCTAGACCGTTGTGTAGTGATATTATCACGGTATTTTAGCCAATAGGAAATAGAAGTTAATGCTACCATAGAATAATTTATAGCCATTATTGCTTTGAATACTTACATTAATTATCAAGTTCTATTAGGGGTGTAATCTGAGATATTATCAGGTTTTCCTAGATTATTAAAAATATGTTTCCCATTTACATTGGTCTGTTGCTTGGATCGAAATATCCGAAACTGCATGACTCAAAAGGGCGAAATTTACTATATAGACTATGCATTAACCTTGCTCGAAACCAAATATAGGTACTTTAAGGTAAATGTATAACAGGTGAGTAAGAATGCTAAAATCGTGTGTTAAATATTCAGTTGAAAGAAAACTGGAATGCTACTCTGCAAGGAAATCTTGTTAGTTTACACATCTTGTTGTACACCTGTCCCTTGCAGATAGAATCAGGTTTACTCTATGTGGCTAAGTAGCGCTGCTGACGAAAGACAAAGATTGTCTCCCCCAATACTATAGCTGTATTTGCTTTATTAAGAGGCTAGATCTATTGGGAGAAATCTAAATAAGGTGTAAGCCACAATAGATTGCCTGGTCGTAGAGGAGGTTTAACTGTAACCGACTTACTTTCAAACCAAACGATTAAAATACATTAACCTCATTCATATTCCTCTTCGCAGTTATCAAATTTTAACATTGTACCTTATTTTAAAGTTTACAACGATATTAGGACGAAATTGGAGTTCGCGGGTACAACTTTTAACACAAATGACTTTTAGGGATTCAAGTTTAGGAAGTTCTAAAGTAATTAGATTTTTGGCAGTAAGACTTTCCTTCATATAAATATTCATACTTTTGGCCTGTTTTTCTAATGATTCTCACTTAAGTAAATTGTTGGAAAAAGAATAAACATTAAATGAAATTTAACGAATTAAATAAATAATTAATTTAATAATTATTTTTATTGTTTATTTAGTACCAATTTTAAATCATTTTTAACTGTATGGATGTGACAATTTTAAAAAATACATGTTGAATTATACAGTATGTTCACGGATGGGGTTTACGAGAGGACAAATGGACTAAAAATTTAAAGATATGAAAAAAAGTCACTCCTAAACGTTTTTGCTTGTCTAGAAAATACGATTCATCATAAGAAACTTCAATGTTTTTATACAGGTTGGGTAAAAGCTTTAAAAATGTTATTTTGCTTAAGAGTAAACTTACTTTATTTTGAAAGATACGAAAAAAATCGACTCCTAATGAATGTCTTTTTTACACAACAAACCGAAGTAGAACAATAATTATTTTTACATAGGTAAACCTTTTATTGAATTATTATTTCCCAAAAAGTATTCGCTGGCACACCTCTGACTGGTGAACCTAGCTGTTAAAATAATAATGATACTTACCTACTTGTTGTCAATGTCTTTATTTAATGAAGTTATTATTTAAGTAGAAACAAAGAGTTTTATAATACAATGTTATGGGGATGGTCAAGTTTCATACCGTTACGTCATGGAACAATTTACCGAGAAATTTGTAGGAATCCCAATAACTAGGATGACAATCTGCAAGTTAATAAAAAAGTTCAAGAGAACCATTTGCGTATTTACGGGGGGGGGGGGGGGGCTCAGGGCCCCCCCCCCAGATATAAATTTTGAATTTTTAGGTATTTAATAGGCACTTTACATTTATTACAATATTTGTTGTGTAGAAAATATTTATGATTTTGTTACAAAATCATAAAGATTTTCACTTCTAAGAACAGGAAACTGATTTTGTAATTTAGTACAAAGTAAGTAGGTACTTCAGATACTTTTTTTACCCAAAAAAAGGGCGTGGCAGGAGAAATTGCGCCTTTGGCGCAAATCCTTTTCGCGCCCCCCTCCCTAGAACAAATTCTAAATACGCCACTGAAGAGAACTGGTTCGGTTTTGGATATCAAAAAAAAAATACGAAATACGACCATGATGATGCTGCTGCAGTCTCAGTTCTTCAATCTGTTAAAGAAAATCCGATGAAGTCCCTTAGAAATCATGTTACTCAGTTGGAAGTTATGAAAAAAAGTCATATTCAGGGGATCCTTAAAGCAAATAAATTGTATCCGTATAAACCGCACTTTAATCAAAGATAGAAGAAGGAGATGACGCGAAACGACTTGATTTTGGCTTGTGGATAGGAGACAAAATTTTAAGTGGAAATGTTGATTCTTATAAATGTATCATGTTTTCTGATGAAACTACATTTTCTACCAATCGAACCGTTGCAACCCAGCACGTAAGGTACTGGTCTTTAGAAAATCCCGAATTATGACGAGAAGACAATATTTCACAAAACTGAACGTGTGGTGCGCGATATCCATCCATGGCATCATAGGGCCATATTTTTTTGATAACACGTGCAATAGATTATCATATTTAGAAATGCTGGATACATTTTTCAATGATGAACTCGAAAATCTACCATTACATTTTTGACAAAATATGTATTTTCAGCAGATAGTTGTCCAGCCCATTTTGCTCGTGAGGTTAGAGAATGGCTTGATCGCAGATTTGGTCCAAGGTGGATTGGCAGGAATGGCCCAGTTTTGTGGCCCCCAAGAAGCCCCGACTTAACCTTGGCGGATATGTTTTTATGGGGCCGTTTAAAACAAATTGTTTTTACTACCGCAGTACCAAATGATATTGAAGTGCTGAAAGGCAGAATTATCCAGGATGTCCAATCGATATCTCAGGAAGAAATCAGAAATTCTTTTAGTTATTTGAGAAAGCAATTAGAAAAATGTGTCGAGTATGGGGGTGGAGTTTTTGAATTATGAAATCGTTATCGTATTTTTTTCATGTTAATAAAAATGTTCGTATTATTATTATTATTATAATTACTTCATTAAAACTTATTATTATTAGTATTACTTCAGTAAACAAGTTTATTAAAAGTGGATTTTTTTCGCATCTTTCAAAATAAAGTATGTTTACTCTTAAGCAAAGTAACATTTTTGCAGTTTTTACCCACCCTGTATAAAAAAATTAAAGTTTCTTATGATAAATCGTATTTTCTAGACAAGCAAAAACGTTTATTAAGAGTGACTTTTTTCGTATCTTTTAAAATAAAGTATGTTTACTCTTAAGCAAAGTAACATTTTGCAGTTTTTACCCACCCTGTATAAAAAAATTAAAGTTTCTTATGATAAATCGTATTTTCTAGACAAGCAAAAACGTTTGAAGAATGACTTTTTTTCGTATCTTTCAATTTTTAGTCCATTTGTCCTCTTGTAAACCCCCCATCCGTGGACATACTGTATATGGTTTTAAAAAAATTTGCAATATTCCATACTTTCGCCTTATAGGTAGCTACATCAGTTAAACAGTTTTTATAAACATAATAGTACATTATTCATTAACTTTTAGACAGCTATTATTATTAGCCGAGCGTCGAGTTTAAATGACAAGGTCTCGAGCGACGAAGGATTTAAGATGCGTTGTCTATTAGCTGTCTAAACCGTGGTTAATATATATTTTTTTTCAATACTAACACATTTCTAAGACACTTATTTATACAGTAGGTATTAATAATATAATTTTAAAAAAAATTATATCCAAATACCTATCATTAAGTAAGTTAAAGTATAAAATACACTGGAACCTCGTACATGCACAGCGACGGCTGGCAAAAAAGACGGAGACTGGTGAAAAGCACTACCTACCGTGTTGTGTATTATATTGTTTCTACTCCGGTTGTTCTATATCAAACTTTTTTTTAGTTGGATTCAAACAAAAGAAATGTTTTATTTTTAATATACATTTCAGGTAATTTAAGTTAGATACCCTGCACAGTACATATATGATGTATTTAAAGTTGCTATGGAATTAATTTAATTTGAATGAACATTTTTCAGTGTCAGAGATTTGTCAGAAAAACGGTAAAATGGATATCATGTACTCAATAGAACGCAAAAATCTGTCTTTTTATATTAAATTATTTTTATTAAAAGTTGCGTTCTCACTAGTCAGAACAACAACATGTTTCCTTTTAAATACAAAAAGCTTTTGTTCCCAAAATAAATATGATAATAAAAGCAAACTTACCAAACTATTTTAAGCGAACCGTTATCTTAAGAAAATAACCAATGCCCAAGTTATTCTAAAGATTCGTTATGTCATAAAGTTTATTTTTCTATATCTTACAAGCGGGTTGATAGAAAAAACCCAACCATAATAATAAATATTACAATATTTAGTAGATCACGTTTTGTCAAAGTTAACATAACTTACTAAAACTTAAAATAACCCACAGATGGGAATAATAAACTGTTATATAGTGAGACCACCATGTATTAACTTGAGATGGATCACTATGTATATTAGGTTTATAATTAATTAAATTAGAAATAAGCAAATTTTAAGTAGGTTACAAAATAAATTGATCAATGACCCGAGGATAGAAGTAAAAGAGTAGACTAAGTTAGATTGTAGATTGGGGACAGGAATTTATATTAAGGGTTAAAAAATAAAGAACTATATATATTTTAAAATGGTTGCCTAATTTCCCATGTAGTAAGGAACTATGGAATACGAGAAGAAATAATAAATTTATTACAAAACAAGAGACGGTGGTTTCTTATCAGATAATATGAATCATATATTGGGGGAAAAAATGGAAAATATAATTAACAACGAAAATGGACCTTGTATCTTGACCGTTCAAATATTTGGATAAGTCGGATGAGATTTATTCTTTATTTTCCCTGTATCAGCTTAAAAAGGTTTTTCTTTAAGTAAGTCTGATTGTTGTACTTTAAATCTAAGGTTATTTAGGAATGTTATTTATTAAGACCGTTTCAACGGTTATTTTATAGGTATACTATGTATTGTTTATCTATATACATGATTTTTAAGTTGAAATGTCCATAAAGAGAAAAAAAAATTTAATTAAATATCAAAAGTGGATAACTAGAGTCACCTAACGGTCATGTCTACGGGCATATGTTTGTTTTGCCCAGTTTTATAACCTAAGTCAGAGTTTTAGAGAGAAATGACCTCTGATTGGTTGCATAGAATAAATTATATACCCTGTAAGACGTGGTACCGAAACGTGATATTGATTTTATTACAGTCTATAGGTTCAAATATCTAAATATTTGAAGTAACATAATTTAAGGGGGTGTGTTTAAAAGTTAGATACTTAATCAGGGAGATTCACAATTTAGTTCCTAAAGTTCTATTGTCGGGTTCGGTTGACCAAGTATCGAAGATGCTATTTTCGGGAGTAGTCGAGCGGGTTTTAAGGGACTATATTTTAGGGTGTAGACGAGCAAATTTTTAAATTTCTATTTTCGGGTCAAGTGGACTAAGCTTTTAAAGTATATATTTTCGGACATAATTCTCTTTTTAAGATACCTCTTGTGTAGGGAATCCTTTGTTTCTTAAAATTGTAAAGTGAAATTGTGAGCCTAAGTGTGATTGTTGTATTTACCTATAATCTTCAGGGTTTAGTGTTTTTCATAAGACTTTTAAGTTTTCGGGGATTATCATAAATTAATCTTTGGGTGATTAAATTACAGGGTTGTATTGATTTAAAAATATTAATTTTATCTTTTCAAAGAGTTTTAAACATCAAATGGGTAATTTTCTGAATAGTACAGTAAACGCATGTCAATACAAAAATTTCTCTTTATCAGTTAGCATATACATATTTTGTATTAGTTTTATAGTCTTTCTTTTCGTGTTCAGTAACTTTTCTTTCTACCTTTCTTTATCATGTTGTTAATAGATTTATAAAATTTTGTTTAAACTTGGTATTGTTTTATTGTAACAATCAATATAAAGGGTTTCATTAACAAAGGTTGAACGGTTCGCGCCCGCGCCATAAAGACGCGTCGCTGCGTCGTTACTGTTAACATCATCACCTGGACCGTATTGCTGAGATAAGAATGACATCCTTACTGATTGGTCGACATGGGTAAGTCGTTTGGTATTAACAGTAGATACAACTAACAGAGCAAAACGACCTTGACGTTATCATGGAAAACTCCATTATCTCCAAGAGTGCTCTTGCTATAAAATTGTCTTAGTTATTTATACTCGTGATTCTAAACTTATGTGAAGGGGCAGGTCTGGTATTCTCGGCCAGAAATGCTACCAGTGATAATGAATAATGTTTACTATAGTCAGAACGCTACCAAGTGTATTATTTGTAATTAACTAGTAATTAGTGATATACCAGATCAATCCTATCACAATCAGTGCAGCCGCATAGGCTACCTGCGTAGCTCCATTTCCGAAAAAGGCAAAAAAAATATACGAAATCGCCTACAAGAATTTCCAAATTTGCATTTTTTAAATAATTATTGCAATTTCTTTTTCTTTTATGACTTCTTACTTCCCCGTAATTCCCCTATTGAAGTAAAACGTAATTACATCCCCCAAATCAGTGTCAGTAAGGAGTCCCTATCAAGTAGGGAGGAGAAAAAACTTGTTTTATCTACCACACAATATCCCTCAAATAGCAAAGCAAAAGTTTCCAGCGCAATTTTTAGAAAAAAAAAATTTTAAATTATTAACTAAGGTTTTATTAAAATTCTTTTATAATATACAGTGCATTTTTTGTTCATTTCTTTTACGCCGAAACATGGGATTTGTATGGCAATTTTTTCACTACATGTTATCTTTTGTTTTACTAAAAGTTTTGGGCACAAAATCGACCGGTGGTTTAGGGTCTTCAAATCATGTTGAACGTATTTTTCCCAGTAATCCAGTACCAATTTCAGGAAAAATTGTAATTTTTTGAGGATGAATTACATTCAGCATAATGGTGTACCACTCCACAGCGCAACAACTAAATACCACTTGAGATGCATACTAGTTGAAACGTTGTTACTCAAAACAAATAAAGACAATGCAAGTCCAAAACATTTTTATCATTCAAGAAACATCATTGTCTCGAACCTTTCAACAATGCTTACCATTATCTTTTAAATTAGCTGCCTACTTTTCATTTACATCGGAAATTGCACTAGACATCATAGACGCAGGAAAATGGATTCCATTTACTTCTACATTAATCTATCTGGGTCTGAAAAGCGTCCTTAGCGGTTGCACTTTGTGCCCATTTAAATTTTATTTTAAAAGTACGGCCAGATTAAGCAAATATTCCGATGAAATATTCCTTTTACATTTGTGCTGCTTAGATTTATGAAAGAATACCTACATTTGATTTTTCTTTCACTACTAAAAGGATGGAATATTAAATTACTATTTTTTTTTTATTTCTTATTTTAATTTTACAAATAATAAGCGTCTTTAGAGTAATTGTTGATATTGATTTCATATTTAACAGTTTAACAACATTTTGTATTTTTTTTTTATTACTTATACTTACTAGAATAAAAATGTGTGTACAAATCGCTAGCAGAAATTCCTGAGGTTAAAATATGAGCATCTCACTCAATTTACCTGAGCCCAAAATACTAGGGTTACATTATTATTATTTTTTTAACCAAACTCTTATATTTATTTTAATAAAAGCATGATTTGCACCAAATTTAATACTTAGGGTTGTATTAGGATAACGATTGTTGGTCTTGTGCCTCGCCATAAGCACCCCTACCTTTTTAACCCTATGTTTCATAATTCGCTTTACAGTTCAGGATTTTTGGTACAGCCAGAACCTGACCGGGTTTCTTTTTCCCGGCTTTACAAGGAAAGTTGGTGACTATTTTTATTTTGACTGTGAGGAACTCATCGCAATTTCAATGTAACTTTACGGATAACGACACCGACAGCACTAATTATGTAACTCTTTTGTGTCGCTTCGAGCACCCGTTTCTAAGATAATCGAATTTCAATAATTTATTGGCTACCCACTACAACTCATCGCAGCAGATGAACAAAGATTTCAATTCAAGGGCGGGTCCAGGAGGGGGGTCATGGGGATCATGACCCCCCCCCTGGGCGGTTTACATTTCAACATACGTAAAAACTATTGTGGAGTCAAAAAGAGTGAGTTCATAACCCAGTGCACATTTTTTTCTACAAATTGAAAACACTGTTATTTTACGGCGTCGTGCGAAACCAAAACAATACAGTACATAAAAATAAAAAATACCACAAATTAAAAGGAAAAGAAACTCGTTACCTACTCATTTTCATTGTAAAAGGAACTTCATTATTAAGATTATAATTTAGGATTATCTATGTACTAATAAAATCTCTAGTTTTGTATATTTCACGAGTTGGCTCTCTAAACCTACGTTCCTTTTTCATTAAAAACTCGGCGACTGCCGGTCTTGGATCAAAATGGGCTGTGCCAACTCCATTCAACGACACTACGAGGCGATCATTCATTGTATCTTTATTTAATGAAATTCTTCCTTGGGTTTTTAATTTGTTGTAATGGGAAATAATGCTCTCAGTAGTCATTGAATTACTTATTAGCAATAACGAGACTAAAAGCTTTTGTAATATATCCTTAGTGCAAACTATAAGTTTTCTTAATTTATTAGCAAGTCTGGTGCCTTCATCGGGAGTATCAATGTCTGAAATATCTTTAATTAAAGGCCAGCAATCACACACGGATGTCGCAAAATTGGACCCTTCCTCCGAACCGAAGAGATTCTCAACTAATGGTCGGCCTGCGGATATCATTTCAGCTTCGGCACAAATAAGGTTTATCATATTTTTAATTGTTTCATCTTCTTCCTCTAAAAACCTCTAAAAAATTTCGCCTGCGGCGCTATTTGCAGAGTTAATTTCTGGATCCGCCCTTGAATTTCATGGACCAGTCCTAAGCCTCCATAAGTATGAAGGGGATCTGGTTGACTTGTGAGTACGAAACCTTCACTGACTGACTAGGCGGCAACCTTTTCTTCAGTACAGATCTCATTTGGTAAAAAAATAAACTAACGGACTACCAATATGGCTATACAGAGGTAGAAAAAGGAAATAAGAAAAAGCGCCGCAGATGGAATTTTTTTGGGACCACGCCCACATTTTGTCAAGAATGCACTCTAAAGTAATTTCATCGTAAATTAAATTAGTTAGCTATTTAGGAGGAACTCCATATAGGCTTTTACAATCTTACCTGACAAATAGATTACAAAAAGTATGTATCCAGGATGTCTATAGCAATACTGAAACCATAGAATATGGCGTTTCTCAAGGAACAGCACTTGGCCTGTTGTTATTTAATATTTATCTACACGATTTATATAATATACTAAAGAATGGTGATATAGTGAGTTTTCCTGATGATACTGCATTTTTTTTAAGGCACAACTTGGTATAATCTAAAAACAAAAGTCGAACAAGAACTTTGCATTCTTTTTAAATTTCTCAACAACAAATGTCTAACAGTGAATTTTGCCAAAACTCACTATGTCCCATTTGCAATAAACAAACAATTTTTACCACAGTGTACGGCGCTAAATGTTGGGGAACAGGTATGCGGGTAGAGATTACCGACATTTTATGACAACAATTTTATTTTTCACCGTAGACTAATAAAAACAAACAATTTAAAATAATTGTTGCACTTTTAAATACTTACCGTGCGAGCAAAAATTATTTGCATCAAAGAGGGCCTTGCATCTAAGGATGTAATGCTGCAAAACATTCATGGTTGAAACGCCAACAAATTGTATAAGACGCATGTCCCAAAAAGTTGGAAGATCTTATGGAACATGCAGAACTATTCTTAAGAAGCAGCTAAATTTATTTCCTTATAAAGTGCAAGTATTCCAAGAAATACAAGCCGCAGATTTTGAAAGACGCAGGAATTACTTTCAATGGTTTACCCAAAATTTATTGGAAAGAAATGATTTATTAGACCTGACATTTTTTCGGATGAAGTCTGGTCCCAATTCTCCGGTTATGTGAATTCTCAGAATACACGCATGTGGAGTAGTGAAAATCCCCATTTTTTTATATAGAGTCCACATTGCACCCTCAAAAAATTAGTATCTGGTTAGCTGTTTCCCTAAGAAGAATTGTTGGTCCTAATTTTTTTCATGATACAGTTACAGCACAGCGGTATAGAGACAATATTTTGAATCCAGTTGTGGAGCAATTACTTGACGACGAACTACGTTTCGGATATTTTCAACAGGACGGTGCAACCGCCCATACAGCCGCCGAAACTATTAACCTCTTACGCAATTTTTTGACGACAGATTGATCAGTTTTCGATCGACATTGAATTCCCACCAGATCACCTTATTTAACGGTTATGGATTACTTCGTTTTTCCTTATTTAAAGAACACTATTTGTAAAACACCAGTTGTAAATTTAGAACAATTACAAGAAAGGATTATCCAAGAATGTGGTAACATTTCTCCAGAGATGCTGGTCAACACTTTCGAAAATATGAAGAGACGTGTGAATTTATGCTTGGAGCATGGCGGTGGCCAATTTCAGCAATTTATGTAATTATTTTTCTTTTTCTCAGTTTGTTAATTTTGTAAACAACAAAAATAAATTTGTATTTGTCTACTTATTTTGTTACTCATTAGTTTGGCATATCATGTCATAATATGAATTTGACAAAATTTTAACCTAGATTTGGTTAGATATATAGTCCCCCTATCATTTTGATCTAAACCAAGCTCTACGTTTTTTAATCCAAGCCCTCTTTGATGCAAATAATTTTTGCTCGCACGGTACATTACGAACGTATTTGCTTATTTGCTGCTATGGAGGGGCACTGCAGCGAGAGTAGAATGTGAATTGCGCTCAAACAGAAGTTGGCAACGATGAATCTTTTTCGATTTCTTTTTAATTCGTGTAAAGTCCATTTTGTATCCTTTCGTTACATTAAAAGTCGCCCTGTAACTTCATACTTGCCAGTACACTACATATTATATAAATTTTGTTATATTTATTTTTAAATTAATCGAGTTTATCCATGATTTCGAAGAGGGAGGGGCTATAAATATATAATGGGCATAAACAAAAAATACAACAAATAAGACGCCAATGGCACAAACAAACCCAACGACTATAATACCGTGCGAGCAAACATTATTTGCATCAAAGCTTGGTTTAGATCACAATGATATGGGGACGATATATCTAACCAAACCTAGGTTAACATTGTGTTAAAATTTTGTCAAATTCATATTATGACATGATATGCCAAACTAATGAGTAATAAAATAAGTAGACAAATACAAATTTGTTTTTGTTGTTCACAAAATTAACAAACTAAGAATAATTAACAGAAAGAAAAGAAAAAATCTTAACATAGTATGAAACAAAGTCGCTGTCGCCCGTCTGTCCCCTTATGTGCGTAAATCTTTAAAACTACGCAACGGATTTTGAAGCGGTTTTTTAAAATAGATAGAGTTATTCAAGGGGAAGGTTTTTATGTAAAACTAGCGACCCGCCCCGGCTTCGCACGGGTGCAATTTCAGAAAGTGGCATGCCGGGTACTAATATATCGGGTTTGTTCGGGTTTGTATTTATACCAGCGGGTTGCAACGCATGCCGGGTACACGCTAGTAATTACATAAATTGCTGAAATTGGCCATCGCCATGCTCCAAGCATAAATTCACACGTCTCTTCATATTTTTGAAAGTGTTGACCAGCATCTCTGGACAAATGTTACAACATTCTTGCATAATCCTTTCTTGTAATTGTTCTAAATTTGCAACTGGTGTTTTAAAAATACTGTTTTTTAAATGAGGCAAAACGAAGTAATCCATAACCGTTAAACAAGGTGATCTAGGTGGGAATTCAATATCTGATCCAAAACTTATCAATCTGTCGTCGAAAAAATTGCGTAAGTAGTTAATAGTTTCGGCGACTGAATGGGCGGTTGCACCGTCCTGTTGAAAATATTTAGAACGTAGTTCATCGTCAAGTAATTGCTCCATAAATGAAATCAAAATATGGTCTCTATACTGCTGTGCTGTAACAGTGTCATGGAAAAAAATAGGACCAACAATTCTTCTTCGGGAAACAGCTAACCAGACACCAATTTTTTGAGGGTGCAATGTGAACTCGACAAAATAATGGGGATTTTCACTACTCCACATGCGTGTATTCTAAGAATTCACATAACCGGAGAGGTGGAACCAGGGTTCATCCGAAATAATTGTCAGTTCTAATAAATCATTTCTTTCCAATAAATTTTGAAACCATTAAGAAAAATTCCTGCGTCTTTCAAAATCGGTGGCTTGTATTTCTTGGAATACTTGCACTTTATAAGGAAATAAATTTAGCTGCTTCTTAAGAATAGTCCTGCTTGTTCCATAAGATCTTCCCACTTCTTGGGACAGGCGTCTTATACAATTTGTTGGCGTATTTTGCTTTATTTTACGAACGTTTGCAACAGGTTCTTCTGTTCTTACAGAGGGTCTTCCTGCTCCTTTTTGTGTTGTATAGAACCTGTTTCCCTAAACACAGCCGCGGTTCTTTTCAGGCAATGATAAAAATCCCCAGCAATAAAAGCAACGTTAGGAAAATCTTCGTGAAAATCGTCCATGCACAAACCCGGATAGTATTGTCACTTACCATTTACTCTAACCCCGTTTCGAAAATACGCTTCAACCATGATTGTTTTGTGCTGTTCCGTAAAGCCCATTGTGTGAATTGTTCAAGAAATTGGAAAAGTTAGCGATGAATCAAATTACTTGTAACGACTGTCAAAGATGAGGGAATAACTGATTGATTGTTCATTCAAGTAGTTACTGACACCCAACAGGTATTAAGTTCTACGGCTAAGCATTACGTCCTTAGATGCAAGTACCTCTTTGATGCAACTAATTTTTGCTCGCACGGTAGAAGGCCGGAATAAAAAATAATGCTGATAAACATTCATGGAGCCGTAATTGGAAAAGTATTTAACAAAAATTAAATGGCTTAGTGGGCAAACTATCTTTACCATTCTTTCTGAGAGGAACTCGTTAATCTGTTACTTCGAAAAGTTTTCGCGGCAACATGCCATGCATTTTAATTTAAAAAGTTTAATCTACATTAGACACTGTACCTTACATGATGTAAATTGGCTTTAAAGGCAATTGATGTTTAAATGCTTTACGTGCTTAAATTTTGTAAACTTTAAAAAGTATATTCGCGAGGTTTTATAGTATTTAAAACAGATTAAAGTAACTATAGTCCGCGGCACGAATCGTGAACAGAAGAAAAAATGTGGTTGGGTACATATAGGGTAAACCCGGTAGAGATGGCGCAGCGGGTTAGATGGCGCAGTGCCAATATTTCCCTAAACAAAATAATATCCGGCAACGTGGCTATCGCTACAGAACTTCATTTGCAAATAAACGTCTATGCCGTTCACCTCGCGCCCATCATTTGGAGTTAAGGTATTTTAATTTTCCTTTATATATTTCAGCATGTCCTTTTTTTTTCTAGATAATAAGTAATCTAATTATTTGGGTGTTAAACTAGCCAAAGTTTTTACTAGTTGTAACATTGTCGCTTTGAAATGAGCATATAGTTTGTTTTCTAACCTTAAAATCATTCACATTGTTATTTGTTCCCGAGCACGATACCGAGCCATCTCACCAAATGCAAGTTGGGTTAGATGGCGTGCGCCGTATCACCCTATGTTCTCACCCAATCTATTAGATGAAACTGCTAAAATAATTAGCTTGAAGCCTATCAAATTAACTTTTTATTTTTTATAGATGCCCACTATGTGGCACGAGACAAAATTTGAATATATTTTTTTTTTATATTTTGTGAGCGCCATCTCACCCAGAGATGGAATTTTCTCTTATTTTGAAAAAAAAAGAGAACCATGTCTTATTTAGTTGAATTAAATAAAATTTTTCCTATCCTCTACTTTTATTTTTCCCAAAAAAATTGTTTTTTTTACATTATGTGTTTACGCCATCTCACCCATACCCATGGGGTGAGATGGTTTTTTTCTGTTTTTTTTTTTAAATACAATTTATGGTCATTAAAATTAAATTAAGTTTTGTTTTTTGTATCCTCTACTTTTATTTTACTCAGTATAATCATATAAAAAATAATTCCTACCTAAAAATTGTAAATCTTATTTTTTATGCGACTTTGAAAAAACGTGCGCCATCTCTACCGGGTTTACCCTATTCTTGCTCTCATTGTAATACTTCATTTATTAATATTTGATTTAGATAAGTAGTTAGGTATTTTGTCTGTATATTATATACGTAGATCGTATATTTTCTTTTTAACACGCTTTTATTAGCTTCACCTGTATGTTTGTTTGTCCGGAACCGACTTCTTTGAACCCAATTTTGACTCACTTTAAACGGTTAGATTTAATTTAAATTTTGTTGACTTATCAACAATCACTGACAATACAATAATCTACACGCAAAAAATTGTCCTGTCAAAGTTTGACAGATGTCAATATGTCAAATCATTTAAAAAAAATTATATTAAAAAAATACTATAATCATTTAAAAAAATATATATTAAAAAAAGGGGATATGTATATTGACGGTGGAAAGGTGAAAAAAATACGCAAAAAATTCTCTTGTCAAAATTTGACACCTGTCAATACATCAGAATTATTACAATAACCGATTGTAATGAAACAAACGTGGGGTCGTATAGATGTCGTAGGCTGATAGTGAAATCCGTCATTTCATGAAATGCCTAGTTACTTCATGAAGCGTCGGCAGATTGTGTAAAAACATGAAATTACACGATCTGCCGCGTCACTTCATGAAGATACCTTGACGTTTCGGCGTATTATGTATAACACAATCTGCCTAATTTTAAATATCGTCACTTCATGTAGTACCTAACGATGTCATGTCAGTCGGCAGATTGAGTAATTCCGTCTAAAAGGTATATTGGCCACTGGTTTGTTCGTTGTTCCCCAGAGCATTTTTTTTTAATTAAATTTTTTCAACTAATATTAGTTTATAAAAATAAAAAAAAATACTCTGACAAACCCGAACAAACCAGTTGCCAATATACCTTTTAGACGGAATTACACAATATTCCTTGTTTTTGTGGCATTTTATGAAGTGACGATATTTAAAATTAGGCAGATTTTGTTATACATAATACGCCGAAACGTCAAGGTCTCTTCATGAAGTGACGCGGCAGATCGTGTAATTTCATGTTTTTACAAAATCTGCCGACGCTTCATGAAGTGACTAGGCTTTTCATGAAATGACGGATTTCACTATCAGCCTACGACATAGATATTGTCGCTAAGAATAGAGAAAAATTAAAAAAAAATTCTACCCGTCAAAATAAAATTTTGACAAATTTTTTTGAAAATTTTTGTCGTTTGTTCGGGTTTGTTCGGATTTGTATGGATATTTGTTTGTAACCGACTTCTTTGAACCCGATTTTGACCCACTTTAAACGGTTCGATTTAATTTAAATTTTGTGGACTTGCAAGCACCGCTGACAATACAATAATTTACTAATCTAGCTCAATCTATTAAAAAAAAATTTTTTTAACAATAACTCAACTAAAAAATGAAAAATAAATATAGTTTAGAAAAATTAAAAAACACGCTTTAATTAATCAAACTAAAAAGCGGAAAATAAATAAAGTTTAAAATAATTCTTGAAATTCTCAATATAGGCAGAAAATAAAAATTAACAATAAACATTAGTATTATTGTGAAAAAAGTATGTGTCGCTTTGTGCTATATTTTTCGTATATCGAGCACCTCACGCATTTTTCACAATAATACTAATGTTAATTGTTCATTATTATTTTCTGCCTATATTAAGAATTTCAAGAATTATTTTAAACTATATTTATTTTCCTCTTTTTTTAAATTAATTATTTGAGTATAGTTTCTGTAGTTTCGAATAAATCTAGAGAAAGTGGTTTCTTGGCCCCTATTTGGGAGCCACTGCTCCTACCTCTGGATCATTCTCCTTTGTTAAGACACCATGATCAAAAAAGTTCTTTACAAGGTGGTGGTGCGGTTGCCAGGGTTTTCAGCCCTTACTCTACTGTAAAATTTCAATTTTTAAGTTTTAAGAGGAAACACTAGTGACACAATTGACATTTAATTTTCTTATCAGCACCGCAATATTTCGTTTTTTCCAAAAAGCGGCTAAATACCCATCTTTGGGTAGCACTTACATACAGTTCAAAGTTAAAAATAATTTAATTGATCAATTAATAAAAGCAAAAAACAAAATTTTGGTTAAATTTCCCATATTTCTTTTTCTACTCTTTTATTAATCTTTAAATACAACATTTTTTAACATAAATTTTCAGGCAGTTATACTCCCAATATGGGTATTTGGTCGATGTTAGGATAAAATGAAGAAATAACGAAATATTGATCAGAAAACGTAATGGCGAATGCGTCACTAGCGTTTGCTCCTTAGAAAAGGTATTGATGATAAACTAAAACTTTTAATAGTATCATTAATCTGTTACTTTACGCGGTTCTGCACTGTGCATTTTAATTTTAAAAGTTTAATCTAAATTAGACATCAGTGCAACACACACGATGTAAATCTACTGTAGAGGAGAATTGATGTTTAACAGCTTTACGTGCCTAAATTTTGTTAAGTTTAAAGGCTGCTTTCGCGAGACTTTATTGCCCCCAAAGAATAATATACCATATTTAATTGAATTCCTTTTATAGTTTGGATAAGGAAATATATTCTATGGTTTTAAATATTAGGAGAGTGATTTATTATCATTTTACTTTAATGTCGGCCTAGATTTACTGTTAAAAGCGCATGTTAAATAACAAATGTAAGAAGTTCGTTTAATAGGATTTTTTTTTTACTCAGCCAAACATTTTCAGATACATTTTGGTAAATGTATCGAATCCTATGTTTCTGTTTCCGACACAAAAAGGGAACTATTGGCTACAAATTTGGAAACTTTTTCAAAACGTACAACGTACACATTTTTGGCGTTATTGCACGTGTTTCCGAGTGGTTGGTACTAGCTGTGACTTTAGCTGCTTCGACGCATAATCGAAACTTTTATGGAAAATGTGTCGAAAATGTTTCGAAACTATATCAAATGTCTTAAAGAGCGCTATTTGAAGATGTCAAAACAGATACAATAAGAAAACCAATGATTCGAATTACCTGCCGGTTGTGAAATAGAAGAAAAACAATATAAAGACGAAATAATTTCGCAAATATGCATTTGTCACAAGTGTATTTTCTATAAGTTATGATTTATTTTACTTAGTTATTCCAAAAGAGAAACAAAAAGCATTGACAAATGAAATTGTATCATGTAATTTAGTAATTTAGCTCTATATTTTTAACGCGCTCTCAATTTATTTGCATTTACAAAAAAATAATATTTTGCGAAAAAATAAAATTGAAAATATTTTCAAAACTTTACTTATTTCTTTTTTAAATTGAATTGGCTAGTAAAATGGTAAAAGATGCAGGAATTTAACTAACAACAGCTTTAACAAGATAAAAGTTTATTTGTCAAAATGGCCTCCGGAACGCGAGATATTATTCTGGAGTAGTAGTAACAATATTTATTTAGCAATGTGCTACAATTTAACAAATTTTATAAAATATTTAAACTAATTTAACAATATCATCTTTAAAGTATTAAAAAAAAAAAAAAAAAAATTCAAAATTTTATCAGTCACTATTTTGTTTCTTAAATAAATAATTTTTCAATGATTTTTTTTAAATTTTTTAAAGAGCTCTGTGATTTAATTGAAATATTCAAGTTATTATATTCACTTAATCCTTTATAGAAAACCGATTTGTATGTCAAATGTTTTGATACCCTACCTAGACAAAAATCTTTAATATACCTGGTTGAATAGTTATGATTTTCAAAATTTTGAGTTATAAAATCTTTTAAATGAGAAGGCAGTAAGTTATGTTGTATTTTAAAAATAAAAGTACAAATCAAAAGAAATATTAAATTTTTAACATTTAACAACTGAAGTTTCTCTAACATTCAATTTATTTTCGTATATTTATCCACATTTAAAATTATACGCATGACTTTATTTTGCAAAACTTGGAGTCTATTAAAGACCCCATCATTTCCTGTGTATAAAATAGTTGAACAATATAAAAAATGAGGTAAAATTATAGTGTTATAAATTGTTTTTCGTGAAAATAAACTTAAATTTTGACTAATTCTTTTTAAATAATTAATTTTTTTTCTATACAGGGTGTTACAAATTCGAGGCTAAGTACAGGGATCTCCGAAACTACGAGAGATACAAAGTCGGTTAAATCGGGGCAAAGTTCCGCAATATGGAGCTCAAGAAAATGCCGCTATAAAAATTTCAAAGTTCCGACTACCTTCGGAGATATCCGAAAATAAACGAAAATTAGCAAATTCGTTTTTATTTTTTCCTGATTACATTTGTTGAAATAATTTCAAACAAATGTCACATATCCATTGCCACTTTTTCTCCTCTACAAGATGACATAATTAGTTTTTAATTCCGACGTTTCGTTGGCGGGCCACCATCATCAACTTCATTTTTTTAAATACGGACCTGGAATTTAAATTGCGTATTTTTGATCCTCATACCTCTGAAACCTAATATTTGATGTCTTCTAAATGTCATGCAGACGTTTCGTGTCCCAAAAATGCATCAGCAAGGTTTTTGGATTTAAAAAAATTCTACCCTAGTGAAAGTCAGAACAAAAACAAATTCCTATTAGACAAACTTACTTTAATACGGGATTAACGAAATTACAAATATTGCTGAGGTGTATTCATACACTGACTGAATAATTTTGGCGTTGAACCATATTTATCTTTTACCATTATTAAATTCCAACCTTTGAAACAGCAAGTATGTGTAAAATAAATAAGAGTGCCATGAAAAATTAAAAACTAATGACATTTGGGGCACTGCGGTGATAACGTTTGTGGATTTTTTATTTTAATGCCACAAAATGCCATTCTCCAACCAAGAAAAAAGTGATATGCTTCGCATTTACTTTTTATGCCAAAGAAATTGTTATAGATCCACTCAGATGTATTTTGAGCAATATCCGGAAAAACCTCAACCACACTACACATACTTTAAAAGGTTGGAGTTTAATTTGAAGGAATATGGGTCATTTATAAAACCACGAAAGAAATATGGTAATAAATTCGAAAATGGGGAAATTGATACAGTTCTAAACCAGGTTAGTATTTTTTATAAATTATGATAATATATGCTTTTTAATAAATGCTGTCTATTGTATCTACAGGTAAACCAAAACCCTTCTGTGTCCACCAGACAAATTAAGTCGGAAGCAAACTTGCACTCTTTACACCATGTTAAATGTTGGCGAATATTAAAATCAAATGACTTCAAGCCCTTCAAAATTCATATTTCTCAAACATTACATCCTGGAGATGCCGAGAGAAGAGTTACTTTTTGCCAATGGATGAGAGATCAGGCTACAATAATTCCGAATTTTTTAAATCGCATTATCTGGACGGACGAGTCAAAATTCACAAATTGTGGTTTATTTAATAGAAATAACGAACATGTTTGGGCTGTAGAGAACCCAAGAGAAAATAGAGAACTTCGTCCTCAAATCAGGTTTTCCATTAATGTTTGGGCAGGATTGTGTGGGGACAAAATCTTGGGTCCATTTTTATATGACCATAATTTAAACGCAGATATGTATCTTAATTTTTTAAATAACCAATTTGAAGATTTTTTAATGGATGTCCCGTTGGCAACCCTTCCACATCTCTGGTTTCAACATGACGGTGCACCTCCCCATAATGGTCGATATGTGTGTGCATATTTACATCGAAATTTCCCAGAAAAGTGGATAGGAAACCGAGGTGTGGTAGAGTGGCCAGCGAGATCGCCCGATCTGACACCCCTAGATTTTTTTCTATGGGGTGCAATAAAAAATAAAGTATATAAAAATGGACCTGTTGAAAACTTGGCGGAGTTACGTCAAAAAATTTTAACTTCATGCCGATCTTTACGCAAAAGATCAATTTTAAGGGCAGTAAGAAAAGTAAATACCAAAGCATTAAAGTGTTTAAACGTAAACGGCAATCTGTTCGAACATTTGAGATAAGTTTGAAGGATATTCTCACCTTTTCTTAATTTTGTTATGATATTACCAGTGCGTTAATCCTGTTTTAATGTGGTTATTTAAGTAAGTTTATCTAATATGAATTTGTTTTTGTTCTGTTTCCTTTACCCATAATTTATTACATTTATTATTATTAAATAAGTGTTTTAAAGACAAAAATATTTTAATTTTCTCTTATACACCTCATCTGCTCAATTTCAAATGAATACTGGTATTTTCACTAGGGTAGAATTTTTTTTTAAATCCAAAAACCTTGCTGATGCATTTTTGGGACACGAAACGTCTGCATGACATTTAGAAGACATCAAATATTAGGTTTCAGAGGTATGAGGATCAAAAATACGCAATTTAAATTCCAGGTCCGTATTTAAAAAAATGAAGTTGATGATGGTGGCCCGCCAACGAAACGTCGGAATTAAAAACTAATTATGTCTTCTTGTAGAGGAGAAAAAGTGGCAATGGATATGTGACATTTGTTTGAAATTATTTCAACAAATGTAATCAGGAAAAAATAAAAACGAATTTGCTAATTTTCGTTTATTTTCGGATATCTCCGAAGGTAGTCGGAACTTTGAAATTTTTATAGCGGCATTTTCTTGAGCTCCATATTGCGGAACTTTGCCCCCATTTAACCGACTTTGTATCTCTCGTAGTTTCGGAGATCCCTGTACTTAGCCTCGAATTTGTAACACCCTGTATATATACCAGATTTTCAAAATGTAATTCAAATTTTAACTTAGAATCTAAAATTACTCCCAAATATTTAAAAGAGTGTATAATTCCTAATTTTTCATCATCATTAAAAATATTTATATCTGTATTAATCACGTTATTTCCAATAATTAATTTCCATAAATTTTGATTTAGAAACATTTAACTTTAATTTATTTACCTTTAACCAGTTTGATATAGTTTTTAATTCAAAATTTAAAATTTCTATACAATCAAGAATATTTTTACCCTTTATTATAATAAGGTATCATCAGCAAACATTTGAATAAAACTTTGTTTTAAAACATTTGGCATATCATTTATATAAAGAATAAATAATAATGGGCCTAAAATGCTACCTTGTGGTACCCCTATATTATTATATTCCTTTTTAAAAAAAATATTATCAATTTTTGTTTTTTGCTGCCTATTACTTAAATAATTTTGAAACCATTTATAAACAACTCCCCTTAATCCATACTGATATAATTTTTTTAATAATTTATCCCTATCAATTCTTTCGAATGCACTTTTAAAATCCCAAAATACTGCCAATACAACTTCATTTTTGTCAACGCTTCGCTTCCAATTTTCAATTACAGACTGGATTGCCGTTTCTGTTGAATATCCTTTTCTAAAACCTCCTTGCACATTTACCAAAATAATATTAAATAAATTCGAGTATCTGTTCATAAACTGTCATTTCTAATAATTTTTCAATATCCCATAATATATTTATTGGCCTCATTTCACAGCTTTTTTTTGTATTTTTAATTTTTGAAACTGGTGTTATAATACAACATTTTAGATCTTCAGGTATTTCTCCATATTTTAGGCAGTTATTGATTAATCTTAATATAATTTCACCTGTGCTTGTAAAAGTTTCTTTCATTACTGTTTTTGATAAAATTTCACTATAATTATTGTTTGATTTGAGTTTGTTAATTTAAAATTTTAATTCTTTTAATAAAACTTCTCGAAATTCTTCAATGATATTGGAACATGTAGCAATTTTAGGACATAATATTTCATTTCCAACCTCGATATCATCAACTATTTCTTTAATACTATTAACGTAATAATTATTCCTATTTTCAGCAATACAATACGGATTTGTTTCTTTTCTGCCGTTAAATATCATTTCCTTTATTTCACTTTTTGTAGTCGGCTTGACAAAATTCTTTAAAGTTTTCCAAATTCTTTTCGGATCATATTTATTTCTATCTATTTGTTCATCATAATATTTTTCTTTTTCTTTTCTTAAAACACTGACACAACAGTTTCTTAATTTTTTGTACTCGTCCCAATCATTAGAACTTTTGGTAATAATAAATTTTTTAGAAATATTGTCATGTTTTTTCTTCGCTTCCATAATAATTTTGTTAAACCATGGTGTCGGATGATTTCTATCGGTGACTATCTTTGATACTACAATTTTGTTAATAGACTTTTCAACATTACATATTATATTGCCAAATAAAACATTTACATTTAAACTATTATAATTCCAGACACTTGATAAAAGTTCATTTGACAATTTTTTGTAGTCAGCAAACTTCATAATTTTACTTTTCTCTCTGTTTTCTAAAAACTTTTCAATATTTACATAAATCCAATCGTGATCACTAATTTTCGGCTCCTGTGTCAAGACACAATTTCTAGTATTGGGTTTCTATAATGTTTCGTATATTATGTAGTTATAATTAATCGATATATTATCGAAACAAAAACACTGTTTAGATAATGTATCGAAAATAATGCGAAACAAACTTAGCTAAAGTAAAATCGTCTTACATAACCTAAAACAACAATAACCCATAGGAATATTTTTATATTTAAATGATGTAAAATGGTTGATAAGGTGATGTTATTAAGTATATCAATAACATTACTACAGTATGCTATCGTATTTTTCGGATGCAAAGCGATTTTTAAATAAATTTATCTACAAAATGGCGCACGATATGTCAGGTTTTTATAGTACTATATTTAATAGTAGGTACCTTTTTTAGTAAAATATATGTCAGGTTTTTCAAATTTGACATAAAAAAAGTATAAATGGTAGCGTAAAAAAAATATGAATAATTTTACCTTACTATCCCCTATTTCTAGCCATATTTCTTAAATATCGACGTTTTTAAGACCCAATTTTGTTCAGCGCACATGGTTTGTTACATATCTAAATTTTAAATCTGTATCTACAAACATTTCGAAAATATTTTTAAAAAAGCCATCTTCAGAGTGCAGTAGCTTTGCAGTAAGTGGACATAGGACACAATTTTATATGAAGTTTTTACTTTATTTTTAACCAATCTACTCAATCCCAAATTATTGTCCATACCTTTTAGGACACCCTGTATATAATAAGTACCTATACCTTTTCAGTATTTGCAGGAAAACACAAAAATTGTGAGCAATTCGTTTTTCAAACATTTTTATTAAAAATAAAGTCTGAAATAAACTTTTAAGCCAGCTGAGCCCCGCCAAGCATTAAATATTCATGAGCGTATAATCAAAGGAAAAATATACTAATATGCAAATTTTGTATATTTTTTCTCCATTATATCTGTTTCTTGTTTTCTGTATTTTGCTTCCACGTCATAATATCTGAAGGCAAAGGTCTGTGGTCATTTTCAGAATGTACAACTAATAACCAACATTATTTGTTTTAATTTTACCCATCAGTTCATATGTCTGTCTATCCTTAAATTTTGGGGTTTCCTTTGTTGGTATATGTATTGTTCATGTTAGCTTAAAAAAAAGAAAAAAATAATTTATTTAAATGTTTCTTTATTGTTGAATTACACAATAAATACATTTTTTAATATAAAGAGATTTCAATAATCGTATGTTAATAGATAATACTCCAGTACGTGAGTATCAAAAAGGGGTGTTTGAATGCAAAAGGTGGGGTAGTAGCGATTTTGTAGTATGTTTTTAGGCTTGGGGCCCTAATGAAAAATCAAAGTTTTCGACCTTGAGGCGCATGCGCTCGAGCCATCTTGGATTGTAGGTACAAAAATTTGGTTTTTTGATAATAACTCAAAAACAGTGGCTTTCACGACAAAATATATTCTATACAAATTTAAAGAAGATAAAATTTCCTACATTTTCTGTAAAAAAATTTTTTTGTAGCACACATATATTAGGAGTTACAGCTCGTGAATATGCACTATATGAAAAAAAATGTATTATATTTTGTTATTTGGCTATTTAGCACCAGCCGAAAGTTCTATCTACTTCCGTAAACCTGGAAGCGGAAAAACTGCTGAGGGGTTATATTCAGCAAGTAGCCTCAAATGCCAAGAAGCAACCAAGCACATTCTGTTCTTGCATGCCTTCAGTGGTTGTGACACTAAGTCATCCCTATTCAATCAGGAAAAAACTACAGGACACCGACAATAACCAATCCGGACCATCGAAATGTACCAAAATGTTGTAGAAATTAATTTTTGTAACGCTCTAAAATCATAATTTACTATTCTTAAATTTAAAAGGAAAATGCGATATACTTTTCGCCTTTAACTTTTGTTTACCTACGAAAAGTATACTACTGTTAAATGATAATATTCAAATGCCTAAAGTTTTTTTTTATAATTATGTAAAACTATAGTTATATGTATAATAACAATAATAAAATAAAACAACCAAAAAGTTTCCGCATTTTTTTTTAAATAGTGCAACTTCACAACTAACATGTATGCTACAAAAAAAAAAATTTACAAAAAATGTAGGAAATTTTATCCTCTTTAACTTTGTATAGAATATCTTTTGTCGTGAAAGCCACCGTTTTTGAGTTGTTATAAAAAAATCAAATTTTTGTACCCAAAATCCAAGAAGGCGGCTCGAGCGCATGCGCCTCGAGGTCGAAAACTTAGATTTGTTATTAGGGCCCCAAGCCTAACAACATACTAAAAAATCACTACTACCCCACCTTTTGCATTCAAAAAACCCCCACGTCCTGGACTATAAGTAGAGTACCTACTAAATTATGATAAAATTCAATGTTTCCACAGTTCACAAGCACAACGGACTTAAACAGCTGATACAGCTTCCTTTAAAAAGTTGCCAGTTTAATAATGGGCCATAGCAACCTCACATGTCCGGTTATCTCATATTTTTTTCATTTGATTTTGGTATTTTTCAGGTGTTTTTATTAGGTATATAATATTTTTTAGCCGCGTCATTATACCGTTACAGCTAGAAATGGTTTTAATCTACATTGATTTTATTTTACTTGCCAATAGTTCTGTGAAAGACTGCTTTGCTTGTTTAATTTTCATGCTGAATACTCAGCACTAATGTACTAAAGACCATTACATCCACCACATGCAACTACTAGTACAGTTACTACGTGTGGAACCATGCATCACAGCTAAAAGTGTTCAAATAAGGTTTTGAAGTGTCGCTATCAGACATTATGGTACTGGATAAACTTGAGCAGTAAATTTCTTGACATGAAACACGATAATGACAATCAATAAATATTAAACAGTAGCAGATTTTCATGGAAATCAGAACAGGTGTAAGAGATTAAATACCTGAAAAGCTATGAATTTTAATTTTAAATTTTTCTTCTAAACACGATAAATAGTTAATGAAAATAGTTTAATACTCATATAATTAATAAAATAGTTAAAAACAAATAATTGTACAAAATATGTTGTTTGTATTCCACGCGCAAGTGATTTTATGGCACATTTGATTGAAGTTTTACCCTGGCCAAACGGTCTCGGTAAAAATTGACAATCTCATGTGCCATTAAAAAAACACCTATTTTGCGCACAAAAATAACTATTAAACATTATCCTTCTAACAAACTACCCAAACTTGTATTTTATTTAGTTATTTTTCTTTTAACACCATCAACTTTTGGTAATTTTTCTTCAAGTAATTAAAATTACCTGGCGCCTATTTATGGTAAAATTCCATTAAGTCAAAATTAGTAAGGCGTTGACGCAACAACCTCTGCACACTCGGTGCTCAATATCAAATCACCATGTGTTGGGTTCCTGGACACACCAATATATATATATAGCAACGAGACTGCAGATGCGCTCGCCAGGGAGGGCGCAAACATGTCTGTCGAACTAGCAGAGAATACTGTGGCTAGACCACTGGGATCAGTGAAAGAGGAAATAGATCGAATAGCTAAACAACTTGCACAAAGCAAATAGACAGGGCTGGCAACTTGTAGTATCTCCAGGCAGTTGTGGCCCCTCCTTGACGGCAGGAAAACCGCAGTGCTATTACAACTCAGTCGGAACGACCTAAGAAACATCACTGCGGTAGTCACCGGACATTGCCTGTTCGGTAGACACGCTAAACGTATGCAAATACCAACTAACGACTTCTGTAGAAGTTGCAGAGATGAGGATGAGCGGATGAGGAGGAAAGTATTCAGCATTTCTTGTTCTGAAAGAAGTGAGCAGCCTGCAACTGGGTCGACTCACCAAGTTTATTGACAGCAGTGGCTGGCTTGAATCAACTGTCAAGATTCTTCTACGATTTACGTCACGTCGCATTAGCCATCAGGAAGCTGATGCGGATAGGTTCCGCGGAACACGTGTGGTACCACAACGGTCCTTACAGGACTACGTGTGACTGTTTGGTCAATGCCAGAGGTCTGCCACTCTAACCTAACCTAACCTATGGTAAAATTCAATGCTTCCTGTCAGCGAATTTAATGTTATTAAAAGAAGGCATCACTGGATTGGCCGTTTTTAGGTAAGATAACCCAGTAAACTCACTTCCCTGTAGAGATAAACTGGGAAGTGTAAAAGCCATTTTGAGAGTTTTTTTAGGTTTTCTTTGATCTTGCTCCGGCATAATGCTGGAATAATACATAATAATATAGCCTTCTAGTATCACTTAGGCTGGCAAGGTTATATATATGTCTAAGAAGTTATTCTGGTACCAGTCTATCTATTCATAATCTTATCAATAATAAAATTAGTGGGCTATATTTTTGCAACCTATTATAACTCTGTTAATCCTAATGATCTCTTTATAAGTTTCAAAGTTGGTAAGAGGGAAGGTGAAAGAAGTAAGTCTACACTGAAAAAATGCTTATTTTTATTGATACCATAAAATTTTTATTTGTCTGACACAAATATTGTTTGTATTAAATAAATAGGCTTATTGGTGTTTGCTATGATATTTGTTTGGTTTTTAATTATATTTACGTTAAATAAGATTTAGTTACTAGCCACTCCTTTTGAAACTTTAACCGTCTTTAGCTATCTGCAAAAAATATTTATTTTTGGTAATAATTATTTATTTGACTACCGTTTTTTTTAATACCGCAAAATTAAGACAATACTTATCAGTCGACGAGTCCCCAGTCGAGTAAAGTCTCTTTGTTGGTATTGGAAAAACTACAAGGTTGGTTATTATAGTGCAATGGAAGTTTAAAATTAACTTTTAAACCACAATCTTGACCACATGTGACCTTCATTTGATGGTAAGATAATTTTTTTATATTTAATATTAAAATAATAAATTAAAACCGACATAAGAGGAAGAGGGAAATTTAGGCAAAAATTTGGACTAAATTGCGTTAAAATGATATTATATTATTATTTAGAATAAAACCTAAATTATATTAAAATTTAATAAACTTTTATATTCTTAATACGTAAATAGTAAATAAAAAATCATAAATAAAACTATTTACTTATGTTTTATGTTATCACTATTTCTGCACGTTCTAGAACGAACAAAATGGTCCCATATATTTAAATTAACTGCTGCCGAATTTATTAAAGCAAATTTTTATTTGCTTTAAAAATTTAGTTATTGCAGGTTATGAAAAGGTATTACTGCCCGAACCCTTTAGTTCCCAAGTTGGATTTTCCGTTATTGATTATTTATTTTTTCATAATAAACAGAGAATCTTTAGCACACTTTTTATTTGCTCCTTCCAGTAAGTGATCAAATTCTGATACTCACCATAATTTACTTTTAAATTAAATTATTACCCTGGGCAATTATGTAATTATATATATTTTTTCTGAACTCGATTTATGTATTATAGTAATAGAAATTAGTACAATTTACAAAATTATTTGAAACAACAAATATTCTAATAATATTTCAAATGAATATTCATTGAATTAAAATATATATGAATTATAGGAAATAACTAACTGTTTGGTTATAATCTTGCTGAAAACAAAATATTTATTGGAAAAATATAAATTTGTTGCCGATAGAAATAATCAATTATTTGCTATATAAACTTGCTAATTCTATCAAACAAACATTTATTGTAATGAAACACCACATACTGTCAAGCTTAATAAATGATTTATTTAAATCGATTAATATTTGTTTAAATATAATAAATTTGACTATCAATCGTCAAATAACTTTAGCCATATTTTTAAATAAATTTTTGTTTATACAATAGGAAATAAATATTTGTTTCGGCAAACTTTATTTTATTTAGATTAAATAAATTCTGTTTTCATTGTGGTTTCCATTTTTGTATAGTTCCTTAACGTAAAATAGACCGTATTTTAAGAAGTTGCCATAAATGATAAGTGACACGGCCACGATACGGCAAAATCTTTTACTTTGTAACGTTTTTTCTTGGAGAAAATATGTTATATAAATTTCTAGAATATTGGGTTTGTTTCGTATAATAATTATATAAGAAGATAAAAGGAAAAACAAAAAAAACCAAATCAAAAGAATTCGATTCAATATGAATCTGGCAATCAACTTTAAAGATAGTGCCTTTCGATTCTGTTAAAGGTCTATAAAAGAATAAGTGAAGGAAACGGTAAAATATTTTACTAAAAAAATGAAATGATTCCTTTTCGAAACATATTATATTATTCCACATTTCTACTTTGTCTTGTTTCTGTAATTTCACTTTTATCAAAGGAAAATAAAATATATATTATATTATCGTACCTTCTTGTATTTTTGTTTTGTGTTTTGGAAAGTATAGAGATTATAGTTATGGGAAGAAGAAATAAAGTAGTTTTATATTACTAAACCGCTCTCAATAAAGTATAGGTATAATTTAAAATGGATTGGCAATCTTTGAATTAAGTTTAATTTTTTATGGGATTTTATATTATGTTTTCAACGTTTAGACTTCTTTTTCTTCGCTATTTTAGAATGTTACTAGAAAAGTCCGAATCAACTACAGTGGCGGCTCGTGACTTGTTAACTTGGGGGTGCACTAAAAGCCAGCTGCAGGCGAAATGCGCGAAATTTTTTTGAGACCACGCCCAAATTTGGTTTATAAATTTTAGTAAATATTTTAAAAATTTATGATTACTAATCTACCTACTTATTTTATTGAAAATGAAATAAGATAAAAAAAATAAAAAAGGCCAATTTATTTTTCATTAGTGGGTACATTGTTTAAAAGTAAAGAAAGTCCATTCTTCTGTTTTTATTTGCAGCAAACTTATGAATAATAATAAAGTTCCTAGATTTACACTTTGTGGTCTTGTGTCAAGTTAATTTCGGGTTTAGGTATTCCCTTAATTTTAATTTAAATTTTTTGCTTAATACTTAATGAGCTAAAATTGTTTCTTAAATATTCCACATTCATAGTCGTTTTGGCATTAAAACTGTCCATTTTTATTAAAATATATCTTTACTACCACAAAATAATAACAAAAGTATAAAGGAAAACTCCAAATAATAAATTCATACAGCAATTTACATGCAATGAACTCGACGGCGCACAATTAAATTGTGCGAGTTTTCCTATTACAGTGCGAGCAAAAATTATCTGCATCAAAGAGGGCTTAATACCTGTTGGGTGTCAGTAACTACCTGAATTAACAATCAATCAGTTATTCCGTCATCTTTGGCAGTCGTTACCAGTAATTTGATTCATCGCTAATTTTTCCAATTTCTTGAACAATTCACACAATGAGCTTTACTGAACAGCACAAAACATTTATGGTTGGAGCGTATTTTCGAAACGGGGTTAGAGTAAAGGTGAGTGGCAATACAATCCGGGTTTGTGCATGGACGATTTTCACGAACATTTTCCTAACGTTGCTTTTATTGCTCCCCAGCAATTTTTATCATTGCCTAAAAAAACCGTGGCTGTGTTTAAGGAAACAGGTTCTATACAACACAAAAAAGGAGCAGGCAGCAGGAAGACCATCTGTAAGAACAGAACAACTTGTTGTAAACGTTCGTGAAATAATGCAAAATATGCCAACAAATTGTATAAGACGCATGTCCCATGAAGTGGGAAGATTTTATGGAACATGCAGGACTATTCTTAAGAAGCAGCTAAAGTGCAAGTATCGAATGTGGAAACATTTCTCCAGAGAGAGAGAAGAGACGTGTGAATTTATGTGCAATTATTCTAAAAAAATATAAGCCGCAGATCTTAATGGTTTACCCAAAATTTATTGGAAAGAAATGATTTATTAGACCTGACATTTTTTTCGGATGAAGCCTGGTTCCACCTCTCCGGTTATGTGAATTCTCAGAATACACTCCTGTGGAGTAGTAAAAATCCCCATTTTTTTGTAGAGTCCACATTGCACCCTCAAAAAATTAGTGTATGGTTAGTTGTTGTCCGAAGAAGAATTGTTGGTCCTATTTTTTTCCATGACACAGTTACAGCATAGCGCTATGGAGACAATATTTTGAATCCATTTGTGGAGCAATTACTTGACAACGAACTACGTTTCGGATATTTTCAACAGGACGGTGCAACCGCCCATACAGCCGCCGAAACTATTAACTACTTACGCAATTTTTTCGACGACATATGGATCAGTTTTCGATCAGACATTAAATTTCCACCTAGATCACCTTGTTTAACGGTTATGGATTACTTCGTTTTTCCTCATTTAAAGAACACTATTTTTAAAACACCAGTTGCAAATTTAGAATAATAAATTACAAGAAAGGATTATCCAAGATACCCATAGATGCTGGTCAACACTTTCGAAAATATGAAGAGACTTGTGAATTTATGCTTGGAGCATGGCGGTGGCCAATTTCAGCAATTTATGTAATTATTTTTCTTTTTCTTTTTGTATATTCGTACTTTGTTAATTTTGTAAACAACAAAAATAAATTTAAATTAATAAAAATAAATTTGAATTTGTCTACTTATTTCATTACTACTTACAAATTTTTAACCTATAGTTGGTTAGATATATCGTCGCCATATCATTGTGATCTAAATCAAGCCCTCTTTAATGCAAATAATTTTTGCTAGCACGGTAGAATCTCGCTTTCCCCCACCACACCTGCTAGTACAAGTTGCATAGAGAAACGGCAGAAACCCCGCCTACTTTAACGCACGTACGACTTTAGAATTCCTACGCGCTACACCGTCGCTCTTGACAACCGGCTTTGCGAGAGCTATTACACCACGTTTCGTTCGATTGTTTGACGGTACGTTAAAATAGGAGGGTTCTAACTTATATTACGGTATCATATATAAGAAAATAAATTTAAATAAACATTATTTTTTTTTAGGGGGGAATTAGTATGGAAGTGTACGTGCTCCTGTGGAGAAATCGCCACTGATCAACTAATATCTTTATTTATAATTCGTTTAGAAAATGATTTCAATATTGCAAGTAAAATAAACCCACTCCACTCCGTTGTCGCCGAATTTCCCGGAAACTAAATATATGATTTATTTAAATTAATAAAAAACCTATACTTAAATTCTATTTCCTATGTAGCAGATTTTCCGATTACTTTTTTGTTTTCAAAATATACTATTTTGTATTAGTATAAATAGGCGGAATTAAAAATCAAACAATTTTTGAACCTTTTGCTTCCCAGTAATATAGTAAAAATTTTGAATACTCTCGCAAGATGGAGGCAAAATCACGTGACACTCTGTCAATTTTGGTCTATTAAATTTTTATAAGTTGGCATGAATTCCAGAACTGGACTTGAAAATTATACATGCGATACCTTCGAAAACAATTGAAGAGTGGAATGGATAAGTGGGCTAAGTGCCATTTCTTTACTTTTTAGTATTTTTACATAAAAATAATCTAAATGCCAACGCGGATTTATCCTAAAACCGGCTATGTGCTAAACCCATTATTTAACCACGTCACCCTACTAAAATACAGTAGCTCAGGATATGTACCATCGAAAGTTTCCTTTAAAAGCGGCTAAGTGCCAACCGTAAACCACGTGTCTGTTTAGGCGATAAGTCTGAACCAGTCCTAGTATCTAGTACTAAGCCATGTTAACTATTATTTTGTAATAATAAAATGGTATACAAATCTTAGTCGTTTTTTTTGAGTAGGGCGGCACATATTTTTTAATTTAACTCTTAGGGCACATAGCCCTTTTTAAATTTTGCCTTATAGGCACTTAACCTTTTTTTAAATGTTGCCTTATTGGCACTTAGCCTGTTCTAGTGAATAAGAACTTTAAAAATTATTTTCAAGATGATCATAATAAGCTGGATTTCTAAATTTTTGTCAGGGTATTCTTCTTCTTCTTCTTCAGCCTGTATTGATCCACTCCAGGATGTAGGCCTCTTCCAAATCTTTCCATGCCCTTCTGTCTCTAGCAATCTGAAGCCAGTTTTTTCCTGCGATATTCCGGATATCGTCCCGCCATCGCTTCTGTGGTCTGCCCACGCTTCGCTTGGTCTCTCTCGGGCGCCACACCAAGGTCCTGTGTGTCCACCTATGTTGGTCTTGTCTCGCTATATGGCCGGCCCATTGCCATTTCATTCTTGCCACGCTCCTCAACACACTCGTTACCCCAGTCCTTCTCCGGATTTCATCGTTCCGAATCCTGTCCCTCAGGGATATTCCAAGCATGGCCCTCTCCATTGCTCTCTGTGTAGTCTGCAATATGTCAGCCGATTTGCGGGTAATGGACATTGTCTCGAGTCCGTACGTGAGCACCGGCAATACACATGATTCGTATAGTTTCCTTTTGAGGTTTATAGGGAATTCGTGGGACTTGAGTATGAATCCTAATTTGCCAAAAGCCGCCCAGGAAAGGCTCACTCTTCTTGAAATCTCGGAATATTGGTTTTCTTTACCCAGCTTGATATTGTGGCTCAGGTATATGTATTCAGGAACATTCTCCAACCGATGATCATTTACCGTTACCTCGATGTTCTCATTGCTCATGATCTTTGTTTTTGTTAGGTTAATCGTAAGTTCAATCTGCAGCGATGCCTGATGGAGTTCCCGTATCATACTCCTGAGCTCTTCGCCTGTATTTGCGATGATCACAATATCATCGGCAAAACGCAAATGACTCAACCGTAATCCGTCTATATTGATCCCCTTATCCTGCCAGTCTAGTTTTTTTAATACATCCTCCAACGCTAGTGTGAATAGCTTCGGTGAGATTGTATCTCCTTGTCTGACTCCTCTTTTGATTGGGATCTTTTCAGTTTTTAGGTCTTCGTCTATTTTTACATGTAAAGAGGCATTATCATAAATGTGCTTTATAAGGTTTGAATATCTGGAGTATATCCTAGCGTTGTCCAACGACCTCAGAATTGCCCACGTTTCAATGGAGTCGAAAGCCTTCTGGTAATCTACAAAGGCTAGGTATTCTAATAACACTAAAATATATATAAAAAAAATAAAACTTTACTAGCGTTTATATTGAGTCTCACAGACAGTTTTTTTTAGCTAGTTTAAAACTAAACTTTTGGCACTTAGCCCACTTATCCATGCCACTCTTCAATTATTGATGCAATAGTTTCATCGGTTCTACCGCTTTAATATTCCCAAATAATAATAATTTTTTTTGAAAGTTTTGTTTTATAAATATTATAATTTAAGGTAGGTAGATACCTAATAATAAACATGAGTTTTTATATGGTTTAAAGATAAAGTGTCAAAATGGATTTAAAAACTATATAATATTATAATTATCAAAACCTTGAAAATAGTAGATTCTGTCACTCATAATTTTTACAACAGATTTTTTTTTGTTTTATTTGTTCAGATTATACCTATAGGTAAAATACAATACCTACAGTTCAACATAAACTAATTGAATTTAGCCAGAAATTACATTTACTGTCAAGGAAATCCCCATAATATGACTTACGTAAGGTAGGTAGTCCCCAATATGGTTTTTATAGAATTTGTTGGCTATGATACGGTTACATTTCTAGACTTGTATGTGGGCTAACATAAACTTAAACGCTTTAATTTAGCCAGGAATTTCATTTTTCTGTCAATAGAAACCCTAATTTAACAGTTTTTGACTTACGTAAGGTACGAAGACCCAATACGGTTTTTATAGCATTTGTTGGTTATGATACACATTCCTAAACCTGTATGTGGGCTAACAAAAAGTTAAAAGCTTCAATTTAACCAGGTATTAAATATTACCCATGAAAACCCTACTAAAACAGTTTTTGACTTCCAAAAGTGGTTTTTATAACTAGATAATGCAAAATGCAAACATTATACATTAGAAACCTTTACGAACAAACATTTTAGGAACAAAAATTTCACAAAGTAACTTTTAGACAAAAACGGCGTTGAGATAAAATGAAACTTGTTACATATCGATGAAAACAACTAACGAGCAAGACACACATTAATATCATATTATGATCCCTAATAAAAAAGAATAAAAAAATTTTAACCTGTAAGTTTTTGGTCAAATGAATAACAATTATAGATACTTACCAGCCACACAAAAGTAATTAAAATTCAATGAAAGTAAAAATAAAAGGCACCATAACGACAAAATATTTTGAAAACGTAATTAAATGTAACAAAAAGCACAAAAGTGCAATTCATAACTCGGTGTTTGGGCTCATTGCGGCCCAGTACTAATCTGGGGATATTATTATGTCCCAATATCAGCTGATCGATGACAAATTTCTGCTGTCATATGTTTTAAAACGAGAGAATTCGTGACGTTTTCTATACAAAATTTATACCTGTTTAATTAAATTTTACTGGTAATATCTATTAACAGCCAAACGCCTGCAACTATTTTTGAAATATTTATTTATCTTGGCGATCGTTAATAGTATAGAAGTCAAATGTACAAAAATTAATTTTTGATTTTTTTAATAATCTTATAATTTCTCCGTTGCTAGACATTAAAAGATATAAAATACTAAATTTATTGTCTTATATAAATCAATGATATCAGGAAATGGAGTTATAGATAATACAGAAATATATTTTCCTAAAAAGATTGAAAAAATCCTGAATCAAATAATTTCCGAGATGTTTCTTGGCCCGGAGTATTTCTTGACTATCGCTTTATCTCCAACAACTGGACAACTGAAGTTCTTAACTTGTCTGTTTATTGCAGATATAAAAATCAATATAAGCTGACCTTTGTGACTTTATTTTGTGGTTTAAATGCTTGGGATTTTGTATACAAGTATAAAAGGATTGTAACCACAGGACTGGATTCTAGTAAAATAAATAGTGTTTGTTATTTTAAAATGAAAAGAAAATCCCTGAACCTCAAAAGTGGTAAGATCAGGTTTGGTCAATAATAAATATTATTATTTGTTAGAGGATAGAATTAACGTTTGTAAAAATAATGAGAAATAAAATGCAGGCTGTTTTGGTCACACGCGTATAGCATTCCCTATACTGAAATGTGTTGCCCCACTTCATTGTTACTGTTTAGTTGTCAATCTTTTGATTTTTTATTACCGGTAAAACTGTCAATTGTATTGGATATGATTCGACTAGATGGCGATACCACGTATTTACTACCGCTTGGCTTTACAAGGCCGTGTTAAATGCGTTGTTTTGTTTTCAAGAGAAAAGCAGCGAAAGTACATGATACAAAGAAAGAAAGATATGATCGATCGTATTCCCAATTCGGTCCGGTCCGCGCAATGACGTCATGTGGTGCTAACGAGATTTAAAATTACATAGGATTAGCCGGTAAAAATAGAAGTTTTACTGCATATTTTGCAATTTTTGCTTTGGAAGATTTAAGTGCATATTATTTTAAGTACTTTAAGGATAGAGGTTCATAAATCAGAACGTATTTCATGATGTTCTTGGGTTAAATGTTAAAAGTTAGCATATATTTGGTATCAATGAAAATAATTTTCTGCTTATGCTGACATACATTTTATCTTTTAAATGATTACAATAATTGTAATTTACTTATTTATTTTTACAAAATCATAAAAAAATACCCTATATTTTTTGGTCCTTCCACCTTAAGCAATAAATTGTTTGAAAAAAAAATAGGTACAAATGTGCAGTCTTAAACATTTTTAGAAAACAGTTTCGAGCCTTAAATGACCAAAATCAATTAATTTGCTTATTAAGATTTTTTTATGCTATAAGAAACGATAATATTTTTGGAGATGTCTGTTTCTGTTTATAAATTTATATTGTTAACATTTGACCAGTGAAGGACTGGAATAATTTGGCCCCGGTGGCTACATGACCTCTATGGCCCCAACGCTCATTAAGAACATTTTTTGAAAAAAAAAAATGGTTGTTTAAATGTTTGGACCAATTGGCCCCTAAAGACCTTCTGGCCCCGGTGGTGATGGCCACCCGGCCACCCGCTCCAGTCCGCCACTGCATTTGACTATAATTTGACCAAGGATAAGGATGTAAAAAACTCATTCAGACATTAAAAAAATATACTAGGACTGGTAATTATCATAATAGTAATAGGAGGTACATATTAACAATTATTAAAAAATAAGGCACACATATAACAGTTTATTATTGTAAACCAATTTCGTCAAATAAAACTTTTTTATCTCACCTATGTACGAGGAAGAGAACATTTTTTTTAAGCTAAAATTTTAAATATTTTACATAGATTTGTATCATAAATATGTAGGTATATACTTTTTGCAGATAATTATAACAAATAAAAGCTGTCATATTATCACTTATGCATAACGCCACTGCACAACGCACATTAAGAACTAATTGTCAATAACAAACAACAATAATAATCCAAAAAAACACTAAAAACCTCTTTCTGTATAACAAATAATAACAATAGTACATAAAACCAAACGTAGGTTATACGAAGCCCGCCAGAAAATTATCACCACATGACGTAAGCAGCGGTCGATTTGGCTCCGCCCACATGCGCAATGTCATATCTCTTCTTTCTTTGTATCATGGCGAAAGTATTTATAAAAGCAGAAACTCATCCCAATGAAGAAATCAAAATGCTAATCGATTACGATCCAGTCATTCGAGACGCCGCCAGAATGAGGGTATACTATCAAAATTCGAAGGCAAAAATAGGTAAATAGGTGAATTCGGCTGATCACCAAACAAAACAGAGGTGTCTCGGGACGGCTATATTGTAGGCACAACGTAACTCGGAAAAGAACAAACACACTACACTGCAACCCCACATACACCTACACAAAGACCAAGTAAGTCTCCCAAAAAAAAAATAACCCAAAAAAATAACGAACAACTAACACCTTAAGTAAAGTACGCGGATAAAGCCTAAACTAAGGTAGGTACTACGGTACTTAAGTATAGGCGAGGTAAGAAGCCAAGCATGCACGGGAAGATTAGTCGGTAGGCTGAATCAATAACTCCTAGAATGCTGAATCCGACACTATCCTGCCTTACAGTTCTTAGAAGGAGGTCATAAAAAAAAGTTTTGTTGCATTGAGTTATGGCTTCGCGGTGATTCTTACATACAGTGAGGACCTAAAGTCCGTGCCCCCCTCTAACTTCTAAACCGTTCGGTATATTTTAATGAAATTTTGAACGATAATATTTGAGCAAGTCTTGCACTTTTTGACATACCAATGACAGCTTTAAATGTCAAGATGACAGCTGGGTCCGCTTTTGGAATATTTTTTAAATGGAACACCCTGTATATTTCTACATTTTTAAATTTCACATAAAATTATGATTATTTTTTATTAAATGCATTATTAGTCTATACTTCATAGTTTCCGAGATATTGACTCTTGAAAAGTGACATTTTTGAACTTTGACAGCTTATAACCTTCTAACAGTACGTCTTAGAGCAAAACGGCTTACATGTTCCTATCTTCAATTTTTATTATCTTCCCAAAAAAATCAACTGCCAGTTAAACCGGAACAACTATATTTCCTGCTTTCGAGTTACATCCGGTTTAACCGGAAGTTGATTTTTTTGGGAAGACAATAAAAATTGAAGATAGGGACATGTAAGCCGTTTTGCTCTAAGACGTACTGTTAGAAGGTTATAAGCTGTCAAAGTTCGAAAATGTCACTTTTCAAGAGTCAATATCTCGGAAACTATGAAGTATAGACTAATAATGCATTTAATAAAAAATAATTATAATTTTATGTGGATTTTAAAAATGTAAAAATATACAGGGTGTTCTATTTAAAAAAATATTCCAAAAGCGGACCCAGCTGTCATCTTGACATTTAAAGTTGTCATTGGTATGTCAAAAAGTGCAAGACTTGCTCAAATATTATCGTTCAAAATTTCATTAAAATATACCGAACGGTTTAGAAGTTAAAGGAGGGGGGGACGGACTTTAGGTCCTCACTGTATAATAGAATTACACATTGTTTTTTTACAAGAACATGATATTAAATTTTTGATCTCAAATAGAGCAATATTTTCGGCCATTGTTAGCACAGGTATATATTTTCCTCCATCTATCCGAAATAGGATATTGTTCATATTATTAGGTACTTGCAAACATGCCCGTTGAGCTGCAGGGTAGAAACTTAATATTTTACTCATAAAAGCTTTATACGAAACTAAAATCAGATTTCTATGGTTAGTAGTTATTAAGATATCTAAAGAACTTTATCTTTACCTTTAGGAGTTGTAAAAGGTTTGGCCCCGCTTTCCGAAAGGTCCAACAGAGGTTTTCATATATAAAAATATGTATTTTATTGAAAAAATTATACCAACAACTTTAATCATTTATTTCCCACGGACCCTCTAATTTGATCGTATCCTTCTCTACTAAATGAAAGAGGCAAATATTGGAAAATAAACAGGGAACGGCAAATTTATCCTATTTTATATAGAAAATGTTACAAAACTAAATAACCATTAATGCAGGCACATACTTAACTGAAGGATTCTTCAATTTGTTTCTTACTTACGCTTTAAATTTATCTTCTTGCTTTGATGTAAATATATTTATTTTAAATTCCAAGAAAGCGAGCGTAACTTATTCATCGAGTTATATATTTTCTTTTTATATTTCCATAATTGTAAAGGCACTGAATAGAAGATTTAAAACCTTATTAACAGAAATTTCAAAGTATATTATTTATCCTCATTCATAAAATATAAATGCTGTCAAAATATTTACGACTGTTTTATAATTAATGCGGATAAAAAATCAAAATCAATTACCTATTTTTAAATAAATTTTAAATTAAAACACATTTTTGTCACCCATGAAATAAGATTTAGGATATTATGAAAACCATAGTAATATCGAAAAAGTTAATTATTACAGTCGTTACGTAAAAATGATGAGAAAAATACACCCACCTATACACAGTAAAAAATTCAATTGATGAATAGCAATTTAATTTATTTGAATATTTTTTTTATTTAAATTTTAATCAATTCTAAAATCCATTTTCACGATTCGTACTGTTATTTACACAAAATAACCATATTGGATAACCTTAAATCCATACTGAATTGTATAAAATATACCAACATTTTATCATCATCATCATGTTTGATTTGTGGGATTTTAAAATGCAACAAGCAACAATTTAATGTTGGAGGAACACCCCATTTTTTTGTGTTAGGTCAGTAGGTAGCTGTCAGTCGTTGACTTTAAACGTTACGTGTCGTTTACACGGTGCCGGTTCATTTTGTCGTTATACAGTGTGTGTATAAAGTCTGGAAACGGCTTAATAACATCACAATTTACTGGCCTATTTAAACCAAATTTGGTACAGTTACGTAAAACCGCACCGAATGACGATATTGGCGTTGTTGCCAGCTTTTTAGTTTGTCTGGAATTCGAACGAATTTTATATTTTTAAATATAACACCCAGTATATTTTTTCATTTGTAGTTTTTACATTAAATTTGTTACACTTTTGGTATAACATACTTTGTTCATAATATCAGTAGTTTTCGAAATAACTAGTACAATTTAGAAAAAATATATTTTTTATATTAAATGTTCAAACTGTTTTCCCTGTACAGCTTGACAGTTTGCTAATTGAAAATAAAATTTTTCAATTGTGTTGTAAATCATTTCTGGCGTTATTAATTCAAATTCGTCCAAAATTCGACGCTGCAAATCGGCCAAATCTTGAGGTTTTGTGGTATAAACTCTGTTCTTCAAGTGTCCCCATAAAAAATAGTCGTTAGGCGACAAATCAGGGGACCTAGGTGGCCACTCGATTGTACCCCCTCTACCGATCCACCTATTCGGAAAAGTGTTGTTCAAAAATTCGCGCACGTTTCGACCAAAATGGGGAGGAGATCCATCATGTTGGAAGAATGTACTTGCATAATTTGGACCCATCACATTTCGTATAGTAGGCACTATTTGCGTTTCCAAGAGCTCAAGGTAAAGTTGTGATGTCAAATTTCCATCAATAAAAAATGGACCGATCTTGTGGTTACCCAGAAGCCCAGCCCACACATTCAATTTTCCAGGGCGTTGTGTATGACCTTCCATCATCCAGTGGGGATTTTCATTTGCCCAAAACCTACAGTTGTGTCTATTGACTTTACCATTTAACATAAATGTTGCTTCATCCGAAAATACTATAAATTTAAAAAACTGGTTATTTTGGTCAAACCTTGACATCATAATATCACAAAATTCAATTCTTCGCTCATAATCATCTTCTGATAACTCTTGAACTACATGTATTTTGAAAGGGTGATATTTATGTTTTATTAAAACATTATGGACGGATTTGAAGCAGACGTCACTTACTTAAGAAATTTTTCTTAATAAAGAAACAGAGGTTTCAACAACATGTTGTAAAATTTCTAAACTTTTCTCTTCATCTACTACTACTGGTCATCCCGATCGTCGCATATCTCTACAATTTCCAGTTTCTTCGAACCGTCGGACAGTTTTTAGAACAGTTGCTTTTGAAATTGGATTTCGGTTTGGAAATGCGTCATTAAATAGATTTTTAACCTCTTCGTAAGATCTGACCCCATCGCCATATCCTCTCATCATAAGAATTTAAATTCTTTCACTTTCAGTTAAAGACATTTTTGCATGTAAAAATTACAGCTTTCATGACTTAACATCAAAACTGAACTGGTGTTTTATTTATTAATAAATAAAACACAATTTGTTGCTATTTTCAAAACACGTCGTTATTTCGAAAACTACTGATATTATGAAGAAAGTATGTTATACCAAAAGTGTAACAAATTTAATGTAAAAACTACAAATAAAAAAATATACTGGGTGTTATATTTAAAAATATAAAATTCGTTCGAATTCCAGACAAACTAAAAAGCTGGCAACAACGCCAATATCGTCATTCGGTGCGTTAGATCCTCTTACACAACTGTACCAAATTTGGTTTAAATCGGCCAGTAAATTGTGATGTTATTAAGCCGTTTCCAGACTTTATACACACACTGTATGTGACATAAGCGAGTGGGTGGTTGTAAAAACACTGAAGGCTAGTTTTACATTGCTGCTAATGTAGAAAAATCATATTTTCATCTTAAATTTGTGTGTTTATGTGTTGCCTTTGCTTTTTAGTGTTTTGCTTACCCATCTTATCTAATAAACGGATTTTGACAAAGAAATACTATAATAACGTTTCTTTTTCTGACAACTTTAATTTTTTTTAATCTAATTTTACAACTTAATACAAACGTTTTTTTTCTTCCTAATCAGAGATTTTGGAAAGAAACTATTTTATGTCTTATTCAAATTAGTTCCTTAAAATTAGACAGGCAATGCCTGTTAAAACTAGCTTATATAAAAGGAAAGGCATAAAATAATATAGCTTTATATTATGTGGTATAGGTTAAAAAACCATTTAGGGGCATCTTAAAACATCTCTGAATATTGTCCATAAGCTTTTTAAATTTAATCAAAAATGATTTAAGATCAAATAAAAAATGCTTTAATTATTAGACATCAGAATTATTAGACATCAGAGCTCATTGTATCATTATTGATTAACATATTTAGCATAAATTGATTAAAATATAATAAATAATCAATTTTTTAATAAGACTTAATCATGGACTGTTTGATTTCAATTTAATCAACAGACAATATTAATTTTTTAAATCAATCTGGTGGTAACCTGTAATCAGCACTGAGTTAATTTTGATTAAAAATTAAAACCGCTGCAGTGTTATTGATGGAGTTGCTTCGGGTTGTGGCATTCTGATAAATTCCTAACAAGGACGAAACAGCTGTCAATGTCTACTCGGCCCCAAAGAGTTCATTGTTTTTTGGCATCCCTGTGTACTTCAATGCAAAATGCTGGTCTTTTCACACTTTAAAGTCCGCTGGCTAAGAATATTTTTCGTTGATATAAATTATATGGACGCGATTACTCTACTTTATATTTATAATTTGTATTTCAAAAGCTGGAGGAAATTAACCGCAGTTAAAAGGCTTGGTTCTTTAAATAAAAAAAAAATATTTGTGATTGGTCAATATGTGTAAAATGGGGAAACCTGATTTGTTGAATGATAGTCACGTGATAAAGATATATTCCATCAATCAATTTCAAAAACTTTATTTGCATGCCGATTAACATTTTTCATTCAAAAATTTTTTTTTAATGAAATTGATTTCCCTGAAATCATATATTAATGGCCTCTATTAATGCATGATTTTTTTTTTATTAATAAACGATTTTAGGCAACCAAACATACTACAAAGCACGCACTGCCGCGTACATAATGGCGTTGCCATAATTTCTGCCGATGTCAATAAGTTTGAAATTCAAAAGTTTGTTATAATATGTAGTTTGGTTCTAAATAAAAAAATATATAATCTATTAACAAGACAATCGACGGAAAAATATTGTAACTAACGCGTATATTATATAGCGATTAATACACTAGTTTGTTAAATTACTATTTCCGTCGACCGTGTATTAACAACCTTAATTAATGTATAAAAAATCATATATTAATGGCCCCTGTTAATGCATAATTTTTTTTATTAATAAACGATTTTAGGCAACCAAACATACTACAAAGCACGCACTGCCGCGTATATAATGGCGTTGCAATAGTTTCTGTCGATGTCAATAAGTTTGAAATTTAAAAATTTGTTATAATATTATGTAGTTTGGTTCTAAATTAAAAAAAATATAATCTATTAACAAGACAATCGACGGAAAAATATTGTAACTAACGCGTATATTAAATAGTAATTAATACACTAGTTTGTTAAATTACTATTACATAATGGCGTTAAAACAAGTATGTTAATAAATCACTGCTTAACACATTCAGTGACATAATATGTTATAAATAGTTACAAAACTATTCAGATATAAATTTCCACCAGGAACTTCATCAAGAAAAATATTACGAGCAATTTGGGAAAGTTACATCATCTTCCGTTAAACTTGGTCCATTGATCTGGTCTTGTATGTATGTACGCCCTTGAATGCTTTCCAAAAATTAGTGCCAGGCCAAAGGAAATTTAATCTAAGTTTGAAATATGTTTTCTGAGGACGGTGCCGTAAAATATAATTCCTTAGGTAATTGCCTATAGGTACATTGTGGCGAAACGAAATCAAAATAGCGTTGTTTTTGGGAAGTTAAGCATAATATCAAAAAATGCTGGGTCATAAAAACTAAATTATTAAGGTGGACGATTAGCTGTTTTTAACCTTTTTATTTAATTCCCCAAGAAGGGTGAAATAACCCCTATAACTTTAAATGGCAAAAGGCAAAGGTGAAACTTGAATAAACCTCACAAAAGTATGCTATCGTATATGCGTAATTTAAAATAAATTCAAAAACATCTCCTATTTGACATACGTACCTATACCTTTTTTAATGCCATATCTCCATCCATGATAAATTAAGTAATTTGTGAAACTGATTTACAAAACAATTTGTCAAAAAAAGAAATAATCGGATATTACTTACTTAATTTTTTACATCTCTATGAAATTTTTTCCAATGAGCTTATCTATATAATATACAGGGTGATTTAGTGAAAAATTATAATAGCAATATTTTCTAAACTAAAATAGATATTAAAAACCAAGAATAATATTTCTACGAAAATGCAGGGAAATAAAAAAGAGGAAAAGTTTTCTGACATGACTATAACAAATTAGGTATAATTAGGGTTATGGATTTGACCGGTCAATTTGTTTTTGGTCTATTGACTGAAATAAATTAAAATTTAAAAATGCAGTGGATGAACCTAACTATACTTGCCAAATTTCTTATTTTGTATTTTGGAAAAAAATATTTTTTTATAACAAGTTTTGCTTGTTCTGAAAAGTCTATTGCCATACCTAAATTTTATACAGGGTGGTCAAATGGATGATATAGTTAGGTCCATCCAGGTACACATTCTATAAGTGTATATAATAGTTTATTTTTATATAACCATGAAAACATAAAAACATGAACACCTAAAATAAAATATCATACTCGGGTAATTAGGTAGCTGAATTATTACGAGCAGTAAAGTATGTAGCCAATGGTAAATTTTCATCTTCGGAGTCAAATTCTAGCTGCTCGGCTTCGGAAGAAGAAGAGACATCAGCTTCGGAAGATGAAGATAAATTTAAGTCGGGTATTCTTCCACATTTATTAATTATATTTAAATTGTATTTAACATACACCAGTTTTCCGGATCGTGTAGTAGTCAGCCTATTTCTTAACTTATTATGGATAATACCCCATGTAGACCAGTTCCTTTCACAAGAAGCTGAGGAGGCCGGCATTTTTAGTAACTTTATGGCTATATCGTGAAGTACCGATTTCTTTTGCCAACTCTTCCACCAAGCTGATGGAGTAATATCCGATGATGTTTTACAAAGTGATTTGATACTTTTTACTGCTGTCCAAATTAAACCATTATTGAATTCATTTGATGCTGTTTTAAAATTTGAAATTTCCCCAATTACTTAAACGAGGCGGACTATTGGAATTCCCAGAATCAGGTGTTATTGTTTTCTTAAATAACGGCGCTATAACGATACAATAAACATTATCCTGGGTGGTAGGAGGTAATCTGGACAGATCACAAATGCATAAATAATAAAATAAAATTGATATATTTTGACCGAATTTGACCGGTCAAATACATCATGGTCAATTGACCGCGGTCAATTGACCATGCCCAACTCTAGGTATAATAATATGTTTTTTTTATTGAACAGAATTGTAACTCTACCGTTACCTACTATACCATTTTCCGGTTTTATTATATAACTCTGACATATTGTCGGAATTCATAACATGTAATATATTTTAGCTTGTTCCTTATTACTTCAAGTCCCATCCGTACTAATACTATTCCTAGTTTAAATAAATGAAATCATTCCGGTTTAACTTCGCCTAAAACTCACTTCATAAATAAGATTCCAACAAAATTACGTAGTTACTGTTCACTACCTCTTGCACGTAAGGTCTAATTTAAAACCAGCTAAAACGTCACAGAAGAAAATTACAAGCTTGAGTTTCCTTACCTCTCATGGGCGGTGTCTCAAGTGAAATAAATATATGTAAATTTGACAGGGTATATCCAAGGGATAATAAAATTTCAGCAAGGTGATTTTGCTACGCCAGAGTTATCGAATGGTTATTTTTTTTACATTAGGTCTTGAAGTCGATCAGACTATAGCAAGGGCGAGGAGGTGCCGGTGGAGGAGCTTCACTGAGGAAAATCAGTCAATACAACTTTTCTTTTAAATATTTGTATATGGGTTACCACAATAAGAAATCTATTAAACCCGAAAATATTTGGTTTAGACATACACGAGGTCGTGTAGGTACAACATATTTTTGCGCCTATTCGATATTTTCTTCCGGTAACAAAATACCGTTTAACCATTAAAATATATATCGAATAAAGTATTTTAAATAGATGATTTTTTAATTCCTACAAGGTTATCTAATTATCATAAAAAATAAACCCTCTTTTTATAACTAAAATCTACTTTTTAGGAAATAAATAGTTCCTTTTTTAAAATATGGAGAAACAGTTTAGGCAACTTTCAGCGAGCGCAATATAGTCTATCCCTTACTCCAACGGAACAGAGAGGGAGAAACAATGATCTGTCTTTGCTCCGCGTGGTTTAAGTTGAACGGAGTAATTTAAAACATATTATGTGATTGCCGTTATTGGTGGGTGATTGATGCTTGATGGTATGGTCTATTTTTAGTGTAATTGCGAGATGCATGACTGAAAACCTAATTTTGTGTTGCGCGATATAACTGTTTTGTAGATGTGTCTTTATATTGAATGTTTATTTTCCCCTTAACCATAAACTTGATGCTCTATTGTTATTAACATACTTTATAATAATTATAAACTAATCTTATTATATTTTGAAGAAGAAGTCCATACTCAAAGTGGAGTTAAATGGTATAGAAAAAAGAAAAGCACAAAATCTTTCTCCACAATTTTTTATTAGAATAACCAGGCGAACCTAGAATAATTCATAAAAACTCAGTAGGTACTTACTTGGTCGAAATACTAAGTTACACTTTTACCAATTATTGTAAACCTACCAACAGAGGTCGCCATACATATTTCTAAATGTAATTTCTTTCTATTTTGTAGGGATTGTATTGATTTTATCTTATTTTTCTAGTGATTTTTAGTTTTTTAAGCAATTTTGAGCCTTAATTATTGAGCTTTTCTCCTCTATAACAATTTAACATTTTTTAGCATACTTTTATGAAAAACATTTTTTTTTTCTTTTTTTTTCCATCTTACTTCAATACTTTCACATGTCTCTGACAAAGCTGAATAAAACTCAAGCTTTTTTACCACTTAATAAATGGTTTTCACAAAGTTTGTTAAAACTCTCTAATTTTTCTCTTGCTCACCTTATTTTTCTGCCCAGGACAGTGCCTTTGCACTAACCCTTGACTTTTCAGTATGCTGAAGTCTTGATTGTCGGTCTTTTGACTATTCAATTTTACACCTCTTGTACACCATTAAAAGCTCCATTACGGCTCAATCCCACTATTATTTTCTCTAATGCTAACAACATCAGCATTGTACCTTTTACTTTGTGTTCCTGATTATGAGTATTTCTACACTCGAAACATGTCGAATTGAATTACTATAAATTATTTTAGGATCGCCTACTTATTCTAATAAAAAATTGTTGGGACAACTGGCCACGACATATTTATTGGGCTAGCATGACGCACGAATCATGTCAATCGATATCATTGGGGTGTACCTAGACGCTTCTGTCTGTGGGCTCCTTAATAATTTAATTTTTTTTTAAATAAACACAATTGAAACTTGTATTATTATGTAATCATGTTTCATTACGTTATTAATTACCCGCTATTTAATATATTTACTATTATGAAATAACTATTGACTTTGGATATAATATTAAATTAGTTTTTATAAAAAAATTTTAACCATTTTTGTTTTAGGACTTATCCTAAAAATAAGTTGTTTATTTTTTGATGAAATATCCATTATTTTTCAGCATTTCAACAAACATATTAATTTACGTATTACATAATATTATAATCAAAATACAAAATTAAATTGTTTATTTTTTGATGAAATATCTATTATTTGTCAGCATTTCAAAAAACATATTTATTTACGTATTACGTATAATCAAAATATAAAAAAATCGTTTGAATCATTTTTCTTTTTAAAAAAAATATTTATCCCCAAAATAAATATGATTTTTTAATGTAAATACATAATATTATATGCAAACCAAATGACAGCACATCCTGTTTCATTTGAAAAGAAAATGGAAAATGCATTAATTTTTCAATCCATAAACAAATAAATAATATTAAAACTAACTATGGTGGCTCGCAGTATTCAAATAGAAACTGCAAAAAAAACAATAAAGCTTAGTGTGTTTTTAACAAGATTTAAAATCAACAAATTTTTATTATTATGGTAGGTAATGAAAATCATCCTCTGGAATAGAGAGAAAGAGAACCCATGACCAAAGTAAGAAACGCAATTAATGGCAAGTAGTATCTTAACTCGGAAGGTAAAATTTGGGTTGTCTAAATGATAAGGAACGTATCAGCCTTTTATGCATAATACCGCCCACTTAATTAAGAATCGCTCCGACCGACCCATCATATTAAATTTTTTCACGTGCATTGTTTTCAGAAAAAATATATTATACAGGGTGGATGGTAGTAAAAATTCTACAAGTATCAACTTTTGTTAATAAAAATATTGTATATTTTTACATTCTATAATCAATTCTAGACATTTTTTTATAAATCATGCCCTATACATATCTTCAACTGTTTACGAAATATTAAATTTTAGAGAGAAAAAAAATAAGTCCAAAGTATGAAAAGAAACTATTTTATGAGATGTTAAAAATATCTTCCATCAATTGTTTTTCAGTAGATCAATCGATCTTAAAGTCCCTTTTGTATATTTTGTACTACTTGTAGAGAAATTTCTCGTATTACCTACTCATTGAGTGAACTCCCGATATCGAGTTGGGTTTAGATTAATTAACTAAAGTTTTAACGAAGCCTTATAAAACTAGTCAAATGTGTTAAGATTGGGTGATCTGATGGGTGGCCATTATATTGACCCTCGTCTACCCATCCACCATCCAGAAAAAATTATATATAAGCTCTTACATGATTGCAGGGGAGCACCATCCTACTGAAACCGCAGTGGCGATGCTAGGGGTGGGCGAGCGCCCAAACCATGTCCAACCGTTCGTCCAACCTGCAATATTGAGCAGGAAAATATGGAAGAACCAGTGAATTAAATAAAAAAGGTCGCAAACTATCCCTGACTTTATCATTACCTTTATAATATAATATATGTAAGTATACAACTATAAAAACTAATTTTTTTTTCCCGTGTATATCTACATTAACGAATAAACAAAATATCCATATTATATTTTCCTTCTATTAATTGTACTTTTGGAATTTTCGCCTATAACAAAGATGCCGAACCCCAAATTGGTTCCCAATTTTTTATGATGTAAATGGAAAAGTGTCCAAGCGAAAATAGGTAAATATTGTGTTTGGCGCTAAACGCATTCTCAGTGATATTTTTTAAAACAACCCAGTGTTCTTACTACACTGGTGCCGCAGAAAGTGAATGTGACAATGACAATAATATAGAAGTCAACTGCAGTTATTCTAAAAAATGGAAGACTCGGGGTAAGGAAGATGACAAGATGTATTCATATTTAATAGAAAATAAAGATATATTTAATAGTGGCTTGAAAAGAGGACCACAAGCGACGCTAGCAGATTTGAAAATTATGTACGTTGAAAAAAGTATTGTAAAACCATTAGGCTTAGATGTAGTTCTAGATTCTTTTGCCACTAGGCATAATAATAGAAAAAATTGCTCTTTTTAATTTTAGTTTTGTATAATTATGCCATAACTCAGTTCGAAATGTGTGTAAAATAAACTTTATAATAATTTCCGTGTTTTCTATTAAATTTATTAATTTTACTTTAAATTTCACTATACCTAAATTATACAGAAATCTATATAACCCGCAATAATGCACATATTTGCTGCCAACCCTCAAAAATTACACGCCGAATGTCGCCCAGAAAACCGCTGCTGTCGCCACTGTGAAACAATAAGGATAAATTTGATAAAGCAGCCCTTATCAAAGAAAAATAGTCCGATTATCTTATATTCAACAATGTCCCCAAACCCTTTCATTATACTGGGTGTAATTTTTTACGAATCATTAAGGACTTTCCTGTGTGCAGTATATTATGTAGTTTTATTGATTAACCGGACCAATCAAAAATAACGTAGCTAAATATCCGAAAAACAAATTCCTCGGCCAATTCGTTCGTAATTATCTGTTAGTTCAATTATTATTTCATAAAATTGCTCTTGCTAATCGGGATCGTCGTCCAATAACTCTTGTAGACTAGTTTGTACACTATTACTTATAAGAATTCACATACTCTTTATACAACTGTTTAATACTATATATGACAGCAACGCGCTTTCCTACTGCAAGACAACGAAAATTGGTGGAATGGATCTATGCGGCGAATATATTTTTCAAAATATAGTTCCTGGAGTATTTTGGCAGTTTTGTTCCATAAAAGCTTGACCACACCTTCTTTATAATCGCTTCCATCGGATTTTCGCATATTATATGCCCAGTCTTTTAAAATGTTGCACAAATCCTCGTCTGTTGTCGTTTTCTCAATTTTGAAACTTTGTGCAAGACAAAACTCAGTAAACTGCTTCCATACATATTTGTCACATTTTTAATAGCATCGTCGACTTGAGGAAACAAAATTTTACCAAATCTTTCTTTTGTCATTTTGTAACAAGAACTAAAAGAAATGACTTCTGAAATAATTTGCCAAAAAATGACAATTACAATATGATCACCAAGCGATAATCACTTAAGGTTGAATTTTCAACGTCATTCAATCTATTGCCAACTTATAACCTATTTCGCGTTGATTTTTTGAGTTTATTATTTTAATAACTAACATTTAAAGAAAATCAATATCGTCGGCACATTATTTTAGGTAGTATCTGATATATTACAAGAATATCAATTTATTTCATTGCTAATTTTGGAAGAATTGTATATTGAAAGAACAATGAGTGACAATGACATAATAATGTTAAAAAAAAATCTTACCTGATATTTTTTGCTATACAATTCTCCTAAAATAAGTTATGAAATTCCTTGATATTTATTAAATATGTCAATTATTACCTATAGATTATCAAGTCGATACTGATTTTCTTTAAATTTTGTATAAAAGCTAGAAAACATAAATAAATCTACGCGAAATAGGTTATAGGTTGGCAAGCATGTTGATACTCCCACCTTAAATGATTATCACTTGTTAATTACATCCTTCTATACACTGCGTTTTTTTTAACGCGGGCCATAGGGATTTACTTAGTAAATCTTTAAGCCTATGTTAGGCACATTTATATGAAACAAATATTATTAAAACTTGAGAATAGATAAATGGGATGGGAGGAAGAAGTTAATATACAATCTGTGCAAAAAATCTCCAAGAGATACCCAAAGAAGCTCTTTTTATTTTTTTAAAATTACACTTTTTTATCCCCTTGTAATTTATGTAATTAACTACCTTAGATAAAGAAAAATATTGACACGGCTGTCAGTATTTTCCTGACTTTCGTGAAATTAGTTTTGTAATTTATCATGTCTTGCTACACCGTAAAAGAACGTATTGAAATGGATTCAAACTGCATAAGAAGAATGTCATATGTCTGCTTTAGAATTAAGAAAATTAATACATTTTAAACTACTTAAAATAAAACATATTTAATACAAACTAAATAATCATCAATATTGTATAATTTCGGTACAACTTGCCAAATATTATAAAAATGTCACATACCAGTTTATGTCAAATATACCTGGGTAAACTTAATATACAGGGCTGGGCAAAACAGCGTGATATTATAACTTAAAATGGAATTTTTCAATATTTTGCGTTAGTAAAGTAATACAAGCATGGTACTAAATTGTATATGAGACCACAAGACATATTTGTGTAAAATTTCAACTCGTAGTTCTCAATAGAAATGTGCCTAACATAGACTAAAGATTTACGATGTAAATCCCTATGGCCCGCGTTAAGAAAAACGCACTGTATAGGAAAAATATATATAGAGTTGTATAATCAATAGAACTCAAAAAATTCGTCACTTTCATATTAAGTATTTGATAAAATGAAAAAATTAAAGAGCAAGGTTGATGATCTTATTTGACGTGGGTGACGCAGTAATTTTATATATTTCTTTCTGCGTAATCTATTTTCAGAAAAGAAACCTTGCCGCATTACCATTTATTTTGAAATTTTCTCCAACCGTCAGTCTCCAAATAAAAAGTCGTTTATCCAACCTTCCAACGTCGGAAATCCAAAGCCGAACCGTCACTTCCGCACTGCTTGCAGTTGTAATATAAACACTGCAATGCACTACGGAATTGAGGGCACGCACCCGGAAGCTATATCTTTCATGTCTGAAAGGCCACTTCGTAGTTGTTGGGTCCGGTGTCAGGGACAAGTTGATATGACAGCATCCATCCTGTAACTTTTCCAATTTAACGTAGAATAAAAATAATTACATGTTTCTGTTTTGTTATTTTCCAGCTTTCGTATTTAGGTTTAGTTTGAGGGTATATGGTAGAAATAAGATCTTAAGTAATTTTACAAATGAGCGATTCATAACTGAAAAATCGTATTATTTAAATTGTTTTTTTTTGAGAATATACAGTGTGTCCACGGAGTTTGGAAGAGGAAAACCTTTTTTATTAGTAGGTATAGAAGAAAAAGTTATTCTTTATTAAAACGTCTGCTTATGCTAAAACTACAATTTCGAATATTAAATTTGCATATATACAGGGTTCGTCAGAAACAACATTTTTAGTTTTTTGGATTTTTTTCAATTTATTAAATGAATTTTGCAAGAAAGTTTAAGAACCCTTTTTTTTAAAGTGGTTAATTTCGTAGCAAATAATAAAATAATAGAATATCAAGTAGCCTGTTTAAAACAAATATAATATATGTTTTAGTTTCTTTGCATCTTTCAAATTGTTGATAGTTCTGTCGTAATTTTCTCATAAATCTACATAATAAGTGTAACTAGAAGATGCTTACGTTAAAACAAATACATTATATTGTCCCATGTTTAGGACACGAAACAAGCTAGTTCTTCGACAATTCCGTGAGATATGGCCTGATGTTCCTCTCATAAATATTGGATTTAAAAAAATTGTAATGAAATTCATGAGAACTGGTAGTGTTTTGAATGAAAAAAGGGAAAAAAATATGATAAAGATGATGCTGTAACTGTAATGACAATGGATTCGTTCGAAATTTTACCAAACTGCCTTTAAGTAAAAGATATTCTTAAATTGGTAATGTGAGTAAATCTTTATTAAAAGAAATTTTAAAATCAATAAACTTTGTCCGTACAAACCTAAATTTAATCATTTTCTCGAAGAAAATGACAACATGATAAGACAGGTACAGGTACTATAGATAATGCTTGGCAGCTGTAAAATATATATATACTGCGATTTAACCAATCAGTTCTGATAAGTGATGTTATTTGGCTACTAAGAATTTAAGTACTGGGATACCTAGTTCTGTTTGGTAGTTTTGACCTTCTCTTTTGAACTTATGACTTCTTCTTTATTTTATATCGTGCAATCTATAGCCATGGCAAATATCTGGAGACCTTTTGAATCTTCGCAGAACAGTCTCATATTTGGCGATCATTTAATGAAAACTTTACGTACAACCTGTGTGTACCAACTAAAAATATACATTGTCTTGTTGCAAAAAATAATCTCGTAATATTACTATTAAGTTATAGAGATACTTCTTTTTATCCATTTGTATGAAAAATACTTTTATTAATTAAAAAACACAAATAACATATTTTTTCGCATTTTATACAGTAATGCACTAGATTAATGACCTCAAAGTCGTACAGTAATGGGTCACTTTACAGCATAGCAACCATTACTGCATAAAACGTCAATGACATTCAAAACACAATTTTACATATTTTATGCTTTCTCGTATCTTTCCTTGGACTTTACTGGAAGCAAACTTGAAGAAGCTTCGCGGGCAGCATTCAGGATATCTTCCAAGTCGTTTTCATTAACCATTTCCATAATTCTTGTGAAATTCACTCTTTAAATATGATTTAATTTGGATGCTGTCAATAGTCGTCAAACACAAAAAAAACATCTTGTTTATATTGCTAAGTTACCGAAAACTCATACTACTAAGTTTTTGTAGATTTTCTTCAGTAACTAGGTATTCTTTTTAGATTTTAATATGACTATTTAACTAGAGTGTTTTACACTGGCAAAATGTCATAGCAACGGCCGGTCTTCTACTGGCAAAATTACTACCTGCACCTACCTGGACAAAATTCACATGTGATTTTTGCCGCGGCAAAATTTTGTCTATTTTCTAGTTAAATAGTCATGTCGAATACCACTCGAGAAAAAATTGTGTAAGCAAAATTGTTCCCAAGGATTTATTTAAGTTTGTTGCTTTTAAGCAATTTCGCTCATGACATTTTCGACAAAATCACTCGCCTGACGGCTCGTGATTTTGTCAAAAATGTCATTCGCGAAATTGTCAAGCAACAAACTTTCATACCTTTCGAAAATTTTGCCGACAAAATTTTATCTCTTGTGATATTATATATGAAAATAATTAATTACTTACAAAATGCGAAAAAATAGTATACGCACCTCGTCAGAAAAGTGATTTTACTTGACTAGTATGGAAATTAAATGCTCGCTTCGCTCGAATTCAAACTAACCATACTCATCAAGTAAAGTTCCACTTTTCTAAACTTGATACGTAATGTACTATTGAAATACACCTCTACGGTCTGTCATTCCTTTATTTGCAATAAACTATTTATATATACTGAATATACTCCTGTGTAAATATTTACGTGTTACGTTTTTGTGAGGAAAACTTTTTCGATAATTTTGCGTTTATATTGTACGACTTTACTAGATAGTATAACAGTTACTAGAGTTAATGTTTTTGCCTCTAACCGTAAAATGTCAGTGTTACTTTTACTAATATTTGTGTATTTTTTTTTTACTCGGGAACAATGTAACTATTCCTGTTTTACAATATTTCGATGTCGCCAAATTGTTTAGTCCAAAAATAAACAACTTATCATTTTCGAGATCCCCCTGTAGGTACCACACGAATTTGTAGCACCCTGTATAATAAAACTCTGTGAAAATATTACGCCCTTTAACGCAAACCTCCGACTAAGATGGCCACAATTTAAACGTCTCTTTTTAAAAGTAGTGCGGTAACTGAATAATTTCCGCTCGAAAATCAATATTGTAAATGATCTGTGAAAATTTAATCCCAGATAAGAAGTAGCGACCAGCAATTTAAAACCCGAAATCTATCTATGTTGCTAAAGTTTATCGCTCTAAGGAAATTTGAAATAGTTTGGTTTTTGCTGATTGTTCGTAAATTTTATCCCTTTCAATTTGTTTTGATGGATTATTAATAGATGTTATGGAACGAGCATTCCTTAAGTGCTTGCTTTAAAACGTTTATTTATATTTTAAAAGGGAACTTGCACACATTTTTTTATAGTATCAATAAACTCTTGGACAAAATTAACGCGACATCATAAATTTGCCACATTTTTATGCTATGCTATTTTTTTTCTGAACTTATGATCCGATTTGAATAATTTTTTTTGCATCGTAGGTTGGTTCCTTGGCAATGTCATAGTTTTCGCTGTTTATGATAAAAAAAATTCATTTTAGATTTATACCGGGTGTAATAAAAATGTTATGTTTTTTTTCGAAAATTCGTATCACCCTGTGGAATATACTAGCAACCAAAACATACTGCAGTTAAAATTAGACTGTAGGTCCATCTTTCTCCAACATTTTCTTTTTTGTGTTACTTCATTATCTCTGTTATTAGAGGAGATACACCGGTTTAAAACATGTTTTTCTAGACTTTATTATTCAACACATTCATTATTAAATGTTTTCAAGTAGGCTATGAACCTTATGGACTTTAGTAGGAGTATCGAATACATTATTTGTTATCTGTATAACTGTATAATAATTTCTGCTCGCTTTGATAAATTAAACCAACAAAATTAACATTGGACTGTTAATGATTGGAAGACGGTTTTATTTTCTGCTGAAACGAGAGTTAGTCTCAATTCTCCTGATGGGCGTAAACGTGTTTGGCGAAGGGCAGATCCCGATTTAAATCCCATTGAGCATCTATGGGATGCTCTTAAAAGAAAGGGGTCGAAGCCGCAATCCCGTAATTGCAGCGTGGGAGAATATTCCCCAGGATACAATTAAAAATTTAATTTCCAGTATGCCGAGACGTATGAATGCAGTTATTCGAAGTTGAGGTGGGCATATACGCTATTAACACTATAAATCCATTAATTTTTTTGTTTTTGATTTTTGTTCTTTTCATATTTCACTCGTTTTCAAAAAAAATTTGTGGTTAATAAACTCACACGTAATCTTAATATTGTAATTACTTTAGTAGTAAGTAACTCGTTAATTTTGTTGTTTTATTTTATCAAAGCGATCAAAAATTAGACAGTTATACAGATAAAAAATAATGTATTCGATACTTCTAATAAAGTCCATAAGGTCCATAGCCTACTTGAAAACAATTAATAATGAATGTCTTGGAATAATAAAGTCTATAAAAACATGTTACGCTATAAAACGGTGTATCTCCTCTAATAACAGAGATAATGAAGTAACACAAAAAGAAAATGTTGGAGAAAGATGGGCCTACAGTATAATTTAAACTGCAGTATGTTTTGGTTGCTAGTATCATTGAATATCAAACTATATAAGAATGACGGATGTCCAAGAAAAGTTGACAACCCATTTTTTGACGTATTGGAGCTGGTTTGGCCGCCATTGTGGAGTTGATCGTAACTCTAACCTTAAATCTGTCGCCTGTCTGTCGTTATAATGCAGCGCCTCGGCAACAGATGTCTCAAATTCATTGATGTGATGTCGTGATGTTGCCGCATATCGTATTTTATTGGAATTTTTAAGAATTCAAGCATTTTTAACAGACAATAAAATAAGAGGTTCTCAATTCCAGCCGAATGTATGTTTTTGATAATAATATGTACGCTGATTACTCCGGGGTAATTGGACCGATTTTCACAATGATTTTACCGTTGCATTGGGTGTTAAATGTTAAACAAATAAGAGTGGATAAAAAGCGACCGCAAGTATAACTCAAATAGGCTTTATTTCGTCGAAAAATAGCAAAATGCGTAATACACTAATACAAACAAACTGGATGTTTCTTAAGTAAGAAAGTAAAACCTACTTATTTTAAGCATTTTGAAAAGTAGTCATAATTGCAAATTAAAACCAAATTATACAAACCGCACATCATTTATATTTTACCCAATATATACGTTGTAGCCTAGGTATGTATTAAATAGTGAGAGTCGTCATTTAATTCTGTTAGAAATAGAATACATGGCGGTCAATATGTTTTCATGTAAGTAATTAACGTTGGGACGTCAAAAGGTTAAAAATATTATAAGCTACAAAGCAATTAAAAATATAGACAATCTAGACTATATTAATTATTATATACTATAGATAGGAAAATAAATATAAGCTACTTAAATCTAGGATAGGTGTAGGTACTTATGTGAAATCAAGTTTTACGATAAGCTATAAAAATAAATTTAAAAAATTCATGCGGCAAGTCCAACAGACAGGCGGCAACAATGTTTTAATTTAGCAGTGAAAAGGTTAGTCGCTTTCTTGTTGGTGAACTTATTGTGCCATCTATGAATGTAACGTAGCAGATTTAGGAAATCGGCTCATATGGCCTTCTTATAGTTTGATATTCAATGCTAGTATACTCCACAGGGTGTTACGAATTTTCGGAAAAAAACATAACATTTTTATTACACCCGGTATAAATCGAAAATTAATTTTTTATCATAAACAGCGAAAACTATTACATCGTGAAGGAACCAACCTACGATGCAAAAAAAATCATTTAAATCGGATCATAAGTTCAGAAAAAAAAATAGCATAAGAATGTGACAAATTTATGATGTCGCGTTAATTTTGCCCAGGAGTTATATTCAGCCACACCAAAAAATAACATGAACAAAATATTGCTTCTTAAATATCACTCCTTAATTTTTTTTTAAATAGTTAACGTTCTTTGTGTGAAGTCAAGTAGTATGAATAGCCCGCTCTCGCGCTATTGTGGTACGCTTTGACGTCAGAAGCAAACTTTAATCGCTTTTATTTAACCCAGCGATTAAAAAAAAACATTTATTCGTGGACTGTGGGTCTTTTGATGATATTGGCTTACGCTTAAGAGCATTATTTTTCAAATTTAATTTTCATGCAAGGTTCCCTATTACAATTTTCTGAACATATACAGGGTGTCCGTAAAAAGGAGGTCAATCCGTTAACCATATATTCCTTGAACAAAAATAAAATAACTCGTATAATACCATTTTTCATTTTTGACCCTCATGTTCAATATACATGTCAAAGTTTGAAGTTAAAAATCAGATTTTCTTGAATAATTCGAGTATTTAATAAGATGATAATTTCAAATTTGGTACATTGCATTGCTTCAATATAAAGAGTTACATCTTTTGAGAGAAATAAGACAAAAACAATTGTCAATAATTCAAAACATTATGTATTTTCAGGTAATCATTTGTTTTTGATTATTTTTTATCTCCCATAAAATTTCAATAAAATGATGCGTTTTGGAGATAATTTGATAAGTATAGGTCCTGATGCCAACGCGGCTTACGGTAATCTTATAATTTTCAAATGCTTAATCAAGTCAGCCATTATGGCATTACTATGGATACACGATATAATTAAGTAAAACTTTGCAACTGGTGACAATACTGAAAGCAAAGGATTAGCCAAAGATATACAAATATATTATTGTCTTAAGAACGGGTAATAACAGAGGCGTTTTATTGTTATGAGAAGAAGATTAGCAATACTCAGTTTCTAGTAGGGCAATAAAATATTTCCATTTAATTGCTTTAGTACTATAGGTTTTCATCTGTACGCCACTGTCCTTACATTATTTTTAGCTAGTCCTTTGCTTTCGGTATTGTCACCTATTGCAAAGTTGTACTATATCTTGTATCCATGGTAATGCCACAATGGCTGAATTGATTTAGCATTTGCCAATTATGAACCCATTAGTTAAGGACCCATAATACTGTTCAAATTATCTCCCAAACACATAATTTTATCGAAATTTTATAAAAGACAAAATTAATCAAAAAAAAAAAAAAAATTACCTGAAAAAGCATAGTTTCAAAAGTCACTGGCGTACGCACTAAGAAAAAGGGGGGCGCCAGCGGGTACTAGACCTCTCATTTTAAATACTTAATACTTGTTTTTGTTTTTTTTTTCTCAAAAGATGTAACTCTTTATGTTAAAGCAATATACTAAATTTGCAATTAATATCTTATTAAATACTATTATTCAAGAAAATTAGTTTATAATTTCAAACGTTGACGCCCTATATATCGAACATGACAGTAAAAAATAAAAAAATGGGATGAAAGTCATATTATTTTTGCTCAAGGAATATATGGTTAACGGATTGACCTTCTTTTTCCGGACAACCTATATAATATTATACTTACAATTTATTCAAATTCTCCCTTCTTTCTTTCTTATTCTCTTTATTTCTATGTATACCTTTTTAATAACAACACACCTTCATTATTAATAAACCAGTACCGTCAACCGGGGCTAAGTGGTCCAATATTTTCGGGTTTTTGCAGATTTTTGGAAAACTAATAAATATTTTGGTTTAAGGATTTTAATATAAAATCTACCATACTTTAGGAAGCTGCCTGTGAAATTTTTTTGTCTTAAATATATCTAGTTTTTATATATATTTTTTTCTGTAGGTGGTCCACTTACCCCACACTTTGTGGTAAAGGGGACCACTTGCCCGTTTTCTACTAATTTACGCTTTAGGGTCCCATTTAATCGTTGTAATGGTAAAGTGGTCCACATTAAAACTTTTAAAAAAGTATTTACATTCGGAAAAGCATTTGTAAAGAAACATACGAGAAGGTATATGAAATGGTTTTATTTATTTTTAAAATCAGGTGTACAAAAATATTTTAATAGAAACAAAAACAAGAAACAAAACAAAAAAAATTTGAAAATTGCGAGGGGTGTCTCACTAGTCAAAATTTGTACACCTACTGCCAAATTTGGCAGGACTTGTCGTTTTTGCCCTTGTCCTGCACGGTCCTGCTTGTCCTGCTACGGTCCTGTTACTGTCCTACCAGGGATACACAACTTTTAAATATTTATCTTCTTTCTTAACAAAAAAATAAACTCGGAAATAAACAATATATTTTATCAATAACTTGCATGAACATAATAAATGAGACTGCAAACTCGACTGTTGTGATTCAGGGGTGTTTACAACAGAACTCAAACAGGAATATTATGAGGCGACGCGCGCCGAGAACTTTAAAAACTGCGACGTCTGTTACACGCACTTCCATTTCACTTTCAATTAATAAACAAAAGCAAACAAAAATATTTTTTGCTTCCCGCTATTTATCCCTACTCCTAAAGTTATTGGAGAAATCTGATTGGATCTGAAAGGTACTGCCTGTCCTGCTTGGATCCTGCCACAGTCCTGCCAGGTCCTGCCACAGTCCTGCTAGGTCCTTCTACAGTCCTGCCAGGTCCTGCTAAGTCCTGCCTTAACATTTGTACACCTACTGCCACAGTGAGACACCCCTCGGAAAATTGGAAACATTTAGGTAAGCAAAGAGTGTGGTGGACCGGTCCACTTTTCCCAGAGTTTTGCAGATTTTTTATATTTAACTACCCCACTGCTAACACAAATAATTAAAAATGTTTTTTAAACTAAATTATTTTTCAAAACTTAACGTACAACTGCCTAACATAAGTTGAAACTCAAAAAACTTACCTGTGAACGTGCTGCAATGGAGGTTTTCCGGAAAATAAAAACCAATAAGAATTTGCATGTGTTTATTTCCGCTTACTAACTAGGACTAAAGAAGTGTAACGCACTCGACCTTGATACTCAATCCTGCGCTAGGTATTCCTAGACACACGTGCGTGCGAAACCGTTGTTGCCGGTTGTATTTTAGCAGATACACATTTTTATTATTTTTAACGTCCCTTCGGACCACTTTACCAGCTGTGGTCCTCTTAGCCCCGGTTGACGGTACTCTAGGTTTATGCCCACAGATGGAAGCCCCAACCTAGGGAAGACAATCAGACTAAACCTGCTGGGGCTGTTGTTAACCCTTTGTAACAATGAAGTATTGCGGTGTCAGTAATTGGTCCTTTCCAGCGGTAACTTTACAAGGCCATTAGAGTAGGCCAATTCGTAAGCGATAAGGTATATGGTAGGTATTTGGGACATAAGAAAAGGAAAGGCTTCTTCAGTAAATTTTTTCTAATTAAGAAAACAGGAAATATCACAAAACAGAACTATATTAGTCTACAAGAACGTGAAAAATTTGGCCGAATGCTTTTTTTGATTGAAAAATTAAATGTTTTGTAAAAGAGATTTTTCCTTTTTCTTTAATTTCATCTAACGTTTCTAAACGATAACACACAACCTTCGAAATCTCTGGAAATAACTTCTTAAGATTGAATGAAATTTTTAAAGGAAAGAAAATCCAAGGGCTAAATTCTGTCGTCCAGAAAACAATACGGATCATTAAGAGTGAAAGATAGGGAATAGCGTTTTTTCGCAAGCGTGAAGAACGTTGCGTATCCAAAAAAGTGAAATAAGCAAAAAAGGTTTATTAACTTTGCATTTTTACGGGAATGTTTAGATTACTGTTAATTGAATGTTTTCTTTATAATGAAAAATAGCATTTTGGGCCAAATTCAAAATGTAAGCTTTTTAAAATTTAATACGTTTTGTATTTTTTACCACCTTTTTTGAATATAAGTATTCGGGAGACAATGTTTTTAACAAAGCCCTTAACAGATGACCCGTTAATAGGTATGTGATCGTACTTTGCAATAAAATTAAAAGTCCTCCTCCACAAAATTTAATAGAACAAAAATTTGTTCAGTGGTCTCTACGTTTCGAAAGTAGAAACGTTCATCATCAGGAGAGAAAAATGTATTGCTGATGGTTTTAGCAGAAGAGAAAAAGATAAATGGTATAAAATCTTAATGGAGCTTTTATGGAATCAAAAATTGGTGTGTCGAAATGACATAATGTGAAGAAAAAGAGAAATAAGTTAAAACATACTGAGTATAGAAAACGGCACTAAATCTCTCGTTTTAAAACAGATGACAGCAGAAATTTGTCATCGATCAGCTGAATTTGGGACATAATAATATCCCCAGATCAGTAGTGGACCGCAATGAGCCCAAACACCGACTTATGAATTGCGTTTTTGTGCTTTTTGTTACATTTAATTACGTTTTTAAAATATTTGGTGGTTGTGGTGCCTTTTATTTTTACTTTCATTGAATTTTAATTACTTTTGTGTGGCCATTAAGTACCTACAAGGATTATTCATTTGACCAAAAATTTACAGGTTAAAATTTTTTTAATTTTTTTTCATTAGGGATCATAATCATTATTGTGTGCCGTCCACGTTAGTTGATTTCATCGATAAGTAATAAGTTTCATTTCATCTAAACATCGTTTTTGTCGAAAAATTAATTTGTGAAATTTTTTATTTCTTAAAATGTTTGTTCGTAAAGGTTAGGTTTCTAATGTATAATTTTTGCATTTTGCATTATCTAGGTATCCTTTTCTGTTTTAAGAAAAATAAGTAGAAATTATTTCTCTGACTAAGGTAGGTTGGTGAGAGTTGGACAAAATCGGGTTGGTTGATAAAACCGGGTACCGCCTAGTTCTGCCAAATGCCAAAACAGCTTTCCATATTATTAACTTTTAAAAATCAGCTATTTGATTTCGAAGGAATTATTTTTATTATTGTTATTATTATTAATATTGTTTGGCAATATTAAGGTTGAAATAAACCTTTTAACATTATGTTAGCCTATATAGTAGTTGTAAAAGGTAATCATATTAATATGTAATTGGATAGCGAACAAATATAGAATTCTATTTTCTAGATCTACGTACCTTACGTAAGTTAAAAACTGTTAAAGTAGGATTTCCATTGACAGAAAAATTAAATCGCTGGCTATATTGAAGCTTTTAACTTTATGTTAGCCCACATATAAGTTTAGAAAAGTAACCGTATCATAGCCAACAAATTCTATAAAAACCATATTTGGGTCTACGTACCTTACGCAAGTCTTAATATATTATGGGAATTTCCTTGACAGTAAATGTAATATCTGACTGAATTCAATTAGTTAATGTTGAACTGTAGGTACTGTATTTTACCTAAAGGTATAATCTGAACGAATAAAACAAAAAAAAATCTGTTGTAAATATGAGCGACAGAATCCTATTTAAAGTTGCGTTTCAGTTAATTTAGTATTTTCAAGGTTTGGATAATTATAATATTATATATTTTTTAAATCTATATTGACACTTTATCTTTAAACCATATTATAAAAACTTATGTTTATTATTACCTGCCTTAAATTATAATATTTATAAAACGAAACTTTCAAAAGAAATTATTATTATTATTTGGCAATATTAAAGCGGTAGAACCGATGAGACTATTGCATCAGTTGGTTTAGAAGGTTATCACATATATAATTTGCAAGTTCTGTCCTGGAACCTGGAATTCATGCCAACTTATAAAAATTTAATAGACCTATATTTACAGAGTGTCACGTGACTTTGCCTCCATCTTGCGAGAGTATTCAAAATTTTTACTTTATGTGAGAAAGTCAGTTAAAAGGGTCTACAACACATCACAATCTTATGGTGAAAAATTAAATACTGCCGTTTCTTAAATCTATCAAAAATATTTAAGAGGGTTGCGCGTGTTGGAGCAGTTAGATAACATAATTTTACGTTTATGTTCTTGCTTGAGAATAAAAAATTTCAAAATACGAGCAAAATTTCATCGTATCTACGCTTATAGTGTTTCTTAGGTCAATTTAATGACATAAAACAGTATGAATTTCCTAACCATAGGCGTCCCAAACAAATAATTAAAATGCGTATACACACTTATAAGTTTGTTTTACATTAGGTGTTTGTACATACTACACTTTATAAACCCACTGTATATATAATAATATTATATTAAAATAATAAATATAAGGTAACTCAAAAATTCTATACACAAAACTAAAATCAGAAAAATAAACCTGACACGGCACGACACTGCTTAGAAAATGCTTTAATTTTTTTACCAGAACTCCATTCTCGTACCATTGTCCAGCCCGTCCACAAGTTCCAAATTACGTATATTTCATCTTCGTCTCTTCCACGCCATCGGCGGTCACTGGCCTATCTCTGTCTGACAGAATGATCGTTGAACGGGTTGGAGACCGCTTCAGCTTATACCAGCCGCTTTAACTGGCGCTAGTATCCCTTGGCAACCGCAACAAATTATATGCTGTTGCCAATTCTTCAAAAATTTGTGAGCACAATGTAAGTATATACGAGAAACAAGGGTTTGTTAATTAGTTGTTTTTAAACACTGAAAACGCTTTTTGTCTTGATTTCAGTTATATTGTTTCTTAAGGACAAGAGAATGTATTATTATAACAATGAATGGCTTGTTATTTTTTTCTGTCACACTCAAAACTCCTCGGTTTAAAGTATATTTGCAAACTAGCTTTCAAAGAAAGTTACTGACTAACAATTGAATACTGATATAAAAGAAACATTTTTAATAAAAAAAACTTAAAGAATTGAAGAAGAAAGATCTGACAACCCTGGTTGTGAGGTCGGTCTCTTTGAGACTGTTTCCTGCCGTTTGTATGCCGTATCGAATGATTGGAATGTCATCACACTGACTTTGGATAAATTATACCTGAAAAATTTAGCCAAAATAAAACACGAGAACATTAAACATCGCGGTGGGTGCTTCGCTGCCGGAACGTATTTCCTGTTATAGAGGAAAAATGCAGCGAGAGAGGAATACGAATGAATCCCGCTCGAACAAAAGTTGGCAACGTCGGCGTCGTCTTGATCGATCTCTTTTTAACTCGCGCCAAGTTTATTTTGTATTCATCTCTTTACATTAAAAACCGATTTGTAACTTCGGTCTTGCCAGTAAGGTATAAGTTCTTTTAATAATATAAGAATATGTATCGTCATTTTTTCGAAATTCACTTAAGACTTAAACAAAATTGGTGTAACCTATTATTAGGGTGGTACTTTCTGACACGAGCTGCTTGCAGTTGAACTTCTTTAACAAAGAAAAGGTTACTTTTCTAAGATGTTCTAGTAAAACAAAAAAAAAAATTAAAAATCTTTCAATTCTTTTAATTTTGCACACAGGCTTTGACTCCCGCCGGGGTAACTGGACCGTAACAAGCCTTGTACCCCAACAACATTTTACTTGAAGCTAAATGATGCTTTTAACTTTATGAAAACTAATTTTTTCTTTTTTCTTTCCCTCACATTTCACTACTTTTACATGTCTCCAACAAAGTTTAATGAAACTTAAGATTTCTCACTACTTTTATACCTAAATGATTTTCACAAAGTCTGTTAAAACTATCTAATTTTTCTTTCGCTCCCTTTATTTTTCTATCCAAGACAGGGCCTTTGCACTAACCCTTTACTTTCCAGTATGCTGAAGTTTTGTCGGCCTTCTGACTATTCATTTTTTACACCTCGTGTACACCATTGAAAGCTCCATTACGGCTCATCCCACTTATTATTTGCTCTATTGCTAACAACATCGACATTGTACTATTTACTTTGTTTTCCTGATGATTAGTGTTTCTACACTCGAAACATGTCGAATTATTATGAATTATTCTAGGTTCGCCCAGCAATTCTAATAAACTTGTGGAGAAAGACTTTGTGCTTTTCTTTTTTCTATTTTTCAACTGGTTCGCTCGAAACAAATAAACATGTGTTTAGGCTTTTAAAAAATTTTACCTCTAGGGGGTGCAAAAAGGGGTATAAAACTTTATTGGATAAAATATTTTTGGTCATAATATACAATTAATAAAACACATATTTCTTAGTTTTTAGAAAATCGGTCCCTAAATTTTAATTTATTAGTTAAAATTTTTATACCCCGCGGGGCTGCCGGCGCGACGACGTCGAAACAAAAATTTTTACTATGTAAAATGAAACGATAAATATACTTTGTTATTTGTCACTAATTTTTGTTTAAAAAATTTTGGCGTTACGGCCGTTTCGTAGTACAACTACATCTTCAAGACTTCAAGGCCTCCTACCCTCTATAGCAACCTTTCCCAAAGTGGGCGATAATGCCCCCTTGTGGGTGCTGCAGGCCTAAAGGGGGGCGGTAAGAGACTCAGAAAAAAAAATTAATGTTTAATCTCCGATAATATAGCTCACGATAATTAATTAATTTAATTTGAAGTTATACTGGTTTTTAAGTAGGTGAAAAAATGGGAGCGCTAAAAAATAATTTATTTTCAAAGTGGGCAGTAGACAAAATAAGTTTGGGAACCACTGCTCTATAGGATACATGAATAGGGTGAGTTAATAGCTGCTTGGTACAATCTGTAGGTGGCCTATTTGGCTTCATTCTCGAAATACATATGAGGAGGGATTAGTCCCAATAGGACCTCCATAGCTGCCGTTAGAGTGTGGTGCGAATAGCTCCAGCGATCGCAAGGCATGCCTGTCTTTGTAGTCCGGCTGATTTGTTTTTGTTGTGGTTGTCGTATCACAGTGGTAAAGGAAACGATATAAAATACTAATTAAGTAAATTGCTAATGATATCACGGAGCTAACGGATTTAATAGTGTCGCAACTACGACTGTACATTTCAAAAGCATCATTAAGTATCCTTTCCGAATTTGGAAAAAAATTTGTCCCATTTTGATGCTACTTTACGAAACCTAAATAAAAAGGTTCATGAAAGAGGCCCTGAGGCCCATTTAAATAATTATTTGCTTCCTATTGGCCACATAAATACTGAAAAGGCTTTCCCACTAAAATTATTATTGAAATGGTTGAATATTCATGACCGAGAATGGCGCTAAGTTCCAATTTGCATAATCAATAAAATCGTTCCCCAGGCACAAAATATATTAAATTTTATTACAAACTTGACAATCGCCGATTATTGCCGGTATCATGAATTAGGGTAAGAATGTAACCTTTAAATTACTGAGCAAGACGTAATTAAAAACTAGATAAGTGCCAATTTTTGTCAAATTTATACTTTTGCTTGATATCATGTGGCCGAGAAACACTTGGAAAAACAACATTCCTACTATCTAAGGTAGATTCAAATCACAAACTAATAAGCAACAGATGGCAAACATATATTTATAACGATGATTAGGTAAGATGGGAAAATAATTTTATTCATAAAATTTACCATCTATAGGACAGCAAATTCATAAAACTGAGAAACAAAATACATATCCTATCCTAGACTATAAAACGTAACTTGAGGAATAGGAAAGTTTACGTACGAACGTTCATTGAATCAATGACAACCGTCATCGGCTGAAAATTAATGTTGACGTTCACTGATTCGATGTACTTTTTTATTAATATCACGTACATTTTTCGTTCAGTGTAGGACAGCAAATTCATAAAACTGAGAAACAAAATACATATCCTATCCTAGACTATAAAACGTAACTTGAGGAATAGGAAAGTTTACGTACGAACGTTCATTGAATCAATGACAACCGTCATCGGCTGAAAATTAATGTTGACGTTCACTGATTCGATGTACTTTTTTATTAATATCACGTACATTTTTCGTTCAGTGTAGGACAGCAAATTCATAAAACTGAGAAATAAAATACATATCCTATCCTAGACTATAAAACGTAACTTGAGGAATAGGAAAGTTTACGTACGAACGTTCACTGAATCAATGACAACCGTCATCGGCTGAAAATTAATGTTGACGTTCACTGATTCGATGTACTTTTTTATTAATATCACGTACATTTTTCGTTCAGTGTAGGACAGCAAATTCATAAAACTGAGAAACAAAATACATATCCTATCCTAGACTATAAAACGTAACTTGAGGAATAGGAAAGTTTACGTACGAACGTTCATTGAATCAATGACAACCGTCATCGGCTGAAAATTAATGTTGACGTTCACTGATTCGATGTACTTTTTTATTAATATCACGTATATTTTTCGTTCAGTGTAGGACAGCAAATTCATAAAACTGAGAAACAAAATACATATCCTATCCTAGACTATAAAACGTAACTTGTGGAATAGGAAAGTTTAAGTACGAACGTTTATTGAATCAATGACAACCGTCATCGGCTGAAAATTAATGTTGACGTTCACTGATTCGATGTACTTTTTTATTAATATCACGTACATTTTTCGTTCAGTGTAGGACAGCAAATTCATAAAACTGAGAAACAAAATACATATCCTATCCTAGACTATAAAACGTAACTTGAGGAATAGGAAAGTTTACGTACGAACGTTCATTGAATCAATGACAACCGTCATCGGCTGAAAATTAATGTTGACGTTCACTGATTCGATGTACTTTTTTATTAATATCACGTATATTTTTCGTTCAGTGTAGGACAGCAAATTCATAAAACTGAGAAACAAAATACATATCCTATCCTAGACTATAAAACGTAACTTGTGGAATAGGAAAGTTTAAGTACGAACGTTTATTGAATCAATGACAACCGTCATCGGCTGAAAATTAATGTTGACGTTCACTGATTCGATGTACTTTTTTATTAATATCACGTACATTTTTCGTTCAGTGTAGGACAGCAAATTCATAAAACTGAGAAACAAAATACATATCCTATCCTAGACTATAAAACGTGCTGTAGAGCTCGCAAGGTAAAAACGCCGACCTTTTAAAAAGTAACCTAGATTAAATAATTTAATTAAAAGAAAGAAAATATTGTGGCGTATCCACTAAACTTGGATCCCTGTGTATTTCAATATAAAATATAGTTACACACTTGTCCGATATGCCACAATATTCTCTTTCTTTTAATTATTTTCGCGGTCATTATATTATCATCTTCTAAATAATTTAATGTTTTGTATTTTGCAATACGAGGTGCACAGGTACACATGGATTTCATCATTTTACTCCAAATATTTTCGATTTGCTATAAATTGGGACTCTTCGAAGGCCAGGAAAGAACTGCTGTTTTATTTTCTTTCAGAAACGTTGGCACAGTGCATGCTATGTGTATGGAATATAATCATGCTTAAATGTAAACTTTTAATATCGATGGTATCTTCACATTATTTAGTATACAAGGTAGAATTTTTAACCGGAATAAATTCAGTATTAGGGAGCCTCTTTATTTGCTGAAAAAATACAGAATTATGGCTGTTTATTTTTAGTTTGGTATACTTTTTTGTGTCTTCATAAAATTTACCCCTCTTGTGAGGATAGGAACCGCCCCAACTTTTAAATTTAAGAAATTTAAACAAACAGAAAAAAAAACGGTTATTTTAGCAACAATTGATACCACATTTGGGTTTTCCCAGCGCCTACTGTTTTAAAAGAAAAGAACATGTTATTGATAAGGTTGTTTATTTACTTGATGCCGTATCCCAATGGTCACTTCGTTTTCGGTTTAAAAGAAGTGAATATTGTTGTATTATTTTGTGCTGTTTTTAAACCGTTACTTTATGGTAAGAAGTATTTTTGCTATACTAAAATGGGTTATTTAACTGAATCACACAAAATCGATATTTTGGCGACGGATCGCGTGCTCAAGCAGAAGTAGCTTTATTTTACGAAACACACCTCGATCTACCACCAATTTTCCAAGGAACCATCAGCAAAATATAAGACGTTATCGTAAAGTGGGCCACGTCAGGGACGTACCAAGAATAAGGCAGCCTGGAGTAAATGATAAAGATACATAATTAAACGTTTTATTTGCTCTTCAAGAAAATCCTATTACTCCAATTCGGCAACTTGCAAAAGAAAATAACATAAGCCATACATTGCCATAAATTGCATTTAAGTTAGTAAAATCATGTCAAATGCATCCTTATAAAATGTTGATGATACAAGAGTTACTAAATCTGGATCTGGACCACCATCTTCAGTTTTGTACAGTGATGATGAATGGACTTGATCATGATTTCGTAGATTTGGACTGGATCCTTGTTACAGATGAGTGTACTTTTGTACTAAAGGGTAAAGTCAATAATAATGGCCAGCAGAAAATCCTTACCATCAAAACCACACCCAGCGTCCTTAAAAACTTTAAAAAAATAATCTTTGGCAGGCACAATTGGCGACCTAGTCATTAGGCCAATATTCCTTGAATGTAACTTAATGGGCCATACATGTCCGGATTTTTTGCAAGGAGAACGTATTCCAGCTTTGACTGCTTTATTTGCAGAAGCAGATCTTTAAGATGATCGAATATGGTTACAGCAGGATAGTGCTTCGCCTCATTACCCCATAAATGTTGGACAATATTTAAGTGAAGTTTATCCAAACCGCTGGATAGGAAAAGGGGGTACCATTGAATTGCCGCTACGATCGTAGGACCTTAATCATCTGGTTTCGTTTAGGGTCACCTAAAAACCAATGTTTACGTAACAAAACCAGAAAATTTAGAGGAATTTAGGCAGCGACTTATACACGAAATTCGTCAAATAAGCAATTGTAAATCAAATATGGTACATGATGCAGTGCCGTACTGGGGGCGAGGCGACTAAGGCGCTTGCCTCGGGCGCAATCATCGAGGAGGTGCCAAAAATTGACAAAATAATCTGAGAACATTTGAAACATTGCAGAAAAGCAAGGATTTCGCATCGATATCACACAGTCAGTCGATATTTTGATTACGGAAATAAATTGAAGATTCGAGAAGTTGATGGAAGTCGTCGGGGATTTTGGATTTTTGTCTGGCGAATCCTTGCATTCTATGACCAAAACCGAGTTAGAAAAAGCAGCAACTGATTTGGCAATGAAATATGAAAGAGATATCAATGCAGCAGAATTCATTGATGAAATTTCAGACTTTAAGCATTTGGCGCTCTCAATTTTGCCCGACAACATTGAATCTGCTGCAACCACTTTAGAGTTACCTACTTCAATTGCTCCATAATTACAATCTAAAAGAATCATACCCAAATATTGAAATTGCATTCAGGATTTTTTTGACTACTCCAATGACAATAGCCACCTGTGAACGCAGCTTTACCAAGCTGAAACTCATCAAAAATTATTTGAGATCAATCATGAGACAAGAAAGATTGTCTAACTTGGCAATTATGTCGATTGAATATAAGATTGCTCAGATTATTGATTTTGATGATATAATTGATGAATTCGCTGCAATGAAATCTCGAAAAATTTTGTTGTGAATCAAGAAAATTAAATATATTTTGTATAATGCAATTCTACTTTTCTTCTGTACAATTATCCTTATATTGTCATTGTAAATTGCAGCAAAATAAAAATAATAGCTTGACTTCAAAATAGTGTTGAAAATGTTCGATTTATTTAAAATTCTTTCAAGGGAAGAAAAGGTGAAAAATTTGTAATTCGCCTCGGGCGCCAAAATAGCCTTTCGGAGGAGCTATCACAGTACATACCTTTACATTTGAAAAACAAAAGTTGTGGGAGGTTTCTACCCCCAAAAGAGGGTAAATTTCATGAAGCCACAAAAAAGTATACCAAACTTAAAATAATTGCAGCAGTTGTTCTGTATTTTTTCAGCAAATACAGATGCTTTCTAATACTGAATGAAGTTTCGTTAAGAATTTTACCCTGTATTAACGTATACGACCAAAGTCTTGTTTCTATGATTTGGCAAACATTTATAAAGGAATGCTCACTTTGATTTTTGTGGGTATCATATCTCATTGTATCGCATACCGAAAGGCCCATATACCCGAATTCTTTATTACATAATTAAAAAGTTGTGGCTTTAGAAAATATAACTAAAAAGTAAAAGTAACTTTGTTTTTCGACGACTACTTGGCTTATCATGTATACTTAATTTTTCTTCGAACAAACCCGAACATACCCGATCAAACCCCTAAAACTTTTGTCTTTAACATATTTTGCTACTACAAAGTTTCTTTTTTATTTTTTACTTAGTATACATTTTTCACCAGAAGTAGGTACAAGGTGCAATTCTTACCCTTCTTACATCAGACCTTTTGTAAATGGTTCGGGGCTTACCTGAAATTAAAAAAAGTATAATTATAATTTAATGAAATATATGATTTTAAAAAAGTAAATAAAAATAAGTATATACTAATATTAGAAGATAAGGTCAAATATTATGATTTTTTTTAAATCGAACATAATAGCTGCAAGGTGGAGTGGTAAGCTAAATGGAAATAAATGAGACACTTTAATCTTCGTAAGTCCAAAGTGATAGGTAGTATAATTTATCCAAACTCAGTTTGAGGACATTCCAATCATTCCATATGGCATACAAACGGCGGTAAACAGTCTCAAAGAAACACAGGGGTTGTCAGATCTTTTTTCTTCAATTCTTTAAGTTTTTTTTATTAAAATTGTTTCTTTTATATCAGTATTCAATTGTTAGTCAGTAACTTTCTTTGAAAGCTAGTTTGCAAATATACAGTAAACCGAGGAGTTTTGAGTGTGACAGAAAAAAATAACAAGACATACATTCTTTAGTACTTAAGAAACAATATAACTGAAATCAAAATAAATAGTGTTTTCAGTGTTAAAAAACAACTAATTAACAAACCCTTGTTTCACCTATACTTATATACCTATTGTATCTACAAATCGAAAATTTGAAAGATATGGCAAGCGCACAAAATTTATCTCCGATGCCGGAAGCGGCGCGGCACGATAGAAAACGGCGGCGCGGTCCCAGCGAGATAATTAAGCCATCAATCACTGTCGCGTTAGATTTAAGTGAATAGGACAGTGTAGTAGGTGGTTTTATTTGCTGTAATTTACGTATTTAATTTTGCTTTGTAACTGTGACGAAAGAGTAAGGTTTTTTTTACTTAATATATTTTATTAGCAGCAATGACTGTTTGGCGGCCATTTGAATTTGCTGATCAAGATGATGTGCAGTAGTAAATAGGTTCACTGGGGCCAGACAGCGGCAATCGCCCACGTGGTGGGCGGTCCTTTTTTTAAGCCTATTGATTTTTGGCGTAAACCGATTTTTAATCCCGATGTTCGCCCAGGTGTAAGGCTCTTTTTAAAATTATTTCCAAGGATTTCTCGGGTAACCTGAGAGGAGTGACCTTGTTTGCTTACGTGGGTGATACATTTTTATAATTTGTGATGATTTCTCGTATAAACCCTAATCTGTAACCATGAATACATACGTGCGTGGGTGTTTTTATAATTGGATGCAGGTGTTAATGATGATATATTATGACCTTTATTATACATGTAGACGAGGGATGATTTTTATAACCTTGAATTTGGTTGTATACAGGTGTTTTTTGGGAAAAATAACTGTTCGTGAAGAAGTGCAGATGTTATTTTTGCTATGCTTAATCTTAAATATGTGCCCGATGTGTGTTTTGACGCTGTAAATGCTACGTGGGTATATAGGCATTCTATAATACTGAGCATGGAGCGGGAGGAGTAACTTTGTTTGCTTACGTGGGTGATACTTTTTTTATAATTTGTGATGATTTTTCGTATAAACCCTTAATCTGTAACCATGAATACATACGTGCGTGGGTGTTTTTTATAATTGGATGCAGGTGTTAATGGTGATATTATATTATATTCGTGAAGAAGTGCAGATGGGTTTTTGCAATGGCCAATGTGAAGATATTCTAAAGTTTATAAGAAATAAAAATATGGATATTCCTGAAAGAATTCCTGTCCAAAAGGAATTAATTAAAATCGTCATGCGTGGGCACACAACAATCTCAGCTGGGCACAAACAACACAACATCGCGAACACAAACACCAACACAGTAAGCAACAGCTTGCTACTGGCTACTCCTCAGACGATCTGAGCACGAATATCGCCAACACAAACACTAACACAGTAAGCTTATTACTTAGCTAGAGTATTTAGACGACAAAGCCAGCTTAAGTACACCGAATACCCAAAGCGCTGGCGAGTAGGACGCAAAGCACGCATTAGGCGTGCAGAGCCGAAATACCGAACCGAGTGGTCTGAAGGTTTATACGCCTATGGAGCGGAAACCGCAGGAACACGGTGAGTTTAGTCGGTAGGCCACCCCCCCCTCCCCCAGGGGGTTGAATCCGACACTCCTCTGTTAGTATCACCACAGGAGTCAGTATTTTGAAGATTCTTATCGAAAAAAAAAGCAATTAAATTGTCACTACATTTTAAATAATGTTTGTTTAAAACGCGTTACCTATTAAAGTTACTTTATTTATAATATTATTATCATATTAACCCATTAGTCCCCAACGTTGCGTAAACGAAACATTTTGGAAATTTTTTTTTTTTAAATATATCATTGAATGACATTGACTTTTTTGTTACTACAATTTATTCTAAGTATAATAACAATTATATTTTAATGAAATACTAGGATATAATCAAAAAGTTAATTGTTTTGCAAATTTATGAAATATGCGGAAATTGGGGATTTCATTTACCATATTTTCGTCGATCTAATTGTCCTACACAGAATACAATTGGATTTTCCAAATTACTAATTTATATTGACCCAAACTTTAGTAAAAGGGACAGAACATCATATTTGACAAAGCTTTTATATTTTTTGCATACCTGACCTTTATTATTATTGTTGCGTTTACGCAACTTTGGGACTTTCAGTAATTCGATGCTGCGCGGCGCCAATATGTCTTGCCATCAATTTATACCTTATGGTGGGAAAACAAACACTTATGAAAATTAATTAGGACTGTGAGAAAATTTTGTACTGGAACTATTGTCAGTTGTTCAGCAACCATCTGGTCATCGCGTATTTTTTTACAACTTTTTCTCTTCTTACAAGTTATTTACTTTGTTGAAAGAAAAGGAGTTTTACGCGACTGGGAAAATTCGGGAAAACCGTTCATAAAATAGAACAATGAAGAGGCAATGCAGAAACAACACTATATACATGTGTGCTAAATGTCAGGTACATCTTTAGGCAAATTGTTTTGAACTATTCCACACTCAATAATTATTTTTGTTGTGCGATAATCCCAACGTTGCGTATACGCAATATTTTCATGTAAAAAAACTAAAAAACTTCTAACTTTTTTAACGTGATAAACAGTTATTTCGATATATGTTTAGTAATAAAATACAGTGTCGACGTTGTGGTCTAGTGGTTAGCGCTACAGCCTTACAGATCGCAGGCCCGAGTTCCATTCCCGGTGCCGGCAACGTCGATGTTAAATTTGGAATTTGGTTTAAGAGGTGGCGCCGTCTTTCGGAAGAGACGTTAAACTGTGGGCCCCGTGTCATGGATGTTGGCACGTTAAAGAACCCTACCCTCGACAAAGAGGGATTCGGCAAAATTACCAGATAGTGTGTGACAAATTCCCTGGCGTCGGTGATTGGCCTCGTTGCGGAAAAAGGCCGACGTAAAATAAATAAATAAAAAAAAAAATAAAATACAGTGAAAACATCAATATAGTTTTTTTTTCTGACCTTGGGAACTAATGGGTTTCAATTAAAACAATGCCCTACGCATTTTAATTATTTGTTTGGGACGCCTATGATTAGGAGTTTAATACTGTTTTATGTCATTAAATTGACCTAAGAAACACTATACTTGTGACTTTTTTTGTATCTTCGAAATTATTATTTTTTGGACTAAGTAAGTTGAGTATGATTGTTATATTTAAGCATCAGGAATTTGGGGTAGAATTTTTTCACACCTTTTAGATAAACTCTCTATAGATAAAATTAGCTGTCGAAACATTATAAAAATTTCTCGTAAAATTAAAAATATAAAATAAGTTTCCAGTTTTCAATTATTATTATTAATACCGTAGTTTAAATAACGAGGAAATAATTATTACCTAGTCATATAAAATAAAATTATGTATTTATTACCTATAATAAAAGTATTTTAAATTCATGATAAATAATGGTTATTGGCAGAGCACACATTATAAAAAAACAACAATATTTTGTTGCCTTAATTTTGCGGCCTGAAGCAATTAATATTTATTAATTTGCATGTCATTGTATTGTTTAAATTTTCACATAAACTGCTGTTTTATTTAATGAACCAACATTTAATAAATAACTGGAATCCCAACAAATATTTTTTTCAAATAGCAAATAAAGAAAATATCTATAAGTTAATATATATTAACGAGCGTATAATGTAGGCTATACTACACGAGATTTTAAAACACGAGCCTTAAAACACGAGCCAAAGGCTCGTGTTTTAAGAATCCGAGTGTAATATAGCCATTATACGCGAGTCAAATACTATACTTTATCTACTACTATTCAGTACTCCAAAAATTAGAAAATGCATTCAGAGCAACAAATTTTATTACAATAGGATATTTGTACCATTGCGATAAAAAAAAAAGTAGTACAAGAATTAGTAGTCCCAGACAGAACTCTTGGTCTATAAGGATATCGAGAAGTGGATATCGTCGTTACTATGAAAACAATATAATTATGCCACCTAACTTTTTAGGCGTTACCATGAAGAATTCTGGTGACAGTATTTTAATAAAGGTGACACTGACACAAGAATTCTGGTGACTCTGAGTTTGAAAGGAAATATTTTATAATAGACCAGCAGATTAAATTATATTTTGTTGTACTACTTTTTTTTATCGCAATGGTACATAACAATTATTGTTCATGGTATTTCTTAACTAAAAAATAGAGTTCAACAATGTTAATAATAATAATTAAACAAAATACAATTACTTATTTCTAATTTTTCATGAAATTGATTGTAACATTAGAGCAATTATGAAAATGAATGGGAGCAGGAATATTACTTATATTCATATCGTTTTTATTAGTAATGGAAAAAGTTTCGGGGCTAACATTATTTACAGTGGTAGATGTAGATATAGGCATCAATTTGAGTTTTTTTGTTTTAAAATTTTATTAGCAGCGTCTATTTTAGTTTTTTTTTTAATCAGCAATATAACCTGCATTGTTGGGACCGTGGATTATAAAATCTCATAATCCACGGTTGTAGATTATGGGTAACTATGGTAATATGAACCACATTATATATGTACTAACAAACACATTATGCTTCTATTATTAAATAGTCGTAGATAAGGGTTTTTATCAACAACCATTTAATAATAGGTGCATAATAGTTCTGATAATAAGAGCATTATGCTACCCATAATACAACAAGTGTAATTATCATAAAACAACAAGTATAATTATTATATTTCCCATATGAACTCAACTTTTTTTCTGATAATAAGAGCATTATGCTCTCCATAATACAACAAGTGTAATTATCATAAAACAACAAGTGTAATAATTATTATATTTCCCATATTTTATGAACTCAACTTTTTTTCAGGCACTGTATAAATGGATGGTTTAAGATAATAGTATATTAAAGTACACGTTTCATAATAAGCGGTTTTAGCGCACGCGTCTATTTTAAAAAACGAGCCACGAAGTGGCGAGTTTTTTAATTGACACGTGCGCTAAAACGCCTTATGAACCACGTGCTTTATACTATTTTTTCTATTTGTAGTTTTTTCAATAAAAAATACATATTTAAAAAGAAAATAAATCCTTTAAATTTTTATGTCTAAATTTTATGTTGGTAATACCATTTTTTATCATAGTAACCTCTGGACAACAAAAATTATTTTGCGAACTGTAATTTTTTGATTTATTGACCCATTTTCACCACGAGATTCTAACGTTATTTTAGCGATATGAGATTTGAAATTGGACGAAATACGTTGTGTGATCCTTGTACATTCGGTACATATACAGAGCGTTCGGAAATTCGGGCAATTTTGCTAATTTTTTTTTAATTTCAAAAGACGTGATTTTACGTCAATTTTTCAATTTTTCAATTTCAATGTTACCAACATCAAATATAGAAAAAACGCGTATCGAAATAGCTTCATTATGAACTTCATTTCAAGTTCATAATGAACTTATTATGAACGTCAAATAGAAAAAGTATAGTATTTGACTCGCGTCTAATGAACCATAATACACTCGTTTTATTATGGCTTACATTATACGCTCGTTAAATAATATACTATTAATAATAATTAATTAACCAGCAACTTTGACGGTGACATAAGTGACATTGGCAGGCATCATTTACTCGTAATTTTTAAATTAATCATGCCTGCCAATGTCACCGTCAAAATTACTGGTTAGTTAATTATTATTAAAAACCTTTGTGCAACCCACCATAATTCTATTAAAAAACATAACATTAAAATTACCTACATAAAATTTAAAACTAACCGTATTATAAATTTAAAAATAAAACCCGTGTTTCGAGTAGCAAACAAGAGCAATTCTGACAAAATATGGCTCTAAAATTTCGTATTCGAATATTTTTGGTTTTGTTGTTGGCAAACTCTAAACAAATTTTCTATCCAGGGTGCAACGAGAAATCCGATAATAGAATTTTGTTTGTAGATTTGAATAAAATTCTCATTTGTTTGGCAAATATACCTTAGTTTATTTACCTTAATACCTTTGTAAATGTTTACAAAGAACCGAAGAGTTTGTATATTTGTAAGTTAAGTGTTTTATCACGCAACACCGTATAAATATTATACAATAAATATAGTTATTTAAAGGGTTTCGTATTAGGTTTCTATACACCTGTTGTTGTATTATAAGAAAATGTTTGTCTGTTCGTCTGTTGTGTTCTTAATATAAAACAAATTTAAATTGGAAGGGTACTGTGTGTCATAAAACATATGGCAGCAAAAAAAAACAACATATTTCGTCCCAAAAGACCGCTAACAAGATTTAAAAATGCCCCAAAATTCAAATTATCCCAAGCGGGTAAACACGGGTCGTGACGTCAAGAAGTATAATTCGTGTGTGACATCCGCGAAATAGGTTATAGGTTGGCAATAAATTGAACGACGTTGAGAATTCCACCTTAAAACAATAATACAATAACAATAACAATAACACACGAAAATCCAAATGCAAACTCGGTAGCTCGGCCACCGGTCAGGATGACGGATGACGGAAAAGTCATACTTTCTGACGTCATCCGGCTTGGCGCGCTTAAAAGGTCGTTTAAAATGCTTTTGACACGCGCGAAACTTTAAAGAATTTTTATCAAGTTATTACTGATTTTTAAGGAGTAATAATTGGGGAATATTTTTTTAGGCCTAACTAAATAATATTATTAAAAAAAAAATTGGAAAGTTCCCTATTAAATTATACAGGGTATTTTATTAAGGGTGGCGAGGCACCATAATATATCGGAAAGTAATTATCGTAGAGCTCTGGGAAAAATATCATCTAAGGAGCGCACAGACTTGTCGAGCGGCTCGACCAACAAAATAACGAACGCGAGATTGCAGTTTTGTTCACCAGTGCAACAAAAACTACTTAATTATAAAGACAATATATTTATATGCAGTGGAGGCGGGGAGGCGGCATTAGCCACAAAATCAAAAAAGAACTGGACAAAGTGGGTAAAGGACTGATTTTTGAAGGTTTTCCCATATTAACCTGTTGAACGAGCTGAAACTGGACACGGGAGATTTAATTTTCCATAAACACGGAAGATGGCGATATGCTTTGCTAATCTAAATGCATGAAACTACTACATACAAACGTATTTTCTGCTCTGGAGGAATTCGCGCTCAAACAGAAGTTTGCAATGTTAAACTTTGATCGATCTCTTTTTAACTGACGCCAAGTCATTTTTGTGTTCGTTTCCTTATAGTATGTAAACAACTATGCCACTTAAATCTTGTTGAGTCTTATTTGTCTAGTAGGCGGCAGTTTGTGGAGATTAAAGGTGTCAAATCTGATTTAGTATACAGGGTGTCTCACGGTCGATGGTACCTTAGACGTTTCTGACGAACCAGTAAAGAAATCGTTCTGAAAATTTGGTCGCGTACATAAACGGACATGCTCTACCAACCTTAAATATTTTTAACAATACAGTGTTGCCTCTTTGCCCTAGTCCCAAATCTTAGTTACAATATACAGGGTGGTTGAAAAATACACTTATTCTGGTAACTTGAAAAAGTGACCGTAAGTCCTTTTTATCAAATGTAACACCCTGTATATTATTACGGATTTGAAAAGCTGCTAAAATTTCACTTAATTCTGGTATATCATACTTGTACCTAACTAACTAGTTTAACCATTTTTTTGACGTATTAAGCATAATTTGTAAAATTTTCTATACAATTCAATTTTTATTCGGTTATTAGTAAGTTAGCCATGACAAAAACTGATGTTTACGTATGTTACTATGGTTATCGTTTTAACATTTCATTAAGTTTACAAGATAGAAATACACTTTAAAGTCATGGAAGGAAACTATACAAATGCAGTTCTTATGAATTTATTTATTTTATTTGGACAATGCGTGTTTGCATTAACATGCAAAAAACATTAAAACTAAATTTTTCTTGAAATCCATGCAGTCAACACCCGCATATTAAAGTGGTTGGATGTAAACGACCAGCATTTTGAACATCTGTTAAAATAGCATAGCATTTTATTAGTTATAATTTTTAGTAGGTAGTCTTTTATTATTTGACTACCTATAGTTAACATTTAATAAAATTGTTCTGGATCCTTATGAATTTTCTAAGATTCATTGGCAGTAAATAAGAGTACATTTTTATTAAACTTTATACATGTTCTGGCGATAATTCTATCACATTGTCCAAATAAAATAAATAAATTCATAAAAACTGCATTTGTATAGTTTTCTTTCATGACTTAAAAGTGTATTTCTATCTTGTATCTAAACTTAATGAAATGTCAAAACGATAACCATAGTAACATACGTAAACATTAATTTTTGTCATGGCTAACTAATGATTTTTTTTATGATTTTTTTAATGATTTTGAAATGGCTTACTAATAACCGAATAAAAATTGAATTGTATAGAAAATTTTACATCATGCTTAATACCTACAATACGTCAAAAAAATTGTTAAACTAGTTAGTTAGGTACAGGTATGATATACAAGAATTAAATAAAATTTTAGCAGCTTTTCAAATCCGTAATAATATACAGGGTGTTACATTTGAAAAAAAGGACTTATGGTCACCTTTTCAAGTTACCAGAATAAGTGTAGTTTTCAACCACCCTGTATATTGCAACTAAGATTTGGTACTAGGGCAAGGAGTCCTATAGTATAAGTTAACTATTTACCAAATTTCAGTGTTTTAGAGTTCAAAATTATCAACATTTTTAAAAGTGACGTTTTCGGACAAAAAAAAAGGAAATTAATTTATATCTTAGAAACGGTAAGAGATAAGTATAGAGTAGATTTAATAAAAATTGTAAGGAAAGTAATGGGGGTTTCGAAAATAAAATAAAATATATGGTGTTGCATTTAAAAAATCAAAGTTACTATTACTTTTGTGTAGAAGAGGCAACACTGTATTGTTAAAAATATTTTAAGTTGGTAGAGCATGTCCGTTTATGTACGCGACCAAATTTTCAGAACGATTCCTTTACTGGTTCGTCAGAAACGTCTAAGGTACCATCGACCGTGAGACACCCGTATGCCAAACATAATATAGTATTTATAGTTTTATTTATAATTTATATAAATGATTTGTGCTATTATATGCAACGGATTTGCAATTTGACTATATTTGCAGACGACGCTATTTGCATTACTTCTGCCTCTAGTCTGAAGAATTTGATTGTGACGTCACAACTGCTGCTGAGGGAAGCAAAAAAATGATTATCTTGCAATCTCCTGCAGCTCAATAAAAGTAAGACGATCTGATTGTTTCGAGTAATCGATTATTAAACAAAAACCATTAATGTAAGTTACTGAGTACCACTATGAATAATTCTTGATCTTGGGAAGCCCACATACCTGTGTATCACTATGAATAATTCTTGATCTTGGGAAGCCCACATACCTGAGTATCACTATGAATAATTCTTGATCTTGGGAAGCCCACATACCTGAGTATCACTATGAATAATTCTTGATCTTGGGAAGCCCACATACCTGAGTATCACTATGAATAATTCTTGATCTTGGGAAGCCCACATACCTGAGTATCACTATGAATAATTCTTGATCTTGGGAAGCTCACATACCTGAGTATCACTATGAATAATTCTTGATCTTGGGAAGCCCACATACCTGAGTATCACTATGAATAATTCTTAATCTTGGGAAGCACACATACCTAAGTTGGGACGAAAACTGTCAAGTACGATATTTTTTCTTCGAAAGTGTGTGACATTTCGTCGCCTTAAGATGCAATTAGCCTAACTCGCAAAAGGCAAATATTATAACACATTACTTGCACACAATTATTGGGAGTTAGGCCAATATCATAGAATGGACCGGAGATAGGCCAGTTTCAACTTACTGTTTTTGGCGCGAAGGTTGATGTTCTGGTCGTAAAGCGTTTTCCAGTCGGTGTGGTTAATTTTCGCGAACACAACCAATACAAAATGTCAATTTTGACAAACAGTGGAGTTAGGCCATTTGCATCTTAAGGCGACGATTTGACGTTATGAAATCGCTTTATTTTGGTCTTTTTCATTCCCATCTTGCGAATGGGGCTATATTGTGGGGAAACTGTGCAAACGCACAACAGATCTTTCGACTAAAAAAAAAGAGCTATGAGACTTACGGCTAACGCAGGGCATAAGGATCACCCCCAGCCTATGTTCAAAAAATTTGGCATAATGCCGCTGCCCTGTGTTTATATTTTCCAAACTTTACTGGAGCTACACTCCCGCCGAAATAAACTCACTGAGCATTCAGATATTCACAGTTATAGTGTTTCTTAGGTCAATTTAATGACATTAAACAGTAGGAATTTCCTAACCATAGGCGTCCCAAACAAATAATTAAAATGCGTATATACACTTATAAGTTTGTTTTACATTAGGTGTTTGTACATACTACACTTTATAAACCCACTGATAATAATATTATATTAAAATAATAAATATAAGGTAACTCAAAAATTCTATACACAAAACTAAAATCAGAAAAATAAACCTGACACGGCACGACACTGCTCAGAAAATGCTTTAATTTTTTACCAGAACTCCATTCTTGGACCATTGTCCAGCCCGTCCACAAGTTCCAAATTACGTATATTTTATCTTCGTCTTTTCCACGCCATCGGCGGTCACTGGCCAATCTCTGACAGAATCGATCGTTAAACGGGTCGGAGACCGCTTCAGCTTATCCCAGCCGCTTTAACTGGCGCTTATATCCCTTGCTGTTGCCAATTCTTCAAAATTTTCGGATTTGTTAGCACAATGTAAGTATATACAAGAAACAAGGGTTTGTTAATTAGTTGTTTTTAAACACTGAAAACACTTTTTGTCTTGATTTCAATTATATTGTTTCTTAAGGACTAAAGAATGTATTATTATAACAATGAATGGCTTGTTATTTTTTTCATCATCAAAACTCCTCGGTTTAAAGTATATTTGCAAACTAGCTTTCAAAGAAAGTTACTGACTAACAATTGAATACTGATATAAAAGAAACATTATTTTTAATAAAAAAACTTAAAGAATTGAAGAAGAAAGATCTGACAACCCTGGTTGTGAGGTCGGTCTCTTTGAGACTGTTTACCGCCGTATGGAATGATTGTAATGTCCTCAAACTGAGTTTGGATAAATTATACAATACTTGAAGCTCAGACAGAATAGTGGCTTAGCGATTCAGACTAACTAAATCGAAAAATAATTCTCTTAACTGCCATTTATAAAATAAGATCCCAGGACAGTACCGAGCTCTCGATGAGGTCCGATTCAAAAATATGTTAAAAAGTATTTACTAGATCACTGCTTTTACATCTTGAATGAGTATCTGTTGGCCTCCTGGTAATCATTGCTTGGATGCTGTACATTGGGTATGAATTTGCCAGTTTGTTGTTTCTCCTAATTTTTTTTTAAATTTAATTGATTGTGCATAATTTGTTTTATACAGTAATTTATTGTTATTTATATATTTGTATACATACAAGTTGAATAATAATAACTTATATATTATTATCTGTGACGTGCTATAAACGATTTGTGTAGTAAGTAGAAAATAAAAGCTTTGACTTAAGTTCAAGCTTGCCAGTACTGTACCGTGCGAGCAAAAATTATTTGCATCAAAGAGGGCTTGATTAAAAAACGTAGGGCTTGGTTTAGATCACAATGATATGGGGATGATATATCTAACCAAATCTAGGTTAAAATTTTGTCAAATTCATATTATGACATGATATGCCAAACTAATGAGTAATAAAATAAGTAGACAAATACAAATTTATTTTTGTTGTTTACAAAATTAACAAAGTAAGAATATACAGAAAGAAAATGAAAAATAATTATATAAATTGCTGAAATTCGCCACCGCCATGCTCCAAGCATAAATTCACACGTCTCTTCATATTTTCGAAAGTGTTGACCAGCATCTCTTTGGATAATTCTTTCTTTTAATTGTTGTAAATTTGCAAGTGGTGTTTTAAAAATAGTGTTCTTTAAATAAGAAAAAACGAAGTAATCCATAACCGTTAAACAAGGTGATCTAGGTGGGAATTCAGTGTCTGATCGAAAACTGATCAATCTGTCGTCGAACAAATTGCGTAAGTAGATAATAGTTTCGGCGGCTGTATGGGCGGTTGCACCGTCCTGTTGAAAATATCCAAAACGTAGTTCGTCGTCAAGTAATTGCTCCACAAATGGATTCAAAATATTGTCTCTATACCGCTGTGCTGTAACTGTGTCATGGCAAAAATAAGACCAACAATTCTTCTTCAGGAAACAGCTAACCAGACACCAATTTTTTGAGGGTGCAATGTGGGCTCTACAAAAAAATGGGCATTTTCACTACTCCACATGCGTGTATTCTGAGAATTCACATAACCGAAGAGGTGGAACCAGGCTTCATCCGAAAAAATGTCAGGTCAAATAAATCATTTATTTCCAATACATTTTGGGTAAACCATTGAGAGTAATTCCTGCGTCTTTCAAAATGTGCGGCTTGTATTTCTTGGAATACTTGCACTTGATGAATAACTGATTGATTGTTAATTCAGGTAGGTCGTTACTGACACCCAACAGGTATTAAGCTCAACGGCTAAGCATTACGTCCTTAGATGCAAGACCCTCTTTGATGCAAATAATTTTTGCTCGCGCCGTATATGTGTAATTATTACAGATATTATTTTTATAATTAAGAAATAAGTAAGCTGTAATAGAAATTCATGTGTCACTGTTATTATTAAACAAATAAATAAAAACGTACATCCTGGTTAAATTAAGAATCGCCCTCTTTTTAGATAGGTTAAAATAAGGGATGCTTTTAATTTCTAACACACTCAACAGCCATGACCCATTTTAATGAATAATGAGTAATTCAGACCACCGTTATTTTAAACTATAATAAAGGCATAATTACGGATCAGGTGGAAAACAGTCCAATTATTCATAAATGATATCAGCAGTAAACCGGAAGTTATCTCTCAAAGACCCTCGACATATTAGAGTGCGTCAACGCACAAGTAATCGATTGGACCAAAGGGAAAATTACTCGAGGTGATTTGAAGTCGGCTTTATTGCCCATTGAAGTCAATATTTAATTTGATTTTAGGTAGTTTGTGCACTTTGTCCTAATTGGGCCATTTAGTTTTCTGGGGTTTAATAATTTAAGGTGTATTTAGCTGTTTAATGCATTGGAAGAGGACAAGGATAGAAAATGTAGATAAATATGATCGCCCTGGAACGTTTTATTTTTAAAACGCTAGTTAATATTGATTTTATTACATATATTATATTTACAGATTTTTACCGGTTAAAGGTAGATATTAATAGCTTCGTTCGTACAGCGATCAGGAACCGTCCTCAAATTAACGAAGCATGCACACGTGTTTAAAAGCGTTTGCACACGACAAATCCCAAACCGCTGGCAGAAAATCCAGCGTTCGCAGAAGTCAAATTGTGACGTATACGCGAAGCAAAAAATTTACAACCTATTGGCAACCAGTTAAAAACCACGAGTGCGCAGAGAAATATTGGAAATCGGTTGACAATTGCTTTTACTATGGAGAACTAGAGGATAGGAGGCCGATCGACAATGGCAGCATTTTCAAATTCTGTCCCGGTTTTTTGGTTAGTTCGCTATTGGCCGATAGATGCTCTCGCGTCGCAAGTGGGCTGGTGTCGTCTTCTTCTTCGTTTTTTACTTTTACTTTTGACAAATTGACATTTTATTTTCGAAACAACAAATAACGTTTGAACACAAGACGAGACAAATAACGTGATTTCCATATTTATAATGAATAATGGTACAGTTTATAAAAGTGGAGTTTGCTTTGTGTCGGGGTGTAAGACAGGATCTTTTTTACAGAGGAAACGCAGCCAAATGAGTCTCTTTCTAGCTCCAAAGGTATAGCTAGAATGTTTAATACCCTGTATTTTAAAAACCAAGCATAGTTGGAACTTTATACAGGCCGAGTTTACTAATAAGTATAACAAAGTAAGTGTAAATTCATATAAAATTCCTTATCTGTTCCTTAAAGAACTAATTTAAATAAAAATAGTTATCGCGTCCATAAGAAACCATTTATTTGATAGCCCACTTCGAACACGAGCGCCATCTTACGGCGACTCGTAAAGCTGAATTACCGATGCTAATTTGGGACCGAATCCAATGCATTGCGATCGGCCTCCTACCTGAAGTCCTCCATAGCTTTTACGAATGAAGCCTATATTATACCAGGGTGTGGACTTTAATTATAATAAATTCGATATTATCAAAACCGCTAAAGTTACGCCTACAAAATTTGGTACGTAGGGGTCTTGGAGCATGCGAAATTGGATTATGTCGGCGCAGTTCCCAGATTTCTCAGCTTTGCGCTACACGTAGTAATTTTGTTATTTTAAATGAAATGCCCAATTTATTTTTATTGCAGCAAATTGGGCGTGTCAAATTTAGTAAGATTCCAAATTTACAAAATTCTCTCTTTACTAGTTGCTGAGCTATGGCAACACTGTATTTCCATTAAGAAGTACCGGGACGCTTATGTTCCTTAAAGTAGCGTTAGTTTTTATTATTATTATATTAGTTAGCGTTCATTTTTTTATTTTTAAAGTCCATATTATTTTTCAAACTAACCACTCTAATATTACAAATAGGGTTATCCCTAATAAAGTATGCAGAAAATACCATTTGTTTACCGTTTGATTGTTATCTACTGCGCTGCGTTGCAGCCCGGCATTATACGACGTCGCTTTCTCATACGGCGAGTTCACCATCACGTCAAGATTTATAAATACAAACCCGAACAAACCTCTAAAAGATTACTGTGACTCAATCGTTTGCCGGCCCGTCCACAATTCACATCCATGCATAAAACATAGTCAGTCTGTCTACGTCCGGGGGCCGGTTAGGTTGGGTCGGTCGTTCTCCCTACTCTAATTTATCAGTGTTTCTCTACAATATTATGCATATATTATACATAAAAACCTTCCTCTTGAATCACTCTATCTATTAAAAAAACTGCTTCAAAATCTGTTGCGTAGTTTTATAGATTTAAGCATAGTTAGGGACGGACAGACAGCGACAGCGACTTTGTTTTATACTATGTTAAGATAATTCACAGAAAACTATTAAATCCCAACTTTTCTTAATAACGTTTTTTTAGAAATTAAAAAATAGTAGTATTTAATCTTAAAGCAATAACGAGTTTTTAAGCTGGTTTGTCAACCGTTTTCCAACGAACCTTTATGCAAAAATATTAAAATTCACAAACCGCAACAATAAAAACATTTAAGCAAGTCAAATAAAATTTCTTATGACAGTAAAGTACTACTCAGTTAATATATATCTAATTAGTTAGTAAGGAGAACTGCAAAAACCGCAAGTCAGTTCCTTTTCTCACTTAAAAGTCATCGCAAAAATAGCTGAAGAGTGTAATTATTCTTTTTTGGCTTTTAGCAAAGTTTTCCTTTTATTAAAACGTTGAAGTCCTACAGGAATAGCTTTTTTAATTATATATTTATTAATTTAAGGCCTTTTAAAATACCTAATTATGATATTTTATTATTGATTAAGCTATTTATCTAAAAAATGCCATAATAATCCAAATGTTACATATATTGCCAATAAGGCGGACGTGGAAAAGTACAAAATAAAACAAAAGAATAACCTTATTGTCGTTTCGCCAATAATATGTGTACCATAATAACAGATGACAGATACTGTTGCTGTCGTGATCATTAACGAAAATTTTGTGAAATAAGTAATAAATATATAAAAATTACTTTTACGAATGAGGAAGTATACGATATTATGACGATATTTTCAATTTTTTGAAAACTCAGTTTTCGCTTCAAAAGAATATATGCTATGCATTATCCTCATAGAGTTCAGCATTCCAGAAAACGTTTTCATGATTTTAGTTACATAAATTATTTATTTGTCCCTTTTACTAACTAATAACCTAAAAAATTCCTGTTTTATTAACCTCTTGAAACTTGTCCACGGCTGTCTTGACAACAAATGTAACATATTATAAATTATATATATTAATTATATATATAAATTATTATTGCATTTTTTAGATAAATAACTAAAATCAATAATAAAATATCCTAATTTATTTTTTTTAAAACACCTAAAATTAATAAATATAGCCAAAACATGTAGGATTTCAACGTTTTAATAAAAGGAAAACTGCAAAACATTGCTAAAAGCCCAAATGGAATTAAACTCTTCAACTATTTTTGCCATAACTTTTAAGTGAGAAGAGGAAATGACTTGCGGTTTTTACAGTTCTCTTAACTAACTTGTTAGCTGTGGAATAGAGTTAAAATGGTTTGATAGTTGTATTTAAATTTTTTTTAAATTAAAGCTAGAAATATATTTTTTTAAAAGTGCCCTCTGCTATTAACCGCATGTATTATTTTTAATAATATTAATACAAATATCCAAACAGGATAAAACCTTCTTTAAAGTAAGCATTAGTTTGTTAAACTCGGTTAACGCAGACCGAAGTTACAGCATTTTAAGTACTTTTAATTGTTACTCTTCTCCACGTTGTTACCATGATAAATACAATAAAATTGTAATTACAAAATTTATAGAGAATATCATAGAGCATTCAAAAACTTAATTTTTGACCTACATGGTATTGCAGTTATCAGTAGAAATTAAGGACTTTGTATCATAGCATAGCGACTAACCCACCCTAGCGGTAAAATTAGAAACTTAAAAATTATTTCCAGTGATTTTTTCGTCCTATTTCATAATACATTTTTTGCCCAAAGTTGTAACATGTATGGCTTTGGAGATACAGCCGCTCAGTGTTGCCGCAACCAGATTTTAAAATGTACTGACAAACAGCTGGAAAATGTACTAGAATGTACTAAAAAATATATGTTTTTAAAAATCGATATTTTTTTATTTTGTTACACTCTTTTTAGGTATTTTTTGCGCACCCAGCATCCCTATTTACTCCACTGTCCCGTAAGACAGTTGATAATTATAAGGTTTATTCCGCCAAAGTTTAAAAACGATGTAAAAACAATCAATTTGTGTGTTATTCAGGAAAAAATCAATAAATTGGCCTGTCACGTAAAGTGAAAAATTACCAATATACATATATTTAACTTACTTGTCCATGTCAGTCAAATTACTGGCTAAATTATACCTAAGTCTATCATGTGACTCACAAGTCACAAGACACCAACGAGACTAAACTAACTAAACATAATAAATCGCATTAACCTACACTAAACCGGGGAATCACATTTTGTGACCACAAAACCAGGGCTGCTGCCAGAGGTAGAAACATTTTTATACAATCACGGAAGACAGATTTTATCCACAAACGGCGCGTTCAGAGTAGTGAATATAGACGATAGTGTTGGACGATAATATGATAGTTATAAAATCATCGTTTTAAAAATGAACTGTTGGTTGGTATTAAATAATATATCAACATTTTAATGAAATGAAATTATTTTAATTTTAATTATCTTGTTCCCCTTCGAAAATTAGAAAATGTACTAGAATTCAGGTAATTTATGGTAAAATGTACTTTTGTACTTTGCTGTCCAAAATGTACTAGATTTAGTACAAATGTACTGAAACGCCAACACTGCAGCCGCTCGCCACCCGTCGTGGATCAGCCTGCATATTAAAATATTCTGACAAAAAAGACCTTTTAAAATTAAATGAATTACGAATTTTTGACTTTACCACAAAACTCTTACCGGATTTAAAGTGTATAATTTTTTTTAAATAAATTAAATTCGGATATATCCATTATTCTCTATATGCTGCACACTTTCTGGCGGTCACTGTATAATATTTAATAATAATAATTTGGTATCAGGTGCAAACAATAATTTGTAGATTAGAATGATCATTTAAGTGAAAGATATCCCTCAAAGACCATTAATATATTAGAATGCGTCAACGCACAACTAATCGATTGGACCAAAGGAAAGATGATTTGATTAAGGCTCTATATAATCTATTGAAGTTAATATTTAATTATGGTTTAAGCAAGTGTATTTTGCTCGCGATTTAAAACATTTAATAACAAGTATAGAAAACGGCACGAATACTTTCGTTTTAAAACAGATGACAGCAGAAATTTGTCATCCATCAGCTGATATTGGCACATAATAATATCCCTAGTTTTGTAGTGGGCCGTAATGAGCCCAAACACCGAGTTATGAATTGGGTTTTTGTGCTTTTTGTTACATTTAATTACGTTTTCAAAATATTTAGTTGTTACGGTGCCTTTTATTTTTACTTTCATTGAATTTAAATTACTTTTGTGTGGCCGGTAGGTACCTACAATTATTAATATTCATTTGACCAAAAATTTACAGGTTAAAATTTTTTAATTCTTTTTCATTAGGGATCATAATTATTATTGTGTGCCTTGCTCGTTAGTTGATTTTATTGATAAGTAATAAGTTTCATTCATCTGAACGCCGTTTTTGTCGAAAAATTAGTTTGTGAAATTTTTTATTTTTTTTTTATTTAACGTCGGCCTATTTCCGCAACAAGGCCAATCGCCGACGCCAGGGAATTTGTCACACACTATCTGGTAATTTTGCCGAATCCCTTTTTGTCGAGGGTAGGGTTCTTTAACGTGCCAACATCCATGACACGGGACCCACAGTTTAACGTCTCTTCCGAAAGACGGTGCACCTCTTAAACCAAATTCCAAATTTAACATCGACGTTGCCGGCACCGGGGATCCAACCCGGGACCTTCGATCTGCGAGGCCGCTGCACTGACTACTAGACCACAACGCCGATGTAATTTTTTTGTTCTTAAAATGTTTGTTCTTAAAGGTTAGGTTTCTAATGTAGGTATAATTTTTGCATTATCTAGGTATCTTTAAAATAAGTAGAAATTACTCTGATTTAGGTAGGTAGGGGAGAGTTGGACAAAAATATCACCTAGTTCTGCCAAATGCCAAAACAACTTTCCATATTATTAACCTTTAAAATCAGCTATTTAATTTCGAAGGAATTATTTTTATTATTGTTATTATTATTAATGTTTGGCAATAGTAAGGTTGAAATAAACTATTTAACATTATGTTAGCCTAATATAGTAGTTTAAATAGCTAACCATATTATTATGTAATAGGATAGCGAACAAATATATAATTCTATTTTCTGGGTCTACGTACAGGGTTTTTCCGTATATTTTGGAGCACCCCTGGAGCTTTTATTTGAAGACCTAGAAAAAACCAAAGTTGCATTATTTCTCCTGAACTGCCAGAATTTGTTATCGGACAAAACAAATGAACATCGTAAATTTGTTTAATAATGCCAATGTCGATTTTTTTAAATGGAACACCCTGTATATTAATTTTTTTTTTAACTCCTCACCCTTTTCTGATTCCAAATATGTATATATGTTATATGTTTACTTTAGTCGTTTAGGCAAAATTGCATTTCAAAATATTGCGGATTAGAAAATCTATATTGGTGTGAGGAAAACATGCTAGAACTTAATGCTTATTCAGTAACAATAATTAATATAAATAATGATAATAATTTATGAAACAAACATAGAACATATATACATATTTGGAATCAGAAAAGAGTGAGGAGTTAAAAAAAAAATAATATACAGGGTGTTCCATTTTAAAAAATCGACATTGGCATTATTAAACAAATTTACGATGTTCATTTGTTTTGTCCGATAACAAATTCTGGCAGTTCAGGAGAAATAATGCAACTCTGGTAATTTAAAGTTTTTTCTAGGTCTTCAAATAAAAGCTCCAGGGGTGCTCCTGTACATACCTTACATAAGTGAAATTATTATTGGATATTACTATTATTATTATTGTTTGTATGACAATAAAATAAAGTGATTAACATCAAGTTAGCCTACATATAAGTTTAGAAATGTAACCGTATCAATAAATTGCATTTTAACAAACAAATTCTATAAAAGCCACTGTTGGGTCAGTCAAAACTGTTAAAGTAGAATTTCCACTGACAGAAAAATTGAATCCCTAGCTAAACTGAAGCTTTTAACTTTATGTTAGCCTACATACAAGTTTAGGAATGTAACTGTATCATAGCCAACAAGTTCTATAAAAACCATATTTGGGTCTACGTACCTTACGTAAGTCATATATGGAGATTTCCTTAACGGCAAATGCAATATCTGACTGAATTCAATTAGTTTATGTTGAACTGTAAGTAGGTATAGCATTTTACCTAGAGGTATACTCTGAACAAATAAAAAAAAAAAAATCTGTTGTAAATATGAGTGACAGAATCCTATTTAATGTTGCCTTTTAGTTAATTTAGTATTTTTAAGGTTTGGATAATTATAATATTACTAGCGTGTACCCGGCATGCGTTGCAATGCCCGGCATTCGCCCCGGTATACCTACCGGTATACGCCCTGCATGGTATACGTCTTGGTATGGTCGCTTTCTCTGAGATGCCATAATAAGGCGAGTTCACCATAACGTCAAGTAATACTTTACAGATTTATAGATACAAACCCGAATAATTCTATATATTAGTACCCGGCATGCGTTTTTACCATGTCACTTTTTTTTAATGCTGAAACCTTCTTTGGCCTGCACACAACAAATCACCAAGGTTTCATCGCAATCTGATGAATGGTATAGGAACGCATACGGGACATACAGACAGACAGACAATATTCATTTTTATATATACAGGGTGGTCCTTAAGTACATAAAGAAAATCTAGGATATGATTCCTGGCATCAATTTAAGTTGAAAAGTTCATATGGACTTATGCCCTAAAATGCTTACCCTCTAAGATACAGGGTGTTAAAATATTTTTAAAAAATAATTGTTTTTTTAAAATTTCGAAACTCCTTGAAGATACGGTATTGAAAATTGATGTCGATTGATTTCGTATTAAACTGCACTTTTTGGTTAAAAAAGGGTTTGCCTACTTCCACCAGTGGCGTGCATGAAGATACCATCAATATTTTTTTTGTGAAAATATGTGATACGCCACGGTTTTTTTTTAAACTCTGATGCATTTTTATGCATTACTGATATAAGCGGAACAAAAGTTGTCTCTACTATGTTTTTGAAAAAAATGGTAGTTTTAAAGGAAAATGGAAAATATTTTAACACCCTGTATCTTAGAGGGTAAGCATTTTAGGGCATAAGTCCATATGAACTTTTCAACTTAAATTGATGCCCGGAATCATATCCTAGATTTTCTTGATGTACTTAAGGACCACCCTGTATACACGACACAGTTCGGGTCTGTGTCATTTTTTCTACAACCTAAGTTCGTTGTACACTTGTGACAATGCTATTATACCGAATCCTTTGGGCACGGCACTGTTTGGGTATGTGTCAATTTATCCGCAATCCATGATGTATTTGAGACAATAATATTGTGCCGAACCCCTTAGGGCACGGCACTGTTCGGGTATCTGGAGTTTTTTCACAATAGTATAGTTTTTTCATAACCCAAACCGTCTTATCAAATATGTATAATTTTTTCACAACCAAAGATTGCTTTAAAACATTGTGTAATTTTTTCACAAATCCATTTCGTTTTTCTGGTATCCATGATTGTCGCTTAAGAAAACGAATTTAAAGAAATTTTCAGTACCTAAATAACGAAATTTTATACCTGAGCTGTCAAATTTTGACAGGTATGTTGTAACAAGCAATTCTTGCTTCTTACAACTGATTTTGGTAATTTCCTAACAATTTAAATACTTTAAAAATTTCAAGAATTTATATCAGGCATCATGATTAAATTCCCTACTACACCCCTGATTATTCACGTGAGTGGACGCCCATTGAGATAAACGGACTTTGGAGATGACTTGTAGGCAACTGGATATACGTGCATGCATGATTGGTAGCCGTCCTCGCTGTGAACAGCTGGAATTTTTCGATCGATATTCACCTTGTTCGATTTAGTGGGTTAATAGGTTTGGTGTTGAACGTTTATGTTTTCTGAATAACCGTGAAAATGGGGTTAACTTTGTGATTTTCCGGTTAAAGTATGAATTTTCTTCATTTTGCTTCCCATACGTCAAGGTTCATCGGAGGTCATGTGATTTGAGTTTGATTTTGTATTGGAGACAATCCGTCATTTTTTGTGCGGTCGATTCGATAAAACTGATAACGGAGAGCCCACTCGCTCCTTCTCATATCAGCTGCCGGCCCAGAAAGGCGATCCAAGTGAAGAATATGTACTGATTTTGGCTGGAGAGGCATTTTTTGCTGCAGAATTTCTGGATTAAAGTTAAAACAGTGAAACAATTCTTTCATGTCCGTAATGGAGTTTAAATTCGTCTACCAGGGCTGATGAAAACCAGAACACCAGGTAAATGGTAAAACCAAAGATGTATTTTGACCATGGCACGCTAACGGCCTCCATTTTGTTACAGGTTTTTTTTTTTTCTAGTTCAACCTCAAGCTAAATTCTACTTTGAACTCAATCACTTCATAATGTTTTAAAATTTATAAACTCTCTTTCTGATTTTTTAAAAATGAATTTTCTATCCACCATTTAATTTCAATTTTTATGTGACCATGCACTTGTAAGTCCTACTCTGAAGATTAGTTCTACAACTACGATGTCGATCTGAAGTTCTAGTTCCAGTTTCTGTACCACGTTACATCTGTAATCTTCAGTGCAATGTCACAAATTTCACCCTAAAACTTGTTAGTCAAGAAACGACGATGCAAGGATAAATTTTCACTCCGAACACAGTTTTCCAGCTTCACCTAAGCCTAAATTTCAGTTTGATATATTTAAATTCCCATTTCAAATTTCAACCTTAAGTTTAATGTAAAGTCTAAATCTCAACCCTAGCATATATGCTTTAATTTGCTTGCTAAATTTGCTGTCGGTGAGTCCAATTTTGCCAGAGAGGAGTCAGCGTTTACATGGTTTGATGGGGCCTGCTGTTCAATGCCATTCCCATAGCCATTGGTGGTTTAGCTACCGTCCTGATCCTGCCTGGAATTTTGCAGAGTCTGGGTCGCTTGCCGTGTGGTGTGACTAGAGGACTTCTACAGGGAGAAGCCGCAGTGAATAGTGAAGCACCTGAACATCTGAATCGTAAAAGATGAGTATTTTTCTTTAACATTAGCTTTTGGCCTATATTTTTTGGTGATTTTCCTGAACATTTCTTATTCATTAACATTTTACTTTCTGCATAACCCTTGCTATATATATTTTTGCTTGTTTCTCTTCAAGATGTTAACCCCTTTTTGAATATTACTTAACTAGAGCATTACTCAGAGGTGATATTGATAAAAACCCTGAGTATAGACTCATTTATTTTTTATATTATTGTGAATATTGTAACCAAGTTATCCAGTACTCGTAGGAGTAGGTAACTTTAAATTAGTACTTTCACCTGGATCAGTTGATCTCGCTGGCAATTTTAATTTGTTGTTAGTAATGTAGATGTCTTTTAGCTTGTCTTACTACAGTTTATGTCACGAGTGTGAAATTGCAATAACCCTCTTTCTTTCTTACTACCTAACTGTATTATTAGTACATCATAGGCTTTAGTGTACTATATTTTATGATATGCTTTCTAGTATTTAGCTCGCAATACCTACTACTTCCCTCTTTCTAAAGTAAACTTACTTGTGTATTAAAAGCTATAAGCTTTAATATAACTTAGTTTCTTATATACTCTATAGTATTTACCTTGCAGTAACTATCTTCCTAACTTACCTTACAATCTATGCATTGAGGCTCTCAATTTTAAAGTCATTTGATTTATGATAAATTGTATAGCGTTTACTTCACCATTTAACCTTATTAAGAATTCTCACCGAAGAGCTTTGAGCTTTCATAGAATTCAAGTTCTAGTATACTTGTTTGCATTTAAATTTTTCTTCTTTTCGTTAAGTTTATGAACATGAGTTAAGATACCCCGTCTTTCTTTCGGTTGAGACCATGCCTAAAAGCTTCGAGCTTTAAAGTATCTTGATTCATGACATAAGCACCTTAACCCTATTGAATTTTTATAAAATATTTCCCATTTCTCATCAAGCCTTTAAGCATAGGTTGGCATAAACTCATTTGTTAACATTTCACTTATTCACTAAGCTTACATTTAGATTACTTTATGGTGTACTTTATAGTATTTAATTTATGAAAGGTGTTGTGCCATTTTTGAATGATATCATGAGCATACATTTGCACGTACTCTTGAATGATGCCTAACCATTTTATGCTGTAGCATAGTTTAAATTGTGATAACCCGCTTTATTATATATATGGTATAGGTAGTTTCCTTAGTAGGGTAGTATCCCCACCCTTTATAAACTCTTCATGGTGTTTTATTATGTTTTTTTTTAAACAAATGTTTTATTAAAAAAAAAATATATATATTAGATCTTTAAATAGAGCTTATTTAGTAAACAAATTTTACTGAGTTTTATTGAAGTGCTCCGTGTACTACTAGGATTGGTCTCACCCATAATACAGTATTCCTTTTCTATCTCTCTACTTTTTCTTTATCGAGATCTCCTCTCGATTGGCGCCCAAAATAAAATCTGGAAAATAGAATAAAATAAAAGTAAAAGAACCTCACGACCTATGGCTCTCTAAATGAATCAAACTGAGTTCCTGGAGCACCAAAGTAACGTGAAATCACAAAATAAATAAATAAAAAAATATAACTATAACTTTTAACGTTACAAATGACGCCCAAGTGTGGGGCCTGAAAAACGTTGATTGAGCTGAGCCGCCACTTCTCAAAATTAAATTTATTCCAACATTTTCCAGATTATAATTTTCTCTAATTTCATTTATTGCAATTCCACCTTGACTTTTTAGTGTCTTTGATTATATCAAGGATACTTCACCGTGATATAATTTTAATTGTATTTGGAAGTTTTTAGGTACATTGGAACTTACTGAATATGTCAAAAATGAATCCTGACTACCTTTGGAAGGACGAAATAGTCTTTGAACTGGGAATAAGAGGACTCGAGATAGACCAAAACTCTAATGTCAGGACTTTGAAGTCTCTTCTGCGAGAACTTTTGAAGGCAGAAAAGGATAATTCTATCGTCTCTCATCCAGTATCAACATTAGATTTTCAACAAAACGCTGACATCTGTCGCCGAAAGCTAGTAATACTCAGTGGATTGGTAAATATTTTTAATTCTGATAAACGCCACGTTGATTTTAAAAAAGCAATGTCGAGATTGTCTCATGTTAAAAACCGTTTAAATTGTGTTTCTCCTTGCACTGATGAGGAACAGGATTTAAAAACGGAATTACTATCTAAAGTCATATCCCTTGTCTCTGAATTAAATCATAAAGCTCAAGACAATGATGTCAATTTAGTACAATTAAGGAATTCTGATGAAGGTTCTTCGGACAGTTCCCCCGAGAGCGATGTTGAAAGCTCTGTTAGAAATTGCCCTCCTCGAAGAGTTTCTTTTGCCGGAGATGAGCAAGTGCCTAATGCCAGCGAAAGTGCTGGAAGGCTTATGCAAACTGAAGCGATTGTCCATCGATCGGCTGAAGAATCAGTACCCCAACATTCACCTCAAAATTTGTCCCCTAGAAATAATAATCCCCAGCTTAACAGTAGTCTTCTTCGAAATTCAAATCCACCTTCCTTTTCTCTCAACAGATCCCCCATTAGGGAAAGCACTGTCAATGAAAATTTTCAAATGAATAACCATTGCAATAACACAATGCAAAATACCCCTAATATGAACACTCTCGATGTTACCAACCGAATTTTGACACCTCAAAATTTAGACCAAACTCGCCATAATAGAAACCTAAGCTTTTCAGTAAATTGCTCATGTACAGCAGTACAAGGTTCAATACTCCAGGACATTGACGATTTACTAGGGCCTTTACCAGTAAATTCGACACTTCCCCAATTAAATCAAAATATTTCAAGTTTACCCCAACCCGAAGTAGGTAATTTAATTCCCCAACTATCGCCTACCTCTTTCCCTGTCAATGGCAGACCAAATGCTAGTGGAAATCACCCAATTATTTGGAACAATGGTCAAACTCACCAAAACTTCAATCATAGTTTTCAGAATTCTCAAATACCGCCCAACATATCTCAAAACACTGGTATAGCAAACAGCTTTGCAAACAGTTTTAACCCTAATCAATACCCCCCATTTTTTCAACACACCCCCTATAACAGTAATAATCAAAATTTTCCACAATCTCATAGTTCCATGTTTTCTTCTAATCAGGATAATTACAGATCACCACCTCTTAATCGCTTAAATTTTAAATTTAATGGTAAGAATCAAAGCTTGCACAGTTTTCTAGAGAAAGTCGAAGAATATTGCTCAGCATACAAAATTTCTAGCGAAAATTTATTAAATTTCTCCCATGAACTATTCGAAGGTGATGCCCTAATCTGGTACCGCTCCATTAGAAGCACCGTTTCCTCTTGGAATGAACTAGTCTTTCATTTAAGATTAAGCTTTTTACCCATTGATTATGAAATTGCATTATGGGATGAGATTAGATCCAGAACCCAAGGTATTGCTGAGAGGCCCTTAATTTACATAGCAGTCATGGAAAATTTATTTAAGAGATTTATTAACCCCATAGATCCCAGTGTCCAATTAAGACTAATTACTAGAAATTTACTTCCCTACTATCAAGAACATTTAGCCCTGAGACAGCCCTTGTCATTGCTTGAACTTAAAAGCTTATGTAGAGTCTTGGAAGATACCCGCTTAAGAAGTGACAATTTTCAAGCTCCCCCTTTTTGTACAGCATCAACCTTGGAACCCGAGTTAGTGTACAGGAAACCCCTAAATAAAGCATTTCAAAATAATAAACATAACATTTCTGAACTAGCGAATCCACCAATTTGCCAAAATAATCAATTTTCACAACCTAGTAGTTCAAATGCACCAGACCCAAACTTGAATTTTTCTGCTAATGCAAACCCAAGTTTAGATTCACCGGTCTATAATCAGAACCCTGTTAATCACTCGTCAACCCCCAATGTTTCAGCCTTAAGCAAAGTCACTTGTTATAATTGTGATCAAGTTGGTCATACTTTCCAAGAATGCACACTAAAGAGAAAAATATTTTGTTACCATTGCGGACAAAAAAATGTCATTAGGCCCAAATGTAATAAATGTAATTCAAAAAACGTAAGAAGCGCCCTTCCAAATTCGGCAGGAAGAGAGCCAAATCGAAGTTAAAGTCCGAAACCTTTCATCTATCAAATAATTGGTCCCACTGGTTAAACACTGTCAAACACTTCTTTAAATTTAACGAAATTTCACCCTTATTTTCTCGAGAGTCCATTAATGACCAACGACCGTACTTAGATATTTCAATTCAGAATAAAATAATAACCGCCTTATTAGATACCGGGGCAATGCAAAGTGTATTAGGAAGGAGAGGTTATGAACTTATTTCCAATCTAGGATTTCAAACAAATATAAAACCATGTAAAAATTTAATTACCACAGCTGATGGTAAACCTCAAGAAGTTCTGGGCATGGCAACTATCCCTCTTAGTATATACAATAAATCTGTAGTTTTAGAAGTCCTTATTGCCCCTAGTATTCGACAAACCCTTATTTTAGGCGTCGATTTTTGTCAAAAAGTTAATTTACAGTTAAATTTTTAAAATAATTCTTATGATCTTTTTGGTTTAGAAGAAATAATTGTCCAAGAAAAATTCGAAAAAATCTCCATTCAGTCAGAAAATGATTTAACCCCTGTCCAACAAGTTAGATTAGATGAAACTATAAATAAATTTCAGGAGTTAGTTTCAGACTCCCTGGGCTTCACCACCTTAGTAGAGCATAAGATTGAACTTACTAGTGATGTACCTTTTCGTAAGAGACCCTTTCTTTTGTCACCTTATATGCAAAAACATATGAATGACGAAATTGATAGATTACTTAAGTTAGGTGTAATCAGACCTTCAACTAGCCCCTATTCTGCTAATGTTTTACTTGTAAAAAAAGATTCTGGCGAGTATCGCCTCTGCTACGATGGCAGGCCGCTTAACGTTCTGTCCATCAAAGACCCATATAGCTTACCCCACCTGTCTAGAACCCTTGAGAAGGTTAGGGATGCACAATTTCTGACATCCATAGATTTAAAACACGCCTTTTGGCAAATAAAACTTAGCGACGATTCTTGTGCTAAGACAGCTTTCACTGTCATCAACAGAGGACACTTTGAGTTTGTGCGCATGCCCTTTGGAGCTTTGAATAGTTCGGCCACCCTACAAAGATTGATGGACCGCCTTTTTGACCCCTCCATCGAGAAAAACATCTTTGTATACCTTGACGACTTAATCATTGTGAATAGTAGTTTCGATGAGCATCTTGAAACTTTGGATAGGGTCTTTAACATCCTAAAAAAAGCTAACCTCACTATTAATGCAAAGAAATGTAAAATTTTGTCAACCTAACCTCGCTTTTCTAGGTTATGTAGTTGACAAAAATGGCCTTCATGCCAATCCCGATAAAATTTCTGCTATTTCCAATTATCAAAAACCCAAAGATGTCACAGGCATAAAACGCTTTGTTGGTATGGCTTCATGGTATCGTAAATTTATTAAAAACTTCTCTGAGCTTATTGTACCCCTAAATAACCTAACTAAGGGTAAAAAGAAAAAACAAGTAGTCTCTTGGAATCCCGAAGCTGAATTAGCTTTTGAAAATATTAAATCCAGGCTAATTTCGACCCCTGTATTAAGAAACCCTGATTTTTCTAAACCTTTCACTATTCAAACAGACGCTTCGAATGCGGCCATAGGTTCTGTTCTTACCCAATTAGATGGTGAGGATGAGTACGTCATAGCCTACGCCTCACGTACCTTAACCAAATCAGAAATTAACATGACGGTCACAGAAAAAGAATTATTAGCCATAGTTCATGCAGTCTTAAAATTTAGGTCCTACGTCGAAGGTGGCCCAAGTTTCACTATTTTGACAGATCATTATTCTTTACAATGGCTCTTTCGTTTAGATAACCCCACCGGTAGATTAGCTAGAATGTCCATTTTCCTTTCTCAATTTAAGTTTGATATAAAACATAGATCCGGAATAACCAATGTAGTCGCTGACGCACTAAGTCGTAGTTTTCCTGAAGTCTCCACCCTGTCTAATACTATTCCAGACAAATGGTACTCTGACCTAATTGCTAAAGTGCAAAAACAACCACATAAATACCCCCTATTTCGAGTAGAAAATAATACCTTATATAAGCACTTCCAGTCTAGTCATAATATCGACATCAACCAGAAAAGTTGGAAAACAATAGTTCCAAAACATAACCGTAAAGATATTCTAAAAACCTATCATGACAGTCCCTTAGGAAGCCACTTTGGCGTTAGAAAATGCCTTGATAAGATATTCGAACAGTATTGGTGGCCTGGAATGAGATCAGATATTAAAAAATATATTTCACGTTGTCAAATTTGTAATGAGCAAAAAGTATCTCAATTTGCGCGCGCAGGTCTTATGGGAGCCCCTAAGAATGTTTCTGTCCCCTTTAAACTGCTTTCTATTGATATTCAGGGACCATTTCCAAAATCAAAATCAGGTCATTGTTATTTGCTAGTATTGGTGGATTGGTTTACGAAGTATACTTTTGTTCACAAGATGAGGAGAGCTCTAGCAAAAGAAATTTGCACTTTTCTTGACGAGATTGTTTTTATGTATTTTGGTGTTCCCCAGACCATCATAGTGGATAATGGTAGCCAATTTAAGTCCCAAGAATTTTCTAATCTCTTAAAGTCATATAAAGTGGAAAATATCTGGTATAATGCAAGATATCATCCCCAAACGAACAACGTAGAACGTGCTAATAGAGTCATAGGCACTGCCATTAGATCTTTTATTAAAGAAAACAATCATCGCGGGTGGGATCAACATATTCACCACATCTGTAATGCTATAAATACCACTACCCACCTATCTACATCTTTTTCACCTGCCTTTCTGACTTTTGGGCGTAACTTACCCACTAGTGGTGATTATTATGGTCATATCGAAAATAAAAATCTTTCCCCGTACCATTTTGACGATAGAAACAACCTGGCTAAAGAACTTTCAAAATTACCTGAAATTTATGAACAAGTTGCTAAAAATATAAACCACTCCTATGAAAGGAATAAAAAATATTATAACTTAAGAAAAAGACATCTCGAATTCAACGAAGGCGACATTGTTTACAAAAGAAATTTTATTTTATCTGATGCTGGCAATTATTTTTCAAAAAAGTTAGCAAAAAAATTTCTTAAATGTAAAATCTTTAAAAAAATCTCCCCCTTAATTTATGAACTATTGGATGAGAATGACAGAAATATCGGCCGTTACCACATTAAAGATTTAAAACCTTTTAACGATATCTCTCTCGATTCTGACGATTCTGAGTGAGCTATTATTCTTCCAGGGATGGTTAGACATTAAGTAGACATAAGTTTGTACCTAAAAACTGTAGTATAGGCAGATGTTGCCATAAGTATTTATGTTATATGTAGTTATGTATATGTGTAAAAATTTTTTTTTTAAATTTATTTATTTGAAGAAAGAGGGTATTTGTAACAAGCAATTCTTGCTTCTTACAACTGATTTTGGTAATTTCCTAACAATTTAAATACTTTAAAAATTTCAAGAATTTATATCAGGCATCATGATTAAATTCCCTACTACACCCCTGATTATTCACGTGAGTGGACGCCCATTGAGATAAACGGACTTTGGAGATGACTTGTAGGCAACTGGATATACGTGCATGCATGATTGGTAGCCGTCCTCGCTGTGAACAGCTGGAATTTTTCGATCGATATTCACCTTGTTCGATTTAGTGGGTTAATAGGTTTGGTGTTGAACGTTTATGTTTTCTGAATAACCGTGAAAATGGGGTTAACTTTGTGATTTTCCGGTTAAAGTATGAATTTTCTTCATTTTGCTTCCCATACGTCAAGGTTCATCGGAGGTCATGTGATTTGAGTTTGATTTTGTATTGGAGACAATCCGTCATTTTTTGTGCGGTCGATTCGATAAAACTGATAACGGAGAGCCCACTCGCTCCTTCTCATATCAGCTGCCGGCCCAGAAAGGCGATCCAAGTGAAGAATATGTACTGATTTTGGCTGGAGAGGCATTTTTTGCTGCAGAATTTCTGGATTAAAGTTAAAACAGTGAAACAATTCTTTCATGTCCGTAATGGAGTTTAAATTCGTCTACCAGGGCTGATGAAAACCAGAACACCAGGTAAATGGTAAAACCAAAGATGTATTTTGACCATGGCACGCTAACGGCCTCCATTTTGTTACAGGTTTTTTTTTTTCTAGTTCAACCTCAAGCTAAATTCTACTTTGAACTCAATCACTTCATAATGTTTTAAAATTTATAAACTCTCTTTCTGATTTTTTAAAAATGAATTTTCTATCCACCATTTAATTTCAATTTTTATGTGACCATGCACTTGTAAGTCCTACTCTGAAGATTAGTTCTACAACTACGATGTCGATCTGAAGTTCTAGTTCCAGTTTCTGTACCACGTTACATCTGTAATCTTCAGTGCAATGTCACAAATTTCACCCTAAAACTTGTTAGTCAAGAAACGACGATGCAAGGATAAATTTTCACTCCGAACACAGTTTTCCAGCTTCACCTAAGCCTAAATTTCAGTTTGATATATTTAAATTCCCATTTCAAATTTCAACCTTAAGTTTAATGTAAAGTCTAAATCTCAACCCTAGCATATATGCTTTAATTTGCTTGCTAAATTTGCTGTCGGTGAGTCCAATTTTGCCAGAGAGGAGTCAGCGTTTACATGGTTTGATGGGGCCTGCTGTTCAATGCCATTCCCATAGCCATTGGTGGTTTAGCTACCGTCCTGATCCTGCCTGGAATTTTGCAGAGTCTGGGTCGCTTGCCGTGTGGTGTGACTAGAGGACTTCTACAGGGAGAAGCCGCAGTGAATAGTGAAGCACCTGAACATCTGAATCGTAAAAGATGAGTATTTTTCTTTAACATTAGCTTTTGGCCTATATTTTTTGGTGATTTTCCTGAACATTTCTTATTCATTAACATTTTACTTTCTGCATAACCCTTGCTATATATATTTTTGCTTGTTTCTCTTCAAGATGTTAACCCCTTTTTGAATATTACTTAACTAGAGCATTACTCAGAGGTGATATTGATAAAAACCCTGAGTATAGACTCATTTATTTTTTATATTATTGTGAATATTGTAACCAAGTTATCCAGTACTCGTAGGAGTAGGTAACTTTAAATTAGTACTTTCACCTGGATCAGTTGATCTCGCTGGCAATTTTAATTTGTTGTTAGTAATGTAGATGTCTTTTAGCTTGTCTTACTACAGTTTATGTCACGAGTGTGAAATTGCAATAACCCTCTTTCTTTCTTACTACCTAACTGTATTATTAGTACATCATAGGCTTTAGTGTACTATATTTTATGATATGCTTTCTAGTATTTAGCTCGCAATACCTACTACTTCCCTCTTTCTAAAGTAAACTTACTTGTGTATTAAAAGCTATAAGCTTTAATATAACTTAGTTTCTTATATACTCTATAGTATTTACCTTGCAGTAACTATCTTCCTAACTTACCTTACAATCTATGCATTGAGGCTCTCAATTTTAAAGTCATTTGATTTATGATAAATTGTATAGCGTTTACTTCACCATTTAACCTTATTAAGAATTCTCACCGAAGAGCTTTGAGCTTTCATAGAATTCAAGTTCTAGTATACTTGTTTGCATTTAAATTTTTCTTCTTTTCGTTAAGTTTATGAACATGAGTTAAGATACCCCGTCTTTCTTTCGGTTGAGACCATGCCTAAAAGCTTCGAGCTTTAAAGTATCTTGATTCATGACATAAGCACCTTAACCCTATTGAATTTTTATAAAATATTTCCCATTTCTCATCAAGCCTTTAAGCATAGGTTGGCATAAACTCATTTGTTAACATTTCACTTATTCACTAAGCTTACATTTAGATTACTTTATGGTGTACTTTATAGTATTTAATTTATGAAAGGTGTTGTGCCATTTTTGAATGATATCATGAGCATACATTTGCACGTACTCTTGAATGATGCCTAACCATTTTATGCTGTAGCATAGTTTAAATTGTGATAACCCGCTTTATTATATATATAGTATAGGTAGTTTCCTTAGTAGGGTAGTATCCCCACCCTTTATAAACTCTTCATGGTGTTTTATTATGTTTTTTTTTAAACAAATGTTTTATTAAAAAAAAAATATATATATTAGATCTTTAAATAGAGCTTATTTAGTAACCAAATTTTACTGAGTTTTATTGAAGTGCTCCGTGTACTACTAGGATTGGTCTCACCCATAATACAGTATTCCTTTTCTATCTCTCTACTTTTTCTTTATCGAGATCTCCTCTCGATTGGCGCCCAAAATAAAATCTGGAAAATAGAATAAAATAAAAGTAAAAGAACCTCACGACCTATGGCTCTCTAAATGAATCAAACTGAGTTCCTGGAGCACCAAAGTAACGTGAAATCACAAAATAAATAAATAAAAAAATATAACTATAACTTTTAACGTTACAATGTGTCAAATTTTTTACATTTTTTTATTGTCGAGTATCGTAGCTGCAAGAATGCGATATCAAAAATAAGAAAAAAAAGTTATACTTGAACTGTCAAATTTTGACAGGTAGGTGTCAAATTTTTTTTCATTTTTTTCTTCTCCTAGATCATAGCCGCAAGAATCCGATATCAAGAATTAAAAAAAAACAATTTACACTTGAGCTGTCAAATTTTGACAGGTGGGTGTCAAATTTTTTTTGATTTTTTTCGTGTCGACTATTGTAGCTGCAAGAATGCGATATCAAAAGTAAGGGAAAAAAAAAATTATACTTTACCTGTCAAATTTTGACAGGTAAGTGTAAATTTTTTTAATTTTTTTTCTTTCCTAGATCATAGCTGCAAGATTGCGAGGTTAAAAATTTAAATAATAAGACTTTAAATCACTGCTGTCACATTTTGACAGGTCTAATATGTCAAATTTTTTTGCATTTCTTTTTTGTCCAAGATCGTAGCTGCAAGAATCCGATATCAAAATTATGAAAAAAAACAACTTATACTTGATCTGTCAAATTTTGACAGGTAAGTGTCAAATATTTTTTAATTTTTTTTCTTGTCCGGGATGGTAGCTACAATATTGCCAAATGAAATATTTCAATTAAAAGAAGTTGAAATCACTCCTATCAAATTTTGACAGCTGTCAATGTCAAATTTGTAACGGCCATTTTTTCACCCAGGTTAGTACTTAAATTAATCCGAAATCAAACATTTGTTATCTCTTCAAATAAGGAATTTATATTAATTTATATATACAGTATGTCTCCGTAAGTTTGCATCATATGGAAAACTTTTTTATTATTCATTTTACGAAAAAAAGTTATTCTTCATAAAAAGCTCTGCATGGTCTAAAAACTAAAATGCAACCATCAAATATCGAAATTTTCCAGTCATATACGAGGTTTGTCAAAAAATGTGAATTTTTCCCAAGAATGTAAATTTTTCCCAAGAGTAAAGTACCTTTATTTTTGACATTATCAAAAATTGTTGGTAAAAAAAGTTGATCAGGACTAAAAACCACGTCTAAATATGCAATTATACGCATTTATGTTGAAAAATTATTTTATTAATTTATTATTAATTATTTAATTTTTTAATTATTTAATTAATTTAATGCGTGTTATTACATATTTAGACGTGGTTTTTAGTTCTGATCAACTTTTTTTAATAACAATTTTTGATAATGTCAAAAATAAAGGTACTTTACTCTTGGGAAAACTTTACATTCTTGAGAAAAATTCACATTTTTTGACAAACCTCGTATATGACTGGAAAATTTCGATATTTGATGGTTGCATTTTAGGTTTTAGACTATGCAGAGCTTTTTATGAGGAATAACTTTTTTTCGTAAAATGAATAATAAAAAAGTTCTCCATATGATGCAAACTTACAGAGACATACTGTATATATATATATTTACGGTAATGGTGTAAAACTAAGCCAGACATAGCAACTTGAACGTACATTCCTGATCCACTTTTACAATCCCAAGCCATATATATGGCTCAGGATTGTTTTCCCTGTTAATTTTTAATGCCGCCTTGAAAAAAACCGTTTTAGTTTTTTTTTTAATGGCGTTTGGTATTACGAATAGTCTGACAGAGAAAAAACCGTTATTTTAATTTTTGGGCGGGCTATGGAGTTAATTTTATACTGGTTTAGGTTTGTATGAATCTTAAAAATATAGTTCCTTAATAATGCGATAGGGGCGCAAATGTTGCCGTCAATAATATACGAGTATATATCTGCAAACAAACAAATATAATCCAGTAACAAGTGACAACAATGTTAAAAAAATTCAATTAGTCTTTATACGGCGACGACAAGTTCGCTGATATTTAAATTACTTAAGCGCTTATCTGTGAGTGCGCGCGCCATGTCCCAAAGAAGTAAACAAAATGCATTTTTGGGAAAGGAAAGTGCTACTAAAGATAAGCAAATAAATATTTGTTTTATAATACAGTTTCCTATATAATACAGTTTACTAATATTAAAATTATAAATTAATGCATAAATGGTGTTTTACCTAAACATAAGCTAACCAATATGATTTTTTTGTTAGTTGCACAATTTAAATATAAATTCGGTGAAAGGTGCATGTTTAATAACCATATTAAATGTAGATATCTAGGACGGCTTTAAGTTAAACAACATACCCCGGTGAAAATACAAAATTTACTCACTATTTTTAAAAATACGGAAAACGGATATAACGAAAAATTGTTTAGAATTTTTTAGAAAGATATACTCAAATAGAACGGTGTATTGTATTCTAAGAATTCAATACCATAAACAATTCAAATGTTTTTAAAATTTTAACGTTTTGTCATCAAATGACACATCAGTATTTCATTCTAATTATAATTTTTTTACCATTTCGGCCAACCAATAATAATTGCAAAATATTAATTATTTTTAGTTTTACGAAAGTAGTCCATTATCTCAGAGTGGAGCTGTTGAGATATGGGAAAAAATCACAGTCAAAAATATATAGTAAGTCAGTTTATTAGGGTGTACATGTTTCGGTACTAGAAAATACGATCATCAGAACCGAAACATGTACACCCAATAAACTGACTTATAATATATTTTTGTGGAGATGACTGTGAGTTTTTCCCCATAATTATTTTTAGGATTTAGTATTAAAATGATATTACAGATAATGATGTTTAAGCCGTTAAATATTTCAATAAAATTCAAATCGAAAGTTAAATTTACAATTCATGTTTGTTGCAATAATATTTAACTCAACTTTAAAATATCGCAAAATTTAGTTTAAGCTCCCACTGCGAAAATGGTATCCCATCGACTAAAAATTAAAATGTGAAAAGGTGGCAAAACATGTAAAAATTATGAATGATGAAAGAGTTTTGGTCTTCCATTGTCTTTATTTGTTTTAAATCACAACGTTTCAACTGGTAAGTATCTCCAGTCGTCTTCAGGCGAATACTAAATAAGTAAAGTAACTACAAGACTATTTATACTAGCTAGGTGTACTGAAGCATAACTGAGGTGGGTGCAGTCATGCGTTCAGTTGGTACGCGATCTTATCCTAAGATTACATGTTTCTAACAAAGGTTTCCAGATATTTCTTATGTCTAATGGTAGTTTACTAAAGCAGCCTGCTGGGTTCTGGTAAATAGCAGCAGCTTCCTTAAACTTTCTTTTCCTCCAGTATGGTTCCTTATGTAGGATTTCAGCTTCTGGCAACAGCATCCAAACTTCAGTATACAGAAAACCTACGCATACAAGTCAGCATCTCAATTTTACATCAAATCACTCAAACAACACGAAACGTGGCATAGTTAAGACCCTCTTGGATAGAGCAATTGCAATCTGTAACTCGGAAGAAGCATTTAAAAAAGAAGCTCACCACATCAAGACCGACCTCAACAAAAATGGCTACCCCACAAAATTAGTTGACACAATATTAGAAAATCGTAAGAATCGACCTAACGCGCAAGAAGCAAACAGAGAGGCACAATCAACACTCAATATTCTTTCTGTATGTCGAAGGAGTTTCTGAGAAAATAAGAAGACTAGGACAACGATATAACATCAACACCGTATTCAACTCGAGGGATACCCTAAGAAGCCACCTGACGAAGACAATGCCTACAAGTTAAAAAGATAGGAAGAACTGCGTCTACCAAAGAGACCGACAAGTCAGGTGCAGCTGACCATGCCTGGAAACATGGTCACCATATCTTGTGGTCAGAAGCTGAAATCCTACATAGGGAACCACACTGGAGGAAAAGAGAGTTTAAGGAAGCTGCTGCTATTCACCAGAACCCAGGCTGCTTTAGTAAACCATCATTAGACATAAGAAATATCTGGAAACCTTTGTTAGTTAGATAGATGTAATCTTAGGATAAGATCGCGTGCCAACTGAACGCATGACTGCACCCACCTCAGTTATGCTTCAGTGCACCTAGCTAGTATAAATAGTCTTGTAGTTATTTTACTTATTTAGTATTCACCTGAAGACGCTGGAGATACTTACCAGTTGAAACGTTGTGATTTAAAACAAATAAAGACAATGGAAGTCCAAAACTCTTTTATCATTTAAGAAACATCATTGTCTCCAACCTTCAAACAGTCATGTAAAAATCATGTTAAAATTTTTGTTAATAAATTTATCAGACCTAATTTGTTACAAATATTTTTTTTCATGAAAGTACACTTCATAACACCTCTTTGATTCTTGTTTTAAAATAATGTTTAAGATCTTTTAATGCATCTGTTCAGTAAAAAACGTATTTTAATACATAATCTAGGATCAGGATCTAGAACATTTACTTAGAACTGAAATGAAAAATTCTGTTTAGTTAGCAACGGCCATACCATATTTTTGGATTTAAAAATGATGTGGTTGCGGCATTTAAAAAATGAAGTCTGCCGTAGTAATAGCATTTTTTCGCTAGCAGACCAATTTTGATCCATAAAAGCAATCTTAAACTTCATTTTAAAACAAAAATAAAAGAGTTGTTATGAAGTGCACTTTCATGAAAAAAATGATTTATTATTTACCACAAATAATGTAAATTTCAGGTGTTTTGAAAAGTAAAATAATTTTTTTAGCGACGTTCATAACTTACTTTACTACTTGTCTTACCGGGCGTAACATGCTTTTTACATGCAACCATTTCCATTTCTATGTAGGGTACCATTTTCACTGTGGGAGCTTCGTCTATTACCTTACCTAATAATAAGCACAACAAGAACTGTCTTTCAAAGTTTGGAATCGCTATTTGTTTATTAAAATAATAGAAAAAAGACAAATAATAGTAAAACGTAAAACTTAAATTATCATGAATCCATGCATTGACAAGAGACATTTTGCCATGTACATTATTAGTTAATTTTTGATCAATACACAATATATACAGGGTGAGTCGGGAGGAACGGACCAAACTTTAGGAGCGTAATATAGGGATACGCAAAAACAATTTGAAAAAACCCATATGTTCTTATTCGATAATCATTTGTTTTCAAGTTATAGCGTAATACCAAATAAAGAAAAGTTCATATATTAACGGTTTCCTTATAGTGTTATTTTAATAAATGTTTAAAAATACCGCCATTGACTTCTAAACATTTTCCGCTTCGTCTACGAAGATGGCCCCCGTTGCTCTTCTAATTGCTTCATGTCTTTCTTCTTTAAAATTGGCTGCAGTATTTCTAATACGTCGAATTAGTGCATCCCGAGTGTCCACTTTTAATTTGTACACTTCATTTTTAAACCAGCCCCATAAACAATAATCTAGTGCTGTGAGGTCTGGAGATCTTGGAGGCCAATTAATAGGACCACTGCGACCAATCCAACGCCCTGGAAATGTTTCGTCTAAATGTTGCTTGACCTGACGAGCAAATGTGTAGAAGCTCCATCGTGCTGGTAATACATTTACCTTCTGATATTAACAGGAACATCCTCTAGTAGTTCTTGTAACTCATGTTTTAAACCATTTTGGTAGTTGTCTCATGTGAGGCGATTCTCCAAAATGAAAGGGCCAATTAAATAGCTATCGAGCATACCACACCACACGTTAACCGAAAACTTATGTTGAAAATTACTTTCAACTGTTGCGTGGGGATTTTCGATTGACCATACATGAGAGTTACGAGTATTATTAATACCGTCACGGTGAATGTGTTGCTTTATCTGTAAAAAGTATACGCGATACAACACGATGATTATTTATCCACCGACAAAATTCAATACGTTTAGCATAATCTTCCGGTTTTAGGTGCTGTACATGGTATGGATATAAGCCTTGCTCGTGGAGTGTGTTTAATACTCTTTTTTTTGTGGAATCCCCAATTGAGTACCAATTCTTCGTGAGCCGGTCGTTGGAATTTCTTCTACTAAATCCAGAATATTTTCTACTTGTCCTAAACCTTGTCGAGTAGCTCGTTCAGATGTAATGTTGGCACTGGGAACCAAAATTCAAATTATTCCAAGCGGGTAAAAACGCGCTGCTAGTAGTCGTGACGTCAAGGCGTATCATTTGTCAGATTTGTGTGTGTCATCCACGAAATAGGTTATGGGTTTTCAATAAATTTGATGATTTGTCAGATTTTACATCCACGCGTCAAGCGACACGACCTTAAAACAACAATACAATAACAATAACACACGGCAATCCAAATGCAAATTGGGTCGCTCGGCACCTGTCAGGAGTGTCAGGATGACGGATGACCAAAAGTCATACCCCCTGACGTCATCGGGCTTCGCGCGCTTTAGAGATCGTTTGAAATGCTTTCGACACGCGCGAAACTTTAAAGAATTTTTACCAAGTTATTTTTGATTTTTAAGGAGTAATAATTGGGGAATACTTCTTTCAGGCATAACTAAATCATATTATTGAAAAAAAAAATTTTAAGTTCCCTATTAAAGTTGCCCGATTAGTAAATTAAAAATTATGGAAACCAGGCCACCTTTTGATTGTGAGAAAATCCTTTCTGCCAAAGTCAGAAATGTCACAATTAAACTTGCTGATTAGTTAATTATTGTTTAAAATCTTCGTGCAATTCGACATCAATCTTATAAGATATATTATATTATGTCATAATTTTTTTTTGTTAAATATTTGGCTTTAATTACACCGTTATTTATTATTTAAATCAGAATAGTTAAAGTTTACTTTTCCTATATTGGCAACGTTGTACTGGCTTAGTATTTACCGTAGGTGAGCAGATTCTTGTATACTTTGGCTTGGGAATGGTAGAAACTTGCAGATGGCTTGAAACGGTACGGAATTTAGAAAATATATATATGAATTTAAAAAAATATTAACCGATATTTTTTTTGTATATATATTTCAAATTTGGCAAACATGAAAATACATAAACCGACATATTCCAATCCTTTTAATTTATATATAAAAATAATGGCTGGATCAGGATTGTACGAATTTCCAAATGGCTTAGTTTTGATATAAAGATCTATATATATATATATATATAATATATTAGTACCCGGCATGCGTTGTTAAAATGCCACTTTTTTTATGCCATAATTTTCCTCGGCCTGCACACAACAACTCACCAAATTTTCATCGTTATCGGATAAATGGTATAGGAACGCATACGGGACATCCAGACAGACAGACAGACAAACATTCATTTTTATATATTATATATATACCGGGTGTTTCAGGAGGTACGCTCGCCCCTATAACTTTTTTGTTGTTTAAATTATATATTTAAAATTTTGTGTGTTTTCTTTCTGTACATTCTTACTTTGTTAATTTTGTAAACAACAAAAATAAATTTGTATTTGTCTATACTTATTTTATTACTCATTAGTTTGGCATATCATGCCATAATATAAATTTGACACAATTTTAACCTAGATTTGGTTAGATATATCGTCCCCATATCATTGTAATCTAAACCAAGCCCTACGTTTTTTAATCCAAGCCCTATTTGATGCAAATAAATTTTGCTCGTACGGTACCTTCTTACCTACAAATACCGTATGAGTACGTCCGTTTGTTCTTACGGAGTTTATTTTCATATTATATTTTCCATAACTTATTCTTCTTATTTATTCACCTTCTTGCTTAGGCTAAAAATATATATCGTTGCATTTAAAATGTTTGAGAAAAATGAAAAAATGGGTGATTGTGCTAAATAGCGCCCTTTAGCTCTGGCAACGGACTTCAAAACGACTTTATTTTTTATTAAATTGATAAAACAAAATACTTTCTATTTGGCGAAATCAAATTTGTCAAATTCCGATAAGCCAAAGCAAAGTTGTGAATATTTTTGCTTAGCAATATTTGTCACTCCTACAAAAAGGTATTGCAAAAACTCAAAAACGAAAGTTATTCAGACTTTTCATTAGATTGAATTTACTATAGGGATTTTTGAGAAAACCCCGCATTTTGATTGGTCACTATATTTAGGCCGCTTGCGGCCAATCTAGAAACTTGAAAATAATTTCCAGAAAATTCTCTCAGTCTGTTTTGTAAGAAATATTTATTCCACAAGCCGTACTGTATACGGTTTCCAAGATTCCGGCTGTAGCCGGCGTCAATTTTTAGTTGTACACTTGATTTATTTAAATTATTTATGGATATTATTTATAAAAAATAGGAACCTATGAACAGATGAATAAACTTATTTACTTTTTATTTATCAATAAATAGGGGTTTGTTGTAAGAAGAACAGTCATTAAAAAATAATAAAACCTTTATTTAGAAGTTGGACTAATTGTCATTTTCAGATTCTAGTTTCCTTTGAAAAAGTTTTACCTTTTCAGAACAAGAAAGGCGTTTAGAAGACGGAAATCTTTCGAAGAACAAAGCTTTAAAGTCCTGCAAATTATAATTGCAATTGTGGCCGCCTTTCTAGAATTAAGCTTAAATTCCTGTTTTTAATTAAACAAGTTAATTAGTGTCTGTTTTAGTATAAAGGCATTGTATGATTTAAATTTAATTTTTCCACTACTACACATTTTCCAAGAGGCGGAAAAAATAAACAAACTCTCGGTCTCAAATGGCGTGATGAAGTAAAAATATAAAAAGCGGTTACATTGTGTTTCACCTTTTCGATAATCATCAGTCCTTAAATAAGAAACGTAACTAACGTAAATAGTTGAAAATAAATATAGTTTAAAAAAACTAAAAAACACGCTTTAATAATCACTGGCCGACAAGATTTTTCTAACACAGGTCAGCTCTTTATTTTTATAATGGAAATACCCTTCTAATAATAGAAAAAATATTCGGAAAGCCCCAATACGTACCATTTTTCAATAGCTTAATAAGACCATTTTACATTAGCAGGTAGTCAATTTAATTATGGGACGGTTAAAATGGATGCATTTTATAACAGAAAAATTACCTAAACTGTATTATTTAGAATATTATATATAAAATTAACATTAAACATTAGTCTTCTGTTGAGTTTCGAAGTGAGTGGTTCTCTGTGTATAAATAAAAAAGTTTTTTTAAGAAAGAAAATGTCGAATCAAACGCGCCGGAGTTGCAAAATTTCTCCTGACAGATTTTGTTACATTTGTGGAGCATTTATGGTGAAATCACAAGCCAGGCCATTTTCTGAAAATGTAAAAAAAGCCTACTTCAAATATTTTGGTGTTTTAATTGGAGATCAAGACAAGCAGTTAGCTCCCCATGTGTGTTGTGTTAGTTGTAGCGTGTCATTGGCGGAGTGGATGCAGGGAAAGAGAAAAAGCATGCCTTTTACAGTTCCAATGGTATGGCGAGAACCCACTTATCTTTTTGACAATTGCTATTTTTGCCTGACAAAGACTGAAGATTATTTCAAAAAGGGAAAGCTCAAGATTGACTATCCAAATTTGCAGTCTGCCATACGGCCTGTTCCTCATAATGCAGATTTACCAGTGCCCATTGCGCCTTTAAATCCGCAAAATATTGTTTTGGAAGATATTGGAGACAACGCATCATCAGGCAGCTTCGAGGAACAGCGTACCGACCCTGATTTTACTACAGGGCCCAGTTCCGGCGAGCCACATTTCATTGTTCAAAGTGAGTTAAATGATTTAGCACGTGATTTGGGGTTATCAAAGCAACAGTCAGAACTTCTTGGTTCCCGTCTTCAGGAATGGAACTTGTTAGCCAAAGAAACCAAAATTACAACTTTCAGGAAAAGAAATGCTACGTTTTCTGCATTCTACAGTATGAAAAATTCGTTGTGTGCGTGTACTGATATCGATGGTTTAAAGCAGGAACTTGATATTGAGCATTCTCCCTGTGAGTGGCGCTTATTTATAGACTCGTCTAAATACAGTTTAAAAGCTGTGTTATTGCATAATGGAAATTTAAAACCCTCTATACCAGTTGCTCATTCAGTGACGATGAAAGAAAATTATGAAAATTTGAATAAAGTAAACTACAACAGGTATAAATGGCAGATATGTGGGGACCTAAAAGTTATAGGAATTTTAGTAGGACTTCAGGGAGGATTTACAAAATATTGCTGTTTTCTTTGTTTGTGGGACAGCCGTGCAGTAGATCAGCATTATGTAATAAAATATTGGCCACAAAGAAGTGAATTTCAGCCGGGATCTCAAAATGTTAAGTTTGCACCTCTTGTAGACCCCAAAAAAGTCCTTCTGCCTCCTCTTCACATTAAACTTGGGCTGATGAAAAACGTTGTGAAAGCTATGAATAAGGACGGTGATGGATTCAAATATCTAAGACAAGTATTTCCCCAGTAAAGTGATGCCATATTAAAGGAAGGCATTTTTATTGGGCCACAAATCAGAAAATTGCTGGACGATGTCAACTTTACAGAGAAGCTTACCAGGCAGGAACTCAGAGCATGGAACTCATTTGTTAGTATAGTAAGGGGATTTTTGGGCAACAATATGGATGCAAACTATCAACAGTTAGTTGATGAACTTTTAGATTCCTACAAATCGCTTGGTGCCCGAATGTCATTAAAAATTCACTTCCTCCATTCCCATCTGCCATTTTTTCCTGAAAATTTGGGAGCTGTCAGTGACAAGCAGGGTGAAAGGTTCCACCAGGATAGCGGGACAATGGAAATTCGCTATCAAGGACGATGGGATTTAGCCATGATGGGTGATTACTGTTGGTTTTTGAAAAGAGAAGATATTATGACCCCTCATAAAAGGAAAAAATAAAATTTAATTAGTGTGTTTAGTTAATATTTGTAATGTTTGTGTTTTTCTTAGATGTAAGGTATGTTTTGTAGGTGTAAACATTTAAATATAGTCGATATACACAGTTAGAAAATTCTTAAATTATTTTTTCAATAGATATTAAATATTGTAACATTAAATGTGGTACTATAAATGTAACAAGAAAACGTTACGTGTTACAACTTTTTTTTTCTCATTTTCGTATTTGGATAGGTCCATTCTACCACAAGATGCTATTTAGCTTTGTGTTATAACAAAAAAAAAATTTTGTCGGCCAGTGTAATTAATCAAATTAATAAGCGGAGAATAAATATAGTTTAAAATAATTCTTAAAATTCTTAATATAGGCAGAAAATAATAATGAACGTTTAAAAACATTAGTATTATTGTGAAAAAAGCGTGGGGTGCTCGATATACGAAAAATATAGCACAAATCGCACAAATATTTTTGGAATATTCTTCTATTTAATAGATATTTATTCACATAGAAGCGTTTTAGGTTTTGTATGCACTCTTAATAATTTTCAGTATATTATAGTACTGTCCACGGATAGAGTTTGGAAGAGGAAATACTTTTTTATTAGTCGGTATAGAAGAAAAAGTCATTCTTTATAAAAAAAAAACGTCTGCTTGTGCTGAAACAAAAAGTTCGAATATCAAATTTGCGATTACTATACAGTTCGTCAGAAACAACAGTTTTTGTTTTTTGGATTTTTTTTTCAATTCCTTTTGATGATTGGCTAAATCGTCACTTTGAGAACAAATGGATTAAATGGTACCTATGGTCCAAATCAGTTGGCACGTAGGAGTCTCGATCTCACAATTATCGACTGTGTATAAAACTAATTTTATTAATAACTTAGATCTACTGAAAGAAATAAATATAATTTAAAAAAACGATATACGAAAAATATAGCACAAAGCGCCCCACGCTTTTTTCACAATAATACTAAAGTTTATCGTTCATTATTATTTTCTGCCTATATTAAGAATTTCAAGAATTATTTTAAACAATATTTATTTTCCGCTTTTTAGTTTGATTAATTATTAAAGCGTGTTTTTTAGTTTTTTTAAATTATATTTATTTTTCATTTTTTAGTTTAAGTTATTATTAAGAACATTTTTTTTTGAGTAGATTGAGCTTGATTAGTAGATTATTGTATTGTCAGCGGTTCTTGATAAGTCTAAAAAATTTAAATTAAATCTGGCCATTTAAAGTGGGTCAAAATCGGGTTCAAAGAAGTTACATACAAACCCAAACAAACCCGAACAAACGACAAAAATTTTCAAAATTAAAAAAAAAACTATTCTTAGCGACAAAATCTATACGACCCCAAGTTTTATTTCATTACTATCGGTTATTGTAATAATTCTGTCATATTGACAGGTGTAAAATTTTGACAAGAGAATTTTTTGCGTATTTTTTTCAACTTTCCACCGTCAATACATACGACCTTATAGTTGTTACATTAATATAATTTTCCTACGACCACCTACGAAAATAACAATAACAACACGGTTAACTTGGCTAGAAAGTGCCAAATATCACACGCGTGTTGTAAAAAAATATTTCAACACGAGTGTGGAAATACCAAGCACACTATACCTATATTAATTAAATTTAAACAGGTGTCAATTTGACACAACAAAACTATTTATTAAAAATAACAAACTTACGGGACCTGTGGAGTAAATTGGGGTGCTGGGTGGGGTAAAGTACACTAGGGCATTACTGCAGATAAAAAAAATCCTTTTTTTTATTATTTTTGGGAACCTAAGAGTATTATTTATGATAAAAATAATATTATCAAAAAGGGAAAATAATAATGTGTCAGGCAACCCACCAACTGTCATGTTTACATGTCAACTGAGTTGAACCACAGAAAAAAAAGGGGCAGCTATAGAGCAGAAATAGAATACCCTAGGAAATACCGATTTATAATTTTGCAATTATCTCGGATAAAAATATCCATACAATGTTTAAGGATATGGGACAAGTGAATACGCTTTATGTAAGTAAATTTATTTTAGCTATATTTAAAACAAATCGAAAAAGATTTAACTTTTATAATTAACAAGCTATCGATATTTAACTCCATCTCTATCTTTCTATAATGTTGAGCAAATGTTGAGGTTATGTTTTAGTTTTGTGTTATGTTGTTTTCGTATTTTACCTATATTATTGTTTTATTAAAAGAATGCAAGCAACTAAAAGATCAGAAACGAAATTTATTCACTGTACATAGATAGTAGGTATGATGTGCGTAAACAAATAGGAGAAAAAGTTATCCTTTTTATTTAAATCTAGGTAAGTTAAAATGTGTAAGTAGGCATTGTTTTTTTTTTAAATTTGATTAACACAATGGTGATACCTACAAACTATTAAAAACAAATCCAACTCTTTTTGATTATATTGTATGGTCGTAGGAAAAATTGTGTACATTACTCGTGTGAAAGTGATTTTCTCACACTCGGAGAATTTCCGCACTCGGCTAACGCCTCGTGCTAAATACCTCCTCGTTTGCAAAGTACCACTTTCAACACTTGTTATGTAATATACTATTTTTTAAACGATTTTACATATTGACAGCTGTCAAAATTTGACAGGATAATTTTTTGCGTGTAGATTATTGTATTGCCAGCGGTTCTTGATAAGTCCATAAAATTTAAATTACATCTGACCGTTTAAAGTGGGTCAAAATCGGGTTCAAAGAAGTCGGTTACGGACAAACAAACAAACAAACATACAGGTGAAGCTAATAAAAGCGTGTTAATAACAATTTAACCTAACATAGTAGAACTTGTAAACGAAACAAAATTGCAGATGAGTTAAGGTCAGTTCAACAAAATTATTAAACCGACTATAACAAAATAACGTAAGTTCGATTTAATGCTTAAAAGTGCGATATGTGATATCTCTTTTGTTGGCTCTTGCAAAGAACAATACCTACTACTTGTTTTATGTGTCTGATTTTTTTGTAATTTATTCAACAATCAATAATATGCAATTTCTTTTCTTTTCGTTTTCTTTTTCTCCTTTTTCCTCTTCATCAGCTTGTCTTCCTTGTTCCTGTAATAGACTTACAATACCAAAAAGTCAACTTATTAACCAATTTTTTGAGTTTGTTATTTTAATAACTAACATTTAAAGAAAATCAATATCGTCGGTACATTATTTAGGTAGTATCTGATATATTACAAAAATATCAATTTATTTCATTCCTAATTTTGGGAGAATTGTGTAGTGAAAGAACAATGAGTGACAATGACATAATAATGTTAAAAAAAATCTTGCCCGATATTTTTTGCTACACAATTCTCCTAAAATAAGTTATGAAATTCCTTGATATTTATTAAATATGTCAATTATTACCTATAGAATATCAAGTCGATACTGATTTTCTTTAAATTTTGTATAAAAGCTAGAAAACATAAATAAATCTGCGCGAAATAGGTTATAGGTTGGCAAGCATGTTGATAATTCTCCCAAAATTAGCAATGAAATAAATTGATATTTTTGTAATATATCAGATAAATACCTAAGTAATGTACCGACGATACTGATTTTATTTAAATGTTAGTTTAAAAAATAATAAACTTGAACAAACAATGCGAAATAGGTTATAGGTTGGCAATAGATTGAACGACGTTGAGAATTCAACCTTAAGTTTATTTGCAGTTCTTGTTTGACGTTTACTTTTCGAAACGAATTGAAACTAAAAAAGTGTAACTTTTTAGACAGCTCTTTTTGCAGTTTCCTTTCAAAAAATACCTTTTCGTTTATTTTAATGGTTTTAAGGTGTTTGGGCAAGAAAATAATTATTTCACAAAGACTCATTCAACGAAAATGCTTTGTTATTCTTACAATAATTGTAATTACTATTGTTGTGGTTAAAGAGAAGCTTAAATCCTGGTTTTAACGAGACAAGTTGTTAGCGCTTGTCTTAACTCACAAAGAGAAAAATTAAAATTCCTTTGAAGACTTAAACATAATTTAAAATTCAATAACTTCATAATGCATTGTTAGATTTTGCATTGACAGACAACATTTCTAAACTAATATTTTTATCTTATTAGAGACGCAATGGGATTTTTCACCAAATTTTGATTTTTATCTCATTTTATCTCATAGAGAACGGTTTCAGTTTTTAAAATTTTGAATGATTTACTGAGAAAATAAATAAACCAGACACGCTTTTTAATCAAAACATAACCTTACTGACCTCACATTTGCCTCGACCTATGGGTACCAGTTATTCAACTGAAGGTCGAACGCCGGTCGTCTACCTGAATATCGTGCGGGTTGTTTTTTATTTTTAAGCTGTTGTTGTCTATTTATTTTATCAAAACAAATATATTTATATAATTCGAAAATATATAATGATAGGAATAATAGTATAAGAAATAGTAAAAATAATAGAAATAATATAAAATAATTGGGCGGATAATGGGATGACGTTATAAGGTTTTAATCTCATGTTTTCAAACGTTCTGCTTTTGCGGCGTCTTTTTAATTGTCTGTAGGAAAGGTTTGTGACTCTTTAGGATGATTTTTATTATTGGGATGTTTTTTCAATGGGTCACGATATTAATGCCGAATATGATGAACTCGCTTATAGTGAATAGACCCATTATACAGGGTATTTGGAAAAAGAAGGTAAATCCGTTAACCGTATATTCTTGAAACAAAAATAATATGACTTTTATAATGCCATTTTTCATTTCTGACCCTCATGTTCGATATACCAAGTTTGAAATTAAAAACTGATTTTTTTGAGTAATTCGAGTAAGTATTTAATAAAATGAGTATATTACATAACAAGTGTTGAAAGTGGCACTTCTGAAACGAGGAGGTATTTAGCACAAGGCGTTAGCAGAGTGCGGAAATTCTCCGAGTGTGAGAAAATCACTTTCACACGGGTAATGTACACAATTTTTCCTACGACCATACAAAATAATCAAAGAGAGTTTGATTTGTTTTTAAAAGTTTGTAGGTATCACCATTGTTACACAAATTTTTTCAACACTAGAGTCGAAAAATGTATTTCAACTCTAGAGTTGAAAAAATAAATATGTCTAATTACACATTTTAATTCACCTAGATTTAAATAAAAAGAATAACTTTTTCTCCTATTTGCGTACGCACATCATAACTACTATCTATGTAGGTACAGTGAATAGATTCCGTTTCTGATTTTTTTGCTGTTTGCATTCTTTCAATAAAACAATAATATACCTAAATATTAGGGTGGTCCTTATTTTTCGACTTTTGAAATCTTACCGCGGCACCTTGCCATACGATACTGTACCATAAAATATGAAACAGTATTTTTTTTTTTAATTTTTAGACAAAATTGAGGGGTCGCTACCAGTTGTCAAACTTTAACAAAATACATTGTATGACCACTTCAACTAGAAGTCTCACCAATTGATTCAAATAAGGGTTTATGTTGCGTTTCTAAAGTAAAACACGCAGGGACTTGCATAGTCAACCTCCCCCCACCTGTCTGCCCCCACCCCAAGCACCTACGCGTCGAGATTAAATCCGCCCCGCAATTCAGTTGAAATTTATCGGTTCAAGAGAACGCACGCGTTTTGTTACAAAAAGCATACAAACTTGTTTCAACCTGCAATGGCGTCTACAAGTAGCGGAGTCAGTATAGTTACCAGAAATAAAACTAACATTTGGCTAATCGGTCAATTACTGCCTAAACTAAACCAGTCAAAGTTGCCGTCTATTGGTGAAGTATTACGTTTGTTTTTTTACTACAAAAGTGAAGAAAAAAAATCAATTCATGAATCTGCGACTTTGGCAGCATGCGACGTGATAAATTTGTGGGAAAAAGCTAGCATACCAATGAGATTAAAAAAACATATAATTAATAAAATCGAAAAGCATTTTAAAGAGTGGCAGAACATAAAAAAAAATAAAGAGAACAAGAAAAAACGATCGGAAGTGTTAAAGAAAAAAGAAGAAGACTGGCAACAAAAATTAGAAGATTTATTTGATATTGCTCATTTTAATGCATTAAATATTATGACTGTAGAAGAGGACAAGCAGTTCTTATTAGCACAACGACAAAAAAGACGTCAAGGTTTAATTAGTTCAGTAGATAGAAAAAGTTTGAAAAAATATAAGAAAATAAAAGAGAAAGAAGAACGTCTTCAAAAATTGCGTGAACGTGAAACCAAAAATATTTCGGCTTTGACAGAAAAGTGCTCATTTTCTTCTTCTAGCACCACCAGCGAAGAAGCAACTGCTTCTGATTTCGAAGATTCATCAGAGTTTCCGAAAGCTCAACCACCCCAAAAACGAGCTTGAAAAGACATTATTAATAGCCAATTAGCTTCTAGTCTTGATGTCTCTAAATTGAGTGACAGAAAAGCAGTTATCGTCGTGACATCTACTTTAAAAAGTGCAGGATGTGATCCATCAGAGTTTAATGCCAATAGATCTTCCATTCATCGGCACCGTTTGAAAAATCGAAAAGCAGTTGCAGAGTCCTTCAAAATCGAGTTTAAACCTAATTTGCCATTAACAATACATTGGGATGGCAAGTTAATTGAAGATATTATTGGGCATAAGACTGTAGATCGACTGCCAATTTTGGTATCAGGACATGGGGTCGAACAACTTCTAGCAGTTCCAAAATTGGAACGTGGAACGAGTGAAGCATGTGCGTCAGCTATCTACGAAACAATAAATTCATGGAATTTGAGCAATAAAGTAAACTGTTTAAGTTTTGACACTACTGCTGTAAACACCGGTATAAAAAATAGAGTATGTGTTCTTTTGGAGCAAAAACTCGAGAAAGATATGCTTTGGCTTGCTTGTCGTCACCACATAATGGAAATTATGTTATCAGCCGTAGTGGATCAATCGCTCGGTCCGTCTAGTGGTCCTGATATACAATTATTCAAAAGGTTTAAAAACAATTGGGACAACATTAACCAAAGAGACTACAAAACAATAATCGATGACTCCGAATTAAGCATCCTTGCAGAAGTGGCCGCAGACAGGATTTCTTTTGCGAAAAAACAACTACAAGCACATCAACCTCGAGATGACTACAGGGAATTTTTAAATCTTACGATTATTTTCTTGGGTGGAGATACCGAAAAAGATGTTTCATTTAGGAGACCTGCTGGTCTACACCGAGCTAGATGGATGGCAAAAGCCTTGTACTGCCTAAAAATTTTTCTATTTAAAAATCAGTTTAAGCTGAGTAAAAAGGAACAACAAGCTGTTAAAGAAATATGCATTTTTACAGTGATGATATATATAAAATATTGGTTTCAAGCGTCTATTGGATGGTCAGCACCAAGAAACGATTTACAATTATTAAAAGACCTTACAGCTTTTGAAAAAATAAACCAAAAAATGGCTGCTGTTGCCTTGCAAAAAATACTGAGACATTTGTGGTATTTGTCGGAAGAGTTAGTATCTTTTGCATTTTTCGACAACGAACTTTCAGTTCAAGATAAAAAGAAAATGGTAGATGCATTGACAATCGAGGGCATAGAAGATTGCCCAAAAAGAAAAAACATTGATGTCAAACACATCCACGAAAAAAACATTGAAGACTTCGTGACTAGCAACTCCTTACGATTTTTCCAGATCCTGGGTATCTCATCAAAGTTTTTGAATAAAGCTGTGGAAACTTGGAACGATGACCCTGATTTTGTGGCTGCAAAAGAAATAGTTCATACTATGCGAGTAGTGAACGATACAGCTGAGCGTGGTGTTGCGCTAATGGAGGAATATAATAAATTGATTACAACCGATGAAGAGCAAAAGCAATTTCTGCTTTTGTTAGTGAAAGAGTATAGGAAAAAATATCCTAATACTAACAAATCAACCCTTGTATCTTAAAAATAAATGATTTTAATATTTCTATAATATATCTTTATTTGTAATAATAACAATAATTTTGCATTTATTATGTCCTGTGTTATGAATAAAAAATTTAAACTTATGTAGTGATTTTGAGTTCTTATTAAAATTCAAACCTTGGTAGCGACCCTTAAATGTAACCTAAAATTTTTGAAAAAAAAACTGAAATAGTTTCCTAGGGTATATAACCAAATTATGTGGTGCCCCGTAAAAAAAAAAGAAAATTTTTTTTTTCTTAGTAATAAAGGACCACCCTACTAAATATACATATAAAAACAACAAAACACAAAACTAAAACATAACCTCAACATTATAGAAACATAGAGATGCAGTTAAATATCGATAGCTTGTTAATTATAAAAGTTCTATCTATATTCGATTTGTTTTGAATATTGCTAAAATACATTTACTTTCTTAAAGCATATTCACTTGTCCCATTATCATTAAACATTCTATGGATATTTTTATCCGGCGTGCTAATTGTAAAATTATAAATCTGTATTTCCTAGGGTATTCTATTTCTGCTCTATAGCTGCTCCTTTTTTTTTGTGTGGTTCAACTCAGTTGACACCCCTTTATTTTTCTGTGAGTTGACATGTAAACATGACAGTTGGTGGGTTGCCTGACAACTTATTATTTTCCCTTTTTGATAATATTATTTTTATCATAAACACTCTGGTTCCCAAAAATAACAAAAAATTTGCAGTAATGCCCTAATGTACTTTACCCCACCCAGCACCCCAATTCACTCCACGGGTCCCGTAAGTTTGTTATTTTTTTTAAATAGTTTTGCTGCCAAATTCGGCGGCCATCAGCTGTTTTATATTACAGCACACGTATTGAAAGAAAATCTTTCAACACGCGTGTGACATAAAGGAGTTTCGAGCCAAGTTAGGCGTGCTTTATTTCTCATTTTCATAGGTGGTCGTAGGAAATAGCTATTTACCTAACAAGTGCGGAAAATTAATTTTTCCGCACGAATCTGCCGTTCACCGAACGACGCGTAGCGGAGTTCGGTTAAGCACCCGAGTGCAGGGAAAACATTTTCCGCACGTGTCAGGTACAATAGTTTTTCTACAGACGTGTGGAAATAAGTAACACATATTTCAAAGAAATTTAATAATTTTTAATTAACTATAACAATCACATACATACAGTGTGTCCGCGGATGGGGTCCCCAAGGGGGAAAAAATCTTTATTATTCATATTACGACCAAAAGTCATCCTTTATAAAAAGTTCTGCTTGTTGAAAAAATGAATTCACGATAAAAAATGTTAGATCAGATGTACAGGGTGTTAATAAATTAGAAAAATATGAAATACTTCAAGAGAGAAGTACTATTATTTATTATTTTAGACAAAATGTTTATGAAACAAAGTTGTTTATAATCCAAAGTAATGCCTAAATACAAAATTTGAAATTCGAATTCTAATTTTTGTTTTTTATTTTTTTACAATAGAATTTATAAACATTCAAAATGAAAACCTTAGAGTGCTAACCTATTTATTTAATTTATTTCTAATTTGGAGAAATGTGTGCAGGTTGGAGGAGAATATGTAGAATAATAACTTTTTCCACAATTCTGCATTTTAAATGTTAAATTCTATTGTAAGAATAAAAAACAAAAATTAGAATTCAGATTTCAAATTTTATATTTAGGCTTTATTTTGGATTATAACAACTTTGTTTCATAAACATTTTGTCTAAAATAATAAATAATGGTACTTCTCTCTTGAAGCATTTTCATATTTTCCTAATTTATTAACACCCCGTACATCTGATCTAACATTTTTTTATCGTGCATTAATTTTCTCAACAAGCAGAACTTTTTATAAAGAATGACTTTTGGTCGTAAAATGAATAATAAAGATTTTTTCCCTCTTGGGGACCCCATCTGCGGACACACTGTATGTAACAGTAACTAATTCTGAGAAAAAAAGTAATAACTACAAGTGTTAATAATTGATATATTATTGATTTTGACATAATCGTGCCGAAAAAATTTTCCGCACTAGTGTGGAAAAACCAATTTTCCGCACGGATTTTTGACATAATCGTGCCCAAAAATGTTTCCGCACTAGTGTGGAAAACCCAATTTTCCGCACGGATATCAGTGCGAGAAACTGATTTTTCCACACGTCTGTAGGAAATAGTTATTTTCCTAACAAGTGCGCAAAGTGATACTTTTCCGCACGCAAGTACAGTTGGACGAACGACGCGAAGCGGAGTTCGGATAAGTTCTTGCGTGCGGAAAAGCACTTTGCGCACTTGTTAGGAACAACATTTTTCCTACGAGCTTCATATCAGATAACAACAAAAATAAAAATATGATAATTTATTTAATAATTTTTAATTCGACTTTAAAGAAAGAACTATAATATACTTACAACTAAAAATTACATAACAAAAAAAAATAATAGAAAATTAAAAAATTACATAACAATAAAAAAAATAATAGGAAACTTAATTATTTGTTTATAACATTTATATTTATCGTCAGAGCTGCTCATTTTAACAGTGTTTATATATATTCCCTACCAAGGAGATTTTTGAATAGTTTTACTTTTCCGCACCCAGTGCGGATAAAAGTCTTATCCGCACTAGTGCGGAAAAGTGTAACTTTGCACACAAAAATGCGTGCGCAAAGTACTACTTTGCGCACGCTCGTAGGAAAATATTATTACATTGCTTCAGCATAAAGAGTTACATCTTTTGACAGAAACAAAAAAAATGAGCAAATATTCAAAATAGAAGGGGTCTAGTACACGCTGACCACCCTATTTTTAATACGAACAAACCCGAACTATATTTTTTCAGGTTATCATTTGTTTTTGATTATTTTTTGTATTTTATAAAATTTCGGTAAAATGAGGAGTTTTGGCGATAATTTGAAAAGTAAAATAAAACTAAAGCGTATCTATCAGTGAACCTCACGATCAATATTATTGGACATATCAGTATGGACAATATCGCTGTCAATCTTTGTGCTAATGTGTCTCAATAAAATAATTGTAATATGAAATTTTTTAAATGGAAAAAATAGTGTGTTTTATTCCATTTGGAATCATAATACACCCATTTGCAATGGAAAAATATACCTAGACGGAGGGTCATGGAAAACTAAAAAAACTGTTTATCAAAAAAACACACAATTTTTTAAAGGAATGACTTGATTTGTTGTTTCGGAATTTATTTCAGTTAAAAGATTCACCAGTATTTTTTTACGTCATAAATATATGTTTACGTTAACTTTTAGACAATAAGTCGAAATTTCATGCAGTTAATAATAATTTATTGTAGTTATTGAACTCTGATCTAATGTGACGTAATAGTATCGCAGATCCAATAATTCAATGATACTGGGTATTGCTTTGCCTTCATATTACAAAATAATTAGATAGCGCTAGAAATGTGGTTTAATTTGGAAGATTAATTATAATAAGCAAATAATGGATTGGATTAGAGAGGGTATATTTAGGTTACCATTAGAAATGAGATATTTGTTGAAAAACGTGGTCAATTTTCTTTTGAATTTCTTATACCGCAACTACAATAAGGATGTAGTTAGTTTTTTCTTAATCTATTAAGAAATTTAAAGTATTCAAAAAGCGAACAATGTTCTAATGTAATATATTGAGAAAAATATACTGGATTACATACGTAGTTTATATTCCAAAAAAAATAGTCATGCTCCACTCATAGTTTATTTATAAATAATTTTTCCTGGAAAAATTCAATTAGCAGAATTCTGGTTAGGAGAGTTAAAAAAAAATTAACATGTAAGAATGCAGCACGCTTGTTATTCAATAATAAACAAAATATTGATTCCACATACAGGGTGGGCCAAGGAAAAGGAAACAAGGTCGATTTGTCCTATTTATCTCTTAGTAGAAAAAGATGGTTTGGACTTTTGGGTTACTAACTTCTTTATGGTCCACACTATGGACACTGACGAGTCGTCACTGACGACGAATCAAAGCGATAAATAGGAGAAATCGGCCTTGTTTCGTTTTCATTGGCCCACCCTGTCTAATTATTATTATAGAACCTATACATTAAATAACAAAATCACGACGTCATTGATAATATCTACGAAATCAATTTTAATTCATCGATATATATATACTCATCAATGCTAAATCAATGAATCGATCGTCTAAGTAGAATTGTACAGATAATTCTTATTCATCCAAAGCTTCAGAGTTCTAAATGAGCTACGGTTATAGAAAGAGTAGTGGAAGTTTTGGGATATTTGTGATTACTAGGGAATATTGGAGGATTAAAGTGGTTTAGATTATTCACTACGTTCTTATCGAGGGTTTCTTTACTAGATTGTTCCGATTATTCGGACCAGTATTTTTGCCATAAGTTCCCCTTCAAACACTGCTTCGTGTATGTCATTTAGCCATTTTTGTCTAAATGCTTGGATTGTGCATTTTAATGATTTATTCATCATAGGAGATTCTATGCTAAAAAATCGAATATTCACCTGATCAATATAATAATCCACAGAAATTTGATAGAAATCTTACACATTATCATTTGTCTAATCATAGTTATCTGTATGGGTTTACCGCTGGTTTCTGCGGGATAAAGTTGTACGCCACAGATCTTTATAAGCCTATTATGTCATATTCTTTCAGTTATACCCATAATAACGTTTTTCAAAATTCGACCAGCCTTTCCTAAAAAAAAACTAGGTATGATTTACTTTGCAGTTCTTACGCTGTCTCTTATGGGAATTGTCTTACTGTCATAATTTAGGCATAACTTTAACAAATGTTTTGTATAGTATTGAATGCTTTGAATATATTTCCCTGCGACAAGAAAGCCATATGCCTAATTTCATCCACTCTAGCATGCAGCAATATACAGCACATAAAAACCATATGAATATTTTTCCTCACCTTTTGCTGCACATCCTTTATATTGACCACTCATCGCCACCAGAACCAGTCCAATCTTCCACGGGTAAAGAGATCAAAAACAAACTAAAAACAATAAACAAATTAATGTTGTCTTATCTGCCAAAGTACTAATTGATCCAGCTTTATTTATCTGAGAAACAAGTTCATTTTAAATAAACTTCCCTGCTTCCACTATTATTTTGTTCTAAATACGAGGACTTATATGCGTTACAAGAAGTTATATTCCATAATATATCGTATAGCATAACCCAGATGTAAAATAATGTGGTCGGTGAAAACATTGTACTGGCTTATATAATCCATAATCCTCCGCCTTGATACTAATGCTCTTGTATCGGAGTTCTTGATAATCTCTAAAATGTTTCCCAATATCTGGTTGTTCTCCGGGCTGGCAACATCAAATGATTGTGTAATATGAAGGTCGACCAATAGACCTCGATGTAATATTGGAAATTTGATACTGTCGCGTCCTATTATTAGGCAGCATTTGATGGTAATTGTTCATTAAGGCAGGAATAATATACACGACTACATGAAATTTATTGATGGCTATGGACAAAACGGTTGACGATTACGAAATACTTAACCCTACAATACTAATGTAAATAAAAATTACGTATAATTTCAAAAACTTCCCTATGACAACGAAGCCATTTGCCTTACCTCATCCACTCTTTATATTATCTTTTTATAGCAGTGCTGTTTATTAATTATCCAAGCTTCCTCCAGATCGAATCAGTCTGATTTGGCATGTGGATGCGATCGCTTCAAATTTTTTTTAGTAAAGATAACTGATTTGTTTTTAAGTCCTTGTATCATCATGTTTCAACTTCTCTTGCGAAAATGCTGTTGAACTTTGAACTCACACCAATTTTCAAATCACTTGAAATTAATTTATAACAACTACCCTGGACGTCTAAAAAGATTTACCTTTTGACTTTTTCTAAAAAACTATTGGCAAAAGCCGTTGGAGGACTTCGCGTCGCCTCTGTCTTCACATTGATAGATAAATTGTGCAACAAGAAAAAATTAAATTGCCCAAATTTTTGTGTGTAAAATGTTAAAAATGCAAAATAATATTGTGTTGAGACAGGAATGACCAAACCAAACACATTTTCTTTCAGTTTCTTTTGTTCTCTGACGGAAAAGCTATAATAATGTATTCAAAAAGTTCCAAAGTTGTTTTTCGCAATAAAAGAACAAGCTGAAGAAAATTTTTAAACGTTATCTTTAAGCCAATCTAAAACACTCAATTTATATTTCGGAACGAACCAGCTTAGGCTGCTTATTTAAGAAATTATTTTTTTCTCCACGATGGAGAAAATCCTTATTACTTTCCTCTAAACGAAAAAAAGGAAACAAAAGCGGAGTGTCCTTTAAGAGGTTGTTGGGCAAATTAAAATAAAATTCTCACTTCCTCGCGCCTTTTTTAGGACTTAGAAAATAATTAAAAAGTGAATTTATTACACTTAAATTTTTTAAATTAAAAAATAAGCTTTGAGAAAGCAACTTTTCAGGGCTTTTATAGTGTTTGATTCTGTACTTGTTTATATAGCGCTATAAATATACAGGATCCTGGCTAAGTTTCGAATAATGGGTTTTTCAGGTAAACAAACCACCTGACCAGAAAATTCTTAGACACATCGATTTTCTTTTGCATCTTTTAAGATTTTTAAAAATGCACAGGATGCGTCAAGAAGACTATACACTGCGTTTTTTTTAACGCGGGCCATAGGGATTTACATGGTAAATCTTTAAGCCTATGTTAGGCACTTTTATATTAAACAAATAATATTAAAACTTGAGAATAGATAAAATATGAGATGGGAGGAAGAAGTTAACATACAATCTGTGCAAAAAATCTCCAAGAGATACCCAAAAAAGCTCTTTTTATTTTTTTTTAATTACACTTTTTTACCCCTTGTAATTTATGTAATTAACTACCTTAGATAAAGAAAAATATTGACACGGCTGTCAGTATTTTCTTGACTTTCATGAAATTAGTTTAAATTATTAAATTTTATTGAAATAAAAGTTCTGCTTTAGTATTATTAAGAACATTAATACATTTTAAACCACTTAAAATAAAACATATTTAATACAAACTAAATAATCATCAACATTGTATAACTTCGGTACAACTTGCCAAATATTATAGAAATGTCACATACTTACCAGTTTATGTCAAATATACCTGGGTAAACTTAATATACAGGGCTGGGCAAAACAGCGTGATATTATAACTTCAAATGGTATTTTTCAATATTTTGCGTTAGTAAAGTAATACAAACATGGTCCTAAATTGGATATTCGATATGAGACCACAAGAAATATTTGTGTAAAATTTCAACTCGTTGTTCTCAATAGAAATGTGCCTAACATAGACTTAAAGATTTACGATGTAAATCCCTATGGCTCGCGTTAAGAAAAATGCAGTGTATAGTAGATTACAGCGGCGATTTCTCCTCAGATTTTTAGATTCGTCTTCAAATTCTAGACCTGTTAGTTCTTAAAATACAGTGCATAAAAATTATACTGGTATAAATGTATACCCTTTATACTAGCTCTAAAATTTATTTATTTACCCTATTTTTAACAACGCGCATGCACGCAGTTATTAATATTTTCATTATACTTGGTGTGATTTTCTATGAACCACTGAGAATTTTCCTGTGTCCAGTATCTGTAGTTTTGTCTATTAACTTAACCATTAAAAGAAAACGCTGCTTCATTTGAAAAACAACTTCGTTGGACAATTCGTGTGTGATTATCTGTTAGCTCCATTATTATTTCATAAAATTGCTCTTCCCTATCAGGATCATCTTTCAATAACTGTTGTACAATTACTGGTTTATAGGGATGAAACTTTTCTTTTTAGTTTATATTAGGTTGGTTTTGTGAGTATCGTAATAACGCCCAAGTTGTGTGCTTTAGCTGAGCCTGTAGTGAAAATAATAAGTTTATTTTTCTCTCCTCGGATATATCAGGAATCAGGACGACCACTTTTAACCCTATCTTTAACAGTACGGGGAGTTATCCACTTAATTGCTACCCTAGATATTGTCGATTGGCTAATATGTGTGCGATTTGGGCATTTTTCATTAAAAATATCACGGACTTCCCTACAAATTCTACTTTTATCTTCACAACCCAGCTTAATCAAAGGTTCTGCGTATTCATCTACAGCGAGGCGCATTTTGAATGTAATATCAGAAGAGCAAAATTTAAATTTGATTAACATTCACTGACATTTTTTAAGGTCTTAAACTTGAATATCAAATTATCGTTGTCAATGCCTTAAAGATTGTGACTTGAGTTTGGAACATTGTTAAGTCGAAAAACATATCAATGGTGCATATCAGTATTAAAATGTTAACATTTTGTAAACGTTTTAAGATAGAGGATTGATGAAAAATATCTAGAATTGATAGTAGAATGTAAAAATGTACAACGCTGTATAGTTTCCGAGATCGCCATAGTGTTGTTACCAATTTAGGACACCTAGTATACACATAAAGCATATAAACACGATTTGTTGCATGTATTTCTTCATGTGTTAAAGTTATAGGGTTCACTCGGTATACCAGGGAACGGCACATATATTTTTACTTACATTTTACCACAGCTCCACTTATAAAGTTTTTTCGCAACTAAGCATCGTTAAGTAAATTATTGTATATAAAAAGTTTTCCAAAGCCCCTTTTTTGTGAAAAAGGGTTTTAGCAAGTCTTGCAGAACAATAAAGAGCAAAATCTGTAGTTTTACTCGGGCCCTGTTCCTGAAATAAATTCCTTCGCAAATAGGTTAAGTATGAAGTTAATTTAGAATAGAATGTAAAAATTATAAGTTGTTTTTTAATTAAAATTACCCTTTTAAACTTCCTCATTAGTTCTGAGAATTTTTTTATTACACAGGGCATGGTACTTTACCAATAAAAACAAATAATTTCGATTTTGTCGGAAAACAAAAAGTTGTGGGGTCAATTTTGTTAAATATTCACTTCCCAAACTTTACATTAAAGTACAGTTGCGCATGAAAAATCCCGAGCATTGATGCAAAAATGCATACCTATATACAGTGTCCGCAAGAAAGTCCGCATCAAATGGGAATTTTTTTTAATATTAGGTATAGGAAAAAATTGAAAAAGCAGTTAGTTTTTGCTTACCTCAAAACCAAAAATTACGTATACTGAAGCAGCTGCACAACTTACGTTACCTGTCAAATTTGACATTTTTAATAAAATAGGTTCAAAAATGCATTTATTTATCAAAAAATCGAAAAACTTTATTCGAGAAAGTCGTTTATTTAGGCATTTTTAGCCTCTGTACGAAATTTTGACAGTCTAATAAAAATTTTTTTTTTTGCCAGGTTCATGAAAATTTTGATCAGCCCTCGTAGATTAGCTTGTATACATCATTGTAAAACTATTTGCCTTTACCTTGTTTGTAATCTTAATGCAATTTTGTGTAAAATTTTTGTTTCCAATTATTTATTTTGCTTCAAAAACTGAAATTGTTATTGATCAGTATGTAATGTTTGATGCAAAGTTTATCTAATTACATCAGTTTTGCCAAAACCGACGTTTCTCAATTTTCTTAAGTTAGTATACATATGTACAAAAAGAAAATATTAGGAAGCTTTCGTTAAAATATTTTATTTTATATCCGCCTACTTGTAAACTATATTTTTGTTGAATAAAATGTTTCGAGCGGTTAATATTTATTCTTTTTGATCCAATATTAATTAAGTAAAATTTCAACGAAAGCTTCCTAATATTTTCTTTTTGTATATCTGTTTACTAACTTTAAAAAAATGAGAAACGTCGGTTTTGGCAAAACTGATGTAATTAGATAAACTTTGCCTCAAACATTACATACTGATCAATAACAATTTCAGTTTTTGAAGCAAAATAAATAATTGGCAAGAAAAATTTTACACAAAATTGCATTAAGATTACAAATGAAGTAAAGGCAAATGGTTTTACATCGATGTATAAAAGTTAATCTACGAAGGTTGATCAAAATTTTCAAGAACCTGGCAAAAAATAAAAATTCTATAAGACTGTCAAAATTTCGTAGAGTGACTAAAAATGCCTAAATAAACAACTTTCTCGAATAAAGTTTTTCGATATTTTGATAAATAAGGGCATTTTTGAACCTATTTTATTAAAAATGTCAAATTTGACAGGTAACGCAAGTCGTGCAGCTACTTCAGTATACGTCATTTTTTATTTTTATGTAAGCAAAAACTAACTGCTTTTTCAATTTTTACCTATACCTAATAATAAAGAAAAATCCCATTTGATGCGAACTTTCTTGCAGACACTGTATGCATTTTTTGCATATTTTGTAAATTTTATAATAAAATGCAAATTTTTCATAAATTATTATTTTAAGAGCATATGTTTCCGGCTTTATCAAGAAATTTAAAACGTTAAAGGTTTTCCAATCTGAAGATTATAATAATTATGTTTACATTTTGGTTATACACAAAGCATTTGTTAGGGGATGTTTATTGTCACGTTATTATTACCTGCTTAAGAAACTGTATTTATATCGATTTATAATACATACTACTATAAAAATTTAATTTGCAGAGACTCGATTAGTATTGTTGAAACTTTTTCCGCTAAATGTAACAACATTCCCGGTAAAGTAGGAGGTCAAGTAAGGAACAAATTTGATGTAACTGTAAAAAAGAATGAAGGATTTAAATACTTAACTGAAGTAAAAAGCATTTTTAGGCTAAACCATCCAACGAAGTTGTATCTTGGCCTTGTATTGTGCTACCTAAGTTGCAGTATGGTCCAATTACATCAGTAGATGTTGAAAAAAGCTTCTCTTTGTACAAATATACTATTACTAATAGAAGACATTCCTTTTTAGTTGAAAATTTTGAAAAATACTTAGTAATAAATGCATTTTCATATAATTTTAGGTAAAAAAATTGATTATATTATTACCCTTTATTTTTTTTTGCATTTTTTTTAAACAAACATTTTCTTAGAACCCAAAGTGTTTCTTTACCTCATTTTACTATAATAAATTAAGAAATATTACATACCAGTATGCATATTTGGTAAAAAAATGCAAATAACTGCATATTTCAAAGGCAAACAAGGCATATTTTGGCTAAATTTAAGTGCATATAATCCGCCTTTTAGTGATAATAATGGGCCTATTTGCCATAACCGAATTTATCATATTCAGCATTAACATCCTGAATTAGAACCTATTGAAAATATATCCCAATAATAAAAATATTCCGAGAGGATCACAAACCTTTCATAGAGACACTTAAAACATGAGATCAAAATCTTATCACATCATCCCATTATACGTGCAATTATTTTATTTGTCAGCCTCAACAAATTATATTGCTAGGTTTGTTTTGATACATTATACAAGACAAAAACAGTTCAAACATAAAAAAAAAACTCATCCGGTGTTTAGGCAGACACGGCGTTCGACCTTCAACTGAATCACAGGGACCCAGAGCGCACGATCTTAAACCACTGGACTTTTTTTGTGGTGCTATGTCGAAAATTTGGTTTTTCTAATTTTGTATCATAACAAATCTATTTCGATACGCGTTTTTTCTTTATTTGATGTTGGTAACATTTAAATGTTTTATTTCATTGCCTTGCGCGGCCTTTGTGATTTACGAGAAAACCCATTTTTCGCAGAGGAAAAATAGCTTGATAACATACTTTTTTATTCTATGTGGATAACAGTCGTGTATGTTGGTTGCATAAATCTATAAATCAATCTTTTGTAGATGCTTCAAGCTATCATTTTCTGCCAAATCCTATCCAAAATTCAATCTACTAACCTTCCAACGTCGATTTTAACTTCAACTTTATTTGAATTTTCCATCTTCCCTATACTAAATTGCAATGCCGTGACGTAAAATCACGTCTTTTGAAATTCGAAAAAAAGTAGCAAAATCGGCCGAATTTTCGAACGCTCTGTATATGCACCGAATGTACAAGGATCACACAACGTATTCCGTCCAATTTCAAATCTCATACCGCTAAAATAACTTTAGAATCTCGTGGTGAAAATGAGTCAATAAATCAAAAAATGACAGTGGTATGATAAAAAATAGTATTACCAACAATTAATTGTCGTATCCAATGGTACAAGATAATTTCTAATAAAATTGCTAGAGGGCGCAATTTGTATTAAAAATTATTGTTTTGGCAATAACTCTGAAACGAACAAAGATATCGAACTGCGGTCTTCACATCTTTTCTTGCAAATTTCATCTACTTTCCGATTATGATGTCATAGTTATACCGTATGATTTGAATTTTCGGGATAAAATCGAAAAAACTGTTATTATTACAAATTGCGCCCTCTAGCAATTTTATTAAACACTATTGTGTACTATTGGATACGGCGATTGAAGATACTTACCTTTCCCTTCCAAACAAGCTTAAATTTAGTAAAATCGGATAAGTCGTTTACAAGTTACAGCGATTTTAATGTTTGCACATTCAATAGCTTCCCCCACTCTTATCAAAGCCGGTACGCCAATGAGCCTTAAACCAAAATGATGCAGAATTGTCTAAGCTTTTCGATGATGTAATCAGAGTTATACCTTAATATGGGAAATTTCGGAGAAATCTAGAATTAACAAAAAAAATTTAATTGTGCCCCCTTGCGGCGAAATGAGGAACTTAAAAGTAATTTCCAGAATTTTCTCATGACCGCTTTAATCATAATTTTTTTTTCTCCAAGTTTCTATGCCTAGTAGTTTCCGAGATATGGCCGGTCGCCACCCTTAATGAATCACCCTGTATAGATAGAAAACTTTTAGGCAGCCTTTAAAACGATATTTTTCCTTCTTGAGCTCATTGAGTTGCCGCTTTAGATTTAGTTCTTCAATAAATAATTTTAAATGTAGAAAACTTTACCCCCAACCTATCTTCCAATACTTTTCGAAATACTTTCTTTATAAAATGTGTGACTAAGATTAAGATTGTTTTAGTATAATCAATTTATTAATCCACTTTATAGACTTTTGTAAAAATATTCCTACAAAGTGACTGCTGCAAAAGCCTTTACAGAACGCACCGAAGTTAAAATGTAAATCGATTTATCCCCAGGCAGCTTTTTTTAAATTAATTTTCTTCTAAAAAAGAGAAAAGCTTTCCCGCTCTTATCAAGAGGGAAATCGCTACTAAAAAAGTAAGAGCGATCCGGCTTTGTATGACAATTTATTTTAAAAATCTTTTATCAACTTTTACTTTTTCGCATAAAAACGAGTTTTTATTCAGCTTGTCAAATCAATCCTCAAAAAGAGCAAATATATTAAAAAAACGTTTGAACTGTATTGAGGGTATTAAATACGTTAGTTAAGTTAAAACATTTTACCACATATTAGAAATTTATAGCCAAAGCAGTTGGTCCGTTGGCCGAGCGGGTTTGTTTGGGTTTGTGGATACAATGCTTTAAATCTAGCCATTTAAAAAAAAACTGGATCCACTGCTTTAAATCTAGCCATTTCAAAAAGTCATTGTTAAATTAGTGACAGTATTCCATCTTTACTCCAGATCTCTCTATGACTATCTCTACTAAAAAAAATTCTTTTTTCTTAACAATAGCTCAAACTAAAAAATTAAAAATAGATAGGTATATTTTAAAAAAACTAAAAAACACGCTTTAATAATTAATCAAACTAAAAAGTGGAAAATAAATAGTTTAAAATAGTTTAAAATATGTCTTGAAATTCTTAATATAGGAAGAAAATAATAATGAACGATAAACATTAGTAATATTGTGAAAAAAAAAGCGTGGGGCGCTTTGTGCTATATTTTTCGTACCTATATCGAAGAAAAATCAAAATTATCTTTTGCAGCTGAAATTTTGCATGTGGGCTAGAAACTGCATTTAAAAAAACTTTTTCCAATAACTTTTTTCGATATTTTTAGAAATAACCACACTTTTGAATTATTTTTTGGAAAAAATTAAAATTTGACAGATAATGCGAAGCAAGTGACTACTATTTTTTTGCTTAATTTTCATCTCGATCGAAGCAGAACTTGATGCCAAAGTCAAATTTCGAATAAAGCTATTAATTAAAAAAAAATCCCATATTATGATGACTTTATTGGTCACACTGTATAATCAGACGCACAATACAAATAATGTTTGATTTAAAAGAATTGAAAATTATTCTTGTGACTAGTAGAGACATCGATTCGGACCTTGAGGAATAAAAGGAATTCTATTCTAATTTCTACCCCTGTTTTAACCCCCTTAGGGGTTAATTTTCGAAAAATCTCTTTTTGATGGATGTCTATGTTATAGGGAAAATTCATCCTAGAAATTTCATAATTCTAGAATTAGGGGTTTAAGCTGGGCGTTGATGAATCCAGTTCACATTCAAATTCTCGCCGTCATAGACTCCGCCCACATGCGTAATGTCATAATAACTTGTTTTCTTTGTATCATGTATACTAAAGATAAATGTCCAAACAAATCGAATTTAAGGTTAAGGCTGGAACGTGTAGCTTAATGACGGTAGAATTTAATTTACTATGTAAATCGAGCAAAAACGATGAGACATAGACACTACATCAAGATTAAATATCGCAGTACAGGGGAAAAAATATGAATGTCCTGGCGTTCAGAGAAAAAAGGATGAATGTCCATATTATCGGCCGCCCGGTTTATTTAATTCTATTTCTAGAACATGCACAATGTGTTTTAAAGTAAATCAAAGTCTTTAGTTGTGTTGAGACCTTTGCTTTTGTAGTATTAGGTTATAAATAAAAATAATTTTGACTTGCGTTTATTTCACTTTATTTTCAACAATTTGGATGACAGGGTAGAAGAATTGGAAATATTTTGCGACTCTTGTGGAGGGCAAAAAAAGAATGATACATTGTTTCGTTTTATGCATTATATCGTTCATAAAACAAAACGCCTACAAAAAATTTAAATGACATTTCCAGTTAGAGGACACAGATATCTAGAATGTGATAGCAACATGGGCCTAATAGATCAAAAAGCAATAGTAGAGCTTCCAGATGGCTGGAATGAACAGATAACCATCTCTAAAATCAAACCTAGTCCATTTAATATAGTTGATTGTGAAAACCAGGATATTTTTCGATCAGGAACTGATAACCTAACTCCGTATTTCCACAAAAAGTGTCCTTTTGAGACTAGGCCGATTAAAGAGTTAATTATTTCGCGTGAAATGCCCAGGATGATAAAGTATCGTGAAACCTATAATGGACCTTGCACTACTTCTGTGGTGATACCGCCGACACAAAAACAAAAAGATCCTAACTCGATTCTTCCTCATGGTCAATTTGAACTGCCTGCCTTGAAATACCAAGAACGAGTCCCAATACCCATGAAGAAATACCAAGATCTTCAGGGACTAAAGCGATTTTGCCAAGACCCTAATGCCAATCGGTACTGCGAAGATTTGAAATAAATTCAATAATTAAAATTTTTTTGGATAATATTTTTTTTCTACAACTGTCAAAAAAAGATTACTTTTTTTGGTTACTATGGATGCACAAAACGTCGCTTTTTTTCACCGTAAAAAAATGTAATTTTTTTCACCGTGAAAAAATGATATTTCTTCACGGCAAGCTCAGCCGGTTGATGTTCTCGTATACAAATGCAAAAATTAATTTCCAAAACATTTTTTATAAAAAAATTTATTATTAAAGTGAATTAAATTAACAATCTTTATTAGAATAGTAATTAACGGTGAAGTTAGAGCAATTGTTCCCTATATTAACTCCAGTAGGCGATGTTACACATTGTTGGTCGGAAACGCAAGAACTATTAGATATTTTGTGCGATACATTTACTGCAGATGAACTTTCTAAGATTTTATTGGAAGAACTTTCTAAAATTTTATTGGAAATCTCAACTTTGTCACCAAACTATCCTCTATGTAACCCTCCGCCACTGAACTAGATTTCCAACCTCCGTGACGTTTGATAGAAATCAGGTCGCCCCCTGCATTAGCTAGTAGCGTCGCAGAACTTCTTCTGAAACAGTGGCCTGTATAAGTTTTGAACATTTCTTTGCCGAGCCATTTTGCAATAAGACTTGATATTTCTCCTATTTTATTGACTCCAACATGTTGATTTACACATGTTTCTTTAGCATATTTTAGAAATAATCGGTTACTTGAAGTGTGGGACGGTCGCAGAGATTTATACCTTCTGTAGATATCGATATATTCCAAATTGGATATAGTAAAGGTTCGTTCACAGTAGGTTTTTGTATCTGGCATTTTTACAATTAATATAGTTCCAACATCTTCAATGTTATCAATGGTCATCTTGGTTAATTCTTCGCGGCGGCAAGCGCCACTTATCCCGAAGATTAAAACAACCTACAATAAAATAGTTAAATGAGTATATAAATTACTTAAATATTTGCTTGTAAATGTTGTATACTTTCATAAGTAAAAGTAATGACGTCTATGACATCAACCTACAGCTCACCACTGCCACGTGCTTAGCGAAAACGCGGCATCTTCAAATTTTTTTAAAAATGTGATATTGGTATCTCCGTTAATGTTATTTGAAACTCTATCATTATAACTTAGCTAAAACGCCGCAAACATTACCAGAAATTAATAAACTGGTTATTATTTGGCGGTATCTGAAACAAATTTCCATTCGCATCTAGGAATAACGCGGCACAGCTTGCTAGCTTAGGGAAACCGCGGCAAATCAGCAGACGATGCGGCGTTTCTCTTAAGCAAGATCATTTGCCGCGTTTATGCTAAGCGTAGTCTACTTTTGTTTGTACGGCGTGCGTGTTGTCGCTGTTTTTTTTAGTCAACTGTTAATTTATATAAGTAAGTGTGTTGTTGTGTTAAATTGTATTTAATTACTTCTGAGCAAAAAGTTGAAAATTAGTCTTTCTTTTCGAGTTTTCAAGTTCGCGTACAATATAAAACTCTTAGAGTGTGTTTAGGTGCAATGAGATCATCACCTGTAGAGGCGTTATTAGTGGAAGCTTTGGAACCCCCATTGTGCTTACGACGAGAGGCACTCAGTGCTAAATTTTTATTTAAACACCAATTTTTTGAAACTAATCTTCTTCATAACATTTCTAGACTAAATACTTATGATTTAACTAATAAGTATTGGAATCATAAAAACTCTCCCCCTTTATGTGAAGCATTTAGAAACTTTAATGGAATCCTCAACCAAATTACGCCTTTATGTATAACAGATTATGAATACCATAGTGGCTTTCAAGAAGTTACACTGATAATCCCTTATTTCACTGATAGCAAGTTACTTAATAACCATATTTTAAAGGCAGAACTTATAAAACATAAAGATTGTATCTTTATATATACTGATGCGTCTAAAACAGATGAAGGCAATGGAGCAGCTATATATATATACCCCAAATCAACAATGAATTTAAGTTTAAAGTTGAAAAAAATTGTAGTATTTTTACTACAGAGGCCTTAGCTATTTTTAAAGCACTTAATTTTGCTCTTGAATATGACAATCAATATTTTGTTATTCTGTCTGATTCTTTGTCCGTTCTAAAAGCATTAACCAATATTAAACCTTGGTCCTACAAAACTAATCCTTTATTATGGAACAATCGAAAACTATTACGATATATTACGTTAAAAAAAAAGCACATAACATTTATTTGGGTTAAAGCACACACTGGTATAATAGGTAACGAGTATGTGGATAATCTAGCAAAGGATAGTATTCGTAATGGAACACCCATTAGTTCTAGTCTCAACCTTAGCGAGGCAGATGCTCTTCTAAAATCAGAAATATTAGATAAATGGAACGTAAGATGGAAAACCTATTGTACCACATCTCGCACTAGATATTCACTTCTTATAAAAAACATTCCTAATAAGCACTGGCATAAGGAGATAATAGTTCCAAGACGGTTTATTACAACCATTATACGACTGAAATTGGGCCATGCTTGTTATCCAGCCCACCTAAATAAAATAGGTATTTTCCCTTCGGACAAATGTGATTTGTGCAATGTCAGATGTGATTTGGACCATCTATTCTTGGAGTGTAAAAAGTATAAAAATGAAATTAATAGCCTATTCAAGCAATTGATTCAAGAATGTAAAGTCGAGTGCCCTTTTAATATCCTATACCTTTTGTCACTAGGAAATATAAAAATATTTAATGTTCTTGTAACATATTTATACAAGGTCAATTTAAAATTGTAACTCTTAATTATTTAAAAAACAAACCTGCCCTATTTTTTCCTTATATGTAAACCCCTTTTTTTTAGTGGTCCTCATTCCCTGTGTGTTTTTAAATAAAGTCGCCCTGACAGACCCCAGTGGCGTGAAGCGTGTGTCCCTGTTTATATATTGCGTATAATAATGTTCTTCTTTTTTACTTTGCGACTGGCTGCATGGCTAATTAGCCAAATGCCAATTAAAAAAAAAAAAAAAAAAAAAAAAAAAAAAAAAAGTTCATTGTTGCGTTATAATTGTTAGTGTAAAGCCTTATAATACGCTAGTGTAACGCAGTACTGCATTTTTCGTAATCACTTTATCACCATATCAATCAATTAGTTTTTAGAAAAACGCTGCATCTTCCATAATTTGTGATCTAATGATTATTTTCATTTTGTTTTGTCAAAATATTAATTCCCCGGAAAATTTTATAAATATGCAGTATCTATTGCCCACTACCGATACTAAACTTACAACGGCTACGAGATTAAACAAAACCTGCATTTTCTCCGTTTTCTCACATACGGCGTTTTGCTTAAGGTGGGCAGACCATGCAGCTATATTGGCCAAAAAAAGAAAGAATTTGAAATATTTTCATATAAATAGTGTAGCTCTAAACACTAAAATTCGATTTTCTTAATAACTGTACTTTGTGACATTCATCTTTTTCGCCCTGCACCCTTCATTTATAAATAAAAGTTGGTTAATGTTTTAAGCAAGAATTTTTATCTTTCTTCTTGCCGAAAAAAAAAACTGCGACAGCAAATATATGAATTGATTAAATATTTTTATCACATCATATCAATTATTTAGAATAATATAATGTGTAATGCTAGAACGAGATACCTACCATTTCGAATTACTTATAAAATAAGATGTTTATAATTAAATCAATTCATTTCCATCTTTCTTAATAAAAATCGAAAAGTTACGATCATAAAAATCTAACATTTTGCGTTAAAATTTTCTATTTCCCTCGTAACGACATTGACATTTTTAAATTGTTCTCTAATAGGATGGAAGCTGGAATAATGATTGCCCCAGAATTTTCTCGGCACGATGGTAAATGTAAAATTTTATGTTTTGAAATTTTTTTTTTAGTTATTACTGCGGCCAATATTAATTTAATGATAACGTAATAATCGCAACAATATTTGAGCGAAACTAGACTTGTTTCCTTGTTTAAAATAAGATGGAAGAAAGTTAATATTGTACCAAATCGACTTTTAGGACTCTGAAGCAATATTCTAATAAAGCTGATTTGTGAATGAAGGAATAAATAAATAAATATAGTTTAAAAAAACTAAAAAACACGCGCTGATAATTAATCAAACTAAAAAGCGGAAAATAAATATACTTTAAAATAATTCTTGAAATTCTTAATATAGGCAGAAAATAATAATGAACGATAAACATTAGTATTATTGTGAAGCGTGGGGTGCTCGATATACGAAAAATATAGCACAAAGCGACCCACGCTTTTTTCACAATGATACTAATGTTTATCGTTCTTAATTATTTTCTGAATATATTAAGAATTTCAAGAATTATTTTAAACTATATTTATTTTCCGCTTTTTAGTTTGATTAATTTTATTATTAAAGCGTGTTTTTTAGTTTTTTGAAACTATATTTATTTTCATTTTTTAGTTTGAGTTATTGTTAAGAAAAATTTTTTTTTTAGTAGATTGAGCTAGATTAGTAGGTTATTGTATTGTCATCGGTTCTTGATAAGTCTACAAAATTTAAATTAAATCTGACCGTTTAAAGTGGGTCAAAATCGGGTTCAAAGAAGTCGGTTACAAACAAACATACATACAAACCCAAACAAACCCGAACAAACAACAAAAATTTGTCAAAATTTTATTTTGACAGGTAGAATTTTTTAAAAAAATTTTCTCTATTCTTAGCGCCAATATCAACGACACGTTTGTTTCAGTACTATCGGTTATTGTAATAATTCTGACATATTGACAGGTCTCAAATTTTTACAAGAGAATTTTTTGCGTATTTTTTCAACTTTTCACCGTCAATATACATACGACCTTAAAGTTTTTTCATTAATATCACTTTTTTTAAACGATTTGACATATTTACAGCTGTTAAATTTTGACAGGAGAATTTTTTGCGTATTTTTCCGAAGTCTCCGCATCGAATACTATACGACTCCATAATTTGTTTCTTCAAAATCGCTTCTTCGTTTTATACCTGACAGCTGTCAACATTTGCCAGGAGAATTTTTGCATGTAGGTTATTGTATTGTCAGCGGTTCTTGATAAGTCTACAAAATTTAAATTAAATCTGACCGTTTAAAGTGGGTCAAAATCGGGTTCAAAGAAGTCGGTTACGGACAAACAAACATACAGGTAAATCTAATAAAAGCGTGTTAAAAAGGTTGTACAGCAGCGAATAAAACGACATCAGCGAACAAAAATTAAATATCATACAATTTCAAACAAACAAACCTGGAGTATTCATTAAATTAAATTAAGCTTTTGAAACAACGTCGACAGTTCGATATTAATTAATATTGAAAGTTGAAAACCTCTTTACAACTGTTAAACCAGTTAGTGGTAATTGCTTATAATTAGTCACATAAAATTGATAAATGAAACCAATTATTTTATTTTTATTTTAGTTTCGGAAACCTGTTTCAGTTCCCATTTAAAAAAAAATGGGCAAATGCATTTTCCTGCAATTTTCCTTACTAATATATAAATTTTTAGTTGTTCCTGTATCGAATAAACAAGGATTTATGGAATAACTAAAATAATAAACTTAAAGAAACGTTTTTATAGTTATTTATGATGTTACTGATAACAGTGGCATTTTATTTTATGAGAAGGGAAACATACAATATCTTATTCACAAATTAATGCCTATTCTATCAAATTTAAAATTAAAGCCTTAAACATAAAAAATAATCTGACTTACCTTATTTTTTTGTTGTTAGTTAGATGAAAACCAACGTGTGTTGTAAAAAACGTTCTCTAGTTACATTCCCATGAGAACGCTCTAATCTGTAGAATAAGCAGAATCGTTATCTCTTTTCTTAGATTTTCTACGTCTAGTTCCCATGCCGAATCAGCATTGTGAATGTTATAAATATATGTAAGAATCGCAAAAAGCTCAGTTCTATTGTATCACGCTTTGCTTAAAATAAAATTTTTAAAAACTAACTTCTCTTTTTCGAGTTGTTAACTGGCGCAGTCGGATCGGATTTTGTTAGCGGTTCTGCGCATCGTGCGTGTAAATCGTCTTCGTTTCAACGATTAATAACAAAAACGAACAATTTTAACAAAGTGCCGTGCAATAAGCTCACCGACCAGGGAAGAACGGGAACAAGCATCGTCCCACGTCCTATTGGTGCGAGAATAGGGAACAAGCATCGTCCCGACGCTCATAAGTAATCCAGGGGGAGGACAGCATCGCCGAGCCTATTGGAACCCTAGTTAAGGAATGAAAACGACAAGAATCATCGCCTTATTGTAAGTGCATCCTTTTAAAAATATCCTTTCAATTTTACCATTTGATTATTGAGTTGTCTCTGAATAACGTCTGTCTGTACGTCTGTACGTACGTTATATACATATTAGTTTATTTCTAGGGAACAGCTTTCATCTGATCTCATTTTTAGTATAGTGTATTGTATATTTTATTTTTATTTTTCATTTATAACACTGGAAAACCCGTTACAAGACTTTTTGAATTTTATCGACATGGCACAGCCAAATTATCAATTGATTAGATATCAAGCCGATAATATTCCCAATTTTGACGGGAACGCGAAACAAATCAATCGTTTCATTAATTCTTGCGAAAACTTTTTCGAAAATCATAAGGACAGAACAAATAATGGGGCACCCATTAACATATGTCTTTTCGACACCGTTTTAAATAAACTTGTAGGGCGAGCAGCAGATTTAATTGCCTCCAGAGTTGAATTAAATACCTGGCCTTTACTAAAAGTTGCAATTGTTAGCACATTCTCAGATCAAAGATCAATTGATTGTGTTTTACAGGATATTATTACCCTAAAACCGGAACGCAATGAAAATCCGCAACAATTTGGCCTGCGTCTACAAGATGCGCGTAGCTTACTATTTTCAAAAATTAATATGTCACAAGACACACCCGAAATTAAATTACTAAAAATAAAAGAATACGACAATTTAGTATTAAAAACTTTTATAAACGGTTTGAGCTACCATATGCAGCTCGTAGTACGTTTAAAAAATCCAAAAACCCTTGAAGAAGCCATGAATCACGCGTCGGAAGAAGAAAACTTCCTTTATTATAAAAACCGAGGAAATTTTAATACTACTAAAACAACACCGAATTTAAATAATTCAAAAATTACCCAAAATGTACCCCAAAAAATGCATTATTCTGCTAATGCACCACAACCACAACGATTTATTCCTCAAACGAGTCAAAACTTTTATAGACCACCACTAAATAACCCAAATCCATATAAACCCCAATTCATGGGCTATGGACAATTTAGGCAACCCTCGAATATTTTTCGACAAGGACCACCAAATCAAAATTTCCAAAGACCAAATTATCCAAACCAAAATTTTGTAAATAAACCCAATTTTAACCCCAGACCATATAATCCGAATATGCAAAAAACCGTTATGTCTAAATTTAGAAAACCAGAACCAATGGATACATCATCTGGTTATATACCAAACCCCCAACATAATCAAAATACGCAACCAAGACGCGACATAATCGTCGAAGAATTATTTAACCAATCTGTCGAAGATGTAAACAATTCTAATAACCCTGATAATCAATATTACGAAAACCCTGAGGATGACTCTCAATATTATTCCGAGCAAAACGAAACGTCGCATTACTATGACCAACAAAATTACTCCGCAGGAGAAACCGAATATTCATACGAAAACGACTTCTATGAACGCGATCCAAACTTGCAAAATGAAAATTTTCACCAGGACCAGAATTTCGAAAAAATAACGTAATTTGTTTAAATAATTATACAAATTCAGATTTACCCGCCATTATCATACCAGAAATAAATGCAAAATTTCTTATAGACACTGGCAGCGGTAAAAGTTTTATAAAACCTGACCTTGCTTATCAATTGTACCCAAATTCTATTTTTTCGGAACCTTTTTCAGTAAGATCTGCGCATGCGACCTCTTTTCATAACGAAATAATAAATATACCCATATTCCCATCATTTAATTGTTCAGGAAATCATAAATTTTATTTATTCGATTTTTCGCCAAAATACGACGGATTAATAGGAATGGACTTTTTAGAATATGTCGACGCGAATATCGCCGTTAAATCACGTAAACTAAAAACGCCAAATGCTATTTTACCCCTATGTCAAGAAAACAATGAACAAACCATAAATAACATCGAAACACGGACGGTAGAAATAATAATACCCCCTCGTACATGTCAAAAAGTAAAACTACCCGTTAAACAATCAAACGGTATAGGTATTTTAAAATATCAAGATTTTGGCAGTGCTGAAATGCCAGAAGCCGTAGTCAAAGTTATCGATTCTTTTGCAACAACACTCGTAACTAATACCCGCGAAAACCCAATAAAAATCACTATTAATAAACCTTTTGATATTGAAATTTTAAACGAAACAGAAATAAATTTTATCGAAAAAATGGATACAGATATCGAATTAAATGAATATCTAGATAACCTTCAAAAACAAAATTTAAAAAATTTGCGCTTATCGCATTGTAACGACGAAGAGTTTAAAGCAATTCGAAAACTGTGTTTTGAATATCGAGATATTTTTTATAGCGAAGGTACCCCGTTAACTTTTACTAATCAAATTAAACATAAAATAAATCTTACAGATGAAACACCTATTTTTACTAAAACTTATCGGTACCCGGAAATACACAAAAACGAAGTAAAAACGCAGATTAATAAAATGCTCGAAAACGGAATTATTCAAAATTCAACTTCACCGTGGAGTAGTCCAATTTGGATAGTACCAAAAAAATTAGACGCATCGGGCGTGCGCAAATGGCGCATCGTTATCGATTATCGTAAAATTAACGATAAATCAATACCAGATAAATTTCCACTTCCTAATATAAGCGATATACTAGACAAGCTAGGAAAAGCCCAATATTTTTCAACGTTAGATCTCGCGACGGGATTTCACCAGATAGAAATGGAACCGAGCGACATTCAAAAAACCGCATTTTCAACAGACACGGGACATTTTGAATTTAAAAGAATGCCCTTCGGACTCAAAAATGCCCCCTCCACATTTCAAAGGGTCATGAATAACGTCCTACGCGGTCTCCAAAACGAAATTTGTTCAGTATACTTAGATGACATCATCATATTTTCCACCTCTTTACAAGAACATATCGAGAGACTAAGAGCAGTATTTGATAGATTACGTCAATCAAATTTTAAAGTTCAACTAGACAAGTCAGAATTTCTACACAAAGAAGTTGCTTATTTAGGTCACAAAATAACAAAAAACGGAGTGAAACCTAACCCCGATAAAGTAGATGCCGTCAAGAATTTCCCAATACCAAAAACGCCAAAAGATATTAAATCATTCTTAGGCCTCGCCGGTTACTACCGCAGGTTCATTAAAGATTTTGCAAAAATTACAAAGCCACTAACATTATGTCTAAAAAAGGGAGCAAAAGTTGAGCATACACCCGCTTTTATTAAATCCTTTAACCAGCTTAAAGAATTACTAATAAATGCCCCCATACTTAAATACCCTGATTTTGAAAAACCCTTCACCCTTACAACGGACGCATCAAATATAGCCCTTGGAGCTGTACTCTCGCAGGGAGATCCTCCAAATGACCACCCTGTAGCTTTCGCATCCCGTACTTTAAACGAAACGGAACAAAGATATTCCACGATAGAGAAAGAACTCTTAGGCATTGTTTGGGCATGCAAATATTTTAGGCCATATTTATATGGTAGGAAATTTAAAATCTATACAGATCATAGACCCCTTGTTTGGCTATTTAATTTAAAAGAACCAAATTCTAAACTTGTACGCTGGAGACTTAAACTTGAAGAATATGACTACGAAATAATATACAAAAAAGGTAAACAAAATACCAACGCAGACGCACTAAGTCGTATTTCCCTCCATGCTATCGAATCCGAATCAATCATCAATAACCCAGGTGATATAAGTCAAGATATCGACAAATTCTTAGAACAAAGTTATAGCCAATTTAACCCTGAAAATTTAGACCCCAACGACGCAAGTCGACAGCTTGAAAATAAACAAAAAACCCGCAAAATAAACATCGTACAAAATATACAAATTAAACCCCCAGAAAAAATACCCATTCCCTCAACAAGCACAAACCCCACCAATCTTGACAACCCTGTAAATATTATCAAAGATCGTATCGACGACGATAATACAACCAACACAGTACACAGTACAAACGCGGAAGATAATTATGCTAATATGAGTATATTAGACGATATTATTAATAACAAGCCACACCAAATTATTATTAAAAAATCACCCTATGACGCGTATATCAAAACAAACCACGAAAATTTTGATGACCATCAAATCATCCACGCAACATTACCCACTAACATGGCAGTAATTACAAATTTTCTTAAAGAATTTTTAAACGCCAAAAATACGTATATTTATTTCTTTTCGAAAGAACTACGGCCTTATTTTCAACAAGCCATGAACAACCATTTTAAAAATTTGAAACTTATAGAGTGTTCAAAATTATTAAATAACGTGGCACCAGAAGAACGAGAATTAATGATTAAATACCGACACGAAAGTAAAACCAATCATCGCGGAATCGAAGAAACATGTAGATTTTTAAAAGCCAATTATTATTGGAAATCATTAAAGTCTGATGTTACAAAATATATAAATAATTGTGAAATATGCCAACGATCGAAATACAACCGTAAACCACCCGATCAACCCTTAGTTTTAACAGAAACACCGAGTAAACCATTCGAAATAATTCATATAGATACCTTTATAGTAGGAAAACAAAAATTCTTAACAATCATTGACAAATTTTCAAAATACGCACAAGCGTTACCCTACAGCGGAAATGCAGTTTCATGTTGCGACCAACTAATAAATTTCTTTTCATTCTTACGTGTACCAAAACAAATTGTTTCAGACAACGGATCAGAATTTCAAAACGAAGTAGTAAAAGGCTTATTAAACACACACAATATAAAAATCCATTTTACTACCCCTTATCATCATGAGTCCAATTCTCCCGTAGAAAGGTTACATTCAACCCTAATCGAACATATTCGAATTTTACGCGAATCAGACCCAAATGCTGACGTAACAAAATTAATGCCATATGCAATTATTGCTTATAACAATACAATCCATTCAAGTACAAATTTCACCCCTTACGAACTCGTATTTGGACACACCGATTCTAGAGACCCTATGGATTTAATACCATCTCATGTATACACCGAATATCTAAACAATCATAAAAATAATACACAAGTCTTATACGAAAAAATCACGGAACATACGAAAGAACTTAAACTAAAATCTATAGACCGGGCAAATAAAAGCAAAACCCCTATAGAACCCAAAATTGGTTCCCAAGTCTATAAAAAATCAGATAACCGATCAAGCAAAATTAAAAAGAAATTTTTAGGCCCTTATTTGTTAACACGTGTCCTAGAAAATAATAAAATCGAAATCGAAAATCCTAAAACGAAACGCAAAGAAATAATTCATATCAACGAAACTAAAATTATGCCCCTTGTTCCAGATGGAGCTGGACAATCGTCACAGGAACAGTAAAATTCCACGACCTTAACAACCACCCTGGAATGCTACCCTTTAAACTAGGAATTGCACAACTTGAATCTAACAAATGGTCCTTTATTCAAAACTTTGACTTAACCCCTTTAATACTTAAATTCGAAACTATTAAAAACCAAACCGAAAAGTTAACTTTTAGTATTAAAAATAAAACCCAGTATTATAACGGCTATCACAATTCATTAAACCCTGTTCATACGCTTGAACTAAAAATAGAACATTTAATCGAACAAATATTACCATTTAAAACCACCGATAGAAATAAAAGAGGAATATTTGACCCCTTAGGCACCTTTATTAAAAGTATAACAGGAAACCTAGACCAAAATGATGCAGAGCAGATCGATGCAAGAATAAGAAAAATTGAAAACAATCAAAATAAATTAAGAATTGATGCTATCAATCAAATCACACTTTTGGATTCTACGATCAATAAATTCAAATCGATAATATCCAATATTACGCACAATGAATTGATATTAAAAGGTCATATCATGCAAATAGAGGAGACAATTAAAAATGTTGAAATAGGCCAAACCAACACGAATCAATACTTTCTAATCCATATTATACTTAATCAAATTACATTACTATATCAATCAATTTATAATATGCTCGATAAAATCGAAGTGGCGACTACCTTTGCTAAAATGAACATTCTTCATAATTCAATTATTAACCCAAATGAACTCTTACAAGAAATACAAAATATTAAAAATCACTTAAATACGGACAAGCTTCCCTTAGAAACTAACATTCAAAATATACTTAATTTCGAAAAAATAATAACAATTAAAAGCTTTTTAAAGGGATACAATGTTGTATTCATATTAGAATTACCCCTTGTGGAGTCAGAGACATATCAATATTTCAAATTATTCCCTTTACCAATCCCCGATAACCAATCATTTTTCGTCAACATACCCTACAAACCCTACCTAGCACTTGGCAATAATAAGTACACTTATATGGACGAAGAATGCATGGAACTTCAACCCCAACATCACCTGTGTAAAGAAACACGCACCTCCCTCGTAAAAGACAGCCCCTCTTGTGCAGTTCAACTTATTACGCACCATAGCAACGTCACTTCCTGCCACCCTTTCAAGACGCAGTTGCACGAGCCGCAGATAACGAAAATAGTCGATGGAAAATGGTTAATCACAATTCCAAATCGCCTAATCAGTACAATCAATTGTCAAAAATCAGTTGATAACGTACCCCTGTTTGGATCCTACCTGTTAGAGTCTCCGACCAACTGTAAAACGAAAATCAAATCAATTACATTGGAAAGCTACGAGCCAAGCCGCATCAGCTACTCCGAAGTCAGCCTACCTGTGTTAAACTTAAGCCTAATCGAACCACATCGATTAACATACAACCCTCCTTCCATGGACCTCAACTATGTCAACCTTAAAGCCACCAAAGAAATTGAAAGCCAACTACAAGACCAGAAGAAGGACCTCGAAAAAATGACGTCAACCGTTTATATCAATCGGACAAGTTTTTGGACTATATTGATTTACATTATTCTCGCCCTGACTATAATTTTTATCATATACAAAAGATTTGTAAAGAAATCTAAGAAAATAATTCATATTAAAACTAATTCAAATAATGAAATAAATAATGCAATTATTTAACTACATTTTAAGCAATCACAAATATTGATTTATTTTAAAAAATAATAATAATAATTAATTTTATATTTTTCGAAATCACGCTCTTTAGAACGTGCTTTCATCTAAGAGGGGAAGAGTTACATTCCCATGAGAACGCTCTAATCTGTAGAATAAGCAGAATCGTTATCTCTTTTCTTAGATTTTCTACGTCTAGTTCCCATGCCGAATCAGCATTGTGAATGTTATAAATATATGTAAGAATCGCAAAAAGCTCAGTTCTATTGTATCACGCTTTGCTTAAAATAAAATTTTTAAAAACTAACTTCTCTTTTTCGAGTTGTTAACTCTCTTTTAAATTTGTGCGATATTTAATGGATAATCTGGAAGAAAACGATGCAAATGTAGGAATAATTGAAGCAGCTAGTAGAGCTGTACCTTTAGGTTGTCGCCGAAAAAGTCCAAGGAACAGTACAAAATTATTTAAAGGAAATATCTGCACTGGTCGATTTGAAAGATGTATTTCGAAAATACAATTAAAATATATTTCTCACATATTTTGAAAAGAAATCTTAGGCAAGAAGGTTTTTATCTGTTTGGTCTCACGACTCAATGACTAAAGCGATGTTGAAATTAAATTGAAATAAATATATATTAGCAATACGTTGCCTACGTTACGGCTAATATTATAAACTTCATGCGTTTAAAACGAAAAGGAGAAGGGTATCAAACTAAAAAGTATATAATTTTGAGGATAAATCAAATAGGGCAGTTCGTGAGAAAATATTAAGTACACACAGCGCCAAAATTTTTTATCATGGATGTTTTTTTGTACATTTATTCTTTCTTTATTTCACCGTTGCTACACAACAAAAAATGTTTACAACAACAATTTTCCACAATTGTAGACACTAATGTTTAAAAAGTGGTTCATATCGATTTAGCGTATTGAAGTGATTGTTGAGTTTTTCTTTGCAATTATGCCTGGCAATAGAATTTCAGTGTTCAATAGAGCAAAAATAGTGGCTTTGCATGATAAGGGTTTGCCGAATCATCGAATCGCGGATAGACTAGGGATTCCCCGCGCTTCAGTTATCCAAATAGTGTGTTTGTACAAGGAAACTAACAACGTTGACTGGAGACATGGAACTGGGCATCCTAGGGTAACTAATGCAAGAGAAGATCGGTATGTAGCAGGTTATGTATGTCGGAATCGAACCATAGCAGTCTTATCTGTCCAAACTCATTGTAGAAAAACGTTTGGTCGATTCATTTCCAGTACCACATAGATATTTAGAATATTCAAAGATTACCGTGGCCAGCAAATTTGCCAGACATGAATCCCATTGAGCACATGTGGGATTTCGTTGGACGATCAATCTTAAACAGAATAAATCCCCCTATCACCCTCCAGGAACTCACACTCACGGCCCAAGAAGAATGGAACAACATCCCAATGGATACCATTAACGCCCTTATTGTTTAAATGCATAGGCGAGTTATTACCTTACTACAGAACAGGGGAGGACACACCGAATATTAATGCATTTTTGATTTAGCTCTAAAGTGGTTTTCTTCTAGATTTCAAATTCTGGTCATCATTTTATTATGCACTATTTTTAGTTTGTATTGTTTTTCTTGTTCAGATTAAATTTAATTCAGCCAATTTGTATTAGATATGTCGTAGGCTGATAGTGAAATCCGTCATTTCATGAAAAGCCTAGTCACTTTATGAAGCGTCGGCAGATTGTGTAAAAACATGAAATTACACGATCTGCCGCGTCACTTCATGAAGAGACCTTGACGTTTCGGCGTATTATGTATAACACAATCTGCCTAATTTTAAATATCGTCACTTCATGAAATGCCACAAAAACAAGGCATATTGTGTAATTCCGTCTAAAAGGTATATTGGCAACTGGTTTGTTCGGGTTTGTCAGAACATTTTTTTTATTTTTATAAAATAATACTAGTTGAAAAAATTTAATTAAAAAAAATTATCTGGGGAACAACGAACAAACCAGTTGCCAATATACCTTTTAAACGGAATTACACAATCTGCCGACTGACATGACATCGTTAGGTACTACATGAAGTGACGATATTTAAAATTAGGCAGATTGTGTTATACATAATACGCCGAAACGTCAAGGTCTCTTTATGAAGTGACGCGGCAGATCGTGTAATTTCATGTTTTTACACAATCTGCCGACGCTTCATGAAGTGACTATGCTTTTCATGAAATGACGGATTTCACTATCAGCCTACGACAGATACATAACCAAATTAAATGTGCTTTGTAATAAACTTCTTAACTTATAATAATAGTGTCTCATTTTGCCAAACATAAGGGGGTTCAAGAATTTTGGCGATGTGTGTATCTGATATATTGGGTATTTTTAGTGCTTCTCGATGGATCAGTGGATATCTGTGCGATTAAACATCCCAAACATCGAGGATTTGTGTACTACGCAAACTTTCACTGTAGTGGAAACATTTTGTTTGTTTTTGAATGTCAAAATGATTTTATTTCAAATAGCCGCTGATGCGGTAACGCACGTAAAAGTTAACTGTAATAATTAAATGTTGCTTTGAAGCAAAAGCAGAAAAGAAACGCATAAAATAAACGAGTTTGGACTCTTACCTGGACTGATAAGCCGTGGCGGCTCTTTCTTCTCCTGTGGTTCTATCGAATGATATGCACTGTCACTAGTAATTTTATCGTTAAAAGACAAAAAAATGCTCAATTTCAAAAATGTTCAATTAACGCATTTTTGCGTATTTTATGAAAATGGATATAAGAAGCAATACCTCAGTACCGAGTTGCCCTTCTGGCGACCTCCTCTTCGGTCCCGGATGTCTCACATCGCATATGAGCGACTCTGCGCTCCTCCTTGAGTCCAAAACGAGAAGTTGTGCGTTCGCGACAGAAAAATTATAGATTAATTGATTAAATTAAAAACCTAATTAGTTAAAAAAAAACGTTACCATATCAATATGAGGCCAAAATTAACGTTAACTAATTTAGTTTAGGAAAAATTATAAAAACAATAAAAAAAAAGAGTTATCTTAACAGCCGCCTTTAATTATTTTTGCTAATAAACTCATAGCTACCCTAAAATAAAAACGATTTATTATTCTATTTATTGTATCTTAATGTTGGTAACATATATTAGAAGTATGTTTTTTGCAGCATAAACTACTTTATCCAGTATTAATCAGATAAAATCAAAAATGCGTTTATACTTATATAATATTTTAGTGAGTTTTTATTTAAGTATTTAAAATAATACCCAATATTTATTTTAAAATATAAATTATTATTAATGTTGTTAAAACCGTTGATTTGGGGTATATAGGTACATACCTTTACTTAAATTATATTTAGAAATATTATAATGAGAACGCAGACATGTAATATAGAGAGACAAAACATTCCATTCTTTAAAAACCATTTGTTTACATTCATACATACATTCGACGATTCAAATAAGTTAGAAGGAGATAGCTTAAAAACTGGCAACACTGTAAGCTGTAAAAACTCGCTCTTATCCTTACAGTGCATTGGCATGTGTTTTTTTTTAAGATCAAAAACGATCTAGATATTTTGCAACATTTTCTTGAAATACTTACAGAACTATCCAACACCATTGCTTTTAAGCTATTTAAACATAACCTGTAATAAAGATAATCTAGGGTTAGAATAATCAGGTCTCTTACACAACATCACGCACTGGCGAACTAGTTATTGTAAATAATATTAAATAGCACTAAATAGATCTATTCTCCAAAAAAAAAACGGTAGATAATGAATGAATATCGAAGATTCTGCGTCACTCATAGTAAAAACGTCCATACAGCATTTCCGTTGTGATTATCCCTAAAGCATTATAATTTAATATAATTAGGAAACTCTAAATAATTTGTCTAGTCGAAAATTTATAAAATATACCTACATATTTAGTGGATTACTTTAATTTAATAGGTACAAATCAAAAATGCATCTTGGGAAAAAATTAGGCGTTGCTGATACAAGGTTCCAGAATTTTACGCGAGTCTTAACTAAGTAGAAGTAATTGGCACAATATAAATACGTTTTATTTAATAGAAAACTATTCATGACCATGTGCTATAATATAGGAGGGTCAAAACTATTAAGATTTTCCCACTAAATCCTTATTATTTCCAAAACTATTAGAGTTAGATGTAGAGTATGTTGATACATTAAGTACGACTAAAATTAATTGGCAATTGGAAAATCTAGATGTCTTATTAAAAAAACCTAGGTTTGAACTGTATCTCTCCTTTAGTTCACATTAGGCACCTCAAGAGTTCTTACGATTTTTTAATAAAAGGTTATTTTTATTGTTTAAAACAAACGAGATATTGGTTTCATCGCACTAATGTACCACATTGTACCGTGCGAGCAAAAATTATTTGCATCAAAGAGGGCCTTGCATCTAAGGACGTAACGTTTAGACTAGAGCTTAATACCTATTGGGTGTCAGTAACTAACTGAATTAACAATCAATCAGTTATTTCGTCATCTTTGACTGTCGTTACAAGTAATTTGATTCGTCGCTAATTTTACTAATTTCTTCAACAATTCACACAATGGGCTTTACGGAACAGCACAAAACATAAATGGTTGAAGCGTATTTTCGAAACGAAGTTAGAGTAAATGGTGAGTGGGTTTGTGCATGGACGATTTTCACACTTTCCTAACGTTGCTTTTATTGCTGGGGATTTTTATCATTGCCTGAAAAGAACCGTTGCTGTGTTTAGGGAAACAAGTTCTATTCAACACAAAAAAGGAGCAGGAAGACCATCTGTAAGAACAGAAGAACTTGTTGCAAACGTTCGTGAAAGAATTTCTTCAGAGATGCTGGTCAACACTTTCGAAAATATGAAGATACGTGAATTTATGCTTGGAGCATGGCGGTGGCCAATTTCAGCATTTTATGTAATTATTTTTCTTTTTCTTTCTGTATATTCTTACTTTGTTAATTTTGTAAACAACAAAAATAAATTTGTATTTGTCTACTTATATTATTACTTATTAGTTTGGCATATTATCATGTCATAATATGAATTTGACAAAATTTTAACCTACAGATTTGGTTAGATATATCGCCCCATATGATTGTGATCTAAACCAAGCACTGCGTTTTTTAATCCAAGCCCTCTTTGATGCAAATAATTTTTGCTCGCACTGTATATGTGTCAATAATAGATCTTTTCTGTTTTCTGTTTTTTTCCCTTATATTTAATAAAACAGTTATTATTATTATCTATTTTCGATGGAGAAAATAAATCCCGTATGCAAAAATTTATAACATCTTTATTGCTATATTTTAAAAAGTTCGAAGAAACGACAATAATGCATCAATTATACAAGTATTTGTACATTCTCTTTTAGCGCCAATGCTAGCCAATTTTTAGCTCAATACAATACGAACAATAAAAGAAAAGGCCCACAGAGGCATGCATTAACAATAGATTTCCACTCTATTTGTCCTTTGACTACGACCTAAGCATCACGTACGATATTATCCCAATAAATTGAGTCCCGTGCATATTGTATAACAGTGCCGTATTCAGAAAAAAAACTCTATCTAAGAGTCTTTCGATTAAAACTATGATTTTTTATTTTTGTAAATTTAACAAGACTGTATGGCTTGTTATTCTATATTATGGGAGGCGGGGGGACATATTTAATGTCCGTTTTATGCAAAATAAGATACTGTTGAAACGCCATCCTAAAAAAAAATAACTACTTATTTAAAATTTTATAGAAGTGGATTTTTAAATTAACGAATAATATTAAGCAAAATATTATAAATATTCGAGCCGATCACTTGAAACTGATTTACAACCTTTAGAGACTATTTTTAATAAGATGAAAATTATTTCTTCTATATGCATAGGGGAAGGTTATTTATATTGGACCAGTTTTCAGTTTTTCACTGTGGGTTCCGGAAACAGATTTCTAGCGATTTCAGAATTACATCTAAGATACCTGTTGCCCACTTACACTATTATTTTGAGCATTTTTTTATTCGACTAACTGGTTCAATATAAAAAAAACCTGTTGCTTAAATTAAATTGTCTTCCTTTATCGGATCCTCTACAGAAGTAAAATATAGAATAAAGGATATAAAAATAAAAAGAAAACTTTTTGTTAAAATAACTAAATGCGAAAATCAAAAATTATTTTTTCTCTTGATTCTATGTCGGCGCCTGTTTTGTGGATCTATTTTTGCTATTATAACTGTATGAATCCAATGTAACCTTTTGTAAGTAAGCCCAAATGTTACCAGTCTAATATAGGCCCGTCATTGCACGTCCATCGCAACTTACCAAAACAGCCATTACAAGAAACAAAAACCGGCAAATGTGAGGAATTAATTTCAGCAATATAAATTAAGCAAAACTTTCTTGATTCAACCCATAAAAATGTTTTAACTTGTTTTTAGTTATCTTAGAGATATTTACGGAACTATAAAGAACCATTAAAATGGCGAAAATACGCTGCAGTACTACTGATTGTTGTTGAGCAGGCGTCGGCGTCGCGTCGTCCCGTACAGTGTTGTTAAGTGGGTTTATCTGTAATTTTTGTTTTGATCCAATTTGGTAACCAGTGCAATATAAGCTTCATAGAATAGAATAGAAAAACTAGCCGATGGAAAGGACTTAAGACTGGGAGAAAGACTACAAGCATGTTTCAAAAATATGCTTAGTAGGGCCATGCCATATTCATAAAACTAGAACACGTTTGATGCTGCATGGTTTTATTGGTACTAAGACCGTTTTCTTTCATACATGTTATATAATAAGTTAGGTTAAAAGTGGGTTACATTTAAACCCTCTACTGCAACCGTATGATCTATTGATGCTCACACCGTATTTATATGTCTCCCAATAGATCTAGCTTCCTAATGAAGCTGATTATCGTGTTGGGGGAGAAATTTTTCATGTCTTCCGGCAGCAGTGCCACTTCGCCGAAAAAGGTAAATCTTATTCTTGCTGGTAGGAGTATTAAGCTCTAGTAGCTTGAAAATATGAGATGACCGTAAGCCGCGATAGTCTCAGTTAAGAACCCGTATTTTTCAAATTATCTCCAAAAATCATTTTATCAAAATTTTATAAGAGACAAAAAATAATCCAAAACAAATATTTACCTACAAAAATATGGTTCGGAAGTCACTGGCGGACGTACTAAAAAGTAGGTGGGGTCAGAGGGTTCTGGACCCCCCCCCCCTATTGTGAGTATGTGACATTTGTTTTTTTCAAAGGATATAGCTTTGACTTCATACGAAGTCAGTTGAGACAAGGGAAATATTGGGGGTACGATCAATTTACTGCATCACATACATACTGTATATCGAACATATGGGTCAAAAATGAAAAATGTCATTATAAAAGTCATAATGTTTTTGCTCCAAGAATATACGATTAACGGATTGACCTCCATTTCCGGACACCCTGTATAACATAAAATTAAAAACAAAGTAAGACACCATACCATACAATGGTTGAGTACAGTGGTCCCGTGCGTCATCGTTGTACGGCCAATCGACAACGTGGTTTAAATTTTCCAATTTTATTTGTTATAAACATAAAAGTGAATAAAAACATAACCCAACGTCTTCCAAAAATTATTCGTTTTCCGCAATATGTCGTTGCCAATGAAATGTGCTAGACAAAGAAAAAATTGTATGGACGAGTTGTTGTTTAATTTTAAGGTCATAAAAAGTTTGTTCTGGCTTGTTCGGGTTTGTTTTAGTTGTCATTTTAACATAACTTTCTTTTAGGTTATTACATTATTCTGCAATGAAAATTAATTTAGTCCTAAAAACAGTTTGTTATAATATTGTAACAGAGGTATTGTCATTGTTTTTATACAACACTAGCTATAACCTGCGCGCGTTGCTACGCTACTTACTAAAATACCCATCATGCGTTACGCCACTTTTTTTTATGCCGAAACCTTCCTCGGCCTGCACACAACAACTCGCCAAATTTTCATCGTAATCGGATAAATGGTATAGGAACGCATACGGGACATACAGACAGACAGACAAGCATTCATTTTTATATATATAGCGGCTGTATGGGCGGTTGCACCGTCCTGTTGAAAATATCCAAAACGTAGTTCATCGTCAAGTAATTGCTCCACAAATGAATTCAAAATATTGTCTCTAAACCGCTGTGCTGTAACTGTGTCATGAAAAAAAAATTACCAACAATAATTCTTCTTCGGGAAACAGCCAACCAGACACCAATTTTTTGAGGGTGCAATGTGGACTCTACAAAAAAATGGGGATTTTCACTACTCCACATGCGTGTATTCTAGAATTCACATAACTGGAGAATATTAACCAGGCTTCATTCGAAAAAAATGTTAGGTCTAATAAATCATTTATTTCCAATAAATTTTGGGTAAACCATTGAGAGTAATTCCTGCGTCTTTCAAAATTTGCGATGCGAAGAAGAAGCTAATTACCAAAGTTACTTGTCTAATTGTCTTAAATGAATCACCGGCGGAACTTATTTTACACAGCGATGAATTTATCAATTATCGAGGTTTCCATCGATGTCTGTGGCCCTTGATATCGATGGCAAAAACATCGAACATCGATAACAATACAGCGATGTTTGAAAAACATCGATGAACATCGCCCATCGCTAATCAGGCCACTGCTGTCACCTTCAAATAATGAAAATAATATAAAATATACAGTTATGTAAGCAGATACTGACCAAGGATCAAAATTATTCAAACGATAATATTTTTACAATTATTAGGTATATCGATCTAGAGGAGTCGAAGCCACTATTCACATGACCTCCTAAGTACGACGCTGTTGTAAAAAGTCGCATCACTTCAAATACCAGCTTTTATTTATCCCATTGTGCTTTGGTCTGACGAATAATAAGTGGATTTCCCAAATAAAATATGCATCGTTGTTGGTCCTGAATACTGGATAAGTATGCTGATCAGCATAAATTTCTTAAACGATGCTCCAGTCGTATACTTTATTAGCTGTGGTTCAAATAAAAACAATAGGCACGCTGTTAAACCAATGAAAAGGGTTTTCGAAGGACCAGTGGAAAAAAATTAAAAGTTTTGATAACCATTGCAAGTAAAATAATAAGTATTCTGGTAAAGGAGAAGTTGCCTTTAGTATTTATATGGATTGAAGGCTTTTTATAAAAAAATAATGGTCTCCAACATTTATATTGTCACATCGGTGTTCTGTTGCGACTGAGACTTCGTATAGATAGAAGTCTTTGGGATCGACTTTATAAGAAACTTAACTTGTTTTGATTAAAGACCGTATCCTGTTTATTTATTTTCTCAGTAAAAAATTGAAAATTTAAAAAACTGAAACCGTTAAAAATGTTATTTTTTCTTTCTCTATGCGACCTGCCATTTATGACACCCTGTTGAAGTCTAGAAAGATGTTGACGACAGAGACAGGTCTGTGCCAAGTTCTTTTACCATCGCATTATTGGGGGATTATTGGTCCATTTATTTTTTAGAGCCAAATACCTTAGATATCAAGTAAATGGGCTGATTAAATGCTTTGGAACCATTTTAATAATTGTTTTAGTGACAATATCCAATTTTATGATTAAAGATTATTATAGCTAGTCAATTGAAAAAAAAACAAAAAAGATGATAATATAAACAAGAATTGTTGATTTTGCACAACGAAATAGAATCTAGTTGTAATTTTTTACAAAAACAAGCCTTCGTTCGACAATTTGATGTGCATTTACAGGGCTGCATCAACAATTCTGGTAATGGGCGCTTTATGCCGTGGGAACAAATTAGTACAATTTTTGTTTCATTCCCTAATAAAGTGTAATTAATAGGCCGTAGTAGTGTTTGGACAGCATTGATCCATATATATGTTTGTGCTGAAGCTTTTAACAAATGTAAATGTAGAGCATCTGATGTGTAAGGTACTTTTAATAAATTTAGGCCGAATCCGATATTAAAAATTAAATTAATTCAAAATTTCGTACGATGCTAAAATTTTTGTGTCAAATCCACGTTGGTTAGCCAACATATATGTTTTTTAAAAGAGACTTACATTTGTTGTATCTTGCAACTTTTTATTAGAAGGACTTTTGTTTGATTTTTCAAAAGTAGTTACAAAGTTGTCAAATTAATTTTTTTAATAGGTAGGATCTGATAACAGAGGAGGTGGAAATAGAGACATTTTCCTGCTTAAATAATGTTATTTCTCGACGCCTAAATTTTTGTTCGCTAATGTAACTTGCCATACAAGTTCGAAACTAAAAAATTAACCGTTACGTACTAAGAATTATTTTCGATTGACTATTCCCAGTGCTATGATGCCTCTACGGGCTGAGCGGTGAGAACGGTGGGGAAGAACGAAAGGGACCAACATAGCTGCTGGTAACATGGGTTTTTCTTTTGTTGGGTGTCTCAGGTAAAAGAATTTGAGCATAGTTGCCGGTCCTCACATTTTGCATACTCAACAAGCCAATAATGGCTTGCAAAATATAGCGTAAATTTTATTTATAATTAAAACATTGAACTACTATACTATCCTGTATACTTTGTAAATAAAAAATCCCTGCTTCAAAATCCGATAGAAAAAGAATCACATTTCAAATACACGTCTCCCAGAGTTTAATGCTTCTCTGTATCGAGTTTTATTAAAAATTGTTTGGCTTTAATACTGACAAAGCGAGTCAAGATAATTGCTGCAGGTATTTAATACAAACCACAAAGACGGACTTTAATTAAAAGAGAGTAAAACGATTTATTATTATTTTTGTTATTAAAAACTGTACGTATTTATAAAAAAGTAATAAAACAGAATTATATTATAGTAAACTTTTTCTAACAACAAAGCGTTTCGACAGTTGATACCCATATGTGATATTAACAGCTGATGCTGGTTTCTTCCTAAAGGTTTCCAGTTCAGCAGTGGACCGTAATAAGCTTACGAGTCACGTTTCAGAGACTAAATTTTCTTGGTGTTTATTATTTACGTTAAACGGTGAGTTGAATAAACTAGTTTAGGTTAGTTAACTCTCCTATTTCCATTATCAAACATTCATTTATCATCATTTGCTATTAGAAATGTAATATTAGTTTAGCCATTTTAAATACCTAAAATAAAAGAATAACCTTATAGTTAAGGAGCTAGCGTGCAAAAAACGCCATAGTTGGCTGCCCGTCAGTCGAGTTTGAAAAAACGTTGCCATTACTCCACTGAACCCTGGTGCTTGAAGTTTTGCTTTTACCCATCAACTTTAAGATTTATTGGCAATAATGACATAGGGCGATTGGCCATAGTGAGAAGCCCGTCAGTCAGGTTGAAAATTAGGTTCTGCAGGTTGCCAAGATCATGTATCTAAAAGTTCGTTGCGATCTAACCACAAGATCGTGAATTAGGCCAAATGGAAGATTATAATTTGTTTTTTGACCGCCATTTTGTTGGCCATAGTAAGGAGCCCCTCCAAAACTTGTTTCTACCTCTTCGTTTGGATAAAATGACAGGAAAAATGCACTTGACTGACAAATCGAATCACGACGTTTTTCCCTGGGTGACCTACAAAATCTCGAAAAATCCAATTTATCAGTCTTTAGCATGGCTTTTTCAGAAATTCAACCAAAATCATAAGTCAATCATTTTTCCTGATTTTTACACATCCAATTAAGTAGAAATCACAAACGACTGACATTTTCCTCGAATATTTTCAATTTGGCCATACTTTGAAAATTTTCTGATTTTGGACTTTTTTATAATGGCTCAATAATGCTGTTCCAAATGGACTTAAAAGTAAAACAATGTATGACGATGATGTTTGATGACCTAAAAAACGTTGATTATATTATAACTATTACTATATATATAATATATAATGATTATATTAAGTAAAAGTAATAGTTACAATATAATCAACTATTAATATCTGTACACTTGTACCGGTTTTGAGAGCGCACTTGCAAAATTTTCTGTTTTTACAGAATAACCCCTTTACGACTGACCTTTTCTAAGGTACCGTACTGGGACGCAAGATGTCGCACCGGGTTCTATAATTCCCGTCGATAATTAAATATCTGTTTTTTTTCTATATTGAAATGTTACTAACACAACCCAGCTTGCTCAACCCAAATATTCCAACAATTTCATTCAATAAATAATAACCATTTAATTTTCGATTTTCTTCAGTAATTATTCATTTCTTACTGCTGAAATTGGTTATCGTATCTTTTTGTGGCAAAAGTTCTATATTTTTTTATTACTGAATCCAATATAATATAACATAAATTCAACGAATGAATAGGGGTGGAGGGTAGCAGAGGGGTGGAGGAAGGGGTAAATAGGTGATAGTTATGTATTGAAACGTTTTTTAGGTCATCAAACATCATCGTCATACATTGTTTTACTTTTAAGTCCATTTGGAACAGCATTATTGAGCCATTATAAAAAAGTCCAAAATCAGAAAATTTTCAAAGTATGGCCAAATTGAAAATATTCGAGGAAAATGTCAGTCGTTTGTGATTTTTACTTAATTGGATGTGTAAAAATCAGGAAAAATGATTGACTGATGATTTTGGTTGAATTTCTGAAAAAGCCATGCTAAAGACTGATAAATTGGATTTTTCGAGATTTTGTAGGTCACCCAGGGAAAAACGTCGTGATTCGATTTGTCAGTCAAGTGCATTTTTCCTGTCATTTTATCCAAATGAAGAGGTAGAAACAAGTTTTGGAGGGGCTCCTTACTATGGCCAACAAAATGGCGGTCAAAAAACAAATTATAATCTTCCATTTGGCCTAATTCACGATCTAGTGGTTAGTTCGCAACGAAATTTTAGATACATGATCTTGGCAACCTACAGAACCTAATTTTCAACCTGACTGACGGGCTCCTCACTATGGCCAATCGCCCTATGTCATTATTGCCAATAAATCTTAAAGTTGATGGGTAAAAGCAAAACTTCAAGCACCAAGGGTGTTCAGTGGAGTAATGGCAACGTTTTTTTAAACTCGACTGACGGGCAGCCAACTATGGCGTTTTTTGCACGCTAGCTCCTTAACTATTATTGTCGTTTCACCTATAATAATTTCTGACAATTACTGTTACTGCGTGATCATTAAGTCTAATTTTGTAAAATAAGTAATCTTTAAAAAAAATGATTTTCACGAATGATATGATGAATTATGTTCAATTGTTTGAAAACGCAGTTTTGGCTTCCAATGATTGCTATTTTATCAACCGCCTGGAACTATGTTTAATTACGTAATTGTCCACGGCTGCCTTGACAACAAAATGTAAAATTTGTATTATTATTGCATTTTTAGATAAACACTGAAAATCAATAACAAAATATCATAATTTATTTTTTTCAAACGCCAAAAATTAATAAATATTGCCAAAAAAGCTATTTCCGTAGGATTTCAATGTTTTAATAAAAGGAAAATTGCAAAACATTGCTAAAAGCCCAAAGAGAATTAACTATGTTCTTCCACTATTTCTGCGATAACTTTTAAGTGAGAAAGGGGAACGACTTGCGGTTTTCGCAGTTCTCTTTACTAACTAGTTAGCTAAATCATCAGGAAGCTGATGCGAATAGGTTCCGCGGGACATGAGTGGTACCGCAACGTTCCTTATAGGACTACGTATGACTGTTTGGACAATGCCAAAGGTCTGCCACTCTAACCTTACCTAACCTAACTGGTTAACTATAGAATAGAGTTAAAGTGATTTGATGGTTGCATTTAATTTTTTTTTGAATCGACGCTAGAATATTTTGTTAAAAGTGCCCTCTATTATCAACCGCACGAATTATTTTTAATAACAATTATACAAAGGTTCAAACAGGATAAAACGTTCTTTAAAATAAGCCATAGTTTGTTAAATTCGGTTAACGCAGACCGAAGTTACAGCATTTTAAGTACTTTTAGTCGTTACTCTTCTCCACGCTGTTACCATGGTAGCTACAAAAAAATTGTTATTACAAAATTTATAGAGGATACTACAGAGAATATAAAAACTTAATTTCTGACCTACATTGTACTGTAGTTATTAGTAGAAATTAAGGACTTTGTATCATAGCATAGCGACTACGCACCCTAGCTTTAAAATTAGGAACTTTAAAATTATTTCCAGTAATATTTTTGCTCATATTTCATAATGAGTTTTTTACCCCAAAGTCGTAGCACGTATGGTTTTGGAGATACAGCCGCTCGCCACCCGAAGTGGATCACCCTGTATAGAAAAAAAATTTAGCCGTGGTGAAAACAATTAACTGAGCAGTAATTGGTAAAGTTTAATATTAACAGAATGAGCCTAATGAATAAAAATTAAGCGATTACTTGAAGCAATTACTTTCTAGTAAAAGCAATTGCTTGACTAGCCAATGCTATAAGTAAAAGCAATCGCTAGATCTGGATATCAATAAAATTTTGAGGCAATTGCTGTTTTTCTTACACTTCTGTAGCAAATGCTTATTCAACACAAGTTCAGACGTGGCTTATTCACTTGTTCAGAATATAGATTTCATGTTCAGTTTGGTGCCTAATGTGCAAAAGAGTGGACGTAAATACAACAACGTTGGTCTATTTATTTAGTACAATATCTAGTAATCTGTTACGTTTTTGTGGAAAATAGGAAACTTATATTTGTGATATGGCAGATTTCAGTGAAAATGAGGAAAGTGATAGTAGTGATAAAGAAATTAAAGACAAGCAATTGATATTCGTTCACAAATTGAAGGAATATAAATAAATCTTTCTGACCACAACCGTTTAGCTTTCACAACAGCTTCAGCACTTGTAGGAAATTTAATAAAAATATTGGCCTTCTCCAAAACTGCATCTATTACAGAAGTGTATTTCTTTCAGACAGTAGTTTGGTGAACACCGAGTTCTTCACCTACAGAATTTTGAAAGCCCGGATCCGACAATTTTCGCAAAAATACTTTAATCTTATTTAAAGGCGACAGTGCACCCCCTCGCCTTTTACCAGTATCAGTCAAAAAATAATTTGCCATCCACTCAACATTTTCGCAGTTAAATCGATATAACTTTCTGAAATCATCATATCTGCAATTTTTACGTAGGTATACTGTAGATTTTTCTTTTTTGGACGTTCATATATTCAGCCATAATTGAAGACACAAATTAAGAGCGACGCACGTGTATGCCGCGAGGAACTAAAGTTGACTGCTACCAAGCAAAATGATGCAGGGGTCGACCTACCTTAAAAAGTTGAAACCAATTGCTACACTAGAAAAAGCACTTCCTTAATTAATTTATCACATTTTAAGCAAACGATAGCAATCGCTTCTATTTTTTAAGAAAAAGCATTGACTAGAAGCAATTCCTGCACTTTTAAGCAATCGCTGGCCGCAAAAGCAATTACTTTAGTTTTTAATTATTGGCTTTCAAGAAATTACTTCGATTTTATAAGAAAAAGCAATCGCTACATTTTTATTCGTAAGGCTAATTAAGCTTCTTTGTCTTGTGTTTAAACTTTTATTTTAATACGTGTATTATTTTGTGTTCTATCATAGCCTTCTCGATATGCAAGGAGTGACTGACACAGATATTCGATTCATTTCTTTTCGGTATACTTGGACAGATCCAGGGATCGGAAGGTTCAGAGAGAGAAGGGCTAACGGCTAACGGACAGTGATTGCCTCCATGTCAGCGGTCGAGGATTTTAACTAAATAATTTAAGGTTAGTTTTATTTGCTCAATCATGACAAGACGAGAAGGCGTTAACAATTAGGCCTTCCAACGACTTGTGGAAAAATTTGTTTTGTAATTGGTATTATTGGTACATATTATGACCATAAAAATGTTATTGGTGAATGCAATTAACTTGTAGCCTTGGCCCACAGCTGAGATTACAAGTCGTGTGGTTTTGATTGGCTAGTCGGGTTGGTTTTAAAAATTTGTAATTTAACGATTGTCATCGTTGTTACAATTTTTGTAACTTTTTGCTCATTTATTATTATAAGGTGTGTTGGGTTGTACCAGGTGAGTCAACGATTACGCGGAGTAATTTTAGGCCTTGAAGATAAGATTTGTCGATAATAAGCTTTTGTCTGAAGGTATGGTTGAATATCTGGCACATTTTAAAAATATTTTGAATTATACATGGTGCGCCCAAAAAATTGGGTGTCATAAAGTTACATTTTTTTAAATGTGACATATTTGAATACATTTATTAATTCTACGTGTTATTTCATACATTTTTATTAATTATACGAACAAGTTATAATTTTTTAGATAATTCGACTTACATGAAAAATTTGCATTTGCAAGCATATCGTTATTGTGAAATTACTACTTACATTTTGACACTAAGCGATTCATAATTTTTATACTTACTAAATAAAGTCAAAAATACATATTCAGTTTGAAATATTTGCATGCATCATTTATAGGGTGTTTACTTTCTAGGACCAATGTCAGAAAACTTCTAATTGAAAAATATTACTTTTATTAAATGAAACACCCTATATATTTTTTGGTTATCTTATAGCTCGTCATAAACTCTTCAACTTTTGTGAAGAAAGTCCTATTCCTATCACTAATAGTTTTTGAAATATTTTGATATTTCGAGATTTAATGTTCTCGTTATAGCATTTTTTGTCAATGGATCACGCCTGTTGAATCAAACATTTCCATTAAATTTTGAAAACTTCGAGGACTGGGTGTTTACCGCTTGGGTATATTTCATTCTGTATGGTTGTTCAGCAAAAAGGCACTTTTTATTCTCCTCGTCCCAAACATAAATCATATCGATTAATTCATTTTTTGAAAAATTCATTTTGAGTAGGTACCAACTATTAAAGTGACTGGACAATAAACTTTGCAGTAAAAAATCTTAATTTTTACATTGATCTGATTCTTAATGTGTCATCCATCGCCATTATTTTCATTAATTTTCCAAGGCTACTGTGATCCATCGACAAAAAATGCTATAACGAGGACATTAAATCTCGAAATATCAAAATATTTCAAAAACTTTTAGGGATAGGACGTTCTTTACAAAAGTTGAAGAGTTTATGGCGAGCTATTAGATGACAGAAAAATATACAGTATGTTCCATTTAAATAAGTGATATTTTTCAATTAAAAGTTTTCTGATTTTGGTCCTAGAAAGTAAACACCCAAATATTTATTAGTAAATATGTTTTTTTGACTTTATTTAGTAAGTATAAAAATTATGAATCGCTTAGTGTCAAAATTTAAGTAGCATTTTCACAATAACGAGATGCTTGCAAATGCAAAATTTTCATTATAAGTCGAATTATCTAAAAAACTATAACTTTTTCGTATATTAAACCATTAATAAAAATGTATTAAATAACACTTAGAACTAATAAATGTAAGTATTCAAATATAGGGTGTCCCATTTAAAAAAATTTAACTTTATGACACCCTACTTTTTGGGCGCACTGTATAATTCAAAATATTTTCCAATACAACTACTACTGTTTAAATTTTTTAGCACATCATCTCATGTTTTACGATGTGTGTTCTGCTATGGAACGAATTATATAATCAAATGCCAGGTCATCTTTAAAATCATATTTAAATAAAAGTTTATTACGCGTTTTTAAAATCTGCTCAGCATAAAAAAATTGCCTGACATGATGATCGAAAAACTGACGACTTTAATAATTATTGAACCGTATCGGCATGTAGGATGAAAGGCTAAAAAAGCAGAATAATTAATCTTCAAAGCAATTCAGAAATTATTTATTATTTTCATTTTAAAGTCGTCTGTAATAAATCAAACCAATTTAAATCTGATGCAATATTTCAAATGTCCTATATAGTTGCTGTCAAATACTCTCGTTCCAATAACAAGATTAAAAGATGAAAATATCAAACGATATGTATTGCACAGGAATAAAAAATAATAACTACTTGTTATGTTTCACAAATTTAATCAGTTTCCTGACACGTGTTTCGGCCCTTGCGGGCCATTGTCAGAGGAGTACAAGAAGATATTAAATTCTACATGACATTACAAATGTATTTATATCATTTTACCTACTCTTAGACAGAAATATTAGCCATAGATTTATAAATTATACTTTCCCTAATTCCTGCAATATCGTACCATTATAATATATATTAAACAGATAAATAACCTAAAAGTATTCTCCAGACTGTCAAAAAAATGTATCTTTAAAAATTACCGTGAATTTGTTAACATAATAGAAAATTGACCGTTTAATGTATTATTAGACATGTATGTATATATAATAATATCTTTATAATTTTCTTTTAGTTAGTTGTTTCTTTCACTCGTAGATTTAGTTTAGTAATTGCCTTCTTACTAAGGTATAGCACAACACAAGTGTTTAATCACTTAGGTGCTACTTATATATGCATTTAAATTGAAATAATAATTAAGGTAACTATTTGACTTATAAATCTATTGTTTAAAATATAAATTTAATGTAGGTATGTAATCGTATAATGTATTTATATGTAAATAAATAAATAAATAAAATATTATGGTAATTATTCACATGCCATAAAATGAAAATTAAAATTAGAAGATTGAATGTTCCAATGTGGGTTTTCCTAACTTTTAAAGGTACAGATACATATTTAGGCCTAAATTAGTGTGCTATTAAGAATTGGGGAAGCGCCTGAAGGTAATTCAGTTTGATTATTAACAACATTACATTTGTTTTTTATGGCTTTTTTGATAGCAATTGTTTTTAGTAAATTTAGTTTTCTGCTTTTATTATGTATGTACCTATATGGGTTTTATGTTCTTATAGATTGAGTGATTGTGTAATATGCAGTGATAAGCTAAACCTGTTTTATTTTGTTTTTTTAAAATAGATGTTTTGTGTTCTTTAAGCCTGGTGTCGAAGTACATTTATTCCATTTAAATTCTAATTTTTTTTTACAGTTCGCTAATGAATCAGTGATATTTCAGCACCATCAATGATTTAAGGGTTTAGTTGTATTATTGAGCGAATGGAAACGTGTTCACCTGCTCTATACATCCCATAAATACGCTCTCTTATGGTATATTCATCAATTTCGTGAAGTTGTCGACCACGGGATGACAAAATCGCTACATTATTGCGATTCTTAAAATCTACATCCTTCTCTATCCCTTTTAAACACGAAACTCCCAAAGCATCAGAAACTCTCTAAAACAGATAGGTATTTATAAAAATATTGCCATATATTTTCCATGTTTAGTGTTTACCTCGTAAATTGCGTGAAAGGTAAAAGAGTCTTTCCGGCATTCTTTCAGTAGCTCTAGAACCGTGCGGCGGACTTTCCTCGATAGTGGGGAACAAGAAAGTAATGTAGATTTTGAACTTTTACTGAATGTAGAAGAAAGAAATGAAATTAGCATCAGGCTTCTTGAAAAAAACTGTAGGAAAGCATCACCCTAGAGCCCTGCGCATTAGTATAAATTTTAATATTATCCGTATAAATATTAAAAACATCAGGAATTGATGAAAGGTTATGAAATACGGACAGAAAATTTTTGTGTCGAAGTTATGGAAAGCATAAATAACGATACGGACGTAATGTTTGTTTTTACTGCGAATGCACTTTCACATTAAACAATGAATAAAATTTTCAAAATATTGGGGTACAGTAATCGAACGCACATATTTGAATAAACAATGAGCTAATACCCTCAAAAGGTAAATGTCTGGCGGGCATTTTGGGACATCGGATTATACGACTTTTTTTTTGAAGAAAATTAGGAAAACGAACAGTTTTTGCAACTTTTACTAAATTAAATTGGACCTGCATTAGAAGAAGTTGCGCCTGAGAATGAAGATAGTGGTCGGTAGTTCTGCGCACAATGCACGAGAAGTAAGAGATTACGCACAATAGGATTTAATTAAGCCATAAATTGGCCAAGTTAGGTTTCCCGATCTTTCACCAAACGATTGTTTCCTTTGTAGTTACCAAATAACTAGAGTTTGCAATTTTAATGGTATGGTATCGAATCTTTGCATATCAACTTATTGATATAAGAACTAGATTTTATGACCGTTTAGAATATTGCTTGGCAGTAAACAGAGGACTGTTTGAGCATCTGTTCAAAAACATACAGTTTCCGTTTACATTAGGTTTTGTCTTAAAAGTTATTTTTTTAAAGTGTTATTTTCTCCATTTGCCTCCAAATGTTAAAAAAAAAAAAAGTTCTCATTATTTCGTTTTAAGTACGTGCGTTTATTAAATTTGTGCAATCATTGTTATTTTCTCAAATACTGTAAAATATGTTAAAACTATTAAAGATTAAAACATCTGGTATAACATATCAGATGCCTTTATTATTCTTTTCTTACCTTTGTTATAAATTTTAATATAAGTTTGCAGCAATCTGCTAGATAAATTATTTCCAGACTGTTTGTTTGAAGGTGGTAGACAATAAAGTAATATCAAAAAAATTACTTTGTCAGACTTTCATTGTCTTTATTTTGTTACTTAACACAACGTTTCGGTTAGTTAGTATCTCTAAGTGTTTTCAAGTGTAAACTAAATTATAATTCTAAGGCTTAAATACTATCCATATGCAATGAAGCTTGATGACTCCGCCTACGTGCTTTTTGGAGTGTAGAGTTTGAGCAGTTGGTATTTTCGGGTTTGTTCGGGTTGTTGCTTTATCAAATATATGGGTATTTTGATTCATGAAAGCTGCTTCCTTGAATTGTCGTTTTTTCCAGTGCTGTTCCGTGTCCAAAACCTTGGCTTCTGACCACTGTATATTATGTTGGTTGGTCCATACAGGTTTCGCTATACCTGATCTCGAAGTTTCATCTCTTTAAGTATGTTTAGATGTTCTTCAACTCGTACGGGAAGAGGTCTTTTTGTTTCTCCAATGTACAGGGTCATCCAGCCAGGACTGAACAGGGGCCTATTTTTTCAGTTTCCCTGTATTTTTATTTAAACCAATATAGCCATTTAGTTTATGCTTTACCGTAGAATCTAAAATTGCCATTTAAAAAGCGAACTGACTTAAAACAAAGGAGCTGTGGCGTAAAGTTGTTGTTTTTTCAATGGAACACCCTGTATATTATTTATTTTTATGAAACGCCCTTCTTTCCTGATTCCATAAATATATAGTTTGTCCATATCAGCTCAAACCGTTTTTAAGATATGAGGAATCAAACATTTAAAAAGCTGTATTCATTTGAGTTTTATACCTACGTCTAGAATGCCTTGGAAAAGAAAATCCCCGTAATGGCGATGCATTAAAATAACATCATAGGAGGTATTGGAAAATAAAGTTTTGATATGTCTAGAATGCCTTGAGAAACAATTTATTATCCATAGAGGAAGCAGTAAGGAATATCTTGTATGGTCCAAGAAGAAACAGAGTGAGTTTTGGCACCGTTCAAAGAAATTTGTGTGTGTGTGTGTGTGTGTGTTAGTTTCAATGGCACTGGAAAATATTCCAACAGGCCAGACTTTTTTTTAATTTTATATATAGATATAAGAGTGAAAAATATAGATATATATATTTTTTTTTAAAGCTACCGTAAGGTGTCGCCTTGATTCAATTTTACATAAATACTTATGATCTAATGCTAGTTAATTTTTTGTTTATACGTAGCTATAAAGTTAATAATTATATTTTTTCCCTTTTTTTTGTTTTTTTTTTTAATTTTTTTTAAATTTTTTTATATTCTTTTTTTATTTGTTTTTTTAAGTAAGTTCTTGTTTTTTTTTTCTCTCTTTTTTTATTTTCTTTTAGTTCTTGTTTTTTTTTTTAAATATTTTTTTTTTAAAACATTCTTAATCCTATATACATTTATTTAAAGAAAGTTTCTGAATTACAATCGTGCTTACAAATAATTTTAAATGTTTTTTCATTTGTCAATAGACTTGCAAGGTTAAATGGAGAAGTTATTCTTGCATTATATAGTTCAAATTAGAAATTGGTTTATATTGTTCATATTTAATGAACATTGTAGTAATAGGTATATGTTGTGGATCAGCTATTTCATCGCATATGTTACAATTTGGGTTATCTAATAAACCAATTTTATATTTATAGCTAGGACAAATAATATGGTTCGTTCGTAGTCTTAACATAATTTTAATTAGTTTTTTGTTATTTATATTAAAAAACCACGGTTTACTACTTATATTAGGTTTAATATTTCGAAAATACATGCCTTTATGGGTCGATTCATAGTAAGTTTGCCAGTCTTGGTGCATTTTTTCTTTTATTTTTCCAAAGAAATCAGTTTTTGGTGTTTTGTAGTTAACATCTACCCATCCGGTGTCTGTGGCCTCTTTTGCCATTTTATCCACTGTTTCGTTTTCTTTAATTCCGATATGCGCTTTAATCCAAATTAACTTTACAGTTTTTCCCTGATTTACAATTTCGTAGTTAAGTTTTAAAATTTCAGCTAGTAAGGGGTTTATATCTGTGATTGGTGAGATGTTCTTAAGCTTTTGTATGGCACTCAAGCAGTCTGTAAATATAATATGGTGTTGTGTGGGCTTACTTAAACATAGGTTGAATGCTTCCTTGATTGCCATAAGCTCTGCTGTAAAATTTGAGGAATACTTGGTTAATTTCTGTTTTATTGTTATATTTTCCTTAGGATAAAATACTGCACATCCAGTATTATTATTAATTTTAGAACCGTCTGTAAATATGATTTCATGCAGTGGCCATCTTCTTTCGACTTCTGATCTAAAATTATTGTTACGTATGGCTTCAGGTATGTTTCTGTAATCTTCTACTTCGTCATTTTCTATTTGGCAAAGAAAATGCTCATATGGGATTAAATAATTTGGTAGTTTATTACTTGTATATATTTCTCTGCAGAATTCTGAGATATACATAAAGCTTTCTACTTGGAGTGGTATCTGTTTAACATTCCAATATTGGTGGGTTAGACACAGTGTAGTTAGGTTGCAGATTTTGTTAAGTAAAGGGCTGTAATTTAATGATAAACTTGTTCGTCAAATATTGTCTACGTAGTGCTAGCGGGGGTTCACAAGCTTCTGCTTCTAAGGCTACTATCGGCGTACTTGGTAGGAATCCTAAACATATCCTTATACTCTTGTTTTTAATTTTTTCAATTTTTTCCAAGTGTGTTTTGGCAGCTGAACCATAGAAAATACTTCCGTAGTCTAAAATTGACTTTACTAGACTTTTATAGAATATTAAACCTATATTGGGGTCAGCACCCCAACTATGACCACAGAACGTTTTTAATATATTTATAGCATTTTCCGCTCTTTTTAGTGTATAGTTTATGTGTTCTTTCCAGTTTAATTTTTGGTCTAGAATTATTCCTAGGAATTTTGTGGCGGTTTTGAGAGGAAATCTATAGCTTCCTAAATTAATGTAATCTAATGGGAGTCTTAACCGTTTTCTAGTAAAGTTAACCACTACTGATTTATTTTCGGAAATTTCCAGTCCATGTTCTCTTGTCCATGTGTGTACTTTTGACATAGCTGTGTTAAGGTGGTTCTGACAATTTTGAATCGATTTTCCTATAGAAAAAATGCATATGTCGTCAGCAAACAGCAGTACTCTTATATTTTGGTCAAAAATAGATTCAAAGTCTGCAACATAGAGTAAGTACAGTATAGGGCTTAAGATACTTCCTTGTGGGAGTCCTTGGCTTGTAACTCGTGGGCCAAAAGACTTGTCTTGAATCTTAATATACGTGTTCCTTTCCTGGTATAATTTAATTATGTTGTACACCATATTTGATGGGATGTCCATTCTCTCCATTTTTCTTGCTAGGATATCTAAGTTAACATTGTCGTATGCACCCTTTATATCAATAAATGCCGCTGTTATTGAGTACTGTTTGGTAAAAGCCAGTTGAATTTCCGTGACAAAATCTGCTATACTTTCTTGCGTGGAACATCCCTTCCTAAATCCATATTGGTTTTTTGGAATCTTATTATTTTTTTCCAGCCAGTGTTCCAGTCTATTTTTAATTAGTCTTTCATACGTTTTTAGAACACAAGAGGCTAAGGATATTGGTCTGTAAGACTCGGCCATGTTAGCTGGTTTTCCTGGTTTTAAGATTGGGGTAATATTGTAATTATACCAATCTTTTGGTACATTTATTTTGTTGCTCCATATGTTGTTAAACAGGTTAAGTAAGGTTGTCTTAGCATTGATTGATATGTTCGAAAGCATTGAGTAGTGGATATTATTTATTCCTGGGGCTGTGTTGTTATTGTGCTTTAAGGCCCATTCTAGTTCTAGCATACTAAATGGTTTTGACAGATAAGTATGCTGTAGTGTTTGAGTTACTTGTTGATGTAGTTTTGGTGGTTGCGCCAAACAAGGAGCTATTTTCTGATGGAAATGTTCTATCCAGTCACAGTTGTTTATGTCAATAGGAATACTATTGTCTTGTTTTCTGTTCTTGTATCTATTTACTTTATTCCATATCTCTTTTAGGTTTGAATTTTTATTCAGAGATGAGCAGTATTCACGCCAGCTTTTTCTTTTTGTTTGATTGATTGTTTGTTTTGCTTGAGCATCCGATTTTTTATATTGTAGCAAATTTGGTAAGTTAGGATTAGTCCTATACAATATGTAGTCTTCTTTTCTTTTGTTTACCGCGGCTTGGCATTCGTCATTCCACCATGTTTTAGCTTTCGTGTTTTTTCCATTTGTATTATATTTTGGTATATTCCGTGATATGATTAAATTCAATTCTTCCATAAATTTTTCATAGTTGTCTGATGTCTGTTCGCTTGAAATAGTAGTTGTTTCATGACAGAAATTTGACCAGTTTGCTTTTTTAACATTCCACTTTCTGTTTGGATATTTTGTCATAATATGGGGTAAAAGGTTGCAATTTATCAATTTTAATCGGCACAAATTAATTCCGTTTCGAATTCACCCTATATATATATACCTGACCGCAAATCAAAGGGAACTTCGGTTTCAATATGTTGCACAAATGATTATTAGAGAACAAGACAGGGATCCTGACCTGTTTGAAAAGGTCCTGTGGACAGACGAAGCAACATTCTCAACATCAGGAATGTATAACCGACGCAACGTGCACTAATTGGTCTCAAGTAAATCCAAGAAAATACCAAACTATTAAATATCAAGGTAGAACGTCTGTTAATTTAATGTATGGTGTGGTATAATTAACAATAGAATAATTGGGCCAATTTTTTTTTAATGGGTCATTAACTGGTCAACGATATCTCCAGTTTCTTCAAAATGAAGTTGAAGATCTCATTGACAAATTACCTCTAATGATATCCCAAAATATTATTTGGCAACAAGATGGAGCACCACCTCATGCAATTCGTGATGTTGTGAATTTTTTGAATCATCGATACAACGACTGGATTGGTCGTAATGGCACTATAAGGTGGCCACCAAATAGCCCTGATATGACAATAATGGACACATTTCTATGGGGACATTTAAAAAATGTTGTTTACCGCCATAGGAGCCAAAATATTGAGGAAATAAAGATTAAAATTACAAATGAAATTAATAGAATTCATGAAAATCATATTTAAACAGCAAGTCTCGACCGATTGAAAAGGGGCTACCGAGCCTGCTTTGAAAATAATGGGGGCCACATTGAACATTTAAATTGCTAATTATTACTAATTTTATAAACTGCAGTTATAAATTATTATTGTAATATTTATTTATCGTTATTATAAATATACATAATATTATAAAAATCTAGACTTTTACATAATAATTATTATTGGTTATACATGGTTTTGTTTCACAAGGCTTTCTAGACATTTCAAAACTTTATTTTCCAATACCTCCTATGATGTTATTTTAATGCATCGCCATTACGGGGATTTTCTTTTCCAAGGCATTCTAGACGTATTAAGCTCAAATGAATACAGCTTTTTAAATGTTTGATTGCTCATATCTTAAAAACGGTTTGAGCTAATATGGACAAACTATATATTTATGGAATCAGGAAAGAAGGTCGTTTCATAAAAATAAATAATATACAGGGTGATCCATTAAAAAAACAACAATTTTACGCCACAGTTCCTTTGTTTTAAGTCAGATCGCTTTTTAAATGGTAATTTTAGATTCTACGGCAAAGCATAAGCTAAATGGCTATATTGGTTTAAATAAAAATACAGGGAAACTTAAAAAATAGGCCCCTGTTCAGTCCTGGTTGGATGACCCTCTACAATTCACCACACTCGCAAGGGATTTGATAGATACAATTTTTGTGTTTTCATTACGGGGTGTTTTACTTTTGTAAGAAAGCTTCTAAGCGTATTTCCGGATTTGAAGGCTGTTTTGATATTATAGTTTTTGGTTATCTTTCTAATCTTTTCAGAAATCCCCTTAACATAATGTATTGTAAGAAATGCTTGCTCCTCTTTCGTTTCTGTAGTAGTTTTTATTTCGCAATTTTTAAGTTTTGAGATGGTCTTAGTTACAAAGGTTTCAGGGTAACCATTCTGTTTGAAATCTTTTTTGATATTTGAAATTTCAATATAAAGGTCTTCCGGATTGTTGCAAACGTTAGATGCTCTGTGATAAACAGTTTAAATTATCCGTAATAAAGGTATAATCATAATAATCATAATCATAATCTTTAGTTGTCATTATAAAGTACCCATTGGGTGTTGAACATATCAAATTAAATAAGTACATACAAGCATGGTAAAATGTTAAAATATAAAATCACAATACACAGTACAGCATACACAATATTACATAGAACATAAAGCTAAAATGGAATGATAGTGATAAAAGTGTATCAAACACCTTCAGTACATCCAGAAAAAAAGAATTAAACAGATTAAAACAAAACATATAATGTTGGTACCTAGCTTGTAATGTATCCTGAAAAAATCCCTCCACTGCATAGTAGGCCTTTTCGACAAGAAGTATTTTAAGTTTAAGTTTAAATTTATATAAAGAAAGCTGGCGCAATCTTCCTGGAAGTTTATTAAAGATTTTGATGATTGAAGAGTGAACATATTTTTGAATGTATGAAAGATGAGTTCTATTGTAGACTAGATCAGACCTATTCCTGGTATCATGGAATATTGCCCCGTGTGAGTGGGTTTGCTGTACACTACAGTTTTTATGGTCACTTTAACTTCACACTCCAATAAGCACGTAGGCGGAGTCATCAAGCTTCATTGCACAGGGATAGTATTTAAGACAGTAGCCTTAGAATTATAATTTAGTTTACACTTGAAACCGGTTATAGATACTAAGTAACCGAAACGTTGTGTTAAGTAACAAAATAAAGACAATGGAAGTCCAACAAAGTTTTTTTTTTATTTCCATACTGTTCATACATTTCTCAGGATTTTGGCGCATCACATTTATTATTTTATCACAAACCGGGACACCTATTGAATTAGCACCATTCGTCAAAACTATTAAATTAACTTGTTTAGCGTTTGGAAAGCTCGACCATAAATTAAGTGCTTTGTGTCAATTTTATACAGTCCTGCTACTCTTTGTTTTTCCTGAAATCCTCTGTCGAGCATCGAATTAGTCACACCCACATGTTTAGTCATTTTAATTAGGATCGTTAACTGAATTTAAGCACTTCGTCAATAAAACATACAACAAATAACTAAATAATTTAACTCAATTTTCGTAAACTAAATTAGACGCTCACTTATACCACTATAGTGCTGGTAAATTATACACAAATACGCAACTAATTAACATATAGAGTAATTTGGGAAGTCAATATCAAAAATACTTTTATCTGCAACCATTTAATAATAGGTGCATAATACTTCTGATAATAAGAGCATTATGCTATCCATAATACAACAAGTGTAATTATCATAAAACAACAAGTGTAATTATTATATTTCCCATATGAACTCAACTTTTTTTCTGATAATAAGAGCATTATGCTATCCATAATACAACAAGTGTAATTATCATAAAACAACAAGTGTAATTATTTTATTTCCCTAATGAACTCAACTTTTTTTCAGGCACTGTATAAATGGATGGTTTTAGATAAAGTATAGTATTTGACTCGCGTCTAATAAACCATAATACACTCGGATGATTTACAATACTCGCCTTTGGCTCGTGCCGTAAACTTCATCCTCGTTTTATTATGGCCTACATTATACGCTCGTTAAATAATATACTATTATCTACAACCATTTAATAATAGGTGCATAATACTTCTGATAATAAGAGCATTATGCTATCTATAATACAATAAGTTTAATTATCATAAAACAACAAGTGTAATTATGAAGCCACAATAGTAAATTTTAAAAACCAAAATCGCCATAGCGTGTTGTGGTTTATGTAATACATACGAAGACGTATCGGACATCAGTCGTATTCCAACTCACCGCTAGTGTTTCGGCTTCATTATAACATAAAATTAATCTCATTATAGCTAAAAATCAGTACGGCGAAATATCTGACCAAAATCTCTCGAAGACCCCCGTGCTATAATTTCACTTGCCGGAGTAGGCGTCGGACGCGATTGCTCTTCCGTCCCGTTACTATGGAAACCAGAAGTGTCAACATAAGTATGTGTTGACGTAAATGATAAAGTTTCGCTTGTATTATGTGCGTGTTTTAACTTTAGTAATAATTGGTAATAATGGATTTTGAAAATCGAGGAGAAAATGAACTACCGAACACCCCACCAGAAATACGCGCGGCAGCACAAGCAGCTGCATTGGATTTGCTTCCAAAAAAGTCTAGGAATAATTACGAAATAGCATATAAACAATTTATGGATTGGTGTTTAACGAACAAAACTACCTCGTTTTCCGAAGATACTCTGTTGGTATATTTTAAAGGATTGCCAATAAGTATAAGTCGTCCTCTTTGTGGACTTACTATTCTATGCAAAAAGCACCCTTTATATTAAATATAATATCAAAATAGAATCCTACGCAAAACTACATGCTTTATTGAAAAGAGAATCGGAGGGCTACCAGCCGAAAAAATCAAAAGCTTTTACTGGAGAAGAAATAAATAAATTTATCAACGAAGTACCAGATGTTAAATTTCTAGCTACAAAGGTAAAGAAAGAATATATTAAATATGTAATACATTCTAGGTACAATGTGTAAAGTGTGTCTCGTCTCATTTCAATACTTTTACGGGTTATTAGAATTATTATTGTTAAAGATTAAGCTCGACGTGTTCTTCAATAGTTGTTAATGTAAAACCCACGATGTATCACATACTGAATGAACTGAGCTAACCGATACTACATGGAAATTCATACTAAAAAGTAAAATAAGAGAAAACTTTAATAATTTCCACAAAAACTTATATTAATAATTACATGGTATCCTTTTTTCGGTTTTTCTTATTTTTTTATGCGCAGTTAAGGATTATTTATTTAACTAAGCCTGTGTTATTTTTTTAGGTTGCATTAATTATGCTTGCCGTTCTAATGAACTATACGCAATGAAAATAGAACATGTAACATTTTATGAAGGCTGCACTAGAGTTTTAGTTCCAGTTACCAAGACTAAGATTCATAGGAATTTCACTATTACTGATAATTTTCACAATATTGTTAAGAAATATGCAGGTATGCCAGATGTATCGAATTATTTTTTTTGAAATTTTCAAAATGGAAAATGTACAAAACAAGTTATCGGTATAAACAAGTTTGCAAAAACTGGTAGAGAAATTGCGTTTTTTAAAAATCGCTAATCCAGAAAAATATACTGGTCACTGCCTTCGTCGTTCGTCAGCCACATTGTACGTTGATGCAGGGGCAAGTATGATAGCTCTAAAACGCCACGGAGGCTGGAAATCAACTTCCGTAGCGGAAGGTTATATTGCAGATTCACAGAAGAATAAAACTGACACTGCTAACAAAATTTTAAGCCAAATCATTAACAATTCTAACATTAATACTCTTACTTCTACTCCATCACATCTACGTCCATCTGTGTCTGCCACTGCTGATGCCGACAATTCTTCCCATGATAATTTTTCCATTACTAATGCCGCCACTGACATTAGTATTGTTACTACACCCTCTACAATAAATTTTAATAACTGCCCTAATCTTACAATTAATTTTATAAATAAGTAAATCATAAAATTACAATAGACCTACGAACAGTTACGTTAAATGATAATTAAATTTGTTTTATTAATACTTTACATTCCTTTTCTTAAACAAACACTAGCTAAAAACTAAATTCATAAGACAAATTTCCTCAAAAAGTTGTATTCTTGATATTTCGTCATTGTAACATTTTTCAAAAAATAAAAAAGCGAAAAAAGTTTCCCATATTTATGAACTTAACTTCTTTCCAGACACTGTATAAATGGATGGTTGTAGATAAAGTATAGTATTCGACTTGCCTCTAATGAACCATAATACACTCGGATGGTTTACAACACTCGCCTTTGGCTCGTGCCGTAAACTTCATCCTCGTTTTATTATGGCCTACATTATGCGCTCGTTAAATAATATACTATTATTATTTCAATTCGAAAATTTGTTTCAGTAAAGTAAAAAAATGTGACACAAATTGACAGCAGAAATGGGAAAATATTATACAGGGTGTTATTTAAGTATGTGGCCAAACTCCAAGGGGTGATTCTTTAAGTGATTTTAAGAAAAAAAGTTCATATAAACATGGGTCCGAAAATGCATAGTTTTTACGATACAGGGTGTCAAACTTTAAAAAAAAAATCGGATGTTCGTAAATATTTCAATAATACTCTTTTATTCGAGTTTGTTGAAATTTGGCAATTTTGTTTGTAATAATAAGAGGATAATTTAGCTTCAATTACATTAAAATTATTAAGTCCAGTAGCGTCCCGGAAGACAGTCCAACTAATAATTTTGACAAAAAAATTGCGGGCACAGACTTTTTTAAAATTATGTATTTTTTCGAATTAAGCAACTACAAATACAACTAAAGTCGATTCACCCAGTAAACCTGCAAGATGGCCGACATGTCATATGACAAAAGTCATATTCCAGCTAAATAAAACGAATTTTTTCATTTTCAATGACTTTTGTCATATGACATGTCGGCCATCTTGCAGGTTTACTGGCTGAATAGACTTTATTTTATTTTCTGAGTTTTTTCATATCTTGCTTTATTTTCGAGAAAAAAAATAAAAACCACTTTGGCATGTCCTCGGGACAATAACAGTTTTAGTTTTTACTTTAAAACATTGGAGTAATAAATTATTACGTTATGCGATTATTTTATGTCAATTTCTTTTATCGAAAACAGTTTTAATCCGTGCGAAAAAATTCAAAAGAGGACTTTTGTGTAATTTTAATTGCTTAATAGTTTGGTAAGTAGCTTACATTTTTTACTCTTATTGTCCCGGGGACATGCAATAAAGTGGCTTTTTTTTCTCGAAAACAGTTGTGTTGATGTTGTGTATAGTTATTAAATTTTTTTATTTTTTTTAATTGTTTATCTAACAATTTTTTATTAATATTAAGTATAGTTTGAGATTATTGGCACGATTTGGTTTTTAAGGCCAAAATATTCTAGCTCAAGAACTGATAGGGTTCTTAGATTGCAAAGTTCTGTGTTGTATTCTCTGTAAGCTCTTGTGAATAGTATATCGAAGGAGCGTAAGCAAATAGGAGAAAAAGTTATTATTTTTATTTAAAACAAGGCATAGACCCAATAAAAAGTATATTGCCTGAACTATGTAAGTTAAAACGTGTAAAAATGGGCATTGTTTTTTGTTTTAATATAATTGCTTTTGTTGGAATCCGCCTTGAAATTTGTTTAACATTTTTCAACTCTAGTGTTGAGATAACTCTTTTAACTCTAGTGTAGAAATAATTTGTTTAACATAATATTGATATACCTACAAAATAATATTAACAAAAAATCAAACTATTTTTGATAATTTTTATGGTCGTAGGAAAAATTGTGTACATTACACGTGTGATGCGGAGAATTTCCGCACTTGATTTGGCTACGCCTCGTGCTAAATATCTCCTCGTTTGAAAAATACCACTTTTAACACTTGTTATGTAATATACTAATTTAATGTAATGGAATCTCAAAAATACCAATTTTATCAACGTCAAAGTAAATAACGGATTAACATTTGGCAGCAACGCACCACTTGTCTCGTCATATCCTATATAGAGTCGGCCATGGTAGTAGTTCTAAATTGGTCACATTATGGTCATGTCAAATATAACTGCCACCTAATTTCCCATTTTAATTTGGATTGTAGTTATCGAATTAAAGCACCTTGTCAATAAAACACAACAACAAACAACCAATACCAAAATGCTTCAATGCAATATTGGAAAAATGAATTAGCACTCAGTTACAAATATACGCATATTACGCACCTACTGACACTGAAACTAATTTCACCCGGGGCTGAATTATAATTACTATGAAAATATAACCATATTGGTTCCACCCGAATGATCGCATTGTTAACGTAATCCAAACGATGTTAAAATTTTGTCAGAATTAGAATAACAGAGCATTTATAGTTAGGGCAACATAACTGGTCATTTAGAAGATAAAAATTATCTGGCTCTGCAACACTTCGTTTGTTGATTAAAGGTGTAGTCGGGTGTGTTATCTTGTTAAAAAAGGTTTGCTCATTCTACAAAGTCCAATAGTTTCCTACCAAGTTTGTTATGGTTGTATAAGTACCTACCGTGCGAGCAAAAATTATTTGCATCAAAGAGGGCCGTGCTTCTAAGGACGTTATGCTTAGCCGTAGAGCTTAATACCTGTTGGGTGTCAGTAACTACCTGAATTAACAATCAATCAGTTATTCCGTCATCTTTGACAGTCGTTACAAGTAATTTGATTCGTCGCTAATTTTTCCAATTTCTTGAACAATTCAAACAATGGGCTTTACGGAACAGCACAAAAAATTCATGGTTAAAGCGTATTTTCGAAACGGGGTTAGAGTAAATGGTGAGTGGCAATACAATCCGGGTTTGTGCATGGACGATTTTCACGAATATTTTCCTAACGTTGCTTTTATTGCTGGGGATTTTTATCATTGCCTGAAAAGAACCGTCGCTGTGTTTAGGGAAACAGGTTCTATACAACACAAAAAAGAAGCAGGAAGACCATCTGTAAGAACAGAAGAACTTGTTGCAAACGTTCGTAAAATAATGCAAAATACGCCAACAAATTGTTTAAGACGCCTGTCCCAAGAAGTGGGAAGATCTTATGGAACATGCAGGACTATTCTTAAGAAGCAGCTAAATTTATTTCCTTATAAAGTGCAAGTATACTTTGTTAATTTTGTAAACAACAAAAATAAATTTGTATTTGCCTACTTATTTTATTAATTATTAGTTTGGCATATCACATAATATGAATTTGACAAAATTTTAACTGAGATTTGGTTAGATATATCGTCCCCATATCATTGTGATCTAAACCAAGCCCTACGTTTTTTAATCCAAGCCCTTTTTGATGCACCGTATATACCGAAAAATTATAATTGTGATTTATTTTTTCTGGATACCTTCTAGATGGACTACATCTGAAAAGTATATTTATGGGATCTCCAGGACCCTCCTGGCGACTCACCCTAGAAATGACGTGCTTCGTCCTGTAAGATAAAAAATTACATCCACGAACAACAGAAAGTTCCAATACATTTCTTGGTGTCAGAATCTGGCTTACATAAAAAACTGAATATCTCTAATTCTAGGTTTTGACATGCTTCTGTTTCCTTGCTTCCATAGCAATGAATTGTCAAATTGGCCACTTGATGGTATGGTATGAGTGCCATTAATAAGTCTAAACAAATAAAGTTGCCACAGTGGATCTTTGCCCGTGCGTCATCAATCAACGATCAGCACTCAACGTGGTTAATAACTCTGCATCCTTGTTTATTACAGTAACAAGTTTGAATAAAAGCATAAAAGAACGTCTCCAAAATTCCGCAATAATATAACGTGCTAGACAAGGATAAAACTATAAACGTCAGTTAATTACTTTCTTTATTTGTTTAGTTGACAACCGTTGTATTTTAGAACGTCATTGTCAACCTTATTTTGATCAGCCAATCTAATTCGTATTTTGTAAATCTGTGTGCCTTAGAACTGTTCCTGTTTCAAAAAATAGTTCTTTTTAGAGGTAATTATACCCACCATCTGTTTTGGCGGTAAGTATTTATGGATTTTTATAATAACTAATTTATTTATTTTAAATATTCTAACCGTGAAAGTTCTTTGAAACGTTTACGGCAGTGGCTAAATTCCTTTAAATGAAAGGATGTTAAAAATTTGACTTTTGCGATTTTATTAGTCAATAAAACAACAAACTTTTGTAGATTTTAAGCTTTAAAAATAGTATTAAATGTATAAACATTTGTTTGTCAATTTCTTTTAGATAATAGAGAATGCCGGGCAAAACTTAAAATAAATAATAATTTTTCGTGATATTATGTAGGTACGTCAAACGGTAGGCAGGCACGTCCATTTTATGAACTTAACTTAGTTTTGACTTTTTTCGTCTCGTAATTTTGATTTGATTCATACGATTTTGATGACGTAAAAGTGATGACGCACGGGAAAAGAACCACTGTGGCGACTTTTATGTTGTGCTTTATAAATATAAAACTGAAAGCTAATAACTGTTACAATGGAAATTGATTTAGATTACGTGGTAAATTTAATTCCAGTTGAAATAAGCGAAGCAGCTGTTGCACCTTCAATGGAAAAGAAACGATTCTTATTGTTAAAATCTGTATCTAAGAGATTTGGTAAAAATAAAAATATTTTTAATTAACGCTGTATAGATAGAATCCTTTATCAGGGTTGAGAGAAATAATGGCCAGAAACTTTGGAACATTTATTCCAATTATCATTTTAAAGGTTTATTCTAAATATTTCAGGATATATTTTGCCGACTATAGAACAGGATGATACCATTTTGTATGCAATTATCAATGTTCTTGTACGTCATCGACCTTGCGCCGATCGTAAAAAATTATTCTATGTTACATAATATGCGGAAAGTACATTAACAGGACTCACAGGGAAATTGTCTGCATTTGTCTGTAAAGTACTAAGTTCCGGTCTTGTAAACGTAAATTATTATTTCTCTTCGCTTCGTGTAATATTAATAAAATCAGTAGAGTGTAGGTGTTCATGTTCATACTTTATACCATCAGAAAAAGCCTTCTATTTTTTATAAAAATTTACATACTTTTTATATAGATAACTGTTTAATACTACATGTGATAGCAACGCGCTTTCCTACTGTGAGACAACGAAAATTGCTAGACCATTGTGTAGTGATAATATCACGGTAATTTAACCAATAGGAAATAGGAGTTAATGCTACAATAGAATGGTTTATATCTATTATTGCTCTGAATACTCACAGTAATTATCAAGTTTTATTGGGGGTGTAATCTGGTTTTATATACTTTATTAGTTCCGACTGGCACCTGTAGTAAAATTGGACATTAATTATACTAATATTTGCTTGCAATGGTTAATAAAGCATATAATTACCACTAAAAATCAGTACTTTAGTTCTCAAAAATGTGTCTAGTGTGATATTGTTATTGTCGTTTAACATTGCATACGATTATATATTATGCAACATGGTTTACTGAAATGGTGAAGTTCGTCCATAGATTATAAAGTCCAATATTAATGATGGGTTGTGCGAAATAAAAATTTTCTATTGCTTTATCTGACATGCAAAACAAGTTCATAAAAACTTAAATAAAAATAAATTAATTGAAACAGGTATTGGTACAATCAATAAAATTCAAATTTAGACAGAACAGCTAGAAGACTCCAAACAACGAAGTGACCTGCGCAATAAATACGTTAAAACTAATAATACGGCGCGCAGCGATTGCCGATCGCTACGAACCCCCACCAACGTCTTGCAGATTATACATTATAGGTTCTAACGGATACAATTTGTTTTTGGGGGCGCTGTTCTGCTTTCTTAATTGTAGAGAATATGTTTTACTGGGAACAAGATGCGTCGCATTCAGAAGATACAATTTATCTTTTAAAAAAATTGCTGTATTAAAAGTAGTTCATTATTTAACAAGACTGTGCTGCTAATGGAACTGATTACTACCAATAAAAACACGGTTCTAGCAAATCTGGAATTTACATAACACTAAACCCAAGTAGCAAAATAAGTCGCAGATACCTCAGTAACAGGAATGGCTACTAAGAAATAGTATTTGCCTAGTGCTCGCTACTTATAACCACCACTTTATAGTAAAAGCTATCATAAACTCTATTTTAATAGTCGCCGTTACGATAATGCCACTTTAAATTTGGAATTAAAATACCCATTTGATAAGGTAGCAATTATATGTTTATCATAGTAAGTAGAACTACCCATTTACTAATAAATGTTACTTAAAAGTAACAGAAACTTAATAGTAATAAAGTAATAGTGGCAGGTACCATTAAATTTTACCATAATGCCTTTATAAGGTAGCGATTCCATAATGAGTAACTTACTTGGTAACAGCTACCTTTTCGGGACCATTGCCGGGAACTATAAAGTTAAGTGGCTCTTAAGAGACATTAATAGTTGCCGGGGAGTTCCCGAAACCTTTAAAAGCCACTATTGAGTGACTGTTACTATTCGAAAGCCACCAAAGAGTCGCAGTTACTTAATAATGATAACTTTATAGTGGCGGCCGCTTTACAGTTTTAATTCTATTTTTTAAGGTTAGTGGTTTGCTAAAAGACGCAGTTATCGTTTAACTTTCGTATTAGCAAGTTTTAGTATCTACTTATTTCGTTGAATATAAATATGCCTAAAGCACAGAAAAAAAGTTTTTTAGACATTCGAGTACCTTCTATAGAAAACTTAAACACTAAATCACAAATCTCCTCACACGTTAAACGAATTAATTTGAGGTCAGATTGTCGCCTGACCGATATAGCGATGGAAGGTGTAACTTTATAGTGGCCTGAGTTACCTATTAGTGGCTTCCGCTCCTTTATAGTCGCTTCTGCCTACAGCGTGTGTCGCCTTTGCCTACGTGTCGTAACAAGCGCGACCGATAAGTCACCGGATATAAGCATCTGGGACTGTATCGACAAAATAACTTCTTCTATCAAAAATGTTACTTATATTTTCAAACCTTAATAGTGGTATAGTAGTAACTGCCACTATTAAGTAATTTTTAAGTAGTTCCAATAATACCTTTTATGGTCGCACATATTAAAAAGTTACAAACGGCTAGTATTGGCCTCGATGATAAAGTTGCAGTAACTTTTAATAAGAAATGTGCCACTTTAAAGTAACTACTTTCTAGCCGGGCATTTTTAAATGAAATAAATCTTCGCCATTGTATAATTTTACTTATTTAAAAAAAAATTTCGATATAAATAAAACAAATCAATCTTTTATTGCGTTTTATTTACTGTACTATAAAAGCCCAAATAAAATAAATGGTATATTTCAATAGCAGAAGTAATTTTTATTTTTTGCTAATTTTTTTTTGCTTAAATTTTTTTTTAAATATAATTGTTTCGAGGGCCAAACGAAATTTTCCCACAAACTGGCCATCCTTTAGTCTAAATTTTTTTTTCGTTTGTAAAATTACCCTCTTTATGTGGTTAAAAACGCGCTTAAAGTTTGTCTTCTATAGTTTAACCACTTTAAAGTGGCCATCCATTGACATAATTTAAAACAAAGGACATTATATTTTTAACAAACAATGATGCTCTCAGGTTGTGATTAAAAAAGAATATAAGTTCCTATATTAGAGTGGCGGCTACTAAGCAGCTACATGGCAAAGTAGTTCCCGCTACTGCTCTGCGGCTAAAAAGGATTTCAAGATAGTAACTAAATAAGTTCCAGGACCTACCCGGACACTACACACCTCAATATCTTTCCCCATTTTGGTGACCATTACGTAGCTGCTACTTGGCTGCAACGTGGTCGCCGAAAGTAGCAGCCACCATTGGGGATACTTTCATGGTGGCTGTTACGTTCCTGCCACTATAAATGTTAGTTGGGAAGGGGGATTGATACACTACTATTTAATATGGGTTAATACAAAATAAGCTATCAATATAAACTATATCTTAGCAAACTTGTGGTATTAGATCATTTTCCTCAGTGTGACATCATCCTATTCTATTGATAAGGTATGAACATATACTCTTGACCGATAAGAACAAAATAGTTGAAAACCGATATTCAGGTAGTAATAGCCCACAATTATTAACATATCTTTCTTGGTAGTATCATCCAATCTGAATTGGTAGCTTTATTACTGTTAGATAACAGTGCTAGAGGAAATACGTTATACTATAAGGAATTTTTCGGTGGTAAGAAAAATATTTTTCTAGCATATTTTAGTATGATACTACCATCTGACAAGTAAGAAGATTTATTAAAAATAGGTATCACTCACCTTTTCTGGGCACGTAAATATTTAAATACAAACAGTCTTCGCTTTGGTTAGTCAAAAGAGGCAGCAGCTTTTCAAGGTATAGCAGTCGCCCCCGAGGAAATTCCAAGAGAGCCTCCGATCTGTTTCCTATATCAGGAGGTCGTTGAGGGCAGACTGCACCGAACCGATCAGCCAGCCTCGTATTTTTCCAAATTGAAGGTGTTACCGGGGGCATATATCTGAAAAAAATTTAGTAGTTATTACCCAAATATTTACATGAGTTTTGGTTTCATTTGGGAACATATAACAATCAATAACTTTTATAATTTGCCAAAAATACTATAATTCGAACAAAATCTTTAAAAATTGAGAAAATAAATTTAAATGAAAATTACTTAAACTTATTTTCAACCAATTAGAATGCTCCTCTTTGTTGTTTATAGCAACGGGATATTATCGCGATAATTTTGTTAGTTCATATTAACTTAATGAAATTAATAAGTGATAATTTTTCCGTAAAAAATGACGTGCTTTATATCTATTGGCAAAAGTCACTCAGAATAAAATCAAAATACATTTTGTTGCTAACTTATAATTTTTATTGATACAAACCAATTTGCTTTACATATCGAACACCGGGGCTAAAAGAGACACATCAAAAATTTAACTTAACTCACCGGAACTATGTTTTTTTAGGATTCATTTGAAACTATGTACCTAGACATGTAATTTCGGATGTCATGGTTCAAAATGAATTATTGTTTTTAATGTTCCTGAAATTTTAGTAATAAACCTTAGTTACTAACAAGTAAAATCAACTTCTATTGTAAAAACATAGTGCGTCATATTTAACTAAACTCATCGGAAATATGTTTTTTTGGTTTCATTTGAAACTATGTAGACATGTAATATCAGATGTTATGGTTGAAAACGAATTAATGTTTTTAATGTTCCTGAAATTTTAGTAATAAACCTTAGTTACTAACAAGTAAATTCAACTTCTATTGTAAAAATACAGTGCGTCATATTAAACTAAACTTATCGGAAATATGTTTTTTTTTTAAGTTTTATTTAAATTTAAAACTATAAAGACATTGTATTTCTGATAACAAATTTGTTATTTAATGTATCTCACATTTTAGTAATAAAAATTAGTTACTAACAAGTAAAGTCAACTTCTATTGTAAAAATATAGTGCGTCATATTAAACTAAACTCATCGGAAATATGTTTTTTTTAAGTTTTATTTAAATTTAAAACTATAAAGACATTGGATTTCAGATAACAAATTTGTTATTTAATGTATCTCACATTTTAGTAATAAAAATTAGTTACTAACAAGTAAAGTCAACTTCTATTGTAAAAATATAGTGCGTCATATTAAACTAAACTCATCGGAAATATGTTTTTTTAAGTTTTATTTAAATTTAAAACTATAAAGACATTGGATTTCAGATAACAAATTTGTTATTTAATGTATCTCACATTTTAGTAATAAAAATTAGTTACTAACAAGTAAAGTCAACTTCTATTGTAAAAATATAGTGCGTCATATTAAACTAAACTCATCGGAAATATGTTTTTTTTAAGTTTTATTTAAATTTAAAACTATAAAGACATTGGATTTCTGATAACAAATTTGGTATTTAATGTATCTCACATTTTAGTAATAAAAATTAGTAACTAACAAGTAAAGTCAACTTCTATTGTAAAAATATAGTGCGTCATATTAAACTAAACTCATCGGAAATATGTTTTTTTTAAGTTTTATTTAAATTTAAAACTATAAAGACATTGGATTTCAGATAACAAATTTGTTATTTAATGTATCTCACATTTTAGTAATAAACCTTAGTTACTAACAAGTAAAGTCAACTTCTATTGTAAAAACATAGTGCGTCATATTTAACTAAACTCATCGGAAATATTTTTTTTTGGTTTCATTTGAAACTATGTAGACATGTAATATCAGATGTTATGGTTGAAAACGAATTAATGTTTTTAATGTTCCTGAAGTTTTAGTAATAAACCTTAGTTACTAACAAGTAAAATTAACTTCTATTGTAAAAATACAGTGCGTCATATTAAACTAAACTCATCGGAAATATGTTTTTTTTTAGTTTTATTTAAATTTAAAACTATAAAGACATTGGATTTCAGATAACAAATTTGTTATTTAATGTATCTCACATTTTAGTAATAAAAATTAGTTACTAATGGCTAAAATGAACTTCATTTTTAAAACTCTAATTAGTTACAATTAACTAAAGCCGCCGGAAATATGTGTTTTTAGCATTTTAGCAAGAAAATTACAATAAAAAAAAACTCCAATTTATGAAATTTTCTTACCGAATCTCCCACGCAGCTGAATTAATTCCCGATAATTCTGCTGGTAGGGAGATTATAAGTTTAAATTTTTTTAAATATTGTACAAATTTTTATTTTATTTTTTATAACGGCGCTGGTTCATACTTGTTTTACGAACTCAATATTTAAAATACTTTTTAGCTCTTTTATGAGAAATTACTAGTTGTTTGTGCCATTTCCTTCATCTCTGTTATACATATATAATATATAGTTCTTCCATTCCTCTAATTCAATAAATATTGCAAGGTATGTTTCCTTTACTATACATAAAAGTTAGGCGTTCAATTCCAGTATCGTAATACAGGGTGATTCACGTTGAGTGGCCTATTAGAAGATCTTGGAAACGAGTATAGTTATATTTCTAAAAATTTGGTAGCGGGCTTTGAACTTTTAAAATATTATATTTCCACGTTTGTATCACTTCCGGTTATACCGAAAGTCATGGGCAACTTTGGTATTTTAAATGGAATACCCTGTATTTTTTAACATTTTTGGATACCTTATTAAAACCTAAGTAACTTTTATAAATAATGATCTATACCTATCTCTAACCGTTTTCAAGATATATTATAAAATGCATTTTTTATATAAAAACCTTACCGAGTTCAGTGGTTTTGAAATTATTAAAGCTAAATATTTAAAATTGTGTAGGCTTTTAACTAAAATATAGATCTTTAGACTACATTACTTAAGTTTCCTGTTTTGCATACAGGGGTTTTTTAAAAGTGTGCCATTGCATGTGGCCATTTAGATAAATGTGCATAAGTCAATTTTTACAAATGGGACACTCTGTTTTTTTTATCTTAGTAACGTGTAGAGAATCAAATTTCCCATCTAAATGTTTAATATGTCCGTTTCAATATTTATAGTCATTTTGGAATTATGAGCAATTTAAAAAAAATATCTTAAAATAATATGTGTTCATAAGACATTATTTGTGTAAAGAAGGCTTTGACTCCGATTTTTGTTTGACTTTGAGCTTTATTAATAATTATTAGTAAAGTAGGCTTTGACTGAAATTGTTTTAGAGTTGACACTCACCTTAGGCCTGTTATCATATTCTAGTTTACTTATGTATTGAAAATTACTTTTATTCTTTATAATCTAAGAATGGCAAATAATAATTATTCTAATAACGATATTTTAAATTCATTTTATATTCATGGAGAGTGTCTATGAATCATAAGCAGAACATGCAAAGTGTTTAATAAACGATATCCACATTTACTACCAATTAGCGATAAACAATTTAGAAAAAATGAGGCCATTTTTTATAAGTTTGGTCATACAAAAGCCAAAAGGACATTTCCAATGCCTGTTCTGAACTCTGAAGAAAAGCAAATTACTGTTTTAGGATATTTTCATGCCTATCCAGATAGATGCCTTTTTTACAAAAATAATGTCTTATGAACTTAACACAAACACACATTTTAAGATTTTTTTTTAAATTGCTTATAATTCCAGGACGACTAAAAATATTGATACTGACATATTAAACATTTACATGGGAAATTTGATTCTCTACACGTTACTAAGATAAAAAACAGGTTGTCCCATTTGCAAAAATTGACTTATGCACATTTATCTAAATGGCCATATTGGCACACTTTTAAAAAACCCCTGTATGCAAAACATGAAACTTAAGTACTGTAGTCTAAAGATCTATGTTTTAGTTAAAAGCCTACAAAATTTTAAATGTTTAGCTTTATTAATTTCAAAACTACTGGACTTTCATCTCGGTAAGGTTTTTACATAAAAAATGCATTTTATAATTCGTATATCAAAAACGGTTAGAGATAGGTATAGATCATTGTTAATAAAAGTTACTTGGGTTTCAAGAAGGTATTCAAAAAGGCTAAAATATATAGGGTATTTCATCTGAAATATCAAAGTTGGCCATAACTTTCGGTATAAACGAAAGTTATACAAACGTCAAAATATAATATTTTAAAAGTTCAAAGCCAATCATGCCCGCTATCAAATTTTTAGAAATATAACTTTACTCGTTTCCGAGATCTTCTAATAGGCCACTTAACGTAAATCACCCTGTATACTCAGCATTTATCTCAGTGTCGGCTAAAATTCACATTTTTATATTTTGTCCTGCTGAATTGATTACACAGAGTAAAATTAGCCCTGTGTTCCGATTTCCCCTATTCCAAACCCTATGTTTTAAAATAAATGTACTCCTGCATTTATCTTATTTTGATTTCATACAGATTTATTACCAGTTTCTTGGATTCTGACGTAATTTATCAATCAAAGTCAAGATACCCGTGAAACGAATTTCACAATTTCAGCTCGTATATTTCGGGCGTATTATTTAATACGAAGCGGTTTGCGAAGAATGTAAAATTTTGGAATTAGGGTTTTTGTAAATAACGATTTAACTGTTTGAGATGGGTTTAATATTTTCGGGTTTTTTTTTCAAATTAAACCCCACCTAAATAATTGGAATAAAAATATTGTTCGGCATGCAAAGTCCTACAATTTAAAAAAAAGTATACGCCTCCATTGGGATTTGAACCAAAACCGTCTCAAATATCAGTAGAAAACTCATAGAAAAGTTCTGAGTTCAAGTCTCAGCGATAATTTCTCGATTAAGGATGTGGTAACAGCGAGGATTGCTTATGTCGCTTTAATTAATTCTCACCTGCGCACACTGGGTTATAATTTAAAAAACCTGCTTAAAATACCCTAAACTAAAATTCCAAAAAACAAATACAAACGAATACGAACTACGAGGTTAATCTTTATACTCTACTAGTACGTAAATAGTTTTCGGATGCAGAATTAAAATTGTGTGTCATTAAAGTATATTATTTAATATTACTCGCGGCTGTATCTCCAAAACAGGGACGTATCTAGGAATTTTGGCGCCCTGGGCGAATAGTAGTTCTGGCGCCCAACCCAGTGGCGGTTCGTGACTTGTTAAATTGGGGGTGTCCTAAAAGCCCGCTGCAGGCGAAATGCGCCGCAGGCCAAAAATGTTTAAGACCACGCCCAAATTTGGTCTATAATTTTTAGTAAATATTTTAAAAATTTATGATTACCTACTTATTTTATTAAAAATGAAATAAAATAAAAAAGACCAATTCATTTTTCATTAGTGGGTACATTGTTTAAAAGTAAAGTCCAATCATCTGTTTTTATTTGCAGCAAACTTATCGATAACAATGAAGTCTCTAGGTATCATATTATCTTAACATAGTATAAAACAAAGTCGCTATCGCCCGTCCTGTCCCTATATGTGCTAGAATCTTATCTTTAAAACTACGCAACGGATTTTGAAGCGGTTTTTTTTAATAGATAGAGTGATTCAAGAGGAAGGTTTTTATGTATAATACATGCATAATATTATAGAGAAACACTGATAAACACTGATAAATTAGAGTAGGGAGAACGAACGACCCAACCTAAACGGTCCCGGCCCGTTCAACGATCGATCCGAAGCACCGAAGCCGGAATAGACGAGGACAGACTATGTTTTATGCATGGATGTGAATTGTGGACGGGCCGGCAAACGGTTGAGTTTGAGGTTTGTTCGCTTTATTATCTCACGTCGTATAATGCCGGGCTGCAACGCAGGCCGGGTACACGCTAGTAAGAAGATAAATTTAAATTACCATTATTTTTTCTTTATAGGGTAATTCTTTACGAAGTATGGGGGTGCACGTGTTCCTGTGCTCCTGTGGAGAACCCGCCACTGGCCCTACCAGACAATCTTTAATCTAAAATTATACATCCAAATTTTAGTTTAAAAAAATATATTAACAGACTTAAACTTTCACAGTTAAATGTAATTGTATTAGTAAATTTTTAAATTCCCGTATTTCTAATGACCATTTTGGCGCCCTGTTAATATGGCGCCCCGGGCGGTCGCCCTATTCGCCCCTCCCTTGCTACGTCACTGCTCCAAAACCACACATGCTACGACTTTGGGATAAAAAATAGATTATGACATATAAGCAAAATAATCACTGATAATAATTTTCAAGTTCCTAATTTTACCGCTAGGGTTCGTAGTCGCTATGCTATGATACAAGGTCCTTAATTTCTACTAATAACTGCAATAAAATGTAGGTTAGAAATTAAATTTTTAAACGCTTTGTAATATCCTCTATAAATTTTGTAATAACAATATAATAACTTCGATCTGCGTTAACCGAATTTAAGAGCAGTAACCCCCTTTACCACAATGAAAATTGCCGAACGTTTTACTGGTCAAACGAAAAGAAAAAATAAAAATTGATATTTAGAAAATAATTTCTACTTTAAATACCCCATCCAGAAAAGTAAATGACGATCGAAAATATTCCCAAAATTTTTTTTAGAAATTTTTTTTATTTTTACCCACCCACTTTACACGCTTAAATTCACTTTACGCGCCCAAAGTTTTTGAGAAAAAAGTAGGGCCGATATTGAAAAATGGCTTTAAGAAAAATTGTTTGGTACAACATTCTACACCCGGGAAAGTCATTTTGCTTTTGACCAATAAAGAATTGTTTAAAATATCACAAAATTACTAAAAATAAAAAAAATTTCTAAAAAAAATTTTGGGAATATTTTCGATCGTCATTTACTTTTCTGGATGGGGTATTTAAAGTAGAATTTATTTTCTAAATACCAATTTTTATTTTTTCTTTTCGTTTGACCAGCAAAACGTTCGGCAATTTTCATTGTGGTAAAGGGTTTACTTCCTCTTAACAAACTCTGGCTTATTTTAAAGAATGTTTTATCCTGTTTGAACGTTTGTATAAATATTATTAAAAATAATTCATGAAGTTAATAATAGAGGGAACTTTTAAAAAAATATATTTCTAGCTTCGATTTTTTTTAAAATTTAAATGTAACCATCAAACCATTTTAACTTTATTCTATAGCTAACTAGTTAGTTAAGAGAACTGCAAAAACCGCAAGTCGTTTCCTCTTGTCTATTAAAATTTTTCACGAAAATAGTGAATGATTGTAATGCGATTTTGCCTTTTAGCAATATGTTTTGTAATTTTCCTTTTATTAAAACGTTAAAATTCTACAGGAATAGCTTTTGTGGCTATATTAATTAATCTAAGGCAGAAAAAATTCGAATATTTTGTTATTGATTTTAGTTATTTATCTTAAAAATGCAATAATAATGTTACATTTGTTGTCAAGGCAGCCGTGGCCAATTACGAAATTAAACATACCGTGCGAGCAAAAATTATTTGCATCAAAGAGGGCCTTGCATCTAAGGACGTAATGCTTAGCCGTAGAGCTTAATACCTGTTTGGTGTCAGTAACTACCTGAATTAACAAGCAATCAGTTATTCCGTCATCTTTGACAGTCGTTACAAGTAATTTGATTCATCGCTAATTTTTCCAATTTCTTGAACAATTCACACAATGGGCTTTACGGAACAGCACTAAACATTCATGGTTGAAGCGTATTTTCGAAACGGGGTTAGAGAAAATGGTGAGTGGTAATACAATCCGGGTTTGTACATAGACGATTTTCACGAACATTTTCCTAACGTTGCTTTTATTGCTGGGGATTTTTATCATTGCCTGGAAAGAACCGTGGCTGTGTTTGGGGAAACAGGTTCTATATAACACAAAAGAGGAGCAGGAAGACCATCTGTAAGAGCAGAAGAACTTGTTGCAAACGTTTGTGAAATAATGCAAAATACGCCAACAAATTGTATAAGACGCCTGTCCCAAGAAGTGGGAAGATCTTATGGAACATGCAGGACTATTCTTAAGAAGCAGCTAAATTTATTTCCTTATAAAGTGCAAGTATTCCAAGAAATACAAGCCGCAGATTTTGAAAGACGCAGGAATTACTCTCAAGGGTTTACCAAAAATTTATTGGAAATAAATGTTTTATTAGATCTGACATTTTTTTTTCATGAGCCAAGTTAGAAATTGCAATATATGTTGTGAAAAAATGGTGATGAAATTGTCAAACGATGATGATGGTACGTAAAAGCAAGGCCTGGCGAAGCAGGCGGGACCTGCTAGTATGGAATATGCAGCATGAAACATCTAGCAGGAAACGAACCTTGGGGATTTAATTCATAAATTTACTATAAAAATACGCGGATTTATGGTTGTGAAATAAAAAATTCGTTGTCAAATGATATTTAGGAATTGGTGAGTTCATATTTAATTACCCAATTTATTTTATTCGGTAAGGTTTCTTAGAGTTTAAAATTCTTATTTTGAGATTAATTATACTGAGGACGTCCTGTACAAGATAATAATGTTACGTCACGAAATTTCATTATAATTGTTGAATTTTTAAACTAATATCTCCATTTCACAATTAACTGTACATGACAGTTGACTTTACTGCCTGTTAATTTCAATTAAGCGATTTAATAAAATTTACCAGTACATGAATTAATTCTCTGCATTTTTATTTTGATAATGAAAATTCAGGAAATCTGCTGAATAATAGCTTAAATGAGTAGTTTACCGGAGCTATTAAATGGCTTAAATTAATAAAAATTTATTATAAAATCTATGTTATTTATATTCAGAAATACTTTTAATAAAAAAAATTTTTGAATGAAAATTGTATCTATCATTTTTAGGCAGTTTTCAGACAGTTGCGTTTTAATGTGTTGCTTTATAACAACAACAAATATTTTTCATAAATCTCCCTACCTGTAAGATTAATAAATAAAAATCTCCCTGGCTCGACAGCTGTAATAGAAACAGTGACTTTTTGTTATTATTATAAGGTGAAAATTTATCATTCATTTTGTGCGCGTTACACAGGGTTGTATTATGCCCCTTACATATGGGTATGTCACCAATTTAATTCTATTTTCAAATAGGTTTCGCCTAAAATTTTCTTGCCGAATCTTCCGCGAGCTTGAATTAAAATTTCAAACATTTTTAATGCGTTAGGAAGATTATAAGTGAAGATAACATTAATCTACTTGAATGATGAAAGAGTTTTGGACTTCCATTGTCTTCATTTGTTTTAAATCACAACGTTTCAACTGGTAAGTATCTCCAGTCGTCTTCAGGTAAATACTAACTGACTGACTGATTATTCTACTTCTAATTTACTATGTAATAATAATGTAATAGGTTGGTATGTAGCAGCGAGACTGCTGATGCGCTCGCCAGGGAGGGCGCAAGCATGTCTGTCGAAGTAGCAGAGAATACTGTGGCTAGACCACTGGGATCAGTCAAAGAAGAGATAGGTCGAGCAGCTAAACAACTTGCGCAAAGCAGATGGACAGGGCTTACAACTTGTAGCATCTCCAGGCAATTGTGGCCCCTACTTGATAACAGGAAAACCGCAGCGCTATTACAGCACAGTCGGAAGGACCTAAGAAACATCACTGCCGTAATCACCGGACATTGCTTGTTCGTAGACACGCTAAACGTATGCAAATACCAACTAACGACTTCTGCAAAAGTTGCAGAGATGAGGAAGAGGAGGAAAGTATTAAGCATTTCTTGTGTGAATGCCCCGGCCTCGCGAGAAGAAGGTTCAATGCACTGGGCGAACCATTTTTTAATGATCTGGAGGAAGTGCAGCCAGCAACTGGGTCGAGTTACTAAGTTTATTAACAGCAGTGGCTGGTTTGAAGGAGCTGTCAAGATTCTTCTACGATCGTGATAACCATCAGGAAGCTGATGCAATAGGTTCCGCGGAACATGTGTGGTACCGCAACGGCCCTACAGGACTACGTGTGACTGTTTGGTCAATTCCAGAGGTCTGCCACTCTAACCTAACCTAACCTAATAGGTTGGTAAAGATTGATGATTCTTTAACATAATTCGACTTTTAACATTAGTACATGGCAAATGCAGGAAAAGAAAGGATCGCTTATTAGCAAGTATCATCATGCATCGACTGGGATAGCATTATGGGGTTTTAATAGCCGAGGTTGATTTTGGATTTTTCAGCAGACTACAGCTAAGTAGTTCCTATATATTTTCATCCCGAAACCCTGTAGTAGTAAGCTTGTTTTAGTATGCATTAGTCTTACTGTTATAATGTTACCACATTTTTATTTGAGCTGAAACACTTTAGCAAGCGAAGGACTATAAATTTCCGTTCATAACCATCGGTTAGACACTATCAACACTCTTTGGGAAAGCTTTTAATTTAAGAAGCCTTGTATGTTTTAGGCTATGGTACTTTATTCGATTTCTGTCTAGCTTTACCCAAATTTCTTTGACAGTGGCTTGACTAGTATAACTTTCATTAAGATGGTTTACTCAATCCAGTATTAAGCTTTAGTAATGATACATTTTAGATTTCATTCTATTGTTATACTGAATATTTTGACATGCCTTTGCACTAAGACCTATTGGAACTTCTGGATTCTAGACTACTTTGGATCCGTTCGTACTTTTTATTTTTCTAGATTCTGGTCTATGTGGCTATATATTGTACAAGTTATTTTAGGGTACTTGTAAGGTAGTTGCCGTTTCGGTGTAAAGCCTTGTCAAATCAATTTGACACTTTTTCATTTCTCATATAACTTATATTCTTTGTCTTTAACTAATTTTCACAACCTTAAACATTCATGTCAAACTTTGCTAACTTTCATTGTAAAAATGAATTATTTTATCTATTTACTCTTTCATTAAGTCAACCTCTCGGAGGAGCTTATATTTGTTGATTTGGTTGGTCTTGTTACAGTCCTAGTTAACCTATTCTGTTTTGTGGAATGTTTATCAATGACATTGAATATCAAATACTATAAGAATAGCGGATCTTCGAGAAAATTTAACAACCCTGTTTTAGACTGTATTGGAGATGGTTTGGCCGCCATTGTGGAGTTGATCATAAATCTATAGTTATAAATGCAGCGCCTCGGCAACAGATGTCTCAAATTTACTGATGTATTGTCGTGGTGTTGCTGCATATCGTATTTTATTGGAATTTTTAAGGATTTAAGCATTTTTAACAAACAATAAAATGGAGGTTCTAAATTCCAGCCGAATGTATGTTTTTGATAATAATATGTACGTTGATTACTCCGGGGAAATTGGACCTATTTTTATAATGATTTTACCGTTGCATTAGGTGTTAAAATGTTGAACAAATAAAAGTTGATATAAAGTCGTCAAATTAGGAATATTGGGAACACAGATAGAAGAATATAAACATATGAAATGGGAAAAAGAAGTATATGAGTATTGGTTTACGTGGCATAATGAAAACGTTTCGGCAAACAAAACGGCCAATGTGGGATATAAAACAAACGGCCGTTTTTCATTTTGGTGATATTTTGACCGATCATGCAGCAAGTCAAACAGACAGGCCGCAACAATGTTTTAATTTAGCAGTGAAAAGGCTTGTCGTTAGTGGCTGCATCAACATGCTTTATTGTTGGTGATTCATTGTGCCATCTATGAATTTAACGTAGCAGATTTAGGAAATCTGCTTATATGGCCTTCTTATAGTTTGATATTCAATGTCAATTATCATTGTCTCGTAAATCTTTATAGACATTTTACACAAAAAAGTCAAACTATGTTAAATAAAATATTTACCTCAAGCTATTACACTATACATAAGCGACTTGCAGAAACTTTAAGATTCTTACGATATAACTGTGTTATACGAGCGTTTTTTGTAGGTTCTTTATTTTTAATATATTCTTAACAGAATTGTGAGGGCGTTTTTTTTCCGAAAAAAAAACAGTGAACATCCGAAACCCTAAAAAACAATTAAGAAGCTGTAAGCGGGTAAAAGTGAATATAATTTTCTTTCAATGGCTTGAAGCCGAAAAATAGGTAATGAAATTCCAGTAATTGGAAGGCCTATTATAAATTCTAATTATCTCTCCAGACTTGATGGATTTTAACCCCTAAATTTTATTATCAATTAGAAAGTTTGCGGCGGTAAAAAGGGTGAAAGAGGTAATAGCTAAAATTAAATATTATCTGTAATAGTGTACTAAAATCAAATGGAAATGGTTTGCAGGTTTCTTTGTAAGAACCAGTATCGGACTCGGCCATCGCATACTATTGGGTTAACCAGATATAAATCTTCATAGAAGTTAAGTTTTGGTGTAATTTCATTTATCTTTTAGCTTTGATCATAAAAATAATTCAGAAAAAGAAATACGTTTCTTATTTTTACTTACGAATAAAAAATTCGAACATCATCTTTTTAACCAAATTCAAAGTGTTTTTAATTAACCCATTAGGTCCGGAAACTATTTTTTTTTGAAAACCTTTAATTTTTTAATCAAATGTAGCTTAAAATGATTAGATTTATCCCAAAAAATTTTTAAAAAAAATTATTTTTTCTTACAGTAGCTAGAATTCGCTGTACTTTGAAAGGGCCGGTAGGACAATATAGGGTTTTTATGTTTAAAAATAAATTTTATCTGAAAATGTAACAAACACTAAACTATATGAAAAAACAATTTTTGGGATAAAGAGTGACCTGGCACTTATCACAAATTAAATTAGATCTTTTGTGGCAAAGTGCGCATCTACGTTGGTTCTCGCAATAAAATACTAAATGGTTTCTGCCATCGTAACGGGAATACTCATGCTGAGTTGTAGGTGCTTTTGACGGTCCCCTCTTTGTGGTACGTTTGTATGTTTCTAATAGCTCCAGGGCACTAGACTTTCTAAATGATAGCTGGTCCTGAAAACCTCCATTCAGTTTTTGTAAATGCCATGCATTGAACTTGTAGCCCCAACGGATTGGCGTCCCCCAGATAAACTGCTTACAACCATGACGCCCAAAATAGAGTATCATGGCCTCATCAACACTATGATGTTCTTGTATGGGGGCATATTTAATAATGTTTTTATTTAGTGTATCAAACAATGGTCTCATTTTTGAAAACTTATCATTTTTATTTAGTTGACTATTATCATTGAAGTGAATATTATTCATTATAAACTGAAACCTATCTCTGGATATTGCTGCAGAAACAAGTTTGTTATGGGTGTCATCCGAATTCTGCCAGTACATTTTTCTTCTCGAGACAGATGAGTAGCCAGCAGGGTTGGCTGGTTTAAACCAGGATGGTTTAAACCATGGTTTAAACCGTGATTAAAACCAGATGGTTTTTTTAAAAAAACCATATGGTTTAAACCAAAAACCAATTTCTTTTTTTAAATTTTTATTATTGGCATTTGAGTTTTTATTTTTAGTAAAAATACCCTTCTTACTACTGGCAATGCAAACACGTCCCTGTGTTAAATGAAAATATCTTAGTGTTGGTAACACTGTGTTTATTTTACCTCCACCCCACCAGCCAGTCCAGCCCCGCTTTAGATTTGCATTCGGGTATTCCCCTATTTCCCATTTCGTACGTAGTCGAGAAATAATATTATTTCTCTTTGTCGCTGATAACTTTGGTTTATTTTTCGGCTTTGTTGCGATGTAATAATGTCAGGCACCACCAATTTCAGGTTACCTACTATTAAAGTGCAATATTCTGCATGTTTTTGTTTTACTTCCATACTCTATACCAAATCTTTTTTACATACTTAGCATTTTACATTGTTATTTAAAAATACTGGTTTAAATTTAAAAAAACCGGTTTAAACCAAAAAAACCTGGTTTAAACCAAAAAAACCCGGTTTTTTGGTTTTTTTTAGAAAAACCGGGTTTTTTTCCAACCCTGGTAGCCAGTAGCCACTAAGACGCATTACACCAATAAAGCAGTAAAGTTTATCCTTCGTAAACTCACCAGGAAGATTTTTTTGTTGAGCATATAAGTTTGTGTAATAAAGAATCTGATCTATAACATCAGTATCCGGTGGGAAAATGGTTATATTATTAGGGACGTCTACTGCATCGTCATTTTCTAACTCCTCAATGAGTTCTGCTAACGTAGGGGCCTTTTGCCATAGTAAGAAGAAAATAAATAAAAACACTTAATAATATTGCTTTGTCCTACCGGCCTTTTAAAAGGACGCTCAATTTTCGATGAGTGTATATTTGTTAAATATGAAATAAAAACTTCTAATAAATTATCAGCAATATCTTAACTCATAGTCTTTAGAACGTGATCAATATCTCAATATAAACTTACGAAAAAAATATTTAAATCTTACCTCCAATAGTCCATTGTAAAATGTCATTTAACAATCGATTTACAAAAGCTAGCCAAGACACTTTAACCGCGAGCGGGAATAATAAAACACGTGTTTTCCAATAAACACAAACATATTCTTTGAGTGTCTACTAGCGAAATCTCAAATTGAGTAGCGCAACTATTTATTTTAATTAAGTATATTTCCTGGCCTTTATAAAGTACAGTAGGACTAAATGGGTTAAAACCATCCTAAAATAACAGTGTTTTTTTTACTGTTTTCAACGGCATATTATAATGGTTTTATTATTGTAGAAGTGTTTGGAATGCATATTATTCATGCAAGAAAGGTAACTTTTAATTTATTTAAATGAATAAAATGCAACGAAAACAAATGTTTTATGCATAATTTCATTTATAAATTCAGAATATCGACATTTAGTTAAAATATAATAATCTGACAATATTTTAGTCCCGAAGCGGTTTAGACTTCTTACCGCGAACAAAGCTACTATTAGGTAGTTGAAGTACAACCAATACGTAAGCAAATGTATGCACGTTATTTGAGGAGTTAACAAGACGAACCGGTGGAAACAATTTTAGGAGAAGTGCTTATCTTCTGTGTCCGTTAACGTAACCTACAAAAAATGCAAATTTGACATTTGTCATATCATTATGTTAATTTTTTACCTTTATTTTTCTGTTAATTTTTTAAAAGTTAAGATAATTGCATAAAGAAGGAAGAAAAGCAAAAAGGAGTATGAAAGAGTATAAAACCTTGTTTCATTTTTAAATCTTCTAAAAATACAAATAAAATGGAACATACCATCGATAACAAACTTAAATCTATACTAAACTTATAGAGAAAAAAAATTCTAAAGTATCTCTAATGAACTAAAATCACAATTAAATCACAAAACTTAAGATAATAAAAATACTTTTTATTTTTAAACTAAAAAACAAATCGGATTGTTGATAAATTTTGATTTTTTTGATTAGGTACTGCAAAATTATTTGGAATTTGTTTGTTATGTTTTGTGGTTAGAAAAAGTTATTCATTTAGAGCCACAGAAAAACTGTTTGTCAAAAAATGACATTTCGGAAATAATCGGTTATATTCGGAGGTCCTTCGGGTAACGGAACGTTCATTTTTCACGCCCGTAAAACAACGCAAGGTAACGTACGCCCGTTGAACTGCTTAAAACACGTACGTCAAAATTTGAATACTGCGCATGCGTAGCTGTCAATTTGTACGTATACGTTAACGTTCGTGACCGCACTTCAACTGCCTAATAGCTTGGTATGGCGTAGAGGCCACGCGGCCACGCGACCGCGCGATACAGTTGTTGGTTCGTACGTCGTGAATGAGTGTTGTTTTACTTTATTCGCGCTCGTAAACAAAGTGGTTTTCAACTTTTCATTATAAAAAATTTATGAATAAGATTAGTTTTTTAATGAACAATCTATTTTCTACAATGTGTTTGGAACAAAAATTGGAAATAAGTATACATTAGTCTTGTCTTGAGTTTGACCACATACTTAAATAATACCCTGTATAGGTACGTCATAATATTATTAATAATTCGCGTGAATGAGTTTAAAACGCACAATTTTGTTTTAAATTTCAGTAATATGTAAAAGGGGAAAATAAAACAAGTATCATTTTGTATTATTTACCTGAGAATTTCATGTCAATTAGTCACTATCTAAATATTTAGAGCTTTAATCTTAATTTGGCGGTCAATGGACGGTCATATGCAATATTCAGCCTCCATTTCTATAACATGCCGGACACATTTCATCCAAATTCCACTAACGTTTACTTTATCCACAACTGTCCTTATATTTCCTAGTACGAAGTCACTGTTAGTTGGCGATTAATTATATTTTCTGCTCGATTGCAGCCCACCGCAGCTTACGCAGTAATAGGGAGAAAGCCATAAAATAGTATGACCATGTGCTTCACATAATTTGTCGATGACATATTCCTTCTTAAAATTCTCTTCCAATAACACCTTTTTTGTGGCCTGTTGAGGAATATTCATATTTCTACCCAACACATCTCAACATGTGTATCAAACCGAGTTTCGTTTAAATACACTATTTTCCTTTTCGCTTGGCATTATTCCTGAATTTTGCGTAAATATTCTTGCAGGTGCGCTACTATGCGATGCGATTCCATGATATTGTCGGATCTGGTCTTATCGTGCGGGTCATACGATTCAAGAAAGACATACTCTCAGTTTTTGTTTTCTTTACTTGCGTTTAATTTTACCCTCTAAATAAAATACGTAAGATAAATGAGACAGACTTATTCCATTTTGACATGAGAAAAAAGGATATGTATTTACTTTCCAGCGATTCTAAAAAAGCTTATAATAGCACCAGCTACGTTTTATTTTAAATATGCCAGTTTTGTGACTTTGACAGTTTGTGACAAAATGAAACAATTTTCTAGGTTTTTGCATCCCCAATCAAAAAAAAATGGTACTTAATCTGATAAACCATTTCAAAAATGAAAGAAAAAGTGGAAATTCGCCAACCAATATTTAGGAAACAGTAGCCAAAGCACTAGGAATTAGTTTAAGGACTGTGCAGAAAAGTGTGCATGAAACAAAACATAACATAATACCCAGGAATACTAAAAAGTGTAAACGAAGAAAGCCAAAGACTGAGGATTTAAGCGAAAATATTAAAATGGGAGTTCGAAATGTGATTTACGATTTATACAAATCAAAAACCAATGTAACTCTTCCAGTTTTACAAAAAACATTAAAAATTCGGGGTGTTTTGGAAATTGAACTTGAAGCGTTATCAATTTTATTAATAATTAATAAAAAATTTAGGTTTTCGCTATAAAAAGACTGTAACCGAAGATTTTTATGTGAGCAGCCACAGATAGTGAGTCAGCGTGTTCAGTTTTTAAAAAAATATACGGACAATTACAAATCGAAATTTAGAAAAGTGGTATTTTTAGACGAAACGTGGATACTTTCGAATGGAAGTGGTTCAAAATCTTGGCAAGATGAGTCTGTAAAAAGTGTTAAAAGGAAAATGGGGTGCGGTACGGGAAAGCGTTTTATTATTTTGCATGCCGGTTCTGCAACAGGATATGTTGCAGGTGCGAGTTTAATTTTTTCTTCAACATCAAAAAGTGCAGACTATCATGATAATATGAATTGCGAAATGTTTGAAAAATGGTTAAAAGTTCAATTGATACCAAATTTGGATGCTCCGTCTTTAATTGTATTAGATAATGCATCATATCATTCAAGAATTTTAAATAAACAGCTTACTTCATCTTGGAAGAAAAGTGGTATTTATGAGTGGCTGGAAAAAACGCAACCGAAAGCCTTTACCAAATATGCTTAAATCGGAACTCCTATCAATAGCAAAGTCTCTTAAAAAACCCAAAATATACTCGGTAGATGAAATACTGCGTGAATATGGTCATGAGGTTCTACGACTGCCGCCATATCATTGCCAGTTTAACGCAAAAGAATTAATATGGGCTGGTGCAAAGTCTTATTATGAAAAACATGTAGGTGATGGTCTTAAATCCGACCAAGTACAAATAGTTTGGCAAGATTTGTTAGATCATATTACACAAGAGTACTAGAAGAAATCGGTGGAACATACAGAACTATTAATAAGGGATTGGTGGGATCGAGAACAAGTACTAGATGTCGAAGTAGCGCCAATGATAATTGCTCCATTCGAAGACGACTCAGACGACGAGGACTTTTCAGATTTTATAAGTGACGATGAGAGTTTTTAGGCTATAATTATAAACGGTGTTTTTCGTTTACATTTTTTAGTATTCTTGGGTATTATATTATGCTTTTTTTCATGCACATTATTTTGCATAGTCCTTAAACTAATTCCCAGTGTTTTCATTACGGTTTCCTGCATATTGGTTTGCGAATTTCCACTTTTTCTTTCATTATCGAAATAGTTTATCAGACTAAATGCCATTGTTTTTTTAGGTTTTAGTAGTAAAATTGTTAAAATAAATTGCACTGTTTATTATTGTCGTTTTTAATTAAAGGGTACAGTAGGTATATAATTAACGATTATATAATTTTTTTGTAACTTTTTCAACTCATCTGTACATAATTTTTACAAAACTAATAATATTAGGTATATGTGGCTATCTTCGCGATAGCTAAAATAATGAAACTATTTTTCCTTCCTTCGGTATATTTGTAAATAATCTCACATTTTAATAGCCTCTGTGTTGTCTGATTTGACGCATATGATCAGTGACCTTTGGACCCGCACGTTAAGACCAGATCTGACTATAACCATTATTTTATATGTTACACACTAACACCACGCGGCACAGCACTGACTTTCTAGTAAAAACTAAATAATTTAAATGCTCCTTATTTTAAAACAAACCCTTTACCGAAGGAATTTCTGCAGCGACAAATCAAATGCATTAGGCTTCTAGTCCCGTCCACATATTTTCGTGACAGACCCATCAAGTTAACGTGGACTCCCGACGAGCAACAGTCAATAAGAATTCTAATTTTTATTTTAATGAATAGGCATGAAAAGTCCTAGTATTTTGATCGTAACCCAATTTCCTTGCTGTTCACACTGACATCGCACAGACTTTATATTCTCTGTGAGGAAACTAAAGACTCGTAAAAGCATAATACAAATTTATCTAAATTTGATCCATTGACATGAAGACCTTTTATTAAAAGTATTTATTTATAATAATTTAAATACAAACAATACTAATTAACAGTCGCTATAACGACAGAAGTTCGAAAATTTTAGGATTCAATTAACTTCAGCGCAGAATAGGGGGTGTTGTTTACAAAAGCCATAAGCTGGAAATAGGGACTTAATGAAATTCTGATTTTTGACATCTCATTATAGCATTTCATTGTATTATTTTCCTTTTGATTAATTATTGATTTTAACTTTAAAAGTCAATTTTATTTTTTTGCAAGACCTGGATGGAGAGATACGCTACGTTTAAAAAATACAGGGTATAAATAATAAAAATGTTTTTTAAGATTTTAAAGCTTTACCATCTTATTTAATTAAACTTACTTTTTTGTTGCAGTTTTATAAAAATAAGTTATTTTTGTAATGATAAATTGTTATTAAAGTTACCAATTTCTTAAAAAATAATAATTTTTTCACTGTTCTTAATAAAAACTCAGTATATGCAGAAGATTTAAAAATATTATTATGCAAAAATGGAGACAACATTATGTCTCTAAAACCTGGAAAAATATTTTTACCAATGAAACCAAGCTCACCACCTCTTTATGGAATGGTGAAAATACACAAAGAAGCAAAATCAATTCGTTCTGTAGTCTCCTTCATTCAATCCCATGCTTATTACTTGGTAATTTGGCTAAATCATTTTTTTAGAAATAATCTATCGCTAAATATCAAACAAATCCTTAAAAACTTCATAGATCTTGTTGATAAACTCAAACCTTTAATAATTTCAAATAACCTAATTTTTGTATCGTTTGTTAACTTATTTCCCAACATTCTAAGACTGAGAGCTTATCAATTAATAGCAAACCTTTTAATTAATAAAAATAAATTGAGTTCAGAACAAATTAAGGTTGTTTGCTTACTTTTAAAAAAATGCCTAAGGTCGGATTTTTGTAATTTTAATAACATTTTCTATACGCAATCCCACGATCTCCCTATGACGGTTCTTATCTTCCTTCAACAAAATGACTTTATGATATCTTATTTACTATCTTACCAATTTTTTTAACTACTAACATCCTTCGTCCCACGATTAAGTTTACAAGGAAGTTGGAGGAGAACAGTTTATGTTAATTTTTTAGATCTTAGTATTTTTAAATTCAATATCAGAATGGGTGTAAAATTTTCAGAAAACCCACACAAACAGACCACATGATTTCTTGGGATTCCCAGCACCACATTTCTCACAAACCTTCACCGTTACATATTTACTTTCATAGACTTTTCTCTGTTCTACTCAATCTAGAACAATTTATCTTGGAGAAAAACAATATTTATAAAATTACTTTAAGAAACGGCTTTCGTTTACCCGTCATTATTAAAGTGTTTAACAGGAAAAACAGACTTGGCTATCAGATAATAATTGTTACACCAAATTCGTTAAGACTGAGAAAATGTTTGCTAGATCTTTCGTAATCTTACTATTTTTAGGACACAAAATAATATCAATAATTTATGCGAGATTTTTGAGAGATCTTCATAAAAATCGGTTCATATCTTTCAAATCTAACAGCACGGTGGCTTCAATATTTTCACATCTCAAAGATAAAGTCGACAATTTTAACAAAAGTGGTGTATGTAAGTTGCATTGGGATTCCTGCTCCGCAGAAAATATAGGTCAAATAATGAAAACCTTTGAAAAACGATTTAAAGAACATCTTGGATCACAAGGAATAACCTATGATAATAAATCTAGTTTTGGAACACATCTAAAACCCGAAAATTACTCTTTTAACCCTGTACCTAATTTTACAGTTATTCAAACTCGTAATAAAAGTTTTAAATTAAATATTTTAAAAAACTTAGAGATAGCAATTTCAATCCAGTTCCTTTACCACGAACCTCAATGAACATACCTCAATTCTCTTTAAAAGTTATGTTAGATTAATTGGTAATTTTTCAAGGAGATAATACGCTCGACTATTTATCATTTCTATGCCCCTTCTTATCTCTTAATCGATATATACCATTTTCAGTTGCACACCAATGCTTTATTGTTTTAATTTTTAAAACTTAATGTTGTTTACCAGTTACCCCGTATGGCATCAGTGTATTTTGGAATTACTGTTTAATGTTTATATTTCATTTCGTTTTATTTTAAATTAGTGCCGTTTGACCTGTAATGTTATTTCGTGACTGTACAGGGGACTAAATTTTTTAAACCTGTAAGTAATGTAACCAGTTTGTTAAGGTTTAAGTTTTGACCTACTTTTATTTACGACAGGCACACCCTGATGATGGTTTTTAACCAAAACGCGTAGCGCGTAGGCAGTGGAGTTTATATTTTTATAAAATAAAAAAGATGAAGCACGCACTTGGCTGCTGATTCAGTAAATTATTAACCATTCCTTGGATTAATAAATCCATTTTTTTCATATTGACGTTAGCTATTTTGGATTTCTTTGCATTTTATCTATATAAGAGTGCTTTATTCGAAGATAATCTGATAGTGATCTACCCTATAACTGCTACATTATTTTATTATTAGTTAACTATAAGTTTACTGATAGATAACCATAAATTAAGAAAGCCACGGAGATGTGGTTATAGAGTAGCGCACCATGGTGTTTTTTTTTTAAACTAATTACTATTTAATTATATTGTTTTAAGAACGATATTACTTAGTTTTAAAGTTACTGTAGTAAATAAATATAGTTTAAAAAAACTAAAAAAGACGCTTTAATAATTAATCAAACTAAAAAAACGGAAAAGAATACTAATTTTTATCGTTCATTATTATTTTCTGCCTATATTAAGAATTTCAAGAATTATTATAAACTGTATTTATTTATTTTCCATTTTTTTTGTTTGATTAATTATTAAAGCGTGTTTTTTAGTTTTTTTAAAATATATTTATTTTTCTTTTTTTAGTTGAGTTATTGTTAAGAAAAAAAATTTTTTTGAGTAGAGATAGTCATAGCTGGAGTAGAGATGGAATACTGTCACTAATTTAACAATGACTTTTTGAAATGGCTAGATTTAAAGCAGTGGATCCATTTTTTTTTTAAATGGCTAGATTCAAAGCATTGAATCCATTATTTTTCTACAATATAGACTTTATTGTCCTTCTTCAACAGTTGCTCTATCCTGATTTTTCCATGGTTGCTATCGTTAACTGTAGTAATCTCTAAAGTCATTAATATTTACCGCAACAAACCCGAACAAAACCCAAAAATTGCTGAAAATGAGATAACCTTATCAAATTATTGTATTGTCAGCGGTTCTTGATAAGTCTACAAAATTTAAATTAAATCTGACCGTTTAAAGTGAGTCAAAATCGGGTTCAAAGAAGTTACAAACAAACATACATACAAGTGAAGCCAATAAAAGCGTGCTAAAAATATAGAGGTTATTAATAGATAAAGTCTATTCGATGACGGCTGACCGTTACGTCACGACTAGTGCTAGTCTTTCTAACATTCGTGAACTAGATGAGATAGTAAATTTGCATCAATAAGGCCCAAATTATTAATGTCCTGTTAGTACTAACAGCCACATAACTTCCATGGCAACAATTGTTCCAACAATGGTATCCTTAGAAGTTATCTTACAGTTAGTGTTAACAGGATATTAATAACACAGATTACAGAAAATTAATAATTTGGGCCTAATGAATGTCGTAAAATTTTACGTGTCAAAAAAGTTTTATTGCCATTTTTGACAGTGACATTTTTAATCAACATTATTTTAAAAATGTCACGGTATTGTGAAAAAGAATAAGCATTAATTTTAACATTATTTGATTACAGAAAGATTCTTTTAGCAGGAATTGTAAAAACATAAATATTAAATATGAAAAAATATGGCAATGTTCTTATAAACACCAATCTGTTTTAGAGAGTTTCTGATGCTCTGGAAGTTTCGTGTTCAACAATCCCAACGAATTAAGGAAAAGGGGATAGAGAAGTATGTGAATTTTAAGAATCGCAATAATAGATTTTGTCATCCCATGGTCGACAACTTCATAAAATTCCTTGCTCAAGGCTCGCTTGAACCCAATATACTACGGGAACGGGGACGTACAATAAGTACCGTTACGTGTAAATTACGTAACATAGCTGGTTGCCGCTGTAATCATAAAATTGTCGTAAAATATCAAGGAGTTAATAGCATAAAACCGAAACGAACGAAGTTGGGCTAATAGGATGAATTTTAAACTTAATAAAGATTAAGTTTTATAAGAAGAGAATAATTGAAAGAGGTCATTAACCAAACCTTACGGAAGAGCCGCCACTGGGAGTGGGCCCTTAAGTTAAAATAATATTTACCTCAAATGGCACGCGTTGTTTTTATGGGGCTCTTATGTGATCTTATGTGAATGAGATCAACCAGGTAGTTTTGGCCTACTGTCTCAACTCGGTAAAGAACAGCCACCAAAACACACCACTCGAACATGCAGAGTAATATATTTGGCTACGTATAATGAAGCCTAACTTTCAGCCTCTTTTTTAACTATGAAGTAATTCTATGCAAGTGAAAAGAAATTTCGATGTTATGCCATTTTATCATAGGTCTCTCTCAATGCTCCGTCCACCGAGTTGCTCATATTTCTGCTGCGGCATCATTGCTTGACCCTATTCGACAGTTGGCCGACTTAAGTCAAGAAGAATTAATAGCCAGAAGAAATAATATGAAAACAGGTATTATATATTATTATGTTTTTTAGCTTGTCTATGACAAATTTTATACTTTAAATATTTACCTACCGGTGCTTATAAAAATAAATTCACGGTATTTTTTACTTACAGCCAATATTTAAAAAGGTTACTAGACATTTATGTTGCAGGAAGCATCGTTCAAGGCAATATCCTTAAAACTATTATTATTCAACGTGACACTCAATGAACCTAACTTTAGTCGGGTCTAGTTACTACGAGCGTGCATGACCTAAAACTTAATGCGACAAATAATGATGAACTTTAAAGTTGGCTAAAACTGGGGATAACTTGGCAGAATTATGATCGTGTAGACGATAAAAACGAATGTTGTGTAACAAATAGCTTTAGTACTTAATCTTCTTAGCATATAGAATATGGAATATAGGTTGAGGTTGCTATTGCAGGTTTTGCTTCTACATAAAGCATTAAATTATTATAAAAAAGCTCGTTTAAGAATTATTTTTTGGTTTGACAAAGTAGATACATTTAAGGAAAATCATAGAAAAATTAATTTGTTTGTTCCTTGCGCAGTAGAAAGGACACAGAAAAAAATAGAGCATTTAATTAAATATTATATTGTAAATTTTACAGTATAATTTAATATCAGATCTCTTTGAAAAAAAAATAAAGTCTTCTTCGTCTTTAAATGTTTTAAAACATGTTTGCAGAATTGTTGATATTACTCCTCTAAGTGGTCCTGTTTCTGCTGGGATGCGTTATTTCAATGACCTGGTACCTATAGATAAAACAATAGCAAATGAACCTATTGACAAAATCGTATTCCATTCTGAAGTAAATCAACATACAAATTTCGCCCCTCCTAAGGCCATCGACTAAAATACATAATTGCATGGACAAATATCAAATTGCCCAAATGCCATCGCTTAAAAACGATGTACGGCATTGAAAATATCGATTTTTTCGATGCGTCTATATATATATGTACATATGTACATGTAAGGAAAATGTTTGTCCGCCCATCTCTTAGTAATAAGTTAGAATAGTACAAATATGAAGTATCGCAAAGCAAACAGAGGTAGGTGGATCATGTTTCCGCCGCTCCATCGTATTGCATCTCGCTCATGGCACCCGCTGGTGGCACGCCGCGCCGCTTCGATTCTATTAATATTAAATAAATATTTATTCTTTCGTACGTTGCCGCCTAAATGAAAGGAAGTAGATGTTTTTAAATTGTTGTTTTCGCGGATTCTTTCCATTTTTTTTTAAATGTCAGGTTATACAACCGAAGAAAAGAAACAAATTATTAAATGGTATTACTCCGGTAGTTCTGCCTGCGGTACATCTCCCTACAACGCGCCAACAACAGCGAAACAGAACTAAAATTTAAAATTCAACCGAAGCAGGATCAAGCAAAACGCATCGAGCCAGCCAGATCCGATGCAATGGAGTGGGAGAAACATAATCTACCTATTTCTGTTTACTTTGCGATACTTCATATTTGTACTATTCTATCTTATTACTAAGAGATGGGGGACAAACATTTTCCCTACGTGTATATCGAACATCCCTATTTTCGTTTGGATTTCTTTGAGAGCGGTCTGAAAGTCGCTTCAGTTTATCGGGTTTGTGTAATAGTTAATGGGTTTTTAGTGTTTTGTGATATTTTTTGGAGACTAATTGAGATGAGTCGCAAGTATCAAGTATGCGACAGTTCAGAAAATAATAATTTTGCTGTTACTTTTCATAGGTGAGTAAATAGAAAGTTGGGTTATTTGTAGGTTAGGTTAAAACCATAGTAGTAAGGTTATATTCAAAGGTAAATCCACCGTAATTCCTACTCCCTGACCCACCTAGCTCGTCACCGCCTTTCTCCTAGAAACGATGTTGTCAACGCATTTTAATAGGTATGAATGACTTGTGCCATCTATACATACTAGATCATTGGGTAATATCAATTAAAGAAGATATACTTATGTAGGTATGTATTTTTTTATGTAAAGTTTATTTTTACTAATAGAAAATGTGCCAAAGAAAGTTCTGGCCAAATAGAAGATTTTAATTACAAATAGGTAACTTTTGTTTTTCTTTAGAAAAAAGTCTTAAGTAGTCGATATTGGACCATTTCCCCTACTTGGATATATTTGCCTATGTTCATTTGAATAAATTTTAGTTAATTCATCAAAAAATGAATAATCCGGCAATGCAACAAAATTACTAACAAAACGTTACATCAGCGAAAAATAAAATTTGTATCCTCAGTAGGTAATTATAATAATTCTTATCGCTATAATTTTTCTTAAATTATTCAAAATCCTGCGAAACGGAGGCTTTCATACCTATTTGCATTATACGGAGGTAAAATTACGTCATTACCATTTTCGAGAAGACTAACCTACACGGAAGTAAACAGAAGATTAGCTTTTATCAGATTACCAAGAATTTTTCCAGAGCTATTTCCGACCTCTAAAAGCGCTGGCGGATTATGCAATTCAATTTAATTTCAACATCTCGTTGGCGGTTGCAAAGTTACACGATGCCACCATTAAGAATACTCTTTACATAATCTCGTCATTTATTTTATTGGTTAGAGAAGGTCAACGTTCTCAGTACCTATTCTGTACATTTTAGTTTTGATTAAAATGGTTTCTGAGCAAAATACTACTTTTGCAGACGAATATCAATATCAATCAGCATAGTTTTCATTTTTCTGCCCAGGCAGCAAAGTGAAAAATTTGCTGCCTAGGTTATACATTATTATTAAGGTAAATATTGACATAACATAGTAACCACATTCCCAAAGAACAACGCCAATTTTTATTTAATTTATAAGGGCGGGAAAAATAAAGGGATCGTGGGAATTGTAATAACGTCCCGCAAGGCAAAATTGGTATTTTTCGTCTTTAATTAAAGTTATTTTCATGTTTTCAACTTAAACTTTGTACATAATAAATAATTTTTAAAACTTTAAGTTTATATTTTGATTTTTTATATTCATAGTACACAACACCTACTTACCGAAGGCTTCCAACAGGTGGCGTCGCGTATGGTATCCCCAAAAACGCTTCCACCGGCGGATGTATGTGGATCATGACCCCTCGTAACGCACCGTACTTCGTCTTTACTACTCGCGTACTGTACTTGTGTACAAGTAGTGACGAACCGGCTCCACTACACGAGACCAAGAACGCAACCTGAAAAATAAATGGTTTTTATTAATGTACATAATATACACAGAAAATATACAGATTTGTAATTAATATCGGGATAAATACCCAAAATGTCCTTAATTTAAGAAGTTAGAAAGGGCGTTTTCACATCTGCCGGCACGGCAACGACATGAAACCGACACCAATTGCCGGTGGACGCGAAATTTTATGTGAATTAAATGATTGCTATAGAAAACGGCACGAATACTCTCGTTTTAAAACAGATGACAGCAGAAATTTGTCATCGATCAGCTGATATTGGGACATAATAATATCCTTAGATTTGTAGCGGACCGTAATGAGCCCAAACACCGAGTTATGAATTGCGTTTTTGTGCTTTTGTTACATTTAATTACCTTTTCAAAATATTTTGTGGTTATGGTCCGTTTATTTTTACTTTCATTAAATTTTAATTACTTTTGTGTGGCTGGCAACAATTATTATTCATTTGACCAAAAATGTATAGATTAAAATTTTTTAATTCTGTTTCATTAGGGATCATAATTATTAATGTGTGCCTTGCTCGTTAGTTGATTTCATCTATAATTAATAAATTTCATTTCATCTGAACGCCGTTTTTGTCGAAAAGTTGGTTTGGGAAATTTGTATTCTTAAAATTTTTGTTCGTAAAGGTTAGGTTTCTAATGTATAATTCTTACATTTTGCATTATCTAGGTATCCTTTTCTGTTCTGTCTTTTGAAATAGCGAACCATATTAATATGTACCTAATAGGATAGCGAACAAATATATACATAATTCTATTTTCTGGGTCTACGTATGTACCTTACATAAGTGAAATTATTATTGGATGTATGACAATAAAATAAAGTTTTTAACATTCAGTTAGCCTACATACAAGTTTAGAAATGTAACCATATCAATAAATTGCATTTTAACAAACAAATTCCAAAAAAAACACTTTTAGGTCTACGTACCTTACGTAAGTCAAAAACTCTTAAAGTATGGGGTTTCCAACAACAGAAAAAATGAATCCCTCGCTAAACTGATGCTTTTAACTTTATGTTAGCCTACATACAAGTTTATGAATGTAACTGTATCATAACCAACAAATTCCATAAAAACCACTTTTGGGTCTACGTACCTTATGTAAGTCAAAAACTGTTAAAGTAGGGTTTCCATTGACAGAAAAATTAAATCCATGGCTATATTGAAACTTTTAACTTTATGTTAGCCCACATACAAGTTTAAAAATGTAACCGTATCATAGCCAACAAATTCTATACAAACCATATTTGGGTTTATGTACCTTACGTAAGTCATATAATTATGGAGATTTCCTTGACAGTACGTTGAACTGTAGGTATGGTATTATTTTACCTATAGGTATAATCTGAACAAATAAAACAAAAAAAATTCTTGAATGATGAAAGAGTTTTGGACTTCCATTGTCTTTATTTGTTTTAAATCACAACGTTTCAACTGGTAAGTATCTCCAGTCAGAATACAGTATTCACCTGAAGACGACTGGCGATACTTACCAGTTGAAACGTTGTGATTTAAAACAAATAAAGACAATGAAAGTCCAAAACTCTTTCATCATTAAAAAAAAAAGTCTGTTGTAAATATGAGTGACAGAATCCTATTTAAAGTTGCGTTTCAGTTAATTTAGTATTTTTAAGGTTTGGATAATTATATTATTATAAAGTTTTAAAATCTCATTTGACACTTTATCTTTAAACCATATAAAAATTCATGTTTATTATTACCTACCTTAAATTATAATATTTATAAAACAAAACTCTCAAAATAAATTATTATTATTATTTGGCAATATTAAAAGGATAGAGCCGATGAGACTATTGCATCTATTGTTTTAGAAGATGTCACATGTATAATTTTCAAGTCCAGTCCTGGAATTTATGCCTACTTATAAAAATGTAATAGACTAAAATTGACAGAGTGTCATGTGACTTTGCCTCCATCTTGCGAGAGTAGGTATTCAAAATTTTTACTATATGTTTTTACACTTGCCGACTTATGGGCGTTTTCACATCTACCGACACAACACGACAACGGCAGAAGCTCTTCACTATGGCCAAAACGCCGGCCCGCTGCCGGATCAAGTAGACTACTTTTAAATTAATTTTTATAATTATCATTTGTTCTGTCCCAAAAACAAGGTTTTGCCTACATAAGTTGGATTAAACTAAGCAGCTATATTTAAGATAATTAACCTTATTGTTTTGATGCATTAAACCACACCACAGAAATAATGAAAAATGGGTCACGACACGAGTGGGGTGGATACCCCTTCACGGCAAATCTGCGACTGCAACGACACGACACGATATCGATAAGTCGGTAAGTGTAAAAGAATAGCATTAATTTAATTCACATGGAATTTCGCGACAACCGGCAATTGGTGTCGGGGGTCATGTGGCCCATAATAGTGAAGAGCTTCTGCCGTTGCCGTTGTCGTGGCGTGTCGGAAGATTTGAAAATGCCCATCTCTCTAAAAAACCTGTTCTTAATATTAAAAAAAAATATAAATATAAATATTGTTGTAGAAACATGCAATTTTAAAACTTAAATCCTTACAATAATTTTTATTGAAAGTAACAATGCACCACTTTTAAAAAACAAAATTCTTATATACTTAATCTAATCAATAAGACAACTAAAATAAATGTAGGTACTGATGAAGAACATAATAAAATATTGTGAGAAAGAAGACTTTTTCTATTTTCTCTTTTTCAAATTTTGTTTGTCTGAAGTAATCAGATAAGGATAAAGAAGTCATTATTTTGAATAGAATAGTTTTTTTCATTCAAGAAAAATTGTGTATAATATGCGTGTCCCATCACTCATCAGTTTGATTAATTGGCGAAAAATAATTAGAGGAAGAGGATTCACATTCAACCTTGGGGCACTTTCAACCAGCCTACGTTATTCCTAACTATATTAGAATTTAAGGAAACAAATTGTATACACTCGTCGGCATCTCTATCCACTACCAGTAAAGTTTCGTTGTTATTCTGTGTTTATTATGCGAATAATAAAATAAAGTGCTTTTTTTGTTGAAGTTATGGTAAGTTTTTGCTTGTCAAAGAAGTTATTTTTAGTTTAGGCATATTATATGATATTATTGGAATTGTATTTATACACATTGGGTTTAGCTCATAATTTAGCGAGTTAAATGCTAGAAAAATTCTAACAGTATAATTTGAACGCATAGCACACGATTTCCAAAAACATGTCACTATGCTTTGCTTTGCCACATTCTCCGTATTAATGGGAGCAGCACTTATTTCTGCTACGCAAATAAACTTTAAGTATGAGAATTTCGGGCCACAAACAGAAGAAGCAAAAAACCTACAGAAGAACTTTCGAAGGAAAATAAAATGCAAGCGCAAGTTGCTGAACAGCTTAATATCCTCTCTTTAGCAGATACGAATGCTTTCAAAAAAGATTTAAAACAGAATGGTTACTATAAAACCTTAGTAACTAATACCATCTCAAAACTTAAAAATCGCGAAGTAGAAACTAATACAGAAACGAAAGAGGAGCAAGCATTTTTTACAATACCTTATGTCAAGGGGATTTCTGAAAAGACTAGAAGGATAACCAAAAACTATAATATCAAAACAGCCTTCAAATCCGGAAATACGCTTAGAAGCTTTCTTACAACCCCCGTAATGAAAACACAAAAAATTGTATCTATCAAATCCCTTGCGAGTGTGGCGAGTCGTACATTGTAGAAACAAAGGGACCTCTTCCCGTACGAGTTAAAGAACATCTGAAACATATTCAAAGAGGTGAAACTTCGAGATCAGGTATAGCGGATCATGTATGGACCAACCAACATAATGTACAGTGGTCCGAAGCCAAGTTTTTGGAAACGGAACAATACTGGAGAAAACTAAAATTCAAAGAAGCAACTTTCACGAATTAAAATACCCATATATTTAGTAAACCAAGTATAGATATCCAATGCCTAGCATCTGGTAGCCTTGTCCAAAACCAACAGCTCAAACTTCATTGCACACGGATAGTATTTAAGACAGTAATATAATTTAGTTTAAACTTGAAAACGGTTAGAGATACTAACTAAACGAAACGTTGCGTTAGGTAACAAAATAAAGACAATGGAAGTCCAAGAAGCTTTTTTTTGATATTACTTCATTGTCTATCACCTTTAAACCAAATATAGGGTATTTATTTTCCAGATAAATTACATATAAACAGATATTTAGTGGAAAGCATTTCATTTTAAATTATTGACCGATCGGTCAATAAAAATATAAGATAGTGGAGGCTTGGCCTGATCACCTGACTATGACATGTAGGATTAATATTTACATATTTGAAACTTAATAAACTATAGGTAAAATGTTTTTCTTGAAGTGTCTACTTTTAATTAATTATCTATATAAAACAAAAAGTGTTTACCAGATTATATTTTATTAGATAAAAGTTTTTAATGTAGGATTTTATCTAAATTAAAACTCCATTTTACATTTTATGTGGGATGTCATGTCATTAATAAATAAAACACTTTCTTTACAGGTTGATTTATGAGCGGCCTTTGTTATAATATTGTCTATGGAGTAAACTTTGCTTAATCAGAAAATTAAAGAAGCACGTGGATGTTAAAAAGGTGAGTATTTTAATTTACGTAATAAAGAAAACATCACACCTACATCAATATTATGCAATAATAAGAATAGTAGTATGGAAATTCTGAAACCTTAGGTTATTGACGTCATTAATTGTTTGGCACGCCATAACAAGGAAAAATTTATTGTCAAAGGAGGCGATGTATTTTTAATTGATATGAATTTACTGAAAAAATTATAACCACTTGAAATTTAAAATTGAATCATATATTTTTTGTCTAGTGCATCAGTCTAGGAAATGTTTCAAATATTTTTAGCTTATTTATAAAATCATAAAAAAGAAAATAAAAAAAAAATTACAACACAACAAAACACAGTTTTTTTATTAACTAAAATAAATCATCTCCGTAAGGATCATCATCATTAGATTTATCCAAGTTAATAACAAGGGAAAGTGTATCTGAAGCATCGATAAATCTTTCCGTTTACACAGTATTTATAATTTTAATAATGTCACTATTCTCCAGATCTGATTTTTCATTGCAAATGGTAAAACCGGAGTTTGTGTTTTTCTTACTATGCAATTAGTAATATTTTTGGGCAACTTGTATTTGAATTTTTTACAATTAGCTTAGCGTTATCTACGATAATAAGCGACGGTTTTTCAAAGTTTGGTAACAATTTTTCTTCAAACCATTTTTCAAAGTTTTCACTATTCAACGAATATGAAACTTGGATTATTCACAAATCCATTTTCTGAACCAGCATGTAGAATAATATACAGTGTGTTTACGTAAGTTGGCGGCATATGGGAAACTTTTTTATTAATAATTTTACGAAAAAAAGTTATTTTTCATAAAAAGTTCTGCATGGTCCAAAACCCAAAATGCAACCATAAAATATCGAAATTTTCCAGTCATATACGAGGTTTGTCAAAAAACGTAAATTTTTCCCAACACTGTAAAAAATAGGTTGAATTTTACATGATAGTTCCTTAAAAAATATAAAAATATAAATTAATTTTACACATACTTTCATGTGGTAGATAAGGATACATTAATATTTTTGTAATATTAAATTTTGTTTTAATTTTACAATAAAACAAGATATTTTTAATACGCAGTGATGAATAAACAACTTCATATAAGTAAATTTCAGGAAAGTTATGGAAAATTAAGACATAACATTTAAACATTCTTGGGAAAAATTCGCATTTTTTGACAAACCTCGTATATGATTGGAAAATTTTGATATTTGATGGTTGCATTTTAGGTTTTAGACCATGCAGAGCTTTTTATGAAGAAACACCTTTTTCGTAAAATGAATAATAAAAAAGTTTTCCATATGGTGCAAACTTGCGGAGACATACTGTATATATTATACAGTGTGTGTATAAAGTCTGGAAACGGCTTAATAACATCACAATTTACTGGCCGATTTAAACCAAATTTGGTACAGTTGTGTAAGAGGATCTAACGCACCGAATGACGATATTGGCGTTGTTGTCAGCTTTTTAGTTTGTCTGGAATTCGAACGAATTTTATATTTTTAAATATAACACCCAGTATATTTTTACATTTTTAAATTCCACATAAAATTATAATTATTTTTTATAAAATGCATTATTAGTCTATACTTCATAGTTTCCGAAATATTGACTCTCGAAAAGTGACATTTTTGAACTTTGACAGCTTATAACTTTCTAACAGTACGTCTTAGAGCAAAACGGCTTACATGTCCCCATCTTCAATTTTTATTATCTTCCCAAAAAAATCAACTTCCGGTTAAACCGGATGTAACTCGAAAGCAGGAAATATAGTTGTTCCGGTTTAACTGGAAGTTAATTTTTTTGGGAAGATAATAAAAATTTAAGATAGGGACATGTAAGCCGTTTTGCTCTAAGACGTACTGTTAGAAAGTTATAAGCTGTCAAAGTTCAAAAATGTCACTTTTCGAGAGTCAATATCTCGGAAACTATGAAGTATAGACTAATAATGCATTTTATAAAAAATAATTATAATTTTATGTGGAATTTAAAAATGTAAAAATATACTGGGTGTTATATTTAAAAATATAAAATTCGTTCGAATTCCAGACAAACTAAAAAGCTGGCAACAACGCCAATATCGTCATTCGGTGCGTTCGATCCTCTTACACAACTGTACCAAATTTGGTTTAAATCGGCCAGTAAATTGTGATGTTATTAAGCCCTTTCCAGACTTTATACACACACTGTATTTATAAAAACACTGGCATATATTCTTCTTATTTTTTCTTGTTTTCACAATTCCTGCTTTATTATATCTACTAACCTCGTAAACTGCGTTAAAGGGTAAAAGAGTCTTTCCGGCATTACTTTCTCTTTGAAAATAATCAAGTAATTTTAAAATTAATGCTTGTTCTTTTTTAGAATACAGTGACATTTTTAAAATAATGTTGATTAAAAATTTCACTGTCAAAAATGACAATAAAACTATTTTGACTGGTAAAATTATACGACATTCATCAGTGATGCAAATTTACTATCTCACCTCGTTCAGGAATGTTAGAAAGATAAGCACTAGTCGTGACGTAACGGTCAGCGGTCATTGAACTGACTTTAGTTGAAACAAAATTAGTACTTAGCTAGGGCTCCCCCTAAGTTTTTAGAAACCCGACGTCTATGACTGCATCTATATATTTACAGTTACACGATGGCAACGTCATTAAATATAACGTCATCTCCAGTACCACTGCCAAGTCTGTACGAGTACTATACCGATGGTGGTATTAACTCAGGACTTAACTCAGATCAGAGTTATTTCACACTAAACGGAAAAAATAGGTTGAATTTTACATGATATTTTCTTAAAAAATATAAAAATATAAATTAATTTTACACATACTTTCATGTGGTAGATAAGGATACATTAATGTTTTTGTAATATTAAATTTTGTTTTAATTTTGTTGTTGTGCGGTTTTACAATAAAACAAGATATTTTTAATACGCAGTGATGAATAAACAACTTCATATAAGTAGATTTCAGGAAAGTTATGGAAAATTAAGACATAACATTTAAACATTCTTGGGAAAAATTCACATTTTTTGACAAACCTCGTACATGATTGGAAAATTTTGATATTTGATGGTTGCATTTTAGGTTTTAGACCATGCAGAGCTTTTTATGAAGAAACACTTTTTTTCCTAAAATGAATAATAAAAAAGTTTTCCATATGGTGCAAACTTGCGGAGACATACTGTATATATTATACAGTGTGTGTATAAAGTCTGGAAACGGCTTAATAACATCAGAATTTACTGGCCGATTTAAACCAAATTTGGTACAGTTGTGTAAGAGGATCTAACGCACCGAATGACGATATTGGCGTTGTTGTCAGCTTTTTAGTTTGTCTGGAATTCGAACGAATTTTATATTTTTAAATATAACACCCAGTATATTTTTACATTTTTAAATTTTACATAAAATTATAATTATTTTTTATTAAATGCATTATTAGTCTATACTTCATAGTTTCCGAGATATTGACTCTCGAAAAGTGACATTTTTGAACTTTGACAGCTTATAACTTTCTAACAGTACGTCTTAGAGCAAAACGGCTTACATGTCCCTATCTTCAATTTTTATTATCTTCCCAAAAAAATCAACTTCCGGTTAAACCGGATGTAACTCGAAAGCAGGAAATATAGTTTGTTGTAAAACTATGAAGTATAGACTAACAATGCATTTTATAAAAAATAATTATAATTTTATGTGGAATTTAAAAATGTAAAAATATACTGGATGTTATATTTAAAAATATAAAATTCGTTCGAATTCCAGACAAACTAAAAAGCTGGCAACAACGCCAATATCGTCATTCGGTGCGTTAGATCCTCTTACACAATTGTACCAAATTTGGTTTAAATCGGCCAGTAAATTGTGATGTTATTAAGCCGTTTCCAGACTTTATACACACACTGTATTTATAAAAACACTGGCATATATTCTTCTTATTTTTTACTTGTTTTCACAATTCCTGCTTTATTATATCTACTAACCTCGTAAACTGCGTTAAAGGGTAAAATAGTCTTTCCGGCATCACCTTCTCTTTGAAAATAATCAAGTAATTTTAAAATTAATGCTTGTTCTTTTTTAGAATACAGTGACATCTTTAAAATAATGTTGATTAAAAATTTCACTGTCAAAAATGACAATAAAACTATTTTGACTGGTAAAATTATACGACATTCATCAGTGATGCAAATTTACTATCTCACCTCGTTCAGGAATGTTAGAAAGATAAGCACTAGTCGTGACGTAACGGTCAGCGGTCATTGAACTGACTTTAGTTGAAACAAAATTAGTACTTAGCTAGGGCTCCCCCTAAGTTTTTAGAAACCCGACGTCTATGACTGCATCTATATATTTACAGTTACACGATGGCAACGTCATTAAATATAACGTCATCTCCAGTACCACTGCCAAGTCTGTACGAGTACTATACCGATGGTGGTATTAACTCAGGACTTAACTCAGATCAGAGTTATTTCACACTAAACGGAAAAAATATAACGCTGTATTCGGGAGCAATGCACTACTTTAGGACTCCGAAACAGCTTTGGAGAGATAGGCTTAGGAAAATGAGGGCAGCTGGGTTGAATGCTGTAGAAACGGTCGTACCGTGGAACTTGCACGAATCCATTCCTGGTAAGTTTACCATAATAATTACACTGAGAAAACGATTTATTTGCATTTAATAAAATCTCTTTGCCGTTAACAAATTCCATGTTTAAATATCAGCAAACAAATATTACTGTATTCCTAAGAAGTAATTTCTTATAAATAGGTAAATAAATATTTTTTTAATAATAACGAATATTTTTTTCCCGCCTTATAATAAAGTTACGAGTTATCAATACAATTAATAAGTTGTATTAATTGTTAAGATATATTAGTTTGTTGTTATAATCCTAACATTTAACTGGACCTAATATTTGTTGATTGCTAACTACAATATTTTTCAAGTAAATATCATCAATTAATAATAACTTGGCACCACTTGATAATAAAGAAATTTATAGTTAACTGTAAACTTTTTATATAATGCCTACTAAATATTTTTTGATTATTAAGAAATATTTATTTAAATTAAAAATACTACTTTGACTATAAAATGATGCGACATAATGCTTACTAAATATTTTTTAATTATTAAGAAATATTTATTTAAATTAAAACCACTACTTTAACTATAAAATAACGCGATATAATGATTACTAAATATTTTTTGACCGTAAAGAAATATTTATTTAAATTAAAAATACTAATTTAACAGTAAAATGAGGCGATACTATCGATTAAATTATATACCGTAGTTTTAGTGCGGTGGCACATAACAGCAAAATTTAAGGGAATTGACGGTAAATCTTATCACTCGCATTTTATTGTCTCCCGGATTCCGGATTTGTTCCAGAAAAATTTTCCTCCTCTTTCTCGGAAAATATTATTTTTGGTCAATTCCCTTAAACTTATCTTGGAAGTGACAATATTTGAGCATTAAGACCTTTAATTTCACTAGGTATATTATACAGCCGTCTGAAATAAAGAAAATTATATTATGTACTTTTTAAACCTGAAATAATAAATTAAACTAAAAATATTATCTATTTCTTGACTAAAAATTAATATTCTGATTGCCATCAAATGTAATACTTTAGGTGGGAAGGCGGGGATTTTGTAAATAAAACAAACTTATTTTCAGAAATGTTTTATTAAAAGTAATTTGCAAATATAGCTTAGCTTTAAATGCAACAAATGCATAGGGTTTAATCAGTCAGTCGAAATCGTACGCATGCTCATTTGATACATTAAATAAGTATGTGAGCAGACGACCAACTCCGAACTGATTGTCAAAATCATTGGCATAAAAGAAGTCGAAAATATAACTAACTACAAACCTTTTTCGTTAAATAAAAGCTTGAAAAGAAACTTTTTTTTGTATAGATACAAAATTTTAAAGAACTCTAATTACGTTTAACAGTTTAACAAAAGAGTTAAGGGGTTCACAATAATTAGTAAGTTATAAGTATAAGAATTATTACTAAGTTATATAATATAAGAATTGTTGACAACTTTAATATTTAGGCAATTTTAAACATATAATAAGCAATAACTTAATTCCTTAGTTATAAACAAAATATAATTAACATGCATTGAAACCATTTTATGTAAAACATCGGCCAGTTTTCATTAAATTTTGCTAATTAAATATTAAAAACGTAATTTGCAAGGAAGGTAATGATTTATTAATAGTTAAGAAATAAATGTTAATAAAAAGAAATCAGTTACCTACCTAGACTTACTTTTGCCCTGTTTGCATAAAATATCAAACTAGAATTTATGGTATATTTTTCTAATATAGAATAGGTATAGGTAATAAATAGGTTAGTATAAAAATAATAGATGTATATTTTATATGGTACCTGCAAAATCAGACTCATATGACTCAAGCCCTGCATCATACAGAATTGTTTTCAGTTCGTCGGCCGCGGCCATTCCTAGTGTAAAAACAGGTTTGAAATATCAACGAAAACAATATAATAGGTTTATTTAGAAAACACTAATGTTTTCTTCATATAGTTTAATATGGAGTTCCACCTAGTAAAGGCAGAATCTATTCAATATAGGTATATCTACTTTTTATTACATATTTTAAAGCTAAGTATAAATATAATAATTTTTGTCTACCTTCTTTTATTATCACCGAATTATAATACCTATAAAATAAATCACTGCACGGCAGCACTACGCAGGCATAACTTGCAGATTGATCGGAGAACTCGGACGAACAGAAACGAAAATACAAACTGGTGACGCATTAGCAAGGTGGTGGGGCAGACAGATCGGTATCTTGTCTAGCGTCGCGTTAACGGTAATTCGTTCGGCGCTGTTAATATAAAATAATATCGTAACTGCTAAAACCGTTAAGTTAATGTTAAGCGCTGGTATTAATATGCAACATCGGATTTAATTATTAAACATATTTCTTAACTATTAAAATAAATATGGTTAACAAACAGATTGTTTAATAATAACAAATAGATATCTTCATATTCAAGCGGCCCTATTAGGTAATAATTTGATCACTTTATTCCAAAGAAAACTTACCCAAATAAATCCGTTTGTTAGCTGTAAACATACTTTTCGCTCAGTGTACCCTTTTGACTAAATTATGTTTTTGACCGTACCACATGTAGAAGAAAAAAAATAAAATTTTCTACTGATTCAGTATTTAAATTTTTGAATTTTTTTTTACTGTATTGATATGATTATTACCAATGATCTGCTAGCTATAGATGAAGCAATAACAAATGAATCTATTAACAAAATCGTATCCCATTCTGAAGTAACTCCTGCTCCCAATTGCGCCCCTCCACTTTGTTTGCCAAACGTATGCTCTTAAAAGTAGGTATTAACACAATAATGGTAGTAATAATACTAAACGTCTTTTATTGAGAACAAAAAATCTACAATTTCAAAAATAGAAATAATATTTCATAATACCCATAAACATATTCATCCCTAAAGCCATAAATCTATAGGTTTTACCTTTTTGCAGAAGAGAAAAATATGACGTTATGTGGTAAATTTAAACCTTTGTCTAAAACACATTGACTTTTCCCTTAAAAATTATGCAGTTTGGCAACGTAAAAGAGGCCGCGTTCCTATTCGTCAGACGTTTTTCATTCATAATTTCATTGACGTTTGGTCCACAGAGAAATAAAGGGTTTAGTTTGGTCGTTTTTAGAAAGTTTGTTTGAAATTTGTTTCGGTTTATCGGTATTGTGTAATAATTGTTGTGTCTTAAGGTTGAATTCTCAACGTCATTCAATCTATTGCCAACCAATAACCTATTTCGCGTTGATTTTTTGAGTTTATTATTTTAATAAGTAACATTTAAAGAAAATCAATATCGTCGGTACATTATTTAGGTAGTATCTGATATATTACAAAAATATCAATTTATTTCATTGCTAATTTTGGGAGAATTGTATAGTGAAAGAATAATGAGTGACAATGACATAATAATCTAAAAAAAAATCTTACCCGATATTTTTCGCTATACAATTCTCCTAAAATAAGTTATAAAATTCCTCGATATTTATTAAATATGTCAATTATTACCTATAGAATATCAAGTCGATACTGATTTTCTTTAAATTTTGTATAAAAGCTAGAAAACATAAATAAATCTACGCAAAATAGGTTATAGGCTGGCAAGCATGTTGATACTCCCACCTTAAGTGTTTTGTGATATTTTTTTGATGACTAATTAAGATGGGTCACAGGTGTGAATTGTTCAAGAATGCGGAATATAATAATTCTGCAGTTACTTTTCATAGGTGAGTACATAAAAAAGTGGGTTATTTGTTGGTTGGGATTAACTATTCGTAGGCGTAGGTAGGTGGCAAAAATAATTAATAGCTACTACATTTTTGGCATAAAATTATAATATTTAACGTATAAATGTAAAAAATTATTGATTGCATGCAAACATTTTTCGCAACTTAATTTTTAAATAATTTTACATAAACAATTTCAATTTCCAAATTCTCTCCATGGCCATGTCTCTTTTCTGCATGTGTAAAATAATCTATGAAATATATTTTTATTATAAGCATTCCTGCAAATCCTTTACTTGGATATATAAGTTAATTCCTGTAATAAACTATAGGTACTTAGTTACTTGAAAATAAAGATATACTAATATACGATTATTATTATTTTTATATGCTGGTTTTATTTCGATGCGTTACTTTTATAGGAATATGTAACCGTAATGGTAGTGTGTAAATATTAATTTTATAGCTTTTAATATTAGACCAACATTTTTACCAAATCACCGTGTTGGTTGAAAACATAACCTCTAATTTTTAATAGATTGATTATTTACAGGAATGCTAATACACTTACTTACCATTATTTTAAGATTGTTTTTCTGCATAAAAATAATAAATTACCAGTCAAACATTTTCGATTTTAAAAATAATTTTACAACAAAAAAAAGTTCATAATGACAAGTGACAGGGAAACCAGTAACCAGGCTTCTAATGCCAATGAGCATTTTGACACTTGAATGATCACATTTACATTTCAGAAAACCGCGGCGTACAAGCTCTTGGGCCTCTTATATTTTCCTATATACTTTGAACACGTATTAATAAGTTCAAATCACTTTGTTTTGACCGACCAAGTAGTCTCTTTGGTCGTTTCATCCAAAAAGCCGATTTGGAGGTAAAAAATAGACTATTTTATACCTAAATAGGTCATTTTCTCCAAATTAGAGGTCGCCAAGGCTTTAAATGTTTGTTGGGAAATGCAGCTATTTAGAGCAAAATAATAATTTACTCAATGGTAAAGCAGAAAACATCAGAAATTGAGGAGGATGATGTTAAAATACAAAGGGCAAACTTTTGTTTATAGCTATTGAAAGGGTAAATAAAATAGCTATAGGGAATTTTCACGCAATGTTTGTTTTACCAACGAATGCTCTTTCACATTAAACAATCAACCAAAATGTTCAAAAATTGTAGAAATGGAGTACTGAAAATTAACACAAGTTTGTACACAATGACTCAATACCCTCAAACGGTGCGGGCATATTTTGACAAAAGTTATTGGATTATTGAAACGAAATTTGGGAAAAGAAAATTTTTTGGAACTTTTACAAAATCAAATTGTACTTGCATTAAAAGAAGGTGCTTCCCAGAATAAAGATATTTGCTTTTAAATGAACGGTTGTCCTACGTACAAAGTACAAAAAGTAGGGAAGATACTTTGCAAAACGTTTTCAATGGACGCACAATTGAATTGAACTACACCATAAATTCACTAGCTAGGTCTCCCGACATTTTTCTGTGTCGTTACAATAAAAGTGTTATAAAATGTGGGTTATCAAAATTTGTTAGAATTAAAGATTGCAATTTCGAGGGTATGCAATCGAAGCCCTGCGAATCAACAAAATGATGTAAGAACTGAATTATATGAGCGTTTAGAATATTGATCGGCAGTAAACGGAGGACGGCTTGAGTATCTGATTAAAAAACATTAAGATTCGATTTAAATTGGCTGTCTTAATAGGTATTTTTTTAAAAGTGTTGTTTTAACTTGTCTCTAAATGTTGAAATACATTAAGTTCTCATTATATTGTTTTATTAGGTTCTTGCGTTGATTAAATTAATGCAATCATTATTTTGTCTTAAATACTGTAAAACATGTTAAAAGTAATCAAAAATTAAACGTCTAATAAAATTTGACATTGTACTAATTATTACTGGTGGTTTAATTAAATTATTTTTCTACGCCGTATTTGATTTTTAAGTATGTTAAGAAAAGTTTGTTGAGTATGTTTACATGTTATGTAACTTTTATAACACTTCCGTTTTTTATAGCCGGTAGCTATACTACTGGAAAACGCCAGCCTATTGACGAAAAATTATTAACATCAATCCGCACGTTTTTAATAATTTTGGAAAAAACTAAAATATTTTAACGGCTAAACTATGAACGACGCAATTTCGAATATAACTAAGTAGTCTGCTAGCACACGTTGTAAACGCAATTTTCTCACACCCTGTATAATAGTTTTGTCAGCTTCATTTAAATTAATATTTTGATTTATTATATAATACAGTCACCAGTAAAGTCCGCATCATATGGGATTTTTTTAAATTAATGACTATTCGAAATTTGACTTTGGCATCAAGTTCTGCTTCGATCAAGATAAAAATTAACCAACAAAATAGTAGTCACCTGATTCGCATTATCTGTCAAATTTTCATTTTTTCCAAAAAATAATTCAAAAGTGGGGTTATTTCTGAAAATACCTAAAAAAGTTATTAGACAAAGTATTTTTAAATGCAGTTTCTAGCCCACATGCAAAATTTCAGCTGAATAAGATAATTTTGATATTTTACCTATATTTTGTAAATTGCACCACTTTTGCACAATAAGACTCAACGCAACCTACATAAAACTTTACACCTTAACATTAAGACAAAAAAGAACACAGTATCATCAGTAAAGTGTTCATTAAGTGGAAAATAAATTTTAGTTTATCTTAACGTAAAGTTTATCTATTTTCAATGATTTAATTTAAAACCCCTTTACTTTAGTTTTTATTTTTTAACTTTCAGACACAAACTACGTTTTCAAAAATACTTATTTTATGAAGTTACATTATACAGGGTCAAAAACAAATAAACTGTGCATTACCTGCGACCAAATTTTAATAGACCAATTTTGATTTTGCAGAAAAACACACATTTAATATGGGCGCTACTTTAAAGGAAATGTATCTGAAATAAAGCATTGTCAAAACTAAGAAGTTTTATGTAGGTTGCGTTGAAAAAAAAATAAAATTATCTTATGCAGCTGAAATTTTGCATGTGGGCTAGAAACTGCATTTAAAAAAACTTTTTCCAGTAACTTTTTTCGATACTTTCAGAATTAACCCCACTTTTGAATTATTTTTTGGAAAAAATTAAAATTTGACATATAATGCGAATCACGTGACTACTATTTTTCTGGTTAATTTTCATCCCGATCGAAGCAGAACTTGATGCCAAAGTCAAATTTAGAATAAAGCTATTAATAAAAAAAAATTCCATATGATGCCGACTTTACTGGTGACACTGTATATATTTCAAATAGAAATTGGAATAATTACGATGAAATTGAAATTTTATTTTTAAGGGAAATTTGACTTTGGTAAAGGCAATACCGATATGGAAGACTTTTTAGACATAGAGGCTTTTTTGAAAACGGCCCAGGAAGAAGATCTCTTAACAATTTTAAGACCGGGGCCTTACATATGCGCAGAATGGGAGTTTGGCGGATTTCCAAGTTGGTTACTAAGAGAAAAAGATATTAAATTTAGATCATCTGATCCAAAGTATATGGGTCCTGTCAAAAGGTAAATATATATAAAATAACTTTGCGGTTAGGGTTGAAAAGGCTTGATACAAAATAGTTGTATATAATTTATACAGGGTGAAGAGATAAAAAGACGGTTAAATAGGAATAGTTCTAGGTTAATATGTTAGCAGTTTAATGGTGCTAGCAAATCGATTATGATTCTTTTGGTTTGTGAAATATTTTGATTAAACTAAAATGTTACATTTCCTTAGATCGCTTGTAACTATGTTATTTCCCAATACTTTTTAAATCTATAAGCACATTTTGTAGAAACGGTTTACATAGAACATGCCTTCCTGGTAATATTTTAGTTAAAACGTTTTGGTTTTCTAGAACCATAATCAATTTTCATTTTCTTATGACCGCCATGTTGGATTTTTTATTTATTGAAAAGAACTTAATTTTTCCTATACTTACTATGTAAAAAGTTGCTATGAAAATGTGCTTATAGATTTAAAAAGTATTGAGAAATAACATAGTTACAAGCGATCTAAGGAAATGTAATATTTTAGTTTATTCAAAATATTTTACAAACCAAAAGAACCAGAATTAATCCGCAAGCACCAATAAACTTCAAACATAATTGCTTAAAACTTTTCATATTTAACAGTATTTCTATCTTTTATATTTTCCGAGATCGCAATACTATTAGCACCAATTTCGGGCATAATGTACGTATGTTTAAAATTTTCCTTTTAGGAGAATTCACCGCCTACTATTATCTTGGCTTTTGGCATTTAGTTAATTCCAAAGCCTCATTAATCAATATTCTAGGCATAAAAATCATTTTAAATGGTAACATTCATTTCTTTGTAAAGCAATAAAACTATTTGAAAATAACTCATAAACGAATACAGATATAAAAACGCGGTTTTTGCAAAAATGTTGGCAAAACATACCTTTCCGTTAATTTTTTGATAGAAAATTAAGAATTACTGAATCTTTTATACATAGCGCCCTCATAGCTACTTTTTCATTAGGCATGCTAATTTTCTTTTTAACAAGTCCAAATTAATTGAAGTTGCATAAAAAATGTGAAAGATACACAATACTTTCAGCAATAACTTATTTACCAACTTCCCCCACCCATATTATAAACGCGGTTTTTGCCAAAATGTAGGTAAAACATACCGTTTCGTTAATTTTTTCAAAGAAAATTAAGAAATACTGAAACTTTTATACATAGCGCCCTCATAGTTTTTTTTTTCATTAGGCATGCTAATTTTCTTTTCAACAAGTCCAAATTAATTAAAATTACATAAAAAATGTGAAAGATACACAATACTTTCAGCAATAACTTATTTACCAGCTTCCCCCACCCATATTCAAAATGCGGTTTTTGCCAAAATGTAGGTAAAACATACCGTTTCGTTAATTTTTTCAAAGAAAATTAAGAAATACTGAAACTTTTATACATAGCGCCCTTATAGCTACTTTTTCATTAGGCATGCTAATTTTCTGTTTAACAAGTCCAAATTAATTGAAATTGCATAAAAAATGTAAAAGATACACAATACTTTCAGCAATAACTTATTTACCAGCTTCCCCCACCCATATTATAAACGCGGTTTTTGCCAAAATGTAGGTAAAACATACCGTTCCGTTAATTTTTTAAAAGAAAATTAAGAAATACTGAAACTTTTATACATAGCGCCCTCATAGATACGTTTTCATAAGGCCTGCTAATTTTCTTTTTAACAAGTCCAAATTAATTAAAATTGCATAAAAAATGTGATAGATACACAATACTTCCAGCAATAACTTATTTACCAGCTTCCCCCACCCATATTAAAAATGCGATTTTTGCCAAAACGTTGGTAAAACATATCGTTCCGTTAATTTTTTAAAAGAAAATTAAGAAATACTGAAACTTTTATACATAGCGCCCTCATAGCTACTTTTTCATTAGGCATGCTAGTTTTCTTTTCAACAAGTCCAAATTAATTAAAATTACATAAAAAATGTGAAAGATACACAATACTTTCAGCAATAACTTATTTACCAGCTTCCCCCACCCATATTAAAAATGCGATTTTTGCCAAAACGTTGGTAAAACATATCGTTCCGTTAATTTTTTAAAAGAAAATTAAGAAATACTGAAACTTTTATACATAGCGCCCTCATAGCTACTTTTTCATTAGGCATGCTAATTTTCTTTTCAACAAGTCCAAATTAATTAAAATTACATAAAAAATGTAAAAGATACACAATACTTGCAGTAATAACTTATTTACCAGCTTCCTCCACCCATATTAAATTAAAATTTTATATACAAACTGCCGCAAGAATGGATGGATAGAAAGTGTTTCATTCCTAATATCAATTTACTTAATGGGGGGGGGGGGGCCATTTTTAAAATAATAATAATAATAATAAAAGGTCTTTATTTTTAACTCGGCGAATTTCAGCAGAGCTGCTTTTAACCGAGCATACAAAATTTTACAAATATAACAAAATAAGTTACAATTCATGTTGGATATAATATTTATAATACATTCAATGTTATTCATACTAAAATGAAATGTTAAATAACAAAAACCATCAAGCATCCATAGTGATCTATCTCAAAAGTAGCCAAAACCTGGGTTATTTAATACCACAGAGCAGAGGAACAGAAAAAAACAAAAAAAAAAAAAAGCCGGGATAAATAATCAGCATTTTTGAAGCAAAATATTTTTATAGGTAGTTCTAAAGGAAAACTTAGACTTATTTAAGAGGTCAGAATCAATAATTTCATTAAGGAGTTTGGCAGATGTATAGCTAAACGATTGTTTAAACAAACTTGTACGATGCTTGGGTATTTGAAAACGGCCCTTAAACCTGGTATCGCGTTGATGCAAAGAACTTCGAAGGACCAGCCTTTCGCGCAAATATCTAGGAGATCCACTTTTTAGCAGCCTATGCAGAAAGCACCCTAAATGCAGTTTTTCACGGTCTTTAATTCTTAACCACCGTAGTTCTTTTATTTTTGGACTGACATGATCCCTGACTCTTAAACCAAAAATGAATCTAACACAAGCATTTTGTATTTTTTGCAATTTATATTTTGTACAATTATCCAGACATGGGCCATAAACAAAATTGCAGTAGTTGCAGTGAGAAAGTACTAAAGACTCACATAGCTGTTTTTTTAGATCTACATTAAGTATGTGTCGATTTTTATATAGATTACGCAGCGAACAGTACGCCCTCTGAGTCACGCTTGAGACTTGACTTCTAAATCTTAATTTGCTATCGAATATGATACCCAAGTTTTTGTACTCATTGACAGCTGGAATTTTTTCTTGTGCCATCTCTAAAGTAATATTACTCCCAGCCCAATCCTTATTCTTTCCAAAAAACATAACAGCTGATTTTTTAGGATTGATTTTAAGTCCGTTGTTAGTAGAATAAGTGTAAATAGAATTTAAACAATTGTTTATATTTTGTTCTATCTGTAAAGCATTTAGCTGATCAAAATCTGTAAGAAAGGTACTGTCATCGGCATACTGCTTTAGTCTGCCGCCAGCTATGTGAGTGTGCATGTCCATGGTAAAAATAACAAACAGCAACGGCCCCAAAATGGACCCCTGCGGTACTCCCCTGTCCAGAGCAAGACGTTGTGACTGCGATTAACGACGACATATTGTGACCTACCAACAAGATAATCCTTTAATAGTTTAATTATACCTTCCGAAAACCCATAATAATGAAGTTTGGCACACAACAAAAGATGATCCAAAGTGTCAAAAGCCTTACTATAATCAAGAAGAACCAAGGCTGAGGTTTCCCCTCTATCTGCAGCCCCCAAAATATCATCCAAAGTATTCAGCAAAGCAGTCGCAGTGCTAAATCCCTTACGGAACCCCGATTGACCTTCAAAGAAAAGGTTGGCCTCATTTAAATAATTAACAACTTGTTTATAAACAATTTTTTCAAATAGTTTCGAAACCACGCTTAAAAGACTGATTGGTCGCATTTCGGAGTAATCTTTAGGACTGCACACTTTGGGCAAAGGCAACACAATGGCCGTTTTCCAGGCGACGGGAAATTTACTATTCTCTATAATCTTATTAAATATGTGAGTTAGAAATGGAATAACTATAGGACAACAAAGTTTAATCATTTGCAAAGTAAGCTGATCACATCCTGCTGCATTAGACTTTACCTGGGAAAGCGCCCATATAATATCATTGTCATTTACCGCAGATAGATGGAACGCGCTCGGTGTTACTCTGTTATCTAAATAAAATTTAATAGTGTTGGGGTTTACGACTGGACACACTTTACGGACATCACACATCATTTTCTATTTTGTCCCGTCAGTTACGCCCTCTAGCAGCAAAGTTACAAAAAACTAAATTACAATTATTATTTGAGTAACATAAGTAATAATAATATAGCTTATCTCTTTATTAAAAATAACAATAATAAATATTTGTACATATTTAGAGCAAAAATATCTAAAAATTTTTTAGTAAAAATTGCAAACAGACTTTTACAAATTAAAATATAGATATAATGGCATAAATGGATTTTTACTGGGAGGTAGCTACAACTTCCGAGATTAAAATAATGGCATCTTTTATATTAGTAAAATCTCCTTGAATACATTCTTTATACTGTATAGGGGCTAGGCCCATCAGAAATTATCCCTAAATGATTGATTTTTGTCCCTAACCCTACCTGGATCTAAAACATTAGGGATTATTACAACATTTTCTTTTAGATATTTTAATGCACTGTTACCTATTCTGGCAGCACTTCAATTCATAAACGGTGGTTCAATCATCAGTTTTCAAATCGAAAACGAATACGGCAGTACTGCTTCAGATACTTTCGAACCTGATCAGATATATTTGCAAGAACTTAGACAACTTTTTCTGGATAATAACATAACTACCTTATTAACATCTTGCGATACAGTGAAACATGGTACAAGGGGTACATTATTGGATTATTTATTATACACTGCAAATTTTGGCTGTAAGTAGTTTTAAAAGTCTTGATTTAAAAATTTTTAATCAGGTTATTTTTTTTTTTAAATTTTAGTAGTAACAAAAAAATAACTAACTCCACAAGTTTTCCTGTTTAACTTATACACGTAAATAAAGTGATATTTTTGTTTTGCCCATCAGTTGGTGAAGAAAGAAACTTACAGTTTTGGAAACAAAAGTGCAGTAAACAAACATTACATTAGAATCTCTAACTAAACAGATAATAAATTATTTTAGTTTTGTCGTTTTTAAATAACCATTAAACATGCTGCACTGCTCGAGTAGAACATAAACAACAGCGATGATGGCCTCTAAATATTATTTTACAGGTTCATTGAACTCCAAATCGCAATTTTTATAATAAAAATCAGTTTTCGACACTTGAATAAATTTGTTTACCCTTGCAAAGCTTTGTTTGCTAACAAAGATCTACACTTTATCAATTTCAAATCAAAAAGTCTTTATTTCATATTAATAAAACATAATTCAAATAAATAAAATGAAATAAAAAATAAATAAAAAAATAAATATCGGGCTTTTTCCAATATTGTTGCTCATATTATTATACAACCACCTCGGAAATAGTAACGTTCTTTTTCAGCTGATCCAGAACTATCTTTCGCTGCTCTTCAATCATTTCAGCCCGATCGCCCCAAAATGGCCATGGAGTACTACCCTGGATGGTTCGACCATTGGGGTGAGACTCATCACACGCGCTTAGGTGAAGATTTGATAAACAATTTGACAATTATTTTGACGTATCCAGGGTCTTTTAATATTTATATGTTCCTTGGAGGTACTAACTTTGGATTCATGAACGGGGCTAGCTTGGAAAACAACTTGACTGATAATAGTGGATTTCAACCAGGTAAAACAGTACAAGTAAATAAAAATTAAAATGTAAAAACACCAACAAGATATTCCCTATTCTTTCGCCACCTGCATCCAGTTTCAATGGCAAGGCTCTAGATCATCGATTCATCTTGTTGGTGTTCGACCTCTATTTTCGACATATAGCCGCATCGCGTCCTTAGTATTTTATGTATATTCTTGCATATATATACAGTATGTTTCACGGTGACCATCCGTTAGAATATTTCGGAAAGTAAAGTGATTTGAATTCTGCAAATGTTGATAATGGGGATTTCGCAGATGCTCTCTTTAAATAAAATGACAGGGAGTTATCACAAACTTGCTTATTTTAAATAGAACACCGTGCATGTATAATATATTTTTTGTGTTTCTTTCTTTATTTCCAATAAAATTTATTAAACATTTTTTGTCCTCTATCCACTTCTGATTCTTTTTCTCAAATTTTGCATTTTCTATCTGTCCAGATAGGGTATCCCTATGTCCCTATACCTAACTACAATACTTTTAAACTTATTTACGTTTATCGCAAAATCCTCCAAGTATCAAACATTGGTTATTGATTTTTGGCATGAAGGCCATAATAAATAAAGTAATAATTGCAGCTGACAATGACACGCGTCTGTAGAAACGTATTATTACATCACCTTTCACAAAACAATAAGTATAATGTTTGGAGCATTTTGCGAAAAACCATAAATAGGTTTAAAACTATTCTAGTTAGGTATAGGGACACCCTATATGGACAGATAGAAAACGTTTTCGCCTATCCATTTAATAAATCAACCATGTAGCCAGTATTTAAAAAATGGATTTTTTAAAATTTCTTTTTAGGTTACTTTCGCACTTCTCTGTATCTAAAATTTCATCTTTTGACCATTTATTATCGAGCTCCATAATATTTAATTCCACAACAGGAATTGCTAGTTTCCCTTTTTATCTTTGAAATTATATTTTACTCGACATCCTGCTAAAGGTCAAAATTTGAGAAAAACAATTTTTTCCTTAAAAACGGATAGAGTAAGACAAAAAAACTTGTAATAAAAGTTTGTGGAAATGAAGAAAGGAACATAAAGAATATAATTATATGGGGTGTTCTATTTAAAATAAACAAGTTTGTGACAACTTCCGGTATAACCGGAAGTCGCATAAGGTCGCTGTTATTCCAATTTAAAAGAGCGTCTCAAAATATCCCATTTCCTATCCAAAAATAAATTTTAGTGGCAAAGTACCTATATATCTATTTAACTTGACACATTTTCAAAAGGCAATTTTATAAACCCAACATGGAAAAAGCTGTTTTTTCTATTATTAAGTTTGTTTCTATTGTCTCTTCCTATAATTTTTTTCTATTTTAGATACTACGAGCTATGATTATGATGCTCCACTGACTGAAGCTGGAGACTATACTCCCAAATACGACTTAATTAAAGAACTTCTAGCTAAATACGCTACACCAAAAACAAAACTACCGATCCAACCCGAGTTAATACCTCGAGTGGTTTATGAGAGTGTGGCAGTTGTGGAACATATTCCTTTAAAAAATTTAATAGGTATTGCTTATGATTGATTTTCAAATCATTTTAATTTACTTTTTAAACCTGAATTTAGTAATTCGTTTATGTTATTAGGGGTTCAATATTTGAAACCAATTTCTATGACCTAACAAGGTGGTCTCATAGAGCAGCATGATGTGAGGTCGCTTGGCGCTTGCTAATGTTTCTTCACCATCACCATTGTTACATTGTTGTTTTCGTTGCAATATTGTTTATGGTTTGTTATCTCATGGTTTTTGCTAAGTTTTTCTCAATTGAATTTTTTATACAGAGTTTTATAAGTTGTATAGATATTATTTAGAATAAGTATTACTGATGTTAATTATATGGGTTTTTGTGTTAGGTAGGTACATTAGCGATTAATCTACTACTAAACTACATTATGTTTCTACTACTAGGTTGAGAAATCGCAATTACTTCTCTTCTTTATCTCTCTCAAAATAGGCTACAACAATTTTATCAACCCCTAAGTGATTTAAAAAAAACTAACGTACACGACACGTATATTATTTTAATAAAGGGACTTATATACCAATTTATAGGCGTTCACCCAGTTTTAGTTTCTGAGATACAGAAATTCCTATTAAAATTTTAACCCTCGTTTTTGCCCCCTTAGGAGTTAATTTTGGAAAAATCCCTTCTTGGTGCAAATTCACGTAATAAGGAGAAGGTGTTCTCCAAATTTCATAACATTAGGATTGGGGGTTTAGGCTGGGGCGTTGATAAGTCAGTCAGTCAGTCAGTCACGTTTCGGTTTCGGCTAGTTTCGGCCAAAAAATCTAGTTTCGGTGACAGTTTCGGTTTGGAAAAAAACACTTATAATACAAAACTTAAGGGACATTAAATAGCATATAAATTAAAGTTATTTCTATTTCCGCGGAAACCATAACTTTTGTAAAAGACTGCTTTAATAAATGATTTTAATAACTCAATTTAATTAAGAGTGTCCCAATAAGAACTCACATTTTAATTGTGAAATAAAAGTAATAATTTATTTGAAAGTAAGTGTTATTTACATTTTAATATAAAGTTAATGCACTGCAATTATTAAACGTGGAAAATAATTTCTGACAAATGGCCGCCCCAACTTTGGTGATATACTTTTGTCCTTTTCGAGAAATTTTCAATTATTTTTCACACAATTCCGGCCCAATTTCGCTAATAACGTATTCCATTTTGTTCCTTAACTGTGGTATTGTTTTTGGCTTATTAGCGTATACGCGTGATTTAAAAAAAACCCAAAGAAGCGGGCCAGTTCTGATCTCCATTACGTGAGATGACACAACCGGGAAACTTTCATTGCAACAACTGAATTGCTTCGTTTAAAGTGTGACATGTCGCACCATCCTGCTGATACCACATCGCTTCCGTATCCATATCATTCAATTGAGGCCATAAAAACTCAGTGAGCCTGTTACGATAGCGTTCGCTGTTTAACGTAACTGCATTTTCTGCCTCGTCCTCGAAGAAGTATGGTCCAATTACTCCACCTGCCCAAATTCCACACCAAACAGTGACTCACTTAATGGATACATTTTCTTCTCGTGAATAACTCTAGGGTTTTCTTCACCCCAAATCCGGCAATTTTGTTTAATAACAAAGCCGTTAAGATGAAGGTGTGCCTCGTCGGTGAACAGAATATTCTTCGAAAAATCGACATTCATTTGTGTTTTTTGCAATACCCAAAAGAAAATGTACGGCGTGTCGTATGGTCCAGTGGCTTCAATTATTGCGTCTATTGAATCTTATAAGCATAGAAATAAAGATCTTTTGTGAGAATTCGATGGGTGTGGTTCCTTGGAATTTGAACGATGACTGATAGATGTTCCCGGATTCTCGCCTTTCACACACTGCGAAAACAGAGCGACTAGTACGGAGACGCACTGGTTGTTTCACGTCCACGACAGAACTATTTTGCTCAAATTTGTTAAGTAGTCTTTGAACGGTCGTGTGATTTGGCGCATTGTGCCTACCAAAAAGGCCACGCAATTTTCGAACTATTTCCGCAAAACATTCTTCATATTTCTAGTGTGCTTTAACAATAATAATAGTTCGGTGTTCGATGTATATCATTCCATGGCTTCTAATCGCAAATTGTTTACATTATTCTTATCATTTGTTTGTTGGCCTAATGCAAATAAAATATAAATGTCGCGCCATTCAAAATGTGCGTTCCTATTGAGACACCCTTTATAAAAGTAGAAACCCGATTTTAATTATAAAAAGCCCATTTGGAAAGATATTGCAAAAAAAATTAACATGTAACATTTTATGGAAGCAAAAAAAAATCTTGCAAAAGCAAATAAAATTGATTTAAATATAATTTTTAAAATTTTATTTATAAATTGCAGCTTCTGACTATTTTAATGATTTCTAAATCTTCTTTCTTATTATCCTATTTTTTAAATTAAATTTTTCGAATTTGTATAAAACATATTATATTTTTACAAACTATTCTCTAGCAAATTTATCAATATTTTTGTAAAACAGCACAACAACTACAACATTTCATTACAAACCAGTCTTTCACACCAGCTTATTCGACTTCACGTTTCAATAAAAATTGGGAAATATTCCAATCGTTTGCCGCATATTTCACCCTGTTGATTACCCTCAGTGACGTAGTAAAGGGGGGGGGGGCGAATAGGGCGACCGCCCGGGGCGCCATATTAACAGGGCGCCAAAATGGTCATTAGAAATACGGGAATTTAAAAACTTTAATCAGTTAATCAGTGGCGGTTTCTCCAAAGTAGAATGCTGCCAAAAAAAAAAGGCGGGAAGCGACTGTGTACCTAATAACAATAACCTACAAAACTTGGAAAACAAGAGACTAGAAGTAGAAATACATTACCTTAAAAAACTACTGGAAGAAGCTATGGATAAAAACAACTTGTTGAAACTAAACAGCGAACTCCAAATGGAAAAAATATGGAAGTTAGAACAAGAGATAAACCAAAAACAAATAAATCCTGCCGCAAATCAAGACAACCTGGCAACATTGCAAGGCAGCAGGGAGGTGGAGATATCCGACAGAATCAACAGAACAAAAACAAGCGATAAAGGAAAAGTGGCGCCTACTACAAACAGCGAAACTGGTAGTAATAATCAGAAATCTATGCACCAAATGGAGTTCAGAAAGGAATACACGCTTGAACTAGTGCCGGCACAAACAAATCACTCCTCTGTGTCAACTATCGAGAATCTGTCAAAAACTGATGAACTCAAAGTCATTAATAACCACAATAACAATCACCCAAAACCCGCAAATTGTAGCAATTTTCCAGAACAGGACGCTCGCTCTAAGGAAAAGTGGCCTGAAAAAACACCCGAAAATGATGGGAAATCAGGCGACGAAAACTGGATTTTGGTCAAAAACAAAAAGGCAAGACGGCTGCCGGCGACTAAAGGCAGAATGGAAGAAGATACAGGACTTCAAGTGGCTGAAAGATACTCGTGGCTTTTCCTGACAGGATTCGACCCAAGCACAGAAGCTGACGATATATCAAATTACTTGAAGGGGAAAAACATTAAAAAGTGCATCTGCGAAAAAATGCGCACAAAAAAAATGCTGGAAAGGAGCTCATTTCGATTGGGGATACCTGCCTCGCAGGAATCACAAGTGTACTCTGGTGAAATGTGGCCAGTCGGAATATTCGTGAACCATTTTACGAATCTCCAGAGCCAAAGAGGACGCAAAACTCCACGGAACCAGTAAAAATCCCAAACGATGGAACAAAAAGAAGCACAATGTCCAATACAGACTCAAAGTACAATCTTAGAATATTCCATTTGAACGTTCGCTTAATACGAAATAAAATGGAAGAAGTAGAAGCTTTTCTTCAAACAAGGGAACCCACAGAGGAGTATGATGTTCTTTGTTTTAGTGAACACCACCTGACAGGGGGCGAGATAGACTACTGTAAAATAAACAACTACAAGATGCAGTCCTTTTTTGCCAGGACAAACGGCAGATGTGGTGGAACAATGATAATGGTAAGACCTCAGCTGGAATGCCAGAGCATTGAAGCTATCAATAGGATTTCGGTGGAGTTTCACCTCGAGATGTCAGCTGTTCAAATTAGAGACTATCACATGGCAATTTTAACAGTATATAGACCTCCAAATGGGGATTTTAATATTTTTATGAATGTATTTGAAAACACACTGCATCTGTTATCACGCAACACAAATATTAGGTATATAATAATAAATGGTGACTTTAATGTAATATTTAACTCTAACAATCAGCGAAAGAAAGATCTTATTGACCTGACAAGAAGTTTCGGACTATCACAACAAATTTTCCTGAACACAAATGAGGTAAACTGTATTGATAATATCTTTGTAAACTTTTGTGACTCTTTACATTACGCTACCAGCGTTTATGAACCACTGTTATCTGATCATTTAGCCATAGATATCGCAATTAGGGTATGTAGAGTGGTTCCGGTACAGGGAGTACACGAGTGTAGGCCAATTACGGCCAAGGGCATGCGAGGGATGTATGAAAGCTTGGAACAACAAAGTTTTGACTTTGTGTGTGAAAGGGGGAAAAGTGTAGATGATAAATTTAATACATTTTTGCAGATACTTACCACAGGTATAAATCATTACTTCCCTATAGTAAAACGAAAAAACAATAACCACACTACTAAAATAGATTGGTTTAATAATAACTTGAGAGATATGCGTGAGACACTGAGATTTCTGACTGAACTATATAAAAACAGACCCTCTGACAACTTGAGACAACAGTTAAATGATTTTAAAAAGGAATACAGACAAAACGTTCGAAATGCAAAAAAGGAAAGCTATTCTAGCTATATAATAGGGTCCTCTAATATTGCGAAAGCATCATGGGAGATAGTAAATGCACTAAGGGGTAAGAACGATTTCTCGAAAGAGGTGAAGGGACTATCACCAGAGGATTTCAATGCCTTTTTCGCAAACATAGCTCAGGAAACACTATCAAAGATTTCCCCCACAGGTAGGAGCCATGAGGAATACCTAGACGCTCCCAAGATGGTACAATTTAAATTTGTGGAGGTAAGTTATATCCAGGTAAGGGATGCTATCGACTCACTTAAAAATAAAGCCAGCAAAGATATATATGATATAAATGTACCCATGATCAAGGCTCTTAAAAACCTAATAATAGCTCCCCTTACTAAGTTAATTAATATAAGCATAAATTCTGGTATTTTTCCCACCTGCTTAAAATACTCCAAAGTGATACCAATACACAAAAAAGGAGACAGAGACAATCTGGGGAACTACCGACCCATTTCCTTGGTACCAGTATTATCAAAGGTCTATGAATATCTCTTAAAGAACCAACTCTACGAACACTTTGAGAGTAACAACTTGTTTACAAGCAGTCAGTTTGGTTTTAGGACGGGCCGGTCGACATCTCTGGCGGTTCTGGATCTGGTGGAGTACATAGTCGGAGCCTTTGAGGGGGGAAAGTATGCAGGGGCTGCCTGCTGTGACCTGACTAAGGCTTTTGACTGTGTATCCCACAAGATACTGCTCGATAAACTAAAGCACTACGGTGTTGACGGGTCGAGCTTGAAACTCATATCTGGTTATTTGAGAGAACGTAGACAGAAGACTGCATATGATGGCAGGCTTTCGAGTGAATGGATGGAGATCAGGCATGGGGTTCCTCAGGGCTCCGTCCTGGGCCCCCTCTTGTTTCTTATCTATATAAATGATATAAATAATGCGGTACCAGGATCAAGACTGCTATTATTTGCTGACGATACAAACACGGCTGAGTCCGATGAATGCGTGGACATAGTAAGAATGAGAATGAGGGAGTGTCTGAAAGAGCTGGACATCTGGTTCAGATCTAATAAACTGACGCTGAATGAAACTAAGACCGAAAGCATGATGTTCGGTCTCAGGGAACTGCCGAATGAGAATGCTGAGGAGGTGAAATTCCTAGGCATGTACCTTGATCCGTCTTTGAAGTTTGAGGCACATGTGGATCACACTGCAGAACGCCTCACCAAAAGCATATTTCTCCTAAAAAACCTCGTGAGAATCATGCCGGGGGCTTCACTTCTTCAGGCCTTCCATGCTCTTTTCCAGTCTGTGGCGGTGTATGGAATTTTGGTGTGGGGACATTCGACACATCTAAGTAGAATTTTTGCATTGCAACGTAGGGCTGTGCGTGTGATACTTAACATGGGATATAGAGAGGATGTAAGAACAGCTTTCATAAGACATGGTATTATAACCATACCTTGTCAATACATATATGAATGTCTCATGCACTGCTATAAAAATGTTGAACAGTATAACTCTAATCAGGCTTACCACGATTACCCTACAAGACAGGCATATCAAATAAGACCGGAATATTTAAGTTTGGAAAAGTCACGCATCTCATCAAATTATTACTCTCCAACTTTCTACAACAAACTTCCTGCCCACTATAGGAATATGCCAGAGAGGCAGTTTAAGAATAGTGTAAAGAGGCTCTTGGTGCAAAATGCCTTTTACAATAGTACTGAATTCCTAGAGCATGATTTCGAGTAGGACAGGTGCAGTGTGATTTCATTTTTATTTTATTTTGTTTTGTTTGATACGTAAAATTTTAATTAGTAACTTTTTAATGTGTTGTAACCTAATTCAAATTTGACATTAAGATTCTTAGGCAACAAAAAAAAAAAAAAAAAAAAAAAAAACATTTTTCTTTTTAATAGAAATTTTATTTTAATAGATTACATTTATTGACGTCGGTAAAATTTTGTGTAAAAATTCATAGCCGTAATATATGATTTGATTTGATTTGATAGGAGCACAGAAGCACGTGCACCCCCATACTCCATAAAGAATTACCCCATAAAGAAAAAATAATGTTCATTTTAAATTTATTTTCTTTATATTCTTACCTACCGTAATATAAGTTAGAACCCTCCTATTTTAACGTACCGTCAAACAATCGAACGAAACGTGGTGTAATAGCTCTCGCCAAGCCGGTTGTCAAGAGCAACCGTATGGCGCGTAGGAATTCATAAGTCGCACACATGCGCGTAGGCGGGGTTTCTGCTGTTTCTCTATGCATCTTGTACTAGCAGGTGTGGTGGGGGGAAGCGCGATTCTAATAGGAAAACTCGCACAAATTAAATGTGCGCCGTTGAGTTCATTGCTGTATGAATTTATTATTTGGAGTTTACCTTTATATTTTTGTTATTATTTTGAGGTAGTAAAGACTTATTTTAATAAAAATGAACAGTTTTAATGCCAAAACGACTATGAATGTGGAATATTTGAGAAACAATACATTACAGTTATTCCAAACTTTAATGAAGCTGTTATTGATAAGTTTGCTGCAAATAAAAACAGAAGAAGTGACTTTACTTTTAAACAATGTACCCACTAATGAAAAATAAATTGGCCTTTTTTATTTTTTTTATCTTATTTAATTTTCAATAAAATAAGTAGGTATTCATAAATTTTTAAAATATTTACTAAAAATTATTGACCAAATTTGGGCGTGGTCTTGAAAATTTTTCGCCTGCGGCGCATTTCGCCAGCAGCGGGCTTTTAGTACACCCCCAAGTTTACAAATCACGAGTCGCTACTGCTGTTAATATATTTTTTTAAACTAAAATTTATAGATGTATAATTTTAGTTTTAAGATTGTCTGGTAGGGCGCAGAACTAGGTACTATTCGCCCGGGGCGCCAAAATTCCTAGCTACGTCCCTGATTACCCTTGCTTTCGTCGCTTAGACATGCCTTGTGAGTGTGCAAGAATACCCGTAATGTGATTGTGTTCATTTCGATCGAACAAGACAGTATACTGACATGCTCTTAGCATATTAACAATAATAATTTTAATAGAAACATTATATCTACTTAGATTCGCAAGCTATAAAACTTGAGTATGAGAAACCAACTGCTATGGAACTTCTTGACATAAATAATGGAAGTGGACAAAGCTATGGATACCTAGTTTACAGAAAGGAGAATATAGACTTAGATGCTAATGCAACTCTTATTATAAAAGGACATGTATGCGATTCAGTTTTGGTAAGCTACGTTTTTCATTGTAAAGGGGATCTTTCTAAAATATTTAGTTATAAAAAAAAACAAATTAGGTAGGGTAAATATACCAGTTATTGGACAGTTAAGCTATTTTTTAATTTCATGTCGCTGCCACTGGAGTATTTTTCAACGGACATTATTCTGCTTATGCCAGATCCTAGTACATATATCATAATTTAACTTAACGGGTTTTAAATATTCCTAATGCTACAGTTCTTTTAAAAAATTTGAAAAAACCTAAAAGGGTTCCAAAAAGTTAGTTATTGGACAAAAAATTCAATTACTGGACACAACATTTTCAGTTAATGGACACTGGCAAAGTTATGACTAAATGCAAATAAAAAATTAAAATCAGTGTTCAAAAACTTTTATTAACAACTTAAAACTATATTCACTTATATTTTTCATTTCATTTTGGTACATGCTAAATAGTTCTTCGACGTCCAGGTCATCATTTGCATTATTTTCTGACATCTGGTCCATAGTCTTCAAAATCTTTGTCACTTCCCATTTTTGGTTCCTCATAAATTTTGCTATCAGTTTTCTATTGATCGTCTGTATCGATTCCTTCTTCACTTTCTATTTTTCCCGGCGAGTTTTCACAAATTGGGCTGTTGGTTTCATCTTGCTCATCTACTTCATAACATTCGCTACTTTCTAGTTTTTTCGATTCATCGCACAATTTGCTGTCATTTTTTTTTCTGTACGTTTATTTTATTACCTTTCTTATTGTCAATTTATTTTGGTTCTTGATCAGCGTTATCTTCATTTCTTTCTATTTCTTTCGGCTCTTCATATATTTTGAGGTTTGATTCTATTTGATAATCTGTTTCGATATCCTCTTCACTTTCTATTTCTTTAAATCTTTTACACATTCTGCGGTCGAGTTCGTTTTCATTATACATTTCGCAGTCTTCTTCACTTTCTATTTCTGAAATATCATCATCATCACTTTCCTCAGTATAATACATGTGACACATGAATAAATCCTCATCACCTTCACCTTACAAGATCAGACACTTCCCTTGCTGAAAGAATTGGATTTGGGCCGCATGTATCCTTATGACCAGGATTTTTTATTTTAAATTCCAGTGTTGATTTGGGTAAACCGTATTTGTGTGCCGTATTTCTTTATGACGTTTTGTTATTCTTGACTTCATTTATCGCAGCTTCCATCGATTCCGAATTATATTCATTTTTCTTGGGCATGACTGAAAACTAACAACATAAAAAAACTTATGTTTCAGTTATAGGACAGATTGTAACCAGTTATTGGACGGGCGTCCAATAACTGGCTACACTGTGAATAGTAACCCAAAATCGGATGTGCCGGAAACAGAGAAGACGCACTAACATTTCACACAAAAACTGTAGGAGCTTTGAAAAATGCAGTTATTGGACAGGTGTCCAACAACTGAAAATAATCATATTTTAGGTCAGTTATTGGACACACTTGTAAGACATAACCTAATTTAAATATATTGATTTAAACCTTAAAAATACTTAGCTTTACTACACCAGTACCTTGTATGTTTATACGGAGCACTTTGGAACAATTTCACCACTAATTATGACACTAAAATTTACCTAAGACTTCTTAATATAAGCTTGAAAAAACCGTATTTCTTGTGCATGACCAAAGAATGTCACATTTGGCGCCAAAACAGAAACATCAATCAAATGTAATATATGTCAATATTGATACTAATAGTACAATGGCGTAATTCCAACAAAACTTAGCGAACTACTGAATACAGAATTCTTGTTTTATGCTGATATAATTGGATGTCCAATAGCTCACATGGGTCCAATAACTGGTATGTTTACCCTATGTATTATAAAATAAGTTATGCAGGGTTCTGCAATACTGCTTCAGGTTTCCCATACGAATTTTCTATACGAATTGAGTAAGAAATTTTATTCATATGCTGACCTATGCTGTAACACAGGATGTACTTTAGGAAATATTCTCGCAATTACAAGGTGGCCCAAAAAAGTGTAATAAGATAAAGTTATATTTTTTAAATGAAACACCCTCTATTTTTTTGTGTTTTTAGGTTTGTAATTTGTGTTCTTTAAAACTGTTTATAATTTTATTTTTTTTTTTTATTTATTTATTTTACGTCGGCCTTTTTCCGCAACGAGGCCAATCACCGACGCCAGGGAATTTGTCACACACTATCTGGTAATTTTGCCGAATCCCTCTTTGTCGAGGGTAGGGTTCTTTAACGTGCCAACATCCATGACACGGGGCCCACAGTTTAACGTCTCTTCCGAAAGACGGCGCCACCTCTTAAACCAAATTCCAAATTTAACATCGACGTTGTCGGCACTGGGAATGGAACCCGGGCCTACGATCTGTGAGGCTGCTGCGCTAACCACTAGACCACAACGTCGACGTTTATAATTTTATTGAATTTGCTTTAGTAGTTTAGGAGTAATAAATTAAAAACTAAAAAAAAAAATTTGCGGCTCTGAAAAAAAAAAAAATCAAATAAACAATCTAAAAGATATATTTTTATTACGGTATTAGTGGTAAAGGGTCAAGAAAAACTATAAATCAAATAGATTTAATAATTCTCATGTTTTTCAAATGGAACATCCTCTATATTATTTTACTATTTGATTAGGAATTTTAAAATAAATAATTTTTATATTTACCATTTATTTAAACTTCCAAACCGTTTTCATAATATTGATCAAAAAACATAAATGTCGCTATCCAGGATAAAGTTTTATAAACAAAATAACTAGGCGGTCATGGAAAATCAACCAAATTTAACAATTAAATGCATTTTGGCATTATTTGTCAGAATGTATTTAATTGTTAATTCTGATTATTTTTCCATGGCCACCTAGCTATTTTGTTTATAAAACGTAATTAGAGATAGCGACATTTATATTTTTTGATAAATTATGAAAACTGTTGGGATTTTAAATAAATTGCAAATACACATTTTTTTGCCTTGAAATCCTTCATCAAATAAAAAAATTATGCATAGGGTGTTACATTTGAAAAGCTTGAAAAAAATTAGTTTGAAATGTGTCATTTTTGCATCCTTATTTTGAACAATCCGTATTAAATAGATATAATCTATTTATCTACTCCTATTAAATTATAAGTATATTAATTATTCAACTGCTTTTGAGCAATTAATAGTATCTATAAACAAACAACATGAGTTGTAATAACTCACTACTATTATTATAACTCACTATAATAATAAATCGAAAATATTCTTGGAATTATTTACGAGCCAAATATCAAGGTGGCTCTGTACTTCTGTGGAAGCCGATTAGCCGAAAGGGAACAGTCCATTATTGTTATTGAGAGGAGTACTGTCACTTGAATAATCATGACGTTCTCAAATTAAGTTAATATCTAATTATTGTAAATTTTGTGCTAAAAAATATGAGTTCACATAGTGAAGATGAATTAGTATGTACACCTTCAAAAATAAGACAATTAGCTAATGTAATCGTACAGAATTTATTGCCCGAAAAATCCAAAACCAAATATAAAAGAGTACCTATACAAAAATTTTCAAGCTTGGTGTAGCAGTAAGAACATTAAGTCATCGTTTACAGAAAATGTACTTTCGGCATATTTTAGCGAACTTGACACTAAATATAAAGCATCGTCTCTGTGGACTTTCTGCTCCATGCTAAGAAGCACACTCAATATCATGGAATGGAATCAATATTATAGAGAATTATTTAAAGTTACGTGCGTTTCTTAAACGTCAATCAGAGAAACATGTAGCTAAAAAGGCAAAAACGTTTACGCCAGAACAACTTAATAATTCATAAACGAAGCTAATAATGAGAAATATCTGGCGACAAAGGTAGTAGATCTCACAATAATTCAATCGTTTTTATTATCTAGGCAATTACATATTTATTTTAGGTTGCTTTGGTTGGTTGGTTGGTTGGTTGGTTGGTTGGTTGGTTGGTTGGTTGGTTGGTTGGTTGGTTGGTTGGTTGGTTGGTTGGTTGGTTGGTTGGTTGGTTGGTTGGTTGGTTGGTTGGTTGGTTGGTTGGTTGGTTGGTTGGTTGGTTGGTTGGTTGGTTGGTTGGTTGGTTGGTTGGTTGGTTGGTTGGTTGGTTGGTTGGTTGGTTGGTTGGTTGGTTGGTTGGTTGGTTGGTTGGTTGGTTGGTTGGTTGGTTGGTTGGTTGGTTGGTTGGTTGGTTGGTTGGTTGGTTGGTTGGTTGGTTGGTTGGTTGGTTGGTTGGTTGGTTGGTTGGTTGGTTGGTTGGTTGGTTGGTTGGTTGGTTGGTTGGTTGGTTGGTTGGTTGGTTGGTTGGTTGGTTGGTTGGTTGGTTGGTTGGTTGGTTGGTTGGTTGGTTGGTTGGTTGGTTGGTTGGTTGGTTGGTTGGTTGGTTGGTTGGTTGGTTGGTTGGTTGGTTGGTTGGTTGGTTGGTTGGTTGGTTGGTTGGTTGGTTGGTTGGTTGGTTGGTTGGTTGGTTGGTTGGTTGGTTGGTTGGTTGGTTGGTTGGTTGGTTGGTTGGTTGGTTGGTTGGTTGGTTGGTTGGTTGGTTGGTTGGTTGGTTGGTTGGTTGGTTGGTTGGTTGGTTGGTTGGTTGGTTGGTTGGTTGGTTGGTTGGTTGGTTGGTTGGTTGGTTGGTTGGTTGGTTGGTTGGTTGGTTGGTTGGTTGGTTGGTTGGTTGGTTGGTTGGTTGGTTGGTTGGTTGGTTGGTTGGTTGGTTGGTTGGTTGGTTGGTTGGTTGGTTGGTTGGTTGGTTGGTTGGTTGGTTGGTTGGTTGGTTGGTTGGTTGGTTGGTTGGTTGGTTGGTTGGTTGGTTGGTTGGTTGGTTGGTTGGTTGGTTGGTTGGTTGGTTGGTTGGTTGGTTGGTTGGTTGGTTGGTTGGTTGGTTGGTTGGTTGGTTGGTTGGTTGGTTGGTTGGTTGGTTGGTTGGTTGGTTGGTTGGTTGGTTGGTTGGTTGGTTGGTTGGTTGGTTGGTTGGTTGGTTGGTTGGTTGGTTGGTTGGTTGGTTGGTTGGTTGGTTGGTTGGTTGGTTGGTTGGTTGGTTGGTTGGTTGGTTGGTTGGTTGGTTGGTTGGTTGGTTGGTTGGTTGGTTGGTTGGTTGGTTGGTTGGTTGGTTGGTTGGTTGGTTGGTTGGTTGGTTGGTTGGTTGGTTGGTTGGTTGGTTGGTTGGTTGGTTGGTTGGTTGGTTGGTTGGTTGGTTGGTTGGTTGGTTGGTTGGTTGGTTGGTTGGTTGGTTGGTTGGTTGGTTGGTTGGTTGGTTGGTTGGTTGGTTGGTTGGTTGGTTGGTTGGTTGGTTGGTTGGTTGGTTGGTTGGTTGGTTGGTTGGTTGGTTGGTTGGTTGGTTGGTTGGTTGGTTGGTTGGTTGGTTGGTTGGTTGGTTGGTTGGTTGGTTGGTTGGTTGGTTGGTTGGTTGGTTGGTTGGTTGGTTGGTTGGTTGGTTGGTTGGTTGGTTGGTTGGTTGGTTGGTTGGTTGGTTGGTTGGTTGGTTGGTTGGTTGGTTGGTTGGTTGGTTGGTTGGTTGGTTGGTTGGTTGGTTGGTTGGTTGGTTGGTTGGTTGGTTGGTTGGTTGGTTGGTTGGTTGGTTGGTTGGTTGGTTGGTTGGTTGGTTGGTTGGTTGGTTGGTTGGTTGGTTGGTTGGTTGGTTGGTTGGTTGGTTGGTTGGTTGGTTGGTTGGTTGGTTGGTTGGTTGGTTGGTTGGTTGGTTGGTTGGTTGGTTGGTTGGTTGGTTGGTTGGTTGGTTGGTTGGTTGGTTGGTTGGTTGGTTGGTTGGTTGGTTGGTTGGTTGGTTGGTTGGTTGGTTGGTTGGTTGGTTGGTTGGTTGGTTGGTTGGTTGGTTGGTTGGTTGGTTGGTTGGTTGGTTGGTTGGTTGGTTGGTTGGTTGGTTGGTTGGTTGGTTGGTTGGTTGGTTGGTTGGTTGGTTGGTTGGTTGGTTGGTTGGTTGGTTGGTTGGTTGGTTGGTTGGTTGGTTGGTTGGTTGGTTGGTTGGTTGGTTGGTTGGTTGGTTGGTTGGTTGGTTGGTTGGTTGGTTGGTTGGTTGGTTGGTTGGTTGGTTGGTTGGTTGGTTGGTTGGTTGGTTGGTTGGTTGGTTGGTTGGTTGGTTGGTTGGTTGGTTGGTTGGTTGGTTAAAGGCGGGGGTCGGGTTCGACGTATGGCCCAAGCTTCTTACACTGCAGCCTTCTGGCTTATTGTGCGCCCCAGTCTTGTTAGAAAATATTTGTTCCTTCTACGAGGTCCAGTAGTTTCCTTCCAAGTTTGTCGTGCGGGAGGTTATCGCCACGTCGAATGTTTCCGAAGATTTTGAATCTTTTACGGTTTAGCGCTTCGCAGCTGTATATGATATGGGAGGCGGTTTCATCCTCTTCGCCGCAAAGTCTACATTCAATGGGTCCATTATAGACTCCCATTCGTTGAAGGTGTTTTCTTAAGCGACAATGGCCTGTTAGTAGGCCGGTCACTTGCTTTAGCTGGGTACGCGTCAAGAGCAGCATTCCATTAGGTTGCTTTAATAATGGTCATTATGGGTGCTTGTCGTGCAGCAGAATTGCACTCTAAGAAAATTACCGATTTAGAAGACCATGGATCTATTTTTATGGCCAGTGTACCAAATACAAAAACAAAAATTGCCAGAAAATTCACAGTTTTGGGAAATTTGTATACCATAGTTGAGAAATATTTAAATCTGCGTCCTACCGATATATTATTATCGCAAACGATATTATTTTTTTAATTTCAAAATGGTAAGTATCATTCAAAAAGAATTGACAATAATAAATTTGGAGGAAATGGGGAAAGACATTGCTACATTTTTAAAATTACCAGACTGTAATTTATATACAGGGCATTGTTTTCGCCGCTCGTCTGCAACTTTATTAGTAGATGCTGGCGGGGATATAACTTCACTGAAACGCCATGGCGGTTGGCGATCAAGTACTGTGACTGAGGGGTACGTTGATGATTCCGAAAAGAATAATACAGATACTGCAAATAAAATGGACAGTTCTATAACACCTTAACCAGTTAGTACATCAACAACATATATGCAACAAACGCAAAAAGATACAATAAACTTGCATAATTCAGTCCCACATATTTAGTTTAATGGTTGCTCAAACTTTACTGTTAATTTTAATAATAAACAAAATGTGTAATTACAACTAAAATTTTTATAGCATTGTTATAGGTAACTATCAAGATTTGTGAATAAAGTTCTTTCTCTGTACTTGTATCTTAGTATTTATTGTTATTGTAGTAGATAAAGTATATTATTCAACTTTCGGTAATGGTCATAACTCACTTGATGAATTACAGCACTCGCCTGCGGCTCATGCTGCAAACTTCATCGGCGTGAGTTATGACCTACATTACCGCTCGGTAAATAATATACTATTATTTGTATTGATTTATATTATTTCTTGATCCCTTGCCATAAATCGCATACAATGCCGTAATTAAAAACATGCTTTTAGAATATTTTATTCGATTCTTTTTTCCATGGCTAAAAATTTTTTTTTAGTTTCCAATTTATTATTCCCAAAGTACTAGGTATATCAAATTTAATATAATTACAAACAATTATAAACGGCGCTAACATGAACCTAAAAATAAGTCAGCGTAAGAATAACTTGATTCGTATAGGAGCTATGGAAGCCTGTCGCACTTTTGCAGAACCCTGTATATCTATTATTTTTTAGGTCGTAATAAATGGAAAGCAAATTTCCCCCCCGCTGAAAACTTCAGATGATCTTAATAAATTTGGCTTTTATAGGCAATCTGATTCACAAATAACTCTAACCGATAAAGCTCTGCAAGGAGCTACGATTGATCTTATAGTGGAAAACTGGGGAAGAGTTGGTTATGGCACGTTAACACAATACTATCAGTTTAAAGGTAAAATATGAGTCTTCAACCGCTTTTGGGAATCTTTCACTCGCGACTGGCATTTATAACATTTACTTAAAACTTCTGTGCTCCTAAATAATGAAAAGAAAAATTAAAAGAAAGAAAATTTTCCAAAATAGTTTCAGCCATTCGGCTGTCACTAAATATAACCAGTTAACTCTTATTAAATAAAAATCCATGTATTTATACCAGTATAAAATAAATACTTGAATACATACAATACACTAGAACTTCTTTAAAAGATTTACTAGTAAAACAAACCCTTTTTTTAAAGTTTCTTTAAACTTATTTTTGCACACAATGTGTAAGTTTTGACTCCTGCCGGGGTAACTGGGCCGTTAGAAGCCTGGTACCCCAATAGTATTTTATTTCAAGCTAAATGAAAGCATCTGCATGACTTTTACGAAAAACATTTTTTTTTCTTTTTTCTTTCCCTCTTATTTTACCACTTTCACATGTCTCCGACATAGTTGAATTAGCTAAAGATTTTTCATCACTTACAATTAAAAATGATTTTTACAAAGTCTTTTTAAAACTCCTTAATTTTTCTTTTTTCTCTTCATTTCCCACCCAAGACAGTGGCTTTGTTCCTTGACTCTGCAGTATGCTGAAATCTTTTCTGTCTTTTGACTATTCAATTTTTTTTACTCCTCGTATATACCATTGAAAGCTCCATTACGGCTTAGTCTCACTTGTTATTTTCTCTACTGCTAGCAACATCAGCAATGTACCATTTACTTCGTTTTCCTGATTCGCCTAGTTATTCGAATAAAAAATTGTGGAGAAAGACTTTGTGATTTCTTTTTATATATCATTTAACTCCACTTTGAGTATGGACTACTTCTTCAAAATTTATTATTGTTGTTTACAAAATTATAATACTTGCACTTTATAAGGGAAAACATTTAGCTGCCTCTTAAGAATAGTCCTGTATGTTCCATAAGATCTTCCCACTTCTTGGGACAGGCGTCTTATACAATTTGTTGGTGTATCTTGCATTATTTCACGAACGTTTGCAACAAGTTCTTCTGTTTTTACAGATGGTCTTCCTGCTCCTTTTTTGTGTTGTATAGAACCTGTTTCCCTAAACACAGCCAAGCAACGTTAGGAAAATGTTCGTGAAAATCGTCCATACACAAACCCAGATTATATTGCCACTCACTATTTACTCTAACCCCGTTTCGAAAATACGCTTCAACCATGAATGTTTTGTGCTGTTCCGTAAAGCCCATTGTGTGCATTGTTCAAGAAATTGAAAAAATTTGCGATGAATCAAATTACTTGTAACGACTGTCAAAGATGCACACAACACCCAACAGGTATTAAGCTCAACGGCTAAGCATTACGTCCTTAGATTCAAGGCCCTCTTTGATGCAAATAATTTTTGCTCGCACGGTATATCGGTTGTGATGATATCGTTTAAAAGTTTTGTAAGTCTTATTTTAAAGAATCAGATAGAATGCAGCAGGTATAATCTCACAACCAAAGTGTTTCCTCTGGAGTCCCACAGGGGTCCTTTTTTCTCTCCCTTATTGTTTATAAAAAAAGGGCGGATTAGATACACTTAAATTTAGCCAAAATATGCGCCTATATATGCCTTGTTTGCCTTTAAAATATGCAGTTATTTGCATTTTTTCTATCAAATATGCATACATACTAGTATGCAATATTTCTTAATTTAAAATAGTAAGATAAGGTAAATTCGGTTCTAAAAAAATAAGTTTTTTTTTTTTAAAAACAAAGAAAAATAAAAGTAAACAATTTTTTAACCTAAAATTGTATACTAAATATTTTTCAAAATTTTCAACTAAAAAGGATGATCTTCTACACTCATGGACAAAATTATCGAATATTTTTAATTTTTCATAATTTCTTTTTGAAAAAATAAATTCTGATGAATCAAGTCATTTAAATACTATCATTTACGAGAAACTGTTTACTTTAAAATATTTTAGTGGACAATCTTAAGTTTTTATTAGAAGGAAATCGTGAAAAAAAAATGAATGCTAAATGTTATGAAAATTAAGGATATTTACATCATATTTAAATACTAATTGGAGGACAATTACAAGTCTTTTGATTAAAATTAGAGCACAGTTAGTAACGAGTATTTCCCCCTCGAGCTCTAATTACTGCTTCCATTCTTCTCGGCATGCTGCTAAGAAGGTTTTGGATATATTCTTGAGGAATTGCATTCCATTCTTCTTGTGCAGCAATCCGAAGCTGGTCTATTGTACTTGGAACGGGATTTCTTCGTCGTATGCTGCGTTTAAGATAGTCCCATGTATGTTCTATTGGATTTAAGTCGGGGCTATATGGTGGCCAATCTAATCTTTGAATTTGGACCGCATCAAGGTAATTAGTCACTATGTTAGCTGCATGCGGTCGAGCATTATCGTGCATTAATATGAATCCTTCATATCCAATATGGCCGACATAAGTCAAGACATGATCTTGCAGGATGTTTTCAATATACAAGTCACTTGTCATTCGTCCAATCACTTCCACGGGTTCGGTGCGTCCCTCCCAAGAAATACCGCCCCAGAGCATTATACAGCCACCGCCAAAACTAACGGTCTCTATGAGATTGCAGGCAGCATACCGTTCTCCAACTCTTCTGTAGACGTGGTTTCGTCCATCTGGCTTCCATAACTGAATTCTAGTCTCATCCGTAAAGAGAACATTTTTCCAATTCTCGATATCCCACTGAATATGTCTTCTAGCAAATTCTAATTGTCGGGCTTTGTGATTTTGGAGAAGACGTGGAACTTTGGCGGGCCGTCTTGGCTTTAAACCTGCTTCTTTTAATCTTCGCCTAACTGTTTTTGAACTTACCTTAACTTGTCTTACATTTAGTAAGTCATTTTTGAGATGCGTCGATGTCAATGTGCGATTTCGTGTAGAATTAAGTCTCAAAAATCGATCATCAATTGCTGTTGTACACCTCTTGCGCCCTTGACCAGGTTTACGTACGAAAGTTCCAGTCTCTTCATACCTTTTTAAAATATTCGATACTGTAGATTGACCTCTCCTGAGACGTTGTGCGATATCCTTTTGTTTATATCCTTCGTTATATAGAGTTACAATTTGCACCGCTTCAACTTCATTGCAGTGTGTAACTGGTGGCATACTGATGTTTTTAATAGCAACAAACACAAACACTATTTGCTATTACTTAGTTAATTACACTACAGTAACATAATTCCAAGCTTAATTCACTATAATTCATAAAATATGTAATTAATTGTTTTTGATAAAATGCACAAGAGACAGTAATATGCGCCATTAATGTTAATTAAACTTTAAAATATGTTAAAACAAGTGAGTAATCAGCCTACTAAATAACTAATATCAGCTCATGTAAGTTTACGGCGAGTATTTAAATTTATTTTGAAATAATAATGATTACAAAAAATATTCGATAATTTTGTCCATGAGTGTATTAGTAAAAATATTTTTATAAAAAGAGAAGCTTCTTTCAACATCTACTGATGTAGTCGGATAATACTGCAACTTAGATAGCAAAATATAATGCCAAGATACAACTTCGTTGGATGGTTTACCCTCATAAATGCTTTTTACTGCTGCAGTTAAGTATTTAAATCCTTCATTCTTTTTAACAGCTACATCCAATTTGTTCTTTACTTGACCTCCTACTTTACCGGGAATGTTGTTACATTTAGCGACAAGTTTCTAAACACACTAAACTCATACCATACCAACCTCAAACATTTAGATTCTAGATATTTTTAGGTCTTTGGCAAGGTGATATATTGATCAATAATAATGCAGTAACAAATTGGCTACATGTTCCACTAGAATTTAAAAAAGTGTGGACCTTGGGATTGGATGATTGGCAAGATGTGCAAAATTTGACTGAACCTGGGCTATATAAAGGTAAACTCCTAAAAATAAACTCATTCTTAAGAATTTAGCGACAACGATTATATTGAATTTTGCAAATGTATATTATATAACACTTATTTTAAAGCTTTATCAAATGTTTTAAACTAAAATCTTATAAAAAAAAAATTGTCAATTAAGGTTGTGGTTATATTAATATCAATCTAGGAGTAGTGGTAGTTCAGGGGAGGCGCCAGGCAACTAGGCCAGCGCGACCATTTTTGCCAACCCCATTTAAGTCTGGGTAATGTCAGCCAGATAGGACATACAGTTTTACGTTGTTCCAGATGCTATTCTAGGCACAGTTTCCGGCTCTTGTTATAATATTTATTATTAACCACAGACCTCGACGGGGGAACATATTACCTCTTACATCTCCGTGGTGCGCCTTGAAGTTACCGCAGAGCCCCCCAATCCATCGGGATCAGTATCAGTCTATACTACCGAATCTTCTGATTCAGGGTGTCCCCCAATCAATCCGAATCGATACCAGGCATGCGTCCCTTTTGTGGATCACTGTCCACACTAAATCCTTTACTTGGTTCAGGAGTATAGCTCATTTATTGACAACATGCCGAAGGAACACCCGAATGATATCGGAGGAGCCCGAGGGCTCCCCACAGCTGTATCGATGTCGCCTTTTAACAGCATTGCTTTTGCCATTGACAATGCCAGTGTGTATTGCATGTATGTATGCTGAGTAGTACGATGGCCTAGTCAAGCGTACTGAATAAATCCGCCAAACCTGCCCGGGATGAAACCTGGTACCTTCCGCTTACGATGAGTAAACTTTACCTCTATGCTGGGCTGCCACATCAATCTATATTTATATTATAAAAATAAATGTTTGTTGGTTTGTATCTTTGTCCCGTATGGGTTCTTACACCATACCAAACTTTGGTGAGTTGTTATGTGCATGCCGAGCAAGGTTTCTGCATAAAAAACGGCAACTGGCAGCTGGTATTGCAACGCATGCCGGGTACTAATCAATAAATAGAATAATTATTCTGTAAAAAATTTCTTCAAGCGATGGTCAACCCTCCTTTTTATTATGGCATCTTAGAGGAACCGACCATGCCGGGATTTAAAACGGGTACTCGCTAGTAATTCTAATAAATCTTAATTATTTTTTTGTGTTTTCCAGCCTATTTGAACATAGAAAATCCTCAAGACACATATATAGATTTAAGATCATGGACAAAAGGAATTGTAACGCTTAATGGAGCTGTACTTGGAAGATATGCAAGAATTGGTCCTCAACAATGCCTTTACCTGCCATCATCATTCCTTAAAAAAGGTCAAAATGAAATTGTTATTTTCGAGCATTACGAAGCTTCTGATAAAGTAACGTTTTCGGCTAGTCAAATTTGGGAAACTTTGTAAATACTTTTTCAATTAAACTGACAATACCTTTCTCCCATTGTATTGATTGAATACGACTCCAATGAATATGCCAGGAAAGTAACCAGTAGCACATGAATTAATAAAAAGAACAAATATAAATGTATACAGGTTTATCACAAACAAACGGATCAAGCTTTTATTTAGAATACCGCCCAAGAATTGCTCCGACCCAAAAATAAATTTTTTTGAAATACATTGTTTTTTTAGAAAAAAATACATTTGGAAGATCATAAAAATGCTGCGTGTATCAACTTTAATTTTTTTAATGAAACATAATATACATATTTTTAATAAATTTTTAATAAATTATACACATTTTTATACCTATCATCAACCGTTTACGAAATATTGACTTTTAAAACAAAATAGACAAAAAACAAAGTATGAAAGTAACCTATTTTATAAGATGTTTAAGATGTCCTCCACTTACTGATCTGCAGTAGATCAATCGCTCTAAAAAATTTCTGTTGTACATTTTGTACTACTTGTGGAGAAATTTCTCGTATTATTTGTCGAATGACCTTCTTAAGCATAGCTAGCGAGTCAGGTTTAGATCTATAAACTAAATTTTTGACTGAGGCCCCATAAAAAAATACAGTGAGTTAAGATCGGGCGATCTGGGTGGCCACTCTATTGACCTCGTCTACCTATCCATCGCTATGGAAAAATTATACTTAAGAATTATCTTACATGAGCAGCAAAATGAAATGGAGCACATTCCTGTTAAAAGAGTGGCAAGAGCTCGAACCAGATCTTTTCAAAGGAGTTTTAGATGTCTTTCTAGAGTAAAGCTTGCATGAAAGCAAACAAGTCCGGCTACCCTATTATCAACAATGCCGTCCCATACATTAACCTTTAAATGATACTGGGTGTGATATTTAATGAACCAGTAAGGATTTTCCCATGCACATAAATTTATTTGAAGAAGAAATACTTTGGACATTTCGTGCATGATTATCTGTTTGCTCAATCATTATTTCACAAAATTACTTTCGCATATCAGGATCACCGTCCAATAACTCTTATACAATTACTGGTTTGTCTGGACGAAACTTTCCTTTTTTTAATAATTTAGATACGTTAGTTTGGTGAGTATCGTATTTACGCCCAAGTTGTGTGCTTGTGATATAGGAATCTTCCGAGGAATCTTCCTTTTGTGATAATAAAATCATTTGTTTTTCTTCTCAGGTATACCAGGTCGACCACTTTTAACACTATCTTTAACAGTACCTACTGGAAGTTCTATACCATAGGTGGGCGATTTGGGCATTTTTCATTGAACATATCACGAAATTCCCTACCAACCCAACATAATCAAAATTTCTATGGGTTCATCTTCAGCGAAGCGCATTTCGGATGTAATATCAACAGAGCAAACTTCAAATTTGATTAACATTCACTGACATTTTTTGATGTCTCAAACTTAAATAGCAGTTTCTGATTGTCAATGCGCTAACGATTGTGACTTGAGTTCAAAACGTTTCCAGCATTAAAGTGTTAATATTTGGTGAACGGTTGATGATGGGTATAGGGCACCATTTATAAAAAGCGTCTAGAACTAATTATTGTAGAATGTAAAAATATACAATATGTTTTATTAAAAAAATTAAAGTTAATACTCGTAGCATTGTGTGTGATATTCTATTTAAAATGCTGATCTCTCTTTAACGGATCCAATATGGCGGCTAAAAGTTTTATGGTTTAAAATCTATTTTTGTGCGGGTTATTTTGTTCTTTACCTTAGTAAATAGATATTTTACTTACCACAACGAAACATGTCGTGCAGAAAAACGCGGACGCGGAACCCGTCGACGGCTTTGTTACCGACGGAGGCGACGTAGCGACGGCGCACGGCGAACGTAACGCTTTCATGACGTCACGGGATGCGTTTGCGGCGGGCGCGGCCTCGGCGTCTACGCAGCAAGCTCATGATGATGCTGGTGGTAAAGTTAGGTACAGTATCTGCAAAAAAAAAAGGGATTAATCTTTTCCGCGTGTAGCTAGACAATTGACATATTTTGGTAGTTAAGGTGGTTTTCAAAAATGCTTTGTACCTACCTATGTGACAATATTTTTTTTCAAAATTATAATATATTCTCAAAACGATGAACTCTAGAATGTGACAAATTATACAGGGACAGGCAGAATTCTTGATTCATATGATGGAAAACTGTTTTAATATTGATTTCTTAGAAAATTGTAGTTCTGCGTTGGCCTAAACAAAAATAATTTTTTTTAAAAAATTGCTCAAGAGAAAAGTACTCTCATTTTTCGTTTCAGATGAAATTTTTATTTGTGAAAGTTGTTTAGACTTAAAAGTTATGTTCGATTACAAAGTCCTGGGCTACTATTCAAAAAAGGAAAAAAATAGTTATTTTTTGTCTTACCCTGTATTATACAGACCAGATTGAAGACTTCAAATTATCTTTTTTTTGTTCTTTTTAATGTTTACTTGAAGAAAATTGGTCAACCTTTAAATTTCTCGTTATTTCTAATTTTTCCTTAAGTATGCAAAAAAATTGTGCCAAAAATCGTTTATTTTTAAAGCAATTGGAATTAAAGTTGGCTGCAAACACGACTTTATCCTTTTTTGGGCCACCCTGTACATGCGGATTAGAACTATTATGGACAACTAAACACGATTGGTGAAAGTGCATACATTTCTGTTTCAAATAGTCTTTAGTTTGCTAAAATCGGATAAGTCGTTTAGAAGTTACAGTGATTTAAATGATTACACTTTTAACAGCTTCCCCCACTCTTATTAAAGTCGGTACGCCAATGAGCATAACACCAAAATGATGCATAATTGTCCAAGCTTTAAAATGCTGTTATCAAACATATACCTTAATGTGGAATTTTCGGAGTTATGTAAAATATTAAAATTTACTTTTCAATTACGCCCTCTTGCGGCAAAATGCGGAACTTAAAAATTATTTCCAGAATTTTCTAATGGCCACTTTAATTATCATTTTTCTTTTTCTGAGTTACTATGCCCAGTAGTTTCCGAGATATGGCCGCTCGTCGACCTTAAAAAAACACCCTGTACATATAACAAAAACAAGGACTTTTCAATATACAAACACGACTGACTATTACAAAAAAGTGTGACTTTTCGATGCTGCTGCTACTGTCAGGCAAAACTGACTATTAGAGTCCATAGAGAACCGAATCCTCTCACATAATAACTGTCTATAAATAAATAAATAAATAAATAAATAAATAAAGCCTTTATTAAATTCAACAGACAATCAAAAAAAAAATGTTAGATTACGGCGAGATCTAGCACTGCTATTCATCTAACCGTCTTAAAATAAATATTAAAGTAAATATAAAAATAAAATAACAATCATAAAAAAAAATAAAAAATGAAAATTAAAAGTCATTAATTCTTTACTAGGGTAAGACCAGCCCCATACTGACATTGTCAGTGCGCATGTCCTAGCTAGTAAATAATTAGTTAGAGCAAAATGTGAATAAGTGAGAAATGTGACAATATGTAATTAACAAAAAGGCAAACAAATAAAGGAAATTTTTAAATAGATAAAAAAAAAAAAAAATAACAATCCTATGTATTTTAAGGAAAGGAAGTTATAAGCATACAATTTATAGTAATAGGAGCAGAGAGAATACTATAAGGACCTTTTGACGGCCTTCTTGAAGCTCGCCACCGCGGTAAGCGACTTTACACCTGGTTGCAGAGAATTATAAATTTTTACGGCATTATAAGTAAAAGAACGCTGGAACTGTGCGGTTCTGTGCCCTGGAACACTGAATCTTTGGCAGTGACGTGTAAATCTATCGTGGATACCACTCCCACGAATTAGTTTTTTAAAGAGATATTCTGGATTATTAGTTAAAACAATTTTGTGCACCAAAGTGGCTAAATGCAAAGAAAATCGCTTTTCTAAATTCAGCCACCCTGAAGCATCAAATAGTGGAGTCACATGATCATATTTTCGAAAATTGTACGAGAAGTTTAAGCAAGCATTTTGTAATTTTTGTAGGGTATTCTTTTCCCTATCTTTTTTAATTTTAACACAACCTCCGATGTTATTGAAAAAAATATATATTGTCTTAATAACTCAAACTTAGAGAGCCCTTCATCTAGAATTTTCAAAAATCAATAGGAGGCCGATTAAAAAAACTAAGTGGTAAAAATTTATTTAAAAAAAAACCAACGCGTATATTATTTACAAATTATCAAAATATAAAGGAAGAGGACACTTGTTTCACATGTAATGTGCTGTTAAAATTTGAACTAATTTGATGCATTAAAACTGCCACTCGTCTTAAAAATTGATTATTTTTAATGGAATATTCAAGCGTTTACGCTTTTATCCTTCCACATGGCGACAACGTGATAGCCTCGGCCATAGCGCTATGCGAAAAAGTGATATTAAGTATGAACATTTCTTTAACATAATTTAATATTAAATAATTTAAAATAAGAAATGCGACAACTAGAAAAAAGTAACTCGAGAATACAAAAATAAAGCAAAATCCATTAAATATATAATTTCCTTCAAAAACCGAGAAATTAAAAAAAATTAATATTAAGAAAGCATGCAAGAAAAAATATTAACACCACGATAGTTTTGTATTATTAGAGATAAATAAAAAAAAGCAACATCCCCTTTTAATGGTTTTTAAATATTTGTGGGATTCTACGGTACATTTTTTTCCCAATATTACTATCAGAAACAGGAAAAGTGGATTAATGAGCCTAATGAATAAAAATGTAGCGATTGCTTTTTCCTATAAAATCGAAGTAATTTCTTAAAAGCCAATAAATAAAAACTGAAGTAATTGCTTTTGCATCCAGCAATTGCTTAAAAATGCAGGGATTGCTTGTAGTCAATGCTTTTTCTTAAAAAAATAGAAGCAATTCCTATCGTTTGCTTAAAATGTGATGAATAAATTAAGGAATTGCTTTTTCTGGTGTAGCAATTGCTTTCAACTTTTTAAGGTAGGTTGACCCCTGCATCATTTGCTTGGTAGCAGTCAACTTTAGTTCTCCGCGGCATACACGTGCGTTGCTCCTAATTTGTGTCTTCAAATATGGGGTGAAAATATGAACGTCCGTAAAGAAAAATCTACATTGTACGTAAAAATTGCAGATATGATGATTTCAAAAAAGTTATATCAAATTGACTGCGAAAGTGTTTGTGGGCAAATTATTTTTTGACTGATACTGGTAAAAGGCGACGGGGTGCACCGTCGCCTTTAAATAAGATGAAAGTCTTTCTGCGGCCATTGTCGAATCCGGGCTTTCAAAATTCTGTAGGTGAAGAACTCGGTGTTCACCAAACTACTGTCGACATACACTTCTGTAATGGATGCAGTTTTGGAGAAGGGCAATATTTTTATTAAATTTCCTACAAGTGCTGAAGCTGTTGTAGAAGCTATACGGTTGTGGTCAGAAAGATACCTGTTTCCAAATGCCATCGGCGTGATAGACTGTAGTGTACATACGTCAGGATTCCAAAGTTTCAATAATTCGGTGATGAATATATAAACCAAAAAGGGTACCCCAGCATCAACGTGCAGGCAACTTGTAATGTACAAGAAATTTTTAAAAGTGTAGACTGCCAATGGCCAGGCTCTGTGTACGATAGCAGAATTTTCAAAAACTCTAATGTACCTACTTATACAACATTCTTAAAAACAGCACAGAAGCATGCGTATTATTAGGAGACGATGGCTACTCTATATCGCCTTGGGTTATGACTTCCTAGAGAACTCCTGCAACCCAAAAGCAGCAAAATTGTAATAACGTTTTCTGCCGTGAACGTGTCATAATTGAACGATGTTTTGGGCAGTTAAAAGCAAGGTTTCCTGTCCTTCAGTATAAAATTAGAAATAAATTAGAAAAAAATCCATCCACGATAATTACCTGCGTTGTGCTTCATACTTGTGTTGAATAATTATTTGCTACACAAGTGTAAGAAAAACAGCAATTGCTTCCAAATTTTATTCATATCCAGATCTAGCAATTGCTTTTACTTATAGCATTTGCTAGTCAAGCAATTGCTTTTACTAAAAAGTAATTGTTTCGAGTAATTGCTTAATTTTTATTCATTAGGCTCAATGAGTTTTTGCATATTTGCTCCTCATGTAATGTCTTCTGACTACCCGTATTGTTAAGTAAATAACTAATAACTAATAAACTAATATACCTAAATAAACTTAATTTTTTATGAAATTGTTGCTATTTTGTTTGTTATCTAATTAATATGACTCTGAAAAAAAATTATATAAACAAACCCGATCGTATGGGGTACCAAAAATAACTAAAACCCAATATTGTTTGTTCTTAATTAAACACCTAAATTCGCTCAGACAAATAAGAAATGAAAATGGATTATACCCGACTTATACTTTCCCTTCGAGAAGTTATATTTACTAAATATTATTTTTCTTGTTCCAACAAAAATAGAAAGAGTATCTTTACCAAATTCTGAGAAAAGTTGACTAAATGATAAATGTTATTTCGGATAACCTTATAAAAAAGTTTAATTACGAAGCGGATAAAGTTAATTATATTTTAGACGTATAAATACAACAATAAGAGGTCAACTGTGAGGATAACTTCTATGAAAACTAAGCATTCTGTATCCTTGTTTTATTCTGAAAGTTTTTCTCTAAATTTGTCAGTTTATGGAAAATTTGATGGTGATAGACTTTTATTTCATTTTGTCCGGTAAATCAACTTACCATGTACTCATTTGCGGCCGGTAAGTGGAACATTACAGTATCAGGTACTGTAAATTATTGCCTATAGTCTATTCAGCCAGTAAACCTGCAAGATGGCCGACATGTCATATGACAAAAGTCATTGAAAATGCAAAAATTTATTTTATTTAGCTGGAATATGACTTTTGTCATATGACATGTCGGCCATCTTGCAGGTTTACTGAGTGAATCGACTTTAGCAACCATCTTGTTTTTAGAAATAATTACTTACTTTGGATTTTTGACAAGTTGTCACTTAACCCTTCAGTAGTGACGCCTGGTCTCATGGACGACAAAACTTTTTACAATAAATATTGTGTTGAAATTGGCGGATGCTCTGGACCACCTTCTTGCCAGTTGTTAGTAAGTGTTTCTACGGAGTGATCGATTTTTAGGCACTATAATTTTTGCTCTACGACCGATTTCGGTCCAGTGGACCGACGTCAGTGTTTACGCATTTGACAAATAATTGAATGAAAAGCGGTTTTAATAATTTTTTGGTAAGAAAGTATAAAATACCACTATTATAATATGGTAGAGTCTTAGAGTTTATTTTATTGTAGCAAGATGGGTTAATACGAAAAAAAAACAAAAATGGCTGCAAAGCCTCATGGATGAGGTAGTAAATGAAAACCAGATAACTTCGTCTATGACGACGGTTTAGTTATTTCTAGCTTATTATTGGATCATTACTTGACAACTATGTTTTATTTTGACACTCAATTTGTACAATAGTAGTTTCAAATATAATAACAATATTTTGTCTTATATTACACATATTAATATGAATATTCCGGTCTGCCAGACCGACGACACCGTTCGTGTCATAACTATCAACGTCACTCCTCAAGGGTTAAAATTATAGGAAACAAATTGTTCAAGTACACATATCGAGCATTGCGCGTTCGGCATTGTCGTCAGACCTGTCTGATTCGTCTAGATCGTTCGGTAATGGCATCAGGATGTAGGAGAGGTAAATCGGTTTTGTTCGGTAAATGACCCCGGACCGATCTAGATATAATCCAACCCCTCCGTCTCAGGATGGCAGAGCAAAAAAAATAATCTTGTTTTGTGAGGTTAGGTTATTTGTGTTTTACTGTTTTGGGGTTTGTTTTTGTTAATAAAAAATATTTTTATTTTAGTTGTAAATAAAAAAGAACTAACTTGGGAGGGTTGTTTTTCTTCAAGTCGGACTCGGATCGGATCACCTAACCTATCCATTGTCAGTTTTAAAATCTCAATCGTTCGTTTATTGCAGATTGGTCCGACAGATTTGTGGTCACGTGATCAAAAATCTCATCTGCTCCGCGATGACAATGCCGAACGCGCCTATAAAACTAAATTAAACTTGGAATATAATAGTACCTATATAAGTTTTTAAAACTTATAATAACAGTAACTGTCATAATTCAAAACAAAATAAAGGCAATCACGGCCGACTATAAACATGCGTTACACGCCCCGACTAGTATTTATTGGAAAATCGCTATTTTGGCAGCATGTCTTACTATAAATAATTTACTTTTTTCTACCAACTTTAGTAAATGAAAAATGTTACGCAACTACAGAATAGGCCCTCTTTTACAATTTTTTAAATAGTTTGCTTAACTAAAGTAAAGTTAGTAATTTTTATTTTGTTTTGAATATATATCTATCGATACCAAATAACTTTGTGTAGATGCTTTAACTTGTAAAAGTATTTTTTCTACCAACTTTAGTAAATGAAAATTATTACGCAACTACAGAATAGACTCTCTTTTACAATATTTAAATATTTTGCCTAACTAAAGTTAGTAATTTTTATTTTGTTTTGACTATATATTTATCGATCCCAAGTAACTCCGTTCAGATGCTTTAACTTGTAAAATTATTTTTTCTACCAACTTTAATAAGTGAAAAATGTAACGCAACTACAGAATAGACTCTCTTTTACAATTTTTTAAATATTTTGCTTAACTAAAGTTAGTAATTTTTATTTTATTTAAACTATATCCAGCGATACCAATTAATATTGCCAATAATATTTTAAAATTTGTAATAAACATTTTTATTAAATCTTTTTAAAAAGGATTATATTGACAAAATGAAATAAAATATCATACCACACACACGTCCGTTAGGTGTTATTACAGCACTCGTTTATATTCCAGACTCGGCTCCTACGTCGCCTCGTCCGTAAACCAACTCGTACTGTAATAAGTCACCTACCGGCCTTGTAACGTAAAATACTATTGTTTATCCTGGTACTGCCGAAAGTATGTAATCGAAAAAAAAATAGGAGAGTGTAAAATTGAATATTGCCTGGTCGGCTATAATATAATTAATTTCGCTAAAATTGGGAGTACCGGATTATTAATGCACTGAGGAAAATGATCTAATACAACAGGTTTGCTAAGACATAGTTTGTAATAGTTTGTATTGATAGCTTATTTTTTATTAACCCATATTAAATAAATTGCTAGTGTATCAAACCCGCTTTCGTGTTATATCAATTTCAGATCTGCTAAAACAGTGTATTAATTGGTAGGCTTGTTGACTAATGACTACTTTTAATAGAGCAATTTCGTTAAAAAATTAATTGTATCTTCTCAATCCGACGCATTTTGTTCCCAGTAAAACGCTTTCACCACAATTAAGAAAGCAGAAAAGCGTTCCCAAAAACAAATTGTATCCGTTAGAACGTATAATCCACAAGAATTTGGTGGGGGTTCATAGCGATCAGCAATCGCCGCGTTCCATAGTGTTAGTTTTAACGAATTTGTTGCGCAGCGCAGGTCACATCGTTATTGGGAAGTTTTCTAGCTGTCCTGTCTCAATTTGAATTTTATTAATCGTACCAATACCTACCTGTTTCAATTAATCTATTTTTTCTTTGTATTTAAGTTTTTTTAAACTTTGCATGCGAGATAAAGCAATGGAAGATTCTTATTTCGCACAACTCATCATTAGTATTGGACTTTATAATCTAAGGACGAATTTTACCATCTCAGTAAACCATGTTGCATAAATAGATAATCATAATTATGCAATGTTAACGACAAGATCTAGAAGCTATTTAAATTTTTGAGAACTACAGTACTGGTTTTTATTGGTAAGTAGGTATATGCTCTTTTAACCTTAGCAAGCAAATATTATTATAATTAATGTCAAGTTTCATAACAACTTCCAGTCGGAACTAATGCAGTATATGAAACCAGATTACACCCCCCAATAGAACTTGATAATTTCTGTGAGTATTTAGAGCAATAATGGTTATAAACCATTCTATAGTAGCTTTAACTCCTATTTCCTATTGGGTAAATTACCGTGATATTATCACTACACAACGGTCTAGCAAATTTCGTTACACATAGTATTAAACACTTGTATAACGAGTATGTAAATTTTTATAAGGAATATAAGGCCTTTTTCTCAGTGTAGTTACACCTTTGATCAAGCGCTTTACCTTGACATGTGTATGGTATTTTTGTTCGCCAAAATTTCATGATATTAGGTTGATGAGTCAGTCAGTCAGTCAATCGCCTTACAATTTTATGTAATAGTATACATTAGTGAACACAATTTAACAAAACTACTTATAACAGCGAATATAAACCCGTCCCATATTTAAACTACTTTTCAACGGCTGTTAGACCACGGCTGAACGGTGCCGATGCGGTAAGTCAACTATACGAATGCGGTAGCTAGTTCTTTAAGGTGGAATTCTCAACGTCATTCCATCTATTGCCAACCTATTTCGCGTTACTTTTTACTTAGTTTATTATTTGATTAACTAACATTTAAATACAATCAATATCGTCGGTACAATATTTAGGTAATATCTGACATATTACAAAAATATCAATTTATTTGATTGCTAATTTTGGGAGAATTGTATAGTGACATAATAATGTTAAAAAAAATCTTACCCGATATTTTTCGCTATACAATTCTCCTAAAATATTTAATGAAATTCCTTGATATTTATTTAATATGTCAATTACTATCTATAAAATATGATCACGATAATGATTTTATTTTAATTTTGTGTAAAAGCTAGAAAAATTAAATAAATATACGCGAAATAGGTTATAGGTTGGCAAGCATGTTGATACTCCCACCTTAAAGAAAACATGTGAAGAAAAGTGCGTACTAGCCCTGGACTCCCCTACGACGTCGCCGTCGACGCGAAATCCAATTTCCAAAAATATTGTTCAAATAAAGTTTTATTTGCAAAGTTTAAATTGTATTTAGATAAACGACCAATATACATTCAAGTGGAAGTTAAAGAAACCATTTTGTATTTACTGCTCAGTTATCTGTAGAGCATCGGCTCGATCAGGGATCCTCTAAAAACCCGCTGTTCCAGTTCGCAGATACGCTACACTCTATTTCGGACAAAATAACTTATTTCCTATTCCTTTTCCGTTTAGGTAAAGCGGTTTACCACAAGTGCTTTAACGAAATCTCGTTCCATATGTTTTTATGTCTTCGGAGTTGGATTTCAACATTTTGCCTGATCATTACTCCGCGACTGCTAAACACTAAGGCGGGTTATTTAAATGTTTTTGCTTCGCTTCATCCTTTACAACGTTTTTGTTTATAATCGAGTTTTACAATCCTTTTACCATTGTATAGATAATTCCATTAGAAATGTACTGGTTTTTAATGGGGGTCTTATTCTATAGAACGATATTATACCTGGGTTACTCAACGTTTACTTTTATTCTAAGTTTAACACAAATACATTAACATTGTCTTGGGGCCAGGCGCCCTTCGACAGAACCACTACACAGAGGAGAATAATCTAATACAACAGGTTTACTATAAGACATGTTTGTTTTGAAAACTTATTTTTTATTAACTCAGATTAGTATATCAAACCCACTTTAGTGTTATATCCAGATTTGCTAGAACAGTATCTTTATTGAATGATGAAAGAGTTTTGGACTTCTGTGCGGTCTTTAAGTTGTGGACTGTAGATGGTCGCCTGGCTCGGCCTTTTCTAACGTTTGTAAATTAAAACACTCAAAATAATTTACTTTACTGCTTTTGTATTGACAAATAGGCTGACACACAAGAAGAATGATTAATACAACAATATAAACAAACTGTCTTATTTTGACAGTAAAAAACCATGGTAACGTTGTTCACTTAAAGTATATCAAACATCGCCCCGGCCTTGAAAGGGAGTCCTTTCAATACGGCACGCACTCACATTGTTCAGAGCACGCACTACTTGTAGCATTAAGGTAGCATTCTCAACGTCATTTAATCTATTACCAACCTATAACCTATTTCGCGTTACCTTTTTAAGTTTATTATTTTATTGACTAACATTTAAATAAAATCAGTATCGTCGGCCCATTACTTAGGCAATATTTGATATATTACAAAAATATCAATTTATTTCATTGCTTATTTTGGGAGAATTGTATATTGAAAGAACAATGAGTGACAATGACATAATAATGTTTAAAAAAATCTTACCCGATATTTTTCGCTATACAATTCTCCTAAAATAAGTTATGAAATTCCTTGATATTTATTAAATATTGTCAATTATTACCTATAGAATATCAAGTCGATACTGATTTTATTTAAATTTTGTGTAGAAGCTAGAAAACATAAATAAATCTACGCAAAATAGGTTATAGGTTGGCAAGCATGTTGATACTCCTACCTTAAGAGTTCGAAGGCAAAGGACAAAGTTTTGCAAAGGAACGTTTTATTGTTCCTGTTTTGGTCTTTATAGTAGCGACTCTTGCTACACCATCCTTGCCCGGGTGTAATTCTATAATTCGACCAAGTAACCATTTAAGAGGAGCTTGGTTATCTTCTTTGATGATGACCAAATCGTTGACCTTGAGAGAACTATGTGTCGTCTTCCATTTGCAACGTTGCTGCAATTCTGAAACGTATTCAAGGGACCATCTGGACCAGAAATGCTGCTGAAGCTGCTGAATACGTTGAAAGTGTTTGAGTCGATTTTCTGAGGTTGAAGTGTAATCTGGATCAGTAATTGAAGTCAGGGGCCGCCCAATAAGGAAATGAGAGGGTGTCAGAGGTGTTAAGTCTGCGGGATCACTTGAGAGCGGAGACAGAGGACGCGAGTTTAGCACCGCCTCTATTTGAACTAGCAAGGTATAAAATTGTTCAAAAGTTAATATAGCATCACTGGCTACGCGTTTTAAATGATATTTTGTGGACTTAATGCCAGCCTCCCACAACCCGCCAAAATGGGGCGAATATGCTGGGATAAATGACCACGAAATTCCTTCATTTTGGATTGAATCGGTCAAAGCTCTAGCATTTTCTTGCAAAAAGGTACCTAAACGTTGTAGTTCTAAATGTGCACCAACAAAATTGGTGCCGTTATCCGAGTACATCTGAGAGGGCCTTCCACGACGCGATATAAAACGTTTAAAGGCTGCTAAGAATGCCTCTTTAGTTAGATCCGAAACCAGCTCAAGGTGGATGGCTTTAGTTACGAAACAAACGAACAGGCTAATGTAGCCTTTAGTAACTTTGCAGCCACGACCCTGTCTGTCTTTTAAAGAGAAGGGTCCCGCATAATCCACGCCAGTCGTAAAAAATGGAGGAGCAGGGTTCAATCTTCGAGCAGGTAAATTGCCCATAATTGGGTTAATATGTTTAGGATTAACTCGAAAATAACGTACACATTGGTGAAATGTTTTTCGCGCCAAATTGCGTCCTGATAAGGGCCAATAATATTCTCGAATTGATGATAATAATAGTTGAGGTCCCGCGTGACATAAGCGAATATGTTCTCCTCTAAACAATAATTTAGTGAATCTATGCTTTGAACATAAAAGAATCGGATACTTCTTATCATATTCAAAATTTGAATTTGCTAATCGACCGCCTACTCGAAGAATTCCGTCATCGTCGAGAAAGGGATTAAGATTTGATAGCTTGCCTTTTCCATTAGATTTTTTATGATTGATTTTAAGAGCTGATATCTCATTGGAAAAGCTTTGTTGCTGTACTATCTTTATTAGACATAAAGAGGCACGATTAATATTTTCCGTATTTAACGAATTAAGATCTCTCTCGATTTTGGATTTAAAACAATTGTCTTTGAACCTCATACAATAGGCGATTATTCGTTTTATTTTAGATAAATTAGAATATAGGTCAAAGTCTATTATCGAGTTATTGACTGAAAGTTCTAACGATATGACGTTTTTTCGCACTTCGGGCAAGCCGTTGGTCGAAGCTTGCGATTTTGGCCAATAACTTTCGTCTTGCTGTAACCAGCTTGGACCGAACCAATAGGTCTCAAGGGACAATAAATTGCTGGGCGCGACGCCGCGTGATACATGATCCGCTGGATTGTCAACAGTTGGAACGTGTCTCCAATCTTTAGTATCCGACAATTCTTGAATGGCCGCAACTCTATTCGCGACAAATATTTGCAAGGTGTGAGGAGCCATATGCAACCATCCGAGCGCTATCGTAGAGTCGCACCAGTAAGTGATTCTTACGATTTTTATATTTAGTGATTGGTTCACCCTTTTAACAAGTCTGGCAAGTAATACCGCTGCTGTTAGTTCCAATCGTGGAATGGTTTGTATTTTTAAGGGTGCCACTTTAGATTTGGCGCAAATCAATTTTACAGATACCTCACCTTCTTTATTTTGCGATTTTATATAAACACAAGCACCGTATGCATGTGAGGAGGCATCTGAAAAACCGTGGATCTCTACATAAATTGCGTTTTTGCAAATAACTTGCCTTTCTATGCTTATTTGATTTAATGCCGTTAGATCATCCCGAAATTGCAACCACCTGGTATGCAGTGCGTGCGACAATGAATTGTCCCATCCTACTCTTTCTAGCCAAATATCACGCAAAATGATTTTGGCTTGTATTATTGCTGCGCTTAATAGACCGAGGGGGTCAAAAATTTGAGAAATTTCGGATAGAATTGTTCGTTTTGTTATGCGTGTACCAAAGTTGGTTCCTATTTTATACGAAAGGCTATCTTTACGGCCGTTCCAAATCAAACCAAGTGTCTTGGTATTTTCGTTTGCTCCTAAATCAATTAAATCTGTTTTATTGGACGTTTTTATGCCCTTTAACACCTCGGAACTGTTTGATACCCACTTTCTTAGATAAAAACCGGCTCCTTTGAGAATTTCTGAAACCTCGTTAGCTAAAGAGACTATTTCCTTCACGCTACTCGAACCTGTTAACATGTCGTCCACGTAGAAATCTTCTTTGATAACTTGCGCAGCGACCGGAAAATTTGCTTCGCATTCTATTCCGAGTTGAAAAAGACATCTAATTGCTAAGAATGATGCTGATTTAGTACCATACGTAACAGTTGATAGTTCATACGTTTCGATGGGCTGATCAGGATTATCACGCCATAAGATTCGCTGTAAACAGGTTTGATCGGGATTTATTTGACACATTCGGTACATCTTTTCGACATCCGCGGCAATGACATAATTATGTTTTCGGTAACGCAATAAAATTGAAAAAAGATCCGATTGAATAGTTGGGCCAGCCATTTGTAAATCGTTAAATGAGTAGCCGCTGCTGCTTGCACACGACGCGTCGAATACAACGCGTAACTTAGTCGTTGAACTACTTTCTTTAATTACGCCGTGATGTGGCATATAATACGCATGCCGCGCGCTATCTGGTTCGCCGACCTTAGTCATGTGGTTCAGCATATGATATTCCTCAATAAACTTACTATATTGTAGTTTAAAATTATTATCGCGATTGAATTTACGCTCTAAAGCGTAGAATCGTTTTTCTGCTATTTCGCGAGAATCACCCAATTTAATTACTTCATCTTTTAGCGGTATAGTTACCTCAAAATGCCCGTATTCATCGCGTTTTACCGTTTCTATGAAATGCCTTTCACAAATTTTCTCTTCGCGAGACAATAGATTTAAATCGCGAACTTCTTCTATTTCCCAAAATCGCGTAAGTTGTTTGTCGATTTCTATATTTTTCAAAAGGTTACAATGGATTTTTTGGGATTGAAGCCGATCAGCTAAAATTTGTCCGGATACTATCCAGCCAAACTTAGTTTTTTGTAGGAATGGACCGCCACTGTCTAATTTGATTTGGCCCACGCACATGACATCCCAAAAGTAATCTGCTCCTAAAAGCATATCAATTTTGCCTGGTAAATGAAAGTTTTCATCAGCCAGTTGTATGTCATTGGGAATTTTAAGCCTTTGTTTATCGACTTTAAAGTTTGGTAAATCGCTAGTGATAGTTGGTATGATTAAACATGAAATTTTGCATGAATAGTAATTTACTTGCGACTGAGCTTGTAGTGTTGCACTACCTTTTACGTTAGATACAGTATCATTCAGCCCGCTGATTTGTAAATTGATCGGTTTATAGGAAATTCCAAGCTTACTGTAAAACTCTTCAGTAACAAAGCTGCTTTGTGATCCCGCGTCTAGTAACGCACGCGCAATAAATGGTTTATTATTTTTATCAAAAATACGTAGCAACACGGTTGCAAGAAGTACCTGCTGATTAACTGATATATTGCGCGACGATAAACTTATATTTCCGTGCGGTAACTCTCTATTTTCAACCGATACATTCGAATTTTGTGCGTTATGCAAATTATCGCCTTTTTCCGAATGTATTAAAGTATGATGTTTTCTCTTGCATGTTTTACAAGGCCCGGAAAAGCACTTTTCATATAGATGCCCGAATCTTAAACAATTTAAACAAAGCCGTTTTCTTTTAGCCTGTTCTACGCGTTGATTTATATTTAATTTTAAAAACTCGGAACAATTTTGAATGTAATGCTCATTTTTACAAAAAGAGCACGATGGTTTTGCCGCACGATTTCCCGACAAAAGCGTTTTAGGTCTACGTTTAAACCTGTTATGATTAGAATCCGTATTTTGCTCTTTATCATCTTTAGTTTGCTCTATGGACTCAAGTAAATCAGCCCTTCCCTTTAAAAAGTCGCTTAAGTTCTCAAGTGTAGGTGTTTTGTGGGTCGCTTTTATTTGTTCCCACTTTCGAAGTGTAACATCGTCTAATTTCGTAGTAATTAAGTATATAATTAAAGTATCCCACGATTCGATAGGTTCATTTAAGGTTTTCAGGGCCCTAAGATGTTTGGCAACACCGTCAACCAATTTTCTTAAAGCGCCAGATGATTCAAATTGTAACTTTTCTGTGTTAAATAAAGCTTTAACATGATTTTGTATTAATAATCGATTGTTATTGAATCTATCACAAACTAACTGCCATGCGTTATCGTAATTAGAACCTGTGAACTCCAGACTGGCTATAATTTCAAGAACCTTTGGGCCTAAATAAGCCCTCAGATAATGATACTTCTGGATGTCGCTAAGTCTAGCGTTTTGATGAATAAGCGATTCGAAAGTGTCTCGAAACTCTAGCCACCTGTCATATTCACCGTCATAAGTCATAATTTCAATAACTGGCAGTTTGACGCCACTAGCGCCATCGCTTATAGGTGGATTATTAGTATTGCTAAACGCGACTCTGCGTACCTCCACCAATGGCATTTAATGGGGCCGAAATATTATCAGCAATTAGAAATCGTTTTGATCTGGCAACAACCCCGTAAAAGGCGCTCTCAAATGTTTCACGTTCGGGATACTCGTTTGTTGGATCTGTACTGATCTCTTCGATTTGACCTTGCAGGTCTTCAAATTCATCTAGAACGTTTTGGAAGCGTTCTGCTCGCTGTTCTAGTTCTAAAAAGTCGATTTGATTATCGATAGTGAAATCGACATATTTTTGCTCTAAACGAGTTATGTATTTACCAAAAATTGTTACTTTAGCTTTGACTGAACCTCTCTTTCTAATGAGTTTTTCACTCTGTGTATCAGGCTTATCCGTCATTATGATTGATTTTATTCAAACAATCTCGAAAATGATAACTAAATTATCCAAAATGCGTTAGAAAATTGTTTGAATCGATTAAGGTATGACAAGATTCGTTCGAAAAACTCGCTAGTTAAAATAAGATCAGCCTAAAACTACGCTTAATGGGAATGCAACACAGGAAAGTATGGAACGGACACACCTGTTTGATGTCTTCTTTCTGTTTTGCATCCGCTGCTCGGAGGTCCAAATATGTGCGGTCTTTAAGTTGTGGACTGTAGATGGTCGCCTGGCTCGGCCTTTTCTAACGTTTGTAAATTAAAACACTCAAAATAATTTACTTTACTGCTTTTGTATTGACAAATAGGCTGACACACAAGAAGAATGATTAATACAACAATATAAACAAACTGTCTTATTTTGACAGTAAAAAACCATGGTAACGTTGTTCACTTAAAGTATATCAAACAACTTCCATTGTCTTTATTTGTTGTAAATCACAACGTTTCAACTGGTAAGTATCTCCAGTCGTCTTCAGGTGAATACTAAATAAGTAAAGTAACTACAGGACTATTTATACTAGCTAGGTGCACTAAAGCATAACTGAGGTGGGTGCAAATATGCGTTCAGTTGGCACATGATCTTATCCTAAGATTACATCTATCTAACAAAGGTTTCCAGATATTTCTTATGTCTAAGGATGGTTTACTAAAGCAGCCTGGGTTCTGGTGAATAGCAGCAGCTTCCTTGAACTTTATTTTCCTCCAGTATGGTTCCTTATGTAGGATTTCAGCCTCTGACCACATGATATGGTGACCATGTTTCCAGGCATGGTCAGCTGCACCTGACTTTTCGGTCTCTCCTTTTAACGTATTGTTTTTGTGTTCTTTAATCCTTGTTTCTAATGGTCTTAATGTCTCACCTATATAGGATTGGCCGCATTCGCAGGGGATTTGGTAGACGCAGTTTTTCCTAACTTTTTGACTTGTGGGCTTTGTCTTCGTCAGGTGGCTTCTTAGGGTGTCCCTACAGTTGAATACGGTGTTGATGTTATATCGTTGTCCTAGTCTTCTTATTTTCTCAGATACTCCTTTGACATACGGAATATTGAGTGTTGGTTGTGCCTCTCTGTTTGTTTCTTGCGCGTTGGGTCGATTCTTACGATTTTCCAATATTGTGTCGACTAATCTTGTGGGGTAGCCATTTTTGTTGAGATCGGTCTTGATGTGGTCAGTTTCTTTTTTAAGTGCTTCTTCCGAGTTACAGATTGTAATTGCTCTATCTACGAGGGTTTTAACTATGCCATGTTTCGTACTGTTTGAGTGATTTGATCTAAAATTGAGATACTGACCTGTATGTGTGGGTTTTCTGTATACTGACGTTTAGATGCTGTTGCCATTTTTCTTCACGTCGACATCTAGGAACGGTAATTGGTTATTTTCTTCTTTCTCCATGGTGAATTTGATTGTTGGTGTTAAGCTATTAAAGTGATTTAGAAAATCTCTTAGTTCCTCATCGGTTCCATTCCAAATAATGAAAGTGTCATCCACATATCTCAACCTCATTTTTGGTTTCTTCTTTGCCTGTTCCATTGCTTTGGATTCAAACCATTCCATATAAATGTTGGCGATTATTGGCGAGAGAGATGAGCCCATCAGTAGTCCGTCTACTTGTTTAAAGAATCTATCCTTTTCTTGAAAGTAGGAATTGTTGAGGCAGCATTCTAATAGTTCCAAGATGGCATTAATGGGGAGCGTTGTTCTTTCCTGTAGAGTGTGGTCTTCCTCAAGTTTGTTTTTGATCACTTTTAGGGCGTCTTTTACGGGAACGTTGGTGTAAAGACTTTCGACGTCAAAGCTTACCAGCTGGTCTCCTTGCTGTACTTCCTTTCCTCCTATTATTTGTACGAAGTGTTGTGAGTTCTTAACAAATGATGTGCTATTTCCTTGGAGAGGTTTGAGTAGAGGGAGTAGAAATCTAGCTAGCTCGTATGTTGGAGAATTACGGGAGCTCGTAATGGGTCTTAGAGGCATGTTGTGTTTGTGTATATTTGGCAGGCCATAGAGATGTGGAGGCTTACTGTGGTGTGGTGTCAGGCATGTCCGTGTCTTTTCTGGTATATATCGTTCATATTTCTTGAGTGTTCGGTAGATTCTTCTCTCGATGGTAGAGGTCGGATTCTTGGCAGTAAGAGAGTAGTTTCCTTTCTGCAGGACTTCTTCGATTTTCTGATTGTAGGTCTGAACATCCATAATGCCGGTCGATTTTCCCTTGTCGGCTGGTAGAATCTTGATAGTGGAGTCTTTGCGAAGGTTTGCAAGGGAGATTTTTTCTTCCTTACTAATATTTTGTTTTGGAGGCTTCGATTTTTCTAGAACTTCCCTAACTTTCCATCTAAATTCCTCTCCTTGTGTCTCTCCTATGGTTGTTGAGTCGACGGCGCTAATAATGTCCAGTATTGGTATCTCTGTTGGAGCGATAGTAAAGTTTAAACCATTTGCCAATAAGTTTTCTTCATTGCTTGTTAATTCTTTAGATAAAATGTTAACAATGGTCCTTTGATTCTGCGTTATTGGTGTTTCTTGACTAACATGTTTTCCCAATTTTTTCTTATGATTATTTTGATAAGTTGTTCTTACTTTGTCACAGGTGGCGTCAATCTTTTAAAAAATAGGTCCATGATCCTCTTCTAATGTGTATTCTTTGATTTCCTCGAATCTCTGTTGGATATCCGTGAGTAGAGAATCTTTCTTAAAACGGTAGTAGTTGATCTGGGAGCGTATGAGGGCTTTGCTGGCATTATTTAGAATCTTTATGGTTTGATGTCCTGGGATTGGTGACTTGATCCTAAAGCCATCTGGAATAATTCCTTGGTCCCTTGCCTGTAGCAGAAACTGGATGTGTGTTTCCTGCTTTGTTAATTTTATCTTAACTTTTTCGTAGTTACGAAACTTATCACTTATACCGGGTCCATACCGGGTTTCTAGTGACTGTTTGAAGGTTGGAGACAATGATGTTCCATTGTCTTTATTTGTTTTAAATCACAACGTTTCAACTGGTAAGTATCTCCAGTCGTCTTCAGGTGAATACTAAATAAGTAAAGTAACTACAGGACTATTTATACTAGCTAGGTGCACTAAGGCATAACTGAGGTGGGTGCAGTCATGCGTTCAGTTGGCACGCGATCTTATCCTAAGATTACATCTATCTAACAAAGGTTTCCAGATATTTCTTATGTCTAAGGATGGTTTATTAAAGCAGCCTGGGTTCTGGTGAATAGCAGCAGCTTCCTTGAACTTTCCTTTCCTCCAGTGTGGTTCCTTATGTAGGATTTCAGCTTCTGATCACATGATATGGTGACCATGTTTCCAACAAAATATCAGTACGGAAGAAAAAATCTTCCTTGCAAACCTTCGCAAAGACTCCACTATTAAGATTCTACCAGCCGACAAGGGAAAATCGACCGTCATTATGGATGTTCAGACCTACGATCAGAAATTCGAAGAAGTCCTGCAGAAAGGAAACTACTCTCTTACTGCCATGGATCCGACCTCTACCATCGAGAGAAGAATCTACCGAACATTCAAGAAATATGAACGATATATACCAGAAAAGACACGGACACGCCTGACACCACACCACAGATAGCCTCCACATCTCTATGACCTGCCAAAGATACAAACACAACATGCCTCTAAGACCCATTACGAGCTCCCGTAATTCTCCAACATACGAGCTAGCTAGATTTTTACTCCCTCTACTCAAACCTCTTCAAGGAAATAGCACATCATTTGTTAGGAACTCACAACACTTCGTACAAATAATAGGAGAAAAGGAAGTACAGCCAGGAGATCAGCTGGTAAGCTTTGACGTCGAAAGTCTTAACACCAACGTTTCCGTAAAAGACGCCCTAAAAGTGATCAAAAACAAACTTGAGGAAGACCACACTCTACAGGAAAGAACAACGCTCCCCATTAATGCCATCTTGGAACTATTAGAATGCTGCCTCAACAATTCCTACTTTCAAGAAAAGGATAGATTCTTCAAACAAGTAGACGGACTACCGATGGACTCATCTCTCTCGCCAATAATCGCCAACATTTACATGGACTGGTTTGAATCCAAAGCAATGGAACAGGCAAAGAAGAAACCAAAAATGTGGCTAAGATATGTGGATGACACCTTCATTATTTGGAATGGAACCGATGAGGAACTAAGAGATTTTCTAAATCACCTTAATAGCTTAACACCAACAATCAAATTTACCATGGAGAAAGAAAAAAATAACCAATTACCGTTCCTAGATGTCAACGAAAAATGGCAACAGCATCCAAACGTCAGTATACAGAAAACCCACACATACAGGTCAGTATCTCAATTTTAGATCAAATCACTCAAACAGTACGAAACATGGCATAGTTAAAACCCTCGCAGATAGAGCAATTACAATTTGTAACTCGGAAGAAGCACTTAAAAAAGAAAATGACCACATCAACTCCGATCTCAACAAAAATGGCTACCCCACAAGATTAGTCGACACAATATTGGAAAATCGTAAGAATCGACCCAACGCGCAAGAAGCAAACAGAGAGGCACAACCAACACTCAATATTCCGTATGTCAAAGGAGTATCTGAGAAAAAAATAAGAAGACTAGGACAACGATATAACATCAACACCGTATTCAACTCGAGGAACACCCTAAGAAGCCACCTGACGAAGACAAAGTCCACAAGTCAAAAAGATGGAAAAAACTGCGTCTACCAGATCCCCTGCGAATGCGGCCAATCCTATATAGGTGAGACATTAAGACCATTAGAAACAAGGATTAAAGAACACAAAAACAATACGTTAAAAGGAGAGACCGAAAAGTCAGGTGCAGCTGACCATGCCTGAAAACATGGTCACCATATCATGTGGTCAGAAGCTGAAATCCTACATAAGAAACCACACTGGAGGAAAAGAAAGTTCAAGGAAGCTGCTGCTATTCACCAGAACCCAGGCTGCTTTAGTAAACCATCCTTAGACATAAGAAATATCTGGAAACCTTTGTTAGATAGATGTAATCTTAGGATAAGATCGCGTGCCAACTGAACGCATGACTGCACCCACCTCAGTTATGCTTTAGTGCACCTAGCTAGTATAAATAGTCCTGTAGTTACTTTACTTATTTCGTATTCACCTGAAGACGACTGCAGTTACTTACCAGTTGAAACGTTGTGATTTAAAACAAATAAAGACAATGGATGTCCAAAACTCTTTCATCATTCAAGAAACATCATTGTCTCCAACCTTCAAACAGTCAGTATCTTTATTGGTATAGAAAACGGCACGAATACTCTCGTTTTAAAACAATTGACAGCAGAAATTTGTCATTGATCAGCTGATATTGGGACATAATAATATCCCTAGATTTGTATTGGACCGTAATGAGAACAAACACCGAGTTGTTATGAATTGCGTTTTTGTGCTTTTTGTTACATTTAATTACGTTTTCAAAAAATTTTGTGATTATGGTGCCGGTTATTTTTACTTTCATTGAATTTTAATTACTTTTGTGTGGCCGGTAAGTACCTACAATTATTATTCATTTGACCAAAAATTTACAGGTTAAAATTTTTAATTCTTTTTCATTAGGGATCATAACATACATACAGAGCTGTCGCAATTACTCTTAAAAAGTAATTCAATTACAATTACCCATTACCCTCCGAAAAATACATCAATTACAATTACCAATTACTAACAGTATGATAAAAATATTTAAATTACCAATTACCCACTAAAAGTAATTGATTCCTTGATCAATTACCGCATTCAAATTACTGACTGTAATTCAATTACTTTTATACTAATTCAATTACTTTATAGTAATGGAACTACCCTAAAAGTAATTGAATTACTCAGAATCTATAAATTATAGAAACTTTTTTGGCAAATAAATTACTCTGAGTAATTTAATTACATTTTGGTAAGTAAAATTACATTTTGGTAATTGAATTACATTCTGGTAATTGAATTACAGTTTGGTAATTGAATTACATTTTTAAAATTTAATTAGTATATGAGCAATGGAATTACTTTTTTTACATTCTACAAAAAAAGAGTTGTATAGGTAAGGTATTATTTTTTTTAATAGTAGTAGGTTCTACTTTATTATAGAAAGAAATTTAAAAAAAAATTCGAAATTTATAGTTAAACTTGATATCCTAATTTTGATAAGTACCTATTACTTACCTTTAACAAATTTACCAATAGTAACAACTGTCTTTTTTATTTAATATGATTTATTTGTTGAAATAAAACAAACGTTATATAAGGAGAAAAAAATATATTTTTCTTTCTATCTAGAGTAAAGAAATTATGAAAATTTTTAAAGGAATTGAATTATTTTGGAGTAATTCAATTACTTTTAATCTAATTGAATTATTCGGCAGTAATTAAATTACTTTTTATGTAATTGAATTATTTGGGAGTAGTTCAATTACCTTTATTCTAAGTAATTGAATTATTTGGGAGTAATTCAATTTCTTTTTAAAATAATTGAATTACTTTTAAGTAATTCAATTACCTCAGATTTCTTCAGATCAATTACCAATTACAATTACTTTATCACAGTAATTGGAAAATCAATTACAATTACTATTTTAAAAAAGTAATTCAATTACAGTAATTAAATTAATAAAAAGTAATTGAACACGATTTTTCAATTATTTTAATTCAATTACCGACAGCTCTGCATACATATAGTAATCCAAAAGACTTTGGTGGGTATTCGTAGCGATCAGCGATCGCTGCGCGCCGAATTATTAGTTTTAACGTATTTGTGGCGCAGGCGCAGGTCACATCTTTGTTCGGAGTCTTCTAGCTGTCCTGCATGTCTGAATTTGAATTCTATTGATTGTACCAATACCTGTTTTAATTAATTTATTTTTACTTGGTATTAAAGTTTTTTTGAACTTTGCATGTCAGATAAAGCAATAGAAGATTCTTATTTCGCACAACACGTCATTAATATTGGACTTTATATTCTATGGGCGAAATTTACCATCTCAGTAAACTATATTGCAAAATAGATAATCATATGCAATGGTAAACGACAAGAACAATAATATCACACTGGAAGCCATTGAAATTTTTAAGAACTACAGTAGGGGAAGGAGGGGCACAGTGTTACACGGGTACAGTGTTATATTCGGAATTATAAACTTACGCAAAGCAACACGGCGCTGGAATAATTGCCACTTCCAGGTAAGACTATTACCTTCAATTATTCGAACGCGTGGTGAAATGTGAATTGTTTATACCACCCAAGTAAGTTTTTTATATTTTTTTAGTCAAAAAGTAAATTTTTTATACAGTTTTACAATTGTCCTTGACAATAATATATCGTAAACTTTATGGTATCATGTTTAAGGAACATATTAGTAGATTAGCATGCCATGTAAAACATAACCTAGAAAAATGTTGTTTCCTAAAAACTAGCATATTTTTGGTAAAAATGCGATTGGGGCACAGAGTTACACTATACTGGGGGAACGGTAATCAGATCAGAAATGTTAATTTTTCCTGTTGATTTGCACATATACTATAATGAATTAAAATAGTGTTTAATGTCTACACTTCTTTCTGCAATTTTTTTATTTACCATATAAACTTAATGCTCATTTGCAATTGCCACGGATTTGGCGTCAATGGCTCTCCAGAAAAAAAGTTTTGAACTAAAATGGTGCGATATCCTCGGCACTCTATTAGCTATTTTAGGAAAAGCCGTAAAAGATAGAGATAGGGAACCTTAGCATCATTAAAATTTAATTAAAAATGCTTTTGATTGGGCATAAAAAAAATAATAGGGGTTGTATTAAAAATGAAAGACCCTTAAGACTTTTTAAGTTTTTAAAATAGCCGTAACAATTTATTTTAATATCTCCGGTAAATATTTCTATATTCTAAAATAGGTTTTAGTCGCAACTTGTGTTAATATCATATTCCAAGACCTAACTATATTTAATTTGAAGAAATAGTCCATGCTTCAAGTGGAGTTGAAAGTATGAATAGGAAAGAAATAACTAAAAGTCTTTCTCCACAAAATTTAATAGAATAAAAATTTGTTCAAAGGTCTCTACATGTTTCGAACGTAGAAACGTTTATCATCAGGAGACAGAAAAATTTATTGCTGATAGGTTTAGCAGAAGAGAAAATGATTAGTGGTATAAAACCTTAATGGAGCTTTTATGCCATCAAAAATTGGTGTGTCAAAATGACATAATGTGAGGAAAAATACAAATAGATAATAAGTTAAAACATACTGAGTATGTGAAAAAGTCAGTTAAAAGGGTCTTAAATAACCAAAAAGACCCTGGAAGCAGAAAAAACACTTCTAAAAAAAATATATCAAAAGGGTTTTTTTAACAAAAATAAGTATGTCTTTAAGACATTGTAAAATATAGAACCTGTTATGTATAGAAATTAGGTATTTAAAATGAAAATATCTGTCAAAAAAGGGGGTTTGAGGTACTGAATGTTAAAATTCAGTAACTCCACAACACGTTAATTTCAATTTAAAGAAAAGGATTATTAAAAGAAAGATTAATGAATATGTTAGTCCTTTATATGCTCAAATCACATTCTCCTTAAATATAAATTTCGCGCTATGCTCCATTTAGGTTTATTTACTTACAGAATTTACAAATCCAGATGTTCGGATTATCTTTGGGAATTTATAGTGGCTAGACAGGACCTATACAATTTAAACCTTAGAAATGTTGTTAGATTCAATGTTCCTTAGCACCGAACATCGAAGTTTAGGGATTCATTTGCTTTTTTAGCTACCGAAGTTCTTTACTCTGATGTTTACAATCTTATAATAAATAATTCATTTACGACATTTAAACACAAATATAAATACCAGCTGCTCACACCATCACATTTTATTATTTTTTAGTTTAAATAGTATAATTATGTTTTATATAACTTGCGTTTCTAGCATAGCATTTAAGAGAATTGCTACCGTTTATGTAATTGTAAATTTTTATTATAGGCCAAGCGATGGGGGGTTTCTACTTGCAAAAGGTCGGAAAGAAATGAAATTTGGTGGGATGGTAGAGATAGGTTCCCTGATAGTCCATCTGAGTTTGCTACCTCGGGGGGCTGCCGCTCGAGGGGTGAGGGGATGAAAACTCTGACTCGCGGCGCTTGGTGCAAAATAGCACCCTTGTAGGGAAGAAAATTGTGCACAACTTTAATTCTTTGCATTTTTTGGCTCCGACTAACAGTTTTCGCTCCACGGTGCGCCAAAGTTAGGGGGTAGTTTGCAATGTTTAACAAAATCATAATTTAATCGCGGATTAATACAAAGATGGCTACCAAACAATTCTGTAATATTTTTTTACTATAAGAGTAAGGTTTTTTAAGTAAGCAGATGCTCGATTCAATACATTTGATCTTATATATTAAAACATACGATTTTTAGAAGTGCGCCTTACATACATATGGGCATTTTATAATTATCATGATCTACGGTCAATTTTCTTATTATTGTTGACCTACACTAACTTTTTTATTTTTATGCAAACATGATACCAAAAAATATGATTTTCAACCCTTTCTACACCACCCTGGAGGTAGAGTTGATCGGCGCGTTTTTTATTATTTTTAACTTGGTATCCCTAAGGGGCCTATTCCACGGTCGATATGGATTTCACTTTGTGTCCAGCGCCATATTCGGCAAGCTCGGCGTTGTCTGTTTGGTCCTCATCGTCCTGTATTTTATGTCTTTATGTCTTCTACATTGTCGTCGTCTAGCCCAATCTGGTCAAGAATGTTTTCGCAGGATGTCCGAGTACAGTATAAACATAAAACAGAACATTTTAATCCTGCTTTACGGCAACCACAAGCAGGTCCACAACGTTTCTGGCATCTGCACGAGATACACTTGAGTAAAACCTCTGGAGCTGGTTCCTTTGAGATGCGTATGGCGTCTAATCCTCTTGTTGTTTTTCGCCATCCATGATCTTCTGGAGGTTTCTGAACTCCCTGCCATCTCTGGACTTGACAACAAGTTCGCAATGAATGATGATGGCACGCATCGGATGTTGGTGGCAGTGATGCAAGATTAAATGAATTTTTGGAGACGGCCCGTACAAAGTTCGTATACTGCAGGGAATCCAACGTACGATGTATGCTGCTTGCGCCATACTGCCTCAGCATAAACAGTTTGCCAGCGGCTACGACTTCCGTTAATTCTGCATTGGGTCATCAAATACCTGAATCGCCTCTGCTAATGTTGGATTTTTTCCTTGATTGAACGACGCCGATGTAGTGTCACAACCACTGAAGGCATGCACAAATAATATACATTTAGCAATAGAATCGTTTTATTGGAAACTTTGAGGTGAATAGAATACATCCTCCTTATTCCCTCTGCCCGGCTTGTGAAAATAAACATTGGGGATTTCTCTGGCTATTCCATTTGAACTTTTTTTTAATAGCACCTACCACAAGGGTGCTATTTTGCACCAAGCGCCGCGAGTCAGAGTTTTCATCCCCTCACCCCTCGAGCAGCAGCCATGCTAGGTCGCAAACTCAGGTGGACTATCAGGGAACCTATCTCTACCATCCCACCAAATTTCATTTCTTTCCGACCTTTTGCAAGTAGAACCCTTTATTTTGTATACCCATCGCTTGGCCTATTATTGATGATAATTATTTTTCTGTTCTATTCTATTCTATGCGTTGTGATGAGCAGTTTATATTAAATGAGACGTTCCTTAATGTTAATCAGCTATTTTTTTTACTGGGTTAACTAACAAAATCAACTGTTTCACTTTACCATTTTGCCTCAGTTTATTACCTACAAAATAACCTAGTTATCGAGTCAAATTGGCCCAGATAAGAAACAATTTATTGTTTTTTATGCCTTTTCTTTCGAGTGAGGCGGTTTACCCTAAGTGCTTTAACCGAGGCATTATTTTTTATTTTTCCACTCCACCGCGGCCGGCTTCTTGTAATTTAGCTGATGTAATTGCCTTTAAGCCAGAAGATCGTGATATCCTGAAATTTACTGCAAAGGATAATCGTCCGACGATATAGTAATAAGGTATTAAAAAGGTTTGTCGTGTCCAGTTTTATTATTGTTTTAATGTTATCGTTTTATTACTTTATTAACCCGATATATTATGTAAGGTAATAAACTGTTCTACAGTAGATTAATCAATTTAAAAATTTCTGTTTTGCATTTTATACTATTTGTGGAGAAATTTGTCGTACTACTCGTCAAATGGACTCCTTAAGCATATCTATCGAGTTAAGTTTAGATTTATAAAGTAAATATTTGACGTAGGCCTAATATTAAACTAGGAAAAGCAGGATCATTATTATCTGAAAATAGAGTCGCAAGAGCTAAAACCAGATCATTTCGAAGGAAATTTTGATATATTTTTCCAGGGAGGCTCTCATCAAAGAAAAATGGTCCAATTACCCTAATTCCCGCCCAGACATAAACCTTTTCATTATACTGGTTGTGATTTTCTATGAACCAGTAAAGATTTTCCTCCCACTTTAACAGTACAGGAAGTTCTCTAATTAATTATTACCCTATAGATACACGGACATATCACGGACTTTCCTATGACTTATACTTCTATCTGCAGAACTTAACATACTATGCGTTCATCTTCAGCGAGGCGCATTTTTGATATAATATCAGCTTTGTTCGTACAAGCAAGTTGTCAACCGATTTCAATTTTTTAACTGGTCGCGAACTGGTTGGAAATTGAGTGTGAGAATTCGAAAGTTCCCAAATACCAAATGGATATGAAATCCTTTTTTTTCTGTGAGAATAATTGACAGATAAGAGAAATCTAACCCAATAAATAAATAAATAATAAATTATTTGGAACAACGATTAGAAAAAGGCATTTGTTGTATGAAAAATAATACAATCTGCAAAATGCAAGTTGAAGAAAGTAGGTTTAACTTTATTTCTTAAGTGACATAAAAATTGAGATAGTTTTTCACTCAAATGCGGAGTCGACGGCTAGTTATTCCCAATCCCAAAACAACACACAGATGCTAAATTTAAGTAATCCTATAGGTCTGCATTTTCTTGGATCAGAGCAAAAACACTTATTTTGCTAGACCTTTATTAAAAAATTCTGTCTATTGCCCAAGTTTATAACAGTATTTTGTATTTCTTTTCTAAACGTCATGACAGTTTTTAAAATGCAAACTGCGCAAGTCACCACCTAAAAATTCGCTTCTAATAAGTGAATTATTCTTACAGTTAGAAACCGATCCGGAACCAACAATAAAATTTGACTTCTGCGAACGCTGGATTTTTTGGCAGCGGTTTGGGATTTATCGTGTTCGAATGGTTTTAAGCACATGCGCATCCGTCGTCAGCTTGATGACGGTTTCTGGCCCGCTGTACGAAGCTAGAGTCTATTCAGCCAGTAAACCTGCAAGATGGCCGACATGTCATATAAAAAAAGTCATTGCAAATGCAAAAATTTATTTTATTTATGGAATATGACTTTTGTCATATGACATGTCGACCATCTTGCAGGTTTACTGAGTAAATCGACTTTATCAACAGAGCAAAATTCAAATTCCATTAAAACATTTACTGACATTTTTTTACGTCTCAAACTATTGTCATTATCAATGCCTTAAAGATATTGACTTGAGATCAGAACGCTAAGTCGATAAGCATATCAATTACAGTGTTAATATTTCGTAAACGGTCAAAGATAGGTGTAATTTATGATTTATGAAAAATGTCTAGAATTGATTGTCGACTGTACAAGATGTAAAAATATACAATATGTTTCTTTAAAAACATTAAAGTTGATACACGCTGCATTTTTATGATCCGCCCTTTTTTCTAAGAAAAAAATGCATTAAAAAAAACTAAACCGGTTCTAGCGGTGTTCTATATAAAAGGCTGATCCTTTTGTTTATCATAACGCTGTAAGTACGAAATAATTGATATATTAAGTAGTAGTAGTAACATGTTTTATTTAGCAAAAACCTACAATTAAATATTTTTTAATACATGTTTTAACACATTTTTATAGATGTATTTTTAAATTTTAAAACGCAACCTTCTTTTAACAAAAACAGACAGAAAAGTTAAACATTTTGTAAATATTATCAAATATTACGAATCATTGATATTTTTACATTATTATATTCTATTTCACCTTTATGAAAAATAGACTTATAAGCTAATGTTTTAGACACTTTATCCACAAAAAAAGTTGATTAGTTCTCGTTTTATAATAAAATTAGGATGGTCATGATTAAAAAAATCAGGCAATAAATTATTTTTAATTTTATGTATAAAGATACATACTAAATAAAAAATTAAATTTCTGACATTTAACCAATCTAAATTTTTTAACATAAAATTTATTTTTGTATATTTGTCACAATTTAAAATAATCCGCATTGCCTTATTTTGTAAAATTTGTAATTTGTCAAATATTTTCTCACTAGTACAATAAAAAATGAAAGAACAATAAAGAAAATGTGGTAATATTGTCGGACTACGATTTGTAGACGACTGGGTTGTGTAGCTTAGATAGTTTAAAATAGAAATTTATAAAGATAATTATTTAATTTGTCTTAACGGGTTTAAGGATGCTCTCTAGTTCTTCACTGAAACACCAAGGGATTTTTAACAATTTTATTAAATAGCAAGAAAAGCAAAAGCAAAGATAATAATTGTGATAAATAAAAATACAATCTTAAAATTAGTAAAATAACCAAAATAACAGATGTTTACAAAATGGTAATTTAGGAAGTTATTTTAAAGTTGAGTCGCCCTCTTAAGACTCACTTCAGGAACGATAGATTAATCCAAGTAAGCCAGAAGAAACAACTATAACTTTATAATAACTCAAGTCAAAAAGGAAATTAAACAATTAAAACAGTTACATGTTATAAACCAATAGATAAAGAACACTTACGCAATGGGAGCAATGTAGGTCGTCTCTGAAGCAGTGGGTTCCATAACTTGAATTTAACTCTTAGACAATTATTATTTCAACTGACAAACGGGCAGAGTTTCCCCTTACATTTTAATAGATTAATTACTTGAACCGGCAAACGGGCAGAGGTTCCCCTTATACTTGAACTTGAACATTTTCAACTCTCTGTCGTAAGTGCTCTTTCGTGTTTTTATATTGTTTTGCAACCCCTACCAATTGGAAGAAGGGATTCCTTTTTTCGTCTGTCTTCCCACACTCTAAAAAGAGGGGATTGGAATCCTTTATCCCAACCAATTACAAAATAGTTATTTTCTATAAACATTTCAATTCTGACCCCTACTACTAAACTCAAATGTCACCGTCTCTCTTCACTATTTACTGCAAATGTCACTGTCTCTCTTCTACACACTAGTTTTTCTTTATCACACCTTTTTTGCGATAAGCTACGCCACCTTAAGAGTCTTTACACCGCTGTTACGTTACAACTATTTCTCTAGCCTTAAGGGTGCCAATTCCATATCCGACAATATAATAGAATTAAGTACAGTATTTTTCGAGAACAAACTGATTCTTTTAAAATAACCTACTTTCCCGACAATCTTCGAAATGATACTTTCAAAATAATAAAAAAAATATAATTTTGAATCAATAATTATCCCTAAAAATTTAAAACTGTCTACTAATTCCAATTTTTCATCATTCATTACAACATTAATATTGTGACAATTTAAATTATTACCCATAATATTTAGTTTTTGAAATATTTAATTTTAAATTATTTACTTTTAGGCAATTTAATAATATATTTATCTCAGAATTTAGCGTATTTAGACCATCAAACATATTTAAAACATTAATGTAAATTAAGCTGTCATCAGCAAACATTTGTAACTTACACATTTTTAAAACTAAAGGCATATCGTTAATGCATAAAATAAATAATATTGGACCTAGTATACTTCCTTGAGGAACTCCTATATTATTTATTTTTTATTTAAATATGTTTTTGATAATTTTGGTTTTTGTGACCTGTTACTTAAATAATTTTTAAACCATTTATAAACGTTTCCGCGAATACCATACTGATACAATTTACTCAATAATAATCTAGCCCTGTAAATTATTGTTTCGAATGCCCGCTTAAAATCCAAAAATACAGCTATAACATTTTTCTCTTTATCGATGGTTCTCTTTCACGTTTCAATCACACATTGAATGGCTGTGTCTGTAGAGTACCCTTTTTGAAAACCAGCTTGAAAAGAAACTAAAATTTTGGTTGGCATCCATGAATTCTAATAACTGTTCATATACGACTTCTAATAATTTCTCAACATCCCATAAAACATTTACTGGACTCATCTCATCTGTTAGTGTTTTTTACTTTTGGCACTGGTGTCATGTAAGAACATTTTAATTCATCAGGCATATTTCCATAATATTTAAAACAATAATTCATAAAATTAAATAATGGGTAACCAATGCTGCCAAACGTTTCTTTTAACCCTTTATTATTCAATATTTCTCCATAGTTGTTATTTGAGTTTAATTTTGAAATTACTAGTTTTAATTTATTTAATGATATTTCATTGAATTCTTTAGAAAAATTATTACTTCTATTAACTGGCATAGTTCTTCATTTCCAAAGTAAATATCAAGTTATTTCATATATTATTTTAGGAAAATTGTATAACAAAAAATATCAGGTAACATTATTATGTCATTGTTCTTTTATTATACAATTCTCCCAAAATAAATAATAAAATAAATTGATACTTTTAATATGTCACATGTTACCTAAGTAATGCACATACAATATAATAATATATTGATTTTATTTAAATGTGGCAAACTGAAAAAACAACGCGCCATAGGTTATATAGATTGAATGATGTTGATAACTCCACCCTAAAGAAAATTTCAGATTTTCATTCATTTAATGCCCCTGGATGAGCCATTTTGAGGAAAAAACTTCTATAAAAAAATAGTGACATATAAACCATTTGTCAAGCTTTTAAATTTAACACCCCACTTGATTAAAGACGAATAAAAAATTGGATTTATCGGTAGGGAACTATGAAAGTAAAATATTAATATTAATTCTTCTTGGGGTGTTTTTAAAATAGGTTTTAATTTTTATATAAATATTACTGTTATTTTTATAAGCATTTCTTTTGTGGCTTTTCTTTCAAATTATATACTGCAATACTTACCAATAGGCACGCTGCCAGTAAAGTTGAGAACTATGGCAGTAAAGTAAATAGAAAATTATGCATGGGACCCTCAAAATTTAATTGTGGTTTATGAAATATTAGGCTACTATCTTGTTCTCCATGTTGTTATCTCTAAAGTACCAGTTAAGTTAAGGGGTCAGTATCAATGCTACCATTTGGTGTAATAGCAGCATTTGACGTTATTTTGGAAATAATAACGCTCCTGGGAGAGGCACTATAATAATATTATGTTTACGTTTACGTATTTACTGATGATGTCTTATTTAAATAGAAAATACAGAGAGGTGGATGGCCTATTTGTTGAAAATTGAGGTTTTACCTATAACACCTATATTAAAATCGCCCAAAAGATCGGCAAAACGGTCTGCCACCAATTTACTGACTAGCATACTCAATTAATTTAATAAAATGGCCAAAATGCACTGGAAAGCCTCGACACGCACACTGCAAGAGGAATTACAATAATTGTAGTTTTTTGTCCCGAAATAGGCGGTAAGTTTTGGCGTCAGAATTTTTGATAACCAAAGACTGACATTTTTGACACCTACTGACATTTTAAAACAATAATAAGGAATTTTAATACTACACTTTTCTTATTAATTAGTGCCGAATTATGCCCAAAACTGTCGGATAAAGTATCTTTACTTAAATTAACCTCAGTAAGGTACAATACCTTTACAAAGAAAGGTCCTCCTATCAACTTAACCCAAAATGTTTACGTTGCCTTGTCGATAACCAGTTTCATAATTTTAGGGCTCGATAATTGATATTACAGTAGGAAGTGGTGGACTAAACAGGCTCTGGAAGCTATACTGGGGGATGTCAGAAACGACAACAACAAGCTTCCCTTCTAATAATGACAACCGATATACTAATTATAGTACTTCGGGATAGGATGACAGGTAGGCTGTGATACCAACATAAGGACTAATTAATTATTACTGTATTCTCGAGTTTACGAATAGAAAACCTATACTAGTGTCCGTAAAATACATTATGTACTGTTATTTTTAGATAAGCGAATCCTCCTGAAGATCGAACTACTAGAGGTAACGATAATAATTATAATATACTGATATGTACAAAGTTCTATTAATAAATTGAAGATTTTTTGTAGTGGTGAATTATTTAATTTAGCAAAACAAACTTGTGGAGGATTGGGTTTTTCCGGGAAGGGACAAATAAAACCGTTATAATGTGTTTAATAATAGGGCATACAACAAAAAGCAACGATTTTAATAAATTTAAATTAGTTCTCAACAAATTTTTTAAAAATAATCCTTTTTTCACTTTTGAATAATTTTACACGGCTGACTTTACCCAGTTAGTAGTAAACTAATTCATTTAATGTGAGTACAGTGAATATAGCTTGTCAGTGATATTTCGGAGCAGTGGGAGCAGTTTAGGTCGTATGCAAGAAAAGAAGCCGCATGTAATTGGAGCCTGGTGGGCCAGCTGGCCGACTGGGGCCGTTGAAATTTAGGTGAACGGAAAAAAATGTTTTTTTATTATTTTCTTTTACATGCAAGTAGATACAAATACATTGTCACTCAGTAATGAAAATTACAATGATGACTTACTGCCATCTATTCTCGTCTTCTCTAAGCTAAGGTAACACTCATCAATTTATTATAAACAATCATAGGATTTCTGTTTTACGCCGCGCAAAACAGCACGCCTTATGCTTTGCTGCGATAGAGAACTGCTCCGGAAAATCGCTGCTACTTGTCACAGTGACAAAATTTGAAGAAAATCGCATTATTAATAACTGAGATATCAGGGTGTATTCATGAAAAGCGGGACATACTGTATATACATTTTGCATATATTCCGCCCTTTACTGATCATAATTAAGAGGATAATTTTATGCCCCACGATTAATCTATTTTTCATCCAATATTATTTTTAAGCAAGAACGACAGCCAAAGCTGAAAATTTATTGAAAATCATAACCGGTACGAAATTCAACCGGAATACTCGCTATAAGAGACCAGTAAACGCTGAAGTCGATGAAGTTAAAATGAAATTAGTCTTTGGGACCCTCGGAATTTAATTATGGTTAAATGGAAAATAAAGCCTCTATCTTATTCTCGCTGTAGAGTTATCTGTTAAGCACTTTAGTCAGGGGTTGCCAAAAATCCTGTTATTTCGGTTAATAGCAGAGCTGCACTTCATGTCGGGAAACGTAACATATTTCTTCTGTTAAAATTGGACCGAGATAAGAAATAATTTACAATAATTTCTCATTTCTTTTTTCGAGCCAAGGAAGAATGAATTCGGTAAGGGTTTTGCAACAATACTTTTTAGAAATATAAGTTTGTATGCGCAAGAAAAACGAAATAGTTGTAATAATAGAGTCACTAGAAAAGTTTTCTCCCGATAGTGAAACAATTAATAGTTATTTACGTAATAAATATAACGATCGTTATAGTATTAGCTGTGAATATTGTCAGACTGAGCGATAGCAGAGTCTAATAATATTCACGGCTATTAACTGAGTTTGAAGAAAATAAAACAAAAATATTTTTCCAATGGGGACTTTTATATCCCCGTTTTACGATCAGACAATTGAATCGTTTATACCCTCTTTTTACCCCATTAGGGACAGATTTTCAAAAAAATAAGAAATATGTGTTTTATTATTGTAGGTATAGTATTTTTGCTTTAATTTTCCGATGAGAAAGTCTTTTAATAATTATTGTATAATAACACAAATTTTTATAACCTCTTTTTATCGTTTTACGACGTTCAAAAAATAAGAAAATAAATACTTGTTTCATTAATGGTCTTTAGAGTAGGGCTGGGCAAAAAATCGATATATCGATATTTTTATCGATATATCGATATATCGAATAACGATATTTAAAAAATAAAATATCGATATTATCGATTTTATTAATATTATCGATATAATTGATATTATATTATCTATATTATCGATATATCGTCTATATCGATATTCGATTGTAATTTCAATATCGTCCAGCCCTACTTATAACACATTTAAGGACCAATATTTAATTCAATCTTCTTTCTTTATGTTTTCATAACTAGAGTCTCCGCTTAAAATGAAGGTACGGAGTTTTACAGGGCACATAAGAAAATATTGATATACAGTAGAGCTTCGCTAATCCGGATTAATAAAAACCGAGGCAATCCGGATTAGTGCAACATCCGGATTATTGGAAGTTTTTAAAAGCAATAAAAATGCAACAAATACACATTGTTGTAGCATTTATTAACACAAAAAATTTAAACATTTACTAACACATAAAAAATAAAAGAAAAAGAACACCCACACGCAGTTCTTACACCTACCGACATAACAACGACAACGAAAAAGTTACATGAAATTATCAAAGAACACATGATCCGGACTATGGAATACATAAAATACATAAGAAATCCGGATTATACAATACATAATGTAAATAAGTAATATTTAAAATTTGTCCGGATTACTGGAGAATCCGGATTAGTGGAGATCGGATTAGCGAAGCTCTACTTTATTTATAATATAATATTTTTATGTTTTATCCATAATATATATTACCTATCGATAAATCGAATAACGATATTTAAAAAATTAAATATCGATATTATCGATATTTATCGATATTTACCGATATTATAGGTATATATCGACTATATCGATATTTTTTTTTAATATCGATATTCGATATTGGAATTTCAATATCGCCCAGCCCTAGTTTAGAGTATCTATTTATACTGAGTTTCAAGAAACTCGGATCAAAAATATTTTTTTAATATAAAATTTTATACCATTTTTTTCACCCCAGAGTTATAGAGACAAAATACCTAAACACATGTCTATTTGTTTGAAGCGAAGAATTTGTGTAAAATTTTTTACTTACCTTTATATTTTTCTAGCGGTTGCGTTGGAAACCTACCCTTCCATTTCTACGCTCTAGGAACAAAATTTCCTAAAACATCGAAACGCGTTTGCCTATTTTAACAGAAATCATATTACCAATTTTCAGCAATATAGTTTTAAATTATTGACAATTATAGGTTCCCCCCTCAAAATAGGCTACACAACTACTTTCAACACGTAAGTGAATTAAAAAAAAAACGATGAAATACGTAAATTGTTATTTTATTAAAGAAACTTACGTTCCAATTTTTAGACCTCCACCAGTCTTAGTTTCTGCAATACAGAAATTCCTATGAAAATCTCAACCACCGTTTTTACCACTTTCGGTTTTAATTTTCACAGTACGCAGGAATGTGATACAAAGAAAGATAAGAAAACAAATATTAAAGAAAATTTTAGTTAGTTTTTAGGTAGGTACTCACTCATCTTAGAAGCACCCTCGGGTGCCAATTACCGATAAGTATGCCACCTAGTTTAAGCCTGGAATATGTGTGCTACTACGCTAATGTTATTTTTCCTACGACCACCTACGAAAATGACAATAACAGCACGGTTAACTTGGCTAGAAAGTGCTAAATATCACACGCGTGTTGAAAAAAAATATTTCAACACGAGTGTGGAAATACAAAGCACACTATAATATTTAATTTAAACAGGTGTCAATTTGATAACAAAACTATTTATTGAAAATAACAAACTTACGGGACACGTGGAGTGAATTGGGTTGCTGGGCGGGATAAAGTACACTATAGGGCATTACTGCAAATTAAAAAAAAATCTTTTTTTGTTATTTTTGGGAACCTAAAAGTATTTATAATAAAAATAATATTATCAAAAAGCGAAAATAATAATATGTCAAACAACCCACCAACTGTCATGTTTACATGTCAACTGAGTTAAACCACAGAAAAAAAAAGGGGCAGCTATAGAGCAGAAATAGAATATCCTAGCACGATTTATAATTTTGCCATTATCTCGGATAAAAATATCCATACAATGTTTAAGAATATTGGACAAGTGAATAGGCTTTATGTAAGTAAATTTGTTCTAGCTATATTTAAAACAAATTGAATAAGATATAACTTTTATAATTACCAAGCTATTGATATTTAACTCCATCTCTATATTTCTATAATGTTGAACAAATGTTGAGGTTATGTTGTAGTTTTGTGTTATGTTGTTTTCGTAGGTACCTATATTATTGTTTTATTAAAAAAATGCAAGCAGCTAAAAGTTCAGAAATGAAATTTATTTATTGTACATAGAGATAGTAGGTATGATGTGCGTAAGCAAATAGGTGAAAAAGTTATTATTTTTATTTAAATCTAGGTAAGATAAAATGTGTTGGGCATTGTTTTTATTTTTTTTAACTCTAGAGTTGAAATTAATTTTTCAACTCTAGTGTTGAAAAAATTTGATTAACACAATGGTGATACCTACAAACTATTAAAAACAAATCAAACTCTTTTTGATTATATTGTATGGTCGTAGGAAAAATTGTGTACATTACTCGTGTGAAAGTGATTTTCTCACACTCGGAGAATTTCCGCACTCGGCTGACGCCTCGTGCTAAATACCTTCTCGTTTGAAAAGTACCACTTTCAACACTTGTTATGTAATATACTATATTCTGAAACGCACTGTGTGTTTTTTGTTCGAATAGATGTCCGTTGACCGGCACGATATCCTGCACGACGTGCCGCTCGTCGACCAAAGCTTCCAACAAGTACGTAGTCTGTAGATACCTTTACTCTGTGCAGCAAGGTGAAAACTAAAATTAAGTAAAAAAGCCTACTAAACGAAGAAAAAACATTTTTTTATTCTATCTTACTCTGCTGTTTTATACTAGAAATACGACAGTATTTCTTGAAAACGCTTTTCACAGCATCAAATAATTTAATTAGAAGCAAATAAATATTCATTACAAGACATAATAAATTCCAGACTACCATCCTGCCAAATAAAAAATTCATATCTTTTGGATACTGCTTTTCGAGTTTTCCTTAACGCTTTATGTTTGTTATCTATTGCCGGATGGTATTTTATTTGAGAAGGGTAAACTATAAGTCTTTCAAATGTCTTCTTTAGAAAATAAAATTGAGTCGGTAATGTATTTGATATAAGATTTTGGTTTTGCCACCTACGAAATTATTTCGATTTCTTTTATGTGGAGTCTCATTTTGACATCAATATTATACCACTTAAGAAAATACGGTCTAATACACAGGGGTAAATAAATTGGACCTATTTAAAAAGAACTAATATATTTATAAGATGAAATAACATACAAACATTTTTATAACATTTTCTTTCATCCTTTCAGGGGCCTACATAATGTTCAGAAAAATAAGAAAATAAATACTTGTTTCATTACTTGTGTTAAAAGTATTAATACTGAATTTCACAAAATTAAGATAAAAATAATTTTTCCACCCTAAACTTTTATACCCCTTTTTACTCTTTTTAAAAAAATAGAAAATGTCCGACAAATAATTTTTTTCTTCAAACGTCAATAAACTTGACGTTTTCTACTAATTTTTTGACGTTAAAGTTCTACTTTTTCGTCAGAAGGCGGTTGCTTTTGGCAACGGAAGAAAAAGTATTTACTTTTTCTTCCGTTGCCAATAGCAGCGGAAGTAAAAGTATGACTGTGTTCTCATGACTAAATATCGGATGCAGCGGTGTTCTGTGTTAGTTTACGGAACTGGCGACCTTTTTTTTTTAGAAGTGTACAAAAAAATATGTGGTTGATTTATTATATTAAATAATACCAGAAAGTTGTTGGCAGCAAATTGTTCGCAACATTTGCTGCAATTTTGGCAACCTCCGGGGGCGTACAGGTAAATTCTGAGTCTGACATTTTAATTTGAAGTAAATGTAGTTTTAAAAAATTCTTTTTTTAAAAGGATAAAAATTAAATAAAGTTACGCAATAATGAATGCTGACACTTGTCAAATCGAATGGCACGTCGCTATCAAACAATATAATAATAAATCCATAGTAACGCTAGCCCCTTCTCAAAACTTAAAATTTTTAAATAAAAAAATTAAAACATTTTGTATCTTTGTGTTTTCGTATTTAAACAACGTCTGAAGAAAAAAAAGTATGTTTTATTCGGAGTAAAAGCAACTTCTTATGACTCGTCCGTAATTGCCGGACTCACTTTGTTCGTCCGGCAAACCTACAGACTCGTCAGAAAAGTATCGCTTTTACTCCTAATAAAACAATATACTATTTTTTTAAATGGAAACATTTATGCCACCGGAGATTTATAAAAAAAAGTATACGCGTATATGATTGTATTTCTGCTGATTTTCAAGAAAGTCCGTCAAAAAATAATTTTTCCGATATAAATGTTTATAAGCCCATTCACCCTTTTAGAGTCGATTTCAAAAAAAAAAATTGAAATATATGTTTTATCTATCACTTTATTAGGCCCTTTACGAATCTGAATGTACCCTAAAACTTTTCGTTCTTACTTTTTTAACAGAAACTTTTAGAAGTAGGAACCCCATTTCACCCCCAGAGAACTATTTTCAAAAAAATAAGAAATAAATATTTTATTAATGGTATATTAAAGAATATATGTTGAGTTTAAAGAAATGCGGACCAAAAATATTTTTTCCAATATAATGTTTTATACCTACCCCTTTTTCACCCACTAGATGCAAAACTATAGTGAGTGCCTAAACACATGTTTATTTTTTTCAAGCGAAAAATTGGTCCAAAATGTTTTACCTACATATTTTTCTCAGCGTTTGCGTTGAAAACTTACCCCAAGCATTTCTACCCCCTTGGGGTTAAATTTTACAGAACATCAAAACACGAACTTATTTATTTTAACAGAGTAAGCATAGTAACAAGTTTCAGCAATATACAGGGTGATTCATTAAGGGTGGCGACCGGCCATATCTCGGAAACTACTAGGCATAGAAACTTGGAGAAAAAAATTATAAATAAAGCGGTCATGAGAAAATTCTGGAAACTACTATTAAGTTCCTCATTTCGCCGCAAGGGAGCACAATTAAATTTTTTTTTTTAAATCCTAAATTTCTCCGAAATTTCCCATATTAAGGTATAACTCTCATTACATCATCGAAAAGCTTAGACAATTCTGCATCATTTTGGTTTAAGACTCATTGGCGTACCGACCTTGATAAGAGTGGGGGAAGCTATTGAATGTGTAAACATTAAAATCGCTGTAACTTCTAAACGACTTATCCGATTTTACTAAATTTGAGCTTGTTTGGAAGGAAAAGGTAAGTATCTACAATCGCCGTATCCAACAGTACACGATAGCGTTTAATAAAATTGCTAGAGGGCGCAATTTGTAATAATAACGGTTTTTTCGATTTTATCCCGGAAATTCAAATCATACGGTATAACTATGACATCATAATCGAAAAGTAGATGAAATTTGCAAGAAAAGATGTGAAGAAATCTTTGTTCGTTTCAGAGTTATTGCAAAAACAATAATTTTTAATACAAATTGCGCCCTCTAGCAATTTTATTAGAAACTATCTTGTACCATTAGATATGACAATTGAAGGGTCTTCCAAACAAGCTTAAATTTAGTAAAATCGGATAAGTCGTTTAGAAGTTACAGCCATTTTTAATGTTTACACCTTCAATAGCTTCTCCCACTCTTATTAAGTGAAACTGTAAACATTAAAATCGCTGTAAAAATTTTTTTAATTGTGCCTCCTTGCGGCGAAATGAGCAACTTAAAAGTAATTTCCAGAATTTTCTCATGACCGCTTTAATCATAATTTTTTTTTCTCCAAGTTTCTATGCCTAGTAGTTTCCGAGATATGGCCGGTCGCCACCCTTAATGAATCACCCTGTAGCTTAAAATTATAGACCGTAATAGATACCCCTCGAAATACGTTACACCCCTTTTCAAACCCCAAGTTAATTTTGATAAAATGACAAAACACGTATGTTATTTTTTTTTTACTTATTTTTGTTAAAAGAACTTATTTACCAATTTTTATACCAGGTTTCATTTCTGAGATAAGGAAATTCCTATAAAAGTTTCAACTCTCGTTTTAGCCCCCTTGAGAGTTGATTATTGAAAAAGTAGATACCTAACTGGCTTAAAGGTGTTAAACGTGTTGCAACAACATCTTCTAATGACGCTGAATGTTCAAAAGCAGTACGCGCGGAGAATATAGCAATCACCGATCCAGACGATGATGCCACGACGTCAAGCTCGACGGTTTCAAAGACGAAAAAAAGGAAGTATGATGAATCATATATCAGTTTCGGATTTGTAGTAAACTGATTCCTAATAGTTCCATGGCACCTGCCAAATTGCGCCGACATTTACAAACTGTACACCCCGAGTCTAAAGACAAGAATAAAGAATTTTTTGTTCGTAAAAAAGATCAGTTATTGGAAAGTCAAAAAAATATGATGCATGTAACAAAAACTATCAACGAAAAGGCCACGGAAGCATCATATTTAGTTAGCAATCGCATTGCACAAGCAGGTGAAGCGCACACTATCGCTGAGAATTTAATAAAGCCATGTGTATTAGACATAACAAAATGTATGCTCGATGAAAAATCTGCAAAGCATCTTTCTACTGTGCCGCACAAACGTTTGGCAGTCACAAAATATCACCAGCACCTAATATTTAATTAAACAGTATAAATGCTGTTATGAACTATTAAGGATAGAGGCGCCGGCGTTGTTAAATAAAATAGCGTTTTTAACGGAACTGGGGTCGGACAGATAACTTGCTTTAAGGACAAAATAGGACTTTATTTTCCGACTAACTTCAATTAAATTGGAAGGGTTCCAAACCAAAACTTTATCTCTATGGGAAGATCCTTGGCTATCATTCATAGTGTTTCGTACAAGCGTATTTTCTATTTATATTTAGTTTTTTTGGTTTAATTAACTTATTTAAACTTTATTTTTATTTCATAATGCAAAAGTTTTTGAATGGTTTTGCGAGTTATATTGGCAGCTCTTCATCATTTGTAAGTCCATATATTTTCGAACATTTACCTAAAATACAGAACTATCTACACACACAGTCACTTTAAAGCTAAGAAACATAACCTGAATAACCTATCCACGAGGTCAGAACAGCCACGGGATCAACCGATACGTCGAATAAACATTTTTGTATAAAGCAAGCCTTCCTCCTGCGAAGTATTAACTGTTATTTTAAATTAATAATGTATTCACGCGAACAATAAATTAACATCATCAAGTGGTATTTAACAGCTGAGGTAAAGGAGGTATTATTTATTGTATTAATTTTTTGGGATTTTCATTATTTTCTTAGAATACCAGTTTTTATTTCGTGTTTGGGTTTAAGGCTAATAAATAACATTTACTTTTATACCGCTGTTGTATTGTCAAATGCAACAGTGAAAAACATTATATAAAAATGGAAACATCGTAAAAATATCGCACGATAAAAAACATCAGACACTTACTCCATTCCGGCTCATTTGTTACTAAATTTAAATTTAAATCGGTTTAGGTTTACGAACGTTCACGGGCTAAGGCTCGGCCACACCGCACACTTATCCCCCCTTTCAGTAGGAATGTAGGAGTGGTTAGGTGTCTCTTTTTAACTAAAGGTTTTGCCCATATTGCCTTCTCTCTTGGTTGCATTAGAGATTTCGCACCCCAGATTCGATTTTGCCAATAGTGTATATTACATGACTGTGTAAGAGCCTACAGAAATAAGTCAATACTCGGGGGCCGTACTAAAAAAATTAAAATAAACACGCGTCTAGGTATTTTACAACAAACACCGTCTCTGTTATTTAAATTGTTTAAAATTTTGGATTATATGTATAAAGTAATCTATTGGAAGCATAATTTTAGTTAAATTTTCTCAATTGCCGAAGACTTTTTTTTAGAAGGCCATAAAGCTAATGAATGCGATGACCGGACGATTGCGTTAGTAAAGGTAAATCCTAATAAAAGTACATTTCAAAAGTTTTAAAAAAATAGCGGTGTTTTTAAAAATTTGTAATTCAAAAACTTTTTTTGTAACTTTTTGTTAATATACCTAAATAAACTTAAAATGCCCATAACACTGAAAAATCCATCGTACCTAATGTAATTTATTTTGGTTAATAACTTTGGTTTTACAAAATATATAAATTTGCGCTTTTTACCAAAATTATCATTGCATTTAAGTTTTTTGAGAAAAGTTTTAATATTTGCCTATACACCATCTAGCCGCGACGGCAAAACTTGAAGATACAAAAACAAAAGCTTAATTTGTAGGTTAGATACGAGGTCAAGTTTTTTAAAATCTGTTATGCCAAACCGGAGTAAACGTAGCTCATTTTAAAATATATTTAAACTCCCCCAACCACTTTATTTTACTAGATCGGACAATTTGTTAAAAACAAAAGTATTAGGAAATATGCAAGAATTAAAATACAGTTATTTTCGATATCTCTTAATTAGTCAAAATATAAATAAAATCTTAATTTTAACCTTGGTCATGACTGTTATGCCCCCTTGCGGACATTATATAAATTCGGGAATAATTTCCAGCATTTTCTTTTGAATAAGCAAAAAATTACCGGGGTGTTTACTAGTTTCTGAGATATATACGGCGGTCATTTTTAGGTTACCACCCGATACATGTTTCTCTGTTGTTTTATCTAGTCAGCTTATCGACACAATTACATAGTAACTGACATCGCTTTATAAGGATTAATAAAAGCATTGAAAATAAAAATGCTGGCAAATTTTTCACAAATCATCATATCTGCAATCAGTGATTTCCGGTTTAGCCAAATTGGGCTGTCGAGAGATAAATAGAATCAATTAAATGCAAATATGTCCACAATGGGATTGTTTGCCAAGTTTATTAAATTTTTAGCAACATCCTTTTTTAGCGAAAACAACATATCAACGTTCGTGTAGTTTACCAAAAAAAAAAGAAATAACTATCTATGTTTTAAATATTACAAAGTAATTTAAAAAATGTATAAAAATCGTAAAGTGCGTGTGAATTGCTAGTATAGTAATTATTTAACGGGCGTATAATGTTGGCCATAAAATACGATAATTGAGTCCTGTTACGGATTAACACCCGAATGCACCGTTTGTGGATTGTAATCCCAGTTCCCCGATCCAGTTTTTCTTATCTTTTGTCCGAAGCTATGCACAGTCAGTAGATTATCCAATCCGGATTAGAAATCTGATAACGTCGGAATCGCAAGTTTTTTTCGACAGTTGAAGAATAAGTGTCAAAAATTTGTCAGTTTTTTTTGGTTTAATTTTCAAAAACGAGTGGAAACGCAAAAAGAATCACCAATTTTTCCCCAGGAGTCTCCTGAGGATACTGCTAAAACATGCCAATTTTATCGAAGACAAAAAACAAAGAAAGTTTCGAACGGTGATAAATCTGAAGCTTGGAAGCGAGTTCACGAATAATTCTTTTTGTTTTTAATTGTACTTGCAATGGCCGTTGTAACCCGATTTAAAATTCTGGAATTGGTACTCTGATGGCAGCCAAGAAAATCTCCAATTGTAGTCTGATGCCCCCCACAAGAGTACAGACGCAATGTGGCCAGGAACTGGTTCATCGGTGTTATACTACTATTTCTAAAACGAATAAGATTATAATAGATTCAGGAGTAGTCACCAAAAGTCCATCTAATCCCATTGCACTCCCTTCTATTTATAAACTTACAAGTCATTTTGGAATTTAATTTCTTTTATTTACAACCACACATGTAATGTTGACATTACAACATTTTTAAAAGTTTGGAAGTGTCACATTACCTACGTCTACTTCCCTCTTCCACTTCCCTCACCCACTTCCCTCACCCAATTCCCTCACTCACTTCCCTCACCCACTTCCCTCGCCCATTTCCCTCACTCATTCAGTGGCGGAACAACGTAGCCACGGGCCCGTGTGCGAAAACTTTGCCGGGCCCCCATTATGATAAGGAGTATTATAATTGATAACCATAAAAAAAATCATTTTTTCTTGCTTTTGCATGCGCAAAGTATGAAATCAGATTATAATTGCTAAAGCTGATAATTTTTTATTAACTTTGACTTGGAAAAAGACTGTTCAGCTGATGCAGCCGCAATAGTGATGGTCAAAAAAATAATGCAGGCAGTTACAATTTCACTAAAACTGGAAGATGCATAATAATTTTTTACCAATATAAAATCTAATAAATCAAAAATAGAAGTTAAATTGAAAGCACTTGTGATGAAATTGTATCAGCGATATCTTGTAGATATTGAAGATACAGGGCTTGACTCATATCGTAAATATCCTTATCAGAAAGAGAAGGATCTCGTCAAACGTTGGGGAACAAAACGCGAAAATAAGAACAAATTTTGTACAGGCCAGAACGATCGATTTTTTAATTGAGCTGTAATTATATTTATAGTTTTAAAAAACACATTTATTCTAAACCAATCATCACATTGTTTGAACTTGATAATGGTTATTAATCATCAAAAATTATTTTTGGTCTTGATATCCTTTTGTTTTCGAATTCAGAAGTAGTGCCCCTTTTGCCTAGCCAAAATAACAGAGTCCGTTTTAATTACTTACATCAAAATTATTTCTCATTTGATTTATGATTTCAGTGGCGGTGGTAAACATTTTAGACGCAGCTTCAATATTTTGTTTTTTTTTTTGTAAAATTTTTGTCAATGCATCAAATAAATTCTTTAAAATTTTATTTTAAAAAACAATAAGAAAAACGGTTTGAAATTTTTCCAATTGTTTTCTTAAAGACTTTGCTTCATTAACTTCCGCTTTATTTGTAGAGGTTAAAATAATTTTTGCCAGCGTTTTTAAAATATCCACATAATAATATCTAAAACGAAGAGCTTCTAATGCATCGTGTCTCAATGACCATCGGGTGTCATTTTTTTTAAAGTTATTTTGGCATTAGTAACACTTTGCAAAAGTGCCCACCGTTTAATGCTTTGTCCAAAAAAAACATAGACACTTTCAAGTAAATCGTAGAAATTTCTAATTTCTCTTATCCAAGTTCAATAATCGCCGACACAAACACCTCTTTAAACTAAATGCCGGTATTGCGAATTGCGGTTTAATAAAAACAATAATAAAAAAAAATAAAGGCCGTTTTATGTGATTATTTCAGTTACTATCTATAAAAGTATTAAGTAGAATAGCTTTTGCGGATACGTTTCCGGAGTATTGCATTTTTTTCTCTATAAGAACATTTTGTTTTGCATTTTTATGTTTTTGTGGCTCCGCTCCCGGGCCCTTTTTTAGCCCGGGCCCGTGTGCTTCGCACACATTGAACACCGGTAGTTCCGCCACTGCATTAATTTCCCTCATTCTTGTCATTTAACCAGCATATTTTTGTTTGGCGTCAAAACAATAAATGTCATATTTTGACATTTTTACTACATTTTTCGAAAAAATCAAAAATTATCTAATTTTTAATTAACGGTGTGGTTGTAAATAAAATAGTATACAAACCTCAGAGGAAAGTTTTCTTTACTATCACGAGATTAAAGTTAACCTTAACGCTTCGCGTCTCGGATAATTAACTAATCTCTCGACAGTAATAAAACACTTTCCTCTTCAGTATGTAATAGACTATTTCTATGTTTTCCAGGAAGCTGAGAACTGTAGGTTTTGTGAGACGAAATCTTCGAAAATGAATAATTGTCCATTGAGTCAAAATAATCACTTATTTCGTAGATTTTGCGAGGAAAACCAAAGTTGATGATGTCGGTGATATCTAGGTCATCATCAATGAATATTTCGTCTTCTATAAATTACATTTTATCCTGAAATAATAAAAAAATTGCAAAAAAATAGTTCTAATATTTGATACTGAGGTTAGACGTCGATCGCTAATCCACGCTTCGTTGACCGATTAGATAATCTGAAGCTTAAACCATAATTTTCTTGCGTTGCATGTAAATATTTAACCTAATCCTGGCTTGCCTAACTAATCAGCAAAATTTGCTTACGGTGCATTCGGGTGTAAATCGTTTATACCTAAAACTCTTTAGATAGAGCCAGTGACATAACTTAAAATATTAAGCTTAACATTGCAACTGACTACCTTATGTAGTATGATTCTGTACTAAATTTAAAATGTTTGCAATACAACAGTAACGTAACATTTTGAGATGTGTTACTTTTACCCTTGAATAATCTTTGCAAAAAAGAGGTTAAAGTGTATAAGTTGGTTTTGTACTTAATCATTTACGTTGTATATTTGAGAACACCATGGATGCCCCTGTTTGCATTAGCAAAAAAACATGGTAGATCATACAAAGTTTATAACATGGATACTCATGATATGATTTCTTTGACTTTAACGATGTGTCTGGCCAGATCAGAAGTAAGTTTAGTTTAAATACGAAAAATGAGGAAGTTAGCTTTCATTAAAATTTTATATTTTAATAAAGATTCCCCCATCCATTTTTTTATAACTTAAAAGAATGAGTACACCGATTATCATAAAATAGACATAAAAGGTCGTAAAAGTAGCAGATTGCCACGTAAAAAGTTGTCTTTCAAAAAGCATATTTCGCCCATCCCAAAATTTTCGAGGAGAAAAAGGACGAACACGTTTCCTTATGTGGAAAAAATCAATTCGACCCAAATACCAAAATGTCTTTTAACAATTAACCGGCACTATAAGTTTTGTATTTTTAAATCGTTTGTTTTATGTTTATATTACTTTTTGTTTCACGATCTACCAAAGATAAAATGATATTTTTCATTTTGTGTTAGGTAGATGTGTTTTGTTAATACAGTGTGGTCATTTTATTCTTGATAAAAGTTGGTGCATGTTCGATGATCATACTTGGTGCACTTAAAATGATTGCAAGTCAAACGGCGTACAGGGTAGGTCAAAAAATATAAAACTTGTATAAGAATAAAGTACCCCAATTTCAGAAAATTCTTCTAAAATGTGACCTCCTAAAATAAAAAAAATATATTTTCTTAAAAAACATTAATAATTTAGTTATCTGCGATTATTTTAGTATGATTTCATGTTTGTCGCTTAATTTGTACAGTTTTTTTAATAAACATTTAAAATAAAAATTTTGCGAAATTCGCCAAAAACTTCTCACACAAAAATCATTAATAAACAAAGAGTCCTTTTACGAACATCGCCAAGATATTTACAAGCATAGTTTTTTAAGTTTAAATGAAACGCAATTTAAAATGCAATAAAAATAATGTCATTGTTAATACATGTTTGTTAATCCTAATAATAAAATGTGAAACCTTCCTATGGAGTAATTTTATTTACATGGTTGGTAAAATACCGTGAACCGTGACAAAACGTATCTCAAAAACTAGCCAAAATGTTTTACAGAAGTCAAATTAGTAGTGTAACAAACTAACAAACAAGTTTAAATAGTTATTTTGCAACAATTTCTTAAAGTGATACTTGTTTTACGCGTATTTAACAACAAAAGTCACATAAATTTCACGCATTAGTGCAAAAAAGACTTACTTTACGCTTTATTTAGCATGCTTAGATTTGGTACTTCAAGCACTGCAGTACTGCAGTAGAAAAAAACGCAATGGCAATGCTTGTTGGTTTTCATACCAAAGGTTGTCAGATATATATTTTTTAGAAACATAGAAGATATAACAAAAGTACTGCGATTATTTTAGTAGGATTTCATGTTTGTCGCTTAACTTGTACAGTTTTTTTAATAAACATTTAAAATGAAAATTTTGCACTTTAAATGAGAGTTTTTTAATTAGCATATTATCATAACTAATGTTTTATCTTGTTAAAAAGAATTTTTAGGATATTTTAAAGTTGTGTTTAATATCGCTGCAACAAAAATGAAGTTTGTGATTCCTTAATAAATTAAAAATTCAAGTAAATTTTACAAATATGCTTGAATTTGAAAAAAGATGTGTGAAATTGATTTGATTTTGATTAAATTTATGAAGGTCTTTATGGTGAATATAGAAAAAAAATTGGGAAATTATTAATGTTTTTTAAGAAATTATATTTTTTTATTTAAGGAGGTCATCTTTTTGAATTTACTTATAACGTTTAATTCTAAACAACTTTTCTTAATAACATTTTGCTATATTTTCTAAAATAGGGATATTCTTGTACCTACAAGTTTTATATTTTTTGGCCTACCCTGTACGCCGTTTGACTTGCAACCATTCCAAGTGCACCAAATATGATTATCAAACATGCACCAACTTTTATCAAGAATAAAATTTTCTGAAAAATTGGTAATAAAATAATGCCCATATGTTGCACACTTAAACAACCACACTGTATTATGAATAATAATAAAACCCTATATTAACATAAATTATGCCATTCTTTAGTTATCTAACATTTTAAAATCTTAGGGGAATTAGTTATTTTAAATCACTTTTTAATAATTAACTTAATGCGATACCAATACAACTAAAAAAAATCACATATTTTTAAATTAAATTATTATATAACGGAAAATAAAATTTATACAAATTTTCGGTATTTGTTACATGAAAGAGTTTACAATAATGAATCTGTTCCAAAAGATAATGGCAAAACACTAAATGGTTATAAAACTATGTACGGTTATTCACACATAAAATCTTTCAACGCGTTTTCCTCAAAACTTAGCGCAGCTAGTCAGCTGATTTAAAAAGCCACAAAAATGTTGTACTAACTGTACTCAAACAAGATATTTATACATTTATCCTGCAATTTTTAATTATTCCGTTATTAAGCCCTATAAAATATTGAAAATTGTATTGAAGTTATACCTGTAAATATGACATACCTGCAGCATGATTTTCCAAGTTCCAACATTTATCAATTCCATTTAAAAATTCCTTTGGTTTAAAATTTCATTTACGTCTTCTCTCTACATGATTATTCTTTAATTTGCTCCAGAGAAGCCATTAGGTCGATTGTAAATCAATTCCAGCAGCCAGGAGCTTTTGATAAATGCGTAGATATTAAATTAAGACATTGCAGTGACAACCAGTTCTGTTATACTTAATCAAAAACTTTTCAGGGTTTCTCCTTTTAGAAAACTTTGTAACTGCCATCTGATGTTGACACTGCTAACTAGAAATTCGTACAGTTTGTATTATTTCTTGTTTTCCTGTCAGAGACCAAGTTTAATATTGTTTCCAATAATTGCATTTTCTCTGCTGGTCTTATTTTTGGCGAAAAATGTATTTAATTTGTTTTGCCTAATGCCAGATGTCTTCTTGCAGTCTGCAATTTATCTTTGTTTACGATCAGCCACCTGAAATAGATAACCTTTTATTATTATAAATATTTTTTACTCGTGGTTAAAAAATCAAAATTATACAAGTATACTAGAGTTTAAAAATATTTGAACCGTTGACAAAATTTGAAATCTATTTTTTTTTAGAATATACTGGGTACTGTCCCAACGATGTGTGTAGCTTAAAAAAATACTAATATAAAAAGTGTTTTAAATAAAACGTATAAACGCTTGGTACTTAAAATACTGCTACACGTTTCAACTAAACCTTCAAATCATAGACGACCGAGTGAATTTGATCACAAATTTTCTTTCAAATTAATGAACCATATATTTTGGCTTGAACCTATAATTGCCAATTTCCTCAAAATTTTTGTATAGTATTCTCACTCTCACTCTTGGTGAGGTACATCGTAGCTTATTAAATCTTATTTATAACATAATAATATACAGTGTGACTCCTTAACCCATTTATTCCCAGTGTTGCGTTTACGCAACACTATAATCAATATTTTTTTTTGAATTTTAAAATTTTTTTTTTTAAACTTTTTAACATTTATTCAAAGAAAACAAGGGTAAATATTTAATAAAAGTCTAATACATTTTAAGTTTTACTAAAACAAACAAAAAATACCGTGCCCTAAACTTCCAAAAAAAAAAGTTTTTTTTTCTTGTTTATTTAGAAAATTGTTTAAAAATATATACAATTTTATTTAAAAAAAAATATATATATATAATCTCTTAGTATTGGCCTAATTCTTTACGATAAATTGGTTACATAATAAATTTTGAAGTAACGTTATATAAAAAAATACAATAAAATATAGCGTTGCGAAAACGCATTACTGGGATATTACATAAACAAAACTCGGTCATTTTCGTGTTAAAACCCGTCAAAACTCAAATAAAGATTAGAAACAAAATTCATTATTTCTGCAGTTTAGCTTGAGTTTGCAGATTGTACTAAAGTTGATAGTGTCTAAAATGTCTTTTAAACGTTTTTTTCCTCAAAAACAATTAGAAGAGGCCATGGAGGGGGCTATAGGTGAACTTGAAGTGGAAACACTTAAAAAATTGAAATATATTTTATTTACAACCATGTATGTAATAATGACATTTCACCTATCTTTGAAAGGTGGAAAGTTGACGTTTCTTGACTTTTACTTTCCACCCGGGTGGAAAGTGAGCACTTTCCACCCGGGTGGAAAGTAAAATTGTTATTTTTTGTAATTTTATTAAAAATCGATATCTCAAAATAGTAAATTTTTTTTTTTTTAAATTTTAATAAAAATCGATATCTCAAAATAATATACAAACACACCAACACACAACTCATTACACAAATTCAACAACAATAATTTTATTTTTTATTTCTTTAAATGAATTATACCTAAATGACATTTATAAAAAACAAAAAATTAACATGGTTTATGTTTTACTTATTTACATTAAATATTACATTGGCATTATTGTAGGCAGTCACAGATATGTTTAAACCTTGCTGAAATTCTTCTTTTGAAAGGTTTATTTCATGATTATTTGAAGTTAAAGTAGTGTTAGTAAAACTTGAACTTGGCTTTGAAATCAATTTTGCCGTATTAACCTGAGTAGAAACCGAACTGTCTATGTATCCCTCAGCTACTGTGCTAGATTTCCAGCCTCCTAACCGCTTTATTTGCATAAGATCGCCACCGTTATTTGCGAGCAAAGTAGCCGCTGTTCTTCTGAAACAGTGACCAGTAAAACCTTCAGTATTCAGCTTCAGAAAAGCTGCAATTTTTTTTGGAAACTGACTTAAAGTGTTGTGCCCAATACATTGTTTACTAATTTTTCCATATCTTATTTGCATAAAAAGCTTTCCATCCTGTATATTTTTCCGTAAAGTTATGTACTCCTTAAGTGGTGCAATCCATTTATTATCAGTTATCATAAATGATCGTGGCTGGTACGTTTTGCTATTTTGTATTTCAATCGCGACCTTTTCTTCTAAAAAGTGAACGTCTGTTGTTTTCATTTTGTATAATTCATCTGATCGGCAGGCGCCTGAGACACCAATAACCAATGCGACCTACAAATGTATAAAATAATAAGTTAATATAGAAATAGTCAACCTTTTAGCCTAAAATACCTTTTGAACAAGAAATTCCATAGGTGCTTGTTCCAAAAATGTTTCAATATTATCCATAGACAGTGTGGTCGATTTTTTCGGCTTGTATCCTTTGTTTTGCTTTTTTAAAAATGCTAATAGCTTTGCGTGTTTAGATATGTCTACTTTTTCCCTAATTGATAGAGTGGTCCTCAACATTGAATATATTGACCAAAGCGTTGATATTTTCTTTGTCTTGGCATTTTCACTAAAATAAGCTAGTAGCGCCGATTCAGAACCAGGATTTTGAACTTTGTTTCCAATACACCATTCTTTAAAACAGTTATATGCCTTGTCATATCTCGGGCGGCTTTTAGTTGGCAGAAGATCTTCTTCTACTATTTTTGCTGCTTCTCGAATTTCTGGGGGAGTAGCAGCCAAATCAAATTCCTCATCTGAGAGCATTTTTTTGGTGTTTTGTAAAAACTTTGACACTAACGTTTTAAAAAAATAATATATTGTTTAGTGACATGGAAACCATATTCCAAAAATGATATTTGCCATCTTGATGTGTATTATTACCTACGTTATTTTATCACCTGCGGTTATTTGAAATTCTAAATGTCTGTCTACTTTTGCAATGGAAAAGTCAAAATGACATTTACCTTTTAATAATTATTTGAACTCAAAATAATAAGAAGTGGATGTTGGATGTGGTTGTAAATAAAATAGTATACAAACCTCGGTGAAAAGTTTCATTACTGTCTCTGAGATATAGTTTACCTCGACGCTTCGCGTCTCGGTAAACTATCTAATCTCTCGACAGTAATGAAACACTTTCCACCTCGGTACGTAATATACTATTTATCACTTCCTTTTTTCGATATTTTTTTTTATTTGAGTGTTAAATTAGGTGTAGTTTACTTATTATGTAGTTTTTTTTTTTATAAATAAAGAGGTAAAAAGAAACACAAAAAAAAATATTATCATATATTGTCCCAGTGATGCGTTTTCGCAACACCCAAGTTTTTAAAAACTAAAAGAAAAATAAAAAAATTGCACTGAAATATCTTTCTAGAAGCTAAATTAATTAATAAAATAAACACAATTGTTAAATTTTTCTGATCTTTCTACCCTTGGGAATAAATGGGTTAAGTTGGCTACATATGGGAAAGTTTATTATTAATTTCACGAAAAAAAGTTATTTTTCATAAAAAGTTCTGCATGGTCCAAAACCTAAAATGCAACCATTAGATATTAAATTTTTTCAGTCGTATACGAGGTTTGTCAAAAAATATTAATTTTGCCCAAGAGTAAAGTACCTTTATTTTTGACAATATCGAAAACTGTAATTATGAAAAGTTGTTCAGAATGTAAAACTATATTTTAATATGCAATTACATCCATCTACTTAAATTTTTTTTTATTTTTACAAATTTTTCTCAAATTACGGATTTTCATTAAAATTGTGTAGGTACTTATTAATTAAATTATTAGAAATAAATTTTGTTCAGAGATTTATTATTTTCTGAACGAAACAGAAAGGTTATCATGATTTTTTTAATAAATAAAAAAAAATCTTCCGTATCCGTAATTTGAGAAAAATTTGTAAAAATAAAAAAAAATTAAGTAGAAGCATGTAATTACATATTAAAAAATAGTTTTACATTCCTAACAACTTTTCATAATTACAGTTTTCGATATTGCCAAAAATAAAGGTAGGTACTTTACTCTTGGGCAAAATTCATATTTTTTGACAAACCTCGTATACGACTGAAAAAATTTAATATCTGATGGTTGCATTTTAGGTTTTGGACCATGCAGAACTTTTTATGGAGAATAACTTTTTTTCGTAAAATTAATAATAAAAAAGTTTCCCATATGTAGCAAACTTAAACTAGTATACAAGACACACTGTATGTTTTATTTATTTATAATTTAACTTTTTATGTATTCAACTTATCTAGTCATAATTTTCTAGCTGATGTTGACCTTATCTAAGTTTGAAATATGTCCTAACATGATAAAATATTATCCTCCTAGTTTTTGTGTATAATTTTGTGGTTTGGACGAACCTTTCTTTCTACTTTATAATTTATTATAACCACTGAGAGTATGGATTACATCATGATATCATGAACACAAAAAAAGTTGAGTTTAAGTTAGAGAAGTATTTTTTTTAAACTACAATTATATGAAAGCAAAATGGACAAATATTTGAGCACATTCTTTAAATTGTCGAAGCTAATCTATCGCCTCAAGGTTCATATAAAACACTTTTTTCCATTTGAGGTCGTATTCAAGCTACTACATTTCCTTCGCACATCATTGGGACACTCGGTATACCCAATACACTGAACGGTAGAATAATATACTTATAGTCCAGTTCAGGCGCAATTGTATAAATATGCCGAAGTTTTTTAAAAACAATAATTATTGTTTCTGCGATTTCAAAAAAGCATTAAAAGGATTTGACAAAAAAATTTTTTTAATAGCAGAAATACCCCTTACTTAAAGTATAGTGGTAAGTTTAGCGAAAGAAACTAGACCCTTTTAGTATCTTTCTGTCTGTCTTTAATATACAGGGTGTCTCACGGTGACTCCTTATTCGAATATTTAGAAAAGCAACGGGATTTAAGTTTTGCAAATTTGTATAATAGGGTTGTCGGAGACGCTCTCGACGACCATATATGCGTCTTCCGGTTATAACGAGAGTGTCTTAAACTTGCTTATTTAAATTTATATCGGGTCTATGAAGATTTGAAGAAAACGAAATGGTCCGGATCTTGTCTCCTTTTTTATAGTGAAAGATTGTATTGGTGCGCTTATTAAACCACTGAAATAGATTTATAACCTAAACATTGCAACGTCGTCTGTTTCTATAAATCATGGAAGCGGGCAAAAGTATATACCATTTCTAAGAGCTGAGAGAGAGAAATCAACTTATTAATAATTTTATCGTCCAGTTTCCATTCTTTGCAACTTTTCGAGGATTCTTGAGACAATAGGGTACTTGCACGAAATTTAAATATTAAAATTTTTAATATTTTTTCATAGTAAATGGATAAATATTGTATACATATTTTTTATTTTGCCTTAAATCCAAATACTTTTTAAAATATTCAAGATTGAAATTCACTAAAATTTTAAATATTCAAAAACGATTTTGATTGGTTTTACGTCACTAATAAGTAAAACGTTGCCAAATATATAACAATAATTGTACAGTTTTGACGTTGCCAAACGTTTCACATTTTAATTGTACAGTTTCTTTATAAAAGGTATCGTAGTTAAAATAATTATTAATATCAAGTCATACTCGGCCTTACATTGATAAGGTGAATAATTTTTAAAATATAAAAATAACTATAACAATCATCAATAATTGTTTACAAATTCTTCATGTCGGGAAGAAAAAAATATTCCCATGTCGATAATTTGATTTGGCAACACTGTAAGTGGCATTGAAGACCGGAATTTCGGCATCTGCGACCACAGAGAAGAAAATGTTTTAAGTCCGACAGTTTTAACATATCGACACTTTAAAAACCCGTCAACCAATTTCAATAAATCATGTATTAATAAAGGATAATTTAACAAGATGTAAAAAATTAAACAGCATAGCTAATATTAGCCTTACTGTAAAATAAATAAGTTTTATTTTAATAGATAATTCAACATAATCACGTTTAAGGATGTACAGATTGCTTTTTCACGATCGGTGTAAGCTATAGTCATTGCCAAATGAGGTTAGATCAGATCCTGTCAAACAAAAATAAAATACTGTTTTGATATTTAAGTAATTTTTATTCCTAGTCTTTGGTATTAATTTACAAAAGTACAACTGAAGCCCGAACAGTTTGCTAAAACTGAAAGCTTTGTGCTAAGAGGTGTGAAAGCCATGTATTTCATAATGCTGCTAAAACTTTTATAAAGACAGATAAGTAGGTAGGTATGTGCATTTTTATATTATATATAATATATTGTAATATATTATTCTTTACATTTAAATGTTAATGAAGGGTATATAATTCTTGAATTTTTTTAAAGGAAATTAGGCTTACTAAATATTATATTATGAACTGGAACATTAAAGTCATAATAATTCTGTTCGATAAATACTGATAGTGAGTAAAATTGAAATATAAATTAGGTACAATATCAATAATTATTTTTTAGTGATAAAAAAACCGTGATTCTACTATTGAATACTGGAAAAGCAAGAGGAAAACATGGATAATAATAAACAATGGCAAAATGTGTTCCGAGCATAGGGTTAGAGCCAAGACAATGAAAGACAGTAGGAAATGAGTGTTTTATCATGATTTTACTGCCCTATCAGTTCTTACAGTAATTATTTTTTAAAGTAATTTACTGAAGAAGAATGGATTGTCCCATATTGAATTGTAAATAACTAGTTGATCTACTCTTCTTTCCACATCAGTACATTGCTATTTAGTTTATTTAAAATTAGATGATAAAGGTGCAGTAACTCTGAGGAATACCCAGGTCTAACGAGGAACCATTATAAACTGAGACTCGATGCTACTAGGAATAATATAAATTTGATGTTGTGCTCCTGGAACTTATTACAGTTATTATACATTATTATTTTAGTGTCATTATATTTTTTCACGTTATTTGAGTTTAAAATACCATTAGGCGTTTAATTAAGTACGGCCAGTAATAATACATGTACCTACCTACTTAGTAATATTGGTGAAATAGGTAAAAAAAAATATTTTATCTGAAAAAATAACCTGTAATGAATCTCTACAAGCGATATCTTAAAAATATTAAAGATTAAATATTTGTAGTTTATCTTTTAATTATTCTTGACAATATTAGTTTCCACCTAGAAATGAAACTGGCAGCAATAATTCAAGAAATCAAACTAAAGTGGAATGGAATAATCTTTTCTTCTGTTTTGTTTCTTACGGTGAAATAAGGTAGAAATGATACAAATGTAAAAAATATTTTTTATCTTTATTCTTCTAAAGGTATTTTACCTACTTCAGTTTGTTAATACTTAAATTTAGTTAATCAATTTGTTTTTATTTGATTAGTATGCTAAAGCTTACATTGGTAGTTTTATAAACACAAATTTTTGGGGCAAAAATTTTTGAGGAATTTTACTTTAAACATTAAAAAACACTAGAAACAAACATTATTAATGGTTCGTTCAAATTAATTTCTCAGTCATCTAGCATAAAGAATCTTATGTCCAGTGTCCGTTGAAATCTTTTGATTTGTATTATTCTTAGGGTAATGTACTAGCATCCTTAAATATTTTCCTGCCTCTTAAGAAGTCGCTTTCCAATCACCAGACCACACAGGGAAAAATATGTTTCAAACGACTGATGCGAAGAACTTCTAAGCTATATTATCTTAATCAGTGATCTTCTTAACTATCTTGATAAGTAACTTTAGATTTCATATTCCGTATTATGTCAAAATTGAGAGGCGATACCTCGGTACATCTTTTTAAAAAAAATTTCTTATGTGGCTCATAAATTTCCATATCTTCGGATAACCTAAAACAATTTTTTTTAAATTGAATTGAATTTTTATTATTGTTACTCTACAGCAATACATATTTGTAAAATATTTCAAAAAATGGAAACAGATTTAATATAAATTAATTTATACTTACAAAATCAAAGAACTTGTGGATAAAAAGCCTGGAAGAACAACTAGCTGCTGACTGTGGGTTTAGTCAACGAACCATTTCAGATGGAACTTGAATAAATACGTTTTCCGGTAGAAAGACCAGGAATAAGTACTTTTACGTTTTACAGAGAATTTTAAATGCAATAGAAAAAATATTCAATAAAAAGTATGGTTATGATGTTATGAATCACTCCGGTACATTTATTTTATTTAAAATTGTATTGTACAGCGGAATTAAATTGTACCATCGGCGTATTTGGCAACATCGCTATTTCCTTATTATTGACGTCACGAAAAAGGAAGCGTTTTGGCGCGTGTTTAAAAAAGAGGAATTTTATTTGACGATATCTGCTAATATTTTGGTTTTTATGAAAAAAGAAAAATGGGGGGCGTAATATGAGCCTATAATGAGTTAAATAAAATTAAAAAAAAAAAATGTGCAAGGACCCTATTCTGTATAGGCGAATATACACGTCACTTTAAGTAAATATTGAGCTTGAACAGCATGGTTTTGTGAGCAACAGATCAACTGCGTCTATTTTAGCATATTTAACTCAGTTTGTTTCTCGAATTCTCGATAATCAAGGTTAGATGGATGTGGCCTATACGGAATTTTCCAAGGCTTTTGATACGATAAGTCATACAGTGTTATTAAGAAAGCTTGTAGGGATTCGGTTTTGAAGCATCATTCTTAGCTTTTTTAACATTATATTTAAGCTGCTTTTTTTAATTTAAATTGCTGCACGGTCGTGTTGACTGTCCAAATAGTAGACAAAGTATAACATTGTTATGCGAAAGGGTCAGGACAAAAAATGTAATGCTTAAATCACCAATTAATTTTATGTCCTCTAATTTTAATAAAATATGCAATTATTGTGATATTTTTACATGCAACCTGCACGAATTAAAAGCTGTGGCAAAAACCATTTAAAACTTCTAAAAGCATTTTGTTTATTTACTGTTGTATGGAGATGGTACCATCTGCTTTTGTTATTATTATTATTTATATTATTCTTGCTTTTTTTATAGTTTCTTTTAATATTATAATATTATTATGTTCTTTACAACTTGATATTAATAAATTGAGGGTTTAATTTTCTTTTCTCTAGGTACATTGCTCTGTAAATGGATGTTGGGCAATAGAGCTATTATTATTATTATTATTATTATTATTATGATTATTATTAAGCTAAAATAATATTATTTTGTTCAAAATTAGACGGGTGTAAATCAACCACGCACAAGCAAACTTTTTGATGTTTAGTTTTAATTTAAAGTCAACTTTTTCTAAAAACAAAGAGTTTCGACAGAAGACAACGACATTTGACATTAACAGGTGATACTGGTTTCTTCCTAAAAGTTCCCAGTTCAGTAGTGGGCCGTATCCAGCTTACGCGTCAGGTTTCAGAATCTAAATTTTCTTGTTGTTTTTTTATTTTATTAGAAATTTTTAAGTTTTAAAGTTGAGCGGTGAGTAGATTAAACCAGTTTAGGTTAGTTAACTCTCCTATTTCCAATAAAAAACATTTCATTTATCAACATTTGCTATTATAAACGTAATATTATTATCTGAAGTAGGTAAAATGTTGAGAGGAAATCCCCTGAAAAACCAAAAATCACAATTACATTAGTAGCTAGTCAGCGGTGAAAGCCCATAGGCTATCGGGTTGGACCGAATACCAATGATATCTGAAGTAGAAAGTGGTCTTTTTTTCCATTTCGTCAGATCCATCCCCAGACACGTTTCGCCATATCTTGGCTCATTACTGACGCTAGGAAAATACTCTGGTTTATCCATATTATAGAAATATAAAAAAAAAAGCACAAAGTCTTTCTCCACATTTTTTTATTAGAATAACTGGGCGAACCTAGAATATTCATAATAATTCAAATCGACATGTTTCGAGTGTAGAAACACTCATCATCAGGAAAACAAAGTGAAAGGTAAAGTTCTGATGTTGTTAGCAATAGAGAAAATAATAGTGGGATTGAGCCGTAATGGAGCTTTTAATGGTGTACAAGAGGTGTAAAATTGAATAGTCAGAAGACCGACAATCAAGACTTCTGCATACTTTTTAAAAACTTTTTATAAAATATTAATTTTGCACTAAATGTGTATGTTTTGACTCCTGCCGGGGTAACTGGGCCGTAAAAAGCCTGGTACCCCAACAGTATTTCATTTTAAGCCAAATGATGCTTCGACGTTTATGAAAAACAACTTTTTTTTCTTTTTCTTTCCATCTCACTCCAATACTTTCACATGTCTATGACAAAGCTGAATAAAACTAAAGATTTTTCACTACTTAATAATGATTTTTACAAATAAGTTTTTTAAAACTTCCTAATTTTTCTTTTGCTTTCCTCATTTTTCTGCCCAGGACAGTGCCTTTGCACTAACCCTTGACTTTTCAGTATGCTGAAGTCTTGATTGTCGGTCTTTTGACTATTCAATTTTACACCTCTTGTACACCATTAAAAGCTCAATTACGGCTCAATCCCACTATTATTTCCTCTATTGCTAACATCAGCATTTTATCTTTCACTTTGTTTTCCTGATGATGAGTGTTTCTACACTCGAAACATGTCGATTTGAATTATTATGAATTATTCTTGGTTCGCCTAGTTATTCTAATAAAAAATTGTGGAGAAAGACTTTGTGCTTTTCTTTTTTCTATATCATTTAACTCCACTTTGACTATGGACTACTTCTTCAAAATTATCCATATTAATTACGGCATAATAAGTTGCCTAACCTTTTCGTTAACTGAGAACTAATCGAGCTGTTTGTATTTAAAAACACATGGTATTTGGCGGCTTTGTACTATGCCACAAACGTAAATTATATTATGGCAACGCAGCATTGAACGCAAAGCATGCGCAGGTGCACCGCTTGCTGCTTGCCGCTTGATTGTCTCATAGCTACAATATTTGGGCAGCTAAACTTGTATGTTGTCAGGGTTGTTCATAGCATTTTCCATTGGTAAATTTAGTGCATGTGAAATGTATTTCTATGTTTAACCAATAAATACTCTATAACTTTTAATCTATCGCACATTGAGTGCGATCGTTTAATTTGTAAATAAAATTATTGCAGTATTTTTGCAAGAAATAATGGTAATGAAACATTAAGACCCCATTACAAGTTTACAAGATGGTGAATGCGAAGGTAAAAGAACTTAGCCCAGTCCTGAGTCTGTCGTCAACATCTTAAAGTAAAATAGATCAGACCAACAGGATTCCATAAATGACAGGTGACTGATCCATGATGCGGCGTGTTTTTAGAGAAATTTTACTTTATACAGGGTGTCCCAAAAGTAATGGGACACAGAGCAACAGAAGACTCCTTTAGGCGAAATAATGCGATTTATCTAAACTTGCCTTATCCCAAAACTGATAACAACCGAGATACAGAGTGTCAAAGTTTTAATTTTTTTTTCGTTTTTTTGCGATTACTTTTGAACGAAACGACATAGCAGCACAAAATTAAGGGTTTTGGGGTTTTTTGAGGTGGGGAATTTAAAATTATCCATAGTTTTTGTGTAACCAGTAGAGGGCGCTGCCTACGACATGGCCCACTTCTTTTAACTGGCATAACTTTGTTTAGGCTTTTTATATCGACCCGACTATTAAAAAAATGAGTTACTTTACTTCTTTTACATCAAAAATGTATAACTTATTAAAGTCGCTAGGAGCAACCATTTTCGAGATAATCGCATTTCATATGTCCAATGCAACTAAGTACGTGGTCCAAAAGCAACGGAAAATCGAGCAACGGTCAATTTCTGACATAAAGTTATTGTAAATGAGCTACATTAGCTAAGTGTCAGTTAATGTAGATACTTAAGGTTGACTATTTTTTTTTAATAAAAACGCTTTTTCGTATACGGAATTACTAATTTTATTTTAAACAAAAAATGTTTTTAATACTTACTTTAATAACATTTAAAAGTAACAAAATGGTTAGAAATAAAAATGGTAACGCCGTGATAGCAATTGTTCAAAATGGCCACCAATGATTTAATTAATTTAAATATTTTAGAATTCTGGCATTAAAAATATCGAATGCAATTATCTCGAAAATGGTTGCTCCTAGCGACTTTAATAAGTTATACATTTTTGATGCGAAAGAAGTAAAGTAACTTAATTTTTTAATAGTCGGGTCGATCTAAAAAGCCTAAACAAAGTTATGCCAGCTAAAAGGAGTGGGCCATGCCGTATGCAGCGCCCTCTACTGGGTACACAAAAACTATGGGTAATTTTGAATTCCTCACCTCAAAAAAACCCAAAAGCCTTAATTTTGTGCTGCTATGTCGTTTCGTTAAAAAGTAATCGCAAAAAAACGAAAACAAAATTAAAATTTTGCCACCCTGTATCTTGGTTGTTATCAATTTTGGGATAAGGCAAGTTTAAGTAAATCACATTATTTTGCCTTAAGGAGTCTGCTATTGCTCTGTGTCCCATTACTTTTGGGACACTTATAAAATATTCTAAAAATGATGTTCTTTTTAAAATTATTGTTTTAGCGGATACTAAACCTATGTAGTACTAAAAAACAAACTGTTAAATATAAAAGTTAAGTCAGTAAAGTTGGTCTCAGGAAAATGTCACAAAGTTTTCTAAAGAGTGGATAAATAAAAAGTTTTTGATTTAATGCAGTGAAATTGAATACCACTACAGGGACCTTATTTAATGTAAGTTCGATCTATCAACGGGCCCAACTTTGGGAAATTTAGTTTGAAAATAAAAAAAAGTTCGTGTCTGTATTTGTGTTTATAAAATTTTCCTATACAGGGTAATTTATTAACTGAAATAAATTCTGTGGCATAGTATCAATACATTGCTTAAAAACCATTGATAGGTACATCGAAATTTTCAATGCGATATTTCATTTTTAAGCGATGCATCGATGCAGTGATACTAAATTAATACCTGTTAAAATAAATTTTAACAAGTTAATTTTGATATTTGGTTACAGTCAAATGCCTGCAACTATTTTTGAATATTTATCTTGGCGATCGTTAATAGTATTTGAAGTCAAAAAATGTAGAAAAATTACTTTCTTATTTATAAGTTTCGAGTAAATTATATAAACGCAAGTCGCGAGTAAAAGCGATGGCAGCTTCTTAAATTGGTAGAGATAACAGTCGCATGTAGTATTTCAAGAAGCAGAATACCGCTGCCCACTCAAATACTGATTGAGGATAGCTTGTAAAGGTACTATTAAGCACATAAGTGCATAAAATTGAACCGAACCTTATTATGGAACGAGCGTATATAATATCTCTAAAAGTACCATAAACCTTTTAAGAGCCTTCAGTCGTTACAAATAGCGAGCTGATTTCAACATATATCTAAGATTTTGTTATGATATCCTAGATTATTAATGTTTGTTTTATGGCTTAGCTGTAGACATGCATTAAAAAAAATTGGAACAAATGAAGAACACCGCTCTCGTAAATGTGTTGTTTTTTTTACATAGCACATATGATTGAAGCCGAAACAGGGAAACCTCGATCATTATTAAGAAGAAAAAATTTAGCCGGCGAATTTTTACTCACAATTAAAGTCAAAGAATGTATGTTAGTGCGGACAAAATAAATTACCTAAGAATATTAAGAGATTAAAAAAATTCCACTGTTTACTATAAGCTACTGATGGATATCACAAGTAAAAGATAAAATATAATATCAGTCCTTTCGCAGCTTTCGCTTACCCTTTTATTAACTAAAACATTAATACGATATAACTTAATTTTCTGGAAAATATTTGAACACATATTTATAATAACAGATGGATCGCTAATAACCAAATATACAGGATGTGACTCTTATCATTAGAATAATACAATGTCCAGGAAATTTAGACTACGAGATGAAGCATCAATTTATACAGCACATTATTATGGGTGATTGAGGCACTTAAATACTGCCTAGATTTTAAACAAAACAATCCATTTGTAATTTTGTCAGGTAGCAAAAACGCTGTGGAGGGAATATTAAATTGTTGATTGAAATTTATTTTGTATTTTTTAAATTATCGAAATGTCAGGGTATCTAAGGAACTAATGAATTTAGACATAACGTATGGTTTATAAAAGATGTTTTAAATTATCCAAACGATCAAAATTAGTGATACTATAATATGGGGTTTTTCATTTAAAAAATATAATTATAATCCTCCACCACTATTTGGGCTAACCTGTATATTTCAATTTATTACAGATATGTAGATTTTTAAAAGTCTTACAACTTTTATCAAAGACATTTTTTGCTCCTGTATCATTTGAAATAATTGACCGTCCTAGTAATTTCTCCTAACCTTGTATAACACAATAATTTTACCTCATTGTTTTACATTGTTTAACAATTCTATACAGGGTGTTATTTAAGTATGTGGCCAAACTCCAAGGGTGCTTCTTTAAGAGATTTTAAGAAGAAAAGTTCATATAAACATTGGTCGGAAAATGCATAGTTTTAACGATACAGGGTGTCAAACTTAAAAAAAAAATCGGATGTTCGTAAATATCTCGATACTCTTTTCTTCGATTTTGTTGAAATTTTGCAATTCTGTTTGTAATAACAAGAGAATAATTTAGCCCTAATTAGATTAAAATTATTAAGTCCAGTGACGTCCCGGAAGACAGTCCAACTAATATTTTTGACAAAAAAATTGCGCGCCACTAACTTTTTTTTAAATAATTTATTTTTTCCGAATTAGGCAACCATAAATACAACTATTTTATCTTTTGAGTTTTTTTCATATGTTGCTTAGTTTTCGAGAAAAAAAATAAAAACCACTTTATTGCATGTCCCCGGGACAATATGAGTAAAACATTTAAACTACTTACCAAACTATTAGGCAATTAAAATTACACGAAAGTCCTCTTTGCACAGATTAAAACTGTTTTCGATAAAAGAAATTAACATAAAATAATCGCATAACGTAATAATTTATTACTACAATGTTTTAAATGTAACAGAAAAATAATAAGAGTGCTATGGAAGGAAAAACAGTTGCTGTTCAAATATTGCAGTACTTAATAAAATAAATTATTACGTTATGCGTAATTTTAATTGCTTAATAGTTTGGTAAGTAGTTTAAATTGTTTACTCTTATTGTCCCGGAGACATGCAATAAAGTGGTTTTTATTTTTTTTATGGTTGCCTAATTCGAAGAAAATACATTATTTTAAAAAAAGTTAGTGGCGCGCAATTTTTTTGTCAAAAATATTAGTTGGACTGTCTTCCGGGACGTCACTGGACTTAATAATTTTAATCTAATTAGGGCTAAATTGTTCTCTTGTTATTACAAACAGAATTGCCAAATTTCAACAAAATCGAATAAAAGAGTATCGAGATATTTACGAACATCCAATTTTTTTTTTAAAGTTTGACACGCTGTATCGTAAAAACTATGCATTTTCGGACTCATGTTTATATGAACTTTTCTTCTTAAAATTACTTGAAGAAGCACCCCTTCGAGTTTAGCCACATACTTAAATAACACCCGGTTTACAGCGAATGATTGGGTATTTAATAGACTGCTAGTTTCGCAAAATAAAGCGATGCGTAAAATTTTAAATGTGGATAGATAAACACGCGAAGGTAAATTTTATGTTAGAAAAACATCAGTGGGTAAATGTTAAAAATTTAATATTTTATGATTTGCATTTTAATTTTTAAAATATAAGATAACTTACTATTACTGTCATAAAAGCTTTTGAATTATTTTAATAATAGATGAGTTTTTTGTTACCGAATTTACTTCAGTTAAATGATTCATTCTGTCAAAGTTTACAAAATAAATTTGCAAACTTTGGCCCTGTATACAAATTTCTATTCGGTGAATTATTGGTAATCGGTAAATTGCGATACGGCGAATGGTCTTGTCGGCAAATTATCGTTTCGATGATTTGCAGTTTTTTGTAAATGGAAAAACCAAATGCCGAATAATTATTCAAATTGAAGAGGTTGAAAAAACGATTAAACTGAGCATAATGTCGGTTTATTTTTTACAAAACTGTGAGTAACACCTGGTGGTTATTTTTTAAAATTTGTATACATACTTCAATAAATCACAATTGCTTCGAAGTTACTGTATATCTATCTATTCTTTTTTGAGGAAAAGCCTGATATTCCTCTATCGGTACCAACTTTACCTGTCGTCTTGTTTCACGTTGCTGTCTCAAAGGAAACATTTGTTTAAACAAGTTAGAAGTGGCTATTTTTATTAACCTGATATAAGTCCAGTGGCGGCTCGTGACTTGTTAACTTGGGGGTGCACTAAAAGCCCGCCACAGGCGAAATTTTTTAAGACCAAGCCCAAATTTCGTCCATAAATCTTAGTAAATATTTTAAAAATTTATGATTACCTACCTATTTTATTGAAAATGAATTAAGATAAAAAAAAATAAAAAAAGGCCAATTTATTTTTCATGAGTGGGTACATTGTTTAAAAGTAAAGTCCACTCTTTTGTTTTTAATTGCAGTAAACTTATCAATAACAATAAAGTCTCTAGATTTATACTTTGTGGTCTGTGTCAAGTTAATTTTGGTTTTAGGTCTTCCCTCAATTTTTTGCTTAATACTTAATGAGCTAAAATTGTTTCTGAAATATTCCACATTCATATAAGTAGTAGTTTTGGCATTAAAAATGTTAATTTTTATTAAAATAAGTCTTTACTACACAAAAATATAAAGGAAACCCAGGTAGCAAATACATGTCATTTACACGCAGAAAAGACGTACCCATACTCGTCGAAGTCACCAAAAAAGTGACGGGCAATCAACATTTATATGACGGCAATATATCACAGCGAATTGACGTCATTCCGGACACGTTAATAAGACGTATATTGATACGTTAAAATGACGTATATTGTTCACCTCAAAAAGACCTATTCCAGAGTAGGGATAGCATGGTTAATTATTGGTTTTAACCGTGTCAAAGTAATAAATGCTGACATTTTCTCTCCGATTGCAGGGTCTTCAGCGTTCTTTACTTCATTGTATTCAAAAATAAAGATACCTGAATCGAAGGCAAGCTATTCAAATTTTGAGATGGTTAAAACTCGAGCTCCCATTCTAGGTTGTTAGATAAATTAAACACATAAATAATCTGTAAAAACGACAGTTTTTTTTTGTTTTGTTTTCAATTTTTTATTAAACTAATGACCTCAAAATCAGATTACATAACTATGCCATCATTGCGGGTATGATACAAAGGAATTGAAACAAATTTTGTTTTATAAGGCATTAAAAATGATTTTCCTTGAATTTCTGTAAGTGACCAAGTTTTAAATTCTTCAGATGAATCTGAAACTAAATAAATATTCAACAATTTGGATTCAAAGGAACTTTCATAAAAATAACACATTTTCTTAAAATATTTGACAATAACACCACAGAAACACTTATAAAACCGAAAACACCAATTATTAAAACACAAAAGAAACGAATAAACAAAATGCCGCGCATGCCACTAAACTAAAGCGGTAAATGAGACAAACGTCCACGTGCAGGGTGACAAGCGTGGGCGAGGGCGAGGGCAATGTCAATTGTCAATTTTTAGCGGGAAATTCAAATATTTAGAAATTAGTTATTTGTCATGGTACCTACTGTTATTTGATGTATACCTACATCGCCAATAGTTTCTGATCATTTGAGTTTGTGCATATACAGTGTGTATATAAAGTCTGGAAACGGCTTAATAACATCACAATTTACTGGTCGATTTAAACCAAATTTGGTACAGTTGTGTAAGACGATCTAACGCACCGAATGACGATATTGGCGTTGTTGTCAGCTTTTTAGTTTTTCTGGAATTCGAACGAATTTTATATTTTTAAATATAACACTACACACCCAGTATATTTTTACATTTTTAAATTCCACATAAAATTATAATTATTTTTTATTAAATGCATTATTAGTCTATACTTCATAGTTTCCGAGATATTGACTCTCGAAAAGTGACATTTTTGAACTTTGACAGCTTATAACTTTCTAACAGTACGTCTTAGAGCAAAACGGCTTACATGTCCCTATCTTCAATTTTTATTATCTTATCAAAAAAAGGATAGGAAGATAGGGACATGTAAGCCGTTTTGCTCTAAGACGTACTGTTAGAAAGTTATAAGCTGTCAAAGTTCAAAAATGTCACTTTTCGAGAGTCAATATCTCGGAAACTATGAAGTATAAACTAATAATGCATTTAATAAAAAATAATTATAATTTTATGTGGAATTTAAAAATGTAAAAATATACTGGGTGTTATATTTAAAAATATAAAATTCGTTCGAATTCCAGACAAACTAAAAAGCTGGCAACAACGCCAATATCGTCATTCGGTGCGTTAGATCCTCTTACACAACTGTACCAAATTTGGTTTAAATCGGCCAGTAAATTGTGATGTTATTAAGCCGTTTCCAGACTTTATACGCACACTGTATATGATACGTACACCTTTTTTGCGATTGTCCATTTTAGGACAAGTTAACTAAATTTTATAGCATTCGATTAATCACAAAAATATGTCTTAAAGTTATCTTATAAAATATTCTAAAATGCTTATGTATATTTTTGTTTGAAATCTCAATATTATTTATCGTTCAATATATAGGTACATACATATTTACAATATTTACGATGATCAATCTGATAATTTTTTTATATATTATACTTATTTCAGTTAAATTTACGTATATTATTAAGTCATTAAATTAAGCTTTTATAGAAATAAATTAGGGACGTTATAATGACGTGATATATATGAACTATTTCAACATCTCTAAAATAGGTATCAAATTCGACGTCACTTAAGACCCGTAATAATTTTCGACCAAATATCACCACATTTCGACGTCAAAATCAGGTGAATTCACGTGACTCTGCTACCTGGGAAACTCCAAATAATAAATTCATACAGCAATTAGCACGCAATGAACTCAACGGCGCATATTTAAATTCTGCGAGTTTTCCTATTAGAATCGCGTTTCCCCCCACCACACCTACTAGTTTAAGATGCATAGAGAAACAGCAGAAACCCCGTCTACTTTAACGCACGTGCAACTTATGAGTTCCTACGCACTACATCGTCGCTCTTGACAACCGGCTGGGCGAGAGCTATTACACCACGTTTCTTTCGATTGTTTGACGGTACGTTAAAATAGGAGGGTTCTAACTTATATTACGGTATCATAATAATATATAAGACGATAAATTTGAATGAACATTATTTTTCTTTATGGGGGTCCACGTGCTCCTGTGGTGAAACCGCCACTGCATAAGTCCTCTACTCTACCTTTGTTCATAATAAAGGTAAAAATTTAATGAAGTATTTTTTAAAATTGAACGTTTTATGCCTCCATCCGCAATCAAACCAGGAACCTTTCGATAATCAGTCAAACGCTCTGCCATTTACCCTACAGAGAATCTAAAATTCTCTCACCAACTTTCTGACATATAACTTGTTCAATTTTATATTAGTAGTATACAGTTTGGAATCTCCTGCGATTTTAAACTAGGAAATAGGGTTATTCTTTTTAATTTTTCATCCATGCCTCGTTGACATATCGCTCACCGGCGACAATGTGGCTCAAAAAAGTACAAAACACATTAAAACACGTAAAACAATTTAAAATTTGATGAAGTTTCATCCATCAATATTGGCATAAAATTAGTTCAGATAGTCTCTTCGAGATGGCGCTTGTGCCACAACGGAATACCGCGTGCCGAACCCCTTAAGTTGCATCAACACTGGCATATTTTCAGTGTGCCGTTGACTGTGCTTAGTTATGCTTCGTTATGTTTGAGCAATAGTGACATATCTAAGAAAAAGCAACGATTTGTTTCTGCATTAGTGGCACATTTAGAGTTGTGCCACTTTGTGTTTTCGGCTATTTTAGTTAAATTTAGTAAAAAGTCCAAGTAATCAATGCAAGATGTTTAAGGACATCCCTCTCTACTTTTCCAGATTTTGAACTGAAGCAAGCTTACGATAATCCTATACCTATCGCTAAGAAAAAATATGATGACATTATGTTTTTGTTAAGAACAGAATAATTTGTCACAGTTATTTTTATAACAGTTTAACTTTTAAATAAAAAATCATTAGACGTCAAGTAAAACTGAATTTCCGAAAAATGTAGTTGTATTTTTAACGTAGGATAGCTTTCGGTTGTTTCGTATTTTTCTTTTATAACAGCATTTTTCAATAAAGCAAGAGTATTTTCTATATTTTCGTTTTATTTAAAAATAAGTTAACAGTTTTGATTACACTTTTCATAAGTTTTCATCAAAACCGTGTCACTTGATTTCCACAATAGTGGCACATCTTACAAATATCAACTTTTTTAAAAACAAAAAAGTAACTTAGCAATGCCCAATAATTTACCACATAAAAACCCACCAATAATCACAGTCAAAGTCATTAATGATATTGAAATTACATTACAACATGAAAAATTAAAATAACGCAAACTTTAAATGCAGTTTTCTCCATAACGTTCAATTTTGAGTTGTGCCACTATTGTCGCCGGTGAGCGATATAGCGACAACTGCAAAAATCGATATGGGTCCTCTGAATAGTGAAATCCGGCCATAATAATATAGGTACAATGATTTTTTAGTGTCTCCATTAAATGTTATAACTGAAAAATGTTTAGGACTGGTGATCGTCTGCACGCCGCTAAACATTTTTTTGTTGTAAACATTTCATTTTTGGATTGAAGCTTTAGTTGACAAAAACTCTATTTGCCTGGACGAGAGTTTTTTTTTTTTTATTTGAAATGGCAATATACCAATTTTTTATATCTTTTAATATCGGCATTGGAAGGATTTTTTCCTTTACTTAGGTCGCCATTTTAAAAGCCCTGGTTGACATTTTTATAGACTAACTCAGTAATTTAGTTAAGAAGATTGTTTAACGTTTGTATTTAATTATTTTGTAAGAGAAACAAAAGAAAAACTCAAAATCTACCTCCACAAATTTTTTGTTCATGTTTCGAACGTTGTAACGTAAATCATCAGGAGACAGAAAAAGCTTTGCTGATGGTTTGAGAGAGAGAAAATGTTAGAAGGTATACAAACCTAATGGAGCTTTAATAGAATATAAAAAGTGGTGTGTTGGTATAATACATGAATAGTGAATAATAAAATCAACTTAATGGAGGGGAAGTAAAATAACACTTTTAAAAAGAAGACTTACGCCTTACCAATTTTCATTCAGCATATTTAGTCGCAAATGGTTTAAATTACGTTTGCATCCATCATTACTAATGTCGCTACCACATTCTGTGACGGCGCCGTCGCCAGGGGCTCAATATAAATGTAAATAGCATTTCTATATCTCTATTCTCATTATCTCTGTCAGAGGTAATTTAAAACTAGTACATCCTTAGATACTTGGCGCATAACACCCAATATATCAAATGAAAAAGTAAATGGTCGTGCAGATAGCACTCCAAAAAAAAATAACCCTAATTATTATAATTTAGCCCATGTCACCTTAGAGTTTTTTAAACAAGTAGGTACTCCAAGCTAGACATTTTTTTACCTATAAAACTATTAATTAAAATAAACTACGTTTCGATGCTTAGAAGGGTAAAACTAAGTAATTGCAAATATTTTTTTAGCACCGGTGAAATTTTAGCTTACGTTTATTCGCTTAACACGCTCCAAAAGGTGCGCATCCGATTTATCGGATCTTATGCTATAATATGGGTTTTAATGAAAACTAAAAGCTTCTAAATAAAATAATAATTTACGTCTAGTATTCTTTAAAAATAACAAACTGACGGAAATAAAAACCTAATAAGTTTTCTTGAAAGTATATTAGATAATGAAGGGAACTAGTTAAAATTAAATTTAAATAACCATTGGTCGCTATAAAGCTGCTACTGGATTCTGAGAGTTGTTCCCTAAATAGTCAACGTATTTTGCATTCACTTTAAAGGCATCAGCAGTTTAGACCAATTTGCATTTCAATACTCGAGGGACTGATGAAACGGAAGTTGGAGGCAACTGGCTATTTTGGTGCAAAATTACCAACAGACAAGCAGATGTTGTAAGGTCATTTAGTGTCACCGAATAAATTGCAATTGGATTCTTAAAAAAAGTTCGGATGATTCGAAGAAAAATTAATCCAGGTCAAAAAGAAATGCTTTTAATGCTATCTTTATGCAGGTGAAAAATTCAATTAGTTAATGGTATCACGTGCAATAAAAGATAATATCTCCATTAAATCGTGAATTAGGGGTAAGTTAAAAAGATAGTAATAAGAATTTAAAGTTTGTTAGGAGTTTAGGTTCAACGTTGCAGCTGAATTTACAAAGAAGTTAAATTTTATCTATGATAATTTACTGCTAGACTAGGTACATTATGGCTTGGTGAATATACAGGTGGGGAGAAGAGGGTGCGCTGTCGGGAAAGTAATGCTGTCTCATTTTGTTTTTCGATCTCATTGATGAAGGTACTCAAGTTTAATAGCATGTCAACATCTTGGAGATAATATCAATGTTTAAAGAAATTTAAACAGGCTACTCAGGGGGCGCAGCTTTGTAGATATGTTGTAGGCTAATTACAAATTCAGTCCTTTTATAAAACGCCTAGTCGTTTCATAAATGACTAGGCATATTGTAAAATGAATAATATATACTGAATTTTTACAATTCGACTGAACCTTTTAGGCGTTTCATAAAACGACGAATTGCTCTTAGGCTCATTGTAAACGGTTCTTCAATCTCGTTTGTTTAAGGATATGACTGATTATAACTAGTCGTTTTGTAAAAGACTGGAAAATACTTAGGCATTTTATAAAACACCGATTCAAACAAATCACTTCTTTATGCTGTGGTTTGACAAAATACCAACCAAAGGTTGAAACCTCTATTTCTGGGTCAAAATATTGCGGTTGAAGTACCTACATTCGATAGGGGATCACTAGACCCTAAAAATATATTGGGAACTATCGTAGAAATAAAAAATGAAGTATACCAAATTGGCACTAAGCACGGAATTTTGAATCGATGGTTTTCAAAAGATGAAATCGTTGGCATTGAATATCCACAACCAATTCAGGTTTGGGAAGGAAAAATTATTTCTCTGAGAGAAGCTTTATGTTCCTGCAAAGCAAGCAAAACTCAGTGCCACACAAATAAGTCTTTTTGTTTTAAGGTTCACTTAAAATGCAATAGTAAATGTCATTCAAGCGGACCGTGTTCAAATAAGTAAAATAATATTATTTTTAAATTATGTTGAATTACATTATGTAAATATATACCTAAATTTACCTAAGGGAATATCGAAACATGGTTGTAAGAGTTATCCATTAAGTTCTTTTATAATGTTATAACAAAAATAAAGTGTCCAACTTACTATTTATTTGTTTGAAATATTATACGATGAAGCAACAATATAAATCGGTGTTTTATAAAATGCCTAAGTACTTTCCAGTCTTTTAGAAAACGACTAGCTATAATCAGTCATATCCTAAAACAAACGAGATTGAAGAACCGTTTACAATAAGCCTGAGAGCAGTTAGGCGTTTCATGAAACGCCTAAAAAGTTCAGTCGAATTGTAAAAATTCAGTATAAGTATATTCTTCATTTTACAATATGCCTAGTCATTTATGAAACGACTAAGCGTTTTATAAAACGACTGATTTTGTAATTAGCCTACGACAGATACATAACAAAGTGAAAGAAAATATGCATACCTATTTGAAAAACAAAAATTATTTCTGTTGGAATAAAATTGTTATAGCAAGGGCGTTTCGTTAAAAAATAAAATTAATTGTATTGTATTTCACTAATATGAAGATATTTTTTCTTGTGTTCCTCCTATTATTACAACAATACCCAAATTCAATTACTGTCTAATACTCGGAGCATGCATACACATAACACGATCTACTACATAAAATCACCGGAAATAAATCAATTTCAATTTACTGATAATTAGTAATAAATTAAGCGTGAATGCGATGGTGGTATCTTAACTGAATTTCCATTTTAATGCAATTTAACATTTACTCACCGGCAAGGAGCCGCCCTAATCTAATTTAACCAATTTAAGTTGCTCAGATGGCTTCGGCAGATACTTTAAATGATAGGATGGTAGGTATATTTGTAAGTCAATGGGAAGATATTGCATATAATTTAAGAAGGCGAGACGTTTTGTTAATACGATACAAGGGTAACTAAAGATAATATCATATTCAGAGGCTGTGACGTCATGTATTGAGTAAGTAAATCTAGAAACAGATGGTCGTTTTCATTGTGTTTCCATGGTTATGAATGGAAAATTCACTTACCGTATGATGTCAGAGCCTCTGATTAACATATCTTTGTATCATATCTTGTAATTGTATTCACACAAAAAATAAAATTTTACCAACTGTGTATGTCATGATACATCAATAGATCATTAGTTTTAAGTAAAAACTGTTATTCCTTCAATCACTATCCTAACCAACTTGTTCATTGTTCCGGCATTGCTCGGAGGACAAATTTTATGACTATATTTTTTTAATGACTGTAAAAAGGGACGAGAAACTTTCAAGTTTGTTTTTCTTTTATTGCGGCTAATTATACCCCTTAAAAAAATAAAGAAGATGGACGGACGTATCCAATTTCGGCATGAACCAATAATCTTCAGCGGTTCCAAAAAGTTTTGATCAGAAGATGTCCGTTTTGTGACATTGACAAGTTAAAGCGACAAATTTGACAATTTGAGTAATAAGAAGCGATTTTCGGGTTATTTGCATCCCCAAGGAAAAACAATGGTAATAAATTTGATAGGCTAATTTGAGAATGAAAGAGAAATGGAAAATGCTTCAACTAATATCGGTGAAATAATAGCAAAATCACTAGAAACTAGTTTAAGAACTGTGCACTATAGAAAATAAAGCAAAATATAATACCGAAGAAAACTACAAAGTGTAGACGAAAAAAGTCAATACCTGAATATTTGGGGGAGAATGGACGTTCGGAATCTGACGTATGCGATTCGTAAAGCGAGGTGTTGTGAAAGAGTACTTGAATCGTTACCAACATTAATAAGAAAAAGTTGGGTTTTCTTTATAAAAAGAACTGTAACTGAAGATTTCTAGGTGAGCAACAACATATCAGTCAGTGCATTTTTAAAGAAATATAAGGCTTAAATCCGAGCAAGTATAAATAGTTTAGTAAGATGCGTTTAATCAAAATATATCAGTTTTGTCATTTTTTCAAAACCCACCTAGGCGTTGAAAGAAGGGGTGCAGGTGGATACATATAACTTTCTATAATTTTAAGCTATATTGCTGAAAATTGGTATTATGCTAACTGTTAAATTAAGCAAGTACGTGTTTTGATGAGTTAGGAAATTTTGTACCTAGAGGGTAGAAATGGAGAAGGTAAGTTTCTGATAAAAACTTTTATACCTACCCCGTTTCGTTAAATATGTCAGGTTTTTCTAATTTGACTTAAAAAGTATAAAAACTTAAGTCTATTTTTACCCAACTATCCCCTATTTCCGGCCACATTTCTTAAATATCAACATTTTTAAGACCATAGTTCTATTCAGCGTACAAAGTTTATCATTCTATCTAAATTTTAAATTTGTATCTACAAAGATTTTTAAAATATTTAGAAAAAACCATTTTCAGAGTACCCCATTTAGTGGGCTGTAGCTTCATAGTAAGTAGACATAAGACATAATTTTAAATGAAGTTCTTACTTTATTTTTAACGAATCAGTCGCATTAACAAAACTATTAAAACAGATTAGAAAAAAAACACTATAAATTTATTTAGCTTTTATTTTAATCCGAAATGTATAATAATAAGAAGTGATAGCACAAGTACAGGTTATGAAGAAGAAAAACAAATACCAAGTACCTAATATTATAGAACCAGATTAAAAAGAACTTCTATATTTACTTATATTAATAATTATGAACCCAATCTGCTCTCTAGTAATTAAAGTAAATAGTTTGGTACTTGTTTTTATGGTCTCATACTGGTTTTATCAAATGCTAGTTAAACAAGTGTCCCATAATGTAGGTAGGTAATACAATCATTCAATTATTCGTAAGTATATAAGTATTTCAATCATAAAACTCATTTTTATATCAATATACAAAGCGCAAAGGCATGAATAAAATGAAATAAAACTTGTCATACAACGAAAAAAAAGTCGCTACCATTAAAAGGAACTAAGTTTTTAGTTCCTTTTGTCGTGGTTAAGCAGCTTTTTTTACAGACTTTGAAAAGAAACTTTAGAATTTGAACAAAGTTGACTTTTTGATACGGACCGATTTAGGCTAATACCGAACTGCCACATCCAGAATAAATGTTGTTGAAGGGCTCCAGACCCAAATGTATAATAATTCATTGTCATTGCTAGATTTAGGTTCAGACCAAAGATTCCAGTAATAAATCAAAATTTTATTTATTATTTACCTGCTCGTTTTCGTTCAACTTCTAACAGTAACACAAGATTAATTTTCCTCCATTTAGTTCATTATTGGGAAAGGTTTTAATTAACTAAGTGTTGGGGTACACGAAATTTCATGTTGCTTATTCGTTGAATAGAAGCTGGTTTGCTACTAAATAACCCTTTTACTCTATTTTGAGGTTGAGCTTTGGGTAAAAGCAGTAAGTTAAATTTATTAGATGGTAACATTTTTAGGATTCCGGTTAAGAACGGGAAGGTTCGCAGTAAACACAAACATTCATGGTCGATTAGGTTGTTTAATTTATATGTGAATTTCAAATAAATAATGTTCTCATGGTTAATTAATTATTGTAATGATTTCTGGTTTCAGCATTTATATTTACGTTTATATAAAGCAGCGACAATGAGAGCATATCAAATAACAGCGGACTTAACCGAACAAACCCGATCAACGAAAACTTTACGGATAGTGGTATACTGTATTCAGATTACTTTCCCAATGCTAGGATTAGTAATTCTTGTGATCCGGTTAACCCGATCGATATTTCTGTACAGGCTTTAAGTGAACCATTGAGCAAAACGAGAACAATGAATAATTCGATGCTTTTTTTCAATTTCTCGGTTAAAATTTGAACAAGAAGTTTGCATTTTTGAATTACGAATGAGAAACTACAGTAAGAATGTGTAAATACTTTTTTCTTCATGTTGTTCCATAAAGAAGCTGTACATAGCTAGCCAAAGTGTAAATTAAATTTTTTATATGTAACTATGTGGTTACCGGTGGTTTTAGTTATAGGAACAGTTTAGCAACCTTACTTTGCTTAACCGCTAGAATTAAAAAATGCTATAAAATATAGGGTGTTCTATTAAAAAGATCCTCGCTTTTTAAGCCACCAAGATGTCGACATTACATATATGGAATAATGTTGCTGCTTGGTTACCATTATTAATAGTATATTACATAACAAGTGTTGAAAGTGGCAATTTTCAAACGAGGAGATATTTAGCACGAGGCGTCAGCCGAGTGCGGAAATCCTCCGAGTGTGAGAAAATCACTTTCACACGAGTAATGTACACAATTTTTCCTACGACCATACAAAATAATCAAAAAGAGTTTGTTTGGTTTTTAATAGTTTGTACACCATTGTGTTAAAAAAAATTGACAAAGTACAAACGCAATAAATGCAAAACAAATTTCAATGCGGATTCCAACAGAAGCGTATATATTAAAACAAAATAAAAACAATGCCTACTTACAAATTTTAACTTACCTAGATTTAAATAAAAATAATAACTTTTTCTCCTATTTGCTTACGCACATCATACCGATTATCTATGTACAGTGAATAAATTTTGTTTCTGATTTTTTAGCTGCTTGCATTCTTTCAATAAAACATACATACAAAAACAAAACACAAACACAAAACATAAGCTCAACATTGTCTTGTTCTTAATGGCTCTGCTCTCTGGGGGCAATTTGCCAGCACATTAGGGGTGATCGTGATGTTGTCTGGTCTGTACCATATCACGACCACTGACTTTTCTTCTTTGCGTACAATGCGGTTTGGACTGCTTAATATGAGTCTCTGGATTTGTGTATTTGACCTTTTCTTAGCTGCTATTTTAAGGGTCAAGGGTTTAGTATTGACAATTACAACATAGGATAGGAGTGACATTTACTAAAAAGAAGGGATTTAGGGGTTAGTAGACAGTACAATCATTTACTGAGTAGAACCTAACTAGACACTTCACTTACTTATTTATTTATTTATTTATTTTTATTATAGTTTTATTTTATGATAATTAATGTACCGCATTATTAAACCTCAACATTATTGAAAGATAGAGATGGAGTTAAATATCGATAGCTTGCTAATTATAAAAGTTCTGTCTATATTCGATTTGTTTTGAATATTGCTAAAATAAATTTACTTACATAAAGCACTTTTACTTACACCAATATAATTAAACATCCGAGATAATGGCAAAATTATAAATCGGTATTTCCTAGGGTATTCTATTTCTGCTCTATAGCTGCCCCTTTTTTTTCTGTGGTTCAACTCAGTTGACATAAACCCTTTATTTTTCTGTGAGTATAAAAATTGGCTGGAGGCTGAAAAGCTAGAGGCCATCGCAATCCTCGAACAGAACAGAACAGAACTTTTCTGTGAGTTGACATGTAAACATGAAACATGACAGTTGGTGGGTTGCCTGACATATTATTATTTTCCCTTTTTGATAATATTATTTTTATCATAAATAAGTACTCTTCGGTTCCCAAAAATAACGAAAAATTTGCAGTAATGCCCTAGTGTACTTTACCCCACCCAGCACCCCAATTCACTCCACGTGTCCCGTAAGTTTGTTATGTTTAATAAATAGTTTTGTCGTCAAATTGACACCTGTTTAAATTTAATATCTTAGTGTGCTTGGTATTTCCACACTCGTGTTGAAATATTTTTTACAACACGCGTGTGATATTTGGCACTTTCTAGCCAAGTTAACCGTGTTGTTATTGTCATTTTCGTAGGTGGTCGTAGGAAAAGTAATTTTACAGCTGTGCTTTGGTTACCGTTATTAAAAAGGTTTAATTATCTACCTGTATATTGATTACTTTAATCAAAGGGTTTAATTGCCGTTATCAAACAAAGTTATTACCACAACTACGCTGTTGTCAGTCTTAATAAAGAAACTTAATAACAGTAATATGTTACCAAATTATTACAATACTCGTATTGTAAAATGGTTATTCGTTTACTTTAATAAAGGTAATTTAGGAGCTCACATTAAAGCGCATTCGCCAGATAATTTAATTTAACGGTAAAACGTGCTTTCGCCATTGTATGCACAGTATTATTGATCAAAAATACAGTCAATAAAGCTGCACAACTTATCATATAGAAACAATAAAACATCTAAAACAAATCGAAAGGAAAGTATAATAAACTTAAAAACGATCAACAAGCAGCTTATTAACTATTTCAGTTTAAATATCTAATGTAACAGTTTGACCAAATAACATATTAAAATGTGAGATCACTGAGTCCACAGAAATAAGAATGTATAAAAATTTTAATATAATAAACATATACGACATCATTTTCGCAAAAGTCTTCTTGCAAGTTTTCCATTTATTTTACGCCGCTGGTCAATTTTTAAAAGTCGACTAATTTTTTCACAATTAGATTAAAACAATTAAAGTGTTAGTCCATAATCTTATTGGAGCTTTTGAAGTCCTGAGATTATTTTTTCTTCTTATTAATCCAAAGGCCTAAAAATTTGAAAAATTTTAATATCTATACATAATATATCATAAAAATAATTTTTTTAATAAAAATGTCTGCTAATGCACAGTATGCACACATTATAAGTAAATAAGCTCTATAATTTTTATGTAAAAATATTTTTACTACCAGGTAGCTAAATTAAATAAAATGACATATTTATGTTTAACTTTTAGTCAAGATTCTACACTAATTTGTTAGAGCACCCAAACAAGCAAGACAGTGTCTCATTTTAAAAACCTGCTTTCAAAATATGCTAACCCATTTTTTAAAGGTTTAATACCATGACGGTAATATAGGTACTTAATACGATGGTAAAAATGTGCCCAGGCGTTTAGCTCTTGGTACAGACACAAACTGATATATTGATACAATTTTTAAAAAAATTAAAGAAATTTGATTTTTGACTTACCCTGACAATTTGATGGCAGTGGCGATGGCGGTTGGATTTTTCTCTCTGTTGCTTCTAGTGAAACAATATTGGTTCCATATTTTATCAGCCTTGTTAAGAAATTGTTTATTAAAGTCTGTTTTAATCTGCAATTTTTTGGCTCATTAAAAATAAGCCCCTATATAGGGTCCAGCACATTTCGACATCATTCTATATCAAGAAAAAGCTGCTAAAATCTACTTAAACTCTTAAACGTCATGTAAAGCAAATGAACGGTACAGGGGAAAAACGGACTAAGTCAAATTTTAAATTTCAAAACGCTACAAAAACTAAAGTATTTGGCTTGAAGAAATAGTCCATACTTTAAGTGGAGTGTATGTTTAAAAGGAAAAGAAATCCACTTGGTCCTTAATACTTAAAGTAGCATACGCAATATTGAATAAATGAACCAAAGGGTTGACGGCTTTTTCGCTAAAATATGCCAGCACAACAGTTTCAGAAACAGCTTTCTGAACACCATTTTATGAGCACAAAACATCATAAACTTAATCATACCTTGCACGGCTATTCTTAGGTAACAAATATTTTTTCAGACTCTCCGCGGCTTCTCTCAAATGATGAGAAGTACAAATGATTTCTTCTAATACACTCATTATCTTCATAAACACTTTTTTGATAACAATCTATCAAAAACTAATTTAAGTTTGTATGATTGACTTGTTTAGTACCATAGTAACCATTGTCGAAATATCAACGTTATTCTTATTTGTGAATGATGACGAAGCTTGTCGTTATACAGGAGGAGCAGGAGTCTTTGTCCATAGACATATACTTTTAGATCCGTATAGCTTATCTGGTGCGCAAATAAACGTTAAGTTTTATTGGTACGTACGTCTGTACGCACGGCTCGCCGGCAGATTCCTTGGCGCCTCACAGGGATGGTCATGCGCACAACCCCTACGTTATTAGGTTTTCCTTCTTTATCGACATTATATAAATACGCTCCAGAACCGGCTCGACGCCATTTTCGTGGATTTCTTGTATTTTTTGCTATTAGGTACTTTTCTTTTGCTTCTTTTAAACAGCATAGCTAAGTAAACAGATTTGCTCAGGTTAGTTGTTAAAGGAACGCTTCGCGAACAAATCGTATAATCGTATGAAAAATATAGATGGGCATACTTAACCGCGGCAAGGAAGGAGGAAAAAATCATTGCTGAGCTAAGTAAAATTGAAGGCCTTGGTGCAAGAACCGGGCAAGTCCACTTTTTCAAAATGTTGGAAAAATGAATAAAACCTTTTAATTTGGAAACAAGTTTACAAAAACTTAATATTTGATAAATTTTATGTAATGTAGACCAAATGCATCGGAGTGGTAGAAAGAACATAAAAAATTTCAGTCAACAACATATTTTTAAAAAAAAATCAAAATTTGGACTTGCCTGTTTTTTACACCAATATATTAAAAAACCATCAATAATTTTGTCTTATTTATTTATTATAATAGTAACAGTGTTTTCCCTTAAAGTAAAGAAGAATCGGTTTCATAGCCATCACTAGGCATTTGAGTTGGGCCTTCTTCAGGATGATCCTCGGTTGACAAATCTCCAAAAATAGTGTTATAATACGCCTGGTCAGCTAGTGGGACGTATTTTTGCACCAGACTTTTGCAATCTTTTATTTTTTTGTCATTTACTAATAAACGATTATTGTAGGCTAATTCACTCGGCAGTGACAATAATTGGCTTTGTGGGTTCGTCTTGATGAGAGAGAAATTTGAGAAAACAGTCATCCCAGAAGTAACAGATCACTGAATAAATCCATTATTTTTTGTATATTTAAAAAGTCTGTAAGTTGATATTGCAAACTTCTGCTTACCAGTTCCTTTAAATGATTTAAACAGTTTTTTAAAATGTTCTGTGGTTACGGATCGTTTCTTGTTGGACGTTTATTACCCTAAAATGTTAAGATGTTTTTTGAGCAAGGTTTCTCTATTCTTCTGGAGTATATACCCTCTCCTTTCTTCGTTTTTTTTTCCTATGAGACCAAAAGAACGGTCACAGGGTAGGAAGCTAGCCCTGGTTCCCACCACTAATTATTTGCATTTTGGAGCAATAATCGGGCAAGTCCAGGACTTGCCCGTTTTTTGCGCCAAACTGATTAAACGGGTAAGTCCTTTGCCAATGTATCTTCACTAATATGCCACGGACTTGCCTGATTCTTACACCAAAAGATGACCACGCTAGATTGGTAGCAGAATCCATATTTAACTCATTTCTTGTGGAAAATGGACTTGCCTGGTTCTTGCACCAAGGCCTTCAATCTTAAAAGGAACGCTCATCTTAGCCGTTGGCTTTGCTATTTAAAGCAAAAAAAAAGAACTCGGTTATTGTTGATTGTGGGTGTTTAATATTTCGGTTACTAGTTTTTGTGTAATGATGACCAAATTTGTAATTAGGTGAAAGATTTATCAAACAAACTACTCGCCAGAGCTACATTGACTTATTACAATAACCATTAATTTAGCGACAGTAATTAAAATGTTTCTGTAAAATTTGTTTAGTTATCATAACTTCATTTAAATATTATAGTACCTAATGCTATTTTTTTTATTGTCCTAACTAATGTTATCGCTGTGTGAAACTTTGATTACTTGAATTCTCCCAGTGTAACAAAAAAGATTCCTAATAAAGCATGCACTAAGAACGCTTAAGAAATTATGTACATTTTCCCTTAGGTGCAGACTTGACCCTTTAACCTAACTTAATTTACCATAAACACATTAAATATTTGGTTTGATAATACACGGGGATGGAATGGGTCGTTAACTATAATAAACTATCCGCTTATTTGTAATACATTTACGTGTCAAGCTCAGCGGCAACTAAACTTAATTTATATAACAGTGTTTAACCTCTGCATATTAGAATCGAGGAACTTTAACACTCTCACATAAAGCTATATTTTTTGTTTTCATTACAATCTTACATCTACTGAATATATGAATCATAGCCTTCTTGATTTTAAAGGAGTAAAAAGAGACAATTCATTCTTAGCCACACTATTTCGGAATAGATCCAGATGGGCGGGTGTCTCCCAGGGGTAAGGTCGGTCAAGTGGTGACCTCCCGGCGTCACAGGGGTTATTAAAAATAATTTGGTGGATTTTTAGGTTACTTTTGTTTGTCAAGTCATGACAAGAGTGACAAAACGTTGACGTCGGTTTTTTTTTATTATTACATTAACTTATGAAAATTTTAAAATAAAAAAAAGGATTCTGGAAGAAATCTATTTGGCAGACCACAGGCCACACGAAGAGTATTTAAATAAGTGTATTGTGTGACTGTTTAAACCATGGAAAGGTGAAACACTTAGCAGTTGGCACCCCCGAGTAAAATATTGCCCAATTTTAATATAAAAAAGACTATTTGGCAACATCCTTTATTTCATCAAATCATTTTGTTGGTAATGTTACAAGCGTTACGTAATTTAAAAACAGTGTGAGTTTTATGTCAGTTTTAAGCAAATTTCGTTTAAACCATGGAAAGGTGAAACACTTAGCAGTTGGCACCCCCGAGTAAAATATTGCCCAATTTTAATATAAAAAAGACTATTTGGCAACATCCTTTATTTCATCAAATCATTTTGTTGGTAATGTTACAAGCGTTACGTGATTTAAAAACAGTGTGAGTTTTAGGTCAGTTTTAAGCAAATTTCGTAAGGTCGTAAGGTCGAATACCTTTAATTAGTTGCTTTCCTTCAGGCCCTTTTGTTTCTCTGTAGACATATAAAAGTTAACAATATTATAGGATCCGTTTTAAGCTGTTTTCTAACCTCAAAATATTAAATTTGCTTAATTTACAGAGGTGTCGATACCTAGGTAATTTAAAAAATAAACTGAAGTTACAATAAAACTCCCATAAGAGATGTTTAGAAGAAGCGTTATATTATGTTTAACAACAATAAATAAGTAATTTTTTATTTAAGAAAATATGGTTCATATTTTATATTTTATTATTGACTCATTCAGGGTCCTAGAGAGAGGTTATGTAGTATTGTTTATATTTTTACGAAAAAAAATTTATTATTCTTATACTAAAATTTTCAGGCGTTACTATAGTGTTTTTTGTTACAAACAGCTCAAGCCTTTATGGCACAAAAGAAGTAACTTAAAATGCATTTTTAAATGAAACTTTCATACAATTTATCATTTACAAAATTAAACATCCTGTTTATTGTTTGAAGGTGGTAGACAATGAAGTAATATTAAAAAAATTACCTTGTCGGACTTCCATTGTCTTTATTTTGTTACTTAACACAACGTTTCGGTTAGTTAGTATCTCTAACCGTTTTTAAGTGTAAACTGATGGAAAAGGTTTTTCCTTCAACATTTTCGCTGGGAATATTTTCTTTTTTTGCAACGATTTCAATTAATAAGTTTTGGGATCAAGAAAATATTGCAAGCAGCTTTTTAGGGGAAACTCTGTAGAGTGTTACTTGAAATTACCCTTTGCTAGATTTAAGGGTTAAACATAGGATAAAAGTCAAAAGTTATAATTTCGGAAGTTTGGTCGAGTTGGTATTTATCTTCTGCAAAGTTATGGGCTAAGCGGAAAATTTTACATTTGCAGTGATTTAATTGAGAAGATATAAATTTGCTGTGGTTTCTGTTTCTAAATCGGGAAAGCAATTTGTCAGTTAATTTTTTAGCGTGCACTGAAAAAAAAACTACCAACCATGGAAAATTAATTGAAAAAATATTGGTTTGCAGTAACCGATATTTTGGTTCCAACAACTTAGATTAACGGCTAATAGAACTTATATTTATTTTTTTCGTCATGTCAAAGTTTGCTGTAGCTACTGCAATATGGTTAAACCATATACAGGGTGTTTGGGAGGAAAAGGCAATATTTTGGGAATGTGTTCAGAAGGTGAAAATAAGAGAAATAAACCCATATGTTTTAATTCGATTCTCAACCATTTCTGAAATAATAGGTTCTAAAGTTTTTGTAAATTAATTTTTATTTTAAAAGCGAATAATTGCAGGTACTGCATGCAGTACAAAGTAACTTAAAAAATATTTTCAAAAATCTTTCGGGTAGCACGTTGGATTGAGTGGGGATTGTTTTTTTTTTTATAAAAGCTGCAGCTTTGAAAATTCGATCGCGGAGTGCATCTCTCGTTTTCACTCGTGTTTCATATACTATACATCCATCCCCAAAGGCAATAATCAAGCGGGTTAAAGACTGGTGACCTCGGTGGCCAAACTTGCGGACCACCTCTGCCAATTCAACGATTAGGAAAACGATAATTCAAGAAATTTCGCAGACTATAATGAGGTGGGGCTCCATCATGTTGGAAGTACATTCATTGTCGAACATTTAACGGAACATCATCCAAAATGTGTATCAAATGGTCTTCCAAAAACCGTAAATATCCTTCTCCAGTAAGACGCCCATACATTTGAAGTGGACCAAACAAATGGTCGTTGTGCATTTCACACCAGACATTAATACTGAATTGATGTTGAGAAAGTTTCGTTTAAATGTAGCATGAGGGTTTTCATCCGACAACCGATGTTCATTGTGGCAATTATTAATTCCATCACGAGTAAACTGACCTTCATCATTTGTGCAGGCTTCGATTTAGATGGATCAATTCACAAAATTGTACCCTTGAAGATCACCATCTAAAAGATATTGAACGGGTTGAACGTGAAAAGGGTTTAAACCGTTTTTTCTAAGTGACTAACATACGGCTAGATGTGATGGTATATGAAGTTCTTTTGCAACCCGTCTAGTACTTATACCTGAGTTCTCAGCGACAATATCCAGAACATTTTCTTCATTTTCCACATCTAGACCCTGCACTCTTTCAGAAACAATTCTCACGCTTGGAAACATTCCAGTTTCCTGAGCAGTTGCAAATACTTTTTGAAAAACTCTTCTATTAGAAACTCTTCGATTTAGAAAACGACGTCGATATTCATTAACTACGCGCATCGCACTACCGTTACAGTAACCATATACCTATATCATGTCGGCATACTCCCTGTGACTAAATGTGCGGGGCATTGTAAGTATAAAAATCTTGGTTCAAGTCGATACGCTCAATATGAAGCTACTGACAACTACTATGCATGTCAAAACTATTAATCAAAATGTATCGAACGTTTAAAACTAAAGCCTCCTTCACTATTTCAATATAAAAAATATTCAGAACCGAATATTTCAGAAATGGTTGAGAATCGAAGTAAAACATAATAATATGGGTTTATATCTCTTATTTTCACCCTTTAAATACATTCTCAAAATATTGCCCTTTCCTCCCCAAACACCCTGTATCTAACCAAATCCTATAGTTGCAGTACCTATTCGTTGTTAAAGGATTAATTAAGTTAATACATGCAAATTGTCCCAAACCGCTTTTGGGTTATAGTATGGAGGACTTGAGGTAGGAGGCCGATCGCAATGCATTGGATTCGGTCCCAAATTAGAATCGGTAATTCAGCTTTACGAGTTGCCATAAGATGGCGCTCGTGTTCGAAGTGGGCTATCAAATAAATGGTTTCTTATGGACGCGATAACTACTTTTATTTAAATTAGTTCTTTAAGGAACATATGAATTTACACTTACTTTGTTATACTTATTAGTAAACTCGGCCTGTATAAAGTTCCAAAGATGCTTGGTTTTTAAAATACAGGGTATTAAACATTCTAGCTACAGAGGTTTTTTTTAAAGTGAGCTTACCTTTGGAGCTAGAAAGAGACTTATTTGGCTTCGTTTCCTCTTTGAAGAAGATCCTGTCTTACACCCCGACACAAAGCAAACTCTACTTTTATATTTTGTACCATTATTCGTTATAAATATGGAAATTAATTACAATACAACGTTATTTGTCTTGTCTTGCCTTCAAACATTATTTGTTATTTCGAAAAATAAAATGTCAATTGTCAAAAGTAAAAGCACAGAAAAAAAAAGGGTTTAAGTAAAAGTTAAAAACTATGGAGGATCTAGTTTTCCATATTAAAAACGAAGAAGAAGAAGACAACATCAGCCCACTTCGGACGCGAGAGCCATCTATCGGCCAATAGCGAACTAACCAAAAAACCGGGACAAAATTTGAAAATGCTGCCATTGTCGATCGGCCTCCTACCCTCTAGTTCTCCATAGGTTATAGCAACCGAGCCGTCGTTGGTAGAACCGAGGACTGGTTCGATCTACCTAAAATTTGGTTCCCCAACTGAAAATGCTAACAAAAAAGAGCGAGGCCGAACGCCAGTTTCTTGCCGCCATTATTTCTTGTATGATCGCGAATCGACAAGGGTAAGTAATCACTTTACATTGTTTAGGCAAAAAAAGGTGTAACTAAAAACTTTTTTTAACCCCGTACCTAATGATACGTCACAAAACCAGGGTTATTTGTATAATTATTCGTAAAATACAAAAAATATTTGTAAGAAATCTAAAAAATAAAATTTATAATTAAAAAAAAATTTTGATTTTAGAAATTTGCGTGGAAACTCTCCCCCCCCCCCCCTCCTCGTCACATATTATCGCTGAGCAATTACCCTCCTCCCCATTTTGTGTAGGTACGTATTTTATAGATGGCCCCTTGCTCTATCTACTATTATAAAGTGTTTAGATCCATAATTAAGTAATTGACTATCCCTGGTATATGTTCAAATCCATATTAACTCTGTGGTACTAAGGCAGAACCCGATATGTCAAAATACGTGATTTTGCAGAAAACGAATTTTAAAGTTCGCGATATCGCCGAAATTAAGATTGCATTTACAGTAACTTGGCAAGTCCATTAAAAAAATATTTTACAATAAACATCCTTTTCGCTTGTGGCATTTCAAGGTAAACTTTTTCCAAATAACGAAGATATTTAGATTAGTTGGACATATCGTGTTTTTTCCCTTTTTAGTTTCACCAATAAAATTGACATGTCGCGTATTGCGATTCCATATCGGTGTTTGCCTACTTTCTACCGTCTTGCTTACTGGACTTATTACCTCATTCCTTTGATTTTCTGTAAGAAACTGTTCGTGAACAATAGTAATACCATTGTAAATGCATGGACCTAGCTGGGTACTTATTAATAGGCATCACTTAACATCTGCGGAGGCAAATATAGGAAAAAACAAACAACTTTTTTATTCTTTACTTTAAATTTAAACAACAAAATATCGTCATTCATTTTCCTCAGAGGAATTGTCCGATAATAATTCTGACACCCTAGCGCTGGTTTCCAGATTTAAATAAAAACTGTGACATTTAGAACGAATCAGTGGAAGAAGACTAAGAAGGTCGTAAAACATTCGAACGACTGGACTGGTAAAACCAATTCCGACAAGTTGAAACTGTGGCATAAACCGATATGTCAGACATACCGGGATATACAAACAAATGTTTGGCGGTGCGCGACGACACCACAACCCGATATGTCTAGCATATTGGGTTTTGCCAGCGACCAATTTTCATTTATGAAACATATCGGGATCTTATTTTATTAACCCACATTGTATAGGAGTAACAAAACCATATCGGGTTTTGCCATCATATTCGTCACCACTAACTGCATATATTGGCTTTAAAAACGGAAAATGGCTTTTTCTTGACATATCGGGTTCTGCCTTAGTACCACAGAACTATACCTGGTAGAGTAGCTGTTTGCATGACCGCTTGGGTGACATAAGCGCCGCCAAGTGAGTAGATTCAGAAACTAAAGGCTCTCTGTCTTTGTTTTTAGCACGCTTGATCGTGCCATTGCACTTCAATAACAACTTTTACAACTTACACCACGCTCTGATCTATTTTGGTTAAATAAAGAAAAGACAAAAGAACCGCTGCTCTGCCGTAGGTTTTACTATATTAATAAATAAAGTATAGTCGAGTGTATAAATAACCCAAGTGTTTCACTAACCCCAAGACCAGATACGGACACTGGAAAAGCCCAGCATCAGTCCCGACATAAGGCACTTGACTTTTTCATGACCTGTCAATACAAACCAGCATGTATATAAGTTGTGTTGTAGGTAGTTTGTAACTAGTTTTGTAAAACAATTGTTTAGGAAAAGTAAAACAACTGAAAACAAATTATACGAAACTGACTATACATTCAAAGTTTACTTATCTAAACCAAAAATAAACTGCAAAATAAATTACTTTAATACTTTCCAATTTACCGGAATATAGCAAAGTAAAAGAAAAAAACGAACAAATACAAGAAACAAAACCTTTTACAACTTCGGATTGAATATTGTAATTTTTAGGGAAAGAAAAAAAAATTCAATAATTTTATTGTACTTTTTATACAATAATATTCATTCATAAAAAATTGTTAGATATTTGCAGGCACAAATTAGGTATTTAAAAAAAAGTATTACAAAATCTACAACTCTTTAATCTTCATTCTAATTTATTTATCTATATTTTAATTTAATTAAACTAATTTCTCATTTTGTGACAAGAATATAAAGAATATATTAAAATTTTTTCCAAAATAATCAATAGAGGTAACCACAAAAATATAGGACACCTATTCTCTAGCTGGATAGATAATACTCCTCCATAAATTTTATTTTATGGTATAAGGTGTATATTATTCACTATTTTAGGTTGTTGGATTATTGTCGACCCAGCATAATTATTCGAGCTTTTCCTTTCCTGAACGATTTGATTCAGTTAAATTTATTTAAATTTCTACTCAAACTGTCAAGTGCCATTCACTTTTGTTTCAGCACGTGTGCATTAGACAGATTTTGTGAAAAAAAATTTCGTATAGTTTTACGTTTTTTTTTTTTTAAATGTACATCTGTTAATTAACTTTCACTGGGGTTACTAAGTCTTAGCAAAACTAAACAGTTTTAATAAATTAATATATCTCTTTCTTTTATCCATCTTAGAGATTTCAACATAATTAGGATAATATACCTATCTATCAAGCATTTAGGTATGTTTTACAACAATCTCTGTGTTATTAGTGCTGAGCATCGAGTCACCTTGTGTTGGGTTCCTGGCCATTGCAAGATAGATGACAACGAGGCTACTGAGGCGCTTGCCTGGGAAGGTGAAGGCATGTCTGCCGAAGTAGCATAGACCACTGGAATCGGTCAAAGAGAAGGTAGATCGTTAGGTGAACAACTTGCACAAAGCCAATGGATAGAGATCACAACCTGTAGCAAGCAATCAAAGCAATTGTGTACTAACGGTACATCACAGTTTGGAAGACCTAAGAAATATCACTGCCTTGCCTGCCTGCATCTTGTGTGAATGCCTTGGTCACCCGAGAAGAAGGTTCAATGCCCTGTTCAATTCTTTAATGATTTGGAAGAAGTAAGCAGCTTACCACTTACACTGCAAAGATTACTTTGTTTTACGTGACGCTAACCATCAGGAAGCTGATGCGGATAGATTCCGCTAAACACATGGTATTATTTACATTTCAAGCAGAAAGAAACAAAAATTGGTGTTGTGAAGTGATTTTATAAAAAACGTCAACAAAAAGTGCTAGACAAATGGCTGCAGCTTGTTATTATTACCTTGCCGTTAATACCCGTAGTACACAAACGAAAAGGTCTCACAGATATTGGGTGAGAGATTGGATTAAAAGGAGAGAAAACAAGAATATATTGGAAATATTATTAAAAGAACTAAAACGGGAAGATCAGGAATGTTACAAGAACTCTCTCGAATGTCCGCTGCTGATTTTCGTTTTTTGTTGATGCTCTGGAACTGGCAACGAAGGTTATGTATTTTATCCTTTACTTCTTGAGCCGGAATTCCAAACTTGTTGGAAATTTCGTCCTTAGTGGTTTTCCGAAAATTTCGGTTTTTATAGTTTTCGGACGAGCAATCCCACAAATAGGATAGGATTCATATACTTCGATTAATTGCAGTATCATGCTTCTTGTCGAGTTAAAAGAACAGTATTTTCTTTTCAAACCCTTTTTTTACTTGAATAACTGATTTTTGGAAAAAACAAATATTTGTTTCACGATGCAACAGCGAAACTCACGTGCAGAGAGTGAAATAAATGTATCATGCAAGATTTGCAACAAATCGTGTTTCCACGTTAAAACTTGTTCAAGAAATAAAACCCTCATGACACATTGTTTTACGAGATTATCGTTACTATATCACATGTCTCAGACCTGTTTTGACCATGAAATGAAAGTTTTCCCGAGATTTTTATTTCATGAGACAAAAATATCATGAGATATTCTCATTGTGGATTCGCACCTTAATGGAAAAAGCAAATTTACTTGCATTAACTCCGAAGTTACAAAAATGCGTTTTAATGTTACCACACATATAAAATAGGTCAATAAGAAAAGTGCACTTTTTAAAAGGAGCACTGATAAAAAAGACTAATTATTAACAAAAAGCTCACAAAAGTCCACGTCTGTTCGCCCAAAACTACCTAGTCAGTAGCAATTGAGTGAAACAAGTAAAAATAATACAATTTCTATTATTTCTGTTTTAAAATTCGATCCTTGTGTCCAAATTTGAAACTACTGAATACTTAAACAATACTGAGTATTTTTCACGAAGTCGTAATTACTTTCCAGAAGGTACATGGTAATGTAGAGTTTGGAAAAACCCCTATCTTTCTTCTTAATATAAAAATATTTAAAAAGCTAATACCAGGCATCTGTTAAAACCCACTAACACACTATTATTCAAGACCAAATCTTGAAGCCGCCACAAGAAACGTTTATTTTAAGTTTCTTATAGAATATAGTTGTGCCTAATAACTTAAAATAAAGGACCTATTTTTAAAAATAACAGAATACACTTCTGTAATCTTCTATATCTCCCGCGATAGTTTAAATTAAGTACCGTGCGAGCAAAAAGTATTTGCATCAAAGAGGGCCTTGCATCTAAGAACGTAATGCTTAGCCGTAGAGCTTGGGTGTCAGTAACTACCTAAATTAACAATCAATCAGTTATTACAGTCGGACAGTCGTTACAAGTAATTTGATTCATCGCTAATTTTTTTAATTTCTTGAACAATTTACACAATGGGCTTTACGGAACAGCACAAAACATTCACGGTTAGAGCGTATTTTTAAAACAGGGTTAGAGTTAATGGTGAGTGGCAATACAATCCGGGTTTGTGCATGGACGATTTTCACGAACATTTTCCTAACGTTGCTTTTGTTGCTAGGGATTCTTATCATTGCCTGAAAAGAACCGTGGCTGTGTTTAGAGGAACAGGTTCTATACAACACAAAAAAGGAGCAGGAAGACCATCTATAAAAACAGAAGAACTTGTTGCAAACGTTCATGAAATAAGGCAAAATACGCCAACAAATTGCATAAGACGCCTGTCCCACAAAGTTGGAAGATCTTATGGAACATGCAGGACTATTCTTAAGAAGCAGCTAAATTTATTTTCTTATAAAGTGCAAGTATTCCAAGAAATACAACATACTGGTCAACACACAGAGATGCTGGTCAGCACTTTCGAAAATATGAAGAGACGTGTGAATTTATGCTTGGAGCATGGCGGTGGCCAATTTCAGCAATTTATGTAATTATTTTTATTTTCCTTTCTGTATATTCTAACTTTGTTAATTTTGTAAACAACAAAATTGAATTCGTATTTGTCTACTTATTTTATTACTCAATAATTTGGCATATCATGTCATATTATGAATTTGACAAAATTTTAACCTAGATTTGGTTAGATATATCGTCCCCATATCGTTGTGATCTAAACCAAGCTTTACGTTTTTTAATCCAAGCCATCTTTGATGCAAATAATTTTTGCTCGCACTGTATCAATCTCCTCGTTTTCTTTTGTTTGTATATAATAATATATCTCTACAGTTTTTATACATAATATTTAAACATATTATGTTCTTTCAATTAAAATATTTATCAGCAAAAATTAGAAAAAACATTCCAAATGGCTAACCTAGAATAAGGCAACTACATCTTTAACTACTATTTATGGCCTTTATTATTGATATTTAGAATAAATTTTAAACCCTTTATTGTTCTGGCAGTCTAAAAGGCGCCTTGCAGCATTCTGAAATATAAAATATTAAACCATAAACTTTTATTAAAAAAGTTTATTGCATGTGAATGCAATAACGAAACAATAAGCAAACTCCAATTGCTCGCTTTTGGATTATTAAGCATACAGTACATACGTAATATAACAAAGACTAGAATAATTGTTTTTGTTAAATCAAACTCAATTCAGTTTTTAAAAACTCATTCGAACACGTTGGGCGTGACAAGGTAGATTAATAAATTATTAACGTTTTTTTGTTAATGTTTTGCGTTCAGAAAGATATTCTATTATTGGTGATAAAAGTTACACCAATAAGTTGATTCGGGATTCCTATGTAAAAATAAATTGAAACCTGGAGCCGATCTCCCCTTTAAAATGAAAGACAAAAACATTGCCATAGATACATAATAATATGGTTTAAAACCTCGTCATATTTTACAAAATGACTTAATAAACATGTTTATTGGCTGGGTGCCATAACTAGCTCACAAAAAATGTAAGTAAGTACAAAAAGAAAACTATTGTAGGTATTATCACACGTATTGTGTTTGAAAACCTAACTGTAAATACAATATTGCACCATAGAAATAATTGCGTTCATGATCCTGCCGTCGACTTAAAGTTATAGATACGTTGTTATTTTTGATAATTATTGTTTTATAGTGTACATTTGACAACTATTGATTTCTACGTTTGTTTGAAGGTGGTAGACAATCAGCCCTATGCAGTAAGTACCTTGACTTGATAAGGTTGAAATTATTACATAAAAACGACATTTGACAGAGATTTCAATAAACATGACAGTTTGGTATGCAGGAAGGCACTCTAATCAATAATTGAAATAAGAGTTTTCAAGAAATTGAAATTAAGTCAAGTGACCTTCTAAATTTCAATAATCGGTAGGGAAAAAATTGAAATAAATTCAAGTCAAGATTGAAAAAAGTCAAGAATTCTAACGTGAACGAAAACTCGCCCGGTAGCAAACTTGAAATGAAGTCAATCAAATATAATTCAATATTTTTGACAAAACTTCTAACAGTTTTTTCTCAAGATTCGTCAAAATCTCGACTATGGGAATTCCTCCTCCAGTAAGTTCACGTTCCTTTACTCCACCTGACACAGTCACATTTTTCGACCATGTTTTCAAGTACTTACTCTGTACTGCTCACCCGTTTTTTTTTGGGGGCATCTATGATAACAAGCAAAAATTATGAATATGTTTTTGTGCAGCACGAAAATAATTTATTTATTACCAAATCAGCTTGGTAAAACTGGGCTGATGGGTCACTACAGGAAATCTGCTTTATTATTATTTAATTAGGGGGACTCAAAGACCCTAATTGGTTTATATTTTTTAATAATATTTATAAAACCCATGTAAAACTTACCTTCCTTGTTTTTTTTTGGTTTTTACTTTAAACTTTAAATAATTCACAAATAAAAAATACACACAAAAAAAAATCGAAGACCAAAATTCTGAGGTTATGTAGACAAATATTCTTGTTTTAATTAATTAGCATTTAGAAAACAATGTTGCCAAATCTAAACTTGTCATTCATTTCAATAAATTTTCATATCAATAATATTTAATCAAGTGTCAATACTGCATACCAATTTATTCCAATATTGAAATGAAAGTCAATGTTTATTGAAATAATTTCAATATTGACTTTAAAGTCAATGTACTTACTGCATAGAGCTGAATGTAATATTATCAAAATAATTACTTTGACGGACCATTCTCTTTATTTTTTGCTTAACACAACGTTTCGATTAGTTAGTAACCGTTCTAAAAATGTAAACTAAATTTTAATTTTAAGGCTACTGTCTTAAATACTATCCGTGTGCAATGAAGTTCGATGACTCCGCCTATAAGCTTACTGGAGTGTGAAGTGAGCTGTTTGTTTTGGATAAGGAGAGGTCTCCAGATGTTGGTGATCTCTATACTTGGTTTACTAAATATACGAGTGTTTTGGTTCACCAGACGAAGACAAAACCAAGCAGCCATTAAGTCATCATTAGATATAAGAAATAACTGAAAACTTTTGTTAAGTAGATGCAATCTGGAATAATACCGCGCACTTTTTTTTTCATAGAGAAGATACCGACTGTAAATCCAGTTTAATCTTTGAGGTTGTCTCATAGTCCGGTCAATCTAGACAATCGAAAGTACATAAATTAACAACGAGCTGAAAATCAGTATAATTGTTTAAAATATAATTATAAATAAAATTTATAAGTTCCCCATCATTCCCGTGTTTCGAAAAAATTGTACTCAAGGTCAAAGGTCAAAAAAATTAATTTTTCGCGATTTTCAGCAAAACGGTAGGTTCTATCATAAAAATATCTTAAACAAAAATTATAGAGCATAAAATTATCTAAAAAAAATGTATCAATACTTTTTTTCCTACGAGCCACCGTTTCTGAGATATAACGATTCAAAAAGTTTTAAAAGTTGTTATCGTCAAAATGGAAAAATGGGTATTTACCCGGTTGGAATGGTTTTATTGAACGTTTAACAAATAACCATATTATTATGAATTATTCTTAATCTCAAATTTCATTTTTACCATTTATTCACCAACCAGCCAGTAACTATAATACTATCTATACGACTTTACTTTGTGCATTAGAGAATGCAAAACGGTATGACCACACTGTACGCATCGTGACTTTCGACCAGCCCCTGTATGCTAAAGCTCGAGAAATGGTATCAGCATCAGCCACACCTGAGGGCTCTGAAGTATCAAAAATTATCATCAGACTCGGAGGATTTTATCTACTGATGTCTTTTCTGGGAGCAATTGGTCATATTATGCAAGGAAGCGGCATGACAGAAGTACTCGCAGAGATCTATGCGGTAAAATTATTAGAAAAAATAACGTGTGCATATTATGACGATAACAACTTTTACAACTTTTTGAATCGTATATCTCAGGAACGGTGGCTCGTAGAAAAAAGTCTGAATACATATTTTATAGATAATTTTATGATTTACAATTTTTGTCTGGGCTATTTTTATGATAAAACGTACCGTTTTGCTGAAAATCGCGAAAAACTAATTTTTTTGACCTTTGACCTTAAGTAAAATTTTTTCCAAACACGGGAATGATGGGGAACTTATAAATTTTATTTATAATTATATTTTGAACAATTATATTTTGAACAAACCCGGACTATCAGCTAAGGTCGTATAAACTATACTAATAGTTTCATTACCCTCTTGTATATACGCATTCAAAATATTTCAAATGAATAACTTGAATTCATTCAATTTGTTAAACTTGGGACTGTAAAATGCAAATCGCTTTAAACTGTTAGTGCCTTTACAAGGAGCGCAAATGTACTTGACTTCCAGGCAACGATCTTAATCTAATGACATCTTAATGTCGCGCTATGGCTCATTTAAGTGTAATAGAATATTTGCTTAAGTCCTTTTATTTCCAGTTTCCTTCCGTATAAGATTTTTAATAGTATAATCGAATGACAGTGTTTAGTTTTTATTGTTCTTGGTATTACAAATACCAACGAGCATTAAATAATAGTATATTGTGTATCTAGTACTCTAGTAGGAAACATAACATATTCTCGGACGAGGATAAAAATTGTTGGACGAGGCGCAGCCGAGTCCAGTAAGCGTCCAAGGCCGAGAATATGATTTTCCTACGAGGTGCACATACTATTTTTTTTTGGCAATCGAAAAGCAAATAGAATAAATACAAAAATAAAATGATTGTGTGTAAAAAAAATTAATCAAAAGTCATTATTCCAGTATTGTTAACCTTTGCTAAGCAATGAGCCATAATATATCGATAGGAGAATATTATATTTTCGGTCTAGGCCGGGAATAATATATTCCCGTATCGTTATATGTCTCATTGCGTAGCAACGGTTAACAATACTGGAATAATGAACTTTGTAGCGTCAAATTAGTGCTGAGACATCGAAACGGACCGTCGATGTTGACCATCGATGTCAACATCGAAAGCTACCATCGATGGCTGAAAAACATCGGTTGTAAAACATCGATGTTTTCTAAAAATCGATATTTAATAATGTTGGGAAAACCCGACTCATTTTAATAACCGACTACCGGTTGTTCACTCCTCGAATACTAACAAAAAAATTTTGACTTCTAAAAAAAAAAGGTCGGCAAACCCCTATTATTGAGTGCAGCGCAACACGAAAGGCGGGGGAGAGGACGTTTTAACCGAATAACATTGCATTGAACATCGAAAGGTAAACATCGATGTCGACATCGATGTTTATGACATCGGTAACAGAACATCGATGTTTCAAAAACATCGATGAACATCGTCCAGCACTACGTCAAATCACGCCAGAAAGATGTCAGTTTGTGGACGATTGCAGAAAAAGTACATGTTTTCTAAAGAAAAATAAAAGTATTGTTTCGATACGAATAGCGGATATCAAGGCAAAACAGGCTATTGATAATTACGAAACTACTTTCCTCAAATTTTGAACTTTTGAATCATTTAATAACGATATAGCTAAACATTAAAAAAATCGTTCAATCAATTTCAGCTGTCATTCATATCGTTTTTCATTACACAAATATCTTGTTGAATTAAACGTATTCCCATTAATTAAATCAATTTGGGATATACCATGTAAATTTAGCCACCCTCGAATATTGACTTGACTTGAAGGTTCATGTTTGATGAACTCGGATACCAAATTTTATTATTTTTTAATAACTTATTATTTATTTATTCCGAATAAAATCCCAAAAACATCTATTCATGAGGGATTCTCTACTAATAACAACATATAAAAATGTAATTTTTAAATCTAACTAATTAAAAAACAAGGTAAGTCAAAATAATAATTAAAATGTTAATATTCAATAAAAAAAAATTTTTAATATGTATAAAATTATTCAATTATTATTTCTTTTAATAAAATAATATAACTAATAATATCGTTTGGATATCATTTATAAATAATTCTAAAAATAATAATTAATCATAAAATAAGTGCACGTTTAAATATTTTTTAATTTAAAATTTAGCTTCCCCTTTTTTAAGTATTTTCTTAGTTATCATTTTAAAACGTTTTATATTTGAAAATTTTAAGTCTTAGGGTATTTCGTTGTAAAATTTCATACCTTGATACTAAATGGAGTTTTAACCTGCTCTAGTGTGTATTAAAGGAAAATCAATATTGAAAACAGTTCTAGTTAAATGATCATGTACGTCACGTCTGTAATTGAACTTTATATTTGAATGTTCATTTTTTGATACAATTTGGCGAACAGAAACAATTTTTTGCATTAAGTGAATCAGTGGCGAAGCGTACGAGTAGACAAGGTAGACATTGTCTACCCAAAATTCTACACAAAAGGTTTATTTTTTTATTATAAAACAGTTTTATAAAATAATTATTTGTTAATGTAGGTACTTTGACTTTTAACTTTATTAATGTCCAACAAATTGCAGCATTGTATCAAACATCAAACTATTATAAAAGAAACTCAAACCGGCCGACCGGCGGCGTGGCGAGACCGCACGTATGGTAAATAAATGTAATACGCACTACGCAGCCGGGGTATAGAAAGACACATCGAGATTGGTCTTTTAATAATGCAGCCACCATGCAGGCGGGCGCTTCCCTCACTGCTGAAAGTGTCGATGCAAGCACGCGAATTTCGGGCGATCCGAAGACACTTGAGCGTTTGTCTTTGTTGTTGACCAGCTATTTACTATGTATTACCGGCGCGATATAATATGGCTTTAGGAATCGTATGCGACTTGGTCGATTTCTATATTGCAGTTCTGTGTTCTCTCTCGCTCGTTTGTTTAGTCTGGTAAAGACGGTTGTTGGTGGCAGAGTAATTATTATTTTATTTTATTAACTCTTCGTTTGATTTTATGTTTTATGATTGTATTGATTGTTCGATAATAAAATAAAATGGCAGATAATAGAAGACCCGATTATTTATGTAAAACAACGTAGTTTTTCAACTCTAAAAGAAAAATTACATTTGAAAAATTCCCAAAAGCAGCCAGAACTAAATATATCGCAAAAAGATGGAAAAACTATCCGGAAATTTCAAAAAAGTTGGTACGAATCTTTTAGCTGGTTGACGGGAAGTGTCAATACGAATGCATTATATTGCTTTCCGTGTAGTCTGTTTGGTGGAGAGGAACCCTGTGCAAAATCTGGTGTTAATGTGATAACAACATTTTGTACAGAAAGCCAATATTTTTTAACAATAAAATGTTTCACCAATGGGACCAATGTGTTCGTACACAAATTATATGTATTTAAAACAAAGCTCAATTTAATTTTTTATGTCTATCCAGAAAAAAAACCACGCTTCGCCACTGAAGTGAATATCCTTAATTGACATAATATTAAAATTTTTATATGAAAGTTTAGTTGAATAGTGTCTATCCAAGCAATATATATATTTAATTGCTTTATTTTGTAAACTTGTAAAGGGTTAAGCAAATTTTGAAAAGTTGATCCCCATATTAAAGTTAAATATTGTAAATGAGAGTGAATAATAGCAAAATAAATAGGACAATATATAATTTAGAGTCAAAAAACTTGAGTTTTTTAAAATCCCCACTGGTGCAACTATTTTCTGTTTAATATATTCAATGTGTTCACTCCAATTAATAGCTTCATCTATTATCAACCCCAAAAATTTAATTTTATTTGATTGTTTGAAATGCCCGACTTTTAATTTTAAATCACTTCTGTATAAATTGGGTTTCTTTCCGATACATAAAAAATACGATTTTCCAAATTTAATATTAATTTATGACTACACATCCATAATTCAATGATTTTCGTATCACACGGAGAAAATTGTATCGTATATAATATATATTTAAAAAATTATATTTAAGTTACGTATAATTTATACCTGAATATATGATCCTGTATGCTTAGAAGTAAAAAAAATATATATTAGACCGATTTCCTATTGATATAGTTAATACTAAGATCCAATCTGTGTTTATTAAGTATACGATATTTTAAAAAACGCTAATTAAATATATGTCAAACAGAACATCACACCTTATGTTAATATCTAAAATACCGTATTATCACAAAACCGTTTATTTTTATATTAATAATACAGAATACAGAAAACAGGCTTTATAAAATACTGTATATTAAAATTTTAATATACTGTATGTTAAAACAATGTCAATCGAGCTGGAAAACTACAACCCTCATTTAACTAGCAGCAGTCGACCGGGTCGGACGACGGACGAGAGGTGTAACATTAAGGTACTCATTATTTTAGATCAAATATTTACAATTACCTTATTTAGTTAGTATGGGATAAATCGTTTTATTTTGTTCACAAAATATTTAAATTGTATATTTACAATTACATTATTTAGTTAGTATAGGTTAGATGTTTTCTTTTCTTCATATAATAAAGTGCTTAAACAGAACTATTGAAATTGCTTTTATTAGAAACCCAAGTTAAAATAGATTTTTTAATTTCACTCTAAGAAATATAAATAATGACCTTTAATCTAGCACTAAAATGAAACTGATTTTGAGTCATCTAGTATGTCATTAAAACTGAATCTAAATCCTATTAGAACAAAAAATAATGCTTTTAACAACAGCAAATGTTTAAAATTGGCGCCCCTTATGTTGGTCGTTAAACAATCTTCAAGGTATCAATTTTAATTAATAGCTTCTTCCCTTAGGAAACTTTCTGGCTACGCTCGTGTCTGTATACAGGATGAGTAGATACATTTGGAACGAATAATTTGCTCCACTACCACCAAAGGGATATTACCTAAATTTGGTAGATGCTGTTATCTTACAAAAACTAAAATTGACAATTACAACTGTGTTAAGTTAATTGTTTCCATAATATTATGTCATACAGTAAAACGACATTGAAATTGTAAATGTTCACTATATTAAAATAAAAATGACATGTTTCGCTAACACAGTAGCTTCATCAGATTAGAATGATATAATAAATACCTAAAAGGTGCAAAAGAGTACCTATATTGAAAACATAAATGAAAACCAGTGGGAGAGTGAGAATATCGGAAATTCCAACTGAGGGTTTAACATAATTAATAAGGTTAGCTACAAATGGTACAAATTTTCTTTAATTTGAAATCGTCCTGATAATTATCAATTTTAAGTTAACTTTTTTAAGTTACCCACCTCAACCAAATTTTAATAATTCAGCAGTTTTGGAGCAAATTATCATTTCCCTGTTTTTTTTCTAGTATAACAATATTTTAATTTTAAAAATATTATATTTTTATATTTATAACATGGTATTCTAAAATTAAAAATATATTTATTTTTAGTTTTAAAATAAATTGTTGCACTTCAGATATATTATATCCTAAATTTAAACATAATTTTATTGTATTTTTACAAATATGAATCCCGTTTTTTAGTATACTGTTTATGCTGATTAACAATACGGCATACTTACATTTAAAATACCTTATTGTACAGTTTAAAATATAGTTAACACGTCTTTCACATAATGCATTTTAATAATAAATATCCGTATATTAAACTTAAAAATAATTTGATTGTTACTTTAAGAAAATGTGTGTTATTAGTTTTAATATTTATGTGTTAATTTTACTAATAAGAAATATTTTAACATTTTAACATATAATATCTTAAATTTGAAAATAATTGACCTAAAATATTTATATTGTTATTTTAGATATATCGTATCGCTGTCCCAGATGGACACATAAAATATATCTAAAATAAATATAATTATTTTTAAATTTAGGATCCATTTTTCTCAGTGCATGATTTATCAAATTTTGTATAATTTCATATGAATCAGCGATAATAATAAGCTAAGTTAAAGTTTATAACTAATTTGTGTTGGGCTACATGCTTAGTGAAAATGTTGTTTCATTACGCAGACCGTAAAATTACCAGCTATAATAACCCTAGGACATTGATAATGGACGAGATAATTTTAGTCGAAAGCACGTTGCCTGGTAACAACCGACGCTGAAGGCGGAGGGTTGTTACCTTGGTTACGTGCTTGAGATAAAATTATGAGGCATTTGTCAATGTCCGAGGGATATTCGGTCAGAAAATTTTTTGACAAATTTTTGATAAAAAAAAAATTCTCGCAACCAAACAATTATTTATTTATTAAAAGTACAATTTGTAAAGGTGCAGTAATTAAAATTTAACGTAACATTTGATTGGCTATGTTTTTCTACTATAGAAGATCCATTACCACGCATAGTATTAATAATCTTATTGTGGTGTTCTTGGTCGATGTTTAAGTATGGTTTTATAGAATTTGGATTGTTATGACCAGTGATTTTCAGCAATTGTTGTTCTTGCACACCTTTTTTTGCCAATTCGCTAACAGCAGTTGACCTGTTTAAATGGTTTGTTATTTTTTTGTCTTTTACATTCAGGCCGATAGCTTCAGCAGACGATTTTGTCCATCCATTAATAGTATTTTTTTACCAGGGACATTATCGTACCAACTATCGGTTTCCATTTTCCAGTGTCGATTTGGTTTTAAGAACAGCTGTGGTGAGGTTATATGTACGCCTCGTTTTGATATCAATTTATGAAACAGGCGTACAGGGCATCTTTGACTTTCACTATTGACAATCTAACACTTACTACTTGTACAGCTTTTTGAACCGCCTTGGCAAGTTTAACTGACCACTGGATTATATTCAATACGATTGGTTGGAGAACCATCGTTATTTTTTTCGATTTGAAAAAAATCCAGGAGACATGCAACGGCTTCGCCTCCTCTCCACGCTAATTCTACTGCAGCAATATGATAGAATTTACGCATAAGACCTTCAGGGGTATTTTCATTCCAGAACAATATTATTTGGTTTACTTCAGATAGACTTAACGAAACTGAACTGCTTGTAATTTCTTTCTGATTGCATCGCGGGCATCTCGGGCTGATTTAAATACTATGCTGTTAATAATCTTATATTTATTATAGTACTTTTCTTGAAAAATTTTGCACGAAACGTTCCACATAATCTTTACCGTTGCTTCTTTGAATTCAGTCCCATCTTTTTTTCTCATATTAACCGCCCAATCTTTCAGTATCATTGCCAGCTCTTCTACACTTCTATGTTTATTTAACTCGTATTTGCGTTCACAGCAAAACTCCATAATTATTCCCCACGTGACTGTTTCAGGTATTTTTTGGGATTGTTTCATTAACTAGCGCGTTAATGCAATGAAAATTTGCATTGCCAAAATGTGACATTTTGAAATTTATATATCTGGAATATGAACTGTCAAAGTATTGGTGTCATAATAAATGATGCCTGGGTGTCATAGTGATTGAAAACTACCCGGAGTGTTGTTTTCACTTAAATGTTGATATGATTGGGTGATTTATGTAAGATGATAAAGAATAACAAAATTTATTTGGCTGTTTGAACTGTCAAAAAATGTTCTTTGTAATGTCACGCAGAATTTAGTATCTTTACGTACCTACTCCATTGAAAATGACCCGCAACGGTCGAAACACGCATCTCGAAACTGAATAAATTTGTGAAAAATAACAAGTTGTTTTAATTCCTGCGTAAATTTAAGTTATTTAGAAAAAACTCTTTGTAAAACACGGCTCTGATACATACGTCAATGAAACCGCCAATAATAATTATTATTATATTGTCTAATGTTGCTAGATGTTTAATTAGTATTAATATGACTGTTTGAAGATTGGAGACAATGATGTTTCTTGAATGATGAAAGAGTTTTGGACTTTCATTGTCTTTATTTATTTTAAATCACAACGTTTCAACTGGTAAGTATCTCCAGTCGTCTTCAGGTGAATTCTAAATAAGTAAATTAACTACAGGACTATTTATACTAGCTAGGGACACTGAAGCATAACTGAGGTGTGTGCAGTCATGCGTTCAGTTGGCACGTGAAAGAAGAAAACAACCAATTACCGTTCCTAGATGTCAACGTGAGGAAAAATGGCAACAGCATCCAAACTTCAGTATACAGAAAACCTACGCATACAGGTCAGTATCTCAATTTTACATTAAATCACTCAAACAGTACGAAACATGGCATAGTTAAAACCCTCGTGGATAGAGCAATTACATCTGTAACTCGGAAGAAGCACTTAAAAAAGAAACTCACCACATTAGGACCGACCTCAACAAAAATGGCTACCCCACAAGATTAGTTGACACAATTTTGGAAAATCGTAAGAATCGACCCAACGCGCAAGGAGCAAACAGAGAGGCACAACCAACACTCAATATTCCGTATGTCAAAGGAGTATCTGAGAAAATAAGGAAACTAGGACAACGATATAACATCAACACCGTATTCAACTCGAGGGACACCCTAAGAACACACCTGACGAAGACAAAGCCCACAAGTCAAAAAGAATGGAAAAACTGCGTCTACCAGATCCCCTGCGAATGCGGCCAATCTTATACAGGGTGTCCCGAAATTAGCTGACAATATTTTAAGGAGATAAAGTACATCCAAAAATAAGACTAATACCCTCTATTAATATACCTTCAAAAACGCTTCGTTATGGGGTTAGAGCCCCCCGAATTGGAGCCATGATAAGCAGTTTTTCACAATATCTCAAAAACCGATTAGGGTATCGAAACAAAATTTGATACATGTTTTACTCATGACAAGACGCAATAAACGATTTAATTAGCTTAACTTTATTTCTTCCAGTGGCGTCCCACTAGGTAGGTAGTTGGGAGAATATTGCCCTTAGTTTTTTATTTTTAGGATTTTTTAACTTCAGGTGCAATTTTTAGAAGCGTTGAAGTCTTTTGTTGAAAAAAGGTAGTCTTGTTTCATTGAGGTAGGATTCACCATTTTCCAGTAAAATCGATTTTAAAATTTTGGTTTTTTTGAAATCCGGTGAAAAGGCTAAGGTTTTTTTTTTATTTTTTATCTTAGCAAACACTTAATATTGAAACATGAAATTTATTAAAAGTTCTACTAGCGACAAGGCTTACGTATTAAAGGATGTTACTTTAAAATATTTTTAGAGCATTAAGTAAATATTACTATTATTATTTTTTAATTTCATAGTTTTAATGTATTTTTTTTTAATTTTAAACTTTTTGTTAATAAAACCTTCTATTATTGTAATTTGACAGAATGTAACGTTTTTAAATTCATATTTTTAGATTCCTTTGTTTTTTAAATATTTATTTTCATGGAGATTTTAAGAGAGTTTTAAAATAAAACAAAAAAGAATAACAAATTGCAAATCAAATTTGATTGTGAACCACACCGGAAACTAATTCTTAAGCAAGTACCAGTCATGTGTCCCTAAAAATAATAATCAAGGGGATTTAAATCAAGTGATCTTGGTGGCCAGGCTATGGCTACCAATCAACTTGGTAATTTTCTACAAGTCAATTCCTTACTTGACGTCCGTAGTGAGCTGGTGCTCCATCATGTTGAAAGAAGTGCCCTAAACTTAAATCCAGTGGCACATTATCTAATAAATCTCCAAGTTGATTATGTATTATTATTATTTGTCGCTAGTATAGAACTTCTAATAAATTTCATGTTTTAATATTAAGTGTTTGCTGAGATATGCAAAAAAACCTTAGAAATTTCACCGGATTTCAAAAAACCGAAAATTTTAAAATCGATTTTACTGGAAAATGGTGCATCCTACCGCAATGAAACAAGAGTATCTTTTTTCAACAAAAGACTTCAAAGCTTCTAAAAATTTCAAATAAATTTAAAAAATCCTACAAATAAAAAACTTAAGGCAATATTCTCGCAATTACCTACCCAGTGGGACGCCAATGGAAGAAATACAGTTAAGCTAATTAAACCATTTATTGCGCCTAGCTATGGGTAAAACATGTATCAAATTTTGTTTTGATACCCTAATCGGTTTCTGAGATATTGTAAAAAGCTGCTTGTCATAGCTCCAATTCGGGGGGCTCTAGCCCCATAGCGAAGCGTTTTTGAAGGTATATTAATATAGGATTTTAGTCTTATTTTTTAATGTACTTTATCCCCTTAAAATATTGTCAGCTAATTTCGGGACACCCTGTATAGGTGAGACATTAAGACCCTTAGAAACAAAGGATTAAAGAACACAAAAACAATACGTTAAAAGGAGAGACCGAAAAGTCAGGTGCAGCTGACCATGCCTGGAAACATGGTCACCATATCATGTGGTCAGAAACTGAAATCCTACATAAGAAACCACACTGAAGGAAAAGAAAGTTCAAGGAAGCTGCTGCTATTCACCAGAACCCAGGCTGCTTTAGTAAACCATCCTTAGACATAAGAAATATCTGGAAACCTTTGTTAGATAGATGTAATCCTAGAATAAGATCGTGTGCCAACTGAACGCATGACTGCACCCACCTCAGTTATGCTTCAGTGCACCTAGCTAGTATATATAGTCCTGTAGTTACTTTACTTATTTAGTATTCACCTGTAGACGACTGTGCAAATGTATGGAAAAACACATATCTGACTCTGACTACAGATTTTGTTTTGGTATAGGCGTCTGGTTGGGTATCTTTTATTTTTCTATAAATTTTTTTTTAAAATATAGTTTTGAATTATGTTTAAACTGTTTAGACTGTTTGAATATAATCCCCCCCAAACCAATATACCGTACTTCAGCACCGATTCAACCAACGATCGATAAACCAATATTAACAAGTTTTTATTAAGTATGCCTCTAATTTGATAAAACTTATAAATAAGCTTTCTAACTCTGTAAGTTAAGTAACATGTGTGTTGAAAAAGCTATGTATTGGGTTTTCATAACATTCAAAGACAATTGAAATTTATCCAACCACTTTTTAATCAAGGACATATCATTTTTAATATTTATTTGCATGGCTAACCAACACCTACCACCAAAGATCACAACAGTGTCATCAGTATAAGAAATAATTTTACCATTTATTTTAAGAGATATTAAAGAATTGATGTAGGTTATATATAAATAAAATCGGACCTAATGCAGTCCCCTGGGGAACACCGATTTTTACTTTCATACCCTCACTGATACATCCGTTCACTCTAACAAACTGCCAGCGGTGATCTAAGTAGCTCTTAAAGACATCTAACGCGGCACCACGCACACCATCACATTTAAGTACATGTAGGAGTTTATCGTGAGGTCAAATGCCTTCGCCATGGAAACTTAATGTTCTTTAATCAATCATGTATTTACATTTTCAAAAGTTAAATAAACTTTTAAGTGCCTATTTTACCAGTATGGATATTTTTTATCCTTTATTTAGATAACACATCAAGATTTAATAGCAGTATTATGTAAGAAACTTTATTGGACTTTAACCTTTCAGCGACACAAAAATGTAAATGTGTTCTTGTAAGTTTATATCGTAGCGATTTTATAACAGGCTATTATCGTTAAAGGTTTTGGTTCTTAGGTGAAATGCTTACAAAAGTTGTTTCTGATCATTTTTTACAAATTTGATTGTAAAGTAAAACCGTGACTAACAATAATTTATATTAAAAAATAAATAAAATAAAACGCTATTTTTTTATCTTCCTTGTATGTATGCTATTAGAGTTTAAATCATATAGGTTTTTAAAGCTTTCATTTTTTTTCTTGTCAGACATTTGCTAACTAAATATTAAAAAGTCACTTACATCATAAAACTGCATGAGCATTGGCTGGATTGATGAGAAATGGGTATAAAACAGGTTACACAATAGTTATATGTACACTGTGTACATGGCGAAGATGCACAATAAATATTTTAATCATTGCCTTTCGACTAGCTAAAAATCGTCTTAAGTTGGAATACTTGCAGTATTATGTACATATTTTTCCTACCATGCTTCGTCAAAAGCGTATTTTGTAGTCTGCTTTTGATGCTTCACGTGGGAGCGTTAAAGTGCGGTATTTTTGTTGCTACTGCAACATTTGTAAAGAATTTTACCGACGCCAATGTTTCCATTATTTAGAAACGCCAACAATATTGCTTCTTTCCTTAATATAATAAAACAATAAAGAAACACAAAGATAAAGACACGAGAACGTCAAAAGAAATCCAACCGTAAAGACCTACATGAATGTCAAAGGAAATAAAATATGGTGCAATAATGGAAAGTGGCTTTTATCTAAATGTGGGAAGATTAAAGCTCGTGCCTCTTGTTTGGGGACTTAATGACTTGATTTAAAGGCTTACTTTGCCCTAATATTTTTCTCATGACAACGTATTTAATACAGAATGTTGTAGCTCAGAGAGACACACTATAGATGCTTATAATTATTTGCAAATTGAAGCTGGTCTGTTCCATAGCCGATTTAACACAAACTTTATAAATTAAACATGTGCAATTAATACTATGCTGATGTACTGTGATTTTTTTTTTATGAATCGAATACAACACCTATGCAAGTACTATAGTTCATATAATACAATTACAGAAAAACAATGTTTTCTTCATAGTTAAGGAGCTAGCGTGCAAAAAACGCCATAGTTGGCTGCCCGTCAGTCGAGTTTGAAAAAACCTTGCCATTACTCCACTGAACACCCTGGTGCTTGAAGTTTTGCTTTTACCCATCAACTTTAAGATTTATTGGCAATAATGACATAGGGCGATTGGCCATAGTGAGGAGCCCGTCAGTCAGGTTGAAAATTAGGTTCTGTAGGTTGCCAAGATCATGTATCTAAATTTTCGTTGCGACCTAACCACTAGATCGTGAATTAGGCCAAATGGAAGATTATAATTTGTTTTTTGAACTTGTTTCTACCTCTTCGTTTGGATAAAATGACAGGAAAAATGCACTTGACTGACAAATCGAATCACGACGTTCTTCCCTGGGTGACCTACAAAATCTCGAAAGATCCACTTTCTCAGTCTTTAGCATGGCTTTTTCAGAAATTCAACCAAAATCATCAGTCAATCATTTTTCCTGATTTTTAGACATCCAATTAAGTAGAAATCACAAACGACTGACATTTTCCTCGAATATTTTCAATTTGGCCATACTTTGAAAATTTTCTGATTTTGGACTTTTTATAATGGCTTAATAATGCTGTTCCAAATGGACTTAAAAGTAAAACAATGTATGACGATGATGTTTAATGACCTAAAAAACGTTGATTATATTATAACTATTACTATATATATATAATATATAATGATTATATTAAGTAAAAGTAATAGTTACAATATAATCAACAATTAAATATCTGTTTTTTTCTATATTGAAATTGAAATGTTACTAACACAACCCAGCTTGCTCAACCCAAATATGCCAACAATTTCATTCAATAAATAATAACCATTTAATTTTCGATTTTCTTCAGTAATTATTCATTTCTTACTGCTGAAATTGGTTATCGTATCTTTTTGTGGCAAAAATTCTATATTTTTTTATTACTGAATCCAATATAATATAACATAAATTCAACGAATGAATAGGGGTGGAGGGTAGCAGAGGGGTGGAGGAAGGGGTAAATAGGTGAAAGTTATGTATTAAAACGTTTTTTAGGTCATCAAATATCATTGTCATGCATTGTTTTACTTTTAAGTCCATTTGGAACAGCATTATTGAGCCATTATAAAAAAGTCCAAAATCAGAAAATTTTCAAAGTATGGCCAAATTGAAAATATTCGAGGAAAATGTTAGTCGTTTGTGATTTCTACTTAATTGGATGTCTAAAAATCAGGAAAAATGATTGACTGATGATTTTGGTTGAATTTCTGAAAAAGCCATGCTAAAGACTGAAAAATTGGATTTTTCGAGATTTTGTAGGTCACCCAGGGAAGAACGTCGTGATTTGATTTGTCAGTCAAGTGCATTTTTTCTATCATTTTATCCAAACGAAGAGGTAGAAACAAGTTTTGGAGGGGCTCCTTACTATGGCCAACAAAATGGCGGTCAAAAAACAAATTATAATCTTCCATTTGGCCTAATTCACGATCTAGTGGTTAGATCGCAACGAAATTTTAGATACATGATCTTGGCAACCTACAGAACCTAATTTTCAACCTGACTGATGGGCTCCTCACTATGGCCAATCGCCCTATGTCATTATTGCCAATAAATCTTAAAGTTGATGGGTAAAAGCAAAACTTCAAGCACCAGGGTGTTCAGTGGAGTAATGGCAACGTTTTTTCAAACTCGACTGACGGGCAGCCAACTATGGCGTTTTTTGCACGCTAGCTCCTTAACTATTAAAGGAAATGTTCATTTAAGTTAACATTTTTTGAATTTTAAAATTCCTATGTAGCACATCAATGCCCATAATCAACAATTCAACAAGGCTGCAAACATGGCGACATTTTTCTAAGAGGCACACACTGGAGTTTCATTGTTCTTTATCATCTTCACTCTGTTCATTATCGCAGTGTCAGACTATTGTTGAAACAACATAATCTTCGGCTTTATCTGATGAGCCTTCAAAAATAACTTCGATGGTATTAGGTTAAAACTTATTTGCCCACAGATTTTCAGTCTTCAGACCTAACACTTGTTTAGTTAATGATAATTTTTGATCCAAGAAGGTGCTGTACAAGCAATTAACAATAAATTACCGGGGAATTTTAACAAACTTTAACTGCACACTGACGTTCATAGTTTCTACCACAGGTCGTGATTGCAACGTATAAAGGGAAGTACAGAATTAAATAATTGGTCATAGCGACTGTTTCTAAACGCGGTCAGCATTAAACTAAATTATAGAGCAAGGAAAGGATTGTCAAAAATGCAGATAGACACGACATACATTGAACGAATTGTTCGCATAGGTTCTCACACCCAATTGTGCTATTCCTAGATTAAGTATGTAGTTGATTTTGTAGTCCATTGTTTCATTTAGAGGTGGACAATCTGGATATTTTTTGGGATTTAGGTTATAAAATCCGAGTCAGTAAAAATATTCAACTCACTAAACCGGGTTGAGAAACGATCACTCCAAAATTCATAGCCCAAGTATCGTGCAAGCAAAAATTATTTGCTTTTAAGAGGGCCTTGCATCTAAGGACGTAATGCTTAGCCGTAGAGCTGAATACCCGTTGGGTGTCAGTAATTACCTGAATTTACAATCAATCAGTTATTCCGTCATCTTTGACAGTCATTACAAGTAGATTCATCGCTATTTTTTTCAATTTCTTGAACAATTCACACAATGGGCTTTACGGAATAGCACAAATTCATGGTTGAAGCGTATTTTCGAAACGGGTTTAGAATAAATGGTGAGCGGCAATACAATCCGGGTTTGTGCATGGACGATTTTCACGACCATTTTCCTAACGTTGCTTTTATTGCTGGGGATTTTCATTGCCTGAAAGGAACCGTGGCTGTGTTTAGGGAAACAGGTTCTATACAACACAAAAAAGGAGCAGGAACCATCTGTAAGAACAGATGATCTTGTTGCAAACGTTCGTGAAATAATGCAAAATACGCCAACAAATTGTATAAGACTACTGTCCCAAGAAGTGGTAAGATCTTATGGAACTGTAATGGTGCTTTTCAAATTTTTAGAAAGACAGGAAATCTATCTATATAAAAATAAAATATCGGTTTGAAAATATTGTTTTGTCGCTTTTCGTTTCAATGCCAATATCTGCTCATTTAGCGAACAGTACTGACATATGAATAAAGCTTTTTCTTTCAATATATATCGGACGGATGGAAAATAAGTTTCCAACGGTATCTCGGGCGCCACCCCTTGGATTAATGTGGTAAGGGGCCCACGATGCACCAGGTAGCTTGTTACAGTGGAGAAAATTAAACCAGGCGTTCAACTACGCATTTAGCGACTATATTTTTTTTTAAGCGTCCTGAAAGAAACAGTTTCGGTGAAGGAAAATAAAACAATCGATTCAGTACAACATTTTGTATTATAAATCAACTCTCTGTAAATTACAATGTGTCTAAATGAGATGCGGTGAAATGATATGAATGAAAGAGAGAGAGAAAGGGAAAGTATGCGTGTATGCTCGCGACAAATCGGTCTTAATGAAATGAAATGCAATAAAATGATCCGGCGATTCTATTCTAATAATATCGGTCTTGAATAGTGCGCATGTTATCAAATTCGCAAGAAACGCGGCGGTTGTCTCAGCGGTAGCGGTAAACGGTCGCGATCGGTAGCAGGCGGCAAGTAAGGTTTGCGGTTAACTTTATCAGATTCGGTCAGTAGAAAGGTAACGCGGTACGCGGACTTGCGGCTGTGCTTAAAAACGCGGTTTGTTTGTGCTATCTACGGACAGGTGTGCGGTGTTTTTGCGAAGACGGGCGCGGATGTAAAACTTTAACCGAGGCGGCCGGAAAAAGTTCCTAACTAAGCGGTAATACGAACAATGATCGGTGGTAAATCGGTAAGACGTCGCTTCCCTGCGAATACGCGGCTAATTATAACATATTAAAAACTTAACCTGCGGCTGGGCGCGTTCTGGTATTGAAGTAATGTGTATGACAGAGAAGGTACTATGTGTATGTGACAGAGACGGTAAAGGCGTGTGTAAGACAAAGACGGTGTGTGTGTGTGTAGAAACCCGATATTTACCCGTTTTAACTATTAGTTAGAACGAGACAGGATCCTGCAGAAATCCGGTTTCGTATGTGACAGAGACAACAAAAATAGCTGAAGGCTAAGAATGAGACCAAGCCACCCGGTGCTTATTCCGAGGGCGGCTGGGCGTCATAGGTGAGAACAAACATTGATCGGCGTGCGTATGAGTGAGTGAGACAGAACTACCCGGTGCTTATTCCGAGAGTAGTTCGGTCGCGTGTGTGTAGGTGTGTAGATTAGTGGTGTTGTATGTGTTTGAAGAGAGACCGAACCACCCGGTGCTTATTCCGAGAGCAGTTCGATCGCTTATGTATGTGACAACAATAATATGACGGCTCGCGTGTTTTAAAATAAGACATAGCCACCCGGTGCTTATTCCGAGGGCAGCTCTATCCTATATGTAAGAAACAAAGCAAACATATGGTCGGCCCGGTGTGTGTATGAGAAAGTGTAAAATAGTACCTAAACCTGTGTGTAAGAGTGAGAAACATACCTTATAACCAGAACGTGCAGCGGTCTATGAAAATGGAAGCGGCGCGGGGAAACGGCGGTTCGAATGGTGGTTTCTTACCGTCGGACGTCGGTCGGTCAGCCTCGGTAGTCGTCGGTCGGATCGGGAGCGGTTCTACGATGTCGAGTGGTCAGGACGGTGAGAACACGAGTTCTGATTTAAAATGGGTCGATTTCCCGTATAAATTGACTCGGCGAAACTACGTCACGGTCATAGACGCGGTGGTACCGTACGCGCTTCGATCTCGCGCGGAAGCATCTGGGGGTAATGTACGCGCTTGGACTTGGCGGCGCGCTCAGCAGTACTAACGAGTGTGGCCGGAAAATGGTGAAAACCATTTTCTCGATGTTTCGCGACGGAAAACTTAATAGATTTAAACAGTAAAAATTAAATGTATTATTTACGTACAAGAACGAACGTTGTAGCACGAAAAACAAGAAAGTAATATCGGACACGCATACTAACCTTTTAAACTTTATAAAACAATTCAGTAAAAATATTAAAAACCCCGGAAAAATATAGTAACTTCGTTACAGAACATGCAGGACTATTCTTAAAAAGCAGCTAAATTTATTTCTTTATAAAGTGCAAGTATTCCAAGAAATACAAGCCGCAGATTTTGAAAGGCGCTGGGATTACTCTCAATGGTTTACTCAAAATTTATTGAAAAGAAATGATTTATTAGACCTGACATTTTTTTCGGATGAAGCCTGGTTCCACCTCTCTGGTTATATGAATTCTCATAATACACGCATGTGGAGTAGTGGAAACTATTAACTAATTACGCAATTTTTTCGATGACATCAGATTGCTCAGTTTTCGATCAGACATTGAATTCCCACCTAGATCACCTTGTTTAACGGTTATGGATTACCTCGTTTTTCCTCATTTAAGGAACACTATTTTTAAAACACCAGTTGCAAATTTGGAACAATTACAAGAAAGGATAATCCAAGAATGTGGTAACATCTCTCCAGAGATGCTGGTCAACACTTTCGAAAATAGGAAGAGACGTGTGAATCTATGCTTGAAGCATGGCGGTGACTAATTTCAGCAATTTAGGTATGTAATTATTTTTCTTTTTCTTTCTGTATATTCCTACTTTGTTAATTTTGTGAATAACAAAAATAAATGTGTATTTGTCTAGTTATTTTATTACTCATTAGTTTAGCATATTATGTCATAATATGAATTTAACAAAATTTTAACCTAGGTTTGGTTAGATATATCGTCCCCATATCATTGTGATCTAAACCAAGACCAACGTTTTTTAATCCAAGCCCGCTTTGATGCAAATAATTTTTGCTCGCACGGTAGAATCCGAATCAGTAAAATATCCAACTAACTGAACCGGGTCGCGAATCGTCCACTCCAAAAATCACAGCCCGAGTATATGTTTCAGTTCTGCTTCTTCTCTTCCGTATTCCTTTATATATTTCTATTGTGATAAACACAATACATTATATATGCAAATAACAATAACAATTAATATCGGAAAACATTTCAACGTAACTTTGCCGTCTCTGATCAGGCAATCATTTCAAATTTTGTCAACTAAACTGAGAACCAGCCAGACATGGCTGTGTTTATCGCTTCGGGCGACGCTGAACATAACATAGTTCGAAAATGTAGGTCAACAGTCAACTAAATCCGCTTCTATTTAAGATTCGCCATATCCTTAAGCCGTTTTTAGAAGAACAGTCTAATCATTTCGAATCTTTCTTAGGATCTGAGTCAATGAACCGCTGAACACGGCTGATTTTCCAATCTGATAATTTTTTGGTAAGAATGTAATTATTGTAAAACAAAAATATTGTTTTAAAATGTTACCATAGGTAAGTGCTGTTATTACAGCATTAATACTTTTAGTATTAACTCAATCAGTATAATTCTCGCTTTATCCATGACATGAACTTTTCAACTTAACCTTATTTGCGAGTCTTTGTTTGAAGACGAATAATATATATGGATTCATTGCATATACTAATTTTATTTTTGAATCCTAGTGATATATCCAAGTCATATTACCTGTAAGTATCTTAGAGAAAAAGTCAAAGAGAATTGGCTTTTTGTTGGGTGTTGCGACCCCCGTCTTTAACCAACCAACCAACCAACCAACTCCAAGCAATGTTTTTGTTCATCTCTAGCAAAAATATAGTATTTGCTGCAACTATTCTAATGAAAGAAAAAATAAAGAACGATACAAAATTAAATTTGGCAAAAATAAAGGAAGGAAATAAAACACTGTAAGTATTATAATTTCACCAATACCGTGCGAGCAAAAATTATTTGCATCAAAGAGGACCTTGCATCTAATGACGTAATGCTTAGCCGTAGAGCTTAATACCTGTTGGGTGTCAGTAACTACCTGAATTAAAAATCAATCAGTTATTCCGTCATCTTTGACAGTCGTTACAAGTAATTTGATTCATCGCTAATTTTTCCAATTTCTTGAACAATTCACACAATTGGCCTTATGGAATAGCATAAAACATTCATGGTCAAGGCGTATTTTGAACAAACCCGAAACGGGGTTAGAGTAAATGGTCAGTGGCAATACAATCCGGGTTTGTGCATGGACGATTTTCACGAACATTTTCCTAACGTTGCTTTTATTGCTGGGGATTTTTATCATTGCCTGAAAAGAACCGTGGCTGTGTTTAGGGAAACAGGTTCTATACAACACAAAAAAGGAGAAGGAAGACCATCTGTAAGAACAGAAGAACTTGTTGCAAACGTTCGTGAAATAAGGCAAAATACGCCAACAAATTGTATAAGACGCCTGTCCCAAGAAGTGGGAAGATCTTATGAAACATGCAGGACTATTGTTAAGAAGCAGCTAAATTTATTTCCTTATAAACTGCAAGTATTGAATGTGGAAACATTTCTTCAGAGATGCTGGTCAACACTTTCGAAAATATGAAGAGACTTGTGAATTTATGCTTGGAGCATGGCGGTGGCCAATTTTAGCAATTTATGTAATAATTTTTCTTTTTCTTTCTGTATAATCTTACTTTGTTAATTTTGTAAACAACAAAAATAAATAATAAATTAGTATTTGTCTACTTATTTGATTACTCATTAGTTTGGCATATCATGTCATAATATGAATTTAACAACAAAATTTTAACCTAGATTTGGTTAGATATATCGTCCCCATATCATTGTGATCTAAACCAAGCGCTACGTTTTTTAATCCAAGCCCTCTTTGATGCAAATAACTTTTGCTCGCACTGTATATAGTAAAGGAAGAATTCTCTTAAAGATCTCATATTTTTCCATTTAGCTTATATTCGTCAAGTTTAGCCTATTTGTTTAAGTTAAGTAAAAAAAATATGGTCTAAACTTTATTAGGCAGTGCAACATTTATTAGTTTTGCCTTGGTCAGCTAGATGTTGTCCTAGTTATACTACTAAATTTTTTTTTGGTTCAGGACTTTTGATAGATAGATTTAAACAGGAATATTAAAATACTTCTTTTATCCGGATAACTATTTTCTCCAGGCCAAATGCAAATCGTCCGTACCTCACTTAACATTTCGTCAATAAAGTTAATCCGATCATCAAGAAGCCACACCAAGGACAAAGAAAGGGCAATAATGGGAAGTGGCTTTTGTGTATTGATAAAAGAGAATCAGAGCTCCTGCTTTGTGACTAATGAAATTAATGACTTGATGTAAGGGGTTTCTTTTGTTAATTGCCTCTTGTTTTTACTTTAAAGATTTTAAAATAAAACGACGTTTAATTAAACCTAATGAATATAAAATTTTTAAACTTCCAAAGAAGTGTCCAACGTCTAAAACGACATTGAAATCCTACTAAAATATTTTTATTATTCTAAAAATTTAGGAAACAAACTCCGTTAAAGTTTATTAAGTATTAATAACGGTAAGGACTATTGGATCGATGAAATGAGAGAACATTCGTGAGGCTTATACAATTTTTTTGTACGACTGATATGAAGAACGAAACATTTTTTTTTAATCGTCCAACTTTCATAATTAATTCTCTAATAAATGATGAAAATTTTTAGGTTGATTTGTTGTTGCCATGTATTTGTTTGTTACATATTTTTCAAAATAAGGCAAGGCGGATAATTTTAGAATTGTGCCAAATATTACAAAAATAAATTTAATGTTAAAAAATTTAGATTCGTTGAATGTCAGACATTTATTTTTTTAGTTAGTACCTATGTATCTTTATACATAAAATTAAAAATAATTTATTGCCTGATTGTTTAAAGTTTTTTGGTTCTTTTAATTATGACCACCATAATTATAAAACAAGAACTAATCCTTTGTGGATACAGAAAGAAGCTCGGTATACTTTTCCGTACCAAAAAGTTGTATACACCTCAACAACTTTTGACACTCTATAAAGCCCAGATTCGACCACCACTGGAATACTGTTCTTATATCTGGAGTTCTGCACCGAAGCATACCCTTCGGTTGTTGGATTCCATCCAAAGGAGAGCCGTTCATCTAATCGGCGACCACGAGCTGGCTAAGAACCTCGACAGCTTAGAACATCGAAGACAGGTTGGTGATTTGACCCTCTTCTACAGATATTTCCATGGCAAGTGTTTGACAGATATTGCCCGCTCGATTCCACCTAGAGTAATGCATAGCAGAAACACACGACGAACCACTGCCGCCCATCCCTATGTGGTTCAACTTAGTACACCCCGAACATCATTGTTTCAGAACTCTTTCATTTGGAGGACGTCATCTTTGTGAAACGGCCTTTCTGAGACCGTGTTTCTAACCGAATATAACCTCCAACGATTCAAGAAAAACGCGAATCGCTTTCTTCGCACACGCACCGCTACCAGAGCGCCTTAAAGGATTTTTCCTATAGTGCTTGTGCTCGATCATAAAAAAAAAAAAGTTTCTAAAACATTAACCTATAAGTCTATTTTTAATAAGAATATAATAATTTGGAAAATTCTATTAAATCTCCAATATCATTAAAACTTTAAAAAAAACTCCTACTACTATTACTACTGTCTGTCACGTAGTAGTTAATTCGCTTTTGTAATTTTGAAAAGAACTCTTTTGAAGTTAAAAGGCCAGAAATGAGCGAGTATGAGAATGAGAGAGTTAAAATCCTGATATTGAAAAGTCTTGGAACATCGGACGCTCAGCTATTATACCAGACAGATCGAAGGAAAGAAATGAAAAGATACCTATACTATATAAGATGAGCAAATAAGTTAAGAGAAATATTTAATTTAAATTTTAAATAAACATATTTATAAAAAACTTCAATAAAAACTGTTAATTTTTGTAAAGGTTATGTTTTTTTTTCATATAAATTTCCCAGTATTATGTCTTATTTTTACTTACCGTTTACTAAACTGTACGTTACTTATCGTCGTCTTAGCCTTAGCATCCAGTAAATACAACATACCGATCTAAAACCAGACTCATTCAACAACCAAAAATATACAAGAGGTATAAAAAAATTATATCAATTTTTCTATGCTTTATTTAAGATTTGCGGTTATGAAAGAATCTTGATAACAGAGATGCAGAATGCAATGCATTTCTTACCTATTTCCAGTAGATATAAGATCCAACATCCAAGCAGTACTTTACACGTTGTTTTAGGAGAAACGCTTACGCCTATAACTTTTTTATTGTTTAAATTACAAAAAAAAAATATTTTATCACCTCAGGTTTAATCGAAAATGACCTGAATTTTAAATTTTTAAAAGGAACGCCCTGTATATTTTTGGCTATATTGACTGATAACACTATTCCAAATTCAACGAACTTTCTAAAATGGTTACTTCTAAGCCAAAATCTTGATTAAAATTAAATTTTTAAGTTTTATCGGTTCTAAATGTTTTACAAACTTTTAAACTTTTTTAAAGGCTTTAAACCTAATTTTTTTAAAATAGAAGTGGAAATCTTCCTGGCTTGAGAGCTGTAATGGAAACAGTGACGTTTGTGTTATTTAAGGCGGAAATTTATCATTCATTTTGTATTGGTTATTATTTAATTTTTTTAGATTTATTCCGTGTTACTAGTAGTATAAAATTATGGAAGGTATAAAAAATAATATTTATTTTTGATAATTATTTAAACTATATTTTACTAGAGCACAGAAAAAGTGTTAAAAAAATGTAATTTAAACTACTTATGATTAACCAAAATATAGTGCCCACCACTAATGTTTTTTACAACACTGGGTTATATTATGTCCCTTACATCGGTATGTCACCAATTTAATTCGCATAAAATTTTCTTGAGGAATTTCCCGCGAACTTGAATTAAAATTCCAGACAATTTATCTTAGTTGCAAATTTTTAAAAAAAGTTTAAAAAATTCGCACCTCGAAAAAATTTCCGGAAATAATTTATGCTCTAGGGAGGTTATAAGTGTCCATTTTTTTTATGTGTGTTTTATTTTGGATGTTTAGGCTTGGTAAAATTACCAATCAAACTCAGTCAAATTGTACAAACTTTATCAAAATAATCAAGCAAATCGAAAAAGTTGATAAAAACAAATACCTTTGTCGATTTTTGATCTTCTTAGGCTAAGTATCTAGTTTATATAATTGATATAATGAATATACCTTTGAAATAACTTAAGTTAAATACCTGTTAAAATAAATTAATCTAATAATTATTTAAGAAGTATTTAAGACAGTCTAAACTCAAATCGTCAGTAATGTTACTTACTCTGTTTGTCTTAAGAGTATTTAAATGTAAATCTGCCTTAATTACTACTGCCTCTTGGGAAAATACGGATACGGATATACCAATTACATAATATTAAGGAAAATACGTTAATCCTACAATCAAAAAGCGACACACAAGGTTAATTTAAATAAAACGAGATAGTGAGCAGTAAAAGTTACGTTCCCCGGCAGTGCGTAGAAAAATCAAAATTCTAGAACCTTCAGTGGCGTGTTTAGTAAAAAAAGGGGAAAGGGGGAGATTACACAACTCCTACCCTGCTACAGTTATAAAAGAAAATGACAAACACCTTTGTCCGGCACTTTTCTCGCTATTATTTATTAGAAATTTAACACGATTCATTTAATTGCCGTTTGTGGTATTGATGCCTGATGGCGTACTTTTAGTGCATAACTAATTTTGTGTATTGTTATACAAGTGTTGTGTCGGTGTGTCCTAATATTATTATTTAAGGTTCATTTGTGTTCATTTTCCCGTTAACCATAAATTTAATCCCCTGTTGTTATTCACATGCTTTATAATAAATAAAAACTAATCTTACTTGGTCTTACGTAGTGGAAAAAATAAATACATGTTGTCATAAGCAAAGCATTGTAGTTAATTTTTGTGTTTTAGCAAACTTTATCCCAATTGCATTTTTTGCGCAATTTTTTTGTAATTTTGAGATTTAATAACAGCAGTTTACTAACAATGTAACATACAATGAGCTCGAAATTGTTATGCAACCTACTAGCTTACTCGAAGGCTAAAAATTAATTAGAGAACAAAATGAAAGTTTTTCAAAACTCTGCATATTTTTTAGAAAAGAATTATCGAGATAATTCAAGAGGAGTATAACGTTAAAAAATGATAAAACTTAAGAACCAAGCTAATTTAAACATTATAATATTACCGAACTTCCCACAGGGTGTTTAAAATTTAGTAGTAAAAACATAACTTTTGTTTTTCCTTGGACAACAGCAAAGTGAAGCTTCTTTTACGATAACTAGAAATCAGCAAGAAACCCCAAATAATGTGCCTTTAATTTGAATACAAAATCATCCAAATCTTTCCAAGATTTAAAAAGTTATTGCAAATTAAAATGTACTAATATTTATCTTGTTCGGTTTTTTTGACCGGGAGTGTATTATAATAATGAAAAATAAACTAAAAAAACAACACGCAATAGGTTATATTATGGGTTAGCCATAGAATAAATGACTGAGAATTCTACCTTTATAGCATAACAAACTTTAATAAAAAAACGGTTTGATAATAGGCTTTTACGATACTGAAAAAGATGTAGAAATATATTTCAAATAAAACCAAAATTAGTCATTGTTCATCGGGTATAATATATTGTGTTTAAGACACACAGCTTTATTTAAAGGAAGATCTTGTTTTTACAATTAAGAATGTTTTGACTTTGTAGTGCGGGAAAGTGACACTTTTAAAACTAAAATGCGTGCGGGAAAAGGGTTTGAAACGCACGGTCGTAGAAAAAATATTTTTCATTACAACTTTTTTAGGATTTTATTCGTTTGTCATCGATGAAAGCAATGCATAGAATATAAATATATCAATTTTTCTTTCTTATTTTAACGTTCTTAAGTCTACTACATCGTTGGGTTTTTATTGTGACACTGTAACCAGCTTTTACTACGCTATACGCTTTCAGCGCTTTCAGAATAAATGCATACGTGACAGGCACTCATATCATTACGTTTTTTATGTTTATGGCAGTGTAAATTTCCTTACAGAATTACGTCGTTAACAAAATACATCAGTAGGTACTGAAACGCCCCAGACCCGGGGCTATTTGTCGCGGAAAAAAATTCCACAAAATTTCTATAATCGGGTAAAACAAAATAACTAATATTTTTAACCTTGGAACAGCACAATGGGGTCTGAGAAACCCAGGCGCATACTCCATTCAATGTAACTCACGCATCCTTGCATTTTTCGACGAACCGTTTTATGTAAATTCAGTTCATAGTTCCCCCCGGTCAGAGACAGCCGCTACGCCGTGCTGGACATAAAAATTACGACCTGTGGGTATTTCAGACCCCAGTGTGCAGTTAACGGCTGTGATAATTTCGGTGATATTTAATGTTGAGTTCAGTATTCACCTGAAGACGACTGGAGATACTTACCAGTTGAAACGTTGTGATATGAAAAACTAAAGGCAATGGAAGTCCAAAACACATCTATTACTCAAGATACATCATTGTCTACAACCTTCAGAGATTTAATGTGATTTGCTAATACCAAAATTGAGTATGAATTTTGAATGACTTTGTTATCACAAAATGTATGTTTTATTTTAGTATAAAGGTTTTTTATGTGAAAACTTTTTGTATTTTGGAATTTTATTATTTTTTTTTCGTCATGCCTTAATATTTATAAAAAAACGCAATACATAGCTTCTACCTTTGTTATTTTCACTTTTGTAAAAAAATTCTTAAATAAACATGAACTTTACATAAGACATTATTTTTTTGTTGTAAATTTATACTCAACACATAAAAAAAGTAATGAATAATATTTAATTAAACTAAAAAACACTTGGGGTTTCGAGGACCCCATTGTGCAGTATATGTAAGATAAAATAACTGTGCTGTTCCGGGGATAAAATCAGTAATAGGTGCAGAGGAACCCTCGCTTTAAAAGAGCTGAAAGCCACAAAAAGTGTAAAATTTTACCCTCTTATCAGCAAAACTGTGCGAGCAGGTCAATTTCTTTAATTTTAGAAAAATACATGACCACGCGACGCGTCACCTGTCCTGAAGACAGGGGCGAACATATAAAAGCGGTCAAAAGGACGCTCAAAAGAAATCGATATTTCCCAATTACAAGTTAAGGTCGTTACGCTGCCAGTTTGTTCTTTGGTGTCGACAATCTAGACTTTATTACAAATTATTGGATTTTTTTCTACTTATCCTAGATCTCTTCCAGCGCCGATCAACCGTATGGTTCACCAATCCGAAGTCGATACCTGGTGCGCTAGAAATGTTTGAGAACGGAATTAAATTCAAACGCTGAATTGGGGTAATGACAACAATTTATTGGGTACAACTGCAAATTGACCAGACAACATCAGCGCTGAGCTACGTTTATGGTTCACCAATCCGGATGTTAGCTTATGGTGCTTATGTCGACAAGGTGCAGTAAAAAAATCCGACGATTGCAGTTAATAAACAAAAACAACAATTATCTTAAATTCATAATTATTTGAAGGCAACACCATATAAAAAAATCTAAATATTCTTTTACTTCAATTTTATTATTGCAAATATTTCTCTCAAAGTTCTAATCAGAAAATTATCCAAACATAAATAAATGGAAGGTTTAAATTTCAAATCAAGCCCAACCAAAACGCCTACAAGACCAAACTGGCCTTTAATTGTTTTAAAAAATAAAAAGGTGACTAGAGCATAACGGTACTATTCGTAACTGTAACCAAATCAACACACTTTTGGTTTTTAAGGGTCGTAAATTATGGGTCAGGTTCGCTGACGCAGACCTTTTTAATGTAACAGATGTTACTTGTCTCCTTGTTATTTTTATTATGTGGTACGTGAGAACAAAGGGTGTACGTTATTATGCAGTAGTAATGCCACTTTCTAAAGCTAATAATAATCTGCAATGCTAGGTAAAGAAATGGGAGACGCTTAATTAAGGGCAATATTTTATTTGATAATATTAGGCTATTGATTATGTCTTAAAAAACAGGGCAATAGGGAACTAAGACTTTTACAGGTTTTTATTACCGAAATCCATCAATGGGTTATAAATGAAGAAAAAACAGCGGAGTGCTATTAAATTAGAGGGTGGAAATTAAAGATAGGGGTGAAAAACCACCCCTTTTGGTTTTTTCAATATATCTCTTAAACAAACCAAAATTTCGATATATCTCATATGAAACTTTTTGTAGAGAATCAAATTTCCCATCGGAGCAGCATTTTTTAAATATTAAAAAAAAAAAATTCATGCCGAAACAGTCGAAACAAACTTAAAAAAAAAGCGAAAATTTCGATTTTTTTATTTCTTTTGCTTTTTCGCCAGTATATTTTTTTTTTGGGCTTAGATGGGTATAGGCATTGCTTCAGATGGAAAAAAACAGATTAAATTTTCTTTAAAATGGTGGATGGAAGAATTTTTTTGAATGAAAATTGACCGAGATATGGCCAGTTAAAAATTGCTGTTTTTTTTTGCATTTCATCCCTTTGGTACGAATATTGTTTTTGTTCGCATTTTATTGGAAAAATTATTGTTTTTCTTAATTAAAAAAATTGTTTGATAGAAATAGTTTTAATTTTCCTCAGTTGCAGAAATATCTAGGATTTATTCACGCCTACAGTGGTTATGATACCACTTCAGCTTTCTTTAACATTGGCAAAAAAAAATTATGAATTTTATAACTAAAAACAGTGTACAACTTGAGCCATACATGGAAATATTCTTACGTGACAATGCAACTGAACAAGATATTACCTCTGCATCGCAATACATTGCAGCTTGTTTGTATGGGGCAAAGACGAACATGAGTATGAGCAACTGCCGATTTTTAAAGTTTTGTAAGCTGTCTAAAAATGCCAACTTTTCTCTGAAGCAATAACCACCAACACGTGATGCTATCAAACAGCAATTTTCAACTGGCCATATCTCGGTCAATATTTATTCAAAAAAATTGTTCCACACACCATTTTAAAGAAAATTTAATCTGTTTCTTTCTATCTAAAGCAATGCCTATACCTATCTAAGCCCAAAAAAAATATACAGGCGAAAAAGCAAAAAAATAAAAAAATCGAAATTTTCGCTTTTTTTTTTAAGGTTGTTTCGACTGTATCGGCATGAAACTTTTCTTTTTAATATTCAAAAAATGCTATTCCGATGGGAAATTTAATTCTCTGCAAAAAGTTTTATATGAGATATATCAAAATTTTGGTTTGTTTACGAGATATATTGAAAAAACCAAAAGGGGTGGTTTTTCACCCCTATCTTCAATTTCCACCCTCTAATTTAATAGCACTTCGCGGTTTTTTCTTCATTTAAAATCCATTGATCGATTCCTGTAATAAAAACCCGTGAAAGTCTTAGTTCCTTTCTATATGACATAATCAATAGCCTATATACAAGTAAAGTTATCAGAAAGGATTATAATTATTATTTGGTATGATTTTGCTTGTAGAGCGTTAATTTATAATTAATGTACTATCGTGCCGAGAAAAAACTGGTACAGCAAATTTGAAAAACTGAGGAACGATATAACATATCTCCTAGACTATAAAAGGTGTCTAGAGCTGATAAGGTAAAAATATCTAATTTTTAAAAAGTAACCTAGGTTACATAATAAAACGTTTTTTATTTTGCCATACGGGCTAGAACAATAGTTATTTCCATTACTAGATGCGAAAGTTAATTTTTTGGTGTGAGGAGGTTTTTGAATTGCCGAGGCAAAGCCGAGGTGATTTAATACCTCCGACCACCAAAAAAGGCTTTCGAATCGTGTAATGTATTCAATTTTTTCTACTACTCTGCCCTCCTAGTGGAGAACGAAGTAACTTCCAAAATTTTCGATTTTGAGATTTTTACATATTATTGTGTTCAATTCTTTCAAACAATTCTCTATCTTTAAAAAAAATTATTGTTGAAAAAAAAAAAAATTAAGACAAAAAATCGCCTAATAAATATGCAGTTTCTGCAAAACGTAATGCTTTTTTAAAGAAAATCACAGCATTTGATTTTTCTAGTCAAGAATGCAGCATTTTATTGATGCCCATTAAATGCTGCGTTTTATCTTAGAAGCAAAGCACATTGCGGCTCATGGTTTTCTAGTGGAAAGCGCAGTATATTTTACACTAGTAAATATGGCATACTTCGTTTTTGTTAAGCAACGCTAATGCAAAGCTCTAAGAAATACTAAACAAAAACGAAGTATGCTCAAAAAAATTATTTACCGTCCAAATTCATTGAAACCTATATCAAAAAATTTGTTTTATATTTTGTAATCAATCTGGTAAAAGAAAAAATTAAAAATATTCATTTATAAAAAAATACTAGCGAAAAAACGTTTTTTGTGTTTTTCTCAAAACTAACGTTCAGAAAGTTGTTGCGCTTTTCACTAGGAGGGCAGTACTGTTCTCTGATCAATATATTATTAAGTAATAAACTATGATTTTATTCAAATTAAAATGATAAAATAAATTTTTTTTTCACCTATAAAATAATCCATGACCACTAGTTATTTGAGTAGTGTTGACAACTAGTTATTTAAGTACTGTCAGAGTCTGTCAGTTCGATTTTTTTGTCCTGGCACCGAAAGTATTACTTTCGTAGCTAGCAACGGATAATATTCAGGTAACTATAACATTTACTTTCGTTTTCTTTCGTGTTGCTAGGGCCCGAAAGTTAATTTATTTATACAGTAGTAGAAAATAGTTATTTACCTAACAAGTGCGGAAAGTGGTCCTTTACCGCACGCGACGGCAGTTGCACGAACGACGCGAAGCGGAGTTCGGGCAAGCCGTTAAGGGCGGTAAAGACACTTTACGCACGTGGTAGGTACACAATTTTTCCTTCGAGCAATAATATTTGGAACAAAAATCAAATTTAAAAGAAAAAATTTATAAAAAGTAACAAATATTAATTGTTAAAAGCTATAAATATTTTTATATTATGCATTGCGCGAATGCAAGTACATCAATTGCATTTTTTGAATAAAATTAATACAGTGCGGTAAAGAATCTTTACAGCACTGAGTGCGGTAAAGAATCTTTACCGCACCGGTAAAAAAAAGAATTATATTACAAAATTAATACAAAAAGAAACAATATTTTTTAAAAATATTTATTACATACAAACATTATAATATAAAAATATAGCTAACGATAAATATTAAAATTAAATGTACAATTTGTAGCGCAATGCAAATTAAGTGCTGAGCGAGCTTGATTTTGTTCATCAGATGTAGTTGAGCAGTTTTTGTAAATTACAGAAGCGTTATTTTCTTGCGCCATGCATGGTACAGTAGATTGTTGTGACCTGAAAATTGCTAAAGGTGTAGGCGTTGGGTACCTAGTAAAAATATTCGTAATGATGTGATACTTATCGCCGTTAGTTGTGGTTAGCATCATAATGTAGTAAATTAAATAGAACATATTACGCATATAATAAAATTTACAAGAGTGCGGTAAAGAAATTTTACAGCATTGGGTGCGGTAAAGAAATTTTACCGCACTTACCGCACTGAGTGCGGTAAAGTACTACTTACGACATGAAAATGAGTGCTGTAAAGTGTACTTTACCGCACGCGAGTAGGAAATAGTTATTTACATTACTAGATGCGAAAGTTAATTTTTTGGTGTGAGGAGGTTTTTGAATTGCCGAGGCAAAGCCGAGGTGATTTAATACCTCCGACCACCAAAAAAGGCTTTCGAATCGTGTAATGTATTAAATTTTTTCTACTACTGTTCTCTGATCAATATATTATTAAGTAATAAACTTTAATTTTATTCAAATTAAAATGATAAAATAAATTTTTTTTTCACCTATAAAATAATTCATGACAACTAGTTATTTGAGTATTGTTGACAACTAGTTATTTGAGTACTGTCAGAGTCTGTCAGTTCGATTTTTTTATCCTGGCACCGAAAGTATTACTTTGGTAGCTAGCAACGGATAATATTCAGGTAACTGTAACATTTACTTTCGTTTTCTTTCGTGTTGCTAGGGCCCGAAAGTTAATTTATTTATACAGTAGTAGAAAAAATATATTTCTTATTGTTTACATTTGATGGAGAGATTATAGATTATAAACTAAATTTATTAGATTTTTTTTTTAAAGTCAAAGATTATATTTAAATTGTATTTAACATCGCCACAAAATAACAAACAAAGATAGTAGGTAAAAAAATAAATTTAATAAAAAGAAAAAATTACAAATACAAAATTTGTCAAAACAACACACAATTTTTAATAATTGGTCATAGAACCGTGTCTGTTTAGTACTTCTTGGAGCCATTGTGGCATACTTAAAACTAGGTTTCTGCATAATTCACGCGTTACTTCATCCCAAGCTTGATTTATTCTGTAGCGTAATTCAGCCCTGTTTCTTGGTCGAAAATCATGTTTATACATAGATTTGACCCTTGCACCCCAAATGTTTTCGATCGGGTTGAGATCGGGACTCTTCGAAGACCAGGGAAGAACTGCAATATTATTATCTTGAATGTAATTTTTTACAATGCGTGCTGTGTGTATTTGAGCAATATCATGCTGAAATGTAAAATTTTGACCATATACAGCATTTATCGATGGTATATATTAAAGTATACGGCTGCAGTTAGTTTTCCTTCGACTATTTGGCAAACTCCTGGTCCTCTAGCTCTAATCCAACCCCAAACATTTATAGAAAAACGCCCACTTTGGTTGGTTTTACATATTCAGGTGCAAATTCTAACCTGTCCTGTTTATTTCCCGTTATTAAAATTTTATTGGCAGCACATGGACTTCGTATATCGGAATTTCGAAGCCTTTTTCTGGCAGTATTTGGAGAACATGTAAAGGCCGTTTCTTCTTTCGCATTTATTGCTGTTTCAAACGGATGATCCCTTAGATAACTAACCTCTCTTCTATCATCATCTTCAGTAGAAATTTTAGGGTGTCCTAAACCTGCTTTTCTAATACTAGTCCCATCAGGCTAGGATAACTTAAATGGTGAAGGTCGTCCCCTGTTCGTTTAATTTATCCCCCGGTCGCTAGTGGCGCTATTGTAGGAATTTTGTTTTATAAGGTTGTTCATCTCCTAACGTTGGTAGGAACAGAATATTCATTTAGAATTAGCATGGCCAACATTCTGTACCTCTCTCTCTCTGTACCTGCATAATATGTGCGAGAAAGATAAAAATATGGCTTGTTGTGACAGATCCTGAAGTCTTACCTGGACTGGTGAAAGATTGTCATTGTCATTTTATGATTAATTTGTCAAATATATAATAAATAAAGTTATTATTAAATAATTATTCATATATAATTTATAAACTTAACATGGCGCAGTCGGTAGTTTGAGAATCGTAAATAGGTATATATTTAATATGTCGCGACCAAAGAAGTCGGGAAGAAAAACCAAGGCAATTAACAAAAGCGTGGAACCTCCTGAAGACTTCATTAATGTCGCCCAACGATTGGAAAGTACAGCGAAAGCTATTAAAGATATAGAAAGAAACTTTACTTCACAACTTAATGAACTACAAGGTACAATAACTAGTTTATTAAATAAAAACTTTGAAAATAACAGGGAGTTGTTAGAAAAATCTACAGAAAATAATAATACTATAATAATGTAAGCTGTTTTTTTATGTAAACCATATTTATGTAAATATCTAATATTAATAAATCTTGTCGCCATATCATTGTTATAATTTCCTTTCGTTCTCCCAAATTATTTTAACTTGAATCAGATGTTTCGCGCTTCAAACTTTTCCGTTAAGTTAGAAGCGCGAAAATTTGAATTCAAAGTAATAATAAAATTAAAATTTTTATGCTTGGCGCCTACCCCCACCACGACTATATTTAGTTTCTCCCCCGGTCGCATGTGGCGCTATCAGGGAACCAATTTAGTATGTTAAGTTGCCTATCTATCCTTGAGAGCGCGCAACTCGCTTGTCTATGAGTCCCATGTATTGCTATTTTTTGTTTTGTCAATAGCACGGTTTACTTATACCTAATTCGTCTGCAATATCCCTAATAGCAACACCACAAAGAAAATTAGTTAATCAGAAAGTGACAATCTTAACTGACATTCAAATTTCATATGAAGTTTTACTGGTATCAGGCTTTATATAAAATTTTTTCTAATAGTCTAGGAGAAAACAGGACATTTTCCTGTGTACCAGTTTTCTTTTCGGCACGATGGTACATAGGAGCACTTCTTTTAAAAGCTCCTTTAAATTTATTTTACAGCAATACCAGCATTTTTAATTTTGGTGCCAGCCACTAAGAAATTACAGTAAACGCTTAAGTAAATAAAAAAGAATACTAAATAGTATATTATTAATCAAGGTTCACACATATAGTATTATTTCCAGAGCGTCGTAACGAGGACCGAAGGGACGACGGATTTGAGACGAGAGGGCTATTAGCAGTCTAAACCGTGGTTAATATATTTTTTCCTACGACCACCTATGAAAATGAGAAATAAAGGCACGATTATCTTGGCTAGAAAGTCCTTTATATCACACGCGTGTTGAAATATTTTTATTCAATACGTGTGTTAAAATATAAAACAGCTGATGGCCGACAAATTTGACAGCAAAACTATTTTAAAAAATAACAAACTTACGGGACCCGTGGGGCGAATTGGGGTGCTGGGTGGGGTAAAGTAAACTAGGGCATTACTGCAATTATAAAAAATCCTTTTTTTTTCGTTATTTTTGGGAACCTAAGCGTATTTATGATAAAAATAATAATATATCAAAAACGGAAAATATGTCAGGCAACCCACCAAATATGTCAACTGAGATTAACCACAGAAAAAAATGGGCAGCTATGGAGCAGAAATAGAATACCCTAGGAAATACCGATTTATAATTTTACAATTATCTCGGATAAATACATACAATGTTTAAGGATATGGGACAAGTGAATGTGCTTTAAGTAAGTAAATTTATTTTAGCAACATTCAAAACAAATCGAATGTAGATAGAACTTTTATAATTAACAAGGTATCGATATTTAACTCCATCTCTATCTTTCTATAATATTGAGGTTATATTTTAGTTTTTTGTTTTGTTGTTTTTGTATGTATATTTAGGTATGTTATTGTTTTATTGAAAGAATGCAAGCAGCTAAAAAATCAGAAACGAAATTTATTCACTGTACATACATAGATAGTAGGTATGATGTGCGTAAGCAAATAGGTGAAAAAGTTATTATTTTTATTTAAATCTAGGTAAGTTAAAATGTGTAAGTGGGCATTGTGTTTATTTTTTTCAACTCTAGAGTTAAAAATTTTTTTTCAAAAAATTTGTTTAACACAATGGTGATACCTACAAACTACTAAAAACAAATCAAACTCTTTTTGATTATTTTGTATGGTCGTAGAAAAAATTTTGTACATTACTTGTGTAAAAGTAATTTTCTTATACTCGGAGAATTTCCGCACTCGGCTAACGCCTTGTGCCAATTACCTCCTCGTTTACATAGTACCACTTTCAATACTCGTTATGTAATATACTATATTACGATTACGATTACGATTTCTAAATTTGAATCGTTTTTCTCTACCTTGCCAATTATTATTGACCATGGTAAATAAGAAAAATAATATATTTGAAGTAAAGTAAGAAACTTTATATTTTTGATCCTGCAACGATAACGTGAAAGGTGATTATTTTTTTACTAATATTCTCGGGGACGCCACATCAATTCTGACACCAACTATTCCCAACTAATAATAGGTCTAAAGGCTCAAAAACACACTGTTTTGTTTGGCCACACTGTATATTACGTTGTGGGAAGCTTTTATATTCTGCAATAGATTTAGTTTCTACCGTTGTCATTTACGCATTTCTCACCTTATTTAATTCAATTTATGAGGAGGGAAAAGGTAATGTAGGAACTTGAAGTAAATTCAATAAAAAGAAATTTACCTTTAAACTGTCAATCCCATTTAACAAAGTACAAACAGTACGTGCCCAAACCCTAATTCTATTTGCCTTGTTAGGCAACTGGATCATTTTTCGGTTTTCTGAACTATATTATGGCCCTTTGCTCATACAGAATAAAACAGAGAAGGTTCGTATATTTGTTAAGATATTATTCATTTATTTCATGTTTTTAATGCTCTCGAATTGTAAAAACAAAAAATTTCTGGCTTTCTAGATTACCAAAATGGAAAAATAAATAGTGAGTAGTATTATCTTTTTTTATGCCCTTTCCAACGAGTATACATACCTTTATATTTGAAAAAAAAGGTGGGGGCGTTTTCTACTCTAAAAAGGGGGGTAAATTTCACGAAGACACGAAAAATATGCCGCGTAGTTCTCTATTTTTTCAGCAAAAAAAGAGGCTTCCTAATACTGAATTTATTCCAGTTAAAAATTCCACCCTGTGTAGGTTTTTGCAATAAAGTGTAATCTATTAGGTGCAAGAGACAATCTAATCGACAAGTTCCAGTCAGCGAATTCAATCACTTTTTTTAATTTTGTTTTTCTACAGTCGTGTAGAAAAACCAATTTTCCGCACGGATATCAGTGCGGAAAATTGATTTTTCCACACTAGTGCGGAAAAAATTTTCGGAACGATTATGTCAAAAATCCGTGCGGAAAATTGTGTTTTCCACACTATTGCGGAAAAAATTTTCGGCACGATTATGTCAAAATCAATACTATATCAATTATAACTTGTAGTTATTACTTTTTTTCTCAGAATTAGTTACTGTTACATATGTATGTGATTGTTATAGTTAATTAAAAATTAATAAATTTCTTTGAAATATGTGTTACTTATTTCCACACGTCTGTAGAAAAACTATTGTACCTGACACGTGCGGAAAATGTTTTCCCTGCACTCGGCTACTTAACCGAACTCCGCTACGCGTCGTTCGGTGAACAGCAGACTCGTGCGAAAAAATTCATTTTCCGCACTTGTTAGGTAAATAGCTATTACCACACAAATAGCTACAAGTTATTCAGGGATGGTGTGAAAGAAACAAACTCCACCTAAATGCAACCAACTTGTAAACAAAACCATTGCTGTATCCGTACTCCATACTTGGAGAGGTTTTGGAAGGCCCATGTGTGTTAAAGGATCTGGGCGTAATTTTTGATGCTAAGTTTTAAGTTGATCGTATTAATATAATGATTTTAAATGTAGGACGGACCCTTGGCTTCATCGTGCGCAATTGTAAGAATTTTAATAACCCTTAAGTTTTCAACACCTTATTTTTGTCTTTTGTACATATCCGGAGCGGGGGTGTTGATTATAACATCCTATTAGAGATATACAACTTTGACAGATTAGCGAAGAGATAGGTATTTACCACTCTGTTTTTTTTATTTAAATTGCTGCACGGTAGTGTTGACTGTCCGGATCTGCTGTCAAATTAACTTTTCAATTTCAGGAATCAACAGTTTAGTAGACGAAGTGTAACATTTTTATGCAAAAGGGCCAGGACAAATGTGATGCTTAAATCGCCAATTCATTTTATGTGCTCTAACTTTAATAAAATATGCAATCATATCATTGTGATATTTTTACATACAACCTGCATGAATTAAAAGCTGTGGCAAAATCTATTTAAAACTTTTTAGGGTATTTTTTTATTTATTAGGTTACTTTTCTGTGCAAATGTAGTACGGTGATGGCAACATCTGCTTTTATTATTATTATTGTAGTTTTTTTTTATAGTTTTTTTATATTATAAAATGTTTTATACAAATTGATATTAATGAATTTTTGTATTACTTTTCTTTTCTCTAGGTATATTGCTCTGTAAATGGATACTTGTTGGACAATAAAGCTATTATTATTATTATTATTACCAAAGAAGTTACTAAATATAGGCTAAAATATAGTTTCCGGTTCTTAATTTTTAACCTTTATTTACAGAATACCAAAAAATGGACTTAAAAACCAAATATAGATACCATCTGGCTTTTTAATATATTGTTGCTAGACCATTATTATGCTGTCAAAAAAAAATTGCAGACAATTCTTTCTTTACCAACGGTGTAACAGACAACCACTAAATAGAATAATTTTTTGCACTTAAGTTTCACAAACTAAAACATAATTAGTACGAATAAATATCTTACTGCAATAATAAATTATTCCAAAATAAAATTATTTTCGCCATTCACTTAATCAACACATTTAATTAAGAACTAGATCCTTAAACTCACATGTGATTACTTGTTTTTTAAAGTAATTATCTGAATACTTATTAAAGAAACCAAGAAATTTTTCTATCATTTGAGAATGTCAAGATATAAAACCTTTTAAAAAAGCCATTATGAAAATAATAAAAAAAACTTAGCTCTAATAGTCTTGTATCAATATGGAACAGCTGTTTTCCATTATTGTCCAATATCTCATTTCTTTTGCCCTTGATTTGACTTTTAAATGACGCATTTATTTTATACCGAGATATAAAATAAGGTAAACATAATTTACATCTTAAAGGATCCAAAACCTTTAGGAAAATTTAAAAAACGTTTTTAGTAGCTGAATAATTTTTTGTATGTTTTATAACTTTCTCCTTAAAGGAAAAATATCGCTTGTTGTCAAGTGGCCTTCATGTCTGGAAAAATGGAGCTTAAGTAATGTGGAATGTTGACAGCTTTTAAGTAACTTTGTTTGACTTTTTCTGTGTCTCCCTTTGCTTGCTAATTTAATTCCTAAACAACTGAAAGAGAAATGTCAGTGTGTAATATATTTTTTTTTAATTGATTTTTTATAATAGGCAATGCTTGCTTGTAGGAAAATGTTTATTTTCCTGCCTTCAGTTTAGCGGCTGGACCGATGGCGATAGGTTTGTGGAGTGTTTCCAATAATTTTCAATAAGTCCAATGTTATGTTGTAAAAGTTCCAAAGAAATTTCTTATCCCAAATTGTGTTCGAAAAAATTGGTCTAGTAAATCGAGGCCCGCCCAATCATTTACCTTTTGATGGTCCTTATTTCTAAAAATATGTGTTCATTTTCTGTGCTCTAATAATACCTACAATTTTGAATATTTAATTCATTGTTTACTGTGTTACATTCGTCGGAAAAACAAACATTGCGTAAGAATTCCCTATCGTTATTTACCCTTTTCAGAACTTCAACACAAATTTGCTTTATGTATTTGATCACAATTCTCCCTCAATTTCTGATGTTTTTGATATTTCTATGGATGATATTTGTACTTACGTAATTTTTGCAGTACTAGTTATGTTTCCTTACAATTTTGCCAAGAAGCCTGCTGCGTACATTATTTTCTTCTACATGGAGTAAAAGATCTAAATCTGTATTATTTTCTTGTGCCCTACCATCAAGTACATGTTTATTTTTCTCTAAGCAGTTGCATTTCCTAATTACAGTACCGTTGCTGTCAAGTTTATAAACAATATTCAGCGTTTTGTTTGGAATGGGTTCTGTCAGGAAATATCGCAAATAATATTTTGGTTACTCTCCATGAACCATTTTCCATGTAATACCACTTAATGATTGTAATTTTCTCCCAAGTACTGTAAAACATGTGAAACTAATAAAATATGAAACGTCCGGTATCCCCCTCCCCTCACCCTTTCGGACAATATTACTAGGATGTATTACATCAGTGCTATTACAACGATATGTTTAAAAGTTTGAAAAAAAATATATAAATTTCAATACAAAACTTATCTGACTTAGGTATTTTTACACTGTTTTAAAAATATTATAATACAATCGTTTTTAATAATATAGATTCATCTAAAGAGCAATTTATATGATCGTGCTTGCTTCCTAATTTTGTTGCATATTGGACCGAAACGTTCAAAAGTTTTCGTGATTTGACGGAAATCGCTCTGATATTGATTTTAAATTGTTTGCTTTGGATTTCTCCTTTGGCTTTATCCATTTTCGAATTTCCAATATCACAATGGGTGGAAAATAGAATTAAGTATGTTTGAAGAATTGTCATTTAAAATAAATTTATACAGACACCGACAATCAACTCTAACTGTATTGTTAAATTTTTTATCTCGATAATTTAGTGCCTTTGCTTCGCTTTTAAGTATAATTTTTGTTACTTAAAATATGAGGCGTCGTTTAAGACTCTATCCTCACACAGCCACATGAAAGTAACATGAGTTGTGGCTGGAATGATTTTGCGGTATATTTAAATGCAAATGCATACACCTTTGTTGATTCGCCTGTTGCTATCGTTTAGCTATGTGAGGATGGGGAGTAAATACCGTGCGGACAAAAATTATTTGCATCAAAGAGGGCCTTGCATCTACGGACGTAATGCTTAGCCGTAGAGCTTAATACCTGTTGGGTGTCAGTAACTACCTGAAATAACAATCAATCGGTTATTCCGTCATCTTTGACAGTAGTTACAAGTAATTTGATTCATCGTTAATTTTTCCAATTTCTTGAACAATTGACACAATGGGCTTTACGGAACAGCACAAAGCATTCATGGTTAAAGCGTATTTTTAAAACGGGGTTAGAGTAAATGGTGAGTGGTAATACAATCCGGGTTTGTGCATGGACGATTTTCACGAACATTTTCCTAAAGTTGCTTTTATTGCTGGAGATTTTTATCATTGCCTAAAAAGAACCGTGGCTGTGTTTAGGGAAACAGGTTCTATATAACACAAAAAAGGAGCAGGAAGACTACCCGTAAGAACAGAAGAACTTGTTGCAAACGTTCGTGAAATAATGAAAAATACGCCAACAAATTGTATAAGAAAGAAGAAGATCTTATGGACCATGCAGGACTATTCTTAAGAAGCAGCTAAATTTATTTCCCTATAAAGTGCAAGTATTCCAAGAAATACAAGCCCCAGATTTTGAAAGACGCAGGAATGACTTTCAATGGTTTACCCAAAATTTATTGGAAAGAAATTATTTATTGGACCACCTCTTCGGTTATGTGAATTCTCAGAATACACGCATGTGGAGTAGTGAAAATCCCCATTTTTTTGTAGAATTCAAATTGCACCCTCAGAAAATTGGTGTCTTAGCTGTTTCCCGAAGAAGAATTGTTGGTCCTATTTTTTTGCATGACACAGTTACAGCACAGAGGTATAGAGACAATATTTTGAATCCATTTGTGGAGCAATTACTTGACGACGAACTACGTTTTGGATATTTTCAACAGGACGGTGCAACCGCCCATACAGCCGCCGAAACTATTAACTACTTACGCAATTTTTTCGACGACAAATTGTTCAGTTTTCGATCAGACATTGAAATCCCCCCACCTAGATCCCCTTGTTTAACGGTTATGGATTACTTCGTTTTTCCTCATTTAAAGAACACTATTTTTAAAACACCAGTTGCAAATATAGAACAATTACAAGAAAGGATTTTCCAAGAATGTGGTAACATTTCTCCAGTGATGCTGGTCAACACTTTCGAAAATATGAAGAGACGTATAAATTTATGCTTGGAGCGTGGCGGTGGCCCATTTTAGCAATTTATATATTATTTTTCTTTTTCTTTCTGTATATTCATACTTTGTTAATTTTGTAAACAACAAAAATAAATTTGTATTTATCTACTTATTTATTAGGTACTCATTAGTTTGGCATATCATGTCATAATATAAATTTGACAAAATTTTAACCTAGATTTGGTTAGATATATCGTCCCCATATCATTGTGATCTAGATTAAGCCCTACGTTTTTAATCCAAGCCCTCTTTGATGCAAATAGTTTTTGTTCGCACGGTAGATGTATACAATTTAATTATATTATTTTTTTTTAACTACAGTATATGGTATACATTATATAAAGACAGTTTCAATCTAATAGCATTTTCAGTTGACTATTGCCTGGCACTCTAAGAGTGCTCTCCGCTATAGTTGCTTGTTCAGTTGTCAAATTCGAGGGATCTCGCCCCGAGTAGTCCGAGTACTACGTTCGATTTACAGCTCTGTTTGTTCAGAAATCCGGCAGTGAATCAAAGACAGACTTTAACCTGTATAGCAGAAGATTTGATCTCTTAAGTCGGTAAATTAACACACATCAAATATTCGATTCTAAAAGAGTAATGTATGGATGGTCTCCAAATCAAACATTCGTACACGATTATTTGTTACCAAATATTCGTACAATTGCTGAACATTCATATACGCATGTTGTGGCGCCGGTGTTAGACAACTTAACGAAGTTTATAGTATATTAAAGTACACGTTTCATAAGAAGCGGTTTTAGCGCACGCGTCTACTTTAAAAAACGAGTCACAAAGTGGCGAGTTTTTTTATTGACACGTGCGCTAAAACGCCTTATGAAACATGTGCTTTTTACATTTTTTTCTATTTCACCTTTTATAAGAAAAATACATTCTAAAAAGATAATAAATCCTTCAAATTTTGTAAATTTTTATGTCTAAATTTTATGTTGGTAATACTATTTTTTATCATAGTAGCCTCTGGACAACAAAAATTATTTTGCTAACTGTCATTTTTTGATTTATTGACCCATTTTCACCACGAGATTCTAAAGTTATTTTAGCGATATGAGATTTGAAATTGGACGGAATACGTTGTGTGATCCTTGTACATTCGGTACATATACAGACCGTTCGGAAATTGGGGCGATTTTACTACTTTTTTTCGAATTTCAAAAGACGTGAATTTACGTCACGGTATTGCAATTTAGTATAGGGAAGATTGAAAATTCAAATAAAGTTGAAGTTAAAATCGACATTGGAAGGTTAGTAGATTGAATTTTGGATACGATTTGGCAAAAAATGATAGCTTAAAGCATCTACAAAAGACTGATTTATAGATTTTTGCAACCAACATACATGACTGTTATCCACACAGAATAAAAAATTAAGTTATCAAGCTATTTTTCCTCTGCGAAAAATGCGTATCGTACTGAGCTTATTATGAACGTGAAATAGAAAAACTATAATTATGATGTTTTATATAATTTTTATAAATAAGGCAATTTTGTTTTAATTTTTAGTTTTAATTAGTATGGTCACAGACGTAGAAAATATTAAAACCCTTTAATCGGTTTGGTAATTCTAGTTTTTTTTTTGTTCGAAATTTTTTTATTAATATTGCCCGTTACAAAAAAAAAACATCCAAACTTTTTCAATAGTCCATTTAAAATTTGATACAATACGATCACAGCCATATGCTAGTTTATATCTTATCGGCTGTTTTGTTTTGTTTCATATAAAAAAATTTGAAAGTTTTGATATTGATTTTAAATTGTTAACTTTGGAGTTCTTTTTCGCATTTACCCGTGTTTTCAAGATGATCGCTGGTAAATAAATCGGGTTAAAAGTATGTTTTTTTGCTTTTCTATTAAAAATTAAAGAGATTTTAAAAGAATAGATATCGCACGTCTCAATAAAGAAAAATAATCCTATCGATAACTAACAAAGCAGATTTACAGCGTTGCGAGTGAGAGTATAGGCGACTGTATAGGTCAATATTTCAAAATGTCTAAAATAAGGATAGTTACTTTTTTTTTAATGGAATACTTAATATTTATAACAACAGGAACCCAAAATTACTTCATTGGCTTAGGTATGACGCACGAATCATGTCAATTGATACCATCGGAGTATTCCTACCATCTAGGTAGTGGTAGTGTTTCCTCATTAAGGGTGTTACAAATTTCACGCTCACCATTAAGATCTTGTAAACGGTAATAGATGCAGCTAATGGTAAATTAGGGCAATTAGTACAATTAAGACATGTGTAAGATACTGTTAAAAAAAAATATTAAAAATTAACATTTGCCATGGATTTCGCACTTCAGAAAAAAATCGTTGTATAAAGACAAGGTGCAGCTTGAGAAAATGAGCATTAAGATTATGTGGTAAACGGAAAAGTAGCCATTTTATTCTAAATTGAAGCCTCCACGGCAAAAACGTTAAAACTATTTATTACATTTGCTAGAAAATTAATTTTAAAGTTCAAAACAAAAGTTCGATGATTTCGAATTTAATTTTTTAAATCAAATTGTTAGTCACCGTGGTAATGAGTTATCGGTGAAAACGATAAACGTGTTCTTAGACCGTTTTAATTTTTCTATTTTCCTTTTTTTATTAACATACTTACATCGTTTTTGCTGTGTTTTGCATCGAGTTACATCGTTTTTGTCGTGGACGTCATTATTTGTTTCATGAATACCTTTACGACGTTCAGCGATATTGCCAAGCAGCCCGGGCCACTCGATTCTACTTTTTACACGCATTTTTTTGGTAGTAATGTCGTCTTTCACCATAAAAATGGACTCTCAGCGTTTTTGCCCTGGAGGCTTCAATTGCAAAAGATAGGTGTAGGAAACCCTACTAAAAATGTATTAAAAATGCATCGATCAGGTGTAAAAAATAAAAGGGGTTCTTTTTAAAATATTAGACTTTGGACTAAAATTGGCACATTACATTTAGAAAATTATCTCTCTCTCTCTCTCTCTGGTAAATATTTTTAGTTTTTTTGGATATACTTTAGTAGCGACTTAACAATCTTATTCTATAACACCAATTTCATGTACTACTAAGTATCGCTCTGTTCTACCGGCGGTGTATATTTTTGAATTGTTGCAAAACACCAAAGTTTTGACAAATCGTTAATAACTGAAAACTATTTAATTTAAGCATAGGATTTGCTATCTAAAACATTCTTCGAAGCAAAATCAATCGAAAAAAATATATTCGATATGTCCTGACTATTTGGGACACCCTGTATAATAAAAAATACTTATAAATTATTGTTGGCCGAATGCATACATGTAACTTACTTTTTAAAAAATACTAAAAAGTTTAGTGGTTTACATGCTATAGAATTGTGCCTTAAGAGTGGGCCACCCAGAATAGTCTATAATTCGGCACCATACAGTCAGTTTTTGAAAATATTTATAATATCAGCATAATATGCATAGGTATGATACATATTATATAAAAAAATGACTCCAGTACTCCTAAAACCATATAGAATATCAGATATTCCTTAGGCCCTACATTAAAATGACCGATAAACCCTGAATTGTCTTTACCAAAAAACGTACAATGACAAAGTTAAACTAACACTTCTAACGTTATTTTAGATCTCTTTTAAATGATAAATATCGGTATGTTTAGCTCTAGTCAAAAATGAAACTCTCCTTGAAACATAACCTACAACACAAAAAAATTATTCCCATCAGTCCGGTAGTTTTTTAGATGTGGGTGGATAAATATACATAATATACCTATAATAAATTGCTGCTGAACAATCTAATAACCTTAAAGTAGCCAAGAAAATTTTTATGTTGGTACAATAATTATTGATACATGATAAGCCAACTTGATCATGATTAGTTTTGATCAATGTTATGACTGTTTTATAAAGGGCATATTATAAGTACCCGACGAATTAAACACCTCTTTTTTTAAGAAGTAAAATGAAACAAATTTATTCATAAAAATGCATTCATGATCGAATCAAAAGTTAGTAATCTTCTAAAAAGACAATAAATGAAAATTGATACAAATAAAATTGGCCTTCATTGTATATTAATATAAATCCAACAACGAATACCTCCAGATAATGCTTTCACACAAAAAAACTTTTATGTCTTTTTTCCGGAACATTAAAGATGCCACAAATCTGGAAGGTTGAACTTTTCTGTAGATAGGCCATAAATTACAATTTATGTTTTGCTTGGTTGACATTTTAAAGATTTAAAAGGACTTTTATCTGAAATAACGAACACGTATATGTAAAAGCCCCTCAACATATCTTAAAGTGTAAAGTCGATTTCAGAATTGGCGTAAAGTGAATGTATCCCTGCGGTAAAAAAGGTTCCATATAATTTACTGTTTAAACGTCAATCACCCGGCTTTCTTAAAAAAATTTGTAGTAAATTTTAAAAAAACCAGTATTACCCTACCTGTACCTACATCTTAACATAGTATAAAACAAAGTCGCTGTAGCCCGTCTGTTCGCTTTCATATGTGCTTAAATCTTTAAAACTACGCAACGGATTTTGAAGCGGTTTTTTTTAATAGATAGAGTGATTCAAGAGAAAGGTTTTTAAGTATAATACATGCATAATATTGCAGAGAAACACTGATAAATTTAGAGGTTTGTTCGGGTTTGTATTTATAAATCTTGACGTGATGGTGAACTCGCCTTATTATCTCAGAGAAAGCGCTGCAACGCAGGCCGCGTACACGCTAGTTACATTATAATATGGTAGTAGAGAAGGTGAGGTCTGGTACAAGACAAGTTATCCAAATATAAGTATTAGTGTCAATTCCATTTTATATTTGGTTAATATAAATAAAGGGAAACATATCGCAACACTTAGATCATTCCAATCTATCGGAATCAGTATGGTGTAACTTCGTGGGTCGCTGAATCCCTTACAGACCTTCCACACTATTGGGTTGGCCCGGACAGCAAGAATTGCGTGGCCTTTCACAGGCTCAACGACCGGCTTCAGCTGCATAGGTCGACTGAAGCATTAGGTTCCCTGGAGCCGGATAAAGTGGTGGTGTGAATTTGCAGCTTACCCGCGCTTTCACGCTTGCCTGGTTTTTGTATTTAGGTTTAGTTTATGGTTTTGACATAGTATTAGCTTCAACTTTATCTAGGAAGGTGGGCTTGGTGATCTCAAAAATATTGTCGACTGAAATTGTGTGTGGAATTGTCGACCATGTCTTTGTTCATTGTTAAGAATTTTAAAGGCACCAAGCTTATCGCGGTTTTAAAGTAAATGGTGTACCCATAGTGTCCTATTACGACTACGTTTTGACAATTGACAACCACACATGACATTAACAACTGGTACTGGTTTTATATTTCATGTACAAATTTAAAACTTTGACACCTTGTATATCGAACATGAGGGTTAAATATGAAAAATTTATAAAAGTCATATTGTTTTTGCTCCAGGAATATATGGTTCACGGATTGACCTCCTTTTTCCAGACACCCTGTACATAATAGGACAACTAATCAGCTGTTTGTATTTAAAAATACGTGGCATTCTTAGCGGCTTTGTATTGCGCTGCGACCATTGTTTAACACAAATTATAATGACAATGCTATACTGATATCGCACCAACATCGATGTATTGTTGTCATCCCTAAACTGAACCGGATGAAATGAAAGAATTGTGTGAACGAAAATATTGAAGAAATAATAGAGAGATTTTGGAACTCTTATTTTAGCCTGTCATTATCGTTATCCTTATTCTGAGCATGCGCAGTACTAAAGCGAGGAAGCAATTCCTTTATTAACGATAACGAGCTTCGTTAATTACGGAGATATAAGGAAGGCTATCGTTATGGTTATTCTTATTTATTTTTGTACCTTTTCGTCCTTTTCCATTGTTGATTGACTCATGTCATGACTTTGATTGTTTAAAAATGAATTGTTTAGAAATAAAAAAAGGTTATGTTTGCATCTGTCAAATTATTTATTTTTAAGACGTTCAAAATCTATTCTTGTAATTGTCACCGTAATCGTTATCGTTAATAAAATTAACCATAACACTGTGTTTTACTGTTGTTATTTTAAGCGTTCCAAAATCTCTCTAATGTTCTAAAACAGTTATTTATAGCTGTATTAACTCTCTGTATTCATATTTAACTTAAACTAATGCCTGTTGTCCACTAATAACAAAGTTCAACAGATGGCGTAAGGCAAAGGTAAGTGAACTTCGTTCGGTTCCGTCTCTGTGACCAACGTCCTAACCTTAAATAGAGCAGAATACAACAGGGTGCCATAAATGACGAGTGACTTAGCCAGGATGGGGCAAGTTCTTAGAGAAATTTGAAATTAACATGTCTTAAGTCCTTTACCTGAACCGTACTGGTTGGGCACCGAAGCTGAATCGCGCCATAGTCACCCTTTAATCGCAATTTGGCACTTCAGAAAGGTATTGTGTAATGCATGCGCCACACAAGTAGCCTTAATATAAGGTTCGTTCCAACTAATGTCAGAAACCCGCTAAAGTGACCAGAAAACTTGTAAATTTTCTTTGCAAGCTAAATACGCAAAAGATACTTTTAGAGACAGGTGAATATACAAACGATTTGTAAACTGTTAGAAATCTGTTTGTGATTCAATAATAAAACGAACTTAATAAATGGTTTTTTATACTAAGTATAAGATCGCAGTAAGTGCATTGACGTAATGGTACCCGGATTATTTTACAGGAAAAACATTTTTACTTAGAACATACACTTTCAACATACTTGTATGAGAATTAACTTTGTCGTAATTAAATAGAAACTGTAACTATATAGAAAAAATATCAAACGTGTTGTATGTTATACACAAAATGAACAGATGCCGTTAATAAAAGTTAGAGTTAAGTTAATAAAAGTTAAAGTCAAGAAGCTCCTGAGAAATGACAGCACGTATGGACAGAATAATAAAACGAACTGTGATAAGTTAATGTATTTGGGTTTTATATCGGTCGAGAATAAGAAATACAACAATTTTTAGTGAAAGCAAATATGCTTTTTTTATAGACATCATAATAATTTAAGAAGTTATTATTTTATTTACAAAAAATGCGCTATTCTATTTCTACCGGCCAATAGTTACTTATATATTATCCAGCGAGATAAAAAGTATTCTTGTATAATTTTTGTGTGTGTTAGTAAAGGTATAGAACAATACACAAATTGTGTTTTTTCGATGAATTTTGGCCAATATTATTTTTTAAGTTTTTCTATAGTACAAGTTAAAAAAATATAATATTAATTAAAGAAATTTATTCACAACTTATTTTAAACAACAATTTTAAATCGTCAAACACTTTCGAGAAAACACTGTTACTTTTTATTTGTGCTCATGATAAAGCAATAATTACTATCGCAACAATACAAGGTGTACATAAACTATTGCTAAAATTATATCGATAGTTTATAAATTTAAACATTACTTTTTGTACTACCAATAGGTACAAAATTATGTTTTAAAAAAAAAAATGTCTTAATAAAAATTATGCTTTCTTTCTTAATAACTTGCTTGCTTGATTATAGAAGTTCGTTATTTAAAGGAAAAGGGACAAGTGTGTATAAAACTGTTTTAAATATTTTTGTATCTGTAGTTTCTTGTCTATAATAATAGTGCGAGACGATAACTTAAGGAAATGTATACCACAACTGGCAAAGTAATGATCGGAGAAAAAGGAAATGTGTATAATGTATTTACAAATATTGATTACCTTAAAAAGCATTAAGGATTTTTACTATCTAAGAAGCAGAAAGCAGACTTAATTTTTTACAGTTAAATATTTATAAGTTTCTATTCATCAGTATCTACATATCAGCATTGAACTTTCGTCCTTAGGCAGTTAATAGAAGTAGACACTAAAATTATTAACATTACATTTTAAAGTTTATTGGGCAGAAAAAACATTTTTTTTTTAAAACGTTACATAACACCTTTGTCCGTAGGTGTACTCCATTAAATGTATATCATAATAATTGCCAAAGTAATTGTTAATATGTAGAACTTATATAATATATTTATAGTTGACCATAATAAAAGGTATATCATAATTGGCAAAGTCATGTTTAATATAAAGAAACGTGTATCATATATTTATAAAGAATGATGACTGTAAGGAAAGGTGTATCATTCTTGGCAAAGTATTGATGAACATTTAGAACAATAAATGTATCTGAATTATTTTCAATCTATATACGATACGAAAAAAATATGTGTACCTACAAAGTTACTTTGTTGTTGTTTTTTATATCTATTTGAGGTCTATATTTAAAATGTGCTCAATGTTGTTAGGATCATGTTGGTGTAGATATTAAAAATAATGTTTTTTATGAAAATTATGGGATTTAATGATTTAAGATATAAGAAATTAGAACAAAAAAAATTTTGGATGGGCTACTAGCCCAAGATCACTCCTATGATTTAGAAGTGAAATAATTTGGCAGTTTTTTTTTAGACAAAACCGTGTAGTGTTAGAAATTGTAGGAGTGTGTATGCAAGCAAAAAATATTTAATTATACATTAAAAGTTCCTAGAAAAAGTAAGATATTCGTATCAAGTGTATAAAACATGATGCACAATATTTACAAATAAAAATGTTGGTGTTTTATTTTATACAGTGTAAGTTTGTCACTTGAAAGAAACTCGATTAATCCAGTGTGTCCCAAATTAGAGATATGAAGATATCGATAATTTTTTCAAATGGCAACCCTAGTTTTTTCATAATTATTTTAAAGTGAATATTAAGTTACCAACTCACACTGTATTATTCTAATGTAGTATTATAAATATATTATGTTATTTAATTTATATTTTGATAGAAACTTATCAACATTTAATAAAATATTGTTTACAATAATTGGTGTTACAGCAAGATGTACTGGTTAATTACAGTCCCTTCCATTATTTGACCCAGGTTAAACCCAGCAAAAGGTAAATTATTATCTGAATTTTGATTAGTTTGAAGCTGGAAGTTTAGCGAGATTACAGCTAACGCCTAATCAAATTACCCTTAATAAATTTACAGGATAAAACAAAGGATAGAGCCAACATTTACCTTCGGAAAATGTTTAATATCCTCTAAAATTGGTATGTTGCCACACCTCGATCTAAGAAAATGCTTAATATTCACGCTTAGTTTTGACAAACATATTATATACCTTTTAATGACAAAATAGAAAGTTTTAACATCATAGAGCGTTCCGAGATATAAAGAACTAAGTCTTAAAATGCCTACACACAAAAAAATATTTGACAACGGCCGGGTTCCTAAGGCGTATATCTTATATTATTACACGTCACTGTGTCCCCAGTAGACATGTGAGTGATGACGTCATTGCCTTTAGGTTTAGTAATTTTTTTTCAATTATACTTTTGTTAAGCAATTTTTAAGCAATATCTCAAACAACCTAGGTTAGGTTAGGTTAGGTTAGAGTGGCAGACTTCTGGCATTGTCCAAACAGTCACACGTAGTCCTATAAGGGCCGTTGTGGTACCACACGTGTTCCGTGAAACCTAGGCCAATCTAGAACTATTACTATATTTAAAGCTATGATAGAGAAACTCTTTCCTTCATATACGTTCTGTTCGTTATTGTTCATATAACACATTTTATCATAATATGACATTTTTATAACATAACACTTACTTGTTAAACTAAGTAACTAATCCTGACACTAAACAATAGTTATTTTACAGATCCAGTGGTGGTCCCAGGAGGAGGGATCGCCCTTCCTTTTCTTAGTTAACCTGAGACTATTTAGGTATGAACAATAGTATCGCTAATATTATTAAGCGTTTTGCAGGAATAAAACAAAGAATAGATTATATTCTATAAGCAGATTTTTGTATCTTGTTTCTTGAAATAAAAATTTTAAATATTATATGATATTATTTGGAAAATATCTAGTATACGCTCACCACGCCGGAATTTTCCAATTTACAAGATGGGTTTCCAAGAAATTTTAACAAGAGGCCAAACTATTGTGAAGACGTGTCTGACTTGGAATGTCGGTTGACAAATCCTACAGTGGCCGAAATATTAGAATATATTTATCCCGTTCTTATATACGACAAGAGAGTGGAGATAACATTATTTAAGTACATAAATGCTGAACTTGGAAAATCATACTTTTATCTCCAGAAGGCGACTTTATAACTACAAAGAATACATTACAACGAAAAGTCAACTTAAATATACCTGATACGATGACCACTTATAGTTTCAATAAATAAGAAAACTAAATTTATGCCAGACCTTGCCCCGAAAATTCCCACAACTAGACAGCCGTTTTGTGTCGAGCTTGCCGAAAATGATACCTCAGTTGACCTAATTAACGATGGTGTTTAATCTGTGTTTATGTTTAATTATTTTTTGCATTTTACATATTTCTTTTATTATTAGCCTTTAAAATTAACAGTGCATAGACTGTTTCGTTATACAGGGTGTCCTAAAAGTAATGGGACACAGAGCAACAGCAGATTCCTTAAGGTGAAATAATGGGATTTATTAAAACTTGCTTTATCCCAAAATTGATAACAAAGTTTTAATTTTGTTTTAGTATCTTTGCGATTATTTCTTAACGAAACGACATAGCAGCACAATATTAAGGATTTTATGGTTTTTTGAGGTGAGGAATTCAAAATTATTTATAGTTTTTGTGTAACCAGTAGAGGGCGCTGCCTACGACATGGCCCACTCCTTTTAGAGTACACAACTTTGTTTAGGCTTCTTATATCGATCCGACTATTAAAGAAATAAGATACTTTACTTCTTTTACATCAAAAACGTATAACTTATTTAAGTCGCTAGAAGCAACCATTTTCGAGATAATCGCATTCGATATTTTTAATGCAAGAATGCTAAAATATGTAAAATAATTATTGTGTATTCGTATAAGTATTATTTTTCACACAACATGTTACACAAAGTATCATATGTTAAAGTTATTAATTTTCTACGTACAATACGAAGATATTATACATTTTTTAATAATGCTTCGACATAATTTATTTTCCAATGCGGAAATGTGCGAAATTATCTAAATGAACAGTTCCCTGAACGTTGGATAGGCCGTGGTGGTCCCTTGCCTTGGCCGGCGCGAAGTCCGGATTTTAATCCAATGAACTTCTGCATTTAGGGTTATTTGAAAACCAATGTTTATAACGAGTTATAATGAGTTAAATTAAAAAATTATAAATTCTTTTAATCTGCTCACGAATGATGAATATCTCTTGTTTAAAGTTGTAAAACGTATAGCGAAATGTATTGAAGTCAATGGTGGCCATTTTAAACAATTGCTATCAGGACGTTACCATTTTTATTTCTAAGTATTTTGTTACTTTTAAATGTTATTAAACTTAGTTTTAAATAAAATTTTTGATTAGAATAAAATAATTAGTAATTCCGTATACGAAGAAAACGTTTTTATTAGAAAAAAATAGCCAACCTTAAGTATCTACATTAACTTTGACATTTAGCAAATGTAGCTGCTTTACAATAATTTTAGGTCAGAAATTCACCGTTGCTCGATTTTCCGTTGCTTTTGGACCACGTACTTAGTTGTATTGGACATTTGAAATGCGATTATCTCGAAAATGGTTGCTCCTAGCGACTTCAATAAATTATACGTTTTTGATGTAAAAGAAGTAAAGTAACTTATCTCTTTAATAGTTGGATCGATATAAGAAACATAAACAAAGTTATGCCAGCCAAAAGGAGTGGGCCAGGTCGTAGGCAGCGCCCTCTACTGGTTACACAAAAACTATAAATAATTTTGAATTCCTCACCTCAAAAAACCCCAAATTCCTTAATTTTGTGCTGCTATGTCGTTTCGTTAAGAAATTTATCGCAAAAAACCGAAAACAAAATTAAAACTTTGACACCCTGTATCTTGGTTGTTATAAATTTTGGGATAGGGCAAGTTTAAATAAATCGCATTATTTCTCCTTAAGAAGTCTGCTGTTGCTCTGTGTCCCATTACTTTTGGGACAATCTGTATATATTGCTATTCCGCGGTAAAACTGTTTGTTATCTTATTATAAATCCCAATTAATAAACATATTTTATCCTAATATAAAACAGCACTGCATAAATTCACTTGATAGCATCCGTTTATTTCTCTCATGCACGCATGTGCATTAAAATTTGTTAGTAAAAGAAAAGAGAGCCGTGATAAGGGCTCGCTTGGAACCAACAAAATACCGGGGACGTTCAAAATGCACCGTTACGTATAGTTAAGGTAGAGCGTGGCTGTGATCATAAAAGTTTGTAAAAGATGAGGGATATTATAAAGCTAATAGCAAAAGTACTAAAAATATTATTTTATTATTTACGTTAAAACACAAAATATTTTCTCGCTATAACTTTAACTTATAATATAGAATCACGACATTCCCCGCTATAATAATAACCATTCCTACCTATTAAAGAATAACAAAATAATGTATTACTATTATTCTACGCATTAGATTTTTTATTACTTCCATGCTCTTACCAAAATTACATCTATATAATAATTCAATTTACGATTTTACGAATAGTTTATGTTTATAGCAAAAACTTGAGCTTAAATTTAAAATAAATTTTAATTTTCTTTCCTTCATGTAACAAAAAAGAAAAATAAAACTTCCAGCAAATAGATAATAAATTTTCTTGTGCTTTCTTCGCAACCTCAAAAAAAATGTTCATTTTTTCCATAATTATGATTTAATGCAGAAGTTTTTTAGATTAAGTTTTATACTTCTCGTTTTGGGTGTTAACACCAACATAATTTTTCTTAAAAAATTTCCCGGAAAATAAAAAACTTTTTAAATTACCCATAAATGTATTTGTTACAAATGAATTTGAATAATTATTAAATATAATTATTCATGTACAAATTAAAACATATAAAGAAACCTTATTATTAAATTTAAAGTAATCGTCTATACTTTGTGAAGTGTAGATTTAAAAGAAAGGAAATGAGATACTTCAAGTGGTTGTGGTGGTATCTCTTAACTATGTGATAAATTGTATCTTTTGGTTGTAAATGCACCTTTTAGGTTTGTTGAATTTTGAATATAATATACCTATTGCATAAAATTCAGCTTACTATTCTGTGGCGTAGTTTCCCAGGAGATGCTAATATCCATTTTGTGTTCCCCACAAATGGCTCGGCGTCTTCTCAGTCAGTCATTGTTGATCCATCAGTATTCGATAATAGACCTTCGGCCTAGTGATGAAGGTGTTTCTTTGGTCTATGTATTGAAATCGCAACTAATACTAAATGGTTTCTTAAAAGTGTAGATCGCTTTGCATTTCCAATCGTTTATTATGGCCATGGTTTTATTTTATGACTTAGTTGTCATTGCTTATTTGTTTTCATTCGGAAGACGTATCAACATTCTAATGTTAGGAGTAATAGTTCCTAGTATAATTTCCATTGCTGCAGCGAGGGGTGTCATTTGGATTTGTGCTTGTCGAAAATATATATAGGCAAGCCGTTAACCTCTCGACTATTTAACCTCATGGCGATAGTATGTTTGTTCATCAACGACATCTTCTACACTTGTTAACCCAGACTTACACTGGATGCTTTGCTTTAAAATATTTTAAAACGTCCATTAATTTTCGGTAATACAAACTGTCGCTCATTACGATGATATATTGTAAAAGGCAAAGAATCTACGAACGCTTTTAAATAAATTCCATAGAAACTACAACTTCATCAAATTTTAAACTATACCGACTGTGCACATCATTAATTTTTAATAGAATAAAATTACTACCTAAAGAATTTCATTACGCTGCAACCTCCATATTAACATAACATGCTAAGCTCATAATTCATTAATCATTAGTCTAATAAACAGAACTCTACAGCGATGAAATGAGGGTCTGACATAATTATTACTCCTATTATGATATTCTAGTTTTGTTTCAAATATCATCTGATATATAATTACAATATATTATAATATTACGCTCTTATTAACATTTCTCCACAGCAAAAAGTAAATTTAACTTTATTGCCAATATTTACATGATATCTCATATCAGTTACATTTCTAAAAAAATTAAACTCGGGAAAAATATTTTTCTTTATAAATTGCAACAATAGCAAAATTGAATTTACTTTCGCTGTAGTTTTACGTGCCAGATGTTATATTTATAGGATTTTGACAAAATGATTTAAATATTCATGACAATAGGAAAAATAATAGTATATTATTAACCAAGATTTAGACAGCTACTATTAATGCCCAAGCGTCGCGTTTTAAGACGTAAGGGCTATAAGCTGTCTATACCGTGGGTAATATAATTTTTTTCACTATTAACACATTTACAGAATACTTATTTTTACAGTATTAATAAATATAAAAAAGTTTAGGTATGTATTTAAACGACTGCTTCTGTCAATTCCAATTTTCGTTCTAAAGATATTATTTATTAAAATAGTAATCACATTTATATATTTTAAATTATAAATAGTTAAAAAGAAAATTACTTTATTTACGAGAGCGAACAAACAGCACAAATTCGCGACAAATGAACCAACAACTAAAACGTGTCAGCGCGTGCCGCGGTAACAAACTGCAATATTTCAATTACTTGGGGGCCTTGGCCGCCTTTGTTCAAAATAGGTAGGCACCTCTCTATTATTTAAGGCCGTTGTCTATGATTTTTAATGTGATTCGACAAAAACTACGTTACCGATTTATGCATAATTGCTTCGATAAAGCGCTAATTGCTGGGCAGGTAGTGTCGTGGCATTGTATCTCTATCTCACAAGCCGCGACTAAAGGGCTGCTTGGTGACATTATACCGTGCGAGCAAAAATTATTTGCATCAAAGAGGGCCTTGCATCTTAGGACGTAATGCTTAGCCGTAGAGCTTAATACCAGTTGGGTGTCAGTAACTACCTGAATTAACAATCAATCAGTTATTCCGTCGTCTTTGACAGTCGTTACAAGTAATTTGATTCATCGCTAATTTTTCCAATTTCTTGAACAATTCACACAATGGGCTTTACGGAACAGCACAAAACATTCATGGTTGAAGCGTATTTTCGAAACGGGGTTAGAGTAAATGGTGAATGGCAATACAATCCGGGTTTGTGCATGGACGATTTTCACGAACATTTTTCTAACGTTGCTTTTATTGCTGGGGATTTTATCATTGCCTGAAAAGAACCGTGGCTGTGTTTAGGGAAACAGGTTCTATACAAAACAAAAAAGGAGCAGGAAGACCATCTTTAAGAACAAAAGAACTTGTTGCAGACGTTCGTGAAATACACCAACAAATTTTATAAGACGCCTGCCCCAAGAAGTGGAAAGATCTTATGGAACATGTAGGACTATTCTTAAGAAGCAGATAAATTTATTTCCTTATAAAGTGCAAGTATTCCAAGAAATACAAGCCGCAGATTTTGAAAGACGCAGGAATTACTCTCAATGGTTTACCCAAAATTTATTGGAAAGAAAGGATTTATTAAACCAGACATTTTTTTCATATGAAGCCTGGTTCCACCTCTCCGGTTATAAGTTCTCAGAATACATGCATGTGGAGTAGTGAAAATTCTCATTTTTTTGTAGAGTCCACATTGTACCATCAAAAAATTGGTGCCTGGCTAGCTGTTTCCCGAAGAAGAATTGTTGGTCCTATTTTTTTCCATGACACAGTTACAGCACAGCGGTATAGAGAAAATATTTTGAATCCATTTGTGGAGCAATTACTTGACGACGAACTACGTTTTGGACATTTTCGACAGGACGGTGCAACCGCCCATACAGCCGCCGAAACTATTACCTATTTATGCAATTTTTTCGACCACAGATTGATCAGTTCCCGACCAGACATGAATTCCCACCTAGATCACCTTGTTTATTGGTTATGGATTACTTCGTTTTTCCTCCTTTAAAGAACACTATTTTTAAAACACCAGTTGCAAATTTAGAACAATTACAAGAAAGGATTATCCAAGAAGGTGGTAACATTTCTCCAGAGATGCTGATCAACACTTTCGAAAATATGAAGACGTGTGAATTTATGCTTGGAGCATGGCGGTGGCCAATTTCAGCAATTTATGTAATTATTTTTCTTTTTCTTTCTGTATATTCTTATTTTGTTAATTAATTGTTAACAAAAATAAATTTGTATTTGTCTACTTATTTTATTACTCATTAGTTTGGCATATCATGTCATAATATGAATTTGACAAAATTTTAAGCCCCCTTTGATGCAAATAATTTTTGCTCGCACGGTATTAATAAAAATATTGTCGGTTATTTTTGGCAGGTAAATCAGTCACGATAACCTAGCTATATAATTTATTAATATTCACATATAATATTATATTACAAAGAATTTTAAAATAAGAAACACAAGTATACTAGCAGTAGGAAATATATTATTTCAGGCATTTGAAGCTTAGCTTCTTGCATCTTGGCTCTTCTATATACACGTCTGCATCAGACACTGCCATCCGTCATTCGATGTAATGCTTATGCGGAACAGGGATTACCAACAAACAAGGCACCGGAGGAGTTAAACCTAATGGTGCAATTCTGTAACAGATTTTACATCGCTATAGGATTATGACGCTCTTGAAATAAAGATAAACCTGCCAGGTACGTTAGCTGATTGTCACATTCATATGTCGCTGTAAGATTATATAATTGTGTAAATTTTGTTACAGGATCGGCCCACTAATGTAAATCGATTTTTTTTCCGCTACGCTAATTATGGATAAGAATTTAAGCTGGATATCGTTAACCATTTATGTAATATTAATTTTTAAAGGCTGTATATTGTATAGTCCTAGCAGCTCAGGCCACCTAACAAGTCAATCGGCATTGACGAGCAACCGAAATATGTAATCAATTAATTTTTATATAAGTAAATAAGCTTACCAATAATAATGGCCCTCCAAGATGTTTGAGTAGACAAAGAGCGACATCCAGCGACAGCATTTTGAAGGATCCCGAGATCCGATCGGAGAGGTTATGGGGGTGAGTGACACCCGGGGCTCGCTTGTCAAACTAATGATAAATCGATGTCAACATTTTGCCAATTTGATTTTGATTAACGAAGTCCGGGCGTCTCACATCCACGCAACCACCCCGCTAGTTACCTATGTCATGGCCTGGGAATTATACCTTTGTCTTCACTTTTTTTTTTTTTCGGACGAAAAATGTATTCCATTTTCTTACTACTAACAAAATTACTAACAAAATTTTACAATTTATAAATTACAAATTAATAAACACTATAAAGCCTTTAAGGCAAAGGTACACTTATAACTAACAAAAACACCTAGATATATAATATCTGTATGTGTTTCTGTGATGTCATTTAGAAGTATCTCAACGGATATTGTAGGTTCTTAGTTCTTAGACTTTTACTTAGGTACTACCTAATACATTTGCATAAACAGGACCTAGTAAGGCCCATTTAATAACAACAGAAGACTAGTCTGCAACATAGCACAAGAGTCTTCACCATTGTCAGTATCATTTTAGCAAGAAAATAACATAAAGGGATCATTATCGTCCATGAGTTGTTTACGTCGACAACACTAATTGATCTGTTGTCTTTATTGTAGGCATCTAAACAAATTATTAGTTCTGTCATACTTCCATAAAATTCCACTGTAATTCTGAGTTTGCCAGTACGCTATGACCTGTATTACATGGGTCTTAAGAGACATGAATTTATGAACGAGTCAATAACACCTAAAACCAGAAAATCATACCCTGGTAATATATTTTCCTACGACCACCTATGAAAATGAGAAATAAAGCACGCCTAACTTGGCTAGAAAGTCCTTTATATCAGACGCGTGTTGAAATATTTTCTTTCAGTACGTGTGTTAAAATATGAAACAGCTTGATGGCCGACGAATTTGACAGCAAAACTATTTAAAAAAATAACAAACTTACGGGACCCGTGGAGCGAATTGGGGGGTTGGGTGGGGTAAAGTACACTAGGGCAGTACTGCAAATAAAAAAAACTTTTTTTTTTTTCGTTATTTTTGGGAACCTAAGAGTATTTATGATAAAAATAATAATATATCAAAAAGGGAAAGTATGTCAGGCAACCCACCAAACTTGTTAACTGAGTAGAACCACTGGAAAAAAAGGGGCAGCTATAGAGCACAAATAGAGTACCCTAGGAAATACCGATTTATATTTTTACAATTATCTCGGATAAAAATATCCACACAATGTTTAAATGAATGTGCTTTATGTAAGTAATTTATTTTAGCAATATTCAAAACAAATCAAATATAGATAGAACTTTTATAATTAACAAGCTATCGATATTTAACTCCATCTCTATCTTTCTATAATGTTTTTGTATGTATATTAGTATATTTAGGTATATTTTTGTTTTATTGAAAGAATGCGAGCAGCTAAAAAATCAGAAACGAAATTTATTCCCTGTACATTAGGTATGATGTGCGTAAGCAAATAGGATAAAAAATTATTTTTTATTTAAATCTATAGGTAAGTTAAAATGTGTAATTGGGCTTTGTTTTTATTTTTTTTAACTCTAGAGTTGAAATAAATTTTTCAACTCTAGTGTTGACAAAATTTGATTAACACAATGGTGATACCTACAATTAAAAACAAATCGAACTCTTTTTGATTATTTTGTATGGTCGTAGGAAAAATTATGTACATACATTACTCGTGCGAAAGGGATTTTCTCACACTAGGAGAATTTCCGCACTCGGCTAACGCCTCGTGCTAAATACCTTCTTGTTTGAATAGTACCACTTTCAACACTTGTTATGTAATATACTATAATAAGTATAATATGCGTTTAACTATCCATCCACGTTCTGCAGAATATGTTGGTCCGTGCTGGTGAATAATTACCATTATCAAACTATCAAACAACCAGCAACACAAGTCAAATATATTATGTGTGTGTAATCCCTTACAGTATTCGAATATTGCTAGCAATTTAATGGTTTTCCGGAGAAACTAAATCACCGCTATGTGTTTATTTAATTTATGTGCTTTCGTGTAGTTTAAGGTGGATCATTTATTTTAACTCGATTTATTGGAACGACATGCGTCGTCTAGTTTTATGTTTATTTTCATTTTTAACTTTGGCACAAAAATTCTCCATTCATACTTAAATTCTCGGTTAGCGTACAAGGTACAAAATTGTCAAGAAACGGATTTTTTTCTGCGGTATTGAAATTTGCCATTGTTGGAAAATAGTGTGGTTTTTCCAATAATATCAAAGAGTTGGCCAACTTTATTAATGGTTCGCCAGAAAAAACGGAATTACTATATTTACACAGAAGTGGTTCACGATAAATAAAACAAAAGGTAGAGAAGGTTATTAGATACTAAACCAATCTAAATAAAATATGGAACATGTAATAGTATATTACATAACAAGAGTGGTAAGAAGCCTATTACACACGATTTCGAAATTTACGATACTAGCGTTAGCGAGTATCGTAATTCGAAAGAGTGTGTAATAGGCTTACCACTCGAGTTGTGTACTATACTTTTTCTACGACTTCATATTATTATATTAAACATTATTATATTAAACATTTTCTGAGTAGGTACTTATACACTTATACAGTATCGGTTTCAACTTCAAATCTCAAACAATAACAATGTCACTGTCAAATATTCAAAACGCCAGAAAATAAATGTCACGATTTGAGTGGATCAAGGCTAACTTGATTGTTATATTAGATCTCATAACGCACAACTGTGTGGTAAATGCATCCTTACGCACAGTTGTACGTAAGAATGGATTTACTTATAGAGTGAACTGTACGTAAAACAATGTTTACTAATATAGGAGTAGAAAAATATATATTACAGTTCGCTTGCAGTTAAGCTTTCCCCATTTTGCCTTATACAGGGTCACCAGTAAAGTCCGCATCATATGGGATTTTTTTTTTAATAGCTTTGTTCAAAATTTGACTTTGGCATCAAGTTCTGCTTTGATCGAGATGAAAATTAAGCAAAAAATAGTAATCACGTGATTTGCATTATCTGTCAAATTTTAATTTTTTCCAAAAAATAATTCAAAAGTGGAGTTATTCCTGAAACAATCGAAAAAAGTTATTGGAAAAAGTTTTTTTAAATGCAGTTTCTAGCCCACATGCAAAATTTCAGCTGTATAAGATAATTTTAATTGTTTACCTATATTTTGTAAATTGCACCACTTTTGCAAAGTAAGACTTAACGCAACCTACATAACACTACTTAGTTTTGACAAGGCTTTATTTCAGATACATTTTCTTTAAGGTAGCGCCATATTAAATGTGTGTTTTTCTACAAAATCAAAATTGGGCTATTAAACTTTGGTTGCATGTGATGCAAAGTTTATTTGTTTTGGGCCCTGTATAAGGTAACTTTATAAAATAAGTATTTTTGAAAACGTAGTTTGTGACTATATTTCCTTCCAGGCACTTCTTGTGCAGTTTCTGTTCTTTTATATAGAACTTGTTTTGCCCAAAATAACCGGCCTTGCTTCCACCAAAGATATAAGCATATCCATATATATATATCTACTGCCATTACGAAAAATATGATTATGATAAAATATACAATGTTCCCGCCAATGAACCAAGAAAATATCGTAAGCGCGGTACATGTGCACGCATCAATTAAATCTTAAACTCTAACTGGGCATGACTCCAGTGTTGCCAGGTTCAAATTTTTTTTGTACCTAGATAATTTCTTAAAAATTCCCCAGATTTTCTCCAGATATTTTAACTTAAAAACGAAGAAAAAAGATACTTGAAAACAAAACATATCCCTATTTATTAACAAAAATTTTTCTACAAATAAAAATCAAGCCACTTATATTTCATTTTTTATCCAAAAAATAATGCATTTTTTATTCAAAAAATAATAAATTTTTTATTCAAAAAATAATAAATTTTTTATTCAACATTAAAAAATAATACATTTAATACAAGATAAATACGAGGATAAATACATAGAAAATAAACTGGTGATGGCTATTATTTGAATTATTGAAATTAACGCAGACAATTGAAAAATGCGTTCCCCTTAAAATACCAGCGAACGGAGGCCTGGGATTTACAGAGTTTCTCGTTGTTTATATCTCGAGAGTAAGGTTTGCTAATAGTAAATTGGACTTAAGATAGATAGCGTTTTTGCCATGGGTCAATCGTTTTCTAATAATTTTTTAAGTGATCATATTTGTTAAAATGCAAACTTCGTGGTAAATTCGCCCCTGGAATTTGTGTCATGAACTATGCGAGTCCGGCCATTAGTTATTATCCATCTAATAATTAACAAATACAAATATTTGCAAGTCATGTCGTCCTCACGTATTTGTATATTGCAATTTAAAAATAAACAACGAATAATTCTGTTCAGTGTTAATTTCTGTTAGTTTTATTAGCAAGATGTACCTATTGCTAATATAAAAATTGCCTACCTTATACACATTTATGGTTCTTTATGAGTCATTTTTTTTACATAGATATAAGAAATCCCTTTTTAAGCACAAGAAAAAAATTATTTTCGCTTAGCTTCTAGGTAACACAATTTATATTGTACACGTGTCAAGACCAAAGTTTATGTATTTTTTTGTTCAGCTCAGTTTACAAACTAAAAGTTGGAAAGTTAAACAAAAAAACTTTGTTGTTCATACAAGTATTGTGTGAGATATACTTACATCATAAAACACATTTTTTTAAGGAAAATATCCCTTGAAAAGAAAATGGAATTTTCTTTCGCGACTATAATACTTTCTCTATGGAGTAAAGTAATAACACTGTTTTGTATCATATCCTTTTTCCTCACAAGAAAAAGTATTGTAATCTAGAAAAAAAATGAGGAATTATCAGACGGTGACTTTTAGGGTTCCTGGATCACGTAAAATATGTTTCCCATTTTTATTTGTCTGTCTGTCTGTCTGTGTGTCTGGCTTAAAACCAGATAACTCTGAGGAACGAGAAGCGACAATACCAGTTAGTCTCACTAATAACGACTGGCCAGTTTTCAGTAACCTTCACAGAATGAATATTAGTCAAATCACCTTACTGCGCGGAAAAAACCTACTTGTTTCCTATACTAAGAACTAGCTTGGCAAATATATTAAATTACTATTATAGTGCATATGCAAATGGCATAACATGGGATTTACCTTTGAATGTGATCTTGCTACTTTAATTTAAACTTAAGCTACAGATAACCAAACTTTCTATTTACTCACCTATGAAAAGTAACTGCAGAATTATTGTTTTCCGAATTCTCGCATACTTGCCACTTGCGACTTATCTTAATTAGTCTCCAAAAAATATCACAAAACACTAAAAGCACAGGTTTTATAACACAAAACCGATAAACTATAGGAAATTTCAGACCGCTGTCAAAGAAACACCAAAGGAACACCAAACGGTAATAGGGGTGTTCGATATACATTGACGTACATAAACATCGATATTTTCAATGAGATACGTCGTTTTTAAGCGATGCATCGAGGCCCTATCTAACATGCGCTGAAATTGGGCAAAAGTTGCGATAGATTTGGATGTTTTTAAAACAAAAATTGGAAACTAAGAACTTAGGGCAGTTGGGTGCGAAGTAGGTAGCAATATCTTTAATTTCTGTATGCTTTGCAAAATTACGATTCAAATTCAGATAAATTCTGTACACCGTAACAAAATAATCAATTAAAACGAAAAAGTTGATAAAAGCAAATAAATGTCTTAAGTCAAATTATACCTATATAGGACTTTCTGTTGAACAAGTGACTTACTAGCATATTTACTATAAAGTATTGATTAAATTTAGCAATATTTAGGCGTGGTCCAAAAAATATGTCACCTTTTTACCCCGTATAAAAATGTGAGTAGTGAAATAAATTAATTCCCCGGTTCCATTTTAGCCTTTTTAATAGGTTAATATGAGAAAAGTGGTTGCTCATTAAAAGGTATTATTTCGCTCTTCTTCTTCTTAATCCGCCGTCGCCGCTTGAAGGTTGGCGATCCATCTGGCAATCATAATTTTTGAAGTTGTAGCTCTAAAGATATCTGTCGATGTGCATCCAAACCACCTCCTTAGATCCCTTTACCAAGGTTTAACCTTCTTCCAATTGATCTCCTGCCCTGAATTTTATCCTCAATTATTAGTCCGAGGAGTTCATACTTTTCTCCTCTCGTTACATGCTCTATAGGTATATTCTATTTTTCTTTTCTAGATTGTAACTAGAAGTTCCAACGGCTTCCTCATCCGGGCAAGCACTTCCACATTTGTAACATTTGCATCCACGATATTTCGCTCACATTGTAATTTTCTTTGGTCTTGTTATGGCTTATGCCGCCGCCACTGCCTACAAATGTATTATAGTCCGCGCAACGGGTCTGTGGCTACGATGCCATGCCTAAAGAGACGCGTAGATAAAACAATTTATAATCAAACAAGAAACGCTGTTATTTTAATGATTTGATCTAGATGTTTGCTGATCACAGTCCGTAGAAGTGTGACAATCAAAGACAATAAAAAATCAGATAATTTTTAAGTAGTTACTGATATTAGAGGCGTCCCACAGTGGTTTCGAATATATGGGCGATGGCGTCAAAAATATAATTCTTATTTCGAGCCGGCGCGGCGGTTGAAAAAACAAGGTGCTTTTAAAACACTTTTTGGACAACCCTGTATACAAAAAACATGTTTCTTATTAAAAAAAATGTTGTTTTCCGTTTCACAGTGGACTATTTTGAACAAGTAGGTGTTAAAAATGTTTTAATATGTGGCGATATACAGGGTGTTCCTAAATGTCATGCCAATACTGAATTCCTTGGCCGATTTTATGAATAAAATTTCGCATAAGCTTATGTCCTAAATTTCTCCTTTTTAAGATTAAAGTTTTATTTTTGTTTTTTCTAAATAATTTCTGAAATAATGTGGCTATTTAAATATAATTTAGAATCTAGAGGTTTTTTGACATGCGCAATTCGAATTTGGTGTTAGTATGGCTCCCACTTGTAGGTGGCGCCACTTACCTGTCTTTTTACTATTTTGAGGAGTCATAACTTTTTTATTTGGACTTGAAGTTGAGCTTGATTCAGGACCTTATTTGCTTGAGCACACACACACACGAAAAATCAAGGAGGCCAAGGTCTTAAATAATTGATATCAAAATAATGACAGCGCGGAGCAGTATTATTGTCATTGGGAGTGATGTTCAGTACAAATTTTTTACCGATTGACGTTATAAGATAAGGTATTTTTCAATATCGTTGAACAGAGACCTATTATTATTATTTTATTGATTTGAAACGCTCAACGACTCGGAATATTTTCTTAAAAAGTATGACTTGTTTCCCTTGCACATAATATATATTCTTTTACAAATATAATTAACTTGTATTTTTAAGGAGTTAAAGTTTAAATTTTCTTTATCTGAAATAATATTATCTGGTATATTCTGTACGAAAGCACGAAACATCTCGGCCGCTTTCTTCCCAAGCCACCCTTCTTAGTAATCTACATGTCATATTATATTATTTAACTCAAAACAAATATTTTACTTCTGAGGTCGGATTGATAGTTTATACAAAAAAATTATATGTACACTGCGTTTTTTTTTAACGCGGGCCATAGGGATTCACATGGTAAATCTTTAAGCCTATGTTAGGCACAATTATATGAAACAAATAATATTAAAACTTGAAAATAGATAAAATATGAGATGGGAGGAAGAAGTTAACATACAATCTGTGCAAAAAATCTCCAAGAGATACCCAAAAAAGCTCTTTTTATTTTTTTTAAATTACACTTTTTTACCCCCCTTGTAATTTATGTAATTAACTACCTTAGATAAAGACAAATATTGACACGGCTGTCACTATTTTCCTGACTTTCATGAAATTAGTTTAAATTATTAAACTTTATTGAAATAAAAGTTCTGCTTTAGAATTATTAAGGAAATTAATACATTTTAAACCGCTTAAAATAAAACATATTTAATACAAACTAAATAATCATCAACATTGTATAATTTCGGTACAACTTGCCAAATATTATAAAAATGTCACATACCAGTTTATGTCAAATATACCTGGGTAAACTTAATATACAGGGCTGGGCAAAACAGCGTGATATTATAACTTAAAATGGTATTTTTCAATATTTTGCATTAGTAAAGTAATACAAACATGGTCCTAAATAGGATATGAGACCACAAGAAATATTTGTGTAAAATTTCAACTCGTAGTTCTCAATAGAAATGTGCCTAACATAGACTTAAAGATTTACGATGTAAATCCCTATGGCCCGCGTTAAGAAAAACGCACTGTATATTAGCATTAAATGAAAAAAAAATAAAAATTTGAATAAACTTTTATTATTATTATTATTATTATTATTATTATTATTATTATTATGATTATTATTATTATATATGTCTTTTTTAAAATGTACATTCATAAAAATTACCTGGAAAAAATAATATAGCAATAATACGTAGTATTCAAAGTTTTCAAAGGCAACATATTTGTATACATTTTTACGAAGTATTAAGTTAAGACGTTAATAATTCAACGAGTAGATGATTGTGGGACCCAAATTGTTTTTTCTATAAAAATTATAACATTAATTAATATTTTAAATCAGGAATTGGTAACTAACTAAGGTTAACTAATACTTTAAAACTTGACAAATTCATAATATAAAAGAAAAAAAAAGTTTTAAAATGCTACTTTACAGTGCCACCTACAGTATAAAAAATAATGAATAAGTTTCAATTATTTAACAGTTTCTTAACTATACGTATCTCGAGCTTGAAACTCCATTATCAAAAATCTAACTAAAGAGCACATTAAATGATATTTTTGTTATAAACACGACTACAACATTAAAAAACGCAAAACACGTAATAACGGACAATTCATATGTCTCAGATTTGATCGATGAAATAATAATAATATTGTTACCTAGACAACATTTATTGTTTTCTACGCCAACTCCATAGTTTCCTGTACATGAATTGGGTCACGGCGGCATCAAATTATGATGTTGTTTTTTTATATTTTTGTCACATGGCGGGAACCACTGTGGCCCTCGGGGTGCCTATCTAGTTTTTAGCAGTCTGTGGACTAACACGCTACTGCTACCTATAATACTTCAAATACTGATGTACGTCGTTTTTGTTGGTTGCTTTGCTCGGCAAGTGGCTCGTCGAGCAAAACATCCAACAAGGCTGTAGTCTATGAGCTACTTTAGTACTTTTAGTATCAAACCTAAAAGTATTTTAGAAACTTGGTTTTTGGAAGGTGTTCTTTTTTGATTTAAAATATTAGTTTATAATATTTTAAATATTTTTAGTTATATATAGGTACGGATTTGTTAAAAGAAAAAAAAAAGAAGTTAAGGAAATATGTTTTATATCGATAAACGAATTGCTAATAAAAATTTGCTGTATTTTATTTCGTCTTGGTTGATTTTAGTTTTTTATAATAATCGGTAACCTGCTAGAGTAGCTAGAGAGAAGCGAATCTAGCTGTTTTCTTGGTACTGACGCCGCTAGGAGTTTATAACGAGTTGCGAATTAATACATTGGAAATTTATCCAGAGTTGGCAAATTAATTTACGAACAATTATTTAAACTAAGAATTTCCATCAGCAGGAAACTTATGGATTCACTATCTTAATTGCAAACTTAGTAATATCAATTGCGGCATAAAATTACCTCTAAGTTACTTATTGCAGAATAGACGAAAGTTGGGAAAGACAACGCTGAAAATTACATTAATTTATTTTCAACCAATTAGAAGGCTTCTTTTTGTTTACGTTGCTTATAGCAACGGGAGATTATCGCGATAATTTAGTTAGTTCTTATTAACTTAATGAAATTAATAAGTGATCATTTTTCTGTCAAAAATGAAGTGCTTTATATCCATTGGCAAAAGTCACTCAGAATAAAATGAAAATACATTTTGTTGCTAACTAATAATTTCTAATGATACTAACCAATTTGCTTTACAGATCGAACACCGGGGCTAAAAGAGACACATCAAAATTTTAACTAAATTCATCGGAAATATGTTCTTTTAAGTTTCATTTCAAAATATTATTTAGACATGTAATTTCAGATATTATGGTTGAAAACGAATCAATTTTTTTAATGTTCCCAAAATTTTAGTAATAAATCTAGTTACTAACATGGCAAATCAACTTCTATTGTAAAAATATAGTGCGTCATATTTAACTAAACTAATCGGAAATATGTTTTTACGTTTCATTTAAAACTATGTAGACATGTAATATCAGATGTTATGGTTGAAAACGAATTAATGTTTTTAATGTTCCTGAAATTTTAGTAATAAACCTTAGTTACTTACTAACAAGGAAAATCAACTTCTATTATAAAAATATAGTGCGTCATATTTAACTAAACTCATCGGAAATATGTTTTTTAAGTTTTATTTGAATTTAAGACCATATAAAGACATTGGATTTCAGATAACAAATTTGTTATTTAATGTTTCTTACATTTTAGTAATAAAAATGAGTTACTAACGGCTAAAAGAACTTCATTTTTAAAACTGTAACTAGTTACAATTAACTAAAGCCGCCGGAAATATGTTTTTGTAGCATTTTAGGAAAAAAATTACAATAAGAAAAAACTCCAATTTATGAAATTTCTCTCATGTTTTTGTTGATAGAAAAACATTCGTGACCTTGAAAAAACTGATCGGTAATAATACTGCTGCTAGGGAAATTATAAGTGATAATTATATCAGTTTTAAAAAGACATTTGATTGAGCACCAAATCGTGTGTAGCTTTGCGACAATTTAATCTTATTCGTATTTATTATAGTTTCCAAGATCTCAATGGTCACCCTCGAATTTGGGACACCCTGTATAATACTGCAATAATAATTATTACCATAAGATAAAATGCAAAGCGTATATTTTGCGAATTACAAGCTGTAGGAAAAGGTAATTATTTGAGTTTTGAAATTTAAATAAATTAGGCCTAACAAACTGTTTGCTTTCTCTGAGTTCTGAAAATATTAACTCCCTCGTGATCTGGAAAAACATGATGTTTACAAAAACCCTGCTTAAAGCTGCACAAACAATTTTTTTACCGCTCAGCTGCTGTTAATAAATAAGAATGTTAGGTATATAATATTTAAATGAGGTATTTATTAAGCGTATACAAAGTTGAGCTTAATATACGAAAAATATATAACACGAAAAATACTTTAAAAAAATTCTTAAAATAAAACAAAATATTTTTTAACCTATTTTTCCTTCAGGTTAGCGTATTTGCGTCACATCTGCAGCAAAACTTGGTTTTTAACACGCTTCACCTGTTTGTTTGTTTGTTTGTCCGTAACCGACTTCATTGAACATGATTTTGACCCACTTTATACGGTCAGATTTAATTTAAATTTTGTAGACTTATCAAGAACCGCTGACCATACAATAATCCTGTGCAATAATCTAGACGCAAAAAATTGTCATGTCAAATTTTGACAGCTGTCAGGTATAAAACGAAGAAGCGATTTTGACGAAACAAATTATGGGGTCGTATAGTATTCGGTGCGGAGACTTCCGGAAAAATAAGCAAAAAATTATCCTGTCAAAATTTGACAGCTCGCTATATTAATAAAAAAACTATAAGATCGTATGTAAATTGACGGTGGAAAGTTGAAAAAAATACGCAAAAAATTCGCTTGTCAAAATTTGACACCTGTCGATATGTCAGAATTATTACAATAACCGATAGTAATGAAACAAACGTGGGGTCGTATAGATATTGTCGCTAAGAATAGATAAAAATTTTTAAAAAATCCACCCGTCAAAATAAAATTTTGACAAATTTTTTTTAAAAATTTTGAAATTTTTTGTTGTTTGTTCGGGTTTGTTCGGGTTTGTATGTATGTTTGTTTGTAACCGACTTCTTTGAACCCGATTTTGACCCACTTTAAACGGTCAGATTTAATTTAAATTTTGTAGACTTATCAAGAACCGCTGACAATACAATAATCTAGCTCAATCTACTAAAAAAAAATTCCTGACAATAACTTAAACTAAAAAAACGCCTTCAGAGGCCATCTTCAAAGGATTCGCGACACTGTAGATCGGTTGTAACCAAAAAATTATTTTAATATTATTAAATAGGATTGGGCTTTGTTCCCATGTATTTAATATTGTAAATTCTGTGCTTTTCTATTTTTTTTTTGTTTGAAGGTGGTAGACAATGAAGTAATTACAGAAAAATAATGACCTTGTCGAACTTCCATTGTCTTTATTTTGTTACTTAACACAACGTTTCAGTTAGTTAGTATAACCGTTTTCAAGTGTAAACAGTTTACACTTGAAAACGGTTAGAGATACTAACTAACCAAAACGTTGTATTAAGTAAAAAAATATTAAAGAAATAAAGACAATGGAAGTCCGACAAGGTAATTATTTTTTCCATTCTATTATTTTGTTTAAAAATTCATTAGACTGTAAGATTTCTATTTCACAAAACCCCTTTCTTTATGCAAAACGCCTTTTACCATTCAAGCAGTGTCCCAAGTCCCAAGTTGGAAGGAGATGGCTTCCTCTACCAGTAGGTGGCATGTGATTTTTTTAGGATTATAAAAAAATAAAGTTTTTAATTAAAAATGTACATATCTACTAATACTGTCTCACTAAAAAGAACCACGTGACTTTTGTAGATTTCAAGGAAAGGGTTCTTTAATATTGCCAAGTATGCTGCAAATGAATGAATGAATTTTGAAAATTCTTTATCAAACCGGTTGGAAACTAAAAGTCAAAAATAGTAATTTACATAATTACGGAAAATACTGTTTTGACGAGTGGACAAGATTCGATAACGAGCATAGGAAGTCTGCGAGTCAAAAAAGAACAGTTTCGGCAATCGTCTTGCAAGTAAAGAACCGTCCGGAAAGTACCCACTTTCCCGGAAAAGTGCTACTTTATCAAAGAAAAAGTGTCTGGGAAGTCTCTACTTTCCGAACGAAGCACTTTCGGTTGGAAAGTTAAAGTTAATAAAATGTCACTTTCACTGTTACATAGTCAGAAATATCTATATTATATACATTTATGGTTGTAAAATTATTTACTGTTTGACAGTGGGAATTCCGAGTTCGAATTGTACAGGGTGGTCCACGTAAAATGAACCACAATCCGATCTCAGAATCTGTAAAAGAAAAGTTTAAAATAAAAGTTTTTTGGATTAACTTACAAATTTATATATTTTTAAAGTATATTATTTTTACGTCCACAGGGTGTTTAGGTTTTCCTGGCCAAGTACCAACTTTCTTATTTTAAATAAATCACCCTTCATATTTTTTATTTTCGAATTTCAAAGGACTGATTTTGTTCAGAATTTTTTTTTTAAGTCCAATAACTAAAAAAGTACTCAAAAGTTTAAAAAAACATTTTGTAATTGAACTAGAATTCGAAAATGAAAAAATATGTAGGGTGTTTCATTTAAAATAAGAAAGTTGTTACTTGGCCAGGAGAATCTAAACACCCTGAAGACATAGAAATAATATAAGTACTTCAAAAATAAGGGTCAATCCAAATGTATTTTACTTTTCTTTAAAGGTCTAACAGATTCTGAGATCGGATAGTGAGTCATCTTATATGGACCACCCGATACAATAATTTTATTATGACGCCATTAGATAATTTGGATGGATCTAAAATTATACAAACGGGTAAAAAGTTGTACATGTTTTCTTGAGAAATTCAGAGTTTTTTACATACCACGCACTGGCGAACCATAGTAGCTCATAAGTAGTACTAAATATTATATTTCGAAAAAATAATGGAATATAATCCAAAACCACAATATGTCATCAAAACAGCTCACCAACACTGTACCGTTAGAAAATGAATGAATATAAAAAATTCCTGGTCTGCTATCTCGTTTTAGAACATTTTTTTCGAAAATTGATTATTAACGAAGTTACAGGGTGTTAAAGTTAAATTTTATTTGCAGTTTTTTGCAATACCTTTTGCCACGCTCTTAATATTTTGACGAAATCTTGTATATGAGGCTTTTTCGGGATGAGGAATACAAATTTGCCCACCGTTTTTTCGCATTTTGTAGAGGACGCTACATAGAAGCCTATAATTTAATTTGAATAGTCCCAACTTTTTTGTCCTACACTGTATGCGCATTTTGACTAAATTTTTTTATTCTTCTAACTATTGGACATAAAAAAGGTATACCACTTTTGTTTCGATAAATCTAACCGTTTTCGAGAAAAACGCTAAAATAACATTGCTGGCATGTGGTTAATACGAAATAATTTTAATTTATTTTCAACCTTAACCCAGATATGCCCAATGACCTACATGTAGTACGGTTATAACTTGTCAAAACTCGTCGGTCTTACTCGGCAATTATCGAAATATTCGGCCGTTTCAGTTAGTATACCTTTGTATGTCGTACATGATAGCACGTGGATATAATTCTAGTGAAAAATATCGCTGGTTGGGAAGTTACAATTCGAGATTTTTTAAAGATGGCTGAATTCGGTGTCAAGTTTATAAGGTAGGTTATTTTTTTATAAACAAAAAAAAAATAGAAGTATTTTTCCTATGATTTTAGTTAGTTAAAGGTATACCCGAGAGATTAGTATATAAATACGATTTGTTTTTTATGTAATTTTTCTGTTTTTATAATATAAATTATGGATGTCCTATATTTAGTACATTGGGCACATATTATACCACTAATATTCTGAATTTATAAAAATGGGCAAAAACGGTGAATCTATGAGAATAGGTATAATACAAAAGAAAAAACGTAAAATGGAAAACAACTTTCTTAAGTTTTTCTTTTATAAAAAAAATGTTGTATGTAGCTAATACCTACGCCAACTAAAGTAATTATGATAATTACTGTTTTCAGGGGTTTCTCTTTACATGAAGCTCTCGCAATGATAGAGGACGAAGAAATAAATGCGGATTCTATAACGTTATTTCCGCCTAATAATGCAGAATAATGCTGCCGAAAATCTAACCGATGAAGATTCAGGCGACGAAGATAACGTCGACATAAACAATTTACCGGCTTCACAAATGCAAAGTGAAGTAGAAGTTACTGAGAAGTAGGTATCTTTTGGATGATGAAGAATGGGATTAGGAAGATGAGGTCCCTTTAGCTAGGCTAAAAAAAGTCAATGCATCTGGATCAAATATAAAGATAGTAAAAAAAAAGAAAAGTTATCATTACGTGAAAGAAGACATAGACCCCAATGATAATATTTTCGATCTGCCTAATATTTTCGACAGACCTGAGTCTTCCCCTACTGAACTTTTTGGTTTGTTTTTTGATGATGAACTCATTGAAAAAATAGCAGAAGAAACAAATCGGTATGCTTCTCAGAAAAATCACAAATATTATGGAGGAACAATGGACTAATTATCGTTCAGACGAACCATCGCAAATGTATTATTAGTTCAAAACAAAAAAAAATCGTGTACAAAAAGGTCATTCTTCGAAAACCCAAAATGCCGAACTAAGATAAGTGATAGGCTGGATCATTTGGTGATACCAAAAACAAACAAGATGTACAGCATGTCATCAAAAAAGAACAACACGATGTCATAAATTCGATACGTGAAGTGTTTTTTTACCATATTATACAAAATAAATAGTTTGTATGTATTGTATATGTGCCCATTGTCCTATATATAGCACGGCATCAAAAACATGTTTTTTTAAATAAATTTTTTGTCAAAAAAATATAGAGGTCTTTTATTTATAGTGTTAATCTATAAAATTATTAAAATACTATAAAAATAGTGCGAGAATTGTTTGGGGCATATTTGGGTTAAACATAGCATAATATAGAAAACGGTAGTCTCGTTTTAAAACAGATGACAGCAGAAATTTGTCATCGATCAGCTGATATTGGGAGATAGTAATATCCCCAGATTAGTACTGGACCGTAATGAGCTGTGAATTGCGTTTTTGTGCATTTGTTACATTTAATTACGTTTTCAAAATGTTTTGTCGTTATGGTGCCTTTTATTTCTACTTTCATTGAATTTTAATTACTTGTTTGTCGCCGCTAAGTACCTACAATTATTATTCATTTGACCAAAAATTTACAGGTTAAAATTTTTTTATTTCTTTTTCATTAGGGATCATAATTATTAATGTGTGTCTTGCTCGTTAGTTCATTTCATCTATAAATAATAAGTTTTATTTCATCTGAACGCCGTTTTTGTCGAAAAGTTAGTTTGTAAATTTTTTTATCTTAAAATGTTTGCTCGTAAAGGTTAGGTTTCTAATGTATAATTTTTGCATTTTGCATTATATCTAGGTAGGTATCTTTTTCTGTTTCAAGAAAAATAAGTAGAAATTATTTCTCTGACTTAGGTAGGTACCTAGGTAGGGGAGAGTTGGACAAAGTCGGGTAGGTTGATAAAACCGGTAGTTCTGCTAAATGCCAAAACAGCTTTCAATATTATTAACCTATAAAAATCAGCTATTTGATTTCGAAGACACTATTTTTGTTATTGTTATTATTATTATTATTATTGTTTGACAATAGTAAGGTTTAAATAAACTAATTAACATTATGTTAGCCTATATAGTAGTTTTAAAAGGTAACCATATTAATATGTAATAGGATAGCGAACAAATATATAATTCTATTTTCTGGGTCTACGTACCTTACGTAAGTCAAAAACTGTTAAAGTAGGGTTTTCACTGACAGAAAAATTTAATCCCTGGCTAAATTGAAGCTTTTAACTTTATGTTAGCCCACATACAAGTTTAGGAGAATGTAACTGCATCATAACCAACAAATTCTATAAAAACCTTATTTGGGTCTTCGTACCTTACGTAAGTCAAAAACTGTTAAATTGGGGTTTTTATTGACACAAAAATTAAATCCCTGGCTAAATTGAAGCTTATAACTTTAGATTAGCCCACATACAAGTCTAGAAATGTAACCGTATCATATAGCCAACAAATTCTATAAAAACCATATTTGGGTCTACGTACCTTACGTAAATCATTTATGGGGATTTCCTTGAGAGTAAATCTAATATCTGGAATTCATGCCAACTTATAAAAATTTAATAAACCAAAATTGACAGAGTGTCACGTGACTTTGCCTCCATCTTGCGAGAGTATCAAAATTTTTACTTATAGCAAAGGAAGGAATATTCCATGAAGTTCGTAGAAAGAAGAATTAATTTATGCATTGAAGAGGCGGAACGTCACTTTGAACCTTTGATTTGAATGTTTAATTTATTGTTCTAGTAACTTATGTATTTTAAAACTGCAAATAAAATTTAACTTAAACACATTGTAACTCCGTTAATAGGTAATCAATTTTCGAAAAAATATTATAGGAAGAGATAGCATTTATTTTCAGTTTAGAATTATTCCCTAAATTTTTTGCTCATCATTTCCGGACACCCCGCATATATATTATATTATTACTTAATAGATACATGACAAATGCATCCAATATAATTAATATTACCTTTGTTTTCAAACACAGGCGGTAGATTTCGGGCAATCAGAAAACATTTGTCAACACTGATTTCTGGTAAAACTTACTTCTGATCAGGACAAAATGTAAATTATTTTGTCGCTATGCCACGTCGCGCTTTTACGTTCCTGTCGTTCGCGTTCACCATTGTTAAATATAGTTCAGGTGCAAAAACTGTATAAGTTACTTCAAATGAAGTTATTAAAAATATAATTTTTTTATTTAAAAAAAAACGTTTATTGGGTCAAAATAGTTTTTTTTCAGCGTGGCAAAAATTCATACTCCTTTTACTGCAAACACGAAAAAATTAAAAACAAACATTTTATAAAAGTTGCGGATTGCCGAGTTAAAATTGTCAGACAATATTTCATCGCCAAATCCAGTATTTGCCTGGAGCATTTTAATTTGCAGACTTTGCAAAAAGTCCGCCTCAAGCCACGAAGGTCGTTTTCTAAGATGATTTATTTTTTGCAATTAACTGAGGGATATCCTAAGCGATCGCATATCCTTTTAATTAAAATAAAAAAACTTAAAAGGGGTTCTTTTAATTAAGGTGGGTATCTTCAAGAAAGTAATCGTTTATATTTGCATGAAAACGGCATCTAAGTACCTAATTATTTTAACGATTATGTTGCTATGGGAAGACTTTAGTATTTTAGTATACAATGGCGAGCTGACGACATTTTTACATCATTTCAGCAAAATAATGTTTTTCTTATTTGAAGTTTAAAACAAAAAATAATGTTTAGCTACCTGACCTTCCTATATAAGTTGCGGAGCCTTACGAATGAGCAGAAATTTGAAAAATGCAAAACAGGATTCGCCAACCCAATCCTCGAGGAATTAATTCTAGCAATCTATTTTTTTACCAGAAATCCATTACATTTATCAAGAAGGTTCCGTAATCCGGTTCTGTTCCAGAATTTTAAATGTATTCAAAATCAATTCCTTTTAAAAAATAGTATATTACATAAGAAGTGTTGAAAGTGGTACATACTAAACGAGGAGGGATTTAGCACGAGGTGTTAGCCGAGTGCGGAAATTCTCCGAGTTGTGAGAAAATCACATTCACACGAGTGATGTACACAATTTTTCCTACGACCATACAAAATAATCAAAAAGAGTTTGATTTGTTTTTAATAGTTTGTAGGTATCACCATTGTGTTAAACAATTTTTTTCAACACTAGAGCTGAAAAAAATAAAAACAATGCCCACTTACACATTTTAACTTATCTAGATTTAAATAAAAAGAATAACTACTTTTTCTCCTAACTGCTTACGCAGATCATACATGCTATCTATGTACAGTGAATAAATTTCGTTTCTGATTTTTTAACTGCTTGCATTCGTTCAATAAAACAATAATATTCTAAATATATATATATATATATATGTCGTAGGCTGATAGTGAAATCCGTCATTTCATGAAAAGCCTAGTCCCTTCATGAAGCGTCGGCAGATTGTGTAAAAACATGAAATTACACGATCTGCCGCGTCACTTCATGAAGAGACCTTGACGTTTCGGCGTATTATGTATCTGCCTAATTTTAAATATCGTCACTTCATGTAGTACCTAACGATGTCATGTCAGTCGGCAGATTGTGTAATTCCGCCTAAAAGGTATATTGGCAACTGGTTTGTTCGTTGTTCCCCAGAGCATTTTTTTTTTTAATTAAACTTTTTCAACTAATATTATTTTATAAAAATAAAAAAAATGCTCTGACAAACCCGAACAAACCAGTTGCCAATATACCTTTTAGACGGAATTACACAATATGCCTTGTTTTTGTGGCATTTCATAAAGTGACGATATTTAAAATTAGGCAGATTGTGTTATACATAATACGCCGAAACGTCAAGGTCTCTTCATGAAGTGACGCGGCAGATCGTGTAATTTCATGTTTTTACATAATCTGCCGACGCTTCATGGAGTGACTAGGCTTTTCATGAAATGACGAATTTCACTATCAGCCTACGACATATACAAAAACAACAATACATATCCTCAACATTATAGAAAGATAGAGATGGAGTTAATCATCGATAGCTTGTTATTCATAAAAGTTTAATCTCTATTCGATTTTTTTTGAACATTGCTAAAATAAATTTACTTACTTAAAGCACATTCACTTGTCCCATATCCTTAAACATTGTATGGATATTTTTATCCAAGATAGTTGTCAAATTATAAAACGGTATTTCCTAGGGTATTCTATTTCTACTTTATAGCTGCCACTTTTTTTCTGTGGTTTAACTCAGTTGACAATGTTGACACATTTGGTGGGTTGCCTGACATATTTTCCCTTTTTGATATATTATTATTTTTATAATAGATACTCTTAGGTTCTCAAAAATAACAAAAAAAAGGATCATTTATAATAACAGTAATGCAATAGTGTACTATCCCCACACAGCACCCCAATTCGCTCCACGGGTCCCATAAGTTTGATATTTTTTTAAAATAGTTTTGCTGTCAAATTCATAGGCCATCAGCATCAGCTGTTTTATATTTCAACACACGTATTGAAAGAAAATATATCAACACGCGTGTGATATAAAGGACTTTCTAGCCAAGTTAGGCGTGCATTATTTCTCATTTTTATAGCTGGTCGTAGGAAAAAGCAATTTTTATCTAAATATTTTATTACACAGTAAAAATTCGATTGGTTAACAGCAATGGATGTGCGATTTAATATCATTGATTATATTTTTTTATTTAAATTTAAAACCAATTCCTAAGCAGTATGCAAGAGATCCGTGCAAGAGTGGAACAGGCTCGTGCTGCATTTCTGAGGATGCGCAATGTACTTTGCAGTAGAGACTTAGGCTTGCCTCTGCGTATCCGATTGCTTCGTTGTTACGTGTTCAGCATACTGTTCTATGGATTGGAAGCTTGGACCTTGACGGATGTTTTGTGCAAAAAATTGGAGGCCTTCGAATTGTGAGCGTACGAAAGGATCCTGAGAATTTCCTGGGTGCAATGAGTGCGCAACACCGAGGTGCTTCAGCGGTGGATAAGCAGCTCAAGGTCCTGTTCACACTATAAAGGCGCAAACAGGAGTATTTGGACTACATCTTAAGGAGCGACAAGTATAGACTTCTGAAACTTATTATAGAGGGGATGATTGAAGGACGGAGAGGCCCGGGTAGAAGAAGGGTATCCTGGCTGAGAAATTTAAGATAATGGTATGGAGTGAGTACCACCACATTGTTTCGTCGAGCTATGGATAGAGTACAGATAGCGCTGATGATTGCCCACGTATGTTTTGTACTGTTATTTAATGAAAATAGTCATATTGGATTGCTTCAAATCAATATTAATCAATTATATAAAATATGCCAATCCGTTAAAATCATGTTTGATTTGAGGAATTTTAAAATGTCGTAGAAGCTGCTGACGCATTCGTAACACATAGCAATAGTTGGGAATACAACTCCATAACTTGCTAGACGCAGTCAATCGATGGCTTTGAACGTATGTGTCGGTTGCTAGGTACCGGTTCATTTTCTCTTTCTGTGTGACATAACCAAATCGATGATTGTAAACACACTAAAGGCGAGTTTTACAGTACGGCTACTGCACATAATCTTCCGGATCTCCATATTAAATTTGTATGTTTATGTTATTTGCCTTCCCTTTTTTTAAACGACCCGCTTACCTATTTTGTCTAATAAAAGTATTTTGACAAAAAATATACTCTATAAGGTAACGTATTATTTTTTGACAACCCATCAGCAACGCTTTTGTTTCTTATAATGTTTTTCTTTTCCTAGGGTTCATCAAAAATGACGTCTTAATAAGAAATTTTGAAGAGAAGCTATTTTATGTGCTATGAAGATAAGTTTCTTTAAATTTGACAGGCAGTGTAAAATTTGTTTATGGTAATTTAGCCTATACCAAAGTAAAGGTTAAGAAACCGTTTAGGAGCATCTTAAAAATATCAGAATATTGTACATAAATTCAAATGAAAAATGATTTAAGATTAAATAAAAAATTATTTAATTATTACACATTGGAACCAAATAGGCCATTATGTATTAAATTATTTAATATAAGTTGATTAAAATATAATCAGTAATAATTCTTACAGTAATCAGTTCTAAACAACCTTAGAATTCAGTGCCCCAAAATTTAATACAGGATGCCTACAACGTGCAATTTATATATATAAAATCACTTTCAACACTTTTTACAATGTTTATAAGACATGTTTTTAAGAAAACCTTCTGGACATCTTCTTTTTAAAAGTGTTTTTTTAACTCCAATTGCCTCTCTTTGGTTGTTCTAGACCCTTTTAAATGACTCTTCCACATACTCCGTATGTTTTGACTTATTTTCATTTTAATATCTTCACATAATGCAATTTTAACGTTACAACTTTATATGCCATAAAAGCTCTATTAAGGTTTTACGCCTACCACTTATAATTTTCTCTTTTGCTACAACCATCAGCAACATAATACCTTTTCTGTCTCCTAATGATGAACGTTTCTCCGTTCGAAACATGTAAAGTAGAGACCTTTTAAACTAAGAATTTTTTATTCTATTAAATTTTGTGGAGAAAGACTTTGTGTTTTTCTTTTCTTTTCATACTTTCAACTCCACTTTAAGTATGAATTATTTCTTCAAAAGTTATAAACAAGACCACGGCCTCTTTAATTTAATCAGTGGGCAGTGTTAATTTTTTAAAGTAATCTTGTGTGAAGCTGGATTTATTCGGTTGCTTCATGACCCCTTAGTCATGGGACATCCTGTTTGTACGTATTTTAAAGACTTAAATTAAATATAAAATGCAAGATGTATGTAAATAACTTTTACACCAAAAATTAAAATTTGTTTTCCTTAATTAATAAACTTTTAATAAATCATTGAGATTTATTAAAAGGTATTTTGTAGTTACAACTATAAACGCTTTTGTGTAAGCCTGTATTATTTCTATCGACCTTATAAACGGATGTGTATGTGTAAGCCTGTATTTCTGTCGCCCCTATCATATATCATTCTCGTAGCTTCACTTATTTCTTAGAATACAGATGAACTCCACTTAAATACCTGAGAAGGAACTCTCTTTGCCATTTATGTCATGCATACGGTTACGCGACAAGTGATACAAAGTATGAATGCTTCCACTGACAAATCACACTAAGTAAAATATTTCAATTTTAAAGAAATGCTTAGACTTGACAGGAGTTGCAAAAGTTTCAAGCAAACGTCTTTAAGTATGTAATATTGGGCTATGAATGTACAAGTGGCTGATTTAGGGGAATGGAGAAGCCCCCGCCCGCCCCCGAGTTGTTTGCAAAAAACAATTTGAAATATTATATAGAAGAGAGAGAGATAAATTAGACATTAGTTATTTTGAACTCTTTTATACCGAGTGTTTCTCAAAAGACGTTCATCCCTACAACTTTTTTATATTTATAGGTATTAAAATGAAATTTTTAAATTATGCATAAGAGATGAGTCTGCATTTATTGGCATAATTTTCAATTTGTTAGCAGTTGTTTGTCCGGTTTGACCGGAAGTGACCTTGACTTTGAGATTTTAAATGGAACATCTTGTATATTTTTACTTATTGGGGTTCAGCATAACATTATGAGTGAAATGACACCTCACTTGTCATTTTTTGACGTGTTATAACATTTTTATGTTTTTTTTCGTCAATTCAGAGTGCTACAAATTAATTAAATCTGTTAATTTATAGTCAAGTAGTATATGTAAATTAAAATTATGTCATAATAATTGACTTTCTAATTTTCACAAGCGTTTAAAAAAATTTGTTTTCTTAACGTTTACTCCATTTTTCCAAATAGAACGATGGTAGTTCAGTAGAATATTTAAAACGAGCATTTTTTTTCCAACAATTTGATACCATACACTTCTATGCTATTTTAAAATTGACACTGAAAAATTTGCCTTAAATCCCAATCACAAATTTTAAAGCATTATGCATTATTACCGCCCTTTCTTTTCTAAAGATATATAAAGGCGGCTTTGAAAAACAATGGAATGATTTTGAAAAGCAATATGGCTTTAATTTAAAGATGTAATGTTATTAGTTTATTAAACATACAATATATACAATCTTGCGGCTTCAGAAGAATTTTTCTGGTAACTCCAAAAATTAGGAGCATATCAATTTGTTCATTTCTAGTAAAACTAACAATTTTATCTGATTTACAATGTAAGTTTAATAAACATTACAATTTTAATTTAAAACCATATTGGTTTTCAAAACCATTCCACTGTTTTTCAAAGCCGCCTTTATATTTCTTTAGAATAAGACACTAATGCTTTTAAACTTGCGATTGGGAATTAAGGCAAATTTATTCGTGTCAATTTTAAAATAGTATAGGAGTGTATGGTATCAAATTTTGGAAAAAAAATGCTCGTTTTAAACATATCCAAGTGAACTACCATCGTTCCATTTGAAAAAATGAAATAAACGTCAAGAAAACAAAATTTTATTTTTTGAACGCTTGTCAAACTTAGAAAGTCAATTATTTTGACATTATTTTAATTTTCATATACTACTTGACTATAAATTATGCTGTACACCTTAATGAAAGGAATCAAAATTTTAATGATAATATTGAAATTTTACATGTAGAAAATAAATGTTTAAAACTTGATTTTCTAGAAAGTATGGAAATAAATAAACTGTATATTTTATTAAATGACCGGTTGGACTTGAATAATTTCACATTGGTAAATTTGTGATGAATTGGTTTGTTTTTCCACCAATGACAAAACTGTAGTTATTATTTTTTTATACCTGTATTACAATTATAGAGATTTTAAGCCACCTGATTTTTTAACCGAAGAATTTTAAACGTTCATCTTTAATTATTTACATTAATAACTCATTTAGCCAACAACAAAATTTTTCTCTTCATTTTTAGGTCATTTAAAGCACGTTTTCCGAAAAATAATGCTCACTGGTCGTAATTATGTTTTAATACAATGTAATTACTAATTACCATATTTATAGGTTTTAAACTGCTCCAATATTTAAATAATAAAGCCTTATTGTTTGAATCTCCCTCGCTGGACTCCCTCACGTGACGTCACAATATAAGAGAGATAGAGATAATTTATGCGCGTCGGCATACCGTGTCCCTGTTAGGTATATGGTGATTAAAATAATTAAGCACGCATGCGTTAAATTCACTTAATTTTTTTACATTATGCTCAATAAATTGCTGAAACGACTAATTTAAAATAACTTTATTCTGCAACCATTTTCGGCCTGTTTCAGTTTAGCACAAAGAAGCGTTTTCTTAACAGAAGATCGCTTTACCAACAGAAAGTAGACCCTAAGTCGATTGAATAAGCCCACGCAAAAACTCATTACTTCAGCAGGAATCATTGAATACTTATCGAAGACGTCACATCTGCCCTTAAACAATTTTATTCCCTTTTGCAGTGCCATTTTGATTAAGAATAATGAATGTTATCAGCAGGCCACCGTAAACGTTCACATCATTTGTTAGAACTTTCGCTTAGTCCGCCGCGTTTTAACAGTAGCATTTAATGTTATAGAAAAGCCAGAACATTTTCGCTTTATAATATTATACTACCGCAAAAAATGGAATTCATTATTGTCATCAATTCTTTCATTATCAAATTATTTACGGGCAGCGAATTATTACAAACGTTGTATGTTTTGATGTGAAATATTAATTTGACTGCTATGCAATAAACTCCACTGGATTTTTTGGATATGATTAATAGAGACCGGATTTTAAGCATTATGCTATTGCTGAATTTTATAAGCAACCATGAGATTATTTAATTTCGACACGAACTACACAAAACTTGCGATGGCAGTTGTTATGCTTTTTTTAAGGTTTATGATTTTTTTTCCTTTCGTGTTTATTTGAGTTTTTTACGTATAATTACATATTTTTTAAAAATAATACAAAACATTCTACGAGAAACAAGTTTTAGAGAATTTAGAATCTTGATAATTGTGGAGAAACTGTAAAATGCCTTCAATAATATCAAAGGGGTAACCAATATAAAGGGTGTTATTTAAGTATGTGGCCAAACTCCAAAACTCCAAGGGGTGCTTCTTAAAGTGATTTTAAGAAGAAACGTTCATATAAACATGGATCCGAAAATGTATAGTTTTTACGATACAGGGTGTCAAACTTTTAAAAAAAAATCGGATGTTCGTACATATCTCAATACTCTTTAATTCTATTTTATTGAAATATGGCAATTCTGTTTGTAATAACAAGAGGATAATTTAGCCTCAATTAGATTAAAATTATTAAGTCCAGTGGCATCCCGGAAGACAGTGTAACTAATATTTTTGACAAAAAAATTGCGCGCCACTAACTTTTTTTAAAATTAGGTATTTTTTTTTTGAATTAAACAACTACAAATACAATCATTTTATTTTCTGACTTTTTTTCATATCTTGCTTTTTTTTCGAGAAGTAAAATAAAAACCACTTTATTGCATATTCCCGGGACAATAAGAGTAAAAAATGTAAACTACTTACCAAACTATTATGCTTGCTTTATACCTCTCATTTAAGATTTAAGTTAATTTAAGATTTAATTTATCATTTAAACTGAGCTAAGAAATAATTTTGTTAATTTATACCTCGAAAACGTGCCACTAAATTAAATTAAATGAAGTGCAAAAAACAGAAGATTTTTCCAGCTGTTGTTACAACAATTAAAGCAAGTAGTAAAAAACAAATCGTAGTCTTCCATTACAAATCACAATAATTTAGATCAGTCAAAATAAATAGAGAAAAAGCACTTTTTTTGTTGATAAAAATAAAAATTCCAACAATAATTTTAGGTTATTGTCACCGATCAAAATATTCATCTTTCTTCCTTGCCAATCACGGACAGTTGTGGAGAACGATTTAACGCGATTTAGCACGATCTGGCACGATCTTTTACCTTAAGTTGAAAGGTGGTCAACTCTTAAATTAAATTAAATGATAAATTAGTTTAAATGAATGGTATAAACGCATGCATAAGAAAATTGTCTTTCAACATTTAAATTCTTAGTTTAGTTTAAATCTTAAATTAAATTAAATGTTAAATGGGAGGTGTAAAGCAGGCATTAAGCAATTAAAATTACACGAAAGTCTTCTTTTAAATTGTTTTGCACAGATTAAAACTGTTTTTGATAAAATAAATTAACATAAAATAATCGCATAACGTAATAATTTATTAGGTAGGTACTCTTATTGTCCCGGGGACATGCCATAAAATGGTTTTTTATTTTTTTTCTCGAAAACAAAGCAAGATATAAAAAAAATTAAGGAAACAAAATAGTTGTTTTTGTAGTAACCTAATTCGAAAAAAATACATAATTTTAAAAAAAGTCAGTGGCGCGTAATTTTTTTGTCAAAAACTTAGACTGTATTCCGGGACGCCACTGGACTTAATAATTTTAATCTAATTGAGGAAAAATTATCCTCCTGTTATTACAAACAGAAATGCCAAATTTCAACAAAATCGAATAAAGTATTGAGATATTTACGAACATCTGATTTTTATTTAAAAGTTTGACACCCTGTATCGTAAAAACTATGCATTTTCGGACCCAGATTATTATGAACTTTTCTTCTTAAAATCACTTAAAGAAGCACCCCTTGGAGCTTGGCCACATACTTAAATAACACCCTGTATTTAATGATTCGTCAACCAAAATGCCCTAGGGGGTGGAAAAGGGGTATAAAAGTTTATATTGAAAATTTACCCCCTCCATTTCTACCCCCTAGGGGCAAAATATCCCATACTATTAATACACGTACTTGCTTATTTTAATAGAGTATGCATAGCTCCAATTTTCAGCAATATAGCTTAAAATTATAGAAAGTTATATACAACGAATAATGAATAGGCGGTGAATTTTTTTTTCGGTATTGACTGGCGTTGGATTGTTCCGGTTAATTCCGGTTTGTTGGGAATTGGGACTCACAATTTATACATCTATTAATATTTTCTTAAAATCATTGTAATTTTCTTTCGGTTTTAAGGTCAAACTCTTCAAAAAGTTTTAAAATAAAAAATATTGCTTCCTAGCACTATACCATAAATCTTCTGCTATTTATGTAGGAGACACATAAACAAGTTCTAAAAATTAAAAACTTTAATGCCAGATAATTAAAATAATTTTATAGTTGCCAATAAAACTTTTCCTAAGTAACATTTAAAACATGTTATTACAGTTGCAACTGTAACTATGGTTTGGTAACGAATTATAACTATAATGGATTGATATGAAGATGTATCAGATTAAATATAATTATATTATAGTTTCACATAAAATATACAACTTTCATTGCGTAGATACTTATTCAATAAAGATATCTACCTGTGGGTCGTAGAGGGATTTTAATTAGGATTGGACAACTTTGATTGTAGCAAATTTATTTCTGCCACAGTTATATGTCACAGTAAAACTGTCCGGTTAGTTAACTATTGATCAAATTTATCTGAAAAACTTCTCATTCTTTAGTTTTTAAATTCTTAACAGTAGGTGCAATAAATGGAAAAATTTTGCTTGTTCTTTAGTATCAGGTGTACCGTTTATTTAAAAACCACTTTTTTACTTGGTATTACATGCAAATAACCTATTTTATTACATGTCTCTACACCATTAAAATTGCGCGATCCACCAGAGTGCAGGGAAGCTCATGGTTTTGAATTAACACACATTTCCTTTTTAAAAATCCTCCAAATTTATACTTATTTTTAAAACTAAGAATTATCTTAATTAACTTTTTCTTAAAACAAAGCGTTTCGACAGAAGACAGCGACATTTGACATTAACAGCTGATCTGGTTTCGTCGTTAAAGTTCCCAGGTCAGCAGTTGGCCGTAGCAAGCTCACGAGTCAAGTTAGTGTGTGTTTTAATAGTATATTAAAGTATAAGTGGATATTAAGGTCTTTAAAACACGCGCGATTTTGCAAGCACGACGGCGCAGCCGGAGTGCTTGAAATAGAGCAAGTGTTTTAAAGACCAGTTATCAACGAATACTTTACATTATTTTTTTTTATTGGTACACTTATTGGTATTTATATTACAAAAAATGGAAATAATAACTTAGTAAGTAAGTGAAATGGTCGAATTCGTGATGTGATATACCTGTCGTTGTCATGAAAATAAGAACAAAAAATAACTTTCAATCTGTCACATAAGATTCATTGTTGTCACCGTTGACATTGGTTGTGTATTGCTTAAAAAAATATTTTATTTTACGTTAAAAGGTAATTCTGTAAAATCAATAATTAAAAAGTTGACATATTTTGACTTCACGTTTCACGGGTTGTTGATGTTGCCATGGTAACTTTAAAACACGCGCGTTTTTGAAAGTGGAATTTAAACACGCTGAGGCGTACTTTAAATAAGTGAAATATGGTATCAATTAAAAAAAAACATTTTACTTTTGGGTTTTATATAGTTCAGAAACAGATTTTCTTGGTGTTTAGTATTTAAGGTTAATGGTGAGTACTAACACCATTTTGGTTAACTCATCTAGTATCAATAATATTTTTGAGTTTAGATGATTATGGATCATGATTATTGTGTGCTCAATGGTCCAGTTAAATATTGTTGAAGAAAATAATGTTATTTACAACAATTTTTTTAATTTATTAATGACACGTTTCCCCATCATCCGAATTATTGATTTCCATAAATATTTTTTGGTTTGTACTATATTCTTTACTTTACTTTAGTCAACTTAGAATCAGAAAGCTGTAATGTTTTTACTAATAAATTAAGTATATTGTACTTCATTTATAAAACTGTTTGTAGAAGAATAAGTTACCGTAAAGAGTTTGCTACAGCCCAGCTTCATGAAAATAATAGGTTTACTGGAAGCCTTAACACAATAATAAAGCTTTAAAAGAGCTTAGGCTTCTTCACATACAGAAATGATAACAGGTATGCACTCATGAAAATACCATGCATAAAAGACCAGAGGCGAAGATTTCTTTCTGCGTACATGGAAAATGAAGAGCTAGGAGCAAAGAAAAAGCCATAATATTCTATGTTTTCTTCGAAGAGACATGGATTTTCTCAAACGTCATACCTAAAAAAATTTTGTTTTTTGTTTTTTAGTATACTTGTTGTATCTATCCTCCAGTAGGTTACTCCGAATTTCAAGTATACACTTCTTCATTTCTTTTTTGTTGTTTTAGTTAAGTTGCCTTCCCAATATGCATGGCAGCGCAAGTATCAAATCAATAAAGTGCCTAGTTAAACCATAGACCACATTTACTTATCGTAATATACAGGATGTCTCATAACTAAGGGACAAGTACAGCAACAGGAGACTTAAAAATATGTCATTTATGCTTAAGAATACACGGTGTTTTTTTCAATATTTTTTGCCATCTAGCATTTAAAACAATGATCTCGAAAACGAATTGAAATATGGAGAATACTGAAGAACTTTTTTACATATAAAAGATCCCTCTTCCATAATTTGATGTAAAGCGGTCAGAAATGCGAAAAACAAAAAATATATGGGAGAATTTATCAAAGTAACTAGCGTTCATTAGGAGGTATCTTAAAACTCATTATAGAATCCTTCTTCTGGCCCTGAAAAAGATAAATACACCAAATTTGACCAATATCTTTCTTCTTTTCCTTTAATTTTATAATGTTTTCACATACTTATTTTGGTAGGTACGGGTCTGTCAATATTTTATTCTATAACTAATAAAATTAGTACCTATGCTAAATACTAAGTCTCACTTACAAAATTCGAAAGATAGCGAAGGCGAGGGTAAAAGAACTTAGTCCGGTTCTGTTTCTGTAGCCAACCGCTCAAAGTAAAATATACCAGACTCCAACAGGGTGCCATAAAAGACAAGCGATGCTGCGAGTTCTTAGATTAATTTGACTTATAGCAGCACAATTTATTATTTAAAAGTCGCATTGCCTAATATTTTATTTACCGTCTCGTTACGCGCAATAATTCATTAGATCATAATTTATGTTAAAACCGGCATTGTTAAAATACAATTATAATTATTACTGTTGTTTAATATAATAAACCGAAATTTCAATTTACATGCCCATTAGCTGTTTACCGACGTACGTTCCAATTATTTTCATCAATAGTGTGAAAAATTGATTTGATGTAAATAAATTAGTTTGCCCATTAATTCCAAGAGATATGTAAAATATATATTTTTAAATAGTCACAAAGAGAGCTGACGAAAATAGGTAGATTCTATAATATTATTAAATACCTATTTTTTTTTTTTCCTTACAGAATTATTGTATCCTTTACCTGAGCCCATTGTTGTACAAATTATGTACAAATGCATTGATTAAAAAAAAGTATGATGTTTTTTCTTTTATTATTTAATTTTTAATAAAATGTTGTAAAAAGTAACTTAATAAAATAAATAATTAATTATAGCTAATCATTATTCATTCATTAATAGAAGCTAAAGTATATGTCTATACAATTTAGGTATTTTACTTAATTTAAAACTGTGTTAAAATCGGTATTTATATTAATCTAACCTAATTTGATTGGTGATTTACGTTGAGTTACGGCATCAGTGGTTCCGTGGTTAAGGCGGCAGTCGCTGAAAACTTTAGGACGAGAGTTTGTGGGTTCGTATCCCACTGCAGGCAAAATGGTTCGAGCCGGGTGGATTTTAGTGGTATAAGTTTTTACGAGGATCCAGCGTCGAGCAAAAATTAGGGAAGAATAAAAAATGTATCATACCACAAACCCACCCCATTCATGCCGGTAACCAGGCCGGATGAGATCGGATATCTCGTGGGGTGCGGGGGAAGGAACACACTCCCCAATCGTAGGTCATAGAAAGCGCGAAACCAAAGGTTAATAGCTCTTGGGGGGTGCTTCTAATGACTGAAGATCGTGGTTCGGAGCCCACGTTAAACCGTAGGTTCCCTCGGGAATGGCCCTGGCAGCGAACGAAAAGGAAAAAATTCGAAAATAACAGCAATCACGTTGAGTAGTTATCATTTTTAAAATTTGATGGTATAGGCATAACGGACTTTGAACTTTTAAAATATTATATTTTCATGGTTGAATCACTTTCGGTTCTACCGAAAGTTATGACAAACTTTGGTATTTTAAATGGAATAGGTTCCTACCCTATATACCATGCGATAAGAAAAATAATTACATAAATTGCTGAAATTGGCCACCGCCATGCTCCAAGCATAAATTCACACTTCTCTTTATATTTTCGAAAGTGTTGACCAGCATCTCTGTAGAAATGTTACCCCATTCTTGGATAATCCTTTCTTGTAATTGTTCTAAATTTGCAACTGGTGTTTTAAAAATAGCGTTCTTTAAATGAGGAAAAACGAAGTAATCCATAACCGTTAAACAAGGTGATCTAGGTGGGAATTTAATGTCTGATCGAAAACTGATCAATCTGTCGTCGAAAAAATTGCGTAAGTATAGTTAATAGTTTTGACGGCTGTATAGTATGGGTGGTTGCACCGTCCTGTTGAAAATATCCAAAACGTAGTTCGTCGTCAAGTAATTGTTCCACAAATGGATTAAAAATATTGCCTCTATACCGCTGTGCTGTAACTGTGTCATGGAGAAAAATAGGACTAACAATTCTTCTTCGGGAAACAGCTAACCAGACACCAATTTTTTGAGGGTGCAATGTGGACGCTACAAAAAAATGGGGATTTCACTACTCCACATGCGTGTATTCTGAGAATTCACATAACCGGAGAGGTGGAACCAGGCTTCATCCGAAAAAAATGGTAAGGTCTAATAAATCATTTCTTTCCAATAAATTTTGGGTAAACCATTGAGAGTAATTCCTGCGTCTTTCAAAATCTGCGGCTTGTATTTCATGGAAAACTTGCACTTTATAAGGAAATAAATGTAGCTGCTTCTTAAGAATAGTCCTGCATGTTCCATAAGATCTTTCCACTTCTTGGGACAGGCGTCTTACTGACACCCAACAGGTATTAAGCTCTACGGCTAAGCATTACGTCCTTAGATGCAGGGCTCTCTTTGATGCAAATAATTTTTGCTCGCACGGTATATATATTTTTTTGGATACCTTATTAAAACTACTTCTGTTAATAATAATCTATACCTAGCTCTAACCGTTTTTCTATCTAAATGTCTAATATGTTACTATGCATATTTATAGTAGTTTTGGAATTACGAGCAATTTAAAAAAAAATCTTAAAATCTGTGTTTGTTCATAAGATATTATTTTTTGTAAGGTAGCCTGAGTGCGATTTTTTACAAATAATAAAAGTAATTCTAAAAAGGTTAACTAAAATATGACAACAGGACTAAGGTAAGTGTCAACTTAAGAGTTTTAGTCACAGCCTACTTAATCATCAATTGGTGGTATATTTTAATGTTTCCTAAATCATTCCAATGTAACTATTTGATTACCAAACAAATATTGACGCATTAACGCATGCATGTAATTTAGTATAATATAGGTAACAGTTTGGAATTATGTAAATTAAAATATTTTATTTGAAATATAATCAAAACTAAAATCTATTAACCAATAAATTTGTATAGATTTATTAATGTAATAACGTTAGGTATAACAATACAGCTTTTATTGTTAGCGGTTGGTGTAAAATTGGGATGTTTGTTTAAAAAAAAGTTTGTTTCATATTAATATAATTTATGGAGAGCTGTTAACGAGGGAATGAAAGCAGTCAATACACTGCGGGATCACCCTGGCTTGAGAGGAGCTGCGTCTATAGCTATCTATATAGACACTCAAGCAACCATAAAGGCAATTTGTTTCAGCAGTACTAACTCAAAATTACTAAGGCGCTGTCGCAACAATCTTTGAACACTTGGTGCTCAACATCGAATCACCTTGTGTTGAGTATCTAACATTTACAACAATCCGGAAGACCTTAATATTGAAATTTCAAACATCAAAAAAGATTTAAAACAAAATGGTTTCCCTGAAACTTTTATAATTAATACCATCTCAAAACTTAAAAATCGCGAAGTGAAAACTAATACACAAACGAAAGAGGACCAAGCATTAATTACAATACTATAATATATCAAGGGGATTTCTGAAAAGATTAGAAGGATAACCAAAAACTATAATATCAAAACAGCCCTCAAATCTGAAAATACGCTTAGAAGCTTTCTTACAAAAGTAAAACCTCCCCGTAATGAAAACACAAAAAATTGTATCTATCAAATCCCTTGCAAGTGTGGCGAATCGTACATTGGAGAAACAAAAATACCTCTTCCCATACGAGTTAAAGAACATCTGAAACATACTCAATGAGGTGAAACTTCCAGATCAGATGTAGCGGAACATGTATGGACCAATCAACATAATATACATTATACAGTGGTCAGAAGCCAAGGTTTTGGACACGAAACAGCACACAAAACGAAAATTTAAAGAAGCAGCTTTCGTGAATCAAAATACCCATATATTTAGTAAACTAAGTATAGATATCCCCAATATCTGGAAGATTCTTCTAGTCCAAAACCAATAGCTCAAACTTTACACTCCAATAAGCACTTAGACGGAGTCATCAAGCTTCATAGCACATGGATAGTATTTAAGACAGTAGCCTTAGAATTATAATTTAGTTTACACTTTAAAACGGTTAGACATACTAACTAACCGAAAAGTTGTGTTAGGCAATAAAATAAAGACAATGGAAGCCCGACAAGGTAATTTTTTTGATAACAAATATATCTTAAGATATATTTGATAGGTTTAGAGGGTTTCGAGTAAATGGTACAAATGCATGTCGCAAGTAGAAACGGTGGTAGACTCTTAATCAAGAACTAGATATTTGAATAACAATGTTTGTGATGAAAATGCACTATGGTAATATAGGCAGGCACGTTCTAAACGTCTAACGCAATGATTAATTCATGGTTGTTTAGTTATGAATTTAACCGCGCATTAACATTAATTGGGGAATTGAGTGGATCAAAAGTATTATGGTACACATCATAAAGTTTTACATATTCATAATTATGATATAAATCTCTCACTATTGTTACAATAACTGCTGTTACAATACCTATTATTATGTGTACGATAATAAACATAAAACTTTATTAATTTAGTGACCCTTTAACAATTTACTGTAATATTTCGGTAAAATAATTTTAACCGATATAATATAGTAAAAAACGTATTTGACAAATAATAGTATATTATTTTATTAGGGATAAAAGAGATACTTTTATGATTAGTCTGCAAGTTTGCCGGAATCACTTCGTTCGTCTTGCAATTACAGATAAGTTATGGGAAGTTGCTTTTACTCCGAATAAACATACTATTTTTTCTTCAAATGTCGTTTAAACATGACAACATAAAGATAGAAAATTATATATTTATTCTGCCCTCATAAAGAAGAACGCGTTATGTTACGGTAACCACAAAATGAGAAATAGAAGGTTAAAGTTTATTGATTAGCCTTTGAGTTGTATGTATCTAATGAAATATTTTTATCTACATTACTTTTCCATGATGTTGTAGTTTATTACTGATCAAGTTAATTTAAAAAAAATACAATCCTAAGCTATAAGAAATGACATACCGCAAATATTCCTATTATTTGCTATTCATATCCTAACAAAAAACGCGGCAACTTTTAATTTCTTAACATACCGCGTTTATCAATAGAATAACGCGTACCTACTTAAATGAACATAGTAATAATCGCGGTATATATGTCGTAGGCTAATGGAAGTTTTAGGCAAATGGCATTTGTCTAGGCAAATGCTATATGCATTCCGTCTAAAAGGCATATCGGCAACCGGTTTGTTCGTTGTTAGCTGAGCATTTTTTTTTAAATCCAATTTATTTCATAATATTTCATAAAATGATAATTAAATTTTAAAAAAATGCTCTGGGTAACAACGAACAAACCGGTTTGCCGATATACCTTTTGATATAGCATTTGCCTAGACAAATGCTATTTGCCTAAAACTACCATTAGCCTACGACATATACCTACACTATTAAAATACGTTTAATTTAAATGTAAGTTTTATACATTAGTAATTTAAACCAATGAAAAATACTATGAACTAAGAGATTTTCTAGATCACCTCAATAGCTTAGCACCAACAATCAAATTTACCATGGAGAAAGAAGAAAACAACCAATTACCATTTCTAGATGTCAACGTGAAAAAAAATGGCAACATCATCCTAACTTCAGTATACAGAAAACCTCATAAAGGTACAGGTACAATTTTACATCAAATCACTCAAACAACACGAAACATGGCATAGTTAAAACCCTCGTGGATAGAGCAATTACAATCTGTAATTCGGAAGAAGCACTTAAAAAGGAAGCTCACCATATCAAGACCGACCTCAACAAAAATGGCTACCCCACAAGATTAGTTGACACAATATTGGAAAATCGTAAGAATCGACCCAACGCGCAAGAAACAGACAGAGAGGGACAACCAACACTCAATATTCCGTATGTCAAGGGAGTATCTAAGAAAATAAGAAGACTAGGACAATGGCATAACATCAACACCGTATTCAACTCGAGGGACACCCTAAGAAGCCACCTGACGAAGACAAAGCCTATAAGTCAAAAAGATAGGAAAAACTGCGTCTACCAGATTCCCTGCGAGTGCGGCCAATCTTATATAGGTGAGACATTAAGACCACTCGAGACAAGGATTAAAGAACGCAGAAACGTAGAACGGATAAACCTTTCCTAACAAGACTGGAGCGTACAATAAGTCAGAAGGCTGCAGTGTAAGAAGCTTGGGCCACACGTCGAACCCGACCCCCGCCTTTAACCAACCAACCAACCATATGATGTAAAGATCTATGGTTTAGTTAAAAGCTATCAAAATTCTAAATATTTAGCTGTATCTGTTTTAAAGCTACTGACCTTTCTTCTCGGTATGTTTTTACATAAGAAATTTTGTAATTCATATCTCAAAAACAGTTAGTAGTTATTATTAACAAAACTTACTACGGTTTTATTAAGGTAAACAAAAAAACTAAACTATATAGGGTATTCTATTTGAAATATTAAAGTTGGCCATAACTTTAACTTTCGGTGTAACCAAAAGTGATTTAAATGCCAAAATATAATATTTTTAAAGTTTAAAGTCAATTATGCCTGCTATCAAATTGTAAAAATGATAACTTTACTCGTTTCCGAGATCTTCTAATAGGCCACTGAATGTGAATCGCCCTGTATATATCTATATATTGTATATCATTCCTGTTAAAAATATATAGTTATTGTTCTCATAAAATTAATTTTATTTACATTTCTATTTTATAAAAAAAAAACAATCAAAACACAATACATTTTAGTTTAGTAATGTCCATTAATTCAGCAAAAAATAAATGATAAATCTTTATGCTGATTTACTGCAAAATTGACCAAAATAATGTTGTTTAAATACCTAATTGATTTATTATTTTATTGTTTAATGTTTCGTTAGAAATAGCAAGTGAACAAAATACAAATATGTTGGTTGGCTAGCATTATTTAAGTCATAACATTTCAGTAGATTAATTCTGTTTCAAATATATCACAAAAGAATAAAATTATATGGATACCTCAGGGATCTGCATTCAGTGCTATTCCGTTTTGCATTATTAATTCAATCCAATCAAGTAGTTACTAAAGTATAAATTATTGATTTTTTCATAAAGAAAGTATTGTTACCATTAAAATTAGTTCTTGTCCTATATTTAAAAAGAAGTATTGTTGGTGTGCTAGTCCAACATACATGGACCCTCAAAAAATAATTTTAAAGGAAGTAAAATTTACATGCAATTTCCCACGGCCAGTCTAGCGGGAACCATTCGGTAGATGTGACGATCTTCTAGACCAAACTCAAAAACTGTACTATAGCGGGTCATATTGGTTAAAACTTAAAAATAAATGGGAAAGAAAAACTAAAAGTCTTCCTCCACAAAATTTAATAGAATAAAATTCTTCACGAGTCTTGTGGAGGAAGACTTTTAGTTTTTCTTTCTTTCCCATACTTTCAACTCCATGCACTTTAAGCATGAACTATTTCTTTCAAATTAAGAATAAATAATATTCCGCACACTTATGTCAAAATTTCTAAAGACATGAAAGGAAAAAGTGTTTCAATATTATAGATTTCATTAATAATTATTGCATACATAACAATTTAGTGTTATAATAAAGCAACATCAAACTTTTATATAGAATACTGTTTCAATCAAGAATCGCTCGAGAAAAATAAATTTGTTTTCTTACTCGTCGAATACAAACTTTTAAAACAAAATAGACAAACGACAAAGCATGACAGAAACTGTTTTATAAGATGTTGAAAATGTCATGCACCAATTTTTCCGCAGTAGATAGATCTTAAAACTCCTGTTGTACATTTTGTACTAGTTGTGGAGAAATTTCTCGTATTACTCTTCGAATGGACTCCTTAAGCCTATCTATTGGGTTGTAGTTAAATTTATTAACTAAATTTTTGAACTAGTCCCACAAAAACAGAAAATTGTGGGTGCTTAAGACCACACGACAGAAGTGAAAACTTCAACAAGGTGAAATTAATAATATCGAATAAATATATTTCCTAAAATTGAACAACCCTTGAAAAAAATGCCAGAACATACCTGAGACGCAACAAGTGTCTATCTTGTGATCTTAAACACACAAACAACGCACACTGTTTCCACGTCGATACTGAATGCGACTGATGCGGCATGCTCTTTCATATAACGTTCATTCGGGTCAGTTCGGATTGAATATAGGAGTCGAATTCGAGCGTAACACAGCCGAGCGTTACGCGTGACGTGACGGCTCAGTTTAATTTAGTGTCCACAAAAAGTGCTAAACGCTAAACGAAGTTTTCACTTCAATAAGTCCAGTATTAAGATTGGTGATCTGGGTGACCACTGTACCCCCGTCTATCTATCAACCACCACGGAAAAATTGTATTTAAGTTATCCCTTCCATGAGCAGCATAATGCGGGGAGCACCATCCTGTTAAAACCATAAGGTTAAACTTGGTAAATCAAGATCATTATCATCTAGAAATAGAGTGGCAAGAGCTGGAACCAGATCATTTCGAAGTAAATTTACATATCTTTCCCCAATGAGACTCTCATCAAAGAAAAATGACCCGATTATTCAATTGTCAATAATGCCCGCCCAGGCATTAACGTTTTTATTATATTGGGTGAGATCTTCTATAAATCGTTGGGGATTTTCCTGTGTGTAGTTTTGTCTATTAACCTGACCATTTAAAGAAAATGTAGCTTCATCTGAATAACTAATTCATTTGGAGAATTCGTACGTGATTATCTTATAGCTCAACCATTATTTCACATATTCAATAACTCTTGTACAGGGTTAGGTTACAAGTGAGTGGGTTATAGCTAACCCTCCACTGCGACCATGCGATCTATTGTGGCTCACACCTTGTTAATATTGGGAGAGACATTTTTCATGTCATCCGGCAGCAGAGTCACCTCGCCGAATAGGGCGAATCTGATTTTTCTCGCTGCGGGGCAAGCGCACATTACGTGTTCGGCTGTTTCTGCATTTTCCATGCAAAGCCGGCATTCATCAGTAGGGGCTAATCCAATTTTATACATATAGTGTCGCAATCTGCAGTGGCCGGTGTACAATCCCACTAGTACTTTAAGTTATGACCTGTTGAGCACTAGTAGTTTGTCAGTTAGTTGTTGGTTTTTATGGTTGTTTATAAATGCTTTTGAGTGTGTTAGACCTGGTAAATTTAACCAGTGTCTTTCCCATTTGCTTTTTGCTTCAGCTAGTATTATTTTCCTGGCCGCAGCATGAGATATACTTATTACCGGCTCGGGTCCTGTGAATTTTAGTGCTGCACCTCTCTTAGATAGCTTATCGGCAGCCTCATTAAACTTCCAGGCCCATGTCTCCTGGTATCCATAAAAGGGTTATCTTGTTGTGCAGACTTAGTTCGGATAGTGTTTCCTGACAGCCCCACACCGCTTTTGAGGTACACCATCTCGATTCAACAGCTTTTAATGCAGCTTGACTGTCAGAGAATATCTTGATTGATCCATGTGCACACCGTCGACCTATCACACCTTGCACACATTTCAATTGCATAAACCTCTGCTTCAAATATGGTTGTCATAGTTCCCAGGCTGATAGTTAATTCTATTTTTGGGTTTTTGCCATATATTCCGGCTTCAATATATTCTTTGGTTTTGGAGGCATCTGTAAATATTTAACTCATGTACAAATAATACTAGTTTGTACGGATGAAACTTCTCTTTTTATTTAATTTAGATACGATGGTTTGGGTCACGCCCAAGTTGTGTGCTTGAGCTATGAGAATCTTCCTGTAGGGGAAAATAATATGTTTATTTTTTGCTCTTTGCTCCTCAGGTATACACTATTTTTAACAGTTCTAGAAGTTATCCACCTAGACACTGTCGATTGGTTAATTAGCAGGCCATTTGGGTATTTTTCATTGAACAGAATATCACGGACTTCACTATGACGTCTATTTTTATCTCCACAACGCAACATACCAAAATTTCTTTCGTCCGCTCATCTTCAGCGATACACATTTTGGATGTAATATCAGTAAAACAAAATTTAAATGTAATTAACATTTGCTGACCTTTTTATTAGTGTGATTGTAGCAAACTATTTGTATTGTATTTTTTTATTTTTTGTTTTTTAGTTAGTTATTTAGTATTTTTGTAGTAAACTATTTGTGTTGTATTTTATTCTTATTTCTTATATTATTTTAGGCATGAAGATTTTTAGTAAGAGGGCGGGTGGAGGAGAGAGCGCTCCATGGAGCTGAAGACTACAGTGGAAGAAGAACATCTTTGGCCTTTTAGCATTTAGTTTATTACTTAGTCTCATACGTTAATAGCAAATTGTCATTGTCAATGCCTTAAAGATTGTGACAGGAGTTCAGAACGTTGCTAAGTCAAGAAACATATCAATGGTTTATACCAGCGTTAAAGTGTTAATATTTGGTAAACGGTATAAGATACGCATGATTTATGAAAAATGTCTAGAATTGATTGTGGAATGCAAAAATTTAAAAATATATAATAATATATTTCAAATAATATCTTTTTTCTAAAAAAATTGGTTTCAAATAGTAAATTTGACTGGCCCGAGCGAGTCTTGATTAAGTGATTAAGGCTGACCCGTTTTTTTTATAATTCCCACTAATTGTAGAACAGAGACATTGTAAATAAAAAGTTTAATTAGTATATTGTTGTAAAGTTTTCAGAAAGTTGTAATAAGTACCTAAATTTAAAGTCCTTAATTTATTCAAGCAAAGTCAATTGAATATTTAATAGCTTAGAAATACGATATTTTTCGAAACAATTTTGCTAAGTAAAGTAAGGTAGGTATAAGGTAAAGTATACTCATTTAACCGAAGTTTAGTATTTACCAAAGTTTCGTGGCAATATTTTAAGAGTTTCACTTTAGTAATAAACATTTTATCCTTAATTATGAATAATACGCCTTCTACAAACTTAACACCAGTAAAGAAAATTAATTATTTAGACGGCGGGAGTTTATTTATTTCACTTAAAATTAATAGAGCACGCAAATTTATAAAAGTGTTTCAAAGTTGAAAAAGATTAAACTGCGCAGTGATGAAATTGTGGTGTTATATAACTGAGAATAATAATTGAATGCTCCAATTCAAACATATTTTCTTGTATGTTGGAGATTTACAATCAAAGCAGTAACTGGTCCGATATACAAAGTGTCAGAATAGTACATTCTGTAACGAGGTTGGAATGAAAATTCGATCCGAGTTTCCGAACGCGAGCGTAACGAGCGGGAGGAACCACGAGTATCGAATTTTCATTCTAACCGAGTAGCAGACTATATTTTCTCCACGACCATCCAGTTCCATATTTGATTCATCCGATTTTTTACTCATTTTTTGACTTGCAGTTTGCACTAAAATTTGTTTGAAAATAATTATTACAACGCGGCCATTTTTATCTGACACTGAAAGTTTCGAAATTCATGGCAACCTATGTCGTTTATATCAATTACAGAATATTCATTCTGTACCTTGTTATGGAATGAAAATACACGCAAAAATTACCTAAAAAAATATAGCTCGGAAGTCACTCGCGCACATACTAAAAAATAGGGGGGGTTAGCGAGTACTTGACCCCCTCTATTTTGAATATTTGATAAATGTTTTTTATTTTGTTTATCTAAAAATATGTCTTTATGGTGAAACAATACATGTACCAAATTTAAAATTAATATCTTATTATTAAATACCAGAATTATTCAAAAAACTTAGTTTTTAATTTCAAATTTTGATTATATTATACTAGCGTGTACCCGGCATGCGTTGCAACCCGCTGGTATGGCATGCCACTTTCTGAAATCGCACCCGTGCGAAGCACTAGTTATACATAAAAACCTTCCTCTTGAATCACTCTATCTATTAAAAAAAACCGCTTTAAAATCCGTTGCGTAGTTTTAAAGATTTAAGCACACAGACAGCGACAGCGACTTTGTTTTATATACCGGGTGTCCATGAAAGGTGGCTCGCCCCTCTAACTTTTTTGTTTTTCAAGATAATGAAATAAAATTTGGGGGATTTGTATACGACATAAAACTGCATTTTTTGACAGGTGACTCAACATTATGGAATTTCCGGTTTAACCGGAAGTGACATAAACTTTCGATTCTTAAATGGGACACCTGATATATTTTCACTTTTTTTGACTCCATATGACATTCTAAATACAAAGATGTGTCACTTGTCACTTTTTGTCAGCAAGAAAATATTTTTTTTCCAAATTTTTTGTTTTATCTAGAGGGCTATGAATACCTTAAAATCACTTATTTCAGTTCTTTAATCTTGGGAAAAATGCGATTTTACTATTTTTGGTCCAATGCTATGTGCTATGTAAAATTTAATCTTTAAAGTTGTATAACTCAATTTTTTTAAATGGCAACATGGTGGCTCGTCGGGTTAAGAAAAAAGAGGATTTTATTACGTTTATTTTGATACCGTACACTATTCGGTTTTAGAAAAGCTGCCATTAAAAAACTTTAAAAAGTTAACTTAGAACTTTCCTAAAATGAAGCATCTTTTGAGAATAAATTTAGATTTAAATGCATCAAGTAGCCTGTGACCAGCAAAACTGATAAAACAAAATCATGCCTTGAAAAAAATGGAAATGCCAATAGCTTCTGCCAAAGTAAATTAGTTTGTTGTTTAAAAAGCATGGAAAATAATAGTTTTACAAATGAGTTATACAACTTTTAAGATTAAATTTTACATAGCACATAGGATTGGACCAAAAATAGTAAAATCGTATCTTTTCCAAGATTAAAGAACTGAAATAAGTGATTTTAAGGTATTCATAGCCCTCTAGATAAAACAAAAAATTTGGAAAAAAAATATTTTCTTGGTGACAAAAAGTGGCAAGTGACACATCGTTGTATATAGAATGTCATATGGAGTCAAAAAAAGGAAAAATATACCAGGTGTCCCATTTAAAAATCGAAAGTTTATGTCACTTCCGATTAAACCGAAAGTTCCATAATGTTGAGTCACCTGTCAAAAAATGCAGTTTTATGTCTTATACAACTCGTCCAAATTTTATTCCATTATCTTGAAAAACAAAAAAGTTAGAGGGGCGAGCCACCTTCCGTGAACACCCGGTATGTTAAGAAGCAGAATATTAAGATTATGTATATCGAACATGAGGGTCAAAAATAAAAAATGGCATTATAAAAGTCATATTATTTTTGTTCAAGAAATATATGGTTAATGAATTTTACCTCCTTTTTCCGGACACCCTGTTATATTATCTATATATTATGTAAAAATGAATGTCTGTCTGTCTGTATGTCCCGTATGCGTTCCTATACCATTTATCCGATTACGATGAAAATTTGGTGAGTTGTTGTGTGAAGGCCGAGGAAGGTCTCGGCGCAACGCATGCCGGGTATTTTAGTAAGTAGCGTAGCAACGCGCGCAGGATATAGCTAGTGTGTATATAAATAAAGGCTGGGGATGTCTTGCCTACAATAGTTTTAGCTGGTAGACAGCAATGTTAAAAGAAAAGTGAAAACAAAATTCTATTTCTTTAGTGGCTGTAAGCTGAGAGATTTTTTCGGTTTCAGGCTTACATTTGTTATATAGTTTTAACTGGACATACCCAAGAGCCCAGTATAGTGGTTATTTACTGATGTATAGGTTTGACTTGAATTTTAAGCAAATAGTTATATAAATATAATTTTAAAGATTATAGAAATGTTTGAGATATTATAATAATATAAATATTTCATAAAAAATATAACCAAGACATACGTTAAAAAAAATCTATTGGGTCGTTGCCAACGATAATCTGTCGAAGCAAAATGCAACTACCTAATTTCTAATTAATAACCCAAAAAGCATTCTTGCCAGTAAAATTTTATATGTAGGTACTTATGTAAAAATAATTTTGCAAAATTTTTTTAAATATAAGCAATTTACTGAATGCTTACCAGTTTATTTAAATTGTTAATTCAAGAATATATTTTCCGGTGAGACACTTCTAGAAATTTTCAGTTAAAAAAATCTTCAATAGAAACGTTACCTGTCAAAAGATTTCATGTTCCACAACATATATTTTCGTAAAACTGTGAAGACACAGAAGTTACAGCTATGCAATCTAAGACCGGGTTCCCATATTCTCTAAGAGGTGATTCGTTGACAAGCAAGTGGCGGCCTAATAAACTAATCACGTTACACTGACACTGTCAAATTTACACTCATGGGTAGTCGGTTCAAATTCAACCAAATATAAAACAACTGTTACCCAATAAAATTATTTCGACTGCTTCGTTGGGCTAATGCTCCATTTACCTGAAATTAAAAAAAAAAACTGTATTATTTATTTATAAACTAGCGTGTACCCGGCATGCATTGCAACCCGCTGATAAATAAAAACCCGATATATTAGTACCCGGCATGCCACTTTCTGAAATTGCACCCGTGCAAAGCCGGGGGTCGCTAATTATACATAAAAACCTTCCTCTTGAATCACTCTATCCATTAAAAAAAACCGCTTCAAAATCCGTTGCGTAGTTTTAAATATTTAAGCACATATCACTGAAAAAAAAGTCTGTTTTATCCCAAATAAATGATGTATTTGCTTTCTTTTTGTAAGTCACAAATAATCTTTATTTAGCTCAAACAAATATTGTTTGCAACAAATAAATTGAATTATTTGACTTTTATTTCATATTTGTTTGGTTTTTGTTTATTTATGTGAAATAAAACTTATTCGCGCCAAACAAAAAATTGTTTGCTACTCCTCTGCCTTTAAACGTCTACATTTCAAACAAAATATTATTTGCTGCAAATAACTTTTTATTTCGCCACTGCTTTTTGAGATCTAGGCAGGTACCAGGTAGAGACTGGATAGTCGTTTAGTGAGCGTCTTTCGACAAGGTGATATATAATTTTGTGTGGCAATACACGTTCGCGATTGGCTAGTTGGCCATAACATGGGACATCTGTGGCCCTCCTTCGAAGGTAAGATTTTAATTTTAATGTTTATTACTTAAAAAATACAGATAAAACATATTATACAAAATAATAATTACTAAATCATGCATGCCATGGAGAAATGCCCATTTAAAAACGTTTCAATTATTTTTGTATATAATAGAAAAAGTTAACAAATTTGTCTTTGCCATATTATTATATTATTTTATAAACATGCATATCGTTATTGTTTTGATTTCTGTTTTCAATATAATTATTAATATTCATATATCAAGATGGCCGCGAAAGCGTCTCTTGCAGCCCCTTTGTGTAAAATTATTCATTTGCCTTAAATATTTATTTGCGTGAAATAAATAAAATTTAAAGCAAATAAATATTTATTTGCTTTAAATAAATAAATATTTTGGGGAAACAATTTTTTATTTATAACTATTTTTGATTGTTTGTGATAAATCTAATTTATTTCTCTCAAACAAGATGTTATTTTACAGGAACATTTAGTTATTGCAGTAAATATGGATGTTTAAGGAGAATAAGGCTCTCGTAGGCGCAGACCGAGTTTAATAACTGTCATGTTAATTACAGTTTTGTTTTCTTTTCTTATATAGTTATGATATTTTTGGTAACAATAAACAGAACATATATAAAAACTGTGGTAGGATTTATTTCTTTTTGCAGCTCCTCTTCTAAATAGTTTGGGAGATTATACCCTATTTTAATTATTTAATTTAAATACCTTATTGTTTATTACAATTATAGTTTTAACCAAAAAATATTTAATAATAATTATATTATATATTATTATGTTCAATAGTTAATAATTATTTATTTATAGGAAACAATAAGTTATTTAAATTAAATGCCAAAAAGCACACATCCTAATTTCGAAATTATTTGAACAGAATAAATATTTTTTTAATAGAAATAAATATAAAGTATAATAAACAATTCGTGATTTGGAATAAATAAATGTGTTGCCGATTTAAATAAATTATTATTTGGACAGAATAAATATTTATTTAATAGAAATAAATATAAAGGATAATAAACAATTCGTGATTTGGAGTAAATAACTGTGTTAGCGATTTAAATAAATGATTATTTGAGCAGAATAAATATTTATTTAATAGAAATAAATACATATTTGTTGGTTACCTATATTGCTTTGTGCTAAATAACGGAATATTTTCCTCTCAAAAGTCAAATAATTTTGGACAAAATTTCAAATAATTATTTGTTCAGGCCATAGGGAACAATTATTTGTTTCGGCGAACTCCATTTTTGTTTAGATCAAATAAATTATTTTTTCAGTGTAGGGATATAGGGACAGACGGGCGATAGCGACTTTGTTTTATACTATTTTACTAGCGTGTACCCGGCATGCGTTGCAACCCGCTGGTATAAATACAAACCCGATATATTAGTACCCGGCATGCCACTTTCTGAAATTGCACCCGTGCGAAGCCGGGGCGGGTCGCTAATTATACATAAAAACCTTCCTCTTGAATCATTCTATCTATTAAAAAAAAACGCTTCAAAATCCGTTGCGTAGTTTTAAAGATTTAAGCACATATAGGAATATAGGGACAGACGGGCGATAGCGACTTAGTTTTATACTATGTTAAGATAATAATAGTATATTAAAGTACACGTTTCATAAGAAGCGGTGTTAGCGCACGCGTCTATTTTAAAAACGAGCCACAAAGTGGCGAGTTTTTTTATTGACACGTGTGCTAAAACGCCTTATGAAACATGTGCTTTATACATTTTTTTTTATTTCACCTTTTATAATCAAGAAAAATACATTTTAAAAAGAAAATAAATCCTTCAAATTTTGTAAATTTTAATATCTAATTTTATGTTGGTAATACTATTTTTTATCATAGTAGCCTCTGGACAACAAAAATTATTTTGCAAACTGTAATTTTTTGATTTATTAACCCATTTTCACCACGAGATTCTAAAGTTATTTTAGCGATATGAGATATGAAATTGGACGGAATACGTTTTGTGATCCTTGTACATTCGGTACATATACAGAGCGTTCGGAAATTCGGAAGATTTTGCTACTTTTTTTCGAATTTCAAAAGACGTGATTTTACGTCACGGCATTGCAATTTAGTATAGGGAAGATGGAAAATTCAAATAAAGTTGAAGTTAAAATCGACATTGGAAGGTAAGTAGATTGAATTTTGGATAGGATTTGACAGAAAATGATAGCTTGAAGCATCTACAAACGATTGATTTATAGATTTATGCAACCAACATACATGACTGTTATCCACACAGAATAAAAAAGTAAGTTATCAAGCTATTTTTCCTCTGCGAAAAATGGGTTTTCTCGTAAATCACAAAGGCCGCGCAAGTCAATGAAATAAAACATTTAAATATTACCAACAACAAATAAAGAAAAAACGCGTATCGAAATAGCTTCATTACGATACGCAAATGCGTATCGTACTGAGCTTATTATGAACATAAAATAGAAAAATTCATTTATCATTTATTAATAAATTAACTTATTTGTATATAAATATACAGTAATGGCAAGCCTGAAATTATTGAACGCTTTTAATGTAAACAAATGAATACAAAATAGACTTGGCGTGAGTTAAAAAGTGATGGATCAATATTTAACCTTGCCCAGTGCCAACTTCTGTTCGAGAACGATTCACATTCCGCTCTCGCTACATTCCCCCGCCACAGCAGCAAATACCTTCGGACTAAAATGTTCACGTAAGCGTACGGTGAAATTATCTGCTAGTATTTTGAAATGGTTTATTCACAAAAACAAAAAAAAAATTATTGTATGGCATGCGATACTGTCCTAAAACCATTTTAAATGTATTAATTGTTGCACATTTAAATTCAATAATTAATTAGTTAATAAATAATGTAATTAAATGCGCGGCTCAATCAAAACGCATGAATGAAGCATGGCAAAGATCGATGTATTTCCGAGATACATTTTCTGTGGACATCACTCAACGGATATGAATAAAATAACGTCATCGCGGCCTCAGACCAATGTCGTGGCGGTCATATCTTTGGTGGCGAATCTCTTACTACTGCGTTGCCATACTGCAGCCTGTTTATAAAGTTTTTGACAAAGATTTAAATCCCTCTCATCATGTTAATACTTTTAACAGCGTAAGTTTGGAAAACAAAGTGAAGGGGCGAAATTTGTATATTGATGTAGGTACTAAACTCACCAATACCTAGGTTTATTTGTTATTGCTTCATCCATCACCAGTTCATTGGATCTATCAACATTAGTTAAATTACGAAACGAATAATGTTATCATTTTTCACCATCTTTAATGTCGTGAAAGTGATATAAATGCAAATATTTATTACACGATCGATGTCAAAAAATGTCCACTTATAATCTCCCTAAAGCATAAATTATTGCCGGAATTTTTTTCGAGGTGCGAAGTTTTTGAAATTTTCTTTAAAAATTCGCCTGAGATAAAATTTCCGGAATTTTAATTCAAGCTCGTGGAAGATTTGGCAAGAAAATTTTATGCGAAAGCTAATTGAAAATAGAAATAAATTGGTGATATGCCGATGTAAGGGACATAATACAACCCTGTGTTGTAAAAAAAACAATAGTGAGCACTATATTTTGGTAAATCATAAACAGTTGTGTTCTAGTAAAACAAGGTTTAAATAATAATCTAAAATAAATTTTTTCGGCTACCGTCCGGGAAGTACCCACTTCCCGGACGCTTTTCCTTTGAGAAAGTAGCATTTCTCCGGCCTAGTCTGGAAAGTACGTGCCTGGTCCGGGAAGTACGTACTTCCCGGACTAAGCCGGGAATAATCACATCAATATTAGCAATTGCTCGAATTTTAATATAAATATTAATATAAATAAGAATTAGAATGTTTCTGTTAGTACCTATCTTCTGTCCGAATTTCAATATTTAATACAAATAAGAATTAAAATGTTCGAAATTTTGTTCTACAAAGAAAATAAAAAAATTTGTCTCATTGATTTGTTATTCTACACGGTTGCCGAAAAAATAGTGTACGCAACACGTCCGAAAACAGTTTTTTTGGACTCGCAGACTTCCAGGACTCGCCTACGGCTCGTCCTACAATTTTGTCGACTCGTCCGAAAAACCAGTATTTTCCGGACTTGTAACGTAAATTACTATTATACTACTAGAAACAAGGAAAAATTATTAAAAACAATAAATAATAACGCACATAAAATGAATGATAAATTTCCGCCTTATAATAACATAATAAAACATAAACGTCACTGTTTCTATTACAGCTGTCAAGCCAGGGAGTTTTCCACTTATTAATGGTATAGGTAGAAGTCGATTCACTCAGTAAACCTGCAAGATGGCCGACATGTCATATGACAAAAGTCATATCCCAGCTAAATAAAATAAATTTTTGCATTTTCAATTACTTTTGTCATATGACATGTCGGCCATCTTGCAGGTTTACTGAGTGAATCGACTTTAGGGAGATTTCGGAAAAAATATTGTGGTTGTTATAGTAACATGTCAAAACGCAAATATCTGACAAGAGACACAAAAGACAAATATAAAATTTTCAGTTATAATCTCCCTAGCAGCAGAATTATTACCGATAATTTTTTTAACGTCACGAATGGTTTTGTTAAATTATCCCGAGTCGAAGACTAGGAAAATTTTCTATTAACAAAAACATGAGTGAGACCGAGAAAAAAATTATCGGGAATTATTTCTACTGCGTGGGAGATTCGGTAAGAAAATTTCATAAATTGAAGTTTCTTTTAATGTTGTTTATTTTTAGCAATAAACCTTAGTAACTAACAAGTAAAATCAACTCCTATTGTAAAAATACAGTGCATCGTATTAAACTAAACTCATCGGAAATATGTTTTTTAAAGTTATATTTGAATTTAAAACTATAAAGACATTGGATTTTGCTGGTTTGTCTCACCTGTCACTTCAAAATGACTTGACATTTGAATTGAAATTAAGTCGTAGTAGTATAGGTACCTAAGAAAAATTATCACTGCAGCGTCCTGGCGCCGATGCTATTTAACATCTATACAAACGACCAGCCAACACCCGCTGACACGACCAACTTTGTATACGCTGACGACCTGGGTGTCGCAGCGCAGGGAAAAACTTTCGAGGAGGTGGAAGCAAAGCTGGAGAGGACTTTAAACACTATGTCAGCGTACTATGATGAGAACTCTCTAAAACCTAACCCCTCCAAAACTCAGATTTGTGCATTCCACCTTTACTCGCAGCAGGCAAAACGGAAACTTAATGTGGTCTGGAATGGGACCACTCTTGAGCACACAGATAAGCCATTATAACTTGGAATGACACTTGACAGATCTCTTATATATAGGCACAAATGTGAAAAGACTCGCCACAAAGTTGCCGCAAGAAACAATATCTTAAGGAAACTGGCAAATAGCAAATGACGCGCCAAACCAACTGTCCTTAGGACCACTGCCCAAGCACTTTGTTTTTCCACAGCTGAATACGCATGCCCCGTCTGGTCCAGATCGACACACCACGCCAGGAAAGTAGACATAAGCCTTAATGAAACCTGTAGACTGGTGACAGGGTGCATGAAGCCCACACCACTGGAAAACCTATACAGAGCCGCAAGTTTCAGCGACCCCAAATCAAGAAGAGCAGCACACGAATATCTCAAAAAATTAAAATAAACCGCCGACGAACGCTACCTCCTGTTTGCGACGTATCCTGGGTCACAAAGATTAAAATCAAGACCCCGTTTTCTCGGGGAGCCGCTGGACGAGCCGCCTGCCAGTTATCCTCTGTCAGAAGACCGGCCGAGTGGCGCCTCGAGCGACTTTAAAACATGGAGAATGCTGAACCGCATCCGAACAGGGGTTGCACCTGTTAAAACCAATCTGATCAAATGGGGCCCTCAACCAAATTACGACAAGTGTGACTGTGGCGCAGTTCAAACCATGGAACATCTCCTGATATGCCTGAACTGTCCCGCACGGTGTTCCCTCGACGACATGTGGCTGGGCAAACCCGAAGCATTTTACGCGGCCCATTACTGGGCCGAGAAACTCATTCCGGACACGAAAAAGTAAAGTAAAGTAATCACTTATTAATTTCATTAGATTAATAGGCTATAGACTATCTGGATAGTCTCCCGTTGCTATAAGCAACGTAAACAAAAAGGAGCCTTCTAATTGGTTGAAAATAAATTTATGAAATTTTCAATAAAACTAGTTAAAAGTTTTACTTATTTTTTTATATGAATATTTCATCTACTGAAAATAAAAGTAAAATTATTCATTTTAAAAGTATCAGCCGACTAAATAAAGAAAATATGATGCTTGACTCCTCGAAAATTTAAAATACTTCAAGACAGTCCTTGTAATACCCGTAAAATTCTCATGCATAATAGAAATTCGTTGGCTCTAGAGAAAGATTTAATGCTACAGAGATTTTATATGTCCAAACTCGTAACTTTAGATTAAAACTACAAAAAAACCTTGTAGCTTTTAAATGATAAAATATATTTTGTCGTTTATTTTTGGTGGGAAAAAAATTGTGACTTTAAGCAATTTGTCAAATCTTTAAAAGATCAATCTTAATTTGTCCCAATGCTTTATGGGAAGTAGAAAGTTATTTGTCGCCTATAGAGTGCTGCTAAAAACCGTTACATGTAATCCGCAAGGAAAAATGTTTGGCGGTCTTGTATCGTCATTTATTAAAGGTTTACCTTCCTAGTCGACAGATAAAAAACGCTTTTTTTTTGAACAAGCATTCTTCCAGACAAAAATTAAAAGCTACCCAACTATAGCATCTTCGGGACTTGTGACTACATACAGACATGACGTCAGTTGTTGTGCAGCGTAACAAAAAAAATCGTAAAACAATTACTTAAGACGTCAGGCTATTATTGACCGTCTAAACTACGTCGTGTAGATGTCAGTGAGCTTCTTTTGGATTATGGTCGCGAATAGGTCTCGTGGTTTATAAATAGTATCCAATTTCACCTAAGAATGCTAAGGTAGTATTTGGGAGGCTAAAAGTAGTCGCACAAACGTCGCGGCCTATTTTTGAAGGTCCTTAAAAGACTACATTTAAAAGTCCTATGTTGACCTAAAGATTGTCATTAACGTATTGGTAGTTTAAGAAACGTAAAAAGAACGTCGGCGACAGATCTATGAAAAATTGGTCCTGAATCATGATCTAAAATTGTATTTTCCGGTCACTTAAATGACTTTTTATTTAACTTAAAATCAAAATAATATATTCCACACACTCGTCGATGATCGATTATAACCTGTCTATTACCAGACAGGACGTGCATAAATGGTCGGCCGGAAATGAAAATATTACTAGAGTATACGAAATTTTTTTTTGACTTTAAGTAATAGTAAGTCAAAATTTTGCACTTTTTATAACCAATGTGCGATTTCACTATATTTATTTTAAATTATTCTCTCTCTATATCTACGTCATTTCTGTTCAACTAACTTTTCCTTTAAACGGGCTTTAAACTCTTTTTGGTAAAAAAGTGACATCCTTACAACCTTTATACTGTTCACCAAATTGGTACAAATTGTGATAATCTCGACGTCAGATCGACGTAAGTTTTTTACGTCAGGTTGAAAAATATATGATCGGTGCGACGTAAAAATGCTTTACTCAGGGGAATAGTTATTCCCAAAAATAAGAATAAACTTCGAATAGATTTTTTATAGGTAGATATCGCAGTACTATTATAAATTATTGGCTTAACGTTTGAAAAATATTAATTTGTGGCGTTACACCAGGAGAATGACGATCAACGAGATGCGGTGGGGAAACATAATCTATCATATTTTTAGTCTTCTAACTTATTACTGTGGATATTGGTGGACAAAGCATTTCCATACCTGTACCAACTTCATATATATGTACAGTGTCACCAGTAAAGTCCGCATCATATGGGATTTTTTTGTTAATAGCTTTATTCAAAATGTGACTTTGGCATCAAGTTCTGCTTTGATCGAGATGAAAATTTAGCAAAAAAATAGTAGTCATGTGATTCGCATTATCTGTCAAATTTTAATTTTTTCCAAAAAATAATCCAAAGTGGGGTTATTTCTGCAAATATCGAAAAAAGTTATTAGAAAAAGTTTTTTTAATTGCAGTTTCTAGCTCACATGCAAATTTCAGCTGCATAAGATAATTTTGATTTTTTACCTACATTTTGTAAATTGCACCACTTTTGCAAAATAAGACTTGACGCAATCTACATAATACTTCTCAGTTTTGACAAGGCTTTATTTCAGATACATTTTCTTTAAAGTAGCGCCATATTAAATATGTGTTTTTCTACAAAATCAAAATTGGGCTATTAAAATTTGGTCGCATGCGATGCAAAGTTTATTTATTTTTGACCCTGTATAAGGTAACTTCATAAAATAAGTATTTTTAAAAACGTAGTTTGTGTCTAAAAGTAATACATGTTAACGTTATTATGACATATATAGCTTAATAATATAGGGGTTTTAAATTAAATTGTTGAAAATAGATAAACTTTACGTTAAATTAAACTATAATTTATTTTCCACTAAATAAACACTTTACACTGATGACAATGTGTTCTTTTTTGTCTTAATATTAAGGTGTATTACTTTCAGACACAAACTACGTTTTCAAAAATACTAATGTTATGAAGTTACCTTATACAGGGTCCAAAACAAATAAACTTTGCATCACATGCGACCAAATTTTAATAGCCCAATATTGATTTTGTAGAAAAACACGCATTTAATATGGCGCTACTTTAAAGAAAATGTTTCTGAAATAAAATATTGTCAAAACTAAGAAGTTTTATGTAGGTTGCGTTGAGTCTTGTTTTGCAAAAGTGGTACAATTTACAAAATATCGGTAAAAAGTAAAAATTATCTGATGCAGCTGAAATTTTGCATGTAAGCTAGAAACTGCATTTCAAAAAACTTTTTCTTATTATCTTTTTTGATATTTTCAGAAATAACCCCACTTTTGAATTATTTTTTGGAAAAAATTAAAATTTGACAGATAATGCGAATCACGTGACTACTATTTTTTTGCTTAATTTTCATCTCGATTGAAGCAGAACTTGATGCCAAAGTCAAATTTTAAATAAAGCTATTAATAAAAAAAATACCATATGATGCGGACTTTACTGGTGACACTGTATACCGTGCGAGCAAAAATTATTTGCATCAAAGAAGGCCTTGCATCTAAGGACGTAATGCTTAGCCGTAGAGCTTATATGATACCTATTGGGTGTCAGTAACTACCTGAATTAACAATCAATCAGTTATTCCGTCATCTTTGACAGTCGTTACAAGTAATCTGATTCATAAATAATTTTTCCAATTTCTTGAATAATTCATACAATGGGCTTTACGGAACAGCACAAAACATTCATTGTTGAAGCGTATTTTTGAAACGGGGGTAAAGTAAATGGTGAGTGGCAACACAATCCGGGTTTGTGCATGGACGATTTTCACGACCATTTTTCTAACGATGCTTTTATTGCTGGGGATTTTTATCATTGCCTGAAAAGAACGGTGGCTGTGTTTAGAGAAACAGGTTCTATACTACACAAAAAAGGAGCAGGAAGACCATCTGTAAGAACAGAAGAACTTGTTGCAAACGTTCGTGAAATAATGCAAAATATGCCAACAAATTGTGTAAGACGCCTGTCCCAAGAGCTGGAAAGATCTTATGGAACATGCAGGGCTATGCTTAAGAAACAGCAAAATTTATTTTCTTATAAAGTGCAAGTATTCCAAAAAATACAAGCCGCAGATTTTGAAAGACGCAGGAATTACTCTCAATGGTTTACCCAAAATTTATTGGAAATAAATGATTTATTATGTGAATTCTCAGAATACACGCATGTGGAGTAGTGAAAATCCCCATTTTTTTGTAGAGTCCACATTGCACCCTCAAAAAATTGGTGTCTGGTTAGCTGTTTTCCGAAGAAGAATTGTTGGTCCTATTTTTTTCCATGACACAGTTGCATCATAGCGGTATAGAGACAATATTTTGAATCCATTTGTGGATCAATTACTTGACGACGAACTACGTTTTGGATATTTTCAAAAGGACGGTGCAACCGCCCATACAGCCGCCGAAACTATTAACTACTTACGCAATTTTTTCGACGACAGATTGATCAGTATTCGATCAGACATTGAATTCCCACCTAGATCACCTTGTTTAATGGTTATGGATTACTTCGTTTTTCCTCATTTAAAGAACACTATTTTTAAAACACCAGTTGCAAATTTAAAACAATTACATGAAAGGATTATCCAAGAATGTGGTAACATTTCTCCAGAGATGCTGGTCAATACTTTCGAAAATATGAAGAGACGCGTGAATTTATGCTTGGAGCATGGCGGTGGCCAATTTCAGCAATTTATGTAATTATTTTTCTTTCCGTATATTCTTAGTTTGTTAATTTTGTGAAAAACAAAAATAAATTTGTATTTGTCTACTTAGTTTATTACTCATTAGTTTGGCATAATATGATGTCATAATATGAATTTGACAAAATTTTAACCTAGATTTGGTTAGATATATCGTCCCCATATCATTGTGATCTAAACCAAGCTCCACGTTTTTTAATCCAAGCCCTCTTTATGCAAATAATTCTTGCTCGCACGGTATATACATATACTCTTTATTTAGTTTAAATGGTATAATAATTATTTAGTTGAAATATATTTTTGTAAATTGCATAATTATTCCTAAAAAGGTTAAAATATTATTCCAAATCTGATATATATTTAGGTACCTATACATAAAATAAATTGCAAATATTTAAGTTAACTTTTTTTTTATTTGCAGATTGTTTCTGTCCTTTAATGGATTATTCAGAATTACACGCGAAATACACATTCTTCCCTGACTAGTTATATAAAATGTAATTTAAATACAGCAAGACAGGTTTTATTTTCTCTGCGTCAAGCGATTCTTCTTATCGTTATATAGAAACATTTTTGCAAATAATACGACTGTCATCTGTATGGAAAGTATTCTATTATTTTGAATTTAGGGGAACAGGAGGCAATGGAAGTACGTACGCTTCGAAAAAAAATATATGTAGGGGTTATCGATGCACAAACGATTACAAAAACTACCTTTTAAATATTTACGAATATAAAACAAAAAATATGAATATATACATACTTTTATCTAAAAAGAAAGTTAAAAAAATATGAGTAGTCGCGTCAATGAAGCCTTTTCCTCGGAAGTCCTCAATTTTGATGATTTTTGATTTTTTAATTTTATTTTTTAAATAATTTAAAATCAGAAATCTTTTGAAGAGGGTATGAAAGTATTGATATTGCTTAAACAATATATATATGCTAGTATATGTAATACGAGTGTAAACGACTCAACACTTCGCGATCAAATTGTCAATGCTGCAGCTTTTATAAAAACAATCCCCACTCAATCCAACGTGCTACCCGAGCAACTAACAAACGTGCCGAAAAATGTATTGAAGTTGGTGGAGGAGTTTTTGATAATATTTTTTAAGTTAGTTTGTACTGTAGTACCTACAATTATTCGCTTTTAAAATAAAAATTAACATACAAAAACTTTAGAACCTAATACCGTGCGAGTAAAAATTATTTGCATCAAAGAAGGCTTGGATTAAAAACGTAGGGCTTGGTTTAGATTACAATGATATGGGGACGATATATTTAACCAAATCTAGGTTAAAATTTTGTCAAATTCATATTATGACATGATATGCCGAACTAATGAGTAATAAAATAAGTAGACAAATACAAATTTATTTTTGTTGTTTACAAAATTAACAAAGTAAGAATATACAGAAAGAAAAAGAAAAATAATTACATAAATTGCTGAAATTGGCCACCGCCATGCTCCAAGCATAAATTCACACGTCTCTTCATATTTTCGAAAGTGTTGACCAGCATCTCTGGAGAAATGTTACCACATTCTTGGATAATCCACACACAACTGGTGTTTTAAAAATAGTTAAATGAGGAAAAACGAAGTAATCCATAACCGTTAAACAAGGTGATAATCGTCCATGCTCAAACCCGGATTGTATTGCCACTTACTATTTACTCTAACCCCGTTTCGAAAATACGCTTCAACCATGAATGTTTTGTGCTGTTCCGTAAAGCCCATTGTGTGATTTGTTCAAGAAATTGGAAAAATTAGCGATGAATCAAATTACTTGTAACCACTGTCAAAGATAACGGAATAACTGATTGATTGTTAATTCAGGTAGTTACTGGCACCCAACAGGTATTAAGCTCTACGACTAAGCATTACGTCCTTAGATGCAAGGCCCCCTTTGGTGCAAATAATTTTTGCTCGCAATTATCAGAAATGGTTTAGAATCGAACTAAAACACATAGGTTTATTTCTCCTATTTTCACCCTCTAAACACATTTCCAAAATATTGCCCTTTCCTCCCCAAACACCCTGTATATGCTACTTTTGTAAAAACAATTTTTTATATGATATCCATTGAAAACTTGGAAAAAAAGAGGTTTCAATCATGTTGTTCTTTTCATATTGCTATCATAAATAGTATTAAATCATATAATAATATATCAATATGCCAAAAAATGTTATAAACAATTACTTACAAGATGTTTTTATGTAATAATGATATAAGATTAATATAAACTGCTTATCACAAATTTCGACAAATTGTTTTTTTACACCTTTATTATAGGTCTGTAGTTCGGAATTTGAAAGATTGTTTCTTGCAGATTAATACTATGACGTAACCAATGCACTTTAATATTATACAGAGTGAAATAGAAAGCCGTTGAAAACAATAATTTTTTTTTAAGTAAGTCACAACGTGTTGGTATGGCTTTTTCATGTTATATTTTAACGTCGTTTTATACCTTAAGTTCGTTGCAAACCGCATTTTCCCGAAATACGGACCCCATCCATAATTATTTTCTAGGTAGGTGCTACACTAGATAAATATTTTCATTGAAACGTAATAACCCTTTTTCCTGCGATACCTCATCTTGCCCAGACTTCCTCTAATAATAAGCCAGAAGACTTTCTAGCTCGCGTTTGAAAACCCTACATTTTAAAATATAGCGTGATTAAAATACATTTATGGAAATTGCGTTTGTAATATTACAAAGGATTTTTCAAAACCGGTTTTTGAAATTATTTTAGTACTTTATTGGCTTAGGTGATTTTTATTACATTTTGTATATAATATGTATATCTATTTACAAATAATAAAAAGTTAGGTAGTTACTACAATTGTTTATTACCGCATGTTAGTAAATATTATGCTAATGTCAGGCTGCATTAACCAACAATTAACTAAGAAGGTACTTTGACTGTGACGTAAATGTCATTGGCAAATATTTATTTACTCACATTTGAACTAATTAAAGTTGCCTGATTAGTAAATAAATAATTAATCTAACCGTACCACTCTCATTGTGAGAAAGTCGTTTTTGCCAATGTCATTTATGTTACAGTCCAAGTTGACTGGTTAGTAATCACGCACTTTTCAAAAAACTTTCAAAAAATTCTTTCTAACTCCTCACAACGCGATTATACCCAAACGACAGTGATTTTTTTAGTAGTCAGTAGATGATTAGATGATTTTCGAGCAACCAGATAGAGTTGTCAAACATTACGTACAACCTAAAGTAGACCACAGACTATGCATTTGTTGGAAGCTTTGTACGTCGTGCGGATATTATTCAACTTCAAAGCACGAAACGTCATGATCTCATTAAAATTATTACGACGAAAAACGCAAATTTTACCTTATTTTGACAATGTAAGTGCCTCATGTGGTGTAATAGCTCGTCTTAACTGCGTGTCTTGTTCAATGATACGAGGGATTACTAATTTTAAAAGAGTATAATAGGTTTCGTAATTCATTTGCAAATAACTAAACCAATCTCCCGGGTCCAGTTTCAGCTCGTTCAACAGGTTAATATGGAAAAACTAGTTCTAGTAGAGTGAACTATACTACAGTCTTGCGTCGTTATTTCATTCGTTGACATACACGACGTGAAGCACAACGTGCATCAACGCTCATCGTACAAAGCTTCCAACAAGTAAGTAGTCTGTGGACTTCTTTAGATATGGTACACTATACTTTTTCCTTGTCTTTCGACTGATGTCGCCTGTCCGCCTACAGAGAAAACCATTAAAATGTTCAAAATAAACCTAATAAGTAGTTTTATTGATTATAAAAAGCGACCGAACTTATTTAAACGTGAACTTATTTTAGCCTTCTGCAAAGATAATATTTTGTAAATGTACTCCAAGCTTAGAGACATATTATCAAGCTGTTCACGTACTCGTAGATAATGTATAAGGAAGCCATGAAGCCAAGCTTCTTTCAAATACCCAAAGGCGCTTGTTATACAGAGCTGTGTCGGGGGATCAATTTTCCTCTCTCTTTTAGTTAACTCTCTAAGAGCGATATAATATTAGTTTGTTGGGGTTTATTTTGAACTAAAAATTCTAGAAGTATTGTTAAATGTATTTTTTTCCTGAATTATTTTTTGTCATTTATCATCAACCACGAAAATAGTACAGTTTACTATTTTTATCCTGCTGGAACCGCTTCCGAAAGCACTAATGTACAGAACATTAAGTCTGCCTAGGGTTGCTACCTCTTCGGATTTTCCAGAAATTCAACTTAAAAGATATGATTCTACCGTCTTCCGGGTTTCATAGAATTTTTCTCGGAAATTAAGAAACTCTAAAAAGCTGCACAATCGTGAAACTGTACTATTCCTGTTCTAAGGCAAAACAGGAAGTACACTTTCACGATACGTAAAAAAGAACAGAGGGAGAATAACGAAGTTATATTCCTCGAAAACGCTCGGATATGCTACACTGATAGATCGCGCATGACTGGTCTTCAGTCTTCGGGCGCTGGAGTATACCTGGACGAACATCCATAGAAGCTACCCGCTGGATGGTTTTACGACAACTTTTTAGGCAGAGGTCTACGCCATTCTGACTACTGCAAGGTCAGAGACTGCCAAAAGCGGGTAATATATATCTGCTCAGACAGCCAAGCTGCCCTTAAGGCGATCTGCAAATCCAAAGTCACGTCACTACTCGTTGAAGAGTACGTAGATGCCCTGGAAAGGCTCTCAGATATCAAGGAGGTTGAACTCGTCTGGATCCCGGGACATAAATGGGTGCAGGAAAACGAAAGAGAGGATGAGCTCGCTAGACTCAAAGCCAAGACTCCTTTCTAGGGGCTGGAACCAGCAATTTCAAATGAACAAACTTAAAAAACAATTTTCTCCCAACGAAAGGCCTAATAAATCTGTTGCAAGATAAAAAAACTTTTGAACTTTTAGCTATCCAGTGATAACAAATTAATACCTGCTTGAAGGTTGGAGACAATGATGATTTTTGAATGATGAAAGAGTTTTGGACTTCTATGGTCTTTATTTGTTTTAAATCATAACGTTTCAACTGGTAAGTATCTCCAGTCGTCTTCAGGTGATTACAGTATATAGTTTGTTATTAACTATTACATCAATTATATGGATATTACACTATTTTCATTAACTATTTTTTGTGTTTAGAACAAAAATATAAACTTAAAATTTATTGATTGTCAAATCGATCGTTTCTTCTGTTTCATGTCAAGACATTTAAAATATTTTGCTCACGTTGCCCAGTACCATAATGTCCAATAGCGATAGTGAGAAACCTCGAGAAATAACGGATGCGGCGAAAATCGTTGTAACAAATCTTTTGCCCGCTAAAGCCAATAACAATATAAGGAAGTGTAGGTACACTCAGTTTCGTAAATGGTGTAACATAAAGAAGGTAAAAAAAGGTATCAGACAATGTTTTGCTGTGTTATTTGGAGGAAAATTCGAAAGTAGTAAATTGGTTATAAAAATGTTTTGGAAATTAATTTTTGAATTTATACGAAAATATTAATACATTTTTGTAGCCGTAAAAAAATAATATTTTTCACAGTGAAAAGATAACATTTTTTTACGGTGAAAAAAAACGCGTTTTGTTTATCCATAACAACATAAAAAAATGTCGTTTTTTTACAGTTGTACAAAAAGAATATTAAAACACCACATTTATTTAATGCAATTAGTTTAAATAAAAAATAAATAGAAAAAAAAATTAATTTTAAAATTCAGTCATCTTGTCAATTGTGAAAATTTCAGGTTAGTTCTCAATACGATTTAAATACCCTTCATGAATCTCCCTAGGATCAGACTAAGTTCCAATTGAATTCTACACGATTCTCCATGAAAATGACGTAAATATATCTAATATAATATATTTGTTTAAAACGAAATTTTGAAACTACATGGTGGTAACGTTTAATAAACTTTGACAGAAAAACTTAAAAATGCCTCGTCAGTTGTCTGAAAATTAAAAATGCTTAAATTGTATTGAGAATCGAAGAAGGATGGTCAATCCGTGCTGTAGTGCAGTTGTATAATAGAAATAAAAAAACTATACTGAAAATTAAGCAACGCTGGGAACAAGAAGAATCCATAAAGAGGCAAATTGGTTCAGGTCGTCCCAAATGTTCCAACCCTGAACAGGATGCTGCTTTTTGGGATATTTAAGAATTAATCTATTAGTAACTGCAAGGGATGCTGTTATTAATATGGCATTTCCTGCCTCACAACCTGCCGCCAGCAGGAGAGTCAAGGAATCTGAACTAAAATGTCGCCCAGCTGCGAAAAAAATGTTTCTTACCGAAGAACAGTGACAATCAAGGATTATTTTTGCTTTAAATTATATAATATACCGCACAATTTTGTAACAGGGTAATTTTTACAGATGAACAGACATTCCAGTCAACTTATAACAGACAAATTTGTGTGTACCGTCCAACCAGTACCAGGTTTGAAGAGCGATATACTAACCCCTCACTTCTAGATATGGGCGTTTCTCTGTAAATGTATGGGCTGAATAAGTGTTCATGGACCTGGTGTTTGCTGGCGAATACAAGGAATACTTAATGCCGGAAATTACATTAACATTTTAGAAAACATATCCATCTGCTGAGCAAACATATCCCATAATACTTTCAAATTTCAACAAGAAATTTGTCCAGTCCACACTGCCAATGCTGTAACCCACTGGTTTCAAACCCATAATGTGGCAGTGCTTCCTTGGGTCGCTTATAGTCTCGATATCAATCCAATTATTGAAAATAATTGGGGTATGATCGTAAAAAAAAATATATAACCGAAATCTTAGGCGACAAAATTAAGAAGATTTATGGAAAATAATACATGAGTGCTGGGAAAAGCTTGATCCAAATATTGTATCAAATATAATTCAGTCAATTTCGAATAGACTGGCTCAAGTAATAGAAAAACAGGGATATATTATGACCAAATATTAGATTTTATTTATTCTTGTTAAACGTTTTTTGTTTCTATTGTAATTTTTAAGATATGTTATAAAATAAAAAAAATATTTTTTGTTATTCTATTGAACTAACGCTCAACGCCAATGCCGGTTTTACGCAAATATGGTTAAGGTTTCCTCTCATTTTAATTCGTGTACGTTTTTTTTAATGAATACAACTGTAATTATGTGTTAGAAAGTGTAAGTGGAAAAGTTAATTATACAACCTAATAAATATTTTAATCCTCTTGGCATACTTCTAAAATGTATAAGCCTTTAAGTGATGCATGTCGAAGGTGTTAAGTTCACGTGCTGGTGGATTTTAGCGCTAGTAATTGTGTAACTAATCCCTTAACACCACTAAAGTTATTACCCTAAAATCTAAACTACAAGCATAATAGACATGGGGATAAAGACCATTTGACCACAGCATAACATTGTTTTGTAACGGGGATTTAATGTAATGCTGTCATTGGGACAATTACTGAAAATACAAAGACAGGAAAAGCTTATACAGGGTGTTACAAATAAATTCGATGCATCAGCGTTGCTATCTCGGTAACTATAAGGGATAGAGAGTTGGTTAAATTGGGGCAAGGTTGTACATTTTAATGCAGAATAATTTGTTAAAGAAAATTAAAAAAAAATCCGATGACTCTCGGAGTTATACAAAAAAAAAGAAAAAATTAATTTTCGTTTTTAATTTTTTTACGAAAAAATACTGTTTAGGTACTTATATGGAATAACCAATAGCACTTTCTTGCGGCATTTTTTTTTGCTCTTTTGAAAAATTTATTTTACAGATACGATATTTTTTTTCCTACGACCACCTACGAAAATGACAATAACAGCACGGTTAACTTGGCTAGAAAGTGCTAAATATCACACGCGTGTTGAAAAAAAATATTTCAACACGAGTGTGGAAATACAAAGCACACTATATTTAATTTAAACAGGTGTCAATTTGATAACAAAACTTTATTAAAAATAACAAACTTACGGGACACGTGGAGTGAATTGGGGTGCTGGGTGGGGTAAAAGTACACTAGGGCATTACTGTCAATTAAAAAAAAATCATTTTTTTTTGTTATTTTTGGGAACCAGAGTATTTATAATAAAAATAATATTATCAAAAAGGGAAAATAATAATATGTCAGGCAACCCTCCAACTGTCATGTTTACATGTCAACTGAGATGAACCATAGAAAAAAAAGGGGCAGTTATAGAGCAGAAATAGAATACCCTAGGAAATACCGATTTATAATTTTGCCATTATCTTGGATAAAAATATCCATACAATGTTTAAGGATATGGGACAAGTGACTACGCTTTATTAAGTAAATTTATTTTAGCTATATTTAAAACAAATCGAATAAGATACAACTTTTATAATTAACAAGCTATCGATATTTAACTCCATCTCTATCTTTCTATAATGGAGGTTATGTTGTAGTTTTGTGTTATGTTATGTTGTTTTCGTAGGTACCTTTATTAAAAGAATGCAAGCAGCTAAAAGTTCAGAAACGAAATTTATTTACTGTACATAGATAGTAGGTATAATGTGCGTAAGCAAATAGGAGAAAATAGTTATTTTCCTAACAAGTGCGCAAAGTGATACTTTTCCGCACGCAAGTACAGTTGGACGAACGACGCGAAGCGGAGTTCGGATAAGTTCTTGCGTGCGGAAAAGCACTTTGCGCACTTGTTAGGAACAACATTTTTCCTACGAGCTTCATATCAGATAACAACAAAAATAAAAATATGATAATTTATTTAATAATTTTTAATTCGACTTTAAAGAAAGAACTATAATATACTTACAACTAAAAATTACATAACAAAAAAAAATAATAGAAAATTAAAAAATTACATAACAATAAAAAAAATAATAGGAAACTTAATTATTTGTTTATAACATTTATATTTATCGTCAGAGCTGCTCATTTTAACAGTGTTTATATATATTCCCTACCAAGGAGATTTTTGAATAGTTTTACTTTTCCGCACCCAGTGCGGATAAAAGTCTTATCCGCACTAGTGCGGAAAAGTGTAACTTTGCACACAAAAATGCGTGCGCAAAGTACTACTTTGCGCACGCTCGTAGGAAAAGTTATTATTTTTATTTAAATCTAGGTAAGTTAAAATGTGTAAAGGTGGTAAAGGTGGGCAATGTTTTTATTTTTTTCAACTCTAGTGTTAAAAAAATTTAATTAACACAATGGTGATACGTACAAACTATTAAAAACAAATCAAACTCTTTTTGATTATATTGTATGGCCGTAGGAAAAATTGTGTACATTACTCGTGTGAAAGTGATTTTCTCACACTCGGAGAATTTCCGCACTCGGCTGACGCCTCGTGCTAAATACCTCCTCGTTTGAGAAGTACCACTTTCAACACTTGTTATGTAATATACTATGATTAGATATTCGCATCAAATTAGGTGGAAGGTCAAAATTTTTTTTTTAAAGTTCAGGTCCGTATTTAAAAAAACGAATTTAATGAGAAAATATAATCATTAAATATCAAACTATAAGAATAGCGGATCTTCGAGAAAACTTGACAACTCTGTTTTAGACTGTATTGGAGACGGTTTAGCCGCCACTGTGGAGTTGATAGTAAATCTATAGTTATAAATGCAGCACCTCGGATGTCTCATATTCACTGATGTGATGTCGTGATGTTGCCGCATATCGTATTTTATTGGAATTTTTAAGGATTTAAGCATTTTTAACAGACAATAAAATAGAAGGTTCTCAATTCCAGTCGAATATATATTTTTGATAATATGTACGCTGATTATTAATTGGACCGATTTTTATAATGATTTTACCGTTGCATTAGGTGTTAAATATTATACAAATAAAAGTAGATAAAAAACCACAGCAAGTACAGCTACTTGTAGTTGGGTCGAAAACTCACTAAGTCACTTAATGAATTGTGCATATTTATAATAAATACTATTTTGTAAAAATATATTGAAAAAAGTTTGTACATATGCACATGACAACTTCGTAGGCATAACATTATTGTACCTTTTTTTAATAAATCACTTTATACTCCGCCATTTCTTAAAACTGGGTTTTATCAATTTTGACTTGAATGATTTTTGCACTAAGTCGACGATATATTATGCCAGTCCAAGGCAATCCAGGCACCGCGATGAGCGTGACGGCATGGTTATGGTAGTGGAGAGAGGATCATGCAGCAAGTCAAACAGACAGGCGGCAACAATGTTTTAATTTAACAGTGAAAAGGCTTGTCGTTAGTGGCTGCATCAACACGCTTTATTGTTGGTGACTCATTGTGCCATCTATGAATTTAACGTTGCAGAATCTGCTTATATGGCCTTCTTATAGTTTGATATTCAATGATATAGTCAACGAAACGTCGTATCGGCTAAATTAAATTGTTTTCTAAATTAAAATTTTAAGATTTGGATTTATTGTCGTTAGTAAACTACCCCAAAGCTATATACGGGTTTCCAAGAAACAGGAGGAAAAAATAAAGCGTTTTGGACTTCCATTGACTTTATTTGTTTTAAATCACAACGTTTCAACTGGTAAGTATCTCCAGTCGTCTTCAGGTGAATTACTAAATAAGTAAAGTAACTACAAGACTACACAAAAAACAATACGTTAAAAGGAGAGACCGAAAAGTCAGGTGCAGCTGACCATGCCTGGAAACATGGTCACCATATCATGTGGTCAGAAGCTGAAATCCTACATAAGGAACCACACTGGAGGAAAAGAAAGTTCAAGGAAGCTGCTGCTATTCACCAGAACCCAGGCTGCTTTAGTAAACCATCCTTAGACATAAGAAATATCTGGAAACCCTTGTTAGATAGATGTAACCTTAGGATAAGATCGCGCACCAACTGAACGCATGACTGCACCCACCTCAGTTGTGCTTCGGTGCACCTAGCTAGTATAAATAGTCTTGTAGTTACTTTACTTATTTAGTATTCACGTGAAGACGACTGGAGATACTTACCAGTTCAAACGTTGTGATTTAAAACAAATAAAGACAATGGAAGTCCAAAACTCTTTCATCATTCAAGAAACATCATTCTCTCCAACCTTCAAACAGTCAGGAGGAAAAAAGTTACACGATAAAAACTTCGAAAAGTAGCGTTTGTAAACGATTTTAATTTTTTTAGTGACGAAGATTGAAATTTTACCCCTATGGGGTAGTTTACTAAAGACGATAAATCCAAATGGTAGAATTTTAATCTTCGCCACTAAAAAAGTTGAAATTCGTTTACAAACGCTACATTTCGAAGTTTTTATCCTGTAACTTTTTTCCTCCGGTTTTTTGGATATCCGTATATAACTGATAATTTACATCTTTGGAGTAGTTTACTAAAGACCATAAATCCAAATAGTGGAATTTTAATCTTCGACACTAAAAAAATAAAATTCGTTTACAATCGCTATATACAGGCGGAATTGACAAGTACAAGTACAAGTACTACTACTACACTAATTGAAAATTAGAAATGCGACAACTAGAACTAGAAAAAGTAATAATTTTCTCAGATATAAAAAATAATATAATAATTCAATCAAATCTGGCAGTCTACAAAAGTTGTTTAAAACTGATATTATATAATTCCTTCGCTGTTAAATCTCTCAAAATAAAAGGGATGTTCTAAGTTTTATCAACTGTGATGTACAAGAAAAATTTATCGCCAATAGAGAGATATTTAGAAACACGCTCTTTATTGATTTTAGTTTTCACTGATAAAAATTTTGTTTAGGTCAGCTCAATATCGGGTGGTGGAATGTTCTCTGAAAACTTTTATTTATTTCCTAACTTCTGTTCAAAAGCAATAAGACCCTCTCAGAAAACCGAGCTACTTGCAATGATATATTTGGGACGGCCATATCAGATCAATTTGTGGATTTAACATCACACAAACTAGGACAGTCGTCTTAAAATAATAAATTTTAAAAGTAGAAATTTCGATTGGAAGGATTTGCTCAGAGAGGATTATTGTGTCTTGCACAAATTATATATATTAAGAAAACCTCTTCCTTTCTCCTTTTGTTTTAAGTAGATCTTTTCAAGTGCAGAGCGGGGCTGATGGAATCTAAATTTTCTCAATAGCCTGCGCGTAAGTCTATCTAGTCCGTACCATAGACAATTTACCCTGATATAAGCAAACAATAGTCACGAAAGTGGCAGATTTATGGTATCGTGCATGTCAACAAAGCTAGACACTATTAGACATGCGCACTGTAACATTATCGTTTGACGAATGCGAAAATAGACAGGTTCAGGCTTTAAAATTTAAATTCTTGCCAAAAAATTGGACTTTCTTCTCAATTTTTGATCAAGTTGGGAAAAAAGGTAGTGATGTCTGGAACCTATCAGATTTTAAGGATAGAAAATTGTTTTTAAGAGTTTGTTTTTAAAATTTGTTTAAAAATTATTCGTCGTCGTGTTTTTAGTTCGAAAAGGAAAAGAACAAGAACAAGTGAATTAAACTAGTCTTATAAAATCGAATATAAAAACAAACAGCAAAATAACCAATCTACGGTGTTATCGCGTGCCTAACCTAAAGTCAAATATTAGTTGGTATATAACTTGTATTGGTTTTTACAATTATTTGGCAAAAACTTGGGTACGTGTAAAACATTTTCAAGCAAAATTTCTTGTTCAAGAATTTGAAAAATGTTTGCCCGAGAACCCGTAGAATACTGACTTTATTAAAAGCTTAATCTCGGGGTGCACAGATTTTAACCAAAAAATTAACCAACCAGCAAATTTGACAGAATTAATTTTCTCACAATCAACACAATTTACTAAACTACACAAAAAGTAGAAATCCGTAAATATTAAACACCAACAATCCACAATAGCAAAGAAAACTACAAGGAATCCACGGAGAAACTTTAAAACACAACAACAAAAATGGCGGCCGAGCCGGTTCTGGAGTGTATTTTGTGTATTGTGTATTGTGCACATGCCCGAAGGTGCCCAGAGGGAAGGCAGCTGACTGGCGAGTCATGCGCTTCACCCATAAAACGTACCTTTTGTTTGCGCAGGAGATAAGCTGTACGTATCTAAAGGTAAATTGTCTATGGTCGGTACAAATGGTTGGCTGAGTAACGTACATCTCAATGTATATCGTCCTGGCTTTTGCTACCTGCCATTAATTTTAATAAAACCTAATTACACCTGAAAGGTCTACAGGGTGACATATTTACAATTTTAATAATGTCACTTGTTTATCATTATTTTGCATAGAAATGTTGCCCTTGTTGGCACACTTGTTAATTGTCCCAGGGCCGGGCCGGTCAATTAGGAAGTATAATTAATCAAATCAAAAAGCCTGTGTATTGTGCGTTTGAGAAATTTGTGGAAGTATTGATTCTGTGGTGCATAGCAATATTAGCGTTCAAATAGTTATTTCATTCTCCCCTCCACGAAAATATACTTTTTCTACTACTGTATAAATAAATTAACTTTCGGGCCCTAGCAACACGAAAGAAAACGAAAGTAAATGTTACGGTTACCTGAATATTATCCGTTGCTAGCTACGAAAGTAGGTTGCTAGCTACGAAACTAATACTTTCGGTTTCAGGACAAAAAAATCGAACTGACAGACTCTGACAGTACTCAAATAACTAGTTGTCAACAATACTTAAATAACTAGTTGTCATGGATTATTTTATAGGTGAAAAAAAAAATTATTTTATCATTTTAATTTGAATAAAATCAAAGTTTATTACTTAATAATATCCCAGGTAGCAGAGTCACGTGAATTCACCTGATTTTGACGTCGATATGTGGTGATATTTGGTCGAAAATTATCACGGGTCTTAAGTTACGTCATTTACACGTCGAATTTGATACCTATTTTAGAGATGTTGAAATAGTTCGTATATATCACGTCATTATAACGTCCCTAATTTATTTCTATAAAAGCTTAATTTAATGACTTAATAATATAGGTACGTAAATTTAACTGAAATAAGTATACATATACAGGTATATAGAAAAAAAATATCAGATTGATCATCGTAAATATTGTAAATAGGTACCTATATATTGAACGATAAATAATATGGAGATGTCAAACAAGCAATACATAAGTATTTTAGAATATTTTTATAAGATAACTTTAAGACATATTTTTGTAATTAGTCGAATGCTATAAAATTTAATTTACTTGTCGTCCTAAAGAGGACAATCACAAAAAAAATATATACGTATCATATATATGCACAAACACAAATGTTCAGATACTATTAGCGATGCAGGTATACAAATAACAGTAGGTACCATGACAAATAACTAATTTCTAAATATTTAAATTTCCCGCTAAAAATTGACAATTGACATTGCCCTCACCCACGTAGACGTTTGTCTCATTTACCGCTTTAGTTTGGTGGCATGCGCGACATTTTGTTTATTCGTTTCTTTTGTGTTTTAATAATTGGTGTTTTCGGTTTTATAAGTGTTTCAATTCCTTTGTATCATAACCGTAATGATGGCATAGTTATGTAATCTGATTTTGAGGTCATTAGTGTAGTAAAAATAAAAAAAACTGTCGTTTTTACAGATTATTTATGTGTTTAATTTATCAAACATCCTAGAATGGAAGCTCGAGTTTCAACCATGTCAAAATTTGAATAGCTTGCCTTCGATTCAGGTATCATTATTTTTGAATTCAATGAAGTAAAGAACGCTAAAGACCCTGCAATCGGAGCGAAAATGTCAGCATTTATTACTTTGACACGGTTAAAACCAATAATTCACCATGCTATCCCTACTCGGGAATAGGTCTTTTTGAGGTGAACAATATACGTCTTATAAACGTGTCCGGAATGACGTCAATTCGCTGTGACATATTGCCGTCATATAAACGTTGATTGCCCGTCACTTTGTTGGTGACTTCGACGAGAATGGGTACGTCTTTTCTGCGTGTAAATGACGTGTATTTGCTACCTGGGATATTGATCAGAGAACAGTAGTAGAAAAAATTTAATACATTACACGATTCGAAAGCCTTTTTTGGTGGTCGGAGGTAATAAATCACCTCGGCTTTGCCTCGGCAATTCAAAAACCTCCTCACACCAAAAAATTAACTTTCGCATCTAGTAATGTAAATAACTATTTTCTACTACTGTATAAATAAATTAACTTTCGGGCCCTAGCAACACGAAAGAAAACGAAAGTAAATGTTACAGTTACCTGAATATTATCCGTTGCTAGCTACGAAAGTAATACTTTTGGTGCCAGGACAAAAAAATCGAACTGACAGACTCTGACAGTACTGTCATAACTAGTTGTCAACAATACTCAAATAACTAGTTGTCATGGATTATTTTACAGGTGGAAAAAAACTTATTTTATCATTTTAATTTGAATAAAATCAAAGTTTATTACTTAATAATATATTGATCAGAGAACAGTAGTAGAAAAAATTTAATACATTACACGATACGAAAGCCTTTTTTGGTGGTCGGAGGTATTAAATCACCTCGGCTTTGCCTCGGCAATTCAAAAACCCCCTCACACCAAAAAATTAACTTTCGCATCTAGTAATGTAAATAACTATTTCTGTTTTAAAAGGGCAAGCGAAAGCGAAAGTAAAACATTCAAGGTGATCGGTTGCAAGGTAGGAAAAACTTTCATGCCCTGGACGACGAAAAAAATAAAAATGTCAAATTAGTAATGTCAAACGTTTATTTAGAAACAAACTTAAATGTAAAATTACAATTGTTATAAGAGCCTGAAATATTTAGCGGCAAATGTTGACTGACATCTTGTCCGAAAGCAACGGCACTGGAAATATTCACTTGCTTGTCGACTTGGGCTACATGGTCTTTAAATTCTGTTTCTAAATGTTTGTTTTGCTGCATACAGATGGATTTTTCGGGCATGATTTTATTAGCAACTTTTATTTTATGAGTCACTGAGTCTGCTATAATATCCTTCCGCTACCTCTGACGACTTCCACCCCCCGTGTCTTTTCATATCTAAAATGTCCACACCTGGGGCATTTGCTAGTAATGTAGAGGATGTTCTTCGAAATGGGTGACCGGTGTACTGATTTGGATTGGAAAATTTAAGGAATTTAGCTATCTCGTACGGAATTTTTGAAATTTTATGCTTTCCAACTACCTGATTTACACATCTGCCACGCTCATACCGATAAAAAAATCGTTCATCTTGAGCATTTTGTGGTCGAAGTTTCATGTAACGATTAACAATTGTTACCCAATCTTCTATAACTACAAATCTTTGTACATTGTTTTTAGTAGTGAGAATCTGCACTAACATGATACAATTTTTATACTCCACATCCTTCACTTTTATTTTGTATAGCTCGTCAGTTCTACATGCCCCAGCTACTTCAAAAATTGCTACTACTTTTTTCATTAAATATATTACATCAGGAGCTTCTAACAAAAACTTTAATATATCATCCTTTGTAAATACCTGAGATTTTCGAGGTTGATATCCGTCATTCTTCCTTTTTATGAATGCCTTTAAGCGGCAAAATTTTGAGCTATCCTGGTTCTTATTTAATGAAATAGTCAATTTCAACATCGAGTATTCTGACCATAATGTAACAGGAGATAATGTTTTTGATTTTTCTAAGAAAAATGCCAACAATGCATCTTCCGTTATTGTGGACACATCTTTAGTTGTACACCATTTAATGAAACTTTCATAGGCTTGATTGTACCGATCTTTAGATTTGTCCGGTAACAAATTCCTACACGCAATATTCGCTGCTTCTTGAATAGAATTAATGTTTTGTCAAATTCTCGGCAAATATAAAACTTATCAACTATCATAACATCACTATTCAATAATATTATTTGATAACTGCCAAAATATTTTTTTTTATTGACATGAAGGTTACCTTAGTAACGTTAACAACCTGGCTGTTTTTATGAGAGTAAGCCGCCTTTACCCATTTTATTACAATCGATTGAGGACTTTCAGCATCAAATTTGAATGTGTGTGTTTTAAGAAATCGAAAGGGAAGAATGAAAAGTTTAATAAAGTACACGCTGCAAAAGCCCTTTCAGGTGCTCGGAGTATTTAAATACCCTCGGCTACGCTATGCTTCGCCTCGGCTATTTAAACACACCTCGCACCAAAAAGTAAACTTTCGCAGCTTGTAATGTAAATGACTATTTATTATGTGACGCCCGTGTAGACTGTAACATTAATGACATTGACAAGAATAATTTACTTACAATTAACGTTGCCTTGGTTAATAAATCAAAAATTAAGTTAACCAGGTCACTTTGATTGTGAGAAAATCATTCCTGCCAAATTCAGATTAGTTAATTATTGTTTAAAATCTTTGTGCGAACCGACAAGTCGCTTTCATGTTTATTTTTAAACTGTCTTTTAAGGCTCGCGTGATTATTTGTTGGTTTTGTAAAATGCCTAAGCAGTATTTACATGTTTTGTTCTTATCAAGTATATCTATGCCTTCAAGCAGTCCATTAGTTTTGTAGTTTTTTTTCTTAAGCCATTCAAGGTTGCACACCTGTCTAATCCATACAACATTTTGATGTCGTCGCTAAATGTCTTAGTTACTTGAATTTGGGACTGAAAATAAGTTTTGCTTTCCGCGTAGAATTTGATGTCGTCCATAAATAAAAGGTGATTGACTCTAAACTGTTCTCGATATCAATAGGTTGTTGATTTTAGTAGTGAGGACAGTAGGTTCATGGCCAAAATGAACCAAAGAAAGCTTAACTAGATATTCTAGGTACCTTTTCATATATTTATATTTTCTAACTTTACTTGTCCAACATCCTCCATGTGAAATGCTTCGTTATAGTGCTTAATATAGTGCGTATTAAGAAATGTATTTTATTATTATTACAATTATTTATATTCTTATTTCCAGATCTCTACCTGAGATCTCAGGATTCTTGGTATTTAAATTAAAAGTACTTTTCGGGGGATGTGGGCAGTATAGTAGTACAATCTTTTGAAGTTGAAACACATAAGTATTAGCTTTTTGAGGTAATTCATCGAGGCTTTCTTTACTGTTCCCAATGCGCCTATAAGAACAGGGATGACGAATGTTCTTGTTTTCCACATTCTAAAAATATCAATTTCTGGGTTCTTGTATTTACTCAGTTTTTTCATTTTCCTTAAATCATGTAAAACCACAAATATTAAAAGGCACATATTTTCTTTTTTATTAAAATTAATAATGTCTGACCGATTTGCAATGATTGTGCGATCAGTGTTTACGGACATATCGTACATCATCATTATTTCTCCATTTTCCACTACTTCTTGTGGATTATGGACGTCCCAGTTTTTTACCACTTGCTCGCCAAGTTCTTTGCATATTATCCCGTGCAATAGCTGGCTATTATATTATGCCTATAAGTATATTCTGTTGGCGCCAGCACTGTACAGGGTGTCCCATTTGCGAAATAACTTAGAGACTGATGATGGATTTTCAGTTAAAAATGATGAAATTTTGCCAAAATGTTATTGATATGTGTTTTGGGGAAAGAAAATACTTCAGAAAGTAATATTTAAATTTCAGATCAGTATTTAAAAATTTTGATCTGAAGGTGATATCTGAAAACCGAAACGCCTATCTCTAAATGCGGCGTAAAAAATGCCTGTAGAATGTTCTTTTCGTTTTTCAATATAATTATAACGTCACAAAAAAACAAAAACGGAAAATGAAGTTTTCGGTTTTTTTCAGATATCGCCGGAAGTAGTCGGAATTTTCCTAAATATAATATATAACTATTTAAATTATTAAAAAAAAAACAATTTGACGTAGGTAGTGACTTAGTGAAAAATAGATTAATACGAAACGTTTTTCTTAAGAAATCCCTCAAACATCTAAGGGTCACGATAAACAAGTTTCACAATTTTAATTAAAAGTAAATAAATTTAATATTAAAGGGTTAAATTTCATTTAAAAGCACTTTCGTGCCTTAATTAAAAAGTTCTTTTTACTCTTTAAATTTATTCAACTTTGAACTGAACAAATCGAAAATAATTCTTTATATTGGTAACCTGACTCATTATTTATTTCTACCACTTAAAACTGAATCGAACTAATTAACGTCCCAAAGTACGAAAGTATTTTAAATTTCTAATTTTATTATTTGTATGAATATTCTTGACATCAGCGGACCGATTGTCGGTTACAATTCAGTAGAAAAATATGTATCCCTTACATGGATCAGATGATCCCTGTAAACAAAATAATCACTCCTGATTTCTGCACAACGAATGCTGCCATCTATCGGCTAGAAGCCGAAGTTGTTAAAGAATTTTAATTTTAATTTTATAATGACAGTTTCAAACGCATGGTTAATAATACAGGGTGTTGCTTAATGACGTGGGGTGTGATTCCTCAAGTAATTTTATGAAGAAAAGTTTATATAAACATATGTCGTAAACGGCTTAATTTTTTTGCTACAGGGTGTTGAATTTTTTCTTTTTTAATGAGTTTTTGTAATATCTCCGAAAGTACTTTAGGTAATATTTTCAATTTTGGCATGTGCTAATAGGACATAAAACCACATGTTTTAGTTATAAAAGTTATTTTTTTGTCCCAGCAGTGGCGTTCCTGCAAACATGTCCTCTGATTTTTTTTAGAAAAAAAGAGGTACGCCACTGACATTTTTGCATGTGGATATTATTTCTGTTTAGCCTGATCAATTCTACATAAAAATGGTCCCTTGCGTTTTTCTCCTCAGGCACACTGTTCTTAATTAAAATATTTAAATTAAATTAGCTTCATTTTGCAGTATTGACGAATAATTTCTGATCACATAAATCTAGCTATCCTGGAACGGTGACGTTCCTAAAAACCGTTCTTAAAGGCCGTTTTATCTGCATTCAAAGTCAAAGTCAAAGTCAAAGTTTTTATTTGCTACTTACATAAATAGTTTATAGCACGTCATAAATAATAATATATATGTAGGTAAATATAATTTAACACGTACAAATGTATATAAATAACAATAAATTAGTGTGTAAAACAAACAATGCACAAACATTAAAATAAAATTTAAAATTAAGAGAGACATAACTGGGAACCCCACAACCAATGCACAGCATCCGGGCGGTGATTACCAGGAGGCCAACAGGTATTCATTTAAGGTATAAAAGCAATGGTTTAGTAAATACATTTTAATACACTGTTTGAACAGAACATCATCGAGGGCCCGATACCGTCCCGGGATCTTATTATATAAATGGCAATTAAGTGAATTGTTTTTAGATTTGGTAAGTCTGAATCGCTGAGCCACTATCCTGTCTGAGCCTCGAGTGTTGTAGCTGTGAATATTTGAATGCCTAGTGAGTTTATCTCTACGGGAATGTAGCTCCAGCACAGTTTGAAAAATATAAACACAGGTCAGCGGCATTATGCCAAATTTTTTGAACAGAGGCTGACAATGGTCCCTATATCCTGCGTTAGCCAAAAGTCTTACAGCTCTCTTTTGGAGTCGAAAGATCTGTTGTGCATTTGTACTGTTTCCCCACAACATTGCCCCATACGCAATATGGGAATGAAAAAGGCCGAAATATAGTGATTTCAAAACGTCCAAAGTCAAACATTTACGCAAGTTTCTAAGAAGGAATATCGTACTCGACAATTTTCGTCCCAGTTCAGTTACGTGGGCCTCCCAGGATAAGGAACCATCCAGAGTGATACCCAGTAATCTACATTTATTGTTTTTGTTCAACAGTCGATTACTCGAGACAACCAGTTCCTGAGTCTTACCCGTATTAAGCTGCAAGAGATTGCAAGAAAACCAGCTTTCTGCATCCTTCAGCAGCAGTTGAGATGCCATAATCAAATTCTCCAGACTAGAAGCAGAAGTAATAAAAGTAGTGTCGTCTGCAAATATGGTTAAATTGCAAATCCGTTGCATGTAATAACACAGATCATTAATATAAATTATAAACAGGAGGGGCCCAAGGACGGATCCCTGTGGCACTCCATATTTAACATAGCCTAAATCAGACTTGACACCTTCAATCTCCACAAACTGCTGCCGATCAGACAAATAAGACTCAAGAAGGTTTAGGGGAACACCTCTTATGCCATAGTGGCATAGTTTTTTTAACAGGAGTTTGTGACAGACACAGTCGAAAGCTTTTGTTAGATCGCACAAAGTTATTGACGTGAGCTCTCCAGACTCCAAGCCCTCGACTATGTCACTCGCAACCTGTAAGACTGCTCCCAGTGTTGATCTTTTTTTCCTAAACCCATACTGAGAAGGGTGAAACAACCCATTAGTCTCAAAATAATTATACAGACGATCCTTCAGCAGAGACTCAAAAACCTTGGAAAATATTACTATAATGGCTATAGGTCGATAATTCTCCACCAATTCAGAGTTACCCTTTTTTAATATTGGTGTAATTTTAGCCATCTTGAAAACGTCCGGATAAATACCGCTCAAAAAACTCTCATTTATTAAAGTGGTTAAAGGTTCAACTAGAAATTTCCTCCAAGAAAAACTACCTGTGTTACTTGCAGATGTACCATATGCGCTAAGGAATCAAATGTGGTACATGCATAATGGAGCTCCGGCTCATTTCAGTGTAATCGTTCGCCACCATTTAGATGCAGTTTATCTGAATCGTTGGATAGGTCGCGGAGGAGCTCAACAATGATCAGCAAGACCCCCTGATCTCAATAGTTTGGATTTTTTCTTGTGGGTCATCTTAAAACTCTAGTATATAAAACTCCCATTAACACTTTAGAAAATTTAAGGGAGCGAATAATTGCCTTCTGTGAAACAATACGGAATTCGCCTGGAATATTTGAACGAGTGCATTATTCGATGCAAAGACGGGTTAAGAAAGGTGGTCATTTCCAACAATTTTTGTAAAACAAAATTTTGCATTATCAATGTTAATAATAATAAATACCTAATAGAGCTAATTTAATTTAATTATTTTAATTAAGAACGGTGTGCCTGAGAAGAAAAACGCAAGAGACCATTTTTATGTAGAATTGATCAGGCTAATCAGTAATAATATCCACATGGAAAAAAGTCAGTGGCGTAACACTTTTTTTCTAAAAAATATCAGAAGACATGTTTGCAGGGACGCCACTGGTGGGACAAAAAAATAACTTTAATAAGTAAAATATGTGGTTTTATGTCCTATTAGCATGATATGCCAAAATTAAAAATATTATCTTAAGTACTTTTGGAGATATTACAAAAAACGCATTAAAAAAGAAAAAATTTAACACCCTGTAGCAAAAAAGTTAAGCCGTTTAGGACATACGTTTATATAAACTTTTCTTCATAAAATGACTTGAGGAATCACACCCTAAAATATTAGCACGTCATTAAGGAACACCCTGTATAATGCAAATTTTGATTTCTGGCATTTTGATCTGTTCATCTCATCCTAGAACACAGATTTATTACTTTATCTAATATGCAAAGTTTAAAAACTTAAATACAAATTAAAAATAAATTAATTGAAACAGGTATAGGTACGATCAATAAAATTTAAATTCAGACAGGACAGCTTGAACACTCTGAAAAACGATGTGACTTGCGCAACAAAAATTGGTTGAAACTAATAATACGGCGCGCGGCGATTGCCTATCGCTACTAACCCCCACCAACGTCTTGTGAATTATAGGTTCTAACGGATACAATTCGTTTTTGGGGACGCTGTTCCGCTTTTTAATTGTAGAAAGCGCTTTACGGGGAACAAAATGCGTCGCATTGAGAAGATATAATTTATTTCAATTTTGTTTCAAAAATGCTGTATTAAAAAAAAACAAGACTGTGCTGCTAATGAAACTGATTACTACCAATAAAAACACTGTTCTAGCAAATCTAAAATTAATATGACACTAAAACGGGTTTGATACACTATTAATACAAACTATGCCTTGGCAAACCTGTTTTCTCAGTGTAATAAACTTTTTTCTTAGTGCAGAGCATGGAAATTTTCCTCAATTTGACATTTCACGACCAATTGCTCTATTTTTGGGATTATTAACCGGTAATGTTGTTGTTGTTAAATGACTTGTAAATAAAATTTTAATAGTTATCCAATGCTTTAATAATGAAATAGCCCACGGGAGTTAGGAAACCCCCCTACTATATGTGGTAAAGGGAGTATTTACTAATTTTGGCTAAACCGTAAAAGATAGGTATAGAAAACCTTAATATTTTTGAAAAGGAAAGAAAAAACAAAATTCTTCCTCCACAAAATTTAATAGAACAAAAAAATTTTTGCTCAGAGGTCTCTACATGTTTCGAACGTAGAAACGTTCATCATCAGGATAAAGAAAATTGTATTGCTGATGGTTTTAGCAGAAGAGAAAAAGATAAGTAGTATAAAGTCTTAATGGAGCTTTTATGGAATTAAAAATTGGTGTGTCGAAATGCCATAATGTGAAGAAAAAATAGAAATAGATTAAATCATACAGAGTACCTATGTGGAAAAATTAATTAAAAGGGTCCAAAACGACCAAATAAACCCGGGGAAGAAGAAAAAATCATTTCTAAAAAGAAGAGGTTAAAATAGTATTTTTACGAGTATGTCTGTGAGACATTATTAAAATTTCAAATTTGCATTGTATATAAAACATGTATTAAGAAAGTATCGTAAATTCAAAGTCTGTAAGAATAATAGGAAAGGAGATTAAAAATTTTTTTTTTAATTTTGTTTATAAAGTAAGTTACAGTGCGAGCAAAAATTATTTGCATCAAAGAGGGCCTTGGATCTAAGGACGTAATGCTTAGCCGTAGAGCTTAATACCTGTTGGGTGTATCAATTATTCCATCATCCTTGACAGTCGTTACAAGTAATTTGATTCGTCGCTATTTTTTCCAATTTCTTGAACAATTCCCACAATGGGCTTTACAGAACAACACAAAACATGCATGGTTAAAGCGTATTTTCGAAACGGGGTTAGAGTAAATGGTGAGTGGCAATACAATCCGGGTTTGTGCATGAACGATTTTCACGAACATTTTGCTAACGTTGCTTTTATTGCTGGGGATTTTTATCATTGCCTGAAAAGAATCGTGGCTGTGTTTAGAGAAACAGGTTCTATACAACACAAAAAAGGAGCAGAAAGACCATCTGTAAGAACTGAAGAACGTTTCGAAAAAATGAAGAAACGTGTGAATTTATGCTTGGAGCATGGCGGTGGCCAATTTCAGCAATGTATGTAATTATTTTTCTTTTTCTTCCTGTATATTCTTACTTTGTTAATTTTGTAAACAACAAAAATAAATTTGTATTTGTGTAGAACTTATTTTATTACTCATTAGTTTGGCATATCATGTCATTACATGAATTTGACAAAATTTTAACCTAGATTTGGTTAGATATATCGTCTCCATATCATTGTGATCTAAATCAAGCCCTCTTTGATGCAAATAATTTTTGCTCGCAAGGTACTTACAAACGACTCTTTTAAGATATGGAGGTTTGGGGAACTAAGTTAAAACTCAGTAACACTACATGTCGGTAATTTTAATTAAATAAGTTGAACTTTTTACTCTTTTTAAAAATTATTTTTTCTTCTTCTTCGGGTTTATTTGGTCGTTCTGGACCCTTTTAATTATCTTTTCCACATACTCTGTATGTTTTAATCCATTTCTATTTTTTCTTCACATTATGGCCTTTCGACACACCAATTTTTAATTCCGTAAAAGCTCCATTAAGGTTCTATACCACCTATCTTTTTCTCTTCTGCTAAAACCATCAGCAATACATTTTTCTGTCTCCTGATGATGGACGTTTCTACGTTCGAAACATGTAGATACCTCTGAGTAAAAACTTTTTTTGTTCTATTAAATTTTGTGGATGAAGACTTTTTGTTTTTTCTTTCCTTTCCACTATTTCTTCAACTTCAACAATATTTTTATTTTTTATATAAATATTATCACCTAATTTTGACAGAGTAGTATTAATTATATCAATGCCACTTTTGCAAGTAGGTAGGTACTGAAAAATGTAAATGTATTTCTAACGTCAAATTTATTTGTAAAAATACAAGACGTAGGTAAACATAAAACCCCACAATATTAAAATTAAAAAAATCAACCGAAGAAACACTCGGTTCGGTAAACAAAGCAATCGCAATATAACACTTATTGGGAAACTCTGCAATCTAAAATTGGAAATGAAAAGGGAACTAAAGCCGAATAATTAAAGATTTAAACTCAGTGCGCATTTCTGACGGCAACAATGCAATTTAAACCTCAAATGGCTTGCTAGCCATAAAATTGCTTTGTGTCATTTTAACTAACTTGTTTGTGTGGTTTATAACTAACAAATGTTAAGCTATGTGGAATATTGTTGAATGTATGTTAAATTGTAACATATGGACATTTCTGTCGCTCTAAATAATATGGTGAAATAAAATGAGAGATATATGCATTGTGTGAATTCATTAAACTAAAGTTTTTTGTAAATGACTCAATTAATTTAGAGGAATTTTTTTAGCTTAGGTATTCGTTTAAAATTGAATGACTAACAGCGGTATGCAGCAACAGTCGTCAATTCAAATTATCCTTTAATCTCGCTTTAAATGATAATTTTGGTATGTTGTACCCAGAGCGCAGAAAGTTCATGACATTCCGAGCCGTATTTGTGTATCGCGATAATAATTGCGAGGACATAATTACCGTGCGAACAAAAATTATTCGCATCAAAGAGGGCCTTGCATCTAAGGACGTCATGCTTAGTCGTGGAGCTTTATACCTGTTGGGTGTCAGTAACTACCTGAATTAACAATCAATCAGTTATTCCGTCATCTTTGACAGTCGTTACAAGTAATTTGATTCATCGCTAATTTTTCCAATTTCTTGAATAATTCACACAATGGGCTTTACGGAACAGAACAAAACATTCATGGTTGAAGCGTATTTTCGAAACGGGGTTAGAGTAAATGGTGAGTGGCAATACAATCCGGGTTTGTGCATGGACGATTTTCACGAACATTTTCCTAACGTTGCTTTTATTGCTGGGGATTTTTATTATTGCCTGTAAAGAACCGTGGCTGTGTTTAGGGAAACAGGTTCTATACAACACAAAAATGGAGCAGGAAGACAATCTGTAAGAACAGAAGAACTTGTTGCAAACATTCGTGAAATAATGCAAAATACGCCAACAAATTGTATAAGACGCCTGTCCCAAGAAGTTGGAACATGCATGACTATTCTTAAGAAGCAGCTAAATTTATTTCCTTATAAAGTGCAAGTATTCCAAGAAATACAAGCCGCAGATTTTGAAAAACGCAGGAATTACTGTCAAAGGTTTACCCAAAATTTATTGAAAAGAAATGATTTATTAGACCTGACATTTTTTTTGGATGAAGCCTGGTTCCACCTCTCCGGTTATGTGAATGCGGTGGCCAATTTTAGCAATTTACGTAATTATTTTTCTTTTTCTTTCTGTATATTTTTACTTTGTTAATTTTGTAAACAACAAAAATAAACTTGTATTTGTCTACTTATTTTATTACTCAATAGTTTGGCATATCATGTCATACTATGAATTTGACAAAATTTTAACCTAAATTTGGTTAGATATTATATCGTCCCATATCACTGCCCACGTTTTTTAATTCAAGCCATCTTTGATGCAAATCATTTTTGCTTGCACGGTATATACCTGTTAACGTACCTTTGAATGGAAAAAAATAAAACAGAATGGCATACCACAACATATACATATATAATAATCAAAAACATATGTTTAAAACTTTCTTATAAAATGGGACTAATAAATTTAAAATAAAATAAAAAAGGGTCTATAGCTCCATTTGGAAGCATTTGTTAACCTAGTAAACATGAAATCTTTTTCATATATTTTTATGTAGAATCGTCCCTTAACATTTACGGGCACAATGCTACCACGGAGCATGTCATCTTTAGAATCTAAAGCCCATGACTGATTTACAATTAATGACTTACCGCTTCATCTCGAAAAAACACAGCGTATTATTTTTTCTATCAATAACACTTTTACGTGTACGGTAAATCGGCAGAATAACTGGGAATCACACTAGATGATCGATTAAACTGGTCTGCACATGTTAATAGTCTTACAAAAAAAACTAGCATCCTCTACCTTTGTCCTGCGGAGATTAAAAGTTTAGTTAATCCATCTACCTTTTTAACTGTTTATTTTGCACATTTTCATTCTCATTTGAGTTATGGTGTCGTATTTAATTGTGGGACAATTCTTCATCGGCCATTAAAGCTTTTAGACAGCAGAAGAAAGCTGTCAGTCCATTTTTAAGAGGTTTGAAATTATGCCTTTAGCATCTCTGTTTATATTCTATCAACTGCTCGAAATTCATAATAACAAGAATACTTAGTTTTTTCTTAAATTCAAATTTTCATGACTACTCAACTAGAGGTTCTGACTTAATGAGACCTAAAAAATTATGCTACATGAAGGCCAAGAATAATTCTATTAATATGTCATTGTATAATGCACTGCCTGAAAATGTAAAGCTGCTTATTTAAAATTCAAATCTATGATAAAAAAATCATTTTGCCGTCACTGTAATTATTCAGTTCGGGAGTATATGGACACAGCTACTTACAGCAGTTTAAAAAAATTTTTTCTGTTGTAGTGTGAGAAATATTAAAATATAATAAAAAATGTAATGATGTAATTAATAAACTTCTTAAATCCCATGCGTTGTTAATTCACGAAGATCAACATTCAAATTCTAACTCTTTTTTGTTATTACTATTTGTTTTTAACGTTTGTGTATGCTATATTCTTCTACAATTATGTTTTAATATATATTTTAATTTACTTAAATACATGCGTCCAGGAATGCTTTATATTTTATATGACTTGCTACAATTGACAAAAATGTGGTCAAATAGATATGTCTATGCCTACGTCCATATCTATAAATAAACAAGATGCTCACTCAGGTCCTGCGATAGAAGCGGGACAAATAGGAGCAAGCTATGGCGCGGTGTCGATCAACTGATCATGGGAGAATTCCGATTTTGGAGTACCTAATTATTAGTTTAGTTAAGTAAACATTTGGGCCATGGCCGGGAAAGTGGTGCTTCGCATCGCTAACTTGGGCCGCGCGCCACTGCTAATTCTGTTTCTGTGTACTAGTGGCCCTCGTAGTTATTGCAAATATATTATTATGCAATTTTAGGAATAATATTGCATGCATTCAACAAATGTATGTACATACTTAAAAACAGGTGTTCAATTAATTAATGTATGCATCAAAATCTTTGTTAACTTGTTTATGTTTAATCCATGATATATGTCTTCTGTTTGCCCTCCGGCATTCACGTATAATAGCGTTGCGGTCACATCCGTAATCATGTATGAATTATACAATTTTCACTGATACAGAACTGATTCATGATAAGTTGCAGATACGGTATCGTGGTTAATGTTTATTCATGGATGTGTTATGCTTCAAAAGAGACTAATAAATTGTGTATTGCATTGTACCTAGTACACGAAATTTCCAACGACCTTACATTTAAATATCCATCCACCTATAGACAGTAACTTGGGGGATTTGGTTGACTTTTTTACGTTTGCCAGAGTTGACTACCCAGAATATCATGTTGTTAGAAAACATATTATTATTTTGAACTACAGAGATGTATAGAAAAGTTGTTAAAAAATTGTAGCGATCTTATTGACGGGCAAGTAGTGCTTAATTTTGGCATTCGTTATATATTTTCTTACATGCATGTCCTACAATGTCACGATATACAACTATTTTCAAGGACCTACTTGACTTTTACACAAGAACCTATTGTTACCACTCATAAGGTCAGCAATCGTTATAAATTACACATTTCTCGGTAAAGCAAAATTAATTTATGTCTCCAGAAAATCGCATTAATGTTGGCCATTAGATAATTAAGTTTTTTGGCAATAATATAAGTTCAGTTTACGTTCTCTAGGGAAGGGGGGGGGGGGCGCTCCCCCTGGATCCGCTAGTATACATCACCTATGTATAATATGTAAAATGTATATAAACTTCTTTTAAATTCTTTTGAAGAGGTTGGCAATGAAAATTTAAAACTAGATGTCTGAGCAAGCCAAGAATTATTGGCGAAAAGTCATGTCACGAATTAATTTACAAATATTTAATACAAATAGAACAAACTCATAAAAAAACCCTTATTGTATGGTTATTTTAATAAAAGACTTTCGCGATATACGATGTCAGAGTGATTTAGGTTAAGTGGCCTGCTTTAAATACGATGATCTCGGAAAATATTATTCCATTGAAATGGAAATATTTGACTCTAAAACTTAAGTTTTTAAACATAATACCATAGATTTTATTACAGTTATCGATTGTAAAGATTCTATTAAAGTTCGTTGATCTTTAATCTAATCTGGATAATATAGTTTTTAGGTAATACATTTAAAAAATGATATTTTGTTTATTTCGACAGTCTGCAGGACCTTAACGCATTTTAAAAAAAAACAGCTTACGTAGGTCGAGATTTTGTGTCTTTTTCCTGCTGAGCCGTTAAATACTAGGTTAGGTTGAAAGGGAGTGGGTTGTATTTAACCCTCCACTGCCACCAGTGGCGGTTTCTCCACAGGAGCACTGGAGCACGTGCACTCCCAAACTTCATAAAAAATTACCCCAAAAGAAAAAATAATATTCATTTAAATTTATCTTCTTATATAATATAATACCGTAATATAAGTTAGAACCCTCCTATTTTAACGTACCGTTAAACAATCGAACGAAAGGTGCTGTAATAGCTCTCGCCAAGCCGGTTGTCAAGAGCGACGATGTAGCGCGTAGGAATTCTAAAGTCGCACGTACGTTAAAGTAGGCGGGGTTTCTGCTGTCTCTCTATGCATCTTATACTAGCAGGTGTGGTGGGGGAAAGCGCGATTCTAATAGGAAAACTCGCACAAATTAAATGTGCGCCGTTGAGTTCATTGCGTGTGAATTGCTGTATGGATTTATTATCCAAGTTTTCCTTTATATTTTTGTTATTATTTTGGGGTAGTAAAGACTTATTTTAATGAAAATGAACAGTTTTAATGCCAAAACGACTATGAACGTGGAATATTTAAGAAACAATTTTAGCTAGTTATGTATTGAGCAAAAAATTTAAATTCAAATTGAGGGAAGACCTAAACCCGAAATTAACTTGACACATACCACAAAGTGTAGATCTAGGGACTTTATTGTTATTGATAAGTTTGCTGCAAATAAAAACAGAAAATTGGACTTTACGTTTAAACAAGGTAACCACTAATGAAAAATAAATTGGCCTTTTTTATTTTTTTTATCTTATTTCATTTTCAATAAAATAAGTAGTTAATCATAAATTTTTTAAATATTTACTAAAAATGATTGACCAAATTTTGGCAGTTTTCCTGCGGCGGGCTTTTGGTGCACTCCCAAGTTAACAAGTCACGAACCGCCACTGACTGCGACCGTATGATCTATTGTTGCTCACACCTTATTTATATTTCTCCCAATAGATCTAGCTTCTTAATGAAACTAATTGTTGTATTGAGAGAGAGACATTCTTCAATACTTCAGGTCTTCCGGCCTGGCAGCAGTGCCACTTCACCGAATAGAGTGAATCTGATTCTTACTGCTGCAGGGAGTGCCTATGTGCTTTGCATATTTCATGCAAAATGCAAAGCCGACATTGTCATCTTGCGCTAATCCAATTTTCTGCATATGCTGTCGCAATCTGCAATGGCTGGTGTACAATCCCACCAGGGATTTAGGGTGCACCCTAGTTCTTTTTGAGAATAATGGACAAATTTATGCATTAAATATACTATAGTCTATTTATTTTCAAGTGGCAGGAAATAAAAACAAATATACCAGAACTCTCGACGTAAATACGGTCGCATTCAAACTCATATAACACTTTTAAGGCTGCACATAATGTCATAAATAACAATTACAGGTTTAGTATGAGACCCATATAATTTTATACCCCACATAAAGCAATAAATATTAAAAAAAAAACTACTATTATACACTAGTACCGTGCGAGCAAAAATGATTTGCATCAAAGAGGGCTTGGATTAAAAAACGTAGCGTTTGGTTTTAGATCATAATAATATAGGGACGATATATCTAACCAAATCTAGGTTAGAATTTTGTCAAATTCATATATTATGACATGATATGCCAAACTAATGAGTAATAAAATAAGTAGACAAATACAAATATATTTTTGTTGTTTACAAAATTAACAAAGTAAGAATAAATATACAGAAATAGGTACTTGCACTTTATAAGGAAATAAATTTAGCTGCTTCCTAAGAATAGTCCTGCCTGTTCCATTAGATCTTCCTGTTTCTTGGGACAGGCGTCTTATACAATTTGTTGGCGTATTTTGCATTATTTCACGAACGTTTGCAACAAGTTCTTCTATTCTAACAGATGGTCTTCCTGCTCCTTTTTTGTGTTGTATAGAATCTGTTTCCCTAAACACGGCCTCGGTTCTTTCCAGGCAATGATAAAAATCCCCAGCAATAAAAGCAACCTTAGGAAAATTTTCGTGAAAATCGTCCATGCATAAACCCGGATTGTATTGCCACTCACCATTTGCTCTAACCCCGTTTCGAAAATACGCTTCAACCATGCTTGCACGGTATATACAGTAGATTTTAAACAACGCATAATGTTAAGGCTCTATGAGGATGAAAGCAGTAATGGTCTTCTTAAACTGAATTTTTTCTATTTTACTTATTTAATTGTTCGCCGGGGGTCGACTTACAAACAAAGAAACATTGTTTATTTTATTTTATTACCTATTCTTTAGATATTTGTATCTCGGGTTATACTCGGTTTAAACCTAAGATTTATTCTATTTTAACCATTACAACAAGCACTGCATTATGCAAAACCAAAATACCCTAAATAATTTTCAAAATACCTACTGGTATGTTGTGCAAAATAAAACTACAATATAATATATAGTATAATCACAAAACGTGTTTATTATTAAATAGAAAAGCTGAATGCAGTCCTGCACAGATCGCAACGAGCGTTTCGTGGTTATGTTAATTGTTTACAGACCCTGCCAGTTGAAAATAAATACACTATAGTTTCCGAGGACTTTTAATATGTAACTTTTCGTGAATCAACCTGTATGTTAGATTGTTTTTTTTTTGTAAACATACGTTTATTTTGAATAACCTTTTTTCGGCGAAATGTAAATTTGCCGTTTAAATCTAAAGTAAAGAAAAACAAAAACAAATCGGTAAAATAAAACGTTGACTTTATTTTATGGGGGTTTTCCTGATTCAATTAGATTTGTCAACATACAAAAAAGAAATAAAAAATATAACATATTATATTTTTTTTATTACTTTAGATGAAATATCGCTAATTTCAAAATTTATTGCCTTTCGACTTTTTTTACTTTAGTAATAGTATCAGCAATATGAATCAATTCCACAAGTTATTTATTTTGGAAATGGTGTTGTATTTGAAGTGTCATGTGTCGGTATGGGCGTCATTCTGACTTGATTAATTGTCCATCAGAAAGAAAAATAGGGAGGATATATAATAAAATGAAAAATATAATATATAATATTGGCTCTCCTATTAACTTTTTATAAAAATTCTCTTAGACCTTGTTAAAAGTCTCTGTAAGATAGACTTGCTCACCAATTTTTTTTTATTCCCTAATAAGCTATAAATTAAATACGGACGGCGGTGATGTATCCGAAATGTTTTCCGAAATATTTCCTGACAGCAAAAGAAGGTTCCTCAATATTTTTCGTAATTTTAAGAGTAACGTTACTGTAATAATTAATAAATGCAACTACTAATAGAGCAAGATAATCATGTACTCGTTTTGGCGTAGGTGAAGGCATGAGGGCCCCCCGGCCCCTTACTTTTGTAATGAGGCGATGAGTAGTTAAAAAGGTATAAAATAAACTGACCCAACTTTTGAAGATGCAAGCTGCTCCTAACGTCCAACGTTATTTATTACAAATTTATTTTTGTTGTTTACAAAATTAACAAAGTAAGAATATACAGAAAGAAAAAAAAATTACATAAATTGCTGAAATTGGCTCCAATGCTCCAAGCATAAATTCACACGTCTCTTCATATTTTCGAAAGAGTTGACCAGCATCTTTGGAGAACTGTTACTACAAAAAAATGAGGATTTTTACTACTCCACAATCTCCACATACGTGTATTCTGAGAATTCATATAACCGGAGAGGTGGAACCAGGCTGCATCCGAAAAAAATGTCAGATCTAATAAATAATTTCTTTCCAATAAATTTTGGGTAAACCATTGAGAGTAATTCCTGCGTCTTTCAAAATCAGCGGCTTGTATTTCTTGGAATACTTGCACTTTATAAATAAGCTGCTTCTTAAGAATAGTCCTGCATGTCCCATAAGATCTTCCCACTTCTTGGGACAGGCGTCTTATACAATTTGTTGGCGTATTTTGCATTATTTCACAAACATTTGCAACAAGTTCTTCTGTTCTTACAGATGGTCTTCCTGTTCCTTTTTTGTGTTGTATAGAACATGTTTCCCTAAACACAGCCACGGTCCTTTTCAGGCAATGATAAAAATTCCCAGCAATAAAAGCAACGTTAGGAAAATGTTCGTTAAAATCGTCCATGCACAAAACCCGGATTGTATTGCCACTCACTATTTACTCTAACCCCGTTTCGAAAATATGCTTTAACCATGAATGTTTTGTGCTGTTCCGTAAAGCCCATTGTGTGAATTGTTCAAGAAATTGGAAAAATTAGCGATAAATCAAATTACTTGTAACGACTGTCAAAGATGACAGAATAACTGATTGATTGTTAATTCAGGTAGTTACTGACACCCAACAGGTATTAAGCTCTACGGCTAAGCATTACGTCCTTAGATGCAAGGCCCTCTTTAATGCAAATAATTTTTGCTCGCACGGTAAAATCAATAGGGTAGTTAATATTAGAGGATATGAGGGTAGCAAAATTAATATTCATTTACACCGAAACCTATACAGTGCGTTTTTCCTAAAGCGGGCCATAGGGATTTACATCGTAAATCTTTAAGTCTATGTTAGGCACATTTAACTAGGAGTTGAAATTTTACACAAATATTTCTTGTGATCTCATATCCAATTTAGGACCATGTTTGTATTACTTTACTAACGCAAAATATTAAAAAATACCATTTTAAGTTATAATATCACGCTGTTTTGCCCAGCCCTGTATATTAAGTTTACCCAGGTATATTTGACATAAACTAGTATGTGACATTTTTATAATATTTGGCAAGTTGTACCGAAATTATACAATGTTAATGATTATTTAGTTTGTATTAAATATGTTTTATTTTAAGTGGTTTCTTAATTCTAAAGCAGACATATGACATTCCTCTTATGCAGTTTAAAACCATTTTAATACGTTCTTTTACGGTGTAGCAAGACATGATAAAATACAAAACTAATTTCATTGAAAGTCAGGAAAATACTGACAGCCGTGTCAATATTTTTTTTTATCTAAGGTAATTACATAAATTACAAGGGGTAAAAAAGTGTAATTTTAAAAAAATAAAAAGAGCTTTTTGGGGTATCTCTTGGAGATTTTTTGCACAGATTGTATGTTAACTTCTTCCTCCCATCTCATATTTTATCTATTTTCAAGTTTTAATATTATTTGTTTCATATAAACGTGCCTAACATAGGCTTAAAGATTTACCATATAAATCCCTATGGCCCTCGTTAAAAAAAACGCAGTGTATAATACACTACCAAACTATAAAAGGCGTTTGGTTCCATTGCACGCCGATCTCCAACGCGGCAAGTCTGAGATAAATCTAATTCAGCGTTCGTCTCCAAAAAAGAAATGCTATAAGTTTTTAACCACTGTTCAAGCATTATTGGGCTTTTGAAATTCTATGGTGTAGATAGAATATTTAACTCGTTTTCAGCCAAGGTGGTGCTTCGCTTCAGATCTTTTACTTGTCGCTAATCGCCTCGTTCAGATAGTTAGCGGTGAGAAACCGTCAGAAAATTAACGACGCATGCGCATGTATTTAAAAGCGCTGGCACACGACACATCCCAAACCGCTGGCAGAAAATTCGGCGCTCGCAGAAGCCAAATGTTGGTTGTGGATCCGTTTCTAACGTGTTCGCAAAACAAAAAAATTCTAACCAGTTCTCAACCAGTTAAAAACCACGCATACGCAGAAAAAAATTGGAAATCGGTCGACAATTTGCTTTTACGAACGAAACTATATTATCGCTGTTGTTATTTTCATTGCTGTATGTTATGCTGTAGAGTTAGCGTATCCAGAAAGTTAAAGACTCTCTTTACAGTTTTACTGCTATAACAAAAAGGAAAACAGTTAATAAAAAAAGAAATAAATTGCTTCGCAGGTCAAAATATATATGTACTTTTTTATAAATTATTCTGTTATTAATCCATAAAGCCTAAAATTAATGCGCCCCAGGCTATTTATTAATCACTTTACCACAAACTATTCCACAATCATTCCCTATTTTGCCCCCTGTATAGGGGCGCCTGGGATGATAGATACAGAATAACCCTGTTTTTTTTATATAAAAAAACAGTGCCAACAGTATATGTTATTGTGTTTAAATATATATAAGCTTATTTTAACTAAGAAGCTGCAATTTATAAAAGTTTTCGTGAATTCTATCTAACAAAACAAATTCATATAAAATACCCACTTAAATTTTCTCAGAATGTCAAAACGTTCGCTTTAGAAAAGCTTGTTCCGAAGAAATTTATATGCTCAGTTCAGTTAAACTGAACCAAAACAAAAGGACGCTGGTAGAATAGAGTCGGAGCTTTAGTTGTATGGGATTTGCATTTGTTTAAGGCTCATAATTTTTGTCTCTATTGTATACTGGCGGGACTTTAAATCTTGCGCTAACTGTGAAAAGTGTTTTAAACATACGGATTCAGTGAAAAGGGAAGTTAGGCTACCTATCACCTATTGAGGTCGAAATAAAAGTAATTTTTCCCTTAAACACAGTAATTTTGGAATAAGTTGGCCATTTACGTCGGTAAAACTCTATGAATAAATAAATTGAAATGAGAATATAAAAATATTTTCCAACTTTGCACTTTTTATTAAGAATCTCATTTTCGAAAACATTTTAGAAACAAAAAGGGATATCGAAATCATAAAAAGAGGCTTGTTATCCTGGGACAGGTTTTCTATCATTAAATACAGGTGGCGAATCATTCTGAAAATTTGGTCATTTACATAAACGGACATGCTCTATCTATCTCAAATATTTTTGACCATACCATACTATTACCAAAAAATATTAGCCACTTAAATACTTTAAAGGTAACACCCTCTACTGCATTTTCGAAGCTCTTATTAATTTATTTCTTTAACATTATCCTATACCCATCTCTTATCAATTCAAAAATAATAATTAAATTTCAATTTTTTTGACGGAAAATAGTTTAAAGCAATGTTGATATTTTTAACTCTCAATTAAGATCCTAAAATTTTGTTTACAGTTAAACAAGACAAGGAGACCATTTAATCACCTAATAGAGAATAAAACCAAGGTAATAAACTGATAAAAAAACACCTGTTATTGGGAGAATTGGGCTTCATAGATAGACAAGGCCAAGTAATCTTCTTCGTGGTAGTAAAGCGTTGTTTTTACCTGCATTTAACCTTTGTGGGCCTATGTTGAGCCTGTTATGAACTAAAAAGGTTATAGAAAACCATAACCACAATTTTGGAAAAAGATGAAATATTATGTTGTTTTTTTATTTTTATCAAAGCGCAGATTTCAGTCAGCTATTATAACCTATTTTATACTTTAAAGCCTTCTGTGCTTTAAGTACAAATGTAAGAGTAATACATCACCTCAGAAAATGTTCACATTGTAACCTGACCATGAAGATATATTAAAGACAAAACGAAATAATGTATTCTTCATTTATGGACGTAAAAGATTTTTGAGCTTTAAGGCCAAATCAAAGTAGTTTATTATTCAACAAGACTGTGCTGCTATTGGAACTGATTTCTACCTATAAAAACACTGTTCTAGCAAATCTGGAATTGATGTAACACTATAGCGGGTTTGATACACCAGCAATTTATTTAATACTGGTCAGTGGCGCAACCAGGGGGGAGGGCTGCCGGGTTGCAGCCCCCCCCCCCCCGAGCTTAGAAACTGAGCCTATTCGTTTAATTGCAAACCAATTTTTCATGTCACGCCTTTTACTAATATTTTATATTCAGCCACATAATTTACATCAATCATGTTATCAATAGTGAAATTATACTACGTCTGACTGAATGGACCGACCGCAATACTTCCACTGAGGCATCTGGATATCTGGATTACTGGCCAGCATTATAAGTCCCAAATTTGTGATCGCACTAATGTGTACAGAAAGAATATATGCCTACACAGTCACACTGCCTTTAAGCAAGATTCTACAAACAGTCGATTTAAACCTTTGTAAAGCATTACAGTTAGCTAATGACGTAACAGATCAAGTTAAAGAAATAAGAGGCCTGACAGATGATAATTTTCAAAATATTTTTAAGGAAGCTCAAGATCTACTTTCGGAATACGATATTGAAATCAGAGTACCTAGACTACCGCCAAGACAAACACAAAGATTGGTTATAAAAACCGATTTCGCTGCTGAGTATTTTAAAATAACAATTTTTATTCCGTTTTTAGATGGCCTCATAGCAAATCTCGAGGATCGGTTTTTAAAACATCGAGAAACCATTCAAAATTTTGAATGAATAAGATAATCAAGATTTTGATAGTCAATTTAAATGTTTTTTAAAACTTCACAGCTTCTACAAGAATGAGTTCCTTGAAGAGTTTTCCAATAAAACGATGTTAAAAGCTGAACTTGAGCTGTGACATAAAAAATGCAAAAACAAAAACTAAAGGAAGATTTGGACAAAGTGTATTCCGAATATGATGCCAATATATTTCCTAATATAAAAAGGCTTTTACAATTTTTTTTAACTTTGCCTATTACAACCGCCACATCTGAAAGGTCCTTTTCAAATTTAAAATATTTAAAGACATATCTGCGTAGCACCACGGAAGATGCAGCAGATTGAGCTGTTTGTTTTGCAGATTAAATGGTTTGGCAGTTCTTTATGCGAACCACGATATTGATATTACCGTGGAAGAAATTCTGGACGAAAAGGCAAAAACAAAACAAAGAATTTTGCTTTAATATTAGGTAGTATATTATTAGTGATTACTTACAACTTATTGTATAAGGTTTTTGTTTTGTTTTAGTATAAGTATGATTAATATAATTATGCGTTACTTATTTTAAATACATTTTTACTAATTAAAATGAAATCTATAATTTTTTTTTCATAAATATTTAGTTAGGGCCAGCGGCGTATTATTGCAGAAGTTTTTGGGGGCTGTCGCTCTCGTCAATCATACGTATTTTACCCAAAAAAGGGCGTGGCACCCCAAAAAATTCCTGTTGTATTAGATCATTTTCCTCAGTGTAACGTACCATCCAACGTGAATCAGCCTGTATATCTAAAGTGATCGAACTTTATAATGTGCTGAATAATTAAAATTTTAAATATTCCACAATTTATTTTATTTTCCTAGTTTCGTTACACTTACCTATATGTTATTATGATATTTTGATGTTTATGCCAACTAATAGCTCAAACAAAATAAGCAAATCGGTGGAAAAAATTCCCAGAGAGTTGGTTTTTTTTTAAACACTTTCTCTACACTTGGGTAAACATATATCAAAAGTCCCCGAGGGTGGGGGGTGGGCTCGAGGAGGAGGTGGGGGTTAAAGGTACCACTTTTCAGTTTTTCGCTTAAATCTCGAAAACGATCACTCCTATCGATTTTCATAATTTATAAAAATTAAAGCTAATAAAATTTTCTACAAAAATGGTCCTATGCACTTTTGTCGTAGGACTAATTGTGAGCGAGTTATAGGGCGGACAAAATAAACCTTATTTAAAAAATCTGCTTCATTTCCATTTTAAACCGTAGGACAATGAATTTATTGGTCCAACACTTCATTAGAGGAGATGGGGGGTCACGGGGGTCTATAAAGTCTTCCTAGTCGTCCCTATATGCTGCATTCTTCAAACTAAACAATAAAATTTAAATTACAGTCTTGTTCAGTAGATTAATAGTAGATAAATGTGTTGTAAACTTAAAATTTGAATAGACCGCGAAAACAATATACTAGAAGCGGATGTATTATAGGTGCTAAGTTGGAGAGAGAGACATTATGGTTGAAGATGTTAGAGCACCGGTATGCCGTGCCGGTAGTATAGTCGAACTTTTGTGTAGTCCTTAATAATAAACATATCTCAATATATTTTAATACTCTATGTGCCAATTTTTTAAACGTAAATCAATATAATAGTTAATGCATTTTCGGTGTTTCATTAACTTAGAATGAATGTGGTGCCAACCCAGCACAGTAGGCAGTTGGTAGCTATTTATTATAAGTGATAACAAGTCCCAGGTATAAAAAACTGAAAGGTGATTGAATATTGATTATTTAAATAAAACCTACCATAACTTAAGTATTGGTCCAACAGTTTATTAAAAGGTGTCAAGGGGGTCTATCAAGTCTTCCAAACTGTGCACTTGAAATACTGCCTCCCGCTTTTCCAATTCTTTTTTTTTTCTGTTTTCGATAAAACTCATTATTAATTGCACCACAGCAAAACAAACACTTAATTCTTAAAGTCAAATGTAGGAACCTTGGATCGTCGATAGCTCCCTGCTGAGCTGTGGGACTCGACTTCTTCTGCGTTTTTTAAATCGGAAGCAACAGATTGTGGCCTGGTGTAACGCTTTCGACAGGAGTTGTGAACAATTCCATGTATTTTGTTCTCAAAAACCGAGCTCTTGCCATCCTTTCTTGCAATACTGGCTTTAAACAGCCCTTTCATACCTTTCTCACGCACAGCAATCCTATCACTTTCAACAGGTACATCACATACCAAGCACTTCTCAGCCATGATGTAGCGGGGGTGGAACTAAAGTTACGTTTTCGGCACACACAACACGACGCGATTGCCAACTAAATACGAAACTAAATAAAAAAGCAACAAAACGGCCACACTTGAATACTACGATGTTCTTCGAGATACTGTCACTGTCACTGTCCGAACCGAAAACATATTAAAGAGCTTAGCGATAGCGTGGATACAATTGTTGTGTCAAATTGTCGCATATTCCTGTATCCGTGGAGGAAAAATGGCTATTTTTTTAAATCCAAACTTCAAAAGCCCGTAGCTTGCTTACGGTTAGTTCTACGACAAAAGTGCATAGAATCATTTTTGTAGAAAATTGTGTTAGCTTTAATTATTACTAATTATGAAAATCGATAGGAGTGATCGTTTTCGAGATTTAAGCGAAAACCTGAAAAGTGGTACCTTTAACCCCCACCTTCTCCTCGAGCCCACCCCCCACCCTAGGGGACTTTTGATATATGTTTACCCAAGTGTAGAGAAAGCGTTTAAAAAGAAAACCAACTCTCTGGGAATTTTTTCCACCGATTGCCCTAATTTTGAATTATTTGACTGGGGTATAACGTCTTATTTGATTTGAATATTTACCTGAAACAAAAATAAAAAATAAAGGTTTAGTTTACACTTGAAAACGGTTAGAGATACTAACTAACCAAAACGTTGTGTGAAGTAAGAAAATAAAGACAATGGAAGTCTGACAAGGTAATTTTTTTGATATTACTTCATTGTCTACCACCTACAAACAAATATAGGATTAGGAGTTTAGGCTGGGTGAAGTCGTTCACTTTACAATTTTATATAGTAGCATGGATTTTTTTGTTACGACTAAAGATACGAAATAATTTACCTTAAATTTATTGCCACAAATATTTTATTTTAAGTAAATACCCCCAGAGCCATATTATATCTTATTTAGCAAGTAATACGCGTTCACAATTCACAAACCTTGTCCGGTACCTATTATTAAACAGAATATACATATACCTCTATTATGAAAATATTAATTACTTTTATACCCTTTTGGGAGACCTTTACAAACCCCAACTATACACTAGTTAGGTATAATAACTGTGATAACACTTGCCTAATTTATTACACTCAAATGACTTTACTATTGGAAGTAGGGTTTGAATATAATTCTAAAAATACATTTCTAAGTAAGTTATTTATTATAATATATTATTGGTAGTTTAGGTAGATACGTTTAATTTTTTTATAAATAATATAAATAATAAATATGTTTTTTTTTATAAAATACCGGGAGAAATTTACTTTCAACGAATTCGGCTAATATGCGCCTTAAAGAAATTAAAATTCGTTTACAAACGCTACTTTTCGAAGTTTTTTTCCTGCAACTTTTATCCTCCGGTTGTTTTGAAATTCGTATATAGCAGGTAATTTACCCCTTTGGGGTACTAAAGACGACAAATTCAAATGGTAGAATATCTAATTTTATATTATTTGGTTTATTAGTAATATACAAGTTCTCTGATAATAATATGTATGGAAATACGTCGATTATTTCTTAAAGTAAGATAGTAAACGAGAAATGTTAAAGGCAAAAGTTTGAAGTGTTTTTAAAGTCTTTTAGAGTAAAGAATAAATAAGTGTACAGGATGAGCCATAAAGTCAGAAAAACAAAGTAACTTTTCTATTTAAATTGAACGTCCATACAGAGTACATAATAATATATTCTTTATTATACCGTGTCCATATCATTTGATATTTATTTTCTTTTAAAAATTCTAAAAAAAAAATTATACCACACATCTATCGATATCTCAAAAGCGGTTAAGTTGGGATGTGTAGTGTGATAATTTTTTTTAGAATTTTGAAAAGAACATAAATATCAAATAATTACAGGTTGTTAATTTAAATTATGTTAATTTAAATTAAATTAGATTAATTAAAAAAGAGAACTTCGTTTTTTTATGACTTTTTGGTTCATCCTGTATACTATTTTTTTAAATTTTATATACTTAAAAACCGCTAAAACTTTTTTGTATAAAATTTTTATCCAACAATCTTACTTTTTAAGAAATAATCGACCTTTTCCATACTTTTCATTGAAGTACACAGCGATCCCATATTATGAAGGTATAACTCTTCCCAGGATTTTTAATGGTATACATAATTTTATTTTTATTTATTACATTATATTGAATTCCTTTACGGAAAAAGCAAAAACTTACTATTATAAAAAATGCAAATGCAATAAAACCATAAACGTATAAACATGAGGAAATCAAAAAATCTATTTTGGTTAAAAAATATCGATTTTAATATTTTATCCGAAAAACAAAGGATATTTACACATTTTGCATAAAAAGAGCATAAATCCTTGAATATAATAAAAATTTTCCCAAACTTTTTACTGCAGGGCTTGTTGCCCTTTTTGTTGAAGTTCTGTATTTGTGTTGTATAATATTTAAAAGTTTTTATAAGCTGATTTTTGTGTTTTATTTATTGTATTATATCCCTGACAATGGGTAAGTACTTTTTTTTTTAAGTTGATTTTTAAAATGTGAGGTTTTAATCATTGATATAGTTTTTTAACAGTAGTTGATCACTTGCTATTGGCAGTGTCGTTTTCTCGATTCTTTTTTTAAGCCTATTCGTAGAGATATTAAATATCTCGCTTATAAATTTTATAAGCGCTAAATAAAATACCATTTTCTCTAATGCATAAGTAAGTAATTAATCTTCTACTTTCAAACTTTTAGATAAGTTAGAAGAAGATGGCTTTTAAAAAATGGCACTGTAAGCTGTAATACTGCATGCATGTGGTTTTTTTTAGGATCAAAAGAATTCATACATTTTGCAGCATTTACTTAAAATAGAGAACTATTTACACTACTACTTTTCAGATAAAAAAAAAACCCAACCTGAATTACCTCACTTACCAGTACCACCGAAATATTAATCCAGGATTAGAATAGTCCGGTGTCCAGGTTCTTACACGCGACGCACTAGCGAAAAATTGTAAATAATAATAAATAGCAATAATTAATAGTTCTATTTGGAAAAGATACTAAAAACTAATCGAAAAACGCAATTGACACACAATTACAGCTCACCAACAACAACGTTAGATAATGAATGAATATCAAAAACACACTAACGCACTAAAACATTATAAGTTGCTGTTATTAAGAAACAATAAATAATTTAATAAGTCAAAAATTTAAAAAACACATATTTAGTATGTTATTTTTGATTAATACACATCACAAATCTAATTAATATAACATTCGTTTTTTAACGCAGGCAGTAGATCTAATCTCTAATTAAAATTAAATTTTGCACTTACAGGGAATTGGTTCTCTAGGTGCAAAATTAAAAAATCCTCTAAGAGTATAAAAACGTAAATAAATATGTAATAATACCTACATAATATAATATATTATGTAGGTAGACATTTTTTTAAGCAATATGTAATATATTATTATTATTATTATTATTATTATTATTATTATTATTATTATTTTACCATAAAAAATATTTTCTACACAGCAACCAATACTTATAGTTAATATTATCAACAAAAAATATTCTTGGCTAGCGGACTTTAAAGTGTGAAAAGACCTGCATTTTGCATTAACGTACCGAGAAATGCCAGGAACAATGGATTCCCTGGGGTCAAGTAGACATTGACAGCTGTTTCGTCGTTGTTAGGAACTCATCAGAATGCCAAAAACCGAAGCAAGCCCACTGATAACACTGCGGCGCATTTAAACCCTGCTTAATAAAATAGCCAGTAGTAAACAAGCCGCAACACCGTAAAGTAACAAAAGTAAAACCGCCCCGTAATGAAAACCCAAAAAATTGTATCTATTCAATCCCTTGCGAGTGCGGCGAATCGTACATTGGAGAAACAAAAAGACCTCTTCGCATACGAGTTAAAAAACATCTGAAACATACTCAAAGAGGTGAAACTTCGAGATCAGGTATAGCGGAACATGTATGGACCAACCAACATAATATACAGTGGTCAGAAGCCAAGATGTTGAACACGGAACAGCACTGGAAAAAACGAAAATTCAAAGAAGCATCTTTCATGAAACAAAATACCCATATATTTAGTAAACCAAGTATATAGATATCCCCAATATCTGGAAGCCTTTTTTTGTCCAAAACTAGAGACCGACCGAAGGTTTCGACTAAAAGTAAGCTTGTTTTGTTTATATTACTTTTTAAGCAATGATCCTTTATTCTTTTGGACACATTATATAGAATCAATGGAATTCAATGCATAGGATTGTAATTTTTTATTTTTTGATATATTGTCAGATATGGATTGGCATCCTTAAGGCTAGATGAAATAGTTAAAACTTAACTGCAATGTAAAGACTCTTAAGGTGGCGGAGTTTATCATAAAAAAGGTGTGATAAAAAATCTAGTGTGTAGAAGAGAGACAGTGACATTTGATTTTAGTAGGAGGAGTCAGGATATCACGTATCCACGTTGAAACCAACAACAATGCAAAAAGTAAAGGTACAATGAAGTATGGATGTGAAAGGACTTAAAAAACAAAACGACGCAAACACACTCCAGTATAGGGTACGAAATTTCGTACTTCTCCACATCAGTTTGCTTGATTGGCAAATACAGAAATAGATTGAACTAGAATTACCCACCAGGGTGCGTACTATCCGTTACAACGCCATGTCGAATAAAAAGTAGAGTAATCGCGTCTGTATAGATTATATCAACAAAAACTATTCTTGGCTAGAGGACTTTAAAGTGTGAAAACCTGCATTTTTCATTGAAGTACACAGGGATGCCAAAAACAATGGATTCCCTAAGGCCGAGCAGACATTGACAGCTGTTTCGTCATTGTTAGGAACTCATCAGAATGCCATAACCCGAAGCAACTCCACTGATAACACTTCAGCGGATTTAAACCCTGCTGAATATAATAGACAGTAGTAAATTAGCCGCAACGCTATCACGTTGGAATCAACAACAATGCAAAATACAGGTACAATGAAGTGTGGATGTGCAAGGACTCAAAAAACAAAACGGCGCAAACACACTTCCGTATAGGGTACGGCATTTCGTACGTACTTCTCCACATCAGTTTGCTTGATCGGCAAATACAGAAATAGATTGCACTAGCAGTACCCACTAGGATGCGTGCTATCCATTACAACGCCGTGTCTATTGAATCGAGTCTGTATAATTTATATCAACGAAAAATATTCTTGGCTAGCGGACTTTAAAGTGTGAAAAACCTGCATTTTTCATTGAAGTACACAGTGATGCCAAAAACAATGGATTCCCTAAGGCCGAGCAGACATTGACAGATGTTTCGTCCTTATTAGGAACTCATCAGAATACCACAACAAAAAGCAGCTCCACTGATAACACTGCAGCTCATTTAAAATCTGCTTAATAAAATAGCAAGTAGTAAATAAGGCAAAATACAGGTATGTACAATGCAAGTGTGGGTGTAAAAGGACTTAAAAACAAAATGCGCTGCAGTGTTATTAGTGGAGATGCTTTGGGTTGTGGCATTCTGATGAGTTTCTAACAAGGACGAAACAGTTGTCAATGTCTACTCGGCCTCAGGGAATCCATTGTTTTTGGCATCCCCCTGTGTACTTCAATGCAAAATGTAGGTCTTTTCACACTTAAAATCCGCTAGCCAAGAATATTTTTCGTTGATATAGATTATACAGAATCGATTACCTACTCTACTTTTCAATAGTTTTAATAACATAATATAGATAGACCATTTGATCTCGATTTTTTTGGTTGGTTTTTATTAATTTTGTACCAAAAATTTATGTGTTTGAAAAAAAGATTATTTAAACAAAATGTTAGAAATAGTAAGGGTATATTTGCTAAATCCAAGGAGGCTAATAATCTTTACTAAAAAGAGTATAGTATTTGTAGAATTATACCGTTGATCTTTTGACTGCAATAAACCCTCATTATCCCTTTGACCATAAAATAAATAATGATATCCCAAATTTTAAAACCTTTTCGAGCAGAGCCGGACCAGGTACAAATTCAATTTATACCTATGCCTGATTCATATATAAATACAAACTGATTTTTAATAGTTTTTAGTCTTTAGTGATTTTCCTGCGAGTAATTTTTAGTTAGGCTTATTAATGGTAGAATGTGGCGTCCTTGGAATTGTGCTGATAGGGGGGCATCTTCAAGTGTCATTTTTAAAAGAAAGCATTTATCTACCGATGCCAAACTAATAATTAAAAATGTGTATCAATCTTTGTTGAGTAGAAATTTTAATTCGATGTATGCTTTCGCAGAGACGTCTACTTTGACAAAAACTCCTTTATCTTCGGTAAGAGACATAGTACTTAAACCTGTTAATCCTAGAAAAAATCGAAGTGATTCTGGCACATTAAGAAGCATTGACGAAAATTACATGGATTTACCAAATGTATGAGGCACAAACTGTACCCACTTCGATTTCCCTCAAAGAGCGTCCGATTAAAGACGAAACAAATATCTCTTGTTGCCTTTCAAGCCTTAGGAAAATATTGCATAAAATGGGTTTTAAATACCGAAGCATTCATAAAAGACAAACATTAATGGAATCTCAACGTTTACGGGAATGGAGACTTAAATATTTAATAGCTGTTAAACAATTTAGAGAAGAAAATCGTCCAATTATTTACCTTGACGAATCATGATTCGATACCCATGACACTCCAAGAAAAGGTTGGGATGATTCTTCCAAAAAATGTCAAACCAAGGCACCATCAAATAAAGGCAAAATAATCACAATATTACATGCTGGTTCAGAGAACGGGTTTGTTCCAAATTGTCTGTTGCTTTCAGTTAGCAGATTCTTCTTTAGATTACCATCAAGATACCGACGCACAATTTTTTGAAGATTGGTTTAAACATAAACTCCTTAAAAATATACCTGAAAATAGCGTCATTGTAATGGACAATGCTAGTTATCATAGTCGGCAAGCAAAAATCATTCCCAATTCTAATAATACAAAAGCAGAAATTCAAAATTTTATAATTGAAAATGATTTATATTTTGAAGAAACTTATAAAAAACGAGAACTGCTAGAAGTATTAAAAGCTTTTAAAATAAATAAGGAATACGAGTGTGACAAACTTGCAGCAGAAAATGGACATACAGTGTTGCGTCTTCCTCCATATTATTGTATATTCAATTCTATTGAGCTAATATGGCACCAATTAAAATCCAATATTAGGAGAAATAATATTTCTCCTACATTAAATGCATCTGTAGTAGAATTAATTAAAAACGAAGTAAGAAAAATTTCTGCAGACAGCTGGAAAAACTGTGTACAGCATGAACTTAAGGTGGAAAATTCTTACAATTGTATGATTACAAATGTTCAACCCTTAATTATAAGTTTGGGCTTAGATGAAGATAGTGGTAGCAATACAGAGTTAAATTTTGAATAAATTATAAATAGTTTTTTATAATTTAATTAATTTTTATTGTACTTGTTATCCTAATAGTTATACTTTTAAATTATATTATTTTCAATTATAATTAATTGTTATCATTATTTTACATTTATTATAGGTACCTACCTAAAATTAAAAATTAAAAATAAATCATGTGGTGTAGGTACATTTTCAAGCCGACCCTGATCCCATTTAATCCCCTTTGAAGAGGTTGAGGCGTATACAATAGGGTTTAATCAGGTAGTTTTTTTTTGGCAGTAAGAGTCAACGGTATAATTCTGCAAATACTATACACCCTAGTTTAGGAGGTTCTGAAATGTATATTTGTAATAGTTTTAAATAGCAAAGTTATTTTTTCAATTACTGTAACTGTAATTACATCGAATAAAAGATCGCTCCATTTCGGCCTAGATGTTAACCTAACTTTCTTAAAATGTGATATAAAAGACGATGGAAAATCTCAGATTAGAAAAGACTAGGTAATTTGCGTGTTTGAATATGACGGCCGTTTTTTGTTTCATTCAAATTGCTGCTTAAACAAAAGATATCCCTTAATTTTCTGCTTTGCAGTATGAACAAAGGGCTTTTTTGTCTTCTTTCTTAGAGAGTTGTTTTGTAACTTGGATTCTGCCAAATTAGGTTTAGTATTGTTTACTTTGAATTATAGAGATATAAAAGAAACAAAATGAAGTATAAACATTTAATGCTTATGCTCGCTTTATATTTTTTCTTGCCCTATACTCTATGCGATAGAGTCGCAATTAAAGTTATTTAAGTAATTTTCTCTCCGCTTCATCAAATTTTATTAAATTGCAAGGTACGATTAATTTCAATTAATGATAATGCTACACAAATCATACAGCTTATTTTTCGTGTATTTAAATGAGCGGCGAACACATTTACCTGATGATACGTCCGAACGCGTCAGACGGCGCGGCGTAGCTCCAGATGAATGAACAGGCAGCTTATTTAAATATACACGAGAAATAAGCTAATTATTACTAGTATTTTGTAAACCTTATTTAAAAGTCATTTATATCCACAGACATGTAATACCTTGCGAGCAAACATTATTTGCATCAAAGAGGGCCTTGCATCTAATAACGTAATGCTTTGCCGTAGAACTTAATACCTGTTGGGTATCAGTAACTACCTGAACTAACAATCAATCAGTTATTCCGTCATCTTTGATAGTCGTTACAAGTAATTTGATTCATTGCTAATTTTTCCAATTTCTTAAACAATTCACACAATGGGCTTTACGGAACAGCAGAAAACATTCATGGTTAAGGCGTATTTTCGAAACAGGGTTAGAGTAAATGGTGAGTGACAATACAATCCGGGTTTGTGCATGGATGATTTTCACGAACATTTTCCTAACGTTGCTTTTATTGATGGGGATTTTTATCATTGCCTGAAAAGAACCGTGGCTGTGTTTAGGCAAACAGGTCCTATACAACACAAAAAAGGAGCAGGAAGACAATTTGTAAGAACAGAATAACTTGTTGCAAACGTTCGTGAAATAATGCAAAATACGCCAACAAATTGTATAGGACGCCTGTCCCAAGAAGTGGGAAGATCTTATGGAACATGCAGGACTATTCTTATGAAGCAGTTAAATTTATTTCCTTATAAAATGCAAGTATTCCAAGAAATACAAGCCACAGATTTTGAAAGACGCAGGAATTACTCTCAATGGTTTACTTAAAATTTACTGGAAAGATTAGAATTATACCTGATATTTTTTTCGGATGAAGCCTGGTTTCACCTCTTCGGTTATGTGAATTCTCAGAATACACGCATGTAGAGTAATGAAAATCCCCATTTTTTTGTAGAGTCCACATTGCACCCTGAAAAAAATGATGTCTGGTTAGCTGTTTCCCGAAGAAGAAGGTCCTATTTTTTTCCATGACACAGTTACAGCACAGCGGTATAGAGACAATATTTTGAATCCATTTGTGGAGCAATTACTTAACAACGAACTACGTTTTGGATATTTTCAACAGGACGGTGCAACCGCCCATACAGCCGCCGAAACTATTAACTACAAACTTACGTAATTTTTTCGACGACAGATTGATTAGTTTTCGATCAGACATTGAATTCCCACCTAAATCACCATGTTTAACGGTTATGGATTACTTTGTTTTTCCTCATTTAAAGAACACTATTTTTAAAACACCAGTTGCAACAACAGAAGAACAATTACGAGAAAGGATTATCCAAGAATGTGGTAACATTTCTCTAGAGATGCTGATCAACACTTTCGAAAATATGAAGAGATGTGTGAATTTATGCTTGGAGCATGGCGTTTTTTAATCCAAGCCCTCTTTGAGGCAAATAAATTTTGCTCGCACGGTATAAGGAGACCACATTGTTTCCATTTTGTCCCGATCAAAAATCGTTATTAAATATAACAAAAATCGATAATGACAAATTTCTGCTGATTGCCCTAGATCTACAGCCTGTGTTTGAAAATGAAGGTTATATTAATTATGTTATTAGATGCATTTGTAATGGGTACCTATTAAGTAAAAAATAATATACTTAAGATTATGTGTGTTTTTTAAATTTTCTACTAGTCAAATTTTATTTATGGTTTCCTAATGATATCAAATTATAATGTTTTATGGAAATCACTATGCAACGCTGTACGGCTGTTTGCCAACGATCAATTCTAACGTTACAGTGTTGGTGAGCTGTGTTTGTGATCAATTGCGTTTTTCGATTTATTTTTGGTAGTTTTTCGAAACAGAACTGTTTAGTGATATTTATTATTATTTACAATGGTTCGCCACTTCGCCAGTGCATGGTGTGTAAGAGATCCTAGTATTCTAACCTCGGATTTATATTTCGGCGGTGAGTTATGTTATTTAGGTTATGTTTTTTAGCTTAAAGGCAATGGTGTAAATAGTTTTGCGTTTTAAGTAAATGTTGCAAATTAATGGATGGTTTTTCATTCTAAAGAAAATACATGCCAATGCACTGTTAGGACAACAGCGAGCTTTGAGTGTCGTCATTTTTTACAGCAATTTTTTAAAGCCATCTCCTTCTAACTTATCTGAAACTTTGGAAGTTTGTATGATTGTAAACAAATGGTTTTTTTATGAATGGAATATTTTGTCTCCTTCTATTACATGTCTGTGTTGATATCTAATACTAGAGCGGCAAACAAACCTTTTAATTTAATGATATTTTAGGGTTTATTTTTTAATTATTTGTAACGTTGTATTTTACGTTTATGGCACGTTCTTAAAAAACATAATTAAAATTATATATTATCTAAACTTAACAAATTTGCATCTTCCAATTAGATATTTTGGCTGTTTTATATGGAGATTCCGAATATTAAACGTGTGTACTAGCAAGTTACTTAAAACGTATTAAGTGACGTTTCTTTTTGTTAAAATAGGTACGTAATAAAAATACAGTGTTGAAACGATTTGACGTTTCGCTGTTTTAACGTACTAGGTTGTACATGTGTTCACTGCAATCACGTCAGGATAATGTTTTCCCGGTTTTAAGCCGCGTACAAACTGCAGTAGTTAAAGCGAGTCACTAGAAATTTAGTTACTTGCATTATGTAAACAAAACTACTAAATTGAGGAAAATGCTTTTAACCCATACTCAGTTTCATCAACCAAAACCGTCTTTTTTATATTTTCTTATACAGGGTGGCCCTTTAGTGTGGCAAAGTACAATAGCTCCGTTACTATTTCAAATACATTAAAAATATTAATACAAAAGTTGAAGGGCAGTAAGTGACTTATAACGTAAAATTATTTTTAACTCTATAGGGTGGCTCAAAAAAGCGGAACAAGAAAAAATGTACTTTTTTCAAATGGAACACCCTGTATATTTTTTCATTTTTAAATTCTACATAGAATTATAATTATTTTTTATTAAATACATTATAAGTCTATACTTTATAGTTTCCGAGATATTGACTCTTGAAAAGTGACATTTTTGAACTTTGACAGCTTCTAACTTTCTAACAGTACGTCTTAGAGCAAAACGGCTTACATGTCTCTATCTTCAATTTTTATTATCTTCCCAAAAAAATCAACTTCCAGTTAAACCGGAACAACTATATTTCCTGCTTTCGAGTAACATCCGGTTTAACCGGAAGTTGATTTTTTTGGGAAGATAATAAAAATTAAAGATAGGGACATGTAAGCCGTTTTGCTCTAAGACGTACTGTTAGAAAGCTAGAAGCTGTCAAAGTTCAAAAATGTCACTTTTCAAGAGTCAATATCTCGGAAACTATAAAGTATAGACTAATAATGTATTTAATAAAAAATAATTATAATTTTATGTGGAATTTAAAAATGAAAAAATATACAGGGCATTCCATTTGAAAAAAGTACATTTTTTATTGTTCCGCTTTTTTGAGCCACCCTATAGAGTTAAAAATAATTTTACGTTATAAGTCACTTACTGCCCTTCAACTTTTGTATTAATATTTTTAATGTATTTGAAATAGTAACGGAGCTATTGTACTTTGCCACACTAAAGGGCCACCCTGTATGTAAAATAAAAAATAATTTTTTGTTAACAGTTGGGATTTTTCCGACAACCTAATACTCTCTAAGGGTTTTTTCCATAAAGAATATTAAACGTTGAAAAGTGCATCAGCCAAGCTGTCGGGTAAACACACCGCGAAAGGCTTTCACTCAGACAGACACATTTGGTTGTAAAAGTGGAAATGCAGACGTTTTCAAATATATCATCGGGAAAATATTATTTTTGTAGTTTCAATAACATACTCATGTATTTTGAAGGAAAGATGTTTACAACATTTATCGTCATTAGTAAACTACCACATTACAGGGGTAAATTACCTGCTAAATACGAATTTCCAAAAACTAGTAGGAAAAAAGGAAACGATAAAAACTTCGAAAAGTAGCGTTTGTAAACGAATGGTAATTTTTTTAGTGGCGAAAACAAAAGACGATAAATCCAAATGGTGGAATTTAAATCTTCGCCACTAAAATAATTAAAATTTGTTTAGAAACGCTACAGGTGGAATTAACACGTACCCCAAAAAAAATTTCGTCGTTGCATAAACGTTGCGAACTTCACACATTTGATTTCTTGTTTTTTTTTGTTATTGTGGATTGTGGGTGTTTACAGTTTATAGATTTCTAGTTTTTATGTAGTTTAGTGAATTCTGTTTGTGCTTTTAGTGACTCGGATACAATGACTAGTAAAGACCATTGTATGAGTTTATTATACTTAAAGAGGGGTAAGATACAGGGTATTTCGTATTTTCAGTAAGTATGAAGTAGTGATCGTTCTTGATATGTAATTTTATTTTGTTATGATCAATTTAAACACATATAACTAGGCCAAGGCCACACAAACAACAAAACAAAAATTATTTACATCATATCTCGTTAGAATAATAAAGGGGACAACGAATTTCCTACCAGAATAACGATAATTTGCTTTAATTTGCAGTAATAATTCTTACAATACTCAGTTATGAATAAAACTGGTAATTACGGACTATTTTGATTTAATCATAAGGCAGTGTTAATTTTTTAAGTCAATCTGGTGTGGACCTGCATTTATTAAATACTGTGTATAAAGAAATTACCTTGTCGGACTTCCATTGTCTTTATTTTGTTACTTAACACAACGTTTCGGTTAGTTAGTATCTCTAACCGTTTTCAAGTGTAAACTAAATTATAATTCTTAGGCTACTATCTTAAATACTATCCATGTGCAAAGAAGCTTGATGACTCCGCACGTGCTTATTGGAGTGTTAACTTTGAGCTGTTGGTTTTGGACAAGAAGAAGCTTCCAGATATTGGGGATATCTATACTTGGTTTACTGAATATATGGGTATTTTGATGCATGAAAGCTGCTTCTTTGAATTTTCGTTCTCTCCAGTGCTGTTCCGTGTCCAAAAGCTAGGCTTCTGACCACTGTATATTATGTTGGTTGGTCCATACATGTTCCGCTATACGTTATCCCGAAGTTTCACCTCTTTAGGTATGTTTCAGATGTTCTTTAACTCGCAAAGGATTTGATAAATACGCTTAGAAGCTTTCTTACAAAAGTTAACCCCCCCCTCCCCCGTAATAAAAACGCAAAAAATTGTATCTATCAAATCCCTTGCGAGTGGGGCGAGTCTATAAATTCTGCGTGTAATATCTGTCTGTATTTAAGAATTTTTAATACCTACCTATCCCGGTTATCAGTAAGATACTGACTACAAAATTGGATACTTAATATCCGCCAGATATTCAAAGTAACCCTGCGACGTCCCTAATCTACGTTTTAGTGCACCGAAATGTTTGCTACATCCTGATAAACAGCAAGTTATTTAGTGTGGAGGGTCCGTAACCTGAATATGCTCATAACTCCCAAATTCTAATTATTCGGTGCCCTCAGGAGGTCTTTTAAGATCCAAGGAAAATTAATAACAAACATGAATTAGTTAACCCAAATTACTTATCGCGCACAAGGCGGTATTTAAATAAAATAATAATTTGTTTTTGAGAAAATATATACAGAATTATTTTTAATTATTGGAATTAGGTAGAGTTGATTTGACAATTTACTGTTGATCTTTTAACTGCAATGAATCTTGATTCCGTCTCCTTGCACCAAAAATCCACAATCTGTATATCTATACCCCTCCCCTTCAATACATACATTTTCTTATGGACCGTTACTACCAATGCAAAAATTAATACCTAATTTAGGATTTGCCGATGCCCCGACCCCCTCAGACCAAATCGTAGATTCGCTCCTGGGCTGAACTTGATTCTTTGCTATGGCAAAACTGTATATTCAACCAATTTTATACCAGACACCACTGATCAACCAGAGTTCTCTGTCCACCAAAGGCCGATAAAAAAAAGCAGAATGCTTAATAGGCTGTATAAATGGCCCACTATAATATCTCTGTACTAATGGGGTTTTGGTTCTAAAGGTTGCCATTCAGTAGTTTGAGTTGGCAGCAGCATTCTAACTGATTAAAACTTCGTAACGATCGACGAGCGCCAACTTTGAAAATACAGGGTTATGTTATTTAGGTTTGTTGAAAGGTTAAAAATATAGCTAACTTCGAAGAAGCCCCCAAGATTTGGGACCTGCAGAGCTAGGTCCTGAGGAATTCTTGGAAGCCTGCAGAAATTTTTTGTAATCCGCTCCTTTGCGGGCCACAACGCTTATCAAACACAAGTTTTTCTTGACGTAGTTACGTCACTGTATATAATAATATCTATGTTATGCTGTTTTGGATGCCCTTTTCCTCTCTTCTACAAAAATTACACTTTCCTGAATACCTTGTATGTTTCGTGCAACCACTTCAAACAAATTGTGTTCTGTACCCGTACCCAGTCTACAGATTCCTTAGTTTCAAAATAAGCTTCCAAGCACTCCTCAGATTCTTCGTATTCACTTCCTGCTAAAGAGCTTTCTGAACTATTTCTGTTTCTTTCTTGTGTCTCCTGCCTTTTAGTACGTTTGCTATACTAAGTGTCTATTGGAGAAAATTGAAGAATCGCTATCTATGTCAACATTTTAACACGCCTTTATTTGCCCGTCATGTTGAATCGCTGGATGCGCCATCTTGATTTTTTTAATAAACCACTACATCTACTTATACATAAACAGGACAAGTAAAGTTGAGTTAATAAAAATCAAAATACGATTAATTAGGTATATATTTTCGGTAAAGATACCCCAGGAAGTGTATTCTTATATTCTATAAAAACGCTCCAGGGAAACTCTCCTATTTTGCGTTATAGATGACTTATCCGCCATTTTGATTACACAGTGATTGTAAAATGTAAACATTTTCAGATGACGTATCTACAAGAAGCTATCTTTTTCCTAATTAGTCAAATATGCAATTAATAAAAAGGTTACCAGACCCACAGTAAAATATATGCCTTTTTATAATTTGAGATATTTGTAAATAAATTTACCTTAATTGTTGATAAACACTGAACGAAGCGCTAACAAAACAACGAGTTCGGACATTTATGAATGTCTAGACCAAATAAACCTACTAAACCACCGCGTAGCGCCATCCTGCAAACAGTTCAGGAACTAAACATAGCAGGGCATCACTCCCGGTGGGCAGGGACGGTTCTACGGGGGGGCCTGGGGGGGAGGACCCCCCAAAATTACTGAAAAAAACTTTAAAATATCTCGAGAGAAATACAATCAAGCATAGGCTTCCAAAAATTGTGGCTGCGCCAATGTGGTGCCCCCCCAATATCTTGGGTCTAGAACCGCCCCTATCGGTGGGGAATATCTCCCGGACTTTACTGCACTATTTTTTCCTGTGACTATTTTATTAGAGTGTTTTGTACTATACTTAAAACCCAATATTATGTGCAGTGACGTAGCAGTCGAAACCATGGAAACTGCCAAAATACTGTGTTATCATTGGCGGTTTGCCTTGATTTCCAGGGTTTCGACTGCTACGTCACTACATTTATAATATTGAGTTTTGAGTATAGCAAAATATCATAGAAACGGCCTGTTTTCTAGTAGAAAAACTCTTAATTATATACACCTGGACAAAATGGTTTTTCAGCGGCATAATTTCGATAGATGTCATGTAAAAACTATTGTTAGTCTGACAAATGTCATCCTGGTTTGAAAAAGACAAAATAAGCAATTTAAAAGAAAATGTAAGATTTGGGTGCCAATCTATCCAAGAAATAAAAAAATTGATAGCTGAAAATATTCCACTTAACACACAGAAATCCAAGAACTCAATAGGGAACTTTCCAATTTTTTTTTTTAAATAATATGATTTAGTTAGGCCTAAAAAAATATTCCCTAATTATTACTCTTTAAAAATCAGTAATAACTTTGTAAAAATTCTTTAAAGTTTCGCGCGTGTCAAAAGCATTTCAAAGCACCTCTGAAGCGCGCCAAGCCCGATGACGCCAGGAAGTATGACTTTTCCGTCATCCGTCATCCTGACCGGTGGCCGAGCTACCGAGTTTGCATTTGGATTGCCGTGTGTTATTGTTATTGTATTGTTGTTTTAAGGTGGAATTCTCAACGTCGTTCAATTTATTGCCTACCTATAACCTATTTCGTGGATGTCACACACGAATTATACTTCTTGACGTCACGACCCGTATTTACGCGCATGGTATAATTTAAATTTTGGGGCATTTTTAAATCTTGCTAGCGGTCTTTTGGGACGAAATATGTTGTTTTTTTTTGCTGCCATATGTTTTACAACAATATATATACTTATGATTTATAGAAATTTTTCCCCATTTAAAATTTTTGTCAAGTTCCCTATTTATTCCTCTTCTCAAAATTTCTAATGGTAAGAAATTATAAACTGGAAAAATGTACTACTGTGATGGAACTGGCGAAAATCCACGAAGATTAAACCTTTATTATGAAGAAGGGTAATGGCGAAGACTATAAAGAATCTTCTGTAAAGGCTATATGGAACACTACAGCAAAAATTATTCAACAAATGTATTACTATTTTACAGAATACGAAATAAAGATTGACCCTTTTACGAATATTTCCTTTAAAAATGCGCGAATGGCAAGAGACGCAAAGAGAAAGCAGCTACAAAGTTGTTAGGAAAAGAGGAAAGTAAGTTTAAAAGCATTATCTACCAAAGATTTACTAACAATAATGCAAAGCAACGATGAAGAAAACCCCAATGAAATACAAAAAAAGGTTTTCCATCTTTGCTCATTTAAACTAGCTAGAAGAGGCAATAAGGCCGTAAATTGAAGGGTCCAATGCAAAAAGTGCCTAAGTCACATTTTCGTCAATTTTGAACTATCAGTGCCATCTGGGTAAACTTCTTGTAAGCTTTCTGTCACTATTTTCAAAATGGTTGTAAGATGTACCTAAGTGATTATATGAGAATATGAATTTTTAAAAAAGGTTGCCAGTTCAGTGCAATATGTGCCTAAGTCCAATAAAATAATAATATTGCTGCAAAATGTGCCTAAGTGAGCATTTCTTCATGGTTATAAATGTGTGACTTCAGTGCAAAAAGTGCCCTAGTCCACTGGCATAGTATTCCCGCGTAATTTGTTGTTTACAATCAGTGTTTTTAAATCAGTGAAAGAAACGCACACGTGCAATAATGCCTATAGGCAATAATGCAACAGGTGTTACGCGTCCTGGTTTACAAAGTAAAATGGATGAAAAAATAGACTCAGACACTGACATCTATGAATAACTTGTTGTTTCTTTCTATGAATAACTTTGTGTTTCTTTAACCTGTTTTTGTGTCTTTAAATAAAAATATTTTAAAAATATGTAACACTTTTTTATTAAAATTTCATTGAATCCAAAGAAAAAAGTACGCCACTAATCTTATTTCTGTTTAAAGCCACTCATTCTAATGGTAATTAAATATAATGTGTAAAAAAATCAAATAAATATTCGCAAAGGTAATATTTCCAGAAATAAAAGGAAACTTCGAACGCGTTTTTTCGAAAACTGCAAAATGTGACTTAGGCACTTTTTGCATTGGACCCTTCAATTGCAAAATTCAAGTTTTTCAAAAGTAGTTTGACACCATGCAACAACAACAGCATACTTTCCAACAAACTTTCATACCAGTCGAAAATTTTACCGGCAAAATTTTCTCTCTTATAATATTATATACAAATATCTAGTAGTTATATTATTATCAAATCTCTATCAAAAATCTGACAATTATTGTTGTCAAAAGTCAACTATCAAGTTTTATTTCCTAATATGTTTTGAAGAAAAGTTAATTAAATCCGGGGAAGTTTTTATGAGCTTCTATTAACTTCCCTTACAACGAAAGGTGCCTGTTTAACCACCTTCTTCTCATCTTAATAGCTTTTGTGCCATAATATAATCTTAAAGCTTAATTTACATTTTCGGCGAAGCACACTTTAAACTATTTAAGAAGTTTGTTAGGGTGAATAACAAGTCTTATTTTAATTGATAAATTTTATTTTTATTGTACCGTCATCGTTGTCGAGGGCTGACGTATCTTCAAGCATTAATGGATAAAAAAGATTAAAGGAAAATAATACGTTTCAATTATATTTCATATTTGGTTTAAGTACATACCTATGCAATAATTTAAGTTTACTGAAAATGAAAATATTATTGGAATAGGTAAAAATTATTTTTTCATGTAAACGCAAGAACTTTAGTTTTAGAAAAATATCACTAATGTGTGCATTTCATTATAGTAAATATATTTTCAGAAAGTGGTAATTTGTTTTTTCTAATTTTGTTTCATATGAAATTTATTACAATATCGTTTTCAGTATCGAAACAAGTTTATTACGAAACCTTTTTTTTTATTAAAGGTTGGCAATATAATAATATTAATAAATAGTATATTAAAGTACGAGTTTCATAAGAAGCGGTTTTAGCGCCCCAGTCTATTTTAAAAAACGAGCCACGGAGTGGCGAGTTTTTTTATTGACACGGGCGCTAAAACGCCTTATGAAACATGTGCTTTATATATTTTTTTCTATTTCACCTTTTATAATCAAGAAAAAGACATTTTAAAAAGAAAATAAATCCTTCAAATTTTGTAAATTTTTATGTCTAAATTTTATGTTGGTAATACTATTTTTTATCATAGGAGCCTCTGGACAACAAAAATTATTTTGCAAACTGTCATTTTTTGATTTATTGACCCATTTTCACCACGAGATTCTAAAGTTATTTTAGCGATATGAGATTTGAAATTGGACGGAATACGTTGTGTGATCCTTGTACATTCGGTACATATACAGAGCGTTCGGAAATTCGGGAGATTTTGCTACTTTTTTTCGAATTTCAAAAGACGTAATTTTACGTCACGGCATTGCAATTTAGTATAGGGAAGATGGAAAATTCAAATAAAGTTGAAGTTAAAATCGACATTAGAAGGTTAGTAGATTGAATTTTGGATAGTATTTGGCAGAAAATGATAGCTTGAAGCATCTACAAAAGATTGATTTATAGATTTATGCAACCAACATACATGACTGTTATCCACACAGAATAAAAAAGTAAGTTATCAAGCTAGTTTTCCTCTGCGAAAAATGGGTTTTCTCGTAAATCACAAAGGCCGCGCAAGTCAATGAAATAAAACATTTAAATGTTACCAACATCAAATAAAGAAAAAACGCGTATCGAAATAGCTTCATTATGATCCGCAAATGAGGGTCGTACTGAACACATTATGAACGTGAAATAGAAAAAATGTATTATTCTGTTGACGTCTGGCATGGCCTGTTGTGAGCCATGAAAAAACCAATATTTGGAATATAGCTCAATGCTTGTCGTTGAATATTTGATAAAAAAATAAAATGACCTGCACCACAAACGAATGTAAGGTCGACCGTTCCACGTAAAAGCAAATTAAATTAACCGGTCATCGACCGTCACGCTTGAAACATGCTTTATGTAGTCATGTATGTTTGGCTGCGTAAATTTATAATAGTTATTTATGTATCAAGGGTACTAAGTAGATGATTATGCCCTGAGGGCGACAGTCTTACAAAGCCGAGGGCCTCTGGCCCGAGGGTTCGTAAGTCGCCCGAGGGTATATATCTATTAGTACCCGTGGTGCATACAAACTTTTATGTCATACCAGTTCGTTTTGAATAATAAATATTTTTTTTTAAATTTAAGTTGATTTACCAATTTTTTTATATTTACCTACGACATTACTTTAACAGTATTAAAATGTTTAATGTGTCAAAGTCAAAAATCAAAAATGGAACAAGATGCACACTTAGCAACACTTAATGCCCGCGCGGGTCATAATTTGTACTTTAATTATGCCCGCACGGGCATAAAGTAATCCATTATGTGGAAGGTATCTAAGGTATAAAAACACAATAATGTATTAAAAAAATAATTACCTTGTCGGACTTCCATTGTCTTTATTTTGTTAATTAACACCACCACGTGTTAAGTAACAAAATAAAGACAATGGAAGTCCGACAAGGTAATTATTTTTTTGATATTACTTCATTGTCTACCACCTTCAAACAATAATGTATTGGAATGACATAAATTATATTTATCGTTTAATACATTATTAATTCAATTCAATGAAAGGTAATACTAATTGAATCGACACAGAACTACAAAATTTTACAAATAACAATTGGATGCTTATAAATACAACTACCAAGTATATTACTTTAATCATAATTTGTTAACAGGGCAGTTATTATAAACATTTATTGTGACTTTTTATTGTACTTGTGTCTGAAGGGGTAACCTTTAAATTGGGCATCGTTTGAGAATTTAAAACGTTATGTTTGTGAATAATGTTTATTTGAGAATCCAATTCACTTTTATTAAGGATTGGTGCGAATACAGTTTCTACACTTTCGTTTGTTGATGTTGATGCTCTAGCCGATGATAAGGTTGTTGTTCAATTTTTGTTTGAAGGAAACTTTCAATATAGCCCTCAGCCACGACTGAGGACGTCTATCCCCCGTGTTTTTTTTAATGTAACTAAGTTGCTTTGTTAGCGAGCTCGGTTACACTAGACCGCCTAAAACATTATCCAGTGAAACATTCTGGATTTGGCTTGCTAAGGTATTTCGCAATGAGAAATATGGTGGAATTTTCTCCATCATATTTATATCTACAGGTGAGTTTTGCGATAACCATCGTTATATGTGAAAAAAAAATCGTGTTGTTGTCACAGTTTTTGGACGTAATTTAAAATATTGTTTATCCACATTAATCCACATTGGATTCATTATAAGAAACATTTGCGGAATATTTGTTTTAGTTTTAGGAATATTTACTGTTATGGGAACATCCTTAAACTGGATGTCTTTTACATCCATATTTGTGAGTTATTTTCTTCGGCATGCTCCATTGTACCCCATAAGTAAAGCAACCCAATATAGCTGTGTACCTACTGAACATAGGTACGATAGAATAGAAATATATGTGTGACTTAAAAATGTGCGTTCTCCAACTTCTGGTTTTTTATAAAACTAGGGAAGTCGTACATTTATACAGAACAATATGCATTTAGATAAATGTAATATAAGTTTTACTTACCTTTAAACCTAAATAAATGCCAATATCAGCTTCATTTATAAACGCATTAATGTCATCTACGTCTAAAATAAACGCCTTTTTGGGTTTTTAGCTCTCAGACTTTCTTTGTAGACATCGATTCAAAGATGAAAAGTACAGGGCCGTCATACCTGACAGAGTCCGCATCTATTGTCTTCGCACTCGGTGCCCGCCTGTTTTTGAATAACAAAGCGCCACAAACGTACCCTAAGATTTTTATTTATCCTTAACATAGAAATGCGTTAGTTAAATGATTTGACAACGCTGCCCAACGCTTACGTGCCAAAATCAGAAGGCAAAGAGAAGCGGTCGCCTGAACATGCATCCCATTATTATTAAGTCTCAGAAAGCATCTCTTCAACATTGCCAACTTTACGGTTTTTACCTATATGTCCTACAAAGTAAAGATATTTTATTTGTTAATCTTTGTAATTTTATAGAATCGGTCGATTCTGGATACCCATAATAATAAAATTGGAGCTTAAAATTGTAAATTAATTTAGTGTTTGGTGGTATGTAAAATTTACATTTAAATAAATATGTTTTAAGTAGGTAGGTACCTGCTTTAGAAAACCCATAATTTTGTTATTAAATAATAAATATTAAGGTAAGTAAATATCACAACAATAATTGTGGGTGTTCTTAAGTACGTAAATATATAATAATTATTTAATAAGGGTAAATTCTTAAGATGTTAATTTAGTACGTTCTTGGAATATTTAAGTTTATTTATCCCTTAAGACTCACGAAATAGTATGGTTGTAATTATGATTATATGCCTTCAAGAAAATTATTAGCGTAATTTAACAAAGTATAGGTACCTATACAAATAGACCTACTGTGTCTTTATTGAGTTCAGTTTCTCTGTCATCTCTGTATGTAGTTCTTAGATTGTGTTATTTTCATTTGTGTCTTTGTTGTGTATTTACAGTATTATATAGTGTATTTAATATTAATTGACTAAATTATTATTGCAATGTCCCCAAAAAAAGTTAGGAAGAGAGGTGCTATTAAGTAAGGGACGAGAAATTATTAGCAATGTTATTAAGTTTATGCAGAAAGAAGCAGAAGAAGGAATTACTATTCCTTTGAAAAACTACAGGTATGTAACCAATTTATGTGTTAAGTTTAAGTAGCCTGATTTAATTCGGTGAGCAGGTTATAAAAAAATGCAGGCCTTAGTTACAAGTTAATATGATTTTTGGAAAGAAAATTCTGTGCATTTTTGATAAAAAGATTCGACTGATTTTGAAAATATTTCTGTAATATAATTTATACGGATTAAAAACCTACATTTTGAGAGAAATATTATTTATAATTGTATTATATATAATTTTATACTATGTAAAACGCTAAAATTGGGGTTCAAAGGGACTACGCCACTGGCGTATCGATCGCGCCTGGCGATTTTAGAGTGCGAAAGAACAGGTTGTCCTTTTTCAAGTTGATGACATACCGATGATGCAGCAATTACGCTGTGTACTGTTCGAGTTTGAATCGATCTTTAACAATGCTAGAGGTCCTGTATAATTTTTGATATCTTTGTTCTTGTAAAGGTTAATACAAGCTCATAATTTTTAGTATAATTTGCTATAAACTAGGGTTATTCATAGCAAATTGTCTATTTTTTTTAATACAGGATTGATGACTTCTTGGTTTTACTTTCTTCTTCAAAATAAGCCAGTAAAACATGTTCAGAAATATTACAGATGCCCTTTCTATTGTACCAAGTTGTGAACGCGTCATAGTTATGTATTTTTCGGGATTTTTCTGGTAAAAGTTGAATTATGGTTTTATTTGCAGTATCCTTTAACTCAAGGGGAGTTACCCTTAAACAATCTTGCTCCGTATCATAAATAATGTAATAGTATTACCAACATAAAGTTTAGGCATAAAAAGTTACATAATTTGAAGGGTATATTTTCTTGGTAAATATTGATTTTTTTATTGAAAAAAATACAAAATAGAAAATATGGTGTATAAAGTACATATTTTATAAAGTAGTTTAAGCACTTGTCCCGTATAAAATGATGTTTTATAAAATTTGTAAGTACTTTAATATACTATTAGAAGGTCCAGTTAAAAATATGGATAGGATAAAATTAACCATTTTTAACCATGCCACTATTTTTTTTATTCTTTCTAAGTAGGTACCCAGCAGGACGAATTGAAACAGGGGGCCCCAATATAGGCCTAAATTAGCCCTTAGGGTTGACAAACAAAAAAAAAAGTCAAATCAAATAAATATAAAAATCAAGTGCCAATCTTAGCAAAATAATTGAAGACCTTGGTGCAAGAACCGGACAAGTCTATTTGTGGTCGAAATAATGATTTCCTTTAAAATGTATGTATTAAAATATCGCCGATCGATGCAACGTTAATATACTCGTATATCTTTAGGACTTGGCCGCTGGCATTCTTGGGTGCAAGAAACAGCTAAGTCCAGGACTTGTCCGGTATTTTCACCAACAGCTTCACAAAGCGTAGGGACTTGGCTGGGTGGGGGAATATGCAGAACAGCCAGGGTCTCGCTGGCAATAGGTTTATTTATTCATTAACTGCTGTGATTTATTGAGAGTTTTCAATTTTTGAAATAAAGCTCTTCAAAGTTATCATTTACGTTGTTACTTATTTTTTATAGTATTTTTGGTGCAAAAATCGGACAAGTCCAAATTTTCAAAAAATTCTAGCTCTAATGTTTTTTTATAATATTGTTTTTTAATGTTTCCCTATCAATTTTATTCTATATACCTACAAAAAAAACATGTATGCTATCTGTTTCTTATAAATATCCAAAAACAGAAAGTTTTCTTCAATTTCCCAAAACTTATAAAATATGGACTTGTCCGGTTCTTGCACTAAGGTCTACAATTAAAATATATTAAAAAGAACATAAAATATAGAACAAATGCTCAAATTGATGTCCATCGTTTTAATAATGACAGCATCAATGTCATCATATCAACGCTACCTTGATTTAATTAAAATTTGTGGTCGCAAACGGCCAAATAAAATAGAAAATTCGAATTTACTAATTAACCAAAAGAAATAGGTTATGGAACCTTAATATGGTTCAAAAGTTTATTAGAATAAGAATCGAATAACGATAATAAATACAGGAGATATTTAAAATAAGAAAACTTAGAAATTCAAAAGTAGTATACTTTTTGAAAATATCTCTATTGTAGAATTGGGCCTAATATTTTTGCTAAAAGTATCAATACAATTTGAAACACCCACCTCAAATATGTACAGGGTATTTGATTATATTTACGTGGGTTTTGGAGTCTTTGTTTTTGAAGATAGAAAAAAATGTTTTATATAAAAATTGTAGTTTGTCTTTTATGTTATCTTTTGAAATTATCATTACAATAATATTTCTTTTGAAAAATGGGAAAATATAGGCAATTTCAATTTTTTTAAATGGAATACCCTGTATATTATGCGTCACAATGAAAGACCTTTCTTTTCTGATTTCAAATATATGTATATTGATGCTATTTGGGTGAACCATTTTTAAGATATTTTAGCTTAAACTATAAATAAATTGCAAATAAATTTCATATTTTGTATCAAGAAAGCCATGGAAACAATAAAATTGTTATGTTGTATGTTTGATAAATTTGACGTCTCGATATTTTTAAAGTTTATTATTTTAACTATTAAGAATAATTATAAAGATTAACTTTATAACTATCTATTTCCGCTTCTGTTAATTCTAAAATGAAGAGAAACTTGTTAAAATGTATCCAAAATCAAGGAGGCTATGTAAAAAATACCTAGTTATAAATATTAAAGTTATAAATTTTAAAACATAACAATTTTATTGTTTCCATGGCTTTCTTGATACAAAATATGAAATTTATTTGCAATTTATTTATAGTTTAAGCTAAAATATCTCAAAAATGGTTCACCCAAATAGCATCATATTATATATTTGAAATCAGAAAAAAAAGATCTTTCATTGTAACGCATAATATACAGAGTGTTCCATTTAAAAAAATTGAAATTGCCTATATTTTCCCATTTTTCAAAAGCGATATTTTTTTAATGATAATTTCAAAAGATAACATAAAAGACAAACTACAATTTTTATATAAAACATTTTTTTCTATCTTCAAAAACAAAGACTCCAGAAGCCACGTAAATATAATCAAAGACCATGTACTGCTCTACCGCTACGTCTACATTTTCAAAAATATATATATATATATCTCAGAAACTTCATGACTTAAGTATAAGTATTATAACAGTAACAATGACTTTGCCTTTATTTACTCCGCGCTATCGAAATATGTAATAATATACAGGATATTTAACAACTTAAGTCTCTAACTTTTTTTTAATCACCCTGTATAATTCAAAATAATTTTCAAATGTGTTGCTAATAGACCTATATATTCAACAATATCAAACCCTCTTAGATCAATTAAACGAGGTTTTCAGCAATTCCAAACGGTTAAAATTTTAATAGTGCTAAGGAATTCAAGAACTTGCCATACATTTTCTAGTTATCCATACCAGGGAAGACTGGTAAAAGCAAACTGAGCAATAATTGTATCTTTTGTTTTTGATTAAATTTTCAGATTTATCCATGGATAATGATTACAGGGTGATTTAATAAGTTGAGTAGCCTATTAGAAGTTCTCGGAAATTACTAAAGTTATATTTTCAAAAAGTTGGTTACAGGCCTAATTATTGACATTAAACTGTTAAACAAAATTCACATTTCTGTAACTTCCGATTATACCAGAAGTTATGGCCACGTGGCATATCGTATATTAGGTTGGGGGGAGCTGTCGATATTATTTTCCCGCCCTTACGCTCGTGCCGCCCCTATCGGTGTTTTCTAATAAGATATTTTAGACAAAATGAAGTGTTAAAACCAAACGACCGAATTTTTAATCGGTCAATAAAATTTATATTACTTAAATATAAGGTTAAGTGTAAGAAGAGCAGAATATTCCCCTGGTCTCTGCTAAATTTCGCCTTGCTCTGTATCTAATTATAGATTTTGTATCAATATTTTTTTATTAAATAAACGTCGATTAGTAGTTTTATTATTAAAACTAGTTTTTTTTTCAAACTCGCAATATGGACACCCCTTTAAGGCAGCGGCTTAGCAGGGGGGGGGGGGTGTCCGTCTTGTATTATCAAACCACGGGAGGTGACATGAGCATTAGTCTTGAGCTCGTTATATAAGACCATAGGAACCCTTAACCATAGGAACCCTTATTCCATATTACGCCTACCAATGGTCCAATAACAATCATCATGGCAGTAATTTTTTTTTTAATTGCCCATTCTAAATTTTCCTATTTAAAAATCAGAGCATCAAAGTTGTTTGAAAAAATAGTAATTTTGCCGCCAAAAGCAACTCCAAATGGATTAGTTTGGGCGTGATACCCAAATTTTTTCGTCTGCCCTTCATTTTTTTATTGTCTATACCATGGGGTAATAATGTTGGTCCCTCCAGCTCTTTCACACTCAAGAAAATCATTCAATACCAGTTTTTTTTTTAATATATATGGGTTACCACAAAAAGAAATTCTTTAATCCCCAAAATAAACGACGTTGTTTTTTTTGCGCTTATTCGATATTTTTTTCCAGTAAGAAAATATCGAATGGGCAAAAATAAAAATTTTGTAGTAGCTAGGTACTTATAATGATTTTTTATAGCTGGCAGACAATTTTTAGGATTAAAATGCAATACTTTTTTAACTACATGACCTCAATTTAGCACAAATCATATTTTCTTTTAAATAAAAGATATTTCTTACTACTGATTCATATATTTTTCTAGGGCAATAGAGTTGTCTTTTACCAGCAAAAAAATAATATTTAAAAAACGATAATATTAAGGTTAAAAAGTAATTTAAAAAAAATAAACCTAGTAGCTACCGTGCGAGCAAAAATTATTTGCATCAAAGAGGGCTTGGATTAAAAAACGTAGGGCTTAGTTTAGATCACAATGGTATGGGGACGATATATCTAACCGACTCTAGGTTAAAATTTTGTCAAATTCATATTATGACATGATATTATGCCAAACTAATGAGTAATAAAATAAGTAGACAAATACAAATTTTATTTTCGTTGTTTACAAAATTGACAAAGTAAGAATATACAGAAAGAAAAAGAAAAATAAATACATAAATTGCTAAAATTGGCCACCGCCATGCTCCAAGCATAAATTCACACGTCTCTTCATATTTTCGAAAGCGTTGACCAGCATCTCTGGAGAAATGTTACCACATTCTTGGATAATCCTTTCTTGTAATTGTTCTAAATTTGGAACTGGTGTTTTAAAAATAGTGTTCTTTGAATGAGGAAAAACGAAGTAATCGATAACCGTTAAACAAGGTGATCTAGGTGGAAATTCAATGTCTGATCGAAAACTGATCAATCTGTCGTCGAAGAAACTGCGTATTGGCAGTATGGGCGGTTGCACCGTCCTGTTGAAAATATCCAAAACGTAGTTCGTCGTCAAGTAATTGCTCCACAAATGGATTCAAAATATTGTCTCTATACTGCTGTGCTGTAACTGTGTCATGGAAAAAAATAGGACCAACAATTCTTCTTCGGGAAACAACTAACCATGCAGACACAAATTTTTTGAGGGTGCAATGTGGACTCTACAAAAAAAATGGGGATTTTTATTACTCTACATTCGTGTATTCTGAGAATTCACATTACCAGAGAGATGGAACCATTCTTCATCCGAAAAAAATGTTAGGTCTAATAAATCATTTATTTCCAATAAATTTTCGGTAAACCATTGAGAGTAATTCCTGCGTCTTTCAAAATCTGCGGCTTGTATTTCTTGGAATACTTGCACTTTATAAGGAAAAAAATTTAGCTGTTTCTTAAGAATAGTCCTGCATGTTCCATAAGGTCTTCCCACTTCTTGGGATAGGCGTCTTATACAATTTGTTGGCGTATTTTGTATTATTTCACGAACGTTTGCAATAAGTTTTTCTGTTCTTACAGATGGTCTTTCTGCTCCTTTTTTGTGTTGTATAGAACATATTTCCCTAAACACAGCCATGGTTCTTTTCAGGCAATAATAAAAATCCCCAACAATAAAAGCAACGTTAGGAAAATGTTCGTGAAAATCGTCCGTGTACAAACCCGGATTATATTGCACTCACCATTTACTCTAACCCCGTTTTGAAAATAGGTTAATACGCTTCAACCATGAATGTTTTCTGCTGTTCTGTAAAGCCGATTGTGTGAATTGTTCAAGAAATTGGAAAAATTAGCTATGAATCAAATTACTTGTAACGACTGTCACAGATGACGGAATAACTGATTGATTGTTAATTCAGGTAGTTACTGACACCCAATAGGTATTAAGCTCTACGGCTATGCATTACGTTCTTAGATGCAAGGCCCTCTTTGATGCAAATAATTTTTGCTTGCACCGCACAACAGAGTTGTTTTAGTACTAATGGATTTCTAGCTGCTGCTAATAGAGTATTCTCTCAGTGCAACAAGTGTTGCGTTAACGCTACGCCACTGTGGCTAACTTCAGTATTTTAAATAGAATATTGGATTCTCTATTTGAATTTGTGTAACCATAGTGGATCCGATCGCGCTGCAAAAAGGTTTTACTATTTCAAAAAATGCACAGAATTTAAAACTGGTTTTTAATTAAGTTTCTTGTTTAACCTAATTGTTTTTGAGTGCGCTTTTTTTGCTGCTACCTAAAATTAGTTTCGCTTATGTAACAAATAATATAGGTATTATTGACTTGCGCGGGTTATGATTTACGAGAAAACTCATTTTTCGCAGAGAAAAAATAGCTTGATAACCTACTTTTTTATTCTGTCTGGATAACAGTCATGTATGTTGGTTGCATAAGTCTATAAATCAATCTTTTGTAGATGCTTCAAGCTATCATTTTCTGCCAAATCCTATTCAAAATTCCATCTACTAACCTTCCAATGTCGATTTTAACTTCAACTTTATTTGAATTTTCCATCTTCCCTATACTAAATTATAATGCCGTGACGTAAAATCACGTCTTTTGAAATTCGAAAAAGCAAAATCGGCCGAATTTCCGAACGCTCTGTATATGTACCGAATGTACAAGGATCACACAACGTATTCCGTCCAATTTTAAATCTCATATCGCTAAAATAACTTTTTCTACTGACGTTTTATAATAACCTCTTTTCGATTGTCATTATGGTTTTTTAATAACCTCCTTTTAAGCGCAGCGTGCTTAAAAAACTTTTAGGCACGTTACCAGGAGCAACGTGCTTAAAAGTACCGCAGGTAATTATTTACAATTAAAACGTAACAGCAGACTAGGTATAATTTAATATTTTTTGGCAAGTGTCAATGAAACATAGGTAATAAAATGTTAGTAAAATTAAGTTTTTATAAAACCTTAGTAGAAAAAATATTGTATACAATTCATTACGAAACAATGTCTTTTAGTCACTTTGACGTGTTGTCCAACTCGGCTTTGCCTCGTTGGACAATTTCACGTCGCGTGCATAAAAGACACTCATTTCGCAACTTATTCTATAAATGGCTATTAGAATCTCGTGGTGAAAATGGGTCAATAAATCAAAAAATGACAGTTCGTAAAATAATTTTTGTTGGCTACTATGATAAAAAATAGTATTACCTACCAACATAAAATTTAGACATAAAAATTTGAACTATTTATTTTCTTTTTAAATATGTGTTTTTTATTGAAAAAACTACAAATTAGAAAAAAATAGTATAACGTGCGTGTTATATAAAGCAGTTTTAAGCACTTGTCCCGTTTAACATGGACGCGTGCTATAAAATGATGCTTTATAAAACGTGTACGTTAATATACTATTGTAATAGCCTCCTGACCCTCGTGTGCAGGAAAATGTCATTTATTTAAAACACTCTTGTATTTTAAAGAAAATGTAATTAAAATAAATATATTTATTTGAAATATACTTTTACATTAAACGCTGTTATTTTTAAAATAAATAAACAAATTATGAATTTTACCATATTTTAAATTATAATATAAGATTTTTAGCACTTCTAGAGTTTGATGGAAAATGGTTTGTGGATTGATCGTTTCGCGTCAATGTTCTGGTGGGAATATTCCGGCTCTTATTTTAATTGCGTTCAAAATTCCAAAGGTATAATATACGTAACTTTAAAACGTACGAAATAAATAAGAGAAAATAAAAGTTTATTCGAAGAGATTGTGTGGACACGTTTAGACCTTTAGACGACACGTTTTATGTTATACCAGCCGAACAAACCTGTCGTTTCACCAATTCATTATTATGTCATAAAATATATTGCATCCTATTACTTTTATAACTCGTCTCATAACTAAAAATTTAGGAATTTCAGATTTTCCCTATATTTAAAATTATCATTAGATATACAGGGTGTTCATTTGAAAACTTTCCACACCGATTTTCCTGCTTTAAAATAAAAATGTGGAAAATCGCTCGGACCCGTCGATTTTTATTTCGAGGGGGACATCTTTTGCGTATATTGTCAATCTTGTTACTTCAAGCCCCTAAGAGGGAGGGGGGTAAGATCTAAATCTTAAAAGGATACCCCTATTTTATATAATTTTTTTGGATTCCGCATAAAATTCTGTACATTTTCTAATAAAAGCATTATTAGTATATCTTAACAGTTTCCGAGATATTGACTCTTGAAAAATTACATTTTTGAACTTTGACAGCGTCTAGCTTTCTAACTGTACGTCTTAGAGCAAAACGGCTTACATGTCCCTATCTTCGATTTTTATTATATTTCCAATAGTGTCAACTTCCGGTCAAACCGGAAGTACTATATTTCTTACATCCGTTTTAACCGAAGGTTCACACTATTGGAAAGATAATAAAAATCGAAGATAGGGACATGTAAGCCGTTTTGCTCTAAGACGTACAGTTAGAAAGCTAGACGCTGTCAAAGTTCAAAAATGTAATTTTTCAAGAGTCAATATCTCGGAAACTGTTAAGTATATACTAATAATGCTTTTATTAGAAAATGTACAGAATTTTATGCGGAATCCAAAAAAATTATATAAAATAGGGGTATCCTTTTAAGATTTAGATCTTACCCCCCTCCCTCTTAGGGGCTTGAAGTAACAAGATTGACAATATACGCAAAAGATGTCCCCCTCGAAATAAATATCGACGGGTCCGAGCGATTTTCCACATTTTCATTTTAAAGCAGGAAAATCGAGGTGGGAAGTTTTCAAATGAACACCCTGTATGTGGAAAATTTGACTTTTTCACCTTTCGGTCGGTTTTCTTGCCCGGACAAATATAGTGACAGGCATTCATTTCATTAATTTTTTTAGACCTTTATATTTATTCCATATATAAAAATATTAACGTTATTTCTACTATTTTATTAACGACATTTCCAAGTTAACGCTGCAATGCAGCTACCACGTAGACAAGCAGCTAGCCTAGGCCAGCCGGGGTTGGTGTTAACCTTAGGTAGAAAGTGGTGATTTTTGGTCGAAAGTATCGGTCATTTCCAGCTGTGACCTTACATGACCTTTAGGGATTTGTTTTTGGTGTGAAGGGTGTCAATGTAGTTAGCTATTTTGCAAGTGTTCTTTTTTACTTTGGTTGGACAAGTCAAAAATCAAACTTTAACTATGGGTATACAGGGCGTTCTCAAAGTTAAGTCATTTATTTTACCAGGTTGTAGAACTGGTAAAAATAAGTAATTGTACCAAAAATCATTTATATTAAAGTTGCAGAATAAAGAAGTTATTAACAATTGAAAAAATGTAAAATTTAAAAACTGTAAGACCTGATTTTTTGATATTCTCGACCACTGCGTTATCAATGTTTTTTTTACTGGCGATACTGGGTATGGCTTATTTTTTTGTAGGATACAAATTATTTATCATTCATTCATTTTACGGGTTTTAGTGGTCGAGAATACCAAAGAGCAGGTCTTAAGTTTTTAAATTTTACATTTTTTCAATTGGTAATGACTTCTTTATTCTGCAACTTTTATATAAATGACTTTTGGTACAATTACTTATTTTTACCAGTTCTACAACCTGGTAAAATAAATGACTCAACTTTGAGAAGGTATGTATACATATTATAGTGACCGGCGGGACTCTGGTTCCATATGGAAAACTTTTTTTTTATTATTATTGATTTGATACCAAATAGGACTAAGTATATATTTAGCATCTGCTTAAATTACTTTAGAAATGTCTGGTTTTCCTAATTATAAAAATTAACTTTAAGTATTATTAGTGAGTTTTTTTTTATGCCACAGACAATAACTTTGGTTTAAACCTAACTAACATTAAACTATTGACCAACATTCTAAAAAAAAACATTAAAAATAATTTTTAAATCTGGTCTCTGTATAGGGTAAGACAAAAAAAATTTTTTTTTTTGAATAGAAGACCGTGACTTCGTATTTGGACATAACTTTTAATTCCAAACAACTTTCACATATGAACATTTCATCTGAAACAAAACATAAGAGTACTCTTGAGCAACGTTTAAAAAATTGAATCTGCCTCGTATGCTCCACGGTTTTTTTCTATTTTAATGAGCGCCTTTTTAGTTTAAGCGGATGCAGAAACTTTTATCAAGAATAAAATTTTCTGAGGGATCAATAATAAAAAAGTTTTCCATATGGAGCCAGAATTCTGCCGGTCACTGTTTAATATGCAAATATAGATAAATTGAGATAGATTAAATAACCACTACCGCCATACGCTGTAATAGTAAGTAATGAAGAAAGTATTTGCTTTGAAAATAAAATCTTTTAAAAATGTAATATCTTTTTATTATGAATAAATAAAGAAATAACAATGAAGATATTACTTTTTAAAATAAATATATTTTATAATGAAACTGCATTTTACCGTTTTACCAATGTTTTATATTTTTCCATTAAATTTTTTTTTCATGCTTTAATATATTTTTATATTAGTTTTGCACATTCAGGATTCCTGCAACATTTTATTATTAATATAAAATGTATGATTGTTCTAAATACTTTTATTTGAAATTAAAACATACTTTTCCTTGACCTTTTCCTTTGTATCAACAACAATTCTTAGTTAGAAAAACTTTAAATTAAGGCAGTATCGCTCGTGTGTGGTAATATAAATGGTATTTAAAAAGTAAACAATGAAAACTATTTAACTTCCATGTTTTTACAGTTCGAATTATTTATCATCGAGAGTTTTAAAGTAAATATAAGGTTTTAAGGGCTTTCCCTCGTACTATATTGTACCAAAAAAATTACTTTACGTTGTTGCATTCTTCGGGTTTGTTCGGTGGTGTTTTTCGTGTTATCAAAATTAATGGTCCAAACATAAATCAGCCGTCAAGTTATTTTTTACAAAACATCCAATGCGCCTTTTACTATAACCAAATTTACTGACATCCTACATAAGAACTTCTATTAAAAATTTATTACAAATATAAAAATCTTTCTAAGGCATGACAAAAATTTTCCAGAAACAATTAAAAGGGCACCGCGAAAGCATAAAGTTTGAACACAAACAGATCAACATCATCCTATTACAAATAATAATTCTTTTAAAATATGCTGTCGAGCGGCTGATTATAATGTTTTCTTTATTTCGATAGCTTAAATCACGATACACCTATTATACAGTGTCACCAGTAAAGTCTGCATCATATAGGATTTTTTTTTATTAATGGCTTTATTCAAAATTTGACTATGGCATCAAGTTCTGCTTCGATCGAGATGAAAATTAAGCAAAAAAATAGTAGTCACGTGATTCGCATTATCTGTCAAATTTAAATTTTTTTCAAAATATCATTCAAAAGTGGGGTTATCTCTGAAAATATCGAAAAAAGTTATAAGAAAAAGTTTTTTTAAATGCAGTTTCTAGCTCACATGCAAAATTTCAGCTGCATAAGATATTTTTGATTTTTTACCCATATTTTGTAAATTGCACCACTTTTGCAAAATAAGACTTAATGCCTACATAAAACTTCTTTGTTTGGACAATGCTTTATTTCAGATACATTTTCTTTAAAGTAGCGCCATATAAAATATGTGTTTTTCTACAAAATCAAAATTGGGCTATTAAAATTTGGTCGCATGTGATGCAAAGTTTATTTGTTTTGTATCCTGTATAAGGTAATTTCATAAAATAAGTATTTTTGAAAACGTAGTTTGTGTCTGAAACTAATACAGCTTAATATTAAGACAAAAAAGAACACAGTGTCATTAGTAAAGTGTTCATTAAGTGGAAAATAAATTGTGGTTTAATTTAACGTAAAGTTTATCTATTTTCAACGATTTAATTAAAAACCCCTTTACTTTTTATTTTATTTTTTTACTTTCAGGCACAAACTACGTTTTCAAAAATACTTATTTTATGAAGTTACCTTATACAGGGTCAAAAACAAATAGACTTTGCATCACATGCGACCAAATTTTAATAGCCCAATTTTGATTTTGAAAAAAAACACAAATTTATTATGGCGCTACTTTAAAGAAAATGTATCTGAAATAAAGCATTGTCGAAACTAAGAAGTTTTATGTAGGTTGCATTGAGTCTTATTTTGCAAAAGTGGTGCAATTTACAAAATATGGGTAAAAAATCAAAAATATCTTATGCAGCTGAAATTTTGCATGTGGTCTAGAAACTGCATTTAAAAAAACTTTTTCCAATAACTTTTTTCGATATTTTCAAAAATAATGCCACTTTTGAATTATTTTTTGGAAAAAATTAAAATTTGACAGATAATGCGAATCACGTGACTACTATTTTTTTGCTTAATTTTCATCTCGATCGAAGCATAACTTGATGCCAAAGTCAAATTTTCAATAAAGCTATTAATAAAAAAAATCCCATATGATGCGTACTTTACTGGTATAATATACAAATATACAGGGTTAGTTGAAATAACCGGAACGGCTAATTTTCTTTAAAACTAGCAAGGCTAAGTAAATGAATTTTGGTACAGGTGAATAACTTAAAAAATTGAATTAAAAATTGACAATTGCGACGTTGCCAGACTTTTAGTTTTTTCTATAACTCAAGGAATGTTTTTTTTTCAAAAGTAATACTACTCTTTCTTTTATTGAATTCGATTTCTCCCATCAACATTATCATTTCCTGATAATATCAAATTTTTATCTCAAATAGTTACATGGGAAAAAAAGTTAATTAGTTACAACTCTAACTCTAAAATTAAAAAAAATCCAATCTATTTCCATTTAAAAACGTTTTAAATAATGTAAAAAGGAAGGTTGGTAGACATAATGTACCATTTTCCGTCGTTCTTGGAATTGCTTGGGTTATGGCTGCCCGTCGAGTCCTAACAAGGACGAAACGGCCGTCGTGGTCTACCCGCCCCAGGGTATCCATTGAACTTGGATCCCTGTGTATTCCAATATAAAAAATAGTTACACGGTTGTCCGATATGCCACTATATTTCTTTTTCTTTTTGATACAATTTATTTCTTAACAAAATTGCTGTAATAAAAGTGGTTCATTATTCAACAAGACTGTGTTGCTAATGAAACTGATTACTACCAATAAAAGCACTGTTCTAGCAAATGTGAAACTGATATAATACTAAAGCGGGATTGATACACTACCGATTTATTTAACATGGGTTAATAAAAAATAAGATATCAATACCAACTATTACTTAGCAAACCTTTTGTATTAGATCCTTCTTCTCAGTGTGCCAAGAAGCCTAGAAAAATTGCTAAATTTTTTATAACCCTTATTTATTTAGAGATGCTTGCATAAATATAGGTAGGTATACACATTAAAAAATGCATCTGAATTATTTCCGCTTTTTAAAAATTAGGAACCACAGTGCAGTATAGGAACATGGGTGAATCTAAAACTTAAAATATAATAATAATAATATGCTTCATTTTAGTGAGGCACGAGCCAACAATATAAATAATCCAAACCTGAATCAGTCAATACATTTTGTTATCTGATGACTATAATATGCCTTTAATAAAAAGTTCCTTTACTATTTTAAATTACACATCAAGTTTTACTACTATAAATTTAACTTAATTCCGTAATTACAAGTCCCATTTAAAGAATTTAAGTAGCTTAACATAACTGCTCCTGACCTTTAATTAATATAATTAAGCAACACTGCAGGCAGCTTTAAAAGGATTTAGAGGCTCCTGAAAAGAGCATTTTAACTTTTCCATTAGCGATAGGTAAAAGCTTTTAAAATTTTATTAACAAGTTTTAAATGTGTTATTGCGTTTAACGTTATTGCGGCATTAAACTTGCGTTTTTAAGCGGGTTGCGGATTTTGAACTATTACCTCTGGAATGGTTGCGTGCAGTTAGATTTTTTTAGTACATTCAGGATGATTCTTGCGTCCATCGCACGGTTCTAGAGCTACTGAAAGAATGCGGATTTGAAACATGCATTGCTGTAATAATGCTTTCCTCTATAATTGAACACTTCTAACAAATATCTCAAATAATTTGTGGCCGTACCCAAGAATATACTAAATACGGTATGCTGAAGCGTATAAATTCTTTCTATCTCGGTCACATTGTGACCTCATGTGTAAGTCCAGCGCGCTTAAGATTAAGCAATAGGCTTTTATTATTTGACTTTTTCTCTGGCCTTTTGAACCAAAAACACAACGACGAATCATTTTTAAACAAATATTAGAAACAAAATTGTAAAAAATATCTTGTTGCGTTTAAAATTTCAACGCCACCCTTTTTATTATTTTTATTACTTTTATTTCCCAGCGCTTTCACCACATCGTACTACATGCAAGTACGATGACGTTATACCTTTGGTGTTACGATGCGTCGATATGTGCCACGAAAATTGGTATGAACAGGACACTTTCGTGTCTTTAGTTCTCGTTTTTTTTTGTGCTATTTCAAGTACTAATTTTTATAGTCTGTTTTAAGTAATTTGATATATCAACCATACTATATGCCGTATATAGGTATCTCCTGTTCCTGTTGTGGGATAAGTTCCAGAATTCCCTCAAGCTAGAGGTAAGCTAAAATTGTTTACCTGGGTTTTCCGAACGTTTTGGTTATTTAATTGTTATTTACAGGGTGTGTCGATGGGACATAATCTTCACAATTCTTACTAAATCGCTGCATTTTTCCGTGCATAAATACCGTGCTATTATCTTCATCACTCTTGGGCTCAAGCGGGCATTTTTCGTTGCTAAGCTACATGGGTGACTGCCCGATGATCCGATCCACCTAAACTCAGCAGTCTTTTTAACACCATGCATCAAGACGTCCCATTGGCCAGTTTATTACATTTTATTTTTCAATGATAGTGCTGAGCTCTTCTTAACCTTTTTATTAATTAACCCAAATTTAAACATTTCACTTATAAAACAGTTAATAAGGTTACATAACTATTTACAGTTTTGTCACAATTTTTATTATATTATTGCAAGCAAGTTTTCTGATTTTACAGGTTTTTTCTAATTTTATTAGCACGGCAACGTCGGCAAAAATTCGGTATATATAAATGTGCATAGGAGGGGGTATATCTTTGGCCAAAGAAGGTAATGTATATGTCGTAGGCTAATTACAAATTCAGTCGTTTTATAAAACGCCTAGTCGTTTTATAAATGACTAGGAATATACAATGAAAAATAAATGAAGAACAAATACTAAATTGTTACACGTAGAGAGAGCTTGGTTTAGTTGAAAAGCTCTAGAAACTAGAAAAGAAATAGTAACTGAGTGGCGCCCTATAAACATAAGCATCACTTGCCTGTGATCATCTGTTCTACCGACGAAAAGCTGCCGTATAAGCACGTGAGTACATTTTTAAGGAAAATGTAATTTTCCCCAAAAAGGTACGCCACAATTTTCTAACCTTAAAGTCTATTAGGTTGGCAGCCAAGAGAAACGCCAGAAATCACTACCTTTTTTAACAACTTGGTCAAGAAATTAGACAAGTTCTAGTTTCTTAAAAATAAATTGTAGCAAATTGTCGACAATTTTACAATTTCCTGATAAATGAATTGGCCCGTGTAATACGGGCTTAAAATCTCTGCATCATAACCTTAAGCTTTTAGTAAGACGTTTTGAATTATAAAGCCCGGACCTGCAGTCTATCATTACATTCGTTAAGTGAGAATTATGCAATGCGCATGCCCATGTATGTTAGGATCGTAATTAATGTTTGCTTATCTAAAGAAATATGTCTATGCTTATAATATGAAATCAGAATCCTATAAAAACACTTGTTACACGAACATTTTTGGGCTGCTAATAGTAAGGCAATTAAATTCAGCTAAGATCTAAAATTTCATACCCTGGTTATTAGTGCTTGTATAAAACACAATTAAATTTAATTGGCCATATTTAAAATAAACTCATGAACTAACTAAGTAAAATTGGATTGCTTTCCATCTCTTGGGTTATATTATCCACAGTATTTAGAAGCACAATTTGAAATAAAGGGTTCCATAAAATAACTTGGTATTAGACAAAATGCTCAGAAATGTGATTAAAGAATTTAATTGGTCGTTAAACTTAAAGTACCAACTTATGTACAGTAATTTTCCTCGTTTAAAAAAAAAGCATTTAAATAAAAAAAAATTCGATGCAGGCTGTCGGGATACTTACAGTCGACCACGAGTACTGACGCACCCAGGATTACGGCACAATACCGTGCTATATACCGTGCGAGCAAAAATTATTTGCATCAAAGAGGGCTTGGATTAAAAAACGTAGGGCTTGGTTTAGATCACAATGATATGGGGACGATATAATATCTAACCAAATCTAGGTTAAAATTTTGTAAAATGATATGCCACACTAATGAGTAATAAAATAAGTAGACTAATACAAATTTATTTTTGTTGTTTACAAACTTAACAAAGTAAGAATATACAGAAAGGAAAAGAAAAATAATTACATAAATTGCTGAAATTGGCTCCAAGCATAAATTCACGCGTCTCTTCATATTTTCGAAAGTGTTGACCAGCATCTCTGGAGAAATGTTACCACATTCTTTGATAATCCTTTCTTGTAATTGTTCTAAATTTGCAACTGGTGTTTTAAAAATAGTGTTCTTTAAATGAGGAAAAACGAAGTAATCAATAACCGTTAAACAAGGTGATCTAGGTGGGAATTTAATGTCTGATCAAAAACTGATCAATCTGTCCTCGAAATAATTGCGTAAGTAGTTAACAGTTTCGGCGGCTGATGGGCGGTTGCACCGTCCTGTTGAAAATATTTAAAACGTAGTTCGTCGTCAAGTAATTGCTCCATAAATGGATTCAAAATATTGTCTCTATACCGCTGTGCTGTAACTGTGTCATGGAAAAAAATAGGACCAGCAATTCTTCTTCGGGAAACAGCTAATTAGACACCATTTTTTTTGAGGGTGCAATGTGGACTCTACAAAAAAATGGGGATTTTCGCTACTCCACATGCGTGTATTCTGAGAATTCACATAACCGGCGAGGTGGAACCAGGCTTCATCCGAAAAATGTCAAGTCTAATAAATCATTTCTTTCCAATAAATTTTGGGTCAACCATTGAGAGTAATTCCTGTGTCTTTCAAAATCTGCGGCTGGCATTTCTGTTATTAACGACAGTCAAAGATGACGGAATAACTGATTGATTGTTAATTCAGGTAGTTACTGACTAGTAACTTTTTCTACCTTAAAATTTCCTACCAGTTATTATTTATAAAAAAAAATAATTAAAAGCAATTGTCAGAAACAACTGGCCACCATCAAAATAGTATGTAGTTTAGTCCCTATACATATTGCATATTATACTTAATTCGCGAAGACGATTATCGTTTATAAAATGGTTCTCTGTATCAAACATTTCGACAAAAATCAAACGTGATAAAAAAAAGGTAAATTTTTTCTTTTGGTTCTTTTTACTATTGTTTTTCGAAAACGCCTCCTCTCGCCAGAATGAGACGAGAGTGAAACACTAGTCACGCGACTTTCGAAAAAATCGACGTTAAACTTCGGGATTAGTCACTTAGTTGTTGAAAAAAAGGAATAGCATATACTTTACCTTCTTTTCTTGTTCGTCATGTTATATTGCCGCACTTTGGATTAATATACAACGGTGTTAGTGGGTCGTAGAAAAACCCATTACCCCAAACTTGACGGTCACTAGATAAGATATTTTTCTAAGGAACATTTCTTCTTATCTGTTTTCAGTCGATGACGACATCAATATAATTACATTTTATTCCTTTTTGCCATAATGAGCGTTCTACGCTTGAAACATGTTGTAAACCTGTGTATTAGGTTTAAAGATAGAATATATAGCATGCTATTCTGTGAGAAAATTCTTTTAATATAATCACTAAAAAAAAATTTCATAATTTTATTGAGTTTATGTATTTTAATTGTTGTAAAGAAACTAGAAATTTTAAGTTTTTTTATCTAGCATATTTGTGGAGGCAGCACCCCCCTTACACATAAAACAACAAATAAAATGGTTATGGGTTGACCAATGATAGTATGAGAACCTCGAGAATCCAATAGATCTAAAATGGTATCACCTAAAATCAAATTTTTTTAATAGGCGCTATGAGCGTGAGCTATAATGAAATCTACGTTTTTAATAGGAAAATTTACATAAATTACAGGATAATAATATGCCGATAAAATAGGGGTTTGGGGAGGAATCTTACGACCAATCGAGTTTGACTGTATGGTATCTATAGCATTCATGTGAATAACTAACCTATTTTCAGAGAGAAGAGTTATTATTTAAGTTTTCAAAGAATATCTTAGGGGGCTCCAAAAAAATCAACGGGAGGGTAGCCTCCTCTTATCCCCCATCCTTAGTTACGCCATTATGGCAACGAGACTGCTGATGCGCTCCTCAGGGAGGGCGCAAGCATGTCTGCCGAACTAGCAGAGAATACTGTGGCTAGACCATTGGGATCAGTCAAATTGGATATAAATCAAATAGCTAAACAACTTGTACAAAGCAGATGGACAGGGCTGGCAACTTGTAGCATCTCCAGGCAATTGTGGCCCCTACTTGACGGCAAGAAAATCGTAGTGCTATTACAACACAGTCGGAAGGACCTAAGAAACATCACCGGACATTGCCGTAGTCACCGGACATTGCCTGTTCGGTAGACACGCTGAACGTATGCAAATACCAACTAACGACTTCTGTAGAAGTTGCAGAGATAAAGAAGAGAAGGAAATAATTCAGTATTTCTTGTGTGAAGGCCCTGGCCTCGCGAGGAAAAGGTTCAATGCCCTTTGCGAACCATTCTTTAATGATCTGGAGAAAGTGAGCAGCCTGCAACTGGGTCGACTCACGAAGTTTATTAACAGCAGTGGCTGGTTTGAATGAGCTGTCAAGATTCTTCTACGATCTACGTCACGTCGCGTTAACCATCAGGATAATTTCCGCGGAACACGTGTGGTTCCATAACGGTCCTACAGGACTATGTGTAACTATTTGGTCAATGCCAGAGGTCTGCCACTCTAACCTAACCTAACCTAGTTACGACATTGGTATACATAGTAGGTAGGCAATCATATTTTTGTCAACATTAAAAAAGAAGTAATGTAGATCAAAAATGAACCTCTAACAAAACGAACTTCGTAATGAAGGGTAAACTTCAATAATGAAAATATAAACCCAAAATATTTACGTTTTTATAGATCTCTCCCCTAAAATTCTTGCCGTTTTTGACGGTGTGCAACCAATATGTAAAAGTTTTTAAATTCCTCGTAGCTGGTAAGAATTGCATCGTGGAAATGGCAACAAAGGTATTTTCAGAATCCCGCATAAAATTTAAAGCCCTCGGGCTAAACGGAAATAAATAGAAAGAAAAATATGAATTTGGTCGGAATTCGATAAGCCAAAGCTTTTAAAATAAATATTTTTATTTTACCGTATAAATATTTTTCATATAATTTCTATAATCCAAAAAAATGTTACAATCATGCAAAATTATTTCGACACATAGCTCAGGATGCCGCAAAGCAAAAATGTATTCCAAAAAAATTTAAATACTAATAGCGCTATATTTTATTTTCTTAAACATTCCTATATAGTGTCACCAGTAAAGTCCGCATCATATGGGATTTTTTTTATTAATAGCTTTATTCGAAATTTGACTTTGGCATGAAGTTCTGCTTCGAACGAGATGAAAATTAAGCAAAAAAATAATAGTCACGTGATTCGCATTATCTTTCAAATTTTTATTTTTTCCAAAAAATAATTCAAAAGTGAAGTTATTTCTGAAAATATCAAAAAAAGGTATTAAAAAAAGTTTTTTAAATGCAGTTTCTAGCCCACGTGCAAAATTTCAGCTGCATAAGATAATTTTGATTTTTTAACCACCACTAAAATTTATTTTCCACTTAAGGAACACTTTACTGATAGCACTGTATTCTTTTTTGTCTTAATATTAAGGTGTACTACTTTCAGACACAAACTACATTTTCAAAAATACTTATTTTATGAAGTTACCTTATACAGGGTCAAAAACAAATAAACGTTGCATCACATGCGACCAAATTTTTAAAGCCCAATTTTGATTTTGTTGAAAAACACACAATTGATATGGCGCTACTTTAAAGAAAATGTATCTGAAATAAAGCATTGTCAAAACTAAGAAGTTTTATGTAGGTTGCATTGAGTCTTATTTTGCAAAAGGGGTACAATTTACAAAATATGGGTAAAAAATTGTCTTATGCAGCTAAAATTTGACATGTGGGCTAACAACTGTATTTTAAAAACTTTTTCTCATAACCTTTTTCGATATTTTCATAAATAACCCCACTTTTGAATTATTTTTTGGAAAAAATTTAAATTTGACAGATAATGCGAATAACGTGACTACTATTTTCTTGCTTAATTTTCATCTCGATCGAAGCAGAACTTGATACCAAAGTCAAATTTCGAATAAAGTTATTAATAAAAAAAAAACCCATATGATGCGGACTTTACTGGTCACACTGTATATGAGCCGCTGTCTTTAAATAAAAATAAACATCGACTATTATAATATGTGACTTCCAGTTTTGCAGTTGTCACAAACTTGCTTATTTTAAATAGAACACCTTGTATAATATATTTCTTTCGTGTTCCTTTCTTTATTTTTAAAGTTTTTTTGTCCTACTCTATTCGTTTCTAAAAAACAAATTGTTTTTCACAAAATGTTGACATTTAGCAGGGTGTCGAATAAAATTAAATATCTTTTCAAATAAGATAATAATAATATAGTGAAACTCGAATTTCCGATTGTGGAATTATATATTATTGTTCACGATAAAGAATGGTCGGGTACCTACGTTGTTAATAATCGCCATCCAAAAATCAATAACCTTGATATTTGAAGGATTTTGCGAAAAACCGTAAAGTCGATTGGTCGTAGGATTCTTCCCCAAACCCCTATTTTATTGGTGAATCCTGTAAATTATGTTAATTTTCCTATTAATAACGTTTTAGATTTTATCATAGCTCACGCTTATAACGATGATCGGTCTTATTTAGAAAATTTGATTTTAGGTAATACCATTTTAGATCTATTGGATTCCGAGCTTCTCCTACTATCATATGTCAAACCACAACTATTTTATTTGTTGTTTTATGTGTAAGGGAGGGGGTGCTGCCTCCACAAAAATGCTACATAAGAAAACTTTTAATTTATAGTTTCTTCACAACAATTAAAATACATAAACTCAATAAAATTAATTAAAATTTTTTTTAGTGATTATTTTAAAAGAATTGCCTCAAAGAATAGCATGCTATATATTATATCTTAAAACTTTATACACATGTTTACAACATGTTTCAAGCGTAGAATGCTTATTATGGTAAAAAGGAATAAAATGTAAATATATTGATGTCGTCATCGACTGAATACAGATAAGAAGAAATGTTCCTCAGAAAAAGATCTTATCTATTGACGGTCAAGTTTGGGGTAATGGGTTTTTCTACGACCCAGTAACACCGTTGTATATTAATCCAAAGTGCGGCAATATAACATGACGAACAAGAAAAGAAGGTAAAGTATATGCGATTCCTTTTCAACAGCTAAGCGACTAATCCCGAAGTTTAACGTCGATTTTTCCGAAAGTCGCGTTTCTATTGTTTCACTCTCATCTCATTTTGGCGAGAGGACACGTTTCCGAAAAACAATAGTAAAAAGGACCAAAAGAAAAATTGAACCTCTTTTTATAACGTTTGGTTTTTGTCGAAATATTTGATAGAGAGAACCATTTTATAAACGATACTCGTCTTCGCAAATTAAGTATAATATGCAACTTTTAGCAAAATGTAGGAAATAAACTACATACTATTTTGATGGTGTCCAGTTGTCTCTGGGAATTGCTTTTAATTATTTTTTTTCCATAGGGAAATTTTAAGGTAGAAAAAGTTTCTAACCCTATTTTAAGAAGCTATGGAAATGTTATTTGCACCCTAGAACATTGCAAGTTTTATTTTAAAATTAAATATGTTTCAAAGTATTCTAGTTAGATCTAGGGACACCCTATATGTACATTTGGAAAATATTCTTGCTGTCTCTAAGATTTAAAATTGCTACGGTTCCGCGTCTTAGTATCTAAAATTCCATTTTTTGACAATTAATTATCGAGCAACATAATATTTAATTCCACAACCGAGTTTCACTGTTTTATCATTGAAAACATATTAAATTTTAACGGCACCGCGTGAAAGGTCAAAATTTGAGAAAAGCAATTTTTTTCTCAGAAGCGGATAGAGAAGTGCAAAAAAACTTTTAATAAAAGTTATTGGAAATGAAGAAAAGAATGCAAAAAACGTATTATAAACGGCATTCTATTGCATTCTAAGCAAGTTTGAGACAACTTCCGGTATAACCGGAACTCGCTGTTATATCATTTTAAAGTCGTTTAAAACCCCATTATCCAAATATTTAAGGGACGGTCCCCATGAGACACTTTGTATATGAAAGATCCTAAGTAGTATTTTAAAATGGTAAGAAATCATTAAATAATGAATTTGATAGTGGAGTACCTCAAGGTTTAGTTTTCGATCCTCATATAATTTTTAATCTATTTTTGTAAATGTTTGCTAATGTTACCATGGGACTATGATGGTATCTTGAAATTAATGTAACTAATAAATAATGACGATTTAATAAAACATAAAGTGTGTTGTGAGTTTAATCTACTTTTACTCTGGCACATAAATATTATTGATGTTTATACGGTTTGAGCCTGCTTCCCTAGTAAACTTCATTGACTAAGGTGACCAATTAAATGCTAATCCATTCTATCATTTTTGTTTTAACAATGTATTTCAATGAACATTTTAAATTTCGCATACGGCCTTTTTGTAATACATGACCTGGTCCAGATTTATCTCATCTTTCTTATTCTAATACAATAAATAAATCAGAAAAATAAATTAGGTTAACGTCTTCCTAAAATGTAAAATTCTAGACCAGACTGACGTTGAACCGCAAATACAATTTTTGAAATTCCCTTGTGCTGAAAACGCCTGTACTCCAAAACTTGTGGGAAAAGTGGTCGAATTATTTCCAGAAAGCCGCATAAATTCTGAAGCTTTTTAGACCGAAATGGAGTATATCGTAGAAAAAAAGAAATTTAATGAGAATTTGAGCGAATGGATGTTTCGGTATGAGAATTACGTATTTTTTGTTGCTGCTTAATCGAAAAACACGACAATTGTGGCTTTAATGTGGTAAACTTATTTTAACTTTTGGTTTCCTTTCAAAAAGTCGATTTTTTTTAACGGCGGAATAAGGAATAAAAATTTAAAAATTGGTACTTATGTGTAACTTAATATGCACAAATAGTCAATAAAAACATGTACTGAGGTAAATGATCTAATACAATAGGTTTGCTAAGTCATAGCTTATTTTGTATTAACCCATATTAAATAAATTGCTAGTGTATCAAACCCGCTTTAGTGTTATATCAATTCCAGATTTGCTAGAATAGTATTAATATTGGTAGTAGTTTCATTAGCAGCACAGTCTTGTTAAAAAATAATGAACCACTTTTAATACAGCAATTTTGTTAAGAAATAAATCGTATCTTCTTAATGCGACGCATTTTGTTTCTAGTAAAGCGCTTTCTCTACAATTAAGAAAGCAGAACAGAGTACCCAAAAACGAATTGCATCCATAAGAACCTATAATTCACAAGACGTTGGTGGGGGTTTGTAGCGATCGGCAATCGCCGCGCACCGTTTTATTAGTTTTTTTTAACGTATTTGTTGCGCAGGTCACATCGTTGTCCGGAATCTTCTAGCTGTCCTGACTAAAATTGAATTTTATTGATCATACCAATACCTGTTTCAGTTAATTTATTTTTACTTTGTATTTAAGTTTTTTTAAACTTTCCATGTCAGATAAGATAAATAGAAGATTCTTATTTCGCACAACCCATCATTAGTATTGAGCTTTGTAATCTATGGACGAATTTAACCATCTTAGTAAATCTTGTTGCATAATTGATAATCATATGCAATTTTAAACGACAAGAACAATATCACACCAGAAGCTATTTAAGTTTTTGAGAACCACATTACCGATTTTTACTGGTAAGGTAAGCAAATATTATTATGATTAATGTCAAGTTTCATTACAACTGCCAGTCGGAACTAATACATTATATAAAGCCAGATTACACCCCCTTGATAATTACTGTGAGTATTCAGAGCAATAATGCTATAAACCAATTTATGGTAGCATTAACGCCTATTTTCTGTTGGCTTAATTACGGTGATATTTTCACTACCCAACGGTCTAGGAATTTTCGTTGCCAGTAGGAAAGCGCGTTGCTGTCATAAATAATATTTAATATATATATATATATATTATATAATATTAAACAGTTGTATAAAGAATATGTGAATTCCTATAAGGAATAGAAGGCTTTTTTCTCAGTGTAGGGTTGCCATTTAAAATAATGATCAATATCGTCATATCTCTAATTTGGAACACACTGTATTAATATTAGTTTTATAAAGAAAACCGCAAATCATTTTTCCAAAAAAAAAACGCTACTGGATTTACTGAATTTATTCCACGTTACAAACACACACTGTATTTTAAACCATAAATAGGGTTGGGCCATTTGTAAGTTTGAAATGAAATTTTCTGTTTTGAAGTTTTCAAAACAGAAAAATTTTACTTAACCCGAAAAGTGAAATTTTAATGACATTTTTAAAATTTTCACCTGAAACTTTCAACTGATAAATGTCCTTATTACATTCGAAACTTTCAGAAAAATTTCACAAATTTCAGTGAAACTTTCACAAACCTTTCCATGTAGGGTTGGGCCATTTGAAAGTTTCAAATGAAATTTTCTATTTTGAACTTTTCAAAACAGAAAAATTTCACTTAACCCAAAAAGTGAAATTTTAGTGACATTTTTGAAATTTTCACCTGAAACTTTCAACTGATAAATGTCCTTATTACATTCGAAACTTTTAGAAAAATTTCATAAATTTCAGTGACACTTTCACAAACCTTTCCATGCAACCAACCACCCCTCGTTTATATAATACACGCATCCCAAATCTCGGCAATACTTGGGATTCCCCTGGTTCATCGGCGCGACGACAGGCTCGACTTTGCTGTGCGACGTCTTTTATTTATTTAGCTAGCTTCACCGATTGTCCCAGATAAAACAGAAAATAAAATTTAATGAAGATTTCAATAAAAATTTCATAAATTTCAATGAATTTTTCACGACATCTAAGATTTTTTTGAAGTTTCGTAAATTTCACAAAAATTTCATAAATTTCACAACAATTTCATAAATTTCGAAAGTTTCGCAGAAATTTTATAAGTTTCATAAAAAACATGAAAATTTCAACTTGAAACTTCAAATCCTCGCTCAAGTGAAATATGCCCAACCCTAACCATAAATATAGATTTCATTTCGTGTCAGCATTTTTTTTTCTCATTATGAGGTCAAAAAAAACCGATGCCTTTTTCCAAAACAAAATTAAATTTCTTTTTTCAGCTATCCATAATTTGTCGTAGTCCAGCATAATGCAAAGGCCGTCGAGTTCCCTTCTTTTGGCATGAAAAATGACTTTGTCAACAGTGCCCTTCCGATAGGTTTGAACTTCTTATAATAAATTGTGTCAATATCGACCCACGTTTAATTTATTTATTACTCATTTATCAAGCTAAAATAATAAATTTGGTACAGTTGGGAAGACTGATATTATGAACATTTTGTTTCGGTGAGGGATTTTTATGAACATTTTGTTTCGGTGAGGGATTTATAAGTTACCGGTTGTGCACATGGGCACACTGAAGAAAATTATCCAATACAACAGGTTTCCAAAGACATAGTTTGAATTGATAGCTTACTTTGTATTAACCCATATTAAATAAATTGCTAACGTATTAAACCCGCTTTAGTATTATATCAATTCCATATTAGCTAAAACAGTGTTTATATGGGTAGTAATCAGTTCCATTAGCAGCACATTATTGTTGAATAATGGACTACTTTTAATACAGCAATTTTGTTGAGAAATAAATTGTATCTTCTCAATGCGACGCATTTTATTCCCAGTAAAGCGCTTTCTCTACAATTAAGAAAGCAGAACAGCGTCCCCAAAAATGGATTGTATCCGTTAGAATCTATAATCCACAAAAAGTTGGTGGCGGTTTGTAGCGATCGGTAATCGCCGCGCGCCGTATTATTAGTTTTAACGTATTTGTTGCGCAGGTCATATCGTTATTCGGAGCCTTCTAGCTCTCCTGTCTGAATTTCATTTTTATTGATCGTACCAATACCTGTTTCAGTTAATTTACTTTTACTTTGTATTTAAGTTTTTTTAAACTTTGCATGTCAGATAAAGCAATAGAAGGTTCTTATATCGCACCACCCATTATTAGTATTGGATTTTATAATCTATGGACGAATTTACCATCTTAGTAATCCTCGTTGCATAATTGAAAATCGTATTATGCAGTGTTAAACGACAAGAACAATATCACACTAGAAGCTATTTAAATTTTTGAGAACGACCGTACTGATTTTTAGTAGTAAGTAGGATATACTTTATTAACCTTAGCAAGCAAATATTATTATGATTAATGTCAACTTTATTACAACTACCAGTCGGAACTAATCCAGTATATAAAACCAGAGCAAGCAAGTTTTGACAATAATCATTTTGTACACATTCTTGTATAATTTTTATATGATGAAATTGAAATGTCATGCCAGACTAGAGTTTATGAGCTACGTTATGATTAGTTTCACATCTGAAGTAAATTTCTTGTTTATTATCAATAAGTGGCGGCTCCTCGAAGGAGGCAGAGAGGCTAAGCCTCCTCAGCATTCTTGCCCTCCTAAATATTTGATTTACTTAAATATTAACAATAACTTTTAAATCTTTTAATTTACAAGGGGCAATTGTAATTTCAATATTATCCCCTTATTTAATACGATTTAATATTTTCTTCACAATCTGACAACAGGGCAGGAGGCTTTAAATTTACCACCATGATTTCCTAAGTGACAAAGGCGTTGTTGGTATTACTCAACGAAATTGTGCCGGAACGCAATCCGATTTCTAACTTTTTCAGTAAAATTGGCAACATGTAAAGGCAAACAGCTCCGCCAATAACAACATGTTCTGTTTTTAGTTTTTAAAGCGCTGCTGCGTAAAGCGCTTGCTCGCCTCGTGTGATGTTGTCAGTGTCTAGAAATCCCGGGAATTTTGGCATTTTCGTTTTTTGCTAAGTTAAATATTCAAGTTTTGCCGGTTTTGTGGAAATTGCATCGGTTAGATATTTCATTTGTTTTTAGTTATACTTTGGTTTGGATAATAGGAATACGACAATCTATAATATAGTGAAAAATGAGTGTGGCCGGCTGTAATTTAGAGTGGAACATTTCCTAACAGACTAACAGACTCAAAAGCGTTTAATTCCCTGAATTACGATAACAAACTGTTAAACTGATAGTAAAAAATAGACTCCCACAACCAGAATTACGAGGTCTAGGCATTACAGGCAAAGAAAAACAAAATCGTCGATTTAAAACAGACCATTATCATAATTATTATTTAGAGTTTTTATTTTTTTTTAATATAAGTACTTTTAAATATATATTTTTTAGCAAACAGATATTGTTTTTCAAATTTTGCAGCATAAGATTACTGACATTGTTTATTCAAGAAACCGTTTAAAATCTCTTCTAGAAAAAATTTCCAGTTATCGCAATGATGAAAATTGTTTTAACTCCCTGTTTTATACTTTTTTTACTGAAAATACAAGCCATGATGCAAAAAGACGAAAAACGTATAATTTTGAAGATAAGAAACTTCATTATAAGCAGCTTTTCAATGATATTTTAGATACTACAAAAGGCCAGATTGAACTAAGATTTTCAGATTTGCATGAATTAGGTACAATTTTTGAATAATGAATGAATAAAAATCTTTTTTTAAGTTTTTCAGAAAATTTCCCAAATAATCTTTTAGATAGTTTATGTCTAAGGTACAACTTTATAAAAAAAGAGTATTTAGTTTAACTTATTTTTAACCGTTTTTTTATAGTGAATTTTTGAGAAATTTTGGGCGTGGTCCCAAAATTTTTTCTCCCGACACTATCCTGCTCGTCTCTTTGTAGGTACAAGGTAGATATTTCAGTTTTTAGTTTAACTTATTTTTAACATTTTTTTTCAGAGTGAATTTTTGATTTTGGGCGTGGTCGCAAAAAATTTTCGCCTGCGGCGCTTTATTACTAAAACTTAGCCTCCCCATCTAAATCAGTCACGAGCCGCCACTGTTATCAATTCGAAAAATAGATTTCCTTTACTAAATTGCTTTTATTCTTTTTACAGGTATATGAAGGTGAACGTGCTATGACTCGTGATAACAACCTCCTTGGTAAATTTGAACTTACTGGTATCCCCCCAGCGCCCCGTGCTGTTCCACAAATCGAAATTACTTTCGACATCGATGCTAACGGTATCCTCAATGTAACTGCTATTGAAAAATCAACTAACAAAGAAAATATTATTACCATTACAAATGACAAGGGTCGTCTAAGCAAGGAAGATATTGAAAGAATGGTTAACGAGGCAGAGAAATACAGAACTGAAGATGCTGATGAGAAACAAGAGAACACAATATCCGCCAAAAATGCTCTCAATAGAAATTAATAATTACTGTGAGTATTCAGAGCAATAATGCCTATAAATCATTCTATCCAATCAGTCAAATATTTCATACGTTTATTTCTACTTTAAACGTCCTTATAGTTATAGGTATAGTTATAATTTTTGAATTTTGTTACATTCACGATAAACGGCAGCTCCTCCAATTAAAATTCGGAGGTCATCAAGCAGCGAACGAAGGCATTGTCAGATTTAGCAGCGCGGACGCTGCGTCGCCTCGGTGACAGCAGCTCTAGCTACGCTTTACGAGGTTTTAAGCCTTTTCATTGTCGAGATAAGAACGATATTAAAGGTTTGTCAAATAATAAAAATTTTGCTCAAGAGTTAAGTAGTTTTATTTTTAACACTATCGAAAATTGTTATTAAAAAAAAATCATTAGAATAATTGCACATAACATGCAAATATGAAATCATATTCATTAGCGTTAAGGTGGAATTCTCAATGTCATTCAATCTATTGCCAACCTGTAACCTATTTCGCGTTGTTTTTTTTTAGTTTATTATTTTATTTACTAACTTTTAAATAAAATCAATATCGTCGGCCTATTATTTAGGTAATATCTGATATATTACAAAAGTATCAATTTATTTCATTGCTAATTTTGGAAGAATTGTATAGTAAAAGAACAATGACATAATAATATTTTAAAAATCTTACTTAACATTTTTCGTTACACAATAATTATTCTATAATAATTTATGAAATTCCTTGTTATTTATTTAATATGTCAATTATTATGCAGTCGATATTGATTTTATTTAAATTTTGTGTAAAAGCTAGAAAAATAAATAAAATCTGCGTAAAATAGGTTATAGGTTGGCAAGCATGTTGATACTCCCACCTTAAAAGTGAATTTTTATTGTTATAATGATTTTAATAACAAAACCTGATTTTTCATGGGTAGATATGAATTTATGTTTGAATGTGTGTTCTGAAATTTTTTTTGTAACCATTTTCGATATTGTCAAATATAAAAATTCCTAGGTACTTACTTTACTCTGGAGCACAATTTATATTTTTTAAAAAAAGTGGATAGTTTTTGTTTCGGGAGCCTGTACTTTAATTTGAATGGTCACAACTTTTTTGTCCTACACTGTATACACATTTTAACTGAATAATTTTATTCTCCTAATCTTTTCACATAAAAAAGGTATACCACTTTTGTTTCGATAAATCTAGCCGTTTTCAAGAAAAACGCTAAAATAACATTGCTTGCATGTGACGAATCCGAAATAATTTAAATTTATTTTCAACCTTAAACATAGCATAGCAAAGGAACGAATATTCCATGGAGTTCGTCGGAATTTTTTAAGAAGAATTAATTTATGCATTGAAGAGAAAGGACGTCACTTTGAACCTTTGATTTAAATGAAAAGGAAAGAAAAACACAAAGTCTTCCTCCACAAAATTTAATAGAATAAAATTCTAGTTAGAAAGATCTCTACATGTTTCGAACGTAGAAACGTTCATCATCAGGAGACAGAAATCTATTTTATGCTGATGTTGTTAGCAAAAGAGAAAATTAGAACCTTAATGGAGCTTTTATGGGCGTAAAATTTTTATAGAAAAACATTTTAAATGTAGAACAAACATGGCTTGAAAAAATTGACAATGGTTGAATACTGAGCATTCAAAAACGTTGTTAGAGTAGGCTTAAACCAACCAAACTAAATGGAGAAGAAGAGAAAAGAAAAAAAAACCGGGAAAAAAAGAAACTTTCTTAAAAGGTGTCGGAATCTATTTAGTTTTAATTCTTAAAATTTATATCCAGCATAAGTAACACATTATGAGGATAGAAGTGCAGTAGCACAATCTGTAAAAAATAGAAATTGTAATTAAAATTAAAGAGTGAGTGAGTACAGAATTTTTTATAGTTTTTTTAAAAAATTTTTTTTTAAAAAGAAGGGTAAGTACTTACAATGTTGTTAGGAAAACGTAAAGTTTTTGGGGTACTGAGGATTAAACCTCAGTAACCCCGCGAACGGTTATTTTGAAACCAAAAGTTAAAAAATCGAACATTTTAAAAAAAATTAAAAGTCAAAAGGTTCTTCACCTCCACGTGCTGGAGAAACGTGACGTGAATAAAAGATGAATTGATTGACAGATGTCAGATGTACTGACAGGTGGAATGGCGGTAAAATTAAATTAAGTAAAAGAAAATTGTTCATGTAGAAAAAGCTCAATTAAGGTTAGGCAGATATAATCCTACTAACCAAATACCTAAATTAAACAATATAGCTTAAAAACTAAGGAGTGAAATTAATAATGTTTTAATGTGGGAGAAAAAACATGGTGGATGAAGGGTTGGTGTCCCAAAATTCCTTTGTGTGTGGTGTCGTTTGTAAGTGAAAAGATTTAAAAGGTTTTATTTTATGTGTCACAGAGAAAAAAAAGTATACTTTAGTGTGTGTTCTGTTCTGTGTGAATGGGAAACGAGTGTAAAGGATATAACATTTTGTCAGAAGTAAATATTAGAATTGTGATGTATAATATAAGAGTAGTGTTGATGGTGATTGTTAAATGTATTTTTATCAGACAAAGGAGAAAAAACCTTATTCCAGTGTCTGAGAGATCTGGCGTGTATCGTATCAGCTAATCGACTGAGGGTTGTACTGCGACAAATTTTCAGTGCGCCTAAAAAAAAAATGTAAAGAAATTGAGAAAGCGAACAACCAAAACCTTTCCCCTTCAAAGATTAAATCCAACTTTTCTAGACATATTTTTTCAAATAATCATATTTTCTTTATCATTCTTGAAATTAATAAAACGTTAAATAATTTGAATGTCCTTTGTCTGAATGATCAAATTCAACACAGTTGCACAAATTTTTTCAATGCTCTCGACTTCACTGATCAGATATAATTTTGCTTCTCCTTTCTCATTTTCTATCGTTCTGTGTCAGCCACAACTTTCAAATAACTTTTAATTATTTTTTTTTTCTCCTTTGTCTGATAAAAATACATTTAACAATCACCATCAACACTACTCTTATATTATACATCACAATTCTAATCTTTACTTCTGACAAAATGTTATATCCTTTACACTCGTTTCCCATTCACACAGAACAGAACACACACTAAAGTATACTTTTTTTTTCTCTGTGACACATAAAATAAAACCTTTTAAATCTTTTCACTTACAAACGATACCACACACAAAGGAATTTTGGGACACCAACCCTTCATCCACCAAATTTTTTACCCCACATTAAAACATTATTCTTTTCACTCCTTAGTTTTTAAGCTATATTGTTTAATTTAGGTATTTGGTTAGTAGGATTATATCTGCCTAAACTTAATTGAGCTTTTTCTACATGAACAATTTTCTTTTACTTAATTTAATTTTACCGCCATTCCACCTGTCAGTACATCTGACATCTGTCAATCAATTCATCTTTCATTCACGTCACGTTTCTCCAGCACGTGGAGGTGAAGAACCTTTTGACTTTTAATTTTTTTTAAAATGTTCGATTTTTTAACTTTTGGTTTCAAATTAACCGTTCGCGGGGTTACTGAGGTTTAATCCTCAGTACCCCAAAAACTTAACGTTTTCCTAACAACATTGTAAGTACTTACCCTTCTTTTTAAAAAAATTTTTTTTAAAAAAACTATAAAAAATTCTGTACTCACTCACTCTTTAATTTTAATTTCAATTTCTATTTTTTACAGATTGTGCTACTGCACTTCTATCCTCATAATGTGTTACTTATGCTGGATATAAATTTTAAGAATTAACACTAAATAGATTCCGACACCTTTTAAGAAAGTTTCTTTTTTTCCCGGGTTTTTTTTTCCTTTCTCTTCTTCTCCATTTAGTTTTTGTTGCTCAGTATTCAACCATTGTCAATTTTTTCAAGCCATGTTCCTTCTACATTTAAAATGTTTTTCTATAAAAATTTTACGCCCATAAAACCTCCATTAAGGTTCTAATTTTCTCTTTTGCTAACAACATCAGCATAAAATAGATTTCTGTCTCCTGATGATGAACGTTTCTACGTTCGAAACATGTAGAGACCTTTCTAACTAGAATTTTATTCTATTAAATTTTGTGGAGGAAGACTTTGTGTTTTTCTTTCCTTTTCATACTTTCAACTCCACTTTAAGTATGGACTATTTCTTCAAATTTGATTTAAATGTTTAATTTATTGTTCTAGTAACTTATGCGGTTTAATAAAATTTATCTTACTTACTAACTCAGTTAATACTCAATTTTCGAAAAAAATGTTATAGGAAGAGATAGCATTTATTTTCAGTCTAGAATTGTCCCATAAATCTTTTGCTCATCATTTCCGAACACCCTGTAGGTATATGATTCAGACCAACACAGCTATAAAAATGGTATGATGATATGGATGGAAAGCGCCACACAAGTTTATTCTCTGCAATTTTTTTAGTCGCTTAACGTATGCAGAGGAAGCGCACAATAATATTTCATTAAAAAATACGTCCAGCAATTTACTACTATATCTTGCGTAAAAGACAAGTTAAAAAGTCAGCAATTTTATTTTTAATATTGCAACCTTATAGCCTCTCTTACATATTTTTTTATATTGTGCAGGCTATTCGTAATTTTTTACGGAGATATATGCCTATTTATAAGAAGTCCTAGTGGTATCACGAACGTAAAATATAGGTATATAAAAAGCTTCAAGGATATAAAAGGGTCTCTATAAAGTAGTAATATTTTTGTCTTTCGGAATTCTTCTGCCTTTTTATTAAAAGTCGTCTTATTCTCTAACATAGAAAAAATGAGACAATATTCAAAATAACTTACAACTTTGGGACAGGAAAATTTGTTGATGATATATTTTCATTTAGTCGCTTAACATAAATATATTTTATTAAAAACCGTATAATTATTTTAGTAAAAGGCCTCTCAACGCTGGTTAAAACTTTTCCACTGCTGCCTTGCATGTATATTGTCAACAATTTATATAACATAATATGTATAATTTTGCATCTATACATACAGTGTGAGTTTATAGTTTGAAATAAATTTAGTAAATCCAGTACGGGTGTTTTTTTGGAAAAAAGCTTCGGCACGGATAATATTATTTTAAATTGTCGTCTTTTGTATAAAAAAAATATTCATACAGTGTGTCCTAACTTAGGGATGTTTCGATATGGATATTTTTTTTAACTGGCAGCCCTAGTTTTTTATTCACTAATTTTCAAGTACATATTAATTAAAGTACCAAATTTAAAATTTTTATTCCTTGTTCTTGAGTTGAGAAAGCACGGAAAAGACATTAGTGAAGGTTCATTTCTTCCGAATTACCTAATTAAAAATGTTCAAAACGAGTTTTACTTGCGTTTAGGATATTGCCAAATAGAGAATGGACAACATTTTTAGCATTTATTGACGATCAAGTATTAAAGATGGATAGAGGGTTTTTTATTTTTCAATTAAATTAATTTGGTTTGTTTAATATCTAAAAATTTGAAATTTGTTACTTATGTATAACCAAATCTGCACTTTAAAAAGAGTCAATAAAAAAAAATCTCAATATCGGAACACACTACCGTGCGAGCAAAAATTATTTGCATCAAAGAGGGCCTTGCATCTAAGACCGTACCTAATGGTTAGCCGTAGAGCTTAACAACTGACGTTGGGTGTCAGTAACTACCTGAATTAACAATCAATCAGTTTTTCCGTCATCTTTGACAGTCGTTACAAGTAATTTGATTCACCGCTAATTTTTCCAATTTCTTGAACAATTCACACAATAGGCTTTACGAAATAGCATAAAACATTAATGGTTGAAGCATATTTTTGAAGCGAGGTTAGAGTAAATGGTGAGTGGCAATACAATCCGGGTTTGTGCATGGACGATTTTCACGAACATTTTCCTAACGTTGCTTTTATTGCTTGGAATTTTTATCATTGCCTGAAAAGAACCGTGGCTGTGTTTAGGGAAACAGGTTCTATACAACACAAAAAATGAGCAGAAAGACCATCTGTAAAAACAGAAGAACCTGTTGCAAATGTTCGTGAAATAATGCAAAATACGCCTACAAATTGTATAATACGCCTGTCCCAAGAAGTGGGAAGATCTTATGGAACATGCAGGACTATTCTTAAGAAGCAGCTAAATTTATTTCCTTACAAAGTGCAAGTATTCCAAGAAATACAAGCCGCAGATTTTGAAAGACGCAGGAATGTGGTAACATTTCTCCAGAGATGCTGGTCAACACTTTTGAAAATGAAGAGACGTGTGAATTGATGCTTGGAGCATTGCGGTAGCCAATGCCAGCAATTTATGTAATTATTTTTCTTTTTCTTTCTGTATATTCTTACTTTGTTAATTTTGTAAACAACAAAAATAAATTTGTATTTGTCTACTTATTTTATTACTTATTAGTTTGGCATATCATGTCATAATATGAATTTGACAAAATTTTAATTAATTTTGTTTGTTTAATATCTTATAAATGACATAGGAATAAAAATTTGGAATTTGTTACTTATGTATAACCTAACCTTTAAAAATAATATTAATATTGTTACTTAAAATGTTAATACCCGTGTTCTAGCATGTTTCCTAAAAAAAACTGAACTTTCACACTGTATAAAGCTGAATGTTTGCCCGGAAAAGAAAACCTACTTCTAGATGAAGTGGAAACACGAAAGTTTTCCTGTATGTAGATAACACTACTAGTGTCTAAAAAAAATCTGTTCTCAAATTTCTAGAAAAATATTTAGATTTCTCGACAAAATTACGATGGGAATCATCGCGAGTCGATGAAACATATGAGAGCGGCGAATCAAGCGGGGCTCTGCTATTAATATGACGCAAGAAAAAATCTGAATTCCTAAATTTTTTAACCATGAGGTAAATTACTGAATTAATAAATAATATTATAACTTGACAATTAGGTGAAAGTCAACAGAACGTAAAGGCGCGGTGCTTGTTATTTGCTCATATTATCATCAAAGCGTCTTATCAAGGACCATGCGGGTTTTTTCTTCGTCTTTCTTCTTCAGGTAAGTCTATACCTACTACTGACACCCAAAACAACGAGGACAAAAGAAAATGGTTATTACTTTTTGCTTGCATCACTACGTAAAAGTGAAGATGATAATTTTACAGTTACCTACTTTTATAAAACTGTAAACAACCCTCTGCCAATATCTGGGACCCCTGTTTTTTTTACTATACAGGTTATCCGGAAAATACGTGTACAATGTTTGACGACAGACTCCTGGCGTCAAAATAGGTCGATCTAAGCCGACTTAGTTATATCCAAAATTGCCTCGTTTAGCCGGTAGAGGGCGTCAAAAATTTGTAAAAATATTGTTTTTTCCTAAATTACGTGAAAACCTGCTAATCGATTTTAATGATTTTTAGTACGTAGACTAATACTATAAAATGACGTTTTCTAATAATACATAATAATATAGTCACCGGCTGTCAATAAGTGGAAGTGTTATAAAAGTGATATAATACGTCAACATTTCTCCTCATTTTTTTATATGAACGGCGTTATGACAACCCAGATATTTTTGTAGAGTGACTTGATGTATTTGGAAGCTATTTTACCTCTTTAATATTTTTCGTTGAATGAGCTGTTTTGCCAGAAGAATATATTTACAATTACCTGCGTACATCAATTTATTAACAATAAAAATAAAACAAAGTACAACAAAGTTGAAAGTATGTATTGTAAGAAACTAAGTAAAGCAAAAACATTACTTAAGCAAATGTGTAAAATCAGTGGCGCAACCAGGGTGGGGGGGGGGGGCTGCCGGGCTGCAGCCCCCCCTCCGAGCTTAGAAACTTAGCCTATATTCGTTTAATTGCAAACCAATTTTTCATGTCACGCCTTTTACTAATATTTTACATTCAGCCACATGATTTACATCAATCATGTTATCAATCACAAGGATCGGTTTTTAAAACAAAAATTTTAAATGCCCCTTTCCATATGATAATCAAGATTTTGATAGTCAATTTAAATGTTTTTTGAAACTTCACAGCTTCAACAAGAATGAGTTCCTTAAAGAGTTTTCCATTAAAACGATGTTAAAAGCTGAACTTGAGCTGTGGCAAAAGAGCGCCTTCGGCGCAAGAAGGTAAAGCCCTTCCCCCGAACTAAATTTCTGGTTGCGCCACTGTGTAAAATGACCTCCATCTTGCTGAATACACTTATTAACACTCCTTAAAAAATTATATTGTACCCTATCTAATGTCTCGGGGTTATTAAAATGGTTGCCTGCATTTAAAATCTGCTGCAATAAATCATCGCGTGTGTTTACCGGAGTCTTGTAAACTTCTGTTTTAATAGCGCCCCACAAAAAGAAGTCACATATTTAACTCGGGAGAACGTGGTGGCCATTTTACTGGTGCATCATTGCCCCTTCCAATCCATCGGTTGGGATGATGATGATGTAAGTATTGCCGAACGGCAACGGAAAAATGGGGCGGGGCACCATCATGCATATACCACATTTCCCTCCAAAGTAAAAGGGGCAAATTGTCCAGATGAATTGGTAATGTGTCTTGCAAAAAATTTAAATCAATATTTCCATCTAACCTGTCTGGAATAACAATGGGACCAATAAGGTAGCGATCAATAATACCTGCCCAAATATTTAATTTAAATTGATGCTGATGATATGCAACTTTAATGGCATGTGGATTTTCATCGGAATAAATATGTTCGTTGTGTAGATTGGTACTCCAGATCTTGTAAAGCACGCATCGTCAGTAAACATAATTGTTCTACAAAAATTTGGATCACGGATTCTTTTGTTTCTAATAATTTGACAAAATGTAAGCCGCATGGGGGGATCAGTCGGTAAAAGTTCCTGAACTTTTTGCACGTGATATGGATGTAACAACTGTTCTTTTAAAACCTCCTTGACAATCGTTTTAGGAACATGTAAGTAACTCACGTTCTAAGCGACGGGTACTGGTACTTGGTTCTTCTTCAACTCTTTCCAAAATCATCTCTTCTGTTTCCACAGTTCGAGTTGTTCGCATACGACCCCTGCCTTCAAAGTTTTTCTCAAAGCTGCCCGTTTCCCGAAGATGACGCTCGATATTGGCAAATGTTTGGTGGTTTGGTATTCGACGGTTAGGAAACCTCTCCATGTAAATCCTAACACTCTGACGCCCATTTCCTTGAAAAAACCCGTATACCAGGAGCAGTCAACCTTCTCAGAGTTCGTATAATTTTCCATTTTTAATGGTAAAATGAACTTGTAATTCAAGAATGTTGATCGTATACTTGAGTAAATTTCATAGACTGGTGACAATTTGTCAATAATTGTCAAATTATTAAATGCCATAGCAACAAGGTCACTTAAAAAATTATTGTTACAGGTAATTTGATTTTAATATTATTACTAATAATACTAAATATTGTAAATATTTTCTTCTGGCAAAACAGTTCATTCAACGAAAAATATTAAAGACGTAAAATGGCTTCCAAATACATCCAGTCACTCTACAAAAATATCTGGGTTGTTATAACGCCGTTCATATAAAAAATGAGGAGAAATGTTGACGTATTATATCACTTTTATAACACTTCCACTTATTTACAGCCGGTGACTATACTACTAGAAAACGTCATTTTATAGTATTAGTCTACATACTAAAAATCATTAAAATCGATTAGCAGGTTTTCACGTAATTTAGGAAAAACCAATATTTTTACAAATTTGTTATGCCCTCTATCGGCTAAACGAGACAATTTTGGATATAACTAAGTCGGCTTAGATCGACCTATTTTGACGTCAGGAGTCTGTCGTCAAACGTTGTACACGTATTTTCCGGACACCCTGTATATTAACGATATATATGTTTCATCTATTCGTATGTTCTTCTCTATGCCGACGATCTAAAAACATACTACGCAGTTTGCTCTGTGGAGGACTGCAGGCGCTTGCAAGAGGACCTCAACAGGGTCGCTATGTTTTGTAACAAAAATAAACTCTTCTTAAACTACAAAAAATGTTTTAATATCTTCTTTACTAAAAATATTAATGTTATTATGTTTGACTATTACTTAAATGGTCAACCTTTGAATCGAATGGCGCAAATCAAAGATCTCGGTGTATTTTTTGACTGATGTAAGTTTACATTTAACCCGCATATTATAGACTATGTTGCTAATAAGTGCTTTTGAATGTTAGAAATTGTAGCTAGAGAATGTAAATATTTTAGATCGGGGAGGGCAATAAAGTCAATTTATTTTGCATAATATGTTTATAGTAGATTAAATTTCCTCAGTGTTGGTATGGAATCCTTATAAAAAATAAAGTTAGACTTGGAAGTTAGCAAGATAAATTTGTAAGATTTTAAAGTTGGAAAGTTAATGGGGTGTACATTGTACCCAGTGTTTTTGCTATAAGAGAACAATTTAAATTTGCAACTTTGGAAACCCGAAGAAAACAATCAGATTTTTTTTTTTATAAATTGATGAATACTCTTTACAATGCGCCTCATCCTCTTCAACAGTTTTTTTCTGCATGTAGCTTCTAGAACAACTAGACAGCAGTTTTATTTTTATTTGACCCACTAATCTAGGCCTAAACCCTCCCATATTTAGACTAAGTTTTTTCTATAATATGTATTGTCAAAACATTAGTCTGTTCTCTATTTCATTACTACTGTTCAAGAAATCCCTTAAGAGCCGTTTCACACACGACTGATGGTCAGTGCTGATGATCGGTCGTAAAGAAATGAACTGATCATCAGTCGTTTATCTTGTCTTCACATGGATGCGATTGATTAGTTGTAAATATGTATTTGTGCGTGAAAAGGTTATCAAAGCGAAAAAGACAAAGCTTTAGAAATTTTTGGGTATATCCATTATGTCTAGAGAGAGAAGTTGAATTTGTCACCCTATACTTAAATTTAAGGGACGATCCAAAGAAGTTTTTTACGTATTTTCGAATGTCCAGTACCTCATTTTGATGAACTGCATTGCAAACTGGAAAATGAGTTAACATTTTCAAACAATCTTACAGTTTCTATTTCAACAAACATCTCTATTAATATGTCAGCTACCTTGGCCCATGCGTTATCTTTTAAATTGCGATTTTTGTAATCTTCTGACGATGTATCCGAGAGTAGTTTTCGCTGCTCTATGGCGCTAATTAATATTTCGGTATCAAACCGATATTTTGAGCGGCCATTTGCCATTTTACCGGACTTAGAATGAAGCAAAAACTAAATGGCAGCACAGCACCAAATACGCAACTCACGGCACGCATGCATGTGAAACGCTAGCTTTAAAATAACGGCTCCAAGTAATCCTGAGTCCTGGTGCCAGTGCGTTTTGGCGCGCTGGACTGATGGTACGTTCTGCATATGAAGGAACAACTTAAAGTAATGGCCCGATCTTTGCACATACAGATGTTTAGTCATCTAGGTGCATATTGTAACAAGTTTTTAGAACACTAGTTGAAATCTTACATCTATTTGTATCTGTATATTATTTAAAGATGCTAATAAATGATTGATTGATTGATCTCATCAGGATTGATCATCAGCACTGACAATCAATCGTGTGTGAAACGGCTCTAAGCGTACTTTAGTATAATTAGAACTTTAGGATATAATATATACCTACAGATCTTGTGCAATTGAATTATTATAGATAAATAGTTTTATGAAGAACTCTAGTAAATAGTGGATACAGTTTTTGGGTAGCTCTACCTGTTTGTATCCTTAATTTTTAAATAAATAAAATATAAACATTACGCCAATTCGTACATTGCGTTAACAAAAGATATAGGGCCTAAAAGAGAAGCTCTATAATAGGATTAAACAAACCACAAAACTTTAATAATGCATTTTGCTTTTTGGAACAAAATCATGAATTTTAGGATAGGCAGGAATTATTATAAACACAAAACAATTTCATTTTTTAACTTAATTAACCCCCGCTGGGTTTGCTTTTTAAGGCGAGTAAGTATAAAAATTTTATGCAGCGACAAATTCTTCAAACAAAAAGCTTTTAGCTTTTGAAGTCAGGAATAAGGAAAAGCAAATAACCCAAAAGCGAATGGCTAAAATACCATTAAAATCCTTTAATTTAATTAAATAAGTGACTATAAATGCAAATTTAAAATAAATATTAAACGTTTGCGTTTAGGCAGGCATATTGTTAAGCAAACATTTTTAGACAATTAAAAAATTGGCTGTTTGTTATTTTTTGTCTATATTTATTTATATTACAGTATGTAACGTGACGTCCCCAAAGGGACTTACTAAAGAACGATTTTTAAAGTAGGTTGCCGTTAAGGGTATGCATCGGCTACGTTTTACATATTATCATAATAATACTATAAAAACTGTTGTACTATTTTATATAAATATTTTTAATAGAACAGTTTTTTGAAGTGAAAACTTCTTTAGGCGCGTTTAGCACTTTTTGTGGGCACTGAATTAAACTGAGCCGTCACGCGTCACACTCGGCTGTGTAACGCTCGAATTCAACTGCTATATTCAATCCGAACTGACCCTGACCCGTTATATGCAAGAGCATGCCGCAAACAGTGTGCGTTGTATAGACACTCGCCTGCGTCTCAGGTATGTTCTGGCATTTTTTAAATTATATATTTACGTAGGGTGAAGTAAAGTTTACCGTAATTGCTTATTCCGTGGACCTAATTTATTATGATTTCTGACTTCTGTTGAAGATGTAAAAATTCAAGGGTTGTTCAATATTAGGAAATATCTTTTTTCGTATGCAGTAAAATTATCCCGTATTCCAAGTTTATATTATTTTTATGATTGCTTACGAACCTTACCTAAAAGAAACAAAATTGAAAAATTGTATTTGATATTGTTAATTTCACCTTGTTGAAGTTTTCACTTCTGTCGTGTGGTCTTAAGCACACACAATTTTTGTACATAAAATATTTACAAATACCGGCCAATAATAACGCATAAAACAGTAGACCACAACCGTCCGTATATTCTTCGAATTGACAAAAATAACATAAAAGCTTTTATAATCGATATAGGTTGCCCACACACAACCTCTCTAAAACCGTATCGGAGAAAAACCAAGTATCCACTCAAATTTGGCGATATTGGTCAAAAATATAATATGAAAGCTTGAAAAAAATTACAATTCCAGTATTAATATCGGTAATTTGGTACTTTTATAACTTAATATGGAAATGGTCATTAAAAAACTAGGGATGCCATTGAAGAAATGATCGATATCGCCATATCTCTAATTTGGGACACTCTGTATCAATATTTTTTTTATATTATAAAATTAAAGGCAGTGATCAGATCGGCATAGATATGTTATTTCGTTGTTGCCCCATAATTTTGCCTATCATTGGGCATTTGGTAAATATCTGCATCGAGACATCAGCAATTTTTGTTGGAAGTCATCCCATGTAATTCCTCTACCCAAAATTAGTTCACCTACTGAATTAAAAGAGCTGCGTCCAATAAGTATGGCATTTGCTAAAGGTTATTGAGCGGGTTATGTACGATCAGATTAAGGATCATGTAGCACAGTGTGGGATCTTGCCGGGCACACAATCGGGTTTTCGTGCTAACACTGCTAACTACAGTAAAGTTGCTCTACGGCCTTACTTAAGGTGACTAATGATATTTTTTTGGCTACAGACCAGGGAAAGCTAACAACGCTTGTCCTTTTAGATTGTACCAAGGCCTTTGATAAGTGGTATCATTTTCTCATGGTTGCAATTCTGAGATACCTGGGTTTTCAGGACGATGCTTGCAACTTGCTTCGAAGTTATTTGGCGAATAGAACGCAAGTATAGTGTGCAAATGTTTTAAAAAAGCTATATCAGAATTATATCCTAAATACAAAGAATCAAAAAATAATTTTAAGACCTTGACTTATATAGGAAATTCCACCAAGAAAATTAAATCCTATTTGAATCAAAAAGAAATAAATGTAGCTTATAAAACAAATAATAATTTAGGTAAAAAATTAAAAAAACCTAAAACAAAGACCAACAGTGAGAACAAATCTGGCATCTATCAATTAAATTGTCCAAAAATTTTTACGTTAAAAAACAGACTCAACCTATTCCATATTACCGAAGAAAGCCATACATTTGCAGATAATTTCAAAATTCTTCATACAGAAAATAAAAGCCATAAACTTAATTTGTTGGAAAGTTTGGAAATTAACCGTCATAAAAACACCGGTCTACTTTTGAATGACCAAACAGATTTGAATAAATCGCCCTTATTAAGCCTTTTCAATAATTGACCATATTCTGAAAACAGCTCTGTGCATGGGTATTCCCTTAATGTAATTATTTATTCAAGAAAAATATCATTAGTATATAAATATTTAGGTTAAACTTATAGTACCATACTCGATTATTCGCTTGATAAAACTACAGTGTAGCGAAACGCGTAGGGTTATAAAATAAATATTTGGTGGACTAAAGACTAAAATATTTATTGCAATAAAGAACGCAAGTAATTTAATCTAATGGAAATTTTTTTGAGCCAAGAAGTATCTCGTATGGAGTACCTCAGTGCTCGATACTTGGTCCTTTGTTATTATCTCTGTATACGTCGCAATTCTATACACACATTGTAATAACTCCAGGATTTGCTGGCTAGCTTTTCAGGAGGGTTCAATAAAAGCGTAGGTTCATCTTCTAGTTATAATGTATTCTGTCTATAGTAATTAGTGTCTACATACAAAAAGGATGTTTCCCTTAGGAACTGCTTAATAAACACAATTAATGATGACATTATGGTTACGAAATATATTAATGAGTATCCTAACTAATAACAATATAATACGCTAATACAGGGTGTTTTACCTCCATATTACACCTCCCCCGGGAAAATTAAGGAATTTACGTTTGTTTTCAAATGGAAATTCCTGTTATTGGTAATATGAAAGTAATTGTCCCGTCTAAAATAATAATTACACTTAAAACAACCTGTAACTTATTCATAAACAATTCAACATATCGGAAAAGAAAAGGAAAAGGAGGAAAAGAGAACAGTTGAAACAAGAATAGTCAAGAATAGAATACGAAAGTAGGGCCCTTTTTAATACTAATTTATTCTATAGAATTTACTTAATTATGTTACTTAACTATAATATAACTTAGTTCTATTTTTGTGGACTAGAATATCCTTATTATCTTTTAACAGTTTTACATTTGGAGATTCGTCCTTGATAACTACATATTATTATGGACCCAGAAAACAAGGACTTTCAATTTTGTTTCCAATTTCATTTTTTACAAGTATTAAATCGCCTTTTTTATATTGAATAGGGTTAATTTTTTGGTCATAACTTTGCTTTCTCTTAATTTTTGAATTTAATAAGTTAGCTCTTGTATCCTCATGAGCCTTTTGTAACCGATATTTTAACTCTATAGGGTAATTTTCAAAATTATAGATAGGTTCCAAGATATTACTTAGATTACTAGGAATCTTACATTTTTTACCAAATACTAGTTCAAAAGGAGTATATTTAGTTTCAGTGTGGACTGTACTATTATAAGAAAAACACCAATAAGGAATCCATGTACTCCACGCTGCATCATTATTTTCGGATTGAATTCTTAAATAGGCACCCAATACCTTATGTGAATTTTCCAAAGAACCAATACTTTCATGATGGTATGCCGTGGAATAAATTTGATTTATTTTTAAAAGCTTACAAACCTCACTCATAGTGGAAGAAATAAATTCAGAACCCCTATCCGTTGCAATTTCCTGTGGAATTCCATATCGTAAGATAAAATTTTCCACAAATGATTTTGCCACAGATACGGTGTCTTTATTTTTTATAGGATATGCTTCCACAAATTTTGTTAACTCACACTGTAAAGTCAGGATGTATGCAAATTCATTTACATCTGTTGGTAGTGGTCCTACAATATCTAAATATACTTTTTGAAAAGAATAATTGGCTGTCGACGTAATAACCATGGGCTGTCTAGTATAACGATTGCAATGCTTCTGTTTTTGACAGTCGTCGCATCTTTTTACAAAGTCTGCAACGTCGTTATCTAGACCTGGCCAAAAGTAATACTTTTTTATATTATTTGTCATTCTTTTTATGCCTGCATGTCCACTTGTGGGAAGTAAATGAAAATCATTCAAAATAATTCGTTTCTCATCATTATCTATTATTTTGCTAGCTCCTTGCACAATATTTATACGGGGGCCCCCCCAATTAGGATTACTATTTATTTCCTTACCTATCCATTTAATAAACATTTTATTTTTCTCATTTTTTAAAATATATAATTCATTTATATTTGCTTTCTTAGTTATTTTGGCCAAATCTCTCAGCATTTCGTCTCGCGCCAATGCCGATCGAGTATTTTGACTAAAGTACAAACTAAGTTGCAATGGAACATAATAAAAACTCCCCAAGTGTTCAGTTATATCTTTTGACAATGTTTTTATTTTGGACGATGTCGTTAAAACTAACTCAGTGCAATTTTTAGGTTGTTTAAGAACTTCCACAATATCTGGTTGATCAGGCCAAACATTAAGGTTATCCTTGTCCAACACACAATCTTGCTCTTTCATACTCTTACACTGTCCTCTGGTCAAAACAGCAATCATGTCATTATTCATGCTTTTCAATTCCTCAGATGTCAAGATAATTCTTGATAATGCATCCGCGGTGACATTTTCACTTCCTTTCACATACTCAACGTAAAAATCATATTCCTCAAGGCCTAATCGAAATTTTGTTAACCGGCTGGATGGGTCAGTAAGGCTAAATAAGTATAATAAAGGTTTATGGTCAGTTACTATTTTAAATCTGCGTCCATATAAATAAGGCCGAAAATGCTTTACAGCCCAGTAGATAGCTAAAAGTTCTTTGTGAATAATAGGGTAATTTATTTCCGCTTTATTTAAACTTCTACTGGCGTACGCCACTGGTCTGTTATTTTTATTCGACAGCACTGCTCCAATAGTCGCCTTCGACGCATCGGTTTGAAGTATAAATTCATTTTTTCCTGTGAAATCAGGGTATTGCAACACTGGATAATGACTTAACGCGTTTTTTAGAATTTTAAAAGCGTTCTCACATTCATCCGTCCATTCAAACCTTGCATACTTTCTACATAATTTATTTAGGGGTACGGATAATTCCGCAAATTTTGGAATAAATTTTCTGTAGTAATTAGCAAAAGCCACAAAACGTTTAACTTGGTCAGAGTTTTTTGGAACCGGATATTCCTCTAAAGCTTTAATTTTGTCAGGATCAGGAGATATTCCTTTATCACTAATAATGTGACCTAAATAAAGAATTTCTTTCCTTAAAAAATCGCATTTTAAAGGGTTTAATTTTAAATTTACTTTACGAAGCCTATTAAAAACGTCCATAAGGTTTTTGTTATGTTCCTGAAGGTTTCTTCCAAATACTATTAGATAGTCAAGATAAACAAAGCATTTCTCGTAGTTTAAGCCCGCCATTGCAACTATCATTAAACGATTAAAGGAACTCGGGCTTATTTTTAGGCCCATTGGAAGTCTTTTCATTTGCCATTGGCCCCGATCAGTTGTTAAGGCAGTTAACTTTCTGCTTTGCTCATCTAGTGTAATACTTGTATAATGTAATAATTTGATGTTCAGATAGGTTGCAGCAAAGGGTTCAAAGAAAACGGTGTTTCATATTCAACATCAAACTATATTCTCCCAATTATACCATCTGTATGACATTCCAACGAATCAAATACATAAAACTTTTCCCTAAATTGTATGTTTCCTATAGCGAGATTTAAGTATACATAACCTACGGAACATACTCTACCACCTATGCCATTTATTTCAAGATTTTCCTTATGTAAAGGTATACTTGCATCTAAATGCTCTAACTTAAGCGCACACAATGATGCTCCCGTACCTATTAAAAATCCTAACATTTTGTTATTTACAAAAAAAGAAACTGAATTTGAGTAATTTTCGGAATAAGTAAAAATATTATCATGAATGTATTTATCTTTAGGTACGAAAAAATGTTTACTCTGAAGAATCATTATACGGTAACGTTTCCTGACCTGCATTAATGTTCTGATCAGCAAAATTTATTTGTCTCCGAACGTTTCCACGATAACCTCGCGTGAACGACCGTCCTCGGCGTCCTCCTTGAAAATGCTGACTGCGGATTCCTATTACCGTTACTTAATAGAGAATTATTTTGCTGAAAATTTGAATAATTATTATTACTATTTCTATAAGTGAAATTTCTATTAAAATTATTATTTGAAAATCTTCCAGAGCTTCTTGCTCTGTTAAAACCTGTAGCCAAATTTCTGGTTTTTTCTCTTCCTCTAAACATATTAAAAATTTGTTGATTACTGTTTTGAGAAGAAATTTCTTCATCTTTTGCCGCTCTAATGGCATATTTTAGGAACTCAAAATTTCTAGCAGAGATAATTGTGCTAAGCCATTGATTTCTAAGGCCATCTGCAAATCTTTTTACAGCTACTTTTTCATTTATGGGTCGTAGAATGTCAAAAGCTCCTGAATTACCGCCTGCCTGGGAAATTGTTAAGTTCACAAGAATATCCTCGAGATTCTTCCCAAATTCAGAAATCGATTTATCGCCTTGTTGGGCAGAAAATAATTTTGCCTGAAGGGCAGTATCGGATTTTTTAGTTAAAAGATGTTTCTTTATATCGCTTAATAAGGAATCCATAGCATCGTAACTAGATTTTAATCGCAATTTTGCATTATTTGAAATTCGTGTTTTTAAAATAAATTTAATTAAAACAGTCTTGCCTGCCTCGTTAAGCATAGAATCATAAAACTCAGCAGCTTCGATTAATTTAAGGGTAATAGTTTCCGAGTCATCCATTATAGGCAAGAGGCTCGTGGCCACTTTCAGATCAAAAGCCGACATATCTGAATCTATACTTTCCGCGTTTTGTTTATTAAAATTTATAATTTCCTGATATACTTTTTTAATTTTTTCTATAGTAGTCTTGGAAAATGTCTGCCTCGTCTAATTCAGAATTTTTTATTTTTCGATTAATAACAGATACCTCCTGAGCTAGTTTAGAATAAACAGTCTCAGCTTCCCTAACTTTGGTTGAAACAATAGATGTTTTTCGTTTGTCGTAATTTAATTTTGTTAGATAAGTTTTGACATCCGCTAGAGAACTTAAAATGTTATTAAGGTTATCTCCCATGAAAAATACGCAATTTATAATTTTTTAAGATTCAGTACTTGTTAAGTAGGTCCATATTTCAAATTCCTATTATAATAAAATTTACTAAATTCTAAAACTTACAAGTAAAAATTTATAATTGCTTATTTGCTAATTTTACATTTCCCTGATCCATATATCCATATTCCATTATTTCTATTTCCATAATTTATACTACAACTGTAAGGTGATATTTCCATTCCATCTTTTATAATTACCCTAAAAAACCTAAAAAAAAATTTTTTATACTTCTTGCTCCGCCGTCAATTCGTCCCATGATCTTCTTAACTCATTTTTGTTAATTTCTCGACGAATTGTTTTTTGCAATTCTCTTCGATAACGTAGAACCATATTATATATGCAAAAAAGGATAACTGCCACTACAAGTGTTATCAAAAGGTACTCTGATAGCGAGAATCCGCTAATTGACATCTCACTTTTTGCATCTCCATTTGAGGCCTGGTTAATAACTATTTCCTCTTTTGACTTGGCACTACCCATTTTATTCCATCTTACTTAACCCTTAAAGTTTAGGGGCTGGCAGGATCGCCATGTAATAACTCCAGGATTTGCTGGCTAGCTTTTCAGGAGGGTTCAATAAAAGCGTAGGTTCATCTTCTAGTTATAATGTATTCTGTCTATAGTAATTAGTGTCTACATACAAAAAGGATGTTTCCCTTAGGAACTGCTTAATAAACACAATTAATGATGACATTATGGTTACGAAATATATTAATGAGTATCCTAACTAATAACAATATAATACGCTAATACAGGGTGTTTTACCTCCATATTACAACATAAAACAGTGTTCAGTTCATTTCTGTGCGGATGACACGCAAATCAATATTTCATATACACCTGATAGTATTAATGAAGCAAACCAAAAAATAAATACCGACCTGGGTGTCCTCTTAAATGTTTCTTATTCTCATTGTTTGAGTCTGAATCCCAGTAAGTCTCAGGTTTTATTGTTTGAAAAAAGTCATAGTAGAGAGACATACATGAATCGAGTTGTTGTTTGTCTTAATGATGTTCAGTTGGAACAACTGTCTAGAGTTGTCAAGAATATGGGTCTATTGATGGATAAAAATCTTAGATTTTCTGCGCACTTTAACAATTGTTTTAAAAAAAAAATGGCAATCTGAAACTAAATTATGGTCAGAAAAATCTAATTAATGCTTCGCTTAGGGCGATGTTATTTGAATCCTTCATCTTATCACATTTTAACTATGCGGATGTTGTTTATGGTCCTTGTCTTCTGGATGAGGATGTTCATCGTATTCAGTTAATACAAAATTGTTGTGTAAGACTAATAGGTGGCATTAGAAAGTATGATCGGGGTATTTCTGCAAAAATAAGGGAACTTAAATGGTTAAAGCTGGATGAAAGATGGGTGCTGCATGCGCTTTTTATATATAATAAAATCATATGTAAAAATATCCAGACTATCTTTATGATAAAATTAAGTTTCAAACTGATTTACATAACCTTAATTACAGAATAAATTATTTTCAAAGATCATTTTCATTTAATATTGCAAAATTGTATAATAAAGTTAAACCAGAATTAAAATTGTTAACAGGTAACTTATTATTAAAGCTTCGATAGACAGTTATACATAATTTAATATGTTAATTATGATAAATGTTATTTTGGGTCTTCGTCCAGTTATCTCTTAAGCGTAGTAATTGTTACAAACCTGCACATTATTAAACTATCTACTGTGTTTCATTGTAATTCAGTGTAACATTCGTGTTTTTCTTTTAATCTTTTATTTTTATTTTTAGTTTTGCTGACCAATATGTAAGGGCAGCTGCTAGGTTTCTTTTCTTTATGCTTTGACTGCTTGGTGTCCTTATTCAGTTTCAATATTTTGCATCTAGCAGGCCGCTGGAGTAAAACAGAACTATATTGGCATTAATTAATAGTGGTTATATTATTAGGTTAAGCTAGGAGGTTCTACCTCAACTTCGCCTTTTATAAAATGTTAATACCCGTGTCCAAGCATTTTAAAAAACTGTACTGGATTTACTGAATATATTCAGTTACAAATTCCCACTGTAACTATATAAATTTATTGGTTTATATTTATTACGACCTTTAATTTACTTAGCAAAAATCTCGTCGATATCATATTTCAGAAAGAATGCTTTTCATTTGGTGTAACGTTGTTAATCAAAAACGTTTGATCAATGAATATAGGTGTACACGTGTGAAAATTTCAATGGTTGAATGCCAATGAATAATACGCTTTGGTGTAAATGCCAGAAAAACATCAAGACTTTCATTTAACATGGAAAATAAATTCTACCTCCGATTTATAGCAGTATTTCTAAATTACATGTTTGATTTCTCGCACCGTTTTTACAAAACATAAAGGGACTAAAAATATGAATACAGACATATTAGACATTTAGATAGGAAATTTAATTCTCTACACGTAAGTAAGATAAATCATATGGTGTTCCATTTGCTAAAAAAAAAATAAATAAAATTATCTATTTTTTTGATGATGATAGCCGTGGTCGAAAATGGCGAAGGCGAAAATATTGGATTTTGCTGAAGAAACAGTTACAAATTTTAAGGATCATCAATTCCAATAAAATCGGTGGCGATTCCTCTCATAAAATACTTATATAGGTTGGCGAATTTCACGAAAAGTGAGTTTATTTTTAGTTCTTCGTCGCTTTTTAACCTTTTAAAGTTCCTGCCTTTTGAAAATTTTCTTTTAAAAATCGGTCGAAATTCTCCGATGAAAAATATGTACCTCCGGTTGCTCGTCAATATGATAAACGAACGGCGTTTAGTTTTCTCACTGTCCTCTGAAAAATTAAAGTAACGGGCTCGGAGCAATCAAACCCGAACAAACCCGACAAATCTGATGGTAAACCGAACTCACTTACAATTTTAAAAAATACCCTGTGTTCAATACGTAAAACCTAAGCTATGGAATCTAGATATCAATGTTTTAGTCAAAAGCTATAAAAATATCAAATGATCAGTTTAGATTTATCAGTTTCAAAGTAACTGAACGTTCTTCTCGGTATTTTGTTATATAAAAAATAATTTTATAATTTACATTTCAAAAACGGTTAGAGGTAGGTATAGATTATTATTAAGGAAAGTTACTTAGGTTTTAATGAGGTATCCAAAAATACTAAAATATACAAGATATTCGATTTGAAATAACAATGTTGGCCATCACTTCTGGTAAAACCGAAAGTGATTCAAAGACGAAAATAATGTTTTATAAAATATTTTAAAAGTTTAAACTTAACTATTGCTGCTACCAAATAGTGAAAAAGGTAACTTAACTCGTTTCCTAGATCTTCTAATAGGCCACTCAACTTAAACTACAATGTATATAGGCTGAAAATAAAACCTTTTTATCTCCAAGGATGGACAACTGGTAACCGTAGACATTGGTGGTGGCAAAAATTACAATTTTACATTTTGATTAACAAAGTCAAAAAAAGCTGCAATAAACGATGATAACACGATTCTCGCAATAACCTGATCAAATACGCAGTTCTTAACATTATTTGTGCCTTTTTGAAACGAGTTTTAAACACGGTAATAAAGTTTAAATTTATAACACTTTTCAATTTTGACAAAAGAAAATATTAAAGCTTAAGAAACTCGCAAATAGCCATACAGAAATTACGTAAAATAATAAATAACATCATAATAATAACTTTTATGTCTAAAAATTGTTCAATATTATTGAATCCATTTTATGGTTTCCCCATTAAAGTCGTTATGTTGCAAGTATAATGTACTTTTACATTATAAACGACGTATTTCAGATTTTTAAATGGATACTTAACGACGTGAATGAAATTTTTGTTGCAACTCCGAACCATACAGATTACAACGTTGTATAAATATCGTGAGCGAACTTTGAAAACTAAATAAATACCAAACGAATACCTATTTCTTGTAAGAAAATCGATTTTTACTATTATAAATTTATTAGGTTTTAATAAACCAAGATAAAATAAAACAGTGTCTACGTTCGTGTGTGATGAAATAAGTGGGCCCATTGCAAATAGTAGATAACTTAAGATATTGGTGAATTAAACAAAAAATTTTGCAAAAGAGACGGTGTTTTCAATGCTTATTTTGCTTTTTTTTAAATTTTATGCTTATTTTAATTTTTATGCCTATTTATAGCTTTTTTGCCTGTTGTTGAAATCTTTGCTCCCTTTTTGATAGTTAAATCACTTGCAACTAATAAAAATGGAAAAAAAGTTTTTGTTAAGGCGCCTTTACGGTTACAACTCTTCAAAGAATGAGTACCTAATACCGTTTGACAAGGTGGGGCATTTGGTCAGATGCTGCAATATATTATGCAGATAATTCCGAGAATTCCGAAAGTTAGCTAACCCAAATTAGCCAGCAAGGCAATTAAAGATTGTCAAACGGTCCTAAACAAGGAAGAAAAAATGAACAGATTGGCTTATTTAAAGAGTAATTTTAATTTGGTGAGTGACACAATAAAATCTCTCGAGAAACAAGGAATGCCAATATATGCCTCCATTAAAATAATTAATAATTTCGAAGAGGCCATTGCCAATATTCCTGGATAAACTGACCAAATAGTACAAAAAAAGCTAAAAGATACATTGTGTAAGAATAAAAGTTTTCAAGAGTTAAAAAAAATTGCTTTTGTATTGCCAGGAAACGCTAATCCGAACTTGCAAATGACCCCGAATATGATTGCAAAATTTTAATACGCGCCCATAATAAGTGTTGAAGTAGAAAGGAGTTTTTCAGACTATAAAAACATTTTAAGTAATAGAAGACAAAACTTTACAACATTTAAACCAACATTTGTTTATTGCTTGTTTTTATAAAAGTTAATTTTGTTATAGATAAAACTTTATAATATTTTAAGATTTTGTTTATTTTGCGATTTTATTTATGTTAAGAAAGAATGCATTCTGTTTTTGATTTGTGCTTTTTTATATATTTTATGCCTTTTTGTGCATATTTCATGCTTTTTTTAAGTGAAACTTTATGCTTTGTAAGCGCTTGTTTTAAGTTTTTTTATGCTTTTTAATCCGAACTCTAATTATGATTAAAATTTGGAGATATACTTGAAGATCTAAAATTCTTTTGCGAGACCAGATGAGACGAGAACGAGACGAGAGTGGTCTGATCTCCTGCGAGACGAGACGAGAAAAGAGCTTTTTCTGCGAGAATCCCGTGAGACGAGACAAAAACATGCGAGAACGGATTTACGATAAGCTTTAAAAATAATCCAGTTAGTTTCAATCCTCGATAAAAAAAAAAGCTATCTTTATTACCGATAATGCAAGGTGGCTAGGAAAAAAATCGGGATACGTTACTGAAAAACAAAAGAAAAAAGGACCAAAAGGAAAAAATGGACCTTTTTATTTATAACGTTTATAGTTTTTGTCGAAATGTTTTACACCAAGAACCATTTGATAAATGATAATCGTCGCCGCGAATTAAGAATAACAATATGCCACTTTCAGCAAAATGTAGGGAGTAAACTACATACTATTTTGATTCTGTTCAGTTGTGCCTGAGAATTGCTTTTAATCTTTTTTTTTATAAATCATAACTGACCGGAAATTTTAAGTTTCTTACCTGGTTTTAAGGGGCTATGGTAATTTAATTTGCACCCTGGAACACTGCAAATTTTGTTTCCGGTATGATTATTTTAAAATAATACCGTTTTCAATTCAAACAATCTACCTTCATTTTTACTATTTACATACCGATAATAATATTGTCGCAAACTACAACATTATAACACATACAGTGTCTCCAGTAAAGTCAGTAAAGTAACTTCATAAAATAAGTATTTTAGAAAACGTACTTTGTGTCTGAAAGTAATACACCTTAATATTACGACAAAAAGAACACAGTGTCTTCAGTAAAGTGTTTTTAAGTGGAAAATAAATTTTAGTTTAACTTAACGTAAAGTTTATCTATTTTCAACGATTTAATTTAAAACCCCTTTACTTTATTTTTTATTTTTTTACTTTCAGGCACAAACTACGTTTTAAAAATACCTATTTTATGAAGTTACCTTATACAGGGTCAAAAACAAATAAACTTTGCATCACATGCGACCAAATTTTAATACCCCAATTTTGATTTTGTAGAAAAACACACATTTAATATGGCGCTACTTTAAAGAAAATGTATCTGAAATAAAGCATTGTCAAAACTAAGAAGTTTTATGTAGGTTGCGTTGAGTCTTAATTTGCAAAAGTGGTGCAAAAAACCCCGACTTTTGAATTATTTTTTGGAAAAAATTAAAATTTGACAGATAATGCGAATCACGTGACTACTATTTTTTTGCTTAATTTTCACCTCGATCGAAGCAGGAAAAAATCTCATATGATGCGGACTTTACTGGTGACACTGTATATTGGTTTTTGCTGTTCGGTTATTACATACACAAATACAAAACGAATATTACAACGAGCAAAAAACTTTAAGTTCCACAAGGGTTTATAGAACAAAACACAATAAAGCGTCCCAGATTATTAATTATCTAGTTAAAACAGCATTAAACTATAATTTACACTATATTTAAAACATATTACACACATTTTTTTACAAAAAAAAGTCAGATTAACGAGACAGACACGTGTTTTTAGAAGTCTGATTCGGGTAACTGACTTATTTTTGCACTTGCGTGCATTATGTTCCGCCACGTGCTGGCAACCAGCGTTTGCGTTTTGTGCCTCGATTACTCAAAAAGGATATATCTTACTTTTAATATTTTAAAATTCTATTTTTGTATACATATGCTTATGCAACCCTAAAAACATGATTCAAATTTAAAGTCCACTGAGCGAATCGCGAAGGGCACCGCAGTTTTGAGTGACGCATGCGTATTTATTAGGTAAGATAAAAACTATTATTTTGGTCATGTGTGAGTTGAGTATTAGCAACACTGTGCCAGAACTGCCAGATATTAACTATAGAAACACGTTTGAAAATCGTTTCAGAAGGATGCGTATATAATACTCGCATGGTAATGGTAATAATAAAAACCCATGTGTGTACTTGGAGCTATTGAAGAATTTTTGAGAATTAACGAGAAAACATCTTGCGAGATGTTAGCGAGCTGAGATTTGAAAAAACTCTCGTCTCGATTTGCGAGACTAGAGTCTTAAAAAGTGCGAGATTTCTTGTCTCCTGAAACATATTTTATCTAACTGTGTTAGATGAAGTGCAACCTTATTGTATAAGGATTTTTCAGGTGGTTAAAAAAATATTTTTTCGCATTTACTTATTTTTTAAACACTATTATTCACTATTTGAAAATATCCTAAACGCAAATAACACTCGTTTTGAACATTTCTAATTACTTCGGGAAAAAAATTAACCTAATCTGATGTCTTATTCGTATTCGTACTTTCAACTTTTTAACATAAATATGTTTTTGTCAGAAAAAAATAACTTATTAATGAATATTAAATTCAGGTAAATCTACTGGCTTATTGGTAGAAACTCAGAGCTTACTCTCTATGATTGGTTGCTCATCGATAAGACAATTCTTAAACGGTGAGAAACTGTGGTATATGTACAGCTTTGGGAAGGACCCAATAATTGTGACCTCAATAATTGCAGACGTCGAGGTCTACGAGACTACATTAAAAAATGTATGTTGATATTTAAAAATACATACCCGACTGACAAAAAGTCAGAATCAATTTCTGATACCGACATATTAAAGAAAATAAAAAGCGACAATGAAAATGTGAAATTAAATTTTTACTATCTCTGTAAATGAAGCTAGAAAAAAATAATAAACAAAACGTGAATTTTCGGTTTTTTCGAATATCTGCGAAAGTGCTCGGAAATTTCCAAATCCGACCAAGTTATTCCCTATTAAAATATTCATTTGCTTCCCTCTTTTTAAACACTAGGATTTATTATTGTCATCGTCCTTTGACAGATTGTAATTATTATAATAATTGGAGAAATAAAAAAAATACATCTCGAAGTAGGAATTTGAGGATTTTTTAGAACTTTTATAAACCTACCTAAATCATATTCATTAATCAAATAACAATAAAAATGTTTGAAACGTAATAGTAGATTCTGTTACGAGGTTGGAATGAAAATTCGATCCGAGTGGAAGATTTCGAACGCGAGCGTAGCAACCACGAGTATCGAATTTTCATTCTAACCGAGTAGCAGACTTTATTTTCTCCACGACCATCCAGTTCCATATCTGATTCATCCAATTTTTCACTCATTTTTTGACTTGCACTAAAATTTGTCTGAAAATAATTATTACAACGCGGCCATTTTTATCTGACACTGACAGTTTCGAAATTCATGGCAACCTATGTCGTTTATATCAATTACAGAATATTCATTCCGTATCTTGTTATGGAATGAAAATACACGCAAAACGCATAAGAAGCAAGTGTTTCAGAATAAATATTCCAACTCAAGAGCGAGAATTTTTATATTCTATCATCAAAAATGATTTTGGAATTATTGCATTCAGTAATGGTCGTGAAGAAACAATTTTCTAGTATTTATATTGGCGATGGGATAATAAAAATGTGCCAATCAGATATGCATATATTGTGAATGCCAAAAACATGATTATTTGAGCACGAGAAAAATGAAAACGTGCAAATCAGCAGATATTGTAATGTACGAAATAATACATGTATCATATATTTTTAATGGCTTAATTTTAATCCAAAAAATAATTAAATTTATTTTCAAATTCTAATTAAAATTAATTTGATTGGCTGATTGGATATTTACGTTATTTTCTAAATATAATATCTGAACTTTAGCAGCTGAATAATAAGATGGTGTCAATCAAATCAAAAAAAAAGATGGTAATTTTTTAAAAATATATATGGACTTGAAGAAATTCTCCATACTTTAAGTAGAGTGTAAATTTAAAAGAAAATAAATGATACCCTTAAATAAAACATAAAATATGGTTTTCAGATAAAGTACCTTCTGGTGGCACAGCAGAGCAACATTTTTGTAATGTTGTAAAAAATAATGAAAAAATAATTTAAAAAAATTTAATCATTGATTGATTGACTTGGAAAATATAGAGATTTTTTTTATATGACGAACACTTTATTTTGCCACGTACCTGTCCAAGTTTCCAAACATTTTCCGAATATGCTTTATAAAGCTATATATTACAAAAACAAGGTTTTTTCGGAAAAGAAAACCGACTGCCAAATAAGGAGTAAAGTTCAAATTTTCCACATATCTACATAATGCTACCAATATGTGAAGCGAAAAATCTGAAATTTCAAAATTTTTAACGAAGAGGTATCTTATTACCTTACCTAGGTATTAGCTAGTTTCTTCTAAACGGTAAGTTGTAAGAGAAAAATGACAAATACCTTTTTTGTTTAAAATTGAATGATAAATTAATAATAAAATAATTGTTTTGAAGTATCATTGCCTTAAGATATTTTTTGGGTAAAATTGTATTGAGGCGTAGGTGTACCTACTCCTCTTTTCTGAGAAAAAAAACATGTTTAGGGTAAAAATATGTTTTAATATCATAATAGTATAATATACGAAAATTTTGTATAATACTTAAAGATTTTTCTTATTAAATTTTTTAAAATGAAAATTATGCTTTAATGTCAAATAAAAAACAAACTTTTGCCGATAAAAGTTTTAGAATTTTAAATGAAAAATGCAAATATTTATGATCAAAATATTAATTTTGGGTATGATACGTTTTTCCAAAATTTTTAAAAAATCTTGCATTGTATTGTAAAAAGAATACTATTAAATAAACATTTAGGTAGTTAGTATTTAGAGATATTAAGAGATATAAGAAGAGAGTAGATTAGACTCTTTGATTTTTACTAAAAATCGATTATTTTAATTAATTTACTACAATATTAATATACTATGCCATAGAATTATTGTATTATCAATTTACAGTTTATGATTATAATTTTAAGTAACGTAACGTAAATGTTTATTTAATTTTTTGACATAAAAAAATTACTGAGTATCGTGCTAGGGCAGTGCAAAAACCCATTCTTGGTATGATATCCGCCATATTCAAGAAATATCCAAATTGATTGGTCGGAAACCTGAGAGGTATTGTTTTAAGCTCCCAGTAAAATAGGCAGACATTCCATAAATATGCATTGCGAGAGCAAGTACAAACTATTTTAGGATATTTTTAAATTTTAAAAACAAGATATTAAATAAAAATAAAGGAACATAATATTAATAAAGTTACAAGGTATTACAATTTCCAATAAAACACCACACTTTAAAAAATGACCTACTTTTTATTCTTTACACAAAATGCCTGATAATAATGGAGGTGTATTGTTTACCAGCGCCACGGTTGTGCAAAGGCATAGAAACAAAGGAAGAGAGGTAATGACTGTTCTCCTTTGTGACACAACTTCAATAGAATAGGAAGGTGTGTCGTTGTTGTATCAAGAAGCCACATTTTTACTTTTATTGTAAACGTGTAGTTAGTTGGTTATATTAAGCATACTGTAAAACGAAATATTCAAACAATCTTTGTGCCTTAGCAGGCAAAAACAATTATTTAAAATAAAGTTACTTGACGATGGAATTGTAAATAACTAACTTTTTATTTGCCACTTGTGCATTATAAAGGGTAAGTTTTTTAAAGTGTTACAATTCGATATCTCGAAAACGGTTAAAAATTTTCTTGAAATTTTAGTGAGGGAATGGGAAGATGGGGGGACATATTTGATGTCTACCCCCTTTCCCCATTTTGAGGGGTGGGGGGTAACTTTGGAATTTTAAATGAGACAATGTACTTTTTTTTAGTAAATACGAATCTACGTAAAAGCTACGTACGTATACCAAAAATCTTTTGATTTGCTCCCCTGGTTACAAAATTATGATTTATTAGGTTATAAAATACAAAACATACTTTACTATTTAATTTCAACTTATTTATCGTCTGTCATGCTTCAGAAGATGTTCAAAATGTCTCCCTTTAACTTCCAAAAACTTTGTCCCTTCCTTTTTTCAGAATAAATATCGTACCCGTTGTAACATTTTAAGTCTCACTAATAAGCATACAATGCGGATTCGGTATTTCATATCATCTAAAGTTGTAAGTGTAGCCGTCATCTAATTTACTTTATCTTCTATAAAATAAAAAATAAATAAGGGAAAAAGTCAAGGGGGTCAAATTCGGGGACCCAGCAGGCCGTTTACCGAACCAGCTCGACTTATCCACCTGTTTTCAAACAATTCGTTCAACTCATTACGGGGCTGTATCTCATAACGCGGTGGAGCTTCGTCATATTGAAACCACATGTCAGAAGTTATGTTTTCGTTTAATAATTGGGGTAATTATTAATAAATCATAATTTCTTAACCAGGGGAGCAAATCAAAACATTTTTTGTATACGTACGTAGTTTTTTACGTAGGTTCGTATTTACCAAAAAAGTACATGGTCTCATTTAAAATTCCAAAGTTACCCCCACCCCTCAAAATGGGGAAAGAGGGTAGACGTAAAAAATATGTTTGAATATGTCCCCCCTCTCCCTATTGCCTCACCAAAATTTTAAGAAAATATTTTAAACCGTTTTCGAGATATCGCCTTGTAACAATTTAAAAAACTCTGTATAGTTATATTTATTTCGATAACTTAAATAGAAATTAACAGCTTAAAATTACGAAACAAGTCTCCAGATATTATATACCTAAGTAGTGATAGACGGGCAGTTCTGCGCCAGATTCCACCACGCCTACTGCGCATGCGCCCGCAGTGCGCAGGTTCAAAGCTGTTCATTAGTCATTCAAAGCTGTTTATTAGTCGTTCAAAGCTTTTCATTGGTCGTTTATAGCCGTTCTAGAACTGCTTTATTAAACAGCTGTGAAGAGCTAATGAACAGCTTTGAATCTGAGCACTGCGGGCGCATGCGCAGTACACGTGGTGGAATCTGGCGCAGAACTGTCCATCTATCACTACTCACCTATGAAATACCATTCATTAAACTATTTAAAACAAAAGTATTTTTGTTTATCCGTTTTAAAATATTACCAAATCTATAAAATAATAAAATATTATTATGAACTTATTTCAATTTAATTAAAACTAAGTGTTAATTAATTTTCAGATATAAAAGTTGCTGATATTATTTTTCTATCAAAAACCATTTAATTTTATTTAAAATATCGATAAATAATGGAAAACATAGGCGTTTGATAATAAAGCAGTCGTTTTTATATATTTTGTAATAAAATAATGGGAACATGGTTATCAGATCTGTAAATATTGTGATCAAAATAATGAAACGTGTGTCATATCACATGTATATGATGAAAGATAAAGAGTTTTGGACTTGCATTGTTTGTTTTAAATCACAACGTCTCAATGGTATGTACCTCCAGTCGTCTTCAGGTGATTACTAACTAAGCAAAGTAACTATACTAGTTAGAGCTACCCTATTAAACAAACAACAAAGCAAGCATTTCGAGAATATCTTGCGTACTAGGACTAATTAAATATATATCATGAATGCATTTTGTAGTCATGTAAAGCTTAATGCAAATATATGAATAAAAATTAGTCAATTTAATAAGCATTAGAATTAAGAAAAACGGACTGTATATAATTTAGTGGTCAAAATGTTTCCTTTATAATCTTAACATCGCTTTAACGTAAAGCCATTAATGGGCGAGATAAAACAGTTTGCTTCGTTCCCTATAGCACTATAATGGGGAATCATGTTTCGAACTTTTATTACAGTAAACAGACGGAAAAGAAACACTTTCCGATATGTCCTTATCGATTTTTCTCATATGGCAATAAAAGCTTTTACTTTACGTACTATAACATTTAACCTTTTCAAGTACAGTGAAGCTATCAATCACGGCATTTATTTAAAGAGTCATATTAGTCCGGGGGTGATTGATAGAAAAACCGAAATTGATGAAAATTATTTCTTGCATGAAATTTTAGGCTTAACCGGTTTCTCATTTATTTATTTTATTTAAATACTGTCACGCTTTTCTTGCTAGCTTTAAGACCTTTTCAAAAAGGTCAGGATGGCAAAATGTATTTACGTTAACAGTGGCGACTCCTCCATATGGTCATTTGGTCAGTGACCTGTCAATTTCTGTTGGAAAATATATCAGAAAATAGGTAGGTATTATGTGTTTTATTAAATTATTTTATTCGTAAATATAATTAATTTAACTTATAAATACACTTTATAATATTTGAACCGTCCCTCGTAATCAAACCCAAGCATTGAGCTGGCGTCCGGAATTGACCTCGTGGGTTTAGAGCCGAACGTTTAAGCAAATTGGATTTAAAAGTAGACACGCGGGTCGGGTCATCAGACGCAGCACTTCGCAGCCAGCATAGAAATAGTTCAGAGGTTGGTCATCGGTATCGTTTTGATTTGAGTTTAGGGTATTTTTATCGATCTAAATCAATTTTGTTTACTGTTTTTTTTTGTAATAATTTAATAGTATCCTCTTTTTATGGCCCGTATGTAAATTAAAATATCGGTAGTGCAGAAAATTAAACAACTAAAAAGTGCTAACGAACTTGATTTTGCGAAATTAATTGAGTTCAAGGCAACTGGCGCGTTGTTAAGTATCGGGAGTCGTTTATTAAAGGACTATGCAATTTCAACGAGCGTGTATACAGCCTTTTTCCAATTCTGAAGAACAAATGATCGACCTGAAGTTTAAGAGTATATAAAGCTCCATTTAAAGAAAAAAAATATATGTACTTTTAAGTATGTTTTTTTTTTAATTTACTACTAATCTCTTAATATAATAATTGACCCCGAGCCGACACTATACGTAAATATCTTTTTCCTACGACCACCAATGAAAATGAGAAACAAAGCTCGCTCAACTTGGCTAGAAAGTCGTTTATATCACACGCGTGTTGAAATATTTTCTTTCAATACGCGTGTTGAAATATAACACAGCTGATGGCCGACAAATTTAACAGCAAAACTATTTAAAAAAATAACAAACTTACGGGACCCGTGAAGCGAATTGGGGTGCTGGGTGGGATAAAGTACACTAGGGCATTACTGCAAATAAAAAAACTCTTTTTTTTTGTTATTTTTGGGAACCTAAGAGTATTTATGATAAAAATAATAATATATCAAAAAGGGAAAATATGTCAGGCAACCCATTAAACATGTCAACTGAGTTGAACCACAGAAAAAAAGGGGCAGCTATAGAGCAGTAATAGAAAGAAAGAAGAAAGAAAGAAAAAACATTTTATTTGACTACGTTTTGTTAAATTACAATTGTAGCAGGTCAAAATGAAAATCATATAAGTAATTATTATGTAAAATACAAAAAAGAAAGTTTAACATAAAAAAAAAATAATACACAATGTAAAAATACTACATAACACAAAAAAATACAACGTAAATAACTACATATATATACACAAACAGTTACGATATGGCGTCGTTATTTAGTTTTAAAAACAATCTGTATTCATCCACTGTATAAAATGCATGTTTGACTAAAAATGGCTTTATTTTCATTTTAAAATACTTATTATTTAATAATTTAATATTATTAGGCAAAACATTACATAATTCAACATTCAGTGATTTTTTTTTTGAAAGTTCAAGTCTAAATTTGGGCGGCCTAATTAACTCTGCCGATCTTGTGCAATATTCATGAAATTTTGAATTAATCTGAAAATATTTTTTTTTTGTATGAATCTCTAAAAGTTGATTTAAAATATAAAGACACGGCAGTGTTAGTATTTTTAATTCTTTAAAAATTGGTCTACAGTGCTCTCTATAATGCGCTTGAGCAATAGTTCTTAATGCTTTTTTTTGTAATCTAAATACTTTGACCGACCTTGATGAATTACCCCAAATATGAACTCCGTACGCTACATGGGAGTTAAAAAGAGAATAGTATACCGTTAAAAGGGTAGCTTTATCCAGAATTGATCTTAATCTTCTAAGTGTAAAAATTGCAGAGGCTAATTTTGTAGAGATGGAGTCAATATGAGGCCCCCAATTTAATCCTCCATCCAGGGTTACACCTAACAGTTTTACCGTTTTATCATTTTTGAGTTCAGGTTTAGTGGAGAACAAAATTTCTTGCGTTTTATCTTGATTAAGCCTTAAGTTATTATGAGAAAACCAAGTAATTGCCGTCTGGTTTAGTGATTCCCTTTTCTCTGATAACCCTATACGATCGTCATCACCACAGCAATAAGTCGTATCATCACAATAACATACACAGTCAAATGGTTTTAAAAAATTAAACAAATCGTTAATATATATAACAAAGAGCAAAGGACCTAATATGGACCCTTGCGGAACCCCACTTTCTACCAGTAATAAAGATGATTCCTTGCCTTCAATTACTACTTTTTGCTGTCTACCTGACAAATAAGATTCTAGCAGTTGTAAATGATTACCCTTAATCCCGTACCTACTTAGCTTCTCCTTCAATAACTTGTGAGATATGCAGTCGAAGGCCTTGCTCAAATCACACAATGTCAGGCTAACCTCCTCTTTTCGCTCAAGGCCCCCGACTACCATCTCAACTACCCTTGAGACCGCTTGTACCGCAGAGCGTCCTTGCATGAAACCAAATTGGTTAGAATTTATAAACCCATTAGAAATAAAGTATTCCTCTAACTGTTTTTTTAGAATGCTCTCAAAGATTTTGCCCAATATTGGTACTATTGATACCGGTCTATAATTTTCTAAAAACCTCTTGTCGCCCTTTTTAAATAAAGGAACGACCCTAGAATACCCTAGGAAATATCGATTTATAATTTTACAAATATCTCGGATAAAAATATCCACACAATGTTTAAGGATATGGAACAAGTGAATGTGCTTTATGTAAGTAAATTTATTTTAGCAATATTCAAAACAAATCGAATATAGATAGAACTTTTATAATTAACAAGCTATCGATGTTTAACTCCATCTCTATCTTTCTATAATGTTAAGGTTATGTTTAAGTTTTGTGTTTTGTTGTATTTGTATATATATTTAGGTATATTATTGTTTTACTGAAAGAATGCGAGCAGCTAAAAAATCAGAAACGAAATTTATTCACTGTATGTACATAGATAGTAGGTATGAAGTGCGTAAGCAAATAGGAGAAAAAGTTATTCTTTTTGTTTAAATCTATAGGTAAGTTAAAATGAGTAAGTGGGCATTGTTTTTATTTTTTTGTTTCTAGAGTTGAAATAAATGTCTCTTCTAACGCCTCGGTTGAAAAGTATCACTTTCAACACTTGTTATGTAATATACTAATACATTTGCATGCATGGTACAATAAATGGCATTTTAGTGGGCATTGTTTTTATTTTTTTATTTCTAGAGTTGAAATAAATTTCTCTTCTAACGCCTCGTTTGAAAAGTATTACTTTCAACACTTGTTATGTAATATACTAATACATTTGCATGCATTGTACAATAAATGGCATTTTAAGATATCGTACAGACTAGGCTTAGAAACGTCATTGGGAGCGCGAAATTTCGGGTTTGTTCGTTTTCGACCGGTTGCCATATGATTTCAAACGGTGTTTTGAAAGATTGGTTGATAACCAGAAAACGAATATCGATAAAAGAATAAGATATATTCACTTTTCCTAGTCATAAGAAAACAAAATTTGTTTGTGTAAACGTAAACATAAATTTAATGTAACTTTCGCACGAATGTGCTCAAATCATTTTAATGAAGAAAATTATTTGCGAAATTTACAATACAAGTTATTTGGATTTTCACCTAAAAAGGGTCGAGTTCGGCCACTAACAGAAGAAGCTATCCCTTCGAATATTTTGTTTATATCAAGGAAAGATTGGTAAGCAAAATCCTGATGAACAAAGAAGAATGGGTATTTTCACTAAATTTTAATTTTTAGCTTATCGCATGGACAAAAAAAAAACTAAAATTTTCTACGGTTCCAGTTTTTAAAATTTTTATTTATTGATTAAGAAAATAAATAAACAAAAAAAACACGCGAAAAAACTGGTTTGACCAGTGACGGGATTGAGGCTGATGATCGACCGCCGCAACTACTTGAATAATATCTCAAGACTCGAAACTTGTTTCCGACTTTTAAGTTGTTCTTGTCTTTTTAAGTTATTTATACAAAGATAACTATAATAGGACGCATGACTGACAACTAAAAGAATTTTGCGAATAATGGGAAGTCTCTGATCTCATGTTTTAAAATTTTCTGCATTTGCGGCGTCTTGTTAATTGTTTCTAGGAAAGGTTTGTAACACTCTAGGAAGGTTTTTATTAGTGGGATGTATTATTATTAGGAAGCCCTGGATTAAGGGGGCTTTGGGGCTATTGCTTTAACAAATAATCCTGATTCATATCTATCTACCCAGGGCACTAAGCACATGTTTCAAAGTCAAAACAACATCCCTTTCTATTATGTTTTTAGTGAGTAGTTATTAGTTAAATAAAAACAAAATTACACTGCAGAGTTTAAATTACTTATATTTGAAAAATGAAATACAAAATAGAAACCCGAGTATATGAGTACACCGTTTAGCGAACATACTAAATTTTAATCTGGGGGCCGTGTCTGCAGTTGAGCCTTATCTTAAAAAAAGTAATACAACAATTATTCTCCGAACTTGGCTACACATACCCTACAGTCGCAGTGAGTTATATTAGAATTATGTTTTTCTTACATTAACATTAATAATTGTGGCTATTATGCACGTCACTTTATTTTTAAATTCAGGTTGCTTAAATCTCGCCGAACGGTCGCGCCTCGCTTTTTTCAAACCTGGTCGCGACATATCATGCAATGGCACACCATAATGTTATTTAGAATAAAAATTATTGTATGTGAAGGGTTGCCAGGTGTAAATTTGAAAATTATTGGATACCAATTTGAAATGGGAATGACCAATACAAATAAATAAGGACATTTTTTGAAATGGAAGAAATGCTTTCAGAATACAAACATTTTCAGTAATAACTGACAAACTTGTTTCTGACTTACAGAAAAGCTTAATGCAATATAGGTAATGTTTAATAGTATATTGCTTTGCAATAGATTATGCAAAAATTACTAGCCCGTTTGGGTTATTGCAAAAACTAAACTCAGATAAAGAAAGAACAGAATTTTAAATTTTCTAAAGGTTTATGACTTTCATCATAGTTTTCCTGACGAAACAATATTTTTTTCGAAATTTTCAAGAAATTCCGACGAAGAAAAAAATATTAAATAAAGGAGAAATAGTTGTAATTTTTGGTAAACAAAATTGTTCAATAAGTTTTTACTTAATCGCACAAATTATGCTTCAAACTCTTTTCTGCAGAGGTCTATCAGATTGGCTAACTATTATTCTAACGATTTGGACTTTTTTTCATCTGCTTCAAGTTTTTATATGAACCTGCGCCTGGTAACCTGATATTATTAAGTTGCTGCCTTCTGATTTTTCTTTAATTTGTATTTACGCTTATCTTTTTCTACACTGTGACATTTTGTTATTGGTGTGAATACTATTGTTAATTTTGAGTTTGTTAATTTTAATATATTTACCTATGTTTTTTTTTAAAATGGGCTAAGCTCGTTAATAATTAAATAAATAATCAATTTAACCCCGGGCCCCGTAAAAGCTTACTTCAACCCTGTCAATAGAATCGAATTCAGGATGTCAGTGCTAAGTGTGATGAATTCGTTTAAATTGAAAATGTCAATTTTATGTTATGGTGAAAGAGCAATAAAACTACTTATGACACTACTACTAATTATTACAGTGATAATTTAAAATTATTTTTGTAATCTCCTTATTTCCTTACACAAAGTTATCAACTGAGCCACTGGGTAGATACACAATAATAATTATGATCAGTATTCAATTAAACTCAAAAACATCATTGTTAATAAAAGTTAACCAAAGATGGTTTATTGTACTGACCGTTAAACTTAATAATAGACTAATAGTAGATTTTTAATTTAGGTTTTTCAAATATTTTAAAAACGCACGGATAATCAGAAAATCTGCTACATGACAGAAATAGTTTAGGGATTGGTCTTTCAATATTATTAATTTGAAGTAAATCGTAGGTGCAGTTTCGGAGAAATTCGGTGACAGCGGAGGGCAAAGTTGGGTTCATTTTACATGCAATTATGGCAATTTAAAATATACACTATACAAAACACAGCCACAAAAACACTTACAGCAGTATACACTACAGGTTCTTCATCCAGATTATATCTCTTAATCCCACTTTAAATAGTTTTTTGGCATGTTGTACAAAAAATATATTTATTTATTTATTTATTGTTTGAACTTTTAAATCCTTTGGTACAAAATTTAAGCGATACAACTTCCAAAATATCATATTCTATTTTCTATATAATATAGTTCTTAAAAGTTTTACATATTATGCATGTTGTGCTGCGTACATTCCGTTCCTTATGTTTAATGCAAAAACTACAAAAAAATAATTCAGTCAATGCACAAAATTAAATATACGCTAGCGGTATTGCGTCTCGCGTTTCATACACATTTGAATGAGGGAAATAAATTCAAAACGCACAGTTAAATCACAGTGTTATTATTAATTACAGTTATTAAAACTTACCTTACAAATAATATTAATATTCCCATCTCTTCACTTTAGGTTAGATCAACACCCTTGGGTTCAAGTGGCAGTTAGTGGATATAAACCCTTAGACCATAGAACAGTATTTCTTTCACGGTAACTTAACCTATTTTTCAAATAAGACACTCCTTTTATTACATTGTGCAAATCGTAGGGGTAGGTGTCCCCTTTCCGATGCTCATTGTATAAAGAACTAAAAATGTTAATTGTCTGATTTTTTCTAGAGCAAAATTTGACGTTTTTCACGAACCAATATTCGTATAACAATCCTTTTTTGTATTTGGAGGTGTAATTAAAAGATGAAATGCCTTGCCTTGCCTGGATGCTGCAGAACGTTCTCGTATTCAAAAAGTTCAGAATTCGTTTTTGAGATTGATTTATGGTGTTAAACGAAGAAATCATATTACCCCTTATCTGGCTATGTCAGGATGGCTTAGTATGTATAACAGATTTAATTTACTACATTCTCTTTTAAAATACTTAAATTTAAACTACCTCTTTAGTTATATAATAAAATTACTTTCTCCAACAGATGTCCATAACTTGGCTGTGTGCAGAAAGCATCTTCCTACAATCCCCTGCAACGAAATGCCTACTATGGTCACAGTAGTAAGTGGCTTTATTTTCTGCATTGATATCACATTATCAGTTTATACCCCTTCTCTTTCCTTTACCATGCAGGCATTATTTTACTTATATAATATTAATTCAACTATTAGCGCTGCTCAAATTTATAGTTATTTACATTACTAGATGCGAAAGGTAATTTTTTGGTGTGAGGAGGTTTTTGAATTGCCGAGGCAAAGCCGAGGTGATTTAATACCTTCGACCACCAAAAAAGGCTTTCGCATCGTGTAATGTATTAAATTTTTTCTACTACTGTTCTCTGATCAATATATTATTAAGTAATAAACTTTGATTTTATTCGAATTAAAATGATAAAATAAGTGTTTTTTTTTCCACCTGTAAAATAATCCATGACAACTAGTTATGTGAGTATTATTGACAACTAGTCCTGGCACCGAAAGTAATACTTAACATAGCTAGCAACGCTACTTTACATAGCTAGCAACGTAGAATATTCAGGTAACTCGAATGTTTACTTTCGTTATCTGTCGTGTTGCTAGGGCCCGAAAGTTAACTTACCTATACAGTAGTAGAAAAAATTATTTTACTAGTTTTAGTTAGATTTTAAATTATTCAATATAAATTAGGGCCTGAACAGTATCTGGATTTAATGTAGATAGATGGCTGCCGTACTCAGGCCAATTGTTGTCCATTGAATTTGTAATATTTTGTATATAATTGTAACAATGTAATAATTACAAGATAATATAGTGTCAGCGAAAATATATATTATTTTCTAAACATTTTTATGGCTCAAAACTAAACGGATTGCGCGCCTTCTAGTGGGTGCCGGCGTTGATCTATTTTCTGGTCTGCATAATGGCAGATGTTTTCGGTGAAAACGCAAATAGCGTTCCTTATGCTGGATTGTGATGCACTTCGTGGTTTATTTAGTTGTCTACCTTTTGGTTATTACCAATGTGACTGCCTTTTATATTGGAGTTAATTCCGCTGGGATGCCGCTACGGTGTATTGATGGTTGCTTGGATTTGCAAAGAGGCTTTTAGTACATTTTACCGTCGTCCTTGGAATTGCTTGGGTTATGGCTGCCCCTAGGGTCCTAACAAGGACAAAACGGCCGTCGTGGTCTACCCGCCCCAGGGTATCCATTAAACTTGAATCCCTGTGTATTCCAATATAAAAAATAGTTACACACTTGTCCGATATGCCACAATATTCACAATGTAATATTGTTAAAGAATATTATATTATAACAATAAATGTATATTATTATTATTATTATATTAACCCAGATATGCCTACTGTCCTTTTAAAAGGACATTTTGTAACGGATTTTTTAAATAGCTTTATAGACTAATAAAGCTTCTCAACAAAAGATAGCAGTACTAACATTACTTAAGAACATTCCAAATCACATGTCTTAGAATCCTACTTGGTGCTATAACGTTTTTTCAAGTGAATTAGAATATTTTAAAGTTTGTGATTTTTAGAAAATGACGCAGCCTATTGATTTGAAGCTAGTCGGGTAAGTGCTAACTTGCCAAGATTTTTTTTACATGTTTGTTAGGTCAAATGGTTATACCTTTGGTTATTTATGAAAAACTGAGGTTATGATAAAAAAAACATATGGATTTAGTCCAATAATTTTTAGTGTCCTTTTAAAAGGCCAAAAGGCATTAGAGTGCATTTTTCGTATTTTTAGATGTTTGTAGTTAAATGAACTTTTACGAAGTCTGGAAGAAGATGACTACTTATTACCTTCGGAAATAAAATGTTGCCATGTTGCCTCCTATAAATTCAGCCGAAGATTTGACAGATGAAGATTCCGGAGACGAGGATTATGTAAATATAAAGAACTTGGCCGGTTCTCAGCTCTTGGCTCCAGCAGAAATTTTGATCAAATGTACAGATGAAAATTTAGCTATCGCAACTGCCGCTGGAACTAATTTGAATGCTTCCAGTGGAGTAAACCTGACAGAAAATTGGGATGAAGAAGATGACATCTCGTTAAGTATTTTTCAAGCAGTAAAGAAAAGCTACAAATGGTCTGAAACAGATGTATCCGTACCAGATATCCAGTGGCCAGCTATGTATAAAGGATAAAGTGGTATTTTCCTATTATTATGTATTGTCTTGACGCTGCTGAACAAAATGCCTGGCAGCTACATAAACACCAAGGAGGCAAAATGCATCATTTGAATTTTCAAAGGACAATAGTGAAGACGTTGTTGGAAAAATTTAAAAATAGTGGGAAAAAACTAGACAGGCCTAATTCGTTCGAACATTTAGAATCATGATTAGATAACAAAGACCAATATATTGTATCCCAACCAAAACAAACACGTTGTAGAGTTTGCCATAAAAAAGTTCAAAGAAAATGCACAAAATGTTATGTGGCTTTACATGTTGAGTGTTTTGTAACATATCACAATAATTTAGAATAGGTCTTATGCTAACTGTAGATATTTTTTCTGTAACTAGGGGTTACATATTTTTTATATTAACACTATAACTCACCAACATTCGAATATTTTTTCAAATATTTTTTTTTTAATATATGGGCTTGAACAAAATATATTACCTAGTTTTTTTTAAATTTTCAAAAAAAAAAATAATTCAGGCATATCTGGGTTTTAAATAAAACTATGCGATTGGTTATCTAGACTAGAATCACAAGAAATATTTGTTTGATTGCAGGTCATCTAGGAACGCGTGGACCGAGATCTCGGTAAGTGTTTTCAGTAATAAAATTTAATAGCCCAAAAGCTTTAAAAATCGTCACCTGAGAGTAACAGGGTTCTATCTGGCATAACCCTAAAATCGAGTAAAGATGCGTCAAAGTTTCGGACTTTAATAAAAACTTTAATCAGAAACAAAACAGTTTTAGTTTTTTTTTGGTATTTCAGAAGTGTATTATAGTTTTAAAATTATGTCTTAATAGAACGTAATTGTAGATAATAAGTGGTGTAAAGACAATGTCTAATTTCACTTAGGACCTTGTTTTTCAAAAATATCTTAAAATTTGAAGAAAGGGTTCCATGTGGTAGATACAACCTTTTTAACTATACTATACTATACCTATTTTGTTTCGTTTAAAAATATTATCTTGCTAAAAGGTTCTATTTGCAAGTTCTTAGTTCTATCTGCAGTAGTTAGAACTACGTTACTAATTTTAATCGATTTTGAAGTGCAGATACACCTTTGTAGCATAAATATCTTCGCTACTAACTGCCAGATGGTGCTAGGAGTTTGTAATTAGGTAATAATTAACATTTATTCCAAAATCTCAATTTTAACAAAATTGCCGATAGAACCCTGTTATTCTCAGGTGACGAAATGGCTTTGTTAGTGATGGGGAAACAAAAGATTAGTTTTTTTGAAGTGTAGTCGAGCATCTTTACCCCGTATATTTTACATTGCCTTGAATTATTTTCTGCTCGATCCTCGACAATGTCATCTGTGGTTTTCAACTGTCTAATCGCTGAATTTTATCGTAAACAGTATTTTACCATCGTTAACATCCTAAGATACGGCATCAGCATCTGGACTACGTCGCATTATCCCGCAGTATCACTGATACTGATAGCTAAAGGAAATGATATCCCGCGTCTCGAATTTATGCCGCCACATTTTGGCTTTAGATAAAGTACCCTTCACGCTCTATTGTGTTTTATGGTTGCTTTCGCCCAAATATAGCATGACAAATTTAATATTTTTGAATCGATAAACCGGAGATTCGGAAATTAGACCGCGCTATGGATGGTGACACAATTTATTAGTCAAGGTTCAAGCTATTTTGTTAAAGTAATTTTTCATGCTATAAAGAGAATGTTTCGACGAGCTTTATATCTTGCTAAAGTGTGACAAATTATTGATAGCTAAAGACGTCTCTCAGGCGAAAAAATAATGTTTTGGAATACAGGCTATATAAAGCGTTATGATACAGAAGCGGATAAGCCTTTTATGTAGAATACCGCTCACTTAATCAAAAAATCGGTCGGACAAGTCAAATTGTTTTTTTTTAAATGCATTTTTTTTAGAAAATGATGATATTCGGGGGGGATCATAAAATTGCTACATGAATCACTTTTAATTTTGTTTAATGAAAATATTACGCGTCGCTTTTACTCGAAACACTCCAATCCTATCTTATACCAGATGTTCGGCTGTCACCAAATATCACCAGTTAAATTACATTAAACAGGAATAAATGTGGTATCACTGGACAGCTAAAGGTTCAATCGTTGTCTGTCTTGCAATAGATTTTTATGAAAAGGAAAGAAAAACACAAAGTCTTCCTCCACAAAATTTAATAGAATAAAATTCTAGTTAGAAAGGTCTCTACATGTTTCGAACGTAGAAACGTTCATCATCAGGAGACAGAAATCTATTTTATGCTGATGTTGTTAGCAAAAGAGAAAATTAGAACCTTAATGGAGCTTTTATGGACGTAAAATTTTTTTAGAAAAACATTTTAAATGTAGAAGAAACATGGCTTGAAAAAATTGACAATGGTTGAATACTGAGCATTCAAAAATGTTGTTAGAGTAGGCTTAAACCAACCAAACTAAATGGAGAAGAAGAGAAAAGAAAAAACCAGGGAAAAAAACTTTCTTAAAAGGTGTCGGAAATTATTTAGTTTTAATTCTTGAAATTTATATCCAGCATAAGTAACACATTATGAGGATAGAAGTGCAGTAGCACAATAATGTTGTTAGGTAAACGTAAAGTTTTTGGGGTACTGAGGATTAAACCTCAGTAACCCCGCGAACGGTTAATTTGAAACCAAAAGTTAAAAAATTGAACATTTTTTAATAATCAAAAGTCAAAAGGTTCTTCACCTCCACGTGCTGGAGAAACGTCATTAACCGTTCGCGGGGTTACTGAGGTTTAATCCTCAGTAGTTCATTCTTTACTTACTATATTTTTCTTTGTTCTTTTTTTGCATTTTTTCAAAAATAAACATATTTTTTAGAACAAAATGTGTTTCTTTACCTCATTTTACTACAATAAATTAAGAAATATTACATACCAGTATGCATATTTATTAAAAAAAATTGTAAATAAGTGCATATTTTAAAGACAAACAAGGCATATATATGCGCATATTTTAGCTGAATTTAAGTGCATATAATCCGCCCTTCACATATTAGCATAAAAAACAATGAACTTTATTAAGAGCAAATTATGTCAACAGTTACCAAATAAAATACGAATTTTACACAATTTCCTTTGCCAACTTGAGAGTGGCTAAAACTTTAGAAATTAATAGTAAACAGAAGAGCGCACTGTTAAGAGGTAACTTCACTAACCAATTTCAATTAAAGCTTTCCTTAAAACTTTATGTCTCGTTTTACACTCATTAAAAGCTTAAATAGATCTAAGGACAAGTTCTGTTCGCTAGCTTTATAAGACGTTAATAAACAAACTGGGGAATTACAAAATATGCCACACATGGTCGCCTATGGTAAGTAAAGACAAAGCCAAAATTGTCAGGCCCACTTAAAAAAATTAAATGTGATTTCACAAACCGTTTATAAGAAAATTAGGGTAAATTTACACTAATTTTTACGTAACCCTTACGTTCTTTGTGACATTTAGCATCCTTGTTAAATTCACAATATAATATCAGTAAAAATACTCATTTTATGTTAAATCCCTGCGTATATTTTTTGCAATTTGTGTCTGATTAATTGATTTACCTTTAAATAATTATTAGATTACATTTTTATTGTCAACACTTACTGTACAAAAAATTAGCTATATTAGAGTCTATATGTGTAATTCCGTTGGAGATGTAAATTTACAAATTTTATGTAAACGCTAGCAAATAAAAAGCCAGGATGTAAACCACGTGACACAAATCTGCTTCATCTCGGTGCGTAACCGACACGACGACACGAACTTGTCACTACCGCCATTAATAAGGTTTGCTATTATGCGTGATGGTTAATGTGACTATTTGTTGTTAATTAATTAAAATATGTAGGAAAAATACTTAATTTAGTTATGATCACCTGCGATACATAAAAAAACAGGATAGATTTTTAAAATTTGCACTACTACCGCGCGAGCAAAAATTATTTGCATCAAAGAGGGCCTTGCATCCAAGGACGTAATGCTTAGCCGTAGATTAATACCTGTTGGGTGTTAGTAACTACCTGAAATAACAATTAATCAGTTATTCCGTCATCTTTGACAGTCGTTACAAGTAATTTGATTTATGAGTAGCAATAAAATCCGGGTTTGTGCATTGACGAATTTCACGAACATTTTCCTAACGTTGCTTTTATTGCTGGGGATTTTTATCATTGCCTGAAAAGAACCGTGGCTGCGTTTAGGGAAACAGGTTCTATACAACGCAAAAAAGGAGAAGGAAGACCATCTGTAAGAACAGAAGAACTTGTTGCAAACGTTCGTGAAATAATGCAAAATACGCCAACAAATTGTATAAGACGCCTGTCACAAGAAGTGGGAAGATCTTATGGAATATGCAGGACTATTCTTAAGAAGCAGCTAAATTTATTTTCTTATAAAGTTCAAGTATTCCAAGAAATACAAGCTGCAGATTTTGAAAGACGCAGGAATTACTGTAAATGGTTTACCCAAAATTTATTGGAAATAAATGATTTATTAGACCTGAAATTTTTTTCGGATGAAGCCTGGTTCTACCTTGTTAATTTTGTAAACAACAAAAATAAATTTGTATTTGTCTACTTATTTTATTACTTATTAGTTTGGCATATCATGTTATAGTATGAATTTGACAAAATTTTAATCTAGATTTGTTTAGATATATCGTCCACATATCATTGTGATCTAAACCAAGCCATATGTTTTTTAATCCAAGCTCTCTTTGATGCAAATAGTTTTTGCTCGCACGGTATATGCTGCAATTTTAATTGTTTAACATTTTAAGAATAAATTTAAACAAGGAAAAAAATATATATATTTAAAAGGCATTCTATTTTATTTCAGGAATGACCTAAAGTAAGTGAAATTAATTTTGAACCCTGCATGATAGAAATTGGTAAAATTTTTTAAATTATGAAAAAACTATACCACTAGACTAATTAGTGTTATTTTCACAGTCAGAGAAACTGAAAGAAAACATTAAATGAGCTAAAAAACATTAAATGAGCTTGTATTTTTTTGGTGAAAATGTAGAGCTAACAGTGAAGCATGGGTACAAAATATTTTATTTATACAAACACTGGGGTTCTGCAAAAAGTATTTTATTTATGTTATCTAAACTTTGTTTTAATGATTATAATAATAAAAAAAAATGTAATTAAAAGTGTATTATAGTAATTTAACAAACTAGTGTATTAATAAGGTCGATTAATAATAGAGATAATTTTAACGTGTGAGCGCAGCGAGCACGTTAATTTGTTGAGATTATTAATCGCTATTTAATATACGCGTTAGTTACAATATTTTTCCGTCGATTGTCTTGTTAATAGATTATATTTTTTTTTATTTAGAACCAAACTACATATTATAAGCGTTGTACCAACAAATTTTTGAATTTCAAACTTATTGACATCGACAGAAACTATGGCAACGCCATTATGTACGCGGCAGTGCGTGCTTTGTAGTATGTTTGGTTGCCTAAAATAGTTTATTAATAAAAAAAAATCACGCATTAATAGGGGCCATTAATGTATGATTTTTTATACATTAATTAAGGTTGTAAATACACGGTCGACAGAAAATTTATTTTAAATATCATTTACGAATTCCGGGCTACGCAGTAAAGACTGTTAAGATAACTAGAGGTTGTGAGTAATATAGTCAAGAGCTTGAAGCCTGGAGGGCTCACGACAATAATTTTGTGCGATCTAAAAAATACTTTCGATTGTGTCTGTTACGAACCCCTTTTAAAAAAACTATATCACGATGGCATAAGAGGTATTCCCCTAAATTTTGTTGAGTCTTATCTGTTTGGTAGGCGGCCGCTTGTGAAGACTGAAGGTGTCAAATCTGATTTAGGATATGCCAAATCTGGAGAGCCACAGGGATCCGTCCTTGCATCCCTTCTTTTTATTATTTATATTTATGATCTGTGCTATTACATGTAACGAATTTGCAATTCGACCCTGTTCGCAGACGCCACTATTTTCATTAATTCTGTCCCTAATTTGGAGAATTTGCTTGTGGCATCAGAACTGCTGCTGAGGGATGCAGAAAAATGGTTTTCTTGCCATCTGCTGCTTAATAAGTGTAAGATCTGGTTGTCTCGAGTAATCACCCATTAAACAACAACAATAAATAATAGTAAGTTAATGAGTATCACTCTGAATAGATCTTTATCCTGGGAAGTTCATATAACTGAGTTGGATGTGTGACTTTTGACAATTTGAAATCGCTTTACTTTGCTTCGCTTACATTCTCATCTTGCGTATGGGGCTATATTTTGGGAAAACTGTGTAAAAACACAAAAGATCTTTCCGCTACATAAAAGAGATGTGAGACTTATGGCTATCGCAGGGTATAGGGATAATCATGTTCAAGAAATCTGGCATAATACCGCTGCATTGTGTGTATATTTTTTTAACTGTACTGGAGCTACACTCCTGCCGAGAAAAACTCACTAAGCATTCAGATATTCACAGCTACAACACTCGAGGCTTAGACAGGATAGTGTCTCAGCGATTCACACTGACTAAATTCAAAAACAATTCTCTTGACTGTCATTTATATAATAAGATCCCAGTACGGTAGCGAGCCCTCGACGATGGCTGATTTCAAAAATATATTAATAAGTATTTACTAGACCACTGCTTTTACACCTTGAATGAGTATCTGTTGGCCTCTTGTTTATCATTGCTTGAATGCTGTACATTGGGTATGAATTTGCCAGTTTGTTCTTGCTGCTAATTATTATTTTATTTTAATTGCTTGTGCATAATTTGTTTTTATACAATAATTTATTTTTTTATATATTTGTATACCTACATGTTGAATTATATTAACTTATACATTATTATTATTGACGTGCTATAAACCATTTGTGTAAAGTAGCAAGTAAAACCTTTGACTTTAACAATAATTCGATAATACAAAATATACGTAGGTAACTATAAAAGGAATATTACATTGTAAAATTCATAAATTTTAGTAAAGTTAAAAAGTTTATATTCGTCACACATTTTTGCGACTTTGCGAAGAAATTTAATGGTCGCACTAAAAGCAGTAAATTTCTTGTAATTTCCCAAGTCTGTTTTTTCAGTACATGGCAAATGGTGTTAGCGGGATAGCTGAGGGATGAGAGATGCCGGTGGTACGTTACAAAGTCAACTTAACAACAGGTCGGTTGTTCGTTTATTAGTTAATTGTCATGCAAACATGTAAGAAGCAGCTAAATTTATTTCCTTATAAAGTGCAAGTATTCCAATAAATACAAGCCACAGATTTTGAAAGACGCAGGAATTACTCTCAATGGTTTACCCAAAATTTATTGGAAATAAATGATTTATTAGACCTGACATTTTTTTTCGGATGAAGTCTGGTTCCACCTCTCCGGTTATGTGAATTCTCACAATACACGCATGTGGAGTAGGTAGTGAAAATCCACATTTTTTTGTAGAGCCCACATTGCACCCTCAAAAAATTGGTGTCTGGTTAGCTGTTTCCCGAAGAAGAATTGTTGCTCCTATTTTTTTTCAATTCAGAGTTACAGCACAGCGGTATAAAGACAATATTTTGAATCCATTTGTGGAGCAATTATTGACGACGAACTACGTTTTGATATTTTCAACAGGACGTTGCAACCGCCCATACAGCCGCCGAAACTATTAACTACTTACGCAATTTTTTCGAAAACAGATTGATCAGTTTTCGATCAGACATTGAATTCTCACCTAGATCACCTTGTTTAACGGTTATGGATTACTTCGTTTTTCCTCATTTAAAGAACACTATTTTTAAAACACCAGTTGCAAATTTAGAACAATTACAAGAAAGGATTATCCAAGAATGTGGTAACATTTCTCCAGAGATGCTGGTCAACACTTTCGAAAATATGAAGAGAGTGTGAATTTATGCTTGGAGCATGGCGGTGGCCAATTTCAGCAATTTATGTAATTATTTTTCTTTTTCTTTCTGTATATTCTTACTTTGTTAATTTTGTAAACAACAAAAATAAATTTGTATTTGTCTACTTATTTTATTACTCATTAGTTTGGCATATCATGTCATAATATTAATTTGACAAAATTTTAACCTAGATCATTGCACAGAGAATTCTACAAAAAATACAAAACTATACCTATTGTTCGCTACAGAGTACAATATATAGATTTGGCTCCAAACAGTCCGAACCAAACAAACTAATCAAATTTGTTACTTTACAAAGATTTTCGCAGTGATGTCAGTTTCAACAGTAACAACAAATTGATGCGATTCATTTTACCAATGTTGGCCGGAAGGACATGTCGGGTAGCGACAACAAAAAAATATTTGTAAGAGGAAGTTATCGTCGGTCCCTTGCTATGACAAATCGTATGGTACGTTTACCCCTGTGAAACAGCTATTAATAGAATATAGAAAGGACAGGAATATTTTAATATGAAGGAATTGCAATAGAATTTTTTTGTACAATCGTACCCATAATAAATTTGTGCAACATTAAAATGTGCGTTTTGTCGTGTTTTTATGATTTATGAATACAATCCTACATATTAACAATTATTAACATTGAAACAATAATACACACGTGTAAGGTCCTTTCTTAAAAAAAAAAATTAAAAAAAAGAAGTAGTAGTAGTAATAGTAGATAACATATTTTATTTAGCAAAAAGCTACAATTAAATACTTTTTAATACATTTTTTTAACAACATTTTTATAGATTTATTTTTAATTTTAAAACGGAACCTTCTTTTAATAAAAAAACAGACAGAAAAGTTAAACATTTTCCAAATTGTATCAAATATTACGTATCATTTTGTTTTTTAAATAAATGTAATTTTAAAGTTTTTTTAAATACCAGTTTTAATGATAAATGAAATTTAATAGAATTTTTGAAATTATTATATTCTATCAAACCTTTATGAAAAATATACTTATAAGCTAATATTGTCGACACTCTATCCACAAAAAATTTTTGATTAGTTCTTGTTTTATAATTATGATGGATGATTAAAAGAACAAAATTTTTTTTAACAATCAGGTAATAAATTATTTTTCCTATTTATGTATAAAAAATTAAATTTCTGACATTCAACCAATCTAAATTTTTTAACATGAAATTTATTTTTATATATTTGTAAAATTTGTAATTTGTCAAATATTTCCTCACTAGCACAATATAAAATTGAAGAACAATAAAGAAAATGTGGTAATATAATAGTATTAAATACAGTTTTTTTTAGAAAACAAACTTAAATTAGAACTGATTCTTTTAAAATAACATACTTTTCCGTATTCCGCATTCAATCTTCGATATGATAATTTCAAAATAATTAAAAATTTTTAATTTTGAATCAATAATTATCCCTAAATATTTAAGACTGTTCACTAATTCCAATTTTTCACCATCAATTACAACATTTATATTTTGACAATTTAAATTATTACCCATAACCATACATTTAGTTTTTGAAATATTTAATTTTAATTTATTTACTTTTAGCCATTTTAGAAGAACATGGAGTAACGTACAGAATTTATTCTACGAAGCATACGGATGCAAAACCTGGCAATTAGCTAAAGTCCTAGGCAACAGCCTCTCCAGGCCTAGACGGTATCTCATCTAAGTTGATCAAACAAACACACAGTCAAATTATAAAACCATTGCTACATATAATTAACAAAGCTTTTGTAACAGGAACCGTACCTTCTCATTTTAAAATATCAACAATCACTCCCATTTATAAGAGTGGTCCTAAATCATTAATCTGTAACTACCGACCTATAAGTCTGATAAGTAATTTCGCAAAACTATTTGAAAAATGTGTTAAGGAAAGACTATTTACATTTTTTAAAAATAACAATATTTTATCCGAAAATCAATATGGTTTCTTGCCGGGTTGTGGTACAGAGGACGCATTGTATAAATTAACATCGGAAATCACTAATAATTTGATTACGGGAAAAAAATGTGCTGCAATCTTCATAGACTTGGCAAAAGCGTTTGACACGGTCCCCCATGATAGGCTTCTTGATGTCTTATGGCAGTATGGAGTCAGGGGGACAGTGTGGAAGCTGTTAAAAAACTATCTTGCTGGAAGATCTCAGATCGTAAGAGTCAATAACATCTTAAGTGATAAACAGGAGGTGAAGATTGGAGTACCCCAGGGCACGGTTCAGGGCACGGTTCAGGGCACGGTTCTGGGCCCTATATTATTTATAATTTACATAAATGGATTACTTTCATGTGACATAAATGGTTCGATAATATCCTATGCGGATGATACCGTATTGGTTTTCAATGGTAGCACCTGGATGGAGGTAAAACACAAAATGATAAATGGGCTGGGTATTGCCAAGTTGTGGTTAGAGAGTTTCAAACTGTCCCTTAATTTGGCTAAAACAAATTACATAGCTTTTTCCTTAACAAGTGCCAACAGACCTGATTTCACGAATATCAAAGTTAATGATCAACAAGTAAATGAAGTTTCTCAGATAAAATATCTCGGAATAATAGTGGACAAATTCTTAAAATGGTCTCCACATATTGAATACCTCACTAAAAAAATTCGTGTCTTGATTTATAAATTCTATACTCTCAGAGAAATTCTAAATAAAAAATTGCTAATTATAATTTATAGGCGCCTTGTTGAGTCTTCGATTCGCTGTGGAATTTTAGTATGGGGTGGTTTGTACAACAGTGCACTCTACAGACTAAACATTGCTCAAAAATTTATTATAAAGGTTATGTACAAAAGAAACAGAATTACTTTTTTCAAGTGACATTTGCAATGTAAGAACTTTATATATGGTAACAGTAACAGCATTTGTACACAAAACCAAATCTTATAAGAATACTGTAAGCCACAGTTACCACACTCGTGCAAGAATGAGTAATGACGTTCTTATTCCATTAAATTACAATAACATTAACTTAAAAAGTGTTGCCTACTTGGGACCCAAGTTGTATAATATGATCCCTACTATAATAAAGAATATTAAAAACATGTGTAAATTTAAAAATGAATGTAGAAATCACATATCAAAAAATTTCAGATATTTTAAAAACATTTTTAATTAACTGTTTCTTACTCATTCTTAGCCTTAAAGAATGCCAGTAACCAAGGTGTAACTACAAATAAAAATAAAACCATTACTTAATAATAATTAATATACTTACTTATAATAAAATTATATTGAAGATTATATTACAATACAAGTAATCCAATTACTTGAGTACCATTCAAACACCTTACCTTATATGGTGTTTTTTGTAAATAGTGTTTAATTAGTTTTTTTCAAACACCTTACCTTTTATGGTGTTTTTGTGATTAGTATTTAATTCGTTCAATTCATATTGATTACAGTAAAATTATTGTACTAACTGTAAATTATCTTTATTTTTTAGTTTTTAAGTGTTTGTTATGACACACACAAGTGTATTTAATACTTAGGTGTCTTATAAACCTTACAATATTTTCATTCATTCATTTGTACACCTAGATATTTTATAATTTTTGTAAGACCAGTTTGAAATAAATAAATAAATAAATAAAATAAATAAATAAAGAATAGGTATAACTGCTATCGTTAGAAATGAAGTTCCGAAATAGGTAGAGACCGCATTGAATCGTCTCGGCACAGCACAGCAAGTCACGGCACTGTCGAAAGGTTTGGTGTACATGCAATTATATGAAAAGGGGAATATTAAGTCACTGAATCGATTCAGTCGGTTTGGAATGACAGTAACATATCGGCAATCGGAAAGCACAAACTGCCAAACAGGCGACTATTTAAGTATTGAAACGTCAGCGAAAGAAAAAGGTTTCACAATGGCGGATAAAGTTTTAATTGAAAAAGTTCGTTTTTAAATGTTTTTTTGTAGGACCCAAAAAATAGGTTGTATTATGACAACTTAGAAGAATCTAAATAACCTAATAATTTTTTTTTTACATTTCCTTGCTGATACGATCCTACGTATATATATATACCACAACCGCGTTATAGAACCGATTCAATGCGGCTTTAACTGTCGGCATTTCGAACGGAACGGCTACCCAAATAAATTCTACAATGAAACTCAACACGAAAAAAGATAGAAGAAAGGCCGAAGAATACCTACATGGAATATGCCAATTAAAGTCAATTCATTTTAAAGAAATCTTTAGAGAAAAGGTTGGAAAGATGTAGACGTAGAAGACGTTGGAAATTGGGAATGTGAACAAGACATTTATCAGAGAAGAACAAACAAAGAAATACAGCTATTTTTTTTTAACAAAGTAAAGTTTATTGTAAAAGGTAGAAAAGAATTATTTACTTTTGCCTATAAACGTCAGCAAGTACTGAACCCCCTACTTTGAATATTTGACAACTGTTTTTGTTTTGTTTTTCTCAAAAGATATAACTCTTTATGGTGAAGTAATGTACCAAATTTGAAATTTATATAAAATTAAATACTGGAGTTACTCAAAAAAATCAGTTTTTGATTTTAAACTTTTGTAAGTATATCGAACATAAGGGTCAAAAATGAAAAATGGCATTAAAAAGTTATATTATTTTTTTTTAAGAAATATATGATTAACAGATTTACCTCCTTCCACCGGACACCTGTATATTATTTTAACCAGCTACCGTGCAAGCAAAAATTATTTGCATCAAAGAGGGCTTGGATTAAAAAACGTGGGGCTTGGTTTGGATCACAATGATATCGGGACGATATATCTAACTAAATCTAGGTTAAACTTTTGTCAAATTCATATTATAACATGATATATCAAACTAATGAGTAATAAAATAAGTAGACAAATACAAATCTATTTTTGTTGTTTACAAAATTAACAAAGTAAGAATATACAGAAAGAAAAAGAAAACTAATTACATGCTCCAAGCATAGTGCTGTTCCGTAAATCCCATTGTGTGAATTGTTCAAGAAATTGGAAAAATTAGCGATGAATCAAATTACTCGTAACGACTCTCAAAGATGACGGAATAACTGATTGATTGTTAATTCAGGTAGTTACCGCCACCCAACAGGTATTAAGCTATGCGGCTAAGCGTTACGTCCTTAGATGCAAGGTCCTCTTTGATGCAAATACTTTATGCTCACACGATACAATAGTTACTTAAATATTAAGAGTATAAAATATAATGTACCTACCCTTAATTTATTTTGTGATAATTCAGCTTTGCTTTATATGTTGCCATACTATAGTTACTTTACTCGCCTTGTTATTTTAGAAACTTAAGAGGCACGACACAACATAGTGACAAAAGATTAAAATATGTCTTCCAATTACGTAAAGCTCCTTTAACGTTTCCTCGGGCTCTCCTAGGTTTGCGGAGGACTCAAAACCTAAGATGGAAACTTTGTTTAGTTAGGCGGATTACTTTTAACCAAAAGGATTAGAGCGACAACGGGAACAAAGCGGGGCTCAAAGGAATTTGGGTTTTTTGTGTTGGGAAAACTATGCTAAGAACTAGATAGATAATGCGTTTGAAAATGGATGTTTTGTAACAATTTTAAAATAATACGCAAATCATTATGCTCCCATTAATTTAACATTTATTATCTTCATGTTTCATTGATCCTTCACAAGCAAGGAGCTTTTTGAATTGACATATCCTATACTATAGACCAATAAAAAAAAATAGAGTTACCCAAAATTATTTGTTAGAGAAGTGTAATGTATTATTAAATTATAATTCATAAAGCTAAGATAAAGAGTTTGTTTAAGCAGGCTGATTATTTTTACCCAACGAGAATAAAGAGGGTCGTGTAGAATTTAAATTTTTTGTATTGGGAAAAGTATACTGGTAACTATACGTTTTCAAAATGTGTGTAAAAACCATCATATTAAAAGATTCTTTAATTTGTATTTCAGATTATTCACCTGTAGTTCCGAAAATGTTTTTTGTATTTGGAATGCTATATCTAATAGTTATTTATGCAACTAGTGCAAAAAGTGTATGTTTATTGCACACGGCATAAAAGTTATTAATTATAATATGCCATGTGCAATAAACACAGTTTTTGCACATGTTATATACACTATTTTTTCTACGATTGTTTTTTTTTTAACAAAAAAGTTTAAAATCGCTCTGTATTACCTCTCCTTTGTGTGCAAAAGTTGTAATTCAAATTTGTCAACGGATCATAGATACATTTGACTTCAACATAATAAAATTATGGCGCCCTGTCAACGTGAGTAGGAAACTTGACAAAAATTTTAAATGGGGAAAAATTCTATAAATCATAAGTACATATCTTAGGATGCCCCATCTGGACTTCGCCTATTTCAGAGTAATATATGTACCCTTAATTTTCTTTATTTGGTACTTGTACTAGAATTTTTTTTTATTCTGAAATAAAGACATTTATTATTATTATTATTATTATTATTATTATTATTATTATTATTATTATTATTATTATTATTATTATTATTATTATTATTATTATTATTATTATTATTATTATTATTATTATTAGTAGTCGTGACGTCAAGGGGTATCATTTGTCAGATTTGTGTGTGACATCCACGAAATAGGTTATAGGTTTTCAATAACTTTGATGATTTGTCAGATTTGACATCCACGCGTCAAGCGACACGACCTTAAAACAACAATACAATAACAATAACACACGGCAATCCAAATGCAAATTGGGTGGCTCGGCACCTGTCACGAGTGTCAGGATGACGGATGACCAAAAGTCATACCCCCTGACGTCATCGGGCTTCGCGCGCTTTAGAGATCGTTTGAAATGCTTTCGACACGCACGAAACTTTAAAGAATTTTTACCAAGTTATTGTTGATTTTTAAGGAGTAATAATTGGGGAATACTTTTTTCAGGCCTAACTAAATCATATTATTGACAAAAAAAAAATTGGAAAGTTCCCTATTCTATTTCGATAGGGTATCGACGGTGTAAAACACACAATCCACATACTATAAACAGATTGTTCGTTTCCTAGGTAATTTATACTTTATTGCACTAGGGCAAAAAGTACTTTATTGCATAGTATGCAATAAAGACCTACTTTTGTCATTAGAAATTTATACGCAAAATGACATTTTTTGAACGATCGTAGAAAAATTGTATTTTCAACACACTGAGAAAAGAGCCTTCTATTCCTTATAAGAATTCACATACTCATTGTATAACTGTTTAATACTATATACGACAGCAACGCGCTTTTCTACTGTAAGAGAACAAAAATTGCTAGATTGTTGTGTAGTGATAATATCACGGTAATTTAGTCAATAGAAAATAGGAGTTAATGTTACCATAGAATGGTTTATAGCCATTATTGCTATGAATACTCACAGTAATTATCAAGTTTTATTGGGGGTGTAATTTGATTTTACATACTGTATTAGTTCCGACTGGCAGTTGTAATGAAACATAATAATATTTCCTTACTACGGTTCATACCACTAAAAATCAGTACTGTAGTTCTCAAAAATTTAAATAGCTTCAGTGTGATATTGTTCTCATCGTTTAATATCGCATTATGATTATCTATTATGCAATATGGTTACTGAGATCATAAAATTTGTCCATATATTATAAAGTCCAATATTAATGATGGGTTGTGCGAAATAAGAATACTCTAATGCTTTATCTGACATGCAAAGTTAAAAAAATCTTAAATACAAAGTAAAAATAAATTAATTGAAACAGGTTTTGGTACGATCAATAAAATAAAATTCAGACATTACAGCTATAAGACTCCGAACAACGATGTGACCTGCGCAACAAATACGTTAAAACTAACACTACGGTGGGTGGCGATTGCCGATCGCTACGAGCCCCCACCGACGTCTTGTGGATTAGAGGTTCTAACGGATACAATTTGTTTTTGGCGACGCTGTTCTACTTTGTTAATTGTAGAGAAACCGCTTGACTGGGAACAAAATGCATCGCATTCAGAAGAATTTTTCTTAACAATATTGCTACATTAAAAGTAGTTCATTATTCAACAAGACTGTGCTGACTTTCAAACTCAAATTAGTTACAAAAATTGTCACTGTCAAACGCTATCCATGCTTTCGTTAGTAACAAGATTCTGTGGGTCGCCATCCATTGGAACTATGATTATGCTTTTGTTAGTAACAAGATTCTGTGGATCGCTATCCATTGGTAACTATGATTATGAATTATGCTTTCGTTAGTAACAAGAATCTGTGGGTCGCTATCCATTGGTAACTATGATTATGCTTTCGTTAGTAACAATATTCTGTGGGTCGCTATCCATTGGTAACTATGATTATTCTTTCGTTAGTAACAATATTCTGTGGATCGCTATCCATTGGCTACTATGATTATGCTTTCGTTAGTAACAAGATTCTGTGGGTCGCTATCCATTGGTAACTATGATTATGGTCTCGTTAGTAACAAGATTCTGTGGGTCGCAATCCATTGGTAACTATGAATATGCTTTCGTTAGTAACAAGATTCTGTGGGTCGCTATCCATTGGTAACTATGATTATGCTTTCGTTAGTAACAATATTCTGTGGGTCGCTATCCATTGGTAACTATGATTATTCTTTCGTTAGTAACAATATTCTGTGGATCGCTATCCATTGGCTACTATGATTATGCTTTCGTTAGTAACAAGATTCTGTGGGTCGCTATCCATTGGTAACTATGATTATGGTCTCGTTAGTAACAAGATTCTGTGGGTCGCAATCCATTGGTAACTATGAATATGCTTTCGTTAGTAACAAGATTCTGTGGGTCGCTATCCATTGGTAACTATGATTATGCTTTCGTTAGTAACAAGATTCTGTGGGTCGCTATTGGTAACTATGATTATGCTTTCGTTAGTAATAAGATTCTGTGGGTCGCTATCCATTGGTAACTATGGCTATGCTTTCGTTAGTAACAAGATTCTGTGAATCGCTATCCATTGGTAACTATGATTATGCTTTCGTTAGTAACAAGATTGTGTGGGTCGCTATCCATTGGAACTATGATTATGCTTTCGTTAGTAATAAGATTCTGTGGGTCGCTATCCATTGGTAACTATGATTATGCTTTCGTTAGTAACAAGATTCTGTGGATCGCTATCCCTTGGTAACTATGATTATGCTTTTAGTAATAACAAGATTTGGATTAATGAAAATTTGAGTGATAGTGATAGTTTTCTTTTTAATATCGAACAACGTTTTGAGGAATATAATTTAATGTTATCTAAGTACCAGTGATTACCATCAAAGTATTTGTTGCACTAGTGCAAAACGTTAATTTTTTTGCACAGTAGGTAGTGCAAAAAATAGTAACTCTATGCACGATCGTAAAAAAATATATTTATTTTATTTTAAAAATTCTTCAAAACTTTTAGCTCTATTCCAGTTCATTAAAAAGTAATCGCCGCACCGTAAAGAATACGTAATTAAATCGTCATTTTACAAAAGCTACCTCAAACTTATAAATATATTTTACGTTTAAAAAAGTTTCCAAACTTTAACAGCTTTTCTACTCGAATATTTTACACTTTTTTGCGTTCGTAATTCTTAAACAGACAAAATTTAAATGATAAAACTTTGCTGAAAGTTAAAGGATTTTTAAGAGTATCCTAAGAATGTCTACAAGTTTTAATAAGTAGACTTTTAACTAATATTTTAACTTGGCATACATTTAGAGGGAATTACTTTTACACCGATTTGAACATTTGTCAACTTTGTCTTACCGTCATATTATATGCATTTATATTTTAATTTTTTTAATTTGGTGATGTATCCATGAAGTCCGTTCAAACTTGCCGAAAAGTTTTTGCTCAATTACTATTATTATGATTATTTATTTGGGCAATATTAAGCGGTAGAACCGATGAGGCTATTGCATCTACTGTTCTAGGAGGTATCACATGCAAATGTTTATCACAGATAAATGTTCATCTTAAATCATATCGCAGCGTGTAATGGATGAATGAATTGTTTCATTGGATAATATCTCTCTCTAGTCAATTCTTAAACTGATTAATAGAGATTGCATTAACTGTCTCTTCACTGAGTCGGTTCCAATTGTATACAACACGGTTCAAGATAAAGTCCCTGCTAAAGTTTGGCGCATCTTTCCTTTGAGAGTTTCTTGTTGTGGCCCCTAAGTTGTTGGTTTTTTGATGGCTGGAAAAAGTCTATGTTGCAGGAGTAATTACCGGTGATTATTTTAAGGGTCCCAATTAGATCGCCTCGAAGCCTTCTAAGAAAAAGGGTTGGAAGATTTAGTTGCTTTTGATAAGGGAAGTTTTTAAGTTCAATGGCTAGTTTGGTGGCTTTACGTGGGACCCTTTCCAAAGCTTCAACATCTTTTACATAATATGTATTCCAAAAACTCTTGGCATACCTACCTACTCAAATCTTGGTCTTATGAGCAATTTGTATAGTTTTAGAAACATTTCGGAGGTTAGTCCCTTAAAGCCTTTAGACACCAAGTTATAAGGCTGTTGGTCTTCTTAATAATGCTATTTATGTGCGTTTCCCACTTAAAATCTTGGTACATATATAATAATTCTTGGGTTACTATGTTCCTTCACCTTGCCTATCTGGGTAGATCCGAGGGTATAGGAGTTAAGGTTTTTTTTTTTGTTTTTTCCAATGTGAAGCACGGACCTTAGAGGCATTTGCTAGGTGATTGTACAAGATTTAATGGTTTGAATGTCTGGCTGTGGGTCTTGAGCTTCTGTTGTTGGATTTCAGTAGCTGTTGGTGTCATCAGCAAACGAAGATTTTTTTTGTCCTTAGGTTTCTCGACAAATCGCTTATGTAAATTGAAAAAAGCAGAGGACCCAGTACCGACCACTGAGGTACACCACTCTATACCTCACGCAGCCGTGGAGTGCTGGCTCTATCCTGACACGGAAGTATCTACGTTTCAAGAACTCCCCTACTATCCTCGGCAGATATCCTCTCACACCACAATATTTGCAATATTTTGGTTTTAATAAAATTAAAATTAAAAAGTTATTTTTATAAAATTGTCAATTGTTAAACATAAGGTTATATTTCATATTTTTTTTAACACAAGAATCAAAAAAATGCAGCACTCAGCTTAGCGCAGCCGAAGACGTATCGCAAGCTAAACGTAGGTACCTGATTCGATCCCGGGCAGATTTAGCGAACTTATTTATAGGTTATTGAACATGTCTTTGAGTCAGGAACAATTATTACCTTGGAGGGTTTTAATTGTTTATTATCTTAGTTGGACACCTGAAAATGGTAAAATCACAAAGTGCTACTAAATTCAGTGGTGCAATTTTGAGAACCGAATAACTCGAAAGCAAAGCCAAATTCGAGATTTGTATTGTAAAAAATCAAATTTCTCTCCGAAATACGTTCTTAAAACTTTTTTTTTTGTTTTTCGTACTAATAATAGACGAAGAACAAAGCTGAAAATTTACGAAAAATAACGTTTTTCTTTAGTAATTCATCCATTACTCTTTTTTGCAGCATCCTATAAATATTTAGGGAAAAGGTCTTGAAAAAACAAAAAAAAACTTTTCTCCTCACCCAATGGTGACCAGATATGGCCAGTTAAAGTTGACAATTTCTTGGTTTCATATAAATCTTGACTGGACAAACAAAATTAAATTTTTGATCCTGTACTGTAAGTAATGTAACCAGTTTGTTAATGTTTAAGTTTTGATCGATTTTTATTTGCTACAGGGTGATGGTTTTTAACCAAAACGCGTCGGCTGTAGTTATTTATATTTATATAATACAGAAAGTGAAGGACACACTTGGTTTCTTATTCAGTTGATAAAGATCCTTCTGGGGAGAAATTATGTTTATTATTGTTGCTGTAGAGTGGTGCAGTCAGAAATAGGTCATGAGGGGAGGAGGGACAACAAAGATAATAGATATTATATATTTTTTTAAGTTCAAAAAATGTAATTTTTGACCCTCTACGCCATCCTGTAAATAAAATGCGCTCTTCAAAACGAAATTATTTTTCGCAGTCGCAGCGCCATACCAATAAATTTTTTATATCCCTCCGAATTAAGGTAATTCAATTTTAACTCGAATAACACCACAGAAGTTTATCGGAGTTTTGTTGTTACAAATTGATTTTGGCGAAAGTTGTTTTCCAAATGCATGCTTTATGAAAATGTTATTTTGGTTATTGTAAATTTATTAGATAGGTATATTGTGTTCAAGCTACTTTTAGAATAATAAATTTGGTAATTTTAAAGAAGTAAAAGATGTTTTTCTGTAGTGCCCGCTAATAAAACCTGGTTATAAAGTGCAATAAAAAGAAATTTTAATTTTTTACCGTAGAACCAGAATATTTAAAAGATGTGTGTTAAGATAAAGAACCGGATCAGCGTTTTATACACTACTGTCAATATCCAAGTTCTAGTGGCATTTTATGTGGGTATGAGAGAGTAAATAATATGTTTAGATGCACGCAATAGGGACACAGAATAATCAGTGTTGCCGGCGTGCGGCGTGAACAACGCACGGCGTAGGCAGAAAGCTGATCATTTATTTTCGGCTACAGAAATGCAGGAGATATTTATTTCAGTAATGTTTGGAATTTCGTTTGGGTTGTACGTTGTATCGCGCATTTCCGAATTTTCTTACTTATACAGGGTTAGTTGAAATAACCGGAACGGCAAATGTTCTTCAAAACTACCAAGGCTAAATCAACGAATTTTGGTACAGGTGGATAACTTAAAAAATTGAATTGAAAATTGACAATTGCGACGTTGTCAGATTTTTAGTTTTTTCTCTAAGGAATGTTTTTTTTTCAAATGTAACACTAACTACAATTTTTTTATTGAATGTGATTTCTCCCATCAACATTACCATTTTTTCCTAAGAGTATCAAATCTTTATCTCAAATAGTTCTATGGGAAAAAAAAGTTAATTAGTTACTCTAAAAAAATCCAATCTATTTCCATTTAAAAACGTTTCAAATAATGTGAAAAGGAAGGTTGGTAGACATAATGTACCTGATAGTATCGATAACGATAATAACAACAAACAACTACTAACAATAACATAGCTAGTAAAACCTACTTTCATATTTTCGGTTTCATAATCAAATTAATGTACCTAGTGTACTATAATATATAAGTAATTTTTACTAGCTAGGTATATGTAATTGTTAGTAGTTATTTGTTGTTATTATCGTTATCGATACTATTAGGTACATTATATCTACCACTTTTTCACATTATTTGAAACGTTTTTAAATGGAAATAGATTGGATTTTTTTAAAATTAGAGTTGTAACTAATTAACTTTTTTCCCATAGAACTATTTGAGGTAAAGATTTGATACTATCAGGAAATGGTAATGTTGATGGGAGGAATCGAATTCAATAAAAAAAAGAGTAGTGTTACATTTGAAAAAAAAACATTCCTTGAGTTACCGAAAAAACTAAAAATCTGGCAACGTTGCAATTGTCAATTTTCAATTCAGTTTTTTAAGTTATCCACATTAGAATATATGGCAAGAACCCAAATATAGAATTAACTAGTAGCCTGGGAATTATGTCAACCATAATTCAAGCAGAGGTCCATGCAATTGAAATGTGTGCAAGACTGCTGATAGATCGACGGTATGCACATAGATCAATCAAGATATTCTCTGACAGTCAAGCTGCATTAAAAGCTCTTGAGTCAAAAACGGTGTGGAGCTGTCACGAAACACTATCCGACCTAAGTCTGAACAACCAAATAACCCTAATATGGATACCGGGACACATGGGAATGGAGCGTAATGAGGCTGCCGGTAAGCTCGCTAAGAGAGGTGCAGCACTAAAATTCACAGGACCCGAGTCGGTAATAGGTATATCTCATGCCACGGCCAGGAAAACAATACTAGCTGAAGCAAAAAGCAAATGGTAAAGTTACTGGTTAAATCTACCAGGTCTAACACACTGAAAAGCATTTATAAACAGCCATATAAACCAACAACTAACTGACAAACTACTAGCGCTCAACAGGTCATGCCATGCCTTAAAGCACTATGGGGATTGTATACCGGCTACTGCAGATTGAGACACCATATGCATAAAATTGGAATAGCACCAACTGAAGAATGCCGGCTTTGCATGGAAGATGCAGAAACAGCAGAACACGTAATGTGCGCTTGTCCATCAGCAGGAAGAATCAGATTCGCCTCATTCGGCGAGGTGACTCTGCTGCTGGATGACATGAAAAATGTCTCTCCCAATACCATTATTAAATTTATTAAAAAGTTAGAAGTATTGGGGGAAATATAAATAAAGGTGTAAGCCACAATAGATCGCATGGTCGCAGTGGAGGGTTAGTTGTAACCCACTCACTTTTAACCTAACCTAACCTAACATTAGGCTGGCCAGTACGGGTTAGAATGCCGCCCTCTTAATCAAGAATTGATTCATTTTATTTTTTTTAAACGCATTGTTTTTAGAAACGATATTATACAAGGTGGATCAAAATGCTACGTGTATCAACTTTATTTTTTTTATTGAAACATATTATTGTATATTTTTACATTTTTACATTGAATAAATAATTCTAGGCATTTTTCCTTAATCATGCCCTATACCTATCTTCAACCGTTTACAAAATGTTAACACCTTAGTATGAACCATCGATATATTTCTTAACTTAGCAATGTTCTAAACTCAAGTCACAATCTTTAAGGCATTGACAATGACAAAATTTGAGACGTCAAAAAACGTTAGTAAATTTTAATCAAATTTGCTCTGCTGTTATTACGTCCGAAATGCTGAAGATGAACGCATAGAAATTTTGATTCTGTTGAAGATAAAAAGTAAAAGTCATAGAGAAGTCTGTGATATGTTAAATGATAAAGGTGTTGGAATAAATGGCAGAAATTTTCGCCTGCGCTATTAAAAGATCTTTTTTATTTTGCTTTCCTACCCCTTTACCTTATGTTTCTTTTAAACCGTCCTTATATTTTCTCTATACAGGGTGTCCGGTAACTTATGGGCCATAGAGCAACTGGAGATAGTAGATATAGAAATATGTCTTTTGAGCCAAATTTGCCCAAGTAAAATGTTAGAGGTTAAAGAGATACAGGGTGTTGAAAGTGAAAATTAATTTTCGAAAAATGATGATAATTTTGAAACGGTTTAAGATATCGAATTCAAAATCGGTATAACTAGGTTTTCGAGAGTGAGAAATTCGAATTTGGTGTTAATTTCAAGATACTCCCTAGAGGGCGCTTGCTACGTGCTTCATGTTGAACTAATTCATCCATATTTTTTTTTAACCGTGCAGTTACTAGTATTTATACTTTAAACTATAAAAGAACCTACCTTTTTACGTAAAAAAGGTACTCTTGGTCGATCTCCATATCTCAAGCCGTTACCCAGATTTTAGCGTCTGAATGTTCCATTGCACATTCTGTTGATTGCTGAGAAATATTTAATTCACAAACTGTGCCTTGCATTTTGACAAAATTTGTTGCAGTAAAAACTGTCATTATTTTCTACTTTTTCCCGTCAAAGGTACGTAAATAAAAAGTTTTTGCAATATCGAAGTACTGTAATATTTTCAAATAAAAATGCCCAGGCTTAGTAAGTTTTCTAACCGTGATTTACGTGATATGGTCTGCGTTTATGCACAAGAGAATTATAATAGTCGTGCTGCACTTAGAAGGTATGTAGAACTGTACCCAACCAGAATCATTCCAGACCGAAAAATATTTCAAAGAATATTCAATCAGTTAGGTGAAACAGGTTTGTTTTATGTCAAAAATCCTGGTGGACGACCGAAAACTATAACGGTCGAACAAGAAGAAGAGATCTTGGTTCGTATCGCGGAAAATCCTGAATTAAGCACTAGGCGTTTGGAAGCTTCTACAGGAATAGGTAAATCGACCGTCTCAGAAGTCATCAATGCAGAAAATTTCAGATCAGAATTCTGTCAAAATCTACTAAATAAGAATAACGAAGATCCCATGTTCCTGAGAAAAATATTATTTACTGACGAGGCAACTTTTACAAGACGCGGAATTTTTAACTGGAAAAATAATCATCACTATGCTTTGGAAAATCCACGACTACCCAAAGAAAGACATTTTCAGCACGAGTTTTCGATAAATATTTGGTGCGGCATTATCGACAATTTCTTGATCGGCCCATATTAGCTTCCGCAGAGACTTAATGGAGAACAATATTTGCAGTTTTTAGGAAACGATTTACTTTACCTTCTGGATAATATACCTCTGAACATAAGACACAATATGTGGTACATGCAAGATGGTGCCCCAGCACACTTTGCAGTTCCTGTTCAAAATCATTTAAATCAGCGTTTTCCACATCGGTGGATTCGTCGCGGAAGCGAATTTCCTTGGCCACCGCGTAGCCCAGATATTAACCCGTTAGATTTTTATCTGTGGGGTAACATGAAGGATTTGGTATATGGTGATGAATCCAATACACGGGAAGAACTTGAACAAAAAATTCAAGAAGCCGCCATTGTTATAGGAGATAATCAAAATATTTTCCTGAATGTGAGACGTCATTTATTAAAAAGCTTAAGAAAATGTATTGAAGTAAACGGTGGACACTTTCAACATTTACTAAAGTGAATTAAAACAAATTTTTAATAGTTTCCAATATTTTCATTTTGTTTTTTTTTCTGCCTTTTTATCATCAAGTCCTAGAATCTGGGTAACGGCTTGAGATATCGAGATCGACCAAGAGTACCTTTTTTACGTAAAAAGGTAGGTTCTTTTATAGTTTAAAGTACAAATACTAGTAACTGCACGGTTAAAAAAAATATGAATGAATTAGTTCAACATGAAGCACGTAGCAAGCGCCCTCTAGGGAGTATCTTGAAATTAACACCAAATTCGAATTTCTCACTCTCGAAAACCTAGTTATACTGATTTTGAATTCGATATCTTAAACCGTTTCAAAATTATCATCATTTTTCGAAAATTAATTTTCACTTTCAACACCCTGTACCTCTTTAACCTCTAACATTTTACTTGGGCAAATTTGGCTCAAAAAACATATTTTTATATCTACTATCTCCAGTTGCTCTATGGCCCATAAGTTACCGGACACCCTGTATACACCGTCTAAATTTATAAGCAAACTTCTTTGACTGGTAAAGAAATATTGATAAAATCAACTTTTGTTTTTGAAAGAATATTATTTTTTCTTAGAACAGCAACATAATAACAATAAATTTTTTACATCCCTCCTGAACCAACCACACTAATTCAATTTTTACTCGAATATTGCCGCAAGTGTTTATCGATGTTTCGCCCTTGTTTTTGTTGGAAGTTTTTTGTAATGCATATTTTATGGCCATATTATTTTTTATTTAGTATGTTTATCAGCGACTTATTTCACTTCAGTTAATTTAATTATACCGAGTGTCCGGAAAAAGGAGGTCAATCAGTTAACCATATATTTCTCGAGCAAAAATAATATAACTTTTATAATGCCAGTTTTTATTTTTGACCCTTATCTTCAAGGTTTGAAATTAAAAATTGATTTTCTAAAATAATTCGAGTATTTAATAAGATATAAATTAAAGAAGTTATATCTTCTAAGAAAAACAAAACAAACAACAAATCAAATGGTCCAGTACCAGCTGCCCCCCTCCTATTTTTTAATACGTGCGCTACTGACTTTCCAACTATATTTTTTCAGGTTTTCATTTATTTTTGAATATTTTTGTCTCTTATAAAATTTAGATAAAATGATGCGTTTTGGAGATAATTTGAGAGTTCCTAACTGATGATAACGCAGCTTACAACTTTCAAATACTAAATCAATTCAGCCGTTGTGGCATTACCATGGATACAAGATCTAATTAAGTAAAACTTTGCAATAGGTGACAATACCGAAAGCACCAAAAATAATGTAAGGACAGTGGCGTCCAAATACCGTGCGAGCAAAAATTATTTGCATCAAAGGATGGCTTGGATTAAAAAACGTAGGGCTTGGATTATGATATGGAGACGATATATCTAACCAAATCTAGGTTAAAATTTTGTCAAATTCATATTATGACATGATATGCCAAACTAATGAATAATAAAATAAGTAGACAAATACAAATATATTTTTGTTGTTTACAAAATTAACAAAGTAAGAATATACACAAAAGAAAAAGAAAAATAATTACATAAATTGCTGAAATCGGCCACCGCCATGCTCCAAGCATAAATTCACAGTCAAAATGTCAGGTCTAGTAAATCATTTCTTTCCAATAAATTTTGAGTAAATCATTAAGAGTAATTCCTGCGTCTTTCAAAATCTGCGGCTTGTATTTTTTGGAATACTTGCACTTTATAAGGAAATAAATTTAGCTGCTTCTTAGAAATTGCCCTGCATGTTCCATAAGATCTTTCCACTTTTTGGGACAGGCGTCTCATACAATTTGTTGGCGTATTTTGCATTATTTCACGAACGTTTGCAACAAGTTATTCTGTTCTTACAGATGGTCTTCCTGCTCCTTTTTTGTATCGTATAGAACCTGTTTCCCTAAACACAGCCACGATTCTTTTCAGACAATGATAAAAATCCCCAGCAATAAAAGCAACGTTAGGAAAATATTCGTGAAAATCGTCCATGCACAAGCCCGGATTGTATTGCCACTCACCATTTACTCTAACCCCGTTTCGAAAATACGCTTCAACCATGAATGTTTTGGGCTGTTTCGGAAAGCCCATTGTGTGAATTGTTCAAGAAATTGGAAAAATTAGCGATGAATCAAATTACTTGTAACAACTGTCAAAGATGACGGAATAACTGATTGATTGTTTCAGGTAGTTACTGACACCCAACAGGTATTAAGGTCTAGGGCTAAAGCATTACGTCCTTAGATGCAAGGCCCTCTTTGATGCAAATAATTTTTGCTCGCACGGTAAAACCTATAGTACTAAACCAGTTATATGAAGTTATTTTATTGCCAGTTTTTAATTTCAAACTTTGATACCCTGTATATCGATTGTGAGGTCAAAAATGATAAATTTTGGTGTAATAGTCCCTCAGGCACGGATCTTCAAAAAAGTGTAATACGATTTTGATATAAAATTCATAATTAAGGGTAGAAGCTCGGAGATCCAGTATTTGCCTCCCCTGTATAACTGAACTCAAAGGCGATCGTCAACAGCGGCAACCGATCGCACTAGTGAAAGGACGTCTCGTTAGCTTGCAGAGAGCGGCATAAAAAGGGAATATAACCCACTATTTATTTTTAAATTTATTTACCTGATAAGCAAGAAAAAAAATTATTTCTTAAATTTCTTAAATAATTTCTTTATTGTAAATGTTGTTGGAACACGACTGTTCACCATTTTTTCTTTGCAAAACCATAGCCTATAGAATAAATTTTATTTGTAACATTTTATACTATTTCTGGAGTTATTTGTCGGATTTCGTTTGTTATTCGTTACCTAAGTTTCTCTAAATTTTCTAGTTTCGTCACGTAAAGTTTACTTTTAAGGTGGCTCCAATGAAAATAATCGAGGGGTTAGGGTCTAGCGAGTAAAAGTATAACAATAGTGGGTTATATTCCATTTTTTTATGCTTTTTTCCCCAAATCTATCACAACACATGGATTTGCATTTTTAACAAGTAAAGTTATCCCTGGATGAAGAATAAAATTTACGAAAATGCAAAAAAAATTTGAAATAGAAAAATATATCTGTGTTTTCGAGCTGACATAGTATTCTTTGTAAGCGAATGCATTCCAGTTAAAAATGCATGGCAATTATTTTGTTTTAATATTGGTGCAATTTGACAGAATAAAAAATCGGTTGATTTTGATACAGTTCTATAAGTGCCTTTGATCAATATAAGTCGTCTTCAAAATCAAAAAGCAGCAGAAAAACGCAGCTAAAACCACATATGGATAAATCTCAAAACTGACTGTTATTTTTTTGTCTAATGAGCGAAGTTATATTTATAAATCAATTCCGCCAACAGAAATTTCTAGGGAATTTTGACAAAATCACAGGGGGGTGTTCAAATAATTAAATCTTGTTCGATTTCAAGGGTAAAAAACGCTGCAACTTTCACTCAGGCTGAAATGTACCCCCCCCCCCCTATTTCCATGGCTTCGCTCTAAAGGATAAAAACATCTTTCAACGATAGCAAAATAAAAAAATAGTTTACGATGAGACCGCAGTATCAATCCATGTACAAAATTATTATCACCATTCATAGAAATCTGTAAAGTAAAGTTAGCTGTAAACCTGTACATAAAAAAATGAATTCTGTCATTTTATTTATTGTCTAAAATTTTACTTAAGCATAATTAGAATTATAAATAATGATAGTTCTTTTAGCATCGCATTAACCACATTTTAAGCTTGTAAGGAGGCTCTGAATCGTTTATTTGCATAATGGCTTGCAAAAATATGGCGTTAATTTTATTTACAATTGAAATATCTAACTTAAAGTGTGATAGATTAAAATTTATGGTGTTATTCATTGCTAAAACACAGGAATACAATTGACGTGCGTTAAACTTACCAATGGAAAACGCTATGAACAACCCTAACAACAATTAAGCGGCAAGCGGTACACCTGCGCATATTTCGCGTTCAATGCTGCGTTGCCATATTATAATTTACGTTCGCGGCGTAGTACAAAGTCGCCAAAATGTTATGTGTTTTTAAATACAAACAGCTTAATTAGTTCTTAGTGAGCGCAAGGTTTGGGAACCTATTGTACCGTAATTAAAATGGAAAAACTAATAATATTAAATTTATAATAGCAAATAATGTTTTTGATAAATGAAATTTTGTTATTGGAAATAAGAGAGTTAAATAATCTGATGCGTGCGCTTGCTACGGCTCACAACTGAACTGGGAATTTTTATGTAGAAACCAGTATCAGCTGTTAATGTCACAAATGTGGGTGTCAACTGTCGAAACGCTTTGTTTTTAAAAAAAGTTGACTTTACTTTTCCTGTTCTGTGAGGAATTTAATAACAACGCGAAACTCCCCGGTAAACCAAAGCTGACGGTAAAAGTTCGGCCGCCTTCCGGCACTGACGGGAAATCGACGGCTCTTGTTGCCGATTACTGGCCGCTTCTGGCTATCGCGTTACCTTCCATGTGTCGAACTACCACGGCTAATAGTCTGCCACCCGACGGTGGTAGTAGCGCAGCACATGAGAAACGGACCTTATCTTTCGAATCGGACACGGTTAGAAGATATCTCGCCGGTTGTGACAAAAGAGTCGACGTGCCGTGTACCACCCGCGCGCGGGTAGCTGACTACTACGTTCCTCGTTTTACTTGTTTGGCCACGGCTAATCGCAAGCCAACCGCGTATTTTTGAAATTCGCGCCGTTCTGCTTCTGCGAAAGAACTGACACTTGACAGGTGAATGACGGTAGATAGAACATTAAAATTATTTTTCCACGAGCACGAGGCGTTCCTTTATTATTATAAAAGCTACATTTCTCAAGAAGATTCAGTGCCTGTAGGCAGAATACAGGATTCATCATTAGACGAACTTACTGATTTCCAAGATAAAAGGACACCCCTCAGACAGATGATTCAGTACCAGGGAACAAAACTATAAATGAGTTTAAGTTTCATACCTATATAATTTTATTGTAAATTTTTTTATACCTGTTACTCTCATAATATGTAAAGTTAAAAGTGTTAAAACAAAAAAAAATAGTGCATGCTTGGCTATTCTTTGTATGCAGTATTTTATAGTATATAAACTTAACCAAACCAAATGGTTTTTAGGTGCTGTACGAAGAAATCCAATAACGTCCAATGCAACAAATTCAGATATTGTTCTGACTATTAGAAACTGGATAAAAATGCTTCCGACAGGGAAGGCGGGCGGATGAGTCGCAAAAAAAAATAATAAAAAGTTATGTGTAAATGAATCAGAATAACGTCTTATATTTGCAGGGTTTGTTAAACAATAAAACTGTTGTTTTCTACTTTACGGTGAGTTTTAATGGTAAGACTTCCCTCTAACCATGCGCGGTCCCTCGCTGGTATTTAAATGAATTGCCAGCGACCGTACGCGGTCTCGTCGAGATGCCGCGCGCTAACATCTGTTCAGCCCGCGGCTCAGTGGTAAAAAGTAGCGTATGTACCGTACAACCAGGTCCGTTATGTAGCTATTGAGCCGCCCGGCGGCCGAGCGGTCATGCCCTACCTCCACGCCGCCGATATTGTAACTGGCGGCCCGACACCGACGTTTCGGCAATGCGCCTTCTGTCCACCTCCGGAGCTTTCATGTCGTGTTTACTGGGTCGATACTCGACGCTGTCAAAAGAATTAGTGCAGTGGCTTATCTAGGGGGGAGGTTAGAGGATTATAACCGTTATCAGTGGAGTACATATGGGGGGGGGGGCAGTTTGTTTGAGGATTCAAACCCCCCTTCCCGCCACCATGGGTTGAACATGAACAATGATTTCACAAAACGAGCAGCAGAAAAGACAAAAGTTGGAAAATTATATATTTATTATGAACATAAGATATTATTAAAATTAGATTGTCCAATGTTCAATGTCCAATGTCCAATGTCCGATTAAAATACTATCAACGATAGTATTTTAAACTAGAAAATATAGCAGGAAACTACAATAGATTTTATGGAGGTGCCATTGTGCAGATACAAATCAGTTTTTGGTTTTAATTGTTTAATATGGTAAGTAACAATCCAAACCCTTCTTCCTAAATTCAAAACGTAGGTATAAAATTAAAAAACTTCTTTGTTTTTAAAAATATGTCAATTTTAACGGTTAATGCCGAATTTTTTTAAATGGCATTTTGCATTACGTACTTTTAGAACAAAAACTATCCATCGGAGATTCTGGATATTTTTGTGACAAAAAACACCGACCTTTTATCCCAACCCGTTGCTCTTTACGATTTGACATCTGATCATCTTCCAATCGTAATAGAGTACGGCAACCCCCAAGACAAAGGACAGGGGTTTATTTCAATTACGTCTACCAATTGGCCCGTGTTTAGGCGTCTGTTAGAATCAAAGGAACCATTGCCTCCAATTCAGACAGATGCGGATACAGATGCGGCGGTGATTCATATTACCGATGCCATCAATACTGCTGTAGCCAAACCCTCCTCCACAAAAATATCCAGATTCTCTAAGTACGGAGTCATATCAAATAATATCAAAGAGCAAATTAGAATCAAAAATAGACTTATGAACCGGGCGTATCGCACTGGTGATCCGCGTATTAAGGCAGAGGCGAACAGAGCTGTTCAACTCATACGTAATCTCCTCAAAGTTTAAGAGTCCTCTTTATGGGAAAATAGAGTAGCTTATCTTAATATCGAAGACAATTGCATATTTAAAATGACCAAATCGCTAACAAGGGGCTGTAAAAAGCCAATGTAATTTATAAGAAATACTACAACCAACCAGATCCTAGGGAAAAAGTCGAAATGTTCGCGGATAGTCTCTATAAACAGTTCAATGAAAACCCGACATCTGATCCAGTAAGGGACGCTCAGATCTCCAGAACGATACATATTTATTTTAAGTCTATAGAGCACCCCATTCAAAATATCCGGAATATTAATATGGATGAAGTGAAAAAGTTATTAAATCCATTAAACCAAAAAAGGCTCCGGGATTCGACGGTATAAAAAATAAAGCACTAAAGAACTTGCCTGATAACGTAATTACGGACTTAGCAAACATAGTCCAAGCTTTTATCGTAGTAGGACATTTCCCCCAAGTGTGGAAAAAAGCTAAAGTGGTTCTGATTCCAAAGTCTGGGCAGGATCAATCTTTAGTTACCAGCTATAGGCCCATCAGCCTATTGTCGTGTCTTGGCGAGGTTGTTGAGAAACTTATTCTTTATCGGATTAATGATTTTGTATTTAACAACAACATTTTACCACCAGAGCAGTTCGGCTTTCGATCCTCTCATTGCACGGTAAGGCAAACCACTAGACTAGCTTCTAATATACGAAATGGTTTTAATAAACGTTTCAGTACAGGCGCGGTCTTCTTCGACGTCAGCAAGGCATTTGATAAGGTCTGGTCTGGCACAACGGACTCATTCTAAAGTTAATAAGGGCAGGCATGTCAAACTATTTAATAAAGGTAATTCATTCATACCTGACAGACAGGATTTTCGCGGTATCGTCAGAAAATGCGATATAGACGGTGCGACATGTCAGAGCAGAAGTTCCGCAGGGTTCCCCTCTTGCGCCGACTCTGTACAATATCTATACTAGCGATATTCCTAAATTTGGTCAAACTCAACTATATCTGTTTGCTGATGATACCGCCATGACCGCCACCGCAAAACAGCCCAGGTTGGTCGTCTCAAAGCTACAACGTCATATAAAGCTTATCGAGGCGTGGTTAGATAAGTGGAAAATTCGCCTTAATGATGCTAAAACACAAGCCATATATTTTTCAAGGTCCACATGTAAATTTCCACTAACCAGATTGCAAGTCAAAAACTCCAGAATAAACTGGTGCGAAAAAGTAAAATACCTGGGTCTGAGCTTTGACAAACGGCTGGCTTGGACTGATAACGCTAACCAACGCTTGAGAAAAGCAAATGGTCAACTCAGCGCCATCTACTCACTTATCAACTGTAGAAGTAGACTAGACTTACGCACAAAGACTTTACTTTACAAGACAATTGTCAGACCCGTACTTACTTATGGTATGGCCTCCTGGTGCACAGTAAATAAGTCAACGATGAAAAAAATTCAAATTTTTCAAAATAAAGTTTTAAGAATTATAACAAATGCTCCACGATTTACGATGGTTCATACGTAGCACAATGACTTACAGATACCAACAATCACGAAACATATAGACAAACTTATTATCAACTATTACAAACGTACAGACGTATCCATGAACCCATTCATAACGCAATCACACATACACTCCAACCCACAAAAACCGTACAGACTACCGAGAGACTGGCTCATTCCAGCCACGGCCGCTCAATAAATAAGAAGTAATTACTTTCCCGATACCCTCTGCCCACTACCTCAACTAAAATGAAATAGTTATTCAGCAGTCAACCACGACATTTAAGGTCCGCCGAAAGGCAATACTGTACCTATATAAATATAAATTATAGTCTGTGACTAATTTAATAAACGAATATGATCCAAAAAAAAAACTATCCATAATGTATAAAAATTTAGATAATATTATTTGCAGTATTTCCTACAATAAGCTTTATTATAAAAATTTCGTTTTCCACTTTTTTGTAAAATTAAATTAATAATTAAACAATTTTTTTAAATCATGTTTTTTTTTAATTTTAAGGTTTTTCTTGAAAATTTGATTGTATAAACATTGTCATTTTTTGACTTCTTCAAAAAAAATTTCAAAGTATTCATAGTTGATTTAAAGCACAGTTTGTGTATTAAATACTCACAAAGGAACAATTTTCAAAAATTTATTGTGAAATTTCCCGTTCTTAACTCCCCTGAGGTGCCGTTCAGATCAGATGCACATCTGCTACTTTACGTAAATAGGTTGCAGAAATTGAAATAGTTCAGTAAGCGCAGAGGGCAAAAATGGTGTTCATTGCGCATCCATAAACCTTTAAAATCAAAAAAGAACATCAGTTCAGCGGATCTCCTTCATTGTAAGTAATATAAAAAAATTTCCACTTCAACGATAACATCGTTAATTAATATAACATAAGAAGATATTTGTGCACTAAAACCCACAAAGGAGCAATACATTTCCGGTTAAAGACTCCTCTTTGTCCTATCGATTTTTACGCAAGAAGTGTGAGAGGTAAAACGGCCAAGAATTTTCCCATTAAATGCAACATAGAAAAGGCCGACATAAACAAAGCTGTTTTCACGAAACGCCCTGGGATCCGCTGTTAAATCTGATTTAGTAATTTTTATTAATTTAAAGGCAGACATCTTAAATAGCTAGCCTTTTCTTAACAGGTTAAATTAGTTGGGCAAAGACCTTTTTGGAAAATTAAACAAGGGACGTATTTTAAAATCGCGAGATGTCTGCATAAACCGGAAATCATCACACTATTCACAGTTTGTGTTTAGCACCTATACCGGGTGTTTCTCAAAAGACGTTCACCCCTATAACTTTTTTATATTTATAGATATTAAAATGAAATTTTGAGATTATGCATAAGAGATGAGTCCGCATTTAGTGGCGTAATTTTCAATTTGTTAGCACTTCCGGTTTGACCGGAAGTGACCTTGACTTTGGTATTTTAAATGGGACATCTTGTATATTTTTACTTATTGGGATTCAGCATAACATTCTAAGTAAAATGACACCTCACTTGTGTTATAACATTTTTATGTTTATATTTTATTTTCAATCTAGAGTGCTACAAGTTAATTAAATCTGTTAATTTATAGTCAAATAGTACATGAAAATTAAAATTATGTCATAATAATTGACTTTCTAAGTTTCACAAGCGTTTAAAAAATGAAATTATATTTTCTTGACTTTTACTCCATTTTTCCAAATGGAACGATGGTGGTTCACTAGGATATTAAAAACGAGCAATTTTTTTGCAACAATTGGATACCATACACTCCTATGCTATTTTAAAATTGACACTGAAAAATTTGCCTTAGATAAATCCCAATCGCAAATTTAAAAGCGTTATGCATTATTGTAACCCTCTATTTTCTTAAGAAATATAAAGGCGGTTTTGAAAAGCAATGTGGCTTTAATTTAAAGTTGTAATGTCATTCGTTTATAAAACATACAATACATACAATCTTGCGGCTTCAGAAGAGTTTTTCTGGTCACTCGAAAAATTAGGAGCATATCAATTTGTTAATTTCTAGTAAAATTAACCATGTTATCTGATTTACAATGTGAGTTTCATAAACGAATGACATTACAATTTTAATTTAAAAACATATTGGCTTTTAAAACCATTCCATTGTTTTTCAAAGCCGCCTTTATATTTCTTTAGAAAAAACAGGGCGGCAATAATGCATAACGCATAAATTTGCGATTAGGATCTAAGGCAAATTTTTTCGTGTCAATTTTAAAATAGCAATGCAAGCATAGAAAAGGCCGACATAAACAAAGCTGTTTTCACGAAACGCCCTGGGATCCGCTGTTAAATCTGATTTAGTAATTTTTATTAATTTAAAGGCAGACATCTTAAATAGCTATCCTTTTCTTAACAGGTTAAATTAGTTGGGCAAAGACCTTTTTGGAAAATTAAACAAGGGACGTATTTTAAAATCGCGAGATGTCTGCATAAACCGGAATTCATCACACTATTCACAGTTTGTGTTCAGCACATATACCGGGTGTTTCTCAAAAGACGTTCACCCCTATAACTTTTTTATATTTATAGATATTAAAATGAAATTTTGAGATTATGCATAAGAGATGAGTCCGCATTTAGTGGCGTAATTTTCAATTTGTTAGCACTTGACTTTGGTATTTTAAATGGGACATCTTGTATATTTTTACTTATTGGGATTCAGCATAACATTCTAAGTAAAATGACACCTCACTTGTTGTGTTATAACATTTTTATGTTTATATTTTATTTTCAATCTAGAGTGCTACAAGTTAATTAAATCTGTTTATTTATAGTCAAGTAGTACATGAAAATTAAAATTATGTCATAATAATTGACTTTCTAAGTTTCACAAGCGTTTAAAAATGAAATTATATTTTCTTGACGTTTACTCCATTTTTCCAAATGGAACGATGGTGGTTCACTAGGATATTAAAAAGAGCACTCCTATTTTTTTTTAAAATTGACACTGAAAAATTTGCCTTAGGTAAATCCCAATCGCAAATTTAAAAGCGTTATGCATTATTGTAGCCCTCTATTTTCTTAAGAAATATAAAGGCGGTTTTGAAAAGCAATGTGGCTTTAATTTAAAGTTGTAATGTCATTCGTTTATAAAACATACAATACATACAATCTTGCGGCTTCAGAAGAGTTTTTCTGGTCACTCGAAAAATTAGGACCATATCAATTTGTTAATTTCTAGTAAAATTAACCATGTTATCTGATTTACAATGTGAGTTTCATAAACGAATGACATTACAATTTTAATTTAAAACCATATTGGCTTTTAAAACCATTCCATTGTTTTTCAAAGCCGCCTTTATATTTCTTTAGAAAAAACAGGGCGGCAATAATGCATAACGCATAAATTTGCGATTAGGATCTAAGGCAAATTTTTTCGTGTCAATTTTAAAATAGCAATGGAGTGTATGGTATAAAATTTTTGGGAAAAAAATGCTCGTTTTAAATATCCTAGTGAACTATACTTAATACAAAGTCAGTTGAGATAACGTAAATATTGGGGGTACGATCAATTTACTGCATCACACACTGAAACTACAATACAAATATAACAAAATTTGTATTGATCGCTTCCTATACAGATGTTCGAAGATAGTCAACGTGGATTTGACAAATCTGTCATCAATTTTTTTTTAGTTTTTTTGTATGTCTCAACTAAGATGGTATACACTTTACCATCGTTCCATTTGGAAAAATTGAGTAAACGTCAAGAAAACAAAATTTCATTTTTTAAACGCTTGTGAAACTTAGAAAGTCAATTATTATGATATAATTTTAATTTTTAGGTATATAGATACTACTTGACTATAAATTAACAGATTAAATTAATTCGTAGCACTCTAGATTGAAAATAAAAAATAAACATACAAATGTTATAACATGTCAAAAAATGACAACTGTCGTTTTACTCAGAATGTTAGGCTGAATTCCAATAAGTAAAAATATACAAGATGTCCCATTTAAAATACCAAAGTCATGGTCACTTCCGGTCAAACCGGAAGTGCTAACAAATTGAAAATTAGTCAAATAAAAGCAGACTCATCTCTTATGCATAATCTCAAAATTTCATTTTAATATCTATAAATACAAAAAAGTAATAGGGGTGAACTTCTTTTGAGAATCACCTGGTAGGTTACTATTCGTTGTTGTTGGTCTTTTCGGATTTTTTCCTCTTCATTCGCTGCCAGGGCCATTCCCGAGGGGCCCTACGGTTTAACGTGGGTTCCGAACCCTTGGTTTCGCGCTTTCTATGACCTACCAATTGGGGAGTGTGTTCATTCCCCCGTACCCCACGATATATCCGATCTCATCCGGCCTGGTTACCGGCGTGAATAGGGTGGGTTTGGAGGATGATACACTTTTCACTCACGTTCGTTAACCACAAAGCCACCGATGCCGTTGTTACTATTCGTCTTTAAATATTGTAAGGTTATGTTTGGTATTCTGTCAAACCGCTGCTTCCTTTTTGCCATTAAGCGACGAATTTTTTAGAAAGACAAGTGTTGTATGTACGATGTACATTTCTTATAAAACGTGTATTTTATACATTTTTTTTTATTTTGGTATCTACGTTATTCAAACTATTGCCAACCTATAACCAATTTCGCGTTGTTTTTTTTAGTTTATTATATCATTAACTAACATTTACTAAAATCAATATCGTCTGCACATTAACAGGTAATATCTGATACAAAAATATTATATAGTAAAAGAACAGTGACATAAGAATGTTAAAAAAATCTCACCCGATATTTTTTGCTAAACATTTTCCCTAAAATAATTTTTGAAATTCCTTGATATTTATTTAATATGTCAATATTTACCTATAGCATATGCAGTCGATATTGATTTTATTTAAATTTTGTGTAAAAGATAGAAAAAAATGAATCTACGGGAAATATAGGATATAATAGGTTTGAAAGCACGTTGATCCTCCGACCTAAAATGCTTCAAAAACGTTAAAAATAAAGACAGTTTTTTCCATTCAAAATTATTATTTTTTTATGAAGTTTTAGCATTATCCGTATTGTGCAAAATTATAAAAAAGCCATGGAAAAACAAATTATTATTGACTTCAGCAAGCCGGTCGCCATATTCAAAAAAAAATTATTTATAGATTGTCAAAAATAATAGCAGCAAAAAAAAAAGGAATTATAAAGAAGTCGAAATTATGGAAAATTGCAGAAAATAATTTGAATGAATTTTATTCGTCACAAACAAATCCTCACTGGATGCGAGAAGCGGGTCACCAAAACAGGTGGAGTGTAATCTTGTGGTGCGGAGTTTTATGACACAGAATTATCGTACCATTTATTTTTAATGACCATCTAAATGGGGAGTCTTACTTAAACTTTTTACAACATGATTTGCCTATCCTTTTACAAGACGTTCTCATTTACCTAAGAACATCCCTGTGGTATCAACCTGATGGATGCCCAGCACAGTTTTCGCAAACTGCCCGTGATTTTTTACATGTTAAATACCCGAATCGCTGGGTTGGAAGGAGTAGTTTATTTCCACGACCACCAAGATCCCCGTGTTTAACTCTGTTAAATTTTTACTTCTGGGGACGAATTAAAAGATGCTGTTTATAATACGCGACCAACCATACGAGAAGTTAAAATTATTTCAAGTTCTGGAAAAAGAATTAATAGTTGTATTTTGCAAAATGGAAGTCATTTTTAACATTTCTAAAGTCTTTCGATTGTGTCGTTAAAAAGTTTCTCATGATTATTTTAATGATGTTGTTATTGCCCGTTGGCCTTTAAACACGCTAAAAATTTTGTCCTTGATTATATAATACATTTTTTCCACTACTAACCTATAACATCGCCATTATTGACCGATTAATTAACGCCAGAAATCGTTTTTCTCTCCCTTCTCAGTTGCTATTGACGACGGTCAATAATAATGCATTGAAATCCATTATTGACCGATCTATTTAAAACCCGGTAACTTGATTTGTTAATTCCCCAATAAATAACATGAAAGGTGACGCCAAGCCAACTGACAAGAGAACAAATTATCTTGCCAATATGCCAAAGCAGGTAACTTGATTAAAATATATATTTATACCTACCTAATATTTTTTATAATTTATTAATACTGTACAAAATAAAAGTGTTAGTAGTGGAAAAAAAATTATATTAACCACGGTTTAGACAGCCTATAGCCCTCGCGCCCTAAATCCCTCGTCGCTCCGCTCCTCGTGATTTAAACTTGACGCTCGGGCAATAATGATGGCTGTCTAAACCTTGGTTAATAATATACTATTACTAATCTTACCTACATACCTATGGAACTATAAAAAACATAAAACAAAACTAAATCGATAAAAGTGTTAAAAATTATTGTTTTGGCAATAACTCTGAAACCAACAAAGATATCGAACTGCGGTCTTCACATTTTTTTTGGAAAATTAATCTACTTTCCGATTATGATGTCATAGTTATACCGAATGATTTGAATTTTCGGGATAAAATCAAAAAAACTGTTATTATTACAAATTGCGCCCCTAGCAATTTTATTAGAAACTATCGTGTACCGTTGGAAACGACAATAAAAAGAACTGACCTTTCTCTTTCAAACAAGCTTAAATTTAGTAAAATCGGATAAGTCATTTAGAAGTTACATCAGTTTTAATGATTACACTTTCAATAGCTTCCCCCACTCTTATCAAGGTCGGTACGCCAATAAGCCTTAAACTAAAATGATGTAGAATTGTCTAAGCTTTCTAAGGAAGTAACCAGAGATATACCACAATATAGGAATTTTCGGAAAAATTTAAAATTTTTAAAATTATTTTTTAATTGTCCCCCCTTGTGGCGAAATGCGGAACTTAAAAATAATTTCCAGAATTTTCGTATGACCACTTTAATCATAGTTTTTTTCCCTAAGTTTTAATGCTTGGTAGTTTTCGAGAAATGGCCGGTGGCCACCCTTAATGAAACACCCTGTATATATAGCATTGGCTACATTAGTATATTATATCACACTATTAATATGCAAGAAACAATTTATCAAACTCTGCAAACCGTTATAAAATCCGTGATGTCGTTTGAGAAAACAGACCAGTAATAATGGCGGTGTTAAAAAACAATGTCTAAAACTTTGTGATGAGCAATTTAAATAAGATTAGACAGATTTTTCTTTGACATTAGCAAAATGCCTTTCGATTCCGGGCATTGTGTAATTCCTGGTAAGATGGGGGGCACCAGTATGTTGTACATTTTAAGGGGGCAGCCCCCTAAACCTTCAGATAAAACACCATTGTATCGAGTCCAGCGCTAAAAGTTTCCATGAATAGGTATAGTTCCATTATATAAACTAAGGAGACTGGCTGTCTGTCTAAATATCGATTTCTAAATTCCGGATGTATTTTGTGGAAAACATACAAGAGAGCCGTATTTTTTAATTGTTTTAAAAGCAGGCAATATTCTTGCAAATTGTTTCGATAAGTATAGTTTCATTATACATACCAGAGGTAGGCAATCCTTTTTTTGGTATTTTTATCACCGGATCTGGATCGGAACAAATCTGGATCACTGAAACTGGTCTTGGATGATCCGTCGCTCCGTAAATCACAACTCAAATGCCTTTCAGTTCCGCTTCTTTTCGGCTCGACTTAGAATTCGCGCATAAAGAATCTCACAATAAGCCCTACTATTAAGATTATTTAACACACAAAATATATACTGGATGGTGCCAAACGTTCTAAAGAGGTCTTGCTGGTGCACTGCCAAACCCGCCATTGAAAATCGCATGCAAGTTTGACTACCATCAATTACTGGCTCCCCTATTAATTTTACATAAAAGTGTTCTATTTAGGGTCCGTTACATTAGCCCCCCCCCCCTCCCGGTGCAAATAACTGCATCAATTTTTAGCACCATATATAGACCATACCTAGTAATACCTAGCACCCAAGTTACCATAGTGGTTGCGGAGTTATTAAGCACTTTTACCGGGGGAGGGGACAATGTAACGCTAGCCCACCCGGTGGCATCTAGACATTCCTCTATAGGATTCGGCACCCGTCTCTATTCTGATTGGATGACTTTAAACGTTCCGTCTAAAAGGTATATTGGCAACTGGTTTGTTCGTTGTTGCCCAGGGCATTTTTTTAAAATTTAATTAAAATTTTATAAAATAATATTAGTTGAAAATATTGAATAAAAAAAATGCTCTGGGTAACAACGAACAAACCGGTTGCCAATATACCTTTTAGACGGAACGTTTAAAATCATCCAATCAGAATAGAGACGGGTGCCGAATCCTATAGCGGAATGTCTAGATGCCTCCCGGTGCCCATAACTGCATAAAATTTTAGCAACATATAGACTATATGTAGCTAACACCATAGTCGTTACCCGGTAAAAGTGCTTAATAACTCCGTAACGACTATGGATCTATAACCTTGGGTGCTAGGTATGGTCTATCTATATGGTGCTAAAAATTGATGCAGTTATTTGCACCAGGGGGGGGGGGGGGCTAATGTAACGGACCCTTATATTTATATATTATTTTTTTGAACGTCCTTGTATGATGGACTCTACAGACACTTATGTTGCAATAGTGGGCCAGAAGGAAATTATATCGCTATCGCTATTTTAAAAAGTTACTGAGTGCATGCCACACTCCAGTTCTCCTTAGCAGCAACGTTGTCGATGCCATTCTTAAATTAGGTTAATAACTCCGGAACGACTATGGAGCAAGCTCTATAATTTGGGTGCTAGGTATGGTCTATATGGTGCTAAAATTTTACGCAGTTATGGGCACCGAGGAGGCTAGCGTTACATTAGCCCCTCCTCCCCGGTAAAAGTGCTTAATAACTCCGTAACGACTATGGTGCTAGCTCTATAATTTGTGTGCTAGGTAGTGCTAGATATAGTCTATATGATGCTAAAATTTTACGCAGTTATGGGCACAAAATAATGTCAAAATTTAAAAAAAGTCGTTTGGTGAAAGGTCGGTACACTTAACTGGTCCGATTTGATTTATTTCTATTGTGCATCCATCGACAACGTTTTGGACATGTATATCCTTTACTTCGCGTGCATTGTACACAAGACAAACGTCCATTTAAAATCAAGTATATTTATTCTCAGAAGCAACTTCTTCTACTGCAAATCCAATTTAATTTAATAAAAGTGACAATTTTTTTTTCAGATCCAATAATTAAGCTGGTGTCAAAATAAGCCCGCCCAAACTATTACATTTTAAAAGTATGGAATCCTTGTTTGTACAAATCGGTGTTCATTTCCTGATGTACTCCAATATCTATAATTTTAAACATTTGGTTCATTGTTTAATGTGAAAGTACATTCTTCGGAAAACAAACATTGCGGGATCATTCCCCATCGTTATTTACACTTTTCATAACTTCAAAACAAAATTTTGCTTAACGTATTTCATCCCCTTTAATTCATCATATTTATTCGGATAATATTTATACTTATGTAATTTGTGCAGTACATGGAGTGATGCTTTCCTACAGTTTTGCCATTCATATTCATTCATATTATGACATGATATGCTAAACTAATGAGTAATAAAATAAGTATCAGACAAATACAAATTTATTTTTGTTGTTTACAAAACTAACAAAGTAAGAATACACAGAAAGAAAAAGAAAAATAATTACATAAATTGCTGAATTTGGCCACCGCGATGTTCCAAGCATAAATTCACACGTCTCATCATATTTTCGAAAGTGTTGACCAGTATCTATGGAGAAATGTTACCATATTCTTGGATAATCCTTTCTTGTAATTGTTCTAAATTTGCAACTGGTTCGTGAAAATCGTCTATGCACAAACCCGGATTGTATTGCCACTCACCATTTACTCTAACCCCGTTTCGAAAATACGCTTTAACCATGAATGTTTTGTGCTGTTCCGTAAAGCCCATTGTGTGAATTGTTCAATAAATTGGAAAAATTAGCGATGAATCAAATTACTTGTAACGACTGTCAAAGATGACGGATAAACTGATTGATTGTTAATTCAGGTAGTTACTGACACCCAACAGGTATTAAGCTTTACGGCTAAGCATTACGTCCTTAGACGCAAGGCCCTCTTTGATGCAAATAATTTTTACTCCCACGGTATTAAACACCATCTTAAGAACTTTTCAATCTCGGTGTTTCTTTATATGGCGTCATTTGCCTTAAGCTATTTAGGCCAATGACGTCATATAAATTTCTCAAGAGTCACGAATTAATAAAAGTAAAGTGGAAATTAAATGAGCTTTGACTTTAGCTCAAAACGTTTTAATATACGCACCAAGGCCTTTTGAGATTACAGGGAGAGTGAGTGAAACAGAATACTTAACTTCGGGCTGTCTTCGGCCACAGCAGTCTATTACTCTGCTAGTAAAGATACAAATCAATTGTATAGCCGAGAAGCAAACCAAAATTGCAATTGATTTTTGATATTTTAACGTCATGATTTGAAAAACAAAACTAACCTGAAAATATACCGATGTCAGTATCCTCTCCAAAAACTAACTTTAAAATTTTGAAGAAGTAGTCCATACTCAAAGTGGAGTTAAATGATATAGAAAAAAAAAGCACAAAGTCTTTCTACACAATTTTTTATGAGAATAACTAGGCGAACCTAGAATAATTCAGTTCAACATATTTCGAGTGTTGAAACACTCATCATCAGGAAAACAAAGTAAAAGGTACAATGCTGATGTTCTTAGCAATAGAAAAAATAATAGTGGGATTGAGCCGTATATAATGGAACTTTCAATGGTGTACAAGAGGTGTAAAAATAATTGAATAGTCAAAGGACCGACAAGCAAGACTTTAGCATACTGGAAAGTCAAGGGTTAGTGCAAAGGCCCTGTCTTGGGCATAAAAATTAAGAGAGCAAAAGAAAAATTAGGGAGTTTTAACAGACTTTGTGAAAATCATTTATTAAGTAGTGAAAAATCTGAAGTTTTATTCAGCTTTGTCAGAGACATGTAAAAGTACTGAAATAAGATGGATAGAAAAAGAGAAAAATTGTTTTTCATAAAAGTCAAAGCATCATTTAGCTTGAAGTAAACAGACTTTCACAAAGTCTGTTAAAACTTCTTAATTTTTCTTTTGCTCTCTTCATTTTTCTGCCCAAGACAGGGCCTTCGCACCAACCCTTAACTTTCCAGTATGCTAAAGTCTTGATTGTCGGTCTTTTGACTATTCAATTTTTACACCTCTTGTAGTACACCATTGACAGCTCCATTACGGCTCAATCCCACTATTATTTTCTCTATTGCTAACAACATCAGCATTGTACCATTCACTTTGTTTTCCTGATGATGAGTGTTTCTACACTTAAAACATGTCGAATTGAATTATTCTAGGTTCGCCAAGTTATGCCAATAAAAAATTGTGGAGAAAGACTTTGTGCTTTTCTTTTTCTATAACTTTAAAATATTAAAATAAATGTCAACGTCTTGAAATGATTTGACACACAAAACTAATCTCAATTTATTTAGTTAAACCCCCGGGCCGTCGACGTGGAGGTCACCACTTGACCGGGCTGACCCCTCAAAGACACCCCCCTCCTGAATCCATCAAGGTCCCGAAATAGTGTGGCTAGAAATCTTGTTGTCACTTTTAAATCGAGGCTATGATAAGTAGATTGGATGTCAACCTATATACCGTGCGAGCAAAAATTATTTGCATCAAAGAGGGCCTTGCATCTAAGGACGTAATGCTTAGCCGTAGAGCTTAATACCTGTTGGGTGTCAGTAACTACCTGAATTAACAATCAATCAGTTATTCCGTCATCTTTGACAGTCGTTACAAGTAATTTGATTCATCGCTATTTTTTCCAATTTCTTGAACAATTCACACAATGGGCTTTACGGAACAGGACAAAACATTCATGGTTCAAGCGTATTTCGAAACGAGGTTAGAGTAAATGGTGAGTGTCAATACAATCCGGGTTTGTGCATGGACGATTTTCACGAACATTTTCTTAACGTTGCTTTTATTGCTGGGGATTTTTATCATTGCCTGAAAAGAACCGTGCATGGCTGTGTTTAGGGAAACAGGTTCTATATAACACAAAAAAAGGAGCAGGAAGACCCTCTGTAAGAACAGAAGAACTTGTTGCAAACGTTCGTGAAATAATGCAAAATATGCCAACAAATTGTATAAGACGCCTGTCCCAAGAAGTGGGAAGATCTTATGGAACATGCAGGACTATTCTTAAGAAGCAGCTAAATTTATTTCCTTATGAAGTGCAAGTATTCCAAGAAATACAAGCCGCAGATTTTGAAAGACGCAGGAATTACCTCAATGGTGTACCCAAAATTTATTGAAAAGAAATGATTTATTAGACCTGACATTTTTTTCGGATGAAACCTGGTTCCACCTTTCCGGTTATGTGAATTCTCAGAATACACGCATGTGGAGTAGTGAAAATCCCCATTTTTTTGTAGAGTCCACATTACACCCTTAAAAAATTGGTGTCTGGTTAGCTGTTTCCCGAAGAAGAATTGTTGGTCCTATTTTTTTTTATGACACAGTTACAGCACAGCGGTATAGAGACAATATTTTGAATCCATTTTTGGAGCAATTACTTGACGACGAACTACGTTTTGGATATTTTCAACAGGACGGTGCAACCGCCCATACAGCCGCCGAAACTATTAACTACTTACGCAATTTTTTCGACGACAGATTAATCAGTTTTCGATCAGACATTGAATTCCCACCTAGATCACCTTGTTTAACGGTTATGGATTACTTCGTATTTCCTCATTTAAAGAACACTATTTTAAAAACATTTAACACATTTAAGGTTGAATTCTCAACGTCATTCAATCTATTGCCAACCTATAACCTATTTCGCGATGATTTTTTGAATTTATTATTTTAATAACTAACATCTAAAGAAAATCAATATCGTCGGTACATTATTTAGGTAGTATCTGATATATTACAAAAACATCAATTTATTTCATTGCTAATTTTAGGAGAATTGTATAGTGAAAGAACAATGAGTGACAATGACATAATAATGTTAAAAAAAAATCATACCCGATATTTTTCGATATACAATTCTCCTAAAATAAGTTATGAAATTCCTTGATATTTATTAAATATGTCAATGTTTACCTATATAATACCAAGTCGATACTGATTTACTTTAAATTTTGTATAAAAGCTAGAAAATATAAATAAATCTACGCGAAATAGGTTATAAGTTGGCAAGCATGTTGATACTCCCACCTTAAACATTTCTCCAGAGATGCTGGTCAACACTTTTGAAAATATGATGAGACGTGTGAATTTATGCTTGGAGCATGGTTGGGGCCAATTTCAGCAATTTATGTAATTATTTTTCTTTTTCTTTCTGTATATTCTTACTTTGCTAATTTTGTAAACAACAAAAATAAATTTGTTTTTGCCTACTTCTTTTATTACTCATTAGTTTGGCATATCATGTCATAATATGAATTTGACAAAATTTTAACCTAGATTTGGTTAGATAGGTGTATCGTCCCCATATCTTTGTGATCTAAACCAAGCCCCACGTTTTTTAATCCAAGCCCTCTTTGATGCAAATAATTTTTGCTCGCACGGTATCAATATCCAAATTCCAAACGGAGTATTTATAAGAACTCCAAAAGAAATTTTAATTTTCAAAAAGTTACATTAACTTTGTTTCCATATTATTGTCATTTAAAAGTTAAACTGTATTATCTTTCATGAAGGTTAACTTTTTATTAACAATTACTTAAATGTATGCTTCTTTAATTGGTTTGATGCCAACGTTAAACCGTTGAATTGTCATTACATTAAGTTTGCCATATATAAATAATGTGTATAGTATGTATGTTGGGCCCATCAAATCGAGCACATTCCAAACATTTTGATATAGACCGTCCAAAAATGGCACGTTGCATTGGTTGTACGATGATTTTAAACAAATAATTAATTTAAATACCAGACAACTTAAAATGTCATCGATGACATTGGCATGGTAAGTAAATTAAAATTTAAGCTATCTGGAACACTTTGATTGGAAATAAAATAATTTCTGGCAACGTTATTAACGTCACAGTCTATGTAGTTAATTTTTTATAAAAATCTGCCGTGTTAACAATTTCATTCCCAAATATTGTTTCATTGTTTTTATACTCAGATGTCTTACTAAAATTACTTATTATTTTTGTCACTTATTTAACTAATCATTATTGCTGGTGATTGAAAATGTGACGTCATAAGGCCTATTAAATTTAAATTTAATTGTAAAATCTTACTATATGTGTTTGGGGTTAACTGCCAACATCTCTTTTAATTTTTTTCTAATCACTCACCTTGCATTTTTTATACGGGAATTAATGTCCAAATTTAAGTTTTGTTTTCCAACAAACACACATAAAATATTTTCCTAATTCGAGTCAAATAATTCACCAAAAAGTTTACAAAGTTGCGAAAAATACAAACACCCGCCGAGATTACGCGCGGGCGATGTTTCAGGGTGTCACCGATAGAGGTCGCAACACCTGCTCGCGAGAGTTTGTCCAAATCATGACTACCGCATAGCCCGGGCTGGACCAGGATGCTGAGTATACCAAACATCCCTGAGTCCCAACGCATGCGGCGTTTCCCAATCGATATTATCATGAAACGCCACTCGTAGACTTCTTTTGGACAGTGACGGACTGGGAACAGAAGATAGCTAATAGATTCTATGCCATGAAAAAGGAAGTTTTTTAAGAACGTTTTAGTATTGTAGTTGTTTTCAATATTTATTTGGCCGCGCTTTCAATATTTATTTGTACCGCGCGAGCAAAAATTATTTGCATCAAAGAGAGCCTTGCATGTAAAGACGTGATGCTTAATACCTGTTGGTTGGGTGTCAGTAAGTACCTGAACTAACAATCAATCAGTTATTCAGTCATCTTTAACAGTCGTTACAAGTAATTTGATTCATCGCTAATTTTTCCAATTTCTTGAACAATTCACACAATGCATGGGCTTTACGGAACAGCACAAAACATTTATGGTTGAAGCGTATTTTCGAAACGGGGTTAGAGTAAATGGTGAGTGTCAATACAATCCGGGTTTCTGCATGGACGATTTTCACGAACATTTTCCTAACGTTGCTTTTATTGCTGGGGATTTTTATCATTGCCTGAAAAGAACCGTGGCTGTGTTTAGGGAAATAGGTTCTATACAACACAAAAAAGGAGCAGAAAGACCATCTGTAAGAACAGGAGAACTTATTGCAAACGTTCATGAAATAATGCAAAATACGCCAACAAATTATATAAGACGCCTGTCCCAAGAAGTGGGAGGTTCTTATGGAACATTTATTAAATTTATTTCCTTATAAAGTGCAAGTATTCCAAGAAATATAAGCCGCAGATTTTGAAAGACGCAGGAATTACTATCAATGGTTTGCCCAAAAGTTGTTGAAAAGAAATGATTTATTAGACCTGACATTTTTTTCGTATGAAGCCTGGTTCCACCTCTCCGGTTATGTGAATTCTCAGAATACACGCATGTGGAGTAGTGAAAAATATTTTTCTTTTTCTTTCTGTATATTCTTGCTTTGTTAATTTTGTAAACAACAAAAATAAATTTGTAATTGTCTACTTATTTTATTACTCATTAGTTTGGCATATCATGTCATTGTGATGATATGAATTTGACAAAATTTTATCCTTGATTTGGTTAGATATATCGTCCCCATATTATTGTGATCTAAACCAAGCCCACGTTTTTTAATCCAAGCCCTCTTTAATGCAAATAATTTTTGCTCGCACGGTAGGTTGCCCCCTTCGAGGTATGTGGTGGACAAGAGGTATTACAACAAGACCGTAAAAAACTGTGCTTAGGATAACATTTTCCGGTAAATTGTGGTTCGAAACCCCCGTAAAACTCTATGTGTTGTCTGCCTGACATTACCCACACGTAAAATGCGGCCTTTTCTACTTATTCTGCGTCCTCTTGTGTATAGTGCTAATACAAATCGAGTATTTTATTTATTTCGTTAATTCATGGTTACCCAGTTATTTTTGTAAAGTTTTAAATGGATCTGTTGTAAGTACCGGTGAATTAATATACTTAAGTAATTAATAAGTAGGTACTAGTATTATCAGAAAACAAGAAAGCACCAGTTCGAGGACTATTAAGTACAAATATAAGTACCCCATATTTGTAGTCATAGGTAATATTAACTTTAAGTAGCTACTAGTTTGTTTTAAAATTAACATCAAATACTTTCCAATTAATACTCAAGTTTTTTTATAATATTCATTTAGGTACCTACTTAGCTGACCAAAATGTATATATAAAGTATAAGTATTCGGCCCTGCCCCTAAAAATGCAAGTACTAGTACTTACTGCAATTTTAAAATACTTAAGAGCAAACACCAGTAGCGCCTTCGCCGTTTCGTTTTTTGATCTATATTTTGTTAATTCTTCGTATTATCGAAAATCGCCCAAAAACCCCTCTTTGGAGTACAATTACCTACAGTTTTACGGTGGAAAAGGATGGATTTATAAATTATAAATAACAGAAAAAAAATGCGCAAATTTAATAAAATTTTGTTTCATACTTTTATTAATTTATCAATCAATTTTATCATCAAATATTGATGTAAAAAATTTACTTCAAACTTTTAAACTTATACTGTTATACATGCAAAAGGACATTCTTATTGCTGATATGAAGCTAAAACTGTGTGACTCTTTTAATTCTTTCATTTGTCTCTTATTGTGATGTTGTTTTCTGGCCTGCGTTACGTCAGCAAGATCGGCCTTCCTTAAAAAAATTACAAAATTTCTGTGTTCGATTCTCTTACAATTTACGTAAATTTGATTATATCTCGGACTATTTTAGGTATTCCCACTGGCTAAACCTAAATGAACGATTTACAGTAGATATGGCCTGTTTGGTTTATAAAATTAATAAGACTAAAACTCCTCCTTACCTATATCAAAAACTCTTGAAAGGAACTGACATGCATAACCGTCTAACAAGATCATCATCCCTTTACAGTATTGCCAGGTATTACCTGCACCTCCTTGTTTCGGCGATTCTTTTCTTATAATGCGGCAAATATTTATAACAATATCCCGGAAATCGATAAGAGTTCCCCAAGTTTTCAGGTTTTTAAAGGTAAGGTGGGTAAGTTTGTGCTGGGAGAGCGTGTGTGATTTTGTAACTATATCATTGTGTAACTTGCTATAATAATTCATTTGTTTCTTATTTGTTTAATTCATTACACTGAGGAAAATCACTCAATACAAGTATTTTTTTGAATATATGTGTATTACCACAAGAAAAAATCCATTTATCCCTAAAATATTTCGTTTAGTCGCAATCAATGACGTTTTTTTGACAACAATATTGTTATGTGTGCTCAATGCTTTTTTATGGTAAGAGAATATCATATAACCATAACAATATGTATCCAATAAAGTGTTTTTAAAAAGTATTTTTTTAATTCCTATAAGGTTATTTTATTACCACAAAAAAATAAAATAAAAATTAACCAATCTTTTATACCTATCTAAAATATACATTTTAGGAACTAAACAGTTGCTTTTTTAAAATATGGTGAAATCGTTTTGGTTCATTTTATTGCAGTTTGCAGTGTTGTTAGTTAGTTTAGTGGTTGGTGGATTATAGTTTATAGTGGATGTTTGGCTACTAATTTGATGAAATTTTATATTTTAATAATTTTATATAGGGTGGTGTACTTTTAGTGCAACGTTATACAATAAGTGTTGTGGCGGTGTGTCCCCAAATTCAGGTAGGTACAATTATTTTACCAATAATTATATTTATTACTTATAAGTAACTCATGTTTATCACATTACTCTACTTAGGTACCTACAAAAAACTGTTGACTTAGATCTTAGAGTTTTTGAGATATTTCTTTCCCGTTCTAAATTTTGCAATGGAAAATCGTATTTGTTAGGTTTTTTCTGATACCTATTAATAAAAAAAAAATGGCTAAAAAGGGTCATGTTCCTAGCAGTTTGTTATTTTTTATTAAATTGTCGTATTTAATTACGCTGCTTATTCATTATTTATTTTAGTGATAATTTAATTTTAGTCAGATCCTCCCCTTATTAAAAAAATTTTAACATACAATTTTTATCAAAAATACGGCCCTAATAAGTGCAGAACGGAAACTTAATGGTGGCCATTATCGGAATGAATTAAAAAATATAAGTAATAAATATATTTATTGGTAAAATAATTTTACCTACCTGAATTTGAGGACACACCGCCACAACACTTATTGTTTAACGATGCACTAAAAGTACACCACCCTATATAGAATTATTAAAATATAAAAATTTTATCAAATCAATAGCCAACTATAAACGAATCCACCAACCACAGCCATTTTGGCGAAGGAGCAAAAAAAAAGGAATTTAGTAGTAGCTAGGTGGACTAGCTACAATAAAAATAAAATTATTTTATAGCTGGCCGATTATTTTTAGGAGTAAAAACCGATACTAACTATATATAACTACACGACCTCAATTAAACGCAAAATCATTTTTGTTTACCACTGCATTATATATTTTTTATGACAATAGAGTTGTCTTTTAACAGCAAAAGAATAATATTTAAAAAACGACCATGTTGAGGTTAAAAAGTCATTTCAAAAAAATGAACCTTGTAGCGACGACAGAGTTGTTTTTTCGGCGCCTATTTAATGCAGATTTCTTGCTACTGCGAATGGATTTCTAGCTACGGCTAATAGAGTTTTCTCTCAGTGTACTTTTAGGTTAGGAATAAAATTATTGAATTAATTTTTTATTTTATACCTGATGGTTGCGCGGAAGAGCATTAATTTGAACGTCGTCATCACTTTTCATTAAGTTTTTTTTTTATTAATTTCTTTGGTATTAAATAAAGACATTTTGTATGGTATTGCACTGTATTGTAAAATTAAATAGCAAATGGATCACAAGAATAGGTGTCCTCAACCACCTAAACACACATATAACTTTTCTTTTCACTTCTTAGTTTTTAAATCATATTGTTTATTTTTTTAGTTAATTGGTTAGTAGTATTATATCTACCTAACCTTAATTGAGCTTTTCTTCTAGAAATAATTTCCTCCCTTTCTTTTACTTAATTTAAATTTTACCGCCATACTACCTGTCAGTATATCTGTAATATCTTTCATTCACTTTTGTCCCAACACGTGGAAGTGAACAACCTTTCGACTTTTTAAAGAAAAAGGTGCAACTTATCAATTAATTTTATTGCTTTTTAATTAACCGCTGGCAGGGTTCCTGGGCTTTAATCCTCAGTACCCCACAAAACACTTTCTGCAATGTAATTTTGTAAATAGGTACTTACTTTTTATTTAGGTGGCAGCCTAGCGCAGCGATAGCGTTCTCGCATCGTATGCCGAAGGTACCTGGTTCGATCCCAGGCAGGTTTCGCGGACTTATTTAGTTTGCTTGACCAGGCCACCGTACTTCGTAGTGTTGCATTGAACAACACACACTGGCATTCTCAATGGCAAAATAAACACTGCAGTGAAAGGCGACCTCGATACGATATAGCGGTGGAGCTCTCGGGCTGCCTCCGGTATCATTCGGGTGTCCCTTCGGCATGTTGTCGAGAAGTGAGCTACTCCTGAACCAAGTAACGGATCTAGTGACCCACAAAAGGGACGCATGTCTGTTGCCGATCCAGACGGATTGGGGGACGCCCCGAATCAGAGGATTTGGTAATACAGACGGTGGTGTCCCGTGGAGTGATACTGGATCCCGACGGATTAGGGGGCTCCGCGGCAACATCCTTCAAGTCGCACCACAGAGACGTAATAGGCTTCCCCCGTCAAGGTCTGTGGTGGACAAGAGGTGTTACAACAGGACCGTAAAAACTGTGCCGAGAATAACATCTGCCAGTAAAATTGTGGTTCGGAACCCACGTAAAACTGTAGGTCCCGTCTGGCTGACATTACCCAGACGTAAAATGGGGTTGGCAAAAAGGGTCGCACTGGCCTACTTGCTTGGCGCTAAGCCTCCCCTACTACTACTACTACTACTACTACTTTTTATTTAAATAATATTTCAAAAATTTTTTTTACTTCTTCACTCTTTAACTTTAATTTTCAATTTCTATTTTTTTACAGATTGTGATAAGACAATTTTATCCTTATAATGTCTTACTGACATAATAGACCAGGGTCGATAATTTTTGACACAAAAAAAATAATAGTAGGATGAAACCCATTGGAAAAGGAAGAGAATAGAACAAAAATGAAAGGAAAAATAAATTACGGGCGATCCGAGGTCGGGAAGGGGGGGAGGGGGGGAGGGTTAAGGGTAGAAACGATTTATCTCGATTTCCGGCAAAACTACAAGTCCTATGGAAAAACGTTAAATCGCAAAATTATAGATAATAAAAAGATCTACAACTTTTGTATTTACACTTTTTTCATATAACCTCAAAATGTATATGAAAAATTCAAATAACCAAGTTTTTGGTTTTTTATTTTTATCTTTTACAAAAAAATTTTTTATCCACGAAATTTGGAGAAAACTTACCTTTTTATGTCCCAAACACACTGTAATTTTTTTGATTTAAAATATTTATTTTTTAACCTTATTTTGACTTAATATCGAAAAAACACACTAATTTTCAATCGAAAATTCTCACGTCAAAATATCTGCTTTTCTGATGGTGTTAAAAAAAAATATACATTACTATGGTAAATGTTCTCAAAAAAATGCAAAGAAACGAAAAAAACTCGAATCCGATTTTTTTTTTTTTAGATCAATATGTACAATTTTGAGCTATTTATTAAAATTTATACTTTAATTACTCGAAAAACGTAAGATTCCATGTTACATTGATAAAAAAAAGTATAAATTTTAATAAATAGCTCAAAATTGTACATATTGATCTAAAAAAAAATTTCGGATTCGAGTTTTTTTCGTTTCTTTGCATTTTTTTGAGAACATTTACCATAGTAATGTATATTTTTTTTAACACCATCAGAAAGTAGAGATTTCAACGAACAAAAAGCCCACCGACTTTTTTAAAAAAGCAGATATTTTGACGTGAGAATTTTCGATTGAAAATTAGGGCGTTTTTTCGATATTAAGTCAAAATAAGGTTAAAAAATAAATATATTAAATCAAAAAAATTACAGTGTATTTGGGACATAAAAAGATAAGTTTTCTCCAAATTTCGTGGATAAAAATTTTTTTTTGTAAAAGATAAAAATAAAAAACCAAAAATTTGGTTATTTGAATTTTTCACATACATTTTGAGGATATATGAAAAAAGTGTAAATACAAAAGTTGTAGATCTTTTTATTACCTACAATTTTGCGATTTAACGTTTTTCCATAGGACTTGTAGTTTTACCGGAAACCGAGATAAATCGTTTTCTACCCTTAAACCCCCCCCCCCTCCCCCCCTTCCCGACCTCGGATCGCCCGTAATTTATTTTTCCTTTCATGTTTGTTTTATTATCTTCCTTTTCCAATGGGTTTCATACTACTATTATTTTCTTTCACTTTTTACCATTTTCAAAGGCTTCAGCACTGGTCTATAAACTTGAAAAGTTTTATAAAAAAATTTTTTTTTTAATTTTAAATAATCTTCGACACCTTCTCCTTATGAAGGTTTTCTCTTCTTCCCCAGTTTATTTGGTTGGCTTAGACCTCCTTTAATAACTTTTTTAACATACTCAGTATGGTTTAACCTTTATCAATTTTCTTTATCCTCTTATGTCTCTTCTACATATCAATTTTTTAATTCCATAAAAGCTCCATTAAGGTTCTACACCATTTTCTCTTCTGCTAAAACCGTCAGCACTAAATAAATTCTTCCGTCTCCTAATGAACGTTTCTATGTTCGAAACATGTAGATACCTTTGAACTAAGAATTTTTATTCTATTAAATTTTGTGGAGGAAGACTTTAAGTTTTTCTTTCTTTCCCATAATTAATTATTGTTGAAAACCTTTTGTGCAATCTAAAATAAATGTGGTAGCTCCCCCCTGGGGAAAGGGGCGGCAGATAATGTATCTATGCACTTTGTGGTAAGTACTAAAATAATTGTTTATAAAATTTTAGTCTCTGATAATAAAAAATAATATTTTCCGACATTTTTTTTCATTTTACCGACCCTGGTTTAAAGGTACTTTCACTACCCATATCCGCACTATAATAATTAAAGACATAAGTGGATAAAGGTGTCATGTAACATTTTTAAACTTCGAAGTTATTCAATAAAACGCGTTATGACTTAGAACTTTTTTAATTATTATTTATATTAAAATTGTTTGCGTTCAATATTATTATATAATATTTATTTACTAACACTGCATAAATTAGGTAAAATTAACTAATTTTATTTGGTGTACTTTAATAATAAAAGCAAATTCTTAGTTGTTTTCATAGTATCATGTAACAAAAAAACAAAACAAAATTCACTACGACATGCTAGATGTTTGAGTGACTTAACACCTTTATCCTTAAAAAAAATCTTTTATTAAGAAGAAAGCTGCATTTAAGGGTTATTAATAGTAAGATCTATACCAGGGATGCTCAAAAAGTAGAAAAAGTAGTTTTCAAAAAAAAAATGCGACAACACCTTTATCCACTATTGTCTTCAATTATTAATATTATTAGCATTAAGTTAATATCTTAAATACTTCTTAAAACAAAGTAGGTGTAGGTTTTTTATTATTGGCAGTTGTAGCAATCACGCAAATCGATTCTTTAGATATAAATTCCTCGTATACGTAAGCTTCTGAAAAAAAAAATTCGGTTTAAAAAAAATAAAAAAGTGGAATTGAAAACATTAACATATCAACATTTTTTTAGCGTGTTTCCAAAAACATAATTATTTAAATAAACCCAAAAACTCAATTCCATTTTGTTTTTATATTTAAACAAACCTAAAAACTCTATTTCATGTTTTATAATAAAATATAAATATTTATGCAATGAATTTTAAAAAGCACATCGAAGGCGAATTTTTCTACGTTTATAAAAATATTTCTTTATGTGATCCCTTTTGCATTTTGCGTATGAAAGAAAATCCTTAAAAACTCAAGGTGGATAGAAATATCATGCGTATTTTCTAGATAAGAGGCCGAACGCAAACAATTTTATTATTCCATTTATATGTGTGTATTTGTGCGAATATTTCTTGCTTGAAAATGTCGCCTCTTATTTTTGAAGTTGAAAATAACATAAGCAACATTTCTATACATATGAAGTAAATGTACACGGAAAAAACTATGTACCGTGCTAGCAAAAATTATTTGCATCGAAGAGATTAAAAAACGTAGAGCTTGGGTTAGATCACAATGATATGGGGACGATAAATCTAACCAAAGCTAAGTTAAAATTTTGTCAAATTCATATTATGACATAATATGCCAAACTAATGAGTAATAAAATAAGTAGACAAATACAAATTTATTTTTGTTGTTTACAAAATTAGCAAAGTAAGAATACTTGCACTTTATAAGGAAAAAAATTTAGCTGCTTCTTAAGAATAGTCCTGCATGTTCCATAAGACTTTCCCACTTCTTGGGACAGGCGTCTTATACAATTTGTTGGCCTATTTTGCATTATTTCACGAGCGTGTGCCACAAGTTCTTTTGTTCTTACAGATGGTCTTCCTGTTCCTTTTTTGTGTTGTATAGAACATGTTTCCCTAAACACAGCCACTGTTCTTTTCAGGCAATGATAAAAATCCCCAGCAATAAAAGCAACATTGGAAAAATGTTCGTGAAAATCGTCCATGCAAAAACCCGGATTGTATTGCCACTCACCATTAACTCTAAACTCTAACCTTGTTTCGAAAATATGCTTTAACCATGAATGTTTTGTGCTGTTCCGTAAAGCACATTGTGTGAATTGTTCAAGAAATTGGAAAAATTAGCGATGAATCAAATTACTTGTAACGACTGTCGAAGATGACGGAATAACTGATTGATTGTTAATAATTCAGGTAGTTACTGACACCCAACAGGTATTAAGCTCTACGGCTAAGCATTACGTCTTTAGATGCAAGGCCTTATTTGATGCAAATAATTTTTGCTCGCACGGTACATACTTTACATGAAAAAATTCTCATTATCTCAGCAGACAATTTGGCAACAGAATAGTCTCAAAAAAAGGTACCATATTTATTTAACCAATCAGAAGTAGCACTCGATAACTTTCTAAAATAGTAATAGCGAAGGAGATAAAGAAGCAATGAGAAAGCGATCGCTTTGATATCAATGCTCAATAAACATTTCTTTATCATCAAAATACAGATAAACATAAGAACTAATATAGTATATTCCATTCTAAAAACATAGAATTTATTAACAAAAAATAAGAAGTTTAACCTCAATTGTTTATTGTATTCAGGGCCGGCTTATGCAATAGGCTTGCAGACTTGCAAGTTGCGGGAGCCCTTGAAACTCTTTAAATCAATGAAAAAAAGGTAAAAATAGAAGAAAAATTGAGAACGGTATACAATATTTAATAAAATATTTTGACCATGATACCGCTGTGCCCAGGCAGCGCTGCTCGGCTAGGTATCCATGGCGGGGATGAAAATTCGGGGATTCACAAAATTTTCATTGCAGTGAAAGTGATAGCACGGCATAACATGCCGTGGTGATAGTCTCACTGCCGTTCTACCGCAGTGCCTGTGGCACATAATTCTACCGTAAAATTGAAAGTACTCCTTTTATAGGTAAAGTAAGATATTCTTTGATTTTCGATGTAGGTACTTTTGTTTTAAAGTAAAGATTTTTTTTTTAATAAAGATTTATAAGTATATACCATTAAAAACTAGCTATTTTTGATTTTTACTTGATAAAAAAAATGTCCACCAAATATGCTGAATGTGCTGAATATGGAGGGCCTATAAGTAATTTTTAGCCTAGCGCCTGTTGTGCTATTATTTTCTAACAGAAAATTTCTTTTATGTTCAAGACCTAGCCCAGAAATTAGTTCGTAATTTTTTTGAATAAATATCCTAATTTGAGATACTTCGAATCCTTAAGACATCTAATAACATTTAGTTTTGTTTTACTTTTAGATGCCGTCTAAACACAAGAAATGGAATGCCAGCGACATGATAAAAGCAGTTAGGGTAAAGTTGGTAGAGATGCCCCAGTGGTAGAGATGGCCTACCTTTATAACTCGAAAACATTTACATATACGATCGTTTGGTTTGTCCAAACCCAATCAGTTGTTTATGCTAAAGCCTGAAAAGTGGTGTAGCTGCTCACAATTGTCTGGTTTTGACAAAGTTTTGTGATCGTTTTTTTGAGGTAGGTGCAAATTTTTATACATGATTACGCTATAGGTTGTAAAATCATTAATATGTTTTTATTTAATTTGCAATTTGGTCAAACAATTGTGGAATGCATGTGCTACAATATTCTAACCTCAAAACACATGTACCTGTATATTTATACAAAATACATGGTGAGGCATCTTATACCATCTTTTGGTATAGATGCCCTAGTCAAAGTGGGTAGAGATGGCCTGTTAATATTGCGGGATGTGGAGAGAAATATTCCTAAACCACCAGAAAAGATGACTGGGTAAAATGTATACACTGCGAGCAATGGTATCACGATGGATGCAGCAAATTTGTTATTTTTTGCTATCCCTGTGGAAGAGTAGCTAGAGTCGATTCACTCAGTAAACCTGCAAGATGGCCGACATGTCATATGACAAAAGTCATATTCCAGCTAAATAAAGTGAATTTTTGCATTTTCAATGACTTTTGTCATATGACATGTCGGCCATCTTGCAGGTTTACTGAGCGAATCGACTTTACTAAAAAGAAGACCTAACTTATTTTGTATCCGCGTACATAGGCCATCACTACCACCCTGCGTGGGGCATCTTACCCAACCCCTAAGGGAGAGATGGCCAATTACAAAAATTTTTCTTTATGCATTATTGTGAAATAAAACTTGTTTTTTTTGCATCTTATTATAAATATCGTAACTGAATAAAGTTTCAATTACTGAAAAGCATGCTCATTTTTTTTATTATTTATTTTTATAAAATTTAGGCCAGGTTAAGAAAAAGTGGGGCATCTCTACCAACTTTACCCTAATGCCCTGAGAAATAAAGAAATGGGATATTTAAAAGCGGCAAAAGCTTTGGGGTACCTAAAGGAAAACATAGTGAAAAATAGGCTAAATGCGTCCAGTGTTGTAGATGGACACATGAAGACTGTGGGGAGATCCGAAGTGAAGCTTTTGTTTGTTCTTTTTGTGAGGGAAACCGTTTTTTTCAGTAATGTCTCTGCGTCTCAAATTTGGACACCGTCGTATCTCAAATTAGGAATAATCCTCTTTTTTCTTTTAAAGAAATACACTAATTCTTAAAAAGGGCTTTATTTTAGTTAAGAATAATGTTAATTATAAACGTTGTGTTACAGAACTTCTTAGGAAATACATTATTGATCTTTGTAACAAAAATTGTTTTTGAAGGTATCTCAAATTTGGTTCCTTTCCTCTAATCTCTCAACAGAGAGCTGAATATCGCAATGAGATTTTCTTTATACATCAATAATAAAGCTCAATCTAACAAACCTATCAGTTGATGAGGTGGGAAGTTCAAATTTTCCACATATCTAAATAATGCTAACAATGGGTAGGGAAAAATCTGAAATTTCAAAACGTTTAACCATGATAGAAGTTAGAAAATGTAATAACTTTCTTGACAAAATGGTGATGGGTCACTTCGCCACAGTCGCGCCGGCAACTAAAGCCAGCAGTCAAGTCACTGAAATAGTCTGGAATCGATGGCCCGTGAATGTGCGTCCCGGAGAAACAGGTGGGACCTGTCAGTCTATAAAATAATAATAAATTGCTTCGTTGGTAGGTATACTTACTTTAATTCATTTATCAGTGGATTTAGACCTATAATCCATACTATTTAATAGGGAAGATATTTTGTCCCATGTTCCAATCATAATTATTATATTTAAATATTTCTTCTAATAAAAATAGATAATTAAATAGTTTTAGGTTATTTTTATAATAGAGGAGAAAGTCCGAATATGGGCCCCCATTTTGTTTTTTGTTACCCATTTCTAAACTTTCCGAAAAAAAATCTTTAAATCGGCATACACCTAGCCCAAACACTCTTCTATAATTGTAGAAGTGACAAAGTTCCAAAGAGGCAAAAATTACTGTGATTTGTAAGAAAATATGAAATAATGTTAATTTCACATAGGAAGGCAGACAGAAATGACACATAAAGCTAAAGAGTAACAAAATTACCTTTATATTCAAGAAATAAACATACATATTATCAATATATTATAAATGGAAACAATAAGTTATCGGAAGAAATTACAAACATAATTGTCTTTCTCTGCTCCAGAACATTGCATGGTCATGTGTCCACATATTGCACATGAGGCAACGAACCCATAGCTCCTCTCTGTGGTTTTCTGAAAAATGACCCTCACAAAACAGGCATAATGTGGCATCTTTATCATCTGGAACGATTTGGCCGATTTCATCGATATTCATGTCATCGTCAGCCGGAACAAATAGTTCATTTTCTGCGTTGGAGTCTTGTTCGGTATCAGCATCATTACATTTACTTTGTTTCTTAGATGATTGCTCTAAATTATTTTTAAAAATCTTTGAAGTGTTGATCTTGGTACATTAAAAGATTTACTGGCTCTTTTTAGGCTCATACTTTTATTATTGACATTGTTCAAAGCCCTTTACCATATCTTCGGATCTCCATTTTTTTCTTAGATTCTTTGATAAGTAGGTACCTACTTTGGCTGATTACGTGGCATCCTGTATCCTGAAAAAACAGTACATTCAAAGTCATGTCGAAATGGGCCCAGGCCCATATTCGGACCAGCAAAGAGCCCATATTACCAACAAAGCGTGTCATTCAAATAAAATGTCAATAATAAAATATTATTTTTTGGTATTAAGTGACTTAATATCTATGGAAATATAACAAAACTTAATCTTAATATTCTTAATACAACACACTGATGCGAATATTTCAAATCTAGCTAATATTTAACAAAATATCCTTACGCAACTTCCCTCTAAATATTTAAATACAATTTTTCATAAACACATTCACCACGAACTGTTGACATCGAATTACATTTCTATAACAGACTATCGGTAAAACAGTTGGCTATCCAATAAGTGTATTTTAAGCTATTTTACACAGATGTCGCTTAAGGTCCTACTGAGTTTTTGAGGGGGCCCATATTAAATGCAGGGCCCATATTCGGGCCTTCTCCTCTATAAATAGCAGAGACCATAAGTGTTTTTAGTTAAAGGTAAAAAAAGATTAAATTACGTCGCTTTTAACGAGACAAGACACCTCTTGAGCTCTCACTTTCCCTTTGCAAGTTCGTGCTATATCGGTCCACTTCTAGACAAATCAGTGATAGTGATACAGAGTAATTTGCTAAAATAGCCCGATCGCTATCGCTATTACTTCATACAGAGTGCCACTCCTGGCGGCTCTTGCTCTAACCATTATCGCTTCAGAGATGGCATTGTTTACCTTTCCTATATGCCTGCCTATCATAAGAATGTTACCAAAGTTAGTAATTTTAAAAATGTTTTCCAAAAATTATTAGGTTTAAACATGGAAAATTTTATACTGCGTAAGCAGATTTTTAAGTAGAGGAGAGAGGGGCAAGAATGAACACTTAGCTTTAGTTTGTTTTTAAACTTTAATGAAAAATATGAAAGAAACTTGCTTATCAGAGCCGTATAAAATTTCTTAAAAACGTAAAATAATAATACCACATTTTTTTCTAATTTAAACTTTAACTTTTCCCCGCTGGTCTGAGGCAAGAGTGAACAATAAGAAAACAGGAAATCCTAGGTAGGAGGACAAATATTACACTTTAAAATGTCTGTACAGTCCTCATGTGACCATAAACTGCAGGTCGCACATTGGATCCAGTGGCGGCTCGTGGGGTAGAGCCACAGTGCCATGGCACTACCTGCCCTCCTGTCTAGCGTCCTGCCATTTACAAATTACCAAAACTTATTAAAATTAATATTCTCGTTTTTAAAGCAATTAGCAAAATAATTTAAAAATGGAACACAGTCGGGTGCAAATTTCCATCTAAAAGGAAGCGATTATGCGTAAAACGGTAACGTAGCTTCCGCGCCAAGCGCGACGAGGCACACGGGAGGTGACGAAACGCCATCACCTCAATAAAAAAACCTCAAAAAAAAGACCTTGAATGCAAGCAGGCAAAAATCTCGACGGGTAGCCAGGCTCTCTTCGTTTGACCGTTTGATGTTAGACGTTTCAAACAGCTGATGTTCGCGTCGCGTCCCGATTTGTTTTCGTTCGGCCGGCGGCTGATTTAATGTAGGGTTAACGAACTTTTTATTTTAGAAATACATAAGTAATGAATACTATTAGATTTTTAAAGGAAACTTTATGAAAAAAATATTTGGGTGTGCGGTTGTGATGAATCTACTAGACTATTTTGTTTTATGTGTGTTTTATTTGGTGGGAAGCAAACTTGGTCCCAAAAAGGTATAGATGATTTGGTCCATTTCTGGGACAAAATGAAGACACATGAAAAATCGAAGGTACATTTAAACAATATATTATTATTTAATTTCAGTATGCTTGGTAAAATTATCATTAAAACTCAATTAAATTCTGCATATCACAATGAAATAATGAAGAAAAACGAACAAATTAATAAAAACAGATACATATTAAACCAAATTATAAACTGCGTTCGGTTTTGTGGTGCATTTGAGTTGGCTTTGAGAGGTCATGACGAAAAAGAGACGTCGAAAAATAATAGGGGCATATTTCGTGAATTAATAAATTTCAGCTCAGAATTAAACTAAACTCTTAAAGATCATATTGAAAAATCGAAAGTATTTAAAGGAACATCAAAACCCCTACAAAATGAACTTCTGGACTGTATGTTAGATGTGTATCATGATGAAGTCATAAAAGAAATAAAGGACTCTCCGTTTATCGCAGATGAAACCACTGACATTGCTTGTGTGTTTCAACTTGTTATCGTGTTTAGGTATATTCAAGATATGATTGTAAATTCATAAATTAAATTAGGTGCCTTTTTGCTTATTTTTCCTACTTTAAAAGCAAGAACTATTAACAAAAAAGGGCGTGGCACCCAAAAATTTTTTGCCTGCGGCGCTAAGAGTTTACCTGGCCCTACTTCACTAAAATGGCACGAGCCGCCACTGATCGGATCCAGTACTCACCAGACTCGCTGTATTTACCGCCACAATAAATACATGTATACAAATTATGTTCACTCTTTCCACAAATTAAATAATTTTTAATAAGCGGCCTTTTTTCAATAAGTCGGTACTGGTGACCTTACGGGCCAAAACAAATTTGTAGGTTATGTTCTAAAGATTGTTAAAACAATTACTAGGAAGTCAAAATTAACTACCACAGGCGATTAATAGTCTAAAATTATCAATTTATTGTTAAATCCTTGAAACAAAATTTACCTTATTTTGTGCTTATTATCAGGGAAATTTAGTCAAATGACACATGCAGATCGGCAGCATATGGTTTGCACTACTATGACCATTGATGACGAAAATATTAATAATTAGAAAAATTGTTGAACTCTCTACCCCTGCCCCTTTCTCCCCTACTGTCCTAACATTGAAACGTGCATATTAACCAGCAACTATAACGATGTTTTAATGATTTTTACCCATGAAATAAGTACGTACCGTAGCCATCTAGGTAGGTACGTACTGATTTAAAAAAACTAATTTAACTTGAAGATGCATGCTAAATAACATTAACTTTTGTCAATTTTAATTCCGTAACTGCTGTAGTGTACTGGCGAACAGTAAATATGATCTTGCAGAAGGTTTAGAGGCCTAAAAAAAGGACAGCAGATTACATTTTGTTGGTTTGACAGCCAGGCCATATGCAAAACAAAGGTCACAACTAATCTTAATCGCGAATAGGAAAGAAGTAAACCTGGTCTGGGTTCAAGGCAATGAGATGGCAGATTAACTTGCCAAAAATGCGGAGCCGGAGCCGTAGCCCCATTCCTTGGACCTAAACCGGCCATAGAAATAACTAAACAGCAGGTAGGAATGGAAGGATCTGCACTGAACGAGTGGGCTGAACGCCACTTTAAAGAGCAAGAATCGGCTCGCCGCGATTTTTTTTTGTTACATTTTCCCTTTGGATTTCTTGTATTCTTTGCTATTAGGTACTTTCCTTTTACTTCTGTGTTAAACAGCAAACTAAAAATATTTGCTTAGCTAAGTTGTTAAAGGAACGCTTCGCGAACAAATCGTATAATCGTATGAGAAATATAGATGAACATACTTAACCGCGGCAAGAAAGGAGTAAGAAATCTTTGCCGAGTTAAATTTTTAAAAGGAACGCTCAACTTAGCCGCTAGTTAGATCGAATAGCTAAACAACTTGCGCAAAGCAGATGGACAGGACTTACAACTTGTAGCATCTCCAGGCAATTGTGGCCCTTACTTGATAACAGGAAAACCGCAGTGCTATTACAGCAGAGTCGGAAGGACCTAAGATCACTGCCATAGTCACCGGACATTGCCTGTTCGGTAGACACGCTGAACGTATGCAAATACCAACTAACGACTTCTGTAGAAGTTGCAAAGATGAAGAAGAGGAGGAAAGTATTCATTCAGCACTTCTTGTGTGAATGGCCCGGCCTCGCGAGAAGAAGGTTCAATGCACTGGGCGAACCATTTTTTAATGATCTGGAGGAAGTGAGCAGCCTGCAACTGGGTCGACCTACTAAGTTTATTAACAGCAGTGGCTGGTTTGAATGACCTGTCAAGATTTTTCTACGATCTCGTTAACCATCAGGAAGCTGATGCAAATAGGTTGCGCGGAACATGTGTGGTACCACAACGGTCCTTATAGGACTACGTGTGACTGTTTGGACAATGCCAAAGGTCTGCCACTATAACCGAACCTAACCTAACCTAACCTAGCCGCTGGTTTGCAATTTAAAAGCAACTATTAAAAGGAACTCGGTTATTGTGGAGCAACGAATACTTACACCAGAATGTGAATTGTGGGTGTTTAATATTTCGGATTTCTAGTTATTGGGTACGTGTGCATTGTGTTTGTGCTATAAATAATGACTGGTACCAAAAAGTTTTTCAAATTCTTGAAAAAAAAATTGTGCCTAAAAATTTTGTCTTACACTTACCTACCCAAGTTTCTGGTAAATTGTTAAATGTTACCAGCTAATATTCGACTTGAAGTTAGGTACGCGATAGCATCGAAGATTGCTGTTTTGTTTGTTTCTTATTTTCGATTTGATAAGGTACCAAAGTTTTATTGACTCGTTTCTCTTGCTTTTTGAACAAAAACACGACGGCGAATCATTTTTAAAAAAATTTTAGAAACAAAATAATAGTAGCAGCCACTAAAATCACCAGAAATCACAACCTTTTCCCCCAACTTGGACAAAAAAAATTTTGTTAGTTTAGTTAAGATCCAGTTTCATGACAATAAAATGTGGCAAGAACTTGGGGGCAAATTTTAGCTCTTTAGATGTGAAAATAAATTGAAGGTGAACTTTTACATTTTCATGAGCAAGAACTCAAATTTTAAATTCAAAAAAGTTTTGTCTGTTTCCTTCCGCCAAACACATAAATTTTAAAGCCCGAACCTGTCTATTTTCTCATTCGTTAAATGAGAATTTTGTAGTGCTCATGCCAATTCCTGTATAATGAACTTAAATTAGAACAAGTTCCAATCTCTTGTCAATAAATTGTGGCAATACTATAGGGCAAACTTTAGCTGTTTACACGTGAAAATTAATTATTGACTTTCAACTATTACAATTTCTTGACCAAGAGCTTGATCCGTAAAATACGGGCTTTACATTTGTACACCACAGCATTAAGCGATTAGTAGACATTTTAAAGCCCTGACCTGTCTATCTTTCCATCAGTGGCGTAGCCAGCCTTGCGGGGCGGGAGGGGCGAACATATACAGTGTGTGTATAAAGTCTGGAAACGGCTTAATAACATCACAATTTACTGGCCGATTTAAACCAAATTTGGTACAGTTGTGTAAGAGGATCTAACGCACCGAATGACGATATTGGCGTTGTTGCCAGCTTTTTAGTTTGTCTGGAATTCGAACGAATTTTATATTTTTAAATATAACACCCAGTATATTTTTACATTTTTAAATTCCACATAAAATGTTAATTATTTTTTATTAAATGCATTATTAGTCTATACTTCATAGTTTCCGAGATATTGACTCTCGAAAAGTGACATTTTTGAACTTTGACAGCTTATTACTTTCTAACAGTACGTCTTAGAGCAAAACGGCTTACATGTCCCTATCTTCAATTTTTATTATCTTCCCAAAAAAATCAACTTCCGGTTAAACCGGATGTAACTCGAAAGCAGGAAATATAGTTGTTCCGGTTTAACTGGAAGTTGATTTTTTTGGGAAGATAATAAAAATTGAAGATAGGGACATGTAAGCCGTTTTGCTCTAAGACGTACTGTTAGAAAGTTATAAGCTGTCAAAGTTCAAAAATGTCACTTTTCGAGAGTCAATATCTCGAAAACTATGAAGTATAGACTAATAATGCATTTAATAAAAAATAATTATAATTTTATGTGGAATTTAAAAATGTAAAAATATACTGGGTGTTATATTTAAAAATATAAAATTCGTTCGAATTCCAGACAAACTAAAAAGCTGGCAACAACGCCAATATCGTCATTCGGTGCGTTAGATCCTCTTACACAACTGTACCAAATTTGGTTTAAATCGGCCAGTAAATTGTGATGTTATTAAGCCGTTTCCAGACTTTATACACACACTGTATATATGGGGGCGCTCTATGATTTTTTAGAACCACTATTATTATTATTATTATTAAAAATATGGTGTTTTTTATTATAAAATGTATAAAAAAAAACAAATAGAAATAATAAAAATCGAGTTAAGACACATCATAATATATTCTAAATAATAAACAAAAATAAATGGGATTCATGCCATTAAAAAAATAGGGACAAAAAACACTGTAACTTGCGTAAATAAAAATACATCATTTACCTAATAGTAAATAGGTAGGTACTCTAATTTTACGCTATAATACTAAATAATTTTCACAAAATAATTCTTCTACTCTTTATGGTTTTAAATTTGTCGATTACAGATTGCAAATCAATATTAGACGCATAGTCCCTTTCAATATTTAATAATGCTATGTTTGTCAACCTGTCCTCAGACATGGTCGACCTATTATACGTTTTAATATTTCTTAGTATATTAAAAGATCTTTCGCCTGTTGCAGTGTAGAGATGGGTCCGACCCGCTATTTTTGTTTAGCAGCTGCTTCTGCTATTGCTAAACAAAGATAACAGTTAGAAATAGCTGCTATTTTAATAGCAGTTGCTATTTTAGCATTATTCGTCTCGTAAAACGACACGTCCAGCAACCATAATAAATTAATATTTATTTGTTTTTGCTTTAAAAAGTACTTCGTTTATCTCGGTAGGTATCGATCGATGGCGTACTGTTCTAAAAATAACAATTAGAATATGGATGGCTCTGCACTTTTGTCGGCTTGTAATTATGACTTTGTTTATATAACATTGATTATTTATTCATTTAGGGCTTTCAAGCATCCAAACGTAATATTCAACTTTGGTCTTTGGCGGCAACTTTGAATATGAGTAGTAGGTAGTTTAGTATTACCAGCACTTTGCAGTAAGTAAATCGGAATAGCAGTTCGAAATAGCATAGCAGTGATAACCAAAATCACCTAACCTGACAACCGCTCATTTCGCTCTGTCAGCGCCAGTTCACAGTAAAGTAAATATTAGGTGCTAAAAATTAGCAGCTAATTTTAAAGCTTGTAACATCTAGCATTATACCGAATCAAATAGCAGTTTAAAAAAGCAGGCTGCTATTTAGCAACCCATCTCTATTGCAGTGTTTGTAGCTATTGAAAAAAAAATTCAGTATCTTTTACATAAATTAAGAAAAACTGTTTCCAATTTTTTGAAAATTAAGAAAGGGTATATTTCTTCAGTTTTTAACTTATATTCCTGATTTATTTCAGTTTATAGACTCCACTATTGCAGATATAAACAAACAATCCTCTTTTCGGCAACACAATAATGAACATTTGCCGCCGCGACTCAAACGCCGCCGCGACTCAAACGCCGCCGCAGTGTGCCGCATTGCCTGAAGAAATCATTCCTAGGTATAGTGTTTCTTAGGTCAATTTAATGACATTAAACTGTGGGAATTTCCTAACCATAGGCGTTCCACACAAATAATTAATATGCGTATACACACTTTTAAGTTTGTTTTACATTAGATGTTTGTACATACTACACTTTATAAACCCACTGTATATATAATATTATATTAAAATAATAAATATAAGGTAACTCAAAAATTCTATATACAAAACTAAAATCAGAAAAATAAACCTGACACGGCACGACACTGCTCAGAAAATGCTTTAATTTTTTTACCAGAACTTCATTCTCGTCAACCAGACTCCGGCCCGTTCATCAAGGCATAACCACGTATATTTTATCTCCGTCTCTTCCACGCCATCGGCGGTCACTGGCCTATCTCTGTCTGGCAGAATCGATCGTCAGACCGGTACCGGTACCGGTTCAGCTTATATCCTGGCGCTTGCAATCGTAACAAATTACATGCTGTTGCCAATTCTTCAAAATTTTCGGATTTGTAAGCACAGGGTAAGTATATACGAGAAACAAGGGTTTGTTAATTAGTTGTTTTTAAACACTGAAAAAATTTTTGTCTTGATTTCAGTTATATTGTTTCCTAAGGACTAAAGAATGTATTATTATAACAATGAATGGCTTGTTATTTTTTTCTGTCACACTCAAAACTCCTCGGTTTAAAGTATATTTGCAAGCTAGCTTTCAAAGAAAGTTACTGACTAACAATTGAAATCTGATATAAATGAAATATCTTTAATAAAAAAACTTAAAGAATTGAAGAAGAAAGATCTGACAACCCTGGTTGTGCGGTCGGTCTCTTTGAGACTGTTTACCGCCGTATGGAATGATTGGAATGTCCTTAAACTGAGATTGGATAAATAATAATCATTTATTTTAACTCATAAAATAAAAATAGTTCTTTTACTTTTAATTGAAAATTATATTTGAGGCATTTCAAAAAAATATGGCGTTTGTTTTTCAAAATACATATAATAGAATACCAAATTATTTTCAATTTTAATAAATGTTACAGGGTGTGATTAAAGTATATTTTTATTTGGCATACGGGCACCAAGCGGCAAGGGGCGCCATGCAAGGGGGGCGGGGGGGCAAGCGCCCCCACCTGGCTACGCCACTGCTTTCCATGTGTTAAATAAGAATTTTGCAGTGCGCATACCTATTCCTGTATTGTCTTGTTTACATGCGCAAGGCCATAAATTTGCCACATGACCGTATCCACACACTATTAGGTACTATGTATGTAAGGACAACCAGAATAGGGGTAAAAAACTAATTTTTTTAGAATACGAAGGCATTAACTTGTGAAAACTCACAATAAAAACCATAATAAATTATAAGAAATATCTATATCAAGAACAAATCAAAAACCTTTTTTTTAATAACATGAAATATTTTTTGGAGCATTGTATTTAAAATTTTCCATGAAAAGGAAATGGCATATAACTTAATATATTAAAGGAAAGAAAAAAAAACTCAAAGTCTTCCTCCACAAAATTTAATAGAAATAGATTCTTTAGGGATCTCTACATGTTTCGAACGTAGAAACGTTCATCTTCAGGAGACAGAAAAAATTTTATATAGTGCTGATGGTATTAGCAGAAGAGAAAATGGCATAAAACCTTAATGGAGCTTTCATGGTATTAAAATGACGTATACAAGAAAATTGAGGAGAGTTAAAACATTCTGAGCATGTGAAGAAAGTTAGTAAAGGAAGTCTAAACAATCAAACTAAAAGAGGAAGAAAAAAGGGGCCTTCCAGAAAGAAGGTGTCGATGATTTTTTAAAATATTTCTATAAAAAAATGTTAAAAAAATTGGTATGTCAGTGAGACAATATAAAGATAGGAATCTTCAGTCGAGGTCATAGTATCAGAGTATTTAAACGTTGGATTTATTGGGTTTTAACCCCCAATAACCCTAATACCATCAGCACTATATAAAAAAAATGTCTGTCTCCTGAAGATGAAAGTTTCTACGTTCGAAACATGTAGAAACCCCTAAAACATCTATTTCTATTAAATTTTGTGGAGGAAGACTTTGAGTTTTTCTTTCTTTCCTACATTTTCAACTACACTTTAAGTATGGACTACTTCTTTAAATTATTATATTATTATGTCTTATTTGACCACTCCTTGAAATAATAAAATTCTTAACGCAATGGTAAAAATTTAACGATTGAATAAAAATATGATAACGATAATAACATAGAAACAATAAAATTAATTTTTGATTCCTTCACCATTTGGTCAAAAATACTCAAAATTACATTAAAAAAACACATAATATATTAACTATTATAGGTAAGTAGCGGGCTAAAAGTCACTTTCTTGTCGAAATTAAAAGTTATTTAAGTGTTACGTGTAGTTTTTTATTTAATACTTAATACTATAAAAAGTGACTTAATAGACCTAAGACACAGTGTATAAATATATATGTAATTGGAGAAGTGTTTATCGATCATATTTTTTTTTTAAAGTAAGTAGGTATGTATCAGATCCTACTATTTATTTTATAAAAGGTATACTTAAATAAATTATAAAAATACTGGAACTATAAAACAATATAAAATTAAAAAATAGAAAATTTATAATTTATAATTTATAAAATATTAAATAACTTTTAGACAATACAACTTTAAATAATAAAATATAGATATTCACATTCTCCCCGAATTTTTCGCTAAATTACTATTTTTATACAAATTAAGTACAATAATTGGTGTCCAGTAACTAGTTTCTCGAAACTGCATGCCTATACCAAACCTATGGAGAACTAGAGGGTAGGAGGTAGGAGGCCGATCGCAATGCATTGGATTCGGTCCCAAATTAGCATCGGTAATTCAGCTTTACGAGTCGCCGTAAGATGGCGCTCGTGTTCGAAGTGGGCTATCAAATAAATGGTTTCTTATGGACGCGATAATTATTTTTATTTAAATTAGGTCTTTAAGGAACAAATAAGGACTTTTATATGAATTTACACTTACTTTGTTATACTTATTAGTAAACTCGGCCTGTATAAAGTTCCAACGATGCTTGGTTTTTAAAATACAGGGTATTGAACATTCTAGCTACAGATAAATATACATTTAAACTTACGTTTGGAGCTAGAAAGAGACTTATTTGGCTGCGTTTCCTCTCTGAAGAAGATCCTGTCTTACACCCTGACACAAAGCAAACTCTACTTTTATAAATTGTACCATTATTCATTATAAATATGGAAATCAATTACAATAAAACGTTATTTGTCTTGTCTTGCCTTCAAACGTTATTTGTTATTAAATAAAATTTCAGTTGTCAAAAGTATAAAAGTAAAAGTTAAAAACGAAGAAGAAGAAGACGACATCAGCCCACTTGCGACGCGAGAGCATCTATCGGCCAACTAGCGAACTAACCAAAAAACCGGGACAGAAATTGAAAATGCTGCCATTGTCGATCGGCCTCCTACCCTCTATTTCTCCATAACCAAACCACAAGTCAAATATTATTTTACCGGGAGTTTCAGGTGAAACGCTCACCTCTATAACTTGTTTATTGTTTAAATTACAAAAATAAAATTTGGTGGGTTTAATATGTGATATTATTTTGCATTTTATGATATGACGGATGCCATTTTGTCACTTCCGGTTTAACCGAAAATAAACTCAACTTTAGATTTTAATAAATCACTGTATATTTTTGGATATATCAATTCAGAATAACATTCCAGATTCAACGACAACCTATACGTCACGTTTGGACACTTTAAATCATTTTTATTTTAATTTTTTCATCTAGATTGCTATGAACTCTCTAAAATGGTTTACTTTCAAGCGGAAATATTGATAAAAATGCAATTTTTAGGTTTTATTGTGTTCTAAATATTTTACAAACTTTTTAAAAACGCTTCTTTCCAGAGAACTCAATTCAATTTTTTCAAATGGAGAAATATTGGCTCACTCGGGCAAAAAGATGAAGCACTTTCTTTTCCAACAATTTAAATTATACTTCCTTGTGCTAAGTTAAAAAAAAGAAGATAATACCAATTTATGACAAAAAAATACATAAGGAAGCGCAAACGACTTTGCATTTATTTAGGTAACCATGACTCCATACACTGAAGAATATGATCTAATACAACAGGTTTGCTAAGACATAGTTTGTATTGATAACTTATTTTTTATTATCTCATTAAATAAATTGCTAGTGTATAAAACCCACTTTAGTGTTATATCAATTCCAGATTTGCTAGAACAGTGTTTTTATTGGTAATAATCAATTCCATTAGCAGCACAGTCTTGTTGAATAATGAAATACTTTTAATACAGCAATTGTTACGAAATAAATTGTATCTTGCGACGCATTTTGTTTCCAGTAAAGCGCTTCCTCTACAATTAAGAATGCAGAACAGCGTTAGAACCTATAATCCATAAGACGTTGGTGGGGGTTCGTAGCGATCGGCAATCGCCGCGCGCCGTATTATTAGTTCTGATGTATTTGTTGCGCAGGTCGCATCGTTGTTCGGAGTTTTCTAGCTGTCCTGCCTGAATTTGAATTTTATTGATCGTACCAATACCTGTTTTAATTAATTTATTTTTACTTTGTATTTAAGTTTTTTTAAACTTTGCATGTCAGATAAAACAATAGAAGATTATTATTTTCCACAATCCATCATTGGTATTGGATTTTATAATCTTTAGACGAATTTTACTATCTGAGTAAACCATGTTGCAGAAATAGATAATCATATGCAATGTTAAACGACAATAACAATATCACACTAAAAGCTATTTAAATTTTTGGGAATTAAAGTACCTACTGATTTTTAGTGGTACAAATATGCTGTAATTAACCGTAGCAAGCAAATATTATTATTAATAATGTCAGGTTTCATTACAACTGCCAGTCGAAACTAATACAGTATATGAAACCAGATTACACCCCCAATAGAACTTGGTAATTACTGTGAGTATTAACCAATAATGGTAATAAACAATTGTATGGTAGCATTAACTCCTCTTTCCTATATCACTACTCAATGGTCTAGTGATTTTTGATGTCTTACAGTAGAAAAGCGCGTTGCTGTCACATATAGTATTAAACAGTTCTTTAAAGAGTATGTGAATTCTTATAGGGAATAAAAGGCGTTTTCTTGGTGTGATGCTAACATACAAATTAACATACTTAAGTACAAATTTTAAATCCGTTGCCAAGCTGTAAAATTAATTTCACAGCTTGGTATTTTATCGAAAGTTAGAAGTATTAGCACAGAATGTATATAAACTCAAAGTACTACAATACTATCTGATTTTCTTTGCAAAAATATGGCCTCGTTTTGCACACCTTTGATGAACTTATCTTTCGACAAACTCTACGACGCTACGACCCTGCATCATATTAATAATCTAACATGCAATTTTTCCAGTCCACTACTGATGAAAAGCAGAGCTAATTGCTTACTTTTTTGCGAAATGGACGTTGATACCGCTTCTCTAACCAAAGTAAACTTTTTCTTGCTACTTCTAAAAAACTGATATTTCCCTTTCGAAATAGTAAACAACTAGGCTATTAGAAAAAATCTCTCCATGACAGCAAAGTCTTGTTTACCTAATGTTTGCTCCATTTATCCTTCTTTGTCTTTAAAGAAACGCAACAAATGTGTTCTTATAAATAAACTAACAAGCAATTTGTGGACAAAATGGGACCGATTTATTTGAATTGGTGCTCGGTCGCCGCATTTACAAAATACCTTTTGTGAAGCTTAAAACAAAAAGATTTGTATTAATGAGCTTATTTTGTATACGGCACACTGCAAACAAACCTATTTTTGTTTTTCTGCTTGCTTGATTATCATGTATTCTGTTATTATTCCGATGTTTTAAAAAGGATATTTTCCCATTTTTTACTTTTTCTTTGCTTATAAACCGCTTTATATGAATGCAGTGTGACCAGCGTAATCTACATAAGAATTTAAAAATAACGATGCACATAAAATTAAATTTGTTATTTAATTCGGGGATATGCAGATTTTACCAATGATCTGGTAAAGCATGTTTCACAAAATATGGATACGACTTAATGACTGCAGTAAAAGTACCTGGGGCGATCCCATTATGTATGACCGTTTGGTATAATTATTTGAAAGGACCGGATTGTAAGAATTATAATTATTGTAAATATAGGCACATCAGGTAGGTTGGGTTGCTTAATTTTTGTGATAAAATTTGTTAATTTTTATTTGTTGCTGGAAGAGTTTACTTGTATTACCGATATCATTTTACCAAACGTATAAAAAAACAGTATGTGGCGTCCGTGGAAAAACATTGATGGTGCTTCTTCTAGTGTTGCACCAAAGAAAATGCATTTATCTCTCGATGCTGGGGAAATTGTAAAAAGAATATATACTTCCTTGCTCAACAGAGGACTTAATGCTAGTGCTGCTGCGACTGAAACGTCTGATTTGACTAAGATACCTCTGACTACTTACAGCGAAAAGAAACGCGTGCCGCACTAGCCTTTGGAGAGTTTTGTCGGAAATGGGCTTCAGATACCGCCAAATTGACAAAAGGCAAGTACTCATATGGAATCCCACCGTTTACAAAAATGGCCTCATGAGTATATAACTTCGGTAAGGAAATAACGTTCTGAAACCCGTCCAATTATTTACCTCGACGAGACTTGATTTGACACGCATGAAACACCATCCAAAGGCTGGGTCAGAAAACGGTTGGGTTCCAAATGCCTTGTGGCTTTCTGCCAAAAACATTAAAGACTCTAGTGTGGACTACCATGAAGATACAACGGCCGAACTTTTTGAGGAATGGTTCAAGAATTGTCTTTTACCAAACATTCCTCAGAATAGCGTGATAGTAATGAACAATGCGAGCTATCACAGTCGCCAATTACATAAAGCTCAAAGCTCAAATAATACATAATTGGAGATTCAGAACTACATGGCGGCGAATGATATATATTTTGAAAAAAGTTATAAAAAAAAGTGATCTTTTAGAAGTTTTAAAGACATTTGGTATAAAAAAAAGTATATATTTGTGACACATTGGCATAGTGCTACGGCTCCCACCCTATTGTTGCATTTTTAACCCCATAGAGCATATGTGGCACCAGTTAAAATCACTGGTTAGGTCTGAAAATATTTCTCCGACTTTAAATTCTAGTGTTGTACAATTAATACGAAAATAATTTAATAAGATTCCTCCAGTTAGTTGGAAAAATTCAGTCCGCCACGTAATAACTGTAGAAAATTCGTATATTAGTCTGGATCGTATAATTAATCCAATTATAATTAATTTTGATGAGGATAGCAATAGCAATAGCGAAACAGAACTACCTATAGAATTACATTATAAATGTAAATAAATATAACTAGTAATATTTTTAAAAAATGTTATTTCATTTGATTACATTAATATAATCATATCATTACCTACTTGTTTTCCTTAGAAACTCATCCTTATTAAGTTATATAAATTAAATATCTACATAATAATCTACAGTCGGTCCTTTTATACTTCACTTGTTTATTGCCAAGCTCTTGTCGACACAATGGGACCGACCCAGGTAGTTTTACTGCAGTCATTAAGTCGTATCCATTTTTCGTGAAACATGCTTTACCTAGAAATGAAACATTAACAAATAAACTTTTTGCCAAAATCGTATTTCATTCTGAAGTAAATCAACATAAAAATTTCGCCCTTCACTTTGTTTGCCAAACTTACGCTGTTAAAAGTATTAACATGACGTGGGAAATTTAAATCGTTTTCTTACACCTTACCTATACAAAGTTTGCTGTATATCAACACAGCAGTAAGAGATTCGTCCCCAAGGATGTAAGCGCCACGACATTGGTCTGATAATATTAATGCAGTTAATACGTCTTAGAACCTTAAATAAGTTCTTTAAGAGATTTTTTTGGATTGTATACAATATTTTTGACCTAACCCCATAAGAAGAAGTCTAATGGCGTCAGATCAGGGGATCGTGCTGGCCATTCCATCGATTCACGCCTTCCTATCCACCGATTTGGAAATACTCGATTGAGGTAGGTACTGCCGGACATTGTTTTGGTAATACGGCGGTGCACCATCATGCTGAAACCATATCATATTCGCTGGAAGTTGTGGGTTTGCTGGATCAGGATATAAGTTTGTCAAAGTTGGAAACACATTATTTTGGATCAGTGCTAAATAATTATCTCCATTTAAATTGCCATTAGGTAATGAAAAAGGGATCTATGATATGATCTCCAACTATTCCTGCCCTAACATTAACCTTTTTAGGATATTGCGTATGTTCTTCTTTAATCCAGTGAGGATTTTCCCTAGACCAATAGCGGCAATTCTGACGATTAGCATGACCGTGAAGTATAAAGGTGCACTCATCAGAAAACAAAACATGTTTTAATGGATCACACTGTCGTGACATTGTTTTCTATTATTTTTTCACAAAGATAAATGTTATCCTATCTCTTGTTATATATGTTCGAATAATCGATGAATGGCTAACATCGAACATTGGGGCTGTTTTTCGACTAGAAGTATGTGAAATTTCCCCAAACTCAAGCATAATATCTAATTAGGTATCATCACTTATTGCATTGGCTGCTACTTTTTTTTTATCTGCTTATTTACACGTCCAAGCTGGCGAAACTACGTTTCTATTTTACTAATTTTCCCTTGAGTTATAGGCGGCAAATTTGGAAATTTTTCATGAAATAAGTAAGCAACTTCCATTTGTGTCCCTGTTTTATCTCCATAACCAATCATCTGTAGAATTGTTATTTTATGCATTTCTGTTAAATAAACCATTTTTCTGATATGCTGAAATTCAAACGACTATAACACTGACAACTACTGTCATGCAGACAGACAACAATTTGCTAAGGTCAGGAGTTTTAAACAATAGTAAAGGAAACTATTTATAGCTTTTTTTTTCTAATTTCATATCAGTAAAAAGAAACGCTGAAATGCAATAAATCTAAAAACACTTAATATTTTCGAACCAGTTAAAGATAGAGGTATAGAATATTGTACATGAAATATATCTAAAATTTTCTGAAGAATCCAAAAATTAAATAATATACAGGGTGTTGCATTTAAAATAAGAAAGTTGGTATTGACCAATATTACATGACATAACCTGTATAAAAAGTTTTTATTGAAAACAATGCGCAATTAGAAATTCCAATTGATGTCATATTTTAAACACACTGCGATTAGATATTTATATTTCTATAGATTATATTATTGATTTTTTGATGTATTACTAGGTAAATGTTAAGTATAAGAATAGCAGATTCCTATGGCATCTGCTAAATTTCGCCATGCTATGCTACAATAATTGTATATTTTATCCCTTATTATCTTATTATCTTAAATAAAAGTCGGTTATTATTGTTATTATTATTATTATTATTATAAATGATATTTTTATTGTAAGCAAGCACCAAAAAAAAATAATTTTTCAAGATAATATTGAAAGTTTCTATTGGGTAGTATATATTATGGTATGTACCTATCGGACCTATCCGCTGCTTTGTTTCGATAGCGAATTTATAAAATTTAATCAGGGGCGTAGCCGGCATAGCGGGCGTATGGAGTGCTGGGGGGTGAGTATTGTCAAATATTAATCCAATAAGTGGAATTTGCCGACTATGAAGATTTATTGTGTATACATATACATTATATAATGTTTGTAGATATCAATCGTTTATAGTTGCAGTTATTTTTCAAGTAGATAAGTGAAAATTACGAAGCAATCAATTTACTTTCCAGTGAGTTTATGTTGCAACATGATATGATTTAATGAATCGTAACATTCTCATACGATTTTGAAATTTTACAATGGAAAGTACAAGTTAGTGTTATGTTATTTTAATTTAAAAACAACTTATCAATTTTGTAATAATTTTTTATTCGTGTACATAAAAAATTCACAAGTACAAAAAATAGAACTCGATAATTAAGATGATTTGGTTTGCAGTATAAATATTTAACTCAAGAAATTTTATACAGGGTGGTCCAACGAAAACTTAACACCTCGATTTTCCTGCTTTAAAATGAAAATGTGGAAAATCGCTCGGACCCATCGATTTTTATTTCGAGGGGGACATCTTTTGCGTATATTGTCAATGTTGTTACTTCAAGCCCATAGGAGGGAGGGGGGGGGGGGGGTAAGATCTAAATCTTAAATGGATATCCCTATTTTATATAATTTTTTTTGGTTCTGCATAAAATTCTGAACATTTTTTAATAAAAGCATTATTAGTCTATACTTAACAGTTTCCGAGATATTCACTCTTGAAAAATGACATTTTTGAAATTTGACAGCCTCTAGCTTTCTAACTGTACGTCTTAGAGCAAAACGGCTTACATGTCCCTATCTTCGATTTTTATTATCTTTCCAATAGTGTCAACTTCCGGTTACACCGGAAGTACTATATTTCTTACATCCGGTTTAACCAAAAGTTGACACTTTTGGGAAGATAATAAAAATCGAAGATAGGGACATGTAAGCCGTTTTGCTCTAAAGGTGCGTCCAGACTACTCGTACTCGTACTCGTACTCGCGCTACTTGCAGGACCCCCGAGTAGTGTAAACGTAAATGTAAGTCACGAGACAAGCCACGCGAGCAGCGCGAGCCATTAACTCGAGAGGATCCGCCCGGTGTCGGTACATCAAAGGGACTGGCGTCCAGTGAGCAACTAAAGTCCGTCTGGACACTACTCAGACGAGTACAACCTGAAGCTTGACAAGTTTCTAGATCATTGCGAGTGCAGCGAGCACAAGCACGAGTACGAGTAGTCTGGACGCATCTTTAGACGTACAATTAGAAAGCTAGACGCTGTCAAAGTTAAAAAATGTCATTTTTCAAGAGTCAATATCTCGGAAAATGTTAAGTATAGACTAATAATGCTTTTATTAAAAAATGTTCAGAATTTTATGCAGAATCCAAAAAAATTATATAAAATAGGGGTATCCATTTAAGATTTAGATCTTACCCCCCTCCCTCCTAGGGGCTTGAAGTAACAAGATTGACAATATACGCAAAAGATGTCACCCTCGAAATAAAAATCGACGGGTCCGAGCGATTTTCCACGTTTTCATTTTAAAGCAGGTCGAGGTGTTAAGTTTTCGTTGGACCACCATGTATACCTAGTACAACTAAAAACGATAATTCTGAATTAAAACTCTACGATGTTTCAATTCCAGACCAGGTTTTCAAGATTTCATTGACTTTAATTCTGTGCACAATAACTCTTGAAGAAAACAGTAAAATCAAAGAATCCAAACGACTATCGCCCATCATAGTTCGTAGAAAATTCACGACCAGCTTTAGTTTCGTAAAAGATCATTCAAAGGATGCCGAAAAAATTGAAAAAGTCAAAACAAATCTTACAATTTTATAAGCACAGGGCTGTACTTTCCCTAATTGGGACTGTTCTGACACATGACTCAAAAAGCGTTTGCAAATCCACTTACTCCCCCCCCTCACCGCTGTGCCCTGCATTTATTGAATTGGGCGAGCGAAGCCGCTGGTACCCGCTAGTGCTTAATAAATAAAGCATTCTTAATGCTTGCGTACTTTTAAGCATTAAATTAAACAAACATAATTTTTTATTTATTTATTTATTTTACGTCGGCCTTTTTCCGCAACGAGGCCAATCACCGACGCCAGGGAATTTGTCACACACTATCTGGTAATTTTGCCGAATCCCTCTTTGTCGAGGGTAGAGTTCTTTAACGTGCCAACATCCATGATAAATATTAATTTAGTCTTTTTGTTGACCTGATCTGACGAAGTAAGGGACATTTAATGGTTTTCAAGATATTTAAATCAAAGGGTTTTTAGTTTTGTTAAGTTGCCTTAAAGTCGTTCCAAATACCTTAGATCCTTGTTTTTTTTAAGTAGGTCCGAAATGTAGTATACTATACCTACCTATTGTTTTAAAATTTCGAATATTCCCCAATTTATGACCACTATATACCAAATGGTAGCTTAATTCGATATAACTATTAAAGTTAAGTATAGTTTTAAATTTTCATAAAGAATTAATCGACATGTATGACGCTTAATTCTTTATAATAAAACTAAAAAAAAATAAAACTACACTGGTTTAGTATGAAATGATCGCGGATTAAGTTCAGCCAATTGGCGTTTAATTTCATATTACAGAAATAAATAAAATAAAATATATTTTGTAATATGGTTTTGGCGAATAATTCGTTATTACAAAACGTTAGTTATTAGTATTAACTTTGACAAATATGAAAATGTCACTTCATACAGTTGCTTTTAAAACGGGTAAAATAGGATATTTAAGTAAAAAAAGTTTTTGTTACATAGGTTTTAATGATTACTAAAAGATGGCACCGTTAACTCGTTTTTAAATTTTTGTCGCTTAATTCGTAGTCCAATTGATCTGACCTCACTCGGACACTGTTTTGTTTTTGTTTACTATTGTATCCAAATGTAGAGCAGGTGTATTTTAGGTTTTAATTTAATAACAAATTGCAAGGTATATGGATATTATTATAAATGTTTTGTTTAATAATGTACACATTGGCCAGGTTTCATATTTCAGGTTACCAGTTTTATATTTTTGTACACCATTTCCGACCGAGACTTTGGGTCTTTTTCCTCTTTTTAGCATTTATTAAAAACCTATATTAGGTCTATTTGAGAATCGTGGACAATTTTTTCAATTAATAACTTTTACATCCCATCATTGTAAGGTAATGTATGCATGGCATGATTTTTTGCCCTTGACATATATTTATTTATAAAATTGTGATTACTGTGGGGTAATGTAAACACGGTAATGGCCCTACCAAATTGCATTCGATAATAGTCATTAATAATCAATATAATTTACTAAAATTACTTAATTCGATCATGTTATTTTAAATTTATATATACCTAATGCTTGATTACGTTTATTTACTGGAAATTTCGTGGTCTTGACGTAAATGATTGATTGTTGTTTTTTGAATTGCAAAAAAATTAATGCAATTTGTTTAACCTATTCGAAATTACAGCACTTATCTTTATAAAATAATATTATGTAAATTTCAATGCATTTTTTAAATATTTTTAAGTTGCCTGTAATTCCTGTAAAATAAGGGCGGCGTAGAGAAGCAATGTAACATACACAAGCGACTTTTTTTAAAATTAATAATTCATAAATTACACTAAATTTTATAAATCTATTCAAATAGCATTGCCTCCAGCAACATTTTTTATCGAAAATATTGCAAAGTATTATATAAATTAGGTGTATTTTTAAATCTGTTTAGTAGTTATTAGTTTACGTATGTTCTGAGTTCTGAGAGAGATCTATTTCTTCATAGCTACTGCCTGTAAATACGGAATGTACTAATATAACAGATTTCTTAAGGCACCGTGAATTCGTCGCGACAACGTATGTAATGGATGAATATAGAAAATTTTTTATTATTTCGTATTTTGATTTTTATTCATAAAATAAATTTAAATATAACAGCACCATATTATGAAAATTTCTTGACAAAATTTAATGAAGTTCATATTCATGAAACAAGAGGAAAAAATAACTTTATTTTGGATCATACAAATTTGAAATCGACTCAAAAATCAATATTTTTTAGTGGTGCTATAGAATATAACAAGTTAGGAAATGAAATTAAAAGGTGTAATTTAAAACTATTTGTAAAAAAATTAAAGAATCAAATTTTATGTAAAAAAGTCTAATAAAATAGTCTTTCTAGATTGTAATTACCTATCTATCAGGAGAGAAGAAAAAATTTAAAATTTGAAATGTAATTAAATAGTTCAATGAACTAATAAAAATTTGTTATTATTATTATTATATTATAAAATCTGAAATCCTTAGATGTTGAAGATGAACCCAGAGACGATTTATAAAATTAATAAAAATCGAATAGATTTCTTAACAAAATGGTAATCTTCGTTATCGCCCAAGTCGACGGGAGCTGCTACTTCGACACACCGGCTATATGGGTAATTGGGTATCAAAAGGGAGCTCGTATCAAATCAAATATATACAGTGAGGACCTAAAGTCCGTCCCCCCCCCCTCTAACTTCTAAGCCACACCACACAACAACTATATTTCCTGCTTTTGAGTTACATCCGGTTTAACCGGAAGTTGATTTTTTTGGGAAGATAATAAAAATTGAAGATAGGGACATGTAAGCCGTTTTGCTCTAAGACGTACTGTTAGAAGGTTATAAGCTGTCAAAGTTCAAAAATGTCACTTTTCGAGAGTCAATATCTCGGAAACTATGAAGTATAGACTAATAATGCATTTGATAAAAAATAATTATAATTTTATGTGAAATTCAAAAATGTAAAAATATAAAGGGTGTTCCATTTAAAAAAATATTCCAAAAGCGGACCCAGCTGTCATCTTGACATTTAAAGCTGTCATTGGTATGTCAAAAAGTGCAAGACTTGCTCAAATATTATCGTTCAAAATTTCATTAAAATATACCGAACGGTTTAGAAGTTAGAGGGGGGGGGGACGGACTTTAGGTCCTCACTGTATATGGAACCCACAGCACGCATACCGAACTGGTAATAACTGAATTTGTGTGAGCAAAGCCATGGGTCATGGATAGGGCTGGGCAAAATTCGATATATCGATATTTTTATTGATAAACGATATTTAAAAAATAAAATATCGATTTATCGATATTATCGATATATCGACTACTTATATCGATATTCGATTGGAATTTCAATATCGTCCTTATAACACATTTAAGGACCAATATTTAATTCAATATTTTTTCTTCATGTTTTCATAATTAGAATCTCTCCTTAAAATAAAGGTACGGAGTTTTACAGGGCACATAAGAAAATATTAATATTATACAGTGTCACCAGTAAAGTCCGCATCATATGGGATTTTTTTATTAATAGCTTTATTTAAAATTTGACTTTGGCATCAAGTTCTGCTTCGATCGAGATGAAAATTAAGCAAAAAAATAGTATCTAGTCACGTGATTCGCATTATCTGTCAAATTTTAATTTTTTCCAAAAAATAATTCAAAAGTGTGGTTATTTTTGAAAATATCGAAAAAAGTTATTAGTTTTTTTGAATGCAGTTTCTAGCCCACATGCAAATTTCAGCTGCATAAGATAATTTTGATTTTTTACCTACATTTTGTAAATTGCAACACTTTTGCAAAATAAGACTCAACGCAACCTACAAAAAACTTCTAAGTTTTGACAATGCTTTATTTCAGATACATTTTCTTTAAAGTAGCGCCATATTAAATGTATGTTTTTCTACAAAATCAAAATTGGGCAATTAAAATTTGGTCGCATGTGATGCAAAGTTTATTTGTTTTTGACCCTGTATAAGGTAACTTTATTAAATAAGTATTTTTGAAAACGTAGTTTGTGTCTGAAAGTAATACACCTTAATATTAAGACAAAAAAGAACACAGTGTCTTCAGTAAAGTGTTTTTAAGTGGAAAATAAATTTTAGTTTAACAACATAAAGTTTATTTATTTTCAACGATTTAATTTAAAACCCCTATATTATAATTTATTATTAAGCTATGCCATAATAACGTTTTTGTAGAAAAACGCACATTTAATATGGCGCTACTTTAAAGAAAATGTATCTAAAATAAAGCCTTGTCAAAATTGAGAAGTTTTATGTAGGTTGCGTTGAGTCATATTTTGCAAAAGTTGTAGAATTTACAAAATATAGGTAAAAAATCAAAATTATCTTATGCAGCTGGAATTATGCATGTGGGCTAGAAACTGTATTTAGAAAAAAAAATTCTAATAACTTTTTTCGATTTTTTCAGAAATAACCCCACTTTTTAATTATTTTTTGGAAAAAATTAAAATTTGACAGATAATGCGAATCACGTGACTACTATTTTTTTGCTTAATTTTCATCTCGATCGAAGCAGAACTTGATGCCAAAGTCTAATTTTGAGTTAAGCTATTAATAAAAAAAATTCCATATGATGCGGACTTTACTGGCGACACTGTATTTATAATATAATATTTTTATGTTTTATCGATAATATATATGATCGATATATCGAATAACGATAATTAAAAAATAAAATGAACAAAGTAACCGGCAAGGTCTTCGATGGACGTCAAGACAAACCTGTCCTAGGCACAAAATTACTGTACCTATAGGTTTACCTAATTAGAAACTTAAAACGTTTTGAGCATAATTGTGCGGAAGTTACATTGAACTAATCTTTACGTTTACACAAGTGTAGATTCATTCTAATTTTTTTTATCTATCGGAAAAGTAAATATTCGTATATTTTTTTATTCTTATCGGTATTATTTTTCTGATTATCCACTTAACAACCATATCAATGATAAATTTATATTATTTAATTAAATTAAAAACTAATTTTAATAAACTGCTGATTAATTTTGCTGCACATACTCTTTACAAATTACAAACAGGTGTTGCAAACGTAGACAATAATATCATACAGGTGTCTGGCACAAAATAGACTTGTGTTTATGCTCAGTGTCAGAAAACACAATCATACCTACGTATGCGTACATAACACATACCGCTCACGTACTCGAGGTTAAGTATAGCAAAAATACTGTCTGCACTCTATTACGCCATAAAAATAACAACTGCATATAAATATTCTAAAGGTTATAAAAAAGAACACCCGTCTACGTGTATGACGAAGGTCATAAATGACGTCAAAGAGCACCTACATCCGATCATAAAAAGAACCATACCCCCACACGCGTAAGTATTAAAGGTCACATTCCCCTTAACCCAAGAAATAATTGTAAATAATTTTAAAAAAGTGTCACCCACTTAGACAAACAAGGTCATTAATATCGGCTCTCTCAAGCAATCTGTGAAAATAATTTTTAAAAAGTGTCACCCACGTAGACGAACAAGGTAATTAATATCGGCTCTCTCAAGCAATCTGCGAAAATAATTTTAAAAAGAGTCACCCACGTAGACAAACAAGGTCATTAATATCGGCTCTCTCAAGCAATCTGTGAAAATAATTCTAAAAAAGCGTCACCCACGTAGACGAACAAGGTCATTAATATCGGCTCTCTCAAGCAATCTGTAAAAATAATTTTAAAAAGAGTCACCCACGTAGACGAACAAGGTCATTTATATTGGCTCTCTCAAGCAATCTTTGAAAATATTTTTGAAAAAGTGTTACCCACGTAGACGACAAGGTCATTTATAACAACTCTTTCAAGCAATCTGTGAAAATAATTTAAAAAAGTGTCATCCAGGTAGACGAACAAAGTCATTTATAACGGCTCTATCAAGCAATCTGTGAAAATAATTTTAAAAAAGTGTCACCCACGTAGACGAACAAGGTCAATAATATCGGCTCTCTCAAGCAATCTGTGAAAATAATTTTAAAAAGGTGTCACCTACGTAGACGAACAAGGTCATTAATATCGGCTCTCTCAAGCAATCTGTGAAAATAATTTTAAAAAGAGTCACCCACGTAGACGAACAAGGTCATTAATATCGGCTCTCTCAAGCAATCTGTGAAAATAAATTTAAAAAGTGTCACCCACGTAGACGAGCAAGGTCATTTATATTGGCTCTCTCAAGCAATCTGTGAAAATAATTTTAAAAAAGTGTCACCCACGTAGACGAGCAAGGTCATTTATATTGGCTCTCTCAAGCAATCTGTGAAAATAATTTTAAAAAAGTGTCACCCACGTAGACGAGCAAGGTCATTTATATTGGCTCTCTCAAGCAATCTGTGAAAATAATTTTAAAAAAGTGTCACCCACGGAGACGAGCAACGTCATTTATATTGGCTCTCTCAAGCAATCTGTAAAAATAATTTTAAAAAAGTGTCACCCACGGAGACGAGCAAGGTCATTTATATTGGCTCTCTCAAGCAATCTTTGAAAATATTTTTGAAAAAGTGTCACCCACGTAGAGGACAAGGTCATTTATAACAACTCTCTCAAGCTATATGTGAAAATAATTTTAAAAGTGTCACCCACGTAGACGAGCAAGGTCATTTATATTGGCTCTCTCAAGCAATCTTTGAAAATATTTTTGAAAAAGTGTCACCCACGTAGACGACAAGGTCATTTATAACAACTCTCTCAAGCTATCTGTGAAAATAATTTTAAAAGTGTCATCCAGATAGACAAACAAAGTCATTTATAACGGCTCTCTCAAGCAATCTGTGAAAATAATTTTAAAAAAGTGTCATCCACGTTGACGAACAGGGTCATTTATAACAACTCTCTCAAGCAATCTGTGAAAATAATTTTAAAAAAGTGTGTTCCACGTAGACGAACAAGGTTATTTATATCGGCTTTCTCAAGCAATCTGTGAAAATAATTTTAAAAAGTTTTACTTCTGTGGGCCATCCGGGCCAAACTGCCTACAAGGAGTTTTTTTAAATTTTGTTATAATTTCTCACTTCAAAGCCAATTACCTCACTCGCTGCATTATATAGTAAGTAATTATCACATAAGAGATAAGAATATCAAATATATTTTCCGATATTTTCCAACCTGTAATTTAAGAGTCCCTAATTCAGAAAACACCTTATTCGGCAGAGACAATCGTTGCATTGGTGAGAGATGGATATATAAATAGCCATATATTTGCATGTACCCGACGAGGATACATATTTCGCATCTAACCCTCTTAGCCGGAAAAGCGCCAATAAGTGAAATATGGGGTGCTCAGATAAGATGCCATGTAGATGGGCACCTTTTTCTAAGTTTTTACACTGACATACTTATCTCTTTCTGACCCGTGTGTCTATTATTCTTTCAATCGGTAACCTCGGAAACTCGCAGAGCCGTTACATATCGATTATGATTTGTGAAGTTTAAATTAAAGTTTGTTTTTAGGGATATTTTTTGGGCATTTTCTATGTTTTTAGAAAGTAGTTTGCTTTTTAACTTGTGTGTTTATGGGGTATTTTGGTTGGTTGGTTAATAAATTAACAATTTAAATATCAAAGGGTTAGGTCTAATAGTACGGCTCTTTAACTGAAGAGAAGCCAATGCTATTGGAATTATAAAGGAATTTCAATGGAAACAATAAATATCAGATCCTGGTTGACCGCAAAACGTGTAAGGTAACTTAACTGCAAATTTTGGCAACAAATTTTAATTTCAAAATTAATAGAACTGATGAACTGATGAACTAAACAACGGTATCACTTAAGATGAATTTAGTATAAGGTTTCCTATATCTATGCCACAGACAGGCTGTCGAAATAATGGTAAATCAGTTAAAACCGCAGTTGGTGCGTAAAACTAATCACAGAGTTATCGTTAGCTGTTGCCAATGCTGTTGTAGGGGCAGAAGCAACCTAACGGTTTTGTAATGGCACAGTTCTGTACTCGGGAGGTATACGACACTATAACCAATTTTTACAAAAATTAGGTAACTATGTACATTTATTAAGAAAATTAAACTATTTTGTGGGGCACACAATATACAACACCATGTCCAATTAGTTAAGGTAGCTGAGAAACAGCGTAGACTTTTAACACTATGTGCATTTTTATTCAGAGGCCTAAGACACCAAGGTAATAATATCTGTATCTGTATGCCTCGGATCTTTAGCAACACATTTAGCGGCATAGAACACTATAATAAAATCACTTGGTATTATACCTCTAACTAGATCTATATAATAGTAGGTGGAGATTACACATAATGTTAAACGCCAGCATGACTATGAGTTTTTATTTTGTCTAGGTATTATTACTTTTCCTTTTACCAAAACACATACCACTTCCATTTAATATACTCATTTTTTTGTAAAAATTGGACATAGTGTCTTATGCTTCCCGAGTACAGCATTATGGCTTATAATTTTTTACAGGTATAGAACACTATGTCCATCAAAATACAAATTATGATAATTAAAATTTAAAAAAAAATTATTTACAAAGAAACACTAAATAATTATTACTTTGTGTAGTGAAAGTAAGATAATACATTCATAAATTAACACTAACCTCAAAATTATGTTAAACCTAATTGTTTTTACTAAATATCCACAAATCGAGCTAATGGCACGTCATAGTGTCGTATGCCTCCCGAGTATAGAGTTAAAATTAGAGTCTGAAATGCATCTAAAACGGTATTTTAATTAGATTTCCTTGAAATTGCGAGGCTGGAAGGAACTCCAATCATGCAAGTACCTCGAGTTCTGGTACCTATTTAAAGTTATATAATAAATTAGCCAGTGCAAAAAATTTAAGAAATATGTTTATCCAAATTTAGTAGATATACGTAATGTCTGAAGTACCGTTCTTGAACAGCCACATCTGAGGAAGCAGGGACGTAAATACGTTAAAACCAAAGAAAATTTATAGGGTTAGAAATGTTAACTCCTTGTTAAAAAATCGCAACACAGTAGAGGGAGAAAGAAGAGAGAGAGAGGGGTGTTAGTGTGCCCGCCGGCCATCAGAGGCGCAATGGCGGGAAATTTGAACAGCGGTTTTAGGACTTTTCAATTTAATTATTAACTTTTGAACGAGTTTTTATTGATTTAATTTGTGATTCAATATAAATATTATTAAATCACAAATAAAACCAATAAAAAGACGCACAAAAGTTTTTATTTTATGGAATAAATAATGCACATTTTTATATTAACCAAGATTTAGAAAATAAAGATGGAAGCACTTTATCGTAAATAATGTTTTCTACGTTTATTTATAAATAAAAACTGCATTGACAACCATAACAAAAAATAACTGTTTAGAATAAACTAATGTCCTTAGGTTACGTCTCACAGGTCTCACTCATCTGGAACTATCTCAATTCATATAATATTATCACAAATACTGTATAAAACACAAGCACTAGGATGCATCGAGACTATTTGAGACACGTACTAAAAGATCCATAAACTATCAGGTGATTCTTACAGCGTTCTCTGAAACAAAAGAAACAGTATCGGGTAGACATTAAATTTCTCTGTAAAATATGGCCGATGGCCAAGTATCTACTTATCGAGTTAGCTCAAACCATTATCTTTGTGCCATTATGTTACAATTTTTAATCCACTCAGTAAAACAAAAATGTTAAAATTATCATTTCAAGAGACTAAACTTATCTGTTCGTAACTGATAGATTGTTAGGTATTACCTCGGGCACAATGTGTTGCAGTTATCTGCAGGTTGCCCAGTGATATTTTGTTAAGATTGGCTTGTTAACCAACACCTATTATGTATGTGAAACATTTCATGTTAATTTATTTATTGTAAACTTACATTTCCTATATTTCTATATAAAAAATAGGTAAGGAAGTGTAAAATCAATTTGATAAACAATAAAAAATAATTACCTGCATAGTAGGCTGGAATAATAACTGAAAGATTACACATATCGGCGAAGTTTTCTAGAATAGAAACTAATAGAATTGTATATTAAAATGATAATAAAAAATTAATTAATTTCCTCAGAAAAAAACGTGGACAAGAAAAATTGACAGTTGTGACATGGATGGATGGACGGCGGGCTGGCGGCTGGCTGGTTTGTTCCAATTAGCACCTGGCACAGTTTGGGAAGCGTTATAGTAGGTAAGAATACAACTGTCCTTCTCTTCTATACGTCAAAAATATGCGACAGAGCCCGGTTACACGGCCAGCTGGCGACAACAGCGCTAATTTGCCCTGATGGCCGGCGGGCACACTAACCCCTCTCCCTCTCTCTTCTTTCTCTTTCTACTGTGTTGCGAAATCGTCCATTTAAGCTTCACCGGGGTGGTTAAAACCTTACAAGAGCTTGGCTGCAGCGCTCCACAATTTAGATGCGGCGTTGCCACATGTTACTTGTCACGTCCTTATAAAATAAAATGTTGTTTATGCCATATATATTCTGTGATTTTGTTTCTTTTAAATTTATGTTATGTATAACAATTAGTACAGCTCATCATTGAATTTCCCTAGCATTGTACGTTGTTCTTGTTGAGCATTGGTTAAGACCATTGGAATTTTTCGGATTTGCCTAATTATGTCCTGGTTTCAAAATAGGTACTCTCGCGTTCAGTGTATCAATGGCGGTACCCTGATTTTGGAACGAAATGACTATGGCAAATTTTAATTTTGGCTGTGTGCTGTGTTTATAGGTTCGATTATTTGTTGGAGGGAAAATAAGCCCATGAGTTTTCTATTGTTATCTGTTCCAAATTAAATACATACATTTTGGGCACTTATCGTTCGCCCTCCTCTAATATACAGGGTGTTCGAAAAATAGATGGAGATATTTTAGAGGGTGATTCCTTGTCAAAAAATATGAAAAAAAGTTTCTATAAACATGGGTCCGGAAATGCAGGGTTTTCAAGATACAGGATGTTAACAAAATAGAAATAAAAAATGAAATTATTAATTAAATTAAAAATACTTACTTGATGCTGTTGAAATTTAACAATGATATTTGTTGTATTATAAGGCTAATTAAGCCCTAAATAGATTAAAATTATTGAGTCCAGTGGCATCCCGGGGGGCACCTTAGCGAATATTATTATCAAAAAAATGTACGCCACTGTCTTTTTTGTAGCTTTAATATTTTTTGTTTAATTAAGCATCTAAAGATACAACTTCTTTGCCTCTTGTATTTTTTTCCTATCTCACTTCATTTTCGAGAAAAAAATAAAAACCGTTTTATTGTATGTCATTGGACAAAATTGGTTTATTAATTTCTACTAAAATAAATCACAAGTGCATTGGACCACAAATAATAAAAAACATTTCTATGAAAAAATGTTATTGCAACTTTTCCAATACCATAACATAAACTACAACAAATGTTGGAAATGTCCACCATCCATTTCCGTACACCTTCTCACTCGACGCATCATTGAACGACGAACTCGAGCTAAAATTCGAGGTCTATTTTTTATTTCTTCGCAAGCATTTACGATTTTATTTCTTAGTTCTTCTATTGTTTCTATGGGAGTAGTGTAAACCATCGTCTTAAGGTGTCCCCATAAATAAAAATCGAATGGATTTAAGTCAGGGGAGCGAGGTGGCCAGTTAATTGGTCCACCTCTTCCAATCCAATTTTCACCAAAGGTGTTACTCAGATGAGTTCTGACAGGTCTACTAAAATGAGGAGGAGCTCCATCGTGCATAAAATTTATTTGATTACGTATATTTAGAGGAACTTCTTTTAGCAGTACGGGCAATTCTTGTAGAAGAAACTCTAAGTAAGATTCGCCGTTTAATCTTAAGGGTAAAAAGAAAGGACCAATTAAATTGTTACCAACAATACCCATCCACACATTTAAAGAAAATTGTTCCTGGTGGCGACACTGCACGAAAGCATGGGGATTTTCGTCACTCCATACGTGAGTGTTATGGTAATTAACAATACCATCCCGCCGAAATCCTGCTTCGTCTGTAAAAAGTATGGTTTTATTAAAATTCCTATTATTATTAACCTCTTGGTAGTACCATTGGCAAAACGGTAAACGAGGAAGAAAATCTCTTGGTAGTAATGCTTGCACACGTTGGACATGATAGGGATACAAGAGTTGCTCGGAGAGAACCTGCCACACAATGCTGTTGGAATGATTACGCCCTAATCTAGTTGCTATAGTCCTAGTACTGATACCAGGATTTTGTTCCACGGCACGTAAAACTGCCTCGTCAAACTCGGGCGTTCTTATGGACCTCGGCCGGCCTCTATCATTGGTGGGAACGGCAAAACTTCCTAAATAACATTATTGTCAAAAACATCACAAAAAAGAAATAAGAAAATTTACCTTTTCCCTTTAATCTACGGTCTACGCTTTCAAAGGTTTTACTATCTGGAAGTTGCCGATTGGGAAACGCTTCTGCATACAGGCGCCTCGCTGCATAACAGTTACTATAGGCACGTGCATACATTACATGCATGTCTGCCATTTCCTCAAAAGTAAAATTTTCCATCACAAAAACCGAGACAAAAACTTTTTAGAACAATTTCGCCAAAAAAAGTGTATAATTTTTTTCTAAAAGAACTAACGCGCAAATGTCAATCCTTCATGCAGAAATGATTATTTGTTTTCCAATGCACTTGTGATTTATTTTAGTAGAAATTAGTAAACCAATTTTGTCCAATGACATACAATAAAACGGTTTTTATTTTTTTTCTCGAAAATGAAGTGAGATAGGAAAAAAATACAAGAGGCAAAGAAGTTGTATCTTTAGATGCTTAATTAAACAAAAAATATTGAAGCTACAAAAAAGACAGTGGCGTACATTTTTTTGATAATAATATTCGCTAAGGTGCCCCCCGGGACGCCACTGGACTCAATAATTTTAATCTATTTAGGGCTAAATTAGCCTCTTAATACAACAAATATCATTGCCAAATTTTAAGAGCATCCAGTAAGTATTTTTAATTTAATTAATAATTTCATTTTTAATTTCTATTTTTTTAACCTCCTGTATCTTGAAAACCCTGCATTTCCGGACCCATGTTTATGGAAACTTTTTTTCATATTTTTTAACAGGGAATCACCTTTTAAAATACCTTCGTCTATTTTTCGACCGAAAAACCTGTATAGGTATAGAAAAAAATTTCCAAAAATTAGAAATATTATGGTCTGAAATATCTGTTATGCCTCTATAATTTTGATTGGGGACCTAAATATAAATTTCTTGGATAGTATATTAATTAAGGGAGCTTACTACATAAATTTTTTAATGATTTGTTTGATGATCTGTTCCTTACCTCCATATATAATTATATAACAGAGCCTTAGTAGGTATTTACATGTTTTGTTTTATTTATTCACATTTGTTTAAGACCACGGATTATGTTGTGTTGATTTTGATTGTATTAGCAAATAATGACTTTACTTTGCCAATAAAAATATTGTTCTTCAGACAATAAAGTACTTTTTGAGTTTGATTTGTTTATTTGATTTTAAAATAAAATGCTATAAGGGAATAGCCCTAATAAAACAATATCTATTCATTTAAACTAAATAAAATTCCTTATTAAATTTTAGATATTTCCCTAGATAAGAATACCATGTTATGTTTATTGGGATATTAAAAAGTGTTTTTATTTCATAACAGTAATATAGATTTCAGTTTTCAGTAGTCAATACATAAAATATCCGTACCTAATTTTTTTTCCTAAAAAAATATATTTGTTGATTCCTAAATACCTGATATAATTATTGTAGCTACTGTTCGTATAAAAACCTATACAAAAAGACAGACATAAATGGCAACGCCGCATCTAAATTGGGGAGCGCTGCAGCCAAGCTCTTGTTAAAACCTGCCCATTTACTATGTGGGCATTGGCGTAGTATATTATATTAATTTTTATATTTTGTTCGATGGTTAAGTGAAAAAGAAATAAAATTATTCATATTATGTTTATGTTGTAATATAATATAAACAACAAACGAAGGTACCAATAGTACTATAAATGAAAGCATAACATAACATCCTCGAACAGCCAACTAGAAATTATTATTCTACTAAATAATTATATAGTGATAAATAGGGCTGGGCGATATTGAAATTCCAATATCGAATATCGATATTTAAAAAAATATCGATATTTTATTTTTTGAATATCGTTTATCGATATATCGATGTATCGATATATCGAATTTTTGCCCAGCCCTAGTGATAAACAAATAAACAATGCAGCCAAGATACGTGCGACAGGCCAGTTTATTTGGCATTGGTGACAATTTAAATAGCAATGCGTGTGACGCCCTCTACTGGTGAAAATTTAGGGTAATATTTTGGGATATATTGGGATAAGTGACGCATGTTATAATATTACCAACACCTTATGTCAGCTATAGAATGCATTATGTAAGTTTTGTTCTTCAAACTTTCGCCAACTCCCGTATACAGTACATAGTGCGTTCGGTTTTAAAAAGGTCGAGCAGAGCGAGCAGATGCAGATTTAATGTCACGTGATATTCGGGCTAAGCGAGCGCGTAGTATTTACCGAACCCTTTTAAGAGTTTGTCGAGTTCCATCTGACATAAAATATAAAATTAACCTCACTTTATGTTGGTGGTTTGAAGAGACGAAAATGGAAAATTTTCTAGCTTCTAGCTGTAATTCCTGTGGCACTTAGGGGAGCACAAATGATGATGTTTGATGATGATAGCGACGAGGAAGAAAGCTGTTTAGAAGTTATGAATGTAAACGATAATATAAATAATGACAACGATGAAAATTTGGATATAGTAGCTTTGAATAAGCGTGTTTATATTATGAACTTATTAGATATTGAGAGAATTTTTTTAGATTTATAATTTATCAATTAAACAATAAATACAAAAATGTGGAGTTTTATTTCAAACTAATTCTACTTCTGAACAGTCATGTAATAACAAATTCTAGTACATTTTTAAAATGTAAGTAAACAAAATAATTCTTAAAGAAATATGCTGCATGTCCCAAAAAGTGTTACTCATAAGTGACTTTTCTTTTGTATATATTCTGTTTTAAGAACAATACTTTTAAGATCTTAAAATTTTGGATAACAAGTGAGGCCTGAAAAGTAAAATAAATTATTTATTTTTGGAAGGTTCCTTTAATAAATACATTTTTCTACAACCTGTATAAGTAAATGAAAATTTGGAAACCTTTAAAGTTTTGTATCTTATTTTATAGAGTACATAATATTCTAAAAAATTATTATTGAAGGAAAACCCAATATGGGTAAAGCATACGTTTGATTTTGTATGTTAGGTTAGGTAAAACAAATTTCCAAATTTGCTGTCAAAACAAATTCAATTAGTTTGCTCCGTTAGCTCCATATTTTTAGGTGAGGCGATACGAGGTAACTCCGAGTGCTCGATTTTTCAAATATCGAACGCCGAGCAGTTACACCCGAGGTCATAGATCTAATAAACGAACGCAACACTGCACCAATGAGCAGACCGAGGAGACAGATTTGCATTAACCGAACGCACTAACAGTAGGTACGTTCGATCTTGTATTTATTGGTTAATTTAAATTGATTCTTCATCAAACACCCGGTAAACGTTGCCAATTCTCCTCCCCTTATATCTAATCATTTTGTAGCAATAAATAGCCTATACCTCCTCCACTGCAAGCCACGCATTCCTTGCTATTACTGAGTAAAACTGTGTGACAAAGAAACCCCTATTGAATATAATACGCAATAAAAAGCGAGAAACCGTTAGCAGAACGTAAATTAACTATCTGAATTTAAAAGCCGTCCAGGGCTGCCAAATTAAACAATAAAAAAAAGAGTAAACCCCTATTGAATATAAAACGCAATAAAAAGCGAGAAAACGTTAGCAGAACGTAAATTACCTATCTGAATTTAAAAGCCGTCCAGGGCTGCCAAATTAAACAATAAAAAAGTGTAAACCCCTATTGAATATAATACGCAATGAAAAGAGAGAAAACGTTAGCAGAACGTAAATTAACTATCTGAATTTAAAAGCCGTCCAGGGCTGCCAAATTAAACAATAAAAAAAAGAGTTAACCCCTATTGAATATAATACGCAATAAAAAGCGAGAAAACGTTATTAGAACGTAAATTAACTATCTGAATTTAAAAGCCGTCCAGGGCTGCCAAATTAAACAATAAAAAAAAAAGAGTTATTTTACGATTTAGTTAAAATATTGCGCTTATCGCAGACTCAATTTACTTGCACACGATCGATGTATTACACGTTTATAATATACAGACAATTTACTTAACTGGAGAAGTATACCGAAATTAAAAATTAACAAATTCGTAATATCAGTGGCACTTGGGCCCTTCGGTGCTGATGATGGTACTCCCTAGTACCGAAACATGTACACATTAAGCTGACTCTTTTAATATACTACGTATTTGTGGAGACGACTGTGGGTTTTTTCTCTTTATATAATATATTAACGTTGCATTCCTTTGGACTTGGCTAATTCTTGTACCAATCGATCGGCGATATTTTAATACATACCTACATTTTAACGGAAATCGTTATTTCGACCAAAAATGGACTTGTCCGGTTCTTGCACCAAGGTCTTCAATTGGAGCAGAGTACTACGGTAACAATATATGTACCCGTCCACATTCTTTCTTCTGTTCACGATTCGTGCCGCGTATATACTAATATTTATTTAAGTGTGGGACCAGAAGATGAGGTCCTAGAGGGCAGAAAATTTGCACAGTAAACAATGTTCATAAGTGAAAACTATTTTACTAGTACACCGTACATGGCCTTTCAGTTACCTTCCTAAAAATTTAAGTTAAAAATTTGTACTTGCTGCAGATGTCTATACCTGATTCAAAACCAAGAATCGATCATGTGTGAAGTATAGACTTGTGACACGCCATAACCTGCATGGGCATTGGTAAATTCGTCATAAGAAGGCGGACATCGACTCATCAATGTCACACGTTAGTGACCGTTTACATTATTTATTTTACTGACATACTGACTTATATTTTAAATATAGTATGGATTCTTTATTATTATTTAAAATAGCATGGTAATGTAATTTTTATCTGTACTGAGCAAATAAAAAATTTTGATTACATAGCAACTTTTATGTGACCGTGAAAATAAAAACATGGTATAATGGGTCTACGAAATTATATTTTTGTTCTAATAAAATTAAATAATTTAGTCACTTAATTACTACGAGAATATTGGAACTACAACAGCACGCCGCGCCGTCCGGAGGTACTATTATTCAAAACAACGTAATAGTACTTACATAACTATTAAAAAACGCTGCTTCTGCTTCCTAAAGCGGTCTTTAGACACCTGTGAAGTTCTTCGTGAATTTGTTCATGAAGTCACTTCAAGGCTAACTTTGATAATGTAATTGACCAACTTGGACGTCAAATAAATTCGTGAATTTCTTCGTGAAGTTATTCACGAAAATTTAACATGCAAAATAATCAGCTCATGCACAGTGTAAATGCTACCGGGTTCACAAAGAAATTCACGAATAAATTCATGAATCAATTCACGAAGAACTTCACAGGTGTAAAGAACGCTTAATATCATTAGCCAGGTTTTTCCACCTCCCTTGCATAAACAAATAATGTTATGTGTCGTTTCTTAGGGCGTTGCCAAATCATCAAGATGCCAGTATTGCATTTAACGATTGTTATTTATGTTACTTTTAAGTATACTTCCTTACTAAATTACATTTATAAGTAAGACCTCTACAGGGGGACCCATATACTATATGCGCTAGTTCAAAAATAGTTTACTATACTTATGTCAAAAATGTACAGCAAAACGGTCAGGATATAGTATTTACTATAACTTTGGACATCCACGCAGGGCCGATCCTAGCAGGTGTGCAGCGCGTGCACCGCACGCGGGCGGCCAAAACAAGGGGCGGCCGTAGGCCGCAGATAGTTCTGTCAATCAAGCAAAACTTTTTACGAATTTCTCGAAATAAAAATAAAGTGATATTTATCAAACTATAAAAGGTAACTTTAAATTAACGTCGAAGAAGAAAACAATATTTTTGTGAATTATTTAAAATGGATTTATTTATTAAAGATTTTCAATCAAACCAGCCAGCGCCAGTGGTGAAATTTCTAGTTTTTTTGATGTAGCACAAGAGGTATATAATTACTTTTCTGCGTCCTCATATCGATGGGATTTACTCAAAAAACACGTGAAAACTCTTACTTTAAAACCGTTAAGTGAAACAAGATGGGAAAGTCGTATGAATGCTATTAGACCTCTAAAATTAGAGCTAAAAAACTTTATTACCGCATTAAAGGCATTAATTGAAGATACCACCAGAGACACGAAAACAAAAATGGGTGCTAAATCAATAATTAAAAGTCTTGAAACATTTAAGTTTTTGCGTTCAATTTTAATTTGGCATGATTTATTATCAAGAATTGATGTATTGAGTAAAATGCTTCAAAATCCTAAATTAAACATCGCTGAATGCATTAAAGGCTTAGATAATCTTAAAAAATATTTAGTTTCCCAAAGATCTGACGATCATTTTAAAATATTTGTCGATTCAGCAACAAGACTTACTAGAGATTTAGGTATTGATCCCGAATTTCCCATCTCGAAGCTCAGAAAAAAAGTTAGTTTATTTGATTACGAGGGCAGTGATGAACCAGTTTTAAATCCCTTCCTGCAATTCAAGATTGTTTTCTATTTTGCAGTTCTTGATTACGCGATCGCTTCGATAAATGAAAGATTTACCTTATTATCTGAGTGCTATTCAATATTCTGCTTTCTGTATGAGTTTCACACCATTTCTATAAATGACCTCATGAAAGCCTGCATGGACTAAGATATTAAGTTACAGGTACAGGAGGAAGGAACTATTGTGAAAGATATAGACGGTATACAACTCTTTAATAAAATAACTTCATTTAAATATATTTTTCCAGGTAAAAAGCAGCCAATTAGATATTAGAAATTTTAGTCAAAAATTATCTCATTCCTTGTTTTCCAAATTTTGCTCTAGCAATAAGGACCTTACCTGTTTCTGTGGCTTCAGGTGAAAGAAGTTTCAGTAAATTAAAAATTATTAAAAATTACTTGAGAAATAATATGACACAAGAAAGACTTTCAGATTTGGCCATCATCTATTGAATCCGAAATCTCTGAAAAAATTGATCTCACCGCAATTATTGACAAATTTGCTTCACAGAAAGCCAGAAAAATTATTTTATAGTTAATTATATTAGGTAGTCTTCGGGGAAGGACTAATTTATATACTTTTCGTTTCGCGGGATTTATGCTTTAATACTTTTTGTTGTTTTATATTTTCTGGTAAATACTGTTGTTTTACATTTCTAATTATAAAATGTCTATTTTTGTTTCAAAAGTAATATTTTTGTTGGTTTAGTATTTTGTTAAAGTAAAAGGAAAAAAAGGTGTAGCTAATATAACATATTAGATGGCCCAAAAATAAAGTCTTTCCCGTCAAATTTTATTTGTAGTTTGCATTTTTATTAATGCTTAACTTTTTACTCTTATGTACATGTAAATGAGTTTATAACGTCAACGTTAAGTATTACTCAAAATAGGAAAAATTCTTTAGAGGGGCGGCATAATAGGTCTTTGCACGCGGGCGCGGACACCCTAGGATCGGCCCTGCATCCACGGACTTTACTGGTTCTATTGATATATTTTATAAAGTTGGATATGGGTCGTCTTGGCTACACTGGTTTTAGCTGATGAACAATTATTTTCTATTTAGAAAAACGTGTTAATGAGCAAATAGACTTATTTTTTATGGTTTTAAAGATTTTAGGGAGAAAATTAAACCGAAAAGTATATTTTTTTAAAACCGACCAGAAAATATACACTTTCTGGACAATTTTTCGTCCAGAAAATAACGTTTTGTCGATCAAGACCGAAAAATTGACGTTAGAGACCGGAAATAGTAATTTACGTAACAAGACCGGAAAGTAGTGTTTTTCAGGTCGAGACAAGCATTTCCAGGGCGAGCCATAGGCGAGTCCTGGAAGCTTGGAGAGACCTGGAAAACACTAATTTTCGGTTGCGTGACGTACAATATTTTTTTTAAGACCGACACTTCGATATATTTTATAATCTACGCGAAACAAGTTTGACATAAAGAACAAAATTAAAAATCAACGAACTGTCACTCGACAATACATTGAAATGTTGTTGTCATAATAATGAAATCAAGGTATCTTTTATTATCAAAGAGCGATTGGAAAAACAAAAAACAGGATGACAGTGACATTAGAGACCGGAAAAACGTTATTTTCTAGACGAAAAATTGTCCAGAAAGTGTAAATTTTCTGGTCGGTTTTAAAAAAAGATTTTTTCGGTCCCTGTTTTTTGTTTTTCCAATCGCTCTTTGATAATACAATCTATATACCTTAATTTTGTTACTATGACAACAACATTTCTATGTATTGTCGAGTGACAGTTCGTTGATTTTTAATTTGTTGTTTATGTCAGAGTTGTTTCGCGAGTGCTCAAATATAACAATATGAATTTAGATTTTGAATTATCCGCCACGGAAAATGAGATTTCAGAAGAAATTTTGGAAGCAGCAAGGAAAGCGACTTACGATATATTGCCAGTAAAATCAAAAGCCCGTTACGATAAGTCATACGACGCATTTAAAAATAATATAAAATAAAATAATTTAATGTAAGTATATCGAAGTGTCGGCTTAACTCCAAGCTTCCAGGACTCGCCTACGGCTCGCCCTGGAAATGCTTGTCTCGACCTGAAAAACACTACTTTCCGGTCTTGTAACATAAATTACTACCTATTCCTTCCTCGTGGCTCTAAAACAATAGGATTCTTTTAAGTTTTAACAGTAATAGATAATAAGAACAGAAATATTATATTGTTGATTTGGTTTGGAAGAATGAAAATTCTCATTTCCCTTAACATAACAATATGAAAAGTACAGAGAGATCTTTGATCGTCTGACAGTTACAAACAGGTATCGTTTCTTAGATCTCATGGGATTTTAAGGGAATAAAGCTCTAGAAATAACGCATACACTACAAAAAAAAGAGAAAAATACTTTTTAATATAATCTCTATATATAAAAGATTTATCTGTACCTTCCATATGGTTACATGTTCAACAGGATTGATGTCTGGACTCTTTGAACTCCACTGTAACAAACGTTGTTTTATCGGGTAAATACCTGAATCTGAATACTTATTCTTGCCGTAAGGATTGGTGCTTTGTTATGCTGGAAGATATATAATCCATGTACCACTCCAACCGATGGAATCATTACTCGAAGAAGAATATCTCGATAAACAACACCCGTCTTTCCTGAATAATTCGCAAAACTCCTGGGCCCCTAGCACTAATCCAACCCAAATATTATTCGAAAAACGTGTACTTTAATGAGTTATAATGGTATGCTTCTCATTATACCTCATCTTTCTTGGTCTTAATGCACGAATTTTGCCATTGTTGCCCGTTTCAGATGGTTTTTTGTCAGAAAATATTACTTTTTCCAAAAAATTAATCTGGTATATTCCCTAGAAAACTCTACTTTCCTCCGTTTGTTTTCATAAGTCAAAAATATTTTTTAACGGCACATCGGTTGTTTATATCCTGACTCTCCTAATCGACATCTAGCTGTACTGGAGTATCCGGGGAAATTGGATGGGAAAGTGGAAGGCGGATGAGCATCCTACTATTTCAGATAATTTTTTACTACCAAAAATACATTTGTACCATTTATTGTAAAGTTATCATTAAATGAATATCTGAAACATTTATTTAATCTAAATTAGTAAAAATTCCATTATTATTTGACATTAAAGCTTATGAAATTAACAACTTGCCTAATTCTAAGATCGATTATATAATAGGCTGATGTAAAAGGAATGTAAGCTATATCTTTTCATTATATTTTCAAATAAAAAACAGTTACCTACTTTCACCGCATATCTCCGAGGCATCTATCTGGAGAGTAGGTACACGAAAATAACGTTCTGTAACCACAGTCAGTATAAAGATTTAACATTTATTTATTACACAACCATTAGCACAAATAAATTAATTTTTAATACATAGATACATAGATATAAAAAGTTAAATAATCTTTTCCGTATCGAATAACAATCTAAGTCTGGCAAAAAAAAAAATTAAAAATGAAGGCCATTAATTTAACTGAAATTTATTAAAATTAGGGTTACTCTTTTATAGTTAAAAAAGTATAAATTTATTATTATGTAACTGGCGGGTATGTACTCGAGTCTTCACTCGCGAAAATCAAGTGACGCTATTCTGAATTCTGGATTGATGGAAAATTACCGACCTATAAACAAATAGTAATATGAAAGGGAAAGAAAAACTCTGTCTTCCTCCACTAATATATTCCAAATAAATCTTATTTAAAGATACCTCAACATGTTTCGAACATAGAAATGTTCATCTTCAGGAGTATTAAGATGTAATATTTGTCGATTCAGCCACAAGACTTGCTAGAGATTTAGGTATTGATCCCGAATTTCCCATCTCGAAGCTCAGAAAAAAAGTTAGTTTATTTGATTACGAGGGCAGTGATGAACCAGCTTTAAATCCCTTCCTGCAATTCAAGATTGTTTTCTATTTTGCAGCTCTTGATTACGCGATCGCTTCGATAAATGAAAGATTTACCTTATTATCTGAGTGCTATTCAATATTCTGCTTTCTGTATGAGTTTCACACCATTTCTAATGATGACCTCATGAAAGCCTGCATGGACTTAGATATTAAGTCACAGGTACAGGAGGAAGGAACTATTGTGAAAGATATAGACGGTATACAACTCTTTAATGAAATAACTTCATTTAAAGATATTTTTCCAGGTAAAAACAGCCAATTAAGATATTAGAAATTTTAGTCAAAAATTATCTCATACCTTGTTTTCCAAATTTTGCTCTAGCAATAAAGACCTTACCTGTTTCTGTGGCTTCAGGTAAAAGAAGTTTCAGTAAATTAAAAATTATTAAAAATTACTTAAGAAATAATATGACACAAGAAAGACTTTCAGATTTGGCCATCATCTATTGAATCCGAAATCTCTGAAAAAATTTATTTCACCACAATTATTGACAAATTTGCTTCACAGAAAGCCAGAAAAATTGTTTTATAGTTAATTATTAGGTAGTCTTCGAGGAAGGACTAATTTATATACTTTTCGTTTCGCGGGATTTATGCTTTAATACTTTTCGTTGTTTTATATTTTCTGGTAAATACTGTTGTTTTAAATTTATAATTATAAAATGTCTATTTTTGTTTCAAAAGTAATATTTTTGTTGGTTTATTATTTTGTTAAAGTAAAAGGAAAAAAAGGTGTCGCTAATATAACATATTAGATGGCCCAAAAATAAAGTCTTTCCCGTCAAATTTTATTTGTAGTTTGCATTTTTATTAATGTTTAACTTTTTACTCTTATGTACATGTAAATGAGTTTATAACGTCAACGTTAAGTATTACTCAAAATAGCAAAAAAATTTTAGATTTGGGTGTTATTTTATCAACAAGTAGAACTTTTTATGAAGAGTACCTACATTTTTTTCGTAAAGTCAAAAATAAAAAAGTTTCCCATATGCTAAGATGATTTCTGGACACGCTGTATAGGTGTGTATAGTATGTACTTATATCTTTTAGAAAGTTACGGTTTTTAAAAATGGGCCGGGCCGGTGCAATTGGTTTCCCGGGCCGGTTTACCCCTCCCCATCCGCCCCTGGTAGGTATTACTTACCTAGTTACTCCAATGAGTGCGGCCCATCCAAAATAATAGATTTGTTGCTAATTTTTTGACTTTATAATATTAATTTTATGTTTTTATGTTTTAAAAGGCTTCATACAATACCATAAATTTTTTTTAACTATATTTGATAACATTTTAAATAAAAAATAAAAACCACACTTCTCTCGCCCATCTGCGCTAGTGTTAATTATTATTCTTAAACTGATTATTGTAGAGAAGAACCCTTCTTACAAATCTCAACACGTCACATTTAGCTTAATTTAATTTTAGGCAACAATTTTGCTGAAATGAGCAAGTAAATTATACCCCTATTTGACGCAAACGATTTACTTTGTAATAAAAGCATAATATACCATCCTGAATAATAAATTTAATATTACGTACTAAAAAAAGAAGACCTCATTCGTCGGTGTGAAAAGACCTTCATTATTCTTGTATTACAGTCGCCAGTACCGTATTCAGAAGTACAATAGAGGGTACTTGCATTTCTCGCACGGATTTTTTTTACATATAAACGGTAGGAACAGTTGGACCGTGGAAAGATAAACGTTTTTTTTTTCGAAGAGAATCTTCTATAGACTGGCACCCTGTAAGGCAGAGTACTGTCGGATTAAACCCTGATGGGGCTGCCTACCGACTAAACTCCCCGTGTTCCTGCGGTTTCTCCGCTATAGGCGTATAAACCTTCAGACCACTCGCTTAGTATTTTCGCTCTACCGATGTACCTAGGTTTTGGTTTTGTGATAGTACTTGTTTATTTATTTGCAGCTTACTGTGAAGGTATTTGTGCAGGTGTTTGATTTGGTGCAGTGTACGTGTTTGTGCTTCAGAAGAGATAACACATGCCCATGCTTCACGGCTATGAGGACCCCACTATTTCAGGGAGAGTACTTGCAGTGCTGATCTGAAGCGGTAGTAAGCTGTTAGAAGTGCTAGTTGTGTTTGTTGTTAGCGACTTACAGTGATAGTGTTTGTGTAGATGTTTGCTTTGGTGCAGTGTACGTGTTTGTGCTTCAGAAGATATAACACGTGCCCATGCTTCACGGCTAACCTACAACGATAATTAAATTATGAATTTTGACAGGGAAAATTGTATTAAAAACAGCTGCCATCTGGTAGCGATAGCAAAGACTAAGGACTAACCCGATTGGTGCTAGCCATATATGTGATACTAACCGGCTAGACAAATTAAAGTGAAAATCCGCCAATCGCGGACTAATTTGTGGATCTGGCGAAGGCACAAAATTCCTTATAAGCCAGTAATAGAGGAATGGGTCTGTCAGGGAACATTGCAAACGACATTTTGGATACTCCCCGAGAAGTATTTTCCCTATTTAATTGTTATTTTATTTGAATACTGTAAAACATGGTGAAACTAATAAAAAATAAAATGTCTAGTGACATTTGACTATCCTAATTATGACTGGCTGCTTCATTAAGGTATGTACCGTGCGAGCAAAAATTATTTGCACCAAAGAGGGCTTGAATTAAAAAACGTAGACCTTGGTTTAGATCACAATGATATGGGGACGATATATCTAGCCAAATCTAGGTTAAAATTTTGTCAAATTCATAGTAAGACATGATATGCCAAACTAATGAGTAATAAAATAAGTAGACAAATACCAATCTATTTTTGTTGTTTACAAAATTATTAACAAAGTAAGAATATACAAAAAGAAAAAGAAAAATAATTACATGTATTCTGAGAATTCACATAACCGGAGAGGTGGAACCAGGCTTCATCCGAAAAAAATGTTAGGTCTAATAAATCACTTATTTCCAATAAATTTTGGGTAAACCATTGAGAGTAATTCCTGCGTCTTTCAAAATCTGCGGCTTGTATTTATTGAAATACTTGCACTTTATAAAGAAATAAATTTAGCTGCTTCTTAAGAATAGTCCTCCATAAGATCTTCCCACTTCTTGGGACAGGCGTCTTATACAATTTGTTGGCGTATTTTGCATTATTTCACGAACGTTTGCAACAATTTCTTCTGTTCTTACAGATGGTCTTCCTGCTCCTTTTTTGTGTTGTATAGAACCTGTTTCCCTAAACACAGCCACGGTTCTTTTCAGGCATTGATAAAAATCCCCAGCAATAAAAGCAACGTTAACCTCAACCATGAATGTTTTGTGCTGTTCCGTAATGCCCATTGTGTGAATTGTTCAAGAAATTGGAAAAATTAGCGATGAATCAAATTACTTGTAACGTCAAAGATGACGGAATAACTGATTGATTGTTAATTCAGGTAGTTACTGACACCCAACAGGTATTAACAACGAAATAAGAATACAAAGGAAGTAGGGTATGGTAGATTGACAGTTGTCCGGGATGGGGTCTGATGGCGGCAACATTTAACGCACGCGCGTTTCCGGTTTACCTGTGGCGTATCATTAAAATGGTAATAACAAAATGATTAATGAAATTTTATTTGGACGAAAAAAATAAAAAATATATTTAGATTCATATATAGCTATAAGATACGGTAAGGTTGGTGTAATAAAACAATACAACTATTTCTTTTAATTATTTATTTAAATAAGGTAACGGAGGTGAAAGGGTAATGTAAATATCTGGTTAAATAACTAAAAAACACCTGTTATTATACATTAAAAAAAAATTGCAGAAGACAAATTGTTTCAGATAATCGGCAAAATTATTGCCAAAACGTCTACGTTAAAAGATAAAATTTAAAAAAAACCTTACTCTTTCTTCATGAACAAAATCACAAGAAAATAATAAAATATAATATAATATAGTCCTGTTTATTATAATATGTACCTAAATAATATTAATGAGATTTCTAGTATACAAGAAAATTGTCAAATGACAAACTATGCAGATAATACAAACATTTTATTTATTTGTAGTATCAACAACTTAACAAGTTAATTATAGATACATAAACCCCATTTCTAAAAGCTATCCTAAGCTATAATAAATATTCAATTAGCATTTGCCCAAGCAGTTCATTCCTTAATTTTAATTTTTGATAGTTTAAATTATATATTTCAATGTCTCCACAATATTTATTAAAATAGAGCACAGTCACAGTGGTGAGTTTTTGTATAGATTTGTCCTCGGTGTAGGAATATAAAATACATGTGCGGATCTAGTATTGACTAAGCCTATTCTAAACGGAAGCAGTCCTAAGAACTCTTTATTATCTATTTTGTCTCTAAATATTTTATATAAGAAAATAATTCTTGCTTCTATACACAATAGTCTTAAAGAAGGGATATTAAACAAATTACACAAAAGCCCTTGATCTGTACCTCTTGGCGGATAAACTGAAAATGACTTGTAGTATAAAAATTTTTAAAATTTACGCTGAATAGATTTTGAAAGAGCAATCTTATTGGCATACTGAGGATCCCAAATAGTGCATGCATACTAAAGTTTTGTAGCTACCAGGGATTTATATAAAGTTATTATGGCGTTAACATTTTTAAAGTATTTACAAGTTCTTATTACAAATCCTAGCATATAAAGACCATGAGCTTCTCGAGCAACATATTTAACAATTTATGATTGAAGTAAATAATTATTGGTTTTCTAAAGATAAACTTATATTAAATAAATCAAAGACCGTTATCACCTTGTTTAAGACTAACCCATACACTTTGGAGAATCCGGAAACAGTAACCATTAATGATTGTCATATAAGATTAAAGGAATATACTAAAATCTTAGGTGTGTTGTTGGATAGTAAAATGTCCTGGAAGAACCATGTCCTGGAAGAGGCATATCCTGGAAGAGCCATGTCCAATATATGTTGTAACCAGAAGGTGTTCCAGTTAGATTCACAGTAGGATAATTATTATCTTCAGGCAGGTTTTGTCTTATAAGATATTGCATAGGAACGTACCTGCCAAAAAAATATAAGTTTTTTAATTATTTGTTTGGCACCTTTACGAAATGACACAAAAGTAACTATAACGTGATACTAACTCTCTTTGTAAAATTTTTTTTTTATATTTTGATATGAATTTCTTTAAATGATAGAAGGTTTGGGACTTGCTTTGAATTTATTTTTTTAATCAATGGTATCTCCAGTCGTCCTCAGGTGAATATTGAGAAAACGTTTCTATCATTCTAGAAACATCATTGTATTCAGTCTTTAAATATGAATTTCTTTGTTTATCGTACCTACACTTCCATATTTTATTACATTCTTTATCCATGGGTTTAAAATTTTAAAAGTAGATTAAACCAATAAAACATCTAAAAACTTTTATCGATACATAATTTATGAAAAAGTGACAAAGCAGCTTCCTCAGAAGCATAAATAAGGCAGAATTATTTGTATTCATATTCTTAAGTACCTACCTACATATTTTCCAATATATTATGTAATGACCCGATACAATAGTTTCAAAACTTACATTTTTTAACCTGGCTACTTCAAAAGTAGGCACTACTGCAGTTGGGACCAATCTAACTTTCAATCTTGGGGTTCTGTCAAAGCAATCTTCAGGAAAATGCTTCTAGCAAAGAACTGTATTTCGTGTAGGATCCCAATCACTTCGGTTTACAATTTTCAACCACGCCTTTTTTCTTAGGTAATTTATTTGGAAAACTAAAAACCAATAAGTATTTTTAATTTGCTTTTTTGTAGAAATGGGGTAACCCAGTCGATTAATAAATAAATAATATTTTTCTGGTTTTATAAGACGAACGCCCATGAATGACATGCGAGGCTCGGAGGTTATGTGTATTTTGATATTAAATTAAAATATTTTTTTTTTTATACAGATTAAAAAAGTTTATATATCTAAACATAAACTTACCGATGAAATGTAATGCCCAGTTTTTTACTTCATAGCGTTTGGGAGCACCCACAAGCAGCACAACGAACCATATTTAAAGCTTATTAATTAACCCAGAATAACAACTAATTAAAATGTTTTAATCGCTGTCCAGCGCTAAAAGTATACTCCACTGTCACACTAAAGTAATTATAAGTTTACTAGTATTCGTTAAATATGGTTGTTAACTAATTAAAATACAAAATAACTCAAAAACGGCCAAGAAAGCAGAAATCATAGCTCGACCTGTCAACCACCAAAACAAACATGGAGTCATATTGTGGTGTCTCAAAATGGCCGACTTCCGTCGGTCGGTTTGTTAGGCGGTTTATGCAAAATCCTACTTCCTTTGTATTCTTATTTCGTTGGGTATTAAGCTCTACGGCTAAGCATTATGTCCTTAGATGCAAGGCCCTAACCGTATTTATTTTTTACGAATGTTACAATGAGTTTTTTCTAAATACCTTTTAATTGGCGTATTAAAAAATAATTAAATTTATTGTGTGAGTCCATCATATTAGGATCTTCAAAAAAGTATAATACAATTTTTATGTAAAATGAATAGGGGTGCCAATATTAATAGGTGCCTAAATAATTTTTTAATTTTATATTTCTATAATTAATGCAGACTAACTGAACCAAAAAAAATTAACAATGGTTGGTATCGGGTGATAGTTTTGTAATGATTAAAAAGATCAAATGCATATTTCATCACCAGTAATATTGTTAACATTATATCATAAAAATACATTAATTATAGAACCACAGAACTTATTATCTCTCCTTTTTTCTATTTCGGCAGTTGCAACATGAAGCAATTAAAATTAATAAGATCAACATAATATTATAATGGTTTTTTAAATTTTTATTTTATTTTACCCGGTGGTCGGTGGTCGGTGGTAGTGATATTATATTCTCAAATATTCAGGCAGCTTGATTCCATAATATCCATTAGAAAAGGTAATTTATTTGTAAAAATTTTTTCAATTTTAAAAAATTGAAGGTGTATAAAGGGCGGATTATATGCACTTAAATTTAGCCAAAATATGGGCATATTATATAATATGCCTTGTTTACCTTTAAAATATGCAATTACTGAATTTTTTTACCAAATATGCATACTGGTATGCAATATTTCTAAATTTATTATAAAATGGGGTAAAGAAATATATTGGGTTCTAAAATATATATTTGTTTTTAAAAAAATGCAAAAAAAAAACAAAGATACATAAAAGTAATCAATTTTGGTACTTCTTTTCACAAAAAATGATTTTTGTACAAGCTTTACATGAGACTTTTTCTCCACTAAACTCTAACTCTGGGAAATTTTTAATCCACGAAGACGTTTTCGCCACCTTAGACATTCTAAACACAAATTTGAAATTAATAGTTTTATCCTGAAAATACTGAAATTTTTCGACAAACTAAAACAAAAGTAGGTATTATAAATCGATATAACTACAGTTTGTTAATCAGGTAATAATATCGAATTATTAAATGACAATAAACAACCCCTAATAATATACCTGCAAACCTCGGAAAACCCCAATAAATACCTTGTGTCTAACCAAAATAATGTAAATATAATTATTATAATCTTCACATTGAAAAATCTCTGAAATAAGTACCGAACTGGACATTAAACCTTTTACGTTTTAAATTTTTTGATAAAACCGAAAACATAAAAAAATGCTCTTAAAATAATAATTTATGAAAAATATGCATTTTATGATAGAATTTATAAAATATGCAAAAAATGCATATATATTACCTAGTATCAAATTTCAAAGCTAAATTCAATATTTTAACAACTATATCTAAAAGTTTTATTGTAGTTTTAACCTTTTAACCTATTGAAGGTTAGTGATAAGTAGATACTCTTAATATTACACCATAGGCCAATAAAAAAAAAGATCTTAAATATAAAATTTAGATTGTGTAACTCAAATGTTAAAGATGTGATAAAAACTTTTCACGTGTTCACCATTTACACGCATACAAAGATACTTTTATGGGGAGGGGACCCCTCTTTGGTTCTATTGGCGTAGAAATTTGAAATGTGCAATTATTAAAAAACCCTGGTTTTACGACTATGGATTACTATTTGTCAGAGTTTTTATATATTTTTTCCCTAAAACCATGTTAAGAAAACAACTTTAAAATTATAATTTAAGGGCCGTATTACCAAGCAACTATGTGCTAAGGTAAGTTCATTTAAATTGGTTTATTTTAGTCTAAAGAATTTAAGGTAGGTTTTAGCATTACCTTGTATTAACACCCTGCATATGACGTATAGTTTTTCTAAGTAAAATAATATTGACATAAATAAAGCTCCGCTCCGCTCCCAAATAAATGTATAAAATTATATTTTGTCGACCTTTTTACAAATATTTCGGATATGCCGGCACTTGCCAGCAGGTCCTTATTGCGCCCCGCCCGTTTGCTTATTTACAAAATATAGGTACTACTTAAGCACAACACAACACCAGACATATCAATCATAATATGAGTGGCCAAAGATAGCCCAATGAGAATGAGAACGTTTCCTGTTGTCTCGAAGTCTACGCTCAGCCTCCTTCTTAAACGTTATAATTTATCCAAAGTCAGTGTGATTGACATTCCAATCATTCCATACGGCATACAAATGGCGGTAAACAGTCTCAAAGAGACCGACCTCACAACCAGGGTTGTCAGATCTTTCTTCTTCAACTCTTTAAGTTTTTTTTTATTAAAAATGTTTTCAGTATTCAATTGTTAGTCAGTAACTTTCTTTGAAAGCTAGTTTGCAAAATATACTTTAAACCGACGAGTTTTGAGTGTGACAGAAAAAAATAACAAGCCATTCATTGTTATAATAATACATTCTTTAGTCCTTAAGAAACAATATAACTAAAATCAAGACAAAAAGTGTTTTCAGTATTTAAAAACAACTAATTAACAAACCCTTCTTTCTCGTATATACTTACATTGTGCTTACAAATAAGAAAATTTTGAAGAATTGGCAACAGCAAGGGATACAAACGCCAGTTAAAGCGGCTGGGATAAACTGAAGCGGTCTCCGACCCGTTCAACGATCGATTCTGTCAGACAGAGATGGGCCAGTGACCGCCGATGGCGTGGAAGAGACGAAGATAAAATATACGTAATTTGGAATTTGTGGACGGGCTGGACAATGGTCGGAGAATGGAGTTCTGGTAAAAAAATTAAAGCATTTTCTGAGCAGTGTCGTGCCGTGTAAGGTTTATTTTTCTGATTTTAGTTTTGTGTATAGAATTTTTGAGTTACCTTATATTTATTATTTTAATATAATATTATTGCATATACAGTGGGTTTATAAAGTGTAGTATGTACAAACACCTAATGTAAAACAAACTTATTAGTGTGTATACGCATTTTAGTTATTTGTTTGGGACGCCTATGGTTAGGAAATTAATACAGTTTAATGTCATTAAATTGACCTAAGAAACACTATACTGAAGTATATCTATTCACTGCAATTTTTGGCAAGAACTATTGCTGGCACAATTAGGCGCACGACTTTGGAATATAAGGTTGCTGGTTCGAATTGCTGGTAGTAGTTTTTTAAATTTTGTTAAAAAATAATATGAATTCGGCATTAGAAGGTGAATTGGACGGGTTTGTTGATTTACGTTGCAAATATTTTATAAAAATGATATTGCTGGTGTTATTTAACGGGTGGCACAATGCTTTTTCTTTTTTCCCTCAGCCGCCATTAAAAGTCACGTCGTTAGATTGGTTAAAAACAGCGCTGTATTCGTGTTATCATTTGGGATACACTGTAACGTAGTATATTTTGAAATAACCAATAGAGTGTTTGGTGATCGTGTCGATGTTGTGCTTAAGTAGGTTTTGAAAATAAGCCGCCCGTCACCCTCCGCGTCGTTGTAAATATTTATTTATGAATTCCAATCAGGTTTGCAAATAGGGCTGGGAAAAAATTCGATATATCGATATTTTTATCGATATATCGAATAACGATATTTAAAAAATTAAATAAGTATCGATTATAGATATCGATATTATCGATAATATCGATATATATAGATATTTATCGATATTCATCGATACTTATCGATATTATTGATATTTATCGATATTATCGATATATCCGATCACATCGATAATATCGATTTTTCGATTTTTTTATGTTAGTGTAAGAATGTCGCCTAAATATTTTGATGAATATCATTGATAATAAAAGGAGGGAAGAATGCGATAATCATTATTTATTTTATCCTTTATTTACGCCTTTACCTGATTTGTTAAGTGTTTAATTGTCAGATCAGATTTTTGTCTAGATAGGGTATCAAAACATTTTACATATAAATTGGTTTTCTTCAAAGGAGTAAGTGAGGACTACAATTGGATATTTCAATTAAATCCCAGAGCACTTTAAAAAATTATTAAAGAATTATAAAAACAATAAAAACTGAGGAATGATTTGAAATACTTTAAGAATGATATTTTTAAAATTTGTTAAATTGTAGCATATTATTCCTAAATAATTCTTGTAATCTAATAATACATGTGTAATTATAACATAAGACTATTTAAACATGTTAAAGAATGTAAGACGCCCGGCCACTATTTTAAAGCTTAATTATTATGATCCTAAGTTTTCTTTTATACAAAAAAGGTATTCGTGTAAAAAATTATTGGGCTAATAGTTTAGGAAAAAAAGGATTTATTTAAATTATTTCATAAACTATAATAATTGGTATGTTTAATCAAAAACCCTCAGACGGTCATAGCTTCCTCATAACACATTTAAGGACCAATATTTAATTGAATCTTTTTTCTTCATGTTTTCATAATTAGAGTCTCCCCTTGAAATGAAGGTACGGAGTTTTACAGGGCACATAAAAAAATATTGATATATTCATAATATAATATTTTTATGTTTTATCGATAATATATATTATCGATATGAATAACGATATTTAAAAAATAAAATATCGATATTTTATCGACATTATCGATATTTTCGATATTTATCGATTTTTATTGATATTTATCGATATTTTTAATATTAATCGATATTTATCGATATTATCGATATTTATCGATATTATCGATATATCGACTATATCGATTTTTTTTAATATCGATATTCGATATTGGAATTTCAATATATCGTCAGCCCTATTTGCAAATACTATCCCACTTGGGAAATTTTAAGAATAAACGTTATTTTAACGCAAATTGAGTTTAAATTGCCTTAAATAACTTGCATTATCAAAATATATTAAATGGGATAACTATTCATGCAATATAAGTATTGAGAATTAATAATAAATCATTATTAATTTACTACAAGCTGCGACTAATCACACCACAACAATTTCATTACCTACTTACGTTTTTTAAACTAATTAATCCCAATCATATTATTGGCCGGCACTTTTGTAGGTTGTTTATTTCTTTTATCACAGAGTAAGGATAAATGGGTCGTCACAGATAAATAACATGTCGGACTTTTCATCCACTTTCACACACAGCCACTTTAAACGTATGTCCAAAAACAATTGAGGAGCCAAACCCTTTTTCTTTTCTGTGTTATGTGCGATTAATATTTTATATTGTTGACTCTACCGAATGTCTCGCCACGGTAAAATCTTGATTTTTTTTGTGGGAAACATGCATAGTATAGCTACAAGACCATTCCAATGTTACCCTACACCGGATTAGGACTTGCCTCTGATGAAAACTTGATGCATTATTATATCAAATAGCCACAGATTAAGACATTTCCTTTGATTAAGACTTGGCTAAATTTGACTACGCATGTTTAATCTCAATCTGTGCCAATGCCAAAAAACACAGAAGTTTTTTAAAGCATTGGAAAAGCTTTCAATATGTCGTTGAGCATGTCACCCTAACATATAATAATGGATGTATAAAAATCGGAAATGGGACCCCTAAAAGGTTCAAAGCCGCCCTTATTCGACTCTGTATACTGTCCTTAGTACCTAGAGTAACCCTTTTTATATTTGACTCTACCATGTTTACTACACTAGTTCGTACCAGAACCGAAACAATTATCAGTAAGTAAAAAAAAAATTAATTACTTTTAATATTAGAATTTAAATTTTAATATACCTACTCTTTTTCCCTAACCCCTCCAACGAACATGGCGATCGGTTAAACGTCATTCCCGTTTTATCCATTAACGTTTCTTTTTGTTTGTGTTTTGTAAGTGATCGTACTCCTTCCACTACTGGGTGTAGCAGAACTATTCCCTTTTGAACCCGCCACAGAAAATGTGTTAATCTTCGTAGTCAGTCCCCTTGAAGACGTTCCAGCTTTGCTCTACGATGGAAAGGGTTTTCTTTTTGTCTTTGGGGATGCTTTCCTCATCAGTGGAACTTTTTTTTCAGCGACACTTCTTTCAATGGTTGCACTCGGTCACCGGTATGTATAGGGAACATAGTACTTATCCTTACTTGTGGGGTCAACTGGATTTTAACTTTCCAGTATTCCCAGTAGATACATTCGCTTTTGGCATTAGTCGCATTTTTTTTGTTCCAGCCGAAATCTTTCTACAAGGCTTGCTGTCCTTAATATCCCTTTCGGATGTGCCAGGCGATCTTAGCAGCTTTTCCTCCTCGCTATAGTTTACGCTTTCACCTTGTGAGCTGCAGATCATGTCCTGACCCCTTGTTGTCTGGTCGTGGCAATATTTTCTAATTTTCTGTTTTGGTCATTAATATAAGTCCCACGAGTATGCTCGAATAACCATGTACCTAATTATTTAATTAAAGAAATTCTAACCTAAAAACCAATTTACTGTGGTTTTTACACTATGAAAATAGAATTTACTGAATACGCTACTGTCGTTGTGCAAAAAGTCGATGCTTTAACCCTTTCTGAAATGGAGGGTTGACTAAAAGATGTTTGGAAGCTGTCCAGAACGTTAAACGTGCCATTAGATGGATTAGCCTATAAAGCTGTCAGAAGGAAACGCAATGAAAACGTCCCTATACATGCCCATTCACTTACTTTTCTGTATCATTTTCCCCCTTTTTGATGGTTCTGTGTGTTCCGGTGAAAAGAATAAGGAAATCTTTTATAGGAATAATATAAAATCTAAAAAAAGGTATACAAATAAAATGTTGTTATTTTTTTTATTTAACTTACCTGTGGCTTTGTTTAAAAAGATTTATTATTCGTACAAAGGATATTTTTCCAGCTGGATGGAGACCCTTCCCACTTTGCACGAAATGTAAGAGAAGTCTTAAAGGTTAAATTTCCAAATAGGTGGATACGACTGCGAGGATTTATAGAGTGGCCGCCCAGATCCCCGGATATTACACCCTTAAAATTTTATTTATGGGGATATTTAAGAAGAAGGGTCTACGTCACCAGACATGAAATCTGGAAGAGATAGGTTTAATCACGCCGGAAGTTTTGGAAAGAGTAAGGGGAAAGTTGTACGCATGGGTTGGGTCTGTGCCACCAACATTATGAACAAAACCTTATTGCGTTATTTTTTTCTTTTTCTATGTGATAGGACAAAAATAAAAATTTAGTAAAAGAGCCCATTGACAAAGACATTTGAATTTTATTATAATTTCATTGGTTTTACATTTCATAGTCTCTGGCACTTTTGACCATCAAGTCGGGAGTGGTCGCAAACAGTTTTTAAGTAAGGTACAGTGGCGGCTTCTCCCATGAGGCAGGTGCGGCAGTGCCTCACCAATTATTTTGCCAATTAAACAAATTACAAATTTATATTACTTTACTATTTGCATAAATCTATATCCATTAGAATTAATGCCGTGACTCTTAACGCGCTTCGCTAGAAATATCATATATCATCCATCTCATTTCTGCATGCGGTCGTATATGGTAGAAGCCGGTCTCGCGCTTCCTTGCCTTTCCTGATCTGTTGCGTGTTTTGTTCTTATATCATCCATCTCATTTCTGCATGCGGTCGTATATGGTTAGAGGCCCGGCCTCCCGCTTTCTTGTCTAGCGTATTAGTGAAAATATCTAATGTCTTGTATGATACCATAGTGGTCCAGTCGAATCTAGCTTTAAATAGCGCATAAAAACATTCTTTTGAGGCCAGCCTCAACTCTCTACGTAAATTTAATGCGAACGCGAGGGGACTAATCTAATCTATTAGATGAATTTAGAGAAATGCTATTATTAGATTAACAGGTTGTTTTTCCGTTAAAAGTTTAGAGTTTAGAGAGAGTACATAGTGAAGACTTTTACACTTGCATTGTATTTTATTATAGTTTTCGGTAAATTCTTTTATGGTTTTCCGTACTGATTTTTGTTTTGCTTTTTTTCCAACAGTGGGCAGTGATTTTTCTAAAATATTAATATTACATAATAATATTACTTTTATTACTTATTAGTTTATTTGTTTTGTGCTTATTAGCGAAAAATGGATTCAGCGGGACCTAGCACAGCGTCACAACTTCCCCAGCGGCGTTGAAAGAGCTCATTGACAGAGACATTTGAATTTTATCATAATTTCATTAGTTTTACATTTCATAGTCTCTGGCACTTTTGACCAGTCGGGAGTGGTTGCAAACAGTTTTTAAGTAAGTTAAAAAAAAAAGGTGCAGAACATAAAAAATTTCAATAGGTAATTAATTTTTATTATAGATTATTTTCGTATTGATTTGAAATCAGCAAGTAAGTACTTAAAACTACTACACATTTCATTTTCATTGCAATGATATGTTTTTAAAGGTTTATTAATTTATTAACCTATATAATACAGGGTGTCCCGACAATCCTATAATATTCTGACTAGAGTTTCACGAGACAATAAATCTCGCAATTTTTGTCAACCGAGACTAGATTTTATACAATTCTGTGATTTCTCGTCTTTTCTCACAAGAGTCTCCCAATTTCTCGTTCTCGCAATCCAAGAAACACCAATCTCGTAATCCAATGAATGCTAATTGTGTATCCTTAGTACCGTGCGAGCAAAAATTATTTGTATCAAAGAGGGCCCTGCATCTAAGGACGTAATGCTTAGCCGTAGGCCTTAATAGCTGTTGGGTGTCAGTAACTACCTGAATTAACAATCAATCAGTTATTCCGTCATCTTTGACAGTGGTTACAAGTTATTTGATTTATCGCTAATTTTTTCAATTTGTTGAACAATTCACACAATGGGCTTGACGGAACAGCAAAAAACATTCATGGTTGAAGCGTATATTTTCGAAACGGGGTTAGAGTAAATGATGAGGGGCAATACAATGCGGATTTGTGAATGGACGATTTTCACAAACATTTTCCTAACGTTGCATTTATTGCTGGGGATTTTTATCATTGTCTGAAAAGAACCGTGGCTGTGTTTAAGGAAACAGGTTCTATACAACACAAAAAAGGAACAGGAAGACCATCTGTAAGAGCAGAAGAACTTGTTGCAAACGTTCGTGAAATAATGCAAAATACGCCAACAAGTTGTATAAGACGCCTGTCCAAAGAAGTGGGAAGATCTTATGGAACGACATGCAGGACTATTCTTAAGAAGCAGTTAAATTAATTTCCTTATAAAGTGCAAGTATTCCAAGAAATACAAGCCGCAGATTTTGAAAGACGCAGAAACTACTCTCAATGGTTTGCCCAAATTTATTGGAAAGAAATGATTTGGACCTGACATTTTTTTCGGATGAAGCCTGGTTCCACCTCTCCAGTTATATGAATTCTCAGAATACACGCATGTGGAGTAGTGAAAATCCCCATTTTTGCGTAGCTATATATTCTGTGCTTATAGTCAGCATCTGTCATATTTGTAGCTAGCTAAATTTACCCTCTTCGATTCCACATGATATTTTATAGCGCTCGTACTTCTTGTCCGCTAATATGGAACAAATTGTAATAATAGATAGATATTTGCAAACACGCTAATAATAAATAACTAAGTAGTAACTTTGAATGTGACATAAATGACATTGACAAACATTATTTACTTAGAATTAACGTTGCTTGATTAGTAAATCAAGAGTATATAAAGCTGGATTAATATTCCAAGTTCCAAAAGAACGACGTTGGCGTTCGCAGCAAATCTGTTGTGGTGATGTCGCTCCAATAATATTTTATATGACAGTTAACAGCTGACGAAGTTGCATAGATATCAACCTTTACTAAACAGTAATCACGAAAGTGGCAAATTTATGCCCTCGCGCATGTAAACAAAGCTACACACGATTAGACGTGCGCACTGCAATATTATCATTTGACGAATGGGAAAATAGACACTTCGTGCTTTCAAATTTAAATTCTTGCGCAAGAAATTGTAAAAGTTGGCCTTCAATTTATTTTTACGTGTAAACAGCTAAAATTTGCCCCAAATTCTTGCCAAAAAATTGGAATTTCTGCTCAATTTTTGATCAAGTTGGGAAATAAGGTAGTGATTTCTGGCATTTTTAGTAGTTGCAATTGCAAACCTATCAGATTTTAAAGATGGAAAATTGTTTTTAAGGTTTTGTTTCTAAAATTTGTTTAAAAATGATCCCTCGTTGTGTTTTAGTTCAAAAAGGGAGAGAAAAAGTCCATTTAACTATAAAACTTATAAAATCGAATAAAAAAAAACAAACAAAACCAGCAAAATAACCAATCTTTGATGTTATCGCGTACGTAACCTCTAGTCAAATATTAGTTGGTATATAACTTGTACTGATTTTTACAATTTAGCAAAAACGTGGGTACGTGTAAAACATTTTTAAGTACAATTTCTTGCTCAAGAATTTGAAAAAGTTTTCGCCCGAGAACTTGACTGATGCAATACTTTCATCCTTGGATTTACTTTACTATTTGAGCATAATAAAATCATACAATGGCTGTTACTAGTCATTGTTTATATTCCAATCCGAGTATCCGAGTCACTAAAAGCACAAACACAATCCACTAAACTACACAAAAACTAGAAATCCGTAAACACCGACAATCCACAATAGCAAAGAAAACAACATGGAATATAGATTGACAGGCCAATAACAAGAGAATTGTGCGCATGCTCGATGCTGCTGGAAGGAAAGGCATCTGACTGGCGAGCCGTGTGCTCGGACCTATTTTTTCACCCATAAAACATAACTTTTGTTTGCGCAGGAAATGAGCTGTACGCGTATCTAAAGGTATTTTAAGTAATGTGGCTGTTTTTTGTGTTGTATGTGTTTTAAACATTTTACTTTTTGATTTTATATATTTCATAGACACATTTTCTTGGTATTAATTACACAGGCCTGCATTTTTTAACACTTTGAAAGTTGATTTAAAAATTTTAACTGTTTTTTAGTCATTTGGTAGCGCTGATTTCAAATCGGCTTTCAGTTTTTTTTATATCACGTAAGGTTATTTTTCAAACCGGTAAAATCCAAAAATATAGAAAAAACACGATTTATTTCATTTATAAGCTAGTTTTTTAATATATTAAGGAAAATATACAAAATATACACATATAAACTATTATAAATGATTATTTATTCGTTACGCTTCTTCAAAAAACGTTTTCTTTTTTCAGAAAAGCTTCTTTTGGTTGTTTTTCTGTTTCAGCTAAAGGAAGATCTCTTCTCAATGTCCAACAGAAATCATTTTCGTGTCCCAGCGCCCCTGGTATCTTTTTTCCATCTCTTTAATATATTAATGAAATCTTTCACCTTGCTCTTCGCCCACGTCCCCAAGATTTTCCGGGAATTAGTCCAAATGGGAATGTAAAAAGTGAATTTTTATGATCATATTCTGAAATTCCTGAAATTTTCCAGCATATTTTCAACGACCTCAACAAATGTAGGTTCAACTTCTTTAAAACCATTCCATGCATGTTTTTCCTTATCTTCCATTACCTTTTCAAATTCTGTATCTTTCATCAAGCTGCTTATCTGCGGCCCTACAAAGATTCCCCTCTTTAATTTTGCCTCTGACAAAGCCGGAAATGTTTTACACAAATATTTAAAACAATTTCCTTCTTTGTTTAATGCCTTAACAAATTGTTTCATAGGTCCAAGTTTTATGTGAAGTGGTGAAAGTAAAACTTTTTGGGGGTCAATAAGACTTTCGCGAATTACATTTTTGTTTCCAGGTGTTAAAGTCTCTCTTTGTGACCAATCTCTTTTTATCCAATGCTGTTCTCGATTCCTGCTAGCCCACTCGCACAGGAAACATGGAAATTTAGTAAACCCAGACTGCTGACCTAAGAGAAGACATAAAATTTTTAGATCTTCACACACTTCCCAGTTGTGATTTTCATATTGTATTCTTAAAAGTAATTCCTCTAAATTTTCATAGTTTTCCTTTAACTTAACTGTATGGCCGACCAAAACAGAAGCAAAAAACATTGTTATTATGTAACAGAACAGCTTTAAAGCTCCTTTTTGAAGTCGATAAAAAGTCTCCAGTCGGAAGGTGTGTAGCACCACAGAAAATAATTTTTTTTTCATCAATCATTTAGAATTTGAAGTACTACATTCATTTTAAAATGTATTAAAACGCCTAATATAAGTTTTTTTATATTTTTTCTTTTTTTTGCAAAAAAAAAATCTGTGGGTGATAGAGACCAATTGTATTTTAATTAGTTATTTCTATATAAAAACTGAACTCAACAAACAATAATCACATCATCACAAATTTCATGCAGGCCTGTGTTATTTAAGTTTAATAGTGGGTGATGTGAGTACAAACACCATTTTGGTTAACTCATCATGAAATTAATAAAGTGCATAGTTAAACCATTTACGTAACATTTTAATGATCCACCTTGTTCAATATCTTTTTTTTTTATGCAATTCAAAATAAATAATTTGACTGTATGTATTATGGGGGAGTAATTATCCCCGTTACCCCGCCCTCCTCCTTTACCCCCCATTATGCGCCCTTGCTATACAATGTCGTACCCAAAAATCTGTGTATGCGTAACAACATTTTACTTGGGCCACCGTATAGGTGAAAAATCATAAAACCTTTCATTTATTCATATAAATAGATCTAAACAACTTTGCTTTTAAATTCCATTAATATTTTAATTAATGAAAACTTGTTTTAGCCGCAGTAAATCCTCCCAAAAAATCGACAGGAAAGTTCCTAATATTATATGGAAACAAATAAGTATTTTAACTATTTGCATTAGATAAGATATATTTAATTCGTTATTACTGAGTACAGTTGTTGCTGTGATAAACCCGGCGCAGAAACAATTATGACCTCACTTATAAATGTGTGTAGTTTTTTAAAATGATTTGGTCTAGTGTCTACGTCAAGAGGGTCAAGAGTGTCAAGAGTCAAGAAACAATGAACTAAAAAAGCAACTCGCCGCGCAGGTTGTGTATCTGACGTCTCTCTACTAATTGTTAATTAGGTGTTTTGTATCGAAATATCCGGCGAGAAATTTTTAGTTTATACAAGTACCTAATACACGTAAGTTGAATGCGTGCTGGTGCGGGCTGCGAGCAGAGTACACGAATCGGAACACATCAGTAGAAATAAAACTTTAGTTATTGGACAACAAGAAACATAAGTGCTGGCTGTGAAAATGAGGGAATACCATTCAGATGCGATGCCCAACTACACTTACATTTTTAACTTTGAGTCAGATTTCATACACCAAAAAACAAGGACATGGATGCAAGAATACTGGACATGGGGTTTTTACTACGTGGGAGCCTATATGGTATTCATTTTTGGCGTACAACATCTTATGCAGAATCGTCCCAAATTTGAACTCCGAGGTACTTTGTGTGTATGGAATACACTCTTAGCAACTTTTAGCATTATCGGTGCCTCTAGAACGCTACCGGAACTCATACATGTAATAAAAACGTATGGGTTATACCATTCAGTATGTGTGCCTTCCTACATTGAATTTAACAAAGTCTCTGGCTTCTGGACATTTATGTTTGTGCTCAGTAAACTTCCGGAGTTGGGTGACACTGTATTTATAGTACTGCGTAAGCAGCCTTTAATTTTTCTTCACTGGTATCATCATATAACGGTACTGTTATATTCGTGGTTTAGCTATACAGAGTACACCTCGAGTGCCAGATGGTTTATTGTGATGAATTATTGTGTTCATTCTGTTATGTACACTTATTATGGCCTGAGAGCCTGGGGATATGCTCCTCCAAGACAAGTGGCTATGGTGGTAACATTTATGCAGCTTTTGCAAATGTTCATTGGTGCCGGCGTTAACATAAAAGCTTATCAACTTTTGAAGCAGGGTATTGACTGTCACGTGACGCCTGTTAATGTTAAATTATCCTTGGCTATGTACTTGAGTTACTTCGTCCTATTTGCAAGACTTTTTTACAACGCCTATTTGTCGCCAACCAGTAAGAAGAAAGGCGTAGCTTCGGCTAAGGAGAGTCCCTTAATAAAGTCAAAACTTAGTTAGTAAGGTAACAGAATAATTTAAATTTAGTAAAAAAGCGTACATACCAGTAAAGTCCGCATCATATGGGTTTTTTTTTATAAATAGCTTTATTCAAAATTTAACTCTGGCATCAAGTTCTGCTTCGATCGATATGAAAATTAAGCAAAAAATTTGTAGTCGCATTATCTGTCAAATTTTAATTATTTCCAAAAAATAATTCAAAAGTGGGGTTATTTCTGAAAGTATCGAAAAAAGTTATTAAAAAAGGTTTTTTTAAAAGCAGTTTCTAGCCCACATGCAAAATTTCAGCTGCATAAGATAATTTTGATTTTTTACCTATATTTTGTAAATTGCACCACTTTTGCAAAATAAGACTCAACGCAACCAACATAAAACTTCTTAGTTTTGACAATGCTTTATTTCAGATATATTTTCCTTAAAGTAGCGCCATATAAAATGTGTTTTTCTACAAAATCAATATTGGGCTATTAAAATTTGGTCGCATGTGATCCAAAGTTTATTTGTTTTTGACCCTGTATAAGGTAACTTCATAAAATAAGTATTTTTGAAAACGTCATTTGTGTCTGAAAGTAATACACGTGAACGTTATTATGACATACCTTAATAATAAATTATAATATAGGGGTTTTAAATTAAATCGTTGAAAATAGATAAACTTTACGTTGTTAAACAAAAATTTATTGTCCACTTAAAAAGCACTTTACTGAAGACACTGTGTTCTTTTTTGTCTTAATATTAAGGTGTATTACAGACACAAACTACGTTTTCAAAAATACTTATTTTAAGAAGTTACCTTATACAGGGTCAAAAACAAATAAACTTTGCATCACATGCGACCAAATTTTAATAGCCCAATTTTGATTTTGTAGTAAAACACACATTTAATATGGCGCTACTTTAAAGGAAATGTATCTGAAATAAAGCATTGTCAAAACTAAGAAGTTTTATGTGGGCTGCGTTGAGTCTTACTTTGGAAAAGTGGTACAATTTACAAAACATGGGTATAAAAAATCAAAATTATCTTATGCGGCTAAAATTTTGCATGTGGGCTAGGAACTGCATTTAAAAAAACTTTTTCTAATAACTTTTTTTGATACTTTCAGAAATAACCCCACTTTTGAATTATTTTTTGGAAATAATTAAAATTTGACAGATAATGCAAATCACGTGACTACTATTTTTTTGCTTAATTTTCATCTCAATCGAAGCAGAACTTGATGCCAATATCAAATTTTGAATAAAGCTATTAATAAAAAAAAATCCCAAATGACGCGTACTTTACTGGTGACACTGTATAAATTAGTCAATACTATACGTATCCATGTAAACATGCAGAAGGCTATATGTGAATATAAAAGTAAGTCTATTTTTCTTAGGTGGGTATTGCTTTTCACCTGAAATATTAAATAGTATTGTAACATTAGGTACCTATTTACCTATATTATTACTTATTAAAAAAATGTGGAGGAATGATGATGGACTATTATAGTTAACATTTTTGGCAAACTGTTTGTCGGTATCTGTATCTACTTTTTTTAATTACAAAGTAAATCACTATTTATTAGTTCTTTTGCATTAAGCTGTATATCCAGGTGCTTAGTTTATTATTTGAATTTTTTTTTTAGAAAATGTTTAATGTTTTACGTTACATACCTACTTACTGAACAAAAGGCTGTGGAAGAGGAAGAAATAAAACTTAACGCATCTAGAGATAGAAAGACGAACAGATATAAAGTGGTGAATGTTGGTTAAATTTCCTATATTTGGGGGGACCGAAATACCTAATTTTATAAAGTTTAACAAATTATTTTTTTTTTGCAAAGAAATATTTTAATGCCAAAATAAAAAAGAATTTATTTTTTTAAACATTTTGTGTCTATCCCTTGCTCAAAATATGTTTGATTATGAATTTAAAAAGCACAAAATAATATATATAATTATCCTTAATTTGGTATGTTTGGTAAAGCAAAAAGTAAAATAATTTACTTTTTTAAAGTGCTCACTATCAGACATTGGCCAAGGTGAGTAATGAGAATAATTGTTCGTTTATTTTTCAAGAAAATATACTGTCTTTACTTTCCCCGAGAGAATTATAATACCGAAACATACTTTTCGAAAGATAATACGGTCTCGATATACAGGGTGTCCCACGATGGCCGTCCATTAAAATTTTTCGGTTATACCGGACGTTGTCTCAAACTAACTTACTTTAAATGGAACACCCTGTATAATATAGTTTTTATGTTCCTTTTTCATTTCCAATAAGTTTCATAAAAAGTTTTTGTATCTTACCCAATCCATTTCCGGGAAAAAATATATTTTGTCAAATTTTCACCTTTAACAGGGTGGCTAAAATTAAATATCTTTTAAAAGATAAAAAACTGAAACTCTAAATTCCGGTTGTGGAATTGATATTATTTATTATGCTCGATAATAAATTGTCGGAAAATGGAATTTTACCTACAGAGAAGTGGAAATGTTACTAAAATAATTTGAAACTTATTTAAATGTTTTCGAAAAAGTCTCCAAATATCAAGCAGTCTTATTAATTTTTGACAAGAAGGCCATGATGAACAAAGTAATAAGATGTATAAGCAAACGCGTGTCATTGTCAGAAGTAATTAGTTATGGCCTTCTTGCCAAAAATAAATAATACCGCTTGCTATTTGGAGGATATTGCGAAAACCCATATACAGGGTGACCAGTAAAGTCCGCATCATATATGGTATTTTTTTTAATTAATAACTTTATTCGAAATTTGACTTTGGGAACAAGTTCTGCTTCGATTGAGATGAAAATTAAGCAAAAAAATAGTAGTCACGTGATTTGCATTATCTGTCAAATTTTAATTATTTCCAAAAAATAATTCAAAAGTGGGGTTATTTCTGAAAGTATCGAAAAAAGTTATTAAAAAAGGTTTTTTAAATGCAGTTTCTAGCCCATATGCAAAATTTTAGCTGCATAAAATAATTTTGATTTTTTACCTATGTTTTGTAAATTGCACCACTTTTGCAAAATAAGACTCAACGCAACCTACATAAAACTGCTTAGCTTTGACAATGCTTTATTTCAGATACATTTTCTTTAAAGTAACGCCATATTAAATGTGTGTTTTTCTACAAAATCAAAATTGGGCTATTAAAATTTGGTCGCATGTGATGCAAAGTTTATTTGTTTTTGACCCTGTATAAGGTAACTTCATAAAATAAGTATTTTTGAAAACGCAGTTTGTATTTGAAAGTAATACACCATAATATTAAGAAAAAGAAAAGAACACAGTGTCATCAGTAAAGTGTTCATTAAGTGGAAAATAAATTTTAGTGGTGGGTAAAAAATCAAAATTATCTTATGCAGCTGAAATTTTGCCTGTGGGCTAGAAACTGCATTTAAAAAAACTTTTTCTAATAACTTTTTTCGATGTTTTTAGAAATAAAATAAATTATTTTTTCGGAAAAAATTAAAATTTTACAGATAATGCGAATCGCATGACTACTATTTGTTGGCTTAATTTTTAACTCGATCGAAGCAGAACTTGATGTCAAAGTCAAGTTTCGAATAAAGATATTAATAAAAAAAATCCCATATGATGCGGACACACTGTATAAGTTTAAAACTATTCTAGTTACGTATACCCTAAGTGTCCAGAGAGAAAATGTTCTCGAATATCCATTGAATGAACCAGCAACATAGAATCATATTTTTAAAAATGCAGTAAAATATTCTGAGCAAGTTCAAAAAGTGTTACTTTTCATTTCACCCTGTATAAAAAAAATTATTTTTTGACAATTCCTTATCGAGCACAATAATATCTAATTCCACAACCGCAATTTCGTGTTTCCCTCTTTAATCTTTGAAAAAGTATTCAATTTTAAACTACACCCTGTTAAGGGTCCAAATTGGAGAAAAATATTTTTTTTTCAGAGACGGATGGAGGACGATAAAAAGCTTTTAATAAAAATTATTGAAAATAAAGAAAGGAACACAAAAATATTATATTATACAGGGTGCTCCATTAAAAATAAGCAGGTTTGAGAACACTTCCGGTATAACCGGCAGTAGCATTTTTAAAATTTCATTTAAGGAGAGCATCTCGGAAAACCTTATGTAATCCAAATTTACAGGATTCAAATCGCATTACTTTCCAAAATATTCGAATGGACGGTCACCGCGAGACACCCTGTATATGGCGACGGGGTTATTATTATAACAATACTTTCCTTCTCGCAGGAAAAGTAAAAACTGTATTTGCTTAAAAAATAAACGAAAAATTCACATTTCCCACCTTCGCCAATGTCTTATTCTAATTTATAGGGTATTATTTAAGTATGTGGCCAAACTCCAATGGGTGCTTCTTTAGGTAATTTTAAGAAGAAAAGTTCATATAAACATGCGTCCGAAAATGCATAGTTTTTACGATACAGGGTGCCAAATTAAAAAAAAAAAAGCGGATGTTCGTAAATATCTCAATACTCTTTTATTTAATTTTGTTGAAATTTGGCAATTTTGTTTGTAATAACAAGAGAATAATTTAGCCTCAATTAAATTAAAATTATTAAGTCCAGTAGCGTCCCGGAAGACAGTCCAACTAATATTTTTGACAAAAAATTGCGCGCCACTGATTTTTTTTAAATTATGTATTTTTTTTCGAATTAAGCAATACATTAACAAATACAACTATTTTATCTCCTGAGTTTTTTTCATATTTTTGCTTTGTTTTCGAGAAAAAAAAATAATAACACTTTATTGCATGTCTCCGAGACAATAAGAGTAAAAAATTTAAACTTTAAATTCTTTAGATTTTTTTTTGGGGGGCATTTAAAGGCTCTCGTTTACAAAACTCCAGTCATTACCGAAGAAGAACTAACCCAAAGGATACGGGATTCATGTGATCGGATAAGACATACGCCGGGAATATTTCAACGAGTTCGGCAATCAATGCTTTCATTGAAGTTGAAGGAGGGCATTTTCAGCAACTATTATAAGTTTCGTCTTATTTTCTGTTAAATACATAATTAAACAAAGTTATGCGCTTATTTTATTTTAATTGCTTTTATCGAAAACCGTTTTAATCTGTGCGAAAAAAATACAAAAGAGGACTTTTTGCTTAATAGTTTGGTTAGTAGTTTAATTTTTTTACCCTTGTTGTCCAGGGGACATGCAATAGAGTGGTTTTTATTTTTTTTTCTCGAAAACAAAGCAAGATATGAAAAAAACTCAGGAGATAAAATAGTTGTATTTGTTAATGTATTGCTTAATTTGAAAAAAATACATAATTTCAAAAAAAGTTAGTGGCACGCAATCTTTTTGTCAAAAATATTAGTTGGACTGTCTTCCGGGACGCCACTGGACTTAATAATTTTAGTCTAACTGAGGCTAAATTATCCTCTTGTCATTACAAACAGAATTGCCAAATTTCAACAAAATCGCATAAAAGAGTATTGAGATATTTACAATCATCCGATTATTTTTTTTAAAAGTTTGACACCCTGTATCGTAAAAACTATGCATTTTCGGACCCATGTTTATATGAACTTTTTTTCTTGAAATTACTTTAAGAAGCACCCCTTGGAGTTTGGCCACATACTTAAATAAAACACTGTATAGTGTGTATTAAGTTTAAATCAACATGTATTGTGTCAACAACACAAACCGCATTATGTAAATGTGTAACCTATATTACAATATTATAGTATATTACTGTATTCATTTAAAGGTTTTACAATTTAGTAGGGTCCTAGTAACCGTATAAATAAAAACTGTTGTGTTGTAGGTCCGGTGAGTTTTGTCGGTATTATTTTTTTTTGGTAATTTAAAATTATGCTTTGTTGTTATTATTATTTTTGGAATTAATTTGTTTTGTAAATATCTTTTTGAACCAGGATGTAGTAACGAAGCGATATTTAGTTATGTCATAGTTGGCAGTATGTACTTAAATATATTTTTTATTATATAATTTTAAAATTAAATGTGTAGGTAAATGTCAAATACCATTTGTCCAATTGTGATATACCACTTGCCTTTCAATTTTAGGGAGAAATTTCGCCTGCAGCACTAGTTTTTATATTTTGTATCTAGTCAGAAAAATTTCTGTCTGTTTTGTAATAGTTAATGATTGAAAATAAAAAAATATTATTTATTGTCGACGGGGTTTTACATTATTATTATCACAACGCAAACCCAACCGAGTATTTTTTTATGACAGTAGGCATTGATATGTCCAAATATAAACAGCTTAGTGACGTACCAAACATTAGTTTATAAAAGAAGCAAATTGGTGTTATAGCCTATTCGTTTAATTGCAAACCAATTTTTCATGTCACGCGAACTATTTTCGCATGTTTTTTGCGATCTCAATGTTTTATGGATTTGTAATTTTTTTGTTTATCAATGTAACATGGAATCTTACGTTTTTTGAGTAATTAAAGTATACATTTTAATAAATAGCTCAAAATTGTACATAATGATTTTTAAAAAAAATCGGATTCGAGTTTTTTCCGTTTCGTTGCATTTTTTGAGAACATTTACCATAGTAATGTATATATTTTTTTACACCATCAGAAAGTGAAGATTTCAACGAACAAAAAGCCCTCCGACTTTTTTAAAACAGCAGATATTTTGACGTGAGAATTTTCGATTGAAAATAAGGGTGCTTTTTCGATATTAAGTCAAAATAAGGTAAAAACATAAATATTTTAAATCAAAATAATTACAATGTGTTTGGGACATAAAAAGGTAAGTTATCACCAAATTTCGTGAAAACATAATTTTTTTTGTAAAAGAGAAAAATAAAAAAACAAAAACTTGGTTATTTTAATTTTTCACATAAATTTTGAGGTAATGTAAAAAAGTGTTAATACAAAAGGTTTAGATCTTTTTATTACCTACAACTTTGCCATTTAACGCTTTTCCATAGGACTTGTAGTTTTCCCGGAAATCGAGATAAATCGTTTTCTAGCCTTAAAAACTCACCCCCTTCCACTTCCCGACCTCGGATCGCCCGTAAATTATTTTTTCTTTCATTTTTGTTATATTCTCTTTCTTTTCCAATGGGTTTCATCCTACTATTATTTTTTCTACCTATTGATATTACCGTGGAAGAAATTCTGGACGAAATGGCAAAAACAAAACGAAGAATTTTACTTAAATATTAGTATTATTAGTGATTACTTACAACTTATTGTATAAGGTTTTTGTTTTGTTTTAGTATAAGTATGCTTAATATATGCGTTACTTATTTTAAATACATTTTTACTAATTAAAATAAAATATCTAAATTTTTTTTTCATAAATATTTCGTTAAGGCTAGTGGCGTATTATTGCAGAAGTTTTAGGGGGCTGTCGCTCTCGTCAATCATACGTATTTTACCCAAAAAAGGGCGTGGCACCCAAAAAAATTTTCGCCTGCGGCGCAAGAAGTTAATGCCCCCCCCCGAACAAATTTTCTGGTTGCGCCACTGTGTTTATCGTTCATCATTATTTTCTGCCTATATTAAGAATTTCAAGAATTGACAAGAAAATTTGTTGAGTATTTTTTTCAACTTTCAACCGTCAATATACATACGACCTTATAATTTTCTCATTAATATCATTTTTTTTAAACGATTTGACATATTGACAGCTGTCAAATTTTGACAGGAGAATTTTTTGCTTCTTTTTTCCGAAGTCTCCGCATCGAATACTATACGACCCCATAATTTGTTTCGTCAAAATCGCTTCTTCGTTTTATACATGACAGCTGTCAAAATTTGACTGGAGAAATTTTTGCTTGTAGATTATTGTATTGTCAGCGGTTCTTGATAAGTCTACAAAATTTAAATTAAATCTGACCGTTTAAAGTGGGTCAAAATCGGGTTCAAAGAAGTCGGTTACGGACAAACAAACAAGCACACAGGTGAAAATAATAAAAGCGTGTTAAAATAGTATATTAACGTACACGTTTTATAAAGCATCAATTTATAGCACGCGTCCATGTTAAAAAACGAGTTTTATAATGGGACAAGTGCTTAAAACTGCTTTATATAACACGTACGTTATACTAATTTTTTTAATTTGTAGTTTTTTTAATAAAAAACACATATTTAAAAAGAAAATAAATCCTTGAAATTTTGTAAATTTTTATGTCTAAATTTTATGTTGGTAATACTATTTTTTATCATAGTAGCCTCTGGACAACAAAAATTATTTTGCGAACTGTCATTTTTTGATTTATTGACCCATTTTCACCACGAGATTCTAAAGTTATTTTAGCGATATGAAATTTGAAATTGGACGGAATACGTTGCGTGATCCTTGTACATTCGGTACATATACAGAGCGTTTGGAAATTCGGGCGATTTTGCTACTTTTTTTCGAATTTCAAAAGACGTGATTTTACGTCACAGCATTGCAATTTAGTATAGGGAAGATGGAAAATTCAAATGAAGTTGAAGTTAAAATCGACATTGGAAGGTTAGTAGATTAAATTTTGGATAGGATCTGGTAGAAAATGATAGCTTGAAGCATCTACAAAATATTGATTTATAGATTTATGCAACCAACATACATGACTGTTAACCACACAGAATAAAAAAGTAGGTTATCAAGCTATTTTTCCTATGCGAAAAATGGGTTTTCTCGTAAATCACAAAGGCCGCGCAAGTCAATGAAATAAAACATTTAAATGTTACCAACATCAAATAAAGAAAAAACGCGTATCGTAATAGCTTCATTACGATACGCAAATGCGTTTCGTAATAGACTTGTTACGATACCAAATTAGAAAAAAGAATATTTTTATTAGAAACACAATTTTTGCGAATAAACATTTAACATTGAAAACTAAATAACCATGTTTAAACAAAACATGATAATTTTCTTAACATTGACAACAAAAGAAATAATTTAAACAGAGAAATGTTAAGGGCGCCAGGAACCACCCCCCCTCCCCCCAGAGTTACGCCACTGGCTTTACTAAATGTTAAGGCGATGCAGTAGATTGATATATTTTATTACATCTTAATAAAACGAAAAATTTTTGTTCACCATCACATGCGGAAAAAAATATTTATCAGGAAATGATAGAAATTACTGGAAACTATTTTTTATTTCTAGGTTGGTCACTAGGGGGCGTAAATATAGTGACAAATTAAAAAGGAGGGTTCAATATGGGATTTACCGTTGCTATAAAACGCAAGTCTATTACAAAAACCTCAAATTCAAGGTTTATCTAAATAGTATGCCGGCGATGTGACAAATAATCGCTACGATATTATTTGCTATTTAGATTTTAGGTTTTTGCGATATCGTTGCTTTTCATCGCAAACGAAAAATGCCAGTAGCTTTAGCTATAAGTTTTTGCCGTAATAATTGCACTTTCTGAACGTTCAAAATTTTAAGCATGTCAAACGTTCTAACCATGCAATAAGTAATCTTTTTGACCAACTTGTATTTGAAGTTTTTTCAATTATCCCAGAATGATAGGTGACGTTCTATGATAATAAGCGACGTTTCTTTCTAGTTTGATAACAATTTTTCTTCAAATCATTTCCCAAAGTTTTCAATTTTCATCGGATCATGATAATCAGTAGATTTCAGGCCAGACTTAAATATCCAACATTCACAAATCCATTTTTTGAACCAGCATGTACAATAATATACAGTACACCCTCTGAATATTTTTTTTAACTGTGTGAAGAGTGTCATCTTGCCAACTTCACCTAAAAGTCCATTTACTGTATATCCAGGTTTCATCCAGAAAAACAGGTTTTAAGGAAAATTGAGCGTTGCCGTTGTTCTTAAATTCTCTTAAAAATTTTACTCGTTTTGGGGCGATATAGATAGATAGATAGATAGAAACGTATTTATTTTTAACTCGGCGAAGAGCAGCATTGCTGTTTACTTAACCGAGTGTATAAAATGCAATATAATAAATTTACAATAGTAATAATAATAATAATAATTACAAAATATAATTACAATTATTACTGATTGGTACATTTTTTAAAGAGAATTGGCAGCAGTACTATGCTAGATTATAATATCAAGTTGCGAATTATCCAAAGACTTCTTAAATGTATTAAAATTAAACGATAATTGTAGGAATTTCTACTGCACTGGGGTTTTTCTATTAAAAAACGCCCGTACATTTACGACATTTTAATTTTAATTTGATGACAAATAGCTTCATTATTGCGATTCTTAAAATCTACATCCTTCTCTATCCCGTTTGCCTTAATTCGTTGGGTTGTTTAACACGAAACTCCCAAAGCATCAAAAACTCTCTAAAACAGATAGGTATTTGTAAAAAATTGCCATATATTTTTTATGTTTTCACAATTCCTGCTTTACTATATCTACCGTGCGAGCAAAAATTATTTGCATCAAAGAGGGCCTTGCATCTAAGGACGTAATGCTTAGCCGTAGAGCTTAATACCTGTTTGGTGTCAGGAACTACCTGAATTAACAATCAATCAGTTATTCCGTCATCTTTAATAGTCGTTACAAGTAATTTGATTCATCGGTAAATTTTCCAATTTCTTAAACATTTCATACAATGGGCTTTACGGAACGGCACAAAACATTCATGATTGAAGCGTATTTTCGAAACGGGGTTAGAGTAAATGGTGAGTGCCAATAAAATCCGGGTTTGTGCATGGACGATTTTCACGAACATTTTCCTAACGTTGCTTTTATTGCTGGGGATTTCTATCATTGCCTGAAAAGAACCGTGGCTGTGTTAAGGGAAACAGGTTCTATACAACACAAAAAAGGAGCAAGAAGATCCTCTGTAAGAACAGAAGAACTTGTTGCAAACGTTCGTGAAATAATGCAAAATACGCCAACAAATTGTATAAGACGCCTGTCCCAAGGGCAAGAAGTATGTAATTATTTTTCTTTTTCTTTCTGTATATTCTTACTTTGTTAATTTTGTAAACAACAAAAATAAATTTGTATTTGTCTACTTATTTTCTTACTCATTAGTTTGTCATATCATGTCATCATAATATGAATTTGACAAAATTTTAACCTAGATTTGGTGAGATATATCGTCCCCATATATCATTGTGATCTAAACCAAGCCCTACGTTTTTTAATCCAAGCCCTCTTTGATGCAAATAATTTTTGCTCGCACGGTATTTTACCAAAATGTTTGTTTCGTAGCGTAGTTGGTTTCGTCTCCTCTCTAGGTCAGTCTAGAGAGGTCTAGACGGATCATAGTTGCCCGAGGCTTATTCTCTCGCTGCGCCACTGAAATCTTCGATGTTTCCTTATTTTAAATTATTCATAATTGCTAATTTAATAGCAAAAAGTTAACTTATAAAAATTTCCTAAGCTAGTTCCTTATTGATTGATCCTTCCGAAACAACTGACATTGGCAGGTTGTTGAAGGTCACGCATATTAATTATTTCACGGTTAACCATTGTGTTTTCGATAACTCTCGTGACAAATAGTTATTTTTCTAATGTTATTTTGCTGAATATCCACTAAAAATGTCTAGAAGTGAATATTACTTAGCTCTTAGTGGCGATATTAAGTATGTTTTTGTGTTTTATATTTGAGAAAGGCAGGATATCTGAAAAATACGCCTTATTTCTTTCGGCTCGTATTCCACAATTGAACGATGGCGTTTTTAATATTTTTGAAATAAGATTGGATACTATTAGTTTAATATACGAAAAAGTTATAGTTTTCAAGATAATATGACTTTTAATGAAAATTTTGCATTTGCAAATTGTTCAACATCCACTATGAAATATTTGACATCTCATTTACAGGGTTTTTTCTTTTTACTTCTAACTGGAAACTGTCACTTTTATCAAATGAAACACCCTATATATTTTTCTACCGTCTTATAGCTTGCCAATACTCTTCTTCAATTTTTGTAAAGAATTTCCTATCCCTATATCTGATAGTTTTTGAAATACTTTGATTTTTGGATATTTTCTTCTTCTTTGTTAATGGATCTCAGTAGCCATGGAAACAAATGAAAACAATTTCAAGAAAAGAGAAGAATTATTTCAGTTATTTATACGCAACATGATTTTTCCAAAAATGAATAATTGATCGATATTATAGATGTTTTGAGCGAGGCAGATAAAAACTTGCACCTATATTTGCCGAAAGATTATACAGAACGAAATATCCTGAGCGGCGAACATCCAGTTCTTGATTCCTAATGTCATTAACTAATATTATTTCATTTGTTTCCCATGAATAGGTACTGAGATCTATTGACAAAATATTCCATAACGAGAACAGAAAATATCCATTTCTTCAAAAATTATTAGCGATAGGACATTTTTCAAAAAGGTTAGGACTTTTTGACGAGCTATAAAATGGCAACCAAATATACAGGGTGTTTCGATTGACAGTTTTTCGATTAGAAGGTTTCAGACTTTAAACCTAAAATGAAAATACTTCTGTACTACTGTAAATAAAAGGTCAAGTATTTGGTAGCGGATATTTTCTTTTGACTGTAAATTTAGAATAAAAGTTGTTTATCGCTTAAAATCAAAATGTAAGTAGTATTTTCACAACAAAAAGAAGCTATACAGTTAACGACAGATAATGTTGTACACTAAACTATGACAATGTAAATGCAACTTTTTTACTTATATTACCTTTGTAACGTGTTAATTATTGTTATCATGAAATCTGTCAAAGTATTGTCATTATCTTATTTGATTTAAAAATGCCTCATTTAAGTATTATTGAAAAAGCAAGAATAATATTTTTAGTAGAAATAGGGTGGTCTTATGGAAAAAAAGCTGATCATTTTAGAGTACCTAAAAGTGCGGTTCAAAGAATTGTAAAAAAATGGCGCTATCATCAAACACTTGAAAGGTCGGTTGGGTCTGGTTTAAATAATAGAAAATCATCAAATGAAGAAGACCGAAATTTGGTGAAGTATTTAAGGCAAAATCCATTTGAAACTGCAGTATCCGCTATGCACATAACAGGATTCCCTGCTTCATTTAGAACTGCGCAACGCGGAGTAAGACAATGTTCCGAATTAAGAAATCGAGCAGCTGCATCCAAACCGTTTTTAAAAAATAGTGATAAAGAACAAAGAATTTTTTTCGCAAAATGGTATCTTTTTAGATGATTAGATACATATAATGGGAAGGATTCGAGTATAATATAGACCACCAAATTCCCGATATGATGAGAAGTATACCTACTCAAAAAAAGCAAACCAGTGGACGTTTCTCCGTTAATGTGTGGACATGGATAAGTGTTTACGGTGTAAGTGTATGCTGAAATATTGGTGGAACACTAAACACAAACAGTAATAATATAATATATCTTCAGATTTTGGAAAATGTTTTTGTTCCTTCTGCCGCGATAGTTTTTGAAGAAAATAACTTTCTATTTCAGCAGGATAACGGACCTTTAAATATTGCAAGACATATAGGAAACTGGTTTAGACAAACAACGTAACATGTCTGCCTTGGTGCTCAAGAAGTCTTAATTTAAATCCAATTGAAAATGTTTGGGGATTGATGGTAAAAAAAATGTACAAAATAAATTTTAAACCATAGAATAGAATAGAGTAATTTGATAAAATAAAAGAAATTTGGGAAGGGCTAACTCCGGACTACACCAGAAGTATTATTTTGTTAATGCCAAGAAGATTACGATTAGTGTTAGAATCCAATGCATGGCGCAGCTATTAAATATTAGTATTTTGTTTGTTAATAACTTTACGCTTTTTGGCTTTATACTTTTGTAGTTTTTCTGGTATTATTTTATAATTTTTTAATTTCGCGGCTGTAATTTAAACACAAAAATATTTAGAAACAACCATTATTACTTATGGTAAAATAAAAATCGTACATATAATAATTTACAGCTATGTATATAGCTGATGTTCTATCCAGGTATAAGCAGCAAGGTGAGAAACCCGTTTTGCCTAATTTTGTTGTAATTGAGTTATGTATGGGTGGAGTGTATGAATGTATATGTCGTTAACTATCTAAAATTGGAAAAAAAATTAATTATTTAAAAAGAATTAGTCAAAATTTAAGTTTATTTTCACGAAAAACAATTTATAACACTATTATTTTACCTCATTTTTTATATTGTTCAACTATTTTATACACAGCAAATAATGGGGTCTTTAATAGACTCCAAGTTTTGCAAAATAAAGCTATGCGTATAATTTTAAATGTGGATAAATATACGAAAATAAATTTAAAATTGTAGCACATTGCTAAATAAATCTTGTTACTACTACTACTACTACTTAACTGTACATTTTTATTAAAAGGCAAATTATCTTAAAAGCTATACGTAACTTCATCGTATATAAATCAATAATAAACGAAGTTTGTGAAACGCCAAGTAGAATAATTGAAAAATCCCCTTTATAAAAATCAAACTTTGTGACACCTTACCTTTTGAGCGCACCCTGTATAATTCAAAATATTTTTAAATTGTGCAAAAGATCTAACAATACTATGCTTATTACATTTTTTACCGACCAATCTTACTTTCAAAGCATAAAATTAATCCGCGCCATCACCCGGAACCGTAAAACGAGGCTACTCCGGACAGATCATAAGGTTTTTACATTATTTAGAGGTAAAAACATTCGCCATGCAATTAATAAAATTGAAAAAACATTTTTTAATAATTACTTCTTACACTAGGTAATTCAAGTTAAAAAAAATATTACTATAAACAGCATTAAAAGCTAAAAGTTATATTAGTTTTAACATATTATCTCGTATTATGAAATTTATTTTATAAAATCTTACAAATCATTTTGTAGTGGTCCAACAGCTGTACCGGGTTCATTGCCTTTTATTTATTTTATGCTATATACCTAGATTACTAACTCAGAACGTCTAAGTTGGGCAAAGAAAAGTAAAGAAATCTAATAAAATAAAATGGCGAGTATATCACTGAAAAAACATAAAGTGGAGGAACCTCAGACAAAGTAAGTAGTGGTAGCCAATAATAAAAATAATTTACCTCAATTAATCACAAAATCATATTTTTTATAAATAAAAGATATTTCTTATCACTGCGTCGTGTATTTCTTTAGGGCAATAGAGTTGTCTTTTAGCAGCAAAAAAATAATATTTAAAAAATTACCATAATAAGGTTCAGAAGTAATTTCAAAAAAATGAACCTAGTAGCGACAACAGAGTTGTTTTTTTGGCACCTGTTTAATGCAGATTTTTTGCTACTACTACTGATGGATTTTTGTGGCTACAGCAAGTTCAAGCTTGTCAAATTCTGATAAGTTGCACCAAAGTTGTGAATATTTTTTATACCGTGCGAGCAAAAATTATTTGCATCAAAGAGGGCCTTGCATCTAAGGACGTAATGCTTAGCCCCTTAGCCGTAGAGCTTAATAGCTGTTGGGTGTCAGTAACTAGCTGAATTAACAATCAATCAGTTATTCCGTCATCTTTGACAGTCGTTACAAGTATTTCATTCATCGCTAATTTTTCCAATTTCTTGAACAATTCACACAATGGGCTTTACGAAACAGCACAAAACATTCATGGTGAAGTGAGTGGTAATACAATCCGGGTTTGTGCATGGACGATTTTCACGAACATTTTCCTAACGTTGCTTTTATTGCTGGGGATTTTTATCATTGCCTCAAAAGAACCGAGGCTGTGTTTAAGAAAACAGGTTCTGTTCAACACAAAAAAGGAGCAGGAAGACCATCTGTAAGAACAGAAGAACTTGTTGCAAACGTTGAAATGTTCGTGAAATATTTTTATATTTTATATATTTTATATTTTGCTGGTCAACACTTTCAAAAATATGAAGAGACGTGTGAATTTATGCTTGGAGCATGGCGGTGGAAAAATTTAAGCAATTTATGTACTTATTTTTCTTTTTCTTTTCGTATATTCTTACTTTGTTAATTTTGTAAACAACAAATATAAATTTGAATTTGTCTACTTATTTTATTACACATTAGTTTGGCATATAATGTCATAATATGAATTTGACAAAATTTTAACCTAGATTTGGTTAGATACAGGGTGTCTCAAAACTCAGTATCAAGATTTTAGGGGCGTATTTGCCAGGTCAAAATAAGCCTTTTTTTTCCTATAAGCATGTGTCCGCAAAAGCTTCGTCACCGATCTACAGAGTGTTAAATTTTCAAAAAATTTGTATTTTTTCCTTCATAGCTCTTTTAGTTTTTGAGATATTAAGATAAAATTTAAAACATAGATTACGCTTTAGGGCTTACATCATCTAGTATACCGAGTGATTGTAAGAATCTACAGGGAGATATTTTTTCAGGGGTCATGCTCCCTTTTCTCCGCATAAACTTTTTTATAGTGCGCTGCTGGCGGATTCTGAAATATGCAGTACATTCTTTGTTTTGTTTATAAACTTTTTTATCTCTTATAATTTTTATGCATCTAAGATCGTTATCGAGAAAAAAATTTAAACAAATTTTTGTAATTAGCTACATTTAATTAACATTTATAACAACAGGGGGGAATAAATACCACAATGAAAACAAAAGACGCTATACTTATTTGTTATAAGATTATTTAAACATTACCTCAAAAATAAGAAACTTAAACAACTTTGACTTTTTGTAAAAGATGCTGGAAATGCCCTCCTCTTTCTGCGATACAACCCTCTACTCTTCTTCTCATAGACTGCCGTACGCGTTCTAATATTCCGGGATTGTTTCTTACCGTTTGAAAGGCATCCATAATTCGTCCAGTTAGAACTTCTTTATGATGCAGGACCAGTGCCTTCCATCGAAGTTCTAACGAATTATGGATGCCTTTCAAACGGTAAGAAACAATCCCGGAATATTAGAACGCGTACGGCAGTCTATGAGAAGAAGAGTAGAGGGTTGTATCGCAGAAAGAGGAGGGCATTTCCAGCATCTTTTACAAAAAGTCAAAGTTGTTTAAGTTTCTTATTTTTGAGGTAATGTTTAAATAATCTTATAACAAATAAGTATAGCGTCTTTTGTTTTCATTGTGGTATTTATTCCCCCCTGTTGTTATAAATGTTAATTAAATGTAGCTAATTACAAAAATTTGTTTAAATTTTTTTCTCGATAACGATCTTAGATGCATAAAAATTATAAGAGATAAAAAAGTTTATAAACAAAACAAAGAATGTACTGCATATTTCAGAATCCGCCAGCAGCGCACTATAAAAAAGTTTATGCGGAGAAAAGGGAGCATGACCCCTGAAAAAATATCTCCCTGTAGATTCTTACAATCACTCGGTATACTAGACGATGTAAGCCCTAAAGCGTAATCTATGTTTTAAATTTTATCTTAATATCTCAAAAACTAAAAGAGCTATGAAGGAAAAAATAAAAAATTTTTGAAAATTTAACACTCTGTAGATCGGTGACGAAGCGTTTGCGGACACATGCTTATAGGAAAAAAAAGGCTTATTTTGACCTGGCAAATACGCCCCTAAAATCTTGATACTGAGTTTTGAGACACCCTGTATATCGTCCCATATCATTGTGACCTAAACCAAGACACACGTTTTTTAATCCAAGCCCTCTTTGATGCAAATAATTTTTGCTCGCACGGTACCAAAAAGCCCCAAAGGCAGGGCAAAAACTTGAATACAAAAGTTATTCACAATTTTTATTAAATTCAAAAAATATTACTTTTGATATAAGAAAGTACCTTTTTTTGATTGGTCATTATAGTTACGCCCCCTAGCGGCTGACTTAGGGAATTTAGCTTAGTCGCTTTTCTAATAAATATTTTTTTTCGCAATTTGTACTGTAATCGGTACAGCCCTTGCTAAATTATATTCTGCATAATTTCGATAGGCGCGACTCCTTAACTGCCTTTTATATACTATAACCATATCCGATTTTACCCCTTAAAATGGTATTTTTTTTGTTACACCCCATACAAAAAATATAGCAGTTTTTAATCCCAAATTATTTCAAAATAGCAAGAAAATATAATGCTACTAAAAAGTAAAAAAGTTCTCTGCCCTCATTAATAGTTCGGGTTGTGTGCCAGTTACTTTTACCACTTTTAAAAAGTTTTAAAAATAATAAAATCACACGTTAGTGTACATTTATCTACTCAAACAACCAACTGTTTAGTTACTAAAAAGGAACCGCCCCTTTGGCATTGTCTGTTTACCTTCTCACGTATTTTTTAACCTTGAGGGCAGCAATGTCCGATGTAGCCCCGTTTTACGGTACAGCGTGGACGTACGTATTAAGTAGGTCAGAGTGTCAGAGAAACAACGAAAAATGGTAAAAATTAACTTAGATCTCCATAAATTAATATTTAAAATACAAAAAATATCCTAGAAAAAGGCATTTTCGTAGTACCAGTACTTAGTATGATTAGAAATTGTGCTAGTGATTAGTCTGCCGGGTGCTAACAAAAATCGAAACTGCATCACTATATTTAGAAAAATATAGAAGAGACTAAGTGCGTTCTGTAACAATGGAAGAGTGCCTCAATAACCTTAACATTACCATGCCAACTTATTCCCATGTATATCAATTTGAATCAGATTTTGTTCACCAAGGAATAAGAGCTTGGATGCTAGCCAATTGGACACAGGCATTCTATTATGTGGGAATCTACATTATGGTTATCTTTGGGGGACAAATGTTTATGAAGAGTCGCCGTGCGTTTGAACTTCGAGGAACTCTATGTTTATGGAATATGTGTCTAGCAATTTTTAGCATTATGGGTGCTTATAGAACAATTCCAGAGTTACTTCATGTATTGACCAACCATGGATTATACGAGTCAGTGTGTGCGCCTACTTATGTTTTACACAAAGCCTCTCGATTTTGGACGCATATGTTTGTGTTTAGTAAACTTCCGGAGTTAGGCGATACTGTATTTATAGTACTCCGTAAGCAGCCCTTAATTTTCCTCCACTGGTATCACCATATATCTACACTTTTATATTGTTGGTTTAATTACACAGAGTATAGTTCTACTGCGAGATGGTTTGTTGTGATGAATTATTGTGTCCATTCAGTTATGTACTCCTATTATGGTCTTAAAGCGTGGGGGCATGCACCTCCTAAAGAAGTTGCTATGGTCATAACATTTTTGCAACTATTGCAGATGGTCATTGGTTGTGGCCTAAACCTGTGGGCTTATCAACTTTTACAGCAAGGTATTGAATGCCATGTTACTCCATTTAATGTTAAACTGTGCTGTGCCATTTACTTAAGTTACTTTGTATTATTTGCACAACTATTTTACAAATCTTATATATCAAAAAGTAAGAAGAAATGTGTATCTTCTGAAACAGAATGTCATTTAACAAAATCGAAACATAGATAATAGGTTAGTGAAATATAGGGAAAATATTGAATGTACTTGGTGCAAGACAAAGTATTTGTCATAGTTACAATTGACAAATGAATGATGAACTTATATCAAGTTAAGGGGTTTACCTAAAATTGTACTATCTAATAGTAGTATAAGATTGTTAATATCGTATGAAAATAAGTGAACTTAAAAGAAACTATTTTATTAATAGTATTTGATTCATTTTCATCCCATAATGCATGCTTCGACTAGAGATGCTCAAAGAAGCCAATCTTACTATTCTGTCTCCCCCATTTATACTTACTGGTGGGTTAATAAGGTGTTTGAAACAGAGAAGAAGAAAATAATGTAGGGCGTTTTTAGACTTACTTAACATAATTTTTTAATAGGGGAAGATATTTAGAAATAATATAAATTGCTTAAAAATGGTATGTTTAATATATTAGGAACAAACTCTTTACAAATTGCAAACAGAAAATTGGAACTAAAAAAAATGCCAAAAGTTTAGCAAAGTATTATGTTAATTTTTATTGGCTCCGTACATACTTGTTTTACCCACACAATTGCAAAAACCAAAATATCAAAAAAAATTACGTTTTTATAAGAATTTAACTAGTAAGTATTTTATGTAATTTGCTCTTTCTCTGTTATACACACAGAATACCTTATAGCTCTTTCTACACTCCCAACGGGATTCATTTTTTTCGATGGCTCTGCACCGATAAAGCCCGATTGATTAATTCCAATAAACCAGTCACCTTTATTAGCACTTTAGGTTTGATCCCACAGAAAATCAGTAATAAGTTAGTTACACTTTTCAAATCTTAAACAACGTTAATGTGTATGTATATTTTGTGATCAATTCCGATTAGCTTAATGGAACAGCTGAGACAGATCGCCGCGAACTTGTCACAAGTTGCCTTAGCTAACATACCCTCAACTATTTATGTTCTTATATTAAAATTAATGAAATGATTTGATACAAGATAAGGATAGACTAATATACCTCTTAGATTATAAAAGATATCTTGATTGCCGAAATTGCAAGGTGGCCAAGGAAAAACCGGGACACGTTGGCGAAAAACAATAGAAAAAAGAACCAAAAGAAAAAATTAACCTTTTTATTTTGCGTTTATAATGTTTGTCTAATGCTAGTTTTGTTTCTGTTATAATTATTTGATAATAATGTCGTTGTCAGTCAGAACAATTATTTAGCTTCATTTTCACTATTTAGTTCATACATACAGACAATAATATCATCGGAAAGTACAATATTGCTGTCAAGTTATTACACACAACGAGCAATAAAAACTTATATTTCCTCAATGGTTTATGGAAAAAACACGGTTTATTAATTATCCATTTTAAACAACATTAAACTATAATTTACACTATAGATTTAAACATATTTATTACCTACACACATTTTTTTACCAACAAAAAAAAACATAAACACAGCACACACGTGTTTTTAGAAGTCTGACGACGCGACTGTATCTGACCTATTTTTGCACTTGCGTGCATTCTGTTCCGCCACGTGCAAGCAACCAGCGTTGCCGTTTTGTGCCTTGAATATTCCAAAAGGGTCTATCTTACTTTTACTATTCTAAAATTCTATTTTTGTTTATTAAATATGTGGTCCTAACAACATGATTCAAATTTAAAGGCAACACGGCGCGAACCGCGAAGGGCACCATAACTATTCGTTTTTGTTTGAATTCGGTTCCAGTGACGCATGCCTAGATATTTGTTAGGTAATATAAGTATTTTGCGGAAGTAGTCCATTATCTCAAAGTGGAGCTGTAGAGATATAATGAAAAAAAAACTTATCGAATTTTATTTTACTACCACTTTTTAATCTCAACCACTTAAAATGTCCTCGTCTTATTCATGTTTTTAGTTTTTGATTTTTTAAAATCTTTTACATTGCTTGTATCAGTGGCACTTGGGGTACGCACGTTAATCTGACTTGTCCTTCCTCTTTCTATTCATTCTATATTTATTTTAGCCCTTCGGTGTTGATGATGGTACTCCCTAGTACCGAATCATGTAGGTACACCACATTAACCTAACTATTTTAATATAAGTATTTGTGGAGACGACTGTGGGTTTTTTTCATTATATAATATAAGTATTATTATTTTGGTCATCTGTGAGTTGAATGTTAGCAGCACTGTGCCGGAACTTTCAGATTTTAACTTTAGAAACCCTTTTGAAAATCGTTTGAGGAGGATGCGTTTATAATACTCGCATGATAATGGCAATAATAAAAACCCTTTTGTACTTGGAGCTTTTGCAGAATTTTTTTAGGGGGTTATATTACAAGACTCTCGCGGAACGATACGAGAAAACATCTCGCCTCGTGAAATACTAAGTTTAATAAAGTATGTATGTATCATTTTAAATAATATTGGCAATGAAATTTAAAGCAAAATCATTTTTTCAAAATGTTATTACTTTTTGTTGCCATTTAATGATAATTAAGTAGTTGTTACTATGTTACTTATTACATAACTTGTAAATTCGCTTTTATTTGTTCGTTAAATTTGAATTAAGAAATTAAAACAATTTTATCAATGAATATAATACTATTAAAGGTTTAACTGCACCACTACTAACAAAAATGTAATAACTTAATAGTAAGTTGGTGAATATTGCACGATACTTTTTTTATATAGTGTGAGTTTGTAACTAGAAATAAATTCGGTAAATTCAGTACAGTGTTTTTTTGGAAAAATGCTTTAAGAGGAAGTAACCCCTTTACCACAATGAAAATTGCCAAACGTTTTGCTGGTCAAACGAAAAGAAAAAATAAAAATTGGTATTTAGAAAATAAATTCTACTTTAAATACCCCATCCAGAAAAGTAAATGACGATTGAAAATATTCCCAAAATTTTTTTTAGAAATTTTTTTTATTTTTAGTAATTTTGTAATATTTTAAATAATTCTTTATTGGTCAAAAGCAAAATGACTTTCCCGGGTGTAGAATGTTGTACCAAACAATTTTTCTTAAAGCCATTTTTCAATATCGGCCTTACTTTTTTCTCAAAAACTTTGGGCGCGTAAAGTGAATTTAAGCGTGTAAAGTGGGTTTACGCGCCCAAAGTTTTTGAGAAAAAAGTAAGGCCGATATTGAAAAATGGCTTTAAGAAAAATTGTTTGGTACAACATTCTACACCCGGGAAAGTTATTTTGCTTTTGACCAATAAAGAATTGTTTAAGATATTACAAAATTACTAAAAATAAAAAAAATTTCTAAAAAAAATTTTGGGAATATTTTCGATCGTCATTTACTTTTCTGGATGGGGTATTTAAAGTAGAATTTATTTTCTAAATAACAAATTTTTATTTTTTCTTTTCGTTTGACCAGCAAAACGTTCGGCAACTTTCATTGTGGTAAAGGGGGTTACTGCTCTTAATAAGGGTATTAACATTTATGCTCTTTTTTCTAAAAATTTTAATGATACAGTATGTCCCAACTTAGAGATATGAATATATAGATAGGTTTTTTAAACGGCAACCCTAGTTTTTGATTGGCCATTTTAAAACTGCATATTAAGTTATACATAAGTACCAAATATCAAAGTTGTATTCCTTGTACGAAACAAGCAAATCTTGGAAGTTGAAAGCACGATTCAGATATAAGTGTAGGGAAATTATTCCTCCTGAAGTAGGTAATTAAAAATGTTTAAAACTAGTTTTAGTTGCGTTTAGGATATTTCCAAATGGTGAATGTACAACATTTTGATTATTTATGGAGGAAAAAGTTTGAAAGATGGTTGTTTTATTTTTCAATTAAATTGTTTTTTGTTTGTTCAATATCTTATTAATAGCATTGAATACCAATTTGAAATTTGGTACTTATGTATAACTTGACACAACACTTTTAAATAGTTTAAAAACTATGGTTGCTATTTAAAAAAATTATCGATATCGTCATATCTCTAGTTTGAGACACACTGTATCAACATTCTTGTTTAATAAAAATACCACAACCTAAAATGTTAATATCTATGCTCAATAAAAAAAATAATTTTCTGAAAGTTACCAACTTACACTGTATGTGTATATGTCGTAGGCTGATAGTGAAATCCGTCATTTCATGAAAAGCCTAGTCATATCATGCTGCACGCTAAAAGGTATATTTGCAACTGGTTTGTTCGTTGTTACCTAGAGCATTTCTTTCAATTTTTTTAAAATTTAATTTAAATTTTATTTTTATAAAATAATATTAGTTGAAAAAATTGAAAAAAATGCTCTGGGGAACAACGAACAAACCAGTTGCAATATACCTTTTAGCCACGCTTCATAATGTGACTAGGCGTTTCATGAAATGACGGATTTCACTATCAGCCTACGACATATATAAGAACCAGTATTTAAAATTTAAGATTTTTTTTATTTATTTATTTATTTAAGCACATGGTCTAACAGGTTTTTACACCATTTATAAGACATACGTAATCAAAATCATAAAGGATGCAGTATATAAGTTGTTGCATTATTATTTATGTTATATTTTGTTAAATCTAAAATATTTTATACAGTGTCACCAGTAAAGTCCGCATCATATGGGATTTTTTTTATTAATAGCTTTATTCAAAATTTGACATTGGCATCAAGTTCCGCTTCGATCGAGATGAAAATTAAGCAAAAAAATAATACTCATTAATACATTTTCCTTAAAGTAGCGACATATTAAATGTGTATTTTTTTACAAAATCAAAATTGGGCTATTAAAATTTGGTCGCATGTGATGCAAAGTTTATTTGCTTTTGACCCTGTAGTATAAGGTAACTTCATAAAATAGGTATTTTTGAAAACGTAGTTTGTGTCTGAAAGTAATACACGTTAACGTTATTATGACATAGCTTAATAATAAATTATAATAAAGGGGTTTTAAATTAAATCGTTGAAAATAGATAAACTTTACGTTGTTAAACTAAAATTTATTTTCAACTTAAAAAACACTTTACTGAAGACACTGTGTTCTTTTTTTGTCTTAATATTAAGGTGTATTACTTTCAGACACAAACTACGTTCTCAAAAATACTTATATTATGAAGTTACCTTATACAGGGTCAAAAACAAATAAATTTTGCATCACATGCGACCAAATTTTAATAGCCCAATTTTGATTTTGTAGAAAAACACACATTTAATATGGCGCTACTTTAAAGAAAATGTATCTGAAATAAAGCATTGTTAAAACTAAGAAGTTTTATGTAGGTTGCGTTGGGTCTTATTTTGCAAAAGTGGCGCAATTTACAAAATATAGGTAAGAATCAAAATTATCTTATGCAGGTTACATTTTGCATGTGGGCTAGAAACTGTATTTAAAAAATCTTTTTCTAATAACTTTTATCGATACTTTCAAAAATAACCTTACTTTTGAATAATTTTTTGGAAAAAATTAAAATTTGACAGATAATGCGAATCACGTGACTACTATTTTTTTTGCTTAATTTTCATCTCGATCGAAGCAAAACTTGATGCCAAAGTCAAATTTTAAATACTTAAAGCTATTAATAAAAAAAAATCCCATATGATGCGGACTTTACCGGTGACACTGTATATTAAGACTAAAGTCATATTACATCACAAGCCGTATTGCAATTACAAGGAGTACAGCTTTGGTTGCATTAGAATGCTGATGGGCATTCATAGCAAAAATATCCAGTTGGAAGGCAAGATTATTATATTGTTTATACATTAATTGTAAACTGGCGATCTTATCATCAAGTTGTTAGCTGCTGTAGGCAGATAAAATCGGTCTCTTGATCTTGTATTAGCAGCTGGAATGCGATATTTAAGGAGAGCAAGTAACTCAGTGCAGTCTATCTTATGGTTGCATAATTTAAATAGGAACTGTAGGCTAAGGTATAATTCTGTTGATATAGTGATGGAAATTAAAACCTTTGAAGTAGTGCTAGATGGTCAGTACCTCGTGGAGGATAGAATCCATTTCACTTATGTTGGGTTGCACAAAGGTTTTCAATAATAAATTAACTAACCAGCAACTCTGACGGTGACATAAGTGACATTGGCAGGCATAACTTTCTCACAATCAAAGCGCTTGATTAACAAGTCAAAAATTACGCTAACCGGGACGCTTTGATTGTGAGAAAATTATTTCTGCCAATGTCACTTATGTCACCGTCAAAGGCGCTGGTTAGTTAGGTAATTATCATTAAAAATATTTTTCTAATTTGGTATTATAACAAGTCTATTACGATACTCATTTGCGTATCGTAATGAAGCTATTTCGATACGCGTTTTTTCTTTGTTTGATGTTGGTAACATTTAAATAATGTTTTATTTTATTGACTTGCTCGGCCTTTGTGATTTACGAGAAAATCCATTTTTCGCAGAGGAAAAATAGCTTGATAACCTACTTTTTTATTCTGTGTGGATAACAGTCATGTATGTTGGTTGCATAAATCTATAAATCAATCTTTTGTAGATGCTTTAAGCTATCATTTTCTGCCAAATCCTATCCAAAATTCAGTCTACTAACCTTCCAATGTCGATTTTAACTTCAACTTTATTTGAATTTTCCATCTTCCCTATACTAAATTGCAATGATGTGAAGTAAAATCACGTCTTTTGAAATTCAAAAAAAAGTAGCAAAATCGACCGAATTTCCGAACGCTCTGTATATGTATTGAATGTACAAGGATCACACATCGTATTACGTCCAATTTCAAATCTCATATCGCTAAAATAACTTTAGAATCTCGTGGTAAAAATGGGTCAATAAATCAAAAAATGACAGTTCACAAAATAATTTTTATTGTCCAGAGGCTACTGTGATAAAAAATAGTATTGCCAACATAAAATTTAGACATAAAAATTTACAAAACTTGAAGGATTTATTTTGTTAAATATGTTTTTTATTGAAAAAACTACAAATTAGATAAAATAGTGTTATATAAAGCAGTTTTAAGCACTTGTCCCGTTATAAAACTCGCCGCAAGCGGCTCGGTTTTTAACATGGACGCGTGCTATAAAATGATGCTTTATAAAACGTGTACGTACTATTATGCAAACCGACATTAAAATTAAAAAAAATATTTTGATATATTTGATTGTTTTCACCACTTCCATAGTCTTACCGCCTATTTCAACACTTATAGCCTATCTCTGAATAATTTCGCTTTGATATTTATTAAGTATTACCCAATCAACATGAACTTTTTTTTTGTGTCTAAGTGTATTTTTACTAAACCATTCATGAATAATAAAAATGTTCCAATTACAAACTAATAGTACGAATAAGCTCATATTATAGATCGTTTCAAAAGAAGTAAATTAACGCATCGTCTGCAAACAAATGCATAGAACAGATGTGCACTATTAAAGTTACATTATTAATATAAAGTAAAAATAATTTTAAAAAATTTCATTATTTCAGTTATTTGCAGTGATCTCATTTGATTTTCCTCTAAAGAAAAACTTTTCATTTAAAAAATTATTCATCAAAAAAAATAATTTTGTTTAATTTACAAAAACTGGTGTCACTTGAATGACGTGAGGTGATGAATGATGGAACTTCAATTAGCCTAAGACATGCGATATCGATTTACCGACGTACTTTGGGATTATTTTTGTTATCTTACCTTGTATGTTAAAATAAATCCGATATAAGTGATTTTTGATTAAAAGATATAAATTCAAGAGGCGTCTAAAAGCAATGATAGACCCTTAAAAATTATGGTTCCCTAAATTTGTATAATGATATTGCACAACATGTCAAGCGTATATTTAAAAATACGTTTACCTCATGCGTATATCATAACTATTCATTAGTTTACTAAATCATGTATAAAACAATTTCATCAAGTTTTTTATCGTTTGAATTAAACATCTACGTCGAGGAGTCAAGAGTCAAGGGACAAAGAAAAAACAAAAATCGACTCGTTTGACGTCTCCCATAATTAAATATTTGAAAATTTAAAATTTTAATATCTGGCAAGAATTTTTTTTAATTTCAAAGGCACAGTCGAAGTTTTGTTAGGTGCGTGCTGCGGGCAGTGAGTACACGATTCGAAATACCGTACCCTTTAATGCACTAGTACTTACAAATAGTTTTTATTACTACTTGAACTAAAACAAGGTAATACATCCTTCACACCTGGGATAATAGAGCAACATTTCCCAGTTAGCATCATGTATAATTACTCTTATACTTATAAATTTGAATCCGATTTTATACATCAAACTTCAAGAAAATGGATGCAAGAAACCTGGACGTGGGGCTTTTACTATGTGGCAGCATATATATTGTTCATTTTTGGAGGGCAATACCTTATGCAGAGTCGGCCTAAGTTTGAACTTCGAGGAACTCTGTGTTTATGGAATACTTTTCTCGCTATATTTAGTTTTATGGGTGCCTACAGAACTCTTCCAGAGTTCCTGCATATGTTAACCCAACGTGGATTTTCGGTGACAGTGTGCGATTCTTCTTTTATAGACCATAAAGCTTTTGCATTTTGGACACATATGTTTGTGTTCAGTAAACTTCCGGAGTTAGGCGACACTGTATTTATAGTATTGCGTAAGCAGCCTTTAATTTTTTTACACTGGTATCATCACGCAACTGTACTTTTGTATTCATGGTTTAGCCTAACAGAGTACAGTTCTACCGCCAGATGGTTTATTATGATGAACTACTGTATTCACTCAATTATGTACTCATATTTTGCCCTGAAAGCCTGGGGTTTTGCCCTTCCCAGACAAATTGCTATGGTCGTTACAATATTGCAGCTATTACAGATGATCATGGGTTCTGTTGTAACTCTTAGGGCTTATCAACTTTTGCAACGGGGTTTTAAATGCGGTGTTACTCCACTTAATGTTAAAGCTGCTATGGCTATTTACTTTACTTACTTTTATCTCTTTGCAAGACTATTCTACCAGGCTTATATATTACCAAAGAATAAGGAGAGAGGGACCTTTGCCACTATAGAAAATTCTGTTACGAATTCAAAACATCATTAATGAATGTATACTGTACAGGGTGGCCCATTAATAAGGGAGGCCGGCTTTATCTGGGAAACCATTAATCGTACAGCAAAAAATTTTTGTAAGTAAAGCGGTCATGAGAAAATTTTGGAAATTACTTTCAAGTTCCTCATTTCGCCGCAAGGGGGCACAATTAAAAATTGTTTTTTTAAATTCTAAATTTCTCCGAAAATTCCCATATTAAGGTATAACTCTGATTACATCATTGAAAAGCTTAGACAATTCTGCATTATTTTGGTTTAAGGCTCATTGGCGTACCGACCTTGATAAGAGTGGGAGAAGCTATTGAAAGTGTAAATATTAAAATCGCTGTAACTTCTAAACGACTTCCGATTTTACTAAATTTAAGCTTGTTTGGAAGAAGAAAATAAGTATCTTCAATCTCCGTATCCAACAGTACACGATAGTGTTTAACAAAGTTGCTAGAGGGCGCCATTTATAATAATAACAGTTTTTTCGATTTTATCCCGAAAATTCAAACCATACGGTATAACTATGACATCATAATCGAAAAGTAGATAAAATTTGCAAGAAAAGATGTGAAGACCGCAGTTCGATATCTTTGTTCGTTTCAGAGTTATTGCCAAAACAATAATTTTTAATACAAATTGCGCCCTCTAGCAATTTTATTAGAAACTATATTGTACGATTGGATACGACAATTGAAGGTACCGGGTGTTCCATCTAAGGAGGTAATCGGCTATATCTCAGAAAGTAATAATACTAGGACTTTGGGAAAAAATATAAATCCATAAAAGCGGCCAAGAGAAATTGCTGGAAATTATATTCACGTTCGAAAAATGACCGCTAGGGGGCGTAAGAGAACTTTCAAAATAGAAATGCCGATTTTCTCTTGATTTTTCTTTATAAAAATATGTTAAAAATATAAGTATTGTATTCTTCATAAAATTATGCAACTTTATGTTAGAAATCGTTTTTTTCCATTTTCAATAATAAAGTGGTGGGAGAAGGTCAAACCTTTTTTCTTTCAAACGCTGATATCTCTGCTTTGGATAAACCGATTTTATTCTACTTGGTCTTGAAAAAAAGCCCTTCTTTTCCTCTACACGTAGATCTATTAACTGTATCATATCGATTCTGATGGTGGCCACTAGATGGCGTTTTTCCGTAATTCCTCAATGTATAAGGATTTTCTCAAAAAAATCAAATGTTATGATATGACTTTTTCATCATATTTTATTTTAGGATTATAAAGGCTATTAAATAGTGGAATAAAAAACCCAGGTCCGTATTTAAAATAAAAAAGTTGATGTTGGTCGCTCGAATCCGAAACGTCGGATTAAAAAACTAACCCCACCAGCTTGTAGAGGAGGAAAAGTTACTATAAGGAACTGAAAACCGCAACGTGATATCTTTTGTTAAACTAGAGAAATTAGGGATAATAATAATTAATATGGAAAAATAGGCCATTTTTTAAAACATTCATTAATCAATTAAATTACTGGTTTAATGACGTCCAAGATGCTCGAACTGTCTCCCATCATTTTGCGGTTTTCAGTTCCTTATAGTAACTTTTCCTCCTCTACAAGCTGATGGGGTTAGTTTTTTAATCCGACGTTTCGGATTCGAGCGACCAACATCAACTTTTTTATTTTGAATACGGACCTGGATTTTTTATTCCACTATTTAATAGCCTTTATATTCCTAAAATAAAATATGATGAAAAAGTCATATCATAACATTTGATTTTTTTGAGAAAGTCCTTATTCATTGAGGAATTACGGAAAAACGCCATCTAGTGGCCACCATCAGAATCAATATGATACAGTTAATAGATTTATGGGAGAGGAAAAGAAGGGCGTTTTTTCAAGACCAAGTTGAATAAAATCGGTTTATCCAAAGCAGAGATATCAGCGTTTGAAATAAAAAAGGTTTGACCTTCTCCCACCACTTTATTATTGAAAAGGGAAAAAAACGATTCCTAACATAAAGTTGCATAATTTTATGAAGAATACAACACTTATATTTTTAACATATTTTTATTAAGAAAAATCAAGAGAAAATCGGCATTTCTATTTTGAAAGTTCCCTTACGCCCCCTAGCGGTCATTTTTCGAACTTGAAAATAATTTCCAGCAATTTCTCTTGGCCGCTTTTATCGATATATTTTTATTTCCAAAGTCCTAGTGTTATTACTTTCTGAGATATAGCCGATTACCTCCTTAGGTGGAACACCCGGTACTTACCTTTTTCTTCTAAAGAAGCTTAAATTTAGTAAAACCGATTAAGTCGTTTAGAAGTTACAGCGATTTTAATGTTTACACTTTCACTTGATAAGAGTGGGAGAAGCTATTGAAAGTGTAAACATTAAAATCGCTGTAACTTCTAAACGACTTATCCGATTTTACTAACTTTAAGCTTGTTTGGAAGTACCTTCAATTGTCGTATCTAATGGTACACGATAGTTTCTAATAAAATTGCTAGAGGGCGCCATTTGTATTAAAAATTATTGTTTTGGCAATAACTCTGAAACGAACAAAGATATCGAACTGCGGTCTTCACATCTTTTCTTGCAAATTTTATCTGCTTTTCGATTATGATGTCATAGTTATACCGTATGATTTAAATTTTCGGGATAAAATCGAAAAAACTGTTATTATTACAAATTGCGCCCTCTAGCAATTTTATTAAACACTATCGTGTACTGTTGGATACGGCAGTTGAAGATGCTTATTTTCCCCTTCCAAACAAGCTTAAATTTAGTAAAATCGGATAAGTCGTTTAGAAGTTACAGCGATTTTAATGTTTACACTTTCAATAGCTTCTCCCACTCTTATCAAGGTAGGTACGCCAATGAGCCTTAAACCAAAATGATGCAAAATTGTCTAAGCTTTCCAATGATGTAATCAGAGTTATACCTTAATATAAGAATTTTCGGAGAAATTTAGAATTTAAAAAAACCATTTTTAATTGCGCCCCCTTGCGAAATGAGGAACTTAAAAGTAATTTCCAGCAATTTCTCTTGACCACTTTAGTGATAAAAAAATATTTCCGAAAGTTGTACGATTAATGGTTTCCGAGATAAAGTCGACGTCCTCGCTTATTTGACCACCCGGTACACAGTAAAGTAGTTTAATTACTATATCAACAACAGTGCGGTAAATAACTATTCTCTCAACAACCGGATACTTGATTGTTATTTACCTACCAGAATGTTGGTTGATATACTGGTTCTTTGGGTCCTGATCAACGCATTTGATACCCGATTATTTTAATCAAACATTTGGAATGTGTCAACGGTTATTTATTGTACTGTCACTTATAACAATCAAATAATAATAAAACTTAATCAATATCAAATTGGTTAGGTGTCAAAAGTAAACAAGTTTTTTAACTGTTATTTTTAAACACAGACATAGACATAGTATATTAAAGTATAAGTGGATATTAAGGTCTTTAAAACACGCGCGATTTTGCAAGCACGACGGCGCAGCCGGAGTGCTTGAAATAGAGCAAGTGTTTTAAAGACCAGTTATCCACGAACATTTTACATTCTTTTTTTTTTATTGGTACACTTATTGGTATTTATATTACAAAAAATGGAAATAATAACTTAAAAAGTAAGTCAAATGGTCGAATTCGTGATGTGATATACCTGTCGTTGTCATGAAAATGAGGAGAACAAAAAATAACTTCCAATCTGTCACATAAGATTCATTGTTGTCACCGTTGACATTGGTTGTGTATTGCTTAAAAAAATATTTTATTTGACGTTAAAAGGTAATTCAGTCAAATCAATAATTAAAAAGTTGACATTTAGACTTCACGTTTCACGGGTTGTTGATGCTGCCATGGTAACTTTAAAACACGCGCGTTTTTGAAAGTGGGATTTTAAACACGCTGAGGCGTACTTTAAATAAGCGTAATAGGGTATCAATAAAAAAAAAACATATTTCGTAACAAGCGATGTAAGTGACATTTTTACGAACGACGCGAGTTCTGCAGCAGCCAAGGGCGGTAAAGGCACTTCTCGCATGTGCTAAGTACGAAATCTTATCTACAAACTTTAAAAATATACCGAATAAAAAATATATCGCACGCAAAAACAGTGCGGTAAAGTAAACGTATTGCAAGCGAGTGGGTTAAATATTATAAACGACACTATGCCAGTGGCAGGAGTTGTTCACTAGCTAATATAAAGGGTGCCCGAAATTGGTGACAGTATTGCGATTTCGCAAACTAAAATAGATAGACAGATGGTTAAATGGGAACATTTTCAAGCAATTATGTTAGTAGTTTATTGGTGCTTGCGAATCGATTCCGGTTTTTTTGGTTTTTAAGATATTTTAAATAAACTAAAACGTTGCATTTTCTTAGCTCGGCTGTGACTTTTTATACACCGATATTTTTTAATTTGTTAACACCTTTTTGTCGCCACTTTTTACATAGAATATGGCTACTTGGCCACATGTTATTAACTACGTTTTAGTTTTCTGGAACCATCGTCAAAGTCAAAGTTTTATTTGTTAATTACAAAAATAGTTTTAAGCACTACCCAGATAATTATATATACTTAAGTTAATAATTGAACATGTATCTATACAAATATATAAATAACAATAAATTATTGTATTTATGAACAAGCGATTAAAATAAAATAAAAATTAGGAGAAACAACAAACTGGAAAATTCATAACCAATGTACATCAACTTTCTTTCTTTTGAAAGTCGATGAGGGTTCCAGAAAACCTAAACGTTGTGACTAGAATGTGACCCGGAATAATCCATGTTAGACGTTACGAAGAAAATGTGTTTACAGATTTAATAAATACTGATAAATAATAATTCCAATCGATCTAAGAAAATATGACATTTTAGTTAGTTCAAAATATGTTAAAAACCAAAAGAATCCGAATCGATCCGCACTACGCGTACTAGTGACGCATTCGTCAACTTATTTTCTTATAAAAATTTTTGTTTATTTTTGATTTTCTCCAAAATGCGGGCAAATACTCGTATTTACCTATACCGGGTGTTTCTCAAAAGACGTTCACCCCTATAACTTTTCTATATTTATAGATATTAAATTGAAATTTTGAGATTATGCATAACAGATGAGTATGCATTTATAGGCATAATTTTTAATTTGTTAGCACTTCCGGTTTGACCGGAAGTGACCTAGACTTTGTTATTTTAAATGGGACATCTTGTATATTTTTACATATTGGGATTTAGCATAACATTCTGAGTAAAATGACACCTTACTTGTCATTTTTTGACGTAGTAGTAGTAGTAGTAAAAAGATTTATTTAGCACGTGGCTACATGATACATTTTAACAAGTTTATACCCTTTTTTTTATTTAGTTTTTGAATTAAATGACCTTTTGAAACTTTATTTGTCCTGTTGAGTTAATAAGAAAAATTTTAAACTTTTTTTTAAAAGATTTTAAACTTTTTTGATTTTTAATTGACATGTTTAATTTATTAAATTCAATAAGACCCTTATGAAAAACTGATTTATATGCAATATTTTTTTTTTAATTATTAAGAAAAAAATTATTGTTATTTCGTGTTAAATAATTATGTTGATCACTATTTAGAACAGTCAATTGCTTTAAATGTGGCGGTAACAAATCATTTTGAATTTTAAAAATAAATATTAGAACCAAAAATAATACTAAATTTTTTACATTTAACCATTCTAATTTTTTTAACATCACATTAATTTTTGTATATCTATCCATATTAAGTAAAATTCGTATTGCTTTATTTTGTAAAATTTGTAATCTATTTATTACACCTTTATCCGCCATGAACAAAATTGTAGAACAATAAAGAAAATGTGGTAAAATTAAAGTATTGTATACAATTTTTTTTGAATAAAATTTTTAATTTAAACTTATTCTTTTAAAATAACTAATTTTTCCCGCAATTTTGTAAATTAAATTTTCGAATTGGTTATTAAATTTTAGTTTTGAATCAATCAATATACCTAAATATTTAAAAGAATTGACTATTTCTAGTTTATCACCATCAATTAAAATATTTATATTTGTATAATTATTTAAATGTACACCCATAACCATACATTTTGTTTTAGAAACATTTAATTTTAAGTTGTTAACTTTTAACCAGTTTGACAATAGAATCAGTTCTGAATTTAAAATTTCCAAAATTTCCAAAAGATTTTTACCGCTTATATAGATAAGAGTATCATCAGCAAACATTTGTATTTTAAGAAATTTTAGGACTAATGGCATGTCATTAATATATAAAATAAAAAATAAAGGCCCCAAAATACTTCCTTGAGGTACTCCTATGTTATTATATTTCTTTGTTGAAAAAAAATTATCAAATTTAGTTTTCTGTGATCTATTATTTAAATAATTTTGAAAACATTGATAAACTTTACCCCTTATACCATATTCAAATAATTTTTTTAATAATATATCTCTATTAATCGTTTCAAAAGCTCGCTTAAAATCAAAAAATACTGCTATTACATATCCTTCTCTTTCCAAGGCTCTTTTCCAATTTTCTACTACATATTGTATGGCTGTTTCACTAGAATATCCTTTTCGAAACCCAGCTTGAGAATAAATAAAAATTTTGTTTTTATTCAAAAAATCCATAACTTGTTCATAAACTACTTATTCTATTAATTTTTCTATATCCCATAATACATTTATTGGTCTCATTTCATTCCATTGTTTTGAATTTTTAATCTTTGGAACCGGAGTATTATATGAACATTTAAGTTCTAATGGAATTTCTCCTTTGTTTAAACAAACTTCAATAAAGTAAAGAAGATAATATCCACTAACTGTAAATGTTTCTTTCATCAATTTCTTAGTTAAAACCTCGTAATTTTCATTTGAATTTAAATCATTTATAATTTTTCTTAAATGATTAAGAGAGACTTTAGAAAAATTTTCCATAATGTTTTTATTTCTAGAAATTTTAGGACATATTGAATGGTTTCCAACATTTATTGAGGCAATAATATCTTCACCGCTCTGAACATAATATGAGTTTAATTTTTCAGCAATGATATTCTTGTTTGATATTTTACCTTCTTCAAATATTATTTCTTTAATATCTATTTTTGTAGTTGGTTTAACTAAATTTCTTAAGGTTTTCCACATTTTCTTACTGTTTTTTTTTATTATTATCTATTTGTTTTTCATAATAATTTGTTTTTTCTTCTCTTAATACTGAAACACAAATGTTGCGATTTTTCTTATAAACATTCCAATCCTCTTCACTTTTTGAAATTGAAAATTTCTTGTATGCATTATTTTTTTTTTCTAATGTCCATAATTTTTTTATTAAACCAAGGTGTTGGATGTCTTCTTAGAAATATAGTTTTTTCTTCTTTTACTTTATTAATTGCAATCTGTACATTGGTTATCAAGTTTTCAAATATAATATTGACATCTGTAATGGTATAGTTCCAATTGTACAAAATAAGTTCCTTTGATAATTTTTCATAGTCAATAAATGTCATTTTTGTTATTTGTTTTTCATTTCCAGTAATATTTTCAATTTGAACAAATGTCCAGTCATGATCGCTTAGTTTCGGAACATTCATTATCCCAGAATTTAGAGAATATTCATTGGTGATAATAAGGTCTATAATTGTTTTACTTCTGTTTGTAGTCCTGGTAAAATCTGTTATTAATTGTTTCATTCCAGTTATATTAATAATTTGTTTAAATTTCTTAACGTAGTTATCATCATTTAAAAAATGTATATTAAAATCTCCAATGTGTATTTTAATACTATTAACATCCCACATACTTTCACATTTCTCTTCAAAAAAGTCTAAAAAAGTTTTGACACTTCCATTTGGTGATCTATAATATGCAAATAAATTATACGTTTTCCAAATTTTAAATTTAATGTGTATACACCAAAACTGGTAGTCAACAGAGAATTTTTCAAAATAATTTATTGAAATTTTTGAATGTAGGTAAATTAAAACTCCACCTGTATGTTTTGAATTGGATTTGCAAATATATAGGTTATAATTTTCCATTTGTAATTCTGATTCATCAGTTTTTTCGGTAATATGGGTTTCTGAGAGACATAATGCAACAGGTTTTTCTTTAAATAAAAACATTTTAATTTCATCTTTTGAACTAAAATATCCTTGGATATTTATATGAAATATTTTATTAAATTCATCATTCGGTTTTGGTATTTCCTGCTTTTTTAATGGCTATATTTCTTTATTATATTGTGTTTTAGATTGAACAATTTTGACATGTCTTTGAAAAATTTCACAATTTCTATCAAATAGGCTATGGTTGATAAAATAACCAGCATCAAATTTTGAATTTGCCTCAGAACAATTTGGACATTTTAAATGAGCCTGATCTGTAATACACGACATAGCGTTATGGTCCGGGTTTCCACATTTTATGCAAATTTGAGATTTAGTACAATTTTGGGCAGAGTGATAATACCCTGTACATTTATAACATCTCAAAATATCTAGATGTTCAAACACAGTACATATACAGAGAAATCTACAAAAATAATTCCCTTATCTATTGCCTTTTTAAAGCTAATATTATCAATTTCCAATATCGCCATAAACTTTGTTTTCATTTTCTTTATTTTTATAACTTTTATTTTTGCATCTTTTAAAAATTCATTTTTTTTTAGTATAGCATTAATTAATTCTGCTTCATTTATTTCATCCTCTATTCCAATAATTTTAATTCGGGGTATTCTATTTTCCTTTGGAGTTACTACATAATTATTTCTTAATTTTTTATTTACCTCATTTTCAATTTTTTCCAGTTCTTCCTTATTCTTACATTGAATTTTTACTGTTCCACCTGTTAGATCTTCAATTTTCGTAATATTTACGTTTAATTTTGCAGGATTTATAAACTTTCCCAAATCTTTTCTTGTTAGTTTCTTTTCTTGAATAGAATTTGGCTTAATTATTATAAAATTATTATTAGCAATTACTTCTGATTTCTTCTTAATGCTATTTGTTTCTTCAGTTTTTTTTAGACAATCACTGTAAGACAAATTATTTATAATTTTGCTACCACTTGTACTATTTTCAGAAATTGTACTTGGAATTTTGGTAATATAATTTATTTTTTCCTTCAGTAATAAAATTATTTCTTGAAGTTCATTTATTATAACATCCTTAGCTTTTATTAGTTCATCTTTTCCATCTATAATTTTTTAAAACAAATCACATTTTGATAGATTTTCTTGTGATTTGACAAATGTGTCAATATTGGCAATTTCCACTTCATTATTTTGAATTTTTAATACATCATTTTCTAAAATATCCTCATTAGTACTATTTTTTGCATCTTTTCGTTTCTTCTTTGGCTGACTCATATCAAACTCCTTTTAATTGAATTGACTACTTAAAGGTCGCTTTTTTTAGTTTTAAGTTGACGGATTTTAAGACGTCTTGTCAAAATTCAATTAACCCAACTGTTATAACAATTTTATGTTTATTTTTTTATTTTCAATCTAGAGTGCTACAAATTAATTAAATCTGTTAATTTATAGTCAAGTAGTATAAGAAAATTAAAATTATGTCATATTTGACTTTCTAAGTTTCACAAGCGTTGAAAAAATGAAATTTTGTTTCTTGACCTTTGCTCCATTTTTACAAATGGAACGATGGTGGTTCACTAGGATATTTAAAACTAGACTGGGTACATATCGCTAATCGTCAGCCGAGAGTGCATCTAATATTAGTACTAAAAAGATTTACAAAAATTTACAATAAAAAAATAATTTTCTTTTCTTTTTTTCTATTTACTATTGCTTTTTTTGCCTCACCTTCCTGCGGAACGTGAAGGGAAAACATATCGCCAAATTGTCATTATAACAACTGACTAAAACTACACAATGGTGCAAAATTTCCGTTTTCTCGTATAGGTAGGTAGTTTTCTGAGACGGCGCCGTATAGGTGCTCTTTAAACTCGCACACCTTTGTGCAATGTGGGATATACTTTCCATATTTGCTCTATAAAAATATGTAAGTATTCAATCGATTAAAACATAAGCAAAAAATTATTCTTACATGGAAGCTATCAATTATCAGCTAATAAATTTGTAGAAATATTATTGTGCCGAGCCCTTTGGGCACGGCACTGTTCTACTTCGTTCGTTTAATTATACGAGAGCTGTCACTTTGACAGGTAAGTGTCATTTTTTTTTAGCTTTCTCGTAGCGAGGGTTATAGCTGTAAGAATTCGAAATTTAAAAATTTTCAGGTATCTAAATAAGAATGTTTTATACGATAGCTGTCAAATTTTGACAGGTAGGAGTCAGTTTTTTTTTAATCCTTTTCGTAGCGAGGGTTATCGCTGTAAAAATCCTAAAGTGAAAAATTTTTCAGATCCTAAATAACAAAGTTCCATACGACAGCTGTCATTTTGACAGGTAAATGTCAATTTTTTTAAAGCTTTTCTTGTATCTAGGATTAAAGCTGTAAGAATCCAAAATTTAAAAAAAAATTCAGTAGTTAAATAACAAAGTTCTATACGACAGCTGTCAAATTTTGACAGGTAAGTTAAACATTTTTTTTTAGATTTTTCGTAACGAGATTTATACCTGTAAGAATCCTAAATGAAAAATTTTTCAGTTCCTAAATAACAAAGTTATATACGACAGCTGTCATTTTGACAGGTAAATTGCAAGTTTTGTTTAAGCTTTTCTTGTATCTAGGATTATAGCTGTAAGAATTCGAAATTAAAAAAAATTCAGTACCTAAATAACAAAGTTCTATACGACAGCTGTCAAATTTTGACAGGTAAGTTAAACATTTTTTTTTAGATTTTTCGTAACGAGATTTATAGCTGTAAGAATCCTAAATGAAAAATTTTTCAGTTCCCAAATAACAAAGTTATATACGACAGCTGTCATTTTGACAGGTAAATTGCAAGTTTTTTTTAAGCTTTTCTTGTATCTAGGATTATAGCTGTAAAAATTCGAAATTAAAAAAAAATTCAGTACCTAAATAACAATCTATACGACAGCTGTCAGATTTTGACAGGTAAGTGTCAATTTTTTTTTAGCTTTTTCGTAGCGACGGTTATAGCTGTAAGAATCCCAAATTTAAAAAAAAATTCAGTACCTAGATAACAAAGTTTTATACGATACCTGTCAGATTTTGACAGGTAAGTGTCAATTTATTTTAACTTTTTTCGTAGCGAGGGTTAAAGCTGTAATAAAACTAAATTAAAAAAATTTTCAGTACCAAAATAACAAAGTTCTATACGACAGCTGTCAAATTATATATACTTAAATAGTAATTCTTATTTTTTATAATTTGCTACCATTTCTATGCTGTTTAGGTATAGAACAATATATTTGAAAAAAGTAGTATTTGAGATGACCTAAACGAATATCCAAACCAAAAGTATATCGGACGCACCCAATTCGATTTATTAACGATCCAATATGACCCTACATTGATTTTAAAAAAATCAAAAAAAATACTTCCCAACTTTTGATCGCGTTCGCAAACAACAGTGTTTTGTAGCCCAACGTCGTCTACATGTCGAAAAAGTTTAAATCGATTAAAATAATTTTTGCCACCTGTATCGCCCTACAACGAAAAAAAACATATTTTTTAACTTTGACTTTAATAACTTTTTTCCGGTACACCCTGTATATTTGAAATTGTTCCCAGAACGTGCCCCGACTATTCCTCTCTACGTCCAGAAAGTTTGAATCGTTTTGCTCTAACCGTTTCCGAAAAAAAAAATTCGCGAATATCGAAGTGTCGAATAACCTTCTACCACGTGGCGACGGATTATCAATGTCGAAACGCCATCTTTAAAATCGAGATTACAGCCATTTCTGAAACATTTTGGGCAAATATTTTGGTCAATAAAATTAGCAGAAGGTTCAAGGTAGATATTCCACCCGATTTAAAATCTGGAAATGTTCTTATTATTCTAGCAAGTCACGCTGAAAACACCCATTTTTCGCCATTTTTGACAGCCGGATTTTTAGAATTAATAATTAATTTAGAAACATCAATATCAAGGCACTCTAAGTCAAAAGTGAATGGTGTTAGAATTTGTAAAGATTGCCTGTTTTCGCACCCAAAAAAGCGACTTTTCTCAATTTTGCGAATATATTTTAATGATTTTGAATATGTAGAGGTATTGCGAAGTAATCAGCGCATTTTTTGAGAAAAAAATAAAACGGTTTTGTTAAAAATTGAATAAGCTACAGTCGATATAGTAAAAAAAAAGCTGCCGTTTTTTTCGTATTAAAGATAAAGAAAGGAAAAAATATCTCTTAAATACAATTTGACGAGCTCTATCCGCTAAAGTTTACAACGTTTCGATCAAAAGTCGTTTTCAGTACGAAAAAAAATAAAAACCGTGAAAAAATCAGGCCTAACTTTATGATTTCCACTTTCTTACAATTTTCGGCAATTTCCATTCCAGTTAGGTATAGAACGATATATTGGAAAAAGGTAGATTTTGAGATGGCCTAACCGATTATCCAAACCGCATGTCGATTGGATGCACCCAATTCGACTTATTAGCGATCCAAGAGGTACCATTTTCGACCAAATTTTGACTTTAAAAAAATCAAAAAAATTACTTCCAAACTTTTGATCGCGCTCACAAACAATAGGGTTCTGTAGCCCACGGTCGTCTACGCGTCGAAAAAGTTTAAATCGAAAAAACTGATTTTTGTTGCCTGTATCGAATGCCAACGAGATCCCGATATTTCTCGACTTTAAAAATTAATAACTTTTTTCCGGCAAACCCTGTATATTCGAAATTTTCACACAACGTACCCCCACTATTCCTCTGTAAACCCAAAAAGTTTCAATTGTCCCACATTAACCGTTTCCGAGAAAAAAAATCGCAAATGTGAAAATGTCGAAACTGACGACGACGACGACGACGCCGCCGCCGCCGACGCCGCCGACACGGACAACATACGCACATATTTCAAATGAAGCAGACGATATAGTGCAAAATTTTCGGGAAGCAGTCGGGGTTGCCGTGATTCCGCGTGAAGGCGACGAATAACATATCGCGGAAAGCGATATGTTAACGAGCATTTTTTTTTCAACAATTTGATACCATATGCTCCTATGCTATTTTAAAATTGATCCGAAAAAATTTGCCTTAAGTCCCAATCGCAAATTTAAAAGCTTTATGCATTATTGCCTTTTCTAAAGAAATATAAAGGTGGCTTTAAAAAAGAATGGAATGGTTTTGAAAACCAATATATGGTTTTAAATTAAAATTGTAAAGTCATTTGTTTATTAAACTTACCTTGTAAATCAGATAAAATGGTTAGTTTTACTAGAAATGAACATATTGATATGCTCCTAATTTTTGGAGAAATTCTTCTGAAGCCGCAAGCTTGTATGTATTGTATGTTTTATAAACTAATGACATTACAACTTTAAATTATTAAAGCCATATTGCTTTTCAAAACCATTCCATTGTTTTCCAAAGCCGCCTTTATATTTCTTTAGAAAAGAGAGGGCGGCAATAATGCAAAACGCTTTTAAATTTGCTATTGAGATTTAAGGCAAATTTTTCAGTGTCAATTTTATTAAAATAGCATAGGAGTGTATGGTATCAAATTGTTGGAAAAAAAATGCTCGTTTTAAATATCCTAGTCAACCACCATTGTTCCATTTGGAAAAATTTAGTAAACGTCAAAAAAACAAAATTTCATTTTTTAAACGCTAGTGAAACTTAGAAAGTCAGTTTTTATGACATAATTTTAATTATGACTATAAATTAACAGATTTAATTAATTTGTAGCACTCTAGATTGAAAATAAAAAATAAACATAAAAATGTTATAACACGTTAAAAAATTAAAAATGAGGTGTCATTTCACTAATAATGTTATGCTGAACCCAAGCAAGTAAAAATATACAAGATGTCCCATTTAAAATATGCTAAGAAATTGAAAATTATGCCAATAAATGCAGGCTCATCTCTTATCCATAAAATCCAAAAAAAATTTCATTTGAATATCTATAAATATAAAAAAGTTATAGGGGTGAACGTCTTTTGAGAAACACCCGGTAGTTTTAATTCAGAAAAAAATTAATTGATAAATTAATCAAAGCAAGAAACGAAATTTTGTCAAATTTGGCCAAACGCTTCTATCTCTTATCATTTTCAAGATCGCAATATTGTAATCACAAATGCTCGGCATTTGGGTATATGCAAGGATATGTTTAACAGGTGGTAGATTTTAATTCTTCCCTTTCTCATTAATAGGTACTTATTTGAAACCATTTAATTAATTAATTATGACCATAGTTAATACTTGTTATATAGCACATATACTGAGTGTATTTAATTTACTATTACACCTATATTATTTTCATTATCAACCTAATAAGCTTTTAATGATATCATGTTTTATTTTTAAGCACCACGTTTTTTTCCTTTATACATGTTTTACTCCAAAATGCACCATGTTTATTTTTTTCGTTACATTTAGTATGATGTCAAGGATGTGTTATTATGTAATGGGAGTTGTTTAGTTGGATTAAGGTCAAATCATTTTTGTCCATGTTTTATTGACGTATTCGAATAACTAAATTATTTGTAATTAATTTGTAATAATTTGTTATTATAGTTAGTGATTTTCTTGTAAATATTTTTATTTTGATTAAACGGACCAGCATCAACAAGCTAAATAAATGTAATAACATACTACAAAATAAAATGTCCCTATCTAAAACAGCCTATAAATAATAATTTTTACAAGAAAATAATAAACTATACCAATAAATAACTACTTAGGTATATATACACTCTACAAAGCCTATTTTATTAAACTCATATTACGTAACAATTATTGGCCTTTTAATTTTTATGTACCGTAAGACTTTGGCAGATTTTGGAATATTTTGGCAAATAACTATAAAACAGTCGCTCGCGTTTACCAACTAAAGTTGCCATCGTAACAAACGTCCTCAAGGCAATAAGTGTTCCAAAATTTAGTTAGAAAAATCAAAAGATAACCGAGAATTTTTTTTTTCTTGGGGTGCTAAAGTAGGCAGGTGTTTGGGGTTACTTTGGCAGGCTATATTAATTTGGTGTAAAACATTAAAGTAGACAGTGTTAGTGTCTTCATTGGCACCTAAAGGACTAAAAATCGGGGTTAGATTTTACCACATATTTTTTTTAACCTTCTAGACGCATTTTTTCATCAAAAACAATGAATAGTTTGAATTTTTTATTTATAAAATATTAAACTGAGCTCTTCAAATGAGCATAAACACAAACATATTATGTTGTGTAGTATAATTGGCGTATGAACGCCCTCCTAACTTTTTTCTGTAATGACGTGGCATCTTTTTAGTGCGTTATATCTGTAACAATGAGAATCTCATAATTAAATTTAAAATAAGAATCAAACAAAAAAACAGAAAAAAAAGGTAGCATAATGACGTACTTATATGCCAAAGTTACAACGGGTGCCAAAGTAACCCCACCCCGTTTTACGGTAATTAATTTAAAATTTAATCCCAACTTATTATATTCTATAGTATATAAACAAGTTATTCTTTTGTATAATATAACAATGGGTGACTATTCAATTGAAAATAAAAACTTGTATTAAAAAAAGGTATTTTATTTTCTAAAATTTTGCACATGAGAGAGAGAACCTCGCGCGAGATTAACGATGGGATTTTATACCAAGCGACTAATGCTGGGTTAACTCTAGAACAGGTTAAAACAAAAATTAAGGGCACAGTTCTTAAGGTGAATCGTGTATAAAACACCTATAAATGGCTTGAATGCAGGGGTAATTTCCTTAACATTGCAATTATTTTTAAAAAAATAGTATAAAATTTTGAAATTGCTGTTCAGGGAGGCATTAACGAATAGTAAGCTACTGTTTTTTTTTAATAAATGCATAAAAATTTAAAAAAAAAAACAGTTTTTTGAAACCACTAAAATTGCCACAATTGACCTTAAAATCCTTGAAAGTTAACACGTCGATTTTAAGAACTGAAGTATAAACAACAATTTTTACTGGTAACAGAATATTTTCTAGTCTATCTAGATGTCACCTCTCCTAAGAATTGTAAGGAATATGCGTTTATTTTAACAGGAAAGGTTCCGTAATTGCTCAAAACACGAAAGTAAATAAAACTATGAACGGCTGACTAACATCTGCCTTGCTCTACCAGCTCCAGAATATATCTGTCTCTCTTCTTCGTATGCCAAAAGCATAAAAATAACTACTCTGATCAACATCGCTCTGCAGTGCGCATGCGAATCGTCAATAGTTAGGCAAATCGAATTGACGATAGAAAATGGCGTCGTTAATCCCACCTTAAAGAAGAAACAAACCCTAATTTTTTATATTGAAATACACAGGGATACCCTGGGGCGGTTAGACCACGACGGCCGTTTCGCCCTTGTTAGGAATCTACAGGCAGCCATAACCCAAGCAATTCCAGGAACGATGGAAAAAATGTGCTAAAAGCCTCTTTGCAAAATTAAGGCGGCCATCAATACAACGTAGCGCCATCCCAGCGGAATTAACTCCAATATAAAAGGTAGTTTCACTGGTACAATCGAAAGGTAGACAACTAAATAAACCACGAAGTGCATCACAATCTAGTATAGAGAACGCTATTCGCGTTTTCACCGAAAATATCTGCCATTTTGCAAACCAGAAAACAGATCAACGCTGGCACCCACCTGAATGTTTTCTATATTATATTCTATAATAATATTGATTTTGCTGATTAAATCAATTAAAATGGTACCGTTAAATGGGGTGAAATTGTTAGCTTTTTTGATTAATATGTAAATTACAAGAAAAGTACACCTAGTTTTGCGCCAAAAAAAATATAATGTATTTGCACTATGCCGAATGAAGACCTCCAGGCTTAAAACAAACTTCAAAAATTGTTTTTTTTTTGCTAGAAAATAAATAATAACCTCATTATCAAAGTTATGCTCAAATTGGGGTGACTTTGATAGGCACTGTTTTTTTGCATTACAACGAATGCTTTGGATCTAAGAGTTATCAATGTAACATTTTTTCCCTCACTCTTAATATATTTTTTTTATCAATTTTATGTGCACTTGGGGTGACTTTGAAAATCCATAAGTTTACAGAGATTATTAAAGTCACCCCTTATCACTCAGCATAAGAATTAAATTTTAATAAACTATCCTCGCAAAAGTGAAAATTATACTTTAGTTATGATGTCAAAAGAAAACTTTATTTCATATATAAATTACAGAACTTAAATTAACACATTTTAACACAAATTTAACGTTCAAAAACATCAACAGATTCATATATAAATTACTATCAATCTCACCCCGAAAGTGTTAGCATGATATATCAACTAATAGTTTTCAACCAAGCATATTTGGCGCCGAATTTTACATGAAATGAGGTTAAGTAGAAACCACCTCATCGTAAATAACCTATTTTTTAATAAAATTGCTAAAAACTGATGAAATAACTTATAATTTTAGACAGTGTAAATTTAACGATAATTTACAGTATTATTATAGAATATTTACAAAAATATTATAACAAACACTTACCGGCATGCTAACAGGACACAACAATGGCGAAACTTTACTCTTTTGACTGAGCATGGCGCGGATGTCCGCGAATTATAATTGCGGGATATTTAAATTTATTTAACAAAATATTACCTGTTATCAAAGTCTCCCCATAAAATCAATTTCACCCCATTTGACGGTACATAAATAAATGTAAAAATCGTTTGTTTGTCCCCCTATTGAAAGTGAGGTTATGTGACTTGTGACGTATAGCTAGTGCCTAATTTCTTTTTAACTTTAAACTGTTACGAAGGTAATTGCTACTCAAAGAGTATTTGGCAGCTTATTAAAGAAAACAAAAAAGTAAATGAAATATCGATAAGAAAGTGTGTTTTCCTACAACTACCTATAAAAATGATAAAAAAGAACTGTTAACTTAGCTAGAAAGTGTTTTACACACAAAATATAAAAAAAGGGAAAATAGGTCAGGCAACCCACTAAACATAGACAAGGGAGATACTCACCCTCTCCTACTAAATCTGTCAACTGAGTTGTGCCACAGAAAAAAAGGGGTTTAGCTAGAACAGAAATGGAATACCGGTTTATAATTTAAGTTCGATTTTACAATTATCTTATCTAGGATAGAATACCCATACAATATTTAAGAATACGGAACAAATTCATTTTCTAAAGACCAATGGCGGCTCCTGACTAGCGAGTCAGGGGGGTCGCTGGCTTTAAATAATGCGGATAGGTAACTTAAATCAAATCATTTTTTGTTAAACATACCAAATGATAACACTAACAAATATTATATTTTAAAGTGAAAGTCAAATCTTCGTTTTTTTTTTAAATAAACTTCTCGGTGACTTTGTTATTAAAATTATCTAGGTATGTCCCGAACCATCGCTTTTTCGATTGATAGCATTGCTAAAGCTGTTAATCATAAGCACTACTTAAACAAGTTAAAATATTAGTTTGTCCTAACATCTGAAAACTTACCACATTATGACGATGTTTTGCACTATTTTTATGTTTTTTTTATTTTCTCTAAAAGATGTTTTAAGTCCTGCACCCCATTTTTAGTCCAATTATCATTCCCGCCAAAAACAAAACACACGAAACAAAAAAAATATTTTTGTCCTCCCAAGCGCGGCATATCCAGGATATTTTATTATATTATTTCTTTGTCAAACTTACGCGTAAACTGTGCCTTACTTTTGCATTTCGATTGCACTTGTACTATGTTCAATATTGGTAGTGGCCGCCCTGCATTTTTTAAATCAAGTTTTTCAGTTAAGCTTAGAGAACTAAACCCAAGCTTCTGTAAATCACTGACCTTCATATTAGACGAAATTTTCCAACTTTATAACGTAACTAATAAATCAAATTAAAACAAATAAACAAAACATCAGGGGCATCGACAGGTCGCATCGCCGGAGTACATAATAATATATCGATTATTTTACCGTGGCATCGCGACGCGATTCGCGAACAGCTGTTGGGCGCAGAAAATTGGAGCTCATCCGTGGCCGCTCGTTGTGCGATGTGTAGGTGACGTCACGCCTACGTAGTCATGGCAACTCAGCGAGAAGTCGCGTTGAATCGGGACGAATAATCTGCCGCCCGCGCTTAGTACAACCTTGAGAGCGCGCAGCTCGCTTGTCTATGAGTATAGCCTGCCCGTTGAAATAGGGCCATGTTTGGTTTGAATTATTTTAATTGATTGCTTACATACATTGCGTTATTGATTTTTTAAGTAAAGTATTTTTGCATTCTGTTTGAGATAATTGCAGGGAGGGCGGCGCCCCAGAGCCCTTCATTAACGAGCCGCCACTGCTTTATGCTCCGCAAGGAAATATTTTTTTTAAGGTACAACATTTCGTGTTTTAAATATTATCGACATAAACAATTTAAATCCCACTCTAATATAATTTTGAATGTCAGCTCTCAACAAGGTCAATAACATTGGTTTTATTAGTTTTAAATTGGAATTGGAAGCCATTGGAGATAAAAGATCAATTTTTTCTTGAGGAGCATAAAAATTGTCTTAGAAAGGTGGCCTTATAATTTAGGAAAAAGCGTAATGCATCATTCGTTTTGTGAGGTCAAATGCTACTTAAAATTTAAAAAAATACTCAGTATTTAAAAAAACTAATGTGGATACGTAAAAAACGAGTTATGGTTCTAAATTTGCATAAGAATAGTCCTGCATGTTCCATAAGATCTTCCCACTTCTTGGGACAGGCGTATTATACAATTTGTTGGCATATTTTGCATTATCTCACGTACGTTTGCAACAAGTTCTTCTGTTCTTATAGATGGTCTTCCTGCTCCTTTTTGTGTTGTATAGAACCTGTTTCCCTATAAGCACAGCCACAGTTCTTTTCAAGCAATGATAAAAATCCCCAGCAATAAAAGCAACGTTAGGAAATGTTCGTGAATCGTCCATGCACAATCCCGGATTGTATTGCCACTCACCATTTACTCTAACCCCGTTTCAAAAATACGCTTTAACCATGAATGTTTTGTGCTGTTCCGTAAAGCCCATTGTGTGAATTGTTCAAGAAATTGGGAAAATTAGCGATGAATCAAATTACTTGTAACGACTGTCAAAGATGACGGAATAACTGATAGATTGTTAATTTAGGTAGTTACTGACACCCAACAGGTATTAAGCTCTACGGCTAAGAATTACGTCCTTAGATGCAAGGCCCTCTTTGATGCAAATAATTTTTGCTCGCACGGTAGATAAAACTATTAATACTGCCAGAATGCTCGTAGTTTGTTATTATGTAAATATGTAAATGTAAATAAGTATAGACCTATAGATTTATAAAAAAATTGTGGTGCCATGCTCTAACAGTCATGCCCTCCAATAGTGTCAATGATATAACAACCTATTTTTTTAATTAAAAGCTTAATTATTTACGATGCGCCATGCTTCAAGCATAAATTCACACGTCTCTTCATATTTTCGAAAGTGTTGACCAGCATCTCTGGAGAAATGTTACCACATTCTTGGATATTCCTTTCTTGTAATTGTTCTTAATTTGCAACTGGTGTTTTAAAAATAGCATTCTTTAAATGAAGAAAAACGAAGTAATCCAAATAACCGTTAAACAAGGTGATCTAGGTGGGAATTCAATGTCTGATATAAAACTGATCAATCTGTCGTCGAAAAAATTGCGTAAGTAGTTAATAGTTTCGGCGGCTGTATGGGCGGTTGCACCGTCCTGTTGAAAATATCCAAAACGTAGTTTGTCAAGTAATTGCTCCACAAATGGATTCAAAATACCTATTGTCTCTATACCGCTGTGCTGTAACTGTGTCATGGAAAAAAATAGGACCAACAATTCTTCTTCGGGAAACAGCTAACCAGGCACCAATTTTTTGAGGGTGCAATGTGGACTCACTACTCCACATGCGTGTATTTTAAGAAGTTACATAACCGGATAGGTGGAACCAGGCTTCATCTGAAAAAATGTCAGGTCTAATAAATAATTTCTTCCCAATAAATGTTAGGTAAACCATTGAGAGTAATTCCTGCGTCTTTTAAAATCTGCGGCTTGAATTTCTTGGAATACTTGCATGTTATAAGGAAGTAAATTTAGCTGCTTCTTAATAATAGTCCTGCATGTTCCATAGGATCTTCCGACTTCTTGGGACAGGCGTATTATACAATTTGTTGGCGTATTTTGCACTATTTCACGAACGTTTGCAACAAGTTCTTCTGTTCTTACAAATAGTCTTCCTGCTCCTTTTTTGTGTTGTATAGAACCTGTTTCGCTAACCACAGCCACGGTTCTTTTCAGGCAATGATAAAAATTCCCAGCAATAAAAGCAACGTTAGGAAAATGTTCGTGAAAATCGTCCATGCACAAACCTTGATTGTATTGCCACTCAGCATTTACTCTAACCCCGTTTAGAAAATACGCTTCAACCATGAATGTTTTGTGCTGTTCCGTAAAGCCCATTGTGTGAATTGTTCAAGAAATTGGGAAAATTAGCGATGAACCAAATTACTTGTAACGACTGTCAAAGATGACGGAATAACTGACTAATTGTTAATTCAGGTAGCTACTAACACCCAATAGGTATTAAGCTCTACGGCTAAGAATTACGTCCTTAGATGCAAGGCCCTCTTTGATGCAAATAATTTTTACTCGCACGGTAGATAAAACTATTAATACTGCCAGAATGCTCGTAGTTTGTTATTATGTAAATATGTAAATGTAAATAAGTATAGACCTATAGATTTATAAAAAAATTGTGGTGCCATGCTCTAACAGTCATGCCCTCCAATAGTGCCAATGATATAACAACCTATTTTTTTAATTAAAAGCTTAATTATTTACGATGCGCCATGCTTCAAGCATAAATTCACACGTCTCTTCATATTTTCGAAAGTGTTGACCAGCATCTCTGGAGAAATGTTACCACATTCTTGGATATTCCTTTCTTGTAATTGTTCTTAATTTGCAACTGGTGTTTTAAAAATAGCGTTCTTTAAATGAAGAAAAACGAAGTAATCCAAATAACCGTTAAACAAGGTGATCTAGGTGGGAATTCAATGTCTGATATAAAACTGATCAATCTGTCGTCGAAAAAATTGCGTAAGTAGTTAATAGTTTCGGCGGCTGTATGGGCGGTTGCACCGTCCTGTTGAAAATATCCAAAACGTAGTTTGTCAAGTAATTGCTCCACAAATGGATTCAAAATACCTATTGTCTCTATACCGCTGTGCTGTAACTGTGTCATGGAAAAAAATAGGACCAACAATTCTTCTTCGGGAAACAGCTAACCAGGCACCAATTTTTTGAGGGTGCAATGTGGACTCACTACTCCACATGCGTGTATTTTAAGAAGTTACATAACCGGATAGGTGGAACCAGGCTTCATCTGAAAAAATGTCAGGTCTAATAAATAATTTCTTCCCAATAAATGTTAGGTAAACCATTGAGAGTAATTCCTGCGTCTTTTAAAATCTGCGGCTTGAATTTCTTGGAATACTTGCATGTTATAAGGAAATAAATTTAGCTGCTTCTTAATAATAGTCCTGCATGTTCCATAGGATCTTCCGACTTCTTAGGACAGGCGTATTATACAATTTGTTGGCGTATTTTGCACTATTTCACGAACGTTTGCAACAAGTTCTTCTGTTCTTACAAATAGTCTTCCTGCTCCTTTTTTGTGTTGTATAGAACCTGTTTCCCTAACCACAGCCACGGTTCTTTTCAGGCAATGATAAAAATTCCCAGCAATAAAAGCAACGTTAGGAAAATGTTCGTGAAAATCGTCCATGCACAAACCTTGATTGTATTGCCACTCAGCATTTACTCTAACCCCGTTTAGAAAATACGCTTCAACCATGAATGTTTTGTGCTGTTCCGTAAAGCCCATTGTGTGAATTGTTCAAGAAATTGGGAAAATTAGCGATGAACCAAATTACTTGTAACGACTGTCAAAGATGACGGAATAACTGATTAATTGTTAATTCAGGTAGCTACTAACACCCAATAGGTATTAAGCTCTACGGCTAAGAATTACGTCCTTAGATGCAAGGCCCTCTTTGATGCAAATAATTTTTGCTCGCACGGTAGATAAAACTATTAATACTGCCAGAATGCTCGTAGTTTGTTATTATGTAAATATGTAAATGTAAATAAGTATAGACCTATAGATTTATTAAAAAATTGTGGTGCCATGCTCTAACAGTCATGCCCTCCAATAGTGTCAATGATATAACAACCTATTTTTTTTAATGTAAAGCTCAATTATTTACAATTCGTATTTAGTGTTAATATTCAATAATTTTTTTCTCGAATGAATTATCAAGCACATTAAACACAAATAATTAAAGGCGGGGTTAAAGAAGTCACTCGAGGCAATAACATTTATGTTGCATTGTTTAAAATTTTACATACAGGAAGTTAGAAAACTGCAAATTTTAAAAAACTTCTCCAATACTGTAATAGTCGCTTTAGCTTTTACAAAACTTCTTTATTACATCTTATTTTCTTATAGAGTATTATGGTTGCCATCTCTCGTGTTTCAGCGACAATTTTCTTTTGTCTCTTATCTTCTTTTACGGCACCAGTTCCTTTTATATCTTAACATAGTATAAAACAAAGTCGCTGTCTGTCCGTCCCTACCTATATATGCTTAAATCTTTAAAACTACGCAACGGATTTTGAAGTGGTTTTTTCAAATAGATAGTGTGATTCAAAGGGAAGGTTTTTATGTATAACTAGCGACCCGCCCCGGCTTCGCACGGGTACAATTTCAGAAAGTGGCATGCCGAGAACTAATATATCGGGTTTGTTCGGGTTTGTATTTATACCAGCGGGTTGCAACGCATGCCGGGTACACGCTAGTAATTATATAAAATTATAAAGTGACTGACCAGATACAGCTAATGCATTTAGTTTCAACTACTAAATGCCTTCCTATTTTGAATAGGTAATATATTTAAAACTACTAAATACTTTTAGCCAGCGCAACTAAAGTTTATAGTAGCTCTAAATATGCAGAAAACAGCAAGTATTTTTAGTTGCAACCACTAGATAATTCTAGCAAAGTAGATTTAGTAAAATCAGCAAGTCATCTAACCTATTCTACTACAGATTTTAGTTCGGTTAACTAAATATCGAGTTATTTTAACTAAATTTTTTTCTCGGTGAAAATAATATCTTATAATTATATCGTATATTATCTATACTAGTTGAAAAAGAAATTTACAATAAGTTTAAAAAAACTATTTCAACAAATTAAAATCATGCTGGAGTGGAATGAAAAGAAATACATTTAAATGAATGTAGTCTACTGATTTCTTTGGTTTTGTATCGGTTAATAGTTTTTTCGATAAATTCCTGTCGTTTCTTGACTATATTATTATGAATTGTTGCCGTAGAATTGACGCTCTGAATTTTAACTTGCGTACTTATTTGAAATTCATTTAGTTTGTCCACAAATACAAAAAAAAATTGGATGCGCCTTGTACATTGAAGAATTGAAATGGCTATGAAACGATTCACATGCATTAGTTGTACGTGCGAGTGTTGCTGACATTTCAGCCCAGATTGTAGGGAGGAAAGCCGATTTCTCGGAAATATAATTGTCTCTTAAATAATCAACATATTTAAAAAGTCTTTCATCGTTTGGCATTATATCAAATAAATCAAGAGCGAACCTATCTCCTACTTCGCTAGGATCCAAATAAGGTAATGCGAAAGTCGTTCGCATCCATTGACTAACCAAGCTTGATTTGTCTTGGTACTCCTTAGTTAAATCTAATTTTTGCACTTTTCAACACCAAGCCTGACTGAGATGAAACTTGCATCCAATCTTTTTAGCTTTGGGCCAAATGTCTTATTTTTATGATAATATAGTGGCCGTTAAAAAATCCATGGATTCAAATCCATTCCAGAAATATTGTGTGCAATAATCAAAAAATGTACCATCAAAGTAAATGCTATTTGTTTTAGCAGCCATGCACATATTAGTTTCACATGAAAAAACGATAATGTTTTCATTTACACTGTTAAGAAAAAGGAAACTTTTACTGGTTTTGATGTCTAGTTTTGTAGCAGTTTCATGAACTTCATAAATGTTTTTTGGAAGAGACGGAAAAACTTTGATACCAGCATTGTATTTAATTCCTTACAACTGCAACGTCACTGGAGGCGGTAGGTTTTCTTGACGAACTTTGCGGGGGGTGGATGCAGGAAATCCCAAAAATTGTATGCCGGTACGAATCGCACTATGAAGAAATTAGTAAAAATTACCATATGAGTTCATTTTACCTGAGCAATACGAATCGCTATGTGCCCAAAAAAACATATTATATAGGGTACTCCGTTTAAAATACGCAAGTTTGAGGCTACTTTCGGTATAATCGGAAGTCGCTGTTATTTCATTTGAAGAGAGCGTCTTAGAAAACCTCATTATTCAAATTTACAGGATTCGAAGCGCATTACTTTCCGAAATAATCCTTTGGACGCTCAATGTGAGACACCCTGTATAAAACAAATAACAGTATTATATAATATACAGAATGAAATACTTCCTATTGCTTGCTACTTGTTTAAGAAGACATTATTAACGCTTTTGGGTTTTTTTAATTGGCGCATTTCATACGTCACGTTTAGGTACCAGTTTAATAACGATTAGAGAAGTTCTAATGCATATCCGTTTGTTATAATTATTCAAAATAAAAAATCCAAGTTGAAAGTAACCATGAAGCGGCCGCATAAAACCCATACTTTATGGGTCGTCCGTTTTTAACACGCTTTTATTAGCTTCACATGTATGTGTGCTTGTTTGTCCGGAACCGACTTCTTTGAACCCGATTTTGACCCACTTTAAGCGGTCAGAATTAATTTAAATTTTGTAGACTTACCAAGAACCGCTGACAATACAATAATTTGATACAAACCCGAACAACCGACTTCTTTGAACCCGATTTTGACCCACTTTAAACAGTCAGATTTACTTTAAATTTTGTAGAATTATCAAGAATCGTTGACAATACAATAATTTGATACAAACCCGATTTTGACCCACTTTAAACGCTCAGATTTAATTTAAATTTTGTAGACTTACCAAGAACCGCTGACAATACAATAATTTGATACAAACCCGAACAACCGACTTCTTTGAACCCGATTTTGACCCACTTTAAACAGTCAGATTTACTTTAAATTTTGTAGAATTATCAAGAATCGTTGACAATACAATAATTTGATACAAACCCGAACAACCGACTTCTTTGAACCCGATTTTGACCCACTTTAAACAGTCAGATTTACTTTAACTTTTGTAGAATTATCAAGAATCGTTGACAATACAATAATTTGATACAAACCCGATTTTGACCCACTTTAAGCGGTCAGATTTAATTTAAATTTTGTAGACTTACCAAGAACCGCTAACAATACAATAATTTGATACAAACCCGAACAACCGACTTCTTTGAACCCGATTTTGACCCACTTTAAACAGTCAGATTTACTTTAAATTTTGTAGAATTATCAAGAATCGTTGACAATACAATAATTTGATACAAACCCGAACAACCGACTTCTTTGAACCCGATTTTGACCCACTTTAAACAGTCAGATTTACTTTAAATTTTGTAGAATTATCAAGAATCGTTGACAATACAATAATTTGATACAAACCCGATTTTGACCCACTTAAAACGGTCAGATTTAATTTAAATTTTGTAGACTTACCAAGAACCGCTGACAATACAATAATTTGATACAAACCCGAACAACCGACTTCTTTGAACCCGATTTTGACCCACTTTAAACAGTCAGATTTACTTTAAATTTTGTAGAATTATCAAGAATCGTTGACAATACAATAATTTGATACAAACCCGATTTTGACCCACTTTAAGCGGTCAGATTTAATTTAAATTTTGTAGAATTATCAAGAATCGTTGACAATACAATAATTTGATACAAACCCGATTTTGACCCACTTTAAGCGGTCAGATTTAATTTAAATTTTGTAGACTTACCAAGAACCGCTGACAATACAATAATTTGATACAAACCCGAACAACCGACTTCTTTGAACCCGATTTTGACCCACTTTAAACAGTCAGATTTACTTTAAATTTTGTAGAATTATCAAGAATCGTTGACAATACAATAATTTGATACAAACCCGATTTTGACCCACTTTAAACGGTCAGATTTAATTTAAATTTTGGAGACTTATCAAGAACCGCTGACAATACAATAATTTGATAAGTTTATCTCATTTTGTTCGGGTTTGTTCTGGTTTGTGGATCCAATGCTTTGAATCTAGCCATTTAAAAAAAATGGGTCCACTGCTTTAAATCTAGCCATTTCAAAAAGTCATTGGTAAACTAGTGACAGTAAATTTGACGTTTTAGGTCATGGTATTCAGCATTCAGTCTGCGATGTGGCCAAGTTATTTTAAGTTTAATGTCATAAAAATTCCTTTTAACAACCGTTACTTAAAATCTGTACATTGAAATGAGCTACACTTTAAAATTACAATTATTACGGATTTTTGAAGTTCTAAGGTAACTTTCAATCCTATTCATCCCGCTGATCCTATTCACCTCATTTTACGGTACACAAGAAATCCACGGAGAAAACGTAAAACACAACAACAATAATGGGGCCAAGCCGATTCTGGAGTGTATTGTGAGCATGTCGCTAAAGAAAGTTAGGTCGATAATAAGAGATTTGTGCGCATGCCCAATCCTGCTGGGAGAGAAGGCATCTGACTGGCAAGCCGTGCGCGCGGACGTATTTTTCTACCCATAAAACTTAACTTTTGTTTGTGTTGCGCACGAGATAAGCTGTACGAATCTAAAGGTAAATGTTTATTGACACGGGCCCTGCCCGAAAAAACACATTTTTTTTATATTAACCTACAAAAACCTCATGTTCAGTAATTATTCAATTAAAAACTTAGAAATGAACATTTATTAAAGTTTATTATTTAATTATAGAAAATGTACGTAAGACATTCCTTTGCACTATTCACAATTTAATAAATTAATGAGATTATAATATAAATTAAAACAACTCAACATTAATAGGGTAATAGGTATACCTTATTTAATGGTATTTGACATCATTTATTAACATCGCTATGAACAACTATATTATTAAATAAATATAGTTTTAAAAAAACTAAAAAAAAATGCTTTAATAATTAATCAAACGAAAAAGCGGAAAATAATTATAGTTTAAAATAATTTTTGAAATTGTTAATATAGGCAGAAAATAATAATGAACGATAAACATTAGTATTAATGTGAAAAAAGCGTGGGTTGCTCGATATACGAAAAATATAGCACAATGCGCCCCTCGTTTTTTGCACAATAATACTTATGTTTATCGTTCATTATTATTTTCTGCCTATATTAAGAATTTTAAGAATTATTTTAAACTATATTTATTTTCCGCTTTTTAGTTTGATTAATTATGTGTTTTTTAGTTTTTTTTTAACTATATTTATTTTTCATTTTTTAGTTTGAGTTATTTTTAAGAAATTTTTTTTTGAGTAGAGATAGTCATAGAGAGGTCCGGAGTAGAGATGGAATACGGTCACTAATTTAACAATGACTTTTTGAAATGGCTAGATTTAAAGCGGTGGATCAATTTTTTTTTAAATGGCTTGATTCAAAGCATTGGATCCACAACCCCGAAGAAACCCGCTATGCCAACGGACCAACTGATAGCGAAAGAATGTACCAACACTATTAAGCCGAGTGCTCGAGCCGGAAAGTAGGTAGATAGTACGCATGCGCATACGGTGAGCTCTATTTCTCTCTCACTCTCATACAGAGGATTTGTAAGGAGATGATTTAATTCCGGCGATCCTGATCAGGATAATGAGATAAACTTATCAAATTATTGTATTGTCAGCGGTTCTTGATAAGTCTACAAAATTTAAATTGAATCTGACCGTTTAAAGTGGGTCAAAATTGGGTTCAAAGAAGTCGGTTACAAACAAACATACATACTAAAATATACAGGTGAAGCTAATAAAAGCGTGTAAAAAAGAGAATAGAATACGTTGCGTTTCAAATCGATGCTATGTTGCTTACAGTGGTATCACGATACACCTAACACCGTATGCCGATTAGCCTATCGAAATTTGAATACGGCTGCGCATTGCGTCACATGCGGAACTGGTTTCTAACCTCACATATTGACGGGCAATTGTAAAAAGCAAGCAAATTTACTATTATTCCTTCTTTGGCTATGGACGTTGTTTTTTCTTTTCACTTTTGATAATAATATGTAGATAGTGTACTGGAACATCTTAAATTGTTAACTAAGTATTTGTAAACGAAGAATGTTATTTAATAACATTCAGCCACAATAAAATTTGTCGCTTTATTTTTAGGTCATTTAACGCACATTATTCGACAAATCATGTTAACTAATCGTAATTATATTCGAAAACAATGCATTTTCATATTTATCGGTTGTTTGTTTGTTAAACTGCTCCAATATTTAAATAGGTACTTAAGTCTTATTGATTAAATTCCCTGCGCTGGACTCCCTCACGTGACGTCACAATGTGAGAGAGTTAGTAAGAATATGTGCGCGTCGGTATACCATGTCATAGGTGTATCGTGAGTGGTATACAAGTTTGTAGGATCAACTTTAATCTAGTTTAAATTTATTTTTTCGAGGTACATATAACACACCAAAAAATTAGTTAATACCGGATTAAAAGATAAACTGGATTATGGACGGGTTTTATATACAGCGGTAAATATGCAAATATGAATATTACGATTTTAAAAATAACGTATCGTAATTTTAAGCAAATATATGTTAAAAAATGCAGAATGCAACATAACACAAAGGAATGTAATGATCAAGCAAAATTTACTTAACCTATACAACATACATAATTAAATAATTATTTAATTCAACTACTGAACTTTTCCAAACAATTTAACTCTAGTCAGTTGTCACATAATTTTAATCGATAATTAGTTTACGACTACACTTTGTCCTAAAGAAGCTACTTATAATATCTTCTATCTTATCTTATCTCCAAAAACCGTGAAGCTGACTGCTTGCGCAGTGTGGGGTTGTGAACTTTGCGTTTGCACCCACCTTGGGTATATTGGGTATATTGTCTTTACACATTGCGTTATAAATGGTTTACATTTTATACGTCATGCCAGGTTACTGATTTAGCAGCCCCTCATGGGGTACGTACCGGGTGGTCAACTAAGAATGGCCGCCGGCTATATCTCAGAAACTAGTCATCATAGAGCATACGGGTAAATTTTTGTTTTACTAAAAGTGCCCAATGGAAAATGCTGGAAATCATTTTCGAGTTTGAAAAATGCTCACAAGGGGGCGCAACAGCCATGACCCAGGTTAAAATTAAGATTTTCTCTGTGTTTTGACTGATTAAGAGATATCGAAAACATATATATTTTAATCCATGCATATTTCCTTATGTTTTTTGTTTTACACAAATTTTCCGATCTAGTCAAATAAAGTGGTGGGGGAAATTCAAATGTTTTTTTGCAGAAACTACGATTACTCCGGTTTGCCATAACCGATTTTAAAAAACTTAGCCTCGTTTAAGAGAGCTTTATTTAACCTACAAATCAAGCTTTTGTTTTTGTATTGTCGAATTTTGCCCTCGCCGCTAGATGGCGCTAACTGAAATTTAAGCAAATATTAGACTTTTTCTCAAAAAAGTTAAATCCAGTGATAGGTTTATTTTTGCCCTGTATAATGAACAATTAAATCCTCAACATTTTGGTAAAAAAAGCAACTTTATATCTTTTTTAGAACCGGAGTTATTGACCAAAATAAATTATATATCCGAATTTTTCTTTTTTAAGGACGTTTTAATTTTGTTTATAACTTTACCACATATTTGAAATAAATTAACAAAAAGTAACAAGAAATGGATATAACGATGACAATCTTCAAATTACATATTACAAAAAGGCTTACATTTTTAATTTTCTTAAATTACTTACTTATAGGTATAACGATTTTTATACCTATTACCGCAAAGAAGACTTTGTATTAAACACCAAATTAATTACGACTGAGATTTGGAAGCAAACTTATTAATGACGGCCTAAGTGTTCAAAATGCCGCCCATCATTGTTTATACATGCTTGCAACCTCTGCCGCGTTGATAAAACAGCAGTTTTCCGCCACCGATATATTTCTTATTGCTGTGGTAATTCTCTCCATCATATTTTCCCTTGTTGTTGGTCGGTTTGCAAAAACAACGTCCTTAATCCTCCCCCAAAAATAAAAATCTAACACGGTAAGGTCCGGTGACCTAGCTGGCCATGGAAAGATACTTCCCCGTCCTATTCACCTGCCAGGATATGTTTACTCTAAAAATTCGCGAACGTTTCTTGCGAAATGCGCCGGGCATCCATCATGCTGGAAAATTATATTTTGGCGAACATACAAAGCGACATCTTGTAATAGAAGGGGCAACTCATTTATTAAAAAATGTAAGTAAACCGCTCCAGTGAGAGTTTGGTTAAAGACGACTGGTCCAATAATTTTACCCCCAAGAATGCCGCACCACACGTTTACCGACCAGCGACCTTGATGTTGCACTTCCTGCATCCAACGCGGATTTGTCCTGGACCAATAATGCATATTGTGCATGTTCACACCCCCCATCGCTTTTAAATGTTGCCTCATCCGTCCATAAGATATTGGAAAGTGTTTGAGGGATTTCCGTTACCATATTTAGTAGCCAGTGACAATGTGATAAGGATGCATTCTGGAAAATAATTTAAGTGTGAGTAAAACTCGCGGTAAAGTTTTTTCAAGTTACTTGGACTAATCTTTTTGTTTTAAAATTTTATACATCCTTTAGTCTAGGAGACAAGCAGACATAATTTTGAATATTTTCGGCAATATCTCGATATACATAGATTAGCGTAGAGCTATTTTGGGGGCGCTCAACGACTCGACAAGAGGCGACAGGCGACAGGTAACGACTCGAGGAGCGAGGAAAGCCAAGAGCGGCGGGGCGGCGCGACTAAGTATTGGACGAACCAGCGTTGCCAACCGCTCTTTTAAGAAATGTTGGTCAGGAAAACGCAAAAATAATAAAAAGAGTAAAGGACCAGAACTCAGATTGTATGTAAGTTGAATTTTGCGGTTGCATTAGGGCGCAAAGGGCGGGTTAGAGCTAAGGGCGGGGGGGGGGGGGCAACTGCCTCCCCGTGCCCCCTATACGGCACGCTACTGGAAATACCCTGCCTGAATAATGCCTTCTTTCAGGAAACTGGATGGCATAAACTCTGGAAGCAACTGTTGCATTTTGCAAGCATTCGAAATAAAATCTAATCATATCAAATGCATGTTCATTTGGTAGAAGCATTGTAATAAAATATCTTCTTTAAAACACAAAAATGCCAGCGACTTAAGTAAAAAACTGACACTAATTATTTAGGTAACGCGTCCTTTTAATATAATGCATTCGTTTTCGATTTGTTTTCAAAGCCTACTCTTTATTTTTAATAGTATGTTTAGATTTAAAAACATTTAAAAGTTTCCTTAAACATGAACTAGCAAAAACGAAAAGAAAACTGCTGTTTTATCCATTCGGCAGAGGTTGCAAGTTTGAATAAACAATAATGGGCGGCATTTTGAACACTTAGGCCGTCATTAATAAGTTTGCTTCCAAATCTCAGTCGTAATTAATTTAGTGTTTAATACAAAGTCTTCTTCGCGGTAATGGGTATAAAAATCGTAATACCTATAAGTAAGTAATTTAAGAAAATTAAAAATGTAAGTCTTTTTGTAATATGTAATTTTAAGATTGTCATCGTTATATCCATTTCTTGTTACTTTTTGTTAATTTATTTTAAATATGTGGTAAAGTTATCCCATAAACAAAATTAAAACGTCCTTAAAAATGAAAAATTCGGATATGTAATTTATTTTAGGTCAATAACTCCGGTTCTAAAAAATGTTGAGGATTTAATTCTTTATTATACAGGGCAAAAATAAACCTATCACTGTATTTAACTTTTTTGAGAAAAAGTCTAATATTTGCTTAAATTTCAGTTAGCGCCATCTAGCGGCGACGGCAAAATTTGACAATACAAAAACAAAAGCTTCATTTGTAGCTTAAATAAAGCTCTCTTAAATGAGGCTAAGTTTTTTTTAATCGATTATGGCAAACCGGAGTAATCGTAGTTTCTGCAAAAAAATATTTGAATTCCCTCCACCACTTTATTTGACTAGATCGGAAAATCTGTGTAAAATAAAAAATATAAGGAAATATGCAAGGATTAAAATATATATGTTTTCGATATCTCTTAATCAGTCAAAACACAGAGAAAATCTTAATTTTAACCTGGGTCATGGCTGTTGCGCCCCCTTGTGGGCATTTTACAAACTCGAAAATAATTTCCAGCATTTTCCTGTGGGCACTTTTAAAAAAAATTTACCCGAATGCTCTATGATGACTAGTTTCTGAAATATAGCCGGCGGCCATTTTTAGTTGACCATCCGGTACAGACGCTGTTGAGAAACTGCTCCTAGAATGGAGTCAGCCGTTTCTTCACTACAACAGTTCATACTTCTACCGTGATAGCCGGTGAACCATGAACCACGAACCCTTTAAGACAAGGACCACCAACCTCTTAGTCATCTTTTACGACAAGCAGGTTACTCCCTGGGTATATTCTTTAATCGGAGCCCAGACGGATTTTATTATTATTAATATTCTTATTATTATTGTTATTATAGTTATTATAATTAAAATAAATGTATTGTTTTTATACACCAAACAAAATTTTTAAATTTGCTTTTCTAACACTTAGGATTTTTATTTCTATATACTTCAAACGCTATATTATCCCAACAAAAAGCTAACCACCCTTTTAAGTTTGATATTGCGTGGTAAACGCGTGCTTTGTTACCTTTTAAAAGCGCCACAGCTATGATAATGGAGGCTTTAATAATAAAAACATCGTTTTATGTCAATATTTGCTAGCGGCATTCAACTCGGAGGATTGCATATTAAGTATGTCGTTAAAAGCTGAAAACACCTCTTTAGAAAAACGCCAACATCTTTTTAAGCTCCTTTAAAGATGTCAACAAACAACAAACATGTGTGATGTAAAGAATATATTATTATGTGCTTTAGAAAAGTACTGTTTTATTTTGGCTCGTTTAGTTCACACAAAATGAGTTTTTCACATTTTAACAAAATGGCTGTCTGTTTAAGTTTTAGGCTTGTTCTGACTGTTCTAAAGACATTAAGGTGAGAGCACATGCATATAAAAAAATTTTATTACATGCCTAACAAACTGTATTTATATTGATTTGTAATACATACTCATACTTACTTCTCTTTTAGTTTGTCGAAAGATTTTAGTATTGTCAGCGTGAAACTAGTAATTTCATATTTGTGTTCAGAATGCCTAAGGTGGCGAAAACGTCTTCGTGGATTAAAAAATTCACAGAGTTAGAGTTTAGTGTAAAAAAAGTCTTCTGTAAAGCTTGTTCAAAAACTAATGTTTGTGAAAAAAAGTTCCAAATCGTTCAACATTTGAAAACACCGCTGCATAAGTCAGTTACAAAAAATGAAATCTGAGCCACTTCAGCTGAGTGTAACAAACGCATTTTAAAATGTTGGAGAAAAATCGAAATCTGAAAAGGAAATTTTTCAAGACTTATGCAAGGCTTTGGTCGCAGCAAACATACCTTTAAAAAAAATTGCAAAATCCGCTCTTTAGGGGATTTTTGCAAAAATTTTGTAAACAATAAACCATTTCTGACGAGTTTATGCTTCGAAATAAGAATGTTCATTAAATATACGAAATCGTTTTAGAAGAAATTAGAGCTTCACTGGGTATAAACATTTTTACATTATTGTTGATGAAGAAATATTGCATACCAGTACGCATATTCGTAAAAAAATGCAAGTAACTGCATATTTTAAAGGAAACAAGGCATATATTTGCGCATATTTTGCCTGAATTTGAGTGCATATAATCCGCCCTTTAATTATTATTATTACTACCGTGCGAGCAAAAATTATTTGCATCAAAGAGGGCCTTGCATCTAAGAACGTAATGCTTAGCCGTAGAGCTTAATACCTGTTGGGTGTCAGTAACTACCTGAATTAACAATCAATTTGTTATTCCGTCATCTTTGACAGTCGTTACAAGTAATTTGATTCATCGCTAATTTTTCCAATTTCTTGAACAATTCACACAATGGGCATTACGGAACAGCACAAAACATTCATGGTTGAAGCGTATTTTTGACACGGGGTTAGAGTAAATGGTGAGTGGCAATACAATCCGGGTTTGTGAAATTTTCCTAACGTTGCTTTTATTGCTAGGGATTTTTATCATTGCCTGAAAAGAACCGTGGCTGTGTTTAGGGAAACAGGTTCTATACAACACAAAAAAGGAGCAGGAAGACCATCTGCAAGAACAGAAGAACTTTTTGCAAACGTTCGTGAAATAATGCAAAATACGCCCACAAATTGTATAAGACGCCTGTCCCAAGAAGTGGAAAGATCTTATGGAACATGCAGAGACTATTATTCTTAAGAAGCAGCTATAAATTTATTTTCTTATAAAGTGCAAGTATTCCAAGAAATACAAGCCGCAGATTTTGAAAGACGCAGGAATTACTCTCAATGGTTTACCCAAAATGTATTGGAAAGAAATGATTTATTAGACCTGACATTTTTTTTCAGATGAAGCCTGGTTCCACCTCTCCGGTTATGTGAATTCTTAGAATACACGCATGTGGAGTAGTGAAAATCCCCATTTTTTTGTAGAGTCCACATTGCACCCTCAAAAAATTGGTGTCTGGTTAGCTGTTTCTCGAAGTAGAATTGTTGGTCCTATTTTTTTCCATGACACAGTTACAGCACAGCGGTATAGAGACAATATTTTGAATCCATTTGTGAAGTAATTAGATACTACTTGACGACGATCTACGTTTTGGATATTTTCAACAGGACGGTGCAACCTCTATAACTATTAACTACTAACGCAATTTTTTTCGATGACAGATTGATCAGCTTTCAAACAGACATTGAATTCCCACCTAGATCAGCTTGTTTAACGGTTATGGATTACTTCGTTTTTCCTCATTTAAAAAATACTATTTTTGAAATACCAGTTGCAAATTTAGAACAATTACAAGAAACGATTATTTAAGAACGTGGTAACATTTCTGCAGAGATACTGGTCAACACTTTCGAAAATATGAAGAGACGTGTGAGTTTATGCTTGAAGCATGGCGGTGGTCAATTTCAGCATTTTATGTAATTTTTTTTTCTTTCTGTATATTCTTACTTTGTTAATTTTGTAAACAACAAAAATAAATTTGTATTTGTCTACTTATTTTATTACTCATTAGTTTGGCATATAATGTCATAATATGAATTTGACAAAATGTTAACCTAGATTTGGTTAGATATATCGTCCCCATATCATTGTGATCTAAACCAAGCCCTACGTTTTTTAATCCGAGCCCTCTTTGATGTAAATAGTTTTTGCTTGCACGGTATCATTAATAATTAAAAATCTATTTAATATTCTTTAAAAATAATTATTTTGCATTTTTAAGGACGGTTGGTAATTCAAAAAATAATATTTCGGATTGCTTTGCTCATGAATCTGCAAGATTTATCGCCTGCAACTTTGGCACTAAAAATTAGATATATTTTTCTTACAAAAGTCACATATTTCCATCAGAACGTGCTCGAGCGTCCTTGCATATATTCCTTTCAGTTGATTATTACGTGTTGAACTCGAGATTGTTGCTTTTTAAAAGCGCTTTGACTCTGCTTACAAAAAATTTTAATAACAAAAACATCGTTTTGTACCACTGTTGGCAACCAGAATTCAGTTTGATGAAGCGTTTTTTAAAGTTAAATACACCTCTGTGATGGAAAAGCTTATTGTTTGCATAAAGTATATTTTGTTAAAAATGACACAACTCGTTATTTGAAATTTAAATAATTTAATAATTGGATTTATGGATTCCATAAAACAAGTTTTGTTTCTTCTTAATAAATTTTCTGTAATTTAATGAAAATATACCTTGCGAAAAGTCAAAAGAAAACAGAATCCAATGGAGATAATAGTTATTTATGTAAAAGGGGATCATAATAACGATCTACAGGGTAAGTCGGGAGGAACGGACCTAACTTTAGGAGCGTAATATACACGCAAAAACAATTTGAAAAAACCCATATTTTATCTTCCTATTCGATAATCATTTGTTTTCAAGTTATAGCGTAATACCAAATAAAGCAAAGTTCATATTATATTAACGGTTTCCTAATCATAGCGTTCTTTTAATAAATGTTCAAAAATACCGCCATTGACTTCTTAACAATTTCTGCTTCATCTACAGGTTGCTCTTCTAATTGCTTTATGTCTTTCTTCTTTAAAATTGGCTGCAGTATTTCTAATACGTCGAATTAGTGCATCCCGAGTGTCCACTTTTACTTTGTACACTTCATATTTAAACCAGCCCCATAAACAATAATCTAGTGCTGTGAGGTCTGGAGATCTTGGAGGCCAATTAATAGGACCACCGCGACAAATCCAACGCCCTGGAAATGTTTCGTCTAAATGTTGCTTGACCTGACGAGCAAAATGTGCAGGAGGTCCATCGTGCTGGTAATACATTTGGCTTCTGATATTTACAGGAATATCCTCTAGTAGTCCTTGTAACTCATGTTGTAAAAAATTTAGGTAGTTGTCTCCTGTGAGGCGATTCTCCAAAATGAAAGGGCCAATTAAATAGCTATCGAGCATATACGTTAACCGAAAACTTATGTTGAAAATTACCTTCAACTGTTGCGTGGGGATTTTCGATTGACCATACATGAGAGTTACGAGTATTATTAATACCTTCACTGGTGAATGTTGCTTCGTCTGTAAAAAGTATACGCGATACAACACGATGATTATTATTTAATCATCGACAAAATTTAATACGTTTAGCATAATCTTCCGGTTTTAGGTGCTGTAGCCTTGCTCGTTGAGTGTGTTTAATACTCTTTTTTGTGGAATGCCCAATTGAGTACCAATTCTTCGTGAGTTGGTCGTTGCATTTTCTTCTACTAAATCCAGAATAGTTTCTACTTTTCCTAACCCTTGTCGAGTAGCTCGTCCAGATGTAATGTTGGCACTGGGAAGCTTACTATTCTCGCACAAATTGTTAAAAACTCTGATAAACACGTTTCTAGTCGGATGTCTGTGATGTGGATACCGTTGACATTACAGAACCCATAAATAAACACCATATTGGCATATTCTAAATTTAATTAAGTATTTGGCATTTTACAACACTTTTACATAGGCGTAGTTAGGGGGGTACTTGGGGGTGCTAAGCACCCCCGAAATCTAAATTAGCACCCCCAAAAAAAATTTACAATACCTATATAGGCTAATTTTAGAACTAACCTATTTTTATAATATAATAATGTAATGAAGTTTACATATTAATATTTCAAGCATTCGAATTCTGGTATAAATTCAAGTATATTTAGGTAGTTGCGGATTCTGTTCAAAGTTTCTCTCCGTGTACTGTGTAGTTCACGCCCAGTTTACTTATCAGAGCGGGTCTATGATCATAAAAATCTCGTAAAATACGAGAGCGGCATAATAGCTTGTGTATGTCATGTTCTGCAATTCTGCATTAATTTAATAATTTAAATTTAACCAGTCGTAGTCGTTCAAATTCGCGGAAATTTTTAGCCGGTATTTTGACTATTTTTTTTTGTTTATTAAGGTTTAATATGGTTTTATTATTGAATTTAGTTAAAGTTTAAAGTTAAATAAACACGAAAAAACAATGAGTGCGTCGTCGGATATAAAATACACCGTGGAAATTTTCAAAAAATCTTTTAGCAAGTTACCGTTGGAGGAGAAAGTGATTGTCAAGAACATTGAAAGATCTAAACCTGCCATTAACATCACATTAAAATATTTACTAAATATTATTGACCAAATTTGGGCGTGGTCTTAAAAAAATTTTGGCCTGCGGCGCATTTCGTTAACATGTCACGAGCCGCCACTTCAGCACCCCCAGTGTTGACCGTCTAACTACGCCTATGCACTTTAATCACTCAAACTTGAAAATAAACGTTTCATTACTGCCACAATACACAGACACATTGTCAAGACAACATAGATGTTAAATAGTTTAGAGCAGTGGTTCCCAAATGGTGGTCCGCGGACCCCTTGGGGTCCGCGGCGTATTTTTTGGGGGTCCGCGAACCCACGGAGCACAAAGGGAAAATAAAACAAAAATAACTAAATAACTCACCACTAGAATAGAGATAATCCTTGTGTTTTAAATGTATTATTGATTTTCAGGAAAATACGTTGTATTGATAAATAAAATGTTGTTTAAATAAGTTACAAAACGGTTGTTTTAGTACTTTTAAAGATTAACTGGCCATGGGGGTCCGCATGTTACTATAATCCGATTTCGGGGGTCCGGGATTTTGCGAAATTTGGGAACCACTGGTTTAGAGTCTTGAGCATGGCATACTCTAATTACGTGAAATTTTGATAAAAGTGGAACATAGAAAAAAATGTAATATTACGCTATAACTTGAAAACAAATGAATATCGGATAAAAACATAATGGGTTTTTTTTACATTGTTTTCGCTTATATAATACACTCCTGAAATTTGGTCCGTTCCTCCCGACTCACCCTGTATATGGTACTACCTGTGAATATTATCAGAGGCTCTTGCCGAGTCCGACACCACGGAATGTTATAGTCAAATTTCTCTAGGAACACGTCGCATCGTGAATAAGTCACCTGTCATTTACCTGTTGAAGTCCGGTCTATTTTACGTTAAGATGTTGGCGGCAGTGACAGGACTGGGCTAAATTCTTTTACTATCGCATTGCCAATATTTTTAACTTGTACGGTCCTAATGGTTTATTAGCATAATGGCTTGCAAAAATATAGTGTTAATTTTATTTACTACTGAAACATCGTACTCAACGTGCGAAAGATTAAAAGTTATGGCGTTAATTTGTAAAACATAGAAATTTATTTAACATGCCCTAAACTTACCAATGGAAAACGCTATGAACAACCCTGATAACAACAAACAATAGAATTGTTATTAGATTTCTAATTTGTTTTGTTATTCTAATTCTATTAAAAAAATGTTTTCGATGAATCGTAAACATCGTTGTTTTTCCGCGATATATTTTCTGTGGACATCCTTAAACGGAAATGAATGAAACAACGTCATCATCGCCTCAGACCAATGTCGTGGCGGTAACATTTTTGCGGGCGGATCTCTTACTACGGCGTTGCCATAGTGCAGACTTTTTTTAAGGTTTTAGAGAAAGATTAAAATTTTCCGCATCATGTTAATACTTTTAACAGCATAAGTTCTGGTAAACAAAGTGGAGGGGTAAAATTTGTATGTTGATTTACTTCAGAATGGAATACGATTTTGTCAATTTGTTTATTTGTTATTGTTTCATCTATTGGTACCAGATCATTGCTCTAGCTAGAATGACTTCTATATTTGTGACAAGAGTCTTTATAGGTAATTTCCCTTGGTAATTTTATATTTGATACTTAATTTAGAAAGCTCATGAGATAGGTAGATACTGGTATGCTTCCGAGGTGTCTAACAAAGCTCATGCATGACTCTCGATAGCGCGAGCTGAAGCGCACTGTGATTTCGTTAGTGCCACATTTTACCTCGTTTCGCTGGCTTTCCTATGAGTTTCGTACGGATCACCAATAATAAAAATATATTTTTTAATTTGAAAATGTTTTATTTAAATATTACACTTTATTTGACGACGAGGTTACCTAAGCTATTACAACTCCATGTTTCCTTTTTCTATCCTTGTCAAAAGATATGTTTGTTGTTAATGTAGCACCAGAAGAAAATGATATTTTTCTTAATTTTTGGACACTTGCATGAGTTTTTATATCGTTTACTATTTTCCTCTTGCATATAAAGATGACAAAGATAAATACTCCTAAAAATAGTAAATATTAAAATTAATATAGAATATTATATGTAATATATACAGGTTTAATGTTGAAGCAAATTCCAGGACGATTAATACATTCCTATTTTTTGAAATTACAATATTAAAAAAAACAGAAAAACTTATTTTTATTAGTACAGAGTGCGTAAAATGCACCATTGTCGTAATGGTGTATAACCTAGGCATATAGTGGCGTGTCCAGAGATGGGCGGGGGGAGGGGGGGGGGATGAAAGCCCCTGCCTCTCACCGCTCTCGTAACAGCGCTTCATTTCGCTGCTGTCGGTAAATTACTGGTTAATTATTGTAGGTTTGTATTGAGATTATTATCGTATTTGTTTTATTCCTTATTCCCCAATATTGCAATATTTTTTTTTAAGCTTTATAAGTGTACTTTATATAAGTTACGATTAATTATATTTTACATTTTAGAAGATAAATTGAAAATACGAAAAAATACTAAAACTTTGACGTTCTGTACTTTGGATACTGTATAATCGCCAAATTGAACAAGGATATAATAAAAGACTCACATATTTTGGCCCAAGGAGTCTAGGCTTACTGGATGCCTACTTTTCTGAGATACTCTGTATAAGAAAAAGTCCCACGAATACTCATTTACTATCCTGGATGTCCTAATATCCTGGGATATAGACAGTCATTTGGAATATCCATAGAATAACCATTGGTACGTATCCAGAGATATCCAAGGGATATTTAGTGGATGACTATTAGATATTTTGTGCTGTCTGGGTGCATTTGCAATTTAGCATCTCATCTACTTATACACTGCGTTTTTTTTAACGCGGGCCATAGGGTTTTACATGGTAAATCTTTAAGCCTATATTAGGCACATTTATATGAAACAAATAATATTAAAACTTGAGAATAGATAAAATATGAGATGGGAGGAAGAAGTTAACATACAATCTGTGCAAAAAATCTCCAAGAGATCCCCAAAAAAGTTCTTTTTATTTTTTTTAAATTACACTTTTTTACCCCCTTGTAATCAGTGGCGCAACCAGGGGGGGGGGGCTGCCGGGCTGCAGCCCCCCCCCGAGCTTAGAAACTTAACCTATTCGTTTAATTGCAAACCAATTTTTCATGTCACGCAAACTATTTTTGCATGTTTTTTGCGATCTCAATGTTTAATGGATTTGTAACTTTTTTGTTTATCAATGTAACATGGATTCTTACGTTTTTTGAGTAATTAAAGTATAAATTTTAATAAATAGGGTCAAAATTGTACATAATGATTAAAAAAAAAATTTCGGATTCGAGTTTTTTCCGTTTATTTGCATTTTTTAAGAACATTTACCATAGTAATGTATATATTTTTTTACACCATCAGAAAGTGGAGATTTCAACGAACAAAAAGCCCACCGACTTTTTTAAAACAGCAGATATTTTGACGTGAGAATTGTCGACTGAAAATAAGGGTGCTTTTTCGATATTAAGTCAAAATAAGGTGAAAAAATAAATATTTTAAATCAAAATAATTACAGTGTGTTTGGGACATAAAATGGTAAGTTATCACCAAATTTCGAGAAAACATATTTTTTTTTGTAAAAGATAAAAATAAAAAAAACAAAAACTTGGTTTTTTAAATTTTTCACATAAATTTTGAGGCAATGTGAAAAAAGTGTTAGGTAATACAAAAGTTGTAAATCTTTTTATTACCTACAACTTTGCTATTTAACGTTTTTCCATTGGACTTCTAGTTTTCCCGGAAATCGAGATAAATCGTTTTCTAGCCTTAAAAACTCACCCCCTTCCACTTCCCGACCTCGGATCGCCCGTAAATTATTTTTTCTTTCATTTTTGATATATTCTCTTTCTTTTCCAATGGGTTTCATCCTACTATTATTTTTTTTGTTTCAAAAATTATCGACCCTGGTCTACCTATTTATGCGAACCACGATATTGATATTACCGTGGAAGAAATTCTGGACGAAATGGCAAAAACAAAACGAACAATTTTACTTTAATATTAGTATTATTAGTGATTACTTACAACTTATTGTATAAGGTTTCTGTTTTGTTTTAGTATAAATATGCTTAATATATAAATAGGAAGACAAAAATCACACTTTGGTCTCTTTGAGAAAATGGACGATTTTTTCGAATATGCTTAATATATATATATAACATTGTATAATTTCGGTACAACTTGCCAAATATTATAAAAATGTCACATACCAGTTTATGGCAAATATACCTGGGTAAACTTAATAAACAGGGCTGGGCAATACAGCGTGATATTATAACTTAAAATGGTATTTTTCAATATTTTGCGTTAGTAAAGTAATACAAACATGGTCCTAAATTGGATATGAGACCACAAGAAATATTTGAGTAAAATTTCAACTCGTAGTTCTCAATAGAAATGTGCCTAACATAGACTTAAAGATTTACGATGTAAATCTCTATGGCCCGCGTTAAGAAAAACGCACTGTATATATACAGGGTATGCGGCCAAACTCCAAGAGGTGCTTTTTTAAGTAATTTTAAGAAGAAGAGTTCATATAAACATGGGTCCGAAAATGCATAGTTTTTACGATACAGGGTGTCAAACTTTAAAAAAAAAATGGGATGTTCGAAAATATCTCAATACTCTTTTATTAGATTTTGTGGAAATTTGGCAATTCTGTTTATAATAACAAGAGGATAATTTAGCCTCAATTAGATAAAAATTGTCAAGTCCAGTGGCGTCCCGAAAGACAATCTAACTACTTAATATTTTTGACAAAAAAATTGCGCGTCACTGACTTTTTTTAGAATTATGTATTTTTTTGAATTAAGCAACTACAAATACAACTATTGTCCCCGGTCAATAAGAGTAAAAAATTTAAACAACTTACCAAACTATTAAGCAATTAAAATTACACAAAAGTCCTCTTTTGAATTTTTTTGCATATATTAAAACTGTTTTGGAATAAAAAAAATTAACATAAAATAATCGCATAACGTAATAATTTATTACTTGCAATGTTTTAAAAGTAACAGAAAAAGAATACCACCTACCGAATGTTTTTTTATTATTTAAGTGAATAAAGTTAATTTTTGTTTTATATCTTATTAATAACAAGGAATAAAAATTTAAACCTTGGCTGTTTTGTATAACTTAATAATAGGCACTTTAAAAATTATGAAAACTAGGGACGCGTGAAACAAGCTATCGATATGATATAATAATATCTAATTTGGGACATACTGCTTCATTATTTTTTAGAAAAATAAAAAATAAACCCAACATACCCATGTCCCATACTTTAAAAAAACTTTTACTGGATTTACTTCCATGTTGCCAAGGGCTGATATATTTTTTTTTTCGAAAACATTTAACTAGTGGCAGCAGGGGAAACGGGCAAAGTGGGCATGTGCCCCGAATAAAGACAAAAAACAAATAATTTTAGAACAATAATTGTATCATTAATTTTCGCATGCGTATCGCATATTTTTTTTCTTGTATGTTTTTTTGCAGTTAAATATCTTTTTTTAAAACCGACCAGAAAATTTACACTTTCTGGACAATTTTTCGTCTAGAAAAAAACGTTTTTCCGGTCTCTAATGTCACTGTCACCCTGTTTTTTGTTTTTCCAATCGCTCTTTGATAATACAAGATACCTTGATTTCGTTATTATGACAACAACATTTCGATGTATTGTCGAGTGACAGTTCGTTGATTTTTAATTTTGTTCTTTATGTCAAACTTGTTTCGCGTAGATTATAAAATATATCGAAGTGTCGGTCTTATTGTACGTCACGCAACCGAAAATGAGTGTTTTCCAGGTCTCTCCAAGCTTCCAGGACTCGCCTATGGCTCGCCCTGGAAATGCTTGTCTCGACCTGAAAAACACTACTTTCCGGTCTCGTAACGTAAATTACTATTAATTTTATCCACAAGATGTATGGAAAATTTTTTAACAGCATATTTTATTTTTATTTAAAATAGCACACAGTGTCTGAAAAAGACGACAACCCTTTTATCTTTAATAATAAGACAGAGAGACACAAACAACAAGACCTGAAAACTCTGTAAAAAACTCATTGTATAAACTTCCCATTTTCCGCATTTTTTTTAACCTTCCATTGAATAGGCTCGTATTTTCCTTTCTTCGTTCCGATGGGTATGTATTTATATTTTGCATGACATAAATAAAGCATATTTCACTCTAAGGAGGAAAATAAAATAAGGGCCTTTTGTAAGGAAACTTACGCCCTTTATCAAATATTCTTTTTAAGCAAGGTGACAGGTCAAAATTGCTGCCATCACGCAAAATTGGGGTAGTTAGTTTTTTGCTGGTATCAAGCTGGCTTTCAGCACCTGCTATTCAAATTTTTTTTTATATTAATAACGTGTAAAATGGGCCTCGGTTACATGCAGGGACGTGTTTAAAGGGGAATTCGCCGGGTGCTACTGTGCTATCGTGAAAAATAGACGGCAAGCGCAGTAATGCCATATTTTCAGAATTTTCTTCAATATACAATATAGGTACAGGGTTATCCAACCAAGACTAGACAAGGAGATTTTTGACTTTTCCTGTACTTTTATAAAAAAACTGAAATAGCCATCTTAAGTCATTTTCTCCCGCGAATTCGAATATCTTCAGCAAAAAACAATTGAACATCAAACAAAAGTACTAGGGGTCACTTTGATATTTTTTAAATGGGATGCCGTATTTTTAATGAGCTTATCCGATTTCTCATATAAATTTTGATCTAAAATGTTGGATTTTTAATTCAAAAACGCCTTTTTTCTTCAGTTTTAAATTCGGAAAATGTTCGTCTACCGTACGATTAATACCTGATAGATGGATACCCGTTTCACCTGTTCACCCTTTAACCTGCTTTAAAGCGTCCATCAGTTAGACAAAATAATCAAGTGTCAAATTTCTATATATTTTTCACGAATTAATTACAAATAATGAAATATTCTTTAGAAGAACGGCTTGTAATAAAATTATATTACAAAAGTGGAGAGAATGCTCGACAAACACAAAGAACGTGAAAAATATATAGAAATTTGACACTTGATTATTTTGTCTACCTGACGGACGCTTTAAAGCAGGTTAAAGGGTGAACAGGTGAAACGGGTATCCATCTATCAGGTATTAATCGTACGGCAGACGAACATTTTCCGAATTTAAAACTGAAGAAAAAAGGCGTTTTTGAATTAAAAATCCAACATTTTAGATCAAAATTTATATGAGAAATCGGATAAGCTCATTAAAAATACGGCATCCCATTTAAAAAAATATCAAAATGACCCCTAGTACTTTTGTTTGATGTTCAATTGTTTTTTGCTGAAGATATTCGAATTCGCGGGAGAAAATGACTTAAGATGGCTATTTTAGTTTTTTTATAAAAGTACAGGAAAAGTCAAAAAATCGCCTTGTCTAGTCTTGGTTGGATAACCCTGTACAGGGTGTCCCAAATTCGAGCCTCATCATGGGGATCTCGGAAACTATAAGAGATACAGCATCGGTCAAATTGTGGCAAAGTTGCGCAATTTCGTACTGAGCAATATCGCAAACAAATATCTGAGCTATCTTTTTTAGTTTTTGAAATTTTTGCAAAAAACTAAAATTTTGAGTTTTTGTTTTTTAAATTGCTTGACTTATTTCATCCGCTAAAGAAAAACAAGCACAACATTGTTAGGGCAACTTTTTACGCTCCATATTGTGACGTTTTTAGAATTTCGTTACAACGTTTCGTTTTTGTGGAACTATTATCAACTTTAATTTTTTAAATACGGACTTGCATTTTTTATTTTATATTTTGATAGACCTTTAAGCCCTGAATTCAACTATGTTCCACACTTAATTATATTTAGACGTTTTGATGTCATTATTACATCTTCAGGAATGTGGTAATTATTTTTAAATACGGCCCTGGTGTTAGTTACTTAATCTTTTTACCACATACAACATGTAAATTTATCCGGAATTTTATACAAATAATTTACTATATTTAAGGTTTTATATAAATTGTAACAAAGTAAAAATAAAACCAAACAAAACAAAGGTGGCTATGACAAGAACTTTTACTTGATTGTTTGGCTTATTTATCTTGACAACTGCAGTCACCATTATTTATACTAAATATTTCAGCAAAATTATGTTTTCTGCTTTAGAAAAGCGCGACATGTTACGAGTTTATTATTCTTCCAATAGGAATTCACAAATTTCTTGTGCCCGTTATTTACAGGACTATCCTGAACGCTTGCAGCCTCATTATAGTTATTTTGCTACGCTTGATACTAATTTAGCCCAGTATGGTAGTTTTAATAAACCAAGAGTCAAATATGGTACACGAATGGAGCCGGAAGAACAACAAAATATTTTAGATTCTGTAAGCTTTAATTTATGTTTTTAAATCTTCAAATTTACCTATTTAGAAAATTTTATTTAAGGTTAATGATGCCCCTCGCGCCTCAACTGGGCATTTCTCCAGCGAACTTGAAAACCCGAGGATGGGGATCGGGAGAACATTAAATTCTCATGGATACAAACCCTACAAAATTCATATAAGTTAAACGCTAAGACCTGGTGATTCAGAAAGAAGACTTGAATTTTATAATTGGCTTAACTTGAAACTTACCGAAGATGGTAATTTTTTAAACAAAGTCATTTGGACTGATGAATGTAATTTTACAACAAATGGATTATTTAATAGACATAATGAACATTATTGGTCTGTGGAAAATCCCAGACAAAATCAGGAAGTAAGACCTCAAGGACGACTTTCTTTTAATGTATGGGTTGGAATGTGGAACAATAAAATTATTGGACCTTTTATTTATGAAGGCAACCTCACATCTCAAAGATATGTGGAATTATTAAATAATAATATTTTGGACGCATTAGATAACGAGCCTTTGGAGCTATTAAGACACTTATGGTGGCAGCAAGATGGCGCTCCCCCACATAATGGTAGAGTGGTTACGGAGTTACGAAACCAAGTTTTTCCCAATAAATGGATTGGAAATCGTGGATTTATACGATGGTCAGCAAGAGGTCCTGATTTAAATCCGCTGGATTATTTTCTTTGGGGGTACCTACAAAAATCGTCTGTACCGTAATACACCACGCGACAATAATATGTTACGACGGAACTTAATCCGAGAAGTCAGGGCAATCCCTGCGAGAGTTATTCAGCGGGCGATATTTAAATTACGGAGGCTTACTCAGAAATGCATTCAAGAGCGCGGACACTTGTTTGAATACCTAATACCTATAAATAAGGTTTTTACTTTTTGTTTCTGTTGTTGTTTTTTTCTTTTTTAATTTATTTCCTACACAATTTATTACTCTAAACAAAATAAACAACAGTAACATCTAAGGTGTCTAAATTAGCCAATCTTTGCCATCCACCAAAATCCCGCTAAACGATATTTCAATCTAACAGCTAACACCAGTGCCGTATTTAAAAATAATTATCACATTCCTGAAGATGTAATAATGACATCAAAACGTCTAAATATAATTAAGTGTGGTACATGGTTGAATTCAGGGCTTAAAGGGCTATCAAAAAATAAAATAAAAAATGCAGGTCCGTATTTAAAAAATTAAAGTTGATAATAGTTCCACAAAAACGAAACGTTGTAACGAAATTCTAAAAACGTAAGAATATGGAGCGTAAAAAGTTGCCTTAACAATGTTGTGCTTGTTTTTCTTTAGCGGATGAAATAAGTCGAGCAATTTAAAAAAACAAAAACTCAAATTTTTTGTTTTTTGAAAAAATTTCAAAAACTAAAAAGATAGCTCAGATATTTGTTTGCGATATTGCTCAGTACGAAATTGCGCAACTTTGCCACAATTTGACCGATGCTGTATCTCTTATAGTTTCCGAGATCCCCATGATGAGGCTCGAATTTGGGACACTCTGTACAGGGTTAGTTGAAATAACCGGAACTGCTAATTTTCTTCAAAACTACCAAGGCTAAATCAATGAATTTTGGTACAAGTGGATAACCTAAAAAAGTGAATTGAAAATTGACAATTACGACGTTGCCAGATTTTTAGTTTTTTCTGTACCTAACTCAAGGAATGTTTTTTTTTTCAAATGTAATACTACTCTTTTTTTATTAAATTCGATTCCTCCCATCAACATTACCATTTCCTGATAGTATCAAATTTTTATCTCAATCGGTTCTATGGAAAAAAAAGTTAATTGATTACAACTCTAGCTCTAAAAAAATCCAATCTATTTCCATTTAAAAACGTTTCAAATAATGTGAAAAGGAAGGTTGGTAGACATAACGTACCTAATAGTATCGATAACGGTAATAACAACTAACAACTACTAACAATAACATAGCTAGTAAAAATTACTTACATATTAGCGGTTTAATAATCAAATTAATGTAGTGTATAGTAAAAATCTTGAATATTCTCGCAAGATGGGGGCAAAGTCACGTGACACTCTGTCAATATTGGTCTATTAAATTTTTATAAGTTGGCATGAATTACAGGACCGGACTTGAAAATTATACATGTGATACCTTCGGTTCTACCGCTTTAATATTGCCAAACAATAAGTAATAGGTACCCAATAATTTCTTTTGAAAGTTTTGTTTTATAAATATTATAATTTAAGGTAGGTAATAATAAGCATGAATTTCTATATGCATGGTTTAAAGATAAAGTGTCAAAATAGATTTAAAAAGTTTATAATATTATAAATACCCAAACCTTAAAAATACTAAACTAACTGAAACACAACTTAAAATAGGATTCTGTCACTCATATTTAGAACAGATTTTTTTTGTTTTATTTGTTCAGATTATACCTACAGTTCAACATAAACTAATTGAATTCAAGTTATTACATTCACTGTCAAGAAAATCCCCATATATGACTTGCGTAAAGTACGTAGACCCAAATATGGTTTTTATAGAATTTGTTGGCTATGGTACGGTTACATTTCTAAACTTGTATGTGGGCTAACATAAAGTTAAAAGTTTCAATATAGCCAGGGATTTAATTTTTCTGGTGGAAACCCTACTTGAGTTTTTGACTTACATAAGGTAGTACGTAGACCCAAAAGTGGTTTTTATGGAATTTGTTGGTTATGATACAATTACATTATTTCTAAACTTGTATGTGGGCTAACATAAAGTTAAAAGCTTCAATATAGCTAGGGATTTAATTTTTCTGTCAATGGAAACCCTAATTTAACAGTTTTTGACTTAACGTAAGGTACGAAGACCCAAATACGGTTTTTATAGAATTTGTTGGTTATGATACAGCTACATTCCTAAACTTGTATGTAGGCTAACATAAAGTTAAAAGCTTTAGTTTAGCCAGGGATTAAATTTTTCTGTCAGTGGAAACCCTACTTTAACAGTTTTTGACTTACGTAAGGTACGTAGACCCAAAAGTGGTTTTTATGGAATTTGTTTGTTAAAATGCAATTTATTGATACAGTTACATTTCTAAACTTGTATATAGGTTAACTTTATGTTAAAAACTTTATTTTATTGTCATACAAACAATAATAATAGTAATATCAAATAATAATTTCACTTATGTAAGGTACGTAGACACAGAAAATAGAATTATATATTTGTTTGCTATCCTATTACATACTAATATGGTTAGCTATTTTAACTATTATAGTAACATAATTTTACTTACTATTACCTACAATAATAATAATAATAATAATAATAACAATAATAAAAATAATTCCTTCAAAATCAAATAGCTGTTTTTTAAAGGTTAATAATATGGAAAGCTGTTTTGGCATTTGGTAGAACTAGGCGATACCCGGTTTTATCAACCTACCCGGTTTTGTCCAACTCTCCCCTACCTACCTAAGTCAGGGAAATACTTAATTTCTACTTATTTTTCTTGAAACAGAAAAGGATATCTAGATAATGTAAAATGCAAAAATTATACATTAGAAACCTAACCTTAACGAACAAACATTTTAAGAACAAAAATTTTACAAACTAACTTTTCGACAAAAACGGCGTTCAGATTAAATAAAACTTATTACTTATCGATGAAATCAACTAACGAGCAAGGCACACATTAATAATTATGATCCCTAATGAAAAAGAATTAAAAAATTTTAACCTGTATCTAAATTTTTGGTCAAATGAATAATAATTGTAGGTACTTACAATTAAATGTAACAAAAACGCAGTTTATAACTCGGTGTTTGGGCTCATTACGGTCCGCTACAAATCTAGGGATATTATTATGTCCCAATATCAGCTGATCGATGACAAATAACCGCTGTCATCTGTTTTAAAACGAGACTATTCGTGATATTTAGTATACTATCGTTGCTAACGTAGGCAACGGTACTATAATATGTAAGTAATTTTTACTAGCTATGTTCTGGTTAGTAGTTGTTTGTTGTAATTATCGTTATCGATACTATTAGGTACATTATAACTACCAACCTTTCTTTTCACATTATTTGAAACGTTTTTAAATGGAAACACTTAAATTGGATTTTTTTAGAGTTAGAGTTGTAACTAATTAACGTTTTTCCCATAGAACTATTTGAGATAAAAATTTGATACTATCAGGAAATGGCAATGTTAATGGGAGGAATCGAATTCAATAAAAAAAGAGTAGTGTTACATTTGAAAAAAAAAACATTCCTTGAGTTACAGAAAAAACTTAAAATCTGGCAACGTCGCAATTGTCAATTTTCAATTTAATTTTTTAAGTTATCCATCTGTACCAAAATTTATTGATTTAGCCCTGGTAGTTTTGAAGAAAATTAGCCGTTCCGGTTATTTTAACTAAACTAACCCTGTATGTATAGTTATAGGTAATAATTTAAATTGTCAAAATATAAATGTTGTAATTATGGTGAAAAATTGGAATTAGTAAACAGTTTAGAGGTGGGTTGCTAAATAGCAGCCTGCTTTTTTTTAACTGCTATTTGATTCGGTATAATGCTAAATGCTACGAGCTTTAAAATTAGCTGCTAATTTTTAGCAGCTAATATTTACTTTTGACTGTGAACTGGCGCTGATAGAGCGAAATGAGCGGTTGTCAGGTTAGGTAGTTTTGGTTATTTGCTATGCTATTTCGAACTGCAATTTCGATTTACTTACTGCAAAGTAGAGATGGGTTGCTAAATAGCAGCCTGTTTTTTTTTAAGTGCTATTTGATTCGGTATAAAGCGGTTGTCAGTAGTGCTGGGATAACTAGTTCACGGAAGGGGCGACCTTTTTTTTTTTTAGAAGTCTAAATACCTGGGCAGCACTCGCAGTGATTGTATTTTCGATACCTTCATTTCACGTGTCGTTTTACGAGACGAATAATGCTAAAATAGCAACTGCTATTAAAATAGCAGCTATTTCTAACTGTTATTTTTGTTTAGCAATAGCAGAAGCAGCTGCTAAACAAAAATAGCGGGTCGGACCCATCTCTAAAACAGTTTTAAATATTTAGGGATAATCATTGATTCAATATTAAAACTTTTTTATTATTTTGAATATATTAGATCGAAGATTGCCGGTAGGTTATTTTAAAAGAATCAGTTCTAATTTAAGTTTGTTTTCTAAAAAAAACTGTATCTAATACTATTATATTACCACATTTTCTTTATTGTTCTTCCATTTTATATTGTGCTAGTGAGGAAATATTTGATAAATTACAAATTTTACAAAATAAGGCAATTCGGATTATTTTAAATAGTGACAAATATACAAAAATTAATTTTATGTTGAAAAATTTAGATTGGTTGAATGTCAGAAATTTAATTTTTTATTTAGTATGTCATTGTATCTTTATACATAAAATTAAAAATAATTTATGGTCTGATTGTTTAAAAAAAGTTTGTTCTTTTAATTATGACCATCATAATTATAAAACAAGAATAAATCAAAATTTTTATATGGATATAGTATCTAAAACATTAGCTTGTAAATCTATTTTTTATAAAGGTTTGATAGAATATAATAATTAATATCATTAAAACTGTTTAAAAAAACTTTAAAATTACATTTAATTAAAATACAAAATGATACGTAATATTTGATACAATTTACAAAATGTTTAACTTTTCTGTCTGTCTTTGTTATAAGAAGGTTGCGTTTTAAAATTTAAAAATAAATCTATAAAAAATGCGTTAAAAAAATTTATTAAAAAATATTTAATTGTAGCTTTTTGCTAAATAAAATATGTTACTACTATTACTTCAGAATTTTTGCCTACAGATTTCGCTGACTCGATCGGTTACTACGGCTAGCAACCGTGTTCGAGCGCAGCATCTACGAGAGGCTCTACCGAAATGGTTTAACACAGTACATTTTTTTAAACTGGAGATATGGGATTCAGAATGTAATTTTTTTGTGTTTTGTGTTAACCTTTAATCCACTAAAAATTTTGCAAAACTCGGTAAGTACATGGTTTAGAGTCTTCAATTCTCGTTGAACTGCCACTCTAACCTAACCTAATCTAACTCGTTGCATCGTATTAAAAAAAAACTATGTTTTTTAATTTTTCGATAAAAATCAAAAATTGTTAATTTTCCTGTTTCCTGAACCTAAAATTCCATTTTTCGACAATTCCTTATCGAGCACCATAATATTTAATTCCACAACCGAAATTTCCTGTTTCAGTCTTTTATCTTTGAAACGACATTCAATTTTATTCGACACCATGTTAAAGGTCAAAATTTGAGAAAAACAATTTTTTTCTCAGAAATGGATATAGTAAACAAAAAGCTTTTAATAAAAGTTATTAAAAACGAAGAATGGAATAAAAAAAAAGTATTATACAGGGTGTTCTTTTAAAAATAAACAAGTATGAGATAACTTCCGGTGTAACCGGAAGTCGGAATAAATCGCTATTTGATTTGAAGAGAGCGTCTCGATAAACCCCATTATCCAAATTTGCAGGATTTAAATACCATTATTTTCTGAAATAGTTGGTTACCGTGAGACACCCTGTATGTTACCGAGAGCGCATTATCTCTTTAGCGGCATTGACAAACTTTATGAAAATTTTTGCAATACAGGCCATATTCTAAGAGAATAAGTCAATGCTACCAACTATTCTTATGCCTCCTGTAGGCAATAACAAATTAATTTAAACAATACACTGCGCATCAAATAAAACTGTTACAACTCTTGTAGGCTAAAAATTAGCTTTTTAAGCTTTGTAAATTGATCGTTTATGACGTTTGTATAACAATGAATTTTGTTGGTTATGGCCTTAAGATACAGTACTGTCAGCTATTCGAAAATTCCTTTAACCTTCTGAGTAAATAAATAAACTTCACTATAAAAAAGATAATTAAATCGGTTTAATTTTAAAAAAATTTATCTGCTAAGTAAAATTATACATTATTTTAAGTTAATAACTAGTCATAGCTCCATTATTATCTAACACTTTTTGTAACCTTATCGGCACAGAATTTATTAAATTTAATGCTAAATTTGGATCTTCGGACAGGTTTTCCCAAACATCCTCAATAAGAGTCCACGTGCTGTTGCCTATTTTGCGGAACGATATTTAATTTTTGATTTTTTTTTACCATAATTTCCCAAATATTTTCAATAGGATTAAGATCCGGACTCTTTGATTGCCAAGGAAGAACTTGAATATTCTGTTCATCAAAATAATTCCTCACACAGTCAGATCTGCACACAGTTAGCAGTGTGAACTGAACAATTATCTTGTTGAAAAATAAAATTGTTGTTCGGAAAAACCTCCCTGACTGAAGGCAACATTACATTATCTAAAATATCTATATATTTCCTCGCATTCAATCTTCCGTCAATGTCCCAACATACTCCTAATCCCCCTCTGTACATTCAAGCCCAAACGTTCACTGAAAATCTTCCCGATTTATCGCTTGGAGAAATATACTTTTCTTCGTATCTGGACCGAGGCGGTCTATATACTCGCATATGACCTTCATGATACGATTGAAACACTTCTACGTCAGAGAATATAACTCTCCCCCAAAAATTTACTACATCATTTAATAGGTAATTAAGAGCAAAAATAATTCTACCTTGTTTTTTTTCTTGGGAAAGTTTATATTTTTTGCCGCTGCACAATTTTTTAATTCCGTTTTTCGAATCCTTCTTAACGCAGTTGTGACAGAAGCGGGGAAATTTGTTTCAACTTTAGCTTTTCTTGCACAATCAAAAGGATGGTCTCTTACAAAATTAACTTAATTTGCATCTTGCTGTTCGTTAGTTATACACGATCTTCCTGTCCCTCTTCTTCTTTCAACAGTTTGTTCATTATCCCATGTTTCTTTTAAATTCTGGATAGTAGTTTTGCTTCTATTATATTCTTCGGCCAGTATTCTTACAGACCAACCAGCCTCTATTTTGGAAATTATTTGCAACTTTTCGAAATTACTCAACTGCTTTGGCATCGCTATAACGTAAAATGGAAATTTTTGACATAATATCCTATTACTTGTCATAGTGACAGGTGTATTAGGTGTCATTCTTATGCAAAGCATGATTGATATAGTCGGCTTCCACTTAACTAGGCGCACGTGACCTTCTGAATCAAATCAGTTGAATCAGAGGTTCAAAAATGTTTCAAAATATAAAAACCAATATGGCGGCATATGAACAGCTGATTTTCCATAAAATTGAATATTAATAGGTTAACAATTAATTTGAAACTATCAGTCATAATAAAAATGACATAATAAACAGTGACGGGTCTCGTTCCAAAATTAATTTCCCAGGGGTGCGTTCGCGTTTTTGCACACGGTTGACAATATAGTTTTATAATTCAAAAATTTAATAACTAAATTGATGGAAAATTAGATAAGCAATATACCTACAGTAAAACCTCTGACTAGCGACCACCCTTGGGAATCAAATGTTGGTCCGTAAATAGGGGTGATTGTTTAATAAATAAAAATTAGAACATCAGAATTTGTCTGCATTTTACATTGTATATTATAATTTTGAATATTTTTATATAATATATTTATAATATTTTTTTCGTTTTACTGATTTCACTGAGTCGTCTTGCCATGATTTAGACCCACTTTCATTCGAAAATACCCAAGTTTCATCTAAAAAAACTGCTTTTCTAAACTTTGATTCATAATTTTCAACATATTTTCAGAAACTTTACTCGTTCGCTTGCAATTCTTGGTAGTTCGCACAAATATATTCTGTTGCAGTCCTTTCTATAACGAAATCCTAAGCTTTTAATGAGCACTGACAATGACCTGAGAACTATTTCCAAAACACCTCGTTCCTTCAAAGCATCTTTCAGAGCTGAAAGCGTTATATCGACTTGTGATGCATATAAGTCGTATATAACATTCTTTATATCCATTTTTTACCTTCCTGTAAAGTTTCAATCTTTGTTTTCCTTGATCGTCGTTGCGTTTTCTTCATTGGTATATTTCTACTACTTTCAGAAACAATCCTCTGTATTGATCTTAAACTTAGTTTTAGTGGTTCCGATACTTTCCCTTTAATAGACTTGGGATTTAATAACTCGCCGGTTTCAGTAGCCTTTTCTTCTTCATTTTTAAAATAATCTATTAAATTGAGAACCATTTCTTTTGCCTGGGGATTCAGAAAACCTGCAAACCGATTTGTACTCGACATTTCATGTCACAATATTTTTAATAATGACACATTTGTCAAAACTACTACTAAACTGTGCTTCTCTCTCAGATACATAAATAACCAATAGGTTTATCGCGTTTATATTACGGATATCTTTATAATGCCGTTTTAACCTTGGTTTGAGCAAGACAACACTATATAAGTTTATCTATGATAAGTTCATAACGCGCCTAGTTAAGTGGAAGCCGACTATAGCGAATATTATAAAACCCGATTTACATTGATAGAATCAAAGTGTACCCGTTTTATATGACGCGCAGTGTACATGGATTTGTCAGAATCAAATACCTTACATACAACGATTGAAAAAGTTGCCTTTTGCCAAAAGAATAAGTCATTTTCAACATCTCTGCTAGCTTCACTGTGGCCTCTTCTAAGGATTTAGTTTAGTAGAACAAAAGTTAACTAGAGGTGGAAAAAATACCATGTAATTCCCATGTCCGGAGTTAAAAAAAAGTGCACGGTATACAAATTGTATTAAACGAGTGCAATTGCTCGAGCGCGATCGCCAGCCGCGGCAAGAGCTAATATATAAAAAAAATATTTTTATTGAATGCTACTAAATTATAAATAATTTTTCAATTCACATAATATATTTTTTTAAATGCTCAGTTTCTTAGAATACTTCATTTTAGCTCGAGTTCGACTTTTCATGCATTCTTTAATTTAAATGTGATTATTTTATTTACGTTGAAATGCAAATCGACATCTGTCGACCAAGTGGCTTACTAACAAAGGGTAATGCTTCTCAGTTCTGCTTTTTATTATTATGTGATTGAGGAATCTGGCGAAATGAGGAAATACGAAATTTGAATAAGTTAGGTATGTTTCATGTTATTTTTTATCCTGTATTGTTGAAACTATGATATATTTTATTTAAAAAAGAGATCATCAGAAGATTAGATTTGCACTAAATAATTAAAGGTATTGTACCTTAAACTTTTAGCTTTCGCAATTCACCAGAACATTCGGAGCAAGCGTGTACATTCCTCGGGAAAAAAATATTTAAAGACTTTTTTTATTAACTAAATAATATTACGGACCGAGGTGAAAAGTGTTTCATCACTGTCGATATTGAAATAGTTAACTGAAACGTAAAGTATGGAAGTTAACCTAATCTTGAAACAGGTATGAACTTTTTCACCGAGGTTTGTATAATATTTTAGTCATATTTACAACCATTTTTTGTGACAAGCCTTACGTTTTGACAACCATATATAATATGTATTGAATGATAGAAGCGTTTTGGCCTTGCATTGTCTTTATTTGTTTTAAATCACAACGTTTCAACTAGTATGTATCTCCAGTCGTTTTCAATATTTACCGGACAGACACAAAGCCTACGGCTAAGATTTTTTTAAATTTAACTCAGCGCAGCAAACCGGTTAAATGCTGCTCTATACTTCTCACATGACTATTTATATAAAGTTGTTCGCGAAGCGTTACTTTCACAAATTAGCTCAGCAACGATTTTTACTTTGATATACTAATTCAAAAGTAATAGGAAAAGGCCTAATAACTTCAACAAATACCAAAACAATATTTAAAATCTTACCCATATGTTATTTTCGAGAAAAAGAAATAAATTCTTTCACAAATTCGTATCTACTGAATCATATTTTTAATTTTTTTTAATTTGTATGTACGAAATTCATCTTAAAAGTACCTATTAAGGAAATAAATTATTATAATCCTTGTTATAAAAGGATTAAAATAACAATTGACCTCAAAACAATCAATATTTATTTATCTTATCTTTATTATTAATATCTAATAAATATTTGTTTTCATATTATTTAGAACAACTCGGTTTTTTAAAATGAAATAACCTGTATTTATTAGTCTCGTCCTATAGATATTTTAATTCCTTTTTGTTTTTGCTAAGTCGTCCCTATCCCTAAATTCACTAGTTTTGGAAATATTTCGATATTTAGTTAAATTTACGTAAAGAACAGTGATTTTTATTTTTCTAGTTAGCCATGACCAAACTAATGTATTTAAAATATTTAATATCCAATTAAAATATATGTTTACCGAGAATTTATTGATTTATAACTTAAAATAATCGAAAAAACAATACATCTTACCAATAAATTACAAAGAAGAAGAAAATATTACCATCACCTACAACACTTCTTTCTATAGCATGAACCAACAAACAGGATATCTTAAGAAAGTTTTGGAAATTTTTAAACCGGTTCAAAAAATACAAAAATATTACATCGTGTCAAGAGCAAACTACTTTTATTTTTAATTTTAGAGCAAAATGATAAAAACATATATATTTCAATTTCTACTGACATCTTTAACATTTTATTATTATTATTAGCCAAACTTTCTGTTCTATCTGGATATTATTCATAATAATGTCGTTACAAACAATGTAGTTTTCTATGCTCCAACAATAAAAATAATATCAATCATTTCAGTATTTAAAAAATATTTTTTTAAAGTTAAAACGAATGGCTGGAACCTATTTTATGTCTAATTTGACATTAAAAATGTCATTTACATTTGTTGTGATTTTGCTGGTCATGAGTAACTAAAATAATAAATATTGCAGTTTTTTACGAAAATTTAAATAAAAAGAGGAATATTGGCAAAACATGTGAATTTAGGTCTAGGGATGACTTAACAAAATAAAAGAGAATTAATGTATCTATCTGTTAAAGAGTGTCTCATTTGAAAACAACCTAGTTATTGTATGTGAAAATTTTCTACATTTCAGTGTCAACAGAATTCACTGTGTAAATTTAAAACTATTTTTCTATCCCTATACTTAAAGATTTATAGGAAATTTGGATTTTTGATTTTATTATTGAGAAATACAGAAAATTTTAAACTATCATGTTTTTTCCAAAATTTAAAAATTTTCCAATTTGTTCGGCAACGTTGGAAAAAAATTAAAAACCAAATACATATGGGGTCATTTGAATAAGTTTAGGGGTAAACCAAAAATGCTAAAATATATAGGGTGTTACGCTTAAAAATATGTATATTTTTTATTTGCTGCTTTTCTGGACTACCCCGTACATTTAGAAATAATTTTAAAATATATATTTAATTAAACCTAATAATTTTTTTTTTTATTTTTCGATAACTCTAATAGTAGAGCCGTTGTATTACTTTGTCACACAAATGGGCCATCCTGTATAACAGTGGTGAAATGTATTTTTTCTAATTTACTTAAGTTGTTCATTTCTAATGCCACAATGGTAAGGGGACAGCGGTATTATTAATTTTTTTTATAAAATAATCAGTATTAATTATTATTGAAAGTGATTTTGGTTGTGAATAAGTTTACGTAAGAAAACGTTCAAACAATAATTTTGATACGTAGGTACTTCATTGTAGCTGCAGTGACACAACATATTATAACGTAAGTTATGGCAAATAAAAATACTATTTTCATCTAAGGAAAGCAAATAAAAACGCCTACAAGAACGTAATACAGAGTTATTGCACAACGGTGTTTATTTCACAGATTTGTAGTGGTGACCATAACCAAGAAACATATTTATTTTTATTAATATTATTCTTAGACGAAACTAAGATATTGTAAATTTTCATCATAAACGAGTTACCTACTCTACCTACTAACTCATCCTGTTCTACTAGTCAAAAACTTTTTAAAAATTTTACTATATTTTTTTTGGTACAGTGTCCTGGGTGTCCTAACAGACATGGTCAAAAAGTGGACATTAGGTAGATTGAGTCGAAACAAGGTTAAAACGTTATATAAAATGTTGTCCTTGGTCTCTGCAAGGTAATTGTTACATAATAAAATAATAATAATGTCTTTGGGAAAGAAAGAAAACACTAAAAGTCTTTAGGGGTCTCTACATGTTTCGAACGTATTAAGGTTCATCATCAGGAGACAGAAAATTTATTTAATGCTGATGGGTTTAGCAGAAGAGAAAATGGTGTAGAACCTTAATGGAGCTTTTATGGAATTAAAAAATTGATGTGTAGAAGTGACATAATATATGTAGAAAATTGAGAAAAGTTACAACATACTGAGTATGTAAAAAAGTCAGTAAAGGAGGTATAAACCAACCAAATAAACTGGGGAAGAAGAAAAGAACCCTTCTAAAAAGAAGGTGTAGAGGGTTATTTAAAAAAATTTATAAAACTTTTTAAGTACGTCTATAAAACATTATAGAGGTACAATTAGTCATTTGTGTAAGTAATATGAAGATATCACAACAATCTGTAAAAATAAAAATTTAAATTAAAATCAAAGATTGAAGAAGCAAAAAAATTTTTAAACATTTTTTGAATAAAAAGTAAGTACTTTTTACAAAAATCCTGTCTAACAGGTTTTTTGTGGGGTACTGAGGTTTAAAGCCCAGTAACCCCGCAAGCGGTTAATTTGAATATAATGAAATTAATTAACAAATCAAACATTTTTAAAAAGATAAAGGTTAAATTGTTGCTCACGTCCTCATGTTAAGAGAAAAGTGAATGAGAGATGAATTGATTGACAGCTATAAAGACAGATAGTATGACGGTAAAATTTAAATTAAGTAAATGAAAGAAAATAAACAATTAAATTTAAAAACTAAGAAGTGAAAAAAAAATTATGTGGGAGAAAAATAAAATTTAGGTGGTTAAAGAATAGGTGTGGTGACATCTATTGACAAAATTTATTTAGGCTCTATGGATGTCAATATTTTTTTAAGGAGATTGTACTTATTCGCTTTGCATGCTATACATAAAGCTTTTTTCTAAATGAGTACTTCTATGAAAAGGTGGTGATATGAGACGTCCAAAACGAGCGGTAATATTATGTACACTGGAATGAAATATAATTTTTTTACACAAATGGGCGGGAGTTTTAGAAGAAATAATTTTTTGTTAAAAACAAACTGAGCGGATCCTCCTCCATATAAGTAAATCGATTTATTTCAAATACGGAGTATTAAATTGTATCTTATAAATGCTGACATTTTAAAGAAAATCGATTGAGTTTATCAAAATATCCAAATTTCGTAATTATATCATTGATGGTTTCGAAAATATTTTCAAAAAAACTATTATCGGACTGCCTCCTTCAGAAAGTTGTAAAAAAATTGTATATAAAGTTCTAATCTTGTTTCGTCCTAATCTACCTAATGTCTGATTATTGACCCTAACTTTTGGGATACCACGTAGATACCTTATATAACTTAGGAAAGGTACTACCTTCTATAGGTATAAAGTTATAATCTTGTTTCGTCCCAATCTACCTAATGCCTGATTTGTGTCCCTACCTTTTGGCACACCATGTAGGTCCCTTATATAACTTGGGAAAGGTACCACCTTTTAGTATAACTTAGGCATAATTTCGTTATTGGTTTGTTTTAATTAAATATATTAAATTTATTTTACCGCCAATTCTAATTAATATCTCAAAAAATATTCCTAAATAGAAAAGTTTTAGAAATTTAAAAAAATCGTAATTTTTATTATTAGATAGAATAAACATTGTTTGTAATAGAAAACAGCTGTTTCTTTATCAGTTATCAAAATCCAATGTTGTTTTGGCACATATTACTGCTTTAAGCTACGTTTACACTTAGCAAGTTTACTGTCGTCACCAACCTTGCTTGTTTTTTTTTGTGTTAATAAAAATATTTGCAAGTTTACTTGCGCAGTAGTAAAACGAAAATAGCTCGAAGTGCTGTACTATCGGCATCGGCTGCTGTTAAAGTTGTTCTAACTACAATGTTGTGGGCAAGGAATTTCGGGCCCTTATACGTCTTTGAAGATAAAGGTCACAATGTTACCGTAAATCAAGAAAGATACATACAACATTGACTTATTTGTTAGAGGCCTAAAATGCTTCTGCAAAGCTAGAAACTTGCCTTATCGAAGACAGTGGTTAAAGCAAAACGGTGCAACAAGTCATACCACACACTCTTGCAATGTTAAGACAATTCCGATGAAGGGATAACATTCAGAAAAACTGACTTCGTTTATCCACTACATATAGCTCCGATTTTCAAGGGAAATGCTCCAAAAACAGTTCCGAAATTAGAAACAGCAATAAAACAAATTTTCCAAAATTTACGCCAGCCTCTATTCAGATACATAATATACCAAAATGGAACTGGGCTGGTCACGTCGCAAGAATGTCAATGGACAAAGTACACGAAAGCAGAGGACGACCGCCAACTCGATGGACGGACGACTTGAGGAGGATATTTCCAATCTGGATCCAAGAAGCCCAAGACCGAACAAAATGGTCTAGGTTAAGAGAGGCTTATGTTCAACAGTGGACGAAACAAGCTGCTAGATGATGATGATGATAATGATGATGATGATGATACTATCTTCAGCAACTCTTGGAATTATGCTTACAATAAGATGATGGTCGTGTGGAGCCTATCATACCGTGCGAGCAAAAATTATTTGCATCAAAGAGGGCCTTGCATCTAAGAACGTAATGCTTAGCCGTAGAGCTTATTATCTGTTGGGTATCAGTAACTACCTGAATTAACAATCAATCAGTTATTCCGTCATCTTTGTTTGACAGTCGTTACAAGTATTTTGATTCATTGCTAATTTTTCCAATTTCTTGAACAATTCACACAATGGGCTTTACGGAACAGCACAAAACATTCATGGTTGAAGCGTATTTTCGAAACGGGGTTAGAGAAAATGGTGAGTGGCAATACAATCCGGGTTTGTGCATGGACGATTTTTACGAAAATTTTCCTAACGTTGCTTTTATTGCGGGGGATTTTTATCATTGCCTGAAAAGAATCGTGGCTGTGTTTCGGGAAACAGGTTTTATACAACACAAAAAAGGAGCTGGAAGACCATCTGTAAGAACAGAATAACTTGTTGCAAACTTTCGAGAAATAATGCAAAATACGCCAACAAATTGTATAATAAGACGCCTGTCCTAAGAAGTGGGAAGATCTTATGGACCGTGCAGAACTATTCTTAAGAAGCAGCTTAATTTATTTCCTTATAAAGTGCAAGTATTCGAAGAAATACAAGCCGCAGATTTTAAAAGACGCAGGAATTACTCACAATGGTTTACCCAAAATTTATTGGAAAGAAATAATTTATTAGACCTGACTTTTTTTCGGATGAAGCCTGGTTCCACCTCTCCGGTTATGTAAATTCTCAGAATACACGCATGTGGAGTAGTGAAATTCCCCATTTTTTTTGTCATTGCACCCTCAAAAAATTGGTGTCTGGTTAGCTGTTTCTCGAAGAAGAATTGTTGGTCCTATTTTTTTTTCATGGCACAGTTACAGCACAGCGGTATAGAGACAATATTTTGAATCCATTTGTGGAGCAATTACTTGACGACGAACTACGTTTTGGATATTTTCAACAGGACGGTGCAACCGCCCATAGAGCCGCCGAAACTATTAACTACTTACGCAATTTTTTCGACGACAGATTGATCAGTTTTCGATCAGACATTGAATTCCCACCTAGATCACCTTGTTTAACGGTTATGGATTACTTCGTTTTTCCTCAATTAAAGAACACTATTTTTAAAACACCAGTTGCAAAGTTAGAACGATTACAAGAAAGGATTATCCAAGAATGTGGTAACACTTCTCCAGAGATGCTGCAACACTTTCGGAAATATGAAGAGACGTGTGAATTTATGCTTGGAGCATGGCGGTGGCCAATTTCAGCAATTTATGTAATTATTTTTCTTTTTCTTTCTGTATATTCTTACTTTGTTAATTTTGTAAACAACAAAAATAAATTTGTATTTGTCTACTTATTTTATTACTCATTAATTTGGCATATCATTTCATAATATGAATTTGACAAAATTTTAACCTAGATTTAGTTAGATTCTTCGTCCCTATATCATTGTGATCTAAACCAAGCCCTACGTTTTTTAATCCAAGCCCTCTTTGATGCAAATAATTTTTGCTCGCACGGTACATTATTACCTTTGTATATAATGTATATAAAATTCTGGTTTGATATTAAATTAATTTTTGCGTTTCGGTATACTTTATTGTCATACTATACTTTCCGTCAGTAAATTCACCAAGTGTACACGTACCTGTTAATAATTTAAAAAAATGCAAGACGCCTAGAGATATACTATCAAGATTTACAACGGTGCGTTATTATCATATAATGCGGAAGATAATTATAATTATTATCTCACAAAATACCGTTAAATTACGTTTTATCAAAATTTTGAATCATCTTGGCTCAACTAACCATAATTTGAGATAACTGGAAGACAATTATTTGTAAGTTTAAAGGTTACTCGACAATAAAATCATAATACTGTTCAAATAATAATGGGACAAAATATAATAACTTTTCCATTTTAGGCCCTGCACGGGCCGGAATTTTACGGCCCAACCCGACCCGGCCCGGCAAGCAAGATATTGATGCAGCCGGAAAAAATTATTAACTAAGAACAAAAAAAGCCCGGCGGACCCAAAAAGCCCGGTCGACCCGAACCTTTATTGATTAAGTGGCCCGACCCGACCCGGTTCAAAGAAAATTATTTTAGAAAATGAAACTTTTCCTAAGCTACTTATAAAATCATAACAATTGTGAAGGGACATATTACCTAAAAATTGATAACGTAAATGTTAATTAAATGTAAATACGAATTTTAAAACCAAATTTGTACTTTGAACCTATTTTTCTATTAAAATTAAATGCCGATTTTAAATGCCGATTTATTTATAGCAAGTTATAAAAAAATTCAAGAATTAACAAATAACATGTTTACTAAATAACAACGCCACATCCAGTGGCCTGCTCGTTCTCCCGATCTTGAGCCTTAGACTTTTTTTCTGGGTCATTCAAAAATTAAGTCTACTGGAAAACATATAAAAATACTGATAAAGTTCAAGCTGAAATTCAAGCCGACACTAAAAGAATATCTCCAAGAATGGTAGCGAATGTAATGGATAAAATTGTATACCTACCGTTGCTAACTATGTTTAGAAAGAAAAGGTTGCCTTTTTGAAAAATATATTAAATAAATTTGATTGTTAGAAACACTGTTATTTAGTAAATATATTGTTTTAATCGAAAAAAAAAGTTTAAAGTATAAGATTGGTTTGAAAACACGTAAATTCAATGAAAATGTATTATTTTCCAGAGCCAAATAAAAATAAGTTATGAAGAAGTAGTAGTCCATACTCAAAGTGGAGTTAAATATGTATAGAAAAATGAAAAGCATAAAGTCTTTCTCTACAAGTTTATTAGAAAACTAGGCAAACCTAGATTAATTCATAATAATTCAACACACACAACTTCATTTTTCTGCCCAAGACAGGGCCTTTGCACTAGCCCTTGACTTTCCAGTATGCTGAAGTCTTGTCGGTCTTCTGATTTTTCATTTTTTACACCTCGTGTACACCATTGAAAGCTCCATTACGGCTCAATCCCACTTATTATTTTCTCTATTGCTAACAACCTCAGCATTGTAATATTTACTCTGTTTTCCTGATGATGAGTGTTTCTACACTCGAAACATGTTGAATTATTATGAATTACTCTAGGTTCGCCTAGTTTTCTAATAAACTTGTGGAGAAAGACTTTGTGCTTTTCTTGTTTCTAAAAATAAGTTATTTGTAGTTGGCTTTGAAAACTGAAAATTTATATAATATAAATTTGCACTTCTTTCTACTAATGCTAAGTTTCTAAGTCCGAAACGTGTTATTAATAGTAGGTGTGATACATCGTTGAATTTAAAAATAATAAAATAAAATTCTCTGAATATTTAAAAAAAAATTGATGATGGTTGTAAAAAGGCGAAACGTCTGATTAAAAATCTAATTAAACCAGCTTGTAGAGAAGAAAAATGGACATGTAGTAAACTTTATCTTGAAATGGCTCTTCAGACAGAGTCAGAAAAAGTACAAACCAAATCGCGAACATTTGGTTTTGCCCAAATATCTTCGGAAGGATTCGGAGTTTTCTAAATTGGCAAGCACTATTGCAGAATTACGTAGGGCGTAATTTTTAAATTTAACCATCTCTGGGTCTTCAATGGTTTACTTAAACGAGATCCCTGTAGAGCGCATTCTTATCCGTATCCGTACATGCATTTTGCATGACGTAAATTAACACTTTAACCTAATTTCTGCCAGAAAATAATAACTTTGTCTCTGAATAAGGAGTAAATCACGACATATTATTTTCAAGGCTTACTTTGACAACGATATTCTTTTATTTTACCCTATGTGACCATGGCCTTATTTCCACTATTCCACTATATCCATTTTCATCCAAATAGCATAACATTAATAATTAGTGTGGTTATGGAAATAAGATCTTGTTTAAAAATCCAGGTACCGAAATAGCTTAAAAAATTATGGTACCTAATCTACCATACCAAACCGAACAGGGTCCTTAGGGTTTGTTCTAATAAACCTTCTTAAATAAAAACATAATATCTTACCTTGCAGACAATTAAATATGTCCCATATTATTTCCAAATACTTGGTAGGTTTGGTTTGACTAAAATCGTAAAATGATGACACTACTTCGAAGATATAGGAAAATCCCATTATTATGGATAATTTGGTAACTAACAGAAATCTAAAATATTAATATGGTTAGTTAGCTCCAAAAAAAAGTCAATATACCCAATAGCGTATTGTAGAACTGGCAGTTGAAACCCCTAAGAAAGATTTCATACCCATGATCAATGACTGCTATTTATTTTGGAAAAAAAATCTAATAAAACATGTTTATACAGCATAATAAAATTAGGAAGAAAGCTATATTATCATAACTTAAATTCCAACGTTGACTTAAAGTTATTAAACAAAAACAACATTTTCTAAAATTTGGAAACGTAATGTCATGCAATTTTCAAAATTTTTCAAAAAAAGGTAAATTAGGCACAATATGGGTTAAAAGTAATGACTCCCAATAGTCTATTTACACAATTTAAGTTAGCTTGAATCAACAAATATTTTACAGTATCCAATAATGAATGATGAATGATTGAAATGGTAATTTATCCAAATTGCAGTAAAGTAAATAAAATATTATACAGGGTTGACCAGAAGTCCGGAATAAAATTAATATAGCAACATGTAACTTTTGGGGAAAACGCTCGTCAATTTAGTTTTATATATGCTTACAAGTTGACGTTATTCGTTTGTTTTTTATAGACATTTGTCAAAGATTTGACGACATCGATCTTTTTTTTTTAAATGAAAATATACAGCTTGTTAAACATTATTTGAAAGCTAATATCTCGTACAGTATGGTCGTAAATTCTGGCGCGATTCTGTCAAGCTATTTTAAAATGGCGACTGTTAAAAGTTTTAGTATTGAAAATACTACTGGGTGCTTATATACGGGTATATTTCATGAAAAATTAACGCGACATGCACATAAATAATACGGCGGTGAAGTCCAAACAAACATCCGAGCAGCACAGGATCGATGACATCATCTGCTGAGTATTAATATTGTTTTGTTTTGGGTTTCGGCATTTATTATTATATTTGTTGATATTAAGATAATATGGCCGAGAGAGAGAACAGTAGAAGCCTGAGAACAGTTAGTAGATAGTTATTAATGATACTAGTTCGATGAACACTATAATGAAACGTGTGCAACGTTAAACCACGAGGCGTCAGCCGAGTGGTTTAATGGCACCAGTTTCATTAACAAAGTTCATATCGAACGTGTATCATTCAAAATTTAATCTACGACAGTGCAAATAGATTTTATTCGTCTAAATTTCATTGATATCAGATAACGTTTTCGTAATTTTGAAAATTTTCAGGTGTCCATATTAGTCGATATCATGGTAACCGCATTTTTAATTGTTTCAATTTCGATAAAATTGGAAAAAAATAAACAGTGAATGTCGCTGAAACAAAGCAAAATAGCGCGGCGGTCTTGGCGTATTACACAGAAAGTCGGGGGAGAATGGATATACCAATCCAAAACATTTCATAGCCGACTTAAGATTTAGACATTTCATGAACAAAGAGTACAAGGACCAGCAGGTAAATGGCTGTGTATAGCTAAAGAATTAATTTTGTCGCTATTTTTGAAAAGGTGGTTTTGAGCTCTCTTCAATAATATGTACTAATATACAGATTATCCTATATTTTTTATTTTAACAAAACAGTGAAATTTACACATTTTTAAGTATAATTTACACATTTCTAAGTATAATAATTTAATTATTATTTGAAACTAAATCGGAACATCCATGCCGTCATAATAACGCATGATAGCGGCACGTTACATACTCACAGAAAGGAGTAATCTGTGCTGTGACATAATGGTTTCCTTCTCGCCACTGTATGTGGTAGGTATTTTCAATACGCCTATGATACTTGCGTAAGATGCAAGATCTGTGAATTTTTAAAAAATCTCTATTTAAATAAGCAGAAATGATAAATCATTGATGAAATCATTGATGTTTTTTTTTACCTTTCAAGGTAAGAAATCTTCATTGTTTCACGTTCTGACATTATGTGACATTATGAACTTGTAAAATTAATTTAGGTATTTCCGAAGTATTATTTTACAATTTTTTAAACAAAACTGGTTTTGTCGGAAAGACAGCGTATCGAAGTCTTGATATTGTTAGGATATGGAGATAAAATAAGAAGTCAAAATAAAGTGTGCACTTTATTTAATGCTAAATATCCGGATAATCAAATTTCACAGAGCCCTATTAGTAAAATATTCCACAAATTTGATGAACATGGCACAGTAAAGGACTTGCCTAGGAATGGATGGCCACGTGTTTTAGGCGACGATAAAAAATTAGATATTGCATTATCTCTGCAGGATAATCCGCGTGTTTCAACAGTATCATTGGCTCAAAATCATGATACATCTAGAGGTACTATTGGAAGATTTTTGAAAGCAGAAAAATACGATCATTATAAAGTATATTTTGTCAAAGAGCTTTTATAAGATTACTATGACAGGCGTTTGCAATTTTGCGAAGAAATGATGAGACGGTGTGACGAGAATAATAGGTTTCCACAGAACCTACTATTTTTGGATGAAGCTACTTTCTATTTAAAGGGGACATAATTATCGTTTTAAAAATGAAGATTTCTTACCTTGAAAGGTGAAAAAAACATCTTTGATTTATTATTTCCGCTAATTTAAATAGAGATTTTTTAAAAACTTTTAACAGTCGCCATTTTGAAATAGCTTGACACAATCGCGTCAAAATTTATAAGCATACTGTATGAGATAATAGCTTTCAAATGATGTATCACAAGCTGTATGTTACCTTAAAAAAAAAAGATCGATATCGTCATATCTTTGACAAATGTCTATAAAAAAAAACGAATAACGTGAGCATATCGCCTTCCCGGTGGAATATCGACCTAAGTGCAAATTCTAGAGTTTTGAGAAAATAACGTTTAAATATTTTTTTTATGCATTTTTTTATAATTGAACTATTATATTGAAAATAATACTTACATCTTAGGCTGTTGAACCAATTCCAAAATTTTTGGAAAACCTATATTTTTTCCCCCTTTTTTTAATCTCCTCTTCCAGTTACGTCATTGTTCCCTTCAAATCTATTTTTAAGTAATAATTGTGACAACTTTCTTTCTTCAAATTTGAGTAAAAAAATATTGCTTTACAGTATTTTGGAATAAACGATGAAGTTTTAAGTAAATACAGTTTTCACACAAAATAAAGGACAATTAGGTCATTGCGAAAGACAAATATTTCGGAACAACAATGACGCAACAGACATTTACGACGTTGTTTTACTAAAGTCCAAACGATATCGAATCAACAAAGACCTACCTATCAATTACGTCGTTTTTCCGCCTGCGCCAATTAGAAAAACGCGGGAATGGAACATCGACGCAAACGTTTTTACGCGGCCACTTTTTGTACTACAATTATGACATTGTTTGACCGGAGAGATTGCTATTTTTTGATACTTATTACGAAATAACTAGTGTTGGAAAAAATCGACTTATTTTAATAATCGACAACCGAGTGTTCGAGTGATTTAAAAAACCAAATTATAATCGATTTTTCACTCAAATTCTAATATTTATATTGGCATTGGCGGTTCCTCGTTCATGTTGATATACGCAGCATTTGAATTGGGAATAACTGACTCGGTGTTGTTAATCGATTGATTTTTTGCGGATTATTAAATGTGGCGGAGATATTTGTGGATTATTTGGCATGGTTTCCAGTTCCCAGATCTTACAATTTAACACTTGACTACTTGACCTTGCATGAGATGTCACGATATTGCATAACTCATGATATTTATGAATACTGAATGCTCACCACTAAACATTAAGTTTTCAGTAGACGCAAACGATTTAAATCTAAATAAAATAATAAATCCTATTATCCTACGCAGGCAATCCGTAATGCAATATTTAAATCTAAATAATAAATCATAAATATTATCTTACACAGGTAACCCGTAATGCAGAATGCAGTATTTAATTTGAATTATATCGCCAATAACCGAAACCACTCGGTGTAGCCGCTCGCTAGGAAATGGCTCTGGCCGCAGTGAGTGATTGAGGTTTTTATTTTCCAACGCGTCTCCAAAGTTGCTTCGTCACTCATTTCGTCACTCGAATTATTTCCGAATATAATCGAATAATTCAAGTTATTGAAAAAACCGATTGATAGGTTATTTTTCACTCGAGTGATCCCATCACTAGAAATAACTTAAAAAATTTAAAATTTTGCACTTTGGTCGATGTTCCACCGGGAAAGCAATATATAAAATTAATTGACGTGTTGAAGTTACAGGTTAGGGTTTAGGGGAAATTGGTATAATACGGCATACTAGGATAAAATGGCACACTACCTGTATAATATATTACGCGCATTTCTTAAATCCCCCCATGCGATTTTCGACACTGGTGGGGAGCATACGACAATTGGAGATTAAAACGAAGAAGATGTCAGTGGATGTTTAGCGGTGGTAGGTGTTAGTTTGTTTTCGTGTATGTTTGAAATTGTTTGGAGATTAAGAGCAGTAACCCCTTTTACCACAATGAAAATTGCCGAACGTTTTGCTGGTCAAACGAAAAGAAAAAATAAAAATTGGTATTTAGAAAATAAATTCTACTTTAAATACCCCATCCAGAAAAGTAAATGACGATCGAAAATATTCCCAAAATTTTTTTTAGAAATTTTTTTTATTTTTAGTAATTTTGTAATATCTTAAACAATTCTTTATTGGTCAAGAGCAAAATGACTTTCCCCGGTGTAGAATGTTGTACCAAACAATTTTTCTTAAAGCGATTTTTCAATATCGGCCTTACTTTTTTCTCAAAAACGTTGGGCGAGTTAATCCACTTTACACGCTTAAATTCACTTTACGCGCCCAACGTTTTTGAGAAAAAAGTAAGGCCGATATTGAAAAATGGCTTTAAGAAAAATTGTTTGGTACAACATTCTACACCAGGGAAAGTCATTTTGCTTTTGACCAATAAAGAATTGTTTAAGATATTACAAAATTATTAAAAATAAAAAAAATGTCTAAAAAAAATTTTGGGAATATTTTCGATCGTCATTTACTTTTCTGGATGGGGTATTTAAAGTAGAATTTATTTTTTAAATACCAATTTTTATTTTTTATTTTCGTTTGACCAGCAAAACGTTCGGCAATTTTCATTGTGGTAAAAGGAGTTACTTCCTCTTAAGAGAACGTGCCTGAAACTCATAACTTACAACTTATTGAACAATTATTTATAACTTGACAGGTAAGTAGGGTACCTACTGAAGCATGTTTTTGTATTATTTGTATATTTTAAAAGTTATTTTATAAATATTTAATAACAAACCAAATTGACTTAGCCGTTCTGGATAAAATGGCACAGGGGTGATATGTTTAAAATGGTACTGCGCCGTTTTATCCAAGATTATAAAATAATATTATTTTGTGTTTTAGATAATGCGCGTTATTGCCTCAACTGCAACAATTACTGAATAAAATAAAACGAAAGAGCCAGGGACCAAATGCTTTAAACTCAACTTCAAATTTAATAGAGATGAAACAAAAAGCAGAAGGAAAAAAATTGAGAAGAAGGAAGATCTCAAAGAAAACGAAAAGCGAAAGTAGACCTTACAGATCAGTTCCCCAAATTTGATTCCGAAAACGAAGCCCTCTCATCAGCAGGATAATGATAAAGCATCTAATATGTTGTAATGAATATTTTTCATGTCTAAGCCTAAGGAAATTTAGATTTGCTGTCAAACTTGTAGAAAATGGAGCCACTGTGATGAGTGGGCAGGACTTTCACCAAAAACGAAAATGTTTATTTGTGAACTTTGCCAACCATAATTAACCCTATTTTACCCAACTAGTTGGATAAAACAGCACACCTTACGCCTGTGCATGAAGAACGTATATTCAAGGTTTTTGTTTCTGATACGCAGTATTTATATTGTTTTGCCCAAAGATAAAGCCAAAACAAATGTTATTTTTTCTTTGCAGTTTTGTACCTTTATATTTAAAATATATATTTTCAGTTTTGTAAAAAGTATGCCGTATTATACCATTTTCCCCTACTAATTTATTCCGGACTTCTGGGCATCCCTGTATAATATCCAATATAAAACAAATTTAATTTATATTAATTTATTTTATATACATGGTAAATCTAGTTGCGATTCTTTGCATATATAAGGACAATATAGGGGGACATTGTTTTGGGGGTTTTATAACAGAACGTTCAAGTCACAGAATATTATTGGCTGTGTGTTCTCTGGTTCAAGTGTTTTAGCAAATATAACCTTGAAGTTAAATGGGTAAACAGTTTCGTGTAAACACAGTAAGTAAAATAAGACCGGTTAAAAAAGCAATAAAACAGCTTCTGATGAAACATACTATTTCAAGTGTTGTGTGTTTTACGCTTATTAAAACAACATTTATGTACACAAGAACCTAATAATTAAGAACGTATATTGACTATTTATTTTTACTAATCCTGCATAATGAAAAGTGAAAGAATGGAAACGTTTTGGTTCTGTTGATGAAAGAAATTGCATAAATAGATACGGTATTTCTTAAATTTACCTTTCTTTGTATCCTATAAACTTTCTATTGCTTTGGTGCTGGTCCACATCATTCATTCTTCCTATTTCATTTTTGACCTTCATACAACACTGAATCGTTTTAAAAAGTAGGAAGAGATTTATAGTTTGAATTATAGTTACGGGAACTGTTCGAAATAAAATGTCAGCATAATTTCCATCGACTAAAAATATACAAAAATTTTAATAAATTGAAATACAGAGTGTCCGGTAAGTATATGGCATACTCTCGGGAGCGTATAGGGAAGGTCAAAATAACTCTACTTTGTCATATAAAAAAACTAAAGTGCCCCTTAATGAAGATAAAGGGCCCCAAAGAGGTACCCAGCCACTTAACGGCTCTAACTTTTGAACGGACACGTATAATTTAATGAAATTTTAGTAGATATCACATTTGAAGAAATAGGAAAAATAATTGATGAGCTTAATTCGAAGAAAGCAACGGGATTTGATAATATTTCCATCAAAATTATTAAAATTCTAAAATATAATATAATTCCTATATTACATCATTTAATCACAATTTCTTTTAAAACCGGATTATTTCCAGATAAATTAAAAATAGCAAAAGTATCACCAGTTTTTAAAAATGCAGAAAAATATTTTAGTAGTAAGTATCGCCCAATTTCTGTTTTACCCGCATTTTCAAAGATTTTTGAAAACATTTTAAATAATAGAATAGTAAATTCTTTAGAAGAAAAAAAATTACTCTCTCCATTTCAATATATGGTTTTCGTGAATTAAGAGATACAGAAGTTGCAGCTGCAGATATTATCAAAGATATTCAACAAAACGTTGATAGCAACCAAAGATGCTGCCTACTGTCCCTAGATTTATGTAAAGCATTTGACACAGTCAACATTTTACTTAAATGCCTATATAATATTGGAATGCGGGGAAATATTTATTTATTGTTAAAAAATTACTTAAATAATAGAAAGCAGTTTGTTCAAATTGAAAATAATAAAAGTTCACAAAAAAAACATAACTTGTGGTATTCCGCAAGGATCAACTTTAGGACCGACTTTTTTTTTAATCTACAATAATTCTGTAGCAAAATTAAATTTAAAAGGTAAAATAAAATTGTTTGCCGATGATACTACTATTGTATATTTGCATTAAGACTATGCTCAAATTCATAATAACATTAACCACGACCTGAATATATTATGTAAATGGCTTCAAACTAATAAATATTGAATATTTAAGAAGTTACATCTCACCAATAATTGGCATGTTGTTTAAAGCTAAAAATTATATAGGTATCATTAAAATATTTAAAAAATATATATTATTCTTTGGTTTATTCAAAATTACAGTATATGATTTCAATCTGAGTATCAGCGAATTTAACTACAACTATAAATTTATATGAACCAAATGGATATTTAAATTTAGAAAAGCTTTATAAATTAAAACTATGCATTCTAATACACTCTATTTTTATTAAAGAAAAACAATCGAATATAATATTTCTTTCGAGCAACATTATTCAAATCATTCAAAATCATCATATTCAAACACCAATGATAAAGAGTACTTTTGGCCAAAAACAAATAATATATAAAGGAAAAACAATTTATAAAAGTTTGCCGAAAAAAATTTAAAAAATATCAAAATTTTGGATTTTTAAAAAAACGCTAAAAAAATATTTTTTCTATTGACGTTTTATAATAACCTCTTTTCGATTGTGATTATGGTTTTTTAATAACCTCCTTTTAAGCGCAGCGTGCTTAAAAAACGTTTAAGCACGTTACCAGGAGCAACGTGCTTAAAAGTAACGCAGGTAATTATTTACAATTAAAACGTAACCACAGACTGGGTATAATTTAATATTTTTTGGCAAGTGTCAATGAAACATAGGTAATAAAATGTTAGTAAAATTAAGTTTTTTATTATAAAACCTCAGTAGAAAAAATATTGTATACAATTCGTTACGAAACAATGTCTTTTAGTCACTTTGACGTGTTTCACGTCGCGTGCCTAAAAGACACTCATTTCGCAACTTATTGTATAAATAGCTATTTTAAAACTGAACTAACTTTAACGTATTATATTAATATTTTTTTATAAATGGTTATTATATATATATATATTTATTTTTTTATTAATTTCGATGGAGTTATTAATAGTTACTATTCATATTTGGTGTTATATTCTCTCTAATAAACTTTTTTAAGTTGGTTGAAAATAAAGATATATATTGTTATTATTAAAAAGTATGTCAATAAAAAAGTAAAAGATAAATAAGAGAGTGGAATACTTTATTTTAGAATATTATGCAGCCGGAATAGCGCCAATCAGCGGAGCGGCGATTAAGTTGGACCCGGAATAGTTTGGACGACCTGTAATAGGTATCTGGAATAGGATCGATTTTGGAACAGGTACAGCTCACACCAGGTACGAGAAAAAGCTGTTCCGTAACATCCCTATCAATATGACACTGATATTTTTTAAACTTTTATAATTTAGCAACACCTAACGAGGAGAATTTAATATTTAAAAAATCGTATATCGCTTACTAGGATACTTACACCTATCTATTGCACATCTGTATATTCCCATATTGATCTGAATTGGTTCAGGTAAAATATCCACATATGAAAGGCCTAAAGGGATACTTGTAAGTAGTAAAGATAGCCCAAAACCATACAGGGAATACATAAGAAAGCGCTTTACGTTCTTCTTCTTGTGGGACTCGTTCCGAATTTTTCCTGATCTAGAAATTATGTTTACATTGTTTGTGAAATTTGTTTGAAACATTGCACTAAATTTTCAAAGCAAAGATATTAAACTTTCATATGTCTAAGAATTAAAAATATCACACGATAAAAAAATTTTAGTTTTTTTTTGCCGTGAAGCTCACCATGAAAATTGACTGCCTTTAGCCGTCTTTAATGTGTTTTTGTATGTAATTTTATTTTTATGATGCTTTTCATCTGTGTGTGTGTGTTTTAGTATATATTTTTTAAAATAAAAATAATGACAAACATGTTATAAAAAAAAAATAGTTGTGTTGTCATGGCCATTTTCTTGATTTATTTAAATTAAAAGAATATTGGTTGAACTAATAAAAGCAGAAAAAGAAATTTCATCAAATTTCGTTTTTGCTATTTTTTTTTATCTTAAAACTGTAGCTCATTGCTACCCAAGTTGAAAATGCAAAAATTTATTTTTTTCAGCTGGAATATGACTTTTGTTATATGACATGTCAGTCACCTTGCAGGTTTACTGAGTGAATCGACTCTAACCAACGAAATAAGAATACAAAGGAAGTAGGATTTTGCATAAACCGCCTAACAAACTGGCCGACGGGAGTCGGCCATTTTGAAACACCACAATATGACTCCATGTTTGTTTTGGTGTTTGACCGTGGTTGACAGGTCGAGCTGTGATTTCTGATTTCTTTGCTGTTTTTGAGTTATTTTGCATTTTAATTAGTTAACAACCATATTTAACGAATTCTAGTAAACTTATAATTACTTTTGTGTGACAGTGGAGTATACTTTTAGCGCTGGACAGCGATTAAAACATTTTAATTAGTTGGTATTCTGGGTTAATTAATAAGCTATAAATATGGTTAGTTGTGCTGCTCGTGGGTGCTCCCAAACGCTAAGAAGTAAAAAACTGGGCATTACATTTTATCGGTAAGCTTATGTTTACATATATAAACTTTTTTAATCTGTAGGGGAAAAAAATGTTATTTTAATTTAATGTCCAAATACACATAACCTCCGAACCTCGCATGTCATTCATGGGCGTTCGTCTTATAAAACCAGAAAAATATTATTTATTTATTAATCGACTGGGTTACCCCATTTCTACAGAAAAGCAAATTAAAAATACTTATTGGTTTTTAGTTTTCCAAATAATTACCTAAGAAAAAAGGCATGGTTGCAAATTGTAAACCGAAGTGATTGGGATCCTACACGAAATAGGGTTCTTTGCTTGTAGCATTTTCCTGAATATTGCTTTGACAGAACTTCAAGATTGAAAGTTAGATTGGTCCCAACTGCAGTAGTGCCTACTTTTGAAGTAGCCAGGTTAAAAAATGGAAGTTTGGAAACTATTGTATCGGGTCATTACAATATATTAGAAAATATGTAGGTAGGTAGGTACTTAAGAATATGAATATAAATAATTTTGCCTTCATCAGTATTTATTATCTGAAACAATTTGTTTTCTGCAATTTTTTTTAATGTATAATAACAGATGTTTTTTAGTTATTTAACCAGATATTTACATTAAGGACCCTTTCACCTCCGTTACCTTATTTAAATAAATAATTAAAAGAAATAGTTGTATTGTTTTATTACACCAACCTTAATGTATCTTATAGGTATATATGAATCTAAATATTTTTTCTATTTTTTTCGTCAAATAAAATTTTATTAATCATTTTGTTATTACCATTTTAATGATACGCCACAGGTGGACCGGAAACGCGCATGCGGTAAATGTTGCCGCCATCAGACCCCATCCCAGACAACTGTCAATCTACCATACCCTACTTCCTTTGTATTCTTATTTCGTTGACTCTAACACTATAGTCTATTACCAAAAATATAGGCAGTGACGTAGCTCTCATAACCATGGAAACGACCAAAATACTGTATGGTCATTGGCGGTTTGCATTAGTTTCCATGGTTTCGAATAATACGTCACTGCCTATAATATTGGGTTTTGAGTATAGTAAAGAATAATATTACTATTACTTTAGTCAGTTTTGGATTGATATTAGTATCTAACATCAACAGTAATAAATAGAATAATAATGATCGTTTGGAATCCTTATATTTGGAAAACCGGTAAAAGCGTTTACTGAAAATCTCAATTGTTTATAAGTTAAATGTTTTTTTAAGGTTTAAGACATTTTACTTAAAATACAGGGTGGGATTTTTTAACTGCCAGGGCAGACTATTTAAAATAAAAGGAAGCATCTTATTGATAATGTAGTTTGTTTACTTGATGCCGCATTCCAATGGTCACTTTCTTTTTGATTTAAAGAAGTAGTTCATGCTTAAAGAGTTGAAAGTATAGGAAAAAAAAAACTAAAAGTCTTCCTCCACAACATTTAATAGAATGCTAATACTGATGGTATTAACAGGAGAGAAAATGGTATAAAACCTTAATGGAGCTTTTATGGCATTGAAAAATGGAAATGTAGAAGTGACATAATATATAAAAAAGGTTGAGGAGAGTTAAAACATGCTGAGCATGTGACGAAAGTTAGTAAACGAAGTCTAAATAACCAAATAAAATGAGGCAGAAGAAAAAGGCCTTCTAAAGAGAAGGTGTCGAGAATTTTTTAAATTTTTTTGTAAAATTATTGATATGTCTGTAAGACAGTATAAAGATAAGAATTGTCGTTTCTAGAAGTCATAATCTGTAAAAATAAATCTTGAAATTAAAATCAAAATTTTAATACTGAGAATAAGGCAGCCTGGGGTAATCGATGAAGATACGGAATTAAACGTTTTAGTTGCTCTTCAAGAAAATCCTATTACTCCAGTTCGGCAACTGCGAGTATGCAGTTAGTGAAATCATGTCAAATGCGTCCTTATAAAATGTTAATGGTACAAGAGTTACTGGAAGATGATCCGGATCGCCGTCATTAGTTTTGTGAAGTGAAGATGAATGCACTTGATCAACATTTAGTAGATTTGGACTGGAGCCTTTTAACATATGAGTGTACTTTTGTACTAAATAGTGAAATGAACAAACGAAACTGTCGATATTGGTCCGCAGGTAAGCCTCACTGGATGCGAGAAACACCCAGCTTCGGCAAACACTTCATGTTTGGGCAGACGCAGTGGCGGATTTACAAATTTGCCGCTACTAGGCTATTCAGTTATTGCCGCCCCTACCAGTGACGGCTCGTGAGTTGTGAAACAGGTTTCGGGAAAGAAAAAGCTTGCTGCAGGCGAAATGCGCCGCGGGCGAAAATTTGTTAAGACCACGCCCAAATTTGGTCAATAATTTTTAGTAAACATTTTAAAAATTTATGATTACCTACTTATTTTATTGAAAATGAAATTTCTTTCTGCAAAGCCAGTAAAATTTCAACTACCTTTTTTTATCCCCATTAACAGACACGGCCAACAATAAAGTTTATTTAAAAAAATACTACCGTCAACCATGAATAAAGATTGTACCATTTATTTCTGTAAGATAAAAAAATAAAAAAAATTTGGGCCAAATTTGCCGCCCCCTAAAATCTGCCGCCCTAGGCTCCAGCTTACTCAGCCTACTGGTAAATCCAGCACTGGCGCAGACGGGCAGACATAATGGGCGACAGCGTCATTGGGCCAATATTCCTTGAAGGTAACTTATGTGGCCATACATATCTGGATTTTTTGCAAGAACAACTTATTACAGCTTTAAATGCTTTCTTTCATCTCCATGCAAAAGCAGATCCTCTCTATGATCAAATATGGTTACAGCAGGATGGTGCTCCGTCTCATTACGCCATAAATGTTCGACAATATTTAAGTGAAGTTTTTACAAACCGCTGGATAGGAAGAAGTGGTACCATTGGAGTTTGTAAAGAAAAAGATGGGAAACATTCCAAAGTTTTACAATAAAAAAAACTCACGTCAACACTTACCGAAATGCAAAAGTCAGTGAGTCACATTACCTTTTTTATGCCCTTTCCAACAAGCTCATCACAATACATACCTTTACATTTAAAAAAAAAATGAAGGCGAATTCTACCACCAAAAGAGGGTAAATTTCATGAGGACACGACAAAAGTATGTCAAACTAAAAATAAACGCATCCGTAGTTTCGTATTTTTTCAGCAAATATAGAGGTGTTCTAATACTGAATTTATAATTTAGAAGTTTAGAAACAAGAGATCAAATAATTAGGTATTAGATACGTTATTGGATTATCCGCGCAATTATTTTATCTGCCAGTCGTGCGACCGATGATAATGTTGTCGTTATTTCAATGACTATAATAGACAGGAGGATAATATGGTAGCAGGCAGATAACAGGTAGATGCCGCGGGTCGACGTTCAGTCCGAATCCCTACGACTGGCTGATTTGTTGTGACGTACATCTGCGCTTTGGCGAGTTTTTTTTAACGAGCATATTTTCTTAGTAAATAATCCAAAATTTTTAAAATTAAAACCGTCTAGACATATTTCTAAATTGCTTTTCTGCAAAATTCATTTTGATTATTAAGTTTAGTTATACTTACCCAAATGTGTAATAAATGTCAAAACATAATAATTTTAACCAGAGAAAAGTGCTAAACTCCGCATATAGCTGCAGGAATCCTAAAATAAATAAACATCAGTTATTTAAATAAACACATTATTTAAAAAGATGAAAAAAAGTTATTATGTTGCCAAGAGATATTAGACACTTTGTGCCAGCAACTCGTTTGCTTTCTGATTTAATTGCTGTTGTGCTTGGAATATTGATTTATTCCTTGAAAAATTGAATTGAAAAATGAAATGTAAAAACGTTAATTTCGCCTAATTAAAAATTTCGGGAGAGTTGCTCCACCGGTATAATAGACGTCCCGTTTTCTTACTTTGGACCTCAACTAAAATTTCATACGATGTTCCCTAGCCACCCTTCTTCGGTTATGCCAAACTACTCGTTATTTAAAGATACGTTTGTTTACATGAATACAATCCTTAATATAAGATTTAACATGATTAACGATAGATATTTTATATTTTTTGATTTTGACTGTGCAAACTATGGTCATGCAGTATTTGGATTCTTAGATTGAGGTTATGATGTGGTAACATCCAAATATTAAGTGCATGCGTGTAGGACTATGTGAGCCATCTATACCAAACGAAAGGATAGATGACCTGAGGCCTCTGTTCCAAAAATCAGTATGTATTTACGAGCGGAAAGTGGAAAAGAAACCTTAAAAAAAAACATTTTAGGTTAAGTTTCATATTTTGACTTCAAAAAAGTTCAATCGTTTTGCCATTTTCGCAAAATTTTGGTTTTAACTCTAATTTATTGGTGTTCTTTTATATAAGTATTTTTTTTTTTTTCTATAGAATAGTTGTGGTTTGTTTGTCTTATTTGCCTTTATTTTAATAAATTTGGTACAATTTTTTTTAAAACATAGCTTTAATTTATATCATTATTTAATATAATCTGCAATTTACTATTATTTTACAGCTGGGGCATCTGTCCTGTTAATGTAGAGCATTTCACCAGCATCGTAGGGAGAGATGGAGCAACCCTCCCGGAATTACTTTTCATAAAATCATTTTACCACTCCTTTGCCCTGCACTGTCCTCTCTATATCTACAGGGTGGTCCTTAAGTAGATCAAGAAAATCTAGGATATGATTCCTGGCATCAATTTAAGTTGAAAAGTTCATATGGACTTATGCCCTAAAATGCTTACCCTCTAAGATACAGGGTGTTAAAATATTTTCCATTTTCCTTTAAAACTACCATTTTTTTCAAAAACATAGTGGAGACAACTTTTGTTCCGCTTATATCAGTAATGCATAAAAATGCATCAGAGTTTAAAAAAAACAGTGGCGTATCACATATTTTCACAAAAAAAATATTGATGGTATCTTCATGCACGCTACTGGTGGAAGTAGGCAAACCCTTTTTTAAACAAAAAGTGCAGTTTAATACGAAATCAATCGACATCAATTTTCTATACCGTATCTTCAAGGAGTTTCGAAATTTTAAAAAAACAATTATTTTTTAAAAATATTTTAACACCCTGTATCTTAGAGGGTAAGCATTTTAGGGCATAAGTCCATATAAACTTTTCAACTTAAATTGATGCCAGGAATCATATCCTAGATTTTCTTAATGTACTTAAGGACCACCCTGTATATTTCAACAGATTTAACCTGTACCAAGTCTCTCTTTCGATACAGATTTTTCCAATAAGAACAAAATGATAACACAGTAACTAAATAGTTTCGGATAAGGCAACTTTTACCAGTACGAAACTAAAAAGTTTCGTACTGGTAAAAATTCGGGATACCTATCTGCATTTTGGTTGTTTTAAACTAACTTTGTTTAAAGCGCCAAAAACCTAGTTTTCTTTCTAAATTTTATAAAATAAAAGTTTTTTTTTATCTTGGAGAACGTAAGTTTTGCAACTACACTACTCAAAGGTTTTTACTTGTATTAAATCACTTTCATATAGACGTGTAAAGTACTGATACTTACCTATTTAATGGAAATACTTGTATGTCATACGAAAGTACAAATTATCAGTACTTACAAGAGCTTTGTGCTAATTTGAAATTTGATGTTATTTCTTTTTTATTGATAATCAATAGTTTTAATAATTATAACATATATTATTGGGTTACGTTTTTTCTCTAATATTTACTTATTTCATATCTTATTTGCCAAGTTAATTAACATTACAATTATTATCACTTACCAAAGGAACGACAAAGAACTAAATCATCCTTCACTTTCTCCAAATTAAAAGTACTGTAAATCAATAGAAAACTAGTCAAAATCAAACATGAACAAAAGCTGACCAATGTTTTGCCAAACAATTTCTTTGTCTCCTTTAAAAATATGTAAAAAATAATGGTCAGCAAAAGAAATATGCTCGAAATTATCAAGACATAACCATTTATTATGTATTTGTATTCTATTTGTGCTTCGGGATGTTTCCTAAAAAAACATATTAATAAAAACATTTTTATTTCTTTCAATCGCTCCAAAATGTCATAGACCAGTGCTGAAGCCTTTGAAGATGGTAAAAAGTGAAAAAAAATAATAGTAGGATGAAACCCATTGGAAAAGGAAGAGAATAGAACAAAAATTAACGAAAAATAAATTACGGGCGATCCGAGGTCGGGAAGGGGGGGAGGGGGGGGTTTTAAGGGTAGAAAATGATTTATCTCGATTTCCGGTAAAACTACAAGTCCTGTGGAAAAACGTTAAATCGCAAAGTTGTAGGTAATAAAAAGATCTACAACTTTTGTATTTACACTTTTTTCATATAACCTCAAAATGGATGTGAAAAATTCAAATAACCAAGTTTTTGGTTTTTTATTTTTATCTTTTACAAAAATTTTTTTTTATCCACGAAATTTGGTGAAAACTTACCTGTTTATGTCATAAACACACTGTAATTTTTTTGATTTAAAATATTTATTTTTTAACCTTATTTTGACTTAATATCGAAAAAACACTCTAATTTTCAATCGAAAATTCCCACGTCAAAATATCTGCTTTTTAAAAAAGTCGGTGGGCTTCTTGTTCGTTGAAATCTCTACTTTCTGATGGTGTTAAAAAATATATACATTACTATGGTAAATGTTCTCAAAAAAATGCAAAGAAACGAAAAAAACTCGAATCCGAATTTTTTTTTTAGATCAATATGTACAATTTTGAGCTATTTATTAAAATTTATACTTTAATTGCGAGAAAAACGTAAGATTCCATGTTACATTGATAAAAAAAAAGTATAAATTTTAATAAATAGCTCAAAATTGTACATACTGATCTAAAAAAAAAATTCTGATTAGAGTTTTTTTCATTTCTTTGCATTTTTTTGAAAACATTTACCATAGTAATGTATATTTTTTTTTACATCATCAGAAAGTAGAGATTTCAACGAACAAAAAGCCCACCAACTTTTTTAAAAAAGCAGATATTTTGACGTGAGAATTTTCGATAGAAAATTAGGTTGCTTTTTCGATATTAAGTCAAAATAAGGTTAAAAAATAAATATTTTAAATCAAAAAAATTACAGTGTGTTTGGGACATTAAAAGGAAAGTTTTTACCAAATTTCGTGTATAAAAAAAATTTTTTGTAAAAGATAAAAATAAAAAACCAAAAACTTGGTTATTTGAATTTTTCACCTAAATTTTGTTGAGGTTATGTGAAAAAAGTGCAAATACAAAAGTTGTAAATATTTTTATTACCTACAACTTTGCCATTTAACGTTTTTCCATAGGACTTGTAGTTTTGCCGGAAATCGAGATAAATCGTTTTCTACCCTTAACAACTCCCCCCCCCCCCCCTTTCCGACCTCGGATCGCCCATAATTTATTTTTCCTTTAATTTTTGTTATATTCTCTTCCTTTTCCAATGGGTTTCATCCTACTATTTTTTTTTTTTTCACTTTTTACCATTTTCAAAGGCTTCAGCCCTGGTCTATCAGGATAAACGCTTAGGAAAGAAAAATATAGTTTTAAAAATTTATTTAAAATTTAAAAAATCTTTCAAATAAATCATTTTTATTTGCCAATTTATATTAAAGTACCTACAATGTCCGATTTTTTAAGAAGACTAGATAGGTAAATTTTTAAATAAGGAATCGCAACTAAGATCGAAATGTGCAAACGGCAACTTGTACCGGGTGATCAACCATAAAAGCCCACCGGCTGTATATCAAAAACCGTTTACCGTACGACTTACGGAAAAAAAATTTATTACAAAAGTGAACTTAGAGAATATGCTAGAACTTTTTTTGAGTTTCTAGGTTGACCGCTAGGGTGCGAAACTATAATGACAAATCAAAAATATTCTTAAAAATCCTCATTGTGAAGGCTCAAAGGTAGCATTTTTTAATCCACAGATGCTGGATAACTTTATTAGAAGGGATAATGATAATATGAAAAATATACAGGGTGTTCATTTAAAAACTTCCCCCCACGGATTTTCCTGCTTTAAAATGAAAATGTGGAAAATCGCTCGGACCCGTCGATTTTTATTTTGAGGGGGATATCTTTTGCGGATATTGTCAATCTTGTTACTTCAAGCCCCTAGGAGGGAGGGGGGGGGGGGGGTAAGATCTAAATCTTAAATGGATACCCCTGTTTTATATAATTTTTTTGGATTCTGCATAAAATTCTGAACATTTTTTAATTAAAGCATTATTAGTCTATACTAAACAGTTTCCGAGATATTGACTCTTGAAAAATTACATTTTTGAACTTTGACAGCGTCTAGCTTTCTATCAATACGTCTTAGAGCAAAACGGCTTACATGTCCCTATCTTCGATTTTTATTATCTTTCCAATAGTGTCAACTTCCGGTTAAACCGGTTGTAAGAAATATAGTACTTCCGGTTTAACCGAAAGTTGACACTATTGGAAAGATAATAAAAATCGTAGACAGGGACATGCAAGCCGTTTTGCTCTAAGACGTACAGTTAGAAAGCTAGACGCTGTCAAAGTTCAAAAATCTCATTTTTCAAGAGTCAATATCTCGGAACCTATTTAGTATAGACTAATAATGCTTTTATTAAAAAATGTTCAGAATTTTATGCAGAATCCAAAAAAATTATGTAAAATAGGGGTATCCATTTAAGATTTAGATTTTACCCCCACTTCCTCCTAGGGGCTTGAAGTAACAAGATTGACAATATACGAAAAAGATGTCCCCACATTTTACTTTTAAAGCAGGAAAATCCGTATATTGATATGCAACTTTGGTTTGGCTTATCAGAATTTAAATAATTCAAGCTCGCCAAATAAGGTTTCTTTTGTTTCATCAAGTTAATAAGTATATGAGTTTCATTGCGACAGCTAGAGGGAGCTATTTAGCAGAATCAAAAATTTCTTAATTTTTCTCAAAAATTTTACATGCAACGTATAACTTTTTTAACTTAAGCAAAAAGAAGAATAAATAAAACGAATATCTGTGAAAGCCACAAGTCAATATATTGTTTCTACTACAGTGAGTGTGAGTGAGTAAAATACTAACATTAACACCCGAATGCAGCGTTTGTGGTTTGTAATCCCAGTTCCCCGATCCAGTTTTTGTAATCTGTTATCCGTAGCTATGCGTCGTTATTAGATTATCTAATTCGGATTAGAAATCTGACAACGACGGAATCGCACAATTTGTTGATGATGTCGAGGATATCTAGGTCATCATCAATGAATATTTCATCCTCTATAAACTCCATTTTATCCCGAAATAATAAAAAAAATTGCAAAAAAATCCAACACTTACAAAAAAAATAGTGCCAAAATTTGACTTTGAAGTTAGATGTCGATCGCTAATCCAGGGCAATCCACGCTTCGTTGACCGATTAGATAAGCTGAAGCTTAAACCACATTTTTCTTGCGGCGCATGTAAACATTTAACCTAATCCTGGATTACCTAACTAATCCGCAAAATTTGCTTACGGTGCATTCGGGTGTAAGCATTGTACCGTGCGAATAAAAATTATTTGCATCAAAGAGGGCTTGGATTAAAAAACGTAGGGCTTGGTTTAGATCACAATAATATGGGGACGATATATCGAACCAAATCTAGGTTAAAATTTTGTCAAATTCATATTATGACATGATATGGCAAACTAATGAGTAATAAAATAAGTAGACAAATACAAATTTATTTTCATTGTTTACAAAATTAACAAAGTATGAATATACAGAAAGAAAAAAAAATAATTACATAAATTGCAGAAATTGGCCACCAAGCATAAATTCACATAAATATATATAATATCTAAATATACAGCTGTGCTGTTACTGTGTCATGGAAAAAAATTGGACAAACAATTTTTTCTTCGGGATACAGCTAACCAGACACCAATTTTTTGAGTGTGCAATGTGGACTCTACAAAAAAAAGGGGATTTTCACTACTCCATATGTGTGTATTCTGAGAATTCACATAACCGGAGAGGTGGAACCAGGCTTCATCCGAAAAAAATGTCAGGTTTAATAAATCATTTCTTTCCCAAAATTTTTGGGTAAACCATTGAGAGTAATTCCTGCGACTTGTATTTCTTGGAATACTTGCACTTTATAAGGAAATAAATTTAGCTGCTTCTTAAGAATAGTCCTGCATGTTCCATAAAATATTCCCACACAGGCGTCTCATACAATTTGTTGGCGTATTTTGCATTATTTCACGAACGTTTGCAACAAGTTCTTCTGTTCTTACAGCTGGTCTCCCTGCTCCTTTTTTTGTGTTGTATAGAACCTGTTTCCCTAAACACAGCCACGGTTCTTTTCAGGCAATGATAAAAATCCCCAGCAATAAAAGCAACGTTAGGAAAATGTTCGTGAAAATCGTCCATGCACAAACCAGGATTGTATTGCCACTCACCATTTACTCTAACCCCGATTCGAGAATACGCTTCAACCATGAATGCTTTGTGCTGTTCCGTAAAGCCCATTGTGTGAATTGTTCAAGAAATTGGAAAAATTAGCGATGAATCAAATTAATTGTAACGACTGTCAAAGATGACGGAATAACTGATTGATTGTTAATTCAGGTAGTTACTGACACCCAACAGGTATTAAGCTCTACCGCTAAGCATAACGTCCTTAGATGCAAGGCCCTCTTTGATGCAAATAATTTTTGCTCGCACGATAGAGAGTGTTTAAAATTTAACTTTTTACGCCAATGCTTAAATTAAATAGGATAATTACTTTAATATGCATACCTGCATTTATAATTAAAATTGGTCTGGTTGGCCATGGACAAATGGCGATTTCTTTTTGACGTATCTAAATGTTGACATTTTGTGATTGATGTAAAGTCTGTGTATCATTTTGAGAACATATTTTGAATCATTAAAAATTTTAATACGGTAAGTTTGATTTGTGGTATCAAATGTAATATTTACATTATTTATTTAATTTTATTATATTTTTAAATCTTAATAAAATATGGGTAGTGATTTATTGGAATTCAGGAATACTCCGCCGGCGCCGATTATATTTATAATTCTGCACAGGAAGTTACTTTGGCTTTGCTTTCCACGAAATTTCAGATAACATACGAGCAAAAATTGTTTTCTGCCGTGCGTAAAACAAAATATTTTAGGCACTAGTGCGTAAAGTAAAGTATTTGTATTTTGATTTATGTTATATATTTTCCGTAGTAGAAAAAATAATGTAAGTATAGTTAAATTAAAAGAATTTCCATTGCACGTCATACCTTCGAGTATTAGCAATGTTGCCAGTTTGTAATCAAAATACCCCAGTAAGGAAATGCTTCGGCATTTTTCAATAAAGGTAAACAACGTAATCAACAGAAATGTGTATGAATCCCTTTGTTGTTCTTAAAAGATCAGTTTTTAATCCTATTTATAAAAGGATTTGCAGTTTTAGTTAAAAACGACTTAAATAAACTCACGAAAACACGAAATGAAAACAATAAACGTCAATCAAAATTCGCCAAGAAATAAACTGGCATCACCGATGCGTTGACACTTCTGTTGCCAACTGTCAGCCCAAAAAATGCAAATGATATTAATTTTTAAAATGTTAAATTTAAAAAACATCTCCTTTAAGCGGCTTAGTATCAAAGAAGAATACATTAAGTTTCTTTTACATTCAATATCGCATGAAATTTATATATTTTTTGCCCAAATTTAATTTTCTTATGTTTCCTAACCGATTTTCAATTATCAGCTGATTGATGACGTGCAACGGAAATTCTTTTGATTTAAGTTTATGCAATTCGTGCGTTAAGTACCTTTTGTTACTCATGAAATTTGCCTAAAAGTACTTATTCGTGATATAAGACATAGGGTCAAGTGGTGTAAAAATGAGACAGTTCGTTTTTTACCACTAAAACTATTTTATTAGGACGAAAAAGTGGCATAATAGTGTAAACATATTGATAAACATAAAATCATATTGATTTTAAATATTACCATGTAACTATACATGCATTTTTATCCTTTTAAAATGTATTACAATTTCCTGTGCAAAAGCTTTTAAATCCGCCGGGCAAACTTTTATGTCCATGTCATGGAGAAGCATCGGGCGCACTCGGCGAAGGTCGCGATCCAACGGTCGATGTGTATCGACGTTGTGGAAAAAAGCGGGGTAGTTAGGGATGTTACGGAATAGCTTTTTCTCGTACCTAGTTGGACCTGTACCTATTCCAAACCCAAACCTATTCCAAATACCTATTACAGGTCCAAACTATTCCAGGTCAAATTTAAACGCCGCTCCGCCGGTTGGCGCTATTCCGGCTGCATGGTTGACACGAGTTTTTAAAGAAGGCCGCTAGAACTACAGCGTGGCCAGCAGTTTCCGATTGTTCGAATTAAATTTCGTTATAAATTTTTGTAACAGATTAATATTTTTCGCACCAGACTTTTTTGGAAGATTTGATTGTAACGGTGGCCTATTATTTAAAGAAACATGAAGAATAGGCATAGGTACATCCACCATATATGTTGCCTTTTTAATTAATTCCTTATTGCTGGTTGCATATCCTACATTAAATACGCTATATTTTGTTGCCCAATAAATTATTACAATATTTTTAGAAATATTTATTATTTATTACTATTTCCCTTTATCTTTATTTAATGAGATTATTTTAATTATTGGAATGTGCTTGTAACGGCAACGTTTAAAATTCTCAACTGCAAATTCGCCATATTATAAACATATTATATGAATTTAAGGTTGAATTCTCAACGTCATTCAATCTATTGCCAACCTATAACCTATTTCGCGTTGATTTTTTGAGTTTATTATTTTAATAACTAACATTTAAAGAAAATCAAAATCGTCGGTACATTATTTAGGTAGTATCTGATATAGGTATTACAAAAATATCAATTTATTTTATTGCTAATTTTGGGAGAATTGTATAGTGAAAGAACAATGAGTGACAATGACATAATAATGTTAAAAAAAATCTTACCCGATATTTTTCGCTATACAATTCTCCTAAAATAAGTTATGAAATTCCTTGATATTTATTAAATATGTCAATTATTACCTATAGAATATCAAGTCGATACTGATTTTCTTTAAATTTTGTATAAAAGCTGGAAAACATAAATAAATCTACGCGAAATAGGTTATAGGTTGGCAAGCATGTTGATTCTCCTACCTTAAAGCAAAACCTGTAGCCGTTCCATTCCCTATATTGTACCTGTACCTGACAACTTAAAAAAGGAATAACAATGAAACCAGAGAATCAAACATGTGACGGTGCCAACGGACCTGGAATAGGTACCTACCTGGTAATAGGTAATAGGTACGCGGAATAGGCAGATGATACCTATTCCAAAAGAACAGGTCCAGTTCCACTGTAACACCCCTAGGGGTAGTCTCCTGGCAAATGTATAAGAGTGAGTACGTAATAAGTTGGTGGGGCAAATTTTGAGACGGCCGTTTGGGTAAATATGAGACACAGCATGGGGTAAAAATGATACATAATTTAATATAATTTTTAGGGTTCACGCCAGTCACAATGCCTAGACGTGCTGTTTTAACTAGCTCTGAATATTTTAATAGCATAAAGGAGAGAAAAACTTTGCAACTAAAAAAGAAAGAACCAAAGAAAAAATTCACAGATTTCGCAATGCTTGCAACCAGCGGAGACATTGGAAATGATTGAATTATATTTAAAACATAATTTTATTATTATTCTCAACAACTAAATAATAAGGTTATAATATGTAAATAACATACACTGAGGAGAATGATCTAATACAACGCAGGTTTGCTAAGACATAGTTTGTATTAATAGCTTATTATTTATTAACACATACTAAATACATTGCTAGTGTATCAAACCAATAACTCTTAGATCAAACCTGCTTTAGTGTTATATTAATTCCCGATTTGCTAGAACAGTGTTTTTATTGGTAGTAATCAGTTCCATTAGCAGCACAGTTTTATTGAAAAATTAACTACTTTTAACACAGCAATTTTATTAAGAAATAAATTATAGGTACTATATATTCTTAATGCGACGCATTTTGTTCCCTATGAAGCGCTATCTCTACAATTAAGAAAGCAGAAAAGTGTCCCCAAAAAATGAATTGTATCCGTTAGAACCTATAATCCACAAGACGTTGTTGGTGGTTCGTAGCGATCGGCAATCGCCGCGCGCCTTAGTATTAGTTTTAACCTATTTGTTGCCCAGGTCACATCGTTGTTCGGAGTCTCTAGCTGTCCTAGCTGAATTTTATTGATCGCACCAATAAATTTTTACTTTGTATTTAAGTTTTTTTAAATTTTGCATGTCAGATAAAGCAATAGAAGATTATTATTTCGCACAACCCATCATTAGTATTGAACTTTCTAATCTATGTACGAATTTTACCATCTCAGTAAACCATGTTGTATAATAGATAATCATAATACATAATATGCAATGTTAAACAATAACAATATCACACTAGAAGCTACTTAAACTTTTAAGAACTACATTACTGATTTTTAGTGGTATATGCCTCAACTGTAGCAAGCAAATATATTATTATGATTAATGTCAAGTTTCATTACAACTGCAAGATGGAACTATTACAGCATATAAAACCAGATCGCTGTTTGTCGAACGTTTATAATCCATTATTACAAAAAATAAGCGCCCCAATCTCCCAAAAGTATACCTAATAAACAAACCAAGAATACCACCGACCGGTCTGACTCTTAAACTAGAAACAAAAACTTTTGAGAACTACAGTACTGATTTTTAGTGGTAAGTATATGCATTATTAACTGTAGTAAGCAAATATTATTATGATTAATGTTAAGTTTCATTACAACTGCCAGATGGAACTATTACAGTATAAAACCAGATCGCTCACATCGTTCACTCTGTTTGTCGAACGTAATCCATTATTACAAAAAATAAGCGCCCCAATCTCCCAAAAGTATAATAAACAAACCTAGAATACCACCGACCGGTCTGACTCTTAAAAGTTTCATTACAACTGCCAGATGGAACTATTACAGTATAAAACCAGATCGCTTACATCGTTCACTCTGTTTGTCGAACGTAATCCATTATTACAAAAAATAAGCGCCCCAATCTCCCAAAAGTATAATAAACAAACATAGAATACCACCGACCGGTCTGACTCTTAAACCAGAAACAATGAAACGCCCCACATTAATGAACCACACGGAAAAATTTGTTAGGGTTCGATGTCAAGCATTTTACAAAATTACTACCAAGAATGTCTTTCAGAATTCATAAATATAGAATAAATAGCTAAAACAAGATTTTTTTAAAAATAGGTAAGTACATACATACCTTTTTTTTATTTTCCAAAATTTTTTTAAGAAATTGAATTAAATGAATACTACATCTTATTCAACCACATGCCAGATGGAACTATTACAGTATATAAAACCAGATCGCTTACATCGTTCACTGTTTGTCGAACGTTTATAATCCATTATTACAAAAAATAAGCGCCCCAATCTCCCAAAAGTACACCTAATAAACAAACCAAGAATACCACCGACCGGTCTGACTCTTAAACTAGAAACAAAAACTTTTGAGAACTACAGCACTGATTTTTAGTGGTATATACCATGCATTATTAACGTAGCAAGCAATTATTATTATGATTAATGTTAAGTTTCATTACAACTGCCAGATGGAACTATTACAGTATATAAAACCAGATCGCTTTTATCGTTCACTGCTTGTCGAACGTTTATAATCCATTATTACAAAAAATAAGCGGCCCAATCTCCCAAAAGTATACCTAACAAACAAACCAAGAATACCACCGACCGGTCTGACTCTTAAACTAGAAAAATAAACTTTTGAGAACTACAGCACTGATTTTTAGTGGTATATACCATGCATTATTAACGTAGCAAGCAATTATTATTATGATTAATGTTAAGTTTCATTACAACTGCCAGATGGAACTATTACAGTATATAAAACCAGATCGCTTTTATCGTTCACTGTTTGTCGAACGTTTATAATCAATTATTACAAAAAATAAGCGGCCTAATCCCCCAAAAGTATACCTAACAAACAAACCAAGAATACCACCGACCGGTCTGACTCTTAAACTAGAAAAATAAACTTTTGAGAACTACAGCACTGATTTTTAGTGGTATATACCATGCATTATTAACGTAGCAAGCAAATATTATTATGATTAATGTTAAGTTTCATTACAACTGCCAGATGGAACTATTACAGTATATAAAACCAGATCGCTTACATCGTTCACTGTTTGTCAAACGTTTATAATCCATTATTACAAAAAATAAGCGCCCCAGTCTCCCAAAAGTACACCTAATAAACAAACCAAGAATACCACCGACCGGTCTGACTCTTAAACTAGAAACAAAAACTTTTGAGAACTACAGCACTGATTTTTAGTGGTATATACCATGCATTATTAACGTAGCAAGCAAATATTATTATGATTAATGTTAAGTTTCATTACAACTGCCAGATGGAACTATTACAGTATATAAAACAAGATCGCTTACATCGTTCACTGTTTGTCGAACGTTTATAATCCATTATTACAAAAAATAAGCGGCCCAATCTCCCAAAAGTATACCTAACAAACAAACCAAGAATACCACCGACCGGTCTGACTCTTAAACTAGAAACAAAAACTTTTGAGAACTACAGCACTGATTTTTAGTGGTATATATTATTAACGTAGCAAGCAAATATTATTATGATTAATGTTAAGTTTCATTACAACTGCTAGATGGAACTATTACAGTATATAAAACAAGATCGCTTACATCGTTCACTGTTTGTCGAACGTTTATAATCCATTATTACAAAAAATAAGCGGCCCAATCTCCCAAAAGTATACCTAACAAACAAACCAAGAATAACACCGACCGGTCTGACTCTTAAACTAGAAAAATAAACTTTTGAGAACTACAGCACTGATTTTTAGTGGTATATACCATGCAATATTAACGTAGCAAGCAATTATTATTATGATTAATGTTAAGTTTCATTACAACTGCCAGATGGAACTATTACAGTATATAAAACCAGATCGCTTTTATCGTTCACTGTTTGTCGAACGTTTATAATCCATTATTACAAAAAATAAGCGGCCCAATCTCCCAAAAGTATACCTAACAAACAAACCAAGAATACCACCAACCGGTCTGACTCTTAAACTAGAAAAATAAACTTTTGAGAACTACAGCACTGATTTTTAGTGGTATATACCATGCATTATTAACGTAGCAAGCAAATATTATTATGATTAATGTTAAGTTTTATTACAACTGCCAGATGGAACTATTACAGTATATAAAACAAGATCGCTTACATCGTTTACTGTTTGTCGAACGTTTATAATCCATTATTACAAAAAATAAGCGCCCCAATCTCCCAAAAGTACACTTAATAAACAAACCAAGAATACCACCGACCGGTCTGACTCTTAAACTAGAAACAAAAACTTTTTAGAACTACAGCACTGATTTTTAGTGGTATATACCATGCATTATTAACGTAGCGAGAAAATATTATTATGATTAATGTTAAGTTTCATTACAACTGCCAGATGGAACTATTACAGTATATAAAACAAGATCGCTTACATCGTCCACTGTTTGTCGAACGTTTATAATCCATTATTACAAAAAATAAGCGCCCCAATCCCCCAAAAGTATACCTAATAAACAAACCAAGAATACCACCGACCGGTCTGACTCTTAAACTAGAAACAAAAACTTTTGAGAACTACAGCACTGATTTTTAGTGGTAAATACCATGCATTATTAACGTAGCAAGCAAATATTATTATGATTAATGTTAAGTTTCATTACAACTGCCAGATGGAACTATTACAGTATATAAAACCAGATCGCTTACATCGTTCACTGTTTGTCGAACGTTTATAATCCATTATTACAAAAAATATGCGCCCCAATCTCCCAAAAGTAATATAAACAAACCTAGAAGACCACCGACCGGTCTGACTCTTAAACTAGAAACGAAAACTTTTGAGAACTACAGTACTGAGTTTTAGCAGTAAGTATATGCATTATTAACTGTAGCAAGCAAATATTATTATGATTAATGTTAAGTTTTATTACAACTGCCAGATGGAACTATACCACATACACATACACCACCGACCGGTCTGACTCTTAAACTAGAAACAATGAAACGCCACATCAATGATCCACACGGAAAAATGTGCTAGGGTTCGATGTCAAGCATTTTACAAAATTACTTCTAAGAATGTCTTTCAGAATTCATAAATGTAGGATAAATAGCTAAAACAAGATACCTTAATTTTTTTTAAATACCTACCTTATTTTTTTTATTTTCCAACATTTTTTTAAGAAATTGAATTAAATGAATACTACGTCTTATGCAACCACATATTATATTACCAATGAGAAGCAATTGGCGCGATGTTGCCGGCTTGCCCGAAGCGGATGATTTCTTAAAAAAATATATTTACCTTTCATAAATTATAAATCAATTATTAAATAAAATTTTTAAAAAAATTATCCTAAAATATGTAGGTACTTTTTCTAAATCGCGATGCACGTATCCTTAGAAAATATGTACCTTGTCCCATCGCAATCGCAACACCGAAAAATAGAAATTTCAACAAAACCAACAGACGGCAACAAAGCAAGCGACATTTTGCCTTACAACCTTGAACGAAATTGTCTTACAACCTTGAACGAGAAACTCGTAACTTGGTCCCCATATACGAACATAAACATTTCCAATGTTAAAAATTACTGTAGAGGCCGATTCCTCATCGGGCAACGAAAGCATTGTTTATCAAAAAGAAAGTGATATATAAAATATTTCATTACAAGACATTGTAAATGAAGAAAACCAATTACTTAAAGAATTTAATCCAACTAAAATCGACATTGGAGACTATATCTTCGTCAAGTTTTGGACAAAAAAGAAACTATTACATTATGTTGCACTACGTAGTGGAATCGGTGGAAGGAAATAAGTATTCTGTGTTGTATTTGCGTCGGAAGGGCGAAAAATGTTTATTTCCTCTAATTCCTGAAAAATATGAGGTACATTTTGAAGATGTAGTCATGAAACTACCTGCCCCCACATTTCATAGAGGTACTACCAGAGTCTTACAGCAACTTGTTTTTTCCATTGCCTTTAGTAATTTTAATGTAAACTAAAAGGTTATACAAAATGTAAATTTTGTTTGCAAAGTTTATTTGTTTGTTGTGCCAATACGAAAGGGTATTTATAATACACTTTTTTTTTCTAAACTTCAATTTGTGTTTTTAGTGTTTATTTTAAATAAATTGAAAAAAAATGTAAAAATTTTTGTTTCATTTTTGAACTAGGCCGTCTCAATATTGCCCCAGAGGTGATAAATGGTACGTGCTCTTCAATAAACTCTCATTTTTACCCACCACCTGTCTCATTTTTGACCCAAAGACGGGTTAAAAATGAGACACGGTTTTTATTTATTTTTTCAATGATCTCAATATTTTTGTTAAATATTTTGTATTAATGTAATTCAGCATCAAAATCTTTATACTAAGGGAATTTTAAGAAAATTTAATACAGAAAGGAAAACTTTAAAAAATGAAAAGTTCTATTAAATGTCTCATTTTTATACCACTTGACCCTACTTTACGCACTTGTTGCAAAAATAACTATTTTAAACCAGAGATATGGAAAATAAAAATGACCTCCATAAGAACAACTATATAAAGTATTTGTAGGCAAGAAATAACAAATATTGTACCATTGTGCCTTCAACAAAGTCATAATCATAACAAGAATGATACAAAAAAAAATGCAAGAAGGCTTTGATTTAAAATTGGAAATAATACGTGTCAAAGTTTAAATAGGTTACATTTTGTTTTATTTCTTTAATACCTTACTTTTTTGCCTACAAATACCGTAATAAAATGTCGGTTTGTTCTTATGGAGATCATTTTTATAAACTCCCGGACAAAAAAAACCGGCACCCTGAATTTTCTGCTAACTTTGATCCTTTATAACTTTTTTATCTTGAATCCGATTTTTACAGTTTTTTTGCCATTTTATAGATAATTTAATTAGGAATCTGCTGAAATTTTTTATTTATGGGTCATATTCGATAGGGCAATATTATACCGAGTGACCCAATGTGTGTTTTTTGGTTCTAAGTTTTAAACACTCTGTGGAGTTATTGAGGATATTATTTTTCATACTGTTAATTTCAGAATAAAGTTGCATTTATTCCTAACATTTTCTTTTTTTGACTCATTACGATATCTCTCTTTTTAAAAGAGATACGATTTTTTAAATGAAACTCTGCAAATTACATTATTTTATTAGACCACCAGTCATTGTTAAATTTAGTCAACTTATGTAATTGTTATAAGTATTTGACAGTGACAGCCTTCATAATAGTTATAATAATTATTGGTGTCAGCATGGTGTTAACTACAACAGACGTAGCAAAAATAGTTGCGCTAATAGCAACGGGTCATAATAAAAGTTATGTGGGTCGTACGTTGGGATTTCCAAGGGCCACAGTTCAAGATGCTTGGAATAGGTTCTTGGAAACAGGGAATTTCACTAGACGACAAGGATCTGGAAGAAAGAGAGAAACGATTGCAGCTGACGATCGCTTTCTTGTGGTAAGATCCTTAAGGGACCGAAGAGCCACTGCCGTGGTTTTAAAAAATGAGTTGCGAATGACACGTGAAGTTAATATTAGTGACAAAACGGTTAGAAGGAGGTTAAACGAAGCTGAGCTCCGTTCACGTAGACCGGCAAAAAAAACTACTTCGGCATCATCGACGAGAGCGGCTACGATTTGCCAGAGAACATTTAAACTGGACTGTCGAGCAGTGGAGTAATGTTCTCTTCACAGATGAGTCGAGGTTTGTCTTCGGTCACCGGATGGTCGTTAGCATGTTTATAGAAGAGAAAACGAAAGATTTGCATAACAGAGATAATATCTTATCATGGTGGTTCCGTTATGGTGTGGGCGGGTATTTCAGCTGATTCGTAAATTGAAATGATATTTGTGGATAATGGAGCACTAAATGCACATCGGTACATTGAAGATATTCTTCAGGAGGCAGTAGTTCCATTTGCTCCATTAATCGGTGAACAATTTATATTAATGCATGATAATGCTAGACCACATGTTGCACGGATAGTAAATGAATATTTGGATGCGGTTGGTATTCGACGGTTAGATTGACCTGCATGTAGTCCGGATTTGAACCCAATTGAATATTTTTGGGATCAGTTGAAAAGAGCTGTTCGTCGTCGCCATATGCAACCAGGTACTTTACAGGAGCTGAGGATAGCACTTTCCCAAGAATACAATGTAATCCCTTAGGAAAGAATCGTGACACTTATTCAGTCATTAAATAGCAGAATGCGCTCTGTTATTGAAGCTAGATGAGGACATACACGTTACTAATCTTGTTTAAACTTTAACATTGTTTTAAAATTAATTGTTTTGAAAGAAAAAGAAAATATAGTGGCATATCGGACAAGTGTGTAACTATTTTTTATATTGGAATACACAGGTTCAATGGATACCCTGGGGCGGGTAGACCACGGCGGCCGTTTCCTCCTTATTAGGACTCGACGGGCAGCCATAACCCAAGCAATTCCAAGAATGACGGAAAAATTTACTAAAAGCCTCCTTGCAAAACCAAGGCGGTCATCAGTTCACCGTAGCGCCATCCCACGGAATTCACTCCAATATAAAAGATAGTTACACTGGTATAATCGAAAGGTAGGACAACTAAATAAACCACGAAGTGCAACCACAATCCAGTATAGGGAACGCTATTTGCGTTTTCACCGAAAACATCTGCCATTTTGCAGACAAGAATTAAATTAATTGTTTTAATAAAAAAGGCTTTATAAATAGAGTTTCATTTAAAAAATCGTATCTCTTTTTAAAAGAGAGATTAATAAATAGGGGTATGCAGGTAATTATAGGAGGCACCCAAATAAGTAAGAAAATATATGGCGTGTAATCTAAAAAAATACATCCTTATGACGTCACATTTTTTTGGAACACCCTGTATGAAAAAAAATATTTTCCTGAAATGCGCACCAAGATACAGGTAAGGTCTGCAAAATATCAAAATCCTAGCTTAACTAATAAGTGAGCTATACAGGGTGTTTCATTAAGGTCGAAGAGCGGCCATATCTCGGAAACTATTGGGCATAGAAATTCAGAAAAAAAAAATTAATAACTAAGTGGCTATGAGAAAATCCTGGAAATAATTTTTAAGTTCCGCATTTTGCCGCAAGGGGGCGCAATTGAAAAGTAAATTTTAACATTTTAGATATCTCCGAAAATTGCGCGTTAAGGTATATTTTTAATAACACCATTAAAAAGCTTGGACAATTTTGCATAATTTTGGTTCCGTGCTTCTTGGCGTACCGACTTTAGTAAGAGTGGGGGAAGCAGTTGAAAGTGTAAACATTTAACTCGCTGTAACTTATAAACCACTTATCCGATTTTAGCAAACTAAAGACTGTTTGGAAGAGAAATGTATGCACTTTCACCAATCGTATTTAGTTGTCAATAATAGTTCTCAATAAAATTGCTAGAGGGCGCAATTTGTAATAATAATAGTTTTTTTGATTTTATCCCGAAAAATCAAATCATACGGTATAATTATGATGCCATAATCAAAAAGTAGATGAAATTTGCTAGAAAAAATATTAAAACCGCTGCTCGATATCTTTGTTCGTTTCAGAGTTATTGCCAAAACAGTAATTTTTAATACAAATTGCGCCCTCTAGCAATTTTATTTGAAACTATTGTGTACCATTGGATAAGGCAATTAAAGGTACTTACCTTTCTCTTCCAAACAAGCTTAAATTGAGTGAAATCGGATAAGTCGTTTAGAAGTTACAACGATTTTAATGTTTACACTTTCAATAGCTTCTCCCACTCTTATTAAGTGAAAGTGAAAATATTAAAATCGCTGTAACTTCTAAACGACTCATCCGATTTTATTCAATTTAAGCTTTTTTGGAAGATAAAGGTAAGTACCTTTAATTGTTATATTCAATGGTACATAATAGTTTCAAATAAAATTGTCAGAGGGCGCAATTTGTATTAAAAATTAATGTTTTGGCAATAACTCTGAAACGAACAAAGATATCGAGCTGCGGTTTTTATATTTTTTCTAGCAAATTTTATCTACTTTTCTATTACTTACTATTATTGACAACTAAATACGATTAGTGAAAGTACATACATTTCTCTTTCAAACAGTCTTTAGTTTGCTAAAATCGGATAAGTCGTTTAGAAGTTACAGCGCGTTAAATGTTTACACTTTCAACAGCTTCCCCCACACTTACTAAAGTCGGTACGCCAACAAGCATGGTACCAAAATTGTGCAAAATTGTCCAAGCTTTTTAATGGTGTTATTAAAAATATACCTTAACGTGCAATTTTCGGAGATATCTAAAATGTTAAAATTTACTTTTCAATTGCGCCCCTTGCGGCAAAATGCGAAACTTAAAAATTATTTCCAGGATTTTCTCATAGCCACTTTAGTTATTATTTTTTTTTCCTGAATTTCTATGCCCAATAGTTTCCGAGAAATGGCCGCTCTTCGACCTTAATGAAACACCCTGTAGAAGACGGGAGGTGAGGTGCAGGACCCTGTAAGGTGCCTTCGGGTTATATCGCCCAGTCTGAAATATCGCCCGCTTTCGAATTACCCTCCTAATCCATATATTTTGACCAGCCACTAGCAAGGATCGGTCGTAGTAGTAACCGATCGAAATTGCCTGATGAAATCTGCAATACGAACCAATACATTCCGCCGCTAACGGCGAAAATGTTCAACGACTGACCCAGTAATGGACACTCTTAAGATAATTTTATATTTGATCATCTTTTACTGATGCATTGCTTAACTTATATTTATTTTCAACGGGATTTATAAAACCCAGTGCGACATCCTGCGTCCCAGTACGGTACCTTAGAAAAGGTCAGTCGTAAAGGGTAATTCTGTAAAAACAGAAAATTATGCAAGATGCCCTCAAAACCGGTATAAGTGCCGGACCACAGATATTAATTCGAAAAAGGTTTTTCTGTTTCCTTCCGCCAAACCCATCCCCAGACGCGTTTCGCCGTTATTACGGCTCATCAGTGAGGCTCGGTTTGGCAGAAGGAAACAGGACTCAAAGACAAATCACTTGTCAGGATCGATCATCAACGGGATTTATAATATTATAAATCCCGTTGATGATCGATCCTGACAAGTGATTTGTCTTTGAGTCCTGTTTCCTTCTGCCAAACCGAGCCTCACTGATGAGCCGTAATAACGGCGAAACGCGTCTGGGGATGGGTTTGGCGGAAGGAAACAGAAAAACCTTTTTCGAATTTATATTTATTTGTAAGCAAGAATTTGAAAGCTTATTTTATGTAGATTCCGAATATAATAAGGGTTTTTAGAAACAGAAACAACGAATTTTAATAAAACGCATATATAGAAAAAAGTAACACATGAGCTAGTAATGGACACAGAAGTGTAAGTAATGGACATATTATGACTTAGTAATGGACACCAAGCGCAAAAATTATTTTAAAGATATTTTTTCATCTCAGGCACATTAAAATGGCCTCTCCTATTTTTTCTATTTCTATTTATTCTATTCTGTTTGAGAGAGCTCCGTTGGTGGACCCTTTTATCCCTGAGGAGGAGCAGGGGAGGATAATTATCGCACATCTAGGCACATTAAATTCCCGTGCTGCCGATTTTTTACTCATGCCATTTTGCGTTACAGCTTAATAGCTTTTTTTAAATCTTCCTGGCTATATGAAAAGAATTTTCGAGCACCACATTTCTTAGTTTTTGCCATTTTCTGAAAACTAAAATTCCACTTATTATTTTCTTTTTAAAATCATGCTTTTTTTTTATTCTATAACTCTATTCTAAAAATAGGATTTCTTGCAAACAAATCATGCAACACAAACTAATAGCATTAGGTCAATTGCCGGGGTGACCATTACTAAATCTGTTCTGTCTATTATTGGACACCCCTGATGACCATAACTAGGTCTCCTAATTTTATTGTGTATTAGTAATGGTCACTCCCTAAAATTTCAATTATTTATAAATATCTTATTTAATGCAATCTACAGTTAATATTATAAATATTCCTAATGTCTAACTTACCAGATTTGCAAACAATCCCTTAAATTGTTAATTGTACCAGTAAAATAGAAAAAAAGTCACTCTAAACAAAACACGTTAGAAAAGCTGTTCCACATTAAACAAATTTAAGATTTAATATGACATTTGAAAACAGAAAGAAGTTACCAACTTATTCTTTGGTGATATGATGGTAAATAGTCCTCTGATCATTAAGCCAATTTCGATTTAGGGTTACATCTAGGCTTGCCAGAAGTACCCCTTTTGGGGGTACAATACCCCTTTTTGTAATTATATTTTTTAAAGTACCCCTTTTTAAAAAACCTAAAAGGGGTACCGAAAATACCCCATTTTAGGCCGCTCGGACATTTTTATCAGGAGCAAAATTATTATTATATTTTTTATTTATATTTCAATAAATAGTTATATAATTTACCATATTAAAGTAGGTAAGTTTTTAAATCCACATATTGTTTTACTTTTGCTTTAATATTTTTATTGTTTCTTCCAATTAAAGTTGAATTTTTTTAAAGCATTTTTTTATGGTTTGTTACACTGTTTTTGTGGTTTTCTTGAGGATTCTGTGTTGTGTATTTTATTTTTCTAATTAAAAATCAAGCACAAACATTGAAAAAAGGGCGTGGCACCCAAAAAATTTTCGCCTGCGGCCCTATTTTTTTAAGTCCTTTAGTTACTCCCCCCCCCCCCCCCCCCCCCCATAACTAAAAGCTGTATACACGCCTGCCTGCATGTAGATAAGTAGGTACCCCTTTTTCCAAATTTATATCTGGCAAGCCTAGTTACATCACTTATTTTGTTTATTTTCTGTGGATTTATCGAACAAGTGTCCATTACTGGTACAGTGTCCATTACTGGTACAGTGTCCATTACTGGGTCAGTTTCAGTTACCCTATTCCGTTTTTATAAGATTTTTTTTTTTAATAAAGTTTAACTTCTAGTGAAATAGTTTGTAAGGTAAGAAATATAGCTTAATATATTCTCCATCGTTAGGTCTTGCACTTCAAAGTATATGTGTGGAAGCAAGTTTTTTGAAAGAAATACATAACCTTAAAATGTAAACTAAACATAAGTGTTCGTCGTAGTGAGTCATGGGCGATATTTTAAACGACGTGGGCGATAATATAGTAACGGGTTGAAATACTACCCATTTCTCAAATTTTTTAAAAGTTCAACTTTTGTCGGTAAGAATTTTTTTTTTATTATTTTGTTATGCTGGTTATCGACAAATATAGTTTCCTTTTGCATCTGACACATTTTTTCTACCCTGTATCTAAAAATGAAATTTCTGAAAAGCATATAGACTTAGGTGGGCGGTATTACCCGAAGGCACCTTATACATACATAGGTTCGGTTTTTTTTCTGACTTTTTTTTGTATTTTGACATATTTAACATTTTTCTAAACAAAATTTCTTATATATTAACGTTTTTTCTCTATTTTTTTTATACAGTGACCGACAGAAGTGCGCAGCATATTATGGAATTTTGATGTTAGTAAATTTATTTATTTTAGGAAAGTTTTACAATGACATATTCTTAATCCGGGAAAAGTCTTATAGTATACGAGGGATGATAAAAAAAAAAATTGGAAATTTCGCGAATTTCCATTTTTCATTTTATAATTTTTTTTTTAGAATTATTGTTTTAATCTTAAAAATATACCCAAATATCAAATTTCGCTCATTGTGGACAAAAAGAAATTATTAAATCGTTTTTTCTAAATTACCGGATAGTAAATCGCAATCATACATACGTAAATAGTATTTTCAGTAGACTTTGTTAGATATAACCGTCAATTCAGGGTTGGCATGATATATATCACTGATATATCAATATATATATATCAGTGATATACAGTATGTCTCCGTAAGTTTGCATCATATGGAAAACTTTTTTATTATTCATTTTACGAAAAAAAGTTATTCTTCATAAAAAGCTCTGCATGGTCTAAAACCTAAAATGCAACCATCAAATATCGAAATTTTCCAGTCATATACGAGGTTTGTCAAAAAATGTGAATTTTTCCTAAGTATGTAAATTTTTCCCAAGAGTAAAGTACCTTTATTTTTGACATTATCAAAAATTGTTATTAAAAAAAGTTGAACAGAAGTAAAAACCACGTCTAAAGATGCAATTTTACGCATTTATGTTGAAAAATTATTTTATTAATTTATTATTAATTATTAAATTTTTTAATAATTTAATTAATTTAATGCGTGTTATTGCATATTTAGACGTGGTTTTTAGTTCTGATCAACTTTTTTTAATAACAATTTTTGATATTGTCAAAAATAAAGGTACTTTACTCTTGGGAAAAATTTACATTCTAGGGAAAAATTCACGTTTTTTGACAAACCTCGTATATGACTAGGAAATTTCGATATTTGATGGTTGCATTTTAGGTTTTAGACTATGCAGAGCTTTTTATAAGGAATGACTTTTTTTCGTAAAATGAATAATAAAAAAGTTTTCCATATGATGCAAACTTACAGAGACATACTGTATATCATGATATTTATATTTTGATATATATCATGATATTTATTATTAAAAAAATACTTTTTTTAGTGCTGAAAAAACGAATATCTGTTACTTATTATTTTTTTGTTAGCTTTTATGCTTGTTCTGTTCAGAAATAATATTTATGTTGTAATAAAAATATTTACTCAAATATCTAGTTCCTTGATTTTACTTAACGATACTTTTTTCATGAATGATTCCTATATTTTTTTAGCCTACCCTATCTAACTTTTGACATGATTCTAGGTGCACCTGATTATGGTTATCGGGCATGCACCAACTTTTGTCGCTATTTAAATTTCGGTTGTGCATTCGCTATTACAATACCTACTTACTTCCCGGTCTTGTAACTTGGGTAATACGTTATTTCTCCAACGCAAATAAATAAGATAATGTATGTCATGCTGGACAGTATGAAATTATTACTATTACATTACCTAGAAATCATTCTACCAAATTATTTAATATTTGTTTTGCTGTAAAATTTACTTTCAATCTAAAATATGTATTCTGAAAAGCTAGCTTTCTTTACAGGAAAAACAAAAATATTATATTCAATGTGAACGAGAAGAAAAATGATTTCTTAACAGATTGCGCTGTTTTATTGCATTTAATAAATATACGTCACATAAAAGAAGACAATATTACTTTTTTATGTAATGATATATTATTTGTACTTTTTTTATTACGTTACACATTGCTATTCTTAAAGGTAATAACAATAATAAAATGCGGGGGTCCGCATTTCAGAATAGAAAAATATATTTGGCAAATAGTATTTTATTTTGTAGTTAGAAGCCAAAAAGAAGAAAGAAGGTTTTTCGTTTGAAACGATTTTAAAATATTATTATTCTCAAACATAAAAAGTAACATCAACGAAAAATATTCTTGGCTAGCGGACTTTAATGTGTGAAAAGACCTGCATTTTGCATTGACGTACACAGGGATGCCATTGATGCCAAAGATAATGGACTCCCTGGGGCCGAGTAGACATTGACAGCTGTCTCGTCCTTGTTAGGAACTCATCGTACTGGAGTGTGTTTGCGCCGTTTTGTTTTTTGAGTCCTTTCACACCCACACTTCATTGTACCTGTATTTTGCATTGTTGTTAAGTCCAACGTGATGGCGTTGCGGCTTATTTACTACTTGCTATTTTATTAAGCAATGTTTAAATGCGTTGCAGTGTTATCAGTGGAGTTGCTTCGGGTTGTGGCATTATGATTAGTTCCTAACAAGGACGAGACAGCTGTCGATGTCTACTCGGCCCCAGAGAGTCCTTTGTATTTGGCATCCATGTGTACTTCAATGCAAAATGCAGGTATTTTAACACTTTAAAGTACGCTAGCCAAGAATATATTTCGTTGATATGAATTATACGGACGCGATTACTATTTTATAAAAAGTAACTTTAAAACTGTTGATTTAATGTTATCAAGCGTTTTAAGAGATAATGTCGTCGTGTAATGTAAAATGGTCTAATAATTTATATAAATTCTATGACAACAATCTCTGGTTTAGAGAGGTCATCAGCAAAAGTGATTGAGATCCCTCATGTCCGGTATAGTTGTACCTTTTAAAATTTAGCATATTAAAATACAGATCATCCTGTCCCTCCCCTAAATGGCGCCACTCTAAACATTATAGCACAAGCAAAGCGCCTAAACGTAGAAATTGTGAAGAAATCTACAGCAATATGGTTATTATTAAATTGGTTACCACATCCTCTTTGATGCAAATTGACACTAAATCATTTTTCGCCACAAGAATAATTACACCTAAATACAAAAATACATATTTTTCATGTATTGTTTGTCCGCTGATTACGAATCCGGTATCAGATCAGTGCCATCACCCTTCACTTCTTCGGAAATCTCGAGTATTTATTATTAATTACTTGAAGAATATGACAAACTTATCAGAATATGACAAACTCGTAATATAGCTAGAGTTTAGGAAAAGTTTTTTTTACGGTTTTTTCACTAGTTGTTAAAAAATTTAATGTCGATCATACTGTATGACCTATTAGCTTTGGCTCGGAATAAATAGTCATGAAGTGATTTCAATCACAAAAAATGTGTGAATGAATTAGTTGGTTATATAGCTTGATCACCTACTAGATTAAAAAAATACTTGAAGACTGCTTTAAATCGATGCTAATGTGGCTGAGCAGGATGCTATATTTTATGGAACTACAAGAAATTATTTAGTAGCTTTTCTGTTGAATATAATTTTTTGAAGTATGTAAAGCATTTTTTCCTCATAGGATCTGTAGAAAGGGGTTCTAACTCTTTTAATACCGATATTAGATTCATTTTCTATCTTTTACGAGCAAACACTACTGACGCATTCGCCATTTAATTTTTTTCTATATTTCTTTTATTTTTTTGTTTTGCGTTATTTGGGTAGCAATAAAGGGCACAGTTCTCATGGTCAATCATGTATAAAAGAGACCGATAAATTACTTGAATGCAGGGCTAACTTCTAGAACTTTGCAATTATTAAAAAAACATAATTAGTATCTAATTTTGGAAAGGCTAATCAGTAGAGACCGACCAAAGATTCAGTTTCGATTTCGGCTAAAAAATCTAGTTTTGGTGACAGTTTCGGTTTCGGCCAAAAATCGGCGGAACCTTCGGGTGCAGACCTGGGTTTAATTAGTATTGACTTCAATTTGATTTAAAAAATTTCTTATAGTGCGTAATTTAGCCGATTTTTGGTTAGAACGAAAAATTCACGAAATATTAATTAAAAACGAAATGGCGAACGCGCCACTAGGGTTTGCTCTTAAACATCCAACAGTGTCCGTCATCAAATTGACGCTCATGACTGAGCTGTCACAATTTCTAAGATTTAAATGGTTTTTATGATTTAAAAAAATTTTGGATTTAAATACACACTACTTATAATTATTGATTCTAAATCTTTTTCCTCTAAATGATTTTTGATTTAAATCTTTCTAAGAAAGATAAGTATACTTAATAAAATTTGATTTTTTCTTTAAAAATGGGATTTACATTTTTTCAGAATGGTTTAGACATTTTTCAAACCATTTAAATCTTTGAAGATATTTATAAATCTTGCCAACTTTCCAATTACACAACGAGAAAATCGCCTGAATGATCTTCATGCCTGCGTCCATAATAATTATTGTAGCCAGTCACATTGTTAAAGTTTTAGAATGATTTAAATATTCAATGCATTGTTATAAAAACGCTCGGACACGTCGATTTTATTTTTATTTTTTACACATTTCAAACATATTTGTTTCTATACAGGTTGTCCCACAAAAGCTTGAGACACGACAACTTCGTTTTTTTAAATGAAACACCACAATTTTTTTAACATTTTTGTGTTTTACGGGAAATTCTACACAGATTCCATGTAACATAGTATGATGGCAAATATAATACAAGGTGTAAAAAATTACTTTAAACAAAATTGAAGATACGCGTTTTTAGTCTAATTCCCCGCTAAAAGTTACACCTGTTCAAGTACCAGTAAATCAAGATGAGTTTTAATTATTTATATTTTCGTGTCTCATGCTTGTCAATCAATTGACATAAGTTTGAATTGTAATATTTACAAAAAGTAGTGATATTACTGCACATTATGGGTTATTTAACCGATAATGACCGAACCGAAATATTAATATTGAGGGGCAGCGGCGACCGAAAACGAAGTCAACAAGAAGTTTGTTATTTGTTTAATCCTTACTCCTCACTTAATTTATTATCAAGAAACAATGAATCGCATAGAAGTTCAATCCACGGATTTTTTAAAAGAGAAAAATTTCACCCGTATAAAGTGAATTACGTGCAAAAGCTTTTCGATAATGATCCAGTGCGGCGCCTGAATTTTTGTAAGCACATGATGGAATTGTGTGATCAAAATCCAAATCTCTTAGAAGGCATCCTATTTACCGATGAAGCAACTTTTTGTCTTAATAGAAACGTTAATAAGCAAAATTATCGTTATTGGGCTCAGACTAATCCACATTGGACCTTTGAAAACAACACACAATATCGGCAGAAAGTAAATGTTTGGATGGGGATCATTAACAGCAGGATGTTGGGACCTTATTTTTTCAATTAACACTAACGGCCGAGAGATATTTGGATTTTCTAACATTTGAATTAATTCCTTCTCTGGCAGATATTTTCCCAAATGATCACGATCCAGATATTCCTGGACAACAGATATGGTTACAGCAAGACTGTACCCCGCCTCATTATGGGCATGTAGTTCGGGAATATCTGAAAACAATCTTTCTAAACAGGTGGATTGGAAGGAGCGGGGCGGTGTAGTGGCCGCCTAGGTCACCCGACCTTACTTCACTAGACTATTTTGCTTGGGGATACTTAAAAGAAAGGGTATATCAACACCAACCGCAGAATATCGACGATCTGAACGAATTCGCCAAGTATTTACATCGTACAACATACCGTACAACATTTCTATGAGAGATTATAGGATATTGCCAAATAGTCCACGGGGGCCATTTCGAACATCTGCTTAAGCCGAATGCTTTGTTTCACTAGTTTAAATATAATTTTCAAAGTTATTTTTTAAATTTTGTTTAAAGTAATTTTTTACACCTTGTATTATATTTGCCATCATACTATGTTACATGGAATCTGTGTAGAATTTCCCCGTAAAACACAAAAATGTTAAAAAAATTGTGGTGTTTCATTTGAAAAAACGAAGTTGTCGTGTCCCAAGCTTTTGTGGGACAACCTGTATACAAACAAATATTTTTAAAATGTGTAAAAAATAAAAATAAAATCGACGTGTCCGAGCGTTTTTATGACAATGCATCGATTAAGGAGATATTTGCGATATTCCATTCTTTTGAGACACCCTGTATACAATAGGTACACAGAATCAGCCATGGTTAGCATCGATTTACAGCAATCCTCAACTATTTTTTTGAATCTAGTGGGTAATCAAGCTACACTAACAACTAATTATTTATGCTTAAAAAAAATTAGAACTAATGATTTTTAATTCTAAATGCAATGGTATAAGCATTTATTTAGTTACATTTTCAGCCTTTTATGACACTTTTTGTGATTAACAGCACATCGTGGCTAGTTATTCGAAGTTAATAGATCATACGGTATGACCGACACCCAATGCTTGAACAATTACTGAAAAAAAGTATAAAAAAACTTAAACTCCAGCAACATTACGAGTTTGTATTATCTTCAATTCATTAATAAAAAAAAGTCTCCTTATTTTCGCGATTTTCGAGAAAGGGAAGGACGATGGCGCTAATCTGACATATTGGCGTATCCGGAATTTTGACTGCGTAATAATAAATGATCAAAATATCTTGGGGGAAAGTTCCCCCTATTACACCCTCCCCCCGGTAAATACGCCCCTAATCTGGCACCGTATTCATAATCAGCGGTCTAAAGTATTAAGGTGAGAAAATATGTATTGGGATAGCCAAGTCAGCATTTTCTTTTTGTTTGTCCAATTTTTTTTTATCTCAGAACTATGTTTTATCCATACCAAACTCTACGTACTTTTTGCCCCCCTCCGAGGAGTATTTTCCGAATAGGCCACTAATGGACCTAGCCGTAGAATTTTTGTATTAAACTATAAATATATCGACCCTCTTTAAAGTATAACGACAGACCCTACACCATACTTCTTTTATTTCCTCAAATATTGTTAAATCGAACCGACCTACGTCAACTACTTCTTATTCAAAACAATGAAGAGATTACGAAGGAAAGCACTTAAATACCTAAATAGTCGATGCCCAAAGTTAACTCCATTTTTAGTGGCGTGTTCGATGCAGTACGTTTCTTCTGTCGGTCCATAAATTTCGTTTCCAATTTTTTCGTCGAAAAGGCGGAAAACGCCTTTAGAATCTAAATGAAACTCCCAGTCGAGCGGTTGCAAATAAATCTTGCCCGTGTAGCCGTGAATTATACCGAAATCGTCTGAAAATTAATAACGGAGTTTATAATCTGATAAAACGAAATACTTTTTTAATTTAAGATGTTACAGACAGGGTGTGCCGAACGGTGCGACAAAGTAAAAAACTAATTATCCTCTTGTGGTTTAACCGCAATTCATAAATCTCTCTATTTATCTACAGTGTGTATCAGCTAAATGGAATAAATTCGATAATAAATATTGGTATTCCTAGTTGCGCATTTTTTTCAATAAAAACTTTTTATACAGGGTGTGTCATATAACAGTGGCCAATACGTACAATATCCTATACCTATCTTCAACTGTTTCGGAAATATTAAGTGTTTCAGATTTATTGCATTTTAGCGTTTCTTTTTACTGATATGAAATAAAAAAAGGTATCAATTGTTTACTTTTGTTTAAAACTTCTGGCCTTAGCAAATTGTTGTCTATGACATGACAGTAGTTGTCAGTGTTAAAGTCGTTTGAGTTTCGTTAACTGCATATCAAAAAAAAATGGTTTATTTAACAGAAATGCTCAAAATAACAATTCTACAGATAATTGGTTATGGAGATAACACACGGACACAAATGGAAGTTGCTCGCTTATTTCATGAAAAATTTCCAAATTTGCCGCCTATAACTAAAGGAAAAATTAGTAAAATAGAAAAGCAGTTTCGCCAGCCTAATCTTACCCACAACTTCCAGCGAATATGATATGGTTTCAGCAAGATGGAGCACCGAGCACCGCAGCATTACCGAATCAATGTCCGGCAGTACATTCTTCGCATATGGCATCTTTTTACTGATATGAAGTAAAGAAAAGGTATAAATAGTTTTTTTTACTGACCTTAGCAAATTGTTGTATGTCTGCATGACAGTAGTTGTCAGTGTTATAGTCGTAAATACGTTCTCCTATTAAAATCGTCTTCCATAAGCTCGTGAGTAGGTATCATTTTATAGGGATACTTGTTATTTTCTTGTAATGTTCGAATAATCGATAAATGGCTAACATCAAACATTGGGGCTGTTTTTCGACTAGAAGTATGTGGGTTTTCCTCAAACTCAAGTATAATATTTAATTTGGTATCATCACTTATTGCATTGGCAGCTACATTTTTATCTGCTTTACGTGTTAAAGCTGGCAAAACTGCTTTTCTATTTTACTAATTTTCCCTTGAGTTATAGGCGGCAAATTTGGAATTTTTCATGAAATAAGCGAGTAACTACCATTTGTGTCCGTGTTTTTTCTCTATAACCAATCATCTGTAGAATTGTTATTTTTTGCATTTCTGTTAAATAAACCATTTTACTGATATGCAGTTAACGAAATTCACAATTTGTTGTCAGGAGTTTTAAACAAAATTATTTATACCTTTTTTTATTTCACATCAGTAAAAAGAAACGCTGAAACGCAATAAATCTGAAAACACTTAATATTTCTGAAACAGTTGAAGGTAGGTATAGGATATTGTACCGGGTGGTCAAATAGGCGAGGACGTCGGCTTTATCTCGGAAACCATTAATCGTAGAACTTTCGGAAAGATTTTTTTATGAGTAATGTGGTCAAGAGTAATTGCTGGAAATTACTTTTAAGTTCCTCATTTCGCCGCAAGCGGGCACAATTAAACATTGTTTTTTTTAATTCTAAATTTCTCCGAAAATTCCCGTATTAAGCTATAACTCCGATTACATTATTGGAAAGCTTAGACAATTCTGCATCATTTTGGTTTAAGGCTCATTGGCGTACCGACCTTGATAAGAGTGGGAGAAGCTATTGAAAGTGTAAACATTAAATTCGCTGTAACTTCTAAACGACTTATCCGATTTTACTAAATTTAAGCTTGTTTGGAAGTACCTTCAATTGTCGTATCTAATGGTACACGATAGTTCCTAATAAAATTGCTAGAAGGCGCAATTTGTATTAAAAAATATTGTTTTGGCAATAACTCTGAAACGAACAAAGATATCGAACTGCGGTCTTCACATATTTCCTTGCAAATTTCATCTACTTTTCGATTATGATGTCATAGTTATACCGTATGATTTGAATTTTCGGGATAAAATCGAAAATACTGTTATTATTACAAATTGCGCCCTCTAGCAATTTTATTAAACACTATTGTATACTGTTGGAAACGGCAATTGAATATGCTTATTTTCCCCTTCCAAACAAGCTTAAATTTAGTAAAATCGGATAAGTCGTTTAGAAGTTACAGCGATTTTAATGTTTACACTTTCAATAGATTCTCCCACTCTTATCAAGGTCGGTACGCCAATGAGCCTTAAACCAAAATGATGCAGAATGGTCTAAGCTTTCCAATAATGTAATCAGAGTTATACCTTAATATGGGAATTTTCGGAGAAATTTACAATTAAAAAAAAACAATGTTTAATTGTGCCCCCTTGCGGCGAAATGAGGAACTTAAAAGTAATTTCCAGCAATTTCTCTTGACCACATTACTCATAAAAAAATATTTTCGAAAGTTGTACGATTAATGGTTTCCGAGATAAAGCCGACGTCCTCGCTTATTTGACCACCCGGTACATACACCAAAAATTTAATAATCTACAGGGTATTGCATTTAAAATAAGAAAGTTGGTATTGGCCACTGTTATATGACGCACCCTGTATAAAAAGTTTTTATTGAAAAAAACGCGCAACTAGAAATACCAACCGACGTGTCCGAGCGTTTTTTCGGACACGCCCCCATGTATTTATTATCCAGTTTATTCCATTTGGCTGATACACACTGTATAATAATATGACAAAATCAAGCCCAGTACCGTCTCTAGGGGGTAGAAGAGGTGAGGCCTTAGGGTAGCGGACAACAAAAGAGCATATAAAAAAACTATCAAAACATGGTTGCCATGCCAGTAAAGTAGTTTATAAAATAAACCATTACAAATTTATACACTACTGGCAAACTCTAAGTTACAGTGGCATTTTATGTGAGTATGAAAGAGTAAATAATATTTTTAGATGCCCGCAATAAGGATAACAGATCAATTAGTGTTGCCGGAGTGCGGCGTGAACAACGCATGGCGAGGCAATAGAGAGGATCATTTAGTTTCTGCTACAGAAATAAAGAAGGTATTTACTTCAGTTATATACAAAAATAAATAAAAATATAATTACGAAAAACGATTTTTTTTCTGAACTCAAAACACAATTTTCTCGAAAATGAGAAGTTTTCCAGAAGAGGTCCAGAATAAAAATTGGTCTGTTTACACGCAGTACAGATTGAGTTGGTAATATTATCTTGATTTTTGACATGTGACGTCACGAAACTTATGACTCCACCAACCTTTTGTCACACAATGTCACACTCCACACACCCCACCCCTAAACGCGTGACGTGATTAATGATTGGTCCCTTGCGAATTCAAATACCAAATAGAAATACCAGTAGAATTTCACCGTATCTACGTTTACCTGAAAAATTCAGCCAATATAGAAAACGGAGACATTTAGCATTGCGGTGGGCGCCTCGCTATCCGAACGTAATTGTTGTTATGGAGGGGGAATGCAGCGGGAGTGGAATGGGAATTAATTTCACTCGAACAGAAGTTGACAACATTGAGCCTAATGAATAAAAATGAAGCAATTGATTTTTCTTATAAAATTGAAGTAATTTCTTGAAAGCCAATGAATAAAAACTAAACTAATTGCTTTTGAGTCCAGCAATTGCTTAAAAGTGCAGGAATTGCTTCTAGTCAATGCTTTTTCTTAAAAAATACAAGCAATCGCTATCGTTTGCTTAAAATGTGATAAGGAATTGCTTTTTCTAGTGTAGCGATTGCTTTCAACTTTTTAAGGTAGGTCGACCCCTGCATCATTTGCTTGGTAGTGGTAGCAGTCAACTTTAGTTCTCCGCGGCATACACGTGCGTTGCTCATAATTTGTTTCTTCAATTATGGCTGAATATATGAACGTCCGTAAAAGAAAAATCTACAGTGAACGTAAAAATTGCAGATATGATGATTTCAGAAAGTTATATCGATTTGACAGCGAAAATGTTGAGTGGTTGGCAAATTATTTTTTGACTGATACTGGTGAAAGGCGAGGGATGCACTGTCGCCTTTAATAAAGATGAAAGTCTTTCTGCGGATTGTCGGATCCGGGCTTTCAAAATTTTGTAGGTGAACAACTCGGTGTCCACCAAACTACTGTCTGTAAGACATACACTTCTGTAATGGTTGCAGTTTTGGAGAAGGCCAATATTTTTATTAAAGTGCTGAAGCTGTTGTGGAAGCTAAACGGGTGTGGTCAGAGAGATTTATTTATGTTCCTTCAATTTGTGAACGAATATCAATTGCTTGTCTTTAATTTCTTTATCACTTCTATGACTTTCCTCATTTTCACTGAAATCTGCCATATCACAAATATAAGTTTTCTATTTTCCACAAAAACGTAACATATTACTATTGTACTAATCAACGTTGTTGTATTTACGTCAACTCTTTTGCAAATTAGGCCAAATTGAACATGAAATCAATAATCGGAACAAGTGGATAAGCCACGTCTGAACTTGTGTTGGATAAGCATTTGCTACAGAGGTGTAAGAAAAGTAGCAATTGCTTTAAAATGTTATTCATATCCAGATCTAGCAATTGTTTTTACTTATAGCATTTGCTAGTCAAGCAATTGCTTTTACTAAAAAGTAATTGCTTAATTTTAATTCATTAGGCTCATTGAGTCTTGGTCTTTTAAATTCGTGCCATTTTATATTCATTACTTTACATTAAACTAGGCTTGCCAGAAATACCCCTTTTGGGGGTACAATACTCCTTTTTGTAATTATATTTTTAAAGTACCCCTTTTTGAAAAACCTAAAAGGGGTACCGAAAATACCCCATTTTAGGCCGCTGGGACATTTTTATCAAGAGCAAAATTATTATTATATTTTTTATTTATATTACAATAAATAGTTATATAATTTACCATATTAAAGAGGTAAGTTTTTAAATCCACATATTGTTTTACTTTTGCTTTAATATTTTTATTGTTTCTTCCAATTAAAGTTGAATTTTTTTAAAGCATTTTTATGGTTTGTTACACTGTTTTTGTGGTTTGCTTGAGGATTCTGTGTTGCGTATTTTATTTTCCTAATTAAAAATCAAGCACTAACATTGAAAAAAGGGCGTGGCACCCAAAAAATTTTCGCCTGCGGCGCTATTTTTTTTTCCCTCCTTTAGTTACCTCCCCCCATAACTAAGAACTGTATACACGCCTGCCTGCATGTAGATAAGTGGGTACCCCTTTTTCCAAATTTATATCTGGCAAGCCTACATTGCCTACATTAAAGGCCGCCCTGCCCTGTAACTTCAGACTTGTCAGTACGGTATTTATCGTAAGTTGTTCTTCTATGGGCGCAGAAAGCGCGGAGAAGAGCCTTTGTTCGCCCTAAAGCTGCAGTTATCCTAGTGACGGCACTGATCAAGCTTACTAGCGATTGATAAATGATGATCGTGCAAATAAATTGTAATACCGGGTGATCATGAGACATAGGAGAAATAAATGCAAAATTTTAAGAATTTATGTAACAACCTTTTAAACACCGAAAAAATAATGCATAATGTTTTTTAACAATAATGTGCTGTAAATAAAACATATTTAAAATAAATATATTTCCATTAATATTTTAATAATCAATGCATTTATCTGAATTCTTTTGTTATAATAAACTTGTTAAAACAAATACATAAAACATTATTTTTATTTAATTAAACTTAATACAAAGTAAGTTTTAAAAAATAAAAACGTACCTATATATTCACTAAAAAGTTTTAAATTTCGGTCATTAAAATATTTTTGTACTCTCTACGCTTGGTACTCCTTACTGATATTAATTTGGGGGAGGTCATTAGGTTTAACTTCACCAAAATATTGGTTTTTTAAAATTAATCAGCTTTAATATATTTTATGTTTGAATGGTTCTGGGTTGGATTAAGGTCAATAAAACAGCGTTGGAGATAAAGTATTTGTATTTGCCGACGTTTCGACCAAATTAAAGCCATAATTGTTGTGTATACATAAATTCATACTCAAATTAAAAGAATATATAAACACTGTTTATATACTGATTTATACAATTTAAATTTGTAAATTTTTAATGTCGTATTAGTCTCGTGATGTGTTCTTAATTATTCCACAACAATTTTTAGTGCCCTGAGGATGGCCTAAATTAGGCCGAAATGTCGGCAAATACAAATATTTTATCTCCAACGCTGTTTTATTGACCTTAATCCAACCCGAAACCATTTAAACATATAACCATTGAGGTCACTAACAAAAAACTGATTAATATATTTTATCATTAGGTAGTAGTAGACTTTGCGGACTTGGCTGTGAGTGTATAAGATGTTACGAAGTTACGGCCTTCTATTCAAAAAACGAAAAAAGGGCTTATTTCTGTTTCTTAATGGAGACATTAAAGTCATCAAATTTTCTTTAAAAGTTCTTTTTAATGTTTACTTTTAAAATATTGGTCAAATATTTATAATTTTTTTTAAACCATTCAAAAAACTTATGCTAAAGTTCGTTTATTTTTGGAGCAATTAGGTTTAAACCACAGTAAATGTCTGCAACATCCAAAAAAAACTGACAAATACTTAAATTAATTATTATAATTAAGAAGTTCCTGAATATACTGTCTTAACATTAATTTTGGTTTAAATTCTAAAAGGAAACATTAAAAAGAACTTTCTAAAATATTCTCATCTCTTCAATCTGGTTTTTGTACAGGGTAAGATAAAAAAAAATAAGTATTTTTTTCAATTTTTCGAATAGAAAGCCGCGACGTCGTATTCGGACATAGCTTTTAATTCTAACCATCTTTCACAAATAAAATTTTATTTGAATCAAAAAATAAGAGTACTTTACTCTTGGGCGACTTTTAAAAAATCTTCCTTATATGCTCTACGGTTGTTTTCTATTTTAATAAGCGCTTTTTAGTTTAAGCGGACGCATAAACTTTTATACTGAATACAATTTTCTAAGAAATTAATATTAAAAAAAAATTCCATATAAAGCGATAATTTTGCAGGTCCCTGTAAATTTAAAATAAAAATTTTTTCGCCTATCTATACAGTACAACTTTGAAAGTCCGGTCCACATATCGGTCCGCCCTAGGTCCGGACCATCGAGGTGTCCGGATTACTGGAGTATATACAGTGTGACCAGTAAAGTCCGCATCATATGGGATTTTTTTTTATTAATAACTTTATTCGAAATTTGACTTTGGCCTCAAGTTCTGCTTCGATCGAGATGAAAATTAAGCAAAAAAATAGTAGTCACGTGATTCGCATTATCTGTCAAATTTTAATTTTTTCCAAAAAATGATTCAGAAGGGGGGTATTTCTAAAAATACAAAAAAAAAAGTTATGAGAAAAAGTTTTTTTAAATGCAGTTTCTTGCCAACACGCAGAATTTTAGCTGCATTAGATAATTTTGATTTTTTACCCATATTTTGTAAATTGCACCACTTTTGCAAAATAAGACTCAACGCAACCTACATAAAAAATTTTAATTTTAACAATGCTTTATTTCAGATACATTTTCTTTAAAGTCATTTTTGTGGTTGTGTTTTAAGGTTTCTCTGTGGATTTCTTGTAGTTTTCTTAGCTATCGTGGATTGTGGGTGTTTAATATTTACGGATTTCTAGTTTTTATGTAGTTTAGTGAATTGTGTTTGTGCTTTTATAGTGAGTCGGATTGGAATATAAACAATGACTAGTACTAGTAGCAGCCGTTTGTATACTTTTATTATGCCCAAATAGGGGTAAAATACCTGGTATTTCGTATTTTCGGTAAGTATGGAGTAGTGATGTATTGAGGTTAGGTACGTGATAACACCGCAGATTGGCTATTTTGCTGGTTTTCTTTGTTGTTATATTCGATTTTATAAGACTAGTTTAATTTACCTGTTCTTGTTCTCTTCCTTTTCGAACTAAAAACACGACGACGAATCATTTTTAAACAAATTTTAAAAGCAAAACAATTTTCTATCCTTAAAATCTGATAGGTTTGCTACTATACTAATGCCAAAAATCACTACCTTTTTCCCAACTTAATCAAAAATTGAGAAGAAATTCCAATTTTTTGGCAAGCATTTAAATTTTAAAGTCCGGACCTGTCTATTTTCCCATTCGTCAAACGATAATGTTGCAGTGCGCATGGCTAATAGTGTCTAGCTTTGTTTACATGCGCGAGGCCATAAAGCTGCCACTTTTGTGATTATTGTTTGCTTATCTAAAGGTAAATTGTCTATGGTCCCTATTTCGGCACTGTATCGGAGACCAAATGGGGACGCTTTTCAAAATACGCGTCCGGGCTAGCGAGTGTCCGAACTACCAAAATTATACTGTATTTGGTTTAACAATTAGCTATTTGCGAAAACCGTCTATTAGCTTATCAAGCCCAATAACGATATAATATATTAAGCCCTTACCATTTTGATCAATATATTCAGAGAAATTTAGGTCAATTCCATAATTAAATGTAGGCTGACAACGCGAACCATTGACAAAACTATATCCATCTGAACAGCATTTGTGTATACATCTGGTAGTTCTGCAAATTCCAAAATCATTTGTACAAACTCTAATTACTTCGAGAGTATCCTGCGTTTTGTCTATGCAGTAGTCTTCCGTTTTTATGTTTATCAGGTTTGGTTTTTGAAGGCTTTGTGTCTTATAATCCAGGATTATTTTACATTTTGGTAAGCCGATTCGAACAAACCTAAAACTTAAATGATAAAATTTAATAAAGAAACAGGAAAATTATAAGAAAGTTTAAAAAATAATTTCAATTTTCAGAAAAAATATGCAATTTGGAAAAAATTTGATATTATACCAAAATATTTATAATTGAAAAATATTTTTTACAATAACCTTTTTATGACAATCGGCACTTCACTGCACTTCTACTTTGTAATCAAATTAGGAACTGCGCAGCTGGCAAGCAGATATAAGTCTTTTAGAAATACCTAATTAATCAAGAATTGTCCTAATCTGTTATATAAAATTTATGGGAACTTTGTGCATAATCTAGAATAAAACAGGCAGGTTTTTCCGTTATTTCAATTCAGTTTATGAAATATTTGGTGACGTTAATTTGACTCAGGTTCCACCAACTTTTCTCAGAGAATTAATTTTTCCTAGACATGTCTACGATGACGCACGATGCTGATGGTTAAGTTTATAGATCTTGGATGCGTAAAAATAAAGCGTATATACAGGGTGTTATTTAAGTAAGTGGCCAAACTCCAAGGGGTGTTTCTTTAAGTGATTTTAAGAAAATAAGTTCATATAAACATGGGTCCGAAAATGCATAGTTTTTACGATACAGTTGTCAAACTTTATAAAAAAAAAATTTATTATTAGAAATTATTTTATGTTAATTTCTTTTATCAAAAACAGTTTTAATCTGTGCGAAAATATTTAAAAGAGGACTTTCGTGTAATTTTAATTGCTTAATAGTTTGGTAGTTAAGTAGTTTAAATGTTTTACTCTTATTGTCCGGGGACATGCAATAAAGTGGTTTTTATTTTTTTTCTCGAAAACAAAGCAAGATATGAAAAAACTCAAGAGATAGAATAGTTGTATTTGTAGTTGCTTAAATCGAAAAAAGTATATAATTTTTAAAAAAAGTCAGTGGCGCGCAATTTTTTTGTCAAAAATACTAGTTAGACTGTCTTCCGGGACGCCACTGGACTTAATAATTTTAATCTAATTGAGGTTTAAATTATCCTCTTGTTATTACAAACAGAATTGCCAAATTTCAACAAAATTGAATAAAAGAGTATTGAGATATTTACGAACATCGGATTTTTTTTTTAAGTTTGACACCCTTTATCGTAAAAAGTATGCATTTTCGGACCCATGTTTATATGAACTTTTCTTCTTAGAATTACTTAGTAAAACACCTCTTAGAGTTTCGCCACATACTTAAATAACACACTGTATGATAATGTTTGAATTTTAAAATATGTTATGTGTCTGGAAAAAGGAGGTCAATCCGTTAACCATAGATATATTCCTGGAGCAAAAATAATATGATTTTTATAATGCCATTTTTCATTTTTGACTCTCATATTCGATATACAGGCAGGGCCGTCGAGAGCCAGGTCAGGCCCGGGGGCTGTGCGGCATCCCGGGCCCACTCCTAGAGCTGCCAGATTTAAAATATTAAAAAGCGGGAGGAAGAGGCCTAGCCAGTGGCGGCTTGTGACTTATTAATTTGGGGGTGCATTAAAATGCCGCTGCAGGCGAAATGCGCCGCAGGCGAAAAATTTTTAAGACCACACACAAATTTGGTCAATAATTTTTAATAAAAATTTTAAAAATTTATGATTAGGTACCTACTTATTTTATTGAAAATGAAATAAGATAAAAAGAATAAAAAAGGCCAATTTATTTTTCATTAGTGGGTACATTGTTCAAAAGTAAAGTTCATTCTTCTGTTTTAATTTGCAGCAAACTTATCAATAACAATAAAGTCCCTAGATTTACACTTTTTGGTCTGTGTCCAGTTAATTTCGAGTTTAGGTCTTCCCTCAATTTTAATTTCAATTTTTTGCTCAATACTTAATGAGCTAAAATTGTTTCTCAAATATTCCACATTCATAGTCGTTTTGGCATTAAAACTGTTCATTTTTATTAAAATAAGTCTTTACTACCCCAAAATAATAACAAAAATATAATTTTTAAATAAGAAACCCATTGTTGATCAATTCTAAAATGTACAAAATTTTCGGGTAGATTCTCCAAAAAAGATGAAACTTTTATAAATTCTTCGAATAATAAATCGATGTTAGTACAAATATTGGGCCGGACGGGCGAGGACAAAATGTATCGATATTTGATACTTAGAACATTAATTATTTGCCAACTCGCCTAACAGTTTACATATCTATATGTAATGTTTACAAAGTAATTTTTTGTCAACAGATTTTTTTTTTTTATAATTATATTTTTTTAACTGCGCAGCCCGAGCACGGGCCCTTAAAAGAGACATGGGCCCGGGAAATTTGCCCCCCCAGCGGGGTCTTGTAAGCCCTGTATACAGGGCGTCGAAGTTTGATATTAAAAACTGATTTTTTTTAATAATTCGAGTATTTAATAAGATATTAATTTCAAATGTCTAACAAACATATTGTGTCTTTTTAAGTAAGTCAGTTTTAAATTGCAAAATGCTCGTTATGGTAGTAACATTTTTCAAAAACTTATACAAATTTATAATTTACAATAATACCTAAATTCTTTGATTCTTCCGTAAGGGTAAATTTTCCGTTGTTAAGAATTATGTTAACATTCTCTAAGCATCTAGAACGAGCCATTGATTGTCAAAGTTACTGATAATATTCGAATGAAAACATGCTGAGTTATGAACGTCCCTACACCCGTTATTATTAAACCTAACTAAGTGGACCACGGACAAAATTTTACAAAAACATGAGGCTGAAGTTTGGTTTTAAAGGAACTATTATATGAATCCTAGACTAGCCTACAGGGTGTTGCGAGTTATGGAAAAAATACAATATGTTTGTTATAATCTGTACAAACAATGACAATTAACTTTCTAACAAAAATGACGACTACAGTAATATTCTTGAAGAAAGAGACTATAATACACCAAAAAAATTATTCAAATCGGATAATAGATTTAGAAGAAACAAAACAAATTTTAATATCAAGTGCAGTTTTCACATATAATATCATCAGTGCTAAAATTACTTCCCGAGTCCACGAATATTTTAAAAATTATCTCGAGGTGAAAACGAGTTATACAAAAAACTTAATAATAATACTAAAAAATAATTTGCTGGTAACCCTAGCTATTACTTTTCTATAATTTCATTAAAAGCTACCGCGAAATATATTTCTGCAGTTAACTTATAGAAAACAAGAGGAACTAGTTTCATAACAGCAACGTTTTAACATTATTTATCAATTGTGTTTTACTAAAGACGATAGAAAGTATTTTTTGACAAGTGGTCGGAGGTAGTATAGGAAGAAAATGTAAATACATTATTGTGTATTCAGTACATTCCGATAAATAATATAAGTAAATATGAAAAAAAAAATTCACACATTGTTGAATATGGTTCCTATGGAAAGAAACTCACACATAAATCACTTTAGGCCTCTGACTTATTTCAAAACCCATTAGCTGATAACGCAAAGAAGTGAATTTCTAATGTTGGCAGGAAACTTACCTACGAAAATATTTTTTCTCCAAGACCATTACTGAATGCAATAATTCCAAAATCATTTTTGATAATAGAATGTGAAAATTCTCGCTCTTGAGTTGGAATATTTATTCTGAAACACTTGTTTCTTATGCGTTTTGCGTGTATTTTCATTCCATAACAAGATACGGAATGAATATTCTGTAATTGATTAAACGACATAGGTTGCCATGAATTTCGAAACTGTCAGTGTCAGATAAAAATGGCCGCGTTGTAATAATTATTTTCACTTATAATATCCCAAGAGCTTAAAAAAATTCCAGGAATAATTTAAGCTCGCGTGGGATTCGGTAAGAAAATTTTACACCACTTTACACCATAATTTGGAAAAAAAATTATTAATCAAACTTGACATTTTAAACTAATTTCACTGCTTGTCAAGTTGGCCAGGGTATTTTGACATAATATTTTGAATTGACATTTTTGTTTAACCGGTTCTGTCACAAAACTTAATAATAATTACTAGGTATATAGTTTAAAACGTCTGTACGTTGAGTGTTGAGTTTAATAAGTGTATAACGAAATGTCGCGATTTGGTAAAGAAAATCAACAAGTAATTAGACAAGAAATTCAAAATATAACACCAGATAACACCCGAAAATCAAAATCAACTGTATGGAAACAGTTTGTTGAATTTTGTGACGAAAAGTTGTATAATATTCATGAGTGTATGAGTGTAGTACAGGTGGCTACTATACTGGAGGACTAAGCATTTAATATGAAAAAGCAAAATTTTGAAGATTATAAGGAAAGTGTGGTCAAAGTGATGTGAAATGTTTCATAATTTAGATATTTTGCATTATTCACAGGTATATGTACCGTGCGTTCAATTTATCTTGATAACATTTTGAATCACTGTAACTTTTTTGTTTTTAAAGATATGAAAGTAAACAAAAACACAAAATGTAGGGTTGGTTGCCAAGTTACATATAAAACAAAACACTATCAATTTTCTGACATATAAGTCTACCTTATGTTTTTTTAAATGGAACACCCTGTATATTTTTACATTTTTAAATTCGACGTAAAATTATAATTATTTTTTATTAAATGCATTATTAGTCTATACTTCATAGTTTCCGAGATATTGACTCTCGAAAAGTGACATTTTTGAATTTTAACAGCATCTAACTTTCTAACAGTACGTCTTAGAGCAAAACGGCTTACATGTCCCTATCTTCAATTTTTATTATCTTCCCAAAAAAATCAACTTCCAGTTAAACCGGAACAACTATATTTCCTGCTTTCGAGTTACATCCGGTTTAACCTGAAGTTGATTTTTTTGGAGAGATAATAAAATTTGAAGATAGGGACATGTAAGCCGCTTTGCTCTAAGACGTACTGTTAGAAAGTTAGAAGCTATCAAAGTTCAAAAATGTCACTTTTCGAGAGTCAATATCTCGGAAACTATGAAGTATAGACTAATAATGCATTTAATAAAAAATAATTATAATTTTATGTGGAATTTAAAAATGTAAAAATATACAGGGTGTTCCATTTAAAAAAACATAAGGTAGACTTATATGTCAGAAAATTGATAGTGTTTTGTTTTATATGTAACTTAGGAAAAAACTTGGCAACCAACCCTACATTCTGTTTTTTTGTTTACCTTCATATCTTTAAAAACAAAAAAGTTATAGTAAATCAAAATGTTATCAAGATAAATTGAACGCACGGTACATTATTTAATGGTTGTAGATCATATGTTTACCTTTTCAACTGTCAAAAAATTTCCACATAAGTAGCGTGGCGCCTCGAAAAAATTTCCGGAAATTCTTTTAGTTGCCATGGTAACTAGTCATAATTAAGGTATCTTATTGGTTAAAAAGTACAGGTGTGAAATTTTCAGACAAATTTTAGTGCAAGTCAAAAAATGAGTGAAAAATCAGATGAATCAGATATGGAACTGGATGGTCGTGGAGAAAATATAGTCTGCTACTCGGTTAGAATCTACTATTCTGTATACCTACTCAGTAAGCAATAAATTTTACATTGAAAATTGCAAATTAATTTCAAATTATCAATGCTTACTTAATGTAATCAAACAAAAAAAGACCTGCCGGGCACTTATCGATAGCTAGCGGGCAATTATCGTAGTAAGTTTTCGAAAATTGCACACCTCTTAAGGGATTTTTTACACATGATGAAAATATTCACTTATAATCTCCCTAGCAGCAGAATTATTACCGATAATTTTTTTTTAAAGTCACGAATGGTTTTGTTGATAGAAAATTATCCCGAGTCGAAAACGAGGGAAATTTTCTAACAACCAAAACATGAGTGAAACAGAAAAAATTATCGGGAATTAATTCTGCTGCGTGGGAGATTCGGTAAGATAATTTCATAAATTGGAGTTTCTTTTAATGTTCCTGAAATTTTAGTAATAAACCTTAGTTACTAACAAGTAAAATCAACTTCTATTGTAAAAATACAGTGCGTCATATTAAACTAAACTCATCGAAAATATGTTTTTTAAAGTTATATTTGAATTTAAAACTATAAAGACATTCAGATAACAAATTTGTTATTTAATGTTTCTCACATTTTAGTAATAAAAATGAGTTACTAACTGCTCAATTTCTTTAGCAATCGAACTTACTGATTCATTACCAAAACGAATCATTTTTTACACAAAATTATTGTAACAATAAATATCACGGGTACGACTAAAAAACTGATTGTTACTGCTGGTTTGTCTCACCTGCCACTTTGAAATGACTTGACATTTGAATTAAAATTAAGTCGTAGTACTATACATAAGAAAAATTATTACTTAATAATTTCATTAGGTTAATAGGCTATAGACTATCGCGATATAGTCTCCCGTTGCTATAAGCACCGTAAACAAAAAGAAGCCTTCTAATTGGCTGAAAATAAATTTATGAAATTATCATAAGTTATATCACAAGAGGTGAATATTCTAAATAAAATATTTACCTCGAGTGGTATATGTTGAGATTATATACCAAAAAAAAAGAAAAAATACAACGAAATGCAAGATTTTTAAAATGATTTATGTAGCTACTAGAAAAACGAACAAAACGAAACAAAACCTAAACAATTGACAAAGTAATAAAACTAACAGAAAATTAGTTATAAGTATTATTGTTAAACACACAGTTATTATAATAAACAGTAGTGGCTTGCTGGTGTTGCTGGAAACTCTTCGAGCTGCAAGAGACTGGAGCTTCGTGTTGGTCATTACCGAATCGGCAAGATTCCATTTAAAAAAAAATGTGACATGAATCTGACAACATCAAAAACTTGATTTGTTGAAAGGGATTTTTGTTATTATAGAAACGGTCTATAGCAACCATCAAATATTTTAAACTTGTTATGATGTTGTTATGCATTGGCATTGTTGTGGCAGGTGGCCCGGGGTATATTCATTTATGCGGGGTATATTCAACAGTAACATCACAAGACTTCGTTTTTTTTATCGGTTAAATTTTTCAGCTGTCACGAAAACTTTTTTGTTTGGAAATTTTACGAGTTGAATTTGGAAATGTTCATTCTGATTAGATCCCGAGAGCGAAGCTCGAGGGATTTAATCTTTGACTAAACAAGCCCAAAGTTCAACGAGAAAAATTGCCAAAAAAGTTTGAGTGAAAAGGGAAAATTTAACCAATAAAAAAATGATGGTCGAGTGATATTTGGCACGATTATTTCGTAAACCCCAAATGTCCCATCCATATCTATTGAATAATAATGTTTTATATATTTCTACAGGTAGCCTGTGGTGTATTACTTGGAATAGTTATTTTTAGTAAAATTGCATAACATACCACTCAACGAAAACTGTTTAGTTTACTGCTGGCAACCAAACATACAATTATAATTGTATGTTTGGTTGCCAGCCTTATAAGCAGAAGTCAGAATTTTAGATTAGTTCTATAATGACATTTGATAAGTATTTTTAAAATTTGGTGTAATTTATAAAAAATAGCAACTTTATTAGAATAAACATAGGCATGGGTTCATTATATTATAAAAGCAAGTAGGTAAATAAATATAGTATTAATGTTATTGTATTAAAATATCAGAAATTATCCGAAAAAGTTATAAAAAAATAATTGACATTGATTTATACTTCGAAATATTGTGACAGAACTAGACGGGCCAATGGCGACGTTTAATCGCTAAAATCCCACGTAGTTTTATCACTATTATACTAGCTGATTGGTTAAAACGAGACGGTTTGATTGGACGAAAAGGCGAAATTGACAGGTTTACGAAATAATCAGTATAATATGCATCTGATTGGTCGCAAAACAGTAACTTGTAAAGTCTTCACGTATTTTTATTGTTTTTAACTATAACAATTGTTCTGACAAACAGTGTCAGATGGTTTAAGCTCAAGGAATTCTATTATTACGGTTATAAGAAAAAGGTAAGAAAACAAACACTTTTTCTCAAAAATGACACTGATAACAAATTATATTATTGTATTGAACCTTCTCACGAAGTAGCGTTATTGAGCTTGTCAAAGCAAAAACATATTTTAGCGATGGACTGCTTATTGTGCAATCAAAATGGTGCAACAATTCAATGAAACAAAAATTGCCGAAAAATTTGAAACAGTATTAGTGTCGCATCACAGAATTATTGTAAGACCTGTAGACCTCATTAACCAATATGTATCCAAAAAATTGGACGACACAATAAAAAAATGTAAATATTTTTACTTTGACTGGACGAAAGTAGGTACTAACCCAAAGTTTAGGTTTAATCTTGGCAGTGTTAATAGTGTACCATTTGATGTACAGGTTAGCCACCACCGGAGAGAGAGATGAACCCATTAGAAAACTGTCATCTTGAGCATAGAACCTATCTTTTACTTAAAAGTAGGAACTACGCAGACAACACTCCAATAGTTCCATCACTCCATCCAGCGGCAAACTAGTGCGTTCTGAAAGGGTTGGGTCTTCTTGTAACTTTTGCTTGATGATATGCAGTGATTCCCCTATATTGGGACGGCTTTCTAAGTCGAAACAGACAAATGTGTCTTGTCGTTCTAAATTGACGGTTTTCCGAATATTTACAAAGTGGTTAGAGTTTTGAACAAAACAAAATTACTGTGACGGTTTAATTATCTCAAGAAAAAATTTTGATAATGCGCTTTGTATCTTTTTGTATCTATCAAATCCCTTGCGATTGTGGCGAAAAATACATTGGAGAAACAAAAAGACCGCTTCCCGTACGAGTTAAAGAACATCTGAAACATTACTCAAAGAGGTGAAACTTCGAGATCAGGAATAGCGGGACATGTATGGATCAACCAACATATACAGTGGTCAGAAGCCAAGGTCTTGGGCATGGAACAGTACTGGAGAAAACGAAAATTTCAAGAAGCAGCTTTCATGAATCAAAATAACCATATATTTAGTAAACCAAGTATAGATATCCCCAATATCTGCAAGCCTCTTCTTGTCCAAAACCAACAGCTCAAACGTCACACTCCAATAACCACGTAGGCGGAGTCATCAAGCTTCATTGCACATGGATAGTATTTAAGACAGTCTTAGAATTATATTTAGTTTACACTTAAAAACGGTTAGAGATAGTAACTAACCGAAATGTTGTGTTAAGTAACAAAATAAAGACAATGGAAAACCGACAAAGTAATATAATATATATTTTTTTGATATTTTCAAACAAACAACAAATATTAATGTTAATTTTAATACACTGGTTCCACCATTTTTTTTATTTGTTATTATTTTAAAATAAATAGAAATAATTATTAAAACAAACAAGTTTTTGTACCAATTACAAATCACTGGTAAAATTGCGTACGAACTATTTTATTGTGCGGCCTTCACAACCGCAATTTTATTTACAACGGTCCTTGGGCCACTTCAGGTTGCAGCCTTGATTTCGACCATTTGATCTACCTACAGTAGGAAGTTCACCTCTTCCTCTTATTTTCATACTGTTTATAGTTTCAGAAAGCCAGTAAACTAAACTGAATACCGAATAAAATACAGTTTAAATATGCTTACCCAGGTTTGTCACTCCGTTGGAATTCATCTTGGTCACATGAATGAAACCGAGTATTATAAATATATCCCAATGGACAACATTTTTGATAAAAGTTGGACGAGAGAGAAAAAACTTTTGTAAACTCGTCATGTACTTTTTCGAATACGAAAATCTCTTCATTGAAAACTTCCACACAAAAAAGTTCACTGATATTTACGGATAAATCATTATTTATTATCTTTACGTGACTGCTGCTATTGCCACCGCACAAATAAGTTATATTTTCGTATTTCATACTCTTTTCCAGTTGACAACATTTTGAAAAATTATTTTCTGCCAATTGGCATTTTGCGTAGTTAAAAAATATCGCGACCAAGAATATCAGTGTAATTTTTTCCATCGCTTTTAAAATTTTTGATTAACGTGCTAGAAACTGAAAAACAAATGTGTAACTGTTTATAAAAGAAATATTTTCGTGGCTGGCTAGGATAAAGGGGAATAATTAATATAAATATTAGGAGGGGCTTATTTTAGAATAATGTACGAAACTAGAATGTTTATATTATACAATTATAAGCATCGTTTCGTGACAGACAAATTATTTGTTAAAGCGTCATCCTCAGAATTAAAGATTAACCATTCCATTTTTTTAACGACAAATTTTAGTAATAAAAATAATAAATTTTTTAAGCCTAAATCATAATATCGTATTGCCAGTGCTGGAAGGCGGGCGTTAACCAAATTGCGTGTTTCCATTCCTTAAGAGATTGTGGAAAAATAATACCGTTAAATAAACACCATGATAAAGGGTGATTTTTTAAGAGTGTCCGAACGTCTATCCGAGAAGGCTATGAAATGAACTGTCACTTTTCGCGCTTGTAGTGTCAGAATTATTCAGTATTGTCTGGCAAATCATTATGGAAAGAATAACACCAGAGCAACGCTTGCAAATTGTCCAAATTTATTATCAAAACCAGTGTTCTCTGCGCCAAACTTATCGAGCACTTCGTGAATTCTATGGTGCCCATAATCGTCCAACCGAACGATGTATTAGCCGAATTAAAGACAAATTTCGAACGCAGTTTATATTACTCAATATTAAAACAAAAACCAGACAAAAATCTGTGCGTTCCCAAGAAACTATCACCGCTGTAGCTGCCATTGTTGATAAAGACCCAAATTTGTCAATTCGTAGACGTTCGCAAGAAGTTGGGCTTTGTTATTCGACTACGTGGACAATTTTGACTAAAGATGTTGGTCTGGTACCTTACAAGATCCAGCTTACCCAAGAACTTAAGCCGCAAGATCATCATGCGTCGTACGTTCGCTGAATGGTCTCTTAGTCAATTGCAACTTGATCCAGAATTTAACCGCAAAATTTTGTTCAGCGACGAAGCTCATTTTTGGTTAAACGGTTACGTCAATAAACAGAATTGCCGCATTTGGAGTGAAAATAATCCCAAAATGATTCAACAATTGCCGTTGCATCCAGAGGAATGCACGGTATGGTGTGGATTATAGATACGCCGGTGGCATTATTGGGCCGTATTTTTTTTTAAATGAAGCTGGAAACGACGTGACAGTTAATGGGGATCGTTACAGAGCGATGATTAATGATTATTTACTTCCAAATTTGGTATTGATTTGGAGGAGATGTGGTTCCAACAGGTCGGAGCCACATGTCATACAGCCAACGCAACACTGGATTTATTGAGGGAAGAATTCGGTGAGAAAATTATTTCGACGAATGGACCTATCAACTGGCCCCCAAGGTCGTGTGATTTAACGCCATTGGATTATTTTCTATGGGGATACGTTAAATCATTGGTCTATGCCGATAAACCGGCAAATATTGACGCATTAGAACACAACATAACGCGGACAATTGCAGACATAAGTCCCCAATTGCTTGAAAAAGTGGTCGGAAATTGTATTGACAGAATGCGCTTTGTTAGAAGAAGCCGGCGGCGGACATTTGACCGACATTATTTTCAAACATGAATGCCATTAAATGTTATTTCACATAAAATAAATAGTTTAGAGATATCTAATATGGTTGTTGTATAATTTAAATTTAAAGTTCAGACACTCTTAAAAAATCACTCTTTACAAACCCAGACCATAGATATTTACCTTTAGATAAGCAAACAGTAATCACGAAAGTGGCAAATTTATGGCCTCGCGCATGTAAACAAAGCTACATACGATTAGACATGAGCACTGTAACATTATCATTTTGACAAATGGAATTATAGAGATGTCTAGGCTTTAAAATTTAAGTTCTTGCTCAAGAAATTGTAAAAGTTCATGGACCTTCAATTTATTTCTAAGTTTAAACAGCTAAAATTTGCCCCAAATTCTTGACAAAAAATTGGAATTTCTTCTCAATTTTTGATCAAGTTGGGAAATAAGGTAGAGATTTCTGGCATTTTTAGTAGTTGCAAAAGAAAATTATTTTTATGGGTTTGTTTATAAAATTTGTTTAAAAATGATTCGCCGTTATGTTTTTAGTTTAATAAATATAGTTTAAAAAAACTAAACAACACGCTTTAATAATTAATCAAACTAAGAAGCTGAAAATAAATATAGTTTAAAATAATTCTTGAAATTCTTAATATAGGCAGAAAATAATAATGAACGATAAACATTAGTATTATTGTGAAAAAAGCGTGAGGTGCTCGATATGCGAAAAATATAACGCAAAGAGAATTTCAAGAATTATTTTAAACTATATTTATTTTTAGTTTGAATAATTATTAAAGCGAGTTTTTTAGTTTTTTTAAACTATATTTATTTTTTATTTTTTAGTTTGAGCTATTGTTAAGAAAAAAAAAATTTGAGTACATTGAGCTAGATTAGTAGATTATTGTATTGTCAGCGGTTCTTGATAAGTTTAAAAAATTTAAATTAAATCTGACCGTTTAAAGTGGGTCAAAATCCGGTTCAAAGAAGTCGGTTACAAACATACATACAAACATACAGGTGAAGCTAATACAAGCGTGTTAAATAAGAAGAAAATCTACAGAGAAAACGTAAAATACAACAACAAGAATGGCGCCGAGCCGGTTCCAAAGTGTATTTTCAGTATGTCGCTAAAGAAGGACAGGCCGATAACAAGAGGTTTCTGCGCATGTCGGATGCTGCTGGGAGGGAAGGCAGCTGACCGGCGAGCCGTGCGCTCGGGCGTATTTGTTCACCCATAAAACGTTACTTTTGTTTGCGCAGGAGAAAAGCTGTAAGGTAAGTCGGGCGTACTGGGCCAAGGTTTTACAACGTCTAATATTTTCGGTGAGTTATAATAAGAATTTTACAGGGAACTGGTCCGCTACGTAATTTTAAATTTTTTTTTAGTGAAGCCTAACATTGCTTCTCTTTAAAAAGTATGTATATGACGATGGAATCTTATTTTAATATTTAAAAAAAAATAAAAAATTCAAAATGGTACCAAGGATCCAGTTCCCCAAGAAAAAGGGGTAACTGGACCATCGATCTATTTTTATATATGTTGTTGCTTTATTATAAATCTGGGTATCTGGGCCATTTAATGGACAAATAAAGAAAGTATAAAAAATACCAAGCATTAGCTAGAATAATGTTTTCTGCTATTAACTGGCACTGTAATGAAGGTAGGTGTTGCTTGGGAGAGAAAAAAAGAGCACCCTGTAAAGAAATTAAGAACATTTATTAAGCAACTAACCAATTACTACTTATGTGGTACTTTATTACCAAAATAACCTTAACGATAACGAAAAAAAAACCTAAAAAACCACCCATTAAAAATGGGTAAAAAACAAAAAATGCATTTTGTTGTTAAACATTATTTCATATATAACTAAAAAAAATTTAACATACATTCGTGAGATCTGAAAGATCAGTGCTACAGCATGTCTTTATAACACCCTGAACTACTTTTAATTGGCTTGGACAACTTACGAATAATATCTCTATTAGCAATTAACGATTCTTCATCTGTTTCCAAGAATTTTAATGTCTGGTGGTGTCGTTTAAAAAATCTTCCAACGAATCCATCATTTTCTTTTAAAATAATTTTAGCCACATAAGGCTTGACAATTGCAGTCGATTTCCATAAACTTTAACTACGCAGAAGTCACCTATATTAAAACATATTATATCATCTGTAGGCTCTTTATGTTCTGAAGACCAAAACTTCGAGTCATTGTCGCTTTCTTGAAGTGCAAGAGGGGTGTCTGGACAAGCGTATGGCCCAGATACCCCATATGCAGAATTATTATGGGATAACTGGGCCATACTTTCCACGTTTGTATCCTTGTAAATTATTAAGTATTTAGGAAAGTAATTTCTTGAAATAAAGTGTAAATATTACCCCAAAAATAAAATATATTTTATACTGCTTACCTGTACACAGATGTGCTTAAAAAAACACACTTGTTACAGCACGATGTTTAAAGATTCTTATGGACGAAACTTCTTGTTGCTATAAAGTTCCAAACTAAACTGAGTTTTAGGTTCTGCGTGTTGTTTTACGTTGTTGGTACTGGAATTAACGACAGTCAACTGTGTAAAATAAAATAATTTAAACGACGTGGCGGGAAATATTCCATGGCCCAGTTACCCCATGGGTCCGGAAACCCCGACTTACCTTACGTGTACGTATCTAAAGGTAAATGTCTATGACCAGACGCATGGAAGCAGTCCATCTCTCTCGCATGTCTGACGTCATTGGGAGACAAATTTTTCTAGCAGCAGTCCGTTTTATATCAGATTTAACGGTTTTGGTGTGTATTATTTTTTAAATAGTTTGCTTAAAGATAAATATGCGTAAATTTTAATAAATTATTATTAACATTGAAATAAACATTTTTTACTATGGTATACTATGCAGTGGTGGGTTGTTCAAGCAATAACAACCTGTTTACTAGAGTTTCTAAGTAAATTATATGAACTCGACCTAATTTTTAACAATTTTAATGTCGCGTGTCATTAGAATTGACCAAAAATTATTTAAAAACACTAATGGATTTAGCTAAATGTGTTAAAATTTAAGTAATAAGTCCAACAGTTTTTTTAAACGCAAAATGTATTTTGCCGTCGATCGTGTATTTACAACCTTAATTAATGTATAAAAAATCATACATTAATGGCCCCTATTAATGTATGATTTTTTTTTATTAATAAACCATTTTAAGCAACCAAACATACTACAAAGCACGCACCGCTGCGTACATAATGGCGTTGCCATAGTTTCTGTCGATGTCAATAAGTTTGAAATTCAAAAATTTTTTATAATATGTACTCTGGTTCTAAAAAAAAAATATAATCTATTAACAAGACAATCGACGGAAAAATATTGTAACTAACGCGTATATTAAATAGTGATTAATACACTAGTTTGTTAAATTACTATTACAATTGGAAAGTTAACTAGAGATATTAATGAAAAATTTAAAGTAGAAAAAGTAAAATGACGAACATGGTAAAATAAAAAAATAAAAATTGGGTTTCTTGTGTTAATTTTGTAAATTAATAGTATGCGAAAGTAAGTATGTGTACTTAATAAATAAAACAAAATTGTTTATCATTTTACACATATTTTTTTAATACTTAAAACAAAATTTAGACTAATTAATAAAAAAATATTAAAATATTTTTATTTTCTTATCACAATCGAAAAATTCTAAACTGGAAAATTTTATTCTCTATATATCTATTGGTTATATATTTTTTATTAACCTAGGAACTAATATTTTTCCACAGAAGTATTCTTTTCGCTCTAATATCCATACTGTTAACATTCGCTACGGGGATAATAAGTTAACTTTACCCCACCATCAGAGTGCCTTGTTTCAGAGGTCTTTTACTTATAATGCTGTCGTCTCTTATAATTCTTTGCCTGGAGAATTTACTACTGTCTCTAATGGTGTCTTATTTAAAAAAATATATAAACAATTTCTTTTGGGAGCACAAAGTAAGAAATTTTGCATTTAATTTGCTGGGTTTTTTGAAAACTATTATACTAAAATGTCCATAAAGTGCCTATCTTTAATTTTTATTTAGTCATTGACAAGCAGTCAATCAACGATGTTTCTTTTTAACATATTTAGTCAAAAGTTTTCTTATTAATATTTATGTTACTTTGGTGTTGTTCTAAATTTACAATTTTAAATGAATAGTTGATGATATTTTTTTTTAAAGTTGTTGTCATGCGTGGTTCAGTAGAGTAGCTATTTACAGCTAGGCGGCTATTGTTTTGTAATTTTTTTTTCTTCTTGGTAAAATAAGGGCATTATTTATTTATTTAATAGTTTTTAAAATATTTATAATATTCCAAACTTTTTTAACACCGTGTCTATGTACGAATTACCATTTTTCTTAAATCTCTCTACACTTTTTCTTGGGTTTAGGTTCTTAAGGTCAGTTTAAATATAAAATTTGACATTCCAACTTTTTTTTAAGGCATTTTAAAAATGTAGATACGTATTTAACTAAAAAACATAATTCTGGCAATGAGAATGAAAAGGCTAAACGTCAAATTTTATCAAGAAATAATTGCATTTTCTAACTCTTATAACTGGGCTTGGGGTTAAAAATTTCGGAATTTCAGATTTTCTTTTTGGTACCTAGCATTTCCTAGATAATTTGAAAATTTGAACTTCCCAGGATGGACATATAGATGATCTCACGACCCAAAAAAAAAATATATACCTACCGTTTCATTTTTAGAGGGTATACAAAGCATAAATGAAGCGATAATTACGAAGGATTGTTATCATTCAGGACTGTCAATATGGATGATGGAGTAGGAACCCGTATATACGTGTCGATAACCTTCACCTTGTACTAGATTGTAGTTACGAATGAAGATAAGACAGACGATATTGTCGTCCGACCACGTTGTTAACTTTGTAATGTCTTGACGACATTATCATCTGTCCGCCCTGATTATTAAAACACATAGTAGGTAGATCTAAATGTTTACATTTATTACTTTAAATCTACTTACATAATTTACTAGTAACTGTTTTAGTATTCCTAATATTATCACAACAAGCATCTTCCTTAAAAGCAACGTTATCTAATTTAAGAGTTTCTTTGGAAATGTCGGCTTGGTACGTCCCTGGAGTAACTTCTACGGCTTGAATAACACATGTTTTTAATTCAGTTTCAACGGCTTTAGAATAATTTATTAATTCTTTAATAGTTTCAGGGTTTTCAAGGTGTATTTTTTTCTTAAATTCTTCATTAATTTTATTTCTTCCTTCTTTCAAAGCTCGCACGTCTCCTTTGAAAACATGTTTTCTTACTTGGTGTATTGATTTAAAACAACGCAGTACCTCTCTTCTTAAGTTAGCGGACATTTAAGTTTTTTTATATTTTACCTAGAAAAAGATACCAGTTAAATATTTTGGTCCATCTGGGTGCCCCAAAATTTATGGACTATACAGAGTAGGTAATTTAAAAAATCATTATTTTCGGAACGTCCATGATAAGTTTCGATATTCAAGTTGGTTTTAGGTTATAGGTTTATATATTTTTTAATTCTCCTGTAATACAGTGGCGGTATTTGGGAGGGGAGCCCCCTTCCTCTACAGCAACCCCTCCCTCACTGAAGGGTTACCAAATATACGTTAAAACTAAAAGGAAGTAAAGTAGGGAGACATAAATATAATATTTTTCGGTATGTTGACCGATTTACACATTTTTTGATATTAATACTTGTCTGGTGATTGTTGTTTGATATAAATACATTGCTTTCATAGTTACATATTTTAAATCAGTACCTAAGTATTTACCATGTAATGAGGTTTATTAGTTTTGATAATTTTATTCTACAAAATATGGTAATCAATAAAAATTTACTTAATTTTTCATTTTACTGATTATATTGAATAATTTTATAGAAAAGTAACAAACCAAAATATTAAACTAATCAGTGTCATTCCTTGATTCGCTGCTTGTCTACGCACTTTGCATTTCTAATTGTTATATATTATGTTATTTTTGTGTTTTACTGCTATTTACGCTGCCAAAGGGAGATGTAGGTACCTAATGTGTTGGACACAGGTACCATGAAAATTAAATACGCCTGTTTTTATTTTTTGTTTGTTTAGATGTGTCGTCTTTCTACAGTGATATGACAATGTCATCAAAAATGTTATTGGAATAGTAGATTCTGTAACGAGGTTGGAATGAAAATTCGACCCGAGTGGAAGATTCCGAACGTGAGCGTAGCGTGCGTGAGGAACCACGAGTATCGAATTTTCATTCTAACCGAGTAGCAGACTATATTTTCTCCACGACCATCCAGTTCCATATCTGATTCATCCGATTTTTCACTCATTTTTTGACTTGCAGTAAAATTTGTCTGAAAATAATTATTACTACGCGGCCATTTTTATCTGACACTGACAGTTTCGAAATTCATGGCAACCAGTGCTGGATTTACCATTAGGCTGAGTAGGCTGGAGCCTAGGGCGGCAGGTTTTAGGGGGCGGCAAATTTGGCCCAAAATTTTTTTTTGTCTTACAGAAATAAATGGTGCAATCTTTATTCATGGTCGACGGGTAGTATTTTTTTAAATAAACTTTATTGTTGGCCGTGTCTGTTAACGGGGATAAAAAAAGGTAGTTGGAACTTAACTGGCTTTGCAGAAAGAAATTTCATTTTCAATAAAATAAGTAGGTACTTAATCATAAATTTTTAAAATATTTACTAAAAATTATTGACCAAATTTGAGCGTGGTCTTAAAAAAATTTCGCCTGCGGCGCATTTCGCTTGCATCGGGCTTTTTCTTTCCCCGAACACTTCACCTGTTTCACAACTCACGAGCCGTCACTGGTATAGGGGCGGCAAAAATTGAATAGCCTACTAGCGGCAAATTTGTAAATCCGCCACTGATGGCAACCTATGTCGTTTATATCAATTACAGAATATTCGTTCCGTATCTTGTTATGGAATGAAAATACACGCAAAACGCATAGAAGCAAGTGTTTTAGAATAAATATTCCAACTTAAGAGCGAGAATTTTTACATTCTATTATCAAAAATGATTTTGGAATTATTGCATTCAGTAATGGTCGTGGAGAAAAATTGTTAGCTATTTGGCATTTCATCTTTCCATAACTAACAAAAAAATTTCCAGTGCTAAAAAATTATTGGCATACTGTATGCATGTTATTTAAACAACTTTGAGTCCTCAACTGCCCTTATATCCCCGATGAATGTCTTAACTAGAAAAGGTTAAAGCAAATTGCAGGTTAAAGTTAAAGTACGTGACCTTGGCAAGTTGACATGCAAAATAAAACATATTACGATGCTCATCATAACCCAGAACGTGAACATGCAACTTGTCATTATAGGTCTCGGTAGATTTATTAACAAATAATACCAATATATAAAATGTACTTACATAAACAATTATTGTAAATAACAAACGTTACATAACCTCATTTTCAATCCATACATTATTTTCAACTTTACAATGTAATATAGGAATTATAGGATAATGCCAGTAAGGGAATTTATTTTGTACAAAAAGTTATAATAAATGTACCAGATCAGCGCACAAAATTAAATAACGTGAAAGCATAATATATAGGTAGGTACTATATAGGCTCCTAAGACGCATGACGTAACTGGAAGACAAAAATGCTGCTGGTCAGTATGAAAAAGCATTGTTGTAGAGCTGTTCTAATTAATGTTTAGGGCATTTTCTTAATATTTAAAAAAATATTGATATTAAACTTTCTATCATTATTACCGCATATTTTCTTTGTGGTTTAGTGTAAAATTTTGGGTCCACACTAGGATTTAAAAAAAGTATAAAAATATTTTTGAAAGTTTATTAAACAATAATAAACGATTTATACCTAACTACTATAAAGTATTAAAATGTAAAAGTGAAATACAGTATTACCCGAAATAAACAGTACTGAACTTGTAATCGTATTATATATTTAAAAAATACATATTATTGACACTTTATTATATGTTCTAAATGTGCACCTCCTCGTTCAAGACAGACTTCATAACGATGTTCTAAGTTTCTGGTCATGTTATTGAATAAGGGTTGTCTCAGAGCTGCGAAGAAGACTCTAACGGCATCCTTTAATTTATCGATGGTTTGTGGTGCCTGTTTGAAAACGGCATTTTTAGCCATGCCCCAAATGTATGCGTCTGGAGGTGTGAGGTCTGGAGAATGAAGGATAAGGGAAGTCAGTAAATCGTGAAATGAATTTGCTTGGAAAATGTTCTTGAAGAAATTGACGAATTGCGGCAGCAGTATGGCAAGTTGCCCCGTCCTGCTGAAAAAATTGGTTTCGAAATGCCAAGTTACGTGCACGATAGAATTGACGTAGATCAGGGATAAATCGTGTTAAAATGTGTCTGTACCTCTGTTGATTAAGTGTGACTTGCCTACCTACCATTCTCTTCGATGAAGTACGGACCAATGATTCCGTGTCCGGACACAGCACACCAGACACTCACTTTTGCACTATGTAAAGGGACCTCTTGAACCTCATCGGGTCTGGCAAAGCCCAGAAATCGATTTGTGCGACGATTCACATAGCCTGACAAGTGAAAGTGTGCTTCGTCTGAAAACCAAACATTTTTCAAAAATTCAGGATTTTCATACTGTAACGCGAGAATTCTGGCGCAATATTCCACTCTACTGCGATAATCCCGAGGATGTAGTTGTACCTGAATCACATACGAAAATGCACCCAGCTCCTTCAGGATTCTTTGAAAGGAAGTTCTTTTTAAATCAAGTTGTAACGCTGTCCTTGCCTGGCTGGCTTTCGGATTTTGTAAGATTTGCTCAAAAACACGTTCATGGTTATTGTTGTTGTTAACTGTCCTGGGACGCCCCGAGTTTCCTTTTCGTTGGCACAATACACTACCCGTATTTCTGAACTTTTCAATAACCTTCAAAATTACAGCATTACTTGGAGAACGTTTATTAAACCGTTGTGTGAATTGATCAGACACGTATAGCAAACTTGCACCATTATGTCGGCCCATTCCGTATGAGCGAAAATAATGCTCTACCAGAAACACTTTCTCCTCTGTACTTAACACCATTTTTAACAATTAGGCACTACTAATTACTTGTTTGAGGTTTACTTGACAGGTCTATACTAGCTAACTTGAGTGTGACAGCGCACGCATAAAAACACCGCCAACTTAGTTTCAGTACTGTTTATTTCGGGCATATCTGACACTGTACTAATAACATAAAGAGTTCGAGAAGCAGCAATAAACTAACAAACCCGAATAAATCAACCAAATTATGTTTTAAAATAATTTTATAAATTAAATACAATAATACTAAATCTAGTACAATCATTGTGCTGTTGTTGACAAGGCAATGTTGAGCATAGGAGTAACGCGACATCGGCATCGGTCGGCAACGGCTCGTCGGTGTCGTCGAGCGCAACGATTTTTAGAAAATAAAATACCTATATCATGTTTTAGAATGTGTAGCTGGCGACCCCTGTTATATTTTGTTTGAACTAGATGGGCCGAAAAATTAGAATCCTTTATTATACTTTAAAACAGGCCTCTGAAAAAACTATAGGTATGCCGTTCTTTGTGTTTTATCATTGCCTGATAGATGTGGACATGTTTTCTTCCAAATTTCAATAATCGTTTTACCCAAGTAAATTTTTAAGCGAAAAATGAAAGTAAAATTAATTGAAAATTTAAATTTTTGGATAATTATTTATTGGTGTTAATGTAGATAAGATGCCACTTACACAAGTAAAAAAAAATAATATAATATTACAATGAAGAATCGCATAAATTTACCATTAATACGCAACAGAATCCAAAGAAAAAAAAACTTTGCACAACAGGCATTAGTGCGTATAAAAAAAATTACATAATATCGATGGTTGAAAGGCAAAGGGTCATAAGCGACAGTTTAATAACTTTGCAGTAGAACGATTTAAAGTTTTTTTTAACTTTAAATTACTTATATTTTTATTTTCAGGCGCATTTTTTTAATTTCAAAATTGCTACAATAAAATCTAAGACGTTTTCGTTGTAATGACTATAAATACACAACCGTTTTAAACCTTACTTTTAAATACAAATGATTAGTTAAAACGTTTTAACGACCTGATTAGTAAATATAGGCTAATAGGTTTAAATGTTTTAACATTCTCGTAAAAGAGCTCAAGCGACAATACTTGCCTGTTTTCTTTTGTAGCAAAACAGGATAACGACCAATATTAAAAATAAATTGAATAGCAAATTGGTTTAAATAAGATTTAATTGTTTTCTCAAATAATCTAAACGACAGTTGTTTCAAATTATCTTTTATTTTGGCGCATGGTAGGAAAAAGTGGCTTGCATTTATTATTTTTCGGTTGACTCAAGCGACAAAAATATCATAGTAGGAAGCTAAAACTTCGTTTATTCAACGCAGAAAAACAAAAAAACTTTAGTGGCGTTTAAATATAAATTTCACGCTATGTGTCGCTTTAGACCTTTTGCCTTTTAAGCATCGATATAAATACAAACATAATATCCACTATAATCACATTATATGAATTACTTTACTGTTATCTGGGTAGGTAAAGTTAGCCGTGTAAAATTCTTCAAAAGTGAGAAAAGGATTAGTTTTTAAAAATTTATTGAGAACGTTATACCTATGGGGTCAAGACCAAACCAAAGGGTAGAATTTTAATCTTCGCCACTAAAAGAATTAAAATTCGTTTAGAAACGCTACTGGCGGAATTGACACGTACCCCAAAAAAAATTTCGTTGCTGCATATAGACGGAACGTTGCTAGCTTTACACATATATGATTTTTTGTTGTTTTCTTTGCTATTGTGAATTGTAGGTGTTTAATATTTATGGATTTCTAGTTTTTGTGTAGTTTAATGAATTGTGTTTGTGTTTTTAGTGACTCGGATACAATGACTAGTAAAGACAATCGAATGATTTTATTATGCCCAAATAGGGGTAAAATACCGGGTATTTCGTATTTTCAGTAAGTATGAAGTGGTGATAGTGCTAGATATCTACACCTAAGCAGCGGCGCACCCAGGATTTTATGTTAGGGGGGGGCCCGCCAACCAATGCCAGAAGCAAATTTTTTCATAAAAACTTTTGAGTTAGGTACGCATTTTTCTAGAACTTTGGAGCTTTTTTAACAGGTACTATTGGAAGTTCGCAATAGCCTGGTTCAATCGAGGTAAACATCTAAACAAATTGACTTTTTAAAATATCCACTTTAATAATTATTCCGGAGAAAACATACCACTCTTTTTACCAAATAAAATATAGGTAATAGTAATGACGACATATCCATAACACAAATATATTTATTTAAAAATATAAATTAGTACAAAGCACAACAATAAACAATATTTTATAAACAATAGAAACCAAAACTTTTTCATAACACCTTTCCTTTGTATTTGTTAAATATGTAAGTCTAATTTTCTTCGACCCTTAGAAAGTTTATTTAAAATTTCTTCACAAGAAACAGGAACATTCTTATGAATAAATAAATTTGCCAAACCATTACCTAAGTCTTACTTGCCCGGCGGAATTTCTTAAGTACCATTTTAAGTACTTTAATGTGGAAAATGACATTTCAGAGGTACTGGTGGTGACGGGAAGGGTAACAAAAATTTGCAAAAGATTTTTTATATTGGGAAATATCATACCATTACATTGAATATATAGCTTAAACATATCGGAGGGTATTTCTTTGCTATCTGTAATTTTGTCGTTCCATAATTTAAATTCGCATATTAGAATGCTTTCGTTATAAAAATTTTCAAAAAATTAATAATTTGCATAAAAAGAACGAAGGCTGAGAAAGCTTTGCAAATTTTCTACTTGTTTATTGGGACGGGGCAATAAACAGTTAAATAGCAAAATAATTGGAAATTAAAGTTTTGTTTAGTGGGTTAGTGGAAGTCAATTTCATTGGGGGTTTTGGGGGGGGGGGCAAGGCCCCCTTGGCCCCCCCCTGGATGCGCCACTGCACCTAAGCAAACTAAGCATGTATTAATATCAATGTTTCTACGACCTTTTATAAACTCCCAGACAAAAAAACGGGCACCCTGAATTTTTTGCTAACTTTGATCCTTTATAACTTCTTTATCTTGAATCCGATTGTTACAGTTTTTTTGCTATTTTATAGATAATTTAATTAGGAATCTGATGAACTTTTTTATTTATGGGTAATGTTCGATAGGGCGATAATATACCGAGTGACCCAATGTGTGTTTTTTCGTCTTAAGTTTTAAACACTCTGTGGAGTTATTGAGGATATTATTTTTCATACTGTCAATTTCAGAATAAAGTTACATGTATTCCTAACATTTTCTTTTTTTGACTCATTACGATATCTCTCTTTTTAAAAGAGATACGATTTTTTAAATGAAACTATTTATAAAGCCTTTTTTATTAAAACAATTAATTTTAAAACAATGTTAAAGTTTAAACAAAATTAGTAACGTGTATGTCCTCCTCTAGCTTCAATAACAAAGCGCATTCTGCTAGGTAATGACTGAATAAGTGTCACGATTCTTTCTTGAGGGATTACATTGTATTCTTGGGAAAGAGCCTCAGCTCCTGTAAAGTACCTGGTTGCATAGGGCGATGACGAACAGATCTTTTCAACTGATCCCAAAAATGTTCAATTGGGTTCAAGTCCGGACTACATGCAGGCCAATCTAACCGTCGAATACCAACCTCATCCAAATATTCATTTACTATCCGTGCAACATGTGGCCTAGCATATCATGCATTAGTATAAATTGTTCACCGATTAATGGAGCAAATGGAACTACTGCCTCTTGAAGAATATCTAATGTTCCGATGTGCATTTAGTGCTCCATTATTCACAAATAACATTTCAGTTCGCGAATCAGCTGAAATACCCGCCCACACTATAACGGAACCACCATGATAAGATATTATCTCTGTTATGGTGCATTCAGCAAATATTTCGTTTGCTCTCCTATAAACACGCTCACGACCATCCGGTGACCGAAGACAAACCCTCGACTCATCTGTGAAGAGAACATTACTCCACTGCTCGACTGCTCGACAGTCCAGTTTAAATGTTCTCTGGCAAATCGTAGCCGCTCTCGTCGATGATGCCGAAATAGTCGTGGTTTTTTTGCCGGTCTACGTGAACGGAGCTTAGCTTCGTTTAACCTCCTTCTAACCGTTTTGTCACTAATATTAACTCCACGTGTCATTCGCAATTCATTTTTTAAAACCACGGCAGTGGCTCTTCGGTCCCTTAAGGATCTTACCACAAGGAAGCGATCGTCAGCTGCAATCGATTTTCTCTTTCTTCCAGATCCTTGTCGTCTAGTGAAATTCCCTGTTTCCAAGAACCTATTCCAAGCATCTTGAACTGTGGCCCTTGAAAATCCCAACGTACGAGCCACATAACTTTTATTATGACCCGCTTCTATGAGTGCAACTATTTTTGCTACGTCTGTTGTAGTTAACACCATGCTGACACCAATAATTATTATAACTATAATGAAAGCTGTCACTGTCAAATACTTATAACAATTACATAAGTTGACTCAATTTAACAATGACTGGTGGTCTAATAAAATAATGTAATTTGCAGAGTTTCATTTAAAAAATCGTATCTCTTTTAAAAAGAGACATATCGTAATGAGTCAAAAAAATATAATGTTAGGAATACATGTAACTTTATTCTGAAATTGACAGTATGAAAAATAATATCCTTAATAACTCCACAGAGTGTTTAAAACTTAGGACGAAAAAACACACATTGGATCACTCGGTATAATATCGCCCTATCTAACATGACCCATAAATAAGAAAGTTCAGCAGATTCCTAATTAAATTATCTATAAAATGGCAAAAAAACTGTAAAAATCGGATTCAAGATAAAGAAGTTATAAAGGATCAAAGTTAGCAAAAAATTCAGGGTGCCGGTTTTTTTTGTCCGTGAGTTTAGTTTAAATATCTTAATTCAAACATTCTTAATTTGAATAACTCATTTATCCTAATTTTATCAAGGATCTTTGTAATTTGAGAGACCAGGTACATATCATTAAGGTCATTTATTATTTTTCTTTTTTAAGAAACAAAACCAAATGACTGGATTATATAAAAAAAACTGCGTAAACAATTATCAAATGGCTAAAGTCTTCAGTTATGTCGAAAACAGCTGTTTTTTACAAAAAATAGAATAATTATTTTCCTAAAGGCATGTAATAAAAAATACCAAAATTGTCCCTAGATTATTAACTTAGGTTATTAAAGGACGTTAAAATATAACACCAAAAAACACTATTGACAAAATGGGACCTAAGTACTTAGGTACTTACTTACTTGAAATTTTTTATTTTTGCACTCCTTCCTTTTCCACCCTGTATAATATTAAAGTGTATTGGTTACGTTATACGCATATAATGCTATTAATTTGCAATAAACAATCTTTCAAAGTCTGCAAATAGTGCAAATCGCATTTAAATCCTTGATGTCGTTTCCAAACTACAGACCTGTAATTAATGTGTGGAAAAAAAAATTTCTCGAACTTTGTGTGTGCAGTTTATTTTTAAAGCGTATAATGATTCGTGGAGTCCACGTAAACTAGTCCGGAGAATGGAAAAATATTTTTCAAAACGTCGGCAAATTGAAACTTGATTTATTTTCTTCCTAAGGTTCAAGCCAGATAAAACATCTACACTGAAAAGTTTATTGGATAATTAACAAAGTATTTTAATTTTTTAGCTGGTAAACCACCAGTATAAGGTAATTTTTTTTCTTTTAAGGTATCTAATCAAATGGGTTGTCAAATTAAAAATTTATAATGGCACCTTCGGGAGGATTAAAAGAAATAAAATTTGGTCCTCGCACTATTGTAGCATAAGAAATACCCAAAATGTATGTTAGCACGGTACTAACTCAAATTTTTCTTAAAACATAACCATACACTATGTTATTGTGTAATGTGTATGTCGTGACCATTTTTTATTTCTTTTAGTGAAATAATACAATACATTTAATCAAAAATGCATATTGAATGTCGTTTCACAAAAAGTACTTCACAAATTAACACAACTGTAGAAATAGCCAAACCAAAATATAAAGCATTAAATGCAAAATAAACGTTTTCTAATTCCAACGCTTTTATTTGATTATCTCTTTCTTCACTTTTCATTAATGCCTCTGTTATCAATGCCCAAGAAAAATCGCCGTTCCATTTTTTATCGAAACCACTTTCGCGCAATCTGGTTAAAATCCGATTTATTTCTAACAGAAAAGGTGAACCTTGCGGTACAATAAGTGAAAGAAAATAATTCCTCGGACATTCTGGAACGATATGGAATAATGGAGAACCATCTTTGTGGATAAACTTCGACTTTAGAAGCACTGTAGCGTCATTAAATCGTTCTATGCAAGCGTAATTGAGATTAGAGTGTACCCAATCTATTCCTGCTCCTCTATAGAGCTTGACGCTTTTCTCATCAAGTCTTTGATGCAGTTTCAGAGAACTTCCTTTAAAAACTGATATTGAGGACATAATTGTTAAGTTAGCATTGTCAACGTCCGTTAAAGTGTTTATATCAGGAAAATACGACACTGTTGTAAATGATTTATAAAGAATTGCCGCAAACAATGTGGATAGGTTAATCGTGCAGAATAATAAGCAGGACAGAAAAAAACGTCTACCCATTCGTCCCTGACGACCTGTGATCGCTGAAGATTGTGATAATATGGCGCCGAATATTTCTATAAAACTTAATGTGATGCTTTGGTCTTTGGCAACTTTCAAAAGGTTATTAATGATTATAGAAACAGTGATATATAGAATAGAATATATCCATACGGATGATTGAACGTCCAGAAATGGTTTCATCCATTTTGGAATTAAGGGAGCTTTCCTAACAATAAGGCATGCCTGATCATACGAGAAATAGGTAGTGTATTCTACATATCCTAAAAGTCTGCTGAACGTCATGAACCGGGGATTTCCTTGGAATTCAACTTGTCCCCGTGCAACTTCTCCTGCGCTTTCTGTTATCGAAAAATTATTTAAAACAAAACCAAAGTCTCGACTTTTTGAACTTCGAATTATGGTAAAATTCATTGCTAATGATATTTCAGAGGTGAGAGAGCCGTCGGAACCATAAATATTGGTTGTGTTGGGAATATTTCTATACCTCTTGTCACCGATCAGAAGCCTCGGAAGTTCCTCAAATGCCGACGTTTTTCTCGCAAACACCGATATTTTAAGAGACCGACCATTCAAGTTTTTCACATGGTTAAATATGAGATATGGACATTTCTTTACGTCCGATAGTCTAAACATTTTAATAACGCCATAGTCGTCATTTTTTACTTGAAATGGCCTATAAATAAAGATGTGTTCACTTAAGGTCGAACAAGGATAATAGAGGATTGCGTTAAGCAATCTGTTCCTTTCCCAAAGCAGTCTAAGAATAATAACGGAGCTTAAATCAGTATTGGCTCCAATTAGTATAAAAATATGAAGGTGGCGCCAATTTGCCTTAGATTGATCCCGTGTTAAGTACTTAACTATTAATTCTGGGAATTCGCTAACTATAATTAAGATTTTCTGACGTTCAAAGGCTGTCAAAAAAAGCTCTTTTTTAGGACAATCGTCAAGTTTTACATCTAGTAAACTTGTAATATTGAACGATCCGTGCCATAGCGTGTGATTAAGGTATACAGTATTTATTATAACTGGTTTACGGTTTTTTTTTAAGTCAAATAATACTGCTTCTAGTCTAGATGTTCGCAAAGTACGCTTATGCTTTGTAGTGTACAATCTTTTTATATGTACACTGTTAGCAGTCTTCATATGCCTTGTAAAAACCGCAACTACATCTTTACCATAGCTGCAAAGATCATCACTAAGTTTAAGGTCAGTTTCCTTTGTATCAACTAAAGCATAGATATAAATATAAAAAAATATCCACACTTGTAGGAATTTTGCTGCCATGGCGTTAAGTGGATCCGACCGCGCTAAAATTTGCCATGTTAAATTGCTGTTCTTTTTGGCCCGAATTAAAAAAAAACTAAGAAAATTATTAGAAAAAAAAATTACCAATGGAAAGGTAGGATCTATGTGGGTGTGCGAAAGTTATTTTTATGCAAAAAAAAAATTAGAAGAAAAAGATATTAGCCAATGAAAACCCGGAAAATAAATACTTAAGTTCATTGGATGGTTAAAAATATTGAAAATTTTTTTTGTTTAATGAAAATAACTTTCGCACATTCTGCAATATCTGTAGAGTCCAAATTTAAAAAGTTTTTAAAAATCCAATAATAAACATGGCCAGGATTCGGGCCAAGAGAACGCAATGTTTTTGGTCTCTGAAATCAAATGAAAAGATTTTGTCTTTGTTGAAAATCGACATTTGGTTTTTGCTACACGTTGTGTACATGGGATGGTACGTCTAAACATTATTTTCTAAGCACTAGTAGACTATATCCTACGCTTCGCTTGCGATGATTATGAAAAAATCAGCAAGTAGGGTGGTCGACGTTTCGAATATATTTAACTTATCACAGTTTTCAGCACGCAGTGTTATGCTAACGTGTTAAGCGTTTACTCATATATTATTATGATGCTTTTAAATTTGTGGACATTTCTATAGGGTGTTCAAAAAAATATTTTGTAAGTTTTAATTTGCATTTATTTTATAAATAATTAATTTTAGATTTAGAAATAATATAACATAATTCCTCACAGTTAATTAATAATAATCTCTTATTGGAAACAAAATCTTATAATAAAAAGTTGATATAATTACATCATTATAGGCCCTTTCACATTGACGTTCTTAGTTTTTTACTTTAATTTTAGTTTTCTGAACGCTTTTTAATCTTAAATAATACCTATGTAGGTATAGTATATCTACCCAAATTATGTAAATAAGCAACTAAAATGGGTTTATTTCTTTCTAAAATGACCATCCAAATTTTATTTTGGTATTTAGCGAGGTATTTAGTTAAATCTAAATAAAGTTAAGTTCTTAGGGTCCTAATATTAATAATTAAATTGGACAAAACCCTTTTTCTTAAACTTATTTCAAGCCCCGCACAGTATATTATTATATTCTCACTATAGCACACGTATTTTACATTACATTTTATACGAATAAACTGTGTATAATGATGTATGACACTATTAGTAGTTTAAAATGCCAAATTGTAATAGGCATCCATAATAATTTATGTAGTTGCATTTTTTGTTTTACCAACATTGGACCCCGCAAAACATATTTTAAAGTATATATTAAGATGTAACCAACTTATTCCTGTACATAAGTACGGGTACACGATCGTTTTTTACAGAGTGTTGTTTTTTTCAGAACTCTCAGGAACAAGTCGAGTTTTATAATATGTCTAAACGGAATAGTTTTTAAGATATTAGCATTTAAAAAGTTATATTTTAGATACTTTAACAGGCTCTTACAGTCCTATTCTAAATTTGAATTTTTTCCTTAAAAAATTAACTTCCGATAAACTTTCGGATGTCCAGTTAAACTAGGGGTTATAATTATTGGAATGCGTAGACAATGAAAAACCAACATACTCATGTAAAAGCCGTTTTTCTCTAGGTTATGCCTATATAAGATACCATAGCCTGATGTCAATTGCCTAAAAGTGTAGTTTTTTAAATGCCAAAGTTTCAAGAATTATTTAGTTTAGACGTATACTATACTGTTATACAACACTAAGTGCCCCCCGTTCTTTGTATTAATAAAATGTATTTTCATTTTATTATTTCATCTACAATTTCTTTAATAAAATAGGAAGGTAATTTTCAAAATAAAATTTATGTAATTTAATAACCATTGTGTTGCAAAAATTTTCATCAAGTTTGATACGTTAATATAATATACCTTTTGGAGTCCATATTGCAAAGTAACAGAATTTTTTTCCTGAAACAAGCAGTTGTTCCTGAACCTGATAATAATATGGATGATTGCGGTTAAGTGTAAATTTTAATGTTGTATTGTTTATTGTGCCATATTTTAATGGCCTTCTGTGGTGACATATTTCTAGCTGCATAAGGACATTTTACTTCAGCTATCATATTTTTGCCTGTAAGACCATCTGGAGAGGCAGCTAGAAAATGATATTGCGGATGTATAAAAAGACCCGATTCCAGGATGTCTGTTTCAAGAATATGGCCAAGTTCTATTAAGGCAATCTGCTCATTTTCAACGCCATATTTTGTGCATGTATTTCCAAAAAACTGTTTGAAAATTAAGTCATGAGCCACTTTGTCTTTGTTGGTGGTGGCTTTAAGTTTAGCTATTCTTCCAAAGTTGGAAGCAGTTAGACGTTTTCTTGTTTCTGAAAACCATTTATCGCAAGACCGTTGATTACCTACCCGTTGCCTGGAACACTTGTTCAATTTCTTCTTCATTTTTAATAAGGTTCTGAAGGAAATTGTCTTTTATTTCTTGGTATTGCAGTGGGTCAATTTCTAGATTTTTGTCTGCATTAGAACCATAATTTTCATCAGATTCAATATATGCATGCTTGTTTTTTTGTGGGAAAAATAATCTTTTTCCTGACTTTAGATATCTCTTTCTAATTGCTAGACTTTTTGATACAAATGTTTTCGTATATTATGTATTCCAGGACTGCTGCCAGTTACGTTTTTGGGGAGAAATTTATGGAAATTTCCCTTGGTATTAAAAGATATAGCTGCAGCATTGCACCTTAATTGATAGCATCCTCTGGAGGCAAAGTTTATACGTTTTCCGCCGACAAATTTGGCCACAATTCTGTTATATTGTTCACAGAAATTATTGTTTAAATATTTTAAAAGACTTTTTGCGTGATATTTGAGGCGCAGAGTGCATGCTTCTATATCTCTTTTTAAATTTTAAATGATTAATAATTAGGAATCCATTACATATTCCGTTCGGGTATAGTACATAGTAGGTAAATATAATGGACGACCTTTGTATTCTCTCGTTTGGATAGACCTACTATGGTAATGAAATGTCGTATTTCTAAATTTTATTATAGAGGATGTCCGCGAATTGATGGTAAAGGCTTTTAATTTTTCACTTTTCGCAAAAAATATTAATAGGCTATAAAGAAATAAAATTTGCATCTAGTAATTTTCTCTCAGATGACCAAAAGATATGAAAGTACGTATAAAAATATATGAAAAATAAAAAAAAACGAAGATAGTATTTAAATTTTTTTAAATTCACTCAAAATCTTAAATTCGAAATTCTGAACTAAAACCTGAGGGGGTTTAGATCCCTTTAAATATGCAAGCGATGACATGCATCATGATTGTACTTTTTCAATAAATGTGCATTCTCAAACAGTGACGTAGCAAGGGGGGGGGGGGGCGAATAGGGCGACCGCCCGGGGCGCCATATTAACAGGGCGCCAAAATGGTCATTAGAAATACGGGAATTTAAAAATTTATTATGCAATTACGGCTGGATTGCTTTTGACATTTGGCAACGCCGATATTTGAAGAAAAGGCGCCGCGATTCGATTGCGTCACTATGCTACGTGAGTTGTGAGTTGCCACGACATGAGTCATACAAGTCTGAACAAGCAATTTTTCTTTTCACGAATGTTAAGTTCAAGTCTGTTAATCAGTGGCGGTTTCTCCATTGGAGCACAGGAGCACGTGCACCCCCATACTCCATAAAGAATTACCCCATAAAGAAAAAATAATGTATATTTAAATTTATCTTCTTTATATTTTTACCGTAATAAAAGTTAGAACCCTCCCATTTTAACGTACCGTCAAACAATCGAACGAAACGTGGTGTAATAGCTCTCGCCAAGCCGGTTGTCAAGAGCAACCGTATGGCGCGTAGGAATTAATAAGTCGCACACATGCGTTACGTAGGCGGAGTTTCTGCTGTTTCTCTATGCATCTTGTACTAGAAGGTGTGGTGGGGGAAAGCGCGATTCTAACAGGAAAACTCGCACAAATTAAATGTGCACCGTTGAGTTCATTGCTGTATGAATTTATTATTTGGAGTTTACCTTTATATTTATGTTATTATTTTGGGGTAGTAAAGACCTATTTTAATAAAAATAAACAGCTTTAATGCCAAAACGACTATGAATGTGGAATATTTGAGAAACAATACATTACAAGTTATTCCAAACTTTAATGAAGCTGTTATTGATAAGTTTGCTGCAAATAAAAACAGAAGAAGTGACTTTACTTTTAAACAATGTACCCACGAGTGAAAAATAAATTGGCCTTTTTTATTTTTTTTTATCTTATTTAATTTTCAATAAAATAAGTAGGTAATCATAAATTTTTAAAATATTTACTAAAAATTATTGACCAAATTTGGGCGTCTTTGGGTGGCTTTTAGTACACCCCCAAGTTTACAAATCACGAGTCGCCATGCACTGCTGTTAATATATTTTTTTAAGCTAAAATTTATAGATGTATAATTATAGTTATAAGATTGTCTGGTAGGGCGCAGAACTACTATTCGCCCGGGGCCCCAACATTCCTAGCTACGTCCCTGTTCTCAAATAATAAACTTCTTCGGTCTAAAATTTCTGCCAACCATTTTAATTTAGTTTTTACCTGCATAAATTGAAACCTACCCAGAATTTCAAAAATATTTTTGTTAAGAATGTTAGTGCAGATTTTACCTTTTAACAAAATTTATGTAATTTTTGTTATAAACAAAAAAATTATTTTTGGGCCAATTTTCTATTTTTTTTATTTTTATTTTTCACTCTTCGCGTATTAAACCCATTATCAGAAAATCGTTAGTTAGCTCAAGCTGATAAATACACTGATGTTAATTGACTGATGCACTATGCACTAACGAATAAACCAATATTTTTTATACAAATGATTTGCTACCTGGAAATGTCGGCGTCTTTGATTTCTGTGAAACCCAGAACACCGCGCCGCCGACTGGTTTCTTGCGATCTTCAGTAATCCGTCATCGTTCGCGTGCATTTGTTTGGTAATACCACGATATTATGTATTAAGCGGAGGAATATGCGAAATTGCGGCTCGAGCTGGTTTTACGAAGGCGTAGAAGGGCCACATAATTTTTTTTTAAATATAGGATAGCATTTACGACAAAATTTAGACGAATTTTATAACTAAGCCCTCGATTTAAAGAAAATACCAATATAAGCTTGAACTAAGTATTTTTATTCGCATTTTTTGATTTAAAATATTAGCTACATAATGGCCATACTTTTCGGTCTCAAAATAATCTTTATACCGATATAATAAGGAATACTCTTTTGTTTGCAAACATATTTAAAGTAATATTAAAAAGATTAAGGATCAAGAGGGCTATTTGCTTTGAAAATACTAAGCGTAATATATCATATTATGTAGTACCGCTCCGACAGTGAAGAGAAAGATCGCTGTTTAATATCTAAATGCGCTAAAAGAGTTAACGACGATAACCAGCAGGCTGACGAAGAAAATTTCGGATATTTTCTCGCCCCGTCGCGGCTCGTATGGCGACCTTGGAATAAGATTTCAGAAATATCGGTCGGATGCTCTTAACCTGAATACTGCGTTGTGATCATATTTTCGATGAAGAGGAAATTATATATTTTTATATTAAATCATTTCTATAAGTTTAATACAGTAAATATTGGTAAGGGAAAATATAATGACATATTATTATTCCTTGTGTTCTGTGTGAGTGACAAAGGATTAAAATTATAATAACACAATAAAATATTTACCAAAAGATAAATTGGTAATATTTATATGTACATCAAAAAACATAATGTAATAAAACGCAATATTTTTATTTAATTATTTTTATTAAAAGTTGCGTTCTCACGAGTCAGAACAGGATGGCTTCTTTTAATACAAAGGGGCTTTTAAAAGTTTTTGTTCGCAAAATATGATAATAAAGCCGATTTTACCCAACTATTGTAAACCAACCGTTTTCTTAAGTTAATAAACAAATTGCCCAAGTTTTTTAATGATGTTTTAAAGGCAATTTAAGAAAAATATACGAGTTTTTATAAGGTAGGTATACATTTCATATTTTATACGTTTCTATCAGTAACTACCTATAAAATATAGTCAATATTTTATAATTTTCTAGAAGTGAAAATCCTAAATTGTTTTTAGAGTTTTTAATGATGTTTTAAAGGCAATTTAAGGAAAATATATGAGATTTTATAAGGTAGGTGTACCAACCATAATAAGACGTTTGCCGACGATAATATCAACTTTCAAAAAACCTAAAAAAACCACAGATAGGCAATTAGGCAATAATAAAAAGAAAACCTTCGCCGATGGTCTCTGATAATCAGATAATATGAATCATATATTGAGGAAAGAATGGAAAATATAATTATGAATGATAATGGACCTTGTATCTTGACCGTTCAAATATTTGGAAAAGCCGAGTCAGATGTGTTCTTTATTTTCCTTTGAAAAAAGAACAATAGGTAGAAGGTTTTTTAAACATATTATCTGATTTTGTGCTTAGGCTAGTTTTTTATTATTATTATTATTAATTACGTTTTTATTACGTAAAATTATATGGGTACCTACATCATAGTTTTAAGTAAACATAAGATAGACGGAAATTATTTATTAAAGCTTAGTCCATGGATTATTAATAGTGTCACTTTATGGGTAACTCTTCAAGCATAGCTTTGGGACTATGCAGTTTTATGACTTGAGGCAGAGTTTTAGTCGAGAATCACCCTGATTGGCTGCGTGGGTTTTAGGGTATGCTAAAAGGGGTCGTACTAGGGGGTGAGAACTACTTTTCTGACATTCCATAGGCTTGAAAACATAAATATTTAAAGTGACACAAATTAAGGGGGTTGAGTCAGGTTAGATGATGAACCCAGGGAAAATTTCAATTCAGTTTCAAAGCTTCTCTTTCTCGGTTCGGTCTAAATCTAATTGGGAATATTATTATTAAGTTCCTTAATTATTCTTTATCGGTACGGTCTAAATCTAATTGGGTAAATTGAGTGATATTAAGTTCCTAAGTTCTCTTTATCGGTATGGTCTAAATCTAATTGGGTAAATTATATTAAGTTCCCAAGTTTCTCTTTTTCGGTATAGGGTCTAAATTGAATTTGGTAAACTCTTGTGTAGTGAATTTTTTATTCCTTTTTTTTATTAGTGTAAAAGTAAAATTATTTTGGTTCAAGTTTAAGATCTAATAACGAATTATTTTCAGGGTTCAGTGTTTTTATTTTTAAAGACTTCGTTGTCTTTGGGGATTATCATTCTCAGGGTTTTCTTTAAATCTCAATTTCTTTTAAAAAAGGGTTTTAATCAATCAAATGTATGTTGTTCTGTTAATTTTCTGAATAACATTGGGTTTAAACACAGGTCTATTTAAAACACCGCTCTTTACTCTCTATTTACATTTTTGTATTAGTTTTAGTTTTCCTTTACTTTTGTAAATTTATCTTTCTTTTTTCTTTAATGTTATAATAGATTTAAGTGTTTTAAAAATCTGGTGTTTTATTTTAATAATCAATAAGAGAGATTCACGAGTATCAAGGGTTGGCAAGTTCGCGCCCCGCTACATAAAGACTTGTCGTTGTGCTTTGGTTTCCAAACTCATCGCCTAGGCCTTGCTGTTAGGATATCCACAACATATTGGCTGATTGGTTAACCTTGGTAAGTCTTTGAAACTTATCACAAACTCAGCTAACAACTTATTTCTTTTTCTTGTCACGTAGAAGTTGACACAACCCTAAGATTTGCTGCAGGGGCTAAAAATATGGGTTCTCGGTCAATATTTGACCAAATTTCATAGTTGTCACTAAAGGGACTTTAGGGTTGATAACTTAAAGTTGCCTTAAACCAATCTTAGGTTGTGACAACCGACCCGTCTGTTGGTATAACCGAGGACTGGTCGGTCGCCCCAACCCCAACCGAAAACGCCCTGTTGATAAAAGGAAGAACCGCCATTTTATTATTGGCTATCGGTCGTGTTCGGACGAAATTGATGTTTTTTCACTGTTTTGGTTTAAATAAAAATGTTTAAAGTTAGAGTGGGCTTTGGCAGACTACGTGGAATTATTTGAAGGTACTATAGTTAGCATTTGAATATTAATCAGAATCAAAACACACTTTTCACAAAACGTAAACTATAACAAGACAGAATTTTTTATGGTAAATGTCTTTTAGACCATAGATTTTGGTACCTTTTTACTTAACCTGCAACAAAGTCGCTGTGCGTGCTTTTCTAATTTTATAGCATAGACAATAATTATTTGCCCCACATTGCAGTTTATTGCTGAAAAAGACCATTTTCTTCGAAAAATGTAACTCTAAATAAAGCCATTGAACTGGGCTTTAGAAGTGTATGTTAACTATAAGAAATGTATTAAAGGTACTATATTAAGAGGGGTTTATATCTAGGTCAATACCATGTCAGAAAATCAGTGTTTTTGTTTGCCGGCACTAAAGTCCTTAAATGTATCATATTGTTGCGAGCATTTTGTGATAAGCCATTACGTAGCCAAGCAGGTTCTTTTATACTACGATACTCATATAACTAAAAATCCTGGTGGAAAAATTATTCGTTTTAAAGAAAATACACTGATTGGGCATAAATAGCCGTTACCCTGATGGACATTAATTACTATTAGACTTCAGTACAATACAGATATTACAACAACTTTTGGGATAGTTGGGTTACATAGATTTTGTGGGGTTTTCAGTTTGTTTAAAATGACCCCTTTGCTTTGTGATAACTAACAATCAGCATGTCACAAATTTGTAGGTCAACTTTTCATTCAACTCCCCTAAAAAAATTTAAAGTCTGAAAGGGTTGTTTCTATTAAAATATGTTAATAGTGTTAAAAATAAATAGTACTTTAGTGAAATCCTGCTTCTATACTATCTACATGATTTTTTCGTTTTCAGTAGGCATGGAACAAAAAGAATAAACCATTTACTTTTGGCGAATGTCGAATGCGCGCCAATCAAAATATTATTGTGAATGCGAGTTCGACCCACACAATATGGTGAAGGCGAGGCCAACCCAAAATAAGCGCATCTCCATTATTTGTTACTGTAACCCAAGTTTCTAGTTGTCCTAATTAAAATATATAGTTACAAGACCTCCATGAATTATTATTCCATCTGATTTTCTAGTTGTACCTACTAAGAAGAACCAAAATAAATAGTTATAACAACCATCGCCTTTAGTTGCGACAGCTAAACAATACCACGACTTGGTTGTGGGAACCCAAAGGTTTAGTAGCAGGAACTAGGATCACATTGTTTAAGAGTAAACTAATTTAAATAGGTTGTTACAACCCGAATCTTTAACTGTCCCCTATTTAATACACATATTTTTTGTCGCCACAACCCGGATTTTAGTTTTGGCAGCCTAAATTTTCCCTCAGTATAATCAGTAATATACTAGATCAATCCCGTCATGCACAATAACTAGGAAATCAATTACATTTCATTGTGATTTAATTTTTGTGCTACATTATATTTTGGCGTCGATATAACCAATATAATTGATTGAACGATCAAACAGAGATGTAAAGGATAAAAATTAACACAGTGAAATCATCAACGTAACCTGGAGTACCTAATGGGGAGAGTGGCTAGACGATCTAAATGTATTCACAGGAATTTTTCTAAGATAAAAGTAGTCATCATTTTAATTCTGCAACTTCTAGCTACCAAAGGCTAGCCAACGAGCTAAAAGCATCTACTTTATCTTTTTTCAGATGGATGCACAATTGGTCAAAAGTGCCGTTCACCCTTCCAGTTCCAGAGTCTAGCCACAACCACCTTGAAAAGAAGCCATGAAGTGACATTGGGCAGCTGGGAGTTGCGAATCCACAAGCAATTATTATGACGCGCGGCAACGGGCGAGTTTTTTTATTCTTTCTGATATTTTTGTGTTTTTTTGTGTCTGTTGCCACTATATTGATATTGAAAAATGTACAAAAAAGTAATAAATAGTTTTGGATAACAAGAACAACTTACCTAATTATTAAATAATAGTAATATTGCGTTGAGAAGCTGCTTTTGTGTCACTACGAGTAGATTTATTTGATCGATCAAAAGTAATATTCTAAGCAACCTACTTTCTCTTAACCTTATAAAAACTACGTTTGTCTCCTTTTCCATTACAAGTGCTGGCTTAAATAATTATGAAAAAATTATTATCCATTCTCATGTCTGTCTATCTCAAAACTGTGTTAATTGTACATGCACAGAAAGCATTAACTCGGTGGAATACATAAAATACTTGGGAGTAATGGTAGATCAACATCTGAAATGGGACAAGCATGTAGAAATGTTAACAAAAAAACTAAAAACCCTACTATCTATTTTTTATCAGCTAAGAGATATTCTCACACACCAGCTAATAACAACTATATAAAACACTTGTAGAATCGATCCTGAGATATGCCTTGGTTATATGGGGGGGGGGGTTCGACGGACAATACGGCATAGGCGTAGTTAGACGGTCAACACTGGGGGTGCTGAAGTCCAGTGGCGGCTCGTGACATGTTAATGTGGGGGTGCACAAAAAGCCAAAAATTATTAAGAAAACGCCCAAATTTGGTAAATAATTTTTAGTATATTTTAATGTGATGTTAACAGCAGGTTTAGGTCTTTCAATGTTCTTGACAATCACTTTCTCCTCCAACGGTAACTTGCTAAAAGATTTTTTCAAAAATTCCATGGTGTATTTTATATCTGACGACGCACTCATTGTTTTTTTTTGTTTATTTAAACTTTAACTGAATTCAATAAAACCATATTAAACATTAATAAACAAAAAAAGTAGTCAACATACCGGCTAAAAATTTCAGCAAATTTGAACGACTATACGACTGGTTAAATTTAAATTATCAAATTAATGCAGAATTGCAGAACATGGCATACACAAGCAGCTATTATGTCGCTCTCGTATTTTACGAGATTTTTATGATCATAGACGCGCTCTGACAAGTAAACTGGGCGTGAACTACACGGTACACGCAGAGAAATTTTGAACAGAATCCGCAACTACCTAAATATACTTGAATTTGTACCAGAATTCGAATGCTTGAAATATTAATATGAAAAATTCATTACATATAATGCATATTATAAAAATAGGTTAGTTCTAAAATTAGCCTATATTGTAATTTTTTTTTGGGGGTGCTAATTTAGATTTCAGGGGTGCTTAGCGCCCCCAAGTACCCCCCTAACTACGCCTATGCAATACGGTAGGTACGTCCTGTAAGAGATTGCCAAAACTCTATTATTAAGGTAATATTTAGAAAGGAAAGACGGTTTTCCGCAAAAATGTTATAGAAGGAGTCCGGCTTATTAAATCTCAAGCTTCTATATGTTTGGTGTAGTGTTATGTTTGTCTACTCGCACCTTAATCCTGATCAAAACTTGGTAGCTCACCGTTATAGCACTAGGGAAAAAAATAACAAGGCAATGTCACAAAACTTTGTTCCTACAACATTTGGACGAAAATTTGTATCTTTTAATGGTTCCAAATTTTTCAACAAATTACCTGTTAAAATACGCATGACAGATAAAACTAACAAATTTAAAATAGCAGTCAAGGACTTCATTACTTGCAATCAGGATATTATATTCTTATAAACTCACTCTTTATATTTATACAAGGGAACTCTCCCACTGATCCCCCCTCCCCCATTGCTTTCCATAGGCGTAGTTAGACTGTCAACACTGGGGGTGCTGAAGTCCAGTGGCGGCTCGTGACATGTTAACGTGGGGATGCACGAAATGCGCCGCAGGCGAAAAAATTTTCAAGACCACGCCCAAATTTGGTCAATAATTTTTAGTAAGTTAATGTGATGTTAATAGCAGGTTTAGGTCTTTCAATGTTCTTGACAATCTGTCTCACACTTGGCCGGTTTCTCCGATTCCAGAACTCACGTTTTGTTCCTCATATTCGCTGTCACTTCTGGCTAATATCTCTTCAAGTTGGTTATCTGTAAGATATTTCCCAGCCATATTAGGTTATTCTATTTTAACACAAAACTTGTCGAAACAACCAAAAACGCGAACTCTAAATATGTAAACGTACAAAATCAGTTAAATTTCGCGGGAAACATTCACGGCCCCACCCTACCTTGGTCAAACCGCCCGCCCGCCACCGCGCAAATTTGAAACGAGCGGCCTGCAAACAACACGTGGAAACTCCGCCAACGAGATTATTTGTCTAGAGCCGCCTGATCCTATTTTTATAAGCAAAACGACTATACTCGTCCAGAGCCGTATACGGAGTGGCGAATATATTCGTCCGGAGCAGCGAAAGGGTTAAGAAAGTCACCTACTATGTGGGTAACTTCGTTACAAATAAGTTTTCAAGCTGAGACCACCTGCTTAGTTTCAGTTCAAAGGGTGAAATCCATTTCAAATCATTGTAAGCCTATTCATTACCTTTTAAAAAAACCTTTACCTTCATACCAATGTCCACTGAAACGTGATTAACAATATTTATACAGTCATTATTGGTCAAATATAAACTATAAAAATATATTACACCGTCTTCGCCTGCTTTTAAAGCACTTTTATAGTTATAGTTACACACAGGAATACAGCAGGGGCTTCGCATGTTAATAAATAAACAAACTAAAAGAAAAAAATAGTACTTACGTAGGTATCTAGAGGTATCCTACCTACTTATGAACTATCTCTACTAGTGATATTTTTAAACTAATTCACATATACCTTCAAGTTAAATAAACACAATATTTAATAAATTAGCTGTAGCCACAAAACAATAAAGTTTATCCCAAAGAGCTAACTAGAATACAAAAAACAAAAATTTTAAATTAAAACAAATAAAATTCTGCCGCCATTTATAAGACCCGTAAACAAACCGCCAGGCCGGCCAGGCTGTTGGATTTTTCACTTTACTAATGCTATTAGAGTAAAGCCGCACCGAAAATTTTCATCAGTATTTTGTAGAGGTTCTTAGCAATCATGTCACTTAAATTTTCTATTAGATATCAATCGCAATATGCTGACATACTGGGGATGTATTTCAGAAAAATATTTTCGCATTCAAATAGGACACCCTGTATTTTTTCATTTTTGTGTTTGTATTAGTGCCTTTTATAATTGTTTATAATTTTATTAAATTTGGTTCAGTGTAATAGGAGTAATAAATAAAAAAATTTAAAAAAAGTTTTGCAGCCCTGAAAAAAAAATCAAATAAACAATCCAATTTTTTTAAATCACGGCATTGTATAAGATAGGTGGTAAGGGATCCAGAGATACTATAAATAAAGTAGATTTAATGTATTTTATACAGGGCGTTCAAAATAAGGTTTCAAAAATGACATAAATATTTCAAACTAACTCTCAAGATTTTTAAAACAAGCTGGGAGAGCCGGCCACCCCTGGAGAGAGAGAAAGACAATTTTGTCAGAAAACATTATTTATTAAATATTTTAAATATTTATTTTACAATAGTGTTTAAAATATTTAGATTGTATAAATTATAATATATGTATACTTAGGTATGTTGATTTAATTTAGGCGAGCGATAATAAGAAATATTTTATTTTTTATATTTAATCGTGTATAACCATGTCGAGGATATTTGTACATACTCTGGTTGTATATATAGTAATAGGTATGAGCACTTCAATAATAATTGTTAAAAACGAAATATTTTTTTGACATGTCAGGATAAAGATAGAAGTATAATTTTTGGGATTAAAGAATCTAAGTTTCACAAATGTGACACTGATGCACCATTTTGTTAAGTACTTATAACAATAACATGATAAATCCTTTAGAAAAAAACTCAAAACTTCACAAAACACATGCAAATACGCGTATTCCAGCGACTAACCACGACATCTTAAAAACAAGTAGGTACTACGATTACTCACAGAAAAAAAAGATGTATTTGTTCGATTACTACAGCTGTTTTTGTTGCTACCCGTAAATAGCCGAAGCGTGAAAAAGTAAACGAGGTTGCCGCTATCATTCTAGCTCTTGTCACTACGGCACTAAAATAACTAGGTACTAAATACAAAGACCTGAAATTATCATATTTATTTTATTTAAACCAACAAAACAAAAACTTGTTCTACCTATAGTATCTTATTAACGTTTGCAATTTATCTGAGTTATACTTTTAGAAAATAATTTTATAAATCAAATATGTGATTTTACAGTAAGTTTGATAATAGCGCTTCTTTTTTTTTCAGTTTTGTTGACCAGTTCAACAAAAAACTACTTAATCGTGAAGGTCCAATATTATACCGTACGAGCAAAAATTATTTGCATCAAAGAGGGCCTTGCATCTAAGGACGTAATGCTTAGCTGTAGAGCTTAATACCTGTTGGGTGTCAGTAACTACCTGAATTAACAATCAATCAGTTATTCCGTCATCTTTGAGAGTCGTTACAAGTAATTTGATTCATCGCTAATTTTTCCAATTTCTTGAACAATTTACACATTGGGCTTTACGGAACAGCACAAAACATTCATGGTCACGATTTTCACGAACATTTTCCTAACGTTGCTTTTAATGCTGCGGATTTTTAGCATTGCCTGAAAAGAACCGTGGCTGTGTTTAGGGGAACAGATTTTATACAACACAAAAAAGGAGCAGGAAGACCATCTGTAAGAACAGAAGAACTTGTTGCAAACTTTCGTGAAATAATGCAAAATACGCCAACAAATTGTATAAGACGCCTGTCCCAAGAAGTGGGAAGATCTTATGGAACATGCAGGATTATTCTTAAGAAGCAGCTAAATGTATTTCCTTATAAAGTGCAAGTATTCCAAGAAATACAAGCCGCACATTTTGAAAGACGCAGGAATTATTCTCAATGGTTTACCCAAAATTTATTGAAAAGAAATGATTTATTAGACCTGACATTTTTTCGGATGAAGCCTGGTTCCAGCTCTCCGGTTATGTGAATTCTCAAAATACACGCATGTTTTCTTTTTCTTTCTGTATATTCTTACTTCGTAAATTTTATAAACAACAAAAATTAATTTGTATGTGTCTACTTATTTTATTACTCATTAGTTTGGCACATCATGTCATAATATGAATTTGGCAAAATTTTAACCTAGATTTGGTTAGATATTGTCCCCATATCATTGTAATCTAAACCAAGCCCTACGTTTTTTAATCCAAGCTCTCTTTGATGCAAATTTTTTTTTGCTCGCACGGTATTATATTTGTGCAGTGGCGGCGGTATTAGCGACAAAAAAGTATAAAGTGCGTGAAGGATTTGCTTTTGAAGAGAAACCAGTTTTCCCATATTATTATCTTCTTAAACGAGCTGAAACTGGACCCGGGAGATTGGTTCAATTTATTCGCAAATGGATTACTAAACCAGACTAAACCTATTGTACTCTTTTAAAATTAGTAATCCCTTTTATCACCAAACAAGATAATATACAGTTAAGACAAGCTATTATACTACACGAGCGACATGCAGCAACATTAATATTTCCTTGCTACCAGAAAAAGTTACTAATATTTAAAATTTTCTTTTATCATCTCAGTTCAAGCTTTGGGTGAGATTATACCAGATACCTGTAACGCAATTTATTCTGTTTTAAATAAGTATTTAAGTATTTAAAGATAAAGATAAAAATTGCCATTTAAGTTATTTGAATAATTATTTTGATTCTATTAAATTGGCAACATCGCAGGCACCTTGGAATTCAGTGGCCATTGAAAAATATAACAATATTTTTTCTTTTTGTCTCGATTGAAACTAAAAAGCTGTCAAATTAGGCAAAATTGGTGTATTTCGTCTTTAGTTCAAGTTATTTAAACGTTTTAAACTCAAAATTATTTCGTAATATATTATTTTTTTGAGACCTTGCATATATTTTGACCAAAAAAAAAGAATAATTGGTATATATCCGATTTATATTTCAAATTTTAATTTTAAGTGGTATGCAATTTTCTTACCTGGGACAATTTGTTGAAAGTTACATAGCGACGTTTTGAATAGCGTGCCGTGCACAAAACGACTGATGGAAATAATTAATTATTATGGTTTGAAAAAATAAGGCAAACATTGTGTTTTTCGTCGTAATAAGTTTAATGAGATTCTAATGGCGTTTCGTGCTTTGAGTTAGCCATATTGCCATTACTGAAAATTGGAAATATCTACTTTCTAGCGAAATACCTACAGATAATGGCACAATATAAAGGATTTATTAACAAAATCTTTTGTTGTTGTTGTTGTTGTTGTGAGTTGATGTCATTTAATTTAAAAACGAAAGATAAAATAATTTCAGTTATATTTTGACAATTTGGCCGATATGTTTTCTTATCACTGTCCGGAGTGTGATACAAAGAATGATAATAAATAATTTTTAAAAAATTCTGTTAATTTTTAGGTAGGTACTAATGTTAGAGGCTCTTTCAGGTGCCGATTAGCGATATGTCACCTAGTTTAAACCTGCCGTCTGTGGGCTACTACTCTTCCTATACTGTAAAACATGCACTGAGCGTGGTTTTTGTTCGAATAAATTGTTTATCGAGCGGCTATCACCATTTTGAAAAACGAAGACTTTTTAGATGTGAATGACCGTCATCCGCCAATATACCGTGTGACCATTAAAGTCCGCATCATATGGGATTTTTTTTTATTAATAACTTTATTCGAAATTTGACTTTGGTTTATTATAGTCACGCAAGTCGCATTATCAGTCAAATTTTAATTTTTTTCAGAAAATAATTCAAAAGTGGGGTTATTTCTGAAAGTATCGAAAACAGCTATTAGAAAAAGTTATTTAAATGCGGTTTTAGCTGCCTAAGATAATTTTGATTTTTACCCATATTTTGTAAATTGCACCACTTTTGCAAAATAAGACTCAAGGCAACATACATAAAACTTCTTAGTTTTGACAATGCTTTATTCCAAATACATTTTAAAGTAGCGCCATATTAAATGTGTGTTTTTCTACTAAATCAAAATTGGGCTATAAAAATTTGGTCGCATGTGAGGCAAAGTTTATTTGTTTTTGACCCTGTATAAGGTTACTTCATAAAATAAGCATTTTTGAAAACGTAGTTTGTGTCTGAAAGTAATACATCTTAATATTAAGACAAAAAAGAACACAGTGTCATCAGTAAAGCGTTCATTAAGTGGAAAATAAATTTTAGTGGTGGGTAAAAAATCAAAATTATCTTATGCAGCTTAAAATTTGCAAGTGGGCTAGAAAAAACAACTTTTTCTAATAACTTTTTTCGATATTTTCAGAAATAACCCCACTTTTGAATTATTTTTTGAAAAAAATTAAAATTTAACAGAACTACAATTTTTTTGCTAAATTTTCATCTCGATCGAAGCAAAACTTGATCCCAATGTCAAATTTCGAATAAAGCTGTTAATAAAAAACAATCCCATATGATGCGGACTTTACTGGTCACACTGTATGATTTTATTTAATTACTAAATTAAACCAAAATTAACAAAAGTATTTGTCAAAAAAATATAATCCTCTCAAAACATATCTATCACACTTTTATACTTTTATTATAAAGAAATAGATGCCAACTTAAACACATTACACGAATGAAAATCAAACGTTTATAAAGTGAGCGAATGCTATTTTAAGATGTGCATTTTAAAAAGGCACAAACTGTGACCTACAAGTGCTGCAGTAGAAAATTCGGTTTTAAATATTTTGTACAATTTGCGGCGTCTTTAAAAATATATAATGTTTAAAAATACAAAAAAAAAGCTGATTTAAACAATTGAATAGGTAAGAATTATCACAACATAGGTATACAACACCACAGAATGATTTAAACTTATAGTAAACAAAACATTGTTTTTCCATTGTGCCCATACCGGGTGTAACAGGATCATGGTACACCCCCCGTATCTCCGTTAGTTTTAAAGGTAATTGATTGAAATTTGGGATATCCCATATACATAATAAGCGGCACTTTTTGACCTACAAATAATTTTTGTTTCACTTCCGGTTTCGCCGGAAGTGACACCAACTTTCGATTTTTAAATAGAACACACTGTATATTATTACATTTTTGAATTCTGCATAATTTTCTGAATCCAATGATACCACAAAAGTGACATTTCAAGCTTAAAAAATATTTATTATTTTATTTTTTATTTTCCATTTAAGTGTGCCATGACGGTTCCGATTTATTCCAATTGCTTCGTCTAATGCTAGAAAAATCGAAGTCCCGTCAAAAATACGAAATTGCGTTTTTTATAAGCAAATAAAATTCATCGTAATCGTTTTTGGGGTAAAACTCAATTTTTCCAAATGGAACCATATTGGTATCGTGGTATTATTTCTTAGTACTATTAATAAGGAATTTATTCATACCTGGCAATAACATGTGCGATAAATACAGTCAAAATTACAGCTAAAAGAAAATACAATGCCAATTTAATGCTAAGAAGTTACTAAGGTGGCTTTGAAAAAAATTAAATAATTCAGATTGTCAAATAAGTATTCGGTGGTTTATCGGTGTTTTTATTGTGTATTGGACAAGTCTTTACATTTTTTGTAGCCACCTTTTAGTAACTTCTTAGCATTAAATTAGAATTGTATTTTCTTTTAGCTGTAATTTTGACTGTATTTTTTGGGGTAAAACTCAATTTTTCTAAATGGAACCATATTGGTACCGTGGTACCATTTCTTAGTACTATTAATAAGGAATTTATTCATACCTGGCAATAACATGTACGATAAAAACAATCAAAATTACAGCTAAAAGAAAATACAATTATTTTGTTCTAATTTAATGCTAAGAAGTTACTAAAAGGTGGCTACAAAAAATGTAAAGACTTTTCCAATACACAATAAAAACACCGATAAACCACCGAATACTTATTTGACAATCTGAATTATTTCATTTTTTTCAAAGCCACCTTAGTAACTTCTTAGCATTAAATTAGAATTGTATTTTCTTTTAGCTGTAATTTTGACTGTATTTATCGCACATGTTATTGCCAGGTATGAATAAATTCCTTATTAATAGTACTAAGAAATGGTACCACGGTATCAATATGGTTCCATTTAGAAAAATTGAGTTTTACCCCAAAAACGATTACGATGAACTTTATATTTGCTTATAAAAAACGCAATTTAGTATTTTTGACGGGACTTCGATTTTTCTAGCATTAGACGAATCAATTGGAATAAATCGGAACCGTCATGGCACACTTAAATGGAAAATTAAATAATAAATATTTGTTACGCTTGAAATGTCACTTTTGTGGTATCATTGGATTCAGAAAATTATGCAAAATTCAAATATGTAATAATATCCGGCGAAACCGGAAGTGAAAAAAAAATCATTTGTTGGTCAAAAAGTGCCGCTTATTATGTATATGGGATATCCCAAATTTCAATAAATTACCTTTAAAACTAACGGAGATACGGGGGGTGTACCATGATCTTGTTACACCCGGTATATGATAATCTGAACAGAAAGGGTACCTATTAAAAAATATACTTTACATAAAATTCTCTGTAAATCGGTAAAAGAACCGTAAAAGTAAGATTAACAATTTTATAGAGCAACAATATAAATTTACATTTTACGATGATGGTTGGGTTATTGTAGTATAGTCCAAGAGCTAGTAACACCCGTTTCATGACGTGTTTGATGCACTTCAAAATTTTGTGTCAGTATCTACTGGATAGATGAGCAGGTAAGCAAGTGTTGGCTAGCTCTACCTGGGGACACCAGCTACTGCGCATAGGAGAAAGGTGTCCAAAAATTTTGCCCAAAAAAGTGTTTGTTTCAGAGGCCAATAAACAGAAATTAAAATTTAAAATGACATAAAACACAAAAATTAATAAGGCAGACACTTTTGAGGGGGTTAACATTTAATAAAAACACCCCCAAGTTGTTTTTTTAAAAATACAAAATAAAGTGTTTGATTCACGCTGACATTTTAACAGTGTCTTAATTACATATAATAAAAAATAATTACAAAAAGGCAGACACTTTTTTTGGGGAGATACAGGGTGTTAACATTTTAATAAAAAAAATATTTTTTTATTGTCATTTTCAAACCACTAAAATTTGGTACACGTCTTTTGAGCATCGAAAGGCATTTTTTGGTGTAAAATAATTTTTTAAAATTTTAGCAGTGGCGTCCGTGCGGGGCTTGCATTTAATATTTTTGAAGAAGAAAATGGTGCGCCACTGCTTTTTCTTTAAATAAAAATTATTTTTGAAATTCCCGTCTAATTTAGAGCAAATTCGGTCGCTTGACTTATGTTCTTATGGTGCACCGTTTTCGAGTAAAAAATAAAAATAATTTTAATGCACATTCCTGGAAACACATAACCCATTTAATTACCATTAACACCCTTGTATTTCGGAAAGGAAGCGTTTTTTTTAGTGCTAGTCTCCGGGTGTTCTTCTATTTCATTTAAAAACGATTTATTTAATTATCTAAACGAAACCTATTTCTTTGAAAATGGCCTAGTATGCTATAGTGTTGTTTGGATAATTTTTGTTTTTATTATTTCTGACACGTGCCATTTTAATTTTTAAATCGTAAGTTGTGTATAAATTAGAGTTTGTAACGTTCAAAAGTGTATTAGATATTCGTTACAGTATTGTTTTACCATGGCAATTTTTACGAATTCTGAAATGGCTGAGATGCATTTTATCTATGGTCTTGCAAATGGAAATGCGAGAGAAGCCAGACGTCTTTACATGGAGCGTTATCCAAATAGAGTAATACCTGATCATCGAATATTTCCGAAAATTATTGAAACCTAAATGTTCTAAACTGTGTCATTTTAAATTTTGATTTCTGTTTGTTGGCCTCTGAAACAAACACTTTTTTTGGGCAAAATTTTTGGACACCTTTCTCCTATGCGCAGTAGCTGCTGTCCCCAGGTAGAGCTAGCCAACATTTGCTTACCTGCTCATCTATCCAGTAGATACTATGACACAAAATTTTGAAGTGCATCAAACACTTCATGAAACGGGTGTTACTAGCTCTCCGGCTAGTAGGTACCTATAGAGGCGTTCAGGCAGTTATAGACTGTTGCACTATTCCGTTATCCATTAGCACTCAATCAAATTCAAGGAATTGATAAATCTAAAGGTCCTCAAGTTTACATTAAAATGAGGTAGTAAAATTATAATAAACCCTGTATGTATAATACTTTTTTCGTGTGGTTTCACAAAACTACATTCTACTTTCACTGATACTCATAGTTGTTTGTCTTTTATTCATTGGATAATGTCCATTTACATGGCTTGATTGAGTTACTGATGCAGAGCACGATATTTTTCTTTCCGTCAGTCCCAACTTATTTTTAATGCTGTTGAAAGTCTTCTTCTTGCAAATGAAGATAATAAAAATGAAAATTCCTGAAAAATTAAAAAAAATATATTATTATATTGCATCATACTAAAAAAAAATTTATTAAGATTTTTTTTTAAATGTATAATAGCTCAGATAGTCTCTGCATGTTCTGAAACCGAAAAAATCCAACAATATACTATATACAGGGTGTTATTTTAATAAGTGTCCGATATTGTACATGACGATTCCGAAGTTACAGATGACTATTTTTTTTTAAACTTCCTGTTTACCTTAATCGAGCGTGAATTCTTGAAAATGTTTTTGAAGTAGGAGTTATGCGGTTCGGATAACGCTCCTGATATAGACGTCTAGCCTTATATGCATTTTCATTAGCAAGTCCGTATGTAAATGTATGTACTCAGCATTGGTAAATTTTTCCCTTTTTTAACAAATAATCACAATAATAATAAATACAACTATTTAACTATACGTCAACATATTATTTTTGACATAACACCACAAAAAAAAATTGAATTAGCTTACTCGCCTACTTGATAGATTCCAAAAAGTTAAAAACATTGCAAAATAAACCTCCTAGCCTACTTGATAATTTTATTTTCCAAAGAGTTCGCGAATCAATGAGAAGAAGATTGGATGCATGCATACGGGCAGGGGGTGGACATTTTCAACATTTATTGGGATTTTAATTTAGTTTTAACCTATCTAGGGTTCCGTTGTTTATTATTGGTTAAAACTAGCTTTGAAATGTTTCTATGATGATTAAAAAAAAAGGTTTTTAAAATTATTTCACTTTTAAAAAAAAAAGCATCGATTAATTTAAATCAAAATATCTGGAAAACGCCTTCTTGTAGCAATTTTTAACAAGCATAGCTTTTTCGAATAAAAATGATAGAAAAATTGATTTTTTTATTTAAAAAATGTGATACATACACGCACAAGAAATTTGTGACTTCCAAAAAGAGAAATAGGCCTGTGGGTGGCGCCCCATACAATTAAGGGCCAAACTAAGATCAAATTTGAATTTCTCATAGTAAAAAATCCACAAATACTAATTTTCTTCCAAATATCGACATTATTTCAAAAATGATTTACGAATAACAAAAATAAAATGAAATTTTTAACACCCTGTATCTTAAAAATGAAGGCAATGCTTATATGAACTTTTCACCTTATAAATAACTGGGGAATCGTCCTGTACAATATCGGACACTTATTAAATAACACCCTGTATAGTTAATACACAAAGATGTTATTAAGAAAAATTGTTTGTTTTTTAAAAGATGAAACTGGTGGAGCGTCCTTCCGATTAGAACTGGCTAAACCAAACTTCTGGTGATAAATGGATAGGCAGGTATTCTTTAAATTTATTTCCCTCCAGGTCTTCAGATCTAACTCCTATGAATTAACTTTTTTTTTAATTTATACCATAGACAATTTACCTTTAGATAAACAAACAATAATGACGAATGTGGCAGTTTTATGGCCTCGCGCATGTAAACAAAACTGGGAACTATTAGACATGCGCACTGCAACATTATCGTTTGACGAATGGGAAAATAGACAGGTCCGGGCTTTAAAATTTAAATTCTTGCTCATATGCCACCATAGAGGGTTTATTTTACCCCTATTTGGGCATAATACAATTATTCAACGGCTGCAACTAGTACTAGTCATTGTTTATATTACAATCCGAGTCACTAAAACCACAAACAATTCACTAACTAAACTACACAAAAACCAGAAATCCATAAATATTAAACACCAGTCCCACAATCCACGATAGCCGATCCGATAGCTGAAAACTTTAGAAAACTACAAGGAATCCGCAGAGAAGAGAAACCTTAAAACACAACAACAAAAATGGCGGCCGAGCCGGTTCTGCAGAGTATTCTTGAGCGCGTCGATTATTGTCGATAAAGTAGGACGGCCGATAACACGAGGTTTGTGCGCATGCACGAAGGTTCCCCGAATGAAGACAGCTGACCGACGAGTCATGCGCTCGGACGTATTTTTTCACCCATAAAACGTAACTTTTGTTTGCGCATGAGATAAGCTGTACGTATCTAAAGGTAAATTGTCTATGATTTATACCCATAAAGGATATAAACATTTAACGAAAACAAACCAAAGGATTAAACACCACCAGCATTCACTCGATGTTTATTTACTTACTAAACTTACTGGTGGTGTTTAATCCTTTGGTTTGTTTTCGTTAAATGTTTATATCCTGTATGGATATAAATTTTAAAAAAATATAAATTGAGCCCTGATGATGGTGCAGACTGCACCGAAACGTTGGCAGTGATTTAAACTAGTGTTGGGAAAAATCGACTTATTTTAATAATCGGCTACCGAGTATTCGAGTGATTTAAAAAACCGAATAGTAATCGATTTTTTTTCACTCAAATCTAATATTTATTATTAATATTGGCGGTTCATCGTTCAAGTTGATATACAGCATTTGTATTGGGAATAACTGACTCGGTGTTGTTAATCGATTGATTTTTGGCGGATTATTAAATGAGGCGGAGATATTTGTGGATTTTTTGGCATGGTTCCCAGTTCTTACAATTTAACTACTTGACCTTGAGATGTCACGATATTCCGATATTGCATAACTCATGCATGATATTTATGAATACTGAATACTCACCACTCACCACTAAACATTAAGTTTTCAGTCGACGCCGACGATTTAAATCGAAATAAAAAAATCCTGTTATCCTACGCAGGCAACCCGTAATGCAGTATTTAAATCTAAATAATAAATCAAATAGGAAGGTAACCCGTAATGCAGTATTTAGTTTAAATTATATCGCCAATAATAACCGAAACAACTCGGTGTAGCCGCTCGCCAGGAGATGGCTCTGGCCGCAGTGAGTGATTGACAGGCAGGCAGCAATTTTGGAGACACGTTGGAAAATAAAAACCATATGTTCGTCACTCATTTCGTCACTCGAATTATTTCCGAAAATAATCGAATCATTCAAGTTATTGAAAAAACCGAATGATAGGTTATTTTTCACTCTAGTGATCTCATCACTAATTTAAACATTAAAAAATTGTCCAAAAGCTGAAATCTGACCTTTCATTTAACAATAAAGTAGTGAACGAAACCTTAACAGATATTACTTTTTGGAGTTACCTTAAAAATAAGGTTTATAAATATAGACCTTTCCAGAATTTAGATGATCTTGAAGATATTATTAGACAATATTGTGAAAGCATACTACCCAGATTTAAAAAAAAGTTATTAGGGAGACCAATATTAGGAGAACAATTAATTAAATTTATAAAAAAAAAATTAAAAAATACTAAAAAAATATTAAAAAGTTATTAAAAATTTTTTTCCTATTATTTTTTTTGCTGCAAAAACAAACGTTCGTTTAAAAAAATGTTAGTGTCGATTGTCGACGGGGGTCATATAGCCTAATTAAAGTTATGGCATTATTCATTGGTAAAATATAGAAATACCTTTGACATGCACTAAACTTACCAATGGAACATGCTATAAACAACCCTGACAACATACCTACAGGAGTTTCGCCGCCGAAATATTGTAGCTACGAGCCTATCAAGCGGCAAGCGGTGCGCCTGCGCATGTGTTGCGTTCAATGCTTCGTTGCCATATTATAATTAACGTTCGCGGCGTAGTACAAAGCCGCCTACGCGTTTTTAAATATAAACAGCTGGATTAATTCTTAGTGAGCGCAAGGTTTGGCAACCTATTGTACCGTAATTAAAATAGATAAATAAACTAATAACATTAAATTTATAATAGAAAATGATGATAAATGAAATGCGAGATGAAATGTTTGTTAATCGAAATAGGAAAGGTAACGGACCCAGTGGCGGCTGGGTAATGAAGGGCTCTGGGGCGCCGCCCTCCCTGCAATTATTTCAAACAGAGTCCAAAAATACTTTACTTCAAAAACCAATAACGCAATGTATGTAAGCAATCAATTAAAATAATTCAAACCAAACGTAGCCCTATTCTAACAGGCAGGCTATACTCATAGACAAGCGAGTTGCGCGCTCTCAAGGTTGTACTAAGCGCGGGTGACGGCGGGCGACCGAATATCCGTCCCGATTCAACGCGCCTTTTCGATGGGTTGTCATGACGAGGGAGGCCTGACGTCACCTACACATCGCACAACGAGTGGCCATGGAGAGCTCCAATTTTCCAGGCCCACTGTTTGCGAATCGCGATGCGACCTGTCGTCTGTCGATGCCGTTGACTCGCTGACGTTTTGTTTATTTGTTTTGAGTTATTTATTAATTACGTTATAAAAGTGGAAAATGTCGTGTATTATGAAGGTCAGTGATTTACAGAAGCTTGTGTTTAGTTCTCTGAGCTTAAGTGAAAAACTTGAACTTGAAAAATGCTAGAAATTGAACATAGTACAAGTGCAATCAAAATGTAAAAGTAAGGCACAGTTTACGCGTAAGTTTGACAAAGAAATATATAATAAAAAATCCTGGATATGCGGTTGTGAGGACAAAAATTATTTTTTTTTGTTTCGTGTGTCTTCTTTTTAACGGGGATGATAATTGGACTATAAATGGGGTGCAGGACTTAAAACATCTTTCAGAGAAAATAAAAAAACATAAAAATAGTGCAAAACATCGTCATAATGTGGTAAGTTTTGAGATGTTAGGACAAACTAATATTTTAACTTTTTTAAGTAGTGCTTATGCTAATGAAATTAAAATTCACAACGAGAAAGATAGAAAAAACCTCGGAAAAAAACAGACACGTACTTTCGAAAATTATAGACATTTTAAATTTTTTTATTTAAAGCCAGCGCCCCCCTGACTCGCTAGTCACGAGCCGCCACTGAACGGACCTTATCTGGTTTATTCTACTCACCGTTCAACTTAAATAATAAACAGCAAGAAAATGTAGTCTCCGAAAGCTGACCGTGAGCTTACTACAGTCCACTACTCAACTGGCAACTTTTAGAAAGAAAGCAGTGTCAGTTGTTAATGTCACATGTGGGTGTCAACTGTCGAAACGCTTTGTTTTTAGAAAAAGTTGTTTCTAGCTTTTAAGATTACACTTATTTACATTATATATATTTTAAACAAAATTTAAAACAAAAACGGGTTGATATACGGATATCACACAAAAATTCGAATGAATTATTATTGTAGTCGTATAATTTAGACATAAAACTTACCTTGTAAGCACGTAACGGTATCAAAAATAATTTCCAAATATTTGGTGAAGCTACTGTAGGTTGACATATTACTGAAAAATGCAGTAATAACCTCGAAAATCCAAATCATTCCCATGATTACAGCGAGTTTGATGATTAGGCCAAGCCTAAAAAACATACAAAAACAATAATTGGTTTTTATGTAAATTGTATATCAAAAAGCAACAATAAATAGCAATTGGACAAAGTTAAAAACTGCTTCGAATACTTAGTTAATTTGTAGTTTTAACTGGATTCAGGGCCGTCGAGAGCCAGGTCAGGCCCGGGGGCTGTGCGACATCCTGGGCCCACTCCTAGGGCTGCCAGATTTAAAATATTAAAAAGCGGGAGGTAGGGTCCTAGCTAGTGGCGGATTGTGACTTATTAACTTGGGGGTGAACTAAAAGCCCGCTGCAGGCGAAATGCGCCGCAGACGAAAAAATTTTAAGACCACGCCCAAATTTGGTCAATAATTTTTAATAAATATTTTAAAAATTTATGATTACCTACTTATTTTATTGTAAATAAAATAATAAAAAAGGCCTATTTATTTTTCATTGGTGGGTACATTGTTTAAAAGTAAAGTTCATTCTTCTGTTTTTATTTGCAGCAAATTTATCAATAACAATAAAGTCCCTAGATTTACACTTTGTGGCCTGTGTCAAGTTAATTTCGAGTTTAGGTCTTCCCTCAATTTTAATTTTAATTTTTTGCTCAATACTTAATGAGCTAAAATTGTTTCTCTATCTAACAGAGTATTAAACACACTGATTCTAAATTTTTCCTCTAGATTTAAATCTACAATAACATCGTTTGGATTATTTTCGTCAAAAAAAGTTGTTCTTTTTCGTTTGCGTTTTTCAGACAATGAAGACAAGTCCCCTGTTAAACCCAAGTTTTCAGCATTGCATTCATTGTGTATGGACTGCCAGTTACTTCTAATTAAACTTAAATCATCCATCAGGCTGGAAAGATTTTTAACTTCCACATCGATCGTACCCCATTTGCAACGTTTTCATTTCAAAATATAACAATTTACATTGTAATGTTCACAAAGTAATTTTTTGTCAACAGAGATTATATATTTTTTTTATAATTTATCATATTTTTTAACTGCGCAGCTCGAGCACGGGCCCTTAAAAGAGACGCCCCCCCCCTCTCGTCAGCCCTGACTGGATTCAATTATTGATCCCTATTGATATACAATAATTTTATTTAATATAAATATAGTCTCCACCACTAGACACTTCTAAAGTTTGAATTTTAACCATACATACAAAAAGTTTTATGTTAATTTGGGATTATATTTCTAGCCTCTGAGAGTCATCAAGTAACCATGCTATCGAGTAAAGGCCCACGGGTATTCAGAGATCCTTAATTATCTAATTCAAAAATGAATTATCCATCACAATGGTATGTCATTGGCTTCTGTCGAATAGCACGGCGACTTGCATGTGTATCAAAAAAATTATGATCTCAATTGAGAAAAACTGTAAGGTGAGTAAGGGTAAATGTAATAATGGGGTAATTGTAATATTGCCTAATAAATAATAAAATAATAAGTTCAGATACTAGTGCCACCTAGTAGTGACTCAATTGGATACTTTTACTGGCAGCTGCTCATAAGTGAAATCTGTTTTACCGACCGTCAGCATTCTTGCAGAATATGTCCAAACAGGTGGCCGTACGAGTTTACAGGGAAATAATCCGTCAATAATAGCCAGGGCGTTTTTGCAAATAAGTCCTCAAAATATTACTTTAATTTATTATTTAATATTTCTCTTTTATGTACAAAATGCAATTGGATATTTTAGCTATATCTTAACTATAATTTGGGTTATGTTACATTTTCCCCAGGAATTTGTTACCTGGGGTAAATGTAACAAAATCACTGGGGCAATTGTATTATATATATTACATTTACCCCTTTGATTTAAGTCTTTTACAATGGTTCACCATTATATAAAAAAAAGTATTGTAGAGCCTAAATACAGTCAAGAAAATTTAAAAACATTTTTTTTTTATCAAGAATTTTAAAATTATTTTAGTTAATTTGTTCTTGCTTTGTTGCAGATTAAAGCCTGCTTTTTATATTTTATTTTTTCTAAATAAATTTGAAAGTTAGTATATAAAAGTTTGTAACTTTTTTATCTGTGATCTGAAATAAGCGCTTGAAGCGGCAAAACAAGGCCAAAATACTAAAGTTTTACATTTACCCCGACCAATATCATCAAGTGTTCTAATATAAACTTAACCTGCCACTATCACATTAACCCCAATTTACGGGGCAAATGTATTATGAGGAGAGCGTTTTAAAAAAAATACCATAGTTTTTTCTTATTGGATATCTAGAAAATTTATCTATCCCATACTGTTAGTAACTATATACCAAGTACTGTCAATTTTTTGGGAATTTGATTACCAAAAAATGTGTTCGATGCAAACCGTTTTTCAGGAACTATTAAAATTTTATATTACTTTTACCCCTACTTTCCTTACTGTGTGTACCAAATTTTGTAATGTACTGGGTGAGTCAGCGACTGCGTGGAGTAATTTTATGCCTTGAGGATAAGATTTGTCGATAATGAGCTTTTGTAATAAGGTATGGTTGGATATCTGGCACATTTTAAAAATATTTTGAATTAAGTATACAGGGTGCGCCCAAAAAGTAGGGTGTCATAAATGGGACACCCTATAATATTTGAATACATTTATTAATTCTACGTGTTGTTTCATAAATTTTTATTAATGGTTTAATACACGAAAAAGTTATAGTTTTCGATTTATAATGAAAATTTTTCATTTGCAAGCATCTCGTTGTTGTGAAAATGCTACTTAAATTTTGAGTCTAAGCGATTCATAATTTTTATACTTTCTAAATTAAGTCAAAAATATATATTGACTGTGAAATATTTGACGTCTCATTTACAGGTTGTTTACTTTCTAGGATCAAAGTCAGAAAACTTCTAATTGAAAAATATCACTTTTTTTAAATGGAACACTATATATTTTTCTGTCATCTTATAGCTCGTCATAAACTCTTCAACTTTCGTGAAGAACGTCATATCCCTATCTCTAATAGTTTTTGAAATATTTTGATATTTCAAGATTTAATGTCTTCGTTATAGCATTTTTTGTCAATGGATCACGCCTGTTGAATCAAACTTTTCCATTAAATTTTGAAAACTTCAAGGACTGGGTGTTCGCCGCTCGGGATATTTCATCCTGTATAGTTGTTCAGCAAAAAGACAGTTTTTATCCACCTCGCCCAAAACATAAATCATATCGATTAATTCATTTTTCGAAAAATTCATTTTGAGTACCATCTTATAAAATGACTAGACAATAAACTTTGCAGTAAAAAGGCTTCATTTTTATGTTGATCTGATTCTTAATGTCATCCACTGCCATTATTTTCATTTATTTTCCACGGCTACGGTGATCCATTGAAAGAAGATGGTATAACGAGGACTTTAAATCTCGAAATATCAAAATATTTCAAAAACTATTAGAGATAGGGATAGGACGTTCTTTACGAAAGTTGAAGCGTTTATGACGAGCTAGAAGATGACAAAAAATATATAGGGTGTTCCATTTAATAAAAGTGATATTTTTCAATTAGAACTTTTCTGACTTTGATCTAGAAAATAAACACTCTGTAAATGAGACGTACGATACGTACGATATATATTTTTGACTTAATTTAGTAAGTATAAAAATTATGAATCGCTTAGAGTCAAAATTTAAGTAGCATTTTGACAACAACGAGACGCTTGCAAATGCAAAATGTTCATTATAATTCGAATTATCTTAAAAACTATAACTTTTAATTTAAATTTATGAAATAGCACGTAGAATTAATAAATGTATTCAAATATAGGGTGTCCCATTTAAAAAAAATTTAACTTTGACATCATACTTTTTGGGCGCACCCTGTATAATACAAAATATGTTTACAATGTACCAGAGATCCAACAAAAGCTCCTTATCTACAAATGTTATCTTCAAGGCATAAAATTACTCCGCGCAATCGTTGACTCACCCGGTATATCTATTGATGGTAATTTGACTTGGAACTTAGTATATCCGGTCACATGGACGTTATTAGACAGTTTTCGTTGTCTTTTAAAAGCGATTCCGATAGCCGCTATTTGACAACTTTGACATTTGAGCTGTCATGTATCGTTATCGTTACGGATAAGTGGCGGGAGCTAACGGACGGAAGACAAAGCCATAGCGAAAACGAAACGCATGCGTAATGACTATTTCTTAACAAAATGCGAAGCCCTTCCACGCCAGAAACATTTTGGTTGCTTTCTGTTATTACATTATTGGGAATCCTAAGTGCTTCATCAGCCAGTCTTCTTAAGTGATTTTTTTCAAATCGGAAATAACGTTTGCATTCAGCATTATTATAGTTTTCTAAATTGAAATTTCCATACAACTGTGCTCGATACTGAATGTCCTGGCGAACAAGCACCTCCAAGAGAAGGGCATCATCCAAATCCCAAATCCGAATCACTGGATGAGTCCAATAAAAGCAACCTTTCGTCTATCATGATGTTTTAGAATTTTGGGTACTAGGAAATTAAAACCAAGCAAAAAAGATAGCACAAAACGTATATGAAAATATGAACACAAACCATTAAAGATAGGTTATGTTATACTTTGTTATGTTTACTGTCGAATTCGACTTAACGTTAACGTTATGCGAATTGAACGAAAACTATTTTTACGATCTGTCAAATAGCGGCTGCGTATTCGTATTCGTTATGGTTAACCGTTTGAATTTGCCAATACAACGAAAACTGTCTATTGTAATTTAATAATGTCTATTATGCATTATAGAATATTATTATTGACTCTCAAGCATATTATCATTATACAGGGTGACGTTTTGAAAACTTACAATGGCTATATTTTCTACACAAAAGAAGGTATCAAAAAGCCAATAATACCATTTCTACAAAAAAGCGGAGAAATGAAAATAATGCATTTTGCGGAGCACCCTCACCCACCCCTAAAGCACTACCCTCATCCATTTTAAAATCTTAAATGGCACAACCCCACTTGTGACACAACAACTAATGATTTTTAAATACGAAATGTTAGCAAAATTTTGAGAAAATGTTTTGAAACCAGCTTTTGCAGGATTTGGCAGGAAATATTAGAAAATAAACGTAAATGACAAAAAATTATCCCGAGCCCAAATTAAAATACTATTATAGTGCTAAAACTCTCTATTTTTTTTCTCCAATAATGCAAATACTTGTTGCTCTTTTTTAGGCTATTTTTTTAGGTTAGGTTAAAAGTGAGTGGGTTACAGCTATTCTGGCTAACACCTTATATATACCTTATATATTCCCCAATAGGTCTAACTTTTTGATAAAGTTATAATGATGGTTTTGGGGGAGACGTTTTTCATGTCATCCGGCAGGAGAGTCACCTCGCCAAATAGGACGAATCTGATTCTTCCTGCTGCGGGGCAAGCGCACATTACGTGTTCTGCTGTTTCTGCATCTTCCATGCAAATTGCAAAGCCGGCACTCATCAGTTGGGGCTATTCCAATTTCATACATATGGTGTCGCAGTCTGCAGTGGCCGGTGTACAATCCCACTAGTGCTTTGAGGCATAACCTGTTGAGCACTAGTAGTTTGTCAGTTAGCTGTTGGTTTATATGGATGTTTATAAATGCTTTTGAGTAGGTATGTTAGACCTGGTAAATTTAACCAATGTCTTTCCCATTTGCTTTTTGCTTCAGCTAGGATTGTTTTTCTGGTCGTAGCAAGAGATATACTTATAACCGGCTCGGGTCCTGTGAATTTTTGTGCTGCACATCTCTTGGCGCTTTTGTTCTAAACAGAAAGTCGATTTTCAAATTCCTCCTTAACTTTCCGAAAAATATCTCTTGAAATACTTCGACAGGCATCAGTTATCCTCCGACGCATTTCCTCCAGAGAATTTAGCCTGGGTTTCGTAAACTAGTGATTTGAGGTAACCCCATAAAAAGAAGTCCGTTGTACCTCTTCTGAAACCAATTCACTGGTTTGAATAATTTTGGTCTAACTACTCTCTCGACACAGCAGCGTAGTATGTACCATCTTGCTGGAAGTATAGAGTTCTTCGTTCAAATTTAGAATGCCTTGTAAGTCTTTTTTAGCATTTCAGCATAAACTTGCCCGGTAAAATTATTTAATAAAAAAAAGAACCTATATGATATTGTCTCTCAGTATTCCCGCCCAAACATTGATTTTTCAGAGTGTGTTACCCTGCAAAAAGATCTGGATTAAAGTCACTTCAACAGCAACAGTTCTTTTTAATTATATGGCCTTTTAGGAAATAATCGTTATTAAAGCCAATGCTTTTTTATAAATTCGGGTGTTGCCGTAATTATCCTCGTCATGTTTTCACCATACGGAATTCTTCTGTCAAGAGCATCGTCAAGTTGTTTCAAAATTTTCATTTTTTAGAATGAAATTTATGCATTTTCAATACTTTCCTAACAGAATCTCTGGATACGCCGATAACTGTTGCTAAATGACGCATTGGCACCTTTGGATTTATAAGAACTTTCCCAATAGTCTCAATTTGCATATCTTCATCCAAAACTCAAGGTTGGTGTATTTTTTTATTTTTAACGGATCTAGTTTCTTAAAATTTTAAAACCAAATCCCTTATGTAGACGTGGCTGACGTTTTTATCAGAGCCGTATTAGATTTGGGACGGAGATTTGGATCAAATTGATCTTAAAAATCAGTTCAGTGATCCAAGGTGAAACACGGATTTTTATGTCAGTTGTTCGTTTGGATTTCGATTTTAACTGAACCTCATTTCATGTTCAAAAATGAGGCGAGAGTGGCGTAGTAGTATTTATAAAGCGGGGGACTAAAGTAAACGAACTTTAAAATAGTTTATTTGCACTCATCTCATTCAGGTACAGGAAATATTATTTACGTAGAAGGGTTCACAAAGACGTAATTCCTCCATTTCTACTTCTACATCACAGTTAATTTTCTTCAAAAAAGACATAATCAAAGAATACTAATAAATATCCAACGAAAATATAAAAACAGGAACAGAATGGAACTATAGCTTCCAAAACTATAAAGCAAACAAAACAAACAACTGATCTGATTGTGGTGATTCTGCACTTTGACGGTAGTGGGGGAACAATGAATATTTGCCAATCGAACACCGGTCTGATCAGCTAGAATTAGTTAGATCGATCCGGATCGATCTAAACCTGCGAATCGAACACGCCTCTGGATGCCTTTCATTCAAAGTAACAGCACTTCTTAAATAGTACATACCCCGAGCACCATAAACAAAAATCTCTCCTCGTTCTTCTATAGAATACACATTTCCGAATTATAAAGAGAATTCGATGAAAAAATATAGACAGAAGCGATGGCAAAAGCAAACGCGTTAACTTTTAAATGATTTAAAGATTTAAAAGATGCAAATTTTATTGAGTATTTTACAAAAAAGAGTAAAAAACAAATATTTGCATTATTGCAAAAAAATAGTGAAGAGTTTTAGCACTAGGTGCAATAGTGCAAGATGGTGAAAAGCACGTATTTCGGCCCTTACGGGTTTTTTTCGAAGGAGTACAAGGAGATACTAAATTTCGTTTTGTTCGTGACATTACAAAGGTTTTTAAACCTTATTATGGCAATTGTAAACATGTCATAAAATTAAAATTAGGATTGGAATGATTGAATAGTTAACTGTGGGTTTTCCTATTTTTTTTAAAGTAGAGATGCATATTTTCTATTTAATTTATTGTATATTTATATTTAATAGCCTTAACCATAAAATACAATTTACCATAGAAAAAGAAACAGACCACACAATCAATTATTAATGTTTTTTTATTTTATTACGGACAATCTCATGTCGTGCCATTAAAATCACCTATTTTGCGCACCTAATACAAAAATACATATTTTTAATATAGTTTATAAACTGTTTTCATTCCTCTACGAGCAGGCGGCAGAAAAAATAAAAATAAGTATTTCATTACTTGTTTTTAGATTATTTATGCAGAATTTTAAGGAATTTTGGCCAAAATAATTTTTTTCAATTTATAAGCTGCTATGCCAGCTTGTAACTCTCTTAGGGATCAATTTCCAAAAAAAAAATAAAGAATTGTATCGGATAGTATTTAAACCAAGTTTATAGTTATACCCGCAGATTCATAACACCCGCAACAAACAAAACTAGCTGCATTCAATAGTATGGTACATCGACTAGTTAACATTCCTCTCTTAGACATTGAATATCAAAAAATCATAAAAACAATAGCCACAAAATCATAGACCAAATAATAAGGAAAAAACAAAGACAAAACACATAACTTCTCTACAAAAAACATCCCACTCCAATAAACGGAAAATACTGCTCAATCAGATATACAGGGGACAAAAGGCAAAAAATCTCCAAAAAACTTTAAAAAAAAACTTAATATCATTCCTATAAGTCAATAATAGTTATTAATGATACTAGTTCGATATGAACACTATAACGAAACGTGTGCAACGTTAAACCACAAAGCGTTAGCCGAGTGGTTTAATTGCACAAGTTTCATTAACAAAGTTCATATCGAACGTGTATCATTTAAAATTTAATCTACCACAGTGCAAATAGATTTCATTCGTCTAAATTTCATTGATATAAGATAACGTTTTCGTAATTTTTAAAATTTTCAGGTGTCCATATTAGTCGATATCATGGTAACCGCATTTTTGATTGCTTGAATTTCGATTTTGACAACGTCATTATTGCCGTCTAATTTAAAGTGTTGGCCAAAAATAATTTAAATATGGGAGATTCTGAATCCGAAAGTGTCCCTTCGGATGTTTACAATAAATAAATGCAATCCGGTTTTCTAAGTAATAATAACAAATAAATAGTTTGCATCGACTTTCTTTTTGTTTTTGTATCTTAACATTTGGATGTTATTATGAATTCATAATGGCACTGAGTGCTATTATGAAGGTCATAATGACATCTAAATGATGATGCTAAATACGTCATAAAGGCAATGTCGTAGATTAAATCAACTTACACACATATCCACTGCTAATGTTGTTAATAATCAAACCGAAATAACTTCAGGCGCTTCTAATTTAGGACAAAATATGCATCTGTACTTTAAAAAAAGGAAAACCCACAATTGATCATTCAATCATTCCAATTATAATTTTAATTTACTGACATGTTTACAATAGGGAACTTGACAAAAATTTTAAATGGGGAAAAAATTCTATAAATCATAAGTATATATTGTCATAAAACATATGGCAGCAAAAAAAACAACATATTTCGTCCCAAAAAGACCGCTAGCAAGATTTAAAAATGCCCCAAAATTCAAATTATCCCAAGCGGGTAAAAACGGGTCGTGACGTCACGAAGTATTATTTGTCATGATGACATCCACGAAATAGGTTAAAGGTTGGCAATAAATTGAACGACGTTGAGAATTCCACCTTAAAACAACAATACAATAACAATAACACACGGCAATCCAAATGCAAACTCGGTAGCTCGGCCACCGGTCAGGGTGACGGATGACGGAAAAGTCTTACTTCCTGACGTCATCGGCTTGGCGCGCTTAAAAGATCGTTTGAAATGCTTTTGACACGCGCGAAACTTTAAAGAATTTTTACCAAGTTATTACTGATTTTTAAGGATTAATAATTGGGGAATATTTTTTTTAGGCCTAACTAAATCATATTATTGAAAAAAAAAAAATTGGAAAGTTCCTTATTACCTTAACAAAATATAACGATATCACCCTTTATGAAAAGGAAAGCAGCAACAATGTTTGAAAAAGCAGGAACTAATCCCAATGAAGAAATAAGAATATTAGTGGACTATGATTCAGTACAGGACACTAACACCAGTAAGTTCTTAACTCAAAAAACCCACCTTAATAACAACAGCTTACTACTTACTACTGCTTTAATTCAGCACTACAAGTACTCTCCCTGAAACAGTCTCACAGCTGAGAAGCGTAGGCATGTGTATTTCTTTTGAAGCACAAACACATACACTACACCAAAACCATATACATATACAAACACTCTCACCTCTCACAGTAAGATGTAGTATAATAGTAAAGTAGCTAGAAGACAAAACCTAACCTAGATACATCGGTATCTAGGCCAGGTGAAGTACGAAGCAAAGCACGCATTATAGGCATGCAGAGCGGAAATACTAATCGAGTGGTCTGACGGTTTATACGCCCTAGGCGCGGAAACCGCAGTAACACGGGGAGTTTATTCGGTAGGCGGATCCTTTAGGTTTGAATGAGACACTACTCTGCTTCACAGGGTGTCAGTCTTTAGAAGATTCTTCGTTTAAAAAGAAGCAGGAGTTAGTAGGGGAAACTGGGGATGATTCAACCACGGGGCAGATACAACCAGTGCCTTTATCTAAAGAAATATTTAAATTTCCTGCGTGTTTTTACTAACCTATATTGTCTTTTGGCCTGTTACTATTGTGTGTAAAGTTTGGTGGTTGGAGCGGCATTGCGCAAATATATGAGAAGAAAAGTTAAAATTTTATAAATTAAAGGTAAGATGTTACTCGCTAGTCTTTAAAATATTATTCATTATTCCTTATAGGTATCTGTTATATGGTGGGTATAGTTAAATCTGCATGGCATTAGCTAACTTATTACCACAAAAACATAACCTAAAAAAATCACATTGTGATTCTTTGGTATTATTAATAAAATAGGTATGTATGAGGTAGATTCAACCATGTCATTTGGGGTAGGTTAAACCGGTTTAATCTACCCCATACATACATATTTTATTAATAATACCAAAGCAAAGGATATTAAAAAAATAAAAAAAAGGTAAGCTAAATCGAAAAGAGTCTACACCGGTTATGAAAGAAATAGAGAAAAAGCAACAAGAAAAACAAAGAAAGGATGCATTAAAATAATTAAAATTAACTAACCGTAAACTAATTCCCGGAATTAATGAGGACACAGACAGCGATGAATCTTTAGTTTAGGGGTGGGAAAAAGCGTGATTTTCCTGTCACAGCTCCAAGCTGTGACAGCTCCATGTCTGAACCTGTGACTGGAACCTGTGACTTTGTCACAGCTCCGGACTTGCAATTTGCAGGGATGCTGGCTGCGAAAGCACAAACGAACGGCAGCGTACCAGCGCGGTAGCGGTTTCACACTTATTTATATTCCGCTCCGCCAACAAGCTCCTTCTGCGCTTCGACACAGCACAGCGCGTGACTTATATTTTATAGAAGCGGCGGCGGCGACGCTCAAATGAATTCTCCGAATTACTTTTTGAACGAGTTCCGCGAAATGTTTATTTTTCTTTTATTAAATTGGTATTTTCTATTTTATTATAATATTATACGGTGTGGTACTCCTACCGATTCCAATTCCGGCATTTCCGGCGTTTTGGCAGGACCACCTGTTTTTACGCTCGCGTCGCTCACTCACTTCCAGTCCAGTTTCTACCGCACCGTTAGGTCTTTTTTATGCCGCACCGTCGGGTCCGCGAACCTCATATCCAGCGCGGTCACGTGAGTCACGTCGTCGCAGGTCCTTTAGTCGAAGCGGAAGCCGCAGCGCGCACCGGCCGGTCCGCGAACCTCATATCTAGCGCGGTTACGTCGTCACACTCGTCACAGCTCCTTTAGTCGAAGCGGAACTGGTCGCGACTGTGACAGGCCCGGAGCTGTGACAAAATCACAGGTCGTGAAATCACACCACTCCCCTACTTTAGTTGATCTTATTGATTCTGATAATAGATTAATTTCTTATATTTAAAGAACAAGACTTTCCAATTAACGTACAAGATTTTGTTTTAACAAAGTTTTCGACAAAAAAATCCACTATTTATTACATAGGTCAGGTTTGTTCCAAGAATTTAAACGACTATGAAATAAATTTTTTTAGGCGTAAAAACAATTCGACAACTTTTACTTTTCCAGATATTCGTGATATTCTAAACAAAAAAAGAGACGATATTATGATGATTTTACCGACGCAACAAAATTCTGGCACAGCTAGAATTTCTTCTCTTTATAAATTTAAATTTAATTTTAAAAGGGGGAATGTTAGTTAAAAAGAAAATGTAGTAGTTAGTTATAGTTTGAAAGATTGCTTTTTTAAATACTATGTATTCTTATGGTTTGTTCTATAATTTAATAATAAAATATTTCTATAATTTGTTGTCTTTTTACACTGGTTGAATGTACCCCACACGCTGGGTGGATCTACCCCATGCCTGGGGGACATACAACCAAATGTAAGCTTTTTTGGTAAGCATAACCAAAAATAAAGTTTAGTGCTTTTTCTTGTTTTATACAGAAATTAGGTGCCCAAAGCATTCAGCTATATAGTAATTTAGTTATACAGGAACATTTTCGAATTTGTATCCAGCATAATATAGACAATCAAACAGTAAATGGTTGAACCATCCCCAGTTTCCCCTATCTTCTTGTACTCCTTTGAAAATGACCGGCAAGGACCGAAGCACATTAGTAGTTATTTTTACTTCCTGTGTAATGAAATAACAGTTTTACCAAGCATGTAGCCCAACACAAAGAGGTTATATTAATCTTATAGATTAATAACTTAAAAGTAATATCGGATACTTTTTTCAGAAAAATATTGAAAAAATTATTTTTTGACTTTTGCATCAAACCTTGTTAACGAGCATAAAATTAAAATATAATCGCTTATTTCAAATAACTTTTTTTAATATTTAGTCATCCAATCTCGTAATACCCATTCTTATGAAAAAAAAATAGTTTTTCCAATTTTTCCGACAAACGAGTGTAAAAATTTGTCCCACCTTTCCCAAACAAAGAACAAAATAAATATATCATACCTATAGAAAATACTTCTTCAGAAATTCCGGTTTGGAACAAGTTGATCCAAAATGTAATAGAAAAAAACGATATTATTAAAAAAATCTTGGTGGAGGTAATTTTACTTAAACTAATGCATACGTTATTCGAGTCCGTTCAAACCGAGAAATGTATGTTCACAGTTAATAAGTAAAGCTAAGATAAAGTTTTTTAAGCATATTATGGAGTAAATATCATCTTACTAATTTAGCTCTAAATATTTGTTACTATTAATCTGTTAAGTTGATTTTACTTGTTGGTAACTAAGGTTTATTACTAAAATTTGAGGAACATTAAAAACATTAAATCGTTTTCAACCATAACATCTGAAATTACACGTTTTACTAGTTTCAAATGAAACTTCAAAAAACATATTATTTCCCATGAGTTTAGTTAAATTTTTGATGTGTCTCTTTTAGCCCCGGTGTTCGATATGTAAAGCAAATTGGTTAGTATCAATAAAAATTATAAGTTAGCAAAATGTATTTTGATGTTATTCTGAGTGACTATTGCCAATAGATATAATAGAATAAATTATTAGGTATTCATTTCATTAAGTTAATAGGAACTAACAAAATTATCGCGGTAATCTCCCGTTGCTATACGCAACGTAAACAAAAAAGAGCCTTTTAATTGGTTGAAAATACATTTATGTAATTTTCATTTAAATTCTTACCGTTCTTTATCTGCATTAAGGTTTCCATTTTCCTTATTTCTTGTAGAATCGTTCATTTTGTTAATTTCATTTTTGACTCTGATACAATATACGATGGTTTTAATAAAAAGAACGGTATTTATTATTTGAAATACTAACTGCGGCAACAGGAAAAAGACAGTACGGGCATAATTTCCTAAAATAAATGAATCAAAAATAAACGTTTTATGGAATCAAAGAATTTCAAAAATTGGGTCAAATTTTGTTAAAATGGTTATTTTCAGTAGTAAAGAAATGCATTATCGAATCATTTGAGAGATATATTTTACATAATGTAAGTATTTCTATTTTATAATTTGGGTTTACATACAGTGACCTGCAGAATTCTTTATTATTGAATTCTTGGGAAATTTTATTCCTGCAAAAAATTTTCTGCGTCCGCTTAAACTAAAATGCGCTCATTAAAATGGAAAAAATCCTACAAGCATACAAGAGAAATTCAATTTTTAAAAGATTGCCCAAGAGAACCTATACAGTACTCTTATTTTTCGTTTCACATCAAATTTTGCCTGAATACGCGATCTTCTATTCAAAAAGCAAACAAAATATTTTTTTATCTTACCTTGGAAAGACTTAACTTTCTCTTAAAACAAAGCGTTTTGACAGAAGAGAACGACATTTGACATTAATAGCTGATCTGGTTCCATCGTTAAAGTTCCCAGATCAGCAGTGGGCAGTAGCAAGGTCACACGTCAGATGTGTGTTTTAAACATTTTATTTTTGAATTTTATGTATTTCAGAGACAGATTTTCTTTAAGTTTATTATTTAAGTTTAATAAGGAGTGCAAACACCATTTTGGTTAACTCATCTATTATGAAATCAACAAAGAGCCTAGTTAAACCATTTACTTATCGTAATTAGGGATGTTCCGATACGCTGAAAGTATCGATCTTTTGTATCGATCCGGATCGTATGGTAGAGTATCGATGCAATAAAATATCGGTTTGAAAAATATCGATACCCTAAATATCGATACTTTTTCGATCCGCGTTGCTATTTTTTGTTTTACGATTTTTAACGTTTCTAAAAAACCACCACTAGAAAATACTATTATATTTTTCAAGGTCGGACCGGGCATTTTCCGCTCGAGCAGGGACCCGGACCGGAACCGTTAACTACAAATAACCGGACCGGAACAGATATTATTTTTGGACCGGAATCGGAACCGAACACATATTTTACTAGCAAAACAATGTTAGGTGCAAAACCGGAACCTCTAAAAATTATAACGGTTTTTTGGGTTTTTTTCGGTTTTCAGGGTGATACTTGGCCTTGGCCGGATATTGTTTAATTTTGAGTTTATTCCATGACTTCTGTTCTGTGGGGAACACTAACATTAACCTAATTTTTTTTGTTATCTGTGATGAGTGTCTTTGACAATAATTTTTACCGTTGGTTTACTTGTCTTTTTTGATTTTCTACGAACTTACTTCTCCAAGTACTAGGAATACAACTATACAATACAACAGGTATTTATTTATTTGCCTTTGATTTTTCGGAACCGAATCGGAATCGAAATTTCCTAGTTTGTATGGAACCGGATCGGAACCCCTAAAAATTGGTAAGAACCGAATCGAAATAATTAATTCGGGACCGGAACTGTAACGGAACCCAAATTATTTATTTCATCTGGAATCGAAACCGGAACGGAACCGTTATTTCATTTCGGTCCGGGTCCCTGCGCTCGAGGTTTGCTGTTTTGCAAACCGCATCATAAAATTAATAAAATTGTGGGTTTGGGAATTTTGGGATGTATCGATACTATCTGAACGATACAGAGTAAAATATTTCGATACTCATTATATATCGAATAAAAAATATCGATACAAAATATCGGGTATCGGAAGGTAAAATATCGATACTCAAAAATATCGTATCGTATCGCGCAACCCTAATCGTAATATACAGGATGTCTTATAACTAATGGACAAATACAGCCACAGAAGATAGTAGACTTGAAAATATGTCATTTATGCTTAAGAACGCACGGCCAATTTTCAATAAATACGTTTCGTTATGAAAGATGATGTTTATTTAAATGTTTCTTGCCATCTAGCATTTAAACGCAATTATCTCAAAAACTAATTGAAATATCCAGATTAATGAAGTACAACTTTTTTGCGTATAAAAGATCCCCCTTCCATAATTTGACGTAAAGCGGTCAGAAATGTGAGAGGCAAAAAATATATGCTAGAATTTATTAAACTTATATTGTGTAGCTAGCATTACCTAGGAGATATCTTAAAACTCATTATGGAATCCTCCCTCTTGCCCTCAAAAACATTACTACACCCAATAAGATTCATATCCGCTTAACATCAAATCATCGCCAATTTCATGGAGTAAATATTTATTTGGATCACCCTGTATCTCTTTAACCGTATAAGAAATTAAATTAAATTACATATTTTCAAGTCCACTATCTCCTCGACTATCTCCTGTTGCTGTATAGCCCCTTAGTTACGGGACATCCTATACGGGGTAAGTTGAAATAACCGGAACGGCTAATTTTCTTCAAAACTACCAAGGCTAAATCAATGAATTTTGGTACAGGTGGATAACTTAAAAAATTTAATTGAAAATTGACAATTGCGACGTTGTCAGATTTTTAGTTTTTTCTGTAACTCAAGGAATGTTTTTTTTTTTCAAATGTAACACGACTATTTTTTTTATTGAATTCGATTCCTCCCATCAACATTATCATTTCCTGATAGTATCAAATTTTTATCTCAAATAATTCTATGGGAAAAAAAGTGAATTAATTACAACTCTAACTCTAAAATAAAAAAAATACAATCTATTTCCATTTAAAAACGTTTTAAATAATGTGAAAAGGAAGGTTGGTAGACATAATGTAACTTATAGTATCGATAACGATAATAACAACTCAACTAACAACTACTAACAATAACATAGCTAGTAAAAATTACTTACATATTATAGTACACTACAATAATTTGATTATAAAATCGATACTATTAGGTACATTATTTCCACAAAGAAATTATTATACTTACTATATTCCAGAAAACAAGCGTAAATACCAACATAGGGTTGGATAGATTCCGGCAAAATTTTGGTGTATTCTAAAACTAGAATCAGCAATGTTTGGCATAATGGTACGCCCCATCCATACAAAGAATAAAGCAAAAACTTTTTAAGATCTTTCCTTCTTTGATCACTGCCAATAGTTCTCCTCGGTGTCCTTAAACATAAAGGTCCAATAGGTTATACAAATATTTTTTCGATTTAATTTTAAAATTTTAAACAACTTTGTAGGTAAAATCAAATTAATCTAATAACTCGCCGCATCACCTGTTTAATTATTGGCACCCTGTTGCAGTCTGGTATATTTTACGTTAAGCGGTTGGCGACAGAAACAGAACCGGACTAAGTTATTTTACCTTCGACTTCGCCATTTGTTAAATTTTGTACAGATATAGCGTACATACTTAATTTTATTATTCATAAAATAAAATATTGACAGACCTGTACCCCCAAAATAAGTATGTGAAAACAATATAAAACTACTGCCAGCAACTTGCTGAGCAAGATATCCAGATACTGATCGTGTGGATACCATCACGTCGCGTCGGTATCAGCGGCATGTTTATTTTAATTTTAAGTTAAAACCATAGACAATTTACCTTTAGATACCTACAGTTTATCTCCTGCGCAAACAAAAGTTACGTTTTATGGGTGAAAAAATACGTCCGAGCGCATGACTCGTCGGTCAGCTGTCTTCATTCGGGGAACCTTCGTGCATGCGCACAAACCTCGTGTTATCGGCCGTCCTACTTTATCGACAATAATCGACGCGCTCAAGAATACTCTCCAGAACCGGCTCGGCCGCCATTTTTGTTGTTGTGTTTTAAGGTTTCTCTTCTCTGCGGATTTCTTGTAGTTTTCTAAAGTTTTCAGCTATCGGATCGGCTATCGTGGATTGTGGGACTGGTGTTTAATATTTATGGATTTCTGGTTTTTGTGTAGTTTAGTTAGTGACTTGTGTTTGTGCTTTTAGTGACTCGGATTGTAATATAAACAATGACTAGTACTAGTTGCAACCGTTGTATAATTGTATTATGCCCAAATAGGGGTAAAATAAACCCTCTATGGTGGCATATGAGCAAGAATTTAAATTTTAAAGCCCGGACCTGTCTATTTTCCCATTCGTCAAACGATAATGTTGCAGTGCGCATGTCTAATAGTTCCCAGTTTTGTTTACATGCGCGAGGCCATAAAACTGCCACATTCGTGATTATTGTTTGTTTATCTAAAGGTAAATTGTCTATGGTTAAAACCCGATAGTACAAAAATAATTACATCCTTGCCTTTTATTTGTCATGTTTAAATGAAATAATAAAGGACCTAATAAATTTCCTCCAAGAACCCCAATCCGACCCTGCCTTTGTTTGTACGAAAAAAAGCGAAAAAAAAACACTCTAAAACATGATGTACTTCAAGTTATTTTTTATTTTTAGCAACACGAAGGAATTCACTTATGTTCAAAAGCTTCTCTATAAATTTTCCCAGAGTATGATGGAGAAGTTTATTTTTCCACTTTGACTTATTTGTTGATAAAACAATTTCCGTAGTGTGCTAGTTGAAATAACGTTTGACACAAAATGCTCATGTTACGCATTACCTAATTAATTAATCTAAATACGAATTTTTTTATTGATAAATATATTATTAGATTTAATAAGATTATTGGCATTGTACGAAAATGTTTCTAATCTCTTACACAAAATGCGAGAGGTGTTAAATAAATCGTGGGCTTACAAGCAAATGGCACTAAGTCAAAAAATAGCTTTAAGTGTTACTAATAAGTGACTTAATGTGTTTTGCTTGTATTATTCCTAATGTGACAGGATTGATCTGGTATATCACTAATTACTAGTTAATTACGTGGTAGCGTTCTGACTATAATAAACATTATTCATTATCAATGGTAGCGTTTCTGACCGAGAATACCAGACCTGGTCCTTTCACATAAGGGTAGAATTACTAGTATAAATAACTAAGACAAATATATAGCAAGAGCACTCTTGGAGATGATGGAGTTCTTCATGATAACGTCAACGTCGTCTCGTTCTGTTAGTTGTATCTACTGTTAATACCAAACGACTTACCAATGTCGACCAAACAGCAATATCCAGGTGATGATGTTAACAATAACGCCGCAGCGACGCGTGTTTGGGGCGCGAGAGTGAACCGTTCAACCTTTGTTAATGAAACCTTTTATATTGATTATTACAATAAAACAACACCCAGTTTAAACAACAACTTATAAATCTATTAACAACAATTATAAAGAAAGGTAGAAAGAAAAGTTACTGAACAAGAAAAAGAAAGACTGCAAAACTAATACAAAATATGTATTATGCTAACTAATAAAGAGAGATTGTTCTATTTAAATGCGTTTACTGTACGAATCCGAACATTACCCATTTAATGTTTAAAACCCTGCGAACAGATAAAATTACTATTTTTAAACCAATACAACCCTGTAATTTAATCACCCAAAGATTAATTTATGATAATCCCCGAAAACTGAAAAGTCTAAACACTAAAACCCTGAAACTTATAGGTAAAACAACAATTATACTTAAAACCCACAATTTAACTTTACACTTTTAAGAAACAAAGGATTCACTACACAAGAGGTATATCAAAGAGAGAAATGTGTCCGAAAATGTGTACTCTTAAAACCCGCCTAATTACATTTCCTTAAAACCCGCTTGACTATTATACACCCGAATATAGCATCTTTGGTACATGGTCAAACCGAACCCGATAACAGAAACTTCGGAACTTCTAAACCGAAACCGTTAAGAGAACTTTTGGAACTGAATTGTGAAATTCCCCGATTAAGCATCTAACTTCTAAATACACCCCTAAATTATGCTTATTCAAATATTTAGCTATTTGAACCTATAGAACGTACTAAAATCAGTCTCACCCCTCGGTACCACGTTTTACAGGATAAATAGTTTATTCTATGCAACCAATCAGAGGTCATTTCTCTCTAAGACTCTGCCTTAGATCATAAAACAGGGTCGTCCCAATATATGATTGTAGACATTACCGCTAGGTGACTCTAGTTATACAATCTTGATATTTAATTAGAACCTTTCCTCTCTTTATGGACATTTAACCTTAAAAATCATATCTATAGCTAAACAATACATTCCATACTTATAAAATAACCGTAAAAACGGTCTTACAAATAACATTCCTAAATTAACCTTAAATTTAAAGTACAGCAATCAGATTTACTTAAAAAAAAAACCTTTTAAGCTGTTCCAGGGAAAATAAAAGAATAAATCTGATCCGACTTTTACATACATAGAATGGTCAAAATACAAATTCCAGGTTCCTCCTATATTTTCCATTTTTTCCTCAATAATATGGTTCATTTTTATCTCATCATAATGGACCACCCACGAAAGTCCCTTTATTTATTATTCCCATCTGGGGTTATTATAGATTCTTATAAAGTTTACATTATCTTTGACAAAACGTGCTCTTCTATAGATTCTATTATTTATTTGAGTTTTTGCTAACAACCAGCTTTTAGGGTATTATAGAAAAATAAACTTTATGACTTAACAAATCTTTAGGATAACTTGGGCAATTTATTTGTTTAAGAAAAACCGTTCGTATTTGTTTAAAATAGTTAGCTACATTTGGGTTTTATTATCATATTTATGCTTGGAATAAAAGCTTTTAGAGCCCTTCTTTGAATTTTAAAATAGGAAACATATTGTTTTGCCTGAGAACGCACTTTAAATAAAAATAACTTAAAATAAAAACATAGATTTTTGCGTTCTATTACACTAACAAAATGCTGTTAGTGCATTTTGCCAGTTGCTGTAATTCCTATATTAGTGTACCAGGGACTTAGTGCGATTTAGCAGTACATAAATGATCAAAAATTAATGTGAACCGATAAATACGCATTTTGAGAAATTCTTGACTTAGTGCTTTTTGCTTGTAAGCCCACGAAATATAGTTTAAAAAAACTAAAAAACACGCTTTATTAATTAATCGAACTAAAAAGCGGAAACTAAATAGAAGTTTAAAATAATTCTTAAAATTCTTAATATAGGCAGATAATAATAATGAACGATAAACCTTAGTATTATAGTGACTATTTAACTAGAGTGTTTTACACTGGCAAAATGTCATAGCAACGGCCGGTCTTCTACTGGCAAAATTACTACCTGCACCTACCTGGACAAAATTCACATGTGATTTTTGCCGCGGCAAAATTTTGTCTTTTTTCTAGTTAAATAGTCATGTCGAATACCACTCGAGAAAAAATTGTGTAAGCAAAATTGTTCTTAAGGATTTATTTAAGTTTGTTGCTTTTAAGCAATTTCGCTCATGACATTTTCGACAAAATCACTCGCCTGACGGCTCGCATGTCATTCGCGAAATTGCCAAGCAACAAACTTTCATACCTTTCGAAAATTTTGCCGACAAAATTTTATCTCTTGTGATATTATATATGAAAAAAAAGCGTGGGGCGCTTTGTGCTATATTTTTCGTATATCGAGCACACCGCGCTTTTTTCACAATAATACTATTGGTTATCGTTCATTATTATTTTCTGCCTATATTAAGAATGTCAAGAATTAGTTTAAACTATATTTATTTTCCGCTTTTTAGTTCGATTAATTATTAAAACGTGTTTTTTAGTTTTTTAAACTATATTATTTATTTTTCATTTTTTAGTTTGAGTTATTGTTAAGAATTTTTTTTTTGAGTAGATTGAGCTTACAAACCCGTACAAACCCGAGCAAACCCGAACAAACCCGATTGTCTTAGCCGAATTATAAGAAAAGAACGACGATATTTGCAATTTTTTTAAAAATTTTAATTTTCCGACATTTTCCATACATATTTTTAAAAAAAAATTGTCAAAATTTTATTTTGACGGGTAGAATTTTTTTTATAATTTTTTTTTCTCTATTCTTAGCGATCGATAATATCTATACGACCCCACGTTTGTTTCATTACTATAGTCGGCTTCCACTTAACTAGGCGCACGTGACCTCCTGAATCAAATCAGTTGAATCAGAGGTTCAAAAATGTTTCAAAATATAAAAACCAATATGGCGGCATATGGACGGCTGATTTTCCATAAAATTGAATGTTAATATAGTCGGATCTGGTCTTATCGTGCGGGTCATACGATTCAAGAAAGACATACTCTCAGTTTTTGTTTTCTTTACTTGCGTTTAATTTTACCCGCTAAATAAAATACGTAAGATAAATGAGACAGACTTATTCCATTTTGACATGAAAAAAAAAGGATAGGTATTTACTTTCCAGCGCTTCTAAAAAAGCTTATAATAGCACCAGCTACGTTTTATTTCAAATATGAAAGTTTTGTGACTTTGACAGTTTGTGACAAAATGAAACAATTTTCTGGGTTTTTGCATCCCCAATCAAAAAAAAATGTACTTAATCTGATAAACTATTTCGAAAATGAAAGAAAAAGTGGAAATTCGCCAACCAATATTCAGGAAACAGTAGACAAAGCACTGGGAATTAGTTTAAGGACTGTGCAGAAAATTGTGCATGAAACAAAACATAACATAATACCCAAGAATACTAAAAAGTGTAAACGAAGAAAGCCAAAGACTGAGGATTTAAGCGAAAATATTAAAATGGGAGTTCGAAATGTGATTTACGATTTATAATAATAAATCAAAAACCAATGTAACTCTTCCAGTTTTACAAAAAACATTAAAAATTCGGGGTGTTTTGGAAATTGGACTTGAAGCGTTATCAAAATTAATAAAAAATTTAGGTTTTCGCTATAAAAAAGACTGTGACCGAAGATTTTTATGTGAGCAGCCACAGATAGTGAGTCAGCGTGTCAGTTTTTAAAAAAATATACGGACAATTACAAATCGAAATTTAGAAAAGTGGTATTTTTAGACGAAACGTGGATATTTTCGAATGGAAGTGGTTCAAAATCTTGGCAAGATGAGTCTGTAAAAAGTGTTAAAAGGAAAAAGGGGTGCGGTACGGGAAAGCGTTTTATTATTTTGCATGCCGGTTCTGCAACAGGATATGTTGCAGGTGCGAGTTTAATTTTTTCTTCAACATCAAAATATTGTTGAATAGTCAAAAGACCGACAATCAAGGCTTCAGCATACTATAAGTCAAGGGTTAGTGCAAAAATGAAGAGAGGAAAATAAAATTTAGGGGGTATTAACAGATTTTGTGAAAATAATTTATTAAGTAGTGAAAAATCTTAAGTTTTATCCAGCTTCGTCAGAGACATGTAAAAGTATTGAATAAGAGGGAAAGAAAAAGAAAAAAATTGTTTTTCATAAAAGTCAAATCATCTGTAAAAGATTAAAAAAAGGGGAATGTAGCAAATGAAATTTAATAAAATTAGGTAGATAAGCTTACTATTTAGCTTGAAGTAAAATACTGTTGGTCTGTTGGGGTACCAGGCTTTTTACGGCCCAGTTACCCCGGCAGGAGTCAAAACATACTCATTTTGTGCAAAATTAATAGTTTTAAAAAGTTTTTTGTTTTACTAGAACATCTTTGTTAAAGAAGTTCCACTGCAACCAGCACGTGTGTCAGAAGAGAAATTAACTTGAAGTTGACATTGTAAAAGGGGAACAAATGATAAGTGTTTTGGCGGTTAAATTAAAGAACCTTCAAGTATGCTTAAAAAATTTAAAATGTTATAGAGAATAAAAGCTCAATTAAGGTTGAAAATTGCTTAAAAAACCAAAAATCACTAGAAATACAAGATAAAATCAATACAATTTAATTGTTTCTAGAAAAAGTTTGTGACACCCCTGAAAGATTTTTATTATTGGGATATATTTTTAATAGCTTCTTATTTAGGATGTCAATGCTGAATATTATGTTAAATACGATTACAGTAAAAAATCCCATTGGTAATATTCAAGAAATGACAATTTGAAATACTGATGATGTGTTATTTTGTAAAGAAACATTAAAATTTAAAAAACTTTTAAATTATTTTAATTTTTCGAAGTTTTGAAGTCCCTTAAACCGTAATGGGCTTTTTTCACAAAATTTTGATTTTGATCCTATCGCATAGAAAAGAAAAAGGAAATTTTCTACGGTTTCAGATCTTAAAATTTAGAATTATTTACTGAGAAATAAATAAACGAGATGCGCCCTTTAATAAAAACACGGGAATAAACTCACTGACGTCACATCTGCCTTAACCCAAGGGTCCCAGTGATTCAGCTGCGCGTCGACCTGAATATTGGGCGGGTTGTTTTCTATTTTTAAGCTGTTCTTGTCTGTTTAAGTTATCAAAACAAAGATAGCAATATAATCCGTCAAGGCTGATAAATAAAAGAATTGCGCGGATAATGGAATGACGTAATAAGGTTTTGATCTGATATTTTTAAACTTTCTGCTTTCGTGGCATCTTTTTAATTGTCTTTTCTAGGAAAGGTTTGTGACCCTCTAGGAAGATTTTTATTATTGGGATGCATTTTCAATAGGTTTTAATTTAGGATGTTAATCCGCCATGGTTAATTTATTTTTGGTGGTTGACATATTAAAACATATAAAATGTTTTGCGTTAGCTTTAATTTAACTTCACTAAAGAAAATGTTTGTTTTAAGTTAAATAAATGAGGGGCCAAATACCTTTTATTTGACTAAAACAAATATTGTTTTTAGTTAATAAATAGGCTTATTTGAATTTGTTGTGATATTTGTTTTGTTTCTAATTATTAACGTTAATAACATCTATTTGCTAGCCACCCCCTTTTGGAACTTTTTGGAACAACAGTATTTTGCCACCTCAAATAAATATTTATTTGTGGTAACAATGATTTATTTGACTACCGGTTCTTTTTGATTTCGCGAAATTAAGACAAAGGGAAGGGTTTCAGGCTCCGTCGCCATTAACCCGCCATGCCATTCTGACCAGTCCGTGTTCAATTACTTTTTAGTAATTGAATTACTGTAATTGAATTACCTTTTTAAAATGGTAATTGTAATTGAATCGGTTATTGTATAAAGGGAACAAGTCCGTGCTAACTACTTTTGAGAAAACTGAAAAAAACCAACTAGTTTCTAAACTTGAAAACCTATTGGTTTATGGTTTATAGATGAAATGTAGGAATGGGCTACCAGAATGATATGCGACAAAGCCGAATGGATTTTGAAAAATACTAAGCTAAGAAGGGTGATTTATAAGACGTGGACTTGTTTCCTCTATATAATAAATGAATAAAGATAAAATAAGAATGCTGCTGCTCTACTTTTAATTTTTTTATTCATAAAGAAATAGACTGAATGTTATAAAAAAAAACCTAGCCTACATCTTGAAAGTCAAAAAAAAACTATTCAGAATCATATTCCCCAGCTCATATATCCTATATCCTAGTCCGGGACTTGTTACCTTTATACAAGCATTTTGGTGGGATAATTCATAATTCATTCCGTTATGGATCATAAGGTAGATTGAAGCCCACTAAGGAAAAAAATCAACGTATTTATTTCAATATCTCGGCCACCTTAAATCTGATTTGAACGAAACTCGGACCGAAGACTAATTATCACAATCCCAACATTCTTATAACATTTCTATACAGGGTGTACCAAAAAGTTGGTAAAAATCGAATTATTTTTTGATCGTTTTGAAATTAAAATGACGTAAAGAGGTCCCGAATACAAGCAACTTTTTTCCCTGATACTTTTTCAAAATTATGAAACCGGAATTAATTATGAATTATCCCACCAAAATGATTGTATAAAGGTAACAAGTCCCGGACTAGTTCCCTTTATAAACTCAACGAAATTTCATCCCATAAAATTTCGCGTAATGCGAGCGGGAGAAGTTTCCTTTATAGACTCAGTGATCCGTTGCTTTTCATTTTACAAAATGTATATCTTAGTTTAATTTTGTACAAATGTGGACTTGTTTCCTTTATACAATAACCGCTTCAATTGATTTTCCAATTATTGTGATAAAGTAATTGTAACTGGTAATTGGTTTTAAGAAATCTGAGGTAATTGAATTACTTAAAAGTAATTCAATTATTTTAAAAAGTAACTGAATAACTCCCAAATAATTCAATTACATAAAAAGTAATTTAATTACTCCCAAATAATTCAGTTAGATTAAAAGTAATTGAATTACTCCAAAATAATTCAATTCCTTTAAAAATTTTCATAATTCCTTTACTATAGAAGGAAAAAATATTGTTTGGTTAAATCGCGGCCAAGGCTAACAGGAGCTTTCATCGGGCGCAGTAGTACCTACCTAGTTTTTTTTCATTTATTTTTTATTTTCCCTAATTACGTTTGTTTTATCTCAACAAATAAATCATATTATATAAAAAAGACAGTTGTTATTATTGGTCAATTTGTTAAAGGTAAGTAGGTAGGTACTAATTAGGAGATCAAGTTTAACTATAAATTTCGAAATTTTATAAATTTATTTCTATAATAAAGTGTGATAGTAGGACCTACTGCTATTAAAAAAAATAATACCTTACCTTTACAACTCTTTCTTTGTAAAATGCAAAAAAAAGTTATTCCATTGCTAATATACTAATTCAATTTTAAAAATGTAATTCAATTACCAAACTGTAATTCAATTTCCAGAATGTAATTCAATTATCAAAATGTAATTGAATCACCAAAATGTAGTTCAATTACTTACCAAAATGGAATTAAATTACTCAGAGTAATTTATTTGCCAAAAAGTGACTATAATTTATAGATTCAGAGTAATTCAATTACTTTTAGGGTAGTTCCATTGCTATAAAGTAATTGAATTAGTATAAAAGTAATTGAATTAAACTCAGTAATTCGAATGCGGTAAATGATCAAGGAATCAATTACTTTTAGTGGGTAATTGGTAATTTAAATATTTTTATCATATTGTTAGTAATCGGTAATTTATTGTAATTGTTGCCTTTTTCGGAGGGTAATGGGTAATTGTAATTGAATTAGTTTTTTGGTAAAAAAAACTACAGAGTTTCTTATTATTGTGCAATGTAAGTTCAAAATTGACTTTTAAACCACAATATTGGCCACTTGTGACCTTTATTTGACGTTAAGATAATTTTTATATTTAATATTAAGAAAAAAATGGTCTAAAATCCGTTAAAATTATATTATGTAGAATAAAACTAAATAATATTAATATTTAATAAACTTTTATAATGTTAATATGTAAAAAGTAAATAAACAATAAAAACCATAAGTAGGTACCTACTTCTAGTCTTGCAGGTAATGAAAAAAGTACCGAACTCTATAAATCTCAAGTTGTATTTTCCGTTATAGGTTATTGTATAGTTGATTTATACTATTTCTCTCATACGTATTATTTCTTTTTTCATAATAAACAGATAATCGTTAGCATACTTTTTATTTTCTCCCTCCCTTAAGTGATCAAATTCTACTTGCCATGATTTACCTGTAAATTAAGTGATTATGGAATTTTAGAAATTCATTACTATTTATTGGAAAAAAAATATCAGATATTTCTACTTGTAATTGAATTTTTTCATCAGCAAATTGCACACGGAATTGAGATTTGCTTATGTTACTTTAAAAAGTAATTTATCGTCAGTTTCGTTATTGTTAAGCATATGGCCAAACACTTGGCTTAACCGCGCGATTTTAATTTATTTTAAAACATTAGAGTTGAAGGCCAACAATTTTAATGCCTAATTTTGCAGTTACTCGAATGACAAACCCTGTAACTAGTCAAATTATAAGTTCAAAAGACACTAGAAAATCATCTTCCTATATCTATTAAACAAAAAATTTACGATTTATTTTAATATACAGCGTTAGAATCTGATCAGCCCTTTATACCTATACAGAATACCGCCCACTTAATCAAGATTCAATATTTTTTGAATTGCTTTTTTTTTATAAAAAAATATATTTTACAGGGTGAATTGTACACATGCTATGTGTATCAACTTTATTTTTTTTTATGAAAATTTTGTATATTTCTATATTTTTACATTTTACAATCAGTTCTAGATATTTTTCATCAATAATGAATGATACATCTTTAACTGTTTACGAAATACTAACACTTTAATGCTGGTATGCACCATTGATATGTTTCTCGACGTTATGAACTCAAGTCACAATATTAAAGGCATTGACAATTTGCTACTTAAGTCTGACACATCAAAAATGAAGTGAATGTTAATGAAATTTGATTTTTTCTCTGCTGATCATCATCATTCATCATCATCAATCAACCTGCACGTGTCCACTGCTGGACGTAGGTCTCCCTCATTCTCCTCCATTTATCTCTGTTCTGCGCTGCTTGTATCCAGTTCCCTTGGCAGCGTTTTAGGTCATCGGACCACCGCGTCGGTGGCCGGCCTCTATTTCTGTGAGCTTCCTGTCTCGGCCTCCACTCCAGTATTCGCTTTGTCCATCTATTATCCGTCATCCTAGCAACATGTCCAGCCCAGTTCCACTTGAGCGTTGTTATTTTCTCTATCACATCCACTACACGCGTTCGTCGTCTTATCTCTTGGTTTGGGATTCTGTGTCACACGTAGTTTGTGTATTGTTTTTCTCGTTAGTGTTAATATTTCCGCTCCATATGTTAGTTCTGGTAATACACACTGGTTGAAGGTTTTTTCTCTTAAGACATACGGGGAGATCTGATTTAAAAATGTAATTTAGTTTGCCGCAAGCTACCCAGGCCAATCTTATACGGCGAACAAGCTCGCAGGTTTGGTTGTCCCTCCCTATGCGGATCTCGTGTCCTAAATATTGATACGAGGTGGTTTAGTCGATGTCTTCTCCAGCGATGGATATGTTTTCGCTAAGTACAAGGTTTGTCATTATTTGTGTTTTTATCTTTAGTCCAACTTCTATGGAGGAAAGGTAGAGTCTGTCTAGTAGTTCCCTGGCATCTTCCATCCGGTCAGCTATGAGGACGATGTCGTCCGCAAATCTGAGGTTACTGAGCTGTTCTCCATTTATGTGTATGCCCTTTTCGTCTAGTTTTGCCTTTCTGCATGCATGTTCCAACAGTGTATTAAATAGTTTCGGCGATATGGTGTCCCCTTGTCTTACTCCTCGTTGTATGTGGAATGTGCTGCTATCTCCCAATTTAACACTTGCTGTAGCATGTTGATATATGTGTTTTATTATGTTGGTGTAGCGATAGCCGATTCTGCAGTCTCCCAGAGTTTCGAGCATTTTATGTTGATTTATAGTGTCGAAAGCCTTTTCATAGTCTACAAATATCATTACTAGGGGTTTATTGTATTCGGCACATTTTTCAATTAAATTCTTTATAACCAATAAGTGATCATTTGTGCCATATCCAACTCTAAACCCTCTCTGCTGATATTACATTCAAAATTCGCCTCGCTGAAGAGGAATGCATAGACGTTTTGAATATATTGGTTGGTGGAGATGAAACTAGAAGTCATAGCTAAGTCCGTTATATGAAAAATACCCAAATCGCCCGCCTATTAGCCAATCGACAGTGTCTAAGGTAGCAATTAAGCGGAGAACTTCCTGTACTGTTACAAACAATGTTAATAAATATACCTACTTTAAAAAAATGCTTTAATAATAATTAATCAAACTAAAAAGCGGAAAATAAATATAGTTTAAAATAAGTCTTGAAATTCTTAATATAGGCAGAAAATAATAATGAACGATAAACATTAGTATTATTGTGAAAAAAGTGTGGGGTGCTCGATATACGAAAAATATAGCACAAAGCGACCCACGCTTTTTTCACAATAATACTAATGTTTCTCGTTCATTATTATTTTCTGCCTATATTAAGAACTTTAAGAATTATTTTAAACTATATTTATTTTCCGCTTTTTAGTTGGATTAATTATTAAAGCATGTTTTTTAGTTTTTTTAAATTATATTTATTTTTTATTTTTTAGTTTGAGTTAATGTTAAGAAAAAAACATTTTTTTGAGTAGATTGAGCTAAGTATTGTATTGTCGGCGGTTCTTGATAAGTCTACAAAATTTAAATTAAATCTGACCGTTTAAAGTGGGTCAAAATCGGGTTCAAAGAAGTCGGTTACAAACAAACATACATACAAACCCGAACAAACGACAAAAATTTTCAAAATTAAAAAAAAAATTGTAAAATATTTATTTTGACGGGTAGAATTTTTTTTTTTAATTTTTCTATAATATGCATAGCGACAATATCTATACGACCCAACGTTTGTTTCATTACTATCGGGTATTGTAATAATTCTGACATATTGACAGGTGTCAAATTTTGACAAGAGAATTTTTTGCGTATTTTTTTTTCAACTTTCCACCGTCAATATACATACGACCTTATAGTTTTTTCATTAACGTGGAATTCTCAACGTCATTCCATCTATTGCCAACCTATAACCTATTTCGCGTTGCTTTTTTTAGTTTATTATTTGATTAAATAACATTTAAATAAAATCAATATCGTCGTTACAATATTTAGATAATATCTGACATATTACAAAAATATGAATTTATTTCATTGTTAATTTTGGTAAAAGAATAATGACATAATAAGTAATGCTAAAAAAAATCTTACCCGATAATTTTCGCTATACAATTCTCCTTAAATACTTATTTAATGAAATTCCTTGATATTTATTTAATATGTCAATTAAGTATTACCTATAAAATATGAAGACGATAATGATTTTATTTAAATTTTGTGGTAAAAGCTAGAAAAATTAAATAAATATACGCAAAATAGGTTATAGGTTGGCAAGCATGTTAATGCTCCCACCTTAATATAATTTTTTTTAAACGATTTGATATATTGACTGTCAAATTTTGACAAGAGAATCTTTTGCGTGTAGATTATTGTATTGTCAGCGGTTTTTGAGTCCACAAAATTTAAATTAAATCTGACCGTTTAAAGTGGGTCAAAATCGGGTTTAAAGAAGTCGGTTACAGACAAACAAACATACAGGTGAAGCTAATAAAAGCGTGTTAAAAATGGTAGTCCTGGTATACCCGAGGAGTAAAAAATAAACACATCATTATCGCTCTGTAGTGATGTAGAGAATATTCCTGTGAAGATTCTCATAGCTCAAGCCCACAATGTGGGTGTGACTACGATACTCACCAAACCCCACACCGTATCTAAGATTTAAAAAAGAGAAGTTTTATCTCGCCAAACCAGTAATTATACAAGAGTTATTGAATAATAATCCTGGGCTAGAGCAATTTTGGGAAATAATGATTAAGCTAACAGATAATCACACACAAATTGTCCAAAGAATTTATTTTTTAGTCGATGAAGCTATACATTTTTTTAAAGGGTCTAGTTAATAGGCAAAACTACAGATACGTGGCGCAGGAGAATCCTTACTGGTTCATAGAAAATCACACATAGTATAATGCAAAGGTTAATGTCTGGGCGGGCATTGTTGATAATATGGTGATCGGACCATTTTTCTTTGATGAGAACCTCATTAGAGAAAGACTCCTAAATTCCTTACAAATAATCTAGTTCCATTTCTTGCCATTCGATTCCAGATGATAATGATCCTGATTTACCAAGTTCAACTTTATGGTTCCAACAGGATGGTGCTCCTTCGCATTATGATGCTGGTCATAAGAGGGAGTATTTAAATACAATTATTCCGGGCCACATGCGCATTATAATATGAAACATTTATATGTCCGATAGGAAGCACTTCTACCGGTAAAAATTCTGTAGACCCTGACTGCAATACTATTGGCCTATTGGCGGCCAACGTATTTACAAACAACTCAACATAAATATAAATATTTAGTCTGACGTCTAATTTGTAAAATTTTTTAATATAAATTAGATTACTAGGTACTTACCCAAAGGTCCACCAAATATCAACTGACATAACATTTACCCAGGCAAATGCGGAACAGTGAAAGAAAATTAACAAATAGCCTGAAAATTAAATTCAAATTAATCAATATATATTTTTAAATAGCGACTTTTAAATTTCACATAAATATTAAATCGACTCGCGCTATATCTCTTGTAGTTCCTGAGATCCAAACGAAATGGCACCCTGTAAAGTACAGGGTCATCCAACCAGGACTGAACAGGGGCCGATTTTTTTAGTTTCCCTGTATTTTTATTTAAACCAATATAGCCATTTAGTTTATGCTTTGCCGTAGAATCTAAAATTACCATTTAAAAAGCGATCTGACTTAAAACAAAGGAACTGTAGCGTAAAGTTGTTGTTTTTTTAATGGAACACCCTGTATATTATTTATTTTTATGAAACGCCCTTCTTTGTCCATATTAGCTCAAACCGTTTTTAAGATATGAGCAATCAAACATTTAAAAAGCTGTATTCATTTGAGCTTAATACGTCTAGAATGCCTTGGAAAAGAAAATCCCCGTAATGGCGATGCATTAAAATACAGCTTTTTAAATGTTTGATTGCTCATATCTTAAAAACGGTTTGAGCTAATATGGACAAACTTTATATTTATGGAATCAGGAAAGAAGGGCGTTTCATAAAAATAAATAATATACAGGGTGTTCCATTGAAAAAACAACAACTTTACGCCACAGTTCCTTTGTTTTAAGTCAGATCGCTTTTTAAATGGTAATTTTAGATTCTACGGCAAAGCATAAACTAAATGGCTATATTGGTTTAAATAAAAATACAGGGAAACTAAAAAAATAGGCCCCTGTTCAGTCCTGGTTGGATGACCCTGTACATCTCAAAGCATATCATCTTGGCTTTTGCTATCTCTCATTTATTTTATTAAAACCTCATTGTTGGATACAGGGTGACATATTTACAATTTTACTAATGGCACTTGTTTACTATTATTTTGCAAAATGCAAATTTCTAGCCAGAATTTATTATTTACAACAGGCTAACAGGTATTTTAAGAGAAGAATCAGTGACGGATTAAAAACTAACAACACTAACAAATAAAATAATATATAATAAATAAATTTGATTAATCTAATTCTGTTTCACTATCAGAGTCGTCATTTAGGTTAATAACATCTGGTTGCAATTTAATGTGTATACAGTGACCGGCAGAAAGTGCGCAGCATATGGGAATGTTTTTTATCTTTAAGTTTAGAAGATTAATTTTATTTTAGATAAGTTCTGCATGTTCTCAAACCAAAATAACACCCATTAAATCCGGTAAAAGTCTTATGGTATACAAGGTAGGATCAAAAATTTGAAATACCGCTAAGAGTAAAGTACCTCCATCTTTCATTTTAGAATATTTGTTTACTAAGAATTATTGTTTTTATTTCAATGTTATACCCAAATTCCAAATTTCGCTTATTTTGGACAAAAAAATGGATTTAATCGTGTTTTCTGAATAACACTGTATAAAAAATAAATGGCAACCGAACAGTACGAAAATACGATTTTCTGCAGACTTTGTTAGAGATTACCATCGATCGTAAGTCCGATTAGTTTATTTTCATAATATTATGGCTTTTTTAAATAAAAACATAAAAATATTAAATATTTTTGCTGCACACCGTATTTTATTTTCCGAGGGAACAAGTTAATTTAATCTATTTGATATTTTTTGATATACATTGACTTCCTAAATAGTTTTTATACATTGAAGTATGCGTAGAAAGTTTCCTTATTTTGCGTGACGAATAAAATCCGTTCAAAATATATTTTTTCTACAACTGTCAAAAAAAGATGACTTTTTTTGGTTACTATGGATGCACAAAACGTCGCTTTTTTTCATCGTAAAAAAATGTTATTTTTTCACCGTGAAAAAATGATATTTTTTCACGGCAAGCTCAGCTGATTGATGTTTTCGTATAAAAATGCAAAAATTAATTTCCAAAACATTTTTTATAAAAAAATTTATTATTAAAGTGAATTAAATTAACAATCTTTATTAGAATAGTAATTAACAGTGAAGTTCTCTTCCTTGCTACATCCTCCTTTGTTAATACTTTAGACTTCTTTCCTCTATATCCAATGGATTTTCTCTTTAAAAATGGAACCAATTTAGTAAATCGCTGCAGATCAATATTTTCCTTTATGTTTAGGGTACTTCTAAGCATTGAATAGGTACTCCATAGTGTAGATGGCTTTAAAATTGTCGACTTTTCCTCCAAATAACAGAGCAAAACATTTTCTGTTACTGTTTTTACTTTCTTTATATTGCACCATTCGCGAAACTGAGTGTACACTTTCTTATATTTGATTCTTGATTTCACGGGCAAAAGATTTGATATAACGATTTCTCCGATCCGTAATTTCGTGAGGCGTCTCACTATCACTTTCAGACATTTAAATGGTATCAAACTTGAGCAAGCAACTATAAAATTTTGACACGAAAAACGATAGATTTGACAATCAATAAAATTTAAACAATTTTAGGTTTCCATAGTAATGGGAACAGGTGTAAGAAATAATACCTTAAATGAATTATGATTTTAGATTTTTTTTCTAAACACGATAAAAAATAGTTAACAACAAACAGTTGTAGAAAAAATGTTGTTTTTATTTCGCGCGCAAAAGTGTTTTTATGGCACATTTGATTGAATTTTTAACCTCGACCTAACGGTCTCGGTAAAAATTTACAATCTCATGTGCCATTAAAAAAACACCTATTTTGCGCACTTAATACAAAAATAACTATTTAATTTAAATGTTTTTCTTTATAAATCAAAAGGAAACTTTCTATGCATACTTCAATGTATAAAAAACTATTTAGGAGATGCTTTAAGTCAACGTAAATCAAAAAATATCAAATAGATGAAATTAACTTGTTCCCTCAGAAAATAAAATACGGTGTGCAACAAAAATATTTAACATTTTTATGTTTTTATTTTAAAAAGCCATAATATTATGAAAACAAACTAATCGGACTTATGATCGACGGTTATCTCTAACAAAGTCTGCAGAAAATCTTATTTTCGTACTGTTCGGTTGCCATTTATTTTTTATACAGGGTTATTCAGAAAACACGACTAAGTCCATTTTTGATCCAAAATAAGCGAACGTTGGAATTTGGGTATAACTTTGAAATTAAAACAACAATTCTTAGTCAAAAAATATTCTAAAATGAAAGATGGAGGTAAGTACTTTACTCTTAGCGGAATTTCAAATTTTTGATCCTACCTCGTATACCATAAGACTTTTACCGGATTTAATGGGTGTTATTTTGGTTTGAGAACATGCAAAACCTAGTTAAAATAAAATTAATTTTCTAAACTTAAAGATAAAAAACTTTTCCATATGCTGCGCACTTTCTGCCGGTCACTGATAAATATAAGAATCATCGACTTTTAAAATATGCTTTACTGAATTTCTCCAGCTTTCGGATGGTATATCGTTTATAACAGTTTTAATTAACTTTATAACATTCGCATTTAGAGTAGGAAAACATTCTTTGCTCTCACCTTTTACTTTAGTTGGTACTTGATCTATTTGACGCTCTATAGCAAACGACTGTGATAACTTGCGTTATCCAATATAATTACGCTGGGTATTGTCGTGTCGTTATCCAAAATAGGGACAACCTGCTCTTCATAGAGGGAATATATTTTCCCTTATGATTTCTTCTTGACATTCTTTCAAACGATGGTGTTAAAAATCATCCTGTTTGCCGTTATGGTACCTCTTACGATATCTTCTATCGTAGACGACATTGTCGTTTTTGTAAGTAAACAAGTTTTCTTCAAAGCATCTTGCTTGATGAATCCTCTATTTATTAATGATTCATACACATTCTTAACCATTTGTTTTGCATCCAATGATAAGTAATTTCGTTTTCTTCTACTAGAAGCAGAAGGATAATGTTCCCACGGGTGCTACATAATAAAGCAGAAGGATAATGTTCCCACGGGTGCTACCAGTGGCGTAGCGTGGTGGTTGAAGGGGCGGAGGGGGCGAAAGCTTCAAAGGTAAGGTCGTAGATAATTTTTTTTATGGGGAGGGGTAAAAAAAAAATGGCGAAATTTTTTTGGGTGCCACGCCCTTAAAATATAAAATACACAAGATCCTCAAGAAAATCACAAAAAAATTGATCAAGTAAAAAAAAAGTGCTTCGTTTTCATGGCTCATTATGGGTCCTTGGGAGGGGGGGGGGTGTAATTACCCCCTTATCTACGCCCTTGCTCAAAGGGCGCCTCACGGCTAATGTATAATTTCGTTTATTTAGTAAATTTTGGCCTGAGAAATAAAGTTTTTGTTTCGTCATGTCTAAAATGGCCACATGAAAACAGAATATGAACAGGGCAAGGGAAATTTTGTTAAAACTCTATAAAATATTTTATGCATACTTATTACATAATAATATGAGCATATATTCTCATTGGCGACAATAACACGCTTTTAAAAAGATAAAATTTAGTCTCTAGTAAATTAAAGATTTTAAGCAATTTTTAATTTTTAAAGCAAAATAACTGAAAGAATACAAATTATTGGTCGTGCCAAAATATTTTTATTATAAAGTAAATCAAATAGTGAAAATAAAATAGAATCTCGAAATAGGTAACAGAGTAACAGGTTTATTTTATCTCCTTTACTCTAAAAGTTATAAACAAATAATAACGCTAATTAAACCCCATAAAAATACTTTAAAAACAAAGAGAAAGAGAGCTTCACAAAATTAAATATTTGCCAATAATATTCTTCTGATAATGGTCATCTTATAATATAAACAGAAACAAAGAACTAAAAAATAATTATAATAATAGTTATAAGTAACGAGGATTTTGATATATAATTATCATTTATATTCATAAACATAGTAAATTATTTCCTCTTGCTGCGATAGGTAATAGTTATTTATGTACCAAGGCAGTAAAGTGATTCTTTATCGAACGAGTCTGAAATTATGAGATGAGCGAGCGAAGCGAGCGAGGCGAATAACAGGCGAGTGGATAAAAAGACTTTACTGACGTGGTGAATACAAAATTTTATCGCCAACCGTTTAGAATTTATAATATAAAAAATTGAGGTATAACTCATCAAATTTTATTATAAAGGGAGAGGCGTGACAGTGACAGACGATTTTTAAATAATAAATGTCAAAATTGTCAAAGTCACTAATTTGCGGCAGATAAAAGTATTTATCTGCCGCATTTGCGGCAGGTAAAGTATTTTATTTTACAATAAAATAAAGTGTTCGTTTACTTCCGGTAATCACTCTGATAATGTACGACTTTACTGACGGTTGACGATAAACAATATTATCAAGTATCATGTGAAGTGAAATTGAACTGGGAACTACTGGAAGAGTGGGAAGGGAGCGCGGTTTGGGAAAGGCTCAAAGGGCGGGGGGGCGGTCGCCCCCCCTGGCCCCCTGCACGCTACACCACTGGGTGCTACATAATAAAGCAGAAGGATAATGTTCCCACGGGTGCTACATAATAAGATAATTAAACACTAATATTTCTGTGCACCACAGAATCAATACTCCAACAAATTTTTCAAACGCACAATACAGAGGCTTTCTTAAGACTGATTATACAGACTGTCCGCGGATAGGGTTTACAATAGCGAAAATGGATAAAAAATTGCATTTTTTGGGAAAAGGTAATTCTTGATAAAAAGTTTTGCTTGTAAAAAAATGCAATTCACGAAGAGAAAATTTTGATTTTTTATAGGTACAGGGTTCGCAAAAAACTTCAAAAACATGATTCTCCAAGAGTAAACTACCTATATTTTTCATTTTTGATCAAAATGCCAATTAGAAAACTTATGTAGAATAACGTTTGTAATTTAAAATAGATCTTCGATTTTTTTTGGTGTTTTTTTATTTTTAGAGGTAAATGGAAATGTTGCTGCTCAATAAAAATATTAATATAAAATTTTATTAGACTCTATTTTCATAATGGGTGTATCCGATTTTAAAATGTTAAATGCATTCCTACCATCTTTTGTAAAAACAAGGAATTTTTTTACCTTTTTACTACTTTGCTTCACGTATGGGACAAATTTGAAATTGTCAAATAGATTTTGTTGTGTTTTGAAAATGTTGACCTTAGAACCAAGGGTTTATTTAGTTCAATGTTACGGTGCGGGCAAAAGTTCTAACAACTTTGTGATAGAGAAATTTAATCAAAGATACCCTAACGTTTATTACGTCTCAAAAATGGGACTTCATAAATTATTAAGAAAATTTCAGCGAACTGGTTCAGTTTCCAAATTAAAAAAAAAACTATGATCAGAATAACGCAGCTTCCCTAATCGTATTGCAGTCTGTTGTGACAATCTTACCCTTTCATTAAGAAACCGAGCTCAAGAACTTGATGTAGTAAAAAAAACTCATATTCAGTATATTTTAAAGGCAAACAAAATATTTACATTTAAGCCAACTTTTAATCAAACGTTGAAAGAAGGAGACGAAGCCAAACGCTTGGATTTTTGTCTTTGAGTCGGAAACAAAATTGTAAGTGAAAATAGGAATTTTCATAAATTTATCATGTTCTCCGATGAATCGACATTTTCAACAAACGGGAAAGTGTATTCTGCGCATATTAGATACTGGAGCGAAAATAATCCCCGTTTTAGAATTCCTGCAAGAAGACAATTTTACAAAAAAGTAAATGTCTGGTGTGCGATTTCTTATTATGGCATTATTGGCCCATACTTTTTCGAAAACACGTGTAACCGTAGGAGTTACCTTGAAATGTTGGAAACATTCCTTTCTGACAACCTAGAAGAATTGCCTCTCCAATTTAGGAACGAAATGTACTTTTAACAAAATGGATGCCCTGCGCATTTTGAAATTGAAGTGAGGGAATGGCTTAATAATACATTTGGCCACAGATGGATTGGTCGGAATGGTCCGGTTCTGTGGCCCCCAAGAAGTCCCGATCTCTGGTAACACCAAAAATCAGTTTTTGAAACTTTTTGATAATGATAATGTATGTATTTCGACCGCTAATGCTGCTATCCAACAAAAATAATTCTTTTACCTCTAAAAATTAAAAAAACCAAAAAAATCGAAGATTTATTTTAAATCTCGTATTTAAATTACAAACGTTATTCTAAATAAGTTTTCTAATTGGCATTTTGGTCAAAAATGAAAAATAAAGGTAGTTTACTCTTGGAGAAAAATCATGTTTTTTGCGAACCCTGTATAAAAAAATCAAAATTTTCTCTTCGTGAATTGCATTTTTTTTACAAGCAAAACTTTTTATCACGAATGACTTTTTCCCGAAAAATCCCATTTTTCATCCATTTTTTGTGCTATTGTAATCCCTATCCGCGGACAGTCTGTAGTCTGTAAATCCTAATTGCATCAGGCCCGGCCCTAGGATCAATTAGCAAGGGTGCCTAACCTAAATAATAATTGCAATCGCAATAAACTTATCTAATACGGGGTGGACCTACCTGCTCTTGATAACAACTGTTGACCTTTCAGGTATACGACAACGAGGTTTTATTAAAATAAATGACAAGTGGCAAAAGCCAAGCCGATATACTTTGAGATGTACTTTACAACAAGCTTTAACAAAATGCGTATTTTCAATAAAATATAATATGTCTGCATTCTTTTTAATGACACTACCATAGACAAGCGAGTTGCGCGCTCTCAAGGATAGATAGGCAACTTAACATACTAAATTGGTTCCCTGATAGCGCCACATGCGACCGGGGGAAAAACTAAATATAGTCGTGGTGGGGGTAGGCGCCAAGCATAAAAATTTAAATTTTATTATTACTTTGAATTCAAATTTTTGCGCTTACAACTTAACGGAAAAGTTTGAAGCGCGAAACATCTGATGCAAGTTAAAATAATTTGGGAGAACGAAAGGAAATTATAACAATGATATGGCGACAAGATTTATTAATATTAGATATTTACATAAATATGGTTTACATAAAAAAACAGCTTACATTATTATATTATTATTTTCTGTAGATTTTTCTAACAATTCCGTGTTATTTTCAAAGTTTTTATTTAATAAACTAGTTATTGTACCTTGTAGTTCATTAAGTTGTGAAGTAAAAAGTTTCTTTATATATCTTTAATAGCTTTCCAATCGTTGGGCGACATTAATGAAGTCTTCAGGAGGTTCCAAGCTCTTGTTAATTGCCTTGGTTTTTCTTCCCGATTTCTTTGGTCGCGACATATTAAATATATACCTATTTACGATTCTCAAACTACCGACTGCGCCATGTTAAGTTTATAAATTATATATAAATAATTATTTAATAATAACTTTATTTTTTATATATTTTACAAATCAATCATAAAATGACAATGACAATCTTTCACCAGTCCAGGTAAGACTTCAGGATCTGTCACAACAAGCCATATTTTTATCTTTCTCGCACATATTATTATGCAGGTACAGAGCGAGAGAGAGGTACAAAATGTTGGCCATGCTTATTCTAAATGAATATTCTGTTCCTACCAACGTTAGGAGATGAACAACCTTATAAAACAAAATTCCTACAATAGCGCCACTAGCGACCGGGGGGCTAAATTAAACGAACAGGGGACGACCTTCACCATTTAAGTTATCCTATCCTGGACACTACGAAGAGGTATTAAATATTGGCAGTTGATTCCACCATGTACCAACTCGTAAAACCAGAACAATGTCATTAAAAGTTGATTAGTATTGACAAAGGCCAATAATATTACTGCAAACATCGTAAAGGAAGATACATTATCTGGATAAACTATGAAATTACATTGTTCCAAAGTAACTCTAGGCACCTAATTAAATCATGCTTGGAACAAGAGGAAAAAAGTAATAAATTAAAAACTAAGAAAAAAAAAGGTTTGCAACCCTGGAGAAAAAATTAAATTCGCAATATAATAGCTATTTATGCCATCAGTTACGAAATGCCTAATTTTGTGTAACGCGTGAGATTTTTGCGGAACGAACGAAGTGAGTTTCGCAAAAACTCACAAGTTACACAAAATTTCATTTCGTAACGTATTGCATACAAGATTTTTTCTAATTTTGAAGAAAGTAATAAAAAATAAAATTTAATATAATTGATAAAAATTTGGAAAACATAAATTTAGTTTTTCTAATTTTGACATATAAATAGCTATTGTTGCTGTTACTTCATGTTAGTTGTCAGTTTGACATTTTGTAAAAAAGTCTAGACGGAAGGTTTTTAGCGAGATTGATATATTTTTAGTTTTATTTTTAAAAAATGAGTCATTCAAGTTCTGAAGAGCTACCAAGCGATATTGAAGAGGCAGCAGGTAATGCTCTATTATCAGTAATTCCCAAAAAGTCAAAGGCAGTTTATGATTTGGCATACGAAAAATTTGTTACGTGGTGTGATGAGAAGAAAATTAAACATGTTAATGAGAAAGTTTTACTTGCATATTTCGAGGGTAAGAAAGATCTAAAAGTTTCCACATTATGGACACTTTACTCAATGTTAAGGTCTGAACTAAATCTGAAAAGGAATATTGATATTAAAAAATATACAAATTTAGTGGCATATATTAAATGGCAAGCGGACGGGTACAGTGCTAAAAAGTCAAAAGTTTTTATTAAAAAAGATTTTGCCAAATTTTTATTGGAAGCTGATGACAAAGAATACTTAATGGCTAAGGTTGCAATGATAATTGGAATGGCAGGAGCATGCAGAAAAGCAGAATTAACTTTTCTTCCAGTTGAAAATGTTATAGACGAAGGAAGCCATTTTCGTGTTGATATCCCACCTTCAAAAACAAAAGTTATACGGCAGTGTGCAATTACCACTGGAGACATTGAAAATACGAATCTTGTTGAAATATTAAGAAAATATATTAAGTTGCGTCCCCAGATTCTAAAACACAACAGATTTTTTGTAAAATATGCGAATGGAAAATGTACCAGAAATCCTGTGGGAATTAACACATTTAGCAGTCTGCCAAAAGTTATTGCACAATTTCTTGGTCTTTCAAATCCTGTTCTATATACTGGCCACTGCTTCAGAAGAAGCTCTGCCACTTTCCTAGCAGACAGTGGCGCTGATCTTTTAAAATTAAAGAGGCACGGAGGTTGGAAATCTAGTTCTGTTGCGGAGGGATATGTTGAAAATTCCATGAATAATAAAAAACTTATAGCGCAAGAAATATTTGGTGAAACATCTAATGCAATGTGCGTCGCTTCCCAAATAACAGCAAGTTCGAGCAATGAAAAAAATATGTCGTCGGGAATTGATTTGAATAATTGCAATAATTGTGTTATCAATATTTATAATAATTAATTAATTTATAATTTATGTTTTTAACTTGTATTATAACAGTTTAATAAATAGAATAATTCTTTTTGTCACTAATTTTGAAATACATTTTTCGTCACCAATTGCATAAAATTTTACTTTATGCAACTAGTTACAAAAAGTAAGACGGTTCATAATGTCAATCAGTTTTAAAGTTCATAATTTCTTCTGCTTGTTATAAAAATACAACTCGCATTGAGAAAATTCGATTTTATTGTACAGGGTGCGTAAAAAATAGTAAAATGTAGTTTTACAAAAGTAAAAAATCTTATTTTAATTCTTTCGAAAAAACTCTTTCTTCATCATTTATTTTGCTTGTTATAAAAACACAATTCGCGTTGAGAAAATTCGATTTTATTGTACAGAGTGCAAAAAAAAATAGTAAAAATTTTAACGAAATTAAAATTTTTTTGAAGCATTAAAATGAAAGAACTCAATAATAATGTTTATTTAAATTAATACATCGAAAAAAATTACAAATAGTAAAGTTTTACTCAACATGGAACCCTCCTAGGTCAACACATTTCTCCATCATGTTTCTAAATTCATTATATACATTTTGAATCATATCTGGTGTCACAGTAGCAATGGCATCAGTGATTCAATTTTTAGGGTTTCAACAGTGGCGGCTCGTGGGGTAGAGCTACAGTGCCATGGCACTACCTGCCCTCCTGTCTAGCGTCCTGCCCTTACCAAAACCTATTAAAATTAATATTCTCTATTTCAAAGCAATTAGCAAAATAATTTTGAAAATGGAACACAGTCGGGTGCAAATTTCCATCTAAAAGGAAGCGATTATGCGTAAAACGGTAACGTAGCTTCCGCGCCAAGCGCGACGAGGCACACGGGAGGTGACGAAACGCCATCACCTCAATAAAAAACGTTGAAAAATGACCTTGAATGCAAGCAGGCAAAAATCCCGGCGGGTAGCCAGGCTCTCTTCGTTTGACCGTTTGATGTTAGACGTTTCAAACAGCAAACAGCTGATGTTCGCGTCGCGTCTCGATTTGTTTTGGTTCGGCCGGCTGATTTAATGTAGGGTTAACGAACTTTTTATTTTAAAAATACATAAGTATTATAATGAATACTATTAGATTTTTAAAGAAAACTTTATGGGAAAATACTTGGGTGTGCGGTTGTGATGAATCTAATAGACTATTTTGTTTTATGTGTGTTTTATTTGGTGGGAAGCAAACTTGGTCCCAAAAAGGTACAGATGATTTGGTTCATTTCTGGGACAAAATGAAGACACATGAAAAATCGAAGGTACATTTAAACAATATATTTAATTTCAGTATGCTTGGTAAAATTAACATTAAAACTCAATTAAATTCTGCATATCACAATGAAATAATGAAGAAAAACGAACAAATTGATAAAAACAGATACATATTAAACCAAATTATAAACTGCGTTCGGTTTTGTGGTGCATTTGAGTTGGCTTTGAGAGGTCATGACGAAAAAGAGACGTCGGAAAATAGGGGCATATTTCGTGAATTAATAAATTTCAGCTCAGAATTAGACAAAACTCTTAAAGATCATATTGAAAAATCGAAAGTATTTAAAGGAACATCAAAACCCCTACAAAATGAACTTCTGGACTGTATGTTAGATGTGTATCATGATGAAGTCATAAAAGAAATAAAGGACTCTCCGCTTATCGCTGTTATCACAGATGAAACCACTGACATTGCTTGTGTGTTTCAACTTGTTATCGTGTTTAGGTATATTCAAGATATGATTGTAAATTCATAAATTAAATTAGGTGCCTTTTTGCTTATTTTTCCTACTTTAAAAGCAAGAACTATTAACAAAAAAGGGCGTGGCACCCAAAATTTTTTTCATCAACGGGATTTATAAAACCCAGTGCGACATCTTGCGTCCCAGTACGGTACCTTAGAAAAGGTCAGTCGTAAAGGGTTATTCTGTAAAAACAGAAAATTATGCAAGATGCCCTCAAAACCGGTATAAGTGCCAGAAAAACCTTTTTCGAATCAAAATTTTTTTGCCTGCGGCGCTAAGGGTTTACCTGGCCCTACTTCACTAAAATGGCACGAGCCGCCACTGGGTTTCAATATTATCTTCCAAGTCAATGGCATACTCTTGGCTTAAGATATCCCCACAGAAAGTAATCCTTTGCAGTGAGGTCCGGGGAACGTGCTGGCCAGCATATCGGTCCATTGCGACCTATCCATTTTTCGAGAAAATGTTCATTAAGCCAGTTTTTAATAATCATTGCAGTATGTGCTGGGCAGCCATCCTGCTGAAATATCATATTTCTTCTATATTCCAAATTTTCTTAATCCAATTGAGGTAAAAAGTATTCACTTAGAATTTGTAAATAATAATTTGCGTTTAGCCTTTCTTCCAGGAAAAATGAACCAATAATTTTATTGAACGTCAAAGCACACCATACGTTTACTTTCTTAAATTTCTGGCTGTTTCTACCAAATCTAAAGTGGGGATTCTCTTTAGCCCAAAATCGACAATTTTGACTAGAGATTATTCTATTTGTTGTAAAGGTACATTCGTCACTGAATACGATATGATCGAGAAAATTACGGCTCGTCAGTATGCGTTCACCTATTAGTAAAGAAAATTCTAGTTGGTATGAATCATCGCCTTCTTGAAGTTTATGAATAAAAGTTGGTTTAAATGCATGCAATTTATTTGTGGACAGAATACTTTGTACCGGACTTTTAGAAATACCACCCACCTGATACGATCTTGCTCTCAAAGGAAGTCGAGGAATATTACGAATCGAATCTAACACCAAAATGGTACCAGCATTATTTTCATCATAAGTTTTTTGGTTTTTTTCACATCTTTAACATCGCCATAATCATTAAATTTACGTACCAATTTCTTTAAGCCATTTAAAGAAACGTGTACACCGGGAAATTTTCGATGGAAAATTTCAATTGCATATTTATAGCTCACCTCTCCAATGCCATAACACTTGATCAAGTAAATGCGCTGCTCTAAGGTTAGCTTTTTTTTAAGATAACAGTTTATAAATGTTGACAAAGGATTTGATTGAAATTTCAGTTAAACATTATATGACAGCAACAAGCACACCTAATAACATCGATTCAATTTAATTTAGTTTGAACATTATTAATTTCGTTAAACTTTTTACTATTTTTTACGCACCCTGTACAATAAAATCGAATTTTCTCAACGCGAATTGTATTTTTATAACAAGGAGAAGAAATGATGAAGAATTACTTTTTTTCGAAAAAGTGAAAATAAGATTATTTACAAGTATAGTGAACGCCATCCGTGGACACACTGTATATTTATAAATTATCGTACGACATCGCATCTGGACTCAAACGTACTTTAAGTTTGATCGGTTGAAATAGTGCTTGAGTTATGTTTGACTGCCAATTCAATGTGACTCAAACCATTCCGTGTAGGTTGGCCATCACCAGAGAGAGAGAGAGAGAGAGAGATGAATACATCCTGGTCATAAAACCAATATTTTACTTAAAAGTAGGAACTACGAAGACAACACTCCTATAGTTCCATCACCCCTATCCAGCGTCAAACCAGTGCTTTCTGAAAGGGTTGAGCCTCCTTTTAGAGTAACAATTGCTTGATGATATGCAGTGATTCATCTCTATCCTTAATATAACACACATTGACATTAAATACATAAATGTACCACTAAGCTCTTACCTCTTATTTTGCATTCTAATCTTGAAGTTAATAAGGATAAATGGGCAACCATCAACGTTATCATCAAAAAGGCCATGGCCATACAATAGTTTATGAGGATTTTTCCGAAAGTGCTTTTTGTTTCGCCCAAGTAAATATAAATTGCAATTGTGGCCAATAAAAATATAAATGAAAGCAGCTTGGCCCAAAGCGTGAAAGTAAACTTTGCAGCAACTTCTTTAGATGCAATACATAAAAACAGATGATAGCCAGACATGTTGCCTTTAGCAGCATGTTCAATGCAATATGACTGCAAGTTAGAATATTCATCTTCTATATACGTTCTAGTGTAGTTGTAGTAGTATCTGAACAGTCCTTGTTTGGTTATGGTGTACTGAATTGTGTTCTGTTTAGAAAGGTGGACTTTCGGACATTTTGCTCCGTAGATTAGTTCATATTTATCTGAAACAACAAAAAAAAACTTGTTTACTTACATGGCCGAGGTAAAAAATATTCTTACATAAATAATAATTGCAATAAGAAGATTGTCTTTATTATTTTGAAACATAACACAATATTTCAGCTAGTTAGTATCTTTAACGGGTTTCAAGTGTAAACCAAATTATAATTCTAGGGCTGCTGTCTTACATAGGTACTGTGTAATAAAGATCCGCCTGTGTGCGAAGTTTGAGCTGTTTGTTTTGGACCAGGACCTGATACGGTTTTTCGGACATAGTAATAGCAGTGGCGGCTCGTTAATGAAGGGCTCTGGGGCGCCGCCCTCCCTGCAAATATTTCAAACAGAATCCAAAAATACTTTCCTTAAAAACCCAATAAAGCAATGTATGTAAGCAATCCATTAAAATAATTCAAATCAAACATAGCCCTATTCCAGCGGGTAGGTTATACTAAGCGCGGGCATAATTCAAACCAAACATAGCCCTATTTCAACGGGCAGGTTATACTCATAGACAAGCGAGTTGCGCGCTCTCAATATTATACTAAGCGCGGGCGACGGATTATTCGTTCCGATTCAACGCGACTTCTCGATGAGTTGCCATGACGACGGAGGCGTGACGTCACCTACACATCGCACAACGAGCGGCCACGGATGAGCTCCAATTTTCCGCGCCCAACAGCTGTTCGCGAATCGCCATGCTACGGCAGAATAATCGATATAATAATATAATGTACTCTGACAAGGCGACCTGTCGATGCCACTGATGTTTTGTTTATTTGTTTTGATTTGATTTATTAGTTACGTTATAAAGTTGAAAAATTTTATGTAATATGAAGGTCAGTGATTTACAGAAGAAGCTTGTGCTTAGTTCTCTGAGCTTAGGTGAAAAACTTGATTTAAAAAATGCAGGGCGGCCACTACCAATATTGAACATAGTACAAGTGCAATCAAAATGTAAAGGTAACGCACAGTTTACGCGTAAGTTTGACAAAGAAATATATGATAAAAATCCTGGATATGCGGTTGTGAGGACAAAAATTAATTTTTTTTTGTTTCGTGTGTCTTCTTTTTGACGGGGATGATAATTGGACTATAAATGGGGTGCAGGACTTAAAACATCTTTCAGGGAAAATAAAAAAACATGAAAATAGTGCAAAACATCGTCATAATGTGGTAAGTTTTGAGATGTTAGGACAAATATTTTAACTTGTTTAAGTAGTGCTTATGCTGATGAAATTAAAATTCACAACGAGAAAGTTAGAATGAAACAGACACGTTCTTTCGAAAACAATAGACATTTTAATTTTTTTTTAATTTAAAGCCAGCGCCCCCCTGACTCGCTAGTCACGAGCCGCCACTGAGTAATAGTATAGTAGTAAGACAATCCATTAGATTCGCCAGGCAAATAGAACAACATTTTACTCTACCTTTTCTCGATGGTCTCGTCAAACTAAGTGTTGCTTCAGTGTACAGGAAACCCACTCACACGGAGCAATATCTTAACTACGGATCAAATCCATAACACTGGGCATGATTCAAATTCTCTTTTATAAAGCACCTAACATTTGCAACAACCCGGAAAACCTTAATATTGAAATTTCAATTATCAAAAATGATTTAAATCAGAATGGTTGTCCTGAACCTTTTGTAACTAGTACCTACCATCTTATAACTTTAAAATCGCGATGTCCAAACTAGTACAGAAACAAACGAAGATAATTCCTTACGACACCTTATATTAAGGAGATTTCAGGAAATATTAGAAGGATAATCAAAATCTATTAAATCAAAATAGCCTTCAAATCCGGAAATACGCCTGAAATCTTTGTTACAAACGTAACACCCCGCAGTAATTTATTTATTTGCTTATTTGTTTATTTGTTTATTCGTTTATTCGTTTATTCGTTTATTCGTTTATTCGTTTATTCGTTTATTCGTTTATTCCTTTATTCGTTTATTCGTTTATTCGTTTATTCGTTTATTCGTTTATTCGTTTATTCGTTTATTCGTTTATTCGTTTATTGGTTTATTGGTTTATTTGTTTATTTGTTTATTTGTTTTTGCACAAATAAGATGCTAACAGGCCAATGGCCCAGGCTTGGCACCCACAGTTTACAATGTTGTGTACATAATAACTAAGATTGTAATATTATTACCATTAGTTCATCAATTAATATTAAGAGCAATAGTATGATTTCTAAGCCTTTAATTAAATGCTGATAGTGGTAAATTAAACAAATCAATATTGTGGAATAAAGTATTATAAAGTGTGTTTAAGCGATTTATGGGAGAACGTTTACCTAAATTTGTTCTGTAAAAATGTAATGAAAATATAAGGAAAAAATACAACTATCGACCCTTTTCGAGTGTGGCGAATCGTACATTGGAGAAACAAAAAGACCCATCCATTCCCGTACGAGTTAAAGAACACCTAAAGCATAACCAAAGAGGTGAAACTTCGAGATCAGGTATGATGGTACATGTTTGGACCAACCAACATCATATTCAGTAGTCAGAAGCCAAAGTTGTGTACAAGAACAACACTGGCAAAAAGGCAAATTCAAACATTACAAAACTATGAATCAAAACACTCGTATATTTAGTAAATCAAGTACAGATATCTCCAACATCCAGAAGCCTCTACTTGTCCGAGACAACAGCTCAAACTAAACACTCCAGTAAGCACGTGGGCGAAGATATCGAGCTTCGTTGCACATGGACAGTATTTAAGACAGTAGCCCTAGAATTTTATTATAATTTAGTTTACACTTGAAAACGGTTAGGGATACTAACTAACCGAAACGTTGTGTTAGGTAACAAAATAAAGACAATGGGAGTCCGACACGAGTACTTCTTTTGATAATACTACATTGCCTACCACCTTCAAAAAATAAAAAGAGTTATTTCAAAAACCATTTTATTTTACACAAAATTTTATATCTATGTTTGTAGCCAATCAAATGTTGTTATTCTATAGAACGCAACTATGACGTAAACTGTCTATTAATCTTGAGAGTCTTGAAAATGGCTTATTAAATAAAGCCTTTTTTTACCATTGATTATTTATGTGTTTGCCTGTAAAATAACTTTAATTTAGTAATAATTAAATAATTTAATTCTATTTATAAAATTTATTCATAATATAAATTGTATTATTTTTATTTTACATCTCTTCCTTTAGCAAGTTTCTAGATCTGTCCCTGATAATAAAAAAGTACGGATTAAAAAGTTGTAAATAACTTTAACACAGTTGTTAATAAGGCATTAATTAGTAACATTCCTGATGATTATTTTTTGTATCTTGTTATTTCTGTGTATCAATGACATTTCCTATAAGATGAGTATTTTCCCATAACAAATTACCTTTCATTGTAATTGTGCGAAAAAGCGGAAAATAATATCAAGGTTATTTTGTTTTTATGTTAACTTGTGTAGTTTTTATTAAACAGACAAAATTACGATTAGTCAGTCAAATTTAGTATTTCGAGACCGTATACGATTTAACCCCAATTAAAAATATGACAATATCGAATATTTCCCTCACGTGTAAAAATCCCATAAGATGCGTGCAATTTTTGAAAATTTACATCGATAATTGCCCGGCAGGTCTCATTTTGTTTGATTACATTAAACATTTTCAAATTAATTTGCGAGTTTCATTGGTAATTTTAATGCTCACCGAGTAGGTATATAGAAAAACGTATGTTCATAGGCAAGTCTCCTGTCAACATGTGAAAATACACTTATTTGCATTATATCAGCTATAGTAAATATTTTAATTCCTCTCGCAAGATGAATTCCAATTCACGTGACACTCTGTCAATTTCTGGTCTATTAAATTTTTATAGGTTGGTATGAATTTCAGGGCCGGACGTAAATTATACATGTGATACCTTCCAAAATAATTGATGCAATAGTCTCATCGGTTCTACAGCTTACCATTGCCAAACAATGATAATATTAATAATAATAATTTTCGTTTAGATAAAATAAAACTTTCTATACTTATATCGATGACATTAACTAACGTACGATAACTTATCAAACTAGTTTTTCATAGTGTTGTCCAGCAAACCTAATATAGAAATCTTACAGATTACGAGCAGAAACAACAAATACATTTAGCCAAACGACAAAAATACCCGTTCACGGCAGTAGAGGGCTACGGGACTGTAGAATCCAATGTTAAACTTAAAGTCATTGTGTTAAACCAAGGATCAACAACAACCTCGCCGGCGTTGCCAGGCGCTTTTCCTAGGGAGAAGATAGTTGTTCACAACACTCCAAAAACCTGGAGAGAATGGAGAATCACATACTATTGTTGTATAGCAAGTTTAATACATGACATGTAATTTATAATTAAATAAATAAAGGAGTTTATTAATAAAAAAACAACGTGCAAGGCACACAATACTAATCATGATCTAACGTCTCAAAAAAGAATAATAAAATTATATCGTGTACATTTTTGGTCTAATGAATAATAATTGTAGATACTTGCTGGCCACACAAAAGTTATTAAAATTCAATCAAAGTAAAAATAAAACGACTAAACATTTTTAAAACGTAATGAAATGAAACAAAAAGCACACAAAACGCAATTCATAACTCGGTGTGTGCGGGCTCATCTGGGGATATTATTATATTCGTGGCGTTTTATATAATAAGTTTTGAAATAAAAGTGATCTATGTATGAGTTTTTTTCCATAGGAACCATTCTCAACACACTTTCACACTTTTATGCAAAATTATATTTAATACACTTATGCTATTACCCCCGAACATTTTTTTTTATCAGATTGTGTCAAAAAATTACGTTTTATAGATCAGATATTTGTACGAGAAGGTAACCTTTTCAATGGGGTATTGACTATTGCACTGGTAGCTAGGTAACACTTTTCGTCCCAGGCCGAAAAATATTTTTCGAACGCTAACATTTTTGAATAAGAACAGGGTGCTGTAAATTTGATTTTGAGGATGTGTTATTATTTTTGTTCTCCGTTATGATATTATTCTTCAATGTTGAACTCGATTGGCAGACGGATTGCGATACCTGTGTCGGTACTGATTGCAGTTCAGATTGTGGAATGTTGAATATTTTCTTTTCTTGGTCAGCTCTAACTTATTGCTTAAGGAATCATCTATGTAGCCCTCGGCTACTCTAGAAGACTTCCAGCATCCATGCCATTTTGGAGAAGTTATGCCTGCTCCCGCATCTACAAGCAATGTGGCCGATGTTATTCGGAAACAATGTCCCGTGAATTCCTTGGCATTCGGTAGTTTTAGGTAAGGCGCTATTTCCTGAGGTATGGAGCCAAATTTGTGTATACCGACAACTGGCTTATAGCATTTTCCATTGCGATAAGACACAAAAAATCGCCCATCACTCATATTTGTTGGACGTAAAGTCATATAATTTCTATAATATAATCACCGTAAATGATCTCGGTTTGTTTGATTTATTATAGGGAATTTTTATTAACAAAGCCGTTCCTAAATCTTGTAGGTATGTCATCAATTTTCATATGAGCCAGTTCTTCTCGACGACATGCGCCCTCAATTCCGAAAATAAAAGCGACCTGTAATTAAGAAAATTGTTAGTAAGACATTTAAAATAAAATTATATAGTTATATTTACCTTTAACATTAAGTATTTGTCATCTGGGGCATGGCAAAGAAATTTTTGAAACTCTTCTTTAGTTAGGGTCTTTGATATCTTTGGACAATAACCAACACTTTTTCGTTTCAATAATGCTCGTAATCTCATGTATTTTGATATATCAATGTTGTGTTTAACATTTACCACTGCACGTTAGCATGGAATACTGAATGATATTATTAATTTAAGTAATTATTTGTTATATCCATAAATACGCATATTACAGGTTTCATTGTTAACCGACAAACATTAAAAGCGACAAATTACCGTGCAAGATGAAATGTATTGGTATACTTTATTTTTACATCATTTTATAATCGGAACAAAACCACAATCGGATAAAAAATATCGTATGTTATACGGACGAAAAATGTATTTCGGACCATGTGGGTTACCGGCATTGGCTTTGCCTCGTCCGGTAATCTCCCGCATTACGTTAGAAATACTATATTTTTCGTCCTTGTAACATAATATACTATTAAATGACAATCCTCCTTTTCTATTGACTTTTTTTAAAGGGCATATTAAGTTGTATACATAAGTACAAAATTTTTATTTCTTTTCTTTTTTTCTTGGGTTCTAGCTAAATAGGTTGCATTTCTATCAAACTCTCGTTTAATTTATGTAAATCCTAAGAACTTAAACCTAAGTTATTTGCATCCTTAAAAGCGGGGTCTTTTTAACAAATATTTCATTCCAAAAGTGATTCAGTTTAAACTTTGATATAGAAAATTTTGAAATATAAAAGCGCATTTATTTAGTTATATAAATACTAGCGTCCGACCGAAACAAGATTTTCAGCCGAAACCGAAACCGAATCTTCGGCCATGGTCTCAGTTTCGGCCGAAACCGAATCTTCGGCCATGGTCTCAGTTTCGGCCGAAACCGAAACTTATTTATACATGTTAAAAATTTTATTGTAGGTATACTGAAATCGAATTTATTTTATATAGGAAGAGATCGATCTTGGGAACGGATTGAACACTCTTCCCACCTAAAAAAAAAAAGGTCGACAGAGGAGAAACATTATAGCATGAGATCCCCAAAGTTAGCCGAACGGTGCGCGATAATGCACGAACACCGAGTTTCGGCACAGCCGAATTTGGCCGAAACCGAAACTGTCCACGCAACTAGGTTTTTTGGCCGAAACCCAAACCGAACCTTCGGTCGGTCTCTAATAACTACTTTATGAAATTGTGTTCCTTAATACGCCTAGAACCACCGAAACATAAAATTTTAGCAGATCAAGAGGGAGTCTCGCGAGACAAAAAAAAGTCATGCGAGAAATCTCGCAATAATTTGTGATGCATGTTTACTTGGGCGACGTTTTTTTTTCGTAACTTTAATTTGTGAGAAAACTGTTCTGCTGTTGTGCTCACTTTCAATAGTAACCAGGTGTCCAGGACATGTGTGGTTTCAACTGATTGCCGCTTATGAGCTTGTCGTTTACAACTTAGGTGAAACATGGATGTGTGTATTTTATGCATAGTACTATGCAGTTATGTATGTAGATTCATTTTCTTAAATAACCCAGTTTTTGAAAAAAGTGGACATGTCTTGTTTCTGCAAATACCGATTCAAATATTGCCCACAGTCCTATTTATTTATAACACCAACAAGTTAATAATTATCGATTAATCTTTTATTAAAGCAGTTGCTAGAGTTATTGGAATTGCCAAATTAGCATATTTTTGGAGGGATTTTGCAAGGCATTTTCGATTATCTGGCTATGACGCAATGAAATGGAAGAAAATAATAAAAATAGAATAGAATAGAAGAGAATAATGAGCGATCGGGTAAAAATGTAAACAAATGGGTCTCTACTACAATCTGTGATTCTAACTAAATTATAGAGGTAAGTCGACTTTGCTAGTGTTGCCGGCTTGTAATAATAGACTGGACACCCTAGTATTGTTATTCCCAAGACAGTGTGATGACATTCCATACGGCAGTAACCAGTCTCAAAGAGACCGACGTTTACCGCCGTATGGAATGATTGGAATGTCATCACACTGACATTGGATAAATTATAGCAAGTGTAGTTTTATTTTGTATCCAACAATGCCATTTTTGGGTTTAATTGTTATAACTTATGAAAGCGGCTTAAGAGTGGAACTGACAAACTGAAGTTTGGAATGTTTGGATAGAGAATGAAATACCAAGACAGGAAATTTCATGTTGTTTTGTTGTTTCTCTCAAAGCTACACCAGAAAGATGCTGTATAGCGTACCTATTACCTATGAGAAATTGTGAAAAATATGTTTTAAAATTAATTAATTTGGCCGCCATTTTTTTAATATGGTGGACGTAAATCATGTTTGCTTAGGAAGGATGAGAAATTTGTTATTCTGTCCAATTTTGGCAAGAAATGCTTCTACATAGATTAATTAGTTCTAGATCAAGGGTAAAGATTCGAGTGATAGTATCAACCTAAATGTAGTCTTAAAAATTTAATCTTAAGAGCAAATACCAGTGGCGCATTCACCATTTCATTTTCTCATCAATATTTCGTTTAATTTCTCGTTTTCTCCAAAAGGCGGTCAAATATCCTGTTTGGGTAACAGACACCTAACAGTATTAAGTTAAAAAAATTTAATTGATAAATTAATAAAATTATAAAACCGAGCATGAAGCGATATTTTGTCATTTTCTTTTTCTGAATTAATTTATAAAAACTGTACGTTTTTAATAATTGTACTCCATTAAAGAGGGGTATTTGGCCGATTTTTGAGTGGAACGAAAAAACAACAAAGTATTGATCAAAAAACGAAATGGCGAAGTTGTCACTCTAGTAATAATTCATAAATTATAATTTTTATTTTCTTATCGTCAAAGCCAAAATTGTTTCTATAATAGAAACCCTTGCACTTATTATATCATAATTATAAAAAACCGTGACCCTCCTGTGCAGCGATGATGACAGGAATCAGGCGCGGCTTGTCCATAAAGTCATAAATGTTTGCTTTAAAAAACTGATAAAAAGAATTGGCCAGTCAGTACCTTTGATTAAAAGAAAACCCTGATTAATAAATAACTTTAACTTAACTAATCCACTAAATTGGTAAATTTTTATATCTCGCATCGATTACAATTGATTTATGTGTTTATTTAATTATTGACTGAGTGAAATAAAAGGTGTTAACGATCGTTCATTTACAGATTTCATCACACTTTCTATCTTTCGGTTAGCACCGGATTCACATAAATTAAACTGTCATGTTAAATTTAGAAAATACAACGAAAATATTGATTTTCTGTATCTGGGAACTCAACAAAATATAGGGAAAACAATTGGTTGCGTGTGCAAGGTTGTGGGAGTTTAATTACAAAAAAAACAATTTCTAATATTTTTATTTAAATATACGAGTAGATGAAAGAAAGTGTAGTCAGCAATGAAACAAACGGCCAATGATTTTTTTGATAGCTTTTTTTTACTTTGCCCCACTTGTGCTGTAACGACTTTTTCTACAAAAAAAAATGTAATTACACTGTCTGAAATATCACAATTATTTCAAAGACTACTGATTATAACCTATTGAAAATTGACACATCCACTTACCTAATTAATTAAAAACAACACACCTAGGTAGGATGACATCGTTTTTGTATCTGTACAGGGTTAGTCAGAAAGAATACCTACTAACTTTCTTATTTTAAAAAGAATATCCTGTATATTTTTGAAGATTCAAATATTTGCTTAAAATATTCATTTCAACGATATAGAGTTTAATGCAGGTAATTATTTTTCAAAATGACATAGAAAAACAAAATTTACATAAATTAATAGAAACACAAAGTAAACCAGAAATACTTAAAAATTTAAAAAAGCTTCTCTATTAAATGTTTAAAATGTTTGCTGTTATTAGCCATTAGCCAAGCCCGTCTCTAAATTTCCGTAAGACAACGTTTTGGTAAGTTAGAATATCTAACCGCTTTTAAGTGTAAACTCAAACAGTATTGGAAATGAAAAACGTGAAATAAGGTACCTAAGCCATATATTGCCATGTTCCTAATATTGCCACCCAAGCCAAAATCATGACGTCATTACTCTTGCGGCCGATATACGTACTAAACCATTCTTAGGAATGAAATAAACTAATTGAACGTACCAGAAAAGTGCCCAGTCTGCGTAAAGCATCGGAACCGTAGATACTGCTTTTTGTTTGCCCCTGTTATAAAAAAATTGTCATTTGTTTGACGTTGTATCGGCTTTCCAATTAAAATAAAAGGTGCAAGAAATTAGACAAGGAAAGTCCTTAGGTACACGTTTTGTTGGTGTAGTATTGTTATGTTTAATATAAAGATGTTTCTTGAAATCCTTAGTTTTGTCCAGTGGATTCACGGGTACCTAATATTGCCATCCTTAGGTAGACCAAATATTGCCATGGCAATATTTGGCATATATGTATACTTTTTGGCTTATGTAATTTAATTTATAATTAATATGTGGCAAACAAATAATTCGTTGACCACAAATTAATAATAATATATTATTTTTCAATAAAAATTGTGCTGATTACCCAAGGATGATAACTAACGATTATTGCCAGATTCAGAAGCTTCCATTCGTGATGCATCCTACACAGATTTGAATACATCGTTCAATGACATGGGTTTTTTGGTTACTCCTGAAATAAAAGTTTCGTCATCACAAAGGAAGCCTGCTATTAATTCAAGGGCCCAAACACTAACGAGAGATTTATTCTCTCCTAAGCAAAAAGTCGTACACACAAAATCTGCTCCAAAAAAAGTCGTACAAGAAAATCGTCGCTTATTGTGGTTGAGTCTTATTGGTTCTGTTTCCTATGCAAAATAGAAAAGCAAATCGATATGACGTTGTGTTCTCTATGTAACAGATATGTCCACAAAGAATGTGTTGGCCTGACTAAGACTGACAAAGAAATCTTTATTTGTCCAGTGAGACAATTTTTTTTTAAGAATGTTATATTTTATTTTGTTTTTTTATAAGAAAGTTCCTTTTTATTTTGTAGCTGGGTAGCATTTACGATATTATGAAGTGTGCCTACCTAAATATAAATAAAGTTCTGTTTGTTATTTTGCTTATTTCAGTGTTTTTAGTGGTATTCCTAATATTGCCACTACATGGCAATATTTGGGTTACATGTTTCAAATATTGTCATTTTGCAATGTTTTTTAAAAATGATAAAATAAAAAAAATAATTGAAATTACAAATATATGGTATGCTTTCCATATAAGAGGACATGCTGTAGAATGCTTTTCATTACGAACAGGTTGATCTAGTTGAAAATCTTGAAATGAAAAATAAAAATTCCTTAGGGTGGCAATAATTGGCTTAGGTACCTTATACAATGATGGATGGATGGCGCGCTCTAACATATTTGAGGTGGGTGTTTCGATTTGTCTTGATTAGCAAAAATATCAGATTTAATTCTAAAGTAGAGGTCTCTTCAAAAAAGTGTACAGAGTGTGTGAAACGTACTTTTAAATTTCGTAACCTTTTTATCTTAAATAAAACACTCTGGATTTATTATGTACGTATAAGTAAATCCGAATTTTCCGTTTTATTTTGCCATTTCTGACCACAAGTTTTAAGCCTTGATATCATGACATAGTCATTATTTTGTAGGGGAAACCAACAGTTATCGATGCTTGTGGTTGTGTGTTGATTGGTTTCAAATATTAGTAAAAATGAGAATTTACACTCGACCAGAAAGAATTGATATGATATAAGTAATTGGGGAGTGCGCCTGCTATCGTTAAGAGTTTATGACCAAAAATATCAAAACAGAAGTCATCCAGACAAGCGTTTTTTTGAAACATTACATTACAGATTACAGACATTTCGGACAATTTACAGTGTGTATTATAAAATAGTGGACAGACCAGTTTCTGGAAACGAAGAAACTTAATTTCTTATTATGGGATCTTTAGTAGACAATCCCATAGATATTTACCTTTAGATAAGCAAACAATAATTATTACAGTGGCAAATTTATTGCCTTGTGCAATTGCGCATGTAAACAAAGCCATGCAGGAATAGGCATGCGCACTACAAAATTCAAATTTAACGAATGGGAAAATAGACAGGTCCGGGCTTTAAGAAAATGCTCCCTGTTCCTTTTTAAGCTCTGTCAATAGGTTAAAATGACAAAACTTCCTTCGCCCGCTTTGTTCGTTTCCTTGTTGTTTTTATGGACACTACACACAAATATATCATCTTTATAATTATAGTCCGCCTTACGAGTCTGTGGCTACGACGCCTAAGGAGACGTGGTGATAAAAGGTGTAAACAAGCAAATCATCATCAAACAAAAGACGCTGTTCTTTGACAATTGTAAAAATATTGACAAATTTTTTTCAATCAGTTAATTTTCAGGTTGTTTCTAATATAGGAGGTACTCTCGGGTGCCCATTAGCATGTCTCACCACCCAGTTGAAACCTGCAGTCTGTGGGATATTACGCTACTGCTACCTATACCATTAAACACTGTACGTCGTTTTTGTTGGCTTCGCTGCTCGACGAGCGGCTCGTCGAGTGCCTCGTGAAGCAAAGCACCCGACAAAGCCGTAGTCTGTGGGCTACTTTAAGCAATGTGCACAAAATTGTTAACCTGAGCAATAATACTGAAGTTTATTAAGTAAAAACAATAGTTTTTGTTGCGAGAAAAGTAAAATTATTTAAAAATTTGCATATTTTTTTAAATTTATGTTATTAGGTACAAATATATGATACCTAAAAGAGAAATATAAGTCTGATTAAATCAACAAATTTATAATACAAGTCAATTTACTTATAAATAATATTGAAATAAGATATTCATTCGGAAAATAAACTAGAAAATTAATCCAAGTAAATATTGAAATTAACCCATCGGCAATTTATGCATATTTATTCTATATTCGTATTCGTGTTTGCATTAATAATTTCTATTATTTATTTTGTATTATTGTCTTCAGGTAATTATCTAATTAGCAAATTTGTATAGAATAAATATTAATTAACAAATAATATAAATAGAATACAATTTTTTACTATTGTTATTGCCTAAATATAATTATTGTTTACATTTTTTAGGTTGCTTGTCGTTCTGGTAATCTGGTTCCTATGTTTCCTTCCCATTTAATGCAAAGGGTTAAGGTTAAAAGAGTTCATCATCAGTATCACCCATAGATATTTACCTTTAGAAACGCAAATTTACACGATACACGATTAGAAATGCACAATGCAACATTATCGTTTGACGAATGGGAAAATAAACAGGTTCGGGCTTTAAAATTTAAATTCTTACTTAAAAATTGGTATTTCTTCTTAATTTTTTTGATCAGGTTGGGAATTAAATTAGTGATTTCTGGCATTTTTAGTAGTTGCAAACATCAGATTTTGAGGATTAAAAATTGTTTTGTAAGGTTTTGTTTCTAAAATTTGTTTTAAAATGATTCGTCGTCGTGTTTTTAGTTCGAAAGGGAAGAAAACAAGTCAATTAAACTATAAAACTTATAAAATCGAATATAAAAAACAAACAAAACCAGTAAAATAACCAATCTTCGATGTTATCGCGTACCTAATCTCAAGTCAAATATTAGTTGTTATATAACTTGTATTGATTTTTACAATTTGGATAAAACTTGGGAACGTGTAAAACATTTTTAAGCACAATTTCTTGTTCAAGAATTTGAAAAAGTTTTTGCCCGAGAACGTGACCCGTGGGGTAGTATAAACTACCTAGGTATTTACATTTCTTCTTTTATATAATATAATTATAGAGAAAAGTGTCTTTTAATTTTTTTAAAGATTGCAGGGCTGCAAATAAAATATACCAAATTATGCATCGGGATAATCTGTATTGGTGTGAGTCACAAAGACAATTCACTAAACCAAGGGCGTCCATAGAGCGTTTTTCAGGGGGGGGGCAAAAACTTAAACAATCTTTTTTTATATATTTTGTATATTTAATATTTATACTGAATTATGAAATAAAATAGTAATGTGGGCGCCTAGGGGGGGGGGGGGGGCAAGTGCCCGTTTTGCCCCTCCCCCTTTATGGACGCCCATGCACTAAACTACTAGTGTTGCCGCCAGGACGAGAGATTCTCGTCTTATCTTGCCCTCCCTCGGAGACGAGAGAGATATTATGAGCCGCTATTTGTTTTTATTTTTGTGATATGTAGGTATTTGCTTTGAAAATAAGTACTTTTATTGTAAACCGTAAATATTTGTGGGAAGAGTAAAATTAACATATAACCAGGAATTTTTAAAAAATCAGTGTACCTAATAGGCACGATACAGGTAGGTTTTACTTAAATGAAATATTTTTCTTATATTTTTCAAAAGCTTTTTAGATTTTCATGAAAACCTGTACTAAATATATCAAAAATGAAAAAAATATCGATAAGAAGGGTACATAATAAAGAGTCTTTATGGCACTAATTTAATTGGTTGGCATTTTCTGATTTCCCATTTATATAATTTTTTTTAAATGTATTGATAACTTTTATATTTTTAAAATTAATATAAATAAAAAGGCTTTTTTATTTATATATTTATCTTAGAAATATGAAAAAAATAACATCCGAATTGAACTCCCCATGAGAGTAGGGTTGCCAAACCTCCCGATTTAGGTGGGAGGCTCCTGATTGTTCAATAAGTCTCCCGCCTCCCGGCTAACATATTAAAACTCCCGCTTTTCCTTTTTTTTATACTTCTAGCTCAGAAAAATACATATTAAAGTCAGAAAAATAATTACATGTCTATCTTGGAAAAAAATAGACTTTAAATTAGTGTTACAAAATAATATCCTACTTATTACCTAATGAAGCAAAAATGTTTACCAATTTTAGACAATAATTATTTTTGTGATATGGCGAAGGCGCAAAAATTATATCGGCACCTCCCGCTTTTTGTTTTCTGATATCTGGCTACTACCTGAGAGTGACAAAGACAAACAAGAAGATGGAAAAAAAATTAATGGTTTAAAGAAGCCGAAGATCTTACTATATTTTCAACAACCACTTTGCCGTTTAATTCTAAAGAGCTGGAGAACCCAAAAATCTTATGGACTTTTCGCTTCGTTTTTTTACGGTTTTCGCTTCGTTTTTTATGTGTGAATAATGGGACCTGGTGAGTCAACGGTTGCGTGGAGTAATAATTTTATTAATTGAAGATAAGATTTATCAACAATAATCTTATGTGTTACAGTATAGTTGGGTATTCTGCACAATTTAAAAATATTTTGAATTATAAGCCTAAGAAGTAGGGTGTCACAAAATTTGATTTTTTTTAAATGTACACACCATATTTGACTGGATTTTTACTAGTCATTTAATTACTGTACCAAAAAGTTATATTTTGAAGACAATAATTGTTGTACTTATAACAAAAATTTGACGTCTTTTTGATGTGAAAATACTTCATGTAGTTTGTAAAGAATACACCAAAAAAATGTTGGAACTTTCTAAATCAGAAAGACCGCCTAGCCTCTGAATTTTTATGAATTTAGTTTAAAAGGCTCATTTCAAAAACATAGTGCGTGCGTACCACTTTTTATCTTCGAAGGAGTTGGGTAATATTTGCAAACAGTGGAAATTAGCAATAGTCGCCTGCTGCCCACCCATTGATATATTTTGCGGTCATCACTTAGCGCCACGCTGTTACTATTTAACAAATTAATATGGATACGTGCGTAATATTTTCACTGTTCCGAGTTTTATACAGTGGCCAGTATAAAGTTGGGTACATATTAAAAAAAAATATTGAAGGAATATTGAAAAAAATCGATTATTTCATAGTGGGAGTGGGTACCTATTATAAGAATTCATTATAACATTATCAGTCTGTTCGTATTGCTGGTGTTCAGTGAAGTTAACTTCCAATATTATGCGGTGTCCCCCAGGGCTCGATCTTGGGACCCATCTTATTTTCTACATATACTTCACAAATTTTACAAATAAAGCATTGTAAAGTGCATCTATACGCTGATGATACGCCGGTTTGCCCGATTTACCACCCTAGTGAAGAATAAATGAAGATCTGGTCAGGTTGGTCTCGAAGGCAAGGATCACTAAATATTAATTAATTCAAAAAAAAAGCTCTGATCATGGTCTTTGGTCCTACAAGAGTTCGAGATGGTCTCTTACCTTCGATTAAACCTAAAATCAATAACGATGAATTGCCAATACTTGACAGTTGTAGGAACCTAGGACTTTTAATAGATTCCAACCTAAAATATAGATCTCACATGAATAACTGTATTTGAAAAGCTGAGAGTATTTATGGTTTTTTGATAGACTTCTCAGATAAGCGCCGGCGCCGTACTCAAGTACTGCAACATTCATGTTACGAAATTCTTGATAGCTTTAAGTCTTGAAATCACACGTCATTTAGATTTGCATACAAAAGTTCTTATTAAGCTAACAAGAAAAACATTTTTAATTGAAATTTCTCATTATTTTTTTTTTCACTCTTCACACAAACCATTTAATTAATCTAAATTTACTTTCATCCATATTCATTTTCTGTATCCCTTTATTACATGTCATTATTCAATGATTTTAATATTGATTTCATTCATGCCCCACGATTAACTGCTCCTGATTATTATTAGTAATTAATTGTTTTTATTATAAATCCTAGAGTACTATTTTTTTAAATTTCTATTGCCTATCTGCATTACATGTTTAAGGTAAAGAACAGAGGGAGTGTCTCACCTCCAGGTTTTCTACTCCCAGCTGACCTTTAGCACTTTCCATTGAATATAATGTATAATGAATAGCTGTTGTTTCAGATTTGTATAATAATGGAAATAAATACCTTATTTATTACTTTATTTGACTACTCGTTTGGCGGAAAAATTGTTAAAAATATACTTTATCATGAAAACAGGTAGTATTAGATGACGAGATACCGAAAAAAGTTATTTGAATTTACTTTTATGCTTGTTTACAAAGTTTCATGCCAGAGTTATAAAAAAAAGTTTTTTTTTAATTTAAAAAAAAAAACAATTTTGCTTTCATTTATTTAATAAAATTGTGTTAAATGCTCATAATTTTTGTTGTTTCTTTTACAATTTAACAAATAAAAACATTAAAAAACATTAAAAATATTTAACTATTAATAATAAAGTTTATTTCCTATGTACATAAAATAAAAGACATATTTAAAGGAAATATAAAGTACTAGAAAATAAACGAAACACCGACAAAAGAAGCAGTGGTTTAGCGTGCCTTAGACGGGCCCTGTGCCCTGTATCAAAATTGGTAAAGACTTCTTACAAAAGGAAAAAAACGCTCGCATTGAATTAAAATAAATATAAATTGATTACAATTAATTTCTAAGAACTAAGCTAGCCAAACAATTTAAATCAAATATACACTTTTCTTGCCTTTTGTTCGGCGAACTTATTTATTAAATCATTCATAGCTAAAGACGATTTCGGTTTTTCTAAATTTTCTGCCTCAAAAGACAATAGTGACAAGTCTGATAGCCTTTTCTGTCCCATAAAAGTCCTTAGATAATTTTTTATTAATTTCAATTTCGAAAAACTTTTTTCAGCTGTTGCAGTTGTAACCGGAAGGGTCAAGAATAAAAAACATGCTGTTATTACCTCTGGAAAACTGGATGTAAGGCTAACATGATGTAATAACTTTTGAACCGAATGAAAATGGTGTGGTTTATGATTATCATTCACTTAAACGGGGGAATCTCGCAATAACTGGTGTATACTAACACGCGTGGATTTAGTAGTCGGTGGTTGCGGGTCAATCGTGATGTGAGGCGTTCTGTGTTGCCAACTTTTGGGCGCCCGCTTAACTCGGAGAAAAAAATATATTCCTTTTTTGACATTCGCAATTTTTGAAGTCAAAATTTCTTTAGGCACATGCACACATTTTTATGATATTTGATATGATTCTTTTCTCGGGAAGTAGGTACCTACTGCCTAAGAGTTTAAGTGAGATTGTGGATAACACTTTATGAATTTTTTCTTACACACGTTTGGGGCCCGGGGACCCCGTAAATTTCTGTCATACCTGCACATACGCTAATATCTAAACTACTTAACCCTAATCAGCTAAACTAACATTAAACACAATAAATACTAATATAATAAAATGCAGAAGTAATCCTAAAAATTACAAATTTTGCATATTTACATAATCATAAATATATATAATATACAAACCAACAATATGGAATAAAAAAGTAATGTTTAAATTTTAATACGTAGATCAGTTATTTAAATAAATAATCGAGCAAAGTAATTTAAGTAGGTAAAAAGAAGAGAAAAAAAAACAAATATTAATATTTTATATTAATTAGTGATCGCACCTTCTGCACTGAGGAAAATGATCTAATACAACATATTTACTAAGACATATTTTGTAGGTACTGATAGCTTATTTTGTATTAACCCATAATAAATAAATTGCTAATGTAACCCTCTTTGTGTTAAATATTAATTCCAGATTTGTTAGAACAGTGTTTTTCTTGGTAGTGATCAGTGTCATTAGCAGTACAGTCTTGTTGAAGAATGAACTACTTTTAATACAGCAATTCTGTTGCATAATAGATAGTCATATTATGCAATGTTAAACAACCAGAACAATATCACACTCGAAGCTATTTAAATTTTTAAGAACTACAGTACCTACGGATTTTTAGTGGTAAGTATATGCTTTATTAACCGAAGCAAGAAAATATTATTTTAATTAATGTCAAGTTTCATTGCAACTGCCAGTCGGAACTAATACAGAATATAAAACCAGATTATACCCCCAATAGAACTTGATAACAACTGTAAGTTTTAGAGAAACAATGGTTATAAAAACAGTTGTATAAAGAGTATGTGAATTGTTATAAGGAATAGAAGGCTATTTTCTCAGCGTGTCGGTCACATTAACGAAGCTTTTAACTAATCTTTTGAATGCACTTAATGGTGTAGAGTTCTTTATCAAGAGGCAAAACACTATATAATCTGGGGCTTAGAAACCGGTAACTTCTCTGGCCAATAGTTTTAAATGAAGAAGGGATTATATAACTTTTCCTACTTTCCTAGCCATTATCCTTTAAGTAGTTGTGATTTATTAAAGTTTTTTTTACTATTCTAATAGCCAGTTATTGCTGAAGTAAAATGTCTGTGATTCAGATCAAAAACAGATTAATATTTTAGTTTTTATCACCTAACACATTTTCGTAACGGGATATAGGTACACGTTATAATGGATATTTTTTCCTAAAATATATTTTTTAAAAACCGACCAGAAAATTTACACTTTCTGGACAATTTTTTGTCTAGAAAATAACGTTTTTTGGATCGCAAGACCGGAAAAGTGACATTAGGGACTGGAAAAATCTTTTTTCTACAACTGTCAAAAAAAGATTACTTTTTTTGGTTACTATGGATGCACAAAACGTCGCTTTCTTTCACCGTCAAAAAATGTCATTTTTTCACCGTGAAAAAATGATATTTTTTCACGGCAAGCTCAGCTGATTGATGTTTTCGTATAAAAATGCAAAAATTAATTTCCAAAACATTTTTTATAAAAAAGTTTATTATTAAAGTGAATTAAATTAACAATCTTTATAGAATAGTAATTAACGGTGAAGTTCTCTTCCTTACTACATCCTCCTTTGTTACTACTTTAGACTTCTTTCCTCTATATCCAATGGATTTGCTCTTTAAAAATGGAACCAATTTAGTAAACCGCTGCAGATCAATATTTTCCTTTATGTTTAGGGTACTTTATGCATCGAATAGGTACTCCATAGTGTAGGTGGCTTTAAAATTTTCTACTTTTCCTCCAAATAACAGAGCAAAACATTTTCTGTTACTGTTTTTACTTTCTTTATATTGCACCATTCGCGAAACTGAGTGTACACTTTCTCATATTTGATTTTTGATTTCACGGGCAAAAGATTTGATATAACGATTTCTGCGCATCCGTAATTTTGTGAGGCGTCTCACTATCACTTTCAGACATTTAATGGTATCAAACTTGAGCAAACAACTATAAACTTTTGACACGAAAAACGATAGATTTGACAATCAATAAAATTTAAACAATTTTAGGTTTCCATAGTAATGGGAACAGGTGTAAGAAATAATACCTTAAATGAATTATGATTTTAGATTTTTTCTCTAAACACGATAAAAAATAGTTAACAACAAACAGTTGTAGAAAAAATGTTGTTTTTATTTCGCGCGCAAAAGTGTTTTTATGGCACATTTGATTGAATTTTTAACCTCGACCTAACGGTCTCGGTAAAAATTTACAATCTCATGTGCCATTAAAAAAACACCTATTTTGCGCACTTAATACAAAAATAACTATTCCGGACTCTAATGTCACTTTTCCGGTCTCTAATGTCACTGTCACCCTGTTTTTTGTTTTTCCAATCGCTCTTTGATAATACAAGATACCTTGATTTCGTTATTATGACAACAACATTTCGATGTATTGTCGAGTGACAGTTTGTTGATTTTTAATTTTGTTCTTTATGTCAAACTTGTTTCGCGTAGATTATAAAATATATCGAAGTCTCGGTCTTAAAAAAAATATTGTACGTCACGCAACCGAAAATTAGTGTTTTCCAGGTCTCTCCAAGCTTCCAGGACTCGCCTATGGCTCGCCCTGGAAATGCTTGTCTCGACCTAAAAAACACTACTTTTCGGTCTTGTAACGTAAATTACTATTTCCGAATTTTTCATCAAATTTTGTAAACATAAAATTAAAATCACCTTTTTTAAATTATTTCTTTCGATGTCTTGTTATCTATTACCGATTTTCATGACAAAATATATGTTCTTAAATTTTCCCGCCAAACGAGTAGTCACGTGACTAATGTCAAAAGGAATTTTTAGGTTACTCATTATGCAGAGATAATCGGTATAAAAAAGATTTTTCAATATTTCATCAATAAATAAATTGTTCATTAATGTCGCCATCGTAGGTATACTTATGCCGGTCACTGTATATTTGTGACTTCAGATAATGTATTGAAATTCGCCCTATTTCCAGAATTACGCCTACAAACACTTGGACCTACTGCTGAGTAAAAGCTTTATGTAATAATAGGCCCACATTGGTGATAAACTCTACTTCAATAATCCCTGTTGTAGGTACGTTTTAATCATGTGCGTGTGCAATAAAAGCAATATATAAACCATAAAAATAGTAATGACTTTGGGATAACTCAGTGGCGCACCCAGGACTCAATCCTGGGTGGGGCACAATCCGCACAATATCAGTGGTGGCTATAGCGGGTCGGCGGCCCTTAGAGAAAATTATTGGATCAAGCCCAAATTTAATAAATGTCATTAATAATTCATAGTAACGTAAACTTAAACGTTAAATGGGAGACATTTCATGAACATACATATGGTACCGTAAAACCGCCTAATTTCGGACGATTTTAAGAAAAACATTGGCGGAGTATGTTTTTTGTGCTATTTTTTTAATACATTGTGCAAGTCCAATAAAAGGAATATTTTACAATAGATTAAAAAAATGTTTAAGCCGGGCATAACTTTAATAAATATAGAAGAAGTAGTCCATACTCAAAGTGGAGTTAAATGATACAGAAAAAGAAAAGCACGAAGTCTTTCTCCACAATATTTATTATACGAATAGCTAGGCGCACCTAGAATCTAGAATCTAGGTTCGCCTAGCTATTCGTATAATAAATATTGTGAAGAAAGACTTCGTGCTTTTCTTTTTCTGTTAATAAATATAGTTTTAAAAAACTAAAAAACACGCTTTAATAATTAATCAAACTAAAAAGCGGAAGATAAATATAGTTTAAAATAATTCTTGAAATTTTTAATATAGGCAGAAAATAATAATGAAAGACAAACATTAGTATTATTGTGAAAAAAGCGTGGGGTACTTGATATACGAGAAATATAGCACAAAGCGGCCCACGCTTTTTTTTTCACTATAATAGATAATACTAATGTTTATCTGCCTATATTAAGAATTTCAAGAATTATTTTAAACTATATATTTATTTTGATTAATTTAAAGCGTGTATTTTAGTTTTTTTAAACTATATTTATTTTTAATTTTTTAGTTATTGTTAGGAAACAAATTTTTTTTTGAGTAGATTGAGCTAGATTAGTAGATTATTGTATTGTCAGCGGTTCTTGATAAGTCTACAAAATTTAAATTAAATCTGACCATTTAAAGTGGGTCAAAATCGGGTTCAAAGAAGTCGGTTACAAACAAATATACATACAAACCCGAACAAACGACAAAAATTTTCAAAATTTTTTAAAAAAATTTGTCAAAATTTGATTTTGACGGGTAGAATTTTTTTTTAATTTTTCTCTATTCTTAGCGACAATATCTATACGACCCCACGTTTGTTTCTTTACTATCGGTTATTGTAATATTGACAAGTGTCGAATTTTTTGCGTATTTTTTTCAACTTTCCACCGTCAATGTACTTACTACCTTATAGTTATTTCATTAATATCATTTTTTTAAAACGATTTGACATATTGACAGCTGTAAAATTTTGACAGGAAAATTTTTTGCTTATTTTTCCCGAGTCTCCGCATCGAATACTATACGACCCCATAATTTGTTACGTCAAAATCGCTTATTCGTTTTATACCTGACAGCTGTAAAAATTTGACAGGACAATTTTTTGCATGTAGATTATTGTATTGTCAGGGGTTCTTGATAAGTCTACAAAATTTAAATTAAATCTGACCGTTTAAAGTGGGTCAAAATCGGGTTCAAAGAAGTCGGTTACAAACATACAGGTGAAGCTAATAAAAGCGTGTTAAAAAAGTAAAAATATCGGTGTCCGAATTTAGGAGAACCTTTCCCAAATTTCGGGAAAATTTGTTTTTCGATCGTAGAACGAACAAAAGGCTTACCGATCATAAAAAGAGCCTGCCCTAACTTCGGAAGATATTTTTTTTTAGAAATGCGCAATTAAATTATATCTATAAATGTTTATTCGGGAAATATGTTCCTTACTTCGGACAATAATATATTTTTTAGAAACCTAAAGTTTTTGTTTTTAAATGGCGTGGCAAAGAAATTAGGGGTGAAAGTATGGTTACTATTGACCTTTTGGGACAGTTCACGTCACGGAAGGGGCGTCTCCGAGGGGTGAGAGCCACCTCAAGTGGCGTCTTAAAGTCAGCGGCACGGAGTTCAACTAAATAATTTGAGGTTAGGTTAGTTTTGCTTGTCAAATCATAACAACACGTTGAAACAGGTTTGTTTTTACTTCAGTAAATGTCTAGACTGCTAAACTTATTATTTTGAAATAAAACAGTTTAATTCAAATCTAAAAGTGTCTTATTACTTCATAAAAGTCTTTTATGAGACCTTATCGTTGAAAATAATTGCCATAATCAGGAAAGTTATCGAGAAGATACAATCAACGCTAATCCTAGTATATTTTCCAGTGGAATATTATTTTATCATAACACTGCTGGTTGATCCCGTCTCGTCAGCTCATCTCTATGAATTCTGTGTCGCGTGACCTTACGAAGTCAGCTGGATTTATTCGATGTTGGTTTCACATGTGGACGGATTTGTTTTTTATGCATATTAAATAATTAATGCATCTCCCTTGTCTCTTTTAATTCTCGCTTTGGTTTTATAGTGCAAATTCCATATTGTTGTTGCGTTCCAGTATAAAGTATAAAAATGCCGTTCAAAATATTTCTGTTTCAACTTTTGAAATAACAAGGAAATACTTTATTAGGTAGGTATTCTATGAAATAAACAAAAAGTAAGGTTTTTCAACCCTGATTAAAAACCATACAAAAGATTTTTTTAAAACTCGATAGGATACATTATACATTGTCTGGTCGGATGGGAGCCCCTTTATCACCATTTCTTCAACGTCAAAAAACTACAGACATCAATAAAAAAAATTGCCCATGCCATTGCATGCCGTTACTTTAAAATAAAAGGAACGTAATCATTTAAAATTTGCGACTTAACAAAAATCAACCTATTTTATTTTGTGACAAAAATATCAAGATGCAACTGCCATTTTGGTTTGCTTCTCGGCTATACAGTTTTGTGTCTTTGCTTCTCGTTTTAAAAGTCAAAATTTTATTTATTTTTTTAATGAACATACCTGTATTCTGTTTCACTTACTCCTCCCTAAATCTCAAAAGGCCTTAACCTATGCTTCCCGAATTCAATGCGAAGTTGGGTTAAGCAAGGGGTGAGCAAAATATTCGATTAATAATCGAGTTATTCAATTGAATGTATGTTAATCTCCAGTGGCGGTTCGTTAAGGAAGGGCTCTGGGGCGCCGCCCTCCCTGCAATTATTTCAAACAGAATCCAAGAATACTTTACTTAAAAAACCAAGAACGTAATATGTGTAAGCAATCAATTAAAATAATTCAAACCAAACGTAGCCCTATTCTAACGGACAGGCTATACTCATGACAAGCGAGTTGCGCGCTCTCAAGGTTGTACTAAGCGCGGGCGACCGATTATTTGTCCCGTTTCAACGCGAGTTGCCATGACTACAGAGGCGTGACGTCACCTACACATCTGCCATGGATGAGCTCCAATTTTCCGCGCCCAACAGCTGTTCGCGAATCGCGATGCCACGGTAGAATAATCTATATATTATGTACTCTGACGATTCGACTTGTCGATGCCGCTAATGATTTGTTTATTTGTTTTGATTTGATTTATTAGTTACGTTATAAAGTTGGAAAATTTCGTCTAATATGAAGGTCAGTGGCTTGTGTTTAGTTCTCTGAGCTTAAGTGAAAAACTTGATTTAAAAAATGCAGAGCGGCCACTACCAATAGGAACATAGTACAAGTGCAATCAAAATGTAAAAGTAAGGCACAGTTTACGCGTAAGTTTGACAAAGAAATATATATTAAAAAATTTTGGATATGCGGTTGTGAGGACAAAATTTTTTTTTTTTGTTTCGTGTGATCGTGTGTCTTCTTTTTGACGGGGATAATAATTGGACTATAAATAGGGTGCTGCGGGTGCAGGACTTCAAAAATATTTTAGAGAAAATAAAAAAAACATGAAAATAGTGCAAAACATCGTCATAAGTGGTAAGTTTTCAGATGTTAGGACAAACTTTAACTTGTTTAAGTAGTGCTGCTTATGCTGATGAAAAAAAATTCACAACGAGAAAGTTAAAAACAACAGACACGTACTTTCGAAAATAATGGACATTTTAAATTTTTTTTAATTTAAAGCCAGCGCCTCCCCTGACTTGCTAGTCACGAGCCGCCCATAGGCGTAGCTAAGGGGGGGGCTAAGCCCCCTCTGGTATAAAAATAGCCCCCTCTGACAAATTCTACCTTCTATTTTTATAATTTTTTGGAATCAAATTATTCAAACTCTATGTACATTTTTCGCAGCCATCAAATCATAAAACTTTTACCAATATTTAACATAAATTAGGAATTAAACAAACCGAGATAACGCGATTATCAGATACCAGGTGGAACTGCAGAAGTACCAATTGCGAAGCAGTTAAAAATAATTTTTCGGCATTAATTGAAGCCTTGAGACTTGAAATTGAAGAAAACTCAAATAGAGATTCGGTTGAAGCAGTTGGACTTTTAGTATGTCAAAAGGAACATTTATTATTAACTTGTTTATTCTTAATGATTTCTTTCATCTTACGAATATTCTTAGTAAACACTTGCAAGGGAAGGAATGTACATTGGCCAAATCTACTGGAGTTATAAATGGGACAATTTCATCTTTAGAGCAAAAACGAAACGAGAAGTATTTCCTATCTTTATGGGAAGAGATTAAAAAAATAGCAAAATATTAGCCTAGAATCACTGCGATCATCTAAACGAAAAAAAAAAACAGAATCCACATTACTGGAAGGCTTTCCTTTTTTGTCAACGATTGGTGCCGACGAAAATGAACTTGCCATTGACATAGAAACGACATTGACATAGAGTCAGGTTTGGATAGAAGAAGTCATTTCTGGTTAATAAATGTTTATTATCGTATTCTGGATAGCATAATTAACCATATGAAAATTCGTTTTTCACCAGAGAGCCAACAGTTTGCATTTTCTGTCGCAACTTTTTTAAAGTAGATTTTGAAGAAAGTCATTATTTAGATTCATTTGCTATAAACAAAGATGTGTTAAAACCGGAAATGCTAGTTGCAAAAAAAAGTCTAAAACTTGGTATTTCTGAGTGGAGTTTGAGTGAAATACGAACAACTGTACAAACTTCCAAATTTATATAAATTAATGCAAGTAGCATTGACAATACCAATCAGTTATGCGACATGCGAAAGATCTTTTTCAACGATGAGAAGAATAAAAAATTGGTTACGGAGTCGTATGTCGCAGGATCGATTTTCAAATGTATCCTTAATTAACATAGAAAGTGAAATGATGAGTAATTTAAATTTAGAAGATATTCTTAAACAGTTTGTCAAGCAAAAAAATAGCAAAGTAGACTTAATTGTTTAGTCTCAATTTCATTATATTTACTGTTTTTAAGTTTATGAAGAGTAATGATTATTTTTGTTAGTACCTAGCTACTTTTACCCATTTGATGGCAGCTGTTTTCTGATTTTTTAGTATGTTATTGTAATCCTATTACTGTTTATGTTGTTGTTATACCGACGTTTTTAATATTTTTCCGCTATAATAATAATTAAAATACACGTTACATTAGTTTAGATAGATTAAAAGTTTCTTTTTCCTGGCTTTCGTTTTTTTTTTATAGGTTTAAGTATAATATTAGTAAACAAACTAGTTTGGTTAAATCTTGGTAAAATTAGGGCGTGGCCCTGAAAATTTTGCCTGCGGCGCTTCCCGTTTGGCGCTTGTTACGATTCTTTCAGGGGCTTAAGCCCCCCTAGAAAAAATAGGCTATCTACGCCTATGCCGCCACTGTTAATCTCTCTGTCTATAACTACAACACATCAACCCTTACTAAATCTACTTACCAGCCGTGAACTAAGTACATGTGATTATCTGTATAGATACGTTATAAATATGATTGTAAATAGGTAATTAAATAATAAGGATGAGTTTACAAACAGAATAATTTAATTATTGTCGTCAAGTTTAGTACATTTTTATGGTTATTTCAGTCGTTAAAATATTTCTTATTACTTTTTTAAACATGATATTTTTGTGGCCGCGCAGTCAGAAAATAAGTCTGGGGTTTTATTGATGAAAATTTCTAATTATTTGCAATGGCGAAACAAAAACTGAGTGGGCTCCACCCGCAAACGTTTTCAGGGGCCCCCTCTCTATAGCGAATGGAAAATGATAATAATTCTAATTTTTATTACTATTAGGTTCAGGTTTATGAATTCGTTAATCGTGTTATAATTTAATTAGGGTTAAACCCACATTATGTGTTTAGTACCTACTATTGAAACGGCTGTTCCTAAACTCCCCCGGACTAATTGACCAGTCATATTTAATATACATAAACTCCGCCGGCAACTTCAAGAAGCTCATACATAAACTCCGCCGCATCATAATTATGCGTAATATAGCAAATAAAACCATAAAACTTTATTTCAATTTTTTATTAAACCCTGTCTAAAACTGTACACTTAATATTAAACTATCTTAATATCCTAAAGCTTATAATTTAAACATTATTTCTTTAAATAATATGAAACTAATTTCACAAACTCAAATTTCGTTATCGTTTTGGATTTGTACAAGGTTATTTTGTCTTTAAAAAATAATTTCTTCCTTAAATATAATTTATTTTTTATTTCGTGGGGTATTTTAACACTATTCATTTTTACGTATGTATCTATCTGAATATTTTTTAAAACATCAATAAAAATAAAAATGTTTGGATGGGCATTATAAAAATATGAGTTGAATTTACTATGAAAGGACTCACAAGCGTTCAGTTTCTGTAGCACTTGCCCAGATAGATGGAGGAAATAAACTATACTCATCAATATAATTGTCCGTCAAATAGTCAGCAAACTTAATTAGTTTTTGGTTAGTAGGAATCACAGACATAAGACTAAACACAAAACAGTCACTAACATCACTTGGTTCGAGCATTGTTAAACCAAAGGTCCACCGTAGCCATTCACCAACTTTAGATGATTTATTTTTATAGTCATTCACTAATCCCAACTTTTGAATTCTTCTCCAGAAACTTTGGCACAAATGGAATCAGCATCCTGTAATCCGGACATTTGGAAAAACGTTCCTTGCTGCATCATGGATGGCGTTTTCAAAGTAGGCAACGATTTCCTTGGGTTGGAAAATTAAGTTTAAACTCTGACACCTTGCGGCAATTGCTTTGAATGCTTGCATATACGTTGTCAACTTTTTATCAGGCAATAAACAAAACACCAATGGAATATAGTGAGAGTTTTGTAAGCCGTGTATAGTGAAAAACTGAAGAAACAGTTTTGGGCAGTAATCAAAAGTTCCATTAACGAAGATTTTTTCTGAGTTACTTAAAAACTGGAGATTAGTTGCACATGAGAATATCACAATCTTGTTAACTTCGTCATTCTCCATTAAAAATGGTTCGTTTTTATCGTTGTTATATTAGCATTTTTCAAATATTCTTGAATTTTTTCAACAGATTTTGGCAGAGCAGGGAAGACAGATTTTCGAGCAATATACATAATATTTCTTATGTATGTAAAATCTCTTGTTCTCAATTCATCAATGTTATTTGACGTTATTTCCCTTCTAATTAGTTTGAGTGACCTCTCGCTTATGTTTTCCACAGCTTTTCTTTTAATGATGTTGGATATATGTTGCCTACTTAGATGTTTAGGCGGCGGGTGGTTATGAGACCCATCCTTTTGGAATATGGTTGTAAGTTCATCGTCAACATAAATTTTAGAATTGCACTTTTTTTGGACGCATTTCCATTTTACTCCAAACGTAGTCTGTTCGGCTCTATGAAACTTGTATTCATCTTCTACTATTAACTTATTTCCACGTCGACCGGTGATCACTTCCATTATTTTCACTTTTTCAAAAATATACCTTCCTACTCCACTAAAACGAATAAACTAATAATTCTCGGTCAATGTGACGAACTTTATGAATTAGGCTATTTTACCCGTTTGGGAATATAACTACCTAATACTAATATAAATAAATATATAAAATCTAATTATTTTACCTACATCAAGAAACTTGATCGATTTGTACAATTACCTGGAACAACCCCTAATTACCACTACGGCGGAGTTTATGGGTACTTCATACAGGCCAATTTTTGAAATATACCTGTGGCTGTCTTAATCCGGCGGAGTTCGTGAGCAGCCATTGAAACAGCAAACAATTCGAATTTATTTTATAATCCCAGGTAGACTGGTAGACATAACATTGGTAGTTATTAAGTCATTATACGTATTATTTCAGCAAAGATGAGGCAAAATCAAAATTTTAAAACACCACTTATATTGTTGCTTACCATGTATGGTAGTAACGGGGGTAGCAGTGATCGAGCCTCATAAAATCCAAAAGACAGAAAACAATAAAACACATACACACTATGTCACTAATAGTGATGCCGCCGAGACGAGAAATTCTCGTGTCTCGTCTCGTCTCGACGAGACGAGAGTGAAATTTTTTTCTCTAGAGAAGTCACGAGACGAGACGAGAGAAGACCGTTTCTCGTCGAGAAATTTCTCGTTTTTTCTCGAATTTTCTCGTTTGTTAGAACACTGAATTTTAGGTATCTCCTAATATATAGACAGAAAAATAATGTGTTTAACGTTCTCACTCTATCGTATTGTGAAGGCATTTACCTTAAAACAGATATTCAAGAGAACAGAATCAAATTGTCAAGCCTCTTTCTTCTGTCTACGGTTAGTAGTTGACATTTTAAAATAATTAACTAAATCTGAAAGAAAGCATTTTCGATTGAAAACACTATATCGAAAAGGACCCCAGTCAAATTTCATTCACAAGGCGAAAGGCGGTAGATTTTGACTAAATTAAACAATTTTGTATTAAAAATTCGAAATACGCCAAAAACTTCTCACACAAAAATCATTAATAAAAGTGTGAATTTCATTTCATATCTCTCTTACCAGTTTTAATATTTGACATTACTTTCATAACACCCTGTATATAAACCGAAACTTTATTAGGAAATCACAGATAAAGACAACGGGGGGCCATGAAACTAGTGTTATTGAAACAATAGCATTAAGTTAATAGTCTCAATTATGACATTAGTAAATAAATTAAAAATAAAAAGTCTAATATAATAGGTAAAGTGACATTCAGTACGAATGATTCAAGTGTATGCATTATTTTGCCTCATTTTATTACACAGGTCTCAGACATAAATTTGGCTATTGAAAATAATTATTAAGTGCGGTAAATGATACTTTTCCGCACGAGGTGGCAGTTGCACGAACGGCTCGAAGCAAGTCCGGGCATGCCACTAAGTGAGTGTGGAAACGGAACTTTTCGCACATGTTACTTACAATATTTTTCCTAAATGCGTAAAATTAAGCTTGTTCGTAATAAATTTTTGTATTTTTTGGGTAAAAGGAGCAAAATATAAAGTGAATTTTTAAATTTTGATATGTCAAATAGAGCATTTTCGGAAATACTTCTTTAGGTTCTTTCTCTTGCACTTTCTATTAATGTAATAAAAAAATTAAGGTTTTTCCCCGGATGACATTCTGGGCTGATCCCTTTATTTAGTCGAATATTTTCCGAACTATTGCAGTTAATTATGCCCCGAATTATGCCAAAAAATAAATAATAAAAGAAGGGTAGTTCCATTATGAATCAATTATTATTATTATAAATCGTTCTCTATTCCTGTATCTTTTACCACCCCGTATATTTTGGACTGAAAATACCTCGGTGCCAAGCCCATTACATTATGTATGAATTATGTCTTATGGCCGCTTGCAATATTTTGTTGATCTAAGAAAAATAGTTTCTAAGTCACATGACTAACAAACCGACTTATATTAAACCCTTCTGCGAGACGACCAGATACTTTTAAATGTTTACCCCCTTTAAGATTCGTATAAAAAAATATTTTTTATGATTCCCTACTCACGAGAAAAAACGAGACGAGACGAGACAATGGCACTCTCGAGCGAGAACAACGCGTTTCTCGTCGAGACGAGATAAAAAAAATTCTCGCCTGACGAGACGAGACGAGAATGGGCCAATTCACGTCTCGTCTCGTCTCGCGGCCTCACTAGTCACTAAGTACTATACAAGCTATTATACAAAATGACCAGATCGTCGAGAGTTCTTTTTGCAAAATCGTTTATAATTTCGTCGATATTTAATGTTTTAACAAACTCGTGTTCGATACTGATTAAAGATAAATTCGAAAGGCGTTATTGTCTCATGGTGTTACGTAAATAGGCTTTTAATAATTTAAGTTTGGAAAAAGATCGTTCCGCTGATGCCACACTAACTGGTAAAGTTAGTAACATCACTGCACTAGATACATCTGGATAATTTGAAGAAACACACTGACTTTTTATTAATAAATGATCCACAACTTGATAGGGGAGAGCAAGGCATAATGGCATAGCAGGCAAAATGACATATTAGCTGTTTTCGGCCCAGTTCAATTACATTTGTGTTAAGTTCTCTACTACAAAACACATCTTAATACCGCTAAAATCGTCAGTCGTAATAAAATAGCATAGTCGATCGTTTGTTGTTTTCTAGAGAGTTTGTGTATTTTTCTATGTAAAATATCAAGGTAAGTGATTGTTGAAATATTTTTGGTTAAAATATATAAGGTCGCTGCCAATGTTTTCGTGTTAATCCACAACTATTAGCCCTCTAGTGTTAATATTACACTAACATTTAAATGATTGAATAAAATTATAACCTAGAAAATATATTTATTCTTTATATTGCACATTGGGCAAAATGACATAGCAGTGTGTCGTTTTGCCTGTATAGCAGTATGTCGTTCTTAATTTATTCATATTTTGTTTCAATATTTTTTTTTTTAATTTCTTTAATGTACAACAAACATAAAATATAAAAAATAGAAACTACATTTTACACTTACATTGTTATTTTTTTTTTACTCACTGGACAGTTAATTTCATACAACCATGTCATTATGCCTTTAAGGGAAAAATTTGGTATGTCAATTTGCCTTACCCTATAAGGTTAAGTGGTTTTTGTAATGCTTGTTATTTTTTGAAATTTTTCCTAAGTGTTGCAATTCTTACAAGTAATATATTTTAATTCACTTAAAACGTTAAGAGGCCATATTAAAAAAAAATAATTAAACCTAATATACCTTTTGGTTTAGTAAAAATTGATTTTCAAAAGATAGTATGTCATATTGCCTTGCTCTCCCCTACACTGTTTTTAATTTTGAAATACAATCTCCCAGTCCCTTTCTGAAGCTTAAAATTTGACTAGCACAGTCAATGGACAAGTCTTTTGGTATATCGTTTGTAAATTCCGCGCTTTCACGTATAAGTCTTCTTTTCTTCATCACTTAACGAAGTTGAATTCTCAGGATATAAAAAAATTAAATTAATTATGAAATGAAATACCTATAAAAAGCAAAGCTGGCAGCAAGTTTTGAAGGGGCCGTCAATATGGGCCCCCCAGCTCGCCCCCCTCCCCTGATTATTTGTTTTTCACTCGAAAATAATTATTGCCCATTGACCATGCCCCTTTATTTATTTGGTTTCAACCGAAAAATACTAGACGTGTTCTAGATTGATTTATTTGTACTGGTCGAAGGTTAGAGTTATATACCTTGCAATTTTAGATTTGGCTGACCCATTTAGGTTGAACAAATTTTCATAATTCAATATTTCTTAATATCTACATTATTAATAAAAATGTTTCCAAAAACAAAACGTATGCCCCCATTCTCATCCACGTATTACAATTTGTCAGATATATTTTTTTTTTAATAGCAAACTAGTACTTTTTGCCTTATACTTCCCTCCCCTATAGAGTATTTTCTAAATACACCACTGGCTGCGTTTTTAATTAAAATTTTTACAAAAAAATGGAAATACTAAAGAGGTAGGATAGCAAATGGCGTTCAACATTAAATAATTTTTAGTTCGACGTTTGTTAACCATGTGACAAATCTGGTCCATCTCGCGAGTAATTATTCCATGTCTTTTTAAATACTGTTTATTTCTCACAATAATAATGCACTTGCGTAATTACATGGCTATTTTTAAAGTTTAGGAAACGCAAAACGATGCACATCAGCAAACATTTCAGTAATTCAAAACAAACAATTTAAGAATTTATTACAATATTACCCCCATTAGATATTTTGGTTTTTTGTTTTGAAGACAGTTTAAATGATGTGTTTTGCTTCTTATTACCTAGTTGATATAATAAAATTAGTTGAATTATTTTAGCAAAAAGATAATATGTTCTGATCGTGTTTTTTCTTTATCTTTGCCTCCAGTAGCCTAAATATTTTGCAACATTTCCCAGAATGCGTTTTCGCACATCAGTCCATTTTTTGAAATAAATTCTGTGCTGTAATACTCCTTAATATATTCGACTAGAATAAGGCTTGCAACTTTTAAAATGACAAATGCGAGACAGCAGGAAAATATTCACTTTTTCACCATTACATGTAAACTTGTATAGGGTTAGGGTTATCTACCCCTTGGGCCATCAAATTATTCTCTTAAATGGAACAAGAAAAGTAAAATTTATTTAATGAAAATGAATTTAAATACAAAAAAATTTAAACAAGGTATTAAACAAATATTCTATTTATTTTTAAAATCATATTTTTCAACTCCATGAAATTTGGGTTGGGGGAGATCCATCGATATTTTTAATGTCGATAACCGCTGCATATGATGCTTTGCAAAATAATATTATGTTCATTCCGGGACTTACGGGACAGCTGGATAATTTGAAGAAACACACTGATTTTTTATTAATAAATGATCCACAACTTGATACACTGTTTTTAATTTTGAAATACTATCTCCAAGTCCCTTTCTGAAGCTTAAAATTTGACTAGCACAGTCAATGGACAAGTCAGATTTAACAAATGCGGGACGATTTTAGGTAAGATTTTAGAGACGGGACGGTTGGCAGCCAAAAGGCGGGGCTTCACCAAACTGGCCTAGCCCGGTGGCACTGACGGTTCTGCCGCCGGCATAATGTTCGGCGGCTTGCAGTGACCATCAGTGGCTTTGCCGCGAAATTAAATTCGACCACACCAAAATGGGCAAAGTGACATTCGGCTTTTTAATAGCGTTGCCGATTTGCCAGTAATTACTGGCTTTTGCCAGTAAAAAATACGCCTACCAGTAATGGCTTTATGCCAGTATTTGTTTACCCCCCCAGGATTTTTTAGACCTCTATAACTTTTTATAGGCAAACTTCAAAATACCCAAAATAAGGACTTAATTCTTTTAAAATTAAAATCAGAATTTAGTATTTGGAAAAACAAAAAAAAAGATACAGATGCTATAGGTTCAGGGGCGGTAATTACCCCTCCCAGGAATTTTTTTTCAGCGTGAATTTTTGATTTTAGGCGTGGTCGCGAAAATTTTTCGCCTACGGCGCAATCCCTTTGCCAGTAATTGTCAATGTTTTGCTCTCATTCTGCCAGTAATTTTAAGTGAAACCATTGGCAACACTGCTTTTTAATTATTTTTGGTCAGTTAGTATTTGTTCGTGGAGAGCTATGGACGACGAACATTTTCTTGTAGGGTATCTGGCCCTACAGATTATTCGAAAGAGGAAACTGAAAAAACGCAGTTTTTGGGTACGTCCCAGTTTAAGGAGAAGCGTATATAGTGGAAGTGTATTTTTAAATGACCTCAAAAGGGATGATCTGATCTAGTCCTTGGCTATCCATCATACTATTTTAAAATTTCCAAAAAAGACACACGACGTAAACTCGGTAACTGCAAAACGCACACTGGACTGGAGTGCGGAGTTGCGGAGTGCCCGTGTTTGTTCGTAACCAGAAGTGAAACAATAGCCGTAGGCCGCGAGAATTCTTTTTGATCTTTACCGACACTTTGCCGCTAGTGAAAAAAAGCCGGCGGCCCATGCCGGCGGCCCTGATGAACGTTTTTGTTTAATTTATTTTAGGCAAAAGCCGCCGGCACGTGCCGCCGGGTTAGGCCAGTTTGGTGAAGCCCCGCCTTTAGACTAGAACATACCGTGTGGTGTATTAAATTTGTGTGGCAAAGTAATATATCCATCTGCTCTTCTATTTTTCCATTTGAACACTATATATTTAACATTTTTAGTTTTTCCACGAATTTTGGTTTTTAATTTTTCTTCAACGTTGCCACACAATTCTTAAAATTTTGGAAAAACATGATAGTATAAAATTACCCGTATTTCACAAATGAAAAATACAAAATCTAAAATTTTCTATAAACTCAATCATCAAGTATAGTTATAATTTTTTACAGGACGTCTTTTGTTGACATACGAATGTGCGCTTTTAATTTCTTATAGACGCAACGGTAACGGAACGATATTTTATAGAAAAAGCTATAAAATTATTATCTCTAGAAATAACTGTACGATAATTTTTTTTAATATGGCCAAAACCATTTTTTATACTCTAATTTTTTAAAGTTTAGATATTAATATTTTTGTCTCGATTTTTGTTATTTGCCTTACTTAACAAAGGTGTGAGGATAGATATTCGGGAATAAAATCAACAACTTTTTGTAAAATAAGGTCTCAAAACGCTATTTTGCTCAAAAAGGTCGATAATTTTGTCCATTTCGCACCTTAAAAACCAAGGCAATTTTTTATGCTAAAAAGTAAGAATAAATTATGCATCTTCTTAAGATAGTATAAAACAAAGTAGCTGTCGCTGTCTGTCCGTCCGTCCCTATGCTTAAATCTTTAAAACTACGCAACGGATTTTAAAGCGGTTTTTTTTAATAGATAGAGTTATTCAAGGGGAAGGTTTTTATGTATAACTAGCGACCCGCCCCGGCTTCGCACGGGTGCAATTTCAGAAAGTGGCATGCCGGGTACTAATATATCGGGTTTATTCGGGTTTGTATTTATACCAGCGGGTTGCAACGCATGCCGGATACACGCTAGTTAAATATTAACAAAACCTAAATTACAACAGATCTTCAAAAAATATATCTTGTGTGAATAAAATACTATCTTGAAGAAAACCAAGAGGAAAATTTATTGACCCAAATATAAAAATAATATTTTGGGATATATTTTTCATCGGTAAATGCCCCTAGAATATTTTAAGCAAATTAAAATTAAAGAACGTTTCGAGTCTTTGTAAAAAATAGACTTAAACTATTAATTGGGTGCCTCAACTTTTTTGTTTAACCGTTTTTATAAAAGGTGCGGACTTGACACTTAAGGTGCGGATTGGACATCGTATATGATTAAATTCAATTAAATCACTATAAAAAGGTAAAGAACTATTTATTAAAAACCAAAACGTAAATTCCAAATAAGTACTTTTTCTTTCTTCTTCATTCATGATCTAACACAATTTAACAAAAAATTAAAAATAGAAAAATGGAAAACACATTTCTTAAAATAATACAGGGTGTCCGAAAATATGTGGGAAGTATCTCGGATTTAAACAGGGGACATTAAAATAACATCACCAAACATATTATAGTTAGTTTCATTATTAGTTCTTAAGAAGTACGTTTTTATGTCCATTCTGCACCTATTTATCCATTTCGCACCGATAAATACTTATTTATGTCAAATCCGCACCTAACGGAACGGACGGTGCCGAATGGACATTTTTTGACTTTTTAATTTATTCACAAAATCTGGCAACGCTGATTCGAATTATTCTTAGGTAATGTTTTGCCGACCTAAAAATGCACCATACCATAATCTATTTTTCTAAAAGAAATACGTAACGTAAACGGAAACTGCGGTGCAGAGAGGACACGCAAGAAAGTGAGCATTTTTTACTTTCTTTTTTTAATAAACTGTTTTGCTAATATATATCAAAAAACGGGTACTTACCAATATCTTTAAGCGGCGCACAACACTATAACAAAACCAGAAATGATAAAAAAACGCACTGATGCCAAACTAACGCTGTCTTAATGTGTGGATTTCGTAGGTGCGGAATGGAAATTTTTCCGGAGTGACAGTCCTAGAAAGCTAATAGTGCAAAGACTATTGCGGGTTATCTCGGTTATGTCATTGAATATTTTAGTAAAAAGAATAACTAAATCTATGATATATTGTTTTTATTATAATTGTATTTTGATCAATTAAATTGTATCCAATTTAGCAATTGCTACGTAGGACAGGTGCGGAAGTGGACAAGAAGGCTCTTTTTTTGAGAAAATTATCGGGCTATTTCTTTTATTTTTTACTCTAAGTGTACTTTTTATTGAAAACTAAATTAGTTTATTTATATAAATAATAGCTTGGGCTTTTATATGAATTCTGGACTTTTTAACAAGGAAGGACAGTTGTATTTCCGTTTTGGCATATTAAAAAAAAATCGTCATACAACAAAACAAATTTTCATCTTTCATCTTTAATATACGAGATTTTTTTAAACTTCCTCGTCTTTTTCCTACTTTTTCATTAAATTTTTCGACTTATCTCACGTCACGTGGGTTAAAAGATATTTTATGATACATAAACATTTGACAGATGCCTAAAGTCATCAAAACCACCATTAAGGCAAAAAAATATGTCGTGAAAAAGGCTATAGAGAGGTGACATAATAATATACAGGGTCCTGCACCTTACCTGCCGTTGTTTATAACTCACTTATTAATGTAGTTAGGATTTTGATATTCTGCAGACTTTAGGGTGCGTTTCAGGAAAATATTTTTGTTTATACAGGTGCCCCAAAATAGTGTGACGTCATAATGATACATTTTTAGAGTACACGCCATATATTTTCTGACTTATTTTGATGCCTCTTATAGTTAAGTACCTATCTAAAAGTTGATTAAAATCGGGTTAGTAATTTAGAAAAAAATAAAAACAAAAAAAATCAGTTTTGCACCACTGGTTTTAAAAAGTATGCCTACCTGTATACCTCTAATTGCCCCTGTATACCTTTACTTGTAAATTTCTTTTGGAGCGTTACTCTCTATGCCAAAAAGTTAAATTCGCCCCTAACTTCATACCTAATTTAAGATTTGCTTGCGCCCCCACATAGACCAAATCCAAAGTCCGGCCCTGCTATGTGAAAGGGTAGGGATGTTAATATAAAACATTACACGTCACGTTTGCAGGAAGTGGCATGCATTTCATTTAATTACAATATAATAAATGCCAGCTAGGTACTTATTAACTATTAAACTAGATAAATATAAATGAGTTAATTCAATACAATTTTACGTTCCTGGAAAAGGTGTTTTTATTATTAACAACTTTATTTTAATGGCAATTAAATCGACTAATTAAAAAAGTATTCTGTAAACTGCAATTTTTATATTTATGTACTGAAAAGGTCGCTGCACCGAAAATAAGGCATATTGCCAATAGGTACCTCTAATATCAGTGGCGGCTCGTGACTAGCAAGTCAGGGAGGGCGCTGGCTTTAAATAATGCGGATAACTCTTTATAATCAAATAATTTATTTTTGTTAAACATACCAAGTGATAACAATAACATATATTATTTTTTGAAGTGAAAGTTAAATCTTATCATCCCCGCCAAAAAGAAGACACACGAAACAAAAAAAATTATTTTTATCCTCACAACCGCATATCCAGGATGATTTATTATATGTTTCTTTGTTAAACTTACACGAAAAATGTGCCTTACTTTTACAATATGATTGCACTTGTACTATGTTTAATATTGGTAGTGGCCGCCCGGTACTTTTTAAATCAAGTTTTTCAATTAAGCTCAGAGAACTAAACACAACAAGCTTCTGTAAATCACTGACCTTCATATTAGACGAACTTTTTCAACTTTATAACATAACTAATAAATTAGTCAAAACAAAACATCAGCGGCATCGACAGGTCGCGTCGCTTCGAAACAAAACACTGTGCTGCGAACAGCTGTTGTTGGACGGAAAATGTTAAGCCCATCAGTGCAGCTCGTTGTGCGATGTGTAGGTGACGTCACGCCTCCGTATTCATGGCAACCGACTTAATAGTCGCTTTGAATTGGGACGGATAATCGGCCGCCCGCGCTTGATATATTATTAGTATCTTGCTTGTGCGAATAGAAAATGCTTATTCGGTATAACTTGCCCGTTGGAATATGGCTATGTTTGGTTTGTCTTATTTTAATTGATTGCTTACATAAATTGCGTTATTGGTTTTTTAAGTAAAGTATTTTTGGATTATGTTTGAAATAATTGCAGGAAGGGCGGCGCCCCAGAGCCCTTCATTACGATCCGCCACTGTCTAATATTAGAAACAACCTAAAAATTTACCGATTTTTTTTTTAAATTGTTGTTTTACACTCCTGCGGACTACACTCAGTTCCAAAAAAAGTGACGCACCTAATTTTTGATGCAACTTTGTAGCTTTGTCATTTCTGAACGAATGGACCGATTTTTATTTTGTTTCCATTTATTGGTAGGTAATAATTCCTTTACCTTTAAGAAAAAAACAAACTGGTAGAAATTTTGTCAAAGCCCCCTGGATGATAGTGGAAAATCTCAAGCCATGTTATTTTCTTAATTTTGGCCTCATCCTGTGCGTTAATCAAGTAAATGTATAGAAAGCGCCTACACTCTATATGAAAGTCGCTTCTTTAACGATCATTTTGATTTTTTGTTCTTTAAATTATTTTTAAAGTTGTCCCAATTACAGCTTTTTTGCTTTATAGAGTGTAGGCGCTTTCTATACATTTACTTGATTAGCGCACAGAGCGAGTCAAAAATTAAGAAAATAACATGGCTTGAGTTTTTCCACTATCATCCAGGGGGTTTTGAAAAGATTTCTACCAGTTTATTTTCTTCTTAAAGTTAAAGGAATTACCTACCAATAAATGGAAAGAAAATAAAAATCGGTCCATTCGCATTCAGAAATGACAAAGCTACAAAGTTGCATCAAAAATTAGGTGCGGCACTTTTTTTGGAACTGAGTGTATTATTAGGAAACATATAACTCAAATTCAACTATAGTCAAATTTCTTTGAGAATACGCCGCATCGGGGCTAAGTCATCTGTCATTTGTACCACCCTGTTGAAGCCTGGTTTATTTTAAGTTAAGATGTTGGCGCCAGAGACCGGACTGGACTAAGTTCTATTACCGTCGCGTCGCATTCACCATATTTTAAACTTGTACGGGGTACGGGGGTTTTAAGGCCATATACACCATAGATACATAAGTCAACTTACCATTAAGAATCACTTAAGTGAGCATTTTGTTATGTTCGGATGTCTTTAATGTAGGTATGTAGTTAAGATCGCTTAATATTAAGCCTTCATATTCTTCTGGGCTTAAGTGTCGCTTATTTTAGTGTTTATACTTTTATAGTATTTTACAGAGAAGTGGGGTTCTAAAATAATAATTCCTTCCTGCCTTCCGAATAATAATTCGAAAATATGGAAATTGAAAATCAACTATTTTTGGAAGATGATAATGACATACTAGATATTATGGGTTTTCCTAGACGAATTTTTTAAAGAAATTATTTTAATGATATGGATGATATGTGGTTTTTTAGATTTTGATTAACCAAACCTTTAACAATGGACGTTTTAGAAAGAATAGAACACCAATAGGGAACTTTCGAATTTTTTTTTTCAATAATATGATTTAGTTAGGCCTAAAATAAATATTATTACTCCTTAAAATCAGCAATAACTTGGTAAAAATTCTTTAAAGTTTCGCGCGAGTCAAAAGCATTTCAAACGACCTTTTAAGCGCGCCAAGCCCGATGACGTCAGGAAGTATGACTTTTCCGTCATCCGTCATCCTGACCGGTGGCCGAGCTACCGAGTGTACAATTGCCGTGTGTTATTGTTATTGTATTGTTGTTTTAAGGTGGAATTATCAACGTCGTTCAATTATTTGCCAACCTATAACCTATTTCGTAGATGTCACACACGAATTATACTTCTTGACGTCACGACCCGTTTTTACCCGCTTGGGATAATTTGAAATTTGGGGCATTTTTAAATCTTGCTAGCGGTCTTTTGGGACGAAATATGTTGTTTTCTTTTCTGCCATATGTTTTATGATAATATATACTTATGATTTATAGAATTTGTCCCCATTTAAAATTTTTGTCAAGTTCCCTATTGGAATTTAATAATGATTTGTAAGAATTGAATTGAAATCATTGAATATTTTTTTATATTATAATAATGGTTTAATCTAATATGTAGATACCTATATGTTTGTGCAATAATAGATAACAGAAATTGGAAGCTCTTTTAGTTTTTTTATTGTTCATATTCTAAAACGAACAACAATTCCCTACAATGGAAACTTGTTTTAAACTTTCCTTTTTACAGTTTTGTTTTCCATGTATAGTCAAAAACTAAAGTTAACTTAAGAAGATTGTTCTTAAATGCTGCAAAAATGCTAGAAATAACACAAGCATATAAAAGACCCAAAATAAAAAAGGATATTGCGCTATTACAACAATATCCACGATCCATCCAAAATTGCCTAAGAAACCTGTGCCAAAATCTTCCGTGCTGCCAAGTTTATTCGTTCCGTACATAAACCAGTTTTGTTCTCTGGTGGTGCATAGCGACTTAAGTGGAGTTTTTTAGGTTGGCTTACGAAAAGCTAGCTTAAGTAGCCTTAATGTTTTATTAGAATAATGGCTTAAATATATACGGCTTTAATTTTATTTACAATAATTGAAACATCTAGCTCAACCCAACGTGTGATAGATTAAAAGCCTACGGCCCATTACGGAACTAAGAACTTTTAGAAATAAACCAGTATCAGCTGTTAAAGTCACATGTGGGAGTCAACTGGTGAATAGAAAATGTTTGCTCTACCTAAAAATTAACTGATTTTTTAGGTCGCTTAAATAAGTAGGTATACAGTGTCCGCAAGAAAGTCCGCATCAAATGGGATTTTTTTTTTATTATTAGGTATAGGTAAAAATTGAAAACGCAGTTAGTTTTTGCTTACCTAAAAACCAAAAATAACGTATACTGAAGCAGCTGCACGACTTGCGTTACCTGTCAAATTTGACATTTTTAATAAAATAGGTTCAAAAATGCCATTATTTATCAAAATATCGAAAAACTTTATTCGAGAAAGTTGTTTATTTAGGCATTTCTAGCATCTGTTCAAAATTTTGACAGTCTAATACAATTTTTATTTTTTGCCAGGTTCTTGAAAATTTTGATCAACCCTCGTAGATTAACTTTTATACATCGATGTAAAACCATTTGCCTTTACTTCATTTGTAATCTTAATGCAATTCTGTGTAAAATTTTTGTTTCCAATTATTTGTTTTGCTTCAAAAACTGAAATTGTTATTGATCAGTATGTAATGTTTGATACAAAGTTTATCTAATTACATCAGTTTTGCCAAAACCGACGTTTCTCATTTTTCTTAAGTTAGTAAACAGATGTACAAGAAGAAAATATTAGGAAGCTTTCGTTGAAATTTTACTTAATTAATATTGGATCAAAAAGAATAAATAATAATCGCTCGAAACATTTTATTCAACAAAAATATAGTTTAATATAATTAATTCAATTTAATATTAATTAAGTCAAATTTCAACGAAAGCTTCCTAATATTTTCTTTTTGTACATCTGTTTACTAACTTATAAAAAATGAGAAACGTCGGTTTTGGCAAAACTGATGTAGTTAGATAAACTTTGCATCAAACATTACATACTGATCAATAACAATTTCAGTTTTTGAAGCAAAATAAATAATTGGAAACAAAAATTTTACACAAAATTGCATTAAGATTACAAATGAAGTAAAGGCAAATGATTTTACATCGATGTATAAAAGTTAATCTACGAGGGTTGACCAAAATTTTTAAGAATCTGGCAAAAAATAAAAATTGTATTAGACTATCAAAATTTCGTACAGAGGCTAAAAATGCCTAAATAAACAACTTTCTTGAATAAAGTTTTTCGATATTTTGATAAATAATGGCATTTTTAAACCTAGTTTATTAAAAATGTCAAATTTGACAGGTAACGCAAGTCGTGCAGCTGCTACAGTAAGTAAGCAAAAACTAACTGCTTTTTCAATTTTTACCTATACCTAATAATAAAAAAAAATCCCATTTGATGCGAACTTTCTTGCGGACACTGTATTTACCACGCATCGTAAGTTATTAGTTTTATAATTTAGCATAATTAGTAAAAAATATTGTGGGAAAGAAAACATAAAGTTTAAAAACTTTAGCAAATTCAAATCGTATTTATTTATACAAATTACCAAAAAGGTAATGTTACCGGAATCACCTGTATGTAGGAGTTTTTGAATCGCCACGCCTGTCAATTCTCAACCGTAAATACCCAGGTCCCTAGCACGGTTACTGGCGGTTTAACCGGTGACGTAGTTTTACAACAAACGATTACGGCACAGGTAATACCAATCCTATCTTGCACGCACCCACGATACACATATACACGGTATGCCGACTAGCCTGCCGAAATTTAAACACGGCTGCGCATTGCGTCACACGCAAAAGACGGTTCTCACCGAATCTAACCTCACATATTGCCAGGCTATACTTTGTAGGTATTCATTCTGTGGCTGTTTTTTATTTTCAGTTCGGGTAAGCTATAGCTTATTGGAACATTATATTTGTTAACTATATAGGTGATTTTTACGTTGTTACGTATTTGGCAGGACAAAACTCGAAAGGAAAGGTTATACAGTGACCGGCAGAAAGTGTGCAGCATATGGAAAAGTTTTTTATCTTTAAGTTTAGAAAATTAATTTAATTTTAGATAGGTTCTGCATGTTTTCAAACCAAAATAACAGCCACTAAATCCGGTAAAAGTTTTATGGTATACGAGGTAGGATCAAAAATTTGAAATTCCGCTAAGAGTAAAGTACCTCCATCTTTCATTGTAGAATATTTTTTACTAAGAATTATTGTTTTATTTCAAAGTTATACCCAAATTCCAAATTTCGCTTATTTTGGACAAAAAAATGGATTTAATCATCGTGTTTTCTGAATAACCCTGTATAAAAAATAAATGGCAACCGAACAGTACGAAAATAAGATTTTCTGCATACTTTGTTAGAGATAACCGTCGATCATAAGTCCGATTAGTTTGTTTTCATAATATTATGGCTTTTTAAAATAAAAGCATAAAAATATTAAATATTTTTGCTGCACACCGTATTTTATTTTCTGAGGGAACAAGTTAATTTCATCTAACTGATATTTTTTTATTTACTTTGACTTAAAGCATCTCCTAAATACATTTTTATACATTGAAGTATGCATAGAAAGTTTCTTTTTAATGTATAAAGAAAAATATTTAAATTAAAAATATATTTTGAACGGATTTATTGTTAATGTAGTCTTTATTAGCATTTTTTGCTTCCTATTCTTGAGTTAAAAATGTATAACCTAATAGCGGGATTATCCTAAAAGTGTATTTGATAAATGAAAATAACCTATATTAATCCTTATTTTGCGTGACGAATAAAATCCGTTTAAAATACATTTTTAATTTAAATTTTTTTCTTTATAAATCAAAAGGAAACTTTCTATGCATACTTCAATGTATAAAAATTTATTTAGGAGATGATTTAAGTCAATGTAAATCAAAAAATATCAGTTAGATGAAATTAACTTGTTCCCTCAGAAAATAAAATACGGTGTGCAGCAAAAATATTTAATATTTTTATGTTTTTATTTTAAAAAGCCATAATATTATGAAAACAAACTAATCGGACTTATGATCAACGGTTATCTCTAACAAAGTCTGCAGAAAATCTTATTTTCGTACTGTTCGGTTGCCATTTATTTTTTATACAGGGTTATTCAGAAAACACGATTAAATCCATTTTTTTGTCCAAAATAAGCGAAATTTGGAATTTGGATATCTTTAAAATTAAAACAATAATTCTTAGTTAAAAAATATTCTACAATGAAAGATGGAGGTACTTTACTCTTAGCGGAATTTCAAATTTTTGATCCTACCTCGTATACCATAAAACTCTTACCGGATTTAGTGGCTGTTATTTTGGTTTGAGAACATGCAGAACCTATCTAAAATTAAATTAATTTTCTAAACTTAAAGATATAAAAAACTTTCCCATATGCTGCACACTTTCTGCCGGTCACTGTAGTCGTTTGAATTTCGTTAACTGCATATCAGAAAAATGGTTTATTTAACAGCAATGCACAAAATAACAATTCTACAGATGATTGGTTATAGAGATAAAACACGGACACTATGGAAGTTGCTCGCTTATTTCATGAAAAATTTCCAAATTTGCCGCCTATATAACTCAAGGGAAAATTAGTAAAATAGAAAAGCTGTTTGGCCAGCTTGGACATGTAAGGCAGATAAAAAAAAAGTAGCTGCCAACGCAATAAGTGATAATACCAAATTAGATATTATGCGTAAGTTTGAGGAAAAGCCACATACTCTAGTCGAAAAACAGTCCCAATGTTCGATGTTAGCCATTCATCGATTATTCGAATATAACAAGAAAATAAAATGTATTCCTATAAAATAATACCTACCTACTCATAAGCTTATGGAAGACGATTTTGATAGGATGACGTATTTTTGTCAACAAATGATGGCAATGTTAGATAACAATGTCACGACAATGTGATCCAATTAGAACATGTTGTTTTGTTTTCTGATGAGTGCACCTTTATCGTTGTGTTAAGTAACAAAATAGAGACAATGGAAGTCCGACAAGGTAATTTTTTTAATATTATTTCATTGTCTACCACTTTCAAACAAACACTAGTACCTACTTATTTTCGTTCCATGGTGACAAAATCTAGAATGATAGCGGCAACCTCGCTTTCCCATTTCACGCGTCGACCATTCTTGGGTAGCAACAAAGACAGCTATGGTAATCGAACAAGCCCTTGTTTTTTCTGTGAGTAGTATTTGTTTTGCGATATGGTTGTTAGTCGTCGGAATACTCGTATTTGTACGTTTGTACGAGTAATCATTTAAATACCAATACCGTTTAGGCCTACTCGTACTCGACCTGATAGTGGTATTTTTTGTGGATATTTAAACTATTCTAAGCGGGTAAAAACGCGCTGCTAGTAGTCGTGACGTCAAGGGGTATCATTTGTCAGATTTGTGTGTGACATCCACGAAATAGGTTATAGGTATTCAATAAATTTGATGATTTGTTAGATTTGACATCCGCGCGTCAAGCGACACGACCTTAAAACAACAATACAATAACAATAACACACGGCAACCCAAACGCAAATTGGGTCGCTCGGCACGTGTCAGGAGTGTCAGGATGACGGATGACCAAAAGTTATACCCCTGACGTCATCGGGCTTCGCGCGCTTTAGAGATCGGTTGAAATGCTTTCGACACGCGCGAAACTTTAAAGAATTTTTACCAAGTTATTTTTGATTTTTTAGGAGTAATAATTGGGGAATACTTTTTTCAGGCCTAACTAAATCATATTATCGAAAAAAAAAAATTGGAAAGTTCCCTATTATTTTAAATTGTTTTTATTAGCCTACGGTAACAATAAAACGCTGGTATGCACTCCAATTTTTTTAAATCTAGCAATAATTTTTAGGATAGTTTCTAGTATTGGGGTAGGTTGGTCGGAATACAAAAATGTAAAACGCCCACTTCCTCTGCACTCCCAGCCTTTGCATACCATAAAATCATTTTTTGGGAAAGAAAGAAAAAACTAAAAGTCTTCCTCCACAAAATTTAATAGAATAAAATTATTTAAGGGTCTCTTCATGTTTCGAACGTAGAAACATTTATCATCAGGAGATAGAAAATATATTTATATAGTGCTGATGGTTTTAGCAGAGGAGAAAATGGTAAAGGACCTTAATGGAGCTTTTATGGAATTAAAAAATAATGTGTAAAAGAGACATAATAATATGGAGAAATTGATAAAAGTTAAAACATACTTAGTATGCGAGAAGTCTGTAAAAGGTGTCTAAACCAACCAAATAAAGTGGGGAAGAAAAAAAACCTTTCTAAAAAAAGAGTCAAAGATTATTTAAATTTTTTATAGAACATTTTTAGGTAGGTATTTGTCAAAAAGACATTGTGAGGATAAAATTAGAAAATTTAAATAATCTTTGACTCTTTTTTTTTAGAAAGGTTTTTTGTTCTTCCCCAGTTTATTTAATTGGTTTAGACCCCATTTACTGACTTCTCACATACTAAGTATGTTTTAACTTTTATCAATTTCTTCATATTATGTCTCTTTTACACATCATTTTTTAATTCCATAAAAGCTCCATTAAGGTCCTTCACCATTTTCTCTTCTGCTAAAACCATCAGCACCAAGGGGTGTTTCACCCGGGAAATTTGGTGTACACTTGACGGGAAATAGTAGGAAATTATGAGGTAATGATGTCAAATTATTTCTTATATGAGGAAATTATGAAGCAATGAGGGAAATTAAGGAAATTATTAGGAAATTAAGGAAATGATTGGGAAATTGTGGGGAAATAACGAGGAAATTATGGTGAAATTACGTTATTTTAGTATTCGTACATTACTGCTCATGCGCCGGCGCATGCGCAATACGTCGCCGGTTGCGGTACTGAAGGATGCCGGCAAGAATACTTAACCTCAAACAACGAGAATGAGCAATATGTAAAAGTCCAATTAGGTAAAAGTTCTTTTATCAAACAATAAAACCATTGTACAAAAATCAACGTTTTGTTGGCTACTTGACGAAGGCAATGGAAAAGTGTCCACCGATAGACTGAAGAGATGTATTACTTCAAAAAGGAAAAAACACATTCACATCACTTGAATCTAAATGCAAAAAAAAAAGTAAAAAAGACACAAACAGAAAAATTACTTTAGACCCGAGTTTGGACTTTTTAGCTCAGACGATGAAAATGATAACGTAGTTTATGATGACTCGATAGACACGGAAAGTTTTTCATCTTTAGAAGAAATAACCGAAGAATATAAAAACACAGATGCTGAAATTAATATAGAACTAGAAAAATACTATGCAGTATTGTACGATAACGCTTGGTATATTGGACAGGTAACGCAGAAAAAAAGCAACCAATTTTTTACAATGAAATTTTTTGAAAAAGATTTATACACCTACGAATGGCCGAAAAATTCAGATATTTCCAAAGTGCGTTGTCGTTATATTTTTTACGGGATAATTAAATTATTAGGCTCAGGGCCATTCCAAATAAAAAGGTGTAATTTTGTAAATATTAATAAAAAGTATAAAGAACTGAAAAAACAAAAATAAAATTTGCATAATACGTTCTGGCGCGTGTAAAGTGAGGCAAGTCGAAAACAGTAGTACCTATTGAAATTTATAAATTTATTTTTGATGTATCTCTTTCAACAAAAACAAAAATTTGTTATTCAACAATGCATTTCCTAAAATTAACTCAAAAAGTACTTTTTTAGACTTGTTTCCTTTTGCACGCACATGAGAACCTCATAATAAATTAACGGAAAGTTATCCCTTAATAAGCATTTTTAATTTTTTTTGTTCTAAGTTGTAATTTTTAAATAGTGTTATTTTTTCGGGTAGGTAACACAAATTTATGTTTTTATTATTTCTTAAACTGTTTTGCGTCTAATAATGTTCCTATTTAAAATTCCTATTAACAAATTAAGGTTAGTTGAATACATACATAATGTAAAGATTCTAGATTTAAAGTGTTATAAGTAAATATCTACCTCTAAAATGATATATGTATTAGAATAGTCACTTATAAAACTCGTGTAGACACAATTTCAGGCGATATCATATATCTGGGAATAATAATTGTCGAAAAAAATACCAGTGCAAAAATTTAACTAAGACCTTATAATTTATTAAAAAACGACTTAAATTTTTTTTATTAAACTCATGATTTCCAGGCGTTTTTTGGTGGGTGGTTTATTTTCTTGCGTGAATAGTGCTTGGGGTTTAACGAGGGATTTAAATAAGTTTGATCAGCTAGCCTCAAAGTGGTTAGAACTCGGGTTAGAACTTTGTTCAATAACATATTACTAAAGCATTTTGTTTTTCTAATACCTGTATAAGAGATAATGTTTTTTTTTAATATTATTTTTTTTAAAATTATTTTTAAGAAATTATTTAATAAACTTTGGCATCTATTTCGGCTGCTTTTATACTTTTTATTTGATACCGCTACAATATTGTCCTTGGGAAATTATAAGGTAATTAAGGTGAAATTAAAGAAGTCAAGGTGAATTTAAGGAAATAAAGGTAAAATTAAGGAAATGAAAGTGAAATGAGGGAAATTAAGATGAAATTGGGGAAATTAAAGTGAAATTATAGAATAATTATTAAATAAGGGAAAATTATCGTCAAAAAGGGAAATTAAGTGTACACATTTGAATAGACCCTCGATCAGCACTATATAAATATATTTTCTGTCCCCTGATGATGAACGTTTCTACGTTCGAAACATGTAGATACCCTTGAAGAATTTTATTCTATTAAATTTTGTGGAGGAAAACTTTTAGTTTTTTTCTTTCTTTCCCATACTTTTAACTCCACTTTAAGCATGGACAACTTCTTCAAATTAAATAATTTTTTGTTTTTGCGAATAAACGATTTCAAAACACCCGCAGATTTTTCACCGTACGCTTACCTGAAAATTTCAGTTCGAACGTATGTGCTGTTCTATGGAGGAGAAATGCAGCGAGAGCGAAATGTAAATCGTGCTCAAATAGAAGTTGGCAACATTGCATCTTTATCTATCTCTTTTTAACTGGCGCCAAGTCAATTTTATATTCATTTCTTTATATTGAAAGTCGTCCTGTAAGAGTGCAGAGGCCGTATCACATCATCGCAAATCTTACTTCTAGGAGTATGGACAAACTATTTGATTTCGACTTACTTTTTTACCAGTAAATCTACATTAATAACCACTCGTGTGCGACAACGTCCAAATCTTAAAACTAGCGTTATTTTCAAAAATAAAATTTCGAAAATTTTAAATTAATATTTTTGGCTTTGTACCGGGTGAGTCAACGATTGCGCGGAGTAATTTTATGCCTTGAAGATAAGATTTGTCGATAATAAGCTTTTGTGTTAAGGTATGGTTGGATAGCTGGCACATTTTAAAATATTTTGAATTATACAGGGTGTCTTAAAGAAACATTTTTTTTTTAAATGGGACAGCCTATATTTTAATACATTTTGTTAATTCTACGTATTATTTCATAAATTTTTATTAACGGTTTAAAATACAAAAGAGTTATAGTTTTTAAGATAATTCGACTTAATAAAAATATTGCATTTGCAAGCATCTCGTTGTTGTGAAAATGCTACTAAAATTTTGACTCTAAGCGATTCATAATATTTATAGTTACTAAATAAAGTCAAAAATACATATTTATTATGAAATATTTGACGTCTCATTTACACGGTGTTTACTTTCTAGGACCAAAGTCAGAAAATTTCTAATTGAAAAATATCACTTTTATTAAATGTAACACCCTATATATTTTTCTGTCGTCCTATAGCTCGTCATAAACTCTTCAACTTTCGTGAAGAACGTCCTTCCCTATCTCTAATAGTTGTTGAAATATTTTGATATTTCTAGATTTAATGTCCTCGTTAACGTCTATTGTCAAAGAATCACAGTAGCTATAGAAAATAAATAAAAATAATAGCAGTGGATGACATTAAGGCTCTACAATGCGCAAAATTATAGGATGATTAACACTGTTTCGCTACTGCAGGATTCTGGAAAGCCTATTTGAAATGACTGTCGGGACGAATCATATTTTAGTAAAGGAATGTTTCTATTTCTAAGGTATAGAGCCCTTTTTGCAAAAAAATAAGAAAATATATGAAAAAATGCTCACTGAAAGTACGTATTTTCAGGCATTTTCCAGGGTTAATACCGTCGCGAATAATTTTTTTTTCAAAAAAATCGCTCTATACCTTAGAGCTTCCATGTCTTATGTTTACTATTCCAAAAATTGAGACTTAAATATCGCGTAATAAGCCCGTTATCCTGCAGCGCGCGAAACGTGTTATTTATTTCCTGCCGACGTGATACTAGATAAAATCATGATACACTGAGAAAATGTTACATAGGTTAAATAATTTGGAGATGATTTCGTGCTAATTGTAATTTTCTTTTGTATTGTCTGCCAATAACAGAATATAGGAGCGTTAATTTTAGAGAGGTAGTAAAGGAAGGAGGTGATTCGTTTCGCCTCCACTAAAGGCGTACCTGTTAATTTTGGGTAAGCATACATCTTTCGGCTTAGACCGGAACGGTTTATAACGTGACACAGGACCAAAAGTTACAAAGCGCGTTCGCCATTTTTTCAACAAATGATGTTTTAACTTTTAAAATTGTGTTTTTAATGTTTGGCAAAGGATAAAAATTAAACGAAATGCAGCCGATTTGTTTGTGTATTGAAATCAAAAATGGGCTATCGGATTTTTAATTTTTTATGTTGCGTTCTTCCTCGAAGTGAGTGAAGTCTCTTGATAGTAAAACAAATATATAAAGTTAAATAGCTGATCGCAACAGACATCGGGACAAAGCCATTGAAACTGGTTATATGTCCCGGTAAACCGGGACGTATGGAAACCCTATATTAATTGTTAAAAGTTTCATGTGCCGTGGTAAAGGTTCACAGGTGCAATAAAATTAAGCTATTTATGAACTTTCTTAGTTGGTACGGGAGCGTAAAAAGAAAACGAACTGTTAGGGCGATGACACACACGGCGTTTTTGTAGCGGTTTCTGCCGAAGCGGCGGCCGACGCTGCTGCAGCAGTGACAAGACACACGTTATGAGTTCGGGGCGGTTTCTGTCAAGGCGGCGGCCTTGGAAAGACAAATCTAGGTTAATTTTTTAATTAAATAACATAATTTGCTTTGTGTGTGTTTTGCGTCAATTAACAACACATGTACCGACTCGGCTGCGCGTTCCATGGTTTAACGACTGAATAGTACATTTGAGCCACAAATCCGGCGTCGGTCATATTTATCTGGCCTTTTTATTGACTCGCAGCGCTGCAATTTTTGGTGTAGCAAGATTCCTGTTTATTGACAAGGCGGCTAAAAAGCTATACTAAACATCAATTTTAGTAATGGGAGTACTCAAGTACAAGAAGTGAAGTGAAGTTCGATTCCCAAAAAAATCGATGGGATTCGAATACCGCTCGGAATCGATTATAATAATAATCAGTAATTCTCTGGAATGGATTTTTTTATTACAAATACCTTTTTCGAGTAGGAGATCTTTATGTGTGGCGACCTTCTTTTAGATTCTTTAAGAAGCCATTTTTAGTATTAAAAATACTAACTGGTCGCGTATATACGGGTCCATTTCATGAAAATTGAACGACATCAGCAAGCGTCACCCTAGAGACCGCGTCGGCTTGGCGGTGTGGGTAGGTCAAGGTTGCACAGGGGTAAAGAATTTAAAAAAGTGGAAAAAAACTAAATCGTGAATGTCTCTGAAACAAAGCGATATAGCGCGGCGGTGTTGGCGTATTACACAGAAAGTCAGGGGTGAAGATTTCAAAAAAGCAGAAAAAACTGAAAAGTGAATATTTCTGGAACTAAGAATATTGGCGTGGCGGTCTTGAAATATTACAAAGGAAGTCGGGGGTAAAGAAATAATAAAAAGTGGAAAAAACTAAAAAGTGAATGTCGCTGAAACAAAGCGAAATAGCGCGGCGGTCTTGACGTATTACAAATAAAGTCGGGGGCGAAGATTGCAAAAAAGCTGGAAAAATTTAAAAATGCATATCTCTGGAACTAAGAACAATAGCGCGGCGATCTTGAAATATTACAAAGGAAGTTGGGGGTAAAGAATTGAAAAAATTGGAAAAAACTAAACAGTGAATGTCGCTGAAACAAAGCGAAATAGCGCGGCGGTCTTGGCGTATTACACAGAGAGTCGGGGGAGAATATTAAAAAAAAAACTCAAAAGTGAATATACTGTATGTGGTAGGTATTTTCAATATGCCTATGATACTTGCGTAAGATGCAAGATCTGTGGATTTTTTTTTCAAGAAATGGAAGATGTTTATACGGCATTGACGACCATCTTTTTAGAAGTTCCGGCCCCTTGCGAGCTGATAATCACTACTCAATAAAGTAATCGATTCCTAAAAGTACGTAATTTTAAACTATCCGATTCATGACAATATCCGACTCTGCCCACCACTAATAAATTGGACAGTATGTCATGTAGAGTATAAAAAGACATTGCGTTGGTAGGCATGGCCGTTCACAGGGAGGGGGACAGTGTCTATATTTTTTACAGCCAGGTTTTAATAGGAGAAGTTTTACGGTTTTTTGGCTGCCCCCTTCTGAAATGTAGCAGTTAAGTGGTATTATTAGGTTGAATACCCTAAATAAGGCACATATAAATATTATAGTAAATTTTTATTAAAAATATGATTTAACAATGACAGTCTATTAGATAGCAGAAATAAATGAAAATTGTCTTTAATTTTTCTCTTGTTTGAGTATTGTGGATTTATTATTTCGGGAAGAAGGCAACTGAAAAAAAATTTTTAACTGCTCTTCCATTTTTCCTTGCCAAAACCGGTCATCTCTGTATATGAAACAAAATAATTATTAAAGGAAAATAAATAAACTTTAAGTCTTTCTCCATTGGTATATTAAAAAACATAAGTTTCAAGGTTTAATACAGGGTAATTCTCTACATGTTTCGAACGCATCAGGAGAATGCAATAAGGAGTTTAGAAATATAATAGGTGCAAACAGTTCTAATGGAGCTACGAGATGATGGAAAAACAAGCAAAGTGCTGGGAAAATCTTTCAACGTAATGGTAAATCTACCGAGAGGCCAGACATTTTTTTTTTAAACTTTAATTTTTTTTATAGAAATCCTATTTGCCCCAATTTGTAGCACTGTTGCCTGTGAAATTGCTATAAGGAATGGCTTTTACATAACGTACTTTTACGTAATTTTTTACTTTGTAAAAATCCTTCTACAATGATTTCGGATTCCATAGCTGTTGATGCTCTGTCCCCGTTTTTGTAGCAGATGTGATCTTTTGCGGTTTAGGTTTTTAACATAGGAACATTTTTATTACTTTTCTAGACGAAAAGTACAATTTAGCAGCTAAATAGTAAGTACAAGACTTTTCGCCGCATGGTCAAATGTTCGCTGACGCTTTCATTATAATGCAGTTATATAGACGGGAATATCCATCGGTTCCCGCCTATTGTCGCATTACTTTTGCAATAACTCCAGAAAAATACCGCAACAAAATACCGCGACTTTGTATTAAATCGACACTGATACTGGAATGCTTTATTCCATTTTCGTAAGTGTGACGATACGGTACCTTCTTTCTTGTTTAAAAAAAGGTCCCCAAATGTAAAACGATTACTTACCTTGTTCTCTTTTGAGGGACAGGCAGCACAACGGTTCCTTAAAAATAAAATGCTCTAAAGAATTAAATATAACGGAACGCGACAGAAAAAATAACGCACGAGAGTCAATGACAGTTTCTACATTTTGTTATGTATGAAGTTATCCCCTAAATAAAATTTAAGTTGGCACCTTTATTTTCAGGATGGGCCAAGATTTCAAAACTTTTATTGCCTACCTTCTTTTAAATCATTATAATAGGTAGAGTTTTCCAGGGAATTCATAATACCTAATATATGTAGGTAATTAGAATCATAACAGATCTTTACTCACAAAACTTTTTGCTATCCCAAATTTTATTTTTTAGATACCTATGAAACTTACAAATTTTCTTTGATTTAATTAATAAAATAAAATAAAATAAAACAAAAAAATATAAAAATCATACTATCCATAGGATTAGGTATATTATTTTGTCTAATTTTAGAAGTACCTACCTATTTTCTATAAAATAAAATTCGTTTCCGAAATAAAATCAAGTCAAATGTATCTTCATTTATTTAGAAATAAATCGATGAAAATAACAAATTCTCGGAATTCGATCGCCTCGCTCGCGGTGAAGACTTCTGATTTCAGTGTATATCGGTGTTTACGGAATATTTTCCTACACGGCGTGATATCGCGAATATGTCCAGCTCGGATGAGTCTTTGTCGCAAATAAATTCCTTTCTCAACAAAGTCGGGCCTTAAGAATCACATCAATGTAAAAATTAAGCCTTTTTACTGCAAAGTTTATTGTCCAGTCATTTTATAAGTTGGTACTCAAAATGAATTTTTCAAAAAATTAATTAATTGATATGATATTATTTTGAAGAGAAATAGTCCATACATAAAGTGGAGTTGAAAGTATGAAAAGGAAAGAAAAACACAAAGTCTTCCTCCACAAAATTTAATAGAATAAAAAACTTCATTAATATTATTATTAATTAATTAGTTTAAAGGTATCTACATGTTTCGAACGTAGAAACGTTCATCATCAGGAGACAGAAAAATTAGAACCTTAATGGAGTTTTTATGGACTTAAAAAATTGAAGTGTAGAAGAAATATGATATGAAGAAAATTGATAATGGTTAAACCATACTGAGTATTTGAAAACGTTATTAAAGGGGGTCTAAACTAACCGTTTTCAAATACTCAGTATGATTTAACCATTATCAATTTTCTTCATATCATGTTTCTTCTACACTTCAATTTTCATAAAAGCGCCATTAAGGTTCTAATTTTCCCTTTTGCTAACACCATCAGCATAAAATAAATTTTTCTGTCTCCTGATGATGAACGTTTCTACGTTCGAAACATGAAGAGACCTTTAAACTAAGAGGTTTTTATTCTAATAAATTTTGTGGAGGAATATTTTGTGTTTTTCTTTCCTTTTGATATGATTTATGTTTTGGGCGAGGCAGATGAAAAAAGTCTTTTTGCTGAACTAATATACAGGATAAAATATCCCGAGCGGCGAACACCCAGTCCCCGAAGTTTTCAAAATTTAACAGTCGTGATCCATTGACAAAAGATGATATACCGGGTCCGCCAACGAAGCGGGGACGGAAGATTAAGTCCTTATCGATGAACTTATCAAAACTACGAAAACAGCATATGGACTTAAAAGCGGCATATTTTAAAAATATTTTACATTATACAGAGTCTCCCAAAAAAGTGTGGCGGACTAAACTTGCATTTTTTTAAATGGAACACCCTGTATATTTTTACATTTTTAAATTCCACATAAAATTATAATTTTTTTTTATTAAATGCATTATTAGTCTATACTTCATAGTTTCCGAGATATTGACTCTCGAAAAGTGACATTTTTGAACTTTGACAGCTTCTAACTTTCTCACAGTACGTCTTAGGGCAAAACGGCTTACATGTCCCTATCTTCAATTTTTATTATCTTCCCAAAAAAATCAACTTCCAGTTAAACCGGAACAACTATATTTCCTGCTTTCGAGTTACATCCGGTTTAACCGGAAGTTGATTTTTTTGGGAAGATAATAAAAATTGAAGATAGGGACATGTAAGCCGTTTTGCTCTAAGGCGTACTGTTAGAAAGTTAGAAGCTGTCAAAGTTCAAAAATGTCACTTTTCGAGAGTCAATATCTCGGAAACTATGAAGTATAGACTAATAATGCATTTAATAAAAAATAATTATAATTTTATGTGGAATTTAAAAATGTAAAAATATACAGGGTGTTCTATTTAAAAAAATGCAAGTTTAGTCGGTCACACTTTTTTGGGAGACCCTGTATAATGTAAAATATTTTTAAAATATGCCGCTTTTAAGTCCATACCTTATGCTGTTTTCGTAGTTTTGATAAGTTCATCGATAAGGACTTAATCTTCCGTCCCCGCTTCGTTGGCGGACGTGGTATAACGGGGACATAAATCTCGAAATATGAAAATATTTCAAAAACTATTAGAGATAGGGAAAGGACGTCCATTACGAAAGTTAAAGAGTTTATGACGAGCTATAAGATGACAGAAAAATATATAGGGTGTTCTATTTAATAAAAGTGATATTTTTCAATTAGAAGTTTTCTGATTTTGGTCCTAGAAAGTAAACACCCTGTAAATGAGATGTCAAATATTTCATAGTGAATATTTTTGACTTTATTTAGTAGGTAACTATAAATATTATATAATGCGCTTAGAATCACAATTTAAGTAGCATTTTCACAACAACGAGATGCTTGCAAATGCAATATTTTCATTACAAGTCGAATTATCTAAAAAACTATAACTCTTTCGTATATTAAACCATTAATAAAAATTTATGAAATAACACGTAGAATTAATAAATCTATTCAAATATAACGTGTCCCATTTAAAAAAATGTAACTTTATGACACCCTAATTTTTGGGCGCACCCTGTATAATTCAAAATATTTTTAAAATGTGCCAGATATCCAACCATGCCTTAATACAAAAGCTTATTATCGAGAAATCCTATCTTCAAGGAATAAAATTACACCGCGCAATCGTTGACTCGCCCGGTACCTACTACTTTTTATTAGCAATTCTCTGTGTCTTTCATACGTCAGAATTTTTTGATAATATACATATTGACGAAAGAAAATGGAAAATAAAAAATTACTGGTGTATGAAATTTCCTTAATTTTTTATTTATTTATACCATTTCTGAATACAGTGAATGCTGCTACAAAACACCAAATAAACCAAATGAAGAGCTTACCTGAAATATCTTCAATATACGGCGAATAAGGCTGCGAGTCAATTTTAATTCCATTTACATATGAATCCTTACAATTTCCACCATTTACGAAGCTTTGGCCATCTGGGCAACACTTCTTAATGCATCTAGCTGTATTGCAAACGTCTAACTTATTTTCGCACTGTCTCATTACAAAATTATCTTCTTCAGTTTTATCCAAGCAAAAGTGTCCTTCCTTCATTTTTTCAATTTTCGATATAGCTTCTAAACTCTCCAGATCATCGGTTGTTTCATCCAATATTATTTTGCAATGCGGCAATCCGACTTTTACAAAATTGCCCTGAATAAATGTCTCGGTAACGTTTTCTCTTCGAGAACACGAATGCATTTCTGGATTGTATACATACCCCATAGGACAACATTTTGGAAATGGAGTTGTTCCCGCTCTTTTAGATTTTAATTTCCCGTCACTCACTTGATAAACAAAAAAGTTTTCACCACTCGTGTCAATACATTCACCGTCACCTTTACTTTCCAAAAAATTGTAAGCGTCCGCTAAAATTTGATAACGCAAATTTGTGTCCTCTTTACACTCTAACGTGTTGTTTGTTTCTTGTATTTTCAAATTTTTTTCGCAGCATTTCACAGTAACGTTAGCAACGTTTGTCTGAAGCGACTGTTGCACAAAACCCGCGAACAGGTATACGACAACAACAGGTAAAATCATTGTAAAATGTCAAGGTTTATTTTCCGTTATGATATTATTTAAAACTCGTTTGTGTCTGATGATGATATTAAACACTTGTCTAGAGCCAGCCTGAAACTGAATGAAGTTACTTCAACGTTACTTCGGTTCTAGTTTTGTTATGTCATTCGGGGAATTCTGCAGCAGAGGCGGTAGGGGTGCGGGTGCTTGATTAGAGGGCGTTTCTCTGGCAAATGTGTTTTGAAGACTCAATTTATTTGATTAAAAAGTTAGTCTCTTTCTAGAAATTAATTTATTTGAAAGTATGCATGCCTACATAATATTCTACAGTGCAAGTTGAGAAATGGGATTTGCATAGTAATTTTTTCACCTCAACTTTTGTTCTATTCGGTACTAAAAGATAAATTTTACAGGTTATTTAAATTCTTATAGAAGACGCCGCAGTAATTTACTTTTTCCAGTGAAGCTAGCAGAGACATTATAGAATATTTTTTCTTTTTTTGGCAAAACGGAACTTTTTAACCTGTGTACAGTGGCGCTCCCAGGGGTGCCCCCCTGCTCCTCCCTCTTAGTTAACACAAGACACAATTTAGGTATGAAATTAATATTAATACCAATACATCGAATACCTATATTTCCAGGATTCAAAAGAATAGATTTTATAGTTTTTTGTATCATTGCATTGGTTGTTTTTTTAAATAAAAATTTTGCATTTTTACTTATACTACCCCATACGGGTATTTTTTTTGTAAATATCTATTATACGCTCACTAAGCCAAAATTTATTATTTTCTTATAAAATGGGTCAAGTTCTACACAGTTTGGTAGGTACTGTTTTCCCTGATGTTTCTCCTTTTTGGCTAAAAATAACCAAAATATAACATTTTATCCCTCCAACATAAGAAAATGTTCCTTTTCTTTGAAATTACAACACGGAACACGTTTAAATAACATATTATTATAATGTAACAAAAAAAGGAATTAATTTAGAATAAGAGGAAAAATTGCAAAATTTTGCGGTGGTGACATAGCCCATAGAAAAATAGCACTATATATAATATCTCAAAAACTAACCGTTTCCGGCGAAAATAGTTTTCAGATTCGTAATCTACGCCTCAAAATTCATCATTTCTGAAAAAATCGTTAATTTTGGTGTGGTGAGCTTATAATAGATTTTTTCTAATTTTGTCTCGAAACAGATCTATTTCGAACTCGCCAGCGCGTTCGAAATAGATCTATTTCGAACTCCGAATTTTATTATTTAAAGGTTGGCCCTACATGACATGTTTTTTTTTCACCATTTAGCATAGATAACTAATATTTTTTAGTCCAAATATGCAAAATACTACACGAACCCACGTATGTATGTTTGGTTGCCTAGATCTACAAATCTGTATGTATGGTTTTAGTTCATTAAAAAACACATATTATAATAATAATACATAACGCATTTAAATTTGCGATTGGGATTTAAGGGAAACTTTTCATCGTCAATTTTAAAATAGCATGGTATGGTATCAAATTGTTGGAAAAAAAATGCTCGTTTTAAATATCCTAGTGAACAACCATCGTTCCATTTAGAAAAATGGAGTAAACGTCAAGAAAACAAAATTTAATTTTTTAAACGCTTGTGAAACTTCAATTATCAATTATTATGACATAATTTTAATTTTCATATACTACTTGACTATAAATTTAACAGATTAAATTAATTTCTAGCACTCTAGATTAAAAATAAAAATAGACTTAAAAATATTATAAAACGTCAAAAAATGACAAATGAGGTGTCATTTTACTCAGAATGTCATGCTGATTCCAAATAAGTAAAAATATACAAGAGGTCCCATTTAAAATACCAAAGTCAGGGTCACTTCCGGTCAAACCGGAAGTGCTAAAAAATTGAAAATTATGCCAACAAATGCAGACTCATCTCTTATGCATAATTCCAAAATTGTATTTTAATATCTATAAATACAAAAAAGTTATAGGGGTGAACGTCTTTTGAGAAACACCCGGTAAACCTTTACCTACCTAATAAACTTGGAATTTCTTGAAACAATCTTGTTTTGAAAAAATAGGGATTTGTTAATTATTGTAGTCGTCATTGTCATTAAATTGTTTACTTGAACAAAGGTTACCAAGCAAATTATAACATTTGGTTCATAAACGTAAAACCATCATTATTTCGTCTTATTATTATAGAAAACCAGAACTATTAGTATTAAGCTGTAGCTATACTTTAGTTTTAATGTTCTATCTAATGAACATGACGTGCTTTTGTTTCCATTGATTTTTTATTTCACCAACGTATACAAAAGAACATTTTTAGATGGGTAAAAAAATGTATGTACTTTAAAGATGCTGTAAAAGATATAAAGAAATATTATTTTAAGAATATTGCTATACTGGGTGGAATTTTTAACTCGAATAAATTCAGTATTAGAAAGCCTCTTTATTTGTTGAAAAAATACAGAACGACGGATGCGATTATTTATAGTTTGGCATACTTTCATCGCGTCTTTATAAAATGTACCACTTTTTTAGGGGTAGAAACCGCCTCCAACTTTTTTTTCAAATGTTAAGGTGTATCGTTGGAAAGGGCAAAAAAAAAGAATACGACCCACTATTAACTTGTGTATTTTGTCAATTTGTTTTATTAAAAAAATTGTTGACCATCTACCGAACAGGCAATGTCCGGTGATTACGGCACTGATGTTTCTTATGCCCTTTCGACTGTGCTGTAATAGCGCTGCGGTTTTCCTGTTATCAAGTAAGGGCCACAATTGCCTGGAGGTGCTACAAGTTGTATAAGCCCTGTCCATCTGCTTTGCGCAAGTTGTTTAGCCACAGGTCACAGTATTATCTACTAGTTCGACAGGCATGCTTGCGCCCACCCTGGCGAGCGCATCAGCAGTCTCGTTGCCAAAAAGAGGGGTAAATTTCATGAAGACACGAAACTATTATGCCAAACTACAAATAAACGTAGCCCTAGTTATGTATTAATTTAGCAAATAAAGGGACTTCGTAATATTTAATTTATTCCACTATACTTAAAGATTCCACCTTGTAGATTCTTCATGTTATTGGTATACCTACTTATAGGTATGTATGTAGCTTACTAGTTTCTTTTGTTAAACTGATCGATATTGATAATATTTTCTGCAATGTTTACCTATTTACAAATTTTCATTGAAACATCCCGGCATCTGATTTTTAAGATTACTATTTAAATATGTAAAAAAATTTGCTTTTGCTCCCTAGTATAGGCTTTTTATAAATTAATAAATGGATTTGTTACATGAATAACGTCGGTAGATCATTGTTAATAACTACCTATATCGTGTTGATTTTCTTCCTTTTAGTATTATCGTTATGTGTTTTCTATACATTTTCTACAATTTGTTAGTGTTGTTAGTGGCCAGAGTTTCATATTTTTCAGAAAAAATATGTTTCTTTTTAAACTTGAAATATCTAATTTTTCGAACATTTCTTTCCTTTAAGCACTGTAAAAGTAGAAGTAAGTACCTACCCATAATAACCAAATTCTTCGAATTAACCAAATAGTCAATACCAAAGGGCGTCCGAAGGAACTTTTCCAAGGGGGGCAAATCATAATTGGAATTATTTTTGTTTCTGGCACTTCAACAAACCTTCAATAAAAGAATAGAGCAAAACACCTAATACTTATATTAAATAACAAAAAAAGCCAAACAAAATATTTAAAAATGTTCAAATATAACAAAAAAAATACAACAAAAAACTTATAAGTTATTCAGATTTATTGGAGAAAAGAAATGTTAATTTTCTTGAATCTTTTGCAAATTCATGAATAATTTTTTCAATTAAATGTATTTTTTTTTCTTTTACAAATTTGCGATGAACACTCATCATACATAAACCGTCCAATCGGTGCTCAGTCATAGTCGAGCGAATCCAGGTTTTTACTCTTCTGAGAGTACTGAATGATCTTTCGACTGTACATGTAGTTGGAGGTGAACAAATTGCTATCGCAATTGCCTGACCAATTGCTGGATAGAACTTGCAATGTTCCAGTAATTCTAACATGGATGTATCTATAAGAAATGTTTTATTTTTCGGTTAAATTGGCGGTTTGTTACACTTTGGGTTTTGTTTTTGTCGTTTATTTTTGGATTGGGAATTTTAGATGTGTTGGTTGTATATCTATTTGTATATTGCTATTATGACTAGCTGTGTAAATTAAAATAAAGCTTTATTTATTCTATTCTAATATTTCTCCTTCATTTAGTGAATATTTTTCCTTTATTTAGTGAAGATTTTTGAATTCCACATTTCATTTTATGCAACAAGAGTTCGTTTTTTCAATTTTGTCAATTGAATTGTATCTCAATAAATATGTATATTATCCCAGTTAAATAAAATATCTCAAACCTACTTGGCCCTTCGGACGCCCTTGGTCAATACCTATTTAAATTTAATTTCATACGTTTTGGTTTCTGTGAAATAGTGGGAAGGAGGGGCGCCAGAATCCAGCATTGCCCCGGGTGAATTTTTCTAGGCACGGCCTGGATGTCTGCGTCCCAGCGTATATTATTAAAAATGTGTATAGCAAGGGGAAAGGCGATGGGTGCTTTCTGTTCACAACCACCATTTTAATAAGTCAAGTGGTTTAAATATTCCAACCCACAAAAAATAAGAAAACTCAGAACTAGAAAATATTTTCATCAAATTTTAAAATTTGATCTAATTTTATTTAAAATACCAGCAAATAACTTTTCCCAGAAAAAAGTTAAATATTTTTATAATAATAAATAAGTTTGGTTTATTATTATATGGATTACTTGAATCCCCGTAAGCAGTTACAAAAATGTTTTGGCTTTATATTATTGGTATGACGCGACTGCCTAAATCTTAATATTTTTTATAAACACAATGTTAAACAAATAATCCCAAATTTTTCTATCGGTTAAGTTATTCTTAAATTATAATAAAGGAATAAATATAATTTCACAAATTTAAATGAGATTATAACGGGGGAAAAGAGCAAGATAGACGTATTATTCTCTCTATCATAACAAGCCGACAAGATGTCAAATTCAAAAAAGGTTCATGGTTCCTCACAAGTTCCACAATAAATTCACTTGAAACTATACACGAATTTTTACTCTAGAATAATACGCTTTGACCTCTAATTGACATAATTTGTAACTATTAAGAATTTATCAAAGCTGTGACCGTGCATAATGCGGGCTTCAAGAAAAGCTGTTGGCTAGCAGCCATTCAAAAATTTAACTTTACGGTCCCCTGGTAGCACAAAAGGTCCGATGGGCGTTTGCTTTAGGTCCATAAATGGTCCGTACGTCCAGGGACTTAAAACGAACGTTTTACGGATGTGTTTACAACGTTTTAAGAATGTGCAAGAAAATACGTCCCGTAAACGTTTGTTTTAAGTTCCCAAAAGTTTCATCCATTAAACGAACGTTCAATAACAGTTCTTATGAAGTCGTTTTTAAAAGTTACATTTTTACCAGAATTGACCTGTAACCTATTATATTTTACAATATCATACAGCTTTAAAAATAAGCCCCAGAAAGAGTGAAAAAGGAAAAAAAAAACCTAAAAGTCAATTGTTTATGATAGCCTAAAGAAAGTTTTGTTATTTAAATAATAAACGTTTGATTCGATTCTAGTCCATGTTTTTGATTTTAAGACATCGATAAAACATTATTTGTACTTTTAACGAAACTATTTTCCACCTGATATAGGTAAATAGGAAATTATTAAAACGTTCGTCTAGCAAGCCCATAAAACGTTCTTTTAACGTTTAAGGAATGTATTTTCCACCTGGTATAGGTAAATATAGCGAGGAATCACTGTTCTGCTTAAACACATTCTTCAAGAAACACCCTCAACGAAAATGGACATGGTCGAGCCCCAACAGTATAACAAAAACAGAAATAAAAATAACGACAACCAGTTGAACAAGCAGGATTTTGTAGTGCATTCAGTACCATGGACCACTTACAAACGTTACGCACCATAATAAAAAAAACAACTTAATACAACATACCCATACATCTGGCATTTATAGACTTCCATAAAGCATTTGACTCAATTGAAACATGGTCCTTCCTTAACGCTATGAATAATGCCAGAATCGACTTAAGATACAATGCATCAGTTATAAAAGATATAATTATATAAAAACGCCACAATGCATGTTAAAATTAACGAAAGCTTAAAAACATCTAAAATAAACCTAAGTAGAGAAGTTCGACAAGGCGACACGATATCACCAAAACTGTTTACCCTGGCACTGGAAGAGATATTTAAGATAATGGATTGGAAACTAAAAGGCTTGAAAATCGACGGATCGTACCTGAGTAACTTTTACGCTTCGCGGATGATGTTGTTCTCATCTCTGAAGATCCAGATGAGTTAAAGGAAATGATGCAGCAACTAAACATAACATCGGAAAAAATAGGGCTAAAAATGAACATCAACAAAACCAAGATTATGTCACCCAATCACATCCAATTATCATTATCTAACATAAACATTGAAAACGTTGACGAATACGTATAGGACACCTCATTAAACTAGGAAAAGAGAATCAAAAGTCAGAAATAACGCGAAGAGTGAAACTATCCTGGGCTGCTTTTGGAAAACTAAAATACGTTCTAAAGGCCATATATCCAGTATTATATCAACTCGATTTCTCCTTTGGTATCTGTTTTGTACAGAGCTATTATTTCATTCCTTTGGAGGACTTAAAAAATATATATTTTTCATTAATTTACTTATTCAAAATTATAATACTTAGCTTTTGTATGGGGATCTGCTTGTTTATCAAACTTAAAACCATTACAAAAATTGCAAAATAAAGTTATTAAATGTAGTATACACAAATTACCACATTTAGAACCAACTGTTAAAGGAATATAGACCGAAGGAGTAATTGCACGTTTAAAAAATGTATAAATTAAGAATTTGTATTCTAATTCACTCTATTATTTTAAAACAAAAAAAAAATCAAACATATAACACTTCAGGAGAATAAAACATTACATGATCATAACACCAGACGTTGTATAAATTATCATACTATACCAGAAAAAGTAATTTCGGCAAAAAAAATCGCTTTTAATTAGTGATGCCGCGAGACGAGACGAGACGAAAATTGGCCCATTCTCGTCTCGTCTCGTGAGGCGAGAATTTTTTTTTATCTCGTCTCGACGAGAAACGCGTTTTTCTCGCTCGAGAGTGCCATTGTCTCGTCTCGTCTCGTCTCGTTTTTTCTCGTGAGTAGCGAATCATAAAAAATATTTTTTATACGAATCTTAAAGGGGGTAAACATTTAAAAGTATCTGGTCGTCTCGCAGAAGGGTCTAATATAAGTCGGTTTGTTAGTCATGAGACTTAGAAACTATTTTTCTTAGATCAACAAAATATTGCAAGCGGCCATAAGACATAATTCACGTAATGTAATAGGCTTGGCACCGAGGTATTTTCAGTCCAAAATATACGGGGTGGTAATAGATACAGAATAGAGAACGCTTTATAATAATAATAATTGATTCATAATGGAACTACCCTTCTTTTATTATTTATTTTTTGGCATAATTCGGGGCATAATTAACTGCAATAGTTTGGAAAATATTCGACTAAATAAAGGAATCAGCCCAGAATGTTATCCGGGGAAAAACCTTATTTTTTTTATTACATTAATAGAAAGTGCAAGAGAAAGAACTTAAAGAAGTATTTCCGAAAATGCTCTATTTGACATATCAAAATTTAAAAATTCACTTTATTTTTTGCTCCTTTTACCCAAAAAGTACAAAAATGTATTACGAACAAGCTTAATTTTACGCAATTAGGAAAAATATTCTAAGTAACATATGCGAAAAGTTCCGTTTCCACACTCACTTAGTGGCATGCCCGGACTTGCTTCGAGCCGTTCGTGCAACTGCCACCTCGTGCGGAAAAGTATCATTTACCGCACTTAATAATTATTTTCAATATTTTTGTCTGAGACCTGTGTAATAAAATGAGGCAAAATAAGGCATACACTTGAATCATTCGTACTGAATGTCACTTTACCTATTATATTAGACTTTTTATTTTTAATTTATTTACTAATGTCATAATTGAGACTATTAACTTAATGCTATTGTTTCAATAACACTAGTTTCATGGCCCTCCGTTGTCTTTATCTGTGATTTCCTAATAAAGTTTCGGTTGATATACAGGGTGTTATGAAAGTAATGTCAAATATTAAAACTGGTTAGAGAGATATGAAATGAAATTAACACTTTTATTAATGATTTTTGTGTGAGAAGTTTATGGCGAATTTCGAATTTTTGATACAAAATTGTTAAATTTAGTCAAAATCTATCGTCTTTCGCCTTGTGAATGAAATTTGACTGGGGTCCTTTTCGATATTGTGTTTTCAATCGAAAATGCTTTCTTTCAGATTTGGTTAATTATTTAAAAATGTCAACTACTAACCGTAGACAGAAAAAAGAGGCTAGACAATTTGATTCTGTTCTCTTGAATATCTGTTTTAAGGTAAATGCCTTCACAATACGATAGAGTGATGGCCATTTGCACCAACATCACGCTTAAGGGAGAATTAGTTAAGAAATGATTAATTTTTAAGGAATTATTAGTCTGGGAAGCCTTGCACCAACGTCATTGGCCACCCAATTAGTAAAGTACTGATTAATACATAAGCGCCATCTGCAGTCTTGATCAAAATCGTTTTGAGATTTGGCAACTTTGCGTAAGTTAAATATTTTGTAGTTCTTTCAATTTTTTACGTTAAAATACGGATTTTACGGATAGGGAGACGGTTGCCCTGCTATCCCTTATATCACAAAAAAAATATTATTTTATTTTAGTAATCAATAGAAACTCATAAAAAAAAGGATGTCTCCATTACGTAAGTTACACAAGTTTATCTTTTTGTTAAATTGTAACCTTAAAATAATTTTTTTTACTTTTCAGATATAAAAAATGGAAAAGAACTTTTATAATTTTTCTATATTTAAATTCTTCCCCCCTCAAATTTAAGTTAATTTACTATTATGTGACTGTTCAATGTTCATCTACTCCTCAATTTTTTAAAAAATTTTACGACTTCCACTATTCCAGTTTCAACTATTCTTCTTCTCACACTTACATCACTGGTTCACCAAAATGTGACTTTTCAATTACTCATCATCAGATTATAAAAGTCTTTACAACATTAACCACTCCGTTTTTTACAATTTTTCTTTTCTCCTCACACTGATGGTGCGATGTCACTAATTTGACACTTAGCTTACTGCTATGTTAGCTTAATATCTTGGTTTTTGCCATTTCTTCACGAATGACCTCTTGCTAGGTAAACCATTACGGTGGACGGTTTTCTAATTACTTTATTTGTCCTTTCCATCATCTTTTAGCTCCATTTGGACTGTTTGCACCTGTTATTTCTCATTTTCCTTATTCTCTTCTCCTGATGATGACTGTTTATACAGTAGAAACATGTAGAGAATTTACCCTTAATTAAATTTATCTTAATATACCAGGGGAGGAAGACTTAAAGTGTCTTATTTCTTTCCCTTTTAAAAACACATAACCTCTTTATCGCTCTAAGGAAGGCTTTAAGTGATCGATTTTCTGAACTTAAAAATAAGGACTTAAGTAGCCGTTTAAGATCTCCTTATCGTTGGTGCAAAACTTGTTTGTGGTTTAAGGAATAATTAGGGTTAGGTCCGGCCTTAAATACGTTGGTACAAATGGCCATGAGAACGTTAAACACATTATTTTTCTGTCTATACAGGGTGTTAATTAATGTCATGCAGATATTTCGGGGGGTGATAGTAGGTACTCGTCAAAATAAGAAAAAAATGCAATTATATGCATAGTTTAAAACGCGTTATTTTCGTTATACAGGGTGGCAAAGTTTCAATTTTTTTTCTCGTATTTTGCGTTTTCTCTCTTATATTTTGCGGTAATTGTTTAAAATTTGGAACATCAACCCTTTTTTAAAGTCTTGACAATAAAGTTTCAAAATTGTCGGTCGCAGTATACAGGGTGTTACATTTTCTTGAATCGGCTACAATTTTATCTTTCAGAACTATTTTTTTTGGCTACCTGTATGAATTCCGGTATGAAATTTGAATTCTCTGTTCCTTTGTTTAGCGTTCTGGTCTCTTGCACTATTCTCGTATTTGTGACCGTTTTCGATTTATTTGCAAAAATAGCCATCCATGGAAATAAAGTGTATTCGAAATAACGCAATAATAAACGGCTAAACGGACAATATTATCGTCAATTTCTTAAAAAGGAACTCCCAGGGCTGCTAGAAGAGGTACCAATTCTTGTCAAAAACCAAATGTGGTTCATACACGATGCTGCACCACCGCACTTCAGACTTTAGCATAGCATAGAGGTGAGAAACTTTCTCAATCAAATTTTTAACAACCGTTGGATAGGTCGAGGGGGACCTTAGCCATGGCCCCCTAGATCCCCAGACCGGAATAGCCTGGATTTCTTTTTCTGGGGACACCTGAAAGCATTAGTGTATCAGACCCCATTCGAGACAAAAGAGGATTTAAGAAACAGAATAATACCTTTATGCGACATCATTCGCAATACTCCTGGAATATTTGGCAGAGTCCGTCAGTCCATGAGGCGAAGACTTGATTCGTGCATTTTAGCAAGAGGCGAACATTTTCAACAGTTTTTATAATTTTGTTTTATTTTTATTTGATTAACTAATAAATTGTTTTGTTACACGGCTTTTTACTCTGCGTTATTTCGCCTACACTTAATTCCATCGATGGCTATTTTTGCAAATAAATCGAAAACGGTCACAGATACGAGAATAGTGCAAGATACCAGAACGCTAAACAAGGGAACAGAGAATTCAAATTTCATACCGGAATTCATACAGGTAGCCAAAAAAAATAGTTCTGAAAGATAAAAATGTGGCCGATTCAAGAAAATGTAACACCCTGTATACTGCGACCGACAATTTTGAAACTTTATTGTAAAGACTTTAAAAAAGGGTTGATGTTCCAAATTTTAAACAATTACCGCAAAATATAAGAGAGAAAACGCAAAATACGAGAAAAAAAATTGAAACTTTGCCACCCTGTATAACGAAAATAACGCGTTTTAGACCATGCATATATTTGCATTTTTTTCTTATTTTGACGAGTACTATCACCCCCTGAAATATCTGCATGACATTAATTATTAACACCCTGTATATTAGGAGATACCTAAAATTCAGTGTTCTAACAAACGAGAAAATTCGAGAAAAAACGAGAAATTTCTCGACGAGAAACGGTCTTCTCTCGTCTCGTCTCGTGACTTCTCTCGAGAAAAAAATTTCACTCTCGTCTCGTCGAGACGAGACGAGACACGAGAATTTCTCGTCTCGGCGGCATCACTACTTTTAATGACGGAATAATAAAATATAACAATGTTCCAAAAAATATCAGAAAAATTAAAAAATTGGCAACCTTTAAAAAACAATTAAAGAGATATTTACTAAATTAAATTATTTATACTATTTTTTTTAATTGATTTTATTAATGAATTAAATTGGATTAACATCTATTTTCTTTATTGTTATTTTTTTAATGGTTATTATTTTCTATATTATGTTGCCACTTTCCATGTTATGAACTCTAAAAGTTAGTTTGGAATAAAGGCATTTTGATAGATACCTACTTTATATTTTTATGTTTTGTTTTTTTAATTTTTAGCTGTTCTTAACCAAGCAATGTTCATTACAAGAAATTTAAACTGACTGCCACCTGAAGACGATTGGAGATACATACCAGTTGAAACGGTGTGATTTAAAATAGATAAAGACAATTCAAGTTCAAAATTATTCAATATTCAATAAAATTATTCAATATCATTCAAGAAACATCTTTGTCTCCAACCTTTAAACAGACATTATATCGAGGGATAAACCGCGGAGGAATTTTGGTGTACAAATCTTGGAAATTAGTGCCATTACTAAAGAAATTAGTATAGGCATTACAGGAATTAGTCGAGGCATTGGAGGAATATGTAGAGGCATTAGTCGAGGCATTGGAGGAATTAGTCGAGGCATTAGAGAAATTAATCACGGTGTTATAGAGGTATTTCTTTGAAAATAAAACTTTATTTTGGCATTAAATTTACTTTATTGTGTTGAATAATGCCTTGTTCGTTATACTTTAAATTTCTTTTCTAAAGTCATTTTCGATGTAATTTTTTTATTATTAAGCTGAATAGTTTTGGGGAAAGCTTCGCCCAAGTTTTTTGGTTTGCTATATCCATTTTGCGGAAGATCTACCGTTTTGATGTATGAACTCAGGCACGTATGCAGGATTTGGTTTCGGGGGGGGGGGGGGGGGGTCCAGATTGAAAGTAATAAAAGCGGGATGTAGGCATCGAGGATTCTTTGCGCTGCGCAGGCGAAAAATTTTTGGGTGCCACACCCTTTTTTGTTAACGAATCTTGCTGCGAACAAACCATTTTAGGGAATAGCGGGATTTTTAGCGGCATTTATATGATTATAAATTCGTTTCGGGGGGGGGTCCGAACCCCCTGGACCCCCCCCCCCTAAATACGTGCCTGTATGAACTTCCGTTCCTTTCATATATCGCTGAGGTAGCAATTACTAATTTCTACCGCTAAACATTAAACTTAATTTAATTATTTTCGTTTTAAAAATAATTATGTTAATAAACATTAAATGTTTTCTTTTAAATTAATTCCTAATTTAAAATACAACAAAATGCATGGCGATAATGGAGCGACATTATATTGCCGGCAGGCAAAATTTATACATTATTGACTACTGGTTGAAGTGTAAAGGAGCAGACCGCGGCTTTGCTGGCTGCTTTGCTCGGCGAACGAAATGGCGTACGCGAGACTGCAGTAATGTTCACCAGTTCAACTGAAAACTACGTTATTATGAAGACAATATATTTTATGTGCAGTGGCGGCCGCATAACCATTAAAAAATAAAATGGCTTTTTTCTAAACATATTTTTATAAATTTATGAATTTACTTATTTATAGTTCATCGTATTTACATTTAAGTAGGTATTTAATTAGACACTCGGTTATTGGTTCTTGTTCAAATATTAATTAAGTTGTCAAATAAATTTCCATTTTTTAAATTTACAGACTTTAAGACTTTATTATTTATTTAAAGTGAAATTTACCATTGGCATTAGAGGAATTATAGTGGGCATTTGTAAAGAAACTAGGGGTATTAGTTAATTCAAATAAGGAATTGGAGGCATTAGTACGCATTAGTGTACAAGAATATTGACCGCGCTTTACCCTCCTCGCATTATATTTTCGATATGTAGGGTTAAAATAAATCTACTGACTTGCGGATCTCACAGACATTCTTTTTATTTATTCATCTTTTTGCTTAAGCTAAAAAGGTAAATCGTTGCATTTAAAATTTCTAATAAAAAAAAACAATATTGTGAATATTTTTCCTACTAATATTTGTCCCCTCGAGGGGAAGATGATTATCTTACCCCCTTCGACAAAGAAGGAGAGCAAAAGCTTGAAATCCACATTTTTTTTAGATAGACCTTTACTCTGTCAGGATTTTTTGTCCCGCCTTTAAGAGGATCAAAAATAATTTTACGGTATGAGAGAAACCCCGGTACTTTCCAACTAAAACCCCCTGATTCAACCCCATGCCGAAACATTTTACATACACTTTATAAACCAATTGTATTTATACTTGTGTAGCGAGCAGCGCTAAGAATTAAGAAATAGAAATAAAAAAATTTAAAAAAAAATTAAAAATTTAAAAAAAATTTTAAGGCCTCTAATAACTTTTATTCATTTTATTATTTATTATTATTAAAAATTTAAAATAAAGTTAGATTTTCTAAAATAAAAAGAGAAAGCTTCAAGAAAATAAATTAAAATTATTTTGAAAATTTAAATAAATCGCGTTAATTTTTAATCACTTTCAAAGAAGCAGAATATTCAAATTAAAATAAGTTTATATCTTTCAATGATAACAAAATTTCTGTAAGTACCTTATTTCGGAATCAAAATCAAAATTTTTCAAAAATATTTTCAAAACACGTGCTCACCTATACACCGAAAGCTTAAAACTAAACTTCAAAAATTATCATTCTCTTAGTTTGATCGGTGAATAGGAACGCGTCATGATGTCACCCAAAATTTTGGTATAGAGAAGTTCTATAATATTCTATAACCTCGCTTGAGAGGAGACAATTCTCACGTAGGCCGTGTGAACCTTATGTACGTAATACTATTTTTGTTATTAGGAAAAATACTTTCAAGGCAAGAAATCTTCCGGTAGCTTATTAACCTTTTTATATTCTTTATTGTTTGCATATGGAAAACGCTGAAAGATTTTAGCAAACAACGCATACCTATAGTCATTTGACCATATTCGTCACGTAAGCGACCATAAAAAATATCTGGACTGCGTGAATTTAAAAGTTTAATCTCAATAATACCGTCAAGAAGTTAGTCTCAATGATACCGCCGAGTTTTAATAGTCTTACTTAGACTATTGAGTTTTTCGGATCTCTCGGAGACAGTTAGTTTATCCAACTTTTAAGTTTTTTTTTAAAAGTTATTAAAAAGACTGATTCGTCGAGTTTTATGAGTCTAACGAATATCTACGCCACGGTACCGTGAACAAAAATACTGACATTCGCCAATTCTTCTGAAAGATTAAAAGTTGCTAAAAAATGAGTGTTTCGATTAAAAATTTAAAATATTACAATTTGTACTTGACATAAACATGATGGGTGGCTTGTTATAAGATAAAAATTCATTGTACTAAATTAAACATTAGGTGAATATGCCATTAAAAGGATAACGGTGTGTTTTACTAGGAGAAATAGTAGCTTGCTAAAGAAATTACAAGATAAAGAAGTTCTAGGCCAACTTGATTTGCGGTGTTTTGTCCTAACAAATTTTGGGGGTTGTTTGAAATATATTGGGGAGAATTGGGCAAGGCTGACTGAAAGATTTTCATTGGTGGGGCGGGAGCCTTACTGTACTTACGCCATGGATACAGGTCATACTGAGCTACGCTCACGAGTACTATGTTTCCGATTTACGCGAGAGAGCGCGATTCAGTTTTAAATATACATACTTGCTACAAAAAATGAAAATATAAACTGTGGACTGTAGGTGATAGGACAGGTAGGGTCATGGCACTGGTGGCTCTTTCACGCGGGCTGCCACTGGTTACAATAACCTTATTTTATTGCTGCCCCTAACAGAACTTGTTAAAATTGCTTTTCCCTGGGCATAAGACCCCCTTTTCAGGCATATGTTCCGTTTACTTGTTTCTATTAGGTAAGATATGCCTACTGTATTTTTAAAAGGACATTTTATAACGGATTTTTTAAATAGCTTTATAGACTTATAAAGCTTCTCAACAAAAGATAGCAGTACTAACATTATTTAAGAACACTCCAAATCACATGTCTTAGGATCCTACTTGGTGCTATAACGGTTTTTCAAGTGAATTAGAATATTTTAAAGTTTGTGATTTTTAGAAAATGACGCAGCCTCAGCCTATTGATTTGAAGCTAGTGGGGTAAGCAGTGCTAACTTGCAGATTTATTTTTTTACATGTTTGTTAGGTCAAATAATGGTTATACCTTTGGTTTTTTATGAAAAACTGAGGTTATGATAAAAAAAACATATGTATTTAGTCCAATAATTTTTAGTGTCCTTTTAAAAGAACAGTAGGCATTAGAGTGTATTTTTCTTATTTTTAGATGTTTGTAGTTAAATGAACTTTTACGAAGTCTGGAAGAAGATGACTACTTATTACCTTCTGAAATAAAATATTGCCATGTTGATGCCTCCTATAAATTCAGCCGAAGATTTGACAGATGAAGATTCCTGAGACGAGGATTTTGTAAATATAAACAACTTGACCGGTTCTCAGCTCTTGGCTACAGCAGAAATTTTGATCAAATGTACAGGCCTTAGTGAAGATGAAAATTTGGCTATCGCAACTGCCGCTGGAACTAATTTGAATGCTTCCAGTGGAGAAAATTGGGATGAAGAAGATGACATCCCTTTAATTATTTTTCAAGCAGTAAAGAAAAGCTACAAAGGGTCTCAAACAGATGTATCCGTACCAGATATCCAGTGGCCAGCTATATATAAAGGAAAAAGTGGTATTTTCCTATTATTACATATTGTCTTGACGCTGCTGAACAAAACGCCTGGCAGCTTTATAAATACCAAGGAGACAAAATGCATCACTTGAATTTTCGAAGGACAATAGTGGAGACGTTGCTGGAAAAATATAAAAATAGTGGGAAAAAACGAGGCAGGCCTAATTCGTTCCAACATTTAGAATCCCGATTAGATAACAGAGACCACTACATTGTATCCCAACCAAAACAAACATGTTGTAGAGTTTGCCATAAAAAAAGGTCAAAGAAAATGTACAAAATGTGATGTGGCTTTAGATGATGAGTGTTTTGTAACATATCACAATAAATTAGAATAGGTCCTATGCTAACTGTATATCTTTTTTCTGTAACTAGGGGTTACGTATTTTTTTATATTATCACTATAACTCAGTTTTTTTACGTTTAGTAATAAAATGTTTTAAAATGATATTATTTATTTTAGTGGTAATGGTTATAGGTTCTTAAGATATTCGTAGAATTGTTTGCATTTCAACAAATTACTTAAAATCACCAGTGATTACCGTAAAACGTAAATTCATCAATGCCCATGCCGAATAATTTAAATAATAAATTTGTAAACAGCTTATTTTTAATTTCTTTAATATGTACACTGTAAACTCTTAAACTTAAATCTATAAGGTAAACTGGTAGTGCGAATTTGATCGAGATCTCCCACACTCCGAATGTTCCAAAACATTCCCACAACAAGACCAATGTCGTCGACCAGGATGTCCGTCATGTCCATGTCCACATCCCTTGTAGCCTCCTGGCATTTTTCCTTCACATCCACAAGATGCATCTTTGTTGCCACCGCTGGAGCAAAAACTACAACAGTGATACGTTCCATGGTGCGGTTTGAGACTTCGGACAGCTATTGGAAATGGACTGCCCTAAAATATATCATCAAACAGTCAATTATTCTTTTATATAATATGTTTGATAAGCCTATTTATCATTCGATGCTCGCCATTGGGATTTCGGAAACTATACAGTATACAGCCAACGTTAAATTGGGATAAAGTTGGATAACTCGGAGCTAAGTTAATGCTGGTGAGAAATCAAGAAAATTAGCTTTATTCGAAATTTGACTTTGGCATTAAGTTCTGCTTCGTTCGAGATGAAATAAGCAAAAAAATAGTAGTCACGCTATTCGCAGTAATCTGTCAAATTTTAATTTTTTCCAAAAAATAATTCAAAAGTGGGGTTATTTCTGAAAATATCGAAAAAGTTATTAAATAAACTTTTTCTAAATGCAGTTTCTATCCCACATGCAAAATTTCAGCTGTATAAGATAATTTTGATTTTTTACCCACCACTAATATTTATTTTCCACTTAATGAACACTTTACTGATGACACGTACTGTGTCCTTTTTTGACTTAATATTATTTCAGACACAAACTACCTTTTCAAAAATACTTATTTTATGAAGTAATCTTATACAGGGTCAAAAACAAATAAACTTTGCATCACATGCGACCAAATTTTAATAGCCCAATTTTGATTTTGTAGAAAAACACATTTAATATGGCGGTACTTTAAATAAAATGTATCTGAAATAAAGCATTGTCAAAACTAAGACGTTTATGGTAGGTTGCATTGAGTCTTACTTTGGAAAAGTGGTGCAATTTACGAAATATGGGTAAAAAATCAAAATTATCTTATGCAGCTGAAATTTTGCATGTGAGCTAGAAACTGCATTTAAAAAAACTTTTTCTAATAACTTTTTTCGATACTTTCAGAAATAACCCCACTTTTAAATTATTTTTTGGAAAAAATTTAAATTTGACAGATAATGCGAATCACGTGACTACTATTTTTTTACTTAATTTTCATCTCCATCGAACCAGAACTTAATGCCAAAGACAAATTTTAAATAAAGCTATTAATAAATCCCATAGGATGCGGACTTTACTGGTCACACTGTAAAACCTTATGACATCTTAAAATTAAGAATCTGGAAAGTACCTACCTGCTTTAGTACTTTTCGAAAATCATCATTGATGGAAAACAGGATAATAAAATTATTTATTTTATTTTATATCATTGTTTAGACTTATAATGCAAAATTAGCATATATTGCGTTATTTAATAGGGAACTTGACAAAAATTTTAAATGGGGAAAAAATTCTATAAATCATAAGTACATATTGTCATTAAACATATGGCAGCAAAAAAAACAACATATTTCGTCCCAAAAGACCGCTAGAAAGATTTAAAAATGCCCCAAAATTCAAATTATTCCAAGCGGGTAAAAACGCGCTGCTAGTAGTCGTGACGTCAAGGGGTATAATTTGTCAGATTTGTGTGTGACATCCACGAAATAGGTTTTCAATAAATTTGATGATTTGTCAGATTTGACATCCACGCGTCAAACGACACGACCTTAAAACAACAATACAATAACAATAACACACGACACGACAATCCAAATGCAAATTGGGTCATACCCCCTGACGTCATCGGGCTTCGCGCGCTTTAGAGATCGTTTGAAATGCTTTCGAAACGCGCGAAACTTTAAAGAATTTTTACCAAGTTATTTTTGATTTTTAAGGAGTAATAATTGGGGAATACTTTTTTCAGGCCTAACTAAATCATATTATTGAAAAAACAAAAATGGAAAGTTCCCTATTAGAATTCGGTAACATAAATATTAGCCGTGGTCAGGTTTAGTTAAACAACAACAAATTAATAATAAATTCAAGGATATTTCTGGTATTATTTTTACTATTATCTATTAGTAGTAGGTACTTCACAAAACAGTATCTAATAATTTATTCAGTTTTACAATTTTATAAATGTCTGGTTTTATTTTAAGTTGCATGTAAAATAAATCCATTTTTTGGACTACGCAGTCACTAAATTGAAATTTACTTCAGTTTAAAAGATCATGGTGATGTTATAGGTATATCATAGAAATATAAATTATAAAAACAAACAAAAGTTACAAGTTTACAAAATAATTGTATAAGATTTTCGACTAGCCTTCAAACATTCGACCATGTTACTCCAACCTATTAATATTATAAAACTTGGATTTATATGTGAAATTCATTTAAATTGTTTACTTCATAAAATAATTTCTTATAAAAAAACCAAATTAGTTATATGAAAAAATTCAATTCAGAATTACCCATAACATGAAGACTAGAAACGAAAATAATTTGGAAATAACAATACAACATTAAGAAAAATATAACATATTTTAAATATAATAGTTCAATAATATATTATAACAATGTAGAATCTGATATAAAAAAATTAAACTATTCGGCTATTAAAAGTTATTTTAAAAAACATTATGTTAGGGTCGGATTGGACGACTGATTAATTGTTTATCAAAATCCTACCTTTTACAGTTATTTTTCGGTGTTATATTTAATAATTTTTATATTTTGGCACAAATAAATATCCTTATTATTATTATTATCCTTCTACTGTATTTCTCAGGTAATAACGGACTTTCAGGTTCAGGTTTAACTTTTATTTTCGAAATAAACAATAATTTACTATATTACTGGGTGTTCTTCAAAAGACGTTCACCCCTATAACTTTTTTATATTTATAGATATTAAAAGGAAATTTTGAGATTATGCATAAGAGATGAGTCTGCTTTTATTGGCATAATTTTCAATTTGTTAGCAGTTCCGGTTTGACCGGGAGTGACCTTGACTTTGATATTTTAAATGGGACATCTTGTATATTTTTACTTATTTGGGTTCAGCATAACATTATGAGTCAAATTGTTGGGAAAAAAAATGCTCGTTTTAAATATCCTAGTGAACTACTTGTAATTTTTTGACGTGTTATAACATTTTTATGTTTATTTTTTATTTTAAATCTAGAGTGATACAAATTAATCAAATCTGTTAATTTATAGTCAAGTAGTATATGAAAATTAAAATTATGTCATAATAATTGACTATCTAAGTTTCACAAGCGTTTAAAAAATGAAATTTTGTTTTCTTGACGTTTCCTCCATTTTTCCAAATGGAACGATGGTGGTTCACTAGGATATTTAAAACGAGCATTTTTTTTCCAACACTTTGATACCATACACTCCTATGCTTTTTAAAAATTGACACTGAAAAAATTACATTAAATCCCAATCGCAAATTTAAAAGCGCTATGCATTATTGCCGCCCTCTTTTATCTGAAGAAATATAAAGGCGGCTTTGAAAAACAATGGAATGGTTTTGAAAAGCAATATGGCTTTAATTTAAAGTTGCAATGTCATTAGTTTATAAAACAAACAATAGATACAATCTTACGCATTCAGAAGAATTTTTCTGGTCACTCCAAAAATTAGGAGCATTTCAATTTGTTCATTTCTAGTAAAACTAACCATTTTATCTGATTTACAATGTAAGTTTAATAAACGAATGACATTACAATTTTAATTTAAAACCATATTATTATATTGGTTTTTAAAACCATTCCATTGTTTTTCGCAGCCGCCTTTATATTTCTTTTGAAAAGACAAAGGCAATAATGCATAACGCTTTTAAATTTGCGATTGGGACTTAAGGCAAATTTTTTCGTGTCAATTTCAAAATAGCATAGGAGTGTATGGTATCAAATTGTTGGGAAAAAAAATGCTCGTTTTAAATATCCTAGTGAACTACCATCGGAGTAAACGTCAAGAAAACAAAATTTAATTTTTTAAACGCTTGTGAAACTTAGATAGTCAATTATTATGACCTAATTTTAATTTTCATATACTACTTGACTATAAATTAACAGATTTGATTAATTTGTAGCACTCTAGATTGAAAATAAAAAATAAACAAAAAAATGTTATAACACGTTAAAAAATTAGTGACTGTTTGACCGGAAGTTGACACTATTGAAAAGATAATAAAAATCGAAGATAGGGACATGTAAGCCGTTTTGCTCTAAGACGTACAGTTAGAAAGCTAGACGCTGTCAAAGTTCAAAAATGTAATTTTTCAAGAGTAAATATCTCGGAAACTGTTAAGTATAGACTAATAATGCTTTTATTAAAAAATGTTCAGAATTTTATGCAGAATCCAAAAAAATATTATAAAATAGGGGTATCCATTTAAGATTTAGATCTTACCCCCCTCCCTCCTAGGGGCTTGAAGTAACAAGATTGACAATATACGCAAAAGATGTCCCCCTCGAAATAAAAATCGACGGGTCCGAGCGATTTTCCACATTTTCATTTTAAAGCAGGAAAATCGAGGTGGGAAGTTTTCAAATGAACACCCTGTATATGGCTCGTTCTACAGATTGGGGAAAATTTGTGAAACTGGCTAACTTGTGCGTTAGCCAAATGCAAGTTTCATTAAAATTAGTTAATTTAAAAAAATTATACCTAGATCTAATGTACTAAGGGCACTACTTTTTAAAATAATTAATTTTATGTTTATCCATATTTCTATGGGTTTTGTGGCAAAAAATCCTATCCGAGGCTGTAACTAACTTTCTTTTTTACCAGTTTATTTGTACATACAGATCCAGAATCCATAGTAAATCAATTTATTTCCATGGACACAAACACTTAAAAAGTTGATATTTATTTATAGTACGGCTGTGAATTACAAAATATAAAAGTAAATGACAAATATATCCTTAAATTCTATAACCGCACTTTAGCGTCCACTCCAAAGAGTCAATAATTTCCCCATTTTTGTCTTTGTGTCTGAAAGCAATCATTCCATCAGTTAATTTACAGATAGCAATAAGGAATATGTGCATTTCCATTCGGTGTTCTCAGAAGAAAATGTGTGTCTCTAAAGGAAAACGTGGGCTTTTATTGTATCAACACCTAGTTCTTCTTTAAATTATAAATTTTTTTTATTACATTTTAAACCCTCCCAGGTAAATCTTTGCGTGTCTTTTTATTATATTATTTCCTTCATTAATAAATCTGACAAAAAACTCCGAGCCAATCAACTCCTAGTCCCAATGATAGCGTTTGATAAAGAGCGTCGAAGTTTATGCTAAAAATTTCTTAAAGCACTATAATGCTTAAAAAACGAATAAATTTGTAATTTTTTTGTTAGTTAAAACAACGAGAAAGTGAGTTGCAAAGTTTACGCAGAATAAAAATAAAGAGTGATCCTGCTGCACATGAGCTAATTAAAGCGAGAGAAAGAGAATGATTAGCAAAACAGTGAGAACGTTTTTGGGATGCGATACATCAAGTCGTCAATACCCTGGAAAAAATAATACAATTCCTAGACGTAGTTTTAAAAAACAAAAACGAACTCTAACAAGTCTTTAAAAATTTTACATAAAGTATAATAATTAGAAAAAATAATTCTTTTATCAGCTACTTCCTTACAAGTTTCAGCCATTTTGGATAGTTCTTGTCAATAAATTGAGAGTAAAACTAAAATGATGCTAACTAGCATATCATGACAAATATCAATATTTACCTGTAAAGTAATAATTATTATCAACTCCGGAGCAAAGAAATATTTAATAAAAACTATAATTTTATTAATTAAATTTAGCCAAAATTATAGACAATGAATCATCTAACAAATTTTATGTAGAAGTTTAGGTAATTATATTACCTAAAGGAAAAATCAAAGGTAAATAATATCAACTAACTAGATCAATCCTCAACACTGAAGTAAGGAGTTTTTTTTTAATTTAAAGAAAATCGGGCAATGACGCATACTATCGATCTCTGCTGAGTATTATGTTAGAATAACTAAGATGTGACTAACCATATTCAAGAATATAAATATTTTTTAGTGGATTTTTATTTTAAATAAGTTAACATCGAAATTGTCCTCAATCTGTAAAAAGAACCATACGATACTCTACTTGTGTAACAAATGTTATTTTTTCAAAATATATGGCACATTGTTATTAGTAAAGAAGTAGTGTTCTCCAATGTAAAGTTTTTGTTTCTGAAATTTATTTATTGCAGTTATCAAAATACGTTTTATATCGTTTTGTGAAAGTCCAAGGAAATAAATTACTTATTTCCACTGACCTGAATATGTTCGCCTTTTACTTTAATTATAAATGCCAGTTTTCCAGCTACATCTGGAACAAACGATATACCATATGTACCATCCTTTTTATCAACTACTTTCACAACAAGCGATCTGGAAACGCCTGCATCTCTGTGCCTAATTTCTGCCGTTACGTCCTCTCCGCCCCTTTCCAGGGGATGATCTTTACTATCCCTGGTCTCCAGAGCTACTGCGACTTTTTTTCCCACCCTTAAATTCTGCAAATCTAAAAAACAATATGTTATTGCCATGCGGCCTTCTGGCAAGCGAGAGTAGGAGCCATTATTTAAAAAGTCAAATTGGCTTGCGAAATGAATACTGAATATTTTTAACTTTAACTTTTTAACTTAACGATTCCATGAATAAAATACCACACTTGCACTGATTTTCATCAAATCAGAAAGTATCTATCTACCCATAGATGGGTAACTGTAATGTCAGGACTTTTTTAAAAAGAAGCTCCATCAACAGTCCGCAATAATAACTATTATATTATATTCTTCTTTCAAATAAAGTTAATATCAGTAGCAGGTCCTCATTCTATTGATATTTTTATTTTTTCATTATCTCAACTCGTTTAAAAGTTAACACTTCTAAAACTATATTAAGTCATAATACAAAAAAAGGCTTAATAGGTTAAGTCACGTTAATATAGTCTGGCTTTGCAAGTTGGCAACGATGCGATGTTAAGTGACGGAACAGATTATTTTCAGTATTCTATGTATTTTTGGTTCAAATTGACTTACCATTTTTTTGGGCTATGGAATTAAGAAACAAAATGACTTTAATACCAACTCATTGGAACAAAAACAAAAAAAAACTTTAACAAGCTCTCCTAAAAAATCAAAATTTTTGACTTAATATACTTTGCTTCCGATACAGATATACTGGGTGTCCACGGCAGGTGGCTCGCCCCTCTAACTTTTTTGTTTTTCAAGATAATGAAATAAAATTCGGGGGATTTGTATACGACATAAAACTGCATTTTTTCCAAGGTGACTCAACATTATGGAACTTCCGGTTTAACCGGAAGTGACGTAAACTTTCGATTTTTAAATAGGACACCTGGTATATTTTTACTTTTTTTGACTCCATATAACATTCTAAATACAACGATGTGTCACTTGTCACATTTTGTCACCAAGATATTTTTTTTTTCCAAATTTATTGTTTTATCTAGAGGGCTATGAATACCTTAAAATCACTTATTTCAGTTCTTTAATCTTGGGAAAAATACAATTTTACTATTTTTGGTCCAATGCTATGTGCTATGTAAAATTTGATCTTTAAAGTTGTATAACTCATTTTTTTTAAATATCAACATGGTGGCTCGTCGGGTTAAGAAAAAAGAGGATTTTATTACGATTATTTTGATACCATACACTATTAGGTTTTAGAAAAGCTGCCAATAAAAAACTTTAAAAAGTTAACTTAGAACTTTCCTAAAATGAAGCATCTTTTGATAGTAAATTTAGATTTAAATGCAGCAAGTAGCCTGTGACCAGCAAAACTGATAAAACAAAATCATGCATGGTGGTCAAGAAGAATTTTATTATATAGAACAATGGAGTGCAACATTCGTCTTTCATCCATTCTTAGCCATTTAATCTCTCTAAGTTTAACAGACACACCTCTCTATCTGCCTCTTATGCCTCCAATCAAACGAACACAACAGTTTTGAATGAGTTGAATTCGGTATGCGTCAGCAGCCAGTAGACAAGGCCCATAGACAGGATCGGCAAAGTTAAAATGTGACAAAACAATGGAGTCGCAAAGCTTTTTTCTAAGATTTTCATTTAGGATACCTTTTTGGCCATAAATTAGTTTAAGGTTGGCAAATGCCCTCCTGATGCACATGTTAACATGTTCGGTGTATCTTAGATCTGTATCCATCATAAGTCCCAAATTCTTTGCTTTGTTAACAAGTTCTAGGGTTACATCATTAACCTTAATAGAAACATTACCGGAATAAAGATTTCGTGCTTGTGGTCTTCCAAACAGAAGAACCTAGGACTTACCAGGGTTGACACTAAGACGATGAGCCCTGGAGGCTTTTAAAATAGCATTCAAATCGGAGTTAATCATGTCGTTACTATTTATAATTTCACTGGGTTTGAAAGATAGGTAGATTTGGGTATCGTCGGCATAGTAGTGGACTTTACAGTGTCTTACGAACTTTATCAACTGCGACGTGTACAGAGAAAAAAGCAGCGGTCCCAAAATTGATCCCTGCGGTACACCGTGTTTTAATCCTCTTGAATTTGATAATTTTCCATTTACCTTTACCCTTTGACTTCTATTACTTAAATATTCCTTAAGAATAGCACACGAATTCTCACGGAAGCCGAGATATCCCAAAATGAGCAGTAAAAGTGCCTGATTAAGTTTGTCGAAAGCTTTCGAGTAATCCAAAAGGACCAATATTGTAAGTTGACCGCGCTCCGTTGCCTCTAAGATGTCATCTGTAACCTTTAGCAAAGCCGTACTACAACTAAAATTCTTCCGAAATTTTTTATTAATTTCTAAAAAGACACGTTTTACTGCAACGGTGCAGTACGGACACTCCTGGAAGAGTTTTTTTAAGGCAAAAGAAACTGAAAAGCAACGCAAAATTCCCATCAGCGGTCCACAATTACACAGTAACATTTTTGTGTCTTACTGTAGCCCACCCTCCCTTAAGAGGATGACTTACTTTAGAAATATTTATTACTGCGTCAAATTATTTCCACAATAAACTAATATATCTTTAAATATATTGGGATAACTTGAACTATTTATGGATCAAGAATGGGATGTGTGTATGCTATCATTTTTTTACCCTTGGACTTATTTGTTTATCGGTTGTAGCCGTAGTTGTATGGTTTTAGCTACAACTGTTGGACTATAGAAAATTAAATGAGATAACAAAAAAGGATTACTACCCGTCGCCAATAGTCGATAAAACTATTGAAAATTTAAAGATGCTGGGTGATAAAGAATATAGGCAAAATGTCTTAATATAACTGATAATATGTAATACCTAATGTGGGGTTGCACAATAAGTACGCATTTATTATCCAACCAGGCAATAACTTTGTCTGGGACATAAATGACATTGGTAGTAAGGATTTACTCACAATCAAAATGTTGTGGTTAGTAAATCAAAAATTACCATAACCAGCCGTTCTTAGTTGTGAGAAAACAATTTATGTTAATGTGATTGACGTCACAGTTAGAGTCACCTGATTAGTTGGTTATTGTTTAAAGCGTAAAAGCGTAGCGTTTTCGATTTTAAAGGAATAAGCGCGACAACACTATTTCAGGATTGACGGATCCAGTTGGGGGGGGGGGGGGGGGGGGGGGGGGCGAGGTCAAAATATCAAAAATCAACTAACATTTTGGTTTGCTTTTCGGCTTTACATCTTTATTAGCCGAATATTAGAGAAGGCTGTGGCCAAAGACTGCTCCGAATTAAAGATCAAATATTCACTTGTTTTTTTTTAATGAACAGGCCTGTATTGTTTTCCTTTCTTCTCCTTAAATCCCAGAAGCCCTTGGTTTAAAGTGTTTGTGCAACCCGACATTAGACAGTTTCGACCATGCTGGAAAAAAGATATATAGGTGCTGCTTTTGGAGAATATAATGGTTAGGTATGCCAAATTCTAAACACAAAAATGAACAATAAGCAAGAGCTCAGATATATAATATAAGGGATACTAGAAAAGTTATACAGATACCCTTATTATTATTGTGAGTAGGTAGAAAATCAAACATAAACAATTCTCTTACCCTTGGAATTTATTAGACAATGTTCGGCAGAAACGCTCTGGGTCGTAAGAACCCCATGGATGATGTAAATTTTATTTGGGTCTTTCACCGACTCTTCAGGTAAAAATTGAATACTATCGGAATATTTAAGTGCAGAACTGGGTTCTAAATTATCACAGGCTTCAATTTTGTTAATAACGGGTTTAATAAAACTTAAAACTTCCACTTCGGATCCTTCTGTCAGTAAATCGTCCAAGAAATATGCTATATCTCTTGCGTCTCTTATTTTCTGCTGCAATCTAAGTTTTTCTTGCATAACCTGCTGCATTTTTTCTTCTTTAATCTGTTTTATTTGACCTAATAAATTGTTTTTGTGTTCTTCTATTGACTTAATATAGTCCTCGATAAATTTTTCAATTTCGGATTGAATCTAAAATTAAAATATCCTACTGTAACTTATTACTGAATTAGGTAATAATTTACTATATATCTACAAAATGACATGTAATGTTACTAAAACGTCATATTACGGTTGGTTAAACAAATTTCAGCTAGGCATTTATGTGTGTTTGGCATAATTAACTACCTACCTATCTAAGTTTGGAATCACACCACTCTAGAACTTTAAAAAACCTTTATTAATAAGTTAGTTATACTCTGACAAAACATTTAAAATTTACCATTTATATTAATTAAAGCAACGTTATTGCAGTAATTGGATTAAAAACAGCGAAGGACCGAGAACAGAACACTGAGCCAGTGGATTATAATACGGTCGGATTTCTCACAATTTAAGAATGATAATTAGGTACTTATCATCTTTTAGACAGATTGGAATAAAGTAATTTTCTAAAACTATTAAAGTTATAAGGCAAAACTTTTTTAATTCTGTATGTTCTTGTAATTAACTCAGTCAGTAGTTACCATACACCACCTACTTACCTTGTTACAGTCAGTCTCAATTCTCTTGGAAGTGGTATTAAGAACACTTGTATCAATAGCAGATTTTTCAACTAGCGCCATAGCTTTATCTGCAGCCATACGTAAACTAACTATATGAGATTTAGCAACTCGAGTGACAGATTCACACATATGGCTTCGATGAGATATGGAAACACATTCCCTGCATACCACCTGGAAATTGAAAAATATGTAGAGGTAATATATCTACGAATATTTAGAGACCAGACAAATGGGCAATAAGCGGTGTGTCGGCTGGCATTTATAAATTATTTAGAAATTCGTTGGGCAGATTGTAGGTAGATGCTATCCTAGTATATATGTTCGGGTTTATCAGAATCTATTCTGCAAATTAAAACCGGGTAATTGGTTTCACTTTTCGTTAAGTCTCATTTATTGTAACTATAATATAGAATTGAAGACCTTGGTGGCAAAAAGGATATAAGCATATTTGTTGGAAAATGCAAGTTTCTGTCTTTTGGGAATGTATCTTGCGAGTTTAACTTGATTCGCCCAAAAAATAAAGATGGCACCACATTTGCAATATAAAGTTTTTGATTCTATAAAATGTAGGCCTATATTTGTTATAGTATATTACAGCACAAACAAACGTCAGACCAGTGAGCAAGCAGTGAAATGCAAGTACGAATGTTTTTATTCTTCTAGGGATGAATATTTTTAGGATTTCGGTTCGGACGGTTCCATTTCTAAAGAATATAATGATCAATGCTTAAAACTTCGTGCATTACCGATCCCAAAGAAGATTAGTTCTTCAAAATCGAGACAAAAAATTTGAATAGATGGCAGAGAAATAAAATAAAAATTGACAGAAATCTAGGCTTATTAGCACATTTTTTTTTAAATTTTGAAATGTTAATTTGTTTCGATTTATTTAATAATAACTGGATCCTTTTAATAGACAGTTTAATTTAACTAAAATAAACCTTTCCCTATTTAGATAGGCCAAAGTCAACTACTAGAACTGAAATTCAAAAATAGTTATTTCATCTGAAATAATTGAATAAAAAAATTTCAGTGGGAAAACAGACGATCCAAAGTATTTTAAAGTTTTTTATGGTGTTAAAAGTTTTCCAAAACCAGTAAAAAAATAAATATTCATATAGATAAATATGTACCAAATCTTATCTGAAACTTATGCTTGTTAAATAAAATTTACTGGATTTAACGAACTGAACAAAATCTTGAAAGTCAATTTTCTCAAATCCTTGTTGCCCCAAGGTCTTCAATTATGATTATTCCACAAGTAGATAAAAGGTATTAAATTCGAAATATTTGACATCAAAATAATTCAAGTTATGGCAGACGAAGATAATCTTTTACAATACAGTTATTGCTTTAAAATAAGCTAAAGTGAATATATAAAGGGAATTTCGATGATGTAATAAAAACCCACACTTATAGTGTTATCTGTCAGACACTTCCGCCAGGATGTATGTGTATCTATTTCTACTAGTCTACCTGGTAACACGTAGAACAAAATAAGTTTAACTCTGTGTCAGGATGAACCAAGCACATTATTTGTCTTCTAATTTTTGTAATTCCTCTTTCCCTTGCATCTTCTAAACTTAGAACTTCGTGCATACTGGACGATTTCTGTCTTAAATGAAATTCCTCGCATTGAATACAAAAACTTATTGCGCAGTCCATGCATCTCGAAGTCGCCTAAAATAATTATAATAATTATTCTCGGAGAGCCAATTTGATTGTGAGTATATCAATTCTGCCACTGTCATTCATATCACAATCAAATTTGTCTGGTTGGTTAAATATTGTTTAGCAACCCAACACATGATACAAATAATAACCAGGTATACTTCATACGAAGTCAGTTGAGACAACCTAAATATTGGGGGTACGGTCAATTTACTGCATCACACACTAAAACTACAATACAAATAAAAAAAAAATTTGTATTGATCGCTCCCTATACAGATGTCGAAGATAGTCCACGTGGATTTGACAAGTCTGTCATAGAAATTTTTTTTAGTTTTTTTGTCTGTCTCAACTAAGATCGTATACACTTTACGATCTTTAAAGGCTATGCCGTCACGTGGTGAGTAAGTAACCATCAGTTGGTAATTTTCGTTGTGTTTCCATGGTTACGAATATAATTTTAATCACCACATGACGTCAGAGTCTCCGAATATCATATATCTGATAATCTTTGTATCATGAACCTAATATAGATGGTGGGTTACATAAAGGGTTTTAACAATATTGAACTGACCAGGCAACTTTGTCTCTGACATACATAATATTGACAAAAATTATTTACTCACAATCAAAGTCGCGTGATTAGTAAATCAAAAATTAAGGTAATAGGACCAACTTTGATTGCCAGAAAAGCATTTCTACCCATGTCATTTATGTCACAGTCAAAGTATCTAATTAGTTCATTGTTGTTTAAAACCTTTGTGCAACCGGACATTAATGTTTGTGTGATGATGCCGCGAAACCAGAAAGTTAGTTAGTAACAAACAACAACGGTATCCTCTTACCCACCGAAGTCGAAAGGGTTGATTATAATGTTATCTTTGTTTCTATAACTTAAACAGAAAATAAGAGCTTAGAAATTGAAATAATACTCAACTGGTTATTAGAGCTGCTAAGACGTGTGTATGGGTTTTTTCTTTAAGTTTGAATTCTTAACGTCATTCAATCTATTGCCAACCTATAACCTATTTCGCGTTGATTTTTTAAGTTTATTATTTTAATAACTAACATTTAAAGAAAATCAATATCGTCGGTACATTATTTAGGTAGTCTCTGATATATTATAAAAATATCAATTTATTTCATTGCTAATTTTGGGAGAATTGTATAGTGAAAGAACAATGAGTGACAATGACATAATAATGTTAAAAAAAATCTTACCCGATATTTTTCGCTATACAATTCTCCTAAAATAAGTTATGAAATTCCTTGATATTTATTAAATATGTCAATTATTACCTATAGAATATCAAGTCGATACTGATTTTCTTTAAATTTTGTATAAAAGCTAGAAAACATAAATAAATCTACGCGAAATAGGTTATAGGTTGGCAAGCATGTTGATACTCCCACCTTAACGGCAGAATAAATTTAGTCCAAGAAAGGAAACGCTTAAAAAATAATTTTTATCATGTGAAAGAATACTTCACAGTACTAGTTTATATCCATGCCTTCCCTTGCACGAGAGTTAAAAAGCCCCAAATAAGATTGACAAAATATTTTTGGGCTATAACTCTTAAATGAAAAATCATATGGAAAAAAGTGTTCTACAAATGTTGTAGAGCATTAAATTCTGCACCAAAAAGGTTATTACTACTTTTTCCTATCTACAATAGTTACGTCATATAATATGAAAATCAAACCGTTATTTTGAATGAGTTGCATCAAATCTTACAGCAGCACTTAACTCGGGCGAGCCGCATTGCCCCCTGAGGATACACAGTGTCCATCATGACTCGCAAAACTCACCGTTACTTCAGTTGGACACAAATCGCACAACAGATGGGTTGTTCTGGAATTTAGAGTGGCCAAGACCATTCTGTGCTGGAGGGAATAATTGGGGGGATAAAAGCTGACTCCACCTCGTGGCACCTCTGCTTTGGCCTCACATAATGGACAATATATGCCCCTGGCTGGACTATCTTCATGTTTATCGCTTACGTAACCCGAGCCACCAGACCCTCCAGATGCACCGGATCCATCTGAACTCGTTTTTCTTGACGGCGGCGGCGGGCTGTTTGTTTTTAAAGCTAGAAAGGTAAAATCTTAAAATATAGCATTAAAAATAAAAATAGTAGGTAGGTTTAAAAAAATAAAATAATTTGGTCATTGGCTTTTTTTTTGAAAGAGGCATTAAACATATAGGGTATTTCTAGGCTAGCGGAAAGGCTCAGGACTACCTACCGAAAGTATAATATTCATATTATTTTAGTGTTCTTAAAGTGTTGATTGCGTTAGTTTCTGTAAATCGTATTAAAAGTAATATGTTTTGAAAATTTGCAAAGTTCTGGGTCACTACTTGGGGTGAACAAAACTGGACACGTACACCTATGCGATACCATGAGAGGACCTGAGCTAGAAATGATATTAGACTACATAATTCCCAGGCTACGACATACCATTCAAGAATGGGATGCGTAGAACAATAAAACACCAGACACTCCTGGGGCAATAATCTAGTACACAGATGGCTCAAATACCAAAGAGGGTACCGGAGTAAGGCCGGAAAAATATGCTTACTTCTTCGTGGGCAAGTCTCCCACGGTATTCCAAACAGAAATCTACACCATCTTACAATGTGTGTATAAAAACAACAGGATAACTTATTCCAATAAGCGGATCTATATTTAAGATTATAAATACTGACAGCCAGGCAGCCGATAGAGCACTAATACGCAACAAGGTGACACCAAGACTGGTCTTGGAATGCCAAGAACTTGTGGCCCTGGCAAGGACTAACAAAGTAATGCTACAATGGGGACATGAAGGTATTGCAGGAAATGAAAAGGTTGACGAACTTGCAAACAGGGGTTCGGAAAAAATATTTATACAGTGTCACCAGTAAAGTCCGCATCATATGGGATTTTTTTTATTAATAGCTTTATTCAAAATTTGACTTTGGCATCAAGTTCTGCTTCGATCGAGATGAAAATTAAGCAAAAAATTAGTAGTCACGTGATTCGCATTACCGGTCAAATTTTAATTTTTTTCAAAAAATAATTCAAAAGTGGGGTTATTTCTGAAAATATCGAAAAAAGTTTTTAGAAATAGTTTTTTTTAAATGCAGTTTCTAGCCCACATACAACATTTTAGCTGTATAAGATAATTTTGATTTTTTACCTATATTTTGTAAATTGCACCACTTTTACAAAATAAGACTCAACGCAACCTACATAAAACTTCTTAGTTTTGACAATGCTTTATTTCAGATAGATTTTCTTTAAAGTAGCGCCATAATAAATTTGTGTTTTTCTACAAAATCAAAATTGGGCCATTAAAATTTGGTCGCATGTGATGTAAAGTTCATTTGTTTTTGACCCTGTATAAGAACTTCATAAAATAAGTATTTTTGAAAACGTAGTTTGTGTCTAAAAGTAATACACCTTAATATTAAGACAAAAAAGAACACAGTGTCATCAGTAAAGTGTTCATTAAGTGGAAATTAAATTTTAGTTTAACTTAACGTAAAGTTTATCTATTTTCAACGATTTAATTTAAAACCCCTTTATTTTATTTTTTATTTTTTTACGTTCAGACACAAACTACGTTTTCAAAAATACTTATTTTATGAAGTTACCTTATACAGGGTCAAAAACAAATGAACTTTGCATCACATATGCGACCAAATTTTAATAGCCCAATTTTGATTTTGTAGAAAAACACACATTTAATATGGCGCTACTTTAAAGAAAATGTATCTGAAATAAAGCATTGTCAAAACTAAGAAGTCTTATTTAGCAAAAGTGGTGCAATTTACAAAATATAGGTAAAAAATCAAAATTATCTTATCCAGCTGAAATTTTGCATGTGGGCTAGAAACGGCATTTGAAAAAACCTTTTTTAATAACTTTTTCGATATTTTTAGAAATAACCCTACTTTTGAATTATTTTTTGGAAAAAATTTAAATTTTACAGATAATGCGAATCACGTGACTACTATTTTTTTGCTTAATTTTCATCTCGATCGAAGCAGAACTTGATGCCAAAGTCAAATTTTGAATAAACCTATTAATAAAATCCCATATGATGCGGGCTTTACTGGTGACACTGTAGGTTCAGAACCGGCACTCGGTATCCCAAGATGCACAGTCCCAGAAGCCATAAAACAAAATCTACTGGAAAAACAGACAGGGATTAAACCACACCAAATTTTTCATCGGAGGCCCAGACCCGAAACTATAGCGAGATAGACTTCTGATGAGCAGAAACCGGCTGAGAACCATCACAGGAATTTTAACAGGACACATGGCTGTTAAGAAACTCCTGCCTCGTATGCAACTGTACAACGGAGATCTAAGCTGCAGACTTTGCGGACGAGATGGAGAAACTGTATAGCACATAATTTGCTAATGCGAGGCACTGGATCGAAAAACGCACCGAATACTCGGGCAAAACCAAGACTAGAACAAGAGGATTTACCGACACTCCCCGGTTGACCTACACAAACTAGCGCAAAGAACTGGGATAAATGAGTAGATGTAAGACCAACAAGGGTGAGCACAATGGGCCAAACCTGCCCGACGGACGTGCATCCGGCACCCGGACAGACATTCGAAAAAAAATATTACTTAATAAAGAATTTTTTTAAAACAAAATTAAAACCCCATCTAACTACCTATTCCAAATTATCAGCAATATATTTTTTACTGTCCCTTTTATCCGAAATTTCATTTCCTTATTACTAAAGTCAAAAAGCTATTAGGACCAGCCAATTTTAAATCAGTAAAAACTAACATAGCAATTTCATCTAAATTAGTTTTTTTACGACTTATCCGATATAAAAACGCCCCATTTCTACTCATGTCGTTCTGTAAAAGCCATATATTCACACTAATCGGAAAAATTCAAGTTATTTTGAAAGACTATCTCCATAAATATTTGGCACCCCTACTAAATTAACTACATCTAACTGTCATCCTGCATCCTATAATACTATAAATAACACAAAGTAGGTAACTTAGTAAAAGCCGCAAGAATTAATTATAGAAGGGTTTCTTTGATGGATATATGACGTAATTAATTTAAAAGCTAATAGGATAAATTTGATGCGGCTTCCGGATCATTTTTGAACCTTGAAAATCCCATAAAAACTTAAATAAACAAAATGAGGCTTCGGTTCTTGCATGAATGCACACAGAGGATCCTAAATATAATGCGTCTACCACAGACATGTAGTATTTTGTATAAGGAGACAAAACATTTCATTCATAAAAAACTATTTGTTTACAATCAGACATACTTCTAAAGTTTCAAATAAGTTAGAAGAAAATGGCTTTAACAAATGGCTGTAAAAAATGGCAAAAATAAGCTCTTCCTATATATTTTATGTCTGTGGCGTCTACTATTGTTATACCCAGTGGCGACTCGTGACTGATTTAGATGGGGAGGCTAAGTTTTAGAAACGAAGCGCCCCAGGCGCGAAATGCGCCGCAGGCGAAAAATTTTCGCGACCACGCCCAAAATCATAAATTCACTCTGAAAAAAAAATGTTAAAAATAAGTTAAACTAAAAACTGAAATATCTACCTACCTACAAAGAGACGAGCAGGATAGTGTCGGGAGAAAAATTTTCGGGACCACGCCCAAAATTTCTCAAAAAATTCACTATAAAAAAACTGTTAAAAATAAGTTAAACTAAAAACTCTTTTTTTATAAAGTTGTACCTTAGACATAAACTATCTAAAAGATTATTTGGGAAATTTTGAAAAACTTAAAAAAAGATTTTTATTCATTAAAGTAAAATTTCAACGAAAGCTTCCTAATATTTTCTTTTTGTAGATCTGTTTACTAACTTAAGAAAAATAAGAAACGTCGGTTTTGACAAAACTGATGTAATTAGATAAACTTTGCATCAAACATTACATACTGATCAATAACATTTTCAGTTTTTGAAGCAAAATAAATAATTGGAAACAAAAATTTTACACAAAATTGCATTAGGATTACAAAAAAAGTAAAGGCAAATGGTTTTACATCGATATATAAAAGTTAATCTACGAGGGTTGATCAAAATTTTCAATAATCTGGCAAAAAATAAAAATTGTATAAGACTGTCAAAATTTCGTACAGAGGCTAAAAATTCCTAAATAAACAATTTTCTCGAATAAAGTTTTTCGATATTTTTATAAATAAGGGCATTTTTGACCCTATTTTAATAAAAATGTCAAATTTGACAGGTAACGCAAGTCGTGCAGCTGCTTCAGTATACGTCATTTTTGGTTTTTAGGTAAGCAAAAACTAACTGCTTTTTCAATTTTCACCTATACCTAATAATAAAAAAAAATCCCATTTGATGCGGACACTGTATATATATACTAATCTGGTGTTTACAAATTAAAATGTAATGATTGCTCTAAAGTTTATATCGGACAAACAGGTCGAAACTTCGAAAAACGAATGAATGAACATGATGCTAGTTTTATAAAAAACAAAACAGATTCTAATTATTCTAACCATCTGTTAGAAGCAAATCATTCATTTAATCATAACCACGATATCTTGCACATTGAAAACAAAAGTACCAAATTAAATTTGCTTGAATCCTTAGAAATAAATAGGCTTAAAAATAACAATACTCTACTTAATGATCAGTTGGATTTAAACGGATCACATCTTTTGAATCTCTTTAATTAGTCTGTAAACATATTGGTTTTTCCAACAATTTTAACAACCTGAAAATTACCTGCAATTTTATTGTTACACCTAAGTTATAACTTTTAAAATACCATTTTTAAGTACTCCTTTGAAGAAGCAACTGTGTTGCGAAACATGTCGAGTCAAAATAAAAATCTGTGGAAAGTGTAAAATTATTATTATTATTATTATTTTATCAATAGCAAGCAGAAAGTCCGATGAAGCTATTGTTTTAGTCTCTTTAATTTGTTTTTCTTTCTTTAATTGTTCATCGTGATTTAAAATGTCTAAAAGTCCGTTGGCTAGTTTAAATTACTGGTTAAATTCGTACGCGAAAGTTATTTAAACATGTACACAAATATCATTAAATATTTAAAAACGAATGTCATCAAGCACCGTAATGCACAAAGTTTTGAATTAACTGCTCGAAATACGATCAACTTGGTTTTTAAAGGAGTTTACACTATTTGCACAGACTGTACTTTCTTCAAGCGAGTTCCATGTGTACACCACCCGATTGATGAGGAAGTTATTTCTTGGAAATGTCGCTGATTTTTCTTTGCTTAATTTTTTTGAGTGTCCCCGAAGCTGTTGATTCTGATTTAAACGAAACAAATTTCTCAAGTTACAAGAATAGTAGTTTGTTAGTATTTTAAAAGTTTCTATTAAATCACCCCTAGTTCTTCTTTGCTTCAGAGTAGTTAGCCCAAATCTTTTAAGTCTTTCGGAATAAGGTAAACCTCTCAATTCAAATGGAATTCCGGTAACCCGCCTTTGGACCCTTTCCAAAATTTCAATATCTTTGATGTAGTAGGGGTTCCAAATATTGTATCCATATTCAATTTTTGGTCTAATATAGGAAGTGTACAATTTCTTTACAATCTGTAGAGAGTGATCTTTGAAAGTCTTTTGCACCATGAAAATAAAACTATTGGCTTTCTTTACCATTTTAATAATATGTGCTTCCCATTTTAAATTAGAAGAAATCACTAACCCCAGATCTGTTTGTTCTGTAACACTAATAAGTTGAAGATCATTTAGCAAATATGTTTCACAAGGGTTGTTTGAGCCAATATGCAATACACTGTACATTTTGATACATTAAGCTTCATGCACCACTGGCTTGTCCATGACTCAATACGCCTCAGATCTCTGTCTAAGCATTGCTTTTGCAACAATGGATTACAGAATAACTTGGTATCGTCAGCAAAAAAAAATTATGAATGTCTCAATATTCCATGACAAATCGCTGATGTAAACCAGAAACAGCAATGGTCCTAAAACAGATCCTTGGGGGACCCCACTTATAACTGGATGTTTATTGGATAATATACCATTGACCTTTACTTGATAAAAGCGGTTGGTGAGAAAGTCATTGATTAGACTAAGAAGCTTGCCTCTTATACCAAAATGTTCAAGCTTGTAGAGCAACAATGAATGTGGTACTTTATCAAATGCTTTCTCGAAATCCAGGTATATTACATCGGTAGGTTGCATGTCATCGAGAGCTTTGGTCCATTTATTAACGCAGCTTAAAAGGTTAGTAATTGTTGAGCGCTTAGAAATGAAACCGTGTTGTGAATCTGGTAGAACTTTGTTGTAAACTAAGAAATCAGTCAATTCTGTAGCTATGATTTTTTCTAGACATTTGCAAGGATTACAGGTCAAGCTAATGGGTCTATAATTTTCTGCAATATGTCTGTCACCCTTCTTATAAAGTGGAGTAACTACTGCTTGTTTCCAGATTTCTGGAATTTTTCCTGAATTCATACACTCCTGAAATAATAGCGAAAGGTGGTTGCTAGTAGAGCCTTTGCACTTTTGTAGAAATATTGTTGGAAAACCATCCGGGCCTGGACTGGAGTCAGACTTCATTTCACTTAAAGCTTTGATTACCTTCTCTTCTATTATAATTTTATTTTTTTACCATTTATTTAACACAATTAATAATGGATTTCCACCAAGTAAAAGCCGAATCAACTCTACTGCATATTTATCTTTTCACAGAATAGAAACTTTCTGTTGAACGAACCACTGACTATAGTGTTTACTACTTGCCCAAATCGACCCCCCCCCTCCCCTCCCCCAATCGTAAGCGCCTAGCAATGTCGTTGAGTGCACACCATGTTCACTAAATAAACAAATAATTTCTTTCAAGTATTACAAACACAACACATATATCATCAATATACACCTTCTGTTCGATCAATTTTAAAATAAAAACCTTAAAACCTATAAACTAACTATAAATAACTTGTGCAGATGCTTTCCATTTATTTTACAGCTTCGCGAGTAATCTGCTGTCGTTAATTACGGGGGAGTAAATAATAGCGTTAGAAATAAGTTTTCGACGCGCGTTTTTACTGCAGGGCAAGGTCGTATTTAGAAATGGGGACGATGGGCTCGCCCTTCACCCAAAATGTAGGAAAGAGTTCAAGGAAAAATTTTTCCAATAAACATTTTTTAGTAATTCTTCGACTTACGACTTATTTTTGACAAAATTTAACGTTGTCCTGCCGACAAAATTAGTTGCCCAAAAGGGTGTATACTACCCGTCGTTGTATCAATGTCGTATTTACGTAAATACGTTTTAGTTTATCACAAACAACGTTAAATATCGGCAATTTAGGTTCTCGCTTAAAACGTCACCCAAAAAAGACCATTCTCGACGGTAAAATTCTTTAGATTAGGAAACGTAGTACACTTCAACGTTATCAAAGTCACCTGTTGCTACGGAGAAATATCCAACGTAAAATAACGTTGTTAAGCGTTATAAATGCCAACCACAAGCCAGCTAAAAGGATTCTTCTTTTTTCTGTCTCTCAGTGGTTTTGATTGGTTGTCATTAAAGTCAACTGACAAAAGTGAGGTTTAAAAGGATCTGGCACAGAAGTAGCATCACACTGTTTTGTCCTCGGCTCACTTTTCGTTGGAGGCCAATATAGTACGCTATCCTGTTGTCCAATAATGGGGAACAGGCTCAATTTCATTTAGCTGCGTTATATATACTACTTTACAGTTTGACATATTAAATTGTAACGGAAATTGTTAAACTGCCGCACTTTCGAATTTGTAGGGTTATGTTGTTTTCTTTCCTGGATTCTTCTTTTCTTTACAGAAATAAAGTTTTAATTTGTTGTGAATATGGAGGACTTGAGGTAGGAGGCCGATCGCAATGCATTGGATTCGGTCCCAAATTAGCATCGGTAATTCAGCTTTACGAGTCGCCGTAAGATGGCGCTCGTGTTCGAAGTGGACTATCAAATAAACGGTTTCTTATGGACGCAATAACTATTTTTATTTAAATTAGTTCTTTAAGGAACAAATAAGGACTTTATATGAATTTACACTTACTTTGTTATACTTATTAGTAAACTCGGCCTGTATAAAGTTCCAACGATGCTTGGGTTTTAAAATACAGGGTATTAAACATTCTAGCTATACCTTTGGAGCTAGAAAGAGACTTATTTGGCTGCGTTTCCTCTCTGAAAAAGATCATGTCTTACACCCCGCCACAAAGCAAACTCTACTTTTATAAATTGTACCATTATTCATTATAAATATGGAAATCAATTACAATACAACGTTATTTGTCAGTCTTGTATTTTGTCTTCAAACGTCATTTGTTCTTCCGAAAATAAAATGTCAATTTGTCAAAAGTAAAAGTAAAAGTAAAAAACGAAGAAGAAGACGACACCAGCCCACATGCGACGCCTGAGCATCTATCGGCCAATAGCGAACTAACCAAAAAACCGGGACAAAATTTGAAAATGCTGCCATTGTCGATCGGCCTCCTACCCTCTAGTTCTCCATAGTTGTGAATTTTGACCTTTTTTGGTAGTTTAATAAGTTTAAGGTTAAGTTTGCACTAGTTAGCGCCACCTATTTAAACTTCAAGTTAATAAAGGTATCAAATATAGGTGCAATTTTCCAAACTTTTGAGTCTTAAAGTGTAGACTTTTCAACTTAATGCGTGATCTTGTTAAAATAGGTGATATTTTAGAATAAACTGCGGACCTATCCATTTTAAAATTTATTAAAGGACGAGATCAAAATGTCGCCATGTTTGACTACTTTGAAATTTATCAAATTTTAGTGTTGTAACATTCTTTTTAACGCTTTCACCTAATTTAAGTCGACAATAATACATGTAGATTTATTTTAACTCACAATGTAAACCAAAACGATTAAGTTTTTTTTTTAACTTTTTGCCATTTTTATTAAAATTTTTATTAAAAAATCATTATTTTTAGGGCGATCCCTAAATTTTGGAAGTATTATATTATTATTTAACGGTAAAGTGGCCATTGTTGTCATTTTTAATACCTACATATCTTTGGCAATTTACTTAATTCATTTAAGCAAAAACTGTAAGTGCAGTAAATAATTATATATAATAATACTTTTTAGAACAAACACTCATTTGCTACACTAATCCCGATGTATAGTTTAAATAAATAAACCTAAAGTTAATAAACAGTTGACGTTAGAAAATTTTAACCTAGGATAGGTAAATCTTAACTGAAGAACTTGTTTTAAATTAACGTTAAAAATGGTTTACAAAATAACCCTAAATAAACTTTTTACAACGTCGTAAAAACCCGAATTTTATTCCCCAAACTGGTATAAATAAGGGTCGCAAGGACGTCGTGTTAACGCTGTGCATTAACGTTAAGTCGTCGGCACCGACGTTTGCCCGACGTTAAAATGCTACTTGGGTTAGTTTCTATAAAATATTCAACTTTGTTTATCGTTGACCGTTCTAGCTATTTAAAAAATAATATTATATACCATCTGAATCTTCATCATTCCATGTGGTGCAATGATTGTTATCCAATTTCTGAAGACAGTTAAGGCAAAACGTATGAAGACACGGCAGTACTCGGGGTTCAACAAATTGATTTTTACATACTGGACATTTAAACTTTGCTTCTTCAAACGATGAGCCAATAACGCTTTTTGCTCGGGGACTGACAACGGTTTTCTTTGTATGAAGTGGACTGGATCTAGAATAATAAGTATAAAAATTATGAATCGCTTAAAGTCAAAATTTAAGTAGCATTTTCACAACAACGCGATGCTTGGAAATGCAAAATTTTCATTATAAGTAGAATTATCTTAAAAACCATAACTTTTTCGTATATTAAACCATTAACACAAATTTGTGAAATAACATGAATTAATAAGTGTATTCAAATATAGGGTGTCCCATTTAAAAAAATGTAACTTTATGACACCCTACTTTTTGGGCGCACACATAATTCAAAATATTTTTAAAATGTGCCAGATATCCAACCATACCTTCATACAAAAGCTTGTTCTTATTATCGATACATTTTATCTTCAAGGCATAAAATTACTCTGCGCAATCGTTGACTTACCCGGTATACAGAAGAAATTTAATTTTGTTACCAGGTTGTAGGTACCACTAAAGTAGGTATATTTTATTTTCTTGGTTCAGCAATATTATAGAGATAAACCAGTTGTATTTTTTTTTTAATGGAATGATGTATTTATTTTCAACGTCATTTAAGAGAGGGTTAAAGGAGCTCTTCAAAAATACTCTTTTAATCCTCTTTTATTATTCCATTAAAGAAAATACAACTGTGACTTATAACCACTTTCTGTGACACAATATTTCTGAATAAAGAAAAGGAAATATTGTTTAGTACTTACTTAGTAAAACCTGGTAACAAAAGCAAATTTCAATCTTTACAATATTAAAAAAGTTAAGGGGCCCTGTACCAGGTATCTTACTACTCGATCTTGAGGTTCTTACCGTGAGCGTTCATGATGATTCTTTGACGGTTCCACTGATCGCCGCTTATTTAGCGAGCCTACTTCTTGGCTCTGTCGTCTTCTAGTAAAGCTGCCAAATATGTAAGATATCCTGTCTATATCCATCTTTATGCATATACTTAAGCACTTATATGTCTAGTACAAAATCAATACTGTTGGAAGTAGCTGAAAGATCATAGGTTATTAAAAAACAGTAATTGGGTATATCACTATTAACGAGAAAACATATTGAAGATTGGCAAAAGGTAGATTTACACAGGAAAAATCAGTTCTATCATATTTGGTGTATAATTAAATGACAGTGACAGTTACCTTTCTTTAATATATAGTACCTACTTTTGTAATAGGACAAAATAAAATCACTGGGCTTTGCTTCAAGCTGGAATCATAAAAATGCGTTGGTGCGTTCGTTCAGTTCGCGTTTTGACAATCATTTTGACAGCTGCCAACTACCACGTGATACAAATGATAAAATATTATTGGATTGACGTCACCGCGGATTGCCTACGAACGCGCGTCAGCGCCAATAAGTTGGTTCAAGTAAAACGGCTGCCGGCGCCATATAAGAAGGTCCTTATAGCTACCCCACCCCCCTCAAAGTAAAATCCTGGCACGTGCTTGGCCGTACAAGATACATTTTACCTACACCGATTGAACAGGCCTCTCCTCCTACATGTCAACATAATAATGGAACTTGATAAATAGTTCGCTATAGTCACTAAATGGACCTCAGTTCAACACACGTGCTATGCTACCGTGCGAGCAAAAATTATTTGCATCGAAGAGGGCCTTGCATCTAAGGACGTAATCCTTAGCCGTAGAGCTTAATAGTTTAGAGTAAATAGTAAATGGTGAGTGGCGATACAACCCGTGTTTGTGCATGGACGATTTTCACGAACATTTTCCTAACGTTGCTTTTATTGCTGGGGATTTTTATCATTGCCTGAAAAGAACCGTGGCTGTGTTTAGGGAAGCAGTAAACAGGTTCTATATACAACACAAAAAAGGAGCAGGAAGACCTTCTGTAAGAACAGAAGAACTTGTTGCAAACGTTCGTGAAATAATTCAAAATACGCCAACACATTGTATATTGTATAAGACGCCTGTCCCACGAAGTGGAAAGATCTTTTGGAACATGCAGGACTATTTTTAAGAAGCAGCTAAATTTATTTCCTTATAAAGTGCAAGTATTCCAAGAAATAGAAGCCGCAGATTTTGAAAGACGCAGGAATTACTCTCAAAGGTTTAGAACAATTTCAAGAAAGGATTATCCAAAAATGTGGTAACATTTATCCAGAGATGCTGGTCAACACTTTCGAAAATATGAAGAGACGTGTGAATTTATGCTTTGAGCATGGCGGTGGCCAATTTTAGCAATTTATGTAATTTTTTTTTCTTTCTGTATATTCTTACTTTGTTAATTTTGTAAACAATAAAAATAAATTTGTATTTGTCTACTTACTTTATTACTCATTAGTTTGGCATATCATGTCATAATATGAATTTGACAAAAATTTAACCTAGATTTGGTTAGATAAGTATATCGTCCCCATATCCCATATCATTGTGATCTAAACCAAGCCCTACGTTTTTTAATCCAAGCCCTCTTTGATGCAAATAATTTTTGCTCGCGCGGTAGCTAAGAAAATGATTAGTCCGATTTACCAAAATATTGTTAAAAAATAGGGTTGTACGACTATACGTACAGCGTGGTACGTATTTATTTGTCGGCAACTAACTGTAATTATATACGAACTACTACGACGATACTTCCTTGTATTATAGCTAAACATGTTATTTGTTAAAATAGGTTGTGATTTAAGTAATTTATTATTACAACTTGTTTATTTCTATCTCCCAAAAAAATCACATAATTTAGTCGGTGATTTATAAATTCCAGATGGTGACAGTATGTTAAAATAGTATTTTTGTACTTATGGATAAATATTTAGGACGAGAATAGTATAGATGTACCGTACGTGTCAGAAAATGAAAAAAGTTATTTCTGAAGGTAGCAAATAGGTGCACCATTAAATGTTAAAATATTTTGTTTTTTGTATAAACAACTTAAATTAGGAATTTATTCTTTTTCGTTTCCTATAGGGGAGAGCAAGGCATAATGACATAGCAGGCAAAATGACATATTACCTGTTTTCGGCCCAGTTCGATTACATTCATGTTGAGTTCTGTACTACAAAACACATCTTAATACCGCTAAGATCGTCAGTCGTAATAAAATAGCATAGTCGATCGTTTGTTGTTTTCTAGAGAGTTTGTGTATTTTCCTATGTAAAATATCAAGGTAAGTGATTGTTGAAATATTTTTGGTTAAAATATATAAGTCGCTGCCAATGTTTTAGTGTTAACCCACAACTATTAGCCCTGTAGTTTTAATATTACACTAAGTTTTAAATGATTGAATAAAATTATAACCTAGAAAATATATTTATTATTTATATTGCACATTGGGCAAAATGACATAGCAGTGTGTCGTTTTGCCTGTATAGCACTATGTCGTTCTTTATTTATTCATATTTTGTTTCAATATTATTTTTTTTTAATTTTGTTAATGTAGGTACAACAAACTTAAAATACCCAAGCAACAATCCAACGTTGTTACAACGTTGCTGTAAGCAACAACGACGTTGCTATGCAACGTCGGTCCGGCGACGTTACGACCCACTTTTGCACTAATGTGGTCAATCAAATATGAGTTGGTACGACGTTGGGTCCGACTTGATAGTTCAACCAAATAACCAAATTTGGAGTCGAGTGGACGTTGGCTATATTCACTATTTCCGACAGATCTAGTCGACCGAAGTCGGGCATGCTACATTTTTCTGTATTAATGTTTTGTTGGTATATCTTTAGTAAAAATAAAACAACTAAGATAGAATGATGCTTATACTCTCTCTTACATTTTACATTTAAAAGAAATAGATGACGAGAAAGCAAGCCGCGTAAGTAAACGTTATATTATTATGTGGTATTTTATAATATTCGAAAATAATTTTCTATGGATTGAAAACCCAAACGGAAGTAATTTTATTGATAAACATGGATGTGCTGGCTTTAAAAACGGAAAGCGCCGCTCAAAAACAGATAATTAATAAAATATTAGTAATTATTCCGCATCTACTATTTTTTTTTAATTATATTCTTCGTTAAAACAGTAAAGCAGTAATTTATTTAACATAATTAGTAACTGTTTAAAGCAGTTCATTGTGTTTCCTAAAAAAAACACTCAAATAATAAAAAAAAAACAGCAATTTTAAGCAATGGCTACCGAGTTCATCTCCCTATAACGTTTGAACAATGGCGTGGTTGGAAACATTCCTAAAATATTTCCACTTTGGACCAGGAGTCCGGCAAGTCAAAGAAACTATACTATCTACGACCTTTTAGTAGGCTTTGGTTAAAATATTTTTAATAACATTTATTAACTGCAGACTTCGGTCAGAAATGATACGTAAACTAGACTGCGGACGACGGGTTATGCAAGGAAATATACTAACAGTGTTGACCTTAACCAACTTATCGGTAAAAAAACTGCCATCGTTACCAACCCGCTGTCATCTGTCATTTAGTCTGTTACCAACGTTGTATGAACGTTGCCCATGTGCCCAACAGTGTACTTGCTCATAACTGGTCACTAACCGACGTTTTACCAACGTCGGTTAGTATCCAAATCTTTGGGGTCGGGTATGCAAGGTTGGAACAACGTCGATTAGACGTCGGTTTACATCTTACCGTATTTAAGTGATATTTCGACTAAATCTGTAACTACCACAACGTCGCGCTTAGTAAAACTATGGCTGGAAGTCAGAAAAATGCTGCTTGGGTATAAGTAGAAACTACATTTTACACTTACATTGTTATTTTTTTTTACTCACTGGACAGTTAATTTCATACAACCATGTCATTATGCCTTTAAGGGAAAAATTTGGTATGTCAATTTGCCTTAGGTACCCTATAAGATTAAATGGTTTTCACAATGCTTGTTATTTTTTGAAATTTTTCCTAAATGTTGCAATTCTTACAAGTAAAATATTTTAATTCACTTAAAACGTTAAGAGGCCATATTAAAAGAAAAGAATAAAACGTAATATACCTTTTGGTTTAGTAAAAATTGATTTTCAAAAGATAGTATGTCATATTGCCTTGCTCTCCCCTACCTACCTAAAACCCACCGTTTAATGAGTTACTGACATTTAACAAACTACATTTTTTACAATTTGAATCAGACTGCTGCTTATTTTTTATCGTAGAACACGTAGAAGAGAAATACAAAGCGGTCAATTTAAAAAAAAATATATTTTGGTTTTAAAATGTTTCTTTAGTTTTAATATTTTAGTTGTTGCACTGTCCTTTACATTTCGAAAAATCTTAGTGTATTTAATAGAGGATGAACAACTAAAAAATGATATATTAGTAAGGAGTGCCGGGCAAAAAGATTTGTCGATTTTTTGCCGATGCTTTAGAAATAAGTTATAATTGTTAATAATTACCTGATTCGGTTTAACATAGTTTTTCAAAGCGACTACGAGACGAGAGTTATACTGGTAGGTACTTAAAAAAAACATAATATGCTATATTTATAAATATTATAAGTATACATTCCACCTACGCATATTTATTTATATTGGACGATAGATGTCCTATTAAAAATTTTTAAGTAGTATAACAAAAATTGTTATTTCAGATCACGTCTCTAAAAATAATCTGTGACCATAAAACATAATAGAGTGATCGGAAGAATTCCGGGTAAAAGTTTCTGCATCCACTAAACTTATTAAAATAGAAAAAAAAAACATAGAGCGTACGAGGAAGATTTAATTTTTTTAAGGTTGCTTAGAATTACAAATTATTCCCGAATACGATGTCACGACCTTCTATTCACTTCGCGGCACTATAATATTATCTTCTAGTTCTTTTTATTGAATATTGGTAAAACTTTAAATTTATCGTTATTTCTAATTTTTCTTGTTTAAAAAAATTATGAAAGAAACCGTTTATTTTTGGGTTTAAACCAAAGTTAACGGTAGACAATATATTCAGGATCTTCTTAAATTACTTTTAAAATGTCTGGTTTTCCTAATTATAAAAAGTAATTTAAGTAAGTCAGTTTTCTTTGGATGTCGCCGACATTAACTTTGGTTTAAACCTAATTGCTCCAAAAATAAACGAATTTTTTCATAATTTTTTTGCATGGTTTAACAAAAATTAGAAATAACAATAAATTTAAAGTTTGACCAATATTCTTAGAAAAAATTAAAAAATAATTTTTAAAAATATCTGTTAGTTGAAGTCTGGTATATTTTAAGTTAAGCGGTTGGCTACAGAAACAGAATCGGACTATAATAAGTTTTTTAACTTTCGCCTTCGCCATCTGTTACATTTTGTAAGGGAGTCTTAATATTTTGTAAAGATATATAGCGTAGATACTAATTTAATTACTTATAAAATAAAATATTGACAGACCCGGCCGTACCTATACCAAAATAATTATGCGAAAACATTTATTATTTTTTTATAAAACTAAAGGAAAAGAAGAAAACACCATTTAATATTTCTTTTAGTAGGTACTTATTTATAAAAAACAAAAAAAAACACATTTCTTAACGAAACATATTTAATGAAAGCACAAATGACATACTTTCAAGTCTACTATCTCTTGTTGCTATATTTACCCCTTATGAGACATCTTGTATAGAACGATATTAAGTAAATGGTTTAACTAGACACTTTATTATTGATTTGATAATAGATGAGTTAACCACATAAATGGTGTTTGTAATCAATATTAAACTTAAATAATAAACACCAAGAAAATCTGTCTCTGAAATATATAAAATCTAAGTAAAATAAGTATTTAAAATACATACTACACAAATACAGCCACAGAAACACTTAAAAAACACCAAAATCGGAAGAAAATAATATGACACAACCTGACGCGTGAGCTTGCTACGGCCCACTGCTAATCTGGGAAATTTAACGACGAAACCAGATCAGCTGTTAATGTCAAATGTCGTTGTCTTACCCTTACTTTACCGTCGACCAACTTTTAAAAAATTGAATCTCCCCCGCATGCTCTACGGTTTTTTCTACTTTAATGGGCGTTTTTTTAGTTTAAGCGGATGCAGAATCTTTTACTAAGAATAAAATGTTCTGAGAAATCAAAAAAAGTTTTCCGTATGGAGCCAGAATTCTGCCGGTCACTGTATATAAAATATGCCATTTTAATACTAAAAAATTCTTTAATTTCTTTTTTATTCTGGATGTCGGTACAACATAGAAACAATGCCTTTTAATTCGATTTCAATTTAAAGTTGATGCATTATCTGTCCTTTTAATAAAACCCGAATTAAAAATGTTATAATAATATCTCTCTCTCTCTCTCTCTCTCTTACCTACAAATATCACCAAAATAAATACTTTACAGTCCTGGTTAAAACTTTTAACATTTAAAAATAAACTTGTAATATTTTGTTACTCTATAATGAATCACCGTAAACTTAATTTAAAACAACACTTGGACGCTTGTACCGACGCGACGCTCTTTACGATATGCATCGCTTGACTGACGTTTCGATGTTTCTATTTATTTTCTGCTCTCGTAATATACATACAAACAGCGTTGGAACTTGGAACTCGATTTATAATTTAAAAATAAAAATACGGGGTGTTAAAATAACAGGCGATTCCACGAAATACCATTATGATTATGAAATTTCTACCCATATGCGGAGCAGTTTTTATATGATTTTTGTAAAAACATTACATACGCCTCTTTTCATAGGGATGTTAGTGCGGGATAATATAACTATTTTCCGGATTCCCGACAGGCGCGCCCTGAGAACTTTTTTTACATATGGGGTAAATTTTGCTGACAGTAATCGTAACAAGCAAAATATAGTTTAGCCAAGGAGTAATTATTTATTTACTAATACTGCAAAAACATAAAATACCTACTAAAATTGGATGTTTGCTGTGACTTTTTTTTTTAAATTACATTAAACAGCTTTACTTTATTATTATTTTTTTTACCTTTATGTAGTTATATATTATGTGTTTGTATGTCAAATCGATCCTTATTATATCATTTTGTCTGAAAAAATGTTCAACACTAGGTCATTAAAATTATATACAATTAATACTTAATAAAAGGTTTTTCAGTGCCATTAAATTTCTTTAAAAAATCTTAATTATTTTTGGAGTCGAAAAGCACCTCTCACTTTCTATTGTGGTCATTGAAATAGTGCATACATTTTCTTTTTTAATACAAAGTCACAAGTACAAGTCAAAAACACAAACAAAAGAATTAAATAAAGTTTTGAAGAAGTAGTTCATACTCAAAGTGGAGTTAAATGTATAGAAAAAAGAAAAGCACAAAGTCTTTCTCCACAATTTTATTAGAATAGCTAGGCGAACCTAGAATAATTCGAGATGTTTCGAGTGTAGAAACACTCATCATCAGGAAAACAAAGTAAATAATACAATGCCGATGTTGTTAGCAATAGAGAAAATAATAAGTGGGATTGAGCCGTAATGGAGCTTTCAATGCTGTGGGTACACGGAGGTGTAAAAAATGAATAGTCAGAAGACCGACAAGACTTCATCAGCATATTGGAAAGTCAAGGGCTCTATTGCGAAGGCTCTGTCTTGGGCAGAAAAATAAAGAGCGAAAGAAAAATTAGAGAGTTTTAACAGACTTTGTGAAAATAATTTTTCCCTTCTGACACGTGCTGCTTGCAGTTGAACTTCTTTAACAAAGAATAGGTTACTTTTCTAAGATGTTCTAGTAAAACCAAAAATTTTTAATTCTTTTATTTTTGCACACAATGTGTATGCTTTGACTCCTGCCGGGGTAACTGGGCCGTAACAAGCCTGGTACCCCAACAGCATTTTACTTTACGCTAAATAATGCTTTGAATTTTACGAAACCCAATTTTTTCTTTTTTCTTCCCCTCTCATTTCACCACTTTTACATGTCTCCGACAAAGTTTAATGAAACTTAAGATTTTTCACTACTTTTATCGCTAAATGATTTTCACAAACTGTTAAAACTATCTAATTTTTCTTTCGCTCTCTTTATTTTTCTGCCCAAGACAGGGCCTTAGCTAGCCCTTGACTTTCCAGTATGCTGAAGTTATGTCGGTCTTCTGACTATTCATTTTTTACACCTCGTGTACACCATTGAAAGCTCCATTACGGCTTAATCCCATGCACTTATTATTTTCTCTATTTCTAACAACATCGGCATTGTAGGTACTATTTACATTTTTTTCCTGATGATGAGTGTTTCTACACTCGAAACATGTCCAATTTAAGTATTATGAATTATTCTAGGTTCGCCTATAGCTATTCTAATAAACTTATGGAGAAAGACTTTGTGCTTTTATTTTTTCTATCAATTACATAAAGGTTAACGCATTGAGAAACAAGTTTCCCTCTGGGTTACGGGATACGGGCGATCATTCGGCATCATGGGCATACCTGATATGGTCTAATCAAACAAAACTGTATAAATGTTGCAAATACAATCCACATCGCATCTGCAGCAGTTCGACTGTGTTTCCGTAATTGCCTATTGAACCGCATTCAACACAGCACGAAACAACCCGAGATCAGGCGAAGTCGACGGCCGGCGAGCTAATAATTTGTCTCTTTTTAACTTCCGCAAGCGCGTATGTTTGTTTCGCACTTAGTTTCCAATTCATTTATGTAAACTTCTATTTGATATAAACCCATCAGACCTGTAAATTATATGTCTGTGGTTGAGCGCTTCGATCTATATTGTGGAGTTTTCGAATGACGCTTACACTTTGGAAATTTTCTATCTTTTGAAGGAAAATTATTTTTATTTGTTTATACATAATATGCCCAAGGCGCGGAAACAGCATGAACACGGGGAGTTTAGTCAGTAGGCACTAAGCAGTCCCATCAGGATTGAATCCGACACTACTCTGCTTCACAGTGTGCCAGCCTCTAGATTATCCTCGAAAAAAAAATATTTAATCTATGTAGAGCATTTCTTGCGAAAATTGGACAGTATAACAAATCACATCCCTCATCCTTCCTAAGCAAACGTAATTTACGTGCACCATATTGAAAAAATGGCGGCCAAATTAATTTATTTTAAAACATGTTTTTTAAAATTTGTCATAGGTAATAGGTACGCTATACAGTATCTTTCTGGTGTAGCTTTGAGAAAAACGACATGCGATTTCGTCGGCCTAAGATGCAAATGGCCTAACTCGCAAAAGGCAAATTGTTCAGGAGACACGAAAAACTACTTACTTGAAACAAGCGACAGTCTATTATCACACATTATTTGCACGCAATTATTGGGAGTTAGGCCAATTTCATAGAATGGACCGGAGATAGGCCAGTTTCGACTTACTGTTTTTGGCGCGAAGGTTGATGTTCTGGCCGTAAAGCGTTTTCCAGTCGGTGTGGTTAATTTTCGCGAACACAACCAATGCAAAATGTCAATTTAGACAAAAGTGGAGTTAGGCCATTTGCATCTTAGGCCGACGATTTCTTGTCTTAGTATTTCATTCTCTATCCAAACATACCAAACTTTGGACTTAAGTTTGTCAATTTTACTCTTAAACCGCTTTCACAAGTTATAACAATTAGACCAGAAAATGGCATTGTTGGGTAGAGAAAAAAGTACACTTGCTACTATGGTGTCCAGTATATCGTCACAAGCCGACAACACGAGCAACGTCGACTACCTCTATAATTTACTTACAATCACAAACCTGTGGTACAAACCCACTTGTTTACATTTTGACCCGATCGCTCATTATTGCGACGATTCTTCCATTTAATTGCGTCATGGCCATAAATGTTTGTCGAATATACCATATAACATCCCTCCAAAAATATAATTTGGCAATTCCAATAATAGCTCTAGCAACTGATTTAATAAAAGAGTAATCCATAATTACCCATTAACTTTGGTTGGTTGGTTAACAGTTGGTGTTATGAATAAATAGGGCTATGGGCGACAATATTTGTTTCAAACTTCAAACGTTTTTTAAAGTTCAATGCCGTTTTTTAAGCCTAAAATTTACTATTTTGCACAACCAAAATTTTACTGCCTGCAACTACTCTTAACACAACACTCTACTTAATACACACTAACTTTTAAAAAATAAAAAACTAATTATCGCGTTCGGCAGGTATGGCACCCGTACCTAAATTCAATGATTAAAAATCGAAAAAATTTAACCAAAGAAGAGCCCTTCCAATTTTCTTAGAAAATAAACCAAGATCTGCTTCCGCAATATAACTCAAAAGTTCTTTCCATTTTCTTCAAAGCTTCTTTGTCTTCGTCTTTCGTTCAAGCGGTAGCTGGAGTTTATTTCTCTCGTGCTCACGGGATTATTTACCGCATTAAGGTGGGAGTATCAACATGCTTGCCAACCTATAACCTATTTTGCGTAGGTTTATTTATTTTTTTAGCTTTTACAAAAAATTTAAATAAAATCAAAATCGACTGCATATTCTATGGGTAATAATTAACATATTAAATAAATATTAAGGAATTTTATAAATTATTTTAGGAGAATTGTAGAGCGAAAAGTATCGGGTAAGATTTTTTTAACATTATTATGTCATTGTTGTTTCAATATACAATTCTCCCAAAATTAGGAATGAAATAAATTGATATTTTTGTAATATATCAGATACTACCCAAATAATGTACCGACGATATTGATTTTCTTTAAATGTTATATATTATTAAAATAATAAACTCAAAAAATCAAAGCGAATAGGTTGGCAATAGATTGAATGACGTTGATAATTATTCCACCTTAATATTAGTCTTGAAAAAGGAATGATGGCGACGATCCGAGCTCGCTTGGCCCCAAAATTCAGGGGACGTACAAAAAGAGTTTTACTGAATCGTAGCTTTGCGCATAAAATTTACGTAAAATAAGAAAAAAAGGGCATTTTAGAGGCAATAGTAATAATACTTGAAATAAACGAAGGTTTGACTGATAAGAAGAATAAATTTTAAAGTTAACAAAGATTCAGTTTCATAGGAAGAGAACATAAGACTTCTTGTAGAAGTACATGGAAGAGAATAATTGAGGGGTAGGGCTCACTGATCTTATGCAAACAATATTGTTATTTCGGTTTCTTAATGAATTTCCAATGTTTTTACGTTATATTTTTATTTATATTTATTTGTAAAAACAGTTATCAGTTGACATTTACTTATAACTAAAAAGCCTTAAACTAATAAACTATATCTAACTATAACGTAGGCGTTCTTCTATACCAAAATCTTGCACGAAAATCATCTGAGCAAGTCAAAAATGAAGCCTGAGTAGGCGAGTGTGCTATGAGCCTTACAGCACCATTATGCCCCAAAGACATAAGTTGTCTTCGAGAAGCATTCCTTGAATTCCAAGCACACAATGACGTCGTCGCTTCATCAGGAAACAGGACATAGTCCTCTGTATGGTTAAATACCGCCTGGGCTTCATATTCCTGTTTTCCAGTCGTACCAGCTCCTGTATATGCTATAAGGCAACGACTCGTTGTCAGTTCCCACAATTTGCAAATCGAGTTCTTTCCAGCGGATAAAAGGTACTTGCCATTTCTCGAAAACATTACGGAACAAATTTCAAAACCATCGTGAGCTTTGGCGAATGTGTTGACGCATCTAGAATAAATTACTGGTTGTAGGGTACCTATACAACGTTTCCTAAGAGTCATTTTATTTTTTTTTTAAATATAATATACCTATAGCCTTTAGGTACAAAATCTACGGTAAATTACTCGGTACTAGTTGGTAATTAATAATTTAAGTTAAGTATGCAATATTGGATGCTATGCATACAAAGTAGTACATGCTAATGCTTTTAAAGTAGATACTACATAGCATTCTCCCTTAAAGTATCTGCTCTACTTAAAACGAACATACTAGAGCGCGTCGTTATGAAGGAGTAGCTACTACTAAATCGAAGTTTCTTTTACCGCTTGACCGCTTCACATAGAAAAACGTTTAGAACAGTTCTGACACGATTTTAAAGTTACTTGTTTATTTCTTACAATTTAAAGTGCACGGGTTTTCGTGTAATAAAGCTACTTCTTGCATATTATATTATAACACAATCTTCATAGACGAAGAGTTTCGCCAGATTCGGACCCACCTTCATAAAAGCCACCATATCTTCGAAGTGAAATTGGTAATGTGCTTCACTTAACCTGAAGTAAAAACGACTACATCTATTTTAGGAGATGCTATAAAATAATCGAGTAGATACTTCTGCAGCGAAGTAGATATTGTACATAGTAGTAAATACTAGTTGAGCGCAGCAAATACCTCTTTGATGAAATAGACATTCCTCGTGCGAAATTAATACTTAAAGCATTACTATGTACTACGTTTTATTCATACCACCAAATATAAGTAAATACGTAAACAAAACGGCGACACGATGGTACTTTAAAAATCTAGGCTCTGAAAGGATAAAACATACAACACACAGTACCCTTGTACAGGGTATAAGGAAAATGTGTTTGAAACTTGGAATAGTAGATTCTGTAACGAGGCAGGAATGAAAATTCGATCCGAGTGGAAGATTCCGAACGCGAGCGTAGCGAGCGTGAGGAACCACGAGTATCGAATTTTCATTCTAACCGAGTAGCAGACTATATTTTCTCCACGACCATCCAGTTCCATATCTGATTCATCCGATTTTTCACTCATTTTTTGACGTGTACTAAAATTTGTCTAAAAATAATTATTGCAACGCGGCCATTTTTATCTGACACTGACAGTTTCGAAATTCATGGCAACCTATGTCGATTATATCAATTACAGAATATTCATTCCGTATCTTGTTATGGAATGAAAATACACGCAAAACGCATAAGAAGCAAGTGTTTCAGAATAAATATTCCAACTCAAGAGCGAGAATTTTTACATTCTATTATCAAAAATGATTTTGGAATTATTGCATTCAGTAATGGTCGTGAAGAAATATTATTCTGCGTGGCAAAGTAAAAGTAGTAAGTCATGTAACAAAAAATCGAAATCTGAATACAAAAGTTACAACCTTTCAAAGTTTAAATTTTTTTCTTATATTTAACATAATACGGTAATTATTTTTTTACCAATCAAATTTGGCAGATACTTAACTTAGTAATTTCTATCATTCCGTTCCAAAAATGTTGCTTTACTATGCCAACAAAGGGCACTTTGACATTAGGAACACCAAAGACTTTAGCAATGATGTTAGTTGGCATCTTTTTGTTGCCGGTTTTAGAATTACGGAAGCATAATTTGGTCCCGCCAGTATAACGTGTAGGTTACACTTATTGAAAGAGTGCAGAGAAAGGGTGTGATAACGAATACCTTTTAGGTGTCTTTGGCAGGTTTTCATTCAATAATAGAAGAATCTGAATATTACTATGCACTTTGTTACATTCTTGGTAAACTACTAGTGGCTGTCAATAGAGTCAACTCGCGGGCCTCAAATATTTTTTATCTGACCTATCCCCGAACAAACCTGTGCATAAATTCTCCAATATACAAAATGTGCCACATTTTTAATCTGTATGCATCTGATATTGATGTAGATACAACTATACTCAAAACCCAATATTATAGGCAGTGACGTATTATTCGAAACCATGGAAACGAATGCAACCCGCCAATGACCATACAGTATTTTGGTCGTTTCCATGGTTATGAGAGCTAGGTCACTGCCTATATTTTTGGTAATAGACTATAGTCTTGGTCAGTTCAAGGATTTGGTTGAGAGAAAACTGAAAACTACCAATTAACAGACTAAAGATTTGATTGCAGCCGCATGAAGGTAAATCTATGCTTAGTTTTTACTTTAAAATAGCTTTATTCCAAACTAACTTTTACAGTTCATTATATGGAAACTGCCAAAATAATATAGAAAATAATAACCATTATTCACATGTAAAAAAGGAATTGAAACCAATTTAATTGATTAATAAAATCAATAAAACAAAAAATTTACTTATAAATTATTTCATCTAGTAAAAATCTCTTTATTTCATTTTTATAACTTGTCAATTTTTTGATTCTTCTGATATTTTTTGGAAGATTGGTATATCATTATTCCGTTATACATATAAAAGCGATTGTTTTCCGAAATTACTTTTTACTGTTTGATAATTTATACAATGTCTCGTATTATGTTTAGGTATGTAATGTCTTATTCTCCTGAAGTGTTTGTAATCATAGTATAGTTTAATCAAGTATGTCTTTTGACTAGTATATATTTGGCTCAGATTGCAGAGGACGTAATTTTGTGATGCTTGATGCTCACTTGGGTACCCACTTTAATAGTGTTTTTATCTTGTTCGCCTCATTGGGTTTTCTCTTGTTTTATTTTGTTGGTATACTTATGACCGTATGCACCAAGGCCAGTTAATCATGATTAGGTTATAATCATGATTAAATATCTCAATTAAGAAAATTTCCAATGCGCCAGCACTGCTCAGGAACTTAATCAAGATTAAAGTTAACCAGCCAATCTTGGTGGGTTATATATTTAATCATGATTAAAAGGTTATTTTCCTGTTTTGTTTTGAAATTTGTCTCGAATTTTCAATAATAAAATTAAAATGGGAGACGAAATAATCTTCGATGATGATTTTAATGTAATGGATATTTTTAATGATGGCTTTCCAAGAGCTAGAAAGACCTCGGAGACAAAATTATTTTGATTTGATAGATAAATAGGGTTTTTTCAGCTAACAGTTCTTTTCTTTTTCGCATCTAATATATTATTTTCTTCCTCACCGTCAAACCCTTTTTTTTTCTGTGAGTCAAACTCCATGACTCTAGATGCCGAAGTGTGAAATTGGGGGTTTAATGCGCAAAACAGCCAAACTGGAAAAAGTTCTCAGAAAAGTTGAAAAAACAACAAAAAGGAAACATAACCACAACTGTCAATCTGCTTGGTGTTTCTGGTCACAGAAAAATAAAGGGTTTATTTTTCTGGTTGATGGCACGAATTTTTGCATCTGAGCTATGTTGCCAAATCGAGGTTTTAACTTTACCCTGATTACAAAACCCACATATACTTTTAGTTGGTGCATAGGCTGTTTTATTTAATCACGGTTACCTGGTTAATCACGATCACCTAATCATGCCTAATGGGTAAAATGGTGCATACGGTCATTAATAGCTTTAGTATCTGTAATTGGCACCAGTGCTGTTGATACCGTGCGAGAAAAAATTATTTGCATCAAAGAGGGCCTTGCATCTAAGGACGTAATGCTTAGCCATAGAGCTTAATACCTGTTGGGTGTCAGTAACTACCTGAATTAACAATCAATCAGTTATTCCGTCATCTTTGACAGTCGTTACAAGTAATTTGATTCATCGCTAATTTTTCCAATTTCTTGAACAATTCACACAATGGGCTTTACGGAACAGCACAAAATACTTATGGTTGAAGCGTATTTTCGAAACTGGGTTAGAGTAAATGGTGAGTGGCAATACAATACGGGTTTGTGCATGGACGATTTTCACGAGTATTTTCCTAACGTTACTTTTATTGCTGGGGATTATTATCATTGCCTGAAAAGAACCGTGGCTGTATTTAGGAAAACAGGTTCTATACAACACAAAAAAAGAGCAGGAAGACCATTTGCAAGAACAGAAGAACTTGTTGCAAACGTTCGTGAAATAATGCAAAATACGCCAACAAATTGTATAAGACGCCTGTCCCAAGAAGTGGGAAGATCTTATGGAACATGCAGGACTATTCTTAAGAAGCAGCTAAATTTATTTCCTTATAAAGTGCAAGTATTCCAAGAAATACAAACCGCAGATTTTGAAAGACGTAGGAATTACTCTCAATGGTTTACCCAAAATTTATTGGAAATAAATGATTTATTATACCTGACTTTTTTTCGGATGAAGCCTGGTTCCACCTCTCCGGTTATGCGAATTCTCAGAATACACGCATGTGGAGTAGTGAAAATCCCCATTAGTGTCTGGTTAGCTGTTTCCCGAAGAAGAATTGTTGGTCCTATTTTTTTCCATGACACAGTTACAGCACAGCGGTATAGAGACAATATTTTGAATCCATTTGTGGAGCAATTACTTGACGAACTACGTTTTGGATATTTTCAACAGGACGGTGCAACCGCCCATACAGCCGCCGAAACTATTAACTACTTACGCAATTTTTTCGACGACAGATTGATCAGTTTTCGATCAGACATTGAATTCCCACCTAGATCACCTTGTTATGGACTACTTCGTTTTTCCTCATTTAAAGAACACTAATTTTAAAACACCAGTTGCAAATTTAGAACAATTACAAGAAAGGATTATCCAAGAATGTGGTTACATTTCTCAAGAGATGCTGGTCAACACTTTCGAAAATATAAAGAGTCGTGTGAATTTATGCTTGGAGCATGGCGGTGGCCAATTTCAGCAAATTTATGTAATTATTTTTCTTTTTCTTTCAGTATATTCTTACTTTGTTAATTGTGTAAACAACAAAAATAAATTTGTATTTGTCTACTTATTTTATTACTCATTAGTTTGGCATATCATGTCATAATATGAATTTGACAAAATTTTAACCTATATTTGGTTAGATATATCGTCCCCATATCATTGTGATCTAAACCAAGCCCTACGTTTTTTAATCCAAGTCCTCTTTGATGCAAATAATTTTTGCTCTCACGGTACTTATGGATAAATAAATAAGATAATCTTATGATTAAATCATAAAGTAGAATTTAAAAATATTATTATAATTAAATCAATTTTTCTTATGGTAGAAAAAAAGCAATGCTTCAGAGCAAACACTAATGGCGCATTTGCCATTTGGTGTTTTGATCAATATTTCGTTAATTTATCCCAAAATAGGCCGAACAACCATCTTTGACGTATAATTACCTAAGTTTTACGTTCAAAAAGATTAGATTTATAAATTCATAGAGGCAGAAATAGAGATATCCGCAAATTTAATAAAATTTCGTTTTATGATTTTATTACCTTTTAAATTATTTTTTATTTTACTTACAACTGCAGATAATTGCTAAAGTCGATTCAGCTAGTAAACCTGCAAGATGGCCGACATGTCATATTGTGACAAAAGTCATTGAAAATGCAAAAATTCATTTTATTTAGCTGGAATATGACTTTTGTCATATGACATGTCGGCATCTTGCAGGTTTACTGGGTGAATCGACTTTACCAAAAGGACACAGGTATTCGACCGCTTTTTGAAGAAAACGAAAAATAAACAAAATATTGATTTAAAAAAATCAATGGCGAATGCGTCCTTAGTGTTTTCTCTTAAAATTCAAATAAATCTGATAATCACTATCACTTAATATGAATGATATACTTAACAAAATTTAAATATTTAGGACTTTGCTTTGCATATTGGAAAAAACTGTTTTCATATTTCTCTCTTGATTTTTAATAATTTTCAATACAAAAATGTCAACTTTTGGATTAACGATTAAAACCTGTAAAACCGGGTTTATATCAGTTTTACCATTAAATCAGAGGCTGACATATTTGAATACAGAATTGAAAACCAACAGTTTAATGTAAAAACCCGGTTTTTTCCCAAAAATCTATAATATGTATATATGAATATGATTACAGCTACAATAGACAAGAACTTTGTGAATATTATCAATAATAATTTCATAGCACTGCACTTAATAGGTGCCTCAATGAAATACTAACATTAAATTTATCAAAAGATAGAATTGAGTCCGTGAAAATAATGAAAAATAAAAATATACTGGCACACTGGACAAATGTATTGTGTATTAGAATAAACAGCAATCCAATGAATATGTTGTATGGCCATCTAGTAGTTCTGCACTTCGCGGTTTTTACTTAGTTGTCTTTCGATTTTGTATTACCAGTGAAACTGCCTTTGGCGTTAGAGTTGATTCTACTAGATGGCGATACCACATATTCATATATTTTTATTTTTCATTAAATTTTTTATTGCTTGCTTACTTGTTAGATACTCCATCCCACAACTTAATAGCTCCATCTTTACTGGCACTAGCAAAAAATTTCGCTTCAGGAGACCATCTTAAACATGTAACCGTATGAGTATGTTGTTGATTTGGAAATGGACAAACATAACATTGAAGTGTATTAACATCATACATTCGAATGACTGGATGGCTTGTTGAAACAATAAGATGATCTCCACTGGGGTGGAATGAAAAGTGTCTTACAGGTTCAGATTCCTGAAATGAGATAATTATAAGCAGAAAAAAATGCAGGTCCAATACATTTATTATTATAAAAGGACATCAATTTTGGAACAATTGTAAGGGGGACTCATGACAGCCTATGTTTGAGCTGTGCATCTATATTGAAATTAGATAAGCCCCACATTGTTTACAAACATGAGGTGCTTCAGCTGATTTTTGAAGGGTAAACACGTCACACCAAACCTAAAAATATTGTGGGCATTTCCTATACCTAATATTAGAGAATTCATTTACTTAGATACTTTTTAAAATAAATTAATATAAGCTGATCATTGGAAGGAAACTTACTGTGATTGTTTTAAATGCTTTTTTAACACTGGCCTTTGATATATCAAACAATTTTATGCTATGATCTTTGGATCCTGAACATAATATTGGTTCTTTTGGATGAAACTCTAAACATGTTACTTCTTCCATGTGATCATATAGTGTCCTAAAATATACAAACATTACTTTAATATTTGCTTTTTAAAATTGTTAATTTAGGTTTTAAAAAATGTTCTTAATTTACTCTTTAGGTAGGTAGGTATTAGTTGAAAGTTAATTAGTAGTATGGTAGTATTGTAGCAATGTTGTAGGTAAACTATGACTATGACAGTCAACCTAATATAAGACAGTCTACCTAATAACTGGATGACCCTGCTGCTCAATAGATCTAGACGGATCCATTTCATCTGGTGCAGATTTTGCCAGCATCCTATCTACATCTAAAATCTTAATGCTAGCATCTACACTGCCAGTAGCAATCAGCTGGCCATCATATGAAAAACAACCAGCTCGGCAGTTGCCCTTATGCGATGTGACATATGCTGTTTCATAAAGAGCTGGTTCTGGGGCAATGTTATTGGAATCAGTCTCAAATTCTAGATCTAAAAAGATTCCAAAATAAAATATATATTTCAAATTCGCATTATTTCAGTAGGTACCTGTAAAACCTTGAGTTAGTACACGGGAACACACTGAAAGTTTGGCTCCGCAAAGATCGCTATTTTCGTGTAGTAATAAGTGCTATTAAAACGTGACTTTGGTGTTCATGTGTAAGTATATAAAAATATTGACTTTCTAAACTGTTTTAATTAGACACTAAAAAAGGCTAAAAGTGGATTAAAATTGCAAAATTCACAGTGAAACGTGGAATACATCTTAACAGTGCCACCATTAAATCTTATCAGTAAAAATTTTTGCTATTGTTCTTTTTTGTTTGTGGAATCTCCTTGTGTTCTTTTTTTGTGTAAAGGGTATCGCAGGGATTAGTTGGCGTACGCCGGCGAGAATCCCCAGAGACAGAGCCGTATTAACTGAAAGGAAACAAGATTTTATATTTATATTATTATTTTGACAGCGTTTGCCATTCTCTGCTTCTGAGAAAGCTAGCTGTGATGGGTGTTACCGGAGTTTATCTGTCATGGTTGGGGTTCTACTTGAGAGGAAGGACACAGGTTGTTAGCCTGAGTGGTGTAGTCTCAAAAACTGTAGCAGTGAGATCTGTAATTCCAAAAGGATCTCACCTCGGACCTGTTTTATTCTCCCTATTTATCAATGACATTAAAAATTGCTTTTTACTATCGTATTTTCTACTGTACGCCGATGATTTGAAATTCTACAACATAGTTGGCAGATCTTTCAGTCTGCAGCGTGATGTGGACAGAGTTGTGGACTGGTGCAACCAAAATTTTCTAATCCTAAATGTTAATACTTAAATGCAAATCTCTAAGCTTCTATAAAATAGCTAATCCTGTCATCACACAATATCGCGTAAGTGGTGCTCCTATCGATGTTGTAAATGAGTTCAAAGACCTATCTTCCAAAGTAGTCTATCATTTGAAAAACATATAAACAGCATCACTTCGAAAAGCTGTAAATTAATAGGATTTATCAAACGAAACACCAAATACATCAAAGACACTAGGGCAATTACGACTTTTTTTAACTCACTAGTTCGCAGCATACTTGAATACTTGCTCTGTGATATGGAACCCACGTCAGCAAAGTTACATTGAACGCCTAGAAAAGGTTCAAAATAGATTTTTAAAGTACCTACTCTATAAACATCACTTTCCACCAAGAAACATCAGTTATAGCACTAAACTACTGCTAAGTGGTCAGAAATCAATCAAAACTCAAAGAGAAAATGCAATGCTTCTGTTTCTATATAAAGTGATAAATAATATGATTGATTGCGAAGATCTTTTCAGCCTGGTCGCAATCAGAGTCCCACAAAGAAACACAAGAACCAGTCAACTCTTCTCGGTAAGGACTCACAGGACCAACTATGGGAAGAACAACATTGTGGAGAACATTTTGGTGAATTACAATATAAACTTTCAATATATTGACATTTTTGGCATCAGTTTGACTAAATTAAAACAAACGATTAACCTAAGATAATGCTTACTCTATTTGTTGTGATTATTTATTTATCTGCTTAGCGATACATGTCATTATAAATTTGTAACTTGCCAACATTTATGGTTTGTTCTGTTATATTTTTCGTGTACCATTTGGATATATTATTCCTTAGTAATAAATAAATAAATAAATAAATAGACTGGGCAGAGTTGAGAAAGTATATTTTTAACTTATTTTTTTTATTCAATTATTTGTCACTCACTAATAATTTTATTGGACCTACACTATGCCTTGGTGGCTTGTGTGCACTGCTATCTAATAGTATACAGATACTATCAATGTAATGTAACAACATATTCACAGGTTATGTTATTAAATAGATTCAGAGATACTCATTACCTCACTTAGCCTGGATCCACATACATCCGTGATACGCATCCGTTCTGTACCACATGATTAATATAAACCAATGAAATTTTAGGGAATAAAATGTCATTGGTTCATATTAATCATGTGGTACACAACGGATGCGTATCACGGATGTATGTGGATCCAGCCTTATAAGATAAGGTACTATACTATTAGGCTGGATCCACATACATCCGTGATACGCATCCGTTCTGTACCACATGATTAATATGAACCAATCTAACAGCCTAACAGTTGCAAAAAATAAATAATAATTATACCTAGGTTATGTTGGCATACTAATTACATTATACATAAATATAACAGATAAAAATACATTTACCTAGCCCCGGTCCAAGTTGGTTACTTCCAATTCCAATATTCTGAGGTCGTTCCTTTCTTTCAGGTTCATGTTCCAGCCCCGTCAATGTAACTCGAAACAATCTATCACTGGGGGCACAGGCAGGTTCTGCTTGAACAGCTTGTGCCAAACTTTGACCAAGTGCTTGATGACCATCGTAAAATAATTGACTAAAAATGTTACTTAGCATCAGAATAGGAAAAAGTTGAGGTTATTTATTACCTTATAATGAGCCGGTACATAAATTCCCGGCTTTTAATCAGGTTCTTTGTATCGGGATCATCGTCCTTTGAAGGAACAGAACTATTTGAAGTCGTGGAATTAGTCATTTTCTTCTGACTTTCCTTTTAATTTAAATCAGATAAAAATACCAGAGGTCTGTCCGCAATTCAAAACAATAGTTTTTTTTTTAGGTTTTGGTTTTACGTTTTCGCAACACAACCACAATACAAGCAACAGCGGCAACCGGCAACAGCTCGGTTCGGTGTGTTCGACCAAAGAAAATTTATAGGGTTTGTTGTTCGACCCAAAATCCACAAATCCACAAAACACCAACTAAAGCCAAAAACCACACAAAACCGAACCGGCACTTAACGAAACCACAGAAGGATTGCAATCAACCGCAATGGCCTCGAACTATTTTCTGTGCTTATCATCCGTCAGCCAAAAGAGAAAAGTTGTTCTGTTCTGTTCGACTATTGCAATGGCTTCTATCTTTTCAGTCTTCCGCCATTCTTGTTACACTATAATATATAAATATATAATAGTAGAGAGTAAAGACATTTTTTTACTTTGCGACTGGCTGCATGGCTAATTAGCCAAATGCCAATTAAAAATTAAAAAAAAAGAGTAAAGACATAACTCACATAACCCACTGTGAAAAGAACAAAGGCAAAAACAGAAACAAAATATACTAACCATAGGCACAGAGGAATGATAAATCAAATCGGTCAGTGCCATACATTTTCCTCTTACGTTACATTTAAATAGCAAAGCAAAGCACACCAAAGATGTTTTTCTCCCCCCTTGCCGCGGTTAAGTATGCACCACTATATTTCTAATGCAATTATACGAATTTTTTGCGAAGCGTTCCTTAAACTATTTAGCTGAGCAATGATATTCACTTTGCTTAGATACTCTTAACTAAGAAAAACTTAAGTTTATTTTGGTGCAAGTGGGCATTAGTGATGTAAAATGAATAAACAAGTGATAAATGCCGCTACCCATTAATATAGAGGGCAGAACGAGTTGTGGTTTCTTGGGGGCGATTTCGTTATTGCTCCGACCAGCTTTTCCAAATTCATTGACGTATTTTTTGAGAACGGTAATAAAAAAATCAGCCTTTCTTGGAGGCCGACCGGCACCCGGCCTTGTTACTGGAAAACCGGCCAGGTGGCAACCATAAAGGGGATGCGATTTCCTCAAGAACAACATGGATAGTTGGTTTGGTTAAGCGGAATCTTTTAAAAAATGTCATATTGTCCGTCTTCAAAGTAGTTCGTCCTAGGAGGAAAGTATTTATTTAAAATCATTATTATGTTGTTATATACCTTTAATTAACAATATTGCAAAATTTATTATAATACAAACATGTTTTATAAGTACCTATACATTTAACCTATTATTATATATAGCCTTCTAGGAAATCCATTTTCTATTAATTCTAAAAATTCCAAGTCGTCGTTACATGTGTCCATATCTTCCCCAAATATCAAAAATTAGTATTTATTACAATTCGATTGAGGTTCGGAATAAGTTAGGAATACTTTAACTTTAAGGACTCGAAAACGGCGACTTAAATTTAAGAAATCTTAAGCGACCTTTCTTAAGTGCTGGTGCAAGGCAATTTTACACCTTAAGAGCTAAGAGCGACTTAAGGTATTCTTAAAAGTTTAGTGCAAGTGGGCATTAGCTGTTTAAAAAAAGACAAATGTAAAGTACCTGCCTTGCCTCTTTACATTTTTAATCAGATATGTGTTTTAGATTTTCAGAATTGTATTGTATTTTAATCTTTATATTGATATACTGTTTTACTATTGAGTGACGAATGTAAACATTTTTGTAATTAACATGAAATAAAGAGTATTGAGTATTGAGTATTGACCCAATTAGTATTAGTTTCCAAGACTACGTAAGGCCCTTCCTGATCTTTTATACTCCGTGGCCGTGGGGGATCTTTCTAAAACGGTTGACCCCGACCCGCAACATTTCCTGGAGGGGGGAACAATTCGACCTGAGGGATCAAGGGAAAAGTTTAATAATTTAATACTAAAAAATTAAGGGGAATTCCAGATTTTTGGGGAGTAAAACGACATGGGATAATGGTTATTTAATGCTATTTTAGACGTTGGTTTGCTATGCTATTTAAAAGTTACTAAAAGGAACTTCGTAAAGGACTAGTAACCCAAAACGACGAGCGAACATACTGTCAATGTCAATTGTCATTGATCTTCGTCGTACATACGTCATTTCTGTTGTGACGTGATTTATTTAAAAAAATAAAGTTATAAACATTTTGTAGGAGAATCTATATCTAAATTTAATTTAAATTTGTCGAGACAAAATAATTAGAAGTATGTATGGTATCCTACGTACCTAATTTTTAAACAATAGATATATTATGATTATGCAATACCCCATTCTTTATTGAAAAATTCATATACCCTGTGAATATCCCTAGAAATGAATATAAAAAATAAGCTGATATTAGAAACAAACAATAGATCCTTATGATATGAATATGCGATATTGAATTCTATTATAAATACCCCTGGACTGTGTCTAAAAATGTAAAAAATAAACTGACAAAAACAATCCATATTTTTACACCTTCCTTCCTGTTGGAAAATTAGAATACATACTATAATGTAAAAATCTGTAGGATCAATAATTACACTTTGTCTTCTTATTTAAATTATTATATAAAGGGAGTGTTGGTCAGATAGTTTTACCACTACGGCCACCCAAACCAAGTATGAATAAAAGGAGTGTATTGAGCTACCACTAGGCATTCTTTAGTTTAGGTTTAGAACAAGCTGCCTTCTTACTTTCTTTTAATAATGATAGACATTTCTGTTCTAAAGAGGTGCAACTAATTGGGGTTTTTTCCTTACCAAAAAATAAAAAAACCAACCGGCAGGTAAGAATTTTTTTCTGTTTAAAATTGTTGGCTACCATTTTATAAAGGAATCTTAATGTATTATGGGTAATTAGGCAAACACGAAGAAATCCAATGCAAAAAATAAGGTATGTCTACCAGTTGGCAGACTATACACTTCCTCGTAAAAATTAGGTCTCGAATTAGGTAGTAATAAAGGCTCAGTTTATAAGACTTATCAAAAACTAGGAACCATAAATAAAGATGAAGTCAAAAAGATAATAAGTATGTAGGTATCCTTAATTTACCGACCTAGCTACATTGCTACAAGAATGCCCCTTATTAGGGGGTTAAACTGTGAAATAACCAGACATGTATATTACATGTCTGTGGAAATAACTAATGATTTTTTCTCAAGTGCTGTTTTTTTAATAATATTTTAGACATGAGTGCCCCTTCACATCCATGTGACTGGCAGACCACTAGAAATCTTGTAAAGGAAAGAGGCCAGTATCTCTTGGAAACAGGAATTTGGAGTGACTGTAGGTTTATTGTTGGTTCTGAGCCAAACCAACAGGTTCTTGAGGGCCACAAGCTGTTTTTAGCTATGTCTAGTCCAGTATTTGAGGCTATGTTTTTTGGTGGAATGGCAGAGAAAGATCCGATAGCTATTTTGGATGTACAACCGGATGCTTTTAGGGCTTTACTTGAGTAAGTATGTCATATTTGCTTGAAGCATTTCTTTGAAACAATTTATTAATCTCTCGATTAATCTTTAGGATTATTTTTGCTCATTTGCAAATTTTAAAATGGCTCACCCTCCATAAAACTTAAACTAAAAAAATTTTTAGTTCAATTAAGTAACTGTATTTATATTTTATATTAAAGTCATACATGCAATATACAGTCATATAATACATTGTACAATTTAATTAAGAGCCATTTCATTAAACATTTTGTTAAATTCAAATTTTGTAATTATAGGATAGGTATTTTAATATAGGTAACTACTTACCTACCTACTCATTCTTAGCCTTAAAAAATGCCAATAACCAAGATGTAACTACCAGTAAAAGTAAAACCATTAGTAATTATTATCATATAATAAAATTATATTTAAGAATTATTATGCTATGTGATTGATTTTATTACAATACAAGTAATCCAATTACTTGGATACCATTCAAACAGGTTACTTACCTTATAAAATATGGTGTTTTTGTAAATAGTATTTAATTCGTATTGATTACAGTAAAATTAGTGTACCTACCTACTAACTGTCAATTATCTTTATTTAGTTTTTAAGTGTTTGTTATGGCAAACATAAGTGTTTTCAACACTTAGGTGTCTTATAAATCTTTACACAATATTATCATCCATTGGTGTACTATAGGTACTAATATTTTTTTAAATTTTTGTATTAACAGTTTGAATAAATAAATAAAAATAAACTAACTTGAACCAATACTACATAGGTAACCGGTCAATCAGATATATAGTATGTTCAGCATTTTAACCAATTTCTGAGTTTCTATAATGCTCAACAGGTTAATTATATTGTGAAATATATGGTTTGTTTGTTGGACATGTGATAATATATAGAATTAAGTGTCAAGTAGCAAGAAGTGAATCTACCTAGCCTAGTGGCGGAAGACAAATTTCACCCAACACTAAAAATTACTTTAAATGTGACTAAAGAAAGACAAAAAGAACTACATTCAATAACTCAATAGTACAATTTTCGTAGGTCTGACTATGTATCATCATACCATATATTTAGTCAAACTGATTGAAGTTTTCTCGAGGCACATAATAATGTAAACAATGGTGTTGAAGGTATTCTTCAAAAATTATACAAAACTCGATGTAAATCGAGAAGTTATCCTATTTGGTTTTTAGGAAATATAATAAATAAACTTAAAACCAAAGATAAACTAAGAAAAATTCATAAAAAAAAGAATAATGATGAAATATATCTCAAATTTAAACAATTGAAAAAAGAAATAAAATTAGATATCAAATCTGCCAGTAAAAACTATATAAATTGTATACAAAAAAGCAATATCTATTGTTATTTATACGCGAAACTTTTTTGTTTTATATACAATCATAAAAGCTCTGTTCATATTTCTAAAAATGTGTTAAATAATGCTGAATACAGCGAGGAAATATGTAATGCTTTCAATAATTTTTTCAGTAGTGTGTACTCCGTGGATAGCGATAGTTCTTGCTCGAATAGTATTGGCACAGAACAAATCAAATTTATTTAATTTAATTTTCAAAAAAGCCAACTTCTTTTTCTAAACATAAGTAGCAACGATATACAATTTCACCCACTTCGTTCTCTAACATTCTTAAAGTTATTCTTCTAATCGCGGCTTGAACTTCAGCTTGAAGTTGGTCGGTATTTTCATAGGTTGTCCAGTATAATTCATTTTTAAGATATCCCCTAATCGCGGCTTGAATTTGAGCCAGTGGCGGATTTGAAGGTGAAGCAAGTGAGGCGACGCCTCACCTGGAAATTCGACGCGCCCGGAATATTTTATTTTTAACTTTCCTTTTTCCAAACTTTTTCTGTGTCTAAATAATCTATGCTATTTAAAATAAAAATGGTATAATTTATAATTTGTAAATAATAAAATTGAAACGTCAGCGGAATGCTACGACTAAACAATACAAATCGTCAATTCCGCTCCATAGAAAGTCTATGGTCCGCTACAATATCTCTCTCCTCAAGATTCTTTAAACCTACAAACACCGTGACATGGTGTTTATCGGCAGCTAGACAAGAAAAAAGAACCCGGCGCGGCGGTCGGGGTTGCTGGTTGGTTGAAATTCGTCCGGATGAGGCGACGTCGGCTCAAGCTTAACAAAACCAATCATCCACGATCTTAGATATCAGTGATGAAAGCATGTTACGTAAGAGCGACGAGCACAGCCTGTGGGCAGTGAATTGTAAGGCATCTGGCATATATTATTGGGACAAATCCAACCAATTTAAGTTAATAAGTGCAAAGTCTGAACCCCGATAATAAAATAAAGTAGGCATCGGGTTTCTAAGAAATAGGACTAAAAGAAACCAGGAATATAGGATAGGATAGGTAGTTGAGCTTGACTTGTAAGTAAGACGTTATAGTGCAGTATTTATCCGTGTATTTTGTATGAGAACAACTTTTATTAAATGTAATTATTCGTAAATAGTTGTTATTTATTATTTTCTTCCTACACATTAGTGTAATTAACTGTTTTGTCCGGTTATCGGTATGGTCTAAGGGACTTAGTGATAATAACTATTAATTATAATGGATAAATATCCAGAGCATGACATTATTTTGTCTCTAAAAGTGACACCATTTTCAAGACGTAATGATCCGGAAAGAAGAGACATTAACAATGGCAGACTGGATCCAAATTTAAAGGAGTTGACAAAAGATCAAAGATTAGGTAAATCAAATGGGGTAATTTGGAGGTAGATTTTTATAATAATTAAATATTCTTAAAATATCTAATAGCTAAACAGTTTTTATTATGACCCAAATATATTTATTTAAATTTTTCGTTTAAATCTATCGCAATCGCACACGTCTACTTTAGCACTACTTACCTCTAAAATATTCCTGTACTTAAATAGTACTATTTAAATTATTAAGCTAGAAAACATAAATAAATCTACGCGAAATAGGTTATAGGTTGGCAAGCATGTTGATACTCCCACCTTAAGACCTAAACCCGAAAAATAACTTGACACAGATCACAAAGTGTAGATCTAGGGAATTTATTGTTATTGATAAGTTTGCTGCAAATAAAAATAGAAGATTGGACTTTACTTTTAAACAATGTACTCACTAATGAAAATTAAATTGGCCTTTTTTATTTATTTTTTTATTTCATTTTCAATAAAATAAGTAGGTAAGTAATCATAAATTTTTAAAATATTTACTAAAAATTATTGACCAAATTTGGGCGTGGTCTTAAAAAAATTTTCGCCTACGGCGGGCTTTTAGTGCACCCCAAGTTAAAAATTCTGGTGCCGTCCCTGTAATTCGCCTCACCTATGATAACACCCCAGATCCGCCACTGACTTCAGCTTGAAGTTGGTCAGTATTTTCATAGGTTGTCCAGTATAATTCATTTTTAAGATAGCCCCAGAAAAAAGATCGAAGGGTGTAAGGTCAGGAGAATGCGCAGGCCACTGTATGGGGCAATTAATCTATTGGTAAAGCGTTCCGTTAGCTATTCCATATTATAGCGAGAGTAATGGGGAGGAGCTTCATCGACAATAGACAACAATGTAACCTTTATTTTGACATATCTTCAAATAGGCAGAAAAAAATAAAAACGAAATCGCGGGCGCAACTTTTTCTAATATGTAACCATATCTCTGTATCGTCTACGGTTTACGTGATCCCTGTAGAGATGCCTTATCCGTGACACCCGGTATTTAATTTGTCTATATTACCTGAAACCATTTTCAAGATATGAGTGATCAAATTTTTAAAAAGCTGTATTCATTTGAGTTTAATACGTCTAAAATATAATGCTTGGAAAGGAAAAGCCCTTAATGGCATAATGGCAATGCATTAAAATAACGTCACGGAGATCTAATGTTATTACCTACTGGTTTTTCTTTCAGATATATTTACACAGATAAAATTAATTTGACTTCATTTGACCAAGCGTGTGAGTTATGTTATGGAGCAAAAAAATACATGCTGCCCCATTTAGTTAAGGAATGTACAACCTATTTATGGTCTGATTTGTATCCAAAGAATGCGTGTAGAGCCTATGAATTTGCAAAACTATTTGAGGAGCCCCAGCTCATGACGAAATGCATGAGGGTAAGTACTTATAATAATATGTAGCAACAGCAACAGGTTTACAATGAAGTCCGCCCCTGTTTCCCTGCTCGAACTCGAGAATGGCTTGTTTTGTTATTCAAATTTGTCAGCAAAAAGTGCAAAACATGTGCTAAAAATTTACTAGCGGAGTACCGAAAAAACTTTTCCGAGGAATCGGTAATGCACTTCCGATAACCTAATAATCGAATCATTTTTTACAAATTTCCAGTTTTTTTCCTTTTAGATAGCTTTGCTAATGTAAAACCCCCGTATTTGGATGAAGTTAAACGAGTATAATAGTCGGGGTAGCATGTTTTCTACAGTTGACAGGAAATAACCGAAAAGATACGTTTTCGCCAGATGCTTGCTGTTTTTTGTAGGTAATGACTGTATAACAGTGCTAAAATACCTCGAAAAGAATTATTTTTGAAGTGAAAACTTCTTTAGGCGCGTTTAGCACTTTTTGTGGGCACTGAATTAAACTGAGCCGTCACGCGTCACACTCGGCTGTGTAACGCTCGAATTCAACTGCTATATTCAATCGTTCGCCCTGACCCGAATGAACGTTATATGCAAGAGCATGCCGCAAACAGTGTGCGTTGTATAGACACTCGTCTGCGTCTCAGGTATGTTCTGGCATTTTTTATATTATATATTTACGTAGGGTGAAGTAAGGTTTACCGTAATTGCTTATTCCGTGGACCTAATTTATTATGATTTCTGACTTCTGTTGAAGATGTAAAAATTCAAGGGTTGTTCCATTTTAGGAAATATCTTTTTTCGTATGCAGTAAAATTATCCCGTATTCCAAGTTTATGTTATTTTTATGATTGCTTACGAACCTAACCTAAAAGAAACAAAATTGAAAAATTGTATTTGATATTGTTAATTTCACCTTGTTGAAGTTTTCACTTCTGTCGTGTGGTCTTAAGCACACACAATTTTTTTTTTCTTTAGAATCAATTTTGATAGATAGTCGTAGGGAATATAAATATTCTACTCGCACATAAATTAAAAAACTATTTAGTTTAAAAAAGTTTGATACAGTCATTAGATACCTACACACCATTGCAACAGTGCGGGACCGGAGAAAACTTATTTTTTCTATTTGGTCCTGTCAGTGCTGGATTTACCATTAGGCTGAGTAGGCTGGAGCCTAGGGCGGCAGGTTTTAGGGGGCGGCAAATTTGGCCCAAAATTTTTTTTTCGTCTTACAGAAATAAATGGTACAATCTTTATTCATGGTCGACGGGTAGTATTTTTTTAAATAAACTTTATTGTTGGCCGTGTCTGTTAATGGGGATAAAAAAAGGCAGTTGGAACTTTACTGGCTTTGCAGAAAGAAATTTCATTTTCAATAAAATTAGTAGGTAATCATAAATTTTTAAAATATTTACTAAAAATTATTGACCAAAATTGGGCGTGGTCTTAAAAAATGTTCGCCTGCGGCGCATTTCGCCTACAGCGGGCTTTTTTTTCCCGAACACTTCACTTGTTTTACAACTCACGAGCCGTCACTGCTATAGGGGCGGCAAAAATTGAATAGCCTACTAGCGGCAAATTTGTAAATCCGCCACTGGGTCCTGTCAATCGTACAAAAAAACTACTACATTCGTTTAGTTATATCCAGATACATAGACAAGAAAAAAACTGGAAGTCTGTAAATTGATAAAAAAAAATATTTTGAAAATATCGCGTTTTCCAATTTTTTTAAATATAATCTTCAAATTTTGCCTATCAACCTAGAATTAATTTCTAAACAACTTTTTCAAATATATTTTTTTGGTATCTCGTCATTTAACCTCACTTTTCGTACACACACTTTTTTTTTTTATTTCATGCTATAGGTATGTACAGGGTCTTTCAACGAGGACTGAACAGGGGCTCATTTTTGAGCTTCCTTGTATTTAAAGAAAAATCCAAAATAGCCAATCGATGTACTTTTTCCTGCAGAATTCAAAAATGAAACCAAAAATTTATTTTAACCAGAAACAAAAGAGTTACGCTATGGATAAGGTGTTTTGTAAATGGAACATAGCTTTTTTTATACGATTTTTGGAACGAGTGATTTTTTTTTTGTCCGTTCTGATTAAAATATTTAATATTGTGACAGCTATTTTTATTAAATTTTAATGTTTTATCCAGTATAATTTAACTTTAACCTGTTTGAAACATACACTAGGTAATAAAGGTATAATCACCTTTGAATCCTTCAACGTCAAAAAACTTTACAAATTTACTATAATATTGCCGAAATGACTTGCAATTAAAAAATAAATAGTATCTAATTTTGAACGGTTCAGGGAGGCATTGACGAATAGTACGCCGGTGTTTTTTTTTTAAATAAATGCACAGTCGCTAATTATACATAAAAACCTTCCTCTTGAATCACTCTATCTTTAAAAAAAAAAAACCGCTTTAAAATCCGTTGCGTAGTTTTAAAGATTTAAGCACATATAGCTGGGGACAGACACGACAGCGACTTTGTTTTATATATGTTACTACCGTGTACCCGGCATGCATTGCAACCCGCTGGTTTAAATACAAACCCGAACAAACCCGATATATTAGTACCCGGCATGCCACTTTCTGAAATTGCACCTGTGCGAAGCCGGGGCGGGTCGCTAGTTATACATAAAAACCTTCCTCTTGAATCACTCTATCTATTAAAAAAACCCGCTTCAAAATCCGTTGCGTAGTTTTAAAGATTTAAGCACATATAGCTGGGGACAGACGCGATAGCGACTTTGTTTTATATATGTTACTACCGTGTACCCGGCATGCGTTGCAACCCGCTGGTATAAATACAAACCCGATATATAATTAGTACCCAGCATGCCACTTTCTGAAATTGCACCCGTGCGAAGCCGGGGCGGGTAGCTAGTTATACATAAAAACCTTCCCCTTGAATCACTCTATCTATTAAAAAACCGCTTTAAAATCCGTTGCGTAGTTTTAAAGATTTAAGCATATATAGGTAGGGACGGACAGACAGCGACAGCGACTTTGTTTTATACTATGTTAAGATTTAGAACAGGCTTTTGTAAATGATTATTTATTTTAATTTTTTATTAAATGTTTGACTTACCGACGTCTGTCAATAATTGCCACCATACTTTTAAAGTATATACTAAAAATAAAAAGAGCCACCCACTTACACAATGACAAATTGGGTGTACTATTTGGTAATAAACAGAACTATACATGCTAATTACCATATTATTGTTTTAGATTATATGTGATCAAACGCAAGAAGTGTTAACTGAAACGAGCTTTGAAGACGTCGAACTCAGTACTATTTTAACCGTTTTAGACCAAGATGAGCTTAATATAAACTCCGAATTGGAACTTTTTTCTGCCATCTTTAGATATGCTTCAAGACATAACCAAACCTCAGGTGCGAAAGTACCTAGACTAGACGATGGGTTAGGTAATTTGATTTTATTCTATATGTGAACTATAGTTATGGTACTAGTATAGAATATACTTACCTACTTGGTAACAGTTTCAAGCATGACTTTTCCTACTTTCCTCTAGTCTATACAGAATTTAAAATAACAGTGCTAAAATGTTAACTTTCTTTTGACGAGCTTGCAGAAATAATCACTTTTTCTCACGCATTTTGCATGGGTATGGCGAAAAGGAATTTATTAAAATAATTACATACAGTGTGGTTGTATAAGTGTGCAACATAAGGGCATTTTTTTTATTACTGATTTCTCAGAAAATTTTATTCTTGATAAAAGTTTGTGCATGTTCGATAATCATATTAGGTGCACTTTGGACGGTTGCTAGTCAAACGGCGTACAGGGTAGGCCAAAAAATATAAAACTTGTACAAGAATATAGTACCCCTATTTCAGAAAATTCAGCAAAATGTTATTAAGAAAAGTTGTTTAGAATTAAAAGTTATGCATCGATTCAAAAACGTGACCTCCTAAAATTAAAAAAAAATATCTTTTTAAAAAAACATTCATTATTTCCCAAATTTTTTTTTTATATTCACCGTAAAGACCTTCATAAATTAATTAAAATCAAATCAATTTCACATATCTTTAGTGGCGAAGCGTCCATGTAACCACTGTTACCATTGGTAACAGTTAAAAATCTTGAAAATAATATAATATTTTATGGCTACTGTGAAATAATTTTATTTATTTTTTAAATAGTCAATTAGCCCGAAATTAGTCGCACAAAAATAATACGCTCTATACTCTATACTTTCCGGGTTATGCGTTTATAACGCGGTGAAGCTCCCTCGCCTAGACTCTATTGCATGTAACCACTTTCATTTGTGGATAGGTATGATTGTCCGTCGCGTCTAGTCGGAGACAGCTCGGGTCTGGTAGCTTGCTTGAATTCTACAAGGCTAGAGCGTGGGCGCGCCGCGATATTATGTACCCTTGTTACCATTTTTTGTTTTGGTTACTTGCTCGTTGTTAGTACTGTTAGTAGTCGTAGTCGCCGCTGCGTAATCGATCAACTACTTGAAAAGTCATTCTCCTTGTATAATTTTGAAGAAAAAAATAAGATCATTGAAAATGGAAGACTAACACACACCTATTGTAAATAATTTAAAAAATAAATCAAAAAACTTATTTCTATATTTTAAATTTAGTTGGTATAGTGAAAACTCTTGGTTATGTGGTTGCAAGAAAAAATATACTGTATTGTTGGCCGTGTCTTCTGTTTTCTACAGAAAAAATGGATGGACCAGCAGTCGAGTCAACGATTTAAATAGTTTTAGGGTTCTAAAGAGGATACGTAAAATTTCTCCGTTACATGTGAGATGTGTAGCCAATTTGATTCAGTTTGGCAAAACAATAATCGAAAGTTGTTTTAACCACGCTTTTAAGGCAAATATTACTATTTTATCCCACAGGCTTGGATTAGTTGTTATCATCTGGTTTTGGTAACACTTTAGAAATAGTCACGCGTCGCCACTGCATATCTTTGTTCAAAGTCAAGCACGTTTGTAAAATTTACTTGAATTTTTAATTTATTAAGGAATCACAAACTTCATGTTTGTTGCAACGATATTAAACACAACTTTAAAATATCCTTAAAATTCTTTTTAACAAGATAAAACATTAGTAATGATAATATGCTAAATAAAAAACTCTCATTTAAAGTGCAAAATTTGTATTTTAAATGTTTATTAAAAAAACTGTACAAATTAAGGGACAAACATGAAATCCTACTAAAATAATCGCAGCTATACTTGGAAAAAAACAAATAAGAGTTTTTTAATTTGCATAATATCATTACTAAAGTTTTATCTTTTTAAGAAGAATTTTTAGGATATTTTAAAGTTGTGTTTAATATCGTTGCAACAAACATGAAGTTTGTGATTCCTTAATAAATCAAAAATTCAAGTAAATTTTACAAACATGCTAGAATTTGAACAAAGATAATATGTGAAATTGATTTGCTTTTAATTAATTTATGAAGGTCTTTACGGTGAATATAAAAAAATGTTTTTGTGAAATTATGAATGTTTTTAAAAAAATATATTTTTTTTAATTTTAGGAGGTTACGTTTTTAAATCTATGCATAACTTTTAATTCTAAACAATTAATAACATTTTGCTGAATTTTCTGCTACTTTATTCTTGTACAAGTTTTATATTTTTCATGCACCAACTTTTATCAAGAATAAAATTTTCTGAGAAATCAGTAATAAGCCTATATGTTGCACACTTAAACAACCACACTGTATTTTGTATGTCTACTTCTTCACGCTCGTAGAGAAATTGTTGTTCCTAACGCATGCGGAAAGTGTATATTTTTCGCATCGTTCGGTTAGTCGCGTGCGGAAAAATATCACTTCACGCACTTGTTACAAAAATATAGGGGGGGGGGGGGGGGGGTTTGTTCATTTGCTCCTCTCCAAGAGATATACCTACATCCATTGCGGCGTTGCGCCATTTTTGGCTGTAACTCCTGACTCCTGTCATATTTGATAAAATTACTAGCATACACTGTTGTGTTAGCAATTTTAGTCGCCGCTACGTAACCTCGACTACATAAAGAACTTTAAAGTTGCTGTTACTAGTCTCGGGAACCGTTTAGGCACCGTTTCTTCACCACGTTGTTACCAAAATGGGGAAAGATTTTGCAGTAACGTTTACGTGCCTGTATCGTTACCGGAACTGTAAAATTTACGTTGCGACACCGTTTCAGGAACGTCGTGAAACCGTAAATGTATGGTAATTTCAACCAAAATGGGACTTTTATTTACTTATTTATTTATTTATTTAGTCTTAAGTACATTTACATTTACAAGTATAAAAATATTTATTTTAAGGAGTTAGCAGTTTTAAAAGTCTCTAATAATTAGAAACCATAAAAAATAAAGGTTTTTGTTATTAAACAGATAATATAGGACGTATATTGTGTACTTTTAGGCAAATTAAAATGTTTCCAAAAATGGCGTCCCAATTTTTCTATAAAACATGGCGGAAGTAGCGAGTTCACAAAAAATTCTACTTTAAAGTTTATTTTACTCTATAGTAGAATTTATTACCTAACAATTTCTTTATAGTAAGAAAACACAGAAACGCTTGCGAATCGGTTACTTTACAATGTTACATAGAAGTGGCTAACTGTCCCTATGTGGTTGTGGGTACCTTTAAAAACACTTTGTAGTCACGCCGACTTAAAAGTCACATTTTTGTCGTTATGGCGACAATTATTTTTTACTTTAAAGTTTTTGTGTTATACAAGTAGCTAAACCTTGACGCGACACGGTTCTAGCAACCCTGAAACTTACCACAAAGTAATGGCCCTATATGGTCACAAAACCAGGTAGGTGTTACGCAAATTCCACTAATTTTTCTGACTTACTAGAGGCTTAAACTTCATAGTAAGTTATTTGGTATCAATTACTATTTTTTTACCTAAACATAGTAACAGTGTCAATCAGTGAGGGTTTTTATAACTTTGATGCTAGTTGGGGTATGAAGCAGTTATGTTTATAAGTACAACAGCTGTGTTTTTTATTAAAACATACAAAAATGTCAATGCAAAAGTTAAAACTACGGAATTACTAATTTGTTAGGGCTAATCTCTCTCCTGAGAAATTACTAATTTATCTATCCCCTGTAAATTTACTAATCCGTCACCTCTAATCTCTCCCCAATAAAATAACGAACTTGTCAACTCTGATATCTCCTGTGTGAAATTACAGAATTTGTCAGCTCTAATAGTCCCTTTGTAAAATTAGTAATTTGTCACCTCTAATCTCTTCCCTGTGAAATTACAAGTTTCTCAGCTCTAATATCTCTCCTGTGAAATAACTAATTTGTTAGCTTTAATCTTTCCTCTGTGAAATTACTAATTTGTTAGCTCTAATCTTTCCCCTGCAAACTAACGAATTTGTCACCCTCTAATCTCTCCAATGTGAAATTATAGATTTTGTCAAGTCTATTCTCTACCCTGTAAAATTACGATTTTGTCACTTCTAATGACCCCTAGTATAGTGACGAAGTTGTTACCTCTTGACTGTTTGAAGGATGTTTCTTGAATGATGAAAGAGTTTTGGACTTCCATTGTCGTTATTTGTTCTAAATCACAACGTTTGATGTGGTCAGAAGCTGAAATCCTACATAAGGAACCATGGCACACTCGAGGAAAAGAAAGTTTAAGGAAGCTGCTGCTATTCACCAGAACCCAGGCTGCTTTAATAAACCATCATTAGACATAACAAATATCTGGAAACCTTTGTTAGTACATGTAATCTTAGGATAAGATCGCGTGCCAATTGAACGCATGACTGCACCCACCTCAGTTATGCTTCAGTGCACCTAGCTAGTATAAATAGTCCTGTAGTTACTTTACTTATTTAGTATTCACCTGAAGACGACTGGAGATACTTACCAGTTGAAACGTTGTGATTTAAAACAAATAAATACATCATTGTTATCTCTTATTTCCTTTCTCATTTCTTTATATGAAACATAATACATTATCCGCTTATAATATGTATTAATTTTATTTCTGTAGCGCACGCTTCCGGAGAAGGCAATAACAATCCAGGACAACCGACCACACGTGACGCCATAAAAAGGATACGTTTTCTCACTCTTACGCCACAACAATTTGCTGAAGGCCCTGGAAAATCGTCCTTACTAAGCGAAAGTGAAAAATTTGCTATTTTAATGAACATTTGTTCTCCTAGTGCGGCTACACCTATGCCAGATGGTTTTTCACCTTCTACAGTGACTCGTAAGAAAAAATCACTTGAACAATTTTATGTAAGTATGACATATTGTTTTCTAATAAAATTGAAATAATTCAACGCTTCTACCCAGTTTAGGTTTACGGTAAAAGTATGACCTCTTGTTTAGTGTTACTTCTGTATATTTGAATGTGTCTTAGTGGATGTTGCCACAGCATTAGCTCTATAATTAATTTTTCCAGCAGTTCATTTACATTTTTTTTGTTGTCTATTTTTATTTATTTTAATCATTTACGGTATTTTATGTATGAGTAAAATGCACAATGTAGCCTGTGAACACATTTGGAATAATTTCCGGCCGTTGGCCGTTTTTATCTGGTGTGTTATAGCATATGTACCGGGTGTTTCTCAAAAGACGTTCACCCCTATAACTTTTTTATATTTATATACAGGGTGTAACAAATTCGTTTATCACTACAGGGATCTCGTAAACCGTAAGAGATACGAAGATGGTTAAATGGGGGGCAAAGTTGCACAATTTGATGCCTAATCATAATCCAAAAAGAAATTATTTAGATTCCGAGTACTTCCGGAGATATTCGAAAGAAACCGAAAAACTGTCAATAAGATTTTTTTGTTTTGCGCCCTTAATGTAGGAGATAAAAGAAAACCAATCACACCTTTTCAGGGCCACTTTTAATCCTTTCTTAGAATATGTAATTAGTTTTGCCATACAACGTTTCATTTTCCTGAAACCATCATTAATTTCACTATTTTAAATACGGACCTGGATTTTTTCCATTTTTCAATAAAAGACCTAGGACATCTTTATTCAAAGCCTGGGTTAAATATTAATTTTAAAAAAGAATTAACGCTCTAATGTAGATTTTATTAAGATTTTTCTAATCCGACCCTGTGTTACACAATACCCATTCGTTTTATTACCCACGTCATCTTTTGTGTAACAATTTAAACTAGGTAGCTCCTTCAAAAAATACTATAAAATTCGTAAAATTAACAATAATCGTAATACAAATTCTTGCTAATGATATTAGATTTTATTTAATTAACAATATTTTATAATATTAATAAAATGAAGTAAAACTTTACGAAAAACATTATAAGCAATATTAGCAAAATAAAGAAAAATACTCCTGAATAAAAGAAGTTGCCATATAAAAATTAATTATTAATTACGTGTTCAAAAATGTTTCCCTGAACAGCGATACATTTTCATGTCGTTATTAAAACGAAATGGTATTGTGTAACACAGGGTCGGATTAAAAAAATCTTAATAAAATCTACATTAGAGCATTAATTCTTTTTTAAAATTAATATTTAACCTAGGCTTTGAATAAAGATGTCCTAGGTATTTTATTGAAAAATGGAAAAAATCCAGGTCCGTATTTAAAATAGTGAAATTAATTATGGTTTCAGGAAAATGAAACGTTGTATGGCAAAACTAATTACATATTCTAAGAAAGGATTAAAAGTGGCCCTGAAAAGGTGTGATTGGTTTTCTTTTATCTCCTACATTAAGGGCGCAAAACAAAAAAATCTTATTGACAGTTTTTCGGTTACTTTCGAATATCTCCGGAAGTACTCGGAATCTAAATAATTTCTTTTTGGATCATGATTAGGCATCAAATTGTGCAACATTGCCCCCATTTAACCATCTTCGTATCTCTTACGGTTTACGAGATCCCTGTAGTGATAAACGAATTTGTTACACCCTGTATATTAAAATGAAATTTTGAGATTGTGCATAAGAGATAAGTCTGCATTTAGTGGCATACTTTTCAATTTGTTAGCACTTCCGGTTTGGCCGGAAGTGACCTTGACTTTGATATTTTAAATGGGATATCTTGTATATTTTTACTTATTTGGGTTCAGCATAACATTATGAGTGAAATGACACCTCACTTGTCATTTTTTGACGTGTTAGGTATAAAATTTTTATGTTTATTTTTTATTTTCAATCTAGGGTGCTACAAATTATTTAAATCTGTTAATTTATAGTCAAGTAGTATATGAAAATTAAAATTATCTCATAATAATTGACTTTCTAAGTTTCACAAGCGTTTAAAAAAGGAAATTTTGTTTTCTTAACGTTTACTCCATTTTTCCAAATGGAATATTTAAAACGAGCATTTTTTTTCTAACTATTTTATACCATACACTCCTATGCTATTTTAAAATTGATACTGAAAAATTTGCCTTAAATTCCAATCGCAAATTTAAAAGCGTTATGCATTATTGCCTAAACCCTGCCTTTGTTAAAATTTATCGACTAATAATTTTTTCTCTGTTTTAGCATTCGCCTGCTTTCATAACGGTGAGTAGTTTTTATTAATTTATATATTTTTCGCATGTAATGTGGTGGGTGCTTACATCTCATTTGAATTGGGTTATAAAATCCAAAATACTTACCAAAAATGTGTACATAACTTTATTGTTGACAAAATTTAATATAGTTTATTTTTATATATTATGTTGGGCATTTTTCTCTATTCTTTGAATATGATAAAAATAAAATGGATTAGAGAGGAATAAACATTTTTTTTCAGTAGTGCATGTGGTAATACAAATGGACTAGTGGAATAAAAGTTAAAATATGTTATTTTGTCAGACTACAGTGATGACGCCCTCGTTAAGAAGCCCACAGACTGAGGCTGTGCTAGCTGCTTTGCTCGACGATACCCGCCACGAACATTCTATTTGATCAAAAACAATGCACGGTGCATGTTTTACAGTATAGGTAGCAGTAGCATAGTAGCCCCTCAGACTGCAGGTTTATACTACACGGCATATCCCTAGTAGGCACTCTAAACGGCACCCGAGGGTGCCTCTACTATTAGTACCTACCTAAAAAGTAGAGGTGATCAATAAATCACGAACTGTGAAATAATCACTGCTATTGAAAAATCGCAATCGCAGTCTGTTACCAGCAATAAAATAAACTGCGATCGCAATGTCTCTGCTAAGCTGCTTTGTCGGCTTCGCGATTGCTACGGTACTTCGCTCTCGCTCTCTGCGATTCTTTTGTTTCGCTATCGACCTGGGTACCTATTCTCCAACTTAGGAGAAGTGAATGCTCGCTCGCGAGAAGTGACAATTCACATCATATGCTCACATCGTATGGAAATTAATAGTAATTTTAAGTTTCAAGAATACAGTTTAATCATTCTGAAGAGAAATCACCTCTCTTGAAATGATCATTCGCCTATTTCGAGAACAGACGTCCTGTTGTTTCGTTTCGACCCGCCCAAAATCACGTGGCGCGTGCGGCGTGCGTAAACTGAGAAGAGCGAGAGAGATAAATAATATCTAGTTAAAAATCGCAGTTTAAATTCACTGTGATTACACAAGAGCAGTCGTGATAGCAACTGCTACTGAAAAATCTTGACTTAGATCAACACTACTAAAAAGGAACTGATTTTTTAAAATTTTATGGTCTTTCAATGGAGAAGTGATTAAATTGTGTAGGGTCGAACTATTTTTAAAGGGGTTAGATTATTAAACAGTTTGCAAATGCAAAATGCAAATGACAAAATTGGAATTAGGGAATCCAATAATGACCCGTCAAACTTGTTTGCCTACAGCCGCCACATTGGATCGCGTTAGGGGTGTGGTGTGATTTCACGACCTGTGATTTTGTCACAGCTCCGGGCCTGTCACAGTCGCGACCAGTTCCGCTTCGACTAAAGGAGCTGTGACGACGTAACCGCGCTAGATATGAGGTTCGCGGACCGGCCGGTGCGCGCTGCGGCTTCCGCTTCGACTAAAGGACCTGCGACGACGTGACCGCGCTGGATACCTTACACCACACCGTATAATATTATAATAAAATAGAAAATACCAATTTAATAAAATAAAAATAAACATTTCGCGGAACTCGTTCAAAAAGTAATTCGGAGAATTCATTTGAGCGTCGCCGCCGCTTCTATAAAATATAAATCACGCGCTGTGCGGAGCGGAATATAAATAAGTGTGAAACGGCTACCGCGCTGGTACGCTGCCGTTCGTTTGTGCTTTCGCAGCCAGCATCCCTGCAAATTGCAATTCCGGAGCTGTGACGAAGTCACAGGTTTCAGACATGGAGCTGTCGCAGCTTGGAGCTGTGACAGGAAAATCACGCTTTTTCCCACCCCTAAGGTTTGGATTAAAAACGAAGAAGAATAAACAATGGTTTTTTACCTTTGAGACACTTTGAGTAGTACCTAACCTATATTTGTTTTGTGGCATTCAAGATGGCGCTTGTTGGCAAAATGTCAATTTCGCACGTGGTTTGGACCAATGATCTGCTAGTTTGGACTCCCTTTGGAAGGTCCTGCAAAATTGTAGAATGTATCAAGTTTGTTAAAAACTAACCTATATTTTGGGGATTTGACGACGCATGACTGGTGGTTATTTACAATTTATGTCCGATTTTTGTATGAAAAAAAAACAAGGGAACTTTAGAGTGAAGTTAAGGTGGGAGTATCAACATGCTTGCCAACCTATTTCGCGTATATTTATTTATGTTTTCTAGCTTCTATACAAAATTTAAAGAAAATCAGTATCGACTTGATATTCTTTAGGTAATAGATGACATATTTAATAAATATCAAGGAATTTCATAACTTCTTTTAGGAGAATTGTATAGCGAAAAATATCAGGTAAGGTTTTTTTTTAACATTATTATGTCATTGTCACTCATTGTTCTTTCACTATACAATTCTCGCAAAATAAGCAATAAAATAAATTGATATTTTTGTAATATATCAGATACTACCTAAGTAATGTACCGGCGATATTGATTTTCTTTAAATGTTAGTTATTAAAATAATAAACTCAAAAAATCAACGCGAAATAGGTTATAGGTTGGCAATAGATTGAATGACGTTCAATTTATTGCCAACCTATCACCTATTTCGCTTTGTTTTTTCAAGTTTATTATTTTTTAAACTAACATTTAAATAATATCAGTATCGTCGGTAGGTACATTATTTAGGTAACATCTGATATATTACAAAAATATTAATTTATTTCATTGCTAATTTTGGGAGAATTGTATAGTGAAAGAACAATGAGTGACAATGACATAATAATGTTAAAAAATCTTACCCGATAGTTTTCGCTATACAATTCTCCTAAAATAAGTTATGAAATTGCTTGATATTTATTAAATATGTCAATTATTACCTATAGAATATCAAATCGATCCTGATTTTCTTTAAATTTTGGATAAAAGCTAGAATACATAAATAAATCTACGCGAAATAGGTTATAGGTTGGCAAGCATGTTGATACTCCCACCTTAAATATCTCATATTTGCCATGGATTTGGGGACGTCAAGTATTAGACAGTCGGTATCAATAAACCAGGTAGTAAAACGGCTTAACTACGGTAAAAATGGCTGGTTTGCAAATAGGTTTTGGCATATCAAATTTCTGCAAATTATTTTACGTCCTAAAGTCCGCCATATTTGCAAAATTGCAGGTATGTGTTTTCTCAATTTTCTGTAATCTCACCCTTGCTGTTTAAAATAAGCAAAATGCGATACCTATTTTTCCTCTCTGTCAGTCTCTGCTTAAGTGCCATGAATAGGAAAAGAAGAAAGGCGGCTACCTATTTTTCTTCTTTCTTTTCTCTGTCGGGCTCTATGCTCTATGTTCTTCTGTGCTTTATTACTTCACCGAACAAATTATTTTTCTGTGATTTAACTTAACCTCAAATTAATTAATATTTTGGCCTTGCTTGTCTCGTTCTTTTTAACTTTTACGTTATTTTTATAAATTTAACTAAATTTGTACGGCAAGAGAGAAATTTAAATAAAATGCTGCTGAGTACACATAAATACCGAAAAGGGGAAATAGAACAAGAACCTCACAATCTATTTGTAGACTTTAGTGAAAACTTTTTATTTGATGGTTCAGACAGAAGTATTGAGAGTGTTAACATCGGACTACCTTTTCCTGTACAGGAACCATTTAAAGATTCTTCAACGCAAACAAGAGATCCTTTAAAGGAATTTTTTGAACGGCAAGAGATGTATCGTGATAAGTTTAAAGGTGCACAATCAAAAAATCTAGTTAAGAGTGTTCAAGAAATCGATTTTGATAACAATGAAACAAAATATGTTTATATGCCAAGAGGCTTGTTAGAACTATACCAATGTAAAAGTTCCAACAAAGATTTTAGGAGTTATTCCAGGTTGAACGGCTGTAGAGGTATATTGGATTTAATAACTATAAAAAACGAAAGCTATTTAGTTTGGGTAATTTCGAGTAAAATATTAAATTTGATGAATCTTAACAATGTAACAGAGAGTAGCAATTTGTCTTTTAGTGCTGATACCCCAGTACACAATGTGAAAAGTTACAATTTTAAAGGGAAAGCACAGATTATTTTGTTAATGGAATATCATATTAGTTTATTAGAAATTTTAAATACAGTTAAGTATTCTGTAATTTATCAAAATAATTTTAAAAGTGTTTTGGTGGATGCTAAACTCAATATTAACAATAATCATTTAGGTGTTCTTCTGATAAATCAGGAAATGTCCATTAGGAATATTAAATCCAATAAAGTTTTGTTTTCGTATAAAAATAAACAGTCTAACAACTCCAAGCTAGTGGAGTTTGAATTTTGGGAAGAAAGTAAATTAATATTAATGGAGGAACATTCTATAAAAATATATAATTACAGGAAGCAAATAGTTTTGCAGAATTTCAATCCTAAACTAATATCTTGCAATACCTTATGTCGATTAAAAGTAATTGGCGATACCCTTATCTTGGCATCAAGACATTATATAATAAAAGCTGATTTAAATTCACTGGACAATTTTACAACTTTTGCTCACACATTGGATTATCCTCCTATGCTTATAGATATAGTAAGAAATGATAGAGATACATACTTGTGTTTAGCAAACCATTTTCAAAATAATAAAATATTATTTACTGGAAAATCAATGTTTTGTTTGCCATATAGAGTTCCTGGTATTAAAGAAACATTAAAAGAAGCTTTTTTAAAAAATGCAGATCTCGCCATAATTGACAAGCTAAATGAAAGACTTGACTTCTTTATCACAGGATTAAAATTGATTGTTTTACACAATAAAGTGTACATTTATTATACCAATTCTCTTGGAGAAATATTCAGACAAGAGATTTCTGATACTTTAATTGAAACTACAGAACCTGTAGAAAATTTGTGTAGGTGGATACAAAAACTGAAGAAACCTGAACCCGCTTTGTTTGTTACAAATCTTGCTGAAATGAGTGATGCTTTCTTTTTCCTTAACAGACATTTACCTGCCTCACAAAAAATTAAAGAGGGTAATGTTAAAAGTAACTCTACTAAATTTTTAAAAAAGTTTAGGAGGATATATAGTAAGAAAAACATGGAAAGCACTTTTGCAAAAGGTTTTTGCGAGATTTGGGAGGATTCTGAAGGATCTGGGGAGGAAGAAGGTTCTTCGAAGGTAGATGACGTTGAAGTTCCATATTATGACAAAGTTAGCAGCTGGATGGAGAGAAATAATGACAATGACAATGCAGAAGATAATGATACTGTTTTAAATTTCGAAGAAGCCTTATAGTTGTGCTTATATTTCTTTTTTTACTTACATAGGTAACAAAATATATGTTAAATAATATTTTATATAGGGTAATTCATTTTGGGGGGCCTATTTAAAGATTTGGGAAATGAGTAAAGTTATAGTTTTCAAAAGTTACTGTCAATTTAGTATTTCAAATAGAACACTGTGTATTTGAGTTTTTTTATGATGCTATACAAAAATGTAAGTAATTTTTGGTACCTAATAATAATTTAATATAATCTGAAATATTAAACGTTATATACCGAGTGTCCGCGGAAGGTGGTTCGCCCCTCTAATTTTTTTGTTTTTCAAGATAATGGAATAAAATTTGGGGGATTTGTATATGGCATAAAACTGCATTTTTTGACAAGTGACTCAACATTATGGAACTTCCGGTTTAACCGGAAGTAACGTAAACTTTCGATTTTTAAATGGGACACCTGGTATATTTTCCTTTGTTTGACTCCATATGACATTCTAAATATAACGATATGTCACTTGTGACTTTTTGTCACCAAGAAAATATTTTTTTTCCAAATTTATTGTTTTATCTAGGGGGCTATGAATACCTTAAAATCACTTATTTCAGTTCTTTAATCTTGGGAAAAATAAAATTTTACTATTTTTGGTCCACTATGTGTTGTGTAAAATTTAATCTTTAAAGTTGTATAACTAATTTTTTTTAAACGGCAATATGGTGGCTCGTCCCGTTAAGAAAAAAGATGATTTTATTAAGATTATTTTGATACCATGCACACACTAAGTATTAGGTTTTAGAAAAGCTGCCATTAAAAAACTTTAAAAAGTTAACTTGTAACTTTTCTAAAGTAAAGCATCTTTTGAGAATAAATTTAGATTTAAATGCATCAAGTAGCCAGTGATCTACATTCTCCAAACACTAATAACGTAATAATATCAACTTTTTCACTCCTTGTAAAACTATTATTTTCCATGTGTTTTTTAAACAACAAACTAATTTACTTGGCCAGAAGCTGTTGACATGTTAATTTTATTCAAGGCATGATTTTGTTTTATCAGTTTTGCTGGTCACAGGCTACTTGATGCATTTAAATCAAAATTTATTCTCAAAAGATAATCATAATAAAATCCTCTTTTTCTTAACCCGACGAATCACGTTCCTAAAGTTGACGGTGGTATCGAAACAACAATACTTCGAATTTCGAAAACCTAGTAACGCCCTCTTGTAGAATATAAAATATGTTTTTTGTTTTTCTGTCAAAAATTAAGGCGCAAAAAATTAAAAACCGGAATTGAATGTTTCTGTTTTTTTAGGATATCTCCAAAGGTATCAGAAATTTTTATAGTTTTCTTTTACCACATTATTAAGTCATAAAATGTGCAACTTTTTCTCAATTTAACAGTAGCACACCAATATTGGTAAAATATTATATATACATATTGGTCCAACAAAGAAAAGGCGAGATTTGGTTTTATTGGTACAATATATGTTTTTCATATTTATACTATAATGAAAATAAATATTGGTCTTATATTTATATTAAATACTGGATAAATATTCAATATTCACATCGGACCAATATTTATTTTCATTATAGTGTAAATATGAAAAACATATATTATACCAATAAAACCAAATCTCGCCTTTTCTTTGTTGGACCAATATGTATATAATATAATAAATATACCTATATAACAAAATAGTCATTCGTCGTGACCAATATGTAGGATTAGAAAAACGGGAATTGTTAATAAAACGATGATAATTTATGAAAATTCAGTTTATTCATTTATAAAATATGACAACAAAACAAAAGTATCAAAGTGTAAAGAAAAAAACTGAATAAATATATAAGTTATATATTATATTATTTTATTAGAAAACGAAAATCGTTTACTTTAAGTACTTTGACCTACTTTTGCGCCCGCCTTCTCTATCTGCCGCACCTGCCAGGTACAAAGATCAGTTTCTTCTGATACGTCGCTTGCAATTAAATGTGTTTGGATGTCACTCTCATCGTAGTTTTTTCTCTCACTGGAAATAGTTGTATATTTTTTAACGGCTCGTTTTTTTTCATGAGAAGACCCAGCAATTTCTTCCAATGACCTTTTAACACTTTTATATTTTGCATTATAAGTACCTTTTTTCCGCCATAGAGATGCAGCTGCCATAGAAAACATTATATGCAGGAAATCACATTTTTATGTTCAGTTTTTGGAGACATTTAAGCATATGAAAACATCGCCTTGTTTTTAAAAGGGATTAATGACTACCTGAAGATGGCTTTTTTAAAAATTCGAATAATTTTCAAGAAGAAGTAACATTTAACACCTCGTACTGTTTTGAATCATATATTTACAATTTTTCGCGTAGAGTAACTCTCTCCACAAAATGTTTAATTTTTGAACATAAAAATGGGTACATCCTGTATTTTTATATATTTATCAGCAACTTTGAGCTAAAAATTATTTATTTCGTTAAAAATAGATGATAACATTAATTATTATTACTGGCATTACTAGAAATTTTTGATTTACTACGAATTCTGCTTGTAAACTAGTAAGGGCGAAAATAAGAAAAATATATATTAAGCCAATATTGGCCCAACTTTGGAAACGTTTCATATTTTTTTAATGAAAAATTAGTTACATAGTTCATTTAACAAAATCAATTTTTTTTAAACAAGCTTATTCTAGTTAGCAGTGGCTGCGGGTTAGTTATCTATATTTCTTTATTTTATTTAGGTAATTCCATAAATGTATTTTAGGTTAGGAGGCCTATAAATGGTTCTTAATAGCAATTTCAAATTTACCTTATTCAGAGCTACTGGAATACCTATTCTTCTATCTTTCACTAAAACTAAAATTCTCTTAACTTTTCCACTTAAATATAGGTATTTAATTGCTATTTTAGCACAATACTAGTCACCACACAAATTTCACGCATGTGCGACACGTCTCGGCCGTAACAAGACTGTTTGCAAAATGGCGGCTTTGGCGATTGGCACTTGGCACAAGAGTCAAGCCGAGCATTTCATTATTGTCATAAGCATTGACCTTTTATTTTTTTCGCTCAAACTTCTCGCGGTACGGAAAAATTGTGTAATAATAATTTTAAAATAAGAATAATATTATGATTAACTTTTAAATAAATAAAAAGTTAACCATGTGAATATTAGTCAATAAATCACAATAAATGCCCCATATTGGTCCAATATTAGAACATATTATTTTATGCTTAGTACAAACGAAGAAAGTTGTAAACAAGATGTCTAAATTTATATATTATAAATACCCACCTATCTTAACTTTTTTTAATTTAAAAAAATTTATATTTATTATAAATATTGGCACAATATTGGGTAAATATAGAATTATTATAAAGGAAAAAGTTATATTGCCAATTAATTGCCAATATTGGCTAAAAATCGTCGATATTGGGCCAATTAACAATTTTTAACCAATATAGCCTTTACATAGGGCCAATATACTGTGCTACTGGGGCCATGTATGAACACGTACTAACTGTACATATATCTACTATGTTATTACGAGCAAACACTAGTGACGCATGCGCCACTTCATTTTTTGATCAATAATTCATTACTTCTTCCTTTAATCCAAAATTCGGCCGAATCTAGTACAAATATGTACATATGTACATTTACTTTAAAAAATTTTGGATTTATAAATTAATAAAAGCAGAAAAAGAAATATGCGCAAATTTGACAAAATTTCGTGGCTTCTTTTTGGAGAACACGAAATATTTACAAGAAAATGAAATGGCGAATGCGTTTGCTTTTATAATCCATTACTTTTTGTACATTATTATTAGAGACCGACCGGAGGTTCGGTTTCGGCTAGCTTCGACCAAAAAATCTAGTTTCGGTGACAATTTCGGTTTCGGCCAAAAACCGGCCGAACCTTCGGCCATGCCGAAACTCAGTGTCCGTGAATTGTCGCGCACCGGTCGGCTAACTTTGGGTGGGTTCGTAGGCAGTGTTGTCTATATAATAAATAGATTTTTTTCTCTGTCGACTTTTTTTTTAGTGGAAAGAGTTCAATCTGTTCTCAAGATCGATCTCGTCCTAAATAAAATAAAATTAAATTTCAGAAATGCAATAAAATTTTTAAGTTTCGGTTTCGGCCGAAACTGAGACCAAGGCCGATGATTCAGTTTCGCCTGAAAAATCTTGTTTCGGTCGGACACTAATTACTAATTATTATTATTTACTTTCAGAGTGGAACTACATCAATGGACACATCAAGGACATCCATGATAAAATTCTGCTCTCTAGCGGCAGAAGGCAACAATGACTCGTCCAAGCGCATGATTTGTAACCGTACCTTACTACGAACCACCGAATGTATGAACACGAGCGTTTTAGACTGTGCAGTGACGTTCACGTGTGACAAAAACGTTTGTGTATATGGGATACAGGTAAGGAATTACCAAACTGACCATATTCCGGGTGTTTCTCAAAAGACGTTCACCCCTATAACTTTTTTATAGATATAGATATTGAAATGAAATTTTAAGAATATGCATAAGAGATGAGTCTGAATTTATTGGCATAATTTTCAATTTGTTAGCGCTTCCGGTTTGACCGGAAGTGACCTTGACTTTAATATTTTAAATGGGACATCTTGTGTATTTTTACTTATTTGGGTTCAGCATAACATTATGAGTGAAATGACACCTCACTTGTCATGTTTTGACTAGTTACCTACAACATTTTTATGTTTATTTTCAATCTAGAGTGCTACAAATTAATTAAATCTGTTAATTTATAGTCAAGTATAGTGTATGAAAATTAAAATTATGTCATAATACTTAATTGATTCGCAAGCTTTTAAAAAATGAAATTTTGTTTTCTTGACGTTTACTCCATTTTTACAAATGGAACGATGATGGTTCACTAGAATATTTAAAACGAGCATTTTTTTTTCAAGCAATTTGATACCATACACTCCTATGCTACTTTAAAACTGACCCTGCAAAATTTGCCTTAAATCCCCAATTAAAAGCGTTATGCATTATTGCCGCCCCTAGGCTTTGAAAAACAATGGAATGGTTTTAAAAGGCAATATGGCTTTAATTTAAAGTTGCAATGTCATTCCCAACTAGCAATTTTAGTCGCCGCTACGTAACCTCGACTACATAAAGAACTTTAAAGTTGGTGTTACTAGTATCGGGAACCGTTTAGGCACCGTTTCTTCACCACGTTGTTACCAAAATGGGGAAAGATTTTGCAGTAACGGAACTGTAAAAATAAATAAAATTTACGTTGAGAGACCGTTTCAGGAACGTCGCGAAACCGTAATTGTATGGTAATTTCACCCAAAATGGGACTTTTACCCATCATGCCTTTTAAACCTTGGAAGATATTTATTTGGTCTCTCTTTCAACTAAAATAATGTATCTTGTGTTTGCGTATCTAAATAATATACTTTATCAACTTCACAATATGTCAATTTATATTTTTTTGTTTACCTAATCATTTAAAATAATATATCAATATTTATATAGGCTTTGATTTTTCGTAAAACAAAAACGCATAAAATTTTGCTGTGAAAATTAATTATGATAAATCTGATAATAACAATGCCTCAAACTCAAGCCGCATGAAGAAAAAATACTTAAAATAGAAGAAATACTAAAATATAAAAATATTTATTTTAAGGAGTTAGCAGTTTTAAAAGGTCTCTAATAATTGGAAACCATAAAAAATAAAAGTTTTTGTTATTAAACAGATAATATGTATTGTCTACTTTTACGCAAATTAAAATGTTTCTACAAATGGCGTCCCATGGCGTCTAATTCGTTAAAGTAGAATTTACTTATGCATAAGTAGCGAGTTCACACAAATTCTACTTTAAAGTTTATTTTACTGTATAGTAGAATTTGTTACCTAAAAATTACTTTATAGTAAGAAAACACAGAAACGCTTACGAATCGGTTACTTTACAATGTTACATAGAAGTGGCTAATTGTATGGTATTTTTATTGTCCCTATGTGGTTGTGGGTACCTTTAAAAACACTTTGTAGTCACGCCGACTTAAAAGTCACATTTTTGTCGTTATGGCGACAATTATTTTTTACTTTAAAGTTTTTCTGTTAGACAAGTAGCTAAACCTTGACGCGACACGGTTCTAGCAACCCTGAAACTTACCACAAAGTAATGGCCCTATATGGTCACAAAACCAGGTAGGTGTTACGCAAATTCCACTAATTTTTCTGACTTACTAGAGGCTTAAACTTCATAGTAAGTTATTTGGTATCAATTAGTAGTTTTTTTACCTAAACATAGTAACAGTGTCAATCAGTGAGGGTTTCTATAACTTTGACGCTAGGTGGGTTATTAGCTTATAAAAGATACAATTACATACAATCTTGCGGCTTCAGAAGAATTTTTCTGGTCACTCCAAAAATTAGGAGCATATCAATTGGTTCATTTCTAGTAAAACTAACCATTTTATCTGATTTACAATGTAAGTTTGATAAACGAATTACATTACAGTTTTAATTTAAAATATTGGTTTTCAAAACCATTCCATTGTTTTTTAAAGCCGATTTTACATTTCTTTGGAAAAGACAGGGTGGCCATAATGCATAACGCTTTTAAATTTGCGATTGGGACTTAAGGCAAATTTTTTCGTGTCAATTTAAAAATAGCGTGTATGGTATCAAATTGTTGAAAAAAACATGCTCGTTTTAAATATCCTAGTGAACTACCATCGTTCCATTTGGAAAATTGGAGTAAACGTCAAGAAAACAAAATTTCATTTTTTGAACGCTTGTGAAACCTAGAAAGTCAATTATTATGACATATTTTTAATTTTCATATACTACTTGACTATAAATTAACAGATTTAATTAATTTGTAGCACTCTAGATTGAAAATAAAAAATAAACATAAAAATGTTATAACACGTCAAAAAATGACAATCCGGGTGTCATTTGAATCGGTCATTTGAGAAAGCCCATAAGTCACAATTTTGACATATTTAAAAAATGGCGGAATCCTATTGCCAACACTTCGGCGCATATTCCAACGAGAAATCTCATAAGTCGTACCACTCCTTGTATTTAATTTTCAAGAGTCAAAATCTGCTTTACTTGAGAAACCCCATAAGTTTAAGAAATTTTTTTTTAATTCCTCAACATTTTACTTTTTTGACTTATGGTCTTTCTCAAATGACCGATTCACTTTACTCAGAATGTTATGCTGAATCCCAATAAGTAAAAATATACAAGATGTCCCATTTAAAATACCAAAGTCAAGGTCACTTCCGGTCAATCCGGAAGTGCTAACAAATTGAAATTTATATGCCAATAAATGCAGCCTCATCTCTTATGCATAATCTCAAAATTTTATTTTATTTTCTATAAATATAGAAAAGTTATAGGGGTGAACGTCTTTTGAGAAACACCCGGTATATGAATTATTGTAGAATTTACTGTAAAAGCAACAGTGAGTAGGGTAGTGAGGGCACTTCTTCGTAAAATTATTCATAGTTAGTCCATATAAAATAAAGGGTATTTCAATTTTATTTGTCAAATGAAAAAGTCCATTTCATTATTGTAATGAAATATTTTTTAAACGTTTCTTAAATAGTTCGAAATTCGGTTGCCTAAACAAAGATGGTAGCATATTAATTAACAGGTCAATAGCTATAGTGTTATTTTGATGTAGTCTAAGTTATTAATGTTTTCCAATATTATCTCTAAAACGTGTGTCGTGCTGATGAATGTCATTACAAGGGTTGTGGTGGTGGATATCATTATGTGTGTTATGGTGGTGGTCTATTTGTTTAGCCGTCAGAAAATGGCTTAAACTTATAGTTCATTTAATAGTATTTAAACTATTATTTAGGTTCCAGCCCAAATTCCAATGGACGAAGAAAGGCAGCAACAAATGGTGTACCCAGAACTTTTATATGCACATCTACTCGATGCTGAGGGAAGTCGTCTGACATATACTCATTTTACAAGTCGTGTGCCCTATCACTCGCTGATCGAGATTTCTTTTAACCGGCCAGTTTATATTCAGAGGAACAAGGTAAGTTACATATTTTAAGAGATCATTTTTGTGCTTGGACGACCATGCTCGTTTCGCTGCTTACCGCTTATTAAGAAATATGACCAAAAAGATCATAAGTTCTCAGTTCTACCGTGTGGTTGTGGTGGCGTAGTCGCTATGCACAGATTCAAAGTCGATCCTTAATTTCTACTAACTGTTAGTAAAGAGAACTACAGGTCGTTTCCTCTTTGTATTTTTAAAGTTATCACAAAAATATTCTGAAAGTGTAATTCAAGTTTTGCAATTTTCCTTTTAGTAAAACGTTGAAATTCTATTGAAAATATTTATTAATTTTAGGAGTTTTTAAAAATAAATTATTGGCGTGATTATGGTATTTTGTTATTTATTTTAGTTATCTAGAAAATGCAACAATAATCCAAATGTTATATTTATTGCTACACTAGAAGTAAATAATGTGAATAGACATTTGGAAACCCCAGTTAACAATAACGCAAAACATTTAAGATTCTCTACTTATTTGGCACCTAAAATGTATAATCTTTTACCCTTGGAACTGGGCTATACAGTTTTAAAATATCTTATTTTTCAAATCAAAATCAAATCAAAAAGTCTTTATTTCTTATTAACAAAACAAATTTAACGAAATAATAATATCGGGTGGCGGTATCCAACATGGTTGCTCATTACAACCACCCAAAACTACAATATTTAAATGTTTATTTAAAATATATAAACAAATCCATAATCAAATTCCGAAGCTAAGAAAAAGAGAGAAAATGAAAGAAATGATAATATAATACCTACTAAAAATCCAAAAAGAAAATAGCATTTTTTAAAAACATTTCCTTAAAAACCTGAAGACACATAAGGATCTCTTCTATTCATAATATATTTTTTTTATGCTCGGTTAAACGCTGCTGGGCTGGGTACAATCTTCACGTCGATAAATTCAAATTTAAATTCAAAAACTTGTATATTACCAAAATATTTGAGATACAGCACATATATATATACAGGGTGATTCAAAAGTACTTTGACAAACTTCGGGAGGTAATTGCTGGCAATATTTTAACATAAAAAGTTCTTATAAACAGTGGTCCTTGGCGACTTCGTTACGGAGATACAGGGTGTTGAAATGTTAAAAGAAATAGTAATAATTTTTAAATAACTCCTTAACGAGTAATTTTTTTTTAATGAAATTTTGTGAACTAAATAAGCATCCAAGGACACTTATTTTCAAAGTACAACACGTTCGTAAATTTAACCAGTGGCATTAAAAATAACAAAACTGAACAAATAAAACTCAGTGGTAACTAACTGTCAAATATATTTTAATTTATCGACAAAAAAAGCATTTCCAAAGCCGCCTTGTCAAAATACAAAATATTAAAAAATAACATACTAATAAATAAATATGTATGCCACTGAAAACGTGTTATACTTAGAAAATAGGCATCCTCAGTACCTTCCTTAGGCATATACATATTTGTTTATTAGTAAGTATGTATGTAGGTATTCGTTAAAATATTGTAATAAATATTTGAGTGGTTGATCAGTTTAAAACACATTTTTTAATATTTGTGTATATTCAAGTAAAATAATCATTTACGCTTAAACCGTCCCTCGTATCAAAAAAACACACGTGATCTTTTTTGTTCTAAATAAAGGGGGGATTTATAAGAAAATAGTTAAAATAAAATAAGTAAGTGGTGTAGCATAGTTTTCACAAAAAATATGATAGTAACATTTTGTACCGACGCCACTGGTTAAATTTACGAACGTATTTTACTTTAAAAATAAGTGTCCTTAGATGCTTATTTAGTTCACAAAATTTCATTAAAAAAAAATTACTCGTTAAGGAGTTATTTAAAAATTATTACTATTTCTTTTAACATTTCAACACCCTGTATCTCCGTAACGAAGTCGCCAAGGACCAATGTTTATAAGAACTTTTCGTGTTAAAATATTGCCAGCAATTACCTCCCGAAGTTTGTCAAAGTACTTTTGAATCACCCTGTATATATAATATATAGTGGTTAAGCGTCACTACTAACATTTACATACAAAGTAAGAAATAAAATATGGGTTGCATATTCACATTCAAAAAACAGAGAATATACGTATTACATTTAAAAGACAAAAATAAAATATAATAGAGAGTTTACACTACATTTTTAAAATTTGATCACAGTCTACTGTGCATCAGTGTGTCGATCACCCTCGTCAGCACACTTTTTGTGGTTGCACAAAAAGTACAAGAATTATGATATATGATATGATCAGATATATTTTATGAGTTTAAAAACTGTCTTCTCATACTTAGCAAAAGTTTGGTGCGAAAGCGACTTAATATTGTCTGGAATTTTATTGTAAAAAATAATTCCATTATAAAGGGGTGATCTCTTGAAGAGAGATAGTCTATGATTAGGTTAGGTAGGATGTTATAGTTAAATGTATTTATAGTGTGATAATAAGCAGGCGGTTGTAAATTAGGGCTGCGTTATAGCTAAAAGATCTTTGAAATAAATATCAGTGATGCCTTGGAACATTAAAAAGTTCTCTATTCCGGGTTTCGCGATTGTGCACATCAGAGCCTTTGGTTAAAAGACCGCTTAAATAAATTGGGATACCAGACGAATCAATACGAAAAACTAACCTAGCCAAATGTAGCTAGAAGCGCTCTTTAATGTTAAGCCAGCCACAGTCGATAAGACTGGAAGTCATGTGATCAAATTTTCTTAAGTTATAAACAAATCTCAAACAGGCGAGGCGTTCTGAATTTTCTGTAGACTGTTTTTATCTTTTTGTAATAAAGCGGGTCAATAAACTACGTCACAATAAGTCAGGTTAGATAAAACAAGCGAGTCAGTTAACATTAGCTTTAGTTTAGTGCTTAAGATATCTCGGTGCATAAAGAGAAGTCGCAATTTGTAAAATGACTCTTTAATTAAAATGGAAACTTGACTATCGAAGATCAGAATCAATGAGTGTACACCCAGGTTTTTGCGCTCGTTAACAGGTTTTAGAATATTGTTACTTTTAGTAACTCATATCTGTTTTTCACATGATGTTTGATTGGGATTTTTTGTAGAAAAAAATTATTTTTGTCTTGTAAAATAACAATATGGCTAAATATTAACTTATTTTTAGGTTTACAAAGTGGGTGTTGTCTTAAACAAAATAGGATGTTATCCCATTGGCACCTATCCTAGCCAATCGACGTGTAGTGGTGTTACGTTTATGTTTTCTCAAGGTCAGGGCGGCGATTCAGTTCGAGATGGGCTAATTCGTTCCATTATTTTTTCCATGCCTCCCGTCAGTAATAATACCAACAACAATCCTGGTATATCTGGCATACCCGGAGATCATAATATGCAGCCAAGTATAATTTAATATTTAGTGTTTAATTAGGATATCGGATCAGTCCACAGGACTAAAGAAAATAGAATATACTCACTCCTCATAAGAGTTTTAAAACGGTAAAACACTTACACTATACAATATCTTGCTAATAACATACCGCGGGCGACCTGGCAATACCTCCTAAGTCACATTTGAATAACTTTTCAGGAGGAACATAAAACTGTTTATTTTAAGAAACTAAATTTATTTTTTTAGGTATTTATTGCGTGAACTCATTATCTCGTTGAATATGTAAAATTATTGTATTTAATTTTTTTGTTGGTTTAAAATTAGATAGGAGATATGGTTTTTGGTTGAAAATTAGATAGGAGATATTGTTTCTTTATTTTATTTAGATAGGAGTAAATGATGCTTTTTTTTTGAGAATTGGGAGAAATTGCTACAAACACACGTGCCGAGATAGGATTTGTTGCAGTTGTGTTTTACAGCTTCGTTCTGATGGGAGATATTTCAACTACATTTTTAAATTATTTAGGATTTTTTCCGACTTATGAGCATTTGCAGACACATTCGATATGACGGGAAGAATGCATAGCAACAATAATCTGTTTTAGCTAAAAATTGGAGATAGGAGGTATTGCCAGGTCGCCCGCGATACCTTCAATAATTGTGCCTGGCCTACTGTGAGCATTCGATCAGGCCCCGTCGAGTTTGCGCAGTTCTTGATGTAAATATTGGACAGAACCGGCTTTTAACTATTTTACAGGTTTACACGTTCTCCTTTAGTCTTGAAGTCGGAAGTCACTAACAACATCTAGAAAAATGTCTAAAGTTTTATAATTAGATAGCACCTGAAACTGGGAAATAATAACCACAATCACACTGAAGATCAGAACTATAATAACAAACGATCACAACGCTGGCCCGGTTCTGTCAAATAGTTCTGTTCAATGATCTGGTACCTATAGATTGCACATATCATTCATTAACGCTATCAAAATGTGTAGACAACATCGTTTGTAGGTGAAGAGCTACGTGGTGCCGGGAGTAGGGATTACTGTATGAATCTGACCTTGCTACTATAGTTTAAACCTAACCTACAAATAACTCAACTTTCTATTTACTCACCTTTGAAAAGAAAAAGTAACTGCAGCATTATTATTTTCCGAATTCTCGCACACTTGACACTTGCCACTCATCTTAATTAGTCTCCAAAACATATCACAAAATACGAAAATCAACAATTATTACACAAAACGGATATACTGAAAAAAATTTGAGACCGCTGTCCAGGGTTGGGCTGATTTAAATCATTTGATTTTTTTTTAAATCATGATTTAAATCACTTATCACTTTATTTAAAAAAAAATCATGATTTAAAGAATAAAACTATTTACTTCCACTCCCTTGAACAATCAACATCAAAATTCAAAATACGCGAGACATATTGGGCCACGGCAATTTATAGATTGGGAAAGAATCAAGTCGCGACAGGAATTTTCTTGCAAGAAGCGCGTTCTGACAATATTTTGGGTAGAATTTAGACCTATTATTAGTGATGTAAAAAAAACTTTTTTTTTTCCTGAAATAAAACAAAACATCGTTTTTTTTTCAAAATAAAAAAAATATTCATATTAATTAAAAAAGAAATAATTTTTTTGTTTTTTATGAAAAAATAAATAAACATATTTATTAGTTGTGCGTTGTGCCCGGTTGGACCAAAATTCTTGAAAATACACAAGAAAAATGGGACATTTTATATTTCTAATAAAATTATTAAAAATCATCATACGATAGTGACAGCTACTGTTACGGTTAAGTATTCCAGCATTTTAAATAGGTAATAAAATAAATATGTACCTTTATTAATAAATAGAGAATAGAATAGAGATAACTTTATTATATTTTATAAAATTATTACATAAAAAAAATTTACTCTTTTCTATAAAGCAAAAACAATGATTCTGAAAAAAAAAACATTTTTGAAAAAAAACAAACCGCATTGTTTTGTTTCTTAAAAAAACACGTTTTTTTTTAAAAAAACAAAACGTTTTTTTTTAAATTTACATCACTACCTACTATATTATTAGACCGACATTAAAATAATTTGAATTAATTTTTTTTTATATTTGTATTTTACGTCGGCCTATTTCTGCAACAAGGCCAATCACCGACGCTAGGGAATTTGTCTCACACTATCTGGTAATTTTGCCGAATCCCTCTTTGCCGAGGGTAGGGTTCTTTAACGTGCCAACATCCATGACACGGGACCCACAGTTTAACGTCTCTTCCGAAAGACGGCGCAGCTCTTACACCAAATTCAACATCGACGTTTTTTTGCCGGCACCGGGGAACGAACCCGGGCCTTCGATCTACATCGACGCATCGAAAACACCGATATTTTCAATGCGATACATCAATTTTAAGCGATGCATCGATGGCCTTATTTTTATTGGTAAAATAATTATTTTGCCGTTGCCTCACGATCTTAATTTTACCTTTGGTTTCAGTTAAAGTGTGAGCTTAGAATAAAATAGATTTGTGAATAGTTTTGTAATACCTACTAATTCTGTTAAAAAATTTCGATGCATCGCAAACATCAATGTTTTTCCGCGATACATTTTCTGTGGACATCCCTAAACGGAAGTGAATGAAACAACGTCATTGTGGCCGCGAACCAATGTCGTGGCGGTACTGCTGCGTTGCCATACTGCAGACTTTTTATAAGGTTCCCACATCACGTTAATACTTTTAACAGTGTAAGTTGGGATACATAGTGGAGGGGCGAAATTTGCATGTTGATATACTTTAGGATGGAATACCATTTTGTCAACAGGTTAATTTATTATTATTTTATCTATAGGTACCTACCATATCATTGGTTCTGTTCACTTCACACATTCTTATACTTTTATCTACAACCATTTAATAATAGGTGCATAATACTTCTGGTAATAAGAGCATTATGCTATCCATAATACAACAAGTGTAATTATCATAAAACAACCAGTGTAATTATTATATTTCCCATATGAACTCAACTTTTTTTTCAGGCACTGTATAAATGGATGGTTTTAGATAAAGTATAGTATTTGACTCGGCTTTGGCTCGTGCCATAAACTTCATCCTCGTTTTATTATGGCCTACATTATACGCTCGTTAAATAATATACTTTTATTTCATTTTCCTATTTAAGTCAAAAAATTAAAACTCTATTTAAACTACACCGTTCTGTATGTTTTTGTAACAAAATAATCTGCTCAAATTGCTTTGAGAAATATAATTGTTAGACCCTTTTAAAATTATGCCTCGGCAGTCTACAGGTTTTGGTGGAAGATTTGTCCATGTCTTTACATTTATATATTTTAAGTACACTGTAAATATTGTATAGTCAGATCTGGTCTTAACGTGCGGGTCCAAAGGTCACTGATCATACGCGTCAAATCAGACAACACAGAGGCTATCAAAATGTTGTGAGATTATTTACAAATATACCGAAGGAAGGAAAAATAGTTTCGTAATTTTAGCTATCGCGAAGATAGCCACATATACCTAATATTATTAGTTTTGTAAAAATTATGTACAGGGGAGTTGAAAAAGTTACAAAAAAATTATATATATTAGTAGTAGGTAGTAGTAGGTATATATACTGTACCCTTTAATTAAAAACGACAATAATAAACAGTGCAATTTATTTTAACAATTTTACTACTAAAACCTAAAAATATGCAGGAAACCGTAATAAAAACACTGGGAATTAGTTTAAGGACTATGCAGAATAATGTGCATGAAAAAAAGCATAATATAATACCCAAGAATACTAAAAAATGTAAACGAAAAACACCGTTTATAATTATAGCCTAAAAACTCTCATCGTCACTTATAAAATCTGAAAAGTCCTCGTCGTCTGAGTCGTCTTCGAATGGAGCAATTAATTATCATTGGCGCTACTTCGACATCTAGTACTTGTTCTCGATCCCACCAATCCCTTATTAATATTTCTGTATGTTCCACCTATTTCTTCCAGTACTCTCGTGTAATATGATCTAACGAATCTTGCCAAACTATTTGGTCGGATTTAAGACCATCACCTACATGTTTTTCATAATAAGACTTTGCACCAGCCCATATTAATTCTATTGCGTTAAACTGGCAATGATATGGCGGCAGTCGTAGAACCTCATGACCATATTCACGCAGTATTTCATCTACCGCGTATATTTTGGGTTTTTTAGGAGACTTTGTTATTGATAGGAGTTCCGATTTAAGCATATTTGGTAAATGATTTTGGTTGTGTTTTTCCAGCCACTCATAAATATCACTTTTCCTCCAAGATGAAGTAGGCTGTTTATTTAAAATTCTTGAATGATATGATGCATTATCTAATACAATTAAAGACGGAGCATCCAAATTTGGTATCAATTGAACTTTTAACCATTTTTCAAACATTTCGCAATTCATATTATCATGATAGTCAGCACTTTTTGATGTTGAATAAAAATTAAACTCGCACCTGCAACATATCTTGTTGCAGAACCGGCATGCAAAATAATAAAACGCTTTCCCGTACCGCACCCCTTTTTCCTTTTAACACTTTTTACAGACTCATCTTGCCAAGATTTTGAACCACTTCCATTCGAAAATATCCACGTTTCGTCTAAAAATACCACTTTTCTAAATTTCGATTTGTAATTGTCCGTATATTTTTTTAAAAACTGAACACGCTGACTCACTATCTGTGGCTGCTCACATAAAAATCTTCGGTTACAGTCTTTTTTATAGCGAAAACCTAAATTTTGTATTAATTTTGATAACGCTTCAAGTCCAATTTCCAAAACACCCCGAATTTTTAATGTTTTTTGTAAAACTGGAAGAGTTACATTGGTTTTTGATTTGTATAAATCGTAAATCACATTTCGAACTTCCATTTTAATATTTTCGCTTAAATCCTCAGTCTTTGGCTTTCTTCGTTTACACTTTTTAGTATTCTTGGGTATTATGTTATGTTTTGTTTCATGCACAATTTTCTGCACAGTCCTTAAACTAATTCCCAGTGCTTTGGCTACTGTTTCCTGAATAATGGTTGGCGAATTTGCACTTTTTCTTTCATTTTCGAAATAGTTTATCAGATTAAGTACCATTTTTTTTGATTGGAGATGCAAAAACCCAGAAAATTGTTTCATTTTGTCACAAACTGTCAAAGTCACAAAACAGGCATATTTAAAATAAAACGTAGCTGGTGCTATTATAAGCTTTTTTAGAATCGCTGGAAAGTAAATACACATCCTTTTTTTCATGTCAAAATGGAATAAGTATGTCTCATTTATCTTACGTATTTTATTTAGAGGGTAAAATTAAACGCAAGTAAAGAAAACAAAAACTGAGAGTATGTCTTTTTTGAATCGTATGACCCGCACGATAAGACCAGATCCGACTATATTTAAGCATAGCATAACACAAAACGTATTTATTGAGGCTTATTATAGGTTTGATTTTACAATAACTTTTATTTCGCTAGTTTAAATTTTGAAACATGGTTACTCTATTTCTTTACTTTGTTTCAAACGGTAAAATTGTAGCTAGGGTGGAACGACGGCGTTTCCGTAGCGCAATTATTGGTTAGAGCGTTCGACTGGTAAATGACAGGTTCCTGGGTTGATTCTCGATTTGATACTTTTCCATTTTAAGGTGGAATTATCACTTATAATCTCCCTAGCAGCAGAATTATTACCGATATTTTTTTAAGGTCACGAATGGTTTTGTCGAAGACGAAAAAACATGAGTGAAACCGAAAAAAAAATTATCGGGAATTAATTCTGCTGCGTGGGAGATTCGGTAAGAAAATTTCATAAATTGGAGTTTCTTTCAATGTTCCTGAAATTTTAGTAATAAACCTTAGTTACTAACAAGTAAAATCAACTTCTATTGTAAAAATACAGTGCGTCATATTAAACTAAACTCATCGGAAATATGTTTTTTAAAGTTATATGAATTTAAAACTATAAAGACATTGGATTTCAGATAACAAATTTGTTATTTTAATGTTTCTCACATTTGAGTAATAAAAATGAGTTACTAACTGCTCAATTTCTTTAGCAATCGAACTTGCTGATTCATTACCAAAACGAATAATTTTTTACACAATATTATTGTAACAACAAATATCATGGGTACGACTAAAAAATTGATTGTTACTAGCTGGTTTGTCTCACCTGTCACTTCGAAATTACTTGACATTTGAAATAAAATTAAGTCGTAGTAGTATACCTAAGAAAAATTATCACTTAATAATTTCATTAGGTTAATAGGCTATAGACTATCGCGATAGTCTCCCGTTGCTATAAGCAACGTAAACAAAAAGGAGCCTTCTAATTGGTTGAAAATAAATTTATGAAATTTTTAACGTCATTCAATTTATTGCCAACCTATAACCTATTTCGCCTTGTTTTTCTTAGTTTATTTTTTATTGACTAAGATTTAAATAAAAATCAATATCGTCTGCACATTATTTAGGTAATATTTGATATATTACGAAAATATCAATTTATTTCATTGCGTATTTTGGGAGAATTGTATAGTGAAAGAACAATATGACATAATAATGTTTAAAAAAATCTTAACCGATATTTTTCGATATACAATTCTCCTTAAACAACTTATGAAATCCCTTGATATTTATTTAACATGTTAATTATTACCTATAGAATATGAAGACGATATTGATTTTATTTAAATTTTGTGTAAGGTAGAAAAAAAAATTCTACGCGAAATAGGGTACAGGTTGGCAAGCATGTTGATACTCCCACCTTAGAAACTTTGTCTGCAAGCCAGCTAACATTTTTCAGTTATATTTAATACAGACAATAAAAGACTACCGTTTTTTGTGTTTAATTAATAATGGAATAATATAAATATCATGTATTATTGTAACGTAAATGTAATAATTATGTTTTATTATTGTAAAAAAAACGAATCTCCAAATTCAAAACACAGGCACCAGGCGCAAATCTAAAGCTTGTCCTGGGGAGTCAACGACCCTAGCTACAGCATTGCCAAAGCGATGAAGGTAATTATAATTTATGCAACAAAAGCATAACCTAAAATATTAGGTATGTCCTTTATGTAAATTTCACAGTGCAAGCGGATACGGTCATCTCGTTTGTAGAAAAAAAATCTCGATATTTTTCCTATAATATTAAATTATAATTTAGTACCTATATTGTATTTCCATGTTTTTTTTGTCAAGCTCTTCATATACTAAGCAGGCATAACCACCCAATCATAAGGCAAACTTGTCATGAAACACTTATTGTACAAAATATTGTGTAAGTTTGTAGTTTGTGTTGTAAACATAATTTATAAATTTTCAAATTGATTTAGACAAACATATTATATTAAATAAATGTTATAAGTGATAGTATTATAGTATATACGTATTTTTTTTCTTCCTTTAATATAAAAATATAAATCATTTATAAAAATTACGAATAATAGTGGCCCCAGATTGAAACCTTGGGGAACTCCAGAAACAATATATTTATTGGACTTCAATCCCCTTGTTCGTAACAAATTGCTGCCGATTTGATAGGTAATCTTTTAGGATCGGCAATAAATAGCATCCAAACCAAAATCCCATAAACCTGCCGTTGCTCAAAGAGTTAATTTAGGAACTGATGTTGAACTACGGCTCGAGCGTAATAAAATTCCTGACCGAATGGTGGATGCGAGATTACAATATCTCCAATACCTTCGAAAAATTAAACAGTATTGATGTTGGTTCATAGTCATAGCTCGTGATTTCCGTTTTAAACTCGAACACCGGACGCTTTACAAGAGCCTACATTCCGACCGTGGACTTTAGAACCAAGCAATCAGATAGGGTTTTACTTTTTAGATGTTTTATAAACAATAATAATCATCATATTTTTAGTTAAAGTGTGTTTATAAACGTCAAATTATGTTTTCTTATAAAATTCTACAAATATAAACGATTAAGTATTTAAAATCCCTTTGAAGACATAAGAAGCAGAAGCATTCGCTTTTAAACAGGGTGTTCCTAAATTAATGGTACATCCGAAAGTAGGCGATTCTTTGGCTTATTTCATAAATAAAATGTTATATAAACATGGGACCGAAAAAGCTTCGTTTCCGAGATACAGGGTGTTAACATTTTAATTAAAAAAATATTTTTTCATTGCCATTTTCAAACCAGTAGATATTTTTATTAAATTTGGTACACGTCTTTTGAGCATCGAAAGGTATTTTTTGGTATAAAATAATTTTAAATTTTCGCAGTGGCGTCCGTGCAGGGCTTGCATTTAATATTTTTGAAGAAAAAAATGGTGCGCCACTGCTTTTTCTTTAAATGAAAATTATTTTTGAAATTCCCGTATTTAGAGTAAATTCGGTCTCTTGACTTATTTTCTTACGGTGCACCGTTTTCCAGTAAAAAATAAAAATCATTTTAATGCACATTCCTGGAAACACATAACCCATTTAATTAACAAAGTAGGTTTAACAACAGTTTAGAACATTTAGGTTTTATTAACAATAGAATTATAACAACTTTAAAAAAATTGTCGTCTTCGCATTGATGCTCCTACTCTAAAATATTCCAGGACTATTTCCTATGGTTTCAAATCCATGTATTATTCGCTGTCGTAGCTCATCTGTCATCTACTGTATTCACCGGTGTGGAATACACTAAATACTTGAGATGCCCTTATAAGAAAAAATCTAATTATTTAATTCAGGGGGCCATGGTTGAGTTCGTCCTATTCACCTGTGTGAATATACGTGATTTAAGTACTCTCGAGCCAAAATAGAAAAATGTGCTGGAACCCCATCATGCATGTACCACATCTCATTTCTTAGTAAAAGAGGTAAATCTTCAAGCAATAAAGGCAATTCGTGTAAATAAATAAATAACTATAATACTAATAATGTATTCACAATAATCTGCGGCCTTTGGATGCTATTGCCTGTTTATACATTACACTGCTAGGAATGATCTATTCTTCTGATAATAGGTATATATATATAATATATGATTTAATAACGGATAAATTCAATACAAATGAAATGGGTACGTGTTTGGAGAAACGCTCGAACCCGTCGATTTTGTTTTTAAATTGCGCATGTTTTGACATAAAATGTAGGTATACAGGGTGTACCACAAAAGTGTGGCAGAATTTTTTTTTCTTTAATGGAAACCCCTGTATGTTATTGCATTTTCAGATTGACCGTAAAAATCTAACCATGTTTTATGCATAATGTCAAAATGTTCAAATATTAAAATAACACTTTAATATATTGATTTCTAAATTACATTTTTTATTTACAGTTATTTAGTATTTTTGATCGGCTGGGGTACTGCAGAGCTGTTAATGGCGGACACTTCCAACATTTGCTAAAGTAATTTTTGAGATTTTTAAAAATGTAATTTAGAAATCAATTTAATAAAAGTATTATTTTAATATTTGAATTTCAATATTTCGTGAACAGTTGAAGATATGGTTAGGACATTATGCATAAAACATGGCTAGATTTTTACGGACAATCTGAAAATGCAATAACATACAGGGGTTTCCATTTAAGAAAATTTTTTTTTCTGCCACACTTTTGTGGTACACCCTGTATACCTACATTTTATGTCGAAACATGCGCAATTTAAAAACAAAATCGACGTGTTCGAGCGTTTCTCCAAACACGTCCCCATTTAATTTGTATTGAATTTATCCGTTATTAAATCACCACCAATATAGGACCAGAATTTTCCAGAGTTCAATGGTAGGTTAGACTAGAGTTACATAAGTAACTCGAAAAGGTTTCAAATCTTCTGGATAACTTAATTATTCCCGCGCATAGATGCGAAAAATTGATGGTCCAAAGTTAACAGCAACGAATACTTTTACATTTACACCGGCCGACGCCGGAGGCGTATTCGATTCGCAGGTTCAGATCTATCCGGATCGATCTAACATTCCAACTGATCTGATTTGTGTTCGATTGGTAAGTGATCGCACGGTCAAAGTCTTGGTGTTTTGTGGTCAAAGTGATCCCAAGTGATTTTTAAAATCAGATCGATCCAAATCACTTTCCCAATCGAATACGGCTCGGGTTTATCCTTTGTATCATGGGGGATGGGGGGTTATCAATCAGTATTCAGAGACATGGCAAGTGGCATAGTGGCAACAACCACAGAATACGTTTTCTGCAACGAAATAAGAATACAAAGGAAGTAGGGTATGGTAGATTGACAGTTGTCCGGGATGGGGTCTGATGGCGGCAACATTTAACGCACGCGCGTTTCCGGTTTACCTGTGGCGTATCATTAAAATGGTAATAACAAAATGATTAATGAAATTTTATTTGGACGAAAAAAATAAAAAATATATTTAGATTCATATATAGCTATAAGATACGGTAAGGTTGGTGTAATAAAACAATACAACTATTTCTTTTAATTATTTATTTAAATAAGGTAACGGAGGTGAAAGGGTAATGTAAATATCTGGTTAAATAACTAAAAAACACCTGTTATTATACATTAAAAAAAAATTGCAGAAGACAAATTGTTTCAGATAATCGGCAAAATTATTGCCAAAACGTCTACGTTAAAAAATAAAATTTTAAAAAAACCTTACTCTTTCTTCATGAACCAAATCACAAGAAAATAATAAAATATAATATAATATAGTCCTGTTTATTATAATATGTACCTAAATAATATTAATGAGATTTCTAGTATACAAGAAAATTGTCAAATGACAAACTATGCAGATAATACAAACATTTTATTTATTTGTAGTATCAACAACTTAACAAGTTAATTATAGATACATAAACCCCATTTCTAAAAGCTATCCTAAGCTATAATAAATATTCAATTAGCATTTGCCCAAGCAGTTCATTCCTTAATTTTAATTTTTGATAGTTTAAATTATATATTTCAATGTCTCCACAATATTTATTAAAATAGAGCACAGTCACAGTGGTGAGTTTTTGTATAGATTTGTCCTCGGTGTAGGAATATAAAATACATGTGCGGATCTAGTATTGACTAAGCCTATTCTAAACGGAAGCAGTCCTAAGAACTCTTTATTATCTATTTTGTCTCTAAATATTTTATATAAGAAAATAATTCTTGCTTCTATACACAATAGTCTTAAAGAAGGGATATTAAACAAATTACACAAAAGCCCTTGATCTGTACCTCTTGGTGGATAAACTGAAAATGACTTGTAGTATAAAAATTTTTAAAATTTACGCTGAATAGATTTTGAAAGAGCAATCTTATTGGCATACTGAGGATCCCAAATAGTGCATGCATACTAAAGTTTTGTAGCTACCAGGGATTTATATAAAGTTATTATGGCGTTAACATTTTTAAAGTATTTACAAGTTCTTATTATAAATCCTAGCATATAAAGACCATGAGCTTCTCGAGCAACATATTTAACAATTTATGATTGAAGTAAATAATTATTGGTTTTCTAAAGATAAACTGATATTAAATAAATCAAAGACCGTTATCACCTTGTTTAAGACTAACCCATACACTTTGGAGAATCCGGAAACAGTAACCATTAATGATTGTCATATAAGATTAAAGGAATATACTAAAATCTTAGGTGTGTTGTTGGATAGTAAAATGTCCTGGAAGAACCATGTCCTGGAAGAGCCATATCCTGGAAGAGCCATGTCCAATATATGTTGTAACCAGACGGTGTTCCAGTTAGATTCACAGTAGGATAATTATCTTCAGGCAGGTTTTGACAGGGTGTCTTATAAGATATTGCATAGGAACGTACCTGCCAAAAAAATATAAGTTTTTTAATTATTTGTTTGGCACCTTTACCAAATGACACAAAAGTAACTATAATGTGATACTAACTCCCTTTGTAAAATTTTTTTTTTATATTTTGATATGAATTTCTTTAAATGATAGAAGGTTTGGGACTTGCTTTGAATTTATTTTTTTAATCAATGGTATCTCCAGTCGTCCTCAGGTGAATATTGAGAAAACGTTTCTATCATTCTAGAAACATCATTGTATTCAGTCTTTAAATATGAATTTCTTTGTTTATCGTACCTACACTTCCATATTTTATTACATTCTTTATCCATGGGTTTAAAATTTTAAAAGTAGATTAAACCAATAAAACATCTAAAAACTTTTATCGATACATAATTTATGAAAAAGTGACAAAGAGCTTCCTCAGAAGTATAAATAAGGCAGAATTATTTGTATTCATATTCTTAAGTACCTACCTACATATTTTCCAATATATTATGTAATGACCCGATACAATAGTTTCAAAACTTACATTTTTTAACCTGGCTACTTCAAAAGTAGGCACTACTGCAGTTGGGACCAATCTAACTTTCAATCTTGAGGTTCTGTCAAAGCAATCTTCAGGAAAATGCTTCTAGCAAAGAACTGTATTTCGTGTAGGATCCCAATCACTTCGGTTTACAATTTTCAACCACGCCTTTTTTCTTAGGTAATTATTTGGAAAACTAAAAACTAATAAGTATTTTTAATTTGCTTTTTTGTAGAAATGGGGTAACCCAGTCGATTAATAATTAATTATAATTAAAAGGGCCGAAGGTAAACAAATATAACCTTATCCTAGCATTTTTCGTTGCGCTAAAATGTTTTTATTTTAATTACTGAAAGTGTGAAAGTATTTATCATTTTTAATTTAAATTATAAACAAATCAAATCTAAAATACGATTTTGTGATTGATACTATAGACTAACTAGACAGTTAAAACAAACAAAACCCACATAACACCTACACTGTAGGTGTTATGTGACAAAAGACAAAACCAACCTTTGCGAATCGTCGGTGGAACTCAAGCAGCCGGTCGCAGACAATCTTCCTTTTTATAAAAATGGTAGTTGCATGGGAACTCCATTTATCTGAGCTCACTGGCTATAGCAGCTGACACGATGACGTTTGACATTCTCCTTTGTCAAATATCTGTCACAACAATTGAAGAAAAATAGTGTGATGCAATTTTTTTTCTAAACCACAAATTTGAGAAAAAGTATTGAGATTTTAAAATAAACCGCTCTATAAGTAAAATGCCGCCGAAACGGATACAAAAAATGTCGTCCGAAAAAAAAGGTGAAAAGAGACACAATAAGATGACTGAAAATGACTTAGCATCGGATGCCGGTAAGTTTTTAAGTTTAGTAGGTAAAAATCTAACTACCTATAGCAAACAAACTTTTCTATTTTAGTTTAGTGTAGATTGAACTTTGAACATTAATTTTATAAACACCACTGTTTTACATTACTTACATTAATATTATGCTTTCCTATAGGTAATTCTTTAATTACTTGAGAGGCTATTTTTATGAAGGAGACACTGAAGTAAGGTTACTTTGTAGTATCTACCCATTTAGGTGTTTACTAGTTCACTATTAAATGGTTTACCCACTTTTTTTCATTTGGCATTAGGTACAATGACAATTCTTATAAGTTTGTACGTGTGTTGGTAAATAAAATAAGTTTGACTTTTGTAGACTTTTTGATTCAGATTTGCCTCGAGATTTGCTATTACCTTTTTATCTACTACATCTGAAAGATTGAAGTGAATTTATACTTTAAATACTGCAATATATGGATTGTTCTATATATTGGGGATTATGTATCTGTTAAAGGATGTACACACTGACGCACACAAGGTTGTACTTGAAAAAGAAATACCTAGTTTTTAAGAGGCAAAAAGCCTGTTGACATTAAGTGCAAGTTAATGCATGCAAGTAATATAGAGGCCATTAATTGCATTGCATGATCGCTTACATTTATGAAGCAATTATTTTTATGCAAGTATTTTGATAACAGAATATTAAGTACCAACTTTAAAAAGCCATGCAATATCAACTGATTAAAACTACACAAAAGATTCAAAACACAAAATCTTTCTTGGAGATTATGTTTATTTTTCATCAGGTTGGTATTATACGAGGTATTATATTATATACTAGAAAAATTACTGAAATTGCATCTATTTGCAAATTAAAACATTTGTGGGATGCCCAAATCAATTTTTTGTTGTCTGGTTTTACTAAGTTCACATGAAATCGACAAAAGAAATGTTCAAAATATACCCTTGGCTTTTACTGCCATAAATTAACTACCTGATTGAACCCCATTGTGTTGGTTCCAACATCTTTAAACTACAATGAATGGGCGCAGGGGTGGATTTTGTTTTTGTGTGTACATATTCTCTTATTTCTAAATTATTTATTCATGTTAATATACCTACACAGCACTTACATACAATTGGTATAATTCATGTCTCAGGTAAAATAATAAGGGCCAGCCCTGTCTGAGAAGGATGGACATATGGCCTAAGACATCGTTAAGGATTTATTGCAGCCAAAAAGTTTTGAACCCTACTTTACCTCCTGCATTTCTGTAGCAGAAAATAAATTGTCCCCTCATTGGCCTGACCTTGCATTATTCACGCCGCACGCCGGCAACACTGATGATCTGTTGTCCTTATTATGGGCATCTAAACATATTATTTACTCTCTCATACTCACAAAAGTGCCACTGTACCTTGGAGCTTGCCAGGGCCAGTGGTGTATATTTTTCTGAACTTCATTTGTCATTGCGCCAACAACTTGAAAGCTTTTTAAAAGCCACAAAGTATAAATGGGCCCATTCGCTGGACGATTACCGAGCAACCAAGTCGTCCGATCAAATTGCTTAAGGGTCATTCTCATCAGATTCACTTAAAACTGCAGTAATTTTGTAACCAACGTTATAACAAGTACCTAATTAACTGAAAATTGGGTAAATTGGGTTGCTTTACATTCAGTGTATAAGTATTTTACGAAAAACTGGGGATTTTAGAAGAATAAAAACGGAGGTGAAAATGTGTAAGGTGTTTTGAGGAAACTTATAATTAAAAATATACTGATCCCTGTTATTTAACGTAGGATATGGCAAGTCTGTTACTATGTCAGACTTATTTGTCAGAGATACATCTTGATTTATGGAAAATGAAATTTGTTTGCACCGACTTTTCGCAAAAATTTTATGCTGAAGTCATTTTTCCCTTCAGCCAACTAAATAAGCCCGACAAAGTTTTTGACAGATTTTTTTGTCAGAAACCTGACAAAATATATCCGATCACCTTATTTAATCAAAGAATACCTTAAAAAATCACCTCCGTTTCGGCTAATCACCTCCGTTCCTAGCGATTATGAACGGAGGTGAACAGAACGGAGGTGAATTTTATTTAAAAATAAACTAAAATTGACAAAAACTCCAATATTTAAATCAAACAATTATAAAATGTTGACAGCCAGTTAGTATTTAATTACTTATTATTAACTAATATCCATACTAATTTTTAACTAACTTACCCAAAACAAGTGAAATGGAGGTGAAACAACAGTCCGGTCACTCAGGTTCTAACTTGATCGATAAACAAAAAAAAACCGCGACCTTCTCCGATTAGAGCCAAAAACAGACTGAAATTACTGCTGCATATTAGTGCATATTTTACTGGCGTAGCTCATCCACATACAGAAATCTAATAGGTTAGTTCGATGGCGCCATCTTACATTTGTTTTTTGAATTATGCACCTTAGCACGGAGGTGAATGGTTGACGAGTAACAAGCCGTTTTTATTTTTTTTTATTTGCTATTCGCTATGTTTCTATTTTTTAACGTTTAGAATTTAGAAGTTCATTTATTTTTGCAAACGTTGGACACTTAGGTTTTGTGATTTATGCCTAAGAAGAACAATAAAAATATCAGTAATCATAAACACATTGAAAAATAACATCGAACGGAGGTGAATTTTCTTATATGTACTGTCAGGCACATTTGGACACATTTAATAGTTTTTTTTTTTTACCATTTTTATATATTGAGGCAATACATTTTAATGTATTTCATTCACTTCTTGCCAAAACTGATTTTATTGATTTTTATACTTAGAATAATAATCAAGTAACATGCTTCCACTGAATTTGGTGAGAATGACCCTTAAACATTTCCTGGCACTCTGGTTACTTAGAAACTGTCCATTCATTAGGCGACTTTCCAAGCAATTTGCTTGTGTATAATATTAATAATAATAATAATAAAAGTTTATTTAAATATTTTTTTTTACATTTACATAATGTTAATAAGTACTTATATATTTTTTTGGATAAACTATCAATTCCGAACTCAGAAGTAAAATACTTGTATTGAGTTAAATATAATAATAAGTTCAATATAAATTTAAAGTTAAATAATAATATAATCTTTATTGTAAAGAATATAATATTTTATAATTGAAGACACAAGTGGATGAAGGGCCTATGAAGCAAAATCATTTTTCCGAGATATTTCAGTTTAAAGTTTATTGTTTGGCAGTTTTTTGGGGAGCGAGATAGAAAAACCAAAATTCATTTATAAACTTTTATTTAACTGAATATTAAAACGGTATAAACATAAATTAGTACTAGGAGGCATTATTTTTTATAAAAATGAGAAAAAAAAGTACATAGGTCTTTTATTCACTATAACAAAATACATTATTTGTAATGAAAAAAGTATAGATCATTTTGCTGTGTTAAAAGTTCAAACAATGACGCTTTGATTTTAAATATCTATACTTAAAACAAGGATAGTTAGAAAAACTCTTACTTCTTGAGGTAGTCCCGGGAGGAGTGTGAACTCTACAGTCATTTTGAATGTCAAAGTCAGAAACACTTGGCGGACATTTTTCTATAAAGAATCGTTTCGTCCATCTCGAATGAAAGAGGGGCTTATGTACATGTGTTTTTAGTACATACATAGGTCTTTTATCCGTATAAATAAAGTATTGTTCCCGTGTACTTGGGTCCTTTATCCACTGACAACTTCTTTATTTATTGATATATCGTAACGAAAGGCGTTTTGAACGAATTTTAGGTACATACGCCCTTCATTTATGGAAAAATATAATTTTTGAAAAAAGTGTTACATAGGCCCTTTATTCACTTGTGTCTTCAATTCAGGCACAACTAGATTATAATATAAAACGAATATGACAATATTTTATTGGTATATTTTATATCACTATAATATACGAAGATACAATAGGTTATGTATATAATATATATATTTATTTATTTTATTCAATATTTATTAATTACGTTACGGTTCTTGAATATATCTCTTGGATTAGATAATATAGTGATAGTTTTTTTCTAATAAAAAAAATATGGTTTCTGTCTTTAGTAGAATCGCGTTTCTATGTGCATTCTCCACCAAAAGTATTAAGGGCCCAGTTCTCAAGGTCACTCATGTATCAAGGAGACCTATAAATGGCTTGAATGCAGGGGTAACTTTCGAAACCTTGCAGTTATTAAAAAAAGTAATAAGTATCTAATTTTGGAAGGGCTGTTCAGGTAGGCATAGACGAATAGTATGCCAGTGTAATAAATGGACAAACACTTTAAAAAAAGCAGTTTTTTGAAACCGCTAAAATTGGATTTGCCGAACTGTTGACGATTTGCATGCGAGTGCTGTGTTGATCAGAGTAGTTATTTTTATGCTTTTGGCATACAAAGAAGAAAGACAGACATATTCTGGAGCTGATAGAGCAAGGCAGACGTTAGTCAACCGGTCATAGTTTTGTTTACTTTCGTGTTTTGTGCAATTATGGAACCTTTCCTGTTAAAACAAACACATATTCTCTTGAATTCTTAGGAGAAATGACATCTAGATAGACTAGAAAATATCGTGTTACCAGTAAATATTGTTGTTTTTACTTAAGTTCTGAAAATCGACGTGTTTACTTTCAAGAATTTTAAGGTAAATTGTGGCAATTTTAGTGGTTTCAAAAAACTGCTTTTTTTAAAGTTTCTGTGCATTACCTAATTAAAAAAAAAACACCGGCACACTATTCGTCAATGCCTGAATAGAACAGCCCTTCCAAAATGAGATACTATTTTTTTTTATAATTGCAAGGTTCCGGAAGTTATCCCTGCATTCAAGCCATTTATAGGTTTTTTATACATGATTGACCTTGGAAACTGTGCCCTTAAAGAAACGCTTCGCGAGCAATTTCGTATAATCGCATGAGAAATACAGAGGGGCATACTTAACCGCAGCAAGGAGGAAGGAAAAAAATCTTTGTGGTGATTTGCTTTGCTATTTAAAAGTTGTTAAAGGAACTCGGGTATGATGCGTTCCGGCAGACTAGTAAATAAATAAAAACGTATTTAGATGATTTTATATTTAAATACAATTTCACATCATCTGTAGTATGTAGCAGAATTAAAACTGATTATGGTTAAGTTCCATTAAACAGTTTTTTTTAATTAAAATGAATAGCATAATATATTTTAATTGGCCGAATCAATGTTTTGATTCAAAACAAAATGGCCATGTACACTTCTTAGGAACCGAAAATAGAATGGTCTTATTGAAAGACCGTTGACTTCTGTTTGTTTGTCTATGCGTTGACGTCAGCACAACGCGAATTATCGCACGCAGTGGATGGAAATTCCAGAAAAATGGCTTAACTAAATTTTTGGTATCAGACATCAGTCGTGTTTTTTTTTTATAAAATCATTTGGATTTGATAGACGGCTTTACCTTTATAAATTGCAGGATACTTATTCTTTGGAAAATTTTTTAATGTTCTGTTACGAGGTTACCATAACGACGCATTTTTGAAACGATTGACGCAGATCTTTTTTTTTATCATACGACCTCGCCAATCCAATTTTTTAATTGCAAGAGCTTGTTAAGTATTATCATTTGATACAAATTATAAATACTATTTTTTTCTTATAAAAATGTTTCAGCACTGGACTATCATGTTCTTATGATTTTATTGGCGATTAAGGAATTAATACGATCCCAGCTAAAAGACTGTCTTGTCTGGCAGCCTATTTTTTTTTGGAGTTTTTGACTTTTGTGTGATTGTGTAAGAATGTGCTAATACTGGTTTCTTCCTAAGGCCGGGTACACACGGGCGTTCAAGTAACGCGCATCAGTAAACTAAAGGTAGTCGCGCGTTATTTAAATAACGCGATTTTGGAGCGCTATATCTTAATAACACTCCAACGCGCTCCATAACGACGAAGTGACTAATTACCAAAGAAAGTTTATAGGGTCCTTCGAGGGGTCCTTGTTAAAAAATCGCAACACACTGGAGAGAGTGAGAAAGAGAGAGCGGTTTTAGTGTGCCTGCTGGCCATCAGAGGCGCAATGGCGGGAAATTTAAACAGCGGTTTTAGAACTTTTCATTTTTATTATTAACTTTTGAACCCAACCATTATTAATTTATGGTTCAATATAAATATTATTAAGTTACAAATTAAATCTATAAAAAGACGCACAAAAGTATTTATTTTATGGAATAAAGGCACGTTTTTATATATTAACCAAGATTTGGAAAATAAAGATGGAAACACTTTAGCGTAAATAATTTTTTCTACGTTTATTTATAAACTGCATTAACAATCTTAAAAAAAATAACTGTTTAGAATAAACTAATGTCCTTAGGTTACGTCTTACAGGTCTCACTCATTAGGAATTGTCTCAATTCATATAATACGTATATCACATACAGGGTGTTTTGTAATTGAATGTCAATAATTAAGGGGGCGATTTTTGTGTTCATTTTAAAAAGAAAACTTCAAATGAACGTATGTCCTAAACGTCTTTATTTTTGATATACAGGGTGGTAAAGTTTTCAAAAATAAATAGTTTTTTAATAATATCTGTAATACCACTTTAGATATTTTAATGAAATTTGACAGACATGTACTATGTATCAAGATGCATTATTTACCGTACAACACTTTTTTTTATTTTCACCAGTGGCGTTCGTACGGAATTTCACCTGCCTATTTTGGCAGACATTAATGTAACGCTACTGATTTCTCGTAAAAATAAATTTATTCCTAAAATCCCCAATAATTTCTAAACAAATTTGATCTCTTGAATTTTTTCAATCCGATGCACGGTTTTCGCTTAAAAAAATAAAAACCTTTTCTCTGCATGATCATAACAATATCGTTAATATGACAATATCACCATGCACAGAAATAGATTTTATTTCTTAGATCAAGTTTGCTTAGCAATGAATAAGGATCGTCTGTTAATAAATCAACAACAACCTTTGTGAAAAAAAGAACTCATTTCTAAGCAAACTTGATCTAAGAAATACAATCTATTTCTGTGCATGGTGATATTGTCATATTAACGATATCGTTATGATCATGCAGAGAAAAGGTTTTTATTTTTTTAAGCGAAAACCGTGCATCGGATTGAAAAAATTCAAGAAATCAAATTTGTTTAGAAATGATTGGGGATTTTAGGAATAAATTTATTATTACGAGAAATCAGTAGCGTTACATTAATGTCTGCCAAAATAGGCAGGTGAAATTCCGTGCGAACGCCACTGGTGGAAATAAAAAAAATTGTTGTACGGTAAATAATGCATCTTGATACATAGTACATGTCTGCCAAATTTCATTAAAATATCTAAAGTGAAAAATTGACAGTTTTGACATGGCGGGCTGGCTGGTTTCTTCCAATTAGCACCTGGCGCAGTTTGGGAAGCGTTCTAGTTGGTCAGAATATAACTGTCCTTCTCTTCTATACGTCAAAAATATGCGACAGAACCCGGTTACTCCGCCGGTTACTCGACCAGCTGGAGAATCATCAAGCGACCACAGCGCCAATTTGACTCTGATGGTCAGCTGGCCGCAACTTGAGATACATAAGACCTTGTGATGCAAGATCGCCCATTTACAGTTTCACCGGGGTGCTAATTTCTGTGGAACGACACCGACAATAGCAAGTCTTGATTTGTGACCTCACTCCGGCCGAAAAGGTGTTTCTCATGCATCCAACGACGATCCGAAATTGCTCCTATTGGTGGAAATATGGCGCCAAATTTCACCTGAATGTTTTTAAAAATTATCCGACGTCGGACAAAGTCAAATTAATTTAAATTTTTTTCTATATCATGTTTTCTACACATATAAACTTCAAATTAATTATGATTTAATAATGCCTCTTTCTTGGCTTCAATCAAATAAAATTACGTTACATTTTACAAAATCTTCTTTTATGTTATTAACTAAAAATAAAATAAATTCCATCATTAAACCCTTAACATTTAATAATGAAAATATTCAATATTCAAAAACGACAAAATTTTTAGGATTAATTTTAAACGAAAATTTAAATTGGAAATGCCATATCCAGTATATTATCAACTTGATATCTCCTTTGGTATCTGTTTTGTACAGAGCTGGATATATCATTCCTTTGAAATACTTTAAAAATATATATTTTTCATTAATATATTCAAAATTACAATACTTAGCTTCTGCATGGGGATCTGCTTGTTTATCAAACTTAAAACCATTACAAAAATTGCAAAATAAAGTTATTAAATGTATACACAAATTACCACATTTAGAACCAACTGTAAATCTATATAGACCGAAAGGGTATTTACACGTTCAAAAGATTTATAAATTAAAAATTTGTATTCTAATTCACTCTATTATTTTAAAAGAAAAAAAATCAAACATAACACTTCAGGAGAATAAGACATTACATGATGATAACACCAGACATTGTATAAATTATCAAACTGTACCAGTAAAAAGTAATTTCGGAAAAAAATCGCTTTTATATGACGGAATAATAAAATATAACAATCTTCTAAAAAATATCAGAAAAATTAAAAAATGTGCAACTTTTAAAAAACAATTAAAGAGATATTTACTAAATTAAATTATTTATATTATTTTTTTTTAAATTGATTTTATTAAAGATTTAACTTCCATTTTTTTTTTATTATTAGTTTTTTTTAATGGTTATAATTTTCTATATTATGTTGTCACTTTCCATGTAATGAACTGTAAAAGTTAGTTTGGAATGAAGACCTTTTGAAAGTTAAATACGATACATGGTAAAAATAACGTAGGTATTGCTTCTATACGACTGTTGAAAGAATGTAGTTTAAAATAATAATATATTTGATGTAATTTTCAGGTTTTTATCTTTAAAAAGCTAAAGAAAAATTAAATTACAAGCACAACGAAAGCGTTACGTAAACGCCTGTGTGTCACCGGCAGGGGCGTGCGGTGAGTTATGCAAATGGGGAAGCACCGCTGCCGGCAGGCCCGCCGGAGGCAAAGCGCCGCAGGCGAAATTTTTTTTGAGGACCACGCCCAAATATTGGCAAGAATTTTGTTTTCGAGAGGTAGAAAAGGTTTTTCAACGTTTACAGGTAGAATACTGTGATTTATTTACTATAAAAAATGTGAGGTTATGTACATACCTACCTATGATTTTTCCGAGACTTTTTAATATTCCTTCTATTTTGTAAATGGCTACACCTATGTTTTTTATTAATTTTTACGTAATTTGCCTGTTAAGGTTGAATTCTCAACGTCATTCAATCTATTGCCAACCTATAACCTATTTTGCGTTGATTTTTTGAGTTTATTATTTTAATAACTAACATTTTAAGAAAATCAACATCGTCGGTACATTATTTAGGTAGTATCTGATATATTACGAAAATATCAATTTATTTTATGGCTAATTTTGGGAGAATTGTATAGTGAAAAAACAATGAGTGACAATGACATCATAATGTTAAAAACAATCTTACCCGATATTTTTCGCTATACAATTCTCCTAAACTAAGTTATGAAATTCGTTGATATTTATTAAATATGTCAATTATTACCTATAGAATATCAAGTCGATACTGATTTTCTTTAAATTTTGTATAAAAGCTAGAAAACATAAATAAATCTACGCGAAATAGGTTATAGGTTGGCAAGCATGTTGATACTCCCACCTTAAAACCCAATTTTTTACTGACCCAACGCTGCCTTAAGAGTCTTTAAAAACAAGTTAACAAAGTTTCATAATAGAAACTCTCGTAGAAACTAATACCCAAAAATATACATTTTTACCTTGAATTCACAGTTTGATTTAATTTTAAACAGATACTGGGTGTGTAAATATTATGTGATGTGGTTAATTTACATTGTTCCTGAAGAAAGAGACTGGAAACCTTTTTATAAATTTTGAATTTACAATATATTTATATTACTACTTCGCCTGATAGATGGTATAATTTTAGAGCTTATATTTTGGATATCAACGACGTGGTCTTTAGGTGTTTCAAGTAAAAAAGGGAGATAGGCACCGCAAGAATTGTTTTTTAGTTTGACGTGAAATAAAAATATAAAAAAGAAACCACATAGGTACATACCTTTTTCATCAATCCAAGAAACAAAGTCAATAATAAACTATAAACCACAAAACAGATAAGAGAGTTCTATAAACTACACAATTTTCATAAGACTGTCACAATTATTTATCATACACATAACGTCGGACGCGAGCCACGTGCGAGAATCTGCGCGAGGGCGAGACACCACACAATTTTAATAAGACTGTCACAGTCACAATCATTTACCCCCACACATAAACGTCGGGCCACGTGCGAGATGCTCTTCCGAGCGGAGTGCCTTACCAGCAAAAAAACTCGAGGCAAATACGCTCGCGCCCGAAAATTCCCGACTAAAAACGCATGGAAAAATGAAATCTTTGACAAGTTTCTTTGTCGCGGGTGCAAACTTTGGCTGCTGCTCGTATTATTTAGCGATGGATTTCCCGAAATATAACGATTGCTGTCAGCCGATTGAGCCGATGTATTAAGCGGTATGCTGCGATGGTCAGAGATGCATGCAGGGCCGGATTTGGTTTGGAAATTAGAAATATATACTTGGATATTTCGATTGTATATAGATTAAATTATTTTAATATAATATTTGTTTTATCTTACGAGAGCGGTAGGGGAAGCAGTGCTTCCATCGCTTCCATGGACCGCACGCCCCTGGTCACCGGCCCTAAAGTTCCCAGTTCAGTAGTGGGCCGTAGCAAGCTCACGCGCCATGTTGCGTCAAATTATTTTATCACGTTTTGTTGTTTTAAGGTGGATTCTCAACGTCATTCAATCTATTGCCAACCTATTTCGCGGGTTTTTTTTAGTTTATTATTTTATTAACTGACATTTCAATAAAATTAATATCGTCGGCAGATTATTTAGGGAATACCATTGAATATCAAACTATATAAGAATGACGGATGTCCGAGAAAAGTTGACAACCCATTTTTTATCGTATTTGAGCTGGTTTGGCCGCCATTGTGAAGTTGATCGTAACTCTAACCTTAAATCTGTCGCCTGTCTGTCGTTATAATGCAGCGCCTCGGCAACAGATGTCTCAAATTCACTGATGTGATGTCGTGGTGTTGCCGCATATCGTATTTTATCGGAATTTTTAAGGATATAAGCATTTTTAACAGACGATAAAATAGGAGGTTCTCAATTTCAGCCGAATGTATGTTTTTGATGATAATTGATGATTACTCCGGGGTAATTGGACCGATTTTCACAATGATTTTACCGTTGCATTGGGTGTTAAATGTTAAACAAATAAAAGTAGATAAAAAGCGACAGCAAGTATAACTAAAATAGGTTTTATTTCGTCGAAAAATAGCAAAATACGTAATACACTAATACAAACAAACTGGATGTTTCTTAAGTAAGAAAGTAAAACCTACTTATTTTAACCATTTTGAAAAGTAGTAATAATTGCAAATTAAAACCAAGTTATACAAACAAACCGCACATCATTCATATTTTACCCAACATATACGTTGTAGCCTAGGTATGGATTAAATAGTGAGAGTCGTCATTTAATTCTGTTAGAAATAGAATACATGGCGGTCAATATGTTTTCATGTAATTAACGTTGGGACGTCAAAAGGTTGAAAATATTATAAGCTACAAAGCAATTAAAAATAGGGACATTTTTAAATCTAGGATAGGTGTAGGTTTTTATGTGAAATCAAGTTTTACGATAAGCTATAAAAATAAATTTAAAAAACTCATGCAGCAAGTCAAACAGATAGGCGGCAACAATGTTTTAATTTAGCAGTGAAAAGGTTAGTCGCTTTCTTGTTGGTGAACTCATTGTGCCATCTATGAATTTAACGTAGCAGATTTAGGAAATCGGCTCATATGGCCTTCTTATAGTTTCATATTCAATGGGAATACTTATCTGTAGAGTTGGGCATGGTCAATTGACCATGCCGTATTTGACCGGTCAAATTCGGTCAAAATATATCAATTTTATTTTATTATTTATTTTATGCATTTGTGATATATCCAGATTACCTCCTAGCACCCAGGATAATGTTTAGTGTATCGTTAGAGCGCCGTTATTTAATAAAACAATAACACCTGATTCTGGGAATCCCAATAGTCGCCTCGTTTATTAGTGGTTCCCGGAACGGATTCAATTACAATGAAGGAAAGGAATAGAGAAGTTATTGTTATTCTCTTTTTATACCATTTTCATAGACATTTCCTTCTGTCTATTTATTTTCATTTCGTATTTGCCAGAGTTAGGGTTTGCACTTGCATTGCATTTTTGTGAACTAACGACGCGACGTCGCATTCACGATGAGTTTGGGGAAGTCCAAAACCAAAATTTGGAATTGTTTTACCGAAATAAGAGAAGAAAACAAAGTAAAAGGGAAATGTATCTACTGTGGAGCAACCATTGTAATATACACTTATAGAATGTGTACCTGGATGGACCTAACTATATTATCCATTTGACCACCTTCACCCTGTACAAAATTTAGGTATGGCAATAGACTTTTCAGAACAAGCAAAACTTGTTATAAAAAAATATTTTTTTCCAAAATACAAAATAAGAAATTTGGCAAGTTAGTTAGGTTCATCCACTGCATTTTAAAATTTTAATTTATTTCAGTCAATTGACCAAAAGCAAATTGACCGGTCAAATCCACAACCCTACTTATCTGACATATTACAAAAATACCAATTACCTAATTGGTAATTTTGGGAGAATTCTATAGTGAAAGAAAAGAACATTGACATAATAATGTAAAAAAATCATGCCCGATATTTTTAGCTATAGAATTCTCCTAAAATAGGTTTTGAAATTCGTTAATATTTATTTAATATCAATTATTACGTATAGAATATGAAGTCAATATTGATTTTCTTTAAATTTTGTGTTAAAATTAGAAAAAAAATCTACGTGAAATAGGTTATAGGTTGGCAAGCACGTTGCTACTCCACCAAGTGTTTCCGTGGCTGTTTTTTTTTGTATAGTGTGTGTTTTAAACATTTTACTTTTGGAAATTTCAGAGACTGAATTTTCTTGTTTGTTTAGCGGCGTGAAGACAATTTGTGACTAGAATAAACCAGCTTAGGGCAAGTCGATCTCCTATTACCAACATACCAACAATAAACATTTCAATTTTTCGTAATTTGCTTTTATAAATTTAATATAATATAAGTTTTATCTAGTATTTTAGTTACGGTACAATAGGTTACCAAACCTTGCGCTTATTGAGAACTAATCAGCTACACTCAGTTCCAAAAAAAGTGACGCACATAATTTTTGATGAAACTTTGTAGCTTTGTCCTTTCTGAAAGAATGGACCGATTTTTATTTTCTGTCCATTTATTGGTAGGTAATTCCTTTACCTTTAAGAAAAAAAAATAAACTTGTACAAAGCCCCCTGGATGATGATGATAGTGGTGGAAAAACTTACGCCATGTTATTTTCTCAATTTTTGACTTACCCTGTGCGTTAATTAAGTAAATGAATAGAAAGCGCCTACACCCTATATGAAAGTCGCTTCTTTTACGAGCATTTTGATTATTTGTTCATTAATTAATCTCTAAAATTACCGCTTTTTTGCTGAAACTTTACGTTTATTCCACAAATGTAATTCATTGCAGGGTCACATTGCCAAAATACATACCTTTACATATGAAAAAAAAGTTGTGGGCGGTTTCTATCCCCCAAAGGAAGGGTAAATTTCATGATGACAGAAAAAAGTATGCCATACTAAAAATAAACTCAACCATACTTTTTGTATTTTTCAGCAAATAAAGAGGCTTTCTAATACCGAATTTATTCCAGTTAAAAATTCCACCCTCTATACCGTGCGAGCAAAAATTATTTGCATCAAAGAGGGCCTTGCATCTAAGGATGTAAGGCTTAGCCGTAGAGCTTGATACCTGTTGGGTGTCAGTTACTACCTGAATTAACAATCAATCTGTTATTCCGTTCCGTCATCTTTGACAGTCGTTACAAGTAATTTGATTCATCGCTAATTTTTCCAATTTCTTGAACACTTCATGCATACAATGGGCTTTACGGAACAGCACAAAACATTCATGGTTGAAGCGTATTTTCGAAATGGGGTTAGAGTAAATGGTGAGTGGCAATACAATCCGGGTTTGTGCATTGATGATTTTTACGAACATTTTCCTAGCGTTGCTTTTATTGCTGGAGATTTTCATCATTGCCTGAAAATAACCGTGGCTGTGTTTAGGGAAACAGGTTCTATACAACACAAAAAAGGAGCAGGAAGACCATCTGTAAGAACAGAAAAACCTGTTGCAAACGTTCGTGAAATAATGCAAAATACGCCAACAAATTGTATAAGACGCCTGTCCCAAGAAGTGGGAAGATCTTATGGAACATGCAGGACTATTCTTAAGAAACAGCTAAATTTATTTCCTTATATAAAGTGCAAGTATTCCAAGAAATACAAGCCGCAGATTTTGAAAGACGCAGGAATTACTCTCAATGGTTTACCCATACATGGCGGTGGCCAATTTTAGCAATTTATGTAATTATTTTTCTTTTTCTTTCTGTATATTCTTACTTTGTTAATTTGTATTTGTCTACTTATTTTATTCCTCATTAGTTTGGCATATCATGTTATAATATGAATTTGACAACATTTTAACCTAGATTTGGTTAGATATATCGTCCCCATATCATTGTGATCTAAACCAAGCCCTACGTTTTTTAATCCAAGCCCTCTTTGATGCAAATAATTTTTGCTCGCACGTTATTAATTAACACTTTATTAATCCAAACATAAGGAACGCTAGATACCAACTGAAGTTATTCTTTTCCATTACACTTCGTTTATTTAGTCACACGATCATTTTTATATTATACAATATTCTTTAAGATAATATTCCTCAAGAATAGATACCAACTGAAGTTATTCTTTTCCATTACACTTCGTTTATTTAGTCACACGATCATTTTTATATTATACAATATTCTTTAAGATAATATTCCTCAAGAAAATTTTGTCGATAATATTATTTTGTGAATATTCTTTTCCCACATCTCAACGATACCTAATATTCCATCCGAAAAAATTATTCCTCTTGGCTCTCAAAATATGCATCAATATCCTCGTTTAATCCGTTCAAATGACGTCTGCACCCTGCACTAACCTTTCTATATAGGCTGATTACAAAATGATGCTAAAGACCATTTCAAATCAAATAATAGTTGATTCACACTTGGATTAATATAAAGATAGGTATATTATTTTTCTTTTAAATGTAAGTATAGAGTAAACTGGCTTTTAAACTTTTCGAATCAATATACTGCTAGAAAAGAGGCGTACCCAATTAGAATTATTGCAGATGAAATATACAGAAACATGCACCGGGATAATCTGGCTTGGTGCGTACCTTGGCGTTTCTCTTTATTTTTACATCTAGTTTGTATGACCTAGGCCGATATAGATGTGTTTAAATTGATCATAATAAAATAAAATTACATATCGAGGACTATCACTACTCCATACTTACTGAAAATACGAAATACCCTAACTATCGCTATCCGTCATTGTTTATTTATTCCAAACCGAGTCAAAGCTAAGCACAAACACAATTCACTAAACTATACAAAGACGAGAAATTCGTGAATATTAAACACCCACAATCCACGATAGCAAAGAATACAACAAGAAACCCACAGAGAAAACGTAACAACAAAAATGGCGTCGAGCCTGTTCTGGATTATATTTAGATGATCTCGCTAAAGAAGGAAAACCAAGAGGGTTGTGCGCATGCCAATCATTGTTGGATGTCGATAGATATGACTGACCGGCGAGCCTGACGTACAATATTATATTAATGTACACGTTTTATAAAGCATCATTTTATAGCACGCGTCCATGTTAAAAAGCGAGCCGCTTGCGGCGAGTTTTATAACGGGACAAGTGCTTAAAACTGCTTTATACAGTGTGTGTATAAAGTCTGGAAACGGCTTAATAACATTACAATTTACTGGCCGATTTAAACCAAATTTGGTACAGCTGTGTAAGAGGATCTAACGCACCGAATGACGATATTGGCGTTGTTGCCAGCTTTTTAGTTTGTCTGGAATTCGAACGAATTTTATATTTTTAAATATAACACCCAGTATATTTTTACATTTTTAAATTCCACATAAAATTATAATTATTTTTTATTAAATGCATTATTAGTCTATACTTCATAGTTTCCGAGATATTGACTCTCGAAAAGTAACATTTTTGAACTTTGACAGCTTCTAACTTTCTAACAGTACGTCTTAGAGCAAAACGGCTTACATGTCCCTATCTTCAATTTTTATTATCTTCCCAAAAAAATCAACTTCCGGTTAAACCGGATGTAACTCGAAAGCAGGAAATATAGTTGTTCCGGTTTAACTGGAAGTTGATTTTTTTAGGAAGATAATAAAAATTGAAGATATGGACATGTAAGCCGTTTTGCTCTAAGACGTACTGTTAGAAAGTTATATGCTGTCAAAGTTCAAAAATGTCACTTTTCGAGAGTCAATATCTCGGAAACTATGAAGTATAGACTAATAATGCATTTAATAAAAAATAATTATAATTTTATGTGAAATTTAAAAATGTAAAAATATACTGGGTGTTATATTTAAAAATATAAAATTCGTTCGAATTCCAGACAAACTAAAAAGCTGGCAACAACGCCAATATCGTCATTCGGTGCGTTAGATCCTCTTACACAACTGTACCAAATTTGGTTTAAATCGGCCAGTAAATTGTGATGTTATTAAGCCGTTTCCAGACTTTATACACACACCGTATAACACGTACGTTATACTATTTTTTCTAATTTGTAGTTTTTTTAATAAAAAACACATATTTAAAAAGAAAATAAATCCTTCAAATTTTGTAAATTTTTATGTCTAAATTTAATGTTGGTAATACTATTTTTTATCATAGTAGCCTCTGAACAACAAAAATTATTTTGCAAACTGTCATTTTTTTAATTATTGACCCATTTTCACCACGAGATTCTAAAGTTATTTTAGCGATATGAGATTTGAAATTGGACGGAATACGTTGTGTTATCCTTGTACATTCGGTACATATACAGAGCGTTCGGAAATTCGGGCGATTTTGCTACCTTTTTTCGAATTTCAAAAGACGTGATTTTACGTCACGGCATTGCAATTTAGTATAGGGAAGATGGAAAATTCAAATAAAGTTGAAGTTAAAATCGACATTGGAACGTTAGTAGATTGAATTTTGGATAGGATTTGGCAGAAAATGATAGCTTGAAGCATCTACAAAAGATTGATTTATAGATTTATGCAACCAACATACATGACTGTTATCCACACAGAATAAAAATGTAGGTTATCAAGCTATTTTTCCTCTGCGAAAAATGGGTTTTCTCGTAAATCACAAAGGCCGCGCAAGTCAATGAAATAAAACATTTAAATGTTACCAACATCAAATAAAGAAAAAACGCGTATGCGTATCGTAATAGACCTGTTATGATACCAAATTAGAAAAATGTATTTTTTCATCCATAAAACTTTTAACTTTTGTTTGCGCAGGGAATAAGTTTCACTTGTCTAAAGGTATATTATGTCAATGCCCCTGTAGTGATTGTTCAAATTTATGAATAAAAAAAAGTAGGAAATATTTTAAAACTATATAAGATTAAAAATATCAACATTAAAAATATCAAGGTCTCAACTTTTATTTACATAATAATGTGTTTATTAAGTTTTTGCCTTGATTGTTTTGCTATTTGCGCCCGTTGTAGCGTGATGACGAGCCCTTTCTTATTCTTATTGAAATGGGGTTCGTGTAGGTTTTCTCTATATTATTTGCCCGTAAGAAATTGATACTTTTGTAGGGTTTATAAAGGCAATTATTACCTTTTCTTAATAAATTATTATTGTTGATTGATTCTACTTCTTGTTGTTTACTGGTTTTATATTTTATAAATACTGTAAAAACATGTTTGTATTCACGTATACGTAATTTTTTTCTTTGTCACGTTACATCATCATCGTGAATCTATTTATTCAAAGGATTTTAGTAGATCTGAAATTACATATTTGGGATTTAAGTCATATTTGCTAGGACCTTTAGTACTGGGAAATGTGTTACTTTGGATTTACTTGTAATAAATTAGATCAACACTATCTACTGTCTAGTGATGATACTACTATTATAAAAATTGGTTTGTCTTGTCTTTTTGTGATGCTATTACAATTCGTGAAAATGTTGCATCAGATCTCTGAATCTGAAATCCAGCCTATTATTTATTTTTAATTAGTTTCTCATTTAATAGTGTCTCTTCGTCAGTACATCGATAAGTGTTCTAAATTGTGGAAATTTCAGTTAATAACATTTACTGATTGAGTGCATAATATGTTTGTTTCCTTAAAAGCTCAAATAAATAATGATAATAAAGTCAATAACCCCGCGATGAACCCGTCACATCAAGCTATACCTATTTTTATCAGTACATACTTTATAAAGCCTTATAAATACAGTACAATGTATAGGATTATTTTTTTAAATAATTAAATGTTACATAATTTACAACAGAAAACATAAAAAAAAAATATTTTTTTTAAAGTGACATCAAAAATTCCCTTTAATCCCATTAAATTTGCGTTCTCGGTATTGTAAAAATGGCGAACAGGACATTTCAAAACAACATTTTCACACTTTGAGAAGTTAGAGCATTTTTTCTTATAACTTACTTAACACTCGACGTAACATATCTCATTGAAACCAATACTATTAAATATGATAATGTCAAATGTACTAGGCGTTTAATTTTTATTAGTGTTAACATGTTTTACAGTATTTAAGAAAAAATAACAATGATCAAGTGGTACTACATAAAAAATAGTTCTCGGAGAGTATCCGAAATGGTCTTTGCGATGATTCCTTACGGACCCATGCCAAGCGAAACAACATTTGTTGTTAGCAATTTAGAAAGTAAATAAAGTAGGTACTGTAATTAATAAATGCAACTGCGTAGAGCAAAATAATGATGGTAGAGTACAAGAAAATAATGCAGGTTTGGAATTTCTATCCCATGTAGACTATCAAAACATCAGTTACCGAGGGAAAGTAATTGATGACTAAAGGGCGGATTATATGCACTTAAATTCCGCCAATATATGCGCATATATATGCCTTGTTTGCCTTTAAAATATGCAGTTATTTGCATTTTTTTTTTACAAAAAATGCATATTGGTATGCAATATTTCTTAATTTATTATAGAAAAATGAGGTGAAGAAACACATTGGTTCTAAAATATGCAAAAAACAAAGATAAATAAAAGTAAACAACTTTTTAACCTAAAATTGTATAAAAGGCATTTATTACTAAATATTTTTCAAAATTTTCAACTAAAAATGATTGTCTTCTATTAGTAAAAATATGTTTATACAAAGAGAAGCTTCTTTCAACATCTACTGATGTAAATACTGCAACTTAGGTAGCAAACTTATTTAAAAAGAATTAGTCAAAATTTTAGTTCATTTTCACGAAAAACAATTTATAACACTATAATTTTACCTCATTTTTTATATTGTTCAACTATTTTATACACAGCAAATGATGGGGTCTTTAATAGACTCCAAGTTTTGCAAAATAAAGCTATGCGTATAATTTTAAATGTGGATAAATATACGAAAATAAATCTAATGTTAAAGAAACTTCAGTGGTTAAATGTTAAAAATTTAGTATTTCTTTTGATTTGTACTTTTATTTTTAAAATACAACATAACTTACTGCCTTCTCATTTGAAAGATTTTATAACTCAAAATTTTGAAAATCATAACTATTCAACAAGGTATAATAAAGATTTTTGTCTAGGTAGGTTATCAAAACATTTGACATATAAATCGGTTTTCTATAAAGGATTAAGTGAATATAATAACTTGAATATTTTAATTAAATCACAGACCTCTTTGAAAAATTTTAAAAAATCATTGAAAAATTATTTATTTAAAAAACAAAATAGTGACTGATAAAATTTTTTTAAAGATGATATTGTTAAATTAGTTCAAATATTTTATATAACTTGTTATATTGTAGCACATTGCTAAATAAATCTTGTTACTACTACTACTACTAACTATAAGGCCTCGTTGGATGGTTTACCCTCATAAAATGCTTTTTACTGCAGTTAAGTATTTAAATCCTTTGTTCTTTTTTACAGTTACATCAAATTTGTTCCTTACTTGACCTCCTACTTTACCGGGAATGTTGTTACATTTAGCGGAAAAAGTTTCAACAATACTAAATTTAAATTTCTACTCTCCAACGAGGATATTATATCCGGTATAAAACTAAAATTATCCTTAATAAAAACAAGATCTTTAGCTACACTTGCACTTTTTAACAACTCTATACTTTGCACAACACACTGCGAATCGTCATTTAAATACAAAGTTAGTTCTATAATGGCTTATTGCAAAAAGCCTTTAAATTACTGGTTTTATTATAAAATTGACAAAATATGAAAGAAATTCATATATATGCATTTTTCATATATTCCGCCCTTTATTGATGACATAGGAAAACAAACCTTTGTTTTGAACTTATAGAAATAGTAGAAAATTCTCAAGCATGTTTGTTTTACCGACGAATGCACATTAAACAACGATCCAAAAGTTCAAAATTGTAGATATTGGAGTACAGAAAATCAACAGATTTGTACAAACAAGGTCTCTATATCCTCAAAAAGTAAATGTTTGGACTGGCATATTTGGACATCAGACTATATGACCTTTTTTGAAACAACATATTGGTATCATTTTTTAGAAATTTTAGAAAATCAAATTGCACCTGCATTAGAAGTAGATGCTCTTCAGAATAAGGATATATTTGGTTTCAAATGGACGGTTGTCCTGCGCACAATTCACCAGATTTAAGGGAATATGTCCAAAATGTTTTTGATGGACGCGCAATAGGATTAAATTACATCCTAGATTGCCTAGTTAGGTTTTCTGATCTTTCACCAAACGACTTTTTCCTGTGGGGTCACATTAAAAGTGGTATTTATAAAAATGTGCGTTATAAAAATTTGAAAGAACTAATGATTACAATTTCAAAGGTATGTTTCAACAAATAAAACTAGAAATATTTGACATTATTGTAATGGTAGTTTCAGTAAGGGATATATCACAGAATTGCAGCAGCATTTAACCTTTAAGAACTTTATATTTTATTGGCTAATTAGATAATAATTCTCCCTTTCACGTGTTTACTGATTTTGCTCTAAGATACGACTTCTTCATCTGAATTTTGGCCCAGATCCTGATATCTTCGAAACGTTGCTTGTTGTACTTATGATACTTGGTTGGTTGGTTCGTTGGATGATTGGTTGGTTGTTTGGTTGATTAAAGGCGGGGGTCGGTTCGAGGTGTGGCCCAAGCTTCTTACACTGCAGCCTTCTAGATTATTGTGCGCCCCAGTCTCGTTAGAAAAAGTTTGTTCCTTCTACGAGGTCCAGTAGTTTTCTTCCAAGTTTGTCATGCGGGAGGTTGTCACCGCGTTGAATATGTCTGAAGATATTAAATCCTTTACGTGTTAGTGCTTCGCAGTTGTATCTGATATTAAAGGTGGTTTCATCCTCTTCACCGCAAAGTCTGCAGTCAATGGGTTTATTGTAGATTCCCATTCATTGAATGTGTTTTCTTAAGTGACAATGGCCTGCGTGCGCGTCAAGAGTTGCATTCTAGTTGATAGTTTCTTTGAGGGTTTATCGACGGCCCGTGCATGAGTTTGGCCAGGTGTACCGTTCCATCGAGATAGATGTTGTTTTTGCGTACATCTGTCTAATGTTGTTTTGGTTGCCTATTTTGATATTCCAAGGACGTGTTCGGGGCCCCTAAAATTTTGAGCAGCTTATGATACTTAGCAGAAAGTAAAATAAATCGCATCACTTAGTTCCAGAAATATTAAAATACTGTATTGAAGCATTGAATATCAAACTATAAGAAGGCCATATAAGCAGATTGCCTAAATCTGCTACGTTAAATTCATAGATGGCACAATGAGTCACCAACAATAAAGCGTGTTGATGCAGCCACTAACGACAAGCCTTTTCACTGCTAAATTAAAACATTGTTGCCGCCTGTCTGTTTGACTTGCTGCATGATCCTCTCCCCACTACCATAACCATACCGTCACGCGCATCGCGGTGGCCTGGATTGCCTTGCACTGGCATAATATTATATCGTCGACTTAGTGCAAAAATTAATTAAGAAAAAATTGACAGTTTTGAGTAAAACCCAGTTTTAAGAAATGGCGGAGTTTAAAGTGATTTATAAAAAAAATGTGAAATAATGTTATACCCACGAAGTTGTCATGTGCATATGTACAAACTTTTTCAATATATTTTTACAAAATAGTAGGTGCCTATTTATTATATAATTATATAAGTCGTTGAGTTTTTTAATTTATTTTTATAGCTTATTGTAAAACTTTATTTCACATAAGTACATACCTACACCTATCCTAGATTTAAGTAGCTTACATTTATTTTCCTACCTATAGTATAGTCTAGACCTAGACCTAAAAATGTCTATTTTTAATTGCTTTGTAGCATATAATATTTTCAACCTTTTGACGTTAATTATATGAAAACATATTGACTGCCATGTTTTCTATTTCTAACAGAATTAAATGACGACTCTCACTATTCAATACATACCTAGGCTACAACGTATATGATGGGGTAAAATATGAATGATGTACGGTTTGTATAACTTGGTTTTTATTTGCAATTATTACTACTTTTCAAAATGGTTAAAATAAGTACATTTTACTTTCTTACTTATCCAATTTGTTTGTATTAGGGTATTACGTATTTTGCTATTTTTCGACGAAATAAAGCCTATTTTAGTTATACTTGCTGTCGCTTTTTATCTACTTTTATTTGTTTAAGATTTAACACCTAATGTAACGGTAAAATCATTGTGAAAATCGGTCCAATTACCCCGGAGTAATCAGCGTACATATTGTTATCAAAAACATACATTCGACTGGAATTGAGAACCTCCTATTTGATTGTCTGTTAAAAATGCTTAAATCCTTAAAAATTCCAATAAAATACGATATGCGGCAACACCACGACACCACATCAATGAATTTGAGACATCTGTTGCCGAGGCGCTGCATTTATAACTATAGATTTACGATCAACTCTAAAATGTAGGCCAAACCGTCTCCAAAACAGTCTAAAACAGGGTTGTCAAGTTCTCGAAGATCCGCTATTCTTATAGTTTGATATTCCATGATTGAAGTAACCATACGGTTTTATTAATATACGAGTATATTTTTAAAACATAGGATATTTTTATTCGTTACTTTGACCTTGATAGATATTGCACTTAAAACCAGCTCGTACTACTACATACATAATCGCGAAGTGCTCTTATACAAACTAAATTTGTTATCTATTGTTTTTAACAGCGCATCGCGTCGTTTTACGTTTTTCCACAAGGTTGATTATACACACTCTTATTTAAAATTACATTCTTTGTGATATCGTTCATTGGCCCGCGTTAAATCGTTAATGTAATTTTAATTAGGGATTTAAGATCCGCTTTTTAAATTCAATTAGTATATCGTCTATGGCAATCCGGATTTGGACAAAAATGTCGCCAGATTGAAGGAACACAACACGTCTCCTTAAATGTATTTGTATTTATACGTGACACATTTGTGTGTAGAATCGATTCAGTCAGTAAACCTGCATGATGGCCGACATGTCATATGACAAAAGTCATATTCCAGCTAAATAAAATAAATTTTTGCATTTTCAATGACTTTTGTCATATGACATGTCGGCCATCTTGCAGGTTTACTGAGTGAATCGACTATAGGCCTATGTCATCATGACATGACCTTTCAAATGGATGTTGTGGTAGTCTACCAAACTGTTAACGCAAATAAGTTAATTTAAATAAGTCAACAATCTTTTTTACTACAATAAACTGTACTGACTGTACATCTAATATATTCTTTGAATCTAAAAATCCATCAATCTATTCATACAGGGTGTTTCACGATCACGACGGTCCTGCAAAATATAAAGAATGCATAGGGTTTTCGAACACGCTCTCTTCAAATGCAATTACGGTGACTATATGTGATTTCCGGTTATACCGGAAGTCGTCTTAAACTTGCTTATTTTAAATGAAGCACCCTGTATAATATATTTTTGTGTTCCTTTCTTCATTTCCAATAACTTTTATTAAAAGGTTTTGTTTTTTACTTTATCCGTTGTTCAGAAAAAAATTGTTTTTCTCAAATTTTGACCGTTACCAGGGTCGCCTAAAATTGAATACCTTTTAGAGATAAAAAAGTTCAATGAAATTCAAAATAGTTGTAAAATTATACAGTGAGGATCAGAAGTCCTGCATAAATTCGATAAAAAATTAGGGATGCATTTTTCGGAAAAATGCTTGAACACGGAAATTTTTATTTTCATGTACGCATCTTTTGACGTGGAAGTTTAGTATACAGGGTGATACATGTTAAAGATATGACATAATTCGGTATTTTTTCTTATGAAACATCCCGTATATTTTTCGATTTTTTAATTCTAATAAATTTATAAATAAATAAACATTCTAAACATATCTGATATAACATATCATACGCCTAAAGTGAAAGATTATCGAGACATTTTCGATTGAATAAAAAATGCTAATTATAATGTTAATTATAAAGGGGGTATCAAAGATAAAAATATTAAAAACTACTCTAATTATTAATCTAGTAAATCTTCGAACTGTGCTCCATTGACTTCCTGGCTCTTTAAAAATGTTATGTATCATTTCACGGGATATTAATTGAATTTCATATCTGATATTATTTTCTACTTTTTCGATACTGTTGGGTTTGTTCGTATACACGTTATGTTTAAGATAGCCCCATATAGAAAAGTCCATTGGAGTTAGGTCCGGCGAACTAGCAGGACACTCTATTTGCCCCCTTCGCCCTATCCAACGACCCGGAAATACGTTATTTAAATATTCGCGCACTGCTAAAGTGTGGAGCCGCGCGCCATCTTGTTGAAACCAAACAAAATCTCCAGGAATATTGGGGTTGTTCGCATTTGGAAACAAACGGCATAAGGCGGGAATCAATTCATTTTTTAAAAACCCCAACTAACGTTCACCTGTTAACGTACCATCGAAGAAATACGGTCCTATGACTATGTCGCCCACAATACCCGCCCAAACATTAACAGTTTATACTGGGTGTGACCGTGTGAGCTTCAACAGCCCAATGTAGATTAGTTGAAGATCGGTAGCAACAGTTTCGTCTGTTCATGACTCCATTCAGACAGAAAGTCGACGCGTCAGAAAATATAATCCTACATGAAAAAAAAATTATCATTATTGCAAATATTCAATAGAGTGTATCAAAACTGTAAGCGACGATCTGGATCATCTTGGTTAAGCTCGTGGATTAATTTTATTTTATATGGATGATATTTCTCTATTTTTAAAATTCTTTTTGCAGATGATTTTCCAATTTCGTTATCCAATGCTAGCTCTTGAGTGGGTTTATGTGGATTTTCTTCAATGGATAGATAGATGTTTAATTTTTTATCTTCTGAAATTGAAAGCCGACCGGACATAGAAATATCTCGTATTTACCTGTTCCGTTTCTCTAAATTTCTTCTTGATTCTGCTTGCGTTGGACTGAGATATCTGAATGTATTTTATATTAAATAGTTCACAAACTTCCCTTTGAGTCCTTATACGATCACCACATCCTATCATAATAAAATTAAGACATCTATTCTCTGAGTTTCAGTCAATTTAACCATTTTCTTTTGTTAATTTTTAATTTCATTTAGTTAAGTAGTACCTACGAAATGCTGCATGAGACCAGATTAAAATAAATGTTACTTGATAGCTGTCAGCTATAAACTGACAACTAATGACAAGAAATTTGAAGGACTGCTTTTAGACCAGTGCTGAAAATGGTAAAAAGTGAAAAAAATAATAGTAGGATAAAACCCATTGGAAAAGGAAGAGAATAGAACAAAAATGAAAGGAAAAATAAAGAACGGGCGATCCGTGGTCGGGAAGGGGGGGAGGGGGGGGGGGGTTTAAGGGTAGAAAACGATTTATATCGATTTCCGGTAAAACTACAAGTCCTATGGAAAAACGTTAAATCGCAAAGTTGTAGGTAATAAAAAGATCTATAACTTTTGTATTTACACTTTTTTCATATAACCTCAAAATGTATGTGAAAAATTCAAATAACCAAGTTTTTGGTTTTTTATTTTTATCTTTTACAAACATTTTTTTTATCCACGAAATTTGGTGAAAACTTACGTTTTTATGTCCTAAACACACTGTAATTTTTTTGATTTAAAATATTTATTTTTTAACCTTATTTTGACTTAATATCGAAAAAACACCCTAATTTTCAATCGAAAATTCTCACGTCAAAATATCTGCTTTTTTAAAAAAGTCGGTGGGCTTTTTGTTCGTTGAAATCTCTACTTTCTGAAAATATATACATTACTATGATAAATGTTCTCAAAAAAATGCAAAGAAACGAAAAAAACTCGAATCCGAAATATTTTTTTAGATCAATATGTACAATTTTGAGCTATTTATTAAAATTTATATTTTTTTTTATCAATCTAACATGGAATCTTACGTTTTTCTAGTAATTAAAGTATAAATTTTAATAAAAAGCTCAAAATTGTACATTATGATCTAAAAAAAAAATTTCGGATTCGAGTTTTTTTCGTTTCTTTGCATTTTTTTGAGAACATTTACCATAGTAACGTATATTTTTTTTAACACCATCAGAAAGTAGAGATTTCAACGAACAAAAATCCCACCGACTTTTTTTAAAAAAGCAGATATTTTGACGTGAGAATTTTCGATTGAAAATTAGGGTGTTTTTTCGATATTAAGTCAAAATAAGGTTAAAAAATGATTATTTTAAATCAAAAAAATTACAGTGTGTTTAGGACATAAAAAGGTAAGTTTTCACCAAATTACGTGAAAAAAAAATTTTTTTTGTAAAAGATAAAAATAAAAAACCAAAAACTTGATTATTTGAATTTTTCACATAAATTTTGAGGTTTTGTAAAAAAAGTGTATATACAAAAGTTGTAGATCTTTTTATTACCTACAACTTTGCGATTTAACGTTTTTCCACAGGACTTGTAGTTTTACCGGAAATCGAGATAAATCGTTTTCTACCCTTAACCCCTCCCCCCCTCCCCCCTTCCCGACCTCGGATCGCCCGTAATTTATTTTTCCTTTCATTTTTGTTCTATTCTCTTCATTTTCCAATGGGTTTCATCCTACTATTATTTTTTTTGGTTTCAAAAATTATCGACCCTGGTCTATTTATACCTATGTAAATAATAAAACCCAAGGTGACTTTAAAAAGACTACTATTCAATCGAAAATGTCTCGATAAACTTTCAGTTTAGGCGTAGGATATGCTATATCAGATATGTTTAGAATGTTTATTATTAAAAAATCGAAAAATATACGGGGAGTTTCATAAGCAAAAATACCGAATTATGTCATATCTTTAACATGTGTCATCCTGTATACTAAACTTTCACGTCAAAAGATGCGTAAATGAAAATAAAAATTTACGTGTTCAAGTATTTTTCCAAAAAGTACTTACATCCCTAATTTTTTATCGAATTTATGCAGGACTTCTGGTCCGCACATATTATTGTGCTCGATAAGGGACTATCGGAAAATGGAATTTTTGATACAGAAAATTGGAAAAAACAATCTTTGGTCTTTACAAAAAATTTGAAAAACCTTATTTTTTTAAATACGGTTCTACATTACCGGTTCATGCAATGGATAGGCGATATCCTTTATAGGAATTAAATACATAGTTTAATTTAATTAAACATACACTTCACCAGAACGCGTCATTTAGTTACATTGTAAATATTTGTTCCAAATATGTATAATATAAATCAACAATATAATCTTCTAACCTTTACTTTTTCTAAAGATACACTTATATAGAGAACTTCTCAAGGATAATAATAAATTTATTGTGTCGCATATCATCACGTGTCAAAAACGAATGGTGCGATTCTGTAACCGATTTTACATCGCTATAAAGTCATGGAGCTCACATCTTTAAAGCATTGACCATCACAATTTGCTATCATTAAAAAATGTCCGTGAATGTTAATCAAATTTAAATGTCGCTCGCTGATAAAGTATAAGTCATAGGGAAGTCCGTGATATGTTCAATGAAAAACACCCAAATCGCTCGCCTTCTAGCCAATCGACAGTGTCTAGGGTAGCAAATAAGTGGAGAACTTTCCGTTCCTGTTTAAGTTTTAAGTTTTTAAAGTGGTTGTTATGTTATACTTATTTTAACTAAGGAGAAAATATTAACATTTTATCACTACATCAGGAAGATTCTCATAGTTCAATCACACAACTTGGGCGTGACTACGATACTCACTACTCTACTCTAAATTGTATAAGAGTTATTGGACAATGATCCTGATAGGTGAGAGCAATTTTGTGAAATAATGATTTAGCAAACAGATAATGACGCCCGGATTGTCCAAAGAATATTTGTTTCAGATGAAGTTACGTTTTCTTTAAATGGTCACGTTAATAGACAAAACTACACTGGCCACAGGAAAATCCTCACTGGTTCATAGAAAATTACACCCAGTATTTTGAAAAAGTTAATGTCTCGACAGGCATTGTTGAAACTTGGGTAATTGGACCATTTTTCTTTGATAAGAGCCTTATTGGCAAGAGATAACTGAATTTTATTTCAAATGATCTGATTTCTTGCCACTCTATTTCTAGATGGTGAAGATCCTGATGTACCAAACCTTATGGTTTCGACAGGTTGGTACTCCCCCGCATTATGCTGCTCATGTAAGGGAGTACTTAAATACGATTTTTTCGTAGAAGTGAATAAGTAGAAGGGGGACAATGGATTGCCACTCAGATCGCCCGATCTTAATCCACTGGACTTTTTTGTATGGCTACGTTAAAAATATAGTTTATAAATCTAAACCCAACTCGATAGATACGCTGAAGGAGCCCATGCGACGAGTTATACGAGAAATTTCTCCACAAGTAGTACAAAACGTCTTATAAAATTATTTTTTTTCATACCTTTATATGTTTCTATTTTGTTTTTAAAAATATTTTGTAAAAAACGGTTGAAGATTGGTACGGATAGTATACACGTAGCATTTTTTAAGATCCACCCTGTATAATATCTTTTTCAAAAAAAAAAAAGTACTTTGCGATGAACCCCCACCACCGTCTTATGAATTATAGGTTCTAACGCTGTTCTGCATTCTTAATTGTAGAGAAAGCGCTTTACTGGGAACAAAATACGTCGCATTAAGAAAATACAATTTATTTCTTAACAAAATTGATTTATTGAGTTCATTATTTAACAAGACTGTGCTGCTAATGGAACTGATTACTACCAATAAAAACACTGTTCTAGTAAATCTGGAATTGATATAACACTAAAGCGGGTTTGATATACTATAGCAATTTATTTAATATGAGTTAATAAAAAATAAGCTGTCAATACAAACTATGTCTTAGCAAACCTGTTGTATTAGATCATTTTCCTCAGTGCATATTTTACCACTTATAGTGTTTTTTTGAAACAATATGCTTACAAAGGATAATTATTTTATATAATTTTGACCATAATTACCGTAACTTCTAAAATCATTCTTACAAGATAAAAAAAAAAGTAAGTAAAGCGAGTAATTTTAATCTGGTATAATATCTTGTTAATTGCGAATACATTTCTTTTGCAAATGCCTTATAATGGCACCACATCGTTTACATAATAAACGCATTGAAGGCCAAATTTTGGCAATTTATATTTGTTGTTATTGAAAATTTATTGTTCTAATATTAGAATTGTAGTAAACAAAAATATTTTTACTTTGCAATTTGTTAATTTGCTACTTTATTTCTAGTTTTAACTGCCTAAGTATTTTTTAAATTGATTTATTAATTATTCGCTTGCTACTACTAGCACATAGCATTGAATATCAAACTATAAGAAGGCCATATGAGCCGATTTCCTAAATCTGCTACGTCAAGTTCATAGATGGCACAATGAGTTCACCAACAAGAAAGCGACTAACCTTTTCACTGCTAAATTAAAATATTGTTGCCGCCTGTCTGTTTGACTTGCTGCATGAGTTTTTTAAATTTATTTTTATAGCTTATCGTAAAACTTAATTTCACATAAGTACCTACACCTATCCACGTCTAGACCTAAAAATGTATCTATTTTTAATTGCTTTGTAGCATATAATATTTTGAACCTTTTGACGTCCCAACGTTAATTACATAAAAACATATTGACCGCCATGTATTATATTTCTAACAGAACTAAATGACGACTCTCACTATTCAATACCTACCTAGGCTACAACGTATATTTGGGTAAAATATGAATGATGTGCGGTTTGTATAACTTGGTTTTTATTTGCAATTATTACTACTTTTCAAAATGGTTAAAATAAGTAGTTTTTACTTTCTTACTTAAGAAACATTCAGTTTGATTGTATTAGTGTATTATGTATTTTGTTATTTTTCGACGAAATAAAACCTATTTTAGTTATCTACTTTTATTTGTATAACATTTAACACCTAATGCAACGATAAAATCATTATGAAAGTCGGTCCAATTACCCCGGAGTAATCAGCGTACATATTATTATCAAAAACATACATTCGGCTGGAATTAAGAACCTCCTATTTTATTGTCTGTTAAAAATGCTTGAATTCTTAAAAATTCCAATAAAATACGATATGCGGCAACACCACGACATCACATCAGTGAATTTGAGACATCTGTTGCCGAGGCGCTGCATTATAACGACAGACAGGCGACAGATTTAAGGTTAGAGTTATGATCAGCTCCACAATGGCGGCCAAACCAGCTCCAATACGTTAAAAAATGGGTTGTCAACTTTTCTCGGACATCCGTCATTCTTATATAGTTTAATATTCAATGCACATAGTAATGTTTACAGAAAAAAAAATGTGAAATTCCAAATTACCTACATATAGTAGGACCCTACACGACCTGACCTAAAATTCTATAATGTTGGTGACAATGGCTCGAATGACAATCGGATTTAGAAAAAAATCTCATACGAATACAGAAAGCTTAGAGTAGAGAGATTGGAAGTGAGTGGGTTAGACTTAACCCCCCACTGCGATCATATGATCTATTGCGGCTCACAACTTATTTATATTTCTACCAATAGATCGAGTTTCTTGATGAAGCTAATAATAGTGTTAGGGGAGATATTCTTCATGTCTTCCAGGAGCAGTACCACTTCGCCGAATAGGGTGAATCTAATTTTTCTACGTGTTTCGCTTACAGGCCTACAAAAAGGTAGAATGCTTATTCCTTATAATACCTGTGTTATTATAATAGCATCGCTATATGTATATAGGAAAGGCTGTCTTGACAGGCAATTATTTTTTTCCCTAGACAAAAAAATGGCAACCATTTGGAATTATATTAACGCCAACCAAAAACACGAGTCTTCAATCAAGCCTATTGTTATTAACTTGCTTGCAGGTTTATTGTGGTGTTTATTAATTTTGTTTAACAATTTTTCGTTATTTTGTGATATATAAACTTTCAGTGTATTTTATTAACAATGCCACTGTGTTTAGTACATAATTGTTTTAATAGATGCTGCTACTCTCTTAGCGAGCCTGTCAGCAGTCTCGTTGTTCTCCAGACCCATGTCTGGATCTTATTATTATAGACTGGTATACTGGTATACATGAACGTACTATTTTACTTATGATAAAAATATAAAAAAGTACGAAATTATAGATAAGGGACAGTTTCAGCCACTAAAATACTCTGAAAATAAGAAGAAGCAGAAGAAGAAGAAATAATAGCAAACAGAACAAGAACGGTGATACAGGATGAATCTTTTAACTAGAACAAATTAACATACTTTTCTTAAAAAATCCAAAAACACTGATACATACCTTTTCTTTGTTTAAACAGTCTTTTTAATTTTACCCTACATCCAAGGATGGGATCTAATCCAAATTTATTTTCAGGTATTGTAACAGTTCGCGGAAATAATGGAATAAAACCCATTATTTACTTTTGAATTTCTGTTACCTGATATGCGAGCAAATTTTCAAAAAAAAATTAATTTCTTAAATAATTTTTTTATTGTTGGAAATGTTCATCATTTTGCTAAAACCTTAGCCTAACGTAAAACTCATTTGTACCATTTCTGAAGATATTTGTTCAATTTCGTGCGTTTCGTTCAGTTCCTTTATATTAAAAAATAAACAAAGGGGTTAAGAACTGGCGATAATGCCGCCCCCCAGTTGTACCTTTTCTTCCTATGAAACCGGGTAAGAAATACTTTATTTTAATATTGTCGAACATTTTAATCGTAATAAGGGTGCACCGTCCTGCTGAAACCATTCGATGATCATAAATATTTGCATCTGCATTATAAAGAAAGAAAGCAGCTAAAACTGGATTAAGATTCTCTCGCAAAAACATTAGATATAACGTTACGTTAATATCTAAGCATTGTTTCTCTGTAAACAACAACCATCTCACAGTTCCTATGTCGGTTAGTGTTGTTTCGGGTATATGAAGCTGACGAGCCAACGCTTCCAAGTTAGCCCTGACATTCAGTACGTGGTTCCCAATTTAGTCAAAGCTTCTAGCAGCTTATCACTTGCAGAATTAAAAGTTTTCCACTATTTTATTTACCTTTGCCAGCAAATTATCCTGTTACATCTGCTTCGGAAAGTGCGTGTAATCCAAGGAGTGCAGAAGCTTTCAGATGTCTAAGTGCTCTGTTAGTTGAACCTATAACTGAACGAACCCTTTCATGTCATGGCCAAAGGTAAAAGCAAACTATTGCGAATGTTGGGGATAACGCCTTAGTGCCAAAATTAGGACATCAGTATCGGGGGAGAACACATGAGTAGTCTTTAAGTTTCATTCTGTGTATGACTGTGCCCTCTACTTAGTGCATTTAACCTCAGAAAATTTTACTTTTCTAGCAGGGTTACTAGGTCACAAACTGTAGCTTACAAAAAGGACAAGTGTTTCTTTTTGTGATTAAGCAACATGAAGAAGCATATTTTTGCTTTAAATAATGTACACAAATTGGTCAAGTTCTTAAAGGTACGTAAGTATTTATTGAGACGGAGCTATCACATCAGGAAATGCGAAATGGAATTTTCCCCTACTCAACAATGCAACAGACTAGAGGGTCGATACTTGAAACCTACTAATTCAAATAGTACACCTATTATACCTAGTAATAGTACATCTCAATTTAACATTATAATTATCTGTTAATAGCTGTTGCTGTTAATAATTGGAATGGATAAAATAAATGAATATCTTTCAGAGAATTACAGCTGGTAAAGCTTTTCTGGCCAAAATTACAGAAATCAATCTATATAATGTATAAAAAACCCAATACCAAAATCATAACTTTCCATTTCCTAATCGATGACTTGTTAATGATAATTTAAAACATTTTTGGAAATTTCGAGATTAATTGTCATAACAACTAATTAATATATTTAGTACTTAAAAGATAATTGACTTCTTTTGTATTAATATCAGGTTGCAACTTATCCTCTGATTTACAAAAATATTTGAAAACAAAAAAATTAAAACCCCAAAGCGACATCAGAAGAAAAAACACAGAATTACTTAGGGAAAATGACATATTGTCACCTACAGCCGCTTGATAATCAAACTTTCTTGCTATTCCGTGAAAATAAGCTGATAACTAATTAATTTTAATTTAAGTTTCCCAATTATCATGTTATCGTGCGTTGTGTGGGGACCAGCTTGGGGGTTAAATCCTCATATAATGAGATGGCTCTATATACGGCGGTCATTACACCTAGTCGCATACGGCTTCCTGCTCTGGTGGTCTGCAATGGGGTGGAAAAAATCACCACGCCGAATAAACTAACGAAAGTATAAAGACCTTGTATAACCGGGACCATGAGAACTACGCCCACCGCAGCGCTGATGGACACACTACTACGGCTGCCTAGCTTACCCGTCTGGATAGCAAGCATAGCCGAGAGGGACGTTCCAATTCCTTTTTTTTATATCGACCTCTAGACCTAGAAGAAAACCCACATCCGTAGAAGTGCTTTTAAACCTCATTCACAAGTGGCATACGTTGTATTTCGGAAAATGAATGATTTATCTGCAAAGGCTTATTAAAGCTTGTGATTGGTAGAATCGAATGATTTTCAGAATTAAATATTTTGTACTTGAATATTTATGAGAATAAAAATAATTCGAATACAAAGAGTCGAATTTGTCTCCTGAATCCACCTGAAAAGGTCGCCAGAGAAAAACGTTATTATAACAAAAATTGACGTATCTAAAAACAAAAACACTTCACCGGTAAAAACTTATCTATCTTAAATGAATCATATTTTGGAAAAGAGACAGAACACTGATTCCGGTCGCGAGAAACGAAGGTTGACGGCCAACTGTACCAAGAATGTATCACTGAGAGATTTTCATGATATTGAGCCTAATGAATAAAAATTAAGCAATTACTTGAAGCAATTACTTTTTAGTAAAAGCAATTGCTTGACTAGCAAATGCTATAAGTAAAAGCAATTGCTAGATCTGGATATGAATAAAATTTTGAGGCAATTGCTGTTTTTCTTACACCTCTGTAGCAAATGCTTATTTAGCACAAGTTCAGGCGTGGCTTATCCACTTCAGATTATAGATTTCTTGTTCAATTTGGTGCCTAATTTGCAAAAGAGTTGACGTAAATACAACAACGTTGGTATATTTATTTAGTACAATAGTAATCTGTTACGTTTTTGTGGAAAATAGAAAACTTATATTTGTGATATGGCAGATTTCAGTGAAAATGAGGAAAGTGATAGTATAGTGGTGAAGAAATTAAAGACAAGCACCACCGTTTAGCTTCCACAACAGCTTCAGCACTTGTAGGAAATTTAATAAAAATATTGGCCTTCTCCAAAACTGCATCCATTAGAGAAGTGTATGTCTTACAGACAGTAGTTTGGTGAACACCGAGTTCTTCATCTACAGAATTTGGAAAGCCCGGATCCGAAAAAAATTTCCGAAGAAAGACTTTAATGTTATTTAAGGGCGACAGTGCACCCCTTGCCTTTTACCAGTATCAGTCAAAAAATAATTTGCCATCCACTCAGCATTTTCGCAGTCAAATCGATATAACTTTCTGAAATCATCATATCTGCAATTTTTACGTACACTGTAGATTTTTCTTTTACGGACGTTCATATAGTCAGCCCTAATTGAAGACACAAATTAAGAGCAACGCACGTGTATGCCGGTGAGAACTAAAGTTGACTGCTACCAAGCAAATGATGCAGGGGTCGACCTATACCTTAAAAAGTTGAAAGAAGAAAAAGCATTGACTAGAAGCAATTCCTGCACTTTTAAGCAATTGCTGGACGCAAAAGCAATTACTTTAGTTTTTATTCATTGGCTGTCAAGAAATTACATCGATTTTATAAGAAAAAGCAATTGCTACATTTTTATTCATTAGGCTCAATGTGGGTGTTTTTCTGTATATTGGCGAGCAATCCTGGTATTGGCGGCAGACTTATGTTTTGATAGAGTTGGATAATTAAACTATTTTTTCGCGAAAAGAGTTATTTTTCAAGAAATATCTCATGGGGGAGGCAAACATAACAAAGGGAGCCACTGGTTTTATTGTTCCATTATTTAGTTGGTATATCTTTAAATTCAGCTGATTTAATTTAATTTGTAAAACACCAGCTTTATAGAAACAATTTATTTACCTTGGGGATTGCAAGCGAATTTATTTCTATCTATATTACTCCCATAAATTGTAGTTTGGTGATGGCGAAAATTTGGCTTCTGTTAAATTTAGCTTAAACTTAAAATATTGCCGAATCCTGTACAACTTCTTAATAAAAGCTTGTTTAGAATTAAAGGAAAAGTAATTAAAGTATTTTCAAAGGATGTTAACGAAAAGTTAAAGGGATAAACGACAATTTTCTTAATAAAAAGAAACAAAGAAGATTTAAACTAAGAAGAACTTACGATTAGCAATTATTTGGCATGCATTTTTCTAATTTTACCTATTAGAATTTGAAGGGATAAACGACAATTTTCTTAATAAAAAGAAACAAAGAAGATTTAAACTAAGAAGAACTTACGATTAGCAATTATTTGGCATGCATTTTTCTAATTTTACCTATTAGAATTTGGACCACAGCACAATTATATTATAGTAATTGTAATTGACAATGTTTACATCAATTTTTAACAATTTAACTGCGTTAATGATGTTACATAACAAAGGTGTTGATTGGGGCGTATCGTACTTTAAATGCATACATGTCTGGGTTAAAATTTTGCATGTGTCGACGTAAATAAGAGTAACAACTAACTTCGACAACACCACATTACAGTCTATTTCACTTCAACTTAAAAATAATTCATCACTTAACACATCTTCTCACCAAAGTGTACGATATTATATTTTTTACTATTTCACTAGAGTGTTTCATACTGGCAAAATGGCATAGCAACGGCCTGGCCTGTTTTCTAGTGGAAAATCTCTTAATCTGGACAAAATCAACAAGATGGTTTTTCAGCGGCATAATTTTGATAGATGTCAAGTAAAAACTATTGTTAGTCTGACAAATGTCATCCTGGTTTGAAAAAGACAAAATGAGCAATTTAAACAAAAATGCAAGATTCTGTGCCAATCTATCCAAGAAAAAAAAAAAATCGATAGCTGAAAATATTCCACATTTGGGCACAGTTCTCAGAGTTTCTAATGGTAAGAAATTATGAACTGGAAAAATGTACTACTGTTATGGAACTGGCGAAAATCCTCGAAGATTACGCCTTTAATATGAAGAAGGGTAATGGCGAAGACTATAAAGAATCTTCGGTAAAGGCTATATGGAACACCACAGCAAAAGTGATTCAAGAATACGAAATAAAGACTGACCCTTTTACGGATATTTCCTTTTAAAATGCGCGAATGGCAAGAGACGCAAAGAGAAAGCAGCTCCAAAGTTGTCATGAAAAGAGGAAAGTAAGTTCAAAAGCATTATCTACCAAAGATTTACTAACAATAATACAAAGCTACAATGAAGAAAACCCCGATGAAGCACAAAAAAAGTTTTTCCATCTCTGCTCATTTGAACTAGCTTGGAGAGGCAATGAGGCGGTAAATTGCGAAACTCAATATTTTTAAAAGGAGTTTGATACCATGGGAGAATTTACCGGTCGAATTTAATATAACAGCATATTTTCCAAGACAGCTCAAGGTGGGCCAAAAGGATTGGCAAACAGCAAATGGTTGATTAGAAATTCATCAAACAAAGACTTAGTAAGATTATTTTGAAAATTATTGAAAAAAAGACGACCAAACATTTCCACAGGCAGACTGTTTCTCTCCATTCATCCAAATTGGCAGAAGGGAGGGTGGTTCAAAAATACTACACTAGAAATAAATACAGTATCTAGGTGGACCAAAACTTCAGCGGAAAGAATTGGAATAGATACGAAGAAGCATAAAATAACAAATCATTCTCATCGATATTCCGCTGTGTCTGCCCTATTTAAACAAGGTATTGGGGAACAAGAGTTGATTAAGTTAACAGGCCACTCAAACGCTAATTCCCTGAAACCATATCTGCAACTAGATCTTAGTCATCATCTGATGCGCATCGAAAATCTCAGAACAACAAATGAAGCATGTGGACCTTCGACTTCACAAATGCAAGTCAATCATACCCAAAACTATGCTTTGATAGAAAATAATGGACAAACTATTACTACTTATAACAACTGTACGTTTAATATTAGTAATAAATAAATAAAGTTTCTAGTTTGCTAAATAAACAGTGTGTTATTATTGTTTTCTCGTGAATTAGGCTTGTCGAATATGATTCAAGAGAAAATTTTGTATCGGCAAAATTTTCGCTTATGATATTATATACGAGAAAAATGAGAAAAACTTGACATTTGCGCATCAGGTAAATAAATTTGATCTATACCAAACACTCATTTTTTCCAGTAGTTTTTGCCTAATGATATTATTTTTAGTATTTTTATTAAAACTATAGCACTTGCTCGGTTGCGATTTTACTAAATATCAACTACTATATAAACACAGGCTCCCCACTAAGTTATTTTATTGTATATTCTGATTCAGTACATCACCGCAAAATCCAATCGTTTGCAGCTCATTCCGAGGCATCTGAAAATTAAACCAAACATCAGTATTATTATTTTTTCGATTAGGGGTAGTAGTTGCCGGTCTCGATTGCCCCCTGAACCGTATCTGCAACTGCCTACTTTACATTACACCTATGAACACTGTAAATTCGTAATTGATTGAAATTAATCTAATTTTTTTTAGTTTTACTAGAACATCTTAAAGAAGTAACCTTTTCTTTGTTAAAGAAGTTCAACTGCAAGCAGCACGTGTCAGAAGGGAAATTCCCTAGTTAAAACTAAAAAAAAAATGTTTTTAAAAATATTTTAAATCTATTAATTTTGCACACAATGTGTATGTTTTGACTCTTGCCGGGGTAACTGGGCCGTAACAAGCCTGGTACCCCAATAGCATTTTACTTCAAGCTAAATGATGCTTTGACTTTTACGAAAAACAATTTTGATGATTTTCACAAAGTCTGTTAAAACTCTCTAATTTTTGAGTGATGAAAGAGTTTTGGACTTCCATTGTCTTTATTTATTTTAAATCACAACGTTTCAACTGGTAAGTATCTCCAGTCGTCTTCAGGTGAATACTCTAATTTTTCTTTTACTCACTTCATTTTTCTGCCCAAGACAGGGCCTTTGCACTAGCCCTTTACTTTCCAGTATGCTGAAGTCTTGTCAGTCTTCTGACAATTCATATTTAACACCTCGTGTACACCATTGAAAGCTCCATTACGGCTCAATCCCACTTATTATTTTCTCTATTGCTAACAACATCAGCATTGTAACATTTACTTTGTTTTCCCGATGATGAGTGTTTCTTCACTCGAAACATGTTGAATTATTATGGATTACTCTAGGTTCGCCTAGTTTTCTAATAAACTTGTGGAGAAAGACTTTGTGCTTTTCTTTTTTCTATACATTTAACTCCACTTTGAGTATGGACTACTTCTTCAAAACTTTTATGATTGTTTTTTTTTCAGGTTCCAAACAAGTGCCCAGTAGCAATAAAAAAGAATCAAAAAACTCTTCGAATGACAAAGGTAAGTTTATGTTAAGGGCGGTGGCGTTATTTTAAATGAGGGGTTTGTAACGGCATTTAGTATTCTAAGCAAATACGAAAAACGTCAATCGTTACTTGTTTATGTAGGGTTGTGGACGATTTGGGCGTTTGTTTTAAACATAAAAAATTTATCAAAAGTCAAACTAGGTATTACTGATATTTAGGTATTTAATATTTTGCTCAACCGACGTTTTTCACAAGCAACTATTTAACGCAACACTCTAAGTAGGTACAAATTATCAAGCCTGGCTGGCACCCGGACGTAAATTCAATAATTAAAAATTAAATGTAAATAATTACAAACGGACAATAAATATTTGAATATACATTATGCAACCCTCCTTACTCCAGAAGTCGGTTGAGCACTTGAGCCAACAAATTTTCCTAGAAAATAAACTAAGAACTGCTTCCTCAATGTAACTTTGCTCTTCCCACACGTTTCTGCAAAATGAAGGGCTCTGGGGCGCCGCCCTTCCTGCAATTATTTCAAACAGAATCCAAAAATACTTTACTTAAAAAACCAATAGCGCAAGGTATGTAAGCAATCAATTAAAATAATTTAAACCAAACATAGCCATATTCCAACGGGCAAGTTATACCGAATAAGCATTTTCTATTCGCGGGCCGCCGATTATCCGTCCTAATTCAACGCGATTATTAAGTCGGTTGCCATGACTACGGAGGCGTGACGTCACCTTACACCTCGCACAACGAGCTGCACTGATGGGCTCAAAATTTTCCGTCCAACAACAGCTGTTCGCATTTCGTTTCGAAGCGACGCGACCTGTCGATGCCGCTGATGTTTTGTTTTGACTAATTTATTAGTTATGTTATAAAGTTGCAAAACTTCGTCTAATATGACGGTCATTGATTTACAGAAGCTTGTGTTTAGTTCTCTAAGCTTAAGGGAAAAACTTGATTTAACATCATAGGGCGGCCACTACCAATATTGAACATAGTACAAGTGCAATCAAAATGTAAAAGTAAGGCATGTTTCGCGTATGTTTGACAAATAAATATATAATTAAATATCCTAGATATGCGGTTGTGAGGACAACAATTTTTTTTTTGTTTCGGGTGTCTTCTTTTTGGCGGGGATGATAAGATTTGAATTTCTCTTTAAAAAATATTATTTGTTAGTGTTATCATTTGGTGTGTTTATCAAAAATAAACGATTTAATTATAGTTATCTGCATTATTTAAAGCCAGTGCCCCCTGACTTGCTAGTCACGAGCCGCCACTGCGTCGGAACCTCATCGAAATTTTATTTGGTTTGTAGCCGCAACATATTCTTTTTCTTTGTCTTTCCTTTCAGTAGTAGCATGCTTGCAAGCTTGCGCATTTCTTGTAAAGGAAGCAGAGAGTCGTGGTCAAAAACGAGTTTTTCTTGCGTTTAGGATATTGCCAAAGAGTAAATGACAAAATGACAACATTTTGAGCATTTATTGACAAAAAAGTAATAAAGATGGATAGAAGGTTTTTAAATTTTCAAGCTAATTAAGTTTTGTTTGTTTAGTTTCTCATAAATGACAAGGAATAAAAATTTGAGATTTGGTACTTATTAATTAAGTTAATATGCAATAAACACTAGGGTTACCATTTAAAAAAATTATTGATATCGTCATATCTCTAATTTGGGACACACTGCATTAATATTTTGTTTATAAATAAGACCACATCTTAAAATGTTAATATCCGTGCCAAAAAACGACTACTGAAATTACTGAATTTATTCCAATTTACAAACCCACACTGTATAATATTATACAGGGTGTCCGGAAATAAGTGTACAACGTTTGACGACAAACTCCTGACGTCAAAGTAGGTCGATCTAAGCCGACTTAGTTATATCCAAAATTGTCTCGTTAAGCCGGTAGAGGGCGTCAAAAATTTGTAAAAATATTGGTTTTTCCTAAATTACGTGAAAACCTGCTAATCGATTTTAATGATTTTTAGTATGTAGACTAATACTATAAAATGACGTTTTCTAGTAGTATAGTCACCGGCTGTAAATAAGTGGAAGTGTTATAAAAGTGATATAATACGTCAACGTTTCTCCTCATTTTTTATATGAACGGCGTTATGACAACCCAGATATTTTTGTAGAGTGAATGGATGTATTTGGAAGCTATTTTACCTCTTTAATATTTTTCGTTGAATGAGCTGTTTTGCCAGAAGAAAATATTTACAATTACCTGCATACATCAATTATTAACAATAAAAATAAAACAAAGTACAACAAACTTGAAAGTATGTATTGTAAGAAACTAAGTAAAACAATGATGAATGATGCACCAGTAAAATGGCCACCACGTTCTCCTGAGTTAAATATGTGTGACTTCTTTTTGTGGGACGCTATTAAAACAGAAGTTTACAAGACTCCGGTAAACACACGCGATGATTTATTGCAGCGAATTTTAAATGCAGGCAACCATTTTAATAACCCCAAGACATTAGATAGGGTCCAATATAATTTTTTTAAGGAGTGTTAATAAGTGTATTCAGCAAGATGGCGGTCATTTTACACATTTGCTTAAGTAATATTTTTGTTTTACTTAGTTTCTTACAATACATACTATCAACTTTGTTGTACTTTGTTTTATTTTTATTGTTAGTAATTGATGTATGCAGGTCATTGTAAATATTTTCTTCTGGCAAAACAGCTCATTCAACGAAAAACATTAAAGAGGTAAATAGCTTCCAAATACATCCAGTCACTCTACAAAAATATCTGGGTTGTCATAACGCCGTTCATATAAAAAATGAGGAGAAATGTTGACATATTATATCACTTTTATAACACTTCCACTTATTTACAGCCGGTGACTATACTACTAGAAAACGTCATTTTATAGTATTAGTCTACATACTAAAAATCATTAAAATCGATTAGCAGGTTTTCACGTAAATTAGGAAAAACCAATATTTTTACAAGTTTTTGACGCCCTCTACCGGCTAAACGAGACAATTTTGGATATAACTAAGTCGGCTTAGATCGACCTATTTTGACGTCAGGAGTCTGTCGTCAAACGTTGTACACGTATTTTCCGGACACCCTGTATATATAAAAAAAATGTTCACCAAAACTATTGTAGCTAAGACGGCCCTGTTGTACCCAGCTTTAATTTATAAGGTCGATTATGGTCGATAGATCAGACCTGATTCGTGTTCGATTGGCACAGAGATTTGGATCGATCTGATTTTAAAAATCAGTTCAGATCACTTTGACCGTGCGATCATTTACCAATCGAACCCAAATCAGATCAGTTGAAAGCAGTTAGATCGACCCGGATCGATCTGAACCTGCGAATCGAACACGCCTCAGTTAGTCACTATGCGTGGCTACTGTGCGAAGTCAGCAATACTATAGCTTGGCTGCTTTGGCTGTAAATTTCTTACATGCAGTAAAATATTTTTGAACTAGCACATTCAATACCCTTAACAAATTGCTGAAAATGTGCCCCCATTATTATCTCCACGTCTACCACTTCTTTACCTTTGCACCTAATTTGCTTTTAATTGTGGTAATTAGGGCACTTGCTCGAACGTGCTTAATCCCCGGTCAACAATTCATTGCGACAGAAATGGAGTGGGCCTTCATTAAACAAATGCCTAAATTAATTAAGTTCGATGTTAGTTTATGGTTCTTAATGGTTGCTTTGTACAACTTGTAATTAAACCCTTGATAGTTGTTGCTCTTGCTAGATAAATTTCGTTTAGGGTAAATGAGATTTAGTTGTTATTTAGGCGAACGAGTTAGTTATCTTAGTTTTCGAATCCTGAAATATTTTTGATAAGTATTGCCATATCTTTCTCGATTTGAAAAAAATGAGTGAGACAGCATATTATACTATCCTGTCCATAAAGGGACTTTGACGGATCCAGGTGGGGGGGGGGGGGGGTGTCCCCAAGGGGTGAGATCCACCTCATATGGTGTCTAAGGCACGGAGTTCAACTAAATAATGTGTGATTAGGTTAGTTTTGCTTGCCAAGTCATGACAACACGTTGACATCGGTTTGTTTTTATTTCCATAAATGTGTAAACGTCTGCTGAACTTATTATTTTGAAATTCAATTCAAATCTAAAGGTGTTTTATTGCTTTATAAAAGTTATAAAACTAGGTAGTTGTAGTATTTTGTGAAATCTTATGAAGCGTTAAAGATAATTGCCAAAATGACGAAAGTTATCTAGAACATACAATCAAAAGTGACTGAAATATTATCATTTTAGGATAGCACTGCCGGTTCGTCCCGTCTCGTCTATGAATTCTGTGGCGCGTGACCTTACGAAATCAGCTGAATTTATTCGATGTTGGTTTCACATTTGCACGGATTTTCTTTTATGCATATTAAATAATAAGTGCATCTCCCTTGTCTATTTTATTGAATAATAAATTTCTGGTTGTTTTTCAAGTTTTATAGTGAAAATGCCATAGTGTTGTTGCGTTCCTGGATGCAAATCCTACTATATAAATGCCAGTCAAAATATTTCTGTTTTAACCTTTGAAATAACAAGTAATTACTTTTATAAATTACAGAAAAGTATGTAGGTATTCTATGAAATCATTTGGATGTCTGTAAATACATAGTTTATATGGTTAAAGTGACCTTTTTAAAAAAAGATTGGATACTTAATACATTGTCTGTTCGAATATGAGCCCCTGTATTAACATTTCTTCAAAATCCAAAAAGTACCGACATCGATAAAGAAAATTGCCCTTGAAGGGGTATAAGTTATCTTTTTTGTTACTCTGAAATAAAAATATGTGTTGTAGTGACAGTAAGTGTTATTTGTAATCGACTAAGTTCGCATCACCGACTTTTAGCTGCCGAAGGAACGTGGGCAAAAAATATACAATGTGTGTGCTTAGTTCAATTTTCAATATAATATTAATTTTAAAAAGTTTCTACACGTTTATTTATCTCACTAAGGTACATATTATACTTCTCCGCCCGTAACATAAAATATGCTGTTTATATTTTTTCACACATAAAATAATACCAATCGTTTAAAGTAAATTTACAAAGCGATATATCTAACAGTATAAGTTAAAGACATCTTGATAAAATCGATAATTTTGTTAAATCTGGCAACCCAATTATATTCACGGTATCGGGCTTGTCCATATCGCGCGCTAAGTTCTCCCGGTTACTATTCTTTCTCGTTTTATCACATATAATATTTAATGTCACGTTGATCGTTTATACGAACACGTCAATAAATCTTGAGTCGCTTGTCTGCCAGTGTCGGAGTTACATGATTTTATGTTTTATGGTGATAATGAATGCAAAAACATAAAAGTGCGCCTGCTCATGCTGCTAAACTATAGATATCCTTGTGAGGATTATATTGTTTTTCATCGATTTTGTCAATTTTGGTTAAATGATGTTTTATATAGCGGTTGACGTCACTGTCATCCAAAAAGGTTTGCGTTTGTGCTTTGCAAAACGTCCTATTTCTGTCAAAAGCCTACCGGGTTAGTAACTCGTATGCGATTATAACGTGAACTTTAAATAGGAGGTTTTAAGCAACGATGACAGCAAGATAGACTTCCTATTTTTTTTTAACCTAACAAGACGTCAAATGCAAAGTTCCGTCAGGTTCCTCACATCCTCACGAGTTTTACAATGACACCACAAGAAAATATACACCAATTTTAACTTTTAAATTATACGCTGTTGGCGAAGACTTTAAATTCTCCCCCTGTTTTATTTGAGTTTAAATTTACTCAATTTGTAACTGATGAGAATTTACCAATTCTATGTCTATCGTTGCTTAATGATTTCAAGTATTTAGTCCCTGGTATTTATTATTCTCAAATTGTTTCTGTCATCTATGCAAGTTTGGTGGCTAACCACTTTTTTTTAATTTAACAAGTAATGGACCTTTTCATTGGCCTGGTGTGACGTGGGTGTAACATTATTTAGTCAATTAGAATACATGCGGTTTGGAACCTTTATTAAAAATGCAGTCCTTATCTCAACTTTTCATGGCTTTTTCTTCTGCCCTACCTATAGCACATATAGTCACGGCTTTTATTTAATAATTAACAAAACAAAAACAGTTTAAAAATCGTTTAAATTAATTGACTGCCGCGGATTTGAAATTTTTTATAATTTTATTGATTTGAATTATATTTCTACTTAATATCAAGTATATAACACTCATTAACATATCGTTTAATACTAGCACGGAATATATAGCTACGCGTAGCTCTACCTATGTATTATGTGCTACTTAGCTATTGGTTTTTATTTCTATCGACTCACCGATGCGGAAATGAATCAAAACTCTTGTTGATTTTTGCATTGATTTAACATAACATAACATTTGTTTTTTTATGTTTTTTACACTACAGTTAGAATGAAAGTGTCATCCACCTACGTCAGCCCCACTTTTATTTGGATCGGAAATGATTAGAAACTCAGGGAATTCCTAAATCACATCAATAGCTGCACAGCAACGATCAAATTCACCATAGGGAAAGAAGAAAACAACGAAAATCAACAACAAAGGCTACCCCATCAGATTATTTGACAAAATAAAAAAAGAGCCACAACCAACATTCAACATTCCGTACGTCAAAGGATGATCCAAGAGAACAGGAAGGCTAGGATAACGATACAACATCAATGCAGTATACAGCCCGAGAGACACCTTAAGAAGCCACCTGACGCAGACAAAACTAACACATCAAAAAGATAGGAAAAAGGGTGTCCTGCGAGTGCGTTCAATCTTACATTGGTGATACACTAGGGCCACCCGGCACCCGAAACAAGGGTTAAAGAGCACAGAGGCAATAAGCCTATAGGAGAGACCGAAAAGTCAGGTGCAGCTGATCATGCTTGGAAACATGGCATCATATCATGATGGTCAGAAGCTGAAACCCTTCATAAAGAACCACACTGGGAAGTTGCTGCTATACACCAAAACCTATGTGGTTTTAGTAAGACATCGAGGCCCTTGTCACTTAAGAAAATACCGTCAACGAATGGGAGTCTATAATGGACCCATTGAATGTAGACTTTGCAGTGAAGAGGACGAAACCGCTTCACATATCATATTATACAGCTGCGAAGCGCTAAACCGTAAAAGATTCAGGATCTTCGGAAAAATTCGACGCGGCGATAACCTCCCGTATGACAAACTTGGAAGAAAACTACTGGACCTTGTAGAAGGAACAACCCTTTTCTATAAAACAAGACTGGGGCCCACAATAAGCCAGAAGGTTGCAGTGTAAGAAGATTGGGCCATGCACACGTCGAACCCGACCCCCGCCCTTAACCAACGAACCAACCAAGCCATCATTAAATATGACAAATATCTGAAAGCCTTTGTTAAGGAGATGGAATCTGGATGGAATAATACCGCCCACGAATTGAACGCATCATCATCATCACGCTTCAGTGCACCGTGATAGTATAATAGAACTGTAGTTACCTCGCCTATTGCGTATTCACGGTACATCATTGTCATTTAACTAAATAAGACAATGCAAGTCCAAAAAAATTTTTTATATTATTCAGGAAACATCATTGATCATTGTATCCAAACTTTAAACATACATAAATGACTGTGTTATGGTGTTCAATGTGTAAATCTTACATAAGGAAAAAATTTACTCCTACATTAGAAAACAAATAGTTCCTTTTGTTTAGATAAAAAAAAAACACGCACACAATTTACAATTTAGAGCATTTTTTCAATACGATAATATCATTTATATACCTACTGTACATTAAACCTCCTCGCATGTCTTAAAGCGAAGATATAATTTAATAATAAAATTGTAGGTCTGGTCATGGTTTTCGTAGACGGAAACATATTTTAGTAGCGAGAGTGGAAAGTTGAGGCTTTTGTTATTGCCAATTTGACGTCACAGATAACCTTGGCGTCAGACAATCATTAACTGGAAGCACAATAGTTGCGTAACTGTGTTTCAGAGTAAAATACGGGGACAACTAAAAATGATGGAATTGAATATTCCTTCTTCATTAAGGAAAATCTTTAATTCTCTAGCGTTCAATCAACGACATTTGAGCAACGATAGACGTCGCATCATCTCTGTCACAACAAGCCGACAAGAACTAAAATACTAAACATACTAACGTCTACCAGGTTCCTCGCGACTTCATGAATGAAACCACGTGGAAATACCGTGCGAGCAAAAATTATTTGCATCAAAGAGGGCTTGGATTAAAAAACGTAGGGCTAGGTCTAGATCACAATGATATGGGGACGATATATCTAACCAAATCTAGGTTAAAATTTTGTCAAATTCATATTATCACATGATATGCCAAACTAATGAGTAATAAAATAAGTAGACAAATACAAATTTATTTTTGTTGTTTACAAAATTTTAATATTTGCACTTTATAAGGAAATAAATTTAGCTGCTTCTTAAGAATAGTCCTGCATGTTCCATAAGATCATCCCACTTCTTGGGACAGGCGTCTTATACAATTTGTTGGCGTATTTTGCATTATTTCACGAACGTTTGCAACAAGTTCTTCTCTGTTTATACAGATGGTCTTCCTGCTCCTTTTTGTGTTGTATAGAACCTGTTTCCCTAAACACAGCCACGGTTCTTTTCAGGCAATGATAAAAATTCCCAGCAATAAAAGCAACGTTAGGAAAATGTTCGTGAAAATCGTCCATGCACAAACCCGAATTGTATTGCCACTCCCCATTTACTCTAACCCCGTCTCGAAAATACGCTTCAACCATGAATGTTTTGTGCTGTGCCGTAAGCTCATTGTGTAAATTGTTCAAGAAATTGGAAAAATTAGCGATGAATTAAATTACTTGTAACGACTGTCCAAGATGACGGAATAACTGACTGATTGTTAATTCAGGTAGTTACTGACACCCAACAGGTATAAAGCTTTACGGTTAAGCATTACATCCTTAGATGCAAGGCCCTCTTTGATGCAAATAAATTTTGCTCGCACGGTATTAGCAAAGTTTAACGCGGTTTCCAAAGATGCTCCCCTTATTGGTTTATGTTTTCTATTAGTAAAATAAAACAGAAGGAAAAACTCTCGGAAAAACTATATCGGCTAGCGGACAAATAAGTCAAATTAGTGTGAATGTGCCTTAATAAGAAATCCAAACCAAACCCAATGGATACACTGGTATAATTTATTCAAACTCAGTTTGAGGACATTCCAATCATTCCATACGGCGGTAAACAGTCTCAAAGAGACCGACCTCACAACCAGGGTTGTCAGATCTTTCTTCTTCAATTCTTTAAGTTTTTTTTTATTAAAGATGTTTCATTTATATCAGTATTCAATTGTTAGTCAGTAACTTTCTTTGAAAGCTAGTTTGCAAATATACTTTAAACCGAGGAGGTTTGAGTGTGACAGAAAAAAATAACAAGCCATTCATTGTTATAATAATACATTCTTTAGTCCTTAGGAAACAATATAACTGAAATCAAGACAAAAAGTGTTTTCAGTGTTTAAAAACAACTAATTAACAAACCCTCGTTTCTCGTATACGTATACATAATATATTAACAAACCAGAAAATTTGGTAGAACTGGCAACCGTTCACAATTTATGCTCGTTGTCAGGGGTGATAAGCGCCAGTTAAAGCGGCTGGTATAAGCTGAAGCGGTCTCCAGCCCGTTCAACGATCGATTCTGTCAGACAGATATAGGCCAGTGACCGCCGATGGCGTGGAAGAGACGAAGATAAAATATACGTGATTTGGAACTTATGGACGGGCCGGGGAATGGTCCCAGAATGGAGTTCTGGTAGAAAAATTAAAGCATTTTCTGAGCAGTGTCGTGCCGTGTCAGGTTTATTTTTCTGGTTTTAGTTTTGTGTATAGAATCTTTGAGTTACCTTATATTTATTATTTTAATATAATATTAATATATATACAGTGGGTTTATAAAGTGTAGTATGTACAAACACCTAATGTTAAACAAACTTATAAGTGTGTATACGCATTTTAATTATTTGTTTGGGACGCCTTTGGTTAGGAGTTTCATACTGTTTTATGTCATTAAATTGACCTAAGAAACACTATACTACTAGTAGACAGTGATGGTCGTTTCCTTCTTATTAGGACTACGGAAAACCATAACCTATTGCAACAATGAGACCGCTTATTTAAAACTCACTTTAAAATATCGTATATAGAATATACAGAAAGAAAAAGAAAAATAATTACATGTATTCTGAGAATTCTCATAACCGGAGAGGTGGAACCAGGCTTCATCCGAAAAAAATGTCAGGTCTAATAAATCATTTCTTTCCAATAAACTTTGGGTAAACCATTGAGAGTAATTCCTGCGTCTTTCAAAACCTGCGGCTTGTATTTCTTCGAATACTTGCACTTTATAAGGAAATAAATTTAGCTGCTTCTTCAGAATAGTCCTGCATGTTCCATAAGATCTTCTCACTTCTTCTGACAGGCGTCTTATACAATTTGTTGGCGTATTTTGCATTATTTCACAAACGTTTGCAACAAGTTTTTCTGTTCTTACAGATGGTCTTCCTGCTCCTTTTTTGTGTTGTATAAAACCTGTTTCCCTAAACACAGCCACGGTTCTTTTCAGGCAATGATAAAAATCCCCAGCAATAAAAGCGACGTTAGGAAAATGTTCGTGAAAATCGTATATGCACAAACCCGGATTGTATTGCCACTCACCATTTACTCTAACCCCGTTTCCAAAATACGCTTCAACCATGAATGTTTTGTGCTGTTCCGTAAAGCTCATTGTGTGAATTGTTCAATAAATTGGAAAAATTAGCGATGAATTAAATTACTTGTAACGACTGTCCAAGATGACGGAATAACTGATTGATTGTTAATTCAGGTAGTTACTGACACCCAACAGGTATTGAGCTCTACGGCTAAGCATTACATCTTTAGATGCAAGGCCCTCTTTGATGCAAATAATGTTTGCTCGCACGGTATAAAATTATGGGACGTGTAAAGAAAAATATTTTTTTTATATTATTATTTAAACCTTGTTTTACTAGAGCACAGGGAAAGTTAAAATAATGCAATTTAATTTGCTTATTATCAAAATATAGTGCCCACTATTGTTTTTTACAACACAGGGTTTATTATGTCCCTTACGTTTAGTGTTGGGATCACTCGAGTGAAAAATAACCTAGTATTCGGTTTTTTCAATCACTTGAATTATTCGATTATCTTCGGAAATAATTCGTGTGACGAACATATGGTTTTTATTTTCCAGCGCGTCTCCAAAGTTGCTGCCCGCAAGTCAATCACTCACTGCGGCCAGAGCCATCTCCTAGCGAGCGGCTACACCGAGTGGTTTCGGTTATTATTGGCGATATTATTCAAATTAAATACTACATTACGGGTTGCCCATGTAAGATAATAGTTGCTGCCCGCATGTCAATCACTCACTGCGGCCAGAGCCATCTCCTAGCGAGCGAGTGGTTTTGGTTATTGGCGATATAATTTAATTTAAATACTGCATTACGGGTTACCTGTGTAAGATAATAGGTATGATTTATTATTTAGATTTAAATACTGCATTACGGGTTGCCTGCGTAGGATAATAGGATTTATTATTTTATTTAGATTTAAATCGTCGGCCTCTACTGAAAACTTAATGTTTAGTGGTGAGTATTCAGTATTCATAAATATCATGAATTATGCAATATCGTGACATCTCAAGGTCAAGTAGGCAAGTTGTTAAATTGTGAGATCTGGGATGTCAATAAATCCAAAAATATATCCGCCACATTTAATAATCCGCAAAAAATCAATCGATTAACAACATCGAGTCAGTTATTCCCAATACAAATGCTGTATATCAACATGAACGATGAACCGCCAATATTAATATTAGCATTCGAGTGAAAAACCGGTTTTCATTCGGTTTTTTAAATCACTTGAATTCTCGGTAGTCGGTTATTAAAATAAGTCGATTTTTCCCATCACTACTTACGTTGGTATGTCACCAATTTAATTCTATTTTCAATTAGCTTTCGCATAAAATTTTCTTGCCGAATCTCCCGCGAGCTTGAGTTCTGGAAATTTTATCTCAGTTGCGAATTTTTAAAGAAAAAAAAATTTCCAGAAAATTATTCATGCTCCAGGGCCTAGGGAGATTATAAGTGAATACTTGAAAACCTGAAAGCCATTTTGAAAATAAATGTGTGATGGGTCTTTGTAAAAGGGGATTTTACGCCGAATTCAAAAACCAAATAAAAATGATATCTTTAAAATGTTTGTTACGCATTATAATATGGTTAAATTATAGTTAATATATACACACAATAATTATTAATGCAAGTTTTTAGCCTGTTTACCAGATATTATTATTGTCAAGGCCACAGAATTTAATTTATACAATTTGTTCACGCTAATAATCCGAGTGTTAACGTAGGAAATGAGATTTTTCTGTAAGTACAATAATATAGGTTTTGCAGTATACCTATCCTCGTATAGCGGTTACGAAAGGACAAATGAACCAAAAATTATTATTTCGAAAAAAAAAATTAGTTTTGGTAAACTTCTTTTTCTCTATGAATGTTTTTGCTTTTTTTTCTATACAGGATGCTTAAAAAATACAAAAAACTAAATTTGTCAAAAGTAAACTATCTTCCTGTTTTATTTAAACTTTTTTCCTAGAACCTGTTTTAGAAGCATTTTTTTTTATCGAACAACAAAACGTTTGGTATATTTTCACCATCTTGGTGTTGAACTCGTTGTGAGTGATAAGGGTATAAACAATTAATGTGAAGATCCCTCCAAGCATACGATTGTGTAATTTAATAAGTATCGGCAATTCGTCTAGTACTTGAATCATTTTGGACGGCGAATAGCCTTTTTTATTGCACAGGAAGAAAAAATAATAACTACTTGTAATGTTTCAAAAATTTAATCAGTTTCCTGACACGTGCTTCGGCCCTTGCGGGCCATTGTCAAAGGAGAACAGGAAGATACTAAATTCTACGTGACATTACAAAGTTATTTATATCATATTATGGTAATTAAAAACATGTCATAAAATTAAAATATATAATGATAAGGGAGAGCCCCCCACCTTTGTTCACTCAACTTTTTATGGCATATTTCGAAAACAAATTATTTAACATAAAAAATCCTCTAATTAAAAACATACATTTTTGGCGTAAGAGGTATGTCGACGATGTGTTTTGTGTTTGGACCGGTACGGACCGACAATTACACCAATTTCTCAATCTTCTTAATAGTCTAAACCATAGCATCCAATTGACCATAGAAAAAGAAACTGACAACTCAATTAATTTCCTAGACCTCACAATAATGAAAAACCAACAAAATCAATTTACCTACCAAATTTATAGAAAACCAACTACCACAGATATAGTTATACCCGCAGATTGAAAGCACCCCAACAAACAAAACTAGTTTAATTTCTCAAGTTTAATTCAATAGTATGGTACATCGACTAGTTAACATTCCTCTCTCAGCTCAGACATCCAATACAAAAAAGAATTAGATAGTATAAAAACAATAGCCACAAACAACAGTTACCCAACAACAATCATACACCAAATAATTAAGAAAAAACAAAAACAAAACACACAAAAACTTTTCTACAAAGAACATCCCACTCCAATTAAGGAAGAATACTGCTCAATAAGATATACAGGGAACACAAGCCAAAAAATCTACAAGAAACTTAAAAACCTTAATATCATTCCTATACAAGTCAATAAAAATAACTTACACAAACACATATCCAATGCTAAAATAGAAACTAAAAACAACCCTTTACAAAGTGGGGTCTGCCAAATAGGATGCGACAACTGCGAGGCTATCTACATTGGACAAAGAGGTAGACATTTTGACACCAGGCCGAGCACCAGGCTTAAAGAACAGAACACATATATTTTAAAAAACAAAATAAAACAGGTTTAGCTGATCACTGCATATTACACAATCACTCAATATCTAACAACCTAAAACACATATACAATAAAAGCAGAAAACTAAATTTACTAGAAACAATAGCTATCAAAAAAGCCATAAAAAAGAAATGTAATGTTGTTGATAATCAAACCGAAATACCTTTAGCCGCTTCCCTAATTCTTAATAGCACACTAATTTAGGACTAAATATGTATCTGTACCTTTAAAAGTTAGTAAAACCCACAGTTGACCATTCAATCTTCTAATTTAAATTTTATGACATGTTTTTAATTACCATAATATGATATAAATACCTTTGTAATGTCACGTAGAATTTAGTATCCTCCTGTACTCCTTTGACAATGGCCCGCAAGGTTTAATTTACCATAATATGATATAAATACCTTTGTAATGTCGCGTAGAATTTAGTATCCTCCTGTACTCCTTTGACAATGGCCCGCAAGGTTTAATTTACCATAATATGATATAAATACCTTTGTAATGTCGCGTAGAATTTAGTATCCTCCTGTACTCCTTTGACAATGGCCCGCAAGGTTTAATTTACCATAATATGATATAAATACCTTTGTAATGTCGCGTAGAATTTAGTATCCTCCTGTACTCCTTTGACAATGGCCCGCAAGGTTTTAATTACCATAATATGATATAAATACCTTTGTAATGTCACGTCGAATTTAGTATCCTCCTGTACTCCTTTGACAATGACCCGCAAGGTTTTAATTACCATAATATGATATAAATACCTTTGTAATGTCACGTAGAATTTAGTATCCTCCTGTACTCCTTTGACAATGGCCCGCAAGGTTTTAATTACCATAATATGATATAAATACCTTTGTAATGTTACGTAGAATTTAGTATCCTCCTGCACTCCTTTGACAATGGCCCGCAAGGGCTTAAACTCGTGTCAGGAAATTGATTAAATTTGTGAAATATAACAAGTAGTTATTATTTTTTCTTCCTGTGCAATGGAACAACAGTTTAGCAGCAAGCATGCCCAACACAAATTAATTATATAGCCTTTTTTAGTTCAACATTAAATTCCTACTCCCGGGAACATACTTTTTGAAAACCTAGCCTAGTTGTAATAGTTTATTTGCATTTTTACCCCTGTATTTCGGTAACGGCCGGGAATAGGATCCATGTTTATAGGAACTTTTATATTTATTTTAGGCCCCGAATACGTACCTAAAATATTGACATTTCCTCCTGACTCGTCCTGCTGAATGTAACAACTGTGTTTGTTCGGAAAAGAGAATTAACTTCCAGATGATGTGGGACGTTTAAATTTTCCACATATAGCTAAATAATGCTACTAATATGTAGGGAAAAATGAAATTCCAAAGTTTTTAATCATGAGCCGAGTTATAGAAGTTAGAAAATGAAATATATTTCTTGACAAAATGGTGATGGAATTGACATATGATGGTCGGCAGAAAAAGCTACGCCAAGGGAACCATCTCGCGTCGATGGTAGGTGGCGGCCAGGGGAAGCCCTAATTATTGGGATATATTTTTTATAGATTCTAATTCAGGACGTCGCGTCGCCGTCGGTGCTAAATTAATATGAATAATTCGGTTATAGTGAAAAATCCCATTGAGAATGTTCTATGAAGTTGGGCTCTCGGACTATTAACATTAATAATTTTAACATGAATTCGGTTCACCTAGGTGCTGCAAATTCCATTTCTATAGGTGCCTATATTACTATTTTGTTATTTTGGCCTCTTTGACGTCAGTATTTTATGTTTATGATTTTTTTTATAAATAAATGTTTTCCGGGCTTAATTTAATAATGGTTATTTTGTGGTCAGCAGTCCATATAAAACATATTTATAAATTATTAATAAGTGTTCTTTCTCGAATAATTGGGTTGGAATTTGAAGTTATAAGTTCGTCCATATAAGGTGTTGAGCAAGTAAGTTCTTGGTTTAGGTTTAGATGATGATTGTCAACCGAATGGCTAGTAGTTTTATTGTTTATTGTCGCGTCAATAAAACAAAAGTCAAAGTTCCTAAAATTACGTCTGCCTACATAATATTAAGCTGAATGTAACGATGTTTCTCCGGAAAAGAATACACTCCAGTTGAGGTAGGGTAGGTTAGATGGGTAAAATTTTAATATATCTATGTAACATTACAAAATGTAAGCACTGACCAAATCGACATCACCATACATAAGTCGCTTTATAGGAAAGTGGACTGTGAATTAGGTAGATGGAATTTTTTCTATGGCGTCAGGGATAGTTTGGGTATTTAAAAATTAAACGTTTGTTGAGGAATCCCCATTTTCTTCAGGTCTAGACAAGTTTACGGTTGACTTTAAACAAGCGGTTTTTCTAGAAAATCCACTTATAATTAACTACCAAGTAAATGATTTAATGATATAAAGGAATAAGTAATTAGAACTTGTTGATTCATTATCGAAAATATAAAATTAGTTAGGAAAAATGAATAGATATAGTATTAGTATTGTTATTAAATCGAGACTGGGGTAATAGGATTTTCATGAAGAGTAAGTAAAACGTTTAATTGTCTGTTTTCATCCGTTCCTCCAGGCTACCTTCTTTTCGGTATATCGACTTCACGGTAACGTCTTTCAATTTTGCTGATGGTGCCTTGGGATAGATCCGGGTTTGTTTCGTAAATAAAGCTTCCACTTCTGCTTGAGTACGCGATCTGTAACAGCAAAAAATACTTCAACAGATAAGTATTTACTTCTTCTAAATCGAAAATAAAGTGATCATTGGAATGTGCCATCAACTAAACAAACAACCTTATCAATAACATGATAGGAACACCAAAGACTTTAGCATTGATGTTAGCTGGCATCTTTTTGATAGCCTAGTGTTGCTTGTTTTAGAGTACGGCAGCATAATTTGATCCCCCCAGTATAACGTGTGGGTTACACTCATTGAAAGAGTGCAGAGAAAGGGTGCGATAACGGATACCTTTTGAGTGTCTTTGGCAGGCTTTCATTAAATAAAAGAAGAATCAAAATTTTACTATGCACTTTGTTTAGAATTTTGAAAGATTAAATTGACTGCCCCGGTATTCTTGGTAAACTACCATTTGCTGTCAATAGAGTCAACTCGCGAGCCTCAAATATTTTTTATCTGACCTATCCTCGAACAAACCTTTACATCTGATATTGATGTAGATACAACAAACTAGTCTTGGTCAGTATTCCCTTTTTTTATTTATTATTTACAATACATACCTTAACATTTTTTTTACAAAAAAAAAGTTGGGGGCGGTTTCTACCCCAAAAAGAAGGGAAAATTTCAGACACGAAAGAAGTATGCCAAACTAAAAATAAACGCAGTCGTATCGTTCTGTATTTTCCCAGTGAACAAAGAAGCTTCCTAATACTAAATTTTTTTCAGTTAAAAATTCCACCCTGTATAAAGAATCGTACCTATATAAGGATTTTTTGAAAATTCGATGGATTACTAAAACGATATGTACATTTAACACAAATGTTTTCAAGATGTTGTACCGGGAATATAGATACCTACTAACTTTTTATTTTAAATGGTACAGCCTGTTTTTTTTTCATGTTAGAATTTTCCTCGAAATTCTAATAACTTTTTCGCAAAGAGCACCATATGAGTAAAATGAATTGTTTTTGATATATTAATAATTGGAAATCTACTTTTTTCAACTTTGGCACCCTGTAAAATCAAAACGGTTAAGCTAGCAGTAGTAGTATTATCGAAAGGCATTCGACTGTGTGAGGCATTGCAAGCTGATCGAAATCCTGAAAGAAACCGGAGTAGACCGGAAAAAAACATCATCTTCAACCTTTACTGGCTCCAAATCGCCGAAGTGAGAGTAGAACAAGCAACATCAGATGTCGTATCAATATAAAGGGGAGTAAGACAGGGCTGCATACTCTCTCCACTCCTTTTCAACATATATTCAGAGGCCATATTTAGAGAGGCGCTAGACACAGTAAATGGGGGCATCGCGGTAAATGGCAAGATTAATAATATTCGGTACGCGGATGACACTGTGATCAAGGCATGATCGACCGCGTTGTTCAACATAGCGAGCAGTATGGACTGCTCATAAACATTGAAAAAACCAAAGTGTTCGTTTTTCAAAAATTAACATCAACGCAAATCTGTCGATAAAAGGGGAATATCGTACAAATATCTGAGCAGAATAATAAATGATCAGATCGACCCAAAGAAAGAAGTAAAATCCAGAATTGATCAATCTAGAAGAGATTCACACAAATAAAAATACTCTTCACAAGATCACGCCTCAGCTTGGAACTTCGAATTCGTATGATCAGGTGCTACATTTTCTCGGTTCTGCTGTAAAGTTGTGAAGGTTTGACTTTTAACCGTAGTCTGGAGAAGAGCCTAGAGGCTTTCGAAATGTACTTATACAGAAGAATGCTTCGCATACCATGGGTAGAAAGAGTAACAAATGAAGAGGTGCTGAGGCGTATGGGAAAACAACGAACGCAAAATACAAGGAAAGAGATCAGTCGGCAGACGTCAAAATTCATGGCTTAAGTATCTCATTTCGGATGCTCATCAATAGACATCTTCAGAGCTGCAGTATCCAGGACCATGATAGCCAATCACCTCAAGAGGAGAACGCGTTTGCTCCCTTAGTCCGTTTCGCATCGGACATCACACTCTCCGAGGGAGGGAAAGCACTATTTTCTTCCCTTGGTATTTAAATTGCTATTTTTTTTTTAAATTTTGTCTCATCAAATCTATTTCGACATCAGTTTCAGTATCGGAATAAGCTTATTTATTATAAAACCGTTTTTTAAAATATTTTTTAAAAGTTGGTAATGATATTTATCAAATGTTTTATTCCGCTGACGTCTGGCATGCCCTTTTGTGACCTTTAATAAAGTCTCCAAGAGAAGACCAGATATTTGGTGAAAAGAAAATGCGGCGACCCTTTATTTTTCTGTGCCCACGTAAGGCTACTAATGATAAATTATTTGATAGTGCCTATTACCATCATAAAATTTACAATATTTGCATGGCGTATTTTCTTTTTTAATTTGCAATTTATATTAAATAATTATTTACTTAGGTACAGTTGCATAGATAATAGTTGGAAGCAATAAATTACAGGGAAAATAATTTGACGCAATTATCTACATATTTATCGCTCATCGATATGTACACGAGCTTCATGATATAATTAAACGTGAACAATAAAAAGAAGTGTCGGGTGCCGCCATAGTTCAATGTTTACTTTGCTGTTCAATGCCTTTGCCACTAATCATTATTTGCATTGTCTGGCTTCTTAATTAAAGAATAATAATAGAATAATCATTAAACACTCTTGTACGAGTAGGAGAAGTCTACCTAATACCGGACGATGGACAGCCTGACGTCAGAACAGGCGCCGATTTAAAACACCTTTCCAAACAAGAAGATGTCGCATATTTAGACACAAATTGGACACAAATTCTTTGCTGAGAAACGTTTCGAAACCTTTTTGATTCTAATATCATAATTGTGTCGCGACAAATGTGTTCCGAAACTTGTTCGACACATTTTCCAATTCTATTACTTAAAACATTTTTGAACGGTTTGTTTCGAAAAATTTTACAAACCAGAGTGTCCAAACATTTAACACGCGCCAGAATAAATATTTTCCGAAACATTTTTATATAAAATTGTGAAGTTATGTATGACACAATGACATGCGCTTTAAAATTGTACACCTTTTCGATTTAAATAAATCGACACAAATTGGTAGTTTTCTGCTTCAAAATATTTACCAAACAATGGTGTCCATTCATTTACGAAACTTGTGAAGAAAATAATTTTCGAAAATTTCAACAACATACAATCACTACCTGCTCATCATTCGGAACAAATTTTAATAATAACCTATAATTTTTAAGAAGGAAGACAGGAATTTAATATCTACCCTTCTTCAGTTTGGGTTTTGAATATGTTTAATTTTATTTGTTTTGAATCATTTATCACTAATCAATTTTAGATTATTTGTTGTAACTTATATCAAATATTTCTGTGGGTTCTTCTTTTTGTATTAGGTTATGTAAGTCGATTTTACTGTAGCTGCGATTGTTTCGCATTATTTTCTATACCTACATTATCGAAACAAGGTTTCTGTTTTGATACTGTATAAAAATTATTTATAACAAAGTTCAAATGTCAAAATATTATATTCCCTTGATGTCGAAATTATTGAGCCTTAATTTTAGTAAACAAACTTTAGTGTAACTATTTTATTAGACAAAATCATTTACATGTACTTAGGTATATTATATAAAATAAATAAAATAATATTACATTTTTTTCATTCGTTTAAAGACACTTGAAATCAAAAAGAAAAAAAGTTGTATATTACATTAATTAAGAGAAATAAGGTCCATACCAGGAAAATTAGCTAACCAGACAACTTTGTACCAAAATCACTTGTTGTAAAAAAGTAATTCCGGCCACTATATTCTCCTAATATTCTCAAGAGAGCAGAAATCCGGTGATTTTTTTATTTAAAGTGTTAGCTAGGTAAGTATGTACATACCTAATTTAATTTATTGGCCACATATCTTCGTACCGATTCTCACGTCCAATGTAAAGTTTAAAAAAAAAAACGAAGATTCTCTATGTTTGAAAAGCTGAAGTCTTCTCTACGGACTTGCCAAAAGTTCTCATTCAAACTCATGATATGATATATGACATAGAATAGCATTATTTAAATTAAAGAAAATAACTACATTCCACGGCAATTGAATTACTTCTGCCAGAGATAAAAGATTTGAACAAATTATTTGACAATAAAAATTTTAAGTCAGTCATCGACTTTTATCTGATGGAAAATTGGAACCCCATTATTTTCAGATCCTTAAAATAGGTATAATGTAAAATATATTAATCCAAACTTACCCAGACATGTAATTACACTTTCTTTGGCATTCCCAGCAAGATCTTGAAAATTACAAAATAATTTATCGAGAAACCGCCATGATGCATTATCAAAAAGTCAAATGCATCAAGGTGCAAGGACGAGCACAAACAGGATGGTTAAGAAATGAAGCCATGTGATTGGTTGCCGTAGATATATTATGTGATTTATTTTGGGTCAACCTTTTTCTTCATTTCCTTGAAAGGGACGCCATATGTAGTGGATGACAAGTGACAGGTTCGACTTTTCGGATCTCGATTTCATACCCCTGCATTATGGCGAACTGTGGCATGATAATAGATCAAATCCAACGACAAGTAGGATGGCAGCTGTGGCAACTTGATACGTTGAAGAGAGTACTAGCAATAAGAATATTGTTTTAAACATTATTGGACGTGCTATAAATGGAAATGCTACCTCATTGACTTCCGATAATATTAGCAGCATTTTCTCTGATTTACAAAACCGAAGTAATATTTCAAACAATATCAACTGTATTTTTCACATTTATTTAAAAAATTAAGATTGTTAAATATTTGAATAAAGCTTTTCAAACATTCTTTGTTCGTAATATAAGGTACTTTTGTCAGATGAATTATCAATGTGATTTCAGTTTGTTTGGAAATGATTTTACCACGCCTCTCGTGACGTCAGACTTAGGCCGTCCATTGAGGAAATGTTACTTTTAATTATAAAGTTTACAACCCTTTTTACAGTATGTTGAGTCTGTAATTTTACTTACTTATTATACTTATACCACTAACCATAATTTAATTTAAAAGCAATTGTTAACATTTTATGCCATTTTCAAGTTTGTGACTGGTCCTAGCTCCAATCTAGCATTAATAACAACGTGTAAGTAAGAAATAAAATAAAGTAGTAAGAAACAAACTATAAAAAAAATACTACATGCGTATATTCGAAATTGTTGAGTAATAATAATTTTTTTTTGAAGAAAGATTTCCTTTTATTTTTTACTTCTAGTCTATTTTCGTGGCCAGTACTACGTGCCGCCCGGTGTTAGAAAAACTTCCCCTACTTGTGATTGCATTATATTTTTATAAAGTGGCGCCTAAACGAAAAGTATAATGGGAAATAGCGGAATTTTTTGTTGCATTGGCTTCGATTATAAATTATGAATTACCGGTTCAAAATTATCATCAGATTATAACATAGCATGCATAACACGTTCGGTAATTTCATGTGATTAAAATACTATAAAATTACCCGGGATATTTTTAATCATTCGATAAATAGGTCTGAATATTGTACGGAATCTTGTAATTGGGAAATAGTTTTTAATATGTCCTACTAATTGAATTAAATGCAGAAAAAGCAGCTATAGATCATATTATAAGCAGAGTTGTTATGTTTAAATAAGATGTTTTAAACATGAATTAATGTTTTAATAGATGTTTTTATCTGTGTTTTAAATCTGTTTAAAACTGTTTTAAACATATCTGTGTAGAACAAAATTCAAAAATTTGTATTTTTTTATCTGATTCTTATATTATTACATATCGCGCTACACCGCGATATGTTATACGGCGCTTCGGTAAAAATGATGTGCGTATGTTGTCGGCGTCGTGGCTTTTGCTATTTTCACATTTGCGATTTTTTTTCTCGGAAACGGTTAGAGTGGGACGATTGAAACTTTTTGGGTGTACAGAGGAATAGTGGGGGTACGTTGTGTAAAAATTTCGAATATACAGGGTGTACCGGAAAAAAGTTATTAAACGTCAAAGTCGAAAAAAGTCGGGTTTCACGCGGCCCACACCGTGGTCCCAGGAATGAACTTGATCGATTGAAACTTTTTGGACGTGTAGAGGACCGCGAGTTACAGAAGCCTATTGTTTGTGAGCACGATCGAGAGATTGAAAGTAATTTTTTTGATTTTTTTAAAGTCAAAATTTGGTCGAAAATGGTACCTCTTGGATCGCTAATAAGTCGAATTGGGTGCATCCAATCGACATGCGGTTTGGATAATCGGTTAGGCCATCTCAAAATCTACCTTTTTCCAATATATCGTTCTATACCTAACTGGAATGGAAATTGCCGAAAATTGTAAGAAAGTGGAAATCATAAAGTTAGGCCTGATTTTTTCAAGGTTTTTATTTTTTTTTGTACTGAAAACGACTTTTGATCGAAACGTTGTGAACTTAAGCGGATAGAGCTCGTCAAATTGTATTTAAGAGATATCTTTTCGTTTCTTTATCTTTAATACGGAAAAAACGGCAGCTTTTTTTTTTACTATATCGACTGTAGCTTATTCAATTTTTAACAAAACCGTTTTATTTTTTTCTCAAAAAATGCGCTGATTACTTCGCAACACCTCTACATATTCAAAATCATTAAAATATATTCGCAAAATTGAGAAAAGTCGCTTTTTTGGGTGCGGAAACAGGCACAATTTTCAAATTCTAACACCATTCGATTTAGAAAAAGTTGGCCATGGTTTTACCACGTGCGTTTTCCTGAACTTTAACTTTTATACCATCTGTCAAAAATAGGTGAAAAATGCGATTTCCAAATTGATTTTTTAGAGGAATAAGAACATTTAGACTATGTCTTTTGTGGGAAATACCTACCTTGAACCTTTATCTTTTTCGTTTGACCAAAAATAAGGGGGAAAATATCGCATTTATACGCGTACTTGTAATAATAAAAATGGCTTGCAGGAGGCATATTAACTTCAATTTTTATGCTTTTTATAATATTCGGAGAGTATTTAATGTATGAAATACCTGTCTTGGACCTTTTTCTTTGCGGTTGACCAAAAATAATTGAAAAAAGTGTATTATTTGTGTGTATCTTCAATACTCAACGTTCTATGTAATATCGAATAGGTCGAGGGTTCAAGCCCCAGTGTTTTTTTTTCTTTTTTTTAAATTTTTTTTTTAATGTCGTTATTTTAGGTACTGAAAATTTTTTAAATTTTGGATTCTTACAGCTATAATAATCTATACGAAAAAGCTAAAAAAAAATTACACTTACCTGTCAAAATCTGACAGCTGTAGTATAGAACTTTGTTATTTAGGTACTGAAATTTTTTTAAATTTCGGATTCTTACAGCTATAATCCTAGATACAAGAAAAGCTTAAAAAAAACTTGATATTTACCTGTCAAAATGACAGCTGTCGTATAGAACTTTGTTATTTAGGAACTGAGAAATTTTTTAATTTAGGATTCTTACAGCTATAACCCTCGTTACAAAAAATCTAAAAAAAAATTGACACTTACCTGTCAAAATTTGACAGCTATCGTATAAAACTGTGTTATTTAGGTACTGACAAATTTTTAAATTTAGGACTCTTACAGCTATAACCCTCGTTACAAAAAATCAAAAAAAAAATTGACACTTACCTGTCAAAATTTGACAGCTGTCGTATAGAACTTTGTTATTTAGGGACCTGATAATTTTATAATCTCGGACTCTTACAGTTATAACTCTCGCTACGAAAAAGCTAAAAAAAAATTGACACTTAACTGTCAAAATTTGACAGCTATCGTATAGAACTTTGTTATTTAGGTACTGAAAATTTTTTCAATTTGGGATTCTTACAGCTATAATCCTCGTTACGAAAAAACTTTAAAAAAATTGACACTTCCCTGTCAAAATTTGACAGCTGTCGTATGGAACTTTGTTATTTAATCACTGAAAAATTTTTAAATTTCGGATTTGTACAGCTATAATCCTCTATATGAAAAAAGATTAAAAAAATTTACACCCGCCTGTCATAATTTGACAGCTGTCGTATAGAACTTTGTTATTTTGGTACTGAAAATTTTTTTAATTTAGGATTATTACAGCTATAACCCTCGCTACGAAAAAGCTAAAAAATAATTGACAATTACCTTTCAAAATTTGACAGCTGTCGTATAAAACTTTGTTATTTAGGTACTGAATTTTTTTTTAATTTAAGATTTTTACATCTATAATGCTAGATACAAGAAAAGCTTTAAAAAAAATTACATTTACCTGTCAAAATGACAGCTGTCGTATAAAACTTTGTTATTTGGGAATTCAAAAAATTTTTTATTTAGGATTCTTACAGCTGTAATCCTAGATACAAGAAAAGGGTTAAAAAAATTGACACTTACCTGTCAAAATTTGACAGCTGTTGTATGCAACTTTGTTATTTAGGTACTGAAAATTTTTTAAATTTTGGGATCTTACAGCTATAATCCTAGATACATGAAACGCTTAAAATAAACTTGACATTTACCTGTCAAAATAACAGCTGTCGTATAGAACTTTGTTATTTACGTACTGAAAATTTTTGAATTTCAGATTCTTACAGCGTCAATCCTCAGTACGAAAAAAACGAACTTGGGTAGTGAAAAATTACACATATGTTTTTATTGCCACCTGGGTTGTGAAGAAACCACAAATTTTTTTTATCGCGAATCGAAATTCTTTACAATTAGGGCTTGCTAACAAATGGTTTTGTGAAAAGAATAAAATAAAACGAACAAACTTAAACAGTGCCGTGCCCGAAGGGCTCGGCACAATAATATTTCCACAAATTTATTAGCTGATAATGTGATTATGATAATGAAATATGGAACGTATATCCCACATTGCACAAAGGTGTGTGAGTTTAAAAAGCACCTATAAATGTCAATATCATAATATTAAATATCATATATTTCCGCAACGAAAGGTCGTAGCGAATCGAGCGAGACGGCATTGGAAATAGGACGTCGGCCACTATACGATGCCGTCTCCAAAAACTACCTATCTATACGAAAAAATGGAAATTTTGCACCATTTTCTGGTTTTGGTCAGTTGTTATAATGACAATTTGGCGATATGTTTCTTCTTCACGTTCCGCAGGAAGGTGAGGCAAAAAAGCAATAGTAAATAGAGAAAAAGAAAAGAAAAGTATTTTTTTATTGAAAATTTTTTTTTAGTACTAATATTAGATGCACTCTCGGCTGACGATTAGCGTGCCCAAAGGGCTCGGCACAATAAAATTTTCACCAATTTATCAGCTATCTATGTAAGAATAGTTAATATCATATATTTCAGAAACGAAAAGTCGTAGCGAATCGAGCGAGACGGCATTGGAAATAGGACGTCGACCACTATACGATGCCGTCTCCAAAAACTACCTATCTATACGAGAAACCGGAAATTTTGCACCCGTTTTTTTATTTTTTAGTTTTTGTCAGTTGTTATAATGACAATTTGGCGATATGTTCCTCCTTCACGTTCCGCAGGAAGGTGAGGTATAAAAAGCAATAGTAAATAGAGAAAAGAAAAAGAAAATTATTTTTTTAGTACTAATATTAGAAGCACTCTCGGCTGACGATTAGCGATATGTACCCAGTCTAGTTACATATCGCGCTACACCGCGATATGTTATACGGCGCTTCGGTAAAAATGATGTGCGTATGTTGTCGGCGTCGTGGCTTTTGCTATTTTCACATTTGCGATTTTTTTTCTCGGAAACGGTTAGAGTGGGACGATTGAAACTTTTTGGGTTTACAGAGGAATAGTGGGGGTACGTTGTGTAAAAATTTCGAATATACAGGGTGTACCGGAAAAAAGTTATTAAACGTCAAAGTCGAAAAAAGTCGGGTTTCACGCGGCCCACACCGTGGTCCCAGGAATGAACTTGATCGATTGAAACTTTTTGGACGTGTAGAGGACCGCGAGTTACAGAAGCCTATTGTTTGTGAGCACGATCGAGAGATTGAAAGTAATTTTTTTGATTTTTTCAAAGTCAAAATTTGGTCGAAAAAGGTACCTCTTGGATCGCTAATAAGTCGAATTGGGTGCATCCAAACGACATGCGGTTTGGATAATCGGTTAGGCCATCTCAAAATCTACCTTTTTCCAATATATCGTTCTATACCTAACTGGAATGGAAATTGCCGAAAATTGTAAGAAAGTGGAAATCATAAAGTTAGGCCTGATTTTTTCACGGTTTTTATTTTTTTTCGTACTGAAAACGACTTTTGATCGAAACGTTGTTAACTTTAGCAGATAGAGCTCGTCAAATTGTATTTAAGAGATATTTTTTCGTTTCTTTATCTTTAATACGGAAAAAACGGCAGCTTTTTTTTTACTATATCGACTGTAGCTTATTCAATTTTTAACAAAACCGTTTTATTTTTTTTTCAAAAAATGCGCTGATTACTTCGCAACACCTCTACATATTCAAAATCATTAAAATATATTCGCAAAATTGAGAAAAGTCGCTTTTTTGGGTGCGGAAACAGGCAATCTTTACAAATTCTAACACCATTCACTTTTGACTAAGAGTGCCTTGATATTTATGTATCTAAATTAATTATTAATTCTAAAAATCCGGCTGTCAAAAATGGCAAAAAATGGGTGTTTTGAGATTGACCTGCTAGTCTTATAAGAACATTTCCTGATTTTAAATTGGATGGAATATCTACCTTGAACCTTCTTCTAATTTTATTGACCAATATTTTTGCCCAAAATGTTTTAGAAATAGTTGTAATCTCGATTTTAAAGATGGCGTTTCGACATTGATAATCCGTCGCCACGTGGTAGGAGGTTATTCGACATTTCGATATTCGCGAATTTTTTCTTCGAAAACGGTTAGAGCAAAACGATTCAAACTTTCTGGACGTAGAGAGGAATAGTCGGGGCACGTTCTGGGAACAATTTCCAATATACAGGGTGTACCGGAAAAAAGTTATTAAAGTCAAAGTTGAAAAATATGTTTTTTTTCGTTGTAGGGCGATACAGGTGGCAAAAATCATTTTAATCGATTTAAACTTTTTCGACGCGTAGACGACGTTGGGCTACAAAACACTGTTGTTTGCGAACGCGATCGAAAGTTGGGAAGTCATTTTTTTGATTTTTTTAAAATCAATGTAGGGTCATATTGGATCGTTAATAAATCGAATTGGGTGCGTCCGATATACTTTTGGTTTGGATATTCGTTTAGGTCATCTCAAATACTACTTTTTTCAAATATATTGTTCTATACCTAAACAGCATAGAAATGGTAGCAAATTATAAAAAATAAGAATTACTATTTAAGTATATATAATTTGACAGCTGTCGTATAGAACTTTGTTATTCTGGTACTGAAAATTTTTTAAATTTAGTTTAATTACAGCTTTAACCCTCGCTACGAAAAAAGTTGAAATAAATTGATACTTACCTGTCAAAATTTGACAGTTGTCGTATAGAACTTTGTTATTTAGGTAACGAAAAATTTTTCAATTTAGGATTCTTACAGCAATAACCCTTACTACAAAAAAGCTAAAAAAAAATTGACACTTACCTGTCAAAATTTGATAGCTATCGTATAAAACTTTGTTATTTAGGTGCTGAATTTTTTTTAAATTTCGGATTCTTACAGCTATAACCCTCGCTACAAAAAAGCTAAAAAAGAATTGACACTTACCTGCCAAAATTTGACAGCTGTCGTATAAAACTTTGTTATTTACGTACTGAAAAATTTTTCACATTAGGATTTTTGCAGCTATAACCCTCGCTACGAAAAAGCTAAAAAAAAATTGACACTTACCTGTCAAAATTTGACAGCTATCGTATATAACTTTCTTATTTAGGTACCTGATTTTTTTTAAATTTCGGATTCTTACAGCTATAACCCTAGCTATGAAAAGACTAAAAAAAAATTGACACTTACCTGCCAAAATTTGACAGCTGTCGTATAAAACTTTGTTATTTACGTATTGAAAAATTTTTCACTTTAGGATTTTTACAACTATAACCCTCGCTACGAAAAGGATAAAAAAAAACTGACTCTTACCTGTCAAAATTTGACAGTTATCGTATAAAACATTCTTATTTATGTACCTGAAAATTTTTTAATTTCGAATCCTTACAGCTATAAACCTCGCTACGAAAAAGCTAAAAAAAATGACACTTACCTGTCAAAGTGACAGCTCTCGTATAAATAAACGAACGAACTAGAACAGTGCCGTGCCCGAAGGGCTCGGCACAATAATATTTCTATAAATTTATTAGCTGTTAATTGATAGCTTCCATGTAAGAATAATTTTTTGCTTATGTTTTAATCGATTGAATACTTACATATTTTTATAGAGCAAATATGGAAAGTATATCCCACATTGCACAAAGGTGTGCGAGTTTAAAGAGCACCTATACGGCGTCGTCTCAGAAAAACTACCTATCTATACAAGAAAACGGAAATTTTGCACCATTGTGTAGTTTTGGTCAGTTGTTATAATGACAATTTGGCGATATGTTTTCCCTTCACGTTCCGCAGGAAGGTGAGGCAAAAAAAGCAATAGTAAATAGAAAAAAAGAAAAGTATTTTTTTATTGTAAATTTTTGTAAATTTTTTTTTAGTACTAATATTAGATGCACTCTCGGCTGACGATTAGCGATATGTACCCAGTCTAGTTAACATATCGCTTTCCGCGATATGTTATTCGTCGCCTTCACGCGGAATCACGGCAACCCCGACTGCTTCCCGAAAATTTTGCACTATATCGTCTGCTTCATTTGAAATATGTGCGTATGTTGTCCGTGTCGGCGGCGTCGGCGTCGTCGTCGTCAGTTTCGACATTTTCACATTTGCGATTTTTTTTCTCGGAAACGGTTAATGTGGGACAATTGAAACTTTTTGGGTTTACAAAGGAATAGTGGGGGTACGTTGTGTGAAAATTTCGAATATACAGGGTGTGCCGGAAAAAAGTTATTAATTTTTAAAGTCGAGAAATATCGGGATCTCGTTGGCATTCGATACAGGCTACAAAAATTAGTTTTTTCGATTTAAACTTTTTCGACGCGTAGACGACCGTGGGCTACAGAACCCTATTGTTTGTGAGCGCGATCGAAAGTTTGGAAGTAATTTTTTTGATTTTTTCAAAGTCAAAATTTGGTCGAAAATGGTACCTCTTGGATCGCTAATAAGTCGAATTGGGTGCATTCAATCGACATTCGGTTTGGATAATCGGTTAGGCCATCTCAAAATCTACCTTTTTCCAATATATCGTTCTATACCTAACTGGAATGGAAATTGCCGAAAATTGTAAGAAAGTGGAAATCATAAAGTTAGGCCTGATTTTTTCACGGTTTTTATTTTTTTTCGTACTGAAAACGACTTTTGATCGAAACGTTGTGAACTTTAGCGGATAGAGCTCGTCAAATTGTATTTAAGAGATATCTTTTCGTTTCTTTATCTTTAATACGGAAAAAACGGCAGCTTTTTTTTTACTATATCGACTGTAGCTTATTCAATTTTTAACAAAACCGTTTTATTTTTTTCTCAAAAAATGCGCTGATTACTTCGCAACACCTCTACATATTCAAAATCATTAAAATATATTCGCAAAATTGAGAAAAGTCGCTTTTTTGGGTGCGGAAACAGGCAATCTTTACAAATTCTAACACCATTCACTTTTGACTAAGAGTGCCTTGATATTGATTTATCTAAATTAATTATTAATTCTAAAAATCCGGCTGTCAAAAATGGCGAAAAATGGGTGTTTTCAGCGTGTTTTGCTAGAATAATAAGAACATTTCCAGATTTTAAATCGGGTGAAATATCTACCTTGAACCTTCTGCTAATTTTACTGACCAAAATATTTGCTCAAAATGTTTCAGAAATGGTTGTAATCTCGATTTTAAAGATGGCGTTTCGACATTGATAATCCGTCGCCACGTGTTAGAAGGTTATACGACATTTCGATATTCGCGAATTTTTTTTTCGGAAACGGTTAGAGCAAAACGATTCAAACTTTCTGGACGTAGAGAGGAATAGTCGGGGCACGTTCTGGGAACAATTTCAAATATACAGGGTGTACCGGAAAAAAGTTATTAAAGTCAAAGTTAAAAAATATGTTTTTTTTCGTTATAGGGCGATACAGGTGGCAAAAATCATTTTAATCGATTTAAACTTTTTCCACATGTAGACGACGTTGGGCTACAAAACACTGTTGTTTGCGAACGCGATCGAAAGTTGGGAAGTAATTTTTTTGATTTTTTTAAAATCAATGTAGGGTCATATTGGATCGTTAATAAATCGAATTGGGTGCGTCCGATATAATTTTGGTTTGGATATTCGTTTAGATCATCTCAAATACTACTTTTTTCAAATATATTGTTCTATACCTAAACAGCATAGAAATGGTAGCAAATTATAAAAAATAAGAATTACTATTTAAGTATATATAATTTGACAGCTGTCGTATAGAACTTTGTTATTTTGGTACTGAAAATTTTTTTAATTTAGTTTTATTACAGCTTTAACCCTCGCTACGAAAAAAGTTAAAATAAATTGACACTTACCTGTCAAAATCTGACAGGTTTCGTATAAAACTTTGTTATCTAGGTACTGAATTTTTTTTAAATTTGGGATTCTTACAGCTATAACCGTCGCTACGAAAAAGCTAAAAAAAAATTACACTTACCTGTCAAAATCTGACAGTTGTCGTATAGAACTTTGTTATTTAGCTACTGAATTTTTTTTTAATTTCGGATTCTTACAGCTATAATCCTAGATACAAGAAAAGCTTAAAAAAAAATTGCAATTTACCTGTCAAAATGACAGCTGTCGTATATAACTTTGTTATTTAGGAACTGAAAAATGTTTCATTTGGGATTCTTACAGCTATAAATCTCGCTACGAAAAATCTAAAAAAAAATTGACACTTACCTGTCAAAATCTGACAGCTGTCGTATAGAACTTTGTTATTTAACTACTGAATTTTTTTTAAATTTTGAATTTTTACAGCTTTAATCCTAGATACAAGAAAAGCTTAAAAAAATTGACATTTACCTGTCAAAATGACAGCTGTGTTATTTAGGAACTGAAATATTTTTCAATTTAGGATTCTTATAGCTGTAACTCTCGCTACGAAAAAACAAAAAAAAATTGAAACTTACCTGTCAAAGTCTGACAGCTGTCGTATAGAACTTTGTTATTTAGGAACTGAAAATTTTTCACTTTAGGATTTTTACAGCGATAACCCTCGCTACGAAAAGGATAAAAAAAACTGACTCCTACCTGTTAAAATTTGACAGCTATCGTATAAAACATTCTTATTTAGGTACCTGAAAATTTTTTAATTTCGAATTCTTACATCTATAACCCTCGCTACGAAAAAGCTAAAAAAATTACACTTACCTGTCAAAGTGACCTCTCGTATAATTAAACGAACGAACTAGAACAGTGCCGTGCCCGAAGGGCTCGGCACAATAATATTTCTACAAATTTATTAGCTGATAATTGATAGCTTCCATATAAGAATAATTTTTTGCTTATGTTTTAATCGATTGAATACTTACATATTTTTATAGAGCAAATATGGAAAGTATATCCCACATTGCACAAAGGTGTGCGAGTTTAAAGAGCACCTATACGGCGCCGTCTCAGAAAACTACCTATCTATACGAGAAAACGGAAATTTTGCACCATTGTGTAGTTTTGGTCAGTTGTTATAATGACAATTTGGCGATATGTTTTCCCTTCACGTTCCGCAGGAAGGTGAGGCAAAAAAAGCAATAGTAAATAGAAAAAAAAAAGTATTTTTTTATTGTAAATTTTTGTAAATCTATTTAGTACTAATATTAGATGCACTCTCGGCTGACGATTAGCGATATGTACCCAGTCTAGTTACATATCGCGCTGCACCGCGATATGTTATACGGCGCTTCGGTGAAAAAAATGTATGTATGTTGTCGCCGCCGCCGCCGTCGTCGTCTCTTTCGACATTTTCACATTTGCGATTTTTTTTCTCAGAAACGGTTAGAGTGGGACGATTGAAACTTTTTGGGTTTAGAGAGGAATAGTGGGGGTACGTTGTGTGAAAATTTCGAATATACAGGGTGTGCCGGAAAAAAGTTATTAATTTTTAAAGTCGAGAAATATCGGGATCTCGTTGGCATTCAATACAGGCCACAAAAATTAGTTTTTTCGATTTAAACTTTTTCGACGCGTAGACGACCGTGGGCTACAGAACCCTATTGTTTGTGAGCGCGATCGAAAGTTTGGAAGTAATTTTTTTGATTTTTTCAAAGTCAAAATTTGGTCGAAAATGGTACCTCTTGGATCGCTAATAAGTCGAATTGGGTGCATCCAATCGACATGCGGTTTGGATAATCGGTTAGGCCATCTCAAAATCTACCTTTTTCCGATATATCGTTCTATACCTAACTGGAATGGAAATTGCCGAAAATGGTAAGAAACTGGAAACCACAGTGTAAGGCGTGATTTTTTTTCTCCGTTTTTATTCCGTTTATTTTTTTTCGTACGGAAAACGATTTTTGATTGAAACGTTGTATACTTTAGCGGATAGAGCCGTCAAATTGTATTTAAGAGATATTTTTTGGTTTTTTTATCTTTAATACGGAAAAAACGGCAGCTTATGAACTTTTTCCCGTAATTTCTGTTGGCGTTGCACTGGTTTGCTTAAATAATTCTGCAAGTGTCTATAATATATAACATTTTGAATTTTTTCTTGGTACACTATATCAACGGATAAAGAAGCTTTAATTTGTATTATAAGCGATCTTTGGGAAAACATATTTTGTGGCTCAAAAAAATTAATTTATGATTTTTTTATAGGTTCCTTCACCAGAGGTTTTACTATATCGACTGTAGCTTATTCAATTTTTAACAAAACCGTTTTATTTTTTTCTCAAAATATGCGCTGATTACTTCTCAATATTCCTGCATGTCCAAACTTATCAAAATATATTCGCAAATTTGAGCAAAGTTGCTTTTTTGGGTGCGGAAACAGGCACAATTTTCAAATTCTAACACCATTCGATTTAGAAAAAGTTGGCCATGGTTTTACCACGTGCGTCTTCCTGAACTTTAACTTTTATACCATCTGTCAAAAATAGGTGAAAAATGCGATTTCCAAATTGATTTTTTAGAGGAATAAGACCATTTAGACTACGTCTTTTGTGGGAAATACCTACCTTGAACCTTTATCTTTTTCGTTTGACCAAAAATAAGGGGGAAAATATCGCATTTATCCCGTACTTGTAATAATAAAAATGGCTTGCAGGAGGCATATTAACTTCAGTTTTTATAGTTTTTATAATATTTGGACAGTATTTAATGTATGAAACACCTGTCTTGGACCTTTTTCTTTGCGGTTGACCAAAAATAATTGAAAAAAGTGTATTATTTGTGTGTGTCTTCAATACTCAACGTTCTATGTAATATCGAATACGTCATTAATATCCTATTTACCACAAATCACTCTCTAAGCTTCGGTAGCGTAGTAGTAGAGGCTGTTGATTTTGGAGACGAAGGTCGAGGGTTCAAACCCCACTGTTTTTTTTTCTTTTTTTTAAAGTTTTTTTTTTTAATGTCGTTATTTAGGTACTGAAAATTTTTTAAATTTTGGATTCTTACAGCTATAATAATCTATACGAAAAAGCTAAAAAAAAATTACACTTACCTGTCAAAATCTGACAGCTGTAGTATAGAACTTTGTTACTTAGGTACTGAATTTTTTTTAAATTTCGAATTCTTACAGCTATAATCCTAGATACAAGAAAAGCTTAAAAAAAACTTGCAATTTACCTGTCAAAATGACAGCTGTCGTATATAACTTTGTTATTTAGGAACTGAAAAATTTTTCATTTAGGATTCTTACAGCTATAAATCTCGCTACGAAAAATCTAAAAAAAAATTTTTAACTTACCTGTCAAAATTTGACAGCTGTCGTATAGAACTTTGTTATTTAGGTACTGATTTTTTTTTTAATTTCGAATTCTTACTGCTATAATCCTAGATACAAGAAAAGCTTAAAAAAAACTTGCAATTTACCTGTCAAAATGACAGCTGTCGTATATAACTTTGTTATTTAGGAACTGAAAAATTTTTCATTTAGGATTCTTACAGCTATAAATCTCGCTACGAAAAATCTAAAAAAAAATTTTTAACTTACCTGTCAAAATTTGACAGCTGTCGTATAAAACTTTGTTATTTAGGTATAGTTTTTGTCAGTTGTTATAATGACAATTTGGCGATATGTTTCCCCTTCACGTTCCGCAGGAAGGTGAGGCAAAAAAAGCAATAGAAAACATAGAAAAAAGAAACTAAGAAAAATACTTTTTAAATACAATTTTTTAGTACTAATAATAGATGCACTCTCGGCTGACGATTAGCGATATGTACCCAGTCTAGTATTATATACGGCGGCTACATTTAAAATAAGTTGTCGTCGTCAGTTTCGACATTTTCACATTTGCGATTTCTTTTCTCGAAAACGGTAAGAGTGGGACGATTGAAACTTTTTCAGTTTAAAGAGGAATAGTGGGGGTACAATGTGTAATAATTTTGAATATACAGGGTGTACGGGAAAAAAGTTATTAATTTTTAAAGTCGATAATTATCGGATTCTCGTTGGGATTCGATACAGTTCGTAAAAATGAGTTTTTTTGATTTAAACTTTTTCGACGCGTAGACGACCGTGGGCTACAGAACCCTATTGTTTGTGAGCGCGATCGAAAGTTTGGAAGTAATTTTTTTGATTTTTTTAAAGTTGAAAATTGATCAAAAATGGTACCTCGTGGATCGCTAATAAGTCGAATTGGGTGCATCCGATCAACATTCGGTTTTGATAATCGTTTAGGCCATCTCAAAAACTACCTTTTTCCAATATATCGTTCTATACCTAACTGGAATGGAAATGATCAAAAATTGTAAGAAACTGGAAGGCGTGATTTTTCGCAGTTTTTATTTTTTTTCGTACGGAAAACGACTTTTGATCGAAACGTTGTATACTTTAGCGGATAGAGCTCTTCAAATTGTATTTTAGAGATATTTTTCGTTTCTTTATCTTTAATACGGAAAAAACGACAGCCTATGAATTTTTTCCAGTAATTTCTGTTGGCGTCGCACTGGTTTGTTAAATACTTCTGCAAGTGTCTATAAATATAACTTTTTGAATTTTTTCTTGGTCCACCATATCAACCGATAAACAAGCTTAAGTTTGCATAGTAAACGCGCTCTGAAAAAACATCATTTGTGGCTCAAAAAAATTAATTTATGATTTATCAAGAGATATTTTCATCCGACGTTTTACTATATCGACTAGCTTATTCAATTTTTAACAAAACCGTTTTATTTTTTCCCAAAAGACGCGCTGATTTAGTCTCAACACCTCTACATATCCAAACTTATAAAAATATATTCGTAAGTTTAAGAAAAATCGAGTTTTTGAGTGCGGAAACAAGCAAAATTTGCAAATTCTAATACCATTTAATTTTGACTAGAGTGCTTTAACTGCTTTGGTTAATGTAAGTAAATTAATTCTAAAAACCGGCTGTCAAAAATGGCGAAAAATTGGTGTTTTGAGCTTGACTTGCTAGACTAATAAGAAGATTTCCAGATTTTAAATCGGATGGAATATCTACCTTGAACCTTCTTTTAATTTTATTGACCAAAATATTTGCCCAAAATGTTTCAGAAATAGTTGTAATCTCGATTTTAAAGATGACGTTCCGACATTGAAAATGCATCGCCACGTGGTGGGAGGCTGTTCGATATTACGATATTCGCGAATTTTTTTCTCGGAAACGGTTAGAGCAAAACGATAAAAAATTTCTGGACGTAGAGAGGAATAGTAGGGACACGTTCTGGGAACAATTTCCAATATACAGGGTGTACCAGAAAAAAGTTATTTAAGTCAAAGTTGAAAAATATGTTTTTTTTTCGTTGTAGCGCGATACAGGTGGCAAAAATCATTTTAATCGATTTAAACTTTTTTGGCATGTAGACGACGTTGGGCTTCAAAACACTGTTATTTGCGAACGCGATCGAAAGTTGGGAAGTCAATTTTTTGATTTTTTTAAAATCAATGTAGGGTCATATTGGATTGTTAATAAATCAAATTGGGTGCGTCTAACACACTTTTGGTTTAGAGATTAGTTTAGGTCATCTCAAATACTACTTTTTTCAATTATATTGTTCTATACCTACTGGTAATATAAAGGGTGCAAATTATAAAAAAGTAAGAATTACTATCTTTTAATCCTAAATTGAAAATTAACTGTCAAAATGACAGCTGTCGTATAGAACTTTGTTATTTAGGAACTGAAAAATTTTTCAATCTTGGAATCTTACAGCGACAATCCTTGGTACGAAAAAAATCAACTAGGTTTGTGAAGAAACTAAATTTATTTTTTATCATGAATTGAAATGTTTCAAAATTAGAGGTTGCTAACAAATGGTTTTGTCAAAAGTATAAAATGAAACGAACGAACTCCAACAGTGCCGTGCCCAAAATTTTCACCAATTTATCAGCTATCTATGTAAGAATAGTTAATATCATATATTTTAGTAACGAAAAGTCGAAGCGAATCGAGCGAGACGGCATTGGAAATAGGACGTCGACCACTATACGATGCCGTCTCCAAAAACGACCTATCTATACGAGAAACCGGAAATTTTGCTCCCGTTTTTTATTTTTTAGTTTTTGTCAGTTGTTATAATGACAATTTGGCGATATGTTTCTCCTTCACGTTCCGCAGGAAGGTGAGGTATAAAAAGCAATAGTAAATAGAGAAAAGGATAAGAAAATTATTTTTTTAGTACTAATATTAGATGCACTCTCGGCTGACGATTAGCGATATGTACCCAGTCTAGTATTATATACGGCGGCTACATTTAAAATAAGTTGTCGTCGTCAGTTTCGACATTTTCACATTTGCGATTTCTTTTCTCGAAAACGGTAAGAGTGGGACGATTGAAACTTTTTCAGTTTAAAGAGGAATAGTGGGGGTACAATGTGTAATAATTTTGAATATACAGGGTGTACGGGAAAAAAGTTATTAATTTTTAAAGTCGAGAAATATCGGGATCTCGTTGGCATTCGATACAGGCCACAAAAATTAGTTTTTTCGATTTAAACTTTTTCGACGCGTAGACGACCGTCGGCTACAGAAGCCTATTGTTTGTGAGCGCGATCGAAAGTTTGGAAATAATTTTTTTTATTTTTTAAAAGTCAAAATTTGGTCCAAAATGGTACCTCTTGGATCGCTAATAAGTCGAATTGGGTGCATCCGATCGACATTCGGTATATATAATCGGTTAGGCCATCTCAAAAACTACCTTTTTCCAATATATTGTTCTATACCTAACTGGAATGGAAATTATCAAAAATTGTAAGAAACTGGAAACCACAGAGTAAGGCGTGATTTTTTCGCCGTTTTTATTTTTCTTTCTTTCGTTTCCTACGGAAAACGTTTTTTAATCGAAACGTTGTATACTTTAGCGGATAGAGCCGTCAAATTGTATTTAAGAGATATTTTTTCGTTTCTTTATCTTTAATACGGAAAAAACGGCAGCTTATGAACTTTTTCCCGTAATTTCTGTTGGCGTTGCACTGGCTTGCTTAAATACTTCTGCAAGTGTCTATAATATATAACATTTTGAATTTTTTCTTGATCCACCATATCGACGGATAAACAAGCTTTAGTTTGCATAGTAAGCGCACCCTGGAAAATCATATTTTGTGGCTCAAAAAAATTAATTTATAATGTTTTTATAGGTTTCTTCACCAGACGTTTTACTATATCGACTGTAACTAATTTAATTTTTAACAAAAACGTTTTATTTTTCTCTAAAAACACGCGTTGATTTCTTCTTAATAACTCTACATATCCAAACTTATGAAAATATATTCGCAAATTTGAGAAAAGTCGCTTTTTTGGGTGCGGAAACAGGCACAATTTACAAATTCTAACACCATTCTCTTCTAACGAGAGTGCCTTGATATTGATGTAAATTATAATTCTAAAAATCCGGCTGTCAAAAATGGCAAAAAATGGATGTTTTGAGCTTGACTTGCTAGTCTTATAAGAACATTTCCTGATTTTAAATTGGATGGAATATCTACCTTGAACCTTCTTCTAATTTTATTGACCAAAATATTTGCCCAAAATGTTTTAGAAATAGTTATAATCTCGATTTTAAAGATGGCGTTCCGACATTGATAATTCGTCGCCACGTGGTAGGAGGTTGTTCGACATTTCGATATTCGCGAATTTTTTCTTCGGAAACGGTTAGAGCAAAACGATTCAAACTTTCTGGACGTAGAGAGGAATAGTCGGGGCACGTTCTGGGAACAATTTCCAATATACCGGAAAAAAGTTATTAAAGTCAAAGTTGAAAAATATGTTTTTTTTCGTTATAGCGCGATACAGGTGGCAAAAATCATTTTAATCGATTTAAACTTTTTTGGCATGTAAACGACGTTCGGCTACAAAACACTATTGTTTTCGAACGCGATCGAAAGTTGGGAAGTCAATTTTTTGATTTTTTAAAATCAATGTAGGGTCATGTTGGATCGTTAATAAATCGAATTGGGTGCATCTGACACACTTTTGGTTTGGAGATTCGTTTAGGTCATCTCAAATACTACTTTTTTCAAATATATTGTTCTATACCTACCGGTAATATAAAGGGTGCAAATTATAAAAAAGTAAGAATTACTATTTAAGGCACGATTCTTTTACGGTTTTCATTGTTTTTCGTACGAAAAACAACTTTTCATCGAAATGTTATATAAGTATAGCATTTGTAGAATTATACCGTTTTAATCCGAAATTAAAAATTACCTATCAAAATGACAGCTGTCGTATAGAACTTTGTTATTTAGGAACTGAAAAATTTTTCAATTTAGGATTCTTACAGCTATAACTCTCGCTACGAAAATGATAAAAAAAAATTGAAACTTATCTGTCAAAATCTGACAGCTATCGTAAAAAACTTTGTTATTTAGGTACTGAAAAAGTTTTTAATTTAGGATTTTTACAGCTATAATCGTCGCTACGAAAAAGCTAAAAAATAATTGACTCTTACCTGTCAAAATTTGACAGCTATCGTATAAAACATTCTTATTTAGGTACCTGAAAATTTTTTAATTTCGAATTCTTACAGCTATAACCCTCGCTACGAAAAAGCTAAAAAAAGATGACACTTACCTGTCAAAGTGACAGCTCTCGTATAATTAAACGAACGAACTAGAACAGTGCCGTGCCCAAAGGGCTCGGCACAATAATATTTCTACAAATTTATTAGCTGATAATTGATAGCTTCCATGTAAGAATAATTTTTTGCTTATGTTTTAATCGATTGAATACTTGCATATTTTTATAGAGCAAATATGGAAAGTATATCCCACATTGCATAAAGGTGTGCGAGTTTAAAGAGCACCTATACGGCGCCGTCTCAGAAAACTACCTATCTATACGAGAAAACGGAAATTTTGCACCATTGTGTAGTTTTGGTCAGTTGTTATAATGACAATTTGGCGATATGTTTTCCCTTCACGTTCCGCAGGAAGGTGAGGCAAAAAAAGCAATAGTAAATAGAAAAAAAGAAAAGAAAAGTATTTTTTTATTGTAAATTTTTTTTAGTACTAATATTAGATGTACTCTCGGCTGACGATTAGCGATATGTACCCAGTCTAGTATTATATACGTCTCTTCCGGGCGGAATCTCGAAAACCCCGATCGGCTCTTGAACAATTTCGTCTATGTAAGACATTTTCACAGTTGCGATTTTTTTTCTCGGAAACGGTTAGAGTGGAATGATTGAAACTTTTAGGGTTTAGATAGGAATAGTGGGGGTACGTTGTGTGAAAATTTCGAATATACAGGGTGTGCCGAAAAAAAGTTGTTAAACCCCAAAATCAAAAAATATTGATTTCTCGTTGAAATTCGATACAGGTCGTAAAAATAAGTTTTCTCGATTTAAATTTTTTCGACGCGTAGACGACCGTCGGCTACAGAAGCCTATTGTTTACCAACGTAATCGGATGTTGGGAAGTCAATTTTTTGATTTTTTTTAAATCAATGTAGGGACTGTTGGATCGTTAATAAATCGAATTGGGTGCGTCCCACATATTTTTGATTTGGAGATTCGTTTAGGTCATCTCAAATACTACTTTGGATCATAAAAAAAACTACAATAAAAAGTATTTTTTGGTTCCTTTATCTTTAATAAGGCAATAATATTCTATATTGTTTTTAAAGTGGTCGGTGGCCTAGTGGTATATATTAGATTACGACTTTTGGTCACGATGATCCCGGGTTCAATTCCAGGCGCGTCTTTTTATTTTTTTAATATTTCGTTATTTAGGTAGGTAGGTACTGAAAGTCTTTTAAATTTTGGATTCTTACAGCGACAATCCTCGGTACGAAAAAAATCAACTAGGTTTGTGAAGAAACTAAATTTATTTTTTATCACGAATTGAAATGTTTCAAAATTAGAGGTTGCTAACAAATGGTTTTGTCAAAAGTATAAAATGAAACGAACGAACTCCAACAGTGCCGTGCCCAAAGGGCTCGGCACAATAAAATTTTCACCAATTTATCAGCTATCTATGTAAGAATAGTTAATATCATATATTTCAGTAACGAAAAGTCGTAGCGAATCGAGCGAGACGGCATTGGAAATAGGACGTCGACCACTATACGATGCCGTCTCCAAAAACTACCTATCTATACGAGAAACCGGAAATTTTGCACCCGTTTTTTTATTTTTTAGTTTTTGTCAGTTGTTATAATGACAATTTGGCGATATGTTTCTCCTTCGCGTTCCGCAGGAAGGTGAGGTATAAAAAGCAATAGTAAATAGAGAAAAGGAAAAGAAAATTATTTTTTTAGTACTAATATTAGATGCACTCTCGACTGACGATTAGCGATATGTACCCAGTCTAGTATTATATACGTCTCTTCCGCGCGGAATCTCGAAAACCCCGATCAGCTCTTGAACAATTTCGTCTATGTAAGACATTTTCACAGTTGCGATTTTTTTTTCTCGGAAACGGTTAGAGTGGGACGATTGAAACTTTTAGGGTTTAGATAGGAATAGTGGGGGTACATTGTGTAAAAATTTCGAATATACAGGGTGTGCCGAAAAAAAGTTATTAATTTTTAAAGTGGAGAAATATCGGGATCTCGTTGGCATTCGACACAGGTCGTAAAAATGAGTTTTTTTGATTTAAACTTTTTCGGCGCATAGACTACCGTCGGCTACAGAAGCCTATTGTTTGCCAAGGCGATCGGAAGTTGGGAAGTCAATTTTCTGATTTTTTTTAAATCAATGTAGGGGCATGTTGGATCGATAATAAATCGAATTGCGTGCGTCCCACATATTTTTGGTTTGGAGATTCGCTTAGGTCATCTCAAATACTACTTTTTTCAAATATATTGTTATAATTGACACTTACCTGTTAAAATTTGACAGCTATGGTATAAAACTTTGTTATTTAGGAACTGAAAAAATTTTCAATTTAGGATTCTTACAGTAGTAACTCTCGCTACGAAAAAGCTAAAAAAAAATTGAAACTTACCTGCCAAAATCTGACAGCTGTCGTATAAAACTTTGTTATTTAGATACTGAAATTTTTTTTAAATTTCGGATTCTTACATCTATAATGCAAGATACAAGAAAAGCTTTAAAAAAAAATTACAGTTACCTGTCAAAATGACAGCTGTCGTATAAAACTTTTAAAGAGCACCTATATGGCGCCGTCTCAGAAAACTACCTATCTATACGAGAAAACGGAAATTTTGCATCATTGTGTAGTTTTGGTCAGTTGTTATAATGACAATTTGGCGATATGTTTCCCCTTCACGTTCCGCAGGAAGGTGAGGCAAAAAAAGCAATAGAAAACATAGAAAAAAGAAACTAAGAAAAATACTTTTTAAATACAAATTTTTAGTACTAATAATAGATGCACTCTCGGCTGACGATTAGCGATATGTACCCAGTACGATTTTATGAATTTTTAAAAAAATACCAAAAATCTAATATTTCTGCCAGTTTTTACATTTTCCTCAATACGTCCCTTACTATCGCTTTTAGAATAGAAATTAATATAACTTTTTATATGGAGAATAGAAAAAGGCTACTTTTTTATTTAAAAAGTTTTTATCTAAGTTTTATCAGTTCCGAGATATTGCCAAATATATGAAAACCACTTTTAATTCCATATCTCAAAAACTATAAGACCTACAAAAAATTACTAAGAACTTAAAGTGAAGATCTCGTAAGGATGCTACTTAATAGTTATATACATTGTTGCCATATCTCTTATACTTTCCGAGGAAAATGTTACCTTATTGATTTCATCAAATTTTCATGACTATAACTTAAAGTGAAGATCTCGTAAGGATGCTACTTAATAGTTATATACATTGTTGCCATATCTCTTATACTTTCCGAGGAAAATGTTACCTTATTGATTTCATCAAATTTTCATGACTATACATGAAAAAATTTCAAAAATTTAAAATTCGAAAATATGACAACTTTTCTATAAATCTTCATCGAAAATAACGTAAAACTCACAAATAGCAAAGAAAATATACAAAATAACGTTTTTATGAATTTTTTAAAGAAAATCAAAAATTATACGTAATTGATAAGACCATCCTTGGTTGTAAAAAAACTATGCCTAATCTTTGGTTGTGAAAAAACTGTGCCTAAACTTTGGTTGTGAAATAACGATGCCTAATCTTTGTTTGTTATAAAACTATGCCTAATCTTTGGTTGTGAAAAAACGATGCCTAAACTTCGGTTGTGAAAAAACTATGCCCAATCTTTGGTTGTGAAAAAACTATGCCATAATATTTGTTTGTCATAAGACTATACCAAAATCTTTGTTTGTCATAAGACTATGCCATAATCTTTGTTTGTCAGAAGACTATGCCTTACACTTTGTTTGTCATAAGACTATGCCGTAATCTTTGTTTGTCATAAGACTATGCCTTAAAATTTGTTTGTCATAAAAATATACATAATCTTTGGTTGTTATAAAAACTATGCCATAATATTTGTTTGTCATAAGACTATGCACTAATGTTTGTTTGTCATAAGACTATGCCAAAATCTTTGAATGTCATAAGACTATGCCATAATCTTTGTTTGTCATAAGACTATGCCTTAAACTTTTTTTTTGTCATAAGACTATGCCATAATCTTTGTTTGTCATAAGACCATGCCTTAAAATTTGTTTGTCATAAAAATATACATAATCTTTGGTTGTTATAAAACTATGCCATAATATTTGTTTGTCATAAGACTATGCACTAATGTTTGTTTGTCATAAGACTATGCCAAAATCTTTGTTTGTCATAAAAATATACATAATCTTTGGTTGTCATAAAACTATGCCATAATATTTGTTTGTCATAAGACTATGCCAAAATCTTTGAATGTCATAAGACTATGCCATAATCTTTGTTTGTCAGAAGACTATGCCTTAAACTTTGTTTGTCATAAGACTATGCCATAATCTTTGTTTGTCATAAGAATTTGCCTTAAAATTTGTTTGTCATAAAAATATACATAATCTTTGGTTGTTATAAAACTATGCCATAATATTTGTTTGTCATAAGACTATGCACTAATGTTTGTTTGTCATAAGACTATGCCAAAATCTTTGTTTGTCATAAGACTATGCCTTAAACTTTGTTTGTCATAAGACTATGCCATAATCTTTGTTTGTCATAAGACTATGCCATAATATTTGTTTGTCATAAGACTATGCCGTAATCTTTGTTTGTCATAAGACTATGCCTTAAAATTTGTTTGTCATAAAAAATATGCCATAATCTTTGTTTGTCATAAGACTATGCCATAATCTTCACCGATCTTTGGTTGTGAAAAAACTATGCATAATCTTTGATTGTTAAAAAACTATGCATAATCTCTGTAGTAATAATGATAATATTGTGTGAAATAACTAAGTACGTCGTAAAACATATAACGTAACATGAAAATGTACTTTATACCGCCGTTAGGCGGTATGACCCCACAAATAAAACTATACATATAGGTGGACAAAGAGATTGCAATATGGCCGACAGACGAGCGAGGCGGCATTGGAAACGGGACGTTGAGCACTATACGGCACCGCCTCTGAAAACTACCTATCTATACGAGAAAATGGAAATTTTGCACCATTGTCTAGTTTTGGTCAGTTGTTATAATGACAATTTGGCGATATGTTTCCCCTTCACGTTCCGCAGGAAGGTGAGGCAAAAAAAGCAATAGTAAATAGAAAAAAAGAAAAGAAAAGTATTTTTTTATTGTAAATTTTTTTTTAGTACTAATATTAGATGCACTCTCGGCTGACGATTAGCGATATGTACCCAGTCTAGTATTATATACGGCGGCTACATTTAAAATAAGTTGTCGTCGTCAGTTTCGACATTTTCACGTTTGCGATTTCTTTTCTCGGGAACGGTAAGAGTGGGACGATTGAAACTTTTTCAGTTTAGAGAGGAATAGTGGGGGTACAATGTGTAAAAATTTTGAATATACAGGGTGTACGGGAAAAAAGTTATTAATTTTTAAAGTTGATAATTATCGGAGTCTCGTTGTCATTCGGTACAGGCCACAAAAATTAGTTTTTTCGATTTAAACTTTTTCGACGCGTAGACGACCGTAGGCTACAGACCCCTATTGTTTGTGAGCGCGATCGAAAGTTTGGAAATTATTTTTTTATTTTTTTCAAAGTTAAATATGGGACTAAACAGGTACCTATTGAATCGTTAATAAGTCGAATTGGGTCCATCCGATCGACATTCGGTTTGGATAATCCTTTAGGTAATTATTAAAGGTTGCTAACAAATAGTTTTGTGAAAAGTATGAAATAAAATAAACGAATTGGAACAGTGCCGTGCCGGAAGGGCTCGGCAAAATAAGCTTTTAAACTAATTTATCAGCTATCAATGTAAGAATAGTTTCTTTACTTATGTTTAAATCGATTGAATACATATTTTTATAGAACAAACTTGGAAAGTATATTCCACATTGATACGTTTGCTGTGCAATTAAAAAAAAAGCCGTTGCTGATGGGTTCAATGTTAATATCAATATCATAATATTAAATATCATATATTTTCGTAACGAAAAGTCGTAGCGAATCGAGCGAGACGGAATTGGCAACGGGACATCGAGCACTATACGATGCCGTCTTCAAAAACTACCTATCTATACAAGAAAACGGAAATTTTGCACCCGTTATTTTTATTTTTTAGTTTTTGTCAGTTGTTATAATGACAATTTGGCGATATGTTTCCCCTTCACGTTCCGCAGGAAGGTGAGGCAAAAAAAGCAACAATGTATATAACTAGTAAGTAGCATCTTTATGAGATCTTCACTTTAAGTTCTTATAAATTTTTTGTAGGTCTTATAGTTTTTGAGATATGGAATTAAAAGTGGTTTTCATGTATTTGCCAATATCTCGAAACTGATAGAACTTAGAAAGAAACTCTTCAAATAAAAAAGTTGCCTTTTTCTATTGTCCAGATAAAACATTATAATAACTTTTGTTACAAAGGCCGTAATAAGGGACGTATTGAGGAAACTTTGAAAACCGACAAAAAAATCCGAGTTTTCTGGATATTTTTTTAAAAATTCATAGAATTGTTAATTATCATATTTTCTTCGCTATTTTCGGGTTTTACGTTATTTTTGATGGAAATGTACCGAAAAATTGACATATTTGCGAATTTTAAATTTTGGCATTTTTTCCATGTATATGCTCAGGAAAATGCTATGAAATCCATAAAAGACCATTTTCCTCGGAAACTGAAAGAGATACGGCAACAATGTATATAACTAATAAGTAGCATCCTTAAGAGATCTTTACTTTAAGTTCTTAGAAATTTTTTGTAGGTCTTATAGTTTTTGAGATATGGAATTAAAAGTGGTTTTCATATATTAGCCAATATCTCGAAACTGATAAAGCTTAGATAGAACCTCTTCAAATAAAAAAGTTGCCTTTTTCTATGGTCCAGATAAAAGGTTATATTGATTTCTATTCTAAAAGCGATAATAAGGGACGTATTGGCTCGGCACAATAATATTTCTACAAATTTATTAGCTGATAATTGATAGCTTCCATGTAAGAATAATTTTTTGCTTATGTTTTAATCGATTGAATACTTACATATTTTTATAGAGCAAATATGGAAAGTATATCCCACATTGCACAAAGGTGTGCGAGTTTAAAGAGCACCTATACGGCGCCGTCTCAGAAAACTACCTATCTATACGAGAAAACGGAAATTTTGCACCATTGTGTAGTTTTGGTCAGTTGTTATAATGACAATTTGGCGATATGTTTTCCCTTCACGTTCCGCAGGAAGGTGAGGCAAAAAAAGCAATAGTAAATAGAAAAAAGAAAAGAAAAGTATTTTTTTATTGTAAATTTTTGTAAATCTTTTTAGTACTAATATTAGATGCACTCTCGGCTGACGATTAGCGATATGTACCCAGTCTAGTATTATATACGGCGGCTACATTTAAAATAAGTTGTCGTCGTCAGTTTCGACATTTTCACATTTGCGATTTTTTTTTCGGAAACGGTTAGAGTGGGACGATTGAAACTTTTTGGGTTTAAAGAGGAATAGTGGGGGTACGTTGTGTAAAAATTTCGAATATACAGGGTGTACTGGAAAAAGGTTATTAATTTTTAAAGTCGAAAAATATCAGATTCTCGTTGAAATTCGATACAGTTCGTAAAAATTGTTTCTATCGATTGAAACTTTTTCGACGTGTAGACGACCGTGGGCTACAGAACCCTATTGTTTGTGAGCGCGATCGAAAGTTTGGAAGTAATTTTTTTTAAGTCAAAAATTACTCGAAACTATTGGATCGCTAATAAGTCGAATTGGATGCATCCGATCGACATTCGGTTTGAATAATCGTTTAGGCCATCTCAAATACAACCTTTTTCCAATATATCGTTCTATACCTAACTGGAATGGAAATTATCGATAATTGTAAGAAATTGGAAATCATAATTTTAGGCCTGATTTTTTCACGGTTTTAATTTTTTTCATACGGAAAACAACTATGGATCGAAATGTTATATATATACCTCAGCGGTAAGAGCTTGTCAAACTACAATAAAGACGTGTGTCGTGCCCGAAGGGCTCTGCGCAATAACATTTTCACCAATTTATCAGCTATCTATGTAAGAATAGTTAATATCATATATTTCAGTAACGAAAAGTCGTAGCAAATCGAGCGAGACGGCATTGGAAATAGTTCGTCGAGCACTATACGATGTCGTCTCCAAAAACTACCTATCTATACGAGAAAACGGAAATTTTGCACCATTCTCTAGTTTTGGTCAGTTGTTATTATGACAATTTGGCGATATGTTTCCCCTTCACGTTCCGCAGGAAGGTGAGGCAAATAAAGCAATAGTAAATAGAGAAAAAGAAAAGAAAAGTATTTTTTTATTGTAAATCTTTTTAGTACTAATATTAGATGCACTCTCGGCTGACGATTAGCGATATGTACCCAGTCTAGTATTATATACGGCGGCTACATTTAAAATAAGTTGTCGTCGTCAGTTTCGACATTTTCACATTTGCGATTTCTTTTCTCGAAAACGGTAAGAGTGGGACGATTGAAACTTTTTCAGTTTAAAGAGGAATAGTGGGGGTACAATGTGTAATAATTTTGAATATACAGGGTGTACGGGAAAAAAGTTATTAATTTTTAAAGTCGAAAATTATCGGATTCTCGTTGGGATTCGATACAGTTCGTAAAAATGAGTTTTTTTGATTTAAACTTTTTCGACGCGTAGACGACCGTGGGCTACAGAACCCTATTGTTTGTGAGCGCGATCGAAAGTTTGAAAGTAATTTTTTTGATTTTTTTAAAGTTGAAAATTGATCAAAAATGGTACCTCTTGGATCGCTAATAAGTCGAATTGGGTGCATCCGATCAACATTCGGTTTTGATAATCGTTTAGGCCATCTCAAAAACTACCTTTTTCCAATATATCGTTCTATACCTAACTGGAATGGAAATGATCAAAAATTGTAAGAAACTGGAAGGCGTGATTTTTCGCAGTTTTTATTTTTTTTCGTACGGAAAACGACTTTTGATCGAAACGTTGTATACTTTAGCGGATAGAGCTCTTCAAATTGTATTTTAGAGATATTTTTCGTTTCTTTATCTTTATTACGGAAAAAACGACAGCCTATGAATTTTTTCCAGTAATTTCTGTTGGCGTCGCACTGGTTTGTTAAATACTTCTGCAGTGTCTATAAATATAACTTTTTAAATTTTTTCTTGATCCACCATATCAACCGATAAACAAGCTTAAGTTTGCATAGTAAACGCGCTCTGAAAAAACATCATTTGTGGCTCAAAAAAATTAATTTATGATTTATCAAGAGATATTTTTATCCGACGTTTTACTATATCGACTAGCTTATTCAATTTTTAACAAAACCGTTTTATTTTTTCCCAAAAGACGCGCTGATTTAGTCTCAACACCTCTACATATTCAAACTTATAAAAATATATTCGTAAGTTTAAGAAAAATCGAGTTTTTGAGTGCGGAAACAAGCAAAATTTGCAAATTCTAATATTCAATTTTGACTAGAGTGCTTTGACTGCTTTGGTTAATGTAAGTAAATTAATTCTAAAAACCGGCTGTCAAAAATGGCGAAAAATTGGTGTTTTGAGCTTGACTTGCTAGACTAATAAGAAGATTTCCAGATTTTAAATCGGATGGAATATCTACCTTGAACCTTCTTCTAATTTTATTGACCAAAATATTTGCCCAAAATGTTTCAGAAATAGTTGTAATCTCGATTTTAAAGATGACGTTCCGACATTGAAAATGCATCGCCACGTGGTGGGAGGCTGTTCGATATTACGATATTCGCGAATTTTTTTCTCGGAAACGGTTAGAGCAAAACGATAAAAAATTTCTGGACGTAGAGAGGAATAGTAGGGACACGTTCTGGGAACAATTTCCAATATACAGGGTGTACCAGAAAAAAGTTATTTAAGTCAAAGTTGAAAAATATGTTTTTTTTTCGTTGTAGCGCGATACAGGTGGCAAAAATCATTTTAATCGATTTAAACTTTTTTGGCATGTAGACGACGTTGGGCTTCAAAACACTGTTATTTGCGAACGCGATCGAAAGTTGGGAAGTCAATTTTTTGATTTTTTTAAAATCAATGTAGGGTCATATTGGATTGTTAATAAATCAAATTGGGTGCGTCTAACACACTTTTGGTTTAGAGATTAGTTTAGGTCATCTCAAATACTACTTTTTTCAATTATATTGTTCTATACCTACTGGTAATATAAAGGGTGCAAATTATAAAAAAGTAAGAATTACTATCTTTTAATCCTAAATTGAAAATTAACTGTCAAAATGACAGCTGTCGTATAGAACTTTGTTATTTAGGAACTGAAAAATTTTTCAATCTTGGAATCTTACAGCGACAATCCTTGGTACGAAAAAAATCAACTAGGTTTGTGAAGAAACTAAATTTATTTTTTATCATGAATTGAAATGTTTCAAAATTAGAGGTTGCTAACAAATGGTTTTGTCAAAAGTATAAAATGAAACGAACGAACTCCAACAGTGCCGTGCCCAAAGGGCTCGGCACAATAAAATTTTCACCAATTTATCAGCTATCTATGTAAGAATAGTTAATATCATATATTTTAGTAACGAAAAGTCGTAGCGAATCGAGCGAGACGGCATTGGAAATAGGACGTCGACCACTATACGATGCCGTCTCCAAAAACGACCTATCTATACGAGAAACCGGAAATTTTGCTCCCGTTTTTTATTTTTTAGTTTTTGTCAGTTGTTATAATGACAATTTGGCGATATGTTTCTCCTTCACGTTCCGCAGGAAGGTGAGGTATAAAAAGCAATAGTATTATATAAATAATTTTGTCAGTTGTTATAATGTCAATTTGGCGATATGTTTCCCCTTCACGTTCCGCAGGAAGGTGAGGCAAAAAAAGCAATAGAAAACATAGAAAAAAGAAGCTAAGAAAAATTTTTTTTAAATACAAATTTTTAGTACTAATAATAGATGCACTCTCGGCTAACGATTAGCGATATGTACCCAGTCTAGTTACATATCGCGCTGCACCGCGATATGTTATACGGCGCTTCGGTGAAAAAAATGTATGTATGTTGTCGCCGCCGCCGCCGTCGTCGTCTCTTTCGACATTTTCACATTTGCGATTTTTTTTCTCAGAAACGGTTAGAGTGGGACGATTGAAACTTTTTGGGTTTAGAGAGGAATAGTGGGGGTACGTTGTGTGAAAATTTCGAATATACAGGGTGTGCCGGAAAAAAGTTATTAATTTTTAAAGTCGAGAAATATCGGGATCTCGTTGGCATTCAATACAGGCCACAAAAATTAGTTTTTTCGATTTAAACTTTTTCGACGCGTAGACGACCGTGGGCTACAGAACCCTATTGTTTGTGAGCGCGATCGAAAGTTTGGAAGTAATTTTTTTGATTTTTTCAAAGTCAAAATTTGGTCGAAAATGGTACCTCTTGGATCGCTAATAAGTCGAATTGGGTGCATCCGATCGACATGCGGTTTGGATAATCGGTTAGGCCATCTCAAAATCTACCTTTTTCCAATATATCGTTCTATACCTAACTGGAATGGAAATTGCCGAAAATGGTAAGAAACTGGAAACCACAGTGTAAGGCGTGATTTTTTTTCTCCGTTTTTATTCCGTTTATTTTTTTTCGTACGGAAAACGATTTTTGATTGAAACGTTGTATACTTTAGCGGATAGAGCCGTCAAATTGTATTTAAGAGATATTTTTTGGTTTTTTTATCTTTAATACGGAAAAAACGGCAGCTTATGAACTTTTTCCCGTAATTTCTGTGGGCGTTGCACTGGTTTGCTTAAATAATTCTGCAAGTGTCTATAATATATAACATTTTGAATTTTTTCTTGGTACACTATATCAACGGATAAAGAAGCTTTAATTTGTATTATAAGCGATCTTTGGGAAAACATATTTTGTGGCTCAAAAAAATTAATTTATGATTTTTTTATAGGTTCCTTCACCAGAGGTTTTACTATATCGACTGTAGCTTATTCAATTTTTAACAAAACCGTTTTATTTTTTTCTCAAAATATGCGCTGATTACTTCTCAATATTCCTGCATGTCCAAACTTATCAAAATATATTCGCAAATTTGAGCAAAGTTGCTTTTTTGGGTGCGGAAACAGGCACAATTTTCAAATTCTAACACCATTCGATTTAGAAAAAGTTGGCCATGGTTTTACCACGTGCGTCTTCCTGAACTTTAACTTTTATACCATCTGTCAAAAATAGGTGAAAAATGCGATTTCCAAATTGATTTTTTAGAGGAATAAGACCATTTAGACTACGTCTTTTGTGGGAAATACCTACCTTGAACCTTTATCTTTTTCGTTTGACCAAAAATAAGGGGGAAAATATCGCATTTATCCCGTACTTGTAATAATAAAAATGGCTTGCAGGAGGCATATTAACTTCAGTTTTTATAGTTTTTATAATATTTGGACAGTATTTAATGTATGAAACACCTGTCTTGGACCTTTTTCTTTGCGGTTGACCAAAAATAATTGAAAAAAGTGTATTATTTGTGTGTGTCTTCAATACTCAACGTTCTATGTAATATCGAATACGTCATTAATATCCTATTTACCACAAATCACTCTCTAAGCTTCGGTAGCGTAGTAGTAGAGGCTGTTGATTTTGGAGACGAAGGTCGAGGGTTCAAACCCCTACTGTTTTTTTTCTTTTTTTTAAAGTTTTTTTTTTTAATGTCGTTATTTAGGTACTGAAAATTTTTTAAATTTTGGATTCTTACAGCTATAATAATCTATACGAAAAAGCTAAAAAAAAATTACACTTACCTGTCAAAATCTGACAGCTGTAGTATAGAACTTTGTTACTTAGGTACTGAATTTTTTTTAAATTTCGAATTCTTACAGCTATAATCCTAGATACAAGAAAAGCTTAAAAAAAACTTGCAATTTACCTGTCAAAATGACAGCTGTCGTATATAACTTTGTTATTTAGGAACTGAAAAATTTTTCATTTAGGATTCTTACAGCTATAAATCTCGCTACGAAAAATCTAAAAAAAAATTTTTAACTTACCTGTCAAAATTTGACAGCTGTCGTATAGAACTTTGTTATTTAGGTACTGATTTTTTTTTTTAATTTCGAATTCTTACTGCTATAATCCTAGATACAAGAAAAGCTTAAAAAAAACTTGCAATTTACCTGTCAAAATGACAGCTGTCGTATATAACTTTGTTATTTAGGAACTGAAAAATTTTTCATTTAGGATTCTTACAGCTATAAATCTCGCTACGAAAAATCTAAAAAAAAATTTTTAACTTACCTGTCAAAATTTGACAGCTGTCGTATAAAACTTTGTTATTTAGGTATAGTTTTTGTCAGTTGTTATAATGACAATTTGGCGATATGTTTCCCCTTCACGTTCCGCAGGAAGGTGAGGCAAAAAAAGCAATAGAAAACATAGAAAAAAAAAACTAAGAAAAATACTTTTTAAATACAATTTTTTAGTACTAATAATAGATGCACTCTCGGCTGACGATTAGCGATATGTACCCAGTCTAGTTACATATCGCGCTGCACCGCGATATGTTATACGGCGCTTCGGTGAAAAAAATGTATGTATGTTGTCGCCGCCGCCGCCGTCGTCGTCTCTTTCGACATTTTCACATTTGCGATTTTTTTTCTCAGAAACGGTTAGAGTGGGACGATTGAAACTTTTTGGGTTTAGAGAGGAATAGTGGGGGTACGTTGTGTAAAAATTTGGAATATACAGGGTGTGCTGGAAAAAAGTTATTAATTTTTAAAGTCGAGAAATATCGGGATCTCGTTGGCATTCAATACAGGCCACAAAAATTAGTTTTTTCGATTTAAACTTTTTCGACGCGTAGACGACCGTGGGCTACAGAACCCTATTGTTCGTGAGCGCGATCGAAAGTTTGGAAGTAATTTTTTTGATTTTTTCAAAGTCAAAATTTGGTCGAAAATGGTACCTCTTGGATCGCTAATAAGTCGAATTGGGTGCATCCAATCGACATGCGGTTTGGATAATCTGTTAGGCCATCTCAAAATCTACCTTTTTCCAATATATCGTTCTATACCTAACTGGAATGGAAATTGCCGAAAATGGTAAGAAACTGGAAACCACAGTGTAAGGCGTGATTTTTTTTCTCCGTTTTTATTCCGTTTATTTTTTTTCGTACGGAAAACGATTTTTGATTGAAACGTTGTATACTTTAGCGGATAGAGCCGTCAAATTGTATTTAAGAGATATTTTTTGGTTTTTTTATCTTTAATACGGAAAAAACGGCAGCTTATGAACTTTTTCCCGTAATTTCTGTTGGCGTTGCACTGGTTTGCTTAAATAATTCTGCAAGTGTCTATAATATATAACATTTTGAATTTTTTCTTGGTACACTATATCAACGGATAAAGAAGCTTTAATTTGTATTATAAGCGATCTTTGGGAAAACATATTTTGTGGCTCAAAAAAATTAATTTATGATTTTTTTATAGGTTCCTTCACCAGAGGTTTTACTATATCGACTGTAGCTTATTCAATTTTTAACAAAACCGTTTTATTTTTTTCTCAAAATATGCGCTGATTACTTCTCAATATTCCTGCATGTCCAAACTTATCAAAATATATTCGCAAATTTGAGCAAAGTTGCTTTTTTGGGTGCGGAAACAGGCACAATTTTCAAATTCTAACACCATTCGATTTAGAAAAAGTTGGCCATGGTTTTACCACGTGCGTCTTCCTGAACTTTAACTTTTATACCATCTGTCAAAAATAGGTGAAAAATGCGATTTCCAAATTGATTTTTTAGAGGAATAAGACCATTTAGACTACGTCTTTTGTGGGAAATACCTACCTTGAACCTTTATCTTTTTCGTTTGACCAAAAATAAGGGGGAAAATATCGCATTTATCCCGTACTTGTAATAATAAAAATGGCTTGCAGGAGGCATATTAACTTCAGTTTTTATAGTTTTTATAATATTTGGACAGTATTTAATGTATGAAACACCTGTCTTGGACCTTTTTCTTTGCGGTTGACCAAAAATAATTGAAAAAAGTGTATTATTTGTGTGTGTCTTCAATACTCAACGTTCTATGTAATATCGAATACGTCATTAATATCCTATTTACCACAAATCACTCTCTAAGCTTCGGTAGCGTAGTAGTAGAGGCTGTTGATTTTGGAGACGAAGGTCGAGGGTTCAAACCCCACTGTTTTTTTTCTTTTTTTTTAAGTTTTTTTTTTAATGTCGTTATTTAGGTACTGAAAATTTTTTAAATTTTGGATTCTTACAGCTATAATAATATATACGAAAAAGCTAAAAAAAAATTACACTTACCTGTCAAAATCTGACAGCTGTAGTATAGAACTTTGTTATTTAGGTACTGAATTTTTTTTGAATTTCGGATTCTTACAGCTATAATCCTAGATACAAGAAAAGCTTAAAAAAAATTGATATTTACCTGTCAAAATGACAGCTGTCGTATAGAACTTTGTTATTTAGGAACTGAGAAATTTTTTAATTTAGGATTCTTACAGCTATAACCCTCGTTACAAAAAATCTAAAAAAAAATTGACACTTACCTGTCAAAATTTGACAGCTATCGTATAAAACTGTGTCATTTAGGTACTGACAAATTTTTAAATTTAGGATTCTTACAGCTATAACCCTCGTTACAAAAAATCTAAAAAAAAAATTGACACTTACCTGTCAAAATTTGACAGCTATCGTATAGAACTTTGTTATTTAGGGACCTGATAATTTTATAATTTCGGACTCTTACAGCTATAACTCTCGCTACGAAAAAGCTAAAAAAAAATTGACACTTACCTGTCAAAATTTGACAGCTGTCGTATGGAACTTTGTTATTTAATCACTGAAAAATTTTTAAATTTCGGATTTGTACAGCTATAATCCTCTATATGAAAAAAGATTAAAAAAATTTACACCCGCCTGTCATAATTTGACAGCTGTCGTATAGAACTTTGTTATTTGGGTACTGAAAATTTTTTTAAATTTAGGATTATTACAGCTATAACCCTCGCTACAAAAAAGCTAAAAAATAATTGACAATTACCTTTCAAAATTTGACAGCTGTCGTATAAAACTTTGTTATTTAGGTACTGAAAAAGTTTTTAATTTAGGATTTTTACAGCTATAATCGTCGCTACGAAAAAGCTAAAAAAAAATGACACTTACCTGTCAAAGTAACAGCTGTCGTATTATTAAACGAACGAACTAGAACAGTGCCGTGCCCGAAGGGCTCGGCACAATAATATTTCTATATATCCCACATTGCGAGTTTAAAGAGCACCTATAAATATCAATATCATAATATTAAATATCATATATCTCCGTAACGAAAAGTCGTAGCGAATCGAGCGAGGCGGCATTGGAAATGGAACTTTGAGCACTATACGGCGCCGTCTCCGAAAACTACCTATCTATACGAGAAAACGGAAATTTTGCATCATTGTCTAGTTTTGGTCAGTTGTTATAATGACAAATTGGCGCAGGAAGGTGAGGCAAAAAAAGCAACAATGTATATAACTAATAAGTAGCATCTTTATGAGATCTTCACTTTAAGTTTTTAGAAATTTTTTGTAGGTCTTATAGTTTTTGAGATATGGAATTAAAAGTGGTTTTCATGTATTTGCCAATATCTCGAAACTGATAGAACTTAGATAGAAACTCTTTAAATAAAAAATTTGCCTTTTTCTATTGTCCAGATAAAACGTTATATTAACTTTTGTTCCAAAGGCCGTAATAAGGGACGTATTGAGGAAACTGTGAAAACCGACCAAAAAATCCGAGTTTTCTGGATTTTTTTTTTAAATTCATAGAATTGTTATTTATCATATTTTCTTCGCTACTTTCGGGTTTTACGTTATTTTTGATGGAAATGTACCGAAAAATTGACTTATTTGCGAATTTTAAATTTTGGCATTTTTTCCATGTATGCTCAGGAAAATGCTATGGAATCTATAAAAGACCATTTTCCTCGGAAACTAAAAGAGATACGGCAACAATGTATATAACTAATAAGTAGCATCCTTAAGAGATCTTTACTATAAGTTCTTAGAAATTTTTTGTACGTCTTATAGTTTTTGAGATATGGATTTAAAAGTGGTTTTCATGTATTTGCCAATATCTCGAAACTGATAGAACTTAGATAGAAACTCTTTAAATAAAAAATTTGCCTTTTTCTATTGTCCAGATAAAACGTTATATTAACTTTTGTTCCAAAGGCCGTAATAAGGGACGTATTGAGGAAACTTTGAAAACCGACAAAAAAATCCGAGTTTTCTGGATATTTTTTTAAAAATTCATAGAATTATTAATTATCATATTTTCTTCGCTATTTTTGGGTTCTACGTTATTTTTGATGGAAATGTACCGAAAAATTGACATATTTGCGAATTTTAAATTTTGGCATTTTTTCCATGTATATGCTCAGGAAAATGCTATGAAATCCATAAAAGACCATTTTCCTCGGAAACTGAAAGAGATACGGCAACAATGTATATAACTAATAAGTAGCATCCTTAAGAGATCTTTACTTTAAGTTCGGTTTTCATATATTAGCCAATATCTCGAAACTGATAAAGCTTAGATAGAACCTCTTCAAATAAAAAAGTTGCCTTTTTCTATGGTCCAGATAAAAGGTAATATTGATTTCTATTCTAAAAGCGATAATAAGGGACGTATTGGCTCGGCACAATAATATTTCTACAAATTTATTAGCTGATAATTGATAGCTTCCATGTAAGAATAATTTTTTGCTTATGTTTTAATCGATTGAATACTTACATATTTTTATAGAGCAAATATGGAAAGTATATCCCACATTGCACAAAGGTGTGCGAGTTTAAAGAGCACCTAAACGGCGCCGTCTCAGAAAACTACCTATCTATACGAGAAAACGGAAATTTTGCACCATTGTGTAGTTTTGGTCAGTTGTTATAATGACAATTTGGCGATATGTTTTCCCTTCACGTTCCGCAGGAAGGTGAGGCAAAAAAAGCAATAGTAAATAGAAAAAAAGAAAAGAAAAGTATTTTTTTATTGTAAATTTTTGTAAATCTTTTTAGTACTAATATTAGATGCACTCTCGGCTGACGATTAGCGATATGTACCCAGTCTAGTTACATATCGCGCTACAACGCGATATGTTATACGGCGCTTCGGTGAAAATAATGTGCGTATGTTGTCGGCGTCGTCGTCGTCGTCGTCGCCGTCAGTTTCGACATTTTCACATTTGCGATTTTTTTTCTCGGAAACGGTTAGAGTGGGACGATTGAAACTTTTTGGGTTTAGAGAGGAATAGTGGGGGTATGTTGTGTAAAAATTTCGAATATACAGGGTGTGCCGGAAAAAAGTTATTAATTTTTAAAGTCGAGAAATATCGGGATCTCGTTGGCATTCAATACAGGCCACAAAAATTAGTTTTTTCGATTTAATCTTTTTAGACGCGTAGAAGACCGTGGGCTACAGAACCCTATTGTTTGTGAGCGCGATCGAAAGTTTGGAAGTAATTTTTTTGAATTTTTCAAAGTCAAAATTTGGTCGAAAATGGTACCTCTTGGATCGCTAATAAGTCGAATTGGGTGCATCCGATGTACATTCGGTTTGGATAATCGGTTAGGCCATCTCAAAAACTACCTTTTTCCAATATATCGTTCTATACCTAACTGGAATGGAAATTGCCGAAAATGGTAAGAAACTGGAAACCACAGTGTAAGGCGTGATTTTTTTTCTCCGTTTTTATTCCGTTTATTTTTTTTCGTACGGAAAACGATTTTTGATTGAAACGTTGTATACTTTAGCGGATAGAGCCGTCAAATTGTATTTAAGAGATATTTTTTGGTTTTTTTATCTTTAATACGGAAAAAACGGCAGCTTATGAACTTTTTCCCGTAATTTCTGTTGGCGTTGCACTGGTTTGCTTAAATAATTCTGCAAGTGTCTATAATATATAACATTTTGAATTTTTTCTTGGTACACTATATCAACGGATAAAGAAGCTTTAATTTGTATTATAAGCGATCTTTGGGAAAACATATTTTGTGGCTCAAAAAAATTAATTTATGATTTTTTTATAGGTTCCTTCACCAGAGGTTTTACTATATCGACTGTAGCTTATTCAATTTTTAACAAAACCGTTTTATTTTTTTCTCAAAATATGCGCTGATTACTTCTCAATATTCCTGCATGTCCAAACTTATCAAAATATATTCGCAAATTTGAGCAAAGTTGCTTTTTTGGGTGCGGAAACAGGCACAATTTTCAAATTCTAACACCATTCGATTTAGAAAAAGTTGGCCATGGTTTTACCACGTGCGTCTTCCTGAACTTTAACTTTTATACCATCTGTCAAAAATAGGTGAAAAATGCGATTTCCAAATTGATTTTTTAGAGGAATAAGACCATTTAGACTACGTCTTTTGTGGGAAATACCTACCTTGAACCTTTATCTTTTTCGTTTGACCAAAAATAAGGGGGAAAATATCGCATTTATCCCGTACTTGTAATAATAAAAATGGCTTGCAGGAGGCATATTAACTTCAGTTTTTATAGTTTTTATAATATTTGGACAGTATTTAATGTATGAAACACCTGTCTTGGACCTTTTTCTTTGCGGTTGACCAAAAATAATTGAAAAAAGTGTATTATTTGTGTGTGTCTTCAATACTCAACGTTCTATGTAATATCGAATACGTCATTAATATCCTATTTACCACAAATCACTCTCTAAGCTTCGGTAGCGTAGTAGTAGAGGCTGTTGATTTTGGAGACGAAGGTCGAGGGTTCAAACCCCACTGTTTTTTTTCTTTTTTTTAAAGTTTTTTTTTTTAATGTCGTTATTTAGGTACTGAAAATTTTTTAAATTTTGGATTCTTACAGCTATAATAATCTATACGAAAAAGCTAAAAAAAAATTACACTTACCTGTCAAAATCTGACAGCTGTAGTATAGAACTTTGTTATTTAGGTACTGAATTTTTTTTAAATTTCGGATTCTTACAGCTATAATCCTAGATACAAGAAAAGCTTAAAAAAAAATTGATATTTACCTGTCAAAATGACAGCTGTCGTATAGAACTTTGTTATTTAGGAACTGAGAAATTTTTTAATTTAGGATTCTTACAGCTATAACCCTCGTTACAAAAAATCTAAAAAAAAATTGACACTTACCTGTCAAAATTTGACAGCTATCGTATAAAACTGTGTCATTTAGGTACTGACAAATTTTTAAATTTAGGATTCTTACAGCTATAACCCTCGTTACAAAAAATCTAAAAAAAAAATTGACACTTACCTGTCAAAATTTGACAGCTATCGTATAGAACTTTGTTATTTAGGGACCTGATAATTTTATAATTTCGGACTCTTACAGCTATAACTCTCCCTACGAAAAAGCTAAAAAAAAATTGACACTTACCTGTCAAAATTTGACAGCTGTCGTATGGAACTTTGTTATTTAATCACTGAAAAATTTTGAAATTTCGGATTTGTACAGCTATAATCCTCTATATGAAAAAAGATTAAAAAAATTTACACCCGCCTGTCATAATTTGACAGCTGTCGTATAGAACTTTGTTATTTGGGTACTGAAAATTTTTTTAAATTTAGGATAATTACAGCTATAACCCTCGCTACAAAAAAGCTAAAAAATAATTGACAATTACCTTTCAAAATTTGACAGCTGTCGTATAAAACTTTGTTATTTAGGTACTGAAAAAGTTTTTAATTTAGGATTTTTACAGCTATAATCGTCGCTACGAAAAAGCTAAAAAAAAATGACACTTACCTGTCAAAGTAACAGCTGTCGTATTATTAAACGAACGAACTAGAACAGTGCCGTGCCCGAAGGGCTCGGCACAATAATATTTCTATATATCCCACATTGCGAGTTTAAAGAGCACCTATAAATATCAATATCATAATATTAAATATCATATATCTCCGTAACGAAAAGTCGTAGCGAATCGAGCGAGGCGGCATTGGAAATGGAACTTTGAGCACTATACGGCGCCGTCTCCGAAAACTACCTATCTATACGAGAAAACGGAAATTTTGCATCATTGTCTAGTTTTGGTCAGTTGTTATAATGACAAATTGGCGCAGGAAGGTGAGGCAAAAAAAGCAACAATGTATATAACTAATAAGTAGCATCTTTATGAGATCTTCACTTTAAGTTTTTAGAAATTTTTTGTAGGTCTTATAGTTTTTGAGATATGGAATTAGAAGTGGTTTTCATGTATTTGCCAATATCTCGAAACTGATAGAACTTAGATAGAAACTCTTTAAATAAAAAATTTGCCTTTTTCTATTGTCCAGATAAAACGTTATATTAACTTTTGTTCCAAAGGCCGTAATAAGGGACGTATTGAGGAAACTGTGAAAACCGACCAAAAAATCCGAGTTTTCTGGATTTTTTTTTTAAATTCATAGAATTGTTATTTATCATATTTTTTTCGCTACTTTCGGGTTTTACGTTATTTCTGATGGAAATGTACCGAAAAATTGACTTATTTGCGAATTTTAAATTTTGGCATTTTTTCCATGTATGCTCAGGAAAATGCTATGGAATTCATAAAAGACCATTTTCCTCGGAAACTAAAAGAGATACGGCAACAATGTATATAACTAATAAGTAGCATCCTTAAGAGATCTTTACTATAAGTTCTTAGAAATTTTTTGTACGTCTTATAGTTTTTGAGATATGGATTTAAAAGTGGTTTTCATGTATTTGCCAATATCTCGAAACTGATAGAACTTAGATAGAAACTCTTTAAATAAAAAATTTGCCTTTTTCTATTGTCCAGATAAAACGTTATATTAACTTTTGTTCCAAAGGCCGTAATAAGGGACGTATTGAGGAAACTGTGAAAACCGACCAAAAAATCCGAGTTTTCTGGATTTTTTTTTTAAATTCATAGAATTGTTATTTATCATATTTTCTTCGCTACTTTCGGGTTTTACGTTATTTTTGATGGAAATGTACCAAAAAATTGACTTATTTGCGAATTTTAAATTTTGGCATTTTTTCCATGTATGCTCAGGAAAATGCTATGGAATCCATAAAAGACCATTTTCCTCGGAAACTAAAAGAGATACGGCAACAATGTATATAACTAATAAGTAGCATCCTTAAGAGATCTTTACTATAAGTTCTTAGAAATTTTTTGTACGTCTTATAGTTTTTGAGATATGGATTTAAAAGTGGTTTTCATGTATTTGCCAATATCTCGAAACTGATAGAACTTAGATAGAAACTCTTTAAATAAAAAATTTGCCTTTTTCTATTGTCCAGATAAAACGTTATATTAACTTTTGTTCCAAAGGCCGTAATAAGGGACGTATTGAGGAAACTTTGAAAACCGACAAAAAAATCCGAGTTTTCTGGATATTTTTGTAAAAATTCATAGAATTGTTAATTATCATATTTTCTTCGCTATTTTCGGGTTTTACGTTATTTTTGATGGAAATGTACCGAAAAATTGACTTATTTGCGAATTTTAAATTTTGGCATTTTTTCCATGTATATGCTCAGGAAAATGCTATGAAATCCATAAAAGACCATTTTCCTCGGAAACTGAAAGAGATACGGCAACAATGTATATAACTAATAAGTAGCATCCTTAAGAGATCTTTACTTTAAGTTCGGTTTTCATATATTAGCCAATATCTCGAAACTGATAAAGCTTAGATAGAACCTCTTCAAATAAAAAAGTTGCCTTTTTCTATGGTCCAGATAAAAGGTTATATTGATTTCTATTCTAAAAGCGATAATAAGGGACGTATTGGCTCGGCACAATAATATTTCTACAAATTTATTAGCTGATAATTGATAGCTTCCATGTAAGAATAATTTTTTGCTTATGTTTTAATCGATTGAATACTTACATATTTTTATAGAGCAAATATGGAAAGTATATCCCACATTGCACAAAGGTGTGCGAGTTTAAAGAGCACCTAAACGGCGCCGTCTCAGAAAACTACCTATCTATACGAGAAAACGGAAATTTTGCACCATTGTGTAGTTTTGGTCAGTTGTTATAATGACAATTTGGCGATATGTTTTCCCTTCACGTTCCGCAGGAAGGTGAGGCAAAAAAAGCAATAGTAAATAGAAAAAAAGAAAAGAAAAGTATTTTTTTATTGTAAATTTTTGTAAATCTTTTTAGTACTAATATTAGATGCACTCTCGGCTGACGATTAGCGATATGTACCCAGTCTAGTATTATATACGGCGGCTACATTTTAAATAAATTGTCGTCGTCAGTTTCGACATTTTCACATTTGCGATTTCTTTTCTCGGAAACGGTAAAAGTGGGACGATTGAAACTTTTTCAGTTTAGAGAGGAATAGGGGAGGTACGTTGTGTGAAAATTTCGAATATACAGGGTGTGCCGAAAAAAAGTTATTAATTTTTAAAGTCGATAATTATCGGATTCTCGTTGGGATTCGATACAGTTCGTAAAAATGAGTTTTTTTGATTTAAACTTTTTCGACGCGTAGACGACTGTGAGCTACAGAACCCTATTGTTTGTGAGCGCGATCGAAAGTTTGGAAGTAATTTTTTTGATTTTTCTAAAGTTGAAAATTGATCAAAAATGGTACCTCTTGGATCGCTAATAAGTCGAATTGGGTGCATCCGATCAACATTCGGTTTTGATAATCGTTTAGGCTATCTCAAAAACTACCTTTTTCCAATATATCGTTCTATACCTAACTGGAATGCAAATGATCAAAAATTGTAAGAAACTGGAAAGCGTGATTTTTTCGCAGTTTTTATTTTTTTTGTACGGAAAACGACTTTTGATCGAAACGTTGTATACTTTAGCGGATAGAGCTCTTCAAATTGTATTTTAAAGATATTTTTCGTTTCTTTATCTTTAATACGGAAAAAACGACAGCCTATGAATTTTTTCCAGTAATTTCTGTTGGCGTCGCACTGGTTTGTTAAATACTTCTGCAAGTGTCTATAAATATAACTTTTTGAATTTTTTCTTGATCCACCATATCAACCGATAAACAAGCTTAAGTTTGCATAGTAAACGCGCTCTGAAAAAACATCATTTGTGGCTCAAAAAAATTAATTTATAATTTATTTTTTTTTTTATCAAGAGATATTTTTATCCGACGTTTTACTATATCGACTAGCTTATTCAATTTTTAACAAAACCGTTTTATTTTTTCCCAAAAGACGCGCTGATTTATTCTCAACACCTCTACATATCCAAACTTATTAAAATATATTCGTAAGTTTAAGAAAAATCGAGTTTTTGAGTGCGGAAACAAGCAAAATTTGCAAATTCTAATACCATTCAATTTTGACTAGAGTGCTTTGACTGCTTTGGTTAATGTAAGTAAATTAATTCTAAAAAACCGGCTGTCAAAAATGGCGAAAAATTGGTGTTTTGAGCTTGACTTGCTAGACTAATAAGAAGATTTCCAGATTTTAAATCGGATGGAATATCTACCTTGAACCTTCTTCTAATTTTATTGACCAAAATATTTGCCAAAATGTTTCAGAAATAGTTGTAATCTCGATTTTAAAGATGACGTTCCGACATTGAAAATGCATCGCCACGTGGTGGGAGGCTGTTCGATATTTCGATATTCGCGAATTTTTTTCTCGGAAACGGTTAGAGCAAAACGATAAAAAAATTCTGGACGTAGAGAGGAATAGTAGGGGCACGTTCTGGGAACAATTTCCAATATACAGGGTGTACCGGAAAAAAGTTATTTAAGTCAAAGTTGAAAAATATGTTTTTTTTTCGTTGTAGCGCGATACAGGTGGCAAAAATCATTTTAATCGATTTAAACTTTTTTGGCATGTAGACGATGTTGGGCTACAAAACACTGTTGTTTGCGAACGCGATCGAAAGTTGGAAAGTCAATTTTTTGATTTTTTTAAAAATCAATGTAGAGTCATGTTGGATCGTTAATAAATCGAATTGGGTGCGTCTAACACACTTTTGGTTTGGAGATTAGCTTAGGTCATCTTAAATACTACTTTTTTTCAAATATATTTTTCTATACCTACCGGTAATAAAAAGGGTGCAAATTATAAAAAAGTAAGAATTACTATTTAAGAAACGATTCTTTTACGGTTATCATTGTTTTTCGTATGAAAAACAACTTTTGATCGAAATGTTATATATTTAGTATTTGTAGAATTATACCGTTTTAATCCTAAATTGAAAATTAACTGTCAAAATAACAGCTGTCGTATAGAACTTTGTTATTTAGGAACTGAAAAAATTTTCAATTTAGGATTCTTACAGCTGTAATCCTCGTTACGAAAAAGCTAAAAAAAAAATTGACACTTAACTGTCAAAATCTTACAGCTGTCGTATAAAACTTTGTTATTTATTGACTGAAAATTTTTTCAACTTAGGATTCTTACAGCTATAGCCCTCGCTATGAAAAAGGTTAAAAAAAAATTGACGCTTACCTGTCAAAATTTGACAGCTGTTGTGTAGAACTTTGTTACCTCTGAAATTTTTTTAAATTTTGGACTCTTACAGCTATACTCTCAGATACAAAAAAAGCTTTAAAAAACTTGACTTTTACCTGTCAAAATGGTAGCTGTCGTATAAAACTTTCTTATTTACCAAAATAATCACAAATATGATTGAATTTCAGATTCTTACAGCGTCAATCATCAGTACGAAAAAAACGAACTTGAGCAGTAAAAAATTACACATACTTATATTTTTATTGCGACCTGAGTTGTGAAGAAATTACACATATTTTATTGAACACGAATCGAAGTGCTTAACAGTTAGGGCTTGCTAACAAATGGTTTTGTCAAAAGTATAAAATTAAATGAACGAACTCGAGCAGTGCCGTGCCCGAAGGGCTCGGCACAATAATATTTCCACAAATTTATTAGCTGATAATGTGATAATGAAATATGAAAAGTATATCCCACATTGCACAAAGGTGTGCGAGTTTAAAAGCACCTATAAATGTCCATATCAATATCATAATATTAAATAACATATATTTCAGTAATAAAAAGTCGTAGCGAATCGAGCGAGACGGCAATGGAAATAGGACGTCGAGCAATATACGATGCCGTCTTCAAAAACTACCTATCTATACGAGAAACCGGAAATTTTGCATCCGTTTTTTTATTTTTTATTTTTTGTTAGTTGTTATAATGACAATTTGGCGATATGTTTCCCCTTCACGTTCCGCAGGAAGGTGAGGTAAAAAAAGCAATAGTAAATAGAGAAAAGGAAAAGAAAATAATTTTTTTAGTACTAATATTAGATGCACTCTCGGCTGACGATTAGCGATATGTACCCAGTCTAGTATTATATACGTCTCTTCCGCGCGGAATCTCGAAAACCCCGATCTGCTCTTCAACAATTTCGTCTATGTAAGATATTTTCACATTTGCGATTTTTTTTCTCGGAAACGGTTAGAGTGGGACGCTTGAAACTTTTTGGGTTTAGAGAGGAATAGTGGGGGTACGTTGTGTAAAAATTTCGAATATACAGGCTGTGCCGGAAAAAAATTATTAATTTTTAAAATCGAGAAATATCGGGATCTCGTTGGCATTCGATACAGGCCACAAAAATTAGTTTTTTCTATTTAAACTTTTTCGACGCGTAGACGACCGTCGGCTACAGAAGCCTATTGTTTGTGAGCGCGATCGAAAGTTTGGAAATAATTTTTTTTATTTTTTAAATGTCAAAATTTGGTCCAAAATGGTACCTCTTGGATCGCTAATAAGTCGAATTGGGTGCATCCGATCGACATTCGGTATGGATAATCGGTTAGGCCATCTCAAAAACTACCTTTTTCCAATATATTGTTCTATACCTAACTGGAATGGAAATTATCAAAAATTGTAAGAAACTGGAAACCACAGAGTAAGGCGTGATTTTTTCGCCGTTTTTATTTTTCTTCCGTTCGTTTCCTACGGAAAACCTTTTTTAATCGAAACGTTGTATACTTTAGCGGATAGAGCCGTCAAATTGTATTTAAGAGATATTTTTTCGTTTCTTTATCTTTCATACGGAAAAAACGGCAGCTTATGAACTTTTTCCCGTAATTTCTGTTGGCGTTGCACTGGCTTGCTTAAATAATTCTGCAAGTGTCTATAATATATAACATTTAGAATTTTTTCTTGATCCACCATATCGACGGATAAACAAGCTTTAGTTTGCATAGTAAGCGCACCCTGGAAAATCATATTTTGTGACTCAAAAAAATTAATTTATAATGTTTTTATAGGTTTCTTCACCAGACGTTTTACTATATCGACTGTAACTAATTTAATTTTTAACAAAAACGTTTTATTTTTCTCTAAAAACACGCGTTGATTTCTTCTTAATAACTCTATATATCCAAACTTATCAAAATATATTCGCAAATTTGAGAAAAGTCGCTTTTTTGGGTGCGGAAACAGGCACAATTTACAAATTCTAACACCATTCTCTTTAAACGAGAGTGCCTTGATATTGATGTAAATTATAATTCTAAAAATCCGGCTGTCAAAAATGGCAAAAAATGGGTGTTTTGAGCTTGACTTGCTAGTCTTATAAGAACATTTCCTGATTTTAAATTGGATGGAATATCTACCTTGAACCTTCTTCTAATTTTATTGACCAAAATATTTGCCCAAAATGCTTTAGAAATAGTTATAATCTCGATTTCAAAGATGGCGTTCCGACATTGATAATCCGTCGCCACGTGGTAGGAGGTTGTTCGACATTTCGATATTCGCGAATTTTTTCTTCGGAAACGGTTAGAGCAAAACGATTCAAACTTTCTGGACGTAGAGAGGAATAGTCGGGGCACGTTCTGGGAACAATTTCCAATATACAGGGTGTACCGGAAAAAAGTTATTAAAGTCAAAGTTGAAAAATATGTTTTTTTTTTCGTTATAGCGCGATACAGGTGGCAAAAATCATTTTAATCGATTTAAACTTTTTTGGCATGTAAATGACGTTCGGCTACAAAACACTATTGTTTTCGAACGCGATCGAAAGTTGGGAAGTCAATTTTTTGATTTTTTTAAAATCAATGTAGGGTCATGTTGGATCGTTAATAAATCGAATTGGGTGCATCTGACACACTTTTGGTTTGGAGATTCGTTTAGGTCATCTCAAATACTACTTTTTTCAAATATATTGTTCTATACCTACCGGTAATATAAAGGGTGCAAATTATAAAAAAGTAAGAATTACTATTTAAGGCACGATTCTTTTACGGTTTTCATTGTTTTTCGTACGAAAAACAACTTTTCATCGAAATGTTATATAAGTATAGCATTTGTAGAATTATACCGTTTTAATCCGAAATTAAAAATTACCTATCAAAATGACAGCTGTCGTATAGAACTTTGTTATTTAGGAACTGAAAAATTTTTCAATTTAGGATTCTTACAGCTATAACTCTCGCTACGAAATTGAAACTTATCTGTCAAAATCTGACAGCTATCGTAAAAAACTTTGTTATTTAGGTACTGAAAAAGTTTTTAATTTAGGATTTTTACAGCTATAACCCCTCGCTACGAAAAAGCTAAAAAAGAATTGACTCTTACCTGTCAAAATTTGACAGCTATCGTATAAAACATTCTTATTTAGGTACCTGAAAATTTTTTAATTTCGAATTCTTACAGCTATAACCCTCGCTACGAAAAAGCTAAAAAAAAATACACTTACCTGTCAAAGTGACAGCTCTCGTATAATTAAACGAACGAACTAGAACAGTGCCGTGCCCGAAGGGCTCGGCACAATAATATTTCTACAAATTTATTAGCTGATAATTGATAGCTTCCATGTAAGAATAATTTTTTGCTTATGTTTTAATCGATTGAATACTTACATATTTTTATAGAGCAAATATGGAAAGTATATCCCACATTGCACAAAGGTGTGCGAGTTTAAAGAGCACCTATACGGCGCCGTCTCAGAAAACTACCTATCTATACGAGAAAACGGAAATTTTGCACCATTGTGTAGTTTTGGTCAGTTGTTATAATGACAATTTGGCGATATGTTTTCCCTTCACGTTCCGCAGGAAGGTGAGGCAAAAAAAGCAATAGTAAATAGAAAAAAAGAAAAGAAAAGTATTTTTTTATTGTAAATTTTTGTAAATTTTTTTTAGTACTAATATTAGATGTACTCTCGGCTGACGATTAGCGATATGTACCCAGTCTAGTATTATATACGGCGGCTACATTTAAAATAAGTTGTCGTTGTCAGTTTCGACATTTTCACATTTGCGATTTCTTTTCTCGGAAACGATAAGAGTGGGACGATTGAAACTTTTTCAGTTTAGAGAGGAATAGTGGAGGTACGTTGTGTAAAAATTTCGAATATACAGGGTGTGCCAGAAAAAAGTTATTAATTTTTAAAGTCGATAATTATCGGATTCTCGTTGGGATTCGATACAGTTCGTAAAAATGAGTTTTTTTGATTTAAACTTTTTCGACGCGTAGACGACCGTGGGCTACAGAACCCTATTGTTTGTGAGCGCGATCGAAAGTTTGGAAGTAATTTTTTTGATTTTTTTAAAGTTGAAAATTGATCAAAAATGGTACCTCTTGGATCGCTAATAAGTCGAATTGGGTGCATCCGATCAACATTCGGTTTTGATAATCGTTTAGGCCATCTCAAAAACTACCTTTTTCCAATATATCGTTCTATACCTAACTGGAATGGAAATGATCAAAAATTGTAAGAAACTGGAAGGCGTGATTTTTCGCAGTTTTTATTTTTTTTCGTACGGAAAACGACTTTTGATCGAAACGTTGTATACTTTAGCGGATAGAGCTCTTCAAATTGTATTTTAGAGATAATTTTCGTTTCTTTATCTTTAATACGGAAAAAACGACAGCCTATGAATTTTTTCCAGTAATTTCTGTTGGCGTCGCACTGGTTTGTTAAATACTTCTGCAAGTGTCTATAAATATAACTTTTTGAATTTTTTCTTGGTCCACCATATCAACCGATAAACAAGCTTAAGTTTGCATAGTAAACGCGCTCTGAAAAAACATCATTTGTGGCTCAAAAAAATTAATTTATGATTTATCAAGAGATATTTTTATCCGACGTTTTACTATATCGACTAGCTTATTCAATTTTTAACAAAACCGTTTTATTTTTTCCCAAAAGACGCGCTGATTTAGTCTCAACACCTCTACATATCCAAACTTATAAAAATATATTCGTAAGTTTAAGAAAAATCGAGTTTTTGAGTGCGGAAACAAGCAAAATTTGCAAATTCTAATACCATTTAATTTTGACTAGAGTGCTTTAACTGCTTTGGTTAATGTAAGTAAATTAATTCTAAAAAACCGGCTGTCAAAAATGGCGAAAAATTGGTGTTTTGAGCTTGACTTGCTAGACTAATAAGAACATTTCCAAATTTTAAATCGGATGGAATATCTACCTTGAACCTTCTTCTAATTTTATTGACCAAAATATTTGCCCAAAATGTTTCAGAAATAGTTGTAATCTCGATTTTAAAGATGACGTTCCGACATTGAAAATGCATCGCCACGTGGTGGGAGGCTGTTCGATATTTCGATATTCGCGAATTTTTTTCTCGGAAACGGTTAGAGCAAAACGATAAAAAATTTCTGGACGTAGAGAGGAATAGTAGGGGCACGTTCTGGGAACAATTTCCAATATACAGGGTGACCGGAAAAAAGTTATTTAAGTCAAAGTTGAAAAATATGTTTTTTTTTCGTTGTAGCGCGATACAGATGGCAAAAATCATTTTAATCGATTTAAACTTTTTTGGCATGTAGACGACGTTGGGCTACAAAACACTGTTGTTTGCGAACGCGAACGCGATCGAAAGTTGGGAAGTCAATTTTTTGATTTTTTTAAAATCAATGTAGGGTCATGTTGGATCGTTAATAAATCGAATTGGGTGCGTCTAACACACTTTTGGTTTAGAGATTAGTTTAGGTCATCTCAAATACTACTTTTTTCAATTATATTGTTCTATACCTACCGGTAATATAAAGGGTGCAAATTATAAAAAAGTAAGAATTACTATCTTACGTTTTAATCCTAAATTGAAAATTAACTGTCAAAATGACAGCTGTCGTATAGAACTATGTTATTTAGGAACTGAAAAATTTTTCAATCTTTTATTTTTTATCATGAATTGAAATGTTTCAAAATTAGAGGTTGCTAACAAATGGTTTTGTCAAAAGTATAAAATGAAACGAACGAACTCCAACAGTGCCGTGCCCAAAGGGCTCGGCACAATAAAATTTTCACCAATTTATCAGCTATCTATGTAAGAATAGTTAATATCATATATTTTAGTAACGAAAAGTCGTAGCGAATCGAGCGAGACGGCATTGGAAATAGGACGTCGACCACTATACGATGCCGTCTCCAAAAACGACCTATCTATACGAGAAACCGGAAATTTTGCACCCGTTTTTTTATTTTTTAGTTTTTGTCAGTTGTTATAATGACAATTTGGCGATATGTTTCTCCTTCACGTTCCGCAGGAAGGTGAGGTATAAAAAGCAATAGTAAATTAAAAAAAAGTACAAGAAAATTATTTTTTTAGTACTAATATTAGATGCACTCTCGGCTGACGATTAGCGATATGTACCCAGTCTAGTATTATATACGGCGGCTACATTTAAAATAAGTTGTCGTCGTCAGTTTCGACATTTTCACATTTGCGATTTCTTTTCTCGAAAACGGTAAGAGTGGGACGATTGAAACTTTTTCAGTTTAAAGAGGAATAGTGGGGGTACAATGTGTAATAATTTTGAATATACAGGGTGTACGGGAAAAAAGTTATTAATTTTTAAAGTCGATAATTATCGGATTCTCGTTGGGATTCGATACAGTTCGTAAAAATGAGTTTTTTTGATTTAAACTTTTTCGACGCGTAGACGACCGTGGGCTACAGAACCCTATTGTTTGTGAGCGCGATCGAAAGTTTGAAAGTAATTTTTTGGATTTTTTTAAAGTTGAAAATTGATCAAAAATGGTACCTCTTGGATCGCTAATAAGTCGAATTGGGTGCATCCGATCAACATTCGGTTTTGATAATCGTTTAGGCCATCTCAAAAACTACCTTTTTCCAATATATCGTTCTATACCTAACTGGAATGGAAATGATCAAAAATTGTAAGAAACTGGAAGGCGTGATTTTTCGCAGTTTTTATTTTTTTTCGTACGGAAAACGACTTTTGATCGAAACGTTGTATACTTTAGCGGATAGAGCTCTTCAAATTGTATTTTAGAGATATTTTTCGTTTCTTTATCTTTATTACGGAAAAAACGACAGCCTATGAATTTTTTCCAGTAATTTCTGTTGGCGTCGCACTGGTTTGTTAAATACTTCTGCAGTGTCTATAAATATAACTTTTTAAATTTTTTCTTGATCCACCATATCAACCGATAAACAAGCTTAAGTTTGCATAGTAAACGCGCTCTGAAAAAACATCATTTGTGGCTCAAAAAAATTAATTTATGATTTATCAAGAGATATTTTTATCCGACGTTTTACTATATCGACTAGCTTATTCAATTTTTAACAAAACCGTTTTATTTTTTCCCAAAAGACGCGCTGATTTAGTCTCAACACCTCTACATATTCAAACTTATAAAAATATATTCGTAAGTTTAAGAAAAATCGAGTTTTTGAGTGCGGAAACAAGCAAAATTTGCAAATTCTAATATTCAATTTTGACTAGAGTGCTTTGACTGCTTTGGTTAATGTAAGTAAATTAATTCTAAAAACCGGCTGTCAAAAATGGCGAAAAATTGGTGTTTTGAGCTTGACTTGCTAGACTAATAAGAAGATTTCCAGATTTTAAATCGGATGGAATATCTACCTTGAACCTTCTTCTAATTTTATTGACCAAAATATTTGCCCAAAATGTTTCAGAAATAGTTGTAATCTCGATTTTAAAGATGACGTTCCGACATTGAAAATGCATCGCCACGTGGTGGGAGGCTGTTCGATATTACGATATTCGCGAATTTTTTTCTCGGAAACGGTTAGAGCAAAACGATAAAAAATTTCTGGACGTAGAGAGGAATAGTAGGGACACGTTCTGGGAACAATTTCCAATATACAGGGTGTACCAGAAAAAAGTTATTTAAGTCAAAGTTGAAAAATATGTTTTTTTTTCGTTGTAGCGCGATACAGGTGGCAAAAATCATTTTAATCGATTTAAACTTTTTTGGCATGTAGACGACGTTGGGCTTCAAAACACTGTTATTTGCGAACGCGATCGAAAGTTGGGAAGTCAATTTTTTGATTTTTTTAAAATCAATGTAGGGTCATACTGGATTGTTAATAAATCAAATTGGGTGCGTCTAACACACTTTTGGTTTAGAGATTAGTTTAGGTCATCTCAAATACTACTTTTTTCAATTATATTGTTCTATACCTACTGGTAATATAAAGGGTGCAAATTATAAAAAAGTAAGAATTACTATCTTTTAATCCTAAATTGAAAATTAACTGTCAAAATGACAGCTGTCGTATAGAACTTTGTTATTTAGGAACTGAAAAATTTTTCAATCTTGGAATCTTACAGCGACAATCCTTGGTACGAAAAAAATCAACTAGGTTTGTGAAGAAACTAAATTTATTTTTTATCATGAATTGAAATGTTTCAAAATTAGAGGTTGCTAACAAATGGTTTTGTCAAAAGTATAAAATGAAACGAACGAACTCCAATAGTGCCGTGCCCAAAGGGCTCGGCACAATAAAATTTTCACCAATTTATCAGCTATCTATGTAAGAATAGTTAATATCATATATTTTAGTAACGAAAAGTCGTAGCGAATCGAGCGAGACGGCATTGGAAATAGGACGTCGACCACTATACGATGCCGTCTCCAAAAACGACCTATCTATACGAGAAACCGGAAATTTTGCTCCCGTTTTTTATTTTTTAGTTTTTGTCAGTTGTTATAATGACAATTTGGCGATATGTTTCTCCTTCACGTTCCGCAGGAAGGTGAGGTATAAAAAGCAATAGTATTATATAAATAATTTTGTCAGTTGTTATAATGTCAATTTGGCGATATGTTTCCCCTTCACGTTCCGCAGGAAGGTGAGGCAAAAAAAGCAATAGAAAACATAGAAAAAAGAAGCTAAGAAAATTTTTTTTTAAATACAAATTTTTAGTACTAATATATAATAGATGCACTCTCGGCTAACGATTAGCGATATGTACCCAGTCTAGTATTATATACGTCTCTTCCGCGCGGAATCTCGAAAACCCCGATCAGCTCTTGAACAATTTCGTCTATGTAAGACATTTTCACAGTTGCGATTTTTTTTTCTCGGAAACGGTTAGAGTGGGACGATTGAAACTTTTAGGGTTTAGATAGGAATAGTGGGGGTACATTGTGTAAAAATTTCGAATATACAGGGTGTGCCGAAAAAAAGTTATTAATTTTTAAAGTGGAGAAATATCGGGATCTCGTTGGCATTCGACACAGGTCGTAAAAATGAGTTTTTTTGATTTAAACTTTTTCGGCGCATAGACGACCGTCGGCTACAGAAGCCTATTGTTTGCCAAGGCGATCGGAAGTTGGGAAGTCAATTTTCTGATTTTTTTTAAATCAATGTAGGGGCATGTTGGATCGATAATAAATCGAATTGCGTGCGTCCCACATATTTTTGGTTTGGAGATTCGCTTAGGTCATCTCAAATACTACTTTTTTCAAATATATTGTTCTAATTGACACTTACCTGTCAAAATTTGACAGCTATGGTATAAAACTTTGTTATTTAGGAACTGAAAAAATTTTCAATTTAGGATTCTTACAGTAGTAACTCTCGCTACGAAAAAGCTAAAAAAAAATTGAAACTTACCTGTCAAAATCTGACAGCTGTCGTATAAAACTTTGTTATTTAGATACTGAAATTTTTTTAAATTTCGGATTCTTACATCTATAATGCAAGATACAAGAAAAGCTTTAAAAAAAAATTACAGTTACCTGTCAAAATGACAGCTGTCGTATAAAACTTTTAAAGAGCACCTATATGGCGCCGTCTCAGAAAACTACCTATCTATACGAGAAAACGGAAATTTTGCATCATTATGTAGTTTTGGTCAGTTGTTATAATGACAATTTGGCGATATGTTTCCCCTTCACGTTCCGCAGGAAGGTGAGGCAAAAAAAGCAATAGAAAACATAGAAAAAAGAAACTAAGAAAAATACTTTTTAAATACAAATTTTTAGTACTAATAATAGATGCACTCTCGGCTGACGATTAGCGATATGTACCCAGTACGATTTTATGAATTTTTAAAAAAATACCAAAAATCTAATATTTCTGCCAGTTTTTACATTTTCCTCAATACGTCCCTTACTATCGCTTTTAGAATAGAAATTAATATAACTTTTTATATGGAGAATAGAAAAAGGCTACTTTTTTATTTAAAAAGTTTTTATCTAAGTTTTATCAGTTCCGAGATATTGCCAAATATATGAAAACCACTTTTAATTCCATATCTCAAAAACTATAAGACCTACAAAAAATTACTAAGAACTTAAAGTGAAGATCTCATAAGGATGCTACTTAATAGTTATATACATTGTTGCCATATCTCTTATACTTTCCGAGGAAAATGTTACCTTATTGATTTCATCAAATTTTCATGACTATACATGAAAAAATTTCAAAAATTTAAAATTCGAAAATATGACAACTTTTCTATAAATCTTCATCGAAAATAACGTAAAACTCACAAATAGCAAAAAAAATATACAAAATAACGTTTTTATGAATTTTTTAAAGAAAATCAAAAATTATACGTAATTGATAAGACCATCCTTGGTTGTAAAAAAACTATGCCTAATCTTTGGTTGTGAAAAAACTGTGCCTAAACTTTGGTTGTGAAAAAACTATGCCTAATCTTTGTTTGTCATAAGACTATGCCATAATCTTTGTTTGTCAGAAGACTATGCCTTTAACTTTGTTTGTCATAAGACTATGCCGTAATCTTTGTTTGTCATAAGACTATGCCTTAAAATTTGTTTGTCATAAAAATATACATAATCTTTGGTTGTTATAAAAACTATGCCATAATATTTGTTTGTCATAAGACTATGCACTAATGTTTGTTTGTCATTAGACTATGCCAAAATCTTTGAATGTCATAAGACTATGCCATAATCTTTGTTTGTCATAAGACTATGCCTTAAACTTTTTTTTGTCATAAGACTATGCCATAATCTTTGTTTGTCATAAGACCATGCCTTAAAATTTGTTTGTCATAAAAATATACATAATCTTTGGTTGTTATAAAACTATGCCATAATATTAACTAGCTAAGAGCTAACTAAAAGAAATTTCTTGACTAAATTGCAAATAAAACAACCATTGACAAGTTGACAGTGTTGACACTAATGTTTTTTTGTCATAAGACTATGCCAAAATCTTTGTTTGTCATAAGACTATGCCTTAAACTTTGTTTGTCATAAGACTATGCCTTAAAATTTGTTTGTCATAAAAATATACATAATCTTTGGTTGTTATAAAACTATGCCATAATATTTGTTTGTCATAAGACTATGCCAAAATCTTTGAATGTCATAAGACTATGCTATAATCTTTGTTTGTCAGAAGACTATGCCTTAAACTTTGTTTGTCATAAGACTATGCCGTAATCTTTGTTTGTCATAAGAATATGCCTTAAAATTTGTTTGTCATAAAAATATACATAATCTTTGGTTGTTATAAAACTATGCCATAATATTTGTTTGTCATAAGACTATGCACTAATATTTGTTTGTCATAAGACTATGCCAAAATCTTTGTTTGTCATAAGACTATGCCTTAAACTTTGTTTGTCATAAGACTATGCCATAATCTTTGTTTGTCATAAGACTATGCCATAATATTTGTTTGTCATAAGACTATGCCGTAATCTTTGTTTGTCATAAGACTATGCCTTAAAATTTGTTTGTCATAAAAAATATGCCATAATCTTTGTTTGTCATAAGACTATGCCATAATCTTCACCGATCTTTGGTTGTGAAAAAACTATGCATAATCTTTGATTGTTAAAAAACTATGCATAATCTCTGTAGTAATAATGATAATATTGTGTGAAATAACTAAGTACGTCGTAAAACATATAACGTAACATGAAAATGTACTTTATACCGCCGTTAGGCGGTATGACCCCACAAATAAAACTATACATATAGGTGGACAAAGAGATTGCAATATGGCCGACAGACGAGCGAGGCGGCATTGGAAACGGGACGTTGAGCACTATACGGCACCGCCTCCGAAAACTACCTATTTATACGAGAAAATGGAAATTTTGCACCATTGTCTAGTTTTGGTCAGTTGTTATAATGACAATTTGGCGATATGTTTCCCCTTCACGTTCCGCAGGAAGGTGAGGCAAAAAAAGCAATAGTAAATAGAAAAAAAGAAAAGAAAAGTATTTTTTTATTGTAAATTTTTTTTTTAGTACTAATATTAGATGCACTCTCGGCTGACGATTAGCGATATGTACCCAGTCTAGTATTATATACGGCGGCTACATTTAAAATAAGTTGTTCGTTGTCAGTTCCGACATTTTCACATTTGCGATTTCTTTTCTCGGAAATGGTAAGAGAGGGACGATTGAAACTTTTTGAGTTTAGAGAGGAATAGTGGAGGTACGTTGTGTGAAAATTTCGAATATACAGGGTGTGCCGAAAAAGAGTTATTAATTTTTAAAGTCGATAATTATCGAATTCTCGTTGGGATTCGATACAGTTCGTAAAAATGAGTTTTTTTGATTTAAACTTTTTTGACGCGTAGACGACCGTGGGCTACAAAACCCTATTGTTTGTGAGCGCGAGCGAAAGTTTGGAAGTAATTTTTTTGATTTTTTTAAAGTTGAAAATTGGTCAAAAATGGTACCTCTTGGATCGCTAATAAGTCGAATTGGGTGCATCCGATCATCATTCGGTTTTGATAATCGTTTAGGCCATCTCAAAAACTAACTTTTTGCAATATATCGTTCTATACCTAACTGGAATGGAAATGATCAAAAATTGTAAGAAACTGGAAACCACAAAGTAAGGCGTGATTTTTTCGCAGTTTTTATTATTTTCGCAGTTTTTATTTTCTTTTTCGTACGGAAAACGACTTTTGATCGAAACGTTGTATACTTTAGCGGATAGAGCTCTTCAAATTGTATTTTAGAGATATTTTTCGTTTCTTTATCTTTAATACGGAAAAAACGGCAAGCTTCTGAAGATTCACATCGGAATTGGGGTGTTGCATCGCACTGGTTCGCTTAAACACGTTTGCAAGTAGCTATATATAACTTTTCGAGTTTTTTCTTGGTACACTATATCAACGGATAAACAAGCTTTAATTTGTATTGTAAGCGCGCTCTATGAAAACATCATTTGTGGCTCAAAAAAATTAATTTATGATTTATCAAGAGATACTGATGTTTTACTATATCGACTGTAGCTTATTTAACTTTTAACAAAACCGTTTTATTTTTTTGCCTAAACATGCGCTGATTTCTTCTGAACACCTCTACATATCTAAAATTATTAAAATATATTCGTAAGTTTAAGAAAAATCAAGTTTTTGAGTGCGGAAACAAGCAACATTTGCAAATTCTAATACCATTCAATTTCGACTAGAGTGCTTTGACTGCTTTGGTTAATGTAAGTAAATTAATTCTAAAAAACCAGCTGTCAAAAATGGCGAAAAATTGGTGTTTTGAGCTTGACTTGCTAAAGTAATAAGAATATTTCCAGATTTTAAATCGGATGGAATATCTACCTTGAACCTTCTTCTAATTTTATTGACCAAAATATTTGCCCAAAATGTTTCAGAAATAGTTGTAATCTCGATTTTAAAAATGACGTTCCGACATTGAAAATGCATCGCCACGTGGTGGGAGTCTGTTCGATATTTCGATATTCGCGAATTTTTTTCTCGGAAACGGTTAGAGCAAAACGATAAAAATTTTCTGGACGTAGAGAGGAATAGTAGGGGCACGTTCTGGAAACAATTTCCAATATACAGGGTGAACCGGAAAAAAGTTATTAAGGTCGAAGTTGAAAAATATGTTTTTTTCGTTATAGCGCGATACAGGTGGCAAAAATCATTTTAATCGATTTAAACTTTTTTGTCATGTAGACGACGTTCGGCTACAAAACACTATTGTTTGCGAACGCGATCGAAAGTTGGGCAGTCAATTTTTTGATTTTTTTAAAATCAATGTAGGGTCATGTTGGATCGTTAATAAATCGAATTGGATGCGTCTGACACACTTTTGGTTTGGAGATTCGTTTAGGTCATCTCAAATACTACTTTTTTCAAATATATTGTTCTATACCTGCCGGTAATATAAAGGGTGCAAATTATAAAAAGTAAGAATTACTATTTAAGACACGATTCTTGCGCGCCATGTACCTATTACGCATACGATTCTTCGGTTTTTATTTTTTTTCGTACGAAAAACAACTTTCGAACGAAATGTTATATACAGGGTGTCCCAGATAAGAATGCACTCTACAGGGATCTCATAAACTATAGAAGATACAGAGATGGTTAAAGTAAAGAAAAGTTGTGCATTACTGAATCCTGTAACATCATGTTTTCAAATTTAAAAAATTCCGAATGCTTCTGAAGATATTTGGATAAAACCGAATTTTCGCGATTTCATTTCAATTGATTTATGATTTTATTTGAGGAGACATGTCAAAATAAATTTCACATTCTTATTGCCACTTTTTCTCCCCTACAAGATTGTTTAATTACATTTTTGAGCCGACGTTTCGTTTGGTCACAACCATCATTAACTTTGTTATTTTAAATGGTAGGAAAATTTTATTTTATGGTTAATAAATTCTACGCTTCATTCTTAGTCTAACGGTGTATCACACTTATTATTTATTTTATTAGACGTTTCAATATTGAAAAACACATCATCAATGAAAATAGGCACATTATCGAAAATATTTTTGTTTTTATTGTTGTATTTAAACACTAGTTGGATTTTAAAACATTTTTTTAAAAGAAACTTATAACAAAACGTAATATCTAATAAAACTTATCTGAAAAATGCAACAAGTAATAATTAATTTTAATTATTAAATACAATTACATATTTTTTATTTTTAAAAAATGCATGATATTATTCAAACATAAGTTATGTTACATAACGTACCATTTAAATTCGGCATCATATGGGTGGCTATAAAATTTATTGACGACATTGACGTTCGCAATTGTTTAAATAGTTTCTTTAGATCTGCCACTTAGTTACAGAGACCTGTTAGGTTCTAAGTTTCTTTTAAAAAAATGTTTTAAAATCCAACTAGTGTTTAAATACAACAATAAAAACAAAAATATTTTTGATAATGTGTCTATTTTTATTGATGATGTGTTTTTAAATATCAAAACGTCTAATAAATAATAAATATGATACACAGTTAGATTAAGAATAAGGCGTAGAATTTATTTAGCATAAAATAAAATTTTCCTACTATTTAAAATAACAAAGTTGATGATGGTTGTGACTAAACGAAACGTCGAATCAATAATTAAACCATCTTGTAGGAGAGAAAAAGTGGCAATGAGAATGTTAAATTTATTATATAATTTTGACAAGTCTCCTTAAATTAAAACATAAATCAATTAAAACGAAATCGCGAAAATTCGGTTTTATTCAAATATCTTCGGGAGCATTCGGAATTTTTTAAATTTGAAAACATGACGTTACAGGATTCAGTAATGCGCAACTTTTCTCTAATTTAACCATGTCTGTATCTTGTATGGTTAACGAGATCCCTGTAGAGTGCATTCTTATCTGGGACACCCTGTATAGTATTTGTAGAAATATACCGTTTTAATCCTAAATTGAAAATTACCTATCAAAATGACAGCTGTCGTATAGAACTTTGTTATTTAGGAACTGAAAAATTTTTCAATTTAGGATTCTTACAGCTATAACTCTCGCTACGAAAATGATAAAAAAAAAATTGAAACTTACCTGTCAAAATCTGACAGCTATCGTATAAAACTTTGTTATTTAGGTACTGAAAATGTTTTTAATTTAGGATTTTTACAGCTATAATCGTCGCTACGAAAAAGCTAAAAAAAAATTGACACTTACCTGTCAAAATTTGACAGCCATCGTATAGAACATTGTTATTTAGGAACTGAAAAAAATTTTAATTTAGGATTCTTACAGCTATAATCATCGCTACGAAAAAGCTAAAAAAAAATTGACACTTACCTGTCAAAATCTGACAGCTGTCGTATAAAACTTTGTTATTTAGGAACTGAAAATTTTTTTAACTTAGGATTCTTACAGCTATAGCCCTCGCTACGATAAAGGTTAAAAAAAATTCACGCTTACCTGTCAAAATTTGACAGCTGTTGTGTAGAACTTTGTTACCTCTGAATTTTTTTTAAATTTTGGACTCTTACAGCTATACTCTCAGATACAAGAAAAGCTTTAAAAAACTTGACATTTACCTGTCAAAATGGTAGATGTCGTATAAAACTTCCTTATTTACCAAAATAATCGTAAAAATGATTGAATTTCAGATTCTTACATCGTCAATCATCAGTACGAAAAAAACGAACTTGAGCAGTAAAAAATTACACATACTTATATTTTTATTGCGACCTGGGTTGTGAAGAAACTACACATATTTTATTGAACACGAATCGAAGTGCTTAACAGTTAGGGCTTGCTAACAAATGGTTTTGTCAAAAGTATAAAATTAAATGAACGAACTCGAGCAGTGCCGTGCCCGAAGGGCTCGGCACAATAATATTTCCACAAATTTATTAGCTGATAATGTGATAATGATAATGAAATATGAAAAGTATATCCCACATTGCACAAAGGTGTGCGAGTTTAAAAGCACCTATAAATGTCCATATTAATATCATAATATTAAATAACATATATTTCAGTAATGAAAAGTCATAGCGAATCGAGCGAGACGGCAATGGAAATAGGACGTCGAGCAATATACGATGCCGTCTTCAAAAACTACCTATCTATACGAGAAACCGGAAATTTTGCATCCGTTTTTTTATTTTTAATTTTTTGTTAGTTGTTATAATGACAATTTGGCGATATGTTTCCCCTTCACGTTCCGCAGGAAGGTGAGGTAAAAAAAGCAATGGTAAATAGAGAAAAGGAAAAGAAAATTATTTTTTTAGTACTAATAATAAATGCACTCTCGGCTGACGATTAGCGATATGTACCCAGTCTAGTTATAGTATTCGCTGGTTGCTTGCTTATTTCGGATTTTTTCCTCTTTCTTCCCTGCCAGGGCCATTTTAGAGGGGAGCTACAGTTTAACATGGAGTCGAACCACGATTCTTAGTCATTAGAAGCACCCCCAAAGGTTATTAACCCTTGGTTTCGCCTACCTACTAATTTATAGTGTGTTCCTTCCCCCGCACACCAGGACACCCGATCTCCAAAACCCACCGGGCTCAAACCAGTTTTATTGTTGCCATCCCCTTCCTCCTCACCGAAAACCCCTTAAAACGCAACAAACATTATTGTTTGCATTTTAGGGCGTTTGGCGGAGGTAGAAACTACTTTCACTCAAAGGGGTAGTTTTTCTTTTCAGTATAAAGAGTCTTGCAATGGTGCGTCAGGCTTCCATAGCTCCTATACGAATGAATTTCATTCATATGCTGACTTATATACTGTAACACGGGATGTATTTTAGGAAAATATATTTGCATATAGGTACAGGGTGGCCCGAAAAAGTGTGATACTTAACTAAAAGTTAATTTTTTTTTAAATGGGAGACCCTCTATTTTTGTGTTTTTAGGTTTGTATTGGTGTCCTTTCAAACTGTTTATAATTTAAAAACTAAAAAAAAATAGTAATTTACGTTACAAGTCCGGAAAATACTGTTTTTTTTTGGACGAGTCGACAAGTCTGCGAGTCCAAAAAAACTGTTTTCGGACGTGTTGCGTACACTATTTTTTTGGCAACCGTGTAGAATAACAAATCAATGAGACACATTTCTTTATTATATTTCTTTGTGGAACAAAATTTCGAACATTTTAATTCTTATTTGTATTAAATATTGAAATTCGAAAAGAAGATAGGTACTAACAGAAACATTCTAATTCTTATTTATATTAATATTTATATTAAAATTGGAGCAATTGCTAATATTGATGTGATTCTTCCCGGCCTAGTCCGGGAAGTACGTACTTCTCGGACTAGGCCGGAGAAATGCTACTTTCTCAAACGAAAAGCGTCCGCCGGGAAGTGGGTACTTCCCGGACGGTTGCCAAGAGTTTTGCAGCCGTGGAAAAAAAAATCAAATCAAAGCATTTTTTTATTTACGGAGATTTCAAAATAATGTCTCAAAAATTACACACTTTAAAATAATTTTTCTTAAGTTTAGGCTCAAGCTTAAGAATAAGTTAAATGAAATATTTTAGTTTTGTTATACTGCCTCTGTCAACTATCCTACTCTGTAATTGGACCTACTGCAGAGTTTGTAAATAAATAAACATCAACATATACAGTGACCGGCAGAAAGTGCGCAGCATATAGGAAACTTTTTTATCTTTAAGTTTAGAAAATCAATTTTATTTTAGATAGGTTCTGCATGTTTTTAAACCAAAATAACACCCATTAAATCCGGTAAAAGTCTTATGGTATACGAGGTAGGATCAAAAATTTGAAAGTCCGCTAAGAGTAAAGTACCTCCATCTTTCATTTTAGAATATTTTTTTACTAAGAATTATTGTTTTAATTTCAAAGTTATACCCAAATTCCAAATTTCGCTTATTTTGGACAAAAAAAAAATGATTTAATCGTGTTTTCTAAATAACCATGTATAGAAAATAAATGGCAACCGAACAGTACGAAAATAAGATTTTCTGCAGACTTTGCTAGAGACGAGTTAGAGATAACCGTCGATCCTAAGTCCGATTAGTTTGTTTTTATAATATTATGGCTTTTTAAAATAAAAACATAAAAATATTAAATATTTTTGCTGCACACCGTATTTTATTTTCTGACGGAGCAAGTTAATTTCATCTACTTAACTGATATTTTTTAATTTACATTGACTTAAAGCATCTCCTAAATGGTTTTTTATACATTGAAGTATGCATAGAAAGTTTCCTTTTGATTTATAAAGATTTATAAATTTATTTTTTTATTTTTATTTAGATTTGGCTGCTTTGATCTTAAATAGTATAGATTATGAGAAAGAAATTAATTTGTGTTATTATTTTTAGGCTTATTTGGGGCATAAAAAAATCAGTATTTGAAGAAACATTATTTTAAAATTATTTAAAATGCGTACTTACAAAATATATTATTGATCATTATTTTGCGTGACGAATAAAATCCGTTCAAAATATATTTTTAATTAAAATTTTTTTCTTTAATAATCAAAAGGAAACTTTCTATGCATACTTCAATGTATAAAAAACCATTTAGGAGATGCTTTGAGTCAATGTAAATCAAAAAATATCAGTTAGATGAAATTAACCGACTCTCCTTTTCAGATTAACTTGTTCCCTCAGAAAATAAAATACTGTGTGCAGCAAAAATATTTAATATTTTTATGTTTTTATTTTAAAAAGCCATAATATTATGAAAACAAACTAATCGGACTTATGATCGACGGTTATCTCTAACAAAGACTGCAGAAAATTTTATTTTCGTACTGTTCGGTTGCCATTTACTTTTTATGCATGGTTATTCAGAAAACACGATTACCTAAATCAATTGTTTGTCCAAAATAAGCGAAATTTGGAACTTAGGTATAACTTTGAAATTAAAACAATTATTCTTATTAAAAAAATATTCTAAAATGAAAGATGGAGGTACTTTACTCTTAGCGGAATTTCAAATTTTTTATTCTACCCCGTATATAGTGTTTCTTAGGTCAATTTAATGACATAAAACAGTATGAAACTCCTAACCATAGGCGTCCCAAACAAATAATTAAAATGCGTATACACACTTATAAGTTTGTTTAACATTAGGTGTTTGTACATACTACACTTTATAAACCCACTGTATATATAATAATATTATATTAAAATAATAAATATAAGGTAACTCAAAGATTCTATACACAAAACTAAAACCAGAAAAATAAACCTGACACGGCACGACACTGCTCAGAAAATGCTTTAATTTTTTTACCAGAACTCCATTCTGGGACCATTCCCCGGCCCGTCCATAAGTTCCAAATCACGTATATTTCTACCTAATTTTCTGGTTTACTAATATATATATAATATATTATGTAAGAGTATACGAGAAACAAGGGTTTGTTAATTAGTTGTGTTTAAACACTGAAAACACTTTTTGTCTTGATTTCAGTTATATTGTTTCTTAAGGAGTAAAGAATGTATTATTATAACAATGAATGGCTTGTTATTTTTTTCTGTCACACTCAAAACTCCTCGGTTTAAAGTATATTTGCAAACTAGCTTTCAAAGAAAGTTACTGACTAACAATTGAATACTGATATAAATGAAACATCTTTAATAAAAAAACTTAAAAAATTGAAGAAGAAAGATCTGACAACCCTGGTTGTGAGGTCGGTCTCTTTGAGACTGTTTGCCGCCGTATGGAATAATTGGAATGTCCTCAAACTGAGTTTGGATAAATTATACCATAAGACTTTTACCGGATTTAATGGGTGTTATTTTGCTTTGAGAATATGCAGAACCTATCTAAAATAAAATTAATTTTCTAAACTTAAAGATAAAATACTTTCCCATAATATATGCTGCGCACTTTCCTCCGGTCACTGTATAATCAACGTTTGGAAATTGCCCATCAGTGGTGTATATGCAGTATAACAGTTTAACAGTAGTTATAAATGTTAATTATCGAACCGTTAAAATTCACTACAAAAAGTTGAGTTGAATTGTCACACTGTTTTAGGGATTATTAAATTGTTACATAGTCGATGAACAGGACACATTTGCTTTGTTTTTAATATAAATTAGCATATATACATCTTTAATAAATAATAGTGCATATCTGTAGGTCACTAGGTAGGGGAAGGGTGTACAAAATGACATAGTGGGGTATAATGACACAGTGCTTGTATACACAGGACTCGTCGTTCGGAAGTGCTCGGAAACGAATATGTTATTGTGGCGTGGGTTCCAGTCATGCTAGTTTACATTATTTACATTAAGTTCCGCTTCATCGGTCTGAGAGGAAGCACGTTCGTTTATTCTATCTTTAACATCAAAATATTTTTGGCGCGATATATTAAAATCTGCTATAAATTTTTAGTGTGATTAACCGGTAAGTTAGGATATTTATGATAAGTAATAAGGATTATTGCTTTTATGATTGCATATTTCAAATTTGGTAAATAAGTTATTATTTTGCCAAAAATTGTATTTATTTAAATTGGTTTCATGTGGGGTAAAATGACATAGGTTTGAAGAGGGCAAAATGACATACTATGTCATTTTACCCGAACGTAAGGCACTTCTGTTCTAAACTGTACTCCACATTTGGAAGAGGCCAAAGAAAAGAGCAAACCGAAACTAGAGATCCCAGAAAAAAGAAAAATCCTTGAAGAATCCGAGTCGCAAAAAAAAAAAGAACCCTTTGCTGCTTGCATTTATTGTACAGAGCTGTACACATTTTCCAAAAAAGGTGACCTGTGGCTATGCTGTTGTTCGTGTCAAAAGTGGGCACATGCTGAGTGTGCCGGGCTAGACAAGAAAACAAAAATTTTTGTTTGTGAGCTTTGTACCGACTGAAAGTTATTAAACAGTAATGATGTGTCATTTTGCCCCCCACGTGGGGTAAAATAAACTTTTCTTGTTTATTTTTATATGTTTGGCTAAAAGTCCATATTTTGTCTTACTTTGTTAAATATTTTCTGAAGTGTTGCAAATACGTTAGTTTATGTTTTGTGCAAGATTTTATTAAAATGTATGTCATTTTGTACACCCTTCCCCTACAATATAAAACTTAACATTCTTTATACGGAATAGATATTTTTAATTTGATACGTTTGATTGTGGTTTTATTAATTTTTGGTTATTTTCGACAATTTTTTAAAGTGTATATTACAATATAATTGCGGTTAGGAAGAGATAAATTGTAGAGACGAACATTTTTCATTGTTAAAAATGTCATTCATATTTCATTCTTGGAATTATTCAAGAAGCCAATTTTGAATTAAAAAATATTGAGAGTTGAAGGTAAGATGGTATTAACAAACATTAGATTAGGTTATCTGGGGTAGTATGTCGTTTTTTAGGGTTATTAAGGCCGGGAAAACCAATTTTGCTTATATTTTAGGAAAAAGCGAGAGGAGGGATTGAACCTTTTTCTTTTTACCGTGTCCGTGTCCATACCAATTGTCTATATTATCCAGTTTGTTTTGCAAATTCTGGCATTATTCTCATAATTTGATTTTTTAACTATTTTTGGAGTAAGGATATTTTCTAATTTTTGTTAGTATTTCACACCTCGTCAACAAGTGTCTTGATCCGCCCCTGCTTTTTTATTTCGATATTCCTCAACTAAAGTCAAATTAATCCAAGAACTCGTCGCATCACCTGTCATTAATGGCAACCTGTTGAAGTCTGGTACTTTTTACGTACAGAAACAGAACCGGAATAAGTTCTTTTACCTTCGCCTTCGTCATCTGTTAAATTTTATAAGTCAGTCAGACCCGTACCTACCTATCAAAATAAGAATGTGAAAACATTATAAAATTAAAGGAAAAGAAGAAAACAGCATTTATTTCTTTTAGTATTTATTTATAAAAAGCAAAAGAGTTATTTATGTGTTTATTATACAATGAAAAAAGTAATACATTTTTTGCGAGGTGTAAGCTTTGTGGTACACATCTAATTAAAACACCATATTGGGAATCCTTTTGTGCAAATTTTATATAATTATGTACTAGCGTGTACCCGGCATGCGTTGCAACCCGCTGGTATAAATACAAACCCGAACAAACCCGATATATTTGTACCCGGCATGCCACTTTCTGAAATTGCACCCGTGCGAGGCCGGGGCGGGTCGCTAATTATACATAAAAACCTTCCCCTTGAATCACTCTATCTATTAAAAAAAACCGCTTCAAAATCTGTTGCGTAGTTTTAAAGATTTAAGCACATATATATAGGGATATAGGGACAGACGGGCGATAGCGACTATGTTTTATACTATGTTAAGATATAGGGTGTCCCGTAACTAAGGGGCTATACAGCGACAGGAGCGAGTGGACTTGAACATTTATCATTTAATTTTATTTCTTATACGGTTAAAGAGATACAGGGTAATCCAAGTAAATAGTTACTTTATAAAATTGGCGATGATTTGCTGTTAAGCGGATATGAATCAAATTGGGTGTAGATATGTTTTTAAGGGCAAGAAGGAGGATTACATATTTACATAATAAGTTTTAAGATATCTCCTAGAGAACGCTAGCTACACGATATTAGTTTTTGAGTTTGATAAATTCTCGTATATATTTTTGGTCTCTCACATTTCTGACCGCTTTACCTCAAATTATGGAAGAGGGATCTTTAATACGTAAAAAGTTTAACGTCATTAATCTCACTATTTCAATTAGGTCTTGAGATAATTGCGTTTAAATGCTAGATGGCAAGAAACATTTAAATAAACACCTTTCATAGCGAAACATATTTATTGAAAATGAACTGTGTTTTCTAAAGCATACATGACATATTTTCAAGTCTACTATCCCCTGTTGCTGTATTTGCCCCTTAGTTATAAGACACCCTGTATATATAAGTAAATGGTTTAACTAGGCACTTTATTGATTTAATAATAGATGAGTTAATCGAAATGGTGTTTGTACTGATTATTAAACTACTTAAATAATAAACACCAAGAAAGTATGTTTCTGAAATATATAAAATCCAAAAGTAAAATGTTTAAAACACACACTACACAATAAACAGCCACAGAAACACTTAAAAAACACCAAAATCGGAAGAAAATAATATGACACAACCTGACGCGTGAGCTTGCTACGGCCCAATGCTGATCTTGGAACTTTAACGACAAAACTAGATTAGCTGTTAATGTCAAATGTCGTTTTTTTCTGCCAAAATGCATTGTTTTAAGAAAAAGGTAACTTTATATACCTTAGATATATACCGGGTGTAACAGGATCATGGTACACCCCCCGTTTCTCCGTTAGTTTTAAAGGTAATTGATTGAAATTTGTTATATCCCATATACATAATAAGCGGCACTTTTTGACCTACAAATGATTTTTTTTTCACTTCCGGTTTTGCCGGAAGTGACACCAACTTTCGATTTTTTAATGGAACACCCTGTATATTGAGTAATAGATGTGTTTTGGACTTCCATTGCCTTTAGTTTTTCATATTACAACGTTTCAACTGGTAAGTATCTCCAGTCGTCTTCAGGTGAATACTAAACAAGTTACAAAGCTACGAGCGAGGGGTGTCTCACTACGGCAGTCGGTGTACAAATGTCTAGGCAGTCATCGGCAATCACTGGCAGTCATCGGCAATCAGTGGCAGTCATCGGCAATCAGTGGCAGTCATCGGCAATCACTGGCAGTCATCGGCAATCAGAGGCATTCATCGGCAATCACTCGGCAATCGCCCTCGGCATTTATCGGAATGAATTTTGATCTGACCAATAAAAACGCATATTTTTCGGCGTTTCGTAATGATGGATAAATAGAGTTTGAAAAAATTACTGGCAGTCATCGGCAATCACTGGCAGTCATCGGTAATCACGGGCAGTCATTGGCAATCACTGGCAGTCATCGGAAATCACTGGCAGTCATCGGAAATCACCGGCAGTCATCGGTAATCACGGGCAGTCATCGGCAATCACTGGCAGTCATCGGAAATCACTGGCAGTCATCGGAAATCACTGGCAGTCATCGGCAATCACAGGCAGTCATCGGCAATCACTGGCAGTCTTCGGCAATCGCCCTCGGCATTTATCGGAATTAATTTTTATCTGACCAATATAAGAACGCATATTTTTCGGCGTATCGTAATGATGGATGAATGAAATTTGAAAATATTACTGGCAGTTATCGGCAATCACTGGCAGTCATCGGCAATCCCTGGCAGTTATCGGCAATCACTGGCAGTTATCAGCAATCACCGGCATTCATCGGCAATCACTGGCAGTCATCGGCAATCACGGGCAGTCATCGGCAATCACGGGCAGTCATCGGCAATCACGGGCAGTTGACTGCCAAAATCGGCAGTCAGTGTACAAATTTTACCTAGTGAGACACCCCTCGGCTACGAGCCTAACTTGTTTAGTATTCACCTGAAGACGACTGGAGATACTTACCAGTTGAAACGTTGTGATATGAAAAACTAAAGGCAATGGAAGTCCAAAACACATCTATTACTCAAGATACATCATTGTCTACAACCTTCAAACAAACCCTGTATATTATTACATTTTTGAATTCTGCATAATTTTCTGAATCCAATGATACCACTAAAGTGGCATTTCAAGAGTAAAAAATATTTATTATTTAATTTTTAATTTTCCATTTAAGTGTGCCATGACGGTTCCGATTTATTAGAATTGATCCGTCTAATGCTAGAAAAGTCCTGTCAAAAATACTAAATTGCGTTTTTTATAAGCAAATAAAATTCATCGTAATCGTTTTTGGGGTAAAACTCCATTTTTCCAAATGAAACCATATTGGTACCGTGGTATCATTTCTTAGTACTATTAGTAAGGAATTTATTCATACCTGTTAATAACATGTGCGATAAATAAAATCAAAATTACAGCTAAAAGAAAATACAATTATTTTGTTCTAATTTAATGCTAAGAACTTACTAAGGTGGCTTTGAAAACAATGAAATTATTCAGATTGTCAAATAAGTATTCGGTGGTTTATCGGTGTTTTTATTGTGTATTGGAATAGCTATTTACCTAACAAGTGCGGAAAATAAACTTTTCCGCACGAGTCTGCCGTTCACCAAACGACGCGTAGCGGAGTTCGGTTAAGCAGCCGAGTGCAGGGAAAACATTTTCCGCACGTGTCAGGTACAATAGTTTTTCTACAGACTTGCGGAAATAAGTAACACATATTTCAAAGAAATTTAATAATTTTTAATTAACTATAACAATCACATAATATGTAACAGTAACTAATTCTGAGAAAAAAAGTAATAACTACAAGTTATAAGTAATTGATATATTATTGAATTTGACATAATCGTGCCGAAAAATTTTTCCGCACTAGTGTGGAAAAAACAATTTTCCGCACGGATTTTTGACATAATCGTGCCGAAAATTTTTTCCGCACTAGTGTGGAAAACCAATTTTCCGCACGGATATCAGTGCGGAAAATTGATTTTTCCACACGTCTGTAGGAAAAAGTATTTACATGTAATTTTGTATTTTACATTGTATTTTCTTTTACTTAAATGGAAAATTAAAAATTAAGTAATAAATATTTTTTACGCTTGAAATGTCACTTTTGTGGTATCATTGGATTTAGAAAATTATGCAGAATTCAAAATAATAATATACCATTTAAAAATCGAAAGTTGGTGTCATTTCCGGCAAAACCGGAAGTGGAAAAAAAAATCATTTGTAGGTCAAAAAGTGCCGCCTATTATGTTTATGGGATATCCCAAATTTCAATCAATTACCTTTAAAACTAACGGAGATACGGGGGGTGTACCATGATCCTGTTACACCCGGTATAGCCAAAAATGATGGTATTTACGAAAATTCTTCGTATTTTTTTTTACCATCTTAATGTGAATAATGGCTGCTAAGAAAATACCTACTACTTGTTTTTTAGTTTTTGATGTTTTATTTGTGAACCAATATTCAAAATGTATAGGGAAACCACATCTTTCTCCTTGTGTAAAGTATTATTATAAAAAATCAAACATTATGTCTTATCTATAAATTTAACTTGCCTAAAAGTTTAACTATTAGAATAGCTTAAGAAAATATTTTCGATTCTAAACAATCTTATCATATCATTTTATCCATTATTATAAAGTTTAGTTTAGATAATGACAATGTCGTGTTTACTATTATTGAACATCATAAAACACCACCGACTATGCAGCGACTGAAAACCATGAATATCTACCGATTTTATTAAAAAGTATTTCGATATGAATTTTACAATATTGTTATAATGTTGTAGTGACTGTGAAAATTATTATTACTTTCTTCATTTCCTTCTTAATGGTTTATTTTTTTTAAAACAGTGTGACCAGTAAAGTCCGCATCATGTGGGATTTTTTTATTAATAGCTTTATTCGAAATTTGACTTTGGCATCAAGTTCTGTTTCGATCGAGATAAAAATTAAGCAAAAAAGTTGTAGTCACATGATTCGCATTATCTGTCTAAATTTAGTTTTTTCCAAAAAATAATTCAAAAGTGGGGTTATTTCTGAAAGTATCGAAAAAAGTTATTAGAAAAATATTTTTTTAAATGCAGTTTCTAACCCACATGCAAAAGTTCAGCTGCATTGCATAGGATAATTTTGATTTTTTACCCACCATTAAAATTTATTTTCCACTTAAGTAATGAACACTTTACTGATGACACTGTGTTATTTTTTGTCTTAATATTAAGGTGCATTACTTTCCGACACAAACTACATTTTCAAAAATACTTATTTTATGGAGTTACCGGGTTACAGGGTCAAAAGCAAATAAACTTTGCATCGCATGCGACCAAATTTTAATAGCCCAATTTTGATTTTGTAGAAAAACACACATTTAATATACCGCTACTTTAAAGAAAATGTATCTGAAATAAAGCCTTGTCAAAACTAAGAAGTTTTCTGTAGGTTGCGTTAAGTCTTAATTTACAAAATATGGGTATAAAATCAAAATTATCTTATGCAGCTAAAATTTTGCACGTAGGCTAGAAACTGCATTTAAAAAAACTTTTTCTAATAACTTTTTTCGATACTTTTAGAAGTAACCCCAGTTTTGAGTTATTTTTTGAAAAAAATAAAAATTTGACAGATAATGCGAAACACGTGACTACTATTTTTTGGCCTAATTTTCATCTCGATCGAAGCAGAACTTGATGCCAAAGTCAAATTTCGAATAAAGTTATTAATAAAAAAAAACATGTGATGCGGACTTTACTGGTCACACTGTATACATTTAGATCACCAAACAAGAATCACAAAAGTGGCATATTTAAGGTCTTGCGCATGTAAACAAAGCCTAGCAGACATGGGCATGAGCACTGCTAAATTCCCATTTAACGATTGAGAAGATGGACAGGTCCGGGCTTAGAAATTTAAAATTTCTCACAAAAATCTAATGTTTGGGTGTACGGATTTTTAGCCCGTATTCCACGGGCCAAGTTCTCGATCTAGAAATTGTAAAAGTTGCCCTTCAATTTATTTTCACGTTCAAATAGCTAAAATTTGCCCCAAGTTCTTGCCGTAATTTATTGTCATCAAACTGGAACTTGTTCTAATTTTTTGACCGAGTTGGGGGAAGAAAATCGTCTTTAATGTTTTGTTTCTAAAATGTGTTTAAAAATGATTTGTTGTCATGTTTTTAGTTAGAAAAGCAAGACAACAAATTAATTAAACTTGCCTTCTTAAATCGAAAATAAAAAACAAACAAAATAGCAATCTTTGATCTTATCGCGTACCTAACCTAAGTCAAATATTAGTTTCTAACATTTAACAATTTGCCAAAAACTTGGGTGCGTATAAAACAACATTGTCAAGTCCAATTTTTTGATTAAGAATTTGAAAAAGTTTTTAGTACCTACCAGTCATTTTTTATAGCACAACTGAACTAATAAAGAAACACAATTCACTTAACTGCACAAGTAGGTACACAAAAACTTGAAATCCGATATATTAAACACCCACAATCCACAATAACCCAGCTCTATTAGTTGCTTTTAGATAGTAAAGCCAACGGCTAACGTTTTCTATTCTTAATACCTACCATTGACAATATTTACATTATTTGAAAAAAGACATTTTCCATATTTTAAGAAAGGACATCGAAAAACATTATTTACTTACAATTAGAGACCGACCGAAGATTCAGTTTCGGTTTCGGCTAGTTTCGGCCGAAAAATCTAGTTTCGGTGAAAATTTCATAAATTTATTTTCAACCAATTAGAAGACCCCTTTTTGTTTGCGTTGCTTATAGCGACGGGAGACTATCGCGATAGTCTATAGCCTATTAACCTAATAAAATTAATAAGTGAGAATTTCATTCACCGTATTTTAACAATCAAATACCATAATTTTATTGTGTATTACCATGGTTATTCTATTGTTGCAAAAAATTATCCCGATAATTTTTTGACAGAAAAAAATTATCATGATAATTTTTTGACATATTTTTTTTTGTCAGTCATAATGATACACAAACAAAACATTCATTGCATTTATACTAATGTTAACAAAAACAACAGGCATGTTATCCTATATTTATATTTTATTATAGAAGAAAAAAACAATATTAACAATCGTATAATAATATGAATAATTTAATTTTAATGGTTAAATGTGCAGTTATTATAATTGATTGTCACAGGACCTTTTTGTTGAAAATCTGACGACACATTCTCCAGATTACTGCCATCATTTTGTGTTGTTTTCAATGAAGTTCCAATATCTCTCATTTTAGTAACCAATGAGTTGTGAAATTCTGAGTCTAGCTGAAGATAAGGCTTGATGGAACTTACATTTGAGTGGCCACTCATCTTCATAACTTGTGACGCATCTACTCCCCTTTTTGATAGTTGGCTAATTGCTGTCGACCGGTGTGAATGGTTGGTAAATTTAACTTTTTTATTCATTGGCGCTATACCTGACTTTTCAGCCGATTTTGCTGTCCATTTTGAAATTTCGTTCCTGCCAATTGGTGAATTTTTAAACCATATTTCGTTTACTTTCCAGTCAAGATTAGGAGTTAAAAAAAAATCGGTTTGTTTTAATGTTTTGGCCCCTCTTATAAAGTCTAAGCGGGCAAATATCAGGATTAGCTTTATTCTGTACTAACCATTTGCTATCTGTTAAATTATGAGCTCCACCTTGTGCCGTTTTTGAAAATATCGGTTATACTCAACACGGTTTAAGCCATCTTCCTTGAAGAAATCGACCAAACAGTTCACAGCTTTCCCACCTCGCCAAGCCAGTTCGTAGGAAACGATATGAAATTTTTTTTTCTGTAAACCTTCTGGTGTATTTTCATCCCAAATTTGTACCATTTGCAAATACTGCTATGATTAAATGCAACTGCACTTGCTGTCCTTTTTTCTGGGTTTTTTTGTAACATTTTTCTTGCAGCATCGCGAGCATCTCTTGCTGGTTTGAAAGAAATGTCAGTAAAATGATCTATCTTCCTGTTATATTCGTTGTAGTACTTTTCTTTTAGAAGTTTTGCAGTGACGTTCCACATTGTTTTGACGACTGCTTCCTTGTGCCTTGTACTCACTACCATTTTTCTTGCGCATATTGGCTCCCCAATCTTTCAATAAAGTCACCAAAACTTCTTCAGCGGTGTCTGGACCTAATATATAACTTTTTTCCTCGCAGAATAGTTGAAACTGAGACCATATGGACTGCTTTGATCGTTTAGTATGTATGGGCGTTAGATTCTCAATATTTTCATTTAAAGTTTCCATTGACTTGATTCCAAATCGCGACATTTTTTTGACAGATGCATTGAAATGTTATTTGGTTACCCTAACAATGTTATACCAGCTACTTTTCTGTGAGAATGACATAAAACGTTCAACTATACGTGCATGGTAAAGCAAAATCCGTTCATGAAATTCTCCTACGAATAAAACGCGGGCATTGATAATTATTGGTAATTTTAGGCCTTCATGGAATTTGGAGCAAGCAAAAGCATTCGTGCACTCATGCTTTTTCTGGCTCCAAATTGCATTCAAGCATATTTTTCTAAAATTACCGATATTATCAATGCACTTGTTATATTACATATGATAATTTTTCTGTCAAAAATGAAGCGCTTTATTTTTTATGGCAAACGTCACTCAGAATAAAATCAAAATACATTTTGTTGCTAACTTATAATTTTTATTGAGAATAGGTCGTAGGTCTCATCATATCATATTAAAAGAAACTCCAATTTATGAAATTTTCTTACCAAATCTCCCACGCAGCAGAATTAATTCCCGATAATTTTTTTTTCGGTTTCACTCATGTTTTTGTTGATAGAAAATTTTCCTCGTCTTCGACTAGGAATAATTTTCTATCAACAAGACCATTCGTGACCTTGAAAAAAATTATCGGTAATAATTCTGCTGCTAAGGAGATTATAAGTGACAATTTCGGTTTCGTCCAAAAACCGGCGGAATCTTCGGGTGCGCCGGAACTCAGTGTTCGCGAATTGTCGCGCACCGTTCACCGACAAAGTTTACTTACAAGAGTAAGTCTTTAACATGTTCATTATTTTTGTTCATATTAAATTGTTAATATAACATGAATAACTAGATATCTTTGTTACATATTTCAATTATTGTTTTTTCTTTCATTTAACACGAGTTCACTGTCCGTATATGTGTAAAAAATATAAAAATACATTGGATTTTAGTACCAATACAATGGAGTTTTTAACATGTATAAATAAGTTTCGGTTTCGGCCGAAACTGAGACCAAGGTCGAGAAAATCTTGTTTCGGTCGGACGCTACTCACAATCGAAGTTGCCTGATTAGTCAATCAAGAATTAGGCTAACAGGACCACTCTGATTATAAAATAAATCATTTCTGCCCAATGTCATTTATGTCACAGTCAAAGTTGCTGGTTAGTTATTGTTTAAAGTATTGTGCAACCTGACAACAGTTTCCCAGTTATGTGTTCAGTGTGTTATTGTTTTAGTACGATAATATGTAATATGATGTTATCGCGTTAATTTGATTTTTTTGCAATTAAATCGTTTTTTCTATAATTAATTTTACCGGAATGTTATTGCTAAAATAATTAAACAGTCGCGTCAAAAAACTTTTTTCTAGATGATTTTACAGAACACTAAAAAAAAAATAATAGTTGCATTACAGTTAACTTATTCTGATACTTGTCATTTTAAACCTATAGAACTGTCAATTTAGACCGTTTTAGATATATACCAATTTAGTGAATTCGACTGAAACTTTCATAAATTTATTTTCAACCAATTAAAAGGCTCCTTTTTGTTAACGTTGCTTATAGCAACGGGATACTATCGCGATAGTCTATAGCCTATTAACCTAATGAAATTAATAAGTGTTAGACGTGTTTTAAATTTCAGCTAAAAAAACATAAGATTTCAACATCGGGTAAAAAAATGCATTGTATGCTTTTTGTGATATATTATTATCTTCTTAACATAGTATAAAACAAAGTCGCTGTCGCCCGTCTGTCCCCTTATGTGCGTAAATCTTTAAAACTACACAACGGATTTTGAAGCGGTTTTTTTTTAATAGATAGAATGATTCAAGGGGAAGGTTTTTATGTATAACTAGCGACCCGCCCCGGTTTCGCACGGGTGCAATTTCAGAAAGTGGCATGCCGGGTACTGATATATCGGGTTTGTATTTATACCAGCGGGTTGCAACTCATGCCGGGTCCACGCTAGTTATGTTATATTAGGTACGTTTTTTTTTTCATTTAACACAACTATTTTAATTTTAAAAGCTATTTGATAAATGCCGACAAATGAGAGACCACAGAATAACTTTTATTTTATTTTATAACGGACATTTACAGGCTTTGTGATTTTTTGGTATTTTGTTCTGTGTTAAGTTTATTAAAATTCAAATAAGACCAATTTTTAAATTTTATTTAAGTAGCAAAGGGGCGCCAAGCTAAGGGGGGCGGGGAGGTCAACCGCCCCCTCTGACCCCCCTATGGCTACGCCACTGGTGCAGCACATATTCCAGCTGTTGGCACTTTTTGGCTAAAAGAGAAATAATATGTATCTTCGTCGTGTAGATGTAAATATACGGCCATTTATATATGTAGGTATCTCTCATCAACGCAACGATTTGTCTGTGTAAAAGAGGTGTTTTCTGAATAGGTTAGGACTTATAAATTGAAGGTTGGCAACGATGTTTGAAATATGACATCGGCGGCCATTACATTCTTATGTGATAAATACTATACCTTATCAGCCTTTCGTTACTAAAATATTTGTTGTGTGGCTTCGACTGGTTTTATAATATTAATGTATTAGTAATGATCTATATCCCGGTAACATTGATGTGAATAACAGCCCAATCACATAATTAGTGTGTAATAAAGCCCCATTAACATCTCCCTGTGACTATACTCTTTCCAGTGAAAAGTGTATGAAATACTAATCGAATTAGCATATACAGGGAAGCGCAAGAAAAGCTCTTAAATGTTTTACTTACATGGTCGATAGCTTATTTAAAGTAAACAAACTGCTCATCGCAAAGTTCGACAAATCGTTTTGTTTAACACCTTTATTACAGTCTGCCGTTCGATAACGACATCACGGATTTTAATGCGGTTTGCAGAGTTTGAGAGTTTGTTTCTTGCAGATTAATAGTGTGATTAGCCTATGATGTAACCAGTGCACTTTAATATCATACAGCGTGGAAAAGAAAGCCGTGCCAAAAATTTCAATGAAGTCACATTTTGTTAGGAATATTTTTCATGTTATATTTCAACATCCTCTTATAACCTAAGTTCGTTGCAAAGGGCATAAAAATGGATTGTAACCACAGACCTATAAAAAAAGTAGAATACTTAATAGGATGTCTAAATCAGGGCCCGCTCTGGCAATAACGCCGCCCTGGGCAAAACAAAAAAATGCCGCCTTTTTCCAGTGGTGATTCGTGAATTTTTAACTTGGGGGTGCACTAAAAGCACCAAATTTTTAAGACCACGCCCAAATTTGGTCAATAATTGTTAGTAAATATTTTTTAAATTTATGATTAGGTACCTAGGTACAGTTGTATTAATTGAAAATGGGTACAAGTCTTACGACCGTTATTTGCCATGTTTGCGTAAATTCGGCTTTTATGCTCGATTTATTGTTTTTGAGGTTATAGTAGTGACATGGCAAACAAAGCATTGGCGTAGATAATAAAACGTCTAATAATATGTAAAAATATTTCTGTACTATCGCAAATTTTTATATTCAACGCACCTATAACAACAATATAACAATAACAACAATATAAATATCGAATGTAAAAACAATATCAAAAATTATTAAAATTTAATATTTTGTCATCTGACCTTTTTCGACTACTTGAGCTAATCTGTTTGGAATTGAGTTAATACAATTTACAATAATATTTTGATCAAGGCCTTCCAAGCACTCATGAATTACTTCGTATAATTCATTAGCATTGTGAGGTCTAAAATTTCTTCTGTATATTTATTTTATAATTAAACCTCAGACGTTTTTTATTGGATTAATATCGGGACTATAAGCAGGCCATGGCAGAACTTCTACATTATTATGTTGAAACCATTCCCTAACAGCATTTGCGGTATGAACCGGGCAATTATCGTGCTAAAAGACGAATGAGGTTTGTGGATATAGTTGTCTAACAAATGGTAGCATTATATGTTCCAGAACACGCATATAATATTCGGCGTTGAATCTGTCCTCCAATCGCCATAAGACACAAATCCAACCCCAGCCATTCACAGAAAATCGTCCGGGTCGAAAAGCAAGATTGCTAGTATACCGCTCTTCGAATCTTGTGTTGTCTGGACGGTATACACGGATTTGTCCATTATATGTAGACTGAGAAACATTTTCGTCAGTGAATACTACCGTGTTCCAAAAATGATGGTCGCGGTATTTATATGATTTAGGGCAAAAAGCACCCGAAATTGCCCATGTTGATCTGTAAGCATAATTTTTTTCGCAGCAACGCGGTTTTTTAACTCTGATTCTTTTACTCTTCTGCTGGGTGTAGGTTGAGATCCAGGAAATTCGACATCAATGACAGCGTCTCTTGCAGTTCCGAAAGATTTGACCTTAGAAATTCCAGAAATGCGTCATCTTGTTCAGGATTGGAAATGCGGACCGGACCAGTACCAACCTTTCTTTTTAAAGAAGCCTCTTGCTCACAACGTTGCTTAACTCTTAAAATTGTGTTCTTGCCTTTTCCGTAAAAATTTGCTAGTGCCCGTATTAACCACCCATCTTCAATTCGGGCTATTATTTGAGCTTTTTCAAGTTCTGTCAAATGACGAGGAATTTTTACAATTTTGGCATTGACAGTCTTTCACTTTTTAAAAAGTCCAAATTAATTAAGCCCGATTTACAATATAACAAATTTAGTGTACCCAATTTTCATGAATAAAACTGTACTTATTTTATTGAAAATGAAATAAGATAAAAAAAATAAAAAAGGCCAATTTATTTTTCATCAGGTAGTGGGTACATTGTTTAAAAGTAAAGTCCAATCTTCTGTTCTTATTTGCAGTAAACTTATCAATAACAATAAAGTCCCTAAATCTACACTTTGTGATCTGTGTCAAGTTAATTTCGGGTTTAGGTCTTCCCTCAATTTTAATTTCAATTTTTTGCTCAATACTTAATGAGCTAAAATTGTTTTTCAAATATTCCACATTCATAGTCGTTTTGGCAGTAAAACTGACCATTTTTATTAAAATAAGTCTTTACCGCCCCAAAATAATAACAAAAATATCAAGGAAAACTCCAAATAATAAATTCATATAGCAATTAACAAGCAAGAACTCAACGGCGCACATTTAAATTGTGTGAGTTTTCCTATTAGAGAATCGCGCTGTCCCCCACCATACCTACTAGTACAACATGCATAGAGAGACAGCAGAAACCCCGCCTACTTTAACGCACGTGCGACTTGAATTCCTACGCGCTACAATCATTGACAAAATATTAAAAAGAAAAGGGATCTGTTGAAATTGTCACTGTTTAGAAAATAAGACGGCAAAACAAAGAAAATAAATTTTGTTAACTGGGAATTGGAATGGTTCAAACTTCAAATATACATAGGAATAACGTACTTAGGTAAAACGGGGATTTATGGCCCCTCTGGTTTTTAGATTTTTCATGCCGCTCTCCAAACTTGCCGCCCTAGGCAGGGGCCCAGGTTGCCCGCCCCCCCCCCCTCCCCCTCCCCCTAGAGCGGGCCGTGGTCTAAATAGCCAGTATAATATCTCTGTACTAACAGGGTTTTGGTTCTAAAGGTTTCCATCCAATAATTTGAGTTGGCAGCACCATTTCAACTGATTGTATCTTCGTAGCGATCGACAAGAGCCAACTTTGAAAATACATCATACATACCGTGTGTATCAGCCAAATGGAATAAATTTCGATAATAAATACACGGGGGCGTGTCCGAAACAATGCTTGGGCACGTCGATTGGTATTTCTAGTTGCGCATTTTTTCAATAAAAACTTTATACAGGGTGTCATGTAACAGTGGCCAATACCAACTTTTTTATTTTAAATGCTACACCCTGTATATTATTCAATTTTTGGATTCTTCAGAAAATTTTAGACACATTTCATGTACAATATCTCATACCTATCTTCAACTGGACACTTCCATTGGACACAAATGAAAGTTGCTCGTTTGTATAACTTTGGTATAACTCAAGGGGAAATTAGTAAAATAGAAAAGCAGTTTCGCCAGCTTGGACATGTAAAGCAAAAGAAAAAGTACCTGCAAATGCAATAAGTGATGATACCAAATTAGATATTATGCTTGAGTTTGAGGAAAATTCACATACTTATAGTCGAAAAACAGCCCCGATTTTCGATATCGTCGATGTGTCGATGGTTTCAAAAGATGGAGCACCAAATCAATGTCCGGCAGTACCTCAACCGAGTATTTCCAAATCGGTGGATAGGGAAAATTATTAAGATCTTCTTGAACAGCTATACAATCGTTGCTAGATCTAACAGAACAAAACAATTGCAAATCGTCAGCATACAAAAGAAATCTGCATTTTTAAAATTTACCTACAACACTGTCAATAAAAATTAAAAATAAGATTGGACCCAAGTGAGATCCTTGCGGCACTCCCGACAAAACATTTATTTCCGTTGACACTACATTCCCAAGCTTAACGCACTGTTTACGATCAGTCAAATACGACGTAATCCATGCCAGATATGGTCCACTGACGCCCAACTGCAAAAGTTTCTTGATCAATAAGCGATGACAAACTCGATCAAAGGCCTTTGATATGTCGGTGTATATCGCATCCGCTTGAAAGCCATTCTCCCGAGCATTCTCCACATCACCAACCAAACTGTCATGAAAAACACCCAGGTTTGTGGCTCAAAGAATAAACCATGTTGTTGAGGTGATATGTGATGTTTCATTGATGCAAAAAGTGCATCTGTGATGATGGATTCAAACACCTTTGACACAACTGATGGTAACAAAGACACTCCCCGATAATTTTCGATGTCATTCTTAGAGCCAGATTTAAAAATAGGCGTGAGCCATGACTGCTTCCATAAAGTTGGAAAAGTCCCCTTATGGCGTAGGAGTTAATGGCGTGGTGTAAGCTATAACTGACATGCATGATTTTATATATTTATCTTTGACAACAATATTAAATTAAATCCAACCAACTCAACTTTAATTGGAATCCTATTCTGTACGAAATTTTTTTTACTCCCCGTCTGCGTTAATAAATTTTTTTATTAGATTATTATTTGTCTTTGTCAAAAATGTCTCTAATTAAATATTTTATTGTTTTTTAAATTAATTCCTCTTATATAATTTTCATAAACATTTAAGGAAGGTCAACATAATTATTTCTTAAACAAAAATTAATAAAATCAACCTAATTTTATTTATTTTTAAATTAACTTATAAATTTTAGCAAGGTTGACGAATAGAATTGGGCGGAACTTGACAGAGTCGAAGCAGGATTAGTTATTTAAAAATTCTCACTGCTCACTGAATCCATAAAAACCGCGGAGTTCCATCCAGTAATAATTTGTTGTCAATAGAACATAAATTGGCATAATATGCCGTCCAAAAGTTATCCTAGTTAAAAAAATTATATCAATGAATGAAGGAAACATGTATAGTTCTACACACCGGTCTTGGACTTCGACGTCTGAAATGGCAGGGTGGTAAAATGCAAAAAAAGGCTTTAGCAGTGGCATGCATGTGCGTGCGCACTTTTATGTTTTCAGTCTTAAATTAAAGATATCGTCCATAATTTATCACCATAAGATATAAAATCATGTTACCCCGTCACTGGCAGACAGACGGCTCAAGATTTATTGGTGTCTTCGTATCAACGATCAACGTGACATATTGTTTATATACCGGGTGTTTCAGGAGGTACGCTCGCCCCTATAACTTTTTTGTTATTTAAATTACAGACTTAAAATTTTGTGTGTTTATATGTGATATTCTTTTGTTTATGATGACATAGCGGATGCCATTTTATCACTTCCGGTTTCACCGGAAATTATCTCAACCTTAGATTTTTAAATGGAACACTCTGTATATTTTTTGCTATATCGATTCAGAACACCATTCCAAATTCAACGACACTCCATACGTCACTTTTTGATACTTTCAATTATTTTTAATTTTATTTTTATTTTTTCGTCTAGATTGCTATGAAATCTCTAAAATTGTTTACTTCTAAACCAAAATCTTGATAAAAATGCAATTTTCAAGTTTTATTGTGTTTTAAATTTTTTACATACTTTTTAACTTTTTAAAAAGGCTGTTTCCAAGAGAACTCAATTTTTCCAAATGGAAACATATTGGCTCACTCGGGCAAAAAGATAGAGCACTTTTTTTTTCAACAATTTTATATCACACATCCTAATGTCAAGTTAAAAGAGCAGCGATAATTTTTAAAAAATAACATTTTATGAGAAAAAATAAAACACGAAGCGCAAACGGCTTTGCATTTATCTAGGTACCCATGACGCCATAATGCTCACAAACAAATGAACATAATTACAAATTAAATATAATCATTGAAACAATAAGAACAGTCTAGTTAGTCCAGTTGTTCAAAATGCCTTTCTTGTTCTTCATGACAAGCGCAATTGTTTTGAATTGATTTTCTTACACCCTGGCTGCTTGAGAACTGTTTTGCAAACATTCGCCATAAATTAGTGCCATATCGATTTTTTCGTTTCTGTTATAGGTTTCCATTTTAATATTTTATTACAAAATTAGAACTAATACACACTGGAAAAATCAAACGATAAAATAGCAAGCCACTGTTGTCATGTCAAACTTATTTCAATAATGGCGGATTTTAAATTTGTAATTATGTTCATTTGTTTATGATCATTATGGCGTCATGGGTACCTAGATAAATGCAAAGCCGTTTGCGCTTCGTGTTTTATTTTTTCTCATAAAATGTTATTTTTTATAAATTATCGCTGCTCTTTTAACTTGACATTAGGATGTGTGATATAAAATTGTTGGAAAAAAAGTGCTCTATCTTTTTGCCCGAGTGAGCCAATATGTTTCCATTTGGAAAAATTGAGTTCTATTGGAAAAAGCCTTTTTAAAAAGTTAAAAAGTATGTAAAAAATTTAAAACACAATAAAACTTGAAAATTGCATTTTTATGAAGATTTTGATTTAGAAGTAAACAATTTTAGAGAGTTCATAGCAATCTAGATGAAAAAATTAAAATAAAATTTAAAATAATTTAAAGTATCAAAAAGTGACGTATGGAGCGTCGTTGAATTTGGAATGGTGTTCTGAATCGATCTAGCCAAATATATACAGGGTGTTCCATTTAAAAATCTAAGGTTGAGATCATTTCCGGTTAAACCGGAAGTGATAAAATGGCATCCGCTATGTCATCAAAAACAAAAGAATATCACATATATAAACACACAAAATTTTAAATCTGTAATTTAAACAACAAAAAAGTTATAGGGGCGAGCGTACCTCCTAAAACACCCGGTATATATATGTGATAAAAAAAAGATAGAATAGTAACCGGGAGAACTTAGCACACGATATGGACAAGCCCGATAGCGTGAATATAGCTAGGTAGCAAGATTTAACAAAATAATGGTTTTTAAAACCTTTTAAATTTATTAATTTTGCACACAATGTGTTTTATAATTTGACTCCTGCCGGGGTAACTGGGCCGTAATAAGCCTGGTACCCCAACAGCATTTTACTTCAAGCTAAATGATGCTTCGACTTTTACGAAAACCTATTTTTTTTCTTTCCCTCTCATTTCACTACTTTTACATCTACGACAAAGTTTATTGAAACGATTTTTCTTTCCCTCAATTTACTACTTATACTTAATGATTTTGACAAAGTCTGTTAAAACCCTCTAATTTTCTTTTGCTCTCTTCATTGTTCTGCCCAAGACAGGGCCTTTTCACTACCCCTTGACTTTGCAGTACCTATGCTAAATTCTTGTCGGTCTTCTGACTATTCATATTTTACACCTCGTGTACACCATTGAAAACTCCATTACGGCTCAATCCCACTTATTATTTTCTCTATTGCTAACAACATCAGCATTGTACTATTTACTTTGTTTTCCTGATGATTAGTGTTTCTACACTCGAAACATGTCGAATTATTAAGAATTATTTTAGGTTCGCCTAGTTATTCTAATAAACTTGTGGAGAAAGACTTTGTGCTTTTCTTTTTTCTTTACTTACTTATTATAAATTTTCAGAACCGTATTTTTCAATTTCGCAAATTTTAGATTTACATTTTTCTTAATAACCCCTTCCCTACTAATTACGTCTAAATTTCGCAAGATAGTTCGTCAAATTATTCCCTATATTTGAAAATAAATTACATAGGTTAAATCCATAGACAATTACCCTTAGACAAGCAAACAATAATCACGAAAGTGGCAAATTTATGGCCTTGCGCATACAGTAATAGGCATGCGCACTACCAAATTATCGTTTAACGAATGGGGATAGTAGACAGGTCCAAGCACGAAGTCTTTCTCCACAATATTTATTAATCAAAAAACTAGGCGAACCTAGGATCACATCGACGACATGTTTCGAGTGTAGAAACACTCATCATCAGGAAAACAAAGTGAAAAGTAAAATGCTGATGTTTTTAGCAAAAGAGAAAATAAAGGTGAGAATGAGCCGTAATGGAGCTTTCAATGGTGTACAAGAGGTGTAAAATTGAATAGTCAGAAGGTCAACAATCAAGACTCCAGCATACTCAAGAGTCGAGGGTTAAGTGCAGAAGCACACTGTGCCGTGCAGAAAATTAAGGTAGTAAAAATTAGGAAATTTTGAAAAACTTATCTGTAAAAATTAACATTAAATTACTGAAACATCTGGGAGTTTTATTAAGTCTAGTCAGAAACATGTGAAAGTGTTGGAGTGAGATGTAAAGAGAAAGAAAAAAGTTGTTTTTTTTAGGGGTCAAAGCATCTGTAAAAAATGGAAAGGGGAATGTAGTAAATGAAATTTAAGAAATGTGGTAGATTAGCTTACCTTTTGGTTAAAAGTAAAAAACTGTTGTGGTACCAGGCTTTTTACGGCCTAGTTACCCCGCCGGAGTCAAAGCACACACATTTTTTGCAAAAAATTCTAAGAAATTTAAAAAAAATTAAATTTTTGTGTTCCCGTTAGAGAGGTTCTACTGTAACCAACACGTGTAGGATGGGAAATGAACTTGAACTTGACAATTGTAAAAGGGGGGAACAAATGACAAGTGTTTTGGCGGTCAAAATGAAGAATCTTCAAATATGCCAGGAGTTTATAAAAATTTTGAAAAAAGTTATAAAAGAGAAAATGTCGAAATACTGAGTTACACTTTTACCAATATTGTAAACCTACCAACAGAGGTCGTCACACAAATACTTATGAGTGCCTATTTTCAAACCTTTCAGCAACATATTTCTAAATGTAATTTTCTTTCTATTCTATAGGGATTGTATTGATTGTATCTTGTATTTTTAGTGATTTTTAGCATTTTAATTGAGCTTTTCTCCTTTATAACTTTTTTCAAAATTTTTATAAACTCCTGGCATACTTGAAGATTCTTCATTTTGACCGCCAGAAAACTTGTCATTTGTTCCCCTCTTTTACAATGTCAAGTTCAAGTTCATTTCCCATCCTACACGTGTTGGTTACAGTAGAACCTCTCTAACGGGAACACAAAAATTTAATTTTTTTAAAATTTCTTAGAATTGTTTGCACCAAATGTGTGTGCTTTGACTCCGGCGGGGTAACTGGGCCGTAAAAAGCCTGGTACCCCAACAGTTTTTTACTTTTAACCAAAAGGTAAGCTAATCTACCACATTTCTTAAATTTCATTTACTACATTCCCCTTTCTATTTTTTACAGATGCTTTGACCCCTAAAAAAAAACAACTATTTTCTTTCTCTTTACATCTTACTCCAACACTTTAACATGTTTCTGACTAGGCTTAATAAAACTCAAGATGTTTCAGTAATTTAATAATAATTTTTACAGATAAGTTTTTCAAAATTCCCTAATTTTTACTACCCTAATTTTTTGCACGGCACAGTGTGCTTCTGCACTTAACCCTCGACTCTTCAGTATGCTGGAGTCTTGATTGTCGACCTTCTGACTATTGAATTTTACACCTCTTGTACACCATTAAAAGCTCCATTACGGCTCATTCTCATCTTTATTTTCTCTTTTGCTAAAAACATCAGCATTTTACCTTTCACTTTGTTTTCCTGATGATGAGTGTTTCTACACTCGAAACATGTCGTCGATGTGATCCTAGGTTCGCCTAGTTTTTCGATTAATAAATATTGTGGAGAAAGACTTCGTGCGCGCGCACTGCCTAAGAAAGTTAAGCACCAAGCAAAAATAAAATTTATACGTATTTAAAAAAATATTTAACTGAAATAAAGAACTTGTATAATATAACAATGGCGAAGGCGAAAGACTTCAAGCGCGACCGCAGCGCGTGGGCAGGCTCACCTCCCGGTCCCGGCTGTCTGCTGTGTGTATTCGTTCGGCGCTCTTATGGATGGAATTTCGTGGGATTTTCCCTGTGCGGATTGATCGGAAATATTCGGTTAATCGCCCGATGAGAGGGCGTCGCCGTGCGCTGTCTGAATACACACTTCAATAATTTAATTTAATTGTTTTATGAGTTTTTTGATGCGATTAGATAAGTTTGGAGTTTATTGACGGTGTTGTGGATGTTTTTGTGTTGTTTTTAAATTAATAATGGCTAGTAGTTTGGATTGTGTCACATGAAGTGATATAGTTATGGACCAAAATTCTTTAGAGGACATTATAAATAACTTTTCGACGTTCGATTTCCAAAGAAAAATTGAAATAAAAAGGTTAGGAAGGCCTACACCGGATTTAAAATTAAATCAAACTTGTAAAAAGAAAAAAGAAGGTCGATCTTTTATTAGACATTTTAATATTGACATTTACACAAAAAACAAATGGATATGTGGGTGTAATATTAGAAACTCATGTTGCGCTTAAAAACCGACGAATGGACTTTTTATTTAAAGACTAGAAACTTTTAGTGAGGTATGTATAAAGAAATGTTTTTTTTTTCAATCTGTATAGGTATCTACTACTATATACCCACTATAAAACTATTAAAATTTTTAAAAAATAAAAAATAAATTTGGTGCTAAAACAAAGAAAATATAAATCCCATTTAAAAACTGCGTTTTTTTTTATCTTCTTGGATAAAAAGCACAAAGAAAATCGATACAAAGGTAAAAAGGGGCGTGGCACCTCGAAAATTTTTCGCCTGCGGCGCTTTTTTGCCTGCGGCGCACACCCACGATAAATGTCACGAGCCGCCACTGTATCCAAAACACACTTTAACCGAAAGTGACAGTATATATACCCTACCAAAAATACCGCATGAAAACTTATTACAAAAAAACAATAAACGTTTATGATACTTTATGATTTTTGACTAAGCAAAATGAAACATTAACCAATAAAACCTCATAAGCATTTTACGAGGGATTACAGGGTACATTCTTTTAGAATCGATTGTTTCTTTATATGGAATTCATAAAAACAAATCATCAAAAATACAGTTAATTGAAGAGTAAAGTTTCAAGAGATTTTATGCTGGTTTGCTGAAAACATTTTTTTTTATTGGACTAGCTTTTTATAAGGCGTTATAAGGTATTTATCAATACCTTATAAAATGCCATAAAGAGGAACCCTCAAGAAGTTTCACATTTCATGCTGATGGTTTAGCAGTAAATTATCTTGGAATTTGACAGTTTTTCATAAGATTTAATAATCGATTATAGAAGATATATGAGGGTTTATCAGCTATATTTTTTCATATACCTACTTAAGACATTGTCTTACAATATTTTATGAACTATAAATACTCTATATGGCGCACCGAAAACTTTCCACCCAGGTTTATTTTTTTGTTAATAAATAAATCAAAATTCGCTCGAACACGGGAACCTTAGTTCTCACGGGGACATATTTTTTGCTATTTTCATCCCCCCTGCTGGAACCCCCACGACGGGGTGGCTTCCACCCTTAAAATATTAAATGGAAAGGGGGGTCGAGTGACACCTTATTTTAAAGGGAATTGAATAGCCTTTCGAACGCGACCTTGCTCGTTTAAATCGAATGAATAGTTACTGAGAAATAGGACTAAAAAAAAAAAAAATTAAAAGTAATAAAATTTGTTACCGCTTGTATCAATCAAGTAAATGTTGAAAATGTCCACCTCCAACCTCCATGCAATTGTAAAGGCACTGTTCAAAATGTTCGCGAACATTATGGAGCATTGCGGGATTTATTTGTCGGCACTCGTACACTATTCGTTGTCGCAAGTCTTGCAAAGAATTCGGTTGGGTTGCATAAATTTTAGACTTTAAATGTCCCCACAAAAAAAAGTCCAGTGGAGTCAAATCAGGCGATCTTGCAGGCCATTCAATAGGACCTATTCTTCCAATCCATTTTCCAGGAAAATTTTCATCCAGAAACTGTCGAACACCGAACGCATAATGCGAGGGTGCTCGGTCTTGCTGAAAGTAAATATTGTCGGGCCGATATTTATGTCGGCTGCGTCTCGTCTATGAAACACCAGCCGCGGCATTAAATCTTGTGCTTTTCTGCCCAGTGAAACAAATAACTATTTTAGTCTAATTTGAAGCAAAAACGATTGCTGATATTTAATTTTAACTAACCTTATTAATAAAAAAAAGTTCCATATGGTGCGGACTTTAATGGCACTGTATATTCTGCTTATAAATAATACAAAACAGATAAAATCACATAAAAACTTATAAAGCTTTTATATATACTTTAAGTGGGTTTATAAGGTTTTTTTTATTATCGATCGAAGCAGGACTTGATGCCAAAGTAAAATTTTGAATAAAGCTATTAATAGAAAAAAATCCCATATTGCGGACTTTACTGGTGACACTGTATATAAAATACCATTTTCCGATAATTCATTGTCGAGAACAATAACACCCTGTTAAGGATCAAAATTTAGTAAGAAAAACATTTTTTTTCTTAGAAACGGATAGAGTAGGGCAAAAGAAATAATAAAAGTTATTGGAAATGAAGAAAGGAAAACAAAAAAAAAATATTTTACAGGCTGTTCTAGTTAATATAATGGTCGCTGTTATTGTTATTGGAGAGAGCGTCTCCGAAAACCCCATTCTCCATTCTCCAAATTTGCAAGATTTAAATCTTATTACTTTCCGAAATATTCTAATGGACGATTACCGTCCGTGAGACACCTTAGTTGTTTATCGACCAGGCTAAAAATATCTCCAATTAAAAAAAGTGCGTCACAGCGTCGCTTTAAAGCCGGATTTGCCTATCTGGTTTCTCGGATTGCCCTTTATTGTCTCTCATTCGTCGCAATTCGAAAATTGAAAGTCAAAATTTGAAAATTTTGAACTACACAATTATTGCATTGGTCGGCGAGCGCGCAATCGCTGGCTTCTAAATGATTTTGTTTCGTAGATAATCATATCCTTTCTCAACTGACTGAACTCAGTCTTATAACAACTGTTGCGCGATTTATTTGTAGAAACAGTTTGGAACACTTTGCGGTTATAAACGAGCTTTTAATATAGAGGAGAGTGAATATTTCGATATATTTTTTTTTTGTTGAACTGTGCAGCTTCTCGGCGACGAACTCAATTATTCTGTGATATTAGTGACTTGATACTAATAAACTGTGATATGTAATTAGTGAAGACTGTTATAACAGGTGAGAAGATTATTTGTTATTAGGAATGATACATGGGTAATTAGGGATTTGTTCCGATTTTTGTTAATAATGGCAATCGATATAAAATGGGTTTTAATCAAGAAAGCCGTACCGTGTATAATTTATCCAAAGTCAGTGTGATGACATTCCATACGGCGGTAAACAGTCTCAAAGAGTTACCGCCGTTTGTATGCGTATGGAATGAATGTCATCACACTGACTTTGGATAAATTATACTCTTGAGAGTACAAAACATAATGAATATATAAGTAAAATAATAGTGATGCAGTATTTTTCAGTGTTACACAATATAAGTATATTAAGGTTTTTTTTTATATTTAAATTTTGAAAACCAATACTCCTATTTTATTGTTAGTCATGAACTAAAATATTATTATTATAAAAAGACGTAGATAGCATAACTTCGGTTTATGGCATTTTAATGATCAAATAAACAATACTTATCAATGCATATTTATTATCTTTTAAATTAGGCAGATAGGTATTGCTTAATGTTTAAATTTAAGGGCTTCGACTACTTTAATACTCATATTTATGCCTGTCGTCATTGTTGTGACCTAATTAATGGGAAAGAAAGAAAAAACTAAAAGTCTTCCTCCACATAGTTTAATAGAATAAAAATTCTCTTGGGATCTCTACATGTTTCGAACGTAGAAACGTTCATCAGGAGACAGAGAAATTTATTTAATGCTGATGGTTTTAGCAGAAGAGAAAATGATGTAGAACAGTAGAACCTTAATGGAGCTTTTATGGACTTAAAATATTAAAGTTTATAGAAGAGACATGATATGAAGAAAATTGATCAGGGTCACAAACGTCACTTTTGTCCCAACACGTGGACGTTAATACTGAATAACCTTTTGACTTTTACTTTAAAAATGTGCAACTTTTTAATTGATTTTATTGGTTTTAAATTATAACCACTTGCGGGGTTACTGAGCTTTAATCCTCAGTACCCGACGAAAACATTTTTAGAATGTAATTTTATTGTGATATCTTCAATTGTATCCTCATAATGTCTTACAGACATATGTTTGAAATTTTTTTTTTTTTAATTTTAAATAATCTTCCACACCTTAGAAAGGTTTTTCCCAAGTTTATTTGGTTGGTTTAGACCCCCATTAATAACTTTTTCACATACTCAGTAACAGTATGGTTTAACCTTTATCAATTTTCTTTACATCATGTCTCTTCTACACTTCAATTTTTTAAGTCCATAAAAGCTCCATTAAGGTTCTACATCATTTTCTCTTTTGCTAACACCATCAGCATTAAATAAATTTTTTTGTCTCCTGATGATGAACGTTTCTACGTTCGAAACATGTAGAGACCCCTAGAGAATTTTTATTCTATTAAACTTTGTGGAGGAAGACTTTTAGTTTTTTCTTTCTTTCCCATACTTTCAACTCCACTTTAAGCATGGACTATTTCTTCAAATTTAATTATAAATATTTACAAACCTTTGATATAGTTAGTGCAGTTATTTGTATACAGATCCTTCTGGAAAACAACAATGCAAATTAAAAAACAAATTTTAAACACAAAATTTTTATAATTCAATTTTACATTAAAATACAATGCACCACTTCTGGAAATACCTATTGCAAAAAAATTACCAGCACATTTTGCTCCTTTCTATCATAGGTCATCTTCGTTCCACTTACACAAAAGCACTGCTTTTGCTTCGCTATGAATTTGTATAGGGGGAAAGTCTTGTGGTTGCTCTTACGGGCCACACTACACTGGGGGATGAATTTATGGGTTTTATGTTATGAACACAAATTGTTGATATTTTAAGTTATTGCATCTGTTTTAAAACAATTTCATATTTTGTAGAACAACTTTGAGAAACCAAAACGACGCTTAAAAACACAAATTTTTAATTGTATGCTAGTTGGTAATGATTTTTTGCCTATATTGTATGCACGCTACTGAATCATATCCACTCTTGTTGTGCAAAATACTATTTATTTAAATAATTATTCTATAATACCTAACAATAATAACAGTCCCATCTACAGGTAAATCTTATACAGGGTGGTCCAACGAAAAGTTAACACTTCGATTTTCCTGCTTTAAAATGAAAATGTGGAAAATTGCTCGGACCCGTCGATTTTTATTTTGAGGGGGACATCTTTTGCGTATATTGTCAATCTTGTTACTTTAAGCCCCTAGGAGGGAGGGGGGGTAAGATCTAAATCTTAAATGTATACCCCTATTTTATATATTTTTTTTTGGATTCTGCATAAAATTCTGAACATTTTTTAATAAAAGCATTATAATTAGTCTATACTTAATAGTTTTCGAGATATTGACTTTTGAAAAATGACATTCTTGAACTTTGGCAGCGTCTAGCTTTCTAACTGTACGTCTTCGAGCAAAACGGCTTACATGTCCCGATCTTCGATTTTTATTATCTTTCCAATAGTGTCAACTTTCGGTTAAACCGGAAGTACTATACTTCTTACATCCGGTTTAACCGAAAGTTTACACTATTGGAAAGATAATAAAAATCGAAGATAGATCTTACCCCCCCCCCTCCCTCCTAGGGGCTTGAAGTAAGAAGATTGACAATATACGCAAAAGATGTCCCCCTCGAAATAAAAATAGACGGGTCCGAGCGATTTTCCACATTTTCATTTTAAAGCAGGAAAATCGAGGTGTTCAGTTTTCGTTGGACCACCCTGTATATAGGTACTCATTACACATACCTACATTGTAAAAAAAAATTACACCTATCCCCTTAAGCCTTATACATTTGAAAACTTCCCACCTCGATTTTCCTGCTTTAAAATGAAAATGTGGAAAATCGCTCGGACCCGTCGATTTTCCACATTTTCATTTTAAAGCAGGAAATCGAGGTGGGAAGTTTTCAAATGAACACCCTGTATATTTTATTTAGTATATTATACAAAATGTGTGCGTTTGGTATGTTGTTATGATATGATTGAGAAAATATGTCAGGTTCAACCTTGGCAACTATCCAGTTTATTTGTTTTCTTTTCTAATTTAGATTTATTAGTAGTGGCCAACTGAAGCGACCATATTGATTGCTTGATCAGGTGACGACGGAATAAATTGCTTTAATAGATGTGATCAAAATGATTATATTAAATTGGGAATAATTGGGGCCAATCAAACAAGTTATCAAATATACCTACTACATATAAGTAGGTACCCGCAAATAAATATAAAAAGTTGTTTGGTGGAATATAGTGCTGGGCGATGTTCATCGATGTTTTTGAAACATCGATGCTCTGTTACCGACTCGGTTACCGATGTTCGATGTTTTCGACATCGATGTTATAGGTCATAAAAATCGATGATGTTTACCTTTCGATGTTCAATGCAACAATGTTATAATTCGAGTGATGAAAATTTTCGGTTTTTTTGCTTTTTTTTACTCAATAAATAAAAAGTATGGAACCGGCCGAGGAACTTTTTTTTTAGAAGTCAAAATTGCCAAGAATCTTTTCGGAAAGTTATCATTCGAGTTTTAATTTAAAACGTCTCTCCCGCCTTTAGTGTTGAATTGCACTGTTTTTTTTAGAAGTCAAAAAATTTTTGGGCACATTATTAAATATCGATGTTTGAAATTTAGAAAACATCGATATTTTACAACCGACGTTTTTAAGCCATCGATGTTAGCTTTCGATGTTAACATCGATGTTTCCTTTCGATGTCCCAGCACTAGTGGAATATATAGGTATCCAGCGGCGCCTAATGCAGTAGGGCCAAAGGCCATGGACCCACCAAATATTTATTCATACCTACTTATAATTAAACGGTGGATTATATTTATGTACTTAGATTCAGCCAAAATATGCGCATATATATGCCTTGTTTGCCTTTAAAATATGCAGTTATTTGCATTTTTTTACCAAATATGCATACTGGTATGCAATATTTCTTAATTTATTATAGTAAAATGATGTAAAGAAACACATTGGGTTCTAAAAAATATGTTTAGTTTTAAAAAAATGCAAAAAAAAAACAAAGAAAAATAAAGAAAACTATTTTTTAACCTAAAATTATTGTATTAAACGCATTTATTACTAAATATTTTTCAAAATTTTCAACTAAAACAGGATTGTCTTCTATTAGTAAAAATATGTTTATACAAAGAGAAGCTTCTTTCGACATCTACTGATGTAATCGGACAATACACAACTTAGGTAGCAAAATATAAGGCCAAGATACAACTTCGTTGGATGGTTTACCCTCATAAATGCTTTTTACTGCAGTTAAGTATTTAAATCCTTCATTCTTTTTTACATTTACATGGAATGTATTCCTTACTTGACCTCCTGCTTTACCGGGAATGTTGTTACTTTTAGCGGAAAACGTTTCAACGTTACTAATTGAGTCTCTTAAACTTAAGTTTCTACTCTCCACCGAGGATATTATGTCTGGTATAAAATTGAAATTAACCTTATAAAAACAAGATCTTTGGGTACACACTGGAAATACTGAAATCTTTCGACAAACTAAAACAAAAGTATATATTACAAATCTGTTAAGCAGGTAATAATAACGCATTATTAAGTGACAATAAACAACCCCTAACAATATACCGGAAACCCCCAATAAATACCGTGCGATCAAAAATTATTTGCATCAAAGAGGGCTTGGATTAAAAAACGTGGGGCTTGGTTTAGATCACAATGATATGGGGACGATATATCTAACCAAATCTAGGTTAAAAGTTTGTCAAATTCATATTGTGACATGATATGCCAAACTAATGAGTAATAAAATAAGTAGACAAATACAAATTTATTTTTGGAATACTTGCACTTTATAAGGAAATAAATTAAGCTGCTTCTTAAGAATAGTCCTGCATGTTCCATAAGATCTTCGCACATCTTGGGACAGGCGTCTTATACAATTTGTTGGCGTATTTTGCATTATTTCACGAACGTTTGCAACAAGTTCTTCTGTTCTTACTTACAGATGGTCTTCCTGCTCCTTTTTTGTGTTGTATAGAACCTGTTTCCCTAAACACAGCCACGGTCCTTTTCAGGCAATGATAAAAATTCCCAGCAATAAAAGCAACTTTAGGAAAATGTTCATGAAAATCGTCCATGCACAGCTCTACGGCTAAGCATTACGTCCTTAGATGCAAGGCCCTCTTTGATGCAAATAATTTTTGCTCGCACGGCATCACCAGCCGCCAATGTAGGTATCTAGAATAAAAAATAAGTGGCAGGACAACACTAATTTTAGTCTTGACCTAGAAGGAGGCAATTGCTATTAAAGCTTTTTTTACGTTAAATAAAAGACTAACATACCAAACATCCCCCTGCGAGACGGTTTAATTTACGTTGGCCATATTGAAAAAAAATGGCGAAACTTTTCGACTTTTCATAACATTTTCAAAAATTCTGCATCTTACAAAAAAATATGAAAGACGACAGGGACGGACTGGGTCTGGAAAATGTGGCGGACTATACAGGGTGTCCGGTAACTTATGGGCCATAGAGCAACTGGAGATAGTAGATATAAAAATATGTCTTTTGAGCCAAATTTGCCCAAGTAAAATGTTAGAGGTTAAAGAGATACAGGGTGTTGAAAGTGAAAATTAATTTTTGAAAAATGATGATAATTTTGAAACAGTTTAAGATATCGAATTCAAAATCGGTATAACTAGGTTTTCGAGAGTGAGAAATTCGAATTTGGTGTTAATTTCAAGGTACTCCCTAGAGGGCGCTTGCTACGTGCTTCATGTTGAACTAATTCATCCATATTTTTTTTAACCGTGCAGTTACTAGTATTTATACTTTAAACTATAAAAGAACCTACCTTTTAACTTAAAAAGGGTACTCTTGGTCAATCTGGATATCTCAAGGCGTTATCCAGATTCTAGGACTTGATGATAAAAAGGCAGAAAAAAAAACAAAATGAAAATATTGGAAACTATTAAAAATTTGTTTTAATTCACTTTAGTAAATGTTAAAAGTGTCCACCGTTTACTTCAATACATTTTCTTAAGCTTTTTAACAAATGACGTCTCACATTCAGGAAGATATTTTGATTATCTCCTATAACAATGGCGGCTTCTTGAATTTTTTGTTCAAGTTCTTCCCGTGTATTGGATTCATCACCATATACCAAATCCTTCATGTGACCCCATAAATAAAAATCTAACGGGTTAATATCTGGGCTACGCGGTGGCCAAGGAAATTCGCTACCGCGACCAATCCACCGATGTGGAAAACGCTGATTTAAATGCTTTCGAACAGGAACTGCAAAGTGTGCTGGGGCACCATCTTGCCACATATTGTGTCTTATGTTCAGAGGGTAAAGTAAATCGTTTTCTAAAAACTGCAAATATTGTTCTCCATTAAGTCTCTGAGGAAAAAGCTGATATGGGCCGATCAAGAAATTGTCGATAATGCCGCACCAAATATTTATCAAAAACTCGTGCTGAAAATGTCTTTCTTTGGGTAGTCGTGGATTTTCCAAAGCATAGTGATGATTATTTTTCCAGTTAAAAATCCCGCGTCTTGTAAAAGTTGCCTCGTCAGTAAATAATATTTTTCTCAGGAACATGGGATCTTCGTTATTCTTATTTGGTAGATTTTGACAGAATTCTGATCTGACTGGCAAATCTCCTGGCAGTAAATTTTGAACGGGCGTGAATAAATTTTCTGCATTGATGACTTCTGAGACGGTCGATTTACCTATTCCTGTAGAAGCTTCCAAACGCCTAGTGCTTAATTCAGGATTTTCCGCGATACGAACCAAGATCTCTTCTTCTTGTTCGACCGTTATAGTTTTCGGTCGTCCACCAGGATTTTTGACATAAAACGAACCTGTTTCACCTAACTGATTGAATATTCTTTGAAATATTTTTCGGTCTGGAATGATTCTGGTTGGGTAGAGTTCTACATACCTTCTAAGTGCAGCACGACTATTATAATTCTCTTGTGCATAAACGCAGACCATATCACGTAAATCTCGGTTAGAAAACTTATTAAGCCTGGGATTTTTATTTGAAAAGATTACAGTACTTGGATATTGCAAAAACTTTTTATTTACGTACCTTTGACGGGAAAAAGTAGAAAATAATGACAGTTTTTACCGCAACAAATTTTGTCAAAATGCAAGGCACACTTTGTGAATTAAATATTTCTCAGCAATCAACAGAATGTGCAATGGAACATTCAGACGCTAAAATCTTGGTAACGGCTTGATATATCGAGATCGACCAAGAGTACCTTTTTTACGTAAAAAGGTAGGTTCTTTTATAGTTTAAAGTATAAATACTAGTAACTGCACGGTTAAAAAAAATATGGATGAATTAGTTCAACATGAAGCACGTAGCAAGCGCCCTCTAGGGAGTATCTTAAAATTAACACCAAATTCGAATTTTTTACTCTCGAAAACCTAGTCATACCGATTTTGAATTCGATATCTTAAACCGTTTCAAAATTATCATCATTTTTCGAAAATTAATTTTCACTTTCAACACCCTGTATCTCTTTAACCTCTAACATTTTACTTGGGCAAATTTGGCTCAAAAGACATATTTTTATATCTACTATCTCCAGTTGCTCTATGGCCCATAAGTTACCGAACACCCTGTATAAGGGCAAAGGCGGCGATTTAAAGAAGAAACGTAATATTGTTTCATAATAATGTAACCCCAACCCGTCTTTTTTAATTTCTAACGGATCCGTTTTTGTCAGGATGCCTTTCGTTGAAAGTAATGTCAGTTTTCAAATAGCACATACTCTGAGCACCATAAAGAAAAATCATTTTTATTCATTCTTCCATAGAATACACTACTTATGCATTATGTAAGAATTTTCGATTTTTGTGTTTGTTTTTTAAATTATATAGTCTGTCACTGAGAAACGATAATTAAACAGCATACATTTTTCGATCGATTCTGCATGTTTTAAAGTATCTGTATGCACCATGACGACTTAATCACGGTTAAAGTTCAACCTCGATTAGTCGTAATGGTAATGGTGCATACAGGCATTACTCTTAGAAGATAACCAGGGTATATTAAAAATAGAACTGTCAAGTTCTGAAGTTTTTATTTTTAAGAAAATTACTTTACTGCAGTGGCAGATTTAGCCCTTCTTCTCCCCGAGATATTTGCATAAACGCCCCTTTAACAAGAATCGGTCCATTTATAACCTTGTTTTTGATATGACCGCCCACACGTCAGCTTTCTGACATTGCAAGAAATGTGGATTATTCTCAGAGCTCCACATTCTCATTTGGTGGGAATTTACTTAAACAGTGAGGTAAAACCGGGTAAAACCATGCCACGTTAGTAAAAAAGGTTGCAACAACAATAGGTACCAATTCTTAAACTGGGCTCACATGATAAGCGGGCATGCAATACATGTCACATATGAGAATTGTATTGCAGGTTCCGTAGTATGCATTGGCCACCATCAATCTCTGCGACTACAAGTGACCAACTCTGGAATGGGCCTGTTCACTAACCCCGAATTCATCATGTTCAGCATTATAATTTATCCAATGTCAGTGTGATGACATTCCAATCATTCCATACGGCGGTAAACGTCGGTCTCTTTGAGACTGTTTACAGCCGTATGGAATGTCATCACACTGACTTTGGAATAACAATACCATCCTGTATTAGAACCTATTGATAATGCATCCTAATAATAAAAATTTTCTTAGAGGGTCACATAATAAAATATACCTTTCCTAGAAAAAATTTTTTCCAAAAAACGTGGAAAAATTTTGGGAATTCTAATTTTTTTTTTATTGTAGCAGGAAATAAAATCAAATTGTTGAGAAGTCAAGGTCTCCTTAAATTACATTTGAATTTAAATGTCAACATTGTCAACTATTCAGAGAGAGATTTCAGAAGTAGGTATTTTAACTTTCATATTAAGACTAGGTAGGTATAGTAAAATGTAAAATCTTTGCTGAACCTGACCTCTGCACGCAAAAAAAATTATTTCACTTTCGCAAGCTGACTAGACAGAATTTATATCATCGAACATGCATTAATACATTATACATACGTATTATCTGTCTCCCGATGTTATTCAACGTATAGTAGACACTTTGTTGCTATACACTTTTAACTTGCAAAAATAACAAAACATTTTTGAAGTGAAAACTTCTTTAGGCGCGTTTAGCACTTTTTGTGGGCACTGAATTAAACTGAGCCGTCACGCGTGTCTGTCACGCGTAACGCTCGGTCGGCTGTGTTACTCTCGAATTCGACTCCTATATTCAATCCGAACTGACCGGTTAACGTTATATGAAAGAGCGTGCCGTATCAGTCGCATTCAGTATCGACGTGGAAACAGTGTGCGTTGTTTGTGTGTTTAAGATCACAAGATAGACACTTTTTGCGTCTTAGGTATGTTCTGGCATTTTTTTCAAGGGTTGTTCAATTTTAGGAAATATATTTATTCGATATTATTAATTTCACCTATGTTGAAGTTTTCACTTCTGTCGTGTGGTCTTAAGCACACACAATTTTTTTTAATATAATATTTTTTTTTACATGTATTTGTTTTGGCATGCATTGGTGTTCCATGGCAATGGAAATATTGAAAATTTCCTAACAACTTTCTCCAACATTATCCTTTATCTATCTCTTACCGTTTCTAAAACAATAATGATATTCCAATTTTTTTGACGGAAAACGTTTTAAAAAAATGTTGATATTTTTTAACTCTAAAATATTAAGACCCTGAAGTTTGGTGGACGGTTAAATATTACCAGGGGGTTTTCAATCCCACTCCTAAATCTTAGTTGCGATATACAGGGTGGTTTAAAAATACAGTTAACTTGGTTAATTGAAAAGGTGACCATAAGTATATTTTTTTTAAAAGTAACATCCTGTACATTATCACTGATTTGAAAAACTTCTTAAATTTGCTTTTATTTTTTTATATCATCTCTATACTTACCTACCTAGTCAAGTTTTTGACTTATAAGCGATTATTTGTTAAATTTTCTCACAAGTTAATTTCCATTCGGTTTTTAGTAAGTAGTAATAATTGACGAAATAGAAAATGACCGTTGTAGAATACTTTTATATGGAAATGTTGTTTTGACAGCCCGGTCTCCTGATGGAAAGGACTTTGTTTATAATCTTCCCTATCACAGGTACCGTCACGGATTTTGATGATGCCAGCATCGTCAGCAGCAATTGAGTGCAGTTTTAGCATTTATAGTCACATTCATTAAAAAAAAAGGAGTAGGCTTACTAATGACAGACCAGCTAAACTACTCTACGTGTTGTTGAAGATTTAGAGGAAGTTGACTCCCATGAAGAATTCATTGATGCTGAATATAATATTAAAGGTGACGATGACAGCGATGTAGATACACCTACCTCTTGCTCGACTTATTTCTTCTTTAACGAATTTGATTGTATTCTTTGTTTGTTTTTCGTACTTAACCATTTAATTTGTGTTTATGTATTTTCTTTTCTACTTTTTGGATGCCATTTTTTTATTAAATGTTTAGTTTTTTTGAGTTTCGTAGTTTTTAATTTGTTTCGAATATTTCCATATATTTCCGAAAAATATACTTCCGGAAATTAATACAATCTTATCTGTTCACACCAAAAATCGATTTTCTCGCAAATTCGCAGAATTAAAAAAAATCATTTAAAAACGATAATCTACGACAGTGCCATTATGACATATTCAGCTTTATCATTTAGATGTCATTATGACCTTCATAATAGCACTCAGTGCCATTATGAATTCATAATAGCATCCAAATGTTAAGATACAAAAACAAAAAGAAAGTCGGTGCAAACTATTTATTTGTTATTATTACTTAGAAAAACGGATTGCATTTATTTATTGTAAACATCCGAAGGGACACTTTCGGATTCAGAATCTCCCATATTTAAATTATTTTTGGCCAACACTTTGCATACAATAGAAAATTAGACGGCAATAATGACGTTGTCAAAATCAAAATTGGAACAATCAAAAATGCGGTTACCATGATATCGACTAATATGGACACCTGACAATTTTAAAAATTACGAAAACGTTATCTGATGTCAATGAAATTTAGACGAATAAAATCTATTTGCGTAGATTAAATTTTGAATGATACACGTTCGATATGAACTTTGTTAATGAAACTTGTGCAATTAAACGTTGCACACGTTTCATTATAGTGTTCATATCGAACTAGTATCATTAATAACTGTAATGAAGTTGTCGTAACTTGTTTTAAGGTCACCCTGTATATATGAGTTTACCTTCAAAAAAGCGCAACAAAAATAAAAATTTGTTGGGTCCGATCTTTACATTCTCACGCCGCAGGTGCCACGCCCTAAAAAGGCCCTTTTCTGGCATATCAAAAACGTTTCTAACGAAAAAAAGAAAATATATTTTGTTTGTGGTGACGTAATGACATACGTGACCACGTACAGAAACACACTAATAATTATACAATAGATAAAAATTCATAAAATAAACGTAAAAATTGGAAGTTAAAAACGTTCATATTAGTTTGGTTGTCTTGTATCATTGAGTTTAAGACTGTGGGTATAAACAATATTCCTAATCCTAATTGATTTTTTTTTACATGGCTGACAATAATAATTGTCATTAGAACAAAAATAATAGGAATATATATTATTTTAAAATCAACGACGAAATACATACGACGACCCGGTTAAGTGAAATTGTTTAGTTTGATGCCTCTGACCAACTGTCTTTTTTCCAGCCCTCTTTTTTTTTTCTTTTATTTTTTTTTATTTATTTTTTTTACGTCGGCCTTTTTCCGCAACGAGGCCAATCACCGACGCCAGGGAATTTGTCACACACTATCTGGTAATTTTGCCGAATCCCTCTTTGTCGAGGGTAGGGTTCTTTAACGTGCCAACATCCATGACACGGGGCCCACAGTTTAACGTCTCTTCCGAAAGACGGCGCACCCCTTAAACCAAATTCCAAATTTAACATCGACGTTGCCGGCACCGGAAATGGAACCCGGGCCTACGATCTGTGAGGCCGCTGCGCTGACCACTAGACCACAACGCCGATTTTTTCTTTTATTAATTTAAATCCAACCTTTTTTAACGTATAACCTGTTGGTATGTACTCCAAATATGGGTATTTGGCCGATTTTATTATAAAATAGAGAAGCAATGAAATATTGATTAAAAAATGAACTGGCGAATGCGTCATTAGTGTTTGCTCCTAAATCTAATGCCTTGTCAGCATTTCTTGAAATAGACCGTGTCATTCGGCTGTTTTTCAAATGTTGCACTTTTTTAATGTCCAGGAGTGATTTTCCCTCCTTGCTCCCCAAATGACGCCACTGCGTTCTCACTGCATGCACATGGGTCTTAACGCCTCGTCAAAGAATAGGCAAAGTAGAACTAAATATTAAATTTGTTTATATTCTATAAATGTAATTACTTAGTTTTAAAATAGATATTTCTTCTAGCATAACCCTGCCTGTACAGCAATGCCCACTGAATCGAAAAAAGTTCCTTAAGGTACCTACTTCAGTTTTTTAAGTACACGGAAAAAAAGGAATACTTACACGAAGGCAAAAATACTTAAACTAAGTAAATATTTGAATTGTATATACGCAAAGACATATTGGCTTTAATTAAGAAATTAATGTATTTAATAATATATATTCATAACAAAATCGTATTAATTTCCACTAAATTTTTGTTATATTCGTTTAAGCAACTTATTTTCTTGGCAAATTAGTTTACCTAATTTCTTTCAAATATCAACCGACTACAAATAAGAACAGACATATCAAAACAAGAAAATATTTGCCTTGTTTTAAAATATTGCATTTTTAAACTAAGCTTGAAAATCTTTAAATAATAAAATAGTTCTTTTGTTCTAAAAGTAGGTAGTTTCAAACCTAATTAAGAGAAACTTACTAGGAAATATTTAATGCTTAATGCAAGTATTTTCCTCTCTTCACTTAATTTACAAAGTTCTTGATTTAGACAACATTCCATTTAAAACAAGAACGTTAATATTTTGTTTTAAATATCAATAAGTTTGAGACGAGTAAAAAAAATCTTATTTAAAGAACATGTTTGCTTCGAATAAGTACCTTTTTTACTTGGTTTAATAAGATATATTTAAATTTACTTTTACCTACTCCATAATTTTCTAATATAAGTTAACTGAATTTTATAAGCTTAATAAACAAGGGAACGTTGGAATCCATGCGAAGCTATGTCAGTATATATGTTTCTTGTTAAGTAAGCTTATAGAAGTCTGTGAACTCATTTAAAAAAATTAAGGAACAGGTAAAAGTGAATCTAAGTAAATCTTATTAGCTCTCCTATTATTTGAAATTAAGCTATATATAAATAAAAAATATGAAACGTAGAATAAATTTACTATTTAAAATAAGTAATGAGCAAGGCTTTCATAAATAAATTCACAATAATATCAAACAAAATAATTATTGAAAAAGTGCAAACCAGGACATTTTAATGGTAGTAATAAAAGATCTGTTAAATAGCAAAATATGTTTATTGATACAAAAGTTATATCAAAAAATTATTGGCTTTCGGTATAGCTACAGGGTGCTAAAGTTGTTTAAAAACAAAATCTAATTTAGCATTTTATTCTTAAACTTAAACGTAAAGGGATCATGAGTGATGAATTAATTATCCTTAAAAATTCCAAAGAAATATAAAAAAAACAAAAAAAAAATACAAACTTTAGCACCCTGTATATTGAAAACCACACATTTTAGTATATACGTTATATAAGGAATTGTCCTTTACTTTCGTCTAAGTACTAAAAATAACAGTAAGTAAAAAAAATTTCTATAAAAGCTATATACATTTTATAGCGTACAGTTAAAAAATATAGATGAAACAAAAGTGCTGATGACGTCCTTTTTAACATATAGTTAAATAGGTGCCTGATAATAATTTTGGAGAGGCGGTTTTTCCTTGTTTCATCCAGGTATTGATGAGTGTCGTAAAATTTTAGGACGCTGTTTCCTAAAGGAGAAGTCCCCAAAAGAGTTTTAAGATGAAAATCTGACATTTTTTCCCTCAATAAACTAAGGTCGAAAATTGTGCTGGTGTCTAAGGTATTATCGATTGTTATTAAATCGATAGGTGTGTCATAGCTCATACCCAATAGGAATAGGAATGTTTGAACCACATAATGGCGTGTCTGATTCGGTGTCGGTTGATATGTCGGCGATAACCTTAAATAAAATAGTAAAATGATATAAACATAAATTATTTTTTGTGCTTTAAACTTTTTGCCTTTAATTTGACTTTATTCATGTAATATACAGTGTGTCCACGGATGAAATTCACTACCTATTATAGTACTTGCAAAAACTCTTATTTTATTTTTTCAAAAAAAAGTAATTCTTCATCATTTCTTCTGCTTGTAATAAAAATAGAAATCGGGTTGAGAAAATTCGATTTTATTGTACAGGGTGCATAAAAAAAAGTAAAATATAGTTTTACGAAAGTAAAAAATGTTATTTTCGATTACCTATTCAAAAAGAAGTTTTTCTTCATCATTTCTTTTACTTGTTATAAAAATACAATTCGGCGTAGAGAAAATGCGGTTTTATTGAACACAAAACTTTATTTTAATAATACATAAAAATAGCAAAAAAAAAACTGACAAAAAATAGCAACAACTACAACATAACTTATGTGACGTAAGTATTTAAAATCCGTTTTACCTAAAATTTAGAAAAATATATGTTGATATCCCTAAAAAAATACCTTCTAGCGATACCCCGCACGACCCCAGTAAAAAATATATTACGGAACCCTAAAAAAATAAGTTGATGACAAAGCGCGAATGAAACGACGAATTTGAAATTTGAAATTTAAACGGAATCGGCAATGGGTTGGGTTTTTCGTATATCTTCAAAAGAATCAGAGTTTAAAAAAATATCTTTGTGGTATTTTATTTTGGACATGACCTATTTAACCCCCATAACCTATCACAAAGTCAAAGTACCTATCTACAAGATAAAAATGTACTTACCTTTAAAATTATCAATAATATTTAGGGGAACTCCCCAGGATTCTAATAGAATATCAATATCCATCATTTATTTCACACTACTTTAACGGTTTCTAACATCGAACTGCCGGTCAACGCCAGTCAGCGCAGCGCTTACGCGCCGAAGAGCAAGAAGTCACGTCACAAAACGTGTATCGCGCCGTTGAAATTCTTAGAACTACGAACAATCAAGTACAGCGATACTTGAAAGAAAGCGCTGCGTTCTCCAAAGTAGCAAAGCTGCACTGCCCTTACTTTATTCAATAATATTAAGTATTTTGATTTAAAACAGATTTTTTTTTGCTTTTAGTACCTAAAACTATTAAAATAAATATCATCTGTGTTAGTTCAAAATGTTGAACATTACTCTTTTTAAGTAGAATTTTAGGCTTTCTTCGAGATGAGAAATACTTAATCCGAATTAAAAAAATATTTTCTTTCAAAAACCTGCTCACTCTTTTAAAAAATATCTCAACAATTTGTTTTAAACTATTTTTTCTTCAAATAAGATTTTATTCAAAATTATTATATACTTAAAGTAAATAGTGTCGTTGGATCGGTCGAAAAACATTTATTTAAATGAAGTAAGGTAGCATTGAAACTAAGCAAATATTGACAAGAAAATGTACGTTCTTGAAATAAGAGTTCTCTTTTTTCCGTGTAGGCTTCTTCATTATGGGCCTAGGATATATGATGTCTGTGATACAAGAATATTGTCATATTATTTTGGATTTTCTGCAGCTTCTTTTAAACTAAAAACTAATTAGCAATCAATGGCTTCGATTTAATAATACCATTTTCTGTAAGATAATTGGGTCATTGCTAATGGTATCTCCAATAACCAATAAAAGTATTAAATTAGTATTTACTCCAGCAATTGTTTTGTTAGGTAGATACTGTTTATGCATAAGAATGTTGGATTAACTGATGATTTTGTTTTTTTATTAAATTATCATGAAGTAAAAGCAAGGCAGGGTTACGCAATTAACAAACACATTTTTATTATGTTGTGCGGTTAGAACCTACGTAACCCTGGTTTTAGGAGTTGCATGCGGGTCTCCTACACAGGTATCAACATCTATTTTGAGAATACTGTACTTTACTACATAATTCAGTCAGGTAACAACCGATAAAATACTATACAAAATATATTTTTGACCGATCAGAGGCATATTATAATGGAAAGATCGGGAAAGACCAATGACTATGCTGAATATTATAAAAACAAAATAATAATTAAAAGCATTACGTTCCTAATGGATTTTTTTTACATGTTTAATAATATCAGTGTTCTGATAACTAGCCGACAAATTATGGTTGTTAAATGTTAAAGTTGTTTATACAATTTGTTCCATACCACATAATATAGTATGTTCCAAATTAACTGCTCAACATTTGGATCCAGATTGATAGTTGATACCGTGCGAGTAAAAATTATTTGCATCAAAGAGGGCCTTGCATCTAAGGACGTAATGCTTAGCCGTACAGCTTAATACCTGTTGGGTGTCAGTAACTACCTGAAATAACAATCAATCAGTTATTCCGTCATCTTTGACAGTCGTTACAAGTAATTTGATTCATCGCTAATTTTTCCAATTTCTTGAACAATTCACACAATGTGCTTTACGGAACAGCACAAAACATTCATGGTTGAAGCGTATTTTCGAAACGGGGTTAGAGTAAATGGTGAGTGGCAATACAATCCGGGTTTGGCATGGACGATTTTCACGAACATTTTCCTAACGTTGCTTTTATTGCTGGGGATTTTTATCATTGCCTGAAATGAACCGTGGCTGTGTTTAGGGAAACAGGTTCTATACAACACAAAAAAGAAGCAGGAAGACCATCTGTAAGAACAGAAGAACTTGTTGCAAACGTTCGTGAAATAATGCAAAATACGCCAACAAATTGTATAAGACGCCTGTCCTAAGACGTGGGAAGATCTTATGGAACATGCAGGACTATTCTTAAGACGCGACTAAATTTAGTTTACCCAAAATTTATTGGAAATAAATGATTTATTAGACCTGACATTTTTTTCGGATAAAACCTGGTTCCACCTCTTCGGTTATGTGAATTCTCAGAATACAGGCATGTGGAGTAGTGAAAATCCCCATTGCACCCTCAAAAATTGGTGTCTGGTTAGCTGTTTCCCGAAGAAGAATTGTTGGTCCTATTTTTTTCCATGGCACAGTTACAGTACAGCGGTATAGAGACAATATTTTGAATCCATTTGTGGAGCAATTACTTGACGACGAACTACGTTTTAGATATTTTCAACAGGACGGTGCAACCGCCCATACAGCCGCCGAAACTATTAACTACTTACGCATTTTTTTCGACGACAGATTGATTGATCAGTTTTCGATCAGACATTGAATTCCCACCTAGATCACCTTGTTTAACGGTTATGGATTACTTCGTTTTTCCCCATTTAAAGAACACTATTTTTAAAACACCAGTTGCAAATTTAGAACAATTACAAGAAAGGATTATCCAAAAATGTGGTAGCATTTATCTAGAGACGCTTGGCAACTTTCGAAAATATGAAGAGACGTGTGAATTTTTGCTTGGAGCATGGCGGTGGCCAATTTCAGCAATTTATGTAATTATTTTTCTTTTTCTTTCTGTATATTCTTGCTTTGTTAATTTTGTAAACAACAAAAATAAATTTGTATTTGTCTACTTTTTTTATTACTCATTAATTTGGCATATCATGTCATAATATGAATTTGACAAAATTTTAACCTAGATTTGGTTTGATATATCGTCCCCATATCATTGTGATCTAAACCAATCCCTACGTGTTAATCCAAGCCCTCTTTGATGCAAATAATTTCTGCTCGCACGGTATAAACCCAGAGGTATTTCTAAATTTTAATTTTATAGATAAAGAAATTATGTAAAATTAAAAGTAAATTACTTAAAACATTATAAAATTAAATAAATTGATGTCTAAGATATCCTTTATTCCTAATTTATGCATCCTAGAACGTTCAATAACAAAAAAAAATTATTAACACTACCATATTAAAATGGCAAATTGAGCTTACAAAAATTCTAATCAACTGATTGCTCTCCGGTTCTTCCTAACCCACCAAACTGTGGCATATTTTAAAATTTAATCAGTGCAACATAATTGGCCTTACTGGTTTTAATTGTATGGGATTTGATAGCTAGCGGTACTGGACTTTCCGTTTGTAATAATAATTATTGTCCCGGTAAGCTAAATTTAATTTTAAGTTAAATTTTACAAAATCTTCTTTTATGTTTATAACTAAAAATAAAATAAATTCCATCATTTCCCTTAACATTTAATAATGACTATTTAACTAGAGTGTTTTACACTGGCAAAATGTCATAGCAACGGCCGGTCTTCTACTGGCAAAATTACTACCTGCACCTACCTGGACAAAATTCACATGAAATTTTATCTCTTGTGATATTATATATGAAAATATTCAATATTCAAAAACGACAAAATTTTTAGGATTAGTTTTAGACGAAAATTTAAATTGGAAATGCCATATCCAGTATATTATCATATATAATATCACAAGAGATAAAATTTTGTCGGCAAAATTTTCGAAAGGTATGAAAGTTTGTTGCTTGGCAATTTCGCGAATGACATGAGCGAAATTGCTTAAAAGCAACAAACTTAAATAAATCCTTGAGAACAATAATTTTGCTTACACAATTTTTTCTCGAGTGGTATTCGACATGACTATTTAACTAGAAAAAAGACAAAATTTTGCCGCGGCAAAAATCACATGTGAATTTTGTCCAGGTAGGTGCAGGTAGTAATTTTGCCAGTAGAAGACCGGCCGTTGCTATGACATTTTGCCAGTGTAAAACACTCTAGTTAAATAGTCAACTCGATATCTCCATTGGTACCTGTTTTGTGCAGAGCTTGATATTTCATTCTTTTGAAATACTTAAAAAATATATACTTTTTATTAATATATTCAAAATTACAATACTTAGCTTCTGCATGGGGATCTGCTTGTTTAACAAACTTATAATCATTACAAAACTTGCAAAATAAAATTATTAAATGTATATACAAATTACCACATTTAGAACCAACTGTTAATCTATATAGACCGAAAGGGTATTTACACGTTCAAAACATTTAGAAATTAAAAATTTGTATTCTAATTCACTCTATTATTTTAAAAGAAAAGAAATCAAACATAACACTTCAGGAGAATAAGACATTACATAATCATAACACCAGACATTGTATAAATTATCAAACTATACCAGTACCTAAAAAGCAATTTCGGAAAAAAATCGCTTTTATATGACGAAATAATAAAATATAACAATCTTCCATAAATATCAGAAAAATTAAAAAAAACTTTTAAAAACAATTAAAGAGATATTTAGATACTAAATTAAATTATTTATACTATTTTTTTAAATTGATTTTATTAATGAATTAAATTGGATTAACTTCCATTTTTTTTTTGTTATTTTTTTTAATGGTTATTATTTTCTATAATATCTTGTCACTAGTCACTTTCCATGTAATGAACTGTACAAGTTAGTTTGGAATAAAGACATTTTGTAAAGTTAAGCTAAAACTTTATTAAAAAAAGTTATTTATACTTATTAGATATTTATTATTTTCGGTTGTTAAATTATTTTTGCTTTTATATACTTCGATACTGCGATCTATTCATTATTTTTATTGGAAATAAATGAGTTACAGAGAATTGGGCCGAGGTTGTTTACGGGTAAGTTCAGAACCCCGGCGATATTACTTTATCGACAAACAGAAGTTTAAAAACAACATTAAGAACTTATTATCAGAAACACGTTTTATTAGGACAACGACGAGCTTTTCACGTGATCAATAAAATATAGTGAAATGCGAGTCGAGCTTGAGCGACCAGTATATTTCTAATGGTATGCAACCATACAGGCTATTGAAAAGTGAGGCCGTTATGAGACTCGTTACCGGGATAGTGAGCATGCTCAATATGTACTATAAACAACAAATTCATTAGTGTTGGGATAACTCGAGTGAAAAATAACCTATTGTCCGGTTTTTTCAAAAACCTAAATTATTCGGTTTTTTTTTTTTAAACCGGTTATTTATCAATAACCTTTCCCTGTCGCATTGTACTTAACAATTAATCGAACTGGCGGATCATGAATAGGTAGGTCACTCGAATTATAACCGATGAACCACAATTAATACTAGAATATTAGAATCCGAGTGAAAAACCGGTTATCATTCGGTTTTTAAAATCACTTAAATTTGAATTCTCGGTAGTCGGTTATTAAAATAAGTCGGTTATTCCCATCACTAAAATTCATGTCAATCAGCGTTTGCTTCGATGCGAACAGAACCGGGCACTCATTATTTTCATTTTATGTCTCGTGGTGTTTGCATAATTTTTGAGTATTGTGTTGTCTAGTTTATAATAGAGACACTATAATAGCTCCCTTTAATTTGTAACTCTGGTAAAGGTACCTAAGCTACCTTTGCTATCCAAACTTCCTTTGGAATAAATTAGTATTTGAAAAATTTAGCACCAAAAAATAGTAAAATACATTTTAAGCCAATCAGTGTTTACATGATCCACAAAATGATATGACCAGCGCAAACCCTGTATCCCGCTTTAGTCCTCCATAGGAAGGCAGACGGTTAAATGAGAAAAGTTTTAGGCAATTATGTAAGTAGTTTATTGGTGCATGCGGATCGATTATGGTTCTTTTGGTTTTTGAGATATTACTTGGTAATATTTTAGTTGCAACATTTGGGTTTCCTGGAACCATCATCAATTTCTATTTATCTTACTACCACCATATTGGATTTTTTATTTATCGAAAAGAACTTAATTTTTCCCATGATATGATACTAAACAGTATAATAAATTAAAAATGTATAACCTCAAAGTAACTAAAAATAACATTTTTAAGGAAAATTCTAACATATTTATCAACACCGACATATTGGATGTTCCTTTTACTTAAGAATAAAGATATGTAACTTAATAACAATATCTATTTATACTATGCTTAATTAAGGTGAAAATGTTATAATTAATAACAAACTGTTGCCCATTTTTTTCAATAACTCGCGGGGATTAAATTTTTATACCACGTTTTTTACAAATCTCCATAAATAAAAGTCTAATGGGGTAAGATTCGGGGACCTGCCATCGGAAGAGATTATATATAGAATGCCGCCCACATTTCAAATATCAAAAAAGATTTAAAACAGAATGGTTACCCTGAAACCTTTGTAACTAATACCATCTCGAAACTTAAAAATCGCGAAGTAAAAACTTATACTGAAACCAAAGAAGAACAAGCATTTCTTACAATCAAGGAGATTTCTGAAAAGAATAGAAGGATAACCAAAAACTATAATATCAAAACAGCCTTCAAATCCGGAAATTCGCTTAGAAGTTTTCTTACATAAGTAAAAGCCCCCGTAATGGAAACACAAAAAATTGTATCTATCCAATCCCTTGCGAGTGTGGCGAATCGTAGATACATTGGAGAAACAACATTATATACAGTGGTCAGAAGCCAAGGTTTTGGACACGGAACAGCACTGGAGGAAACGAAAATTCAAAGAACCAGCTTTCATGAATCAAAATACCCATATATTTAGTAAACCAAATATAGATATCCCCATTATCTGGAAGCCTCGTCTTGTCCAAAACCAACAGCTCAAACTTCACACTCTAATAAGCACGTAGGCGGAGTCATCAAGCTTCATTGCACATGGATAGTATTTAAGACAGTAGACCTTAAATTATAATTTAGTTTACACTTGAAAACGGTTAGAGTTTAGAGATACTAACTAACCGAAACGTTATGTTAAGTAACAAAATAAAGACAATGGAAGCCCGACAAGGTAATTTTTTTTTATATTACTTCATTGTCTACCACCTTCAAACAAACTAAAGCATACCAAAGAAAACACCTAAAAATCCAAACCTTCATTCATAAAAACTCAATTTCTTTTTATTCGATGCCCATGCCACCGAACATAAACAAAACCCGGTGCCCATGCTGCGAAAAGAAACAAAGTAACTACATAAACAGTTGGACTAGGTCAGTTTTGCACAAAAGGTCGTGAAACTTTAGCCATTGAAAATATGGAGATTCGCCATTTAAGCAACTTAATTGCTGTTACCTGGAATAGCGGAAAGCATCCAAAAATGTTCGGTGCACTGAGTTTGCAATAAACCATTTTGTAAATTTGATTTTTGTTATTTTTTTTTCACGATGAAAGGTTAACTCTAATAAAAATAATTGCAGTGCAATGATGTTGAAACCAATTCCATTTTGAGAAATTTCCACTTCTTTCATTGGAATCATCTTCTATATTAATCTATATCTTCAGGCCTGCTACATAATGGCAGCGGTAGTTGAGTGCAAACCAAAAAGATGTTTGTTTATTTGTGTTTGGGATACAGACGGATATAAAATCCAATAAAGTATCCAGTAGTGCATTATAAACAACTCAAATATTCCTAATTTAAGTAATAAATATGATATTTAGTGAATATTTATAATAATTTTACCTGGCACAGATGTTAATGTTTAAACAAAATTTGTAACTACAATAAGTAGTTCTTAAAATTGGAAAATATCTACCTAAATCAGTGTTAAATTGATTTCAGGAGAATAAGTATTTGATTCGAGTGTGATTCATGGTTGAAGCGTATTTTCGAAACGGGGTTAGAGTAAATGGTTAGTGGCAATACAATCCGGGTTTGTGCATGGACGATTTTCACGAACATTTTCCTAACTTGCTTTTATTGCTGGGGATTTTTATCATTATCTGAAAAGAACCGTGGCTGTGTTTAGGGAAACAGGTTCTATACATCAGAAAAAAGGAGCAGGAAGAACATCTGTAAGAACAGAAGAACTTGTTGCATACGTTCGTGAAATAATGCAAAATACGCCAACAAATTGTATAAGACGCCTGTCCCAAGAAGTGGGAAGATCTTATGGAACATGCAGGACTATTCTTAAAAAGCAGCTAAATTTATTTCCTTATAAAGTGCAAGTTTTCCAAGAATGTGGTAACATTTCTCCAGAGATGCTGGTCAACACTTTCGAAAATATGAAGAGACGTGTGAATTTATGCTTGGAGCATGCGGCAGTGGCCAATTTCACCAATTTATGTAATTATTTTTCTTTCTGTATATTCTTACTTTGTTAATTTTGTAAACAACAAAAATAAATTTGTATTTGTCTACTTATTTTATTACTCATTAGTTTGGCATATAATGTCATAATATGAATTTGACACAGTTTTAACCTAGGTTTGGTTAGATATATCGTCCACATATCATTGTGATCTAAACCAAGCCCTACGTTTTTTAATCCAAGCCCTCTTTGATGCAAATAATTTTTGCTCGCACGGTATAAACATACAATATAATTAAGCTAACATAAAATCAGACACAGTGTTAAAACATTTCTCAATTAAAAAGGATTTAAAATGTTTTCAATATTCGTTTTCAGTACATGACAATTTAATATAATCGGGCAACATATTGAACATTTTTGGCCATATTTTACTTTTAATTAAAGGTATCAGTAGTTTATTTTGGCTCCTAGCATAAATTCACATGTCTCTTCATATTTTCGGAAGTGTTGACCAGCATCTCTGGAGAAATGTTACCACATCCTTGGATAATCCTTTCTTGTAATTGTTCTAAATTTACAACTGGTGTTTTAAAAATAGTATTCTTTAAATGAGGAAAAACGAAGTAATCCATTACCGTTAAACCTACAACTCCGTGTCGAAAATATACTTCAACCATGAATGTTTTGTGCTGTTCCGTAAAGCCCATTGTGTGAATTGTTCAAGAAATTGGAAAAATTAGCGAAGAATCAAATTACTTGTAACGACTGTCAAAGATGACTGATGTTTGTTAATTCAGGTAGTTACTGACACCCAACAGGTATAAATAAATAAAATAAAAATAGGTATGACGTAAGCCATTTCAGAAGGTCCCCCTGAACACCCTCTCCAACAAGCTTCGACACTAGTATATTATGGTCCACCTTATCGAATGCCTTGCTAAAGTCCGTATGAACGGAGTCTACGGTCTACCTGTATTCTCTTGTCCCTTGAATTCCGAATGTAATCAGAATAGATTACCAAATTGGTTTTTATGAACCTTTTAGTGTTGTTGCTCTATGGCTATGGAATGGTCATAAACAAGACTTTCTAGTATTTTACTAAGAATACATAGCTTGGCTATGCCTAAGTAGTTTGTAACGTTATTTTTGTTAACATAATTCTTATATATTGGTACTAGGAGTCCTGTTTTCGATCGTTGTGATATAACCTAATAATAAATATGCCGTGTGTCGACACACCTTTTTTCAAATTTAGTCGAAAAACCGTCTGACCCATCCCCTTTTTTGTCATCTAGCGCACATATTTTTTCAGAGCACATCTTCCTCCTTCGCAGTAATTATTTGAATGAAAAAATTTCCGGAATTGTATTCGTTACGCATTATGGTTTGATGGTATGGTTCATAAACACTTTGAAAGTAATTCGCGAAATCATTGCATATTGCGTTGTTTGTGTAAATGTAAGCATCCAAATCATGATTTTGAAAGAAATCTTATTGGATAGACAAGTAGGAAGTGATTCAAATATAAAAAGAGAAAGTAGTGCAGACCTGTAACCTGTAAGTAGTAGAAGTTCAACACACAGATTGTGTGAACACCAACCCTGAGACAAACATAATACCACGATAATACGTAAGCAGTTGGACTAGGTCAGTTTAGCACTACCAGTTGTAAGCCTTTTGCCATAGAACAATAATTTAATGTTACCATGCTAGTATAAAATTTTGTTGAACAATAAATAAGTTTGGTTTTGACAGTGTCTAGAAATTGCACTTACAAACAAAAATATTTTTCTAATCTTAGTTTTTGTTCTCCGAAAAACTTATTTCCTTGTACTGAGTGTGGCCTTACTAAAAATCCTTTGAGATTAAAACGGCATAAAAAATAGGTATATATTAATGCTATTTTAAAAGGAATTGTATTTGATCTAGACGTGCTGACTAGAAAGTAATACAAAAATAAGTTATATATAACAAACAAAAAGAGAAAGTAGTGCAGACGTCTGGAAGTTCAACAAGTTTGGTATTGTGCAAAAACCCTGAACCAAACTCAACAAAAACAGATGGACTAGGTCCGTTTCACATTGAAATTATCGTAAAACTTTTGCTAGAAATGTGGTTATATTGTTGCATTTTCCTTGGCTGTTGTTTAAAAAGTACTATGGTTTTATTATTTATGGTGAATAATTGTTTTTTAATAAAACAAACTCTACACACTTAAACAGAATGATTACATTTTAAATCAAAATAAACTCAGTACTGATTGAATCCAGGTCCACACCAGATTTATTAAAAAAATTAACACTGCCTACTGATTAAGTCAAAGAGTCTGTATTTAAGCTTATTCAAAACTGATTAATGTAAGAATTATTAAATTATTACTGATTATATTTTAATCAATTTATATTAAATATTTTAATCAATAATGACAAAATTGGCTTCCATGTGTAATAATTTAATAATTTTTTTTTAATATTAAATTATTTTTGATTAAATCTAAGAAGCTTATGGACAGATGATCAGCGATGTTTTAGGATACCCCTAAATGGTTTCTTAATCTATAATTTTGTATAGGCTAAAGTAGCATAAACTAGAAAGCACACAAAATAGATTCTCTCCATAATGTCTGATTAAGGTGTCAATTTTGATGGACGCTATGAAGAGAAAAGCAATAACAAGCAAAACAAAAACGTTTTTATTATGTTGTAAGATATAATAATAACAATATTAATAATAATACTAACTTTTATTAACAGAAAATAATATGTACATAGCTGAAAAAAAAAGAAGAAATTGACCAAACTCAGAGTGCCGAAGTCTAGCTAACAGGGCTACTCCAACTCAACCACTAAACTGAGAATGTAGTCGTCTCGAAATATACTGCTATAAAAAAAGATATAATAATAGTGTAATGCATAGCAGCGGGTGTATTGGTCTGATAATTATGACAGCTTAACATAGTATAAAACAAAGTCGCTGTCGCGTCTGTCCCCAGCTATATGTGCCCTAATCTTTAAAACTACGCAACGGATTTTGAAGCGGTTTTTTTTTAATAGATAGAGTGATTCAAGAGGAAGGTTTTTATGTATACTACATGCATAATATTGTAGAGAAACACTGATAAATTTAGAGGTTTGTTCGGGTTTGTATTTATAAATCTTGACGTGATGGTGAACTCGCCTTATTATTATTATCTCAGAGGCGTATAATGCCTGGCATTGCAACGCAGGTCTGGTACACGCTAGTTTATTATAAACTAATGGTATAACTAAATTAACGACAAAATGGAAAACGATTCCGTCCCCATAAGCGCGGTCCCGGCAGCAAAAGTGGTGAAACAATAAATTGAATATATTATTGCTTATTGAACAGATACGCACGAAGCTTAAACTTAAACTTATTAATATTATACAACTTAAATTCGTTTGGAATTGAGTTATAAGATGTTATAGCATTATAAATGAAACTTCTTTGAAATAATGGTGTTTTATATTGGGGTATGGTAAAACTGTTCTTGTATCTGATATTTCTATTGTGAATGTTGTCTCTAGAAACGAACTTATTTTGAAGTTTTTCTGATGTATTCTCCATGGAATATAATAACCCAGATGAAAACTACATCTATTTCTCATATTAAGCCATTTGCACTAATTTATTTTATGGGTTTGTTCGGGTTTGTTTCCGTAAATCAGTCTACAGCAGGAATTTTCTTCATTTCTTGTATTTTATTATTTTCAGTTTCATGTAAACAAGGCATATAACTGAAGTCGCAGTAGGAGTAGTGTGACAGAACTAGGCTATCGCAGAGCATTCTTTTAAGTTTTTGATCGAGGATATGTCTATTATTGTAAATTAATTTGAAGGAATAAAATGCTTTTTTAATAATATTTTTTACATGTTCTTTGAAACGCAGCTCCTCATCCAAAACAATTTTTTTCTCTTAATGTACGTAATTAAGATGAACGCCATTTAGAGAAATGTTCACATTATTTTTAACAGTGTCACGATTACCTACCTTTGTTTGCAAAGCACAAAATTTTGGATTTTTCCGAATTTAATTTAAGATTATGAGTATTAGATAGGGATATAATGGTTTCCAAGTAGAAATTAATTTGCTGGATCGCATCCAAGTAGTTTGTTGTGAAGAAGCTCAGGTGAATTGAGTATCGTCCGCGTAAGCGTCTGACTAACAGAATTGCGTAGAAGTTATGATCTCCGCTGTATAAATAATGAACAATAGTGGAGATAGAATGGAGCCTTGTGGAAGCCCTGAAAGAATGTCAATCGGATTGGGGTTTATGTGGTCAACAATGACTTTTTGAGCACGGTTGGTTAAAAAAGATGATATTAGTTTAACAGAATCTCGTCAAACCCATAATAATGTAATTTGTAGAACAAAAGCCTATGATCGAGTGTATCGAAAGCTTTGGAGAAATTCAACAAGATCAACAGGCTGGCCTGGCTTTTATCATAGGCGGTCATGATATCGTCTATAACTGAACTTAATGCTGTGGCCGTACTGAAATTTTTTCGAAAATTACATTGGTTGTCAGGAAGAAGTTGATTTTCTATAAAAAAAAAAGGAGTTCATTTGGTCGTGCAAATTTTTTTCTACAATTTTCGACATACACTGGAAAGCAAAGGCAACACATAAACATACAAATTTTAGAAGCTATTCTGCAGTAGCAGCAGTGGCGGCTCGTGACTGATTTAGATGGGGAGGCTAAGTTTTAGAAGTGAAGCGCTGCAGGCGCGAAATTGCGCCGCAGCGCTAAACTCCCCGTGTTTCTTCAGTTTCTACGCCTTTGGCCTATAAAACCTCCAGAGACAAAACTGCGAGGCGGTCTACCCTGAATAATTAAAATTTTGCTTAGGTCTGGTCGGGGTACCTTTAAGACTTTTATAAACAATTTATCGTCGTAAGACAGTCGACTAAATCTATATTTTATTACGTATTCGACGATATCTTTGCAATTTCGAACATTGATTTTAGCATTATTAGCATTAAAGCTTCTACTAGATTCGCCAATTTCAGTTACCTCCATTTTTATAATAATACAGAGATAAAATAAATAAATAAAGTTAAATAAATAATAAAATAATAATAACTTACATGGACAAGTATATTTTATGCACAATAAAATCGCGAAAACAAAAATCCACACCCAAATTAACAATCCGGCACACACTAACAGAAAAAATTCCTTACGAAACGTCCGAAAACAATCACACAGATTACAGATTAGGTTAGGTTAGGTACAATCAACAATCGAAATCCGGAGCTCTGGGCTTCCCGCGAAATATTTGTGGGCGTTTTTGCCTCCGGCTGTCGGTTTTACGCGACAAAAACAACGCGCACCATCCATAGACAATTTACCTTTAGATACGTACAGCTTATATCCTGCGCAAACGAAAGTTACGTTTTATGGGTGAAAAAATACGTTCGAGCGCATGACTCGCCGGTCGGCTGCCTTCCCTCTGGGCACCTTCGGGCATGCGCACAAACCTCGTGTTATTGGCCTTTCCTACTTTAGCGACATGCTTAAAATACACTCCAGAACCGACTCGGCCGCCATTTTTGTTGTTGTGTTTTAAGGTTTCTTTGTGGATTCCTTGTAGTTTTCTTAGGTATTGTGGATTGTGGGTGTTTGTTATTTACGGATTTCTAGTTTTTGTGTAGTTTAGTGAATTGTGTTTGTGCTTTTAGTGACTCGGATACTCGGATTGGAATATAAACAATGACTTGAAAATGTTTTACAGGTACAGGTTATATAACAACTAATATTTGACTTAAGGTTAGGTACGCGATAACACCGTAGATTGGTTATATAAGTACGTCCGAGCGCATGACTCGCCGGTCAGCTGCCTTCCTTCTGAACACCTTCGTGCGTGCGCACAAACCTCGTGTTATCGGCCTGTCCTATACTTTATCGACATGCTCACGATACTTTATTTCTCTGTGAAGATACCGAAGAAACCGGCTCGGCCGCCATTTTTTTGTTGTTGTTGTGTTTTAAGATTCCTCTGTGGATTCCTTGTAGTTTTCTTAGCTATCGTGGATTGTGGGTGTAATATTTACGGATTTCTAGTTTTTGTGTAGTTTAGTGAATTGTGTTTGTGCTTTTAGTGACTCTGATAGGAATTGAAACAATGACTAGTACTAGTAGCAGCCGTTGTATAGTTTTATTATGCCCAAATAGGGGTATTTCGTATTTTCGGTAAGTTTGAGAAGAGTAAAATTGAGAAGAAATTCCAATTTTTTGGCAAGAATTTAAATTTTAAAGCCCGGACCTGTCTATTTTCCCATTCGTCAAACGATAATGTTGCAGTGCGCATGACTAATAGTGTCTAGCTTTGTTTACATGCGCGAGGCCATAAAACTGCCACTTTCGGGATTATTGTTTGCTTATCTAAAGGTACGTTGTCTATGGCACCATCGTACTTACTCTCGCTTCTTGCATTGAAACAACTGGAAAATTATGTATTATCCGTGCAGAAAATATTTGACCGTTGGAGGCTTGCCTCCGTTGGGTTTGTTCGGTCTAGTCTAGGCGCCTATTCGCTGATGCGGGCGGACACTACCCAATAGTCCTGAAGCTGAGCGGCAATAATAAAAATGTTATAGAAACAAAGTGTTTTTCTTGAAGTATCTAATTCAGGATTTTTGATACACTGAGAATATAATAATACGAAAGTATCATTTTAAAAATGAATAAAGTTATCTTTAAAAAAATGCTATTTTGTAAGTTTTTGTTGGGGAGGCACTGCCTCCCCTGACGAACCGCCACTGAGTAGCAGCACTGTAAAACTCGCCTTTAGTGGTTTTACAACCACCCACTTGCTTTTACACACAAAGACAAAATGAACCGGCACCGTGCGAATAACACGGCACGTTCAAAACAAACGACTTCCTGCCACCTGACCTGCCGAACATTTTGTTTTGCTTTATTGAAACTAACCGTACTTTATCATTTCTAATAATTTGCAAGTCATCGCGCTTTTAAGTTAGATAAATATGTAAATAATTAAATATTTTATAGCATATTTTTAATTGGTATGATACCTATTTTAATATAATACTTTTTAATAGGCACGCTACTGCTTAACTAAGTGCCGTTTAAATTTATTGATATTTAATTTTGTACACTCACTATTAAAAATATGCAGATTGTATCGCTGGACATGAAATTTTGAATTTTTGTTAGGAAATATTTTCGTAAAAATTCGGTTAATGTATGGCGGAGGTCAGTAACTGGTAACAGGTTCTTTGATATAGTGGATTTGTGGTATCATAATATAACATATAACAAGAATATTTTTAATTGGTTTTGCGATATAATTACACAGTGACCTCCGTCTTTAAGTTTTTTAGTTGAATTTCCTAAATAAGAAACTCTAAACATAATTCGTTTAAATATAAATGTCCTGTCTTTAAATAAATGAAGTGTAGAGATCCACTAAACCAGCGGTTCTCAAACTTTTTTGGCGACGGAACCCTTTTGGGAAACTAAATATATTTTAAGCAGCCCTAAAATAATCAAAAACTGGTTGACACATTCTTTATTATCATCATTATCATTGTTTTATGTGCTATATTTATTTCTTTTTGATTCAAATAGGTTTTAATTTTTTTGGTGGAATTTCAAATATATATATGGAATATAAAACAAATAATACTTTAGGTAAAAAATTAAAAAAAACCATAAAACAAAGACCCACTGTCACAATCAACAAATCTGGCGTCTATCAATTAAATTGCGGATCGTGTCCAAAAATTTATATAGGTCAGACAGGTAGAACATTCAAAACCAGAATCGCTGAACATAAAAGAAGTTTTTTACGTCAAAAAACATACTCCACATATTCCAATCACATTACCGAAGAAAGCCATATATTTGCAGATAATTTTAAAATTCTTCATATACATAAAATAAAAGCCATAAACTTAATTTGTTGGAAAGTTTGGAAATTAACCGTCATAAAAACACGGGTCTACTTTTGAATGACCAAACAGATTTGAATAAATCGCCCTTATTAAACCTTTTCAATAATTTACCATATTCTAAATACTACTCTGTGGGTATTCCCTTAATGTAATTATTTGTTTAAGAAAAAGATAATTTGTATATACTATATATTTAGGCTACAATTATAGTACCTCAATGTAAAAATCCCTTGATCAAGCTTCTGTGTAGCGAAACGCGTCGGGTTTATAAAATAAATATCATGTGGAAATTAGACTAAAGTCCTTATTGCAACAAGGTATGAAATTGTTTTTTATTTTTCATCAATTTTTTGATGTTAGGCTTGATAGAGTTGAAACATCGCGTGTCAGGTAAGTAACACCTCTTATCATCAAATAAGATAACTCAGTTAATACAAGCTATGCTATTACACCAGATGAGCGCTTATACTTGAAAAAAAATGGGGTCTACGATATTGAAATATCGCACACATTTTCAAAATATGAAAGCGTTAATGTGGATATTTGCATTTAAATCGTTTACAATTTAAAAATATATTCATCCCAAGCCTACCATTATACTTTTTCTTTTGGGTAGGGTCAGTGTGTCCTGTCCAATATAAAATTGTTAAAAGCCTCGATCCAAGTGATTTTAATATTTAAAAAAACATGACCAGGTGGATAAATAATTATTATGTTTATAGGAATATATTATGCCTTATCTGTATGTTTGCAATTTGAATAAAATCTTTATGTATTATATCCACAGGCGACTAAGCAAATCATTTTGCTTTACATGGAGATATTTAACGATCTCAATATAATAATTTTATTAAATATACGTATAACGTTTTTTTCTGTGTTTTACAGCGTTTTTGTCGTGACGTCATTTGTGATAAGTAAAAATAATATACTAAATATATGTGTTTTTAAATTTTCTACCAGTCAAATTATTTAGTTTCCTAATGATATCAAATTATAATGTTTTAGGGAAATCACTAGCTGTGGAAAAACTGTAGGAACGTTTTTACTACGCATGACTTAGAATTTTTAATATTCATTCATTATTTAACGTTACAGTGTTGGTGAGTTGTGTTTGTGATCAATTCCGTTTTTCGATTAATCTTTAGTATGTTTTTGAAATAGAGCTATTAAGTTCTGTTTATTATTATTTACAATTTACAACGGTTGTAAGAGACCCGACTATTCTAACCCCCGGATTAATATTTCGGTGGAGGTAATTCAGGTTATATTTTTTTAGCTTAAAAGCAATGGTCTAGATAGTTCTGTCTGTATTTTAAGTAAATGTTGCAAAATATATGGATTGTTTTTGATCGGAAAAACCACATGCCAATGCACCGTAAGGACAACAGCGAGTTTTTACAGCTTACAGTGTTGCCATTTTTAAAGCCATCTCCTTCTAACTAACCTGAAACTTTGGAAGTATGTATGACTGTAAACAAATTGTATTTTATGAATGGAATGTATCATCTCCTTATATTACATGTCTGTGGTTTTTACCATATTTTAAAAATTTGCATGTTTTTAGTTTTTCGATAACCTGTTTTGTGAATTAGGCTAGAATTTGTCCTTAGGATTGTCATCGTGCAAAAGTTGATTCCGTAATTAAATTTTATTTTGTGTATTAACAACTTTGTGAATTTTAGATTACCCTGAATACATTTTTTATGATCTGCTAAAAGTGTCATTTTCTTTTGTGATCCTTAACATAAATACGAAAAAAATATTCCACTAATTTTATAAATTTTATTTAAAATCATTCGAAAACTACAAATTGCCTACTGAATTATTAATTTTAGAATAATAAAATGTTAGTTATACATACGTACAAAGCGATTCGCCGCATTACATTCCGTAGAGGTCAAAGTAATAACAATTTAACATTAAATTCGTGTCATTAAAAAAAAAGTTTAATCTTTAAATTACTCTGTCTGTATTAACAGTTTAGTCTTTGAGACTATTTCTGACACCACTAAGCCTAATTACAAAGTAATGGTTCTTGTTGACTTGTTGAGGGAGGTGCAAAATTTAAAACTGCTCTACCGCGCCGAAAGCGAAAATGTTTGTAAAATATTCCGAAATTGCGTCATTTCAACAATACTCAAAAAATCAAGACATGCAAAATATGAGAGCGAACATTTTTGCAAAAATAAATGAAACGTTAAATACATTGAAGACAAGTTTCCTTTCATTTCGTCAGATTTATCCTAGGAACATAAGGAAACTGCGTAAGCGTAAAAGAGGCATCCAATTCATCGTCTAAAACACACGTCGCATAAAAACAAATCCACGCCGCCAGTGCGTGATCCAGGTACCACCATAAATCGAGTGCGGTCTGCGCGCTTGGCCATCCATTGTCTTCCTAAAACCGCCTGCCCAATAGCGGGGCTACATTTCCAAATCACGCGCAATGCACGCGTTGATCTTGCTACGGACATTTATTTACAATATCTTGTCTTTGGGATGAATTTAGTATAGATGTCGCCACATCCAACTTTTATGTCTATAACGACAGTTTCCTCAAATTTACGGAATTCGGTAAAAATAAATATAAGTATTAAACATATTTTTTCACCCGTAGATATTCTGTATCTATAATTATTAAACCAGTACCAAGCTTTAAGGGGAGGTATGTCAATTATTTTATCCGATTCTATATTACTCACATATTAAACATAACAAATTAGAGTTATTAGTTGTTAAATACAAATTCCACAATTTATTGCTCTTTTTACGATCAAAAAATAGTTTTGTTAATTAAAACTGCTACAAAGTTAAAAACAAATTAACTAATCTCATTTTCTTGTCTTTAGTAAATGGTACCCAAAATTCCTTTAATTAAAAATACATAAATGTTATTAAAAGTGTTGTTTTTAAATAGGTAGGTAATAAAGTCCAGGATCTAACTAAATAAAGTACGTTTGTACTACTTAAATATAGTAAATATGGCGATCAGCCGAGAGGATGAAGTGCATGGCGACATCCAGCGTCGATTATTAATGTTTGTTTTTAAATGTCTGACACCGATTAGCAGAATACTCAGGTAGTAAAAGAAAAGAAAAATCCTTTATTAAATAAAAAAATAGTATCTAAAGACACCATACCGTCGGACGTTATTTAAATCTCGACAGTATTTGGAAATAGAGGAATGACTCGCAGAAGCGTTCCGTCAGAAAAGAATGATGGGGTAAACTAATACTGTTGAATTATCACTCCTCTGTGGTGTAGTATCAGCTGCTAAGACCATTAAATTTAATGGAAGAGATCTGGTTTTCTTACCTTTACCAGAGTACATATATCGACCCTTTATGATACGAAGAAGCGACAAATGACAAACAGGATTCTAGAACACCCAAAGAATCAATCACCTATTTAAATAAAATAATTTCCATAGCATATACATAATGGGATAGAAACGAATTGTCTTTTTTTAAGAAATATACAGTAATGTCCGGTTATAACGAACCTCATGGGACCGACGAAAACGGTTCGTTATAAGCGAAGTTCGCAATAAACGATGAATGCTGATACTATAGTGATGGGAATAACCGAGTTATTTTAATAACCGACTACCGAGTATTCAAGTGATCTAGCCGCAATAAGTGATTGCTATGCGGGTCGTTGGAAAATAAAAACAGGATTTTCATCACTCTAAACCGATGATAACAGAATAATTCAAGTGATTGAAAAAAGAAAAACCGCGTGATAGGTTATTTTTCACTGGAGTGATCCCAACACTAGCTGATACATATCAAAAATGTGGTATTTTTATTAATATACATACATATGTACATATATTGTACATGTGAAGGTACATAAAAAATGTTTTGTAATAAGTAGTTACATTAACAACTGGTTTCAAGAGTACTTTAAAAAAAATCTTTTATTTTAGTTTGTTTTCTTTTTGTGAATCGATTAAGAACACTTTGTATTTCCTGACTGACGAACGTTGTCAATATGCTGAAGTAGTGTTGGGATCACTCGAGTGAAAAATAACCTTTAACCGGTTTTTTCAATATTCGGTTTTTTTTAATAACCGGTTATTTATCAATCGGGTTTTTTACCGCACTTTTTGTGTCGCTGTGTACTCAACAATTACATTAAAAACCGGATGACGATCGGTTTTTCATTCGAACTTTTTTTTTTAGAAGTCAATAAGTTTTCGGCAGCGTTCTTCAAGTAATTTAGTCATTAATAATGTTGTAGATGAACCACCGCCCATATTAGATTTCGAGTAAAAAAAAAAACCGGTTATAATCCGGTTTTCCGGTTTTTAAAATCACTTGAATGCTCGGTAGTCGGTTATTCCCATCACTATGCTGAAGTGTCTCTGGTGTGTTTGGAACTGGACTGAAGAAGACAGAGAAGCGGCAATGGCATCATCATCCAATATTCGACACTTACAAGATTATCATCAATATGGACAAATCCATTGAACTCATTTTCAGAATAAGGAAGATTATCTAGAATTAAAAGAAAAAGAAAATATAGTCGCATATCGGACAAGTGTGTAACTATTTTTTATATTGGAATACACAGGGATCCAAGTTCAATGGATACCCTGGGGCGGGTAGACCACGACGGCCGTTTCGTCCTTATTAGGACTCGACGGGCAGCCATAACCCATCCCTTATAATAATAATAACTTGGATCCCTGTGTATTCCAATATAAAAAATAGTTACACACTTGTCCGATATGCCACTATATTTTCTTTTAATTGTCTAGAACAGTGGTTCTCAAATGGTGGTCCGCGGACCCCTTGGGGTCCGCGGCGTATTTTTTGGGGGTCCGAGAACCCACGGAGCACAAAGGGAAAATAAAACAAAAATAATTAAATAGCTCACCTAATAATAAATCAATTAAATTATTTTTTAGTTTATTATTGTTTTTAAGGAAAATACGTTGTATTGATAAATAAAATGTTGTTTAAATAAGTTACAAAACGGTTGTTTTAGTACTTTTATAGATAAACTGGCCATGGGGGTCCGCATGTTACTCTAATCCGATTTCGGGGGTCCGGGATTTTGCGAAATTTGGGAACCACTGGTCTAGAATATTGTTATCATCTTCCTGTCCAACTTTTTTCAGCCATTCGGCTAATGGCAGGTCATCGTCTGAATCAAAATCATTTTCTACCTTCTGGAAACCACCGTGTTGAAAACAATTACAAATTGTTTGTTTTGATACCCTCTGCCATGCCATATGAATGAAGTTTATTCCATCCAAATGATTACTGACGAAACGAATCGACGCCCACAGGCCCATATAAGAATTCGATGAATCCCCTGGTTAAGCGAGCGGTAAAATACCGTTTTAGGATGGTTATAAAATGAAAATCGTACGATCATATCAAAATTTAAGGTCCGTTTTAACCGAGAGTTCGTTATAAAAGGGTTCGTTATTTGCGAATATTGCGAAAAAATTTACACACGCCTATAGTGATACTGAAGTTCGTACTTATAGATTTGGTTAGTTATAAACGGACCTTACTGTATATTTTTCGAGTTTATGTACCCAAAGCTGTATGTGGAAAAAAAATTGTTGAGGGCACGAAGTGGTGGCTAATTTTTTAGATGCGCCCCTGTACACACACACTACGGGAAGAGGTGGCTGTGCCTCTCGAGCCCATTGATTTTGCCCCGATTATTGTTGACGTCAAGGGAATGAATCGCTTTTTTTTAACTCCTTGCTTCTGTGATCGATGGCGCCTACATGGTTTATGTTGTTATTTTGCCAGCCTATTAACGACATACGACTATTTTTGTTATAAACGTCCCTAGAAATTAATGTTGTATTTTACTACCTTATTAGCAGTTTCTAAAATACCGTAATTAATATTGAGTATACACTAAACTTTTGTCACAACTAGTTAAAGTATATCGCCTATGCTCTATCTATACAGTGATACTGTGAAAGACGTAAGACAGTATGACTCTTCTGTTCCGCCAAGTTATCACATACTTATTGTTTTTTAATGTATATAAGACTTCTAAAACCCTTTTTTTAATAATAATTTTAGAACGTGTTGGAAACCAAAAATTGGTCGACAATTAAAAGCAGATTCATAATTAGCTAATTTTAGAAAACTAAATGGAATCATTTTTCATCATTTACGTTTATTTTTCCTGCCAAATTTTGCCAGTTTTCCAACCTTTTTAATTTAATTTTGCTAACATTTCGTAGTTAAATCCCATTAATTATGGTATCGCTGAAAAGCATTTTGGATAATGTTTTTAGAAAAATGTCGCAAGTGGGGTAGTGCCATTTAAGATTTCAAAGTGGATGAGTGTAGTGACTGCTTTAGGGGTGGGTGAGGGTGGTCCGTAAAGTACCTCATTTTTATGAGTGCACCATCACATGTAAAATAAACCTCCGCTGCATCGAATTTCTCTGAAACCGCAAAGACGATTTACAGTAGACTCCCGATTATCCGAAATAATGTGGACCGGACCGATTTCGGATAATGCGGAGATTGAGGAAAATCATTTACTATAGAAAAAGTTACTATATCTATGTACTTTTATAGATGTATCTACATACATAATAAATTTTAAAACTTATGTATGTACATTAGTACTATGTATTCATATTCATAAATTCAAGAAAGAGGTAATTGGTAGTTGTTTTAATTTTAAAGTATGTCGATTATTGGCCGCAACACAAAACCAACAAAATATTTTTTAAAAATTTCGAATAATGCGGAGGCATAGCAAGAATCATTTTGGATAATCCGGTTCATGGGTCGTTTCGGCTAATGCGGAGTTCGCATAATCGAGTTTCGGATAATCGGGAGTCTACTGTACTTCAATTTAAAAATATTGAAAGGCCTATCCTTAAACTCTGTTTCTCATCAAAACAATTACCTTGTCGGACTTCCATTGTCTTTATTTTGTTACTTAACACAACGTTTCGGTTAGTTAGTATCTCTAACCGTTTTCAAGTGTAAACTAAATTATAATTCTAAGGCTACTGTCTTAAATACTATCCATGTGCAATGAAGCTTGATGATTCCGCCTACGTGCTCTGTTTAACAGCTGTAACAAAATAAAGACAATGGAAGTTCGACAAGGTAATTTTTTTGATATTACTTCATTGTCTACCACCTTCAAACTGTGTTTCTCATGCTCAGCAAATTTTCGGAGTACCCTTTTGTTTTCAAAATATACTGTAGTTTGTGTCAGTTTAAATAGGCCAATTTTAAATTATTTTCTGTCAAAGATAAGCCTAACTAAAAAATGTGTTACATGATAAACAAAATTTGAACCTTTAGCTACCCAGTGATACCAAATGTATGCTTATTTCATTATAATATTTTACTGGTGACAGCCAAGTTCCTACAACTATGCGTGTCGCAAGTAAAAGCGATCGTAGACTTAAAATTAATGTGAAAAGTTTTAATAACTCATTTAATATCTACATTTAAGTTTAAGACAGGGAGATCTGAATAACATTTTAAATTACCAATCACGGCTTTTTAATTGTTTAAGCTCTCAATAAACAAAATCGATTAACTATTTTTGTTCAAAGACACTTTATTGAAGATAAAATAAATAAATAAATGAAGCAATGGCAACGCCGATATGTTTTATTATTACCGCTTTAGCAACACCGAGCGTGACCTTGCAATGAGCAATTTAATTTTATATTTTATATCCACAGTATCTCTTGACGTCATAAGGATGTTTGCATTATCAGGCGCCTTACATTGAATCAATGATTAACAAAAAGTGATTATTACTATTACGATATTATTCTAACAAACGGGTTATTATTTATATTTAAAACTGTTTCATCAACACACTAAAAAGGTGAAATTGCATAGCTAACGACGGATTTAGCGAAAATATATCTGTAGGGCTAAATATGTTAGAAGGCGTAGAAGGGTCACCGAAACAATTCTGACTGAACTTGTAATTCTGAGTTTAATCTCAGAAATAAATATCATTATTTATATAAATACTTATTAAATCCATCATTGGCGGGTGTATGCAGGGGTCACTGTGACTCTTTTACTCACCACTACCTCAAATCCAATGAAAGTTCGAAAATTATCGACCACAAGCTGTCCAAAGGATGTCTAAATTTAGTTTATTTTTGGTCCAATACATGACCAATCGGTGTTTATGACATTCGCGGGATGTTCAATGACTGTCTTCTAGGTTGGCATCCATAATTTGTCCCTTAAGGGACAGGTACGCAGTCCAGTAATACCAAGTCGACAATAATGGGTCCCCCAGGTAGACAATATGACGGAACTCTATTCAGTTTTATCCATTAGCAGTAGGACACTTTCACAAATTACGAAACTGCTTTAACACTTATTTGTAAATGCCGGAAGTAAAAAATATATGGTGGCGCCATCTAATAGGAATCCATACGTAACCCCCGTTATAGGACCATTGGTAGGTATGCTGGATTACCAACGAACATCTAAAACCATATGTCTTATAGCTTAACGAAAGTAAATATCCATGTGACATCTGACAATGTATGTACCATGGATATTCTGGATTAGAATGAATATCTAAAACCGTACCTTCGTACAATGACCTTACCTAAATGAACCTTTGTGTGACCTCCGTTGCAGTGCCATGGATATTCTGGATTACCAATGGACACCCAAAACCATATTATGTCTTATGGCTTTATAAAAATATATATCCCTGTGGCATTACATAAATGGATATCCATATGACTTCCCTAAGTGGTCCATAGACGTCGTCAGCCTCTAATGGCTCAGGACCTGGTCCATTGGATATTGTGTGCTGCTTGTGACGATAAGACGCAAAATCTATAAATAGGTTCGGTATTCAGGATCACCAGTTTAAAGTCAGAATTTCGAGGTTAAAGTCATAATTCCGAGTTTAAAGTCCGAATTCCGAGTTTGAACTTAGAATTTTAGATTAAATTTTCTTTTTGTTTCGTTTACTCCTTCGTAGTTACCTGCGTAGCTTTAACTGGCAACTCCATAAATTTAAGTACATTTTTAGTTGATTAACAGTTAACTTAACTTAACTAACAGCTAAAAGCTTAGCTACTCATTGCGCTCGACAAGCCACTTATTGAGCATACCTGCCAAGTCTGTGGGCTACTTTAAACTAATATAAAATTGGTAAAGAATGAAGCCAATAAAAATAGCTCCGTAAATGAATAAAGATACAACGAACAAAAGCAGTTCGAACAAGCTAAAAAATTCTGTTCAAATCAAAATAATAACAAAGGAAATAAAAACTTGACCTTGTTTTAATTGTTTCAGAATCATCTAAAATGACTCTGTGCACACAACCAATTGTAGAAGCCCCAAGGCCTCAAAGACGACCAGGGCGACCCCCAAGCGGTAAGAAATTAATAGCCAGAGAGATGCCAGGAAAAGTGAGATCAGCTTACAGAAGGAGTCTGGACCCATGTGATAATTCTAATGATAGCGGACTGGGGTAAGTTATAATTAATTTTTTGTAATTTCTGTTTATATAGGGTTCTCTACGCAGGATTCCATAGCATGGAAAGTATTATTATAGAGACTGTGTCATAGTCAGGGCACATCTAGCATATTTTTCTAGGGGAACTCTTAAGTATAATTTGTTATAGAAGATAATATAATATAGTGTCCGCGAAAATAATTAAAAGCGCATATCGGATAAGTGTGTATGTGTAACTATTTTTTTTATTGGAATACACAGTAGAGATGTTTCGTTCGCGAACGATTCGTTTAAAACGAACGAATCACTTTACTGAATTGAAGGAATTAATTCATCGTTTCAAAAAGATGGAATTCTTTTTTGATTCAACAATTCAGAAATGATTTCAAGAGTTGGCTTAGCATTTCGTTCATTTCGTTTACTCGTTCACTGGTCCTACCCAAAACCCGATTAAAGTAATTTCAGTTCAGTAGTAAATCACAGTTTAATTAGGCACGGAGTACCAAAAAACAAGGTACACGGAGTACAGTTAAAGGAAAAAAGACAAATAACAACATTTCACAGTACGATCAGAGAGGAATTAAACATCAATTCCTTAATTAACATAGTACGATCTTTTACATTGTGTTCATTCATGCGTTGATGTTTAGGTATTATATCGATTTATCGTAAAAGGAAAATAATCATTTTGAGAAGGAATCTTTTTAACTGAATGAATCAAAAGAATTGATTCACCAAAAAGAATCGAACTTCCCACCTCTAATACATAGGGATCCAAGCACAATGGATACCCTGGGGCGGGTAGACCACGACGGCCGTTTCGTTCTTATTAGGACTCTACGGACATTCATAACCCAAGCAATCCCGACACAGCGGTAAGATGCATTAAAAGTCTTTTTACAAAAGCAAAGCGGCCATCAATACACCGTAGCGCCATCCCAGCGGAAATAACTTCAATATAAAAGGCAGTCACACTGGTAATATCGAAAGGTAGACAACTAAATAAACCACGAAGTGCATCACAATCCAGTATAGGGAACGCTGTTTGCGTCTTCACCGAAACATCTGCCGTTTTGCACACTAGAAACAGATCAACGCCGGCAACCACTAGAATGTGCGCAATCCGTTTAAGAAAAGCCATAAACATGTTTAGAAGATAATATAATATAGTGTCCGCGAAAATAATTAACAGGGAATATTGTGGTGCTACGGTGTATTGATGGCCGCTTTGCTTTTGTAAAAAGGCTTTTAGGGCATCTTACCGCTGTGGCGGGATTGCTTGGGTTATGGCTGCTCGTAGAGTCCTAACGGAGAGCTTATGGTTTCTGACCGCTATACGAGCGAAGTTATGTTAAAGGATGAGAGGACCCTTATCATATAAACCAATAAGATGCTCTTCTGTGGTTCTCATACCATTTTATTCATAAAACGATCAAATCAAAAACTATTTTCCTAGGTGAACAAAGACTATTGCGCATTTTTGATAATTTTTATTAACCTGCACATATCGTAGTTTAATGTTACTTGCCGCTTATCTAAAAAAAATAGTGTTGGTTTTGTTTAAGTTTCAAGGTTATAAATATTCGACTAGTTTGATATTTTTAATTAAGGTATTATTATTATTAAACTACCAGAACCTCACATATTATTACAGAGATAAAGAATATCTAAATGAATAATAATAGGTACCTATAGTCTATTGTCATTTGCAGCTGGTAATGTCACTAATAAAATAATAATATAATAAGAAGTAGAGTAATCGCGTCCGTATAATTTATATTCTTGGCTAGCGGACTTTAAAATGTGGAAAGACCTGCATTTTGCATTGAAGGTTCCTAACAAGGACGAAACAGCTGTCAATGTCTACATGGAATTCATTGTTTTTAGCATCACTGTGTACTTCAATGCAGTGGCGGCTCGTGCCATTTTAGTGAAGTAGGGCCAGGTAAACCCTTAGCGCCGCAGGCAAAAAAATGTTGGGTGCCACGCCCTTTTTTGTTAATAGTTCTTGCTTTTGAAGTAGGAAAAATAAGCAAAAAGGCACCTAATTTAATTTATGAATTTACAATCATATCTTGAATTTAAAAAAAATACTGTAGGTAGAGTGTACTATATAGACCGAAAGAACCACAAACCGAACGCAGTTTATAATTTGGTTTAATATGTATCTGTTTTTATTAATTTGTTCGTTTTTCTTCATTATTTCATTGTGATATGCAGAATTGAATTGAGTTTTAATGTTAATTTTACCAAGCATACTGAAATTAAATATATTGTTTAAATGTACCTTCGATTTTTCATGTGTCTTCATTTTTTCCCAGATATGGACCAAATCATCTGTACCTTTTTGGGACCAAGTTTGCTCCCCCATCAAATAAAACACACATAAAACAAAATAGTCTATTATATTTATCACAACCGCACACCCAAGTATTTTTTCCATAAATATTTCTATTACATCAGCCGGCCGAACGAAAATTATTTAGTTTACAAACAACCTTACACGACACGACGCGGACAAACAACTGTTTGAATTTGAAACGTCTAACGTCAAACGGGGTCAAAGAGCCTGGCTACACGGAGATGTTTTCCTGCTCGCATTCAAGGTCATTTTCCTATGTTTTTTATTGGTGTGTTATGGCAATTACGTCATAACTTCGGGCCTCCCGTGTGCCTCGTCGCTTTGGCGCTAAAGCTACGTTACCGTTTTACGCATAATCGCTTTCTCAATAGATGGAAATTTGCACCCGACTGTGTTTCATTTTTAAATTATTTTGCTAATTGCTTTAAAAAGAAGAATATAAATTTTAATAGGTTTTGGTAATTTGTAAAGGGCAGGACGCTGGACAGGAGGGCAGGTAGTGCCATGGCACTGTGGCTCTACCCCACGAGCCGCCACTGCTTCAATGCAAAATGCAGGTCTTTCCACACTTTAAAGTCCGCTAGCCAAGAATATTTTTCGTTGATATAATAAACAATAATTTATTGTGCTGGAACTTATCCTTCAACCTGGTTTTGCCGATTATTTACTACCTAAGCTACTGTTTTATAACATAACCTTATGTTATAATATTTTTGTTCTTAGGATAAATGTAAAAAATTAGACAAAGACATTTAAAAAAGGCCGGTTCCGGTGTGTTTTTGTTATTTCAACTTATAAATGTTTCACTGCAAGATCTGGGGCGCAACTATAGCAACTTACGGACCCATATTAAAAGTCTTCGTTTTGCGCTTTTGCTAAAAGCTCTGATTTTTTAACTGTAACAAGTTTTAATTTACCATTTCCCTATTGAAAATAATAATTATGTATTTGATAATACATATTATATTCATTATTGTAATTTACAGGGTGAGGATTTTAAAGTGTTACAACGCAATATCTGAAAAACGGCTAGAAATATTTTAGTCAAATTTTGGGACGTGGATAGAGAGGTTGGGGGACAAATTTTAAAATATTTTTGACATTTACCCCCCCTCCAGATTTTATGTGGCTAGTGACAAATTTGAAATGTCAAATGGAAAGGTATTTATTTTTTTCGATAATTCGATTCCTCGTCAATAATTACGTAAGTGAGCAGAAAATTGTTACATTTACTCTACTGGTTGCGTAGTTACGAATTTTTCAATAAAATTGGAATACTTAAAACTACACATTTTAAATCATGACACCTACCTCCTATGATTATTGTTTATCCAAACCTTTAATTATGTTGTATCCTAGGAAACCACTTTTGACTTTGACAAGTAGTAATAATCTGATTCTGATTCAAACGTATTTTCTGTTGATAAAGTTCATTATTCAGTGCAATTATGGAACAATCTTATGACATTGAAATAGACATGTTGTTAATTCTGAGAGAATGTAGAAAAAACTACCGGGAAGCGGCGCAACTGTGGACTGTTAGGTTTCCCGCCATTCAAAAATCTCATATGGCATTTAAGCGATTAGAAGATCTAGGTCGCAGCACGGGAATCCTTAAAAATAAGAACAGAGTTAGAAGACAAACAAAAACTAATGACGATATGGCCGTTGGAGTGTTGGGTGTAATAGCTGTAAATCCTCATGTTGGTTCAAGGGAACTTGCTCGTGATTCAGGAATGTGCCAAAAATCGGTACTGGCTATTTTACACAAGCACAATTTTCACCCTTACCACATAACTCTTCATCAGGAATTGTATGGCCAAGACTTTCAAAATAGGATTACATTTTGTACGTGGTTACAAACTTTAATTCACGAAAACAATGCATTTTTAAGAAAGATAGTATTTTCTGACGAAGCTACATTTACCAATTGTGGTCAGGTAATTATTTAAATTAATATGGGTGTAACTTTTAATAATCAAAAATAAGTAATCCACTACTTGATAGGTGTAGATAAATACATATCTAAACACCCGTTAACGGGTGTTTAGAGAATATTCTCATACATTTAGATTTATTTTTAATTTTGTACTAATTCAATCAATTTTGCTTTTCTTAATAATTTAAGGTTAACCGGCACAATTTACACTATTGAGCACCTCAAAATCCTCACTGGATGAGATTTCTGCCAAACCAACATCCTTGGTCGGTTAATACCTGGTGTGGCATAGTCGGAGATAGAGTTATTGGACCACATTTTTTTGACCGTCACCTAAATGGAGAAATGTATAATAATTTTTTACAAACCGATTTGCCACAACTTCTGAATAATAATGGAAATCAACAAGGACTATGGTTTTAGCAAGATGGTGCTCCGCCACATTTTGCCCGACAAGCTCGAGATACACTAAATGAAATGTTTGGAAACAGATGGATTGGTTGTGGTGGTCCTGTAAATTGGCCTGCAAGGTCACCAGATTTAACCCCATTAGATTTTTTCTTGTGGGGATTTATAAAAGATAAAGTTATGGCTACACCACCGACCACACCAGAAAACATGAAAGATCGTATTCAACAAGCATGTAATTTAGTAACTCCTCAAATGTTAACTCGCGTGCGCAACTCATGTCAAAAAAGAATTGCAAAATGTTTAGAAATGGATGGGGGTCATTTCAAACACCTTTTGAAGCATGATCGTCGTTAAATTTAAGGAATTATAATAGTTTTAAGTATTCCAATTTTATTTATTGAAAAATTCGTAACTAAGCAACCAGTAGAGTAAATGTAACAATTTTCTGCTCACTTACGTAATTATTGACGAGGAATCGAATTATCGAAAAAAATAAGTACCTTTCCATTTGACATTTCAAATTTGTCACTAGCCACATAAAATCTGGAGGGGGGGTAAATGTCAAAAATATTTTAAAATTTGTCCCCCAACCTCTCTATCCACGTCCCAAAATTTGATTAAAATATTTCTAGCCGTTTTTCAGATATTGCGTTGTAACACTTTAAAATCCTCACCCTGTATAGTAAAGAAATTAAATATTATCAGTTAGATAAACAACATTAAAAGACATTACAAGAAAAATTTGTTGTTAGGCGGTTTTAGCAAGCAAGTATTTGCTACTGCCATTGTATTTGCAATTTGAACAAACACAGTAGTTATTTTAAATTCAACACGTAGGTACCATATACAGTGAGCTCAAAAAGGTTGGAATAAACTCGTTTAAAATTCAGGTGATAAGTTTCTGGAAAAACGCTTGGACACGTCGATTATTATTTTTAATTGCGAATTTTTTGACATAAGAAATGTGTATACAGGTTGTGTTAAGAAGAACATATACCGTCAACATTGATTTTTTTAAATAGAACACCCTGCATATTATATTATTTTTAAATTCTACGATACATTCTGAACACTTTTTGTATAAAATACCATATCTCCAAAATTAACGGTTTTCGATATACTGACATTTTTTCTGGTACGAAAACTACAATTAAAAACTCTTTACATCTATTTAGTCTATAATATTTACATAACTATATTACATTTTATTTTAATAAATGTTGAAATTGACCGCCACCAACTTCCTGGCAATATGCAAGTCGATCTTTGAATTCTTCCAAAACGTTATGGATTACCTGGGGCTCCATTAATCTAACCTCATGCCTTATTCGAGCTTTAAGTTCATAAATATTGTTAGGTATGTTAAAGTATACTTTAAATTTTAAATAGCCCCACAGAAAATAATCTAGCGGTGTCAAATCTGGTGACCTTGCCGGCCATTCTATTGGACCCCGTCGACCAATCCACTTGCCAGGAAATACTGTATCCAAGTACTCACGCACCGGGCGTGTGTAATGGGCTGGTTCTCCGTCTTGCTGGTACCATAAGTTATTGTTGGGAATGTCTGGCTTATTTGGATTTCGATAGAGTACAGCAAGTGCCGGTATTAACTCAAATTCTAAAAATTCTAGATACAGTTCGCCATTTAACGTACCTACCATCAAAAAAGAAGGGACCTAAAATCCGGTTATCAGCAATTCCAGACCAAACATTCACTTTTTGCGGGTATTGTGTGTGGTACTCCATGATCCAGTGCGGATTTTCTTTAGCCCAATATCGACAGTTTTGGCGATTCACATGCCCATTTAGAGTAAACGTTGCTTCAGCAGAGAACACAATTCTTTTTAAAATTACAGCACAAGACCCCCAATTACGAAATTACAAAATATAATCGGCCTCAGCGCGATTTTACTAAATATAAACTATTAGAGCACCAGACACGTTCGCCCCGTGAATCATTGCAAAATATAATCCCGCTCAGCACATTTCTGTAAAATCTAATCGTTTGTAGCTCAGAGTGTTTGTTGTAGCATGACCGACGGCAGAAATATTTTTCTTAACCATCCGCACGAGTCCCATCGCCTGACGAGTCCTTGCTAGACAAATTCTGTCGAAAATGTATATTGGCAACCGGTTTGTTCGTTGTTACCCAGAGCATTTTTTTTTAAATTTTATTTTTATAAAATAGTATTTGTGGAAAAAAAAATGCTCTGGTAACAACGAACAAACCGGTTGCCAATATACCTTCTCGACGGAATTTGTAGAAAAGGACTCGTCAGGCTGACGACTGGTGCGGATGGTTAAGAAAAATATTTCTGCTGACCGACGTGACGGATCTAACCTCAACTTCATCAAGATTTATTTATATGGATCAGCCACGTTGTGCTGCAAACGATTAGATTTTGCAGCATTGTGCTGAGGCCGATTATATTTTGTTATTTCGTAATTGTTCGTGTCTTGTGCTGTAATAGTTTATATTTTGTAAAATCGCATCCGGGTCATCTTCATTAAGTTCATGAACCAACTGTACCCTATAGGGATGCCAGTAAATGTCTGTGTCAAAATAAATTAATTCAGGTAACAGGTTATAATAATAATAATAAAGAAATGCGCAATTAAAACTAAAAATCCACGTATCTCAGCATTTTTTCAGAAAAATATTAAAATGTCAATATATATTGAAAACCGTTGATTTTGGAGATATGGTATGTTATACAAAAAGTGTTCAGAATGTATCGTAGAATTTAAAAATAATATAATATACAGGGTGTTCTATTTAAAAAAAATTAATGTTGACGGTATTTGTTCTTCTTTAGACAACCGGTATACATTTATTATATCAAAAAATTCGCAATTAAAAATAATAATCGACGTGTCCAAGCGTTTTTCCAGAAAATAATCACCTAAATTTTAAACGTATTTATTCCAACCTTTTTGAGCTCACTGTATAGGACAAATAGACCAAAAATTTGTATGTTCGAAAAAAACATTTTTGGTCTTGGAAACATACGGTTCTACGAAGAAAGGTTTTGACTTTTGTATACAGGGTGCTCAAAACATACAAAAATGATAATTGAACCTTTTTTTGTTTTTAAAAAAAAAAGAAAATATAGTGGCATATCGGACAAGTGTGTAACTATTTTTTATATTGGAATACACAGGGATCCAAGTTCAATGGATACCCTGGGGCGGGTAGACCACGACGGCCGTTTCGTCCTTGTTAGGACTCGATATATTGAAGTTGGTTCCGTGAGATGGTATTGAGGGCCGCCTTGATTCTACAAGTAGGCTTTTAGTACATTTTTCCGTCGTTCTTGGAATTGCTTGGGATATGGCTGCCCGTCGAGTCCTAACAAGGACGAAACGGCCGTCGTGGTCTACCCGCCACAGGGTATCCATTGAACTTGGATCCCTGTGTATTCCAATATAAAAAATAGTTACACACTTGTCCGATATGCCACTAGTGATGTTAAAGAGCAGGTAAATTGCTGAACAGGTTCGAACAGTTCGGTTCTCACTCGGGAACCTGTTCCGTAAACCTGTTCACCTGTTCTTTTGATCATAAATTAGTGTCACTCACTCACTTGGTAAAAAAAGGTAAAAGTTTGCCAAAGTAGTCAAAAACCGTTTTTTTTTTAATCACTTCAATAATCAACAACATATTTTTTTAGACTTCTAAAAAAAAGGTCGCCAGTTCCGTAAACTAACACAGAACACCGCTGCATCCGCGTGTGTTCTGATCACTGCTCCCTGTTCCCTGCCTGCTTCAAAGAAAGAACAGCCTGTTCTTTTTATTCTGAAAACGAAGACGAGAATAAAAAGAACAAGCTGTTCTTTCTTTGGAGCAGGCAGGGAACAGGGAGCAGTGATCAGAACACACGCGAATGCAGCGGTGTTCTGTGTTAGTTTACGGAACTGGCGACCTTTTTTTTTTTAGAAGTCTAAAAAAATATGTTGTTGATTATTGAAGTGATTAAAAAAAAATCCGGTTTTTTACTACTTTGCCGACCTTTTACCTTTTTTTACCAAGTGAGTGAGTGACAATAATTTAAAAGAACAGGTGAACAGGTTTTGCTGTTCAGCAATTTACCTGCTCTTTAACATCACTCGAGCGCAATCGTCTGTCATAAGTCTATCTAAAGAACCGGTTCAGTTCTTTTACAAAGAACAGTTCACTGAACAGGCTATCTCCAACCTGTTCTAAAGAACCTGTTCGGTTCTTTTCTTAACAACTCTATATGCCACTATATTTTCTTTTTCTTTTAATTATTTTCGCGGACACTATATATCATCTTTTAAACTTTTTTTTGTTTTTTTCATTCTGGTGCAAAATGATAAGACAAAAATTTCAATTTCAGTTCAAAATGTAAATTAAAAATTTACCACTGTTCCACTTTAGAATAATGAGCCCGTACACTGAACATTCGGTCAAAGTCTTGTGGATGGAAAATGTTATATTAGTCAACGGTCCCCACGTAGACATTTACCTTTGGATAAGCAAACATTAACCACGAAAGTGAAAAAATTTAAGACCTTGCGCATGTAAACAAAACCACACAGGAATAGGCATGCGCACTGCAAAATTATCATTTAACAGATGGGGGAAAATAGACAGGTCCGGGCTTAAACATCTTTTTTATGTAGCCTAGGACACACTGAAAAGCAACGTTCATCAGCCACGTGTATGCAGTAACAATTTTTTTTTTGGGTATCGTGTCAATTCCGCCTGTAGCTTTTGCAAACGAATTTGATTTTTTTTTAGTGGCGAAGATTAAAATTCTACCATTTGGATTTATCGTCTTTGGTCTTCGCCTCTAAAAAAAATTTAATTCATTAACAAACGCTACTTTTCGAAGTTTTTATCTTGTAACTTTTTTTCTTCGGATTTTGAGAAATTCGTTTATATTATCAGGAACCCAGAACCCCACACTTCTCTTATGGAAAATGGCCCTCGGTTAAATTTCCTAAATTTTTAGTATGTTGTAGAGAATGTCATTCTGATAAAAAGTATCCATGACACAACAAAATCTGCCGCCCAGTTTTTGGGATACAGGGTGTCCAAATATGTGCAATTAGATATCTACTCTAGTGAAATTGAAATTAGTGAGTGTGGTGTGCCCCAGGGCTCCGTCCTCGGGCCCCTTCTTTAATCGCTATATGTTTTAAGCTTAAGAATTGCTGGACTCGTAGCCCTGTACTACACTTTCGCGGACGACACTGTATTACTGTATAGCGCAGAAAGAATAGAAGATCTAGAGTTTATAGTTAATACTGATCTAAAGTTGTATACAAACTGGCTGTTACGTAATAAATTAAGAATTAACATTGACAAAACGAAGTACATACTTTTTAAGCAAAAGAATAAAATAACTAGGAATCCCAACATAGTAATAGATAATAAGGAGATCGAACAAGTAAAAAAAATTAAGTATCTAAGATTAATTATAGGCCATAATCTTAACTGGAAGGAGCATGTTAACTATTTAAGTAATAAAATATCGGCTATGATTAGTGCAATATTTAGAATACGAGACTATATTAACAGAAAAACTAAAATGACTGTCTATAGTGCGTTTTGCCTCTCGCATTTCAGGTACTTAATTCCTGTGTGGGGTACATGTGGTGCGACAGTTTTTGGTAATATGCAAATTTTACAAAATAAAATTTTAAAGATTCTTTTTCGATATGACCGATTAACCCATACAGAACAGCTCTATGGGGAGTTGGGTACATTTGATTTGCGAAGGCTAATGGAGTTCGAACAAGGTAAACTTATGTATAGGATTTTAAATAAGAGACAAAAATCCAATATAAATGTTCTGTACAATAGTAATATACATATGTATAGTACTAGATCGTGTGAGAAAATTTACTTAAACAATGTAAATACAAATAAAGGCTTATGTAATCCCATTTCTCAGGCATCAGCGGTATATAATAAATTATCTGTAAATATTAAAGATATTAAGAATGAAACTAGGTTTATTAGGAATCTTAAATTGCATTATAGCCATGGGCGGTAGAAACTTTTGGTTTGATTTTTCTTTGTTTTTTGTCTTATTGGTATGATTTGTATAATTTTACACTGTTGCTTTAAAAGCAAGAAACCTCGAGACCAGAGCCTTCCTGCACTGTTTAGAGGGTGCAATCTAAATTGTAATAGTATGAAATTTACTGTAATATATATTTGTTTCAAAAAAAAAAAATTGCAAAATATGAATTTTCACTATATTATATTTTCGTAGTTTATAATAGTAATTCGTTTTATTTTTCTAGATTTTCATTGACCCTGTCGTAGATAGGATAGAATACTATAAAAGTAATTTAAAATTTTTTATTATATACCGGGTGAGTGACCAAAATTATTTAATATTTTTTGTTAAGTCATTGTATTTTCGGCATTAAATTACATGTTGACAAAGTAATACTCTAGATGATTAGCTTGGAGCAAGCTATCAGAATTTATATTTTTTGTATTTATACAGGGTGACTCAATTAAATTAATTTTTTTTTTATCAGTAGGTATTCAAAGAAATATTGTCGATATTTCTTTCTGTACTACTTGAAGCTTATCGTATGCTTTTCCATAAGAGAAGTGCGGGGTTATTTAACCCCTATGGGGTAGTTTACTAATGACGTTAAATCCAAATGGTAGAATTTCAATCCTCGTTACTAAAAAAAATTAAATTCGTTTACAAACGCTACAGGCGGAATTGACACGTACCTCAAAAAAAAGTCATTCCTGCATAAACATTGCCCACTTTAGTAATACATATCAAAAAATCCTCCGAGAAAACGAAAAAAAACACAAGAAAAAAAATGGCGCCGATCCGGTTCTCGAGTATATTGTAAGGATGTCGCGAAACAAGGAAAACCTAATAGGGTTGTTCGCACGCCCATTTTGTTTTTATGTTTGTTTTTTTTTGTATTCTTGTTTTATTGTTGTTGGTATCATGTAATAGGTCGGTATTTTTGGACATTTCTTTTCTGAAACTTGATTGGCCTTTCTCTAGATTCTGTTTTTAGAATCTAAAGTGGATTTACAACATAAACACTTTTTATTCTTAGACCCATGGTACCGTGTCGATTATTATACTGCTATTTTTAAGTTTGCGTGTACTAGTTTGGAACTAACAAACAAAAATATGTTATTCTCAGTCTCAGTGGCGTATAGGGGATAGGGGGTCTGCGAAGGAACAGCATAATATTCCTACATTTTTCTAACGTCACTAAAGATCAATGCATGCACGTTTGATATTTATACAGTTGAGGGCTGAAGACCATTCACCATAATGTTTTTTGGTAAACAATTCGTTACTTTTTCGTTCTATCCAAAAATCGGCCAAATACCCACTTCCAGTTTCAAGTTAAGGCTGGCATCTGAAATTAGCAAGTAGAGCCATCCAGACTTTTAATTTTCATGTGATTTGTCCGCCCTGAGATTTTTCCATTTTTAAATCGAATAACGGCTTACCCAAATTCTTAATTTCCAATTTTTGTTCCAAACACGTTTCAGAAAATGGATTGTTCATTAAAAACCTAAACGTATTCATAACATTTAAATTATGAAAAGTTGATATCAAAATTACTTTGTTCACGAGCGCGAACAATGTAAAACGACACGAATTTGCTACGTACGAACCAACAACTGAATCACGCCACCGCCCGGCGGGCACGTGAGCACGCGGCGACACGCCTACAGCAGCTGGCTGCAAGGTTTCCATTGGTGGGAACCTTGGGCGCGTGGCCCTTAAAAAGGTACGTACCTCGCCTCACCCGGGCTTGTGACGTTCAATCACTTGTTAAATACTAGGTATGCTGTTAAATTTACGCCCATGGGAACTCTTTCTAAAGCTACAGATATTTCCATTTTGGTAGAACCTGACTCTAAGGTGAAATTATTTCATAACGTGACAGTTGTCGAGTTAATTTGTCGAATGTTATGTATTAGCTTTTATCACTACTACATTTTTTGGTGTTCTTACAAATCCTTTGTTTTTAAACAGAAGAACACATACAGTGTGACCAGTAAAGTCCGCATCATATGGGATTTTTTTTTATTAATAGCTTTATTCAAAATTTGACTTTGGCATCGAGTTCTGAAAATTAAGCAAAAAAATAGTAGTCACGTGTTTCGCATTATCTGTCAAATTTTAATTTTTTCCATAAATAATTCTAAAGTGGGGTTATTTCTAAAAATATCCAAAAGTTATTAGAAAAAGTTTTTTTAAATGCAGTTTCTAGCCCACATGCAAAATTTCAGCTGCATAAGATAATTTTGATTTTTTACCCATATTTTGTAAATTGCACCACTTTTGCAAAATAAGACTCAACGCAACCTACATAAAACTTCTTAGTTTTGACAATTCTTTATTTCAGATACATTTTCTTTAAAGTAGCGCCATATTATATGTGTGTTTTTCTTCAAAATCAATATTGGGCTATTAAAATTTGGTCGCATGTGATGCAAAGTTTATTTGCTTTTGACCCTGTATAAGGTAACTTCATAAAATAAGTATTTTTGAAAACGTACGTAGTTTGTGTCTGAAAGTAAACACCTTAATATTAAGACAAAAAAGAACACAGTGTCATCAGTAAAGTGTTCATTAAGTGGAAAATAAATTTTAGTTTAACTTGACGTAAAGTTTATCTATTTTCAACGATTTAATTTAAAACCCCTTTACTTTATTTTTTATTTTTTTACTTTCAATTTTTTTCAAATTAATGTAATAGGATAATGCAACGTATAGGTCACGTGGCTAGGTTTTTGATAATTCCGTTTTCATTATTGGGCAAATAAAACCGTTCCCCAAATTGTTTTAGGAAAATTTCTATTTTATAAACATTACGAACATTTAGAAAAAAAATGTACCTAGAAATTATTATAAGCGGGCACCGAACTCAAATAATGGAAATTTTTAACCGCACTTAGAACTCATTTTATTGTAGCCATTAAATCAGAACCATTTTTCATGGAAAAACTAATGAACTAATCCTAAAATGATGCCCAGGATATAATTATTGTCCAAATACATGGTAAAGTGCTTCCTAGACCTCTCCTAGTTACACCTCTGGTTATTCTCGTTCATAAACCTCGGAATCCAAACAAACAACTTTCACGTCATCATGTCCAAAACAAAATACACCTATTCGCTTATTAATTAACTTGTTTTGAATTTTTAAATAATATATTTCGTAGTTTTATACGATTTAATAATCATTTTTTGATTACATTTTTATGACTGGGTTTACATTATCGCCTGACGGCGAAGTTGAAAATCGAATTGGTGGGGTTTTAATAGTTTATATCGTCTCTTTTAAATAAGCCCTTATTTGGACCTCCGGTGTCACTGAATTTTTTCTAATTGGGACATAGACGTAGGAGTGATTTCCGTTTAAAGATATTAAAATACCCTTCCTTAAACTGTGTTTAACGCTCATTATCGAAATACCGTATTGGCAAGCCTGAAGTTACTTTTAATGTAAAGAAATGAATCCAAAATGGAATTGGCGCGAGTTAATGAAAAAATATACATAATAACAAATGAAGCCACTAACACTAACAATAACAAAACAACTGATATAAACATACTAGATAATAAGAAATCGTTTCAAAATTCGACATAAATAATGACCGACTACTGCAACAATTATTTTATACAGGTACGACACAATGTGGCTTCCAAAATACAGCCTCCGCCTAACTATAGAAACGTTCACTAATAGGTAATAAACAAAAATATGTTTTTATCCGATTGTGTCAAAAAATGACGTTTTATAGATCATATATTTGTACGAAAAGGTAACCTTTTCAATAAGGTATTGACTATTGCGCTGGTAGCTTGGTAACTCTTTTCGTCCCAGGCCAAAAAATAATTTTCGGACGCTAACATTTTTTCAACAAACTGTTTTTTTATAAGCTCTTTCATATATATTTCCTTAGATTTTTGTGGCAACTAATATAACAAAACTTCATTGGCAGTTTCTCGAATATCAAGTGGCGTAGGTACCTACTATAAGATCTTCACTATCATTTTCTCTTTCCATTTTTGTGTTTTCAAGTTTTAAAACTATCGCCTGATTGACAAAACGTCAAATGATATTATTAATTTAAGTAATTATTTGTTATATCCATAGATACGCATATTACAGGTTTCATTATTAACCGACAAACATTAAAAGCGACAAATTACCGTGCAAGATGAAATGTATTGGTTTACTTTATTTTTACATCATTTTATAATCGGAACACAACCTCAATCGGATAAAAAATATCGTATGTCATACGGACGAAAAATGTATTTCGGACTATGCGGGTTACCGGCTTCGACTCGTCCGGTAATCTCCCGCATTACGTCCGAAATACTACATTTTTCATCCTCGTTACATAATATACTATTTTGAGGCCTATTACATCTAATGAGCTTATAATGCAAATAGGCTATTTTAAAAGTAACAGCTTCCCAGGATATGACAATGTTAGTGCAGTATTAGTAAAAGATCATCACCTAACCTTGATTCAGCCCTTAACCCATATTATAAATCTAATTTTCCTACAGGGATACGTCCCAGAAGACTGGCAATAAAGTTGAGATTAATAACGACCTATAAGTCTAATACCTAAGTGTATTTCCAAAAAGTTTGAAAATTGCCTTAAAGATAGACTTTACGATTTTTTTTTATATAAAATATTTAATGAAAATCAGCTTGGGTTCCAAAGAAAGGTTAGTGCAAACCGTGTTGCCATTTATAAACTTGTAGACAGTGTAAAGTCAAATGTTGAAAAAAACAAAAAATGTATAGGGGCTTTCGACATAGTGTCTCATAAAAAATTGCCAAAAGTACTGGAGCAATGTGGCATTGGGGGCACTTTTGTTGAACGTATTTCACAGTTACTTGGAGGTTAAAGTTCAACAGGTAAGGTAAAAGAACACTTTGGTGAAGGTGAGAGGATACAGCTAGGCATCCCGCAGGGGACGGTCCTTGAACCTTTTCTTTGTATTGTTTACATTAATTTACTACTAAAAAAAACACCCAGGGAGTAATCTCATACGCTGATGATACAATACTGATCTTCAATGATGATACTTGGCAGGGGGTGAAAGCGAAGGCTGAACTTGATGGTGTCTCCATGATAAAATATTGGCTGGATTTCAATGAACTAACTCTTAATGTAGTCAGTGTGTACATTGCATTCTCTCTTACTGATGTAAATAGGCCTAATCTCGGTTCTCTGCAACTACTGAGAACAACTTAAAATTAGCAAAGCTAATGATACCAAGTATCTAGGCATTATAGTTGACAAAAATTTAAAGTGGACAAATCACGTTTACAATTGTGTACTTGTGTGAAAACAAGGCGACTTATGTACAAATTCTGTAAACATTTATGAATCAAAAGCTCCTTGCTCCTTCTGGCAATATATAAAGCACTGGTTGAATCTATATTACAATAGGCTGTAATTGTATGGAGTGGTCTGTATACTAACGCCTTAGAACCCCTTAATGTTGTGCAAAACTGCTTGTTAAAGGTTATAATGCAAAAAGAAAGACGTTATCATACTATTCAATTCTATAATGTAAAGATACTGAATATTCGAATGATATACTTTTTCGACAGCTGCATATTCTTACATAATAATTAAAACTTACAAATAAAAGTGCTTCACACACATCGACATCTAACTAGACAAATTAATAGCCAGGATTTGATCGTTCCTATCTACAGAAGAGATGGTAACCAAAGATTTACAAAAAGTCTATCTCCAACAATATATAAATCTCTACTATGAACAAACTTAAAAAATATCCGTGGTCATAAAAGGTTTGTTCGAATGTGTGAGCCAGTTATTTTTGCTAATTATAGAACATTTCTCGAACTGCTCTGATCAGTTGAGACATAAAATTTGTTATGTTTGACTCTTTACTAAAACTAAATAAAAATATAATACTTAGGCACATACATTATCTGATTTTCTTGACTTACAGCTTGCTCGTAATCTAGGTGCAATAATTAGCTAATACTTGTTGTTTATCAAAACTGTTGTGATTTTTTTAGGTTTACTGTTATAATTGGCATACAAATGTGTATTTTTTTAAATGATTACCATTTTTTAAATGTCATTAATGACAATGACCCCTTACTTGTAGAGCGAAGCTCAAATTCATACAGATAAACCATTTTAGAGCCTCTTAGAAACGGTTAAAGTTTGTTTGGTTCAGAATGGCGAAAATAAGTTTAGTGTCTATAATAGTCAGGTTCCGTTGAGTAATCTCATTATTCAAACGCAGAAAAATATATTTTTAAAATAATAGCAATAACCTGAAAGCTTTCTGATCATTAGGTTTGAAGAAGAGTCGTGGGTGGGAGGTTATTTTTAGAATGTGCCTTGGAGGCGAACGCATTAGAGAACGATCAAAACATGTTTTTAAAAAAAATTGTTATTACATGAGCGACTGAAATCGGCTAACAATGGCATGCAATATCTTACTTTTGAAATCCGTTACCTGACCAAGATTTGATGTTTGTTAAAATGTAGCTGTGTAAAATAGTATATAGGGTGTTATAGAAATGAATTATTATATGGACAGTGGAAAGGTAAAATGTCGTAAGCGCCACTTCGGCTGAAAATTAGCACAGCGTTATGATAAAGCAACGGATCAGCCTTTATAGTGGAGTTAAAAGATGTCCCTATCGTGTTATCCCGTTTGCACTTTGTTGCTAAAATGTACGACCCCTTTTATATCATTCCTTATACCTTAAGGAAGCAAAATTGACTTGTCGTCCAAAAATCGTACCATGCAGGGGGTGGTAGGGGGCGGTTTTCCAAAAAGTACCAATTTTTTTTTTTTGCCTTTTTTACATCTATAATACCTGATCATCAACCTGCTTGAATCTTATTTCAAAATCTTAATTAGAAATATATTTTTTTTAATTTTAAAAACATCGCGCGCCGTGCTTGTATATGGAGCGCTTTAATGAATAACCGCTCGCCCTGAAAACCCATAATTGTGATAATTTGTAACTCGCCATAACTCCAGAATCCTTTGACTTATCAAAAAAATACTTGCCATAAACGTTGTAGATAAAACATCAGGGATTACAATGCTTTTTTAAAATTATCAGTCCGATAAACAGTTTCGTCAAAAAATTGAAAAATGTCAAACCATATCACCGTAAGCGTGGTCAACCGTGCGGATGCGATGAAGGATCAGATTGCCGTCGTAAAGCCATGAAAAACGACCGTATGTTATATCGCGCGCATAAGTTCGATATTCGTTTAATATCGCGTTTTCAATAGTGTTTAGTCTAGAATTCCGTGCCGGGTAGCCGCCGCGCCGTTAATTTTGAAGCTAGACCAGCAAATATTGGATTGTGGATTTCCATTTTCTATCTTATAGCAATATTTTTTGACTTACTTTTATTTTAACCAACAATAGTTGTTATATTTTATTAGGGTGTGTTGTATGCTGTGAAGTTATAGTTCTTATCTATACATTGGACTTAATGGGCATTGCTAAAAGTTGAAAGTGTTTTACAGATGCCCTGCATTAAATGACTGTTGTAATATAGTTGTTATTAACCTTTCCGTGGCCGAGCAGGGTATTTTAGGTACCCCAGATGCGGTTTTTTTAAATTATCTTCCAAACAATTTTTTTGTAATTTTTTTCCCTCCAGGTAATCCTAGAAAAATATATTGCAAAGCAATTTTTTATAAAAATACTCAATTTAACTTCAATTTTACACAAAAAACTGCTTGCAGCGTATCGAAATCGTCGATCGGCCGAAAACGGCGAAAACGTAAAAAAAATTCATTTTTTTGTTACTCTTAGGGATAGAAAGACTAAAATATCATGTAGTGCATGCAATAAACCCATTTGCAACATACACAGAGAAGAAAGTAAAAAAAAATTATGTCCCGATTGTAAAAATAATGAGGAAGAGTAAATATTAATTTATTGTAAAAATTAAAAATGTTTTATTAAAAATGAATTATTAGTGTTTTATTGTACATCTTTGCACACCATCATGCATCATTGACAAAAGATCATGCAGTATTTCAATGGGGTATCATAGTTACCCCACACAGCCGAAAATGTTACTTTTTGTAGCATGACCACGGAAAGGTTAAGGAGAAAGTTTAAGTTTTCAGGTAAGATTTTTTTTTAATAACAGTATAGTGCCTTTTAATGTTTATATACGACACTTTTTATTGAAACGATTAAGCAATGGATTTTGAAAGCAGTACCAGTTCAGTGAGTGAACTACAGCCCAAAATTAAATTAAGACCACTTTAAAAAAACTATCAATCAAAACACAAGGCAACATATTTAATTCCCAATTATCTGACATTTGCCAAGAATCAGGGAATAGTTATATCCCGACCAAAATCTAAACAAAGATTTATTGAATGTACAAAGGTACTAATTGATATTTGTCAAGGAAATGATGCAAAGTTGTTGCATATATTTTTAAATTTGAATAATTAAAAAGAGCGAGAACATTTAAATTGGCATAAAACTTGCTACAAAACGTATACCAGCACGAATAATATTAAATCATATAAATCAAAGTATGCAAAAATATTTACTAACCCACTCCCAGTAGATATATATACCCCTGAAAAAAACATTTTTACGAACTCAATTTGATGTACAAAGGTGCATAATTTGCCAAAAACGTTTACAAAATCATAAACTATGCCAGGTAATGAGCAATAACATGGAAAATAAAATTAAAAGTATAGCGCGAGACAATCCTATATTTCATTCCAGAATTGGCGGTATAGTAGACTGTAAAGATACAGATGTTTTGGTACTATTGGCTCACTTTAAAGATATTCTGACTTCAGAAATTTGGATGAAAATTGGAGCTAAAGAAAGCCAACGATCCATTGTAATTCATGAATTAAAAATGGAGAGTTCCATGATCAAATGTCTACCAGCCTTTCACGCACTCACAGGTTGTGATACAACTAGTCAGTTTGTGGGACTAGGCAAAAGAACATGCTGGAAAGTCTTCTTATCACATTATAATCTACTAGCTAGAGTTGGCAAAGAACAGTACCTACTTAGAAGAAGTCTTTAATGACGTAGTTAAATTTGTAATTCGTTTATATAGGTACTACAAAAATGAAGATATCAAATGTATAAATGCTCTTAGAGGAATTTTAGCATCCTCCAAACCTGTGAGTAAATTGCCTCCAACCAAAGATAGTCTAAGACAACACTGTCGCCCTGTCCACTATCAGACCAAAATATGGCTGGACAGTACTATGCCAAGGTCACCTTTACCGGACTTATCAAGTTGTGGCTGGAATATTGCAAACGGTAAACCAGTGCCTGTATTAACAACCGACGCAATACTACCGGAGGATACTTCAGTTCTAAATACTTGCAACTGTAAAAAAGGTACCTACACAAAGTTTGTTATTTTTTACTATAGTTAAATTTTAAATTGCTACTCTATTTTAGATTGCACTGGGTCACTGTGTTCCTGTAAAAAAAAACAAATAAATTGCATTGGCTCCTGCAAATGCATGGCTGACTCTGACTAAAAACTCTAAGAATCTTTCTTTTGGAATAAATATGTTTATTAATAAATAGATTCTTTAGGGGAAGATGTTACCCAAGCCTTTTATTATTAGGTATATAAAGAGCATTTGTCTGTTTTTCGATTTCTATACTTGTTCCTGTAAATAGGTTCAACAAAAAAATCTTTTGTAAGTATCACCCTTTTTTCTTTATTTTCGTTAAATAACACCCGCGGATTCTCCCCGATTAATAGTAGTGATATTTTCAGGTATCCTGCAACACGCTGATACACACAATCAAAACCACAATGAAATTTTAAGGTTATTCTCTATCTCTACTGAGCAACCATGACCTTAACACCTGAAAAAACACTAGTATAGGTACTCTAGGTAGATCAGGTACCTACTTATAGACAAATCCCGAACGTATAAAGCCTGTTTTCTGTTTTTCTTTATAAAAAAAATGAAATAGTACCATTTTTCATTTTTTGTAAACATCCTATATGTACAAAAATTTGGACAAATACCAATTTTTCTAATAAAAAAAAAGTTCCTTTTAGTAACAACTTATTAATTAATATTAATATTGAAAAAATTTAGAGAAACATACATTAATTTCAAATTAAATTATTCAAAACAACATTACTTACCGTTTACAAAATATAATCCCTTAATTTTATAAGGAACTAACTTATAATGTAATAATAGCATTCCAATCACACCAAAAGCGAAGGAAAACCGAACTTATGCGCGCGATATAACATACGGTCGTTTTTCATGGCTTTACGACGGCAATCTGATCCTTCATCGCATCCGCACGGTTGACCACGCTTACGGTGATATGGTTTGACATTTTTCAATTTTTTGACGAAACTGTTTATCGGACTGATAATTTTAAAAAAGCATTGTAATCCCTGATGTTTTATCTACAACGTTTATGGCAAGTATTTTTTTGATAAGTCAAAGGATTCTGGAGTTATGGCGAGTTACAAATTATCACAATTATGGGTTTTCAGGGCAAGCGGTTATTCATTAAGGCGCTCCATATACAAGCACGGCGCGCGATGTTTTTAAAATTAAAAAAAATATATTTCTAATTAAGATTTTGAAATAAGATTCAAGCAGGTTGATGATCAGGTATTATAGATGTAAAAAAGGCAAAAAAAAAAAATTGGTACTTTTTGGAAAACCGCCCCCGACCACCCCCTGCATGGTACGATTTTTGGACGACAAGTCAATTTTGCTTCCTTAAGGTATAAGGAATGATATAAAAGGGGTCGTACATTTTAGCAACAAAGTGCAAACGGGAATCTTTTTTAGAAGGTATTATCGGGTTGGTAAACTCTACTATTAATAGAGAATACCACACACTTAACCAAGAATCGCTCGAACCCGTCAAATAGATTTTTTTTTAATGCACTTTTTTAGAAAAAATATATTATGCAGGGTGGATCATAAAAATAATTCGTGTATCAACTTCATTTTTTTTAATGCAACATATTGTATATTTTTACAATTTTATGTTCTACAAGACATTTTTCATAAATCATGTCCTATACCTATCTTTAACGTTTACTTTTCCATCAGGTTAGAATGTAGCGTATTTTTCTTTTTTCTAGAATGTTAACTATTTGAACCAATTTTTTTTTATTTTTGCTTTCTATGATATTGGGCCGTATTCATAAAGAAAAGGTTATGCTTATACTTGCAGAATATGAAGGAAATCCTTCAGCACGCATTCATAATATTCCGAGTAAAACCTTATACTTATATATATGAGCATATCCTTCCCAAAAAAGTATTTGGTTATTCATAAACGTTACCTTTTACTCTAAATAAAAAGGATATCCTTCAATAATTTTGAGTGTGGTCAGTAGCAGACTCAGTCGTGTAGTGATCAGTGGTAGCGATGGCAGATGTTGTGGAACTGAGAGAAATTAAACATTACAAGCAGCGTTTATCAACACTATTTCGTGATTACAACGAATTATACCGGTTTGAAGAGGAAAATGTGCAATGGCTTGCCAACACATTTTTTGGGAATAAATGCTGAAACTCGAGGAGGTGCGTTATCATCCGTCCTAAAAATTAAGATATGTTTACGCTATCTCAGTGACACTGGGTATCAAAAAGGCATTGGTCAAGAACTGGGTGTAAGTCAACATACAGTATCTCGTACAGTGACTGCCGTAATTGACAGCATAGTTGCGCAATCAAATTACTGCATAAAGTTTTAAATTTCAATTCACAAATAAGGGTTCATTTACAAAATAAAAACAACATCGTGCTAATTGCTGATGATGGATATGGAATAGAGCCCTGGCTCATGACTCCATTCAGAAATCCCGCTTGAGGTCCTAAACTAAATTATAATAAACTTTTGAAAAAAGAGAGAGTGATAAATGCACGTTGTTTTGGTCGTCGATTTCCTATTTTGCAATATGTTGGCCGAGTGAAATTGGAGAATGTGCCAAAAATAATTGTTGCCTGTATTGTGCTTCATAACGTGGCAAAAACTTTGAAATACGTCGATTTTGAAGCACCTGAAGAAGAAGTGCCAGAATATGATGACAGTGATAAGGACGAATTTGATCTACCTCTTCGCCAGCAAGGACAACAAGTCAGAAGAAATTTGAGCATTGTAATAAACAACTTTGAAAATTAAATGTAGGTATAAAACTGTATAAAATAAAAGTTCAAATTTAACTTAGTTTTATTATTTACGCTATAATAATATCAAATCATTTTGGGTTTTAAAAAAGTAAATTTAAATAATTATAATAAGTTTATTCACATACCCTTTACTTATTCTTGAAGAATATCCTTGCAAGTATAAGGTAATTATTATGAATACGAAAAAAAGGAACTCCTACCTTTTTCTTCAACTCAAAACCTTATACTTCTACCTTATACTTACAAGGATATACTTCAGTTTTATGAATACGGCTCATTGATATAATTTCTGTATATTCATAATTCTTTATATATTTTTTTAATTATTATTTTAGCAATCAGTGTGGGGTTCAATAGAGTAGCCTTTGTGGCTAGACTGTGCTCCGCTTTTGCTTGTCTGCCTATTATTATTAGTCTTTGTAGATAATTGTTTTCTTTGTTTATCATAATAAAACACGTTTATTATTATTATTATTAAATATTAACACGTTAATGCTGGTATGCACCACTGATATGTTTCTCGAAACTCAAGGCACAACCTTTAAGGCATTGACATTGACAATTTGCTATTAAGGTTTGAGACGTCAAACAATGTTACTAAATGTTAATCAAATTTCAATTTTGCTCTACTGATATTACATCCAAAATGCGCCTCGCTGAGGATGAACTCACAGATGTCGGGTTGTGATGATGAAGTAGAAGTCATAGGGAGGATCGTGATATGTTCAATAAAAAATACCCCAATCGCCCGCCTGTTTCAATCGACAGTGTCTAGTGCAGCAATTAAGCAATTATCATTTACAGGACGATTCTAATAGCTGAAGCACACAACTTCGGCATGACTACAATACTCACCAAACCACCGTGGCTCATTTGTTTTTAATAAGAGAAGTTTCCTTCCTTCAAACCGGTAATTGTGCAAGAGTAATTGGACAATGATCCTGATAGGCGAGAGCAATTTTGTGAAATAATGATTGAGCTAACGTATTGGTACAGGAAAATCATCGCTGGTTTATAGAAAATCACACCCAGTATAATGAAAAGGTTCATGTGTTGGCGGCAGGGTTCGGAGGATATATATCAAGCGATATATATCGTGATATATATCATGATATTTATAGTTTGATATATATCACGATATATTCAATAATTATTTTTTTTTTAATTTCGATTATTCAGAATATATCAATCGACAAATCAAACAAAAAAAAAGTTTTTATGTTTTTAACTAATATTAAGGGTGGGTCCGTTTTAAAAATATGTTCACCTTTTTTTTATTGGATATCTTATAATTATTAACCCTTGTGATTTATCTCTTTAGTCATTAATCATTAGTTTGGGTCATGTTTTTTAAAGTCAGTTAAGTATCCTACAAAAATATTTAGTTTTCAAGATAAGTCGTATGTTTTTGATCGAAATAGTTGTCCTTTCATTAAAAAGAAATATCTTAAAATGATTTATATGTCGGATATATATCCTTTGATATGATACTTTCGAAAATATCATGATATTTTCGAACCCTGATTGGCGGACATTGTTAAAATACGGTAATCAATTATTTTTTCTTTAATGATAGCCTCGCTGGGGAAAGATATCTAAATTTCCTTTAAAATGGTTTGGTTTCAGCTCTTGCCAGTCTTTTTCCAGATGATAAAGATTCTGATTCACCATGTTTAACCATATGGTTTCAACAGGATGATACTCTCCCGCCTTATGTTGCTTATGTAAGGGAGTACATAGGTACATGCAATTTTTTCGGGACGGTGGATAGGTAAACGAGGGTCAATAGAGTGGTGGACACCCAGATCGCCCGATCTTAACTGACTGAACTTTTTTTGTTGTTGTATTGTGCAGATCGTATTCGAGTTGTAGCGGCTTTTTAGTAATTTTATTGTGTCGTGTGCATAACAGTTTTTTGTTGTATTTGGTAAACGGTAATTTCAACAAAGTTGATTAAATGAGAGAAACCCATTTTGTTTGAAAAATACGAAGTTTTGATTTAAAGGACGTTTTTCGAACAGTAGATTCTTTTGAGTTAATAAAGAAATTAAATTTAGCCATTTAAACAAATAGCCATATTGAATCGCCAGTTAGGCAACTGCATTTAAAAAAAGCATTTAGTGACACATTTTCTTTAACAATTTAGTTTATAAATCCAAATCGAACTCGATAGATCTGCTTAAAGATTCATTCGACGAGTACGTAATACGATAAATTTCTCCACAAGTAGTACAAAATGTACAACAAGAATTTTTACATCGATCTACTGCAGAAGTAATAGTTTTTAAAATAGTTTCTTTTCATACTTTGTCGTTTGTCACTCCATATGGAGTAAATGAAAAATGGACGATCCTAAAACATTTAACGCAAGTTATATCCGCTTTTTAATTCAAAAGCGATAACCAAATCGTTAATTGTAGCCAGTTGACCTTCCAGAATGTGTATGTCTTCGAAATGACATTGCTCTTATTAAGTACTATTAATTATTATTGATTTATTAATAAAGCTTTGTTTCTTACAGGTTTGATCACCATAATGATCCCCACCATCATACAATGTTAATGTCTGAGAGATTGAATTGGACAGGAGAGAGAGCCGAACCTAAAAGACTGCGTATGGACATTAAGCTTGAAAATGAAGACGTCAATGACAATTACTGTTTTCCTAATACAGTTCGACAATGCAAAGATAATATTTCGTAAGTATGCATTTTCAAAGTGACGGTGGCATCAATTTATTTTATTTAATGCTTATAGTATTATATGTCGTAGGCTAATTACAAATTCAGTCGTTTTATAAAACACCTAGTCGTTTTATAAATGACTAGGTATATTGTAAAATGAAGAATAAATACTGAATTTTTACAATTCGCCTGAACTTTTTAGGCGTTTCATAAAACGCCGAATTGCTCGCAGGCTCATTGTAAACGGTTCCTCAATCTCGTTTGTTTTAGGATATATGACTGATTATAACTAGTCGTTTTATAAAAGTCTGGAAAGTACTTAGGCATTTTATAAAACACCGATTTATATTGTTGCTTGATCGTATAATATTTCAAACAAATAAATTGTAAGTTGGACCCTTTATTTTTGTCATAACATCATAAAAGAAATGAATGGGTAACTCTTACAACACATTTCCGACATTCGCTACGCAAATTTAGGTATATATTTACATAATGTAATTCAACATAATGTAAAAGTAATATTATTTTACTTATTTGACCACGGTCCGCTTGAATGACATTTACTATTGCATTTCAAGTGAGCCTGAAAACAAAAACATTAATTTGTGTGGCACTGCGTTTTGTTTGCTTTGCAGGAACACTTTTTGAGTCCCTGCCCTCCAAATTAAAAAAAAATTGTTAAAGCTTCTCTCAAAGAAATCATTTTCCTTTCCAAAACCTGAATTGATTCGGGATATTCAATGCCAACGATTTCGTCTCTTGAAAACCATCGCTTCAAAATTCCGTGCTTAGTACCAATTTGATATACTCCATTTTTTATTTCTACGATAGCTCCCAATATATTTTTAAGGTTTAGTGGTCCCCTATCGAATGTAGGTACATCAACCGCAATATTCTAACCCAGGAATAGAGGTTTCAACTTTTGGTTGGTATTTTGAAGCGTTTCAAATGAATTAATTGTTAAATTTTTTTCTTCCTGGGTCATGTTTTCTTCTTCGCTTATAAATAATATTAGTTAATACCTTTTCTAAGTCTTCTTCAGTTGTTAGTTTTTTAACTGTTTCTGTTAGTAAATTACATAGCGAATGTCGGAAGATGTGTTGTAAGAGTTACCCATTAATTTATGATTTTATGACAAAAATAAAGTGTCCAACTTACTATTTATTTGTTTGAAATATTATACGATCAAGCAACAATATAATTCGGTGTTTTATAAAACGCCCAAGTATTTTACAAAACGACTAGTTATAATCAGTCATATCCTAAAACAAACGAGATTAAAGAACCGTTTACAATGAGCCTGAGAGCAATTCGGCGTTTTATGAAACGCCTTAAAAGTTCAGTCGAATTGTAAAAATTCAGTATTTATTCTTCATTTTACAATATACCTAGTCATTTATAAAACGACTAAATTTGTAATTAGCCTACGACATATATAAGATGTAAAAGAAAATCCCATAACTTTTCTAAACCCTTCGAAATAAAAGTTTTTCTTATCCAACACAATGATGGTGGCAGCTGGGGCAAATACTGCTTCGTATTTGGTACATGCGAGTATGGCTCAATGTGTTTTTTGCCCACAACCGCCATTTTGAGTCTCGTGGTTATGATTGGCTCATGTGAAACACTGTTGTCGAATAATAACGAGATGGTCACACATTTAAATTTGCCTGTTCGCCTAAATATGAATTGTTGCTTTTTCAATGAGCCTAATGAATAAAAATGTAGCGATTGCTTTTTCTTATAAAATCGAAGTAGTTTCTTGAAAGCCAATAAATAAAAACTAAAGTAATTGCTTTTACGTCCAGCGATTGCTTAAAAGTGCAGGAATTGCTTCTAGTCAATGCTTTTTCTTAAAAAATAGAAGCGATTGCTATAGTTTGCTTAAAATGTGATGAATAAATTAAGGAATGGCTCTTTCTAGTTTAGCAATTGCTTTCATCTTTTTAAGACAGGTCGACCCATTTGCTTGGTAGCAGTCCACTTTAGTTCTTTGCGGCATACACGATGCGTTAGTCTTAATTTGTGTCTTCAATTATGGCTAAATATATTATGAACGTCCATAAAAGAAAAATCTACAGTGTACGTAAAAATTGTAGATATGATGATTTCAGAAAATTATATCGATTTGACTGCGAAAATGTTGAGTGGTTGGCACATTATTTTTTGACTAATACTGGTAAAAGGCGAGGCGGTGCACTGTCGCCTTTAAATAAGGTTAAAGTCTTTCTGCGGAAATTGTCGGATCCGGGCTTATAAAATTCTGTAGGTGAAGAACTCGGTGTTGACCAAACTACTGTCTGTAAGACATACACTTCTGTAATAGATGCAGTTTTGGAGAAGGCCAATATATTTATTAAATTTCCTACAAGTGCTGAAGCTGTTGTGGAAGCTAAACGGTTGTGGTCAGAGAGATTTATTTATGTTCCGTCAATGTGTGAACGAATATCAATTGTTTGTGTTTAATTTTTTCATCACTACTATCACTTTCCTTATTTTCACTGAAATTTGCCATATCACAAACGTACATACGTTTCCTATTTTCCACAAAAACGTAACAGATTACTATTGTACTAAATAAATAGACCAACGTTGTTGTATTTACGTCAACACGTTTGCAAATTAGGCAACAAACTGAAACTAAACATGAAATCTATAATCTGAACAAGTGGATAAGCCACGTCTGAACTTGTGTTGAATAAGCATTTGCTACAGAGGTGTAAGAAAAACAGCAATTGCTTCAACATTTTATTCATATCCAGATCTAGCAATTGCTTTTACTTATAGCATTTGCTAGTCAAGCAATTGCTTTTACTAAAAAGTAATTGCTTAATTTTTATTCATTAGGCTCATTGTCATCGAGTTTTATTTATTGGCTCAAGCCAATCAAAATTTCGTTTCTATATTTTTAGCATGTAAAAGCTCTCAAGTAAGGTACTTGAGTTTAGTATAGTTACGAGAGGAGTGAATCATTAAAGAATTTTAAGTTTAGACAAATCAAAATATATATCCTTGATCTTATTTTTTTAAATTACTAGCTCCGTTAGATTTAAAATAGTTTTATTGTAAGTAGTTTGGCAGGAATCAGATGGTGATCGTTTGACGGTTTTAACGTTTTGTAAAATTTTATCTAAATTGTTTTTCATTCAAAATGTTTACTTTCTACACACGTAAATATTGATTTGGCTTAAAATAACCACGTCCCTAATATAATATATAATATAATATATATAATAATATATAAAGTTTTTATTTTTGGTATGTTTACGTCTTTAGGTAAATACCTTTGAACTGATTTATTTGCTGTTGGCCCGAATAAATTTCAACCATTACTTACCACAACTTAAAAAATAATGGAAACGCCCAATAGACCCCTGAAATTCACACCATAGTGTGGCCGCACACTTGAAGTTTTTTGTTTATTTAAGTTGCCGTACACTAGTTTAGGTTGGTAGCATCATTGCCAACGTCGCGTAGAGATCGACGCGTAGCTTTTTTTAAAATACAAGGTTATGTTATTTCGGTTTATTAAAAGATAAGAGAACGAATGATTATCTCGACATCACTAGGCAGCACAACAATTTATTATAAACAATTAATTAAATTTCTCTATATTCTTTATGTTTATATCGTAACAAATTAAATAATGGACCCATTGGTATTACTTACCGGTGGAGAGAACCAATACCTTCTGGAATTTAAGGAGAAGTAAGTGAAACAGAATATAGGCATGTTCATTAAAAAAAGCAGGTGCAACTTTGACATAGTTTATATGGCTAAAGAGGCATTAGAAGAAAGATTTCCAACTCTGAATAAAAACCATACAAAATTTTTTTTTAATAACTCAATAGGATACATTTTACATTAATAATATACAAGGTTAGTTGAAATTAAAAAATTGAATTGAAAATGGACAATTGCGGCGTTGCCAGATTTTTAGTTTTTTCTGTAACTCAAGGAATTTTTTTCAAATGTAACACTACTACTCTTTTTTTATTGAATTTGATTCCTCCCATCAACATTACCATTTCCTGATAGTATCAAATTTTTATCTCAAATATTTATATAGGAAAAAAGGTAATTAGTTACAACTCTAACTCTAAAAAAATCCAATCTATTTCCATTTAAAAACATTTCAAATAATGTGTAAAGGAAGGTTGGTAGACATAATGTACCGTACCTAATAGTATCGATAACGATAATAACAACAAACAACTACTAACAATAACATAGCTAGTAAAAATTACTTACATATTATGGTACACTACATTAATTTGATTATGAAACTGATAATATCAATATCATACGTTATACATTAATAATATTATAATCTTCTTCGGATATGATATGAGCCCCTTTTCGCCATTTCTTCAAAGTCCAAAAAGAACCGACATCGATAAAAAAAATTTGCCCCTTTCCATTCCTTTGAAATAAAAACATCGTAATTATTTATTATTTTTAAAAATTCATGACTTGGCAAAATTAAACCTATTTTGTTTCTGTGACAAAAATATCAAAATACAACTGTCATTTTGGTTTGCTCCTCGACTATACAGTTTGGTTTGAATCTTTGCTCCACATGGTAAAAGTAAAAATTTCATTTACTTTTTTTAATGAGCAGTCCTGTATTCTGTTTACTGTCCTTATTCACATTTTTGGAAACTCTGTTTCTTTATTAGAATTTCATGCCGTCAGACCCGCCTTGTTAGACTACTGTCTACTGTTTACTATACATGCATGCACTCCTGAAACATTCAATTTTTGTTTATACATGTAGTATTTTTAATAATATAGTTTTGAATAATCCTACAATCATAATATTATAATGTCATGATCTAACAACTATACTATGTTTTTAAGATGTCGTAAACTGCCCGAACAATTTTAAGTACGCCTAAATACATAATATTATTTATGATATTACCTCTCTCACAGTAAACAAAAATATTATTGTCATAATATTATAATCTCTAGACTATGCTATCTTATCAAAAAGTAGGTAGTATAAACATCGGTCTATTAATATTAACGAACTACTTAAACTAGCATCTTATCCTTTGGGTTTTTCATAATAATACGAAAAGGTAACATATTATTCAATTATACAGAGTGATCAATTAAGGGTATATCTCGAAAGCTATTTATTTTATGAGTATGGGGTAAATGATTAATAAATGTTTCTCATAAACTGTTGTGTTGCCTGGCGATGTCCCGATGTTATTAGTTATTTGTTTTGACCTTTCAAATAACCCAAATAACATAACCCTTTATTTTCGAAGTTGGAACGCGTCAATCGCTGTGAAGTTACAGTCAGTTGGAATAATGCTGCCAACTCAAATTAGTGGACGGCAACCTATAAAAACCAAATTCCCATTAGTACAGAGATATTATAGTGGGCCATTTATAGCGCCTATTAAGCGTTCCACTTTTTATATTTTACTAGCGTGTACCCGACCTGCGTTGCAGCCCGGCATTATACGACGTGAGATAATAAGGCAAACAAACCCGAACAAACCTCAAACTCAACCGTTTGCCGGCCCGTCCACAATTCACATCCATGCATAAAACATAGCCTGTCTTCGTCTATTCCGGCTTCGGTGCTTCGGATCGATCGTTGAACGGGCCGGGGACCGGTTAGGTTGGGTCGTTCGTTCTCCCTAATCTAATTTATCAGTGTTTCTCTATAATATTATGCATGTATTATACATGAAAACCTTCCTCTTGAATCACTCTATCTATTAAAAAAAACCGCTTCAAAATCCGTTGCGTAGTTTTAAAGATTTAAGCACATATAGGGACAGGACGGGCGATAGCGACTTTGTTTTAAGAATATACTGCTGTGGATGGTACTCAGAAATAAGTTGGAATTCTGTGAAACTATACCTATACAGTGTCACCAGGAAAGTCCGCATCATATGGGATTTTTTTATTATTAATGGCTTTATTCAAAATTTGACTTTGGCATCAAGTTCTGCTTTGATCTAGATGAAAATTAAGCAAAAAAAATAGTAGTCACGTGATTCGCATTATCTGTCAAATTTTAATTTTTTCCAAAAAATAATTCAAAAGTGGGATTATTTCTGAAAATATCAAAAAAGTTATTAAAAAAAGTTTTTTTAATGCAGTTTCTAGCCCGCATGCAAAATTTCAGCTGCATAAGATAATTTTGATTTTTACCTATATTTTGTAAATTGCAAATAAGACTCAACGCAACCTACATAAAACTTCTTAGTTTTGACAATGCTTTATTTCAGATACATTTTTTTTAATGTATATTAAATGTGTGTTTTTCTACAAAATCAAATGGGCTATTAAAATTTGGTCGCATGTGATGCAAAGTTTATTTGTTTTTGACCTTGTATAAGGTACTTCATAAAATAAGTATTTTTGAAAACGTAGTTTTTGTCTGAAAGCAATACACCTTAATATACGGACAAAAAAGAACACAGTGTCTTCAGTAAAGTGTTTTTTAAGTGGAAAATAAATTTTAGTTTAACAAGGAAAAGTTTTATCTATTTTAAATTTTAAATTAAAAAAAAATTAAAATTTGACAGATAATGCGAATCACGTGGCTACTATTTTTTGCTTAATTTTCATCTCGATCGAAGCAGAACTTGATGCCAAAGTTAAATTTTGAATAAAGCTATTAATAAAAAAAAATCCCATATGATGCGGACTTTACTGATGACACTGTAGAATATTGTATTTTTTCCTTTAAGGAATCAAAAATTTTTTTTGATAAGTGACACGCCACTGATTTGCACTGGTGCACTAATGCACCAACATACCATTGCATATTTATTCACCTTCTGCTTTCTAGGGTGTTCCTTTTTTGACAGTTTTAGTGGATATTAGAGTTACCACATATACATAAGGAGACAAAATTGTTTACTTTTCGTCCCGATTAGAAATATTTTTAAAAGAAATCAATGATGACAAATTTCTGCTGATTGCCTACCGCCTGTGTTTGTAAACGAAGGTTATATTAATTATATTAAATGCATTTGTGATGTGTACCTATTAAGTAAAAATAATATACTGACCATATGTGTGTTTTTAAAATTTTCTACTAGTCAAATTATTTGGAGTTTCCTAATAATATCAAATTATAATTCTTGAGGAAAATCACAACGGTCACGCTGTACGGACGTTTTTACTACGAGTGACGTAGAATTTTTGATATTCATTTATTATCTAACGTTACAGTGTTGGTAAGCTGCGTTTGTGGTCAATTGCTTTTTCCGATTAATTTTCAGTATTTTTTTAAAACATAACTATTTAGTGCTATTTAATATTACTTACAATGGTTCCTCAGTGCGTGGTGTGTAAGAGACCCGACTATTCTAACTCTGGATTAATATTTTGGCGGTAAGTGAGGTTATTCAGGTTGTGTTTTCTTAGCTTAAAAGCAGATGTATAAATAATTCTGTATTTTAGGTAACTGTTGCAAAATATATGTACGATCATTTTTAAAATTAGATTAAAAGGGGGAGTAACATTCAAATTATTGGAGAAATTTGTGTTTGAATGTCACATTTTGCATCACTTCCGGTTAAACCGGATGATACATGTTGTAAGCTTAGAATTCTTCGTAGAATGCATATTTTAGAAAATATACACAGTGTTCTATTTAAAATAACAAAGTTGTGTGCAGTTCCGGTTCAACCGGAAGTGACAGTCAGACGATTGAATACTGAAAATATGCGCACAGTGCAACCATGTCACCTACCAAAATTTCATAATAATGTTTTATTTTATAAGGACATGACAAGCTGGGTAGTAATTTCGTTGGTATGTTTAATAATAACTCAAATCCTTCTTCAAATGTGGAAAATGAGACACCCTGTACAATCCATTGACTCGTAAACATTTAGTTTTTAAAGATATTTCTGTTCTAAAATTAAAATTGTAAATTTGGCCGTGTAAATAGCGACATAAAATGATGGTGGCCAAAAGCTAAATCATACTGGACACTTAACAAAACTTTGTTACAAATAAACATGATTTGTGTTTTTATTAACACGATCTTGATTGGTGGTCAGTGTATAATTAACTGCTATATTGTCGCTACTTCATGTCATATAAACAAATTTGAAAAAAATAATTATGTAGGACAAGCTGATGTATATCTAGCAATAAAAATATTAATTAAAGATGTTATTTTGTTGCCCTACAAAACATGGAAGACTAAGAATGTTGGATCATTGCGGTCAAATAATAGTGGTATACGAAAAAAAGTTAAAATGTGTTGCTCCTAGGCTATTATGAAAACTTTTCGAAAAGGTAACTGGTTTCTACCGTGCGAGCAAAAATTATTTGCATCAAAGAGGGCTTGGATTAAAAAACGTAGAGCTTGGTTTAGATCACAATGATATGGGGACGATATACCTAACCAAATCTAGGTTAAAATTTTGTCAAAGTCATATGACATGATATGCCAAACTAATGAGTAATAAAATAACTAGACAAATACAAATTTATTTTTGTTGTTTACAAAATTAACAAAATAAGAATATGCAGAAAGAAAAAGAAAAATCATTACATGTATTCTGAGAATTCACATAACCGGAGTGGTGGTAAAAAAAGTCAGGTCTAATAAATCATTTCTTTCCAATAAATTTTGGGTAAACCATTGAGAGTAATTCCTGCGTCTTTCAAAATCTGCGGCTTGTATTTCTTGGAATACTTGCACTTTATAAGGAAATACATGTGGCTGCTTCTTAAGAATAGTCCTGCATGTTCCATAAGATCTTCCCACTTCTTGGGACAGGCGTCTTATACAATTTGTTGGCGTATTTTGCATTATTTCACGAACGTCTGCAACAAGTTCTTCTGTTCTTATAGATGGTCTTCCTGCTCCTTTTTTGTGTTGTATAGAACCTGTTTCCCTAAACACAACCACGATTCTTTTCAGACAATCCCCAGCAATAAAAGCAACGTTAGGAAAATGTTAGTGAAAATCGTTCATGCACAAAGCCGGATTGTATTGCCACTCACCATTCACTTTAACCCCGTTTGGAAAATACACTTCAACCATGAATGTTTTATGCGGTTCCATAAAGCCCATTGTGTGAACTGTTCAAGAAATTGGAAAAATTAGCGATGAATCAAACTACTTGTAACGACTGTCAAAGATGACGGAATAACTGATTGATTGTTAATTCAGGTAGTTACTGACACCCAACAGGTATTAAGCTCGACGGCTACGCATTACCTCCTTAGATGAAAGGCCCTCTTTGATGCAAATAATTTTTGCTCGCACGGTATGATTAACCCTTGCTATACGTTTTTTTTTTTTCGAAAGTCCGTCCATGCCCCGGATGCACGTCGCCCAGTGTTGGCTCATTGTGCTCACCCTAGTTGGTCTCTCACACACTCATTTATACCAGCTCCTTGCTCTAGTTTGTATAGGTCAGCTGGGAAGAGTGTCGTATATCATCTAGTTCTAGCCTCGGTTGCCCGAAAATTTGGTGCCTTTTTCGAACCAGTGCCTGTCATAGGTAGATTATGTGCTGTAGGGGTTCCCTCTCTCGTCCGCATAGCCAGCAGCTTAGGTCTTCGTCCTACAGTTGCATACGATGCAGGTGCTTCTTAACAGCCATGTGTCCCGTCAGAATTTCTGTGATAATTTCTGGTCATCAGAACTAGCTGTTTCGCTAGTTTTGGGTCAGTCTCCCCGATTTGCTGTGATTTAATCCCTGTCGTTCCGCTAGATTTTTTGTGCATTCTTTCTCCTTGCTATTACAGATAACCTAATATTCCTATCCGTTAGTATACGAGGTAAAGATGAAGGTTTTCCAAATGCTCTGCAGCATTCTGTTTTTGAAAAGGTTTTTTGTTTTTTATTCGATACATTTTTTTTAAAGATAGATCATTAGTAGAATAGAGCCATGCCATTGTTACTTATAATAATAATTAATATTTCGTCCTTGCTGTCGATGACGGCTTGTAGACGACATAGCATTCTTAACGCCACATTTCTCGTAAATTTTGGAGTTATTTCATTCCATGCTTCAAGTTTTTTTCTGTCGGAGATCTTGGCTTCTCGATATAAAATCATGCCTATACATATTTTGTCATTCCTTCCCAAACGTTCTCAATAAGACTGAGGTTGGACTCTTTGAAATCCATGGTAAGACTGTCTTATTGATTGCCAAATCTATCATTTTTCGTGTCAATCAATTTACGATATTTTGTTCAAGTTTGTCCTGTACCTACCATATAGTCTGATAGCGATAGTGAGACACCTCAAGAAATAACGGATGCGACGAAGATCGTTGTATCAAATTTTTAGCCCGCTAAAGCAAAGATACAATATGAAAAAGTTTACACTCTTTTGTGAATGGTGTAACATAAAAAGAAGGTTTAGGAAATGTTTTGCTGTAGTATTTGGAGGAAAAATCAAAAATATCAATTTGATTTACTTTGATTATAAAAAAAGGTTTTCGAAATTAATTTTTGAATTTATACGAAAACATCAATACATTTTTCTATAGTCGTGAAAAAATAACATTTTTCTCCAAATGACATTAAAAGCGGTCTTTCAATGACACCTGACAGGCTCAAAAGGTGTATTTTTTCTGCCTAGTCAGAAAAAGTGGACTTTTTAAGCCTAGGCAGAAAAAATACACCTTTTGAGCCTGTCAGGTGTCATTAAAAATTAAAATTTAAAATGACAAGTAAACACAACAATTCAATAAATGTTTATAAATAACATACATAAATATAAAAAATACGATTTGGCGTGAAATTGGAACAAATTTGGAGAAAAAATTATATGTTTTACTAGGCAGAAAAGCAGATTTAATGCCTTGGCTGGTTTCCTAGCCTCGGCTGCGCCTCGTCTATGAAACACCAGCCGCGGCATTAAATCTTGTGCTTTTCTGCCTAGTGAAACAAATAACTATTTTTACGGTGAAAAAGAGGCATTTTGTGCGTCCATAGCAACAAAAATAAGTCAGTTTTTTTTGACAGTAAAAAAGTATATTTTTAAGAATTGCCCTAATAAAAGATAAGTTGTTGTGTTCTGTGTGGATGTATTTATATGGAAACTAATAACTATACCAACAAAGTCATTATTCAAAAACGTATCTCATTGTTGCATCATAATCTTAAACAATCTTAATTGACCCGGTAAATACAATTTATTTTTAGATTTTTTAAAATCTTTCGAATCGAATGAGACGAAGTTAACCTTAAGTTATGCGAGCATCAATTTAATTGATTATCATCATGACCTAATATTAAAAAAGAATAATACGCAGTGGCAGTGCGATAAACTGAAATCTCTTCTTGATAGACCTAAAAAAAACTATTTGGAAAGGCTGTACATAATTTATTTTAAAATATTCATGAATTATCTTTTTGGTTTCAATGTTTTCATAACCTTACATCTATTATGGGACATTTTAGAAATCGCAAAAACTAAACAATCTCTTTAAACTTGGTAAACTATATTTTTGAATCGCATCCGGCACAATATGTCTGGTTGTTTGACTAATTTTCTGTATCAAATTCCAAATTATTTTTTTGGAAAATATTTTTTTTATCATTAATGCTCTTGAAATGACAAACTTATTTTACATATTTGTGAGTACTAAATAAAGGTAGCTTTTCGTCTCAGTTTATTTTAAATTATACTGAAAACATAATATCTATTTTGAAAACATTGACAAACAAAGACTAGATATGGAAAAGCAACCAATAATATTTAATGGGGAAAATATTAATTACAAAGATAACATAAAATTTTTAGGATTATATATTGATCAAAATTTAAGCTGGAGAAAACACGTAGAACATATTCGAACTTACATTTCTCCGTTAATTGGGATATTCTTTAAAATTTTTCACTGTATATCTTTAAATTGTTTAAAAAATATTTATCATGCATTAGTACATTCAAAAATTCAGTATCTTATTTCTATTTGGGGTTTAGCCAATTCAATAGTACTAAACCCTTTAAAGAAATTACAAAATAAAATTATTAAATGTATTCATAGATTGCCGCACTTAGAACCAACAACAAATTTATACAAACCGAATAAATACCTAGATATAAATAATGTATATAATTTAAAAATTTGCATATTTATTCATTCTTTACTTTTAAAACAAAAAATTTCTAACATAACGTTTACAAAAGTTCATGATATTCATAGACATCATACTAGACAAACTAATTTTTTAAAAACTATTAAAATAAACAGTAACTTTGAAAAACGGTCATTGTTATATAATGGATTAATATTATATAATATTTTACCGAAAAATATTAAAACATTAAAAAAACTACCATTATTTAAATTTCATTTAAAAAAAATATTTCCTAGTATAATTTTTTTCTTAACGTGTAAATCATACGTTTATGATATAAAACGAATTAATTTTTTTTAACTGCCTTTTTTATATATATACAGGGTGTTCCGATGATCATGTTACAAAATTCTAGGGTAGATAAAACACACGAAAATAAGAAAAAAAGTTCATGTGAACATGGGTCCGGAAACGCTTCTTCAGGGAGCTAGGGCCCTTCGAAGATGACCTTCAAAAACTACTTTTCGTTTTATAGCTTCGGTACTACTGCAGCTATCGCAACCAATTTTGGGACATGAAATCTAGTTCGTAGGTTCATCAATTTGAGCCTTCCGGATTTTGTCACCTTTAACCAGGGGCGTACAAACCAAGGGGGTATTTGAGTAAATTTGACCCTACTCCTCTTAGGCTTTAATTTCTTACCATTTTTATATCTGATTATGATTCTCCAATGCCTTTTACATAAAAAAGGTACTCTTAGTAAAAATCGCTATCTGTCACAGTTTCCTCCGAAAATGGCTAAATCCAATCAATAATAAATTATTGGTCTTAAACCAATTATTACGTTGAAATATGAAAATGAGGTTCAGTACAGATACAGTACAAATTTACTCAAATTGATGAACCTACGAACTAGATTTCATGTCCCAAAATTGGTTGCGATAGCTGCAGTAGTACCGAAGCTATAAAACGAAAAGTAGTTTTTGAAGGTCATCTTCGAAGGGCCCTAGCTCCCTGAAGAAGCGTTTCCGGACCCATGTTCACATGAACTTTTTTTCTTATTTTCGTGTGTTTTATCTACCCTAGAATTTTGTAACATGATCATCGGAACACCCTGTATATATCTACCTATTAAGTTAGATAATAATTGTTAGTTATTTTTATATACTTATCCCTGTAATAAACTTGTATAGTTGGTTGGGAATAAAGTAAAATAAAACAACGATTTTTGCTACCCCGCATATTAGTTTAAGAGTTTAAAATGAAAAATAATGCTCTTAAGCGTAAGCTAATATCATCAAAAGACCCATGCACAGTTCACAAAGAAAAGTTTTTTTTAAATCTTCTGGATTAAATAGATGCGATTAAAGGTTGCTCGTGACGTCAAAGCGTACCACAATACATACTAAAGTCCGTCCGGCGAGTGAATTTACATTTGCCATAAACCGATTAGCCAAATAATTTTAGGAACAAAAATTAAATTAAAAAAAAAATTAATAAAAAGTAGCAAATATTGATCGTGAAAAATTATAAATAATTTTATTTCATCACGCGAATGCAAGTAATAATTGTATTTTGTTGTAAATTTTTAATATAGTGCTGCAAAGAATCTTTACCGCACTCAGTGCTGTAAAGAAAAACGTATTGAAAATTAAAAGCAAAATTTAGGAAATGTCCAATGTCATTAAAGCTTGACATGGTAGGTATACAATAATTGTTAAAGAAACAATAATATACCTACTACAAAATTTGAATCAACAGCGAAAAAATATTAAAAAAAAAATTTTTTGAAAGATTTATTAGATACAATCGATTATACAATCATTACATAAAAATATAGCCAATGATATTGTATTTAAAAATTAAACGTGCAATTCGCAGCACAATGCAAATTAAGTGCTGAGCGAATTTTATTTTTATAACGAAGTTATAGCTGCTCTCTAGAAGAGCGAATTTTATTTTGTTCATCAGTGGTAGATGAGCAGTTTCCGTAAGTTACAGAAACGTTATTTTCTTGCGCCATGCATTGTACAGTTAGTAGATTGCTGTGATCTGAAAATTGCCAGAGATGTAGGCGGTGGGTTGTTCCGGGTAGGTAGACTAAGGAGCATCCTCTAAACTAAGTGTCACTGTTACTGCCGTTGATGTTAAACGCTGTTCAGTGCTTCTATGTGGGGTACTAGAGCTTGTTGTTCGTTGTTAAGTAAGTACTACAGACACGTCGCTTCTGACTACTATTATGTAGAGCTACATTGATACCAAAATGGTTTGGTAATGGGTTTCTATCATTTATAAAATCATTTCGTTTAAGCCTTTATTTATACATAATTTATTAAACTATTTTTTGTTTAAGGTTAATCAGAACAGCACCCTCGGGTTCTGTGCCATTGCTCAACGTATCAAGTAACACGAGTTCCGCATCTGCAAAAGCGGTGCCAAGATGTGCACCCATCATTAGTCGACAGGCACCGACAACACCGGTGTCATTAATTACGCAGCTTACTTCTTCGTCAAGGTTTGGTAAGCATCATTTAATACTCAATTAAACAATTATGAGGTGGAAATTTGTATTTCATTTAGGAGTGAATCATGAATTTCCATCAAATAACGCCTCTCCATTCAAAATATACGATTTAATTTATATACAGTGTCACCAATAAAGTCCGCATCATATGCGATTTTTTTTATTAATAGCTTTATTCAAAATTTGACTTTGGCATCAAGTTCTGCTTCAGTCGATATGAAATATAAGCAAAAAATAGTATTCACGTGATTCGCATTATCTGTCAAATTTTAATTTTTTCCAAAAAATAATTCTAAAGTGGGGTTATTTCTAAAAATATCGAAAAAATGTATTAGAAAAAGTTTTTTTAAATGCAGTTTCTAGCCCACATGCAAAATTTCAGCTGCATAAGATAATTTTGATTTTTATCAATATTTTGCAAAATAAGACTCAACGCAACCTACATAAAACTTGTTAGTTTTGACAATGCTTTATTTCAGATACATTTTCTTTAAAGTAGCGCCATATTAAATGTATGTTTTTCTACAAAATCAAAATTGGGCTATTAAAATTTGGTCGCATGTGATGCAAAGTTTATTTGTTTTTGACCCTGTATAAGGTAACTTCATAAAATAAGTATTTTTGAAAACGTAGTTTGTGTCTGAAAGTAATACACGTTAACGTTATTATGACATAGCTTAATAATAAATTATAATATAGGGGTTTTAAATTAAATCGTTGAAAATAGATAAACTTTACGTTGTTAAACTAAAATTTATTTTCCACTTAAAAAACACTTTACTGAAGACACTGTGTTTTTTTTTGTCTTATATAAAGGTGTATTACTTTCAGACACAAACTACGTTTTCAAAAATACATATATCTGGGCATGAATTCCCATTAATTCTACTGGGATTCACACAGATAGTCAATAAAATAGTATTAATGCTAAAGTAAATAGTATTCATGGTAAAGTAAAACTGATTATGGAAGGTCCCAATCCATACTATTAACAGTAATAATAACCATGCGTCAACTACAATCATGTAATTTCTATTAATCAAAATAAACTACATAACGTATACATTACATATTTATGTTGTTATACGTTATCAACATTCCAATTTGCGAAACTTTCAAAATCCAGTCCCCCAACTCTCTAAAACAAGTATTTGCTCATTTTACTCATTTCTGACTGTCGAACTGACCTAAAAAAACTTGTTTTTAGCAAATTAAATCACAACATAACCTACCTTGTTTTTCGTGATTTTTATTTATGAATTTTTTGTGCAAGAAGTTCATTGACTGGGCCGTCAACTAGAAAATACCTACGCAAAGTAAAATATACAAATGTCATTAACCTCCCGAAACAACTTTTTAATAATTGTATTCTCGTCTGGGAGCATGCGCGAGAATTCAACCTAAAACTGTTCTTAACCTAGGCCAAGGCCTGTTTGATAGTTCTCGTCAGGGACAGTTCTTTATTTAACGCGGGTACCGAATTTTTGTCTCCAGGCCGGCAGTGATTGCAAAATAATTCGCTCTTCTTTTTGTCTTTTGTTTTTGTGGAATGACGGATGCACAAATAGTTAACTTAAATAATATAGAACAAATATTCTGATAAAAACTAATGGGATAAATTATTGTTTCAGTTTTTATAAAGGATCAGTAAAACTAGTAAAACATAATTAAAAAACTCCGAGTTTTGCGTTATGGAATATGAAAATGTTAGTTCCTCAGGTTAGCTCTTTATTTTATTTTCGTGTTCGTCGTATGTAGGTAACTATCACGCACATTAACGAAACTAGATCGGATATGTTCAATGGCCGCTGACCGTCACGTCATATTCTCCGTATTTGCGGTACGTCAGAATTTAATTCAGTCAGTTTGACTTACCGGTGGCAAAGGTTATGATTTTTCTTAGGCTTGATGATTATTTTTAGTTTAAAACATACTTTTTCGTATCTTTATGAAATTTACCCCTCTTTTTGGGGTAGAAACAGCCCCCAACTTTTTTCTTCAAATGTAAAGGTACCTATGTATTGTGATAGCTCGGAAGGAAATACGAACCACTATTTACTTTTGCGTTGCGATAATGTGGACAATTTGTTTTAGTGTAAAAATTGTTGGAAATGTTGCCCATTTTTTTCTTGACAAACCCCTAATCTAAAGTAAAATTCATTCTTACTATATCCGGGGTTATTTGGCGAATTTCGTGAATAAGTCGTTGCCGAAGTTCCTCTAAAATTTCTGGTTTCATTACATAAACTTTAGTTTTTAGGTGACCCCCAAAGGAAATAATCTAGAGGATTAAGGTCCGGCGATGGTGGCGGCCATTCAATGGTGCCCCTTTTTTCTATCCAGCGGTTTCTAAAAACTACTAAATATTGTCGAACATTTATGGCAAAATGAGAAAAACCACCATCCTGCTGTAACCATATTCGATCATCATGAAGATCTACTTCTGCATGATGGGGAAATGAAGCAGAAAAAGCTGCAATAAGTTCTCCTTGCAAAAATCCCGATATGTATGGCCATCTAACTGACCTTCAATGAATATTGGCCCAATGGCGCGGTCGCCAATTATGCCTTCCCAAACATTAAGCTTTTGCGGAAGCTGGGTGTGTTTCCCGCAATCAGTGAGGATTTTCTGCGGACCAATATCGACAGTTCTGGTTAATCACTTCACCAATTAGCACAAAAATACACTCATCTGTAAAAAGGATTCAGTCCAAATCAAGTGCATTCATTCATCATCACTTCACAAAACTAAAGACGACGGAACGGGTCATCTTCCAGTACTCTTGTACCATTAACATTTTATAAGGACACTTAAATGCAGACGTATGGCTTATATTTTCTCTTGCAAGTTACCGAACTGGACTAATAGGAATTTCTTGAAGGGCAAGTAAAACGTTTAATTGGGTGTCTCCATCCATTACTCCAGGCTCCTTATTCTTGGTATGTCCCTGACGTGGCTCACTTCCCTCGTAGAGGAATCGAACAAAACCAACTTTTACAAAGATTTCAATTACCCTCCCTAATTAATCGCAGGAACTTTACTTCTACACAATTTCTACTCAACATACTTAAGTCCCATATTGACTGCCCTGAGCTACTAGCTCAAATCAGCTTGTATGTTCCAACGCGCCCTACAAGATCTCCTCCTACATTTTTCCTACCTACCCCCACTACTAACTTTTTATTTAAAACACCAATATACAGGGGAATGGAGCTAGTTAACAATACCTGTGGTAACATTGACATTCACGAGCTGTGCACTATCCAACTCAACAAAGTACTAAAACACAAGTTCTTGCTACAATAAATAATACGTACTCAATTGCTGTAACTTTTATTCCTACTTTGTCACTACTTACTATTGTAAATATTATAAATTGTCTTTTAAATGGACGTCATGTATCTGTTAGACAATAAAGATTAAGATTATTATTAACTTCTTTCAATTTTGCTGACGGTGCCTTGGAAAATTGGTGGTAGATCGGGGTGTGTTTCGTGAGATAAAGCTGCTTCTTCTACTTGAGTTCGCGATCTGTCGCAAAAGCCAATCATAAAAAATTTCGATTTTGTGTGAGTCAGTTAAATACCCCATTTTATTATAAGAAAAACACTTCTTACTATAAAGTGACGGTTAAATCAGCACAAAATACAACAGTTAAGTATTCACTTCTAAAACAAAAATAAAGTGACTATTGGAATGCGGCAACAAACAACCTTATCAATGACATGTTTCTTTTTTTTTAACAGGCTGCGCTGGAAAAACCCAAATTGTAGTACCTATCAATTGTTGCTAAAATGGCCAGTATTTTTTCTGGCTTTCTAGATTACCGAAATGCAAATGTAAATAGTGGGTCGTTTTCCCTTTTTTATGCCCTTTACAACGAGCTGACAATACATACCTTTACATTTTAAAAATAAAGTTGGGGCGGTTTCTTTCCCAAAAAGTAAATTTCATGAAGACACGAAAAAAATATGCCAAACTGAAAATACACGCAGCCGTTATTCTGTATTCTTTTCAGCAAATAAAGACGCTTCCTATTACTGAATTTATTCCAGTTAAAAATTTCACCCTGCATAATAGATTGGCTGTTTATAACGTCTAGTAACATTTGATATTATTATAATTTTTACTGGTGTATGTATCACCGCTAGAGTTGTTAAGAAAAGAACGGAACAGGTTCTTTAGAACAGGTTAGAGATAGCCTGTTCAGTGAACTGTTCTTTGTAAAAGAACTGAACCGGTTCTTTAGATAGACTTATGACAGATGATTGCGGTCGAGTGATGTTAAAGAGCAGGAAAATTGCTGCAGGAGTTCAGCAGTTCTGACCCGGGAACCTGTTCACCTGTTCTATCGTCACAAAAAAAGAGGTAAAAGGTCACCATAGTAGTAAAAAACCGCTTTTTGTTAATCACTTTCTAAAAAGGTCGTCACTTCCGTAAACAAAGTAAAATCACAGAACACCGCTGCGTCGCGTCCGCGTGTATGGTCTCACTGCTCTCTGTTCCCTGTTCCCTGTTCTCTGTTCCCTGTTCTCTGTTCTCTGTTCCCTGTTCTGCTCCAAAAAAAGAACAAAGAAAGAACAGCCTGTTCTTTTTATTCTCAAACGACGACCCGCAAGCCATCTTTCATAAATCACCAATCACACATAAAAAGAACAGGCAAGGGATTCGGCAAAATTACCAGATAGTGTGTGACAAATTCCCTGGCGTCGGTGATTGGCCTCGTTGCGGAAAAAGGCCGACGTAAAATTAAAAAAAAAAAAACAGGCTGTTCTTTCTTATATTAGTCCATCATACAAGAATCTTTAAAAAAGTCTACTGCAATTTGGATGTAAAATTAATAAGCGAGCCAATATTTGAGGATAGCAAAATTTATATGGGATTTCCAATGGCCAGTCTGGTGGTACACCACCCGGTATACAGTAATTTATGCCAGTATAAATAGGCTATCTTTACGACTCATTTTCTACTTATGAAAATCCTAAATTAAACATCGGTTGCAAGATAAACACCGTTTGAACCTTTAGCTATTCGATACCAAATGTATACCTGTTTTACGAAATTTTACGGGTGATATTATTATTTGTGGTGAACACCTGCAACTATTTTTGAAATATTTATCTTGGCTTTCGTTAATAATGCAGAAGTCAAATGTACAAAAATTATCTTGAAATAAATTCGATTGGTTTTTAGAGGGTTTTGAGTAAATAATATAAATACAAGTCACGAGCGGAAATTTCGAAAAAGGTGACTACTGATCAACATTTTTAAAATGGTAGTGGATGTAGTTAATAGATTTTTTTTTATTTATTAAGGTGATATCGCGTTGACGATAGTAAAGCAGCCTGAGCAGCAACATCGAGCCCGATACCAGACGGAAGGCAGCAGAGGAGCAGTAAAAGACAGAGAAGGAAATGGTTTTCCTGTTGTTCAGTTAACGGGTTACTACAAACCTGCTACTCTACAAGTAAGTAGAATACTTCGTGGCTTTATTTTATACACCGACGAAATAAATCGCCTATATTTATACCCATGATACTATTACTAAAGAAGATGCACCCACGCCCATGGGTTAAGCCTGTCTCTCTTGCACGTCTGACGTTATTGGACTTTTTCACATCTGTGGGTACGGCAACGACACCAATTACCGGTGGATGCCAAATTTCATGTGAATTAAATTAATGCTGATAATGCTATGCTTTCACCCTTACCGACTTATCGGTATCGTGTCGTGTCGTTGCAGGCGCAGACTTGCTGTCAAGGAGCATCCACCCCACTCGTGTCGTCACCGATTTTTTATAATTTGTTATGGTGTTTGGCTTTATGCGTTAAAACACGCATTCCGGCCATAGATGTGAAGAGGTAGTGCCGTTGTCGTGTCGGTAGATGTGAAAACGTCCATTGGGAGAGCGGTTTTCCCAGCAACAGTCCGTTTTATATGAGATTTAACGGTTTTGATGTGTGTTTTATTTGTTAAAGAGTTTGTTTACAGATAAATGTGCGTAAGTTTATTAAATTATAATTTAAACATTGAAATAAACATTTTTACTAAGGTGTAAGCGGTTTGCCGAAACCAAAGACAAATTTACGAAAATTTTGAATATTTAAAAATGATTTTGATTGATTTACGTCACTAATCAGTAAAACGTTTCCAAATATTATATAACAATACATAATTGTATAGTTTCGGTGTTGCCAAACGTTTTTTATTGTAGTCAGTAAGGCTCCTTTTATGCTGGGATTCTGAATGCGAGATTCAGTATCTGGAATTCAGAATCTCACGTGAATTCTAACGAGATTCGGAATGCATACTTTTCTAATCTTGCGCGGTTTCGGCAATTTTGTGGAGAGGCGATTAATTCCAGGGCCGCACGCTTCTGTTCAGTTCAGTGTTAAAATGAATGCAGTAGCTATATTATTATCAGATCGTGTGTAAAAAAAAGAAAAACTTAGAAAACGTAGAATTTGGTTCATTCAATAATCAGCGAACGTAATACAGCAAGAGGATACGTTTACTTTATAAAAATTAAGAGAACACTCTGAGAATTTTTTTAACTGTTACAGAATGTCAATTCGGTCTTTTGACGAGCTACACAATATCCTAAAAGACAAAATTTATTTAGCCACTTCCACCCAGTGTGCCTGTTTTATTGATTTATTCGAATACTCTTCTGCCGAAGTATCCCATAAGCTTGGACGTGCCTGTATTGATGATTTGAACTTGTCAGTGTCGAAAAGCGTTTTTAAAACATCCATATTGAATTCTTTACATTCTTAACAGAAACGATCCTTAATACGGAGCTGGCAAGAGGCTACTGAACGAGAATCGCTGTGAAAATTCTTACATATAAACCAATGCTAGACCTGTCGCCGATTCGAATCCCGTAGCCGGGCGGCTGAAATTAGTGCTGAAATTAGTGCGATTCCGAAATTTAGAATCGCGATTCTGTTTTTGAGAAGACGCCCGTCTACTCTAAACGCTTTGCCCGTCTAAGCGCTACGTTAAATGTGAAGCCGAGATTCCGGAATCCGAGATTCAGAATCCCAGTATAAAAGGAGCCTAACGGCCGTACACAGCCGGAATGTCTATCTGAATTCAGAAACGGAATCCAAAATCTGAAGTCCGGCCCAATGAAAATTTGAAAAATTCATAATCTGAAAAAATCAGAATGTGTGTGCTGTAGAATAAAAATATATACAATTCCGTACGTTCCTAAATTCAGATTCTTAATTCCGTTTCTGAATTCAGATAGACATTCCGGATGTGTACGGCCGTTAGGCTCCTTTTATACTGGGATTCTGAATCTCGGATTCCGGAATCTCGGCTTCACATTTAACGTAGCGCTTAGACGGGCAAAGCGTTTAGACGGGCGTCTTCTCGAAAACAGAATCGCGATTCTAAATTTCGGAATCGCACTAATTTCAGCACTAATTTCAGCCGCCCGGCTACGGGATTCGAATCGGCGACAGGTCTAGCATTGGTTTATATGTAAGCATTTTCACTGCAATTCTCGTTCAGTAGCCTCTTGCCAGCTCCGTATTAAGGATCGTTTCTGTTAAGAATGTAAAGAATTCAATATGGATGTTTCAAAAACGCTTTTCGACACTGACAAGTTCAAATCATCAATACAGGCACGTCCAAGCTTATGGGATACTTCGGCAGAAGAGTATTCGAATAAAACAATAAAACAGGCACACTGGGTGGAAGTGGCTAAATAAATTTTGTCTTTTAAGATTTTGTGTAGCTCGTCAAAAGACCGAATTGACATTCTGAAACAGTTAAAAAAATTCTCAGAGTGTTCTCTTAAATTTTTATACAGTAAACGTATCCTCTTGCTGTATTACGTTAGCTGATTATTGAATGAACCCAAATTCTACGTTTTCTAAGTTTTTCTTTTTTTTTACACACAATCTGATAATATTATAGCAACAGCGCTTCTTCTACTGCATTCATTTTAACACTGAACTGAACAGAAGTGTGCGGCCCTGGAATTAATCGCCTCTCCACAAAATTGCCGAAACCGAATCCCAGTATAAAAGGAGCCTAACGGCCGTACACAGCCGGAATGTCTATCTGAATTCAGAAACGGAATTAAGAATCTGAATTCAGGAACGTACAGAATTGTATATATTTTTATTATACAGCACACACATTCTGATTTTTTCAGATTATGAATTTTTCAAATTTTCATTGGGCCGGACTTCAGATTCTGGATTCCGTTTCTGAATTCAGATAAACATTCCGGCTGTGTACGGCCAGCCTAGGTCTTACTCGGACTTATATTAATATGGTGCTGGATGAATAAAATGTAAAAATAACTATAACAATCAATAATATCTAGAAATTCTTCATTTCGGGAAGAAGAAAATATTATTTGGCCTTGGCTACACAGTCTTACCGCAATAATCGCATATTCTGGACTTTCAAAATAAATTTTAAGCATATATATGTTAAATGCCTCTTCTTTTAAGGTGGCATTTTAAAATTGGCCCATACTATTTCATGTTATAAATCAAAGCCTTCTTGCTTTTTTTTTGTTTCACGTTTCACAGCCAACTTAAAATTTTACTGCAATTTGTTCCATTAATCCTCTATTATTTTTGTTGTAAAGAAAGGCAATTTATAGGTAATTAATTTAAAAAAGTGTTGTCTTGAATATGGCTTCGTAGAGTGGTATGATATTTGTAACCTCTCGTCTTGCCTATAATTACCGTATTAAATTATCAATTTGTTCGTATGGAGCTCATTTTTATATTAAATTTTCCATATCTCCTGTTTACAAACAGATATTGACTTGCGGTTTTCACAGATATTCTACTTATTCAGTCTTCCTTTTTCTTATGTAAAAAAAGATGTAACGTTGCATTTAACATTTTTGAGAACAATGAAGAAATTTTTAATTCTGCTAAATAGCACTCTCTAGCTGCAGCAACGGAATTCGGAACGACTGAGTTTTTTATTAAATTTATAAAACAAAATACTTATAGCGTTTTCGATTTACTGCTCTCGCGCACTCTGAGAGTGCTCTCCCCGAGATTTGCGTGTTCGGTTATCAAAATCCACTGCTCTCACTCGGAGTAGGACGTTCGATTTACAAATTTGGTTACTCTGAATCCGTTTGAGAGTGCTCTTTTTCGATCTGAAAATTTTTACAGAGTAGAGAGGCAGCGCTTGCGCAGAACCGCAAACCACCACCATTTTCTATTCTTTTGTTGATGTGGAACCTCGTTTGTTGTGTTTTCTGTGTTTGTTTTTCGTCTAGTTCGATGAATATTGTATATAATATGTCATAAACGCACTCAAGTAGATTTAAATTTGAAAATTAATTGTTTACTTTTGTATGTTGACATCTGTCAAATTTTCAAGCGCAATCACGTTCAATTTACACTCTGTCCGAGGGCAACCGCCTTCGGAGTGACAGCAAATCTCGGGCCGATCGATGACGTCACAGAGCGCTCTCGGAGCACTCTCGGAGTTGTAAACCGAAAACGCTATTAATCTCTATTTAGCGAGTTCAATTTTGCCAAATTCTGATAAGCCATTGTAAATATTTGTTCATAACATATTTGTCCCCTCTAATCCCCCTTAAACAAAAGGGTAGAGCAAAAGCTTGATAACAAAAGTTAAGTAAGTACACTATGCTATTTATCTTGTGCGATAAAATGCTCTAAATAGCACGTCACCGATTATGCTTGCATGCATGCTATTTAAACCTTCAAATTTTATACCACGCGACCAAAACTGATGGACGCATATGCGTTTTATGAACTTCGCTATGTTAGCCACTAGAGCCCGGTTTGTCCAGACACGTTTCGGCAGCTACAACTACTGAGCTAGGTTGAATATTATAAGACGAATCAACAAAATGATTCTTCGTCTCCTCTATCAGTCAATCTGCTTGTCTCACAGCCATTTCCAACTGTTAATTTATGGCGTCAGTGAAGTGAATATGTTTAATCTTTTTGCAGGTATACATTGGTACAGATGTAGGAAAAGTATCACCTCACATGTTTTACCAGGCATGCAAAGTCAGCGGAAAGAATTCAACGCCGTGTGTCGAGAAGAAGATTGACGGAACATGTGTGATCGAGTTGTCACTGGATCCGTCAAAAGAAATGTGCGCAACTTGTGACTGTGTTGGAATCTTAAAAGTGAGTCCACATTTTTATTCAATTCAATTCAATTTATTAAACAAAATAAGAGTAACATTGAGTAGCATACAAATATTACAAATTATTGATATTCGTAAATTTCTAAATAATTTAAATCATAAAAAAATTGTATTTAGTAGGTAGGTAGATAGGTATAGAGGTAATTATTATGGACAAAATTCAAAATAGTATATCAAATTTGAACCAATTTGTTGTTATAAAGGATTTACATTTCATGCCTATTTATTTTTTATTTTTAATATCTTTGTTGGTGATGGAATATTATATATTTTAGGAGCAAGGTAATTGTGCATCAATGCATCGTTGATTAATGTGTTTATTACTATTTGTTATTTTTTAAATTTTATTTATTTTTGTTCGGGTATTGTATGTATGATCCATATATTTTTTAATTCGGTATGAAATAACAGATGCTGCTTCGTGTTTGAAATTAACGTGTTTTCTGAATTAAGGGCACAGTTCTCAAGGTCAATCATGTATAAAAGACCTATAAATGGCTTGAATGCAGAGGTAACTTCCGGAACCTTGCAATTATTAAAAAAAACTTATTATAGTATCTAATTTTGGAAGGGCTGTTCAGGGAGCCATTGACGAATAGTATGCCGATGTTTTTTTTTTGATAAATGCACAGAAACTTTTAAAAAAAGCAGTTTTTTGAAACCACTAAAATTGCCACAATTTTCCTTAAAATCCCTAAAAGTAAACACGTCGATTTTCAGAACTGAAGTAAAAACAGCAATTTTTACTGGTAACACGATATTTTCTAGTCCATCTAGCTAGATGTCAGCTCTTCTAAGAATTCTAGAGAATATGTGTTTAATTTAACAGAAAAGGTTCCGTAATTGCACAAAAGTAACGAAAGTAAACAAAACTATGACCGGCTGACTAACATCTACCTTGCTCTACCAGCTCCAGAATATGTCTGTCTTGCTTCTTCGTATGCCAAAAGCCTAAAAACAACTATTCTGATCAACACATCACTGCAATGCGCATGCGAATCGTCAATAGTTAGGCAAATCGAATTGACAGGTAAAAGCTAGAAAATGGCGTCGTTACACGCCCTGATTAAATTACCTGATACACACTTTTGTATTTCTAATGCGGAGCTTTGTAGCTTTACAAATATTCGCCAATAAAAATGTCCGAAAGTTCAATAATATATTTATAGTAGTGCCAGATTTATATTAAAAATTGCACAACATAAATGGAAAAAATTAGGTTTAATCTTCAGTACTCCAAAAACGCTTTTTACCAAGCATATTGTGATACTACAATTTTATCCTCATAATGTCTTACAGCCATATGTTTAAGAAGTTTTTTAAAATTTAAATAATCTTCGACACCTTCTTAGAAAGGTTTTTTCTTCTTCCCCATTTTATTTGGTTGGCTTAGACCCCCTTCAATAACTTTTTCAAATACTTAGTATGGCTTTACCATTGTCAATTTTCTTCATATCATGTTTCTTTTACACTTCAATTTTTTAAGTCCATAAAAGCTCCATTAAGGTTCTAATTTTCTCTTTTGCTAACACCATCAGCATAAAATAAATTTTTCTGTCTCCTGATGATGAACGTTTCTACGTTCGAAACATGTAGAGACCTTTGAATAATTTTTTATTCTATTAGATTTTGTGGAAGAAGACTTTTAGTTTTTTCTTTCTTTCCCACAATTGGAAAAGTGTGGATCGTCTTTTTTTTAGTATATGTATGTACTATAAATTAATATTATTTATTTTTCTTCTAGGAACGAAATGTCGATGTGGAACATCGATTTCCAGACCAGTTGGGTAATCGAAGTAAAAAGAAATCTACTCGATGTCGAATGATATTCAGGACCACCATTACTCATGAAAATGGCGCCACAGAAACATTACAAGTTTGTTCTCAACCTATAGTATGCAGTAAGTATCGACATTTTATAGAATTATAACTCCTACCTTTTAAATACTAATTTTTTTTTTTTTTTTAATATTTTCATAGCAAATCAAAATTTTGAATATATATGTTGGGTTTCCTAAAGATTTTTTAACTTATACCAATACTAAAATTCGGGCTAATGTTTGTGTAAAAAATAATTGTTAACAAAACAAAATATCTTTACTTATTTTTCAAGAAAAATAAACAGGTGACACTGAACAAATATACAGGGTGGTCCTTAAGTACATCAAGAAAATCTAGGATATGATTTCTGGCATCAATTTAAGTTGAAAAGTTCATATGGACTTATGCCCTAAAATGCTTACCCTATAAGATCCAGGTGAGGGTGTTAAAATATTTTCCATTTTCCTTTAAAACTACCATTTTTTTCAAAAACATAGTAGAGACAACTTTTGTTCCGCTTATATCAGTAATGCATAAAAATGCATCAGAGTTTAAAAAAAACAGTGGCGTATCACATATTTTCACAAAAAAAATATTGATGGTATCTTCATGCACGCCACTGGTGGAAGTAGGCAAACCCTTTTTTAACCAAAAAGTGCAGTTTAATACGAAATCAATCGACGTCAATTTTCAATACCGTATCTTCTAGGAGTTTCGAAATTTTAAAAAAACAATTATTTTTTAAAAATATTTTAACACCCTGTATCTTAGAGGGTAAGCATTTTAGGGCATAAGTCCATATGAACTTTTCAACTTAAATTGATGCCAGGAATCATATCCTAGATTTTCTTGATGTACTTAAGGACCACCCTGTATATAATATCATTTATTCTAATTAATTTTCAATTTAAAAAATAATCGGTTATTTTTGCCGCAATATTTAAGCGCTACTCTTTTTATGTTGCACATACCGTTTTAGTTTAGTAGGCAAGTTATTGACGACTGAAAAACAAAAAAATCTTGAAAAAAGCGGGATTGCCAGCTAATTTTTCTTAATTACAATTTAGTAACTGCGGTTAGCAAGTCATGCAAATAAAAATTTGGTGGATTCGCAAACTAACCAAATCGCCATTATAGCAAATTGGAGAATTAACGAATTCTGACTAACGTGTTAATTGGTGGATACAGCCATAAATGTTTTATTTACTGGTTCAAAAGAGTTCAACGTAATTCATGAACAGCAGCAAGAGGTAATAAGGGTTCTTCTGCGGCTCGCTGTCGTTGAAAGTAGTCCATTAGCCTCTGAACTAATACCGTGCGAGGAAAAATTATTTGCCCTCTTTGACTTGGATTAAAAAACGTAGGGCTTGCTTTAGATCACAATGATATGGGGACGATATATCTAACCAAATCTAGGTTAAAATTTTGTCAAATTCATATTATGACATGATATGCCAAACTAATGTTGTTTACAAAATTAACTAGACTGGGTACATATCGCTAATCGTCAGCCGAGAGTGCATCTAATATTAGTACTAAAAAGATTTACAAAAATTTACAATAAAAAAATACTTTTCTTTTCTTTTTTTCTATTTACTATTGCTTTTTTTGCCTCACCTTCCTGCGGAACGTGAAGGAAAAACATATCGCCAAATTGTCATTATAACAACTGACTAAAACTACACAATGGTGCAAAATTTCCGTTTTCTCGTATAGGTAGGTAGTTTTCTGAGACGGCGCCGTATAGGTGCTCTTTAAACTCGCACACTTTTGTGCAATGTGGGATATACTTTCCATATTTGCTCTATAAAAATATATAAGTATTCAATCGATTAAAACATAAGCAAAAAATTATTCTTACATGGAAGCTATCAATTATCAGCTAATAAATTTGTAGAAATATTATGGTGCCGAGCCCTTCGGGCACGGCACTGTTCTAGTTCGTTCGTTTAATTATACGAGAGCTGTCACTTTGACAGGTAAGTGTCATTTTTTTTAGCTTTTTCGTAGCGAGGGTTATAGCTGTAAGAATTCGAAATTAAAAAATTTTCAGGTACCTAAATAAGAATGTTTTATACGATAGCTGTCAAATTTTGACAGGTAGGAGTCAGTTTTTTTTTATCCTTTTCGTAGCGAGGGTTATCGCTGTAAAAATCCTAAAGTGAAAAATTTTTCAGATCCTAAATAACAAAGTTCTATACGACAGCTGTCATTTTGACAGGTAAATGTCAATTTTTTTTAAGCTTTTCTTGTATCTAGAATTAAAGCTGTAAGAATCCAAAATTTAAAAAAAATTCAGTAGTTAAATAACAAAGTTCTATACGACAGCTGTCAAATTTTGACAGGTAAGTTAAAAATTTTTTTTTAGATTTTTCGTAGCGAGATTTGTAGCTGTAAGAAACCTAAATGAAAAATTTTTCAGTTCCCAAATAACAAAGTTATATACGACAGCTGTCATTTTGACAGGTAAATTGCAAGTTTTTTTTAAGCTTTTCTTGTATCTAGGATTATAGCTGTAAGAATTCGAAATTTAAAAAAAATTCAGTACCTAAATAACAAAGTTCTATACAACAGCTGTCAGATTTTGACAGGTAAGTGTCAATTTTTTTTTAGCTTTTTCGTAGCGACTGTTATAGCTGTAAGAATCCCAAATTTTAAAAAAATTCAGTACCTAGATAACAAAGTTTTATACGATACCTGTCAGATTTTGACAGGTAAGTGTCAATTTATTTTAACTTTTTTCGTAGCGAGGGTTAAAGCTGTAATAAAACTAAATTTAAAAAATTTTCAGTACCAAAATAACAAAGTTCTATACGACAGCTGTCAAATTATATATACTTAAATAGTAATTCTTATTTTTTATAATTTGCTACCATTTCTATGCTGTTTAGGTATAGAACAATATATTTGAAAAAAGTAGTATTTGAGATGACCTAAACGATTATCCAAACCAAAATTATATCGGACGCACCCAATTCGATTTATTAACGATCCAATATGACCCTACATTGATTTTTAAAAAATCAAAAAAATTACTTCCCAACTTTCGATCGCGTTCGCAAACAACAGTGTTTTGTAGCCCAACGTCGTCTACATGTCGAAAAAGTTTAAATCGATTAAAACGATTTTTGCCACCTGTATCGCCCTACAACGAAAAAAAACATATTTTTTAACTTTGACTTTAATAACTTTTTTCCGGTACACCCTGTATATTTGAAATTGTTCCCAGAACGTGCCCCGACTATTCCTCTCTACGTCCAGAAAGTTTGAATTGTTTTGCTCTAACCGTTTCCGAAAAAAAAATTCGCGAATATCGAAATGTCGAATAACCTTCTACCACGTGGCGACGGATAATCAATGTCGAAACGCCATCTTTAAAATCGAGATTACAACCATTTCTGAAACATTTTGGGCAAATAGTTTGGTCAGTAAAATTAGAAGAAGGTTCAAGGTAGATATTCCACCCGATTTAAAATCTGGAAATGTTCTTATTATTCTAGCAAGTCACGCTGAAAACACCCATTTTTCGCCATTTTTGACAGCCGGATTTTTAGAATTAATTTAATTTAGATACCTACATCAATATCAAGGCACTCTTAGTCAAAAGTGAATGGTGTTAGAATTTGTAAAGATTGCCTGTTTCCGCACCCAAAAAAGCGACTTTTCTCAATTTTGCGAATATATTTTAATGATTTTGAATATGTAGAGGTGTTGCGAAGTAATCAGCGCATTTTTTGAGAAAAAAATAAAACGGTTTTGTTAAAAATTGAATAAGCTACAGTCGATATAGTAAAAAAAAAGCTGCCGTTTTTTCCGTATTAAAGATAAAGAAACGAAAAAATATCTCTTAAATACAATTTGACGAGCTCTATCCGCTAAAGTTTACAACGTTTCGATCAAAAGTCGTTTTCAGTACGAAAAAAAATAAAAACCGTAAAAAAATCAGGCCTAACTTTATGATTTCCACTTTCTTACAATTTTCGGCAATTTCCATTCCAGTTAGGCATAGAACGATATATTGGAAAAAGGTAGTTTTTGAGATGGCCTAACCGATTATCCAAACCGCATGTCGATCGAATGCACCCAATTCAACTTATTAGCAATCCAAGAGGTACCATTTTGGACCAAATTTTGACTTTTAAAAAATAAAAAAAATTATTTCCAAACTTTCGATCGCGCTCACAAACAATAGGGTTCTGTAGCCCACTGTCGCCTACGCGTCGAAAAAGTTTAAATCGAAAAAACTAATTTTTGTGGCCTGTATCGAATTTCAACGAGATCCCGATATTTCTCGACTTTGACGTTTAATAACTTTTTTCCGGCATACCCTGTATATTCCAAATTTTTACACAACGTACCTCCACTATTCCTCTGTAATTCCAAAAAGTTTCAATCGTCCCACTCTAACCGTTTCCGAGAAAAATAATCGCAAATGTGAAAATGTCGAAAGTGACGACGACGACGCCGACAACATACGCACATTATTTTTACCGAAGCGCCGTATAACATATCGCGGTGTAGCGCGATATGTAAAAGCTGCATATCGCCTGATCGTCACTGTCGTGACTCTAAAGGTAAAAGTCATTACATAAAAGAATTTAAAAAAATTTGAATTTTTAATTTTTTAAATTTTTTTTTCATTTTTTATAATTTTTTTTTTAAATATTATGTTTTACTATATTATTTACTTTTGTATCACACTCCTTCGGACTGTGATGTGAAAACATATCGCCTAATTTGTCAATATAACACCTGTCAAGAAATATTTACAAATATTTCATTTGATATTTTAATCTTAATATGAGAACTACACTAAAACAACAAAATATTTTTTTATAAACGCGATTATTACACATAAAAAATGTCAAAATGACAGCTGTCAATATATAACTAATAATACTGTAACGCGTGTATTTTATTTTTATCCTTTTTATTTATGTTTCACAAAATTAACACTTATTATTAAATAGTTTATTTGAAATAGTTGAACTTTGAAATTGTCAAAATGACAGCTAGAAAGAAACAACCTCTTTTTCAACATACAAAATCTTTGTTCCACACAATAACTCATTTTTCATTCGTATGCCAAATTTTGTTCAGACCAGATAAGTAGTTTTCAATTTACGCTTTTACTTCTTCGGATATATTCGTTTTTCCAAGACAATAATAGCAGTCCATTTTAAATTTCATAACTATCATATTTCTCCGAATATAAAGATTAAAGATGTTTTATAGGGTCGAAACGTTGATATTTAGTTAAAGCAATAGTGCACAAATACGTTAGAAGAAGCAAGATTTATAAAACTGCAATAAAAATTACAAGTTTATATTTAAAAATAAAAACCTGATGATGATATCTAGATGACGAAACGTTTTACTCGAAATCTGATGACATCATATGATAGGAAACGAAATACGGCAATGCCAAAGTTAAATTATTTTTTCTTTATCCTTTCAAAGAAGGTCACAAACCCAAATATAAGAACATAAAATTTGAAGATGTTTTATAGGCTCGAAACTTTAATATTTTTTTAAAGCAATATTGCACAAAAACGTTAGAAGAAGCAAGATTTACGAAACTGCAATAAAAATTACAAGTTTATATTTAAAAATAAAAACTTGATGATGGTATCTAGATGATGAAACGTTTTACTCGAAATCTGATGACATCATATGATAGGAAACGAAATACGGCAATGCCAAAGTTAAATTATTTTTTCTTTATCCTTTCAAAGAAGGTCACAAACCCAAATATAAGAACATAAAATTTGAAGATGTTTTATAGGCTCGAAACTTTAATATTTTTTTAAAGCAATATTGCACAAAAACGTTAGAAGAAGCAAGATTTACGAAACTGCAATAAAAATTACAAGTTTATATTTAAAAATAAAAACCTGATGATGGTATCTAGATGACGAAACGTTTTACTTGAATTCTGACGACATCATATGATACGAAACAAAATACGGCAATGCCAAATTTAAATTATTTTTTCTTTATCTATTGAAATAAAGTAACAAATTCAAATATAAAAATATAAAGATTGAAGATGTTTTATAGTGTCGAAACGTTGATATTTTTGGTTAAAGCAATATTGCACAAAGACATTAGAAGAAGAAAGATTTACGAAACTGCAATAAAAATTACAAGTTTATATTTAAAAATAAAAACTTGATGGTGGTATCTCGATGACGAAATGTTTTACTCGAAATCTGATGACATCGTATGATAGGAAAAAAAATTCGGCAATGCAAAAGTTAAATTATTTTTTCTTTATCTTTTCAAATAAAGTCACAAATCCAAATATAAGAATATCAATATTGAAGATGATTTATACTGTTGAAACGTTGATATTTGGTTAAAGCAATATTGCACGAATACGCTAAAAGAGGCAAGATTTACGAAACTACAATAAAAATTACAAGTTTATATTTAAAAATAAAAATCTGATGATGGTATCTAGATGACGAAACGTTTTACACTGTAATGTAGGAAGTTTCGAGCTATCTTATCTCAAAATTTAAAGCGCGAATTGATATAATAACTTTTAAAACTTACGATGAAATATGCCATTTTCGGCTATTTTTGGCTTTTTTTGACACTTCATATTTTTAATATCCACGATGACGTTTTATGCATCCAAAGCAATCTCTTCGAAAAGTCATTATTCTGTTAAAATGAAACTTTTACGGAAATTGCAGACTATTTTTAAAATTGAAAATTCGATAACTAATCGGACATATGAAGCTTTAATTTTGGTCTCATTAAATTTTAAAAGTCTCAAATAAGCTATAACATTCAATTTTTAACGTCAAAACGTTGAAACAAGGTCATATTCTGAAGTCAAAAACACCCATTTTAGGCCAATTTTGACAGCTGTAATTATTTCAATATGGAAGCCAGTTTGAGATTTCATGGCAAGCTATTTAAAAAACGTTGCATTTCGATATTTGACGAATTTTTCTGTTCGCGCTCTAAAAATATCAATTTTACTCTAATTTAAAAAAATAAATTGGTATATTCAAGTATATAAGCGTGTTGAGAAAAGATTGAGGAATAAAATAAGCCTAAAATGAACTCTCTAAGGATATTGTAGTAGAAGCTATAATCGAATATAAAAAACTTTTCATAAAAAAAACGTAAAAAAATTAAATTTCACAATTTCTAATGTTTTTAGGTATAGAAAGATGTATTGTAAAAAGATAGTATTTGAGACGGCCCATCTGATCGTTTAAACCGGAAATATGTCCGACGTACCCAATTCGAGTTATTCGGTACCCAAGACGACCCTGCAATGGCCATTTTTCAACTTTAAAAAAATCAAAAAAATTACTTCTCAATTTCCGATATCCTTCATCTACGAACTTGCTCTTTATTTGACGGATCTCTCCAACCTCCAGAAATGAAAATCGAAAAAAATAATTTTTGCGACCTGAAATGCGTTACAGCGGATTTCGCATATTTCCCGACTTTGACGTTTAATAACTTTTTTTCGGTACACCCTGTATATTTAAAATTTTTCACAAAATGTGCCCCCGTTATTCCTCTATAAAACCAAATAATCAAAATCAGTGCGAAATGTACCACTTTAGAGAAAAAAAATCGAAAATGTCAAAAATCGTGATTTCAAAAATCGGGTACGACGACGACAACCCTCGAACATTTTCAAATGTAGGAGGAGATATACATATCGCTCGAAAGGGGCGATATGTAAAAGCTGCATATCGCCTGATCGTCACTGTCGTGACTCTAAAGGTAAAAGTCATTACATAAAAGAATTTTAAAAAATTTGAATTTTTAATTTTTTAAATTTTTTTTTCATTTTTTATAATTTTTTTTTTAAATATTCTGTTTTACTATATTATTTACTTTTGTATCACACTCCTTCGGACTGTGATGTGAAAACATATCGCCTAATTTGTCAATATAACACCTGTCAAGAAATATTTACAAATAAAAAATTTAAAAAAAAAGAAAAAAAAACACTGGGGTTTGAACCCTCGACCTTCGTCTCCAAAATCAACAGTCTTTAGTACTACGCCACTGAAGCTCACAGATTGATTTGTGGTAAATAGGATATTAATGACGTATTCGATATTACATAGAACGTTGAGTATTGAAGATACACACAAATAATACACTTTTTTCAATTATTTTTGGTCAACCGCAAAGAAAAAGGTCCAAGACAGGTGTTTCATACATTAAATACTCTCCAAATATTATAAAAACTATAAGAACTGAAGTTAATATGCCTCCTGCAAGCCATTTTTATTATTACAAGTACGGGATAAATGCGATATTTTCCCCCTTATTTTTGGTCAAACGAAAAAGATAAAGGTTCAAGGTAGGTATTTCCCACAAAAGACGTAGTCTAAATGGTCTTATTCCTCTAAAAAATCAATTTGGAAATCGCATTTTTCACCTATTTTTGACAGATGGTATAAAAGTTAAAGTTCAGGAAAACGCACGTGGTAAAACCATGGCCAACTTTTTCTAAATCGAATGGTGTTAGAATTTGAAAATTGTGCCTGTTTCCGCACCCAAAAAAGCAACTTTGCTGAAATTTGCGAATATATTTTGATAAGTTTGGACATGCAGGAATATTGAGAAGTAATCAGCGCATATTTTGAGAAAAAAATAAAACGGTTTTGTTAAAAATTGAATAAGCTACAGTCGATATAGTAAAACCTCTGGTGAAGGAACCTATAAAAAAATCATAAATTAATTTTTTTGAGCCACAAAATATGTTTTCCCAAAGATCGCTTATAATACAAATTAAAGCTTCTTTATCCGTTGATATAGTGTACCAAGAAAAAATTCAAAATGTTATATATTATAGACACTTGCAGAATTATTTACGCAAACCAGTGCAACGCCAACAGAAATTACGGGAAAAAGTTCATAAGCTGCCGTTTTTTCCGTATTAAAGATAAAAAAACGAAAAAATATCTCTTAAATACAATTTGACGGCTCTATCCGCTAAAGTATACAACGTTTCAATCAAAAGTCGTTTTCCGTACGAAAAAAAATAAACGGAATAAAAACGGAGAAAAAAATCACGCCTTACACTGTGGTTTCCAGTTTCTTACCATTTTCGGCAATTTCCATTCCAGTTAGGTATAGAACGATATATTGGAAAAAGGTAGATTTTGAGATGGCCTAACCGATTATCCAAACCGAATGTCGATTGGATGCACCCAATTCGACTTATTAGCGATCCAAGAGGTACCATTTTCGACCAAATTTTGACTTTAAAAAAATCAAAAAAATTACTTCTCAATTTCCGATATCCTTCATCTACGAACTTGCTCTTTATTTGACGGATCTCTCCAACCTCCAGAAATGAAAATCGAAAAAAATAATTTTTGCGACCTGAAATGCGTTACAGCGGATTTCGCATATTTCCCGACTTTGACGTTTAATAACTTTTTTTCGGTACACCCTGTATATTTAAAATTTTTCACAAAATGTGCCCCCGTTATTCCTCTATAAAACCAAATAATCAAAATCAGTGCGAAATGTACCACTTTAGAGAAAAAAAATCGAAAATGTCAAAAATCGTGATTTCAAAAATCGGGTACGACGACGACAACCCTCGAACATTTTCAAATGTAGGAGGAGATATACATATCGCTCGAAAGGGGCGATATGTAAAAGCTGCATATCGCCTGATCGTCACTGTCGTGACTCTAAAGGTAAAAGTCATTACATAAAAGAATTTAAAAAAATTTGAATTTTTAATTTTTTTAATTTTTTTTTCATTTTTTATAATTTTTTTTTTAAATATTCTGTTTTACTATATTATTTACTTTTGTATCACACTCCTTCGGACTGTGATGTGAAAACATATCGCCTAATTTGTCAATATAACACCTGTCAAGAAATATTTACAAATATTTCATTTGATATTTTAATCTTAATATGAGAACTACACTAAAACAACAAAATATTTTTTTATAAACGCGATTATTACACATAAAAAATGTCAAAATGACAGCTGTCAATATATAACTAATAATACTGTAACGCGTGTATTTTATTTTTATCCTTTTTATTTATGTGTCACAAAATTAACACTTAATATTAAATAGTTTATTTGAAATAGTTGAACTTTGAAATTGTCAAAATGACAGCTAGAAAGAAACAACCTCTTTTTCAACATACAAAATCTTTGTTCCACACAATAACTCATTTTTCATTCGTATGCCAAATTTTGTTCAGACCAGATAAGTAGTTTTCAATTTATGCTTTTACTTCTTCGGATATATTCGTTTTTCCAAGACAATAATAGCAGTCCATTTTAAATTTCATAACTATCATATTTCTCCGAATATAAAGATTAAAGATGTTTTATAGGGTCGAAACGTTGATATTTAGTTAAAGCAATAGTGCACAAATACGTTAGAAGAAGCAAGATTTATAAAACTGCAATAAAAATTACAAGTTTATATTTAAAAATAAAAACCTGATGATAATATCTAGATGACGAAACGTTTTACTCGAAATCTGATGACATCATATGATAGGAAACGAAATACGGCAATGCCAAAGTTAAATTATTTTTTCTTTATCCTTTCAAAGAAGGTCACAAACCCAAATATAAGAACATAAAATTTGAAGATGTTTTATAGGCTCGAAACTTTAATATTTTTTTAAAGCAATATTGCACAAAAACGTTAGAAGAAGCAAGATTTACGAAACTGCAATAAAAATTACAAGTTTATATTTAAAAATAAAAACTTGATGATGGTATCTAGATGATGAAACGTTTTACTCGAAATCTGATGACATCATATGATAGGAAACGAAATACGGCAATGCCAAAGTTAAATTATTTTTTCTTTATCCTTTCAAAGAAGGTCACAAACCCAAATATAAGAACATAAAATTTGAAGATGTTTTATAGGCTCGAAACTTTAAAATATTTTTAAAGCAATATTGCACAAAAACGTTAGAAGAAGCAAGATTTACGAAACTGCAATAAAAATTACAAGTTTATATTTAAAAATAAAAACCTGATGATGGTATCTAGATGACGAAACGTTTTACTTGAATTCTGACGACATCATATGATACGAAACAAAATACGGCAATGCCAAATTGAAAAAATTTTCAGTACCTAAATAACAAAGTTCTATACGATAGCTGTCAAATTTTGACAGTAAAGTGTCAATTTTTTTTTAGCTTTTTCGTAGCGAGAGTTATAACTGTAAGAGTCCGAGATTATAAAATTATCAGGTCCCTAAATAACAAAGTTCTATACGATAGCTGTCAAATTTTGACAGGTAAGTGTCAATTTTTTTTTTTGATTTTTTGTAACGAGGGTTATAGCTGTAAGAGTCCTAAATTTAAAAATTTGTCAGTACCTAAATAACACAGTTTTATACGATAGCTGTCAAATTTTGACAGGTAAGTGTCAATTTTTTTTTAGATTTTTTGTAACGAGGGTTATAGCTGTAAGAATCCTAAATTAAAAAATTTCTCAGTTCCTAAATAACAAAGTTCTATACGACAGCTGTCATTTTGACAGGTAAATATCAAGTTTTTTTTAAGCTTTTCTTGTATCTAGGATTATAGCTGTAAGAATCCGAAATTTAAAAAAATTTCAGTACCTAAATAACAAAGTTCTATACTACAGCTGTCAGATTTTGACAGGTAAGTGTAATTTTTTTTTAGCTTTTTCGTATAGATTATTATAGCTGTAAGAATCCAAAATTTAAAAAATTTTCAGTACCTAAAATAACGACATTAAAAAAAAAATAAAAAAAAAAGAAAAAAAAACACTGGGGCTTGAACCCTCGACCTTCGTCTCCAAAATCAACAGTCTTTAGTACTACGCCACCGAAGCTTGCAGATTGATTTGTGGTAAATAGGATATTAATGACGTATTCGATATTACATAGAACGTTGAGTATTGAAGATACACACAAATAATACACTTTTTTCAATTATTTTTGGTCAACCGCAAAGAAAAAGGTCCAAGACAGGTATTTCATACATTAAATACTCTCCGAATATTATAAAAAGTATAAAAATTGAAGTTAATATGCCTCCTGCAAGCTATTTTTATTATTACAAGTACGCGTATAAATGCGATATTTTCCCCCTTATTTTTGGTCAAACGAAAAAGATAAAGGTTCAAGGTAGGTATTTCCCACAAAAGACATAGTCTAAATGTTCTTATTCCTCTAAAAAATCAATTTGGAAATCGCATTTTTCACCTATTTTTGACAGATTGTATAAAAGTTAAAGTTCAGGAAAACGCACGTGGTAAAACCATAGCCAACTTTTTCTAAATCGAATGGTGTTAGAATTTGAAAATTGTGCCTGTTTCCGCACCCAAAAAAGCGACTTTTCTCAATTTTGCGAATATATTTTAATGATTTTGAATATGTAGAGGTGTTGCGAAGTAATCAGCGCATTTTTTGAGAAAAAAATAAAACGGTTTTGTTAAAAATTGAATAAGCTACAGTCGATATAGTAAAAAAAAAAGCTGCCGTTTTTTCCGTATTAAAGATAAAGAAACGAAAAGATATCTCTTAAATACAATTTGACGAGCTCTATCCGCTAAAGTTCACAACGTTTCGATCAAAAGTCGTTTTCAGTACGAAAAAAAATAAAAACCGTGAAAAAATCAGGCCTAACTTTATGATTTCCACTTTCTTACAATTTTCGGCAATTTCCATTCCAGTTAGGTATAGAACGATATATTGGAAAAAGGGAGATTTTGAGATGGCCTAACCGATTATCCAAACCGCATGTCGATTGGATGCACCCAATTCGACTTATTAGCGATCCAAGAGGTACCATTTTCGACCAAATTTTGACTTTAAAAAAATCAAAAAAATGACTTCTCAATTTCCGATATCCTTCATCTACGAACTTGCTCTTTATTTGACGGATCTCTCCAACCTCCAGAAATGAAAATCGAAAAAAATAATTTTTGCGACCTGAAATGCGTTACAGCGGATTTCGCATATTTCCCGACTTTGACGTTTAATAACTTTTTTTCGGTACACCCTGTATATTTAAAATTTTTCACAAAATGTGCCCCCGTTATTCCTCTATAAAACCAAATAATCAAAATCAGTGCGAAATGTACCACTTTAGAGAAAAAAAATCGAAAATGTCAAAAATCGTGATTTCAAAAATCGGGTACGACGACAACCCTCGAACATTTTCAAATGTAGGAGGAGATATACATATCGCTCGAAAGGGGCGATATGTAACTAGACTGGGTACATATCGCTAATCGTCAGCCGAGAGTGCATCTAATATTAGTACTAAAAAGATTTACAAAAATTTACAATAAAAAAATACTTTTCTTTTCTATTTACTATTGCTTTTTTTGCCTCACCTTCCTGCGGAACGTGAAGGGAAAACATATCGCCAAATTGTCATTATAACAACTAACCAAAACTACACAATGGTGTAAAATTTCCGTTTTCTCGTATAGATAGGTAGTTTTCTGAGACGGCGCCGTATAGGTGCTCTTTAAACTCGCACACCTTTGTGCAATGTGGGATATACTTTCCATATTTGCTCTATAAAAATATGTAAGTATTCAATCGATTAAAACATAAGCAAAAAAATATTCTTACATGGAAGCTATCAATTATCAGCTAATAAATTTGTAGAAATATTATGGTGCCGAGCCAATACGTCCCTTATTATCGCTTTTAGAATAGAAATCAATATAACCTTTTATCTGGACCATAGAAAAAGGCAACTTTTTTATTTGAAGAGGTTCTATCTAAGCTTTATCAGTTTCGAGATATTGGCTAATATATGAAAACCACTTTTAATTCCATACCTCAAAAACTATAAGACCTACAAAAAATTTCTAAGAACTTAAAGTAAAGATCTCTTAAGGATGCTACTTATTAGTTATATACATTGTTGCCGTATCTCTTTCAGTTTCCGAGGAAAATGGTCTTTTATGGATTTCATAGCATTTTCCTGAGCATAACATGGAAAAAATGCCAAAATTTAAAATTCGCAAATATGTCAATTTTTCGGTACATTTCCATTAAAAATAACGTAAAACCCGAAAATAGCGAAGAAAATATGATAATTAACAATTCTATGAATTTAAAAAAAAATATCCAGAAAACTCGGATTTTTTTGTCGGTTTTCAAAGTTTCCTCAATACGTCCCTTATTACGGCCTTTAAAACAAAAGTTAATATAACGTTTTATCTGGACAATAGAAAAAGGCAACTTTTTTATTTGAAGAGTTTCTATCTAAGTTCTATCAGTTTCGAGATATTGGCAAATACATGAAAACCACTTTTAATTCCATATCTCAAAAACTATAAGACGTACAAAAAATTTCTAAGAACTTAAAGTAAAGATCTCTTAAGGATGCTACTTATTAGTTATATACATTATTGCCGTATCTCTTTCAGTTTCCGAGGAAAATGGTCTTTTATGGATTTCATAGCATTTTCCTGAGCATAACATGGAAAAAATGCCAAAATTTAAAATTTGCAAATAAGTCAATTTTTCGGTACATTTCCATCAAAAATAACGTAAAACCCGAAAATAGCGAAGAAAATATGATAAATAACAATTCTATGAATTTTTTAAAAAAATCAAGAAAACTCGGATTTTTTGGTCGGTTTTCACAGTTTCCTCAATACGTCCCTTATTACGGCCTTTGGAACAAAAGTTGATATAACGTTTTATCTGGACAATAGAAAAAGGCAACTTTTTTATTTAAAGAGTTTCTATCTAAGTTCTATCAGTTTCGAGATATTGGCAAATACATGAAAACCACTTTTAATTCCATATCTCAAAAACTATAAGACCTACAAAAAATTTCTAAGAACTTAAAGTGAAGATCTCATAAAGATGATACTTATTAGTTATATACATTGTTGCTTTTTTTGCCTCACCTTCCTGCGGAACGCTGCCAAATTGTCATTATAACAACTGACAAAAACTAAAAAATAAAAATAACGGGTGCAAAATTTCCGTTTTCTTGTATAGATAGGTAGTTTTTGAAGACGGCATCGTATATTGATCGATGTCCCGTTTCCAATTCCGTCTCGCTCGATTCGCTACGACTTTTCGTTACAATATATGATATTTAATATTATGATATTGATATTAACATTGAACCCATCAGCACCGGCTTTTTTTAAAATTGCACAGCAAACGTATCAATGTGGAATATACTTTCCAGGTTTGTTCTATAAAAATATGTATTCAATCGATTTAAACATAAGTAAAGAAACTATTCCTACATTGATAGCTGATAAATTAGTTTAAAAGCTTATTTTGCCGAGCCCTTCCGGCACGGCACTGTTCCAATTCGTTTATTTTATTTCATACTTTTTACAAAACCATTTGTTAGCAACCTTTAATAATTGCCTAAAGGATTATCCAAACCGAATGTCGATCGGATGGACCCAATTCGACTTATTAACGATTCAATAGGTACCTGTTTAGTCCCATATTTAACTTTGAAAAAATTTAAAAAATTATTTCCAAACTTTCGATTGCGCTCACAAACAATAGGGGTCTGTAGCCTCCGGTCGTCTACGCGTCGAAAAAGTTTAAATCGAAAAAACTAATTTTTGTGGCCTGTACCGAATGACAACGAGACTCCGATAATTATCAACTTTAAAAATTAATAACTTTTTTCCCGTACACCCTGTATATTCAAAATTTTTACACATTGTACCCCCACTATTCCTCTCTAAACTGAAAAAGTTTCAATTGTCCCACTCTTACCGTTTCCGAGAAAAGAAATCGCAAATGTGAAAATGTCGAAACTGACGACGACAACTTATTTTAAATGTAGCCGCCGTATATAATACTAGACTGGGTACATATCGCTAATCGTCAGCCGAGAGTGCATCTATTATTAGTACTAAAAAGATTTACAAAAATTTACAATAAAAAAATACTTTTCTTTTCTTTTTTTCTATTTACTATTGCTTTTTTTGCCTCACCTTCCTGCGGAACGTGAAGGGAAAACATATCGCCAAATTGTCATTATAACAACTGACTAAAACTGCACAATGGTGCAAAATTTCCGTTTTCTCGTATAGGTAGGTGGTTTTCTGAGACGGCGCCGTATAGGTGCTCTTTAAACTCACACACCTTTGTGCAATGTAGGATATACTTTCCATATTTGCTCTATAAAAATATGTAAGTATTCAATTGATTAAAACATAAGCAAAAAATTATTCTTACATGGAAGCTATCAATTATCAGCTAATAAATTTGTAGAAATATTATTGTGCCGAGCCCTTCGGGCATGGCACTGTTCTACTTCGTTCGTTTAATTATACGAGAGCTGTCACTTTGACAGGTAAGTGTCATTTTTTTTAGCTTTTTCGTAGCGAGGGTTATAGCTGTAAGAATTCGAAATTAAAAAATTTTCAGGTATCTAAATAAGAATGTTTTATACGATAGCTGTCAAATTTTGACAGGTAGGAGTCAGTTTTTTTTTTATCCTTTTCGTATCGAGGGTTATCGCTGTAAAAATCCTAAAGTGAAAAATTTTTCAGATCCTAAATAACAAAGTTATATACGACAGCTGTCATTTTGACAGGTAAATTGCAAGTTTTTTTTAAGCTTTTCTTGTATCTAGGATTATAGCTGTAAGAATTCGAAATTTAAAAAAAATTCAGTACCTAAATAACAAAGTTCTATACGACAGCTGTCAGATTTTGACAGGTAAGTGTCAATTTTTTTTTAGCTTTTTCGTAGCGACGGCTATAGCTGTAAGAATCCGAAATTTAAAAAAAATTCAGTACCTAGATAACAAAGTTTTATACGATACCTGTCAGATTTTGACAGGTAAGTGTCAATTTATTTTAACTTTTTTTGTAGCGAGGGTTAAAGCTGTAATAAAACTAAATTAAAACAAATTTCAGTACCAAAATAACAAAGTTCTATACGACAGCTGTCAAATTATATATACTTAAATAGTAATTCTTATTTTTTATAATTTGTTACCATTTCTATGCTGTTTAGGTATAGAACAATATATTTGAAAAAAGTAGTATTTGAGATGACCTAAACGAATATCCAAACCAAAAGTATATCGGACGCACCCAATTCGATTTATTAACGATCCAATATGACCCTACATTGATTTTAAAAAAATCAAAAAAATTACTTCCCAACTTTCGATCGCGTTCGCAAACAACAGTGTTTTGTAGCCCAACGTCGTCTATACGTCGAAAAAGTTTAAATCGATTAAAAGGATTTTTGCCACCTGTATCGCCCTACAACGAAAAAAAACATATTTTTTAACTTTGACTTTAATAACTTTTTTCCGGTACACCCTGTATATTTGAAATTGTTCCCAGAACGTGCCCCGACTATTCCTCTCTACGTCCAGAAAGTTTGAATCGTTTTGCTCTAACCGTTTCCGAAAAAAAAAATCGCGAATATCGAAATGTCGAATAACCTTCTACCACGTGGCGACGGATTATCAATGTCGAAACGCCATCTTTAAAATCGAGATTACAACCACTTCTTAAACATTTTGGGCAAATATTTTGGTCAGTAAAATTAGAAGAAGGTTCAAGGTAGATATTCCACCCGATTTAAAATCTGGAAATGTTCTTATTATTCTAGCAAGTCACGCTGAAAACACCCATTTTTCGCCATTTTTGACAGCCGGATTTTTAGAACTAATAATTAATTTAGATACATCAATATCAAGGCACTCTTAGTCAAAAGTGAATGGTGTTAGAATTTGTAAAGATTGCCTGTTTCCGCACCCAAAAAAGCGACTTTTCTCAATTTTGCGAATATATTTTAATAATTTTGGATATGTAGAGGTGTTGAAAAGTAATCAGCGCATTTTTTGAGAAAAAAATAAAACGGTTTTGTTAAAAATTGAATAAGCTACAGTCGATATAGTAAAAAAAAAGCTGCCGTTTTTTCCGTATTAAAGATAAAGAAACGAAAAAATATCTCTTAAATACAATTTGATGAGCTCTATCCGCTAAAGTTTACAACGTTTCGATCAAAAGTCGTTTTCAGTACGAAAAAAAATAAAAACCGTGAAAAAATCAGGCCTAACTTTATGATTTCCACTTTCTTACAATTTTCGGCAATTTCCATTCCAGTTAGGTATAGAACGATATATTGGAAAAAGGTAGATTTTGAGATGGCCTAACCGATTATCCAAACCGCATGTCGATTGGATGCACCCAATTCGACTTATTAGCGATCCAAGAGGTACCATTTTCGACCAAATTTTGACTTTGAAAAAATCAAAAAAATTACTTCCAAACTTTCGATCGCGCTCACAAACAATAGGGTTCTGTAGCCCACGGTCGTCTACGCGTCGAAAAAGTTTAAATCGAAAAAACTAATTTTTGTGGCCTGTATTGAATGCCAACAAGATCCCGATATTTCTCGACTTTAAAAATTAATAACTTTTTTCCGGCACACCCTGTATATTCCAAATTTTTACACAACGTACCCTCACTATTCCTCTCTAAACCCAAAAAGTTTCAATCGTCCCACTCTAACCGTTTCTGAGAAAAAAAATCGCAAATGTGAAAATGTCGAAAGAGACGACGGCGGCGGCGACAACATACATACATTTTTTTCACCGAAGCGCCGTATAACATATCGCGATGTAGCGCGATATGTAACTAGACTGGGTACATATCGCTAATCGTCAGCCGAGAGTGCATCTAATATTAGTACTAAAAAAAAAATTTACAATAAAAAAATACTTTTCTTTTCTTTTTTTCTATTTACTATTGCTTTTTTTGCCTCACCTTCCTGCAGAACGTGAAGGGGAAACATATCGCCAAATTGTCATTATAACAACTGACCAAAACTAGACAATGGTGCAAAATTTCCATTTTCTCGTATAGATAGGTAGTTTTCGGAGGCGGTGCCGTATAGTGCTCAACGTCCCGTTTCCAATGCCGCCTCGCTCGTCTGTCGGCCATACTGCAATCTCTTTGTCCACCTATATATATAGTTTTATTTGTGGGGTCATACCGCCTAACGGCGGTATAAAGTACATTTTCATGTTACGTTATATGTTTTACGACGTACTTAGTTATTTCACACAATATTATCATTATTACTACAGAGATTATGCATAGTTTTTAACAATCAAAGATTATGCATAGTTTTTTCACAACCAAAGATCGGGGAAGATTATGGCATAGTCTTATGACAAACAAAGATTATGGCATATTTTTTATGACAAACAAATTTTAAGGCATAGTCTTATAACAAACAAAGATTACGGCATAGTCTTATGACAAACAAATATTATGGCATAGTCTTATGACAAACAAAGATTATGGCATAGTCTTATGACAAACAAAGTTTAAGGCATAGTCTTATGACAAACAAAGATTTTGGCATAGTCTTATGACAAACAAACATTAGTGCATAGTCTTATGACAAACAAATATTATGGCATAGTTTTATAACAACCAAAGATTATGTATATTTTTATGACAAACAAATTTTAAGGCATATTCTTATGACAAACAAAGATGACGGCATAGTCTTATGACAAACAAAGTTTAAGGCATAGTCTTCTGACAAACAAAGATTATAGCATAGTCTTATGACATTCAAAGATTTTGGCATAGTCTTACAAACAAATATTATGGCATAGTTTTATAACAACCAAAGATTATGTATATTTTTATGACAAACAAATTTTAAGGCATAGTCTTATGACAAACAAAGTTTAAGGCATAGTCTTATGACAAACAAAGATTTTGGCATAGTCTTATGACAAACAAACATTAGTGCATAGTCTTATGACAAACAAATATTATGGCATATTTTTATAACAACCAAAGATTATGTATATTTTTATGACAAACAAATTTTAAGGCATGGTCTTATGACAAACAAAGATTATGGCATAGTCTTATGACAAAAAAAGTTTAAGGCATAGTCTTATGACAAACAAAGATTATGGCATAGTCTTATGACATTCAAAGATTTTGGCATAGTCTTATGACAAACAAACATTAGTGCATAGTCTTATGACAAACAAATATTATGGCATGGTTTTTATAACAACCAAAGATTATGTATATTTTTATGACAAACAAATTTTAAGGCATAGTCTTATGACAAACAAAGATTACGGCATAGTCTTATGACAAACAAAGTTTAAGGCATAGTCTTCTGACAAACAAAGATTATGGCATAGTCTTATGACAAACAAAGATTTTGGCATAGTCTTATGACAAACAAATATTATGGCATAGTTTTTTCACAACCAAAGATTGGGCATAGTTTTTTCACAACCAAAGTTTAGGCATAGTTTTTTCACAACCAAAGATTAGGCATAGTTTCATAACAAACAAAGATTAGGCATAGATTTTTCACAACCAAAGTTTAGGCACAGTTTTTTCACAACCAAAGATTAGGCATAGTTTTTTCACAACCAAGGATGGTCTTATCAATTACGTATAATTTTTGATTTTCTTTAAAAAATTCATAAAAACGTTATTTTGTATATTTTCTTTGCTATTTGTGAGTTTTACTTTATTTTCGATGAAGATTTATAGAAAAGTTGTCATATTTTCGAATTTTAAATTTTTGAAATTTTTTCATGTATACCGTGTGTCCACGGAAGGTGGCTCGCCCCTCTAACTTTTTTGTTTTTCAAGATAATGAAATAAAATTCGGGGGATTTGTATACGACATAAAACTGCATTTTTTGACAGGTGACTCAACATTATGGAACTTCCGGTTTAACCGTAAGTGACATAAATTTTCGATTTTTAAATGGGACACCTGGTATATTTTTACTTTTTTTGACTCCGTATGACATTCTAAATACAACGATGTGTCACTTGTCACTTTTTGTCACCAAGAAAATATTTTTTTCCAAATTTATTGTTTTATCTAGAGGGCTATGAATACCTTAAAATCACTTATTTCAGTTCTTTAATCTTGGGAAAAATACAATTTTACTATTTTTGGTCCAATGCTATGTGCTATGTAAAATTTAATCTTTAAAGTTGTATAACTAATTTTTTTTAAATGGCAACATGGTGGCTCGTCGGGTTAAGAAAAAAGATTATTTTATTACGATTATTTTGATATCATACACTATTAGGTTTTAGAAAAGCTGCCATTAAAAAACTTTAAAAAGTTAACTTAGAACTTTCCTAAAATGAAGCATCTTTTGAGAATAAATTTAGATTTAAATGCATCAAGTAGCCTGTGACCAGCAAAACTGATAAAACAAAATCACGCCTTGAAGAAAATTGACATGTCGACAACTTCTGCCAAAGTATATTAGGTTTTTGTTTAAAAAGCATGGAAAATAATAGTTTTACAAGGAGCGAAAAAATTGATGTTATTAGTGTTTGGAGAATGTAGAAATAATTCAACCGATGCTGCACGACTTTATCAATTTTTTCACTCCTTGTAAGGCTATTATTTTCCATGTTTTTTAAACAACAAACTAATTTACTTTGGCAGAAGCTGTTGGCATTTCAATTTTCTTCAAGGCATGATTTTGTTTTATCAGTTTTGCTGGTCATAGGCTACTTGATGCATTTAAATCTAAATTTATTCTCAAAAGATGCGTCCTTTTTTTGAAAGTTTTAAGCTAACTTTTTAAAGTTTTTTAATGGCAGCTTTTCTAAAACCTAATAGTGTATGGTATCAAAATAATCGTAATAAAATCCTCTTTTTTCTTAACCCGACGAGCCACCATGTTGCCATTTAAAAAAAATGAGTTATACAACTTTAAAGATTAAATTTTACGTAGCACATAGCATTGGACCAAAAATAGTAAAATTGTATTTTTTCCAAGATTAAAGAACTGAAATAAGTGATTTTAAGGTATTCATAGCCCTCTAGATAAAACAAGAAATTTGGAAAAAAAAATATTTTCTTGGTGACAAAAAGTGACAAGTGACACATCGTTGTATTTAGAATGTCATATGGAGTCAAAAAAAGTAAAAATATACCAGGTGTCCCATTTAAAAATCGAAAGTTTATGTCACTTCCGGTTAAACCGGAAGTTCCATAATGTTGAGTCACCTGTAAAAAATGCAGTTTTATGTCGTATACAAATCCCCCGAATTTTATTTCATTATCTTGAAAAACAAAAAAGTTAGAGGGGCGAGCCACCTTCCGTGGACACCCGGTATAGTCATGAAAATTTGATGAAATCAATAAGGTAACATTTTCCTCGGAAAGTATAAGAGATATGGCAACAATGTATATAACTATTAAGTAGCATCCTTACGAGATCTTCACTTTAAGTTCTTAGTAATTTTTTGTAGGTCTTATAGTTTTTGAGATATGGAATTAAAAGTGGTTTTCATATATTTGGCAATATCTCGGAACTGATAAAACTTAGATAAAAACTTGTTAAATAAAAAACTAGCCTTTTTCTATTCTCCATATAAAAAGTTATATTGATTTCTATTCTAAAAGCGATAGTAAGGGACGTATTGAGGAAAATGTAAAAACTGGCAGAAATATTAGATTTTTGGTATTTTTTTTAAAATTCATAAAATCGTACTGGGTACATATCGCTAATCGTCAGCCGAGAGTGCATCTATTATTAGTACTAAAAATTTGTATTTAAAAAGTATTTTTCTTAGTTTCTTTTTTCTATGTTTTCTATTGCTTTTTTTGCCTCACCTTCCTGCGGAACGTGAAGGGGAAACATATTCGCCAAATTGTCATTATAACAACTGACCAAAACTAAATGATAAAAATAACGGGTGCAAAATTTCCGTTTTCTTGTATAGATAGGTAGTTTTTGAAGACGGCATCGTATAGTGCTCAATGTCCCGTTTCCAATTCCGTCTCGCTCGATTCGCTACGACTTTTCGTTACGAAAATATATGATATTTAATATTATGATATTGATATTAACATTGAACCCATCAGCACCGGCTTTTTTTAAAATTGCACAGCAAACGTATCAATGTGGAATATACTTTCCAAGTTTGTTCTATAAAAATATGTATTCAATCGATTTAAACATAAGTAAAGAAGCTATTCTTACATTGATAGCTGATAAATTAGTTTAAAAGCTTATTTTGCCGAGCCCTTCCGGCACGGCACTGTTCCAATTCGTTTATTTTATTTCATACTTTTTACAAAACCATTTGTTAGCAACCTTTAATAATTGCCTAAAGGATTATCCAAACCGAATGTCGATCGGATGGACCCAATTCGACTTATTTACGATTCAATAGGTACCTGTTTAGTCCCATATTTAACTTTGAAAAAATTTAAAAAATTATTTCCAAACTTTCGATCGCGCTCACAAACAATAGGGGTCTGTAGCCTACGGTCGTCTACGCGTCGAAAATGTTTAAATCGAAAAAACTAATTTTTGTGGCCTGTACCGAATGACAACGAGACTCCGATAATTATCAACTTTAAAAATTAATAACTTTTTTCCCGTACACCCTGTATATTCAAAATTTTTACACATTGTACCCCCACTATTCCTCTCTAAACTGAAAAAGTTTCAATCGTCCCACTCTTACCGTTTCCGAGAAAAGAAATCGCAAATGTAAAAATGTCGAAACTGACTACGACAACTTATTTTAAATGTAGCCGCCGTATATAATACTAGACTGGGTACATATCGCTAGTCGTCAGCCGAGAGTGTATCTAATATTAGTACTAAAAAGATTTACAAAAATTTACAATAAAAAAATAATTTTCTTTTCTTTTTTTCTATTTACTATTTCTTTTTTTGCCTCACCTTCCTGCGGAACGTGAAGGGAAAACATATCGCCAAATTGTCATTATAACAACTGACCAAAACTACACAATGGTTCAAAATTTCCGTTTTCTCGTATAGATAGGTAGTTTTCTGAGACGACGCCGTATAGGTGCTCTTTAAACTCGCACACCTTTGTGCAATGTGGGATATACTTTCCATATTTGCTCTATAAAAATATGTAAGTATTCAATCGATTAAAACATAAGCAAAAAATTATTCTTACATGGAAGCTATCAATTTTCAGCTAATAAATTTGTAGAAATATTATTGTGCCGAGCCCTTCGGGCACAGCACTGTTCTAGTTCGTTCGTTTAATTATACGAGAGCTGTCACTTTGACAGTTAAGTGTAATTTTTTTTAGCTTTTTCGTAGCGAGGGTTAAAGCTGTAAGAATTCGAAATTAAAACATTTTCAGGTACCTAAATAAGAATATTTTATACGATAGCTGTCAAATTTTGACAGGTAGGAGTCAGTTTTTTTTATCCTTTTCGTAGCGAGGGTTATCGCTGTAAAAATCCTAAAGTGAAAAATTTTTCAGATCCTAAATAACAAAGTTCTATACGACAGCTGTCATTTTGACAGGTAAATGTCAATTTTTTTAAAGCTTTTCTTGTATCTAGGATTAAAGCTGTAAGAATCCAAAATTTAAAAAAAATTCAGTAGTTAAATAACAAAGTTCTATACGACAGCTGTCAAATTTTGACAGGTAAGTTTACATTTTTTTTTAGATTTTTCGTAGCGAGATTTATAGCTGTAAGAATCCTAAATGAAAAATTTTTCAGTTCCTAAATAACAAAGTTATATACGACAGCTGTCATTTTGACAGGTAAATTGCAAGTTTTTTTTAAGCTTTTCTTGTATCTAGGATTATAGCTGTAAGAATTCGAAATTTTAAAAAAATTCAGTACCTAAATAACAAAGTTCTATACGACAGCTGTCAAATTTTGACAGGTAAGTTTAAATTTTTTTTTTAGATTTTTCGTAGCGAGATTTATAGCTGTAAGAATCCTAAATGAAAAATTTTTCAGTTCCTAAATAACAAAGTTATATACGACAGCTGTCATTTTGACAGGTAAATTGCAAGTTTTTTTAAGCTTTTCTTGTATCTAGGATTATAGCTGTAAGAATTCGAAATTAAAAAAAAATTCAGTACCTAAATAACAAAGTTCTATACGACAGCTGTCAGATTTTGACAGGTAAGTTAACATTTTTTTTTTAGATTTTTCGTAGCGAGATTTATAGCTGTAAGAATCCTAAATGAAAAATTTTTCAGTTCCTAAATAACAAAGTTATATACGACAGCTGTCATTTTGACAGGTAAATTGCAAGTTTTTTTTAAGCTTTTCTTGTATCTAGGATTAAAGCTGTAAGAATTCGAAATTTAAAAAAAATTCAGTACCTAAATAACAAAGTTCTATACGACAGCTGTCAGATTTTGACAGGTAAGTGTCAATTTTTTTTTAGCTTTTTCGTAGCGACGGTTATAGCTGTAAGAATCCCAAATTTAAAAAAAAATTCAGTACCTAGATAACAGAGTTTTATACGATACCTGTCAGATTTTGAGAGGTAAGTGTCAATTTATTTTAACTTTTTTCGTAGCGAGGGTTAAAGCTGTAATAAAACTAAATTAAAAAAATTTTCAGTACCAAAATAACAAAGTTCTATACGACAGCTGTCAAATTACATATACTTAAATAGTAATTCTTATTTTTTATAATTTGCTACCATTTCTATGCTGTTTCGGTATAGAACAATATATTTGAAAAAAGTAGTATTTGAGATGACCTAAACGAATATCCAAACCAAAAGTATATCGGACGCACCCAATTCGATTTATTAACGATCCAATATGACCCTACATTGATTTTAAAAAAATCAAAAAAATTACTTCCCAACTTTCGATCGCGTTCGGAAACAACAGTGTTTTGTAGCCCAACGTCGTCTACATGTCGAAAAAGTTTAAATCGATTAAAATGATTTTTGCCACCTGTATCGCCCTACAACGAAAAAAAACATATTTTTTAACTTTGACTTTAATAACTTTTTTCCGGTACACCCTGTATATTTGAAATTAGTCCCAGAACGTGCCCCGACTATTCCTCTCTACGTCCAGAAAGTTTGAATCGTTTTGCTCTAACCGTTTCCGAAAAAAAAATTCGCGAATATCGAAATGTCGAATAACCTTCTACCACGTGGCGACGGATTATCAATGTCGGAACGCCATCTTTAAAATCGAAATTACAACTATTTCTGAAACATTTTGGGCAAATATTTTGATCAGTAAAATTAGAAGAAGGTTCAAGGTAGATATTCTACCCGATTTAAAATCTGGAAATGTTCTTATTATTCTAGCAAGTCACGCTGAAAACACCCATTTTTCGCCATTTTTGACAGCCGGATTTTCGAATTAATAATTAATTTAGATACATCAATATCAAGGCACTCTTAGTCAAAAGTGAATGGTGTTAGAATTTGTAAATTTTGCCTGTTTCCGCACCCAAAAAAGCGACTTTTCTCAATTTTGCGAATACATTTTAATGATTTTGAATATGTAGAGGTGTTGCGAAGTAATCAGCGCATTTTTTGAGAAAAAAATAAAACGGTTTTGTTGAAAATTGAATAAGCTACAGTCGATATAGTAAAAAAAAAGCTGCCGTTTTTTCCGTATTAAAGATAAAGAAACGAAAAAATATCTCTTAAATACAATCTGACGAGCTCTATCCGCTAAAGTTTACAACGTTTCGATCAAAAGTCGTTTTCAGTACGAAAAAAAATAAAAACCGTGAAAAAATCAGGCCTAACTTTATGATTTCCACTTTCTTACAATTTTCGGCAATTTCCATTCCAGTTAGGTATAGAACGATATATTGGAAAAAGGTAGATTTTGAGATGGCCTAACCGATTATCCAAACCGAATGTCGATTGGATGCACCCAATTCGACTTATTAGCGATCCAAGAGGTACCATTTTCGACCAAATTTTGACTTTGAAAAAATCAAAAAAATTACTTCCAAACTTTCGATCGCGCTCACAAACAATAGGGTTCTGTAGCCCACGGTCGTCTACGCGTCGAAAAAGTTTAAATCGAAAAAACTAATTTTTGTTGCCTGTATCGAATGCCAACGAGATCCCGATATTTCTCGACTTTAAAAATTAATAACTTTTTTCCGGCACACCCTGTATATTCGAAATTTTTACACAACGTACCCCCACTATTCCTTTGTAAACCCAAAAAGTTTCAATTGTCCCACATTAACCGTTTCCGAGAAAAAAAATCGCAAATGTGAAAATGTCGAAACTGACGACGACGACGCCGACGCCGCCGACACGGACAACATACGCACATATTTCAAATGAAGCAGACGATATAGTGCAAAATTTTCAGGAGTCAATCGGGGTTGCCGTGATTCCGAGTGAAGGAGACGAATAACATATCGCGTGTTCGCGCGATATGTAATAAAGTAAGAATATACAGAAAGAAAAAGAAAAATAATTACATAAATTGCTGAAATTGGCCACCGCCATGCTCCAAGCATAAATTCACACGTCTCTTCATATTATTATATAAAGTGTTGACCAGCATCTCTGGAGAAATGTTACCACATTCTTGGATAATCCTGTCTTGTAATTGTTCTAAATTTGCAACTGGTGTTTTAAATATAGTGTTTCTTGGAATACTTGCACTTTATAAGGAAATAAATTTAGCTGCTTCTTAAGAATAGTCCTGCATGTTCCATAAGATCTTTCCACTTCTTGGGACAGGCGTCTTATACAATTTGTTGGCGTATTTTGCATTATTTCACGAACGTTTGCAACAAGTTCTTCTGTTCTTACAAATGGTCTTCCTGCTCCTTTTTTGTGTTGAATATAACCTGTTTCCCTAAACACAGCCACGGTTCTTTTCAGGCAATGATGAAAATCCCCAGCAACGTTAGGAAAATGTTTGTGAAAATCGTCCATGCACAAACCCGGATTGTATTGCCTCTCTCTCTCACTCACCATTTACTCGAACCCCGTTTCGAAAATACGCTTTAACCATGAATGTTTTGTGCTGTTCCCTAAAGCCCATTGTGTGAATTGTTTAAAAAATTGGAAAAATTAGCGATGAATCAAATTACTTGTAACCACTGTCAAAGATGACGGAATAACTGAATACAAAATACAGCACAACATAAAATTGGCCGGTTAAAAATATCGACTCGTCATATCAAATAATTAAATGTCATTGTGCCTACTAAGTCAAAATTAACATAATAATTAAGACATGCCATTTCTTCTGTGTCATTCTTTATTATGTATTTCCAATTTGTGACGTACATTCAAGGAGTCGTTAGAAGACTATACATGACGGCGCCAGACTGATATCAAACGCCAACTATTTAAAACGGTATCTTTAAAAAAAGAGGAAGGAATTAAATGTTATTACTTATTAGCATTAACCTTGAAATTCGTTTAAATATTATACTCTGATGCGTATTTTTTATAATGCACTTTAAGTGCAAATTGTTTATATTATAAAATATAAAACATTATTTATTTAATAAATTTGCAGTTAGAGTAAAAATCATAAATTCTGTCATTTTGGCCAATTGGCACCTAATTACTACCACAACCTTCTTAGTGCTATTACACATCACGTTTTAAGGGTGTTAATAAAAACTTAAAATAATGTTTACCCACACGAGCAGTTATTTTAAAGTTATTAGCATCATTGGTATAATTCCTGCTGACCGATAAAAATCCGTCTGGATCTGTCAGCAGGCTGACAAATTCTCTACAAAATTGGCCATACATTTTTCTTACACACAAACCAGCATCCGTTTTCAAGTTATTCTTAATAATTGAATTATCCTTAGCCAAATGATAAGTAGCCTATGCATTCCATTTCACACTGTCTTCGAGGTAGAATAATACAAGGCGAGTTCTTCCATATTTTTTCCACATTTCCAGTATGCCTAGTCCACTTATTATAAACATATACAATTATGTATTAGGAAATAATTACTTTTCAGCATCGGCCATATCAAGTGTTAAGGGGCGACCAAAATTAGCAAGTCGAGTAAATTTATACGATGAGCGTGAACACACGAAAGCTGACCCTATTTTACTAGGTTTTAGTTTTTGCTATTTTATTTTTTGGTTAATACACTCATGGACAAAATTATCGAATATTTTTTGTAATCATTATTATTTCAAAATAAATTTAAATAATCGCCGTAAACTTACATGTGCTGATATTAGTTATCTAGTAGGCTGATTACTCACTTGTTTTAACATATTTTGACGTTTAATTAACATTAATGGCGCATATTACTGTCTCTTGAGCATTTTATCAAAAACAATTAATTACATATTTTATGAATTATAGTAAATTAAGCTTGGAATTATGTTACTGTAGTGTAATTACTTTAAGTAATAGCAAATAGTGTTTGTGTTTGTTGCTATTGAAAACATCAGTATGCCACCAGTTAGACACTGCAATGAAGTTGAAGCGGTGCAAATTGTAACTCTATATAACGAAGGATATAAACAAAAGGATATCGCACGACGTCTCAGGAGAGGTCAATCTACAGTATCGAATATTTTAAAAAGGTATAAAGATACTGGAAATTTCGTACGTAGACCTGGTCAAGGGCGCAAGAGGTGTACAACTGTACAACAGCAATTATTGATGATCGATTTTTGAGACTTAATTCTACACGAAATCGCACATTGACATCGACGCATCTCAAAAATGACTTACTAAATGTAAGACAAGTTAATATAAGTTCAAAACCAGTTAGGCGAAGATTAAAAGAAGCAGGTTTAAATCCAAGGGGAAAGTTCCACGTCTTCTCCAAAATCACAAAGCCCGACGATTAGAATTTGCTAGAAGACATATATTCAGTGGGATATCGAGAATTGGAAAAATTTTCTCTTTACGGATGAGACTAGAATTCAGTTATGGAAGCCAGATGGACGGAACCATGTCTACAGAAGAGTTGGAGAACGGTATGCTGCCTGCAATCTCATAGAGACCGTTAGTTTTGGCGGTGGCAGTATTTCTTGGGAGGGACGCACTGAACTCGTGGAAGTGATTGGACGAATGACAAGTGACTTGTATATTGAAAACATCCTGCAAGATCATGTTTTGACTTATGTCGGCCATATTGGATATGAACGATTCATATTAATGCACGATAATGCTCGACCGCATGCAGCTAACATAGTGACTATAATTACCTTGATGCGGTCCAAATTCAAAGATTAGATTGGCCACCATATAGCCCCGACTTAAATCCAATAGAACATACATGGGACTATCTTAAACGCCGCATACGACGATGAAATCCTTTTCCTGGGAAATACTCGTTACTAACTGTGCTCTAATTTTAATCAAAAGACTTGTTATTGTCCTCCAATTTGTATTTAAATATGATGTAAATATCCTTAATTTTCATAACATTTAGCATTCATTTTTTTTTTCGCGATTTTCTTCTGATAAAAACTTAAGATTGTTCACTGAAATATTTTAAAATAAACAGTTTCTCGTAAATGATAGTATTTAAAAATTTAAATGACTTAATATCAGAATTTATTTTTTCAAAAAGAAATTATGAAAAATTAAAAATATTCTATAATTTTGACCATGAGTGTATAATTTTTGTTTAATCCAAAATTAATCTCTATCAAAATTCCACGCTAAACTACACCTGATTTGAGGATTTTAATAAGAGTAAATATATAGATTTACATATTACAGTTCTTTTTCGCCACTTTTGTTGAATGTGAATATTTGGATGCGTATCATCTCCCAAACATTTTAACGTTTTAAAAAAAGTTTAATTAGTAATAAACTACGACCTTCATCTAGTTTACTTCTCAAACTTGTTATCGTATAAATATTTAGTTAGTGCGAAAACAGTAGAGATCATAAAAAACAATTTTTAATTATACAGGTTGGGTAACAAGTAAAGCCGTCTACATATCTCTGTACTTTAACAACCCCTAAAATTAAATATTATTAAAAATCAAAATAATCAAATGTGTGCAACTAAGCCCAGACCACTAGTGAAAAATTTTCAAGCCAATGCAAACCCATTGTCTCTACTTCGTACTTGAGCCAAATTAAGCTGGGTTTTCGTCCGCTTTTCCAGCAAGAATACTTGCTCTCAATCTTTAAAAAAAAAATAATAAATACCCGTAAAGGCTCCTAAAAGCAAAAATCCCAGCAGAGCCGTAAGGGATTACCGGAACTGGCTGTTCATCATGAATTAAAGTCAGCTTGTCTTACCAAGGGTTACCAACAGCCCCCGAGATCAGCCTGGACCGTGTCTTAGGTATTAAATATCCTTAGAGAGAAAAACAGTAGGTTATGCAATTGACATATGTAAATACATAAAATTGAATAATAAATATATTTTAAAACTAAACTATATCTTTCCTACCGGTGATGTAAAAATAGAGTACCTACCACATATACAGCGAGGACCAGAAGTCCTGCATAAATTCGAAAAAAAATTAGGGATGCATTTTTCAGAAAAATGCTTGAACACGTAATTTTTTTTTTTCATTTACGCGTCTTTTGACGTGAAAGTATTTGGTATACAGGGTGACACATGTTAAAGATATGACATAATTCGGTATGGAACACCTCGTATATTTTCGATTTTTTAATTCTAATAAACATTCTAAACATATCTGATATGGCATATCCTACGCCTAAAGTGAAAGATTATCGAGACATTTTCGATAGAATAGTAGCTTTTTTAAAGGCACCTTGGGTTTTATTATTTAAATAGGTATATAAGCAGTCCTTCAAATTTATTGTCATTAGTTGTCAGTTAATAGCTGACAGCTATCAAGTGACATTTAATCTTGTCTCATGCAGCATTTCGTACTACTTAACTAAATAAAATTGAAAATTAATAATATAAAATTTTTAGAGAATATTGGCAATATCGTCCTGCTGCCGTTCTCATGAATTTATCACGCTTGCGACGCGATGACGTAGGTCTGAGAAAATCCGTTTTTTTTATTTGAGTTTATAGTCCTGTAAAATCCGTTACAAAATCGTACATTTAATCTGACCACGGTTATAACCAGAGCCTTAATCGCCAAATTATACGTAATACGCTCTTATACTTAACACAGTATAAGGTCATATTTTAACAAATAAATTGGTTAGTCTTTTGCTTATCCCTGTATACTGAATATTGGAAAGTAAAAAAATTATTGGGAAATATTTACCATTTGGTATGTTGTGTGACTAAGCCATTACTACGTGATCGGTCGATTCTGTAATGAAATTCACACCGCTGCAAAAAAAAATAACAAACCAAAAAAATATTATGACCACCAAAGTTTAGGATTATTAGAGACATGCCAAATGGAGCAACATCTCTTTTTAATAGGTTTTAAATATTTGAGGGATTTTGCTGTAGGTACATACCTTTGGCCAATATCTCAGAATCAATGATAGTTAATATATCGTTTTTTCCATGTCTGCTCCTTATTTATTCATTACATGATAACTGGTACTAAAACTTCCTTTTAAAAATATTTATCAAATATTCGTATTAGGAAATGGATGAGTACAGTAAAATTAGAAATAAATAGGTGCTAAAATTACGGTTTAAAAAAAAAAACACTTTTTGTTGCAGCTCAACCACCTGGTATTCCCGAAATCTGCAAGAAGTCGCTCACTTCTTGCCCGGCAAGCGGCGGTTTGGAATTGTTTGTCCTGGGCAAAAACTTTTTAAAAGACACAAAGGTATATTTCCAGCAGTACGACGATGGTCGTGTTTGTTGGGAACAAGCTGTTGTACCTGACAAAGAATACTTACAACAGGTAAGTTTACTATCATATAATGTTTAGTTAAGTCATACATCGAGATACATAGGTTAAAACACGTTTTACAAACACGATAAAAGTGTATGAAAATGATAATTACTCTGAACAAAACACTAAATAAATATTTAAATTTTAATTTGATAAATATACGTCTTTCGGCCTTAGACTAAAATTTTGCATTTTTGCTGAACCAGCGTTTATTTATGATTGACTCACTGATCACTGATATTTGTGTAGTAGAGATGTGTCGTTTGTGAACGATTCAATCACTTTCGAATATTGAATGACCGTATAGTTGGTCATCACATAGCACGATGCCTAAATTTCACTGACAGTGACAAAATAATGCGAAGATCGATTGATTTGTCTTTTTAACATAAGCACACAACAAAACGATCATTACAGTTTAACTTTTCAATTCAAATCTGTACCGGCCATTGATTCGTTTGAATGATACTGTTAACGAAAGACATGCTGCGATTGCTGACATGTGACTTTCAAATGATGGTTCACAATGTGTCACCGGGACAGCTAATTCATGGGTTAGCCCACCTCTAGCATACAGGAATAAGCACTAGTATAATTTTTAAACTCTATTTCCACCGTTGCTGTCGCTTACGGCTTATAGAGGACGTGGCTAAACAACATATTTCTACTAAATTCTGGAGTAATTTTATTCCATTTTTCAAGCATCTACTGTCGTAGTCCTTTTTGGCTTCTCGGTCTAAAATTATGCCTATACATATATTTTATCATTTCTTCCCAAACGTTCTCAATATATTGAGGTCTGGACTGTTTGAACTTCATGGCAAGACGTAAATGTTGTTTTCTCGGCTAATTTTTTTAATACAATTCTTGCTATGTGGGTAGTTGCTTTGTCGCTGAAAGATGTAATCCTCTCCATATACCACTCCAAACCTTTAGAATCATGCCTCAAAGAAAAATATCTCGATAAATAGCAGCCCTCAGTCTTCTCCGAACAATTTGCAAAACCCCTGGGACTCAGCACTAATCCAGCTTCAAATATTAATCGGAAAACGTCGACTAGTTATATAGGTATATCGTCGGCCTAAGATGCAAATGGCCTAACTCCACTTTTTGTCTAAATTGACATTTTGTATTGGTTGTGTTAGTGAAAATTAACCACAACGACTGGAAAACGCTTTACGCCCAGAACATCAACCTTCGCGCCAAAAACAGTAAGTCGAAACTGGCCTATCTCCGGTCCATTCTATGAAATTGGCCTAAGGCCGGATCCACAAACATCCGTGATACGCATCCGTTATGTACCACATGATTAATCTGAACCAATGAAATTTTAGAGCCCTAAAATTTCATTGGTTCAGATTAATCATGTGGTACATAACGGATGCGTATCACGGATGTTTGTGGATCCGGCCTAACTCAATAATTGCGTGCAAGTAATGTGTGATAATAGACTGTCGCTTGTTTCAAGTTAGTAGTTTTTCGTGTCTCCTGAACAATTTGCCTTTTGCAAGTTAGGCCATTTGCATCTTAGGCCGACGATATCACTCGTCATACTTTATATTTCTGGGTCTATATATGTACAGGGTGTCCAGTTTTCGACACTTTTGACGGGTATCTCAGTTATTAGTACAGATAGAATGATGCGGTTTTCGCAAACCTTTGTCACTTTTTTGTGAAACAAACGATGCCCTTAACGGATTTATCATGGCCATCTTGGTTTTTGAGATACAGGACGAAATTGAAAACGATGCATTTTCAGACACCCCTTGTATTTTAGTTATCTTATATCTTATCGAAAATATAAGAAGGGGGTGTTAAACAGTTTTTTACGTAGAATCCAGTGGCGTAGTTAGTATTTTTCCAGGTGTCCCCATTTTTGAGAAAAATACCAAAGTTATGTTTTTTAAATGGAACACCCGGTATATTTCCTCATATTTGCTTTCTGCTTACTGAGAGCTTTCCAAAAATATATAATAGTTGACACTTTGTTTTAACAGAACGGTTAAAATTCATATTTTTTAAATAACAAGCTTTAAGTTGACAGTAGGCCGTGTATTTTATTTTAATAAAATAATTACAATAATTAAAATAATAATAATAATTTGGCTTTGTATAAAGCATACCAGCATATCGTATTTTTCATAATTTTCATACTTTTGGGCCATCGCTGAAATTGAACAATATCATAAATAAATTATGAGTAACTTTTCAACTTTAAATACCTAAATACAATTCTGACAAGAGCTAAACGCCATTATGAAAATTTTGTTTTATAGCCTGGATAAGTCAAGGCCTACTAGATGTTTTTGTTTATTCCGATAATATACCTACGTAACAATAAGAGAAAATGACTTTTTACTATTGTAAGTATTAAAAAACTTAAAAGTTTGAAATTAAACTATAAAGTAATATTGATGGTGTAGTGTATCGTCAATTTATTTTTATTAAAATAAAATACACTGCCTACTCTGTCAACTTAAAGCTTGTTATTTAAAAAATATGAATTTTAACCTTCCTGTCAAAAGAAAGTGCCAACTATTATATATTTTTGGAAAGCTCTCAGTAAGCAGAATGCAAATATAAAAAAATATACAGGGCGTTTCATTTAAAAAAACATAACTTTGGTATATTTCTCAAAAATGGGGACACCTAGAAAAACACTAACTACGCCACTGGATTCTACGTAAAAAACTGTATAACACCCCCTTCTTATATTTTCGATAAGGTATAAGATAACTAAAATACAAGGGGTGTCTGAAAATGCACCGTTTTCAATTTCGCCCTGTATCTCAAAAACCAAGATGGCCATGATAAATCCGTTAAGGGCATTATTTGTTTCACAAAAAAGTGATACAGGTTTGCGAAAACCGCATCATTCTATCTGTACTAATAACTGAGATACCCGTCAAAAGTGTCGAAAACTGGACACCCGGTACACGAATTTATGTTTTTGTTGCACGATTGGAATATTTTCTGTCCCTCTTATTCATCAATTATTCTGATTAAGATATTTCCTACAAAATTCCACTCTTTGTTTGTTTTCATCAGTCAAAAATATATCGGTTTTTTTTATCTGACGCTCTTAGTCGCGTTTAGGACTGTCTTGAAGGGATGTTATCTTAGAAAGTGAGCAAGCTCGTATCTTCATCTTCCGTCGAGATCTTCCTCCTACCGAAATCTGGTTTTCTCTTAATTTTCCCGTATTCAAGTTGTTTCTTGCATGTATCGCTGTATTCTTGCTCACTTGCAATTCCACAGCAATATACTTACAAGTACCCTATTCCTCAATCTAGTGTAAATGGTATTGTTTTACAGTTAATGCTGGTCAAGACCTTCTGGGATTTAAGAAAGAGTAAGTGAAACAGAATACAGGCATAGTCACTAAAAAAAAAGCATGTGAAATTTTGACGTTTAACTCGTGAACTATGACATAACCTTCTACTACAGTGCGTGCAAAAATTATTTCCATTAAAGAGGGCTTGGATTTCTTGCACTTTATAAGGAAATAAATTTGGTCTTCCTGCTCCTTTTTTGTGTTGTATAGAACCTGTTTCCCTAAACACAGCCACCGTTCTTTTCAGGCAATTATAAAAATCCCCAGCAATAAAAGCAACGTTAGGAAAATGTTCGTAAAAATCGTCCATGCACAAACCCGGATTGTATGCCCACTCACAATTTACTCTAACCCCGTTTCTAAAATACGCTTCAACCATGAATGTTTTGTGCTGTTCCGTAAAGCCCATTGTGTGAATTGTTCAAGAAATTGGAAAAATTAGCGATGAATAAAATTACTTGTAACGACTGTTAAAGATGACGGAACAACTGATTGATTGTTAATTCAGGTAGTTACTGACTCTCAACAGGTATTAAGCTCTACGGCTAAGCATTACGTCCTTAGATGCAAGGCCATCTTTGATGCAAATAATTTTTGCTTGCACTGTACTAGGCTAGTAAAGGTTCAAACGCCCTCCCACCGGATCCGTCAAACTGCCTTTGTGAAGAGGCTAGTATATTTATACTGTCTCAGTCACTTCTTTAAAATTGAGACGGCTATGATGCTGGCATTATCGTTTTTTGATTGATGACAACACATCAAAACTTACTTATACCTGCAACTTGATATGTATATTACCTATATTAGTCGAGGAGTTTAAAGCAAATTTCTTTATCTCAGAATTTTTTGGCCGCAATGTCAATAAGTATGTTAATGCTTATAATCTTCTAACAATGCTTTTTTTTTTCATTTTCAGACGCATTTTGTGTGTGTTGTACCTCCTTACCGCAGACCCAATATAACCGAACCAATATCGGTGAGGTTATGTGTGGTATCAAGCGGTAAAACTAGCGAATCACATCAATTTGTTTACACGCCCGTTAACGGGGCGGTCAGCGGTAAGTGTTTACTATGTACTATTTAAAAAATTATTTTTGAAGGTTGGCTTAATATTGTTGTTTTTATTGTCACCGTCTCCATCGGATGGTCTTCATGAATTGGTCAGATTTTGATGCAGTATATATTTTTAGGTCAACTCGTCCGAAATTTACATTTTTGGATATAATTTTTGAGCCTAATCAGACATCCACCAAATTTTAATTAGAAATAACCACAGACATGTAATATATGAGACCAAATATTCCATTCATAGAAAACTATTTGTTGACAATCAGACATACTTCCAAAGTTTTAGATAAGTTAGAAGGAGATGGCTTTAAAAAACTATTAGCTGTAAAAACAATGTTATCCTTAGAGTACATTGGCATGGGGTTTTTTAGGATCAAAAACAATCCATATGTTTTGCAACATTTGCTTAAAATGCAGAACTATCTACACCATTGCTGCAAGCTAAAAAACATAACCTAAATAACCGCACTTACCGCCGAAATATTAATCCGGGGTTCAAATAGTCGGGTCTCTTGCACACAACGCACTCTGGCGAACCATTGTAAAAAATAATAAATAACACTTAATAGTTCTATTTCGAAAAAACACTAAAAATTTATTGAAAAACGCAATTAATCACAGGTCACCAACACTGTATATAACGTTAGATAATAAATGAATATTAAAAATTCATGGTCAGGCGTAGTAAAAACCTCGGTACAGCGTTGTCATAGTGATTTCCTTAAAAAAAATTAATTTGGTATCATTAGGAAACTATAAATAATTTGACTAGAAGAACATTTGGAAAACACACATATATTTAGTATAATATTTTTACTTAATAGGTACACATCTAATATAATTAATAAAACCTGCGTTGGCAAACACAGGCAATAGATCTGGGAAAATCAGCGAAATTTTTCAATATTGATTTCTGTTAAAACGATTTCTGATCCAGACAAAATGTAAACAATGGGGTCTCCTTCTCCTTATATATTACATGTCCGTGGATAAAACAATTTTTATCAATTTAATTTTAAAAATTTGTACTAACTTAATAACTGAAAAATGTTAAGCGGCGTGCAGGCACAGTTTTTTAAAAGTCATAAACGTTTTATGCCTCCGATGGGATTCGAACCCAGAGCCCCTCGAATACCAGTCGAACACTACCAATTGCGGTACGGAAACTTCAAAAGTCTTCACCAACTTCTGGCTTATTCAATTTTCATGTTAGTCCTAAACAGTTTGTAATATTCTACGATTTAAAACTGGGAATGGTTTATTAAGAGGAAGAAACGCACTCACGACCACTAATCATTAAGATCTATGTTTTTCTTTCATCCAATTGCGTCGTTGACGTTTTGCGACATCTGCATTAATCGATATGAGACCTCTGAACAGTGATATCTAGCCTAATAATGTGCGAGGAAGTGTTTTTAGTGTAAAGTTAAATATGTAACTGGAATAGCCAAAGTTGATGAGATAATTTTAGAGTGTCCGTAGCGCAAAGGAAAGGCATATAATTTTTTTCAATTTTAAAGAACTTTATCTGCACGCCGATATATTTAATACATACACTAAAAAACTGTAGAATACTGTTCATTTTAAGCTCTCCGAGACATTTCTTTTAACAGAACATTGAATATTAAAACAAAAAAAAATATGTTACCAATAGATACCTATATCTCTTGTAGATACGTTTTTTACATTTTAAATCTATTTTTTTTAACAAATTGAAGTCCTATTCAAAACACTATATCCATCGCGCACGTTTTTGTTAGGCAACTATTTTTTTCACTATTATAACCCATTGAATTATATGAGACTCCGCGGATTGCTTAGTGCGTACGGCCTCATATAATTCAATGGGTCACAATTACAACCTAATTATGGAAATCACTCTGCAGAAGTAACAAAATTACCTTCAATTTTTACTCATTTAAATATGTATTTGCTAATTAAAGACATTTATCTAATTACATGTATTGCAACAAAGAGCTTTGAATTTAAAATTACCAATTTGCTTAAAAATTTGAATTATTTGTTTTGGAGATGATGTATTATTTAAAACACAAAAACCAAGTCTAAAATTAAGGAGTTAGAGGTAGTGACGCAATCGCCCTTTCGATTTTTCAGCAATATTTTGTTGCTTTCTCGTTTTATCTAAAAATCGGGCATATGACGATGTCTAGGGCACAACTGCCTGCAGTAGTAGCTGCACCAAAATTTTTTTTATAGACAATGAAAGCAGAAAAATAATTAAGGGTAAATTTACCTACATTTTCTTTGCTTTTATTTTTTTTTATACAGAAAAAATTGTAAACTTTAATCTGTAGGTAATTGGGCCCCGATATTAGACAACTTTTTGGGTAAAATGAGGAAGTATCGACACATTGATAAAAAAAATTAAATCGCCAATGCCCATTACCTCTAAATAAGATTTGATGCATATATTTGAATTCAAAGACCTGAGTCGTACCAATTCAGCATCCATTAGGTATAAAAATAATATATTTTTTTTATTAAATAAAAGTTTTTAAAAGCGTACGTTTCATACAACTCTTGCAATAGTTTGCTTCTTTAGTATCTGTGCTTGTATTAACAAACAAAAATACTACTATTAAGTTATATTACTTTATAATATCGTAGCATTCGTAGCTAACGAGTCTCGGCCTTAAACTTTAGAGTGAGGGATTTTAAGAAAAATATCAAATAGACGTGATAAATCGAAACGACAAAAACATATTAAGTTAATCTCTAGCATGAACACTAATAGTATGAGAGGCGATAAGAAGTCATCCCAAACCACAGGTACACATTTTTTAAATTAAAATATACAAATTTAAAAAGTTATAAATTTTTGTCAAAATTTGATTTTTGGGCTGGCTTTTTATTTTGGGCGAAGATAAGAAATCGTTTCCTAAATACATATTAAAAAAAAACGCAATATCACAGTTCTGGAAATGTACCATTCTACTTTCTCATTATCTTAACAATAAAGAAAAAATATTTATTTTATAATTATTATAATTATTTTAAATGAACAGTACTATAAGTAAGTTGATGTTGTAATTAAATATAAATGTAACTATTGGAGATTGCTTTCATTGTTATTATCACAACAGCATTGAGACGAATGCACAATTATTGTTGAATCCTTTGTTTTTTAATGACCTAGAACGATAAAAAAATTACTACTGGTTACTGCCGTACAGGTCATCATGGCCTGACCATCAGTAAGTCAATAACTTCAAATAGGATAGTTCATAATGGGCAATGACACAAAAATAGTATATCTAAAGTTCATGTGATAATTTCCTTATCCTTTTAAAGGGCAGTTAAAACTGCTTATAAAATAGTTTATTATTAATTAGTTTGGGTCAACGATTTGTTATCTTTTATTTTTCTATATTTAAGGTGGCACATTACGCACTAGGTATGGGTTCTTGAATGAATATATACCTGAGAATATTTAAACGCAAGGTATAGAACGATTTGATGTAACTGCGAGCGATTCAGTGGAAGGTAGGCAATTTGTGAATGCTGTAGTGCGTAGTGTGTCCCAACGATTTACATAGGCTGCATTATCAAAATATAGGCTACAAATAAATACATAATTTATTTAATGTTTGTTTCATGGCTAAATTTACAAAAAAATCTTTGTTGCGATTGATGAGAATGAACATGCAAAGATAATGTAGCCTTGAAAAGTTTTTAGTGGCTTTGGAGCAAAACTATTTCAACTTGCATTTTTTTGTGTTTTTATTTAGGAAAGAAAATCTTCACCCAACGATATTTTAACCATTGTAATTTTTCTTTTTTTGTTTTGTATTTTTAATAAAATTTGTAATATACAATATTTTATTGAAATGTACTTATTTCCTTTGACATGTATTTATTTTTGAACATATATTTTTTGAAATGTAATTATTTAAACTATTGTTTTGTATACCTTATTCAGATATTGTTATTCCCAATGTAGATACTTTAACCAAAGCTACATATTTTTTTTTTAATTATTTTTGTCTTTGTTTTTGTACTGTAAAATTTTTTGACAGAGTAATTCGCTTCGAGAGAGTTTTGTGCATTTTTCGCTGTAATAACATATTTTATTTGGAAGTAGGTTTTTATTATATTCGCTAAATACTAATTCCAGAGGTAAGACATTAACTTTTTTAATTTTCTCTGCAGATAAAAAATACAGGTACGTTGTATACAGGTAAAGAATTTTTTTGGCTGCTCTTTGAGAACGTGAATCGAACCTTTTTCGACTTTGACATTTAATAACTTTTTCCGGTTCACCCTGTATATTTTAAACTTTTACCGAAGGTTCGCCCCCTATCCCCTATATACCCAAAAAGTTGAAATATTTCGTCTCTAACCGTTTTGGAAAAAAAATGGCGAATGTCCATATAGTCGACGACGATAACATCCGAACGAATTTCCAACCACTGGGGCAGTAACATATTATTATCGCTGATGGGCCTCCGATATTAATGCCTAAATTTTTTTTTAAATTTACCTATTAGAGTTGAATAATAGAGAGTATTGCACATCAAACAGAAATGAGTATATTTCTCCCATAATCGCATTGTCCCTTATAGTTTTCATTGGTGTCGTACCTTTCGCTTCGATGAATAGTTCCCAGGCATAGACAATTTACCTTTAGATAAGCAAACAATATTCACGAAAATGGCAGATTTATGGCCTTGCGAATGTAAGCAAAGCTAGACACTATTAGACATGCGCACTGCAACATTATCGTTTGACGAATGGGAAAATAGGCAGGTCCGGGCTTTAAAATTTAAATTATTGCCAAAAAATTGGACTTTCTTCTCAATTTTTAATCAAGTTGGGAAAAAAGGTAGTAGTGATTTCTGGCATTTTTAATAGTAGCAAACCTATCAGATTTTAAGGATAGAAAATTGTTTTTAAGGTTTTGTTTTTAAAATTTGTTTAAAAATGATTCGTCTTCGTGCTTTTAGTTCGAAGAGGAAGAAAACAAGAACAAATGAATAAAACTAGTCTTATAAAATCTAATATAAAAACAAACAAAACCAACAAAATAACCAATCTACGCTGTTATCGCGTACCTAACCTCAAGTCAAATATTAGTTGGTATATAACTTGTATTGATTTTTACAATTTGGCAAAAACTTGGGTACGTGTAAAAATTTTCAAGAAAAATTTCTTGTTCAAGAATTTGAAAAGTGTTGAGAACTTGACCCATGGAATACTGGCTTTATTAAAAGCTTAATGTCGGGGTGTACAGATCTTAACCAAAAAATTAACCAACCAGCAACTTTGACAGAATTAATTTTCTCACAATCAGACACAATTCATTAAACTACACAAAAACTAGAAATCCGTAAATATTAAACACCCACAATCCACAATAGCTAAGAAAACTACAAAGAATCCACAGAGAAACCTTAAAACACAACAAAAAAAATGGCTGCCGAGCCGGTTCTGGAGTGTATTTTGAGCATGTCGCTAAAGTAGGACAGGCCGATAACACTAGGTTTGTGCGCATGCCCGACGGTGCCCAGAGGGAAGGCAGCTGACCGGCGAGTCATGCGCTCGGACGTATTTTTTCACCCATAAAACGTAACTTTTGTTTGCGCAGGAGATAAGATGTACGTATCTAAAGGTAAATTGTCTATGTTCTCAGGGCTCTGTACCGCAGTAAGCAATGTTACCGAAATAACGCGCAAATCCCACATACATTATTTACTTACTACGCTGTATCATAGTAAATATTGTTGGCCAAGTAACGGCGTACTGCTTATCCGTTGGTTACTGCAACATAACATATAAAATTGCTATAAGTTAAATCAAAAGAATTTCCGTTGCACGTCATACCTTCGAGTATCAGCAGTGTTGCCAGTTTGTAATCAAAATACCCCAGTAAGGAAATGCTTCGGCATTTTTCAATAAAGGTAAACAACGTAATCAACATAAATGTGTATGAATCCCTTTGTTGTTCTTAAAAGATCAGTTTTTAATCCTATTTATAAAAGAATTTGCAGTTTTAGTTAAAAACGACTTAAATAATCTCACGAAAACACGAAATGAAAACAATAAACGTCAATCAAAATTCGCCGAGAAATAAAATGGCATTACCGATGCGTTGACACTTCTGTTGCCAACTGTTAGCCCAAAAAATTCAAATGATATTAATTTTTAAAGGGTTAAATTTAAAAAACATCTCCTTTAAGCGGCTTAGTATCAAAGAAGAATACATAAAGTTTCTTTTACATTCAATATCGCATGAAATTTATATATTTTTTGCCCAAATTTAATTTTCTTATGTTTCCTGACCGATTTTCAATTATCAGCTGATTGATGACGTGCAACGGAAATTATTTTAATTTAAGTATAGGTAGAAATATATCTGCCGTATGCACATTGCAAAATTATGTGATATATCGTTTCCTATATTTTCGCGAGTAAGGAGTTTGATTATCATACTATTTTCCATGATAGAGGGTTGGGATGGGTATTAGATTTTTTTTCAGTAAACCTAGATGTGAAAGTACGGATGCCAGTGAAAGCGGTTTTTTAGTAGGTACTTTCCTTCCTTTATGTGGCCAGTTACAACTTTCTGAATACCTACTGCAGTAGTATGTAATTGCAGAAACAAGCACTTATCACCTTTTGAATCACCTTTTGATTGCGTTTTTGTGACGCATATGAGAGAAAAAAAATTGAGGAAAATGTCCGACGAGAGTGGTAACTGTGCTGTACGTATTCATGTCATGGTCTGTGACCTATAGAATATTTCAAATACTAAGCTTTTGCATTCTAAAAATTTGGCTCGGAGGGTTTACGAAAGTGTTTTATCAAACTAAAATATTGTTTAATTTGTAAAATTTTCCAATAAGTAGATGTATACAGTGAGCTCAAAAAGGTTGGAATAAATTCGTTTAAAATTCAGGTGAATATTTTGTGGAAAAACGCTTGGACACGTCGATTATTATTTTTAATTGCGAATTTTTTGACATAAGAATTGTGTATACAGGTTGTCTCAAGAAGAACATATACCGTCAACATTGATTTTTTAAAATAGAACACCCTATATTATATATTATTTTTAAATTCTACGATACATTCTGATCACTTTTTCTATAACATACCATATCTCCAAAATCAACTGTTTTCGATATATTGACATTTTTTCTTGTACGAAAACTACAATTAAAAATGAACTCTTTACATCTATTTAGTCTATAATATTTACATAGACTATATTAAGTTTTTTAATAAATGTTGAAATTGACCGCCACTAACTTCCTGGCAATATGCAAGTCGATCTTTGAATTCTTTCAAAACGTTATGGATTACCTGGGGCTCCATTAATCTAACCTCATGCCTTATTCGAGCTTTAAGTTCATCAATATTGTTAGGTCTGTTAAAGTATACTTTAGATTTTAAAGAAATAGCCCCACAGAAAAAAAAATCTAGCGGGGTCAAATCTGGTGACCTTGCCGGCCATTCTATTCGCCTCCGTCGACCAATCCACTTACCAGGAAAGACTGTATCCAAGTACTCACGCACCGGGCGTGTGTAATGGTCTTGAATTACTTGAAGTTAGATAGATCTACATCTACACAATTTGAATAATTTTTGACAAGAAATAAATGTCGGTGTCAAAATAAATTAATTCAGGTAGGTAGCAGGTTAAAATAATAATAAAGAAATGCGCAATTAAAACGAAAAATCCACGGATCTCAGATTTTTTCAGAAAAATATTAAAATGCCAATATATTGAAAACCATTGATTTTGGAGATATGGTATGTTATACAAAAAGTGTTTAGAATGTATCGTAGAATTTAAAAATAATATAATATACAGGGTATTCTATTGAAAAAAATTAATGTTGACGGTATATGTTCTTCTTGAGACAACCTGTATACACAATTCTTATGTCAAAAATTCGCAATTAAAAATAACAATCGACGTGTCCAAGCATTTTTCCAGAAAATAATCACCTGAATTTTAAACTAACTTATTCCAGCCTTTTTGAGCTCACTGTATAATACTCGTATCTGAAAATTGTAAGGTTGCAAATTTGCAAATAATAAAAGTCATAAGCCTACAAAATATAATAAAAAATAATATTGTATAATATATAAAAACCTAATAATACTGATTTGTGCGCTTTGGTTGCACATAACACGAAGAGTATTTAGTGCCAAAAGTTAACCACTAATGTGATTTGGCGTTTGGTTTGTTTGCATTTACCTTCTTGGTAAAAAATATTGGACAATAGGGTATGCTGCAGTACGCCGTTACTTGGCCTACATTATTTACTACGATACAGATAGTGTAAACATCTGCAGCGTATTTCGGTAACATTGTTTACTGCGGTACAGCGGCCCTATCTGTACCGTGGTAAAGAATGGATTTGCGCGCGCCTTACCGTATATCATATCACATCCACTACTATTATTTGTCCTCGATTAATGATAACAGTTTCGCCATAGTCAGTTTAATATTGTCGAGGCAATCTTTTCAAATTCAAAGATTCACGTACAAAACTTTATTATGTTCCGTGTTGACTTTTTCTTGGCTAGTTTATTATTTTCTTTGCATAAACTCCTAACATTGGCTTCTTTTACTCCTGTGTCAGTTTTTGAGATAAAGGTTTATCATTTTTATTTCCTATTACTAAATCCTTATTCAAATCAAATCAGAGACCATGTAGTTTTCGTATTTTTGTAAAAAGAAACAATTCCAATTCCTAAATATAAAATCGGCTTTCCATGTAGATAATTCGTGTAAATTTGTATTTTAATAATCCTTGGTGAAATGTTTTTGCAATCTAATATCTGGGTACGGGCTTATATATAATAAAACTTATAGACTGCGAACCTCGAAGAGGATTTAGCCACATTTCCGACTGAAGATTAGAAACTGTATTACAGTTCCAGTCAAACAATTAAAAGGAAATTAATATATTGTTTGTTGGCTTCATTGTGCTGTAAAGAAAGTTTCAAAAATAATATTTTTAATATACCTTCTATTTGCTGCGCACTACTAGTGTTAATGTAAACAGAAGCACATGCAAGTTTAATGTATGTAAGAATCACATTTGCATTGGATCACGAACACAGAATTCATTAATTGCATGAATTTAATAGAGTATAATAATATGTAGTCATTAAAGGTTTTAATAACGATAATACATAATACAAATATTGAGCTGCCAGCACAACTCAAATGTTTAAATGATTATAAAATAAATAATGTTACTTCTTTAAATTTTAAACAAATAGATTTTCTATGTTTTCTAGTTACATTTCATATTATCTTATTTAAAACAGCTGGAATAGTAAATAATCTGCAAATATCCTAGTTTTAGTATGACTGGTATATATTATTCGTAGCGAAGTGCTTTTTCTGCTTATTGCTACTGTATTAACGATGTGCAACCATGCTGCATTATTAATACGATATTAATCACTCGTTCAATAATATCCTAGGTAATATCGTTACGTATATATAATACTAAACCTACTTCTCCGGGATTTAGCATCATTATTTTTTTGTTTGGTTTAAGGTGGTTTCGTTATCTTACACAGTCGTATATGTTTTTTTTAATATATACAATGTATTCATTTATTTAATAGATTGGCGAATTACTTAAAATGTCAAGGTTTAAAACTTGAGACATTTTGACTGTCAAAACATTTTGCAATATTGCCTAGGCTCGAGCAATCGAGTCCCATCTTATTTATGTATGAGATTCAAAATAATTATTACAAATTTCAATTGCGTTTGCTTTTTTCACTTTGTCTCATACAGCATACAGGCTCTGTATACGCAATGGGGCCGCCTGCCACCGTCTACTCTCAGCCTGTGGTGCCTAAGATCCGGTGATGCGTCCGTCATTCAGGTTCTAGTTTCACGGGTACTTAAAAAATAAACACTACATTATACACATGCATTACACTTCACAACACATCACTACGGAGGGTCAGTAGGGACATACAAACAGACAGTAGATATCGGTGTTGGGAATTTCTGTATCACAGCTTTTAAAGCATAACCTAACATAGTAATGGCATTATTATTGCTAGTTACCTAATAAATAATTAGGTATTTTAGTGATTACATCAGTAATATTTATTGTGTAGGGTCTGGCTATGATAGGAATTGCCAAGTTACCACTATGATATTCAGAGTTGTTACATCATAATTAGAATCGCAATTATGATAAATGATTTGTATAATTGAATAAAACTTTTTTTTGAATTGTTTGAATTCAAGAGACAGCGACAAATAATTTAGAAAACAACGACTTACATTTTTTATATTAAATCTACTGACAACAACTTTTAGCTGTAACCCCGTCGCCACACAATTCTGCGAATCTTTGGTATCAAATAATCGTGTACGTTTTGGAGACCATTCGCATATTACACTTTTGGAATCGAATATTTGCATTTATTAATTGGGTGCTTTGATGTACGTGTGTTAGTTTACCAACTCAATACGGCAATGATTCGTGTTCGGCTCAATCTTCAAATATTCGTTAACGAACACGAATTATTTATCCACATAATATGCGGTTAAATGCCCTTATATCCAATATTTGTAAACGAATAACGTAACGTAAATAGGTGTGGCGCCGGGGTAAGAGGTTATTTACAGAAAACAATTTATCTTACTTTCCAATAGTAATATACCAGTCAAATGCAAAAACTCATAATCCTCCATTATACTACGACGTAAGAATCCTGCTTAGCATAGCTAGTATGGATACAACAATTAAGATTTGTGACCTAGCAACTTTGATTATCGCAGTTACGATTTGACTGTGGTTATCAGATTAGTCACATAATTCTGAATACTGCAGTTCTTACTTAAGTTACTGTGATAATCCACAGCGTCTGGTAGTTAGAACGAACTCTAATACCTTAAATTTGTATGTCGCATCTGTCTTTCGTATTTCACACATATTACAGACATCAGGTATACTTGGCCTTGTTATAGAAACTTGACAGAATTTTCATTGATCGTTTCGTCATTTGTATGATCATGTTCTACATTATAGAATAAGGTTTTGTAAGAACATTTTAATATTTGCAGCAGCAACAAGCTATTTAGTTCATCCACTGATAATTGGAAAGTGGATACTTATCTGATTAATATATGAGTCAACTTCAACTTTTTAAATCATGTATTCAGTGTGAGTTTGTAACTTGTAATAAATTCAGTTAATCCAGTAAGTACAGCTTTTTTCAAAAAAAATGCCTGGGCAAGGGTATTAACAGTTTAAGGTGTGGTATTTTTTATAAAAAAAATATTGATACAGTGTGTCCCAAATTAGAGACATGACGATATCAATAATTTTAAAAAAATTTAAAGTGCATATTAAGTTATATTAAGTACCAAATTTCAAATTTGTATTCCTTTTCACATGAGAAGTTAAAAACACGAATAAGACATCAGTGTAGTACAATTTTACGAAGTAATATTTATTTTTCAAGTTTGTCAAGTTTGTTGGTATTAAAATATAGGGGTGTTCCATTCAGGTGACTCATTGCCAGCACAAATCTGAGCTTATTTCTGCATTGTCAGCTTGACGTTCTTAAAATTAATAAAAGGCATAATGTCTCCTACCTTAAATGTAAAAAATATACATACTCACACGGAAATGTCTATCTCAACAATATTTAAAAGTAGCGTCTTTAAAATATTCTTACAAATTAATTTTTGTAAACTCATCATCTAGAAACAGAATGACTTTAGCGAGTGTTATCATCATCATAACTCTTTCTGGATTTTGAGAATACTGGCATCTAGTACGAATGAGCTTTTAAAATTTAATTTTTAGCAGTTGTTAAGCTAATCGATATATAGCCTCATTTTAGATTATACTACGCTGCTAAAAATTGCTGCCCAAATGAGTTCGCAAGTTTCTATAAAGGGAACAGGATAAGTTTAACCTCACAACATTTTACTTAGTTTTAAGCAACCGGTAATTTTATTACAGAATGCAGTACTCAGTGATAAAATTACCTATTTTTGGAAATCTACTTTTTCTAACTGTTTAAAAGAATTAATGTTTTGTTTCTAGGTAATTCATAAATGGTATTCAGGTTAGACCAGTTACTAAAAGTAAATTTCCAATTTGGACATATCAAAGTTAACCTCGAGTAGTTAATTGTTTTTTTAGATCAAATTTAATTATTCTATAAAAACAGTTTATTGAAATTATTGAAGATAGCGACTCTTTTGGTCTAAGGCGGAGGGGCTGCCCACATTGGGGCCAGAAATACCAAAAGCTGACGAAAATTTAAAATACCAACATTTCTTAATTAGTTCAATAATACTCATTTAACAAAGTATGAATACTATCTAGCCTTTGAATTTTTTTAATTCTCTCACCCTTATACACCCTGTCCATTTTATTTAAGATAGATGATAGAAACCCAAGAAAATTGCTTGTCTGCTAGCTGCACAGAGAAATAATAGGTAAAGTTAGAAGCGTTTTAAGTTTTTTTTGGAGGAATTTTGGCATAAATGAGCTCCTTTCTAAAGACTCTTCACCTTGGAGGTATCAATGGCAATTATTATTAATGAAATTACATAAATGTTTTTTTTTATTAATTTAACCAATTTTTTAAGTGTCACTGTTCTTCAAAGGCAGACAACCAAGCTCCATTAACGAAACTTCAACTTGCCTTGGTTTTAAAAACGATATTGTTCCTTTTTGTCAATAAATATACTGCTCTTTAATGACCAAATGCAAAATGCCGACACTGACAAGGATAGAGATAAATCTTATGCCTTTAATGTGACCTGCAAATAAAATAATTGTTTTTCTGTAATATTTGTCAAGATAAAATGGATATACCATAGGCATTGACATCACTAGACGCGAAAAGGTTTAATCAGGTCGAGATCGGGTAGTGGGACGATAAACCAAGATCAGTAGTTTACATAGTTATTGTCTATTTCTTGGATTTTCGTCCGATCTATGAAAGAAATGTGTAATGCTCATAAGCAGTAGGACGTGACGTTGTACCAAACCTCTGCAGCGACAACTTCTCAAGTGGCATCAAATTTAACATCATTTTTAGCCAGTATTAAGGCTCATAAATCATCCTTGTAGCAATTTGTTTCTATAGATAATATCTGTCAAAAACGGAAACACAAGAAAACTTTTGCTAACTGATCTTGGTTTATCGTTTCATCGACCGCGACCTGTTAAACCCTTTCGTGTCCGGTGACGCCAAGTTCTAGGAGTGGAAAGAATGGAGAAATACAAAGGGTAAACAGTAGAGTTTGTTAAACGCGTAGGTACTACTTTCTGGATTCAGACATAATCTCATTTCAAATTTTCGCCAGGTTATGTATGATCATGTTTGAAAGAATGAAATCTATAGCACAGTATTCATCATCACACTGTACAAACACAAGAGTTGCCTTATCGAAAGCTGCACGCGAGGCAACCGCATACGATGAATAACTTGAAAATGTTGTAAACGTCAGTCAATAAATGAATAAATGAAAATTAATACCAGTTCTGCTCTAAGTTCCATTCTTTCACAAATAAGATTCGACTGTCTCCGCTTGGTCTATCTGAAAAATTGATCGAAATTGCATATAGTTTGATATGTCTATGGTCGTAGCATATCTACATGTCACACACAAAAGACTAAACACAATGAACAAGCGAAAACTTGTTATTACAACACATTTAAGTTAATCTGTTTATTATAAAGTTATTCCTTTTCCTTATTTTCAATACATTTGTAAGCATTTTTGAATAAGCTTTTAACATATTACAAAGTCTTCAATATGCACAATTTCAGAGCCATTTAAAAAGATGTAGGGCGATCCAGGAGGACAAATTAACAATTTTTTTTTATAGGCAGACCGTTTCGACGATTACCCTGTCTACGACCCATAATGTTAACGCATAGCGTGGTTGTGATGATTTTAGTTGTGAATGATTTATAGGTTTTTCTATATCCTTAATCAGAATCCAATCCAACAATCCATAAAGAATCCTCTCTACGATTAACTATTTAAAATGGTGGCTGGTAGTATCTAATTTAACATGCTTTTTTTTGCGAGACGAAACACATTTATATTTTTGTAGATAAAATAAAAAGGAGTTTTGTCTAGGAGTTTGCAAGTGGGTAATATTATGTCAAAAGCAGTTTCTTTATTCTATAAAAATTATCAAACGAATAACGAAGCTATTTTATAGACCAATAAATAATTTTAGTACTTTTGAATCCGGTCAATTTCCGCAGTAAATATATGAATTAAAACTTAAACTGTCTCGGCATAAATTAACGTTATATTTTCGTTACTTATTATAGTAATTGTAGAGACACCTAAATTAATTAAAATTGTAGATGCTAAGTACATCAGTAGTGATAATAACAATCAATAAAGTAATAAAAACAAAACAAAGTTTATAGCAGAGCTTATAATATTTTTTTTTATTTTCAGATATCAATCCGGTATCGATATTTGTCCTTATAGTAGGGGAGTCCAACAGGGGATTTTGGGATTTACTCAAGCGCGGCAGATTAACATATGGGGGATACCTTGCACACTGTTGAGTACCTCTACCATGTCTAAGCCCTCTATATAGTGCCGCGCGTGTACGGCAGCTGATCAGAATAGTAAAAAAAAAATCGATAGCTGGATTTACTCGAGCGCATCAGATGAAGGTGTGGTGGGTTAATTACATGCTAAAGAGTCTGCATTTCAATAATCTGACGATTTGAGCGTGACGTAAGGGAGTGGGAGGGTCACAAACTTGCAAAAAAAAAAAACGTCACATGGACATTCTCGAGCGCGGTCAATTTTTTTTTATTTTGAAGGAAATAATTTAAGGATAACTGGAAAAATATAATCTGCCGATTACCACAAGCCGAAGTTACAAAAATCGTCAATAAAGTTTATTAGCGCGTGCAGCTGCAGTGAAGCACTCCGCGCCTCAATGTCTCTTTCTTTATCACTCACTCTCTCGCACCATCCCCACACTACTTTCCGTCAGCCATCACGCCATCACAGGCTGATCACAGCATTCGTGGGATTATATGTACAGGGTTATTATTTTACATTTTAGTTTGTCCCACTTTTAATAGCCTGTAACTTTTTGTTTTTTGAGTTAGCGCGTTCACTTAAAAAGTGGGATGTAGACCTTTTGGCCAAGTATTTATGGGTTTTGTCAAAAATGACAGTAGGACAGTAGGTGTCACATGTCACACCAAACATTTAATTTTTTTAAATGAGACACTGTATATTAGAAGCGCATTAGATGGTTCCTTTTCTTCAGATTTCAAAAATATAACACACTTATGCATTCTTAAATTCTCTTAATTCCATCAAAAATATGTAAAAATAATATTATTAAAAAGCATCAAGATAGTAAGTTACGAAACCGTTTTGTTGCTATGGAGTTTGTCTTTATTTATATGGCAGTCTGTCACTCTTATTGTTATTACTCGTTCCGAATTTTGTACCGAGATATTTTTGTAAGTAAATTAAATTTTTAAGATTTAAGAAAAAAAAATCATTAAATTTTTTTTTTTTGAACGGTCAGATTAACAAAACCCCTCAAAATAATCGTCAGATTATATAGATTATATAACCGTCTGTATGAAAATCTGACGCGCTCAAGTATGTCAAAATGGCGGTTTTTTTTTGCATTTTCGAAAAGTCGCCATGAGCTTGCGTCACATCCGAATCGTCAGTCTATTAAATGGGAGCTTTCTTAGGGATCCCTTAACACCACTCTGAATATCTGACACGCTCGAGTAAATTTTTTTTCCCCCATTTTTAACCCTTCCGTACCGCCGCCCCCACCATCAAAACCGGCAGATTAATGTACCTCCGTCATGAGAGTCACGTGGGGCATATACACTATTAATATCTGACGCGCTCGAGTATATCCATGTGACTGTTTTTTTCAAATTTTTGAAAGCCTGTAGTAACTCCCCCCACTGGTGTAAGGGTACACATGATATGACATTTTTTCCTTTCTACCATCCAATCTTCAAGATCCAATAGGTCCCCGCGACGCTCGAGTAAATCCCCATTTAGCATCGTGGGCTCCCCTACTATTATTAATTAATGATGTTTTATTAATACAGGGTTGCCCAGAAGTCCGGAATAAAATTAATATAGCCTTACCCTGTAACTTTTGGGGAAAATGCTCGGACACGTCAATTTAGTTTTATAATATGCTCACATTTTGACGCTATTCGTTTGTTTTTTTACAGACATTTGTAAAAGATATGACGACATCGATCTTTTTTTTTAATGGAAACATACAGCTTGTGATACATCATTTGAAAGCTAATATATCTCGTACAGTATGCTGATAAATTTTGTCGCGATTCTGTCAAGCTATTTCAAAATGGCGACTGTTAAAAGTTTTTAAAAAATCTCTATTTAAATAGGCGGAAATGATAAATCATTGATGTTTTCTTTACCTTTGAAGGTAAGAAATATTCATTGTTTCACGTTCTGACATTTTGTGACTTAACAATAGTTATGGTTTATTTGTTATTTATTTTGTCAAAAAAAATTAAAATGTAACGAAGCAAAACAAAACACAACAAAAAGGTGGTTTAACGTGGCAAATGCTGGAAATGTCCTCCACCCTCTACTTGGCATGCTCCTAGACGATGGTAAAATTCGAATGGCTTCAGCCAGTATGTTATCTGTCCCCAATCTAATTTTGTATTTCAAATCTTCAATATTATTTGGCTTATTTTGGTAAACTTTTTCTTTTAAATATCCCCAAAGAAAATAGTCGTTAAGTCTGGGGACCTCGGTGGGCAGTCATCAATTGTACCACGAAACATGCGAATTATCCTGCAGAGATATCCAATTTTTCATCGTCGCCTAAAACACGTGGGCGTCCATTCCTAGGCAAGTCCTTTACTGTGCCATGTTCATCAAATTTGTGGAATATTTTACTAACAGCCCAAGTAGCAATTATAGACACAAATTGGACACAAATCCTTTGCTGAGAAACGTTTCGAAACATTTTCGATTAAAATTATTTAGATTGTGTGGAGACACATGTGTTTCGAAACTTTTGCGACACATTTTCGAATTTAGTTACTGGAAACGATTAAGAACTGTTAGTTTCGAAATACTTTCCAAACTACAGTGTCGATACATTTAGGAAACGCACAAAAGAAAATTTTTCGAAACATTTTTATATAATATTATAAAATTGTGTTTAGACACATGTGCTCCCAAATTGTAGCGACATATTTTCGAATAAGGTGATTCAAAACAAATTGGTATTCTTCTGCTTTGAAATATTTACCAAACAGAGATATCCATTTAATTACGAAACTTGCGCAGAAAATAATTTTCGAAAATGCCAGAAACCTTTACACTACCGCACCCGGACAATTATTATAACCTCGATTATAACGATTATAACCTATAAATTGTACATTTTTGTTTTGTTAATATGGGAAGAAAACAACAGTTTAAACATTCTTCGAGGTTTTACAAAAGTTTTATTAAACGTTCAACAAAGTACAAACCAATTTTGTAGGTTATATGTCACAGAAAGTGTAAAGTGGTAGTGTATACCGTGACGGTATACAGAAGTTTAATGCTTCTAAGCTTAACCTTCCTCTTGACGGGACTGTGCATTTTTTACTTTAGCGACGTTTGTTTCGCATGGTTTCGGTACAATATCGAAACATTCTTCATGTTTCGACACATTTTCTATGAATTATAGCTACATGATTATCGAAACATTATAGAAACCAAATACTAGAAATTGTGTGTCGACTCCATTTTAGACCAGAATAATTCTCGCTTTCTGGCGGCCATTTTGACAAATTCATTTTATATTATTAAAATGGACTTTAATTAACTTCCTGCGTCATTTGAAATGTAAAAAAGTTCCATTTTGCTAGCTTAATCAATTGAAAGAAGAATTTAGTAAAATTTTAAAAATATTTAAGATTTTATTTTTTGACAAAGTATTTATTTCGTGTGTAAATGTCAATATACCGGGAGCGTCTTAAGAATATAAAGCTAAATTACTAAATTGCACGATAAAATTTATTTCGTCAACGATTTTTGGATCTTCTCTGCAATAAACCATACGAAAAAAATGTATTACTTATAGAAAATACTCTGGTGACAAATTCATTATGGCGAAATTATGCTGTCATCATATTGTTTACTTTCTTTTATTTTACAACCTGCAGAGAGATAGATATATTATATCTAATTATTTGTTTCAATAATGTTTCCATTTTGACAATTTACAATTCCAACACTCAGCGCCCTCTTTGTAAAATGAACTCTCACTCGACACATTTATGGAAACATGTTCCAAACATTTCTGAAAAATTTTCGAAACATTTTCGATAAAAGTTTCGATTTTGCGTCGAAACAGCGAAAGTCACAGCCCGTACCAACCACTTGGAAACACGTGCTAATGCGCCATTTAAAATGTATACGTTTCGAAAATATTTCCATACATGTTGCCAACAATTTCCAATTTGTGTCGGAAACAGAAACAATAGTTTAGACACATTTACCGTAATGTGTCTAAAAATGCTACTTGGGAGTGCCCTGTGAAATTAGATTATCCGGATATTTAGAATTAAATAAAGTGCACACTTCACGTGCACACTTCACTTTTACTTCCTATTTTATCTCCACATCCTAATCCTAACAATATCAAGACTTCTTTCCGACAAAACCATTTTTGTTTAGAAAATTGTAAAATACTACTTCGGAAATACCTAAATTAATTTTACAAGTTCACAATGTCACAAAATGTCAGAACGTGAAACAATGAAGATTTCTTACCTTAAAAGGTAGAGAAAACATTAATGATTTATCATTTCCGCTTATTTAAATAGAGAATTTTTAAAAACTCTAAACAGTCGCCATTTTGAAATGGCTTGACAGAATCGCGCCAAAATTTATGAGCATACTGTACGCGATAAGTATTAGTTTTCAAATGATGTATCACAAGCTATACGTTTCCATTAAAAAAAAGATCGACGTCGTCATATCTTTGACAAATGCCTATAAAAAAACTAACGAATAACGTCAAAATGTGAGCATATATAAAACTAAATTGACGTGTCCGAGCATTTTCCCCAAAAGTTACAGGTTAAAGGACGACGCGCATTGAATCGACTCGGACCGGTCGACTCGGAAAAGAGCAGTCGGAATATCGAACATCATGGGGTCGAGTCGACCGATCCGAGTCGACCGGTCCGACGCAGTGCGCGGGGTCTAATTTAATTACATGAATATCAAAAATTTCCGACTGCTCTTTTCCGAGTCGACCGGTCAGAGTCGATTCAATGCATGTACTCCTTAAGGCTATATTAATTTTATTCCGGACTTCTGGGCAACCCTGTATTATGCACATGTTTTAAAAAACTTTTTTAAATATATCTATTATTACCTTTTCGTGTAACTCCTAGAGTCAATTCTTTTTAATTGTTAATGCATAAAATGCAATTACTTATCATCAAATTAAGCATTTCTCGAGTGTACTCAATAATTGCAGTAGCCAAGGATTTCGTTTTGCAAGCAAATCTTATCCAATCTAACCAGAATATTTATGTTTATTTTAATTAATTTTGATCTTCCTAGTTGCTGCGACACTTTTGGGCAAAATTTAAAGTGGGTTCTAGGCAAAGCAACGACTCTTGTCACATTTAGCGTATCGAATACTGATCGAACCAATCTAGGGACGTCATTGATAGACTTGACTCTTAGACTTATAGATTTATTTCTTGCCTCAATCCTTTTTTTTTAAGAGCTTAAGAAAAATTTTAAACCTTTCAGCGATTACGTAAAAAAAATTTTATACTTTGCTTCCTTAAAAGGGTTCTCTCTGACGTCAAGGGCGTAGATTTTTTTTTCTGGATGGGAGGGAAACCAAAAAAAAAAATTATTAACGTCACAATAATCTTTTTAAAAAAATTAATTTTTTAGTTAGGTATTCGTAATATTTTGTGACTTTTATTTTTTAATATTATGCTCCTGGAAAAGGGGGGTATATACCCCCCTCCCCCCCATATCTACGCCCTTGTCTTACGTCCGTGCACGCTAGTGTATGCTAAAAGGTTCGTCCGGTCAGAAATGAAACATGTTTTGAAGGTAGCTTGGCCTAATCGTGTTACTATATTATAGAACAGTTGTAGGTATTCAGTATTTATTAGTGTTTCATGAGAAAACAGTTAGGAGAACCAAACATAAATGTTCAAAAAGACGATGGCAGATGTAGTACGTGCTTCATCATAAAAACATGATCCGGTAATTTTGGAAAAACTATTTTGTATTGATTTTAACGTGGTATCTTTGCCCTGTGTAGGCGCAGATGGGCTACCGACCCCGGCAAGCTATTTAAGAGCTCCCCATCGAGTCGATTAAATTTTTTTTTGAATAAACTGAAACTGGAGCATTTAGGTTTTTAATTTTTCTTTCTTCTTTTTCTAGTATGGTAACTTTTCAGTTGAATGAAACGCGAGCAAGTATTTTCACGATAAAAACGCAGTTTTAACGGCACGCTTTACGGCTCTTAAGGATAGCTTGGAGGGGAGAGATATTTTGACAGTATTCTTACTTTTTCTTAATAATATATAGAAATAAAAGCAAATTGTATGTTCGTAAAATACTTTATATTGGTTCTTCTAGCTGTTATTAAATTCTTTGGAAGCTTATCAAACAGCCCGGATAATACTTAATCATTATTACATCTTGCAGGTGTGTTCATTATCGTGGTAGGCAGTATTTTAAAATACCAATGTCAGTTTGCTAATGATTTACTGATATCATTTACTGATATCTAAAAGAAAAATCTCAAGGTTGAATGATTTTACGTATAATACACGTTGTGTCAGTTAAAGTGTAATAATTGGTTTTTTAAAATACCATGCTCTAGACATCACATCCAAGCATGCTAAAGCATGATAATACAAGTGCGTTTACAGTTTGCAGTGTTTAGGCAGCTGTCAAGAAAAAGTAATATTTTAAAAACGGTGATTTCAGAATATAAAATTCCAAAAAAAGGGGTAACCTCATAAATTATTTCATAGCTAAGGATACACCATCTTTATTTTGTCAATTATCAAGAAATATTTTCGTAGTCTTTTCCCATTAAATTTGCATCATATATTATATTAATATTATTATTTCTTGTATATTTCTTAAAAGCAAACACTATTAACGCATTCGCCATTTCGTTTTTTGACCAGTATTTCGTTACTACAGTTTTATGCTTTTATTAATTTATCAATTCATTTTTTTAAACTTAAAGCTGTAGGTAACTGCTCTCCAAAAGCCGTTTTCACATCTGCCAGCACGGCAACTACAAAAACATTGACACCAATTTTATTACCGGTGGACGCGAAATTTCATGTGAATATAATAATTAATGTTATGCTTTCACCCTTACTGACTTATCGATATCGTGTCGTGTCGATGCAGGCGCACACTTGCTGTCAGGGAGCATCCATCCCACTCGTGTCGTCACCGATTTTTCATAATTTGTGTGGTGTTTGGTTAAGATTAATTAATTGAAATAGCTAATTAGTTTAATCGAACTTGTGTAGGCAACACAATCATAAAAATTAATTTGAAATTTTAGTCCACTTGAGCCGGCAGCAGACCGGCATTTCGGCCATAGTAAAGAGCTTCTGCTATTGTCGCGTCGTGTCGGTAGATGTGAAAACGCCCAAACACAGGTATTTGACTGTTTTCTTGGAGAAAACGAGGAATAAACGAAATATTGATAATAAAATGAAATGGCGAATGCGCCTCAAGTGTTTGACGTTAACGCTTTATTTTTCTGAATGGCGTTAAGAGGTCCATTTGTTATTTTAACTTGCCAGTCTATTCCAGCTCTCGTTATTTCGACTTATGTTGCAAAATACAGTTACACTGTTTAGTAAAAATTTAACGCATGAGATAGACATTGGCGATTTTATGCTAGTATTTCATCCAATCAAAATGATGAATGGCTAAAACTACGTTATACAGGGCATTAGGAAAATTACTTATTATAATTAAATCGGTAACTCCTTGGTGGTTCATTAGGTATACGCGAGTCAAATACTATGCTTTAACATTTAAATCAAGATACCTAGGTAAATTGACATTTCTCGCTTCCATAGTAACGGTAATGTAACGCGACGTGAATAACATTAGATATTTCGTCGTTACTTATTTTTAGTAATAAATGAGATTAATTTTATGTTATATTGTAAAGTTTTATGTTATAACAATATTGGAACACTACCGGTGGGTTGGACTATAACTGTCTGATATATCTTCATATTAATTATACTGGAATATATACATATTGGATCAAAAAGAATAAATATTAATCGCTCAAAACATTTTATTCAACAAAAATATAGTTTACAAGTAGGCGTATATGAAATAAAATATTTCAACGAAAGCTTCCTAATATTTTCTTTTTGTACATCTGTTTACTAACTTAAAAAAAATGAGAAACGTCGGTTTTGGCAAAACTGATGTAATTAGATAAACTTTGCATCAAACATTACATACTGATCAATAACAATTTCAGTTTTAGAAGCAAAATAAATAATTGGAGACAAAAATTTTACACAAAATTGCATTAAGATTACAAATAAAGTAAAGGCAAATGGTTTTACATCGATGTATAAAAGTTAATCTACGAGGGTTGATCACAATTTTCAAGAACCTGGCAAAAAATAAAAATTGTAGTAGACTGTCAAAATTTCGTACAGAGGCTAAAAATGCCTAAATAAACAACTTTCTCGAATAAAGTTTTTCGATATTTTGATAAATAAATGCATTTTTGAACCTATTTTATTAAAAATGTCAAATTTGACAGGTAACGCAAGTCGTGCAGCTGCTTCAGTATACGTCATTTTTGGTTTTTAGGTAAGCAAAAACTAACTAATAATAATAAAAAAAAATCCCATTTGATGCGGACTTTTTTGCGGACATTGTATAAGTTACTAAACAATAAATTAAACATTCAAATCAAAGGTTCAAAGTGACGTTCTTCCTCTTCAATGCATAAATTAATTCGTCTTAAAAAATTTCGACGAACTCCATGGAATATTCCTTCCTTTGTTATGCTATGTTTAAGGTTGAATTCTCAACGCCATTCAATCTATTGCCAACCTATAACCTATTTCGCGTTGATTTTTTGAGTTTATTATTTTAATAAGTAACATTTAAAGAAAATCAATATCGTCGGTACATTATTTAGGTAGTATCTGATATATTACAAAAATATCAATTTATTTCATTGCTAATTTTGGGAGAATTGTATAGTGAAAGAATAATGAGTGGCAATGACATAATAATGTAAAAAAAAATCTTACCCGATATTTTTCGCCATACAATTCTCCTAAAATAAGTTATGAAATTCCTTGATATTTATTAAATATGTCACCTATAGAATATAAAGTCGATACTGATTTTCTTTAAATTTTGTATAAAAGCTAGAAAACATAAATAAATCTACGCGAAATAGGTTATAGGTTGGCAAGCATGTTGATACTCCCACCTTAAGGTTGAAAATAAATTAAAATGATTTCGCATTTATCACATGCAAGCAATGTTATTTTAGCATTTTTCTCGAAAACTGTTAGATTTATCGAAACAAAAGGAGTATACCTACCTTTTTTATGTCAAAAGGTTAGGAGAATAAAAATATTCAGTCAAAATGCGCATACAGCGTAGTGTATAAATCACAATCCGCTATGGCCATTTTGGTTATGTAAATATAGTTGGGGCTCTCGGATTACTACGAATTCATAATAGTCTCAGGTGTTTTATGAGCCTATAATTGTCTTAGGTATATTATGCATAACATAATGCTTCTGTTATCACAAGTATTATGCGTCTGGTTGTAGATAAAAAATATTTGTCTGCAATTTGTTAGGTATCATATCAAGATTAGCGGAAGAATTACTTTGTCGGATGAACCATTTTCTTTATTTTCTCACTTAACACAACGATTCTCTAACCGTTTTTAAGTGTAAACTGTGTGTTAAGTAACAAAAAAAGACAATGGAAGTCCCATTGTCTACCACCCTCAAACAGGATTAGCTGGTTTAAATATAATAAGTGATTGCCAAAACACCTTGTATAAAGAAAAATCATTTTGTTAAAATATGTAAATATTGTATCATACTATTTTCATTAACGGTATTTTTCATCAGCACATATCTGTATTATGCGTTAAAGGACTAAGCACACTTTTAAGAGCAAATGTATCTTCGTTACCTTTGAAATCGTAAAAAAATTATTGTTGAGTTGTTTTCGAAAAACTATTTTGTTAATGAAAAAATGCGAATAAACGTTATTTTTTTAATCGATATTTTTAAAATTATTAGCTTAGTTACGCAGTGCCATGGGCGATGCATGGTTCACTGTTCTAGTAGTAGTAGTAACAAGATTTATTTAGCGATGTGCTACAATTTAACAAATTTTATAAAATATTTAAACTAATTTAACAATATCATTTTTAAAGTATTAAAAAAAATAATTTTATCAGTCACTATTTTGTTTTTTAAATAAATAATTTTTCAATGATTTTTTAAAATTTTTTAAAGAGCTTTGTGATTTAATTGAAATATTCAAGTTATTATATTCACTTAATCCTTTATAGAAAACCGATTTATATGTCAAATTTTCTGATACCTTACCTAGACAAAAATCTTTATTATACCTGGTTGAATAGTTATGATTTTCAAAATTTTGAGCAAATGGGAAGGCAGTAAGCTCTGTTGTATTTTAAAAATAAAAGTACAAATCAAAAGAAATATTAAATTTTTAACATTTAACCACTGAAGTTTCTCTAACATTAAATTTATTTTCGTATATTTATCCACATTTAAAATTATACGCATAGCTTTATGTTGCAAAACTTGGAGTCTATTAAAGACTCCATCATTTGCTGTGCTTTTTTTCCAATTTTAGATACCAGATTTTCAAAATGTAATTCAAATTTTAACTTAGAATCTAAAATTACTCCCAAATATTTAAAAGAGTGCATATTTTCCAATTTTTCATCGCCAATAAAAATATTTATATCTGTATTAATCACGTTATTTCCAATAACCATAAATTTTGTTTTAGAAACATTTAACTTTAATTTATTTACCTTTAACCAGTTTAATATAGTTTTTAATTCAAAATTTAAAATTTCTATACAATCAAGAATATTTTTACCCTTTATATATAATAAGGTATCATCAGCAAACATTTGAATAAAAGTTTGTTTTAAAACATTTGGCATATCATTTATATAAAGAATAAATAATAATGAACCTAAAATGCTACCTTGTGGTACCCCAATATTATTATATTCCTTTTTAGAAAAAATATAATCAATTTTTGTTTTTTGCTGCCTATTACTTAAATAATTTTAAAACCATTTATAAACAACTCCCCTTAATCCATACTGATATAACTTTTTTATTAATTTATCCCTATCAATTTTTTCTAATGCAAGTTTAAAATCCAAAAATACTGCCAATACAACTTCATTTTTGTCAACGCTTCGCTTCCAATTTTCAATTACAGACTGGATTGCCGTTTCGGTTGAATATTCTAAAACCTCCTTGCATATTTACTAACATTTTGTTTTCTTCAATAAATTCGAGTATCTGTTCGTAAACTGTCATTTCTAGTAATTTTTCAATATCCCATAATATATTTATTGGCCTCATTTCACAGCTTTTTTTTGTATTTTTAATTTTTGGAACTGGTGTTATAATAGAACATTTTAGATCTTCAGGTATTTCTCCATATTTTAGGCAGTTATTGATTAATCTTAATATAATTTCACCTGTGCTTGTAAAAGTTTCTTTCATTACTTTTTTTGATAAACGTTCACTATAATTATTGTTTGATTTGAGTTTGTTAATTTTAAATTTTAATTCTTTTAATGAAACTTCTCGGAATTCTTCAATGATATTGGAACAAGTAGCAATTTTAGGACATAATATTTCATTTCCAACCTCGATATCATCAAATTTCTTTAATACTATTAACGTAATAATTATTCATATTTTCAGCAATACAATAAGGATTTGTTTCTTTTCTGCCGTTAAATATAATTTCCTTTATTTAACTTTTTGTAGTCGGCTTGACAGAATTCTTAAAACCAATTAGAGATTCGTTTCTATAAATTTACCAAAACACAGAAGAGAGAGAAAGAGAATAAATTTATCAAACCATTGACTCTGAAAACTGTAAAAATTAACATTATTTTCTTCATTGTCAGATACGTCACGGGTATGCGATGTTGAAATTTCGTCTTTTCTTTCATCACAAAGTCAAAGTTTTGCTTTTAGTTTCATTGAAAGGATTGCGCACTTGTGTAACTTTTTGTTGTGCAGCTACTTTATCTCACAAGCGTGACCCATTGAATTATTTGAGACCACGCGCACTAAGCAATCCGCGGGGTCTCAATGTAAAAAGAAACTTTTACATTTTTTTTATTGCATCAAAATGTTCAGTTAAGTATGTCAAAAATATGCAAAATAGCAAATCTTTAGGGCATCGGGTTTGTTTTATAGATTTAAGTTACTGCTGTTATTATCCATTCATTCAATTTTGAGAAACTGGACATAGGCTAGTTGTTTCTTCACAAAATATGTTTCATTTCGCACTACAGATAATTCGGAATATTTATTGAATACGTAGGAAAATGACGATAGTTTAAGAAGCTATTCCGATTTTCAACTAAAACTCAGACACTAAAAAAAAGTTTTAACAAATGCTTCAAATAGATAATATTTGTACTTTAAGATTTCATAAAAGGACAAAAAAGCCCGATTTTTAGAAAAAAACTTACTGTGAAAAAATGATGCATGCAAAAAATATAACCGGACTTTTTATAGATTAAAGAGTAAAATCCTTTTAATTTTTACTTTTAGGCATTTTCAATAAAAAATATTTCCAATTATCTCTAGTGTAGTGTGAAACATATATTGTGAACAAATACATTATGGTCCGTTTTCAAGAATATTTCTCACAGCAAAACAGGAATAAGTCCGATACATATAGAAAATTGTACCAGTCTCCTTAAAAACCATTAAGTAGGTAAGTACTTTGCATTATTTAAAATGCGTATTTGTATTACAAAGCCCTGAACTAAAAGAAAAAAATGTGAAATATTTTAGTACAGTGTTACCAAACGATTTAGTGTAATTTTTCAAATCAAAGTTTAATAGTTTACAATAATGTGGGACAAACTATTTACGCAACAAAAAGTTACAAGTCGTCTTTGTAAATAGAATCTTAATTTCTAGCTGTAATTTTCTACTTCAAATGAATTTTTACTGACAAAGGTGGCATTATTTAGCATTTTATAATATAAAATAATAGGCCTTTTCACTATAACCTAATTTATTATATTCAGCATAAATATCCTGAAAAGTCTTCCTAGAAGGTCACAAACCTTTCCTAGAGACAATTAAAAAAACGCCGCGAAAGTAGAGTTTAAAAACATGATATCAAAACCTTGTTACGTCATCCCTTTAGCCGTACAATTATTTTATTTGCCAGCCTCAACGGATTATATTACTATCTTTGTTTTGATAAACTAAAAAGACAAGAACAGCTTAAAAATAGAAAACAACCAGCCCGATATTCAGGTAGACGCGGCGTTCGACCTTCAGCTGAATAAATGGGACCCACAGGTCGAGATGTGACATCAGTGAGTTTATTCTCGTGTTTTTGTTAAAGAGCGTATCTTGTTTATTTATTTTCTCAGGAAATAATTGAAAATTTTAAAAATTGAAACCGTAGAAAATTTTATTTTTTCTTCTCTCTGTGCGTTAGGGTAAAAATCAAAATTTAGTGAAAACGCCCATTAAATAAAGTAGAATACGATTGTGTAAAAACTACCAGGCTGTACCATTGATACATTATCTTAAAATTAATCATATTTACGAATTAAGCTCATAAAGAATTTTGACCAGCTCATTTCATATAAAAAATTGACCACGATTAACGCAGATACAAGTTTCAAATAAAAGTGTGTCGTCCTTTGCTGGTTAGTGTATTTCAGGCTAGTAAAACCAAATACTAAACTAACATTTAGTTTGGGTTCTTTTATGCTTAGGTAAATTACAAATTTTGAAAGTTAATACTGATGGGATGGCTACATTTTATGCAATATTTTTTGCAGTTTATTTTTGCATGATACTAGTTTTTGATGTGGCAGAGACAATTGCTCATTTATAATAAGAAAAATAGATATTATGTATAAATTCTTAGAAACTAATTTAAAGCGATATATGTTTAATTTTTTTAAATTTAAGCGTTTAGGGCAGTTATAAAAAATGTTCGAAAAAAAGTTTATATACCTACCGTGTGTTCCAAATTCGAGGAGTTGAAAGAATTAGGCAAGGGTTGTGGATTTATATTGACTTCTTAAAATAGCCTTTCAAAATTTTTAACGTAAGAATATTGAGAATGGGCCTTTTTTTACTATAACCGAATCGATTAGGTTTAAAACCAGTTTAGATGCGGAGCTAGCTAAAAAAATAACACTGACATCCTGAATTAGAACCTATTGAAAATATATCCCAGTAACAAAAACCTTTCTAAAGTACTATTTTATATAGGTAATACTGTTAAAAATACACCGCAACAGCATAAACTCAATTATCCCTACGTCATCCCATTACCCACAATTCGTGTATCCCCAGTTTAGCTTTCGATTATAATATATTATATAATTAAAAACAAATATTGTGGCATATCGGACAAGTGTGTAACTGTTTTTATTCTGGAATACACAGGGATCCAAGCACAATGGATACCCTGGGGCGGGTAGACCACGACGGCCGTTTCGTCCTTGTTAGGACTCTACGGGCAGCCATAACCCAAGCAATTCCGACACAGCGGTTCGATAAATTAAAAGCTTCTTTGCAAAAGCAAAGCTGGTAATAAGGCATTATTACCAGTGTAACTGCCTTTTATATTGGAGTTAATTTCGCTGGTATGACGCTACGGTGCATTGATAGCCGCTTTGCTTTTGCAAAGAGGCTTTTAATATATCGAACCGATGTGTAGGAATTGCTTGGGTTATAGCTGCCTGTAGAGTCCTAACAAGGACAAAACAGCCGTCGTGATCTACCCGCCCCACCGTATCCATTGTGCTTCCGCTATGCGGTAGAAACAAAATTTAGTGAAAACTCCCATTATGTATGGTCGATTTTGTTTTTGTTAATAGCTGGTAAACCCAGTATTTAACAGCCGTTTTTTTGACATATTTTTAGAAATGTTTTGCAACCATTGTTGGTGTCTGTCACTCAAATGAAATCAAATATATATTCCACAAAACTATCCTACTTCAACCATCCTTCTGGTTCTTATAACAATCGAGATCCGCGAGCATCGATTTTTGACGCCTTCGCCATTTTTTAAAATCAATATTTCTTTTTTTCCAAACAGCGGGCAAATACCCGGCTTTGGCTAGCAATTAGCTACAGTTTTAAGTTAAAAAAAATTAATTGATAAGTTAATAAAAGCAAAAAACGAAACTTTGTCAAATTTGCCTAATTTTTTTTTTTGCTTTTATTAATTTATAAATCCAACTTGTTTAAGGCGGCAGTATCAACATGCTTGCCAACCTATAACCTATTTCGCGTAGATTTATTTATGTTTTCTAGCTTTTATACAAAATTTAAAGAAAATCAGTATCGACTTGATATTCTATAGGTAATAATTGACATATTTAATAAATATCAAGGAATTTCATAACTTATTTTAGGAGTATTGTATAGCGAAAAATATCGGGTAAGATTTTTTTTAACATTATTATGTCATTGTCACTCATTGTTCTTTCACTATACAATTCTCCCAAAATTAGCAATGAAATAAATTGATATTTTTGTAATATATCGGATACTAGCTAAATAATGTACCGACGATATTGATTTTCTTTAAATGTTAGTTATTAAAATAATAAACTCAAAAAATCAACGCGAAATAGGTTATAGGTTGGCAATAGATTGAATGACGTTGAGAATTCAACCTTAACCCAAAGCAGCAAGTAATTGTACTCCAAATACAGGTATTTGACCGATTTTTGGATAAAACGAAGAAGTAACGAAATATTAATCAAAAAACTAAATGGTGAAGACGTCACTAGTCTTTGCTCTTAACGATATTTCTATGGCAAAATTCCGTTATTTAGGAACCACAATTTCGTGTTTTCTATGTTAAAACTCGTGATAAATAAGTGGTTTTTAAATTAAAACCAACTAAATTAATTTTTTACACAAAAAAACGACTATTTCTAATGTATTTTAGAATTTATTAAATATGTTTGGAAAATTTGTAATTATGCACATTTAGTATAATTAAGTTTGTATCTAAGTAAAACTGTTCCTTTTTACCAGGCCACTATTACCAATAAAATACTAATTAGTTTTTGGAAACAGAACAAGGTGCTATTAAATTCTATAACAGATCCAACTTAATCAAGCTTGGTAACCAGACACTTATTTTTTCAAGCTGAAAATATATATAATAAGTATCTGAATAAATTAGATTATTTTTTTAAAATCAAATTCAATTGGTCATTATTATGAAGTTTGGTAGACCACCAATAAATTTTTAATTTAGTATCGGCCAGTACTAAATATTAAATAATCCGCTTCATTGTAATATATTAATATAACTATTTTAAATAAAGATATGAACTTGAACACAAATGTATTAAATATAATTTAAGAAAACTCTTCAATGAATTTAGTCAAATAACTGACCCTTTTTGCAGTGCTGCCTAATTAGTATTTTCTTCGTAATTACAGCTTTGAATTGAACTTATATTTTTATACATATACTAACGAATCGAATTTAAAAAAATCAATTTTTAATATATCAATATTGCATTTAACGCTGGCTATTTGGTAGAGAGGTTTCTTATAGTTTCTTAGTTTTTCCAAACAGTTAGCCTGAAGTATTTTCGCATTCATACTTATACTAGTCATTTCTCCCAAATATCCTATTATACAGGGTTATCCACGTATGAACATTGTGAAAACGGTATGCGTCCAGAATGGGTACTTTGTATCGGTGAATGATTGGGGCGTCAATATTGTGGGTTATGTCTATCAAGCCATGGCAGTTCTTTTTGGATTTAATCTTTTTTATAGTTAAATATTTTTATAGTAGTGTTTAATAAATGCTTTCAAAATTTTTTGTAATTATATTTAAAGTTTGATATCATTTGCTTGGCTTGAGTGGCAAGTCCTCCCCCCTCTTTGCAGTGGCTAAGCTGGCGCCTATTAATTAAGTATGACATCTGTCTCGATTAAAGTATCTAATATAGTTTTATATTTTGCAGTACATTTGGATGCCCAACAAGCTCAACCCGCCCAATTTTTTAAAGGGGCGATATGGAATTCCTCGTCTGTCCGTAAACATGAACAAGACCTGGATATGATGCCGCCACCAGATTCTAATCTGGTGCCCATCTCATCCAGACGTTCCTCAGTTAGTTTATCCTCGACAAGTGAGATTCATTCACCACCGTTACACTCGATGAAACAAGAATATATGGATGACAACAGCCAGAGTTCAATCGATGTTATGGATATTCGCCATGAACGCTACAGACCGATTTCTGAAAGTTCTCTTGATGTTAATCATGATTCCAATATGTCCATGATTAATGATAATTCCATAGATATGATGCATCACAGCTCTATGATGTCTCATATCAGCGATAATTCTAACCTTAGTATGAGTGAAGATAGTATGGAGCTCGCTCGTCGAAATTCTATGAGTATGTGTGAGAATGGTGCTTTACATGAAGAAAACGCTTGTAATATTGACATGCATCCTATGTCAAACGAGAGAACTTTATCTCAAAACGAAATTTCTGCGCCAGTAATGACACCTATGGAGAAGGTTATGGATTTAAGAATGAAGCTACCAATGAACAATGCAATGGCCGATTACGTAACAACTGCGTCATCTATCGCTGCTCTTCAAAGATTTGGTATTGAACCTACTAGTACGTTACCAACTCAAAGTGCACAAAGCGTAGAAAACTACTTGACCAAAATCGAATCAAAACTAAATTTGCTCCCTTCATCTATTGTTCCCTCCTCCCCAATTAAGTCTGCTCAATCTATACCAAATTTACTTGTTTCTGCACCACAGAATATGGGTCAGTCTGTTTTCCTTACTTCTCAGCAGCCATTTTTATCTGACTCGAGTGCAATAAATTCTATTACCAAGTCTGAAGCTGCTGCAATTGCCGAACAGACAATAACGGGGGCCACAACTACATCCACCGCCAGTACAACCATAACAACCGCACTAGAAGGCAGCATTTCCACGCCCATCAATAAAGAAAGGCTTGACGAAATCTTAAATTCCACCTTGGAATCTCATATTGGCAGTCCATCTAAAACGAGTATTTCCATTGCTGGAGCAAGTGCGGCAAATCAGATAGCAACTTCCCAAGATGTTATGCTCGGTACTAAATCATTATTAGTGCCCCCAGTCGTTAGTCCGAGACTATCATCTCCAGGTTTGGGTCAACACGAATCACAAGTTGCGCCAGATTTATCCCCGGAAGCCATAATGAACTCTCAAATTTCCCAAAGTTTAATGTGTCAAAATCCATCAAATATTCAACAAGAACCATTAATTGCCGCTTCTGCACTTCCGTCAATGTGTCAGACAGCAACGACCGTAGGAGAATCTACATTATTGCCCAGATCCATTTCTGCCACTCAATCTTCTCTCTTGCCCACAGTGACAACCCAAGAATCAGTTGCCATATTAAATTCTGAACCAGAAAAGGCAGTTTTGTTAGAAGCTGCTGTTGATTTCTTAAAAACTCAGAAGACAATTTGTGAAGAGCTTACTACGACTGCACCAGATATTATAGGTATTGCCTCTTTATCAACCGATAGTTCTGTCTTAGCGATGCCAGCCAACATGGAAAACAATTATATGCCTTATTCGACTATTGCGCCTATAAATAACAACAATCCAATGCAGATGTCAAAGAATATGAATGCAGTTTCGAAACAGGAATATATACCAATACCCGTTAAGGACATCGCTACAACGACGGCACAAAATGACAAGAAAAACGAAGATAGAATGATTCCACGATCATTTACATCTCTTACAGAAAATGAGTTAATCAACCTTATTAATCCCAGTTGTTTTGATCAAGGTAATAATTACCACCATTAATTAGTTTGTATGGCATGAATAATATGTTATAATATGTTGTGCTTTTTATTGATTATATGGATATGTGTTGACAACTGAGTTTGTTTAGACATTATATAATTCACTTTAGGGCTCACCTATTTTGTAGAAATATTTATTTTTGCTCAGTGCTAATATTAGTGTAGCATTTGTAAAAATCCTGTCAGTAGTCATTACATGTTTGGCTAACCTTTAGAGTAGGTACTTATTGTAGATTCATGTATATTGTAGAGTTTCTTGTACTAACAAAACTAATGAATAGGAGATTATAGTAGGTATATAAGTAAAAGTAATGCATGCTTTTATTTTTAAAGACGTGAACTATGTTATATTTCTTTCTTACTATGTTTATTTTTTTCAGTATAAGTCATTGGTGGAGGCTTTATCATGTCCGTACTTATTGATGTCAGTGGCCTTTTTTCGAATAATTTCAGTGCAGCTTTACTCATTTATATTTTAATAATATATACCCCAATCTAGCCTTTTGTACACAGACAAAACAAATCGCATTTAAGATGCATATTTTTTATACATTAAAACTATGACTAAACTGCACAACGTTCAAACCGTATTCATAACCATTTTGTAACATTTGATCTGGTACGTAATTATTTTTGTCGTTCCTTTAGGAATTTTGATGAAATTTTACTTTATTTATCATTGTACGTGTCTCCTAGTATATCCTATAAAAGAAAATTTCATCATAATGTTTTCCATGAAAGCACATTTTTAAATTATTTTTGTGTATGTATATTTTAAGTATATTTGTTATTTTTTATGATTTGTAGATTTTAAGTATAATTATTGTTAACAAGTATACAATTATGTACAAATATTGGGTGTTAAAGCTATATTCTTTGTTATTGTTTAATTATGATGAACGTATAAATATATTCTTAAAGATTCCTAAATGTGTTTTATTTCAAAACAAATTTTGTTGTCCCGACTTGGGGCAAGTTTATTGACATTTCTATGGCATTTTTTCCCACCCTACAATACACTTTGCCATGGTCTGAGAGTTCTGTCTTTGTCTACTTTTTGCAGCATTTTTGAAGTCTCAACTACGCTCACTACGCCAACGTTTATGAATTTTGTTGCGTAAATTACGAATCTGAAAAATGATTTTGGCCGGAAACGCTTAGTTTTTGAAATATATATATAATCCTTCTTTAAGTATCGGTTTTTAAATGTTTGGTTTCTGATGCATAATTCGTATTTCTGTCCATTGCTGACACAAGAATTAAGAAAACATTAGTATGTCATGTTCCATATTATATTTTGGTACTTTTTTGGTGCTAAAAATAACAAAAATATAACGTTTTGTTCATTCAAAACAACGTCAGCCATAACGAGCTAAACACAAATAAATAATCTGCCTCCATTGGGGTTGTCAATGTTCAATTTCTTTGAATTTTTATCACTAAACGTATTCCTATTAAATGTTAAGTAATTCATTTAATACGCTCCGTTTTTAAAATAAATATTTTAACGAAAAAACCAATAAAATATTACCTTTTCTTTAAAATTTTAACGGGGAAGCAAAGAACTTTAAATATCATTGTATAACAAAAAATAATGTTTTATTTGGAATAAAAAAGAAAAATACTGCGGTGGTGACCCCTTAAAAAAATAGCCCTATAATATCTTTAAGCGTTTCCGGCGAAAATCGTTTTTATGTTTGTAATCTAAGCCCCGATCATTCCTAAAAAATCATGAATTTTGGCATGGTAAGCGTTTAATTAATATTTTTTATTATATTTTTGAAATATTAAACATTTGTTTCTATCTACTACTACGCTCACCAATGATCGTTAATAATATAGAAGTCAAATGTACAAAATATTATTTCTAAATGAAAAATAATCTTGTCGATATGTTTAGAGGGTTTCGAGTAAATGGTATAAATGCATGTCGCAAGTAAAAGCGATGGAAGACTTCTAATAATTTAACTGCAGTACCTACATGCAAGTCAAGCCACAACCAATTATTTTAAATAATAATCTGAGTAATAAATATTCAATATTATTATTATAAAGTTTAAAGTAAAAGCCTGGTGGATCTATCAGGCCACCAAACACGGCAATGTCATAAAGTGTCACTGTCAAAATGTCATAAGAAAATGACTTCTGAAGATATTGTAAAAATTTTTAATCCCAGAAGAATACTGCTAAAAAGGTCCGCTTCGGCAACTGGAATAAATATTCCAAATTTAGCAGCTCTAAATTTACGTGATACTAAATCGTTTACAGGTAATATGGAAGACATTAAAAGCGCACCCCAAAAAATTTTAGAGAAAGTAAGTATGAGCTAATCAGAAGATCAATTTTTTCACATAAGCATATCTAGATATTGAGCCTAATGAATAAAAATTAAGCAATTACTTGAAGCACTTACTTTTAGTAAAAGCAATTGCTAGATCTGGATATGAATAAAATTTTGAAGCGATTGCTGCTTTTCTTACACCTCTGTAGCAAATGCTTATTCAACACAAGTTCAGACGTGGCTTATCCACTTGTTCAGATTATAGATTTCATATTCAGTTTGGTGCCTAATTTGCAAAAGAGTTGACGTAAATACAACGTTGGTCTATTTATTTAGAACAATAGTAATCTGTTACGTTTTTGTGGAAAATAGGAAACTTAGGTATATTTGTGATATGGCAGATTTCAGTGAAAATGAGGAAAGTGATAGTAGCGATGAAGAAATTAAAGACAAGCAATTGATATTCGTTCACAAGCCTTTCACCAGTATCAGTCAAAAAATTATTTGCCAACGACTCAACATTTTCACAGTCAAATCCATATAGGTAACTTTCTGAAATCATCATAATATCTGCAATTTTTACGTACAGTGTAGATTTTCCTTTTACGGACGTTCATATACCGGGTGGCCCACTCTCAACGCAGGATTCCATAGCATCTAAACCAGGGGTGGCCAACCTTTTCCGCAGCAGGGCCAAATTTTAGAAATAACATTTTTCGCCGGGCCGCAAACCTAAATCTATTTGGTCAAGAAAAAAACAAAGCAAATCTAAGATTTATACATATTTATTTTGACTTAATAAAAAAAATATTAGTGAGACGTCTGACTTTGTTTGGCAGAACTAAGTGCATCAATGTTGATCGCAACTGAGGTCGTTGCCACACGCAAACAGTTCTCCAAATGAACATTAGTAATTCGTGTTCTCATTTACGATGTGATATGTTGCATTCGACTAAAAAGCTGCCCACATGTATAAGTATTTCCAAATAGGGAAATCATCGATAGAGCATGTTTGTAAAACGCAGGATATTTTTCCTTGTCCAAATATGTTTTATAGAACTCTTCCAATTTAACCAAAAAATAAGTCATGATGTCCCCCTCCTTTTGAAATTAACTGGACGTGGCGATTGTTCCGTAATACAAATCTTTAATGGTTCGTTTTATATTCAAAGAATAAACGTTTTTGTTCCTTTTGGCCTAGCTAAGCAGGGCCACGAGTGGATACCTGGAGGACCGCGGGTTGGCCACCCCTGATCTAAACTGTTCAACTTTTTAATATTTTTTAAAAACAGAGTTATAGGGAGGCATTGGGTTTGCAATTTAAAATTATTTCAAATTATACAGGGTATCTCAAATAGTCAGGGTATATCAAACATACTTTTTTTTTTAAATGGAACACCCAATATAATATGATTTTTTGGATTGGATGATCAATTCTAAGAATATTCTGTATAACATATATAATATGTTTAAATTTAACAGTTTTTGAGTTATTAACGATTTTTCAAAAATTTCGTGTTTGCAGCACGTAAAGAATATGCACCTATCGGTAGTACAGACTCACAGAAATAAATGGAATTTGGGTTATGGAATATGATTGTTCAGTAACGTCTAAAGCATATTTTAAAAAACAAAAATATTTACCGAAGCCTTTTAAAATGCCTTTCTAAATGTAACAATTTTAAAAGCGTAAAAACTCTTAAAAGTCTGTTATTTTAAATACATACCCTATTATTTTTTATGCCTAATCGAAAGACATTTTTAATACAATTCTAATTAAACTAGGGTTCCCTATACCTACCTTTTATAGTTTTCTTTGAAATAGCTATTTCTTCCTTTACCATATAAACTCGGTGTTTATTTTCTCATAGTGCCTTGAATGCCGCACGGCGTCGTACGGACGTGTTGTGTCTTTTTCTAGAGTGCCATGGACACCCAACTATTCATTTTATTAATGTTACGTCATTTGAAGTTTTTCTTTAAAGGAAAAAATTAATGATATTGCTTAAACTTAAAACAACAGAAATATTTTTTTAATTTACAAATACTGAAAAATATGGCTCCAAATGACTTAAGATTAATAAAATGAATAGTTGGGTGTCCATGGCACTCTAGAAAAAGAGCGTCGTACGGACACGGTGCGGTATTCAAGGCACTCTGAGAAAATAAACACCGGGTTTATATGGTAAAGGAAGAAATAGCTATTTCAAAGAAAACTATAAAAGGTAGGTATAGGGAACCCTAGTATAATTAGAATTGTATTAAAAATGTCTTTCAAATCAAATCAAAAATGTCTTTATTTCATATTAACGAAATGAATAAAACGAAATAATGATATCGGGTGGCGGTATCCAACATGGTTGCTCATATACAACCACCAACTTTCGATTAGGCATAAAAAATAATAGGGTATGTATTTAAAATAACAGACTTTTAAGAGTTTATACGCTTTTAAAATTGTTACATTTAGAAGGGCATTTTAAAAGGCTTCGGTAAATATTTTTGTTTTTGAAAATATGCTTTAGACGCTACTGAACAATCATATTCCATAACCCAAATTTCATTTATTTCTGTCAGACTGTACTACCGACAGGTGCATATTCTTTACGTGCTGCACACACGAAATTTTTGAAAAATCGTTAATAACTAAAAAACTGTTAAATTTAAACCTAATATATGTTATACAAAATATTCTTAGAATTGATCATCCAATGCAAAAATATCATAATATATAGGGTGTTCCATTTAAAAAAAAGTATATTTGATATACCCTGACTATTTGAGACACCCTGTATAATTTGAAATAATTTTAAATTGTAGACCCAATGCCTCCCTATAACTTTGTTTTTAAAAAATATTAAAAAGTTGAACAGTTTAGATGCTATGGAATCCTGCGTTGAGAGTGGGCCACCCGGTATTCAGCCATAATTGAAGACACAAATTAAGAGCAACGCACGTGTATGCCGCGGAGAACTAAAGTTGACTGCTAGGTACCAAGCAAATGATGCAGGGGTCGACCTACCTTAAAAAGTTGAAAGCGATTGCATCACTAGAAAAAGCAATTCCTTAATTTATTCATCACATTTTAAGCAAACGCGATAGCAATCGCTTCTATTTTTTAAGAAAAAGCATTGACTAGAAGCAATTCCTGCACTTTTAAGCAATTGCTGGACGCAAAAGCAATTACTTTAGTTTTTATTCATTGGATTTCAAGAAATTACTTCGACTTTTTAAGAAAAAGCAATCGCTACATTTTTATTCGTTAGGCTCAATGCCATCAATATGTAGGAAAAAATCTGAAATGGGCTTTTTTTATTATAACCGAATTATTCATGTTCAGCACTGATATCATGAATTAGAATCTATTGATAATACATCCTAATAATACAAATCTTCCTAGAGAAGAAGAATAAATCGGATTTTATTCATCCTATATATATATTAAGCGCGCGTACCTACCATTATTGTAATATTGCAAGTCGTCGGACCGATTATAGTTCTTTTGTTTCTATAAGTTGATGCGTAACGATAATGTCAAAAACAAAGCATGTCTTGACAGGTTGCGGACCTACTAACTATACTCTAATAATTTTAAAATTATCAGACTAAACATTTATACAAAAACGGCTAATACATTCAGAAAATAAACTTATTTGAAAATTATTGATTATGAAGAAAAATTAATGTTTATAGCAGCGATGATCAATGCCGTTAAGACAGGCATCTTATTCTTACGCCTTTACACCGACATTTTTCTGACCCGTCTGTCTATTATACTTCCATTCGGAAACTCGCAGAGCCGTCGTTTGATTTTCGAATGTTTATAAGTGATCTTGCATGATCATTCTTTATCTACAATCAGAAGTGCAATATCACTAAAGTGTAGTAAAAGACGAGCGAAATATTGAAATTTGCGCTGTCAAAAAAGGGCAAAATGGGGTATTTCAAGTTCATTTCCTAAAGTTATATAAACCTTTCCAACGAAAATGTTGAACGAAATGGGTTATTTGAGATCTGTACATTTTAGTTTGACCCAAAATAAGGGATAATATATAATATTGGCAATTTATATTCGTATTTTCAATTTTGAAGATGGTCTGCAATTTTCGGGTTTCGGGAAAATTACCAGTTTAAACTTTTTTTCTAGTTCTCAACTAACCGTAATTGTATACTTATTTAAGATAAATGGAAAAGACGATGAAATAAATTTTTCTGACTGTATCGAAACCAAAGATATATACAACAATGATACAATAGTAGTTAACAAGGAGGCACTGTTTCATAAAGGAAAAACATACAGTATAAACGACATTGCCTTTTGCTGGAAAAAAGATTGTCGAATGTGGTTGTGGAAAAACACATGGGATCTTCGAAAAAATAAGTCCGTTGGAGAACATTTAAAAGCGAAACTCATTAAGGGTTAGTGTTGGTTCCATTTCGGTTTTACACAGTTTAAGAAAAATATATTTTTATATACAGTGACCGGTAAAAAGTTCGCAACATATGATAAATTTTTTCATTTGTACAGTGCCGAAAAACTTTTCTACATGGTTTTGCATGTCCGATAACCTAACAATCGATTTGGACATAGGTACGTCACGTGACTACTGGGCAAGCTACGAAATAAAAAAAAATTGTGAAATTACAAAAAGTGCGGTTAAGTGACGAGATATCCAAAAACTGTATTTGAAAAGTTGACAAGAATTATATTTCAGAACCATATGCAAGATGCAATTTAAAAAAAATATATATTTTTTAACAATATACAAATTTTTAGTTTTTTTCCTTTTACTTGGCTAATGTGAATAAATAAACGTTTTTCTATAATTGACAGGACAAAATCAAAAAAATAAGTTTTCGTCGGACGCACGCTGTGGCAATATGGTTTGTATGGTATAATGACCACAGACATGTATAAGGAGAGCATAGGCGCCGACTTTTAAAAATATTTATGGGTGCTGGAGCATGTCCATTTTTATTTGGTTCTTAAAAGATGCGCCGCAGGCAAATTTTTTCAGGTGCCACGCCCTTTTTCGGACTATTAAAACTTAATTTGATTCTACGTTTCGATAGCCCGACCCGAACAACGTAGAAATAAAGAAATTTTGCACAAATAAAACGAGATTTTAAATACTTGCTAAATAAATTTTATCAAAAATTTAAAAATGAAACTCGTCATGATTTGTTAAAGTATTTATTACCAACACAAATATACTGTAGTACCTATACTAGGTAGGTATTGTGTAATATCAATACTAAACTTTTTAAAATGGTGTTATTGAAATCAACTGTTTTTCAATGCAATGCAATCGTATTTTGGCGAACAGCTCGATTTATAAATATATCAGCGACTTCTTCAAGAATCAAGGTCCAAATCATCTGCTATTTCTAGGTTTACGTGCACTACCATTTGATTATTCAGTCTTTGCTGGGTCATAGTACTTCTTAAATAAGTTATTATTCTCCGTAAGCTGGAAATTATCTTTCGGTGGTGCATGTCGATCCTGGAATAGTTAAATCAATTTTAACCAATTTTATAACTTCATATATGATATCTTTGGTACTCTAGAGACACTTACCTTATCATTAATAAAACCAGCAAAAAAATCGATTACTATTGATAACTTAACACAACTTAGATTTTAGTTAAATGAGTTTAAATACGGGCTTCAAGCTCCATACATACAATACATAGTATAGACAACTAAATTAACAGAGTCTGGGATTCCCCGAAATCCATCTTCGCCAATTAAACAGCCACCTTACTCGCTGATTGGACAGCAACGCGCGGGTCGGGAGAGTAAAAAGGGTTGCAAAATGTTGCGTTTCCGACTTAATAGATAAATATGACAGTGACCGTCATAACAACAACAACAACAGTTATTAAATTATTAGATATTATTGTCATTGTGGTGCGGATAAAACAACTAAGTAACGCACGCAATATGTGCGGTTTTAAATAATAGCTTTTGTTGTGATTTTTTTCATTCTTACCTTGACGAAAATTATATTAATTTGTATGGGTGCTCCGCACCCATAATATATTCATTATGGGTGCTTGCGCACCCATAGCACACATGGAGTCGGCGCCTATGAAGGAGAGGAAACATTCCATTCATCAATAACCATTTGTTTACAATCATACATACTTCCAAAGTTTCAGATAAGTTAGAAAGAAGATAGCTTGAAAAAATGGCAACTCTGAAACTCGCCGGTATTCTTACAGTGCATTGGCATGTGCTTTTTTAGGATAAAAAATAATCCATATATTTTGCAACATTTACTTAAAATACAGAACTATCTACACTATTACTTTTAAGTTAAAAAAAAAAAAACATAACCTGAATCACCACACTTTAACCGCCGAAATATTAATCCGGGGTTAGAATAGTCGTGTCTCTTACGCACCACATACTGACGAACCACTGTAAATAATAATAATAAATAGTTCTCTGTCGAAATACCACTAAAAATTAATCGAAAAACGCAATTGATCACAAACACAGCTTACCAACACTGTAACGTTAGATAATGGATGAATATTAAAAAATCAGGGTCAGGCGTAGTAAAAACCTCGGTACAGCGTTGCCATAGTACTTTCCCTAAAACATTATAATTTGATATAATTAGGAAACTATAATTTGACTAGTAGAAAACTTACAAAACATATATTTAGTATAATATTTTTACTTAATAGGTAGACATGACAAATGAATCTAATATAATTAATATAATCTTCGTCTTCAAACACAGGCTGTAGATTTAGGGCAATCAGCTAGCATAAATATTGTTATCATTGATTTTTGATCGGCACAAAATGTAAACAACGTATACAACGTATATAATATTATATATGTCTCTTGTAATGACTATTAAATTTTTTTAAATACTTTTGTGCCGAAGTTCCTAGAAAAATACAATTTTTTATAGAATAAATTTTCAACGATGGTCGCAAATAAGTATTCTACTCGCACATAAATTTCAAAACTAAGTATAATATTTAGTAAAAAAAAAATTGATGCAGTTATTAGATAAATACAAACTATTGCAACAGCGAGCGCCCGACAGAAAATAGTTTTTTTTTCGATTTTGTCCTCTAAATACTTGTAGAAAAAAAGGTCAACATTCGTTTTATTTTTATCCAAATACACGGGCTTTACATTAGCCAATTTACCTAAAAAAAATAATTTGTAAATCATTAAAAAAATATAAGAAAAATATAGCGTTGTCCAACTTTTTAAAATAAAATCCTAAAATTTCGCTTATTGGAATATAATTTAATTCTAAACGACTTTCTTATTTTTTGGATATCTCGTCCCCTAACCCCGCTTTTTATAAATTAACAAAAAAAAAATAATTTGCCGCCTACATCAGTAGTCACGTGACGTAATTATCTCAAAATCGATGCATAAGAACCGATGCCCTGTTAAAGGTTTTTCAGTACTTTGCTAACTTTGCTTTTTCATATTGTAAACTTTTTCCCGGTCGCTGTACTATAATATTGATGACAATAAATTTTTATTTTTATTTACGTTTTGTATTATTTAGCATTAGACTTTAATAAATGAATTAATATACAGAGTATACGTGCCGATGTTTTTTTCTTTAGATACTGTGATATACAGGGTGTCCGGAAAATACGTGTACAACGTTTGACGACAGACTCCTGACGTCAAAATAGGTCGATCTAAGTCGACTTAGTTATATCCAAAATTGTCTCGTATAGCCGGTAGAGGGCGTCAAAAATTTGTAAAAATATTGGTTTTTCCTAAATTACGTGAAAACCTGCTAATCGATTTTAATGATTTTTAGTTTGTAGACTAATACTATAAAATGACGTTTTCTAGTAGTATAGTCACCGGCTGTAAATAAGTAGAAGTGTTATAATACGTCAACATTTCTCCTCATTTTTTATATGAACGGCGTTATGACAACCCAGATATTTTTGTAGAGTGACTGGATGTATTTGAAAGCTATTTTACCTCTTTAATATTTTTCGTTGAATGAGCTGTTTTGCCAGAAGAAAATATTTACAATTACCTGCATACATCAATTATTATTAACAATAAAAATAAAACAAAGTACAACAAAGTTGAAAGTATATATAAGTAAAACAAAAACATTACTTAAGCAAATGTGTAAAATGATCGCCATCTTGCTGAATACACTTATTAACACTCCTTAAAAAATGATATTGGACCCTATCTAATGTCTCGGGGTTATTAAAATGGTTGCCTGCATTTAAAATCCGCTGCAATAAATCATCGCGTGTGTTTACCGGAGTCTTGTAAACTTCTGTTTTAATAGCTCCCCACAAAAAGAAGTCACACATATTTAACTCAGGAGAACGTGGTGGCCATTTTACTGGTGCATCATTGCCCCTTCCAATCCATCGGTTGGGATATTGATGATGTAAGTATTGCCGAACGGCAACGGAAAAATGGGGCGGGGCACCATCATGCATATACCACATTTCCCTCCGAAGTAAAAGGGGCAAATTGTCCAGAAGAATTGGTAATGTGTCTTGCAAAAAATTTAAATAAATATTTCCATCTAACCTGTCTGGAATAACAATGGGACCAATAAGGTAGCGATCAATAATACCTGCCCAAATATTTAATTTAAATTGATGCTGATGATGTGCAACTTTAATGGCATGTGGATTTTCATCGGAATAAATATGTTCGTTGTGCAGATTGGTTACTCCAGATCTTGTAAAGCACGCCTCGTCAGTAAACATAATTGTTCTACAAAAATTTGGATCACCTATTCTTTTGTTTTTAATAATTTGACAAAATGTAAGCCGCATGGGGGGATCAGTCGGTAAAAGTTCCTGAATTTTTTGCACGTGATAAGGATGTAACAACTGTTCTTTTAAAACCTCCTTGACAATCGTTTTAGGAACATGTAACTCACGTTCTAAGCGACGGGTACTGATACTTGGTTCTTCGTCAACCCTTTCCAGAATCATCTCTTCTGTTTCCACAGTTCGAGTTGTTCGCATACGACCCCTGCCTTCAAAGTTTTTCTCAAAGCTGCCCGTTTCCCGAAGATGAGGCTCGATATTGCTCGAAATGTTTGGTGGTTTGGTATTCGACGGTTAGGAAACCTCTCCATGTAAACCCTAACACTCTGACGCCCATTTCCTTGACAAAACCCGTATACCAGGAGCATGTCAATCTTCTCAGAGTTCGTGTAATTTTTCATTTTTAATAGTAAAATGAACTTGTAATTCAAGAATGTTGATCGTACTTGGGTAAATTTCATAGACTGGTGACAATTTGTCAATAATTGTCAAATTATTAAATGCCATAGCAACAAGGTCACTTAAAAAATTATTGACAGGTAATTTGATTTTAATATTATTACTAAAGGCACCCATTCACGTTCAGTCGGCCGTCAGTCCGTGGACTGTCCGTCCTGGCCGGCCGGCCGTTATCGAAAGTCAAACTACACGTACAGTTTTATTCACCGATTACGGCCGGAGGATTTAAGCCGGATTCGATAGCGGCCTTCAGTTTTTGTTATTTCACCATACACGCGCAGTTATTTTGACAGGTCAAACATGTCACAAGAACAGTGCGCAGCGGCAATTGTTGTTATTGCACACGAAGAAAGAAAAAGGAAAAGAAGAACAATTTGGATGAAAGACTGGCTAAAAAGACGTTGCACTTTCTCCCACATGGAGCTTGTACGAGAACTGAGGCAATCGAGTGCAAGTGATTTAAAAAACTTTATCAGGATGGATGATCATTGTTTCCAGTATTTATTAAATTTGTTAAAACCGTATATTACAAGAAAGGACACCGTAATGCGGGAAGCAATTAGCGCAGAAGAAAGACTTTTAGTAACTCTCAGATATTTGGCAACAGGACGCAGTATGGAAGACTTAAAATTTAGCGCAATTATTTCGCCACAAGCCCTAGGCAAAATCATTCCAGAAACGTGCAAATATATTTATTTGGTCTTAAAGGAAGAATATTTAAAGGTAAGGAGTAAAATATAAAAACAATAAAAACATATTTAAATATTTTATTCAAAAGTAAGAAACATTTTAGATAAACATCTGAATATTTAATACCAAACAAAATACAACTTATAATCTAAATGTTTGTGGCATATTCATGTTTTTTTAGGAGCTTTTCTTTCGTGGCGTAATACCCAAGAAAAGCTTCTTAAAAAATTCAACTTATTCCAAACCAGAATTTGTGTTTCTATGAACACGTACATAGTTATCCATACAAAATTCGTCAGTTTCATTTAAATGTTGCGTTGATTGTGAATGAGAATATATCTGAGAATGTGACTTTGTTTGTGGTGAAGTGTATGATTGAGGGTATGTCTGAGTATATAGTTGTAATTGTGATTGGTTCGGTGATTGTGGTTGGTTATGTAATTCTGGCTGGGTACAAGATTGTATTGGCAATGGCGTAGATGATGGTAAGGATGAACTACTATGAAGTTGTATTTGCGTTGGGTTTGTTGATTGTGGCTGTGAATTATGTTGGAATTGTGATGGTTGAGTGCTATTGAGTACCATCTGAGATGATCTTGGATATTGACTGTACAGATTGTATGCTGCGTTAATACCGAATGTATTTGGAGGATTTAAATTTATGGTTACATTGTCTGTCAGTTTGTTAGTAATCCCATAATGTAGAATGGTATTTATCAAATGTTCGGCTATATTGCGCTGATTTTCTTCCATTCGTTGAAGTTTCCATGCAACGTTTGCCCCAATAGTTTTGAACTCGTTATTATTGTTACCTTCACTTAATACCTTGTATGCTTTATCGAGCATTAAATCATTTTTTGATTGTTTTCCCTTTTTCCGGGTAGTCGGGGTAGGTGTTCTTGAAGAATATGTCGTCTCAGATGTTGTAGTTGGGGGCGAAAATGGATATGCTGTTTCAATACTGCTCAAATCAGATTCCAACTAAAATAAAGAAATTCATAAGTACTACGAAGAAAATTTTTTTTTCTTATTTTAAACGTAAATATATTCTTTTTAGTTTCCGCAAAACTCCGACGAATGGCAAGAAGTAGCAAGAGATTTTCAGAACAGATGGAACTTTCCCAACTGTGGAGGCGCATTTGATGGGAAACACATTCGAATAGTTAAACCAATAAACAGTGGCTCTTATTATTTTAACTATAAAGGATACTTTAGTATCGTTCTAATGGCACTTGTCAATGCTAACTACGAATTTATTTACGTGAATGTAGGCTGCAATGGTAGAGTGTCAGACGGAGGTGTATTTGAGTGCACCGACTTTCATAATAATTTAATGAATAAAACGCTGAATTTGCCATTTACAAATGATACGACTGAGAATTTAAATTTTGTATTTGTAGCAGATGATGCATTCGCCTTGCACGAAAACATGTTAAAACCATATCCTCAGAAAAGTTTGTCTCCAGAACAGCGTATTTTCAATTATAGACATAGCAGAGCCAGACGCGTAGTAGAAAATGCATTTGGAATTCTTGCCAACCGCTTCAGAGTTTTTCACACAGCGATAAATATGGAACCAAAAAAAATAGATTTTCTGGTATTGGCAGCTTGCGTATTGCACAATTTTCTTCGCAGACACGCAAAGTCGTCTTACGCTTCTTCAAATTCTTTCGATCAAGAAATGTTAGATAGCGGAGAAATAGTGCCAGGCGAATGGAGGCAAAGTCAAAACCAACATATTCATGGCCTTCAACTTGGCTACAATAGAAATGTTGCAGAAAATGCGAAAGAAAATCGCGACAAATATAAAACATATTTTATGACTACTGGAAAGGTTGGTTGGCAAGACAATTTTGTCTAAATCTTTCTAAAGTTTTTTAATTGTATAATAATTTTTACTTTTTTAAATATTGATATAGGTACCTCTTGTAAATATAATAATAAAATAATAATATAATAATGATATATAAAATGGCATGATGTTATTTTTTTTTCTTTCTTAATATAGGATCATTCTCAAAAATATTTTTTGTAGCATATTTAGTTAGAGTTCCCTCAAAAATAAATTTAAATTAAATCAAAATCATTTTCTGTATCATTTAACTCCACTTTGAGTATGGACTACTTCTTCAAAATTATTATAAGCTATTCCAATGTGAAATAAATTAAAATAGATATTTTATACTTACTTCATTTGGTTCGTTGTCCCCCTTTTCGGATTCGTCCAATATAACTTCGCAACTAGATAGTGTTTCCCTACATTCCTCTTGATCTATCGTAAATAATAAGAACTCGTAGTACCAGAGTGAAGGTGTATATATGTCATCAGCAGAAGATCCGCTTTTTTTTGACAAATTTACCTTTTTTAGTTCTTTTCTGAAGGCACTTCTCATGTTATTTATTTTATGTTTTACCGAGTCTAAAGTAGCTTCAACATCTACTGTTTTATAAAATAGAAGCAATTCTTCATATGCTTTAGTTCGCAAAGTCCTATTAGCATATGAGGAGTCTTTTATTTTCCACAAACATTTATGTTTGCGGTAGGGTCAGTTGGGGTAAATGTAAACAGGGGTAAATGAAGACAATGGCTGTATATTTTAAAAAGCGCGCTCAATTTTGGCATCGTCGTTCGTTTGCATATCCGTCACGCACCCACATGGCAACAGTGTCATAAGTTTTCAGTTATTTCATCAGCTAGTGGTCTGACAGTCATTAGGAAATTCGCGTGTGTTCATCATAGTGTAATACCCTTATTTATTAGTTATTATTTTGTGAAAATCATTGTAAGGTAAGTTTCCCAATGTTTGTATGGTGTTTTTAAAATACATTTTAAGTTAATTATAGCGGAATGATGCCATGATAGCGTTTACTTTGGTAGGAATTTTGATGTTTACATTTACCCCAGAATTTAGCAGCTCTGGGTAAATGTAAACAAGAATTCGGGGCAAATGTAAACACTCAATTTAAATACAAATAAAAAATTTAAATTATTAATCTATTGCAGATATGCCCCGAAAGTATAGCAAAAAAAAGAACCCACCACCCTATTCTTTACAAGATGTCTTAAATGCTGTGCGTGATGTTTCCAATAAAAATCTAAATTACCGACAAGCGGAAGGCGTATATGGTGTCCCAAAGTCCGTAATATATAATAGAATTAAGGGAAGAAAAACGGCGATGGATGTTCAAGGTCCTGGCCGAAAGCCGGTGTTATCCCCTGTGGAGGAAAACGAAATTGTTCAGTGCCTTTTAACAAGATCTAAAATGGGCCACCCTTGTAGCAAAGAAGAACTGCGTGACCTTGTTGGGAAATATGTGGAAGCTAACAATGTAAAAACTCCTTTTAAAGACAACAAACCGGGTGAAGACTGGTATCTTTCATTTATGTCTCGACATCCTCTGCTATCATTAAAAAAACCAGAGCATCTTCAAAAGCTGCGTAAGGATGCGAGAAAACCGCAGATTGTATACGACTTTTATGAAAAGTTAGAGAATGTTTTGAAGGAGAATGATCTCGACAGAGAAGGAAAAGCTGCGTTTGTGTTTAACGCAGACGAATCAGGCTTCCACAGTGATCCAAGTAGACTTAAAGCCATAGGTGAAAAAGGAAAGTCCCTAAGTCGAGTATCAGGTGGATCTGGAAGAGAATCCACGACTGTTTTAGCATGCGTGTCAGCGGATGGTAGTTGCTTGCCACCTTTAATTGTGTATAAGGGTGCTGCTGTTCAGGCACGTTGGATATCAGCCAATGCATATCCAGGAACTTTATATACTACCTCCAAGAATGGCTGGATGGAAGAAACCCAATTTCACCAGTGGTTTACTACAGGATTCATCCCTTTTGTTAACAACCTAAGGGTCACAAGAAACGTTCCCCAGCAAAAAGTGCTTCTGCTTTATGATGGGCATTGTAGCCACATTAGCGTTCGGCTCGTCGAAGAAGCCATTAAGAACAACATTATATTGATGAAATTTCCCAGTCATCTGACTGACCGGCTTCAACCATTAGATAAAGCCGTTTTTGGACCTATCAAAACTAGTTGGGAAAAGACGTTGGTAGCATACGGTAAAGCGCAAATTGGCAAGGGCACTGGAAGACTCACAAAGGAGCATTTTGCCGAATTGCTAGGAACAGTGTGGCATAACTCAATGAAAGCCAAGAACATTATTTCTGGATTTGTCAGTACTGGTGTCTATCCAGTAGATCGTACAAAGTTTCCCAAAGATACATTCAACAAACTTGATCTACAACGATATGAGGCTAATGTAGCGAATCAGACAGTGGAACAAGAAGAAGGAGAACCATCTGATGTTCAACCTATGGAACCTGAGGTGAATTATTGTCTGTCGCCAGTCCAGCAAGAGGATGAAATTCCCTCTGAAAATTCTCTACGGCAGTCACCACAAGTTACTTCTCCCCATCAACAATTATTAGGGAATGATGATAAAGGACATGACGAAGTGTCGCAAGTTCAGTATAATAAGAAAATGCAACAACCAGAGTCACCACAACCATCTTGCTCTTACAAATTGGCAGAAATCGATAAGGCGCAATCATGTATCACCGATTTGTTTGTAACACAACTATCATCATCAAATAATACTCAAGAACAAGAAAAGAAACCTTTCATTCCACGACTAAAGCACCAATCATATGGTGAAGTGTTGACCTCTAATGACGTCCTAACACGACTCAAACAAGCAGAAGAAAAAAAGCAAAAGGCAGCAACTAAGGGCCTAACGAATAAGACAAAGAAACAAATATTAAAAAGGGAAAAAAATATTCCAACCACTTTTGAAAGTCCTGGTCGTAAGAAAAAAAAAATATTGAAAATTGCGAAAAATAAATCAGATACATCGGAAGAGAGTGATGCATATGAATGTGATGATGACAGTTCTGGCGATGAAATACAACAGGAAAATGCAGTAATTAATTTGGAACCCATCAAAGACATGTCAAAGTTGTGTGTTGGAAAATTTGTTTTAATTACGTTCAAAGGGGGAAAACGTAACACGACTATTTTTAGATATGTTTGTTCTATTGACGATGTTGAAGAGGACGGAGATGAAATTAAAGTTATTGGTTTAAAATCGACGGACACTTTAAAAACAGTTTTTTATGTTGTCGAAACTGACGTTAGTTACGTTACTATCGATCAAGTGTTGGGTATACTACCAGATCCGGAAATATTTCTCAAAGGTGAGAGAATATTTTATAGATTTGAAAATAGTATTCCCGTGGTGGAGCAGACTTAAAACATTTGTTAAAAACTGTTGTCGTTACTTACATAACGTTAAATGATAAATTAGTGCAATTTAGAATTAGGGATTTTTTTTGGTTATTTACCTTTGCCTTTTGTAAGTTCCCAATATTATTAGGTATGTTATCTAAAAACATAAGAATGAAAGTTTTTGTTTTTGTTACTTTTGTATTTATTGCGCGAAATGCATTAGTTTTGTTTTTTTATAATAAACGTTTATTTTTGTAATGAGAGATTTTTTTAATCCAACTTTTGGGGTAAATGTAAACACTTCAAAAAATTAAATATCGAGTTGAATTTCAACTGAACAATACTATAAACGACACATTTCCATTTACCCCACGATTTTTTGCACATATGCTTATGGTCTTTGAGAAAATTGTTTCCATTTACCCCTTAGGGTATGGGGTAAATGTAAACATACAACCCTTCAAAAAAAATATGACGAAAAATAAAAGGGCTTAGTTTAACATGTATTATTTCGAAAATGTTCAATAAATATCCATAATCTAACTGTCTGCAAAATGTATGAACTTAAATTCTCAATACAAACTGAGAAAATTAATTTTATACATAAATGTACCAAAAGTGTCAAAAATCGTCTACATTTACCCCAACTGACCCTACAACTCAATAAAATCCTTTATAAAGGTAGGTTGGTTTGCCATTTTGTTAGGCGTTACTAAATAAAAACTATAAAATTTTTGAGTTGGAGCTGACAGTTCTGAAAAGACAAGGTTAAATGGATGTCTACATGACATGACATGACATGACATGGCCTGCAGTCCAATGCCGGCCGGTAATTTACTACACACGTTTAGTTTTAACAATCGACAGGCCGCCGGCAGAACGCGACTCGTCATTTAACTGCGTGTGTGTAGTGAGTACCGGCAGCCCGGCCATTATCTCTCCGGCAAAATACGGCCGGCCGACTGAACGTGAATGGGTGCCTTAATAATACTAAATATTGTAAATATTTTCTTCTGGCAAAACAGCTCATTCAACGAAAAATAGCTTCCAAATACAACCAGTCACTCTACAAAAATATCTGGGTTGTCATAACGCCGTTCATATAAAAAATGAGGAGAAATGTTGACGTATTATATCACCTTTATAACACTTCCACTTATTTACAGCCGGTGACTATACTACTAGAAAACGTCATTTTATAGTATTAGTCTACATACTAAAAATCATTAAAATCGATTGGCAGGTTTTCACGTAATTTAGGAAAAACCAATATTTTTACAAATTTTTGACGCCCTCTCCCGGCTAAACGAGACAATTTTGGATATAACTAAGTCGGCTTAGATCGACCTATTTTGACGTCAGGAGTCTGTCGTCAAATGTTGTACACATGTTTTCCGGACAACCTGTATATACTACCGTGCGAGCAAAAATTATTTGCATCAAAGAGGGCTTGGATTAAAAAACGTCGGGCTTGATTTAGATAAAATTACTTGTAACGGCTGTCAAAGATGATGGAATAACTGATTGATTGATACCGCTAAGCATTACGTCCTTAGATGCAAGGCCCTCTTTGATGCAAATAATTTTTGCTCGCACGGTATATTAAAGCACTACCTTATTCATCTTTTAATAAACTAGTTGTGTCTGATTTATTTAAACATATTTTTAATAATATGTAAATATAGATGAATATTATTATATCTTACAAGTATTTTACTTCGTAAGAACCTAAATCTGAATTGGTAGTTTATTTAAGAAATTGTATATAGGTACATACTTATTCTTTTAATTACAGTTTTTATTATTATTATTATTGAACTTATGCCCGGTTTTATTTAAGAGATAAGGCATATAAGTATTATGATTGATGTTGATGATTCGCCATTTTATTTTTTAATTAATATTTCGTTTCGTCTTCGTTAGCAATTACCTATAGTTAGAGTTGGGGATGGTCAAATATTGTACGATTTTATTTTGGTTTTAACAATTTGCTATCAACATTATTTATGAATTTGTGATCATTCCAGTTGACCTACACCCGTCCCAAATTTCTACGATCGTGCTATATCGGCATCGTCCAGAGGTAGAGAATTTATTTTGGTCAAATGACCAAAAATAATTTGATCGGTTCCACGACCCTACCTATAGCTTTAATTTTAAAAATTTTGATAAATTAATAAAAGACAAAATAGAAATGTTATCAATTTTGCCAATATTTCTTTTTCTTTATAAATTCAAACCTTTTTAACTGAAGGTATAGTATTTATCACAAGAATCTAATGGTCGCCGTTGTCTTATGTCAAACATATTTGCCAACCTTTAATTAAAAAGTCCTTAACTTAGATACAGACAATCGTTGCTCTGATGAGAGAGAGAATTTAAGGAGTAAGTGAAATAGAATACAGGCCTGTTCATTAAAAAAGCAGGTGAAATTTTGACGTTTAACTCGTGGAGCAAAGATACAAACCAAACTGTATAGTCGAGAAGCAAACCAAAAAGTAAGTTTTGTCACAGAAAAAAAATGGGTTTATTTTTGCCAACTCACGAATTTTTAAAAATAATTACGATCGTTTATTCCAAAGTAACAAAATAATAACTTGAACCTCTTCATGGGAAATTTTTTTTATCGATGTCGATACTTTTGAGATTGAAGAAATGGTGATTAAGGGGCTAGATCATATCCGAATTATTCAGTCAATCGATGTTTTTGTTGAGAGGCCCGAAAATAAGCCAATGTAGAAATATACTGGTTGTCACAAGCCTTTTCTTTTGGATAATGCAATATATGCATATATATGTATATATAGGTAGCATATTAGGTACCATGTGTGTTAATATAGCTTCGCTGTATTAAAATTACACACCAAAACAGAAAATGCATAATGAATCACATATAGAGTAGGTATTTTTTAAATCTTGTGAATGGTTTTTAAACAGGATTTAAAAACCCCTCTTTACCCATATTAACTATGTATTTATGAACATTTTCAAAAGTTAAAATAGACCATCATTTATAGTTGGACTAGCATCCAGGAACGCAACAACAATGTGGATTTTTCACTATAAAAGTTAAAAAAACTAAACCAGGAATTTACTATTCATTAAAATATACAAGGAAGATGCACTTATTATTTGATATGCATAAAAGAAAATCTGTGCAAATGCAAAGCTAACATCAACTAAATCCAGCTGATTTCGTAACGTCCTGGAGACAACTCGGCAGTGTTATAAAATGATAATAAATTTCAGTCACTTGAAAATATACTGGGATTAATCACAGAATACAATTTATATGTAATTAACACATTAGGTGAAAATTGTCAATTTTTTTTTTTAACCTGTCTTATTACATTTAAGACTTATAACAGACAAGAACGCATCCACCAATAGAATAAAGATTTTTTCTCCAAACGACATTAAAAGCGGTCTTTTAATGACACCTGACAGGCTCAAAAGGTGTATTTTTTCTGCCTAGTCAGAAAAAGTGGACTTTTTATGCCTAGGCAGAAAAAATACACCTTTTGAGCCTGTCAGGTGTCATTACAAATTAAAATTTAAAATGACAAGTAAACACAACAATTCAATAAATGTCATAAATAACATACATAAATATAAAAAATACGATTTTGCGTGAAATTGGAACAAATTTGGAGAAAAAATTATATGTTTTACTAGGCAGAAAAGCAGATTTAATGCCGCGGCTGGTGTTTCATAGACGAGGCGCAGCCGAGGCTAGGAAACACCAGCCGCGGCATTAAATCTTGTGCTTTTCTACCTAGTGAAACAAATAACTATTATAGACGGCAGACGTTTAAAAATTTATTGATGCAAAAACAAACCGATGTCAACGTGTTGTCATGACCTAACATAACCTCATATTATTTAGTTGAACCCCGTACCCCCCCCCCCCCTGAATCCGTCAAAGTGTTTTTATGAACAGGCTAGTATATGCTGCCTCATTCTCTTCTTTAAAATCGAGAAGGCTATGGACCATATATTTATTATTTATATTCCTTATTTAACTCTTTTAGCCATAAAAGCGTCATTAGGTGTGATACACATCAGATATTAATGAATGCCGTGTAGATAGGCATCTTTTTCTTACGCCTTTACACCGGCATCTTTTCGACCCGCCTGTCTATTATCCTTTCATTCGGTAACCTCGGAAATTCGCAGAGCCGTCACATTCCGATTTTGATTTATGAAGTTTGTGAGATATATTTTTTTTGCTATATTAGCCCAAAATTAATTAATATTGTTTTGATCGTTAAACGATGACGCACCGGTAAAGATCCATCGGTACTACTGTATTATCTCATTCATCCTGCCGCGTAGAATAAAAAAAACACAATGTTTAATAAAATTCTAATAAATTTTATTAAACAATAACACTCTAATCTTAAGTTTTCTTTTTTCTATGAAACAGATATACCTACCAGTGAAAAAGGGAACCATCTGACCATATTCCATAGGTCACACATAAAAACATTCAGACCACAGTAGGTAGAGACCACTTATATATTTAGTAAGTAAAATTCTTACTGACCAGTTTCGACCATATCCAATAGCTGCTCGCCAGCTGCATTTAATGTTTCTCCACATTCAAACCTTCTAAAGTCGATGACCTCAACTTTATTACTTTCTAACACGTCTTTGACAGTCATGGTTTCATCTAGTAAATAATCTTGATGAAGCAAGCTTAACTCTTCTTCCTTATTTTTTGCTATTTTGTCGTCAACTTGCCCTATTTGTTTGGGAGCCATACCGACTATGTGTTGACACAGGCCTTTACCGATTTCTTCTATGTGTGGATTGTCCTGATTTAAAGATTTAAGTGCAACCAGACCTCCTATTCTTCCCAGAAGGACATTCTCGTCGGCTTTGCCTGATGGATGTGCATAACCTGTAGAAATAGTATATTAAAGTATAAGTGGATATTAAGGTCTTCAAAACACGGGCGATTTTGCCCGTTTGTAACAAAATAAAGACAATGGAAGTCCGACAAGGTAATTTTTTTGATATTACTTCATTGTCTACCATCTTCAAACATACTATATACGCGAGTTAAAAATAGATCGATCAAGACTCAACGTTATAGAGGTGGGAAGTTCGATTCTTTTTAATGAATCAATTATTTTGATTCATTCAGTTAAAAACATTCGTTCTCAAATGATTCTTTTCCTTTTAAAATTAATCGAAAATGCTGAATCGATCGATATAATATTTAAACATCAACGCATAAATGAACACAATGTAAAAGATCGTACTATGTTAATTAAGGAATTGATGTTTAATCGAATCTTTTTGGAACGATGAATTAATTCTTTCAATTCAGTGAAGTGATTCGTTCGTTTTGAACGAAACGTTCGCGATCGACACACCTCTACAACGTTGCCAACTTCTAATTGAGCGTGATTCACATTCCATACCACTCTCGCTGTATTACCCCTCCATAGCAGCAAATACGTTCGTATGTATGTACCCTGCGAGCAAAAATTATTTGCATCAAAGAGGGCTTGGATTAAAAAACGTAGGGCTTGGTTTAGATCACAATGATATCGGGACAATATATCTAACCAAATCTTGGTTAAAATTTTGTCAAATTCATATTATGACATGCCAATGAGTAATAAAATAAGTTGATAAATACAAATTCATTTTTGTTGTTTACAAAATTAACAAAGTAAGAATATACAAAAAGAAAAAGAAAAATAATTACATAAATTGCTGAAATTGGCCACCGCCATGCTCCAAGCATAAATTTACACGTCTTCATATTTTCGAAAGTGTTGACCAGCATCTCTGGAGAAATGGTACCACATTCTTGGATAATCCTTTCTTTTTCCTTCTTAAGAATAGTCCTGCATGTTCCATAAGATCTTCCCACTTCTTGGGACAGGCGTCTTATACAAGTTGTTGGCGTATTTTGCATTATTTCACGAACGTTCGCAACAAGTTCTTCTATTTACAGATGGTCTTCCTGCTCCTTTTTTGTGTTGTATAGAACCTGTTTCCCTAAACACAGCCTCGGTTATTTTCAGGCAATAATAAAAATCCCCAGCAATAAAAGCAACGTTAGGAAAATGTTCGTGGAAATCGTCCATGCACAAACCCGGATTGTATTGCCACTCACCATTTACTCTAACCCCGTTTTAAAAATACGCTTCAACCGTGAATGTTTTGTGCTGTTTCGTAAAGCCCATTGCGTGAATTGTTCAAGAAATTGAAAAAATTAGCGATCAATCAAATTACTTGTAACGACTGTCAAAGATGACGGAATAACTGATTGATTGTTAATTCAGGTAGTTACTGACACCCAACAGGTATTAAGCTCTACAGCTAAGCATTACGTCCTTAGATGCAAGGCCCTCTTTGATGCAATTAATTTTTGTTCGCACGGTATGTATGTATCATGTTAGCGAAGCACCCACCGCGATGTTTTCTACCTTGACTGAATTTTTCAGGTAAGCGTGCGTTGATTTTCTGCTGGTATTTTAAAATGGTTTACTCGCAGGAAAAAAAAATTAAAATTGTTTTATGGTAAGCGAAGTGCAGAGAAAGTAGTTGGTGTTTTGCATTTTTCTACCCAACCAACCTGTCCCAACAATCCAAACTATTTTAAATATTTTGAAAAGTCGGGGTGCACACCAGTATTTTGTTTTTCAACGAAGGCCAGTAAAAACTAACAATTTGAAATAATTGTTGCATTTTTAAATGCAATATTTTAATTAGTTAACGACATGAAATGAAAACTACGTAAAATAATTCGAAAATGCGCGGTACAGCGTACAGCCCAAACGAAAATCCAAATATTACTGAATACTCCATTTCTGGCGATGAAACTTAGCCAGTAAAAAATTATTCCGACCTACTCTCTTTATATTGATGTAGAGGGTCTTCCAACGAGGACTGAACAGGGGCTCATTTTTGAGCTTCCTTGTACTTAAAGAAAAATCCAAAATAGCCAATCGATGTACTTTTTCCTGCAGAATTCAAAAATGAAACCAAAAATTTATTTGAACCAGAAACAAAAGAGTTACGATATGGATAAGGTGTTTTTTAAATGGAACATAGCTTTTTTTATACGAATGGAACGAGTGATTTTTTTTTTGTCCGTTCTGATTAAAATATTTAATATTGTGATAGCTATTTTTATTAAATTTTAATGTTTTATCCAGTATAATTTAACTTTAACCTGTTTGAAACATACACTAGGTAATAAAGGTATAATCACCTTTGCATCCTTCAAAGGCAAAAAATTTGACCAAATTTACTATAATATTGCCGAAATGAAATATGCATTAGATGAGAGATTGCAGATTGTTATCTTGTTCTACAAATGCCAAGAAAATGCAAGAGAAGCAAGGAGAAGATTTATTGCAAATTTTCACAGAAATATATCCGTCAATACTATTCTAAGGATAAAGAACCTATTTGAGGAAAATAAAACATTACATGACAGAAAAAGAAATCCAACTCTATATTATTATCTACTAATTTAAAAAAAAACATTAAAATATTTTCTCATATACCGGGTGTCGACGGAAGGTGGCTCGCCCCTCTAACTTTTTTGTTTTTCAAGATAATGAAATAAAATTCGGCGGATTTGTATACGACATAAAACTGCATTTTTTGACAGGTGGAACTTCCGGTTTAACCGGAAGTGACATAAACTTTCGATTTTTAAATGGGACACCTGGTATATTTTTACTTTTTTTGGCTCCATATGACATTCTAAATACAACGATGTGCCACTATTTTTGGTCCAATGCTATGTGCTATGTAAACTTTAATCTTTAAAGTTGTATGACTCATTTTTTTTTAATGGCAACATGGTGGCTCGTCGGGTTAAAAAAAAATATGATTTTATTACGATTATTTTTATACCATACACTTTATTAGGTTTTAGAAAAGCTGCCATTAAAAAACTTTAAAAAGTTAACGTAGAACTTTCCTAAAATGAAGCATCTTTTGAGAATAAATTTAGATTAAATGCATTAAGTAGCCTGTGACCAGCAAAACTGATAAAACAAAATCATACCTTGAAGAAAATTCAAATGCCAACAGCTTCTGCCAAAGTAAATTAGTTTGTTTAAAAAACATGGAAAATAATAGTTTTACAAGGAGTGAAAAAGTTAATAGGTATGTTATTATTGTCAGGCTCATTTCGCATTTTTGGAACCAGTTTTGGGTACCTAATAGTGCCAAGTTGGATGACGCCGATTAAAATATCTTTGTGCGTAAAGTCGTGCAGCATCGGTTAAATTATTTCTACATTCTCCAAACACTAATAACATATCAACTTTTTCACTCCTTGTAAAACTATTATTTTCCATGCCATTTAAACAACAACCTAATTTACTTTGGCAGAAGCTGTCGGCATGTCAATTTTCTTCAAGGCGTGATTTTGTTTTATCAGTTTTGCTGGTCACAGGCTACTTGATGCATTTAAATCTAAATTTATTCTCAAAAGATGCTTCATTTTAGGAAAGTTATAAGTTAACTTTTTAAAGTTTTTAATTGCAGCTTTTCTAAAACCTAATAGTATATGGTATCAAAATAATCGTAATAAAATCCTCTTTTTTCTTAACCGGACGAGCCACCATGTTGCCATTTAAAAAAATGAGTTATACAACTTTAAAGATTAAATTTTACATAGCATTGGAACAAAAATAGTAAAATTGTATTTTTCCCAAGATTAAAGAACTTAAATAAGTGATTTTAAGGTATTCATAGCCCTCTGGATAAAACAATAAATTTGGAAAAAAATATTTTCTTGGTGACAAAAAGTAACAAGTGACACATCGTTGTATTTAGAATGTCATATGGAGTCAAAAAAAGTAAAAATATACCAGGTGTCCCATTTAAAAATCGAAAGTTTATGTCACTTCCGGTTAAACCGGAAGTTCCATAATGTTGAGTCACCTCTGTCAAAAAATGCAGTTTTATGTCGTATACAAATCCCCCGAATTTTATCTCATTATCTTAAAAAACAAAAAGTTAGAGGGGCGAGCCACCTTCCGTGGACATCCGGTATGTTGTGAAGTTTTTTAGATCAATCTTTTTTTTTTAATGAAAACCAAGTAAGTTACCTGTCAGATGAATTCCATTGTTAACTTTGAAACCCAACGCTCTTTTCAATGTTGCATTTTCTCCTACCGAGCCTATTAGTAATGCTAGTTTATCAGCTAGTGTTTTACCATCAACAACTTTTAGTGATTTTAACTGCTCTACGTCCAATCCAATCTAAAAGAAAAATATCTCTTTAGGTAGGTACTTCTTGGTATATGTACAGTGGATTACATTTTTTTAACAATGCACGTACGCATCATAGGAATATTTATTTGGTTTAAACTTTAATTCTCGTTAATGTTATGACTTGATTCTAACATAAAATGTCGAGAGCCGATTTGAGATTTTTATTTTCTGTACCGAGTGAGTCAATAATTGAGCAGAATAATTTTATGCCTTACCGATAAAATTTGTCTATAATAGGATTTTGTGTTATAGTTTAGTTGGATATTCTGCACCATTTACAAATATTTTGAATTGTTCAGGGTGTCTTCAAAAAGTAGAGTGTCACATAGTTTAATTTTTTTAAATGCGACAACCTATATTTGAGTGGATTTTTGAATATTTCGTGCCATTTCATAACTTTTTCATTGTTGGTTTAATATACAAGAAAGTTATAGTTTTAAAGATTATTCGACTTTTAATAAAAGTTCAGCATTGGCAAGCTTCTCTTTGTTGTGAAAATAATTACTTAAATTTTGACTCCAAGCAACTAATAATTTTTATCTTCAATTTACTAAGTCAAAAGAATATAATATCGAGTATGTAATAATTGACATCTCATTTAGAGTCTATTCATTTTAGTCAAAAAATGTTCTTTTGAAAAATGTGCCTTTTACCAAATGGATGGAATATTCTGCCAATCTGTTCTTATTATAGCATTTTTGTCAATGAATCTTAGTAACCATGGAAAACAAATTTAATGAAAAACGGTTTTTAACAATGAGATTAGTTTCAATTTAAAATTAATTGGTCAAAAGAAAATATATTTCTATGACACGCCAAGTAACATTTAATTAGTTCACAAAAAAATAAAGTAAATTAAAAGTATTAATATGTAACATGAAATAGTTATTTACCTAACAACTTGACGGCTTGCCCGAACTCCGCTTCGCGTCGTTCGTGCAACTGCCGTCGCGTGCGGAAAAGTACCACTTTCCGCATGAGTTAGGTACAAAAGTTTTCCTACGATCGATATAGTTCTCAGATAAACTTCAATTAGGTTCGTAATAATATACTGTAATTACAAAAATTATTGAGCTTCTGGCAAAAGTAATTCACTTTATTGAGTGTTTTAGATAAGGTATTCATTAATTTAACAAATCGTGCGGAAAAGTTACTAGTGCTAGTAGTCCTAAAAAGTTACTTTTCCGCACGATTTACATACAGTGTGTGTATAAAGTCTGGAAACGGCTTAATAACATCTTAATTTACTGGCCGATTTAAACCAAATTTTTACAACCTTCAGGGGGGCTTCCTCCTGGATCCTCTACTGGGTTTCACAAAGGTTTTCAATAATATTTAACTAACCAGACAACGTTGACCGTGACCACAGAATATATAGATACGCAGCTTAGCTATACCGGGTGACCATATGAGATCACTTTCCGGCTGCCATTTCTTTAGATTTTAATCGAACAAGATAAAACTTTCAAGAAGTCATAGGCTATAATAAAAAGACACTTTTTAAAGTACCTACTTATTAAATTTTAGTGATTTCCGGTTTAGCCGGAAGTAACCTCAACTTTGGATTTTCAAATGGGACACCCTCTATAGTTTTTGAATTTTGGCATCAAGAGATCATTTTACGTACAACTGCACTACTTTTATTAATTTTTGTGTCAATTTAACATTTTTTAAATTATTCTTGTTTTTTCATCCCTTTATCCCTTTATTTATTTTACAAATATTATTTAATCTACAAGATCTACTTAAGTATGTACAGGGTTATCCAACCAAGACTAGACAAGGCGATTTTTTGACTTTTCCTGTACTTTTATAAAAAAACTGAAATAGCCATCTTAAGTCATTTTCTCCCGCGAATTCGAATATCTTCAGCAAAAAACAATTGATCATCAAACAAAAGTACTAGGAGTCACATTGATATTTTTTTAAATGGAACACCCTGTATATTTTTACATTATTAAATTCCACATAAAATTATAATTATTTTTTATTAAATGCATTATTAGTCTATACTTCATAGTTTCCGAGATATTGACTCTCGAAAAGTGACATTTTTGAACTTTGACAGCTTATAACTTTCTAACAGTACGTCTTAGAGCAAAACGGCTTACATGTCCCTATCTTCAATTTTTATTATCTTCCCAAAAAAATCAACTTCCGGTTAAACCGGATGTAACTCGAAAGCAGGAAATACATATAGTTGTTCCGGTTTAACTGGAAGTTGATTTTTTTGGGAAGATAATAAAAATTGAAGATAGGGACATGTAAGCCGTTTTGCTCTAAGACGTACTGTTAGAAAGTGTAGTGCCCCGACCGGATAAGATAAGCTAGCATATGTTATTAGACAAAGTAAAAAGAAAATAAAAATAATTATTTTATTTAACCAATCACGTTAATCGATAATCAATCGATAGTCAAACGCTCCGGTTAGTAGAACTTAATTAAAACAATTAAAAGTAAAGTTTGAAATAGAACAAAACTATTTAAATAAATTAAAATAGTAAATGATAATACCTTAAACTATGAACGCGATAGGTACAGCTAAATAATTATTAAATGATTAAGTACTACCGCCCGAGAATACAAAGTTATTATGAACGTCAAAGTTGTTTACTACTAGTAAAAGTATTTCTATAATAATCAGACAGCAAAAGTATTATTGAAAGATCAAATGTTTAAATTGAATTAAAAGGCGAACAGTTCTAAGTCAAAAATATTAAAATATCAAAAGTACAAAGACTAACCTTACTTTCACAGACACTACACGAGAAATGAAAGCGAACTAAGCTTGAATAAACTTCGGACCGTTAAGCCCCTCCCCTCGACTTGTGTTTGACCAATCAAATCGCGCAAAGACTTGTTCTCACAGGATTTATGCTGACTAAGTGTCTGCGCGTTGGTGGTCGCGAAAATGAGATCACCATAGCGTGAGAACGAAAACTGCCACTTGAAAAATGTGTCATTGCAGCTCTCTGAGAATCTTACGCTATAAATCTTGGGGTGACAACCCTGGGAAAGGAATGTACGGCTCTTCGTGACGTTAAAATGCAATTTATGACTCTAGTACTAGGAACCCTAAGTCTGGTACGTGAAGGTATGCGGTGAGAACCACTTTTAGCGCAGGTCTACACCTGTTAGATGTATTATTCTTAGTATTTTAAGTGTGGGAACGGTTAATATTCTGCAGGAAAATTCTTGTCAAATTGCTGACAGTGAGTTCATGGCATGTGTGGGAACTTGTGAAAACTGACCCTCTTTGCACATATTTTCCTATATAAACCGGCGCATAACGCTGGAAAGGTAATTCAATTCAACTCAGTCTTCGGCGAAGTCAAGTTGTGACTTAGCAAGCTCTCAACCAGGGCAAGTTAGTGTGTTTATAAAAAGTTGTTAGATGTTAGAATCACGGAGTGTTACCAGATAAGTGATTTTTGTGAATTGTGATTTTGTGCAAGAAATACGATGGGGTTGCAAATTCAACAAATAGGTTAGTGCCAGATAATTGTTAGTACCTAGACATTTCCAATTTTGACGATGATAAGAAATTTTAACCACTGTAATTTTGGATGTGAAACTGAGAACCTTTAAACATGAACATTAGTAGACTATTCTAATTTTAATAAATAACTTTAGTAAATTTCTGGTATTTACTTTCAAAACGACTCCCGTAAGGACAAGGCCGTCGTAGGTCGTCATTGCAAGGAAAATGAGGGCTTATCTGACAGAGATTTAATTTAATGGTGTTTACACAGATAAGACGTCGAAACCACAAAGCAATTAATACCCAAAGTCCACGAACCCACATATAAATATTGTAGGTCGCCCATGTGTATAAAAAGTGATTATTAGGCCAACATAAAGTAACAATAAAAGGGTTACGAATCTGACAACATGGGTCGGTCGTTACAAAAGTTATAAGCTGTCAAAGTTCAAAAATGTCACTTTTCGAGAGTCAATATCTCGGAAACTATGAAGTATAGACTAATAATGCATTTAATAAAAAATAATTATAATTTTATGTGGAATTTAAAAATGTAAAAATATACTGGGTGTTATATTTAAAAATTTAAAATTCGTTCGAATTCCAGACAAACTAAAAAGCTGGCAACAACGCCAATATCGTCATTCGGTGCATTAGATCCTCTTACACAACTGTACCAAATTTGGTTTAAATCGGCCAGTAAATTGTAATGTTATTAAGCCGTTTCCAGACTTTATACACACACTGTATAAATATTACAAAAAACTTTATTTTAGACTAGGAGACTAGAGAGCTGAGAACAAATTAAGCATATTATTAAAGTTAAACGTGCATTTCATATATACTTTATAGGATAACAAAAAACAAACTAACGATAAATATTAAAGTTAAACCTGCAATTGGTATTTGTAGCATATTGTAGACTTATTGCAGATGTCATATCTTGAAGAACTCCGTTGTTTTTTACTTGAATTTGATGTGCGCTCGCTACTGTCTGACATCCTTCGGAAACAACATTCTACCGAACGTTGTATCAGGAGTTTACTTTGAGTAGAGCAACTAGGTATAACATTTTTCATTCTACTTTCTGACAAAACTGGATCCATGGGTATTCTCGAAGACGTTTTTAAAATATTCTCGGCAATTTATAAATTCTGTCACAATTTCAAAAATAGTGTAGTAAAGTAAAAATTGTGCGGGAAAGTAAAATCGTGCGGAAAAGTGGTACTTTCCGCACGCCGAAAAGTAACTTTTCCCCACGATCGTAGAAAAAAACATATTACGCAGTACTTAAATGCTTTACAAACAACAAAATTAAAGTAAAATATGTTCTGTCTCACAGCCTGTTGGAATTCCTTTATTGAATAGGGAGTAGGTAGTTGTTATTAAATATTCTTTTAGGCGCTTTTTAGGCTGATGTTTACAATATTATCCCTAAAACGTGTGATGTGCTGATGAATGTCATTGTGTCTGTTGTGGTGGTGGATGTGTTTTTTAAGTGGCGTAGACTGTCATAGATAAACTGACCAAACAGAGTCATGATTGAGTATCGAGAAAAGTGAACCCTGCAACTAGCAGTGGCTTTAATATTAGCAATTATCCTAACCGCACACTTTTGCTTTACAAACACTCTTTGAAGATTATTGTCGGCAGCACATCCCCACACCATGTCATTTTGGAATGGAACATACCATGATAGGCAATCAATGCCGATTCCTGACCAGGTGTGAATCGTATTTCACGCAATGCATAAAGAGGTGTATGGAAATTGGATCACTAGATGGTCTTGGTAGACGCTGCAGAGAAGATTATTGGTGTGGGTTACAAAGTGAAAATTCATCTTGTCTTATGTTTTTCGGCACTGTAATATTGGACGCCGAATGCGGCCGGCCTCTTTATTTTATACTATTTAAATACTTTTACGATTAGTGTTAAAGTTGGGCGTTTTTACTGGAAAGTTTATATTCCAGTTATTACCTAATGCAAATTATACAGGGTGTTACAAATTCGAAGTAATAAAATTGCTATTATGCTATCTCGGCAACTAGTGATTTCGAAAAACCAAAAGCACTTTTTCATTACACTTTTCTATGCTCTTCAAGATAAAATTTTATTTTTTAGATACGACGTTTCGTTTTTTAGACACCAACATCAACATTATTTTTTTAAATACGGACCTGCACTTTTTATTGCATTCTTGAGTAGCTTTTGACGTTCCAAAACCAATAATGTATCACACTACTTGTCAGTAACTTGTTTGCTGTAGAAGTTATTTGAAGTTTTTTAAAAATTAAAGATTGACACAAAAATAAAAATTAAAACTTATGGGGTTTCTTAAGTAAAGCAGATTTTGACTCTTAAAAATTAAATACAAGGAGTGGTACGACTTATGGGATTTCTCGTTGGAATGTGCACCGAAGTGTTAGCAATAGGATTCCGCCATTTTTTGAATATGTCAAAATTGTGACTTGTGGGCTTTCTCAAATGACCGATTCATTTATTGTCCTGTGTAAAGTGTTATGATGCGAAAAGCATTTCTAATGCGATTGTTTAGCTCTTCTAGGGAATTTATTTCGGTTTTGTAACTTACATTTTTTAACGCGCCCCACAAATAAAAATCTAATGGCGAAAGGTCGGGAGACCGCGCTGGCCAGGCAATAAAACCACCATTTCCGATTCATCGTTGTGGAAATTCTTGATTTAAAAAGTTCCTTACAGCCCTTGTGTTGTGGGGGGCGCCCCGTCCTGCTGGTACCAAATTCGGCATAGCCTAGCTGTCTAGGGGAATATCACTTAAATATTCCCGTAGCTGAGTATTTAGGAATTATCGAGGGAATTATAAATATCTGTCACCATTTAAATTTTCTTCAAACTGAAATGAACCAATTGCTTTATCATTATATATCTGAGCCCACACATTAACACTAAATCGGACTTGTTTCCTTATTTCTCTATTTTCCCTGGGATTTTCAATACTCCAAACATACTCATTTTTGCGGTTGAATGCGCCGCAATTTGTAAATTTACATTAATCGGACCATAAAATGTTTTTCAAAAAATCACCGTTTGTATTGATTTGCCGCCTTAACCACATGCAGTCATTTAATCTTCTTTCCCTATCACCCGTGTGCAATTGCTGTGATATGTGGAGTTTAAAGGGTTTGTAGGCATTACTCTTTAATATTCTTTGTGCTTTTATATGGTGTATCGTTGGATTATTCAAATTTACCTCAGTTTGTCGAGTCGCGACACTGTTTGTTATTGTTATTTACCTAAAACAATTTGTTTTGTATTAGAATATTTTAATTTTTTAAATAGTTTTAAAATACCTGAGCCAGAATCAACTCTTTTTTACTAACTTCCATATTAATTTAACAATACTGCGGTAGGTTGCGGGCGTTCGGGATATTGTTGCAAATACATTTCCGCTGCATTCTTTGTGTTTAAGTGACATAAGTAACAAATTTTAAGCATATCGCGTTTTTCCTCATTAGAAAAAATAATTTTTAAAAGGGAACTCAGTAATTTTAGTTATATCAAACCCAAGCAACACTGTTGTCTGTTGTCAAAGGGCTCACTAGGTACTGATGTTTCAATATCAATGCCTACTCAATAATTTTAAAAAAACTTCAAATAACTCCTACAGCAAACAAGTTAATGACAAGTGTGATACATTTGGCTCTATACGTCAAAAGCTACTCAAAAATGCAATACAAAGTGCTGGTCCATATTTAAAAAATTAATGTTGATGTTGGTATCTAAAAAACGAAACGTCGTATCTAAAAAATAAAATTATTTTCTTGAAGAGCATAAAAAATTAATGAAAAAGTGCTTTTGGTTTTTTGAAATCACTAGTAATAGGGCCGCAAATAAATAAAAACCAAAAATGATTTTTTCAGTTTATTTCGGATATCTCCGGAGTAATCGGAATTTTAAAATTTTTTTTAGCTTATTATTAAGCACAAAAATGCGCAACTTTGCCTTAATTTACCCAATTCTCTATCTCTTATAGTTACCGAGATAGCAATGCTATTACTTCGAATTTGTAACACCCTGTATACCTACGCAAAATTAATTTTTCCAAAAATAAATTGGGTTACGTTTTGGGCGAGGCAGATAAAAAATTGTATTCTTGCCGAAAGATTAGGTACACAGGACGAAATATCCTGAGCGGTGAACGGCCAGTCATTGTTTCCCAATGTCATTCAGTAACACTATTTTTATTTGTTTTCCATGGCTACTAAGATCTATTGATAAAATATAAATATGTTATAACGAGAACAGAAAATACCGAAAAATCAAAGTATTTCAAAAACTGTTAGAGATAGAGATAGGGATAGGATATTAAAAATAATAAAAGTGACATATTTCTATTAGAAGTTTTCTGACTTTGGATCTATGAAAAAAACACTTTGCAAATGAGATGTCAAATATTTCATAGCAGTTTTTTTGACTTAGTAAATTCAGGATAAAAATTATAAATCGCCTGGAGTCAAAATTTAAGTAGGTAATATTTTTACACCAAAACGAAGCACCCAGTCCAGAAAGAAAGATTAAAATATATGTGTGAGATGAGAAATGTCAGCTGCTCTCTGGAGTAAGTAGCACAACACGAAAATTTTCATCAACAACAGATTTAAGATTGTTTAAATTCTGTATTGTTTTTATAATTCCATCCGTAATATAGTTATTTTTAAGAGAAATTTAATATTGTTACTTTTCTGCCAACCCCTAATCTAGAAACTGTTAATTTGATTCAAAATTTGTTACAAAGACAGAGCATTATCCTAATATTATTATAGCAAATAAAGCATATACAGTGTGTGTATAAAGTCTGGAAACGGCTTAATAACATCACAATTTACTGGCCGATTTAAACCAAATTTGGTACAGTTGTGCAAGAGGATCTAACGCACCGAATGACGATATTGGCGTTGTTGCCAGCTTTTTAGTTTGTCTGGAATTCGAACGAATTTTATATTTTTAAATATAACACCCAGTATATTTTTACATTTTTAAATTCCACATAAAATTATAATTATTTTTTATTAAATGCATTATTAGTCTATACTTCATAGTTTCCGAGATATTGACTCTCGAAAAGTGACATTTTTGAACTTTGACAGCTTATAACTTTCTAACAGTACCTCTTAGAGCAAAACGGCTTACATGCCCCTATCTTCAATTTTTAATATCTTCCCAAAAAATCAACTTCCAGTTAAACCGGAACAACTATATTTCCTGCTTTCGAGTTACATCCGGTTTAACCGGAAGTTGATTTTTTTGGGAAGATAATAAAAATTGAAGATAGGGACATGAAAGCCGTTTTGCTCTAAGACGTACTGTTAGAAAGTTATAAGCTGTCAAATTTCAAAAATGTCACTTTTCGAGAGTCAATATCTCGGAAACTATGAAGTATAGACTAATAATGCATTTAATAAAAAATAATTATAATTTTATGTGGAATTTAAAGATGTAAAAATATACTGGGTGTTATATTTAAAAATATAAAATTCGTTCGAATTCCAGACAAACTAAAAAGCTGGCAACAACGCCAATATCGTCATTCGGTGCGTTAGATCCTCTTACATAACTGTACCAAATTTGGTTTAAATCGGCCAGTAAATTGTGATGTTATTAAGCCGTTTCCAGACTTTATACACACACTGTATAAGTATACAGTGCGTTTTTCTTTACGCGGGCCATAGGGATTTACATCGTAAATCTTCAAGTCTATGTTAGGCACATTTCTATTGAGAACTACGAGTTGAAATTTTACACAAATATTTCTTGTGGTCTCATATCCAATTTAGGACCATGTTTGTATTACTTTTCCAACGCAAAACATTGAAAAATACCATTTTAAGTTATAATATCACGCTGTTTTGCCCAGCCCTGTATATTAAGTTTACCCAGGTATATTTGACATAAACTGGTATGTGACATTTTTATAATATTTGGCAAGTTGTACCGAAATTATACAATGTTAATGATTATTTAGTTTGTATTAAATATTTTTTATTTTAAGTGGTTTAAAATGTATTAATTTTCTTAATAATTCTAAAGCAGAACTTTTATTTCAATAAAGTTTAATAACTTAAACTAATTTCACGAAAGTCAGGAAAATACTGACAGCCGTGTCAATATTTTTCTTTATCTAAGGTAGTTAATTACATAAATTACAAGGGGGTAAAAAAGTGTAATTTTAAAAAAATAAAAAGAGCTTTTTTTGGGTATCTCTTGGAGATTTTTTGCACAGATTGTATGTTACCTTCTTCCTCCCATCTCATATTTTATCTATTCCCAAGTTTTAATATTACTTGTTTCATATAAATGTGCCTAACATAGGCTTAAAGATTTACCATGTAAATCCCTATGGCCCGCGTTAAAAAAAACGCAGTGTATATTCATATAGTTTTTATGAATAAGGGACACTGTTTTAAGACAAGAGTTAAAATTTTATGTGACAAGAACACTGGTTTATAAGTCATAATTATTAGCTTTAGGATACTCTTCACTATGGTCATTTATCAATTATTCTATTTTTTTATTATATTTTGTTACCTATTTAATTATCGAGCCCTCAAGTTACCCTTAAGTTTGCCAAAGGACAATATTTGCAAACATACCTTTGTTACAACATTGGTAGAGTTGGTACTATTTTTTACATAATTAAGGCAAGTTTCAGTAGCTTCTTTCACCATATCTTCAAACTGCTTATTCCTCGCAACAAAATCAGTCTCACAATTAACTTCAACTAACACTCCATTATTGTTATGTACAGCTACCCCCACCAGCCCCTGAGTTGTTTGTCTTCCTTCCAACTTAGTAGCTTTGGACCATCCCAAAGCTTGTGCCTGTTGTTGAAGCCACTGTTCAGCCTAAAATATGTAGGTAGGTATAAACACATTATTGATCAAACTTGTGTTATTAAGTTTGCAAACTGTACCTGTTTTATATCATTGTTGTGCATTTGCAGTGCTTTTTTACAGTTTGCAAATGTGTAGCCAGTTTTCTTTCTTAAAGTAGCTAAGGCAGACTTCTCAGAGGCCAGAATGGCCCCAGCCGAATGAAAGAATCTTGAAAAGTTACGCATGGCGACCTGCTGAAATATAAAAAAAAATGTGAAACACATACTGGGGTATATAATAGTACAAAACCAAGAATCCTTTTATCCATCAAGAAAAGTTCTCTAAAATCAATGGTTGTCATGGAAAATAAATAGTTTGTCAAGAAAAACTTCAACGTCGTGTCTTTTAATTGATAGTATATCAGAATAGAAAAATAAGTCGGAAAAATGAGTAAATAATAATAGGGGTAAGGTTATTTTTACACACATTACGTACCATTTTTTTTATAATGATTAAATTTACAGCTTTAAATTTTATGAAAATTGCTTTCTTCCATAATTTTTTTCGTCTTAACCTCAAACGTGATGAATTTGAAGTGACGTTCCTGCACAGAAAAATAAAGGGTTTACGTCCTTGTTCTTGCACTTCTGGTCGTTTATATTTATTCGGTCGCCGAACAATTGTTAGCGTTCCGGAATTCAAAGTTCGTTAATAGACTCGCGTTTTTTAACGAAGAAAACAAGCTCTACATTTTGAAAAAACATTAGCTTATATACTTACCCAATCCGCTAAAACTAAAAAGCCTCGTTCTCAGAGCTACGTTGTGTCGCCAGCGACATCATCTTGACCAATCAGGAGCGCCTTACGTCATTACCCCTAACCCCCACCTAAAGGCTCGTTCCCAGAGCTACGGTTGTCGCCAGCGACACATCCCCACTCTTATCAATTGGGTGTCGCGGCGACCGTGAAGCGAAAGCACCCACTGTCGCACAGTGTCGCTATCTGTCCAACATAACCCTAATTGATTTGTTTGTTTGTAATATATTGTTGTTTGTAAACTTGTTTTGAATAATTTATTATGGAAAGGCGTAACTTATTAATAGCGTATTATCTTTGGCGAAAAGCCAAACGCTCCAGTATTAAGGAAAACCTTTTGCGTATATTGTCAATCTTGTTACTTTAAGCCCCTAGGAGGGAGGGGGGTAAGATCTAAATCTTAAATAGATACCCCTATTTTATATATTTTTTTTGGGAGTCTGCATAAAATTCTGAACATTTTTTAATAAAAGCATTATTAGTCTATACTAAACAGTTTCCGAGATATTGACTCTTGAAAAATGAGATTTTTGAACTTTGACAGCGTCTAAAGTACTATATTTCTTACAACCGGTTTAACCGAAAGTTGACACTATTGGAAAGATAATAAAAATCGAAGATAGGGACATGTACTCTAAGACGTACAGTTAGAAAGCTAGACGCTGTCAAAGTTCAAAAATCTAATTTTTCAAGAGTCAATATCTCGGAAACTGTTTAGTATAGACTAATAATGCTTTTATTAAAAAATGTTCAGAATTTTATGCAGAATCCAAAAAAACTATATAAAATAGGGGTATCCATTTAAGATTTAGATCTTACCCCCCCTCCCTCCTAGGGGCTTGAAATAACAAGATTGACAATATACGCAAAAGATGGTCCCCCTCGAAATAAAAATCGACGGGTCCGAGCGTTTTTTTATTTAATTAATGTAGAACCAGATATTTAGTCTGTTTCGTTTTAAATGGGGAACCCTGTATAGTGTACTTAATAAGAAGTATATAATAATATAGTATATAGGTAATTTGTATTAATGTATTCATTTTGTATTTTAGACTTTGTGTGTGCTATTTGGAGTGTAATATAAATATCGCTGTAAGTGCTGTTTCAATAAATAAATTTAATTAAAAAAAGAAATTTCCAATTTTTGCTCAAAATACAGTGTTGTAGAAAATGCATTGTCTATATTGAGAACTTTTAAATTATGAAAAGAAAATTGCTTTCTTTTTACGAGCACGAGCAATACGCGTTCGCGACGTACGAACCAACAACTGAATCGTGCCGCCACGTGGCCGGGCGGCACGCGTACTGCAACTGGCGGAAATATTTCCATTGGGTGCGGAGCCTGCTTGGACGCCTGACTTTTAAAAAGTTAGGTACCTGATGCCTATGATTGGCCACGAGGAAAAGAGGAAAATTGCATTAATAAAGGTCATACTGCGTTACATTACCGTTTTACGCATAATCTCTTTGATAATGTGCGACTGTGCGACCAACTGTGTTCCAGTTATCAATATAGTTTTGTTAATTGTTTTAATAAGAAGAATCTAAATTGTAGATGGTAGAACAGGTAGGGCACACACACAGGCTCTACCTCACGGGCCGCCACCGATTTTAGCCCATGGAATCTGGAGCTATACAGGGTGATTCACGGTGGATGGAACGTTAGGCGTTTCTGACGAACCGTTCTGAAAATTTGGTCGCGTACATTAACGGACATGCTCTACCAACCTAAAATATTTTTACCAATACAGTGTTGCCGCTTCCACACAAAAATAATAGTAACTTCGATTTTTTAAAAGCAACACCATATATATATTTTATTTTATTTTCGAAACCCCCATTACTTTCCTTACAATTTTTATTAACTCATCTACTCTATACTTATCTTATTTTACCGTTTCTAAGATATAAATTAATTTCCGTTTTTTTGGTCCGAAAACGTCACTTTTAAAAATACTGATAATTTTGAACTCTAAAACAATGAAATCCTGAACTTTGGTAAATTTAACTAATACCATAGGGCTCTTTGCCATAGTCCCAATTCCTAGTTGCAATATACAGGGTGGTTGAAAAATACATGCACTTATTCTGGTAACTTAAAAAAGTGACCATAAGTCCTTTTTTTCAAATGTAACACCCTGTATATTATTACGGATTTTGAAACCTGCCAAAATTTCACTTCATTCTTGTATATCTTACCTGTACCTAACTAACTAGTTTAACCATTTTTTGACGTATTAAGCATGATTTGTAAAATTTTCTATACAATTCAATTTTTATTCGGTTATTAATAAGTTAGCCATGACAAAAACTAATGTTTACGTAAGTTATTACTGTTATCGTTTTGACATTTCATTAAGTTTAGATATACAAGATAGAAATACAGTTTAAAGTCATGGAAGAAAACTATACAAATGCAGTTTTTATGAATTTATTTATATTATTTGGACAATGTGATAGAATTATCGCCAGGACATGTATAAAGTTTAACGAAATGTACTCTAATTTACCGCCAATGAATCTTAGAAAATTCATAAGAATCCAGAACAATTTTATTAAATGTTAACTGTAGTCAAATAATAAAAGACTACTAAAATTATAACTAATAAAATGCTATTTTAACAGATGTTTAAAACGCTGGCCGTTTACATCCAAACACTTTAATATGCGGGTGTTGACTGCATGGATTTCAAGAAAAAATTTAGTTTTAATGTTTTTTGCATTTAAAAAATCGAAGTTACTATTATTTTTGTGTGGAAGCGGCAACACTGTATTGTTAAAAATATTTTAGGTTGGTAGAGCATGTCCGTTTATGTACGGGACCAAATTTTCAGATCGATTCCTTTGCTGGTTCGTCAGAAACGTCTAACGTTCCATCCACCGTGAATCACCCTGTAGCTAGCTATCATATTTATTGTGTATACACATTAGCTGAATATATTATATCTATAGATATTTAAATGGCCATACAAAAACAGGAGATAGTAAAGACTTGAAAAATAAGTCATTTATGCTTAATTTCTTATAAAAAATATCGACGGTTAAAATGATACAGGGTGATTCAAGTAAAAATTTATTTTAGAAAATGGCGATTTAAAAAATGGTTTACGGATATAAATTAAATTTGTTGTAGTTATATGCTTTTGGGGGCAAGAAAGACAATCATAATTAAGTTACCTCCTAGCAGGTGACGCTATTATAGTAACATAATATGCATGAGTGTGGTAAATTATCGCAAATTTTTATGTTCATCCGTAATTTATTTTTTGTCAAGTATAAAAAGAATAATAAAACCAAAGAATTTGTAGATTTTAAAAATATCTATAAGATGTCCGGAAAAGAAGTGGAACGTGACAGATTACTGAAAAAAATTGCTGAAAAAAGGGCAAAATTGGAAGCTAGGACAGATTTGAATATTAAAATACCAAGACTCCAGTTGCCTTCCGATTACAACTTTCAAGACAGATCAATTTTTTCCCTACCTCCAGCAATATTAAAGCCCATATTAGCATCTGCCCATCCAAAATACCGCAAGAAAATCGCAGCTGATAAGAAAAGAGGTAAAGTGCATGATTTTTTTATATTAAATTTAGAAAATAAACAACGCCTTTATAATAATAGTAGTCCCACTAGAAGTTTGTTAGGAGAGTTAAAGTCACTTTATAACAACTTTGGTATCACTGGGTTATTTATTACTGGGTTCGTTTCACAGTGGAAGTCAGGAACTCTACAGTGCGAGCAAAAATTATTTGCATCAAAGAGGGCTTGGATTAAAAAACGTAGGGCTTGGTTTAGATCACAATGATACGGGGACGATATATCGTCTGTGAAGTACTAATACCTCGTAAGCCCAAAAATGAAATTGTTCAGGAGAAGTAAAAAACATTTTCTTATTAAGAAGTGTCATACTAAGAAAATCTTTTTCTTCAGGAAAACGATTCTAAAAGTCAATGTTTACACAAAATTAAGGTTTTGTACTGATTTTTGTGTTTTTTTCATTTTCGGTGTGGCATACGAGGTATTGGAATAAAAATTTGTTTTTTCGAGTGGGATACGCATTTTTTTAACGCATCTGAAGTGGCATACGCGGTATTGTAATAAATATAATAAGGGTTATTTGTGGGATACGATATATTATAAATAATGCTGATAGTGGGTTCATCAGATAGTAAAATCTGATTTTACTCATTAACAACACTTAACACTCCCATAAAACCATGTGAAAAAATTGATTCATAAAACACCATAGATACAAAATACTAAAATATTATAAAGTATAGCAGAATCTGGTAAGTTTGTATAACAATGACATATAGCTAATTTCCGATGATTCATTTTAATTTTATATGATGAATTTGATCTGATTAACAGTTTTGAAAGAAATCGCATATATCAACCATAATTTCAAATATCTACTTCATTTAAATACTTAAATGCAAAAAAAAATTATTTCTTGTAGGTATACCTAATAATCCTAATATTATTAGGTACCTATGTTTAATGCATAAATAAATTTCGGTAAAATCTTGTTTGGTAGACTCGCGTTTCTTACAGTTTAAAAATTTACCTGAAATATTCTTGTTTGGTACACCGAATAATTTAACACATTTTTGGCTTCTCGTTTTGTACACCGACCATTATGATGGCCATAAAGGCGTTGGTACCAGGTAACGTAGGTACCTTTATAGGTAGGCAATGTCATAACAATTATTTAGTAAGGGTATCAAAAGAATCTAAAAAAATAGATGTTCTTACTAACGTAATTCCCGTTTGTTGGGTTAATTCGAATTATTTGTCATTAAGTAACAGATTATTGTCACAAAATATTATTATATTATTATATATAGGCGGTATACCTATACTTATATTAAATAATATTATTTATTGAGAGTTGAGGGGGTTACTGGAATTTACGGGTAAAGTATTTTTCACAATAAATGGTTGACTACGTTTAACTACCTGGGACATTTTGCAAGAGCTCGGCCATAAAAATGCAATTAAACTGTCGGTCAGGGTCGGATTATAATTTGTACTTATAGCAGGTAATATTTAACTATCATGTGTTCATTAAATAATATATTATTGATAACTAATTAAATATCTAAAGTTCTACCCTGTAGTGTATTTGCTTGTTGATTGTGTATAACAATGGGATTAAACCGGTAGTATTATTGCAGTCAATAAGTCGATACCATTTAGCGTGAAAAATACTTTACTTACAATTACTTTAGTTGGTACGTAGTTAGGCAACAAAAACTTCTTATAATAATGTCATCAAAGAATGCAACTGGTAATCTAAAGGGTGTTGAATTTGTTTGTAACATTATTGTAAAAGCTTTCATCTGATCATATCAAGTATACTGCGACTGCGATATTTTTCATCATGGATATTCGAAATATACGAAAAGGGTTCCCTCTTTTCTAGCCATTTTGCGTTCAGGACATCGTACATCGTTATACAATAAAACGTACATATATAGAGCAACAACATACTGTGGATGTGCAGTAAGATACCATGTCCTTGGACGTTGACAACCACAACTTGCAAGGACTACAAGTACATCCAAACAAAATCAAGCCGCACATGTGTTCCTGACAGCGAAAAATAAAGTTGACTTATACTTGCAAAAGGTCAACAAACGTGCTCGAGAAGAACTGCTTTCAATACCACTGATCTAAAGACAAAAAATGATGGTTGCAAAAGACGCTGGGCTCGACTTTATTGTTAATATTCCTGAATTTTCCTGGATTAATGATCGATTCTACAGTGAACGGCAAAGGGCTCTAGGCATAGATGTTTAGCCAAGAAAAGCGAGAAGACTTTACCATCACTGAAAAAATTAAATCTTATTTATTAGTAGATGATGGCTAAGAAGAAAGGATACCTACTAATTTTTTTCCAAAAAAGGTACACATTGACTTTGGACGTGCCGCAATAAACGCGTTAAGACATGCTTTCCCAGAAGTTATCGTCAAAGGATGCAATTTCCATTTCAACCAAGCCATCTGGAGAAAAGTACAAGAACTTGGACTTGTTCCACAATAATACAAGAAAATAAAGAACTTCAAGATCACATACGAATGTGTGCCGGGTTGGCATACCTACCAGAAGATCATATCTTTAAGGTGGAATTATCAACGTCATTCAATAATTTATTGCCAACCTATAACCTATTTCGCCTTGTTTTTCTTAGTTTAATATTTTATTGACTAAGATTTAAATAAAATCAATATCGTCGGCACATTATTTAGGTAATATCTGATATATTATAAAAATATCAATTTATTTCATTGCTTATTTTGGGAGAATTGTATAGTGAAAGAACAATGACATAATAATGTTAAAAAAAATCTTAACCGATATTTTTCGATATACAATTCTCCTTAAATAACTTATGAAATTCCTTGATATATATTAATTATTACCTATAGAATATGAAGATATTGATTTTATTTAAATTTTTTGTAAAAGTTAGAAAAAATAAATAAATCTACGCAAAATAGGTTATAGGTTGGCAAGCATGTTGATACTTCTACCTTAACACTTCAATACACATAATGGAAAATGCACCAAACGAGCAAGCTGTTTTTAAATTCAACGATTATTTTGTCAAAAAATGGATGGAAAACGAGTTGTTTTGAATATGCTACAATGAGCGAAACCATACGCATTGGCAAGTGTCACCCTAATATATTTGAACTCTTCAAAGTACTTACAGAAGAAAGGCATTACTATGACATCGTACAGCAGCGATATGACTTACACATTTCTACACCGAAACGTTTTAAGAAATACAGTGATTTGGACAGCCGCTTGAGCAAAATATTGAGCGAATATTTACTTAAAAAAATGGAAATTCGTGAGACATTTATATCGTTTAATATAATATGTTGTAAAACTTGATTAGGAATCTATTTAATATAATAAAGTGATAGAGAACAAAGTTACAAAGTGTTTTAAATTCATAAATATTTTATTATTACCTATGTTACCAGGTAATCAGACCATCACAATGGTCAGTGAGGGTGAATGAAATGAGAAGACGAAAATGGGTTAATTTATTTAGTGTACGAAAACGAATATTTCAGGTCAATTTTTGATGTGTACGAAACGCGAGTGTACGAAATAAGAATGAATCTACATTTTATATTATAGCTAATGAACTTAAAAATAAATTAAAATCGTACACCGCATTAAGAAAACAAAGAGAAGAATTCAGGCAAAGATTGGTCAACTTGATAACCCATGATCATGACGAGGAAATGGACACAGAAGATATTCCATCATTACAAGAAGAAGAAATGCTACGTTACTATTACTACGTCAAGCATGGAGTAGATACCGTTCATGTCGCACCTTTGGACGAAAAATTCTTAAATAGGGTAAGAATCTCCTATAATATTTGACAGACGACAACTAATATTAGTAGATTGACTGGGACAACCAGCAACTACGTAAATGTGGATATTGCAACACATTTAATGATACGCACAGGATTCAATCCATATGGCATGCATAAAAAATAAACTTTTGATCTGCTGATAGCAGCATAGTAATAAACTGGAATCTTGTTGCTGGTGATGCTAAAATTCACCTCACTCCAATTGTTTAAGGCTTTTACCTCAATAATTATTGCGCGAAAGCTGTGTGTTGTCGTTCTGAAATTTTTTTTTGTAGGTTTTGTCGTTAGTTCCCAGAAAACTGATGGTTTGGGAGGATACGTTAACACAAACCATAAATGATGTAAAGGAAGACTTTATGATGGCAAACAAAAAAGCAATAATTGATTTTGTATTGCAAGATCCTGCGTTCATCACAAGCATAAGGGATGATGATATTCCATTTAAAAAAGAAAGGAAAGAAATTGGAAATAGTTTTAAAGCAGCCTTTGACTATTCCAAGCTTAGAATGATCAGAAATCTTCACATTATTAATCCGTGTTTAGCCGTATTATCTGATATTTGGTATAGTCGCTTTAGGTAACTATAATATTTGTAGTTTGAGGCCACATTCCTTTCATACGTATTCTAGGGCAAGTTCATTTAAACCGATTGCAAGTTACATAGGACAATACATGCCTTATACCGGGTGTCCACGGAAGGTGGTTCGCCCCTCTAACTTTTTTGTTTTTCAATATAATGGAATAAAATTTGGGGGATTTGTATACGACATAAAACTGCATTTTTTTGACAGGTGACTCAACATTATGGAACTTCCGGTTTAACCGGAATTTTTAAATAGGACACCTGGTATATTTTTTATTTTTTTGACTCCATATGACATTCTATATATAACAATGTGTCACTTGTCACTTTTTATCACCAAAAAAATATTTTTTTTTCGAATTTATTGTTTTATCTAAAGGGCTATGAATACCTTAAAATCACTTACTTCAGTTCTATAATCTTGGGAAAAATACAATTTTACTATTTTTGTCCAATGCTATGTGGTATGTAAAATTTAATCTTTAAAGTTGTATAACTAATTTTTTTTAAATGGCAACATGGTGGCTCGTCGGGTTAAGAAAAAAGAGGATTTTATTACGATTATTTTGATACCACACACTATTAGGTTTTAGAAAAGCTGCCATTAAAAAACTTTAAAAAGTTAACTTGGAACTTTCCTAAATAAAGCATATCAACTTTTTCACTCCTTGTTAAACTATTATTTTCCATGTTTTTTAAACAACAAACTAATTTACTTGGCAGAAGCTGTCGGCATGTTAATTTTCTTCAAGGCATGATTTTGTTTTATCAGTTTTGCTGGTCACAGGCTACTTGATACATTTAAATCTAAATTTATTCTCAAAGGATGCTGTATTTTAGGAAAGTTCCAAGTTAACTTTTTAAAGGTTTTTAATGGCAGCTTTTCTAAAACCTAATTGTGTATGGTATCAAAATAATCGTAATAAAATCCTCTTTTTTCTTAACCCGAGAAGCCACCATGTTGCCATTTAAAAAATGAGTTATACAACTTTAAAAATAAAATTTTTCATAGCCCATAGCATTGGACCAAAAATAGGAAAATTGTATTTTTCCCAAGATTAAAGAACTGAAATAAGTGATTTTAAGGTATTCATAGCCCTCTAGATAAAACAATAAATTTGAAAAAAAAAATATTTTCTTGGTGTCAAAAAGTGACAAGTGACACATCGTTATATTTAGAATGTCATATAGTCAAAAAAAAGGAAAAATATACCATTTAGAAACCGAAAGTTTATGTCACTTCCAGTTAAACCGGAAGTTCTATAATGTTGAGTCACCTGTCAAAAAATGCAGTTTTATGTCGTATACAAATCCCCCGAATGTTATTCCAGTATCTTGAAAAACAAAAAGTTAGAGGGGCGAACCACCTTGTTGCAGAATTAAAACAGCGGTACGTTTTCAATAAGCATTCAGCAACGACTGACTTTTATTTATAACAATTTTGACAAGCACCCACTATATTTTATTTAACAGAACATTTTAGAACAGGTCATTACCTATTATATAGGTGGTCATTATTATCGATATAAATATAACACCCCCACTTATCAATAATAATGGAATATTATAAAATATAATTATAACAAACCCAACAAATTTACAAATTTATCGTGTTTCACAAAACTTAAACCTTTTGTAAACAAATCAGCACACAAATCTTCTGATGGCATGTACTGAATAGATAATAAATCATTTGCTATAATATCTCTAATAAAGTGATAACGGACATCAATGTGCTTTGTTCTTTTGTGAAATACTGGATTAACAATTAACTTCTGAGCACTTTGACTATCGTTAAACACTGAAATTTTACAAACATTTCCAATTAGTTCTGAATATAAATTTTGTAAATATATTGCTTCTTTAAATGCTTCAGATATAGCAACATATTCTGCCTCAGTACTGGACAAGGAAACAGACTTTTGTTTTTTACTTTCCCACGAAATACTACCATTCGACAGCTTAAAAACAAAACCCGAATAAGATTTCCTATCTTTGACATTTCCACCCCAGTCGGCATCAACAAAACCTTCTATTTCCTTATCATCCCTACTAAAAGTCAAACAATAGTCCTTGGTTTTTTGTAAATATCTTAAAACTCTTTTAGCCTGAAGCCAATGACTACCATTATGACAATTGTTAAACTGACTAAGAAAACTTATTGTATAACATAAGTCAGGCCTAGTTAAAACCACAAGATACATTAAACTACCTATTAAATGTTGATATGGGTATTTCCCATCAGAATCTACATTCGTATCAAAATTAACATTTACTTCCATAGGAGTTTTTACAGGTTTACAGTCTTCCATGTTAAATCTATTTAAAATCTTGTTTATATAGTCCTTCTGACTTAGTTCTATAGTCCCTTTATCTTTATCCCTTTTTATTTCCATTCCTAGAACCTTTTTAGCTTCCCCCAAATCTTTAATTTTAAATTCTCCGCTTAATGCAGATTTTAAATTATTCGTTTCGGTCACATTGTTCGAAAAAATTATAAAATCGTCCACATATAAAGCAATAATTATCAAAGATTTGCCAGCCCTTTTTATATAAACACAAGGCTCATATTTGGATTTAATATATCCTAAATTCACTAAAAAATCATTTATTCTCATATTCCAGGCTCGCGAGGATTGCTTAAGCCCATATATAGCCTTTTTTAGTAAACACACCTTTGAACTTTTTTCTGGAGAATAAAAACCCTCTGGTTGTTTCATAAAAATTGGTTTCTCCAAAAAACCATTCAAAAAAGCTGTACATACATCTAGATGTACCATATCTAAATCAAGTTTTACAGATAATGCTATTAACATTCTTAATGTGCTATGTCTAACTACAGGGGCGAAGGTTTCATCATAATCAATACCCTCTCTTTGTGTAAAACCCCTTGCTACCAACCTAGCTCTATAACAAATACTCCCGTTACAATCAATTTTACGTTTGAATACCCATTTGTTGTCCACAATCACACCTTCTTGCGGAGGGTCCACGAGATCCCATGCCTCATTCTCAGCAAATGACACAAGCTCGCTGTCCATGGCTTTCTTCCACTCTTCTCCGTCTGGTCTGGACAATGCTTCTATGGTACTAGTAGGATCACAATCAAGATCAATTTGATTTTCTTGATGATCTACTCTTGCACACATATAGGTTACATAATCATCATAGTTTTTCTTTTTAGTATTTCTTATAGATCTACGCACTTCACTGCTTGCTTCGATTTCTTTATCAGGTACAAAATCGTCATCATTCAAGTCTTCTACTTCTGCAGAAACATCCCCCACTGAAGCCTGTAAGTCTTCACCTTCCACTGGCTCTGACTGCTCTGAGGGCACTGGATCATTTTCTGAGAGTTTATTAACACTCCTGTCATTGTCCAAACTGACCAACAACTCAGTTCTCTCAATGATCACAACATCTCTACTGGTCACTATCGAATTTGTCTGTGGATTGAAAAGTCTATAACCTTTTACTGTTTCTCCATAACCCATCAAAATCATTTGTTCAGACTTCTTGTCAAATTTCCTCCTTTTACTGTGAGGAACATGTACCATGACAGTAGAACCAAATATTTTTAAATGTTTCAAGTCTGGTTTGAAACCATTCCACACTTCGTATGGTGTTCTATTATTTAACCCAGCTGCTAACGAGCGATTTCTAAGATACGTTGCAGTGTTGACTGCCTCGGCCCAAAATTTCTTTTCAAGCTTGGCATCGAAAAGAAGGCATCTACCTTTTTCGACCACTGTCCTGTTCATTCTCTCGCTTAGCCCATTCTGTTGAGGTGTATATGGGTTTGTTGTCTGATGAACAATACCATTGTTTCTTAAAAATTCTTGAATTTCTTTTCCACAAAATTCTCCACCATTGTCAGTCCGAAAAACTTTTATTTTCTTATTTTTCTGCGTCTCTACCATAACTTTAAAATCCTTAAAGTATTTTAGTACTTCGTCCTTTGTTTTAAGAAAATAAATAAAACACATTCGGCTGAAATCATCTTCTAAAATCAAAAAATATCTAGAGCCTCCTATAGACATAACCTCCATAGGTCCACATACATCCCCATGTATAACCTCTAGTAAATCATTTGCCCTGTTGCCTACATGTTTAAAAGGTGGTCTGCTTTGCTTACCCTCGCAACAAACAATGCAATTTTCTCTCTCTATCTTTTCACAGTTTATTCCATTTACTACACCACTGCTCATTTTCTTCAGATCTCCAAAATTTATGTGGCCAAGTCTTCTATGCCAAGTGTTTGCTGTGGCTAAACAACACATTTCAACCTTTGACTTGTGTGTATTCAATCTATATACACTATCCACTAAATCTGCGGTGGCTATCAAGACATTTTTCTTATTGTATATTTCACAACCATTAGTCTGAAAAGACACTGAATTTCCATTCTTTATAAGCTGGCTCACTGACAACAAGTTTGTTGTCAGCTCAGGAACACAGAGAGCATTTTTTATTACAACATCATGCAGCTGATTTCTCACTTTTGTCTTTATATATATATTTCCCACGCATTTGACTGGTACCTTATTATTGTTAGCCACAACAATTTCCTTCAAATCACTAAATGTAGCATCTTGCACTAGATTTTCCAACACTGTGATATGAGCGCTGGCTCCGGAATCCACATACCAGTCTTGTTTACTAAACTTGCCATTTAGAAACACTGCGCTAAACGCATTATTGGGTTTATCAACAAAACTGTGTTTACTTGTGCTTCGATTTGGACATTTATTCGAATAATGTCCATATTGTTTACAACCATAACATTTGACATTGACTTGTCTCTTGACATCTCCACTGACGTTTGTGCTGTCAGATCCATTTGACCTACCACCAGGGTTGCCGCCTCCGCCTCTACCATTTCGTCTATGAAATTTACTTGCGAAAGCACTTCCTGCTTTACTGACATCATGCTCCATATCTAGCAGTTTAGTTTTGATGGCATCCGTCGTTATGGAGATTCCAGAATGTTCGATCGCCATGATCATGGGGGAAAACTTTTCAGGTAAACCCGCCAGCAACAGCGAACCAATCCATTCCTCGTTAATTTGAAAACCTGTACCCCTGAGTTTCTGTGCAGTCTCAACCAGCTGATTTACATAAGAAGCCATTGTTTCGCAATTTTCAAGTCTCATGGAGATAAGATTGCGCAACAAACTGATCCTTCTGGTGAATCCACAATCATCAAATAAGGATTTCAATTTTGTCCATAATTCTTTCGCTGTCGTTGTATCTCTGATATGTACATATAACGATGTATCTACCGTTAAGATAAGCTTAGCTCTGGCCTTTGCGATTTTTGCTTCGTCCGTCTCGCTTCCATCCAGACATTTATTTAAATTGTCAATGATAAGGAAATTTTCAGCGGCGAACGCCCAATCATCGTAATTTTCTCTGCCAATAAGCCTCGGAACACTCGCGACATAATTATTCGCCGTCATTGCGCTTAAAAACGATTCACGATTTCACAACTCCCGTTTCCCGATTCCCGTTTGGGTCTGGGCCCAAAACCTGTTGCAGAATTAAAACAGCGGTACGTTTTCAATAAGCATTCAGCAACGACTGACTTTTATTTATAACAATTTTGACAAGCACCCACTATATTTTATTTAACAGAACATTTTAGAACAGGTCATTACCTATTATATAGGTGGTCATTATTATCGATATAAATATAACACTTCCGTGGACACCCGGTATATTGTTTTGTGCGGTTTTTTGAAAATCTGTCCGTAAAGGGATGAAATTAAGTTAATTTTCTTCAAAAAAATCGTTTTTACAATACGAGATTTTAATTAACAAATTGGTTCTTTTTTATTATTAATTAAAATCATATAGTAGCTAAATTAATTAAAAATTAGCAGCTAAAAACGATACAGGTGGCATAAATCTGCCCTTATTATTGGGTTAAAAGACTAACCGATAGTTAAGTATTATCGTTTTCTCGATGATATAGATAGATACTGTATTTTGATTGGCTGTAAAAGCTACTAGTGAAATAGTCGATTGTATTTTATTACACATAAATTCAGAGTTTTTAATTCAATTTTCGAATGCTTGTCCTTTGATTCATCTTTTGGCATAGATTTGCCATTCTGCAAAAATATTTTCAAATTCAACATTCTTTTAACTTATGTATACTTACAATACATCTTCAAAATAAATGTTTATTTATCTATAGAGAAGTATTAGGTGTACAGTTTTTCGATGTTATGTACAGGGTTATCCAACCAAGACTAGACAAGGCGATTTTTTGACTTTTCCTGTACTTTTATAAAAAAAACTGAAATAGCCATCTTAAGTCATTTTCTCCCGCGAATTCGAGTATCTTCAGCAAAAAACAATTGAACATCAAACAAAAGTACTAGGGATCACTTTGATATTTTTTTAAATGGAACACCCTGTATATTTTTACATTTTTAAATTCCACATAAAATTATAATTATTTTTTATTAAATGCACTATTAGTCTATACTTCATAGTTTCCGAGATATTGACTCTCGAAAAGTGACATTTTTGAACTTTGACAGCTTATAACTTTCTAACAGTACGTCTTAGAGCAAAACGGCTTACATGTCCCTATCTTCAATTTTTATTATCTTCCCAAAAAAATCAACTTCCAGTTAAACCGGAACAACTATATTTCCTGCTTTCGAGTTACATCCGGTTTAACCGAAAGTATATTTTTTGGGAAGATAATAAAAATTGAAGATAGGGATATGTAAGCCGTTTTGCTCTAAGACGTACTGTTAGAAAGTTATAAGCTGTCAAAGTTCAAAAATGTCACTTTTCGAGAGTCAATATCTCGGAAACTATGAAGTATAGACTAATAGTGCATTTAATAAAAAATAATTATAATTTTATGTGGAATTTAAAAATGTAAAAATATACAGGGTGTTCCATTTAAAAAAATATCAAAGTACTAGTACTTTTGTTTGATAATCAATTGTTTTTTGCTGAAGATATTCGAATTCGCGGGAGAAAATGACTTAAGATGGCTATTTCAGTTTTTTTATAAAAGTACAGGAAAAGTCAAAAAATCGCCTTGTCTAGTCTTGGTTGGATAACCCTGTACCACAGAAAATATAGCTTTGCGTAGCTATATTTTCTGTGCCTGTACATACTTAAGTAGATCTTCTAGATTAAATAATATTTGTAAAATAAATAAAGGGATAAAGGGATGAAAAAACAAGAATAATTTAAAAAATGTTAAATTGACACAAAAATTAATAAAAGTAGTGCAGTTGTACGTAAAATGATATCTTGATGCCAAAATTCAAAAACTATAGAGGGTGTCCCATTTGAAAATCCAAAGTTGAGGTTACTTCCGGCTAAACCGGAAATCACTAAAATTTAATAAGTAGGTATTTTAAAAAGTGTCTTTTTATTATAGCCTATGACTTCTTGAAAGTTTTATCTTGTTCGATTAAAATCTAAAGAAATGGCAGCCGGAAAGTGATCTCATATGGTCACCCGGTATAGCTAAGCTGCGTATCTATATATTCTGTGGTCACGGTCAACGTTGTCTGGTTAGTTAAATATTATTGAAAACCTTTGTGAAACCCAGTAAAGGATCCAGGAGGAAGCCCCCCTAAGGTTGTAAAAATTGTCAAAACAAAACCCAAAATTTTACAATAAAAAAGTTTTAATTACGCCGTAGGCGAAATTTTTTTGGACCACGCCCAAATTTTAACAAATTTGATCAATAATCAACGGTAATATCACAAGACCTCGTTTTTTATCGGTTAGATTTTTCAGCTGTCACGAAAACTTTTTTTGGAAATTTTTCGAGTTGAATTTGGACATGTTTATTCTGATTAGATCCCGAGAGCGTCTTGGCCGGCAGCATTGGATTTCTAACTTTACAGACCTGGCTCGAGTTCCGATTCCGAGTTTTAGTTGCGCGTATAGGGTATAGACTAGACTACTATAGCTACAGGCGCATCAAACAAAAAGAGCCAAAGAGTCAAAGAGTGCAACCCCGTAAATGGCCAAGCGCCAAGCGCCATATTTGAAACAAAATGTTTTTAGGAATTTTATCATATAATTTAAGATAATTAAAACAAATAATTTAATAAGGTTAGGTTTAGGTTCACGATTCCTTCCTCCAAAGAACTACGTAATATTTTTTTAGTAAATTTAAAGATTAACTTGAAAAATATAATATTTAAAAAAAATTCAATTAATCAATTTGTCGTTTGACTTATCGTTCGCATTTGGGTGGCCTGGCAGAATAAATTTGTTTCTCGCGGATTCTGGGGGGGGGGGGCACGCAGACCTCTGGGGGGGGGCGGGCCCCCCATGTCCCCCCTAGTTACGTCACTGGGTGGCCCATTAAAGCGACAAAGGTCAATATCTCCTGTACCACTAAGAAGATAGCGGAAAACTTTTAACGAATTTATTAAGGGTTAAGAGATGCCTCTTATAAAATTATTTTTGTCTATGTGATCCAAAACACCAGCACGAAAAGAAATTTCCATTTCCAAGATATTGACTTTTAAAAAATGTCATTTTTGAGTTTCAACAGATCTAACAGTACGTCTTAGAGCAAAACGGCTCACATGTTCCTATCTTCCATTTTTATTATCTTCCCAAAAAAATCACCTTCCGGTTAAACCGGAAGAACTATATTAACTGCTTTCGAGTTACATCCGGTTAAGCAGGAAGTTTGATTGATTTGGGAAGATAGTGAAAAGGGAAAATATAGACATATGCGCCGTTTTGCTCTACGATGTACTGTTAGAAAGCTATAGGCTGTCAAAAATCAAAAATATAATTTTTCAAAAGCAATATCTTGGAAACTATTAACTTTAGACTAATAATGCATTTAATAAAAGTAATTATAAATTTATGTAGAATCAGCAAATTTAAAATAAAAGTTTTTTGGGACATCCTGTCTATTATGAGATTTTTAAATTCCTCTTATCAAAAATATATAATGTCCATATTTGGACCGACGGTTTTCGGGTTATTTGACTGCAAATAATTTTATCAAGCGATAAAACGTCATAATAATATGTTATTCTGAATGGCCAGGTACGGCTATATAGATAAAACTATTTGCTCGAACTCGAAAACCGCTGGTCCAAATATAGACATTATGTATATTTTTGCAAAGAGGAATTTAAGAAGATTTAAAAAAGCTCAAAAAAGTAATGTTTTTTGCTCGAGAGAGACGAGAATTTCTCGACGAGAGAGGGTACTTCTCTTGTCTCGTCTCGGAGCTTTATTCGAGAGAAAATATCTCTCTCGTCTCGTCGAGAGAGGGCCAGACGAGACGAGAGACGAGAATCTCTCGTCTCGGCAGCAACACTAAAAAAAATATTCCCCAATTATTAGATACTTCTTAAAAATCAGTAATAACTTGGTAAAAATTCTTTAAAGTTTCGCGCGTGTCAAAAGCATTTCAAACGACCTTTTAAGCGCGCCAAGCCCGATGACGTCAGGAAGTATGGCTTTTCCGTCATCCGTCATCAGTCATCCTGACCGGTGGCCGAGCTACCGAGTTTGCATTTGGATTGCCGTGTGTTATTGTTATTGTATTGTTGTTTTAAGGTGGAATTCTCAACGTCGTTCAATTTATTGCCTACCTATAACCCATTTCGTTGATGTCACACACGAATTATACTTCTTGACGTCACGACCCGTTTTTACCCGCTTGGGATAATTTGAATTTTGGGGCATTTTTAAATCTTGCTAGCGGTCTTTTAGGACGAAATATGTTGTTTTTTTTGCTGCCATATGTTTTATGACAATATATACTTATAATTTATAGAATTTTTTCTGCATTTAAAATTTTTGTCAAGTTCCCTATTGTTTATTTATAATTCATCTATGTAATTTTAGAAAATTAAGATTACTCGATATGGAGGAATTTAAAAATCATAAGGGGGCCTTTGAACTTCAAGACTTTAAATTCTATTGTAAGAAAAGCATGGAACATTGTAAGGCTGTTTTGATAGACCAATATTACTACGCTGTGACTGATGTATTTCTGCAGGGTGCCAAGAAAAATAAACTACCGGATCCAGCAAAGCCCAGGCGAATGAGATCATTTTATAACTCGGTGGCAACTATAATGACGAATCAGTTGCAAACATTATGTCTTAAATCTCTTTATGATTTTGTTCAGTACATATCGGATATCAAGGTAGGTTTTGTGAAATTTAGGTTTATTATATTTAAATTTAAATCATGTTTCTACAGTCTTATGCAAAAAAAACGGGCATCATACAATTTGGATTAAGTTTAGGGTTTTACTTTTTATTTTTACTCCGATTTAAGTAATTTTTTAGAAAGCTCTAGATACATTTATTAGTTTTAACATATACCTATACAAATTTTAAGAGAACATTTTTTTTTATATTATACAAGGATAATCGAAAAGTTTTTTCTTTTTGCCTAATGTCAAAACACCCTGTGGAATAATTAAGAAGCAAAATTAATTACTTTAAAATACCAGTTTCCATTAAGCCGCAAATATTCTTTACATTTTGGTTTTTGGTTCATGTCCATACGTGCATTTGTTCTTACCCAAATGTAAAATGATCTAGACAGATGATGTCAATGATTTATAGGAACCGCAAAACTAAAGCTATTGATAACCAGGGCCCCCGCAAGGATTAGCGGCGACCGCGTGCGGGAATCATTTTGGCGCCCTTTAAGTTTTAGGACATAAGTACCTAATTTAACACTTTAAAATAATATAGTATTTTGTACTTAATGAAATAACAGAAATTTTCAAACTAAAACTTTATTCTTCATTGAATTAGATAAAAATGCACAACAGAAACCAAACAATAAATCTAAGACTTACTATATGGAAACGATTGTTGAGACAATTGTATCTATGAAAAATATCTTCTTGGTAACTTTACCAGGAGATTGATAATTTGGCCCTAAACCAGATAACCTTTCTTGCAGCATAGTCGACCTCAAATAATTTTTAATTATTTTTAATTTTGAGAAGGATCTCTCACCAGAAACAACAAACACAGGTAAAGTGAGGAGAATTCTTAATGATATGCATATCTCTGGTGGAGACGAAGTTAGATTATTTTTAAATATATAGGAGATCCAGGGGCAAGACGGGGACGCTAAACATTTATATCAATAAAAATAAAACAAATTTATCAAAAAATAAAGTTTATTCAAAAAATTCTTTGGACTCTATCCATAACTCGTTTAGCATAAAAATGTTTGGCTTAACTTACACTGAAATACTAAAAACTATCCTTATTTAAAAACAAACAATTATCCCATCTTGCCCCGGGTACGGGGCATGATGGGGTTTATTTACGAAAATCACATGTGTGGGTAATATCTAAGGGAACACCTTCGTCTATGATGGCATAAAAATTGTAGGACTATTCTTGACATATTTGACAGGCAGTCCATCCTTCCGTAGACTCCGAGTATGTCACACAATATAAACATTCCGTGGTTTCATATTTTCTTTGGATCACTCTTCTCTGGCTGTTTTTTTTTTTATATTTGCGAACCATTTCTGAAAATAAAAATAACAATTTTAATTCATTATGCATTAATTAATAAGTCATTGATTTTTTAGTATGATTTTTAACAAAAAAATATTAGTTGGGGCAAGATGAAGTACGCGACAAACATAACATCCCATCATGCCCCCAATGACACTTAAAAAAAAAGTGTTTCTTAGGTACAGGGTTATCCAACCAAGACTAGACAAGGCGATTTTTTGACTTTTCCTGTACTTTTATAAAAAAACTGAAATAGCCATCTTAAGTCATTTTCTCCCGCGAATTCGAATATCTTCAGCAAAAAACAATTGAACATCAAACAAAAGTACTAGAGGTCAGTTTGATATTTTTTTAAATGGGATGCCGTACTTTTAATGAGCTTCTCCGATTTCTCATATAATTTTGATCTAAAATGTTGGATTTTTAATTCAAAAACGCATTTTTTCTTCAGTTTTAAATTCGGAAAATGTTCGTCTACCGTACGATTAATACCTGATAGATGGATACCCGTCTCACCTGTTCACCCTTTAACCTGCTTTAAAGTGTCCGTCAGTTAGACAAAATAATCAAGTGTCAAATTTCTATATATTTTTCAAGAACTAATTACAAATTTAGTAGTTTTTGCAAATCTATTATTGCTTACGTATAAAAAAAGTATAACATATTAGAAAAAACTATAAACTAAAGTGAAAACTTTAATCTCAATAATATAATTGTTCTATGTGTCCTCCATTATTTTCAAAACATGACCGATGCCCCCTTTTCAATCTCTCCAAAGAATCTCTTACAATATTTTGGTCCTGGTTAAGTCTATTCATTTCATTTATAATTTTTTGCTGAATGTTCTCCAGACTTCTGTTGGGTCGTTGATAAACTACATTTTTTAAATGACCCCATAAAAATGTATCCATTGGCGTGATATCGGGGCTATTTGGTGGCCAATGAATTGTTCCGTTACGGCCAATCCACTGATTGTAACGCTCGTTTAGGTATGTTACCACTTCTCGAACTGCATGAGGCGGAGCACCATCCTGCTGCCAAATGATATTGTTGTAGGCTTGCAATGGCAACCTTTCCAAGAAATCCTCGATATCGTTATGAAGAAAATGGAGGTATCTTTGGCCTGTTAAAGAGCCACGATAAAATAGTGGTCCAATAATTCGATTTTCTAACATCCCACACCAAACATTAAGTGAGCTCCAACCTTGAAACTTTATCATTTTATATCTATGAGGGTTAACTGCTGCCCAGTATCTTGTATTTTTCCGATTGTATACCCCCGATGTTGTAAATGACGCTTCGTCACTCCATAGAATTTTATTATATTAATTATAATCTTCGTCTTGCTCTCTCATCAGCATTGAAGCAACAAATCGAAATCGCAGTTCTTTTTGAAGCTGTGTTAAGTATTGAACGGGATGCAATATGGTTTTAGACCACATTTTTTTAAAGTTCTGTGAACTGTTCCATAGCTTACTCTCCGGAGCCCTGGACCATACCTTACTTCTCGTACCGCTTGCGGAATAGAACTCTTCGGATTTATAGTAAAATATTGAACAATAGCTCGATCCCTTATATTCTGTCTTTTCATCTTTCTTGGCTTATCTTTCAATGTCTTACTTTCTTCAAATAGGGTCTTAATTCTGAGAATTGTATCCACTGAAATGTGTCTCTGGAAACTATCAAAAAATGTTCTTTGTGTTTGTAATATAATTTTATTACACTTAGCCGTTCTTCTAAAGAATATTTCATTATTTGTAATTAATTCGTGAAAAATATATAGAAATTTGACACTTGATTATTTTGTCTAACTGACGGACACTTTAAAGCAGGTTAAAGGGTGAACAGGTGAAACGGGTATCCATCTATCAGGTATTAATCGTATGGTTGACGAACATTTTCCGAATTTAAAACTGAAGAAAAAAGGCGTTTTTGAATTAAAAATCCAACATTTTAGATCAAAATTTATATGAGAAATCGGATAAGCTCATTAAATATACGGCATCCCATTTAAAAAAATATCAAAGTGACCCCTAGTACTTTTGTTTGATGTTTAATTGTTTTTTGCTGAAAATATTCGAATTCGCGGGAGAAAATGACTTAAGATGGCTATTTCAGTTTTTTTTATAAAAGTACAGGAAAAGTCAAAAAATCGCCTTGTCTAGTCTTGGTTGGATAACCCTGTACCTTTACAGTCGACTTTGATAAACTAATGTTTTTGCCAAAAGATGCCTCTATACTGGTACATTCCAGGAAAAATAACGTATTTTGCTTTAACTTGATGTACACTTTTTGACATACTCTGTTTTAAGCCAGAAAATAAGATCAATGACACGTAATACTGGAAAATCGATCATAATTTTCGAACGGTATGCTTTGAACGCCTGTTCGGCGAAGACTGAGCGATGTTGTTATCAAGCTAGTCCAAGGTTATGCAATAGAGCCGTCCACACACATCAGTGTTGGCAGTAACTGGGGTACCCCATCTTAGCTCATGGCCCCGTCTTGCCCCTAGTTCCCCTACTGTAAAATGTCGAGAGGATTTCACGCTTCAGGTAATGAAAATAATCTTAGAGCTTTAATATCATTGAATAAGTCATTTGCTTCCACGTCAACCTCCTTATTTTCCTGATCTGTTAGCTTTTGTTGTAGAGCATGACAATTTTTTAAAAGGTCGTCATCATTTAATTTTCAAATATCACTAAAAAATCCAAAACCATTGTCATAATCAGACAACATATCAAACCTACTAGTTAAAGAACTTAGCGTTTGATTAATTATTTTAAAAAATAAATTTATTTTATTTTTGGATATTATGAGGTGTCTCATCCCTCTGTTCATAATCTAACAATTTTGGTTTATACTTTCGTCTAACAGTATTTATCGCAGGAAAACTTTGCTCTATCTCAAGTTCAGCAGCTAGTTTTCCAGCTTGAGCAAGTATTTCCTCGAAAATTTTATCATCTCTAGGTATAATTCCTAAAATGATCAAGTAGATTCTTTAAATAGTTTTGACACACTGTGTGTAAGTGGAGGGTTACGGATATTCGACATTATGATAACTGCTTTCTTATACTTAAACCTCTTCGAAATCGTCGTTTTACATCAGAATAGGCGAAAAACCAACTTCGAGAGGTTCGAATTAAAAATGTCAGTTCTTGGACAGTTCGTCGAATATTAGACGAAGGTAATTTAAACTCACGCAGACCAGCAACTGGATCTAAATTACTACCGCGTCATAAGAGTCAAGAATGGACGAATATTACCCAGGATGATATTCGCGGGCTAATTGATGGCATGGACCGACGTGTACAGGCAGTAGTAAAGGCTAAAGGAGGCAATAAAAATAATAGAGATGTGTTTAAGTGAAAAAGTTTGTTTTGCGAAAATGTTATTTTTTAAATCTTAGGTATAGGCACTTTTTCCCGTAAATTTATTTGTTTATTAAATCTTGGTTATTTTAATAGACTATTTTATTTCGAATGCAATGGCAATGAGAAAATTATGGAAAAATTTAAATTATTGACATTATCAAGATCATTTTGCATTTGGGTGAGAACAAATAATGCACGTATTGACATGAACCAAAAACCAAAATGCAAAGAATATGTGCGATCCAATGAAAATTGATATTTTGAAGTAATTTTACTTCTTAATTTATTCCACAGGGTGTTTTGACACTAAGCGAAAAAACAACCTTTCGATTATCCTTGTATAATATGTCCAATAACCAATTTCTCTTAAAATTATTTGTATAAGCATATTAAAACTAATAAATGCATCTAAGTATAGCTCTCTAAAAAATAACTTAAATCGGAGTAAGAATAAAGAGGTTATAGCCCTAAATTTAAGGTTGAATTCTCAACGTCATTCAATCTATTGCCAACCTATAACCTATTTCGCGTTGATTTTTTGAGTTTACTATTTTAATAACTAACATTTAAAGAAAATCAATATCGTCGGTACATTATTTAGGTAGTACCTGATATATTACAAAAATATCAATTTATTTCATTGCTAATTTTGGGAGGATTGTATAGAGAAAGAACAAGGAGTGACAATGACATAATAATGTTAAAAAAAATCTTACTCGATATTTTTCGCTATACAATTCTCCTAAAATAAGTTATGAAATTCCTTGATATTTATTAAATATCTCAATTATTACCTGTAGAATATCAAGTCAATACTGATTTTATTTAAATTTTGTATAAAAGCTAGAAAATATAAATAAATCTACGCGAAATAGGTTATAGGTTGGCAAGCATGTTGATACTCCCACCTTAATCCAAATTTTATGATGCCCGTTTTTTTTTGCACGGGAGTGTGTTTACTGTACCTAGGAAACCAAATTTACAAGTATGGGCCGGCAGATGTGCTGCCGACCTAAACTTGATTGATACGAAAGCGTATTTCGTGTCAAATAAAAAATATTGAGCCGAATAAAATATCCAAAATCTCCCCGAGACGGCTTAATTTACGCCTGTCATATTGGAAGAAAGGCGGATTTTTCTTCAGTTTTTTAATTTTTCTAAAAAGTGCATCTGACAAAAAAATGGTAACGACAAATAAGAGCATAAACTTGCGCTAAATATACATTATAATGACTGTGAAGAGAAGTCACTGACGTTTTCCCCAATTTGTTATAATTTAACATTATTGGCGCTCGCCACTTTATTTACAAATAAAATAAAGGCCGTCATTACTTTAAAATAAACTGTTACATACAAATAAATATTTTAGTATGTTTTCTAATATTTAAAACCATCCAAACAGCAGTCTTCAAAGATTAAAGTCTTCTAAGTAATAATATATTAAATTGCCGAGAGAAACTTTCATAAGTAGGTATAGTATTTGCAGAATTATACCGTTGACTCTTACTGCCAAAAATAAACTACCTGATTAAACCCTATTGTATACGCCTCAACCTCTTCAAAGGGGATTAAATGGGATCAGGGTCGGCTTGAAAATGTACCTACACCACCTGATTTATTTTTATAATTTAAAATAAATAGATAGGTATTTTTAGTTTTAGGTAGGTACCTATAATAAACGTGAAATAATGATAACAATTAATGATAATTGAAAATAATATAATTTAAAAGTATAACTATTAGGATAACAAGTACAATAAAAATTAATTACACTCTAAAAAACTATTAATAATTTAATCAAAAGTTAACTCTGTATCACTATCACTATCTTCATCTAAGCCTAAACTTATAATTAAGGGTTAAACATTTGTAATCATACAATTGTAAGAATTTTCCACCTTAAGTACATGCTGTACACCAGCGGTTCTCAAACTTTTTTGGTGACGGAACCCTTTTGGGAAGCAAAATACTTGATGGAACCCTACAATAAAACAATAGTTTTTAAAAGTGTATTCTTTATTAATAAGCATAATAAAAGTACAATGTAACAGTTACTAATTATTACTTACTTTACCACATGGCAAGTACAATAATAGAAGATATTAAAAAAGAAAAAATCTAACTAATGGGAGGTATGAAACTGTTTTTTATTTTTCATCAATTGGTTGATATCAGGTTTGATAGAAGACAGTTGAAGTCTCATATCAGGTTCGGCGTCCAGTCTATTGCGATATTTTGTTTTCGTGGCTGCATAGGTTGAGGATCCTGTTTCGCACAAATATGTTGTTGGGAACGGGAGAAGAATATTCAGAGCCATTTTGCCAAGCATTGGATATTCATCACGGATTCTGCACCAAAAATCGTTGAGAGGCGTCGTTTTGAACAGTGACTCCATACTTGTGTCTGATGACATTTCTAAAAGAGATTCATATATCTCGTTTGACATACTTTCGGGCTTTTCCAAGTTGGGTAAAAAAGGATTATGAATCCATGAATTCAGTTTCATTTTTGTATTCTGTTCTTCGGGAAAATACTTTTCAAAAGATGCGCGCATCGAACTGAGATATTGGACCAATTCTTCAAACACATCATCTTGAAACATTTCTGAGTCGTTATCGCTAACAAACTCACTGAGTGACGTAAAGCTTTCTATTTCTTTCTTACCAACGCAAATAATCCAAAAATCTAATTTTCTTTTGAAGGCAGTTATTTTGTTATAGGCCTTGTCTGTTTACCTTGCAATGATAAATTCAATTCGTTCAGTTTTTGAAAGATATCCGCCATAAAAGACAATCGGAACAACCAAGTTTTATCATACAAACGGTCCTTCAAATTAAAAGAGTATCTGCTGAAGGAAACATTTGTAACGCGCGGCCGCGGAGTCAAAACGTTCGACCAGAGAGAGGTGTTTTGATTTTTTTTCTAAATTCTTGAGGAACCCCTACAGAGGTATCGCGGAACCCTAGGGTTCCGCGGAACACACTTAGAGTATAGCTGCTGTACACTGTTTTTCCAGCTGTCTGCAGACATTTTTCTTCCTTTGTTTTTAATTAATTCTACTACAGATGCATTTAATGTAGGAGAAATATTATTTCTCCTAATATTGGATTTTAATTGGTGCCATATTAGCTTAATAGGATTGAATATACAATAGTATGGAGGAAGACGCAACACTGTATGTCGATTTTCTGCTGCAAGTTTGTCACACTCGTATTCCTTATTTATTTTAAAAGCTTTTAATACTTCTAGAAGTTCTGGTTTTTTCTAAGTTTCTTCAAAATATAAATCATTTTCAATCATAAAATTTTGAATTTCTGCTTTTGTATTATTAGAATTGGGAATGATTTTTCCGCCTTGCCGACTATGATAACTAGCATTGTTCATTACAATGACGGTATTTTCAGGTATATTTTTAAGGAGTTTATGTTTAAACCAATCTTCAAAAAGTTGTACGTCGGTATCTTGATGGTAATCTTAAGAAGAATCTGCTATGTTTTTAGCTAAAAGCAACAGACAATTTGGAACAAACCCGTTCTCTGAACCAGCATGTAATATTGTGATTCTTTTGCCTTTATTTGATGGTGCCTTGGTTTGACATTTTTTGGAAGAATCATCCCAACCTTTTCTTGGAGTGTCATGGGTATCGAACCATGTGTCGTCAAGGTAAATAATTGGACGATTTTCTTCTCTAAATTGTTTAACAGCTGTTAAATATTTAAGTCTCCATTCCCGTAAACGTTGAGATTCCATTATTGTTTGTCTTTTATTAATGCTTCGGTATTTAAAACCCATTTTACGCAATATTTTCCTAAGGCTTGAAAGGCAACAAGAGATATTTGTTTCGTCTTTAATCAGCCGCTCTTTGAGGGAAATCAAAGTGGGTACAGTTTGTGCCTCATACATTTGGTAAATCTTTCTTCTTAATAAATCCATGTCATTTTCGTCAATGCTTCTAAATGTGCCAGAATCACTCTGATTTTTTCTAGGATTAACAGGTTTAAGTACTATGTCTCTTACCGAAGATAAAGGAGTTTTTGTCAAAGTAGACGTCTCTGCTAAAGCATCCATCGAATTAAAATTTCTACTCAACAAAGATTGATACACATTTTTAATTATTAGTTTGGCATCGGTAGATAAATGGTTTCTTTTAAAAATGACACTTGAAGATGCCCCCCTATCAGCACAATTCCATGGACTACTAATAAGCCTAACTAAAAATTACTCGCCGGAAAACCACTAAAGACTAAAATTATTAAAAATCAGTTTGTATTTATATATGAATCTGGTATAAATTGAATTTGTACCTGGTCCGGCTCTGCTCGAAAAGGTTTTAAAATTTGGGATTTCATTATTTATTTTATGGTCCAAGGGATAATGAGGGTTTATTGCAGTCAAAAGATCAACGGTATAATTCTTCAAATACTATAACACAACAGTAGAATATTTGCATTTGTAGGTTCTAAACAATTTTGTGTTTCTAGTCAGGTAGGCAGGCACACGGGTCTTGGGTAGCAACCTCATAGGATTTCGTAGTATTCGCACGTGCGTTAAAGTAGGCGGGACTTTTGCAGGTTCTTTATGCTTCTTGTGCTAGCAGGTGTGGAGTGAGGAAAGAGGAAAACTTGAATAATGTAGTAATAGGAAACCTCACACAATTTAGGTGTGCTCCGTTGCCTGTTGCCTGTTGCCTGTTGCCTGTGAAGTTGCGCTTTTATTATTATTATTATTACTATTACTATTTACAGATAGTTTTAAGAAAAATTAACAGTTTTACTGTGACGACAGGATTTACTTGAGACATCAATTATATTATATTTAATAGTTTCTAAATGTTATTTGAAAATACTGAAGCATCTGCAAAGTATACCGATAATTTTGAATTTTATTTTAGTATTCCAACAAGGGATTTCAGATCAAATTAGTACAGAGAGTCAACATCCTCGCCTTTGAACCACCATTTAAAAATTTTAAAGACCTTCTTATTCATAAAGTGGATGCGATCGTAGATGCAGTCATGGATATTCCTCGACTAGAGACGAAACTCTATTTGGATTGGGTGGAACCCATCGAATATTTGAAGGTAAAAAATCCATCTCTATTGATGGATTATGATAACTGTTTTTTCATAAAGGGCAACCTCAAATTGTATTATGACGTTTGTCACGTTATTACTTGTTTGGCTGAAAAATTATTGTAAAAAATATATTTTTTCTTTAAACGTCAATAAACTTGACTTTTTCTACTAAATTTTTGACGTTAAAGTTCTGCTTTTTTTAGAAGGCGGTTGCTATTGGCAGCGGAAGAAAAATATTTTTTTACTTCCGCTGCCAATCCTTCATTATAAGTAATGTAAAAATCTTGTAATTACTTTATTAATAAATTTAAATTTTATTTATTTTTATTGAAAAAAAATTTAATTGATTTTTAATATTATTATAAAAAATCCTGCAAATAAATAATAAATAAAATAAATATTGGATTTCGGGGAAATATTTATTTATTATTAAAAAATTGCTTACATAATAAAAAACAGTTTGTTCAAATGGAAAATGTTAAAAGTTTACAAAAAAATATAACTTGTGGTGTTCCGTAAGGTTCATCCTTAGGACCTACTTTTTTTTCATTTACATTAATTCTATAACAAAATTAAATTTTAATGGTAAAATAAAATTATTTGCTAATAATACTGCTATTGTATATTTTCATAAAGACTATGCTTAAATTCATAATAACATTAACCACGACCTAAATATAATATGTAAATGGCTTGAAATTAATAATTTATCATTAAATTTTAATAAATCATCTTTTATGTTTATAAGTAAATCAAAAGTAAAAAAATAATAATATTTCTTCACTATCTTTCAATAATCATATAATTGAATATACTACTACAAATAAATTTTTAGGTTTATTTATTGTTAAAAATTTTAGTTGGAAAAAATATATTGAATATTTAGAAAGTTACATCTCACCCACAATTGGCATTTTGTTTAAAGCTAGAAACTATATATTATTGAAATATTTAAAAAATATATAGGTATTAATATTTGGCTTATTCAAAATTACAGTAGGTATGTGATTTCAATTTGGGGATCAGCGAATTTAACTACAATTCAGCCATTAAAAAAACTACGTAACAAAATAATTAAATACATACATAAACTTCCAACTAAAAATTTGTATGAACCAAACGGATATTTAAATTTGGAAAAGTGTTATATGTAAAACAATGCATTCTAATACACTATTATTATTAAAGAAAAACCATCGATTATAAAATTTCATCCGACCAACATCATTCACAACACGAGACAAAACCATCATATTCAAACACCTATGGTAAAGAGTACTTTTGGCCAAAGATCAATATTATATAAAGGAATACCAATTTACAACTGTTTGCCGAAAATATTAAAGAAATATCAAAATTATGGACTTTTAAAAAAGCACTAAAAATATTTACAAAAAAATGAAATGTTAGTTTATTACTATATTTTATAACAAACTTTAACGTGTCATATACTATTATTTTTTTATTGTAAAAATTAAATAACCATAAAACCTAAAATAAATAAGTCCATAGGACAAAAAAATTTCAAACATTTATTTTTTATTTAAGCGATTATTTACCAACAAAAATTAAAAAATCGATTTCAATAAAAAAATTCAAAGTAGAAATAAAAACATAATTATTAAAAACAGACAATTTAAAAATATTTTTAAAAATTCTTAAATTAATTAATATTGTTCTGAATAATTTATACATATAAGTAATATTTTTTACTTAAAAATTATAAATTAATAATTTTATTATAGGTAATATATTTCTTTAAAAAAAACTGCGTTTATACTATAAATTAACATTTTTGAATAGGACACCTTAAAGACGATTTTTTCTCTAGTACTTTATAACCCTTTACAATTACATTTTGAAAATTGGTGTACTGTATGAACAGTTGATGGTGAATAGGATTCTAAATTCAAAATTTTAAAATTTTATTCAGTGGCGTCACATACGGGGGAGGGTAAGGGTTAAAACATCCCTATTTATTTTTCTCTTTAGGTTATTGCAATTTTGTTCAGAAATTATAAAATTTTATAGTTTTTTACGTAAAAAAGGTACTCTTAGTTGAATTCGATAGAGTGTACCGTTTATTAGCAAATCGACTTTGAAAATTTTCTGATTTGCGTATGTTTATTGATAAAAAATAATCTGAATTACCACAGTGGGTGTCCTATTCAAAGGGGCGTAGCTCCCTTAGGAAGCATTTTCGGACCCATGTTAATAAAAACTTTTTGCCTTATTTTTATGCACGGATTATGCCCCCAAAAGGATGCCGCTTACTTTTTAATCACCCTGTATATTTTTTTAAAAATAATTTCAATTGAATTAATAATGGTTACAAAACATAATTTTTCTTATTTGTGATTTTATATATTGTATATTTAAAGTTATATTCTCTATAGGTACTCTATACCAAATGAACTTTTGGTAGAGTATAATATATATTAATAATACAATCTAAATTGTTCTGATTTTAATAATTTTCTTTTTCTTTAACTTTCTAATTTCAATTACATATGAATTTTTCTTTTCCCATTCAATAAGAATTATTTTCTAAAAATCTTCTTTTTACGAGTTTTATTTTTCTTCCCCTTCCATTCAGTTGGTTTGAACTGTTCTTACTAAACAAAAGTTTTGAAATATTTTGTTACAAACAGTTTTATTTTCCATAAAAGTTTCATTAGAATTGGATAGGAAAAATTGATAATTATTTTTGACATAAAACTTGAATAATAATATGTCAAATACGCTTAGACTTAGGTATTATATAGGACATAGCGAAATCTGCTTATAATCTTACAATAATATAGGATGTTTCATTTAAAATAAGCAAGTTGGAACCTACTTCCGGTAAAACCGGAAATACCACCATATTGAAATAATTTTATTCGGGTTGCCCCCACCAACATTACTAAGCATACCGTCAAATTTTTAAAATTTTCCTTTGTATAGTTTTTCATATACAGGGTGGCCCTTTAGTGTGGCAAAGTACAATACCTCCGTTACTATTTCAAATACATTAAAAATATTAATACAAAAGTTGAAGGGCAGTAAGTGACTTATAACGTAAAATTATTTTTAACTCTATAGGGTGGCTCAAAAAAGCGGAACAAGAAAAAATGTACTTTTTTCAAATGGAACACCCTGTTTATTTTTACATTTTTAAATTCCACATAAAATTACAATTATTTTTTATCAAATACATTATTAGTCTATACTTTATAGTTTCCGAGATATTGACTCTTGAAAAGTGACATTTTTGAACTTTGACAGCTTCTAACTTTCTAACACTACGTCTTAGAGCAAAACGGCTTACATGTCCCTATCTTCAATTTTTATTATCTTCCCAAAAAAATCAACTTCCAGTTAAACCGGAACAACTATATTTCCTGCTTTCGAGTAACATCCGGTTTAACCGGAAGTTGATTTTTTTGGGAAGATAATAAAAATTGAAGATAGGGACATGTAAGCCGTTTTGCTCTAAGACGTACTGTTAGAAAGTTAGAAGCTGTCAAAGTTCAAAAATGTCACTTTTCAAGAGTCAATATCTCGGAAACTATAAAGTATAGACTAATAATGTATTTAATAAAAAATAATTATAATTTTATCTAGAATTTAAAAATGAAAAAATATACAGGGTGTTCCATTTAAAAAAAGTACATTTTTTATTGTTCCGCTTTTTTGAGCCACCCTATAGAGTTAAAAATAATTTTACGTTATAAGTCACTTACTGCCCTTCAACTTTTGTATTAATATTTTTAATGTATTTGAAATAGTAACGGAGCTATTGTACTTTGCCACACTAAAAGGCCACCCTGTAGATCGAAGCGGTTTCCTGTGGGACACACCCTGTATTCTAATTCACATTTTTTTCACTTTAGCCCACCATTCCTCAAGAGACCATAGATAAATACAAACAAAAAATAAAGGACCTTCTGGAAAATCAGAGAATAGGCCCCGAACTGCGAGTGCAGGATTTTGACGAATTCATGCCTTTAATAAATGGCGAAGCCGAAGAAGCAATAAATAAATTCCTCTCCGAAGATCACAAACTAGAAGGTATTAAAAGAAAACTAAGCATTTTATTTTAAGTAAATATTTAAATACATACATATTATTCATTGGTCTATTCAAAAATACAATATAATAAATATGATTTCAATTTGGGGATTTGCGAATTTAACTACACTTCAGCCAATAATAACACTTCAAAATAAAATTTTATATTTGTGTTTAGAAACACTTTATGAATTAAAAGTATGCATTCTAAGGTCTGGACACACATAACCGGACCGTGTCCGTGCCGTGACACGTCCGAGTATCGGCCGTCACCCGGCGAACGAATAAAGGTCTGGACACACATAACCGGATCGTGTCCGTGCCGTGACACGTCCGAGTATCGGCCGTCACCCGGCGGACGAATAAAGGTCTGGACACACATAACCGGACCGTGTCCGTGCCGTGACACGTCCTAGTATCGGCCGTCACCCGGCGAGCGAATAAAACCATTAAAATAAATGTATTCGTTCATTCATGACCGTGCCGTGTCCGAGCGACGTTACCGAGCCGAGAGCGGGCCGGGCGGAATAAGTTTTGTTTATTAATTTGACGTGACGGATGACATTTTTTGTAGAAATTTTCTTGCGCAAAAGATTCATTAAACTTTGTCTCATCATTCATAAGATATGAGGGAATAGAGTCCGAAACTCTTCATGTACTAGTCTTGTTTTCCATGTACTATGGACCCACAAATTGAATTAAAAAAAAATGCTCTGGGTAACAACGAACAAACCGGTTTTGTGTAACATTTCACTCTTGATTAAAATTTCAGCACTGTTTAAACATTTCGCTATGTAATTCGGCACCGTACTAAGATTCGGCCAATCAGAATAGAGACGTTTGAAATCATCCCACCAGAATCGAGACGGATGCCGAATCATATAGCGGAATGTCTAGATGCGACCGGAACACGGGCGAGCCTCGGTTATGTGTGGCTTATAGAGTACGGGACGGAGCACGGGCGTAAACTCGGCCAATGCTCGGTCCTGTCACTGTCCGGTCATGTGTGTCCAGACCTTAAAACCGTTAAAATAAATGTATTCGTTCATACATGACCGTGCCGTGTCCGAGCGACGTTACCGAGCCGAGAGCGGGCCGGGCGGAATAAGTTTTGTTTATTAATTTGACGTGACGGATGATGAAATGTTTTGTAGAAATGTAAAATATTCATAAAACTTAGTCTCATCATCAATAAGATGAGGGAATAGAGTCTGAAACTCTCCGTGTATAAGTCTTGTTTTCCAAGTACTATGGACCCACATAGTTCTTAATTTTTTTGTGCTTGCTCATTCTTGTTTCTTTTTCTTCTTCCTCTAAAATAAGTGCTATAATTCCCAATTCACTATTGCGAAAATTAGCCAACATTCTTGCAACTAAACTTCACAAATCGGAAACACAGACTGGCAATTAATTTTGGAGTCGACAAGAACGGAAACGACTCGGTTATGTGTGGCTTCTAGAGTACGGGACGGAGCACGGGCGTAAACTCGGCCAATGCTCGGTCCTGTTACTGTCCGGTCATGTGGGGCCAGACCTTTTTATAATACACTCTATTATTATACAAATAAAATAATCGAAAACAATATTTCATCCGACCAACATTATTCACAACACCCGAAAAAATCATCATATTTAAACACCTACGGTAAACAGTAATTTTGGCCAAAGATCAATATTATATAAAGAAATAACTATTTACAAATGTTTCTTTTTTAATTTTAAGAAGTTTGAATTTTAGGAAACTTAACAAAAATATTATGGAAGTTAGGGAAAAAGATTCTTTTTAATTTAAATACATCCAACTCGTTATAATATGTAATATAGCAACTCCTTGTACAGAAGGGGGAGAGAATCTAATATGGCAACTTATATTTGAAACTACGATTATTATTTTACTGTGTACCTATATCTTGGTCAGAAAGAAATTGTAAAACACAAATAATTATTCTTATTGTGTCATAGTGTTAAAACGGATGTAAATTATAATTTCCTAACAGTTAATCGCCATAATTTTTTGGAGAAAATAATTTTGGTAACACCTTGTTTATCATATTGTAGTACATTTTTAATAGGAGGTTTCCACTAAAAGAAAATGAATCCGAAAAGGGTCTATTTTATAAATATATCATATTTATGCAAAAAAATAGATTTATTTTAACTATAGGTATGTAAAATGAAAACGAATATATAGGTTCTTTGTTATTTGTCAAGTTGATATTAAGAGATTTTTTTTTTTACTAGGTCCTATTTTTTTTAATTTATTTATTTTAATTTCCTAACCAACTTTACAAAAGTTTATTACAGGGAAATTTCTAAGTAAAAAAAAAATTTTAATTAATTAAGATTAAGAGTCAAAATTATACAATAATTATGGTATCATATATAACAACAACAAAAAATAGAAAGAAAACAATAATATGTTATATTTTTAATAAATGTTTTTTAAATAAATATTTGAACTTTTTTATATTGATTGTAGTTTTAATTTGTTTTGGAATATTATTATAAATTTTTACACCATCATGAAGAATTGATTTTTTTCCAAAATTAGTTTTTATTTTTACAGTTTTTAAATTTTTATTTTTTCTTGTATTGTGCTCATGAATTTTTGTGCTATCAATAAATTTTATTTCAGAATTTTTAATCTGTTCATTGATTGAGTGAATTAATATACCTACTTTTAATTTATATAAATTTTCTATATCCAAATAATTATTTGGTTTATATAAATTTTCAGTAGGCTCTAAAAATGGTAATTTATGAATGCATTTTATGGCTTTATTTTGTAATTTTTTTAATGGATTGATATTTGACAAACAGGCAGAACCCCAAACTGATATTAAATATTGCAATTTTGAATATATTAATGCAAAGTAAATATTTTTTAAAAATTTTAATGGGATGTAATATCTCACTTTGTATAAAATACCAATTAAAGGAGAAATATTATTTCTTAAATTATTAATATGTGTTCCCCAACTTAAATTTTCATCTATATGTAAACCTAAAAATTTTATTGTATTTGAATATTTTATAATATGTCCATTAAAAACTAATTTAAATTTATATCCAACATATTGATTTGTTTTAGTTATTATCATGAAAGAAGATTTTTCAAAATTTAAAGTTAATTTAAAACTTTGTAGCCACGAATAAATTTGAATTAAATCTTGTTTTATATTATCTAAAATTTGATCTATATCATCATCAAAATATATAATTGTTGTATCATCTGCTAATAATTTTAAATCACCTTTTAATTTTAAGTTTGAAATTGAATTTATTTATATTAGAAAAAGAATAGGTCCCAAAATTGATCCTTGCGGTACACCACAAGTAATGTTTTTAAATGAAATTTTTGTGTTTTTTATTTGTACAAACTGTTTACGGTCAGTTAAATAGTTTTGAAACCAATTATAAATATTTCCCCTTATTCCAATATTATAAATACATTGTAATAAAATATTATGGTTTACTGTATCGAATGCCTTACATAAATCTAAAGACACTAGGCAACATTTTTTATTATTGTCAACATTATTTTGAATTTTTGTGATAATATTTGCCACTGCAACCTCCGTGTCCCTAGATTTACGAAATCCATATTGGCCCTGAAATAATAATTTTTTTTTTCTAAAAAATTGGATATTTTTTGTTGAACAATTTTTTCAAAAACTTTTGAATTACTGATAGCACAGAAATTGGACGATAATTGTTACAATTAGATTTTGAATTTGCTTTGAAAATAGGAAAAACTTTAGCTATTTTTAATTTTTTTGGATAAATTCCTTTTTCCAATGATAGTTTTATAAGATATTTTAAGATTGGAGTTATTTCTACTTTGACACTTTGTATAATTTTGACTGTTATATTATCAAATCCACTGGCTTTTTTTCTATTAAGTTCTTGAATTATATCTTCAATATCTTTTTCAAGAATTTCATTCATATCGAAAAACATAGATGATTCATTTTCTAGACATACAATTCTTGGTGTATTCATAATTTTTGTTGCAAGTTTTTCTCCAACATTTACAAAATGTTTATTCATTCTTATCTTCAATTTTTTTTCCATTTATAACTAGATGATCAATTTTTAATTTTTCTTTATTTGATTTATTTGTAAGGATTAAATTTAAATTGTTCCATATTGCTTTTTGGTCTCCATTGTTAAATTGTTTACGATAAAACGCATTCTTTGTTTGTTTAATTTTTGTTTTTACAATTTGATTATAATCTTTGTATGTTTCTTTAAAGTTTTTATTATCTGGATTTCTTTTATATTTTTCATAGTATTTATCTCGAATCTTTATCATTCTTGTGAACTCTTCATTAAACCATGATTTTGAATTTTGTTTAATTTTAATCGATTTTTCATACGAGCATTTTTCAAATGCTTTTATAATTTCTTCATAAATATCATCAGGATCTTTTACTAATATTTTATTATTGTTTATATTGATTAGTTCAATTTTTAGCTTTTTTACATCAAAATCTATGAACTTAATTGTTTTAAATCTTGGTATTTTTGTTTTAAATATTAATGGAATTTCAATAATTTGAATTTTATGGTCACTTATTTGACTAGTTTCCAAATTTAATCGTATATCTTTGGATGCGTTAGTTATTATATGGTCAATTAATGATTTGCTATTAGGTGCATCTCTTGTTGATATACTTGAATTTAAAATTTTAAAACTATTCGTTAAATAAATATCCATTATTTTTCTTCCTTGTGTGTCAATTTGAAGAATATCAACATTCATATCTCCTAGCAAATAACTCTCAAATTTTGAATCTGCAAAAGTTTCCAATTTTTTATCCAAAAATGTAAATAATAAAATATATTATTTTTAATTGTTGGTGGTCTGTAAATTCCACTTATTATGATATCATATTGTTTTAGATTTACTGAAATAAAAAATATTTTATTTTCAATCGTTTCCAATAATTCAATTTCAATATTTCTTTTAATAAAAATTCCCAATCCACCTCCTCTTTTTCTTCTGCATGCCAATATTGACTTAAAATTTTTAAAATTATAATACTTTTCTTCCCCTTTATGCACCCATGTTTCTGTTATAACTATAATATCAATGTTTTCTCCAAATATCATTATTTCGATATCTTCCATTTTATTTTTTATCGATCTTGCATTTAAATACATAACTTTTAGTGTATTCATATTTTTATTTTTGATACCAGTAATTGATTTTTTCTTTAGATTTGATTGCATACCCCTGAAAATGCAATATTGCAAAATTATGTTCACGGCAGTGGCGGCTTGTGACTAGCGAGTTAGGGCTTTAAATAAAAAAAAAATTTAAATATCTCTATTATTTTCAAAAGTACGTGTCTGTTTTTTCTAACTTTCTCGTTGTGAATTTTTAGTTCATCAGCATAAGCACTACTTAAACAAGTTAAAATATTAGTCCTAACATCTCAAAACTTACCACATTATGATGATGTTTTGCACTATTTTCATGTTTTTTTATTTTCTCTGAAAGATGTTTTAAGTCCTGCACCCCATTTATAGTCCAATTATCATCACAGTCAAAAAGAAGACACACGAAACAAAAAAAAAATTTTTTGTCCTCACAACCGCATACCTATTCAGGATTTTTTATTATATATTTCTTTGTCAAACTTACGCGTAAACTGTTCCTTACTTTTACATTTTGATTGCACTTGTAGGTACTATGTTCAATTTCTAGTGGCCGCCCTGCATTTTTTAAATCAAGTTTTTCACTTAAGCTCAGAGAACTAAACACAAGCTCCTGTAAATCACTGACCTTCATATTACACGACATTTTCCAACTTTATAACGTAACTAATAAATCAAATCAAAGCAAATAAACAAAACATTAGCGCCTAGCGGCATCGACAGGTCGCCTCGTCAGAGCAAATAATATATCGATTATTCTACCGTGGCATCGCGAACAGCTGTTGTTGGGCGCGGAAAATTGGAGCTCGTTCGTGGCCGCTCGTTGTGCGATGTGTAGGTGACGTCACGCCTTTGTCGTCATGGCAACTCATCGAGAAGCCGCGTTGAATCGGGACGGATAATCGGTCGCCCCGCCCGCCCGCGCTTAGTATAACATTGAGAGCGCGGAACTCGCTTGTCTATGAGTATAACCTGCCCATTGGAATAGGGCTATGTTTGGTTTATGCCCGCGCTTAGTATAACCTACCCGCTGGAATAGGGCTATGTTTGGTTTGAATTATTTTAATGGATTGCTTACATAGATTGCTTTATTGGTTTTTTAAGAAAAGTATTTTTGGATTCTGTTTGAAATAATTGCAGGGAGGGCGGCGCCCTAGAGCCCTTCATTAACGAGCCGCCACTGGTTGACGGACATTTTAAAAATTAATACTTTTAATGTAACCCGACAGGAAAAAGTAGATCAGGAGAACTGGTCAATTTAGGGTATAATTTAGTCCTATTATACGTCCATCAAAATGTTTTTTACATATTCCCTTATAAGGGAATTCTAGTCAATTATTGTGCGCACGACAACCGTCCATTTGAAACCAAAAATCTTCATTCTTAGGAGCAACTTCTTCTTATGCAGTTCCGATTTGATTTTGTAAAAGTTCCAAGAAATTTTCTTTTAGAAAATTTTGTTCCAAAAAAGGTCCAATGATCCTATGTCCAAATTGTACAAATCTGTGTTTATCATATTTATACGGATAATATTAATATTTATTTAATTTGCGTAATACTATGGAGTTCTAATTAAGTTTAGTTAATCTATGTTAGCATCATGAAGATGTAGTTCTACTACGAAACGGCCGTAATGCCAAATAATTTTTTAAATATAATGACAAATAACAAAGTATATATTCGTTTTCATTTTACATAGTTACAATGTATGGTCACAAAGTAACGGACAAGTCAATTAAGATTTATTTTATATTACTGATTTTAAATTCTTAAAATAAGTAGGTAAGTAAATAAAAAAATTCAAACATAACACTTCAGGAAAATAAGACACTACATGAGCATTACACCATAATATAATGTATAAATTATCAAACTATGTCAGTAAAAAGGAATTTAGGAGAAAATTTCACGCCATCAATATTCATCCAATGAAATACAATCGTTTCATAACTTTGCCATGGCAACCTTTGTATTTTTTCGGAATTTTCCCTTCCTGGGGTACCCTGGAGGGTATTACAGTGGACATTTTTTGACATAATATAAAGTGATAACACGGAACTTTATAAAATGTCAACTGTCAACAATCAACCAGTCCGTTTTGTCACACTTTCTATAATTTCTTTAATTAATGTTAGTTAATATTAAAGGAATAAAAACGCCTAAACAAGACAAAATAATGTATTTTTTAGATACATAATTTTTAGTTGCAAACTGTAAATGTACCTTAAATTCTCTTTCTACCTCTTCCCTTTTCAATGGCAAACAGTCCGATGAACACATTCTATTGAATAAATGTCTGTGTTTTAAATAATATAGGTAATATTTGGACACAATTTTGTTACCTTCTTGGCCTTGGGAGTCCACGTAATAATCTGTATTTTGTTGATTTTTCTCAAAGATATTGCTGGATGATCGAGAACAAATTATCTTCCTCTAGTTCACTACCGCATTCGGCAATGAGATGTTCCAAAAAAAACATAATACGGTGATGGGTTTTAACGTCGAATATTTTTTTGCACAAAATGCAAATTTTGTATTTTTCAAAATGATTCATTTTAGAATATTAAATTAAATACTTCAACGAACAGCTATCAGCAAGATGCAGATTTTACGAACGACTTTTAATTGTTGACATGTTATATCCTCATAATTAGCATGGCCTTCTAGATAAAACAATAATAAGTAGGCGATGTTTTGTCATTCTTCAAAATCGCTCGGTTTGTTTTGGCAAATATAGCAAGGAAAGATTTATTTCTAATATATAATTTTCTACTAGTGAACTAAACTAAATATTAGGTATATAAGATATATTAAATCTGAAGGTGTTGTTTTTATGTTACTAAAATTGGTAGAAAAACCAGGAACCAGGATTCTTTTATTATTACGTAACGTAATGCAGAAATTTATGGTAGATTTATTTCTAAGAATAAATTTCGACCAACTTTAGTAAACTAAACCCAATATATTACGAAACAATATGAGTTATATGCAACCTAGAATTGGTGTTGTCATCTTACTATAATCGGTAAATTATATATTTATTGACGTATAGGTAACTAATTAATAACAAATATCTATTATAAACTCATTTTGTTGTGAAATTTTCTTACCAAATACCATTCGAAATAAAATTATACCTTAAAATGTTTTCTCGCACACGGATATTTTAAGAAAATTTTTCCGAGCCGGAGGCGATATTCGTGTGCTCAAAAATATTTCTGGATATAATTTGGCTTCTAGTGGTATTACATATGAAAATTTACTTTTACGGAATAATGAAATATAACAATCTTACAAATAATATCAGAAAAATTAAAGAATCGGCCACGTGGAAAAAACAATTAAAGATATTTTTACTAAATTAAATGATTTATAAGTAAATTTTTTTAGATTGTTATTGATTTTAATAAAGAAATTAAATTGGATTAACTTTCTTTTGTTACCTACATGTTTTTTTTTTCGTTAATGGTTATTTTTTTTTGTCATTTTCTAAATCATTTAAAAATGTTTTGCGCTATTATTAGGATCACTAGAAGTGTCATAATTATTATTTTAATGACATTTGTTCATTTAAAACCTATTTTTATTATTTTTTTTGGTCATTGGTGTTATAGTTATACGGTTTCCTACAACTGTTTTAATTGTTTATTCATTCATCTTACCAAGCCTACATTCAGCAAATTGTGAAGTACAAAGAAATTATGGACAAAGTACCGTTATCGTCGGAACATGTGATCACCATGGAGATGTACGAAATGAATCGTATTGAGTTGATCAAAGCATTGGAGCTGCAAGCGGAAGCGTTTCGCGAGAAACTTATTCAACGGTGTATCAAGAGCTACCAGACTATGTGCAAGCAGTAAGTAATCTAGTTTTTATTATCTGGCATTAACTCTCCTTTAACTTTTTTTTAATTTAAAATGTACGAGTATTTAATATAATTATTGATTTCGTTGATTGATTCGTATTTTTAGCCATTATATTCAGTTTCCGCCGTTTTGCTTATTTTATGGTAACATAATATTACTTGCAGATGTAAGACAACACTGTTAACATTGTTAACAAAGGTTTTCTTTCATTTATAAGCAAGTTCTTTTACCACCTGATCATGTCTTCCTAGATAAGCATTGGATGCCATGGTACTACAACCCGTCGTTCCGTCGTAATATGTCATATCGTTTCTCCAGGAAAATTACATTTTCTGCACACATCTTCCATATTTATTTTTAAGATGAACTTTTCATAGTTCCCTGTTCCAATGACACGGTCTCGGACAGAAATTATAAATCCTTCCATCTTAGCGTATGGCTGCCTTCTTTCTAACCAATGCATTGACCTTTCTCCATCTATTTGTGAATTTTGAAGTGCAGTTGGGTATTTATTGTGTAAAGCTTTCTCTTGCCAAGTTACAAACTGTTGACTTTGTGACGCGCAGATCATGTTGGGTAATCCATTTTGTTGTAGGTTAAAGTACAGCGTCTGCTGCTACCACTTTTTGTAGGATTTCCCCATTTGCTTCTTGGAAGTATTTTATTATAGAAGTATTTTTTATCTGTGGGCACAAATTATATATATTTCCTTTTGATTTATAAAGAAAAAAATTTAAATTAAAAATATATTTGGAACGGCTTTTATTCGTCAGGCAAAATAAGGATCAACATAGGTTATCTTCATTTATCAAATACACTTTTAGGATAGTCAAACTAATAGCTTATACATTTTTTAACTCAAGAATAGGAAACAAAAAATGCTCATTAAGTCTATTTACATTAACATCAATTCTTATAACTTTATATTTCTAAATGTCCTCCTCCATTTTCTATACATTTTATAGTTTTTTTGTTAAATTCTTTGGCTACGTTCCTTAAGAAAGCCGGATTAATTCCAGCTATACACTCTTATAACATTTTCCAGATGGTCCAAATTTCTAAAAGGCCGATACTTATACACCCGGTTTTTTACGTAACCCCAGAGAAAAAAGTCTAGAGGAGTAATATCCGGCAATCTTGCAAGCCAGGGATTTTCTGAAAACCATCCAAACCATTTGTTATAAAATTGTTGATTAAACCATTCCCTTACTTGTAAGGTACTATGAATAGAAGCACCATCTTGTTGGAAATAGAGATTTTCTCTTAAGTTTAAGGGCAGATCATCGAGAAAATCGCTTATTTCATTCTGCAAGTAAATATCTAGCGCCATTTAAATTTTCTCAGAAGAAATATGGCCCTACTATTTGAGAATTTATTATAGGTACCACACCAAACGTTGGTCTTAAAAGAATATTGATCTTTACATTTAATTATAAAATGGGAGTTTTGGTCAGCCCACCACCTGCAATTTTGGGAACTTACAGTGCCGTTGCTTGTGAAGGTTGCTTCGTCAGAAAATAATATACTATTTCCAAAATGTGGATCATTTTCTTTTTTGCCTTGAAACCAAAAGAAAAAGTCAACCCTTGCATCTGGATCCTTATCTTGAAGGGTATGCAGAAATTTGGGTAAATACTTGTAATTCTTAAATATTCTACTAATAGACTTTCTGAAATACCAACTTGTTCTTCTCTTTCGGACAACGGCATCGTACAACTTCATTTACTGATAACAAAACATTTAAGGCCTTTTTTTCGTACCTGCAGTTTTTCTATGGGCATATACTTATTTTCCACCGATCCACTTTAGTTAAATTTTTTTGAAAATTCTAAATATAGTGGAATTGTGAACATTTTTATTGTATCAATTGTTAAACATAATTGCTGTCTCACGATAACTGTAATAATTGTCACCATGAATTAAAAATATTGCAATTTTCTGCTGTAAATACATCTTTTCAACTTTCATTTTTATAGCAAAACTAACTAAATGTCATTAATTTAATTTTAATGTTTGACTTGTTTTCATAACTGCTTTGATCTGAAATAGTATAGATTATGAGAAGGAAATTAATTTGTGTTATTATTTTTAGACTTTAAGCTGGCCCTTGGGGCATGACCAGTTTTTGAAGAGACATTATTTTAAAATTATTTAAAATGTGTACAAAATATATTATTGATCCTTATTTTGCGTGACGAAAAAAATCCGTTCAAAATATATTTTTAATTTAGATCAAAAATCAATGTAAATCAAAAAATATCAGTTAGATGAAATTAACTTTTTCCCTCAGAAAATAAAATACGGTGTGCAACAAAAATATTTAATATTTTTATGTTTTTATTTTAAAAAGCCATAATATTATGAAAACGAATTAATCGAACTTATGATCGATGGTTATCTCTAACAAACTCTGCAGAAAATCTTATTTTCGTACTGTTCGGTTGCCATTTATTTTTTTTACAGGGTTATTCAGAAAACACGATAAAATCCATTGTTTTGTCCAAAATAAGCGAAATTTTGGAATTTTTGTACAACTTTGAAATTAAAACAATAATTCTTAGTAAAAAAATATTCTAAATTGAAAGATAGAAGTACTTTACTTTTAGCGGAATTTCAGATTTTTGGTCCTACCTCGTATACCATAAGATTTTAGCTGATTTAATGGGTGTTATTTTGGTTTGAGAACATGCAGAAGCTATCTAAAATAAAATTAATTTTCTAAACTTAAAGATAAAAAACTTTCCAATATGCTGCGCACTTTCTACCGGTCACTGTATATCTATTATTGAATATTTAAAATAAGTTTTATATTTTTATTTATGATATATTGGTATTTTCAAATTAATAAACTACAGAATATCTTTTTTTAATATCCAAGAATTATTTGAATTATCCATCCCCAACCACTTCACATAGATTTTGTTTCCTTTTCTTCTCAATGCCTTCTCCACCAGAAATACATTTGGATGTGCTACTTTTTGTAATTCCTGTTCATAGAACCTTCCCAAAATATCTTATTTTTTATCATCTCTTAGTAAGTATGTTGTAGGATTAGTTAAATTAACTCGTTCAACAACGAAGATCTCCGAACTCCAGTTTGGTGTGTATCCTTTAGAAAACATTTCCCTATGTTTACTTATTCTTATAAAGTCACCCTTCTTAAATTTAGGAGTAGCAGGATTAACAGTTCTAATATGCGTGTAAGATGATTTAAGTACATCTTTTTCATTACTTTTACTAATATCAATGGGTTTTAATCCTGTTGTTCTATGTTTTCTGTGATTATATTCTGAAACTATCTCAGGTAATATATTTAACAACTTATAGTTTCCTTGCATGCTAAATGTTCTCCACATTCTATTTTTTAATGTTCTATTTACTCTTTCAACAATACTAGCTTTCAAATTTGAAAACGTACTATAATGATTAATTTTAAACTTTTCCATTACGTTCTGAAAATCTCCGTTAAATAATTCTTTTCCTCGATCACTTTGTAAATTTTTAGGAGGAGTTTTTGCATCATTTAAAATAATTTTCATTGTTGAGGTTACATCTTTACATTACTTTTAATAATAACCCTACTCCTTTGATAATTCTTTCTTGCAAGTTTATGTAACTCGTTAACAACCGCTTCCTTAATAAGAGACATTACAAGTAATAATAGTTATCCCAATAGCTTTTATACTCATCATTCTATTTTTAAGCTTTTGAGATAAAATTACAGTATTTTCTTCTTTTAAATAATCCTTAATTTTACCAATATTTTTGCTTACATTATCAAGATTATCCTTAATTTTTGTATTTAAGTATGCCAGCGATGATGGATTTATTAAAGTATCTAATTCACCCATTCCTTCATCTATTTTATTTAATTCATCATTTTTTAATTTCTTAGCTAATTTGTATGGAATAATGAATACCAGCAACAATTTGTCTTTCTATTAAAGGTAGTTTATGCATTTGTTGTTTATTAAGAAAACCTTCGATTATTTCTATTAAAGGTAGATCACGTATGTGTTGTCCCTTAACAAAATCATCGATTATTATTTTTTTAGTTGATATTAAATTATGAACATCTTTTTTTAATATTTTAATTTTTTCTTTAGCATTTAAGAATACTTCCTTAATTTTTGATTCCAGTATTTTATAATAGCTTCGTTCGTACAGCGGTCAGAAACCGTCAACAAAAAATCCGGCGTTCGCAGAAGCCAAATTGTAACTTAAACACAAAGCAAAAAATTTTGATATTTCTTTAATTTTTTTCTGCAAACTGTTATAAATTGTTATTCATTTATATATTATTGATTTTTTGCCAAAAGTACTCTTTGCCATTTGTGTTTGAATATGATGATTTTGTCTCGTGATGTGAATAATGTTGCTCGAAGGAAATATTAGATTCGATTGTTTTTCTTTAATAATTATAGAGTGTATTAGAATGCATAGTTTTAATTTATAAAACTTTTCTAAATTAAAATATCCATTTGGTTCATATAAATTTATAGTTGGTTCTAAAAAGACGGTTTATGTATCCATTTAATTATTTTGTTTTGTAGTTTTTTTAATGGCTGAATTGTAGATAAATTCGCTGATCCCCAGACTGAAATCATATACTGTAACTTTGAATAAACCAAAGAATAATATATATTTTTTAAATATTTTAACGATATATAATTTTTAGCTTTAAACAAAATGGCAATTATTGGTGAGATGTAACTTAACTTAAATATTCAATATCTTTTTCCAACTTAAATTTTCATCAATATATAAACCTAAAAATTTAATTGTATTAGTAAATTTAATTAAATGATTATTGAAAGACAGTGAGAAAATATTATTATTTTTTAATTTTGATTTACTTATAAACATAAAAGATGATTTATTAAAATTTAATAATAATTTACTAGTTTCAAGCTATTTACATATTATATTTAACGAGTTAAAAACCACGCACGCACAGAGAATAATTTGGAAATAGGTTTATAATAATTGCTTGTACAAACGAAGCTAGGTTGGTCAAAAATCTTATACAATTATTTTGTAATATTTGTAACTTTTATTTGTTTTTATAATTTATCTTTTTATGATATAACATCACCATAGTCTAATCCACTTAAAATAATAGAATTAATAAGCCTTAATTTTGTATCAGTGTTTATAATTTAAAATTTTAAGGTTATAATAAGCATTTTTAATTCTTTTTCTTATATGGGCTTCAAAAATAATACAAAGATTTCTAGCGGATGTTACCAACGGTATCGCATAATTATTAATAATAATATTTAACTCAGTGGTGATTATTATTTCAAATGAATAGATTTTGGACCGATTAAATGTCAACTTGTTTTTGTTTCATTAAGTTTCAAGCCATGATCCTTTATTACTTTAAAAACATTAGAAAGATTATCATTTATCAATGAAATCCAATGCAAACATTACCATTTATTATTTTGTGATAGATTTGTTTATCATCAGCGAAAGCTAATATGGATAAATCAAAAATTATACGTATAAATTGTAAATAACAAAGGACCCAGTACAGATCATTGAGGAACTCCTTTTAATACCTACGAAGAATTTCAAACATCATAAAGAAATTCGTTTAAAATTCTTCTTATTTGAAATATATTTGATAAATAATTTACCGACATAGTTTTACCGCCTATACCGCGTAATAAATTTGTATTTTTCCAATTCGACCCGACCTTTTTGTTAACTTGAAAAAGAAATGCTTTTATGTGCCAAACTTGCACATGTTATTTAGGTTGGGAGAAGAATACCAAACGATTTCCGACAAAGCATTGACCATGCCAAGCAATACGGAGGAGCTAATGGATTTAATAAAATATGTGAACGAAGTGGAATCTGTCATTTTGTATCAGATGGAGGATAGATTAAGAGAAGTCATGGATCATATGCTGTTTTTGGCGGATCATTGCATATTTACGCCCGTTGAGATGAAGCAGAATAATAATACATTTCACTGGTTCGTATCAAAAATTTTTGATTAAATAAAATATAGGGATATAAAAACAGCGTACACGAATTAGAATGAGAGGTAACCTTAACCATATTTGCGTAAAACCGGCTTATCGCATGGTAAAGGTTATTAAAAGCATTGGCGTTGGGCGTTAGTTCAATTGAATAACAAAAATTATTTTTTTTATTTTATAATATATCTTAACAGTTTTATAAAAACTACAATAGAAACCAAAAACGTTTAACAAGAATAAATAAAATCTAATATATTATCATATATCCCTGTTTTTCTATTACTTGAGCCAGTATTTACAATATTTGGATCAAGCTCTTCCCAGCACGCATAAATTATTTTCCGTAAATCTTTTGAATTGTGTGGCCCAAAATTTCGATTACATATTTCTTTTACGATTATATACCCCAAATAATTTCAATTGGATTGATATCGGGACTATAAGCAACCCAAGGCAGCACTTCCACATTATGGGTTTGAAACCAGTATGTCTGTTAGTATATCGCTCTTCATACCTGGTATTTTTTGGACTGTACAAACGAATTTGTCCGTTATAAGTCGACTGGAACGTCTATTCATCAGTAAAAAATGGCCCTGTTCGAAAATTGAGGGTTGCGGTATATATAATTTAAAGCAAAAATAATCCTTGATTGTCGCTGTTTTTCGATAAGAAACATTTTTTTTGCAGCTGGGCGACATTTTAGTTCAGATTCCCTGGCGGTAGGTTGGGAGGCAGGAAATGCTGTATCAATAACAGCATCCCTTGCAGTTGCAAATGGGTTATTTCTTAAATATCCCAAAAAAGCAGCATCCTGTTCAGAGTTTGAACGTTTGGGACGACCTGAACCAATTTTCCCCTTTAGGGATTCTTTTTGTTCCCAGCGTTGCTTAATTTTTAATATCGTTTTTTAATTCTATTATACAACTGCGCTACATCCTTCTTAGATTCTTGATACAATTTGAGCCTTTTCAACTTTAGACAACTGACGAGGCATTTTTATGTTCTTCTGTCTAAGTTTATTAAACGTTACCACCATGCAGTTTCAAGATCAATTACACCGACTCCAATGCTTTGCATTTTTGATAATATATGACGTGTGATGAACCTGAACCTGAACCTCCAATAAACAATCATTTATACAAACCGGTTTAACGCAAATATGACAAAACTTACCTCTCATTCTAATTCTTGTACGCTTTTTTTATGAATACAACTGTACATTAAAAATATTATTTCAAGTCGGCATTGGGAGTGTATTGGTAATATCTGTCTATCGTTTACAATTAATTTTACATTCATTCATTCATTACATTAAAAGATGCTTCATATTTTAGGAAAGTTCCAAGTTAACATTTTAAAGTTTTTTAATGTAAGCTTTTCTAAAACCTAATAGTGTGTGGTATCAAAATAATCGTAATAAAATCCTCTATTTTCATAACTCGATGAGCCATTATGTTGGCGTTTTAAAAAAATTAGTTACCTATTATACCTGTCTGTTGATGATTGTCCTAGGTGACAAGACGTGCAAGCTCACACTTTCTCCATACTATAATAAAGTTACTATTAAAATTTTGTGTAATATTGTAAAAGCAAATAAATATAGGCGAGTCACATATTTATCAGTTATTTAATAAAAGGTATCTGCATATGCCAAAAATCATAGAAGAACACAGACAAATGATTGATTCAAAGATGGAGGAATTCCAAGCCCAACTTGTCGTTAAAATAGATAAGTTTAAAGACGATTTAGAGGTATACGCCAAAATGGTTGACGAACTTCAGTATAACGGAAATGTGGATGATTTACCTCGATATCATAAGAAAGCTACTAAACTGGACGAAAGGTACTATCGTAATTTTATTAAAATGTTATACTGTTTAGTTATTATGTTGATTATAGCGCTTTTTATGTTAATTGAGGCCTTACGGTGTTGTCAAATACCGTGCGAAAAAAATTATTTGCATCAAAGAGGGCTTGCATTAAAAAACGTAGGGCTTGGTTTAGATCACAATGATATGGGGACGATATATCTAACCAAATCTAGGTTAAAATTTTGTCAAATTCATATTATGGCATGATATGCCAAACTAATGAATAATAAAATAAGTAGACAAATACAAATTTATTTTTGTTGTTTACAAAATTAACAAAGTAAGAAGATACAGGAAGAAAAAGAAAAATATTTACATAAATTGCTGAAATTGGCCACCGCTATGCTCCAAGCATAAATTTACACGTCTCTTCATATTTTCGAAAGTGTTGGCCAGCATCTTTGGAGAAATGTTACCACATTCTAGGATAATCCTTTCTTGTTATTGTTCTAAATTTGCAACTGGTGTTTTAAAAATAGTGTTCTTTAAATGAGGAAAAACGAAGTAATCCATAACTGTTAAAAAAGGTGATCTAAGTGGGAATTCAATGTCTGATGGAAAACTAATCAATCTGTACAATCTGCAAATTGCGTACTTAAGTAGTTAATAGTTTTGGCGGCTATATGGGCGGTTGCACCGTCCTGTTGAAAGTATCCAAAACGTAGTTCGTCGTCAAGTAGTTGCTTCACAAATGGATTCAAAATATTGTCTCTATACCGCTTATGGAAAAAAATAGGATCAACAATTATTCTTCTTCGGGAAACAGCTAACCACACACCAATTTTTTGAGGGTGCAATGGACATATGCAAAACCTACCAAAGTATAAAAAAAACAATTTTTCAATTATCTATATCTTGAAAAGGCCCAGCTTCATGTATGCAATATCTCCGGCGTTTTCAATTACACATGGCCGGTAACAGGCGTAATGGTTTTGTTTTTGCTTACACAATAAACAATTTGCTTTGTTTGTGATTTAAACAAAGAATTATTATTGTAAATGTCAGGTATTAGTATGGAATACTTATATTTACCTAACAAGTGCGAAAAGACACTTTCCCCATGTGTTAGGTAAAAAAGTTTTCCTACGATCGATATAGTTCTCAGATAAACGTCAATTAGGTTCGTAATAATATACTGTAATTACAAATTTATTGAGCTTCTGGCAAAAAAAAATATTTATTTTGCACGTATTTCACTTTATTGAGTGTACTTAAAGGTATTCATTAATTTAACAAATCGTGCGGAAAAGTTACTAGTGTTAGTAGTCCTGAAAAGTTACTTTTTCGCACGATTTACATATTTACATATAAATATTACAAAAATCTTTATTTTAGACTAGGAGAATAGAGAACTGAAAACAAATTAAGCATATTATTAAAGTTAAATGTGCATTTCATATACATATACTTTATAGGATAACAAAAAACAAATTAACGATAAATATTAAAGTTAAACGTGCAATTGGTATTTGTAGCATATTGTAGATTTATTGCAGATGTCATATCTTGAAGAACTTCGTAGGTTTTTACTTGAATTTGATGTGCGCTTGCTACTGTCTGACCTCCTTCGGAAACACATTTTACCGAACGTTGTATTTGGAGTTTACTTTGAGTAGAGCAGCAACTATAAGTATTACATTTTCCATTCTACTTTCTGACAAAACTGGATCCATGGGTATTCTCGAAGACGTTTTAAAAATATTCTCGTCAATTTATAAATTCTGTCACAATTTCAAAAATAGTGTGGTAAAGTAAAAATTGTGCGAGAAAGTAAAATCGTGCGGAAAAGTGGCACTTTTCGCACGATAAATCGTGCCGAAAAGTAACTTTTCCCCACGATCGTAGGAAATATATATTTTAATTAACTAGCTACTTCTAGCATCCATGTAGCTAGTAGCAACAGTGTTGGTGAAACTTTTGACACATCTTGTTCTATTCTACATTGTTTCAAATTTTTGTTGTATCTCTAACCCAAAAACTAGTTATTAGGCAATCCGACGATGTGTCAAAAATGGGGCTGTGGGCAAATACTGCACATTATAAAAAATATCATTTAATGGACTTTTTCCCCACAACCGCCATTTAAAGCTTTGTGATTTGGATTTGCTAATTGTAGCAATCAGCAAGTAAATATATAAAGGGAAATTGTTTTTTCCCGCATATTGACTGCTTTGGGTGCATGAAATCCTCATTCTTATTGCTTAACACATTTTATTTAATACTACTTTGTAGATTAATTCATGCAATGGAACGAATTGATAAATTCAATGAAGAGGAAGCGGCATTCGGCTTTGAACTTTCACAATATCCTCTCCGTAAACAAATCCATGAAAAACTAACACCCTACAAAAAGCTTTACGATAATTCTACTGACTTTATTAACAAACACGAACTTTGGATGAAATCCAGAGTTGGATCATTTGACCCTGAAGAGATTGAAACAGATGTTGGAACATATTACAGAAACATATATAAGTTGGAAAAAATATTTACGGAAAAACCTGCTACTCTGAATTTGGCAACGACCGTATGTATATTGATGCTATGTGAAGAGACGGCGGGATAACTTTATATAGTCAATACTGCTTATCTAATTCCAGACGCTTAAATTAAGCAGGCGGTGTAAGGACAAGATATATGTAAATTTCGTTTTTGATATTTCTGTTCTAAAACCAAAATTTGAAATTCGGTCACCATCAGTATCTGCGGCTACTAGTTGCTCATCTATGGAGCTAAGAAAGCCCTTTCCAAAATCGCTGAAAATTTGAAAAATATTGAATATTGAATTAAATAATTATAATAACAATAATAATATTTATTATTATTATTTATTTATTTATTACAACATTCAAAAATTAAATTAAATTTCAAAGCAGAAAATGCGTAACTATGTACAATCTAAGTTATTTGGTGATACTAATACTAAATAACATAATTTTATAAAAATTTAACAATACCTTTGATTATTTGGGTATTATTCATAATTCATTTATTTAGATCTTTTTTTGTGTTTTGAAATTTTTTGATTTTAAATTGCACTGGTAATATATTGAAGATTTTCGGAGTCACATAGGAAATTGATCTTTGCGTGGCGTTAAAATGTGTGTTGGGTAGAATCAAATTGCGATTAATAGCTGTAGTCATAATGTTATTCGTAATGTAGTTGTGAAATTTATTTATAGTGAGAGAAAATCTAAGCAAATTCTTAATATATAACTGGGTAATTGAAAAGACGCCATACTGTTTAAATAAAAGATCAGAAGAAAAAGTCTTGACTTAAATACACTGCGCGACATATTTAACGCATAACGAAAAAATTGCCTCAATTTTGATGTTATATATTTTCCAAAATTGTGGTTCGTTTTTAATGATTTTTTTTTCAAATTGTAGGTTTTTTCCTTAAGCATATCACTGCCATTGTTGTTTTACTTAAAAAAGTAACTTTGGTATTATACCGGGTGTTATAAAACCGTTATGTTTTTTTTACGGAAATTCAAAACACCCTGTGGGATTTACTAGCCATTGCAAGTTATCGCAATTCAAGCCAAATTAAAGTCCCATGTTTCCTTTACATTTTCTTTTTTGATTCATTGGTTTATCTCTGTTCTTTTATGAAATATTCAATTTTTAGATTTTCATAAAAATGTTTAGTTAAAAAATACAAAATAAACGAAATGCTTTGATTAATGCAACAGCAAGAAAAAACAAATTATAAAGTAAATAAAGAATCAATATCTGGTATTAATTTACTAAATCCACAAAACAGGGCTAAAAAAAATACAGGGAAAAAAATTGTAATTTCTAAATGTATTAAAAAAAATTAAATATGAATAATTAGTAGCGAGTATTGCCTCTCCTTGCTCTAATGAATGCTGCGCATCTTCTTGGCATACTTAAAATCAGATTTCTGATTTCATCTTGATTAATCTGATTCCATATTTATATAAGCCTCAATGACAGATCATTTAAGTTTCTAGGAGGAGGAAGCAAGGCTCTAAGATTCGTCGGCAATACTCGCTACTAATGATTCATATTTAATTTCTTTGAATACCTTTAGAAATTGCAGTTTTCTTTCCTGTATTTTTTTGCCCTGTTTTATGGATTCAGTAAATTAGTACCAGATATTGATTCTTTATTTACTTTATAATTTGTTTTTTCTTGCTGTTGCATTAATCAAAGCATTTCGTTTATTTTGTATTTTTTAACTAAACATTTTTTTATGAAAATCACGTTGAACTAAAAATTGAATATTTCATGAAAAAACAGAGATAAACCAATGAGTCAAAAAAGAAAATGTAAAGGAAACATGTGACTTCAATTTGGCTGGAACTGCGATAACTTGCAATGGCTAGTAAATCCCACAGGGTGTTTTGAATTTCCGTAAAAAAAAACATAACAGTTTTATAACACCCGGTATAATACCAAAGTTACTTTTTCAAGCAAAACAACAAAGGCAATGATATGCTTAAGGAATAAACCTACAATTAGAAAAAAAATCATTAAAAACGAACCACAAATTTGGAAAATATAAAACATCAAAATTGAGGCAATTTTTTCGTTATGCGTTAAATATGTCGCGCAGTGTAGAATAATTTTTAAGATTTATTTTTGTGCAACAACATCACTGTTTAATACACTTTTATTAGCAGATCCCCAACAGATAATTCCATAATTAAGACATGATTCTGCTAGTGACCTATAAACATTAACTAGAACATTTTTGACTAAGATATTACGTAATTCGTAAAATTTTTATATGAGTTTCCTTAATTTATTCTTCACATATTCACAATGCACTGACCATTTTAAAAATGAATCAAAATATACACCCAAATATTTTATGCTTTCTACTGACTTAATTTTACAAGAACAAACGCAATCCCTTGACAAATCACAATTAGCAGAATGAATCGTAATCTCATTTTTAATTGGTAGACCAACTGAATTCATTGCAAAGCACATAAAGATGTTTTCTTTATATTCAATATTAAACAGTTACGATCCATCCAGACTTTAATAAGACTAGCAGTTCTCTCGGCCTTTTCAAATGCTTCATGCCAAGACACCCCTTTAACTAGAAGAACAGTATCATCGGCAAAATATACAGTTTTAATATTGGGCATCGCACTAGCCAGACTATTAATATAAATTGAGAACAAAATCGGGCCTAGCACCGTACCTTGCTAATAATAATGATAATAATAATAAGTTTATTTAAAATTTAATAATATAATAAGTATGTTTATGTTGTCTTCTATAAACTTATTCTTCAATCCCCTGAAGCTGAGCTTGTTAGTATAGATGAATAGCGTCTTAGAATAGATACTTTCAAACAACGATTTTCAAGCACTTCCAAAAGATTGTCCGTTAGTATTCTATTTCAATCAAATTGAAAACGACATTGAGTTTGCCGAGGTATTATTTACTTTAATGGAAGGAATTCGGGTTGTGATTGAAAGCAATTTACACAGATTACAAGAAGACTGCACTAGTATTGCTGTGTAAATGGACTGTTTTATAGTACTTGGCTCTCTTGCTTGTATAGCCTGGACTGTGGATATTCTTGAATAATAACAGACCCATTTACTAGGCGATTATCGAGCAACCAGATTGACAATCTACTCAATTTCGATAGAATTTCCAAAAGATTGCCCGTCCAGTACGCGATTTCAATCAAATTAAAAGCGATATTTTGGTTGCCGAGGCCTTTTTTAATTTACCAGACGGAACATAAATCGGGTTGAGATAGAAAGTAACTTACACAGATTGCTAGAAGGTTGCTATGTGCTATGTGAATGGACGTCGCATCGGCAACCAGGTCGCTCAACTTCCATGGAATTTTGGTGTATATTATGTGATTGCAGTGCAAAGTGAAAGTTAGCAGGTTCCTCGTCATGGTGGTTTTGTTTTTATACCTGCTAAATGCTCATAACGAAGATGGAAAAAGAACGCGATTGTGCTAAGGACTTCATGAAACCACCTTTTTCTAATAATTGAAGACCTTGGTGTAAAAACCGGACAAGTCCATTTTTGGTCGATATAACGATTTCCGTTAAAACGTATGTATTAAAATATCGTCGATCGATGGGTACAAGAATCAGGCAAGTCCAAAGGAATGGAACGTTAATATATATGTCGTAGGCTGATAGTGAAATCCGTCATTTCATGAAAAGCCTAGTCACTTCATGAAGCGTTGGCAGATTGTGTAAAAACATGAAATTACACGATCTGCCGCGTCGCTTCATGAAGAGACCTTGACGTTTCGGCGTATTATGTATAACACAATCTGCCTAATTTTAAATATCGTCACTTCATGTAGTACCTAACGATGTCATGTCAGTCGGCAGATTGTGTAATTTCGTCTAAAAGGTATATTGGCAACTAGTTTGTTCGTTGTTCCCCAGAGCATTTTTTTTTAATTAAATTTTTTCAACTAATATTATTTTATAAAAATAAAAAATATGCTCTGACAAACCCGAACAAACCAGTTGCCAATATACCTTTTAGACGGAATGACACAATATGCCTTGTTTTTGTGGCATTTCATGAAGTGACGATATTTAAAATTAGGCAGATTGTGTTATACATAATACGCCGAAACGTCAAGGTCTCTTCATGAAGTGACGCGGCAGATCGTGTAATTTCATGTTTTTACACAATCTGCCGACGCTTCATGAAGTGACTAGGCTTTTCATGAAATGACGGATTTCACTATTAGTCTACGACATATATATATCTTTAGGACTTGGCCGCTGCATTCTTGGGTGCAAGAAACAGCTAAGTTCAGGACTTGTCCGGTATTTTCACCAACAGCTTCACAAAGCGGCTTGCCTGGGTGGGGGAATATGCGGAAGAGTCAGGGTCTCGCTGGCAATATTTATTCAGTAACTTCTGTGATTTATTGAGAGTTTTCAGTTTTTGAAATAAAGCTCTTCAAAGTTATCATTTACGTTGTTACTTATTTTTTATAGTATTTTTGGGGCAAAAATCGGATAAGTCCGAATTTTCAAAAAATTCTAGCTCTTATGTTTTTTTATAATATTGTTTTTTAATGTATCCCTAGCAATTTTATTCTATACACCTACAAAAAAAAGCATGTATGCTATCTGTTTCTTATAAATATCCGAAAATAGAAAGTTTTTTTCAATTTCTCAAAACTTATAAAATATGGACTTGTCCGGTTTTTGCACCAAGGTCTTCAATTAGAGACGATCACTACACCAGCGTACTAAGAATAACCATTTTTAAAAGCAAATCTGATTAAAGTAAGACGGTTTCGTCGAAAATCCAATTGTTTGTAAAGTCGCCTTATAAATGTGCAGTTCCTGAACAACCAACTTTTAAGCTCACCTGTCCCCTATTAACTGGTTACGCCAATGTCTTTACTTTTCTCCTAAGCCTGTTTGAATGCATTCCAGTTCTTGCATGGATAATCTTCAATAGATTCAGGACCATATCGTAATGTGTTATTTTTCTTTAAAATGTAATGGATAAATCTGTCGTTCGAGAATAATTTCATGAACGTTCTGTTCCCGTTTCAAATTATTGACATCCCGCTTTCTCTTCCGCCATCTATAAATACGATTCTAGAGAGGCTATTAACCTAAAAAAAATCTTGTAGATAAAAACAAATATCGAAGAGTTTAAGGAAAATATGCCGATTATCCAAACATTGGGTAATCCTGGTATGAAGGATCGCCATTGGGAAAAAGTTTCTGAAATCGTTGGATTTCCTATTAAAGGTGAGTAATTAAAGTCAAAACAACTCCCAACCTTGAATAGTTCATGGATATTCTCCAGACTCTCTAAGGCTTAAAGGGAGGAGCGTTTCATCATCTAATTAAAAAACGTTGAACATCTAATTTAAAGACATTGGGTTTCCATTTAAATTAGTTATCTTAACAGATATTTTTTAAAAAGTGTTGTTTTCCACGTTTACTCTTTTTAGTGGACGATGAGTTAACATTAGAGAAAATTATCGACTTTGGCCTTAATGATTACATTGAGAAATTTGAAGCCATATCAGAAGCAGCAACGAAGGAGAATAATTTGGAAAAGACTCTGAATAAAATGATTTCCGAATGGACAGATATGGAGTTTACTATTCTAGTTTACAGAGATACAGGAACCTATATCCTCTCCGCAGTCGATGATATTCAAGTACAGTTGGACGACCATATTGTCAAAACACAAACTATGAAAAATTCACCTTATATTAAGCCATTCCAAAAAGAAATTTTGTAAGTTGATTTATCATTATATACCTATTTTTCTGAAAAAATATTACGTTAATTCAATAATGATATGAATTTACTTCTATCTTTAATAGGTCATGTTTGTTAGCGGCACTCTTTATTTTAGATTAGTTCGGGTTTGTTTGGTATTCCTTGGGTCGCTGTGGGTACGCTAAGCTTTACATCATTAAGGCCTTAAATGGCTTATTTTATCTCTAGAAAAGAGCAACTATAAGGATGCTTTATGCTCGTAGCCAACACACAGAGAAAAGTAGTTGACGACAATGGGTTTGCAAGAGAACAGCGTCCTCCAATTGCATCTTCTTTATATATCGGCCATTAATCGCTGAGTAGGGATTATATATACTGAATAAAAGTGTAGGATAGCCACAAAGGTTATATTTTACGATTTCATCTTCCTGCTTACACCCTCTTCACAAAAAATATTACATACCTCTATGTTAAGTATAAGGTTTTTTAATTGCTAATACCTAGTTCCTTGTTCTTAGTTTTGACTTTATATGGATACTTAATTAAATAGTTCTTTCCGGAATTTTTTAGGCCCAGTTAATTTGAATCCAGCAGAGCTTTCTTTACCAGTGAGTCAGTACTTCGATTTTTCTTTGACATTTCATGTATTTGGATTGATTAAAAACTTTTTTGAGTAGCGGCGTCCAAGGGTTGGACATTCTAGAATGATTAGTGGTCTTTCTAGAGATAGTTGTCCTATCTGGGTATTATAGACCATTTTAGTAGAAAACTTTAGCGGTTAAATTTTATTAATTAAATCTATAGAATCAATGTTTCTAGCTGTTTGATTTACGTGCCTACTGCTATTTTCGCAAATCAATGAAATAATAATATTTAAGATTTTATGTTTTCGGGATCATTTAAAGAAGCTGCAGTGGTATTCTATCATACACAACCAAAGTGAATTATTCTAGGCTTAAACTACAACCGGCTGTTATAAAACTGTTTATCTATTTTTTGTTGTCTTGCCGCTTGCCTGTGTCATCGCCGGAGAAATGTTTGACCTATAAATTTCGTTAATGTCAGTATAAAGTATTAAGTATCCTCGCCCGATTAGTTAACCATCTTCATCTTCATTACATATTGTTAATAACATAATTCTTAATAACAAAAAGCTTACCCTTACGTACGAAGCGAAGAATTTAGATAGATGCTCGCGGACTGCATCTCTTTAAGAATTTTTGCGTTAGGCTTCTGAGTCAGTTGAAAAAGAGAGACCATGTAACCTTCTCATTAAAATATATAGGCTGACTACATATGGAGAAAAGGCGACTTCTACACTGTTTGGTTTTTCATCAAATTATTATTACTTAAAAAACCTAAATTTAGAACCTTTGTTCATAATTTAAATGTCAGGTATCGAAATCTTATAACCTCTCCACAACATAAAACCACCCAATTCCGTGGATCGTTATTATGCCGTATTGGCCTACTTGGTTGAGTGTAAAAGCGCTGCTCACTGTCTTGACAGATGAGTGCGAATACTGCCGTTGATGGACAAACTTGAAAACATCTGTTAACTCTAAGACTTATTGTATCATATTTTCTTTCACAATAAAAACATTTATTATTATTAATATTAATTATGTAAGTAACTACCTAGGGCATCAGCAAAAATTTATCCGAGCTGGGTCAAATTCTTTCTTTTTCGGTGGCCCGCGGACTAATGTGAAGCTGAATTTGACTTTCAAGGTTTAATAAGATACAATTTTTTTTTAGTGATTGGGAAACGAAACTTCAACTTCTACAAGAAATTCTTGACGAATGGCTAAAAGTACAAGCTACATGGATGTACTTAGAGCCAATATTTTCTTCTCCGGATATTCAGCAACAAATGCCTGAAGAAGGTCGACGATTCAGCGCAGTAGACAAAATATGGAGAGATTTAATGAAAACGGTCTTCAGCGATCCAAAAGTACTTTCTGTAGTCGAAATCGACAAAATGGCCGAGCGTCTTAAGAAATGTAATACTTTGCTTGAAATGATCCAACGAGGATTAAACGACTATTTGGAGAAAAAACGTTTATACTTCCCCAGATTCTTCTTTTTGTCTAACGATGAGCTGCTTGAAATTCTATCTGAAACTAAAGATCCAACCAGGCAAGTTTGTTTCATTAATTGGAAACAATTAATTTTTAATTGAATGTGAAATGTAATGTTTCCATTTCTTATTAAAATTATAGACTTATCATTATTACTTAATGTCACACTATGACCATCAACAAAAAATACCCAGCAAATCGAGAGATGGATTAAATCGCCTATTTTGCTAGTCGCTGACATTTAAATTAATAACAATATCTTATTATTTAGAGTCCAACCACATCTTAAAAAATGCTTTGAAGGCATAGCCAAACTAACATTTACCGAAGATTTAGATGTTACTGAAATGAAATCAAGTGAAGGTGAAGTCGTACCTTTGCCAGATGTTATTCAGACTGCCTTGGCCCGAGGACAGGTTGAAAAATGGTTGGTAGAACTTGAGACAGATATGAAAAAGGCAGTACATCTTATGGTCCAAAAGTCGATTGAGGATTATCCCAAGAAACAGAGAGATCAATGGGTAAAATACTATTTTTAGTAGTATAAAGTGCTAGTTTAGATACTAAGCAAATATATTTTTTTTAAGAGATTTCCAAACTACATACAGGGTGTTTTTTTAAGGTCGACGAGCGGCCATATCTCGGAAACTACGGGGCATAAAAACTCAGGAAAAGAAAAATGATAATTATAGTGGCCATGAGAAAATTCTGGAAATAATTTTTAAGTTCTGCATTTTGCCGCAAGAGGGCGTAATTGAAAAGTAAATTTTAAAATTTTACATAACTCCGAAAATTCCACATTAAGGTATATGTTTGATAACACAATTTTAAAGCTTGGACAATTATGCATCATTTTGGTCTTATGCTCATTGACGTACCGACTTTAATAAGAGTGGGGGAAGCTGTTGAAAGTGTAATCATTTAAATCGCTGTAACTTATAAACGACTTATCCGATTTAAGCAAACTAAAGACTGTTTGGAAGAGAAATGTATGCACTTTCATCAATCGTATTTAGTTGTCCATAATAGTTCTCAAAAAAAATGCTAGAGGGCGCAATTTGTAATAATAACAGTTTTTTCGATTTTATCCCGAAAATTCAAATCATACGGTATAACTATGACATCATAATCGAAAATTAGATAGAATTTCCAAGAAAAACTGTGAAGACCGCAGTTCGATATCTTTGTTCGTTTCAGAGTTATTGCCAAAACAATAATTGTTAATACAAATTGCGCCCTCTAGCAATTTTATTAGAAACTATCGTGTACCATTAGATACGACAATTGAAGGTACTTCCAAACAAGCTTAAATTTAGTAAATTCGGATAAGTCGTTTAGAAGTTACAGCGATTTTAATGTTTACACTTTCAATAGATTCTCCCACTCTTATCAAGTGAAAGTGTAAACATTAAAATCGCTGTAACTTCTAAACGACTTAACCGATTTTACTAAATTTAAGCTTGTTTGGAAAAAGAGGTAAGTACCTTTAATTGTCGTATCCAATGGTACAAGATAGTTTCTAATAAAATTGCTAGAGGGCGCAATTTATATTAAAAATTATTGTTTTGGCAATAACTCTGAAACGAACGAAGATATCGAACTGCGGTCTTTAAATCTTTTCTTGCAAATTTCATCTACTTTTCGATTATGATGTCATAGTTATACCGTATGATTTGAATTTTCGGGATAAAATCGAAAAAACTGTTATTATTACAAATTGCGCCCTCTGGCATTTTTTTTGAGGACTATTATGGACAACTAAATACGATTGGTGAAAGTGCATACATTTCTCTTCCAAACAGTCTTTAGTTTGCTAAAATCGGATAAGTCGTTTATAAGTTACAGCGATTTAAATGCTTACACGTTCAACAGCTTCCCCCACTCTTATTAAAGCCGGTACGCCAATGAGCATAAGACCAAAATAATGCATAATTGTCTAAGCTTTAAAATGGTGTTATTAAACATATACCTTAATGTGGAATTTTCGGAGTTATGTAAAATTTTAAAATTTACTTTTTAATTACGCCCTCTTGTGGCAAAATGCGGAACTTAAAAATTATTTCCAGAATTTTTTCATGGCTACTTTAATTATCATTTTTCTTTTAATGAGTTTCTATGCCCAGTAGTTTCCGAGATATGGCCGCTCGTCGACCTTAAAAAAACACCCTGTATTATTGTTTGTTTTGATTTTGAGAAGTTAAGCTGGTGAACTTTATGTCTTTAGGATTATTCTGTTACTATTAACCAGAGAAATCACTATTATTTACTTAATTTCGTGAAAAGAATCTTTGTTTTTCTAGTAGGTAAATAATAATAATATTAATAATAATGTAACATTTACCTAGGATTATCAAGGATTATTTTAAAAATTCGTGTCATTAATTTGATACTTTCTGGTCTACTGGTCTACTAGTCTGTTGTTCTTCAAAGTCAGGCGTCCTGATTATCTTGGGACGTGTGTTAGTTGCCTGTACATCATTTTGGCGGTAATTCTTTTGGTCCTTGTCGTATTGGTATAGCTTCTAAGGCTGCGCACGACATTTTTATATACATTTTACATTTTTAGCAGTTTTTTTTTAACACAGCCATATTTTTAAATTTAAATGTCTACGTTTTCCTTCAATACCCTGTTAAATTATTTATTTAATCAAAAGAGATGCTCATGTATTAGTTTAGTTTAATCTGTTGTTAACACTAAAAAAATAGTTTCACCCACTGAAATTAATATAAAGCATTTAAAGTTTGGATGGGTTACTAATATTTAAAAGAAATGTATTTTAAAATTGTTAATAAAAAGAAATTATACAGCGTTTATTTTTTACATTTTTAGGTTCTTCAATGGCCAGGGCAATGTATTCAGTCTGTTGGCTGCACCTTTTGGACTACAGAAGTTACACAATCGATAATTGAAGGACTGCTGTCAATGAGGGCTTACCTGATCAAATGTAATGGGCAGATTGCCAAAATTGTCGATCTAGTTAGAGGAAGACTTAACATGCAAAACAGGATAACATTAGGTATGTTATACACAAAATATATATTATATCTGTATCCGGAGGCAAAAGACACTATGTCCAATTTTTACAAAAATTAGGTAACTATATAGTTTTACTCAGAAAATTAAACTCTTTTGTGGGGCATACAACGCCAAGTCCAATTAGTTAAGGTAGCTGAGAAACAGGGTATAGACTTTTAACACTATGTGCATTTTTATTCAGAGGCCTAAGACACCAAGGTAATAATATCTGGATGCCTCGGATATTTAGTAATATCTTTAGCAATATATTTAGCGGCATAGAACACTATATAATCACTTGGTGTTATGTGCCTCTAACTAGATCTATATAGGTGGGGATTACACATAATGTTAAATGCCAGCTGACTATCGGCATTTAGGCGGCCATAAGTTTTTATTTGGTCTATTATTACTTTTCCTTTTACCAAACTGCATACCACTTTCATTTAATATACCTACTCATTTTTTGTAAAAATTAGACATACGTATGCCTCCCGACTACAGTATTATGGCTTATAATTTTTTACAGGTATAGAACACTATGTCCATTAAAATACAAATAATTTGTATTATTGTAATTATTATGATATTTAAAATTAAAAGAAAAATGATTAACAAGTGAAAGTAAGAAAATACATTCATAAATCAACACTAACCTCAAAATTATGTTAGGAACTTAAACTTAATTGTTTTTACTAAATTCTACAAATCGAGCTAATGGCACGTAGTGTCGTATGCCTCCTGGGTACACATATAATAGGTATGGTCAAATTGACGTCATTTGTTTTAAAATGGTGTAACAAAAAACATGTTCGTACTAATAGTCAGTCCGTTAAGAGCAAACACTAGTTCGCCATTTTATTTTCGTATCAATATATCGAATATATATGTATCGAATCACCTACAGTTTTATGTTAAAAAAAATTATTTTATAAATTAATAAAAGTAAAAAACGAAATTTTGTAAAATTTACCTATATTTCTTTTTTGCTTTTTATAAATCCAACCTCTTTTAACGTAAAATTGTAGGTAATTGTACACCAAAGTAGTGATGAGTAGTTCGCGAACGAACTATTTAAAGAACTATTCTTTAAGGTAAACTAGACGAACTAGTTCACAAGCTTAAAACGAACTAGTTCGCTGCGAACTATTAAGGGATTTCTGAAATGTAGAACGAACTTTAAGGGATAAGTGAATTGTAGAATGAACTAGGTAGGTAGTTGTGTTAAAGGGTTTCTGAAGTGTACGTCGCTAAGGGATCGGACTGTGACCATTTTTTTAAGTCAAAATTTTTTAGCACGCCACATTTTTTTTTAGAAGACAATGAAATTCGATTAAATTTGAAAGTGAGACAGCCCCACGATGGTCACACGGGGTTAACTTTCTCACTTACTAGCTCGTTAAACTATTACGCTATTGTAAACTAGTTCGCGCGAAGTAGTTCAGTAAAAAGAACAAATATGCCAATTACTACTCCACAGACGGGTATTTGGCCGATTTTTGGATAAAACGAAAAATTAGCGAAATATTGATCATGCCCAACTAGTGTTTGCCCTTAAAATTTGATAATTCCATTTTAAATTTTAGTCAATCAATATTTCTAAATTTACTATTCTATAAACTTAACTTAATTGTATTTTCATGAACAATTAGTACCTATAATATGTAGTTAATTATATCAATAATTTTAATTTCTTTTAAATTATTCGGTGAGTATCGTTGTGACAAGATAAAGTGATAAAGTTTGATTTATTTAAATTCAAGTTTAAAAGGTCATAACTCAAATAATCTTTTATTATGGAAATGTCTAGTTTTGAATTTTAAACGCATTCATTCGAAGTATTAGCTGGTATTATTAGAACAGTTTCATCTGCATATGAAGATATTTTTCTATTTAACTTTGATTTTAATATATCGTTAATGTAAAGTAAAAATAAAATTGGTCCTAAAACGGTACCCTGAGGAACGCCGCAAATGAAAGTTGTTGTTTTACTACTAAAATATTCTATTTTCACCTACTTTTTTTTTCTCTATCTAATAAGTAGCTTTTAAACAAATTGTACGCAATACCTCTAATTCCATTAGATTTTAGTTTGAATAAAAGCTTACTTTACGATACTATATTAACTGATCTTTGTAAATCTAAGAAATTGCTAATACCATCTTCACCGTTATCTAAACATTGTAAAATACAATGAGTAACTCTAAAGATTGCATTTTCTGTTCCTAGTTTTTCCCTATATCCTAATTCATTAAGTAAAATGGGTTTCTTAATTTCTAAAATAATATAGGTAATTGACATTTAGATAATACATTTTTTTAAAAGTTTTCTGTTGTATTTATTAAAGAAATGGGTCTATAATTATTATCGCATAGTGTTTTATCTCTAGATTTGTAAGTATGAATACTTGTAGACGTTTTTAATAAAGGTATATATTTTTAAGTTGGTGACAACCTACTATTATATTAAAATTGATATTTTTTTGAAAAGCAGTATTCTAAAACCACATTTTAACGAAAAAATTTCGTTTTAGGTGCACTCGTTGTGTTAGATGTCCATCAAAGAGACGTTCTATCTGGAATTATAGACCAGGAAGTAAAAACTATAAATGATTTCAATTGGCTTTGTCAATTGAGATATTATTGGGAGGTAACTTATTTCCACTTATTATGAAAAATCTTAAGTTATTAATAATTACTAAACATGATTTTTAATATTTCTGATTTTATATATTGCATATTTGGTGTTATATTTTCTGTAATGGACTTTTAAGTTGGTTGAGAATAAAGATATACAGGGTTTTTCACTTAAAACTCCCCACGCCAATATCTCGAAAACGAATAGAAATATTTAATTTCTGTAAAAAGTAGTCAATGTATGGGATCAAGTAGATATTTTTCAAAGTTTAAAAAATTCGACGCCTACTAAGAGCTAAGCGTCGCGACGCGTCGAAAATATAAATCGATTGCAGTGAATTTAAAATTACGCGCATACGAAAGTACATGTTATTTATAAACTTTTTTGTTACTTACTCGAACACATTTATTTTACTCATTTCTGAGTTATACCGGTTTATAGTAAACATTTCTTGATTTACAAAAAATGCAATTACGGATGATTTTTACAAGAATGCCATGAATATTAGTTATTATGGCAACCATTGTTATAGCAATTGTTTTAAGTGCAATTACAAGCGACAGATATAAATATTTAATTTTGTTCGGTTTAAACAATACTAACAATAAATATATGAAAATGGTTCAATTTAGCAAGGAGGAAAAAGTAGACATGCTACTAGTGTTGTCCAAATGTAGAGAAGCAAAAACAGTTTACGTACAGCGTTATCCGCATAGAAGAGTCCCCGATGCAAAAACATTTCCAGGTTTATGTAAAAACTTAAGAGAATATGGCAGTTTCGTAAAGCCTAAACGAAATAGAGAAAATACTACTACAAATGATGAAAATACTACTAATCAAAATTAAAAGAAATACCGGTGTTTCCATAAGTTCATCGTCGAGAATTCTAAATAGAAACTCTTTTCGCCCTTATAAAATTAAACTAGTGCATAAATTAGAACCGGGTGATCCCGCTAGAAGAATGGATTTCTTAGCAAGGTTTGCCGATTTGTATAGCCAAGATGCAACTTTTCTCTCGAAGATTCTATGGAGCGACGAAAGTCGATTCCATAATAATAGAATCTTGAACAGAAACAACTGTTGTTTTTGGTCCGAAAAACATCCTCGTTTGATTAGAGAAAGAGGTAGTCAGCGAATTTTTGGCATCAATGTTTGGTGCGGCATATTAAACGGATTCCTTATTGGACCTCACTTTTATGAAGGCACTTTAAATGCAGATCGCTATTTAAGATTTCTTCAAACTACACTTCCGGAACTGTTAGAAGCAGTGCCCTTTGAGACTAGAATGAATATGTGGCTACAGCAGGATGGAGCGCCTGCACATAATGCCGTAATTGTAACGAGGTATTTAGACAGAGAATACCCTAATAGATGGTTTGGTACTAATGGACCGATAAGGTGGCCGGCGAGGTCCCCGGACATTACACCACCAGATTATTTTCTTTGGGGTCACCTAAAGGACGTTGTCTCTATCGAAGATATGGCTGATCTTATTAACAAAATTAGTGCAGCGTGTGCTGCTATTACAAGAAGGACACTCCTAGAAAACCCAAGCTCATCTGTTGAAAGTTTTTGATATAAGTATTCGAGCAGATGGACATAATTTTGAACAAAATTTTTAATTTGTTTTATCATGTTAATTGCAATAATAATTTTGATTATTATAAACTCAGAATCATGTAAGTAGTTAATTGCAATAATAATTTTTGTTTAATATTTTAACTCAGAAATGAGTAAAATAAATAAGTTCGAGTAAGTGACAAAAAAGTTTATAAATAACATATATGCGCGTAATTTTAAAGTCATGGCAATCGATTTATATTTTCGACGCGTCGCGACGCTTAGCTCTTAGTAGGCGTCGAATTTTTTAAACTTTGAAAAATATCTACTTGACCCCATATATTGACTACTTTTTACAGAAATTAAATATTTCTATTCGTTTTCGGGATATTGGCGTGGGGAGTTTTAAGTGAAAAACCCTGTATATTAATAATAATAAAGTTTTAAAAATAAATATTTTTCAGTCTAACCAAATGATCACAGCAATGATTAATTCAACTTTAAAGTATGGTTATGAGTATCTTGGTAATACTACTAGATTGGTGGTGACTCCATTGACCGACAGATGTTATAGGACCCTATTTGGAGCTTTACATTTACATCTTGGTAATTAATTTTATATTAAAATACAAATACAAGTTTCAACAGTATTATCCAGTGAAATTTGGCTCTATCTTTGAAAATTAAGTTACTACTTACTTATCAAACAATTCTCTCATTTGCTTTTCAAAAACTGTACCTACATAGATTGTTATAATATATTATCTATAATATTATTTTACATTTTAAAAAAAGCATCACTTTTATTTAAGGAAATTTTTTTCTGAAAAATCGGTAATAAAAAAGTTTTTCATATCGTCCCTGTTTTCACGAAGTGGCGTATATCGATTTTTTTAATTCTGCAGGAGAGCTGTTTAAACATTTTTTATAATTGTCTCTATGTCCAACTAAAACAATATTTAACATTTCTGTCTGTTTTGTTAATATGATATTTATATGGGCCAACACTACAATACTAATATATGTTTTTAAAAAATGGTGTATTAGTATAGTCACAAAACGAAAAAAAAGTATATACGCCTCTTTGTAGTTTTTTTCCTAACTCGGAGCAGCGATATACGTCTCCGCAAAACAAATTAAAATAATTGTTACAATTAAAATAACCATCTTTATTTATTAAAAACTACAGTCATTTACATCAACATTAAAAATACAAACATTAGGTACATACATTAATGGATTAAATTTAAATAATAGTCTTTGTAGGCCTCTTGTCTAATTACCGGATTTTTTTCTTCGCAGAGAGACCGTAATGATTCGTATTTCTTCTCAGGAATTTTCAGTTCGCTTTTATTTAAACTTTTAAGTTCGATATTGCCTGCATTAACTTTTCTGGAGAGAGAAATATGTCTAAATGAATCCTGAAGATGACCCGTTTTAAAAATAAATGGTATCTAGGTTTCGCTTTTCAACTTTAACCACTCGAACTTCGGACCACTTAAACTCTTCGCCTTGATTGTCCTTTCTTATTGATAACACTCTGAGATCTTGGGATAGTGTCTTAAATACCAAAAGTCTTTATATTTCATTTCTTTTACTATACGGATGCCTTTTTCTAGCCAACTTGAAAACAGGTACCAGCTGGCTAGGAAGAAAAATATCTCCCGTTTTTTTTATACAAGCCAAAATAGCACTGTGGGCCGAATCTCCCTTACTTTGTCCATAATTTGTTTCAAAGAAGTAGTGAGTTATTAGTTCAGTATTTTCACTTCTCGACAAGAAATAAAGAAACATTGACGGAGTAACACAGGCGTATATCATAAACGCCTGTTTAACGAGGTGGAAATGTAATGCCACGAATAGGCGCGTATCATATATGCCTGCTTGTGGTATTCGCATTTGCAGGTTTTGCTTATACGCCCAACATACTTTTTGGTGTACTTTTTGAACCAGTGGTCGGACATATACGCCACTTTGTGTCCTAGTAGATTACGTATAATAGGTGCATTTAATGCAATAAAGCGAGTTTAAAAAAAAAAGCGATATACGCCACTTCGTGAAAACGGGGACGATATGTTGCAAATTTTAATGGACACGCTCCCCACTCTGGTCGACGTATTTTATCTGTAGACTTTGTATAAAAAAGAGGATGTTAAATCTCTAATTTAAATCTTAATAACATGTCGTAAAAGCAAAAATTATTGACTACATTGACCAAAAGAAATTGATGTAAAATATTTTTTCCGAAGACTGCTAGGGGGCGAAGTTACTATAAAAATTTCACACCTATAATTTTTAGCCAATAAAAAGCTTGGGTATGATTATCGCGATAGTTTTTCTGTTAAATGCACAGCCATCTATTGTTTATAATAACTGTGTGTATAACATTAATAATAATCATTACAATAATGAAAACAATATTAATAATTAATTAATGATTTTATTATGTGTGTTTGATCTCAATATAGCTCAATAAATACTTTCAATAGGTACCTGTTTGTTTTATGCTGCTTTTTTTTTCTCCTTTTTTTTTGTAAAGTATATACTTAGATATCAATATTTTGCAAATAATTCGTTAGATATTTATGGCATAAATGAAACATCTTTGAATTTAAGTTACATGAAATAATTGAAGACAAATTAACGTAATCTTAAGCAATCCAGTTTAATTTAAGTTTTGCTACTAAAATTTACCGAAAATATATTTTATGCAAATATTCTTCAGGGCAGGGTCATTTTTTAAAATTTATAATAATTATATTGAGTCTCTTACCCAAAAAATATGTACCTAGGATTTTAGTAGTATGAAAAAAAGATTTGTTTTTCAAAAATAATGTATTCTATTAGCTTTCAACAAATCTGTATTACTATAGTGAACGGAAGGCTGTATTTTTATAATTTTTGTTTGTAAGGTGTCTATATTTTGCAAGGAATCCGTTAGATATTTATCTGTAGACAGGCACAGAGCCTATTTTGTAGTTTTAGTTTCCTACTGGAATTTCTAAAGAAAAATGTCATGCTCCACTTTTTTATATTATTTTGGTGTGACTTTTTTCGTATAGTCGATAATAAGAGTGGGGGAAACTTTCATACCCGCTATCTACATTTTATTAACATAAACTCGTATTAAAGATAATTTTATACTTATTAAAAATCCTACTTTGGTTGTGATTACACTGCGTCTTTTAGATGGTGCTGTTTACCCAAAATTAAATTATAAAAATGTTTGAAAGATTTTCATAATAAAATTAAATATCATCACATATCATTTTATTACTGTGCTTAAAGAGCATAAAAGTATGTACGTTTTGGCGTGAACCGTAATTCAATAATTTAATTTTTTTATCGAGTTATTTACAAATAACCATTATATTAAAAAAAATTAGTGTTATTTACTCTCGTGTTATTCACGCAAACAAATTTTAGCCAGTTCTGCTGAGTGCTAGCTTTTTATATTTATTCATCTCCAGCCTAAAATTCCCTAATTTAAATGAGTTTTATTTTTAAATAATATAATATCCGATGAATTTTTTTTATGGTTTTTAAAATCGGTAGTTAACTTCTCAATTTTTTAATAAAATATTCTACTTGATCATTCCAAATTAATTTACTGTCAAAAATAATTTCAAATATTTTTCATGATTAACTTTAACTTTCCTATTTAAATTATCCCAATTTGTATCGCTTTAAAAAATAGCAGAATCATATTATGCAACAGTCTGAATTTTCCCATCGGAAGTTATACTAAATACATTATTAATCATAAATATTAAAAACTAAGGATCCTAAAATTGTACCTTACGATACACCATATTTAAATATTATAGCATAGCTTAGCTTGCATATTTTAACATAAGTTTGCCTATATTTAGGATAGCTTTCAATTAGTTTTTTTTTATTTCAAGTGAATCTAATATTTTAATTTTTTTTATGATCATGAGTACCTAATTACCTACCAAAGTGACAAATATAAAATTAACCTATTTATTTTTAATGTATATAAATTTTAAATGGAAAATATATTAAATAATAATAATAATAATAATAAGTTTATTTAAAATTTAATAATATAATAAATATGTTTATGTTGTTTATAAACTTATTCTTCAATCCCCTTCAATCCCCTGAAGCTGAGCTTGTTAGGGGCAAATCTTAGTTTTTTTTTAGTACCTATGTAAAATCATAAATATGCATTAAAAATTAAGTTTTAAAATAAAAATGTTAATTTATAGTAATATATTACCTATTATAAAATTATTAATTTATAATATTTAAGTAAAAAATATTACTTATATAAATTATTCAGAACAATATTAATTAATTAATTAATTAAAGCATTTCTAAAAATATTTTCAAATTGTCTGTTTTTATTATGCATGTTTTTATTTCGACTTTAAATTTTTTTAATGAAATATACATTGTACAATGGTGAATTATGTATAACCATAAATTATTGTTTAATTAAAAGAAGTGAAAAAAGCATTTATACCATGTCATCTTTACGTTTTAAATACTTCCTATCTGTTGTGGCAAAATATTCTAGTTTTAATGGATACCCCAATATATTATAAGCTGAATTAGCGAGTTAAACGTGGTACCTAATAAGAAAGTATATTCTCCATTGATGAAGAAAAAAGTTTTTGAAAAATAAGTGTAAATTATTGAGTGATACTCCATAATATATCTCCTTCTCACATCTAATATTCACAAAACTATTATTGATTTGTAATCCGGAATGTTGGCTCAATGGGACAACATTATTTTTAAATAGGAAGTTCGGGTTTGTTCTATGGTTTCTGAGATTTGAACAACTGTCTCTATTAAGGTGGTGCACCTGAAGGTCCAGCTGGAACAGGAAAGACGGAGACCACCAAGGATTTGGCCAAAGCTGTTGCTAAGCAATGTGTAGTATTCAATTGTTCGGATGGTTTGGATTATATTGCCTTGGGTAAATTCTTTAAGGTATGTATAAAGTCGCCACAGTGGATCTTTTCCCGTGCGTCATCAATCAACGATCAGGACTCAACGTGGTTAATAACTCTGCATCCTTATTCATTACAGTATCAAGTTTGAATAAAAGCATAAAAGAACGTCTCCAAGATTCCGCAATAATATAACGTGCTAGACAAGAATAAAACTATAAACGTCAATTAATTACTTTTTTTATTTGTTTAGTTGACTATCGTTGTATTTTAGAACGTCATTGTCAACCCTATTTTGATCTGCCAATCTAATTCGTATTTTGTAAATTTGTGTGCCCTAAAACTGTTCCTTTTTCTAAAAATAGTTATTTTTAGAGCTAATTATACCCACCGCCTGTTTTGGGGGTAAGTATTTATGGATTTTTATAATACCCAATTTATTTATTTTAAATATTCTAACCGTGAAAGTTCTTTGAAAAGTTTACGGCAGTGGCTAAATTCCCTTTAATGAAAGGATGTCAAAAATTTGACTTTTGTGATTTGAATAGTCAATAAAAAAGTTCTTTGAAAAGTTTACGGCAGTGGCTAAATTCCCTTTAATGAAAGGATGTCAAAAATTTGACTTTTGCGATTTTAATAGTCAATAAAACACCAAACTTTTCTAGATTTTAAGCTTTAAAAATAGTATTAAATGTAATAACATTTGTTTGTCAATTTATTTTAGATAATAGAGAATGCCGGGCAAAACTTAAAATAAATAATAATTTTTCGGAATATTATGTAGTTACGTCCAACGGTAGGCAGGCACGTCCATTTTATGAACTTAGACTTAGTTTTGACTTTTTTCATCTCGTAATTTTGATTTGATTCATACGATTTTGATGACGTGAAAGTGATGACGCACGGGAAAAGAACCACTGTGGCAACTTTATATACGTATACGGGATGTCCAAGGAAGGTGGCTCACCTTATAGCTTTTGTGTTTTTAAAGATAATGGAATGAAATTTGGAGGGTTTGTATACAACGTATTGATGATTTATCTAACAATACACTATAGCAGGAAACTAAAAGTAGTATAATTGTGGTTCTCAACTGAGAATCGAGAATTGCAAAGCGCTACTTTCTAGACTATAGAAGTAGAGTATAGAAACAATTGTTTTAGATGTTTTCACTTCCTTATAATATTTTTTTCTGTAGGGGCTTGCTTCGTGTGGTGCTTGGTCATGCTTTGACGAATTCAACAGAATTGATCTGGAAGTATTGTCAGTGGTAGCTCAACAAATATTGACCATACAAAGAGGTATTAATGCGGGAGTTGAGAAGCTCCTCTTTGAAGGCACCGAAATTAAATTGGACCCTACTTGTTCTGTATTTATAACTATGAATCCAGGTAATCACCTTTTAGTACATACCTAATAATCATCATATATGATAATCATGGGTAGGTAACATTTTTGTAAATTGTTCAAAAAAATATAATTTTGTATCCGATCCGGTTGATTATAGGTTATATTTATCGAAAAATTCAATATTATTTTACATTTTCCCTTTTTATTACCTTTAATTTGATGACGTCTCGTCTTTAGGGCGGCATCTCTAGGTATTGTTTTCAAATACGTACCAAAATAATAGGTATAGTTTCGACCCTTATAAAAATTCAGCCTTTTTTCTTCGTATATAAACGGTAAAAGACTCAGAAAGAAGTGAATGCCGGTCTACTTAAATTGCGTATCTCTGACCCAATTTAACCTATGCCGATGTGCTGGGATGATAAAGATTATAAGTACATGTTTCCATTGCCGTCGAAAGGTTAAGTATATTTAGTTTATTAAATACAAGGTGTTTACTAAAAATATGTCAAAAATTCAAGGGGATATTCTCACTTATAATCTCCCTAGCAGCAGAATTATTAAGGTCATGGTTTTGTTGATAACAAAAACATGAGTGAAACCGAGAAAAAAATTATCGGGAATTAATTCTCCTGCGTGGGAGATTCGGTAAGAAAATTTCATAAATTAGAGTTTCTTTTAACTTTCCTTTTTTAGTAATAAACCTTAGTTACCAACAAGTAAAATCAACTTCTATTGTAAAAATACAGTGCGTTATATTAAACTAAACTTATCGGAAATATGTTTTTTAAAGTTATATTGGAATTTAAAACATGAGACATTGGATTTCAGATAACAAATTTGTTATTTAATGTTTCTTACATTTTTGTAATAAAAATGAGTTACTAACTGCTCAATTTCTTTAGCAATCGAACTTGCTGACTCATTACCAAAACGAATCATTTTTTACACAATATTATTATAACAATAAATATCACGGGTACGACTAAAAAACTGTTTGTTACTTGCTGGTTTGTCTCACCTGTCACTTTGAAATGACTTGACATTTGAATTAAAATTAAGCCGTAGTAGTATACCTAAGAAAAATTATCACTTAATAATTTCATTAGGTTAATAGGTTGCTATAAGCAACGTAAACAAAAAGGAGCCTTCTAATTGGTTGAAAATTAATTTATGAAATTTTCTGAGTAATTTTCGGAATACTTTGTCCTTTAATGATTTTCATACAGCCGCTTGGATACAGTGCGATAAAATTTTCTCAAAAACAATATTTAGATGTTAACCCTTCCACTATCACTACCCCTTGGAGCTTTTCAAAAATTCTAATTTTTGGTATACAAAGTATAGTTGCACTATAGATCAAAAAAATTCGTATAAAAAAAAATAACTACCCCCCTCCTACCCAGTAAAAGATGTCCATCACAATGGACAATTATAGTTCATGGATGTAAAAAATCATACACCAAATTTTAAACTTTTATTAGAAACTCCTATAAATCAGATCCATGACAAAACCAACAAAATTTTAACATCTACTTTGTATTGTATTTTAAGATAATAAAGAATCTCATCTTCGGTTAGCGCTCTTTTTCGATTTTTTCTTGCGTTTGCCGTTATCTAAAAAACAAAACAATCTTATAAAAAACAAAATTAGTAAATCTGAATATAAAACTTAAAAAATATATCAAACTTTTGGAAACAAAGTATTAGTCCATTTTTAGCACCAGACAGTGCCTTAGCAGCACTGCTTTTCTAGGGTGACTGAACAATAACCAGGAGAGGCTCAACATTATCTTAGAGGGAGCGGTATATTTATATTTAGTAGACAACTGGTGAGAGATAGTACCAAAGTAAACTTCTTAGGAAGGGCTCAGCATAGCCCTAGGGGGTTCCCAGCCTACGGTTCTGCCATTATGTCGACCCCACTAAGATCAAACAAAAATAAAATTGATCATTACTGTAAAAATATGGTCTAATATATGGTCCATAAACTGCGTTTGTCCATCCTGATGTATACATAATTCGAACTACATTTCTGGACTTGTTATGACATAAAACTTTCAAAATTATTATGGAGCTCTAAGATTGAACTATGTACTTACCATTAACAAACTCCAAAACCACTAATTCCAAATGATTGGCAAAAGAACGTTAAATATATCACTTAACCTCAAAGTCACCTGTTCGTACAACAGACCACTCACGTTTAAAATGTTGCCAAACTTATCTCTGGGAAAATTTAGCGCATTTACTACCAACCTATAATCGTCAAAATACGTTGTACATGCTGATGTACATATTCAGATTAAGAGCAAAATAATTCTGAATTTTATATAACGCAATACACTTCAGTGTACATTGTGGTGTACAGAAATAGTGAAAGGGTTAATATAAAATTATTAAGGTAGTCTAAATTAAACCATGGCGTACTTTACTAATTATCTGAAAATACGTTTTTATCTTTTAAAAACAGTTCGAGCACCATAAACGCTTGTTTCTTGCACTCACATCAGGTTAGTGTCGATAGTCGAAATACGTTGAAAGTCAAAATTGATTGCGTCTTGTGTTTTCTATCTTTGATAGTAAAACTTTTATGTAAGTGAGGTTGTCCTTTATAAAACGCTATACAAACACTCGCTGATCTGACTGGCATGCATTTCCTGTTTGGACTTTTCAATCGTAACTCAGGCTAGGCGGTTGCACAAGGAACAAGTTCCCAACCGTCATTCTTTTGAATTTTCAAAGGATTCGTCAACGTCTTCGTAAAACCAAGCATAAGTAAACAAAATGGAGGGTCAGGAAGACCAGTGAAGGTAAAAAATGGTAGAATATGCGATAAACTGGTGTTGACCATGGTAAAGAAAGATCTAGGTACTTAGGTGCTTCTACTACCTCTGCTAGAAAAATTGCAAATGCTTTGAATTCAATTAATAGTACTTCGTCGAAAATTTTGAAGGAACAGTTACTGTACGTATATCCTATTAAGCTTATTCAGGAACTTATTTCTACTTATTTTCCCCAATGTCAATGGCTTCTGCAAAACATTTTCTTATGGGTAATATGAAATAATTAGTTTACACTTCTTCAGTCAAACATGAAGATGATTTGAGAACTTGGAGTGTTGATGGACGTAATACAATAGGAAATAGTCAACAAACCTGGTGTTTTTAAAATAGTATGACATTCAATTAGGAGAAGATTGGATTTTCTTAGCTGGTGCTAGACGTCTGCAGTTCTCTCAGTTCAGTGCTCTCTTATACAATAAAGAAATGTTACTATATTTATGTAATTATATATAAACAAAGAAAAGGACAAATTATTTTTAAAAATTAACAAAAGAATCATGCCTTTAATTTCTGCCATAATATGTTTAAAACAATGCCGATTTAAGGTTTCATAAAATATAGTTTGAGAGAAAAGCATTAATTATAAAAATTATTTACAATATTAACCATCTTTTCTTAATAGGGTATGCTGGAAGATCAGAGTTACCTGATAATCTAAAAGCCTTGTTCCGATCTGTTGCTATGATGGTACCAGATTATGCATTAATTTCTGAGATCGAGCTGTACGCTTCGGGATTTTTGATAGCAAAGCCTCTTGCTGTTAAAATCGTGGCAACTTACAGGTTATGTTCAGAACAACTTTCGTCACAATGTCACTATGATTATGGTAAGATTTCTTTGTATTACTTTTTTTTTATCAAAATACCACTTAATAACCTTAAGATTTTTTTACTTTAATAATGCCTTTATTCCAAACTAAGTTTTGCAGTTTGTTCTATGGGAAATGACAAAATAATATTATTTTGGGAATTGCCTTTTCAAAGGCTTAAATGCTCGTTTGGTCTAAAACTTTTTATTAATATCGAAGTTCCTATTTTCGCTTAAAGTAAATAAATGGATAAAATCGTTAATATCTGTTGTCAGACAAAGACTTCCTGTTTGCACTAAGAGTTACGTAAAAAGTTTACCCAAATTTAGATATTTTACTATATTCGTGTATTTAAGGTATGAGAGCTGTAAAATCAGTACTTCGAGCAGCTGGTGCTTTGAAATTGCGATATCCGGACGAAAAAGAAGATATTTTAGTATTACGATCCATCAAAGATATTAATCTTGCAAAGTTTCTCCATCAAGACGTGCCACTGTTTCAGGTAAATAGTAGATTTTAAAAATTGAGTTAAATTACATCGACTTGCTTGCAAATAATCTAAGTTTGATTTCATGATGGCATCGGCATTTGAAATGTATTTAACTTTCTATGACTATTTAGGATTCACTTGGTTGACTGAAATATATATTTTTTTGCTTCTCTTATGCGATATTTCAGAAACCATCAATTAATTTTTTTAAATATAATTTATTTCAGATTTGGCATTTTATTTTAGAAAGCATAATTTCGTAATTCGGATTTGTTATTCGAAAGCCTATAATCTGTTTTGCAGATTTGGGATTTTTATGTCAGATAATGTATAGTACACAGGGTGCCCGAAATTAGTGCTGATACGATCTCGAAAACTATTAAGCTAGCTTTAAGCTAGCTTTTAGACGCTGCCTTTTTTCGGGCATCTTGATACATGCGTCGTAGCTATGTCGTAGCGCACCTATGGGTACACGCGTCTCTGCATGCGCTTTTTAAAGCGCACCAATCGTTTGCGTCAAAAGGCAAACAGACGCAGTGTTTCCCGAGACTGTTGGGAATTTCTATGCATTACATTTTGCCTCTTCGCATTTCTACGTCAAAATGTAATGAAACAATGACGGAACAATTTAGTTTATCGACTCGTATAGAAATTTCACTTGTTTGTGCCGATGTGAAGATGCTGTTCAGGAATTATGCAAGAAAAACAGTATAACACCAAAGCAAGTCTTAAACAAAATTAAGAGCTTGAAGGAATAGGACTTTTTCCTCAGCAATTCCCGTATCCAACACTTCCGTTTACGTTGTTTATTTCTCGATGTTATAATAAAAGCAGCACACAAAGCTCCAAACTTCACAACATCCATGTTGAAAAGTGCAAGACGCACCACCGATATCAGTTTTAGTGTAAATGATATATTGCACGATATAAGAAGGTACGGCTTTATGCGCTGTATTGCATGCGCTGCTGCACGAAATGTCGTATGCGCTAAAGCACGAAAAAAGACACCGTCTGAATCTAGCTTAAAGCTACCGTACTGTACCTCTTTAATATATGTGAAAAGGTGTAGAAAATCCACATCAAAAAATGTTTTAGGGTATCACTTCAGATTTGTTCCCCGGAGTAATTTTACCCGAACCCGACTATGTTATTCTTAACAAGGCCGTAGAAGATACATGCTTGACAATGAATGTGCAATGTCCGCCAGTGTTCATGGAGAAAATTCAACAACTCTACGAAATGATCGTTGTTAGGCACGGCTTGATGATTGTTGGTATGCCCTTTGCCGGTAAAACCACTTGCTACCGTGTTCTAGCCGATGCTTTGGGTCTCGTTGAGGAAAGGGTAAGTGTCCTTTTTATTTACAACCTTGATTTTTAACAAAATATATTTTTCATTGATAATATATCGACGTTGTGGTCTGGTGGTCAGCGCAGCGGCCTCACAGATCGTAGGCCCGGTGCCGGCAACGTCGATGTTAAATTTGGAATTTGGTTTAAGAGGTGGCGCCGTCTTTCGGAAGAGACGTTAAACTGTGGGCCCCGTGTCATGGATGTTGGCACGTTAAAGAACCCTACCCTCGACAAAGAGGGATTCGGCAAAAATTACCAGATAGTGTGTGACAAATTCCCTGGCGTCGGTGATTGGCCTCGTTGCGGAAAAAGGCCGACGTAAAATAAATAATAAAAAAAAAAAAATAATAAAAATTGATAATATATTTAAACGTATTTAAACTTTAGAGTCTTGTTCTTGGGTCATTATTACCATTTAGTATGATTTTGTTTATTTATTCAATGTTGAGCTTTCGCAGATTTAAATGTATTATCAAATTTCTTTAAAAAATACATCAAGTTACTTAAATTGAACAAAACCTGATGGGTAGGGATTGTTACGAAGTTAATGAGCTATTTTATTAAAAATAAGCAAAAATGCTGTACTGCTGTAAAAACCGTAAAACTGTGACTTCTACAAATTCGAGTCGTATACGAAAAGAAGGCACATTTAACAACATTATACAAATGTCATGGTGTGTTCGCCAAAAAGTAATTGTTCAAATGACATACAAATAAAATATCTAAAATATGTTTTGAGCAGAAAATACAATTAGAATATACATTTTTGCAAGAAGAAATATTTAATTTACCTATACCTAAATGGTTGATACACTGAGAAATAAATATAGTTTAAAATAATTCTTGAAATTCTTAATATATGCAGAAAATAATAATGAACGATAAACATTAGTATTATTGTGAAAAAAGCGTGGGGTGCTCGATATACGAAAAATATAGCACAAAGCGACCCACGCTTTTTTCACACTTTACTTTCCGCTTTTTAGTTTGCTTATTTATCAAAGCGTATTTTTTAGTTTTTTTTTAAACTATATTTATTATTTATTTTTTAGTTTGAGTTATTGTTAAGAAAAAAATTTTTTTTTGAATAGATTGAGCTAGATTATTGTATTGTCAGTGGTTCTTGATAAGTCTACAAAGTTTAAATTAAATCGGGCCGTTTAAAGTGGGTCAAAATCGGGTTCCAAGAAGTCGGTTACGGACAAACAAACAAACAAACAAACTTAAAGGAGAAGCTAATAAAAGCGTGTTAAAAAGGCTTCTCTATTTCTCTTATTCACTTACTCTTTATACAATTGTTTAATACTATGACAGCAACTCGCTTTCCTACTGTAATAAGACAACGAAAATTGCTAGACCGTTGTGTAGTAATAATATCACGGTAATTTAGCCAATAGGAAATAGGAGTTAATGCTACCTTATAGAATGGTTTATAGCTATTATTGCTCTAAATACTCACAGCAATCATCAAGTTCTATTAAGGGGGTGTAAATCTGGTTTTATATACCGTACTTATTATTTCCGACAGGCAGTTGTAACGAAACTTGACATTATTCACAATAATATTTGCTTGCTATGGTTAATAAAGCATATACTTACTATTAAAAATCAGTAGTGTAGCTCTCAAAAATTTAAATAGCTTCTATTGTGATATTGTTCTTGTCGTTTAACATCGCGTATGATTATCTAATATGTATAACATGGTTTACTGAGATGGTAAAATTTGTCCATAGATTATAAAGTCCAATACTAATGATGGGTTGTGTGAAATAAGGATCTTCTATTGCTTTATCTGATATGCAAAGTTTAAAAACACTTAAATACAAAGTAGAAATAATTTAATTAAAACAAGTATTGGTACGATCAATAAAGTTCAAATTCAGACAGGACAGCTAGAATATTCCGAACAGCTCTGTGACCTGCGCAAACACATACGTTCAAACTAATACTACGGCGCGCGGCGATTGCCGATCGCTACGGACCCCCACCAATATCTTGTGGATTATAGGTTCTAACGGATATAATTCGTTTTTGGGAACGCTGTTCTGCTATCATAAGTGTAGAGAAAGCGCTTTACTGGTAACAAGATGCGTCGCATTGAAAAGATACAATTTATTTTTTCACAAAATGGCTGAATTAAAAGTAGTTCTTTATTCAACAAGCTTCTAATGAAACTGATTACTACCAATAAAAGCACTGTTCCAGCAAGTCTGGAATTGATATAACACTAAAGCGGGTTTGATACACTAGCTATTTATGTAATATTGGTTAATAAAAAATAAGCTATCAATAGAAACTATATCTTAGCAAACCTGTTGTATTAGGTCATTTTCCTCATTGAGTGCCCATATCCGTCCAGGTACCTGATGTATCCTTTAACCACTCGTGGGGGCTGTTTTTACCATGTAATAAATTAATATATTAAAAATGTGCAAGAGAAACTTGGCCTATTTATTTAAGGTGTTCCTTCATAGATAAGCTAACATAAAAAGTGGGTAAAGAGGCAGTTCTAGCTATGTTAGAGATGGACAAGGTTAAGGTTATCTTAGAGATAAGTCAGAACGATATAGGTATAGGTTGAATTGACTTGAGGATAATAATTTAATTCCATATTAATTACATATTTATTGAGGTATACAATATCTATGGATTTTATTATATGTGAATATGCCCTACCCATAGGTGGTTGAATGTGAATAGTGACATATTATCAGAAACCACGTGCTGTTCTTTAAAATTTTACTTTTTAATTACATATATATTACATATTATATATTATATTATATTGACATATTATCAGAAACCACGTGCTGTTCTTTAAAATTTTACTTTTTAATTACATATATGTTACATATTATTATTCACCCGAGTCAATACCTATTAACTCCTTGAAGGTGTGCTAAAAATAGATATAGATAATACAAATACAATAATCATAGTGACATAGTATCAGAAACCACGTGCTGTTCTTTAAAATTTTACTTTTTAATTACGATATATTATTATTCACCCGAGTCAATACCTATTAACTTCTTGAAGGTGTGCTAAAAATAGATATAGATAATACAAATACAATAATCAAGATGTCAAAAAAGTATATTAAGGATATTGCAGATATTTTAAAAACGACTGAATATAATTTTTTGTAAATTGACAGTGTCATATTTTTATGATCGAGCACAAGCACTATAGGAAAATCCTTTAAGGCGATCTGGGAGCGGTGCGTGTGCGAAGAAAGCGATTCACGTTTTTCTTGAATCGTTGGAGGTTATATTCGGTTGGAAACACGGTCTCAGAAAGGCCGTTCCACAAAGATGACGTCCTCCAAATGAAAGAGTTCTGAAACAATGATGTTCGGGGTGTACTAAGTTGAACCACATAGGGATGGGCGGCAGTGGTTCGTCGTGTGTTTCTGCTATGCATTACTCTAGGTGGAATCGAGCGGGCAATATCTGTCGAACACTTGCCATGAAAATATCTGTAGAAGAGAGCCAAATCACCAACCTGTCTTCGATGTTCTAAGCTGTCGAGGTTCTTAGTCAGCTCGTGGTCGCCGATTAGACGAACGGCTCTCCTTTGGATGGAATCCAACAACCGAAGGGTATGCTTCGGCGCAGAACTCCAGATATGAGAGCAGTATTCCAATGATGGTCGAATCTGGGCTTTATAGAGTGTCAAAAGTTGTTGAGGTGTATACAACTTTTTGGTAGGGAAAAGTATACCGAGCTTCTGAGAAGCTGCCCTGGCGATTGCCACTACGTGATTATGCCAAGACATATTTCCTCCCAGGTTGACACCCAGCAAATTAATAGACGAAGTCAGTGGAATTGCGTGTCCTGCCATAACGATATCGGGTTCTGCAATGTTGACCTTCTTAGAGAAAACTGCAGCCTGGGTTTTTTGAGCGTTAAATTCGACTTGGTTACTGTCACCCCAAGACAAAATTTCTTCCAGGTCTTTATTGAGGCGTGATACCTCATGTTGTCTGCGAAGATGTGCGTCAGTAGCCGATGTTTGAGGTTTCAAAGTAAAAGATGAGATAAGTGTGCTGTCGTCAGCAAAGCAATATAATGGATTTTCTGTTTTCGCTAGAAGGTCGTTAATGTACAGTAAGAAGAGAGTGGGAGATAATATGGACCCTTGAGGAACACCAGCATTGATGGTGAAGGTGTCTGAGAGAAACCCGTCAATCGCCACTTGCAGAGAGCGGTCCTTGAGGAAGCTAGACAACCATGAACAAAATCGACCGGGCATACCATAAGAACGCAGTTTGCTTAGGAGCCCCTCGTGCCAGACACGGTCAAAGGCTTTAGAGATGTCCAGTGCAATAGCCCGGGACTCCCCATGATGTTCGATTGCGTTGCTCCAAAGATGAGTGACATAGGCTAGCAGGTCTCCTGTTGATCTGGACTTACGAAAACCATACTGATGGTCGCTGATAATTTTAAGGCCTTCCAGGTATTTTATAAGTTGTTGGTTAATAGCTTTCTCCATCACCTTTGATATAACTGAAAGCAATGCGACTGGTCGATAGTTGTTTGGCAGGGTTTTCTTGCCTTTCTTTGGTATAGGCTGGACTCGCGCCTTTTTCCAGCAAGATGGAAATATTCCTTTTTTGCAGGATAAGTTAAAAAGTCTACAAAATACTGGTGTGAGTTCATCGGCGCATTTCTTGAGCACTATAATAGGAATTTCATCTGGACCAGAAAGAAGCTTTTTTGGCATCGAGCCCCTTCAGAATTCGTTTGACAGGACGCTGACGGAATACGATATCAGTCATTTCCGATCGAACTGCTGGAATGTTCGGGGGTGTTTTTCCCTGAATCATATATTTAACAACGGCACACTTAGGAAGGGTGGAACTGTTTCTGTAACTACGCATGGCTAGTCAGAAAAAATACACAACTCTTTATTTTAAATAGAATTTTAAATATTATTGAAGAACCAAATAATCATAAAAGCGATCTACACACCTGTGAAGTTCTTCGTGAATTTAGTCGTTAATTTCTTCTTGAAGTTGGTGGTCTTTACATTGTGCATCAGCTGATAATTTTGTATGTCATATTTTCGTAAATAACTTCACGAATAAATTCTTAGTACCTAAGATATTTTTATGTTAGTTGGGAAAGAAAAGCCCTCTCTACCTTCTTATAATATGTATATATTATTTAAAATTGTTTATGTAATTCGGCTTTTATAAGCCATCTTCGGGGCGTAGAGATAATAAAATATCATATTAACGGCAATACAGCGAGACGCACCCAGTCAAGACATAACATACACATTAATAACAACACTGCATAATAAAAAATTCATAAAATATAAAATTATGTCGAAAATAATGATTTTTTAAAAAACCCAGACCTTACTCCCTTGGACTTTTATTTGTGGGGTGATTTAAAAAATAAGATTTCTAAAAATATATACTGGTTCATAGTATTGAAGATTTAAAGTAGGTATTAGAAAATGAAATACGTGAAATTCGATAAATTACTTTTAACAACTTCTTACAGGAATTCAGAGACAGGTTTGACTATAATATGCTAGCTAACAATGCAAACATTTGAACATACAGTGTCACCAGTAAAGTCCGCATCATATGGGATTTATTTTTATTAATAGCTTTATTCAAAATTTGACTTTGGCATCAAGTTCTGCTTCGATCGAGATGAAAATTAAGCAAAAAAATAGTAGTCACGTGATTCGCATTATCTGTCAAATTTTAATTTTTTCCAAAAAATAATTCAAAAGTGGGGTTATTTCTGAAAATATCGAAAAAAGTTATAAGAAAAAGTTTTTTTAAATACCGTTTCTAGCCCACATGCAAAATTTCAGCCGCATAAGATAATTTTGATTTTTTACCTATATTTTGAAAATTGCACCACTTTTGCAAAATAAGACTCAACGCAACCTACATAAAACTTCTTAGTTTTGGTAATGCTTTATTTTAGATGCATTTTCTTTAAAGTAGCGTTATATTAAATGTGTTTTTTTCTACAAAATCAAAATTGGGCTATTAAAATTTGGTCGCATGTGATGCAAAGTTTATTTGTTTTGGACCCTGTATAAGGTAACTTCATAAAATAAGTATTTTTGAAAACGTAGTTTGTGTCTAAAAGTAATACACCTTAATATTAAGACAAAAAAGAACACAGTGTCACCAGTAAATTGTGGTAAAGTGGAAAATAAAATTTTAGTTTAACTTAACGTGAAGTTTATCTATTTTCAACGATTTAATTTAAAACCCCTTTATTTTATTTTTTATTTTTTTACTTTCAGACACAAACTACGTTTTCAAAAGTACTTATTTTATGAAGTTACCTTATACAGGGTTAAAAACAAATGAACTTTGCATCACATGCGACCAAATTTTAATAGCTCAATTTTGATTTTGCAGAAAAACACACATTTAATATGGCGTTACTTTAAAGGGAATGTATCTAAAATAAAGCATTGTCAAAACTAAGAAGTTTTATGTAGGTTGCGTTGAGACTTATTTTGCAAAAGTGGTGCAATTTACAAAATATATTTAAAAAATCAAAATTATCTTATCCAGCTGAAATTTTGCATGTGGGCTAGAAACTGCATATAAAAAAACTTTTTCCAATAACTTTTTTCGATATTTTCAGAAATAACCCCACTTTTGAATTATTTTTTTGAAAAAATTAAAATTTGACAGATAATGCGAATCACGTGACTACTATTTTTTTGCTTAATTTTCATCTCGATCGAAGCAGAACTTGATGCCAAAGTCAAATTTTGAATAAAGCTATTAATAAAAAAAAATCCCATATGATGCGGACTTTACTGATGACACTGTATATTCAAGTAGCTTCTGTTTAGTTTTTTGGTATTTCCTATTTACATTGTGTTGTTGGCAATTTATTTTCCCATGGCATTTAAAAGAATAAATCCATCAAACCCCATGTCGTTTTTTAAAAAAATATTTAAATCTTGAAAAATATACAGGATGTTCTATTCAAAATAAAAACGTTAGTCTTTTTTTTTACTAACTCTGTACAATATATAATATATACACGTAAAATTACAGATGTTTTTATTAATAAAAACAAAAGTTGTAAATTTAATGCATAAAATATACAGTGATGGGCTAAAATATGAAACAAATTCATTTAAAAATCAGGTATTCATTTTTTGAAAAAACGCTCGGACACGTCGATTATAATTCTTTCTTCCGGATTTTTTGCCTCAAAAAGAAATTATACCGGGTGTGTCAAAAATAGATGTAGCAAAATTTTTTTGTTTTTTAAATAGAACCCCCCTATTTTTACTTATAACCCTAATTCTACGTCAAATTCTGCGCATAATTCATGTAGCATACTCTATCCTTATCTCTAACGGTTTTAGAGAAAAATTACATCATAAAAAAAAATTCTTTAAAAAAAGGTACATGTACCTACTTAAAGGTAAACAGGTAAATTTAAATGAATTGTTACTACGATAGCAAGTCATGTGTCAATCAAAAATTAGTTTAGGTATAATTTTGAAAAACGGTGATCATGGTGCATTTAAATGAAACACAAAGAATCGAAATTTTAATTTTAATTGGATGTGGAGACAAAACAAGAAGTCAAGAAGAAGTTTGTAACTTGTTTAACGTTAAGTATCCAGAACGGCCGATTACAAGATCTACAGTAAGTAAAATTGAGAAGAAATTCAGGGAAACAGGGAATGTAAAGGATCGCCTACGGCCAGGTCGTCCAAAAATTAGTGAAAACTCAATTGAACATTTTGTTAGAGGTTGAAGATAATCCTCATAGTGCATCCACTGATGTAGCCCTTAATAATGATGTTCGCCGACGATCTGTGTTGCGGGTATTGAAACAAGAAAAGTACCATCCGTACAAAATTAGGTTGCTGCACGAGCTAAACGAAGATGATCCCGACCGCCGACTACAGTTTTGTGAAACTATGATGGAAATTTGCAACTTAAATCTATTTTTCCATCGCAACATACTTTTTAGCGATGAAGCCACGTTTAGTTTGAATGGTTCAGTAAACAGACAAAATTTTCGGTATTGGAGTACAAATAATTTATGTTGGATGAGAAAACAGCACACGCAATACCCACAAAAAGTAAATGTTTGGGCAGGGATATTAAATGATAGAATTATCGGACCTTTTTTCTTCGATGGAAATCTTACAGGAGACCGGTATTTACAATTTCTTCAAAATGAATTAATTCCCACACTAGCAGCGGATTTTCCAAATACGAATCAGCCTCATCTACCAGAAGCGTCTATTTGGTTTCAGCAGGATGGTGCTCCGCCTCATTTTGCTCGACAAGTACGAGAGTATTTGAATACTGTATTTCCCGAACGATGGATAGGTAGAAGAGGACCCATAGAATGGCCTGCAAGATCTCCCGATCTTACACCCATGGATTTCTTTCTTTGGGGTTATTTAAAATCAAAAGTGTATAAGGATAAACCACAAAACTTGGAAGACTTAAAATTTAAAATTAGATATGAAATTAGGCAAATTAATGAAAATACTGTAAATAATGTTTTAGAAGGGTTTTTAAGTAGATTAGCATATTATCAAGAAGTTAATGGTTTGCATTTTCAACACTTAATAAACTAATTTTTTAACCTTTTTTTAAAGAATTTTTTTTTATGATGTAATTTTTCTCTAAAACCGTTAGAGATAAGGATAGAGTATGCTACATGAATTATGCGCAGAATTTGACGTAGAATTAGGGTAATAAGTAAAAATAGGGGGTTTCTATTTAAAAAACAAAAAAATTTTGCTACATCTACTTTTTGACACACCCGATATAATTTCTTTTTGAGGCAAAAAATCCGGAAGAAAGAATTACAATCGACGTGTCCGAGCGTTTTTTCAAAAAATAAATACCTGATTTTTAAATGAATTTGTTCCATATTTTAGCCCATCACTGTATAGTCTGGCAACCCAAGCACTTTTTTTACCTTCATCTTATTTTAATATAGATATTATAGCCTATATTTTTGTATACTTACTGTTTTATGATTTATAAGGGGGGCATGGATGAGCACCGGGCAGTATATATTATCATGAACCCCAAATCAATAACAATGGGCCAGCTCTACGGACAGTTTGACCCAGTTTCCCATGAATGGTCAGATGGAGTATTAGCTGTGAGTTTTCGCCAATTTGCAATGTCCACAAGCGATGACAGGTTTGTGATTGTTTATTTAAAATAGGTTTTAACAACTCGAGGATAAAACTACAAAGTTACGAAAGATGCAACAATGCCGTATTTGTGTTAATCAGTAACACCACTATGTTGAAATGTTAATGGTTATGTTCCAGATCTTTACAACGGTACAATAAATTACATGATGCTGATTTGTTCTCTTTGAATTTAAGAGTTTATTCTTTTATTAATTTATAAATCGTACCTTTTTAACATAAGTAATTGTACTCCAAAGATGGGTACCTATTTGGCACATTTTTGTATAAAGCAAAAAAATTACGAAAATTGATCAAAAACGAAATAACGAATGCGCCATTAGTGTTTACTCTTAATAATAATTATAAAAAATATGGCGTTCACACTGCGTATATGGTTTGAGTACAACGATCTATATAGTTATATGGTTTGGATGGGTGAACGTTTGGGAATAGCGGGTGTTAGATTAGATGCGGCTTCCTCTAGAATAATAATAGTGAAATAATTATCGTCCATGTTATTGATGCAGAATTTAAAAAAATCAAGTAACCTTCATTCAAATAGATTGTTTTCATTATTATCCATTGCTAATAACAATTGACAAGGTAGAGAAAAACGATTTCTAAGGTTTCTAAGGCCGTTTTAAGGGTTAGTAGTGAAAAAATAGTTATTTGTGTAGCTATAGTGCAAAACGTATATCCTTTGTTGCATGATGCATAACGTTTACAGCACGAGATGAAGTCTAGAGCTGCAATCATGCTGAGTGCAACAAATATGCTTGTTGCACACAACATTTTTTCTAGGATAGAATTTAATCTTTTTTTTTTCAAATTTTATTGAAAAATATAAAAATATTTTACAATACAAGAAATATTATTAACTAATTGTTAACAATAGTATGAACAGTTTAAACCAACGTTATTTTTATAAAACTACTTAGGTATTTCCTTTTTTGAGTTAATTTCAATTTTAATATCGCAGTTAGAGCAATTTACTATGATAACTGATGGACAAAGTTCATGTCCAGTAAATTTTTGAATTTTGTTCTCGTTACTTTTAACACTAGTGCAAAAAAGTATGTTACTTTTTGGCACAACTTTTGGCACAGTAGATAGTGCAAAAAATAGTAACGTTTTGCACGATTGTAGAAAAAAAATTATTGTAGGTTGGAAGATTTTGATTTAAAACACTTAACTATATTTATGTCAGATTTGTAAAAAGTTAAACTTGGAATCTTAAAACCAATATCAATATTTTGTAGAACATAAAACTTGTTATTAGAATGTGATATTCACTTTTACACAGATTCAAAAATAAAGTAGTAGAAAATGACAAACGAAACCCGGAAATTCTTCTTTTTTAATATCTTTAAAAGTTGTAATATTCTTTTTTGAAATTATTATGTCCCAAATTACGGGACTGTGCATCACTTAAACCTTCTTTGCACTCTGACCATTAAATAATCGAATGAAGATAACGACTGAAGGTGGATATATCTTCACTCGCGCAACTTTATTTACTATTTATTAAAAAAAACTTTTACAAAATATGTGGAAGTGATACATATTTGTATAGAAGAAATATCATTGTGTTTATGAATACTTTTTTTTAGAAAATGGTTGATATTTGATGGACCTGTTGATGCGGTATGGATAGAAAACATGAATACTGTATTGGACGATAACAAGAAGCTGTGTCTCATGTCCGGTGAAATAATACAGCTGTCAAACTCAACCAATCTTATCTTCGAACCTATGGATTTGGATGTTGCATCGCCTGCTACGGTAGTTTTCTCAGTTTAGAAATAGGAGAACAAAAATAAATTATAAAATTGTACTTAGTGATAACAATAAGAAAAAAACAGACAATGATTTGGGAAGCTACAGGGCTCGATTTTAGAAACCCTTTTAATTAAAAGTGCATTTTCTTTAATGGTATAGATACAAAGAAATTAAGAGAATACATATATGAAAAACTACCATTACTAAGAAATTATTCGCCTTTTTCAAAACGCTAATATTATAACGTGTGATAAAATTATTTTTTAATTCATACCTATTATTCATTGTGTTAATTTCGTCTAAATTTGGTGGGTAATTAAATAAAATCAGATAATTGGGGTTGTCCCTGTCATCTAAGAAGTTTTCCCATTGCAATACGTAGTTTCGGTCAAGGTATACCGAATTCGTGAAAGTATACGTTTGTGAAATTAAAAAGTACCTACATCTCTTAAAAGCTTACTAATACATACCAACTTTTCTTAAACGTTTTTCTTGAAACAATTCTCGCACATTTTAGAAACATTTGATTTTCATTCGTGGAATTGGTTTTAGTTGACATTTATCGCTTTAATACAGGCTATATAAGGATTATAACTGACTATACGGGGTGTTTTAGGAGGAACGCTTACCCATATAAACTTTTTAATTGTTTAAATTACAGAAATAAAATTATAGTTTATGTTATGTTATATTTTTTGCATTTTATGACATGACGGATGCCATTTTGTCACTTCCGGTTTAACCGGAACTTAACTTGTAGATTTTTAAATGAAACACCTTGTATATTCTTAGCTATATCGATTTAGAACATCATTCCAAATTCAACGACACCCCATAGGTCACTTTTTGACACTTAGAAAGAGTGAGCCTTTTGAAAAAATTAAGCTCTATGGGAAAAGCCTTTTTAAAAAGTTTGTAAGAGATTTAAAACACAATAAAATTTGAATATTGCATTTTTATCAAGATTTTGTCTTATAAGTAAACCATTTTAGAGAGATATCCTGCCCTGTTAAGGTAAAGGGCAGTAAGTGCAAAACAATGATTTTGAGTTATTGTCAATTTAGTTTATTTTCTTCTACACAATTTATTTTTTTATTGGATTTTTAGTAAAAAAGTATTAAAGAACGTTACTAAATAAGTCTTATTTTTCACAAAACGGAAAATTCCGTAACTTTGATTTTTGATAAAAATTCATCAGCTACCAACTGCTGTTTGGCTTAACACTAGTATAATATCAAGTTGCTATTTTTTGCAGTAATATTCCATTAAAGGCAGTAACTAAGTTAACAGGTAAATACTGCTGTTTACCTTCACATTTAAATTTATATTTTAATTAATTGTGTAGGCAAACAGCAATAAGTTGTTAAGTTACTGCCTGTTACCATAACATGAAGAGTCATATTGTTAGTTACTGCCTTTTGCCATAGGTGATTCTGGCATAAGTTGATTCTTAATCGGCTTCAAACCCTGTGTGGACCTAGGGCAGTTACTGCTTAGGCATGCAACATGAATATCTCATTTTTGACAAAAATGTTACTTACTGCCCTTTACCTTAACAGGACAGTATCAATATAATCTAGATGAAAAAATAAAGGTAAAAATGATTTAAAGTGTCAAAAAGTGACGTATGAGGTGTCGTCGAATTTTAAATGGTGTTCTGAATCGATTTAACCAAAATTGTGTAGGATATTCCGTTTAAAGAAGTAGAGGTCATTCCCGGTTAAGCCAGAAGTGACAAAATGACATCCGTCATTAAATAATATCACATAAAACCCACCAAACTTTATTTTTTGTAATTAAAACAATTAAAAAGTTATAGGGGTAAGCGTTCCGCCTGAAACACCCGGTGTAGATATGTCTTTTAGTTTATACAATTTTGGCATAAATAAGTAATTAAATAAAATCATGCCTTTTTTCGATTCCAAGTTCTATTCTGTCAGGTACACTTAATATACTGTTAAAAGAACAACTACATAAAGTCGCCACAGTGGATCTTTGCCCGTGCGTTATCAATCAACGATCATGACTCAACGTGGTTAATAACTCTGCATCCTTATTTATTACAGTTTGAATAAAAGCATAAAAGAACGTCTCCAAGATTCCGCAATAATATAACTTGATAGACAAGAATAAAACTATGAACGTCAATTAATTACTTTTTTTATTTGTTTAGTTAACTAACGTTGTATTTTAGAACGTCATTGTCAACCTTATTTTGATATGCCAATCTAATTCGTATTTTGTAAATTTGTGTGCCTTAAAACTGTTCCTTTTTCTAAAAATAGTTCTTTTTAGAGCTAATTATACCCACCATCTGTCTTGGCGGTAAGTATTTATGGATTTTTATAATACCTAATTTATTTATTTTAAATATTCTAACCGTGAAAATTCTTTGAAAAGTTTACGGCAGTGGCTAAATTCCCTTAAATGAAAGGATGTCAAAAATTTGACTTTTGCGATTTTAATAGTCAATAAAACACCTAACTTTTCTAGATTTTAAGCTTTAAAAATAGTATTAAATGTATTAACACTTGTTTGTCAATTTCTTTTAGATAATGGAAAATGCCGGGCAAAACTTAAAATCAATAATAATTTTTCGGGATATTCTGTAGGTATGTCAAACGGTAGGCAGGCACGTCCATTTTATGAACTGGGACTTAGTTTTGACTTTTTTCGTCTCGTAATTTTGATTTGATTCATACGATTTTGATGACGTGAAAATGATGACGCACGGGAAAAGATCCACTGTGGCGACTTTACTTAAAGTTGCCACAGTGGATCTTTGCCCGTGCGTCATCAATCAACGATCAGGACTCAACGTGGTTAATAACTCTGCATCCTTGTTTATTACAGTAACAAGTTTGAATAAAAGCATAAAAGAACGTCTTCAAATTTCCGCAATAATATAACGTGCTAGACAAGGATAAAACTATAAACGTCAGTTAATTACTTTTTTTATTTGTTTAGTTGACAACCGTTGTATTTTAGAACGTCATTGTCAACCTTATTTTGATCTGCCAATCTAATTCGTATTTTGTAAATCTGTGTGCCTTTAAACTGTTCCTGTTTCTAAAAATAGTTCTTTTTAGAGGTAATTATACCCACCATCTGTTTTGGCGGTAAGTATTTATGGATTTTTATAATAACTAATTTATTTATTTTAAATATTCTAACCGTGAAAGTTCTTTGAAACGTTTACGGCAGTGGCTAAATTCCCTTAAATGAGAGGATGTTAAAAATTTGACTTTTGCGATTTTAATAGTCAATAAAACACCAAACTTTTCTAGATTTTAAGCTTTAAAAATAGTATTAAATGTATAAACATTTGTTTGTCAATTTCTTTTAGATAATAGAGAATGCCGGGCAAAACTTAAAATAAATAATAATTTTTCGTGATATTATGTAGGTACGTCAAACGGTAGGCAGGCACGTCCATTTTATGAACTTAACTTAGTTTTGACTTTTTTCGTCTCGTAATTTTGATTTGATTCATACGATTTTGATGACGTAAAAGTGATGACGCACGGGAAAAGAACCACTGTGGCGACTTTAGATATATGAATCTACGAAGCTATCTTATCCATAAAATACTTACATGTTTTGTAATTTACCTTCTTAACGTTTTAGGTATCCAGAGTTGGAATGATTTACATGGAACCAAAATCGATAGGGTGGAAACCTCTGTTAATATCTTGGCTTAACACATTGCCGCCTTTTATTAATAACGATTTTTACAAATCGATGATTTTTAATTTGTTTTTGAGGTTTTGTGTGCCTCTTATATGGCTCATTCGTAAAGGTGGAGTTAAGGTACGTATTTTTGTTTTAAATATTTGTTGTGTATCCAACTATAATTATTGCCTGTTCATACTTTTTAGAATTATATCTGACCGTGATTAGTTTTTCTCGGAATAAAGTACATCCAGGTTTTAGTTAGTTTACGGTCGGATTTCAGAAGATTTTAATCTAGATATAGGCAACCGAGTCGTCCCATCAAATTGCTTAAACATTTTTTGGTAATTTGGTTGTTCAGAAATTGCCCTCACTCAACTCATTAGGCATCGCTAATCATTTAATCTTTCTTCTATCACTTTTTATTTTAAAAATAGCTAAAGCGCTGGTGTTCGTTTCAAATAAAAAACTATGATTTTATTAACAGTACAATCTCGTTATATACATCTTAACATAGTATAAAACAAAGTCGCTGTCTGTCAGTCCCTACCTGTATATGCTTAAATCTTTAAAATTACGCAACGGATTTTGAAGCGTTTTTTTTTTAATATATAGAGTAATTCAAGAGGAAGGTTTTTATGTATAACTAGCGACCCGCCCCGGCTTTGCATGGGTGCAATTTCAGAAAGTGGCATGCCGGGTACTAATATATCGGGTTTGTTCGGGTTTGTATTTATACCAGCGGGTTGCAACGCATGCCGGGTACACGCTAGTATAGTATAAAAATAAAAACAGCAGTATTAAACACGATGAGGAACCTTCTGATTTGCACCTTACACTACAAGCAGTTACATACATACATTAACAAATAAACACATAGGTAAACTTTACTAAAAATTTCAAGGCAGTTGAGCGACCCGGTTACTGACGTCCAATCCTACAACAACCTTCTGGCTGGCTTTTTGTAAATTAATTTCAATTGCAACCCGATTCCCCTTGCGTTGGCAACCAAAATATCGCTTTCATTTGATTGACATCGCCCACTATATCGGGGTAATCTTTTGGAAATTCGATCGCAAGCGACTAGATTGTCAATTTGGTTGCTAGTGCTGGAGCCTAAAACTTTCAAAATGTTTTTATTCCAAACTAACTTTTACAGTTCATTACATGGAAAGTGACAACATAATATAGAAATAATAACCATTAAAAAAAATAACAATAAAAAATGGAAGTTAATCCAATTTAATTCATTAATAAAATCAATTTTAAAAAAATAGTGTAAGTAATTTAATTTAGTAAATATCTCTTTAATTGTTTTTTAAAAGTTGCCAATTTTGTAATTTTTCTGATATTTTTCGGAAGATTGTTATATTTTATTATTCCGTTATATATAAGCGATGTTTTTCCGAAATTACATTTTACTGGTATAGTTTGATAATTCATACAATGTATAGTGTTATGATCATGTAATGTCTTATTCTCCTGAAGTGTTATGTTTGATTTTTTTTTCTTTTAAAATAATAGAGTGAATTAGAATACAAATTTTTAATTTATAAATGTTTTGAACGTGTAAATACCCTTTCGGTCTATATAGATTAACAGTTGGTTCTAAATGTGGTAATTTGTGTATACATTTAATAACTTTATTTTGCAATTTTTGTAATTGTTTTAAGTTTGATAAACAAGCAGATTCCCATGCAGAAGCTAAGTATTGTAATTTTGAATATATTTTATTAATGAAAAATATATATTTTTTAAGTATTTCAAAGGAATGAAATATCTAGCTCTGTACAAAACAGATACCAAAGGAGATATCGAGTTGATAATATACTGGATATGGTATTTCCAATTTAAATTTTCGTCTAAAACTAATCCTAAAAATTTTGTCGTTTTCGAATAGTGAATATTTTCATTATTAAATGTAAAGGGGTTGATGATGGAATTTATTTTATTTTTAGTTATAAACATAAAAGAAGATTTTGTAAAATTTAACTTTAATCTCCACAATTTTGACTGTAACCTAACTGACATTGGCCGACATTTATTTCTTACTAGGAATTTTTTTTTCCGAAACAACAATCCAATAATTGATTTCATCTAATTGCAATTACGCGTGCAGAAACAACCAATGACAATAACATTACACTAATAAAAGCCCATGGATAGTTATCACTTATGTCATCATACATTACCATGGAACAATTTTTTTTAACCATCTGTAATTATTATATGTGTCACAGTCTGTTATCTGGCTAGATAATAATTATTGTTAAAAATCGGTCTGCAATCCAATCCTATTGATAGCAATTTTTACCTTTTCATTTTAAATATGATTTTATTTTTAGGAAATAGCTACTACTTCCGACCATAATCTTGTTAAGTCTACGATAAACCTTTTTGATTGCTTTATGGACGACTTTTACGACGACAAATACCGAGATCAAGTGTCTGATTTGGACGTTCGAGCTCAGATTGAAGGATCCTTTTTCTTCGCTTGCATCTGGTCAATGGGAGGAACTTTAGATACACAGAGCCGCCAAAAGTTCAACATGCTATTTAGAGCGCTTTTGGAAAGGGATTTTCCCGGAAAAGTCATCGATCAACTGGGCATTCCCTTTGAAATAAGCAAACCAGATAAACCATACATTTTTACATTGCCGGTTGGAGAAACGGTGTTTGACTATAAGTTTATAAAAGAGGTAAGGAATAATAATTCGAGCAAAAGCAAACCAAAAGTACAAAAATAGGCTGCTCAATGAGTAGTAATACCTATAATGCGTCGTCAACTAGAACTTCCAGAATGAGAGTTTGTAGTACCCATGGAGAGACATAAAAGAGTTGAGATCACTGCTAGTAATACAAGAATATTATATGGGACCATTTTTGCCATTTTGCTTAAAAAATAAAAAATTAAAGAAAGTTTATGGAGGAAAATGAAGAAGACTATTAATTTTGGCAATAGGAATACTAACACTGTTAAATTTCATTACTGAAAGTCAGTGTTAAATTTCTGAAAATATTTTACTTCGAGATCGCTGTCACCACTTAACGAAAGATATTTCACAACTTAGTGTTAGTGTCCTATTGCTAAAAAAACCTTTAATAAACACACGACATTCATACTTTCTTCTTATTTTCAGTCGGTGTTTATCCAGTCCTCGATGTAGGCCTCTTCAAAATCTCCACAATTTTCTGTCTTGCGCTTTTGGTATCCAGTACTTTCCTGCGGTTTTCTGGATGTCTTCTTGCTATCTTTTCTAGGGCCTTCCTCTACTTCTCTTGGTCTCCTTTTTTTTTCGAAATCTTGGTTAATATAAAAGTGTGCCTTTATTCCATAAAACAAAAACTTTTGTGCGTCTTTTTATTGATTTAATTTGTGATTTAATAATAATTATATTGAATCACAAATAACTCAATAAAAACTCGTTCAAAAGTTAATATTAAAATTCAAGAGCTCTAAAGTTCTAAAACCGCCATTCAAATTTTGCGCCATTGATGGCCAGCAGGCACACCAGAACCCACCCTCTCTCTCTCTCTCTCTCTCTCTCTTTCGCTCTCTCTTCTTTTTCTTTCCATTTTGTTGCGATTGTTTAACAAGGAGTTAACATTTCTAGCCCTATAAATTTTTTTTGGACTGTTCTAGTGGCGTCTGTGGTCTCTTGTACTTAGAGCTCGGGATCTTCAGGATGTAGCCGAAGGCTAAGGGTGTGAGATGCAGTGCAGGCGCTACATCGTATGAGACTGGTCACCGTCTGCAGATCGTAAATGGTTTAGTCTTACTCCAATAAAAGTATTTTCGGTCGAGACAGTTTAAATTTTTAAAAATATTCTACAGTGCCAGTGTGAACAGTCTCGAGTTGTCACTCTGTCATATTCCCCTATCTATTGAAATTTTGTTGGTCTTCATGTCTTTTTGTAGTAAAACTGCATTGTCGTAAATATACCTTATAAGGGTTGAATATTCTTAAGTTACCAAGTCGTTGATTGTCGACGAATGCTAAACGTAAAGGTACGAGATTGATATACCTAAACTAATTTTGTGGGTTAATGCAATTTTCAAAAATTATTGATTCATAAAAAATTAAAATGGCCAGCTTAGACTAGTAGACAGAAGAAAATGTTTTTTTTAATTCTGTCGGATCCATCAAAAAGGATAACTAAAGAAGTTTTTGTTAGTAGAACTGGCACATAAAATAGTAATATTAGTCATAAATATGTGTGTTTTATAGGGTAAGGGTAAATGGAAACTCTGGTCGGATGAACTCATGAATGCACCAGCAATCCCAAGAGATATACCTGTAAATCAAATTATTGTTACTACAGTTGAAACGATACGAAGCATAGCCGTGATGACATTGTTGGTTCAACATCACAAGTCAATGATGATTATTGGTCCAACTGGAACGGGAAAATCAGTTTATGTTACTGTAAGTCTTTTTTATACTCCACAATGAAGGAACTGTGTGTGCGAACGATATCAAATAGAAAAAAGTGTTTTAAATGAAACTGGGCGAGACAGCTTAGCTCCACAATTCAAAAAATTTTTATAAATATAGGATGGCTCAAAAAGTGTGACGATACAAAGTAACGGTGCCTGTTTACTAAAAACTTTAAAACTTAAATGTACAGAATCATTTGCCTAAACCCGTTACAGTGGGCAAAGCAAATCAAAGCGCATGATCAGATGAATGTTTAAAAATAATCCACAGTCGACACAATCGACTAATTTTTGATTTCTTAACACTTTTTTCCCTGTTAATTCAATCACATTTGTCATTATTTTGTCAAGGTCGATGTTTTATTAACATATATTATTACCATATCTAATTTTTTTATACCAGGAGCTTATATTTATTTTGCTTTAAAGTTTATAGAAACGAAAATATTTAAAAACAAAATAGAAAAATATTTAAAAATGTCCACAAAAATATTCCTATCCATTCTTGTCTGCTCATATTTAATTCTACATAACGATGTTTTTAGGACTTCTTACTTAAAAAGAACAATACAAAAACATATATTCCCTTATTTATCAATTTTTCTGCCCAAACAACAGCCAATCAAACCCAAAATATTATAATGGCGAAACTAGACAAAAGGCGCAAAGGTAAGTTTTAGTAATTAATTATTCTTAATTTTTTTGTTTATCCAATGTTGTTGTTTAACCAATTAAAAATCACTTCATTTTACATCACAACTGAAATCAACATAAAATAATCCGTGAATGGAGACATTAATGCATGCTAATTAAAAAATGTCACAGTTCACTGGAGAATAGATATTCGTTTTTTCGTACGCGCTTGTCCGCGTGTTCTTAAGTTGAATGCGTATATCACAGTGCCGTTAATTACTTGACAGGCCTGCTGTTTTTAAAGTGGGAGTTACAAGTGACATTACTCTAATTTATTAGGGGGCTCACCGGTAGACATAGGCAGAGAACTCTTATCAAGGGACAGCATGGCATTTTGCATGTATCGTTGTGGTGAGCGCATGTACAAATAAAGGCGTCTTTGTCACCCGTCTGATCCGTCCGTCCATGTCGGTCGAAATAATCAAAATTATGAATAGTCCGCGAGCAAACAATATTAAGTTCTGTGCCTGTCTTTGACCGAGCTCAAGTGACATAAAAACCCGAACACCCGTTAAAAATTATTTAACTTCAATAATATTTTACATAAACATCCGGAGGGTCATAGTAAGGAAATGATATAAATTTCAATCCACCTTTAAAGACAAACTAAGTTTATTCGGTTTGTTCGAGTTTGTGGAATGTGAAACTGATAAGGCTAAAAATTTAATCATACCTTTCTTTTGTGATGATAAACTTGTATACAAAATATTATTAAAATTAAATCATTTTTACTGGGTGTTCGGGTTTTTATGTCACTAAGTATATTTACCGACTAGTTCCCAGTGTAGAAAACAGGCAGGTTTGTTAGAAGTGGTGGTAGAAGTAGATGAAAGTGATAAGCTCTCCTGCAATAGTACAGACAATTGCACTGCTGCCCAGAATTAATGTAAATAGTCTAGTTAATGAGACAAGGATTTGGAGCAATTTTTTTCACTATAAAATATTATTTTGTAGTTTTATTAAAAATTGGTTTAATTTCTTTTATACAGGGTGATTCATTAAGGGTGGCGACCGGCCATATCTCGGAAACTACTAGGCATAGAAACTTGGAGAAAAAAAATTATGATTAAAGCGGTCATGAGAAAATTCTGGAAATTACTTTTAAGTTCCTCATTTCGCCGCAAGGGGGCACAATTAAATTTTTTTTTTAATTCTAAATTTCTCCGAAATTTCCCATATTAAGGTATAACTCTGATTACATCATCGAAAAGCTTAAACAATTATGCATCATTTTGGTTTAAGGCTCATTGGCGTACCGGCCTTGATAAGAGTGGGGGAAGCTATTGAATGTGCAAACATTAAAATCGCTGTAACTTATAAACGACTTATCCGATTTTACTAAATTTAAGCTTGTTTGGAAGGGAAATGTAAGTATCTTCAATCGCCGTATCCAATAGTACACGATAGTGTTTAATAAAATTGCTAGAGGACGCAATTTGTAATAATAACAGTTTTTTCGATTTTATCCCGGAAATTCAAATCATACGGTATAACTATGACATCATAATCGAAAAGTAGATGAAATTTGCAAGAAAAGATGTGAAGACCGCAGTTCGATATCTTTGTTCGTTTCAGAGTTATTGCCAAAACAATAATTTTTAATACAAATTGCGCCCTCTAGCAATTTTATTAGAAAATATCTTGTACCATTGGATATGACAATTAAAGTTACTTACCTTTCTCTTCCAAACAAGCTTAAATTTAGTAAAATCGGTTAAGTCGTTTAGAAGTTACAGCGATTTTAATGTTTACAGTTTCACTTGATAAGAGTGGGAGAAGCTATTGAAAGTGTAAATATTAAAATCGCTGTAACTTCTAAACGACTTATCCGATTTTACTAAATTTAAGCTTGTTTTGGAAGAACCTTCAATTGTCGTATCTAATGGTACAATATAGTTTTTAATAAAATTGCTAGAGGGCGCAATTTGTATTAAAAATTATTGTTTTGGCAATAACTCTGAAACGAACAAAGATATCGAACTGCGGTATTCACATCTTTTCTTGCAAATTTCATCTACTTTTCGATTATGATGTCATAGTTATACCGTATGATTTGAATTTCCGGGATAAAATCGAAAAAACCGTTATTATTACAAATTGCGCCCTTTAGCAATTTTATTAAACACTATCGTGTACTGTTGGATACGGCGATTGAAGATACTTACTTTTCCCTTCCAAACAAGCTTAAATTTAGTAAAATCGGATAAGTCGTTTAGAAGTTACAGCGATTTTAATGTTTACACATTTAATAGCTTCCCCCACTCTTATCAAGGTCGGTACGCCAATGAGTCTTAAACCAAAATGATGCAGAATTGTCTAAACTTTTCGATGATGTTATGAGAGTTATACCTTAATATGGGAAATTTCGGAGAAACTTAGAATTAAAAAAAAAAATTTTAATTGTGCCCCCTTGCGGCGAAATGAGGAACTTAAAAGTAATTTCCAGACTTTTCTCATGACCGCTTTAATCGTAATTTTTTTTTCTCCAAGTTTCTATGCCTAGTAGTTTCCGAGATATGGCCGGTCGCCACCCTTAATGAATCACCCTGTATATTACCTTTCGGATTGAATTAGTAGCAATTAATTAAATATTATTTAGGGTTCAATTATTTTCAATGTCAATGCGACAATTTGCATAGTTACCTATTTGTAATGTGCTTTTATGTTTTTTTTTATTTGTAACTTTTGTTGGGTTTCTGCAATAAATCTTGTAACTTGGTGAGTAAATCAAGGCATTTTTTAATTTTTTTATGCAAGGTGTTTATGGTCCCCCCGTCACCAAACAATGTGTTATTTTTGTGGATGATATTAATATGCCACTGAAGGAGACATATGGTGCTCAACCTCCAATTGAATTGCTGAGACAATGGTTTGATCATGAAATGTGGTATGACTTGAAAGAAGTCATTCCGATCAAACTTATTGATATCCAGGTAATAGTTGCAGTTGTTTTAAATTTAAGATCTGTTATGCATTTAACAAAAACAAAATGTATTTTTGGTGTTTTATGACGATTAGCCTCAAGATATTTATATTCAGTTCTTTGTAAATACACACTTTTTTTGCTATATTAAATGGATTTCTTATTATAAGGCATTAATTAGAAGTTGCGGTTGATGGCGGTTGCTGGGCGGTTGCTTGATGCTATACGTTTTGAGATATCGTTGGAATTTAAAAAAAACTACCTCGCAGTAAGCTTTGAATTTTTTCCGAATGTCGTTGATTATCAAATATTAACCTGTTCTCATAAATTCTAATAACATTTAAAATTTTGATTCATTCTTTACTCAGAAAATTTGTTTTTTTTAATTAGAAACTAACTTTATATTGCATTTTTAAGTTTTTAAAACAATTTTAGTTTCTTTAAAAAATTTACGTGACGTGTTCACTTTGCGCAACACGTAAGTTTTTATTTTCATTTACGCATTTTTTGACGTAAAAGTTTAGTATACAGGATGACACATGTTAAATATATGATATAATTCGGTATTTTTTCTTATGGAACACCCCGTATATTTTTTGTTTTTTTATTTCTAATAAACATTCCAAACATATCTGATATAGCATATTATGCTACGCCTAAAGTGTAAAATTATCGAGACATTTTCGATTGAATAGTTGTCTTTTTAAAATCAGCTTGGGTTTTATTATTTAACTTTCAAAATGTCTTTATTCCAAACTAACTTTTACAGTTCATTACATGGAAAGTGACAACATAATGTAGAAAATAATAACCATTAAAAAAAATAACAATAAAAATAATTGAAGTTAATCCAATTTGATCCATTAAGAAAATCAATTAAAAAAAAAATAGTATAAATAATTTAATTTAGTAAATATCTCTTTAATTGTTTTTTAAAAGTTGCCAATTTTTTAATTTTTCTGATATTTTTTGGAAGATTGTTATATTTTAATATTCCGTCTTATAAAAGCGATTTTTTTCCGAAATTACTTTTTACTGGCATAGTTTGATAATTTATACAATATCTGGTGTTATGATCATGTAATGTCTTATTCTCCTCAAGTGTTATGTTTGATTTTTTTCCTTTAAAATAATAGAGTGAATAAGAATACAAATTTTTAATTTATAAATGGTTTGAACGTGTAAATACCCTTTCGATCTATATAGATTAACAGTTGGTTCTAAATGTGGTAAATAAATATAAATATTAAATAGATATAAAGCGGTTCTTCAAATTTGTTGTCATTAGTTGTCAGTTTATAGCTGATAGCTCTCAAGTAACATTTAATCTTGTCTCATGCAGTATTTCGTATTAATTAACTAAATAAAATTGAAAATTAACAAAAGAAAATGGTTAAATTAACTGAAACTCAGAGAATAGAGGTCTTAATTATGATAGGATGTGGTGATCGTATTAAGACTCAAAGGGAAATTTGTGAACTATTTAATATAAAATATCAAGACATTTAGATATCTCAATCCAACGTTAGCAGAATTGAAAAGAGATTTAGAGAAACGGGACAGGTACAAGATCTTCCCAGGTCCGGTCGGCCTTCAATTTCAGAAGATAAAATATTAAACATCTATCTATCCATTGAAGAAAATCTACATAAACCCACTCAAGAGCTAGCATTGGATAACGAAATTGGAAAATCATATGTAAAAAGAATTTCAAAAATAAAGGAATATCATCCATATAAAATAAAATTAATCCACGAGCTTAACGAAGATGACCCAGATCGTCGCTTACAGTTTTGCGAAACTATAATGAATATTTGCAATAATGATACATTTTTTTTTCACATAGGATTATATTTTCTGACGAGTCGACTTTCTGTCTGAATGAGGTGATGAACAGATAAAACTGTCGCTACTGGTCTTCAACTAATCTACACTGGGCTGTTGAAGCTCATACCCAGTATAAACAGTCTGTTAATGTTTGGGCGGGTATTGTCGGCGACAGAGTCAATACCGTATTTTTTCGATGGTACGCTAACAGGTAAACGTTACTTGGTGTTTTTAAGAAATTAATTGATCCCCGCCTTATGCCGTTTTTTCCAAATGCGAACAACCCCAATATTCCTGGAGATTTTGTTTGGTTTCAACAAGATGACGAGCCTCTACACTTTAGTAGGGCAGTGCGCGAATATTTATATGACGTATTTCCGCGTCGTTGGATAGGGCGACGGGGGGCGAATAGAGTGGCCTGCTAGGTCGTCGGACCTAACTCCAATGGACTTTTCTATATGAGGCAATCTTAAATCTAAAGTGTATACGAATAAACCCAAAACAGTATCGAAGAATTAAAAAATAATATCAGATATGAAATTTAATTATAAACCCGTGAAATGATACATAACATTTTTGAGGGGTTGGAATTGCGGCTTGCTTGCTGCCAGAAAGTCAATGAAGCGCAGTTCGAACATACTTGAAAAATATACGGGGTTCCATAAGAAAAAATACCGAATTATGTCATATCTTTAACATCTGTCACCCTGTATACTAAACTTTCACGTCAAAAGATGCGTAAATGAAAATAAAAATTTACGTGCCTTTTTCCGCAAAATGCATCCCTAATTTTTTACCGAATTTATGCAGGACTTCTGGTCCTCACTGTATAACTAAAAAATGTTTAGGAACGTTGCACACAAAATAATATTTAATATAGACACTACTATAGACCTCATTGTCAATTATTACTGCTAGATATCACTGTTCAGAGGTCTCAATACCTGCAGATACATAGATAAACAATAAAAACGGAACATAATGATCAGTGGTCGTGAGTAAGTTTTTTTTCCCTTATTAACCCCCTCCCGCAGTTTGAAATCGCTATATGGCCAAAGTTGGTGAGAAAACTTCATAGTCTCCGTAGCGTCAATGGCAGTGATTTCGAGTGATAATTGAGAGGTTGTTGGTTCGATTTTCGTCGAAAGCATAAACCTTTTTCAATTTAAAAAACTTTGCTCCCCGCTAAACATTTTTCAGAAACCAAATTATTTATTTTTTTAGTTTATGTGTGCAATGTGTCCTCCCGGTGGTGGTGGAAATACTGTAACTCCAAGATTTCTTAGACATTTTAATCATCTTTGCATAGATGAATTTTCAGATAATATTTTAATCAACATTTTCAGTAGGATCATGCTTTGGCATTTAGATACAAGGTGGGTAATAACTTTTATTTTGTCTTGTGTTGTGGTAATTTAAACTAACTTTTTTTATTATCTTACTGCCTTTACGTGTAGCATAATAAGTTTTTTATTATAACGAAAACTGAAGCGTTTAGGACAATATTATTATTATTTATTATAAACCTACAGTTGTAAAAATTAATTCCCTATTTTTTTATCGCACATTGGTGACTGCAACAAACGATTTCTGGCAAATGCTGTAACCAACAATACCAAGTTATTATTAATAATAATAATAAGTTTATTTAAATTTTAATATTATAATAAATATGTTATGTTGTCTTCTGGAAACTTCTTCTTCAATCCCCTGAAGCTGAGCTGAGGCAAATTTTATTTTTTGTTTTAGTATGTAAATACACATTATAAATATGCATTAAAAATCAAGTTTTAAAGTAAAATGTTAATTTATAGTATAAACGCAGTTTTTTTTTAAGAAATATTATTACCTATAATAAAATTATTAATTTTTAATTTTTAAGTAAGAATATTACTTATATAAATTATTCAGAACAATATTAATTAATTAAAGAATTTATAAAAATATTTTCAAATTGTCTGTTTTTATTATCCATGTTTTTATTTCGACTTTAACTTTTTTTAATGAAATTAATTTTTTACTTTTTGTTGCTAAATAATCGTTCAAAAAAAAAACATAAATATTTGAAATTTTTTTGTCCTATGGACTTATTTATTTTAGGTTTTATGGTTATTTCATTTTAATGACGTGTATTATGTTATCGTTTTTTAATTGTATAAGGTTTTTATTTTTAAATATACATAATATTACGATGTTATAAATGTGAAGTTGTCTTATGTTTAACTTTTTTGTTTCTGAATATAATTATTTTGAAGGATAAAGATAATCTTTATTGAATATAATTTTTAGAAACCTTTTTTGTAATATTTCTAATTTTTTAACTTAAGTTCTATTTATTTCTTCCCTACCTAAAATTCCGTAATTTAAATGAGTTTTAACTAACGCATAATATATTATTTCCATATGTCTTACATTTAAAAATTTTTTAATGTTTTTAAAAATCGGTAGTAAACTTCTTAATTTTTTAATTAAGTATTCTAAGTAGAAATTCCAATTTAATTTACTCTCAAAAATAATTCTTAAATATCTTATTTTAATAATAGTCCCCAGTACAAGGACCCTTAATTTTAATGACACATACAAATGTCAAACTGCGTAAGTGCCTTCTTTGGGACGAGTCCGACAAACTTTCTTATGCGAAAACTTTCGGCGCTGCTGCGTTTTTGAATGCCCGATTCCCAGAAGTGTCGATATGACGTCATTACGACTCCCCGTACATACAAGCTTGATTTTTTTAAAATTGTTTAATAAAATTAATTTAAAAATTGTGATCAACTTGTCCTACAAAAATTATGCTGCGTGTGGAGTGTCCACCACCCCCAAAATGTCGATATGACGTCACTATGGCTCCACGTATATACAAGTTTTATTTTTAGACAATTGTTTAATAAAATTGAGTTAAAAATTGTGGTCAACTTGTCCGACAAACATCATGCTGCGTATGGAGTGTCCACCACGCCGAAAATGTCAATATGACGTCATTATGTCTCCCCATACATACATGTCGGACAAAAAAAACAGTGGTAGATAATAGTATTTTAAATGCAAATATCAATTTGTCCGACAAATATATTAAGTTATATAGTCAGTCCGACAAGAAAATGAAAAAAAAAATAATTACCAATGGCACACTCCTTTTTGTCAAATTCTGACTGATTAAACTTAAATGTTCAGATATATTATTAAAATTAACTAAATTTACATAAAGTTTGTATAAAACTACAATTATAAAATAATTTCAATCGGAAAATCTGAAAAATTAAAAATCTGTTTTCTGTTATTTTCTCCATTTTTTATATCAAAAATAATGATATAAACATTAAAATAAACACTCCGAAAAGATTCAAAAATGTAATTGATGCATGTGCTTCTTAGGTAAAGTCTAATTTTTCGGAAAACAGCGTTTCGACAGTTGATAACTACAAAATGACACCAACAAGCTCACACGTCAGGTCGCGTCATATTGTTTTTTTGTTTTTGATGTTTAAAAGTGTTTCCTGGTTCGTGTGGAAGTATACCGCGTAAATTTAAATAAAATATGAGAATATTTTCAGAAAAATCATTTTCCGTACATACATTTATTAATTATAAAAAATTAATTAGTTTATAACTTATAATAATATGTATATCGAAGATAAATTATTATAAAGAAATATTATATAATTTATCAATTTTTTAATTTTTAAATAGATTGCATGCAGTACTATATTTGTAGGACACATATTTTTTTACAATCAGTACTTTATTTTAAATCGAAAAATATTAAATGCAAAGTTGTATGTACGGAGAGAGATAATGACGTCATATTGACATTTTCGGCGTGGTGGACACTCCATAAGCAGCATGATTTTTGTCGGACAAGTTGACCACAATTTTTAACTTAATTTTATTAAACAATTGTCAAAAAATCAAACTTGTATATACGTGGAGTCATAGTGACGTTATATCGACATTTTGGGGGTGGTGGACACTTCACACGCAGCATGATTTTTGTAGGACAAGTTAATCACAATTTTTAAAATAATTTTATTAAACAATTTTTAAAAAATCAAGCTTGTATGTACGGGGAGTCATAATGACGTCATATCGACACTTCTGGGAATCGGGCATTCGAACACGCAGCAGCGCCGAAAGTTTTCGCATAAGAAAGTTTGCCAGACTCGTCCCAAAGAAGGCATTCACGCAGTTTGACATTTGTATGTGTCAATAAAATTAAGGGTCCTTGTACTGGGGACTATAACTTTAATAATTTGAATGTCTTCATTTATTTGAATACTATTCATATTTCGTGTTAGGTTATTTAGGTTTAAAGTAAAAGGAATATCATTTGTTTTATTAAAATTAATTGTTAACAAATTGTTATCAAACCAATTTTTTATAATTTTAAAATCTTTTTTAATTTTATTATTTAAGTTGTCCCAATTTGTATCGGTATAAAAAAATTGTAGTATCATCTGCAAAACTATGAATTTGTCCATAGCAATTTATACTAAATAAGTCGTTAATATAAATATAAAAAAATAATGGTCATAAAATTGTTCCTTGAGGAACACCATACTTAAATACTTTTGGATAGCTTTTTATATATTATAACTTTTATTTTGTCTTGTGTTGTGGTAATTTAAACAAACGTTTTTCATTATCTCATTGCCTTTACGTGTAATAAGTTTTTTATTATAACGGAAACTGAAGCTTTTGGGACAAGATTATTATTATTGATTATGAGCCTAGACTTGTAAAAATTAATTCCCTATTTTTTTATCGCACATTGGTGACTGCAACAAAGGATTTCTGGCAAATGCGGTAACGAACAATACGAAGTTATTATGAAATTAAAGCAATTATTTCACTTAACATCAGCTCTTTGCAGCAATACCAATATCTACCGCTTATACGTATATATTTTATTGCCTTTTTAATATTAATATATTTACTTATGTCATAATCATTGCTGTCACGTATCCTTAACAATTTCCGCTTGCAGGGGATTCTCAAAAGACTTTGATCCGTGTATAGAAGAAATTGTATTGGCGACCTTGGATATTTACAAAATGGCTCGAGCAAATCTGTTGCCAACTCCGACCAAGTCCCACTACTTATTTAATCTAAGAGATTTTTCAAGAGTTATTCAGGTAATAAACATGAATTCACTAAATCCTAAAATGAGTATTTTATAATTGTGAGTGTTTGCATTGACATGCCAAACAGTAAAGCCGTTATTTATGTTTTTTATAAATTTTTTGAATTATGTAAAAATTTGTGAAATGCCTTGAAAATAAGTACTTTTTATTGTAAACTTTAAGCATTTGTGTGAAGAGTAAAATTTGCATATAACCAGAAATTTAAATTTTTTTAGTGTAATAGGCACCGTTTTAAATTAATATTAATAAAAATATTATATAGACAGATTTTATATAAATTAAATATTTTTCTTATATTCTTCAGAAACTTTCTAGATTTCCATGAATACCTGAACCAAATATATCAAGTGAAAAAAAATCGATAAGAAGGGTACCTACATATTGTCTTTTGGATCATATTCGTTTATTAAATTAGTCGCAGACTATAATTTATATTTATATACAGTATTGCCTTTTCGGCGGATCTTAAATGTTGTGGTTGGCTGCTGAATAATTATTTCATTTTAGTTGAGGTAGTGGGCAGCGGGCGTCGGGAAAGTATTTAGGTTAATTTAATGACATTAAACTGTAGGAATTTCCTAACCATAGGCGTCCCAAACAAATAATTAAAATGCGTATACACACTTATAAGTTTGTTTTACATTAGGTGTTTGTACATACTACACTTTATAAACCCACTGTATTTATAATAATATTATATTAAAATAATAAATATAAGGTAACTTAAAAATTCTATACAAAAAACTTAAATCAGAAAAATAAACCTGACACGGCACGACACTGCTTAGAAAATGCTTTCCACAAATCCAAATTACGTATATTTTATCTTCGTCTCTTCCACGCCATCGGCGGTCACTGGCCTATCTCTGTCTGACAGAATCGATCGTTAGACGGGCTGCGTACCGCTTCAGCTTACACCAGCCGCTTTAACTGGCGCTTGCAAGCGCAACAAATTATATGCTGTTGCCAATTCTTCAACATTTTCGGATTTGTAAGCACAATGTAAGTATATACGAGAAACAAGGGTTTGTCAATTAGTTGTTTTTAAACACTGAAAACACTTTTTGTCTTGATTTCAGTTATATTGTTTCTTAAGGACTAAAGAATGCATTATTATAACAATGAATGGCTTGTTATTTTTTTCTGTCACACTCAAAACTCCTCGGTTTAAAGTATATTTGCAAACTAGCTTTCAAAGAAAGTTACTGACAATCAATTGAATACTGATATAAATGAAACATTTTTAGTAAAAAAACTTAAAGAATTGAAGAAAAAGATCTGACAACCCTAGTTGTGAGGTCGGTCTCTTTGAGACTGTTTACCGCCGTTTTTATGCCATGTGGAATGATTGGAATGTCATTACACTGACTTTGGATAAATTATAATTACTTTTAATTTATTGAGCGGCCGTGGCTGCAATGAGCCAGTCTCTCAGTGGTCTGTACGGTTTTTGTGAGTTGGAGTGTATGTGTGATTGCGTTATAAGTGGGTTCATGGTTACGTCTGTACATTTGTAATAGTTGATAATAAGTTTGTCTATATGTTTCGTGATTGTTGGTATCTGTAAGTCATTGTGCAACGTATGAACCATCGTAAATCGTGGAGCATTTGTTAAATTTCTTAAAACTTTATTTTGAAAAATTAGAATTTTTTTCATCGTTGACTTATTTACTGTGCACCAGTAGGCGATACCATTAGTAAGTACGGGTCTGACAATTGTCTTGTAAAGTAAAGTCTTTGTGCGTAAGTCTAGTCTACTTCTACAGTTGATAAGTGAGTAGATGGCGCTGAGTTGACCATTTGCTTTTCTCAAGCGTTGGTTAGCGTAATCAGTCCAAGCCAGCCGTTTGTCAAAGCTCAGACCCAGGTATTTTACCTTTTCGCACCAGTTTAATCTGGAGTTTTTGACTTGCAATCTGGTCAGTGGAAATTTACATGTGGACCTTGAAAAATAGATGGCTTGTATTTTAGCGTCATTAAGGCGAATTTTCCACTTATCTAACCACGCCTCGATAAGCTTTATATGACGTTGTAGCTTTGAGACGACCAACCTGGGCTGTTTTGCGGTGGCGGTCATGGCGGTATCATTAGCAAACAGATATAGTTGAGTTTGAACAAATTTAGGAATATCGCTAGTATAGATATTCGACAGAGTCGGCGCAAGGGGGGAACCCTGCGGAACTCCTGCTCTAACATGTCGCACTAACTTTGGAATGAGTCCGTTGTGCCAGACCTTATCAAATGCCTTGCTGACGTCGAAGAAGACCGCTCCTGTACTGTAACGTTTATTAAAACCATTTCGTATATTAGAAGCAAGTCTAGTGGTTTGCCTTACCGTGCAATGAGAGGATCGAAAGCCAAACTGCTCTGGTGGTAAATACAAAATCATTAATCCGATGAAGAATAAGTTTCTCTACAATCTTGCCAAGACATGACAATAGGCTGATGGGCATATAGCTGGTAACTAAAGATTGATCCTGCCCAGACTTTGGAATCAGAACCGCTTTAGCTTTTTTCCACACTTGGGGAAAATGTCCTACTACGATAATAGCTTGGGCTATATTTGCTATATCCGTAATCACGTTATCAGGCAAGTTCTTTAGTGCTTTATTTTTTATACCGTCGCCCGGAGCCTTTTTTGGTTTAATGGTTTTAATAACGTTTTTCACTTCATCTATATATTCCGGATATTTGGAATGGGGTGCTCTATAGACTTATAAATATGTATCGTCCTGGAGATCTGAGCGTCCCTTACTGGATCAGATGTCGGGTTTTCGTTGAACTGTTCATAGAGACTATCCGCGAACATTTCGACTTTTTCCCTAGGATCTGAAACAATGTTGTTGGTTGTAGTATTTCTTATAAATGACATTGGCTTTATACAGCCCCTTGTTAGCGATTTGGTCATTTTAAATATGCTATTGTCTTCGATATTAGGATCAGCTACTCTATTTTCCCATAAAGAGGACTCTTGAACTTTGAGGAGATTACGTATGAGTTGAACAGCTCTGTTCGCCTCTGCCTTTATACGCGGATCACCAGTGCGATACGCCCGGTTCATAAGTCTATTTTTGATTCTAATTTGCTCTTTGATATTATTTGATAGGACTCCGTACTTAGAGAATCTGGATATTTTTGTAAAGGAGGCTTTGGCTACAGCAGTATTGATGGCATCGGTAATATGAATCACCGCCGCCTCTATATCCGCATCTGTCTGAATTGGAGGCAATGGTTCCTTTGATTCTAACATGCGCCTAAACACGGGATTGGTAGACGTAGATGAAATAGACCCCTGTCCTTTGTCTTGGGAGTTGCCATTTGGGTTGTCCATTGTCTTTATGGCAATAATATTAAACGCTTACACACTGCAATTTGATTTTATTTTCTTCCATCTTTTAAGGTTTTTGAAAAATGTAGAGGGTACTTTAAGACCACTGGGCGGTTGATAACTTTATTTTTTTAAATAGAACACCCTGTATATTATTTTGTTTTTAAATTATATGAAAAAATTATACGTCTAAACTGTATGATTTACGAGATAATGACATTTTTGAACTTTGTACCTCAAAGAAAGACGGCTTGTCCGGCATGTCCCTATCCTAGTTTATCATATTTTGTTACCAAATGTCAACTGTAACCGAAAGTGAACCGAAAGTTAAAAAATGTAGTTCCTGGTGAACCCGAAGTTGATATTTTCGGGTAAAAAATAGGATAGGGACATGTAAGCCGTTTCTCTCTATGACCATTGGAACGCAACAGCTGGTCAAAGATTAAAAGACGAGAGAAAATGTTCTCTCGAGCGAAAGAACCTTTCTCTCGTTGAGACGAGAGACCCATTTTATTTCGTATGACTCGAGAGGGAGAGAGAATGCCTCCTCTTCTTCTAGTTCTTCTCTTCTTCTAGCGGCAATACTAGTGCTGGCCCAAGAGGATTTTCTCAATAATATTGTTACCGGTACCTAAATAATAGGGTAAAACATTTCCTTGTGAATGGGTGCAAATCCAAAAGTGGCTCAACGAATGACCACGGCATTGAAATGTTGATATTGATCTATAATAGAAACTCTATATAGAAATGACCTTTAATAAATTTTTAAAAATTCCAATATTGATTTTTAAAATTTCAATTATTTAGGGTGTTTTGCTTTCTGTGCCAGAAGCAATGGAGGACCTTTTAGCAATAAAAAGACTATGGGTACATGAAGTTCTCCGTGTTTATTATGACAGATTAGTAGACGACAATGATAGAACATGGATAGTCGAAGCATTGAGGGAAGTTTGTAGGGATAAATTAGATGAAGACATGAATAGCATGTTTAAACGATTAGCGCCTGCCAATAATATCAATGTAAGTTTATCATGTGTAAGAATTCGAAAGAAAGATGTTAATACACAAATTTGCGTTTTAGATTGGTGAAACAGAACTTAGAAAGTTGATATATTGTGATTTTGCAAATCTCAAAGCTGATCAAAGGCATTACATAGAGGTACTGGATCTGGAACAGCTTAAAAATATTGCGGAAGGATATTTAAATGAATTTAATAATATGTCTAAAAAGCCCATGAATTTAGTACTTTTCAGGTAATAGCATTGATTAATGAATTTCAATCTACAGGGTGATCGACCAATATTATCATCTAAACAGTAATTTCTATGAAATTAATTAAAATAGAAAAGTTGTGCCATTCTTAAATGCGAAGTAGTTTTTGACTCAATGGATGTGATTTGTTAAAAACGTCAAAAATTTAATTTCTTTGATAATTCAAGGAATACCACTATTAACTGGTGTTGTGGTTGACGTTTTGTTTATATTAGTTATTTATTATTTTCAGGTTTTCAATTTGTTATGCTTTTAAAGATATAAGTTTAAGAGTAAAAATATTTCCCTGGTGTAGTCCACACCAAAACGTTGGCGTTGGTTTGATCAATAAAAAAACTGTCGAAATAGCCTAAATCCGATCTTTAATTTGCCGTTAAAGCAGTGGGCGAAACTTTAACAAATATATTATTAAAATAATTTTTGAGTATGAAAATTTAAGTGAAAGTAGATATGTGACGGTGTTTTTTACAGTAAGCCTATTATATCAAGCCCACCTGTTACAATATACTGAAATATACTCGCTGCCCAAAAAAATATCCCATAAATTCCTATAAAAAAACATAAAAACTTATAAGAACTAAGTCGGTTCTTGAAACATTTTATGAGTGTAAAGAAGCTTTTTCCTAGGAGGGAACAGCCGAACAAACTCATATGCACCAATCAGGAAAACCTCTGTAATGCAAAAAAATGTCCTTTTATTTTTTGGATTAATTTTTATGTGACTTATTAGGAATACCATTAATTTATAAGTAACAACCAAAAGTTAACATTAAAATGTCGACTCTTTGGTGACGTCAATAGTACGGCGTGATTATTACGTCAAATTTACGTACTTAATTAGTCGGATGATGTCTAATAACAATTCAAATATCCCATAAAAATAACGTCATTTTTATGGCAACTTGCTACCTGGGCTAATGGGTATTTATACGGTCAAAAAATTTATAAATTAGAAATTTGTGTTCTAACTCACACTGTTATTGTAAAAGAAAAAGCATAAAGTTTGAACACACACAGAACTACGTCATTCCATAACCGAAAATTATTTTCTCATATATAATATCACAAGAGATAAAATTTTGTCGGCAAAATTTTCGAAAGGTATGAAAGTTTGTTGCTTGGCAATTTCGCGAATGACATTTTTGACAAAATCACGAGCCGTCAGGCGAGTGATTTTGTCGAAAATGTCATGAGCGAAATTGCTTAAAAGCAACAAACTTAAATAAATCCTTGTGAACAATTTTGCTTACACAATTTTTTCTCGAGTGGTATTCGACATGACTATTTAACTAGAAAAAAGACAAAATTTTGCCGCGGCAAAAATCACATGTGAATTTTGTCCAGGTAGGTGCAGGTAGTAATTTTGCCAGTAGAAGACCGGCCGTTGCTATGACATTTTGCCAGTGTAAAACACTCTAGTTAAATAGTCAATGAAAGACAATTTATTTTGTAAAATTTCCACTTTAATTGAAAAAACTTATTCTTTACACGACGCGTTTCTCTACATTGTAGCTTCTTCGGGTGGATGGTGCTAACTAATTTTATTTCAGTAAAATAACAAAATGGTCTTACTTAATTACTCAATACACATTACAAGCTTAATTATTTAATTATATGTTCTTAACACTGTTTAGGTATTGTAACCTTAAATATTATTGTCGGTATAATATATCTTAATCTTATGGGAAATCCAAAGAACCCTATTTAGATTACTGACACAGATTTAGCAAAGGGACACTATTTAGTTCTAATTATTGGTCTTTTAATAATGCACCGGAATTTTTCAATCGATTTATGTCTAAACTTTCCAACAGATTAAGTTTTTGACCCTTGTTTTCAATATGTAAATCAAAAATCAAAATTTTGATAACTTTAAAATTTTACATATATTGAAAACAAGGGTCAAAAACTGAATCTTTTGGAAAGTTTACAAATAAATCGATTGAAAAATTCCGGTACATTATTAAACAACCAATTAGAACTGAATTAAATAGTTCCCCTTTGCTTAATCTGTGTCAATAACCTAAATAGGGTTCTTTGGATTTCTCATAAGATTAAGATATATTATACCGACAATAATATTTTACAATTAAAGTGGAAATTTGACAAAAGAAATTGTCTTTCATTGAGTTATAATGAATTTCCATCAAGTAAAGGCCTCAACGATTAAAAGAAAATTATTTTATTTGCCAGCCGAGCTTTCGATTATAATACTATCTTTGTTCTGATAACTTGAATAGAAAAGAATAGCTTAGAAACAGAAAAATACTCGAGATATCATTCAGGTAGAAACGTGCTCGCCAACGCTTTCGAATGGTCGAAGCGACTTCTACTTGAAAAATCCCATTCCAAACCTTTTGTCGTATAGTTGAATTCACATAAACTTTTAACGCCGTGACATTTCAGTTCTGTCATACTTGTCAAATATTGCTGCAACTCATAAAATATAAATTTCTAATGGCGAAATTTAATTAGTATAATTGTACTGCACTCAAAGTATGTTTATCTTGTAAAAAGAGATAGAAATAAAAAGAGTTGGCCGAACAATTCCAGAAAAGAAAAAGAAAAAACACTGACCAATGTCAGCTGTATAAGAAATTTAGTAAGTTGGTGAAATCTAAAGTAACTACATAATGACAAGTCTTGACATTTGGCATTAAAACTTTATGTGAATTTAACTATAGCTGGTACAGCTTTATTTTCTATTTCTTAGATTTGCCATAGAGCATCTGTCAAAACTCTGTCGAATTCTGAAACAGCCAAGAAGTCATGGTCTCTGCGTGGGCGTGGGCGGTTCAGGACGTCAGTCATTGACACGGTTGGCTTCACACATTTCGGAATATGAATTGTTCCAAGTGGAAATTACCCGATTGTATGGAGTTAACGAATGGCGAGAAGACGTTAAGGTCATTTTGCGAAAAGCCAGTGCTTCGGATCAGCATGGCGTTTTTCTGTTTACTGATACTCAGATAAAGGAGGAGGCGTTTTTAGAGGATGTCAGTAATCTAATGAACTCGGGAGAGGTATGTAAAGTCGCCACAGTGGTTCTTTTCCCGTCCGTCATCACTTTCACGTCATCAAAATCGTGTGAATCAAATCAAAATTAGGAGACGAAAAAAGTCAAAACTAAGTCTAAGTTCATAAAATGGACGTGCCTGCCTACCGTTTGCGTACCTACATAATATCCCGAAAAATTATTATTTATTTTTAGTTTTGCCCGGCATTCCCTATTATCTAAAAGAAATTGACAAATAAATGTTAATACATTTAATACTATTTTTAAAGCTTAAAATCTAGAAAAGTTTGGTGTTTTATTGACTATTAAAATCGCAAAAGTCAAATTTTTGACATCTTTTCATTTAAGGGAATTTAGCCACTGCCGTAAACTTTTCAAAGAACTTTCACGGTTAGAATATTTAAAACAAATAAATTGGGTATTATAAAAATCCATAAATACTTACCGCCAAACAGATGGTGGGTATAATTAGCTCTATAAATAACTATTTTTAGAAAAAGGAACAGTTTTAAGGCACACAAATTTACAAAATACGAATTAGATTGGCAGATCAAAATAAGGTTGACAATGACGTTCTAAAATACAACGGTAGTCAACTAAACAAATAAAAAAAGTAATTAATTGACGTTTATAGTTTTATTCTTGTCTAGCACGTTATATTATTGCGGAATCTTGGAGACCGTATTTTATGCTTTTATTCAAACTTGTTACTGTAATAAATAAGGATGCAGAGTTATTAACGATGTTGAGTCCTGATCGTTGATTGATGACGCACGGGAAAAGATCCACTGTGGCGACTTTAGTAGTTAAGCTGGCTATGCCACTGGGTAGCATTGTTATTTAGAATTTTGAGGTTATTATAAAAAATGTAATTAAGCAACCGATATTATAGTCAAATCTGGTCTTATCATGCGGGTCCAAAGGTCACGGATCATATGAATCAATTCGAAAATTCCAGAGCTTATCAAAATATTGTGAGATTATATAGGAAAAAATAAACATAGTTTTATTATTTTAACTGTCGTGAACATACTCACATATAATATTATTATTTTTGCAAAAATTATGTACCTAATAGTACAGGGGTGGCGAACCTTTATATATTAACGTGCCATTTTTTCTAAAGAAATGATTAATAAGGCCATAGACGTGCCGTCAAATGCGTAATATAATAATTCATAGTAGGGTAGAGTGGGGCAGGTTCGGACACTTTTTTTTAAGGCGATTTTTTACGTTTATTTTAGCCACAGGAATTTGTCTAAGGATTCTAATATATTTTTTTTATATGTTTTTAAACTAATAACATAGCAGTTTAATAAAAAACGTTCACAGTTTTTTGTAAAAAAGGTCAAATAAAAAAGTTGCATTTGTCCGAAGGTGCCCCATGGTGGGGCAGTTTTGAGACACGCATGGGGTAGGTTCGGACATATACTTTATAAATAGTTTTTCTTTTCAAAAGTATATTTTTAATATTTTAACCTTAAACTTAACACAAAACGTATGATTAAATGAACTGTGTTATCCTAACCTAGTAAAATTAACATAATATTTGAAAAGTTTTTGTTAATAAAGCCATCAAAAATGGCAACTTATTTTAAATTTTAAAGAATTAAAATTTACATTAAATTTTAGGAAACTAGCCAGGCGAGCATTCCCAGCAGTAGAAGTTGGTCTGGGCAGTTTTACCTCTATGTCACATCTTGCGTTGGTTGAAATATCATCCACAGTGGGAAAGTGGAAACGGTTGTGCGAATGTTTTAAATATTTTACTAGCTACAACACGTATCGACATATTATTTTGAACTACATTTGAAACAGCTGTTTGTATTGTTTCTTCGGAAACTTCGGGTCGATTACGTTTCTTAACGTAGTTTCTAACCATCCTAAATAAATTTTATATATTAGATTCCAAACGAAACAAATCAATTTTTAATACATTAGAAATATTATGTAAATAAATAATAAGTGGGGCACCTCCGGACAGTCCGAATGTACCCCACACTATACTGTCCGGATGTACTCCACATACACGAAATATAAACAACCTAATAAATCTAAAAATAATGCCGTTGCCGATGCTTAAAATATAGGTTATGTGCTGTAAAAATATTATAATTTTTACGTATGCCACTTTAAAATCAAAAAATTGCAACACCAAATAGTGCAAAAGCTTACGAATAGATAAACGTATTATTTACTTGAGGCCACTGTTTATTATTTTTGATAATAACTTTTAAATTACGTTAACTACTGGCTTACAATTTCGCGACACGGCGTGAAATAAGCACTGCTACCAACTGTTTAAATACCGAATCACGTTTCGGTTTGGAAGGCGGTAAATTCAAATCGTCCGGAGGTGCCCCATGTCCGAACCTGCCCCACTCTACCCTAAACGTAGTGATCGGTGATTGGCCCAAAATTTAATGTCGCGTGCCATCAATGGCACGCGAGCCATTGGTTCGCCATCCCTGTAAATAGTATATCCACTAAATCTATTTATTAAAAACGAAAATAATTAACAGTGTAATTTATTTTAGCAATAAAATTACCTAACCCAAAAATACATTGGAATTTAATCCGATTAACTATTTCCAGAAATAAAAAGAAAAAATGGTAATTTGTAATAAAAAGTAAAAAACAATAGCAAAAGCACTGGTAATCAATTTAAGAATTGTACAGAAAATTGTTCATGAAAAAAAGCATAATTCAGAACTTTTTGATGTGGAAGAAAAAAATTAAACTTGCACATGGAATATATCCTGTTACAGAACCGGCATGTAACCGCTTTCACGTGCCACCATGGGCGTCCATAGGGGGGTGCAAAACGAGCACTTGCCCCCCCTAGGCGCCCGCATTGCTATTTTATTTCATAATTCAGTATAAATATTGAATAGTACAGTGGTTAGTTAGTAGATAAAAAATATTGTTAAAGTTTTTGCCCCCCCCCCTTGAAAAACGCTCTATGGACGCCCTTGCGTGCCACATCCCTTTTTTCTTTTCACGCTTCTCACAGAATCATCTTGCCAAGATTTTGAACCACTTCCCTTTGAAAATATCCATGATTCGTCTAAAAATACTACTTTTCTAAATTTTGATTTGTAATTTTCCGCATATTTTTTTAAAAACTGAACACGCCGACTCACTATCTGTGGCTGCTCACATAAAATTCTCCGGTTACAGTATTTTTTTTATAGCGAAAACCCAACTTTTTTACTAATTTTGATAACGATTCAAGTCCGATTTCCGAAACACCTCGAATTAATAAATTTTCTTTTAAAACTGGAAGAGTTGCATTGGTTTTTGATCTATATAAATCATAAATCACGTTCCGAACTCCCATTTTAATATTTCAAATCTTGTATTTTGCTTTCTTTGTTTAATTTTTTAGTATTCTTCGGTATTATATTATGCTTTCTTTCATGCACAATTTTCTGCACAGTCCTTAAACTAATTCCCAGTGCTTTTGCTTTGGTTTCCTGCATATTGGTTGGCGAATTTTCACTTTTTCTTTCATTCTCGAAATAGTTTAACAAGCACAATTTTTTTTTGCTTGGGGATGCAACAAACCAGAAAATTGCTTTTTATCGTTCATATTGTCACATTAAATTAATTAAAGTCACAAAACTGGTATCTTTAAATAAAGACGAAGGTGGCAGGTGCAAACTTTTGTAAATCGCTGAAAATTAAATACATATTTCATGTCAAAATTGCATAAGTCTGTCAGATTTGTCTTACGGATTTTATTTGGATAGTATGATTAAACGCAATAAAAGAAAAGAAAAATTGAAAATATGTCTTTGTTAAATCGTAACACCCGCACGATAAGACCGGATCTGACTTTACCGCTTATGAGACATGTGATATATTTATTATATTTTATCCGTTATTTTAGGTCCCCAATTTATTTACCGTCGAAGAAAAGTTGGAAATCTGTGAGAAAATGCGACAACTAGACAGACAAAGGGACAAATCAATGCAAACTGATGGAAGTCCAGCGGCATTATTTAATTTCTTTGTCCAGATAGTTAGAGAGCAGTTGCACATTGTCCTAGCGATGAGCCCTATTGGTGATAGTTTTAGGAATAGAATAAGGAAATTCCCGGCAATGATCAATTGTTGCACAATCGATTGGTTCCAGGTATTTTTATTTAATTTTAATTTTGCCAGTTGACAAATTTCGGAAGATGAATGAATATTTTGAGAAACTACATTTTTTATTAAAAGAATATTTTTGAAATAAATTCTAATAAAATGGATATTGTTGCTCCACAAAATATTTTAAGATAATAAAATTTATAGGTTCCAAAAACATTTTTTGTTTCAAATAGATAAATATCCTAAATTTACAAATAGGTACAAATTATTAAAATAAAAGTTCGGTTCAATAACCGCTGACCGTTACGTCACGGCTAGTGCCTATCTTTCTAACATTCGCGCACTAGGTGAGATAGTAAAATTCAGTTAATAATGAATTTCGTATAATTTTACAAGTCAAAAAAGTTTTATGGTAACTTATTCAACAACATCAACAACATTTCAAAAATGTCACGGTCGGTAGGTATTGTAAAAAAGAACAAGCTTAATTTTAAAATTAAATGATTATTTTCAAAATGAAAGTGATTCCGGAAAGACTCTTTTATCCTTCAATGCAGTTTACGAGGTAAGTAAATGTAATAAAGCGGGAATTATAAAACCAAATAATATGGCAATGTTTTTATAAATACCTATTTGTTTTAAAAAGTTTCTGATGCTTTGGGAGTTTCGTATTCAACGATTCAACGAATTAAACCAAAGGGGATAGAGAATGATGTAGATTTTAAAAATCTTACTAATGATAATAAACTTATAATCAGGATTCAATGAATAGTGAAAACTTTGAGAAATGGTTTAAAGAAAAATTGTTACCAAACTTGGAAGAACCATCGCTTATTATCATTCTGGATTAATTAATAATAATATATAATTATCGGTTTATTTAAAATTTAATAATATAATAAATATGTTTATGTTGTCTTCTATTAACTTATTCTTCAATCCCCTGAAGCTGAGCTTGTTAGGGGCAAATCTTATTTTTTGTTTTAGTATGTAAAATCATAAATCATAAATATGCATTAAAAATCAAGTTTTCAAGTAAAAATGTTAATTTATATTATAAACGCAGTTTTTGTTAAAGAAATATATTATCTATAATAAAATTATTAGTTTATAATTTTTAAGTAAAAAATTATTAGATACTTATATAAATAGCTATTCAGAATAATATTAATTAATAAAGCATTTCTAAAAATATTTTCAAATTGTCTGTTTTTAATATCCATGTTTTTATTTCGACTTAAAATTTTTTTAATGAAATTAATTTTTTAATTTTTTTTGGTAAATAATCGTTTAAGTAAAAACATAAATATTTGAAATTTTTTGTCCTATGGACTTATTTATTTTAGGTTTTATGGTTACTTAAATTTTATGACGTGTATTATGATTATGGGTTTTAAATTGTATAAGGTTTTTATTTTTAAATATATATATTACGATGTTATAAATGTAAAGTTGTCTTATATTCAACTTTTTTGTTTCTGAATATAATTGAAGACACAAGTAAATGAAGGGCCTATGACGCAAAATCATTTTTCCAAGATATTTCAGTTTAAAGTTTATTGTTTGGCAGTTTTTTGGGGAGCGACATAGAAAAACCAAAATTCATTTATAAACTTTTATTTAACTGAATATTAAAACGGTAAAAACATTAATTAGTACTAGTAATTATTTTTTATAAAAATGAGAAAAAAAAGTACATAGGTCTTTTATTCACTATAACAAAATAAATTATTTGTAATGAAAAAAGTATAGATCATTTTGCTGTGTTAAAAGATCAAACAATGACAGTTTGATTTTAAATATCTATACTTAAAACAAGTACAGTTAGAAAAACTCTTACTTCTTGAGGTAGTCCCGTAAACTCTACAGTCATTTTGAATGACAAAGTCAGAAACACTTGGCGGACATTCTTCTAAAGAATCGTTTCGTCCATCTCAAAAGGAAGAGGGGCTTATGTACATGCGTTTTTAGTACATAGGTCCTTTATTCGTATAAATAAAGTATTGTTCCCTTGTACTTGGGTCCTTTATCCACTGACAACTTCTTTATTTATTAGTATATCGTAACGGAAGGCGTTTTGAACGAATTTTAGGTACACGCCCTTCATTTATGGAAAAATGTCATTTTTGAAAAAAGTGTTACATAGGCCCTTCATCCACCTGTGTCTTCAATTATTTTGAAGGATAAAGATAATCCTTATTGAATATAATTTTTAGAAACCTTTTTTTTACTATTTCTAATTTTTTAACTAACGTTCTATTTATTCCTCCCCAACCAAAAATTCCGTAATCTAAATAAGTTTTAACTAACGCCTAACATAATATTTTCATATTATGTCTTACATTAAAAAAATTCTAAATACAAGTTGGTCAAAAAGATTACTTATTGCATGGTTAGAACAAAGACAAATTCCGGTTTCACCATTTTCAATGAAGGATCAGATCTGGATAATAGTGAAGCAGCCTATCCCATCCAAACGTCACAAGTAATCTGGAAAGCGTTATTTATTTTATTTTAATGAGTTGGACAAACTAGTATTGCAACATGGACATCGAGTTTTAAGACCCTTTAAATCATTGCCACTTTAATAACTGACGTCGTATTGGGTCTATGGAACGAAGACATAGAAAATGTAACAGTGAAAAAATGGGAAAAATTATGTAACACACACTAATAAAATTATAAATGATATGTGGGAACGGGAAAGATTTATCGAGACTTCAGATACTCTTTTCCTTATTATTAACTTAGATGAATCTGATGATGATGATCCTTGCGGAGATAATTTACTGTAATTATTAAAAAACTGTATTTTATTGTGTTGTCATTTTTTATTATATTTTCTTCTTTATGATTTTCTAAATAAGATTTAAATATTTGAAACAAAATTTATACACTGGACACTAGACAAAAAAATATATAATTCAATTTTAAATTTTATAAATGACTGTTATATATTTTTCAGTAAATTTAAATTAATTAAAAATTTCATACTGATTTTCAAAAACAAAATGTTTCATCCCATGATGCCTTTTACCCTAAATAGAGTACTTCTTTCTGACTTTATTAACACGATAAAAATATTAATTAAAAATTTGAAATACGCACTTATATTTTACTTGTTCATATGTTTTAGTAGATCAAGACTAATAAAAATCATAATTTTTACTACCGGTAAGTCAAACTGACTGAATTAATTTACGACGTATCGCAAATATTATGGATGACGTAACGGTCAGTGGTCATTGAACAGACTTTAGTTGGATTTCAAAATGATATTTTATTAATTTAAAAACGTATATTATGCCAATCCGCACCCATGCATTTTTAAATCATGGTTGCAACAGCTGATTTTATGATTTTTTAAAGCATATGCATCAAAGTCCTAATATGTCCAAATTAATGATTCTTTTAATTTGAAATTTGGTTGTTGAAAATTTATACTTGTAATATTGGTGCAATTTGACAGAATACATTCATTTCATTTAAAAACATCTTTATTGTGCATAATAATTTTACATGTCATGTTAGTTTACATGATTTGATGCACTTGATTATATAATCAAGGACACGCACCAGGCGACGCTGGGTGGCTGATGTTAGCCTTTGGTAAGCTAATCACGGCTCGGAATTTAGTTGTTCAGACAGTTCCAGTGATATTTTACTGCTATTTGGGATATGTTTTGTTTTTGCTTGAGATTCATCAGATTTTAAATATTTTAAATGTTTTGGTTTGGCTTAGGGTTTCACTGGAAAAGCGGCAGAAAAAACCAGTTTGAAATTGATAGAATACAAAATCGGTTGATTTTGCTCCAGATAAGTCGTCCCCAAACCCAAAAAGCAGCAGAAAAACGCGATTAAAATCACATAATAAGGTTAAAGTTGTTTAAAGTGAAAACTGACAGATGTCTTGGTTATTTTTTTGTCAAGTGGGCGAAGTTAAATTTATAAATCAATTCCAGTGAAATTCCACCAACAGAAGGTTCTAGGGAATTTTGCCAAAATCGCATGGGGTGTGTAAATGATTAAAACTTTTTCTATTTCAAGTAGTGTTGCCGCAAGACGAGACGAGAGAAAGCCTTCTCTTGTCTCGTCCTATCAGACGAGATAAAATGGGTATCTCGTCTCGTCGAGAGAGGGCGAGACGAGACGAGAGACGACCTTCTCTCGTCTCGTCTCGCTTCTCTCGTGATTTAAACCAAATATAGTAAAAACCAAGCAAAATTTTAACGCGTTTAGGTTAGGTTCTATCATTTTTGACATAAATTATGTGCAATATAGGTCAAATATGACAGAACCTAACCTAAATGCGTTAAAACTTTGCTTGGTATTTACTACAGGGTGGCCTATTAGTGCGACAAAGGTCAATATCTCCTGTACCACTAACGCCTGTTTGCACCACTACTACTTAAAACTGTACCTTAGATAAGGGAAACCTTGGGATAAGAGTAACCCTTATTTCCAAAAGCTTTGCACAAGTGTCACTTATCAAATTCTTAGCAAAGATTTAAAATAACTTGTGAACATTGTATTTTACCTGGATTATTTCACCGGCTATAACCTAAGAAAGCGTAGGTATATGTTTATGTCAAAGTCAAAGGATTTATGTTTGGTCTTTATATTTCGTTGGTTGTACGGTTGTGCTAACGAAAGTATATTTTTTATTTGATTTGTGGAGAACATAAGAGAGCATTAGTTACGTTAAGGACGATAGTCTGAGACCCAACTTTTCTATTACGGAAAAAACTCTGCTATTAAATGTTATTAGCAACTTTAAAAACATTATTGAAAATAAGCAAATAAATGCAATAACATGGCGTGAAAAGGACCTGGCATGGACAAAAGTTACGGCTTCTTTTAATTCCCAAAACCAGGAAGGACACCATAGGACCAAAAAAGCTCTAAAGAAGTATTATGAAAATATTAAAAAGCCCATTAGAAAAGAAGTAGCCGAAGAAAAAGAAAATAAATAAAACCGGAGGAGATACTTGTATAAAAAAAGACGATCCCATAAAGGAATTCGCCTTAAATCTTATGAATAAAAAAACGGTGATGGAGACAGTACAACTGCAGGTGTTGAGGAGCTGGTGGAACCATCTTTGTCTAATATAGTATTAGGAGAATATGTATTGACTGAGGAACATAGCTATACAGAACGCTATGATGAGGGCGACAAGATCGGAGAAGATTCATGTAAAAACCTGAAGAGAAGACCAACACAGCAGGTGAAGCCAGATTTAAATAAAGAGTATTCTGAAACTGCAAAAGTGAAAAGGCAATGCTTTGAAGAAGAACTCTTAAATATTCAAGCACGCAGAGAACACGAGCGAGCCTTGCTTGAATTAAAAAAGGAAAACTTGTTATTAGATATTGAATTAAAGAAACAACAATTATTAAAGAAATTTCATAATCAGTAATTACTTGTTTTATTGTCACATAAGGCAATTTTTATACAGAAATAGCATAATTGATGATAATACTTTAAACCTTGCTCTAAAAAATGTTAACAGTATTGAAACGCAAAACAAGAAGTTATATTTACATAGAAGTATTTTAGCATTTACGCAGTACGTACAATTTTATTCCTTAATGTATCTAAAATAAGTATCAATTAAAGTTCTTCTGACTTGGTTTGCCAATGGCAAAACCCCGTCATTCAAAGGAGGAATGTTTGGTGCTTTATCTTCCTCCATTATCTGTACAAAATGCTCTATGTCTTCTGAATCTGGTGGTTTTCTCTCATTATTAGTTCTACATATATTATAAAGTACGGCGGTGGCTTTAATTAATGTTAAAATTGTATCTATTTTTAATCGGCAACCATATGCTAGGACAGGAAACCTACGTTTAAATAAAATAAGTTGATTTGTGTATTTGTAATTTTGTGAAATGTCAAATTGAATGATTTTGTTTGAGGTTAATCTGTTAAGTATCACTTAAGCTCCAGAATATCCTAAGCTTAAAAATATTTTAACTTAAATGTCACCTAGCGATTAAGTACAACTTGTGCAAACCAATTCTTACACTTAAGTGATTCTTAAAGTTAAGGTCAACCTTAGTGGAAGTGGTGCAAACGGGCGTAAGATATCGGAAAACTTTTGACGAAGCTTATTAAGGGTTAAGAGGTGCCTCTTATAAAATTATTTTTGTCTGTACAGGGTGCTCCAAAACACCAGCACGGTAGGAAATTTCCATTTCCAAGATATTGATTTTTAAAAAATGTCATTTTTGAGTTTCGACAGATCTAACAGTACGTCTTAGAGCAAAACAGCTCACCTAATGTCCCTATCTTCCATTTTTATTATCTTCCCAAAAAAATCACCTTCCGGTTAAACCGGAAAAACTATGTTTCCTGCTTTCGAGTTACATCCGGTTTAGCCGGAAGTTTGATTGATTTGGGAAGATAGTGAAAATGGAAGATATAGACATATGCGCCATTTTGCTCTAAGATGTACTGTTAGAAAGCTATAGGCTGTCGAAACTCAAAAATATAATTTTTCAAAATTCAATATCTTGGAAACTATTAACTATAGACTAATAATGCATTTAATAAAATTAATTATAAATGTATGTAGAATCAGCAAATTTTAAAAAAAAATTTTTGGGACACCCTGTCTATTATGAGATTTTTAAAATCTTCTTACATTCATCTTATCAAAAATATATGTCCATATTTGGACCGACGGTTTTCGAGTTATTTGACTGCAAATAATCTTATCCAGCGATAAAACGTCATAATAATATGTTATTCTGAAGTCCAGCCTATACCAAAGAAAGGCAAGAAAACCCTGCCAAACAACTATCGACCAGTCGCATTGCTTTCAGTTATATCAAAGGTGATGGAGAAAGCTATTAACCAACAACTTATAAAATACCTGGAAGGCCTTAAAATTATCAGCGACCATCAGTATGGTTTTCGTAAGTCCAGATCAACAGGAGACCTGCTAGCCTATGTCACTCATCTTTGGAGCAACGCAATCGAACATCATGGGGAGTCCCGGGCTATTGCACTGGACATCTCTAAAGCCTTTGACCGTGTCTGGCACGAGGGGCTCCTAAGCAAACTGCGTTCTTATGGTATGCCCGGTCGATTTTGTTCATGGTTGTCTAGCTTCCTTAAGGACCGCTCTCTGCAAGTGGCGATTGACGGGTTTCTCTCAGACACCTTCACCATCAATGCTGGTGTTCCTCAAGGGTCCATATTATCTCCCACTCTCTTCTTACTGTACATTAACGACCTTCTAGCGAAAACAGAAAATCCATTATATTGCTTTGCTGACGACAGCACACTTATCTCATCTTTTACTTTGAAACCTCAAACATCGGCTACTGACGCACATCTTCGCAGACAACATGAGGTATCACGCCTCAATAAAGACCTGGAAGAAATTTTGTCTTGGGGTGACAGTAACCAAGTCGAATTTAACGCTCAAAAAACCCAGGCTGCAGTTTTCTCTAAGAAAGTCAACATTGCAGAACCCGATATCGTTATGGCAGGACACGCAATTCCACTGACTTCGTCTATTAATTTGCTGGGTGTCAACCTGGGAGGAAATATGTCTTGGCATAATCACGTAGTGGCAATCGCCAGGGCAGCTTCTCAGAAGCTCGGTATACTTTTCCGTACCAAAAAGTTGTATACACCTCAACAACTTTTGACACTCTATAAAGCCCAGATTCGACCATCACTGGAATACTGCTCTCATATCTGGAGTTCTGCACCGAAGCATACCCTTCGGTTGTTGGATTCCATCCAAAGGAGAGCCGTTCGTCTAATCGGCGACCACGAGCTGACTAAGAACCTCGACAGCTTAGAACATCGAAGACAGGTTGGTGATTTGACTCTCTTCTACAGATATTTTCATGGCAAGTGTTCGACAGATATTGCCCGCTCGATTCCACCTAGAGTAATGCATAGCAGAAACACACGACGAACCACTGCCGCCCATCCCTATGTGGTTCAACTTAGTTCACCCCGAACATCATTGTTTCAGAACTCTTTTATTTGGAGGACGTCATCTTTGTGGAACGGCCTTTCTGAGACCGTGTTTCCAACCGAATATAACCTCCAACGATTCAAGAAAAACGTGAATCGCTTTCTTCGCACACGCACCGCTCCCAGAGCGCCTTAAAGGATTTTTCCTATAGTGCTTGTGCTCGATCATAAAAAAAAAAAAAAAATTCTGAATGGCCAGGCACGGTTAACTAGATGAAACTATTTGCAGTTAAATAACTCGAAAACCGCTGGTTTAAATATAGACATTATGTATATTTTTGCAAAGAGGAATTTAAGAAGATTTCAAAAAGCTTAAAAAAGTAATGTTTTTTGCTCGAGAGAGATCGAGAGAGACGAGAATTTCTCGACGAGAGAGGGTACTTCTCTCGACTCGTCTTGGAGCTTTATTCGAGAGAAAATATCTCATTCGTCTCGTCGAGAGAGGGCCAGACGAGACGAGAGACGAGAATCTCTCGTCTCGGCGGCAACACTAATTTCAAGGGTAAAAAACGCTGCAACTTTCACACGCGCTGAAATGCATAAATGTGAATACCAAATTGCAGGCAATTTTGATGCAGTAAGTACAGGGTTAAAAATGCAGGATGAAACTGCGTAATAACGAATCGGCCTTAAGAAATGAGTTGAATTGTACTTTTAATGGTGTTTGTAGAAAAAATAGTTTATGATATATTATATGTGCTAAAAATTATTTTATTTTATTCAAATCTTCCCTTCTGACAAAATAAAATGTCACTTTTAGCACTTAAAAAAATTGTAAAAATATTTTTTTTTAAAACTAATTTATTTATTTCCACACAAATAACGAATTCTCGGAAAATAAACTTTAAAAAATTTAGTTTTATGATATTTGCAATGGAATATAAGCCCGAGAAATCGCCTTTCAGCCTGAAATCTTAAATTACTGTAATGCTGGTATTTATTGCACTAGTGACACAAATACCTTATTTTAGACTTGGCCGGAGGATGCACTATTAGCAGTAGCCAAAAAGTTTTTGGGAGAAATCGAGTTGACAGAGCAGGAACGACAAGTTTGCATAGATATGTGCCAGACGTTCCACGTTAGCACTCAGACTTTATCTGAGGAATATTTTATTAGACTAAAGCGTTATAATTACGTCACTCCAACTTCCTACTTGGAGATGATAAATACTTTCAAAACGTTTCTGACCAAGCAGAGACAGTAAGTACAATTATGACTTATTTTATTCATATTCACGTACACTACTAGCAAATCTTAAAAATAGCATTTTAGACTCGGCTCACTATTGTCATATTTGTCATGTATATGGGAAAATATTTGCCTGAATTACACCCTGTAAAACAGTATAAGTCAGCATAAGAATGAAGTTCCTAACTTAATTCATATACGGTGCGAGCAAAAATTATTTGCATCAAAGAAGGCCTTGCATCTAAGGACATAATGCTTAGCCGTAGAGCTTAATACCTGTTGGGTGTCAGTAACTACCTGAATTAACAATCAATCAGTTATTCCGTCATCTTTGACAGTCGTTACAAGTAATTTTATGCATCGCTAATTTTTCCAATTTCTTGAACAATTCACACAATGGGCTTTACGAAACAGCACAAAACATTCATGGTTGAAGCGTATTTTCGAAACGGGGTTAGAGTAAATGGTGAGTGGCAATACAATCCGGGTTTGTGCATGGACGATTTTCATAACGTTGCTTTTATTGCTGGGGATCTTTATCATTGCCTGAAAAGAACCGTGGCTGTCTTTAGGGAAACAGGTTCTATACAACACAAAAAAGGAGCAGGAAGACCATCTGTAAGAACAAAAGAACTTGTTGCGAACGTTCGTGAAATAATGCAAAATATGCCAACAAATTATATAAGACGCCTGTCCCAAGAAGTGGGAAGATCTTATGGAACATGCAGGACTATTCTTAAGAAGCAGCTAAATTTCTTTCCTTATAAAGTGCAAGTATTCCAAGAAATACAAGCAGCAGATTTTGAAAGACGCAGGAATTACTCTCAATGGTTTACCCAAAATTTATTGGAAAGAAATGATTTATTAGATCTGACATTTTTTTCGGATGAAGCCTGGTTCTATCTCTCCGGGTATGTGAATTCTCAGAATACACGCATGTGGAGTAGTGAAAATCCCAATTTTTTTGTAGAGTCCACATTGCACCCTCAAAAAATTGGTGTCTGGTTAGCTGTTTCCCGAAGAAGAATTGTTGGTCCTATTTTTTTCCATGACACAGTTACAGCACAGTGGTATAGAAACAATATTTTGAATCCATTTGTGGAGCAATTACTTGACGAACTACGTTTTGGATATTTTCAACAGGACGGTGCAACCATACAGCCGCCGAAATTAACTACTTACGCAATTTTTTCGAGGACAGATTGATCAGTTTTCGATCAGACATTGAATTCCCACCTAGATCACCTTGTTTAACGGTTATGGATTACTTCGTTTTTTCTCATTTAAAGAACACTATTTTTAAAACACTAGTAGCAAATTTAGAACAATTACAAGAAAGGATTATCCAAGAATGTGGTAACATTTCTCCAGAGATGCTGGTCAACACTTTCGAAAATATGAAGAGACGTGTGAAATTATGCTTGGAGCATGGCGGTGGCCAATTTCAGCAATTTATGTAATTATTTTTCTTTTTCTTTCTGTATATTCTTACTTTGTTAATTTTGCAAACAACAAAAATAATCTTGTATTTGTCTACTTATTTTATTACTCATTAGTTTGGCATATCATGTCATAATATGAATTTGACAAAATTTTAACCTAGATTTGGTTAGATATATTATCGTCTCCATATCATTGTAATCTAAACCAAGCCCTACGTTTTTTAATCCAAGCCCTCTTTGATGCAAATAATTTTTGCTCGCACGGTACGAGCTATGGAAGCCTTTCGCACTATTGCAGGACCCTGTATATGCTGTAACAGCGAGCATTTTTCTGGATTTCTAGCACATATTGGTTATTAATTCATTTTAAAAAATTTTACGATGTCCGATATCTGCTGGCCGAGGGGCTATGTATTTTCTGTATTAATTTAAATAAAATGGCTCAACTACTAAACTATAGTCAGATCTGGTCTTAACGTGTGGGTCCAAAGGTCACTGATCATATGCGTCAAATCACACAACACAGAGGCTATCAAAATGTTGTGAGATTATTTACAAATATACCGAAGGAAGGAAAAATAGTTTCATTATTTTAGCTATCGCGAAGATAGCCACATATACCTAATATTATTAGTTTTGTAAAAATTATGTACAGGGGAGTTGAAAAAATTACAAAAAAATTATATAATCGTTAATTATATACCTACTGTACCCTTTAATTAAAAACGACAATAATAAACAGTGCAATTTATTTTAACAATTTTACTACTAAAACCTAAAAACACAATGGCATTTAGTCTGATAAACTATTTCGATAATGAAAGAAAAAGTGGAAATTCGCAAACCAATATGCAGGAAACCGTAATGAAAAACTGGGAATTAGTTTAAGGACTATGCAGAATAATGTGCATGAAAAAAAAAGCATAAGAGCATTAAGACCATCACCTACATGTTTTTCATAAGAAGATTTTGCACCAGCCCATATTAATTCTATTGCGTTAAACTGGCAATGATATAGCGGCAGTCGTAGAACCTCATGACCATATTCACGCAGTATTTCATCTACCGCGTACATTTTGGGTTTTTTTAAGAGACTTTGCTATTGATAGGAGTTCCGATTTAAGCAAATTTGGTAAAGGATTTTGGTTGTGTTTTTCCAGCCACTCATAAATATCACTTTTCCTCCAAGATGAAGTAGGCTGTTTATTTAAAATTCTTGAATGATATGATGCATTATCTAATACAATTAAAGACGGAGCATCCAAATTTAGTATCAATTGAACTTTTAACCATTTTTCAAACATTTCGCAATTCATATTATCATGATAGTCAGCACTTTTTGATGTTGAAGAAAAAATTAAACTCGCACCTGCAACATATCCTGTTGCAGAACCGGCATGCAAAATAATAAAAGGCTTTCCCGTACCGCACCCCTTTTTCCTTTTAACACTTTTTACAGACTCATCTTGCCAAGATTTTGAACCACTTCCATTCGAAAATATCCACGTTTCGTCTAAAAATACCACTTTTCTAAATTTCGATTTGTAATTGTCCGTATATTTTTTTAAAAACTAAACACGCTGACTCACTATCTGTGGCTGCTCACATAAAAATCTTCGGTTACAGTCTTTTTATAGCGAAAACCTAAATTTTTTATTAATTTTGATAACGCTTCAAGTCCAATTTCCAAAACACCTAGAATTTTTAATGTTTTTTGTAAAACTGGAAGAGTTACATTGGTTTTTGATTTGTATAAATTGTAAATCACATTTCGAACTCCCATTTTAATATTTTCGCTTAAATCCTCAGTCTTTGGCTTTCTTCGTTTATACTTTTTAGTATTCTTGGGTATTATGTTATGTTTTGTTTCATGCACAATTTTCTGCACAGTCCTTAAACTAATTCCCAGTGCTTTGGCTACTGTTTCCTGAATATTGGTTGGCGAATTTCCACTTTTTCTTTAATTTTCGAAATAGTTTATCAGATTAAGTACCATTTTTTTTTGATTGGGGATGCAAAAACCCAGAAAATTGTTTCATTTTGTCACAAACTGTCAAAGTCACAAAACTGGCATATTTAAAATAAAACGTAGCTGGTGCTATTATAAGCTTTTTTAGAATCGCTGAAAAGTAAATACATATCCTTTTTTTCATGTCAAAATGGAATAAGTCTGTCTCATTTATCTTGCGTATTTTATTTAGAAGGTAAAATTAAACGCAAGTAAAGAAAACAAAAACTGAGAGTATGTCTTTCTTGAATCGTATGACCCGCACGATAAGACCAGATCCGACTATATCAACATTTTTGTATCTGGAATTTTCACCACTAATGCAGTATCCAAATATACCCAATATAGTGGTTACTTTCATCATCGTCTGATAAATTTCTCAGAAACTGCTCAATTTCGTCTCTCATCAAAATCATAGACTTTGTAGGTTGATAGCCTTTTCCTTTTATAACATATAAAGGGTGTTTCAATAAAAACTCCCAGGCCAATTAATTCGAAAACTAAAAGTGACATGTAAATTCTGTAAACGCCAGTTTTTAGCCTCTATGATTGGCTTTACAACTTAAAAAAATGTGTTTGAATAATACGAGATGTAGGTGGCGCCACGGTGCAAAGAATTTTTTCGATTACAGGAACTTTTAAATGTTGTGATTCTTAAAGATAATTAATTTTTGATCAAATTCTGTTGCATAAAATTTTTTGATAAATCCAACATGAAAGGAGATATTTGGGGTTAGGTTTTTTTTTAAATAATTTTATTGAGTATTTTAATTATAAATATTTTTAATATCCTTTAGTAGATTTTAATTTAATTTTGGTAATAATAATTTTAGTGATAAAACGCTCGTGTAGCGCTAAATTATTACGTCCAGTGACGTCCCAGGGAGCGCCTTAAAAAATAATAGTGGAAAAAAATAAGATGCCACTGAGTTCTTGGTAATTTTTATATTTTTTTCGGATTAAGCAACTAAAAATATCCCTTTTTTGTCTGTTAAATTGTTTTCTTATCTTGCTTGGTTTTCGAGAAATAAAAATAAAAACAATTTTATTGCATATCTCTGGAAAACAAAAATCATTAAATAATTAACATTATTTACACTTAGTGTCAGTGTCAGTGTCAGAATTTGCAATTTCTACATTTTTAAAATAAAAATGGTTCACCGTACAAATCAAGACAAATTGAACATGCTTCTAGTTTATGGAGAATAATTTGGTTTAATACATTTGGATTTTCTTACAAAAGAATATGAAAATGTGCCAAAATAGCTATTTATACAATATGTTGCGAAATGAGTGTCTTTTAGGCACGCGACGTGAAATTATCCAACGAGGCAAAGCCAAGTTGGACAACACGTCAAAGTGACTAAAAGACATTGTTTCGTAACGAATTGTATACAATATTTTTTCTACTTAGGTTTTATAATAAAAAACTTAATTTTACTAACATTTTATTACCTATGTTTCATTGCCAAAAAATATTAAATTATACCTAGTCTGTGGTTACGTTTTAATTGTAAATAATTACCTGCGTTACTTTTAAGCACGTTGCTCCTGGTAACGTGCTTAAAAGTTTTTTAAGCACGCTGCGCTTAAAAGGAGGTTATTAAAAAACCATAATGACAATCGAAAAGAGGTTATTATAAAACGTCAGTAGAAAAAGTAATTATTACAATTTAACAGACAAGAAAAAGGTATTTTTAATTGCTTAATCCAAAAAAAAATATAAAAATTACCAAAAACTCAGTGGCGTCTAATTTTTTGCCAATATTATTTCTGAAGGCGCCGTCTGAGACGTCACTGGACGTAATAATTTAGCGCTACACGAGCATTTTATCACTTAAATTATCATTACCAAAATTAAACTAAAATCTGCTAAAGGATATTAAAAATATTTATAATTAAAATACTTGTTAAAATTAACTTTAAAAAAAACTTAACCTTAAATATCCCCGTTCATGTTTGATTTATCAAATTTTTTTATAGGACATAATTTGATTAAAAATTAATTATCTTTAAGAGCCATAACATTTAAAAGTTCCTGTCATCGAAAAAATTATTTGCACCGTGGCGCCACCTACATCTTGTATTATTCAAACACATTTTGTACACAGTTGTGAAGCCAATCGCAAAGGCTAAAAACTGGCGTTTACAGAATTGACATGTCACTTTTAGTTTTCGAAATAATTGGCCTGGGAGTTTTTATTGAAACACCCTGTAGATTATAATATATATTTGCTAATATTCATATTGCAATTTAATTTCAACGTGGCTTTAACTATTGAGTATTCAAAGAGACGTATTTTCATCGAAATATGCAAAAAACATACAGAGACACATCTAGAATTATAATAATCCTATTTAAAAGGTTTAGCAATATCATTACATTTTAGACAACTTCTTTTGGGACAAAAGCGATATGAAGTTGGTTTAGAAAAATTGGAGGCCGCTGGTGCAGAAGTTGCCGTCATGCAAGCGGCATTAGAAGCACTGCAACCTCAGTTGGTTGTAGCACAAGCTAAAGTTGAAGAAACAATGAAAATTGTTGAAGCTGAATCAGCTGAAGCAGCTGAAGTGGAAAAACATGTAATGGTCGATGAAGAGGTATGACATGTGTTTAAATACTTTTAAGAGAAATAGCATTTCTGTTAGCCTTAATCATATGTTAAATGTTATTAATGTTTCTATACTATAAATAGGTGGTGTGCCTAATTCATTTTTTTAGATTGTTCCCTTTGTCATTATTGTATTTGTAATGTGTAAGCTTAAAAATCTATCTTTTGTTTTAGGCAGCAAATGAGGTAGCCAGGGAGGCACAAGGAATTAAAGATGAATGCGAGGCAAATATGGCTGAAGCGATGCCTATTCTTAATGCTGCTCTAGCTGCTTTGAATACTCTTACCCCGGCTGATATTACCATTGTTAAGACAATGAAGAATCCACCGAAAGGTGTGAAGGTGGTCATGGAAGCTGTATGTATTTTAAAGGTATATGAGCAACCATGTCGGATACCTCCACTCGATATGATTATTTTGTTTAATTATATTTTAATAATATGAAGTAAATATATTTTAAATTTGATTTGATGTTTTACGATATAGTAATATATTATATACATCCCAGTAGGATTACTTCTCAATAAAACGATTCGTTTGCAAAAATGAATGTCATTAATAGGATCTAAGTAGCGAATAGGAGTGTTAGTTCTTATTCTGCAATTAAATATATCTATTTTTTTGCACATCAACGTGATTTTCATCTGGTAAGCTATGCTTTTCTATTCTAGGATATTAAGCCAGATAAGTTGCCTGCACCAAGCGGTATTGGTACAATCGAAGACTATTGGGGTCCATCTAAGAAAGTGTTGGGTGACATGAAATTTCTGGAAGGGTTAATTAACTATGATAAGGACAACATACAACCTCGTATTATGGCGAAACTAAAAGAACAAATACTCAACGATGAAAGTTTCGATCCTGACAAAGTTAAAACTGCTTCATCAGCAGCAGAAGGTAAGAAAGTAGTTATTTAAAAATAAGAATCACTGACCTCTTTTAAAATTAATATAATATGACTTAAACAAAGTTATGCGGGTGTTAATAATTATGAAAAAAATTTAAAGAACCAATTTAATCAAATAAGGTTTTTTAAAAAATATATTATTTGTCATTCATCATCATTTCAGTGTGAGTTTGTAACTTGGATTAAATTCAGTAAATCCAGTAGTTTGGACACATGTATTAACATTTTAAGTACCAAATTTCAAATTTTTGTGGCTTGTCATTTTTATAGGATATTAAAAAAACAAAAATTAATTTATTAGAAAAAATTAAAAACTTTATTTCTATCTTTAATACTTTTTCATTAATAAATAATCAAACAGAAGTGAGGTCTGAAGACCTGGGTGGCTATTCAAAGGGTCCCTATCAATCCATCTGCCTGGAAATACTGCTTCCAGATATTCACGGACAGGTCTTGCAAAATAGGGAGGCGCACTATCTTGTTGAAATCAGATGCTTCTATTCGTAATATCAAATTCGACAGGTTCAAGAAACATAATAGAACAATTCACAACTAGTTCTTCTTCCAAGAATTCCAAATATCTCGTTCCAGTAAGATTTTCTTCAAAGAAAATTTGTCTTATAACTCGATCAGCAACAATACCTGCCCAAACACTGACTTTTTCCCTCATCCAGTGTGGATTATTATCTGCCCAATAACAAAAATTTTGTTGGTTTACGCTATCATTTAATATTAACGTTAATTTCTCAGAAAAATAATGTTTTCTGTATTTACATCATTCCTCTCTAGTAGATTTATCGTTAGCTCGCAGAAGTGAAGTCTCCTATCAGGATCATCTTCTGCCAATTCCTGGAGGGTTATGCCTGGTGGGCATTATAGGGTTTTATTAAATTTGACATCTTTCTTGAGCGCACTCTGTCGATGAATCTGTCTTTCATGCCTATTTTCTTGAAACTGTTTTTTAATCTTGCTCACAGTACCTTGGGATATAATGAGTCAATCGGGATATTTCTTTCTGAATAATTGAATAAGTTTATTTTGTGTTCTTGTCTAATCATCATTAAATCTCCAATCTTGTGTTTTTCAGTTACGTAAGGCATTACTTTGGGCAAAATAAAAGTCTCTGATGTTCAAGATGTAAAATGAGTAGGTACTAGTGTCTAAATACGATATGTCATTACTTATTTTTTCAAGAAATGTAAAAAGGTGTTGCTTTAAATTGCCAGAAAAATGTAAACAAATGACGAATGCTGCCTTCTTTACTGAATGTTTTTTTTAAATCTAAATATCATTTATATATCATATCAGCTATCCAAAATATTTAAGTATGGTGTTCCTCAATGAACAATTTTAGGACCATTATTTTTTAATATTTATATTATTGACTTGTTTAGTATAAATTGCGATGGACAAATTTATAGTTTTGCAGATGATACTACAATTTTTTATACCGATACAAATTGGGAAAACTTAAATAATAAAATTAAAAAAGATTTTAAAATTATAAAAAATTGGTTTGATAACAATTTGTTAACAATTAATTTTAATAAAACAAATGATATTCCTTTTACTTTAAACCTAAATAACCTATCACGAAATATGAATAGTATTCAAATAAATGAAGACATTCAAATTTTTAAAGTTAATAAAATAAAATATTTAGGAATTATTTTTTACAGTAAATTAAATTGGAATTTTTACTTAGAATACTTAAATAAAAAATTAAGAAGTTTACTACCGATTTTTATAAACATTAAAATTTTAGACATATGAAAATAGTATATTACGCGTTAGTTAAAACTCATTTAAATGGAATTTTAGGTTGGGGGAGAATAACTAGAACTTTAGTTAAAAAATTTGAAATATTACAAAAAAGGTTTCTAAAAATTATATTTAATAAAGATTATCTTTATCCTTCAAAAGAATTATATTCAGAAACAAAAAAGTTGAACATAAGACAACTACATTTATAACATCTTAATATAAATATATTTAAAAATAAAAACCTTATACAATTTTAAAACCATAATCATAATACACGTCATAAAAATTAAATAACCATAAAACCTAAAATAAAAAAGTCCAAGGACAAAAAAATTTGAAATATTTATGTTTTTATTTAAACGATTATTTACCAACAAAAATTAAAAAATTGATTTCATTAAAAAAATTTAAAGTCGAAATAAAAACATGGTTATTAAAAACAGACAATTTGAAAATGTTTTTAGAAATGCTTTAATTAATTAATATTGTTCTAAATAATTTATATAAGTAATATTTTTTACTTAAAAACTATAAATTAATAATTTTATTATACAGTGAGGACCTAAAGTCCGTCCCCCCCCTCTAACTTCTAAACCCTTCGGTATATTTTAACGAAATTTTGAACGATAATATTTTAGCAAGTCTTGCACTTTTTGACATACCAATGACAGCTTTAAATGTCAAGATGACAGCTGGGTGCGCTTTTGGAATATTTTTTTAAATGGAAAGGGGGTTCCAATGGTACCTCATTTCGAAGGTCTTTTAATGCTTAAAACATTCTCCAATTTAAAAAACATTTGGTTCAGTATGAAATGAAATTTATTAATTATAAGTATTTTAAACAAAAGATAAAGGGACACATCTACAAAACAGTGGTTACTTCAGCAATAGTTGAAAATGACCGCCATGGACCTCTTGGCAAATAAATATTCTATTAGTAAATCCCTCTCGGACATTGTGAAGCACCTGTGGCGTTATCCTTGAACAAACATCTGTAATTCGTTGCCTAAGTTCTTCTAATGAGCCTGGAGCCGTTTTATAAACCTCAGTTTTAACGTATCCCCAAAAAAAAAATCTAGAGGCGTTAGGTCTGGCGATCTAGCTGGCCATTCTGTCGGACCTCGACGACCAATCCACCTATTTTCATAAGATTCGTCTAGGTAATTTCTGACTTGCCTAAAATAGTGTGGCGGGGCACCATCTTGTTGAAATACAACCTCTTGAAACTCATGTGGGTTTTGGGCAACAACATCATTAATAAGTGGAGTAATTGTATGTTGCAACATATTCAGGTACCTGGGGCCATTAAGATTATATTCCAGAAAAATGGGACCTATAATGTGATTACCCAAAATGCTTGCCCAAACATTTATTTTCTGGGGAAACTGTACGTGTGTCCCTCCCGAAAAACATGAGGGTTTTCATCACTCCAGTACCTACAGTTTTGGGTAATAACTCGTCCATGTAAGAAAAAAGTACTTTCGTCGCTAAAACAGATATTACGCAAATAGTTATTATTCCTTACGATTCTTTCTGACATAATTTCGCAAAATTCTAGTCGTCTATCTGGATCATCTTCTGTTAGTTCGTGTATAATTTTCATTTTATATGGGTGAAATTTATGGCTTTTCAAAATTCTTTTTGACAGAACTACGAGAAACATTACATGCCTCAACCACGTAATTCGTTGGCTGTTGGGGAGTAACAACCATTTCAGCTAAAACTTGGACTTTCACATCTTCCACGATTTTTGGCCTTCCAGACCTTTGTGCGTCTTTAACCGAACCAGTTTCTTGAAATTTTAAGATTAGTTTTCGCACAAAAATTTTCTGCATATTTGGCGTTCCGGATATCGTTCATTGAACATGCGAACAGCAGCATGGTAATTTCGGTTAGCTTCGCCTAAAATAATAATCGCTTCAAATTTATCTTCTAAAGAACGAGCCATTTAAGACAATTTCGAGTTAAAAATATTTTCTGTCAATCAGACATTTAAAAACAGTATGACAGCAACAATCAATAGACAACTATAGGTAAAAAAAGTGTGTTATAAACAGTGGTAGTCATAATGTAGAAACCGATATTATTGATTCCTGTTTAGAAAATACTGAACCAAATATTTTTTAAATTGTTTTAAGCATTAAAAGACCTTCAAAATGAGGTACCATTTGAACCCCCTTTCCATTTAAAAAAATATTCCAAAAGCGGACCCAGCTGTCATTTTGACATTTAAAGCTGTCATTGGTATGTCAAAAAGTGCAAGACTTTCTCAAATATTATCGTTCAAAATTTCATTAAAATATACCGAACGGTTTAGAAGTTAGAGGGGGGGGGGACGGACTTTAGGTCCTCACTGTATAAGTAATATATAAAACTGCGTTTATAATATAAATTAACATTTTTACTTTAAAACTTGATTTTTAATGCATATTTATGATTTATGATTTTACATACTAAAACAAAAAATAAGATTTGCCCCTAACAAGCTCAGCTTAGTGGATTATAGAATAAGTTTATAGAAGACAGCATAAACATATTTATTATATTATTAAATTTTAAATAAACTTATTATTATTATTATTATTATTATTATTATTATTATTCAATAACTGAAAATTCACCACCCTTTCTCGGGTTTTAAAAGGTTATGCAACTAAGTAGTAAAAAAATTACCACTTGCTTCACACTTACTTTTTAATTACCTAACCTTAAAGTAAATATTTAACATTTATTTTTATATATTTAGGTATTTGTAAATGGGTAATTGCTATCTCAAAATACGACAAAGTTGCAAAAGTTGTAGCTCCTAAAAAAGCAGCTTTGGCCATTGCCGAGGATCAATTTAATACGGCTATGGCTTCACTAGAAATTAAAAGGGCACAGTTGCGAGAAGCAAGAGAGAGGGTAAGTATTTTAATATTTTTCTGTTCGTTCAGTTAGTAGTTTTAAAAACATAACTTAACTCGTATCCGAGACCTTCCGAATAGGCCACTTAGCGTAAATCATCCTGTATAATAGGTATTTCATATACAATTTATTTTATAATAATTCCAAAATAGGTTGCATCTAAAGGTTTTTAAAAATTTGAAATCAAAACGTTTGTTAAGAACCAATGAAATATACACTAATGATTAAAATATATACTGTTGTGATTTTAGATATTGTTTGTTATTTTAATAACTTCTTATTTTGTTGCTTCATTTTCATTTTCTACCACGAAATATGAATAGTATTCAAATAAATGAAGACATTCAAATTTTTAAAGTTAATAAAATAAAATATTTAGGAATTATTTTTGACAGTAAATTAAATTGAAATTTTCACTTAGAATGCTTAATTAAAAAATTCAGAAGTTTACTAGGTACTCATTTTTAAAAACATTAACAACTTTTTAAATGTAATAATATGGATATATTATATTAGGCGTTAGTTAAAACTCATTTAAATTACCGAATTTCAGGTTGGGGAGGAATAAATAGAACTTTAGTTAAAAAATTAGAAATATTACAAAAAAGGTTTCTAAAAATTACATTTAATAAAGATTATCTTTATCCTTCACAAGAATTATATTCAGAAACAAAAAAGTTGAACATAAGACAACTACATTTATAACATCTTAATATATATATTTAAAAATAAAACCTTATACAATTTAAAAATCATAATCATAATACACGTCATAAAAATGAAATAACCATAAAACCTAAAATAAATAAGTCCATAGGACAAAAAAAGTTCAATTATTTATGCGATTTAAACGATTAATTACCAACAAAAATTAAAAAATTGATTTCAATAAAAAAATTTTAAGTCGAAATAAAAACATGCATATTAAAAACAGACAATTTGAAAATATTTTTAGAAATGCTTTAATTAAGTAATATTGTTCTGAATAATTTATATAAGTAATATTTTTTACTTAAAAATTATAAATTAATAATTTTATTATAGGTAGGTAATATATTTCTTCAAAAAGAACTGCATTTATACTATAAATTAACATTTTTACTTTAAAACTTAATTTTTAATGCATATTTATGATTTTACATACTAAAACAAAAAATAAAATTTGCCCCTAACAAGCTCAGCTTCAGGGGATTGAAGAAGAAGTATATAGAAGACAACATAAACATATTTATTATATTATTAAATTTTAAATAAACTTATTATTATTATTATTATTTCTGTGCTAATTTTCGCGTTAGTGGCCAAGGAGAAAAGTTACAAACTATTTTGATAGATTTAATTAATAAATCCTAATTTAAAAAAATATTATCGTTTACTAGGTTGCAAAACTTGAAGAAAAATTGGCCGAAGAGAAAAAGAAATTTCAAAAATTGACAGATGAAGTAAATCTGTGTACCCTTAAACTTCAAAGGGCTGAGGATTTGATTGGTGGTTTGGGTGGAGAAAAGGACAGATGGAGACGAACTGCCATAGAACTGGGTGAAAGATATAATATGTTAGTGGGTAAGTAATGAGAGGATTGGGTTTGTTTGACTATAATAATATAAAAAGCGCGATTATTGTTAGCAGCTTTACTCTTAAAATACATTTTTTTTAATGCCAAAGTACTTTAAGCAGTTTAACTCAACAAGAATATGAAAAATAGGAGAAAAATAATTTTAACTTTCTATTTCTTTCGTCATTGCCAAAAGCCTTTTTGTGGGGAACGCTTTACCTAATGACGGTGGGATAAATTACTTGGTTGCATTAATTGACAGGCCCATATATTTTTGTTATTGATTAAAACGTTTCGGAAGAATAAAAACGATATAATTTTTTTAATAAATAAAACAAATATTTTAATTTACTCAGCTATAAGCTTGCATGAACAAAGAAAATGCTAGCTGACTTACCTGTCACACTCATAATTCATTCTAGGCTTAAGCTGGAATCTCTAAAATCCGTTACGGAAACACACCATAAATCTTTGCTTATGTAAAACTGACAATACTGGAATACAAAATGATAACCAGCGTTTTGTATTACAAGATTTTCAGGGTTTGTTCGCATTATTATTTGGAAAACTATATTTTTTTATAATTTTAGGAGATATATTGGTATCTGCAGGCGTAGTAGCTTACTTAGGGGCGTTCACTATGCAGTTTAGAACCAGCCAAATAGAACAATGGGTCACACAACTGATTGGTTTTGGAATCGTTACTACTCGAGATTTTCAGTTAACTCTGATTTTGGGTGAACCTGTCGTTATTAGACAGTGGAATATATACGGTCTACCTACTGATAACTTTAGTATTGAAAATGCAATCATTATTTCGTAAGGGTTAAACTATTTTTATTTAGAAACAATCAATAGTCTACAAGAAAAAAGTGATGTTTTATCCACATTTTCAAAGATTTTTGAAAAAATTCAAAATATAATACTCTTCATCTCAATATGGTTTTAGTAAATATAGGAATACAAAAGTTGCGGCTGCAGATATCATTAAAGATATTCAATATGTTGGTAGCAACCAAAAATGGCGCCTACCGTCCCTAGATTTATGTACCTAAATCATTTGATACAGTCAATCACAACATTTTATATAATTATTTATTGTATACTTATACAATTTTGGAATTCGATGAAGTATTTATTGGTTGTTTAAAAATTACTTACATAATCAAAAGCAATTATTGTTCAAATAGAAAATGTTACAGCAGTAATTCACTCATATGACTCATAGGGGTCTACATTAAAAACAGTTTTAAATTGATAGTTGTTGGTTTAAAATGACAAGTGTCAAAATAAGTCCTGTGTTGCAAATATTTTTTGTATTATGGACTTGCATTTTCTTTATTGGTTATAAATCACAACGTTTCAAACACAACTGGTAAGTATCTCCAGTCATCTTCAGGTGAATACTATTACAGCTCTGTTTATACTAGCTAGCACTGCACTGAAGCATGACTGAGATGGGAGCAGTCATGCGATTAATTCGTCGGCGGTATTACTTTAAAATTATATTATATAAGGTTTCCAGACATTTCCTATATCTAATAATAATAATAATTTAATAATAATTTAGACGTTTATTTAGTACAAAATTTGTTATGTACAGGGTCTTCCAACGAGGACTGAACAGGGGCACATTTTTGAGCTTCCTTGTATTTAAAGAAAAATCCAAAATAGCCAATCGATGTACTTTTTCCTGCAGAATTCAAAAATGAAACCAAAAATTTAATTGAACCAGAAACAAAAGAGTTACGCTATGGATAAGGTGTTTTTTAAATGGAACATAGCTTTTTTTATACGATTTGTGGAACGAGTGATTTTTTTTTGTCCGTTCTGATTAAAATATTTAATATTGTGACAGCTATTTTTATTAAATTTTAATGTTTTATCCAGTATAATTTAACTTTAACCTGTTTGAATCATACACTAGGTAATAAAGGTATAATCACCTTTGAATCCTTCAAAGTCAAAAAGTTTGACAAATTTACTATAATATTGCCGAAATGACTTTGAAGGATTCAAAGGTGATTATACCTTTATTACCTAGTGTATGTTTTAAACAGGTTAAAGTTAAATTATACTGGATGAAACATTAAAATTTAATAAAAATAGCTGTCACAATATTAAATATTTTATTCAGAACGGACAAAAAAAAATCACTCGTTCCAAAAATCGTATAAAAAAAGCTATGTTCCATTTAAAAAACACCTTATCCATATCGTAACTCTTTTGTTTCTGGTTCAAATAAATTTTTGATTTTATTTTTGAATTCTGCAGGAAAAAAGTACATCGATTGGCTATTTTGGATTTTTCTTTAAATACAAGGAAGCTCAAAAATGAGCCCCTGTTCAGTCCTCGTTGGAAGACCCTGTACAAGTAAGCAATTAATACTAATTAAAGATGTAAAAATAAACGTTCTTGTCTTCTGCCGAAATATGCACAAAAAATGTACGTATTTATAGTGTTTCACTTACAGTAATAAAACAATATTATTATGGATTTCCACCAAGTAACGACCAATAATATTAAAATGTACGTATTTGTATGGCAGTTATTTCCTCCACTTCAATGCAGTTCTTGTGCTTCACTTTTCACTAATTTCTAATATCTACTTTGATTTTGATTCACAAAGCTGTCAATTGCTTCTCGAGAACACACTTTTAAAATCCATTCTGACATTTTTTTCTTGAAAGTTATTAAACTTCTACAAGATTTTATTGCACTAGGGTCTATATTAAAAAATCTTGGTGTGAGGTACAGAAAGCTTCTCTGTCCACAGGCCTTATGACATTTTAATACTGCACCTTTGTTAATAGTTCTTAAAGTATAATGTCTGTCCTTCACAATTAAACATTCGTGTGGGTTTTTAAATGACCTCAAAGCCAAAGTGATGGCTTACACAAACAACCTGGGTTATGGTGTATAGCACCAGCGTCCTTAAACTTCCTTTTCATCCAGTGTGGTTCTTTATGCAGGATTTTAACTTCTGATTACATGATATGATGGTGATGTGTCCAGGCATGGTCAGCTGTATCTGACTTAGCGGTCTCTCCTTTTAGCGTATTATTTCTGTGCTCTCTAATCCTTGTTTCGAGTGGTCTTAGTGTCTCACCAATATAGGATTGGCCGCACTCCCAGGGGATCTGGTAGGCACAGGTTATTCAGGACACTGGAGGAAAAGGAGATTGAAGGAAGCTGCTGCTATACACCAGAACCCAGGTTTTTTAGTAAGCCCTCATTAGATCTAGGAAATATCGCATGACTGCACCCATCTCAGTCATGTTTTAGTGCACCTGCATAAATGGAGCTGTAGTTACTTTGCGTATTTATTATTCACCTGAAGACCACTCGAATATACTTACCAGTTAAGACGTTATCATTTATAACAAATAAAGACAATATAAGTCCAAACCTTTTTTATCATTTAAAAAACATCATTTTTAGTATTTGTAATATTATAGGTATATAATACTGTATATTTAATATTATATTCTCTTTAATGAAATTGGTAGTTGAGATTAACGATATTAGTAATAATAAAAAAGAGACTGAATTTAATTTAAACACTTTAGCAATGCAAGAAGATATGCCTTAATGATTGATCCTCAAGGCCAAGCCAACAAATGGATTAAAAATATGGAAAGGCTAAATAATTTGGCCATTATCCGTCTTAATCAACCTGACTATGTTCGAATACTAGAAAACGCAATACAATTTGGACAACCCGTAAGCAAAGTTTATTTATTTTATATTAAATGAATCTACTTTTCGTATAACACAGGTCTGCATGAAGTTTGTGATGACGTGATTTTTGTTTGTTGAGCTTAGTTTTTATAGAAATAACTAATTAAAATACAATTGGTCTCTATCACCCACAGATTTTTTTTTGCAAAAAAAAGAAAAAATATAAAAAAAAACTTATAATAGGCATTTTAATACATTTTAAAATGAATGTAGTACTTCAAATTCTCAATGATTGATGAATAAAAAATTATTTTCTGTGGTGCTACACACCTTTCGACTGGAGACTTTTTATCGACTTCAAAAAGGAGCTTTAAAGCTGTTCTTTTACATAATGACAATGTTTTTGCTTCTGTTTCGGTCGGCCATACAGTTAAGTTAAAGGAAAACTATGAAAATTTAGAGGAATTACTTTTAAGAATACAATACGAAAATCACAACTGGGAAGTGTGTGAAGATCTAAACATTTTAAGTCTTCTCTTAGGTCAGCAGTCTGGATTTACTAAATTTCCATGTTTCCTGCGCGAGTGGTCTAGCTAGCGAGAACAGCATTGGATAAAAAGAGACTGGTCACAAAAAGAGACTTTAACACCTGGAAATAAAATTGTAATTTGCGAAAGTCTTATTGACCCTCAAAAAGTTTTACTTCCACCACTTCACATAAAACTTGGACGTATAAAACAATTTGCTAAGGCATTAAACAAAGAAGGATATTGTTTTAAATATTTGTGTAAAACATTTTCGGCTCTGTCAAAGGCAAAATTAAAGGATGGAATCTTGGTAGGGCCGCAGATTAGCAGCTTGATGAAAGATACAGAATTTGAAAAGGTAATGGAAGATAAGGAAAAACATGCATGGAATGCTTTTAAAGAAGTTGAACATAAATTACTACTATGTTGAGATCGTTGAAAATATGCTGGAAAATTTCAGGAATTTCAGAATATGAGCATAAAAATTCACTTTCACTTCACACCCATTTGGACTATTTCCCGGAAAATCTTGGGTTCGTGGGTGAAAAGCAAGGTGAAAGATATCATCAATATATTAAAGAGATGGAAAAAATATACCAGGGGCGCTGGGACACAACAATGATGGCCGATTTCTGTTGGAACAGAAAAACAACCAAAAGAAACTTTTCTGTAGAAAGAAAACATTTTTGAAGAAACGTAACGAATAAATAACCATTTATAATAGTTCATATGTGTATATTTTGTATATTTTTTTATTTTTTCCATAATATATTAAAAAACTAGCTTATAAATGAAATAAATCGTGTTTTTTTCTATATTTTTGGATTTTACCGGTTTGAAAAATAACCTTACTTGATATAAAAAAAACTGAAAGCAGATTTGAAATCAGCGCTACCCAATTACTAGAAAACAGTTAAAATTTTTAAATTAACTTTCAAAGTGTTAAAAAATGCAGGCCTGTGTAATTATTATTTATCTTAATTATACTTTCGATATTGATTTGATTCCGAGATGCAATAATAATCCATTTTGTTCCAACGATCATTGTACCTACATTATTTCAAAAAATCATATTCTCTTATTGGCTCTGTATTAGATTAATGTTGGGTTGCACAAAGGTTTTTGACAATAACTAACTAACCAGTACCTTTGACTACGACATAAAGGACATTGAGAAACAATATTTTACTTACAATCAAAGGTGCCGGTTTAGTACATCAAGAATTATGCTATCTGGGCCACTTTGACTGTAAGGAAATCATTTCTCTCAATATCATTTATGTTTATTGAGTATTATGGATTTCAGGTGCTACTGGAAAATGTTGGCCAAGAGTTAGATCCAATCTTAGAACCGGTTTTGGCTCAGCAGACCTTTAAGCAAGGAGGCGCTTTATGCCTCAAATTGGGTGATTCGGTAGTTGAATACAGTCCCGATTTTAAGTAAGTTTAAATCATATTACATATTTACTATATTATTTAAAATACTTTTTACTTAATCCGATAAACTAAAGTATCAAAATTAAGGATTACTTATGTGGAGAGTAAATTAAAATTATATAGGTCGAAGGTAGCATATAATATAATAAAGGTTTTTTGATGGGAATTTTAAAAACCTATTAATAGTTGTCTGTAAGGCGTAGGTACTCGATGTGTACCTTGTCTGTCGATGGCAAGTCAGTGTTGGTTTGAGTTTGATACTAGTATTGCAACAAAAGTCGCAGTCTACACAAAGCAATGATGCTGACGCTCATAGTTCTAAACCATGGTGCGTCTTATGAACGCTCTCGGCTTAAATTAAGTGAAATTATGATAAATTCACTTTATCTTCTTTCAATAATTTTGGACTGGGCTCTTTTTTCGGATGAGTGTATTAAATTGATGTGAACAAAAAAAACTGTTAAGTATAATAATTAAGTGGCCGGAAAGATCACTCGATCTAACCCCTGCACTACTTTATTAGGAAGCACCTTAAAAGTAGAGTTTACATAACAACATATCAAATCTGACAAGTAACTCCAAAAATGGCACATAACCATTTCCAACAATATTTAGTACAAAACTTTTAAAAAAATCACATTATTCATCGTTATATTCTATGTTTTAAATCCTTCCCTGCGGGCTTTTACAATACATGCACCTGCATTTATGAAAAAAATTGGGTTAGTTTCCTTCCCTGAATGAAGGATAAAATTCACAGAAATGCAATAAGAACTGTTAAAACCAAGGATAGGTATACTAACGTCTATGCCACAGGACAGGCCTATAAGAAAGTAGAATGCTATCCAATAATTTGAGGTGGCAGAATCATTCCGACTGACTGTAACTTCGTAGCGATCGAGGCCTACTTTGAAAATACAGGGTTATGTTATTTGGGTTTGTTGAAAGGTTCAAAAAAATAGCTAATAATATCTGGACATCACCATTATCGCACAAGAGAGTTTATCATTAATAATTTAAAAATTTATTTTATATTTATAATATTATCATAATAAAACAATGCACCTATTGAGATACCTGTTGAAGATTTCCAAATATCTCGCTCCTCTGCCGTATTTTTCTTACTATTTACACAATTATGCACTAAACACAGTGGCATTGTTAACACCTATTGTTTTAAAAGTTTATATATCGCCAAATTATATTATGGTTATTATAGGTACTACATACCGAAAGAGATAAAACGTTTCACTACCTACCCACTATACTGAATAATAAAGCAAAAAATCTATATTAAAATCTAACTCATATTATATTCCATGCTTAATATACAAAGTAAACTTTCCCAAACTTCCAGGCTTTACATAACAACAAAATTGCGAAATCCTCATTACTTGCCCGAAGTTGCCGTAAAGGTAACCTTAGTAAACTTCGTGATCACAAAGGCGGGCTTAGAGGATCAGCTATTGGGTATTGTTGTTGCGAAAGAAAGACCTGATTTGGAATCGGAGAAGAATGCACTTATTATACAAGGTGCAGAAAACAAGAGGTAAGAGGGTGGAATTAAAACTTTTTTGGTCCTCTACCGTATTAAATAATTATTTAAACCCAATAAGTGAATTTTTACAAATATATTAGATAGCTGAATGTTATATACAGCGTGTATTCGGAAGTTCTTACCAAATGGGAAACTTTTTTATTATTAATTTTACGAAAAAAAATTATTGTTTATAAAAAGCTCTGCATGGTCTAAAACCTAAAATGCAACCATCAAATATCGAAATTTTCCAGCCATATACGAGGTTTGTCAAAAAATGTGAATAATTTTTCCCAAGAATGTGAATTTTTCCCAAGAGTAAAGTACCTTAATTTTTGACATTATCAAAAATTATTATTGAAAAAAGTTAATCAGAACTAAAAACTACGGCTAAATGTGCAATTATACGCATTTATGTTGAAAAACTATTTTATTGATTTATTATTAATTATTTAATTTTTTAATTATTTAATTAATTTAATGCCTGTTATTGCATATTTAGACGTGGTTTTTAGTTCTGATCAACTTTTTTTAATAACAATTTTGATAATGTCAAAAATAAAGGTACTTTACTCTTGAAAAAAATTCACATTCTTGGGAAAAATTTACATTTTTTGACAAACCTCGTATATGACTGGAAAATTTCGATATTTGATGGTTGCATTTTAGGTTTTAGACCATGCAGAGCTTTTTATAAAGAATAATTTTTTTTCGTAAAATTAATAATAAAAAAGTTTCCCATTTGGTAAGAACTTCCGAATACACGCTGTATTAAATTCATTTTAAACCCTTTTTTTTATAAGCTTGATTGACTATTTTTTAATATACAGGGTCCTGCATCTCACCTCCCGTCTTCTATAGCTCACTTAGTAGTTAAGTAAGGAGTTTAATATTTTGCAGACCTTACCTGTATCTTGGGGCGCATTTCAGGAAAATATTTTTTTTCGTACAGGGTGTTCCAAAAAAGTGTGACATCATAATGATGTATTTTTTTAGATTACATATCATATATTTTCTTACTTATTTGGGTGCCTCCTATAGTTACCTACATACCCCTAAAATTTTATTGAAATCGATTTAGTATTATAGGCGAAAAAAACAGAAACTGAAAAATATTCGTTTTGCACCACTGGTTTTAAAATTTAATTTTAATAAAAAATAAAAATATTGCCTCATTAATATAATTATACACAGGTACCTATTAAATAAAGTCTAAAAGTCTCGTCAACCAAGTCTGATTATTACGAATTATACAGGGTGTCCAAAGTTTAGTGTCAAACTCTGCAAACTTTAAAGCAATTTATTTTTCTTATTTCAAATAGGAACCGCTGTATCTTTTAATGTAATTTGACGCAGAATTAAAAATCAAACATTTGTCCTAATTACAACCCTATCGCAATTTCTAAGGTATCAAGACTTATTTGCAGAAAACTCATTTTATCAACTATTCCAACCGTCATTATTATGAATAAATATCGAAGGTGGCCTTGACAACAATTTATTGGTATTAAATTTTATTAAAGTGACAAGAGACTATTTTGACTTTAGTAATCTAAAAGTTTCAAATATTGTTAAATTGTTAGTAATTATTTAAGCTGTTATAAGTACTTTATATTGCTTTTTGTGATGGACTACAACCAAGAAGAGCTTGTAGATATGATTTTTATATTAGGAGCATGCAAAAAGAACTCTTTTTGGGCAAGCCGAGTTTGCGCACAGCGTTATCAGGAACGACAACATCCAGACAAAAGGAGCCTGCAAAACATATTAGAGAGGTTTGTACAAACGGGAAATGTAAACAACCCAAAACCAGTGAGAAATAAACCGGTCCGAACTGAAGAGAATCAATAATTGGCTGTGCTAGTATCTGTCATAGAAAATCCTTCAGTTAGCCAACAAGGAGTCGCTGCAGTCGCTGATTCCGTAGATGTAAGCGAAAGAACCGTTCAACGATTTTTAAAGGATAACCATCTTCACGATTATCATTTCCAGTTAATAATTACTAACAATTTAACAATGTTTGAAACTTTTAGATTACTAAAGTCAAAATGGTCTCTTGTCACTTTAATAAATTTTAATACCAATAAAGGTTTTTCAAAGCCACCTTCGATTATTTATTCATAATAATGACTGTTGGAATAGATGATAAAATGAGTTTTTTGCAAATAAGTCTTGATGCGTTAGAAATAGCGATTGGGTTGTAATTAGGACAAATGTTTGATTTTTAATTCTGCATCGAATGACATTAAAATATACGGGGGTTCCTATTTGAAATAATAAAAATAAATAGCTTTAAAGTTTGCAAAGTTTGACACTAAACTTTGGACACCCTGTATAACTCGTAATAATCAAACTTGGTTACCGAGACTGTTAGACTTTATTTAATAAGTTCCTTTGTATAATTTTATTAACGAGGCATTACTTTTATTTTTTATTAATTTTTAAAACCAGTGGTGCAAAACTAATTTTCAGTTTATATTTTTTTTTTCGCACATAATACTGAATCGATTTTAATAAAATTTTAGGATTATGTAGGTAACTATAGGAGGCCCCAAATAAGTATGAAAACATATGGCATGTAATTTAAAAAAAATACATCCTTATGATGTCACACTTTGAAAAAAAAAATTTTCCTGAAATGCGCCCCAAGATACAGGTAAGGTCTGCAAAATATCAAAATCCTTACTTTATTACTAAGTGAGCTATAGAAGACGGGAGGTGAGGTGCAGGACCCTGTATACAGGGTGTAACAAATTCGTTTATCACTACAGGGATGTCGTAAACCGTAAGAGATACGAAGATAATTAACTGGGGGCAAAGTTGCACAATTTGATGCCTAATCATAATCCAAAAAGAAATTATTTAGATTCCGAGTACTTCCAGAGATATTCGAAAGAAACCGAAAAACTGTCAATATGATTTTTTTGTTTTGCGCCCTTAATGTAGAAGATAAAAGAAAACCAATCACACCTTTTTAGGGCCACTTTTAATCCTTTCTTAGAATATGTAATTAGTTTTGCTATACAACGTTTCATTTTCCTGAAACCATCATTAATTTCACTATTTTAAATACGGACCTGGATTTTTTCCATTTTTCAATAAAAGACCTAGGACATCTTTATTCAAAGCCTAGGCTAAATATTAATTTTAAAAAAGAATTAACGCTCTAATGTAAATTTTATTAAGATTTTTCTAATCCGACCCTGTGTTACACAATACCATTTCGTTTTCATAACGACATGAAAATGTATCGCTGTCCAGGGAAACATTTTTGAACACGTAATTAATAATTAGTTTTTATATGGCAACTTCTTTCATTCAGGAGTATTTTTTTTATTTTGCTAATAAGTATTGCTTATAATGTTTTTCGTAAAGCTTTAATTCATTTCATTAATATTATAAAATATTGTTAATTAAATAAAATCTAATATCATTAGCAAGAATTTGTATTACGATTATTGTCAATTTTACGAATTTTATAGTCTTCTTTTAAGGAAGTTACATAAAAGATGACGTGGGTAATAAAACGAATGGGTATTGTTTAACACAGGGTCGGATTAGAAAAATCTTAATAAAATCTACATTAGAGCGTTAATTCTTTTTTTAAATTAATATTTAGCCTAGGCTTTGAATAAAGATGTCCTAGGTCTTTTATTGAAAAATGGAAAAATCCAGGTCCGTATTTAAAATAGTGAAATTAATGATGGTTTCAGGAAAATGAAACGTTGTATGGCAAAACTAATAACATATTCTAAGAAAGGAATAAAAGTGGCCCTGAAAAGGTGTGATTGGTTTTCTTTTATCTCCTACATTAAGGGCGCAAAACAAAAAAATCTTATTGACAGATTTTCGGTTACTTTCGAATATCTCCGGAAGTACTCGGAATCTAAATAATTTCTTTTTCGATTATGATTAGGCATCAAATTGTGCAACTTAGCCCCCCTTTAACCATCTTCGTATCTCTTACGGTTTACGAGATCCCTGTAGTGATAAACGAATTTGTTACACCCTGTATGTATAAGCCTCCGCTGACTCTGAAGAAAAAGGATTAAACAAAACCTTCCAATTATAGAATTCCTAAATACACTTACTATTTGTAGGTCTTTAAAAGAAATTGAAGATAAAATATTAGAAGTATTAAGTACCTCGCAGGGTAATATTTTGGAAGATGAAACAGCTGTAACCATTTTAAGTTCTTCCAAACAGCTTTCAAATGAGATTGCTGCAAAACAAGCTATTGCAGAAGTTACCGAAAGACAAATTGATGCAGTAATTATAATTTTATAATTCTTTCAAGTTTTTATAATATATATATTATATCCAAGGTTATGGATATATAAACGGATCAGCCTTTTATATAGAATATTGTCTACTTATTCAAGAATCGCTCGGATCCGTCAAATTAATTTCTTTGAAATGCATTTTTCAAGAAAAAGATATTATTTTCGGTGGATCATAAAAAGGCTACGTGTATCAACTTTAATTTTTTTGATGAAACATATTATAATTTTTTACATTCTACAATCAATTATAGACATTTTTGGTCGATCTAAAAATTTCTGTTGTGTATTATGTACTGTAATAATTGTGGAGAAGTTTATCGTAATACTCGTCGAATGGACTTCTTAAGCGTATCTATCGAGTTTGGTTTAGATTTACAAATAATTTTGATGTAGCCCCACCAACAAAGCCTAGGGGGTTAAGATCGGGTGATCTGGGTGGCCACTCTATTGACGGGTCCGAGCAATTCTATATTAAGTGGGCGTTATTCTATATAAAATACTGATCTATTTCTGTATCATAATGCTGTATATTAATAAACTTAATACCTAACTTGAAAAGTAAAGTCATATTTTTTAAATTTTAAATTTTTTAGGCACGATTGGAATATACTCCCATTGCTGTTCACTCTACAATTTTATTCTTTACTATAGCCGAGTTGGCCAACATAGATCCCATGTACCAATATTCTCTGGTATGGTTTGTAAACCTTTTTAAATCCACCATAGATAATACCGATAAAGTTGAAGATGTTGTTATGCGACTAGACGATCTAAGAAAGGTAAAAAACATGTATTAACTAATCAGTACCTACGCGCTTTACATCATTGATTTAAAGTAAGTTTAAGTTACCAACTAAAAAAAACTATTGGAAACCCATATTTCTTGGATAACATCAAAAGGCAAAAGCCTGTACAATCTTTTAACCTTTTAAATATCAGCAACAGATGGATATATTCCTGACAATTACGGGCTGGAGGCACGTCACAACTAGCAGATACATAATCATATTAATCACAAAGTAAATAATTTGGCATCATAATAATTAGACCTACTATTTTCAAGCGGTACCATTTTTTTCTAGTAATAAGTTTAAACATTTGGACATTAATGCTCCCAGCATTTGGGCGTGTAGTTATTCAATTTTATTCCATAAATTATTACCGCTTTGTACACGAAAATCATTTGCCTTATTCATTCTTTTACAACATATCGCCAAATATTTTCTATCGGATCGACATCTGGACTTCTTGAGGGCAACGGTAACAATAAAATGTTATGTTCCCTCATCCAGTCCGAAACTTCCCTTTCCCTGGCAGTAATGGAACCCCATACATTGATAAAAAAAAATCCTACCAATTGTGTATAGGTATATTTTGAGTATATATTTTTTCGGATCGTGTCTATAAACTAAAACATGGCCGAAAAGTCTTTTCGTCGATAAATATCACCTATTTCCAAAATTCGAAAGCTTCCAGTAAATTTTACAGTGCAAATGCTATTCCTTAATCTTTATTTGTATCATTTAAAAAAAGGCTTTTCAGCAACTGCTCTGTTTCTAAAGGTTGATCCGCACTTATGCATTTACAGCTGGAGGAGAAGCAAAAAAGATCCAATCCTCTATTAACATTTATTTTGGTTTTTGGACACTCTATATATTCTAATTCTTCCTTTCTTGAATCATAGTTCCAACAGCTGATTTTATGATTTTTTAACGCATGCATCAAAGTCCACAATAATGATTTTTTTAATTTGAAATTGGGTTGTTGATAAATTTTTGTTTTCATATTGGCGGAATTTGGCCAAAATCGGTTGATCTTCATACAGGTCTATAAGTGCAATGACGAAGTCTTGCTCCAGATAATTCGTCCCCAAACCAAAAAAAAGTGGAAAAATACGGTTAAACCCACGTATGGTTAAAACTGAAAATTGACAGATGTATTGTTTATTTTATTGTCAAATGAACGAAGTTATATTTATAAATCACTTCCACCAACAGAAACTTCTATGAAATTTTGACAAAATCACATAAGGTGTGGTAATAATAATTAGAATGTGTTCTATTTCAAGGGTAAAAAACTTTTACAAATTAGATGCAATTTTGATGCAGTGTTAAAAATACAGGGTAAAAATGCATAGGTACGGATCGGCCTTTAGTTCAAAAATTTTTCTTATACGATTTCTAACTGTTCTTACTATGCTAGGAAAATTAGTTTCGTCATATGCCTTCGCCACTGTCTTAAATGGGTTGCTTTGTAAAAAATTTACTTTTGAAAGTTTTCTTTTTTGTTTCAAGGGCTACAATATCCAGTACAGGTAGTTAAAGAAGCGTCAAAAAAGTGTGTTAAATGGGGTAGGGAAGGGTGGGTAAGATGTGAAAATTGGCAAATATTTGATAGCAGCTTCGATGGATTTCCCATATTTACAAAACTATTTTACTTATAATTATGTTTATTTCAGACTTTTACCTATTATTTATATGTAAACATTTGTCGAAGCTTATTCGAGAAAGATAAACTGCTGTTTTCCCTTTTATTGGCAATTAATTTAATGAAAAGTCGAAATGAAGTCGATTTAGCCGAATGGATGTTTTTCCTGACAGGAGGCGTAGGATTGGATAACCCAAATGTTAATCCATCCGATTGGTTGGTAGTCAAGTCTTGGGATGAACTGTGTCGTCTAAATGACCTCCAATCATTTAGGTAATTACATAGAAAATTTTATACCTTCCATTTTTAGATACTTGCGTTTTGACATGTTGCTATGACAACAACAAAGTGTCCACTATTGTTTTTACAACACAGGATTGTATTATGTCCCTTACAGTTATCTTGCCGAATCTCCCGCGAGCTTGAATTAAAATTCCGGAAATTTTTACAGAAATTTTCCGTCGGCTGGCATGGCGCCGCGAATTTTCAAAAATTGGCACCTCGAAAAAATTCCCGGAAATAGTTCATGCGCTAGGGAGATTATAAGGGACAATTTCATTGATTGATTGAAACCAATAAGAGCAAGATTATGCGATAATAATGCACTAGTGAGCGATTATCGGATATTTAGGTACTAGTGCAGATTATTGATTATGTCAAAAATGACTTAATTAAGAAGGTTGAAGGTTTTTTCTGAAAATTTGCAACCCAATTTTAAAGTAAACATATTTTTTATTGGCCAAAATTAATAAAAATACATATTTTTAGTTATAACAATGAAACACACAATTATTATAATGATATGATTAGATCTCGGTCTGGAAACTGTACTACTGCTGCTGCTGCTACTGCTGCTGCTGCTGCTGCTGTCCTTATTATTCTCCCTCAATTTTGCAACAACGTTTTAATGAAATCTACTGCTGATCCAATTGTAAATATGATATAATAGAATTTACTTTACCAGGTCCGGTTAATTTTGTTAGCTGATTTTCATCCACTCCTATTTTCGCCAAATTTGTCACCCTGTTGCAGCTCTATTTAAGTGGTTAGTAAATTTTAAGTTATTTACATCCAGGCCACCTTTTTTCGCTGACCCTCCAGTCCACTTTGATTCCTCGTTTCTCCCAACTGGACTATTTTTGTACTATTTGCCGGATTGTTTTCACTGAGGATTTGGAGTAAGAAACAAACGGTTTGTGGTAATGTTGTTTCTTAAATACCAGATACATTAGGAGTCAAGGACTGTGTGTTCGACGATGTCCAAGGGGTATTCGTTCAGAAATTTTTTTTGATAAATAAATAAAATAACTCGCAACAAACTATTGCTTCTTTGAAAATTCTGTCTCAGCTTTCTTCCTCATACTGACCAGCCAATCTTTCAGTATCAATACCAGTTGTTCTTCGATTCTATGCTCATTCAACTCGTATTTTCGTTCATAGCAAAACTCCAATAATGGGATCACTATAACCAAATTCATCATATTCAGCATTAACATCCTGAAGTAGAACCTATTAAAAGTACATCTCAATAATAAAAATCATCCTAGCGGGTCACAAACCTTTCCTAGAGACAATTAATAAGACCCTGCGAAAGCAGAAAGTTTGAAACCATGATATCAAAATCTTATTACGTCATCCCATTATCCTCGTAATTCTTTTATTTGCCGGCCTCGACGGATTGTATTGCTATCTTTGTTTTGATAAATTAAATAAACAAGAACAGCTTAAAAAGAGAAAATAACCCGTCCGATATTCAGATTCGACCTTCAGCTGAATCAATGGGACCCATTGTTCGAGGCAGATGTGACGTCAGTGTGTTTAGTCCCGTGTTTTCATTAAAGAGCGTATCTTGTTTATTTAATTGCTCAGTAAATAAATCGAAATTTTAAAAACTGAATACGTAAAAAATATTATTTTTTCTTTCTTTATGCGATGGGATAAAAATCAAAATTTATTGAAAAAGCCCATAGTCCCCACGTTTATTTGTGACTGTTTGTGGTATTTTTTTTAATTAGCGATTTAACAGACTGAAAATTCGCATTGTCAAAACGTGACCTTTTGAAATTTATTTGGAATATGAAGCAGTCTTGGGGTCATAGTTATTAAAAACTACCAGGAGTGTTGTTGTTAGTTAAATGTTGATATGATTGGGTGATTTGCGTAATATATGATTGAAGTCAAATTACCTTAATAACCATAACTTTCTCGTATATTGAAACAAAAAGAAAAAGTTTTGTAATTGCATACCTATAGTATTAAAAAAATCACTCAAATATAGGGTGTCCGATTGAAAAAAAATCAAACTTGACACAATCAAAATCGTTTTAAATTGTGCAGAATATCCAACCATGTCTTCGTTGATTCACCTTATACTAACCTTAATTATTTCTTTGTTAGTTAAACAAATTATAAGATCACACATAATTTAATGACATAGCCACACAAAACTTCTTTAATGTATAATCTGCTTCATAGTCCCCAGTACAAGGACCCTTAATTTTAATGACACATACAAATGTCAAACTGCGTGAGTGCCTTCTTTGGGACGAGTCCGAGAAACTTTCTTATGCGAAAACTTTCGGCGCTGCTGCGTTTTCGAATGCCCGATTCCCAGAAGTGTCGATATGACGTCATTATGACTCCCTTATATACAAGCTGGATTTTTCAAAAATTGTTTAATAAAATTAATTTCAAAATTGTGATCAACTTGTCCTACAAAAATCATGCCACCACCCCCAAAATGTCGATATGACGTCATTATGACATAATGACGTCATATTGACATTTTTTGAATAGGTATAATATTATATTAGTTACCACACAAAAAACCTTTTATCCGGACCACTCTCGTCTCGTTTCGCGAGGATGAGACGCGAGAAAAAGCAAGACGAGAGTGAAACACTATAAAATTATTCAATACAAGTTTTTTTTTTGAATAGGTATAATATTATATTAGTTACCACACAAAAATCCTTTTATCCGGACCACTCTCATCTCTTTTCGTTTCGTCTCGCGAGAATGAGACGCGAGAAAAAGCGAGACGAGAGTAAAACATTATAAAATTATTCAATACAAGTTTTTTTTTAATATGTATGATATTATATTAGTTACCACACAAAAAAACCTTTTATCCGGATCACTCTCGTCTCGTTTTCGTTTCGTCTCGCGAGAAAAAGCGAGACGAGAGTGAAACACTAGAAAATTATTCAATACAAGTTTTTTTTTGAATAGGTATAATATTATATTAGTTACCACACGGCGTGGTGGATACTCCATACGCAGCATGATTTTTGTAGGACAAGTTGATCACAATTTTTAACTCAATTTTATTAAACAATTGTCAAAAAAACAAACTTGTATATGTCGTAGGCTGATAGTGAAATCCGTCATTTCATGAAAAGCCTAGTCATATCATGAAGCGTGGCTAAAAGGTATATTGCAACTGGTTTGTTCGTTGTTCCCCAGAGTATTTTTTTCAATTTTTTCAACTAATATTATTTTATAAAAATAAAATTTAAATTAAATTTTAAAAAAATGCTCTGGGTAACAACGAACAAACCAGTTGCCAATATACCTTTTAACGAGCAGCATGATATGGCTAGGCTTTTCATGAAATGACGGATTTCACTATCATACGTGGAGTCATAGTGACGTCATATCGACATTTTGGGGGTGGTGGACACTCCACACGCAGCATGATTTTTGTAGGACAAGTTGATCACAATTTTTAAATTAATTTTATTAAACAATTTTTTTAAAATCAAGCTTGTATGTACGGGGAGTCATAATGACGTCATATCGACACTTCTGGGAATCGGGCATTCGAAAACGCAGCAGTGCCGAAAGTTTTCGCATAAGAAAATTTGTCGGACTCGTCCCAAAGAAGGCACTCACGCAGTTTGACATTTGTATGTGTCATTAAAATTAAGGGTCCTTGTACTGGGGACTATCACTGATTAGACTAAAATATGTATTTTAGGGGTATAATCAACCACTTTACTAAAAATCTCTCTCAGTGGAAAGAAGTATTTGACTCTGGAGAACCGCATCAAATTCCTCTGCCAAGTCCTTGGAACGAGAAATTGAACGACCTTCAAAAGCTCGTCCTACTTAGGTGTATAAGATATGATAAAATTGTTCCAGCTGTACAAGATTTTGTGACAGGTTTGTTCTTATTTTACTTATTTATTTATTTAGCAGTAAACAAATGACATATAATATTACAGTAAAATAATAGTGTTAACTAGTAACACGATGAATTTAGGAAATTTGTGTGTGCCTTAGCTAGCCCTAACTTAAATATAGAATAAACTGTCTATAATTAATAAAAATGTAGCTTGGTGGTTTACCGAAACCAGACTATATGTATATTCATTATACTTTTGTAATTATGTTCTACCCAATCTTTTATTTTATTTTTGTTTAATTTATTTAAAAATCTATTTCTGAGATTTATTTGTAAAAGATTGAGCAATCGTGGTCCAATAAAGTAAATATTTTTTTTGTGTAGAAGAAAAGTACTAAATGGAAGTACAATAATGTAAATTGGTGACAGCCCTTGTTTGAACTGAGCGAGTCACAATGGATTTAAACATTTTTTGTTGAAGAGAGAATTGAATAACTCGTATACAATATAATTGTCGTATGTTAAGGACTCCTGATTCAGAGAATAGTAATTCGGTAGGATACATTTTTGGCTTGAATAATAGTGTTTTAATAACATATTTTTGAGCTATTTGTAAAGGTAACAAAATAAGGTTGCATGCGGAACCCCAGCACATAATACCATAATTTAAAACTGATTCAGCCAATGCCGAGTAGTAAACCATTTTTATTAATTTTAATGGTAAAAAATGTCTTATTTGTGAGAACCTATATACAAGTTTTCTAATTTTTTTGCTAACACAATCAACATGAATATCTCATTGGATGAGTTTGTCAAAAAAAACGCCTAGGTATTAAGGTTGAATTCCCAACGTCATTCAATCTATTGCCAACCTATAACCTATTTCGCGTTGATTTTTTGAGTTTATTATTTTAATAACTAACATTTAAAGAAAATAAATATCGTCGGTACATTATTTAGCAGCTAGTATCTGATATATTACAAAAATATTACTTTATTTCATTGCTAATTTTGGGAGAATTGTATAGTGAAAGAACAATGAGTGACAATGACATAATAATGTTAAAAAAAATCTTACCCGATAGTTTTCGCTATACAATTCTCCTAAAATAAGTTATGAAATTCCTTGATGTTTATTAAATATGTCAATTATTACCTATAGAATATCAAGTCGATACTGATTTTCTTTAAATTTTGTATAAAAGCTAGAAAACATAAATAAATCTACGCGAAATAGGTTATAGGTTGGCAAGCATGTTGATACTCCTACCTTAATAGATTTGCAAGATCGAATTTTTAAATTGCAATTGCAAGGTAAAGATGTCTCGCTTGTCGAATTATGTAGCGTTAAGAAATCCTTATTTGCCATTCCGCGCTTAGTCATAGAAAACAAGACAAACTTAGTTTTATCAATGTTTAAAATTAACTGATTTGAGTCCAACCAATATTTAATTTTGTGCAGGTCCAATTCCGCTTTCCTGAATGCCTCATCCTACGAATTTCCAGTGACCAGTCGTGCGGTGTCATCTGCATAATATACTATTCTTCCACTTACTTTAATGTTTAACAGGGTATTAACATATATTGAAAACAAAATTGGACCTAACACTGTACCCTCTGGTACTCCCACCTCTACAGTCTGGAAATCGCTATATACATTATTAATCTTTACTCTTTGTACTCTATGTTTCAAGTATGATTCAAATAGACTATACACCACCCCTCTGATGCCAATACTTTTAAGGCGTTCCAGTAGTATTGGATGTGCAACTGTGTCAAAGGCTTTTTTAAGATCTAAAAATGTGACTACCGGTTTAAGAGCAGTTATCACTTGCCGCATTTAGGTAAAAAGGATCGAGTGACAAACTACAAGAAAACTATTGGATAGAATTGGTTAAAATTTGGAATTTAGCTTCGAAATTTGATACTACATGACTGTATCACCTTCATTTTATCAATTTTGAAAAACATAATTTATTTTGAAAGTTTACTTTATAATTTAAAAAGATTGAAGGCGATATAGTCATGTAGTATCAAATTTCGGAGCTAAATTCCAAATTTTAACCAATTCTATCGAATAGTTTTCTTGTAGTTTGTCACTCCTTTTTACCTAAATGCGGCAAGTGATAACTGCTCGATTTTTTATTTAAGCCGTCTGTAATAAAGAGATTTACTTCTTGCAAAGCATTGTCTGTACTTACTTGTGGCTTAAACCCGTACTGTTGCGAAGAGATAATATTATGTTTCTTAAGAAAGTTCCAAAGTTTTTCCTTAATGCATTTTTCTACAATTTTGTTAAGAACACTGCATATAATGCTATTGGTCTATAGTTGTTTATATCTGTTTTATCACAGCCTTTATGAATTGGTATAGGGTGAAGTAAGGTATGTTCGTTATAGTTTTTTCATCGCAAAGTAATATAAATGGCATGCAGTGGTTGCAATAATTGTCGGGGAACTAAGACCTAACATTTTACATTTAGATTTTGGTATTTTGTTTAAAGAGAACTCAGAAACACTACAAAAATAAACATTTAAAGTAGCCCTAGTCAAGGGAAGGTAATTTCGATATAGGATATCTAATTTCGTGATATGGGGTAGGTATATTCGTAAGACAACCATTAATGCTAAAAATTGTTATGTAAGGTTTTATTATCGGTTACAAGGTAATATTTTATGCGTCAAATCTTATTCTGAGTCACCTACCAGCTTCTATTAATTCAGATATTTCATAACTGCGATATTTTCTTTTGTTTGCTTGCATTTTAAAGCTGAAATTAAAAACAACAATAGGTAACTTCGTGATACTAGGTAAGTTCGTGATATGTTCAATTACGTTTCTTTTGGGTTAGGTTCTGGTTTGTTCGTAAGCAATGATAAAAATAACATAAACTTGGAATACGGGATAATTTTACTGCATACGAAAAAATATATTTAAAATTGAACAACCCTTGAATTTTTACATATTCAATAGAAGTCAGAAATCATAAGAAATTAGCTCCACGGAATAAGCAATTACGGTAAAACTAAGCCAGAATTTGTTAATCGGATTTGACAAAAAGATTCCCAATCTAAAATACTACAATTGATATAAATTTCATAGGCCTACCTTTCAGTTAATCCTGTTGAAGCAGCATATCTCTTTTCAATTGCAAAACTTGCGAAAAAGCACGTCGAAATACGCATGACATGGAAACAATGTTTTGTAATGTCTGGTATGTTCGTGATATCGAAACGCGACAAGTAGCGCCATCTAATAGCATCGTATGCTTTCCACTAGCCGAAAAATCATCCATCTAAAGCAACAGGCAACTTGCTGACAAATTATAATTCTATCACGAACTTACCTATGCCACGAAATTACCTTACTTCACCCTAATAGTTGATTTTTTTAAAAAATTTTGGATAATGACTGGTTGAAAAGATAGTAATAACAAGATATAGTAGAGGCTTAACAAGATATTTATGGTTCTCCTTTAATATTTTAGCGGTAACTGCATCATCTCCGCATGAGTTTGTATTCTTTGAAGAGCCTATCACATTTATTAGAATTGATTCGTTAATGGGTTCGAGGAACATCGAATTGGCACATATCATAGTCTCGTACGTTTGGAGTATTGTACTTATCTTTCGTACTAAAAAAGCTGTTAAAATGATTAGCGATCTCCAGAAATTTTATCCATCAGATTTATAAAAATGCATAGATTTTTGAGTTATTTTGGACAAATTAATATTATTACTAAATAAAATGGACTTAGCCATAATAAAATGAATAACTATAGTAAAAATCTTGAATACTCTCGCAAGATGGGGGCAAAGTCACGTGACACTCTGTCAATTTTGGTCTATTAAATTTTTATAAGTTGGCATGAATTACAGGACCGGACTTGAAAATTATACATGTGATACCTTCTAAAACAATTTATGCAATAGCCTCCACGGTTCTACCGCTTTAATATTGCCAAATAATAAGTAATAGGTACCTAATAATTTCTTTTGAAAGCTTTGTTTTATAAATATTATAATTTAAGGTAGGTAATAATAAGCATGAATTTCTATATGGTTTAAAGATAAAGTGTCAAAATAGATTTAAAAAGTTTATAATATTATAAATATCCAAACCTTAAAAATACTAAACTAACCGAAACACAACTTAAAATAGGACTCTGTCACTCATATTTAGAACAGATTTTTTTTTTGTTCAGATTATACCTATAGGTAAAATACCAACAGTTCAACATAAACTAATTGAATTCAAGTTATTACATTCACTGTCAAGAAAATCCCCATATATGACTTACGTAAGGTACGTAGACCCAAATATGGTTTTTATAGAATTTGTTGGCTATGGTACGGTTACATTTCTAAACTTGTATGTGGGCTAACATAAAGTTAAAAGTTTCAATATAGCCAGGGATTTAATTTTTCTGGTGGAAATCCTACTTGAGTTTTTGACTTACATAAGGTACATAGACCCAAAAGTGGTTTTTATGGAATTTGTTGGTTATGATACAATTACATTATTTCTAAACTTGTATGTGGGCTAACATAAAGTTAAAAGCTTTAATATAACTAGGGATTTAATTTTTCTGTCAATGGAAACCCTAATTTAACAATTTTTGACTTAACGTAAGGTACGAAGACCCAAATACGGTTTTTATAGAATTTGTTGGTTACAATACAGTTACATTTCTAAACTTGTATGTAGGCTAACATAAAGTTAAAAGCTTAAGTTTAGCCAGGGATTATAGTTTTCTGTCAGTGGAAACCCTACTTTAACAGTTTTTGACTTACTTAAGGTACGTAGACCCAAAAGTGGTTTTTATGGAATTTGTTTGTTAAAATGCAATTTATTGATACAGTTACATTCCTAAACTTGTATGTAGACTAACTTTATGTTAAAAACTTTATTTTATGGTCATACAAACAATAATAATAGTAATATCAAATAATAATTTCACTTATGTAAGGTACGTAGACACAGAAAATAGAATTATATATTTTGTTCGCTATCCTATTACATACTAATATGGTTAGCTATTTTAACTATTATAGTAACATAATTTTACTTACTATTACCTTACTATTGCCAAACAATAATAATATTTACTAATAACATTAATAAAAATAATTCCTTCAAAATCAAATAGCTGCTTTTTAAAGCTGGAAAGCTGTTTTGGCATTTGGTAGAACTAGGCGATACCCGGTTTTATCAACCTACTCGGTTTTGTCCAACTCTCCCCTACCTACCTAAGTCAGGGAAATACTTAATTTCTACTTATTTTTCTTGAAACAGAAAAGGATATCTAGATAATGTAAAATGCAAAAATTATACATTAGAAACCTAACCTTAACGAACAAACATTTTAAGAACAAAAATTTTACAAACTAACTTTTTGACAAAAACGGCGTTCAGATGAAATAAAACTAATTACTTATCGATGAAATCAACTAACGAGCAAGGCACACATTAATAATTATGATCCCTAATGAAAAAGAATTAAAAAATTTAAACCTGTATCTAAATTTTTGGTCAAATGAATAATAATTGTAGGTATTTGCAATTAAATGTAACAAAAACGCAATTTATAACTCGGTGTTTGGGCTCATTACGGTCCGCTACAAATCTAGGGATATTATTATGTCCCAATATCAGCTAATCGATGACAAATAACCGCTGTCATCTGTTTTAAAACGAGACTATTCGTGATATTTAGTATATTATAAAAATTAAATTGAGGTACACTATCGGATAATAGTAAAGCAACGCTTTGGAAAATCCAAAAAATATATAGAATGATAGAATTGTATTTAAATATATTGTGTTTTAAAATATCAAAGTAGGCTGCTGTTATCGGAGCAATAGTTGTTTCCAACAATTAATGCAAATGAACTGATATTAACGTAAACTTATAAATACAGTATTATAATGAGGCAAAAGTACATTTTAATATTTTCCTAAAAAAGATGGATGCATGACATATGCCAAGAAGTACTCCAATTTCGAAAGAATTAAAGCAGAGTAGTGAATGCACACTTGAAAGGTACACAGCAAACCGCAATTTCAAGACGGTTTGTTTTACCCAGATACAGCGTATCCAAAATAACTTCATGTTTTAAGGAAAGGAGATATTTAGAGAATCTACCGAAATCGGGAAAACCGAGAAAAACAACAATTTTATCCGATATACACATTAAAAGAATTTTTCAAAACGATCCTTGGTTGTGTGCACCTAGAAGTATTGATGCCATTCCCGAAATTTGGTTAGTTCACGGGCAGTTTAAAGAAGGTCGATAGACGCAAAGTTGTATAATAGAAGCCCTGCTAAAAAGTCGCTCTGTTCGACAAGATATAGAGTCGCTAGGCTTAAATTTACACATTGACTTTTAAATTGAACAGTAGACAAGTGGGAAAAAGTTCTATTTAGCGATGAAAAGCGTGAAATTTCTATGGAATGAAGCGTGTAAGATGACCAATCAACAAAATGTTTATTCCCAAATGCGTTACACTCACAGTTAAACATGGTGTGGTTGCTTAACATGGGCCCTTTAAACTTCATTAATGACATTATGTATCGATTTGTCTATAGAGACATAATGCAAAATTAAATGCTGCCTTAAGTAGAATGGGAAATGCCGTTTTATTTGTTAATAGGATAACGATCCAAAACGAGTTGTTCAAGAGTGGTTTAATAAAAATAACGTTCGGGTTGTGCTGCGGCCGACACAATCCCCAGACCTTAATCCCATTGAAAATCTTTTGGAAAAGGTGAAACATGGTACTGATACACAAATAGTTCCAAATAAATAATCTTTGGTAAATAAAATCCATGAAGTTTGGACAAATCTTCCCGAAAATAATGTTAAAAAGTTTATTGCCTTAATGAAGCGACGTTATCGGCAATTAATAAATAATAATGGATATTATATTAACTATTATTAACATACTACTTTAATTCTTGAATTATATGTTTAATGTTTTTTGTAGTAATATGTAAAATAAAATACTATTGAAACAATTTTTGCTTTACTTCTGTGGCACTTTGTTTTATCGATTTTTCTAATTATAATTATGTGCCTACCTTCATTTTGCTTAAAGTGTACCAAAATGTTGTGAAATATTACTAATATAGTGAGGATAATATTTCATTTAAATTAGCTGGGGGATCACAATCCTATAATTTGTTGCTCTACTTTTGTCCAATAATGTATGTGAAAATGATGGTTATATTATAACAAGGTTTTAGAAAAACTCTTGGCACATGAGTGGGACATTTTGGTAGATTGAACCAATGGCGATATCCACAAGTGAAGCGAGTGTGTAAAGACGTTTTCTCATGTTTTATTTTGTCATATTTTTTAAAACTTTATTCCTATCTAACATAAGTAGGTAATTGATAAATTGCAAATTTCAGGAGTCAAGTTTTATTTAACTACGTTTTGGCAAGACCTGAGGTGTATGCAAAATGCTATTTTCAAACTATGCTAGTCCTGTACAAAATAACGGTTGTCATGGCAGTTGTAGGAAAAAATATTTAAAAAATCGTCACTTTTCCTCTTATTTTTAGGTGGCTTAAAACGTTAAACATTTGTGATTTTATATATTATATAGAAGTAAATTAATAATTGTTTTCATATAAATTTTAGATCACCTTGGCAAACAGTTCGTGGAACCTCCACCGTTTGATCTCACCTCGTCGTTTGCTGACTCTCATTGCTGCATTCCTTTAATTTTTGTTCTCACTCCCGGTGCCGATCCTACGGCCGTTTTGCTTAAATTTGCCGATGATCAAGGCTTCGGGGCAGCTAGATTATTTGCTCTTTCGTTGGGACAAGGACAAGGTCCGATAGCTGTCAGACTTATTGACGAAGGTGTAAAGAATGGCACTTGGGTTGTTCTTCAGAATTGTCACTTGGCTAAGAGTTTTATGCCGACATTGGAAAGGGTTAGTACATTTTATCATTTTTATCTAGTAGATTAAAATATAATTTTTATAAAAATCAAAAAGAAGTCCATCGTAATAATTAGGTTTAGTGACTTAAGCTAGGTACATTTTAGTAGAGAAGCAATAAAAATAATATTAGTGAGGCATACTCCATTTAAATTTTGTATCAATATCTTGTTTATTTTTTGTTTTCGCCCAAAATTTGCCGAATGCCATGTAATCCATGAATCCATTAGGTGCCCACAGCGACAATTTGCGCGACCTGGTATGCGACAGATAGGGTCTGTCTAATTTTGCATATTTGGAACGCATGTTAGTGCTAAACGACCGACCCGGTAGGTGAAATACGTTGTCGGTGAAGGATCAAGTCGCTGCAAGTCAAATTCGTACTTATTAGTTGAGCGCGTCGTTTTATCTTTTTTAAATCTTGTTGTGTAATGGAGTGGACAAAAGACATAGTAACCGAGTTTCTAGAATTATATAGAGAACGACCATGTTTGTTTAAAATTAAAGATCCAAATTATGTAAATAAGAAGTTAAAGAGAGAAGCATGAAGAGTTAATCAAATTTTTGGAAAGCAAAAATAATAATGATGCTACTATAAAAGATGTTAAAACTAAAATACAAAATATCAGAAAAGCTTTTCGGAGAGAATATAAAAAAATTGATAATTTCCTCGTTCTAAAAGCCATCTCTTGACCCATTTTTTTCTTTTCTTTTTTTCATTATCTTTTTGGCTGATTTTTAAAATACATAAACCCATGAGAGCAATTTTTTTGTTCATTTTGTACTACACAGATTTCGCCGACAAAGAGAAACCAGCTTAAAATACGCAGTCTCACTACCCAGTGGGTCGAAATTAAAAATATCTATCAACTAATTGACGGACAGCGTAGGCGCAGGAACCGATCGCGGACTAAGTATGTTCGTTGCACGACAAATCAGATCGCTCACAGACCAAGTCGGCGGATCTGGTATGGCAGATCTGGTCCGTCGACCGACTAGGTCGCTTCGTCTGTGGGCACCTATTATTGCGCTTGGATTACTGTGTATTCTAATATAAAAAACAGTCACATACTAAGTCTTTTTCGATATGCCACAATAATAGCTTTTTAATTATTTTTTCGGACACTATATTATTATTCTCTTCTAAATATTTTCATGGCTTTTCTTAAACGGATTGCGCGCATTCTAGTGGGTGCCGGCGTTGATCTGATTCTTGTCTGCAAAACGGCAGATGTTTCAGTGAAAACGCAGATAGCGTTCCCTATACTGGATTGTGATGCACTTCGTGGTTTATTTAGTTGTCTACCTTTCGATATTACCAGTGTGACTGCCTTTTATATTGGAGTTAATTCCGCTGGGATGACGCTACGGTGTATTGATGGCCGCTTTGAATTTGCAAAAGGCTTTTAATACATCTTACCGCCGTTGTCGGGATTGCTTGGGTTCTGGCTGCCCGTTGAGTCCTAACAAGGACGGGGTATCCATTGTTCTTGGATCCGTGTGTATTCCAATATAAAAAACAGTTACACACTTGTCCGATATGCCACAATATTTTTAAAAAATATCATCTTCAGATTTCCCTCTTCAGGGACCAGTACCTCCGTAATAAGGGGACAAAGGAAAATTAAGTTCTAACCTTCTTTCGGCCCAATCTACCTAATATCCAATTGTTGATCATACCTTTTAGAACACCTTGTATAGGAATTACCCTTAATATTTTTTCTCTAGGTTATATAGCTTTATAGTGAGATAAGTAGAAGTGAAACTTGTTATTTTATATTGAAAACTAGGAACCTTAATATTTATGTTTTCTTACCGCTCTAGCAAAAGTATTTTCATTTCTATGTGCATAAATTATCAAACATTTAACATATTATTATAATTGAACCACAGGCGTAACCTTAAATTCCCTTTGTTAAGTTGCATTAATCTTGCATAAAACTGCATCCTTAAAACGTCTTTTAAAAGATTATTCGGGTTTGTTCGGATTTGTTTAAAATTTAAAATATATCAAAGTATCTCTTAATTTACACCCGAAATCGGCTACGTTAAAATACTATTTCAAAAGTGAAGTTCTTACGCGACATTGTAAAACTTTATTTAATCAACACCATTTCCGTTCTGCTTAACCTCTGTACAGCGCTATGAAATGCAGGACACTACTACATGAATATGAATGTGCTACGCTGCATTTTAGCCAAAATTACCAAACTTAGTAATAAAACAGGCTAGCTCATGTATAGTATTGGCAGAATTATACCGTTGACTCTTACTGCCAAAAATAAACTTATTAAACCCTATTGTATACGCCTCAACCTCTTCAAAGGGGATTAAATGGGATCAGGGTCGGCTTGAAAATGTACCTACACCACATGATTTATTTTTATAATTTAAAATAAATAGATAGGTATTTTTAGTTTTAGGTAGGTACCTATAATAAATGTAAAATAATGATAACAATTATTAATGATAATTGAAAATAATATAATTTAAAAGTACAATAAAAAATTATTTAAATTCTAAAAAATTATTGAAAATTTATTCAAAATTTAACTCTGTATCTCTAGCACTATCTTTATCTAAGCCTAAACTTATAATTAAGGATTGAACATTTGTAATCATACAATTGTAAGAATTTTCCACCTTAGGTACATGCTGTACACAGTTTTTCCAGCTGTCTGCAGAAATTTTTCTTACTACTTCGTTTTTAATTAATTCTACTACAGATGCATTTAATGTAGGAGAAATATTATTTCTCCTAATATTGGATTTCAATTGGTGCCATATTAGCTCAATAGGATTGAATATACAATAGGTAGTATGGAGGAAGACGCAACAATATATGTCCATTTTCTGCTGCTGCAAGTTTGTCACACTCGTATTCCTTATTTATTTTAAAAGCTTTTAATACTTCTAGCAGTTCTTGTTTTTTGTAAGTTTCTTCAAAATATAAATCATTTTCAATCATAAAATTTTGAATTTCTGCTTTTGTATTATTAGAATGGGAATGATTTTTGCTTGCCTACTATGTTAACTAGCATTGTCCATTACAATGACGCTATTTTCAGGTATATTTTTAAGGAGTTTATGTTTAAACCGATCTTCAAAAAGTTGTGCGTCGGTATCTTGATGGTAATCTAAAGAAAAATCTGCTATGTTTTTAGCTGATAGCAACAGACAATTTGGAAAAAACCCGTTCTCTGAACCAGCATGTAATATTGTGATTCTTTTGCCTTTATTTAATGGTGCCTGGGTTTGACATTTTTTGGAAGAATCATCCCAACCTTTTCTTGGAGTGTCATGGGTATCGAACCATGTTTTGTTAAGGTAAATAATTGGACGATTTTCTTCTCTAAATTGTTTAACAGCTGTTAAATATTTAAGTCTGCATTCCCGTAAACTTTGAGATTCCATTAATGTTTGTCTTTTATTAATGCTTCGGTATTTAAAACCCATTTTACGCAATATTTTCCTAAGGCTTGAAAGGCAGCAAGAGATATTTGTTTCGTCTTTAATCAGCCGCTCTTTGAGGGAAATCAAAGTGGGTACAGTTTGTGCCTCATACATTTGGTAAATCTTTCTTCTTAATAAATTCATGTAATTTTCATCAATGCTTCTAAATGTGCCAGAATCACTCCGATTTTTTCTAGAATTAACAGGTTTAAGTACTATGTCTCTTACCGAAGATAAAGGAGTTTTTGTCAAAGTAGACGTCTCTGCTAAAGCATCCATCGAATTAAAATTTCTACTCAACAAAGATTGATACACATTTTTAATTATTAGTTTGGCATCGGGTGATAAATGCTTTCTTTTAAAAATTACACTTGAAGATGCCCCCCTATCAGCACAATTCCAAGGACGCCACATTCTACCACTAATAAGCCTAACTAAAAATTATTCGCCGGAAAACCACTATAGACTAAAATTAGTAAAAATCAGTTTGTATTTATATATGAATCAGGAATAGGTATAAATTGAATTTGTACCTGGTCTGGTCTGCTCGAAAAGGTTTTAACATTTGGGATTTCATTATTTATTTTATGGTCAAAGGGATAATGAGGGTTTATTGCAGTCAAACGATCGAATATATGCAACTTGCGTACGTGCAACTTGCGTACAAGGATTATTTCTTCCAACTTGCGTACACGGGTAGGTAGGTCCCGCGAACCAGGTAAAACTGCAAGAGTACATTATTCCAACTTGCGTACATACACAAATATTAGAAGCTTATAAACAAACTAAGGACATAAAAAAATGCTCTGATATAGTTGAATTCACATAAACTTTTAACGCCGTGACATTTCAGTTCTGTCATACTTGTCAAATACTGCAGCAACTCATAAAATATAAATTTCTAATAACTAAATTTAATTAGTATAATTGTACTGCACACAAAGTATGTCTATCTTGTATTATTTCATACGATTAAAAAGAGATAGAAATAAAAAGAGTTGGCCGAACAATTCCAGAAAAGAAAAAGAAAAAACACTGACCAATCTCAGCTGTATAAGAAATTTAGTAAGTTGGTGAAATCTAAAGTAACTAGACAATGACAATTGGCATTAAAACTTTTTGTGAATTTAACTATAACAACGAACAAACCGGTTGCCAATACACCTTTTAGAACCGATTGGAGAGGGCGTATTATTACGGTCCGTTTAAAACCCTGTGTATGTGAAGACATCAAAAATGCTCTGATAACAACGAACAAACCGGTTACCAATACACCTTTTAGAACAGATTGGAGAGGGCGTATTATTACGGTCCTTTTAAAACCCTGTGTATGTACGCAAGTTGGAATAATGTAATCTTGCAGTTTTACCTGGTTCGCGGGACCTACCTAACCATGTACGCAAGTTGGAAGAAATAATCCTTGTACGCAAATTGGACGTACGCAAGTTGGAGGATACCAAAAGATCAACGGTATCATTCTACAAATACTATAGGTACCTCAATTATTTTTTAATCCCACCTCAACACAAAAAAAATAGGCTGCAAAAATTAATTTTTACCTCGAGTCGTTCTACATGTCCTGGCTCTTATTCTAACAAATTTTTAATTTTGTTATATTTTCTAGATATGTGAAAACCTATCGCCAGATTCAACCCACCCGGACTTCCGCCTATGGTTGACCTCCTATCCCGCAGAACATTTTCCTGTTCTGGTCCTGCAAAACGGAGTTAAAATGACCAACGAACCACCTAAGGGATTAAGAGCGAATATAAATCGCTCCTACATGAGCGATCCAATTTGCGATTTTGAGTGGTTCGAGAATTGCAAACAACCGATGGTTTTTAAGAAACTTTTATTCAGTCTTTGTTTTTTCCACGCATCGGTTCAGGAACGAAGGAAGTTTGGGCCGTTGGGATGGAATATTCCTTACGAGTTTAATGAAACCGATTTGAGAATAAGCGTGATGCAGCTGCAAATGTTCTTGAACGATTATGAAGTATGTTATTATTTTCGAAAGTTTTTCTTTTAATTACTTTTAATTTTAATTAATTTTCTATTAATTTTTTATTAATTAACAATAATTTAATTATAATAATATATTTTATTCCTAAATAAATTATTGTTCGTTATGGTGGCATTCTCAATCCATTACCAACCTATAACCTATTTCGCGTTGCTTTTTTTAGTTTATTATTAGATTAACTAACATTTAAATAAAATCAATATCGTCGGTACAATGTTTAGGTAATATCTGACATATAACAAAAATATCTATTCATTTTATTGCTAATTTTGGGATAATTGTATAAACAATGACATAATAATGTTAAAAAAAATCTTACCCGATATTTTTCGCTATACAGTTCTCCTAAGATATTTAATGAAAGTCCTTGATATTTATTTAATATGTCAATTATTACCTAAAGAATATGCAGTCGATAATGATTTTATTTAAATTTTGTGTAAAAGCTAGAAAAATTAAATAAATAACGCGAAATAGGTTATAGGTTGACAAGCATGTTGATATTTTATTTTGTGATATATTACTTTGTGGATTAAAAATAATCTTATCAAATCGATGAGACTTTAACTTCCAGTTGATGTCTGTATGTCACCTTATATATTTTTTCTACTGGATAGAAATTAAGGAAAGCATTTTCCGAGAAGTCTTAAGATGTTCGACTGGACCACGTAATACTAGTATTAACTCTTATTAAAAATAGTAAGGAGCAAAGTGAAACTTCCTGTAACTTCTGCAATAGAAAATTGACACGCTAAGTCCAAGATAGGGCAAATTTTCGGATGGTGGGGGGTGGGTAGGGGTAATTAATAGGGGGGGGTTGAATGTTTTGTAAAATTTCTGTAAAAATTTTATTTTTTTTCTAATATTTTCTTTTTCAACCTGTATAATAGGTATTACAAGAACTATTGTAATAGGTTAATGTCAAACTTCCGTTGTTAGCAAAAAAATAGTGATAGGGTTCGACCTTAGACCAGAGTGCTTGGTCTGAAGGTTCGACCCACATACAACCAGTATATTGCCAATGAGGCACTAAACAGGCCGTTACCGGGATAGTGAGCATGCGCAATATGTATTATAAACAACAACTGTCAATCAGCTGTTGCTTCGATGCGAACAGAACCGGTCACTCGTTATTTTTATTTTTGTCTTATGGTGTTTGTGTGATTTTTAAATTTTGTGTTTTCTAGTTTATAGTAGAGACACTATAATAGCGCCAGCGCCTTTAAATTTGCAACTCTCGTAAAGGTACCTGAACTACCTTTACTATACTATGTATTAAACTAGTATTTCAAAATTAAGCACCAAAAAATGGTTAAAAGCATTTTAAGCCGGCCCTGGTTCACTGTTTATATGATCCACAAAATGATGTGAATTGCGCATCCGTATCCCGCGTTAGTCCTCCATAGTGGACACAATATTGTAACATGGCATTTGCAATATACTGGTTATATACAGGGTGTTCATTTGAAAACTTCCCACCTCGATTATCCTGCTTTAAATTGAAAATGTGGAAAATCGCGTGAACTTTCGGTTAAACCGGATGTAAGAAATATAGTACTTCCGGTTTGACCGGAGGTTGACACTATTGGAAAGATAATAAAAATCGAAGATAAGGACATGTAAGCCGTTTTGCTCTAAGACAAACAGTTAGAAAGCTAGACGCTGCCAAAGTCCAAAAATGTCATTTTCCAAGAGTCAATATCTCGGAAACTGTTAAGTATAGACTAATAATGCTTTTAATAAAAAATGTTCAGAATTTTATGCAGAATCCAAAAAAATTATATAAAATAGGGGTATCTATTTAAGATTTAGATTTTACCCCCCCTCCCTCCTAGGGGCTTAAAGTAACAAGATTAACAATATACGCAAAAGATGTCCCCCTCGAAATTAAAATCGAAGGGTCCAAGCGATTTTCCACATTTTCATTTTAAAGCAGGAAAATCGAGGTGGGAAGTTTTCAAATGAACACCCTGTATATATAATATGTGTATGGTTGGGTCGGTTACAATCTACTGAGATGCAATTTAAGCCGGACAGCACCGTATTGGATGCTTATTGTAGTAACATAATATTAGTTTCTTATTTTTGAAATTATTTCAAAAAAGCTATTTAAAATTTTGGCTATTTTAAAAACAAAGTTAAAAAAGTATTATTTTAGAAATCATCCTGTATAATAAATATTGTAACTATTTTCAGGATATCCAATTTGACGCCTTGCTATATTTAACCGGAGAATGTAACTACGGTGGTAGAGTAACTGATGATTGGGACAGACGAACTCTAAACACAATTTTGGCAAAGTTCTATTGTCATGAAGTGGTAGAGATTCCGAACTATGAGTATGACCCTACAGGTAATCTTTTAATTGCAAATACCCGTTTTGATAAAAAGAATGATCAGTTTTAAAAAAAAATTATCCTCCATTTCGCGTTGAGCTTTGAAATTTAAAATTATATGACAATAATTAATAATTGCTATACCGCCAAACTGACCATGGAATATACCATGTGAATTTTGCTACCTACCTCAAATATTTGCTCCCTCTTAGTTTTACATCAAAATTGTATAATACTTTTATGAAGATTCTTGTATGATGGACTCGCATGCCAAAGCGACAGAAATTAAAAATATATGGAAGCTTTGAAAATAAAATCGGTTGATGAAGAAAAACTTCAAGACCAACATAAAAAAATTAGGTCTTTACTGTTATTTAGACCAATAAATTCAGAAAAGTATCATTATTCAAACCTGCGAAATAGTAGGAAAACAGCACAGGTTAAATTTCTTATTCTCTGTACTGTAAAAAAATAACACACATAAACAGCTATAAAAAAAAGGAACTAATAATAATAATATCTTAACATAGTATAATACAAAGTAGCTATCGCCCGTCTGTCCCTATATCCCTATATGTGCTTAAATCTTTAAAACTACGCAACGGATTTTGAAGCGATTTTTTTTAATAAATAGAGTGATTCAAGAGGAAGGTTTTCATGTATAACTAGCGACCCGCCCCGGCTTCGCACGGGTGCAATTTTAGAAAGTGGCATGTCGGGTACTAATATATCGGGTTTGTTCGGGTTTGTATTTATACCAGCGGGTTGCAACGCATACCGGGTATACGCTAGTTAATTATAATAAGCAGAAAGATTTATAATTTCTATCCAAGATCGTGTCTTTCGAACAAGAAATTATAAAAATGTCATCTTAAAAAGGAATGTGAAAGATGTGTGCAGAAAGTGCAATTTACCTGTACAAACGATAGAACATACAACGGGGGGCTTGTAGCGCTATGGCACCGAACACTTATCTAGGGAGGCATAACCAGTTGGCACATATCATCCACAAAGAATTGGCTCATAAATTAGGCCTAAAATAAAACCTTCCACTGTAAAATCAATACTCAACAAAAGCAGTTTGAATTTCCTGAATATCTTTTCTACTGGGACTACAAACTACAATAACGAATAGAACAGTAGACCACAATCGTACAGATATTCTTCTCATCGCAAAGAATAACAAGACAGCTTTTCTAGTCTATATAGATTGCCCACTAATAATACACAAACTCTTTAAAACCAAAACTAAGAAAAAAAACAAGTACCTACCTACCTACTCATATTATTTGGCGATAGAGATAAAAACATATATGGGAGCTTGAAAATGTAGACGTAATTCCAATAATAATATAGGCGGAAATAGACAAATTAGGCCTTTCGGATTATTTGTACCTACAAATTCAGAAAAGCGCCATTCTTCAACCTTGCCACATAGTACGGAAGTACAGAAAGCCGACTGGGCAGAACAGACTTACTAATAGGGCCATTTTAAATATCGAAAAAAATGTATCCTTATCTATAGATTTTAACGAAGTAATTGATGACTTTGCTACTTTAAAAGCGAGAAGAGTAATTTTTTTTTAAATATCTACCCTACCAGAGCTTTACTATATAATTTTTTTTTGTTATTTTACCTAGACCTAGAGGTCTTAATTTTTTTGCCTGTTTGCTGTTATATTTATTATCAAAGTTGTTCTTTTTTTTTTGTATTTTATGATACTATATATTATATTTTAATGTACACTTTACCCCTTGTACTTGTACCTGTATAGTCCAAAAAATAAAAACGTAAAATGATTTTAAATAAATTGTTTTTACTTGTTTATAAAATTTATGCAGTGTGACAGTAAAGTCCGCATCATATGGGTTTTTTTTATTAATAGCTTTATTCGAAATTTGACTTTGGCATCAAGTTCTGCCTCGATCGAGATAAAAATTAAACAAAAAAATAGTAGTCACGTGATTCGCATTATCTGTCAAATTTTAATTTTTTTCAAAAAGTAATTCAAAAGTGGGGTTATTTCTGAAAATATCTAAAAAAGTTATTAGAAAAACTTTTTTTAAATGCAGTTTCTAGCCCACATGCAAAATTTGAGCTGCATAAGATAAGTTTGATTTTTTACCCACCTCTAAAATTTATTTTCCGCTTAATGAACAGTTTACTGACGACACTGTGTTCTTTTTTGTCTTATTATTAAGGTGTATTACGTTCAGACACAAACTACGTTTTCAAAAATACTTATTTTATGAAGTTACCTTATACAAGGTCAAAAACAAAGAAACTTTGCGTCACATGCGACCAAATTTTAATAGCCCATTAAATGTATCTGGAATAAAACATTGTCAAAACTAAGAAGTTTTATGTAGGTTGCATTGAGTCTTATTTTGCAAAAGTGGTGCGATTTACAAAATAGGGGTAAAAAATCAAAATTATTTTATGCAGCTGAAATTTTGCATGTGGGCTAGAAACTGCATTTAAAAAAACTTTATATAATATATATTTTTTTCGATACTTTCAGAAATAACCCCACTTTTGAATCATTTTTTGGAAAAAATTAAAATTTGACAGATAATGCGAATCACGTGACTACTATTTTTTTGATTAATTTTCATCTCGATCGAAGAAGAACTTGATGCCAAAGTCAAATTTCGAATAAAGCTGTTAATAAAAAAAAACCATATGATGCGCACTTTACTGGTCACACTATACAGGGTGTTATTTAAGTACGTGGCCAAACTCAAAGGTGTGCTTCTTTAAGTGATTTTAAGAAGAAAAGTTCATATAAACATGGGTACGAAAATGCATAGTTTTTACGATACAGGGTGTCAAACTTTTAAGAAAAAATTGGATGTTCGTAAATATCTCAATACTCTTTTATTCGATTTTGTTGAAATTTGGCAATTCTGTTTGTAATAACAAGAGGATAATGTAGCCTCAAATATATTAAAATTATTAAGTCCAGTGGCGTCACGGAAGACAGTCTAACTAATATTTTTGACAAAAAAAATGCGCGCCACTGACTTTTTTTTAAATTATGTATTTTTCTAGAATTAAGCAACTACAAATACAACTCTTTTATCTCTTGAGTTTTTTTCATATCTGGCTTTGTTTTCGAGAAAAAAAATAAAAACCACTTGATTGCTTGTCCCCGGGAAAATAAGCGTAAAAAATTTAAACTACTTACCAAACTATTAAGCAATTAAAATTACACGAGTCCTCTTTTGAAATTTTTTTGCACAGAATAAAACTGGGTTCGATAAAAGAAATAAACATAAACAACTGCCTAACGGTATTTATTACTGCGATGTTTACTTATGTATTTAACAGAAAATAAGACGAAACCTATAATAGTTGCTGAAAATGCCCTCCTTCAACTTCAATGCAAGCATTGGCTCGTCTTAACATTGATTTCCGAACTTGTCGAAATATTCGCGGCGTATGTCTTATCTGATCACATGAATCCCGTATCCTTTGGGTTAGTTCTTCTTTAGTGTTGACTGGAGTTTTGTAAACGAGAGACTTTAAATGCCCCCAAAGGAAAAAATCTAAAGGATTTAAATCCGGTGATCTGGGTGGCCATGCCTGTGGACCTGCGCGACCTATCCAATTTTCTCCATAAGTTGCATCAAGAAATTGTCTTGCTACTATGCTAAAGTGGGGTGGAGCCCCATCGTGCATAAACCACATTGCTCTTCTTACTACCAGTGGGACATATTGTAAAAGTCCAGGTAAAATAAATTCCAAAAAATTACGATACTCTTGACCATTTAATCTCGGGGGTAAAAAATTAGGTCCAATGAGAAAATCACCTACAATACCAACCCAAACATTCACGGAAAACTGGTGTTGATAATTAGTTTCTGTAACCGCATGGGGATTTTCTTCTGCCCAGACATGATTATTATGAAAGTTCATAATGGAATTTCGGGAAAAACACGCTTCATCGGTAAACAAAATACAAGATAGAAATCTCGGAGATGCTACACGTTGTTGCAAAAGCCAAGTACAATAAACAACTCGTTGGAGATAATCGGCAGGTAATAACGCTTGAACACGTTGTATGTGATAAGGATACAGTTGATTTTCCCTTAAAATCTGCCATACAGTAAAGTGGGAAATGTTTAATTGTTCTGCAATTTTGCGTGTACTTGTATCAGGGCTACGTTCAACTTCATGTAGAACTGCTTCCTCCATCTCCACTGTTCTTATTGTGGCAGGTCTCCCAATTACAGCAGTCGACCTTTGAAAGGTGCCTGATTCGCAGAGCCTTTCATGTATTCTCACAAATGTTTTTCTATTTGGTACAATACGGTGTGGATATATTTCTTGATAAATGCGCACAGCCTCTGTGGAATTGCCTTGGGCCATTCCATAAACAAAATGCATATCGGCCATTTCTGAGTTGGTAAATTGGACAATTTTACAATAATTAATAATTTTATAATCTTAAAACTGTTAAAAACACTTCAAATAATTACTTGTCACTCTTTTAAGTTATGACATTTATGTAAAAATCAAATTAGCTTATTTTCCCGAGGACAAGCAATCAAGTGGTTTTTATTTTTTTTCTCGAAAACAAAGCCAGATATGAAAAAAACTCAAGAGATAAAAGAGTTGTATTTGTAGTTGCTTAATTCTAAAAAAATACATAATTTAAAAAAAAGTCAGTGGCGCGCATTTTTTTTGTCAAAAATATTAGTTAGACTGTCTTCCGTGACGCCACTGGACTTAATAATTTTAATATATTTGAGGCTACATTATCCTCTTGTTATTACAAACAGAATTGCCAAATTTCAACAAAATCGAATAAAAGAGTATTGAGATATTTACGAACATCCAATTTTTTCTTAAAAGTTTGACACCCTGTATCGTAAAAACTATGCATTTTCGTACCCATGTTTATATGAACTTTTCTTCTTAAAATCACTTAAAGAAGCACCCCTTGGAGTTTGGCCCCGTACTTAAATAACACCCTGTATAGGGGCGCCAACCTAACCCTGGCAGCGGGCGCCAAATTCCTAGTTACGGCGTTGCCGAGCATTCTGGCTGTCATATTTGACAAGTATTGCTGCTATAAATGGAACGTTTCGGTCTTTAGATTAGTGTTTTACTATTCCGATTATGTACCAAAACTAAATAATCAATTTTATAGGTGCATATTATTGCCCCGATAAAACCGATTACGACGATTTCATATCCTATACGAAGTCCTTACCTCTGACTACCCACCCGGAAGTGTTTGGAATGAACGAAAACGCCGACATTATGAAAGATCAGCAGGAATCCAATTTGCTTCTCAGCAACACCCTACTGACGCAGGTAAACACTACATTGTTGTTTTATGGCCGTTCTTAAGAGCAGATTGATTTCCTTTGTTCCGGTAAAAGAAATGTTTAACCATTAGATGCGAATTTATATAGCAAAACAGGTGATAGGTCTTATGACTTAAATATCTATTGTTGTTTAGGCAGTGGGCAATACAGGGTGTCCCACCGGAAACCCCTTCTTATATTCGTGGATCAGAAATAATAGGTATGACTTTTATAATGCCATTTTGACCCTCATGTTCGATATACAGGGCTTCAAAGTTTGAAATTAAAAACTGTTTTTGAAAAATAATTCGAATATTTAATAAGATATTAATTTTAAATTTGGTACAGGGTCTTTCAACGAGGACTGATCAGGGGCTCATTTTTGAGCTTCCTTGTATTTAAAGAAAAATCCAAAATAGCCAGTCGATGTACTTTTTCCTGCAGAATTCAAAAATGAAACCAAAAATTTATTTGAACCAGAAATAAAAGAGTTACGATATGGATAAGGTGTTTTTTAAATGGAAGATAGCTTTTTTTATACGATTGGAACGAGTGATTTTTTTTTGTCCGTTCTGATTAAAATATTTAATATTGTGACAGCTATTTTTATTAAATTTTAATGTTTTATTCAGTATAATTTAACTTTAACCTGTTTGAAACATACACTAGGTAATAAAGGTATAATCACCTTTGAATCCTTCTAAGTCAAAAAATTTTACAAATTTACTATAATATTGCCGAAATGAAATATGCATTAGATAAGAGATTGCAGATTGATATCTTGTTCTACAAATGCCAAGAAAATGCAAGAGAAGCAAGGAGAAGATTTATTGCAAATTTTCACAGAAATATATCCGTCAATACTATTCTAAGGATAAATAACCTATTTGAGGAAAATAAAACATTACGTGACAGAAAAAGAAATCCAACTCTATATCTACTAATTAAAAAAAAAAACATTAAAAATTTAATTGTTCAATGTGACCTCCGTTGTTCTCGAAACAAGTGCGATAACCTCTTTGCAGCCTTTCCAAACTTGCTGTTATACTGTGATTTTCCTGGTTAAGGCGATTTATTTCATTCACAATTTTCTGCATGATCTCTTCAATATCGTGGTTCCGCTGCTTGTATACCACGTTCTTTAAATGGCCTAAAAGAAATGTGTCTAATATTGACAAATCGGGACTATTGGGTGGCCAAGCATAGGTTCCATTTCTACCAATCCATTCTTCATGGCGTCCGTTTAAATATTGAGTAACCTCAGGCACGGCATGCGGAGGGCATGTTGCCAAATTAAATTTTGATATTCTTCCAATGGTAAATCTTCCAAAAAATTCTCAATTTCGTTTTCTAAGAACTCGTAATATCTCTGTCCATTTAAAGTCCCAAAATTCTATTATTTTTTATGCCACACCAAACATGGATTGAAGTCCTTCCTTGAAATTTAATTGTCTGAAATTTTCTTGGATTTCCAACGGCCCAGTGATGACTATTATATCTATTGAAAACCCCCGATGTTGTGAATGTGGCTTCGTCAGTCCATAAGATATTTCTGAATAAATTAGGGTCTTCGTTTTCTTTCCGAATCACAATTTGGGAAACAAATTGGAAGCGAAGTTCTTTTTGTGCCGGTGTTAGAGGTTGAAGTGGTAGGATATGATAAGACTTAAATTTATGATTTCCTAAAGTCCTGTGAACAGTTCCTTGGGTAACTCTTCTGCGTCTTACACCGCCGCCGTATTGAACGTCCCGAACTGCGTCCGAAATTGATTTGGTTGGATTTAGTCGAAAATAATTCACAATGGCACGGTCTCGATTTCTATTCCTTTCTGGATTTCATTTTCTGTCATGTAATGTTTTATTTTCCTCAAATAGGTTCTTTATCCTTAGAATAGTATTGACGGATATATTTCTGTGAAAATTTGCAATAAATCTTCTCCTTACTTCTCTTGCATTTTCTTGGCATTTGTAGAACAATATAACAATCTGCAATCTCTCATCTAATGCATATTTCATTTCGGCAATATTATAGTAAATTTGTTAAATTTTTTGACTTTGAACGATTCAAAGGTGATTATACCTTTATTACCTAGTGTATGTTTCAAACAGGTTAAAGTTAAATTATACTGGATAAAACATTAAAATTTAATAAAAAATAGCTGTCACAATATTAAATATTTTAATCAGAACGGACAAAAAAAAATCACTCGTTCCAAAAATCGTATAAAAAAAAAGAAGCTATGTTCCATTTAAAAAACACCTTATCCATAGCGTAACTCTTTTGTTTCTGGTTCAAATAAATGTTTGGTTTCATTTTTGAATTCTGCAGGAAAAAGTACATCGATTGGCTATTTTGGATTTTTCTTTAAATTCAAGGAAGCTCAAAAATGAGCCCCTGTTCAGTCCTCGTTGGAAGACCCTGTACATTGCTTCAACATCAAGAGTGACATCTTTTGAGAAAAATAATAATTGTTAAATATTTAACATACAGGTACCCGCTAACCCCTCCCCCCCCCCCTATTTTTTAGTACGTACGGCAGTGACTTCCAAACTTTATCTAATAATTTGTTTTTGATTGTTTTTGTTTTCTATAAAATTTCGATAAAATTATGTCTTTTGGAGATAATAAGAAGTATGGATCACTAACTTATGCCAACAGTAATCTCATAATTTTCAATAAATGCTAAACCAAGTTAGCCGTTGTGGTATTACCATGGATACAAGATATAATTAGGTAAAACTTTGCAATAGTGACAATACGGAAAGCAAAGGACTAGCCAAAAAAAATGTAAAGACAGTGGCGTACACATAAAAACCTATAAAAATCTAAAGAAATTGCTCGATTCATTCCCATTTTTTTGAATACACATGCTAGCTCTCTTTAGTACAGAAAATCTTAGCCTTTGAAAAATATGTGGTTTCAATCTGAGCTGGTCTCTAACTTGAAAGATTTATTCCATTAAATGATTCTCGCTCAAAATCGGAATCATATACAAAAATTCATTCATACACCTCCAGATTGAATAGTCCAAGGAAGTAAGGTCTGGGAAACGGGGTGACCATTTAACAGAAACATTTTGGCTCCGATCAATCCAGCGACCAGGGAAGATTTGGTGTAAATAGTTCCTAACATTTTTAGTAAAATATGGGTAGCACCATCGAGTTAAAACCAAATATTTTGTCTGGTTTTTTTAATTAGGACTATAAAGGCAAATCATCAAGTAAATCGAGCAGTGTGTTTTAAAGAAATAGTAAAAAAGAATGACCAGTCAAATTTTCTGATAAAATTACCGTTATGTGAAGAAGGTTAGCAATAGTAAGTTCTTAGGGAAATAAAATAATTTCTGGTTTAGTACCTACTTCACGTTTTTATCTGTACGCCACTGTCCTTACATTATTTTGGGCTAGTCCATTGCTTGTGTTATTGTCACCTATTGCAAAGTTTTACGTAATTATATTTTGTATCCATGGTAATGCCACAGCGGCTGACTTTTGCATTTGAAAATTATGAGATTACCGTTGGCAACAGCCAAGGACCCATACTTTTCAAATTATCTCCAAAAGGCATCATTTTATCGAAATTTTATAGGAGACAAAAAATAATGAGAAACAAATTATTACCTAAAAATATATAGTTCGAGAGTCACTGGCGCACGTACTAAAAAATAGGGGGGTCAGCGGGTACTGGACCCCCCTATTTTGAATATTTGACAATAATTGTTGTTTTTTCTGTTTTTCTCAAAAGATGGAATCCTTTATATTGAAACAATGTAACAAATTTAAAATTAATAAATTTTGACGCCCTGTATATGGAACATGAGGGTCGAAAATGAAAAATGGCATTATAAAAGTCATATTATTTTCGCTCAAGGAATATATGGTTGGTGGACCTTCTTTTTTCGGACACCCTGTATTTGGGAAACTCAACATAGGAAACTATTGAAATTTTGACAGTATGCTAATGTTTATAGGGGTAACCGGCTAAAATATTTTCAATTTCATGGCACTTCCTATTATACCGAAAGTAGGTGTCAACTTGCTTAGTTTTGATGGAACAGCCTATATACAGGGTGTCCGGGAAAATGTGGGAAATCTCCCGGATATGAAAAAAACACGTGAAAATAATACTACAAGTTCATATAAACTTCTTTCGTATCCGGCCTCCTCTTCGAAAATATGGGCTCCAAAAGAGCTCTCATGGAATTCAGTTTTTGACGCATAATTATTAAACTAACAGGTATATTTCAATTTTTTTTTTATATGATGTATACCAGGTAAGACCCTTCAAATTACTATCCCGGAAAGTGTTGCGAATTACTCACAGCTGCAGGGATGGACTAGCTGTGATACTAATGTGCCCATTTTTTTTTACGACCTGTAGGATAAAAACTGTGGACAACGTTTTTTACATACTTTTAACTATTTATTAAGTATTCTTCATTCATGTCGCTAATCCTAACCGTTTTCGGAAAAACATAATTTTATTGCCATCATGTATTAATATTAAGCAGTAAAAACATTTATAATGTATGTATAGTATAGGAAAAAAGATGTTCCTTTCATTGAAATACGCTAAATACATGATGTAAATAAAATAACGTTTTTCCGAAAACGGTTAGGATTAGCGACATGGATGAAGAGTACTTAATTTTTAGTCAATAGTTAAAGGTATGTAAAAAACGTTGTCCGAAGTTTTTATCATACATGGGCACATTAGTGTCACAACTAGTCCGTCCCTGCAGCTGTGACTAATTCACAACACTTTTTGGGATAGTAACTTGATGGGTCTTACCTGGTATACATCATATGAAAAAAAAATTGAGATATAGGTAATAGTATAGTATATAGTAGATTTACCTGCTGGTTTAATAATTATGTGTCAAAAACTTAATTCCATGGGAGCTCTTTGGGAGCCCATATCTCCGAAGAGGAGGCCGATACGAAAGACGTTTATATGAACTTGTAGTATTCTTTTCACGTGTTTTTTTCATATACGGGAGATTTTCCACATTTTCCCGGACACCCTGTAGATTACATTTTTGGATTCTACGTAAGATTCTAGGTAAATTTTGTACCTCATGTCCTATCATCATGTCTAAGCGTTTTTGACATATTTATTTAAGTTTTTATAACAAAAATTACGTTTGCAGGACCTTAAATAATTATCAACTTTTCCTATAACGAAGCATTTATTATATTTTAATTTGGGTTAGGTTTCTTGTTGAAAGGATCTGCATTAATACATGTTTATAATATTTTGATAACTATTAATACAGGGCAGGGCGTTCAAAAAATAAAATTTAAAATAAATTTTTAAAAAAATCTGGTAAAATTAAATTTTGTGATTATTTCTTATTTAGTGTTATAAATAAGGGTAAGTTTGTGTTAGGTTGTCTATTCTAATAAAATTTAGTTTTCGAAATATTGCCAATTTAATGTTTTTATATGGCGTTTTTGCTGCGGATTTGAAGTTCAGTTTCTCCTGAATGTATGAAACTGACAGTTTTAAATATATCTTTAGCATCTCTAGCATTTGACTATTTTTCAACTCCGTCATAGGAGTAACTGAACTTAAAATCCGCTGCAAAATCGCCATTTAAAAATATTAAATAGACATAGGTATTTAAAAAAAAATTATTGTACGCTTAGTTGTAACAATTATAATAGTATTTAGTATTATTAGGTTTTTGTGTTTACGAAAGTCTGACCAACATGTCGCGAGTTTAGCAAAGTTGTATTTGAAATGGGGCACGCAGATATAAATTTGTAGCCTTTGACATTTAATAATTGGGACTGAAGATTAGACGTCTAATGTCGTTTGTTGATTTATTTAACCCATAATATTTTCAAATAATTTATTAATAAAATTGTGTTTTTCAATTTGCTTATAACAGGACAGAGTGGTAAGTAGGATACCCTAATAAAAATATATTACTCGAGCAGAGTTAAATAATTCAGTTGGGTGTTACTTAAAGTAACATGAAACGTAGAAATTTATGGCAAAAGTTTTACCATTCTTTCATTTTGTTAAAAATTGGTAAAGATATAAATGTTAAGTATAATATCATTAGTATATATAACTAATAATTCTAATAAATTCCGACTAAATTTTTTCCACCTATTAACTTTCAAAAGGCCTTTATTCCAAACTAACTTTTCTAGTTCATAACATGGAAAGTGACAAGACAACATGATATAGAAAATAATAACCAAAAAAAAAACAAAAAAAAAATTAAAGTTGTCAAAAGAAAGTAAATTTAATTGATTAATAAAATCGATTAAAAAAAAATAGTTTAAATAATTTAATTTAGTAAATATATCTTTAATTGATTTTTAAAAGTTGCCAATTTTTTAAATTTTTCTGATATTTTTTGTAAGATGGTTATATTTTATTATTCCGTCATACAAATGCGATTTTTTTCCGAAATTACTTTTTACTAGTATAGTTTGATAATTTATACAACGTCTGGTGTTATGATCATGTTAATGTCTTATTCTCCTGAAGTCTTATGTTTGATGTTTTTTCTTTTAAAATAATAGAGTGGAGTAGAACACAAATTTTTAATTTATAATTGTGTTTTGAACGTGAATATACCCCTTCGTTATTTTAATAATTAATTTAATTAAGTAGAAGAAGAAGAGGAATATTAAAAAATATATAATTCGTAACGACAAGATAGAATCTGATTTATCGTCAAAATCAGTTTTATCAATAATAATTTACATTATGGCCGATTTTTTTTTTTAAATTAATGGAAACATTTTCCTTTGTTTATTTATTTTCGACATTCACTTCATCAATGTTTGACAACACGTCGTTTTAACGACGTTTTTTTTAGTAACTTTACGTTTCAAACTCGTTCTTCTTTAATTCGGTTAATTAGACATCATATTAATTAATTTATTAATAAGTTTAATAATATACTTTTTTAACAGTGGGAAGATGTTATTAACGTTAAAAAAATACACGAAAAAGGAGGGTTCGGAGGGGGGGGGACATTTGCCTAGCACGATACGTGATGAGAAGGGGGAGGGTATCCAAAAAAACGCAACATAACGTGACGTAACATACCTACCTCAATTTATTTTCTTTTTTTAACTATAGATTTTATTTTTCATTCACTATGGTGCAGAAGAACATCTTCGTTGCTTTACATTGCTGTCTTTTATTACTGAAGGAATAATTATTATAGTCCCAATACTACGTAATTTTCGTCGATTGCTTTGGAGTAATATAATTAATAATATTTATTTTAATAACCAGTGCAGTAAATAGACAAAGAATAGCAATAATTTTATATTAACATAAAATTTTATAAATACCTAAATAAGATTATTTAGACATAATTTCTGAATAATATAATTCAGCGTGACAGTGGAGAAGGAAAAGGTCAAAAATGAATTGAATTTAATTTTGCGTGACATTTTCTCGATGGCCCTAAATGTGTTTTCTTAACACATTAATTTCAACTTTTATATGTTATGTTGTTTTTTAAATTGCATTGCATTTATTGTTCAACACTTTCCATGCTTTCTTAGGATCTATATGAAGAAATGGTAAGTTTAGATTGTGCGTATGTCCTTGTTTAGTTTGAATTTGTTTTATTAAAAATTCAACTTCTAGGAAATTTGTATTTAAGTGTAACATAATTTTTAATAAATAGGTGGGTAGGGGAGAGTGGTCCACAGTGAGATGTTTTTTGGTTACTCTAGAGTTTTTTAAAACTGGTTAAACATTTATTAAAGAAAACAGGTTTATAATGTAAAGTAACCTTTATTTTCCTAAAAAGCATAAAGAAAATCAAAAACTAAAAAACTTAAATTCTAGAAATATTTATATTATTGACATTGCAAATAGTCTCACTGTGCCCCATGGTGGTAAGATTTAACGTGGTCCACAGGAAGACAACCATTTATTGGACATCTAGCTGACCAAAATTAACTTCAAATTGGACACATTGATTTTGTCTTTTTGTTTTACTAAATAATGCTGGAACTGGCAAAATCATTATGATGTCTTCAAACAAAACAGTAGCAACTTCTGGAACATTTGGGTAGACGAATTTGTTTGATCTATTTTTTCTTCGCAAATAACTTATATTTTTTTTTTTTTTTTTTTTTTTATGATCGAGCACAAGCACTATAGGAAAATCCTTTAAGGCGCTCTGGGAGCGGTGCGTGTGCGAAGAAAGCGATTCACGTTTTTCTTGAATCGTTGGAGGTTATATTCGGTTGGAAACACGGTCTCAGAAAGGCCGTTCCACAAAGATGACGTCCTCCAAATGAAAGAGTTCTGAAACAATGATGTTCGGGGTGTACTAAGTTGAACCTCATAGGGATGGGCGGCAGTGGTTCGTCGTGTGTTTCTGCTATGCATTACTCTAGGTAGAATCGAGCGGGCAATATCTGTCGAACACTTGCCATGAAAATATCTGTAGAAGAGAGTCAAATCACCAACCTGTCTTCGATGTTCTAAGCTGTCGAGGTTCTTAGTCAGCTCGTGGTCGCCGATTAGACGAACGGCTCGCCTTTGGATGGAATCCAACAACCGAAGGGTATGCTTCGGTGCAGAACTCCAGATATGAGAGCAGTATTCCAGTGATGGTCGAATCTGGGCTTTATAGAGTGTCAAAAGTTGTTGAGGTGTATACAACTTTTTGGTACGGAAAAGTATACCGAGCTTCTGAGAAGCTGCCCTGGCGATTGCCACTACGTGATTATGCCAAGACATATTTCCTCCCAGGTTGACACCCAGCAAATTAATAGACGAAGTCAGTGGAATTGCGTGTCCTGCCATAACGATATCGGGTTCTGCAATGTTGACCTTCTTAGAGAAAACTGCAGCCTGGGTTTTTTGAGCGTTAAATTCGACTTGGTTACTGTCACCCCAAGACAAAATTTCTTCCAGGTCTTTATTGAGGCGTGATACCTCATGTTGTCTGCAAAGATGTGCGTCAGTAGCCGATGTTTGAGGTTTCAAAGTAAAAGATGAGATAAGTGTGCTGTCGTCAGCAAAGCAATATAATGGATTTTCTGTTTTCGCTAGAAGGTCGTTAATGTACAGTAAGAAGAGAGTGGGAGATAATATGGACCCTTGAGGAACACCAGCATTGATGGTGAAGGTGTCTGAGAGAAACCCGTCAATCGCCACTTGCAGAGAGCGGTCCTTGAGGAAGCTAGACAACCATGAACAAAATCGACCGGGCATACCATAAGAACGCAGTTTGCTTAGGAGCCCCTCGTGCCAGACACGGTCAAAGGCTTTAGAGATGTCCAGTGCAATAGCCCGGGACTCCCCATGATGTTCGATTGCGTTGCTCCAAAGACGAGTGACATAGGCTAGCAGGTCTCCTGTTGATCTGGACTTACGAAAACCATACTGATGGTCGCTGATAATTTTAAGGCCTTCCAGGTATTTTATAAGTTGTTGGTTAATAGCTTTCTCCATCACCTTTGATATAACTGAAAGCAATGCGACTGGTCGATAGTTGTTTGGCAGGGTTTTCTTGCCTTTCTTTGGTATAGGCTGGACTCGCGCCTTTTTCCAGCAAGATGGAAATATTCCTTTTTTGTAGGATAAGTTAAAAAGTCTACAAAATACTGGTGTGAGTTCATCGGCGCATTTCTTGAGCACTATAATAGGAATTTCATCTGGACCAGAAGCTTTTTTGGCATCGAGCCCCTTCAGAATTCGTTTGACAGGACGCTGACGGAATACGATATCAGTCATTTCCGATCGAACTGCTGGAATGTTCGGGGGTGTTTTTCCCTGAAAGTCTACCGTGGAGTGTGAAGCAAAGAGTTCCGCGAGTAAGTTCGCTTTATCTTCAGCCGTGGTTGCTATTGTGCCGTCAGAACGTGTTAGCGGTGGAATATTTGATTTGGTAAAATTTTGACTGACGGCCTTAGCGACTGACCAAAAGGACCTAGATCCGTTAGGACTGGCGAGAAGTTTATTTTTGATCCTCATATTCAGATTCATGGAAGATATTGCTTAACATTTTTCCAATGAAATATTTGGTTGATTTTTTACCAGAAAATTTTACTAGGACGTAGTCGTTAATGACAGCATTTCTATCTAGTTCCTCATTCATTCAATTAGAGCCTGCCTTTTCATTAAAAGTCTTGTGTGCTTTCCAAAAGCTTACTTATAGAGGCTCTAAAACTCATTTTAGATAAATCCGGTTGGCAGTCTTATTGGACTATCCTGTAAATATCTCCAATGTAATTCCAGACTCCTTCCTATCACAATTTACCTTGCTAAGGTCTGATGTGACACTCCTTTTAGTTCGGCTACCTTTCTCAATGAAAATTCTTCATCTGTAACCAGTTTTACGGCACCTTTCATCTGGTTTTCTGACAAGAACCTTATGGTAGTTTTTTCCTTTTCTATTTCTTGCCATTCTCTAAAAAAAAAAAGTTGAAAAGTTAGGTACTCTAAACTTCTTGCGCATAGTGGGATACAGTGAGACACGTCTCAGTGTGCCCCACCTAGTGTTGTCTCAGTGTTTCCCACAAGCACCATATTTAAAAATCATGTAATATTTTGTAATGAACCCGAAATAAAACTAATATCGCAAAGTAATTGAACACACAAAAACCTAAACTTTACTTACCACCAATCATAAAGTTCTAATTAAAAGCACGCCAAATAAACACCAATCAAAACAGCTTTTCGAAAATTTACTTTGGCGGTCAAAATTTGCATAAACGCCGCTCTACAGATAAAAACAAACTGAACTGAAACAATAACTCGTTGGTAGATCTGGCGTGTAAAAGCAAGCTTGCGCATGGCGTGACGGAAAAAGCGGGGTTTCCAGAGCCTCAGAAATTACTGTCTTACTGTGGAACATGTCTCACTGTGGACCACTCTCCCCTATCTACCATCAAGACAGTATATTTTTAGTTTAATTAATCTATAATCTTTCTTAATAAATTTTATATCATTATAAATAATAATTTATTTAACCATTGTGTTTAAAGCTACTGAGACGGGTAAGAATGTAAATTAATTTATATAATAGTTTAAGTTAACTTTAAGTGGTTAGTACTTTCATGCCATAGAACTAAAAAAAATTAGGAGAACGCCTAATAGGCGGTAAAAATGGTACACTGTAATATGACCGCATGCTTGAAGTTTTTTGTTTTTTTAGGTTTTTAGACAGTATTTTGAATTGGCTGCATTATGGCAAAAATACAAGGTTATAATATTAGGTATTTGGACTCATTGAAAAGTTAACAAAAAAAAATAACTAATGATATCTGCATTTTACATATTTTGGCATTGATATAGTTTCAAATCGATGCCAACTTTTTCCTAGTGAAAGAAGATATTTCACGAAAGATTAGGTTGGAGTAGAGATGCTATTTTAAAACACAGGGTCTTATAAATTGGAAATAAGTATATTACTTATTTTTTTAGTTCTGTGGTACATATTTAACCATAACTTTGGGTGTTTGGGAAAGCTGTTAGATTCTAGAAACTTAGTGAGTTGACCCAGTTGCAGGCTGCTCACTTCCTCCAGATCATTAAAGAATGGTTCACCCAGGGCATTAAACCTTCTTCTCGCGACGCCGGGGCATTCATACAAGAAATGCTGAATACTTCCCTCCTCTTCTTAATCTCTGCAGCTTCTACAGAAGTCGTTAGTTGGTATTTGCATACGTTCAGCGTTTCCACCGAACAGGCAATGTCCGGTGACTACGGCAGTGATATTTCTTAGGTCCTTCCGACTGATGTGCTAGCTGTAATAGCGCTGCAGTTTTCCTGCCGTCAAGTAGGGACCACAATTGCCTGGAGGTGCTATAAGTTGTCAGCCCTGTCCATCTACTTTGCGCAAGTTATTTGGCTATCCGATCTATCTCCTCTTCTTCTTTCTCTCTCACAGTATTCTCTGCTAATTCGATAGACATGCTTGCACCCTCCTTGGCGATCGCATCAGCAGTCTCGTTGCCATATATATTGCTTTGTCCAGGAACCCAACACAAGGTGATTCGATGTTGAGCACCAAGTGTGCAGAGATTGTTGCGACAGTGCCTTACAAATTTTGACTTAGCACAGCTGGAGCAAATTGCCTTTATGGCTGCTTGACTGTCCATATAAATTTATGTAAGCCAAATGCTTACGTTGATATAACGGGTTATCATAAAGTAAGGAATATATTTTTACTCAAATTAATAACAAAAACTAAATGGAATCCCGTTCGTCCATAATGGTATTTAAGAGGATCTATGGAAAACAAAAGAGTTGTCGTGACAACGATTAATACAAGTATCAAACGAAATTATCGTAATTTAGAGAATTTTTTTTTTCAAAATAAAACTTGCGTATAATTAAATTCTAACAATGTGAACATGGATCTGCAAACAAGAATAATTGGTTTAGTACAATGATATTGTGAATCTGATAAAAAATACACTGCTGGATTACGAAGATTTCGTACGAAAATGTGTTTGAGACCAGGGTCGTGCCAAATATTTTAATAATTTCTCCAAATTAAAGAAAATAATAATAAAATAAGGTGCATTATTTTATCACGTCTGAGGTGTGTAAAATAAAGGAGGGCAAACTCAAAAAATTAAAAAATTTAAGCTGTTACACTAAAGAATTCGCTTAGAGTCGTTACCTACCAACAATAAAATTCCAATAATATTAATTCATTTTGGTACCGTGCGAGCAAAAATTATTTTCATCAAAAGAGGGCCTTGCATCTAAGGACGTAATGCTTAGCCGTAGAGCTTAATACCTGTTGGGTGTCAGTAACTACCTGAATTAACAACCAATCAGTTATCCCGTCATCTTTGACAGTCGTTACAAGTATTTTGACTCATCGCCAATTTTTCCAATTTCTTGAACAATTCACACAATGGGCTTTACGGAACAGCACAAAACATTCATGGTTGAAGCGTATTTTCGAAACGGGGTTAGAGTAAATTGTGAGTGGCAATATAATCCGGGTTTGTGCATGGACAATTTTCACGAACCTTTTTCTAAAGTTGCTTTTATTGCTGGGGATTTTTATCATTGCCAGGAAAGAACCGTGGCTGTGTTTAGGGAAACAGGTTCTATACAACACAAAAAAGGAGCAGGAAGACCATCTGTAAGCACAGAAGAACTTTTTGCAAACGTTTGTGAAATAATGCAAAATACGCCAACAAATTGTATAAGACGCCTGTCCCAAATAGTGGGAAGATCCTATGGAATATGCAGGACTATTCTTAAGAAGCAGTTAAATTTATTACCTTTAAAGTGCAAGTATTCCGAGAAATTAAATTTAAAGAACACTATTTTTAAAACACCAGTTGCAAATTTAGAACAATTACAAGAAAGGATTATCCAAGAATGTGGTAACATTTCTCCAGAGATTCTGGTCAACACTTTCGAAAATATGAAGAGACGTGTGAATTTATGCTTCGAGCATGGCGGTGGCCAATTTCAGCAATTTCTGTAATTATTTTGCTCGTTCTTTCTGTATATTCTTACTTTGTTAATTTTGTAAACAACAAAAATAAAAACAACATTTGTTTACTTATTTTATTACCTACTCATTAGTTTGGCATATCATGTCATAATATGAATTTGACAAAATTTTAACCCAGATTTGATTAGATACATCGTCCCCATATCATTGTGATCTAAACCAAGCCCTACGTTTTTTAATCCAAGCCCTCTTTGATGCAAATTATTTTTGCTCGCACTGTATATATAGGTAATAATGTTTAAATAAATGTTTCACTTTCCACGAAAAATAAACAATATACTACCAAAATAACTCCTACATCCAAAATAAGGGCAAAACACTTTTTGGAAACACTGAAAATCCACAAAACTGTTCCTTAAAAACAAAGTTTGATTTAAACTTCATAAATCAAAATAGGAATATAGTATGACGACTCTGCAACTTTCCGAGGTTACCGAATGAGTAACGACGGAATAACATACAGACGCAGACGGGACGGAAAGAGATATGTGCAAAAGCGTAATAAAAAGATGCCTATCTAAACGGCATTCTATCTGAGGTGCAGCAGATATTTCACCTGTTGAAGCTTTTTCGGCTAAAAGGGTTAGATGAGGAATACGTATCTTCGTTGTGTACGTGTAAAAAATGGCCATTTATATGAATGAATCTTTTACTGATAAGAAAAGTATAGCTAATAGCTTTATTGACTATTTTTCTAATGTGGGAGAAAAGCTAGCAAACAAAATCAATAAAGCTAATAACACATTTGTAAATAAAAAAAATTTTAAATTAAGAATTGAAAATTATTTAGAAAAATACATTTTTTTTTCTAATAAACAGTTTGGGTTTCAAAAAAATAAATCAACACAAAACGCTATTTGCTATCTAACAAAACAAATATATGATGCACTAGATAATAAAAAACCTTGTATTAGTATTTGTCTAGATTTAGCAAAAGCCTTTGATACAGGTAGCCATAATTTACTGTTAAAAAAGTTTGAAAATATTGAATTCAGAGGAAAGCAATTTGAATTAATTAAAAATTTTCTGAGAAATAGACCAACTCATGTTCAAAATATGGTGTTCCTCAAGGAACAATTTTAGGACCATTATTTTTTAATATTTATATTAACGACTTATTTAGTATAAATTGCGATGGGCATTGGACATATTCATAGTTTTGCAGATGATACTACAATATTTTATACCGATTTAAATTGGGACAACTTAAATAATAAAATTTAAAAAAAATTTTAAAATTATAAAAACTTGGTTTTAATATTAATAAAACAAATTATATTCCTTTCGCTTTAACCTTAATAACCTACAACGAAATATAAATAGTATTCAAATAAATAAAGACATTCAAATTTTTAAAGTTAATAAAATAAAATCTCTAGGAATTATTTTTCACAGTAAATTAAATTATAATTTTCACTTAGAATAATTAATTAAAAAATTAAGAAGTTTACTATCGATTTTTAAAAACATTAAAATAATTTTAAATGTAAGACATATGGAAATATTATATTACGCGTTAGTTAAAACTCATTTTCCGTCGACCGTGTATTTACAACCTTAATTAATGTATAAAAAATCATACATTAATGGCCACTATTAATGCATGATTTTTTTTTAATAAACGATTTTAGGCAACCAAACATACTACAAAGCACGCACTGCCGCGTACATAGTTGCCATAGTTTCTGTCGATGTCAATAAGTTTGAAATTCAAAAATTTGTTATAATATGTAGTTTGGTTCTAAATAAAAAAAATATAATCTATTAACAAGACAATCGACGGAAAAATATTGTAACTAACGCGTATATTAAATAGCGATTAATACACTAGTTTGTTAAATTACTATTAAATTACGGAATTTTAGGTTGGGGAGGAATAAATAGAACTTTAGTTAAAAAATTAGAAATAATACAAAAAAGGTTTCTAAAAATAATTATATTTAATAAAGATTATTTTTATCCTTCAAAAATATTCAGAAACAAAAAAGTTGAACATAAGACAACTTTACATTTATAACATCTTAATAAATATATATATCTATATATTTAAAAATAACAACCTTATACAATTTAAAAACCATAATCATAATACACGTCATAAAAATGAATTAACCACAAAATCTAAAATAAATAAGTCCATAGGACAAAAATTTTTAAATGTTTATGTTTTTATTTAAACGATTATTGACCAACAAAAATTAAAAAATTGATTTCATCAAAAAAATTTAAAGTCGAAATAAAAACATGGATATTAAAAGCAGACAATTTAGAAATGCTTTAATTAATTATTATTGTTCTGAATAATTTACATAAGTAATATTTTTTACTTAAAAATTATAAATTAATAATTTTATTATAGGTAATATATTTCTTAAAAAAAAATGCGTTTATACTATAAATTAACATTTTTATTCAAAACTTAATTTTTAATGCATATTTATGATTTATGATTTTACATACTAAAACAAAAAATAAGATATGCCGCTAACAAGCTCAGCTTCAGGGGATTGAAGAATAAGTTTATAGACGACAACATAAACATATTTATTATATTATTAAATTTTAAATAAACCTATTATTATTATGATTATATATCAGATAGGAAATGTTTTATCAAGCCTATCGATTTAATGAAGTTGCATTGTATTTAAAAAAATAAAGAGTTTTAAAATTTGTTGATATATCAAAAATTATTACTCTATCACTTTCCTGTATCTAAAATCACAATCAGAACTTCGAAGTTTCTTCTGTTATCTTTAAAAATATGCTTTTTTCATTGCGTTGTATCTCTGAGTCACCCGTTTTTGATCCATCGGTGTACCAAACTAGCCTTTGTCTTATATCAGAGCTGCAGCTGATATTAAATGGTTTTGTAAAGTTGTAGATCGCTTTAACGCGATCGGTTTACAACTTCAAGAGTTCGTCGTTGATTAGGTCCGTGGGTCTTGTGTGCCCTATTTTCTCGGGGTGTTGTTTCCATTCCCAATCTATTTTCATCCTAGAGGTGCCGCCTCCATTCTGATATGTTAAGGGGTGTTAGTCCTAGTATGATTTCCATTGCACCCCATAGCAAGCGGTTTATTCTAATATGTATCATTCATTGCTTTTATAGATCGTTATTTGTGTAAGATTTTTTGTTATACAGCTAACGAGAAAATAATAGCCTTGTTCACGACTAAATATGAAATTTTGTACTTATAGTCAGATCCGGTCTTAACGTGCGGGTCCAAAGGTCACTGATCATATGCGTCAAATCAGACAACACAGAGGCTATCAAAATGTTGTGAGATTATTTACAAATATACCGAAGGAAGGAAAAATAGTTTCATTATTTTAGCTATCGCGAAGATAGCCACATATACCTAATATTATTAGTTTTGTAAAAATTATGTACAGGGGAGTTGAAAAAGTTACAAAAAAATTATATAATCGTTAATTATATACCTACTGTACCCTTTAATTAAAAACGACAATAATAAACAGTGCAATTTATTTTAACAATTTTACTACTAAAACCTAAAAATACAATGGCATTTAGTCTGATAAACTATTTCGATAATGAAAGAAAAAGTGGAAATTCGCAAACCAATATGCAGGAAACCGTAATAAAAACACTGGGAATTAGTTTAAGGACTATGCAGAATAATGTGCATGAAAAAAAAGCATAATATAATACCCAAGAATACTAAAAAATGTAAACGAAAAACACCGTTTATAATTATAGCCTAAAAACTCTCATCGTCACTTATAAAATCTGAAAAGTCCTCGTCGTCTGAGTCGTCTTCGAATGGAGCAATTATCATTGGCGCTACTTCGACATCTAGTACTTGTTCTCGATCCCACCAATCCCTTATTAATATTTCTGTATGTTCCACCGATTTCTTCCAGTACTCTTGTGTAATATGATCTAACGAATCTTGCCAAGCTATTTGTACTTGGTCGGATTTAAGACCATCACCTACATGTTTTTCATAATAAGACTTTGCACCAGCCCATATTAATTCTATTGCGTTAAACTGGCAATGATATGGCGGCAGTCGTAGAACCTCATGACCATATTCACGCAGTATTTCATCTACCGCTTATATTTTGGGTTTTTTAAGAGACTTTGCTATTGATAGGAGTTCCGATTTAAGCATATTTGGTAAAGGATTTTGGTTGTGTTTTTCCAGCCACTCATAAATATCACTTTTCCTCCAAGATGAAGTAGGCTGTTTATTTAAAATTCTTGAATGATATGATGCATTATCTAATACAATTAAAGACGGAGCATCCAAATTTGGTATCAATTGAACTTTTAACCATTTTTCAAACATTTCGCAATTCATATTATCATGATAGTCAGCAGTTTTTGATGTTGAAGAAAAAATTAAACTCGCACCTGCCACATATCCTGTTGCACAACCTGCATGCAAAATAATAAAACGCTTTCCCGTACCGCACCCCTTTTTCCTTTTAACACTTTTCACAGACTCATCTTGCCAAGATTTTGAACCACTACCATTCGAAAATATCCGTTTCGTCTAAATAAACTACCTACCACTTTTCTAAATTTGGATTTGTAATTGTCCGTATATTTTTTTTAAAAACTGAACACGCTGACTCACTATCTGTGTCTGCTCACGTAAAAATCTTCGGTTACAGTCTTTTTTATAACGAAAACCTAAATTTTTTATTAATTTTGATAACGCTTCAAGTCCAATTTCCAAAACACCCCGAATTTTTAATATTTTTTGTAAAACTGGAAGAGTTACATTGGTTTTTGATTTATATAAATCGTAAATCACATTTCCAACTCCCATTTTAATATTTTCGCTTAAATCCTCAGTCTTTGGCTTTCTTCGTTTACACTTTTTAGTATTCTTGGGTATTATGTTATGTTTTGTTTCATGCACAATTTTCTGCACAGTCCTTAAACTAATTCCCAGTGCTTTGGCTACTGTTTCCTGAATATTGGTTGGCGAATTTCCACTTTTTCTTTCATTTTCGAAATAGTTTATCAGATTAAGTACCATTTTTTTTGATTGGGGATGCAAAAACCCAGAAAATTGTTTCATTTTGTCACAAACTGTCAAAGTCACAAAACTGGCATATTTAAAATATAACGTAGCTGGTGCTATTATAAGCTTTTTTAGAATCGCTGGAAAGTAAATACATATCCTTTTTTTTCATGTCAAAATGGAATAAGCCTGTCTCATTTATCTTACGTATTTTATTTAGATGGTAAAAATAAACGCAAGTAAAGAAAACAAAAACTGAGAGTATGTCTTTCTTGAATCGTATAACCCGCAAGATAAGACCAGATCCGACTATACCAACTTTTTTAATAGTTATATACCTACTATGGAGGGCTTTAGGAAGGAGTCCGATCGAAAATGGCTGTTCTTTAAATTTACGTCCCTGTTTAGTAGTTAGTTCGCTGTTTCCCGGTCACGGCGCAGTGATCGTCAAGTGTTTGACTTTTTACAGGTTTTGATAGACGTCAGCGGTATTTTTATCCAATAATTAATAAAATAAGCTTTATTAGATATAATATATACATATCTCAGCCTGTAGAGGGTTTTAGTTAACTAAATTCAATAAAACAGTTGATTATCCCATAAGAACCCATGCATATTACAGATTTAAAGGAACACATGCGCCCCTGACGGCCATTTTTAAAGCTGCTTTACCGATCCAAAACTTTGCCCAAAACCAATGTATTGCGATCGGTCTCCTAACCTAAAGCCCTTTATAATACCTACTTCAAAAAATTAATAATTCAAAATAATAAATCCTAAATTTAGTATTTATTTTCTTATATCCCTGAAATTTTATACTTTCCAAAGTTATTTTATTATATAAAGGTGTTTTTTAGAGACAGAGAACTTTAAATTGGCCACAGTGTTTCCTGTGCCAGACGATTTGACAGCACTGTGCAGCGTAGTGTTGATGATAATCTCGATGTGTCAATTCTCCCTCGTACTTAACAATTATAACACTTGTGTCCATCCACTTTATGGAAAATTTTGAGTAAAGATCTTGATTAACGTGCTTACAAGATTCAACTTGTTCAGGAAATCATTGCCTGCTCCGTACATTTGGTTTAAAGATCTCCGCCTCTTAAAAAAACACCATTTATTTTTGGACGCCCATAGTTTTGAAAGGTAGAAAGTATAGTTTTGTTAAGGTGGAATTATCAAACTTCATTTAATTTATCGCCAACCTAAAACCTATTTCGCCTTGTTTTTCTTAGTTTATTATTTTATTGACTAAGATTTAAATAAAATCAATATCGTCTGCACATTATTTAGGTAATATCTGATATATTAAAAAATATCAATTTATTTTATTGCTTATTTTGGGAGAATTGTATAGTGAAAGAACAATGACATAATAATGTTAAAAAAAATCTTACCCGATATTTTTCGATATACAATTCTCCTTAAATAACTTATGAAATTCCTTGATATTTATTTAACATGTTAATTATTACCTATAGAATATGAAGACGATATTGATTTTATTTAAGTTTTGTGTAAAAGTTAGAAAAAATAAATAAATCTACGCGAAATAGGTTTTAGGTTGGCAAGCATGTTGATACTCCCATCTTAAGTTTCATTTTAATAACTTTTGATTTTGCTTTTGCTACTGATTGTAGTATATTCCCTTGCATGCATTAGTAGTGTGTATTGCATGTGTTTTTTTCTGTCAACTGAAATTACACCATATAATGTGAGTATTCTTTGCTTGATACGAGGTATAATCTATTAACTTATAAGTTAAAGATTTTGGTTGTTTGCTAAAGTTTTTATTTGGTAAAATTTAAGATTTAGCTTTTCTCGACGTACTTAAGTATGGCCAGCCCCTGTATCTGACAACCATAGTTATATTTATAGTTATTTTTGGAACAATATACTTACAAAGAAACGTTTTTTTTTTTAATTTTCACCAAGCTGATCACCCTCCAAGAACATGGTAAGAAGCTAAATTTTAAAATTTAACAAATAAAACCTTTAGAGAACAACAAAAATCTATAACCAATAAATGAATACCTCGGTTAGGGATCATTAATGCATTTTCATTAAATTCATGGGAATATTAACGTAATATTGGAAGTTTGCCTTATGCGACAAATGGAAAAATGCATTTTTAGGTTACCCACTAGGTATAGAGATAATGGACATTACGCTTTTTCAATATTCCATCAATAAACATTTTTCCCATATTATGTGGCCAACTTTATGCCGGTCACTGTATATAAAACTAAATAAAACCTATGTTTAAAAGTTTCAGTTTTTAAAATTTTGAAATATTTAAAATATTTAAACAAAATAGGCTGTCTAATAAACACTTGCCAAACCAGCTATCTACTTCACAAACAAATCGACTAATTCCAGGAATTCCGCTGGGCCGACCCTCCGGCATCTACCTGAATAATATCTCAAGTTTGTCTACTGTTCTTTTCTATTTAAATTATCGAAACAAAGATAGCATTATAATCAGTCGAACTACTGTCAAATAAAAGAAATGTGCGGATAATTGGATGACGTACTAGTTAAGTGCTTACTCTGACCGGACGCGAACGCGTTGCTAATAAAGTAATAATTACTTTACATAATACCAATTTAAATTTTATATGATTTTCTGTGCGATAGGATACAATGTCATCTTCAAGCTCTAGCAAATCACCAGATCAAATTATTTTGGAAGTAGCAGCGGCCATTTTAGCACAATTACCCAACGACTTTGATCGAGATAAGGCCAATGAAAAGTATCCCGTGTCTTACGCTCAAAGTATGAATACCGTTTTGGTGCAGGAAATGAATCGTTTCAACGTATTGTTGGCAATTATAAGAAACAGCCTACGTAATGTACAAAAAGCAATTAAAGGTTAGTACATCTATATCAGGAATCCGATGTCCGACCAGTACAGTTAACTAACTTGTTATTTAAAAAAATATTTACAGCTCTTTAATATTTATCTCTTTAATTATTTCTGTATCTGTATTTCTTGATAATTTTGTATTTAATATACAGTGTGGTTGTTTAAGTATACAACATGGGCATTTTATTACCGATTTCTCAGAAAATTTTATTCTTGATAAAAGTTGGTGCATGTTCGACAATTATTATGTTAGGTGCACTTGGAATGGTTGCAAGTTAAACGTACGGGGTAGGCCAAAAAAAATAAAACGTACAAGAATAAAGTACCCCTATTTCAAAAAATTCAGCAAAATCTTATTAAGAAAAGTTGTTTAGAATTGGAAGTTATGCATAGATTTAAAAACATGACTCCTAAAATAAAAAATATATTTTCTTAAAAAACGTTAATAATTTCCCAAAAATTTTTTCATATAACAACAATAATTATTTATGAATAAATAATGCCACCAAACTGTCATAATGTTTACTTTTAACCCTTATTTATTTTTTTCGATAGGTATCTGCGATTCTTTTAGTAGGATTTCATGTTGTCGCCTAATTTGTACAGTTCTTTTAATAAACATTTAAAATAAAACTTTTGCGCTTCAAATTATAGTTTTTTAATTAGCATATTGTCATTACTAATGTTTTATCTTGTTAAAAAGAATTTTTAGGATATTTTAAAGTTGTGTTTAATATCGTCGCAACAAACTTGAAGTTTGTGATTCCTTAATAAATTAAAAATTCAAGTAAATTTTACAAATATGCTTGAATTTAAGCAAAGATATGTGAAATTGATTTGATTTTGATTAATTTATAAAGGTCTTTAAATGGTAAATTATAAAAAAAATTTTGGGAAATTATTAATGTTTTAAAAAAATATATATTTTTTTTATTTTAGGAGGTCATGTTTTTGAATCTATACATAACTTTTAATTCTAAACAACTTTTCATAATAACATTTTGCTGAATTTTCTGAAATATGGTACTTTATTCTTGTACAAGTTTTATATTTTTTGGCCTACCCTGTACGCCGTTTGACTTGCAACCATTCCAAGTGCACCTAATTTAATTATTGATCATACACCAACTTTTATAAAGAATAAAATTTTCTGAGAAATCGGTAATAAAAAAAATTACCATATGTTGCACACTTAAACAACCACACTGTATAAACAAATTATTTTTATTATTACCAGGAACCCCGATCAAACTGCTTAAAAATTTCCTGGTAATCTAGTTGCCCAGGAACTGCCCATTTATTAGGCGACTTTCCAAGCAATTCGTTGTTGTCAATTAATTCGCGTTATTTTTACATCTTTGTTATTTGACACTGATAGAAACAGAACCACCAAAAGTATTAAAACACGACGAGAAACCTACTGACTTACACCTTGCACTACAAGCACATAAAAATATCAAGCTCGATAATCGCCCAGTGAATGGTCCCCTTAATTGTTCTTGGCTCGGAAATTCATAAAAGTAAGATATATTTTTTCAGTAAATGATTTGCTAGCTATTTAGAAAGAATGATTTCCCGGGAAGTCAGATTTAGCAATGTTGCAAGCAGGTTTGTACATTCTGAATAACAGTTCAATTTTCCGAACTACAACAGTTTTTCCTATATGATATTTGACATCTGCTGCTTCAATAGGTCGTATGTCAAAATGATCACGCTACTGACTATGGGGCTAAATTAGCAAAACCTTACTTCCTTCTACTTCCTAAAATTTTTACAGAATATCCATGTTTTTACTTTATAATTTAAGTTGCTGTTTTTTTACCTGTTTATATATATACTTTTAGGTGTGATTGTAATGTCAATTGACTTAGAAGAAGTTGTAACCAGTATGCTTACTGGCAGAATACCAGCGATGTGGGCTAAGAAATCGTATCCTTCATTAAAGCCTTTGGGAAGCTATATAAATGATTTTCTTGCAAGATTGGAATTTCTGCAGGTCTGCTTACTCAATTGTAACAATATTAAGTTTATTTCCTGCGTTAGGTAGTTTTTTACTTAAATGCTGCCTACCTTATGGCTACTTTATACCTCAATTAAATTAAACTAAACTTAATAAATTAAGATAATTAGGAAGTTAAAATACTACATTCAAACGTAATCATTTATACCTACAATTAAGGAATTAAACTAAACTAAGAAGTTGGCCAACTTTTAACTTCTTAGTTTAATTTAGTTGATTCGACATAATTCGTTGGGCGATCGGCATAATCCGTGATTCCCGTCATGTCATTTGTCACTTCGGTGAATGTAATAAAGAAGAATTTGTACACATAACCCTAAATTCTTGTTTAATTTTAGAATTATATTTTTGATATTTTGATTATTCCAAAAAGTTTCACGATGGTTGTTAACGACGGTACATTGATTGAATTAGTACAACAGTTTCCCATGCGTTTATGATAAAACGGACAAGAACCAATAAGATAGGTTAGGAGCACCTTCTTTGTCTCTCGTAGATTTATTAAGTGACTTAATGTGGAGGTATAAACCATTGCCTTAATTTCTTAGTTTAATTTATTAAGTTTAGTTTAATTTAATTGAGGTATAAAGTAGCCATTAGGCCTAAACGAAAGCCACTTTTTCTATAAGAAATTAAGAAAATACAGCCCGCCGCTATTCGTTCTTTAAATGACGATAGAGAACATGTACGTAATACGAAGAAATCGTCCATTTTTCTTAAAGAGACCTGATTTTGAATGTATTGAATTGTAAAAAAGACGCAAAGTCACGGTCTCACATAAACCTTAATTTAAGTAGGTACCCGAGTTAGGTTAAGGTGACATGTCTCGCCTTATCGGCATCATCAGACCTAAATAACAGAAGTACCCAATTATAATAAGCACAAATATATAAAAAAACAGGATTGTGAAGACTCCTTTTATTTTGGGAACGGGGTTCTTTTTTGTTAATAAACAAACTGGATAATATTGTAAATGTTTTATTCAAAAACTAAATCTAAACTTATAACTAAACTACCTTAACTTTTCTGGTTTGAGAAAGTCCCCTTTGTAGCGATTGCGCACGCCGCGGTATTGTTACAGTCGCTGCTTTTACTCAAAGTTCCAACACTAGTTGTACGTTGTCACTTCACTCACTGAGCCTTCCACCAAACAACGACAACACCATTTAACAATCAAAAGGGTTGGTTTTACACCGTAACGAGACCCGGAGCGATCTTCAGCAAAGCGCTCCGTCGCAGGTCTTTCTTCTTCGGTTTTTCCAACTCCCCTGTCACTTTTTCTCTGCCGCTGCAAAAAAACCTCTACCTTTTTTCTCCTTGTTTCCCAGGCGACCTCCTACTACCGGTCATCTACCTGACGTTAGTGACGTACTAATTTACCGTGCTATTAATAAATAGTCAGCAGGTTACATTTACCCCCCTATTGCAATTTGTTCTTACGCGAAACTAAGACCAATTCAATATCACTGCTTAAAACTAAATTATAATTTCCTAATCCTACCTTAATTCTAACTTAACCTACTACACTCTTCTTTTTTTTTTTTATAAAAAGTGTACGTTTTCAACAAAGCGTTTTAGGTTATAAATATTTTGTACGCTTGCTTGTCCTTTATTATCCACAACCTCGTAAGAATTTGGACCCTTAATAGATATGACTTCATAAGGACCGACAAACAGCAGGAAGAATTTTTTATTACACGCTCCTCTGCTAACGATTGTAGGTGAGTCCGAACTAGCACGCGGTTCCCAACTTGAAAAGAAACTAATCGCTTACCCCATTCGCCTTGGACTTTACGTTTTTCAGCTTTGGACTGAAAAGTTTTTTTTGCTATTTCAATAATAACCTCCTTGGGAGGATTTACAGACATCGCGTTTTCTGTTATGACCCCCCAATTAATCATTTCCTTGACTTGCCTCCTTACCTCGTCCTTATACGAATGCGGAATCGGATAGGACTTAATAAAAAATGGCGTGTTGTCTCGTAATAATATTTTGTGTTCATAATTATTGATTAATCCTGGTTGATCAGAAAACACTTTTCTATGATTTGACAGCAATTCATATAACTTATTTTTATCATCCTCTTCAAAAACCGCCGAGTCATATGCTACGTTACAAATTTCTGCCTCCGTGTACGACTGAAGGGCACCGCTTCTAGAAGGAGGAAGTTCATCAGATACTTCGCTTACTACTATATTAAGACCTGCCCTTTGCTCTCCAACAAAAGGAATTTCGTTTAAACCAGACTTGCTAAATTTCCCTCAAACACATTTTTTTTCAAAGTCTACAACTACGTTAAACTCTGCCATCCAATCCGACCCCAGAATGAAATCACGTGATAAGCCCGGAATAACAAGGCAAGAGTAATCTATTTTAATTTCCCCTAAATTCAGACTTAAAAATACCTGCTCACGAACTTTTGAATTTGTATTACCCCATGCGCCGATTAGCATAGCGCACTTTGTCGGAATTCTAGGCAAATTGATATTTTTAACTAGGATTTTTAAAAAAAATTCTTCCGAAATACCGGTCACCTGTGATCCCGAATCAACCAACGCATTGGTTTTGACGCCTTCTATTTCTACGCTTAATACCGGCGCAATTATTTTATTGCCTGGTTCAAACTCATTATCTGACAATAATTTAGAAGTCATATCTCTATTAAATATTGTCCGAATCCCCTCTCTATTTTCGCTGTCCCTATCCTGACGCCTGTCCTGCCGATCGCCTCGAAACTGTCCATAATTCCTTCCGCGCCTTTCTTGCCCCCTACTAGAATTGTCCACCTCGTAGGTTACATCTATTTTCCTTAAATAATCCCCAATTTCATCCGCTGTTTTAACCCCAGAATTTAAAATGCCACGCTGCATTTCTGATGAAAAAAGGTTAATAATCATTTTTATAAATTCATCCTCAGTTATTGGCTGCGATAAATAGTTTGCTTCTTTTAGAATATGGAGAAAATAGTCTGCTCTCGAACCTTGCTCATAAACGCCAAATTTTATTTTTAATAAAGTTTCCCTTTCCTTCTCTAAACCCCAATAACGATTTAAAAACGCGGCTTTAAATTCTAAAAATGTCTTGAATTTTTTTATTTCAGTCCAGTCCAAAGCAGAGCCACGCAAGCAATTACTTGCAAAAAATAATTGTTTTTCCGCAGGCACACCCGCTTCCCTAAACAAAGTGGTTAACTTATTTATAAAAACCACAGGGTGTAATGTACCTCCCGGAGAAAAGAAAAGATTAGTACCCCCCAAATCTTTCCACAGAGCGATATACGCTCTACTTTTCTCTGACGACTCGGTCTCACCCACCTCATTAGTCACCAAAGAAGCATTATTATTACTCGACGGTATATTAACCATATCAGCTTGACTTTGTAACTGAGCAAAATTTTCATTGATGCTTTTATTTATTGATACATTCAGATCTTGCATACAACTTGACAGTGCAGCTGTCAAATTTTGTCCTAAATTTATCATGACTTTTTCAAAAGATTCGGTTTGGTTAAATTCTTCGTCTGAATCGTGCTTCTTTGTTTTGCTTTTCTTTGGAGGCATTTTTAACAATATTTTTTTTTATATAGGTTATAACATAACCAATAACAATATTACTAATTACTGCAATACTACACTGAACTACATATTATCCAATCTGAAAAGATTAACAAGCCCAAAAGTTGCGGCGCCAAATGAAGAATCCTTTTATTTTGGGAACGGGGTTCTTTTTTGTTAATAAACAAACTGGATAATATTGTAAATGTTTTATTCAAAAACTAAATCTAAACTTATAACTAAACTACCTTAACTTTTCTGGTTTGAGAAAGTCCCCTTTGTAGCGATTGCGCACGCCGCGGTATTGTTACAGTCGCTGCTTTTACTCAAAGTTCCAACACTAGTTGTACGTTGTCACTTCACTCACTGAGCCTTCCACCAAACAACGACAACACCATTTAACAATCAAAAGGGTTGGTTTTACACCGTAACGAGACCCGGAGCGATCTTCAGCAAAGCGCTCCGTCGCAGGTCTTTCTTCTTCGGTTTTTCCAACTCCCCTGTCACTTTTTCTCTGCCGCTGCAAAAAAACCTCTACCTTTTTTCTCCTTGTTTCCCAGGCGACCTCCTACTACCGGTCATCTACCTGACGTTAGTGACGTACTAATTTACCGTGCTATTAATAAATAGTCAGCAGGTTACAATTGGTTACCTTATGAACAATTAAAAAGTCAATAAAACATTTAAATTAAAATATAAACAACCACATCACAGCCAACGAACAATAGACTCCCACCGGTCTATCTAGATTGTTGATCTCGGATTTAAAGGTACTTCTAAAGACTGTCCTTGATCAAAATGTTTTTCAATTTAATGACAAATTTTTTCAGACAAAAAGCAGGTTTGGCTATGGGGTCCTGTCTTTCGCCGTTCCTTAGTGAAGTTTTTATGAACAACTTAGAGCAGAAGATTATGGAGAGTCGCTTCGCAGTTTTTTTGACAGCCTATAAAAGATACGTGGATGATATTTGTATTGTATGGAACGGCAGTGAGCATGATTTGATGGACTTTTTGATTTTTGTAAATTCATTGCACAATAAGATCACTTTTACTTTGGAGAAGGGGAACGATGGTAAACTTCCTTTTCTTGATCTTTTATCAATAAAAAATAAGAATTCCATAAGCTTTGAAATTTTCCGAAAACCTTCGGCCACAGATAATATAGTCCAATTTTCTTCTAATTCGCCATTTTGTCACATATTCGCAGCGTTTAACTCATTCTTTTACAGACTGTTAAAACTTCCTCTGTCTAGAGATGCCTTTAACAAGGAGCTTAATACAATTAGACAGATGGCCACAAATAATGGATTTCCAATAAATACAATTAATAAGATTTATTTTAAATTTGTAAATAAGTTCAAATTGTCGTTTAATATAGTTCATGCTACTCCTACAACTGAAACCAAACAATTTAGATGTATCACTTTTTTTGGTAATATTTCTCTACAGCTTGCCAGGTTTTAAAAAAAATTAAATGTCTCAATAGCGTTCAGAACTGTTAACACACTCAAGAAACACTTGGTGCGGACGAAGGACGGGACGGATCGATTATCAAATTCAGGAGTATATTCGTTGTGTTGTGATGATTGTCCGGCGGTGTACGTCGGTCAATCAGGAAGAAATATATCCACCAGAGTGCGTGAACATCTAAGCCTCTTTAATAAGTATAAATGTTTCGACATAACAGATACTAAGTCAGCCTTTGCCACTCACTTGCTTACATCGGGACACAGCTTTTCTGCACATGAGAACGTAACCCTTTTACATCAATGTTCCAAAGACAAGAAACTTGATTTACTTGAGAAAATGGAAATTACTAGGGCAAAGAAAAGCCCGGTACTTACTTGCGTTAATGATGTTTTTAATTTTGAGCTCCATCTGATTTTTAATAATATACGATCGAAGTGATTAGTGGTTTTCTATTGACTTGACCTTTGGGATGGACCTTGGGTTCATGTATTTTTGGATTGAATAGGCAACCAACCGTGTTCTCGTATTTTATTGTGGTGGGAGTCTATTATTCGTTGGCTGTGATGTGGTTGTTTATATTTTAATTTAAATGTTTTATTGACTTTTTAATTGTTCATAAGGTAACCAATCCTGTTTTTTTATATATTTATACTTATTGTAATTGGGTACTTCTGTTATTTAGGTCTGATGATGTCGATAAGGCGAAACATGTCACCTTAACCTAACTCGGGTACCTACTTAAATAAAGGTTTATGTGAGACCGTGACTTTGCGTCTTTTTTTTACAATTCAATATATGTACGTAATACTAAATAAAAAACTAAATGCTCGTTAAACTTTTGTGTTTTCCCTAAGCTATCGAAAATCATTCTTAAGGATTGGTTGCCATTTAGTATATTTATACAAGGAAGCAATTTTTATAGAACAACAAATCTGAGGGATTAAGTTTCTAGTTATTTTACTTTCCCGAAACCTATTTCTTTGAAAATTACATAAATTTATTTTCAACCCATTAGAAGGCTCCTTTTTGTTAACGTTGCGGGAGATTACCGGGATAATTTTTCTGTCAAAAATGAAGTGCTTTATATCTATTGGCAGAAGTCAATCAGAAGAAAATTAAAATACATTTTGTTGCTAACTTTTAATTTTTATTGATACTAACCGATTTGTTTTTCATATTCTCGAACACCAGGGCTAAAAGAGACACATCAAAAATTTAACTAAACTCATCGGAAATATGTTTTTTTAAGTTTTATTTGAAACTATGTAGACATGTAATTTCAGATGTTATGGTTGAAAACGAATTATTGTTTTTAATGTTTCTGAAATTTTATTAATAAACCTTAGTTACTAACAAGTAAAATCAACTTCTATTGTAAAAATATAGTGCGTCATATTTAACTAAACTCATCAGAAATATGTTTTTTTAAGTTTCATTTGAATTTATAACTATAAAGACATTGGATTTTAGATAACCAATTTGTTATTTAATGTTTCTCGCACTTTAGTAACAAAAATGAGTTACTAAGGGCTAAAATTAACTTCATTTCTAAAACTCTAATTAGTTACAATTAACTAAAGCCGCCGGAAATATGTTTTTGTAGCATTTTAGCAAAAAAATTACAATAAGAAAAAACGCCAATTTATGAAATTTTCTTACCGAATCGCAGCAGAATTAATTCCCGATAATTCTGCTGCAAGAGAGATTATAAGTGATCATTTCCCGAATAAAAAACCAAAAATGTTTTCATTTTTATGATTAAAAATTACGCCTTTTATCAATCCTGTTATCAATTCTTGGCACTATTAGCTGGTGGTTTTCCTTTAGGGCTGAAGGCTGTATATACAGTCTGGTTGTTTAAGTGTGCAACATATGGGAATTTTTTTTATTAACGATTTCTCAGAAAATTTTATTCTTGATAAATGTTGGTGCATGTTCTATAATCATATTTGGTGCACTTGGAATGGTTTCAAGTCAAATGGCGTACAGGGTAGGCCAAAAAATATAAAACTTTTACAAGAATAAAAATTTTTAATAAACATTTAAAATAAAAATCTTGCACTTTAAATGATGGGTTTTTAATTAGCATATTATCATTACTAATGCTTTATCTTGTTAAAACTAATTTTTAGGATATTTTAAAGGTGTGTTTAATATCGTTGCAACAAACATAAAGTTTGTGATTCCTTAATAAATTAAAAATTCAAGTAACTTTTACAAATATGCTTGAACTTAAACAAAAATATGCATAATTGATTTGATTTTGATTAATTTATGAAGGTAATTATGGTGAATATTAAAAAAAAAATTTTTGGGAAATTATTAATGTTTTTTAAAAAAATTTATTTTTTTATTTTAGGAGGTCACGTTTTTGAATCTATGCATAACTTTTAATTCTGAACAACTTTTTTTAATAACATTTTACTGAATTTTTTGAAATAGGGGTACTTTATTCTTGTACAAGTTTTATATTTTTTGGCCTACCCTGTACACCGTTTGACTTGCAACCATTCCAAGTGCACCTAATATGATTATCGAACATGCACCCACTTTTATCAAGAATAAAATTTTCTGAGAAATCGTTAATAAAAAAAAATCCCATATGTTGCACACTTAAAAAATCACACTGTATATATGTCTATGGGGCAAATAATCCTAAAAATAATTTTATAACTTGACAGCTCTATTTTTCATTCAACTTTACCTTTTTCCTATTTACCTTTCAAGAGTAATATTTAGCGGCATACTTTGAGGACGTTCTTTTTCATCTTACGTTATGATGAAATATTGCTTACAACATAAATTACTTTTCCATGCTTGCATGATTCCAGTCTTCGGCTACATGCTACATCTTATACACGGGATCATGTCTACGCAGATGGGAAAAGCCTAAACTAGTAATGAAATAAACTATTCCAGGATTGGATGGACAATGGTGCACCGAAAACATTTTGGGTCTCTGGATTCTTTTTCACGCAAGCTTTTTTGACAGGAGCTCAACAAAATTTTGCCAGAAAATATACCATTCCCATCGACTTGTTGACATTTGATTATGAGGTATTTTTTTAAGTTAAAAATACAATCCGAAAAATGTTTTGTTTTTTATCGAGCTTAGTAAGTATTTCACCTATAGGTGGCTGCAAATTCGGGTGCGTAAATGGAGTTTTGTAGAAGGTAAGAGATACGATAATGGTTAAATTTACTCAAAGTTTTCGTATACCTATTTAGACTAAAAATCTGTCAATCTTTGTGCTAGATAATGCGGAATAACAACAGAAATATTAAAAACTATTAAAACTACTATTTCTAGACCACTAACATTTCTTATAAGCAATATTTTTAAAACCAGTGTACGAGTATATCCAGAAGCTCTCAAAATTGGTGTAATAAAACCAATTTTTTAAAATGGAGATTCTAGTAAAACTAGTAATTATAAACCAATAACATTAATATCTTCGATAGCAAAAGTATTTGAAGAAATTTTAAAATTAAGAATTGAAAATTATTTGGAAAAATACAGTTTATTTCTAATTAACAGTTTGGGTTTCAAAAAAATAAATTAACGCAAAATGCTATTTGCTATCTAACAGAACAAATATTATTATGATGCACTAGATAATAAAAATCCTGGTATTAGTATTTTTCTAGATTTAGCAAAAGCCTTTGATACAGTTGGCCATAATTTACTGTTAAAAAAGTTTGAAAATATTGGATTCAGAGGAAAGCAATTAGAGTTTATTAAAAAATATCTGAAAAATAGAGAAGCTATCCAAAAGTATTTAAGTATGGTGTTCCTCAAGGAACAATTTTAGGACCATTATTTTTTAATATTTATATTACCGACTTATTTAGTATAATTTGCGATGGACTAATTCATAGTTTTGCAATTTTTTATACCGATACAAATTGGGACAACCTAAATAATAAAATTAAAAAAGATATTAAAATTATAAAAAATTGGTTTGATAACAAGTGAAGACCACAGGCTAAAAAGGATGAGAGTCACCAAGCTATAATTTCGAGATAAATTGATTTTAAAATTAAAAACCCTATAAGCTTTTAAGGAGTTATTCTTTAGATTTTACCAATTTTTTTTAAGGTACCCATAAGTATTTAGAATTAAGTTAAACATTTTAAATTATTAGTTTTTGGTCATTGGCGTACAGAGGATAGCTAAAAAGGGGTAAAGTACATAAATTCAGGTGAAAAAAGATGAAGGTGCAAAAATATTGTTTATTAAACATAACTACATGGTCGGTAAAGTTTGAAAATATGCTTGAGCCCCTAAACTGCAAAAGCGCTTCAGATCCTGTAGGTTAAAAATTAAGTTTAATAAAACAAATTATATTCCTTTTACTTTAAACCTAAATAACCTACCACGAAATATGAATAGTAGGTACCTATTCAAATAAATGAAGACATTCAAATTTTTAAAGTTAATAAAGTTAAATATTTAGGAATTATTTTTGACAGTTTTTTAAATTGGAATTTTCACTTAGAATACCTAATTAAAAAATTAACCACCAAACCAATTTTTAAAAACATTAAAACTTTTTTAAATGTAAGACATAATGGAAATATTATATTACGCGTTAGTTAAAACTCATTTAAATTACGGAATTTTAGGTTGGGGAGGAATAAATAGAACTTTAGTTAAAAATAGGTATTACAAAAAAGGTTTCTAGAAATTATATTCAATAAAGATTATCTTTATCCTTCAAAAGAATTATATTTGGAAACAAAAAAGTTGAACATAAGACAACTTCACATTTATAATATCTTAATATATATATTTAAAAATAAAAACCTTATACAATTTAAAAAACCATAATCATAATACACGTCATAAAAATGAAAAAACCATAAAACCTAAAATAAATAAGTCCATAGGACACAAAAATTTCAAATATTTATGTTTTTATTTAAACGATTATTTACCAACAAAAATTTAAAAATTCATTTTATTAAAAAAAATTTAAGTCGAAATAAAAACATGGATATTAAAAACAGACAATTTGAAAATATTTTTGGAAATGCTTTAATTAATTAATATTGTTCTGAATAATTTATATAAGTAATATTTTTTACTTAAAAATTATAAATTATTAATTTTATTATAGGTAATATAATCACTTCAAAAAAAACTGCGTTTATAGGTACTATAAATTAAAATTTTTACGTTAAAACTTGATTTTTAATGCATATTTATGATTTTACATGCTAAAACAAAAAATAAGATTTGCCCCTCAACAAGCTCAGCTTTAGGGGATTGAAGCATAAGTTTATAGAAGACAACATAAACATATTTATTATATTATTAAATTTTAAATAAACTTTTTGTTATTATTATTATTATTATTTTATAGGTAGGTAATGCGTTGTAGGCTCATTATAGTGATAATGTAAATTTAATGCGTGGACAATTTTGAATTTTCGTATACATGGTGATTAATTTAAGGCTACATTTCAAAAGCTATTTATGTTACTATAATGGCGTAAAAAAATTATACATAAATTCGGTAAAAAGAATTTGATTAAAAATTTTTTTAAGTTCTTAACTTTACTGCTAGGGGACGCGTTTAGTAGTAACTAAAAGTGGCTAATTTGCCCATATATTTCACATGCAATGTAGGTCTGAAACAAGTCACATACAATCTCTGATCAATATTCTAAATAATTTTATTTAAACATTTTTACTTCAATTACCATAACAATGACAGGGTGAAGTCTCACAATTCAAGGAATTTTAAATTGTGTAATTTGGGTTTGCGTTTACCGATTTGAACAAACGATGGCTTAATTTAAATGTATTTTTAATAGGATTAAATAATTGGATTCTAACTAATGCTAAGCTTAATTTGTTTGCTTAACGATAGGGGGCGATAATCAAAAGAACGTCGTATTCCGATATTTTGATAATTTTCTTAATTTTTTTAATACCAAGTTTATTTCTATTTGTAGTTTTAAGATTCCTGGATAATAATTTTTTAATGCTTTTTCTTGTTCTTTAGCGTCTGTAATTTTTAATAAAATATGAATAACATAATCGCCGGTTAATATTTAGGGGGAGGGCGCGAAAATTGAAATGGCCTTTGGTCGCCTTCTACTGTCAATACGCCCCTGGATATACCAATGACATAAGTACACTTTTTTTTATATAATATGACATAACAACCTGTTTTGTGTATCGTTCTTGTCCACTAAACGATTTAAATGACTATATTTTACCATTATAACAAAACAAGATACATTCCGTTTACTTAATAAAAAATAAACTTCCAAATATTGGTCCTCTTATATGTGATAATAATATCGCTATAAAAGAAACTAAATATGTTAAATACCTATTTTGGAATATTTTTCGATAAACATTTAATCATACAGTGTCATCAGTAAAGTCCGCATGATATGGGATTTTTTTTTATTAATAACTTTATTCGAAATTTGACTTTGGCATCAAGTTCCGCTTCGATCGAGATGAAAAGTAACTAAAAAATTGTTGTCACGTGATTTGCATTATCTGTCAAATTTTATCTTTTTCCAAAAAATAATTCAAAAGTGGGGTTATTTCTGAAAATATCGAAAAAAGTTATTGGAAAAAGTTTTTTTTTAAATGCAGTTTCTAGCATGCATGCAAAATTTCAGCTGCATAAGATAATTTTGATTTTTACCTATATTTTGTAAATTGCACAACTTTTGCAAAATAAGAGTCAACGCAACTCAACTCAATATTAATTACTTTCAGACACAAACTTACCTTATACAGTGTCAAAAACAAATATATTTTGCATCACATGCGACCAAATTTTAATAGCCCAATTTTGATTTTGTAGAAAAACACACATTTAATATTGCGCTACTTTAAAGAAAATGTATCTGAAATAAAGCATTGTCAAAACTAAGTAGTTTTATGTAGGTTGCGTTGAGTCTTATTTTACAAAAGTGGTACATTTTACAAAATATAGGTAAAAAATCAAAATTATCTTATGCAGCTGAAATTTTGCATGTAAGCTAGAAACTGCATTTAAAAAAACTTTTTCTAATAAGTTTTTTTAATATTTTCCGAAATAACCCCACTTTTGAATTATTTTTTGGAAAAAATTAAAATTTGACAGATAATGCGAATCACGTGACAACTATTTTTTTGCTTAATTTTCATCTCGATCGAAGCAGAATTTGATGCCAAAGTCAAATTTCGAATAAAGCTATTAATAAAAAAAAATACCATATGATGCGGACTTTACTGGTGACACTGAAGTATACTACCACAGCCAATTAAAAGAACTAGGTCAATAAATAAATATAAAATTAAAATTAAAAATTGGATATAATCTAATCCAAGACAAATATTCCAGAATGTCATTCATTATTAATTTATAATACCTTAAATAAATTAGGAATAAATTAGTATACATATAGAGTATACGTGATAATGTTTTTAGACATAATATGTAAACTATATTTATATATTAAAACAGTACCTTATTTATCTTGTGATAACCTAGTAATGTCTGATTTATTTGAACATATTTATAATAATAAATATTAATGAATGTTATTTTACACTTACAAGTATTTTACTTCATGAGTAACTCTGAATTGATTGTTTGAAGGTGGTAGCTAATGAAGTAATATCAAAGAAATTACCTTGTCGGACTTCCATTATCTTTATTAAAAACATTCCACTCTACCTTTTCTCGATGTTCTCGTCAAACGAAGTGCTGAAAACAAAAAAACAGGAAACCCACTCACACGGGGCAAAACCTTAATCAAAGATCGAATTATTGAAACTCCATAAAACAGGGCATAATTCAAACTCTTTATCACAGAGCATCTAACGTTTGCAACAATCCGGAAGACCTTAATATTGAAATTTTAAATATCAAAAAAGATTTAAAACAGAATGGTTACCCTGAAACCTTTGTAACTAATACCATCTCAAAACTTAAAAACCGCGAAGTAAAAACTAATACAGAAATTAAAGAGGAGCAATCATTTCTTACAATACCTTATGTTAAGGGAATTTCTGAAAAGATTAGAAGGATAACCTTACAAAAGTAAACCCCCCCGTAATAAAAACACAAAAAATTGTATCTATCAAATCCATTGCGAGTGTGGCGAATCGTACGTTGGAGAAACAAAAAGACCTCTTCCCGTACGAGTTAAAGAACATCTGAAACATACTCAAAGAGGTGAAATTTCGAGATCAGGTATAGCGGAACATGTATGGATCAACCAGCATAATATACAGTGGTCAGAAGCCAAGGTTTTCGACATGGAATAGCACTGGAGAAAACGAAAGTTCAAAGAAGCAGCTTTCATGAATCAAAATACCCATAATATAGGTATTTAGTAAACCAAGTATAGATATCCCCAATATCTGGAAGCATCTTCTTGTCCAAAACCAACAGCTCAAACTTCACACTCCAATAAGCACGTAGGCGGAGTCATCAAGCTTCATTGCACATGAATAGTATTTAAGGCAGTAGCCTTAGAATTATAATTTATATAGTTTACACTTGAAAACGGTTAGAGATAGGTACTAACTAACCGAAAGGGTATGTTAATTTAAGTAATAAAATAAAGACAATGGAGTTCCGACAAGGTAATTTCTTTAATCTGAATTGATTGTTAATTCCAATTATTCATCTTAAAGATGTGTAAAATATATTTGAATAAACTTTTTATCATTATTATATTATTATTATTTTAGGTGCTACAAGAAACCGCCTTTTCAGAGGCCCCTGATGACGGTGTTTACGTTTATGGCTTATTTCTTGATGGAGCTCGATGGAATATGCAAAAAATGATTCTAGACGAATCATTACCCAAAGTATTGTATGATAATGTTCCATATGTAAGTAAAAATTATAAATCCATTTTATTAATCAAACTCTTAATAATCTAAATCTGTTCAAAAAAGTATGCAACATATCTTACCGGGTGGTTCTCAGCAAGACTGGCCATTGGTTGGGAATGGGGGGATGGGTGTGTGGCCCAAATTTCTTACACTGCAGCCTTCTGGCTTATTTATTCCTTCATTTTAAACCTCTTTATTTATTTCATATATAAAAATACACACATCGCCAAAATTCTTGGACCCCCTTGTAAATTTTTAAACGAAATATTTATCATGGTTGCTTTTTTGTACATTTACTCTTCATTTATTTTACCGTTGCTATACAACAAAAAATGTTTACAAAAACAATTTTCCACAATTTTAGACACTATTAATGTTTAAAAAGTGGTTCATGTTGTATTAGCGCGTTGAAGTGATTGGTGAGTTTTTCATTGCAATTATGCCTGGCAACAGAATTTCACTATTGAATAGAGCAAGAATAGTGGCTTTGCATGATGAGTGTCTGCCGATCATCGAATCGCGGATAGACTAGGGATTCCTCGCGCTTAAGTTATCCGAATAGTATATTTGTACCAGGAAACTAACAGCGTTGACTGGAGACGTGGAACTGGGCGTTCTAGGGTAACTAATGCAAGAGAAGATCGGTGTGTAGCAGGTTATGTATGTCGGAATCAAACCATAATAGCTCAGCTGTCCGAACTAATTGTAGAAGAACGTTTGGTCGATTCATTTCCAGTATCACACTAAGGCAGATACTTGCTGGAGCCAATTTGCGATGTAAGAGAGCCTAGGTTACTTCCCAGATATATAGCCGCTCCTCTACAGGGCACGGAACACAGAGATTAGCTTTTAGCTCAGTGGCAAAATGTCCATTTTTCGGACGAAACAAGATTTGGTTTAGTCAGTGATAGTCGGCGACACAGAGTTGGGAGAAGGCCAGGGCGACCAGAAATACTATCTTTTGCCAGAGAAGTCGTTCCATACCAAGGAGGAACAGTAATGTTTTGGGGAGGCATAATGCATGGTCGTCGTACGCAGCCTATTCCCATTCCAGACACTATGACAGGAGATAGATATGTTCGAAACATTATTGAACCCATTATTGGTCCTCTCCGAAATGAAACTGGAGCCAATTTCATTTTTATGGATGACAATGCTAGGCCCCATCATATGAAAAGAGTACAAAATGTACTGGAGATTCAGACTATTCAAAGATTACCGTGGCCAGCAAATTCCCCAGACATGAATCCCATTGAGCACATATGGGATTTCGTTGGACGAGCAATCTTAAACAGAATAAGTCCTCCTATCACCCTCCAGGAACTCACACTCGCGGCCCAAGAAGAATGGAACAACATCCCAAGGGATACCATTAACGCCCTTATTGTTTCCATGCACAGGCGAGTTAACACCTTACTACAGAACAGGGAAGGACACACCGAATATTGATGCATTTTTGATTTTGCTCTAAAGTTGTTTTCTTCTAGATTTCAAATTCTGGTAATCATTTTATTATGCACTATTTTTCGTTTGTATTTTTTTTCTTGTTCAGTTAAAATTTAATTCAGCCAATTTGTATTGGATACATTACCAAATTAAATGTACTTTGTAATAAACTTCTTAACTTCTAATAATAGGGCCTCATTTTGCCAAACATAAGGGTGTCCAAGAATTTTGGCGATGTGTGTATTAACATTATTAACTTTGGTTGGAAAAGTACGTCAAAAACCAACCTTTAACTTATGCAATGATCCCTGATCCAAAAGTCAAGCCCTACAAGTTTTGTTCTCATTCACTCTTTCTACTTTCATTCGGCCATTACAGTACAGTATTTACAATATTTTATTTACTTTTATTTACAAGTTCAATGTATGTAGCGCGTAACTCCATCTAGTATCGATGTAGGAGAATTTTAAAACATACCAGCACCTCTACCAAGTTAAACAACCTAAAGTTTGTTTTGTGTTATAGATTAGTGATTTTCAAAATAAATTGGAAGTCGCGAATTCACAGGTTTGTGGTTGGGTTCGTGAATATCACATATCCGGACCAAATTTTCTGTTAATAACGAAGATTGCAGTTTGGTACGGTAAAAGTTATCTGCCAATTAGTACCATAGGTACTGAAACGCTGCATTTGCGTCAGCTGATTCGGAGTTCCTCGATAGTAACATATCTTCCGGATGACGTAATGCACCTCAAGATTTTATTTTTGAAATCGTAGCGACCTGAGCATTTGCATGTCAGACATACGACACCATACTGACGCAGCATATCCGAGCACCGACCTAATGATTTATTGGCAAATCATTAATTTGTTTTGAGGGGTGAGGCTTGAGCATGGGGAAAGAAGGAAATAAAGGGTTTGCATTGCTTCTTAGGATTTGGAAAGTATGCGCCTAAAATTTTTTACTTTACTTAAGCTTATTTTTGGGGATTATAGGAGAGTCGTGAATTTTAATAGGTATGTTAATATTATTATTGGTGAATTTCTTGGTAAATATTAATGCTTCGCAAGTTTCCACTTGCGGTACCAAGGGATGAGGATTCTCAGGTGGTGCGTGATGTAAGCCTTAGCCATATTTGCATAAAAGGAACTAGCATACATCAGGAGGAGGGCTATGGGCCTGTAGAATTTAAGGGGTTTTCCCTATATAGTTTTAGTACTAGAATAATAACGGTTTTTTAAAGGAAGATAGAAAGTGCTGAGAAGGATTATTGCATTCACTATATAATACACAATTACATAAATTAGACAATAGTTTTTCTCAGCATATTTTTAAGCAGAGAGTTAGTTATCTCATCTTCACCAGAAGCTTTCTTATTGTGGAGTGACTGGATAATAAGCTTAAGCTCAGGGGTTGGTACAGAGTTTAGATATCATAGAGGGGGGAATTGAATATTTTTGATTGATAAACTTGTTGGTTTTTCTAATTTCCTCTTGTTCTGGTGTGGTATTTGGTGTGCCTTTACATACTTATTGTGTTAACCAAAGTAATGGAAATTATATTCGCCTTTTCAAAAGATGTTTGGGACTCACTTGTATTTAGGGGTGGTATCTTGTTAAATTTATTTTTTAACTTGCTGGTCAATCACCACAGTGAGTTTTGTTTTTGGTTGACGGATTAATAAGTGTGTTCCGCCCTACTGTATTTGTATGTTGATAAATTTTTAAGCGAATTAGTTCCTGTATCTCACACACCCTCGCGCCATCCAGTGGACGGTGGTAGGTTAGGTTAGGTTAGAGTGGCAGACCTCTGGCATTGTCCAAACAGTCACACGTAGTCCTATAAGGACCGTTGTGGTACCACACATGTTCCGCGGAACCTATTTGCATCAGCTACCTGATGGTTAACGCGATCGTAAAAAAATCTTGAGAGCTTAATCAAACCAGCCACTGCTGTTAATAAACTTAGTAAGTCGACCCAGTTGCAGGCTGCTCACTTTCTCCAGATCATTAAAAAATAGTTCGCCCAGTGCATTGAACCTTCTTCTCGCGAGGCCTGGGCATTCACACAAGAAACTCTTAATACTTTCCTCCTCTTCTTTATCTCTACAACTTCTACAGAAGTCGTTAGTTGGTATTTGCATACGTTCAGCGTGTCTACCGAACAGGCAATGTCTGGTGATTACGGCAGTGATGTTTCTTAGGTCCTTCCGACTGTGCTGTAATAGCGCTGCGGTTTTCCTGTTATCAAGTAAGGGCCACAATTGCCTGGAGATGCTACAAGTTGTAAGTCCTGTCCATCTGCTTTTTGCAAGTTGTTTAGCTATTCGATCTATCTCTTCTTTGACTGATTCCAGTGGTCTAGCCACAGTATTCTCTGCTAGTTCGACAGACATGCTTACGCCCTCCCTGGTGAGCGCATCAGCAGTCTCGTTGCCATCTATGTTGCTGTGTCCAGGAACCCAACACAAGGTGATTCGATGTTGAGCACCAAGTGTGCAGAGATTGTTGCGATAGCGCCTTACTAATTTTGACTTAGTACTGCTGGAGCAAATTGCCTTTATGGCTGCTTGACTGTCTATATAGATAGCTATAGACGTAGGTCCTCTCAAGCCAGGGTGATCCCGCAGGATGTTGACTGCTTTATCCACTGCAAAAATTTCTGCCTGGAAAATGCTGCTGTAGTCAGGGAGTCTATACGACCTCTGTATTAGCATGCTCTCGGAGAAGATACCAGCTCCCACCCCGACGTCCATTTTTGAACCGTCTGTGAAGATCGAGTGATCCACCCCCATTGTTACTTGATTGCCTTCCCACTGTTCCCTACCCGGAATGAGCATAGAAAAGCTCCGTCCAAGTTCTGGCAGCGAAACAGTGTAATCGGTCGGCTCTCGCAATTTTGGCCTGGATATATCCTTAGTATGCTGCTGTGTCCGTAGTTGGTACTGGTCCAGCAATTTGACTCCTTCAGTCGTAGAGCACTTTTTGCAGCCATACTTTTAACGTAAATATCCATGGGTATCAGATGCAGCATAACTTCCAGTACCGCCGTCGGTGCTGAGCGAAGAGCACCGGTCACTCGTGGTGGACGGCGGTAATTTTGCCATGTTTTTCCTATTAAATTTTTACATTTAATAAGGTCCAAAATCTCCCTGGGCAGTCGATCCTCAACAGACCTTGTGTTTACCCTTTAAGCTATTTTATTTCTTGCAAACTGGAGGGTTATGGTTCGCCTCAATCTTGTTAGAAAAGGTTTGTTCCTTCTATGAGGTGCAATAGTTTCCTTCCAAGTTTGTCATACGGAAGTTGTCGCCGCGTAGAATATTCCCGAAAATGTTGGTGCTGCTTTGGAGCTGTAAGGCCATTATTGGCAATCCCATATTAATTTTGCTACCCTCAAATACACTCATCATCAAAAAAACAACCGGACAAGGACAATTATCGTCAACTTTGATATTAAATAACTTTTCTGATTTTAAAACATCTTTAATGAAATACTCGAAGATGGTAGCCGCATGTATTAAGATTATTACCCGCTTCTCAATTTAAAAGAAATATTGACATGTATGATATTATACCGAGGGACACAAATGATACTTTTTGTCTTAAGTTCTCAACACCCTGTGAAAAAAGTAGGCGGTGCGATGATATTTCAATGCATTTTATATGGAAGTCACATGTTTTCTTAACATTTTGTTTTTTGATTCATCAGTGATAATCACAATACCTGGTCTTTTTAAAAATATATAATCTTTTTAGGAAATCATTTTAAATTTACCAAAGTTATTGGATAAAAAAAATATTTTTGACAAACTGGGGAGTATTCTAGGCGCCAAGGATCAGGCAGAAGACATAAGACAAATATGCGTGATGATCGTTTTGTTGTGTTAACGGCACTACGCGATCGCCGTTTACCATCTTCAGCCATTAGTCATCAATTAAGAAATATTTTTGGCACTTATATTTTCTCAGATACCGCCGCCGTAGACTGGGTGAACAAGAACTGAACTCAAGGAGACCAGCATGCATGCCCAGCTCTTTCCCCAACCCACCGTACTGAACATATTAATTGGACAGCAGAACAATGGGGCCGTGTACAGATAAATCCCGTTTTTCCTTACGCTCACCAGACTGACGCGAGCGTATATGGAGAAGACCAGGGAAACGATTTGCGCAATGCTGCATCTCTCCGCGAGTACCATATGGAGGTGAAAGTACCATGGTGTGGGCTGGAGTATCATCTAATAAACATACCGAGCTCGTTATAAGTGAAAATGGTGCAATGACTGCTGATCGCTATATTAATGACTGTTTAGAAGAACATGTCGTTCCATTTGCTCACTATTATGTAGGACCGAACTTTTGTCTAATGTGTGATAATGCAACACCACATTTTGGCACGGGTGGTAAACGAATATCTGTAGGAAGTTAACATTCAGCGGTTTTAGTGGCCAGCTTGTAGCCCATATTTTAACCCCATTGAGCCTGTTTGGGATATTTTAGGAAGACGAATTCGATAACGGGAACCAGCTTCCGTTACCATCCCTAACTTGCAAATTGCTGTTTTGGAAGAATGGAACAATATTTCTCAGGAACAAATTGCCAACTGTATTGAAAGTTTACCACGCCGGTATGACAAATGTGATTCGAGCTCGTTGGGGCAATACACGCTATTAATTTTGTTAAATTTTTATTCCTGTTTCTTTAATAAAAAAATTATATTCTATTTGAAAATAATTTCTAAAACGATTATATCTTTTTAAAAAGACCAGGTATTGTGATGAATCAAAAACAATATGTTAAGAAAACATGCAACTTCCATATAAAATGCATTAAAATATTATCGCACCGCCTACTTTTTCCACAGGGTGTTAAGAACTTAAGACATCATTTGTTTCCCTCGGTATAATATCACACATGTCAATATTTCTCTTAAATTGAAAAGCGGGTAATAATCTTAATACATACGGCTACCATCTTCGAGAATTTCATTAAAGATGTTTTAAAATCAGAAAAGTCATTTAATATCAAAATTGACGATAATTTTCCTTCTCCGGTTTTTTTTGCTGATGAGTGTATTGGCTCCCCTATTAATTTTACATAAAAATTGCATTAGACTTGTTTGAGGTCACATTTTAATTTTTTTTACTTAATTAAAAGTTATTTGGAAAAAACTTGATACGGCGAAAAATAAAGTTATATTGCACAATTATACACTGCGAGTTTGTAACGTCAGTAAATTTACTACAGTTTGTTTTTGGAAAAATGCTTGGGCATGACTATAAACATTTTAAGTTGTTTTTAAAAAAAAAAAATACTTATACAGTGTATCCCAAATTTCAAATGTTTATTCCTTGTCATAATGTTGAGGAGTTTAAAGCACGAATAAGACAAGAGTGATGAGTGTGGGTTAATTTATCCTGAAATAATTAGAAATTTTCAAAACGGCATATCACCGTAAGTATAAAAGATGGTTAAAAGTTTTTTTTATTTTCAATTAAACTAATTTTTATTTGTTTAATATCTAATAAATGACGATGAATAAAAATGTAAAATGTGGTCCTTAGGTATAACTTAATATGCATTTTAAAAATAGTTAATAAAAAACTAGGGTTGCCATTTAATAATAATAATAATGATAAGTGTATTTAAAATTTAATAATATAATAAATATGTTTATGTTGTCTTCTATAAACTTATTTTTTAAACCCCTGAAGCTGAGCTTGTTAGGGGCAAGTCTTATTTTTTGTTTTAGTATGTAAAATCATAAATATGCATTAAAAATCAAGTTTTAAAGTAAAAATGTTAATTAATAGTATAAACGCAGTTTTTTTTTGAAGAAATATATTACCTATAATAAAATTAATTTATAATTTTAGGTAAAAAATATTACTTAAGTATATTTTATAAATTATTCAGAACAATATTAATTAATTAAAGCATTTCTAAAAATATTTTCAAATTGTCTGTTTTTAATATCCATGTTTTTATTTCAACTTTAAATTTTCTTAATGAGATCAATTTTTTAATTTTTGTTGGTAAATACTTAATCGTTTAAATAAAAGTATAAATATTTGAAATTTTTTTATCCTATGGACTTTTTCATTTTAGGTTTTATGGTAATTTCATTTTTATGACGTATATGATGATTATGGTTTTTAAATTGAATAATGTTTTTATTTTTAAATATATTAAGATGTTATAAATGTAAAGTTGTCTTATGTTCAACTTTTTAGTTTCTGAATATAATTCTTTTGAAGGATAAAGATAATCTTTATTGAATATTATTTTCAGAAACCTTTTTTGTAATCTTTCTAATTTTTTAACTAAAGTTCTATTTTTTCAAAAAAAATTATCGATATCTTCATATCTCTAATTTATGACACACTGTATCAATATTTTTTTTATTAAAGACTACGTACGTACTACCAGTGCACCAGCATTTTTTCCAAAAAAAACCGTACTGGATTTACTGAATTTTTTCAAAGTTACACTGTATAATGGTTTTAATTTAAAATTACTTAAAATATTTTTAGATATGGTTAATTCCTGTAAAAAGGGAGGACTTATTAGAGAAGCAAACATATTTATGCCCGGTGTATAAAACGGCTGAACGAAGGGGAGTCCTGTCAACTACCGGACATTCTACTAATTTTGTTATCGCCATGATGTTGCCAACAGAAGCATCACAATCGCACTGGATTATGAGAGGAGTAGCAATGTTATGTCAATTATCTCAGTAGTAATTTTCTTAAATGTGTCTTATTTTAATTTGCAAATATTATTATAAATATTATTTAACTTTTATATAGATTTTTTAATAAATTTAAAAAATTGTAAATAGTTTGTCTTATTACGCGTATTAAATTTATATCCAAGCCATCGTATTTTTTTATTTTTTTATTTTTATTTATTATCCTCAACCAACTTAAAAAAGTTTATTACAGAGAATATAACACCAAATATATAGTATATAAATTCACAAATAATAAAAACCATGTTTAGTAACTATTAATAACTCTATCGAAATTATTTAAAACAAAAATTGTATATAATAACCATTTACAAAAAAAAAATATTAATAATATAATTTAGAGAGATTTTGGAACTTTTATTTGAGCCTGTCGTTATCGTTATCCTTATTCTGAGCATGCGCAGTACTAAAACGAGGCAGCGATTCCTTTATTAACGATTACGAGCTTCGTTAATTACGGAGATATAAGGAAGGCTATCGTTATGGTTATTCTTATTTTGCTTAATTTGCCATGTTGCCAATACTTGCCTATATAATTTAATAAGAATATATTTCGGACACGATCATTTTTCGGAAAACACTTAAAAAAAAATGAAACAACTTTATAACTGTAGTTTAGATAAAACCGAACAGAAAAGGTTTTTTTTATACATAATTCAAATTTTTACTTTATGTAAATCATAAAATAACGCTGCGGTAAGAAATGTTATTATATTTTTTTATAAACGACCTGGCAACATAACTCAGGAATCCAAAATAACCTAACATTTTTGTACCTTTTCGTCCTTTTCCATTGTTGATTGACTCATGTCATGACTTTGATTGTTTAAAAATGAATTGTTTAGAAATAAAAAAAGGTTATGTTTGCATCTGTCAAATTATTTATTTTTAAGACGTTCAAAATATATTCTTGTAATTGTCACCGTAATCGTTATCGTTAATAAAATTAACCATAACACTGTGTTTTACTTTTGTTATTTTAAGCGTTCCAAAATCTCTCTAATACCGCGTATAATACGTTAAAGTTAAAAAAAAAATTTTTTTAGTGTTTTTTTAATTAAAAGTCCATAATTTTGATATTTTTTAAATTTTTTTTAGACAAACTGTTATAAATTGTTATTTCTTTATATAATATTGATTTTTGGCCAAAAGTACTCTTTGCCATTGGTGTTTGAATATGATGATTTGAATTGTGAATAATGTTGGTCGAAGGAAATATTATATTGGATAATTTTTCTTTAATAATAATAGAGTGTATTATAATGCATAGTTTTAATTTATAAAGCTTTTCTAAATTTAAATATCCATTTGGTTCATACAAATTTATAGTTGGTTCTAAAAAAGAAAGTTATGTATGCATTTAATTATATTGTTTTGTAGCTTTTTTAATGCCTGAATTGTAGTTAAATTTGCTGATCCCCAAATTGAAATCATATACTGTAATTTTGAATAAACCAAAGAATAATATATATTTTTTAAATATTTTAACATTATATAATTTTTAGCTTTAAATAAAATGCCAATTATTGGTGGGATGTAACTTCTTAAATATTCAATAAATATGTTTTTTCAACTTAAATTTTCATCAATATATAAACCTAAAAATTTAATTGTATTAGTATATTTAATTAAATGATTATTGAAAGACAGTAAAATATTATTATTTTTTAATTTTGATTTACTTATGAACATAAAAGATTATTTATTAAAATTAGTGATAATTTATTAATTTCAAGTCATTTATATATTATATTTAGGTCGTGGTTAATGTTATTATGAATTTGAGCATAAGTCTTCATGAAAATATACAATAGTAGTATCTTCGGCAAACAATTTTATTTTACCTTTTAAATTTAATGTTGCTATAGAATTAATGTAGATTAAAAAAAAGTAGGTCTTAAGGTTGATCCTTGCAGAACACCACAAGTTAGGTTTTTGTGAACTTTTAACATTTTCAATTTGAACATACTGCTTTCTATTACTTAAGTAATTTTTTAACAATAAATTAATATTTCCACGAATTCCAATATTGTATAAACATTTAAGTAAAATGTTGTGATTGACTTTATCAAATAAGTAAGCTAAAACGATCACAAGAAAATGCGACAATAGAACATGTTACCATGAGACGGATATAGATGCGTAAGCGTGAGCCAATACCGTATATTAAATTATGTACATTGAACTACTACGAACAGGTGTCTCACAAAGAAGCACCGACAGGCCGAATTTGTACGGTGTTATCCGAATGACTCTCGACATTTACTTTATTTTGTTACTTAGTACATCGTTGTCTTTGGCTTCGCATAAAAACGCGATGTGAGTTTTGGTCATCTTGATCTTTGTCTTTAACACCACACAATGGAAGTCCGATAAAGTAATTATTTTGATAACACTATATTGTCTGCCACCTTCAACCAAAAATTGGCATTAATATCATCGAATAAACGTACACAAACAAATAATATAAATAATATAATATTCAGAATTACCTAATTGGCTATTAGTGTCCGGTGAGGTTAAGCCTCACCTGCCTTATTCTACCAATTGCCACTGGAATAGCCAGGGCAGAGCAATTATATCTGCCATATATATCTACCATAATATGCTGTGATCAGAAGCAAAAGTTTTGAGCAAGGAGTCGCACTGATGAACCCGAATCGTAACAGAAGCAGCTTTCATGAATCGAAACTGTGATATAATGAGTAAACCGGTAATTAACATTCGTTACATGTGGAAGCATCTTCTTGCTTCAGTAAACATATACGCGAAATTATCAAATTTCCGTACACATGATAGTATTTAAGATAGTCACTCTACTTAAAAATGATTAGATGTAGGTACCAAGAAGTAACTGAGTAGTTCTTTTTGGTACCTAACAAAAGAAAAACAAACCAAGGTCGACAACGTCTTGTTATTTATTCAACATTCACTATAGTGATGCTAGGATTGATTTTTTATGAGATATTCTTTGAATATTTATATATAAAAAGCATTTTGGATATGTCAACATTTATTAAAGCATGATCCTGCATATTTTTGTCCTTCTTAGGGCTACTCTTGATAAAGTTTTAATGAAGCCAAACCTACAGTCAGGCTCAAAGGAATTCTAAAACATTAAAAAAGGCTTTATAGTTACAATTATACATACAACAATATTGTTTACAACTTTTTAACAAGCTGTAAAATATTCTATAATAAACTAAAGGAACTAACGAAAATGTTTATAAAACTACATTAAATTATGTTAAGCAATCAATTGTTAAAGAGATTTTGTAATAACACGGCAACGATGAAAATATAATGAATAAAGTGTTTATCGAGTTTCAGTAAATTATTGTGGCGTATAATAATAATTTATTAGAATTTGTGTATCAAACCACAATAAGTTATTGGGAAAATAAAAATATATTATTATTATCAATCATATATATGGGTTACGTCCAACAAATAGGCAAAAGCGACTTAAATAGGCTATTTGACATTAAAGTTAAACAGCGAAATATTTAAAAAATGTACTTCAACAGAAGGTTCTCATTCCGTTGAAATTTAGATAGGCAATCTTTCATGAAAATACGTATTTCATTTTGAAGTTTTGTTCATCCAGCTTTTCATCTCATACAAACCAGGGTCAGGGACCGTTTTAGTAGTAAATACAAATTTTCAAATTAAAAATAAAAATAATCCCTCGTTAATAAAATTATACAAAGGTACTTATTAAATAAGGTATAACAGTTTCGTAAACGAAGTTTGGTTAATACAAATTGTTGGGTCCAAAGTTTAGTGTCAAATTTTGCAAACTCTAAAGCAATTTATTTTTCTTATTTCAAATAGGAACCACTATATCTTTGTATGTCATTCGATGCAGAATTAAAAATCAAACATTTTTCTTAATTGCAACCCTATCGCAATTTCTAACGCATTAAGACTTATTTGCAAAAAACTAATTTTATCAACTATTCCAACAGTCATTATTATGAATAAATATCGCTGCTTCATCTGATCAGGGGCGTCGCATTTATGGTTGGGGGAAAGAGGGGACTGTTTAAAATCCAACTCATAATGTCGGATTCTTTAACAGGCCCACGCGCAAATCTTGTTAAATTTGGTCAATATTTTATTTTAAAACATTAAAAAGGGCTTTATAATTACAAATTATACATACAACAACATTGTTTACAACTTTTTAACAAGCTGTAAAATATGCTATAATAAACTAAAGGAAAAAAAATATTTATAAAACAACATTCAATTATGTTAAGCAATCAATGGTTGTAGAGATTTTGTAGTAAGACGGCAACGATGAAAATATAATGAATAAAGTGCTTATCGAGTTTCAGTAAATTGTAGCGTATAATAATAATTTATAAGAATTTGTGTATCAAACCCCAATAAGTTATTGGAAAAATAAAAATATATAATTATTACCAATCATAGATAAGGGGTAGTACTTACGTCCAACAAATAGGCAAAAGCGACTTAAATAGGCTATTTGACATTAAAGTTTAACAGCGAAATATTAGAAAAATGTACTTTAAAGAAAGAAATTTAACTTTATGGCATTCATCGATAAATATGTTTTTCTATTTCACGTTTTTAATGAGTTCAGTACGACCCTCATTTGCGGATCGTAATGAAGCTATTTCGATACGCGTTTTTTCTTTATTTGATGTTTGTAACATTTAAATGTTTTATTTCATTGACTTGAGCGGCCTTTGTGATTTACGAGAAAACCCATTTTTCGCAGAGGAAAATTAGCTTGATAACTTACTTTTTTATTCTGTGTGGATAACAGTCATGTATGTTGGTTGCATAAATCTATAAATCAATCTTTTGTAGATGCTTCAAGCTATCATTTTCTGCCAAATCCTATCCAAAATTCAATCTACTAACCTTCTAATGTCGATTTTAACTTCAACTTTATTTGAATTTTCCATCTTCCCTATACTAAATTGCAATGCCGTGACGTAAAATCACGTCTTTTCAAATTCGAAAAAAAGTAGCAAAATCTCCCGAATTTCCGAACGCTCTGTATATGTACCAAATGTACAAGGATCACACAACGTATTCCGTCCAATTTCAAATCTCATATCTCTAAAATAACTTTAGAATCTCGTGGTGAAAATGGGTCAATAAATCAAAAAATTACAGTTTGCAAAATAATTTTTGTTGTCCAGAGGCTCCTATGATAAAAAATAGTATTACCAACATAAAATTTAGACATAAAAATTTACAAAATTTGAAGGATTTATTTTCTTTTTAAAATGTATTTTTCTTGATTATAAAAGGTGAAATAGAAAAAAATGTATAAAGCACATGTTTCATAAGGCGTTTTAGCGCCCGTGACAATAAGAAAACTCGCCACTTCGTGGCTTGTTTTTTAAAATAGACGCGGGCGCTAAAACCGCTTCTTATGAAACTCGTACTTTAATATACTATTATAATGGTGGATAATCTGGACACACATCGCTGACTTTCTATTGAAAGAATTTGATTGATTAAAACTTGTGTATTGCCCCAACAGATTTAGCTGATTGCTATAGGTACCTATAATTTAGAGGACAATAAACAACAGAATTGGTGAGATGGATATAATTCAATTCAGAACGAGGTCAGGTGTTAAAATCTTCTTTACAGGTTTCAAGTTTCATCCAAAGGTATAAGTAATTTGCTTCTGGCGACACTTGCAAGCCGAGGCCGACCTTCCAGGTAGACACAAATTTTGTTAGTGGTCGTAATTAATTTGAAAATGACAACACAAAAAGAGATTAAAAGTATAGAAAGGAAAATGCGGAAAACGTCGAAGGCGAGCTTTGTAGGGCGGAGTTTCCATGTGGGCGGCACACTGTCTCGCAGCAGCTAGTTGTCATGGAAACGGAATCCCAAAGTCCCGGGATATTGATCTATGCTGTGCAGGAGCGAAATTTTGGGAAGCATCCATCTCGGCGGTCTTCGTTTTCGCGTATTGACGGAAAGAAAACTTTCTGGATGTTTAGTGGGTTTAATGGGGTGTACAATTTTAAAATTAAATTTCGTTTTGACAACAATAATTATTAAAATTATCAACCTAGGAAACTATGTGTTGCTCAAAAAACTATTTCACATAAATTTGGTTTTGGTTACCTTATTACATGAGCACTAAGCATGAAATCCTAACTGCTTCATCTGATCAGGGGCGTCGCATTTACGGTTGGGGGGAAGAGGGGACTGTTTAAAATCCAACTCATAATGTTGGATTCTTTAACAGGCCCACGCGCAAATCTTGTTAAATTTGGTCAATATTTTATTTTAAACCATTAAAAAAGGCTTTATAGTTACAATTATTATAAATACAACAACATTGTTTACAACTTTTTAACAAGCTGTAAAATATGCTATAATAAACTAAAGGAAAATTTTTTTTATAAAACAACATTAAATTATGTTAAGCAATCAATGGTTGTAGATATTTTGTAATAAGACGGAAACGATGAAAATATAATGAATAAAGTGCTTATCGAGTTTCAGTAAATTGTGGCGTATAATAATAATTTATTAGAATTTGTGTATCAAACCCCAATAAGTTATTGGAAAAATAAAAATATATAACTATTACCAATCATAGATAAGGGGTAGTACTTACGTCCAACAAATAGGCAAAAGCGACTTAAATAGGCTATTTGACATTAAAGTTAAACATCGAAATATTAGAAAAATGTACTCTGAAATTTTGGGAAGCATCCATCTCGGCGGTCTTCGTGTTCGCGTATTGACGGAAAGAAAGCTTTCTGGATGTTTAGTGGGTTTAATGGGGTGTACAATTTTAAAATTAAATTTCGTTTTGACACCAATAATTATTAAAATTATCAACCTAGGAAACCATGTGTTGCTCAAAGAACTATTTCACATAGTTTTGGTTTTGGTTACCTTATTACAATGAGCACTAAGCATGAAATCCTAACTGCTTCATCTGATCAGGGGCGTCGCATTTATGGTTGGGGGGAAGAGGGGACTATTTAAAATCCAACTCATAATGTGGGATTCTTTAACAGGCCCACGCGCAAATCTTGCTAAATTTGGTCAATATTTTATTTTAAAACATTAAAAAAGGCTTTATAATTACAAATTATACATACAACAATATTGTTTACAACTTTTTAACAAGCTGTAAAATATGCTATAATAAACTAAAGGAAAAAAATAGTAGATTTTGTAACGAGGTTGGAATGAAAATTCGATCCGAGTGGAAGATTCCGAACGCGAGCGTAGCGAGCGTGAAGAACCACGAGTATCGAATTTTCATTCTAACCCAGTAGCAGACTATATTTTCTCCACGAACATCCAGTTCCATATCTGATTCATATCCGATTTTTCACTCATTTTTTGACTTGCACTAGAATTAGTATGAAAATAATTATTACAACGCGGCCATTTTTATCTGACACTGACAGTTTCGAAATTCATGGCAACCTATGTCGTTTATATCAATTACAAAATATTCATTTCGTATCTTGTTATGGAATGAAAATACACGCAAAACGCATAAGAAGCAAGTGTTCAGAATAAATATTCCAACTCAAGAGCGAGAATTTTTACATTCTATTATCAAAAATAATTTTGGAATTATTGCATTCAGTAACGGTCGTGGAGAAAAATATTTATAAAACAACATTAAATTATGTTAAGCAATCAATGGTTGTAGAGATTTTGTAATAAGACGGCAACGATGAAAATATAATGAATAAAGTGCCTATCGAGTTTCAGTAAATTGTGGCGTATAATAATAATTTATTAGAATTTGTGTATCAAACCCTAATAAGTTATTGGAAAAATAAAAATATATAACTATTACCAATCATAGATAAGGGGTAGTACTTACGTCTAACAAATAGGCAAAAGCGACTTAAATAGGCTATTTGACATTAAAGTTAAACAGCGAAATATTTGAAAAATGTACTTTGAAATTTTGGGAAGCATCCATCTCGGCGGTCTTCGTGTTCGCGTATTGACGGAAAGAAAACTTTCTAGATGTTTAGTGGGTTTAATGGGGTGTACAATTTTATAATTAAATTGCGTTTTTTTTACACCAATAATTATTAAAATTATCAACCTAGGAAACTATGTGTTGCTCAAAAAACTATTTCACATAAATTTGGTTTTGGTTACCTTATTACAATGAGCACTAAGCATGAAATCCTAACTGCTTCATCTGATCAGGGGCGTCGCTAGACATTTAAGGGTGTGTGTGTAAGGGGGGGGGGGGAGGGGGAACTGTCTAAAATCCAACTTATAATGTTTGATACTAAAAAAGGCAAAAAGCCCACGCCCAAATCTTGTTAAATTTGGTCACTATTTTATGGTAAATACTAGTCAGTCGTTGGTTCAACAGAAGGTTCTCATTCCGTTGAAATTTAAATAGGCAATCCTTAATGAAAATACGTATTTCATTTTGAAGTTTTGCTCATCCAGCTTTTCATCTCATACAACCCAAGGTCAGGGACCGTTTTAGAAGTAAACACAAATTTTGGGACGCTAAATCTCTAATATGGGCTAGTCCAGAGTAACGAATCCAAAGTAACTAATCGTTAGAAGTATTTGAAACTAACTTTACATCACTTGTAAGTTGTACGTTAAGTAACAGTTCCAAAAGTGTGATAATGTTTTTTTTAGAAGCTAAAAATATGTTTAAGCTTAAAATATGTTTAAATAGTCCATACTTTAAGTGGAGTGTAAGTTTGAAAAGAAATAAATAAGACAATTATTTAAGTCTTTCTCCATTGGTATACAGGGTCCTGCACCTCACCTCCTGTCTTCTATAGCTCACTTAGTAATTAAGTTAGAATTCTGATATTTTGCAGACCTTATCTGTATCCTGGGGCGCATTTTAGGAAAATATTTTTTTTCATACAGGGTGTTCCAAAAAACTGTGACGTCATAAGGGTGTATTTTTTTAGATTACATGCAATATATTTTCTTATCTTTTTGGGTGCCTCCTATAGTTACTTCCATACACCTAAAATTTTATTAAAATCGATTCAGTATTGTAGACGAATAAAAAACTAAAAAATATCAGTTTTGCACCACTGGTATTAAAAATAAATAAAAAATAAAAATAATCCCTCGTTAATAAAATTATATAAAGGTACTTATTAAATAAGGTATAACAGTTTCGTAAACGAAGTTTGGTTAATACGAATTGTACAGGGTGTCCAAAGTTTAGTGTCAAATTTTGCAAATTTTAAAGCAATTTATTTTTCTTATTTCAAATAGGAACCCCTGTATCTTTTTATGTCATTCGATGCAGAATTAAAAATGAAACATTTTTCCTAATTGCAACCCTATCGCAATTTCTAACGCATCAAGACTTATTTGCAGAAAACTAATTTTATTAACTATTCCAACAGTCATTATCTTAAGGTGGGAGTATCAACATGCTTGCCAACCTATAACCTATTTCGCGTAGATTTATTTATGTTTTTTAGCGTTTACACAAAATTTAAATAAAATCAGTATCGACTTGATATTCTATAGGTGATAATTGATATATTTAATAAATATCAAGGAATTTCATAACTTATTTTAGGAGAATTGTATAGCGAAAAATATCGGGTAAGATTTTTTTTAACATTATTATGTCATTGTTCTTTCACTATACAATTCTTCCAAAATAAGCAAGGAAATAAATAGATATTTTTGTAATATATCAGATAATGGCTAAGTAATGTGCCGACAATACTAATTTTATTTAAATGTTTCTCAATTAAATAATTAACTTGAAAAAATAATGCGAAATAGGTTATAGGTTGGTAATGGATTAAATGACGTTGAGAATGCCACCTTAACATAGTATAAAACAAAGTCGCTATCCTGTTCATGTCCCCTTATGTGCATAAATCTTTAAAACTACGCAACGGATTTTGAAGCGGTTTTTTTTAATAGATAAAGTGATTCAAGGGGAAGGTTTTTATGTATAATACATGCATAATATTATAGAGAAACACTAATAAACTAGCGTAGGGAGAACGAACGACCCAACCTAACTGGTCCCCGGCCCGTTCAACGATCGATCCGAAGCCGGAATAGACGAAGACAGACTATGTTTTATGCATGGAAATTGTAGACGGGCCGGCAAACGGTTGAGTTTGAGGTTCGCCTTATTATCTCACGTCGTATAATGACGGGCTGCAACGCAGGCCGGGTACACGCTAGTTATGAATAAATATCGAAGGTGGCTTTGAAAAACAATTTATGGGTATTAAAGTTTATTAAAGTGACAAGAGACCATTTTGACTTTAGTAATCTAAAAGCTTCAAATATTGTTAAATTGTTAGTAACTATTAGTATTATAATAGTATACTGGAAATGATAATCGTGGAAATGGTTATCCTTGAAAATTCGTTGAACTGTTCTTTCGATTACATCTACGGCATCAGCGACTGCTTGTTGAGTAAGTGAAGGATTTTCTATAACAGATAATAGCACAGCCAATTGATTTTCTTTAGTTCGGACCGGTTTATTTCTCACTGGTTTTGAGTAGTTTACATTTCCCGTTTATACAAACCTCTTTAATATGTTTTGCAGGCTCCTTTTGTCTAGATGTCGTCGTTTCGGATAACGCTGTGCATAAACTCGGCTTGCCAAAAAAGAGTTCTTTTCGCATGCTCCTAATATAAAAATCATATCTACGAGCTCTTCTTGGTTGTAGTCCATCACAAAAAACAATATAAAGTAATTATAACAGCTTAAATAATTAGTAACAGTTTAACAATATTTGAAACTTTTAGATTACCTACTAAAGTCAAAATGGTCTCTGGTCACTTTAATAAACTTTAATACCAATAAATAGTTTTTCAAAGCCACCATCGATATTTATTCATAATAATGACTGTTGGAATAGTTGATAAAATTAGTTTTCTGCATGCGTTAGAAATTGCGATAGGGTTGCAATTAGGAAAAATGTTTGATTTTTAATTCTGCATCGAATGACATAACAAGAAACAGGGGTTCCTATTTGAAGTAAGAAAAATAAATTGCTTTAAAATTTGCAAAATTTGACACTAAACTTTGGACACCCTGTACAATTCGTATTAACCAAACTTGGTTAACGAAACTGTTATACCTTATTTAATAAGTACCTTTGTATAACTTTATTAACGAGGCATTATTTTTATTTTTTTTATTTATTTTTAATACCAGTGGTGCAAAACATATATTTTTTAGTTTTTTTTTTCGGCTACAATACTGAATGGATTTTAATAATGTATGTAGGTAACTATAGGAGGCACCCAAAAAAGTAAGAAAATATATGGCATGTAATCTAAAAAAATACACCCTTATGACGTCACACTTTTTTGGAACACCTTGTATGAAAAAAAAGATTTTCCTGAAATGCGCCCCAAGATACAGATAAGGTCTGCAAAATATGAAAATTCTAACTTAGTTACAAGAAGTGTGCTATAGAAGACCGGAGGTGAGGTGCAGGACCCATGTATAATATATTTGGCTGATTAATTAATTGTTATTGGTGTAAAGTATTTTGTATGCTTTTAATCTGCATTAATTGAATGTTGGTTTTGTACAGTATTATTTGCATCCCCTTGATTGTAGTTTGAATTAAATTGATTATTAGTGTAAGTGTAGAATATTATCTGCTTTCGATCTATTATTAATTGATTCCTTATTATAGTATCGTAAAGTATTATTTACTGTTGGTCTGCATTAATTAATTTTTAGGTTTGTAAAGTAGGTATTATTTGCTTCTGCTAGTGTATATTTAATAATTATTAGTGTTGTGAAGCGTTATTTACTTTTTGATATATATTACTGTATTATGTTCAGTTTCATTTATATGTAGAAAAAGGGCCTGTATAAAAAATGTAATCTTTTCTTTTTGCTTAAATAAAAAAGATGGTATTATTTTATTAAGGAAAAAAGTTTTGACGAAGGATTAATTCTCTAAATGTCTCGAATGCATACCCAACAAACATTTAAAACCTTAGCGACCTCTAATTTGGAGAAAGTGACCTATTTATGTAAAAAATAGTCCATTTTTTACTTCCAAATCGGCTTTTTGCACGAAACGGCCAAAGATACTAACTGTTTGGTCAAAAGCAAGTGACTTGAACTTATTATTAGGTCTTCAAAAATGGTAAATATAAGAGGCCGAACAGATGGTCCAAAATAGTAGATATTTAGCCTGTAAATCGACTTAATAGTTAGGTCTAAGGAAACTCAGTAATAAACGCCAAAGCAGGTTATTTCTTTCCTTAGATTGGGCCCAAAAATCTTTAAGGCCCATAAATGAAGAATAAATTACTTCATTTTGTCTTTAATATAATAATATCTTCATGGTCATGTTACAATGTGAACATTTGCTGAAGTTATGTATACTCAATATTACTCTTACATGTTATACTTAAAGCCCAGAAGGATTTAAAGTATAAAATAGGTTATAGTAATGACTAAAATAATTTCTTTATAGCCAAACAATCCTCTTTTTTTGGAAATCATGACCTTTAAAAAAAATTATTTACTAACGCCATTTTTTTTAACATGGTGTTATTATCTTAAATAAATCGTGGGTTTGATGCAAAAACCCATTAAGTAAAAATAGACCATTTTGAGAAAATTGCGTTTAAAAAAATTGTCATGTCTTATGTTATTTAATTCATAAAGAACGTTATAGTTTTTCTTAACTCTATTTATACTAATACACAAAAATACATATTAGAGTATTTTTGAGTACTTTTTTTTAAAGTTGTATATTATTTTTCGTAAATTATATCAACTTTTATACTCATTGTAAAACTAGTATTTTTCATGTTTTTAAAACAACAAACTATTTTACTTTGGCAGAAGCTGTTGTCATGTCAATTTTCTTCAAGGCATCATTTTGTTTTATCAGTTTTGCTGGTCACAGGCTACTTGATGCTTTTAAATCTAAATTTATTCTAAAAATATGCTTCATTTTAGGAAAGTTCCAAGTTAACTTTTTAAAGTTTTTTAATGGCAGGTTTTCTAAAACCTAATAGTGTATAGTATTAAAATAATCGTAATAAAATCATGTTGCCGTTTAAATAAAATGAGTTATACAACTTTAAAAATTAAATTTTACATAGCACATACCATTGGACCAAAAATAGTAGAATTGAAGAATAACCATTTAAAACCTTAGCGACCTCTAATTTGGAGAAAGTGACCTATTTATGTAAAAAATAGTCCATTTTTTACTTCCAAATCGGCTTTTTGCACGAAACGGCCAAAGATACTAACTGTTTGGTCAAAAGCAAGTGACTTGAACTTATTATTAGGTCTTCAAAAATGGTAAATATAAGAGGCCGAACAGATGGTCCAAAATAGTAGATATTTAGCCTGTAAATCGACTTAATAGTTAGGTCTAAGGAAACTCAGTAATAAACGCCAAAGCAGGTTATTTCTTTCCTTAGATTGGGCCCAAAAATCTTTAAGGCCCATAAATGAAGAATAAATTACTTCATTTTGTCTTTAATATAATAATATCTTCATGGTCATGTTACAATGTGAACATTTGCTGAAGTTATGTATACTCAATATTACTCTTACATGTTATACTTAAAGCCCAGAAGGATTTAAAGTATAAAATAGGTTATAGTAATGACTAAAATAATTTCTTTATAGCCAAACAATCCTCTTTTTTTGGAAATCATGACCTTTAAAAAAAATTATTTACTAACGCCATTTTTTTTAACATGGTGTTATTATCTTAAATAAATCGTGGGTTTGATGCAAAAACCCATTAAGTAAAAATAGACCATTTTGAGAAAATTGCGTTTAAAAAAATTGTCATGTCTTATGTTATTTAATTCATAAAGAACGTTATAGTTTTTCTTAACTCTATTTATACTAATACACAAAAATACATATTAGAGTATTTTTGAGTACTTTTTTTTAAAGTTGTATATTATTTTTCGTAAATTATATCAACTTTTATACTCATTGTAAAACTAGTATTTTTCATGTTTTTAAAACAACAAACTATTTTACTTTGGCAGAAGCTGTTGTCAATTTTCTTCAAGGCATCATTTTGTTTTATCAGTTTTGCTGGTCACAGGCTACTTGATGCTTTTAAATCTAAATTTATTCTAAAAATATGCTTCATTTTAGGAAAGTTCCAAGTTAACTTTTTAAAGTTTTTTAATGGCAGGTTTTCTAAAACCTAATAGTGTATAGTATTAAAATAATCGTAATAAAATCATGTTGCCGTTTAAATAAAATGAGTTATACAACTTTAAAAATTAAATTTTACATAGCACATACCATTGGACCAAAAATAGTAGAATTGTATTTTTCCCAAGACTAAAGAACTGAAATAAGTGATTTTAAGGTATTCATAGCCCTCTAGATAAAACAATAAAATTAAAAAAAAAAATTCTTGGTGACAAAAAGTGACAAGTAACACATCGTTATATTTAGAATGTCATAAAGAGTCAAAAAAAGGAATAATATACCAGGTGTCCCATTTAAAAATTGAAAGTTTATGTTACTTCCGGTTAAACCGGAAGTTTTATAAAGTTGAGTCACCGGTAAAAAAATGCAGTTTTATGTCGTATACTAACCCCCCGAATTTTATTTCATTATCTTGAAAAACAATAAAGTTAGAGGGGCGAACCACCTTCCGTCGAAACCCGGTATATGCCTTGTTTGCATTTAAATTATGCAGTTATTTGCATTTTTTTTAACCAAATATGCATACTGGTAAGCAATATTTCTTAATTTATTATAGTAAAATTGGGTTCTAAAAAATATGTTTATTTTTCAATAATGCAAGAAAAAATAATTTTTTACCTAAAATTGTATAAAAGGCATTTATTACTAAATATTTTTTTAAATTTTCAACTCAAAGGGATTGTCTTCTATTAGTAAAAATATGTTTATACAAAGAGTAACTTCTTTTAACATCAACTGATGTAATTGGACAATACTGCAACTTAGTTAGCAAAATATAACGCCAAGATACAACTTCGTTGGATGGTTTACCCTCATAAATGCTATTTACCGTAGTTAGTAGTTAAGAGCAGTAACCCCCTTTACCACAATGAAAATTGCCGAACGTTTTGCTGGTCAAACAAAAAGAAAAAATAAAAATTGGTATTTAGAAAATAAATTCTACTTTAAATACCCCATCCAGAAAAGTAAATGACGATCGAAAATATTCCCAAAATATTTTTTAGAAATTTTTCTTATTTTTAGTAATTTTGTAATATCTTAAACAATTCTTTATTGGTCAAAAGCAAAATGACTTTCCCGGGTGTAGAATGTTGTATCAAACAATTTTTCTTAAAGCCATTTTTCCATATCGGCCTTACTTTTTTCTCAAAAATTTTGGGCGCGTAAAGTGAATTTAAGCGTGTAAAGTGGGTTTACGCGCCCAAAGTTTTTGAGAAAAAGTAAGGCCGATATTGAAAAATGGCTTTAAGAAAAATTGTTTGGTACAACATTCTACACCCGGGAAAGTAATTTTGCTTTTGACCAATAAAGAATTGTTTAAGATATTACAAAATTACTAAAAATAAGAAAAATTTCTAAAAAATATTTTGGGAATATTTTCGATCGTCATTTACTTTTCTGGATGGGGTATTTAAAGTAGAATTTATTTTCTAAATACCAATTTTTATTTTTTCTTTTTGTTTGACCAGCAAAACGTTCGGCAATTTTCATTGTGGTAAAAGGGGTTACTTCCTCTTAAGTATTTAAATCCTTCATTCTTTTTTACAGTTACATCCAATTGCTCCTTACTTGACCTCCCACCTTACCTTTTGCATATATTCCGAGCTTTATAGATCAGTAATGTAATAAAAACGACACATACCAAATATTATTATTTGTTTCTCTGCTAAGACCTACTAAAATAAATTGGCCTTAAAACAAGAAGATATTATATTATTCTCTTTAAAATGATTTCATTATTTTTTAGTTGCTAAAAAACCGAAAAATTGAACGCAGCATTTTTAAAAAAATATTTTTTACGCTGAAAAAAGAGGAGTTTTGCCTAAAGAACAAACAACCTGCATATATTTATCTTAGTTGTTGAAGTATAAAGGGGCAGAATGTGGTAAACTTGTGAGAAAACACCATAAATTTAAGTGACAGAAGTCTATTAAGATCAGTTTACGACTCTTTGTCTTCCGATATAGTGGCCCATTAGATGTTGTCAGATTTATTTTTGTTGGGGTTTTACGGCTCCGGATGGAAAAATAAAAATTCAAAATAATATCAAAATACATTGTAATTTAAAAATTAGTGGCTTATAAAAATATGATCTGGGTATACATAAATATTAATTAAAACTATTTAAATAGAATATTATAAGAATTATATAAGCATCTTCCAATTTTTTACGTATGAGCGTGGGATTTCAAAAACTAGAGTAAATTCTTGAGGTTTTTTAGACCTCAATTTGCTATCATTCTGATTATTTTGTAAAAATTCTTTTTGGCCAAAAACATTGAACGGCTTTTAATTTAATTGAGGCGAGAGAAGCCAATTATTATCAATCGGATTTAAAATTAGTAAGTCTGGAATGAACAAAATAACATTTTTTGCAAAACTTGCATATGTGGTATTATTTTAAGGAAAGGGAAATCCAGGGTCGTCTCTAGCGCCGGGACAGCAGGGGCGTGGCCCCCCGATACGGTGATATCAAAGGCAGTGAAATAGTTTTGGACCACGCCTAAGTTTTGTTTAATTTGGTCAATAAATTATATTTATAAATACTATTCTGCTAGCATATTATGATTCTGTTTTGAATGTGTGGTGTGAGACTAATTTGGCGCACTGACTTTAATAGGCATATCAACAATCTTATTGTAACTAAATTTCGGTGTTTAAGATTATTGAATCGAGACTCGGTAGTGTAAAGCGGCTATTTTTAGGTGAGGCAACTTTAAAAGGAAAAAGATTGTTTTTATGTTGCCACTACAAACATTTACAATAAAATTATATCGAAGTCTTTCAATTTCTATTTAAAATTGACGATGAGCTGTAGGGGCGGTATAAGGCACTGTTCGTCCCAGGGCATCTCCTGCCCTAGATTTTACTCTGGGTAAACCAAGATTGTGTATTGTTTACTGTTTGTTATTTAGGATTAGTTGAATTAAAACTACAAACAAAATATCTTGCTTTTTTAAAGTCCGGCCCTGGCCAAACTTCTTGTTATGTAAAAAAAATGTTACTATAGAGATGACGTGTGTCATTGACAACCATTAAATTGGGAGCTGGTGCAGACGATATCTATAGGTAGGTACCTCTATAGTTACTATAGCAAATGTAATATTTGCTTTGTTTTACCATTGCTTTATTTATAATATAATTTTGAGAATGATTTGATGTCTGAACTTCCTTTATAATATTAATTAAATGTTATAAGCAAACATATCCTTAGGCCCGCAGAACAAAGCAAATGATAATGCCTTTTGTGGGTTGAACAAATATAATTCAACCTACTAGTCCGGTCAATCTAGACATTCGAAGGTACATAAATTTACAACAAGCTGAAAATCAGTAAAATTGTTCAAAATATAATTATAAATAAAATTTTTAAGTTCCTATCATTCCCGTGTATGAAAAAAATGTAACTCGAGGCCAAAGGTCAAAAAAATGAGTTTTTCGCGATTTTCAGAAAAACGGTAAGTTTTATCATAAAAATACCTTAAACAAAAATTTGTAGGTTATAAAATTATTTATAAAAATACCTTTTTCCTACGAGCTACCGTTTCTGAGATATAACGATTCAAAAAGCCAGTAACTATAATACTATCTATACGACTTTACTTTGTGCATTAGAGATTTAGAGAATGCAAAACGGTATGGCCACACTATATGCATCGTGACTGTCGACCATCCCCTGTATGCTAAAGCTTGAGAAATGGTACCAGCCGCACCTGAGGGCTCTGAGGTATCAAAAATCATCATCAGACTCGGGGGATTTCATCTACTGATGTCTTTTCTGGGAGCAATTGGTCATATTATGCAAGAAAGCGGCATGAAAGAAGTACTCGCAGATATCTATGCATTAAAATCATTAGAAAAAATGCTCAATGGTCATGCTTAGGCAAGAGCTGTTCGAGCTCTTACACTACTTCAGCTTACTTTGGCAATTATAATATTAAAAGACGTTGAAATTAATGACATAATGGATGCAAAGCTAATCATAAATATCGAGAATATATTAGATAAAACTCTTATTATTATATATATTATCTCAATATTTTTATATGGTTTCCATTACTAAAGACTCTAAAGAGTTCCTAAGAGCTGAGCGTATGGGGAATTGGAAAGCTCATTTAAACTACGTCAAAGAAATGCTTCCTTTTTTTCACGCGTCTGGACATTTTCCTTATGACATTTCTCTGTCTATTTTCCTCTTTGCTATTATTTTTCTATATCTTTAATTCGCTTTTTTTCAACGCGTAATCTTTTCCTGTCTTCTTTCTCTTGTAGTTTTTGTTCTTTTTATTTTTCTTTTTAAAAAATCTGCCTTTTGCATAAGTTCAGGATGATATTTCAATATTTTGGTGCAAGACATCTTTGAAATAAAAACACATTCCAGTAGCTGACATAAAATTTTCTAATACCTGATACATGTGTCAGCCTTTGGGATTTGATGTTGTATAGTTTTTTAATTTTGTTTAGAGTTGGAGCCTTATGTAAATATAATATTAGGAACAGTATTGTCATTTTTGTAAAATCCGAAAGCCTGTCACACAGTGTCAGCTATTGGAAAAATAATCATTGAGATGCTTCCAATAGCTGACACCCTTGTTTCCTTACTTTGTGTTTAAAAATATGGAATTATTATATTAGGGTTAAGTTAGTTAAAGATTTAAATTCAACCGAAAATCCGTTACATATTGCTACCAACATAAAATTACCGCGAAATTTAAATTTGCGGTGAAACGGTTACTAATTAAACACTATATTTATGAAAGTGTCAGGTACTGGACTTAAGTCAGCTATTGGGTGGTTTACGTTATTGTTTTATTAGGGGTAAAGCGATACTATTATGACGAGTCTGCCGGTTTGCCGGACGAACGGAGTGAGAGTAATTTTGGGGAAGAACGCCAAAATATCAATTGTGTCTTTGAAAATCCGAGCTATTTTGCTAACATTTTGGGTAAGAATGTCATACTATTAGTTACGTCTATTTTCCACAAACCAGTGCAAAGAGTTTCTCTTTATATATATTTTTTTGTTAACAGGTACTTAGTTGTAATTATTTTTTTTTATAAATTAATTTGCTTTTTTCGTTGCCAATAAATTATGTCTTTGTTCCATAAAAAAATGATTATACCTTGAAATTAATACTAAACACTATTATTATTTTTTTAATTTTGCGTCTCCAGAAATACTTATATTAAAAGAGTCAGATTAATGTGTACATGTTTCGGTACTAGATATGCCACTGATATTACGAATGTAAAAGATTTTTTTTAAATTAAAAACTGAAAACCATGAATAAGACGAGGACATTTTGAGTGATTAGACGACAACAGATTAAAAAGTGGTAGTAAAATAAAATTCAAAAGGAATCAATTTTCTTCCTCTACCCTACATTGTAAACAAAAAAAAAATTGTTTACAATGTCGGGTAGAGGAAGAAAGTTGATTCCTTTCGAATTTTATTCTACTACCACTTTTTAATCTGTTTTCGTCTAATCACTCAAAATGTCCTCGTCTTACTCATGGTTTTTAGTTTTTAATTTAAAAAAAATCTTTTACATTCGTAATATCAGTGGCACTTGGGCCCTTCGGTGCTGATGATGGTACTCCCTAGTACCAAAACATGTACACATTAATCTGACTCTTTTAATAGTATTTGTGGAGACGACTGTGGGTTTTTTACCCTATAACTTTTATTATTAATTTCACTTACTTTTACCGACAAACGCATACATTTTATCGGATATAGAAATTGGCGATCGCAATCGGAAAAATATTCAAGAACTAGTTAAAAAGTCAACGATAAAGACTGTTCAATATCCATGCAATAAGTAATCTTGTTGACCAACTTGTATTTGGATTTTTTTCAATTAGCCCAGAATGATAGACGGCGTTATCCATGATAATAAGAGGACGGTTCTTCCAAGTTTGGTAACAATTTTTCTTCAAACTATTTCTTAAAGTTTTCACTAATGATCGAATCATAATAATCACCAGATTTCAGGCCAGACTTGAATATCAAAATTGCATTATTCACAAATCCATTTTCTGAACAAACATGTAGAATAATAATACCGTACAGCCTCTGACGATTTTTTTATCTGTATGAAGAGTATCATTTTGCCAACTTCGCACATAAGCCCCTTTACTGTATATCCAGGTTTCATCCAGAAAAACACGTTTTAAGGGAAATTGAGAGTTGCCGTTATTCTTAAATTCTCTTTCTACTCATTTTTGGGTTATATGGGGTTGCTCTATCAAAAACGCCTGTTTGATACAATACATTTACGCCATTTAAATTGTAATTTTTTTAAGCAGTTCGCTAATGAGCCAGTGCATGGATATTTCAACACCATCAATGATTTTAAGGTTTAGTTGTATTGAGCGAATGATAATGTGTTCACCTGCTCTATACATCCCTTAAATACGCTTATGGTATGTTCATGAATTTAGTAAAGTTGTCGACCACGGGATGGCAAAATAGCTACATTACTGCGACTCTTAAAATTTACATCCTTCTCTTCTCTTTGCCTTAACTCGTTGGGTTATTGAACACCCAAAGCATCAGAAACTCTCTAAAACAGATATTTATAAAAACATTACACATATCGCACCTTTAAAAGTAAAGTGACACAACTCGAAAATTGTATATTTCTAGGTTTAATCATAAAATGGCACTAAATAAAGTCCTCTATCAGCTGCCGCTAGACCTAATACCAAATCCCTTCTCCCCAATTAGAGGCACCTATTTATGCCTTTTTCATATTAACGGTATTCGCGCGTCTTTTTAATGCTAAAGAGTATCATTTCAGTATGCTGTCGCATGCGACGGAAAATTGACACTGCTTTAAGTCTAAACTGACTTGATTCCAAACATTTTACAAAAAAGTAACTGGTCTTTAATAGAAAAAGGACATTATTCTAAATGACTCGCTGAATACAACAACAATTTTAATTTTAAAATGGCATAACTCCAAATAATTCGTTCGTTGTTAAAAAAAATTAGCAGTAAAAAGACCTAACTTGTTTTTTATTTTTTATTTTTATTTTTTTTACTGTTAGGGGTAGGTTTTAATATCAAATTTAAATAATTATCTTCTAGTAAAACCATTTAGTTAATGTTTCCCCAAATTTAACATTTAAATTAATTTATTACTTGGGCTTAGGAGACAAAAGAGTAAGAGGGGTCCAATATATTTTACAGTTTTTCCTGTTTTCTCCAAAAGTCTATTTTTTGGATTGTGTCACTTTAATTTTAAAGTTGCGATATATTTTTCATGTTTATTATTTACGTTTTTACAATTCCTGCTTTATATATACAGGGTTGGGCAAATAATCCGAAACGGCTTAATTATACAGGCGAACGAAAAGTGATATCGGATCCGGGTTTTGGGCAATCTATAGGACTAAAATTTTATTTTTTATACAGGGTGTTCCATTTAAAAAAAAAATAAACGTCAACACTTGACAGTTGGTGACATTACTGACATATGGTATAATAGTCACCCTGTATATATACTTACCTCGTAAACTGCGTTAAAAGGTGAAAGAGTCTTTCCGACATCATAAAATTAATGCTTGTTCTTTCTCACAATACCGTGATTTTTTAAATAATGTTGATTAAAAATGACAATAAAACTTTTTTGACTGGTAAAATTATACGATTTTCATTATTGATAATGAATTTAATAAGATAAGCACTAGTCGTGACGTAACGGTCAACGGTCATTGAACAGACTTACTATCCTTTTATGCGGATTTCCACAACAACATTTAAATCTGTAAATTACTCTTCGTAATTATTTTTTGTTAAAAAACATGTTTAATCGCAATAACTAATCAGAAGTACGTTGGTTTTTGCTAATGCCAATAAAAGTATATTGCTGCACTATTTAAATTGTGGAAATATTTTATATAGTAAAATTTCACAACTTCGATATGTTTCCAAAAAACATAGAATACTAAATCAACCTGGACAAAACATAAAGGGATGCCCTTCGTCGTCTTAAAAAATGATTAATAAAACATTTTCAAATGCTACGTGTATCAACTGTCATTTTTTTAATGAAACATGGTGAACATTTATACGTTTCTTTTATTCTACAATCAATTCTAAACCTTTTTTTATAAGTACCTAAGGCCCAATACACTAATCTTCAACCGTTTACGAAATATTTAATTTTAAAACAAAATAGACAAACGATAAAGTATTGAAAATAAACTATTTTATAAGATGTTCAAAGTGTCCTCTGCCAACTGTTCTACAGTAGATCAATCGATCTAAAAGGTCCCGTTGTACATTTTGATCTACTTGTGGAGAAATTACTCGTAATACTCGTCGAATGGACTTTTTAAGCGTATCTATCAAGTTGAGTTTAGCGAACTAAATTTTTTACGTAGCCCCACCAAAAAGAGTCCAGTGGGTTAAGATCGGGCGATCTAGATAGCCACCAGTCCTCCGTCTACCTTACCTATCCACCGCCCTGGAAAAATTGTATTAAGTACTCATTACATTGGGCGTTGTTTCTATTTGACCAGTGAGGATTTTCCTCTGCTCAGTATCTGTAGTTTTATCTATTAACCTGATAATTTAAAGAAAACCAAGCTTCATAAAACAAACAAATTCAATGAACAATTCATGCGCGTGATTATCTGTTAGCTCAATCATTACTTTATGAAATTGCTCTCGCCTATCAGAACCATCGTCCATTCACAATCACAATCACAACCAGCCTATTCCACCCATCGTCGAGTGAAGGCCTCCTTTAATATCTGCCAGTCTCCTCTGTTATTGGTTTTCCTTATCGTTTGCTGTCTACCTTTGCTCCTCTTGTTTTCCCGTGGTCTCCATTCTATCATCCTTCTCGTCCATCTGTTGTCTGTCATCCTCCCAATTTGTCCCGCCCAATTCCACTTTAGTGTACATATTTTTTCTATAACGTCTTTAACCTTTGTTCTTCTTCTTATTTCTGTGTTGGTAATGCGGTCTTGTAGCTTGATGTTTAGGATTCGTCTTTCCATTGCTCGCTGCGTTACTTGTAATTTATTTATAATATTCTTGTTGAGTGCCCATGTCTCTGTTTCATAAGTGAGCACCGGGAGGACACATTGATTGAAAACTCTAGCTTTTATTGTATTAGGCATGTCGGATTTAAAGACGTCTTGCATTCGCCCAAATGCTGACCATGTCAAGGATATTCGGCATGATAAATCTGCGGTCAAATTATTTTTACTTATCTCTATCTTTTGGCCCAAGTATATATATGATTCTACTTTTTTAACTGGTTGGTTATTTATGGTTATAATATTTTGAATCTGATTTATATCATTGGTTAGGTACTTGGTCTTGTTAGTGTTTATTTTTAGGCCTATTTGCTCTGATTTCTCGTTTAGTTCTTCAATCATGCTTTGTAATTCATCGTGATCCCGTGCTATCAATGTGATGTCATCTGCAAATCTGAGGTGATTTAGCCTTTCGCCGTCTATGAGGATACCCTTGTTCTGCCAGTTTAACTCTTTGAACATGTTCTCCAGAGCCAATGTGAATAATTTGGGGGAAATCGAATCCTCTTGTCTCACTCCGCGTTTTATTTGTTTTTTCCTGTGTCGTCATTATTTGTGATGTAGCGTCATCATATGTTTGATAATGTTTGTGTATCTATCGTCGATCCTCGCATTGCTTAAAGCATTCAGTACTGCCCATATCTCTACTGAGTCGAAGGCTTTTTCATAGTCTATCATTGCCACACACAGTGTTATATTGTACTCATTTACCTTTTCCATTAATATTTTCATAACCTGTAGATGGTCCATAGTACTATAGCCTCGTCTGAAACGCGCCTGTTCTCTGGGTTGGTATGTATCTAATTTATTGGTGAGTCCTTGTGTAATAATCCTCGTGAACAATTTGTAGAGCACTGATAACAAGCTTATTGGTCTATAATTTTCGAGTTTGTACTTGTTACCCTTTTTGAAAATGAGAATCACAACAGCATTAAACCAGTCCTTTGGTATTTTCGATTCTTCCAAGCAATAATTTAACAATCTTTGAATGTGGGCTGTTACAGATTTGCCTCCGTATTTTATCATCCCTACCATAATACCATCTACCCCTGGGGCTTTATTGTTATGCATGTGTTTGAGGTTGTTTTCGATCTCGAATGTCGTAATTTCGGGGATATCTTCTGATCCTACATTTCTAACCTTGACCCTGTTCTTGTCTTTTCTTCCTGGTGGTGGTGTTTTCTTATCCTCATATAGTGTTCTATAGTAGTTTTCCACTGTTTTTGTTATTTCTTCCACTTCCGTAATCATTTCTCCTTTTTTATTCAATATCTTTGTTATTTGTTCGATCCCTTAACAACGCCGTCCTTTGCTCAATTAATTGCTGGGTTTCTCGACTTAGTTTTTGTTTCGTTTCTTTTTTGTTCGGTTTAATTGCCTGAGTTGCCTTTAGTAGAACTTTTGTTATTTTTGTGTTTAAAGTATTTATGTCTCGATATTGCTCTGTGTGCATATTCTGTTCTTGTATTTGTTCTTGTACAGTCTCCACATATTTTATTTTTTGTCGTTTTATTTCCTCACCCTTTATCCTTTTGTTTCCATCATGATCGCTTCCTATATTTACTGTGTTCAGTGTCGAGGTGTCAAGGATTATGTTTTTATCATTACAGATGATGTAGTCTATCTCGTTTTTTACATCTCCTCCAGGGCTTTGCCAGGTCCATCTTCCTTTTGGTGGTTTTTTAAAATATGTGTTCATTAGATAGAGATTTCTTTCATTGATATAGTTTACTAGCATGTCTCCTCTGCTATTTCTTGTCCCCAATCCGAATGGGCCTATTCCTTGTTCATTTGGGTTTTCTTGTTTTCCTACTTTCGCGTTAAAGTCTCCCATAATTATTGTATATTTTGTCCTATTTTTGTTCAGCGCTTCGTTGATGTGTTCATAGAATGTTTCTATTTCTTCTTCTTCATGGCTTGTAGTAGGAGCGTATACTTGTATTATTTTGCCCGTGTATCTTTTGTTTATTTTTATGTCTATTGCAATGACTCTTTCTGAGATGGCATGATATTGTACGATATTGGCCGCTTCTGTTTTGTTAATTACTCTTCACCCAATTTTTGTTTTTCATTTCCTTTATAGAAGAGTTTATGACCGCTCTGTAATGTTATGCAGTTTTCTCCTTTTCTTCTTACTTCAGATGGTCCATTTTATTTTGTCTATCTCCCATTCGAATTCTATTAATTTTTATTCATCACCTAGAGTTCTTGTGTTGAATGTACAAATGTACCATAGTGTTTTCCGTCGATCGTTTTTCAATTTATTCTTACTGGATATTTGTGTCGAATTTTTGCCCTCCCCAGAATCCACAGGGCTGACTGATATTTCAGTGCGAGATTCTGATCTGTCTCTACTCGCCTGGGGTACTACGTTTTGGAAAGTCGCCATATCATTTAGGGGTTTTTAGCCTTAAAACACCACGCTGTCCATTCACTCTTGTATAATTACTAGTTTGTGGGGTAAAACATCTCTTTTTGGAATAAAATATATACGGTCGTTTGGTGAGTTTCGTAGTCAAGCCCAAGTTGTATGCTTAAGCTATGAGACTGTTCCTGTAGTAATAATAATATGTTTATATTTTTCTCCTCAAGTATACCAGGACGACCACTTTTAAATAAAAATGTATGTAAAGTGTGGAGTATTTTTTCCTTTTATTTCGTCAGATCCATCTCCAAACGCGTTTTACCCCATCACGGCTCATCAGTGAGGCTAGGATCTGACGAAAAAAAGGATCACAAAGTTCAAACTATGAACAATTTACAGCGAGGACCGTCGAAAAGATGAAGCGCTAAGCGCCATCTAGTGTCCAAGCTGGAAACTTCCAAAGCATACCCACATCTTCAACAAACTTATATAAATAAATAGAAAAAAGAAAAGCACAAAGTCTTTCTCTACAGTTTTTTATTAGAATAACTAGGCGAACCTAGAATAATTCATAATAATTCAAATCGACATGTTTTGAGTGTAGAAACACTCATCATCAGGAAAACGTAGTAAATTGTACAATGCTAATGTTGTTAGCAATAAGAGAAAATATTAAGTGGGATTGAGCCGTAATGGGCCTTTCAATGGTGTACAAGAGATGTAAAAATTGAATAGTCAGAAGACCGACAAGACTTCAGCATACTGGAAAGTCAAGGGTAAGTGCAAAGGCCCTGTCTTGGGCAGAAAAGTGAAGAGAGCAAAAGAAAAATTAGGTTTTAACAGACTTTGTGAAAATTATTTATTAAGAAGTGAAAAATCTTAAGTTTCATTAAATTTTGTCAGAGACATGTGAAAGTATTGAAATAAGAGGGAAAGAAAAAGAAAAAAATAATTTTTATAAAAGTCAAAGCATCATTTAGCTTGAAGTAAAATGCTGTTGGGGTACCAGGCTTGTTACGGCCCAGTTATCCCGGCAGGAGTCAAAACATACACATTGTGTGCAAAATTAATAGTTTTAAAAAGTTTTTAAACATTTTTTGTTTTACTAGAACATCTTAAAAAAGTAATTATTTCAAAGTGTGAAGAGGACTTTAATTAAAAACACTTTTCTACTCTTTACTCATTCCCAACGTTTCGGTTTTTATTTAAACCTTTATCAAGGGTCTAAAAAATTGTATGAAAGTGTATAAACTCAAGGATGACATGGCATTCTCTATGCCATGTCATCATTGAGTTTCTACAATTTTCTAGACCCTTGATAAAGGTTTAAATAAAAACCGAAACGTTGGGAATGAGTAAAGAGTAGAAGAGTGTTTTTAATTGAAGTCCTCTTCCCAACTAAGACTTTGAAATAATTAAACTATTAAGGACGATAAATCAACTAACATAATCTTAGAAAAGTAACCTTTTCTTTGTTAAAAAAGTTCAACTGTAAGCAGCACGTGTTAAAGGTTACTTTTCTAAGATGTTCTAGTAAAACAAAAAAAATTTAAAAACTTTTTAAAACTATTAATTTTGCACACAATGTGTATGTTTTGACTCCTGCCGGGATAACTGGGCCGTAACAAGCCTGGTACCCCAACAGCATTTTACTTCAAGCTAAATGATGCTTTGACTTTTATGAAAAACAATTTTTTCTTTTTCTTTCCTTCTTATTTCAATACTTTCACATGTCTCTGACAAAGTTTAATGAAACCTAAGATTTTTCACTACTTAATAAATGATTTTCACAAAGTCTGTTAAAACTCCCTAATTTTTCTTTTACTCTTGTCACTTTTCTGCCCAAGACAGGGCCTTTGCACTAACCCTTGACTTTGCGGTATGCTGAAGTCTTGTCGGCCCTTCTGACTATTAAATTTTTACACCTCTTGTACACCATTGAAAGCTCCATTACGGCTCAATCCCACTTAATATTTTCTCTATAGCTAACAACATCAGCATTGTACCATTTACTTTGTTTTCCTGATGATGAGTGTTTCTAGACTCGAAACATATCGATTTGAATTATTATGAATTATTCTAGGTTCGCCTAGTTATTCTAATAAAAAATTGTGGAGAAATACTTTGTGCTTTTCTTTTTTCTATACATTTAACTCCACTTTGAGTATGGACTACTTCTCCAAAATTATATAAATAAGTTAAATATTTGGAGGGAATCCTCGTTAAGACATGTCACAAATTACAGGAGGGCTAGACAGAGCTAAAAGCCCATAGGTTATCGGTTTGGACCGAAAACCGATATTATCTAAAGTAGAGAGTGGTTTATCTTTTCATTTTTTCAAATCCGTCCCAAGACGCATTCTGCTCTATCATGGCTCATCAGTGATTCTAGGATCTGACATAAGAAAGGAACACAAAATTGAAACTATGAATAATTTACGACGAGAAGTGCTAGGCAGCGCTGAAAGCCCATAGGTTACCGGTTTGGACCAAAAACCAATGGTCTTTTTTCTAAAAAAAAAAATGCATTTCCAAAAAATTTATTTGACTGGTCCAAGCGATTCTTGAATAAGTGATATTCTATAAAAGTCTGATGTTTATCATAATTCTGTACCTATAATATATTCTTTAAGTTTTACGCGCCGCTGTCTTGTCATTTAAGCAATTTTAAAATTGGTATTTTCGCCGGCGGGAAAGCTCTGACACTGACTTAAATTTTTAATTAAAGTTAAAAGAAAGTTTAACGAAGTTTATTTAGGAACGTTAATTTAACCACGAAATGTTAAATCTCGTTGTCCTCTTCATCGGTATCAGGTTAATTAAAGGCATTCAATATCTGTCATATAGTTACTTTGAAAAAGTCTCGATATTTCTGATATCCTGGTTTCAGGATTAGAAAGGTTCCCGGGAAATAAATGAGTAGACTTTCTGTTAATATTATTATTCAACATTTTCGACCAAAAAGATTCAATTAAATACAGGGTGAATCTTCTAACTGGAATAGATTCGGTATAAAAAATCCATCCAGTGATTGTATGAAGAAATTGAAAAACATGAATAGGTATCTACATTTTAACTGCAAAGGCACGTATTGTGATCGCAGATCATGAAAAAAAGGAATACCTAGAAGTCACTAAGTATTTACTTTGAAATTTCTGTTACCTAAGAAGCAAACATTTCTTAAATAATTGTATTATTGTAAATATTGTTAGAAAAGTAATAAATGCCACTTCTCGAATTGTTTTCATGGTTCATGCTACCGTGTTAATTGAATAGGGCATATCTGTAAATTTCCTGTAAAGTTACTTACCGTTCAAGCAACGTGCCATGAGCTTTTAAGGATTTAGCAAATAATTCGAAAGCCGTATCTGCTACCAAAACCTATTAGCACTTACTACAAAAAATATGGGCGTAATTAAAATTTACCCTTATTGTTATGTAAAATAACAATAACTGCAAGTGAATATGGACGTATCTACACGTAAAATCAGCAGTTAAGGCTGTTTCGCTTAACTATTTTAATTAATACTGCCATTCGAGCGATAGTTAAAGATTTATAATTCTTTGGGAGTTTAAAAGGTTCTGGGCGATCAAAGTACCTTATTCATGTTATTAGGCACGATTTCTTGTATAATCCAACCCCATATATCTGGGTATTTTAATAAAATTATTTATTTGATAAAAATGATGAACCACGTGGAATAATACAAGAGAATGGCTAAATAGCTCAGATTTTAAAAAATAGTAGAAATCGAAACAGACGACACTTTTGAAAAAATTCACAAGTAAATAAAAATGAAGATAACGTGAATAATATTGATGATGATGATTGTACCAATGAATATTTCCATAGTTAGGTAAGTACCTAATGTTTTTTTTTATTTGCAATTAAAAAAATCTTTAACAAATTTTTGGTTTTTGGCGTTACATTTAAACTTATGTTTTAACTTTTTGGCATAGGCAATAAATTTTTTATTTCAATATGTTGATTATTAATTCTCGAAGTTAGTAAGCTCACGCGTCAGTTTGTATCATATGATTTTCTTCTGATTTTGATGTTTTTTAGGTATTTCTGTGGCGGTTTTCCGTAAATTTATAATAGCAAAAGACGATAAATGAAATGTTTATTATATAGGAGAGTTAACCTAAAATAGTGCAAAAAAATTCAGCATTTAACTTTTGGAATTGGATTGCAGCAAGAGGTGGAAACACCCGTTACAAATAATTATTAGAATGTTATTTTTGTGTTTTTATGTTTTTTATGTTGCAATGTTTTTGTGAATTTATTTAATAAAATTTGGCTCTTTCAAAACATGTAAGTATACCAGAGTATACCTATATACATTAAATTTAATTATTAATATTATTAAAATTTTAAAATCTATAATACTGGTCGAAATCTATTTAACCGATGTCAAGGTACAGCTTTTTACAGATTTCCCCGAAGAATTGGCACATTTTTTGTTTAATATTGTATCTTTTGCCAAATAGCTCTCAATCAAATAGGGAAAAAAAGTCCCGGAATATTGACCCAAAGTGTCAAATGACTAATTTTGAAACAAAACAAAAGCATATATTCCGGTTGGCATAGCTTTAGTAAACACAGTTACCATAATTTTAGCAATTTTATATTTATCATTTTCTCGACCCCTGTATAATAGAAAAATAGCCATCTTTAAAAATCACAATCATATCACGGAAAGTCTATAGGAAAAGAGCTTTCAAAATCTTAATTATTGGTCAAAATCTGTTTAACCATTGCCATGATACAGCATTGTAAAGATTTTCCTATCAAAATTTGACACATTTTTTGTTTAATAGTGTATCTATTCCCAAAAGACACGTATCAAAAAACTGGCAAAAAGGTCTGGAGATATTGATGTCATCTAACTAACGGCACATACCGGGAATTTCTAAATTTACCAGTTTACTCTACAGAATGTTTCAAATTTAAGGCACAAAATCGCTTCTACTAATAACACCCTGTATATCAGTAAAATCGTTTTACAGATTAACGTTAGGAACTTAAAAAGGTTGGTAACATCTTAGGTTACACTGAAAAAATTAGTTCGTCAAAATCGGATGAGTGGTTCATAAAATCGTTAAGAACAAACTTTTGCTAGATTTTAGAGTATTCGCTAATTTTGACGAGAAGTGTATTATATTATATACTTTATTTTTGAAATGTCCTTTAATTTTAATTTACCAAATGAAAAAACTGATAAACTGCAGCCTCCATTCTTTACCAAACGTTTTTTCGACAATAATGTCCGTCTTAATTTATTCGTCTAATGTCCTTTGTGTAAATAAATAGATAACTCAAATATATTTTTTACTCTATTGCCGTTAAGAATTTAATACAATTTCACAAATAAAAGAATCATAAATATTATGGAAACATAAAAAAATTTCATATTATTTTCAGGAAATGGAATTCTCTCGACAAAATTTAAAGCTAACAGCTTTAGCAGGCACACGTATTATTCGGGAGCGGCCCGTAGCTCGACCAGATTTCATCTGCGAAAAGGCCGTTGTCATGGTAACGAACGGGATCGATAGTCGCAGCCGCCGCGGCCTGGAGCTTTTCCTGGGCACGGGTGCTCTTTTCCAGAGAGCAGACCGAACTACCAGGGGTTGCCACGTTGTCATGGTTTTATTTCACTTTGTGTATTTTCTTTGTGCTTTTTTGGGACATATGAAAGAACCTGGAATTAATTTAACTTGTTTTTAGTAGATACTTGGAAATGTGAGCGGTTTATTATTGTTATAATTTATTGAATGACTAGCGGGTACTAGCGGCATATCTAGCGCAATTCAATTGTTTTAAATTCGCTATCGAAACAAAGCAGCGGGCACCATGCACACTACCCAATAGAACCTTTAATAGGTACCTACTCAAATTATTTTTAAACAGAAATTTTATTTCATTATTTCTTTCACTTTCAAGAAAAATGTCATGTATCCTCCCCCTATTACTTTGTTCATGAAAATGTTCAACAAAATTATAGATTTATTATTATTATTAAATAACTATAGTTTAAAAAAACTAAAAAACAAGCTAAAATAATTAATCAGACTAAAACGCAGAAAATAAGTATAGTTTAAAATAATTCTTAAAATTCTTAATATAGGCAGAAAATAATAATGAACGCTAAACATTAGTCTCTATTATTGTGAAAAAAGCATGGGGCGCTTTGTGCTATATTTTTCGTATATCGAGCACCCCTCGCTTTTTTCACAATAATACTAATCTTTATCGTTTTTTTATTATTTTCTGCTTATATTAGGAATTTCAAGAATTATTTTAAACTATATTTATTATCCGCTTTTTAGTCTAATTAATTATTAAAGCGTGTTTTTTAGTTTTGTTAAAAAAAAATTTTGAGTGGATTGAACTAGATTAAGAGATTATTGTATTGTCAGCGTTTCTTGATAAGTCTACAAAATTTAAGTTAAATCTTGACCGTTTAAAGTGGGTCAAAATCAGGTTCAAAGAGGTCGGTTACAAACAAACATACATACAAATCCCAACAAACCCGAACAAACCCAATTGTTTATGCCGAATTATAAGAAAAGAATGATATTTGCAAATTTTTGAAAATTCTGATATATTGACAGGTGTCAAATTTTGACAAGAGGATTTTTGCGTATTTTTTTCAACTTTCCACCGTCAATATATAATATACGTACGACCTTATAGTTTTTTCATTAATATAATTTTTTTGTAAACGATTTGACATATTGACAGCTGTCAAATTTTGACAGGAGAATTTTTTGCTTATTGTTCCCGAAGTCTCCGCATCGAATACTATACGACCCCATAATTTGTTTCGTCAAAATCGCATCATCGTTTTATACTTGACAGCTGTCAAAATTTGACAGGAGAACTTTTTGCGTATTAGATTATTGCATTGTTAGCGGTTCTTGATAAGTCTACAAAATTTAAATTAAATCTGACCGTTTAAAGTGGGTCAAAATCGGGTTCAAAGAAGTGGATTACAAACAAACAAACATACATAGATACAGGTGAAGCTAATAAAAGCGTGTTAAAAATATATCTATTGCATTACAGATCATTAAGAACGCTCACAGAACCTTCTCATGGACGTTGCTTTTATAAACACGAAAGTCCGTCACTAAATATTTTATCCAATATAAACTTTTATAACCCCATTTCATCCCTTTAGGAGTAGACAATAAAAACAAAAGAAATAAGTGTTTCATTACTACTTGTGTTTAAAGGTTTTTTGCCGAGTTTTAAGAAGTTCGGACCAAAAATAGTTTTTCCAATATAATCTTTTATACCCCCTTTTCTTCCGTTTGGTCACCGATTTTCAAAAAAATAAGAAATACGTATCTATGCCATTATTGTGTTTTATATTATTAGGCTGAGTTTCAAGAAAATATGACAAGAACTACCGTGCAAGCAATAATTATTTGCATCAAAGAGGGCTTGGATTAAAAAACGTGGGGCTCGGTTTAGATCACAATGAGATGGGGACGATATAACTAACCAAATCTAGGTTAAAATTTTGTCAAATTCATATTATGACATGATATGCCAAACTAATTAATAATAAAATAAGTAGACAAATACAAATTTATTTTTGTTGTTTACAAAATTAACAAAGTAAGAATATACAGAAAGAAAAATAAAAATAGATACATTGCCTAATAATTGCTTCTTAAGAATAGCCCTGCATGTTCCATAAGATCTTCCCACTTCTTGGGACAGGCGTCTTATACAATTTGTTGGCGTATTTTGCATTATTTCACGAACGTTTGCAACAAATTCTTCTGTTCTTGCAGATGGTCTTCCTGCTCCTTTTTTATGTTGTATACAGTGTGGTTGTTGAAGTGTGCAACATATGGGCATTTTTTTATTACCGATTTCTCAGAAAATTTTATTCTTGATAAAAGTTGGTGCATGTTCGATATTGGAATGGTTGCAAGTCAAACGGCGTACAGGGTAGGCCAAAAAATATAAAACTTGTACAAGAATAAAAAATTTTAATAAGCATTTAAAATAATAATGTTGCACTTTAAATGATAGTGTTTAGTTAGCATATTATCATTACTAAAGTTTTATCTTGTTAAAAATAATTTTTAGGATATTTTAAAGTTGTGTTTAATATCGTTGCAACAAACATGAAGGTTGTGATTCCTTAATAAAATAAAAATTCAAGTAAATTTTACAAATATGCTTGAATTTAAACAAAGATATGTGAAATTGATTTGATTTTAATTGATTTATGAAGGTATTTATGGTGAATATATATAAAAAAAATTTTTTTGGAAATTATTCATATTTTTTTAAAAAATATATTTTTTTTATTTTAGGAGTTCACGTTTTTGAACCTATGCATAACTTTTAATTCTAAACAACTTTTCTTTATAACATTTTGCTGAATTTTCTTAAATAGGGGTACTTTATTCTTGTACAAATTTTATATTTATTGGCCTACCCTGTACGCCGTTTGACTTGCAACCATTCCAAGTGCACCTAATATGATTATCGAGCATGCAGCAACTTTTATCAAGAATAAAATTTTCTGAGTAATCGGTAATAAAAAAAATTCCCATATGTTGCACGCTTAAACAACCACACTGTAGAAGTGTAGAACCTGTTTCCCTAAACACAGCCACGGTTCTTTTTAGGCAATGATAAAAATCCCCAGCAATAAAAGCAACGTTAGAAAAATGTTGGTGAAAATCGTCCATGCACAAACCCGGATTGTATTGCCACTCACCATTTACTCTAACCCCGTTTCGAAAATACGCTTCAACAATGAATCTTTTGTGCTATTCCGTAAAGCCAATTGTGTGAATTGTTCAAGAAATTGGAAAAATTAGTGATGGATCAAATTACTTGTAACGACTGTTAAAGATGACGGAATAACTGATTGATTTTTAATTCGGGTAGTTACTGACACCCAGCAGGTATTAAGCTCTACGACTAAGCATTACGTCCTTAGATTCAAGGCCCTCTTTGATGCAAATAATTTTTGCTCGCACGGTATTATGTCTATGGCAACTTCTATACCCTCTTTTCAACCCAACCATTTAGGAACCGATTAAAAAAAAATAAGACTTTCGTGTTTTAATAATTGAATATTATAGAAATTATTCGACGTTTCAAGAATTGTGGACCAATACTATTTCCTCCAATATAAACTGTCTCCACTCCCTAGGGACAAAATGTTCGTAAATGTCTAAAAACATCTTTATATTGAAGAAATAGTCCATGCTTAAAGTGGAGTTGAAAGTATGGAAAAGAAAGAAAAAACTCTAAGTCTTCCTCCCCCAAATTTAATAGAATAAAAATTATTTTGGGGTCTCTACATGTTTCAAACGTGGAAACGTTATCATCATTTTTAATGCTAATGGTTTTAGCAGAAGAGAAAATGGTGTAGAACTAAAGCTCCATTAAGATTAAAGAATTTTTATTCTATTAAATTTTGTGGATGAAGACTTTTAGTTTTTTCTTTCTTTCACATGTTTATTTATTCTAAACGAAGAATTTGTCGACATTTTTTTACTTATATATCTTTTCCTCTAGCGGCTGCGTTGGGGAGTAAAAATGGAGGGGGTATAATTTCTTCCCAGGGGATAAATTTCTCAAAGCTTCAAAACATATACCTACTTGCTTATTTTAACGGAGTTTCAGCAATATAGCTTAAAATTTTAGACAGTTATAGGTAAGTACCCCCTTAAAATAAGCTACACCCCTTATTTCAACCCCTAAGTAAATTTTGACAATGCCAACAAGCAATGGCATAGCCAACCATGGGCGACTATCATTTCCCCAAATGAATAGGTATTTAAAAATAGTATATTAACATACACGTTTTCTAAAGCATCATTTTATAGCACTCGTCCATGTTAAAAACGAGCCGCTTGCGGCGAGTTTTATAACGGGACAAGTGCTTAAAACTGCTTTATATAACACGTACGTTATACTATTTTTTCTAATTTGTAGTTTTTTCAATAAAAAACACATATTTAAAAAGAAAATAAATCCTTCAAATTTTGTAAATTTTCATGTCTAAATTTTATGTTGGTAACATTTTTTATCATCAACCGTCAGTTAAGCCGTACAATTATCAGAGTGATTTCCGGAAGTAAACGAACACTTTATTTTATCTTAAAATAATAGTTTTTTGTACCAAGGCAGTAAAGTGATTCTTTATCGGATGAGTCTGAAATTATGAGATGAGCGAGCGAGGCGAATAACAGGCGAATAACAGGCGAATAACAGGCGAGTCGATTCGATAAAGATACTTTACTGACGTGGTGCATACAAAATTTTATCGCCAACCGTTCAGAATTTATAATATAAAAAATTGAGGTATAACTCATCGCAATAAAACTATTATCGATCTGTCAGGGAAAGGCGTGACAGTGACAGACGAATTTTGTTTATTAAATGTCAAAGTTACTAATTTGCGAAGGGTAAAAATATTTATCTGCCGCATTTGCGGCAGGTAAAGTATTTTATTTTACAATAACATAAAGTGTTCGTTTACTTCCGGAAATCACTCTAATAATGTACGGCTTTACTGACGGTTGACGATAAAATACTTTACCTGCCGCAAATGCGGCAGATAAATACTTTTACCCTCCGCAAATTAGTGACTTTGACATTTATTAATCAAAAATCGTCTGTCACTGTCACGCCTTTCCCTATGACAGCTCGATAATAGTTTTCTCGCGATTTATTGCGATGAGTTATACCTCAATTTTTTATATTATAAATTCTGAACGGTTGGCGATGAAATTTTGTATGCAGTCAGTAAAGTGTCTTTATCGACTCGCCTGGTATTCGCCTTGCTCGCTCATCTCATAATTTCAGACTCGCCCGATAAAGAATCACTTTACTGCCTTGGTACATAAACAACCATTACCTGCCGCAAATGCGGCAGATAAATACTTTTACCCTCCGCAAATTAGTGACTTTGATATTTATTAATCAAAAATCGTCTGTCACTCCCACGCCTTTTCCTATTACAGCTCGATAATAGTTTTCTCGCGATTTATTGCGATGAGTTATATCTTAATTTTTTACGTTATAAATTCTGAACGGTTGGCGATAAAATTTTGTATGCACCACGTCAGTAAAGTGTCTTTATCGACTCGCCTGTTATTCGCCTCGCTCGCTCATCTCATAATTTCAGACTCGTCCGATAAAGAATCACTTTACTGCCTTGGTACATAAACAACCATTACCTGCCGCAAATGCGGCAGATAAATACTTTTACCCTCCGCAAATTAGTGACTTTGATATTTATTAATCAAAAATCGTCTGTCACTCCCACGCCTTTCCCTATTACAGCTCGATAATAGTTTTCTCGTGATTTATTGCGATGAGTTATATCTTAATTTTTTACGTTATAAATTCTGAACGGTTGGCGATAAAATTTTGTATGCACCACGTCAGTAAAGTGTCTTTATCGACTCGCCTGTTATTCGCCTCGCTCGCTCATCTCATAATTTCAGACTCGTCCGATAAAGAATCACTTTACTACCTTGGTACATAAATAACTATTATCCTAGTAGCCTCTGGACAACAAAAATTATTTTGCGAACTGTCATTTTTTGATTTATTGACCTATTTTCACCACGAGATTCTAAAGTTATTTTAGCGATATGAGATTTGAAATTGGACGGAATACGTTGTGTGATCCTTGTACATTCGGTACATATGGAAGATGGAAAATTCAAATAAAGTTTAAGTTAAAATCGACATTGGAAGGTTAGTAGATTGAATTTTGGATGAGATTTGGCAAAAAATGATAGCATGAACCATGAAGGATCTACAAAAGATTGATTTGTAGATTTATGCAACCAACATACATGACTGTTATCCACACAGAATAAAAAAGTAGGTTATCGAGCTATTTGTCCTCTGCGAAAAATGGGTTTTCTCGTAGATCACAAAGGCCGCGCAAGTCAATGAAATAAAACATTTAAATGTTACCCACATCAAATAAAGAAAAAACGCGTATCGAAATAGCTTCATTACGATACGCAAATGCGTATCGTAATAGACTTGTTATGATACGAAATTAGAAAAAAAAATACGATCGAGTATTGAATCAGGCTGTTATTTACGATTTTTTCAATATCGTATTCAATTTTCTAGCCGCTGAATTTGAAAATTAATTCCTAATTACCTATAATGAATTTTATAAGGCAAAATGTCTTTGCGACTTGAAAAGTATTAAAATCCACTTCATTTAGAAAATGAAGGTGCAGTCATAATGCCATATAATTACAAAGGAAAATAGGTTTCTCGCAAGATGTTTCCCATGGAGCATGCAGGATCAGGGGCGTGCGGTTTATAAAAGCAAGACAATAAAATCAATGTCTACGTCAGTTAGTTAACAAACAATTATTATTTTGGGAAAGAAAGATAAACTTAAAATCTTCCTCCACAAAATTTACTAAAATCAAAATTCTCTAGGGGTCTCTACATGTTTCGAACGTAGAAACGTTCATCATCAGGAGACACTAAATTTATTTAGTGCTGATTGTTTTAGCAGAAGAGAAAATGGTCTAGAACCTTAATGGAGCTTTTATGGAACTAATAAATTGATGTGTAGAAGAGACATAATATGAAGAAAACTAATAGAAGTTAAATCATACTGAGTATGTTAAAAAAGTTATTAAAGGGGGTCTAAACCAACCAAATAAACTGGGGAAAAAGAAAAGACCAGGAGGTTCCAAACTGTATTCAACTTGCATTGAAATTGAATAAGTCATAATAATATGGCCTAAGTTGGTGAGAGAATTTTAGGGCCTCCGTTGCACAATTGGTAGAGCGCTCGACTGGTAATAGAGAGGTTCCGGGTTCGAACTTTTTTAATTTAAAAAAAAAAGTGTCTGCACATCGTTAAACATTTTTCGGTTATAATAAAAATTAACTTATCAACTTTGATTGTGACATCAATGACATTGGCAGAAATAATATAATTACAATCAAAGTCGGGTAGTTAGGAAATCAAGAATCAAGCTAACCGGGCAACTTTGATTATAATAAAAAACTGTAAAATGAAACGAAAAGTATACTTTGTTATTTGTCACTAATTCTATTTAAAAATTTTGGCCTTATGGCCGTTTCGTAGTACAACTACATCTTCAAGACGCTAATCTAAACTTAACAAACTAAGGGTATATTATAGGTTAACAGTCATAAAATTAGTGGACCTACTTAAAGTATAATATTGTTTGGTACACAATGGTATTTTACAACATTCCTAATTATAAGGGACAGGCAGGTTAATGTTTATAAAATCTATTTAGATTACACACAGAGTACACAATGGTATTTTACAACATTCCTAATTATAAGGGACAGGCAGGTTAATGTTTATAAAATTTAGATTTTATAAACATTAACCTGCCTGTCCCTTATAATTAGGAATGTTGTAAAATACCATTGTGTACCAAACAATATTATACTTTAAGTAGGTCCACTAATTTTATGACTGTTAACCTATAATATACCCTTAGTTTGTTAAGTTTAGATTAGCGTCTTGAAGATGTAGTTGTACTACGAAACGGCCATAAGGCCAAAATTTGGTAAATATGTCAGATGAAAATTATAATAATTTTAAGCTTAACATTATGCTCTTTTTTATGTTTGTAAATTTCGATGTTTCCTAATATATCTAATTTATGACCTTTTTGTTCTGTATGTAATATTTGTAAGTTGTTAATATCGGGAAAAACTTGATTTGTATCTAAAAAATGATTCGCAAAATTAGATGTTCTTTTCTTTAGTCTAAAACATGCATTATGTTCTTTAAATCTAGTTTCAAAGTTTCGTCCCGTTTGTCCTATATAACAGCTATTGCATTCATTTTCATCAGGAGTTTATAAACTAAAATCGAGGGGTGTTTCACTAGTCAAAATTTGTACACCTACTGCCAAATTTGGCAGGACTTGTCGTTTTTGCCCTTGTCCTGCCACGGTTCTGCTTGTCCTGCCAGGTTCCTGCTTATCCTGCCACGGTCCTGTTACTGTCCTACCACGGACACACAACTTCTAAATATTTATCTTCTTTCTTAACAAAGAAATAAATAGGAAATAAACAATATATTTTATCAATAACTTGCATGAACATAATAAATGAGTCTGCAAACTCGACTAGTTGACTGTTGTGATTCACCGGTGTTTACAACGGAACTTAAACAGGAATATTATGCGGCGACGCGCGCCGAGAACTTTAAAAACTGCGACGTCTGTTACACGCACTTCCATTTCACTTTCAATTAATAAACAAAAGCAAACAAAAACATTTTTTGCTTCCCGCTATTTATCCCTACTCCTAAAGTTATTGGAGAAATTTGATTGCACCTAAAAGGTACTGCCTGTCCTGCTTCGATCCTGCCACAGTCCTGCCAGGTCCTGCTACAGTCCTGCCAGGTCCTGTCACAGTCCTGCCAGGTCCTTCTACAGTCGTGCCAGGTCCTGCCACAGTCCTGCCACAGTCCTGTCAGTCCTGCCACGGTCCTGCTAAGTCCTGCCTTAACATTTGTACACCTACTGCCACAGTGAGACACCCCTCGACTAAAATGTAATGATAATCGGACTCCAAAACGTCAACATCTGATAAGATCTCGTGATTACAATCCGTTCTCTGCAAAAAAAGTAAAAAAACTATACAGGCACGCAGAACATTACCTACATTAGCGTGGATTGCCACCCTTTCAGACGATTGACATTATCTTGGCCGATGTAACAGCGTCAATAAATCTGGCCTTCAAGGCAAAGTATTTAGGGCTTACCATTAACTCGGATCTAAAGTGAAATAATTATATCAATAATATAGTTAACTAATACCATTTTTGTATAAATTTAAGTATTATTCCCGAAATTTTAATATACTTAAAACATTTAAAAATTATTTATATAATAGTTTCAAATAAAAACTGATTTTTTGAATAATTCGAGTATTTAAGGTGGGATTAACGACGTCATTTTCTATCGTCAATTCGATTTGCCTAACTATTGACGATTCGCATGCCCACTGCAGTGCTGTGTTGATCAGAGTACTTAGTTATTTTTATGCTTTCGGCATACAGGGAAAAAAGACACACATATTCTGGAGCTGATGCAAGCAATATGCAGATGATAGTCAACCGGTCACAGTTTTGTTTACTTTCGTGTTAAAACAAACACATATTCTCTAGAATTCTTAGGAGAGGTGACATCTAAATAGACTAGAAAATATCGTGTTACCAGTAAAAATTGTTGTTTTTACTTCAGTTCGGAAAATCGACGTGTTTACTTTCAAGGATTTTAAGGTAAATTGTGGCAATTTTAATGCTTTCAAAAACCTGCTTTTTTAAAAGTTCCTGTGCATTAATAAAAAACAAAAACATCGGCATACTATTCGTCGTGGTGAACAGCCCTTCCGAAATTATATACTAATTTTTTTTTTAAATAATTGCAAGGTTCCGGAAGTTACCCCTGCATTCAAGACATTTATGGGTCTTTTATATATTATTGACCTTGAGAATTGTACCCTTCATAAGAAATTAATTTCAAATTTGGTACATTGCTTCAGCATAAATAGTTACATCTTTTAAAAAAATCGAAACAAACAATAATTGTCAAATATTCAAAATAGGGACGGTCCCGTACCGGCTGACCTCCCTATTTTTTAGTACATGCTGCCAGTGACTTCCGACCTATATTTTTTCAGGTAACCATTTGTTTTTGATTGTTTTTTATCTCTTATAAAATTTCGATAAAATGATTCGATTTGGAGATAATTTGATAAGTACCTATAGGTCCCTAACTGATGGCAACGCGGCTTAGGGTAATCCATATTTTTTAAATGCTAAATCAAGTCAGCCGTTGGGGCATTCCATGGAAACAAGATATAATTAAGTGAAACTTTGCAGTAGGTGATAATACCGAAAGCAAATGACTAGCAAAAAATAATACAGTGACCAGAAAGTACAGGGTGTCCAGTTTTCGACACTTTTGACGGGTATCTCAGTTATTAGTACAGATAGAATGATGCGGTTTTCGCAAACCTTTGTCACTTTTTTGTGAAACAAACGATGCCCTTAACGGATTTATCATGGCCATCTTGGTTTTTGAGATACAGGGCGAAATTGAAAACGGTGCATTTTCAGACACCCCTTGTATTTTAGTTATCTTATACCTCTTTGAAAATATAAGAACGGGGTGTTATACAGATTTTTACGTAGAATCCAGTGGCGTAGTTAGTATTTTTCCAGGTGTCCCCATTTTTGAGAAGAATACCAAAGTTATGTTTTTTTAAATGGAACGCCCTGTATATTTTTTCATATTTGCATTCTGCTTACTGAGAGCTTTCCAAAAATATATAATAGTTGGCACTTTGTTTTAACAGGAAGGTTAAAATTCATATTTTTTTTTAAATTGGGAGCAGGCCTTGGATTTTGTTTCACTATAACAAATTAAATTGTGGATTAAAATGCATACTTTTTATTTATAAATATTTTTGAAAATTTGTTTTTTAAATTCTCCCTAATACAACGCTGACCCATTTCGGTAATTCGTCTTAAGGCGTATAAAATTATTATAGGGTGGTTTTGTAGAAATTGAAATGCTAAATGCATGCAAATGAAGTTCCTCTACAGTTCTGTGTCTGGTATTGTATATCTTGCTTTGCAAAAAACCCCAAAGAAAGAAGTCCAACACCGATAGATCGGGCGATCGCGGTGGCCATCTTACTCTCCATTTGTGCCTATCCATTTTTGTTGAAAATTATTTTCTAGAAAATGCCTTACTACGTGAGAGTTATGACTCGGCGCACCGTCTTGCTGGAAATGTATAGCATTTAGCTGGGCAAGGGGAACGATTTCTAATAACTCGGGTATAACCTCTTCCAAGATTTTCAGATATCTATTTGCCGTAAGGCCTCCCTCATAAATACGGTAAGATATTTGATTACCTAATAATTTTCTTCAGACCAATGACTTGTATAATGCCGGTTAAAAATTCCAGCACTAGAAATATTGCTCTCATCGGACCAGATTACTAATCTTCCAAAATTGGCATTGGCCCGGATTTGTTCTGTATACCAACGACAGAAGATTAATCGCCGATCTGCATCTCCAGGATGTAAAGTTTGCACAATTATAAATTTGTATGGATGGTATTTATATTTTCTTAAAATTTGTTGGGAACTACTTTTCTTTATGACAATTTCCTTTTCTATATTTCTGCATAAAATTGAAGGAGTAACGGTTGCATAAGCCAAAACATTTACCTCATATTTTTCTCTATTTTCCTTATTGTATGTTTAAATATCTAAATACAATTCTGACAAGAGCTAAACGCCATTATGAAAATTTTGTTTTATAGCCTGGATAAGTCAAGGCCTACTAGATGTTTTTGTTTATTCCGATAATATACCTACTTAACAATAAGAGAAAATGACTTTTTACTATTGTAAGTATTAAAAAACTTAGAAGTTGAAATTAAACTATAAAGTAATATTGATGGTGTAGTGTATCGTCAATTTATTTTTATTAAAATAAAATACACGGCCTACTGTCAACTTAAAGCTTGTTATTTAAAAAATATGAATTTTAACCTTCCTGTTAAAACAAAGTGCCAACTATTATATATTTTTGGAAAGCTCTCAGTAAGCAGAATGCAAATATGAAAAAATATACAGGGCGTTCCATTTAAAAAAACATAACTTTTGTATATTTCTCAAAAATGGGGACATCTGGAAAAATACTAACTACGCCACTGGATTCTACGTAAAAAACTGTATAACACCCTGTTCTTATATTTTCGATAAGGTATAAGATAACTAAAATACAAGGGGTGTCTGAAAATGCACCGTTTTCAATTTCGCCCTGTATCTCAAAAACCAAGATGGCCGTGATAAATCCGTTGAGGGCATCGTTTGTTTCACAAAAAAGTGACACAGGTTTGCGAAAACCGCATCATTCTATCTGTACTAATAACTGAGATACCCGTCAAAAGTGTCGAAAACTGGACACCCTGTACGCACCAAAGGGGATTTTATTTTATTTCAAAACTTGCCAAATTTTTTTGGCGGTGGAAAAGTTCTGCATGTTCTTAAACAAAAAAGAGCATAGACAAAACTAGTAAGTATTGCGCTGTATATGAGGGAGAGGTAAAAACGTTAAATTCACTCAAGAATAAAGTGCCCTTATTTTTCACTGTAGAAATTTTTTTTTATTAGGAAATGTTGTGTACGCTTAAAAGTTGTCCATAAATACCAAATTTCAGCTCGGTAGCACAAAAAAAGTGTTTTTACTTTTTTTTTTGACGCCCCTCGTATAACGAATCGATAGAAGCTATGCGACCTATAAATTCAAATTTTTAACAGCTTTTGGACAATAAGACATCACTTACTTAAATTTGTTTAAATACGCGAGAACTGGACGTTTAATAAAATAACGTCAAAAATAATCTAACTTTTCTGGTGCACACCGTACATTATTCTATGGATAAGCGGAATAACTTTATGGAAAACAAATGAGGGTTTCTTTATACATTTAACAATATTTTGTCGTTTCCAATTTTTCAAACACTCTTAAACCCATTGGTTCATGAATTAAAGTTTAAACCCTTACAATAAAATTCGTTTTCATTTAAATCTAGTTGTCATGAAAAATATTTATATTTGTGCTACCGAGCTGAAATTTGGTGTTTATGGATAACTTTTAAGTGCAAACAACATTTCCTAATAAAAAAATTTGCACAGTTAAATATATACAGGGTGTTATTTAAGTACGGGGCCAAACTCCAAGGGGTGCTTCTTTAAGTGATTTTAAGAAGAAAAGTTCATATAAACATGGGTACGAAAATGCATAGTTTTTACGATACAGGGTGTCAAACTTTTAAGAAAAAATTTGATGTTCGTAAATATCTCAATACTCTTTTATTCGATTTTGTTGAAATTTGGCAATTCTATTTGTAATAACAAGAGGATAATGTAGCCTCAATTATATTAAAATTATTAAGTCCAGTGGCGTCACGGAAGACAGTCTAACTAATATTTTTGACAAAAAAAATGCGCGCCAAAGAAAGCAACTACAAATACAACTCTTTTATCTCTTGAGTTTTTTTCATATCTGGCTTTGTTTTCGAGAAAAAAAATAAAAACCACTTGATTGCTTGTCCCCGGGAAAATAAGCTAATTTGATTTTTACATAAATGTCATAACTTAAAAGAGTGACAAGTAATTATTTGAAGTGTTTTTAACAGTTTTAAGATTATAAAATTATTAATTATTGTAAAATGGTCCAATTTACCAACTCAGAAATGGCCGATATGCATTTTGTTTATGGAATGGCCCAAGGTAATTCCACAGAGGCTGTGCGCATTTATCAAGAAAGATATCCACATTGTATTGTACCAAATAGAAAAACATTTGTGAGAATACATGAAAGGCTCTGCGAATCAGGCACATTTCAAAGGTCGACTGCTGTAATTGGGAGACCTGCCACAATAAGAACAGTGGAGATGGAGGAAGCAGTTCTACATGAAGTTGAACGTAGCGCTGATACAAGTACACGCAAAATTGCAGAACAATTAAACATTTCCCACTTTACTGTATGGCAGATTTTAAGGGAAAATCAACTGTATCCTTATCACATACAACGTGTTCAAGCGTTATTACCTGCCGATTATCTCCAACGAGTTGTTTATTGTACTTGGCTTTTGCAACAACGTGTAGCATCTCCGAGATTTCTATCGTGTATTTTGTTTACCGATGAAGCGTGTTTTTCCCGAAATTCCATTATGAACTTTCATAATAATCATGTCTGGGCAGAAGAAAATCCCCATGCGGTTACAGAAACTAATTATCAACACCAGTTTTCCGTGAATGTTTGGGTTGGTATTGTAGGTGATTTTCTCATTGGACCTCATTTTTTACCCCCGAGATTAAATGGTCAAGAGTATCGTAATTTTTTGGAATTTATTTTATCTGGACTTTTACAATATGTCCCACTGGTAGTAAGAAGAGCAATGTGGTTTATGCACGATGGGGCTCCACCCCACTTTAGCATAGTAGCAAGACAATTTCTTGATGCAACTTATGTAGAAAACTGGATAGGTCGCGCAGGTCCACAGGCATGGCCACCCAGATCACCGGATTTAAATCCTTTAGATTTTTTCCTTTGGGCGCATTTAAAGTCTCTCGTTTACAAAACTCCAGTCAACACTGAAGAAGAACTAACCCAAAGGATACGGGATTTATCTGATCAGATAAGACATACGCCGCGAATATTTCGACGAGTTCGGAAATCAATGTTAAGACGAGCCAATGCTTGCATTGAAGTTGAAGGAGGGCATTTTCAGCAACTATTATAGGTTTCGTCTTATTTTCTGTTAAATACATAAGTAAACATCGCAGTAATAAATACCGTTAGGCAGTAATTTATGTTTATTTCTTTTATCGAACCCAGTTATATTCTGTGCAAAAAAATTTCAAAAGAGGACTCGTGTAATTTTAATTGCTTAATAGTTTGGTAAGTAGTTTAAATTTTTTACGCTTATTTTCCCGGGGACAAGCAATCAAGTGGTTTTTATTTTTTTTCTCGAAAACAAAGCCAGATATGAAAAAAACTCAAAAGATAAAAGAGTTGTATTTGTAGTTGCTTAATTCTAGAAAAATACATAATTTTAAAAAAAGTCAGTGGCGCGCATTTTTTTTGTCAAAAATATTAGTTAGACTGTCTTCCGTGACGCCACTGGACTTAATAATTTTAATATAATTGAGGCTACATTATCCTCTTGTTATTACAAACAGAATTGCCAAATTTCAACAAAATCTAATAAAAGAGTATTGAGATATTTACGAACATCCAATTTTTTCTTAAAAGTTTGACACCCTGTATCGTAAAAACTATGCATTTTCGTACCCATGTTTATATGAACTTTTCTTCTTAAAATCACTTAAAGAAGCACCCCTTGGAGTTTGGCTCCGTACTTAAATAATACCCTGTATAAGGCAATTTATTCTTGAGTGAATTTAATGTTTTCAGCTCGTATACGGCGCAATATTTACTAGTTTTGTCTAAGCTCTTTTTTGTTTAGGGACGTGCAGAACTTTTCCACCGCCAAAAAAATTTGGGAAGTTTTGAATTTAAAAAAAAATCCCCTTTGGTGCGTACTTTCTGCCGGTCACTGTATAAGGACAGTGGAGTTCAGATAAAAACTGTAGTATACTAAACCAGTTAAATGAAGCTATTTTATTACCCTACTAAGAGCTTACTATTGCTAATATTCTTCACATAACCGTAAAACGCCAATAATATCACTCGTTCTTAAGACGATAATCTACTATTAGGTGCTTATTTAAATAAATTTGAAACATTTAGATAAGTATTCAAAACATAGTATTCTCATAAAATTGTTAAAACGTTAGTAACGAGTGGAGAGCAGTTTAGGTTAAAACCACATCTTTTTTAAGAGTTAAGATTTTTTCTTTAATAAAGACAGCTCGAATGTATATTAAAAAAAACCAAGGTCATATCAAGCAATTTCTTTAGACTTTTTTTTAAATTTTATTTGGTTCTTGTTACTAACGTATTCATAATTTTATGAAAATAATATGTTTTGAATATTTATTACGTTGTTATGATGTTGCAAATTTATTTAATAAATAATTGTAGATTATTGTCTCGAACGAGTAATACCAGTGGCTTTTTACTGTTAATATGATGAATATTAGCAATAGTAAGCTCTTAGTAGGGCAATAAATAGCTTCATTTAACTGGCTTAGTACTACAGGTTTCCATCTGTACGCCACTGTCCTTACATTATTTTTTGCTAGTCCTTTGATTTCGGTATTGTCATCTATTGCAAAGTTTTACTTAATAATATCTTGTAGGGGAGACTCGGGCAAGAAGAACCATATAGGTAAAAGAAATCAATCAATTATTTTAAAATTTAAATTTGCCGCTCTAATTTTGTCATCTAGTTTTGATAGCCGCCGCATTTCTGCAGTGTTTGTTGTGAAATATATTACGGTAAGTTGTTTTTTTCATAATTTACAGTGAATATAGAAATATGTACGTTCTGAATCATTTAACAGGGTTCAGAAGTTTTGAAACTATTTCTAAACAGTAAAAATGTATAACATCATGATTGAATATATGAAAAAAGGATATTTCGCCTTACTTATCCTCAAAATACTTCCGCGGTATCTGAAATCCATTTATTTTAAACGGATTGATATATTAGACAGATAGGGCAAAAGAACCGGGCAAAATGAACTGATGGATTCAGTGTAATTTCTGCCAAAAGTGGGCGCATCACTTATGTGCCGACTACTATATACTGGTATCTATATCTGCGACACGTGCAAGGGTACGGTTTTAAGCTCATTAAAAACACTAAATAATAATATTATTTTTTGAGGTTTGTGTTGTCCAAAGGCATTTTATATGTTGGTTCATTTTGCCCAAGATAAAGGTTCTTTATGCCCGCGGGTCTGGGCAAAAGGAACCAAACGCAGAGTTTTGGTTTATGTTGTTTTTGAAAGGAAAATATATTTTCTTTTGTGTTTTTAATAAATAAGTTTTGTTTCTAAAGATATGCTTTAAATTATTTCATTTTCCTGAACATATGAGAACAATCGGAACATTTTGGCAGGCATTTAAAATTAATTGGTTCTTCTTGCCCGAGTCTTCCCTATTCATATTAATACCACAACGGCTGACTTGATTTAGCAATTGAAAATTATAAGCCACGTTAGCATCAGTTAGGGATCCATATCATTTCATCGATATTTTATAAAAGACAAAAAATAATAAAAAACAAATTATTATCTAAAAAAATATAGTTCGGAAGTCACCAACGCAAGTAATAAAAAATAGGTGGGGGGGGGGGGGGTCAGTCAGTACTGGACCATCCCTATTTTGATTATTTGAAAATTTTTGCTTGTTTTGTTTTGCTCAGAAGATGTACGTCTTTATGTTGAAGTAATGTACCAAATTTGAAATTAATATCTTATTAAATAGGTAGGTACTCGAATTATTCAAGAAAATCAGTATTTAACTTAAAACTTTGACGCCCTGTATATCAAACATGAGGGTCAGAAAGGAAGAATGGAATAAAATATAAGTTTTATTTTGTTTTTTTTTAAATAGATGTTTTGTGTTCTTTAAGCCTGGTGTCAAAATTTCTACCTGTTTGTCCAATGTAGATAGCATCGCAGTTGTCGCATTCTATTTTTTAGACCCCACTTTGTAAAAGTTTGTTTTTAGTTTCTATTTTAGCATTGGATAAAGTCGCCACAGTGGCTCTTTTCCCGTGCGTCATCACTTTCACGTCATCAAAATCGTATGAATCAAATCAAAATTACAAGACGAAAAAAGTCAAAACTAAGTCTAAGTTCATAAAATGGACATGCCTGCCTACCGTTTGACGTAGGGGAGACCGGGGTAGGTTGCAACAAAAATGCATTATATTTTTTTTTCCGAACACATATTAATAATTAATTTGGTTATTTCTCCATACAAAGCTTGGATCTATGTTTAAGTAACATATTAAAAAAGTAATTTTGTACTTTACAAAAGAAACTAACATGCCCCACGTAAGGGGCAAGTTGCGACAGGGTAAGGGGACTAAGGGGCATGTTGCAACGGACTACTCAGACTCCTCAGGACACTCAGAAAGGCAATTTACGCACACGTAAAATGTTTAATAATTGTTAATTGTTAAATAAAACATATATAATATTAGCCAAAACTTACCACTAAGATCACTTTCTATCAACAAAAGCCAGACAGTTTACGAGAGCTAAACTAAAAGGCAAATAATTGAAAATAAATTCACAAAACACACTGCGCAACAACGTCTGGAAGTTAACTGTCGCCGCGCGCTTTCTGGCCATCAACTATGGTGCAAAGTGGAATGGCCGGGTGCGTTTGGTGCCCAGTGCCCATTCAAATATGATTGTGCAGTAGATATTGCGTGTGTTGCAACTTACTTGTGTTGCAACTTACCCCGTTATCCCCTACCTACATAATATTCCGAAAAATTATTTATAATTCCGAGTTTCTCTCGGGGTTTATTCATACTCTAACGAAAATGAAGAAATTGACAAACAAATGTTAATATATTTAATACTATTTTTAAAGCTTAAAATCTAGAAAAGTTTAGTGTTTTATTGACTATTAAAATCGCAAAAGTCAAATTTTTGTCATCCTTTTATTTAAGGGAATTTAGCCACTGCCGTAAACTTTTCAAAGAACTTTCACGGTTAGAATATTTAAAATAAATAAATTATTATATAAAAATCCCTAAGTACTTACCGCCAAAACAGATGGTGGGTATAATTAGCTCTAAAAAGAACTATTTTCAGAAAAAGGAACAGTTTTAAGGCACACAAATTTACAAAATACGAATTAGATTGGCAGATCAAAACAAGGTTCACAATGACGTTCTAAAATACAACGGTAGTCAACTTAATAAATAAAATAAGTAATTAATTGACGTTTATAGTTTTATTCTTGTCTAGCACGTTATATTATTGCGGAATCTTGGAGACGTTCTTTTATGCTTTTATTCAAACTTGTTACTGTAATAAATAAAGATGCAGAGTTATTAACCACGTTGAGTCCTGATCGTTGATTGATGACGCACGGGAAAAGATCCACTGTGGCGACTTTATGTGTTTGTGTAAGTTGTTTTTATTGACTTGTATAGGAATGATATTAAGGTTTTTAAGTTTTTTGGCCATTTTTTGGCTTGTGTTTCCTGTATATCTTATTGAGCAGAATTTTTCCTTAATTGGAGTGGGATGTTCTTTATAGAGAAGTTTTTGTGTGTTTTGTATTTTTTTTTCTTTATTATTTGGTGTATGATTTTTGTTGGGTAACGGTTGTTTGTGGCTATTATTTTTACGATATATAATTATTTTTTGTATTGGAAGTCTGAGAGAGGAATATGTTGACTAGTCGATGTACCATACGATTAAATGCAGCTAGTTTTGTTTGTTGGGGTTCTTTGAATCTGCGGGTATGACTATATCTGTGGTAGTTGGTTTTCTATGTGTACACAATGACTCAATCTCTAACAACATAAAACCCAAAATATACATACACAACAAGAGTCATCATCATCAACCAGCCCTTAAAGCGTCCACTGCTGGACATAGGCCTCCCTCATGGCTTGCCACCTGGTTCTGTTTTGACCCGCTTGGATCCAGTTGTTTACAATTCTTTTCAGATCGTCGGTCCATCGTGTAGGTGGTCTTCCTCTACTTCGTTTATCGGTACGTGGTCTCCATTCTAACAACCTCTTAGTCCATCTGTCACCGCTCATTCTGGCCACATGTCCTGCCCAATTCCATTTTGACGTGGTTATTCGCTCAATGATGTCCTTTACGCCGGTTTTTCTCCGCAGATCTTGGTTTGTGACGTGGTCTCTCAAACTTAATCCAGTCATTGACCTTTCCATTTTGCGTTGTGCTACTTTTAGTTTTTTCGCGGATGTCATCGTTAGGGTGAAAGAGTAGAAAACTAAATTTACTAGAAACAATAGCTATCAAAAAGCCACAAAAAACAAATGTAATGATGTTAATAACCAAACCAAAATACCTTCAGGCGCTTCCCTAATTCTTAATAGCACACCAATTTAGGACTAAATATGCATCTGTACCTTTAAAAGTTAGGAAAACCCACAGTTGACCATTCAATTTTCTAATTCTAATTTTAATTTTATGACACTACCATAATATGATATAAATACCTTTGTAATGTCACGTAGAATTTATAGTATCTTCTTGTACTCCTTTGATAATGGCCGGCAAGGGCCGAAACACGTGTCAGAAAACTAAATAAATTTGTGAAAGATAACAAGTAGTTATTATTTTTTCTTCCTGTACGATGGAACAACAGTTTCACCAAGCATGTAGCTCAAAAAAAATTAATAATATGAAAAATAAAACACAATCCAAAAACTCCAAATATAAAATGTCATGGAAAACTTTTAACAAAACAAAACAAGCTATAAATTTACATCCTTCTTACACTACATACAATGAATTTCAATGGTTAACATCAAACTTGATGATACACAGCATTTAATATTATAGACTATATTATGCACATTTAACATAATAAATAGACTTGTAAAATTTGCTTTCCTCCTTTTAAATCTTACCGCACGCCATTCGCATGGATATAATCAGTGAAGCACATACGACAGGGTTGTTTTAAACGAGAGACTCACTACACAATTTCACCCTTCTGCAGGGGTGGCAAACGTCGCCCCAGGAGTCATTGACGCTCTAGTCCCAGGCTAAAGAGCCCTACACACGGCCTTGATAATGACACTATTGCTGTAAGTATGTAGGGTCGCAAAAAGTGGAAAAGTAGTCAAGAGATATGGCTTCTGACGTGAAAAAAACTGTAAATAGTTAAAACTGGAATACGATGTGTTTAAGTTTTGGAATGGTTATGGTCGGTGTCAGGCCAGAAAAACTTCCTAACCTTCTTAACATGTTTCGAATTAAATATGAATAAATCTTCAAATTAAACCAACTACAGGGTGACTCACGGTGACCGTCCATTAAATTATTTCGGAAAGTAATTCGAGTTAATGAATCCTGCAAATTTGAATAATGGGTTTATTCGGTTATACTGGAAGTTGTCACATACTTGCTCATTTTAAATAAAGACCCTTTATAACAAATATTTTTTCTGTCCTTTCTTCATTTCCAATAACTTTTGTCGTGCTCTATCCAGTGGCGTAGCGTGGTTGAAGGGGCGGAGGGGGCGGAAACTTCAAAGGTAAGGGCGTAGGTTCATTTATAGGGAAGAAAAAAAAACGCGTTGTCACGCCCTTTTTTCAATGAAGTTGCCTGATTTTCAAGTAGGAAAAATATAAAATACACAAGATCCTCAAGAAAATCACAAGAAAATTAATGAAGTAAAAAAAAAGTGCTTCGTTTTCATGGCTCATTATGGGTCCTGGGGGGGAGGGGGGGTAATTACCCCATTATCTACGCCCTTGTTGAAAGGGCGCCTCACTGATAATGCATAATTTCGTTTGTTTAGTAAAATTTTTAAAAAGTTTTTGTTTCGTCATGTCTAAAATGGTCACATGGACACGGCAAAAGGAATTTTGTTAAAACTCTATAAAATATTTTATGCATATTACATAATAATATGAGCATATATTCTCATTGGCGACAATAACACACTTAAAAAAAGATAAAATTTAGTCTGTAGTAAATTAGAGATTTCAAGAAATTTTTAATTGTTACAACAAAATAGCTGAAAGAATATAAATTATTGGTCGTGGCAAAATATTTTTATTATAAATTAAATCAAGTAGTGAAAATAAAATAGAATCTCGAAATAGGTAGCAGGTTTATTTTATGTTTCTTTACTCTTCAAGTTATAAACAAATAATAACCTAATTAAAACCTGGAACTGGAAACTACTGGGAGAGTGGGAAGGCGGCGCCGTTTGGAAAATGGCTCAAAGGGCTTAAAGGGCCCCCTGCACGCTACGCCACTGACTCTATCCGTTTCTGAGAAAAAAAAATGTTACCTCAAATTTTTAACTGTAACTTAAAATTAATATATTTTCAGAGATAAAAGAGTGAAACCTGAAATTCCGGTTGTCGAATTAGATATTGAGCCTAATGAATAAAAATTAAGCAATTACTTAAAGCAATTACTTTTTAATAAAAGCAATTGCTTGACTAGCAAATGGTATAAGTGAAAGCGAGTGCTAGGTCTTTTCGGGGACACTATAGGTATTACCTTCTAAATAATATCTAATTCCACAATCGGAATTTCGAGTTTCACTCCTTTATCTTTGAAAATATATCCAATTTTATTCGACACAAGAGAGGTCAAAATTAAAGAAAAACAATTTTATTCTCCGAATCGGTAGATTAGGAACAAAAAACTTTTAATAAAAGTTATTGAAAATGACGAAAGAAACACAAAAAAATATATTATACAAAGTGTTATATTTAAAATAAGCAACTTTGTGACAACTTCCGGTATAACTGAAATATTGGAAGAACTTTGGATGTGGCGTATTTCCTGCGACGCTTCTTCACCTTACTGCTTATTATTTTAATGGCTAACTCTCCCCTCGAAACATAAACGTAAATACACCACTGGTTGGTGTAATAATATCTATACTTAAGGTTTACTATATATTCCTAATAATATTGATTTTTTTATCATATTAATTTTAGTGTATCCACCTAATAATAACCAAAATTAATTTATATCTTTTATGAACTTGTGCTTTGAAACAAATTGGTTAAAGCCTTTGTTAGGTAATATTAGGAAATCTTTTTAAAATGTCATCGGATGCGAACATTATTTTTTAGTCCTACTCACATTGTGTAAACGGAATCCTAAGGAAACTTTACAAGTCACAAATTTAAGTATTTTAGATTAGTTACCATTTTAAAGCTGTTCTATAAAATGTATCAACGTATAATCAGTTAGGGGGGGTAACTATAATTACTAGATACACTTAAAAAAATAACCAATATTTTATTATAACGCATAGATATACCTATAATAATGATATTTTTGGGTATACAAAGGTGACCTAACAGCGCTTATGGAAAAGGGCTTTCTTTCAGTTTTTCTAAATTTTTGATATTTCGTAGATCTTGACGTTCTGAGTAAAAAGTGTCCATGGCAGTAATCCAATCCTATTACTCGTTTTTCAGTTGTGGCCTTTTATAGTTGGCCAATTTCTTGCTGTGAGCTTTTTGCATTGCCTGGATACCATTAACTTCTTGACTTCTTTATTGGTAAAAAATTAGGCCTAACGATTTCTTTTATTTATAAAGAAAAAAATATGTACAAGATGTTGAATAGTTTATAGGCAGATCAAATAAAATTAGCAATAGGGGAGAGTGTTCCACAATCAGACACAAAATATATTTTGCTAAATATTGGCCTTATTTATTGAACAAACCAAAATGTGATTGTCACTAATACAAATTAAGAGCTAGAGAATACATCATAAACCAAAAGATAATTTCAAAAATGTTTGTTTAAAAATAAAAGGACAGTTGTCTGATTGTGGAACATACATGTTCCACATCCAGACACTGCATGTTCCACCATAGGACAAAAGTTTTAATGTTTTAACGAACTTCTAAGGCTAAAAAATTTACTTCAAACTTTAAATATGATTGTTGTCGTTTTGTTGTTCCCATCTGTGATGGTATTGGTAACACCATGCATCTTAATGTTTTCCAAGTTTACCAAAGAGACATCTTCCATTTCGGGGTAACGGACTTTCTCAGGAATTTAACCTCACATTCCTTATCCCTTTTGCATAATACTTTAGCTATGTAATAATTTTTTTTTCTTTTTGTCTATAAATTCTATCAAAATAAAATCGCCAACTTCAGACAGCATCCGATTGTGGAACATACATGTTGTCTGAAGGTGGAACACAAGCTACAATACAAAATTAAATTCATCTGTGAACTTCATACATAACCTACAAAAGCAAACCAGCGCATAAAATGTCGACATAACAGCACAAAATCTGATCAACAGATTGTTTTTGCTCTACTAGTTTCAAAAAAAAAATTAAAGCATATAATATCATATCAAGGATAGAAAAAACTTACCTAGAAAAACGCTTTTTTCATTGAAAAATGCACAAATCCAAAAGAACACCGGTCAAACTTTGTTTACCGAAACTGCGGGTGTAAGCCTACTATCCGAACGAAAAACATCGAACTCGCGGCGGGAATTTCAAAATTACATGCTTTGTCTGATTGTTTAACATGTCTGATTGTGGAACACTCTCCCCTACTTAAAAATTCTGAAAAATAATTTCCGAAGTAGGACATTACGACGAAAATTATGGAAAAGCACGAGTTATTGGTCAAAAAATACGAAATATTTTAAATCAAAATTTTTCAAAACTATTAAGCGATAGCTTAACCATTAATATTAAGGCATTAGGGCATCATCAGAGAAAAATGACAGGCTATACAGAGTTATTCTAAAGTACTTTGTTAAACTTTGGGATATGGTTGCTGATGTTATTTTAAGAGGAAAAGTTTTAATAAACTATTTTCTTTACAGCTTCGTGTCGGAAATACACTGCGTTCAAAATTTAAAGAAAAAGTAGTAATTTTTAAATCTATATATATAAAAATGAATGTTTGTCTGTCTGTGTGTATGTCCCGTATGCGTTCCTATACCATTTATCCGATTACGATGAAAATTTGGTGAGTTGTTGTGTGCAAGCCGAGGAACATTATAGGATAAAAAAAAAGTAGCATTTTGACATTGACAGCTGTCAAAATTTGACAGGAGTGATTTCAACTTCTTTTAATTGAAATATTTCATTTGACAATATTGTAGCTACCATCCCGGACAAGAAAAAAATGAAACAAAATTTGACACTTACCTGTCAAAATTTGACAGCTGTCACATAAAATCACGTGTAACTTTCTTATTTGAAGAGATAACAAATTTTTGATAGCGGATTAATTTAAGTACTAACCTGGGTGAAAAAATGGCCATTAAAAATTTGACATTAACAGCTGTCAAAATTTGACAGGAGTGATTTCAACTTCTTTTAATTAAAATATTTCATTTGGCAATATTGTAGCTACCATCCCGGACAAGAAAAAAATGAAAAAAAATTTGACACTTACCCGTCAAAATTTGACAGATCAAGTATAAATTGTTTTTTTTTATTCTTGCAGCTACGATCTTGGACAAAAAAGAAAGAAATGCAAAAAACGTTTTTAACATGAAAAAAAAAGTATATGTCAATCTGTCAAAATTTGACAGCTGTCACATAAAATCACGTGTAACTTTCTTATTTGAAGAGATAACAAAATTTGACAGCTCAGTGAAAAAATTACACAATGTTTTAAAGCAATCTTTGGTTGTGAAAAAATTATACATATTTGATAAGACGATCTTGGGTTATGAAAAAACTATACTAATGTGAAAAACTACAGATACCCGAACAGTGCCGTGCCCGAAGGGTTCGGCACAATATTATTGTCTGAAATACATCATGGATTGCGGATAAAATGACACATACCCAAACAGTGCCGTGCCCAAAGGATTCGGTATAGTAGTATTGTCACAAGTGTACAACGATCTTAGGTTGTAGAAAAAATGACACACACCCGAACAGTGTCGTGTATATATATAAAAATGAATGTTTGTCTGTCTGTCTGTATGTATACGATCCTATACCATTCATCCGATTGCGATGAAACCTTAGTGAGTTGTTGTGTGCAGGCCGCGGAAGGTTTCAGCATTAAAAAAAGTGGCATTGTAACAACGCATGCCGGGTACTAATATATAGAATAATTCGGGTTTGTCCGGGTTTGTATCTATAAATCTGTAAAGTATTACTTGACGTGATCGTGATGGTGAACTCGCCTTATTATGGCATCTCAGAGAAAGCGACCATAGCAAGACGTATACCAGGGCGGATACCGGTAGGTATACCGGGGCGAATGCCGGGCATTGCAACGCATGCCGGGTACACGCTAGTAATTAATAAAAGAGTAGAGATTTTTAGGTTAAATTTGGTAAATTAAACAAATACTTAAATATGACTCATGTAAAGACAACCAGTGGCGTTGGTATACAATTATTCTCTCATATTTTTTATGAAAATTATTTCCGTAGGTAACTGATATTTTTACTGATATTTAAATTTTATATTTTCTTTATAAATCCTTACTTTAATGGTACTAAACACGCTTTCTTTTTTTAATACGGGGGATGGTTAAGTAGTAAGTAATTTTTTTGCTAGGCTACAAAAACGATTAAACCTTTATAAAAAAGTAACATTTTTTAATAACTTAAAAAAAAATCTCAACTGCAATTAAATAAATTGTTGGAAGCGTCCACCTTCAGCCACGATACAGGCCTTTGCATTGAATCCTGTACATGAGCTAAAATTGCTGAAATGTTTCTTATTGTTTGAAAATCGTCGATTATGCGGTTTCTTAGGTCTTCTTAATTTTCTACTGGTGGTTTAAAACCAATGACTTTAAATGTACCCAGAAATAAAAATTAAGAGGATTTAAGTCCGGCGACCTTGGTGCCCATGGTTGATTAGGTTCTTCACTCTTCTACCGATGCATCGATTTCAATTGATCGCGTTTAAGAATTCTCTTGCCATAACGATAAAATGGGTGGGAGCTACATCATGCATGAACTATAGCCGCACGCGATGTTCAAAAGGCACGTCTTGGAATAAAAGAGGCAGTTCATTTTCTAAGAAGTCTCGATAAGTTCTGCCATCTACTCTAGGAGGAAGAAAGAATGAACCAAGATAACTGCCAACTATTCCCGACCACACGTTGAATGAAAATCAAGAGCCTATATTATATGGTTATTATGGAAATTTGTTATGGCAGTTCGTGCAAAGTTTGCTTCGTCAGTAAAAAGTACATAACTTAAAAACTCTGGATTTTTCAAAAACCACTGTCACATATTTAGTCTCTGGGGAAAGTCTCTAGGTAAAAGAGCTTGTATTCTTTGAATATGGTAGGGGTATAACTGTTGATCGTGGATAATTATCCAGACTGTAGCCTAAGTGAAATTAAGAGCTTCAGCAATTACTCGGGTACTTGTGTCCGGATTATCCTCCAAATTATTTAAAACAGTTTCTTCCAGTTTTACTGTTTATGCTGTTCGTGGTCTTCCAGTTTTAACTGTAGGCGCAAAACTGCCGGTCTCTGCCAAACGACGATGAAGATTACTGTTGGTTTGTGCAGAAGGCAGCATTCGATTCGGATATCGCTCTTGGTAGATACTACATCTTGCATCGCAAGCATTACGATTCGCAAGGCCATAAACGAAAGGCATATCGACTAAATAAGCATTAATTCTTAAATGATCCATAATAATAAAAGATAAAACTAGCAGAAAACAGAATAAAACTATTACAAAATAGCAAAAAATATCTATTAGCTTTCTACTGGCAAGAAGCAATTCTTTGCATAAATAAATGTGAAATTGTGGTTCGAGAGCCCGCTTAAAATAATACAGACTCGCTAAAAATTTACTCTTAACCCATTCACAGTATCAAAAAAATACAAAAAAGCGTTTAAATTATAATTAAAGTAAGGATTCATAAAAAACTATAAAATGTAAAAACATCAGTGGCGTAAACTAATTTTAATAAAAAGTATTAGAGAATAATTTTGTACCGACATCACTGTTTGTCTATAAGAATGAACTATGCATTCAAATTAGTCATATTAAAGTGCAAATTTAACCCCAAAATCTCTACTCGTTTATTAATTATTTAAAAATTACTATTTTTTCTTAAATTTTGGGCTCTCTGTATTTCTGAAGAGAAGCTGTTAAAGAACATAATTTATTAAAACATTTTCTCCTAAAATGATGTCAGAAATCATATCTCGAAGTTTGTCAAAGTACTTTTGAATAACCCTGTATACGTCTGCGTTGGAATCGTTAATTATAGAAGTCTAAAACGAAGACAAAGAATAAATTAAATTTAAAGATAATCAAAAACACTATTTAAAACTAAAGCAAAACTGTTTTATATATGAGTAAAAAGGTCTATTTAGGTATGCTTGGCTTAACAGAAAAATAATTTTTTTAATAAACAGAAGGGTTTTTATGAGTTTCATGCAACTTTCACCTGCGGGTTCAGACAGTGTAAACAGTTTACACTTGAAAACGATTAGAGATACTAACTAATCGAAACGTTGTATTAAGTAACAAAAAGAAGACAATGGAAGTCCGACTAGGTAATTTTTTTAATAAAATTAACTCTTGAGGACGTTGAAATTTTAATTTTTTTTATTATATTTGTGGATATTTCCTAAAGAATAAATCAATAATTAGTTAATTAACTAACCATTACATTTTTTTCTACCGTGCGAGCAAAAATTATTTGCATCAAAGAGGGCCTTGCATCTAAGGATGTAATGCTTAGCTGTATAGCTTAACACCTGTTGGTTGTCAGTAACTACCTGACAGTCGTTACAAGTAATTTGATTCATCGCTAATTTTTTCAATTTCTTGAACAATTCACACAATAAGCTTTACGGAACAGCACAAAACATTCATGGTTGAAGCGTATTTTCGAAACGGGGTTAGAGTAAATGGTGAGTGGCAATACAATCCGGGTTTGTGCATGGACGATTTTCACGAACATTTTCCTAACGTTCCTTTTATTGCGGGGGATTTTTATCATTGCCTAAAAAGAACCGTGGCTGTGTTTAGGGAAACAGATTCTATACAACACAAAAAAGGAGCAGGAAGACCATCTGTAAGAACAGAAGAACTTATTGCAAACTTTCGTGAAATACTGCAAAATACGCCAACAAATTGTATAAGACGCCTGTCCCAAGAAGTATGAAGATCTTATGGAACATGCAAGCAGGGGCAGTTCTAGACCCAAAATATTGGGGGGGCACTACATTGGCGCAGACACAATTTTTAGTAGCCTTCGATTGATTGTATTTCTCTCGAGATATTTTAAAGTTTTTTTCAGAAATGTTGGGGGGTCCTGGGCCCTCCCTGCCCCCCCCCCCCCGTAGAACCGTCCCTGCATGCAAGACTATTCTTAAGAAGCAGCTAAATTTATTTCCTTATAAAGTGAAAGAAAGTATTCCAAGAAATACAAGCCGCAGATTTTGAAAGACGCAGGAATTACTCTCATTGGTTTACCCAAAATTTATTGGAAAGAAATGATTTATTAGACCTCACATTTTTTTCGGATGAAGAAGAATTGTTGGTCCTATTTTTTTCCATGACACAGTTACAGCACAGCGGTATAGAGACAATATTTTGAATCCATTTGTGGAGCAATTACTTGACGACGAACTACATTTTGGATATTTTCAAAGGGACGGTGCAACCACCCATACAGCCGCCGAAACTATTAACTACTTACGCAATTTTTTCGACGACAGATTGATCAGTTTTCGATTAGACATTGAATTCCCACCTAGATCGCCTTGTTTAACGGTTATGGATTACTTTGTTTTTTCTCATTTAAAGAACACTATTTTTAAAACACCAGTTGCAAATTTAGAACAATTACAAGAAAGGATTATCCAAGAATGTGGTAACATTTCTCCAGAGATGTTGGTCAACACTTTCGAAAATATGAGGAGACGTGTGAATTTATGCTTGGAGCATGGCGGTGGCTAATTTCAGCAATTTATGTAATTATTTTTCTTTTTCTTTCTGTATATTCTTACTGTGTTAATTTTGTAAACAACATTAGTATTTGTCTACTTATTTTATTACTCATTAATTTGGCATATCATGTCATAATATGAATTTGACAAAATTTTGTGATCTTAACCAAGCCCTACGTTTTTTAGTCCAAACCCTCTTTAATGCAAATAATATTTTCTCGCACGGTATTAAGCGACGACATTCCGGTAATACCAAAATATTTTAATTTATAATTTAATAAAAGTGAATACGAAATTTTGTCCATGTTATTAATTATATTGATTAAAAACGAAATGGCGAAAGCGCTACTTATCCTAACTTTTTTACTAAATGAATAATAAATGGACTTTGAAAAAGCTAAAAGGAAAAAAACAATATAAAAATAAATTATGTATATCATATACTTAGAAATTGTGAGGAATATCATGATTTTTCAAGAACGGTCAATCATAAAATATTATTGATGGTTGTAAGGCAACGGTTCATAAGCGACAGTTTAATAACTTTGCAGTAGGACGATTTAAGGTTTTTTTTAATTTTAAATTATCTATATTTTTTATACGGATGCATTTTTTAAGTTTAGAAACTGGTACAGTAAAACCTAAGACGTGTGTTTCTTTTAATAACTATACATATACGAAAACATAGCCTTTCATAACAAAGTTGATGTCGTTTAAGGTGGAATTCTCAACGTCGCTTAATTTATTGCCAACCTATAACCTATTTCGCTTTGTTTTTTTAAGTCTACTATTTTTTAAACTAACATGTAAATAAAATCAGTATTGTCGGCACATTACTTAGGTAATATCTGATATATTACAAAGATATCATTTTATTTCATTGCTAATTTTGGGAGAATTGTATAGTGAAAGAACAATGACATAATAATGTTAAAAAAAATCTTACCCGATATTTTTCGCTATACAATTCTCTTAAAATAAGTTATGAAATTCCTTGATATTTATTAAATTTGTCAATTATTATCTATAGAATATCAAGTCGATACTGATTTTAATTAAATTTTGTGTAAAATCTAGAAAACATAAATAAATCTACGCAAAATAGGTTTTAGGTTGGCAAGCATGTTGATTGATACTCCCAAGCAATTTAGTCATCATATAACATTTGTGTAAAAGGCTTTAACAAACCTTACATTAAATGTTTGCAATTAGGTAAAACGTTTGAACAACCTTGCTTTTAAATATAAATGTACTTGATGATTATCTTAAGAAAAAACGTTTTAACCTGCACCTGATTAACCAACCTGATAACCTAATTTAAGCTAATTGATTTATATTAGGTTACACAAAGGGGTTTAATAATAATTAACTAACCAGTTTTAACTGACCCAAATAACATTGGCAGACATATTCACAAAATTAGTAAATTTTCTACCCAGGTAAAATCTGCTAAACGACTTAATTACAGATGAAGCAGGAATGGTAAAAGAGCTCAAGCGAAAATACTTTTTTACTTGTTTTGTAGCAAAACAGGATAACAACCAATACTAAAAATAAATGGAACAGCAAATTGATGCAAATAAGATTTAATTGTTTTCCCAAATAATCTAAATGACAGTCGTTTTAAATTATCCTTTATTTAGTCGCTTGGTAGAAAAAAACAGCTTGAAATTCCTTAATTTGTTGATTCAATCGACTAAAAATTCATAGTAGGAAGAAGGCACGTAGTCAGGATTTTACGTCGGGGAGGGGCAAAAAAAAGCGCGAAAATTTTTTTGGGTGCCACGCCCTTTTTTGAATCATGGTAGGTACTTGGTTTTCAAGTGGGAAAAATAAAAACAAGACAAAATCCTCAAGAGCACAAAAACAAACCCGGTAATAATTGAGGTGCTTGGGTCTGTAGGGCAATTGCCCCCATCGTCCATATACCCACGCCTGCATAAAAAAAATATGATTTTTTTCGTAGTGGGTAAACCCCATTAAAATTTTAAACAAATATGCATTTTTATTATTATATACAGTGTTGTTGTTTAAGTGTGCAACATAATATGGGCATTTTTTTATTATCGATTTCTTAGAAAACTTGATTCTTGATAAAAGTTGGTGCATGTTCGATAATCATATTAGGTGCACTTGGAATGGTTGCAAGGGTAGGCCAAAAAATATAAAACTACAAGAATAAAGTTTTTTAATAAACATTTAAAATAAAAAATTTGCACTTTAAATGATTTTTAATTAGCATATTATCATTACTAATGTTTTATCTTGATAAAAAGAATTTTTAGCATATTTTAAAGTTGTGTTTCATATTGTTGCAACAAACATGAAGTTTGTGATTCCTTAATACATTAAAAATTGAAGTAAATTTTACAAATATGCTTCAGTTTAAACAAAGATATGTGAAATTGTTTTGATTTTGATTAATTTATGAAGGTCTTTATGGTGAATATAAAAAAAAATTTCTGGAAATTATTAATGTTTTTTAAAAAAATATATTTTTTTATTTTAGGAGGTTACGTTTTTGAATATATGCATAACTTTTAATTCTCAACAAGTTTTTTTCATAACATTTTGCTGAATTTTCTGAAATACGGGTTTGTTCGGGTTTGTTCTGGTTTATTCTTGTACAAGTATTATATTTTTTGACCTACCCTGTACGCCGTTTAACTTGCAACCATTTCAAGTGCACCCAATATGATTATCGAACATGCGCCAACTTTTATCAAGACTAAAATTTTCTGAGAAATCGGTAATAAAAAAAATGCCGATATGTTGCACACTTAAACAACCACACTGTATCTATAGGTACCATACTAGGTATACATGACAAACTGTCACGAAGAAAATTTAATAGTGTAGGAAATGTTTAATGTGTTCCCTATATTGTCGAAATCAGAGCTCTAATAATAATATATGAACATTTCGCATAAAATTCTGTAAGTTTTATAAGTATGTTCTCGAGTTTCGGGGGGGGGGGGGTGCCCCCCCCCTAGCTACGTGCCTGGGTAGGAAGTTCAAACTTCGCTTCTTCGATGCTTAAATATAATTTCACGTGAAATATGTCGGTTAAGACCTTTTGCTTTCAACCACTGGACAGAACTGGGTGTCATAAAATTATTAATTATGAAAAATATTCCCAGTCTAGGATTAGATATTTTAGCCTTTAACAAGTTATTAATATAAATATGATATTTTTGTTATGTCATATGTTCTTCACTAAAACAATAATTATTATACAGTGTCACCAGTAAAGTCCGCATCATATGGGATTTTTTTTTATTAATAGCTTTATTCAAAATTTGACCTTGGCATCAAGTTCTGCTTCGATCGGGATGAAAATTAAGCAAAAAAATAGTAGTCACGTGATTTGCATTATCTGTAAAATTTTAATTTTTTCCAAAAAATTATTGAAAAGTGGGGTTATTTCTGAAAATATCAAAAAAAGCTATTAGAAAAAGGTTTTTTTAAATACAGTTTCTAGCCCACATGCAAAATTTCAGCTACATAAGATAATTTTGATTTTTTACCCATATTTTGTAAATTGCAGTACTTTTTCAAAATAAGACTCAATGCAACCAACATAAAACTTCTTAGTTTTGACAATGATTTATTTCAGATAAATTTTCTTTAACGTAGCGCCATATTAAATGTGTGTTTTTCTACAAAATTAAAATTGGGCTATTAAAATTTGGTCGCATGTGATGCAAAGTTTATTTCTTTTGGACCCTGTATAAGGTAACTTCATAAAATAAGTATTTCTGAAAACGTAGTTTGTGTCTGAAAGTACCTATATGTATAATACACGTTAACATTAAAAAACTAGTTTAATTGAAAATAGTCAATTGTTCTAATAAAAAATCATATAAAAATTAAACGCATTAAAAATTCCACCTTTTTAATTAATAAGAAACTATTCTTGGTATTTGAGTATTAAATTAAAAACAAGTCAAAAACTTAAAATTACATTTCTGTGTGCCTTCCATTACATTCAATAATTATTGTTCTTCTTGACGCTTCTTTAGTGGAGTTTCTTACACTAATGGGCCTTATTTCTATAATACAGTTTCTAATACCGTTTCCAAATGATAACTTCTTTGTTTCTAAACTATTTGTGTTAGGTAACCCCACAAAAAAAAATCTAGTATGGTTAGATCCGAAGACCTTTATTTTCCACTTAATGAACACTTTACTGATGACACTGTGTTTTTTGTCTTAATATTGAGGTGTATTACTTTCAGACACAAACTACGTTTTCAAAAATACTTATTTTATGAAGTTACCTCATAAAGGGTGAAAAACAAATAAACTTTGCATCACTTGCGACCAAATTTTAATAGCCCAATTTTGATTTTGTAGAAAAACACACATTTAATATGGCGCTACTTTAAAGAAAATGTATCTGAAATAAAGCATTGTCAAAACTAAGAAGTTTTATGTAGGTTGCGTTGAGTCTTATTTTGCAAAAGTGTAGTTTTGACAAAATATGGGTAAGAATTCAAAATTATCTTATACAGCTGAAATTTTGCATGTGGACCAGAAACTACATTTAAAAAAACTTTTTCCAATAACTTTTTTCGATATTTTCAGAAGTAACCCCACTTTTCAATTACTTTTTGGAAAAAATTAAAATTTGACAGATAATGCGAATCACGTGGCTACTATTTTTTTGCTTAATTTTCATCTCGATCGAAGCAGAACTTGATGCCAAAGTCAAATTTCGAATAAAGCTATTAATAAAAAAAAATTCCATGTGATGCGGACTTTACTGGTGACACTGGAATGTAGAATTCCTCTAAACATTTTTACTTTTTTTATCAGTTTATTAGAGGTGCTGGATCTTTTGAATTATTATAGAATTCAAAAAATAGCGCATATTATAGTTTTTTTACCTGAAAAATTATATAATTTTTCGATAAATAATATAACACAACATAATCATTGGTTTTAATAATTTATATGTTGCAATGATATGTTTATAAATGGTGAATTTTGGTTAAGAATTTTAAAAGATTATAAAGAATATATTAAATTCACCTTTATTAGGGTAATTAAAATACATTGTTTTTATCTTCGCCTCTTCACCTTCCGACATTGGGAATATTTAAAAATTTCTGATTCCGTAACGGAAGACGCATCATCAATTTTAGTTCCTACAACATACGTTTTCTTATAACTTTTTAAAATTTAACAAGTATTTCCAATTCAAATTGTTTCAAATTTTTCACTATAATGTCCCAACAATAGTACATTACGTTTCAAGTTTAGAAAAGTGGAACTTTACTGGACGAGTATGGTTAGTTTGAATCCGAGCGAAGCGAGGATTTAATTTTCATACGAGTCAAGTCAAATCACTTTTCTGACGAGGTGGGTATACTATTTTTTCGCATTTTGTAAGTAATTATTAATTATTTTGCATTTCATATTAAAATCTAAAAAGAATAGTTACTGAAGAAAATCTACAAAAACTTAGTAGTATATGACTTCTCGATAACAGCAATATAAACAAGATGTTTTTTGTGTTTGACGACTATTGACAGCATCCAAATAAAATCATATTTGAAGAGTGAATTTTACAAGAATTATTGGAAATGGCTAATGAAAACAACTTGGAAGATATCCTGAATGCGGCCGCGAAGCTTCTTCAAGTTTGCTTCCAGTAAAATCCAAGGAAAGATACGAGAAAGCATATAATATAAAAAATTGTGTTTTGAATGACATTGACGTTTTATGCAGTAATGGTTGCTATTCTGTAAAGTGACCCATTACTGTACGATTTTGAGGTCATTAATCTAGTGCATTACTGTATAAAATGCGAAAAACAATAATTATAGTCTAAAAAAAGTGACTTTACCTAATGTTTTTACTATAAAGCCCGACAGGCTCCTCTACATAGAAGTGAGTAATATTAAACCACTTAATAACCTAGTGTGGGAATCAAACCACGGTAATAAACTGATAAAAAAAACACCAGTCATTAAGAGCATTGGGCTTCATAGACAAGGCGAACTAGTCGTCTTCGTGGTAGTAAAGAGGTATTTTTTTACCTGTATTTAACCTTTGTGGGCCTATATTTGGCTCTGAAATATAGAAAAAAACAATAATTTTAAGAAAAAATTAAAATAATATTTGTTGTTTTAATTTTTATCAAAGCGCAGGAGGCAGGAGTTTCCTTAAATCAGAACATGTCTTGTCAGACGCTTTTGATATTTAAAATGCAGGGGGATAGCTTTTTAAAAAATCACTATTTCATTGATCTGAGGTGAAAAATTAGGTGCGCGTAAAAAATGTACCTATAAATTTCAATTTTACCTTGAAAACTAACCTCGCCCCGAAACAAAGGCATTTAATTAAAAGAAATAAGGTTAATTAAAATTAAAAATACAAAAAATTTAAAATATAGCCAATATTTTGGGCTTGAATGAATAAGTTAGCTCATTTGTGTGCTTGGTTTTTGTAATAAATTTGTTTTTGTTGTAGTGTTACAAGTAATTTAAAAAAATTATTCTAAGATGATAATAATACACCATGTTAAAAAAAATATGACGTCAGTAAAATATTTTTCCTATAGGTCATGATTTCCAAAAGAAGATTGGCTATAAAGAAATTATTTCAGTCATTACTATAACCTATTTTATAATTCCTTCTGGGCTTTAAGTACAAAACGTAAAAGTAATATGGAGTATACATCACCTCAGAAAATGTTCACATTGTAACCTGACCATGAAAATATATTAAAAAAAAATCGAAGTACCTTATTCTTCATTTATGAGCTCAAAAGATTTTTGTGCTTTAAGGCCCAAATTAAGGTGAAAAATGACCTGCATTGGCGTTTATTACTGACTTTCATTAGACTTAACTATTAAGTCAAATTACAATCTACTATTTTGGCATCTTATATTTTCTTCCAACTTTGAAGACGTAATAATAAGTTCGAATCACTTTCTTTTGACCAAATAGTTAGTTTCTTTGGCTGTTTCGTCCAAAAAGCCGATTTGGAAATGTCTATTTTTTACTTAAATAGGTCATTTTCTTGAAATGAAAGGTCGCTAAGGCTTTAAATAAATGTTTGTTGTGGTGTCCCACATAATGTTTCTCAATATTTTCCATTTTAAACTTGACTAAAATCCATCTACCAATAGATCTGTCTGTATCTGCCAAATTATTTGGAGAGGCTACTAAGAAAACATTAAGAAAAATATAAAAGTAACACACCGGTGAAATATTTTTGGCTTTAATTAAATAAGTATAATTTTAAACAAAGTGAATTTTTTTTTTGATAAATCCCTAAGAGCAACATTTAATGTCAATAATATACTATGTATATTTATATAGACAAACTTTATTAAAAATAGCAATTCATTGACTTTTGCAACTATTATTTTATAACTAGTAATTGTGTGTAAAAATGCCAAGATAACAACACATACATTTTTAGTACGACTTAGCTATAGGCATATTAAGGAGAACCCTTCGTTATCGTAGATGAGCATTATTAATTACGCCATCTAGAGGCCACCTGATATACTCGATTTCACTTGCCCACTTTTTTCGAAAGTTGATTTCCGAAGTTAAACAGAAGTCCTCGATTATTTGCCACCCGGTACAAAGGCGACGTAGGTATGGTTGCTGACCTAGTTTCCTTCCGGGATTCATTTCATATAATAAATATACATACAGGGTTTTTCCGCTATTATCTGATTAGTTAATTAATTATTAGGCTGTGACTGTAAGAAATTTTGTTTTGTCATTTATGCCATAGTCAAAGGTTTCTGGTCAGTCAATTGCAGTAACGATTTCTTAATAAGTGCACATGCACCGTTGAATTTGAATGTCTCTTCTAACCTCCAACCGATAAATCCTCTGGATATTTCAAGCAGTTAAAATATAATTAACAGAAATTTATTACCCCCGATCCGGTCTTTATCTCGAAAATGGAAAAGGCCTAAAACCCATTGAAGCGTGTAACTGCTTTCAGTCAGTGACATTTTAAGATTGAAAATTAGAAACTAAGATGAATATGCAATATCATTTTTTACTTTGATGTACGTAGTACCGGGTGGTCAAATAAGCGAGGACGTCGGCTTTATCTCGGAAACCATTAATCGTACAACTTTCGGAAAGATTTTTTTATGAATAAAGTGGTCAAGGGAAATTGCTGGAAATTACTTTTAAGTTCCTCATTTCGCCGCAAGGGGGCACAATTAAAAATTGTTTTTTTAAATTCTAAATTTCTCCGAAAACTCCCATATTAAGGTATAACTCTGATTACATCATTGGAAAGCTTAGACAATTCTGCATCATTTTGGTTTAAGGCTCATTGGCGTACCGACCTTGATAAGAGTGGGAGAAGCTATTGAAACTGTAAACATTAAAATCGCTGTAACTTCTAAACGACTTATCCGATTTTACTAAATTTAAGCTTGTTTGGACGGGGAAAATAAGTTTCTTTAATTTGCCGTATCCAACAGTACACGATAGTGTTTAATAATTTCAATGATTGATGATTGATGATTTCGATTTTATCCCGAAAATTCAAATCATACGGTATAACTATGACATCATAATCGAAAAGTAGATGAAATTTGCAAGAAAAGATTTGAAGACTGCAGTTCGATATCTGTGTTCTTTTCAGAGTTATTGCCAAAAAAACAATTTTTAATACAAATTGCGCCCTCTAGGAATTTTATTAGAAACTATCGTGTACCATTAGATACGACAATTGAAGGTACTTCGAAACAAGCTTAAATTTAGTAAAATCGAATAAGTCTTTTAGAAGTTACAGCGATTTTAATATTTACACTTTCAATAGCTTCTTCCACTCTTATCAAGTGAAAGTTTAAACATTAAAATCTCTGTAACTTCTAAACGACTTAACCGATTTTACTAAATTTAAGCTTGTTTGGAAGAAAAAGGTCAATTTTCGCATCCAACGGTACAAGATAGTTTCTAATAAAATTACTAGAGGGCGCAATTTGTATTAAAAATTATTGTTTTGGCAATAACTCTGAAACGAAAAAAGATATCGAACTGCGGTCTTCACATCTTTTCTTGCAAATTTCATCTACTTTTCGATTATGATGTCATAGTTATACCGCATGGTTTGAATTTTCGGGATAACATTGAAAAAACTGTTATTATTACAAATTGCGCCCTCTAGCAACTTTATTAAACACTATCGTGTACTGTTGGATACGGGAATTGAAGATACTTATTTTCCCCTTCCAAACAAGCTTAAATTTAGTAAAATCGGATTAGTCGTTTAGAAGTTACAGCGATTTTAATGTTTACACTTTCAATAGCTTCTCCCACTCTTATTAAGGTCGGTACGCCAATGAGCCTTAAACCAAAATGATGCAGAATTGTCTAAGGTTTCTAATGATGTAATCAGAGTTATACCTTAATATGGAAATTTTCGGAGAAATTTAGAATTTAAAAAAACAATTTTTAATTGTGCCCCCTTGCGGCGAAATGAGGAACTTAAAAGTAATTTCCAGCAATTTCTCTTGACCACTTCACTAATAAAAAAATCTTTCCGAAAGTTGTATGATTAATGGTTTCCGAGATAAAGCCGACGTCCAAGCTTATTTGACCACCGGTACATACGACGTAGTGTTGTGCAGCATTTTTATAATTAAAATAATAAATTATATAAAGTTCCTATAATCTTTAAGTACCTATTTTGAGCCTTGACATTTGCAAAATAACAATTCTTACATTGCGAGGCTACATATTCTTTATGATTTGAAAACTGTACATTTTTCTAATTCTGGTTTTTCTTCTTTTTTGCTTAAAAGTTAAACTTTCGCATTTTTTTATTGAAGAATAGAAAATAACAAGATTCATCCAAGTTGTACGATATTAAGGCTGTATGCTGTATTGTGATTAAAGAAGAAGTGATACTTCGAAATTGTCGTAAACAATGGAAATTTTAATTTGCTTTTACTTGTATCCCATCAGAGTACTCTAAATAGGAAACGGGAACATTATTACTGTTACCAACTATTAGGAGAATAATAAATTTTATTGTTTCACTCTTCTCAGTATGGCTTTACAATCGATACTGGGACCCGTCCTAATTGGACGGTTGTGAGTAACATAGTCGAGGGCCTGGAGTCTGAAGAGCTTACGTCAATAACTTTGTGCGATCTTACAAAAGCTATCGACTGTATCTGCCGCCAACTCCTTTTGAAAAAACTATGCCACTATATAGCACAAGAAGTGTTCCCCTAAATCCTATTGAGTCTTATTTGTCTGGTAGTCGGCAGTTTGGGAGATTAAAGGTGTCAAATCTAATATAGGATATGCCAAATATGGAGTGCCAGATGGATCAGTCCTTGGACCACTTATATTTATAATTTATTTAATTGATTTGTGTAATTACATTCAACGGCAATTTGACCATATTTGCAGACGACACTACTTTTATTATTTCTGCCTCTGATCTGTAGAATTTGATTGCGGCGCCACAACTGTTGCTGAAAATCTCCTGCAACTTAATAAAAGTAAGACCCAAGATCTTGTTGTCTCAAGTAATCTAATATTAAATAAAAACAATAAATGTAAATTACTTTTTAGGAGATGAGAAGAATTTAATTATTTTATGATTGACATTAATAATACTGTCAGTAATACTGATCGTGTAGAGATAAGAGAAAGATCTTTCCAAAGACGTTTTGGCTTTAGAAATTACATTAATGTCTTCTTCGTATGCCTATTCGAGCCGGATGCTGGCGACCATCTGAACAATCATAAATTTATAAAATATAAATAAATCATTAATGCCTAAGCGCATCTATATTGTATAATTCCTGTAAATAATAGCCTGTGCTTACCTAATTTTTTTAAATGGCAACTTTGAAATGGCCGACGGGGTTAAGTAGCTCAAGCATAAAGGGATTGCAGCATATTAATCCTTTTTCGGAGGGTGGCTTAATTAGAAAGGGTGGATTGATCAGATACAGTGCATAAATTAATATTAAATCCCCTAGTTAGTCTTGTCTTGAGTAATAATAACTAATACTAGAAGTGTTTAATAGTAGTCCCAATTTTTGATGTTGAAAAAATTATTGTTAATAAAAATGTATTTTATTGGTAAAAAATTCAATGGACAGGAAGCATGGTATTTGATACACATTTTTAATATCTATTCTTCATTTTCAAATCTATCTAAAATTATTGAAGCTATTCATTTAACCTTCTAAATCATGTGCCAGCAGTGATTTCCTTTAAATTTATAATTATCTTTCTATTTTCACTTACTTCACGAACTTATTTTTGTTAGGGCATCGTAACTTTAAAGTTTTATTAATAAGAAGGTTATTGTGAATAAAACCGAGCAAGAAATGCTATAGTTTATTATATGTGTTATATAAGGAAGCAGAAATGTAATGTAATGTTAAAATATTTCTTCTGTCCGGGACTGTAGCAGTAGTTTTTATTGTTGAGATAACTTTTAAAACATCCATTTCAGAAACAGGAGAGAAATTAAGATTATTGCTATTTTGTTTATTAGTATCTTATTTATCTTAGTACTTATTTCAGGGAGTTTCCAGCAGAAGATTATAATAATTATATGTACCGGGTGAGTCAACGATTGAGCGGAGTAATTTTATGCCTTGAAGATTTGTCCATAATAAGCTTTTGTATTAAGGATTAAAGTCTGGCACATTTTAAAAATATTTTGAATTATACAGGGTGCGCCCAAAAAGTAGGATGTCATAAAGTTACATTTTTTGTTAAATGGGACACCCTATATTTGAATACATTTATTAATTCCACGTGTTATTTCATATATTTTTATTAATGGTTTAATATACGAAAAGGTTCTAGTTTTTAAGATAATTCGACTTATAATGAAAATTTTACACTTGCAAGCATCTCGTTGTTGTGAAAATGCTACTTTAATTTGACTTTAAGCGAAATTTTTATACTTATTAAATAAAGTCAAAAATACATAATGATTCACTATGAAATTTTGACATCTCATTTACAGGGTGTTTACTTTCTAGGACCAAAGTCTAAGCAAAAACTTCTAATTGAAAAATATCGCTTTTATTAAATTAAACACCCTATATATTTTTCTGTCATCTTATAGCTCATCATAAACTCTTCAACTTTTGCACAGAACGTCCTTTCCCTATCTCTAATAGTTTTTAAAATATTTTAATATTTCGAGATTTAAAATCCTCGTTATAACATCTTTTGTCAATGGATAACAAATGAAAATATAAAAATTTTGTTATAACTGTCCCTTTCCGAAATCAGTTTCTTCTTAATAAATGTTCGGATAAATATCCTTCTAATATCCGGGGATTAACAAGTGTATTGAACAAGAAGATCGTTAGGTAAATATCAACCGTGATAACATTATCTAAAAGCTTTCTTTCTCTGGTCTGATCTGCGAGGTCAAAATCGAACTCACTTAATAGATAATTTTAAATTGGGTTTCATTTTCTGGGATCTGTGAAAACAGCTCGACAAAGGCTTAGATAAATATCTGAATTGCGCTCTCATCCAACAGCTAAAAAGCTGTTTTAACTGACGAAAATAAAGAACAACGGCTCCGTTTTGCGTTACAGTATTACCTCGAATCGCTAATTTTTTGGGAGAAAGTAATATTTTCGGACGAGAAAGTGTTTCTCGCTATAACGGAAGACTCAGAGTATATAGACCTTTAAGAACTCGATTCGAAGAACAGTATAGAATAGTCTAATGCTGGACGCGTCCTCAGAGAGTTAGTGGGTGTTACTTTATATAAGGACGATTTAATACAGAATTACCTTCTGTAATAGAACGATTTCCGGAAAGAAATTTTATTTATCAGCAAGATAACTATCATATTCACACAGCCCGACAAGCAAGAGAATGGATGGAAAAGAAACAAATTATCATTTTAGCATGGCCCGCATGTAGTTCAGATTTAAATCTAATGGAAAATGTTTGGGGTATTTTAGTCAAAAAATTAATGGTGAGAATAATTTTAGGCCACAAAATTTGGACGAATTAAAAAATGAAGTTGCAGAAGCGTGGAATGAGTTAAATTTGGACTTTGCAAGCGCTTTGGTAACTTTAATGCCTAGAAGGATAAACTCTGTCTGGGACAAAGAAAGAGGGGGCCGCGCTAAAATATTAAAATTCGATTAATATGATGTATTGCAAATAGGTATTGATAGATTTGATTTTGTTATAGTTTTATAGTTTGTTCTTTTGTCGAAAACACAAAAAAAGTTATGCTATATCTCGTTAATTTCTAATGATTAAAGATAAATTGAGGTAAAAAAGCAATTTATGCCAAAAATTAGAAGAAAATAAAAATATGACAGATTTCCTGCCCAAGATTTATTGGTTGTAACTGTAACCTACATAGTACATCCCTAGACATAAAAACGTAAAATAGACATAATGTTCATCCTTTGGATGAGGTATGCTATCTATGTAACCCGAATCGCGAACAACAGATCAGTAAAACTGATTTTTTAATTCCCATCATTGCCTCATTTAATTTGTCATATTCGTGATTACGTTTGCCAATCTTCATCAATCCCTTTTGAGTATAATGATGTATCTGTTGTAATGCATCAATCATCATGTCGTTGTATTTTGGGTTGAATAACACCAATATAGCAAGCTTCATAAGAAGCTTTGGCTAACTGGGCCTGGATGCACAGGAGAGATTTTAATAACAACACATAACATAACATAAAGTGTAATAGATGGTTTAGCTGAGCACGTACCCCAGTGTCCCCACTCCCTCGCCCCATTACTGGTATATCATTGTAATTTTGGTCAAAATAGGGTGCTTATTTTTTTAACCATTCTTAACTTATTTACCTGTATCCAAAAGTATCTTAAAAGCCTGTGGGTAACCAAGAATAACACCATACATTTTCTTTGTTGGATGTTGTCTGCTCTTGGCATTCACCGCGTGCCTTATGATTTTTAAATAAACATAACAGGCCTACAGTGAACACTAGGAGATTGACAAAGCTGCAAGTCGTTTGTTGAAGGAATTTGCTTGTTGTGGTGCAGGCGGGTCGTCGTTCGATTAGTTGTCCAGGCACAATCCCAAGATTAAGATTAAGTAAATTAAGGGCTTCTTTTTCGCTGAAGACCCTGTTTACTGCTGGATACATTATCGCCGTAATTGATCTTGATTTTGCACTAAAGAATAAAAAAATTACTAATAAAAATAAATACTTAAATAGTTATTAAAATCTAACAGCAAATAATGTAAGATATTGGGAGAAAGATGACTGTTTCGGTGGCGAATCTAGGATTAATTCAAATGAGGGAAAGGGGCGACATCAAGACCGTAGCCAGCCATAAATTTCGAGGGGTTCATATTGCATTCATTTTTGATACGTATCCAATGCATAGACATATACCGTGCGAGCAAAAATTATTTGCATTAAAGAGGGCCTTGCATCTAAGGACGTAATGCTTAGCCGTTTTACTTAATACCTGTTGGGTGTCAGTAACTATCTGAATTAACATACAATCAGTTATTCCGTCATCTTTGACAGTCGTTACAAGTAATTTGATTCATCGCTAACTTTTCCAATTTCTTGAACAATTCACACGATGGGCTTTACGGAACAGCACAAAACATTTATGGTTGAAGCGTATTTTCGAAACTAAGTTAAGTAAAATGGTCAGTGGCAATACAATCCGGGTTTGTGCATGAACGATTTTCACGAACATTTTCCTAACGTTGCTTTTATTGCTGGGGATTTTTATCATTGCCTGAAAAGAACCGTGGCTGTGTTTAGGGAAACAGATTCTATACAACACAAAAAAGGAGCAGGAAGACCATCTGTAAGAACAGAAGAACTTGTTGCAAACGTTCGTGAAATAATGCAAAACTTGTGAATTTATGTTTGGAGCATGGCGGTGGCCAATTTCAGCAATTTATATAATAATTTTTTTCTAATTTGGTATCGTAACAAGTCCAAGCTATTTCGATACGCGTTTTTTCTTTATTTGATGTTGGTAACATTTAAATGTTTTATTTCATTGACTTGCGCGGCCTTTGTGATTTACGAGAAAACCCATTATTCGCAGAGGAAAAATAGCTTGATAAACTACTTTTTTATTCTGTGTGGATAACAGTCATGTATGTTCGTTGCATAAATCTATAAATCAATCTTTTGTAGATGCTTCAAGCTATCATTTTCTGCCAAATCCTATCCAAAATTCAATCTACTAACCTTCCAATGTCGATTTTAACTTCAACTTTATTTGAATTTTTCATCTTCTCTATTCTAAATTGCAATGCCGTGACGTAAAATCCCGTCTTTTGAAATTCGAAAAAAGTAGCAAAATTGCCCGAGTTTCCGAACGCTCTGTATATGTACTGAATGTACAAGGATTACACAACGTATTCCGTCCAATTTCAAATCTCATATCGCTAAAATAACTTTAGAATCTCGTGGTGAAAATGGGTCCATAAATCAAAAATGACAGTTCGCAAAATAATTTTTGTTGTCCAGAGGCTACTATGATAAAAAAATAGTATTACCAACATAAAAATTTACAAAATTTGAAGGATTTATTTTCTTTTTAAATATGTGTTTTTTATTGAAAAAACTACAAATTAGAAAAAATAGTATAACGTACGTGTTATATAAAGCAGTTTTAAGCACTTTTCCCCTTATAAAACTCGCCGCAAGCGGCTCGTTTTTTAACATGAACGCGTTCTATAAAATGATGCTTTATAAAACGTGTACGTTAATATACTATTCCTTTTCTTCCTGTATATTCTTACTTTGTTAATTTTGTAAACAACAAAAATAAATTTGTATTTGTCCACTTATTTTATTACTCATTAGTTTGGCATATCATGTCATAATATGAATTTGACAACATTTTAACCTAGATTTGGTTAGATATATCATCCTCATATCATTGTACTCTAAACCAAGCCACACGTATTTTAATCCAAGCCCTCTTTGATGCAAATAATTTTTGCTCGCACGGTACCTTTAGATTCGTACAGTTTATCTAATGCGCAGCACAAAGTTAAGTTTTATGGGTCGCACGGCTCGCCGGTCAGATCCCCTGACGCCTAACAGGGATGGTTATGCACACAACCCTCTTGTTATTAGGTTTTCCTCCTTTATCGACATTATATAAATACACTTCAGAACCGGCTCGGCGCCCTTATTGTTGCTACCTTTTCTCTGTGGATTTCTTTTATTGTTTGCCTTTAGGTACTTCTTTTAAACAGCATAGCTAAGTAAAAATCTTTGCTTAGCTAAATTGTTAAAGGAACGCTTCGCGAATAAATCGTATAATCGTATGAAAAATATAGAACCGCGGGCGGTTATTGTGAATGGTCAATATTTCGGATTTCCAGTTCTTGTGTAGTTCAGTAAATTGTGTTCGTGCTATAAACTGGTACCGAAAATTTTTCAAATTTTTAATCAACAAATTGTGCTTGAAAATGTCGTCTTAAACGTACCCAAGTTTTTGGCAAATTGTTAACTGTAACCAACTAATATTTTACTTGAGGTTAGGTACGCAATAACATCGAATATTGCTGTTTGGTTTGTTTTTTATTTTCTATTCGATAAGGTAAGTTTAATTGACTTCTTCCTTTGTTTTTCGAACTAAAAACACGACGGCAAATCAATTTTAAACAAATTTTAGAAACAAACGACAAAAAACGATTTTCTAACCTTAAAATCTAATAGGTTGGCAACCACTAAAAGCACCAGAAGTCACTACCATTTTCCCCAACTTGGACAAAAAATTAGAACACGCTCCAGTTTCATGACAATAAATTGTGGCAAGAATTTGGGGGCCAATTTTAGCTGTTTAGAAGTGAAAAGATTACTGTCAATTTTTACAATTTCTTGAGCAGGAACTTAAATTTTAAATGTGAAGAAGTAGTCCATGCTTAAAGTGGAGTTAACGTATGGGAAAGAAAGAAAAAACTAACTTCTTCCTCCACAAAATTTAACAGAATAAAAAATTATTCAAGGGTCTCTACATGTTTCGAACGTTTCGTTTATCATCAGGAGACAGAAAAATTTTATTTTATGCTGATGGTGTTAGCAAAAGAGAAAATTAGAACCTTAATGGAGCTTTTATGAACTTAAAAAATTGAAGTGTAGAAGAAAAGAAACTGATATGAAGAAAAGTGATAATGTTAAACCATACTTAGTATGTGAAAAAGATTAGACCTCCATTAATAACGTTACGCAAATATATACTATAATCAGAACTATAGTTCTCAAAAATTTAAATAGCTTCTAGTAATATATTGTTCTTGTCGTTTAGCATTGCATATGATTATCTATGATGCAACATGGTTTAGTGAGATGGGAAAATTCGTCCATAGATTATAAAGTCCAATAGTAATGATACGTTGTGCGAAATAAGAGTTCTTCTATTGCTTTTTCTGACATGCAAAGTTAAAAAAGAAACTAACTACAAAGTAAAAATAAATTAATTGAAACAGGAATTGGTACGATCAATAAAATTCCAATTCATACAGGACAGCTAGAGGACACCGAACAACGATGTGACCTGCGCAACAAATAGGTTAACACTAATAATAGGGCGCGGTGATTGCTACGAACCCCTTCCAACGTCTTGTGGATTATAGGTTCTAACGGATACAATTCGTTTTTGCCTTAGCTTTCTTAATTGTAGAGAAAGCATTTCACTGCGAACAAAATGCGTCGCATTGAGAAGATACAATTTATTTCTTAACAAAATTGCTGTTCCAAAAGTAGTTTATTATTCAACAAGATTGTGCTGCTAATGGAATGATTATTACCAATAAAAACACTATTCTAGCAAATCCACAATTGATATAAAACTAAAGAGAGTTTGATACACTAGCAATTTATTTAATATGGGTTAATAAAAAATAAGCTATCAATACAAACTATGTCTTAGCAAACCTGTTGTAATAGATCGTTTTCCTCAGTGTAGAAAAAGTTTGCATCAATAGGGGACTAAAATGTATTATAACTAATTATCTCAAAACATCTAGTGAAAAAAATAATGATTGTCAATTTTAAATTACAGTTTACCTACTTACTTTTATCTAATATGTTTTAAGAAAATGCAAGCACCCACGGGGCTTCAGTGACTTAATCTTTTAAGTGGCGTCACCCTCGAATTGCATCGACGGAAAGAAACTCCACTCACGAAATTAAATTGATCATTTTTTGCATAGAATATTTTACTTTTCAGTAAACTAATGGCTTACGTAAATATCGTTGTAACGAACTATATACGGTGTATACAGTGGCCAGTTTCTATTAAAATAGTACCTACCAACTTCATGGAGAAATCAGCATAGAACCTAATAGTGAATTTGGACAGTGAAAAAAAACGTCTACGAGCGTGCGATAAGTTATACTTTGCCATCCGTCACGGATCTACAACAAATTATTAATTCTTCTTTTTTCATGAATATAATAATGAAAAATCATTCAATCTTCAATTATTATTACTATGTAAATTGTTGTGGTAGTTCTTTCAAGTTTCATTAAAGATTCATCAAAAACTAATTGTTGGTTTTATAGTGTCTGTCGAACTAGCAGAGAATACTGTGGCTAGACCACTGGGATCAGTCAAAGAGGAGATAGATCGAATAGCTAAACAACTTGCGCAAAGCACATGGACAGTGTTGACAACCTGTAGCATCTCCAGGCAATGGTGGCCCCTACTTGACGGCAGGAAAACCGCAGCGCTATATTACAGCACAGTCGAACATCACTGTCGTAGTCACCGGACATTGCCTGTTCGGTAGACACGTTGAACTTATTCAAATACTAACTAATGACTTCTGTAGAAGTTGCAGAGATGAAGAAGAGGAGGAAAGTATTCAGCATTCCTTGTGTGACTGCCCCGGCCTTGCGAATAGGTTCAATGCCTTGGGCGAACCACTTTTTAATGATCTGGAGGAAGTGAGCAGCCTGCCACTGGGTCGACTAACTAAGTTCATTAACAGCAGTGGCTGGTTTAAATGAGCTGTCAAGATTCTTCTACGATCTCGTTAACCATCAGGAAGCTGATGGATGCGGATAGGTTCCCGGAACATGTGTGGTACCAGAACAGTCCTTATAGGACTACGTGTGAATATTTCGACAATGCCAGAGGTCTGCCACTCTAAGCTAACCTAACCTAAAGAATAGTTCTTTTAAACAGTTCGTTTGCGAACTATCCATCACTAGTTTGGTTATATTTTGAATTTTCGTGATTGGTAAGTTAAACAAGTGAATTTACTTTTCAGTTTCACTCTAAATGTATTATGTTGCAGAATGTGGTTGGTATTATATAGGTAGAGCCAAATTGAAATAACAAATAATATTGACAGTTGACAATTTGAAAAAAGTTGCAAACCGGTTAATTATCAGACATGCTTTCATACTATACGGCAAATCTAAATGTATTTAGTACCTACTCTTTCTGAATCGGTTTAGAATCATTACTGCAATCGGCAATCTTATAAGTTACACTCTACAATAACCAAGCTGGTTTTATTTATTATCAATATACCCAACCCAAAAATCCACCTATTAACGCAGTTGCGTGCATTGGCATAACAAATAGGGTATACAATTGGTAGTAATATATCCACTCTCCAGCACTACTTACATTTAACACTGATTGGTTATTAAAATAGTTTTAATTTTTTCTGTGAGTTTTTGTAGAAAAAAACACGTTCCAATTATTCATAAAACACCCTATAAAAACGAATACCAGATGACTAGCCGTGTAGCCGAAGCCGCCGACAATAGCGAGCAGCGAAGCCGCCTAAAACTAACTGCGAAATACCACCCGCCTATTGCTGTATCGCTCTATCTCTTTTCAACACACGGCTGCCAACACATTGATGCCTTCAGTTTCGTACGCTTATTATCAATATAGTGCTGCCTTCGCATCTCAATATAAATAGTCTTCATATTATTGTAATGGGCCACTTTGAGATGCGCTCATGGGGAATATCAAGTAGAGTGCTTAAAAGCAAGACTGCACTGTAAACAATTGTAGATAAAAAAGATTTGACAAATAGAAGTACTTAGTTGTAATTTAATAGCATAATTTTCCCTAATTTACAAATATTGCTAGGGTTAGTAGTATAGGACTAGGAGGAGGGTACCATGGTTTGCACGTCACTTTATTAACGCCAGTTCAACATAGTTACGCTCTAACTTTTACGGTTTTCCATATCACAATATTGGGACGTCTATAACAGACAGCCTGTATGTATAAGGATCATATAAGCGAAACCCCACGCAAACCTAACATTATATTTATTTCTTTTGTCCTTGATACTACTTTCTTGATAAAAAAAAAATCTGGAAAATTAGGAGCTCCAGGTAAAAGAAAGTTTAAGTAAAAAATACCAAAAACAAATACCTGTATGTATATTTTAATCTCGTTAGTCTTTCTAGGGGTAAAAATAAACTGCAACAACTGTCGTCTCACGAGGATTGCCTGTGACGAGACCTTCGTGACTAATCGTAATAATTTCCTGGTAAACATTCTGACCCATGGGCAAACAAACCGTAAGTATTTTTTTATGAATGTACAAATAAAATTATATTCAGTTTTTAAACAGCTTCTTTTTAAATTTACTATAGCGCATCGTAATTAAATTTACTAATAACTTTAAAATGATAAAAGGTCGCTTTATATTTAAGATCTGGTACCTTTCTGCCTAGATTTAAAAAAATAATATAGGTAGGTAGCTATATAATAATAATCGACAGTTTGTGTAAACACAATGAGCCTAATGACTAAAAATTAAGCAATTACTTTTTAGTAAAAGCAATTGTTTGACTAGCAAATGCTATAAGTAAAAGCAATTGCTTGATCTGGATATGAATAAAATTTTGAAGCGATTGCAGTTTTTCTTACACCTCTGTAGCAAATGCTTATTCAACACAAGTTCTGACATGGCTTATCGACTAGTTCAGATAGATATTTCATGTTCAGTTTGGTGCCTAATTTGCAAAAGAGTTTACGTAAATACAACACTGTTGGTCTATTTATTTAGTACAATAGTAATGTGTTACGTTTTTGTGGAAAATAGAAAACTTATATTTGTGATATGGCAGATTTCAGTGAAAATGAGGAAAGTGATAGTAGTGATAAAGAAATTAAAGACAAGCAACTGATATTCGTTCACAAATTGAAGGAACATAAATACATCTCTCTGACCACAACCGTTTAGCTTCCGCAACAGCTACAGCACTTGTAGGATATTTAATAAAAATATTGGCCTTCTCCAAAACTGCATCCATTACAGACGTGTATGTCTTACAGACAGTAGTTTGGTGGACACCGAGTTCTTCACCTACAAAATTTTGAAAGCCCGGATCCGACAATCCGCAGAAAGACTTTCATCTTATTTAAAGGCGACAGTGCACCCACTCGTCTTTCATCAGTATTAGTCAAAAAATAATTTGCTAATAACCACTCAACATTTTCGAGATCTACATTTTCGCAGTCAAATCGATACAATATTCTGAAATCATCATATCTGCAATTTTTACGTACACTGTAGATTTTTCTTTCGTTCATATATTCAGCCATAATTGAAGAAACAAATTATGAGCAACGCACGTGTATGCCGCGGAGAACTAAAGTTGACTGCTACCAAGCAAATAATGCAGGGTCGACCTACCTTAAAAAGTTGAAAGCAATTGCTAGACTAGAAAAAGCAATTCCTTAATTTATTCATCACATTTTAAGCAAACGATAGCAATCGCTTCTATTTTTTAAGAAAAAGCATTGACTAGAAGCAATTTCTGCAGTTTTAAGCAATGGCTGGACGCAAAAGCAATTACTTTAGTTTTTATTCATTGGCTTTCAAGAAATCACTTCGATGTTATAAGAAAAAGCAATTGCTTTATTTTTATTCATTAGGCTCATTGTCATCATGTAATTTTTACTTAGGAGTAGTTAAACACTTACCGTTTTAAACAAAACCCATCTTTTGTTTTATTACCTAAACTGCATAACTTGCATTTAAAGAATCGCTGAAAGTGGTTTCACAAGTCGGAAATAAATATGCCTTAATATCCTTTTACTTTAAAGTAGAGGCATTTAGCTTTTTCTGCGTTATTTAAAAAATATTAAGTTTCTAGACTGAGCCTTGAGCCTTCGTCAAGCTTATTTCAGACGTATAGAATTTCTGTCACTGCCATTTAGTTTTATTATCTAAAGATATATCACGTTTCGTAAACGATTGGAATAAATAAACCAAATCGTATTGATGTATAAAAGTATCTTAATAAAATGTTTATCTGCTATTTTAGCTTGCCAATACAATGGATAAATCAATATTTTTTTAAATAATGGAACAAGCCTCATCTGGAAGGTCGGCGATGTTCAATGCACAATGGCGTCAATAGATTTATCCAAAAAAGTATTACATAGAAACGGCAAGTAGTGTCAAAGTCTCAAGCCTAAAGTAGTCCAAAGACTGCGGCTTTATTGGCTGCTTGGCGACGCACAATGTTTTATACATAGTATAAGTTGCAGTGGCGTAATAGCATTAGTACACAGACTACAGGTTTAAACTAGTGCCTATACTATAAGCAACTACCTACAAAATTTGATGCGATATGTTTCCTTATCACCGTCCACAGGAGTGTGATTTTTTTTTTCGAGGGTCCGTCCCTGTGCCGCATGCGTTAGGTATCCCAGTTTCTTGCACTAATTTTTGTAGGTTAACTGGGGTGAGCCGGTATACCTTCTGGTTCTAGTCTTGGTTGCCCGAGTATTTGGTACCTTTGACGATCCAATTGCCTCGCATTGGCAGATTATGTGCTGTACGATTTCATTAATACTACCTGAACTATTGTTTTGTGAATTATTTTGTGTTTTCTATTCAAGTGACTGGTTTTACTTAGGAATTTACGGTATTATACGGAGGATGAGCCAAGACTAAGAATTTCAAGAAATGACTAAGTTTAGTTCTTTTTTAACGTAGATGTATTATCGTGGCAAAGTAACAAATAACGAAGAAGAAAAGGCGGCGCAAAACTAAAAACGTGTCTAACCAAGTATAAAAGCAGGGAATATATTATATGGTTTTATTGGAACTCTTATAAGACATCTTAGATCCTTATCCTTCTATCAAAGCAATCCAGATAGGCTACTGTTTTAATATGAAATTAATTCTATCGCCTAGAAGTTTCTTTAAAAGTGTAGCGCTAAAACGTTTACTTGAATCATTAACCTCGTTAAATATTCGAATAATCGATATTATTTAACTTATATATCGTTTGTAATTTCATTGATAAGACGATAATAAAATATATGGACGTCGTCTATTTTAATTCCTTTATAGTATCTTGTAACATTAGGATTAAGATCATCTTTAACCCATCTCTTCACTGTGTCAGGTTTGTTTGGGTTTGTTCGGGTTTGTTCGAGAGAAATTAGGAGTTAATGCTACCATAGAATGTTTTATAGCCATTATTGCTCTGAATACTCACAGTAATTATCAAGTTCTATTGGGGGTGTAATCTGGTTTTATATACTGTATTAATTCCAACTGGCAGTTGTAATGAAACTTGACATTAATCATAATAATATTTGCTTGCTACACCTTTTTTTTATAATGTCTTGTAACATTAGGCTTAAGATAATCTTTAACCTATCTCTTCCATTCACTGTGTCAAGTTTGTTTGGGTTTGTTCGAGAAAAATTAGGAGTTAATAATGCTACCATAGAATGGTTTATAGCCAGTATTGCTCTGAATACTTACAGTAATAATTATCAAGTTCTATTGGGGGTGTAATATGGTTTTATATACTTACTGTATTAATTCCAACTGGCAGTTGTAATGAAACTTGACATTAATCATATTATTTGCTTGCTACGCTTAATAAAGCATATTTACCACCAAATATTTACTACTGTGGTTCTCAAAAATTTAAATAGCTTCTAGTGTAATATTACTCTTGTCGTTTAACATTGCATATAAATATCTTTTATGTAACATGGTTTACTGAGATGGTAAAATACGTACATACGTAAATACATAGATTATAAAGTCCAATAGGTATATACTAATGATAGATTGTGCGAAATAGGAATATTCTATTGCTTTATCTGACATGAAAAGTTAAAAAAAAACTTAAATACAAAGTAAAAATAAATTAATTAAAAGAGGTAGTGGTACAATATAATTTAAATTCAGACAGGACAGCTGCCGATCGCTACGAGCCTCTACCAACGTCCTGTGGATTGTAGGTTCTAACGGATACAATTCGTTTTTAGGGACTCTGTTCTCCTTTCTTAATTATAAAGAAATCGCTTTACTGGGAACAAAATGCGTCGCATTGAGAAGATACAAATAATTATTGCTTAACAAAATTGCTGTATTAAAAGTAGTTTATTATTCAACAAGACTGTGCTGCTAATGGAACTGATTACTACCAATAAAAACATTGTTCTAGCAAATCTGGAATTGATATAATACTAAAGTGGGTTTGATACAGTAGCAATTGATTTAATATGAGTTACCTAATAAAAATTGTGTGTGCTTAAGACCACACGACAGAAGTGAAAACTTCAACAAGGTGAAATTAACAATATCAAATACACGAGTGTCTAGACAACGCACACTGACTGTTTCCACGTCGATACGTCGATACTGAATGCGACCGATGGCGGCATGCTCTTTCATATAACGTTCATTCGGGTCAGGGTCAGTTCGGATTAAATATAGCAGTTGAATTCGAGCGTAGCACACCCGAGTCTGACGCCTCACGCGTGACGGCGACGCGTGACGGCTCAGTTTAATTCACAAAAAGTGCTAAACGCGCCTAAAGAAGTTTTCACTTCAAAAATAAGCAATGAATACAAACTATGTCTTAGTAAACCTGTTGTATTAGATTGATTTTCTCAGTGTTCCAGTCTAGATAAGACAACTCTGTTTTCCTTATAATGTAAATGAATAACTGCGACTTATGATGATTGTTTGGTCGGCTTTTCATTCTACTCATCTTTACTATAACCCCATATTGTCCGGATTGTACCCATACAATATACAAAATCTCTGTCGATTAAGTTAACTTTTCCATTATATACATCATAACACTATAATAGTATTTACAATATATTCAGAAATAATATCCAATAAATTTTATATCATAATTTTTGTTATTAGGGCATAAAACTGTAATCTAATCGAAAACATGCCGTAGCAATTTAATTTAGCCGGCGTATTATCAGCTGTTCAAGCACGTGACTATAGCGTGTTGATTATGACGTCAGAGCGTCGCGGCGACAACCCCATGATGACATGGCGCGTACCGGCGTGGTCGATAGCGCCATGGTGTGTTTATGGTTTTTGCCAATTTCACTTATGTTAGTTGCTATTTATAACACGTTTGTGAGCCGATATTTTTAAGCCGATAATATACAAGTTTGTTTTATTATTAATGTGTTATGTAATATTTAAAAAATAGGATCCAATGGCGCAACCAAATTATGTGTTTGGGGGAACAAAGGAAATTAAGATCCGTTTGAAAAGACCAAACAGAGAAAAGTGGCCTATTTTTTCCTTCTAAATCTGTACTGTCTGTTAGACGCTTGTTAGTGCTTATATGGTATTTATTAGCTAAGAATGTAATGGCTGCCATTGTCATTGTCATATGGCGTTTCTAGTAACATTATATTTACACTTAACTTATACATTGGTCAGGGCCGGGCTGCACCTTTCTTAATATTATTTATAAACTTCCGCACTTAGAACCAACAATAAGATTATATAATAATATGCGAGCATACTTTGGTATAAATAATAATAGAACAATGTGTATTATTTTGTAAGGCTTCAGAGATGCTTTATATGATCGGAGAAAGTTCTGGGGGTTCAGATAAGAAAGCGCCGCAGGCAGTTTTATGACCGCTAGGGGGCGTAAGAGAACTTTCAAAATAGAAATGGCGATTTTCTCTTGATTTTTCTCAATAAAAATATGTTAGCATTGTATTCTTCATAAAATTATGCAACTTTATGTTACGAATCGTTTTTTTCTATTTTCAATAATAAAGTGGTGGGAGAAGGTCAAACCTTTTTTCTTTCACACAGTGATATCTCTGCTTTGGATAAACCGATTTTATTTAACTTGGTCTTGAAAAAAAGCCCTTCTTTTCCTCTACACGTTGATCTATTAACTATACCATATTGATTCTGATGGTGGCCACTAGATGGCGTTTTTCCGTAATTCCTCAATGAATAAGGATTTTCTCAAAAAAATCAAATGTTATGATATGACTTTTTCATCATATTTTATTTTAGGCTTATAAAGGCTATTAAATAGTGGAATAAAAAATCCAGGTCCGTATTTAAAATAAAAAAGTTGATGATGGTCGCTCGAATCCGAAATGTCGGATTAAAAAACTAACCCCATCAGCATGATAAAGTTTTTTTTTGAATAGTTACTTAACATTTTTGATAAACAATATGGATAAATACCATCGCAATATTTATTATTAAGCCATCAATGTACTATTTGCAGGTTAATTTAGTATACAGAGTGATTAAAATATTTAGATAATGTACAACCTAATTGAAAATTTATTAAACAATCATATACACATATTTACACATAACAATTTTTTTAATTACTAGTAATTAGGTACACAGTAAACACGAAAAAATATACATAGAAGATTAAATTTCAATAAGCCCCCCGTTGTTCATCATACACTTAATAATTTTTATGTTAGGTTTTTTTGAGACACCATGTACAACATTAAAAAGAAATTCTTATGCCAATCTTAATAATTTTAAAAGCAAAACTTTTTATAAAAAATAACTTTTGTCAAAAAATTGATAATAAAGAAGTTTTCATTTGGCAAGCAAATCCACGCACACGCTGTATAGCGAAAATTATTAGATATTAAATATTTTTTTTTCCTTTATTATACTTTTTAATATAAATGTAATTATATGAAAGTATAAAGTATTCTAGGGTTTTAAAGGGAAGGGGGGTGACGCAATATTTATAGATGATTATAAGAAGAAAATTACCAGGTTGTTTAGCTATATTAATATCTAATAAATATATACAAAGGGCAGAGTTTAAACTATTTTTATCCCCCGCTAGCTTCGGCCTTGAATGACACAATATCAGGTCGACAGTTGGTCAGCATAATAACAAATTTTTAAAACTATTTAAATTGAACTAGCAAAAAAAATTTTTTTTCATTAAAGTTTTCAATTTTTAAATATATTATTATGAATATATTTCTGGATATCTGGGGAAGGAAGGTCAGAATATTTGTAAGTGGATCATTGTAGTTGTATGTTATGGTTTTATAGTGTTTCTTAGGTCAATTTAATGACATAAAACAGTATGAAACTCCTAACCATAATCGTCCCAAACAAATAATTAAAATGCGTATACACACTTATAAGATAAGTTTGTTTAACATTAGCTGTTTGTACATACTACACTTTATAAACCCACTGTATATATAATAATATTATATTAAAATAATAAATATAAGGTAACTCAAAGATTCTCTACACAAAACTAAAACCAGAAAAATAAACCTGACACGGCACGACACTGCTCAGAAAATGCTTTAATTTTTTTACCAGAACTTCATTCTCGGAGTCCGAGTCGGACCATTCCCCGGCCCGTCCATAAGTTCCAAATCACGTATATTTTATCTTCGTCTCTTCCACGCCATCCGCGGTCACTGGCCTATCTCTGTCTGACAGAATCGATCGTTGAACGGGTCGGGGACCGCTTCTGCTATACCAGCTGCAAGTAGCTGTCGCTTATCACCCCTGACAATGCGCATAAATTGTGAACGGTTGCCAGTTCTACCAAATTTTCTGGTTTGTTAATATATTATGTATAAATATACGAGAAACAAGGGTTTGTTAATTAGTTGTTTTGAAACACTGAAAAAACTTTTTGTCTTGACTTCAGTTATATCGTTTCTTAAGGATTAAAGAATGTATTATTATAACAATGAATGGCTTGTTATTTTTTTCTGTCACACTCAAAACTCCTCGGTTTAAAGTATATTTGCAAACTAGCTTTCAAAGAAAGTTACTGACTAACAATTGAATATTGATATAAATTAAACATCTTTAATAAAAAAAACTTAAAGAATTGAAGAAGAAAGATCTGACAACCCTGGTTGTGAGGTCGGTCTCTTTGAGACTGTTTACCGTCGTATGGAATGATTGGAATGTCCTCAAACTGAGTTTGGATAATTTATACCAGCTAGTGTTATTTATTTTCACTAATTCTTAACTGTGTGGAGGTTTTTCTCCCTGTCTTCTGACTGCGTTGATAATAGAAATACTCTCGTGCTTTTATGTATGTATTAATATAAAATTAAATTATATTTATAGTTTCCCAATGATATCAAATTATAATGTTTTAGGGAAATCAGAATGAAAACGCTATACGGACGTTTACGGTTACTATGAGTGACGCATAATTTTTGATATTCATTCAATATCTAACGTTACCGTGTTGGTGAGCTGTGTTTATCATCAATTGCGTTTTTCGAATAATTTTTAATATTTTTCGAAACAGAAGTATTTAGTGCTATTTATTATTATATACAATGGTTCGTCAGTGCGTCGTGTGTAAGAGACTCTACTATTCTAACCTTGGATTAATATTTCGGCGGTAAGTGACGTTATTCAGGTTATGTTTTTTTAGTTTAAAAGCAATGGTGTAGATAGTTCTGTATTTTAAGTAAATATTACAATATAGATTGTTTTGATGCTAAAAAACCACATGCCAATACACTGTAAGTATAACAGCGAGTGCCATTTTTTCAAGCCATCTTCTTCTAACTTATCCGAAACTTTGGAAGTATGTCTGATTGTAAACAAATGGTTTTTGATGAATGGAATGTTTTGTTTACTTATATTACGTATCTGTGGAAAAGACCTCTGACCTGGACAATTTTGTTGTAAAAGTTCACTTTTAAAATATTTTGTAAAATTTTTGTTAGTGTCGGTACTCTAAAAAAACCTAAAAATAACTAATATGTCGCTCAAACTACCCGTAATAGTAGGTAAATTTTAATATACTACTGACAACATGTTCTATTTATAGAGGATATTTAGTACACTTCAATCGATTATATCAAACAAGGGGCTGGGTAAATTGTTACGAATCATGTACATACTATTGCAAAACATTAACCAGGCAATATGACTATAAATTTTATTTCATAAAATAAAATTTCTTTTAAATACTACTAAAAACTGGTTTTTAATACTAAATATGTTCATGTCCACATGTAGCTGTGTGTAATTGAGCTTTGCTTAAAAACTATTTTCTAAAATAAAATCCTAAAAATACGACTTCCTCGGCATCCTAAGACCTCAGTGGCCCCGTGCGGTCACTCTAGGATGAGAGTTTATGGGCTCGTAACCCACTACCGGAAAACTGGTTCGAGCCCGAATAAAAATTACCGTCCAGCGATAATGGACCCTTAAATCCGTCCTATTCGCACCCGTAATCAGGCTGAACAAAATCAGGGTTTTGATTTATATTCTTTAGTCACGCCTCTATGTGTTTCGTACTAGACATTCGGGTAGACAAGTCTGGAAAAACAAATCTCTCCCAGGCGTTTGCGTGTGTAAAAGTAAATATCTAAGCAATAGTATTTATTAAGCATTTAGCCAATACCAGACAGGTTTATGCGTAGTAGCATGGTGAGAACTTGCAACTTTATTTTTAATTTTTAACAGAGGTATTTCATAAATTCATCGCATTTTTAGTAGGTCCCCCTGGGTGGAAGTTTAAATTAGGCACCTTGCAACTTGCAACACGATAGAGATGAATATATATTGCTCTTGATGTTCGTTTCATGATAATGAACAAGATTTCCTGCATTTCTTTAGCATTCCATTGTTGATTTAACGCCATTTTTATGACCGCATTTCCTCGTTTTATTATACTTTTGTAAATTGAATATTCATTACCAATTTTAGTATTTTATTCGTTTTAATTTGTAGAGCAGTCATAGAATACAAGCCTATATCAGAGGTATGTTAAAAAAATATTTTACTTGACTTTGAGGGTTATGTTACGTTAAAATTGTGGTTGATTTACTTTTTCTATTTTTTTACAATTTATTATTTTTGTTGAAAACACTGTCCCAGATAAATCTGGTTTATACCCAGTTTTGTTGGAGGTCTATAACAGAGCAGAGATGAATGGTTTTTTGCAAATTTTAAGATTCCGTAATTTTTTGTTAGAATTTACCGTAATCTTGAATTTTGTTTTGTTTTAAATTGCCTATCTTGTGTATGTGTCGATCAATCAAATTTAGAAAAAAAATTAATGCTTTGAACTATTGAACTTTTTTTTATAATTTTATTGTAAGAACGCTGTTCCTAATATCTATTAGTCACCTCCCAGGGTAAAATAAAAAAAATATTCGATGGTTTCTGTTGACTCAAATTTTAGTTTAGTTTACTGTATGAGTTTTATTTTTGAAGAAATAGTCCATGCTTAAGGTGGAGTTGAAAGTATGAAAAGAAAAGAAAGTCTTTCTCCACAAAATTTAATAGAACAAAAATTTGTTCAGAGGTCTCTACATGTTTCGAACGCAGAAACGTACATCATCAGGTGACAGAAAAATGTATTGCTGATGGTTTTAGCAGAAGAGAAAATGATAAATGGAATAAAACCTTAATATTTGTGGGGTTACTGAGTTTTAGCTCAGATACATGTTTTCTATACATGGCAATTTTTAAATGTCTTACAGACACACTCAGTATGTTTTAAGTTCTTTTTTTTTTTTTAATTTTACGTCGGCCTATTTTCGCAACGAGGCCAATCACCGACGACAGGGAATTTGTCACACACTATCTGGTAATTTTGCCGAATCACTCTTTGTCGAGGGTAGGGTTCTTTAACGTGCCAACATCCATGACACGGGACCACAGTTTAACGTCTCTTCCGAAAGACGGTGCACCTCTTAAAACCAAATTCCAAATTTAACATCGACGTTGCCGGCCCCGAGGATCGAACCCGGGACCTTCGATCCGTGAGGCCGCTCCATTGACCACTAGACCACAACGCCGATATGTTTTAACTTATTTCTATTTCTCTTTACATTCTGTCATTTCGACACACCAATTTTTAATTCCATAAAAGCTTTTATCATTTTCTCTTCTGCTAAAATCATCAGCAATACATTTTTCTGTCTCCTGATGATGAACGTTTCTGCGTTCGAAACATGTAGAGACCTTTGAGCAAATTTTTGTTCTATTTAATTTTGTGGAGGAAGACTTTTAGTTTTTTCTTTCCTTTTCATGTATGAGTTTTGTTTAGGGCAAAATATTGACTAGTTCGACCACACTGATTTTTTTCTCTTTAACAATGCCCCCATATTAATTCAGAAATCTCCGCCATAACCTTAAAGTAAGGGGTTGCAAAAACCGAATGCTTGGGAGCTCTGGGACATTGACCTAGACAGACATTCATCTGTCAAGTTTATGCTTTTATTGCAGACATTTTCTGTATTATATTCGATTATACCTATCAGTGGCGTAGATAATTAGAAAATAATTTTTTAACAAATGTAAATTTTTAATGAAAGGTGCTTTGAATTGTGTTAATAGTCACATATTACTTCTAGTTAAAAAAATTGCTTAATTAATCTTATTAATTAAGAACCGTTATATCCTAAAAAATAATGGAACATTTATACAGTGACCGGCAAAGAGTTCGCAACATATGGGAAAAATTTTTATTAGCGGAATATTGAAAAATCTTTTTTGGGGGATTGGATGTGCATGTCCCATAACCTTAAAATCGATTTTGACATACGTCACGTGACCAATGGTATGGCGGGAAAGTTGAAAAAGCCAATATGAAATCATCATAAATCAGATAAGTTGATGAGATATCGAAAAAATTCCAAGAATAAAAAGTGTTTAGAATTACATTAGAACCTTAAATACAATGTTTGGGATATCTACTTAAAAAAACATAAAATCGAATATTTTTGTAAATATTTTTTTACCGAATTAAAAATTTCCATATTTTTCCTTTCTTAAAGCTTCATTAAAGTAAAACTGACATCTGGTGACCACAACTAGAAATATTCTTTTGTTTTTCTGACAATTTGGAGCAATAATTCAAAAAATTCGTTTACACTTGGATACCAGCTGTTGCAATAGTCTATTTCTAATAACCTTATCGATATTTTTTATATCGAAATATTCTATTATGTTAAGAATTCTTTAAATTCATTAATCCAAAGAAAATTTTATTTATAACCGTAAAAAATAATTTTGAATTTCGCAGAAATCTTTAAAAAAATCTAAAAATTAATAAAACTTTAAATTATTTTTTACGGTTATAAATAAAATTTGCTTTGGATTAATGAATTTAAGGATTTCTTAACATAATAGAATATTTTGATATAAAAAATGTCGATAAGGTTATTAGAAATAGACTATTGCAACAGCTGGTATCCAAGTGTAAACGAATTTTTTGAATTATTGCTCCAAATTGTCAGAAAAACAAAAGAATATTTCTAGTTGTGGTCACCAGATGTCAGTTTTACTTTAATGAAGCCTTAAGAAAGGAAAAATATGGAAATTTTTAATTCGGTAAAAAAATATTTACAAAAATATTCGATTTTATATTTTTTTAAGTAGATATCCCAAACATTGTATTCAAAGTTCTAATGGAATTCTAAACACTTTTTATTCTTGGAATTTTTTCGATATCTCATCAACTTATCTGATTTATGATGATTTCATATTGGTTTTTTCAACTTTCCCGCCATACCATTGGTCACGTGACGTATGTCAAAATCGATTTTAAGGTTATGGGACATGCCCATCCAATACCCAAAAAAAGATTTTTCAATATTCCGCTAATAAAATTTTTTCCCATATGTTGCGAACTCTTTGCCGGTCACTGTATAATCATATTATCATATCAAATTCAAAAGTTATCTATTACCCATTTCTAAAGCTTTGGCATTTACCTTAGAGACACTGTAAAACAAATAGGCATATTATTGCGGGGAAGCTAATTACTTAGAAGCGTAAAAACTAAAAATTTCTTTTCCCTTTTCACCTTACTAGGCGATCAGCTTTTTAGCACTCTTTCGCTATATTATGACTTTATCTTATTAAATACTTTTAGATCAGATATCGAAACTTAATAAATCCATATTATATGGATAGTGATATAACAGTAGTTAAATTAAATATTCAGCTTACCCAAAATTAGTTTAATTACACTGGCCGACAAAAAAATTTTTTTTTGTTATAACACAAAGCTAAATAGCATCTTGTGGTAGAATGGACCTATCCAAATACGAGAATGAGAAAAGAAAGTTGTAACACGTAACGTTTTCTTGTTACATTTATAGTACCACATTTAATGTTACAATATTTAATATCTATATTGAAAAAATAATTTAAGAATTTTCTAACTGTGTATATCGACTATATTTAAATTTTTACACCTACTAAACATACCTTACATCTAAGAAAAACACAATCATTACAAATGTTAACTGAGCACACTAATTAAATTTTATTTTTTTCTTTTATGATGGGTCATATCTACTCTTTTCAAAAACCAACAGTAATCACCCATCATGGCTGGATCCCATCGTCCTTGATAGCGAATTTCCATTGTCCTGATATCCTGGTGGAACCTTTCACCCTGCTCGTCACTGACAGCTCCCAAATTTTCAGGAAAAAATGACAGATGGGAATGGAGGAAGTGAATTTTTAATGACATTCGGGCACCAAGCGATTTGTAGGAATCTAAAAGTTCATCAAATAACTGTTGATAGTTTGCATCCATATTGTTGCCCAAAAATCCCCTTACTATACTAACAAATGAGTTCCATGCTCTGAGTTCCTGCCTGGTAAGCTTCTCTGTAAAGTTGACAGCGTCCAGCAATTTTCTGATTTGTGGCCCAATAAAAATGCCTTCCTTTAATTTAGCATCACTTAACTGGGGAAAGACTTGTCTTAGGTATTTGAATCCATCACCATCTTTATTCATAGCTTTCACAAAGTTTTTCATCAGCCCAAGTTTAATGTGAAGAGGAGGCAGAAGAACTTTTTTGGGGTCTACAAGAGGTGCAAACTTAACATTTTCAGATCCCGGCTGACATTCGCTTCTTTGTGGCCAATTTTTTATTACATAATGCTGATCTACTGCACGACTGTCCCACAAACATAGAAAACATCAATATTTTGTAAATCCTCCCTGAATCCTACTAAAATTCCTACAGTTCAGGTAATTTTTCTGTTATAAAATGCATCCATTTTAACCGCCCCTTAATTAAATTGACTACCTGTTAATGTAAAACGGTCTTATTATGCTATTGAAAAATGGTATGTATTGGGGCTTTCCGAATATTTTTCTATTATTAGAAGGGTATTTCCATTTTAAAAATAAAGAGCTGACCTGTGTTAGAAAAATCTTGTCGGCCAGTGTTATTAATAATATACAGTGTGTCTCCCTGTGAGTTTGTAATTTGGACTAAATACAGTAAATCCAGTACTCAGTTTTTTCTTTTGCAGAAATTCTTGGGCACGGGATTACGAATTTCAGTTTTGTACTCGTTTATGTCCAATTTTTGCAAAAAGTTAGGTAACTATGTAGTATTATTCAGAAAATTAAACTATTTTGTGGGGCATACAACACCAAGAAACAGCGTAGACTTTTTACACTATGTGCATTTTTATTCAGAGGCCTAAGACACCAAGGTAATAATATCTGTATGCCTCGGATCTTTAGTAATATCTTTAGCAACACATTTAGCGGCATAGAACACTATATAACCACTTGGTGTTATATGCCTCTAACTAGATCTATAAAATAGTAGGTGGGGATTACATATAATGTTAAACGCCAGTATGACTATCGGCATTTAGGCTGCAATAAGTTTTTATTTTGTCTATTATTACTTTTCCTTTTACCAAAATGCATACCATTTCCATTTAATATACTCATTTTTTGTAAAAATTGGATATAGTGTCGTACGCCTCCCGAGTACAGAATTATAGCTTATAATTTTTTCGAGGTATAGAACACTATGTCCATCAAAATACAAATTATGATAATTAAAATAAAAAAAAAAATTATTTACAAAGAAACACTAAATAATTAATACTTTGTGTAGTGAAAGTAAGATAATACATTCATAAATCAACAATAACCTCAAAATTATGTTAAACTTAATTGTTTTTACTAAATATCTACAAATCGAGCTGATGGCACATAGTGTCGTATGCCTCCCGAGTACAGAGCTGTAACAATTTTTTATTAACTAGTTCCAAATTTTAATTGTAGATATTCCTGGTCAAATATTGACGAGTTGAAAGCACGAATAAGACATAAGTGTAGGTTAATTTCTCCCGAAGTAATTAGAAATGTTCATAACGAGTTTTACTTGCGTTTAGGATACTGCCAAATAGTCAATGGATAACATGTTGAGCATTTATTGACGAAAAATAATTAAAAATGAATAGAAAGTTTTTTTTTATGAAAATGACATGAAATACAAATTTGAAATTGGTACTTATTTTATGTATGACTTAATAAGTACTTTAAAAATAGTTAGTAAAAGACTAGGGTTGCCATTTAAAAAGATTATCGATATCGTCATATCTCTAATTTGGACACACTGTATCAATATATTTTTTTAGAAAAAATACCACAACTTAAAATGTTAATACCGGTGTTCAAACATTTTTCCATTAAAAAAAATCTGTACTGGGTTTACGAGATTTAATCCAAGTTACAAACTCAGTTTGTATAAGTATTCAAGTCTCATTTCGATAATTTTTATAAATACCTATACCTTATAGTAATTCTTCGGACCTTAACATCATTTCTCTTTAAAAAAGTTCTTCCTCACCATTTTTTATTTTTTTTTTAATATACCCTGCAAAATAATATTATTATTCGAATATAGTGACAATGAAGAACCATCAAAATCGATCTAGCCATTCCGGAGTTATTGGTATAAAAACAAACAACCATACTTTTTTTTTATTCCCTATTTCTTATTCTTTTTAAGTTGGTTAAATTTATTATTGATCATACACCTCGATAGTTTTCTAACTAAACAAATAGGATTTTTCGATCAATTATAATCCCATTATGGCGAATATTTCTCAACTCGCTGCAGTGTTGCAATAATATCCCCACCCACCACGATCAGTTTTTTGCGAAGTTTGTTCCTTTTAAATTTTTGTTTTTAAGTCAGTTTTTTCAGTTCTTTTGACATTTTATACATAATTTCATTAGGAATATGAGTATGTATTTTAACGATGGATCATAATTGATAGTGCGATTTTATTATAACTGAATTGTTCACCGCTTAAGGAAGCAAGTGGCTCAATTAGGTAGGTACTGCCTCTCGAAATCTTTAATGTAATATATAATATGATGATTCAGAAAACAAAATGTTAGGAATACATCAAAAATTATAAAAAAATTACTCGTTAAAAAAATTAACAAGTTATTTCTCCACAGGGTGGTGTAGAAGAAAAAAAAACATTATTAATGTTCAGAACATTCCTAATGAAATTACCCATTAAATTTAAAAAAAACATAATCGAATTAAAATTAAAAAGTTTTATACAACAATGAATGTTGTTACAACCCAACCTATAAATTTTTTAAATAATTTTATTAACTTTCTTATTTTAAATAGAACCCCATAATTTTTATTTGATATTTGAATTCGACGGAAAATTCCTTTAAAATGGCGTATGAAACATTATCAATTGTTTCCAAAACTTCCAGGATGAGTTTTCAAAGAAATCCTAAAATGGCCATGAATCCGTTAAAACGGCATAACCCTTTGATGGTAGGTCATGGAAGTTTTAAAGTGGGCTATTAAAACCTTTGCTAGTTTTATTTCTATTATCTAACTAAATAAAAAGTGTTCATAACAAAACTTGAACAATTCCACCTTATTTATTTTTTTAATATAACCTATTTCGATTTTTTTAAATTTGTCATAAGTTATATCACAAGAGGTGAATTTAGAATATTTTTTGACATTTTTCCGCAAAATTTCTATAAAAATTGCCCTCGACAAAAATTCTTTTAAAAAAATATTTAGATAATAAAGAATTTTTGTCTCGCGAATTTTTGACAGAAATTTTGCACAAAAATGTCAAAAAATATTCTAAATAAAATATTTACCTCCAGTGGTATATGTTGAGATTATATACCAAAAAAAAAGAACAAATACAACGAAATGCAAGATTTTTAAAATGATTTATGTAGCTACTAGAAAAACGGACAAAACGAAACAAAACCTAAACAATTGACAAAGTAATAAAACTAACAGAAAATTAGTTATTAGTATTATTGTTAAACACTTGGTAAATATATACTGCCGTGTTTCGCAGAATTTCTCGAATTGGGTCCATATATACTTTTTTGTTTTTGTTGTATTTTCTGGGATAGTCTTTTCAGCGTTTTTTCTTATATTTTCGACTGAAACATTACCGAATCGGCAAGATTCCATTTTTAAAAAAATGTGAAATGAATCTGACAACATCAAAAACTTGATTTGTTGAAAGGGATTTTTGTTATTATAGAAACGGTCTATAGCAACCATCAAATATTTTAAACTTGTTATGATGTTGTTATGCATTGGCATTGTTGTGGCAGGTGGCCCGGGGTATATCCACTTATGCGGGGTATATTCAGTATAATATGCATCTGATTGGTCGCAAAACAGCGTTTAATTGGTCAGAATCGGATTGAGGTATATAATCTAAAATATTTTTGACAAGAGCATCTTTCGCAAACAAATTGGGAAAGAAAGAAAAAACCTAAAGTATTTCTTCACAAAATTTAATAGAATAAAAATTCTATAGGGGTCTCTACATGTTTCGAACGTTGAAACGTTCATCATCAGGAGACAGAAAATTTATTTAGTGCTGATGGTTTTTGCAGAAGATAAAATGGTGTAGAACCTTAATGGAGCTCTTATAAAATTAAAAAAAATTGATGTGTAGAAGAGACATAATATAAAGAAAATTGATAAAGGTTAAACCATACTGAGTATGTTAAAAGTTGTTAAAGGGGGTCTAAACCAACCAAATAAACTGAGGAAGAAGAAAAAACCTTCCTAAAAAGAAGGTGTCGAAGATTATTGAAAATTTTTTATAAAACTTTTCAAGTGTATGTCAGTAAGACATTATAAGGATAAAATTGTCATAATTATGAAGATATCACAATAAAATTACATTGCAAAAAGTGTTTTGTGGGGTACTGAGGATTAAAGCTCAGTAAGCAAGCGATTAATTTAAAACCAATAAAATTAATTAATAAGGTGCACATTTAAAAAAAAATTAGAGGTCAAAAGGTTGTTCACGTCCACGTGTTGGGACAACAGTGAATCTAAAACCATCAGCACTAAATACATTTTCTTTCTCCGGATGATGAATGTTTCTACGTTCGAAACATGTAGAGATCCCTAGAGTTTTTTAATTCTATTAAATTTTGTGGAGGAAGACTTTAGGTTTTTTCTTTCTTCCCCATACTTTCAACTCCACTCTATTTCTTCAAAGCAAACAAATTGGTTAGATAACATAAAAGTTCAACGAGATCACTTTAATACTTCCATGGCTCACTATCAAAGAGTCATGTTGAATTAACGAATTATGGCTATCTTAGGATTTCTTTAAACATTTATCCTGGACTCCACTTTGAAAACAAATGATGATTGGTAATTTTAAAGGATATTTTCCGTAGGTTTCAAATATCAAATAAAAATGATAGGTTCCTATTAAAAAAGAAATTGATACCAATTCCGGTTAAACCGGAAGTGATCTTAAATGTCTGATTTTACTAAAAAAACAAAAAATAGGCACTTGGAATCTCCTGAAAATTTTAAATTTGTATGAATGAAACTACCGAAAAAATAAAGGATGAGGGGGTTGTAATAATATTCATTGTCACCCAGTATAGTATTTATATTTAAAAAATACATATATATATACGCGTGTATACAAAATTGTTCAACAAAAAATTCCCTATTACAGAGATATTTCAAGTAGAAACGCCACTGACCTAGAACATTACTATGCCGGAGGGTGCCCTAGGCCTTTCAATTCGGCCACCCCAATTGTTCCATTCAATAATGCAACCCCCGCTTTTTTATCTCACCCCTCAAGTCTGCGTACGACACGTTTCAAAATCGCGTCGCGTTATTTCTCAGACGATATCATATCGATGTGATATAAAAATTCTTATAAGAAGTTAATTAAACTCGAAAGAGATTAAGCGAATTTTAATTCCATGCTGTTTTTTTTTTAGATCGAGACGATATTAATTTCTGATTTATATACTACTGTAAATTTTTTGCAATAAAGATGTGTGATGATGCATTGGTGACATTTACATTGGTTTCTGGTTTACGTTGATTTAAACTAAACTCAATTGGCTTAAAAGGTTCTTTACTAATTGGTGGATAAAGTCTAAGTTGAGGAGGTATCTGCAATTTGCATTTGCAATCATAGGTTAGTAGTTTCATAGGAGTCACATTCCGTTCATACTGGTCAGCCATATTTCTTATGGTAAATTTTGGCACATCATGGGTGTTTCTCTTGGCCAGTTCCTTATCATTAAAGCACACTTTAAAATTATTCTTGTTAGGTATCGGGACACATAGAGCTGTACCCAAGGAGGGGGACGACTCTGTTATTTTATTTTAAAATAAAGACGTGAACTTGAGTGACGATAAAAAATATTTTTTTGCGTCCCACACTTCCTGCCTTTATTCCTTTTCCATAGATCGAGAAGAAACTTAACCCCCCTCCCCAAGAAATAAAATGCTAGTGACGGCCCTGGGGACACCCAATGTGGACATATTATTATAGTAAATGTTCTTCCCTATTCATTGAATAAACCAGCCACGTAGCATCGTATTTAAAAAATAAAGTTTTTAAATTTTTTTGTCAAAGATTAAAAATTATTACTTTTCCACTTCCCTGAGTTGTATTACTGTACTTTTAACTGTATATGGTTATGGCACAGAATCTATGCAAGCGTAGCTATACGGGGTGTCCCAAAAGTAATGGGACACAGAGCACCAGCAGACTCCTTAAGGCAAAATTTATTTAAACTTGCCTTATCCTAAAATTGATAACCAAAATATAGAGTGTCAAAGTTTTAATTTTGTTTTTGTTATTTTGCGATTATTTCTTAACGAAACCACATAGCAGCACAAAATGAAGGGTTTTGGGGTTTTTTGAGGTGAGGAATTCAAAATTATCCATAGTTTTTGTTTAACCAGTAGAGGGCGCTGCCTACGGAATGGCCCACTCCTTTGAGCTGACATAACTTTGTTTAGGCTACTTATATCGATCCGACTATTAAAAAAATAAGTTACTTTACTTCTTTTACATCAAAAACGTATAATTTATTGAAGTCGCTAATAGCAACCATTTTCGAGATAATCGCATTCGATATTTTTAATGCAAGAATGCTAAAATATTTAAAATAATTGTGTATTCGTATTAGTTTTATTTTTTTTTATTTATCACAGCTGGCCTTGATTAAAAATAATGACGTTTCTAAGGCAACAATATGTTACACAAAGTATCATCTGTCAAAGTTATTAATTTTCTAAGTACAATACGAATTCTGGCTGGAATATAAGGCGGCAGTAAACACTGTACGTGGGTAAGGTGGTATGGATACAGGCCTTCATCGTGAAATATTCTAACAATTGAATATTTACTTACACCTGTAGCTGCCTTCAATCTCCTGGAACTCACTTCTGGATTTTCTGTCACACGAACGCCCTGCATTCCGACCGTTAAAATTTTCTTGTGCATAAATACAAAGCATTTCACGCATTTCCGCATTGGAAAATAAATCGTGTTGAGACATTACTAAAAAATTTATAATATCAGCGTATTGTACGTAGAAAATTAATAAATTTGACAAATTATACTTTGTGTAACATATTGTTGCCTTAGAAACGTCGTTGTTTTTAATTAAGGCCAGCTGCATGTGATAAATAATACTAATACGAATACACAATTATTATTTTAAATGTTTTAGCATTCTTGCACTAAAAATATCGAATGCGATTATCTCGAAAAGGGTTACTCCTAGCTTATTCTTTTTTTAATAGTCGGGTCGATATAAGAAGCCTAAACAAAGTTATGTCAGCTAAAAGGACTGGGCCTTGCCGTAAGCAGCGTCCTCTACTGGTTACACAAAAACTATGGATAATTTTGAAGTCCTCACTTTAAAAAAACCCCAAAACCCGTAATTTTCTGCTGCTATGTCGTTTCGTTAAGAAATAATCGCAAAAAAACAAAAAAAAATTAAAACTTTAACACCCTGTATTTTGGTTGTTATCAGTTTTAGAATAAGGCAAGTTTAAATAAATCGCATTATTTCGCCTTAAGGAGTCTGCTGCTGCTCTGTGTCCCATTACTTTTGGGACACTCTGTATATTCTGTGGTTATGACTTCCCGTAGAGTTGTGCCCGCTTCAGGGTATTCATTATGCTTAAATCTCTGTGCATTCTAATAGAAAATACAGTTACACCCTACTTGTCTTTTCCTCCATGCCACTACATTTTTACTTATAATTATTTTTAGGGGCACAATAATTATATGTTCTAATTAACTAATAAGATTTGGTAATACATACTATACGTACTCACGTTGCGTTGTAATTAATTGTTAAGCGAAGCCTAATAAAAAAAAAGATAATTCTATCATTGAATAACGTACAAGTTTCCTATAAAATAAACAACTTATCGATCCACCGTTTTTTGTTATAATCGGACCCCTAAACACGGCTAATAACATTCGTTAACCGCAGAAATCGGCTTACTGCATTATTCATCCTAATAAAACCCTTTTCTTTTCCTACCCCCTTGCCTTTGGCTTGGACAGATAGATATACGACGGTGCTATGTTTGTATGTCCTCGACAGCAGAAGTCATTAATATGGTTTCAGTATACATGTAAAGCTTTTGATGTTTGTAAGTGTTTATTTTTGTTTACTTTAAACTGAATAAAATTAAAAGTTGAATTCATTGAAAATTAATAAGTATTATTTATCCAATCTCAGTTTGAGGACATTCCAATCATTCCATACGGCGGTAAACAGTCTCAAAGAGACCGACCGCACAACCAGGGTTGTCAGATCTTTCTTCTTCAATTCTTTAAGTTTTTTTATTAAAGATATTTCATTTATATCAGTATTCAATTGTTAGTCAGTAACTTTCTTTGAAAGCTAGTTTGCAAATATACTTTAAACCGAGGAGTTTTGAGTGTGACAGAAAAAAATAACAAGCCACTCATTGTTATAATAATACATTCTTTAGTCCTTAAGAAACAATATAACTGAAATCAAGACAAAAAGTGTTTTCAGTGTTTAAAATCAACTAATTAACAAACCCTTGTTTCTCGTATATACTTACATTGTGCTTACAAATCCGAAAATTTTGAAGAATTGGCAACAGCATGTAATTTGTTGCGGTTGGAAGCGCCAGGATATAAGCTGAACCGGCCCGTCTAACGATCGATTCTGCCAGACAGAGATAGGCCAGTGACCGCCGATGGCGTGGAAGAGACGGAGATAAAATATACGTGGTTATGCCTTGATGAACGGGCCGGAGTCTGGTTGACGAGAATGAAGTTCTGGTAAAAAAATTAAAGCATTTTCTGAGCAGTGTCGTGCCGTGTCAGGTTTATTTTTCTGATTTTAGTTTTGTATATAGAATTTTTGAGTTACCTTATATTTATTATTTTAATATATTATTATTATATATACAGTGCATGGGTTTATAAAGTGTAGTATGTACAAACACCTAATGTAAAACAAACTTAGTGTGTATACGCATATTAATTATTTGTGTGGAACGCCTATGGTTAGGAAATTCCCACAGTTTAATGTCATTAAATTGACCTAAGAAACACTATACCGTACCTTATTTTTAGTTCTTAAATTAGTGAAATTGTAACGATTTTGTTAAATTGCAATAAAAATGGTGAAAATTAAAAATATTCTTATTAATTTTGGCAAATTTATACCGTGCGAGCAAAATTATTTGCATTAAATGGGGCTTGGATAAAAAGACGTAGGGCTTGGTTTAGATCGCAATGCTATGGGGACGGTATATCTAAACAAATCTAGGTTAAAATTTTGTCAAATTCATATTGTGACATGATATGCCAAACTAGTGAGTAATAAAATAAGTAGACAAATACAAATTTATTTTTGTTGTTTACGAAATTAACAAAGTAAGAATATACAGAAAGAAAAAGAAAAAATAATTACATAAATCAGAAATTGGCCACCATGCGCGTCGCTCGAAGCATAAATTCACACGTCTCTTCACATTTTCGAAATTGTTGACCGTATTTTGCATTATTTCACGAACGTTTGCAACAAGTTTTTCTGTTCTTACAGATGGTCTTCCTGCTCATTTTTTGTGTTGTATAGAACCTGTTTCCCTAAACACAGCCACGGTTCTTTTCAGGCAATACCTAATAAAAATCCCCAGCAATAAAAGCAAAGTTAGGAAAATGTTCGTGAAAATCGTCCATGCACAAACCCGGATTGTATTGCCACTCACTATTTACTTTAACCCCGTTTCAAAAATACGCTTCAACCATGAATGTTTTGTGCTGTTCCGTAAAGCCCATTAAGTGAATTATTCAAGAAATTGGAAAAATTAGCGATGAATCAAATTACTTGTAACGACTGTCAAAGATGACGGAATAACTGATTGATTGTTAATTCAGGTAGTTACTGACACCCAACAGGTATTAAGCTCTACGGCTAAGCATTACGTCCTTAGATGCAAGACCCTCTTTGATGCAAATAATTTTTGCTCGCACGGTACTATGTTATGTATACGTTTTCAGTGTCGTAGCTACACCCCCGCTAGCCCCCGCAGCGTAGTGCGGGGGGGCTGGTACTGAGGGCACATTGGATAATTAAAAGGATACCAAAAAGCGATCTATGGTTTTAATAATCTTTTACAGAAAAGTCATTAATATGATTTCAGTTATAGGTATACATAAAATCCATTAAAATTTTTTCTATTTGACGTTCATAATAAGTTCATTATGAACTTGAAATGAAGTTCATAATGAAGCTATTTCGATACGCGTTTTTTCTTTATTTGATGTTGGTAACATTGAAATTAAAAAATTGAAAAATTGACGGAAAATCACGTCTTTTGAAATTCAAAAAAAATTAGCAAAATCGCCCGAATTTCCGAACGCTCTGTATATGTACCGAATGTACAAGGATCGCACAACGTATTCCGTCCAATTTCAAATCTCATATCGCTGAAATAACTTTAGAATCTCGTGGTGAAAATGGGTCAATAAATCAAAAAATTACAGTTCGCAAAATAGTTTTTGTTGTCCAGAGGCTACTATGATAAAAAATAGTATTACCAACATAAAATTTAGACATAAAAATTTAAAGGATTTATGTTCTTTTTAAATATGTATTTTTTATTGAAAAAACTACAAATAGAAAAATATTATAAAGCACGTGGTTCATAAGGCGTTTTAGCGCACGAGTCAATTAAAAAACTCGCCACTTCGTGGCTCGTTTTTTAAAATAGACGCGTGCGCTTATACCGCTTCTTATGAAACGTGTACTTTAATATACTATTTAGTGCTTGTAAATTTATTTTGGTTTAGTTTCAAGTAAAACAGTGCAAAAGTAAAATTAATTAATTTTTAACGGGTATACCTACCTATTATCTTTTTTAATTCTAAAATTATCATGACCTAAGAATTCTGGCTTTGTTTTCACGTATATTATTGACGGCCATGCTTGGGGATAGTGTTTTGTTATCTAACTAAAATAAGTACATAAATGTAAAATTAAATTCCTTAAAAACTCTTAACAGTGACAATATCGCTTTTTTTTTAGTTTCTGTATACGATATTTTTTTGATTCCTCCAACCATAGCTAGGAGGTAAATAATTATTCCATATACTCCCTTCATCGCGAGTGTACCATTGTTTATTAATTACTTTTTGAAAATACATATACAGGGTGTTCATTTGAAAACTTCCCACCTCGATTTTCCTGCTTTAAAATGAAAATGTGAAAAATCGCTCGGACCCGTCGATTTTTATTTCGAGGGCGACATCTTTTGCGTATATTGTCAATCTTGTTACTTCAAGCCCCTAGGAGGGAGGGGTAAGATCTAAATCTTAAATGGATACCCCAATTTTATATAATTTTTTTGGATTCTGCATAAAATTCTGAATATTTTTTAATAAAAGCATTATTAGTCTATACTTAACAGTTTCCGAGATATTGACTCTTGAAAAATGACATTTTTGAACTTTGACAGCGTCTAGCTTTCTAACTGTACGTCATAGAGCAAAACGGCTTACATGTCCCTATCTTCGATTTTTATTACCTTTCCAATAGTGTCAACTTCCGGTCAAATCGGAAGTACTATATTTCTTAAATCCGGTTTAACCGAAAGTTCACACTATTGGAAAGATAATAAAAATCGAAGATAGGGACATGTAACCGTTTTGCTCTAAGACGTACAGTTAGATAGCTAGACGCTGTCAAAGTTTAAATATGTCATTTTTCAAGAGTAAATATCTCGGAAACCATTAAGTATAGACTAATAATGCTTTTATTAAAAAATGTTCAGAATTTTATGCAGAATCCAAAAAAAATATATAAAATAGGGGTATCCATTTAAGATTTAGATCTTACCCCCCCCCCCCCCCCTCCCTCCTAGGGGCTTGAAGTAACAAGATTGACAATATACGCAAACGATGTCCCCCTCGAAATAAAAATCAACGGGTCCGAGCGATTTTCCACATTTTCAATTTAAAGCAGGAAAATCGAGGTGGGAAGTTTTCAAATGAATGTAAATGTATGTAAATTATAATACTTCTCCCTCACCCCTACTTTCGTCAACATAACATAAGTATGACTTTTTTCTGAGAAAAATTCCACTGAAAATCGTTTTTCTGTCATGTGCTTAAAACTGTTTGTTTTAAAACTTAAGGTCGCCTAATTATTTGGTATTGTATTTAAGTGAATGCCGCAGCCTATTTACATGTAGCACCTTGTACCTATCACATTAAAATCGATTTAATAAATGTTCTTAACAGGTTTTGCCAAGGGGTAGTACACCGCACAGGTAAGAATCAATATAATACGGTAACTTTGCCGAAAAATAAGTTTAATTTGTAGAATAGCAGGGTATGTCTGCAAGGTATACAGTGTGTCCCAAATTGGATGAATTTCATTCAAATCTCAGTTGATGAACATCCAAAATGAAAAATCTGTGTGAATGGATCTTTCATGAACGACTCATCAATTCTTAGTTTTCACCACAGAAAAAAAGGGTTTGTCCGGTTCTCACAGCTCGCATATATTCACAAGTTTTCAATGTCATATGAACGATAGAGTCACAGAGCGTAGTTATTTAAATAACGGGTTTTTCGAAAGATTGGATCATTGTGAATGGATCTTTCATGAACGACTCATCAATTTTCAGTTCTCACCACAGAAAAAAAGGTTTGGTTGGTTCTCACAGCTCGCACATATACACAAGTCTTCAATGTCATATGAACGATAGAATCACCAAGCGTGATTGATTCAATAAAGGGTTTTTCGAAAGATTCAGTCATTGTGAACGGGTCTTTCATGAACGACTCATCAATTCTCAGTTCTCACCACAGAAAAAAAGGGTTTGTCCGGTTCTCACAGCTCGCACATATTCACAAGTTTTCAATGTCATATAAACGATAAAGTCACAGAGCGTGATTGATTTAGTAAAGGGTTTTTCGAAAGATCCGGTCATTGTGAACGGGTCTTTTATGAACGACTCATCAATTCTTAGTTCTCACCACAGAAAAAAAGGGTTTGTCCGGTTCTCACAGCTCGCACATATACACAAGTCTTCAATGTCATATGAACGATAGAGTCACCAAGCGTGATTGATTCAATAAAGGGTTTTTCGAAAGATTCGGTCATTGTAAACGGGTCTTTCATGAACGACTCATCAATTCTCAGTTCTTACCACAGAAAAAAAAGGGTTTGTCCGGTTCTCACAGCTCGCACATATTTACAAGTTTTCAATGTCATATAAACGATAGAGTCACAGAGCGTGATTGATTTAGTAAAGGGTTTTTCGAAAGATTCGGTCATTGTGAACGGGTCTTTTATGAACGACTCATCAATTCTCAGTTCTCACCACAGAAAAAAAGGGTTTGTCCGGTTCTCACAGCTCGCACATATACAGAAGTCTTCAATGTTATATGAACGATAGAGTCACAGAGCGTGATTGATTCAACAACGGGTTTTTCGAAAGATCCGAGCATTGTGAATGGGTCGTTTATAAACGACTCATCGCTACATCTATGATTATAGTACTATTTATACTTTCGAATGGATATACTGTGGGAGATACCGGTGCTATAAAAATTACGTACTATTCATTTTTAGTTTGTTGATCAGTATATTTTTTTACCGTCTAAAAGAGATAAAAGTTATATTATTGTAAGACATACGAAAGAATGAATATTTATACAATTATAATTAAATCGCAACGGGAGAGTGATGAGCGAGATGCGATAAGATGGAGTTAAGAGATAATCTACCTGTTTCTATTTGCTTTGCGATACTTAATTCTAACTTCTATTAACTTTCTTCTATTCTCTAACTAACTTCTATTCTAACTTATTACTAGGATACGAGCAGGCAACGCATTTCCATACCTGTATATTTAGAGACAGCCGAACGCATGCAACTATTTTTAAAATATTTAACTTGGCTTGAGAGAGTCAAATGTATAAAAATTATTTCATTATTAACCAAGTATATCTTTAAATAAATCCAACAGCTTTAGAGGATTTTTAATAAATTATATACAATTTTAAATTAAGTCGCGTTTGGAAAATCTCCGAAAGGGATGGTAGACCCTTATTACGAATGCCGAATCTAGTACCAAAAAAAAAATAATGGCCTTATTTTCCAAAATAAAAATATTGATTATGGATAAATGTAGGACACTGAGTTGCTATGTGTATTATTAACAATAATTAGGCAGAAAATGTTTATATAAATCCTGAATGGTATTACCTAATAAATTAGTACCTATCTTTTGTCTACGTTTTTTTCCCTATATTTGATACTAGCTTGTTGATTAGTCGTTATCTTATCAAAATAGTAAATATGATACTGTTTTACTTCAATATCGACCTGTATGACGTGAACTGTATTTGATTAAACTGATTAATATAAGGAAAACAAATTTTATTAATAAAATAGAAATGTACTTTAAAGGCCTACAATCGAATATTTTCCACTGGTGCCTTGCATTGATAATCGTTTGCTCAAAAACCATTAAAAATATGAAATTTTTTGTTTCAAGACATAACTATTTGTTTATTGACATATACTGAGGTAACTCCTGTACTTACCTGGTGAGTCAACGATTGCGCGGAGTAATTTTAGGCCTTGAAGATAAGATTTGTCGATAATAAGCTTTTGCATTAAGGTATGGTTGGATATCTGGTACATTTTAAAAATATTTTGAATTATACAGGGTGCGCCCAAAAAGTAGGGTGTCATAAAGTTAAATTTTTTTAAATGAGACACCTTATATTTGAATACATTTATTGAGTCTACGTGTTATTCGATACATTTTTATTAATGGTTTAATATACAAAAAATTTATAGTTTTTTTAGATAATTCGACTTATAATGAAAATTTTCCATTTTTTGTTTCCATCTCGTTGTTGTGAATATTCTACTTAAATTTTGACTCTAAGCGATTCATAATTTTTATACTTAGATACTAAATAAAGTCAAAAATACATATTCACTATGAAATATTTGACGTCTCATTTACAGAGTATTTACTTTCTAGAACCAAAGTCAGAGAACTTCTAATTGAAAAATATGACTTTAATTAAATGGAATATATTTTTCTATCTTTAATCCAGATCCTTGTTTATCTTCATTTTTGTTCAGATTTTCCTTTTTTTTAATATACACGTTTTCCTTAATATAGTGTATCTCCTCATTAGCAAAACACCAGATGTATAGACCACAATATGGGGGAGGGAGAAAGACTTAAGGTAAAAATGACATCTCGAACAATCTAATAAATTTTCAGCAATTATTAATGCAGCGCCTATAAAAATTAAGAACAAATACTAGTGACGCATTCGCTACTTCATTTTATTTTCTTATCAATATTTTGTTTATTTTGTATTTTCTTCAAAAAGCTGTCACATACCCGTCTTTGGGTAGCAGTTACCTACAGCTTTCTGTATAAGTTAAAAAATATGCAGATATTTCTTTTCTGCTTTTATTAATCGAACCTTTTTTAACATACAACTGTAGGTTTGTACTTTTTTTTGTACTCCTCAACGTATTCGGCCGATTTTCGGATACAACAAAAAAGTAACAAAATATTGATCAAAAAACGAAATGGTGAAGGCGTCACTAGTGTGTGCTCTTAAAATAATTATTTGATGAACTTGTTAAAACACCAAGTAGGCTGTAAACATACTTAATTTAATGGAAAACAAACGACAACTGGTGTTTCCCAGAAATATTGTCATTATTGTATTTTCATACAATACAGTACGTAAGTAATAATTGTAACAACCATTATATTTGGTATTAAACTAAAGTTTCAAACTAACCATATGATTTCGATTTTTTAGTAAGTACATCATTTTCTTTTTAAGGAACAATTTTGAGGTATTTTTGTAGCAGAGAATTAATTTGTGATAAGTGTCCATATTATGATGCTTTAATATGTGCGGAACTAATCGAATTTTGATTTAATTGATTTAATATATAAATACGTTAATTCAATTATCGAATTTAGCCTTGCGGATATATAGTTGGACTTGGTCTTCTCTAGCCTTTATAATTATTAATTAGGTAGAGTTCTATTTTTAGAAGGCAAAAAAAAGTTATTGACATAACCGCCGAGCTGACCGACTATTTTGTTTCCATATTTCAAATAGGTATAATTTACCAAATAATACATAATAAGAAATTACCACTACTTTTACTGGATTAAACGGTAAATAATTTACCGCAACAAGGGTTGTACTTATTTAGAAAACTGTCAAGAGATACAACTTGAGGGTCAAGTTTGGATTGTTTTTGATAAATATGTCACGTGTACCGGGTGAGTCAACGTTGGCGCGGAGTAGATTTATGCCTTGAAAATAAGTTTTGTCGATAATAAGCTGATGTGTTATGGTATGGTTCCATTGGTTCCGCATAATTTAAAAATAATTTGAATTGTACCCGGTAAGTCAACGATGGCGCGGAGTAATGTTATGCCTTGAAGACAAGATTTGTCGATAATGAGCTTTTGTATGAAGGTATGGTTGGATATCTAGCACATTTTAGAAATATTTTGAATTATACAGGGTGCGCCCAAAAAGTAGGGTGTCATAAAGTTACATTTTTTTAAATGGGACACCCTTATATTTGAATACATTTATTAATTCTACGTGTTATTTCATACTTTTTTAATAATGGTTTAATATACGAAAAAGTTATAGTTTTTAAGATAATTCGACTTTTAATGAAAATTTTGCATTTGCAAGCATCTCGTTGTTGTGAAAATGCTACTTAAATTTTAACACTAAGTTTTTACTTACTAAGTAAAGTCAAAAATACATATTTACTATGAAATATTTGACGTTTCATTTACAGGGTGTTTTACTTTCTAGGACCAAAGTCAGAAAACTTCTAATTGAAAAATATTACTTTTATTAAATGGAACACCCTATACTATATTTTTCGGTCATCCTCTAGCTCGTCATAAACTCTTGAACTTTCGTGAAGAACGTCTTATCCCTATCTCTAATAGTTTTTAAAATATTTTGATATTTCGAGAATTAATGTCCTCGTTATAGCATTTTTTTGTCAACGGATCACGCCTGTTATAATAATAATAATAATAATAATATTAATAATAATAATATTAATAATAATAATAATAATAATAATATTAATAATAATAATAATAATAATAATAATAATAATAATAATAATAATAATAATAATAATAATAATAATAATAATAATAATAATAATAATATTAATAATAATAATAATAATAATAATAATAAGTTTATTCAATATAATAGGTACATATAATAAAATATTTGCAAATTTTAAATTAGAACTTTGAATAAACTAAAATGAAATATAATGAAACTCACGAAGCCATGTAGTGGGTAATAATTATGGTATTATAATTTCATATCCATGAATATAATGAATTTTATACATATTATGTATCACAATAATATAATATAATATAATATATTACAACAATATACGCAATCATATATAATATATTTTATATTTTAAAATATTTATCCATAATATTATTGAAAAAATATCTTTGATTTTTTATTATCCATAGTTTAATTTCTTGTTTGTATTTGATGATAGATTTAATTGCTTTAATCGATTTTGGGAGAATATCAAAAATATAAGGAATTATGTTTAAAAAATGTTTTTGACCTATAACTTTGTTGATTTTATTTTTTAACGTTATATTATTTATATTTCTAGTGTTATATTTATGAATATTAAAATTTAATTTATTTTTATTTTTTAAAATATAGATTAATATGTTATAAAAAAATATTTGTTGGGTATCCATTTTTTTGCTTTCTTTATCAAGCATATCAGAAGAGTATAAATATTCTTTATTATAAATAATTTTTAAAATCCATTTTTGAATAATTTCAATATTATTGTTAAATCAAACATTTCCATTAAATTTTGAAAACTTCGAGGACTGGGTGTTCGCCGCTCGGGATATTTCATCCTGTATAGTTGTTCAGCAAAAAGACACTTTTTATCCGCCTTGCCCAAAACATACCTAAATCATATCGAATAATTAATTTTTTGAAAAATTCATTTTGAGTACCTACCAACTTATAAAATGACTGGACAATAAACTTTGCAGTAAAAAGGCTTAATTTTTACAATGATCTGATTCTTGATGTCATCCACTGCCATTATGTTAATTTATTTTCCATGGCTATTGTGATCCATTGTCAAGAAATGCTATAACGAGGGCATTAAATCTCGAAATATCTAAATATTTCAAAAACTATTAGAGATAGGGATAGCACGTTCTTCACGAAAGTTGAAGAGTTTATGACGAGCTATAAGATGACAGAAAAGTATATAGGATGTTATATTTAATAAAAGTGATATTTTTCAATTTAAGTCGATTTATCTTAAAACTATGTTTTTCGTATATTAAACCATTAATAAAAATGTATGAAATAACAAGTAGAATTATTAAATGTATTCAAATATAGGGTGTCCCATTTTAAAAAATTTAACTTTATGGCACCCTACTTTTTGGGCGCACCCTCTATAATTCAAAATATTTTTAAAATATGCTAGATATCCAACCATACTTTTATACAAAAGCTCATTATCGACAAATTATCTTCAAGGCCTAAAATTACTCCGCGCAATCGTTGACTCACCCGGTACAGGGTGAGCTCAATAAGTAGGGTGCCACAAAGTTTGATTTATTAAATGGGATACCCTATATTTGACTAAATTTTGTATATGCCGTTGCATAATTTTTTCACATTGGTTCAATATCCGAAAAGGTTATGGTTTTCAAGATGATTTGACTTTTATTGAAAATATATTATTTTCAAGCTTCTATTTTGTGTGAAAATATTTAATATAATTGTCTAGAAAAACGGGCATAAAAACCAAACTGAAATACCGTTTTGTAAAATAACGTGTTAGATCAAATACCATGTAACAGTTTTATCTATTACAAAAATAGAAAACACAACTAGGTAAAGTCTGTTCAATGACCGCTGACCGTTACGTCATGACTAGAGACGGTAAATTTGCATCAATAATGAATGTCGTATATTATGAAAAAAGTTTTACTGTCACTTTTGGCAGTGACATTTTTAATAAACATTATTTCAAAAATGTTACGGTATTGTAAAAAAGAGCAAAATTATTTGATTATTTTTAAAGAGGTGATGCCGAAAATACTTTTTTACGCAGTTTACGAGGTAAGTAGATATAATACAGCAGAAATAATTGTGAAAACATGAAAAATATATAGCGATGTTTTTTATAAATGCCTATCTGTTTTAGAGAGTTTTTGATGCTTTGGGAGTTTCTTGTTCAACAATCCAACAAATTAAGAGAAGGATATAGGTTTTAAGAATCGCAATAATGTAGCTATTTTCTCATCCCGTAAGAGAGAGTATTTATGGTATATATAGAAAAGGTCAACACGTTACCATGCGCTCAATACAACTAAATCTTAAAATCATTGATGGTGTTGAAATATCCACTGGTTCATTCGCGGACTGTTTAAAAAAGCTAAAATTTAAATGGTTTACTTAAATGTACTGTATCAAACAGGTATTTTTTAATAGAGCAACCCCGTATAGCCCAAAAACGAGTAGAATTTTAAAGAGAATTCAGGAATAACGGCATTTCTCAATTTCCCTTAAAACCTGTATTTCTGGATAAAACCTGAATATACAGTAAAGAGGATTTTAGGCGAAGTAAGATGATACTTTTCATACAGTTAAAAAAAATCGTCCGAGGGTGTACGGTATAGGGGAGGGGTGGGCAAGTTGACATACCTAAGGTTTAAACAAAAATATCTTAGAAAAAACCAAGACTAATTTTTAATAAATGTAAGCAAAATAAAACAGTTTTTATATGTCTTTAACCTACATATATAACGAAACGAAATATAAACTCCTTGTACAAACAATACCACTTTAACAAAAATAATACAAAAATCCATCTTGCCCTACCCTATAGGGCAAGTTGACATACGAAAATAAGTAGGTATAAATATAAAATATTAGTTAATATAAATCACAAATAAATTGTTTTGATTTTTTGGATAGGCCGGCACACTCAGCGTGAGCCCATTGGCGACACTTCTAGTCTAAAATCTTTTCAGTGCGGGCAAGATGACATACTCGGTATGAAGGTATGCCATCCTGCCCGACAATGAACGTGAATTTAAAAAAATTACAAAATGGGTTTTAAAATAAAATCTAAAGAAGATTGATCGCGAAATGAATAGTTGAAAACTAAATGTATTAAACAAAATTAAAAAATATAAGAAAAACAGTCAAGTAATTTTTTTATAATCTTTATCATAGTTTACTTACATTAAAACGAAATCGTAAATTACTTTAAAACGTTAATATTTCTAACACCGCGAAAAACTTCCACCCACAAACACCTCTAAGTGGACACTGCCAACGAGCGAACTTGTTTAAGCATGCTAAATGCTCGGATGACGGTGGAGTTTCCATGGAAGGGCTACTGTGTCATCTTGCCCACCTATGTCAACTTGCCCATCTCTTCCCTATTATTCTACATTCTCGTTCAGAAAATGGATTTGTCAATAAAGCAGTTTGATATTCAAGTCTGGCCTGAAATCTGGTAATTATCATGATTCGATGAATAGTGAAAACTTTGAGAAATGGTTTGAAGAAAAATTGTTGCCAAACTTGGAAGAACCATCGCTTATAATAATGGATAACGCCACCTATCATTCTGGGCTAATTGAAAAAATTCCAAATACAAGTTGATCAAAAATATTACTTATTGCATGGTAAAAACAAAGACAAATTCCGATTTCACCATTTGCAATGAAGGATCAAATCTGGATAATAGTGGAGCAGCATATCCCACCCAAACGTTACAAGTAATGGAAAGCGCTATTTATTTTATTTTTTAAATATTTTTATTTTAGTTTAATAGGTTGGACGAACTAGCATTGCAACATGGATATCGAGTTTTAAGAGTTTCCCAATCAAACAAATACTTTTTAGAATTCAATTTAACATAAAAGTGAGAAGCAACAAACACGAACAAAATTGTATTATGGCTCATTATACGTCAAATACTATGCTTTATCTATAACGACCCACTTAAAGTACCACGAATTTTAAATTCTGACTCAGAAAACACCAATTTTTGCCTTATTTTGACATTTTATATAAATATATTTAAATATTAGCTGACCCTTTATTTGATGTCCACGTTCAAAAACAGGTAATTTATCCAAAACCCCAAAATTACAAAAATTAAATAAATTTCGTATATTTTCATACTTTCGGTCAAACCAAAATGTGAAGATTCCAAATAACCCATTTCGTTTAACATTTCCGTTCGAAATTAACGTTGAATTATCCCATTTTGGCTTTTTAAGACAGCGCATATTTTAATTTTTTGAATTGAACTCTCGCATTCTAGGAAACAGATAATTCTATCAGTGTACAGTGTCCGCAAGAAAGTCAGCATCAAATGAGATTTTTTTTTATTATTAGGTATAGGTAAAAATTGAAAAGGCAGTTAGTTTTTGCTTACCTAAAAACAAAAAATGACGTATACTGAAGCAGCTGCACAACTTGCGTTACCTGTCAAATTTGACATTTTTAATAAAATAGGTTCAAAAATGCCCTTATTTATCAAAATATCGAAAAACTTTATTTGAGAAAGTTGTTTATTTAGGCATTTGTAGCCTCTGTACAAAATTTTGACAGTTTGATACAATTTTTATTTTTGTCAGGTTCTTGAAAATTTTGATCAACCCTCGTAGATTAACTTTTATACATCGATGTAAAACCATTTGCCTTTACTTCATTTGTAATCTTAATGCAATTTGGTGTAAAATTTTTGTTTCAAATTATTTATTTTGCTTCAAAAACTAAAATTGTTATTGATCAGTATGTAATGTTTGATGCAAAGTTTATCTAATTACATCAGTTTTGCCAAAACCGACGTTTCTTATTTTTCTTAAGTTAGTAAACAGATATACAAAAAGAAAATATTAGGAAGCTTTCGTTGAAATTTTACTTAATTAATATTGGATCAAAAAGAATAAATATTAATCGCTCGAAACATTTTATTTAACAAAACTATAGTTTGCAAATAGGCGATGCATTAATAATTAATATTAATTAAATAATTGGAAACAAAAATTTTACACCAAATTACATTAAGATTACAAATGAAGTAAAAGCAAATGGTTTTACATCGATGTATAAAAGTTAATCTACGAGGGTTGATAAAAATTTTCAAGAACCTTGCAAAAAATAAAAATTGTATTAGACTATCAAAATTTCGTCCAGAGACTAAAAATGCCTAAATAAACAACTTTCTCGAATAAAGTTTTTCGATATTTTGATAAATAAGGGCATTTTTGAACCTATTTTATTAAAAATGTCAAATTTGACAGTTATCGCAAGTCATGCAGCTGCTTCAGTATACGTCATTTTTGGTTTTTAGGTAAGCAAAAACTAACTGCCTTTTCAATTTTTACCAATACCTAATAAACAAAAAAATCCCATTTGATGCGAACTTTCTTGCGGACACTGTGTATAGGGAAAAATCTGAAAGTCTTGAATGGAAACAAATTGAATAGTAAGGCATAAATTTTATACTCTTTCTTGTTAATAGAAAGCATATTATACCAACCCATAATAATTACAAAAATAATATAATCATAACAGATTAATAATGGATTCTTATGAAACATGCCAAGAAAACTGCAGGATAGATGAGTACATCGAAAAAGTTGTTCATTAGTTTAAAAATAATCATTAAATTCTGTTGAGCTTATTGTACTTTTAAAATGTTGTTTACAAACCGTTTACTAAAGAGCTGCAGCAAAAATTGTAAGACTTTAAACTCTTAAAGCTCTATCTACAGCTACAGCAGCAGGTTTAGTAGTTATTTGTAAGATGACCGTGTCAACTATTATCGACACCCTAATATTATAACAAAAGTCTTTCAAATGGAAGACATTTTCTTTCTTATAGCTTGTGTGGTATATTCTAGCAGGTTTGAGAATTTTTTGTCACAATATTATTAGGTCACTTTACTGAGATGTTATCTAAAACATAGTCCTGGGCCCACGGAAGACTGGTCAATGAGATCAATTCATGCAGGAATGTTATTTGAAAAAAAGTTAATAGTAAATCAGAATCCTAACGTAAAGTTGCGCTGAAGCTTTAAAAAAAGTGTCGTATGTTTATTGTCATGTTCTCAATATTGACACTTACTTGTCCCAAATATTCTAAGTTATGAACAATGATAATAAGCAAGATAATGTAGCATGCAAGAATTTTTAGTGATGACATAAACTGTTCATAGGGTTACGCCTAGGTTGATTATAATAGCATGGCTATAATATATAAATTATAAGAATGAATCATTTAAAGCCAATACCTAATTAGCTAAGTAATCCATTTGGTGTGTGTCAGGTTCCGATTATAGTATGTATCAAATTTTTTTTTATATAAGTAAGACTACATAAATGTTGTGATCTGGTGCAGCTGTCGTTTATATATTTTTCAAAATTATGCGAAAAAACAGTTTCAGTAAGGCAGATATAATAAATGAATTGGAAGAACAGTATCTTATTATTGTGAATGTTTTTTACTATTATATATATGTAATTCGCGAAATCTCTTTGCAAAGATTGACCCAAAATAATTAGCTAATAGAGCTTTGAAAAGTGGAATACTTTGTGACAAAAAAAAACGAACTGCAGGGAAAATTTACTTTGAACTAATGACAATATATATATTCTGGTTCTATCGATCTGGATATAATATATTAATATCCAGCTCTAAAACAACTTCAAGGAGTTTGTGTTTTATAAAAGAACTTCACTTTTCGTGTGTAAATTAAACAAAAAATACGATATATCCTTTATAAATAGAGTTTCAATAAATAATAACGAGAGTAAGCCGGTACAAATTTGATTGGGGTGCGCAACTTTGGATTAGAAATTCATCAAAAATATTTTAGAATGACGAAAACATATAGCCTGTATCTAGCTGGAGCGCGAAGAGTTATGGACATCTAAATGTTGGGCACGGTATATACCCAACTGCCAGGAGAGTAGCTGTTTAAAATTATCTTAATTCTGCACTAATAATGTCATGCTATAATAAAGCTTTAAACATAATTTACGATTATTATTGAGTACCGTCTAATATCAAAAAAATACTTGGTGCATTGTAAAAGCACAGGTCTTTACAGTCAGTGGTTAACCAGAACCTGCAGCCACTCACTCACCAACGATTCAATTGTTCAATTTTGTTGAAGTTGGCAAAGTAGAATAGGTGAACTATAATGTATATAATAGAAGATTTTTTTTATTGATCCTAGATCTACCACCTACAAGCTACATATTTAATATTATGATGGGTACTCAAATAAGAAAGAAATGCTATACCTGGTACCTAATACAATTGATTTTCAGTGGTTCAAATTCAATTATTGCATGTTGAGTGGCCCAGTAAATATTTTCTCCACGACCATTACTGAATGCAATAACTCCAAAATCATTTTTGATAATAGAATGTAAAAATTCTCGCTCTTGCGTTTTGCGTGTATTTTCATTCCATAACAAGATACGGAATGAATATTCTGTAATTGATATAAACGACATAGGTTGCCAAACTGTCAGTGTCAGATAAAAATGGCAGCGTTGTAATAATTATTTTCAGACAAATTTTAGTGCAAGTCAAAGAATGAGTGAAAAATCGGATGAATCAGATATGGAACTGGATGATCGTGGAGAAAATATAGTCTGCTACTCGGTTAGAATAAAAATTCGATACTCGTGGTTCCTCACGCTCGCTACGCTCGCGTTCGGAATCTTCCACTCGGATTGAATTTTCATTCCAACCTCGTTACAGAATCTACTATTCTTTGCATGTAAAGAAAACTACAATTTTATTATTATTAAAAGCTTAATTTAGCTAATTGTTAAATAAATACAGGAAGCTTTTTAACTTGCCGAAATACATTTGGGGTATATAAGCATGCCAGTTCTAAGTACGATTAAATATATAACTAATTAGAGATAACTAAGCATAGCTAAATTTATGACAATAAAGATACCGTTAGTGTCTAATCGTTTTAAACATGCTTTATGGTCAGTAGCTATTCCCCTCTATTCTTATTGTCCTTTTAATCGCAATATAGTAAGTATTTAAAATTTTTTGCCTTATTATTTATTGTTGTTACATGGGTATTAAAAAAACAGCAAAATAATAACAGTAATTATGATAATTTATTTTAATTGCTGGTAAAAGTATTTAACTTGACAAATTCAACCGAAAATCATGTCCTAATGTAGGGTTATGTTAGGTTATATTAGTTTAGAAACTATTTGATTTAAAAATATGAACGTTGATGGCTTAAAGTCCTGTACAGTTTTAGCCACAACTTACAATTTTATTCACAATCACCAAAATATTAATAAAGACTTACCGAATATTCCCCAAATAGCACATTTACACAATTTTGACCGGCAGCCGCACTTTAACCCGCTTTCGAAAGAAAAAAGACAGTGTGGTTTAGGTACAGTCCAAATTGTATGGTATGAAGGTAGAACTACCAACAATAATTATTGGTAGAAGCTTTTATTTAAATTTATTTAATAATTATATTTACCGGTGATTAGATCCAATTGACTTAAGCTTTGTCGTTAAACCGTGGAATAGTTGACGCTTAATTGACGTGTAATAAATCCGGCCATTAAGACACTAAGTGCACCGGCGATGAATGACACAACCACCAAATAGCAATAATGACTTACCAAACAGCCCCAAGTAGCACACTTACACTGCCAGACTTGTAGACGCCAGTCTGTCTACTCACGATCTGCCGTCGGGACGGCCGTCGCTACCTACTCCACCCCATGCGCGGCAAAACACTCTTCACCCCCGCAAGCATCCCCTCCGTCCACGACGCGCCACTGCCATTGGCCGCGCTGATTTTGTTTCAGATGAATTTTTAGCCGCACCGAGTTTTTTTTTCGCTTTTTTTTTTCAAATTTTTTAATATTTGCAATTTTGTAATTACTGTTCTTATAACGCGCTTAACTATTATTCTGGCTGTTAATTAAAAAGCGAATTACCAGAAATAAAAATTAAGTATTACTCTCGCTTTGAACATAAACACGAAAACATTCAACAATTTAACTTTTGTTGTGTTTTGGATTTTTAGGGCTGTGTACAATTCTAGCGACCGATTAGATATCTTTGTTTAAACTGCAATAGTCGAATTTCGGCTGGGGTGGGTTTGTATTATTTGCCCCCAGTGATACGCTCCGATCGATTAGATAGGGGGAGTGTGCGCACTGGTTACAGGCGGGAAATTAGAAGTGCCTAAACGCCGGAGATAAGCTGGCTGCCTGCTGATGATGATAAAAAACGACGCTAACCCAATTTTAAGATCAGCTCTTTTGTTTCAGTAGTTAGATATAAAACTGCGTTACAGTCAGAAAATGGAGCAACACTAAAAATTTAATTTACATTAAATTTCGTTATAGGATGACCAATAAATACACATACATATACCATAACTTAAAGCTAAATGCTGATAAATCATGTGTGCTACTTTTTAGTAGCAACAAAGTTATACTTCCTATTGTCTATGATAATTTTAAAGTAAACATTAACAGTAGGTACTCCTGTTCCAGTGGTTAAGGAGGCAAAAAATGTGGGTATTTATCTTGACGTAGGCCTTACATTCAAAACGCACATAAAAAATAAACTTAAAATCGCCAACATGCGTTTAAAAAAACTTTATCATCTAAAAAAATGTTTACCCGCTAAAACTAAATACTAGTTATGTAACAGCCTCGTGTTGCCTTTGTTTGATTATGGAGATGTAGTATAATATAGTGATTCTTTAAAAGCTACGCTTTCTTACTCTATTCAAAAGATCCAAAATTCTTGTGTATGCGTTACTAATTTAACATTCCCTTTAGGAACCACGTAACTCCGCATTTGAATAATAATATTTTAAATATGAAGAATCGCAGAAAATATATATTATGTACTCTTTTGTGTATAAAGTACTCACTATCGGAGAACCTCAGTATTTAAGAGTAAATTTTCATTCTTATGCGCATCCTCATCTTACAGGAAATGTAAATTATTTCAGACTACCTCAACATCATACATCTAATTTTTAAAAGTCATTCAGTTTCATAGCCGTTCAAATGTGGAATAATTTACCTAAGAATGTTAAGGAATTTTCAATTAATAAATTTAATAATTATATTAAGCTATTTCTTTTAAAGGTGCAAAGGGGGGAAGTTTAGCATATCTTATTTTATTTTTCTTCATTTTTAGGCATAACTGCGCTATCTGCATTGGTTGGTTTTGACCTGGAAACTGCTCGAACTTAATTTTTTTCTGTCGTTTTTAGTTTTGTCTACCTGTCCTCTCTGCCCTTCTCTCTCTTGCGCCTGGGTCGGTCGTTACGTTGCTGAATCTTTGATTGAATTAAATATAGGTTTCAGTAATTCACATAATATAGTTTTTTTTACTTATTAATATCATGCATTTTGGGCTATACCACATAGACACAATTTATTTGTGCTCTTTGATATCGGTTCTATACAGGGTGTCCCAAAAGTAATGGGACACAGAGCAACAGAAGACTCCTTTAGGTGAAATAATGCGATTTATCTAAACTTGCCTTATCCCAAAACTGATAACAACCGAGATACAGGGTGTCAAAGTTTTAATTTTGTTTTCGTTTTTTTGCGATTACTTTTTAACGAAACGACACAGCAGCACAAAATTAAGCATTTTGGGGTTTTTTGAGGTGAGGAATTTAAAATTATCCATAGTTTTTGTGTTACCAGTAGAGGGCGCTGCCTACGACATGGCCCACTCCTTTTGGCTGGCATAACTTTGTTTAGGCTTTTTATATCGACCCGACTATTAAAAAAATAAGGTACTTTACTTCTTTTACATCAAAAATGTATAACTTATTGAAGTCGCTAGGAGCAACCATTTGCTCACTTGATAAATAAATTGTATTTTTCACGCACAATTTCTTTATAGCAAGAGAAATTTTCTTGCGAGAAGTTTTTTTTAGTGGTTTTATTAAATATTATAACTGAAAAATGTTTAGCTGCGCGGCATTTTCTGCAATGTTTTTTTTTAATTGAAAAAATATTAAGCTTCCGCTGGTAATCGAACCTGGAACCTCTCGATTACCAGTCTAACGCTCTGCTATTTGCACCACGGAGACTCTAAAATTCACTCACCTACTTCGGCCATATAACTTACTCAATTTTGATGTTACGTACACAGTTCGGAATCTCTTGCGATTTCAAACTGGGGAGGGGTTTTTAAGGAGAAGGGACTCACGACCAGTGATCATTAATATCAATTTTTTATCTTTCATCTATGCCTCGACAGCATACACATACATACCTCTGCAGGAATCGATATGAGACCACTGAACGAAACTTTTTTTATTGTCTGCGTTCAATTTTATATATGTATTATTATATTGTATATTATGCATGTATAGGTATATTTATTGGTTAAATCATGACAAGAGGTCATAATATTAAAAAATCAACTGTCATTTTGCTTAAGTTAACTTTACTCTTAAGTAAAAAAGATCCTCCTATAATATGTTGGTGTTGCCAAATATGTTCGAATTTTCATTAAAAATTTTATTTTTAGTTTTTTTGAGGTCATAAATTTTTTATTTATAATAGTGTTTGGTAGATATTATATTATATTACATTAAGTAATTTTTATTAAATAAAAAATCCAATATGGCGGTCACAAGAAAAACGAAACTTGATGATGGAACCAAAACGTTGTAACTAAAATATTACCAAGTGTAGGCATATTCTATATAAAAAGTTGCTATGAAAAATGTGTTTACAAATTTAAAAAATATTGAGAAATAACATAGTTACAACCTAAGGAAATGCATTATTTTAGTTTAGCATTTATCCCGTTTAACCGTCTTTCTATCTCTTATAGTTCCCGAAATCACAATACTGTCGGCACCAATTTCCAGCACCCTGTATATGCAATATGCAATTTTATTATTAAATACCTATTTGGTTTTAAAAAGTAATAAATAAAATTTTGCACACAATGTGTATGTTTTGACTCCTGTCGGGGTAACTGGGCCCCAACAAGCTTAACAGGCACCCCAACAGCATTTTACTTCAAGCTAAATGATGCTTTGACTTTTACGAAAACCAAATACTTTCTTTTTTCTTTCCCTCTCATTTCACTACTTTTACATGTCTCCGACAAAGTTTATTGAAACAAGGTTTTTCACTACTTATAGATACCTAAATGATTTTCACAAAGTCTGTTAAAACTCTCTAATTTTTCTTTTGCTCTCTTCATTTTTCTGCCCAGGACAAGGCCTTTGCACTAGCCCTTGACTTTCCAGTATGCTAAACTCTTGTCGGTCTTCTGACTATTCATTTTTTACACCTCGTGTACACCATTGAAAGCTCCATTACGGCTCAATCCCACTATTATTTTCTCTATTGCTAAGAACATCAGCATTTTACTATTTACGTTGTTTTCCTGATGATGAGTGTTTCTACACTCGAAACATGTCGAATTATTATGAATTATTCTAGGTTCGCCTAGTTATTCTAATAAACTTGCGGGGAAAGTTTCTTTTTTCTATACATTTAACTCCACTTTGAGTATGAACAACTTCTTCAAAATTAATAAATTAGAGCTTTGTCGTGGATCTTAATTTTTGAAAATGTTTAATTCAATATAATTCTCAAAATTTTCTTGAGTGTATTTTTTGTATAGTCAACAGCAGTGTAGCAAGGCGGGTCTAACGTCATGAAATTATCCGAAATTATTCTGATAGATCAGAGTTTCTAAAAATGTGAAAGACGACAATAAAAAAATGGCGAATTATAAACAGCTGGCATAAAAGTTTTATCTGTCAAGTCCAAAGAAAACGGGGTTAAGTTTTATTTGTCAAGTTAGATTTGAGTACATTTGAAATTACAACATTTACATTTTTGATATGCAACTGTTTGCTTAAAAGGTCGCGTTCGACATCATAAAAAATTTATTAGTGAACATGATCAAATTTCTATTTTAGAAATCATATATTTATTAAGCGTAGGTATGTATACTAAGTATATAGGAACAATTTGCGATAAAACAGTGAGTAATAATTCAATAAGTTACATGAAAGAGAAGCAGGGAAATTCAACATAAAACCGGTGACTTAATAAATAAAGTAAATCCAGAAAAAAGACTTACAAGCAGTACCTAAGTTACTCTAAATTATATCAAGAAAGATTTATCAGTGGCCCTAAAATAAAGCTAAGTTTTGCAAAACGTAAGTATAAAAAAAAACTGAAGTTAAAAAAGTTCATCAGAAGTGATAATTATGGTGCTAACTTGGACATCTAAAACTTTTTCTCGATCCCACCAATCTACAATTATTTGTTCTCTATGTTCCACTACTTTTTTCCAATAGTCTTCGGAGATAATATCATATGACACACTATATTCTAGCATAATATGTCTTGCCATACGCTTATGAGATGTAAATCCTGTACCAATGTTTCTCAAAATATAATTTTGCGTCAGCTCATATTAATTCTATGGCAAGCGGAAAACCTATTGACCATAATATTCCTTTAATATTTTATCAACTGCATATTCTTTGCTTTTCAAAACACTGAAATTAGTTCTGTTTTTTTTTTTAGCAAATTGGGGGATGGATTATGATTTCCTTTTACTAGCCTGAAAAATTTCACTTTTTTTCCACGATAAATTTGTTTAAAATCCGAGAATGATAGGAAGCATTGTCCAAAACGATTAGTGGACGTTGGTCTAAATTGGAAATAAGCATTTCTTTTGGCCACTTCTCGAATGATTCGTAATCCATGCTGTCGTGGTAATCAGAGCTAATTGAGCTGGTAGAAAATAATAAACTTGCACCAGGTACAGACTCAGTGGACGAGCCAGCATGCAAAATAATAAATCTCATTCCCAAACCAAAACCTTTTTTTAATTAACTGATTTTATTATCTTGCCAGGATTCAGACCCAGTTCCATCAGAAAAAAAAAAACAAGTTTCTTCTAAAAAAAATAAGCTTTTGTAAACTGCGAATTAACATTTTCGAAATATTTTCTTAAAAAACTTACTCGTTGAATTGATAATATTTGGAATTTCAAACATATCTCCTATTCTAGTCTTGTCTATACCGAAATCCCAGATGTTTTATTACTAAGGTACTTACAGATTTTCAAAATCCCACGATTCCTTAAAGCGTCCTTTAAAACTGGTAGAGTTATGTGCATGTTCGAATTGTACATATCGTAGATTACATTTCTTATATCCATTTTTACGGATTCTTTCAAATCCATTATGTTTGTGTTTTTCCGTATTCTTTTTAGACGACGTTTTTTTGAAAGAATATTTTTGCGTTTTTTCGAACAATCCTCTGTATAGTTCTAAATTCTAATGCCAACATTTAGGGCTTCTGAAACTTTTTTTTTTGATTGGCTTCGAATTGAATAAGTCGTCGGTTTTTGTTGATTTTCTTTGCTTTCTTCACAATAGGTTATTAAATTTAGCACCATTTTCTCGGCCTGGGGATTTAAAAAGCCCGCAAAACGTTTTTTTTTCTATATTAAAATTTTAAACCTACAAACACGGAAAAATTTGACACTGACACTGATAAAAGTATAAAATATATCAACCTAAATCCATCTCGTAAACCAAGCAGCAGCTTTTGACTAAAATTCTCTTAGAAAGCATTTGAGCCATAATAATAACAACGTAAAGGATACTTCAGTCAAACAAGTACTTTTAAAAATGAAGATTTTTTTCTAGATAATAATTAAAACATTGTTATAATTTTGACGTAAAAAATATGTTGAATGCGATCTTCGTTGATTCCGAACCAACGTTTTTTTTTATTAGACTGCCGTTGACTATATCTCTAATATGGAGGGCTTTAGGGAAACAGCGAACTAACTACTAAACAGGGACGTAAATTTAAAGAACAGCCATTTTCGATCGGACTCCTAAAGCCCTCCATAATCTCTAACTTTCACAGTTTTATTTAACTTTGTAATTTTAGTAAATATGAATTCAAAAATTGAAGCGAATTCGATATAAACTGGATCGTTTTTTATATAAAGTACTGTAAACTGTCTGTGACACTTTTCAGCGTTGCTTTCTCAATTTTTCAGCCGGTAGTACACAATATAATGTTTGTATTGGGGGTGATCAAAAATCTATATTTAAAAAAGTTACAAATAATAATGTTCCCAATATCACAATCTGGCAATACCGTTCAAAAAACACATCCGGGTTGGCCGCGTTAGCCTTGATTGCTGCTCCGGGTAAGGTACAGGATTCAGCTCTGGTTGCCTTGGTTACTCGGCTGACAGGAAAGGTACCATGTAAGGCTTTTTATCTTAAAGTAAAGTTGAGCAAGTTATTTTGATTTTCAGTAAAGTCTTAAAAAGAACACCATAACGAGTATGTTAAGGTTTCCAAAACGCAATACTTATTAATTATTAAAGGTTTTGATAAAGTGTTTTGTTGTTAAAAATGCATCTATTGGCGATTCGCAGTAAGGTCTACGACGTGATAATATGGCAGACTTAGAAGAAATATTCTCGAAGTTTTCGACTTTATTAGTAGTTTGAAAATGTTAGGGTTTGTTAACCTTTTGATGTTTTCAGAACTTTTCATCACTCATCAATCACTTAATAAACTCTATGACCAAAAACTAAGATAAGGTAATAGTATGGAGAACTAGTGGGTAGGAGGCCGATCGACGATGGCAGGATTTTCAAATTCTGTCCCGGTTTTTTGGTTAGTTCGCTATTGGCCGATAGATGCTCTCGCGTCGCAATAAGTGGGCTGGTGTCGTATTCTTCTTCTTCGTTTTTTATTTTTGACAAATTGACATTTTATTTTCGAAATAACAAATAACGTTTGAAGACAAGACAAGACAAATAACGTTGTATTGTAATTGATTTCCATATTTATAATGAATAATGGTACAATTTATAAAAGTAGAGTTTGCTTTGTGTCGGGGTGTAAGACAGGATCTTCTTGAGAGAGGAAACGCAGCCAAATAAGTATCTTTCTAGCTCCAAAGGTATCGCTGAAATGTTTAAAACCCTGTATTTTAAAAACCAAGCATCGTTGGAACTTTATACAGGCCGAGTTTACTAATAAGTATAACAAAGTAAGTGTAAATTCATATAAAAGTCCTTATTTGTTCCTTAAAGAACTAATTTAAATAAAAATAGTTATTGCGGCGATAAGAAACCATTTGTTTGATAGCCCACTTCGAACACGAGCGCCATCTTACGGCGACTCGTAAAGCTGAATAGCCGATGCTAATTTGGGACCGAATTCAATGCATTGCGATCGGCCTCCTTCCTCAAGTCCTCCATAGGTAATAGAAAGTCAAGCCAAAAATTTCATACCTCTGGCTTTGCTCTAAAGCTTAAAACACGATTTTCCCAACATGTTGTTAATATCTGGCCACTATACGCTTTATAATCACTTTCAATACTAAAAAGATTTAGGTTATATGGGAACAATTCAGTTTTGGACTGTAAAATTTGAGCTGCAGCTTCCAAATCAACTATAACGATAGCTTTCCGGGAAATAATTAACTCTACCTGCTTTGTTTACAGGTAACGTGTTGGGATTTCCGCTTTTGTTTATCGATAAACTGACGAATGCATTCTGTGCGATTTTGATAGAAAAACACGAACCTAAACGGGCATGCGAATCAGAGCGATTTAAATCATTGCAGTAAAATTTACATACCTGGTAGGTACAGCATCTGCCATGTAACTTGGCGAAAAGACAAGTTGCGCACTACTCTTAATTTTAAATATGGATTCCCATTATAGGTTTTTAGCAGTGATGCTGGCATTTCAGATAATTGTTCCTTGCGATAAACACACAGTGGCTGAGAGTTAATCTAACAGCGTATTTGATAGTTATGCTCACAAAATATTTTAAAAATAAAGTATCGACTGAATAGAAGGTAGTTAAATAAAGGAAAAGGAAGTATATAGTGCTACTAAAGTTTCAGTTCGGAAAGTAAAAGAAATAGTAAACAAGATTAAATATTTAAGTAAAAGTGGCGTTTCAATCTCTTCGGATTTGTAACTATATTAACGACATTCCTCAGATAGCGAATATGATAATGATATTTAATAATGAAGGGCGGAATATATGCAAAATCTATATCTATACAGTGTCCGCAAGAAAGTTCGCATCAAATGGGATTTTTTTTTATTATTAGGTATAGGTAAAAATTGAAAAAGGAGTTAGTTTTTGCTACTAAAGCAGCTGCACGACTTGCGTTACCTGTCAAATTTGTCATTTTTAATAAAATAGGTTCAAAAATGCTTTTATTTATCAAAATATCGAAAAACTTTATTCTAGAAAGTTGTTTATTTAGGCATTTTTAGCCTCTGTACGAAACTTTGACAATCTAATACAATTTTTATTTTTTGCCAGGTTTTTGAAAATTTTGATCAACCCTCGTAGATTAACTTTGATACATCGATGTAAAACCATTTGTCTTTTCTTTATTTGTAATCTTAATGCAATTTTGTGTAAAATTTTTGTTTCCAATTATTTATTTTGCTTCAAAAACTGAAATTGTTATTGATCAGTATGTAATGTTTGATGCAAAGTTTATCTAACTACATCAGTTTTGCCAAAACCGACGTTTCTCATTTTTCTTAAGTTAGTAAACAGATGTACAAAAAGAAAATATTAATCGCTCGAAACATTTTATTCAACAAAAATATAGTTTACAAGTAGGCGATGCATTAATAATTAATATTAATAATAAAGAATTATTTTAACAAATCAGTTTGCTAAAACTATTTACTATAATTATTAATAACTATTACATTTTTGTACTTATGTCTGCCCTCCCGTTCTATACAAATTTCAGTCTTTGAAGCAAAATAAATAATTGGAAACAAAAATTTTACACAAAATTGCATTAAGATTACAAATGAAGTAAAGGCAAATGGTTTTACATCGATGTATAAAAGTTAATCTACGAGGGTTGATCAAAAATGTTAAGAACCTGACAAAAAATAAAAATTCTATTAGACCCTCAAAATCTCGTACAAAGGCTAAAAATGCCTAAATAAACAACTTTCTAGAATAAAGTTTTTCGATATATTGATAAATAAGGGCATTTTTGAACCTATTTTATTAAAAATGTAAAATTTGACAGGTAACGCAAGTCGTGCAGCTGCTTCAGTATACGTCATTTTTGGTTTTTAGGTAAGCAAAAACTAACTGTTTTTTCAATTTTTACCTATACCTAATAATAAAAAAAAATCCCATTTGATGCGGACTTTCTTGCGAACACTGTATATGCATTTTTTGCATATTTTGGCAATTTTTTAATAAAATAAACATTTTTCATAAATTATTATTATTATTATTTTTTTTTTCACGTCGGCCTATTTCCGCAACGAGGCCAATCACCGACGCCAGGGAATTTGTCACACACTATCTGGTAATTTTGTCGAATCCCTCTTTGTCGATGGTAGGGTTCTTTAACGTGCCAACATCCATGACATGGGACCCACAGTTTAACGTCTCTTCCGAAAGACGGTGCACCTCTTAAACCAAATTCCAAATTTAACATCGACGTTGCCGGCACCGGGGATCGAACCCGGGACCTTCGATCTGTGAGGCCGCTGCACTGACCACTAGACCACAACACCGATTAATTATTATTTTTATAGCATATTTTTATGTTTTCGGCTTTCTGAAAAAGTTTAAAACGTTATAGGTTAAATGTCCAGTTCCGTACTACTTATTTTAGGGATTTTCCAATCTGAAGATTATAATAATTATATTTACGTTTTGGTTATACACAAGGTATTTATTGGGGTTTCCGGGGTTTGCAGGTATATTGTTAGGGGTTGTTTATTGTTACTTAATATAATGCGTTAATATTACCTGTTGAACAAACTGTATTTATATCGATTTGTAATACATAGGGGAGACTCGGGCAAGAAGAACCATATAGGCAAAAGGAATCAATCAAATATTTTAAAATTTAAATTTGCCGCTCTAATTTTGTCATCTAGTTTCGATAGCCGCCGCATTTCTGCAGTGTTTGTTGTGAAATATATTACGGTAAGTTGTTTTTTTCATATTTTACAGTGAATATAAAAATATGTACGTTCTGAATGATTTAACAGGGTTCAGGAGTTTTGAAACTATTTCTAAACAATAAAAATGTGTAACATCATGATTGAATATGTGAAAATAGGATCGTTCGCCTTACTTATCCTCAAAATATTTCCGCGGTATCTGAAATCCATTTATTTTAAACGGATTGATATATTTTAACTTACAAATAGGGCAAAAAGAACCGGACAAAAGGAACTGATGGATTCAGTGTAATTTCTGTCAAAAGTGGGCGCATCACTTATGTGCCGACTACCATATACTGGTGTCTATATTTGTGACACTTGCAAGGGTACGGTTTTAAGCTCATTAAAAACACTAAATAATAATATTATTTTTTAAGGTTTGTGTTGCCCAAATGCATTTTATATGTTGGTTCATTTTGACCAAGACAAAGGTTCTTTATGCCCGCGGGTCTGGGCAAAAGGAACCAAACGCAGAGTTTTGGTTTATATTGTTTTTGAAAGGAAAATATATTTTCTTTTGTGTTTTTAATAAATAAGCTTTGTTTCTAAAGATATGCTTTAAATTATTTCATTTGCCTGAAAATATGAGAACAATCGGCACATTTTGGCAGGCATTTAAAATTAAGTGGTTCTTCTTGCCCGAGTCTCCCCTACTTATGTTTTAGTATGTCGAAAGATTTCTGTATTTTTAGTGTGACTAGTAATTTCAAGTTTGTGTTCAGAATGTCTAAGGTGGCGAAAACGTATTCGTGGATTAAAAATTTCCCAGAGTTTGCTACCTAAGTTGCAGTATTGTCCGATTACATCAGTTAATGTCGAAAAGAAGCTTCTCTTTGTATAAACATATCTATACTAATAGAAGAGAATCCTTTTTAGTTGAAAATTTAAAAAAATACTTAGTAATAAATGCCCTATATACAATTTTAGCTTAAAAAATGTTTACTTTTATTTTTCTTTGTTTTTTTTGCATTTTTTTAAAAATAAACATATTTTTTAGAACCCAATGTGTTTCTTTACCTCATTTCACTATAATAAATTAAGAAATATTGCATACCTGTATGCATTTTGAATACAATAATTAATTTATACATATCGAATGCGCATATTTTGGCATAATTTAAGCGCATATAATCCCACCTTTATTTATTAATAATACTTACTATGAATAAATAAAAAATAGGTAAGCTGGTCCAGGGGATGTCACAAAACCTTTGCTCAGCCTACACAAACGAAACTTATGTAAATATTTAAATGCTAATGTTTAATATTAACTATGTATTTCAAGTATAAACTAAACAACTGCTAGAAAGTTAGATTAAGAGCATTAGTTCTTATAGTAGAGAAGTTAATCAATCTATAAAGGGAATATAGCGAAAATTACATTTATTAAAACAGATAGATAACTTACTTCGCGCGGAGATAAAAAATAAAGTACCAGGCAGAAGTACCATCAGAGCGAAAGACTGCTGGTGAACAAAGAATGTCGGAAAGAATCAAGGTCTCTATACTATAGGTTGCCTGGTAACTTTGGGCCAATCAGATATTCGCATTTCATGCGCGGGAATACGTCATCCAGACGACACATTTAAAATATTTTCATGGTCAGCATATAAAGAATGGCAATTAAATAGTTTTTACACAGAATTCCTGTGGTTTTGATATGTAAATTCAATTGCTTTTGTTTAAATATCATTTTTTGACAAACTTTAAATGATTTTAGCCCTTAAGAAAGGAATATTTCTTATATATTTTCCTAATTATGGCTTGGGTGGAAGAACAGGCACTTTTACTCTATTATCAATATTCTGATTATTAATTAGGCCTATCAGAAAATAGACAGTATTGTATTACTAATAGGTAGGTAAGTGCTAAAAGCATTTAAAATTTTGCATATAATGTTAAATATTATATTTTGGAAAATCATGTTTTATCTATTATTAAAAAATATTGGGAATTGTGAGAAATAATAACAATAATAATTTCTTTATTTCAAATTATACTTTACAATGGGGAATAAAATGAAATGATGTCACAAAATAAAATAGGTTTACCATTCATTACCTAAGAAGTTCAATAACGATTAGGGTTAATGTCTATTAACACTTTTTTTAATGTTTTTGCTATTCCCATAATGTGCAAAATATCATCTATAATTCCATTTCTTAAATTGATATTAATTTGCAGCCCACTGTTGTAAAGTGGATATTCCAGGCAGCGGATAATGCAAAGTTTGTCTTAAATATAGGTATATGACCGTTTACCAAAATATTTTAACGTAAGCTTTTAAGAGTTCATCCTGTGTCCAGCGAGCTTTAGATTTAATTTTTAAGGCAATGTCCACTTGGTTTGGAGACAAAACATCTTGTTCATCTAAGTTGGAGCCACTTTGTTTTAAAATTGTTTCTTTATTTTCATGATCTGCAATTTTTTTTTGAGCTTCTCATTTTCCTGTCTCAATAATGAAAATTTTCTTTCCCAAATAATATCATAATCTGTTTTTTTGCTTGTTGATGTAACCTCCGAAATATCCATGGAACTGTTATCAATGGCTTTTAGCTTTTCTGTTTCTAACTGTAATAAACCTTCCACAGTTGCTTTGTTTTCTTTTCGATTTATCTGACAAGCTCTTTTCGATAACACAGTTGGTATCTTTATTTTCTATCAAAGGTAAAAATAATGTCGGGAGAGCTATAAAAAATAAATAAAATAAGGGTTCACTAAACCTACAAACTTCTGTCTTAATAATAATAATAATTATGATTATCATTATTAGATGATACTTCAAGAGCCCCCACAAATATTAATATTATTATTGTTATAAATACATTAACTCAACCCTTACTTTGGAATCTTTCACCCCTGAATAATATAAGTTTATTTACTTTGGGCTTGGTTGTCACTTTATTAATAGAGAACTGCCTATTTATTTACTCTTTTTCACTTACCATCTTTGTTTAAAACCATTGGTTGGAAATTCATTAAGCGAGCTTGCAGTTCATCTTTGTAGTCAGTAAACAGAAAATGCTTGCTGCATATCCTCTTATTTTTGGGCGTCCAATTATCCTTTCAGCAACATTTTCGTTCCCATTCTTTTGAAACGATGGGGTTTTTTGGGAATGTAAAAAACATGATATTTTTTGCCTGGATCTGGCTTCTTCTTTGAATTACTGTTACATCTAGCTATGCTACAAATATTGCCACCACTCATATCTAAATAAATATTCAAACAATAATTTGTTTTAAAATTAGAACATAGAGAAGAATCAAGTTTAATAAACTAACCTTGAAATTCACACAATGAAAATCGCTGAAAATTTACAATTTGTGATAGTTTTCTCACAAAATAATATTGTGAGTTCGCAAAAATATGTCCACACTTCACAATTGTTTAAAATTTAACCACCTAAATAACAAAATAACACTACAAAAGCAATAATTCAGTGAAAACCGCTATGTACACCATGTAAACAAACCAACTTTGTCGTCTCGATGACGTAGACACCCCGCTCACGTCGCTTCGGCCATAGAGTTACCAGGCAACCTACCCTTTAGAGACCTTGGGAAAGAATAAGTATTAATTTACTTTCATGCAAAATTTCAAGTAGTTTAGTAATAGAGAAAGCGACTGTCGATAAACGAAGTAAGTTAATCCACTACTGCTTTCCTTTAATATGTATCTCTCAGCGACTTCTCGGACAGTAGGTACATCAAGCTATTTATTCACATTCATACTCATAATTATTAATTTACCTCGATATGCTTAATTATTTTCAATTTTTTTTTCTAATTGAGAAATATTTTATACTATCATGTTTTTTCCGAAATTTTAAGAATTTTCCATTATTTGCCAAAAAAGCGTTATGTGGATAATTTTTGAGGAAAGCAAAAACGGTTCAATATTTATAGTGTTTTATTTCAAAAATTAAATTTTTATATTGTCTTTTCTGCAAATAATTTTAGAACATATACATATACTTAATTGTACCTTACAACGTTTGAAAAACTTTTTTGGATCACTCTAATAAAAAACTAATAGTAGTGTCGATATCTTACTTTGTCACACAAATGGTCCACCCAGAATGTTTGGTGCAAGATGTTCCCCATAATTTTGTAAAGTATGATTAGCACTTTTTTAAAATTAAAAATAATTTATAGGTAATATTATGATTTACGCCTGGTTACTGACCCTATTTCAGAAAAATTAAGTAACATTTTTTTTGATATTCCAAGAACAACTCAATCTGTTCATGCAGGATGGTTATTAAAACACAAGTACGTTTTCAATACATTTTATTCAAAAACTATTATTTTATACTATAATTTCAAACAATATACACAATCGCAGTAGAGATTGGACTATTTTAAATTTGCAATAAGTTAAAAATATATTACCCGAACTTTTAACAGAACCACTTGATTTGGGCAACGAACTTTCATCAAATACGTCGAATAAATATAATGTAATTATTGTAAATACCGTTAAAAAGAACGGGTTTTCTTGTTCTTATCTGCGTAGAATAGTTTAAAAATAGTTACTTACAAATATTACAACCCATTTAGGTAATATGACCTTTGTTCTCTAGAAAAAAATCATTCAGATTGTCCTAATGTGGGTTTTTAGTCAACTAATTTAACCTTCCTTAGGTACTGAAGATCTCTTCGCGTCTCGGTTAACTATTTTATCTTTCGACAGTAACTATTAAATACTTTTCACCCCATAATTTATTAAACATGTTTATGCATGCTTTAAGGAACAATAATAAATTATTCAACCAATTATTCACTAGACCTATCTTTCATACAATGTTAAACAATAAAAGTTTTTATCTAGTACGAGGAAGTTTTGGAAACTGTATCTTGCATTTTTGTAGGTACATAAATATTTAGCATCTGATGGAACGCACATAATATCACAGCTGCAATTACAGAAAAAGTATACGGAATATAAAGACGTTTAAAAATACCTTTTCAAACTTGTTCGACTTGTAGCATTTGCTTTCACCGTCTTACTTTTGGAACACCCGTCAATACGTTTCGGTCTTCGTGAAAAATCCATCTATGTTTTTCGATACGTTCAAATATATTTGTGGGGGGAAGCTGGGGAAAATCGCTAATTGGCGAGCTAGTCCAGCAGACATTTATGCATGACCAAACAAAATTGCTGATTGAACACGCAGCCAAAATTTCAAATCTGATTTATGATAGCTGTGTACAAACTACATTAATATGTTAATAATGAGATATTTGAGTCGTAAATTTTCTTCATAAAGGGTACAAAATACTGAAAAATGGGATATTTTGATATTTTCGACGAGTCTCTATTTTAGTTTTTACGCGTCAGGATTTGACGTTAAAGCTTGTGAATATAATATCATCTCACACAGGCGCAGTATGATATCAATTAAAAACGCTGTATCCAAAGGTTTTATACAAGAACATGATATGCTGATGACACGAACCTTCTAGCCGAAGGCGAACAAATTGAGTAAGTAAAGCAATGAACATTTTCTTGGCTGGCAAAAGTTTTTTGAAAAATATAAATTAATTTTTAATAAACCAAAAACAAGTACAGTGCTATTTCGTACGAAGCTCTGTAGAAAAGAAATACCGGAATCAATAAATATTGAAGAAAATCAACTTTTCTTTAAGAAAAACACAAAATTTATTGGTATTTATATTGATTAATTTCTGGACTGGTCATATCAAATCGACTATGTCAATGGCGAGGGGTGTCTCACTACGGCAGTCGGTGTACAAATGTCTAGGCAGTCATCGGCATTCACTGGCAGTCATCGGCAATCAGTGGCAGTCATCGGCAATCAGTGGCAGTCATCGGCAATCACTGGCAGTCATCGGCAATCAGATGCATTCATCGGCAATCACTCGGCAATCGCCCTCGGCATTTATCGGAATGAATTTTGATCTGACCAATAAAAACGCATATTTTTCGGCGTTTCGTAATGATGGATAAATAGAGTTTGAAAAAATTACTGGCAGTCATCGGCAATCACTGGCAGTCATCGGTAATCACGGGCAGTCATCGGCAATCACTGGCAGTCATCGGAAATCACCGGCAGTCATCGGTAATCACGGGCAGTCATCGGCAATCACTGGCAGTCATCGGAAATCACTGGCAGTCATCGGAAATCACTGGCAGTCATCGGCAATCACAGGCAGTCATCGGCAATCACTGGCAGTCTTCGGCAATCGCCCTCGGCATTTATCGGAATTAATTTTGATCTGACCAATATAAGAACGCATATTTTTCGGCGTATCGTAATGATGGATGAATGAAATTTGAAAAAATTACTGGCAGTTATCGGCAATCACTGGCAGTCATCGGCAATCCCTGGCAGTTATCGGCAATCACTGGCAGTCATCAGCAATCACCGGCATTCATCGGCAATCACTGGCAGTCATCGGCAATCACGGGCAGTCATCGGCAATCACGGGCAGTCATCGGCAATCACGGGCAGTTGACTGCCAAAATCGGCAGTCAGTGTACAAATTTTACCTAGTGAGACACCCCTCGGTCAATGGTAAATTAAATAGGACTTGCTAGTCGTTACAAAGTATCTAAGCGACACTGCCAGAAGAACACTGTATTTTGCAAATTTTGAATCTACGGCCAGGTTTGGTATTGTTTTTTGGGGAGCAAACTCACAAATCCAAAAAAAATTGTAATTCAAAAACAAGTCTTAAGAATTCTGTATAAAATGACATATTTAGAATCATGTAGAGGCCTGTTTAAAGCAAAAATGATACTTGCAATTTATGCGTTGTCCATTTTTGATACAACTATATTTTTCTATAAAAACAGAAACACATTTAGTACGCATTATCAACATTATTAAAACACACGAACTAACGATATAAATTACCCCATTCACCGACTGACTTTATCTGAAAAAAGCCCCTACTACATGGGTGTTAATTTTTATAATAAACTAAAAAATGATATTAAAAATGCACCCTCAGAGAAATTGTTTAGAGTAAGATTGAAGGAATTGCTTATAAATTTGGAGCCATACAGCATTAGTGATTTTTTGGAGATGTAAAAAGAGAGTAAAGGATCAGGAATTGCATTTAGGTATTTAAACTTAGATTTTTTTGTTGACGCCATTTCATTTATGTTTGTTTGTACATTTGTATTGATTAACGTAATTTGGAATATGGAATTTTCTATTCTATTCTATTCTATTCTAAGATTTGATGAGAACATACTTTTGGTATTTACCAAGTAAATTCTCAGGTAATAAGTTTTTAAATTGATCCGAACGAAGAATGTTCCGGCTTAGTATATTAAAATATATTGGCGTTTGAATATTATGATGTTTAATATAATGCTAACCTCTACAAATAATTTTTTTTAAAATAAACGCTATCTATAAAATAAAAAACCAATCCACGAAACATCTCAAAGAAAATACCATAAAATCTTATAAATATATAGAAACTATTAAATCTGGAACAATTACCTGGTATATGCCTTTAAATGACTCTAAGTGCTCACTGCTCCATGCTCCATCGTGGAAAAAAAGAACCCTAAACTCCCTTGTACCCTGGGACCCCTGGAACTCACCCAAAAGATCATACTTCACAGGATTATTTCTGTAGTATATCTTCGCAATCTCTGATCAAATAAGCATGGTGAAGGAATATAAAGATCTAGGAATTATCATGCACCAATTTTAAATGAGAATCGCACGTAAACAGTATTATTAAGGAGACCAACCACCTTATATGCTTGGTGTCTAAAGCCTTTAAGGGTCTAAACGCCGGAATTTTTTAAAATCTGTACAAATCGCACATAAGACCAAGAATCAAGGATGCCCAGAATATTTGAAATTCATATTATGTAAAATATATTGAAGCATTGAAAATAGTGCAACGTAGAGCCACCAAACTAGCTAATCGAACTTAAAAACTTATCATATCAAGAAAGACCAAACCTTCCAACTCTTCATCTAAGAAAGCTTCGAGGCGATCTAGTTAGGACCTTTAAAGTAATCACCGGTCATTAGTCTTGCAACATAGAAAGCCCAGCCATTAGAAAACCAACAACTTGGGGACTACAACAAATACTCAATTTTTTTTTATTAATTTATTATGAATATCATTTGTTTCACACGTATAGTTTTTCGGGACAAAATAGAAGATTTCACAAACTTTTATAGCTCGATTTACAACCACCCAACCTTTTGTACTGCATTATATCATTAAAATTAATTACCTTAACTTACTAAGACCATGAAAAAATCTATTTTTTTTAAAACTCGGATTTCAAATTAAAACGAGCTGCAAAGCTCCAAACATCTAACCCTCCGACAATAAATGCTTAATTATTAGGTCTTAGTCAATCAATGGTAGTAATTCTCTAGTCATTTGAAAGACTGCTTACACCGTTTCACTTCCTCTGTAACTTTGTAATATTATCACCTCCTCACTTTACCAGTGATCCTACATTCTCGCGCCAGATAGATAACTGAATACCTATATATTTTCTGTTTAGGACTTTTTGTCTCAGGAGCCACGGCCTCCTACATATCTCATCATCTCTTGCGATAATGCTGTAGAGGATTTATACATATCAGGGGTGAATTTGAGGTTCAAGAAAATCTATGTCCACTCCCGTTAAATCCGCTTCTAATACCAATAGAAACATTTACCTATACAGTGAGGACCTAAAGTCCGTCCCCCCCCCCTCTAACTTCTAAACCGTTCGGTATATTTTAATGAAATTTTGAATGATAATATTTTAGCAAGTCTTGCACTTTTTGACATACCAATGACAGCTTTAAATGTCAAGATGACAGCTGGGTCCGCTTTTGGAATATTTTTTTAAATGGAAAGGGGGTTCCAATGGTACCTCATTTTGAAGGTCTTTTAATGCTTAAAACATTCTCCAATTTAAAAAACATTTGGTTCAGTATTTTCTAAACAGGAATCAATAATCTCGATTTCTACATTATGACTACCACTGTTTATAAAACACTTTTTTTACCTATAGTTGTCTATTGATTGTTGCTGTCATACTGTTTTTAAATGTCTGATTGACAGAAAATATTTTTACCTCGAAATTGTCTTAAATGGCTCGTTCTTTAGAAGATAAATTTGAAGCGATTATTATTTTTGGCGAAGCTAACCGAAATTACCATGCTACTGTTCGTATGTTCAATGAACGATATCCGGAACGCCAAATATGCAGAAAATTTTTGCGAAAACTAATCTTAAAATTTCAAGAAACTGGTTCGGTTAAAGACGCACCAAGGTCTGGAAGGCCAAAAATCGTGGAAGATGTGAAATTCCAAGTTTTAGCTGAAATGGTTGTTACTCCCCAACAGCCAACGAAACACGTGGCCGAGGCATGTAATGTTTCTCGTAGTTCTGTCAAAAGAATTTTGAAAAGCCATAAATTTCACCCATATAAAATGAAAATTATACACGAACTAACAGAAGCTGATCCAGATAGACGACTAGAATTTTGCGAAATTATGTCAGAAAGAATCGTAAGGAATAATAACTATTTGCGGAATATCTGTTTTAGCGACGAAAGTACTTTTTTCATACATGGACGAGTTAATACCCAAAACTGTAGGTACTGGAGTGATGAACACCCTAATGTTTTTCGGGAGGGACACACACAGTTTCCCCAGAAAATAAATGTTTGGGCAGGCATTTTGGGTAATCACATTATAGGTCCCATTTTTCTGGAATTTAATCTTAATGGCCCCAGGTACCTGGATATGTTGCAACATACAATTACTCCACTTATTAATGATGTTGTTGCCCAAAACCCACATGAGTTTCAAGAGGTTGTATTTCAACAAGATGGTGCCCCGCCACACTATTTTAGGCAAGTCAGAAATTACCTAGACGAATCTTATGAAAATAGGTGGATTGGTCGTCGAGGTCCGACAGAATGGCCAGCTAGATCGCCAGACCTAACGCCTCTAGATTTTTTTCTTTGGGGATACGTTAAAACTGAGGTTTATAAAACGGCTCCAGGCTCATTAGAAGAACTTAGGCAACGAATTACAGATGTTTGTTCAAGGATAACGCCACAGGTGCTTCACAATGTCCGAGAGGAATTTACTAATAAAATATTTATTTGCCAAGAGGTCCATGGCGGTCATTTTCAACAATTGTTGAAGTAACCACTGTTTTGTAGATGTGTCCCTTTATCTTTTGTTTAAAATACTTATAATTAATAAATTTCATTTCATACTGAACCAAATGTTTTTTAAATTGGAGAATGTTTTAAGCATTAAAAGACCTTCAAAATGAGGTACCATTGGAACCCCCTTTCCATTTTAAAAAAATATTCCAAAAGCGGACCCAGCTGTCATCTTGACATTTAAAGCTGTCATTGGTAATATACCGAACGGTTTAGAAGTTAGAGGGGGGGGGGGGGGAGGAAAGGCGGACTTTAGGTCCTCACTGTATAACTGTCGCATTAAGCATCGCATTTTATAACAAAGCTATTTGCATACATGTCTATTGGTTTGAGTACTCGTAGTATTATAATGATCTTTCTCTCGCGTGAAATGCGGACACATTTAGGAGGCCGTATCTTCTGAATCAATGAGTATCCTTTTCTATTAGAAGCAACCACAAAAATAAAACGATTTGCTTCAGATACATCTTTGTGAGTTAAAATGTTCTTTAACAGCTGCTCCGACATAACCACATAATATCATTTTTCCAGGAAAGAATTGTAAGCCTTAGCGTTATATCACACACAGCTACATTAAAATTCTATACTCATTTAAAACTATTAAAATTTCCATCTACACAAATAAAAGGTTCTAAGTGCAAGCTTTCATTTCCCAGCCAAAACTCAAATCTGATTTGCATCGAATTCCTCAATTTTCAACACATCCCGCGCCCCTACCGTTAGCAGGACACATGTACTAACTGACGTCACAGTCCCGGACCGTCGTCATGGAAACCATCTAGGGATGCAGTAATCCATCTTGTTCCTTCCTATTTGTGTTCTCTCTTTCCTGTAATTTATTCGCAGCGGCGGCGCGGAAGTCTTTGTTTAATACAACAAAAGTTACAAGTCCCTGTTTCGCTTTCTCCCATTGGATCCATTATTTATTTTTGGCGATGCTCTCTCTACTTTATTATAAATAGATGTAAATATTAAATTTTTAATTGTCTGAAATTGTTTTTATGGGTAAGGTTTTATTTTCTTATAACATAAAACATCATTTAATACTTTCTTAATACGACGTAATTAGGTAGTTAAAAGCAACCATATTTTATTTAGACATAACCTCCTTTTAAAGTTAAATTTTCTATAAAAAACTATAATACATTAACAATTTCGCGTTTTTTTCTTCAAAATGTTACAGAAGGGCTACCTTCAGGTTAACTTTAATAAAATAAGAACCAGTTGTTGCTAAATGTACCTTGCGTCCAGTGGCGGATCTAAGATCAAGTTAGAGGGGGGGCTACATCCACAAGGCCGTTGCCAGCAGGGAGTTTATATTGCGTTTGATTTTGAGATCACGTCAATGTAGGAGAAGCGACCAAAGTTTTTTAAGATATTACCAAATAAAAAAAATTTTCATTAATTGAAAAGAGATAAAATAGGATTGTTAAAAAAATGATGAAATATACAGTTAGAATTAGTTTCATTTTTCCTTTAATATAAATTTTTATATATCTCAGTATTTTTGGGATTTCAAGAGGGGACGGATTTACTGACAGAATATTTGATTATGAGAAGAAAATGGCCAGTTTCTTCATTGACATTATTATTTAAAAATATATATAAGAGGCGGAGGTTAAAACTCCATTTATCTAACCCTTACGGCCAGTGTTAGATCGTTAGTTGGTCAGCATAATAACAAACTTTTAAAATTATAAGGATTGAACTAGCAAAAATTGTTTTTTTAATAAAATTTTTAAATTTCTTAATACATAATTATGACTATATTTCTTGATTTCAGGGAAATAGGAAAAATTAAGCTGTTTGAAATGTGTTCTAATGATTTTTATTTATTATTATTTGGCTATGAAGAGGCGGCGGGTGGTAGCCCCTGTAGCCCCTGCAACCCCCTTATAGATACGCCGTCTGCTTCCATTGTCTTGTGTTTTAGACGCCTACAATAGGGAACTTAACAAAAATTTTAAACGGGGAAAAAATTCTATAAAGCATAAGTATATATTGTCATAAAACATATGGCAGCAAAAAAAAAACTACATATTTCGACTAAAAAGACCGCTAGCAAGATTTAAAAATGCCCAAAAATTCAAATTATCCCAAGCGGGTAAAAACGGGTCGTGACGTCAAGAAGTATAATTCGTGTGTGACATCCACGAAATAGGTTATAGGTTGGCAATAAATTGAACGACGTTAAGAATTTCACCTTAAAACAACAATACAATAACAATAACACATGGCAATCCAAATGCAAACTCGGTAGCTCGGCCACCGGTCAGGATGACGGATGACGGGAAAGTCATACTTCCTGACGTCATCGGGCTTGGCGCGCTTTAAAGGTGGTTTGAAATGCTTTCGACACGCGCGAAACTTTAAAGACTTTTTTCCAAGTTATTACTGATTTTTAAGGAGTAATAATTATTGGGGAATATTTTTCTTAGGCCTAACTAAATCATATTATTGAAAAAAAAAGTTGGAAAGTTCCCTATTATGAATGATTATATTATTTTCTTGTTAAGTAAACTGCTCGCTATCTACATTTTAGCAAAAAACTGTGTATCACTTTCGATAATAAATTAATATAAGCCGCTTCTACAAGATGACTATTATGTAAATAGTAATTGGCTTATCATACCATTATTAATTGTGTTTAATTTTTAAACACTGGACCATCATATACCTAATATTGTGCCGAAAGCTGTTTTTTCGAAAGTTTACGACATTTATAAAACAAATTATTTCTAAATGTTTACCTTACTGAGAAGCATTTCCAAACAAAACGTGCCTCGCTACATTCTTCGGAGCAGCATTTTCGCGATAATGAAAAGTTTAAAAATAATTTATATTTTCAGACTTTTTTAATAGTTATTTTTAAAAAGTGAAATATTAATAAATTGATAATTGTCATTATGTTTTAAATATTGGTTTATTGCTTGACTACTAATTAAGTACCAACGTCAACTTATATGTAATACATTTTTATCAATTTTATATTATCCTTACTTCACATTAGGATTTTGTTGCAAAAAGGATATAATATATAATACTCAATTATAAAAACAATTATTATAATGACAATTTTTCTACAAGCTTTTCTTATTTGCTACGAATGTTTCACAAAACGAAAAAAAATTTTGTTTGCTTGGTATGATCTTAAACCTTGTAGCCATTTTTTTTGTACAAACATTGCCCCTTCTTTTTCATTATCTTTTTCTTTTCAGTTTGCCCCACACTGTATAATGTTAATCCACGTATCAAACACGTTTTTATATTATTGACAAGATAGTAGTTTTAGCTGAAAAAATTTTTTACAATAAAATATTATGTACCTACCTAAGAGAAAACAAGTAGTTGCAAGTAATTTATGAAATTCTTATGAAGCTCTGCAGTGCGTTCTCACGTTTCTCTTGCAGCCAAGTGGCAAGGCTCTAGAGACAAGCCTTATTCGATATTTTTAAAGGGTTGCTGGTCAGTAATGTCAATAAATATATCGTATTTTGTTCTCTTCTTTCCTGAAATATTGACAGATTTGTCCGCAGAAATAAATCAAACATTAATACAAACACAGGCCACACCAAAATCTTTTAAAAAACTAACAATGTTTAGTGTTTAAATCCAAGGCTTCAGGATTAAGCCATCTTATTTAAAATGGATTAATGAAAAAAAAAAATTTTTAAATATTTAGGCGTATGATAAAAAAAACGGATCAGCCTTTTATACAGAATACCACCCTCGTAATCAAGAATAGCTCAGATTCGTCAAATAGATTTTATTGAAATGCATTATTTTTTGTTTGCAAAAAATATATTATGCAGGTTGGATCATAAAAATACAACTTGTATTAATATTTTTAATGAAACATATTGTATATCCTTACTTTCTACAATCAATTCTAGACTTTTTTCATAAATCATCCCTTATACCACAGAATATACCCTAATAGCTATTGCGTAACTGTATGCTCTGTTCTTATACTCATCTTTAACCATTTGCGAAATATTAAGTTTTAAAACAAAAAGTATCAAGAGAAACTATTTTATAAGAAGTTGAAAATGTTCTCCACCAACTGTTGGATTGGACTCATTGAGTGTATCATATCGACGAGTTGGGTTTAGATTTATAAACTAATTTTTTGACGTAGCCCCGCAAAAAAAAAAGTTCAGTGAGTTAAGATCGGGCGATCTAGGTGGCTACTCTAGGCCTTCGTCTACCTATCCACCCGCCTGGAACACATTGTATTTAAGTACTCCCCTACATGAGCAGCATAATGCTGGGAGCACTATCCTGTTGAAACCGGGAGGTTAACCTAAGTGAATCAGGATCATTATCTTCAAGCAAGAGCTGAAACCAGATCATTTCGAAGGAAACGTTATTTTCAACAATGCCCGAACGGACATTTTCGTTTTTATTATACTGAGTGAGATTATCTATTTTTTTATGAACCGATGACGATTTTTCTGTGCCAATTATCTGTACTTTTGTCTATTAACCTGACCATTTAAAGAAAACGTAGCTTCATCTGAAAAACAAATTCTTTGGACAATTCGTGAGTGATTTTTAGTTAGCTCAATCATTATTTCATAAAATTGCTCTCGCCTATCAGGATCATCATATAATAACCCTTGTACAATGACAAGTTTTTAGGGTTGAAATATTTTTTTTTTTATTTAGATACGGTGGTTTGGTGATAAGAATCTTCCTATAGTGATAATAATATAATATGTGTTTTCTTTTTACCTCATGTATACCAGAATGACCACTTTTAACATTGTCCTAAACAGTACTGGAAGCTCCCCACTGAATTGCTACCCTAGACATTGTCGATAGGCTAATAGGCGGGTGATTTCGGTATTTTTTATTAAACATATCACGTACTTTCCTTGACTTTTACTTTTATCTCCACAATCCAATATAATTAAAGTTTCAATGCGTTCATCTTCAGCTAGTCGCATTTTGGTTGTAATATCAGCCGAGCAGAATTCAAATTTCATACACATTCACGGACATTTTTTGACGTCTTAAACTTAAGCAACAAATTGTCATTGTTAGTTACTTAAAGATTGTGACTTGAGTCCAGAGCATTGCTAAGTCGAGAAACATATCAATGATGCATAACAGCATTAAAATGTTAATATTTCGCAAACGGTCGAAGATAGGTATAGGGCCCGATTTACAAAAAATGTCTAGAATCTATCGTAGAATGTAAAAATGATATATTATATTTTCATAATGCATGCAAGTGGTAAAGCCAACTTTTGCTCCAAAATACTCGTGTATACCAATAAAATGTTTAAAAAAAAAATTCAGAACAAATCCGCAAGTATTCCTGCCGGAATCGAGGGAGCAGCCGCCGCTATCCTCTGGGTTTCGTCGCGTGCTGCTCCCGAAGCACCTGGCGCAGCTCTTTCCGTGGATGCTGTGGCGGCGAATGCGTCGCCTAGCAACAAAAGATCAATAAAACAATCAAACGACTACGCCCTCAATTTGGCGACCTACAAGATTCGGATGAAACTGATACACTGCTCGACACGATGCTGGATACCATAATAAACATTGTATGGGTTGGTTTTATTTGTTTATTTGCCTTTCGACCCATAGAGTATATACAGGGTGTTTGGGGAGGAAAGGGCAATATTTTGGGAATGAGTTCAGAGGGTGAAAATAAGAGAAATAAACCCATATCTTTTAGTTCAATTCTTAACCATTTCTGAAATAATAGGTTGAAAAGTTTTTGTAAGTTAATTTTTATTTTATTAGCGATTAATTATTGCAGGTACTGCAGTACAAACTAACTTAAAGAATATTTTCCCTCCACCAACTTCAATACATTTTTCGGCATGGTTGTTAATCGCTCGGGTAGCACGTTGGATTGAGTGAGGATTGTTTTTTATAAAAGCTGCAGCATTGAAAATTCTATCGCGGAGTGCTTCTCTCGTTTCCACTCGTGTTTCATATACTAGCACTTGCAAATACTTTTTGAAAAACTCTTCTATTAGGAACTCTCCATCGCGCATCGCACTACCGTTACATACACGAATATCATGTCGGCATACACCCTGTGACTGAATGTGTGGTGCATTGTAAGTATGAAAATCTTGGTTCACGTCGATACGCTCAATATAAAGCTAACTGACAACTACTATGCATGTCAAAACTATCAATCAAAATGTATCGGACGTTTAAAACTAAAGATCCTTCATTATTTCAATATAAAAAAAAATCCGAACCGATTATTTCAGAAATGGTTGAGAATCGAACTAAAACATGTTTTTTTTTCTCTTATTTTCACTCTCTGAACACATTCCCAAAATATTGCCCTTTCCTCCCCAAACACCGTGTATATATCATATAAACATATCACACAGTGTGGAATTTTTAACTGGAATATGTTCAGTATTAGGAAGCCTCTTTATTTGCTGAAAAAATACAAAACTACGGCTGCGTTTATTTTTTGTTTGGCATACTTTTTTCGTGTCTTATTAAAATTTACTCCTGTTTTTGGGGTAAAACCGCCAATAAATTTTTTTTTTCAAAATATGTAAAGGTATGTATCGTTGTAACGGGCATAAAAAATGGAATACGGTCTACTATTTACTTTTACATTTCGGTCATGTAGACGCAATTGGTAAAAATTGCCCATTTTTTTCTTAACAAACCCCTAATCTGCTAATCTAAACTAAAATTCATTCTTGACGTTATGTGCCATATCCGGAGTTATTTGGCGAATTTCGTGTATAAAAGTCGTTGCCTATAAGTTCCTCTAAATTTTCTGGTTTTGTTACATAGGCTTTGGTTTTTAGGTGACCCCAAAGAAAATAATGTGGCAAAACTTACAAGAGATTTCCCATAGCTAGTCGAGCGGTGCACCGCCCGGTATATATACAGGGCATTTCACGGTGGATGAAACGTTGATTAATTTCTTCGATAACTTTCCTGATTTTGACAATTATTTTCAACTTACCTTTATAAGGTTTTATAAAAGACTACAAGTCCCTAGTTTGACAACTTTTTTAAAATAAAACACTTTACATTTAAATTAAACAGTTTTATTTCAAAATAATAAGTTCAGCAGACATTAGCACGCACTTATAAAAGTAAAAACAAACCGATGTCAATGTGTTGTCGTGATTTGACAAGAAAAACTAACCTAACCTCAAATTATTATTTGAACTCCGTGACGCTGACTTTAAGACGCCATCTGTGGTGGATCTTACCTCTCGGAGACGCCCCCCTCCCCCAACTTTGATCCGTCAAAGTGCCATTATGAACACTGAACAGGCTAGAATATGCTTACTTCTTTTAAATCGAGAAGGCTATAATTTATGTAAATGGATGAGACAATAATTTTGCCAAATTCGAGAATTGTCCGGATAAAAGAGAAAAATTTGGAAAAAAACCTACGTGATTTACAAAATTTATAAATTTTACAAAACGATATACCGTGTCTTCGGAAGTTCTTACCAAATGGGAAACTTTTTTATTAATAATTTTACGAAAAAAAATTATTCTTTATAAAAAGCTCTGCATGGTCTAAAACCTAAAATGCAACCAATAAATATCGAAATTTTCTAGTCATATACGAGGTTTGTCAAAAAATGTGAATTTTTCCCAAGAATGTGAATTTTTCCCAAGAATGTAAATTTTCCCAAGAGTAAAGTACCTTTATTTTTGACATTATCAAAAATTGTTATTAAAAAAAGTTGATCAGAACTAAAAACTACGGATAAATGTGCAATTATACGCATTTATGTTAAAAAATTATTTTATTGATTTATTATTACAACATAATTATTTAATTTTTCAATTATTTAATTAATTTATTGAGTGTTATTGCATATTTAGACGTGGTTTTTAGTTCTGATCCACTTTTTTTAATAACAATTTTTGATAATGTCAAAAATTAAGGTACTTTACTCTTGGGAAAAATTCACATTTTTTGACAAACCTCGTATATGACTGGAAAATTTCGATATTTGATGGTTGCATTTTAGGTTTTAGTTAGACCATGCAGAGCTTTTTATGAAGAATAATTTTTTTTCGTAAAATTAATAATAAAAAAGTTTCCCATTTGGTAAGAACTTCCGAATACACGCTGTACTAAAACAAAATGTAAAGTTGGTTTTATTTTTTGGTCGGAGAGTATACCTGTAAATGTAGCAAAGTGGATTTATTCAAGCATGTTGCCGCTCGGTGGTCTGATATATAGGAGAAAATTACCTATTACCAAATAAATAGCTAAATGGAAAATTACTCTTAAAAGGATACGTTTTTAGGACACTAGGAACTTTCCATTTGCTTCTTTTAAACAGCTAAACAAAGCAATTATTTTTGCTAAGTTAAGTTGTTAAAGGAACGCTTCGCGAACGACGACTCCGTATAATGACATAAAGAAATATAGAGGGGATAGAGGAACATATTTAACCGCGGCAAGGGAGAAGAGAAAAAATTTTGTTCTGCTTTGCTTTGCTATTTAAAAGTAACGTAAAAGAAACTCTTCTAATCATTCATTGTTACACTCTTGTGTCATTTATTGTCCGTAACACAGAACTTTGGAATTCTCGATTCATGTTTCATACCTTGCGCTTAATAGTGAGCTATTACACAGAAATATAACTATTGTATTATCAAATACAGGATGATTAACGTTGAGTGGCCCATTAGAAGATCTTGAAAACGAGTTAAGTTCTCATTTTAAAAATTTAATAGCAGGCCTAATTGACTTTGATCTCTTAAAATATTATATTTTTAAGTTTGAATCACTTTGGTATTTCAAATAGAATACCCTGTATAATTTGGGTCTTTTGGATACCTAATTAAAATCTAAGTAACTTTCGTTAATAATAATCTATGTCTTTCTGTAACCATTTTTGAGATATGAATATAAAATAATTTTTTTATGTAAAACCATACCGAGAAGAAAGTTCAGTAGGTTTGAAACTAATAAAACTAAACATTTTAAATTTTTATAGCTTTTTAGCAAAACATTGAACCTTAAATTCCATAACTTAGGTTTTACATTTTCTATACAAGGGGATTTTAAAATTGTACCAATCTATCCATTTATAGATAAATGTGCATAAGTTAATTTTCGCAAATGGAACACTCTCTGTTTTATCTAGTGAATCAAATTTCATATCTAAATATCCAATATCTCACTATCCATATTTTTATTAGTGTTGGAATTATAAGCAATTAAAAAAAATCTTAAAATATCCGTTTGTGTTAAGTTCGTAGTAGTAGTAGTAGAGGTAGAAACATGTTTTATTTAACAAAAAGCTACAATTAAATATTTTTTAATACATTTTTTTAACAAATTTTTCTAGATTTATTTTTCAATTTTAAAACGCAACCTTCTTTTAACAAAAACAGGCAGAAAAGTTAAACATTTTGCAAATTGTATCAAATATTACGTATCATTTTGTTTTTAGTTAAATGTAATTTAAAAGTTTTTTTAAACAGTTTTAAGGATTTTTGAGATTTAATAGAATTTTCCAAATTATTATATTGTATCACACCTTTATAAAAAATAGATTTATAAGCTGATGTTTTAGACACTCTATCCACATAAAAATTTTGATTTCTTGTTTTATAATTATGCCCTTAGGCTCTTTATGTTGTAATAAACTGCAGTAGAATATGCAGAGATAGTCGGCATAAACAGCCTTTTCAATATTTCATCAATAAAAATGTTTCCCATACGCGGCCAACTTAATGCCGGTCACAGTATAGAATTGCATAATCATCTTCTCTTCAGATAAGGATGGCCCTTGCTTCTTTCTCCGTCTCTTTATTTATGAAGCAGTATATTGTTGTCATGTAATATACAATTCGACAATACTAATGTTTTATGAATAAGGGATTTAAGGAAATTTCTCGCTTCGATCCCCTCACATAACATAGGGCCACATATTATGTTAAAATTATTTGTTCTTTATGGTTCGCTAAAAATTCATGTGAATCAAAGTTGTCAAAATTAAAATATGTGCTACCGGAGTCAACAATTGCGCAGAGAATATTTATGTTTTGAAGATAAGATTTTTGAATATCAGTCAAATTGTTTTTAAGAACTCGACGTATCGTGTTCTCTTTATATCATTTAGGCCTGGTTGTACAAGTTCGGCTTAAGCTTAGTTCAGTTGAACATCGAACATTTTGACAGCAATGTTTTTTAAATGGAAAGGCTCAACCACCAGTCGAGGTTCAACTGAACTAAGCTTAAGCTGAACTAACCGGACTAAGTTCATTTACTTTCGCCTGCACCATATTTTCAAGTTTATAAGAGGGTCTTAATATTAACATTAAGTATGGCTTATAAAGATATAGATCAATAGATACAAATATTGGACAACAGGCAGCAGTTTGAGTCAGATATGGATACAGGAAGTTAATATAGAAAGAAATAACTATATTAGTACATTTATTTCTTCTATTATTCTAATTTGAAGAAATAGTCCAAAGTTAAAGTTGAAAAATATAAATATAGTATTATGGAATACAGTAAAACAAAGTTGAACTTGTAAATTTTCACTATATTAATAAGAAAAATTACATGTTTCGCTAACACTGTAGCTTCGTCAGATGACAATGAATTAATAAAAGTGAATAATAAAAATTGGGGTGCAATAAAATTAAATTATTGAAGATGGGAATAAAACAGTGAAAGGGTTACAATAGCGGGAAAATCCAAGAGAAGGTTTAAAAATTAAATTAAATTAGGTACAATATGGGTAATTTACAAAATCTTAAGTATATGGTCAACCGAATAAATTTAACAAAGGTGAATTATTTAAATCTATTTAATCATTAAATAACAGGTCCGTATTTTTAAGTTTATTTATTTCCATTCTAACAAATTTAGTTTTAAGAAGTTGTTTTTTTTATGTAAGATTTTAAAGAAAGAATAGAAATTATGTTGATAATCAAGTAAATGGTTAGCATAGTTTGAGCCTGTTTTATTTTTTAGAAAACTGTTATAATGTTCCTGTATTATTTTGTCAAAATGTCTATCCGTTTGACCGATGTATGTTCTAGGACAATCTTAGCATTTTAATTTATAGACGCCTGATTTTTTCGTTTCTATTGCTTTTAGTTTTATTTGATTTATATCCATTATTAACTGCAATTTGTTTAATAATGCTTCGAACGAATTTTTGAATTCTACTTTTAACGTAATTTTTCAACCATTGGTTTAGTAATATAAAATCCCCCTTTGCTCCTTCCATAACTACTTCAGTAATGTCTAAAAGTTTGATGAGTGGGTGTGTTTGAGAACTGTATATTCTAAAAACCCTTAAATTTGTATTTACTGAGTAACAGAAACCTCGAAAAGAAAGAAAAACGAAAGAAATAAATTGAATATTGAATAGGTTTACATTTGTTAGTTATTCTAATACTCTATTCCGAGAACAAAGTGGATGCGAAAAAACGTTTTACTTGCCATAAGTGCAATAAGTAGGAAACATTATTTCGTTTGCATCAAAACAAACTATTCTATTGAAGGTATCGACAATTCGATTAAAGGTAATTTCTTAAAAGGTACGGCAAAAAAATGTCTTCATTTTAAATTTTTTTTCTTTTTATGAGCTTTATTTAAAAAAAATATGATTATTAAATATTATTACCCTGAAAGCAAGAGATGGATTTGGTGCTAAACGGAGACATAAGCTTTTAAATTTTAAAAACCTTCACGCCTCATCGCATTTCGTAGTACACCTAAATAATACAGGGTGATTCACGAAGGGTGGCGAGCGGCTGTACCTATCTCCAAAACCATACATGCTACGACTGGGGTAAAAAATGTATTGTGAAATATGACCAGAAAAAATTACTGGAAACAAGTTGTCAGCTTCTAATTCTATCGCTAGGGGGCGTAGTCGTTATGCTCAAAGTTCTTAATTTGAATTAATAACTTCAATACAATGTAAGTCAGGAATTAAGTTTTTATATGCTCTGTAATATCCTTTATAAATTTTATTATAACAATTTTTTTTAAGTTACCATGGTAACAGCGTGGAGAAGGATAACAACTAAAACTAAATAAAAGGTTTTAACTTCGGTCTGCTTAACTGAATTTAACAAAATATGGCTTCCTTTAAAGAACGTTTTATCCTGATTGACCGTTTATATAAATATTTTTAAAATTATTGGGCACTTTTAAAAAGATATATTTCTAGCTTCGATATCTTAAACAAATTTAAAGGCAATAATTCAACCATTTTAACTTTATTCTATAGCTAATTAGATATTAAAAAGAACTGCAAAAGCCGCAATTCGTTACCTCTTGTCTCTTAAAAGTTTTCGCAAGAATAGTGGAAGAGTGTAATTCTACTTCGGCTTTTAGCAAAGTTTTGCTATTTTTCTTTTATTAAAACGTTGAAATCCTACAGGAATAACTTTTTTGGCTATATACCGGGTGTAACAGGATCATGGTACACCCCCGTATCTCCGTTTGTTTTAAAGGTAATTGATTGAAATTTGGGATATTCCATATACATAATAAATGGCACTTTTTAACCTACAAATGATTTTTTTTACTTCCGGTTTCGCCGAAAGTGACACCAACTTTCAATTTTTAAATGGAACACCCTGTATATTATTACATTTTTGAATTCTGAATAATTTTCTGAATCCAATGATACCACAAAAGTCACATTTCAAGCGTAAAAAATATTTATTATTTAATTTTTAATTTTCCATTTAAGTGTGCCATGACGGTTCCGATTTATTCCAATTGATCCGTCTAATGCTAGAAAAATCATAGTCCCGTCAAAAATTCTAAATTGCGTTTTTTATAAGCAAATTAAATTCATTGTAATCGTTTTTGGGGTAAAACTCAATTTTTTCAAATGAAACCATATTGGTACCGTGGTACCATTTCTTAGTACTTTTAATTTTAATTAATTAATTAAAATTTATTCATACCTGGTAATAACATGTGCGATAAATACAACCAAAAGTTTTCAAAGCCACCTTAGTAACTTCTTAGCATTAAATTAGATCAAAATATTTGTATTTTCTTTTAGCTGTAATTTTGATTGAATTTATCGCACATGTTATTACCAGGTATGAATATTTTCCTTATTAATAGTACTAAGAAATGGTACCATGGTACCAATATGGTTCCATTTGAAAAAATTGAGTTTTACCCCAAAAACGATTACGATGAAGTTTATTTGCTTATAAAAAACGCAATTTAGTATTTTTGACGGGACTTCGATTTTTCTAGCATTAGACGGATCAATTGGAATAAATCAAAACCGTCATGGCACACTTAAATGGAAAATTAAATAATAAATATTTTTTACGCTTGAAATGTCACTTTTGTGGTATCATTGGATTCAGAAAATTATTCAGAATTCAAAAATGCAATAATATACAGGGTGTTCCATCTAAAAATCGAAAGTTGGTGTCACTTCCGGCGAAACCTCAGGTGAAAAAAAAATCTTTTGTAGGTCAAAAAGTGCCGCTTATTATGTATATGGGATATCCCAAATTTCAATTAATTACCTTTAAAACTAACGGAGATACAGGGGGTGTACCATGATCCTGTTACACCCGGTATATTAATTTTATGCATTTAAAAAATATTAATTATGATATTTTCTAATTTATTTTAATTATTTATCTAAAAAATGCAATAATAATCCAAATGTTACATTTATTGCGAAGGAAGGCTTGGACAATTATTACGGAATAAAACAAAATAATAAAACCTTATTGTCGTCCTCCCTATAATAATATGTGGCAGTTAACTGTCGTGACCATTAAGTTAATTTTTTTGAAGTTAGTAAATATTTTTTTATAAAAAAATGCTTTTTACGCATGATTTGTTAGCCATTTTTAATTGTTTAAAAACGCAGTGTTGACTTCAAGACAATAGTCTTTGCATTATTCTCAAGAGTTTTATCCAGAAAAGTTTGCGGTTTTTGCAGTTCTACTAACTAATTAGCCATAGAATAAAGTTAAAATGGTTGAATGGTTGCATTTAAGTTTTTTAAGAAATCGAAGCCAGAAATATATTTTTAAAATATCCCTCTATTAATAATCGCACATTATATTATATAATAAATATAAAATATCAAACGCCCTTAAAAAGAAGCCATAGTTTGTTAAATTCGATTAACGCAGTTCGAAGTTACAGCCCTTTAAGTACTTTTAAATGTCACCCTTCTCCACGCTGTTACCGTGGTCCGTGGTAACTACAAAAAAAATGTTGATACAAAATTTATAGGGGATATTAAATTTTTTTAATTACAGAGCATATAAAAAATTAATTTCTATTGTACATTGTATTTAAGTTATCAGTTATTAGTAGATATTAAGGACTTTGTATTATAGTGTAGCGACTATACAGCACCTAGCGGTAGAATTATGATCTTATTTCCAGAAATTTTTTTAGGTCATATTTCATAATAAATTTTTTACTCTAAAGTCTGTAAGTGCAGGTTTAAAATAAAAAAGTCCTTTTTTAGCACTTATTCTGTCGTCTCTCGTTCTTCACAATTTCTCAAAGAAGCGGCGGCATACGCCATACTCAGCTACTCGAAAATAATTTAAATTATTGTAAAACTCTGTTAATTAAGATACATAAAATAATAAATATAGGTATGTAACTAAAAACGTGCAATGCATTTTTTACCCAATGTTAGAATCTTATGTTTTTAGCTAAAATTTAAAACTTGTCTTGGTTTTGGAAAATCTAGTTCTCCTGTCACTCATCAATAATTTTAATGAAAGGCTTTTTAATGGTGCTTAATCCGATGCCTCAATTTTTCATTAATTTTTAACGGAATCTATATTAAAAAAGAACAATATGACAAAATATGTATTTTAACATACAGGCGCCTCAAAAGTACTTCGCTCCCCTGCCCTCAAACCTTGGCTATGGCGTTTCATAGGGAAAACTTACTTTTAACCCATCTTGATTTGAGGTGGTTTTTTAAATAAGCAGTTTTCGTCTCTTGCAAACGGAGTTTCTGATAAATTGGTGAAGGATATTTATTTTTCATATAATTTTTATTGTCTAAAAGCATGTCGCCCTCTATCAGCAGGAAATACACTAGGGACGAGCAGGAATTAGTAGCTTATAAAATAAAAAGGTAGGTGGCGGGTCTGTAATCGTTTGAACATAAAAAGTTGTGTGAAAAAGTTATTACAAATTAAAATACTTTGCTTATCAAAATAAATAGGTAAATAAATAATAATTGTCTGAATTACTTACTCTTAATTTAAAAAATATTGATTTGCGTTGATATAAACAAAATTGAAAGCTGTAGTTAGTTGAACATTGAAAGTGCAAGCATGCAGGGCCGTAGCCAGACCTGCGTTGGTACCAGGGCATTACTGTTTATTGTCAGGGCGACATTTTATTTGGAACTCAAATTATTATACATCAAGTACCTATCAAAGTATTTGTATTTATGAGAAAAAACAGCGTATTTATATCCTGTCTACTCCTAAAACTAACTTCGTTGCACGTTATATGACCACTAGTAAATCCATAAAATGCGCATGGTGTCATTGATGACGTGTAACGATTTTAATTTTATGCGTTTTTTGACATCATTATTAGGTATAATTAAGTAAATTAAAACATTACTAATGTCAAAAATAATAGTGTAATAAAAAATCACTATTTAATTTATCAGTTTTTATTATTAAATTCTTCAAATAAAATATCAATACCGTAAACCCGAAAACATAACAGCTAAACACAAAATTTTAAATATACCCTGATTTAAATGTTTAAAATAGGGGAAGCTTTCTATTAGCCCAACTGTGAAATTTTCGCAGAAACAAATCTAGGTCTAGTACATCGGCTCTTCTTCGTTCAAATGCTAATTAGGAAAGGTCAGCCATTCGTTGATGCTGCATTGAATACCTTTGAGGTCGATTGATTGCTGTCAATGAAGAAAAATATAATTCACAAAGTGCCGTGCTGCAACCGAAAGTAGCAACTATTGCAAAAAGCTGATATGTTGCCCTAGAAGCTTCCCTATGTTTGTAAAGTTTAGAGAATAATACTCTCTTTTTGTTCCATGGCGACGAAATCTTTAACAACCGACAATTATTCAATAAATGATTATACAGGGTGTCCATTTAGTGTGTAATTCTTCGATATCTCAAATACTATCCTATATAGAGAAAAACTTTAAATGTAAAAAATAAAGGACTGTTGAAGGTGTATATTATAAAAATATTTTTAAATATACACAAATATTCACAAAAGCCGGACCACAAAAACTTAAATATTTTTAAATGGAACACCTTATATTTTTTACTTGCAATTAGTGCCCCTCCATATTGTTTATGTAATCTTAATTTTTTTTTTCAATCTGTTGCATTGTTGCCAAGATATTCACTATTTTCCTAGTTTTTTTACTTTTGTACTGTCTCAATAAATATGCTACAGTTTCTTTATTGATTTTAATTTAATTATTATTTTTTACAGACGGTTGCATCTGGGTCCTATGAGTAGTATTTATAAGATTATATCCGATTTTTTTATACAGGGTGCTTCAGTTTTACTTCCAAATTTCGGGAAGTTAAGATTAAATTTACTCAATATTCTTAAATGAAACACCCTGTATATTTTGTCAAGAATTGAAACTTCTACTAAGTTCCCTTTTAACTGTAAAATATTTTATTTTTATTTTGCGACGTTGCCAAATTGTCATGACTTTCTCAAAATTTTCGTTACTTATTTGCTTTTTGATTTGTTTTTATTTTACTTGTATCCTGTATTTTATTGTATTATAACGTTCTTACCCTTAAACATAATACCAAATTGTATAACGTCCAGATAAAAAAAAAATTAATAAAATTTTAAAAAAATAATTCTCTCAAAAATGGATAGGTCGAAGAGGGCCATTTAACTGGCCTGCCAGATCACCTGATCTGACTAGCGTGGACTATTTCTTATGGGGTTATGTTAAATCATAAGTTTATCGCTTACCAGCCACCACTCGTGATGATATGAAAGAACTAATTAGAGAGGCATTTTATAGCATAACACCTTATACCTTATCTAATGTAAGAGACAATTTTATAATTCGGATTCAAACTAACATTGATCCAACCGGATGACACTTTGAACAACTTCTTTAACTAAGTAGATACTTTTGGTACAATATTTAATTATTATACTTAATTGGAACACCGCAGAAATATTATTATACTAAAATAAATTAAAGTTGTTATTTTTTATTTTATTAATTTTTTATTTATCTGGACGTTATGAAATTAAGCTACAGCTTCTTTATTGAGACCGTACAAAAGCAAAAAAACTAGGAAAATAATGAATATCTTGGCAACAAGATTGAAAAAAAAATTTAGATTACATAAACAATATGGAGAGGCACCAATTGCAAGAAAAAAATATAGGGTGTTCCATTTAAAAATATTTAAGTTTTTGTGTTCCGGCTTTTGTGAAACACACTGTATATTTAAAAATATTCTTATAATATACACCTTCAACAGTCCTCTATTTTTTACATATAAAGTTTTTCTCTATATAGGATAGTATTTGAGATATCGAAGAATCACACACTAAATGGACACCATGTATATGATTAGATAATTCTCTACATTTTCTGTCAGGGCAAAATATTTGTCTGTCAGGGCGGCGCCCTTATCCGCCCTATTGTAGCTACGGCCCTGCAAGCATGGCGAAAGAAAGTTTTCCTAGTAGTAAACATAGGTAGAGTATTGCTAACTGCTAAAGCTAATTGGAATTCTGATAAATTTAAAAACGGCGATGCTCACAATCGGAGGCCTCCTGCTTAGCCGTTCGCGAATGAAATAAATTAGGAACTTGATCGCCTTGATTACAGGCGGACATTTAATGCCACTAGCAGAGGTAATTAGTTTATATGCATTTCAATTAACTTTGGAAACATCATATCAAAAGACTCATCAATGGCACAATAATATTTTTTATAACAATGTCTTACATTTTATTACAAGAACAATTAGATATGTCTAAATGGTTTGTCTATCGTACCGTGCGAGCAAAAATTATTTGCATCAAAGAGGGCTTGGATTAAAAAACGTAGAGTTTGGTTTAGATCACAATGATATAGGGACGATATATCTAACCAAATCTAGGTTAAAATTTTGTCGAATTCATATTATGACATGATATGCCAAACTAATGAGTAATAAAATAGGTAGACAAATACAAATTTATTTTTGTTGTTTACAAAATTAACAAAGTAAGAATATACACAAAGAAAAAGAAAAATAATTATAAAAATTGTTGAAATTGGCCACCGCCATGCTCCAAGCATAAGTTCACACGTCTCTATACCGCTGTGCTGTAGCACAAACCCGGATTGTATTGCCACTCACAATTTACTCTAACCCCGTTTCGTAAATACGCTTCAACCATGAATGTTTTGTGCTGTTCCGTAAAGCCCATTGTGTGAATTGTGCAAGAAATTGGAAAAAAGCGATGATGAATCAATTACCTACTTGTAACGACTCTGTCAAAGATGACGGAATAACTGATTGATTGTTAATTCAGGTAGTTTTTGACACCCAACAGGTATTAAGCTCTACGGCTAAGCATTACGTCCTTAGATGCAAGGCCCCCTTTGATGCAAATAACTTTTGCTCGCACGGTATATACATAATATGCTCTTTGAGACATAAAAATCCATCCAATTTAAAGACATTTGTGTTTTACCATTAAAAATTGTCCACCATGAATACCAGTAGCCTACGGATAGTTGTTAGAGTTAAGAAAAAAAATTACACTGTAATTTAATGATTTTCAACTCTGTAGATTTTTGAGGCTTCCGTTTGGTATCAGTTGCGCCCCAGAAGTTTTCCATAAAAAATTTAAAGAAATATTTGATTTGCCATGGGTAGAAATTTATTTAGATAATATTTTAATTTGGGGTACAACTAAATCTGAACATGATAAGCGTTTACGAAGTGTCCTTGATATTGCACTTCAAAATAATATAAAATTTAACAAAAATAAATGTAAAATCGGTCTTAGCAATATTACTTACATGGGTCATGAAATATCTGAGTCTGGGTTTAAACCTGATTATTCTAAAATGAAAGCGATAACAGATATGACTTTCTCCAAAAATAAAGAGGATTTACAGCGATTTTTGGGAATGGTAACCTATGTTGGTAAGTTTATAGATCACCTTTCTACAATAACTGCACCTCTGCGAGAATTATTTTTAAAAAATGTTGCGTGGGTTTGGGAAAAAGGCACGAAGATTCAATTAATATTTAAAAAAACAATTAATAAAACAGCCCATTTTACAGTTTTACGACCCCACGCTACCTATAACAATTTCTGCAGACTCGTCAAAAGATGGCGTGGGTGCTGTACTACTGCAGAAGGGGTTGCCTTGCATGTATGCATCAAAATCTTTTCAATTTTCACTTATAATCTCCCTAGTGCTCGAATTATTTCCGGAAATTTTTCCGAAGGAACGCATTTTTTGAAAATTTTCCCGAGTCGTAGACGAGGAAAAATTTTCTAGAAAAATGCGTGACTAAGGAAGAATTTCCGGATATTAATTCAAGGACGCGGGGGATTCGGGAGGAAAATTTCACACCTAAAATTTATTTGAATTATTTTATTGAAATTATCCATAATTATGGGAATACTTAAACTTTCAAAAAAAAGTTTCCTCACCGTTTAGTTAAACGAAATGCAAAAAATATAAGTGAAAATTATCCTTTTTATTTATTTTTACTACATTTCATTTACTAAAACAAAGGGAAAGCATAGTATAGTCTAGTTTAGGCTAGTTATGCCAGATAAAACAATTTTTAAAATCTAGGTAGATAGTAGATACCACAGTCAAGTGGGCTTAGGCTTGTGATGTCAAAATCGCCTCTGCTATACGTCACGTCGACAGTTGTTTCTTAAACGTGCTTCTTTAGTTCACAATAATTAAATCATGGCAGTAAACAATCAAGAAACTAATTTTAAGCCCTACGGTGTTTGTAAATCTTCCTCTGAAATAGGGGACATTAATATGTCTCATAAAAATTTAAAGTACTTGCAATGTTTAATGGAAAAAACCGAATTAAATCCCCATCAAGAAAACCTTTTCTCAGCTATCCAGAAGATTTTGGAGGAAGATATCCCATCCTTTTTAAGAAAAACCAGAATTCAGCAGAACAAAATTGCATCCAAATATTACATCTATTATATTAAACATAGACATCTGATAGAAGTGGAAAGGGAAGATAACAATTATCCTTGTTATTCTCCATTACGAAGAGAAGAGTTCGAACCAGAATTCCAAAAATATTTAGCCTTAATGAAAGAAATATTTGGTAAATAAATATTTGTATTTATTTAGTATTACAAAATGAATAAAAACATTAAATACCAAAATTTGATTCTGAATACTGATTTTCGGATCATATGATAGCTGTCAAGAAAAAATTTCCACTTATTAATTTTGTTCGCCTAGCTTGGCAGGGGGAGAAAAATTTCCGAAAAATTTGAAGGTTGTCATTGGTAACTGTCGAAATGAAAGTGTGTGATTGGCTTAGAATGACAGGTGTGAAATTTTCAATTAAATTGGGCGCAATAGAAAAAGAATTAGAATTAGTTTAGTATTTGCATATGAAAGATTTCACCAGTCGAAATAGCTTCATTACGATCCGCAAATGAGGGTCGTACTGAACTCATTATGAACGTGAAATAGAAAAAGGTATTTAAATTGTGCAACTTTTTCCTAATTTAACCAACATTGTAATTCCTACCGTTTCCAAGATTCCAACGCTATCCCATTCCTATCTTGGACACACTGTATATCTTTAAAATTATATCGTAATTTTCCCCAAAACTAGGACTAATTTTATTTAGTTCAATATAATTTAAATAAATAAACATTCCAATAAACAGTGCACGTTAACTATTGTTAAGTCCCTATTACCACCCTCAAATGGATTAAGTTGCGTGTGGTTGCTGTTAATGTTAGTTTAATTAAATTCCGGTAAGCGGCAGCACTTTGTAGAACTTAGCACAACCCCCGGTCGCCATAGCAACAGCATCCTCTTTTGTTCTCCCTGTAGGGTCGCGTTTATTGTGGGGTTGTTCGTTCACAATAAAACCGATATGCGATATTTGCCAGCGGCGGAGAAATTATATCCTTGGTATTGTTGGACCTGTATTAAGAACGAGTAAATTAACTGATTTGTAGGTACCAAAGGCCTATAAGAAAAGTAGAATGCTTATATGCCCCATAAGAGCTGTGTTAATAATATAGCATATCTAGAAAAGGCTATTTTTACGGGGAATTAATTTTTTTCTCTAGAAGAAAGTTGGCAGCCATTTCAAATTATATTAACGCCGACCAAAAACACTAGTCTCGCCGAACCGCGGTAAGCCAATCTAAGTTTTATTAACTTGACCGAGTGTTTATGTTGTATTATGTGTATTTATTTTGTCGAACAATTTGTTGTTATTTTTCTTTTATATGAACTTTACACTTACACTGCGTTTAGAGGATATCTCTTTCGACAGGTAATTAATCTTAAGGGTGCATTGTTTTATTAAGATATAATATTATAATAGTTATTTATGTACCAAGGCAGTAAAGTGATTATTTATCGGACGAGGCTAAAATTATGAGATGAGCGAGCGAGGCGAATAACAGGCGAGTCGATAAAGACACTTTACCGACGTGGTGCATACAACATTTTATCGCCAACCTTTCAGAATTTATAATATAAAAAATTGCGGTATAACTCATCGCAATAAATCGCGAGAAAACTATTATCGAGCTGTCATAGGGAAAGGCGTGACAGTGACAGACGATTTTTGATTAATAAATGTCAAAGTCACTAATTTGCGGAGGGTTAATCTGCCGCATTTGCGGCAGGTAGGGGAGACTCGGGCAAGAAGAACCACTTAATTTTAAATGCCTGCCAAAATGTTCCGATTGTTCTCAAATTTTGAGGAAAATGAAATAATTTAAAACATATCTTTAGAAACAAAACTTATTTATTAAAAGCACAAAAGAAAATATATTTTCCTTTCAAAAACAACATAAACCAAAACTCTGCGTTTGGTGCCTTTTGCCCAGACCCGCGGGCATAAAGAACCTTTGTCTTGGGCAAAATGAACCAACATATAAAATGCCTTTGGGCAACACAAACCTTACAAAATAACATTATTATTTAGTGTCTTTTAATGAGCTTAAAATCGTACCCTTGCAAGTGTCACAGATATATAGACACCATGTATGGCAGTCGGCACATAAGTGATGCGCCCACTTTTGGCAGAAATTACAATGATTCCACACTGTTCCTTTGCCCGGTTCTTTTTGCCCTATTTGTAAGTTAAAATATATCAATCCGTTTAAAAATAAATGGGTTTCAGATACCGCGGAATATATTCAATCATGATGTTACACATTTTTACTGTTTAGAAATAGTTTCAAAACTCCTGAACCCTGTTAAATCATTCAGAACGTACATATTTCTATATTCACTGTAAAATATGAAAAAAAAACTTACCGTAATATATTTCACAACAAACACTGCAGAAATGCGGCGGCTATTGAAACTAGATGACAAAATTAGAGCGGCAAATTTAAATTTTAAAATATTTGATTGATTCCTTTTGCCCATATGGTTCTTCTTGCCCGAGTCTCCCCTAAAGTATTTTTTCCACTACTAACCTATAACATCGCCATTATTGACCGATTAATTAACGCCAGAAATCGTTTTTCTCTCCCTTCTCAGTTGCTATTGACAACGGTCAATAATAAAGCATTGAAATCCATTATTGACCGATCTATTTAAAATCAGGTAACTTGATTTGTTAATTCCCCAACAAATAACATGAAAGGTGACGCCAAGCCAACTGACAAGAAAATAAATTATCTTGCCAATATGCCAAAGCAGGTAACTTGATTAAAATATATATTTATACCTACCTAATAGGATTTTTTATAATTTATTAATACTGTACAAAATAAAAGTGTTAGTAGTGGAAAAAAAATTATATTAACCACGGTTTAGACAGCCTATAGCCCTCGCGCCCTAAATCCCTCGTCGCTCCGCTCCTCGTGATTTAAACTTGACGCTCGGGCAATAATGATGGCTGTCTAAACCTTGGTTAATAATTTATTTTACAATAAAATAAAGTGTTCGTTTACTTCCGGAAATCACTCTGATAATGTACGGCTTTACTGACGGTTGACGATAATAGTTATTTATCGTTAACCGTCAGTAAAGCCGTACATTATCAGAGGGATTTCCGGAAGTAAACGAACACTTTATTTTATTGTAAAATAAAATACTTTACCTGCCGCAAATGCGGCAGATAAATACTTTTACCCTCCGCAAATTAATGACTTTGACATTTATTAATCAAAAATCGTCTGTCACTGTCACGCCTTTCCCTATGACAGCTCGATAATAGTTTTCTCGCGATTTATTGCGATGAGTTATACCTCAATTTTTTATATTATAAATTCTGAACGGTTGGCGATAAAATTTTGTATGCACCACGTCAGTAAAGTGTCTTTATCGACTCGCCTGTTAGTCGCCTCGCTCATCTCATAATTTCAGACTCGTCCAATAAAGAATCACTTTACTGCCTTGGTACATAAATATTATTATCATTACGTACCTATTACCGGATTACAAAATAGCTTTATTATTGCGAATTTTGAAATCTTCATCCTTCTCTATCCCCTTTGTCTTAAGGTGGAATTCTCAACGTCATTCAATCTAATGCCAACCTATAACCTATTTCGCTTTGTTTCTTCAAGTTTTTTATTTTTTAAACTAACCTTTAAATAAAATCAGTATCGTCGGCACATTACTTAGTTAATATCTGATATATTACAAAAATATCAATTTATTTCATTGCTAATTTTGGGAGAATTGTATAGTGAAAGAACAATGACATATTATTGTTAAAAAAAATCTTACCCGATATTTTTTCGCTATACAATTCTTCTAAAATAAGTTATGAAATTTCTTGATATTTATTAAATATGTCAATTATTACCTATAGAATATCAAATCGATACTGATTTTATTTAAATTTTAGGTAAAAGCTAAAAAACATTAAAAAAATCTACGCGAAATAGGTTACATTTTGGCAAGCATGTTGATACCCCCACCTTAACTCGTTGGATTGTTGAACACGAAAGTCCCAAAGCATTAGAAAGTCTCTAAAACAGATAGGTATTTATAAAAACATTGCCAAATATTTTTCATGCTTATTATTTATGTTTTCACTATTCTTGCTTTGTTGTATCTACTTACCTCGTAAACTGCATTAAAGGATAAAATAGTCTTCCCGGCATCACATTTTCTTTGAAAATCATCAAATTGTTTTAAAATTAATGCTTGTTCTCTTTCACAATACCGTGACATTTTTGAAATAATGTTGATTAAAAATGTCACTGTCAAAAATTACAATTAAACTTTTTTGCCTAGTAAAATTGTACGATATTCATTTATTGACGCAAATTTACTATCTCACCTAGTTCACGAATGTTAGAACGATAAGCACTGGTCGTGACGTAACGGTCAGCGGTCAATGAACAGACTTTACGTATAGAGGAAGGAACCCAAATTTGAGACACTTTTTTTGTAAATTCGAAATAAAATTCATCATTGAACAAATTTTTATTATTATTGTACAAAATCGCTTGCTTGGTGTATTAACAAAACATCGCAATAAAAAATCTTATTAAAATAGCTATCTAGAGAAGTTATTGAACTTAAAGTTTGTTTTTGTCAATTTTCCCATAAAATAAAAGGTTGCCTAATTTGAGACACTACACCAAAAACTTTTGCGGCTTTTAGATATCCCATCTCTTTATTACGCACAGCCTTCACCATAGCGTGAGGGTCAAATTTCTTGTGTTTTTAAGGCATCTGTAATAAAATATCAAAATATTGTATTGGGTGCCTAATTTGAGATAGTCTTAAATACAGCACCATTTAGTATCTCAAATTAGGAATTCTCGTTATAAAAATTGACAACAATATTTTAGGTTAGTTATGAAAGAATACAGCCATATTTTAATAAGACATCATTAGGCAACACCTAAACTAACTACTTCGACACATAAAATATTTTATTTCCACTTACGTTGACTGCAAATGCCGGTTTATTTACACTATAAAAAAATGTTACGACTCAAATCGAAATAAAAACGTACCTGCACAGAAATAAACGAACTGACGCGCTCAACGAACTCTTTACCACTGCAGTCTAGTTTATTTTAGTAAGTTTTTGCCACTTTTGTTAGATGGCGTTACATATACGTTAAAATGCTAAGCTATCTCAAATTAGGTACCTATCTCAAAATTGGGTCTCTCCCTCTATATGATAAGGACAATGAGATGAAGGTATATCTTGCTGTGCGTCGTTCGTAATAAACATAGTAATCTCAAGCAGTATAATGGTCTTCCAAATTTAACATATAAAAATATTAAACTCAATGTAAAAAAAAAGTTAGATGTATTTCAATCAGCCTCCACTACTATCCTAACGCCCTTTTTTAAAACAATAGTTTAATTGGGCTTTTTTTTTAGAATTTAATTAATATCAAAAATATTTAAAAACACAGTCCCCCCCTCCCTTTGTGTGATAAATAAAAATTCCCAAACCCTTTTCGGTTTCTACGCCTCTGGCGCACTAACCCTAATGTCTTCTTCACGGACCACATCTGTCAATTTTTCAACTCTAGCTCAGAGTAGTGTTTTCGTGGTGTAGTTTACATTAAATATTAATTTCTTAACCTATTAGACGTGGTTTAAATGCAAAAATACAGCATTACTTCTAAAATGTTACAAAAATACAAAGAGTTATCGTGTGGTGAGAGTGAATAAAAATTAAAGTGAAAACTAATCTAAAATAGGTACGAACTAAAAATAAATAATGAAAAAGGAAAAAGTAGAAAGTTGAGTAAATTAAAAATATGTGTAGCTAATTATGTGACTGTTGGAACACTTTAGTAGACTAATAAAATTTATCCAATCACGATGATCAGCTGATGTCATTTACTCTGCTTAACTCGGACGTTCATTCAGTAACTCATTAAAACTTTCCTCGATCAGAAGTGGGATTACTGTGTGCGTATTGCATTCACTTCGACCCAAGTTCCTTATTAATATTTTATTAACAATAAATAAACAATGAAGTCGTTTGAATGTGATTCGTCCTCCGAGAGCGAAGATACTTCTCACGCCATCTCTCGGGGAATGGCTCAATCAGCACAATGGTTACGTGGCAATACCATCGGATCGAACTGGGCGTGGCAAGGGGCACCTGTAAGTAAAACATTGTGTTATAGAATTTTGTTTTAGATTGTTTTCGGTTTATTGATTTGATTTTTTCTTCTCGTTATAGGATACGCCCTTAAAGTTAAGGGTTGGAACGGAATGCTTTATTGTAAATACGTTGAAAGAGCCAATTGATTTTTTGATTACATTAGTAATTTTAAAAGATTTTAAACTTTACATTGTTGTTAGAAGTACTCTTATACTAGAGTACTCTTATACTAGCATATACTAGGTAATATTATAAAATTGTAAAGTGATTGACTGGCTCAATAATCAACGCCTAAGCGATTTTCCCAAAATCAACCCCTAAGGGGGTTGAAATTTTTATAGGAATTTCGGTATATGATGAGGGTCTAAAGATAGGTATAGGTACCTATATATATATATGTCCCTTTAATAAAATATAAAGAGAGAATAATATTTTCGTCATTTTTTCAAAATTCACTTAGGGGTTGAATATAGGAGTGTAGTCTATTTTGAGGGGGCAACCTATAACTAGTAGAAATGTGGTAGTAGTAACATGTTTTATTTAGTAGAAAGCTACAATTAAATATTATTTAATACATTTTTTTTTAAACATTTTTATAAATCTATTTTTGATTTTTAAAAGCAACCTTATTTAAAGAAAAACAGTCAGAACAGTTAAACAATTTGCAATGTGTATCAAATATTACGTTTCATTTTGTCTTTTCGGTAATTTTAGTTTAACATTTTTTAAAAAGGTTTTAATGATGTTTGAGATATAATTTTAAGTTATATTGCTGAACTTGTTTACTAAGCTTACTATGTTAAAATAAACAAGTATGTGTTTTAATGTTTTGGAAAATTTTGCCCCTAGAGGGTAGAAATGGAGGTGATAAGTTTTCAGCGCAACCGCTAGAGAAAACGATATAAAAATTTTTAGATACATTCGTAGCTTGAAAGAAATAATTGTATTTAGGCAGTTATAAAAAAGTTGCCTTAGGGGGTGAAAAAAGGGGTTTAAAAGTGTGTATTGGAGAAAATATTATTTTAATATATTTCTTATTTTTTTGAAAGTCGGACTTTAAAGGGGTCTTTTTAATTGTATCTAGAAGAGGTTTTTTGTGTTGTCAATAGGTTTTAATTCAGGATGTTAATGCTTAACATAATGAACTCAATAATAGTGAAAAGGCCCATTACATTGCACGAGGGAAGCCGCGAGTACCTTTTGATTTACCTACTAATAAATTATATAATACCGTGCGAGCAAAAAGTATTTGCATCAAAGAGGGCCTTGCATGTAAGGACGTAATGCTTAGCCGTAGAGCTTAATACCTGTTGGGTGTCAGTAACTACCTGAATTAACAATCATTCCGTTATTCCGTCATCTTTGACAGTCGTCGACAGAAATTATCGCTCCAACTGAATGGCCGCCAAATAGTCCAAACCTCAATCCTGTGGATTACGCCATATGGGGAAATTTGGAAGCAGCCGTGCACCAAAATAGAAATTTGAATAGTATGGACGACTTAAAAAGAGAAATTGTACGCTGTTGGGAAAATTTTGACCTAAATACAATCAATGGAAAAGACGTTTACAGAAATGCATTGAACAAACCGGAGGACATAGATATTGAACAATTATTTAAATGATTTTTTTGTTAGATTATTATTAGATTTCATTTGATGTTAATAAATCGCATAGAAATGTTTTTTTAATTGCTTATGACTATCGAACCGGATGAAATATCAAAAAATGTGAAAAGACGTTTTTTGTTAAGGACATAACAAGCTTTTAGACGTGTCATAATTATTTAAAAAAATAAAAAAAAACTATTTTTGCGCACTAGTTTCAAGTAACTTTTTATTTTAACCTGGCCTGTATGATATTGTAATTTACTCTTATTATTTTTAAATTTATTTTACAAATAGGTTCTTGTAATATGTCCTGCAAATTTGGTTCAAAAATAATTTTCAACAACAAAGTTATTCCAAAAATTCAAATGGTCACTTTTTTTGGCCCACCGTGTACTTAGTTAAAATTTAGTACGTCGTATTGTAAAATCAAATTTTTGTAAATATATTATACATACATACTGGATTAAGTGAACAGCAAGCTGACTTTTGCCGAGTCAAAAATAAAGACGTTTTTATCGATCTGTCTAAGTATATCATTCAGATTATTAATTTTTTTTTAAGGGAAGCTCATCAGGTCCAAGTTCCTCCACAGCAATGGGTCATCCCCAAACCTTTCCACCATTTGCAGGAGTTAACTCACAGGAAGAACCACAGATTCCTGGGCGTAGAACACCCTTGGGTTCAGTGGGATTGGGCGGATTTTACTTTCAAGGGGGTCAGCAGAATTTGACCACGGCTCACGGTCCCCCATCGGATGAAAATAATCCAGACCCTGGGTGTTCGGGACAGAATAGCAATAGGTAAAGTTGTAAATGCAATTTTTATTTCTCTATGTTTAAGGTGGAATTCTCAACGTCATTCCATCTATTGCCAACCTATAACCTATTTCGCGTTGCTTTTTTAGTTTATTATTTGATTAACTAACATTTAAATAAAATCAATATCGTCGGTACAATATTCAGGTAATATCTGATATATTACAAAAATATCAATTTATTTCATTGCTAATTTTGGGAGAATTGTATAGTGAAAGAAAATTTACATAATAATGTTAAAAAAATCTTACCCTATATTTTTCGCTACCTATACTGGGAGGGGACATCCCAAAATCGCCACCAACCTCAGGTAAAATTAGGGTAAAATATTTGACCTGCAAGGGTATAGCCCAAAATCGCCATCACTGTTATCTTTAGAATAAATTAAATAATATGGAGCTGGGTATTTAATTTTATTGCACCTTAGATATGTGCTTGCAATTTTAGTTTTTCATATCCCGATTAGTATATTATGTCAAGTCCTTTTTTTTAATTTAAATTTTATAAAATAATATTAGTTGAAAAAATTGAATTAAAAAAAATGCTCTGTGTAACAACGAACAAACCGATTGCCGATATACCTTAGGTTCCATAAAGGCCCGTGGCGATTTTAGGCTAAGGGTGTCCAGGTATCTGTGTAAGTCGTGGCGATTTTAGGCGACGATTTTAAGGGGAAGCAATCTTGGTGGCGATTTCGGGCAACCCCGTAATACCCCACCTATACAAGTCTCCTAAAATATTTAATGAAATTCTTTGATATTTTTTTAATATGTCAATTGTTACCTATAAAATATTAAGACGATAATGATTTTATTTAAATTTTGTTTAAAAGCTAGAAAAATTAAATAAATATACGCGAAATAGATTATAGGTTGGCAAGCATGTTGATACTCCCACCTTAAGAGAATTGCTCGGACCCATGAAATTAGTTATTTTGAAATGTATTTTTTTTTAGGAAAAAATATTATACATATTCTTTCATTCTAATATCAATTCTAGCCATTTTTTATTAATCCTGTTTTTCCTGTACCTAACTTTAACCGTTTATGTAAAATTGATTTTTAAAACACAATAGACAAACGAGAAAGTATGAGAAATTTCTCGTATTACTTGCCCAATGGTCTCTCAGTCAAGTTAGGATTAGATTTATAAACTAAATTTTTGACGTAGCCCCACAAAAAGAAGTATAGTGGGTTAAGATCAGGTTATCTTAGTGGTCACTCTATTCTCCTCCGTCTACCTATCCGTCGCCTCAGAAAAATTGCATTTAATTACTACCTTAAATAAGCAGCATAGGGGAAGGTTGCCCATATTGGACCAATTTTCGCATTTCTTATCATAGATCCTGATAATAGCGTAAAATCGATCTTGAAGCTATACCTTAGTATACTTTAGTATGTTGTTCAACTGCAGGATTTTTTGCAGAATTTTATTTCAAAGTATCTATGATATACCAGGCTATAAAAAAACCTGTGCAAGTGGTTCAATATAGGAAACCGGTTGCCTAAATTGCACCTGGGGGTTCCAAAATTGGACCACATGATTTAAATCGGAAGCTTAGGTGTTAAATAAATAAATTAAAAATAAAATTGTTGGTATAGGAAGTTTTATACTTATATTTCCAAAAACATCAAATTTACAATTAAAATTTCGGTAGAAGACATCCTAATGCAAAAAAAATACCTATTAGTTTCCTATATTGGACCAGTCATAGTTTCATTTTTTAACTCAAAGAAAAAAGATTTTAGCAATATTGAAATGGTGTTAGTTCATGACATTAACTTATTTAAAGAGAAAAATTATTTTTGCACAATTTGTAAAAATTGCCTAAATTGGACCCGTTCAATTTAAGCAACTACCACGTGTTTTACAAAACCACCTAGGAAAGAAACAAGAAAAACAAATATGGCATGGTAATAGGAGAAATAGAAAGAGAAAAACTTACTTGAAAACTTCCATAAAAAATATTTTGCTTAGAGTTTTATGGTTCTTAAGTAAATTCTTAGGAAAATCCTAAAAATATTATATTAAAATTGTGTAAATTACGTTTTGCCCTGTACACGCCAAGCACCACAAAACACTAACTAAGAGAAACGTTATTTACATGTTAATTGAACGAAACGGGAATGACGTTTAACTGATCGCCATCTTAGGTGGCAGGGCAGGGGGGTGAGGAAAGCAGGGGAACGCTGATTTTAATTGAAGGTTAGTAAATTAATTTCTTTAATGTTTGTTTACTTTGCTTTTTAATTTTCTGAGAAAAATTATGTTTATTCTACACGATTAAAAACAGCAAAGCAAACAACATTAAAAAAATTAATTTACTTACAAAAAACAATAAGACTTCTAGAAAAAAAAACGAACATATTTTTTTGTTTATAATTTATTTCAATTTTAGATCAAAAAAGATCTGAATGCAGAAGGCATAACTTTCAATGAGTCTAACACAAGACAAATTTCTTATAACTATATGAACTTCTGGTACGAACTAGTTACGGAACACTGTACTATCAAAGATAAAAAAAAGTTTCCTAAGGGATTAAAGGTGGTATTCAGAGTCGACTAAGGGCGGCTTCCTGGGCCTGTACAAAAATATAAGCCAAGGAAGCATCTAAGGTGTCCACCAGTGATTCTTATATCACCCTTAGTAGGTACAAGTTTAGAGAGACAGTGGTGTCGCTCAACCGCTTCCTTGCCTATGCTTTTCTATAGACCGAGGAATTTTATTGAAATTAAGAAAAAGTTTTATTAGTATACCAAAATTTTAAAGTTATGAGTTAAAAGAATGTAACGTAGCAATTAAGTAAGATGTGACGAGTCGTCAAAAGCAAACTGTAAAAACATGGTAGTTATCGTGTTACCAATCAGGTCATAATTTAATAGCTATGATTTGGTTTTGGTACTTCCTTTGGTAGTCAAACTTGATCTAAGACAATTGAATATTATATATAACCATTGACAAAGAGATTAATGCATTAGATCTATACATGTAGTATAATAGAAAAAGTTCCGTATGCCCAAAAAAGCATCAATTTTGTGTAGCATCTATAGAACACTTTCAGGAACATTTATCAAACTACAATACAGACAGAGTTGTCTTACGGTGCCTTCTTTGGTATATACAAAAGCATAGACCCAGGATACCTTCAAGGTGTCCTCAAACGACTCTTTAACAAAATACATTTTTACTTAATTTAGACACTAGGAATGTCACAAATTCTTGGTCTGGGAAAAACCGAAAGTAAACTTGCAAGGGCGAAACTTTTTATATCATATCTAATAAAAATTTAATAAACTAAATAGAAACTAACAAATTAACTTCACAAAATCACAAAAAAATAAAACATTTTTAGGAGGCGGTCTAAAAATAGAAAGGTTACGAACTTACAAAAACGAAACGTCAACATAGTCAACTGTCAAATTTTAATCGCACGTACGTCTCAATTGCTTTTGCACATACGTTCTAATATGGCCAGGTGGCTGACATATCCGGTGGCAAATGTTGCGGGTTGCCCAATCCCACATTCATCCCCGTGCCAAGCACTAACGGCCAACTAGTTGAGTTTGTTGCCGATTAAAGGTTCTAGGTGGAAGTATGTTACAGTGTTGCCAGATGATATGGCACTTGTTTAGTTTCGGAGAAATGCACTGTGGTCCAATTTAGGTAGCGGTTCAATATAGGCAACCTTTCCCTAATGCGTGGGAGCACTATCCTGTTGAAACCATAAGGTTAAACTTGGTAAAACAGGATCATTATAATTTGGAAAGAGAGTGGCAAGAGCTGGAACAAAATCATTTCGAATAGGAAATCTAAATACATTTTTTGAGTTGAGGCCCTTATCAAAGAAAAATGGTCCTATTACCCTATAGCTTTAACAATACCCATCCAAACATTAAGCTTGTCATTATAGTGGGTGCGATTTTCTATATACCAATGAGGATTTTCCTGTGCCCAGTATATCTAGTGTTGTCTATTAACCTGACTATTTAGAGAAAATGTAGTTTCATCTGAAAAACAATTTCTTTCAAAAATTTGTGCCTGATTAATTATCTGTTAACGCAATTGTTATTTCACAAAATTGCTGTCGCCTATCAGGATCATCGTCTAATAACCCTTGTACAATTACTGGTTTATATAGAAATAAAACTTTTCTTTTAAAAAACATTTAGACACGGTGGTTTAGTAAGTATCGTAGTCACGCCCAAGTTATGTGCTTGAGCAATGAGAATCTTCCTGTAGTAATAATATTATGTTTATTTTTATCTCCTCGGTTATACCAGAACGACAACTTTTAACACGATCTTTACCAGTACGGAAAGTTTACTCTATAATAGGCAAGCGATTTGAGTATTTTTCGTTGAACTTATCACAGGCTTCTTAATGTCTTCTACTTTTATCTTCACTACCCAACATAATCAAAATTTCTATGCGAGGCGCATTTTGGATGTAATATCAATAGAGCAAAATTCAAATTTTATTAACATTCACTGACATTTTTTCAAACTTAAATAGCATATTGTGACTTGGGTTTAACCCAAGTAGCATTTTTAAACACAAATTGGACACAAATTCTTTGCTAAGAAACGTTTCGAAACATTTTCGATACAAAGAATAAAATTGTGTCGCGACGCATGTGTTCCGAAACTTTTTCGACACATTTTCGAATTCTGTTACTTGAAACATTTTTGAACTATTTGTTTCGAAACATTTTACAAACCATAGTGTCGACACATTTAACACAATGGGGGAATGAATATTTTTCAAAACATTTTTAGATAAAATTGTGTAGTTATGAATGACACATGCGTTTTCAAATTGTAGCGATATATTTTCGATTCAGGTAAATCGAAACAGATTAATATTTTTCTGCTTCGAAATATTTAAAAAACAATGGTATCCATTCCTTTACGAAACATATGATGACAATAATTTTCGAAACTTTTAGCAACATACACTGGCACTTACTACCTGCTCATCTATCGGAAATCGTCATTGACATGACAGGTTATAACAAAAGAAATAGAGTTTAAAAAGTGCCGGTACCGTGTACTTAAGTCAATTTTAATTTAGCTATGTTTGTTTCGCATTATTTTCGATTCATTATCGAAACAGTGTTTCTGTTTCCATAATGTATCTGTTAATTATAGGTACATAATATTCGAAACATTAGGGAAACTCAATACTAGAAATTGTGTCTCGACTCCATTTTGAACTAGAATAATAACTCGCGTTCTGGAGGCCATTTTGACAAATAAACTTTTATCTTGTTAAAATGGGTTTTAATTAAATTTCTGCATCTTCTGAAAAGTCTTAAAGTTGTTACATTATTTCCATCTTACTAGCCAATTCCATTTAAAAAAGAAATAAGTGAAATTTTAAAAATATTTTCAATTTTATTTTTTTGCAAAATATTATTTTTTCTTTAAATGCAAATAAATTGAGAGCGCGTTAAAAATATAAAGCTAAATTACTAAATTACATGATAAAATTTACTCCGGCAATGCTTTGTGTTTCTCTTTTTCAATAACTAATGGAAATAATTAATCATGACATTGAAATTTCACTTCTCACAAAACATTATGGGGAAAATATTTCGTCTTCATATTGTTTTCCTTCTGTTACATAACCTGCAGGTAATTCGAATTATTTGTTTCCTTATTGTGTCCATTTTGACATTATCAAATAGCGCCCTCTGAGATTAAGAATAAACACATTTCATATAACATTTTCGAAATATTTTCGACACATTGTCGATAAAAGTTTCGATTATGCGTCGAAACAGCGAAAGTCACAGACCAACCACTCGGAAACACGTGCAATAGCGCCGTTTAAAATGTGTACGTTTCGAAAATATTTTCAAATTTGTAGCCAACAGTTTCCTTTTTGTGTTGGAAACAGAAACATAGGTTTCGATACATTTACCCAAATGTGTCTAAAAATGCTACTTGGGAGGATAAGTAAGTCGAGAAACTTATTAATGGTGCCTTTGCACCATTATAGTGTTAATATTTCGTAAACTGTTGAAGATGGTATATTTCTATACAGAGTGGCGCATCGAAAACGAAATAGAGGCAGTTACTGGCAGCTCAGTTCTTTTTTGGAAAACACTCAGACCCGTCGATTTTGTTTCTGAGGGGGACACAAAATTGGCAAAAAATCACGTTAACACGTGCAGTCTCCTGAGCGGGGGGTGGCACCACCCCTAAAATCTTAAATGGAAAGGGGAATCGAGTAATACCTTATTTTAAAGGTCTTTCAATTCCCATTATAATGATGTAAAATTCATGTACTTCAGTTCAGTAGTTTTGGAGATTTATTGATTTAACCCTTTCCAGCCCAATTTATTTTTTCTTTCAAAAAAAAAATATTATTTGATATTCTCCGTTTGCAAATGATATCTGATCACTAGTTATGTATAAATTTTTAATTTTTTTTTGCAAACTTAACAGAAAAAACCTACGACGCCATATGGAATCAGTGGGATTAAAATACACATTACGTTTTAGGAACATGTAACTCACGTTCTAAGCGACGGGTACTGGTACTTGGTTCTTCTTCAACTCTTTCCAGAATTATCTCTTCTGTTTCCACAGTTCGAGTTTTTCGCATACGACTCCTGCCTTCAAAGTTTTTCTCAAAGCTGCCCGTTTTCCGAAGATGACGCTCGATATTGGCAAATGTTTGGTGGTTTGGTGGTTTGGTATTCGACGGTTAGGAAACCTCTCCATGTAAACCCTAACACTCTGACGCCCATTTCCTTGACAAAACCCGTATACCAGGAGCATGTTAACCTTCTCAGAGTTCGTATAATTTTTCATTTTTAATGGTAAAATGAACTTGTAATTCAAGAATGTTGATCGTATACTTGAGTAAATTTCATAGACTGGTGACAATTTGTCAATAATTGTCAAATTATTAAATGCCATAGCAACAAGGTCACTTAAAAAATTATTGTTACAGGTAATTTGATTTTAATATTATTACTAATAATACTAAATATTGTAAATATTTTCTTCTGGCAAAACAGCTCATTCAACAAAAAATATTAAAGAGGTAAAATAGCTTCCAAATACATCCAGTCACTCTACAAAAATATCTGTGTTGTCATAACGCCGTTTATATAAAAAATGAGGAGAAATGTTGACTTATTATATCACTTTTATAACACTTCCACTTATTTACAGCCGGTGACTATACTACTAGAAAACGTCAGTTTATAGTATTATAGTCTACATACTAAAAATCATTAAAATCGATTAGCAGGTTTTCACATAATTTAGGAAAAACCAATATTTTTACAAATTTTTGACGCCCTCTACCGGCTAAACGAGACAATTTTGGATATAACTAAGTCGGCTTAGATCGACCTATTTTGACGTTAGGAGTCTGTCGTCAAACGTTGTACACGTATTTTCCGGACACCCTGTATATATTCCGGTAAAATCGGATATGACTGTCAATTCTTTGTCTTTTTACTTACGAGAAACCTCGTGGACCATTGCATTCAACGTCTTGTCGCCTTGTTATGATAAACTGAATGAAATACCTATCTTGCTCTATCGTAGTTGACTTGCTGTATAAAAAATCACTTTATTTCAGATCGCTGGAATCAAGGTCCTTAATTGCAAATGCAACGGGTAAGGGCAAAGGGCGCCAAGGCAAATCCGTTCGCCTTAATATAAATGCTAGAGAACGTAGAAGGATGCACGATTTAAATGACGCCCTTGACGAACTGAGAAGTGTCATTCCTTATGCACATTCTCCATCAGTGAGAAAACTATCGAAAATTGCAACGCTTCTTTTAGCTAAGAATTATATTCTCATGCAAGCTAATGCTTTGGAGGAGATGAAAAGACTTATTGCTTATCTACAAGGTAAGTAAATTTTTTTAGTGATAAATGCGTGTGTATGATGTAACTCGAAAGCAGGAAATATAGTTGTTCCGGTTTAACTGGAAGTTGATTTTTTTGGGAAGATAATAAAAATTGAAGATAGGGACATGTAAGCCGTTTTGCTCTAAGACATAGGGACATGTAAGCCGTTTTGCTCTAAGACATAGGGACATGTAAGCCGTTTTGCTCTAAGACGTACTGTTAGAAAGTTATAAGCTGTCAAAGTTCAAAAATGTCACTTTTCGAGAGTCAATATCTCGGAAACTATGAAGTATAGACTAATAGTGCATTTAATAAAAAATAATTATAATTTTATGTGGAATTTAAAAATGTAAAAATATACAGGGTGTTCCATTTAAAAAAAAATAATAACGTCAACACTTGACAGTTGGTGACATTACTGACATATGGTATAATAATCAAATAGTAAAATTTTAGTCCTATAGATTGCCCAAAACCCGGATTCGATATCACTTTTTGTTCGCCTGTAATTAAGCCGTTCCGGAACATTTGCCCAACCCTGTATAAACGAACATGCCCTATTTATTTAAAATATTTTTGATAATATAGTGTTGCCACTTCTACCAAAAATTAGTAAGACCATCGATATTTTCAATGGAACATCCTGTATTTTATTATATTTTAGAAACCCCTCTTAATTTCCTAAAAACTTTCTTTAACATTATCCTATACCCATATCTTACCTTTTCTAAAATAATAATTAAATTTCCATTTTTTTGACAAAAAACTTACTTAAAAATATGTTGATAATTTTTTAACTCTGAACTATTGAGCAATAGCAATCTAAATCTTTTAAACCTCATAGATCTTATAAAATTTCTAAGAGAATTAAGACTGATACAATAGAAATTCATTGTACAGTGTTATCAATTTAGTTTGTCCCACTTTTAAGAGCCTGTAACTTTTTTGTATTTTGAGTTAGCGAGCTCATTCAAAAAACAAGATGTACCATTTCTAGCCAAGTTTTTATGAGTGTTGTCAAAAATGACAGTAGATGTCACATGTCACATTTAAAAGCAAAAATTTAATTTTTTTAAATGGGACACCCTGTATATTAGAGGCGGATTAGATGGTCCTTTTTCTTCCGATTTCAAAAATATAACACACATATGCATTATTTTCTTCATTCCATCAAACATTGACAAAAATATAAAAAAAATATATTATTGTTAAAAAGCATCAAGATAGCTATGCAACTGTTTTGGTTGCTATGGATTTTATCTTCATTTATATTTCAGTCTTTCATTTTCAGCATTATTAATCGTTTCGAATATTGAAAAAAAGTTATTTTGTATGTAAAAAGTAACTAACTTGAGATATTTTATTCGTTTCAATGTGTCGTGTTTCATTGATCATAATATAAGCTAACAACCAAAACAACTGCATAGCTATCTTGATGCTTTTTAACAATAATATATTTTTTCATATTTTTGTCAATGTTTGGTGGAATGAAGAAAATAATGCATATGTGTGTTATATTTTTGAAATCGGAAGAAAATGGACCATCTAATGCGCCTCTAATATACAGGGTGTCCCATTTAAAAAATATAAATTTTTGCTTTTAAATGTGACATGTGACACCTACTGTCATTTTTGAAAACACTCATAAAAACTTGGCTAGAAATGGTACATCTTGTTTCTTGAATGAGCTCGCTAACTCAAAATACAAAAAAGTTACAGGCTCTTAAAAGTGGGACAAACTAAATTGATAACACTGTACATATTTTTATGTTTTGAAGTCAACGCTAGAGGAGGCGACACGAATGACAAAGTTAATACTGTTTTCTTCCTTCAAAAAAGTTGTCCATTATCTCTAAGATATCTGATTTAAGTACTACTAATAAAATATACAAAGTCATGGTCTTATTTCATGAGAAATAAAGTCTCATAAAATGAGTCCAATCAAATGAGACGGTGACACTGTATATTTTATTAGTTGAAAAGTTTATATATTATTAGTTTTTTGAGAGTGTAGAGAAACGACATGACTACACGTCAATTATTCTTTTCAAGACACCACAGACCCATTTGGTAAACAATATTATTTCGGAAAAGTTTTTTCAAGAAATATATCCTTTTTTTATAGGAACTGGTGCTGCAGCCGGAGCTGCAATTGTTGCTCCCCCAGGTTTTGATCTTCAAGGATTTCCCGCGGCAGCTAAGTTCCTGCAACAACAACAAGCGTTACAGGCTGAAAATGCAAGACACGGTGACGGTGGTAATGGCGGTTCAGGACCTGCCATTTAAGATTTTTTAATAAAACTTTAAAAATAATGGTAACTAGTAAAAAATCAAATTTTCAAACACGATAAAGTCTAATGTTTAATGATAAAGTTGTGAAAATTACAGACGTGTGGTTCAAAAATGGGAGTTTAACACTGGTTAATACTTTCGTGGTTTCACTGAGGTCCTTGATCTTCTTTAACTGTTTTTTATAAGGAAGTTGTTTTAGGTTCAACCCCTTTTAATTAGTGTTACAACCTAAAAAGATCCTCAGTTTTTCGATATAAATATTCCTCTGCCTTGTTATGGATATCGAAAATTAAAAAGGTTTTTTCAGTAGTATGTCTCTTGACCTTACAATTAGAAATATAATGTCAAAATCTGCATGAGTCATAGCTCAAATGGAATTTGACATTATAGTACTGGTACCTAAAGTCTATTTTTATTCGAGATGGACACGATATAAACATTACCAGCGCGTGATCAGCGCGTGATAGAAGGGATTGTCCAAATCTTATTGGTCGTTCCGATGGAGGATCAAACGATCGTGCCGCTTTTAACACCTGCATCTCCAGACAGTCTGGCTATTGTTTTTATACAGTATTGTAATAGGCCTCTTTGACGATTTGCGTGTTTTTAAAAGATTTTGAATAGGCATTAGAAAATATTACACCAGAAAAATGGCAAAAATGTACCTTGCAATTAGAAATATAATGTCAAAATCTGCATGAGTCATAGCTCAACTGGAATTTGACATTATAGTACTGGTACCTAAAGTCTATTTTTATTCGAGATGGACACGATATAAACATTACCAGCGCGTGATCAGCGCGTGATAGAAGGGATTGTCCAAATCTTATTGGTCGTTCCGATGGAGGATCAAACGATCGTGCCGCTTTTAACACCTGCATCTCCAGACAGTCTGGCTATTGTTTTTATACAGTATTGTAATAGGCCTCTTTGACGATTTGCGTGTTTTTAAAAGATTTTGAATAGGCATTAGAAAATATTACACCAGAAAAATGGCAAAAATGTACCTTGCAATTAGAAATATAATGTCAAAATCTGCATGAGTCATAGCTCAACTGGAATTTGACATTATAGTACTGGTACCTAAAGTCTATTTTTATTCGAGATGGACACGATATAAACATTACCAGCGCGTGATCAGCGCGTGATAGAAGGGATTGTCCAAATCTTATTGGTCGTTCCGATGGAGGATCAAACGATCGTGCCGCTTTTAACACCTGCATCTCCAGACAGTCTGGCTATTGTTTTTATACAGTATTGTAATAGGCCTCTTTGACGATTTGCGTGTTTTTAAAAGATTTTGAATAGGCATTAGAAAATATTACACCAGAAAAATGGCAAAAATGTATTGCACATGTCCGGGAAAATGTGGAAACTAAACTGTGGGAACTAAACAACATCATGGAGATCCAAGTAGAACGCCTTGTGATTCACGTTAGCGAGAATGAGGATACAACCTCAACCAGTAGTGATTCAGATCTATCTGAATAGTGCTTTTTTATGTATTAAAAATACATTTTTTACTTTCACTACTTATGTGACCAATATATACACGGTTGCCCACAGGGTTTTTTTTCACAGGGTGAAAATATAAAATATACTTATAGAAAATAAGTGATTTTTAAACATATACAGAAAAATCGTACGATAAACTAAACTTTCAAAAAGCAGCAACGCCCTTTCCCTCCGCCTTATCACCTTTGCAGGCCATCCATCAGATACCAACATATCTTGCAAATATAAATTGCTCTTTGTGTTACCGAATAGTTTATACTAATTTGTGATGGTAAGTGAACAAAACAACATAAATTTATTTTTTATTTAAAAAAAATAGGAATTATGTTCTAAAAAAAATATGTGATCTGACCTATCCAACTGTAGTACCATGATGCTGCCGAATGTGGTACCATTTATGGAATTACTGTTATAGGTCTTAAAACTCTAAGGTAGGAATGTAAAATTAATTTTGCTCCATCTCATACCGGTTTGGCATAAAAAGCTGTCAAATAGGTTAAAATAACGATTTTCAATTGTTTATAGCTCCTAAAGGTATAATTGAATGTTTTCAAGTGATATATTATTATACTCGTACTTTTATGTAGAAACAAAAAATGTTAAAATATATACGGTGTCCCATTTAAAAAAAAAACATTACTTTGGTCTGCCAGGTTTTTCTAGGACACCCTGTACAACTAAAATTATTATGGTCTTATAAATCCTTTAAAACCCTAAAACTCTTGTCTAAAACTTTTTTTTGCTAAACATTATACTTTACGAAATAATCGACCGTTCTGGTTCTTTATACTCACCCTGTATATCAATAAAGCTGACCCTACCCACCAACCTACAAAATGTGTAATTGTTCATATAGCATTTTTCACACCAAAAATAATTTAAAAAATATTGCAAAAATAAGATTTTAACGATTCTAAATGCGGCCCTTATAAATATAGCTATTAGGGAAATCACGTGCTCATGGCATGCTTTTGTTTTGGTCGTGTCCATCTTGAATAAAAATAGACTTTAGGTAGCTGTTATTTAAATATCAAAGTTTATTTAGTCGTATTCTGGTTTAAAAAAGTAGTAAACGTATTTATCGTCGGCTTACTTTCAAAACCTCCTAGTCATATAATATGACCAATTTTTCACTAGAGACTAAAAACTGTTTTAAAATAAAGTAAAACCCACAACTTCAAAACGTTCTAAGTCTATCCAACGTTTTAAAACAAGTATTAACATGGAAGTTTTTGCTTCGCGCTTTTCAAATATCTGTCATTTGGAATATTTTAAAATTAATTCATAGATGATAGCACCGTCTTTTAGGACTACGGACGTTATATACGCAGCGATGCCGTTATGAAGAATTTAAAAATATCAAAACCTTGAAAATGCCTATTATCTGATGTTGGAGTTCTTGAAAGTAAACCAACGTTATATGAAGAGGATATAGAGATCAAAATGTCAACATTTCAAATTCGTTATGTCAAGGCAAAATATAAAAAGTCGAAAATAAATGGGAATACACTACGCCAGCTAATTATCCAATATTCAAAAATGCATGTCCGTAATAAGAAGCTGTTATTTCGTTAATATGGAATCAATTTTAATATTTTTTTTACCTTACAGAAATAAGTTTCTGACCCCGCACAATTAGACGTATCAGGATGTAAACTTTCCTGCCTTAAACTCTAGAATCTTATTTTGTCAGTTAAATAACAGCTTATTGATTTGGAAATGAATTTTGAATATTCGATAATTAATTGGCGTAGTGTAGTATCATTAAGGCAGTCATCTGCAGGCAACTATATGGCAGCTATAACGATAAATTATTTCTTGAAGCAGATTGTTTTCATATAAAAGACAATGTCTGAAAAAACACACACTACACAAAAAAACACCACAGAAACACTTAAAAAATACCAAAATCGGAAGAAAATATGACCTGACGTGTAAGCTTGCTACGGTCCACTGCTGATCTGGAAACTTTAACGATGAAACCAGCTCAGCTGTTAATGTCAAATGTCGTTGCCTTCTGTCGAAACGCTTTGTTTTAAGAAAAAGTCAACTCTAGCGTAGAACATGCGGCAATCGGTTCGATTGAGTTAGAAAACACGTGTTGTTGATATCTAATATATTTTAACAAGAAGTTTTTATAGGAAATGTTGTAGAAGGGACTATTTTTTTCTTCTTGAAACCAATTGAAAACTTAAACTTTTATAAAAAATAGCAATTGCTTTGCTTGATTTTTTCTAGGTATACGAACCTAAATTAAAAATAAATTAGGACCATCTCATACAACAACGTTTCCTGTTACATATTTTAAAAACATTTCTATTGTTAGGAAATTTTTAATCGCGAATCAATCTTTTCTTTTAGCTTTTGCGGTGTCACGTTTTAATACAATAGAGGTAAAATCGCTGCTGATCAACTTATTAGGTTGCTCATGCGTAACTCTCGAGGGTGCAAACAGTCTAGCCATATTTTTGTTGCTAGGTTTAAAATATGAATAATTTTTTCAGAGTATCGCTAGATACCTTGTAAGCCATGATTAATATAAATGCTGCAGGTAGCAGAATACCTTAATAATAAATATACTCAAACTCCATAAACAATAATATTGTTTGTTAAGTTTAATTGGCATATTAATAGTTAAATAACCAGAATATGTATTAGGGCAATTGATATTACATAACTAATATCAAAGAAAACAAGAAAATAAGGTTACGAACCAACGCAAACAGTAGCGAAATATAAATGGGAATAGAATACTGAGCCTAATGAATAAAAATGTAGCAATTGCTTTCTCTTATAAAATCGAAGTAATTTCTTGAAAGCCAATAAATAAAAACTAAAGTAATTGCTTTTGCGTCCAGAATTGCTTAAAGGGGGCAGGAATTGTTTCTAGTCAATGCTTTTTCCTAAAAAATAGAAGCGATCGCTATCGTTTGCTTAAAATGTGATGAATAAACTATGGAATTGCTTTTTCTAGTATAGCAATTGCTTTTAACTTTTTAAGGTAGGTCGACTCCTGCATCATTTGCTTGGTAGCAGTCAACTTTAGTTCTCCGCGGTATACACGTGCGTCGCTCTTAATTTGTGTCTTCAATTATGACTGAATATATAAACGTCCATAAAAGAGAAATCTACAGTGTACGTAAAAATTGCAGATATGATGATTTCAGAAAGTTATATCGATTTGATTGCGAAAATGTTGAGTGGTTGGCAAATTATTTTTTGACTGATACTGGTAAAAGGCGAGGGGGTGTACTATCGCCTTTAAATAAGATTAAAGTCTGTCTGCGGAAATTGTCGAATCCGGGCTTTCAAAATTCTGTAGGTGACGAACTCGGTGTTCACCAATCCACTGTCTGTAAGACATACACTTCTGTAATGGATGCAGTTTTGGAGAAGGCCAATATTTTTATTAAATTTCCTACAAGTGCTGAAGCTGTTGTGGAAGCTAAACGGTTGTGGTCAGAGAGATTTATTTATAAATACGTAAAAGAAACAACCTTAAGGTTTCAAATCTTCACAAAATTGGTTTATTTTTATATTACTAATAAAAATAAATGTTTATTTAAATAAAAATAAAATGTTTTTATTTTTATTAGTAATATAAAAATAAACCAATTTTGTGAAGATTTGAAACCTTAACGTTGTTTCTTTTACGTATTTATTTAATATGGATCTTCATCAAGTAACGATCGACTCAATCACAGATTTATTTATGTTCCTTCAATTTGTGAACGAATATCAATTGCTTGTCTTTAATTTCTTCACTTCATAACTACTATTACTTTCTTCATTTTCACTGAAATCGGCCATATCACAAATATAAGTTTCTTATTTTCCACAAAAACGTAACAGATTACTATTGTACTAAATAAATAGACCAACGTTGTTGTATTTACGTCAACTCTTTTGCAAATTAGGCACCAAACTGAATGAAATTTAATCTTAACAAGTGGATAAGCCACGTCTGAACTTGTGTTGAATAAGCATTTGCTACAGAAGTGTAAGAAAAACAGAAAATTGCTTCAAAATTGTATTCATATCCAGATCTAGCAATTGCTTTTACTTATAGCATTTGCTAGTCTAGCTTTTACTAAAAAGTAATTGCTTCAAGTAATTGCTTAATTTTTATTCATTAGGCTCATGCTTCAACTTCTCAAGCGGTCTTTGCACCTGTGAATTCTTCGTGAATTTATGGTTGAGTTTTTTTCGTGAAGTTGGTAGCCTTTACTTTGTGAATAAGCTGATGACTTTTGTATTTCAAGTTTTGATGTTTTGACAATTTCACTAACATAAACATATTTTGTTGTTAGGTTACAGGTTCACTTGTTTCGGACTTTTTGGTTATAGTTTACATGAAAAATGGTTAATCGTAATAACAAATAGAGGTTGAGGTTAGTGCTCATTATTCGTATTGGCACAGTTACGTGTTTTATTTCTTTTTTTACTTTAAAAAAAAAGGTCGGAACAGCCAAATGTGCACATTTTGATTATAATATAAACGTCTTACATTACTATTTTGTACTATGATTTTACAAACATCCGGCAGTCGTTGAAAAGTAAGCTAACGACAACGTTAACAAATGCGATTTTTCAAATTATTGTTTAGAAAGTCGTTATGAAATTTATAACGAGATTAGGTATTAGACGACGTAGTTGGTAAATAGGGGGTTAAACGTAATTCGAAATGTGTTAAAAATACTACTCTGTGAATGGATAGTTCTTTATAAATAATACACAAAAAAATGTCCGATTTTACTTTATATCGCTGCTCCAGAACAATCTCGACATAACTGCAATTTTTTTTTAAAAACGAGTTAACTACATCAAGACTATGGAGGACTTGAGGTAGGAGGCCGATCGCAATGCATTGGATTCGGTCCCAAATTAGCATCGGTAATTCAGCTTTACGAGTCGCTGTAAGATGGCGCGCGTGTTCGAAGTGGGCTATCAAATAATGGTTTCTTATGGACGCAATAACTATTTTTATTTAAATTAGTTCTTTAAGGAACAAATAAGGACTTTTATATGAATTTACACTTACTTTGTTATACTTATTAGTAAACTCGGCCTGTATAAAGTTCCAACGATGCTTGGTTTTTAAAATACAGGGTATTAAACATTCTAGCTATACCTTTGGAGCTAGAAAGATACTTATTTGGCTGCGTTTCCTCTCTGAAAAAGATCCTGTATTACACCCCGACACAAAGCAAACTCTACTTTTATAAATTGTACCATTATTCATTATAAATATGGAAATTAATTACAATACAACGTTATTTGTCTTGTCTTGCCTTCAAACATTATTTGTTATTTCGAAAAATAAAATGTCAATTGTCAAAAGTAAAAGCACAGAAAAATAAAGGGTTTAAGTAAAAGTTAAAAACTATGGAGGATCTAGTTTTCCATATTAAAAACGAAGAAGAAGAAGACAACATCAGCCCACTTCGGACGCGAGAGCCATCTATCGGCCAATAGCGAACTAACCAAAAAACCGGGACAGAATTTGAAAATGCTGCCATTGTCGATCGGCCTCCTACCCTATAGTTCTCCATAATCAAGACATAAATAAAACTCATTTTATTTGGTTAAAAATTACCACAACTGTAGTACAAACTTTGACCGTTAGATGGTATTTGCGTCGTGGATTTTCTTCAGGAGAAATAACGACGTAAGTGTTCTTTGCTTCTTACTTGACTTGAAAACCATGTCATTGTATTGAGACAACTGAGATTTATCGTATTTTATTTTGGAAATATAACGGCGTAATTACAAAATTCGCCATCAATTTTAATAACTATATTTTTTATTAGTGAGCTTTAAAGTGGTCAAAAAATACTGTTAAATCGTTTTTATTTTTAATTATAATATTTTTTCCTTCTCCTCCAAAATTATTTAAATAATAAATTAGAATTGTTTTTGACCTCTCCTGTAAAATTGTTGTTTTCGCAGTTACGTCGATATTGTTCTGGAACAGCGAGATATTAAATTTATCTAAAACCTCAACGCGTTCCGACCACAAAGGTCATCACCAGGAGAGGATATCTGCTAAGAAAAACAAAGCCATAGGAAACAATTCACCATAACAGCTGAAAGTATAACATTGTTATTGTGGAAGACAGGTACAATTTACAAAATTATAAAAAAAAATTTAAAAAATAACACTTACCTACCCAGTATACTTATGGACAAAGTTGAGGTACGTAAATTTTTAACTTTAACCATAATACAAGGAAAACATTCTACTTCGGCCGACATCAAAAGCTATAAAAAAGTCATTATTTATATATTTATTTATTCATTTACAAATAAAAATTGTAAAAAAATCGCAGCAGAAATTTTACATATTTTTTAAATCTAATTATAGACATATCGAACATTTGACAGCCTATTACAGGCAAAAGTCGCTCAATATAGAGGAGAATTCTTTCCAGAATTAGTACTTCTAAGTGGAATATTAAAAGTATTTTGAAGCCTTAAGTCCCTAATCTGAACATTAAAGCTTAACTTTAATCTAAGTGTTGGTGAATTAACACCACTCCATTCACTAATTTATCAATCATAATAAGATCGGAAACCATCCGTCTTTCAGTAAGTGTCATTAATGAATATTTTTTATAATAGGTTTATAATTGCTATTGACTATAGCTATGTCTGTCTTACGTGATAAGAACCACAAAAACCTATTTTGAACACTTTCCAGCCTTCGTTGGTGAATCACGTAGGTACTGAGGGTTTTAAACTATTGATGCAAAATTAAGTTTACTAATTATAAACGCGTACAAGTTTAGAACTGTTTGAGGATTATTAAAATTTAAACGATTTCTTATAATAAATACTAAATATCTATTACACTTATTGACAACCTGTTCAGTGTTGAATATGAGAGCTAAAAAATATTTTTTCTAATTTGGTATCATAACAAGTCTATTACGATACGCATTTGCGTGTCGTAATGAAGCTATTTCGATACGCGTTTTTTCTTTATTTGATGTTGGTAACATTTAAATGTTTTATTTCATTGACTTGCGCGGCCTTTGTGATTTACGAGAAAACCCATTTTTCGCAGAGGAAAAATAGCTTGATAACCTACTTTTTTATTCTGTGTGGATAACAGTCATGTATGTTGGTTGCATAAATCTATAAATCAATCTTTTGTAGATGCTTCAAGCTATTATTTTCTGCCAAATCCTATTCAAAATTCAATCTACTAACCTTCCAATGTCAATTTTAACTTCAACTTTATTTGAATTTTCCATCTTTCCTATACTAAATTGCAATGCCGTGTCGTAAAATCACGTCTTTTGAAATTCGAAAAAAAGTAGCAAAATCGCCCGAATTTCCGAACGCTCTGTATATGTACCGAATGTACAAGGATCACACAACGTATTCCGTCCAATTTCAAATCTCATATCGCTAAAATAACTTTAGAATCTCGTGGTGAAATGGGTCAATAAATCAAAAAATGACAGTTCGCAAAATAATTTTTGTTGTCCAGAGGCTACTATGATAAAAAATAGTATTACCAACATAAAATTTAGGCATAAAAATTTACAAAATTTGAAGGATTTATTTTCTTTTTAAATATGTGTTTTTTATTGAAAAAACTACAAATTAGAAAAAATAATATAACGTACGTGTTATATAAAGCAGTTTTAAGCACTTGTCCCGTTATAAAACTCGCCGCAAGCGGCTCGTTTTTTAACATGGACGCGTGCTATAAAATGATGCCTTATAAAACGTGTACGTTAATATACTATTACTGTCCATTATAACACCAAAATCACATATTTCATTAACCGGTTTAAGATCACTATTATTAATAGTATAACAAAAATGATGTTAATTTTTTTTTCTAGTAAACTTTATTGATATATACTTGTTCATATTAAGAAATAAGCTTTGACTTTTACAGAATCTTACCAAAGCATTAAGATCGTCGTGCAGCCCATTGCAATCCCCCGGCACCCTAATTTTAGGTCATCTGCGTACATAAAAACATAAGAAAATTTAAAGCATTGTTGAATGTTATTAATGTATATAATAAAAAACAAGGGACCGAGGTGACTGCCCTGAGGCACACCAGACGGCATGTTAAAAGGCTCAGAGTAAAAACCGCCAATGGAAACCATCTGTCGTCTATTACTGAGATAGGACCAAATCCATTTCAGCTACTATATACAGGGTGTCCGGAAAATACGTGTACAACGTTTGACGACAGACTCCTGACGTCAAAATAGGTCGATCTAAGCCGACTTAGTTATATCCAAAATTGTCTCGTTTAGCCGGTAGAGGGCGTCAAAAATTTGTAAAAATATTGGTTTTTCCTAAATTACGTGAGAACCTGCTTATCGATCTTAATGATTTTTAGTATGTAGACTAATACTATAAAATGACGTTTTCTAGTAGTATTGTCACCGGCTGTAAATAAGTGGAAGTGTTATAAAAGTGATATAATACGTCAACATTTCTCCTCATTTTTTATATGAACGGCGTTATGACAACCCAGATATTTTTGTAGAGTGACTGGATGTATTTGGAAGCTATTTTACCTCTTTAATATTCTTCGTGGAATGAGCTGTTTTGCCAGAAGAAAATATTTACAATATTAAAAATTCTTGTTACAGGTAATTTGATTTTAATATTATTATTACTAATAATTGTAAATATTTTCTTCTGGCAAAACAGCTCATCCAACGAAAAATATTAAAGAGGTAAAATAGCTTCCAAATACATCCAGTTACTCTAGAAAAATATTTGGGTTGTCATAACGCCGTTCATATAAAAAATGAGGAGAAATGTTGACGTATTATATCACTTTTATAACAGTTCCACTTATTTACAGCCGGTGACTATACTACTAAAAAACGTCATTTTATAGTATTAGTCTACATACTAAAAATCATTAAAATTGATTAGCAGGTTTTCACGTAATTTAGGAAAAACCAATATTTTTACAAATTTTTGACGCCCTTTACCGGCTGAACGAGACAATTTTGGATATAACTAAGTCGGCTTAGATCGACCTATTTTGACGGCAGGAGTCTGTCGTCAAACGTTGTACACGTATTTTCCGGACACCCTGTATAGTAGCTGAAAAATGTAGTAGACTTTTGACTTTTTAAATAATAATCTCAAAACTAAAAATGTTTCCAATAATGCAATAGTCATTTATATTTTTAAACAAATTTTTTTTAACTTAGACATTTCTATAAGAATATTATTTAAGTGTTTTTTTTTTGTAATTTGTGTAATTATTGTACCACAATAACAATTTAATTTTACCTTTCAACCGTTGTGGTAATCTCTTTCCGATGGTTTTGTTTTTTTCTTATAAATGTCGAGGAATAATATTTTGAAATTTGGTACTTGTATCATTTAATATGCACTTGAATCTAATTAAAAACTAGGGTTGTCATCTAAAAAAATTATTGATTTCGTCACTGTATCAATATTTTTTCTTATAAAAAATACCACAAACTAAAATGGTAATACCCGTGCCTAAACACTAACTAACTATGCGAACAGATATCGGTAACCATTCGATTTTAAAAAACATTCTTCTCTATCGGCTCACCATACCAAAAATGTTCAAAGAGGAAATATATTTTTATGGATTTTATGTTCTCTTTGATCGACTGGCATCAGACAGTAACATTTCATCATAGAACTTGCTTGTAATTTCCTAGACTATGAGTATATTTTAATTTTTCGTCTGAGGTTAGTACCTACCTACCAAACAAATATTTAGGATGATATGGTTTTTAAAAGAAAGCAATTTAAGCAAGGTTCGTTTTTGAAAAATTTTGCTGATATAGTTAATTTAAGGTTTTGTATCTAACATGTTTCATTAAGGGGATTTTTACTTTTAAAAATAGGAATGTATAAATTTGGAGGATTTTAAAAACTTTGTGTGTATAATAATATGTTCTATAAATAAGAAAATCCTTTGTTGATAATGTGGTGTTAAAGTTTGAAATAATTAGATGAGTTAGAACTGCCACAATTCATTTCAAAAAATGTATTGTTTTTAACACGCTTTTATTAGCTTCAACTGTATGTTTGTTTGTAACCGACTTCTTTGAACCCGATTTTGACACACTTTAAACGGTCAGATTTAATTTAAATTTTGTAGACTTATCAAGAACCGCTGACAATACAATAATTTGATAAGTTTATCTCATTATCCTGATCAGGATCGCCGGAATTAAATAATTTCCTTACAGATCGTCTGTATGAGAATAAGAGAGATAGAGCTCACCGTATGCGCATGCGAACTATCTACCTACTTTTCGGCTCGAGCACTCGGCTTAATAGTGTTGGTACATTCTTTCGCTAGCAGTTGGTCTGTTGGCCGAGCGGGTTTGTTCGGGTTTGTGGATCCAATGCTTTGAATCTAGCCATTAAAAAAAAATGGATCGACAGTGAGAGTATTCCATCTCTACTCCGGACCTCTCTATGACTATCTCTGCTCAAAAAAAAAATTTCTTAACAATAACTCAAACTAAAAAATAAAAAATAACTATTGTTTAAAAAAAACTAAAAAACACGCTTTAATAATTATTAATCAAACTAAAAAGCGGAACATAAATATAGTTTAAAATAATTCTTGAAATTCTTAATATAGGCAGAAAATAATAATGAACGGTAAACATTAGTATTAAGTATAGTGAAAAAAGCGTGGGGTGCTCGATATATGAAAAATATAGCACAAAGCGCCCCACGCTTTTTTCACAATAATACTAATGTTTATCGTTCATTATTATTTTCTGCCTATATTAAGAATTTCAAGAATTATTTTAAACTATATTTATTTTCCGCTTTATAGTTTAATTAATAACTATTAAAGCGTGTTCTTTAGTTTTTTTTAAACAATATTTATTTTTGATTTTTTAGTTTGAGTTATTGTTTAGAAAATTTTTTTTTTATATTTTTTTATATTTTTCATATATCGAGCACCCCACGCTTTTTTTACTATACTTAATACTAATGTTTATCGTTCATTATTATTTTCTGCCTATATTAAGAATTTCAAGAATTATTTTAAACTATATTTATTTTCTGCTTTTTAGTTTGATTAATTACACTGGCCGACAAAAAAAAATTTTTTTGTTGTAACACAAAGCTAAATAGCATATTGTGGTAGAATGGACCTATCCAAATACGAAAATGAGAAAAAAAAAGTTGTAACAGGTAACGTTTTCTTGTTACATTAATAGTACCACATTTTTACAATACTTTTTATTATCTATTGAAATAATAATTTAAGAATTTTCTAACTGTGTATATCGACTATATTTAAATTTTTACACCTACTAAACATACCTTACATCTAAGAAAAACACAAACATTAAAAATATTAACTGAACACACTAATTAAATTTTATTTTTTCCTTTTATGAGGGGTCATATCTTCTCTTTTCAAAAACCAACAGGAATCACCCATCATGGCTGGATCCCATTGTCCTTGATAGCGAATTTCCATTGTCCTGATATTCTGGTGGAACTTTTCACCCTGCTCGTCACTAACAGCTCCCAAATTTTCAGGAAAAAATGACAGATGGGAATGGAGGAAGTGAATTTTTAATGACATTCGGGCACCAAGCGATTTGTAGGAATCTAAAAGTTTATCAACTAACTGTTGATAGTTTGCATCCATATTGTTGCCCAAAAATCCCCTTACTATACTAACAAATGAGTTCTATGCTCTGAGTTCCTGCCTGGTAAGCTTCTCTGTAAAGTTGACATCGTCCAGCAATTTTCTGATTTGTGGCCCAATAAAAATGCCTTCCTTTAATTTGGCATCACTTAACTGGGAAAAGACTTGTCTTAGGTATTTGAATCCATTACCGTCTTTATTCATAGCTTTCACAAAGTTTTTCATCAGCCCAAGTTTAATGTGAAGAGGAGGCAGAAGGACTTTTTTGGGGTCTACAAGAGGTGCAAACTTAACATTTTGAGATCCCGGCTGAAATTCACTTCTTTGTGGCCAATATTTTATTACATAATGCTGATCTACTGCATGACTGTCCCACAAACAAAGAAAACAGAAATATATTTTGTAAATCCTCCCTGAAGTCCTACTAAAATTCCTACAGTTCAGGTAATTTTTCTGTTATAAAATGCATCCATTTTAACCGTCCCCTAATTAAATTGACTAGCTGCTAATGTAAAACGGTCTTATTAAGCTATTGAAAAATGGTATGTATTGGGGCTTTCCGAATATTTTTTCTATTATTAGAAGGGTATTTCCATTTTAAAAATAAAGAGCTGACCTGTGTTAGAAAAATCTTGTCGGCCAGTGATTATTAAAGCTTGTTTTTTAGTTTTTTTTTAAACTATATTTATTTATGTAAAAATCCAGCGTTTACTGTTCCATCCTTCACGTGCTTTCTTTCTTAGCTATAACGCGGTGGCGCATGCGAGAAAAGCGATATTACAGCGAAAAATTATTTTCTTTGCATAATTCATATAGTCAGTAGAAAAAAGTAAATATCCCATTAATGAGCCACTTTGCATCAAATAGATATGTTGCATGAGTATCTATAAATTTTATCAATAAGTAGGTCTTTTAGTGAGAATGTATCTAGTCATATTTTAATTGATATTGCCAAAATCATTGTACAAACTTTTTATTAAATTTACGTATGTATTTATACAATATGTCTAAAATAGTGTACGAACAAAATACGCGAAAATACTTATTATGAATAGCTATAGGTATAGACGGTAGTTCTGATATTACTACAACTAAAAAAAATAATTTTTCAAAATATGTAGAAAACAGAAACACAGATGTCTTAAAAATGTACATAGAATAAATTGTGTACGTTTTAAACAAATTACCACGTATCTAATGAATCAAAAACAATTTGGCAACGCAGTTACTGGATCTTAAAAAAGCTTTAAATATAACACATTTTTCTCTAGAAATTACCGGTTAGAAGATACCAATTAAATATATAATTAATATTATTAATTTATTATAATATATGTATTTTTTTAACAAAAGTTCGATGCAAACTTTTAGACATGTTATATGAAAAATAAAAATTGCATTTAAACAAAAATACATGTTTAAAAACTTAAGCAATAATTGGTGTGATGTAATGATAAAAATCTAGTCAATTAATACTGTTTTAGAAACGTATGTGTATATTATGCATCAAAATAAATATGTGTGATAAATCTATTTTGGCTTTTTTTTATATGATTTTTCCACAACAAAGCGCAAAGTACTATTTTATGTCTCAAAAGTACCACGCATAATGGCATATCTGGGAAAAGGTCATCGCTCACCGATCATTAAAGTAAACCAAAGAAAATTTATAGGGTTAGACATTTTAACTCCTTGTTAAATAATCGCAACAAAATGGAGAAAGAAAGACGAGAGAGCAAGAGAGAGAGAGAGAGAGAGAGGCTTTAGTGGGCTTACTGGCCACCAGTGGCGCAAGGGCGGGAAATTTGGTTGCCTTTGAAAATGAATAAAATCAATTCTTTAAAACAATCACGTTTCTCCGTGCTTTCCTTGGAAAAAAATGCAAGGGAAAGAATTGGGTCGTCCCTTGCCCTATTTGATTAATTAATAAATTACCTTGCCGGATTTCCATTGTCTTTATTTTGTTACTTAACACAACCTTTCGGTTAGTTAGTATCTCTAACCGTTTTCAAGTGTAAACTAAATTATGATTCTAAGGCTACTGTCTTAACTACTATCCATGTGCAATGAAGCTTGATGACTCCGCCTACGTGCTTATTGGAGTGTGAAGTTCGAGCTGTTGGTTATGGGCAAGAAGATGCTTCCAGATATTGGGGATATCTATACTTGGTTTACTAAATATATGGGTATTTTGATTCATAAAAGCTGCTTTTTTGAATTTTCGTTTTCTCCAGTGCCGTTCCGTGTCCAAAACCCTGGCTTCTGACAACTGTGTATTATGTTGGTTGGTACATATACGCGAATGTTCTGCTATACGTGATCTCAAAAAGGTGAAACTTCGAGATCAGGTATAGCGGAACACGTATGGATCAAGTAAAACACCCCTTGCGAGTGCGGCGAATCGTACATTGGAGAAACAAAAAGATCTTTTCCCGTACGAGTTAAAGAACATCTGAAACATACTCAAAGAGGTGAAACTTCGAGATCAGGTATAGCGGAACATATATGGACCAACCAACATAGTATACAGTGGTCAGAAGCCAGGGTTTTGGACACGAAACAACACTGGAGAAACGAAAATTTAAAAAAGCAGCTTTCACGAATCAAAATATTCATATATTTAGTAAACCAAGTATAGATGTCCCCACTATCTGGAAGGCTCTTCTTGTCCAAAACCAACAGCTCAACCTTTACAATCCAATAAGCACGTAGGCGGAGTCATCAAGCTTCATTGCACATTAATGCACATGGATGGTATTTAAGACTGTAGCCTCAGAATTATAATTTAGTTTACACTTGAAAACGGTTAGAGATACTAACTAACCAAAATGCTGTGTTAAGTAACAAAATAAAGACAATGGAAGTCCGACAAGGTAATTTTTTTGAAACATGTAAAGTGGGCAGAAATCATAGTTTCGAAATTTAATAGGAATATGTATTTTGTGTGATTTTAGACAATTTCCTTATTGTGCTGTATTTAATTATTCGGTAATTTTTTTAAAGATTTTTTTCATTTGATATAATTTAATAAAAAAGCCTATAATGTTTAAATAGTGGAAAATTTTCAAAATTTAATTTAATTTTATAGTATACCGACTAACTCTTGGCCATGGGAGATCCCACGTAAATTTTGCTACCCTCAAATGTTGGTTCCCTTATTAATTTTACATCAAACGAAATAAGGCAAAGGGGATAGAGAATAATGTAGATTTTAAGAATGGCAATAATGTAGCTATTTTGTCTCACCGTTGTCGACAACTTCACTAAATTCATGAACAAACCATCATAAGAGAGCGTATTTATGGAATGTATAGAGCAGGTGAACACGTTACCATTCGCTCAATACAACTAAACCTTAAAATCATTGATGGTATAAAACTATCCACTGGTTCATTAGCGGACTGTTTAAAAAAATTCAAATTTAAATGGCGTAAATGTACTGTATCAAACAGGCTTTTTTTAATAGAGCAACCTCATATAGCCCAAAAACGAGTAGAATTTTTATGAGCATTTAAGAATACCGGCAACTTTCAATTTCCTTAATACCTGTTTTTCTGGATGAAACCTGGATAAAGGGGCTTTTAGGTAAAGTTGGCAAGATGATAATCTTAATACAGTTAAAAAAAGCGTCAGAGGGCGTACGGTATAGTATTCTACATGCTGGTTTAGAAAATGGATTTGTGAATGATGCAATATGGATTTCTGCCTAGATTAAGAATTTCAAGAATTATTTTAAACTATTCCGCTTTTTAGTTTGATTAATTATTAAAGCGTGTTTTTTAGTTTTTTAAACTATATTTTAAAAAAATCTTGGCATATCCAATACAACTAGAAATTTATTTAATATTAGCGAGGAAAGAAGAAGGAAATTGGAACATTCCTTAAATTCAAATTAGTAGAGCAGCTAAGCCTTAAACGCAAGCTGAGATGAAGTAAATAAGCCCCTAAATGTACTGTCTTGTTTAACCCCTTTCAGGAATAAGCACGTTTTTTAAATCTAGCCTCGCCGCCCAAAAAGTTATAAGGGCGATTTTGAGGATCTCTCGGTATTAAGAGAGTTTATGAGATCCTTATATTCTAACTTTGCCAAAATGTAATTATAATTTATGCCCACGGCCAATGCCCGGAAACAATTTTATTAGTATATGTACGTTAAACTCCCACTTAAACAAAGTATTGATTTGCATGTATTGATCTGTCTTAAATTTGGAACATAAATTTCACTATACAGGGTCCTGCAATAGTGCGTCAGGCTTCCATAGCTCCTATACGAATTTAGTTAGGAATTTCATTCAAACGCTAACTTATACTGTATCATACGGGGTACTTCAAAAAAATATTTTTTCATATACAGGGTGGCCCAAAAAAGTGTGGTCATAAAAAGTTGTGTTTTTTTAAATGGCATACCCCATATTTTTTGCATATTTAGATTTATGCTATCGTCCTTTATAAATGCCTAAACTTTTGTTTGATTTGCTTTGGTAGTTTAACAGCAATCAATTAAAAACTAAAAAAAAATTATTTTGAAGTCGTGGAAAAAATATCAAAAAAAAACAATCTAAAATTTGTTTTTCAACCACGGTATTAAGTCACTTTAATGACAAGAGGTTCAAAGGTACTATGAATCGAATAGTATTTATTTATTTTATACAGGGTGTTCATAATAAGGTTTCAAAAATGACACATTTCAAACCTATTTTTCTTAACTTTTTCAAATGAAACACCCTGTATATTATTTCGGTATTTTATATAAAGTACACAAGCAATTTTTTTTTGTAGTTGAAGCATATAAGTTATTTCTAGCCGTTTTCGAAATAAATGCAAATTTCATAAATTATGTTGATTAAACAGAGTGTATTTTTAAAATTAAGCGTAGGCGACTAGACTAATAATTAAAAACTACAGTAATTGTTCAAAATGTCTTTCATTTTGTTCTGTGCACAAGCCAACATGTTTTTGAAAAGATATGTTTATTTTCTTTTAAATTTTTCCTTTCAATTGCAATACCAGCAAAGAGGTTCATTAGTAAGGTTTATTTCTAAAACCTATATAGTAGGCTTTGAAATAAAACATGGATTCTTATACTTAGTTCGACAAGTTCTTTAATTCATTTTAAAAAGGTGTAATATGGGGCGAATAAATTATAAGAAATTATCTTAATATACCTCTCCAAACCAATGGATCGATAGAAACGGACCCCCCTGCCAGCTCGATCGCCGGATCTTACAAAACTAGACTATTTTTTTATGGGGACACGTAAAACAAATTGTTTACAATGATCCACCTACAACTGCTAATAAAATGCAGCAAAGGATAAGAGACGTGTTTGCTAGCATTTCCCCTGAAATTTTAAGGGAAGTAAACAGATCTTTTGGAAAGCGTGTTGGCTTGGGCACAGAACAAAATGGAAGACATTTTGAACAATTACTGTAGTTTTTAATTATTAGTCTAGTCGCCTACGCCTAATTTTAAAAATAAACTCTGTTTAATCAACATAATTTATGAAATTTGCATTTATTTCGAAAACGGCTGGAAATAACTTATATGCTTCAACTATAAAAAAAAATTGCTTGTGTATTTTATATAAAATACCCAAATAATATACAGGGTGTTTTATTTGAAAAAGGTGAGAAAAATAGGTTTGAAATGTGTCATTTTTGGAACCTTATTATGAACACCCTGTATAAAATAAATAAATACTATTCAATTCATAGTATCTTTAAACCTCTTGTCATTAAAGTGACTTAATACCGTGGTTAAAAAACTAATTTTAGATTGTTTTTTTTTGATATTTTTTCCACGACTTCAAAATTATTTTTTTTTAGTTTTTAGTTGATTGCTGTTAAACTACCAAAGCAAATTAAACAAAATTTTAGGCATTTATCAAGGACGATAGCATAAATCTAAATATGCAAAAAAATATGGGGTATGCCATTTAAAAAAACACAACTTTTTATGACCACACTTTTTTGGGCCACCCTGTATATGAAATAATATTTTCCTAAAGTACCCCGTATGATACAGTATAAGTTAGCGTTTGAATGGAATTCCTAACTAAATTCGTATAGGAGCTATGGAAGCCTGACGCACTATTGCAGGACCCTGTATACAAAAATAGTATTTGAAAATAGTAAATTTTGTAGGTTTATAAGAATAAAAGGTACAATTAGAATAAGAATTAGAATGAATATTTTTAATATTAAATTTAGAAAGTAGATAATTAAACTTGAAGAAATAGTCCATACTTTAAGTGGAGTGTATGTTTGAAGGGAAATAAATAAGACATTTTAAGTCTTCCTCCACTGGTATATTAAAATAAGTTTCAGGGTTTAATAAAGGGTAAATTCTCTACATATTTCGAATGCATAAGCATTCATCATCAACAGTCCTAACGCAGCTACGAGATGATGGAAAAAAAAGCAAAGTGTTTAGAAAACCTTTAAATGTAATGGTAAACCTTTTGAGAGGCCATTCGTGAAATAATCTTATAAAGGTAGCATAGCAGTAAGGTAAGTGCATAGACAATTTACCTTTAGATACCTATCTCCTGCGCAAACAAAAGTTACGTTTTATGGGTGAAAAAATACGTCCGAGCGCATGACTCGTCGGTCAGCTGTCTTCATTCGGGGAACCTTCGTGCATGCGCACAAACCTCGTGTTATCGGCCGTCCTACTTTATCGACAATAATCGACGCACTCAAGAATACTCTCCAGAACCGGCTCGGCCGCCATTTTTTTTGTTGTGTTTTAAGATTTCTCTGCGGATTCCTTGTAGTTTTCTAAAGTTTTCAGCTATCGAATGGGCTATCGTGGATTGTGGGACTGGGGTTTAATATTTATGGATTTCTGGTTTTTGTGTAGTTTAGTTAGTGAATTGTGTTTGTGCTTTTAGTGACTCGGATTGTAATATAAACAATGAATAGTACTAGTTGCAGCCGTTAAATAATTGCATTATGCCCAAATAGGGGTAAAATAAATCCTCTATGGTGGCATATGAGCAAGAATTTAAATTTTAAAGCCCGGACCTGTCTATTTTCCCATTCGTCAAACGATAATGTTGCAGTGCGCATGTCTAATAGTTCCCAGTTTTGTTTACATGCGCGAGGCCATAAAACTGTCACATTCGTGATTATTGTTTGTTTATCTAAAGGTAAATTGTCTATGGGTAAGTGTCATATATTAATGAGACAACATCATAAGTGTGAGGGGAGAAGAATATTTAAAAATTGGAATGGTAGATGGTAGATGTTGTAAAAAGTTTATTTATAATCAAATAAGGAGTAGCTGAAAAGACACATATTAGTGAACTAGTAACTTAAGTGTGAGGAGAAGAATATTTAAAATGAGGACTAGCTGAAATGTCACGTGATCTAGTAACGTAAGTGCGAGGGTAAGAAAATTTAACAGTGGAGTAGTAAAAAGTTTTTTAATAAAATGAAGAGTAACTGAAGTCGCAAATTAGTGAATCAGCAACGTGAATGTGAGGAGTATTTAAAAAATTGACATAGAGGATGTTTTAAGTTAAAGTTTTTATAGGTGTCTGAAAAGTAAAAAATATTTTCATGGTTAGAATTTTATTAGAAAAATAATTTTGTGTTAACTTACGTCATGTGCATGGGTATCCTTATTTAGGAGTAGAAGTAATAATAATTCAAAATCTTTGTTCTGGACATTTTTGAATAAAATTAAAGTTTAAAAGAATTCTTGCCGAGGCGAAATGGAATGACAGTCCAAAAAGACAAGGTAAAATATTTGATAAAGTAATATTAATTTGGTTGCCGTGCATCAAACATAATCTATATACAATGAATGTTTGTCTGTCTGTATGTCCCGTATGCGTTCCTATACCATTTATCTGATGACGATAAAAATTTTGTTGTGTGCAGGCCGAGGAAGGTTTTGGCATAAAAAAAAGTGGCGCAACGGATGCCGGGTACTTATAAGTAGCGCAGCAACGCGCGTAGGGTGTAGCAAGTGTTATATAAAAAATAGAAAAAGTTTTTATTTTGTTGTGAAATAAGGTATATTTTGTAATGTCAAAAAAAAGATAATTTCGTTATCCAGATCGACATAGACACTTAAAAAAATATAAATTTTAAATTAAAATGAACTCGGTACTAATTAAATCCAGGTCCACACCAGATTGATTTTAAAAATTAACTCTTCCAACGGATTACATCAAAGGATCAGTGATTAAGTCGTCTTACTGAAAATTTATTAATGTAAGGATCATTATTGATTATATTTTAATCAATTTATATTAAATATGCTTTTTCTAATTTTGTCTCGAAACAGATCTATTTCGAACGCGCTAGCGAGTTCGAAATATATCTATTTCGAACTCTGAATTTTATTATTTAAAGGTTGGCCCTACATGGCATGTATTTTTTTCACCGTTTAGCATAGCATTCTAGATAACTAATATTTTTTAGTCCAAATGTGCAAAATACTACACGAGCCCACGTATGTATGTTTGGTTGCCTAGATCTACAAATCTGTATGTATTGTTTTAGTTCATTAAAAAACATATATTAAATAATAACTTTATTGACGGAGAACTATTTTGCAAAAAATATCAATTATAAACTCAAAAATACAAATTCCAACTATATAATGTTAATTGGGCATTGTTTATAGTGCAGCTGTTATAAACATTTAATGTCACTGTACTTGTGTCGGACGCGTTAACCTTAAATTCGGGCATAGTTTGAGTATTTTTTAAAGACATAGTATGCGAAACTTTGTGATAGCTGACCCCAGAATCCAATCCATTTTTAATAAGGCTTGGTTGAAAAGCAGTTTATACACCTTCAATTCTCGATCTTGATGTTCCAGGTAAAGGTGTAGCAGTATTATCAATATTATCTATTAATGAAGGTGTTAAACTAGAAGAGAGTCTCTGCGCTACATCCATTTTCGCTTTTAGAGAACCTTCAATATAGCCTTCAGCCACGGCTAAAGACTTCCATCCCCCGTGCCTTTTAATGGTAACCAAACCGCTTCCTTTGTTGGCCAGCTCGGTGACACTAGACCGTCTAAAACAGTGGCCAGTAAAACATTCTGAATTTGGTTTGCACAGGTATGAATATACTGAATACACCCCTGCGCAATATTTGCAGATGGCATTTTCGGCTCCTTTATTATATTTTTTACATTATGTTTTTGCCAGAGATTTTTCGTTCTCCAAAACATAAAGGATGCAATAATTTTGGGTTTATATTGTACTAGCGACCCGCCCCGGCTTCGCACGCGGGTCTAAAATGTGTTTATTTACGGCATCACATTAGAAACCTCTAAATTTATCAGTGTTTCTCTACAATATTATGCATGTATTACACATATAAACCTTTCTCTTGAATCACTCTATCTATTAAAAAAAACCGCTTCAAAATCCGTTGCGTAGTTTTAAAGATTTAAGCATACATAGGGACGGACAGACAGCGACTTTGTTTTATACTATGTAGTGATAGTGATGTACTGTGTGTTCATAATTTTTAACACGCTTTTATTAGCTTCACCTATATGTTTGTATATTTGTAACCGACTTCTTTGAACCCGATTTTGACCCACTTTAAACGGTCAGATTTAATTTCAATTTTGTAGACTTATCAAGAACCGCTGACAATACAATAATCTACACGCAAAAAATTCTCTTGTCAAATTTTGACAGCTGTCAGGTATAAAACGAAGAAGCGATTTTGACGAAACAAATTAACGGGTCGTATAGTATTCGATGCGGAAACTTGAATGAGAAAAAAATTCTCCTGTCAAAATTTGACAGCTGTCAATAAGTCAAATCGTTTAAAAAAATATATTTAATGAAAAACTAAAAAGGTCGTATGTATATTGACGGTGAAAAGTTGAAAAAAATACCTACGCAAAAAATTCTCTTGTCAAAATTTGACGTCCTGTCAATATGTCAGAATTATTACAATAACCGATAGTAATGAAATAAACGTGGGGTCGTATAGATATTGTCGTTAAGAATAAAGAAAAATTAAAAAAAAAATGTTACCCGTCAAAATAAAATTTTGACAATTTTTTTTTTTAATTTTGAAAATTTTTGTCGTTTGTTCGGGTTTGTATATTATAATATGTTTGTTTGTAACCGATTTCTTCGAACCCGATTTTGACCCACTTTAAACTGTCAGATTTAATTTAAATTTTGTAGACTTATCAAGAACCGCTGACAATACAATAATCTACTAATCTAGCTCAATCTACTTAATTTTTTTTTTCTTAACAATAACTCAAATTAAAAAATGAGAAATAAATATAGTCTAAAAAAACTAAAAAACATGCTTTAATAAATTAATCAAACTAAAAAGCGGAAAATAAATATAGTTTAAAATAATTCTTGAAATTCTTAATATAGGCAGAAAATAATAATGAACGATAAACATTAGTATTATAGTGAAAAAAAAAAGCGGGGCGCTTTGTGCTATATTTTTCATATATCAAGCACCCCACGCTCTTTTCACAATAATACTAATGTTTATCGTTCATTATTATCTTCTGCCTATACTTATTAAGAATTTCAAGAATTATTTTAAACTATATTTATTTACAAACATTTTTATAAATAACATTATACCTTTTTCTAAAGCTCCATTGAAGTTTCTTACCACCAATAATGTTCTCATTAATTATTGGCCTATAACAACAGCAATATAATTATATTCTATTCTTTTTGACATCTCCTAATGATGAAATGTGTTGAGATAATCTGGATAATCTTTATTATCCTAATAATAATATAAAATATAAAAATAATATGTATAATATAACATAATTCATTATATCCAAATGTAGAGTGGGTATATTTTATAAAAATTTTAATTTTAGAACCGCAAGATCTGATGATGCCCGAAAGTACGAAACACGTGTAACAGATTCTTATTGTCAATACACAATTTAAGACCGAGACTTTGTATCTTTCAACTTATACCAATAAAGTTGTGGGGAAAGACTTTGTGTTTTCTTCTCGTTCCTATACTATCAACTCCACTTTGAGCATGGACAATTTTTTCAATTTTGTGTCTTTAAGCTAGAATAGCAACTTCCCCATTCCATACCAATCAAACTCCATGGTATGCTAGTGAGGCGGGGACCCCATAATAATAGTAGCGTATTTAGAATATTGCCACGGGGGGGGGGGGGGTCTATACCTTTCGATTTATCTTTCTTCCTTTCTTTAAAAAAGCGCCGCAGGCGAAAAAATTTTCGGTGCCACGCCCTATTTTGAACTATCAAAATTTATAATTTCTATGTTTTGATAGCTGAACCCAAAAAAGGAAGAAATTAAGAAATTTTTAAATATAAACTCAATAATGGGAATATATACTTTTTTAAATATTTATGTTTAAAAATATATATTTCTACATAATATGACCGATTCCGAAAATGATTGGTTTTCAAGTTATTTTTGCCATTTTTTTTTGCCAAGTTTGGCCATGTTGTTTTGTTATCTGTGACACAGTTACTTAATTATTTGTAAAAACAAAGTATTGCTAATAGTTCTAGTTTGCAAAAAAATTACAAAACTAAGTGAACATCATTTCAATTTTTTTAAATTAAATAAATTAGACACGCAGGTAAAAAACAAGAAAAAAATTGAATGATGAATAATTTTATTTAATAATATTAATGATAATAAAGGTCTTTATTCAAAAATTGTAAAATAGAAAATTATTACATTTTGTTATCGGGCGAGGTTCAGTTTACCCTGTCTACATTAAATGCAACAAGGCATCTGATCTGTTCTGAGTTTTTTTTAATGTTGAGCCCACGGGGGGGGGGTCCAGACCCCTCGTACCCCCCCCCCTAAATACGCCACTGCACAATAATATACCGCCCAGGCACCAAATTCCTTTAGCCCGCTACTGACATGACAAGATCAATACAAGTAATACAGCGTAAGCCTCAAATTTAAATAAAGGTATATTTAAATTTTATAATATACTAATTTAAATTTGGCTGAGTACAAAAAGAACAAGAAGAACTGAGAATGAATATTATATCGAAACCCCCGCAACGAGTACCTATTAAAAACCAAAAATGGGGGACGACGAGAAGAGATAAAAAAAATAAGAATAATCCTAGTTGTTTTAATTGATAGGCATAATGACGGTAATTTTTTAAATTTATAAAATTAGACAACTTTCTTCCCCTACTCCGAATGAAATCAATACTACAGCACCACATATTGAATTTAAATATATTTCCATCATTTTAGAATAATAATAATTTTCAAGTGTCAAAAAACAATAGTAATTTGCTAGTGGAAAGCAACCGACCGACAGCATAATAAAGCAAAGACAAAACAAAGATAATTTCGCGCAGAGCAAAAGGAAAAAAACGCGCCTCAAAATAAGAAATCCTTTGTTAAAACGTTCCTGAAGAGATCCCTACAATCATAGTCCTGAGGAGAGGGTCGCAGTGCTTATGCGCGAGTCCTGCCAGGATCGGTATCGTCGGGCATCAGATATGTACCATGCCGCCTGCCGCTCAACCACAGTCGTCGTTGTGCCTCCTCAAAAAGAGCTTCCGAGAAGAGCTGGACGATCTCATTGGTGCAACGTGACATTTGGACATCTTCATACAGGTAGATTTTTAAAATAAATAATAGTTTAATACATTTTTTTAAGAAAAGAAAACAGGTACAGTCAACAGGAACTGGTTGTCATTTTATTAATTTATTGCAGTGATTTTTTTTTTCTTATTATTCTAACGGAACATTTAATTTAATTAAAATTGGCTATTCGGTTAATATCAGCATAAAAAAATTCAAATTTAATTTCCGAAAAGGAATTTTTTCAGAAAATGAAATAATTGTTTTGTCATATGAAAGAAAAAAATGTAACTTTTAATTTCGGAACAAAATTTATAACACTTATGTTATAAAGAAAATTTAGTATACCTAGTTGGCATCTCCAAATTGTGAGTTAAATTAAAACCTGGACTTAGTTCCTACATTTATATTTATTTCTGTAGTAAAGAAACGAACAATCCTGTAATACTTATGTACGTCACAAGGACGAGTTTTTGTGACTGGCCAAATAACTACTTTTCTATATGCTACGCATATCGAACAATATACTTTTTAAACATAATATCAGTATTTTTAATTTAATTTCAAATGTTAGACCTACAAAATGAGTACTGTATTTTTACCGGACTGACTTTTCGGCCTAGGTAGGTAACATGCTTTTCTGGTCTGGTAATCGGTTTCAAAAAAAGTTGTTTATCTGTAGATTAAGAAATCATGTAGAAGCGTTATTGTAATAGGATTTAACTAATTCCCTAAATCTCAGTCGACACTATGAACTCAAAATGCAATATTTCTATATTCTATTATATTTTTCTTAAAATGTATCTATAGAATACCGCCCACTTAATCAAGAATTACTCCGACCCATCCAATTAATTTTTTCGAAATGTATTTTTTTCAGAAAAAAGATATAACACTACACTAAATTTAACAGTACGGGAAGATTTCCACTTAATTGCTACCCTAGACACTGGTGATTGGCTAATAGGCAGGAGATTTGGGCATTTTTCATTGTGCTGGAGTAGTACCCCCCCCCCCCCCCCCGAGCCAGTTTGCGTCATCGATTAATGTTTAAATTAACCCCATTATCACTATGCTAACATTTTATATGAAAGCACCGGCGTAGGTAGGGGGTAATCACTAGTAATGAGCCTGTTATTCACATACATAACATTATTATGTACTGAATACTACTTTTGCTTTTGTTCATTTTATAAAATAATTTTTTTTAACTTAAAGCTGTAGGTAATTGCTTTTGGCCGCTTTTTGACGAAAACAAAAAATAAACACAATATTGAGAATAAAAGTAAATGGAGAATGCGTCACTAGTGTTATCTCTTAAATAAACGGCTCAAAAAGATTATACTAATTATGGTGGTCAAATTAAATAATTAATCAATTTTAGCAAAATTTGGGCGTGGTTCAACATTTTTTTCGCCTCTATGGTACCTCCCCCCCCCCCCCTTCTCCCCAAGATAAAATTCTAGCTACGCCAGTGTGTGGTGAGTTCCCCTCCCAGAAAGCCAAGCTATCTACGTGACTGATGACTTGAGTTCAGATGGTTGCTAAGTCGGGTAACATATTAATGGTGCATACCAGCTTTAAAGTATTAATATCTCATAAACGGTTGAAGATAGGTGAAGGGCATGATTTATAAAAAAACGTCTAGGATAGATTGTAGAATGTAAAAATGTAAAAATATACAATATAATTCATTAAAAAAATTTAAATTGATACGCGTACCATCATAATATCTTTTTTCTCAGATAGACAGCAAATATTAAAATTTTGCAGACACATATCAATCAGCAAAGTATTACTTTTCCTGTCTAGCTAGCAAAATGATGATTCTCAATGGGAATAAAACATTTGACATTTTTTGACAAAAAAACATTTATTAACAATAATTACATAATACTTTTAACACGAATTTAAAAAACATATTTATTTGTTATTAACATTGATAGTAAAATTACTACAATTTTGAATAAATAGGCCACCTTTTCTTTCCTCAGATATCGTGCTCAAAATTTTTTACAAATACTGGTTTTACTTGCCATTGAAGAGGATTCAATGCAAAAAAATGTACATTGAGAAAATGTACCTTTCTGCTATAGTTGAGGACTTCCACCCGCCATGTCTTTTCAACATTGTTATGTCACCTCCTGAATTTACAAGTAAAGTGGCAGAACTTCTGCGGAGGCAGTGTCCCGTATATTCTTTAGCATTCGGCAACTTTAAATAGACAGCTATTTCTTGAGGTATTTTACCAAATTTAGGGATACCAACAAATTGCTTTACGGATTTACCTTTTATACCTACCTTTTGTTTTTGAATTTTTGTTCTATCTTTTTGTTTAAGAGGGGTAGGAGGGGACAAATATTGCTATTCAAAAATATTCATAACTTTGGTTTGGCTTATCGGAATTTGAGAAATTTGAACTCGCTAAATAGGGTTTCTTTTGTTATATCAATTTTAAAAAAAATTAAGTTGTTCTGAATTCCGTTTGCGACAGCTACAGGGCGCTATTTAGCAGAACCAACAATTTCTTCCACCTACGAATGAACTGGTCATGGCTAAGTATTTACTGATTTTGTAGTTTAAATGTTAAAATGAATAGATAATTGGGAAGCACTCTGTATAGACTTTATTTGTTTAAATGTTATTTTTAATTTGGCAAAAGTTATAAAATTTCGCGTTGATTGTTTACGAAACGTTTTTTCGACTATATAACGTATTTGCAAGAAATGGTAATTGGTTTTGTTTAAAAATTAAAATAAATTTAATTTTTATATAATATATGCACGATTATGCGCTACCCTGTACATAAACTACTCTATTATCATCTATATTGTTTTCAGTGTATACAGAATTGGAGCCTTTAATAATAAAATTTTTTTTATGACAAAAGTTAACATAATTATCAAATAATTTGAGAAAAACTATAAATATCTCCTAAATTAATATGGTTAGAAAAATGTAAATCTATGGCGAGAACAAATAAAAAATGCATTGACAAAATTTTTTTAAAAAATTGACCTACCGAGGCAGGTTCTATAGATAGTAGTATCTAAATCAAGGGACAGTAAAGTAAAGAACTTATCAAATGGTGCATCCAGGAGTCTAATAATGAAATTTTGTACCACCACCTCTATCTTAAATATTATTGATTGCAAAAAAATTTAAAAATTCATGGTTATAGTCCTGTACATCTTGTCAATACAAATCTTTGGTTTCAAAAAATAAGTTTTTGAAACCATGGATTTACAAGTACATTTTTTAAAATCAAATTCAGTTATTCGAGTATCAAAGAAAAGAGCTCGTCAAGATACACCTTACCTTTTTTTAACATGAAAATGGCTCTTCTAGGGGACTTTAAATGAAAATAATTCTTAACCTTATATGTAAGTAAGTGAAAAAAATTATTTTTAGTCCTTGATGGATTTAAAAGAAAATGAGTTTGTTTAGGGTATAAACCCTTGAAAAGTAAAATTTTATTAAGTTTTTAAATAGGTATCCAAGCAAATAATAGAGCTTGTCGAAAGGCTCATATTACTATAATTAATAATAATATAGGAAAAATTGGATCGCCCCTCTCAAAAAGCAGTTTAATAAGTTTCAAATTGTTGGTTATGACGTATACATAATAATATTGTAATAAACCATGTGCAGTTTGGCCAGTTTCTATCAGTTTCTTGATCCCTATTGAGAAATATAATGTAAACCTTTTCCTATACAACGGTCTAACTGTCAAACTATTTATTTGTTTAATTTTAGTTGCAAAACATACGGGCACACCCCATTATAATATTAATACAACAACTGAAATTAAAAAGCTAAATACTAACTTAACACAAGTACGTTTACGATGGTATCGTCACAGAAGTATCGACCACACTATACATCTATAAACAATTGACAATTACCTTCCTTTTAAGAAAAGTAAGGGAATTAGAAAATATAGCCAATCCATTATGTTGGTTGATCTAATCGGGGGGGGGGGCATGAAAACCATAGTTATATGAAACATTTCAAAATTTCTAAGAGATCTTGTAGGAACATTCGAAGCTATAGAATTTAATAAACCCGGACATGTAGTAAAACCCCTAATTATATTGGTAACAGAGCTAACATCAAACATTATTATTCTATGAGCTAACAAGTCGAGATCTACCATATCTCTCAATGAAGTATAAGCATGATCAACAACCGGTATATTGAATTTATACGCACTCAGTCTAAGAACCCTATTTTGAATTTTCTTCAAGCTATATTTATGAACTTCCTAAATGGAATGGACCGCACTAGCCCACAATACAGTGATCTTAAAGACGCAATTAGGAAATCACACAATTTCTCTGAACAAACCCCCCCAACCGTTTTAAAGCTTTGGTGACCACAGCATTAACTTGATCCATTACTAGTCGGTAGTCTAAAATTACTCAGAGGTCTTAAATATTGTCAACATTATCCAGTACTATGTTATTAATGCTGTAATCACCGTTAACCATTATTAGCTCTCTAAAGAAATGTATAACATGACATATCTTTAAAAAATGTAAAGTTAAAAAGTTATATACCTAATTAAAATCGGGTTTAGTTTCGATTTTGGTCAAAATTGAACAACATTTTAAATATTTAGCTTTATTAGTTTTAAAGAATTTTAAAGAAACTTTTGTGCTCATTTAATAATTTTTATCTCAAATCTCCATTTTTATAACAAAAGTTACTTTCGTTAGCTTAAGTTACCCGAAAATAATTTAAGCTACCTATTACAAATAACTACTAACCAAAGAGAAATTTTCTTAAAGAATTAGAATTAACAAAGTTTTTTGATGACAGAAGGAATCACTATGTCAAAATATTATTCAATCATTATTATGCTCTAGGGCAAGAATAAAATTATCCTATTTTTTGTAAAAAAAAAAAAGCAGCTAATGGGGACATAACTAAAGACGTGACTGATTATGCAAGTTTTTCTATTTAATACACTCATATGATTTATTTCTTAAAAAAACAAAATATTAAATGACCCTAAAATATGTACCGGGTGTCTCAAAGTACAAAAAGTATGACAAGATTAGAATAATTGACTTGTTCAAATTTAAAAACTTTGATTATATATTTAACCTACGAGTATAAAAGCTTAATACCTTTTCGTAAAATCGTTGTTAGGTTAGGTTAGAGTAGCAGACCTCTGCCATTGTACAAACAGTCACCCGTAGTCCTATTTGAATCAGCTCCCTGATGGTTAACGCGATCGTAAAATAATGTTGACAGCTCATTCAAACCAGCCACTGATGTTAGTAAACTAAGTAAGTCGACCCAGTTGTAGGCTGCCCACTTCCTCCAGATCATTAAAAAATGGTTCGCCCAGGGCATTGAACCTTCTTCTCGCGAGGCCGGGGCATTCACACAAGAAATGCTGAATACTTTCCTCCCCTTCTTCATCTCTGCAACTTCTACAGAAGTCGTTAGTTGGTATAGTTGGATACGTTTAGCGTGTCTACCGAACAGGCAATATCCGGTGACTACGGCAGTGATGTTTCTTAGGTCCTTCCGACTGTGCTGTAATAGCGCTGCGGTTCTCCTGTTATCAAGTAGGGGCCACAATTGCCTGGAGATGCTACAAGTTGTAAGCCCTGTCCATCTGCCTTGCGCAAGTTGTTTAGCTGTGCGATCTATCTCTTCTTTGACTGATCCCAGTGATCTAGCCACAGTATTCTCTGCTATAGTTCGACAGACATGCTTGCGATCTCCCTGGCGAGTGCATCAGCAGTCTCGTTGCCATATAATAATATGTTGCTGTGTCCAGGAACCCAACACAAGGTGATTCGATGTTGAGCACCAAGTTGCAGACAGGGACGAAGCCATGGAGGGGTTGGGGGGGGGGGGGGGGGTTTCATCCCATCCAATAATTTCCAGTTGGGAGATTTGGTTGGAATTTTTGATGGACAGCCCGTGCTGAGACCTTAAAAGCTGTAAGCACCTCTCTTGAAGGCATAATCGAGGTCTTAGAAAATATAACTAAAGATCAAACAATTGATAATAAGAGCAAAGCCAAAGCTCTCGGCTTGTACAAACGCATATTATCATTTGATTTTATCTCCTGTTTATTTTTCTGTAAACATATTTTTTATAAAATGAAACTTGTCATAGAAATCTTAGAGCGGGATGATTTAAATTTAGTGGATGCAATGCAACTTATCTTAAGTACAGCAGAGAGTTTAAAAACAATAAGAAACAAGGAAAATGAAATAAATAACCTTATTGAATGTGCCATAGTTTTTTCGAATAAATTAGGATTTTCTCATATAGACGATTTTCATAAACACCATAGGCGTCGACTTATTCCTAAAAAATTGGATGGAAATAGAGATGATGCAGTCGAACTAAATGTTAAAGATTTTTACCGAAAAGAATTTGTCTGTGTGCTAGATACACTAATCCAATTTCTTGAAAATAGCTTGTCTTCAGTATTGGGAAATATATCTGGTTTTGTCGAAGTTTTTAAATTTCCACTTAGCAAAGAAAATTTATTAATGAAGAATATAGAAAAACTAGTGGCACTGTATCCTCCAAATTGTAGACCCGACGAATATGCCCTGCAAGCCCAGCTAGAGGTCTTATTTAACATTTGCATGAAAAATGACACAAAAACCATGCAGGAAGTCATGGACGTCGCTGTCAAGTATAAAATACCACTTAAACTTACATTTCAGTTGTGTCAATTAATTTTTACTGCAGGGTATTCAACCGCAACTAATGAACGAAAATTTAGCCTCCTGAAATTTATTAAAAATGTTAATAGGTCCACAATGACCACTGATAGATTGGACTGTTTAATGGCTATCAAAAGCGAAAAGGATCTTGCACTTTTTGATAATTTAGAAATTGTAAAGCAGTGGACTAAACTAAAACAACGACGAATCCAATTAAAAATGTAACTGTGTGTGTACTAAGTACATATTAATAATATTTTAAAATTTAAGCCAAATGTGTTTAAGAGTTTTCGGTTTACTTACAGTTTAATGTACTTAAATATATATCACAAATAAACCTTTGCTAAACTAGATGATCTTATTTATAGTTGGGAAATGTTGAATACTCTCACCCCCCCAATGGTCATGGCCTCGCTACGTCCCTGGTTGCAGAGATCGTTGCGACAGCGCCTTACTTATTTTGACTTAGTACTACTGGAGCAAATTGCCTTTATGGCTGCTTGACTATCTATATAGATAGCTATAGACGCAGGTCCTCTCAAGCCAAGGTGATCCCGCAGGGTATTCACTGCTTTATCCACAATAAAATTGTTGTTTTTGAGTCGATCTCTTGAGACGGATTTGACAGTTTTTTATTTCAAGTCCTAGGACTCGAATTATTCTATTTTTTTTAACAGGCAACTGTTTTTAACACAGAAATTGAAATCTAGTCACATAAGCAAACTAAGCATATATTCTTATCAAATTTTTCTTCTAAGCGGGAGCTAAATACTTTATAGCAAATTATTTTAAATAAAATACCATTTACCTTATACCGGGTGTCCCAATACATGTAGAAATTTAGCTAAATTCGTTATTAAAACTTACACATCTTAGCTTATTTGAACTTAATTATTGATTATGATTTTTGCCAAATTATAATTTTTAATATTTTTAATAGGGATCTTAGAACTTATTTATAATATACAGGGTCGCCAAATACGAAGCAGTTAATAAGTTATTAAACGAACACTAACCAATGACAAATTCGGGAATTCATTTAATCAAACCCTTTGTAATTTGGGACACGCGGTAAATATGATATTTTAGGGTCATTTATTATCTCACCATGGAGTGCAATACATAAAAAAAAAGTGCGTAAACAGTCTTCAACGGGGCTTATGTCTTTAGTTATGTCCAAAACAGCTGTTTGTTTACAAAAAAATAAGACAATTCTTGCCCTAGAGCATTTAATAAAAAAAATACTGAAATTTTCCCGAGACATAACTTAGGTTAAAAAAAGACGTTAAAATAAAACACGACTAACAAAATTTTACTTAATTGAAATTTTAAATTTTTTCACGGCTTTCTTTTCCACCCTGTATAATATTGAAGTGCATTGATTAAATTATAGGCGTACCATACTATTAATCTGCAAGAAACAATCGTTCAAACTCTGCAAACCTCATTAAAATTCGTCATGTGGTTTCCGAACTACGGACCTGTAATAGAGATGTTAAAAAAACAATTTGCCGAATTTTGTGTGATGAACAGTTTATTAAGCCGAAGAACGCAGTTTTTTAAAACTACATTTACTGACATGAAATACAGTAACCTTCAGAGTATAGTAAACGGCACGAATTCTCTCGTTTTAAAACAGATGATAGCGGAAATTTATCATTGATCAGCTGATATTGTGACATAATAATATCCCCAGATTAGTAGTGGACCGTAATGAGCCCAAACACCGAGTTATGAATTGCGTTTTTTGCTTTTTTATTACATTTAATTACGTTTTCAAAATATTTAGTGGTTATGGTGCCTTTTATTTTTACTTTCATTGAATTTTAATTACTTTTGTGTGGCCGGTAAGTACCTACAATTACTATTCATTTAAGGTGGGAGTATCAACACGCTTGCCAACCTATAACCTATTTCGCGTAGATTTATTTATGTTTTCTAGCTTTTATACAAAACTTAAAGAAAATCAGTATCGACTTGATATTCTATAGGTAATAATTGACATATTTAATAAATATCAAGAAATTTCATAACTTATTTTAGGAGAATTGTATAGTAACGAAAAATATTGGGTAAAATTTTTTTTAACATTATTATGTCATTGCAATGACATGGTCTTTCATTATACAATTCTCCCAAAATTAGCAATGAAATAAATTGATATTTTTGTAATATATCAGATATTACCTAAGTAATGTGCCGACGATACTGATTTTATTTAAATGTTAGTTTAAAAAATAATAAACTTGAAAAACAAAGCGAAATAGGTTATAGGTTGGCAATAAATTGAACGACGTTGAGAATTCAACCTTAACCAAAAATTTACAGGTTAAAATTTTTTAATTGTTTTTCATTAGGAATCATAATTACTATTGTGTGCCTTGCACGTTAGTTGATTTTATCGATAAGTAATAGGAAGTTTAATTTTATCTGAACGCCGTCTTTGTCAAAAAGTTAGTTTCTGAAATTTTTGTTCGTAAAGGTAACTAATGTATAATCTTTGCATTTTGCATTATCTCGGTATCCTTTTCTGTTTCAAGAGAAAAGGGTAGCAATTATTTCTCTGACTTAGGTAGGTAGGGAAGAGTTGGACAAATGTACCGCCTAGTTCTGTCAAATGTCTGTTGCCATCTATACGTACCTTACATAAGTGAAATTAATATTAGATATTACTATTATTATTGTTTGTATGGCAATAAAATAAAGTTTTTAACATTAAGTTAGCCTTCATACAAGTTTAGAAATGTAAACGTATTAATAAATTGCATTTTAATGAACAAATTCTATAAACACAATTTTTGGGTCTATGCACTTTACGTAAGTCAAAAACTCTTAAAGTAGGGTTTCCATTGACAGAAAAATTAAATCCGTAGCTAAATTGAAGCTTTTAACTTTATGTTAGCCCACATACAAGTCTAGGAAGGTAACTGTATCATAACCAACAAATTCCATAAGAACCATATTTGGGTCTACGTGCCTTACGTAAGTCATTATGGGGATTTTCTTGACAGTAAATGTAATATCTGACTAAATTCAATTAGTTTATATTAAACGGTAGGTATAGTATTTTACCTATAGGTATAATCTGATCAAATAAAACAAAAAAAAATCTGATGTAAATATGAGGGACGGAGTCTTATTAAAAGTTGCGTTTCAGTTAATTTAGTATTATCAATTATATAGTTTTTAAATCTATTTTGACACTTTACCTTTAAACCATAGAAAATCTCATGTTTATTATTACCTACCTTAAATTATAATATTTATAAAACAAGACTTTCAAAAGAAATTATTATTATTATTTGGCAATATTAAAGCGGTAGGGGACTATTGCATCAATTGTTTTAGAAGGCATGGCATGTACCTATAATTTTCAAGTCAGGTCCTGGAATTCCTACCCAGGCCCGGTTCTACACCTCCTGGCGCTCCCGGGCAAGGGTCTTTTTTAGCGCCCTAGAAATTTTTATTTCATATTTTTTTTCCTGAATATACAGGGTGTCCGGAAAATACGTGTACAAAGTTTGACGACAGACTCCTGACGTCAAAATAGGTCGATCTAAGCCGACTTAGTTATATCCAAAATTGTCTCGTTTAGCCGGTAGAGGGCGTCAAAAATTTGTAAAAATATTGGGTTTTCCTAAATTACGTGAAAACCCTAATCGATTTAAATGATTTTTAGTATGTAGACTAATACTATAAAATTACGTTTTCTAGTAGTATAGTCACCGGCTGTAAATAAGTGGAAGTGTTATAAAAGTGATATAATACGTCAACATTTCTCCTCATTTTTTATATGAACGGCGTTATGACAACCCAGATATTTTTGTAGAGTGGCTGGATGTATTTGGAAGCTATTTTACCTCTTTAATATTTTTCGTTAAATGAGCTGTTTTGCCAGAAGAAAATATTTACAATATTTAGTATAATTAGTAATAATATTAAAATCAAATTACCTGTAACAATAATTTTTTAAGTGGCCTTGTTGCTAAGGCATTTAATAATTTGACAATTATTGACAAATTGTCACCAGTCTATGAAATTTACTCAAGTATACGATCAACATTCTTGAATTACAAGTTCATTTTACCATTAAAAATGGAAAATTATACGAACTCTGAGAAGGTTGACATGCTCCTGGTATACGCGCCGCGCTAAGGGCGGACTATAAATATCGAAGTTTAAAGATCATCGATGTTCCATTCTCCCGATTAAATAGGTTAAAGGCACCCGCTTTGTTTTAGAATTTATAAAAAATACTTGGGCGCCCTTATCTTTTACAGACGCTTATTTGTTTTACCTTTGGCAATATTTTGCGCCCCTTGGACTTTCCCCCCCCCCCCGGCGTCTGCCCGGGTTGCCCGGGCGCTGGAACCGGGCCTGTTCATACCAACCTATTAAAATTAAATATACCAAAATTGACAGAGTGTCTCGTGACTTTGCCTCCATCTTACAAAATTTTTACTATAACTTATAGAAGTGGTTAAAAAAGAAAGTAGCTTGTAGCTAAGCCACTTTTAAATAATGATAGCTTAATAACAAGGTAACTTAACTACTTGGATGTTAAGTAGCTTGAAGCTAAGCTACTTTTAAATAATGATATCTTAATAACAAGGTAACTTAACTACTTGGATGTTAAGTCTCTTGTAGCTAAGCTACTTTTAAATAATGATAGCTTAATAACAAGGTAACTTAACTACTTGGATGTTAAGTAGCTTGTAGCTAAGCTACTTTTAAATAATTATAGCTTAATAACAAGGTAACTTAACTACTTGGATGTTAAGTAGCTTGTAGCTAGCAGCTAGCTACTCTTTTTCAGTAACTTGCCCAGCTCGGTATGGTCACAAACTAGTCCCTGCTTAGTGTAATAACTTTTTAACTTCCTGTTGCGGAGTAGGAGCCGGTAATTTCTGAAGCAACGACTCGAACATTACATTATCGTAAACTAAAAGAAATTTTAATATAAGGAAAGAAGTATGCGGCAAAGATGAAACTCATGAATACCCCGTTATATTAGAACTCTTTATAGCAATAACAAACAACTGTTCCATATTCATGAAACATCTCTGTCCTGTTGCTTATCGCAATCCGTTGTTTTTATTGTTCGCCTCGACCTACCCCAATGAAAATATACTCGTAACTATAAAATCTTATGTTTCCACTTCATTGAGCCGAAAATCTGATTTTTGACTTCTCGCTGCCGTTGACCCTTTTGAGTGAATTGAGATTTGTTTTTCCTTTGGTCAGTATTTTTTTGAGGATATTAATATGTTGTTGGGAATGATTTATTTGTTTTCGTATTAAATAAGGTTTGAGATGATTTTTAAATATTTATTTTTGATTTATTTTATTTATTGGCAAATTGATAATAAGCTGTTTTATTATATTATCAAACACAGTCAGAACATATTTTAAAATAAATTTACATTGAATAGAAAATGAAACAATTATAAATTATGAATTATTTAATTTCTTATTAGTCCAATCTTGTCCGTCTCGTCACAGTACTAAGGGGGTTGATACTTGAAAAATGTCGTAAATCAACACGGACAGTTTTTAAAAGAAGATACCGACACTGATAGAGCGCGGAAACTTCATGACATTCCAGGGACGTACCTATTTGTGTATCGCGATTATAATTGCGAGGACATATTTATATACAGTGCGAGCAAAAACTATTAGCATCAAAGAGGGCTAGGATTAAAAAACGTAGGGCCTGGTTTAGATCACAATGATATGGGGATGATATATCTATCCAAATCTAGGTTAAAATTTTGTCAAATTCATATTATGACATGATATGCCAAACTACTGAGTAATAAAATAAGTAGACAAATATAAACTTATTTTTGTTGTTTACAAAATTAACAAAGTAAGAATATACAGAAAGAAAAAGAAAAATAAAAGCATAAATTCACACGTCTCTTCATATTTCTGAAAGTGTTGACCAGCATCTCTGGAAAAATGTTACCACATTCTTGGATAATCCTTTCTTGTAATTGTTCTAACTTTGCAACTGGTGTTTTAAAAATAGTGTTCTTTAAATGAGGAAAAACGAATTAATCCATAACCGTTAAACAAGGTGATCTAGGTGGGAATTCAATGTTTGATCGAAAACTGATTAATCTGTCGTCGAAAAAATTGCGTAAGTAGTTAATAGTTTCGGCTGCTGTATGGGCGGTTGCACCGTCCTGTTGAAAATATCCCAAACGTAGTTCGTCGTCAAGTAATTGCTCCACAAATGGATTGAAAATGTTGTCTGTATACCGCTGTGCTGTAACTGGGCCATGGAAAAAAATAGGACCAACAATTCTTCTTCGGGAAACAGCTAACCAGACACCAATTTTTTGAGGGTGCAATGTGGACGCTACAAAAAAATTGGGATTTTTACTACTCTATATGCGTGTATTCTGAGAATTGACATAACCGGAGAGGTGGAACCAGGCTTCATCCGAAAAAAATGTAAAGTCTAATAAATCATTGCTTTCCAATAAATTTTGGGTAAACCATTGAGAGTAATTCCTGTGTCTTTCAAAATTTGCGGCTTGTATTTCTTGGAATACTTGCACTTTATAAGGAAATAAATTTAACTGCTTCTTAAGAATAGTCCTGAATGTTCATAAGATCTTCCCACTTCTTGGGACAGGCGTCTTATACAATTTATTGGCGTATTTTGCATTATTTCACGAACGTACGTCTGGTACAAAAGCCAAAATAAAAAATTTACCAAAAATTTTTTTTATTGTTTAACAATAATAATAATTTGTCATTATTTGATAAAAGAAATAACCTCGGAAATAACTATTAAATTTTCTATTTTTAAAATTTTTTAACTTATATAATTAAATAATAATAACAATAACAATAGGAAAAGAGTGAAAACTCCATGCATTACAGAAAGTCTCAAAGTAAGAAATTGCCAATTTTAAAAGGACATAGTAATGTCGGCCAGGACGTCAAGATCTACAAAATACTAAAAATTCAGAAAAATAAGCTGAAAACCATTTTCCACAAGCGGTGTCCTTTGGCGTTATTTGGCGTACAAATCTAGAACGAAACAACCATAGAGAAATGGGGATGTTTTACTAAATAGTCTATACTAAAAATAGTAATTTTATAGTTTTTTAAGGCTTTCTAAAATACTACTATTCTCTCATAATCATAACAATTGTGGTGTGTACGACACACATTACATATTTTAACATAATCAATACAGCAAAAAATAAATCATAAAAATGCCCTTTACGAAAGTTGGAAAACGGAAAATTGCCTATGGCGTAAAACTATTTTTGTGGGAGGCTCACAAACATGGGAAAAAAAACATAATTTTTTAAATATAGCATGTTTTATTCTTTAGCATTTTCGAATTCTAGAGAACACACCAATTAAAAATGCAATCTTAATTATTAACGAAATACTGGACTTAAAAAAATGCATATTGTATGTACATTTCGACATCGGGCTGCTCATTCCTCCTCCAACTTGGAAAACCCCGTTTACTCATCTTGGTTTTTTATCCTTTATTCAAAAATTCTTGCTAAACTTAAATAGAACTACAAAGTGGTAAATTTGACAAATTTAATAACGTGCCAATCTACCTCGTTTTTTTAAATTTCATTTGCTACATTTCCTTTTTTTATCTTTTACAGATGCTTTGACTTTTACGAACACCAAATTTTTTCTTTTTTCTTTCCCTCTCATATCACCACTTTTAAATGTCTCCGACAAAGTTAAATGAAACTTAAGATTTTTCACTACTTATACCTAAATGATTTTTACAAAGTCTGTGAAAACTGTCTAATTTTTCTTTTGCTCTCTTCAGTTTTCTGCCCAAGACAGGGCCTTTGCACTAGCGCTTGACTTTCCAGTATGCTGAAGTCTTCTGACTATTCATTTTTTACACCTCGTGTACACCATTGAAAGCACCATTACGGCTCAATCCCACTTATTATTTTCTCTATTGCTAACAACACAGCATTGTACTATTTACTTTGTTTTCCTGATGATGACTGTTTCTACACTCGAAACATGTCGAATTATTATGAATTATTCTAGGTTCGCCTAATTATTCTAAAACTTGTGGAGAAAGACTTTGTGCTTTTCCATTTTCTATAAATATAATAATATTTTTTTTGTTTAAAATGTTTCTTCATGTTTATTATTTTATGAGAACGAAAGGAAATAATAAGTCTTTTTTCACAACTCCTACAATAAAAAAATTATTCTTTTAAAGGTCTCAATTTGTTTCCAGCGTATAAACGCTCATTATCAGGTGACAGAAAAAAATTGGTAGCAGAAGAGAAAATAATTGGTGGTATCCAACCGCACTGCGGCAACTTGCGCTGTTACCTTTCATAGGGGAGTAAATAGAAAGTTGGTTTATTTGAAGGTTAGGTTTTTCCTATAGTAGCAAGGTCACATTCAAAGGTAAATCCACCGTGATCTCTTCTCTCGGCCCCACCCAAGTCTTTACCGCCTCCCTCCTACAAACGATGTTATCAACACATTTTAATAGCGTTTATGAAAGACATGTGCCATCTATAGGTAGCAAATCATTGGTAGGTATACGTAGTTCTAATGTTAGGTGTTTTCTCAAAAGCAGCGCCATCCTCGGTTTAACTCAGAACGAAAGTATGGTGAGACGCAGTGAGACCATTAAAATGAATAGACAAACAATTCGTTTCAATGTGTGCTAGACAGATTACATAATTTATCTGGAAGTTTGTAATATCTAATACCGTTCGAGCAAAAATTATTTGCATCATGGGCTTGGATTAAAAAACGTAGGGCTGGGTTCAGATCACAATGATATGGGGACGATATATCTAACCAAATCTAGGTTAAAATTTTGTCAAATTCATATTATGACATGATATGCCAAACTAATGAGTAATAAAATAAGTAGACAAATAGAAATTTATTTTTGTTGTTTACAACATAATTAACAAAGTAAGAATATACAGAAAGAAAAAGAAAAATAATTACATAAATTGCTGAAATTGGCCACCACCATGCTCCAAGCATAAATTCACACGTCTCTTCATATTTTCGAAAGTGTTGACCAGCATCTCTTGAGAAATGTTACCACATTCTTGGATAATCCTTTCTTGTAATTGTTCTAAATTTGCAACTGGTGTTTTAAAAATAGTGTTCTTTAAATGAGGAAAAACGAAGCAATCTATAACCGTTAAACAAGGTGATCTAGGTGGGAAATCAATGTCTGATCGAAAACTGATCAATCTGTCGTCGAAAAAATTGCGTAAGTAGTTAATAGTTTCATTAGTTTCGGCGGCTGTATGGGCGGTTGCACCATCCTGTTGAAAATATCCAAAACGTAGTTCGTCGTCAAGTAATTGCTCCACAAATGGATTCAAAATATTGTCCCTATACCGCTCTACTGTAACTGTGTCATGGAAAAAAATAGGACCAACAATTATTCTTCTTCGGGAAACAGCTAACCAGACACCAATTTTTTGAGGGTGCAATGTGGACTCTACAAAAAAATGGGGATTTTCACTACTCCACATGCATGTATTCTGAGAATTCACATAACCGGAGAGGTAGAACCAGGCTTCATCCGAAAAAAATGTCAGGTCTAATAAATTATTTCTTTCCAATAAATTTTGGGTAAACCATTAAGAATAATTCCTGCGTCTTTCAAAATCTGCGGCTTGTATTTCTTGGAATACTTGCACTTTATAGGGAAATAAATTTAGCTGCTTCTTAAGAATACTCCTGCATGTTCCATAAGATCGTCCCACTTCTTGGAACAGGAGTCTTATACAATTTGTTGGCATATTTTGCATTATTTCATGAACGTTTGCAACAAGTTTTTCTGTTCTTACAGATGGTCTTGCTGCTCCTTTTTTGTGTTGTATAGAACCTGTTTCCCTAAACACAGCCACGGCTATTTTCAGGCAATGATAAAAATCCCCAGCAATAAAAGCAACATTAGGAAAATGTTCGTGAAAATCGTCCATGCACAAACCCGGATTGTATTGCCACTCACCATTTACTCTAACCTCGTTGTAAAAATACGCTTCAACCATGAATGTTTTGTGCTGTTTCGTTAAGCCCATTGTGTGAATTGTTCAAGAAATTGGAAAAATTAGCGATGAATCAAATTACTTGTAACGACTGTAAAAGATGACGGAATAACTGATTGATTGTTAATTCAGGTAGATACTGACATCCAACAGGTATTAAGCTCTACGGCTAAGCATTACGTCCTTATGCAAATAATTTTTGCTCGCACGGTATGACTAAGTGGTATTATTTTATACTTTTTTAGTGGCACCATAGAGAAAAGGTGATTATGACATAATACCAAAATTTAAAAAATATTTATTAATGAAAATCTTGAATAGCGCATTGCTTTTTTGACATAAAACTTCTGTCAAATACAACTTTGCAATCGGTAAAACTATTTCGAAAGTAAACTACCTAAAATAAAATACTAAATTATAAAATAACTAGGTCATACTAAAACCATGACGAGAAACTCTCACGTGACCGACATTAAACGAAGTCTCCCGAACTTTTCCGAGAAACAAAGCCTCGAAGTGAGAGAGTCAGATACGTCCTCACACAAAGCGTCGCGACGCCAGCGTTGGTGCAGCGCCGTCGTTGCCATGACGACCGTTCGTCGTCCCTGGCAACCCACAGAACACATTGATTTCACGTATAGACGAAATATATTGCAGCCATATTCGCAAAGGGGAGGGGGAGAAGTGGTAATACTGTTAAGTGTCCCATATATTACGGGACCATTGTTGCGCTTCACATTATTTAAATTTCGGATTGCTCCAATCAGTTTGGCGTCTGTCAGGAGAAAATATAGCGATAAACTCCCAAACTAAAGAGATTGTGTGTTTCAACATAGATAATCATGGTAAAATATAAGAATTTTTTGAAATTGAAATGTGATGTTGCTGCTCCAAGTTTTTTATGTCAGTTTTTGATTAAGTCGATAGATACTAGTAATAAAATTATAGATACTAAATGATATCCATAGTCGTTTCCAATACATCGCTATGATAAACAAACGGATCGATTTTGAATCGCCCACTTAATTAAGAATCGCTAGGATAAGTCAAATTATTTTTTTTAGAAAAAAGATATTATAATCATAAAAATACTCCGTGTATCAACTTTTAATATTTTTTGAATTTGAAGAAATAGTCAATGCTTACCAACATGTGGGGTGACTGAGCCTTAATTAGGTACATGTTTTATATACATGGCAAATTAAAAATTTAACAATGTCTTACAGACATACCTAGGTACTCGTAAAAATAATATTTTAACCTCTTCTTTTTAGAAATGATTTTTCCTTCTTTCACGGGTTTATTTGGTCGTTGTGGACCCTTTTAATTAACTTTTCCACATACTCTGTATGTTTTAATCTGCTTCTATTTTTTCTTCATTTTCCTTCACATTATGGCATTTTGATAAACCAATTTTTAATTACCATAAAAGCTCCATTAAGGTTTCATACCGCTTATATTTTTCTCTTCTGCTAAAACCATCAACAATACAATCTTCTGTCTCCTGATGATGAACGTTTTTACGTTCGAAACATGTAGAGACCTCTGATGATTCTGAAAATTCTTTTGTTCGATTCAATTTTGTGGAGGAAGACGTTTAGTTTTATTTCCTTTCTTTAATTTTTTTAATTAATCATTTTTACGTTTTTAAATTCTGCAATCAATTCCAGACATTTTTCATAAATCATGCCCTATTATATTAATATGTATATTCAACGGTTTACAAAATATTAACACTTTAATGCTGGTATGCACAATTGATATAATTTATGTTTCTCGAGTTAGCGACATTCTGAACTTAAGTCACAATCTTTAAGGCATCGACAATAATTCTATTTAAGCTTGAGACGTCACAAAGTGTCAGTGAATGTTAATCAAATTTAAATTTTGCTCTGCCAACAAGCATACAACTTGCACATAGGGGTATTTCGGGTAAGAGCACTCACTTAAGAAATAATCCTTAATTTTAAGCGCAAAAACAAAACAAAGCTTAAAACGATGGTATATAAGAAAATATATATGTTCTTCCAATATAAAATGGCACAGTAACAAAGAAAACCAAATTGTACTTTTTTTTTACAAACAAATTAACCAAAAAATGTAAATGCGTCCTCTTAGACAACCCGTCGTTCAAGAGTACATTTATAATGCGGATAAGAGTACGTACTATTTAATAGGCACATAAATCGCACAAAAAGTGTCCCATCTCCTCATAACTGGAACAGTGTATGTGCCACCAAAAGTTGCATTGTGAACACATGACCCAGTCATCTCCATTTTCACCCACGTTACAGCTAGGGCAGACTACATCAACTGAACTGGCTCCTAGGATTCTTTTCTTTTATATTTTACCGCTTCTCTTGATTGATATTTTTATTGAGACATTCGTAAAAATATTTATAAGAAAACAGTTAAAAATGAATAATTACCTGTATTTTTTTGTTTTTCCACCAAACGAGCAGCAAACACAGTAAACAAACGATCACTTCGAATACAATCTCACGTTTTAATAGAATAATTCTATCTTATTCTAATGCGTAGATATTGCCTTTGCGTATTCTTGTCAGATGCGCGCTCTTACCCGTCTTTACCCTAAGTACGATACTCACTAAATCACCGTATAAGTCAAGTTAATAGTGGTGTTGTAGAATTTCCGGAAATATGTTTTTTTGAAATATTTCCGGAAATATTTCGGAAGCATTGGAAATATTGGAAACAAATTAAAAACTAAGAAACCCGAAAAAACTAAACATTTAATAAAAAAATATCATCCAAGAAATTGACAACATACATAAATACAAATAAAAGGTTAAATATGGAAATCAAACAAAGAATACAGTCAAATTTTTATTAAAATTACAAAAAAAACAATCAAGAAATAAGTCGAGCAAGAGGTATATCTTCATCGCTGTCATCATCACCTTCCATATTGTATTCAACATCAATGCCTTCTTCATAAGACTCAACTTCCTCTCAATATTCTACAGCGTCAAAAATAATAATTGATCTGCGACTTTCTATTTTTTAACAAGTTTTCGTTGTGGGACACGTATAGTAGTTTAGCTGCTCCGTCATAACCTGTTCCTTTTTTTTAATGAATGTGACTATAAATGCTAAAACTGCGCTCAGCCGCTCAGTGACTTCTGAAGATGCTGACGATACCTTTGATAATGAAGACAATGGCCTTCAGACTGGGCTGTCAAAACTACTTTTCCATATAGAATTATTGCCAAACAATGGGGAATTTGCAGTACTTGCACACATTTTTTTTATTGCCTAAATATGTTCAGCTACAACAAAAAATAACATAATATACAAAATATTAAGTCTTAAATATCCCTTTTTAATTTTTTATAAATAATTAAAGTTCGTCGTGTGACGTCATGTAGTATGAATAGCCCGCTCTCGCGCTGTGTATTGTAGTACGCGTTGACGTCACAAGCAAATTTTAATCGCTTCTATTTAATCCAGAGAATTAAAAAAAAACATTTCTTTATGAAAAACTATGGCTCCTTTGTTGATATTAGCTTTCGCTTAAGCGCATTATTTTCCAAATGTAATTTTCATGCAAGTTTCCTATTTGCCGCTTCTACAACGGTTATTTGCTATTTCCTCAATTACTACTTACAAAAAACCGAATGGAAATTAAATTGTCGACAAAAATTTAGAAATAATAATTCAAAAACCTGACTAGTTAGGTATAGATATGATATACAAAAATAAAGAGGCAGTAACTTTTTAAATCAGTGATAATAAACAGGGTGTTACAGTTAAAAAGATATACTTATGGTCACCTTTTTAATTAGGCAAATTAACTGGATTTTTATTTGTCGCAACTAAGATATGGGTAAATGTTAAAAAGTTGTTAGGAAATTAATAGGGAATTTTAAAAAGAGCTTTAAATATTTTTTTCAATATTTCCAATATTTCTAATATTTTTGAGATACGTTCGAAAATTTCCAATATTTCCATTCTTATGGAAATATTTTCACTTGCTAAACTATACCTACTTATTATTTACAATAATATATCTTAAACCATTCCCGTGATAGCAGGGGGGGGGGGGATTTAATGCCAGCACTCTATAAATAATAATTCGTTAATGTTTATAGCTATTTAATAGTATATTAAAGTACACGTTTCATAAGAAGCGGTTTTAGCGCACGCGTCTATTTTAAAAAACGAGCCACAAAGTGGCGAGTTTTTTTATTGACACGTGCGCTAAAACGCCTTATGAAACATGTGCTTTATACATTTTTTTCTATTTCACCTTTTATAATCAAGAAAAAATCATTTTAAAAAGAAAATAAATCGTTCAAATTTTGTAAATTTTTATGTCTAAATTTTATGTTGGTAATACTATTTTTTATCATAGTAGGCTCTGGACAACAAAAATTATTTTGCAAACTGTAATTTTTTGATTTGTTGACCCATTTTCGCCACGAGATTCTAAATTTATTTTAGCGATATGAGATTTGAAATTGGACGGAATACGTTGTGTGATCCTTGAACATTCGGTACATATACAGAGCGTTCGGAAATTCGGAAGATTTAGCTACTTTTTTTCGAATTTCAAAAGACGTGATTTTACGTCACGGCCTTGCAATTTAGTATTGGGAACATGGAAAATTCAAATAAAGTTGAACTTAAAATCGACATTGGAAGGTTAGTAGATTGAATTTTGGATAGGATTTGGCAGCTAGAAAATGATAGCTTGAAGCATATACAAAAGATTGATTTATAGATTTATGCAACCAACATACATGACTGTTATCCACACAGAATAAAAAAGTAGGTTATCAAGCTATTTTTCCTCTGCGAAAAATGGGGTTTCTCGTAAGTCACAAAGGCCGCGCAAGTCAATGAAATAAAACATTTAAATGTTACCAACATCAAATAAAGAAAAAGCGCGTATCGAAATAGCTTAACTACGATACGCAAATGCGTATCGTACTGAGCTTATTATGAACGTGAAATAGAAAAAGATATTATTAAGGGTGTTCCAACCTACACATGTCCTCGAGGCATAAAAATCCCTTTTTACATTTATCCTTCACAAAAGTATAAATTTCAAATTTGGTCACCATCAATCTCTGTAGCTACTAGTTGCTAGAGGTGGAAAAAACAGATTCACGTCTGAAGCGTTGCAATCGCGAACGCTCTAAAAAAATACCGCTCCAAAACGACGTTACTTTGGAGCGACAAAAATGTTACAACTGAGCGCTTGGCGGCTACGTTACAAAGTGAACTGTTGAGATCAAAAACAACCCGTTGTGATTTTATGTAAAGGTCTCAGTAACGTGTGCGATAACGAGATTATAATATTTATAGGATAACTAACTACCCCACAATCCACAAAGTTACGACGTTAGACATTAAAAAAAAGTGTTTTTACTGTTTTTTATTTTACTCTCAAATTTTAAAATAATGCCATTATATTTTATTTGAACAAATTAATTAATTCAGCCGATACTAGGTGGAAATCCATAATTATAGTATTATGGGATACAGTAAAACAAAGTTGATCTTGTAAATGTCCACTATATTAACTAGAAAGATGACATGTTTCGCTAACACTGTAGCTTCGTCGGATGATAATGATTTAATCAGTTTAATTATAAGATATAAAGGGTTTTTCAATAAGAACGATATGATTTTGAAACGATATGGTAACCACGGCAATAAAGTTATACCTGTCACCAGTTGTCAGTTATTGTCAGTAAACTATAACAATTTATTATGGCTAAATACGCGCTTCAAGAACGTTTGGTTATATTATCCAAAAATTTTACGAAAATAGACGATCTTTTGTGAACACTTATCGCGCACTTCGCGAAAACTTTGGTGTAAATAATCGTCCTCCTTTGCTTGCCATTCGTCGCATCGTTGAGCAATTTGAAAATAATTTTACTCTTCACGATGTAAAAACACCAAGAAGACATCGAAACGCAAGAACTGTTGAGAATATTGCTGCTGTAAGAGCTAGTGTTGCAGTGGATCCAAATTTATCAATTCCTCGTCGTCCTCAAGAGTTAAGGATTAAAAAAACGACAACTTGGCGTATTTTGAAAGAATACTTGGATTTACAACCGTATAAGATTGTTTTGACCCAAGAACTTAAGCCACTGGACCATCGTCGGCGCAGAGAATTTTCTGCTTGGAGTTTAGAACAACTTGAAAGGGATCCTAATTTTGCCAAAAATTATCTTTTCAGATGAAGCTCATTTTTGGTTAAGTGGATACGTTAACAAGCAAAATTGCCATTTTTGGTGTGAAAACAATCCACAACAGATTCATGAGAAGTCTTTGTATCCGCTAAAGGTAACTGTATGGTGTGGTTTATGGTATGGTGGCATCATCGGACCATTTTTTTTTAAAACGAGGCAGGAGATGCAGTTACAGTGAATGAAGGACGATATCGCCAGATGTTAAGAAATTTTTTGTGGCCAAATTTAGATGCACTTGATTTGGAGGATATGTGGTTCCAGCAAGACGGTGCCGCATGTCACACTGCTCATGAAACTATCGATATACTGCAAGAAAAGTTTGACGAAAGGATAATTTCAAGGAATGCTAATGTTCAGTGGCCTCCAAGAAGCTGTGATTTAACTCCTTTAGATTACTTCTTGTGGGGTTATTTGAAATCTAAGGTTTATGAAAACAGACCACAAACACTTGATGCATTAAGGTTAAACATTGAACCCTGCATTCGTCAGATCACGCCCGATTTATTGCATAAAGTCGTCGAAAATTGAATTTGTCGAATTCGCTCGTGTACACGAAGTCGCGGAGGACATTTAAACGATGTGTTATTCAAAATATAAATGTTATCGACTATACTTTAAGATAATATAAAACGTTTTGTTGTATCTGAAATTATTTTAATTTAATTTAATTTTGAAATAATATCGTTCTTATTGGAAAACCCTTTATATAAGATAAGAGAATTTAAAGACATAATTTCTTATTTCGGAAATTTCGTAAAAGTATAATGTTCCACAGTTTCTTGGTTATGTTGTGAAATAATACAAATATTTTATTTAAATGACTCCTACATAAATGTATTCCTATACATATTATTAAAAAAAAGCATTAGGTAGCTCATTATGCAGGTTCAAAAAAAAACAATATATTAGATTTAGTCTTTCACTTTTTTTACGTACTTAGTATTCGGAACTTACCAAAAACTCTGTATCTATCATACAAAGCGTTCATAGATATATTTGTCCCAACCTTTTAATCAAAAAAATCAAATATCAACCGACTAACCTAAACAGATCGATGCCAGAAAATAAAGTAGGATTCATGAACCTGATGCTCACGATGGACATCATAACATAAACCAATAGCGCCCCCTTGCTATCGTATTTCGCTGCATATTGTTGAATGAATCTATTGCTGGTTATGTTCGGTTATCTCCGACACTGGTCGGGCAAAGCCGCTTTAGGAATATTGATCCAGTGAGGTATATTTTTCCAAAGCTTTTTTCAAAAATAAATATTTCAACCGCCATCGCATCGCTAGTTCGTTCTATTGTTTTCTACGCTTTACTTGGAGTTTGTATGAGAACGAAGATAGAAGATAGTCAGTTGTTAGTTTAAACTGACTAACCTAACCACAATTAATGGTGTTTTATTACCTGCTAAGCTCACACAGCAACATATTGTAAAAAAATGTCCTCAAAGTGTTTTTTTTTAACGTAAAACAATCCAATTGATTCAGTCTATTTGTAATTACGTGTGCAAAAGCAACCAATGGAAATAACATTACAGTAATAACAGCCCATGGATAGTTATAACGTGATCACTTATGTCGTACGTTACCATGGAATAAAAAAGTTTTGACACTTCTGTCATAATTATTGTGAACAATTTAAATTATCACTTATAATCAGCCTAGCAGCAGAATTATCGGGAATTAATTCTGCTGCGTGGGAGATTCGGTAAGAAAATTTCATAAATTCGAGTTTTTCTTATTGTAATTTTTTTTGGTAAAATGCTACAAAAACATATTTCCGGCGGCTTTAGTTAACTGTAACTACTTAGAGTCTTAGAGTTTAAGAAATGGAGTTCATTTTAGCCGTTAATAACTCATTTTTATTACTAAAATGTGAGAAACATTAAATAACAAATTTGTTATCTGAAATCCAATATCTTTATAGTTTTAAATTCAAATAAAACTTTTCCGATGAGTTTAGTTTAATATGACGCAGTGTATTTTTACAATAGAAGTTGATTTCACATGTTACTAACTAAGGTTTATTACTAAAATTTCAGGAACATTAACAACGTTAATTCGTTTTCAACCATAACATCTGATAGCTATTACATGTCTACATAGTTTCAAATGAAACTTAAAAAAAACATATTTCCGATGAGTTTAGTTAAATATGACGCACTATATTATTACAGTAGAAGTTGATTTTACTTGTTAGTAACTAAGGTTTATAACTAAAATTTCAGGAACATTAAAAACATTAATTTGTTTTCAACCATAACATCTGATATTACATGTCTACATAGTTTCAAATGAAACTTAAAAAAACATATTGCCGATGAGTTTAGTAAAATATGGCGCACTATATTTTTAGAATAGAAGTTGATTTTACCTGTTAGTAACTAAGGTTTATTACTCAAATTTCAGGAACATTAAAAACATTAATTCGTTTTGTTTAATTTGGTTTGTATTACCTGTCACTTCGAAATGACTGGACATTTGAATGAAAATTAAGTCGTAATAGTATACCTAAGTGTTAAATTTTACCCAGAAAATATTTGATATCTAGGTACGGAGAATAGGTCGTAGGTCTCATCTTAAATAAATAAATAAATAAATAATGCCTTTATATTACAAGAAAAAAATAAAATATTACAGATTATTTTACGTAGAGAAACTTAACTCTATCTATTGAGGTAGCATGGCGCAGTCTAGCTTTAGTAGCTACTAACTCTACTGAACCATACCACAACAAGCAAACCTAATAAAATAAGTTATTTAAATAATATCAAATGTAAAATTAATAAAGAAGCATAACCATAATTATTTAAAAAATTTAAATTAGTATTATTTAAATAAAAGAACTATAATAATTGACAGCCTGTCAACAAGCAACGGATAAATTAAACTCGAAAATTCAACATAATATTGTATCGTATTAACGTAAAATAGGGTAAACCATTTCCCAAAGGATGTATATATTTTTTTATAAAGTGAGACAAAAAAAAACTTTAAAAAAGAAATAGTTAAGTTTGCAAAGCTAAAAGATGCTTTTTATACTTTATTTTAAATAGTTGAACACTCAAACCAATCAAGTTATTAGGTAAGGAGTTATAAGCTCTTACCGCATTATAGGTAAACGACCTCTGAAATAAGGCACTTTGATGGTGAGGTAACGCAACCTACCTCTCATCATCTTCTCATCATATTCAAAGAAACTCCAATTAATGAAATTTTCTTACCGAATCTCCCACGCAGCAGAATTCATTCCCGATAATTCTACTGCTAGGAAACATTTCACACCTATAATTTATAGCCAATAAGAAGCTTTTATTATAGCAACCACAAAACTGTCTGGAAGTTTTTTCTCCCGGGTACCCTGGGTGTGATTTTTTTTTAAATAATTATTGTTACCTTTATCCGTCTATCTTTACAAAGCAAAAATTCCATTAGTAAGTTTTTCTGTATTTCTTTACTTGGCATATTATAAAAATATAAAAAAGGCGATTTTTATTTAAAAAAAACTATACTTAAGTTTGAAACAACTTATGGTTACAATATTTAAATGTTGTTGAAACTCTACAAGTAGTTATTCTTTTTTTAATGGCGAATAACAGGGACTAGGTGTTAGATGTGTATGTTTGATAATAGAGTCGATTCACTCAGTAAACCTGCAAGATGGCCGACATGTCATATGACAAAAGTCATATTCCAGCTAAATAAAATAAATTTTTGCATTTTCAATGACTTTTGTCATATGACATGTCGGCCATCTTGCAGGTTTACTAAGTGAATCGACTTTATCTATATATTAGTTAGACAGAATCTTGTTAAATTTAGCATTCGAAATATGAGTATATGATTCATCAATTTCAAGTAAAACTTCTCTCATTTTTCTTAATAACATTTCTTGCGATGATTGAACACAGTGTTATTGAAGCAAGTAGGATAAATGTCTTAAATTTCGATGAAATTTCTTCAGGTCATCCATTTCGTCGCATAAAGTAGTAGTAGTTTCTATTGTTTTAAATAATATTAATTAATATGTCAGAAAATACCGTCAAAATATTTTTTTAAATAGTAAGGTTAATGTAATAATCTCATAGCCTCCTATTTGCTTTAAGCAAAAATTTTCATTGTTATTAACGAATACCTAACAAACAAAAATTGTAATAATAAAAATCCAGTTCACTTTAGTAACACAGATGTGTTGAGATTTAATATATTACACAGGCCTGCATGAAATTTGTGATGACGTGATTTTTGTTTGTTGAGCTCAGTTTTTATATAGAAATAACTAATTAAAATACAATTGGTCTCCATCACCCACAGATTTTTTTTTTGGAAAAAAAAAGAAAAAATATAAAAAAATTTATAATAGGCGTTTTAATACATTTTAAAATGAATGTAGTACTTCAAATTCTAAATGATTGATGAATAAAAAATTATTTTCTGTGGTGCTACAAACCTTCCGACTGGAGACTTTTTATCGACTTCAAAAAGAAGCTTTAAAGTTGTTCTTTTATGAAAATTTAGAGGAATTACTTTTAATAATACAATATGAAAATCACAACTAGGAAGTGTGTGAAGATCTAAAAATTTTAGGTCTTCTCTTAGGTCAGCAGTCTGGATTTACTAAATTTCCATGTTTCCTGTGCGAGTGGGCTAGCAGGAATCAAGAACAGCATTGGATAAAAAGAGATTGGTCACAAAGAGAGACTTTAACACCTGGATACAAAAATGTAATTCGCGAAAGTCTTATTGACCCTCAAAAAGTTTTACTTCCACAACTTCACATAAAACTTGGACGTATGAAACAATTTGTTAAGGCATTAAACAAAGAAGGAAATTGTTTTAAATATTTGTGTAAAACATTTCCGGCTCTGTCAGAGGCAAAATTAAAGGAGGGAATCTTTGTAGGGCCGCAGATTAGCAGCTTGATGAAAAATACAGAATTTGAAAAGGTAATGGAAGATAAGGTAAAACATGCATGGAATGCTTTTAAGGAAGTTGAACATAAATTACTACTATGTTGAGATCGTTGAAAATATGCTGGAAAATTTCAGGAATTTCAGAATATGAGCATAAAAATTCACTTTTTACATTCCCATTTGGACTAATTCCCGGAAAATCTTGGGGACGTGGGTGAAAAGCAAGGTGAAAGATTTCATCAATATATTAAAGAGATGGAAAAAAGATATCAAGGGCGCTGGGACACAAAAATGATGAGAGGAGATATTCCTTTAGCTGAAACAAAAAAACAACCAAAAGAAGCTTTTCTGAAAAAAGAAAACGTTTTTTGAAGAAGCGTAACAAATAAATAACCATTTATAATAGTTTATATGTGTATATTTTGTATATTTTTGTATTTTTTTCCTTAATATATTGAAAAACTAGCTTATAAATGAAATAAATCGTGTTTTTTCTATATTTTTGGATTTTACCGGTTTGAAAAATAACCTAACGTGACATAAAAAACTGAAAGCAGATTTGAAATCAGCGCTACCAAATTACTAGAAAACAGTTAAAATTTATAAATCAACTTTCAAAGTGTTAAAAAACGCAGGCCTGTGTTATTTTTGATGGACAAATGTTCGTTCATACAACTAAAATCCTAGGAAGATATTTCGTGGACACAGAAATTCAATATAATTTAAAAATGAACAAGAAATACCTAGTTCTATTAGAAATATTTAAAAAAAAATATATTTTCAGCAAATTTTAGACTTATATTTAAAAAAAACTTTAAGATTGTGTTTTTATTTATTTTTAATTTCATTTAATTCATATACCTAACTAAAATTCAAGGAAGACGTACGTTTCACTCGTGCCTTGTAATTCTTTGCAAAATATAGACACCTGACTAACAAAAATTATAAATATATAGCCCTCCATTCACTGCAGCAATACAGATTTGTTTATAGCTAATAGAATACATTATACAGAAAAAGAAAAGCACAAAGTCTTTCTCCACACATGTGTGGAGAAAGACTTCGTGCTTCATTTAACTCCACTTTGAGTATGGACTACTTCTTCAAAATAATACATTATGTTTGATGAACAAATAATGTTTGTTTCATAGTACTAAAATCCTAGGAACATATTTTTCGGGTGTATATTATAGGGACTCAATAATTATTATAAAATGAAAAAAAAATGGTCCTATCATCAGGAGTATTTATTTGCAAAAAATATACTTCGATAAATTTTAGTAGCAAAACTTAAATTATTTATCTGTTGACAGGCACAGAGCCTACTTGGAACTTTTAGTTTCCTAGGGAAATTTCTAAAGAAAAATGTCAGACTATAATAGTTAATATTATTTTGGTGAGAAATTTTCTTACCGAATCTCCCACGTTCTTAAATTAATAACCGAAAATATCTCCTCGAACATGAATTTTTAAATAAATTATCCCTCGTCTTCGACTCGGGATAATAATTTTAAAAACATTCATGCTGTTGGTAATATTTCCGGTAGTAAATCAAGTAAAAGGGTGTAGTTTTTGACTTGTTTAGAAATCTTTTAAATCAGCGGAAACAAAAAGTTCGTATCAAAAATAAATATAACAAATTTCTAAATATTAATCGTGGTGTTCCGCAAGGTTCGATTTTGGTCCTTTATTTTTTCTTATTTATATTAATTCTATATTTAGATTAAAAATTGAAAGAGAAAATTAGATTGTTTGCTGATGATACAACTATTTTATGCATCGCTGATTTATATGAAATTATACAAAATTTTAAAGATCATAATCATGACATGAATTTTGGATGTGTAGACATAAATTAACATTAAATTTGACAAAATCCTCTTTTTTATGTATAGGAAAGAAAACCAATTTATACAGAAGTGATTTAAACTTAAACTTCGGGCATTTAAAACAATCAAATAAAATTAAATTTTTGGGGTTGATAATAGATGAAGCTATTAATTGGAGCGAACACATTGAATATATTAAACAGAAAATAGTAGCACCAGTGAGGATTTTAAAAAAGACTCAGTTTTTTGACTCCAAATTATATGTTACGTTCTATTTATTTTGCTATTATTCACTCTCATTTTTACAATATTTAACTTTAATATGGGGATCAACTTTTTAAAATTTGCTTAACCCAAAATAAAGCAATTAAAAATATAATATATTGCTTGGATAGACAATATTCAACTAAACTTTTGTATAAAAACTTTAATATTATGTCAATTAAAGATATTCACTTAATGCAAAATATTGTTTTTGTTCACCAAATTATATCAAAAAATAAACATTCAAATATAAAGTTCAATTACAGACGTGACGTACATGATCATTTACCTAGAACTGTTTTCAATATTGATTTACCTTTAATACATACTAGGGCAGGTCAGAACTCCATTTATTATCAAGGTATGAAATTTTACAACGAAATACCCCAAGAATTAAAATTTTTAAATATAAAACGTATTAAAATGATAATTAAGAAAATACTCAAAAAAGGGGAAGCTAAATTTTAAACAAAAATATTTAAAAGTGCACTTATTTTATGATTAATTATTCATTTCAAAATTATTTATAAATGATATATATGATGATATAATATAATGATATATAAACGATATAATAAGATAAGAAATAATAATTCAATAATTTTATACATATTTAAATATTTTAAATTTTTTTCTTGAATATTAACATTTTAAGTATTATTTTGACTTACCTTATATTTTTATAAGTTACCTACCTATATTTAACAATTACATTTTTAGATGTTGTTATTAGTAGAGAATCCCTCATGATCAAATATTTTTGGGATTTTATTTGGAATAAATAAAAAAAATAAATAAATACTAGTGAAAATTATATAAATTTCTTTGTAACCAATTAGAAGGCCCCTTTTTGTTTACGTTGCTTATAGCAACGGGAGATTATCGCAATAATTTTGTTAGTTCCTATTAACTTAATGAAATTATTAGGTGATAATTTTTCTATCAAAAATTAAGTGCTTTATATCTATTGGCAAAAGTCACTCAAAATAAAAGCAAAATACATTTTGTTGCTATCTTAAAATGTTTATTGATACTAACCAATTTGCTTTACATATCGAACACCGGGGCTTAAAGAGACACATCAAAAATTTAACTAAACTCATCAAAAATATGTTTTTTAAGTTTCATTTGAAACTATGTACACATGTCATTGTAATATCAGAGGTTATGATTGAAAATGAATTAATGTTTTTAATGTTCCTGAAATTTCAGTAAAAAACCTTAATTGCTAACAAGTAAAATCAACTTCTATTGCAAAAATATAGTGCGTCATATTTAACTAAACTCATCGGAAATATGTTTTTTTCAGTTTCATTTGAAAATATGTACTTAGACATGTAATATCAGATGTTATGGTTGAAAACGAATTAATGTCTTTAATGTTCCTGAAATTTTAGTAATAAACCTTAGTTACTAACAAGTAAAATCAACTTCTATTGTAATAATATAGTGCGTCATATTTAACTAAACTCATCGGAAATATGTTTTTTTAAGTTTCATTTGAAACTATGTAGACATGTAATAGATATCAGATGTTATGGTTGAAAACGAATTAACGTTGTTAATGTTCCTGAAATTTTAGTAATAAACCTTAGTTAGTAACAAGTGAAATTAACTTCTATTGTAAAAATACAGTGCGTCATATTAAACTAAACTCATCGGAAAAGTTTTATTTGAATTTAAAACTATAAAGATATTGGATTAGCCGCCGGAAATATGTTTTTGTAGCATTTTAGCAAAAAAAAAATACAATAAGAAAAACTCCAATTTATGAAATTTTCTTACCGAATCTCCCACGCAGCAGAATTAATTCCCGATAATTCTGCTGCTTGGCTGATTATAAGTGATAATTTAAATTGTTCACAATAATTATGACAGAAGTGTCAAAACTTTTTTGTTCCATGGTAACGTACGACATAAGTGATCACGTGATAACTATCCATGGGCTGTTATTACTGTAATCGTCTCACACTCTTAAAATTGATGACAGGCACCCTGTCTAGAAAAGGGATAGAAATAATAGATTTATAAGTGAAATTTATAGGGATTGGAGAAAAAAAAAAGGATGAGCGGTATGTTTATTTAAGTTAGGGTGTTATGAGGTTTTAAGGACCTGCTCGTAGGCGACCTGAATGGGGGTTTTAATAAAATGTGTTTTGAATGATGAGATTTGTGTGTGTTTGTGAATTTGTCATGTTAGTTTTGCAACAACTCGGTAATTTTATTATTTCAATATTAAGGTCTCTATGTACCTATGTTCGCATCACGGACATACCAAGACGAATTAACAATTACTACCGTGCGAGCAAACATTATTTGCATCAAAGAGGGCTTGGATTAAAAAACGTAGGGCTTGGTTTAGATCACAATCATATGGGGACGATATATCTAACCAAATCTAAGTTAAAATTTTATCAAATTTATATTATGACATGATATGCCAAACTAATGAGTAACAAAATAAGTAGACAAATACAAATTTATTTTTGTTGTTTACAAAATTAACAAAGTAAGAATATACAGAAAGAAAAGGAAAAATAATTACATAAATTGCTGAAATTGGCCACCGCCATGCTCCAAGCATAAATTCACACATCTCTTCATATTTTCGAAAGTGTTGACCAGCATCTCTGAAGAAATGTTACCACATTCTTGGATAATCCTTTCTTGTAATTGTTCTAAATTTGCAACTGGTGTTTTAAAAATAGTGTTCTTTAAAAGAAGAACGAAGTAATCCATAACCGTTAAACAAGGTGATCTAGGTGGAAATTCAATGTCTGATGGAAAACTGATCAATCTGTCGTCGAAAAAAATTGCGTAAGTAGTTAATAGTTTCGGCGGCTGTGGGCGGTTGCACCGTCCTGTTGTAAATATCCCAAACGTATAGTTTGCCGTCAAGTAATTGCTCCACAAATGTATTTAAAATAATAATATTGTCTCTATACCGTTGTGCTGTACCTGTGTCATGGAAAAAAATTGGACCAACAATAATTCTTCTTCGGGAAACAGCTAACCGTCTGGTTAGCCCAATTTTTTGAGGGTGCAATGTGGAAAATGGGGATTTTTATTACTCCACATGCGTGTATTCTGAGAATTCACATAACCGGAGAGGTGGAACCAGGCTTCATCAGAAAAAAATGTCAGGTCTATTAAATCATTTCTTTCCAATAAATTTTGGGTACACCATTGAGAGTAATTCCTGCGTCTTTAAAAATCTGCGGCTTGTATTTCTTGGAATACTTGCACTTTATAAGGAAATAAATTTGGCTGCTTCTTAAGAATAGTTCTGCATGTTCCATAAGACCTTCCCACTTCTTGGGACAGACGTCTTATACAATTTGTTGGCGTATTTTGCATTATTTTACGAACGTTTGCAACAAGTTCTTCTGTTTTTACAGATGGTCTTCCTGCTCCTTTTTTGTGTTGTATAGAACCTGTTTCCCTAAACACAGCCACGGTTCTTTTCAGACCATGATAAAAATCCCCAGCAATAAAAGCAACGTTAGGAAAATGTTCGTGAAAATCGTCCATGTACAAACCCGGATTATATTGCCACTCACCATGTACTCTAACCCCGTTTCGGAAATACGCTTCAACCGTCAATGTTTTGTGCTGTTCCGTAAAGCCCATTGTGTGAATTGTTCAAGAAATTGGAAAAATTAGCGATAAATCAAATTACTTGTAACGACTGTCAAAGATGAAGGAATAACTGATTGATTGGTAATTCAGGTAGTTACTGACACCCAACAGGTAATAAGCTCTACGGCTAAGCATTACGTCCTTTTTGCTCGCACTGTAAAAAAACTTATTATATAAAATCAAATTTTTTTTTACAACGCTATGCAAGAAATAATGTCCTATTTGGAATACTAAAGTTGACACGAACTTCCGGTAAAGCAGGATATAGTCCAAACGTCAAAGTTAGAGACGTATAATATTTTAAAAGTTGAAAGTCAAATTATGAATGTTAACAAATTTTTAAAAATATTACTTCATACCTTTTCGAGATCCTCTAATAGGCCACTCAACGTGAATCACCCTGTATATCTTTAAGCAACATTCATAAAAATTACATGGGTATGAGTATTACAGCATTTCTGTAGTCTCATACATTTTTATGTTCAAGTAAATGACGAGATTTTTTTATGGGGTCATAGAGTACCATAAATTCGTGTGCGTTCATGGGATCTCGAAAACGGCAAGAGATGCCAAAGCGGTAAAGTTGAGGCAAGGTTACGTACTTATTTAGGGACTTCAAATTTAATACATGAATAAATATTTCAAAGAATTATGAAAAAAATAAGTAAATTTCTGATTTTAGTTTTTATTTTCACTTCTATATTTTGAAACTAACTAAAAACGAATAGGTAAATAGCACATTCTTAGTAGTTTTTTAAAGAGATTATTGAAATATAGGTAAGGGGGGTTCTGGGGGACAGTACACCCCCCCCTCGAGAGCCATTTTGTTTCATCAATTAATGCTTAAATTAACCCCATTATCACTATGCTAACTTTTTAAATGCTTTATAAAAAATATTAGCAATTTTTACGTAAGAGCACCGCTCCCCCCCCCCCCCCCCCCCAAATAAAACCTATTGCTACGCCAGTGTGTGAGAGTACCCCGCCCAGAAAGAAAAGCGCATACCTACCTGTTGGAAATTTTGTGCACAAAATATAGATGCTTTTGAAAATATAATTAGAAAGTTGAAAAAGACAATAAAGTTTTATTAGTTACTTAAAAAAACTATGGAATGTATAAAAGAATGATTTAAAAAAAACACTCTTAGTCTAAAATGAACAAGGGAGTTAATCTTTGACCACCTTAAATTCTGGGTTGAGTGTCCTATGTTGGTTGCGCCATCGCCAGCTCAAGCACCAGTGTATATTTACCGTGCGAGCAAAAATTATTTACATCATAGAAGGCACATTCTTGGATAATCCTTTCTTGTAATTGTTCTAAATTTGCAACTGGTGTTTTAAAAATAGTATTCTTTCAATGAGGAAAAACGAAGTAATCCATAATCGTTAAACAAGGTGATCTAGGCAGGAATTCAGTGTCTGATCGAAAACTGATCAATCTGTCGTCGAAAAAATTGCGTAAGTAGTTAATAGTTTCGGCGGCTGTATCGGCGGTTGCACCGTCCTCTTGAAAATATCCAAAACTTAGTTCGTCGTCAAGTAATTGCTCCACAAATGGATTCAAAATATTGTCTCTATACCGCTGTGCTGTAACTTTGTCGTGGAAAAAAATAGAACCAACAATTCTTCTTCGGGAAACAGCTAACCAGACACCAATTTTTTGAGGGTGCAATATGGACTCTACAAAAAAATGTGGATTTTCACTACTCCACATGCGTGTATTCTAAGAATTCACATAACAGGAGAGGTGGAACCAGGCTTCATCCGAAAAACATGTCAGGTCTAATAAATCGATTCTTTTCAATAAATTTTGGGTAAACCATTGAGAGTAATTTCTGCGTCTTCCAAAATCTGCGGCTTGTATTTCTTGGAATACTTGCACTTTATAAGGAAATAAATTTAGCTGCTTCTTAAGAATAGTCCTGCATATTCCATAAGATCTTCCCACTTCTTGGGACAGGCGTCTTATATAATTTGTTGGCGTATTTTGCATTATTTCACGAACGTTTGCACAAGTTCTTCTGTTCTTACAGATGGTCTTCCTTCGAAGTCCTTTTGGGGCGCCTATATTTTTAAATACACATTTTGTTCCATTGTTTTTTTTTTTAATCCAGATTCAGTTAAGCATTGACAAAAAAATAAGGCATGGTATTAAGCACCATTAAAGCCTTTTATTAAATTATTGCTGAGTGACAATAGAAGTAAATTTTTCCAAACTAAGACGTGTTTTAAATTTCAGCTAAAAAAATATAAGATTTCAACATCGGGTAAAAAAATGCATTGTATGCTTTTTGCGATATATTATTATATTGGTTGGTTGGTTGGTTGGTTAAAGGCGGGGGTCGGGTTCGACGTGTGGCCCAAGCTTCTTACACTGCAGCCTTCTGGCTTATTGTGCGCCCCAGTCTTGTTAGAAAATATTTGTTCCTTCTATGAGGTCCAGTAGTTTTCTTCCAAGTTTGTCGTGCGGGAGGTTATCGCCACGTCGAATGTTTCCGAAGATTTTGAATCTTTTACGGTTTAGCGCTTCGCAGCTGTATATGATATGGGAGGCGGTTTCATCCTCTTCGCAGCAAAGTCTACATTCAATGGGTCCATTATAGACTCCCATTCGTTGAAGGTGCTTTCTTAAGTGACAATGGCCTGTTAGTAGGCCGGTCACTTGCTTTAGCTGGGTACGCGTCAAGAGCAGCATTCCAGCTGATAGCTTCTTCGAGGGCCTATCGATGACGGCCCGTGCGTGTGCCTGGCCAGGTGTACCATTCCATCGAGATAGATGTTGTTTTTGTGCCCATCTGTCTAATGTTGTTTTGGTTGCCTTTTTTGATATTCCAAGGGCGGGTTCTGGGCCCCTGAAATTTTGAGCAGATCCGGTTCTTGCCAGTTCATCTGCTTTTTCGTTGCCTTTTATCCCTGAATGGCCAGGAACCCATAGGAGTTCAACCCTGTTGTTTCTGGCTGCCAGGTCTTTTAGGTCGTTAAGGCACTCCATTGTGATTTTTGATGTAAATCGGAAGGAGTTCAGAGCCTTTAGGGCAGCTTGGCTGTCCGACAGGATATGTATCTTTTAGTCGTAGTAGCCCTTTTCGAGATTCTTTTGTACGCATGCTTGTATCGCATGAACTTCAGCTTGGTATACTGTGGCGTAGTTTCCCAGAGGGATGCTGATTTCCATTCTGGGTCTTTCCCCAAATACACCTGCGCCTACTCCGTTGGCCGTTTTCGATCACTCAGTGTACCAAACTAGGCCATTGTCTAGTGACGGAGATCTTCCTTTGGACCACATATCAGGGTCGCACCTGACATTAAATGGTTTTGTAAAGTTATATCTCGCTTTCATGCGATCGGTTTGCATCTCCAAGAGCTCGTCGTTGATAAGGTCCGTGGCTCTTGTGTGCCCTTTTTTCTCGGGGCGTTGTTTCCATTCCCCATTTGCTTTCATCCTAGAAGCGCTGCAGTTGGCCTCCATTTTGATGTGTATATCTAGTGGTGTTAGTCCTAGTATAACTTCCATTGCTGCGGTGGGGGTGCTTCTCATTGCACCGGTGATACACAAGCAGGCCAGCCTCTGTACACTTTTGAGTTTTGTGGCTGTCGTGATTTGCTGTGTTTTTGTCCACTAAACTACAGACCCATTATTATATTAAATTACGTTTTTTTTTCATTTAACACAGTTAAACTATTTTAATTTTAATAAAACAACTAGCAAAGGGGAGCCAAGCTAGGGGGGCGGGGGTCAACCGCCCCCCCTGATCCCCCCTCCATGGCTATGCCACTGATTCGTCTGTCTGCAGACTCGTCGTAAAAGTATTGCTTTTACTCCTAATAAAACAATATTATACTATTCCATCTTAGTTATTTTTATGATTTGATGGAAAAACTACAAATGAAAATTTTGAGAAAAAACTATAAAATTAAAAAACAAACTTTCAATCTTCTTCATTGTTCGAAAGATTCTTTAAACTTTCATAGTTTTTAAACTTTATTGTCTTCTTCCTGCTTAACCATTAAATTTCTCGAGTTATCTCGTGATGTTGGACAAAAGTTGGTGGAATAATTTGCTGATAAATTATTGACAATGACCGATAGGCATAATAGTATATTATTAACCGAGGTTTAGACAGCTACTATTATTGCTGGAGCGTCGAGTTTATCATCAATCACGAGAAGTGGAGCGACGAGGGAGTTAAGACGCGAGGGCTATAAGCTGTCTAAACCGTGGTTAATATATTTCCGCTGCTAACACATTTATAAGATACTTATTTTTACAGTAGGTATTAATACTTATGAAAAAATGTGGGTATTTAAACCATTGCTCCTATAACTTTTTCAATCAAGTTACCTGTGCTGGTCAATTATAATTAGCTGGTTGCCTAGCTACAAGAAATCACCTTACCACGTATTCAAGATTAAGATTAAGATATGAGATTCCCCACTGATCAGCTGTTCCGATTTACACATTTTTTAGACGTTAGAAATATTTATTACAAAAATTCCCTATTATATTTAATTAGAACTAATTATTTTGACTTGCCACATACACCAAGCTATATCAAACTAGGTTTCACGTTGGTAATAATAAAAAATTGCCTAAAATGTCCACGTCGTTGGGACAAAGAAGTTCTTTATATGTGGGATCCAGATTATTTAACATTATTCCACAAAATCTTAAAAGAATAATTCGTCAAGTAAGATTTAAAACTGGTTTAATGAAATGGCTTATTGCTAGTCCTCCAATAATTCTCTAGAAAACAAAATTGCTCTAAGGTTCTTTGCTCGTGTGCCTGCAATATTGATTTCGCTTGTTTGCTTACTTTGCAATTTTTATATTTTTTAAATTAGCGAAGATAAAAAATAACATACCTAAAGAAAGTAGATAGGCTCTCTCACAATTAAAAGTACTAGTAAATAAATCATTATATTAAATTCTATAGTATCTAAAAATATATCTATACATTTTTTGACAAATTATACTAAAAATCTTATAGTATATTTGGAGAACTCGCATTAGCTTAACACAAACACACACAGATTAGCAGTCAAGCATTACGCTTTGCAAATCTGCTGTGTGCTCTTACTTTTCACTAATTTTTTATTGATGATCACAACTTTCAATATATTTGTTTATGTTATTTACTTATTGGAATTCATGTATTTATTGTTTAATGAAAATAAATATATTTTTGAATTTTGAATTTGAATGTTTCAAGTTACTTGCTTTCAAATAACTTGTGTTTATTTTTAACCATAATATGATCAATAATAACACAGGCCTGCATTTTTTAACACTTTGAAAGTTGATTTAAAAATTTTAACTGTTTTCTAGTAATTGGGTAGCGCTGATTTCAAATCTGCTTTCAGTTTTTTATATCACGTAAGGTTTTTTTTCAAACCGGTAAAATCCACAAATAGAAAAAACACGATTTAATTTATTTATAAGCTAGTTTTTTTAATATATTAAGGAAAAAAATACAAGAATATACAAAATATATACATACTCTACTTCAAAAAACGTTTTATTTTTCAGAAAAGCATCTTTTGGTTGTGTTTTTTCTGTTTCAGCTAAAGGAAGATCTCTTCTCAATGTCCAACAGAAATCGGCCATCATTTTTGTGTCCCAGCGCCCCTGGTATCTTTTTTCCATCTCTTTAATATATTGATGAAATCTTTCACCTTGCTCTTCACCCACGTCCCCAAGATTTTCTGGGAATTAGTCCAAATGGGAATGTAAAAAGTGAATTTTTTCTTAGGTTTTGTTGTATGAGCCCATCATATATTTACTGTTACCTATTCAAGGCTCTAAACCACTAGGAAACGAGTAGTTCACTCGTCCTGAATGTCAATTCACTATAAACTGCTCCTATTTATAGCAACTTACCTATTCAAGGCTAGTACACCACTAGGAAACTAGTACCTAGTTATGCTCATATTCTGAAATTCCTGAAATTTTCCAGCATATTTTCAACGATCTCAACATAGTAGTAATTTATGTTCAACTTCTTTAAAAGCATTTCATGCATGTTTTTCCTTATCTTTCATTACCTTTTCAAATTCTGTATCTTTCCTCAAGCTGCTAATCTGCGGCCCTACAAAGATTTCCTCCTTTCACTTTTCCTCTGACAGAGCCAGAAATATTTTACACAAATATTTAAAACAATTTCCTTCTTTGTTTAATGCCTCAACAAATTGTTTCATTGTTTCAAATTTTTAGATCTTCACACACTTCCCAGTTGTCATTTTCATATTATATTCTTAAAAGTAATTCCTCTAAATTTTCATAGTTTTCCTTTAATTATTATTAAATTATTATTAATTATGGCCGACCGAAACAGAAGCAAAAACTTTGTCATTATGTAAAAGAACAGCTTTAAAGCTCCTTTTTGAAGTCGATAGAAAGTCTCCAGTCGAAAGGTGTGTAGCACCACAGAAAATCATTTTTTATTCATCAATCATTTAGAATTTGAAGTACTACATTAATTTTAAAATGTATTAAAACGCCTATTATAAGTTTTTTTTATATTTTTATTTTTTTTTTTGCAAAAAAAAATCTGTGAGTGATAGAGACCAATTGTATTTTAATTAGTTATTTCTATATAAAAACTGAGCTCAACAAACAAAAATCACGTCATCACAAATTTCATGCAGGCCTGTGCAATTGACAAGTTGGAGAAAAACGATTTCTAAGGTCAATAAATTGCCGTTGTATAGGTTAGTAGTGGAAAAATATATTTTATGATTCATAAATGACACATGCTCTGAAGTAATTAAAACCTACATTAAGGGAAACCATCTGTAAGTAATGCTAGAAGGCTATACCAGCACTGGCGGATCCAGGAGGGGGGGCCGAAGGGGCCCGCCCCCCCCTGTAAGACCTCAAAAAAAATGATAGCTAAAAAAATGTAAGGCATGCAGTATTCCTGCAATAAGAAATGCTATTGGAAAACTTAAAGAATGCACCAATTTTATAAGAGATTCTGCTCTTCGAATGAACGAGTTTATCGTCAAACGCAAAGAAGCAAAAGAACATTACCACCCTTTAAAAAAAAAATTAAAAAATGTGTGAAACTAGATGGGTGGAGAAACACGAAGCTATTATTGACTTCTTGGAAATTTTACCTACTTTAATCGACTTCTTAGATGATATGGAACAAAATGGCAATAGTGTATCATTCTCCAAAGCTCGTACCCTTTTAGCAGCCATTACAACATCTAATTTCTTGGTATCTCTTTTTATCATCAGTGATTGTATTAAATTATTAATACCTCTATCTACTCAACTACAAAGTGTCCAACTCGATATTAGCAAAGCATATGAAATTTCTAATTTAGTCTTAAAGGCATTGGAAGAAATAAGATCTGATAATGATAATTATTTTCACTTAATTATTGAAAAAATTTGTTCCGCAGCCCAAATTTTAAATATCGAAATTAAGTTGCCCAGAACTACTAAGAAACAGATAAATCGTGCAAATTATGAATTCGCTAATACAGAGCAATATTATAAATTGTCTATTTTTTTACCATTTTTAGATTATTTAATTTCTGAATTAAAATTTAGATTTTCTGAAAAACACTCCAATGTAGCGGAATTATGGAACATTGTTCATTGACCAACAATTCTTTTTCGGGTAACAGCTAACCAGACACCAATTTTTTGAGGGTGCAATGTGGACTCTACAAAAAAATGGGGATTTTCACTACTCTATATACGTGTAATCTGAGAATTCACATAACCGGAGAGGTGGAACCAGGCAGCGGCGGATTTAGGAGAGGGGCGACGGGGGTTTCGCCCCCCCCTGAGCCTTCTTAACCACACCTAAAGTCAAATACGTCATTCGCGAATTCCTGTGAAATAAATATAAGAAAAACCTTAATTTCAACTTCACATAATTAATAATAGAAATAATAGAATATTTTATAAAACAATAAATAAATTTATTGTCATGTTTTAAAAATAAAAGAAAATATCAACACTGTTATTTTATGATAAATGCATATGGCTTAACTGGTAGCAGCGGCGGATTTAGGGGGGGGGGGCTGTAAGGACTGTAGCCCAGGGCGGCAAATATTAGGGGGCGGCATTTACAACATTAAAATTAAAACAAACCAAACACGCAGACCTTCGCAGAAACTTCATTATAAGCAGCTTTTCAATGATATTTTAGATACTACAAAAGGCCAGATTGAACTAAGATTTTCAGATTGGCATGAATTAGGTACAATTTTTTGACTTAATGAATAAAAATCTTTTTTTAAGTTTTTCAGAAAATTTCCCAAATAATCTTTAGTTTATGTCTAAGGTACAACTTTATAAAAAAAGAGTTTTTAGTTTAACTTATTTTTAACAGTTTTTTAAAGTGAATATTTGAGAAATTTTGGGCGTGGTCAAGAAAATTTTTCTCCCGACACTATCCTGCTCGTCTCTTTGTAGGTAGGTAGATATTACAGTTTTTAGTTTAACTTATTTTTAACATTTCTTTTCAGAGTGAATTTTTGATTTTGGGCGTGGTCGCGAAAATTTGTCGCCTGAGGCGCATTTTCGCGCCTACGGCGCTTCATTTCTAAAACTTAGTCGCCCCCCCCTCAGCAAAATCCTGGATCCGCTACTGGAACCAGGCTTCATCCGAAAAAATTGTCAGGTCTAATAAATCATTTCTTTCCAATAAATTTTGGGTAAACCATTCAGAGTAATTCCTGCGTCTTTCAAAATCTGCAGCTTGTATTTCTTGGAATACTTGCACTTTATAAGGAAATAAATTTAGCTGCTTCTTAAGAATAGTCCTGCATGTTCCATAAGATCTTCCCACTACTTGGGACAGGCGTCTTATACAATTTGTTGGCGTATTTTGCATTATTTCACGAGCGTTTGCAACAAGTTCTTCTGTTCTTACAGATGGTCTTCCTGCTCTTTTTTTGTGTTGTATATAACCTGTTTCCCTAAACACAGCCACGGTTCTTTTCAGGCAATGATAAAAATCCCCAGCAATAAAAGGAAAATGTTCGTGAAAATCGTCCATGCACAAACCCGGATTGTATTGCCACTCACCATTTACTCTAACCCCGTTTCGAAAATACGCTTCAACCATGAATGTTTTGTGCTGTTCCGTAAAGCCCATTGTGTGAATTGTTCAAGAAATTGAAAAAATTAGTGATGAATCAAATTACTTGTAACGACTGTCAAAGATGACGGAATAACTGATTGATTGTTAATTCAGGTAGTTACTGACACCCATCAGGTAATAAGCTCTACGGCTAAGCATTACGTCCTTAGATGCAAGGCCCTTTTTAATGCAAATAATTTTTGCTCGCACGGTATTTCTAAATCCACTGCTAATGGAACATTTCGTAGCTTAAAGTCGTCCGAATACAGCTAAAAATAACGATACGCTTGCCGTTTAAGAAGAACCACAGTCTTAAATTCTAAAACTTGCCCTCGTATATGCTAAAAGCTAAAAAAAAACCATCAGAAGAATTCTTAAAGAAAATAAAATGTTTCTTTAAAAACCCAGGTTGTTTCTAGAGCTCTCAGAGAACGATCCTAATAGGCGTATGATGCAATTTTATCAAGAAATAATAGACCATAGTGTCCATAGTATATACAACACAAAATTTGACAGTTAATTCCTATTTACATCTGCTTTAAAATAGAATTTATACCAAATTTAATTATTTTGTATCATGATCAAATTTTAGGGAATGATATTTGGTTTGCAGCAAGATGAGCCACCGCCATATATTATTCCAAAACTATTTGAATTTAACGTTTTCTCGATAGTGGTATTAGAGGGCATAGGGCACACTCCTAGATGTCCAAACTGTCGTATGTCGCATGTAATCTAAAATTGTAGAGTTTTTCAATTCAATTAAATTTTAAACCTCTTGAAATCAGCTAGTTTTGCTTCACAAAAAATATAATACAATAAAACAATATAATATTAATTCATTCATTGATATGAGGCTCCAACGGGTAAATACGAGTATAATAATTTAATATACCTTCAACTCTTCAACAATGTTACCAACTACTGCTGTAAGGTATTATTGTGGTAGTGCTTTCTTTCTGTTGTTATTGTTTAAAGTAAGAATCGTATTGCTATTGCAAGATTGCAAAACGACCCTGACCTAACAACCTAATAAAGTAATAAAAGTATTGAAAACATTAAAATTTGATGCGGGTTCTTTACAAAATATCAAACCTTATCGCCTATATAACCTTATCATTAATAAAGTATTAGTATTAGGTAGGTACTGGCTTTATTTCGATTCCGAGTACTTCGACTTTCTTGCTGGCGATTGGTTTATCTATGTAAATTACGTTGTATTGTAAGCATCTGCGTACTTTATACGCTGACGACACAAGCTCGGTATCCTTTTTAGCAATTTGCCTTCGCCACAACTGCTCGGCTTGGCACCCACCTCTACACACTGAATTCCTGTTTAGAGGAAACGTCACAGTTACAGGACCGGATTATATATTATTTTTATGGCTCAGAGAGGAGACAACAAGAAATATATAGATTTATATCACACCTGATGTTGTTAGGTATGATTATCATTATCAAGTCTAATGAAATATGAAATCCAAAGTGAGAAAAACATTAATTATTTTATATACAAGCAGAAAAAAATATAGGCATAATAATTGTAAGAACTGTAAGAACTTTATGCTATGCATAATACACCTAGGACCATTATAACTTCTCATAAACCACCTATTTTAATAACCAAAACCGCCTTAGCGGATTGATTTAATTATATGATTAGTATTACTATAAAGATATACCGTGCGAGCAAAAATTATTCCCATCAAAGAGGGCTTGGATTAAAAAACGTAGGTCTTGGTTTAGATCACAATAATATGGGGACGATATATCTAACCAAATCTTGGTTAAAATTTTGTCAAATTCATATTATGACATGATATGCCAAAATAATGAGTAATAAAATAGTAGACAAATACAAATTAATTTTTGTTATTTACAAAATTAACAAAGTAGGAATATACAGAAAGAAAAAGAAAAATAATTACATAAATTGCTGAAATTGGCCATTGATCTTCCCACTTCTTGGGACAGGCGTCTTATACAATTTGTTGGTGTATTTTGCATTATTTCACGAACGTTTGCAACACGTTCTTTTGTTCTTACAGATGGTCTTCCTGCTCCTTTTTTGTGTTGTATAGAACCCGTTTCCCTAAATACAGCCACGGTTCTTTTCAGGCAATGATAAAAATCCCCAGCAATAAAAGCAACGTTAGGAAAATGTTCGTGAAAATCGTCCATGCACCAACCCGGATTGTATTGTCACTCACCATTTACTCTAACCCCGTTTCGAAAATACGCTTCAACCATGAATGTTTTGTGCTGTTCCGTAAAGCCCATTGTGTGAATTGTTCAAGAAATTGGAAAAATTAGCGATGAATCAAATTACTTGTAACGACTGTGAAAGATGACGGAATAACTGATTGATTGTTAATTCAGATAGTTACTGACACCCAACAAGTATTAAGCTCTACGGCTAAGCATTACGTCCACAGATGCAAGGCCCTTTTTGATGCAAATAATTTTTGCTCGCACGGTACCAGACAGCTGTAGTAGTCCAACATATAGCGCTGGTCTTACAGCTTTATTATAACATAAAATTAATAAGAATAAGCTCTAAGCTATCTGAGCTAAATCACTCGCAGATCTCCGGACTATATTATAATGTCATTCACGTCGAGCCGCATTACCGTTACTATGGAAATGGGAAATGTCAATATCGCCATAGCCTTAAAATTTTCCATTATAATATAAAATTAATTTCATTATAACTAAAAATAATATGCGGCGAAATATCCGTCGAAAGTCACTTGCAGAATCCCGGACTATCTAATGTAATTTACGGCACGCTGCACATATCTAGGTATATTGATTTAAATGTTAAAGTTTCGGTCTGTGTGTTTAATTGGTTTAATATTCATTATAATAATCTATTTTGTAAATAACGAAAATGAAATACGATGAATGGTTGTAGATAAAGCATAGTATTATTTGACAAGCGCATAAGGAACCATAATATGCTCTGATGATTATCACACTCGCCGCAAGCGGCTCGCGATATAATCATCCTCGTTTATTATGGCTTACATTATAGGCTCGTTAAATAATATACTATAATAAAGTGGTTATTTAACGAACTTTTTTTAAATGTAAAAATATATAAATTATGTCCTACGATTTTGTAAAAAAAAATTGTAAAAATTGGGTCTGTCTGTCTCTACCGTATTCCCATCTCGGAAACTATAGAGATAGAAAGGCGGTTAAATGGGAAAAGTTTTAGGCAATTATGTTAGCTGTTTATTGGTGCTGGTGCTTGCGGATCGATTATGGTTTCTTTAGTTTTTAAGATATTTTGAATAAAGTAAAATGTTGCATTTCCTTAGATCGGTTGTAACTATGTTAGGTATTTTCCAATACTTTTTAAATGTGTAAACACATTTCCATAACAACTTTTTTCTCATGACTGCCATATTGAATTTTTATTCATCGAAAAGTACTTAATATTTACTATATTATCGTTATACTAAACACTATTATAAATTAATGATTTATAACCTCAATATACTTAAAAATAACATTTTTAGGGAGAGTTCGAACATATTTGGCAATACCGTCATATCGAATGATCTTTTTACTTAAGAATAAAGTTAACTTAATAACAATATCTGTTCATACTATTCTGAATTAAGGTAAGAACGTTATAACTATTTTTTACAAATCCAAAAAATCTTAAATTTTAAGTATACTAGGTATACCTAATTCGATAATATTATTGTAATATTTGTGTTTAAAAGGATTTGAACGTTAAACAAATAATGACATTTTTAATTATATCCAATATTTTTTGTACGCCACAGTTGGTGAAATGTGTCTCATCTGTCCATAAAACATTATCAGAAAAAGTGAGATTTTATTGACATTTACCAAGATACCAATAACAAAAAGCGACCTTTCTATTATAATCATCTTCATTCCTTGTTCGATCGTTGGCTTGGAAGGATGGTGTTTAGTAATCTTTAAAACATTCTGAATGGTAGATTTTGGAATACCATGTTGTCTGTCAGCAATTATTGTAAATGATGTCGGATGTTCGTTAAAATATTCTAAAATGTGAAGATTTTGTTTATCTTTTACATATTTCTTGGGGCGAGGCTGTTCAAAGCTACCAAATCTAGTAGGTTACTAGTCAGTTTAGGAAAATAAGTATACATTGGGTTGTCGTCGTTCGGGGTTCTTGCATTTTTTAACAATAAAAATGTGCAAACTGTAACAAAAATATTTCTTTTACATGTATGCGTCCTTCAGATGTTTGCATTTTTGTATGCCATCATAGGCAATGCAGTTGCCTATGATGGCATACTTGGTGATTTTTCTTTTCTATTTTTTTTTTTTTTTTTTTTTAATAATTTTGTATCGTTTTAAAGTTTTATAATGAATATTTAAGTAGTACCTAACGAATATTTTAACATAGTTAAATGGGTTAAAACCTTTAAACTAAAAAATATATTTGGTGGTAAAAAAAAGGTGCCATCATAGGCGACCTTCCCCTACATTTCAAAATAATTATTTAAAGTTTTATTCGCATTTCTGTCATTTTTAATGCAACACGCTAAAATATTAAAGTTAATTCTTCATGCATAATAATTGTGTTATAGTAAAAAAAGTGCCACAGAGGATGGATATCTCTTTCAACAGGTAATAAATATCAATAGGTGCATAGTTACATATTCTAAATAAAATCATAAAGAAATTTAAAAAAAAAATTCCGTCGACCGTGTATTTACAACCTTAATTAATGTATAAAAAATCATACATTAATGGCCCCTATTAATGCATGATTTTTTTTTTATTAATAAACGATTTTAGGCAACCAAACATACTACAAAGCACGCACTGCCGCGTACATAATGGCGTTGCCATAGTTTCTGTCGTTGTCAATAAGTTTGAAATTCAAAAATTTGTTATAATATGTAGTTTGGTTCTAAATAAAAATTAAAATTTTTTTTTATAATATATAATTTAAAATTGTATCGATTAATAATCGCCCTTATTAATACACTAGTTTGTTAAATTACTATTGTGATAAACTGTTCCGGTGATGTCCAGGTATTATAAACTATTTTTTTTACCTTTCAACAAACACAAATAATATAACCCTTTTCAAAGTTGACGCGCATCAATCGCTACCAAGTTAGTCAATTGGAATGATTTTATTGATGAATTTCTACCAACTCAAATTAGTGGATTGCAACCTATAAAAACCAAATTCCCATTCCTACAACCCATTAAGCATTTTACTTATTTTTATATGCCTGTGATAAACGCTGATGTTCACAACTGAAACTGTTTAGTCCAGTCCTGTGAATACCAACTTGTAGCGTTGCGCTTGCGTTCCTAGGGACGTTTCTCACTATACTGTGGAGTGGATGTCAGTGTAAAGTTAAAAGTGCCGCTTAAACTTGGACACAATCGGTACAATGAACTTAATATCGGTAGAGAATAAAACAGCCTCTACAAAAAATACGCAACCTACACAAAGAAAAAGGTGTTTGCGACGTTGGTCACTAGTGCATTTTTAGTTAAATTTTAAAAGTGTATACCCAGCTTTATGTCTTGTTTTGAAGGTAAATATTATTTTATTCGTTTAAAATTAGATTGTTGGTCATAATTGTTCCGATGTTTAAGAACAGTTTGTAGAAAATTAGTTTTTATTTTCATTAAAAAAAAATAGAAAACTTTTTTAATTGCATTTTTTTTGAAAAATTTAAATACATTAATGGGGTTGTTCTATATGTATGTATTAGTTTGATGATTATAATTAAATTGCATTTTTATAACAAGCCTAACCACATATTGACGCGATAAGAGAAATATTTGTCATGTAAAAACTTGAAAAAACATATTTTTATCAGTTTCGCAAATAAATTACTAAATTTTGTGATTTTGTTTCTAATTTGAAAGTAGGTAAAACTCAAAGCATTCACTTCGCTTACCAATTGCATTGTACTACCAATCGTACCCGAGTCCAGTGTTGCCAAACAGAAAGTGTATATTGAATATAATTAGAATAATAAATTATCAATAATGCCTTAGATAGGTACTACAATTCTTTATGATAAACATTTAATGTAAAGACATTTTGATCCACCTGCCTTTAATTGTATCAATAGTATTAAAAAAATAAAATCAGCAGGAAGTAGTGGATTAGGTGTATCTAAGCACAGTGCAGTGGTGGCTCAAAAATACAAGGCGAATTTACGGTGCCAGTAACTTGTACAAGATTTGCCTTTTTAGGAAAAGTACACAGCACAGTTTGATTATACTTTTATATATTTTTTTATCGCCAAGTACCTTGCAATACACGTAGGTGCTAATTTTGTAAAAAATATAAATTATATTATGTTTTTTAAAGATTTTTTTTGAATAAGGGGAAGAAAACTGCTTAATAGATCAAGTAGGTAAGTACTATAATGTCGATGATGATTCTCCGGTGATGGTGCACTTTAGGACCCTCGGAATTTCACAATTTTTGAAAGAAAAACTAAAAGAGTATTTAAATAATAAAAAAATTCTGTATGCACCGTTTTTTACAAAGTTGTTAGCAAAAAATCCTGGAAAAAATCATTTAAGATTGTGATACAAGGAAGTGTATATGATGCTTTTTACAGCAAGCGTACCATATTATGGAATATTTCTTCCATTTATTATCCATTAAAGTAGATATAATATGCAAAAAAAGGTATATAAAAGGGCTGATTATTATTAAAAAACTCGTTTTTAATGATAATATAAAATTATGACATTGGTAGTAATTTATCATATCAAGCCTGCTTCCTTTTAACCACAAAATATCGAAACTGGGTTCCGGTCGACTATCCGGAAACAAAAACAAGATGTTTTACAGTGGCGATTCTTATGGCAAACGATAATTTGGCAATTTACAAATATATTTAGGTGCGGAAAACTTTAAAAAATCACTTTTTTTTAATAAAAAAACCATAAAAACAGTTTTCTGTAAACACTACTTATATCAATGCACCGCCAAAGCTGTGCCCACTAGTAGTGTTGTCATTGTCATTTAGAGAGTTAGACAAAGATAGCAATATGACGATATTACCCGTGTTTGTTGAGCGGACAAGCGCGGATCCTTGCTATTTTATTTTCTTTACCCATGTTGCCAAGTTATTTGTTGATATTTTCGAGTTTAGTAAAGTAATATATTAAAAATGGAGATAAATTCTGTTCACTCAGGATATTATCCAAATAATTTCGAAAACGGATGGAGAGTTTTAGTTGAATAAAAACAAAAAGGTGTAACTTAGGCCGCGGCCGTAGCCGGCGTTCTATTGCGTAGCCCAAGGATGTTTATAATAGTTGCGGGGCGGGCGAAGCCCGCAACGCTAATGTATGATGCCATTACCGCATAATGGTGTTACTAAGGCCGCGGCTGCGGAGTTAGTTAGGTTCAGATTAAACATATTTGTTCTTATTTCTTTCTAGTCTCACATATTTTCGTAGACGTGGCAACATTGCAAACGTACCTTGTCTATGACAGCAAACATGTCTATTTAAAAGAACAAAATTGGGTTAGAACCGCTGTATATACGTTTTTTAATAATTTATTTTTCTAAAAATACTTCATATTCCGCAATTTTTTTTATTAACAACACTATTGAAAGTGTCCATTTTAAGGCAAAAAAATTTTTTTCGTCAAAATCGTGTTTCCGGATAGTCGACCGGGCCCCGAAACTGTTTTGACAGCATGTCGTTTGTCATATTAAATATTATTAAATATATTCTCAATTTATACATTAAAATCTACTTAACATACTCTCTAATTCTAAAAGGTGTATTAACAACCGCTTTGTTCATTGTTTCCCAGAGCATTTTTTTCTTATTTAATTTTTTTCAACCAATATTTTTTTAACTGAATTGGCCCAAAAAAAGTCAAACCCTTTATTAATTTCCTATCAATTTATATTTTATACCCAGTCTGGCAACATTGTTAGGAATGACCAATGTAACGGAGAGTTATCGCATAAAAATAGCTGTTAAACACGAACTTCTTTTCCTTTTTTTTTAGAGAAATACAGTCTCGTCCATAATTTTTTCCCTTTAATGTGTTCTATACAAACAAGTCTTTCTTGGCACTTTCAAAAATTGTGAAATTCCGTGGGTCCTAAAGTGCACCAGACCCTGGTCTCCTAATCTAAGATTATTCCCAGAACATTTAAAAAAAAATAGGTTCGTTGATGAATATTATAGGATATGTGATATTTGGTACAACCAGGCCTATCGGTATGATATCTTCAAATATTCATTATGACATGTACCTACGTATTTATAAAGAATATTACAAGGAAGGTTAGAGAGAAATCCCATTACCTATAGCCCTAAGCATGACCTCTTAAAGGTCGAAACTTCGGCATAATATAGCATTTGATCTTCTAAACGAATTTTACCTATATTCACAAAAGATAGAACTGTGAAATAATTCAATGTGACCGGAAAAATTTTTAATATAAATTGTAAGAACCATCTGCCCATACCTACACCTGCCTAGGAACCTGTGTATTTTATAAAGTCTGTTCAAAGTCGTCTGTCCGTCGTTTTTCACTATAGTCAAGTCAGTATAATATATAATACCTATATCCTAATAATAAAAATCTTCCTCGAGTATCACAAACCTTTCCTAGAAACAATTAAAACACAGAACGTAGTACCCCAAAATATTATAATATCATATTTTCAAAATTTTACTATAATAATTTTTTAAAAAAATTTTCTCATATATTATAATGTTTCTATGACCTTTATGTTCTTCTCGACATAAAAAAGTTTCTTCTGAAGAACGCTTCTTCTTATCTTTTTCAGCCGACCATGGCTTTTGCAATAATTATTGACGATTTCATATTTTCTTGCTAAACAATACTTCGGTATGCTTCGAATTTTTCTCCGTAAATTTAATAAACAGTAGGTACACCTCTTTTATAACTCCATTAAGGTTGCTTACCATCAACCATTTTCTCATTTATTTTTTGCTTATAACAACATCAATATATTTTTATTCTATTCATTTTCTGATTATGAGCTTTCCAACGCTCGAAACATATTCAAATAATCTGGAATAATTTTTATTATTTATTCTCATAAACTTATGGAGAAAAACTTTGTGCTTTTGTTTTGGTTCCTTTATAATAATAACTTATCTTCAAATTAAAAAGAAAGTATGAAAACTGAGATCAGATACTTAGTATATCATCCCATTGTTCGAGCAATTCTTTTATTTCCACTCTTGTGGTCGATCTTTGTATCGATAACTTAAATAGGCAAGAACAGGATACTAGACGCGACATATTATTCAGGTAGATCCCGGTAGGTCGACCTACAGGCCGAGTTCCTGCGACTGGTCAATTTGTTATGACGTGGATGGCTGGTTCCGCGAGTTTTTATAAAAGAACGTCGTTTGTTTAATTAAAACAGTGAAACCGTAAGTAGATAATTTTATTTTTTCATCCTCTGTGCGGTACGGTAAAAATCAAAATTAAGCGAAAATGTTCATTCTCACCAATTACCAACTTAAATAAACATAAAAACAAGCATTTTTCCAATACCCAAACATGTTATAAGCATAAAATAACGCCATTCTCTAAAAACCTTTGGGATTATGGCTGTAAGTATAAAATATATGAAAATTTTTGATAAAATCATAAAAAATTTCGGGAAATAAGTAGATTTATAATTAGCATAAAGGTAAAACTCAGGAACCAAAATTTTTACAAAGTATAAAAACGGTATTACTTTAATTCCATAAACCTTTTCTAGTTTTTTTTTGAGGGGTCAAAAGGTTTTTCTACCACATTTTTCAAAATGTACTTAGATTATATCGGCCTATTTATATAACTTTTCCGGCTAAGCTAAAAATACCATTGATACTTGTAACCAAAAATAAATTGTACCCTTATTATTAAATTAACCAGAAATTCTTGATCAATCTCCCTGGTTTTTTCTGGTTTGGTCGGGTTTGTTCGTCGAGTCAAATAAACTAGCACGTATAATTATTACCTCCAGCGATATTACACACATGTATGACAGGTGGCAATTATCGGATATACGGGTTATGGCTAAAAAAAACCTGCCATGTGTCAATCGAACTTGCGTGATTAGTGTTTCCTTGGGATAGTCGTTATTTTTTTTGTTATACCTATATATATTTCTGAATTAATAAAAAAAAATCTTATACCCGTATGCACCAATACCACTTAATCAAGGTTAAACCTGAACCTTGATTTATGACAAAAATTGATATTTTAATTTGTATTCCTTGTCATTAATAAGATAATTTAAAAAATTACCTTGTCGGACTTCCATTGTCTTTATTTTGTTACTTAACACAACGTTTCGATTAGTTAGTATCTCTAACCGTTTCAAGTGTAAACTAAATTATAACTCTAAGGCTACTGTCCTAAATACTATCCATGTGCAATGAAGCTTGATGACTCCGCCTACGTGCTTATTGGAGTGTGAAGTTTGAGCTGTTGGTTTTGGACAAGAAGAGGCTTCCAGATATTGGGGATATATATACTTGGTTTACTGAATATATGTGTATTTTGATTCATGAAAGCTGCTTCCTTGAATTTTCGTTTTTTCCAGTGCTGTTCCGTGTCCAAAACATTGGCTTCTGACCACTGTATATTATGTTGGTTAGTCCACACATGTGCTGCTATACCTGATCTCGAAGTTTCACCTCTTTGAGTATGTTTCAGATGTTCTTTAACTCGTACGGGAAAAGGTCTTTTTGTTTCTCCAATATACGATTCGACACACTCTCAAGGGATTTGATATTATAGTTTTTGGTTATTCTTCTAATCTTTTCAGAAATCCCCTTGACATAAGGTATTGTAAGAAATGTTTGCTCCTCTCTAGCTTCTGTATTAGTTTTTACTTCGCGATTTTTAAGTTTTGAGATGGTATTAGTTACAAAAGTTTCAGGGTAACCATTTTGTTTTAAATCTCTTTTGATGTTTGAAATTTCAATATTTAGGTCTTCCGGATTGTTGCAAACGTTAGATGCTCTGTGATAAAGAGTTAAAGAACATCTGAAACATACTCAAAGATGTAAAACTTCGAGATCAGGTATAGCAGAACATGTATGCACTAACCAACATAATATACAGTGGTCAGAAGCCAAGGTTTTGGACACGGAACAGCCCTAGAAAAAACGAAAATTCAAGGAAGCAGCTTTCATGAATCAAAATACACATATATTCAGTAAACCAAGTATAGATATCCCCAATATCTGGACGCCTCTTCTTCTCCAAAACCAACAGCTCAAACTTCACACTCCAATAAGCACGTAGGCGGAGTCATCAAGCTTCATTGCACATGGATAGTATTTAAGACAGTAGCCTTAGAATTATAATTTAGTTTACACTTGAAAACGGTTAGAGATACTAACTAACCGAAACGTTGTGTTAAGTAATAAAATAAAGACAATGGAAGTCCGATAAGGTAATTTTTTTAATATTACTTCATTGTCTACCACCTTCAAACAACCATTAATAAGATAAGATATTAAAAAACAACAATTATTTTAATGGAAAAATAAAAAAAAAATTCTATCCATCATAAGTACTTTTTTGTCAATAAATGCTTAAAATGTTGTCCATTTCATATTGGCAATATCCCAAGCAATATCCTAAACGCAAGTAAAACTCGTTTTCAACAGTCATTCGGGAATAATATACCTACACTCATGTCATATTCGTGCTTCAACTCCAACATTTGACAAGAAATAACAATTTGATTGATTTGGTACTTATGCATAACTTAATAATATGCACTTTAAAAATAGTTAATAAAAAATTAGGTTTGCCATTTAAAAAAATTATCGATATCGTCATATCTCTAATTTGGAAAACACTGTATAAATATTTTTTTATAAAAACAACACAACTTAAAATGGTAATACCCTGCCCAAGCATTTTTCCAAAAAACTGTACTAGATTAATTGAATTTATTAAGTTACAAACGCATTCTGTATTATATACGTATACTAGCGTGTACCCGGCCTGCGCTGCAATGCCAGGCAGTATACGCCTCTGAGATAATAATAATAAGGCGAGTTCACCATCACGTCAAGATTTATAAATACAAACCCGAACAAACCTCTAAATTTATCAATGTTTCTCTACAATATTATGCATGTATTATACATAAAAACCTTCCTCTTGAATCACCCTATCTATTTAAACCGCTTTAAAATACGTTGCGTAGTTTTAAAGATTAGGGCACATATAGCTGGGGACAGACGCGACAGCGACTTAGTTTTATACTATGTTAAGATTATAAAAAATGCCTCGAATTATCTCGTTTTCCGAAAGATGTCACCAGGAATTTATCATCGATCAGATTATATTGGGACATAATAATATCCCCAGATTAGTAGTGGACCGTAATAAGCCCCCACGCCAAGTTATGAATTGCTTTTTTTGTGCTTTTTGTTACGTTTTTAAAATGTTTATTTTCTATTCCTTTTATTTTTACTTTGATTACAATTATTATTCATTTGACGAAATATTCACAAGTTAAAATTGTATTATTCTTTTTGTAGACGTTAAATCATTATGGATCATAGAAATTATTATTGTTTACCTTGAACGTTAGTTGGTGTTATCGATATAATAATAATAAAGTAATAAGTTTAATTTTATCTGAGCGCCGTTTTTGTCTGAAACTTAGTTTTTGAAATTTTTCTTCTTAAAACGTCTGTTCAGGTTTCTAGTAGGCAATCCTTTTCCGTTTCAAGGAAGTAAAAATAATTTTTCTGACTTAGGTAGGTACATACACCCCTGGAACCACGCCATAGTATTAAAAAATAAAAAGAACCGTTCATCCTTACCTTTAAAAATTAGTTATTTGAATTGCAAGGAATTATTTACATGCTTTTTTAAAGGGTTTCCTAGTTTTCATCTGTTTTTTATAATGTGACTACTATTAAACTATCTTAGCTCGTTTCATAAAAGCGATACAATTCAACGTTAGACAGATATAGCTAGAAAGTTAGGGCGTCTATAGCTATCTATATAGACAGTCAAGCAGCAATAAAGGCAATTTGCTCCAGCAGCACTAAGTCAAAATTAGTAAGGCGCTGTCGCAACAATCTCTGCACACTTGGTGCTCAACATCGAATCACCTTGTGTTGGGTTCCTGGACACAGCAACATATATGGCAACGAGACTGCTGATGCGCTTGCCAGGGAGGGCGCAAGCATGTCTGCCGAACTAGCAGAGAATAATGTGGCTAGACCACTGGGATCAGTCAAAGAAGAGATAGATCGAGCAGCTAAACAACTTGCGCAAAGCAGATGGACAGGACTTACAACTTGTAGCATCTCCAGGCAATTGTGGCCCCTACTTGATAACAGGAAAACCGCAGCGCTATTACAGCACAGTCGGAAGGACCTAAGAAACATCACTGCCGTAATCACCGGACATTGCTTGTTCGGTAGACACGCTGAACGTATGCGAATACCAACTAACGACTTCTGCAGAAGTTGCAGAGATGAGGAAGAGGAGGAAATTATTCAGCATTTCTTGTGTGAATGCCCCGGCCCCGCGAGAAGAAGGTTCAATGCACTGGGTGAACCATTTTTTAATGATCTGGAGGAAGTGAGCAGCCTACAACTGGGTCGACTTACTAAGTTTATTAACAGCAGTGGTTGGTTTGAATGAGCTGTCAAGATTCTTCTACGATCGTGTTAACCATCAGGAAGCTGATGCAATAGGTTCCGCGGAACATGTGTGGTATCACAACGGTCCTATAGGACTACGTGTGACTGTTTGGTCAATTCCAGAGGTCTGCCACTCTAACCTAACCTAACCTAACCTAAGTTAGGGAAGTTACCACAGTTAATGGTTTACTGTACGTAAGTAGGTAGGTAGGTCTACATACTAAAAACTGTGATAAAGGAAATATCTCTTAAAATTAAAACACTGGTTAAATTAAGTTGTTTAATTCAAATATAAGAAGGTAAAGTAACCCCGCATGAATTATTCTTGTGTTGGAGAAATAGGATACACATACACATACAAAACTGTAAAAAATTATAAAATGGGCGTTTTAACAGAATTAAAATACCTTTTTAAATAAAGTATCTATGTAACATTATGTTAGCCCTCGTGTTAGCATATATACTAGTTTAGAAAGGTAACCGTATATATTAAAATAATATATAATAGGATAGGGAACAAATGTATAATTACCTTTTGTGGGTTTACGTACGTCAAATTATTATTAAATAAAGTACCTATTTAACATTATATTTTTTATATAATTTATTACTATTATTATTATTATTATTGTTTGACAATAGTGGTACCGTGCGAGCAAAAATTATTTGCATCAAAGAGGGCTTGGACTAAAAAACGTAGGGCTTGTTTTAGATTACAATGATATGGGGACGATATATCTAACCAAATCTAGGTTAAAATTTTGTCAAATTCATATTATGACATGATATGCCAAACTAATGAGTAATAAAATAAGTAGACAAATACAAATTTAACAAAAATAAATTTGTTTACAAAATTAACAAAGATATACAGAAAGAAAAAGAAAAATAATTACATAAATTGCTGAAATTGGCCACCGCCATGCTTCAAGCATAAATTCACACGTCTCTTCATATTTTCGAAAGTGTTGACCAGCATTTTGACCGTATTTTGCATTATTTTACGAACATTTGCAACAAGTTCTTCTGTTCTTACAGATGGTCTTCCTGCTCCTTTTTTGTGTTGTATAGAACCTGTTTCCCTAAACACAGCCACGGTTCAGGCAATGATAAAAGTCCCCAGCAATAAAACCAACGTTAGGAAAATGTTCGTGAAAATCGTCCATGCACAAACCCGGATTGTATTGCCACTCACCATTTACTCTAACCCCGTTTCGAAAATACGCTTCAACCATGAATGTTTTGTGCTGTTCCGCAAAGCCCATTGTGTGAATTGTTCAAGAAATTGGAAAAATTAGCGATGAATCAAATTACTTGTAACGACTGCCAAAGATGACGGAATAACTGATTGATTGTTAATTCAGGTAGTTACTGACACCCAACAGGTATTAAGCACTACGGCTAAGCATTACGTCCTTAGATGCAAGGCCCTCTTTGATGCAAATTATTTTTGCTCGCACGGTAGAACTAATAAGACTATTGCCTCAATGGTTTTGGAAGCTATGACATAATATATGATTTTTAAATCTGGTCCTGGAAATCATACCAACTTATAAAAATTCAGTAGACCAAAATTGACAGAGTGTCACGTGACTTAGAATCTATCTTGTGAAAGGAAATAAAATTTTTACTATACCTACGTATTTTTAAAATTGACTTCGTAAAAGTGAAATAAGTATAACAAAAAAAAAATTTCGGAAATTCACGGTGTCAGGGAACCAGATGGTAAATTCTAAATTTTAATTAACCGATTACGGAAGTGAGGGACCTGTTGGTAAGTGTAATTTTACTAGCTGATATTTATCGTGCTTAACATTTTTATTAATTAAATCAAGGATTTTTTCAACTCATTTTGAATCAGATCGAAATTTTCCTGGTATTTTCCTGTAAAATATTGTTTCCGTATAAACCTTTATTAGAAAAGAATAAGAAAAAATATTAAGTTTCTACTTTCTAAAGCATTTCCTTTTGCTTAAAAATATTTAAAATTTTTTTTTAGGCGATACCTATAGTAAGTAATTTCAATAACACCCCGTATATTTATTTATTGCGACACATAGTCAATTCATTTTGATACATTTTACTTTTATGACCTCAGCGAATAGAAATATAAATATTTCACAGCCAGGTGCAAGCGTTTCGTCGTCACAAAATATCACCAGTATTATTTAATAATACAATTATAAATTTTATGTTACTGAATAGCCAAAGGTTCAAATGTTGTTTGTCATGTAGGTAATAGATTTCTAATTTAAAATTTTCAGAAAATAATTTGTAAAAATGGAATATTTTACTGCTCAAAAGTTCCCTTATATACAGGGTGACGCAAATCCCTTGTAAATTTTGTTACCCTCTACTGTAAAACATGTTGAAACTAATAACTAATAAAAATAAAACGTGTTGTAACATTTGACATTATCATAATTACTACTATTATTACTAGTGATTTCATTCTGGTAGATATATATGAGAGGCGTATTTAATTTTTAAGAATTTTTCCAAATAACTTTTCAATAAATTATATGAAAATATTAAAATTTGGTATGCAAGTCTAATATACATGGACCTTCAAAAAAGTCTAATACAATTTTGATGTATAATTAATAGGGGGGCCAATATTGATCAAATTATATGGGATTTCCCTGACCAGTCTGGCGGTGCACATTTAGGTACCTCTGGAACAATCTGTAAAAACTTGGCAGTGCCGGATTTACAAGGGGGCAGCCGGGGCTACAGTCCCAACCCTCCACAAGTGAGCGGCCCCCACAAAAGATTTTCCAATAAAAAACCATCAAAGTCCTGATAAATAAAGAACTTTTCTTTTTATTATAATTTTTTATATTCATAAAAAGTATTTTTCGATTTTTTACTTTATTACCGGGACATTGTATTATTTTTTATACAGGGTGATTCATTAAGGGTGGCGACCGGCCATATCTCGGAAACTACTAGGCATAGAAACTTGGAGAAAAAAAATTATCATTAAAGCGGCCATGAGAAAATTCTGGAAATTACTTTTAAGTTCCTCATTTCGCCGCAAGGGGGCACAATTAAATTTTTTTTTTTTAAATTCTAAATTTCTCCGAAATTTTCCACATTAAAGTATAACTCTCATTACATCATCAAAAAGCTTAGAGAATTCTGCATCATTTTGGTTTAAGACTCATTGGCGTACCGACCTTGATAAGAGTGCTAAGCTATTAAATGTGTAAACATTAAAATCGCTGTAACTTCTAAACGACTTATCCGATTTTACTAAATTTAAGCTTGTTTGGAAGGGAAAGGTAAGTATCTTTAATCGCCGTATCCAACAGTATACGATAGTGTTTAATAAAATTGCTAGAGGGCGCAATTTGTAATAATAACGGTTTTTTCGATTTTATCCCGGAAATTCAAATCATACGGTATAACTATGACATCATAATCGGAAAGTAGATGAAATTTGCAAGAAAAGATGTGAAGACCGCAGTTCGATATCTTTGTTCGTTTCAGAGTTATTGCCAAAACAATAATTTTTAATACAAATTGCGCCCTCTAGCAATTTTATTAGAAATTATCTTGTACCATTGGATACGACAATTGAAGGTACTTACCTTTCTCTTCCAAACAAGCTTAAATTTAGTAAAATCGGTTAAGTCGTTTAGAAGTTACAGCGATTTTAATGTTTACACTTTCAATAGCTTCTCCCACTCTTATCAAGTAAAACTGTAAACATTAAAATCGCTGTAACTTCTAAACGACTTAACCGAGTTTACTAAATTTAAGCTTCTTTGGAAGAGAAAGGTAAGTACCTTCAATTGTCGTATCGAATGGTACAAGGTAGTTTCTAATAAACTTGCTAGAGGGCGCAATTTGTATTAAAAATTATTGTTTTGGCAATAACTCTGAAACAAACAAAGATATCGAACTGCGGTCTTTACATATTTTCTTGCAAATTTCATCTACTTTTCGATTATAATGTCATAGTTATATCGTATGATTTGAATTTCCGGGATAAAATCGAAAAAACTGTTATTATTAAAAATTGCGCCCTCTAGCAATTTTATTAAACACTATCGTGTACTATTGGATACGGCGATTGAAGATACTTACCTTTCCCTTCCAAACAAGCTTAAATTTAGTAAAATCGGATAAGTCGTTTACAAGTTACAGCGATTTTAATGTTTGCACATTCAATAGCTTCCCCCACTCTTATCAAGGCCGGTACGCCAATGAGCCTTAAACCAAAATGATGCAGAAATGTCTAACCTTTTCGATGATGTAATCAGAGTTATACCTTAATATGGGAAATTTCGAAGAAATTTAGAATTAAAAAAAAAACAATTTAATTTTGCCCCCTTGCGGCGAAATGAGGAACTTTAAGGTTATTTCTAGAATTTTCTTATGACCGCTTTAATCATAATTTTTTTTTCTCCAAGTTTCTATGCCTAGTAGTTTCCGAGATATGGCCGGTCGCCACCCTTAATGAATCACCCTGTATATGCATACGATGCTGTAAGTTCGAGATTTGGATTTTTCAATCACTTAGAGGAGATGGATGCTTCAAATTTGTATGCTGCAGCAGAAGAATTGGTGAACATTTACAAAGACGAGTTAGAGCCGAATCTTGGTAATGAGTTGGTCCAATTTGTATCGTTGATAGAGCAAAAAAGACTATCAAAAAGAGCTGTTTTACTACCAGATTCTTGAAAACCAAAATTTAAGAGCTACATTTCCGAACATTGAACTTACACTGCGAATGTATTTGGTTTTGATGGTGTCAAATTGCAGTGGAGAGCGCTCATTTTCGAAAATGAAGATTGTAAAAAATAGGCTTCGAACTACAATGGGACAAAACCGCCTAGCAAAGCTATCACTACTCAGCATCGAAAGTGATTTGCTCCGAAAGCTGGATTTCAGCGATATCCCGATATCATCAATGATTTTTCATCAAAAAAGGCTCGCAAGGTTCCATTTTTGTTAACGCTTAATTTGTTTGGTATAATTTCTTTATTTGACTATACCTATATATATTTGTTAAAAGAATAGATTGATATCTCAATAAATTTTTAAAACACTTTAATAAAAAAAATCGTTTAATCTGTTTGGAAAATTATTAGGGGCCTCCACTCCTTTGCCTCTAAATCCGGCCCTGAAACTTGGTCACAACACGGCGAAAGGCTAAAGTGGACTTTATATCACATACTGTTAGGAACTCTTAACGATTCTGTAAATACTTTTTTTACAAGACGATTTTTCAAAAAAAAATCAATTCCTCCCCTCCCCCATCCAAAGTTGACAGAATAATAATGTTCTGTAAACTTTGCCTTATCCTTAGTTTTTATTTTTTCCACATTTTATTAGGGCAAATTTATAATTAATCATTTTGCATTGTTGATTATATTAGTTACTATTGCGGTCAAAAAGTTCTTCCAGACAAACAGTCTAAACGCATAATGACCATCTAATGAAATGCAAAATACAAACACCTCATATTAGGAGGTGTTGAAAATACCCGGACGCCCTTATCGAAAACTACGAAGGCGTAGAAGGGCCACAATTTATAAAAAAAAAATATACACCCAAATTCCGAGTTGTAACTCGGAATTCCGAGTTGTATCTCGAAATTCCGAGTTGTATCTCGAAATTCCGAGTTGCATCTCGAAATTCTGAGTTGTAACTCGGAATTCCGAGTTGTATCTTGAAATTCCGAGTTGCATCTCGGAATTCTGAGTTGTAACTCGGAATTCTGAGTTATATTTCGGAATTCCGAGTTGCATCTCGGAATTCCGAGTTGTATCTCGAAATTCCGAGTTGCATCTCGGAATTCTGAGTTGTAACTCGGAATTCCGAGTTGTATCTTGAAATTCCGAGTTGCATCTCGGAATTCTGAGTTGTAACTCGGAATTCTGAGTTATATTTCGGAATTCCGAGTTGCATCTCGGAATTCCGAGTTGTATCTCGAAATTCCGAGTTGCATCTCGGAATTCTGAGTTGTAACTCGGAATTCTGAGTTGTATCTCGGAATTCCGAGTTGCATCTCGGAATTCCAAGTTGTCGGTATGTTTGCAGTGTTGCCATTTGGGGCGGCAAATCGCCAAAATGACGACTTTTTGTCTCTATGAAAGTGTGGCGGCGATTTTCAATAAAAAGCTTATTTTTGGCGACTTTTTACAGGTGAAAAAATTGAATATGTTGTATACAATACGTAGAAAGAAACAACGTCACAACAATAATCATAATTGCACCGAAGGATTTCTCAAAGAGAATATCTGAACGCGCCACGAATTGTACGTCAAATTTTGGGGAATCCCCGAAAGCCTACTTGTCGGTCGGTCGATTGTCGAATATCCATATCAAAGCCAGTGCCATTAGGAGGCGATAACTAGACGAACAAATTCCGTCTAAAAGGTATATTGGCAACCGGTTTGTTCGTTGTTACCCAGAGCATTTTTTTTATTTCAATTTTTTCAACTAATATTATTTTATAAAAATAAAATTTAAATTAAATTTAAAAAAATGCTCTGGGTAACAACGAACAAACCAGTTGCCAATATACCATTTAGAAGGAATTTGTTCCTCTATTTATCGCCTTCTAATGGCACTGGCTTTGATATGGACATTCGACAATCGACCGACCGACAAGTGACAAGTAGGCTATCGGGGAATCCCCAAAATTTGACGTACAATTCGTGGCGCCTTCAGATATTCCCTTTGAGAAATCCTTCGGTGCAATAATGATTATTATTGTGACGTTGTTTCTTTCTACGTATTGTATACAACGTGTACCTATATTCAAATTTTTCACCTGTAAAAAGTCGCCAAAAATAAGCATTTTATTGAAAATCGCCGCCACATAGAGACAAAAAGTCGTCATTTTGGCGACTTGCCGCCCCAAATGGCAACACTGAAAACATACCGACAACTTGGAATTCCGAGATACAACTCGGAATTCCGAGATACAACTCAGAATTCCGAGTTACAACTCAGAATTCCGAGATGCAACTCGGAATTTTGAGATACAACTCGGAATTCCGAGTTACAACTCAGAATTCCGAGGTGCAACTCGGAATTCCGAGATGCAACTCGGAATTTGGGTGTAAATTTTTTTTTTATAAATTGTGGCCCTTCTACGCCTTCGTAGAAAACAGCTGTGTAAGTTTTTATTAGAAGCGAAAGACCGGCCATATAAAGTCCAAACTTTGTTACAACCTGCACCGTCTGACAACACTGTTTTAGGTATAATATCAACGTGCCTTTAGCGTCCGAGGTGCAACTACTTTACTTTTTATTTGTGTGCTTTTGTGTTGCTGTGCGTTGCACATCGCATGGTCCAGTTATCCGTTACTGGTAGCTGGTACGATAGTACGATGCGGTAGTACGTTTTGATGTACTGGGGATCTATGAGAAACCTATATAGGTTAGTGTCAAATTTAGTAGGTACTTATAGTTAAGTCAGTTGTGTTTTAAAAATGTCGTTGTCTTTCTATACAGGGTGTTTCATTAATATCTCGGAAACTACTAAGCATTTTAACTTGTGGAAATTTTTTTTATGAATAAAGTGGTCATGAGAAAATAATGGAAATTATTTTTAAGTTCCGCATTTCGCCACAAGGGGGCAAAATTGAAAATTAATTTTTAAAGTTCTAAATTTCTCCAAAAATTCCCATATTATGGTATACCTCTGATTAGATTATTAGAAAGAATAGATAATTCTGCATCATTTTGGTTTAAGGCTCATTGGCGTACCGACTTGATAAGAGTGGGGGAAGCTATTGAAAGTGTAATCATTTAAATCGCTGTAACTTCTAACCGACTTATCCGATTTTACTAAGTTTAAGCTTGTTTGGAAGAGAAAGGTAAGTACTAATTGCCGATCCAACGATACACGATAGTTTCTAATAAAATAACAGTTTTTTTCGATTTTATCCCGAAAATTCAAATATTCAAATCATACGGTATAACTGTGACATCATAATCGGAAAGTAGATTAAATTTGCAAAAAAAATGTGAAGACTGCAGTTCGATATCTTTGTTGGTTTCAGATTTATTGCCAAAACAATAATTTTTAACACTTTTATCGAAAATTATTGTTTTTATAGCTTTGTGGCCAGTGGCGTATTTAGGGGGGGGGGTCCGAGGGGTCTGGACCCCCCCCCCCCCCGTGGGCTCAACATTAAAAAAAACTCAGAACAGATCAGATGTCTTGTTGCATTTAATTTCTAATTTAAGTGAGTAAAATAATATATACATGGTGATTGATAATTCGATTAATTCCTCGCAGGAGGTAATTTGTGATTTTTTCTTAAATATGACCTATTCCGAAAATGCTTGGTTTTCGAGTTATTTCAATTTTTTTCTTGTTTTTTACCTGCGTGTCTAATTTATTTAATTTAAAAAAATTTAAATGATGTTCACTAAGTTTTGTAATTTTTTTGCAAACTAGAACTATTAGCAATACTTTGTTTTTACAAATAATTAAGTAACTGTGTCACAGATAACAAAACAACATGGCCAAACTTGGCAAAAAAAAATGGCAAAAATAACTTGAAAACCAATCATTTTCGGAATCGGTCATATTATGTAGAAATATATACAGGGTGTCCCATAACTTATGGGCCGTAGAGTAACTGGAGATACTAGACATTAAACTAAGCCGATTAAGTCATATAAGTTTTTTCGGATTGTTACTCGTTCTAGAGATACAGAGTGTTGAAAGTAAAAGTTTATTCTCGAAAATAAGCCATAATTTTAAAACCGTTTAATGAATCGAATTGAAAATTGGCAGTATTATATTTTTATGAGCAAGAAATAAGAATTTGTAGAAATTTTTAAGTTTCACACTAGAGGGCGCTAGTTGCATACACTGGACTTCATAAGTCTATGATTTTTTTTCTTACCTGTGATATTAGGTGTTTTTCAATTAAAGTTTCTTAAAGAAGGGCAGTAGTAAATGTTGAAAGTGACCACCGTTGACCTCAATACACTTTATTAAACTTTCAACTAAATAAATAATAATATTAATAATAATAATAATAATAATAATAATAATAATAATAAACTTTTACTTTCAACACCCTGTATCTCTAGAACGAGTAACAATCCGAAAAAACTTATATGACTTAATCGGCTTAGTTTGATGTCTAGTATCTCTAGTTACTCTACGGCCCATAAGTTATGGGACACCCTGTATTTTTAAACATATATATTTAAAAAAATATATATTCCCATTATTGTGTTTATATTTAAAAATTTCTTAATTTTTCCCTTTTTTGGGTTCAGCTATCAAAACATAGAAATTATAAATTTTGATAGTTCAAAATAGGGCGTGGCACCAAAAAATTTTTCGCTTGCGGCGCTTTTTTAAAGAAAGAAAGAAAGAAGGAAAGAAAGAAAGAAAGAAAGAAAGAAAGAAAGAAAGAAAGAAAGAAAGAAAGAAAAAAAGAAAGAAAGAAAGAAAGAATGAATGAAAGATAAAACGAAATGAGACGAGACCCCCCCCCGTGGCAATATTCTAAATACGCCACTGTTTGTGGCCACCACAAAAAAATATTTTTAAACTTTATGATTCTTTTATATGTAAGTTTGTTACTCATTAATCCAATGGCCCAAAAACTACTTTAGAATTAATGACATAATCATGGAACACTGCTATAATTTCGGCATAATATGATGTTTTAAAAAATAAATCTAGATAGCCGTGAAACAAAATCGGCAGATTTAATGTTGATAGGATCTATGGTGTTGACAAAAGTTTTTCCGTGACTCTTTTTGAATTACTTCTTATCTAATCAAAACTATAGGCTTGCCGTATATTGACCCCATTAATGAAACACCGTGTATACAGGATGTCCGGAAAGAGGAGGTCAATCCGTTAACCATATATTCCTTAAGCAAAAATTATATGACTTTTATAATACGATTTTTTATTTTTGATCCTCGTGTTCGATATACAGGGTGTCAAAGTTTGAAATTAAAAACTGATTTTTTGGAATAATTCGAGCAGACCAATCCAGCAATTGGGAAAGATTTGGTGTAAATAGTTCATAACTTCTTTAGCACAATACGGGGGATTACCGTCTAGTTGAAACCAAATATGTTATCTTACCACTATGTGTTGAAGAAATAGTAAAAGTTAATGACCAGCCAAAATTCCTGATACAATTATTGTTATGTGAAGAAAATTATCGATTGTAAGTTCTTAGTAGGGCAATAAAATAATTTTTTCTAATTTTGTCTCGAAACAGATCTATTTCGAACTCCGAATTTTATTATTTAAAGGTTGGCCCTACATGACATGTTTTTTTTCACCGTTTAGCATAGAATTCTAGATAACTAATATTTTTTAGTCCAAATATGCAAAATGTATGTTTGGTTGCCTAGATCTACAAATCTATATGTATTGTTTTAGTTCATTAAAAAACACATATTAAATAATAACTTTATTGACGGAGAACTATTTTGCTTTTGTTGATGCTTCAAGCTATCATTTTCTGCCAAATCCTATCCAAAATTCAATCTACTAACCTTCCAATGTCGATTTTAACTACAACTTTATTTGAATTTTCCATCTTCCCTATACTAAATTGCAATGCCGTGACGTAAAATCACGTCTTTTGAAATTCGAAAAAAAGTAGCAAAATCGCTCGAATTTCCGAACGCTCCGTATATGTACCGAATGTACAAGGATCACACAACGTATTCCGTCCAATTTCAAATCTCATATCGCTAAAATAACTTTAGAATCTCGTGGTGAAAATGGGTCAATAAATCAAAAAATGACAGTTCGCAAAATAATTTTTGTTGCCCAGAGGCTACTATGATAAAAAATAGTATTACCAACATAAAATTTGGACATAAAATTGTAAATTTTAAATTTGAAGGATTTATTTTCTTTTTAAATATGTGTTTTTATTGAAAAAACTACAAATTAGAAAAAATAGTATAACGTACGTGTTATATAAAGCAGTTTTAAGCACTTGTCCCGTTATAAAACTCGCCGCAAGCGGCTCGTTTTTTAACATGGACGCGTGCTATAAAATGATGCTTTATAAAACGTGTACGTTACTATTATTTAACTGGTTTAGTACTACAGGTTTTTATCTGTACGCCACTGTTCGTACATTATTTTTGGCTAGTCCTTTGCTTTCAGTATTGTCACTTACTGCAAAATTTTACTTAATTATATCTTGTATTCATAGTAATACCACAACAACGGCTGACTTGATTTAGCAATTGAAAATTATAAGATTACCGTAAACGCATGATTTTATCGAAATTTTATGAGTGTCAAAAAATAATCAAAAACAAATAATTACCTGACAAAATATAGTTCGGAAGTTACTGGCACACGTACTAAAATATAAGGGGGTCAGCGGGTACTTAACCCCCCTATTTTGAATATTAATTTGACATATGTATTTTATTTTGTTTTTCTCAAAAGCTGTAACTCTTTTTGGTAAAGCAGATTTGAAATCTTATTAAATACTGGAATTATTAAAAAAAAAACAGTTTTTAATTTTATACTTTACTTGTATATCGAACATGAGGGTCAAAAAATGAAAAATGGCATTTTAAAAGCAATATTAATTTTGATCAAGGAATATTATATGGTTAACGGATTGATGTCCTCTTTTCGGACACCCTGTACTTATATTGTGAGTTTGTAACTTATAAATTCAGTAAATCCAGTACAGTTATTTCTTTGGACAAATGCTTGGACACGGGTGTTAACATTTTAAGTTTTGGTATTTTTTTATAAAAAAAATATTTACTTATGCAGTCGTGCTCCAACAAATTAGATATAAGACGATATCGATAATTTTTTTAACGGCAACTATAGATTTTTATTGAAAATTACATACATTTATTTTCAACCAATTAGACGTCTCCTTTTTGTTTACGTTGCTTATAGCAACGGGAGATTATCGCGATGATTTTGTTAGTTCCTATTAACTTACCTAATGAAATTAATAAGGATAATTTTTCCGTCAAAAATGAAGTGCTTTATATCTATTGGCAAAAGTCACTCAGAATAAAATCAAAATACATTTTGTTGCTAACTTATAATTTTTATTGATACTATCAATTTGCTTTACATATCGAACACCGCGACTAAAAGCGACGCATCAAAAATTTAACTAAACTCATCGGAAATATGTTTTTTTAAGTTTCATTTGAAACTATGTAGACATGTATTGTAATATCAGATGTTTTGGTCGAAAACGAATTAATATATTTAATGTTTCTGAAATTTTAGTAATAAACCTTAGTTACTAACAAGTGAAATCAACTTCTATTGTAAAAATACAGTGCATCATATTTAACGAAACTCATCGAAAATATGTTTTTTAAAGTTTTATTTGAATTTTTTTTTTTTTTAATAATTGGAAAAGGAGCTTTATTGATTTTACAAAAATACAGTGATTTTATACAGAAATCAGCTTATTCTATAAAAAATCGATTCCAAATATAACAAAAAAATAATAAAAAACATTTTATAAAAAGACAATTCTATCTATAACAAAAAAAAAATAATAAAATTAGTAGTAGTAGTAAAGATAATTAAAATATTAAAATAGACAATTTTACATATCACAGTTTTGTTCCTTTGTGCAACAAAAGGGAAGAGAAAAAAAATACATATATATAGCAATAGTAACATACTCTTTCAGTCTTTCATACTTCATATATAATTGTAAATTGTTATACATTTTGGCACCATCATAGTAGATTGATTTTAAGCCTTTGTTTGATCTTACTTGAGGTAGGTAAAATTATTTTCTTGTCTAGTATGATGGTTATGTACACTTTTTACATTGACCAGTTGTACTGCAGATTGTTTAGTCTTGTTAACTATATGATGCACGTAAAGCAGAACCTTAAATTTGTAGATATTTACAATATTGAGAAATTTATTGTGGGAATACAATAGATTAGTAGGGAATCTAATTGGAAGTTTAAATACGTTTTTTAATGCTTTATTTTGAAGAGTTTTTAGTGGTACACTGATATAAGATATAAGATAATACAGGTGGCTATATGTGTGCATAGTAAAGTTGCTGGCGTGAGTTTTTCCTTAGTAGATAACCAACTTTATATAGAATACCAACAAAAGTAGCAATTTTTTTTCTTAAGTAAGTGATATGTGCCGACCAGCTCAAAGTACTATCTATTAAAAGTCCTAAGAATTTTATTACCGATGAATTTTGAAGCTGCTGATTTTCAAATAATATATGAGAGATAGTATTCAAGTTTGTTTTACCAATAAACATATAGGAAGATTTCTCTATATTTGCTGTTAGTTTATGAGATTTTAGCCACATGCTTATATTTTCCAGATCTTTACTAATATCAGCCTTAATTGAATGTATATTAGGCTGGGCCGAAAAAGTGAAAAATTGGAAATTGCAAATGGCATAGTTGCCAATATCTGACTATACATCTAAAAGTAATTTGTGGAAAATTTTATTAAAATCCGTAAATGTTTAGCCGCGCCCCTGTGACCTTGAAAATGAGTAAAAAGGCAGATTTTTCAATATTTAATATTTTTTAAATCCAAAATTATAATTTTTTTGTGACTTCTTGTGGATGTGGGAATGTGTATAAAAATAATTTTTTCAATAAAATATTTTTCTGTTGGATAGAAATTACAAATTTGTCCTCAAAATCTTCATTTACACGTAATTTAACGTTTTCAGAGACAAATTTGTGATTTCCATCCAACAGAAAAATATTTTATTGAAAAAATTATTTTTAAACACATTCCCACATCCACAAGAAGTCACAAAAAAATTATAATTTTGGATTTAAAAAATATTAAATATTGAAAAATCGGCCTTTTTACCAATTTTCAAGGTCACAGGGGCGCGGCTAAACATTTACGGATTTTAATAAAATTTTCCACAAATTACTTTTAGATGTATAGTCAGATATTGGCAACTATGCCATTTGCAATTTCCAATTTTTCACTTTTTCGGCCCAGCCTAATGTATATCCTTCCCCAGTATACCAGTGTAGTATCATCTGCGTACAATTTTACTGTGCCCTTTAATGACAACTTGCCTATTAAAATAATATAAATTTAAAACTATAAAGACATTGGATTTCAGATAACAGATCACAAATTTGTTATTTAATGTTTCTCCATTTTAGTAATAAAAATGAGTTACTAACGGCTAAAATGAACTTCATTTCTAAAACTCTAATTAGGTACAATTAACTAAAGCCACCGGAAATATGTTTTTGTAACATTTTAGCAAAAAACATATAAAAAGAAACACCAATTTATGAAATTTTCTTACCGAATCTCTTACCCAGCCGAATTAATTCCCGATACTTCTGCTGCTAAGGATATTATAAGTGACGATTTTTAAAGTGCATATTATTATGTTATAGGTACATATTATATACCTACCAAATTTAAAATTTTTATTTTTTGTCATTTATAAGATATTAATTAAACAAAAATTAATATTTAATTGAAAAATAAAACAACCTTCTATCAATCTTTAATATTTTTTATCAATATGTGGTCCATTCTATATTCGGAAATATGCTAAACTCAAGTAAAATTTATTTTGAACTTTTTTAATTACTTCGGAAGAAATTAACCTATACCCTGATGTCTCATTCGTATGCTTTCAACTCCTCAATATTTGACAAGGAATAAAAATTTGAACTTTGGTACTTATGTAAAACTTAATATTATGCACTTTAAAAATAGTCAATCAAAAACTGGGGTTGCTATTTAAAAAAATTATCGATATCTTTATACAGGGTGTTATTTAATAAGTGTCCGATATTGTACAGGACGATTCCTCATTTATTTATAAGGTGAAAAGTTCATATAAGCATGGGTTCGAAGGGTCTTTATTTTTAAGATAAGGTGTTAAAAATTCTATTTTTGTTATTCGTAAATAATTTTTGAAATAATGTCGATATTTGGAAGAAAATTAGTATTTGTGGATATTTTACTATGAGAAATTCAAATTTGATCTTAGTTTGGCCCTTAACTGTATGGGGCGCCACCCACACTGAGGAAATCACTGAATACAAGTATTTTTTTGAATATATGTGTATTACCACAAGAAAAAATCCATTTATCCCTAAATTATTTCGTTTAGTCGCAATCAAGGACGTTTTTTTGACAACAATATTGTTACGTGTGCTCAATTCTTTTTTATGGTAACAGAATATCATATAACCATAACAATATGTATCCAATAAAGTGTTTTTAAAAAGTATTTTTTTAATTCCTATAAGGTTATCTTATTACCACAAAATAAAATAAAAATTAACCAATCTTTTATACCTATCTAAAATATACCTTTTAGGAACTAAACAGTTGCTTTTTTAAAACATCGTTTTGGTTCATTTTATTGCCATTTGCAGTGTTGTTAGTTTGTTTAGTGGTTGGTGGATTATAATTTATAGTGAATGTTTGATGGCCATTGATTTGATAAATTTTTTATATTTTAATAATTTCATATAGGGAGGTGTACTTTTAGTGCAACGTTATATAATAGGTGTTGTGGCGGTGTGTCCCCACATTCAGGTAGGTACAATTATTTTACCAATAATTATATTTATTACTTAATAAGTAACTCATGTTTATCACATTACTCTACTTAGGTACCTACAAAAAATCGTTGACTTAGGTGAGTCTTTAAATTTTGTTAGGCGAGAAATTAATTTTTTCAGAAATACAATACAAATTTAGGGGATAGAATCGGAAAACAATCTGAGTTTTTGAGATATTTCTTCCCCGTTCTAAATTTTGCAATGCAAAATCGCATTTGTTAGGTTTTCTGATACCTATTAATAAAAAAAAATGGCTAAAAAGGGTCATGTTCCTAGCAGTTTGTTACTTTCAGATCAGTCAGATCCCCCCGTTATTAAACAAAGTTTAACATACAATTTTTATCAAAATACTGCCCTAATAAGTGCAGAACGGAAACTTAATGGCGGCCATGATCGGAATAAATTAAAAAATATAAGTAATAAATATAATTATTGGTAAAATAATTGTACCTACCTGAATTTGGAGACACACCGCCACAACACTTATTGTATAACGTTGCAATAAAAGTACACCACCCTATATAGAATTATTAAAATATAAAAATTTTATCGAATCAATAGCCAAAAACATCCACTATAATAATCCACCAACCACAGCCATTTTGGCGAAAGAGCTAAAAAAAGGAATTTAGTGGTAGCTAGGTGAACTAGCTACAATAAAAATAAAATTATTTTATAGCTGGCCGATTATTTTTAGGAGTAAAAATTGATACTTTTCTAACTACACGACCTCAATTAATCACAAAATCATTTTTGTTTACCACTGCATTATATATTTTTTATGGCAATAGAGTTGTCTTTTAACAGCAAAAGAATAATATTTAAAAAACGACCATGTTGAGGTTAAAAAGTCATTTCAAAAAAAAGAACCTTGTAGCGACAACAGAGTTGTTTTTTCGGCGCCTATTTAATGCAAATTTCTTGCTACTACTAATGAATTTCTAGCTACGGCTAATAGAGTTTTCTCTCAGTGCACACCCACAATTTTTAACACCCTATATCTTAAAAATGAAGGCCTTGCGAACCCATGCTTATATGAACTTTTCACCTTATGAATAACTGGGGAATCGTCCTGTACAATATCGGACACTTAGTAAATAACACCCTGTATATCTAATTTGAGACACACTGTATCAATATTTTTTTTATAAAAAATACCATAACTTAAAATGTTAATACCCATGCCCAAGCATTTAAAAAAAAAACTACTAGATTTGCTGCATTTAGTCCAAGTTACAAACTCACACTGTAATAGCAAATACTTAATTGACCACTATTATTGGCACCTTGCAAACGTAGTAATTAACTATAAATTATAAAAAATGTTACACTTTAAAAGCTGTTTAAGATTCAATAACTGCGCTAACGCACTGTTATTAACTTATGATTTGTTAAAAACCTAACAAATTAATTTCTTTAATAACTCAAATGGTTTTAATTTTGGAAAACTCTTCGATAAACAATTAATTTTTTTCTCTCTACAAAATGGCGTTATCAGTTTAAGAAATTACTTTTAGACGTGTTTATTATGATCCAGTCTTTCATGATTTTCAGGGTGTCCGGAAATTCCGTACGTATATTTTAACGGGTCGTTCTACATAATATTATAAAAAAAATATTCAGATGAATGTAGGTTTTTGAATGTATCTTAAGAGTAAATACAAGTGACGCATTCGCCATTTCATTTTCCTATCAATATTTCGTATTATTTTCGGTTTTCTCCAAAAAGGGGCTAAATACCCGTCTCTGGGAAGCAAGTACATACCTACATACAGTTTTATGTGAAAAAAATTAATTTCATTGATGAAATAATAAAATGCCAAAAAGAAAATTTGGTCCTTAAAATCATAATTTTTAAAAACATTTTAAAAATTTTAGGTAAAAAATTAAGAATAAATAAACTAACTCCCCACCCCTACTACTTAGTTACTATTAAATTTATGTTACTTGAAAAGCGAAAAAAAGTAATTTAAAAGAAAATATTTTAAATAATCTTGGAAATGTCACCAATTTTTCTGACAAAACCCTAATCTAAAGTTATTTTCCTGAGTTCCTCTAAATATTGTCTTTCAAGATTACTCCATAGCATAGAAAATAAGCAAGTGGGTTAAGATCTGGCGATCCTGCCGGCCACTCAATTATTAGATACACCTATTCTTTCTATCCACCGGTTAGGAGAAACTTTTTCAAATATTGTCGAAAATTTGCCGCATAATGTGGACGTGTGCCATCCAACTGAAGTCATGTTCGATCATCATGAATATCTGCATCTGCATGATGAGGAAATAGAGCAGCCAAAGCTAAAATAAGGTCCTCTCGCAAACAAATGAGACTTATTCACATTTGCATATCACCAGGACCATACCCTATCACCACTAGTTTTATTATTCTGTGCGAATCTCAGGATCTAACATGGATCTTTTCTTACATGATCGATAATATTGACAATATCAATATCGGTATTAACAACCAGTCTCAATACTGGCCTGCTCATTAAGTAAAAATAATTCAAAAGTATTGTGTTTTTCGTGCTCTTCTCCTCTTTCATGCATTGGCATTTAAAAAAAATAGTTATGTTAGTTTCCATCTCTGGATAAAGGGAATATTTGAGGAAATGCAAAATAAACTATTAAATTAAGAAGGTACCAGTGCATTTTTTCGATTATTTTAAGGAATGGATAGATTCTTTAATACAGCATTTATTTCAGTTAAAAGATTTTCTCCAGATAGTCACGATTCACTTGCGTTAAAACTAACCTAAATATGAAAATACCAACAAAAGATGTTTTGGTTACCGGGGAAAACCTGTCATGAATTTAATAATAAAATTAACTATTTTAATATTCAACATTTTGGTTAAAGCTTGGTATAATAACTGATTTAACAGTATAATTTAACTAGCGTATATAAGCCATAATAAACGAGGATCCGAAATTATTGTGGTTAATTATACGCGACTCAAATACTATGCTTTATGTACAACCAGCCCCTTAAAAAGCACTAAACCCCAAAATCTCTTTGACTTCTGACTAAAAAAAGACAAATTTTTGCTTTATTTTGACATTTTATATTTTTAATATCAGCTGACGATGCCGCTTTATTTAATGTCAAGGCATGTTATTTAAAAAAAGTTAATTGTCTAGAAATCAATACCGGTAGAAAAATTGCAGACCATCGTTAAAATTGAAGGCACGAACAAAAATGAGATATTATAATTATGATTCCTAATTTTTGGTAGAAATCCTAAATAACACAATTCGATCAACATTTTCTCGTTCGAATGGTTGATATAACTTTAGAAGCTGGAGTCGAAATACTCCATTTTGGCCTATTTTTGACAGCGCACATTTCAATAATTTCAATGGAGATGTCGGATTATTACGAATTCAAAATAATTATACCGTGCGAGCAAAAATTATTTGCATCAAAGAGTGCTTGGATTAAAAAACGTGGGGCTTGGTTTAGATCACAATGATATGGGGACGATTTCTAACCAAATCTAGGTTAAAATTTTGCAAATTCGTATTATGACTTGATATGCCAAACTAATAAGTAATAAAGTAAGTAGACAAATTTAATACAAATTTATTCTTGTTGTTTACAAAATTAACAAAGTAAGAATACCTATATACAGAAAGAAAAATAATTACATAAATTGCTGAAATTGGCCACCGCCATGCTCCAAGCATAAATTCACACGTCTCTTCATATTTTCGAAAGTGTTGACCAGCATCTCTCAGGATTATTTCATGAACGTTTGCAACAAGTTCTTCGGTTCTTACAGATCGTCTTCCTGCTCCTTTTTTATGTTGTATAGAACCTGTTTCCCTAAACACAGTTACGGTTTTTTTCAGGCAATGATAAAAATCCCCAGCAATAAAAGCAACTTTAGGAAAATGTTCGTGAAAATCGTCCATGCACAAACCCGGATTGTATTGCCACTCACCATTTACTCTAACCCCGTTTCGAAAATACGCTTCAACCATGAATGTTTGTGCTGTTCCGTAAAGCCCATTGTGTGAATTGTTCAAGAAATTGGAAAAATTAGCGATGAATCAAATTACTTGTAACGACTGTCAAAGATGACGAAATAACTGATTGATTGTTAATTCAGGTAGTTACTGACACCCAACAGGTATTAAGCTCTACGGCTAAGCATTACGTCCTTAGATGCAAGGCCCTCTTTGATACAAATAATTTTTGCTCGCACGGTACTTCTTGTCGGTTTATGAGAAATTATAAAAATGCACTTGTTGCAATATGTAGATTGGGTATTATATTGCTATTATATTATTTATAATATATTTTATCAACTTGTCTATGTAATAGAACATCTGTTTGTTTTATAAGTATTTATATTATTTTGAAAGCATTACTGATTGTTAAAGAAATAGTCCATACTTTAAGTGGTGTATGTTTAAAAGGGAAAGAAATAAGACACTTGAAGTCTTCCTCCACTGGTATATACTTTAAGTGGAGTGTATGATTGAATCTGCCACAACACTTTCTCCTGGACGAGATAAGGCACAAGAAAGACGAAAGTATAAGACAACTTCGAGTTAAAAAATTAAGGATTTAAATCTTAAAGTACCTACAAAATAACTAATTTATATACTTTCATTTTTGCATCTTTTAAATTGAAGGTTCAATAGTCCAATGAGTTTAGTTTTTTTATCTAAACATAAATCTTATGTAATAACTTACTGAAGAGAACTGACGAGGTTGATTGTTATTACTACACATGTTTTTTTTTTTAATACTGTTACCAACAAATTTAAAACCTCAAGCGGCAAACCTCTCTAATAATTTGGTTTTGGTACCTATCCGAACATGATACATAAGGTATTATATTTTACTTTCAGTTAACTATAGATTAATTGCAAAATCTTGTATTATAACTATAACAAAAGTTGCAACACCGGTACATGAACGCGATTAAAAAGTTATCTAGTTAATTAAACTATTTTTAGATAATTTTTGCAAGGTTATTTTGACTCCTGTGAGCGCTGCCGTTAAACATAGAAAACACATAATATTTATGAAATGAATTTACTGCAAAATCGATCAGAATTTGGTAGTAAAAATTAAGTAAACAATAAGGTATTATTAGAAACTTTATTTTGTTTAATCTAATGTCAACGTCACTACGTCACTGTCACTATTACGGAGAGAAAACATTAAGATTTTTATGTACCGTGCGAGCCAAAAGTATTTGCATCAAATAGGGCCTTGCATCTAAGGACGTAGAGCTTAATACCTGTTGGGTGTCAGTAACTACCTGAATTAACAATCAATCAGTTATTCCGTCATCTTTAACATATTATATTATATTTTCGAAACGGGGTTAGAGTAAATGGAGAGTGGCAATACAATCAGTGTTTGTGCATGGACGATTTTCACGAACCTTTTCCTAACGTTGCTTTTATTGCTGGGGATTTTTATCATTGCCTGAAAAGAACCGTGGCTGTGTTTACGGAAACAGGTTCTATACAACACAAAAAAGGAACAGGAAGACCATCTGTAAGAACAGAAAAATTGTTGCAAATGTTCGTGAAATAATGCAAAATACGCCAACAAATTGTATAAGACGCCTGTCCCAAGAAGTGCAGGACTATTCTTAAGAAGCAGCTAAATTCATTTCCTTATAAAGTTCAAGTATTCCAAGAAATACAAGCCGCAGATTTTGAAAGACGCAGGAATTACTCTCAATGGTTTATCCAAAATTTATTGGAAAGAAATGATTTATTAAACCTGACATTTTTTTCGGGTGAAGCCTAGTTCCACCTCTCCGGTTATGTGAATTCTCAGCATACACGCATGTGGAGTAGTGAAAATCCCCATTTTTTTTAGAGTCCACATTGCACCCTCAAAAAATTGGTGGAACTAAGTTTTGGATATTTTTAACAGGATGGTGCAACCGCCCATACAGCCGCCGAAACTATTAACTACTTACACAATTTTTTCGACGACAGATTGATTAGTTTTCGATCAAGCATTGAATTCTCACCTAGATCACCTTGTTTAACGGTTATGGATTACTTCGTTTTTCCTTATTTAAAGAACACTATTTTTAAACACCAGTTGCAAATTTAGAACAATTACAAGAAAGGATTATCCAAGAATGTGGTAACATTCCTCCAGAGATGCTGGTCAACACTTTCGAAAATATGAAGAGACGTGTGAATTTATGCTTGGAGCATGGCGGTGGCCAATTTAAGCAATTTATGTAATTATACGGTAATAGGTATCTCAGAAACTACGGTTCATACTTGAACACAATCTGACCCCGCTTATTTGTAATATTATAAATATCTGTAATGTACCTACCCTTATTATTGAAACAACTAGCTTTTGTAAGGGCAATATATCACATACATTTTTGTCAAATGCCCTTCGGCCAGGATTGGCCCATTGTGCTCACCCTAAGGTGGTCTTACACCCACTGACTAATCCTAGTTCCTTGCACTAGTTTGTGTAGGTCAACTGGGCAGCGTATTGGTATATTATCCTCTGGTTCTAGTTTTGGTTGCCCGAGTATTTTCTGCCTATTCCGATCCAATTAATAAACAATAAACTTTCTATTTACTCCTTTCAAACACCTAAGCAAAGTAAATACCTTTTTACACATTTTTTATTGAAATATCCACTGGGCTGGGCTGGGCTGAGGTTCTTGCCTTAATTTTTTGAGATTAATATTTAAATTTTCTCCTCTTTATAGGCTTTTTCTAAATAGCTTTACCAGAAATTATTCGTTACATAAATAATACTGGTTGTTCTTCGTTATTTTAATCTTGGATAATTTTTAAGATTTGATAAAATTTTTAGGAATAACTATGAAATTTAAAAAAACTTCCATTCATCTTCATATTATTTGAGAGATTTTTAAACTTTCATACTTTTTACACTTCATTGTATTTTTCCTGCTTTAACGTTAATTTTTTTGAGTTATCTCATATGATAAAATAATATGAAAGATATTGATGGGGAATACCCAGCAGCAGTGTTGAATTCTCGAAGGACCAGCAACTATTTCGATTGCGAATTGTATCACCATAGGATGTGGGGCGATGAAAAACACTTTAGTTCGGTAACAGGAACACAAATATATTTACAACGTTTAACAAAAAATGAACATCAATGGTAAATGACAGATATTACACAATATAGTACAGTAAAATGACTATATTATGCTGTTAAGTGACAAGAGTATCTGCCGAAAATTACCACACAAAAAAAATTAGTCCCTTAAATTGTACAGTGAGTACAACAAAAAAATAACCCGTAGTACAGGGCGAAACCGAAAGCTGTGTGCTTTTTTAAAACTAAAAGTCGACCGTATTTTTCGAGGCAAAAGGTTGCACTGCTTTCTCGACCGTTCGGGTGAATTATTGTTACTCCGTATTGCACCTAGAATAACTGACGTCATGGGAAAGTACCGACCTATTATAAAACTACCCCATGCCGAAGGCCATTAAATTTTACAAGAGGTAGCAAGGTTCTTAATATTTTAATTTTTACAACTTAAACGACAAAACAAAATCTAAAAACTACGTGGAGAAATGTAATTTTGAACAGATATTTTATAATATTAGATACCCTGAAGCAGGGATGGGTAGGTAGAAAATTATACATATTCTACTGTACTTATATTCTACGCGTAGAAAATTATTTTTCTAAACCAACTACTTTTTTACATCTCGAGACGTAGAAAATAATTTTTTTATATTTTCGATCAGTATTTTTGTTTAGACGTTTATTTAAACACTTTACACATTAAAATAATCTTACAGATCAGGTAACATAACGCATACTGTGTAGCTATATATTCTGTGACTTAAGTAACGAATTAAAAACGTATTTTTCATTAAGTAACTGTTAAATAAAAATAATACGAACACATTAAGAACATGGTTATAAATATTATAGTTCAGTTTAACAAGCTGCTAATACTCGTCAGATTTGTTATGGTCCCTCATGTTCAAGTGATAATAGGTGTAAGTCAACATCTTTAAATTTTCTGAAGTAACTCGGTTACGGATAGGAGAATGAACAAATGACCAATTTGAAAATAGCCTTTCTAGCTAAGCTGATGACGCTGGAATTGTGTTTAGCTTAATTGACAGGTGGGACAAGGTAGGACAATGCTTTTCAGCTAATTCCCAAAAAGTTCGCACGTTTGTAATCTTTTTATCGCAGAGTTTTTGAAATAAATTGCGATTGCGCCTAAAATTTTGAAGACTGTCTAGCCTTATGGGATCTAAATTTTCTATTAAGAAATCATCAACATCTCTTATTTGATCTTCGCTTAACATTCTGCCACGATAAACAGGATGCAAGGAGTTAGCGGCCAGGGCAAAGATATTTAAAGCGTTTTTTTGGCATTTTTTTACACAGAAGATGTACTCTTCAAACCCTTTTGGCAATTGCAAGTTCATCCATTCTTCAGCTGCATCTGCAATGGAAGCCTGGATACTTTGTTATGAATTAATAATTTTCTAAAGTGGATAAGTGTATTGAACAGTTTAATACTGTCTTCAATTCGCTTTTTTAGAATTTCGTCAAATACCAGTTTTGTTATGTTGGCTTTAAATACTGTGGCTTCAGCAATTATTGTTCGCATTACCTTTAAGTTCTCCAAATAATTAACAAATGAGTTGCGAAAAGAATACAAACGTGTTTCACCAGCTAGGATCACCCTTTTACCCCCTAATTTTAAGGCCATTTTCAAGATCGGGTGAAGAAAACTCTTTTAATACAGACTGGACTTTTCCTGCAATATTTTCAGAAAGTAATTCTTTTGCTAGAGTAATTTTTTAACTAGATTCGCTGCTTCACTGTTGAATTTGTATACCACATATTTATCTGATTTTCCATTTTTTTCATGTTGCTTACATTGTCTGAACAGACTGCATAAATTTCTGTGTTGTAAACTTCCTTACACAGCTTTCCACAATCTCTTATTGTTTAGAAAATAATTCTATGGTATTCTTTTTTCTACATTTTCTACATTATTTCCTACATTTTCTACGCGTCGTTACCCAACCCTGCCCTGAAGTCATTAAAGCCTCCATTAATGGAAAAAATCATATTTTATTCTAAAATACTATACTACTACTATACTATTTATCACATACAGAAAAAATCTATAGTTTATTAATCAAGCTCAGCTTCAGGGGATTGAAGAATAAGAATATTATTAAATTTTTAAATAAACTTATTATTAATTCCTTCAATCTTTATACCTCTACCCCCACCCCATCATACCTAATGTAGGATTTGCTGCCCCTGCCCTGACCAAATCCTACAAACAAAAAAGTTTAATTAAACAATTGGGTTGAAGCCAGCAACCTAGAAATTGATATTTGTATAATATTTAAAGGTCCAGGTGATGAGTTTGATCTGTGTAGTGCTAACGGCCAAGTGGGCATATTTTTTTCATCTGACATAATTAACAATACTTTACTGTAGTTAACCTCTTTAACATAATATATTAAAATATATATTATAAAATTATTAATATAACTAAAGTGAACCATAAAACATTACCACAATACAAATTCGCATAAACAATAATAGGAGGAATGACATCAGCATGTTAGTTTCCTCCAAACGAACGACATTAGCGTTAATGGCTTCATTTCATTACTCATCCATTTATTTACATATAGATATTATTACGTTTAAATCACGTTTAAATTATTGCTTTAGTTTGCTGAGTTCAAAAAATAGTGGTGTAGTTCCTTATTAGAATGTAAGCCAGTAGTATCCGTTCAAAAATAAATTCTTCTAAAAACAGTCGTGTTTGGTGAAGTTTGGTAAAAAGAACCGTTTGTTTTAAATTTTATCAAGCCGATGCCGATGCGTGGATTGAGTGTTACATGTCTCAAAAAAAAAAGAGTTTACCTTTAAACGGGTGTTCGTTCGTCAGGTAAACAAAAAAAACCAAAGCAAATCAGTGAATATGTAATTTAAACTAATTTGTGTTGGGCTACATGCTTGGTGAAACTATTGTTCCATTGCACAGGAAGAAAAAATAATAACTACTTGTTATGTTTCACAAATTTAATCAGTTTCCTGACACGTGTTTCGGCCCTTACGGGTCATTGTCAAGCGAGTACAAGAATATACTAAATTCTACGTGACATTACAAAGGTATTTATATCATATTATGGTAACTATAAACTTGTCATAAAATTAAAATTAGGATTAGAAGATTGAATGGTCTACTGTGGGTTTTCCTAATTTTTAAAGGTACAGATACATATTATTTAGTCCTAATAAGTGTGCTACTAAGAATTAAGGAAGCACCTGAAGGTATTTTGGTTTGATTATTAACAACATTACATTTTTGAAGGTTGGAGACGATGATGTTTCTTGATCGATGAAAGAGTTTTGGACTTCCATTGTCTTTATGTGTTTTAAATCACAACGTTTCAACTGGTAAGTATCTCCAGTCGTCTTCAGGTGAATACTAAATAAGTAAAGTAACTACAAGACTATTTATACTAGCTAGGTGCACCGAAGCACAACTGAGGTGGGTGCAGTCATGCGTTCAGTTGGCACGCGATCTTATCCTAAGATTACATCTATTTAACAAAGGTTTCCAGATATTTCTTAAGTCTAATGATGGTTTACTAAAGCAGCCTGGATTCTGGTGAATAGCAGCAGCTTCCTTAAACTTTCTTTTCCTCCAGTGTGGTTCCTTATGTAGGATTTCAGCTTCTGACCACATGATATGGTGGCCATGTTTCCAGGCATGGTCAGCTGCACCCGATTTTTCGGTCTCTCCTTTTAACGTATTATTTTTGTGTTCTTTAATCCTTGTCTCGAGTGGTCTTAATGTCTCACCTATATAAGATTGGCAGCACTCGCAGGGGATCTGGTAGACGCAGTTTTTCCTATCTTTTTGACTTATAGGTTTTGTCTTCGTCAGGTGGCTTCTTAGGGTGTCTCTCGAGTTGAATACGGTGTTGATGTTATATCGTTGTCCTAGTCTTCTTATTTTCTCAGATACTCCTTTGACATACGGAATATTGAGTGTTGGTTGTGTCTCTCTGTCTGCTTCTTGCGCGTTGGGTCGATTCTTTCAATTTTCCAATATTTTGTCAACTAATTTTGTGGGGTAGCCATTTTTGTTGAGGTCGGTCTTGATGTGGTGAGCTTCCTTTTTAAGTGCTTCTTCCGAGTTACAGATTGTAATTGCTCTATTCACGAGGGTTTTAACTATGCCATGTTTTGTGCTGTTTGAGTGATTTGATGTAAAATTGAGATACTGACCTGTATGCGTAGGTTTTCTGTATACTGAAGTTTGGATGCTGCAAAGAAGAAACCAAAAATGTGGCTGAGATATGTAGATGACACCTTCATTATTTGGAATGGAACCGATGACGAACTAAGAGATTTTCTAGATCACCTCAATAGCTTAACACCAACAATCAAATTCGCCATGGAGAAAGAAGAAAACAACCAATTACCGTTTCTAGATGTCAACGTGAAGAAAAATGGCAACAGCATCCAAACTTCAGTATACAGAAAACCTACGCATACAGGTCAGTATCTCAATTTTACATCAAATCACTCGAACAGCACAAAACATGGCATAGTTAAAACCCTCGTGGATATAGCAATTACAATCTGTAACTCGGAAGAAGCACTTAAAAAGGAAGCTCACCACATCAAGACCGACCTCAACAAAAATGGCTACCCCACAAAATTAGTTGACAAAATATTGAAAAATCGAAAGAATCGACCCAACGCGCAAGAAGCAGACAGAGAGACACAACCAACACTCAATATTCCGTATGTCAAAGGAGTATCTGAGAAAATAAGAAGACTAGGACAACGATATAACATCAACACCGTATTCAACTCGAGAGACACCCTAAGAAGCCACCTGACGAAGACAAAACCTATAAGTCAAAAAGATAGGAAAAACTGCGTCTACCAGATCCCCTGCGAGTGCGGCCAATCTTATATAGGTGAGACATTAAGACCACTCGAGACAAGGATTAAAGAACACAAAAATAATACGTTAAAAGGAGAGACCGAAAAATCGGGTGCAGCTGACCATGCCTGGAAACATGGCCACCATATCATGTGGTCAGAAGCTGAAATCCTACATAAGGAACCACACTGGAGGAATAGAAAGTTTAAAGAAGCTGATGCTATTCACCAGAATCCAGGCTGCTTTAGTAAACCATCATTAGACTTAAGAAATATCTGGAAACCTTTGTTAAATAGATGTAATCTTAGGATAAGATCGCGTGCCAACTGAACGCATGGCTGCACCCACCTCAGTTGTGCTTCGGTGCACCTAGCTAGTATAAATAGTCTTGTAGTTACTTTACTTATTAAGTATTCACCTGAAGACGACTGGAGATACTTACCAGTTGAAACGTTGTGATTTAAAACAAATAAAGACAATGGAAGTCCAAAACTCTTTTATCGATCAACATTACATTTGTTTCTTATGGCTTTTTTGATTAAAAAAGTTAGAGTGGAATTATCAACATCATTCAATCTATTGCCAACCTATAACCTACCTATTTCGCGTTGATTTTACGAGTTTATTATTTTAATAACTAACATTTAAAGAAAATCAATATCGTCGGTACATTATTTAGGTAGTATCTGATATATTACAAAAATATCAATTTATTTTATTGCTAATATTGGGAGAATTGTATATTGAAATAACAATGACATAATAATGTTAAAAAAAATCTTACCCGTTATTTTTCGCTCTACAATTCTCCTAAAATAATTTATAAAATTCCTTAATATTTATTTAATATGTCAATTATTACCCATAGAATATGCTGTCGATATTGATTTTATTTAAATTTTGTGTAACAGCTAGAAAAATAAATAAATCTACGCAAAATAGGTTATAGGTTGGCAAGCATGTTGATACTCCCACCTTAATAATGTTAATAATCAAACCGAAATACCTCAGGTGCTTCCTTAATTCTTAATAGTACACTTATTTAGTATTAAATATGTATCTGTACTGTGTGTAAATTAGGAAAACCCACAGTTGACCCATTCAATCTTCTAATCCCAATTTAAATTTTATGACATGTTTATAGTTACCATAATATGATATAAATACCTTTGTAATGTCACGTAGAATTTAGTATCTTCATGTACTCCTTTGACAATGACCCGTAAGGGCCGAAACACGTGTCAGGAAACTGATTAAATTTGTGAAACATAACAAGTAGTTATTATTTTTTCTTCCTGTGCAATGTAATTTAAATATTTTTTGGCACGTATGTAAAAGCTCGGAAACACTTAAGCTGTAGACACTGTGAGTTTGTAACTTCGAATAAATTCAGTAAATCCAGTACAGTCACAGGTCACTGGTTTGGTCTTAAAAACTTTGCTGTTAAAGGACCCCCATAAAAAGTAGTCCAAAGAAGTGGCGACGTGGGTGGCCATTAAAGGGCTCCCCTTCTACCAATCCATCTGCCTGGAAATACGGCATCCAGATATTCACGGACATGTCTTGCAAAGTGGGAAGACATGCCATCTTGTTGAGACAAGATGTGTCTATTCGAGACTTCAAATTCGACAGGATCAGAAAACATAATAACCAAATTCGGAACTATAGTTTTTCTTCCAAGAATTCCAAATATCTCGCCCCAGTAAGATTTCCTTCAAATAAAATTGGTCTTATGACTCGATCACCAACAATACCTGCTCAACCATTGAATTGTTCTGGGCGTCGTGTATGGCCCTTCCTCATCCAGTCTGGATTCTTGGCTGCCCAATAACGACAATTTTGTCGGTTTACATTACCATTTAACATAAAAGTTGATTTATCAGAAAAAAATAATGCTTTCTATGTTTACATCATTCCTCTCTACTACACTAGATCCGTCGTTAGCTCGCAGAAGTGAAGTCTTCTATCAGGATCATCTCTTGTCAATTCCTGGAGGATTGTTATTTTGTAAGAATAAAATTTTTGCGCATGGAGAATTTTTTCTACTAAAGATTGGCTTATTTCTTGTTCTCTATAGCTAGCTGCCTGGTGGCGATAATAGGGTTTTCTTAAACATAACATTTTACCTTTTCATTGAGCGCACTCTGTCGATGAATGTTGAAGATTTTCTAACATGCCTATTTTCTCGAAACTGTTTTTCAATCTTGCTTACCGTACCTTGGGCTATAAGGGGTAAATCGGGATATTTCTCTCTGAATAAACGAATAACTTTATTTTCTGTTCTTGTCCTATCTCCGTATCCAATCATCATTAAATTTTTAATCTTGTGTTTTTCAGTTAAGTAAGGCATTACGTTAGACAAAATAAAGGTCTCCATATTCAAAATGTGTCCAGTACTAGTGTCTAAATACGATAATATGTCATTCATTGCTGGTTTTTTCAAGAAATGCTAAAAGGTGTTGCTTTAAAATGCCATAAAAAACGTAAACAAACGACGAATACTACTTAGCTAGAAAAATTAATTCTTGTTTAATATCTTATAAATGGGATAAAAGGAATAACAATTTGAAATTTGGTAGGTACACATAATATGCACTTTAAAATAGCCAATAATAGTATATTCTTTAACGCCTTCGACTCGTGTTTTACAATCTCTTGTAATATAGTCAATAATGTAATCATAGAGTCATATACTTTATTTACGACTATTATTACAATAGGATATTTTTACATAACAAGGTAATATTATTAATGGTATTTCTTAAATAAAAATCAACAATGTTAACAATAATTAAACAAAATACAATTACTTATTTCTAATTTTTCTTGAAATTGATTACATTGGAGCAATTATGAAAATGAATGGGAGCAGGAATATTACTTATAATATTACTGATATATTCATATCGTTTTTATTAGTAATGGAAAAAGTTTCGGAGCTAACGTTATTTACAGTGGTAGACGTAGATGGGCATAAATTTGAGTTTATTTGTTTTAAAATTTTATTAGCAGCTTCTATTTTAGTTTTTTTTGAATCAGTAATATAACCTGCATTGCCTACCTGCTGGATTATGAAATCTCATAATCCACGGTTGTAGATTATGAGTAACTATGGCACGGTATAATACGATATATGTACTCTGACTATGGTAATATGAACCACATTATATATGTACTAACAAACACATTATGCTTCTATTATTAAATAGTCCTAAATACTAGTTACTGATGTATCAAGGGTACTAAGTAGATGATTATGCCCTGAGGGCGACAGTCTTACAAAGCCGAGGGCCTCTGGCCCGAGGGTTCGTAAGTCGCCCGAGGGTATATATCTATTAGTACCCGTGGTGCATACAATCTTTTATGTCATACCAGTTCGTTTTGAATAATAAATATTTTTTTTTAATTTATTTTGATTTACCAATTTTTTATATTTACCTACGACATTACCTTAACAGTATTAAAATGTTTAATGTGTCAAGGTCAAAAATCAAAAATGGAACAAGATGCACACTTTTAATGCAACACTTAATGCCCGCGCGGGCCATAATGTGTACTTTATGCCCGCACGGGCATAAAGTAATCCATTATGTAGATGGTATAAAAACACAATAATGTACTGGTATGACAAAAAAAAATTATCGATATCGTCATATCTCTAATTTGGGACACGACTGCATAAATATTTTTTTTTAGAAAAAAAAATCTTAAAATATTAACACCCGTGTCCAAGCATTCTTCCAAAAAAAACTATACTGGATTTACTATTTACTGAATTTATTCAACGTTATAAACTCACACGGTAGGATTCAAATAAATCCTTAAATTAGAATATCTGTTAGATTTTTACATTTGTATCAGATTTATGCATATTGTGCTCTTAGGTATTATCAATTATTGTATTAATCATTTTCTGATACATTGTACCTACTTGGTGAGTCAACGATTGCCCGGAGTAATTTTACAAGGTGCGCTCAGGAAGTAGCGAGTCACAAAGTTTGAATTTCTAAATAGGACACCCCATTTTTAAGTGGATTTTTAAATACTACCCATTGAATAGCTTTTTTATTATTTCATATACGAAAAAGTTATGGTTTTTAAGATAATTAGAATTTTATTGAAAATTTAGCACAATGGGTACTTAACTTTTAACACCAAGCGATTCATAATTTGTATTCTGAATTTGCCAAGTCAACAGTACAGGGTGGCCAACTAAGAATGCGAGGTACTGTATCCGGGAAACTATCCATCGAAGAGGCTTGCGGCAAAAAAAACTATTACTAAAACGGCCAAGAGGAAAACCTGGACAATATTTTCAAGTTTCTGAAATGGCCGCTGTAATCTTGAATCTAAAAAAGTGATGTTTCTGTAAATTCCGCAATATTAACTAATTAAAAAAATCCTGATCTTTAAAGTCGAGGATAATCTGAACCTTTTTCGTTTGACACTTTTTGCAGTATCTCTAAAAATAAAGTGGTGGGGGGTATTCAAACGTTTCCGTAAATAACATCCTGTATCTTCGAAACGGCTAAGCCGATTTGAACAAACTTGAGCTCGTTAAAATGAGCTATTCTTGGGCTACAAACATCATTATATTTGAAGTTTTGTAAGTTTCACATATCTCCGCTAGAGGGCTTTTTCGACATTCCAACAGAAAGGGTTAATTTTCTCAACAAAATAAAATGCATTGGTATGATTTTTTTCATGAAAAAGTAGCTAAATGATGCCTAAACTAGCTCGCGAAAACCGCATCTCGATATCTTGTTTCTAATCCAAAATATCGGCAATAGAAAATTTTATACGAAAATCCCTTAAATTTTCATTTTATTGTAACAATATTTTTCTGGAATTCTTTCTATGATGTAAGTTGTGGCCCTAAAAAGGACCGATTTATAAAAGGGAGATTTTTAATGATCCCGCAAATGCTCGAAATGCTGACCATCACGTTCTACCCTACGACCAGAGAAGATTTGAAAAACCGGATTCGTAATGCAATATGCAATACGTAACATACCGAGAGTCGATACGATGGATAGTTTCCCGGATACAGTACCTCGCATTCTTAGTTGGCCACCCTATACATAATATCCACTATGAATAATATTTGGCATCTCATTTACAGGGTATGGTATTTTTACCGTCAATGTCAGGAACTTCTAGTTGAAAAATATTTCTTTTACCAAATCAAGCACGTTATATGTCTTTCTGTCACCTTATATTTCAAAAACTGTTTCATTTTTCCGTCCGATCCCTAATTCTAATAGTTTTCGAAATATTTTGATTTTTTATTCATGTTCGAAACCTGCTTCCCAATATTCAACCCATTATAAGGCCTAAGTATCGCAAGTTGTAATAACATTTTCCTGGGAAATTAAAAAACTAAAATCCTATTTCGGTTATCCTATTATAGTAAACTTCTTTGTTTCAGATAAAAATGGACCACCAAAAGGAATATAGACAAGCAATAATACATTATCATGGGATTAGTCGAATCTAGCACGATGTCAGAAATAGATGCCATTAAGTCAATTCCTGATATTGAATCTCTGTCACAAAAGGACTCAAAAATGTGTGATAAATTTAAATCAAAACAATGTCAAAACGCTGAAATTGGCGAAACATTAAACGATGGTGAAGATTCGGCCACGGAAAGTTTACCAGCTCCAGAAGAACTTACCGAGGAACCTCACGATAGATCAGACGGTTCCGATTCAGGACTTGGTTCAGAAATCGCGGAAGAACGTACATCAGATATTCCTCCGAGTAGTAGTAACTTTGGAGAAAGTGACAGCGAAACGTCGTTTGGTAATGCCTATATTACTTAAAATATATACACAGGGCGACACTGAATGCTCTTACCCTCCCCGCCTCTCCCCCATTTTTTCGTAGTTTTATAAATACAAATTGAAAAATTCAGGTGATTCTAAGTAGAATATTTGGCGAGTTTGTAGTAAAATCATACTTTTAAAATCACCTCCAATTTGACCGGAAGTGGTATGAACATTTTTATTTTCAAGAAACCCGATCAATCCCACCGCCCCACGGTGGTTTCGGTTATACTATGGGCGATGGCGTCAAAAATATCATTCTTACTTCGAGCCGGCGCGGCGGTTGAAAGAACAAGGTGCTTTTAAAACACTTTTTGGACAACCCTGTATACAAAAAACATGTTTCTTTTTAAAAAAATGTTGTTTTTCAAAAAAATTACCTTGTCGGACTTCCATTGTCTTTATTTTGTTACTTAACACAACGTTTCGGTTAGTTAGTATCTCTAACCGTTTTCAAGTGTAAACTAAATTATAATTCTAAGGCTACTGTTTTAAATACTATCCATGTGCAATGAAACTTGATGACTCCGCCTACGTGCTTATTGGAGTGTGAAGTTTGAGCTGTTGGTTTTGGACAAGAAGTGGCTTCCAGATATTGGGGATATCTATACTTGTGAAGAAGTAGTCCATACTCAAAGTGGAGTTAAATGATACAGAAAAAGAAAAGCACGAAGTCTTTCTCCACAATCTTTATTAAACGAAAAACTAGGCGAACCTACCCTGATAGCACGAAATATTTTATAAATATTGTATAAATATTTATATCTTTGCTAAATATTTGTTAGCAAAACAAATATTTAATACATATTTAAAAAAATATATTTATTTCCATATATTGTATAAATATTTCATAAATATTTAATTTCTTCTCAACTATTTGTTAACCAAAACAAATATTTAGCAAATATTAGTTAAAACACATTTAGCTTCAAATATTTTATGGATATTGTATAAATATTTATTATTTTCTTTGATCATTTCTAAAAATTATTTTTTCCAAGTAACTTATGTACTGGAGTGCTAAACCGTGGAACTGTCTAAAACAACGTTTCTATTCAGTTAATTCCCGCAACGTTGACTTTTGAAACCTTTCATATTAAATATTGTTAGAACTTAGCTTTCGGATTCTCTACGCTATGTTCGATATATAAATTTAGAGAAATGTTTTAAGGGCAACCTGTAATGTGCAATATTTTAGCAATCTTCATTTTAGAAAGTTTCAGGCAAATTACATTGTAACTTAGCAGCAATGTTGATTTATGAAAGTATTTTTATAATTTCCTATGCCGCCCCCCGCCGGACGGGGGGTTATGTTTTCGGTCTCCGATGAATCAGCGGATCGACGGATCGGCCATTTTTATTTTGGCATTTCTTTTAAAAGAGTGAAGGACAGTGTTTTATTAAGAAATAAGGTAGGTTACATTAAATTTTATAAAAGTTTATGCATGCTTAGGTACTTTTTAGCAGAGAACAAGTTGTTCTCTGTTAGGTAGGTAATTTTTGGAAATTGAGGTCGTGCTGTTAAATACAAAACATAACCTATTTTATTATTTCATTTGTATTGGTGTGTCACTGGAGACTAAACTGAAAGAACCCCTTTCAAACAAATTACCAAAATTAAAGCAAAAAGCGCATGCATACGGTATTATAATAGGGCACATATTCCAAAGTTTTCACTGGATAGGCTTGCCAATGCCAAGACATTTTTTGCAAGTGAATTCAATAGACAATGCTTAAGATAGTATACATCCCTAAAGTTAATTGAAGTTGAATTTGTAGGCATCTAGTACTAGCAATAGGTTACTAGTAAAAAATGTGTTTGCGAAACCTACACAGAAATTTTTGATTCGGATAACCTCTATAATATACATAGGTTACGAGTAAATTTTATATAGATACGGGTAAATGCAAACTGGTTTCAAATCAATAGAATAAGAATGTAGGTATGTCACAAGCCAATTCTGATACCCTATAGTTGGGGACCTTTGTCCAGTTTTAATGCAAGCACACACTTTTTAAATCCACCAGCAAAAATAACACAGCTAGGTAGTTTTAAAAGACTGCAGACCAAAATTTCTAATAGATTGATATAATAACAGTGTAACAATAAATTTTATTTTCTAAGCACAATATTATTTTATTACAGATTTCTCAACATCATATGAGTAATACTGAGTTTGAGGATTTAAAAAGGTTATGTATATAGGTACCTATAGTAAATATTAATTATTGTTCTATTGAAATTGTAGCACATGCAAAAGCGCCATTCTTTTGTATGTGTCATTTCTAATAAATATAAAAAATGTGCAGAATGAGAGTGAGAGGGGTTACCGGCACCCCAGGTTATTAATTTGTTATGATTAATCATGTATTGCTATTTTTAAAAAGAAAATTATTATGAGAAATTGCACACAAATCATCTAAGTGAGAATAGCAGTGTTTTATAATTTTAGATACATTTGTTGAGACTAACTGGAGGAAGAAATTTGACAGATGCAGTGTACAGATGTTTGGAAAAGGTCCCATTATGTGGGGCAGTTTTTAAGTTGGACTGGTGCCAAGGGGAACTACAAAACAAAAACTTTAAAACTCACTTCACTTATAATAAGGAGCTTTTAATTTTTCTTTAGCAATACTATATTATATTAACTATATCAGATTTATATTTAATATATACATTAAACATTTTAAACAAATATGAACTAAATATTTACCAGATATATACACTGAACATTTTAAATATTTATGTTTTAAATATTTGAAACATTTATGTATTAAATATTTAAAACATTTATATAATAAATATATAAAAATCTGTCACCGCAATATTTATTAAATATTTTTTAAAAATATTTTTAAAATATTTTGTGCTATCAGGGTAGTATTACATCGACATGTTTCGAGTGTAGAAACACTCATCATCAGGAAACAAAGTGAAAATTAAAATGCTGATGTTTTTAGCAAGAGAAAATAATGGTGAGATTGAGCCGTAATGGAGCTTTTAATGGTGTACAAGAGATGTAAAATTGAAAAATCAGAAGATCAAAAATCAAGACTCCAGCATACTGAAGAGTCGAGGGTTAACGTAGAAGCACACTGTCGTGCGAAGAAAAAAGATAGGGTAGTAAAAATTAGGGAGTTTTGAAAAACATATCTGTTAAAAGTATTAATAAATTACTGAAACATCCTGAGTTTTATTGAGCCCAGTCAGAAACGTTTGAAAATGTTGGGGTGAGATGTAAAGAAAGAAGAGAAAAAGAAAAATTTGTTTTTTTTGGTCAGATCATCTTTTAATGTAAAAGTAAAAACAGTTGGGGTACCAGGCTTTTACTCTGGCGGGGTAACTGGGCCGTAAAAAGCCTGGTACCCCAACTGTTTTTACTTTTACATTAAAAGATGATCTGACCAAAAAAAACAAATTTTTCTTTTTCTCTTCTTTCTTTACATCTCACCCCAACATTTTCAAACGTTTCTGACTGGGCTCAATAAAACTCAGGATGTTTCAGTAATTTATTAATACTTTTAACAGATATGTTTTTCAAAACTCCCTAATTTTTACTACCCTATCTTTTTTCTTCGCACGACAGTGTGCTTCTACGTTAACCCTCGACTCTTCAGTATGCTGGAGTCTTGATTTTTGATCTTCTGATTTTTCAATTTTACATCTCTTGTACACCATTAAAAGCTCCATTACGGCTCAATCTCACCATTATTTTCTCTTGCTAAAAACATCAGCATTTTAATTTTTACTTTGTTTCCTGATGATGAGTGTTTCTACACTCGAAACATGTCGATGTAATACTAGGTTCGCCTAGTTTTTCGTTTAATAAAGATTGTGGCGAAAGACTTCGTGCTTTTCTTTTTCTGTATATCTATACTTGGTTTACTGAATATATGTGTATTTTGATTCATAAAAGCTGCTTCCTTGAATTTTCGTTTTTTCCAGTGCTGTTCCGTGTCCAAAACCCTGGCTTCTGACCACTGTATATTATGTTGGTTAGTCCATACATGTTCCGCTATACCTGATCTCGAAGTTTCACCTCTTTGAGTATGTTTCAGATGTTCTTTAACTCGTACGGGAAGAGGTCTTTTTGTTTCTCCAATGTACGATTCGCCACACTCGCAAGGGATTTGATAGATACAATTTTTTGTGTTTTCATTACTGGGGGTTTTTACTTTTGTAAGAAGGCTTCTGAGCGTATTTCCGGATTTAAAGGCTGTTTTGATATTATAGTTTTTGGTTATTCTTCTAATCTTTTCAGAAATCCCCTTGACATAAGGTATTGTAAGAAATGTTTGCTCCTCTCTAGCTTCTGTATTAGTTTTTACTTCGCGATTTTTAAATTTTGAGATGGTATTAGTTACAAACGTTTCAGGGTAACCATTTTGTTTTAAATCTCTTTTGATGTTTGAAATTTCAATATTTAGGTCTTCCGGATTGTTGCAAATGTTATATGCTCTGTGATAAAGTGTTTGAATTATGCCCTGTTTTATGGAGTTTAAATGATTCGATCCGTGATTAAGGTATTGCCCGGTGTGAGTGGGTTTTCTGTATACTGAAGTTTTTATGTTATCAGCACTTCGTTTGACGAGAACATCAAGAAAAGGTAGAGTGGAATGTTTTTCTGTTTCCATGGTAAATTTAATGGACGTTGTGTTAAGTAACAAAATAAAGACAATGGAAGTCCGACAAGGTAATTTTTTTGATATTACTTCATTGTCTACCACCTTCAAACAAACACATGTTGTTTTTCGTTCCACAGTGGACTATTTTGAACAAGTAGGTGTTAAAAATGTTTTAATATTTTGCGATATACTTACAGGGTATTCCTAAATGTCATGTCAATACTGAAGGATTCCTTGGCCGATTTCATGAATAAAAATTCACATAAGCGTATGTCCTAAATTTCTTTGTTCAGAGTTTTAAAGTTATTTTTGTTTTTTCTAAATAATTTCTGAAATAATGTCGATATTTAAATATAATTTAGCATCTACAGGTTTTTTGACATGCGCAATTTGAATTTGGTGTTAGTATGGCTCCCACTTGTGGAGGGCGCCACTTACCTGTCTTTTCACTATTTTGAGGAGTGATAACTTTTTTATTTGGACTTGAAATTGAGCTTGATTTAGGACCTTATTTGCTTGAGCGCACACACACACACACACGAAAAATCAAGGAGGCCAATGTCTTAAATAATTGATATCAAATGATGACAGCGCGGAGCAGTATTGTCATTGGGAGTGACGTTCAGTACAAATGTTTTAGCGATTGACGTTATAAGAAAAGGTATTATTCAATGTCGTTGAACAGAGACCTATTATTATTTTAGTTATTTGAAACGCTCAACCACTCGAAATATTTTCTTAAAAAGAATGACTTGTTTCCCTTGCACTTCTTAAACATAATATATATTCTTTTACAAATATAATTAACTTGTAACTTTAAGGAGTTCAAGTTCAAATTTTCTTTCTCTGAAATAATATTATCTGGTATATTCGTACGAAAGCACGGAACACCTCGGCCGCTTTTTCACCCAAGCCACCCTTCTTAGTAATCCAAATGTCAAATGTCTTCTTTAAAATGTACATTGTTTTTTTTTTATAAAAATTATAATTTTAATTATTGTTTTAAACTAGAATTGGTAACTAATACTTTAAACCTTGATAAATTCTTAATATAAAAGAGAAAAAAGTTTTTAAATGCTGCTTTACAGTCCAACCTACAGTATAAAAAATAATGAATAAATTTCAATTATTTTCTTAACTATACATACCTCGAGCTTGAAACTTCATTATGAAGAATCTAACTAAATAGCACGTTAAATGATATTTTTGTTATAAACACGACTACAACATTAAAAAACGCAAAACACGTAATAACCGACAATTCATATGTCTCTGATTTCATAGATGAAATAATAATAATATTGCTACCCAGACAACATTTTTATTATTTTCTACGCCAGCTCCATAGTTTCTTGTACCGGGTGAACAACTAAGAATGGTCGTCGGGTATATCTCGGAAACTACTAAACGTAGAAACTTGGGATAAAAAAAATTATGATTAAAGCGGTCATGAGAAAATTCTGGAAATAATTTTTAAGTTCCGCATTTTGCCGCAAGAGGGCGTAATTGAAAAGTAAATTTTAAAATTTTACATAACTCCGAAAATTCTACATTAAGGTATATGTTTGATAACACCATTTTAAAGCTTGGTCAATTATGCATCATTTTGAACTTATGCTCATTGGCGTACCGACTTTAATAAGAGTGGGGGAGCTGTTGAAAGTGTAAACATTTAAATCGCTGTAACTTCTAAACGACTTATCCGATTTTAGCAAACTAAAGACTGTTTGGAAGAGAAATGTATGCACTTTCACCAATCGTATTTAGTTGTCCATAATAGTTCTCAATAAAATTGCTAGAGGGCGCAATTTGTAATAATAATAGTTTTTTTGATTTTATCCCGAAAATTCAAATTATACGGTATAATTATGATACCATAATCGAAAAGAAGATGAAATTTTCTAGAAAAAATATTAAAACCGCAGCTCGATATCCTTGTTTGTTTCAGAGTTATTGCCAAAACATTAATTTTTAATACAATTTGCGCCCTCTAGCAATTTTATTTGAAACTATTGTATACCATTGGATAAGGCAATTAAAGGTACTTACCTTTCTCTTCCAAACAAGCTTAAATTGAGTGAAATCGGATAAGTCGTTTAGAAGTTACAGCGATTTTAATGTTGACACTTTCAATAGCTTCTCCCACTCTTATCAAGTGAAAGTGAAAACATTAAAATCGCTGTAACTTCTAAACGACTTATCCGATTTCACTCAATTTAAGCTTGTTTGGAAGAGAAAGGTAAGTACCTTTAATTGTCTTATCCAATGATACACAATAGTTTTAAATAAAATTGCTAGAGGGCGCAATTTGTATTAAAAATTAATGTTTTGGCAATAACTCTGAAACGAACAAAGATATCGAGCTGCGGTTTTAATATTTTTTCTAGAAAATTTCATCTTCTTTTCGATTATGGTATCATAATTATACCGTATAATTTGAATTTTCTGGATAAAATCAAAAAAACTATTATTATTGCAAATTGCGCCCTCTAGCAATTTTATTGAGAACTATTATGGACAACTAAATACGACTGGTGAAAGTGCATATATTTCTCTTCCAAACAGTCTTTAGTTTGCTAAAATCGGATAAGTCGTTTAGAAGTTACAGCGATTTAAATGTTTACACTTTGAACAGCTTCCCCCACTCTTATTAAAGTCGGTACGCCAATGAGCATAAGACAAAAATGATGCATAATTATCCAAGCTTTAAAATGGTGTTAACAAACATATACCTTAATGTGGAATTTTCGAGGTTATGTAAAATTTTAAAATTTACTTTTCAATTAAGCCCTCTTGCGGCAAAATGCGGAACTTAAAAATTATTTCCAGAATTTTCTCATGACCGCTTTAATCATAATTTTTTTTATCCCAAGTTTCTACGTTTAGTAGTTTCCGAGATATACCCGACGACCATTCTTAGTTGTTCCCCGGTACATGAATTGGGTCACGGCGGCATCAAATTAGGATGTTGTTTTTTTATATTTTTGTCACATGGTGGGAACCACTGTGGTCCGCCCCCCTTCGTACGACCACAGCTACTTAAAATCTCCTGATTTATTTAAATTTGTATTTATAAAAGGGGGGGAGTAGCAACAGTCGTTGTCACCCGGTATCTTAATTTTTCGTTTTTTTTTTAAATATTATCATGAGTAGGTACCATAGAATTCTTAGAGCATAGACTAAGCCATTCATTCATGAATAGCCTGTTTGTTTGCATCAAATATTCGTGTGTGGAAAACAAAGACAGAAGAGAGAGATAGCGTTAAATTACCGATTCCGCGCGGAATTGTAATGGCTCAAGGATTCGGAGCGATTATTTAACACCAGTGGCGTATAGAGGGTGTGGCAAGGATTTTTAATACAGTAATAATAATAATAATTAAAAACGTTTTTATTAAAGTTTAAATACATTTTTACTAAGTGAAGATTAAAAGAAGCCTTTGAAAGAAGCTTAGGTTGTGAATGTATAGTGTTATTATTAATGAATAAAATTAATGATTTTAGGCGGGAGCCAAAAGGAATATTTTTTAAACTTTGAATCGGTGAGGCCTTTACTTGATGGAAATTCATTGTAACTCAATGAAAGACAATTTATTTTGTCAAATTTCCACTTTTATTGAAAAACTTTTTCTTTACACGACGCGTTTCGCTACATTGTAGCTTCTTCGGGTGTATGGTGCTAACTAATTTTATTTCAGTGAATAACAAAATGGGATACTTAATTACTCAATACAGGTATACATATTATAAGCTTATTTAAAGGGAAAGAAATAAGACACTCCAAGTCATCATCAGGAGAAGAGAATAAGGAAAATGAGAAATAACAGGTGGTCCAGTTGCACCACTTTCCTTCTAAGCAGGTTTTGTTTGTATTCTCGGACTAGGGTGGCCTGACACACTTATTTGTTAAGTTTTTGACCCTTGTTTTCAATATGTAAAATTTTAAATTTGTTATCAAAATTATGTTGTTCTTGTGAAAGATGATTAGAATAAGTTGAGTCGGTTTTTTGACTGAGAAAACTTCTTCTATGTTCCGAAATTCTCGTTTTAAATGATCGACCTGTTTGGCCTATATTAGAACTAAATAGTTCCCCTTTGCTAAATCTGTGTCAATAATCTAAATAGGGTTCTTTGGATTTCCCATAAGATTAAGATATTTTATACCGACAATAATATTTTAGTTTACAATACCTAAACAGTGTTAAGAACATATAATTAAATAAATAAGCTTGTAATATCTATACCTGTATTGAGTGATTAAGTATCTAGACCATTTTGTTATTCACTGAAATAAACTTAGTTAGCACCATACACCCGAAGAAGCTACAATGTAGCGAAACGCGTCGTGTAAAGAAAAAGTTTTTCAATAAAAGTGGAAATTTGACAAAATAAACTGTCTTTCATTGAGTAATAAGAACTATTTTGTTTTTTTTCATATTTAATTATGTTTAACCATGCTGCATTGCTATAATAGGTAAAAGTAATTTAATTGTTGAAAGAGAAATATTTAAATATTTATGTTAGGATATTCATAGAAGTATCATTTTCTTGCTTCCTCTTTTATGAGGGAGCCCTAGGTATATGTTATTGTTGTACACTTAATGGTTCAAATTTCATAGAAATGAAGAAAAATATATGCATAAGGTCCAAATTATTAATGTCCTGCCTGAACCCACATAACTATAACTAACTACCATGACAACAATAATTGTTCCAATACATATATACATGCAATACAAGTTATATCGTAGATAAGAACGTTAACAAGAATTATTTTTATTTACTCTTTTCCTGATTACTACACCATTGAATATACAAATTATAAGCTTACCAGTAAAAAGATTCTAGATTAAGCGAATCTAATGTACCATATTTTTAAATTACGTTGCCACTCTATTCCAAGAACGGCAGTGATGCCATAGTAACATTAATTTAAGTCCCATCTATTAACCGAAAAATTGTTTTTAAAATTTTTGAACCTCTTATGGCTGAACGATTGTAGATAAGAGAACGTAGTAATGACCTTTCTTGTTCAAAATTTAATGCTCTACAACATTTGTGAAAAACTTTTTCATATTATTTTTAGTTTAAGAGTTATAGCCCAATTTGAAGGGTTTTGTAAATCTCGTGCAAGAGCTGGACCCAAACTGACATGGCACTGAAGTATTTTAGTACATGATAAAGTCTATGTTCCTTCAAAAAAGCCGCTTTTTGACTAAAATTCCTTTTTAAGCGCTTCGTTGATCGGACTAAAAACTGCTTTTTTTTCGCACAACAGATAAATAAATGATTTAGGCTTCATCAGTTTTTACAAATTGTTTCCCTTTGTAATCAATTAATTATAGCTAAATAATAAATATCATGCATAAATATCATGATAATAATAATTTCATGATACTTATAAATATTTAGGATAAAAAAAATCAATCAGCCAAATCGGAATCATTAATATTTTTATTTAATAGCGTGTTATTCATCTAGAGAATGCGATAAATAAGCAAGTTATCTAGTTAAATAGCTAGGGCATTACATATTGAAAAAAAAATGTTAAAGTATGATGCAAGCGTAAAGAGTTTCGTACAAACAAACAGGCAAGCCATATTGTATTGCAATACTTTTCAGTTCGCAGCTTTTGCTTAATACCCTAAGCTCACCATCAGTAATATTCCGAAGTATTTTTTAAGGGGGAGAAATGAGACATTTCAAATCTTCCACCACTGGTATATTTAAATTAGAAAGTTTAAATGATGGTAAAGTTTCTACATTTTTCGAATGTATAAACATTCATCCCCAGGAGAATAAAGAGAAATTAGAAAACCAACAGGTGCATACAATTATAACGGAGCGTCAAGATTAAAGAAATAAACTTGGTAACGAGTTAGGTGATTTGAGGAAACTAGCAAAAATAATAAAACTTAACACGTTGACTGCCGAAGCCATATTTGCTTTTTTGATCATGAAGCCATGCCAAAAAAAAAGTCCGAGAGGCCATTTGTGACATTGCATAAAGTAGGACAAATAAAATGGGCACTGGCGTCAATTTAAAAAAAAATCGTTTTGCAGACTCAGAATTTCTGACTGAGTAGTGCAAACTTGTCCCATGCGCCAGCTCGGTCTATCACAGCGAATATTCCCCGATGGCCCTGGGAACTAAAAACGATCTCGGTCCAATGGACCTAGTTGGCGCATGCGACAAATTGCATCTTGGTCTAATAGGCCGCGTTTTTAAAGTTGGAACCATTTATTCTCGGTCCTATAGACCGGAATGACAGTCAACGTGTTAAGAAGAAAGACCACTCGTAATAGTCTCACTTCTTATGTTTAATTACTTTGGTAGTTTGAAGTTTCTTCGAATCAGTGGCGTAGCTAAGATATTGTCTTGGGGGGGGGGGCATATAGTTGTATAGAGGTGTAAAGCTCGCCACGGCCGAAAGTGCCGCAGGCGAAAATTTTTTGGACAACGCCCAAATTTTGCGAAATTTGACAGTATTAGCAGTGTTGCTGTTTTTATACACTGGCAAACAATGGTAAAAACTAGCGACATAAGAACAGTGAGAGAAAATATACAATATAATATAAAAATTAAATTTAACTACCTATTAAAAGTTTTTAAATTATTGTTGATAATTCCTTTTTTTCATGGCTCTTGGGGGGGGGGGCAAATGCCCCGATGCCCCCCCCCCTAGCTACGCCGGTGCTTCGAAGCATTTAACTCGTTAGGTACCCAGTTACTTTTATTAATCTAGTCATTGTCATCGTCATTATACATGTCATCTTGACATTGTATGGTTTTCTAATTTTTCGTTATTATCCAAAGGATGAATATTTATACATTCGCAACATGTTAATGAATTTACCATAATTTAAACTTTTTAATTTCAATATACGGAGAAAGAATTTATTAAAGTGTTCATTTCCCCCCCTTAAAATTTACAATCCACTGAAAGTATAGTCTCTTTTTTTTAGTTAAATTTTTTAACTTTTTGTCTGCACGTGACCAATATAAGGCGTACCTATTCCATCTTTCTAATTTTTGTATCGTCAGGAAAAGGACCTGACTGCAAATCATTCTAGTTGAAGGTCTGTTCTGTTTACGTTCTCAACAGAAATAGTAAGTGGCTGAGTAAAAACTAAAATTTCTCCTTCGATTTTCTTGAACTCGCTAAATCAGATTTCAAATTCTTCGGCAATTGTGTCGATATATTTTATTTAAGTTAAGTATGCAAATTTCCTAAAAAGCTTCATTTCGTTAAAGTACTCTTTACAGCTTGGAAAAGATGGAAAATGGATTTTTTCTAGTAAAGACTTGAAAAGCCTAATTTTTTTTCTAAATCCTCCTATGTGACCATATAATTTGGAAATACTCTGCTGCTTTTCTTGTAGCTTCAAATTTAACTATTAACTCTGCTGATCACCGCTTGACTTAACCTTCTTATAGGCTCGCGAATGGTTACTCGAATGTTCGTGTCATACTCGAGATATCCAATGTCATGTAATTTTGTTGCGGCCTTCTATCCAGCGCTAGTGGCATCATACCTATACCGTGCGAGCAAAAATTATTTGCACCAAAGAGGGCCTTGCATCTAAGGACGTAAGGCTTAGCCGTAGAGCTTAATACCTGTTGGGAGTCAGTAACTACCTGAATTAACAATCAATCAGTTATTCCGTCATCTTTGACAGTCGTTACAAGTAATTTGATTCATCGCTAATTTTTCCCAATTTCTTGAACAATTCACACAATGGGCTTTACGGAACAGCACAAAACATTCATGGTTGAAGCGTATTTTCGAAACGGGGTTAGAGTAAATGGTGAGTGGCAATGCAATCCGGGTTTGTGCGTGGACGATTTTCACGAACTTTTTCTAACGTTGCTTTTATTGCTGGGGATTTTTATTTTTGCCTGAAAAGAACCGTGGCTGTGTTTAGGGAAACAGGTTCTATACAACACAAAAAAGGAGCAGGAAGACCATCTGTAAGAACAGAAGAACTTGTTGCAAACGTTCGTGAAATAATACAAAATACGCCAACAAATTGTATAAGACGCCTGTCCCAAGAAGTGGGAAGATCTTATGGAACATGCAGGACTATTCTTAAGAAGCAGCTAAATTCATTTCCTTATAAAGTGCAAGTATTATAATTTTGTAAACAACAAAAATAAATTTGTATTTGTCTACTTATTTTATTACTCATTAGTTTGGCATATCATGTCATAATATGAATTTGACAAAATTTTAACCTAGATTTGGTTAGATATATCGTCCCCATATCATTGTGATCTAAACCAAGCCCCACGTTTTTTAATCCAAGCCCTCTTTGATGCAAATAATTTTTGCTCGCACTGCAACCTGTGTATGTGTTATTTAATTTCATTGTTGATGTAGGAATGGCTAGCTTGTATATATTTAGTTTTTTGAAATACCTAATATCTTTTTAAATACGAAAAACTATCAAATTGGTAAAAACTTCTTTTGTATTTTATAAGTAACTCGGACCTAATAAAGAGAAGAAAAGTTTTGAAAAACAATTAGGAATATAATAATTTTATCATTTATGTAAATACCCAAACAGTTTTATTCTAGACATAATGATTTTTTTTTTAGATCGGATAAATGGTGAACCATCAACTGGCCATACCAAGGACGAGATAGAATCGTCACTTCCTAATAGCCAAAAAGACCTTTCTGATCTAGTAGCTTTCCTTAAAAAAGAACCATCCAAAAGCAGTTTAAAAAGAAAACTTCCTTCGGATGAGGAAAGCACCCAACCCAAGGTTAAGAAAAAACGATGTATTACCTTTGATGGAGTAACCGTGTTTTATTTTCCGAGGGCCCAAGGTTTCACCTGCGTCCCTTCACAAGGCGGTTCCACTTTAGGCATGGGAGTTCAGCATTCCCAGGTTAAGAAATTCTCTATTGTAGAACACGCCAATGAACAACGTCGGATACATCGACAGCTTCTTCAACAACTAAGGTAGGTAGTATCCACGATCCTCGGTAGATCAAAAATTGTAAAGGTTTTTTTAACATCTTTTTGCAAATATTCTTTTTTATGGAAAGTTAAATTAAGATAATATTTTGGATTGGATCATATTTATAATAATTTTATTAAGTAAAGGCAACAAGAAAATTAGTCCATTTATGGTATTGATACTACTTGTTAAATAATATGGTCAATAATTACTGAACGAGACATTGAGGGACTTATAATAAGCACAAGGATCCAAGGTTGCTTTTTATTAAATTATAAACGTAATTAAATGGGAAGATCTTTCCATCTTGAAAAGTACTCCAGCAACAACGCATTTTGACACTGTTTTGAAGGACGTAAGTAACAATTACGAAAAAGGTATTGATTGCCCTTGACGACCGGGTTGTAAGTCAACTTACCACCCTTGGGTGGTAATAATTTATGCCATATAAAAACAATGATTTATAAAAATTGAGTAATATTAAGTGATAGGAATATTAATAGTATCTACAATTATGAACATTATTTACAAAATTTGGATAAATGTTTTCTCGTTTTTTCTCAATTTGTATAAAATGTTTTGACTCCATAATTTCTCCATCTCTATCCAAGTTTTCTGTTACTCTTGAAGTACTGCAGGAGCCTTCTGGCTTCGTTATATTGTATAAAATTGTATTTGCAACTTAATTTTTATTCTTGACGCTCTCCGCTACATAACTTTCCGCAATAGTTGCAGATTTCCATCCGCCATGTCGCTTGAGGGCTAAGACATCAACTCCAGTATTCGCTAATAAAGTGGTCGACGTTCTTCTAAGGGAGTGTCCAGTATATTCCTTAAAGTTCTAAAAGTTTAGAAATTTAGCAATTTTACTTGGAATTGAAGAAATCGAGTGTTTCCCGACAGGCATGTTTATACACTTTCCATTTTGATATCGCATAAATGAGCGAGGATTAAAATTCGTTATGTGGGATCTTATATCAATGTAATTTCGAACTATTTTGAAATAACAAACCTTCTCATCGTCTCTTTTAGTCACAATAAATTTACGTGCCATTCCATTTTTGGAATCAGGAATAGTAACAACTATAAATTCATGCCTTAATTCAACAATGTCCATTTACATTGCACAGAGTTCACTAGAACGACACGCTCTAGCAATTCTCATTATCATTACAACCTTCATCATTAAATTAATATCATCGGGGGGCTTCAAACAGGAATTTATTTACATCTTTCCTGTCAAACACTCGAACTTTATTGCCCGCCCTCGCTATCGCTCGGGCGTAAAATCGTTCTCGACTGGTACATGTTACTTACATCCCTTGTAGTATAAATAACTATTAACCATCAATTTCCCGAGTTAAAAATATCTGGTTTGTTAATAATTGTTTCTTTTATTTTCACCTACAATCTGGGTCTCTCATCCCCTAAAGAAAATATTTTATTAGATAAAATAGGTATTCAAAAAAAAATTCTTTACGCTCATTTTATTTGCTACCATATTTACAAATTTTTTAAAACGTTGTTTAAATGTTGTTTAATTTTAAGATTCACGGTGCACTCTAATCTATATTCTATCTGGGCTTTTTTTTATTACACTAAAATAATTTTAAATATGAGTGGACACGAAATCAGAACTTCTAAACTTCTTAGGTAAAAACTACCAAATTACTTAACTTAAAGCGATGGCACAAATTTTATTAAAATTTGTTTAACTGTATGTTTTTTCTTTCGACGAACAAAAATACAAACGCGAAACTGCAGTTTTGTTCACCAGTTCAATAAAAAACTACGTAATAATTATGAATAATTTATATATAACTAATAAATATATTTATATCAGTGTGGTGAAAGAAATGGCTTTTAAAGTGAAACCAGTTTTTCCATATTAAACCTATTAAACGATCTGAAGCTGGATCCAAGAGAATGGTTTAATTATGCGAATGGATTGAAATTAAATCTGCTTTCAAAATTAGGCAAAATTGGTGTTTTGTGTCTTCAGTTCAAGTTATTTTAAAGTTTTGAACTTAAAATTTGTACCTAATAGATCATTTTTGAGACCTTAAATTTCTATTTTGACCAAAGAAAAAAACGTATAATAGGTATAGGGGAAGGTGGGGCACAGTGTTACAAAAAAACATTTTGATTAATAATTTTTTTATTTGTCAAATTAAAATAACAATTTCATTTTGCTTAGGTTTGGTGATGTTTAGCAACTGATTTTCGGAGCGTCTGTTGCCCTAAATATATAGGTTTTTTATAAAAAAATAATTATCTCTACACGTGTCGATATAACACTGTACCCCACTAGCGGGGCACTCTGTTACACAAGGGGGGAAACAATGTTAACGTTTCAAATAAATTTAGATTACCTTTATTAATAGTGCTCTTTTTATTCGGAACATTTACAAACACAAAAGAAATAACAGGTAAAAAAATAAACATCAGTCTAAACAATAAAAAACAAGTCAAAACTCAGACAGAATCTCAAAATGTAATGATGATGGAGAAAAACTCAAATGTTTCAATTTAGAATATTTAAATTAGTATCAAATAACAAAGAAGTGTACACATTAAACACTATTTTAATTCATTATAGTATATGTGCAAATCAACAGAAAAAATTAACATTTCTGATCTTCTATTATTGTTTTACATGTAACACTGTTCCCCCAGTATAGTGTGGAACTCTGTGCCCCAATCGCATTTTTACCAAAAATATGCTAGTTTTTAGGAAACAAATTTTTTTTAGGTTATGTTTTACATGGCATGCTAATCTACAAACATGTTCCTTAAACATGATACCATAAAGTTTACGATATATTATTGTCAAGAAACACAAGACAATTGTAAAACTGTATAAAAAATTTACTTTTTGACTAAAAAAATATAAAAAACTTACTTGGGTGGTATAAACAATTCACATTTCACCACGCGTTCGGATAATTGAAGGTAATAGTCTTAACTGGAAGTGGCAATTATTCCAGCGCCGTGTTGCTTCGCGTAAGTTTATAATTCCGAATATAACACTGTACCCCGTGTAACACTGTGCCCCTCCTTCCCCTATCCGATTTATATTTGAATTTTCAATTTTAAATCGTATTCAATTTTCTTACCTGTAACAAATTTTTGAAAGATATGACGCGACGGTTTGAATAGTTTGTTGTGCACAAAGCGACAGAGGGAAATAATTCATTATTAAGATGTGGCAAGATAAGGTACCTAAAAATTGCGTTTTTTGTCGTAATAATTTTAATGAGCTTTTAGCATTTCGTGCATTAAAGTGTACCATTATTAAAAATAGGAAACATCTACTTTCTCGTGAGATACAGCATAATGACATAATATAAAGGATTTCTTAACAAATCTTTTGTTGTTGTGAGTTGATGTCATTAAATTTAAAAACAAAAGATAAAATATTATTCTGTTATATTTTGACAATTTAATCAATCCGCAAAATTTTAAAAAAATTAAAAATTTAACAAATAAGTTAATTTTTACGTTGTTTCTAATATTAGAGGCACCCGCGGGTGAGATTATAGAAGCTATACCTTAAACATCTGACGTTTGCAGCTGCAAATGACAAAATTGGAATAATTACAGAAAACGGTTATGATACTTTGCAAATTTGCAGAAGGTTGGAAGGTCCTGCAGACTTGCAAAATGTATAGAATTTGTTAAAAACTAACCTATAACTATTTTGGGGATTTGAGGAACGATGGTATTGATGGTTATTTACAATTATTTGTATCCGATTTTTATATACAAAGAAACAAGGGAACCCTAAGAGTTAAGTTCATTATTTCATTATTGTCATAGACTGGGGCATATTACACGTATTTGTCAGTTGATATCAATAAACCAGAAGTAGTAAAAAGGTTTAACTACGGTAAAAATAACGGATTTGCAGATAGCTTTGGGAATGTCAAAGAACCCCGCACTTCTCTTATGGAAAATGGCCCTTGGTTAAATTTTCTAAATTTTAAGTATGTTGTAGAGAATGCCATTCTGATCAAAAGTGTTCATAGCCACAACAATATCTGCTGACTAGTTTTTGAGATACAGGGTGTCCAAGTTGCAAAATATGAATTCTCAATACATTATATTTTCGTAGTTTATAATATTAATTCGTTTTGTTTTTCTAAATTTTTGATGGCCCTGTCGTAGATAGGATAGAATACTATAAAAATGGTTTAAATTTTTTTTATTATATACCGGGTGAGTGACGAAAATTACTTAATATTTTTTGTTAAATCATTGTATTTTCGGCATTAAATTAAATATTAACAAAGTAATACTGTGGATGACATTAGCTTGGGGCAAGCTATCAGAATTTATATTTATACAGGGTAACTCAAAAAAGTTAATATTTTTTTTATTAGTTTTGAAAGAAATTTTGTAGATATTTCTTTATGTACTACTTGTCGCTTATCGTATGCTTCCAAATATATATAATAATAAAGGTTCTACAGGCTGGTTCCGATGATAAGCGATAGAAAAAAACATAAAAATGCATGTATTTATAAATCACCCGGTATATTAAAAATGGATCGGTTAAATTTCGTCATTTTTTAATATTTTTTGCTTAAAGTGTCTTACTTACATGTTTGCTATCGATTTCCCTTTTCCTATGGCCAGTTCTGGAAATATACAGTGTCGAACAGACTTAAAACTCAAAAAATAAGCAAATAAAATAACAATTTTTTAAAATTTTAATAAAGTTTGTTATGTAAGTTCATCTTATGGTTAAAAATAAATATATTTAATGCTATAAAGGGTGTTTCGAATAATTAGGGTATTCTAACACTGTATTGCCAATAAGAAATATATATATAAAAACTAAGAACAATTTATTATATCGAAATTATTTTATCCAAAAATAATAAGTAGGCCCCTAATTATTCGAAACACTCTGTATATTGTAATGTAATGTAGTGTAATTTTATTGAAATTAAAAAAAAATGTTAATTTATTTGCTTATTTTTTGAGTTTTAAGTCTGTTCGACGCTGTATATTTCCAGAACTGGTCATAGGAAAAGGAAAATCGATAGCAAACATGTAAGTAAGACACTTTAAGCAAAAAATATTAAAAAATAACGAAATTTAACCAATCCATTTTTAATATACCGGGTGATTTATAAATACATGCATTTTTATGTTATTTTTCTATCGCTTATCATCGGAAACACCCTGTAGAACCTTGATAATTATATATATTTGGAAGCATACGATAAGCGACAAGTAGTACATAAAGAAATATCTACAAAATTTCTTTCAAAACTGATAAAAAAAATATTAACTTTTTTGAGTTACCCTGTATAAATATAAATAATATAAATTCTGATAGCTTGCCCCAAGCTAATGTCATCCACAGTATTACTTTGTTAATATTTAATTTAATGCCGAAAATACAATGATTTAACAAAAAATATTAAGTAATTTTCGTCACTCACCCGGTATATAATAAAAAAAATTTGAACCATTTTTATAGTATTCTATCCTATCTACGACAGGGCCATCAAAAATTTAGAAAAACCAAACGAATTAATATTATAAACTACGAAAATATAATGTATTGAGAATTCATATTTTGCAACTTGGACACCCTTTATCTCAAAAACTAGTCAGCAGATATTGTTGTGGCTATGAACACTTTTGATCAGAATGGCATTCTCTACAACATACTTAAAATTTAGAAAATTTAACCGAGGGCCATTTTCCATAAGAGAAGTGCGGGGTTCTTTCTGCAAATTATTTTGCGTCAGCAAGTCCCCCATATTTTCAGATCTGCAAAGTTGCAGGTATGCATTTTCTGTAATCTCACCCTAAACCTGAAATCTGTGTACTACTACGCTACTGCTATTTATACTGAAACACTCTTTGTCTACACGGCGGCTAACATTTTTGAGTTAAATTTAATACAGACATTAAAAAACTATAATTTCTAAATATTTTTAAGTTTTTAAAAATGATCGGTCATATTATCGGTGTCAAAAGAAATCGTAGCTATGAAACAACCATTCTTAACAAGCCAGATACTTTCTCTTGTCCTTCTTTCAACCTCCTTTAATTCATTAAAATACTTGATTAGCTTGGTACAGTAAACATTAATTTTATTTAAATAAACATGGAAATAGAAAAATTAAAATTTAGTAATGAATAAGATGAAGCGACATTATTTACTTACCAAAATAGATTTTCTTATAAACATGTTAACTCGCATGGCCATGTAATAATCGTGATTTATTATACCAATTATTTCCTGAAATCTTTTTAAAAAGCAGAAAGAATTAAGAGCGTATGTGATTGTAGAAATTTTTTTATAAATTTATAAAAACCCTATTAACACCGGGAGCTGGCTAATAAACAAAGCTATTTTCATATTAAACCATAAAAAGAAAAGACTGAAAATTATTTTCTTTAATAAGTTTTTATAATAAAAATGGTTACAGATAAATTGAATTATTTGAGTAAGACAAAGAAAAAACAAAAATGTTATTTCTAGTCTCTTTAAAAATAAATCTTATAGAACGCAGGTTTCAAAAATTTAGTTCTAGATGATACGCGTTATGTAGTAGATATTTTAAGACTAGGACACAGACAGTTTGTTGATTATATTCATTACCTGTTTTTCTTCTACAATGAACTTAGCCTTCATAAAATCAAATAAAAAAAGTTTATTTCAATTATCTGAAAATTATTCTATTTTACGCAAGTAGTCCATTATTTCAGAGTGGAGCTGTTGAGATATGAAGGACAATTAAACCCAAAGTCGTTTTCACAAATATATTAATAGTGAATCAATTAGGGGTGAACATGTTTCGATGCTAGAAAGCATCATCATCAGCGCCATTGGGCTAAAATAAATTGAAATTAAATAGAAAAAGGGAAAGACAAAATAAATTGGCAGACTTACCCCAAGTGTCACTCACATAGCCTAATGGTACTGATGATGATGCTTTCTAACATCGAAACATGTTCACCTCCTAATTAAGTAACTATTACTATATTTGTGGAGACGACTTTGATGAAAATTATTCGTTAACTTCGGTATCATTACAAAAGCATTTTTATCAATTGTTGTAAAATGAACATGAAATAAACCTTAACGATTCATTTAATTATCTTTTCAGAACCGAAAGAAACACGACGGGTACGGTTGTCGCCTCCTCCAGTGATGACAGCGATAGTGAGGATGAAATAAGTGATGCTTCGGAATCCGAAATGGACCTGGACAATTATTACTTCCTCCAACCTGTACCTACTCGACAAAGAAGATCTCTTTTAAGGGCGGCAGGCGTGAGAAAGATAGATTCAGTTGAGAAAGATGAATGCCGAACGATTCGTTCTTCTCGAGAATTTTGCGGCTGTGGATGCAAAGGTTACTGTGATCCTGACACTTGTTCTTGTAGCCAGGCGGGTATTAAATGCCAAGTCGATAGATTAAATTTTCCTTGTGGTTGTACTAGAGATAATTGTGGAAATTCTTCAGGAAGGATAGAATTTAATCCGGTGAGGGTAAGAACGCACTTCATCCACACACTTATGAGAATAGAGCTGGAAAAGAAACAGGAAGAAGAAATGAGAGAAAAAAAGGACAACTGGATGAACAATGAAAGATTAGTTGCCCACAATTATCAAAAAGAGGACCAGTCCCAACAGCAATCTTGTAAAGTAGATGTAAATAAATGTAGCGGTAGTTTACTCAGAGACATTAACTTAAACGCCCACGTAGAGGTGGAAAATTGTGTAAATACTGGTAGTTTTACCAATCTTCATTATGGTGCTCCAGGCGAAGGGCCCGGTTCTTTGACGCACACCCCTTCAACGTCCTTTTCCGAACTTCCGACCCGAGAAGACTCTTTGGATCTTTATTCCTTTCGCGAGAATTGCTACGGAGAAGACAGTGAAAGGAAAAATCAACAGGTTGGTATATTTTAATATATTAAATTAATTTGTTCAGTTGGTAACGACGGAAATCGATAAATATGCAGCAAGAAAACTCACCAAAGATGTGATAATGATTTATTTGTATTTTTCTTATATATAAAAATGAATGTTTGTCTGTCTGTCTGTCTGTATGTCCCGTATGCGTTCCTATACCATTTATCCGATTACGATGAAAATTTGGTGAGTTGTTGTGTGCAGGCCGAGGAAAATTATGGCATAAAAATAAGTGGCGCAACGCATGCCGGGATACCGGGATTTGGTGAGTTGTTGTGTGCAGGCCGAGGAAAATTTAAGCATAAAAAAAAGTGACGTAAACGCATGCCGGGATGTCGGGATGCCGGATATTTGTGTAATGTCTTTCCTTCAAATTTATTTTAGTAAGTAGCGTATAGCAACGCGCGCGGGTATAGCTAGTTGTTTATAAATTATATTGTTGGTGTAGGTATACATTTTAAACGTTTTTATAATAATATAGCTTTTTCACTTCCCGACCTATCTACATGTCGCGTTAGATAGGTCGAACAATATGGTTGTATGCTTTAATATCTATGGCCAATTCATCAATTTGTTATATTGACATGTATGACATCAGGACACCAGGCCTGTTCGATCGCCGTAACTAAAATAATTATTAACGCCATATATAATTACATCTTAGAAACGAGAAAATTGTTACAGTGTGATGGACTGATAAATTTCAATTAACTTTGGAGATATTGCAGTATATCTTATTAAATACAACGGCAGAAAATTTCCAAATTTCAAAATAATATGTTGAATAGTCATTATTTTTCGGAAATTAAAAATTTGTGAGGTACGACCATTTCCTTGAATGAGTATCGAGCGTGTAGGTTGATTGTTTGAGGGTAGGATGCGTAGCCCAAGCTACCTGCATTGTGCGCCCCAGTGTTGCTGGAGAATATTTCTCTTTTATAAGGTCTAGCAGTAGTTTGTCATGCGGGAGGTTGTCGCCGAATATTTCAAATCTTTTGCGGGTTAAGGGCTTGTTTATTTGATATAAGATGCGGTTTCGTTCTCTTCGTCGTAAAGTCTGCATTCACAGGCCCATTGTAAATTTCCCTACATTAAAGGCGTTTCCTTAAGTGATCTGTCACTAATTTTATCTGGGTAGGTTTTAAAAGTAGCATTTCTTTGAGGGGTTTCCATTTGTGGCCCGCGTTTGTGTTTAAAAAGGTGCACTGTTCCACAGCCCCCTCTACTTGTTCGGGTTTACTGTTCCATCGAGATAGATCAATAACTATCGCGCGAGATAGAGCAACAACTTTTGCACCAATCTGTTAAATGTTCTTTTGGTTACCTGTTTTGATATTCCAAGGGTTCTAAACAGTGGCGGCTCGTTAATGAAGGGCTCTGGGGCGCCGCCCTCCCTGCAATTATTTCAAACAGAATCCAAAAATACTTTACTTAAAAAACCAATAAAGCAATGTATGTAAGCAATCCATTAAAATAATTCAAACCAAACATAACCCTATTCCAGCGGGTAGGTTATACTTAAGCGCGGGCATAATTCAAACCAAACATAGCCCTATTCCAACGGGCAGGTTATACTCATAGACAAGCGAGTTGCGCCAACAACGAGGGGTTGTTGGTTGCGCGCTCTCAAGGTTATACTAAGCGCGGGCGACCGATTATTCGTCCCGATTCAACGCGACTTCTCGATGACGACGGAGACGTGACGTCACCTACACATCGCCCAACGAGCGGCCACGGATAAGCTCAAATTTTCCGCGCCCAACAGCTGTTCGCGAATCGCGATGCTACGGTAGAATACCTAATCGATATATTATGTTCTCTGACGATGCGACCTGTCGATGCCGCTGATGTTTTGATTTGATTTATTAGTTACGTTATAAAGTTGGAAAATTTCGTGTAATATGAAGGTCAGTGATTTACAGAAGCTTGTGTTTAGTTCTCTGAGCTTAAGTGAAAAACTTGAATTAAAAAATGCCACTACCAATATTGAACATAGTACGAGACAAGTGCAATCAAAATATAAAAGTAAGGCACAGTTTACGCGTAAGTTTGACAAAGAAATATATAATAAAAATCCTGGATATGCGGTTGTGAGAACAAAAATTATTTTTTTTTGTTTCGGTGCCTTCTTTTTGACGGGGATGATAATTGGACTATAAATGGGGTGCAGGACTTAAAACATCTTTCAGAGAAAATAAAAAAATATGAAAATAGTGCAAAACATCGTCATAATGTGGTAAGTTTTGAACTAATATTTTAACTTGTTTAAGTAGTGCTTATGCTGATGGAATTACAATTCACAACGAGAAAGATAGAAAAAACAGACACGTACTTTCGAAAACAATAGACATTTTAAATTTTTTTAATTTAAAGCCAGCGCCCCCCCTGACTCGCTAGTCACGAGCCGCCACTGGTTCTAAACTATGGAGCAGACCCAGCTCGCTGTCGCTAGTTCATTTGCTTTTTCATTACCTTTTATCACTGAGTCACCAGGACTCACAGAAGTTCTCTTGCTGCTCCAGGTATTTCAGGTTGTTTAGTCACTTTAATGTCGTGATTTTTGATGCAAATTGAGTGTGTAACTCTGATAAAAAGGTGTTGGCAACTTAATGTCACTAAAAATATAGGATGTAATAAATTACTTTAAATTATCTACCTGTTGGTTAACACTTTTATAAGCATTTTCTGTTTGAAGTCAAAGTATTTATTTACTTTGAATTGTATACGCAAAATAATGTTTACGTTATAAACGCCCGTCTGGTAAGTGTCAATGTCAGAACACTCATGCAGATTTACAATAAAGCAGGTTATTTACGTTATACTAAATGCCAAACATCAGGGACAAAGTATAAAATGAAATATTATACGTACAGTATGTACATATCTGTTAAGGGAATATTATGGAATAGGTAGATACTCGTTTAGAAATGCCAAACTAGACTTTGCCGCCTTAATACTCGTTTAGAAATCCCGAACTCGACTTTGCCGCCTTATTCATTCGGTACCAGTTTGCCGATCGTCTAAATGTAAAATTGGGTGCAAACGATGTTCCAAATCGGTAGATTAGTGTCCAAAATCGGGAGATGTGATAAATACTTGATTATTTTTTTAAGTCAACTTTTTTTTTTAGTTAAATCGGTTTTGAATAAATATAAATAATAAACAAACACCAAATAAAATAAATTATAAACCAAATTAAAATAAAAAGGCACAAAAAAATCGGTGAAATCAGGTGTACTACTGTAAATCGATAGAAAAACATTGGTTTTCGGTATGTCGTCAGATCAACTTCCATGTCGGGAGACATACCAAAAAATTGGTAGGTTTGATAACATTGTTCAGTAGCTAAATTTGTACTGTAAGAAATCACTTACTAACGCAGATTTTCAATGCGAGCAAACTAGGTACATTATTTTTTGTTTCTTTATCCAAGTGTTTATTTATAGAAGATTTGTTTACTATAGCTGACTATGCTACTTTCAGTACCTATCCATTATATGGTCATGTCGTTGATCATGTTAGGTCTTCCAACAAATTATCTAAGTATGATCATAAGTAGCTTGTAAACAAATAATATTTATGGATTCATATACTCTTATTAGCGTTATGATTTTGTTTCAATGATAAATTTGACGTAATTTATACAAACTAGCTGCTAGGTAATTTCATTAATTAGTTCAAGTCTTTACAATTAATTATTGATTTTTATACATATTAATATTTTTATTAACTTAACCTTGCTAACAAATTGTATTTCTTTTCCGTAAAAAAAAAGGCGGTAGGATATCTTTTATTTTAAGTGTATCTAATTAATTTTGTTATATAAGTGTTATAACTTACGTTAAGCTATTGAAAATGCTCTTCAAAATATATATATAAAGTACGCAATAGAAAAAAATAAACGTAAATACCTGACTTTACTTGTAAACATATAAAAATAAGCCTTGGGATCTGAAAAGAATTACGTACAAAGCTGGTATGCTTGTTTATAGAAGCGTTGTGATTCTGTTAAAAAAGAAAAACCAATATATCAAGTAAAAAGCCCAAGGAAAAGGTATTTTGCGTTAAAATTTGTTAAGATTTCTTTGATTAATTAAATTTTCCAAGCATATAAATTCGGATAATAAAACCACAAAGTAGGTAGGTATACTACTATAGTGTACCAGTGATTATTATCAATCACGTGAACCCGTCGTAATTATTGGCACCACACTAAATGGACTATGGATGCTTTTAGGAGTTGGATTCCCGAAAACAGGATGTGGTTGTACAACAACAATAACTGTTTGAAGATATCGAAACGGTTTACGGAATATGACCTTTACCTAGTATACGAATGGACGACGAAGTATTATCCTATATTAATTATATGCATCATGGTTCTGTATGTTGTATACTATGGTCAAAAAGAACATGAGTGCTTGAGTGCAGACCCAGACTACAAGGAAATTTTATTAGCAGTATTATTGTGTTACATAAACACATATAAGATGCTTGGTGGTAATGCTTCTAGGCTGGAGAGAACACCAGAGTACGCAGAAGTAATAGAATATTAAAGTATTTTTGAAAGAAAGCCATGAAGAAGTGTCTACTATAAAGTTATAAATCAGAAGAATGGTGGTAATGCTTCTAGGCTGGAGAGAACACCAGAATACGCAGAAGTCAGAGAATATAAAAGTAATTTTGAAAGAAAAACATGGAGAAGTGTCTACTATAAAGTTATAAATCAGGAGAATAAGCACAACACGACATTAAAGCGGTAGTACAATAGATCTGTATGTGAGTGTGTAAATTTGTTTTTATTTTAAATGTGTAATTTAAAAATCTAGTGCTATTTGATTACTCTACAAACACTTAAATCACCTATTATCTTAACAGACGCACATTTGAAAACTAGAAATTATCCGACGTTAAGTTGGTATACTCAAAATTAAAAAAAAAAAAATGTCAAGCGTAAAAAAAGTCAACCGTTCAAAACGTTTTAAGCAGGGAAGAGGGAAGAACATAGTTCACTTACCTAATAGTGGGGTTGAGTTTAAAAATATCTCTTTCAATATCGAAAACCGAAACAAACCACTTACCACTCTTGGAATGGAAATTAAGTTACAAAATTTTGTATTCTGTGGTACCTACTTTTTTTAAATAGTATTAACGTCTACCAAAGATTAAACACTTGTACTTCATATACTTACCCAATACTTATTGCAGTCATATTTCATATTGCCTACGTTTTTTGAAATCTGTATAATTTGTTGGCAGTATCATATTATGGTTAATAGTAATACTTATAAAAATGAAATATTTAACGTAACAGCTTAAAATACAAATATTTATATAATTGGTATTTACCATATTATTATACAATAATGTTATACTTAATCTTTTTTTTTAATTAAGAAATGTTTGAATACCTAATGAAATAAAATTATTTCAAAATCTACAGTTTCTTTTCCTTTTGTAAATAACCCTTGTTTCCTTTTTAGTCTCAACAGCAATCTCTCTTCTCGGTGTCTCCTCCGAGCAGCGTTGTCCACCAGGGGTTCCCGTTCGATCCCCGTTTCCCCGATGTGCAGCCGGCGTTCCCTTCGCCCCAACCGGGATCCAGCAACAGCGGCGGTGCAACATTTCCCGCGTCCCCCTATCCTCCCTCCACGGTCAATCAATACGCGCAATTCCATTCGGGAGGATTCGGGGAGTTCTCGAACGCCGCCCCGGCCAGTGTCTTCAATCCGTACTCGGGCATCTACGGTAAGTTCATATTATGCTTTGTAAGGTTGATGATCCCGTATTTTGTTATTTTCGTTTTTTATGTTACTTTTAAAAAAGGAAGAGGTTGTCAATTCGACCTGTCAGACTTATTTCTTTGAAATGTTTGTTATATATAACCAAATTATTTTTCTATTCTGGACACAATTATACAAGTTTACACCGATTTTAAGACCGATCTTAAGTTTAGTATGCTAGACAGGCACAATCTTAAGGGCAAATGTATATTTATTGCTCTAATTACTAGATGAGGCCTGTTTACGGCGTAAGGGATGAATATGTGTTGTTATCATTACTTTTAAAATATTATATTAGCCGTCATTTCCATATAGGTACTTTAAGAGTTAAATGTAAGAACATAGTGCTAAACCTCGCTCTTATAATGGATATCATAAAATGTTATTTCTGTTTTTAACATTGTAAATTCTTTGTCATTTTCGGGATAATCTGGTCTAAACATCCCAATATTTTGACAATTTCATGAGCGGGATCTAACTTTAACAGAGTGGCAATCCCGTCGTCTAGAAAGTCTAATAAGATAAGGTGGATTATTTGATTTTATAATTTGATGCAAGTTGTGCTATGTACGGCGAAACATGATCAAATTTGCGAAAACCTAAAATATATCTACAGCAAGCATTCTGAACTTTTTATATATGATATCCATTAAAGGCGTTTAAATAGTTGCCGTACACAACAGAAACATAATTGAACAAAGACAACACCAAAGTATCACACAACAACTTTCTAAGTTTTACATCAAAACAATGTCTATTTGCATATAGAAGCTTCAGGGAAAGATATGCACGCGAAAGTAGACCACTTATATGCTGCGTAAACTGCAGTTTCTGATCCAAAACCAAACCCAAACTTCTGGAACTTATTTGTGGTTGTAAGACATTATTATAAATAGTAGGTAACATTAAAATCAAAGAGCAAATTATTGCTATTAAAAAGAATTAAGTTACACTTCGTAGGGTTAAGTTTCAAATTGTGTCGTAAAGATAGGATTCTAAGGGTTTCCACGTCAGCACTTAAATGAGCAGAAGCAGTGATGGCACTACCTGGATCAAACCCAATAAATAAATTAATATCGTCTGCAAACGCTTGGATATTTGAGTAATTTACGCTGTCTATAATAACTGCAGTGTATATTGAAAAAGTAGGTGACCCAACACAGATCCCAATCGTTATTTATCCTTTCCATAACTTCAAAACAAAAGTTTGCTCTTCGTATTTCATCAAGTTCTGCATCGATCGATGAAAATTATGCACAAAAAATGGTAGTCACGTGATTCGCATTATCTGTCAAATTTTAATTTTTTTTCAAAAAATAATTCAAAAGTGGGGTTATTTCTGAAAATATCAAAAAAAGTTATAAGAGAAAATTTTTTTTAATGCAATTTCTAGCCAACATGCAAAATTTCAGCTGCATAAAATATTTTTAATTTTTTACCCACCACTAAAATTTATTTTCCACTTAATGAACACTTTACTGATGACACTGTTCTTTTTTGTCCTAATATTATGGTGTATTACTTTCAGACACAAACTAAGTTTTCAAAAATCCTTATTTTATGAAGTTACCTTATACAGGGACAGAAACAAATAAACTTTGCATCACATGCGCCCAAATTTTAATAGCCCAATTTCGATTTTGTAGAAAAACACACATTTAATATGGCGCTACTTTAAAGAAAATGTATCTGTTAATAAAGCATTGTCAAAACTAAGAAGTTTTATGTAGGTTGCGTTGAGTCTTATTTTGCAAAAGTGGTGCAATTTACAAAATGTGGGTAAAAAATCAAAATTATCTTATGCAGCTGAAATTTTGCACGTGGGCTAGAAACTGCATTTAAAAAAACTTTTTTTAATAACTTTTTTTCGATATTTTCACTTTCCACTTTGAAATTATTTTTTGGAAAAAATTAAAATTTGACAGATAATGCGAATCACGTGACTACTATTTTTTTTCTTAATTTTCATCTCGATCGAAGCAGAACTTGAGTCAAATTTTGAATAAATTTATTAATAAAAAAAATTCCCATATGATGCGGACTTTACTGGTCACACTGTAGAGATTGCTAGTTTTTTTATACTTGACATAATAATATTTCTTGTTTTTTTCTTCTAACTAGGTACCTTGCATGTTATTTTTGAATTTTAAATAAAGAGAATACATTACTGAGAAATTTACAATCAGTTTTTTGTTACTTGTTTTAAAAAAAATGATTTAAGGCGATCAGAAGTGAAGAAATATGTTCCGGGTAGCGTTGTTTACATTTAAGTGTGTATTCTAACTAGAACGGAGTTATTTTCTTTGTTGCAATATGGGGACACCTGTATTCAAGAGGTACAGGTGCTGCCAAAAGAGTTCCATTGAACTCACGCAGTACCTATATATAACAATATTATAGAAAATCCTTAATAGGCGTTTAGACTGGGCGATTAGAGACCTTTTTTTGCATCGTTTAATGTAGATGATGGGGAAATTAAACCCCATTTAAAAAAACAACATTAAAAAGCCAGCCAAGTATAATTTTATTTTTAAACAAGTGTATTGCTACTATACGGGAATTTAAAGTATAACTATTTCCGAATCGTAGAAATATAAAATCGAGGGTCGGGGATGTTTGTAAAGCCAGGTGTGGCGAAGAAGGCAGGAAGTCAATATAAGGGTGAGGACGGAAGGGACGAGAACCATTTTAAAACTCTTGGATTTAAATAACTTCGGTGAAATGAAAAACAGGTCTGTAATAGGTTTATTCATGACGGGACTACTTGTTTTTAAAGATTGTTAAAAAAAATATATTTAAACAGGGTGAAAACTCGAAATTGTAAAAAATTACCGAAAAATTTGAATCTTTTGAAATTTAAAAAAAAATCGAAAATACGTTATTTTAAATATTATTTTGCGCTATTATAGAGTTTTACGATATATTTGATGCATAGGTAGATAGTAAAAAGGTGTCATATTTTCACATTTAATATATAATTTTTCATGCATGGTCATGAATATTTGATAAAATCCATAAAATACCATTTTTCGAGATATTTACTGAAAGTGGTTTTTACCTTTTTGTAAATATCTGAGAACTGATAGAAGTTAGAAACAAATCTTTTAAATAAAATAGTTGTAATTTTGTATTATCCACATAACGGGTTATATTGACTTTTGGTCTATAATAGTAGTAGACAATAAGAGAGATATTAGGGAAAATATAAAAAAGTGCCGAAAACTTTGAAATTTTTGAAATTCTCAAAAAATTCATAAAAATCGTTATTTTGCTTATTTTCTTCGCTATTATTGTGGTTTACGTTATATTTGATGCATAGTTATTAAACAGTTATATTTGTGAGTTTTAACCGAATTTTAAATTTTCTAACTTTTTTAATCATGAAAGTCATGAAAATTTGATAAAATCCATAACATACCATTTTGCTAGGAAAGTATAAGAGATATGGTAACAATGTATATAACTATATAAGTTGCATCTTTATGAGAGCTACACTTTTGTATTGTTACAATTTTTTGTAACTCTTATAGTTTTTGAGATATTGGCTGAGATGTCGTTTACATATTTTTGCTAATAAATTCTCGTATTCATAAATTTTAAAAAAAGTTTCAAATAAAAAAATTGTATTCTTAAACTACCGAATATACCGAATAAACTTTTAGTCGAAAATTTATAATAAGGGAGATATTGGGGAAAATGTAAAAAAATGCCGAAAAATTTTAAATTTTTGAAATTTATAAAAACGTTATTTTGCATATTTTCTTCGCTATTATTGTGTTCTACGATATATTTGATGCATAGTTATTAAAAAGTTGTCATATTTTAAAATGATTTTAAAAGTTCCCTTTGCCTATACTATTATACAGGAAGTCGTGAAAGATATGGTATCAATAACTAAGGAGAAGTAGATTAGATGAAAATAAAGCCAGAGTTTTTCTACGCCCAGAGCTATATTAGGCTTCCAAAGAGGGTACCCTGACATTGTTTTTTATTTATCTAGAGGGTAAAAATATTTTCTCTTAATATCGACAACCAGTAGACTTATGGTTGCCAAATTAACAAAATTTATTTCAAAACGGAAATATTGTAAAAACACCGCTTCTTTGTGTCCTGAGGGTAGGAATGGAAAATTAATTAATATGAAAGGGAGAGTCGGTTGTACGCCGTCTTTTAACAAATTAAACAGTTTGGTATTTAGCGTTAGTTTTTAACCTTGGCAATAGTAATTAAAAAGAAGATGAACCGCGAAGCTCCATCTAGTGTCGATGAAGGGTACTTTTACTCTAATATTTTAATTTCAAAGAAATTACTTTGGCGGACTTCCATTGTCTTTATTTTGTTACTGTAACACAGCGTTTCGGTTAGCTAGTATCTCTAACCGTTTTCAAGTGTAAACTAAATTATAATTTTAAGGTTATACCTACTAAATACTGTCCATGTGCAATGAAGCTTGATGACTCGACCTACGTGCTTATTGCAGTGTGAAGTTTAAGCTGTTGGTTTTTGGACAAGAAGAGGTTTCCAGATATTGGGGATATCCATAAGTACTTGGTTTACTAAATATATGGATATTTTGATTCATGAAAGCTGCTTATTTGAATTTTCGTTTTCTCCAGTGCTGTTCCGTGTCCAAAACCTTGGCTTCTGACCACTGTATATTATGTTGGTTGGTCCATACATGTTCCGCTATACCTGATATCGAAGTTTCATCTCTTTGAGTATGTTTCAGATGTTATTTAACTCGTACGGGAAGAGTTGTTTTTTGTTTCTACAATGTACGATTCGGCACACGTTTTATTAAAACAGGGAAATTCAAACTTTTTATCACAGAGCATCTAACGTTTGCAACAATCCGGAACACCTTAATATTGAAATTTAAAATATCAAAAAATATTTAAAACAGAATGTTTACCCTGAAACCTTTGTAACTAATACAGAAACGAAAGAGGAGCAAGCATTTCTTACAATACCTTATGTTAAGGGGATTTCTGAAAAGATTAGAAGGATAACCAAAAACTATAATACCAAAACAGTCTTTAAATCCGGAAATACGCTTGAAAGCTTTCTTACAAAAGTAAGACCCCTCCGTAATGAAAACCCAAAAAATTGTATTTCTCAAATCCCTTGCGAGTGTGGCGAATCGTACATTGGAGAAACAAAATTCCTCTTCCCGTACAAATTAAAGAACATCTGAAACTTACTCAAAGAGGTGAAATTTCAAGATCAGGTATAGCGGAACATGTATGGACCAACCAACATAATATAAAGTGGTCAGAAACCAAGGTTTTGAACACGGAACAGCACTGGAGAAAACGAAAATTTAAAGAAGCAGCTTTCATGATTCAAAACACCCATATATTTAGTAAACCGAGTATAGATATCCACAATATATCTGGAAACCTCTTCTTGTCCCAAAACCAACAGCCCAAACTTCAAACTCCAACAAGCACGTACTCGTAGGCGGAGTCATCAAGCTTCATTGCACATGGAAAGTATTTAAGACAGTAGCCTTAGAATTATAATTTAGTTTACATTTGAAAACAGTTAAATACTAACTAACCGAAATGTTGTGTTAAGTCACAAAATAAAGACAATGGAAGTCCGACAAGCTAACTTCTTTGATATTGCTTCATTGTCTACCACCTTCAAACAATATTTTAATTTGTTTCCAGGTAGTTTCCAACAAGCCCAAACATCCGGATTCGAGCAGTTCACCAACGAAAGTTACCCGCCAGAGTCTAAAGAAAGCCAATACACAAACCTAAACCCAGTTGGGGCCAATGCTAAGTTAGAATCTTTCTGCGATCTATTAAATAATCGGTATAATTATGCTGGTTACGAGGAATCAAATAACTACACTAGTTTAAGTACTGACGAGGCTACTCAAGATGGCACAGAGAAAACCGAGTCAGCTCCGACCAATGAAAATGGTAGTGTGAACGGTCACAGTCAAGACGACTGTGACGAAAATTTTGGCGAAATTATTAAGAAATCAATTGTGGAAACGGTTTCAGCATAAGTTATTCTAAATATAATGTTATAATAAAGTTTATTATTACGTTCCATATATTTAATAATTATTATTATATTATAAGAAGATGTAAATGATTTATATAAAATGTAGAAAAACTAGAAAAAGTGTTTTAAAATAGATGTTGTGAAAAATAATTATTATTAAAGTAAAACGTTATTTTTCTATTTGGTTTTTCTTTATTTTATAGCATTATACAGGGTGTTTCATAATTTAATGTCAATATTAACAGAGGTTATTCTATGCATGATTCTAAGACAAAATACAGGGTGTTTCACGGTGAATGGTACGTTAGACGTATATGACGAACCAGTTAACAACTCGATCTGAAAATTTGGTCATATTTTTGATGCTACAGTGTTGCCACTTCTACCAAACATGAGTAGCAAATTCGATATTTTAAATGGAACACCCTGTATTTTATTATTGGCTGTTCCTAAACTCCGCCGGACTAATTGACCAGTCATATTTACTATACATAAGCTCCGCTGGCAACTTCAAGAATCTCATACATAAACTCCGCCGCATCATAATTATGCGTAATATAGTAAATAAAACCATAAAACTTCATTTCAATTTTTTATTAAACCCTGTCTAAAACTGTACACTTAATATTAAACTATCTTAATATCCTAAAGCTTATAATTTAAACATTATTTCTTTAAATAATATGAAACTAATTTCACAAACTTAAATTTCGTTATCGTTTTGGATTTGTACAAGGTTATTTTGTCTTTAAAAAATAATTTCTTCCTTAAATATAATTTATTTTTTATTTCGTGGGGTATTTTAACACTATTCATTTTTATGTATGTATCTATCTGAATATATTTTAAAACGCATCAATAAAAAGAAAAATGTTTGGATGGGCATTATAAAAATATGAGTTGAATTTACTATGAAAGGACTCACAAGCATTTGTAGTGCGTTCAGTTTCTGTAGCACTTGCCCAGATAGATGGAGGAAATAAACTATACTCATCAATATAATTGCCCGTCAAATAGTCAGCAAACTTAATTAGTTTTTGGTTAGTAGGAATCACAGACATAAGACTAAACACAAAACAGTCACTAACATCACTTGGTTCGAGCATTGTTAAACCAAAGGTCCACCGTAGCCATTCACCAACTTTAGATAATTTATTTTTATAGTCATTCACTAATCCCAACTTTTAAATTCTTCTCCAGAAACTTTGGCACAAATGGAATCGGCATCCTGTAATCCGGACATTTGGAAAAACGTTCCATGCTGCATCATGGATGGCGTTTTCAAAGTCGGCAACGATTTCCTTGGGTTGGAAAATTAAGTTTAAACTCCGACACCTTGCGGCAATTGCTTTGAATGCTTGCATATACGTTGTCAACTTTTTATCAGGCAATAAACAAAACACCAATGGAATATAGTGAGAGTTTTGTAAGCCGTGTATAGTGAAAAACTGAAGAAACAGTTTTGGGCAGTAATCAAAAGTTCCATCAACGAAGATTTTTTCTGAGTTACTTAAAAACTGGAGATTAGTTGCACATGAGAATATCACAATCTTGTTAACTTCGTCATTCTCCATTAAAAATGGTTCGTTTTTTTATCGTTGTTATATAAGCATTTTTCAAATATTCTTGGATTTTTTCAACAGATTTTGGCAGAGCAGGAAAGACAGATTTTCGAGCATTATACATATTATTTCTTATGTATGTAAAATCTCTTGTTGTCAATTCATCAATGTTATTTGACGTTATTTTCCTTCTAATTAGTTCATAGATCAAGAAACTTGATCGATTTGTACAATTACCTGGAACAACCCCTAATTACCACTACGGCGGAGTTTATAGGTACTTCATACAGGCCAATTTTTGAAATATACCTGTGGCTGTCTTAATCCGGCGGAGTTCGTGAGCAGCCAAATTATTAACAACTTTATTTAATATTATCATATACCTATCTCTTACCGTTTCTACAATAATAATTAAATATCAATTTTTTTGACGGAAAACGTTAACTAAAAAAAATGTTGATGTTTTTCAACTCAGAAATATTGAGATCCTGAAATTTGGTGGACATTTAAATAATACCAGGGGGCTTCTAACGCTATGCTCAAATCTTAGCTATGTAGTGGTTTAAAAATACAGTTAATTTGTTTACTTAAAAAGGTGACCATAAGTTATATTTTTTTTTTAAATGTGACATCCTGTATATTATTACTAATTTGAAAAGCTTCTTAAATTGACTTGTTAATTTTGTATATCATATCTATACCTAACTATTTCAAACAATAAGTCAAAATTTAAGTTTGTTTTCACGAAAAAAAAATAAAAACAACACTATAATTTTACATAATTTTTTATATTGTTCAACTATTTTATACACAGCAAATAATAATGGGGTCTTTAATAGACTCCAAGTTTTGCAAAATAAAGCTATGCCTATAATTTTAAATGTGGATAAATATACGAAAATAAATTTAATGTTAGAGAAACTTCAGTGGTTAAATGTTAAACATTTAATATTTCTTTTGATTTGTACTTCTCAACTACTATTCAACCAGATACAATAAAACGATTTTTGTCTAAGTAGTGTATCAAAACATTTAACATATAAATCGGTTTTCCATAAAGGATTAAGTGAATATAACAACTTGAGTAATTCAATTAAATCACCGAGTTCTTTGAAAAATTTTTAAAAATCATTAAAAAATTATTTATTTAAAAAACAAAATAGTGAGTGATAATTTTTTTTTAATACTTCATATAGATGATATTGTTAAATAGTTTTAAATATATTGCTACATAAATCTTGTTACTACTACTACTACTACTACAACTAGTCAAGTTTTCGACTTATAAGCGATTGTTTGTATAATTTTCTCGACAATTTAATTTCCATCCTTTTTTTAGTAAGTATGCCATAATAAACTCTTGCTTGGCATAAAAATTATGTCCCTTTCGTTATTGTTGTGATATTTAGTTAATTATAACCGATGGGTGCTGAATAGCGTTAAAAATCATGGAAGGAAACTATGCAAAAAATGCATTTCTTATGAATTTATTTATTTTATTTGGACAGTGTGATAAAGTTGTCGGTAGAACATGTATAAAGTTTAATGAAATATACCAAAATCTGCCGCCAATGAACCTCGGGAAATTTTTACGAATACAGAAAATTGTAACCAAGTTTGGTTCAACTTTAAAAGCGCCAAGAAACATACGGTATTTAGCACAGGTATCGGTAATAATTAACAAAATACCACAATAATAACGAAAGTGATGGAAACCGAATGAAAAGTAAGTTGTCGAGAAAATTTTACACGCTTTGCGCTTACCTATAAGTCGAAAAATTGACTAGTTAGGTATTGATGTAGATACAAAAATAAAGAGGTACTTTATGTAGCTTTTCAAATCAGTGATAATTATACAGGTGGTTTGTTCGGGGTTTGTATTATTCGTAATATTGTAATATAGGTACTTATGTCACCTTCTCGAGTATGCAAATTAACTGTATTTTTAAACCACCCTGCATATGGGAATTAAGATTTGCGCGTAGGGTTAAAAGCCCCCTGGCATTATTTATCAGTTCACCAAATTTCTGGGTTAAAAAAATCAACTTTTTTTAAATTAACGTTTTCGATCAAAAAAATTGAAATTTAATTAATTGTGTAGGAACGGTATAAGGATAATATTAAAAAAAGTTTTTAAAGAATTAATCGCGGTTTCGAATATAAAATATAATACAGAGTGTTCCATTCAAAATATCAAAGTTGCTACTAATTTTTGGCAGAAGTGTCCACTCTGTAGAGTCAAAAATGTTTAAGATAAATAGAGCATGTTCGTTTATGTAAATGACCAAATTTCAGAACGATTTGTTACCTTATTCGTCATACCTATACGTTTAACGTACCGCATGAAACATATTATGTCCGTTTTCGCTTTTTATTTTTATTATACACAACCACATACTTATTTCTAATTAAAATTAGCACTTGTCCAAGCAATATGGGCAGGACCGACGAGGGGAAGGAGGATAATCCCCCACCCCTTCCGGGCCCGAAGTTTCTGAGGGGACCTGGATTTAAATCGAAATTCCGAAATTCTCGAACGGTTGCATCTGAAAACGTTTATTACAAACCATAAAAACAATTTAACTGGTTAATCATCCATTAATCTACCCCCGTTATGCGAATTTACGAAGCATACCATCATAGTACATTCAGGCCACGCCCTTTTGTCTCTATCAGAACAACATTGCGGTATTCTGCTTAAAAGTACCTGCCTTCTGTTTCAGTTAATCTTCTATGTATGTTTAAAAATGTTATTTTCTTCTATCTGGTGTGACTTTATTGGGAAAGCGCTTTGATACAATTGCCTATAGGTAACGGTGAGCTGCCATCAGCCAAACCATACAAATGTACTAATGAATGTCTGCCAACTCCTGATTAGTAAACTTACCATGTTGTTTAAAAATAATGTGTAAAGATATTTATCTATGAAATTAGGTAGATCCGAGTTGAGTTTAGAACAAAACTGTTAAAATTAATAAAACAAAGATAGTATATTTCAACCACAGCCTACCAGCAAGATATTGACAATAGCATTTACAACAGAGCAAAGTTGATAGATTTTATTAAAAACTTATTGAAAAATTCAGTGAGTTCAATTTAGTCACTGTCTTTGTCCAAATCCAACACAATATTTGTCTGCATATTATTATATAAATAAATAAATAAAACAAAAACGACTTATTTATTTTATGAATGTATAAAATTGATAGGTATGTAAAAATAGATGAAAAAAATCTTAAACTCATCCTGTCCACAGAGAAGAAGCGAAGTCTGGCACTGCTAGTCTCACTAAACACCCAAACAATGAAAGGATAAAAAAAATTATTTAAAAATATGACAAAAGAAGTATTATGATATAAAAAAGAACTTATAAAATTAACAAACATAGCTTTCCAATGCAATCGTATGAAACCCAAACCCGACATGATCCAGGCTAGTGACTAGTGACGCATTCGCCATTTAATTTTCGTATGAACATTTTGTTTCTTTATCGCGTTTTCTACAAAAAGCGGCCAAATACCTGTGTTTCGGTAACAGTTACCTACAGATTTAAGTCAAAAATAATTAAATCGATAAATTAATAAAAACTAAATTTTGTCAAATTTATGCATATTTTTTTTCTGCTTTCATTAATTATTAAATCGTATCTTTCTTTAACGAAAAGCTATAGGTAATAAAATTGTATTCCAAAGAAGGATATTTGGCTAATTATTGGATTAAACGAAGAAGTAACGAAATGTTGAATGCATCACTAGTATTTGCTTTTAAGCTATAATAATAAACATTACATGTATGTAATGTTGATGCATTATCTGCATATAATATGTAAATAATACATCTAATAAAGAAGATGTAATTAGAAAATGACAACAGAGGTGTGTTCGATTTGCTGGTTTAGATCAATCCGGATCGATCTAAGTAACTGATTCTAACTGATCCTGGTCTAAGGCAACTTTTAAAATGACAAATGCGGGACAGCAGGCCAATATTCGGTTTTTTACAATTACATGTAAACTTGCATAGGATTGTCCACCCCTTTGGGCCATCAAATTCTTCTTTAATTTAATTGAATAGAACAACAAAAGTAAAATTTATATAAAGGAAATTAATTTAAATACAACAAAACAAAAATACAAAAAAAAATGTAAACAAGGTATATTAAACAAATATTCTATTTATTTTTAAAATCAAAATTTGGGTTGGGCGAGATCCATCGATATTTTTAATGTCGATAACTGCTGCATAATATGATGCTTCCCAAAATAATATGTTCATTCCGGGACTTCATGGACAGATTTCACAAATGCGGTACGATTTTAGGTAAACTTTTAGAGGTGGGACAATTCCAAAGAATACGGGACTGTCCCGCGAAATGCGGGACGGTTGGCAACCTTATCCTGGTCTGTGTTTAATTGGCAAATAATGACTCTGTTCCCCCACTACCGTCAAAGTGATCCCAAGTGAACCTCGGAAATTGCAGAATCACCAAACAAAATCAGATATCAGATCAGTTGTTTGTTTTGTTTACTTTATGATTTTGGAGGTTATAGTTCCATTCTGTCCCTGCTTTTAGATTTTCGTTGGGTATATTTATAGATAAGTATTCTTTGATTGTGTGTTTTTAGAAGAGAATTAACTGTGATGTGTTGAAGTAGAAATGGATGAATTACGTCTTTTTGAACCGATCTAGGTAAATAATATTTCCTGTACGTGAATAAGAAGAGTGGAAATAAATATTTTAAAGTTGTTTTACTTTAGTCCCCCGCTTTATAAAATACTACTACGCTAGCTACTCTCGACTAATTTTTGAACATTAAATCAAAACCGAAACGAACAACTGACATAAAAATCCTTGGATCACTCACTGAACTGATTTTTACGATCAGATCGATTCAAATAGTGTTGGGATCACTCGAGTGAAAAATACCCTATAATTCGGGTTTTTCAATAACCTTATTAATTCGGTTTTTTTAATAACCGCGGTTATTTATCAATCGGTTTTTTTTTCGCACCTTTTGTGTCGCTGTGTATTTAACAATTATCGAAACTGGCGATTACATTCGAATAATAATAATTGGCGGCTCATCATGAATAGGTCACTCGAATTATAACCGAATATGCATCCCGCTATTGAAAGAAAAACGGTTTTTTAATAATTACTGAACTGGCGACCTTTTTTTTTTAGAAGTAAATAAGATGCACCACCGCCCATATTAGAATTCAAGTGAAAAAAACCGGTTATCTTCCGGTTTTTAAAATGACTTGAATTCTCGGTAGTCGGTTATTAAAATAAGTCGGTTATTCCCATTACTAGAGTGAAATCATAATGCCAATCGAATACGGCTCTGTAATACTGTGAAAATTTGATTCAAAAGCTAATCAAAAAAATACACCACATTAAAGGAACCTGTAATTGGATAAAGAATATAATTTTTTACAGTTTCCTATTTTCTTTCCATAATATGAAAGCTCCGCCTTTATTAGCCATGTGCTCACATTATTTGTGTATTTTGCTTCCATCGTAATAATCGATAAACTGTCTCAAAGCGTGTTGCATCATCACAAAGTTTATCGCTCTGTGTTATAAAGGAAGTTACTGTTATTGATTTGGTGCAGTTATTGTGGCTAGTTTTTATAAATAACAATATGTTGGAGCCCTTGTTGAGCCAGTTGAATAATATGAGAGTGATCTTAGCCAGCAGTTCTAAGCAACGTGCAAGTCTTTTGGAAAGTACGGTAAGAGATGGCGCCACTAATTATTATTTTTGAGTTTTCCGTTACAGAGTAGCATACTTTGCAAAATGAATAAAGGACATAAACGAATTAAGGCGACAAAATGCTTGCAACTATGAAAATCCAATGATCTGTTAAGATCATTGTGAAAATCTGACGCTTCTCGCGTGATGTTTAATTAAAAATGCAATTATTGAAATGTTGTCTCTATAGGTACCTATTATTGAACAAACCTTATCAATTGTCACAAATACAAAAATTTCAAGACGAGCAAACACAGTGACACATTCGCCATTTCATTTTGTTATCAATATTTTTGGTTTTCTTCAGTTAAAAAAAAAATTAATTGATAAATTAATAATAGCATAATAATGTCAAATTTGCACTTAGATATTTCTTTTTCTGCATTTATTAATTTATAACTCCAACCTTTTTTAACCTAAAACTTAGGGTAATAATTAATAATTGTACCCCTAAGGTATCTATTTGGCCGATTTTTGAAGATAAAACGATGAAGTAAGTAACAAAATATTGATCAAAAGACGAAATGGCGGAGGCGTCACTACTTAGTCTTCTATTCTATACTTAGAGCTTTAGCACAACACGCGTCACCTTATGAGACAAAAATAATAAAACCTAAAGTTTTTTTAAAATGAAAAAAAAATTTAATGAATATGAAAATTAATAGGAGGTATAGACTTGAAAACTGGTATTCCAAATTAATCAATTACCTAAATACATTGGTTAATCAATTTCGATTGGTTATTTTATTATTAATATGTAGGTACTACTGTACTACTTAGGTATACTGTCAAGTAATTTTATATAAGACATTCACACTGCCCTGCATTGGCAAAAAGCCGTAAATGAAATTTTATAGTTTTGAGAAAACTCCACTTAAAGTTAAAATTAGTGTACTTTTGCACCATTTTTGTGTTTTGGCAACGGAACAATTTTAAACTCTCCGGTAAAGGATATAGATAGTAAGTTTTATTTTTTTAGGTAGGTACTTGTTTTTTTTTTGTAGTTTTAAGCAAAATCTGTTGCTTACGTCTTTTATCCATTTTTTTTTAAATAATGGTTTAGTTCTCATACTAACAAAAAAAGACTTCAAGTCTATTTGCCATTGTTAAAAGTTTCAATTTTTAAAGCAGAGATGAATGGCTGACAGGCTGACCAATGTAAAGTACTTATACGTTTTTTTTCCAATGTAGTTTATTGCTCCAAAGCTTTATGGTGCTATGAATTTAAATACAATAATTAATAATATTTATTAATTAAAATAAACAAATTAGAAAGTAATATCATTTTTATAATTTAAATCTTCAGACGTTGAACTTTCTGCTAAATTCATCCAAAATCTTCTACGGCTTTCTGGCATTTTTGTTACCAATTTTTTAATAATGTCTTCCTTCTTTCCCACCAAGCAAAATGTTGTTGCAGCAACGTTCTAGTAACTTTTCAAAGAGAGCTGCAATGTTGCTCTTTTCCTTGCGGCGTGAGGTTGGGGACATCCCTGCAAGCCTTAATCGGCCGTTCAGGAACGTTTCAGTTGCAATATTGACAAATATATCGCTTCGGCAATATTCTAGCGATATTGATATTTAAATTACAGCAACGTTTCACGCAATTAATTGCAGCAACCTTGGCACAAAAACATTACAGCAACCTTGGCACAAAAACATTACAGCAACCTAATTTTTTGAAATTATATTCGTTAAATATTATTCGTTTATTCATTATTCAAGTTATAAAAAAAAACAAATGTATTTATTTTGCTATATATAATATTATTATAGGTATAACATATATTCGGGGTGATTCACGGTGGATGGTGCGTTAGACGTTTATGGAGAACAGGCGATACGTTTTATTTGAAAATTTGGTCGTCCAAATAAACGACCATGGTATATCGTTCTAAAATATTTTCAGCATTGCGGCGTTGCCGCTTCTGCCCAAAACAGGTGGCAACATCGGTATTGTAAATGAAACCCCCCATATATTTTTAAATTTTTAGATTCTACGTAAAATTCAAATAATTTTTTTAATACAATATTCATTGTTATACGTTACGTTATATATATACTTAATAGTTTTCGAGATATTGGCTCTTGAAAAATTACAATTTTAACCTTTAACATCTTCTAGCATTCTAACTGAATGTCTTAGAGCAAAACGGCTGGTGTTCCTTCCTTCAATTTTTATTATCTTCCCAAAGAATCAACCAAATCAATCAATCAAAGTAATTAATTTCCTGCTTTCGAGTTCCATTCTGTTTAACCGAAAGTTGACAATTTTGGGAACATAATAAAATCAAGGACATCAGGAACATGTGAGCCGTTTTGCTCTAAGAGACATATATAGTTAGAATGCTAGAAGCTGTCAAAGTTGAAAAATGCCATTTTTCAAGAGTCAATATCTCGAAAACTATTAAGTATAGACTAGTAATGAATATATTAAAAAATAATTTGAATGTTACGAAAAAATCTAAAAATATATAGGCTGTTTTATTTAAAATAACGATGTTGCTACCTGTTTTGGGCAGAAGCGGCAACGCCGCAATGCTGAAAATATTTTAGAACGATAGACCATGGTCGTTTATCTAGACAAACAAATTTTCAAATAAAACGTATCTCCCGTTCTCCGATTCACTGTGAATTACCCTGTATATATATTAAGTATACACTTTTCTTATATTTAATTCCTTCAAAGTTTGGTTTCCTTAACCCCTAATCTGTTTTAATTACTTCGTTCAAAACGTGTCTTAGCATGCTGAAACCAGTTTTTGTAAAAATTTTCAAAATCTTGATCTGTAAGTTCTTTAAAATTAGTTCGAACAGCATCTAAAATAAAAAAAAATGACAATCACTAATAGATATAGTATACAGTGATTAAGTTATTACCGGAAATTTTTCTGAAGACTTGAATATTCATGATCGAGGAAAAATTTACCGTTTATTAATTTAAGCACGTGGGATTTCGGTTAGAAAATTTTAAACTCATTTATTAAAGAACCTACGTACAAATTAATTTTTTTATTAGAAATTACATATATTCTAGAAATGTCTTTGAAATGGCGTTTCAGGAAAATTTTCATTTATTAATTTTACCACAAACGTAAAAAATTTCCGGTTATTCTGTGGGTTTTAATGGTAAGCGAAGAAAAATCAAGCTTCTGATTGGTTGAAATTAAGAGTGTAAAATTTTCATTAAAATTTTTAATTTGATTAAATACAAATCTGATGTATTTAATATAATATAGTATTGCCAAAGAAAAATTAAAATCTACCTGTTATAAGTGAAGTGAGTTTTAAAGTTTTTTTTTTGAAGAAGTAGTCCATACTTACTTACTTAAAGTGTTTGTTTTGTAGTTCCCCTTGGCACCAGTCCAACTTAAAAACTGCCCCACATAATTGGTGAAGACCTTTTCCAAACATCTGTACACTGCATCTTTCAAATTTCTTCCTCCAGTTAGTCTCAAAAAATGTATCTAAAATTTCAAAACACTGCTATTCTCACTTATGATTTGTGTGCAATTTCTCATAATAATTTTCTTTTTAAAAATAGCAAAAAATGGACAAAGGTCTAGGGTAAACTATAGGGTATTGGAATTGGCTTGTGACATACATTCTCATTCTACTGATTTGGAACCCGTAACTATATAAAATTTACTCGTGTATAGGTTATACGAATGAAAAATTTCTGTGTAGGTTTCGCAAACACATTTTTTACTAGTAACCTATTGCTAGTACTAGATGCCTACAAATTCAACTTCAATTAACTTTAGGGAGTACACTATCTTAAGTTGTCTATTGAATTAACTTGCAAAAATTGTGTCTGCAAGCCTATCCAGTGAAAACTTTGGAATATCTGCAGTTATAATACCGTATGCATGCGCTTTTTGCTGTAATTTTGGTAATTTTTTTGGAAGGGGTTCTTTCAGTTTAGTCTCCAGTGACGTGTAGTACCACACACAAGACACACCAATACAAATTAAATAATAAAATACCTAGGTTATGTTTTGTGTTTAACAGCACGACCTCCATTTCCAAAAATTACCTACCTAACAGAGAACAACTTGTTCTCTGCTAAAAAGTACCTAAGCATGCATAAACTTTTATTAAATTTAATGTAACCTACCTTATTTCTTAATAAAACACTGTCCTTCACTCTTTTAAAAGAAATGCCAAGCCAAAATAAAAATGGCCGATCCGATCTGACATTGAGACCGAAAACATAACCCCCCCGACCGACGCGTGGCGTACCTATTTGAAGCAATGATTGGGCAGCACAATTGCAATTACAAAAAGACATTCATAAACCAACATCGCTGCTAAGTCGCTATGTAATTTGCCTGAAACTTTCTAAACTGAAGATTGCTAAAATATTGCACGTTACAGGTTGCCCTTGAAACATTTCTCTAAATTTATATATCGAACATAGCATAGAGAATCCGAAAGCTAAGTTGTAACAATATTTAATATGAAAGGTTTCAAAAGTCAACGTTGCGGGAATTAACTAAATAGAAAAGTTGTTTTAGAGAGTTCCACGGTGTTTACCTACAAGCTTTCAAATACAATATTGCTCTTGCAAGAATTTTGAAGGAAGATTGCAATGTTGCGAATGCGAGTGCGAGGTTTTTTGCTTGGTGGGTTGACAATACACCTCGATGAACCGATCGCTTCTCAGGTAAAATTCCGACATCAACTTTTCTTTTAATTATGTTATAATGTATATAATGCAGTGGCAATCGAACGTATACGATTTATACGTTATATTGCAATTGTATAAAGAAAATAAAAGTTTTTAAAAAACCATACCACAAACACGTATGACTTTTATAAGGTTTTTTTGCCTTTTTGTAAAATTAAGAAAAGGAGAAATGGTATAAAATGGTATAAAAGCATACATTCTTTTGCCAATGTATAAATATTTTTATTTTGCTGGAGAAAAACCTTATAAATTGTATAAGTCTTTTTGACCAGGAATTGTATTCAAAACATGTCGGATAAGGTTTTTTGACATTGTAAATTTAAATTTTTTAGCGCTTACATCATTTGGCCAATGTATGTAGACAAGAAACTACAAGGGCTATTCAAAATGTAATTATAGAGTTCGAAAGAGAATAAAAAGTTACGGGGGAAAATTGAAAAAAATGCAAAACGTAAAATTTGCATATACGGCTTTTTACCATTGTAGGGCAGCACAGTGATGGGCACAACTTATGGGAAAATATTCCATAGTTGGATTTCATCGAATACCGATATTTCCCATCTGACACGTGCTGGTTGTAGTGGAACTTCTCCAACAAAGATGTTCCAGTAAAACAAAAAACTTTTTTTTAAATATTATTTTGGCACAAAATGTGTATGTTTTGACACCTGCCAGGGTAACTGGGCCGTAAAAAGCCTGGTACCCCAACAGTATTTTACTTTAAGCAAAATGATGCTTCGACTTTTATGAAAAACAACTTTTTTTTCTTTCTATCTTACTTCAATACTTTCACATGTCTTTGACAAAGCTGAATAAAACTGAAGATGTTTCACTACTTGATAATGATTTTCACAAATAAGTCTTTTGCTCAATGGTCTGAGGTCTTTTGGCTATTCAATGTTACACCTCTTGTACACCATTAAAAGCTCCATTACGGCTCAATCCCACTATTATTTTCTCCATTGCTATAACAACATCAGCATTTTACCTTTCACTTTGTTTTCCTGATGATGAGTATTTCTACACTCGAAACATGTCGATTTAAATTATTATGAATTATTCTAGATTCGCCTAGTTATTCTAATAAAAATTGTGGAGAAAAACTTTGTGCTTTTCTTTTTTCTAAATACCGATAGGTATTGGCAAACATTTCTGTATCATCGGAAATCCCAAAAACTATTAAATAGTGGCGTTCGTCTTTAGGGGTTTGACGGGAAAATTTAGAAAAAAGTATATAGCAAAAATTGCCTTAAGGGCAAAAACTAGCTAGTGTGCTTCTCGATTTTTGATAATAAAATCAGGTCTCATGGATAAATAGACTATACACACTTTTTTGAGAACACTAGTAGTAGGGGAACTTGGGGCAAGACGGGGCCATGAGGTAAGATGGGGTACCCCAGTTACTGCCTACACTGATGTGTGTGGACGGCTCTATTGCATAACCTCGGACTAGCTTGATAACAACATCGCTCAGTCTTCGCAGAACAGGCGTTCAAAGCACACCGTTCGGAAGTTATGATCGATTTTCCGGTATTACGTGTCATTGATCTTATTTTCTGGCTTAAAACAGAGTATGTCAAAATGTGTACATCGAGTTAAAGCAACATACGTTATTTTTCCTGGAGTTTACCAGTATAGAGGCATCTTTTGGCAAAAACATTAATTTATCAAAGTCGACTGTAAAGGTAAGAAAAACTTTTTTTTTAAGTGTCATTGTGGGCATGATGGGATGTTATATTTGTCGCGTACCCCATCTTGTCCCAACTAATATTTTTTTGGTTAAAAACTTACTAAAAAATTTATGACTTATTAATTAATGCATAATGAATTAAAATTGTTATTTTTATTTTCAGAAATGGATCGCAAATATAAAAAAAAACAGCGAGAGAAGAGTGATCCAAAGAAAATATGAAACCAGGGAATGTTTATATTGTGACATACTCGGAATCCACGGAAGGATGGACTGCCTGTCAAATATGTCAAGAATAGTCCTACAATTTTTATGCCATCATATACGAAGGTGATCTTTCAGATATAACCAACACATGTGATTTTCGTAAATAAACCCCATCATGCCCCGTACACGGGGCAAGAGTACGGGGCAAGATGGGATAATTGCTTGTTTTTAAATAAGTATAGTTTTTAGTATTTTGGTGTAAGTTAAGCCAAACATTTTTATGCTAAAACAGTTATGGATGGAATCAAAAGAATTTTTAGAATAAACTTTATTTTTTGATAAATTAATTTTATTTTTATTGATATAAATGCTTTGCGTCCCCTTCTTGCCCCTGATTCCCCTATATATATTCGCCATTTTGTTTTTTTTTGTTAATTCTATCCTTACTTTTTTGTTTTTTCCAAAGTCGGCGAAGTTTGTTAAAGTGGGTTGGATTTATAAGTTAATAAAGGCATCAGAAAAAGAAAGATGCGCAATGTGTCGCTTTATGGAGAAACCCGAAGATCAATGAATAAAGGACGAAAAATTCTATCAAAAAAGACCAAATATGTTAAAATCCGTTCAGCCCCAACAAAGTAACCACTTTTTATACAAAGCAAGTTTTGATGTTCGCCATCCATTTTGTTATAGAAGATAGAGTAAAATGTTTATGCACCTGATCAAAATATGCATATTTTCGGTACCTCTTAATTCGGCAACATAACGAGAAAAACCTAATTTTCTATTTGACCATGTCTGTTACCCCCCCGCCCCCTAGCGGACATCTCTCGAACTTGAGAATAATTTCCAGCGATTTCTCTTGGCAGTATTTACTAACAATATTTTTTTCCTCTAAGACCTCTATGATACAACAGAGCGCCGTTCTTATTTGTTCACCCGGTATGTTGTCACAGATAACCTATTATTAGGCATGATACAAAGAAAGAAGAGATATGACATTGCGCATGTGGGCGGAGCCAAATCGACAGCCGCTTACGTCATGTGGTGATAATTTTCTGGCGGGCTTTGTATAACCTACGTTTGGTTTTATGTACTATTGTTATTATTTGTTATACAGAAAGAGGTTTTTAGTGTTTTTTTGGATTATTATTGTTGTTTGTTAGTGACAATATGACAGCTTATACTTCTTATAATTATCTGCAAAAGTATACCAATACATATTTATGATACAAATCAATGTTTAATATTTCAAATTTTAGCTTAAAAAAAGTGTTCTCTTCCTCGTAGGTGAGATAAAAAAGTTTAATTTGACGAAATTGGTTTAAAATAATAAACTGTTATATGTGTGCCTTTTTTTAAATAATTGTTAATGTACCTCTTATACTATTATGATAATTACCAGTCCTAGTATATTTTTTTAAATGTCTAAATGAGTTTTTTACATCCTTATCTTTGGTCAAATTATAGTCAAATGCAGTGGCGGACTGGAGCGGGTGGCCGGGTGGCCTTTGAGGGCCAATTGGTCCAAACATTTAAACAACATTTTTTTTTTTTCAAAAAATGTTCTTAATGAGGGTTGGGGCCATAGAGGCCATGTAGCCACCGGGGCCAAATGATTCCAGTCCGCCCCTGGTCCAATGTTAACAATATAAATTTATAAACAGACATCTCCAAAAATATTATCGTTACCTATTGCATAAAAAAAATCTTAATAAGCAAATTAATTGATTTTGGCCATTTAAGGCTCGAAACTGTTCTAAAAATGTTTAAGACTGCACATTTGTACCTATTTTTTTTTTCAAACAATTTATTGCTTAAGGTGGAAGGGCCAAAAAATATAGGTTATTTTTTTATGATTTTGTAAAAATAAATAAGTAATTGTAATCATTTAAAAGATAAAATGTATGTCAGCATAAGCAGAAAATTATTTTCATTGAAACCAAATATATGCTAAATTTTAACATTTAACCCAAGAACATCATGAAATACGTTCTGATTTATGAACCTCTATCCTTAAAGTACTTAAAATAATATGCACTAAAATCTTCCAAATCAAAAATTGCAAAATATGCAGTAAAATTTCTATTTCTAGCGGCTAATCCTATGTAATTTTAAATCTCGTTAGCACCACATGATGTCATTGCGCGGACCGGACCGAATTGGGAATACGATCGATCATATCTTTCTTTCTTTGTATCATGATTATTAGGTAGATATCTATTGGAAATACTAAAGAATCAAGTTTTTATTTGCATGTAATGCCTTAAAATTTCCGGTGTTTTATTTTTCAGAAATTAAAATTTGAAGCCATCCCCTCTAATTATGAAGAAAATCTAAACCCTAAAGACCATACGTATTCAGATTTTGTAGAAAAAACTGCCCTGGGCAAATTACATGATGTTTACGAAAAATTAAAAAATGATCCAAATAAACCCGATCTCATAATAAGTTCTGACACCATGGTGACGTACAATGGTAAGATGTATGGGAAACCAAAAACTAAAGAAGAAGCTATCGAATGTATTACAGAGTAAGTAAACAGTAAATTTTTTTAAGCATTCCGGTACTTTCTTATCAGCATTGTTATAGATGAGTGGTCATCAGTCCATCCAAAGTAGTTGTTTTAATCGCACGCCCAATACTTTGGTATAACCATAGAGAAACAAAACTAAGAGTGTGCAATGCAATGGAAATATTTTACCGCTCATAATTTTGTACGACGTACAAATATGTAACGAGTTACGCCGAACGTTGCCTGTGATGAACAGGGAGCAAAGGTAATTATCCGTCTGAAGTCACTACGTTTCTGGGCGTTAATACCACAGCCTGGCGCCTCGCTTTCGAATCTAAATCCTACAAATTTAGATAATAAGGTTTTTCGGAGACGCTCGCATCCAATGGAAAATACAACAACTATATGACACTTCCAGTTATTTTGGAAGTTATCTCAAACTTGCGTATTTTAAATAGAACACCCTGGTATAATATATTTTCTTTATGTTCCTTTCTTCACTTCCAACTTTTCTTAAAAGTTATCGTATCCTACTGTATCCGCTTCTGAGAGAAAAATTAGTTTATTCAAATTTTGACCTTTAGGAGGTTGTCTCCTAAAATTAAATATATTTTCACAGATAAAACAGTGAAACTCGAAACTCTAGTTGTGGAATTAGATATTATGGTGCTTGACAATGAATTGTAGGAAAATGGAATTTTAGATACAGGGAAGTGAAAAAGTAACAATCTCTTATCGCAATCTTTAAAAAAAAATTTAATACTTTCTTTTTTAAATCCGATTCTGCTCACATTGCTGGTTTATTCAATTGATAGGCGATAACATTTCCTATCTCTTCATATAAGGCATCCCTACACCAAAATACCTATATAGAATAGTTTTAAACTTCTTTACGGGTTTTTGTTTCACGATCTACCAATGATAAAAATATAAGGCAACACAGAGTGAAATTAAAAACTGATTTTTTGAAAAATTCGAGTAGGTATTAATAAGATATAAATTTCAAATTTGGTACATTGCTTTACCATAAAAAGTAACATTTTTTCAGAAAAGCAAAACAAAAAACAATTGCCAAATATTCAAAATAGTATTTTTCAGAAAAACAAAACAAAAAACAATTGCCAAATATTCAAAATAGGGGAAGTCCAGTACCCGCTGACCCCCTCTATTTTTACGTGCGCTAGTGACTTTCAAACTACATTTGTTCAGTTAGTAATTTGTTTTTGATTATTTTTTGATTGAATTTCGATAAAATTATGCGTTTTTGAGATAAGAGAAAAGTATGGGTCTCTAACTGATGCCAACGCGTTTTTTTTTATAATCTCATCATTTTCAAATGCAAAATGAAGTCAGCCGTTGTAGTATTACCATGGATACAAAATATACTTAAGTAAAACTTTGCAATAGGTGACAAATCCGAAAAAAAAGGACTAGGCAAAAATAATGTAAAGACAGTGGCGTACAGATAAAAACCTGTTGTACTGAACCAGTTAAATGAAATTATTTTATTGCCCTACTAAGAACTTACTATCGCGGGTCGTGGTCTACCCGCCCCAGGGTATCCATTAAACTTGGATCTCTGTGTATTCCAATATAAAAAATAGTTACACACTTGTCCGATATGCCACAATATTTTCTTTTAATTATTTTCGCGGACCCTATATCATCTTCTAAAAATTGCTATTTATTATATTTTTTTCAAAAGATGTACCTACTTAAGAGGGATTCGGCAAAATTACCAGATAGTGTGTGACAAATTCCCTGGCGTCGGTGATTGGCCTCGTTGCGGAAAAAGGCCGACGTAAAATAAATAAATAAAAAAAAAAAACTATTTATGGTGAAGCAATGTACCAAATTTGAAATTTATATATTATTAACTACTCGAATTATTAAAAAAAAATCAGTTTCTCATTTTAAATTTTGACGCCCTGTATATCGAACATGAGGGTCAAAAATTAAAAATGGCATTATAAAAGTCATATTATTTTTGCTCAAGGAATATATTATGGTTAACGGATTGACCTCCTTTTTCTGGACACCCTGTATAATAAAATGTAATAAAATTTTCGGTGTTTTTAAATAAAAGCATATTCAATAAAGAAGTTGCTCCATAAAAAAATATAGCAAAACACTAAATGGTTATAAAACTACGCAGGTACACACCATAAAAACATTAAAGGTATTTTTCTTTAAAATTAAGTTTTTTGAGTTAAGAGTATTGCATTGAGTGTCCGATATAAAAATATTATATTGGATTAGTAAACGCAAATGGCACCGGGCCACGCCGGCGCCGCTCTGCTTGTCTAAATATCAGATTGCCAGCCTCGCGAGACGTTATACTTACCACGATCTATGCCATAGGGAAAACTAGCCTAAAATGACATACTTGGGTAAAATGACATAGGGGACATATTGCTACTTTGAGACGTGACAACGCCGCCCCAAATACCGAACTGCAAATGTTTTTCATCCGCAACAGCAACCTCAGCAGTGCTGCCAGAGCTACCGTTATAACGGTAGATCTACCGTTTTCACCCTCTATCTCCCTATCTACCGCCGAGACTAGTAATTCTACCGTTTTTTGCCGCAAAGCACGAAAACTAAAAACAGAGGGAGGTATAGTATCTAATAATAACAGTAAAGTAAAAAAACCGATAATCAATGGACAATCGATTAAACTATGAATGAATTCGGTGCTTAATTTTAGCTTTGGCTGCGGTGTCAAAAATGTAAGAAGTGAAGTCATGGAGAATGTGCAGATGTTTCCCCCCGAACAAAGTTTTTTACATGCGAACTTTGCGACTAAACTTTTTTTTTATGTTTTAAGATTTTATGTTTTTCGATAGGTAGTTAAGCATGTTAACTCTTCTACTTTTATAGGGAAAAAACCCACAGTCGTCTCCACAAATACTTATATTAAAAGAGTCAGATATTAATGTGTAAATGTTTCGGTACTAGGGAGTACCATCATCAGCACCGAAGGGCCCATGTGCCACTGATATTACGAATGTAAAAGATTTTTAAAAATTAAAAACTAAAAACCATGAATAAGACGAGGACATTTTGAGTGATTAGACAAACAGATTAAAAAGTGGTAGTAAAATAAAATTCGAAAGGAATCAATTTTCTTCCTCCACCCTACATTGTAAACAAATAACAAACTGATTGTACAATCACAACGTCAGTATCAACAATCAACAATATCAGTGGCACTTGGGCCCTTCGGTGCTGATGATTGTACTCCCCAGCTCCACTTTGAGATAATGGACTACTTCCGCAAAATCTTCTACTTTTGTTTACGTTATCTTTACTGTTTTTAAAATAAAACCCTTTTGTAATGCCTTTTCATTTTTATTTCAACTTTTTCTATAGAAATACTACCTATGTCATTTTACCCTAGTATAAGCCTAAAATGACATACTGCACAGTTTTTTGTTAATTCGCGTGTCATTGTTTCAAAAATCAAAAAAATTAGGTTTTGTGCCTTTAATAGGAAGCGGCATAAACTAATTGACCCATTGAACTGGAGATGGATGCTAAAATTATTTTTTTCCAAGTTATGCGAATACTTTTGCTCAAATGTCATTTTAGGCCAGTTTCCCCTACGTGTGCTGTGTGAACTTGCTTCGACCGCGGCTTCCTCGGCCTGAGCCGACTCCGATCGGCATTTTTGTCGATGGTGCCTCGCCTCTCGCCGCTCGCCTGAGTCTTATTCGATCATTCGGTGTGTTAGCTAGTTTGCCTCGTGTGAATTGCATTTTAAATAACACGCGCCAGTCTTGTGATAAGATGGACAAGGAACAATGTCGCAAATTAATCGAATTGTATGCCAGCAATAGGAAACTTTGGGATTCTAAAGAGCCAAATTACACGAGTAAAGGCATGAGGGAGGAAACTTGGAAGCACATAAGCGAAGAGATGGGTCTACCTGTCGAAGAATTAAAGAAAAAGATGGAATCTCTGCTGGGGTCTTATCGACGCGAAAAGTCGCGCGAAAAGCAAAGTCGCATTAGAAACCCAGGTAATAATCTCATTTTGCTAAAGTTACTTTTTCGTGCAATACGCAGACCACTAGAAAAGGTTTACAATACACAGTTATTTATTTAGCTTTCTTAAATCATATCCACCGAAGTTCAAATAACACTTTCCCATATGAACAAACTAGTCATTAAAAATGCTATTCCATTTTTCCTCTTGAAAAGGATACGCTTCTTCCCACGCTGATGAAAGCTCGTCATTTAATGCATGGAAATGGAAAGAAGGTCAGATGGTGCAAGATCCGGACTGTACGCAGTCGTGTGCCATAAGGGCAACACAGGGGTGCAAGCGTCCGCCTCTTTCGTTATAGCTTCCTCGCGGTTTTTTTCTCAAAATGAAAAAAAATTAAAAATCAATTTCATTTTAATTTTCTAGCTAAATAAGTTATAAAAAATACAGAATTTCTGGCAAAATACAATAATTTTGGCAGCACCATACCATAATTTTAGATCACGAATCACGGTATTGGCCACACTGGGCGGGGTTTTATAGTTTACTGTAGGTATTGATGTTCTGACTTTTCTGTTTCGCTGATCCATTGCCTTTTAATTACGCCCAGTCACAGCATGCCAATGACTGAATGGTACGATTATCTAATCATCTAATACCTATTCTACTGTAAGGCCCAAATGTTCCATATCTTGGTTGTTTGATCAGATCTATCTTGGTGAAAGTGCCATATTTCGCCTGTTCCGAATTTTGAATTTGATCTGCATTATCTCAATTCACCACCACACACATAAAGGAATAACTGTACCTTTGTTGACTCTCTAAGAACGTCCCTTACTAATATTCTTGTATTTGAAAAATACTGCAATCATTCATTTTAGAGATTTTGACCTATCAAAATTTTTAACCTGCACATGAGGATTGTCTTTCAATATCCATACATGGTTCTTACCATTAGTTATAGCATAGTTAGGTTTCTAATGGTGGGTATTATAAAACTTAATTGACAGATGAACTTGTAAAATGACGTCACAGGTTGAAGTTAACATCACAATTTCAATGTTACCTTTATTGGGAGGAATAAGTATCAATTATTATTGTTAACTGATATTAAAAATTAGTGAAATGACAGCTTTTGGTCGGTTTTGAAGACGTGTAATTTTCTTTCCGTGATTGTGTTTTCAATTCAGATCTCGTAATGTTAGCAGGAGTATATATATTTGAAGAACTTTTAACTAATAATGAATATTGTGGAGGGCCCCCGACGACCAAGAGTTTTTAGAGAGGGAAATTATTTATATTGATGGCAGAGGTCCTAACCTGTTAGGTTAAAAAATTCTCTTTACTTTCGAAGGTTTTTTAGGACTTTATAAATCTGTAATTTTTTTCTAACGAAGTTAACCTAATCGTTAAAATTAAAGTTAACTTTTGACTTTTTATAATACCTACCCTTAGCCAGTTGCAATACTGTTAACATGATGGGATGTGTGATTCTCTGAATATTTTCCAACTACCGTAATTATCCACCTCTAGACCTTCACCGACCTTCCTTATAAAGATCAATACAGGAGTGTTAACTACTTCTTTTCTGAGTTCTGAGTACCGCTGATCCAAAGATTTGTAGCATTGTTCATCATCAGTTGCGCGTTCGCCACATAGGTAGGTGTTTGATTTACTTTTATGTTTTGAGCTTAATGCAAAACTTTTATATTGACCTGCGTAGTGCTTTTATTAATATACCTATTACTTATATGAATTATCTTTTATTTCGCTGGGTTTTTTGCCATCCCGATACAATTTAACAGCTTATCTGCAAGGTGAGCAAGAATGTAAAAATATTAAATAAACAAACAGATTTTAATTACTTATGTAAAATAAATATATATTCACTGTTGCAGGCCGTGATGACGTGTATCAGTCAAAGTGGTATGCTTATGAATGTTTTAAATTTATGGCCGATAAAAACAATTCCGTAGACACACAAGATACGCTAGAAGATATTAAGGTAAGTACATTGTTTCTAAGTATATTTATAAAAAAATCGCACCCTGTGATTTGGTGATACAGTGATTTGCGAAATCTGGACGTGAAGAAGTATATCCATATCATGTTCAGGGACTATTTTACCAATAAAATTGGTTCAGGCCACATTCAGTGGGGCTCCGCGCTAGATCTAATATACTCATTTAAATGTTTAGTTCAAGATAAAATACTTTATTTGCAAAATTGAGATGCTTAAAAGTCACTTTTGATAGGATAAGTTTTTGATACCGCATACCGCGGCCATCTTTCATTATGACTTCCCTTCCCCCCCCAACCCCGAAGAATTTTTGAGATTTTTTTCACGCAACTTTACCAGAAAATTATTTAATAGTATTAATTACGAAATTGAAATTTTCAGGTTGAGGTACTTCTTGACTACCCCGAAACTGACTGGGAAAGAGATGATCAATCATTAGAAGCGGATAGTAAAGAAATAACACAAATCGAACAGCCCTTACAACACAATCGTACAAAACGCAAAAGAAAAAGTATTAATCAAGAAGACGAAAGTCCTAAGGAGGCATTTACCCTCTGGAATGGATGTACAGAATCTCCTGATGATCCATACAATACATATGGACGACACATTGCCAATGAATTGAGAAAATACGATCCAATTACTCTTGCACATGTAAAAAATGCGATTAACAACATAATTTTTCAGGCGGATACTGGAAGCTTTCCGCCATGTATCTAACACAGTGAATACTTTAAAAAATTTTACTCTTATGATAAACCCTGCACATCAGTGCCTAGACTTCGACTTCTGTATATACTCATCTGGCTGACTGAAAGTAGTTCTTACGCATCGATACCTTCACCAATAAAGATAACCTCACCATTACATACGCTATGACCATTTCCTCGTCAAATATCTACATAAATGTGTTTAAATTTTAGTATGAAGATGAAAATAATGAACTTTAAAAAATTGCGACAAATAGGAATTAATTTAATAATAAAAAAATTAAAATAATAAAGCTTGGATTTTTTGGAGGCTAGAAGATTCGAACATTTGTTTTTTTTTCGGCAGTAAACATAATTTATAAAAAAGTGCATTGTAAGTTATGAACTTTTTAAATATTATCTGCCATCATTTAACATCATATCTAATAGTTCTGTTAATAAAAGAGAATTGTTATGTTAATTTTGTATCTTTTCATATTCCTTAATTGTTTCTATAAACGAATTTTTTCAAATATTAACCTTACACCTATACAAAGAGGCGACCTGAGTTTAAAATATTTCTTTTGGTTTATCATTTTAGTTATTGCGTTATCATATTTGAATAGTCTCTTCGATGCAGGGTGAACTACTACTAAACATTTATATATTAACGGGAAAACTATCAAATAAAGTTACTTGCCGTTAGTGGTGGAAAAAACGGTTCCACGTCTGGAGCGTTCCAATCGCGAATGCTCCAAAAAAATACCGCTCCAAAACAACGTTACTTTGGAGCGCCCAAAATTTTCCAACCGCGTGCTTATAGGCTGCAATATGAAACGAACTGTTAAAATCCTAAACAACCCATTGCAATTTTATGATGTAAGGGTCGCCGTGACGTGTGCAGTATGATGATTTACATAATACGAGGATGAAGTTTACGGCACGAGCCAAAGGCGAGTGTTGTAAATCATCCGAGTGTATTATGGTTCATTAGACGCGAATCAAATACTATACTTTATCTAAAACCATCCATTTATACAGTGCCTGAAAAAAAGTTGAGTTCATATGGGAAATATAATAATTACACTTGTTGTTTTATGATAATTACACTTGTTGTATTATGGATAGCATAATGCTCTTATTATCAGAAGTATTATGCACCTATTATTAAATGGTTGTAGATAAAAGTAATTATAATAGCATCAGTCTTCTATCAAATTCAAACCGCACCGCAAGACATTTTTTATAGTTCCACGTTGCAGCGCGATTCACTATTGTTCGTTCCTGAAGTTTTGCTCGCTCCAGCCGGAACCACCGAACATTAACAGGTAATGTTCGGCGCCGGAACGTAGGTTCCGACGAGTGAAGCGTCGCTTCGACCGGAGTGACGCTCCCTTAGATTAGGGCTAAGGACGCTCCAGTCCACTCCAAATCGCCTGATACCTTATTTTATTATGCATATTCAAGGGTATACAACCAGTCCTAACGATGTATTTTATGTTGCGGTCCAACAGTAGAATATAGCACGTGGGCTTGCCTGCCAGATCTTACGCTCCGCTCCAAACCGTGAAACGTTCCTGCAAAGCAGCATTGAAATGAGGAGGCGATAACTACAGGAACAAATTCCGTCTAAAAGGTATATTGGCAACCGGTTTGTTCATTGTTACCCAGAGCATTTTTTTTAATTCAATTTTTTCAAGTAATATTATTTTATAAAAATAAAATTTAAATTAAATTTTAAAAAAATGCTCTGGGTAACAACGAACAAACCGGTTGCCAATATACCTTTTAGACGGAATTTGTTCCTCTAGTTATCGCCTCCTTTGAAATGTAACGCGTCGCGTCGCGTCCTCTATGAGCGGTCTCGACCATTTCGTTCTGTAATCTGCGGCTGACGTTGCCGGTGCCGCTCCACGGTAACTAGTTACTTAGTCGTTGTGTGTTAGTGTTATCAAAATATACCGCTCCAAAATCGCGTTATCTAAATACCGACCCACCTCTACTTGCCGTCAAGTATTAAAAAAGCTGCGGCAGTAGTATGTCCTATTGTATGCATAGACATTTACCTTTAGATACGTCGTACCGTACAGCTTATCTCGTACGCAAGCAAAAGTAAAGTTTTATGGGTGAAAAAATACGTCTGAGCGTAGGTTAGATGCCTTCCCTCCCAGCAGGACTGGGCATGCGCACAAACCCCTTATTATCGGCCTGTCCTTCTTTAGCGATATGCTTAAAATACATTCCAGAACCGGTTCGGCGCCATTTTTGTTGTATTTTAAGTTTTCTCTGTGGATTCCTTGTTGTTCTTTGCTATTGTAGATTGTGGGTGTTTAATATTTACGGAGTTTTTGTGTAGTTCAGTGAATCTTGTTTGTAAAAATCGTTGTATGATTTTATTAAGCCCAAATAGGGGTAAAACACCGGGTATTTCGTATTTTCAGTAAGTACGGAGTAGTGATTTATCTGGATATAAAACTTTCTATTATTATGATCAATTTAAACACATCTAGCTAGGCCTAGGCTACACAAACAAGGTATGAAAATAAAGAGAAACACACACCAAGGCCGATTATCCCGATGCATGTTTTAGTATATTTTATTTGCCCTGCAATCTAATTAGGTAGGTACGCCCATTTTTCGGTCAATAGGTAGGTATCTATATTGTTTTAAAAAGTTTAAAAGATACTCTTCTCTATACATATATTATATAAAAGAAAAAAGCTCGGAAAAAAGTAAATACCCAGGTATGTTTATATTACTCCAAGGGTCAATCAAATTCCTGAACAAGAAATTATGCTTGAAAATGTTTTACAGACACCCAAATTTTTGTCATAATATTGTAATAATCAATACAAGTAACTAACTTTGACAACTGCTATTTGACTTGAGGTTAGGTACGCGATAACATCGAAGATTGGTTATTTTGTTGGTTTTGTTTGTTTTTATATTCAATTTTATAAGACTAGTTTAATTGACTTGTTCTCTTCCTTTTCGAACTAAAAACACGACGCCGAATCATTTTTAAACAAATTTTAGAAACTAAACCTTAAAGACAATTTTCCATCCTCAAAATCTGATAGGTTTACAACTACTTAAAATGCCAGAAATAACTAACTTTTTTCCCAACTTGATCAAAAATTGAGAAGAAATTTCAATTTTTTGGCAAGAATCTGGGGCAAATTTTAGCAAAATTGAAGGTCAACTTTTACAATTTTTTGAGCAAGAACTTAAATTTTAAAGCCCGGACCTATCTATTTTTCCATTCCTAAAATGATAATGTTGCAGGGCGCATGCCTAATCCGGTGTAGCTTTGTTTACATGCGCGAGGCCATAAATTTGCCGCTCTCGTGATTAATGTTTGCTTATCTAAAGGTAATAGTAATTTGCGTTACAAGACCGGAAAGTAGTGTTTGTCAGGTCGAGACAAGCATTTCCAGGGCGAGCCGTAAGCGAGTCCTGGAAGCTTGGAGAGACCTGCACAACATTAATTTTCGGTTGCGTGACGTCCAATATTTTTTTTAAGACCTACACTTCGATATACTTACATTAAATTATTTTACTTTATATTATTTTTAAATGCGTCGTATGACTTCTCGTAACGGGCTTTTGATTTTACTGGCAATATATCGTAAGTCGCTTTCCTTGCTGCTTCCAAAATTTCTTCTGAAATCTCATTTTCCGTGCCGGATAATTCAAAATCTAAATTCATATTGTTAAATATGCGCACTCGCGAAACAAGTTTGACATAAACAACAAATTAAAAATCAACGAACTGTCACTCGACAATACATCGAAATGTTGTTGTCATAGTAACGAAATCAAGGTAGCTTGTATTATCAAAGAGCGATTGGAAAAACAAAAAACAGGGACCGGAATAGTAATTTACGTTACAAGACCGGAAAGTAGTGTTTTTCAGGTCGAGACAAGCATTTCCAGGGCGAGCCATAGGCGAGTCCTGGAAGCTTGGAGAGACCTGGAAAACACTAATTTTCGGTTGCGTGACGTACAATATTTTTTTTAAGACCGACACTTCGATATATTTTATAATCTACGCGAAACAAGTTTGACATAAAGAACAAAATTTAAAATCAACGAACTGTCACTCGACAATACATCGAGATGTTAGAGACCGGAAAAGTGACATTAGAGTCCGGAATAGTAATTTACGTTACAAGACCGGAAAGTAGTGTTTTTCAGGTCGAGACAAGCATTTCCAGGGCGAGCCATAGGCGAGTCCTGGAAGCTTGGAGAGACCTGGAAAACACTAATTTTCGGTTGCGTGACGTACAATATTTTTTTTAAGACCGACACTTCGATATATTTTATAATCTACGCGAAACAAGTTTGACATAAAGAACAAAATTAAAAATCAACGAACTGTCACTCGACAATACATCGAAATGTTGTTGTCATAATAACAAAATCAAGGTATCTTGTATTATCAAAGAGCGATTGGAAAAACAAAAAACAGGGTGACAGTGACATTAGAGACCGGAAAAGTGACATTAGAGACCGGAAAAATCTTTTATTTACAACCATGTATGTAATAATGACATTTCACCTATCTTTGAAAGGTGGAAAGTTGACGTTTCTTGACTTTTACTTTCCACCCGGGTGGAAAGTGAGCACTTTCCACCCGGGTGGAAAGTAAAATTGTTATTTTTTGTAATTTTATTAAAAATCGATATCTCAAAATAGTAAATTTTTTTTTTTTTAAATTTTAATAAAAATCGATATCTCAAAATAATATACAAACACACCAACACACAACTCATTACACAAATTCAACAACAATAATTTTATTTTTTATTTCTTTAAATGAATTATACCTAAATGACATTTATAAAAAACAAAAAATTAACATGGTTTATGTTTTACTTATTTACATTAAATATTACATTGGCATTATTGTAGGCAGTCACAGATATGTTTAAACCTTGCTGAAATTCTTCTTTTGAAAGGTTTATTTCATGATTATTTGAAGTTAAAGTAGTGTTAGTAAAACTTGAACTTGGCTTTGAAATCAATTTTGCCGTATTAACCTGAGTAGAAACCGAACTGTCTATGTATCCCTCAGCTACTGTGCTAGATTTCCAGCCTCCTAACCGCTTTATTTGCATAAGATCGCCACCGTTATTTGCGAGCAAAGTAGCCGCTGTTCTTCTGAAACAGTGACCAGTAAAACCTTCAGTATTCAGCTTCAGAAAAGCTGCAATTTTTTTTGGAAACTGACTTAAAGTGTTGTGCCCAATACATTGTTTACTAATTTTTCCATATCTTATTTGCATAAAAAGCTTTCCATCCTGTATATTTTTCCGTAAAGTTATGTACTCCTTAAGTGGTGCAATCCATTTATTATCAGTTATCATAAATGATCGTGGCTGGTACGTTTTGCTATTTTGTATTTCAATCGCGACCTTTTCTTCTAAAAAGTGAACGTCTGTTGTTTTCATTTTGTATAATTCATCTGATCGGCAGGCGCCTGAGACACCAATAACCAATGCGACCTACAAATGTATAAAATAATAAGTTAATATAGAAATAGTCAACCTTTTAGCCTAAAATACCTTTTGAACAAGAAATTCCATAGGTGCTTGTTCCAAAAATGTTTCAATATTATCCATAGACAGTGTGGTCGATTTTTTCGGCTTGTATCCTTTGTTTTGCTTTTTTAAAAATGCTAATAGCTTTGCGTGTTTAGATATGTCTACTTTTTCCCTAATTGATAGAGTGGTCCTCAACATTGAATATATTGACCAAAGCGTTGATATTTTCTTTGTCTTGGCATTTTCACTAAAATAAGCTAGTAGCGCCGATTCAGAACCAGGATTTTGAACTTTGTTTCCAATACACCATTCTTTAAAACAGTTATATGCCTTGTCATATCTCGGGCGGCTTTTAGTTGGCAGAAGATCTTCTTCTACTATTTTTGCTGCTTCTCGAATTTCTGGGGGAGTAGCAGCCAAATCAAATTCCTCATCTGAGAGCATTTTTTTGGTGTTTTGTAAAAACTTTGACACTAACGTTTTAAAAAAATAATATATTGTTTAGTGACATGGAAACCATATTCCAAAAATGATATTTGCCATCTTGATGTGTATTATTACCTACGTTATTTTATCACCTGCGGTTATTTGAAATTCTAAATGTCTGTCTACTTTTGCAATGGAAAAGTCAAAATGACATTTACCTTTTAATAATTATTTGAACTCAAAATAATAAGAAGTGGATGTTGGATGTGGTTGTAAATAAAATAGTATACAAACCTCGGTGAAAAGTTTCATTACTGTCTCTGAGATATAGTTTACCTCGACGCTTCGCGTCTCGGTAAACTATCTAATCTCTCGACAGTAATGAAACACTTTCCACCTCGGTACGTAATATACTATTCCGGTCTCTAATGTGACTTTTCCGGTCTTGCGATCGGAAAAACGTTATTTTCTAGACAAGAAATTGTCCAGAAAGTGTAAATTTTCTGGTCGGTTTTAAAAAAAAGATTTTTCCGGTCTCTAATGTCACTTTTCCGGTCTCTAATGTCACTGTCACCCTGTTTTTTGTTTTTCCAATCGCTCTTTGATAATACAAGATACCTTGATTTCGTTATTATGACAACAACATTTCGATGTATTGTCGAGTGACAGTTCGTTGATTTTTAATTTTGTTCTTTATGTCAAACTTGTTTCGCGTAGATTATAAAATATATCGAAGTGTCGGTCTTAAAAAAAATATTGTACGTCACGCAACCGAAAATTAATGTTTTCCAGGTCTCTCCAAGCTTCCAGGGCTTGCCTATGGCTCGCCCTGGAAATGCTTGTCTCGACCTGAAAAACACTACTTTCCGGTCTTGTAACGTAAATTACTATTTCCGGTCTCTAACGTCACTTTTACGGTCTTGCGATCGGAAAAACGTTATTTTCTAGACGAAAAATTGTCCAGAAAGTATACATTTTCTGGTCGGTTTTAAAAAAAATCTTTTCCGGTCTCTAACGTCAATTTTCCGGTCTTGATCGACAAAACGTTAATTTCTGGACGAAAAATTGTCCAGAAAGTGTATATATTTTCTGGTCGGTTTTAAAAAAATATCTTTGGTTGTATGCCGCTTGTGCTTCATAAGGAGCCCACAGACTGTAGCTTCGCTGCGGACTATCGCTCAAGTTGTCAACAACCGAAAATTTTAAATCTTTCTACCTTCTGCTTGTAACAAGGAATCTTAATTGCAGCAAGTCGCTCATATGGTGTAATAGTTTCTCTTAATTTTGTGTCGTGTTGAATGCTAATAGTGGGTACTAACTATAAAAACTACAATAGATTTCGTAATCCATTCGTAAATAAATAAACCAATATCCCAGTTCCCGTTTGAGCTCTTTTAATAGGTTAATATAAGAAAGCTGGTTTCTCTTCAAAAGATACTCTTTCGCTCACTTTGACACTTTCTTTGTTGTTTTTATAGGCTTATACCGTCGCCACTACACACAAATATTGTATTTTCAATACAGACAGCTGTTATTTTAACATTTTAAGCAATAGCTTTCTAATTACAATTCGCACGAGTGTAATACTAAAAAAGATAATAAAAAAAAATGTGAAAAAATGTCAGTTAATTTTTAGGTAGGAACTAATATGCCGATTGGCGATACGCAACCTAATTTCTTCAATATTATTACTATATTGTAAAACACTGTAAAATACTCGGTTGCAAAGAAAGACAAAATAAAGTTACGAAAATTTGCGTATTTTTCTTTCACTCTCTTGTGCGTTATTTCTAGATCTTTTTTTTCTGTAAAACCCATGAGATTAAAAAATTACACCTTTTTGTAACGGTGTATCTCTTTAATATATCAAAGATTTATGTGTACTTTCTGTTATGCTTTGTTAAGGAAAATGAGATTTGTGATTCTTTCAAACAAATCAATCATATAATAATGTTTTTATCGGTTACTGTTAAACCTGAGAAAGAATCCTATTGTTTTAGAGTCCTGAGGAGAAAAATATATTCTTCCGAAACGTCGGCAAATTTAAATGTTGGTTTTATTTGCTCCCTAAGAACCCTAAACCCTTAAAACCATCTACACAAAAAAGTCTATTGAATCAATAACAATTTTATTTTATACAGTAATGTCCGGTTATAACGAACCTCATGGGAAAGAGGAAAACGGTTCATTATAAGCGAAGTTCGCAAAAAACGATGAATGCTGATACATTATCAAAAATGTGGTTTTTTACGGTAATATGCATACATACATACATACATATATAAATATGTACATATTATATTGTACATGTGAAGGTACATAAAAAATGTTTTGTAATAAGTAGATACATTAACAACTGTTTTTAAGAGTCTAATTTAAAAAAATCTTTTATTTTAGTTTGTTTTATTTTTGTTAAACGAATATCATTAATATGTAATTCTATTTCGGCTAATGCGGAGTATTTCGTGACTGAAGGAAATGACGAACGTTGTCAATATGCTGAAGTGTCTCTGATGTGGTTGGAACTTGTCTTAATTCTGTACTCACAGATTCTTCATCTTCCGCCTCCTTATCGTCATCAATACAAACTGAAGAAGACTCAGAGGCAGTATTCGACACTTACTTAAGATTATCATCAATATGGACAAATTTATTGAACTCATTTTCAGAACAATGAAGATTGTCTAGAATATTGCTATCATTTCTGTCCAACTTTTTTCAGCCATTCGGCTAAAGGCAGGTAATCGTCTGAATCAAAAATCATTTTCTACCTTCAGGAAACCACCGTATTAAAAACAATTAGAAATTGTTTGTTTTGATGCCCTCTGCCATGCCATATGAATGAAGTTTATTCCATCCAAATGATTACTGACGAAACGAACCGAAGGCGGCCGTCTACAGGCCCATATTTGCCATCGAAAAAATTCGGTGAATCCCCTGAATAAGCGAGCGGTAAAATACCGTTTTAGGTTCGTTATAAAAGAAAAATCGTACGATCATATCAAAATGAAGGGTTCGTTTTAACCGAAAATTCGTTATTATTATTATTATATTCGTTCGTTATTCGTTATTTGCGAAAAAATTAAAACACGTCTAGTATACTGAAGTTCGTATAGATTTGGTTCGTTGTAAACGAAAGTACGCAATAAGCGGGTTTGTTACAGTCGGACATTACTGTATAATATTTAATAAATGATGTTACATCTATGTACTATGTACTTATTTTAGCTTAACTAAAGACGGATTTCCAAACAGCGTTTACACAGGTGTAGCTATCTGGTATAAGAACAAAATTCATAAATTTACAGATGTCACCATGGTGTACATGGAAAAACTGAGTGTTGAAGAAATATTGGCTTATGTAGAAACAGGAGAACCAATGTAAGAATATACTCGTATTATGATTATTATATTGCCCTGTATTGTGTTACCAAATATCAATTGTTGTTATATTAAACCCAACAACAGGAATTATAACTTTAAAAATGTCCACCATTTAATATTGGCTATAATAGTGCACTTTGTGATTTTATGCACTATCACTGATGCCACCTACCGATCGCGATCAGATCATCAATTTAAAATTAAAAAGCCTTTCTGGACTGGAGCACCAACCTCCTACTTTTTTTTTAGGAATGACCCTCAGTGACGTATTCGACATTTTATTTAATTTTTATTAGATTTATTTACTTTTCTTTAGCCAAATTAAATCTCTGTAGTGACAGTGACAGTTTTTTTGAGCCAGTTAGTTACCTAGGTATAAGTACCAAGTTTTAACGAATAAAGGGAAAAATTAATATGAGAAACTTTTATTGAATGATCTTCCTGAGTGAGGAGTATAACAAAAAATAGTCATATAATTTTAAATGTTGCTTTACAAACAAGACCAAGGTTGATGAGTATGTCTTGCAAAAGAGGTTCTCCCTCCACCCCTTAGTCTATTTTGTGACTTAGAGCAAAATGTATTAAATCAAAGTTGTACCGTATATATTTCAAAGAATTAAAAAATCGCTAATCGCTAAAGAAACGATAAACCTTTTAGTCCCAGGTTGAACGCCCTCTAGAGGTAAATTAAGGAACTTAATAGTAAATTCCAGTAATTTCTGTTTTGTCGATTTTGTAATAAAACAAACGGTTCCTGAGATATGGCCGGCGTTCCTGTTTATTTGGCCACCCGGTACAATTAGGATTTCACAATGCCTTCATTTTATACTACAAAATCAGACATTATTAATCAATTGGTTTTAGGAACAAAGCTGGAGGATATGGAGTACAGGGAATTGCCAGCACGTTCGTAACCAGGATAGACGGCGATTTCAATAACGTGATCGGATTACCGCTTTGTCGATTAGCTGTAGCACTTAAGAAAATCCTTAATGAAAATTAATTAATTCCATTAATTATTGCTTTTTGTTGTTCTAATTAATTTACAAAAGTGAGTATTTTAATATAAACTGTATAATCTATTTAAAATTTTTATTTTCAATTTGTTACTTAGGCCAGTGCAGATACCTTTTAAAAATGCAAAAAATCGTAAAAATTAATAACAGCATGAAATATGGCGGAAAAGGAAAAAAATAGAGCGCAACCTACTATAAAAATAGATTAAAGTCGATCCGAGTTACGAGGTTGAAATGGGGTGAACTTTTAGGGGTGAAAAATGGTGTTTCTCGAGTTTCAGCGAAACTAGACCTTTTATGGAAAAAAGGTAAATATAAAAGTTGTAGGTAATGAAAAGGTCTATAACTTTTGTTTTTTCACATAGTAATCTAAAATTTTCCTAGAAAAAATCGAAAGAGAAGGCAGTAAGTTATGTTGTATTTTAAAAATAAAAGCACAAATCAAAAGAAATATTACATTTTTAACCTTTAACCACTGAAGTTTCTCTAACATTAATTTATTTTCGTATATTTATCCACATTTAAAATTATACGCATCGCTTTATTTTACAAAACTTGGAGTCTATTAAATACCCCATCATTTGCTGTGTATAAAAAAGTTGAACAATATAAAAAAATGTGGTAAAATTATTGTGTTATAAATTGTTTTTCGTGAAAATAAACTTAAATTTTTGGTTAATTATTTTTAAATAATTAATTTTTTTTTTTCAATTTTAGATAGGTACAAGATTTTCAAAATGCAATTTAAATTTTAATTTAGAATCTAAAATTACTCCCAAATATTTAAAAAAAGTGTATAATTTCAAATTTTTTATCATCGACAAAAATATTTAGGTATATCTGTATTATTCACGTTATTTCCAATAACCATAAATTTTCTTTTAGAAACATTTAATTTTAATTTATTTACTTTAACCAGTTTGATACAGATTTTAATTCAAAATTTAAAATTTCTATACAATCAAGAATATTTGGGGATTATTTGGGAATGTTTTCGGAGGGCGAAAATAAGAGAAATATACCCATATTATGTTTTAGTTCTATTCTCAACCATTTCTGAAATAATCGGTTCTGATTTTTTTTATTGAAATAATGAAGGGGGCTTTAGTTTTAAACGTCCGATACATTTTGATTGATCGTTTTGACATGCATAGTAGTTGTCAGTTTATATTGAGCGTAACGACTTGAACCAAGATTTTCCTACTTACAATGCCACACACATTCAGTCACAGGGAGTATGACGACATGATATTCGTGTATGGTTACTGTAACGGTGGTGCGATGCTCGCAGTTATTGAATATCGACGTCGTTTTCCAAATCGAAGAGTTTCTAATAGAAAAGTTTTTCAAAAAGTATTTGCAAGTGCTTAGGAAACTGGAATGTTTCTAAGCGTGATAATTGTTTCTGAAAGAGTGCAGGGTCTAGATGTGGAAAATGAAGAAAATGTTCTGGATATTGTCGCAGAGAACTCGGGTATAAGTACGAGACGGGTTGCAAATGAACTTCATTTACCATCACATCTAGCCGTATGGGAGTCACTTAGAAAAAACGGTTTCAAACCTTTTTACGTTCAACATCTTCTAGATGGTGATCCTGCTTTAATGGTACAATTTTGTCAAAGGATCCATCAAAATCGAAGTCTGCACAAATAAATTTTATTAAGCGATGAAGCTGAGTTCACTCGTGATGGAATTAATAATTGCCACAATAAACATCAGGATCAGATGAAAACCCCCATGCTACATTTGAACGAAACTTTCAACATCGATTCAGTATTAATGTCTGGTGTGGAATGCTCAACGACCAGTTGTTTGGTCCATTTGAAATGGATGGGCGTCTTACTGGAGAAGGATATTTACGGTTTTGGAAGACCATTTTTAATACATATTTTGGATGATGTTTTGTTGAATGTTCGACAACGAATGTACTTCCAACATGATGGAGCCCCACCTCATTTTAGTCTCCGTGTACGAAATTTCTTTAACTATCGTTTTCCTAATCGCTGGATTGGCACAGATGGTCCGCAAGTTTGGCCACCGAGGTCACCAGACTTAAACCCGCTTGATTATTGCCTTTAGGGATGGATGAAATCGTTACACACAAAAAAAACTACTCTCAAAACAAGCTTATAGTGATGCTCAAACAAATAGCCTTATTTTAAAACTAACTTGCTTTATTTTGTACCTAAAAAATATTCATTTTTAAACTACTACTGGTTTTAAATTATATCATCAAGTTAATCAAAATTATGTTCATAAAGAGATTACATCATTATCATAACAAGATAATCTTATATTTGTTTTTAAAATAAGTATTGTGGTCAAAGTGAAATATACTATGATGGGTTTAAAAATAAAAATAAATTTGTATTCTCACAGCGAGCACAAAGACAGTCTCTATACTCAACTTGAGTAAAATCTAAACCCTTATTATTTCTTTGATGCTTTTTGCATTACTTTGAATCAAACCAATATTAACGTATACTATATCTGCAACTGCAATTATTGATAGGTTGATCATTTATTTTTATTACCCTAAAACTAAAGTAGAGTCAAGTTAAAAGAATGTAGTAATAATTTAAAACTATATTTTGATGCTAAGGTGTTTTCTATTTAATTTTACTTTAGCATTGCTCCTATTTATGTCTATGATAGTTTCAGTTTTCTTTCCATAACAAGATACGGAACGAATATTCTGTAATTGATATAAACGACATAGGTTGCCATGAATTTCGAAACTGTCAGTGTCAGATAAAAATGGCCGCGTTGTAATAATTATTTTCAGACAAATTTTAGTGCAAGTCAAAAAATTAGTAAAAAATCGGATGAATCAGATATGGAACTGGATGGTCGTGGAGAAAATATAGTCTGCTACTCGGTTAGAATGAAAATTTGATACTCGTGGTTCCTCACGCCACTCGGGTCGAATTTTCATTCCAACCTCGTTACAGAATCTACTATTATAATCTATCCCTTTGAATAATTGTTTCAAATGCACGTTTAAACTCCAAAAATACTGCCAATACAACTTCATTTTTGTCAACGCTTTGCTTTAATAAAATCAGCTTTGGCTCGGTAACAAACTAACAGCCACGGATTGGGAGATTTTGGAATTAGATACAGAAAAATTCTGCCTAATATACGATTTTCTTGCGCCCTCCGACCAAATTCTTAATTCGCTCCTGGGCGTAGAGTTGAATACTTGACCGAAATAAGCTATTTTCATTATATGATCACCATATCCCTGCTCTCTTTGCTCGTGTATTTATTTTCGTAATATTAAAGAATGATATTCTCACCAATTAAATATTTCTTTTAACATTGTTCCGATTCATTTATCGCAATGTGCCTTAATTAAATGTGAATAATATTCATGGTTCATTTCTCCTCACTTTCAAATGTAAATCATATTGTTCAACATAAAGCAGGTTATATGTGGGAATGTAGGAAGACCATTTGTAATTTTCTTGCAATTTCCTATGGCTTTGTGTCCAAGTAGGACATTGCCTTTTTTGTTCAATTAAATTTTTAATAATGAGCTTAATTATTAAGTTTTTTTCATTTCATTCAGGTGAAATTTATTTGGTGTGAACATAATTATTGTGAGAGAAATAAAAGTGAATTTTTCATATAAAAAAATTGCTACCTTCTTATAGGTTAAAGAAAAATCGTGTTAGATAAAATAATGAAAATAATTACACATACCTATTATGCTTTAATTACTATAAGAACATATTACTATAGCTCAGCTAACTTATCCCTCTTCGTGGCAACTCTAATGGGAATTGTTCTTACCGGAAAATAAGTAAAATTATTTTTCAATAAAATTTGTAAGGTTACTTAATTCATCGTTTAGTCATTTTTTATGACTAATTGAATCATGGCGACAATGGAGCAAGGAAAAAAAGAGATTGACTGAGTACGACATTTAAAAAAAGCAACAAAATTATCTGGCGCCACACTGAGTAAAAACTCTATTAGCCGTAGCTAGAAATTCATTAGTAGTAGCAAAAAATTGGCACTAAATAGGTTCCAAAGAAACAACTCTGTTGTGGCTACTAGGTTCATTTTTTTAAAATGACTTTTTAACCCTTATATGGTCGGTTTTTAAATATAATTTTTTTGCTGCTAAAAGACAACTCTATTGCCCTAAAAAATATATGATGTAGTGGTAAAAAATATCTTTTATTTATAAAGAAAGATGATTTTGTGATTAATTGAGATCATGGTACTTAAAAAAGTATTTCTTTATAATCCTAAAAATTGTCTGCCAGCTATTTAAAATTAAAAAAAACTATGCAACTTTTTTTTCTTTCATTACATAGTAGCTTCTATTTAGTACATAGTTTTATTTAAATTTAAATTTAAGTTTAACCTAGGCAAACAAGACAAATAGTCCAGAGGCAAATTAAATTTTTTTAAGAAAAAATTTGTTTAGCTATAAAATGGGTGTTTATGGGATAACTAAATTTTAAAATGCAGTTAGTCTGATTCAAAATAAGTATTTTAACTAAACTGAAACAAGAGAGTAAAAAAAAGTAACGATAAGTTGATTTGCCAAAAAAATTAAAAAAAAAATTATATACAGGGTAGGGTGTTTCATTAAGGGTGGGCACCGCATTGAAACTTGGGGAAAAAAATGTTATGATTAAAGTGGTCATGAGAAAATTCTGGAAATTATTTTTAAGTTCCCCATTTTGCCACAAGGGGGCACAATTGAAAATTAATTTTTAAAATTCTAAATTTCTCCGAAAATTCCCATATTAAGGTGTAACTCTGATCACATCATTGGAAAGCTTAGACAAGTCTGCATCATTTTGGTTTAAGGCTTATTGGCGTACCGACCTTGATAAGAGTGGGGGAAGCTATTGAAAGTGTAATCATTAAAATCGCTGTAACTTTTAAATGACTTATCCGATTTCACTAAATTTAAGCTAATGTTGCAGAGTTATTGCCAAAATAATATTTTGGCAATAACTCTGAAACCAACAAAGATATCGAACTGCAGTCTTCACATTTTTTCTTCGAAATTTAATCTACTTTCTGAATATGATGTTATAATTATATCGTACTCTCTAGCAATTTTATTAGAAACTATCGTGTATCATTGGATACAGCAATTAAAAGTACTCACCTTTCTCTTCCAAACAAGCTTAAATTTAGTAAAATCGGATAAGGCATTTAAAAGTTATAGCAATTTTAATGATTACACTTTCAATAGCTTCCCCCACTCTTATCAAGGTCGGTACGCCAATGAGGCTTAAACCGAAATAATGCAGAATTGTCTATTCTTTCTAATGATGTAACCAGAGGTACACCAAAATATAGGAATTTTCGGAGAAATTTAGAATTTAAAAAATTACTTTTCAATTGTGCGTGTGTGGCAAAATGCGGAACTTAAAAATAATTTCTAGAATTTTCTCATGACGAGATATCGCCGGTGGTCACCCTTAATGAAACACCCTGTATAAATTTTAAAATAAAAATTTGAGAATAGACTAAAAATATGATGGGAAGCAATATTTTCTTATAACCTTTTTTCGTATGTTTAAAAAAAATTACTTTTGCCAGTTTAAAGCTTTTAAATGCTTTTAAACAAGTCAACATTTTTAAGCTTTTGTTTTGGGTCATGCAGAACCCAATGCCAAAAACAGATTTGCAAAAAAAAACGCATAAAAAAGTTTTACATATGGTGCAGACTTTTCCGTGGACACTGCTTATTCAAAAAAGAACTTATTATTGAATGAGTTTCCTCAGTGTATATTGGTTGCTAAAAAATTTAAATTAAGATTTTTAACGCGAATGTAATCACAGGTATAAATAGGTTATCGGCGATACAAGACAAACACTATTTACCAAAGTGGTCACACTTGCCTCGAATTACTTTAATAAGTAACTTTATTTATAGCCAAGTGGTTGTAGGTATACAAAGTATAAAAATACAATAAATTTAAATATAATTTACCTTCCATTTCACGTAGCCAATGCTGACATCCGTTCAATGAATATCAACGGCTAAATGATGTTATTACATCTATTTTAAAAATAAAAATCCGGGATTCGAAAATACATTTATATTATTTTATTAACTTACTGAAAATCCCCAGTGCATAATAATTTAAAGTTGTTTAATATTAGCTGTTATTTAGAAATTATTTTTATGGGGCCGTAAATTGAAACTGTGACCAATAAAAATAGAATACCATTAAATTTAGATTACGTGACGACATCCCATGGTATTATTTATTCTTCTTCTTCCCTCTCTTAAAGAGGACTTTAGTCGATTAAATATTTCGACGCCAAAAAGTGTCCCTAAAATCATTTAAAATTTATTGTTTACACTCCCACTCTTACAGGTGCATGTTATTTATTAATATTAATTTTTTTTTTAAGAAAATACTTTTACGTCAGTATCTTATCCGCTTTTTACACAAAACTTCAAAGCCAGTTACAAATGCCCCAAATATGTCGCAGTGTAATTTGGTCTGTAGATTGTGTCCGTATACACTCTGAGAAAAACCTTCCTATTCCTAATAAGAATTCACATAGGTACTCTTTATACAACTGTTTAATACTATATGTGACAGCAACGCGTTTTCCTACCCTAAGACAATGAAAATTTGCTAGACCGTTGTGTAGAGATAATATCACTGTAATTTAGCCAATAGGAAATAGAAGTTATCGGTGCCATAGAATAGTTTATAGCCATTATAGCTCTGAATACTCACAGTAATTATCAAGTTCTATTGGAAATGTAATCTTGTTTTATATACTGTAATAGTTCCGACTGACAGGTGTAATGAAACTTGACATTAATCATAATAATATTTGCTTGCTACGATTAATAAACCATACTGTAGTTCTCAAAAATTTAAATAGCTTTTAGTGTGATATTGTTCTTGTCGTTTAACATTGCATATTATGATTATCTAATATTCAACATGTTTTACTGAGATGGTAAAATTCGTCCATAGATTATAAAGTCCAATGCTAATGATGAAGTGTGCGAAATAAAAATCTACTGCTTTATCCGACATGCAAAGGTTAAAAAAGCTTAAATATAAAGTAAAAATAAATTAATTGAAACATGTAGGTATTGGTACGATCAATAAAATTCAAATTCAGACAGGGCAGCTAAAAGACTTCGAACAACGATGTGACCTGCGCAACAAATACATTAAAACTAATAATACGGCGCGCGGCGACTGCCGATCGCTACCAACCCCCACCAATGTCTTGTCGATTATAGGTTCTTACCAATACAAATCGTTTTTGGAGACGCTGTTCTGCTTTCTTAATTGAGTAGCGCTTTACTGGAAACAAATTGCGCCGTATTGAGAAGATACAATTTATTTCTTAACAAAATTGTTGTATTAAAAGTAGTTCATGATTTAACAAGACTGTGCTGCTATTGGAACTGACTACTACCAATAAAAATACTGTTCTAGCAAATCTGGAATTGATATAATACTAAAGCGGGTTTGATACACTAGCAGTTTATTTAATCTGGGTTAATATAAAAAAGCTATTAGTGCAAACTATGTCCGCCGCTGCGGCAGCGTCGGTAGCCACCTCAGCAGAAACCGCTACAAAAACGCCGTGTGTGTCATCGCCCTAAAGCTCTCCGTATAGCTGTTTAACCGATTTCACCCGTCGCGTGCCATAAAACCCCGTCGTAATTCACAGAATGTGATAGAAGCTGGACAAACAAACGCAAATCACTTAATGTACGGCGAGGTGCCGAGCAGCGCGACTGTCGACTGTTTGAGCAATAATTCCGATAATAGCACAGTTGATAATAATTAAGTTTTTGAATATTTTCAAATATATATTTATATTCCAGAAAAAGGTTCACGTATCGTGGCAAGCAGTCCATGGAACGCATGTCACTTTTCAAACCTAAATAGAAAACACAGCAGTATTTATTGTAAGACCAATACCTATACCTTATTTTAAACTGTAATTTAGAGAACTAAGTCAACAACTATACTGCCCTAATAAGGTAAAGGGCAGTAAGTAACATTTTTGTCAAAAATGAGATATTCATGTAGCATGCCTACGCAGTAACTGCCCTAGCTCCCACACAGTGTTTGAAGCCGATTAAGAATCAACTAACGCCAGAATCAACTATGGCAAAAGGCAGTAACTGACAATATGACTCTTCATGTTATGGTAACGGGCAGTAACTTACCTTTATTGCTGTTTGCCAACACCATTAATTAATATATAAATTTAAATGTGAAGGTAAACAGCAGTATTTACTTGTTTACTTAGTTACGGCCTTTTGCCTTCACATTTATATTTAATATTTATTTTCAGTCACGAAATAAGGCAGTATCTTTCCACATACTGCCCTTTTCCTATACATCACATGATTCTTCCGTTAAAATAAAAAGTATACGCCCATAAACCCAATAGCAAGGTTAAGTTTGGTGTTTTCAGGTCCTTGGCGTGTTTAAATTTTCTCAGTACGCCAACCGCCTTAGTAGTAGCCGATATTTACATAAATCTGAAATATTACTAACATTTACTTCAAAAAATAGTAACTTGATATTTATACTAGTGTTAAGCCAAACCGCAGTAGGTAGCTGATGAATTTTTATCAAAAATCAAAGTTACAGAATTTTCCATTTTGTGAAAAAATAAGACATATTATTTAGTAACGTTCTTTAATACTTTTTTACTAAAAATCCAATAAAAAATAAATTGTGTAGAAGAAAATATACTAAATTGACAATAACTCAAAATCATTGTTCTTACACTTACTGCCCTTTACCTTATTAGGGCAGTATACTTCTAGTCGATCAGAATGTTGTGCCTGTATTATTTTCTGCATCAAAATCATAATTATCTGACTACACTTTTTTAGTTTGCATTTTCTGGGAAAGCGTGTGAATTCGTTGTTCTTAATAATTTATTAACAATTAATTTTTCTTTATAATAAGACCAGTTAAAAAATAAATTACACTTGACGTGATACGCTGAGGATTTTTTAATCCAATGATAATCTTTAATTTCGAATTATTATCATTCGGCTGGTATAATTTTCTTGATGATCGGTGCCCGATGCCCGATGAACTTTATTAACTTGATTTTTTATGTCTATTATATTATGTGCTATACTATTATTTTCTATATAGGCCCACCAGCGACGTTAGCTTCTAATGGCCATATTTTGTATGGTATCTATTGTATTGTTTGCTACAAAACAAAAACAAAATGCATTCATAAAAAATGGTTTTAGTATGATAAAGAAACGGACTATTGGGACCATTAGAACTAATTAAGAAACGTCTAAAAAATACCTAATAAAAACTACTCCCTATTCAATAAGGGAATTCCAACAGGCTGTGAGAGAGAACAGGAATATACATATTTTGGTTTAATTTTTTTTAAAACTTTTGTTGTAAATGTTTGAAGTAGTCTGTAGTATGTTTTGTCATGTTATATATTGTACTGTCAATTTACTTTATTTCTCTGTATACTAATTAAGTGTTATTTGACGTATCAATGAAATGTATATTTCTTTTGAACAATAAATTTGAAATTAAAATTTGAAATTTGAAAATTGAAATCTTTTTATACAGAATGCAGCGCTAGGCAAGTCCCGTAGATCGTCGGTGAGGAAACCGAAACCAATGAATACAGTCGGAAATGTTTCCTTTAATTTCGTCACATCAATCCTTAGGCGTTTATATAGAATACCACCCACTTAATCAAGAATCGCTCGGACCAGTCGAATTAATTTTTTTACAATGCATGTTTTGTAGAAAAAATATATGATACAGGTTGGATCATAAAAATGCTACGTGTATTAACTCTAATATTTTTTATGAACTAAGTATATTGTATATTTTTAAGTTCTACAATTAATTTTAGATTTTTTTTATAAACCATGCCTAAATACATGTGGCTGAAGTTAGAAACGGATTCAGAAACGATTCCACCAACGAGTTCCCAATATTGGGAGATATAAGATATAATTGAAAAAATACGTTTTTCTTACATGTTGTATAGTCAGCTGGCCCAGACAGTAAAAATTATTTGTGATATACATACGGGGGTTTGTTCTGAAAATTGGTTAGTCTGCCAGGGGCTGCAGGGGTGGATAACTTATTAAAATTAATAAATTATCAAAATTGGTCCCAAGAAAGAGTAAACGATTTTTGTAGACCGTTAGATTTTGATATGAGGTAAGAATCAATATTAACAAAGTTTTTATACACCAGAAACGGAAAAAGTCAGGGGCGGCGAGGGTGAAATTAATTAATTAAAGTTACTATTGGGAATAATAAATAGTAAACGAATTTGGTACACCACTAGATTTTGCCAAAATATAAGGTTTACAACTAAAGAAGTTATTATATGTCAGAAACGGCAAAAGTCAGGGGCGGCGAGGGTGAAATTGATTTATTAAAGTTACTATTGGGAATAATAAATAGTAAACGAATTTGGTACACCACTAGATTTTGCCAAAATATAAGGTTTACAACTAAAAAAGTTATTATATACCAGAAACGGAAAAAGTCAGGGGCGGCGAGGGTGAAATTAATTAATTAAAGTTACTATTGGGAATAATAAATAGTAAACGAATTTGGTACACCACTAGATTTTCCCAAAATATAAGGTTTACAACTAAAAAAGTTATTATATACCAGAAACGGAAAAAGTCAGGGGCGGCGAGGGTGAAATTAATTAATTAAAGTTACTATTGGGAATAATAAATAGTAAACGAATTTGGTACACCACTAGATTTTGCCAAAATATAAGGTTTACAACTAAAAAAGTTATTATATACCAGAAACGGAAAAAGTCAGGGGCGGCGAGGGTGAAATTAATTAATTAAAGTTACTATTGGGAATAATAAATAGTAAACGAATTTGGTACACCACTAGATTTTGCCAAAATATAAGGTTTACAACTAAAAAAGTTATTATATACTAGAAACGGAAAAAGTCAGGGGCGGCGAGGGTGAAATTAATTAATTAAAGTTACTATTGGGAATAATAAATAGTAAACGAATTTGGTACACCACTAGATTTTGCCAAAATATAAGGTTTACAACTAAAAAAGTTATTATATACCAGAAACGGAAAAAGTCAGGGGCGGCGAGGGTGAAATTTATTAATTAAAGTTACCATTGGGAATAATAAATAGTAAACGAATTTGGTACACCACTAGATTTTGCCAAAATATAAGGTTTATAACTAAAAAAGTTTCTATATATCAGAAACGGCAAAAGTCAGGGGCGGCGGGGGTGAAATTTATTAATTAAAGTTACCATTGGGAATAATAACGAGTAAACGAATTTGGTACACCACTAGATTTTGCCAAAATATAAGGTTTATAACTAAAAAAGTTTCTATATATCAGAAACGGCAAAAGTCAGGGGCGGCGAGGGTGAAATTGATTTATTAAAGTTACTATTGGGAATAATAAATAGTAAACGAATTTGGTACACCACTAGATTTTGCCAAAATATAAGGTTTACAACTAAAAAAGTTATTATATACCAGAAACGGAAAAAGTCAGGGGCGGCGAGGGTGAAATTAATTAATTAAAGTTACTATTGGGAATAATAAATAGTAAACGAATTTGGTACACCACTAGATTTTGCCAAAATATAAGGTTTACAACTAAAAAAGTTATTATATACTAGAAACGGAAAAAGTCAGGGGCGGCGAGGGTGAAATTAATTAATTAAAGTTACTATTGGGAATAATAAATAGTAAACGAATTTGGTACACCACTAGATTTTGCCAAAATATAAGGTTTACAACTAAAAAAGTTATTATATACCAGAAACGGAAAAAGTCAGGGGCGGCGAGGGTGAAATTTATTAATTAAAGTTACCATTGGGAATAATAAATAGTAAACGAATTTGGTACACCACTAGATTTTGCCAAAATATAAGGTTTATAACTAAAAAAGTTTCTATATATCAGAAACGGCAAAAGTCAGGGGCGGCGGGGGTGAAATTTATTAATTAAAGTTACCATTGGGAACAATAAATAGTAAACGAATTTGGTACACCACTAGATTTTGCCAAAATATAAGGTTTATAACTAAAAAAGTTTCTATATATCAGAAACGGCAAAAGTCAGGGGCGGCGAGGGTGAAATTGATTTATTAAAGTTACTATTGGGAATAATAAATAGTAAACGAATTTGGTACACCACTAGATTTTGCCAAAATATAAGGTTTACAACTAAAAAAGTTATTATATACCAGAAACGGAAAAAGTCAGGGGCGGCGAGGGTGAAATTAATTAATTAAAGTTACTATTGGGAATAATAAATAGTAAACGAATTTGGTACACCACTAGATTTTGCCAAAATATAAGGTTTACAACTAAAAAAGTTTCTATATATCAGAAACGGCAAAAGTCAGGGGCGGCGGGGGTGAAATTTATTAATTAAAGTTACCATTGGGAATAATAAATAGTAAACGAATTTGGTACACCACTAGATTTTGCCAAAATATAAGGTTTATAACTAAAAAAGTTTCTATATATCAGAAACGGCAAAAGTCAGGGGCGGCGAGGGTGAAATTGATTTATTAAAGTTACTATTGGGAATAATAAATAGTAAACGAATTTGGTACACCACTAGATTTTGCCAACATATAAGGCTTACAACTAAAAAAGTTATTATATACCAGAAACGAAAAAAGTCAGGGGCGGCGGGGGTGAAATTAATTAATTAAAGTTACTATTGGGAATAATACTTGATAATGAAATAATTTCTTTAAGTAGTAGTGACTACCGAACACTGGCATCAACTCATGATATAAAGGGAGAAAAAGAAAATCCTAGATGGCTTACAGATTATGTAATTGATACGGCCGCTGCATCCATACTACAAAATAATAATTTTGTCTACTACATTGATACCATTTCCGCTTGTGTTCTTTTCGGCGAGGTGTTTGGTATTTCTTCCAATTTTAAACCAATCTTACGAACGTTTGAAGGTATCCAAATTATTCTTATTCCTTATAATATTAATGAAAATCATTGGATTCTATTAGTGGTTGAGCTTCAAAAGAATAATCTTTATATTTTAAATCCTGGACAAAATTATCCTATTCCGGAAAACGATATATTAAAACAAATTAAACATTATTTGACTGCTCGCAATAGGATTCATCCATTAAATAAGATAAATGTAAGAAAATTTAAATTAAACTTCATAGACAAATATCCAAAACAGGACGAAAGGGATCAGGAAAATTGTGGAGTTTATGTCATTAAATATATTTCGGATTTGGCATTATCAAACACCATAGAAGGCTTTAAAAGTAAATGCAATGATAATCATAAATTTAATGCGGAAGAATATAGAATTGACATTCAAAATATGCTTTTGTTAAACTCAAAACCAATGTTCGACAAATGCATATATTGTGGTTTAAAAACAGAAGAACAATATGTTCAATGTTCGTTATGTGAGAGGTGGTCTCATGTTAAAGAACAATGTTCAAAGCTAAGCAGCAGCATAGAATACAATGAAATTAAAAAACAGAAATTCACTTACATCTGTACCTTGTGCCAGTAAAGTTCAAAATGTATATTGAATATTATAGTAGCTTAAATATTATTGCTAGAATTCTATTATCTCTCCTTATTTCATAACTGAAATTAATTGATGATTTTATTATAATCTTTTGCTAAATATCCCTGACTTTTTTCGTTTCTGGTATATAATAACTTTTTTAGTTGTAAGCCTTATATGTTGGCAAAATCTAGTGGTGTACCAAATTCGTTTACTATTTATTATTCCCAATAGTAACTTTAATTAATTAATTTCACCCTCGCCGCCCCTGACTTTTTCCGTTTCTGGTATATAATAACTTTTTTAGTTGTAAACCTTATATTTTGGGAAAATCTAGTGGTGTACCAAATTCGTTTACTATTTATTATTCCCAATAGTAACTTTAATTAATTAATTTCACCCCCGCCGCCCCTGACTTTTTTCGTTTCTGGTATATAATAACTTTTTTAGTTGTAAGCCTTATATGTTGGCAAAATCTAGTGGTGTACCAAATTCGTTTACTATTTATTATTCCCAATAGTAACTTTAATTAATTAATTTCACCCTCGCCGCCCCTGACTTTTTCCGTTTCTGGTATATAATAACTTTTTTAGTTGTAAACCTTATATTTTGGCAAAATCTAGTGGTGTACCAAATTCGTTTACTATTTATTATTCCCAATAGTAATTTTAATTAATAAATTTCACACTCGCCGCCCCTGACTTTTGCCGTTTCTGACATATAATAACTTCTTTAATTGTAAACCTTATATTTTGGCAAAATCTAGTGGTGTACCAAATTTGTTTACTATTTATTATTCCCAATGGTAACTTTAATTAATAAATTTCACCCCCGCCGCCCCTGACTTTTTTCGTTTCTGGTATATAATAACTTTTTTAGTTGTAAGCCTTATATGTTGGCAAAATCTAGTGGTGTACCAAATTCGTTTACTATTTATTATTCCCAATAGTAACTTTAATTAATTAATTTCACCCTCGCCGCCCCTGACTTTTTCCGTTTCTGGTATATAATAACTTTTTTAGTTGTAAACCTTATATTTTGGCAAAATCTAGTGGTGTACCAAATTCGTTTACTATTTATTATTCCCAATGGTAACTTTAATTAATAAATTTCACCCCCGCCGCCCCTGACTTTTGCCGTTTCTGATATATAGAAACTTTTTTAGTTATAAACCTTATATTTTGGCAAAATCTAGTGGTGTACCAAATTCGTTTACTATTTATTATTCCCAATGGTAACTTTAATTAATAAATTTCACCCTCGCCGCCCCTGACTTTTTCCGTTTCTGGTATATAATAACTTTTTTAGTTGTAAACCTTATATTTTGGCAAAATCTAGTGGTGTACCAAATTCGTTTACTATTTATTATTCCCAATAGTAACTTTAATTAATTAATTTCACCCCCGCCGCCCCTGACTTTTTTCGTTTCTGGTATATAATAACTTTTTTAGTTGTAAGCCTTATATGTTGGCAAAATCTAGTGGTGTACCAAATTCGTTTACTATTTATTATTCCCAATAGTAACTTTAATTAATTAATTTCACCCTCGCCGCCCCTGACTTTTTCCGTTTCTGGTATATAATAACTTTTTTAGTTGTAAACCTTATATTTTGGGAAAATCTAGTGGTGTACCAAATTCGTTTACTATTTATTATTCCCAATAGTAACTTTAATTAATTAATTTCACCCCCGCCGCCCCTGACTTTTTTCGTTTCTGGTATATAATAACTTTTTTAGTTGTAAGCCTTATATGTTGGCAAAATCTAGTGGTGTACCAAATTCGTTTACTATTTATTATTCCCAATAGTAACTTTAATTAATTAATTTCACCCTCGCCGCCCCTGACTTTTTCCGTTTCTGGTATATAATAACTTTTTTAGTTGTAAACCTTATATTTTGGCAAAATCTAGTGGTGTACCAAATTCGTTTACTATTTATTATTCCCAATAGTAACTTTAATAAATCAATTTCACCCTCGCCGCCCCTGACTTTTGCCGTTTCTGACATATAATAACTTCTTTAGTTGTAAACCTTATATTTTGGCAAAATCTAGTGGTGTACCAAATTCGTTTACTATTTATTATTCCCAATAGTAACTTTAATTAATAAATTTCACCCCCGCCGCCCCTGACTTTTGCCGTTTCTGATATATAGAAACTTTTTTAGTTATAAACCTTATATTTTGGCAAAATCTAGTGGTGTACCAAATTCGTTTACTATTTATTATTCCCAATGGTAACTTTAATTAATAAATTTCACCCTCGCCGCCCCTGACTTTTTCCGTTTCTGGTATATAATAACTTTTTTAGTTGTAAACCTTATATTTTGGCAAAATCTAGTGGTGTACCAAATTCGTTTACTATTTATTATTCCCAATAGTAACTTTAATTAATTAATTTCACCCTCGCCGCCCCTGACTTTTTCCGTTTCTGGTATATAATAACTTTTTTAGTTGTAAACCTTATATTTTGGGAAAATCTAGTGGTGTACCAAATTCGTTTACTATTTATTATTCCCAATAGTAACTTTAATTAATTAATTTCACCCTCGCCGCCCCTGACTTTTTCCGTTTCTGGTATATAATAACTTTTTTAGTTGTAAACCTTATATTTTGGCAAAATCTAGTGGTGTACCAAATTCGTTTACTATTTATTATTCCCAATAGTAACTTTAATAAATTAATTTCACCCTCGCCGCCCCTGACTTTTGCCGTTTCTGACATATAATAACTTCTTTAGTTGTAAACCTTATATTTTGGCAAAATCTAGTGGTGTACCAAATTCGTTTACTATTTATTATTCCCAATAGTAACTTTAATTAATAAATTTCACCCCCGCCGCCCCTGACTTTTGCCGTTTCTGATATATAGAAACTTTTTTAGTTATAAACCTTATATTTTGGCAAAATCTAGTGGTGTACCAAATTCGTTTACTATTTATTATTCCCAATGGTAACTTTAATTAATAAATTTCACCCTCGCCGCCCCTGACTTTTTCCGTTTCTGGTATATAATAACTTTTTTAGTTGTAAACCTTATATTTTGGCAAAATCTAGTGGTGTACCAAATTCGTTTACTATTTATTATTCCCAATAGTAACTTTAATTAATTAATTTCACCCTCGCCGCCCCTGACTTTTTCCGTTTCTGGTATATAATAACTTTTTTAGTTGTAAACCTTATATTTTGGGAAAATCTAGTGGTGTACCAAATTCGTTTACTATTTATTATTCCCAATAGTAACTTTAATTAATTAATTTCACCCTCGCCGCCCCTGACTTTTTCCGTTTCTGGTATATAATAACTTTTTTAGTTGTAAACCTTATATTTTGGCAAAATCTAGTGGTGTACCAAATTCGTTTACTATTTATTATTCCCAATAGTAACTTTAATAAATCAATTTCACCCTCGCCGCCCCTGACTTTTGCCGTTTCTGACATATAATAACTTCTTTAGTTGTAAACCTTATATTTTGGCAAAATCTAGTGGTGTACCAAATTCGTTTACTATTTATTATTCCCAATAGTAACTTTAATTAATTAATTTCACCCTCGCCGCCCCTGACTTTTTCCGTTTCTGGTGTATAAAAACTTTGTTAATATTGATTCTTACCTCATATCAAAATCTAACGGTCTACAAAAATCGTTTACTCTTTCTTGGGACCAATTTTGATAATTTATTAATTTTAATAAGTTATCCACCCCTGCAGCCCCTGGCAGACTAACCAATTTTCAGAACAAACCCCCGTATGTATATCACAAATAATTTTTACTGTCTGGGCCAGCTGACTATACAACATGTAAGAAAAACGTATTTTTTCAATTATATCTTATATCTCCCAATATTGGGAACTCGTTGGTGGAATCGTTTCTGAATCCGTTTCTAACTTCAGCCACATCCTAAATACCTACCTTCAACCGTTTACAACATATTAACTTTTAAAACAAAATAGACAAACAACAAAGTATGAAGAGAAACGAGAAACTAGAGACCGACCCAAGTTTCGGTTTCGACTAGGTTCGGCCAAAAAATCTAGTTTCGGTGGCAGTTTCGGTTTCGGCCAAAAACCGGCCGAACCTTCGGCCATGCCGAAACTCAGTGTTCGTGAATTGTCGCCCACCGTTCGGCTAACTTTGGGTGTGTTCGTAGGCAGTGTTGTCTATATAAATAATATATTTTTCTCTATCGACATTTATTAAAATAAAAATTTTAAAAATGTAAATACCTAGGTAGTTTATATTACTCCCCAGGTCAAATTCTAATAAATAAAAATTAAATAAAAAATATTTAACATAAAGATAACATACAGTGTCACCAGTAAAGTTCGCACCATATAGGATTTTTTTTATTAATAGCTTTATTCAAAATTTGACTTTGGCATCAGATTCTGCTTCGATCGAGATGAAAATTAAGCAAAAAAATAGTAGGCATGTGATTCGCATTATCTGTCAATTAATTTTTTTCTCTAGCCCCCATGCAAAATTTCAGCTGCATAATAATTTTGATTTTTACCTATATTTTGTAAATTGCACCACTTTTGCAAAATAAGACTCAACGCAACCTACCTACATAAAACTTCTTAGTTTTGACAATGCTTTATTTCAGATACATTTTCTTTAAAGTAGCGCCATATTAAATGTGTGTTTTTCTACAAAATCAAAATTGGGCTATTAAAATTTGGTCGCATGTGATTCAAAGTTCATTTGTTTTTGACCCTGTATAAGGTAACTTCATAAAATAAGTATTTTTGAAGACCTAATTTGTGTCTGAAAGTAATACACCTTAATATTAAGACAAAACAGAATACAGTATTCATTAAGTGGAAAATAATATTTAGTTTAACTTAACATAAGGTTTATCTATTTACAACGATTTAATTTAAAACCCCTTTATTTTATTTTTTATTTTTTACTTTTAGACACAAACTACGTTTTCAAAAATACTTATTTTATGAAGTTACCTTATACAGGGTCAGAAGCAAATGAACTTTGCATCACATGCGACCAAATTTTAATAGCCCATGCAATTTTTATTTTGTAGAAAAACACACATTTAATATGGCGCTACTTTAAAGAAAATGTATCTGAAATAAAGCATTGTCAAAACTAAGAAGTTTTATGTAGGTAGGTTGCGTTGAGTCTTATTTTGCAAAAGTGGTGCAATTTACAAAATATAGGTAAAAATCAAAATTATCTTATGCAGCTAAAATTGTGCTTGTTGGCTAGAAACTGCATTTAATAAGACTTTTTCTCATAACTTTTTTCGATATTTTCAGAAATAATCCCACTTTTGAATTATTTAAAAAAAAAATTAAAATTTGACAGATAATGCGAATCACTTGACTACTATTTTTTTGCTTAATTTTTATCTCGATTGAAGCAGAATCTGATGCCACAGTCAAATTTTGAATAAAGCTATTAATAAAAAAAAATCCCATATGATGCGGACTTTACTGGTGACACTGTAAATAAAAAACCAACTGGTTTTTTGCTTTTTCGATTATTTTTAAAATTAATTCAAATTGTTAAAAAAGAAAAGAAAAAAGTTTGCAAACAGCGGCGGCGATTAATTTACCACTGTCATACTTTTGCATATCATAACGTAGCAACACCATCAAAACTATTATATAACATGTTTTTAAGGTGGTCTAGTTATAATTTGGTCTGTCTGATATGTATCAGACTTTACGCTTAATCAGGTAGGTACCTAAATAATTTAATTAGACGCTTTTACATAACATCCTATAAATCAAACATTATTTCTTAATAATTTGTATCTTGGGAATGGGAAACCGTGTGAGTATCTGCCTATATAATTTACTACTAATATGAATAAATGAGCAAAAAATGTTTGTAGGCTAATAGTTTTTCTTTTTATATTAAAAATGTCTTCCTACTGAATAATCTATTCTATTACATAAATTGTGACTGACTGGATTTATCAACGCCCAGCCTAATCCCCTAATCCTAGAATCATTAAATTTTGAGGATGTCTTCTCTTTATAACGCAGGCATCCTAAGGCAGGATTTTTCGAAATTCACTCTTAAGGGTTGAAAAAAGGGGTGTATCCTATTTTGACGGGAGTAACTGTGAATAATTTTACGCTATATTGCTAAAAATTGATACAATGTTTACACTGTTAAAATAGGCAAGTACGTGTTGTGATATTTTGGGAAATTTTGTCTTAAGGGGGAGGGGGTAACTTACCCACGCAACCGCTAGAAAAAAAGATAGAAGTAGGTAAAAAATTTTAGACAAATTCTTCTTTTGGAACAAATAAACAAATTTACGACAATTTTGCACCTAGAGAATAAAAGAGGTATACTGAGCCCGCTTTAGTGTTATATCAATTCCAGATTTTCTAGAACAGTGTTTTTTTGGTAGTAATCAGTTCCATTAGCAGCACAGTCTTTGTTGAATAATGAACTCCTTTTAATAAAGCAATTTTGTTTAGAAGTAAATGTTATCTTCTCAATGCTACGCATTTTGTTCCCAGTAAAGCCCTTTCTCTACAATTAAGAAAGCAGAACTCCGTCCCCAAAAACGAATTGTATTCCTTAAAACTTATAATCGACAAGACGTCGGTGGTGGTTTGTAGCGATCGGCAATCGCCACGCTCAGTAGTATTAGTTTTAACGTATTTGTTGCACAGGTTACATTGTTGAATTTGAATTGTATTGATCGTACCAATACCTGTTTCAATAAATTTATTTTTATTTTGTATTTAAGTTTTTTTAAACTTTTCATATTAGATAAAGCAATAGAAGATTCTTATTTCGCACAACGCATCATTAGTATTGGACTTTATAAGGTATGTACGAATTTTATCACCTCAGTAAACCATGTTGCATAATAGATAATCATATGCAATGTTAAACGACAAGGACAATATCACACTAGAAGCTATTTAAATTTTTTGAGAACTACAGTAATGCTTTATTAATGGTAGCAAGAAAATATTATTATGATTAATGTCAAGTTTCATTACAGCTGCCAGTTGGAACTAATACAGTATACACTGAGAAAATCTCCAGCAAAAACAACTTTACTGATGTATTTTTGGCTATCCCAGCTAAAATATTTGCCAAAGTTGCAAATTGACTTTCTTGTAGCAGTAAAAGAAGGTTTACTGATGTCTTTCTATTGATTTTAATAAGTACTTTGCTGTTGGTAATAAATATTTTCTTAAATATTTCGCAATAGCAAAATACGTAATTGTAAGAGCAAAAAACTTTTTCAAAAGAATTTTTATTTATCCTGAGAAAAAATGTTGCTGCCCCAGCAAAGAAAATTTATTAGATCCGGTATTCGGGTGTTTCCGTGTCGCCATTCGGTGTCGTTAAGAGCCAGTTTCGAGTATTTCAGCCCGTCCGAGCCTGTTGTCGCGCCGTTCGCGCATCATTTCGCTAAGTTAAGGGAGAGGGTGGGGCTCATAGCCTTACAAAATTATTTGTTTTTTTTTGTTTGTGACCTGCGGCATGCTGTATTATTTTGATGGAGTACAAGAAAAGTTGAAAGTTTAGAGGCCACCTTTAAATTAGGAAGAAGACTATACGTTAATGCAAATTTGGGAACATTTTTTGATGATTTTCCATTTCCATGTCCTTATTGTAGTTAAACATAGGCATTGAATTGGTAAGTTTTGTTTGTATAATCTTACACATAATATACTTGTTTTTGTTTATTTTTATGCAAATTTCGGTAAATCATTTATTTGTGTATTTTTAGAGAGAGGCAGTTTTTAACAAAAGGTTTCCTGATTGTATTGACGTCATATAATATACTAGTAGAAAGTTTGTGCAGGAATAATAGCAAAGTTGAAAGAACGAAAAATCAACGGATACGAAGAAAATATTGGTAAGTTAAAACGTTTCATTTTGTATATAAAATGTTTGCCTATTAAACAGGTCTTATAATAATAATTGTAATTGAAAACTAATGAAATAATTATTTTTAGACATTACTGCTAAGGGACTACTGATGTTACTATATTTATTGAGCCCCATAACCATTAAAAGTGCCAGAAAAGGTTCTATGGAGACCAAGCAGGAGTGAGGTGCAAAAAAGCTTCTTCTTTAACGCAGAGGTAAATATTAACTACTATTCGCTATGCTTGAACTAAGAATCATACATACATACCTAACCTTATACCGTGCGAGCAAAAATTATTTGCATCAAAGAGGGCCTTGCATCTAAGGACGTAATGCTTAGCGGTATCAATTAATCAGTTATTCCATCATCATTGACAGCCGTTACGCGTAATTTTATCTAAACCAAGCCCTACGTTTTTTAATCCAAGCCCTCTTTGATGCAAATAATTTTTGCTCGCACAGTAGTAACCTGAATCAATGATCTAGATAGCAGATCATTGATCTGAATGCTTAATGGGAGGCTTAACTGGTAGTAGTGTCAACTTTTTTTTGACATTTTGAAGTCGGAACTTTTTAGTAAAATTTAATAATTGCAGTCGTGCATACATTGGTGTAACAATGACAAACACCGATAAGTTGTCTTATTCTTGACTTCGCTTGGTTTCTCCCTGGTCCTTCATTTCCAGAATTTTTGATTACCCCTACAATAAATATTTAATCATCATTCTCCGTTCCAGAATGATCATCTCACAGAAAAAATAAACGCAAAATGTGAGAAGCTACAACTGTTTAACCTAACTGTTCAGCCGTTCGGAGTCATAGTGGAAAACCTTGCCTCTCCAAGACATATTATAGTTGTATCAGTGCTGTATCATTATTATTATTATTGTTATTATTATTATTATTATTATTATTATTATTATTATTATTATTAGGTGCATATAGTCCTGTTTTTGTTATTTTATGTTATAAATAAGTTTCTATAAATTCTTTTTCTTTTATAGCCTGGTAGAGTATAATTATTTTTTCCTCATTTTTTATAAAAAAAGGTTTGTAAAATGAAACTTTTATTATTGTTAATTATTAGGTGCTTTATGTTCCTGTTGTTTAATGTTATAACTTATAACGTTTATATAAATTGTTTTTTGCATAACCTGTATTAATATTTGGTTCTTGTCGTATTTTTTTTTATATAAAAAAATGTTTATTTCATTTAGCTTTTTCCTTTTATTCCTATACCCTATATTTAAACCTTATCCTCACAGCAACTACATGCTTAATGTACTCTATTTTATTAGCCCCTAAATTGTCTTTTTTATTGCAGCAAATTTTATTTTGTTTTTACCCTGGATAAAAGTGCGCCTGTGTCACAAATTCGAGTACATGTACGGGAACCTTGAACATTGTAAGAAATACATCAAAGTCGAAATCAAAAAGTGCAACTGCTTTAAATTTTACATTATGTATTTGTTACAGTTTTTAAGATTCCCATACTAGCACTCGAATTTGTGACACAGGCGCACTTTAATCCATGGTAAAAACAAAAAAAAATTGCTGCAATAAAAAAAAACTTTTTAAGGGTAAGAAAGCACCCTCTTGTGCTAGCTATATAATTTTATTGTAGAAGGAGAGACATTTTTTGTTATTAGAAAAAGTATTTATACCAACAGCAAAAGATTTTTAAGGTACAAGAAATATTCTTTCTACTGCAAGAGAGACGTTTTTTACTATATAAAAAAATGTCACCACTGTAGCAGAAATTTGTTGTTTCATTAGCAAAGAATTTTATAGTTACATTATATAGTTTTATAAGTACAGCAACGTTACTTTTTAGATATAGCAGAATTACTTTATAGCTATAACAGAATTATTCTTGCAAAGTAGCTTTATTACCACAGCAAAGTATTTCCAGCAGAGTGCATTCTCCTAGTACAGTAATGTGCTTGGCTGTCCCCCATTTAGCAAAATATTTTAGCTATGGTTGCTAAAATTTTCGCTAGGAATGAAAAGAGATTTTCTCAGTGTATAAAATCAGATTACACCCCAATAGAACTTGATAATTACTATGGGTATAAACTATTCTATGGTAGCATTAACTTCTATTTCCTATTGGCTAAATTACCGTGATATTATCACTACACAACGGTCTAGCAATTTTCGTTGTCTTACAATATGAAAGCGCGTTGCTGTCACATAGAGTATTAAACAGTTGTATAAAGAGTGTGTGAATTCTTATCAGAAATAGAAGGCTTTCTCTCAGTGTATAAAAGTTTAAATATCCGAATTTCTTGAAACTCATCATAAATACTCTAATATACAATTCATAAAACACTTATTTCTTATTCTTTTCAAAATCGGCCCTTGAAGGGGTAAAAAAGATGGTACCTGTAAAGGTTTTTATTGGAAATTTTTTTATCATATTTTCTTGAAATAAGCAGAAATACTTTACAACGCAAATCATGAAAAACGTATTTCTTATTTTTTGGGAAATCGGCTTCCAAAGGGGTGATCCGAATTTCTTGAAACTCAACTCAACTACTTAAATACAAGTAAGGAAGCACTTATTTATTTTTTTAACGGTTGCCCCTAAAGGGATGAAAAGTTTATATTGGAAAAAACATTTTTTGACTGACTTTCTTGACGTATTTTAATAGATTCACCTCTATAGGATATTAATAAAGGCGAAGTCAATGAAAAGGGCCTGTGAGCGTTTTTAATGGTCTGTGACAAATATTTATATTGAGGTGCCCCAGGGTTCTGTGCTAGGACCACTTCTTTTTCTAATTTTCATTAATGAAATGCCCAGCTATATTCGCAACGGGTTTGTCATCATGTTTGCAGATGACTCATCTGTGGTGGTCTCGGCATTGAATCCTGATGAGGTTCATAATTTGGTATTAAATATCCTTAGTGACTTTGATGAATAGTGTAAAAAGAACAATCTAATATTGAATCTACAGAAATCTGTATACATAAATTTCAGGTGTAGCACGAGATCTCAGAATAAAGGACTATACAGAAGCGACAAAGCGCATCGGCCCAAAATTTTTAGGAGGGGGAAATGAGGGACAACTGTCAAATCAAGCATCCGTCTGTTTTTGGCCGTATTAGGCAGCAGGGTGGTAACTGTGTTAACCCAACACCAATTCAATTTTCACGGGCTTTTAAAAAACTTTATTGTCAAAATTATTTACATTCGGATAATATGAACTGCAAGAAAGACCTAGGTAGGGTGTTAATGGATGTTAAATCCACGAACATAAGTGAAATTTTTGAAACTGAAAATACATTAAGACCAATTTCAGCAATTTCTCTTCCTGATTGCAGTTATAGGACAGAAAATATTCCCACACAAAATGCATTCACTTATGTTTGTGGATATCTTTTAAAAAAGGCTCGTCACGTACATGGTAATTGTGATTGTTGTGAAAACTATAGAGCAAAGTGTGAATCTTTAGATGTTAATTATTTATTAATACATTACAGAGCTTAGAACACAACCAAAAAAATCCATGGCGCATTACAGTCTCCCCCTGAATTCTGTATTCAATATATATATGACCTGGAACATATTTTTAAAACTAATTTTAAAGACATTAGTGTAGAACAGGGAGTTTCACATAAGCTTTTAAATTTAATGGAAAAAATAGAATTTATCCATCCATGCCCTGATTTCACCAAAAATTATATTTTAAAATTATTTATTCGATTAAAAATTATAGCATGAAATATACCAATCGTGATCTAAAGTTCCACTCCAAAGACAAGAAAAATGTAATGTAAGAAAATTAAACATTCTGTCACAGATTTGATTTATGACAAATAATTATATCCTTTCCCATATAAACAATATAATCTGAGGAGATATATTCTGAAAGGGCGTGTGATTCCGTGCCAATATTATTACTTAGAAAAATATACATTAAATTTGTTTGAAACTTCTCTGGATCTTGTGCAGAGAGTCATTAATTTATGTTATTAAATTACCTCTTTTTTTGTGCGTAATATCATTTTCTTTATTATTTTAGTCCTAATTATAGTTTATTATTTTTTTTTGTTTGATGAAACTTATTTATTTCTTGATTTTAAATGAGTATTGTCTAAACTCACTTAAAATTAAGTGGAAATAATTTTTTAACATTTTCTTACATTATGCGGATATTAATATTATTTTCCCAGTGTACAACCCGAATTGTAAGCGTATACTGAGCTTCTCTCAGTGTAAAATGTAGGACATGCGCCACACACGTCAAGCGTGACGTCACAGATTCATTTTCCATATAAGCAATGCTATTGAGAGCTCTTTGTCGCTTCTGTATAGTCCTTTATTCTGAGACGAGATCATCAATCACTGTAGTAGATACCATGCGTGCTGCGGAAGGTTGTAAATTCCTGGGTCTGCATAATATAGACCAATTTCTTACATGGGAATCTCATGTAAATCATGTCGCGAAAAAGTGCGGTACTGCTTATTTCGCAATATTTCAGCTTAAGCAATTACTAGATAGAAACGCCCTGATAAATGTGTACCTACTATTCGCTAGTCTATTGTCATCTTAATTATAATATCACTTTTTGGGGCAACTCAGTTGAGTAAAACAGAATATTCTTGGCCCAAAAACGAATAATTCGCCTAATCTATGGTCTTAGGGTCACTGATAGTTGTAACCAGTTTTCATTTAGAATGGGATCATGAAATTCCCCTGTATTTATATTTTTAGTTTTTTGATGTATGTAACAATAAACGAAAAAAAAAATTGTATCAAACTCTAACTTTCATGATTATCCAACCAGAAATGCCAGTAAATTGTCAATATTCAAACATAACCTTGCAAAATTCGAACGGTCACCTGATTATGCAGGTACAATTTTATACAATAAATTACCAAACAAAATAAGACTAACAAATGTTAAACGAAAAATAAAGCAATTTCTGATTGGTAAAGGTTACTACTCACTACTCAGTCTCAGAATTGTTAAATGATACTATTATACTTGAGAGTACATGAAACCAAACAGTAATAATTATATATACTATATATGACGTGTACTTTGATGGCTGCTTCGACTAGTACGAAATATAGATTTTGATTTTGATTTTCTAACGAGACACACATATTTTTTAACAATGATGAATCCATATTTTTGGTATTATTTTCATTAACAAAGCTAGAATATAAATGACATTTTTATTGCAAGAGAAAGAATGCACCAAAGTTTTTTTTTTTTTATGATCGAGCACAAGCACTATAGGAAAATCCTTTAAGGCGCTCTGGGAGCGGTGCGTGTGCGAAGAAAGCGATTCACGTTTTTCTTGAATCGTTGGAGGTTATATTCGGTTGGAAACACGGTCTCAGAAAGGCCGTTCCACAAAGATGACGTCCTCCAAATGAAAGAGTTCTGAAACAATGATGTTCGGGGTGTACTAAGTTGAACCACATAGGGATGGGCGGCAGTGGTTCGTCGTGTGTTTCTGCTATGCATTACTCTAGGTGGAATCGAGCGGGCAATATCTGTCGAACACTTGCCATGACAATATCTATAGAAGAGAGTCAAATCACCAACCTGTCTTCGATGTTCTAAGCTGTCGAGGTTCTTAGTCAGCTCGTGGTCGCCGATTAGACGAACGGCTCTCCTTTGGATGGAATCCAACAACCGAAGGGTATGCTTCGGTGCAGAACTCCAGATATGAGAGCAGTATTCCAGTGATGGTCGAATCTGGGCTTTATAAAGTGTCAAAAGTTGTTGAGGTGTATACAACTTTTTGGTACGGAAAAGTATACCGAGCTTCTGAGAAGCTGCCCTGGCGATTGCCACTACGTGATTATGCCAAGACATATTTCCTCCCAGGTTGACACCCAGCAAATTAATAGACGAAGTCAGTGGAATTGCGTGTCCTGCCATAACGATATCGGGTTCTGCAATGTTGACCTTCTTAGAGAAAACTGCAGCCTGGGTTTTTTGAGCGTTAAATTCGACTTGGTTACTGTCACCCCAAGACAAAATTTCTTCCAGGTCTTTATTGAGGCGTGATACCTCATGTTGTCTGCGAAGATGTGCGTCAGTAGCCGATGTTTGAGGTTTCAAAGTAAAAGATGAGATAAGTGTGCTGTCGTCAGCAAAGCAATATAATGGGTTTTCTGTTTTCGCTAGAAGGTCGTTAATGTACAGTAAGAAGAGAGTGGGAGATAATATGGACCCTTGAGGAACACCAGCATTGATGGTGAAGGTGTCTGAGAGAAACCCGTCAATCGCCACTTGCAGAGAGCGGTCCTTGAGGAAGCTAGACAACCATGAACAAAATCGACCGGGCATACCATAAGAACGCAGTTTGCTTAGGAGCCCCTCGTGCCAGACACGGTCAAAGGCTTTAGAGATGTCCAGTGCAATAGCCCGGGACTCCCCATGATGTTCGATTGCGTTGCTCCAAAGATGAGTGACATAGGCTAGCAGGTCTCCTGTTGATCTGGACTTACGAAAACCATACTGATGGTCGCTGATAATTTTAAGGCCTTCCAGGTATTTTATAAGTTGTTGGTTAATAGCTTTCTCCATCACCTTTGATATAACTGAAAGCAATGCGACTGGTCGATAGTTGTTTGGCAGGGTTTTCTTGCCTTTCTTTGGTATAGGCTGGACTCGCGCCTTTTTCCAGCAAGATGGAAATATTCCTTTTTTGTAGGATAAGTTAAAAAGTCTACAAAATACTGGTGTGAGTTCATCGGCGCATTTCTCGAGCACTATAATAGGAATTTCATCTGGACCAGAAGCTTTTTTGACATCGAGCCCCTTCAGAATTCGTTTGACAGGACGCTGACGGAATACGATATCAGTCATTTCCGATCGAACTGCAGGAATGTTCGGGGGTGTTTTTCCCTGAAAGTCTACCGTGGAGTGTGAAGCAAAGAGTTCCGCGAGTAAGTTCGCTTTATCTTCAGCCGTGGTTGCTATTGTGCCGTCAGAACGTGTTAGCGGTGGAATATTTGATTTGGTAAAATTTTGACTGACGGCCTTAGCGACTGACCAAAAGGACCTAGATCCGTTAGGACTGGCGAGAAGTTTATTTTTGATCCTCATGTTGTGAGCCTCTTTGTTTTGATCTATCGTTTGCTTGCACTGGTTTCGAGCGGTAACAAAGATGGTGCGATTCACATCGGTAGGATTTTTACGCCATTGTCGGTAAGCTAGATTTTTAGCTCTGACAGCACGCTCGCAGTTCTTGCTAAACCAGGGCTTGCCATTTGAAGGGCGCTTCTTGGAGAAAGGAATAAAGGCTTCCATGCCAGTAAGAATGACATCGGAGACCTCTTGAGCACAAGCGGATGGATCATCTGAAGAGAAGCATACTTCCAGCCAAGGAAAAGTGCGAAAATGGTCCCTTAGGTCTTCCCAACTAGCTGATGTGTAGTGCCAAATTTTACGAGGTTTAGGAGGTTGTTCAGAACAAATTGGCAGCTCGCTTAGAGTTGAAATAAGTTTGTGATCGGAAGATCCTAATGGAGGATGAACGGTGACTGTGTATAGGTCAGGGTTGGATGTCAAAAAGAGATCTAAAAGACTAGCAAAATCTCCATCTCGGTCTGGAATTCGCGTTGGTTCTTCCACGAGTTGAGTTAGACCAGAACTGATCGCAAAAGATTCCGCCTCACGACCCTGTTCATCGTTGGTATTTGAGTATTTGAGCCAGTTGATATTGTGGACGTTGAAGTCACCAAAGATAGCGACTTCGGCATTAGGATGGTTGGTTTGCAAGAAGTCAATTTTGTTTGCTAGTGACGAGAAGAGTGCTCTGTAATGGGTGTCACTTGGAGGACGGTAAAGGCAGCAGATAAACTTGGTGATTTTCTGCGTTGATATTTTAAACCACATTACATCAAACTCTGCTGGTTCAAGTGTGTCCTCTCGTTGGCAGCAAAGATCATCTCGGATAAAGAGACAGACCCCAAAGTTGCGTCTAAATCGGAAATGAAAATCGTATCCAGGATATAAATAGCTGACGGTGTTCGTTGACGATCTGACCTTTGTCTCGGTCAGTGCGAGCACATGGGGCTTGGATGTTTGTAAGTGCTGGTGGACTGAATTGATGTTGGTATTCAGCCCTCTGATATTGCAGAAATCAATTTTGAAGCTGCTGTTTTTGGGTGTGTCAGCAACTGTAGGTGCCACACTATTTCTCCGTTGAGTGTTGTTAGGGGAACCCAATATATTGTCGGAGACAGTGGATGTTTGGTTAATATCGCTTGATGAGGCCACAGGATCAGCCCCCACCCGGAGATCCGATCGGGGGGCGAGTTTACCTCCGGAGTATTTTGGTCCTGGAGCTTCCATCATGCTTTTTCTTCCCACCCTGGAAACCGGGAACATCGGCACAGCGACGAAACGTTGACTCAAAGAATAACTTAAGAGCAACTTCACGCCGCCTAAGCCGATGCAATGGTATCTCACCGGGCGATGCCGGGTGGGCCAGCATCTACCATTTGCAATATGGGTACTGTAAAACGGGGAGGATAGGATCAGCGATCAGAGAATAGGATTGAAGTTACCTTCAAATTTCAAAAATCTGTAATAATTTTAATTTTAAGGGGTAGGTCTTTTCTATGTACAGATTTGAAGTAACGGTTGTTAAAAGTAATTTTTATGACATTAAACTTAAAAAAAAACTTGACCCTAAAACCTAAAACGTCAAATTTAGCGGTTAAACTGTTGTCATTTTATCTTTGCTTTTGTCTTACAAACTTCATATCTCTACAACTATGCAGCACTTATAAAATTTAGGTAATATTATTTTTAGTACTCTTTTATATTACTTAAGATAAATTTGTGTGCTAAATGCTATACACCCCGCGGTTGTTTAAATGCGATACAGTCAATAAATCAATCAATGATCCTATTGACACCGCCTACAGGGTGAATAGGATTTTTGCACAAAAAAATATATATATACAACAGGGTACACCCTGTATAAAAACTTATACCACCATTTAAAAGTACCAACCTTAACTCACGTTTTAAGCTATTGAGAAATGTATTCAGGCAGATAGTTTTCAAGTTACAAGCTTTCAAAGTTGAAAATTGATCTTATTCACCCCGTTTTACGGTACCTATTACAGGTTCTATTTGGTAGTATCAGTGGCGTGTCGTGGGGTTTGTGTTTGAAGGGGCGCAATAGAAATCCAATACCAAATGACATATAAGCAAATTGCTCAAAAAGGAATCTATTTATAAAAAAATTTTTAGGTAAATTAATACGGTAAAATTCCAAAAAAAAGGCTCGTTTTAAATGGCACTAATGGCAGCCTACAAAAATTTATTTGAATTATAATATAATAATATTATTATTGATGAAATTTATTTTTATTAGTTCGAACTCGACGCGCGCTTACACCACAACAAAGTCCGAAATGTAAAACTAAAGCAATGCAGGCGCTAAAATACCGCGCCGGCAGAGTCCCTAAATAAATCGGATATAACCGGGTGACGTTCGGGTTCATTCCGCGAAATATATATACGCCAGGGCCACTTCACCGTCCGTCGCCGCGTTTCAGCGACGGAATTCAATTATCTAAAATTCACACGATGAGGTGTGCTTATCGTTGGTTAACGAAAACGGACAATTAGAGATGGGTTCAGAATTGGTAAGTTGCTATGATTTTTTAAAATTTAGAAATTTTAACTACCTATATGAATAATAATAATAATAATATTAGTATTAAAATTAATAGTAATAATAAATATTTAAATAAACATTTAATTTGTGTGTTATGTTAAAATTCCTAGGAGGGGCGCGCGGCCACGCGGCCTTATAGAGCAATCGCCACTGGGTAGTATGTATGGTACCCGCTCCTTTGGCAAATTTATAACTATTAAATTGTGCTAGCGAAGCCGTGGGTACCCGCTAGAATCATTATAATCAACCACCAAAAATGTTATTCTTAAATTTCGGCGACCAATTAAAGTAATTTAAAAAAATAGAAAGTAGCATCAGTATAATACGACCATACCCACCTATAAAAATAATAGATGGGGTCAGAAGCCAATGGGTCCTGGTAGGAAAAGATAACATCCAAGATATTTTAATTAAGAATTCTTTTACTTAATTGGAAGCGAGAAGCACAACTTTTTACAATAGTTACCAAAAAAACTGCACATTAACCTTGAAGATCGGCGATGTCTTCTATAAAGGTATCAAAATTTCGCTCCTATATACAGACATATGATGGCATTCATTTTGGTATAGTAATGCAGCATTATGATAAAAAAAAATGGATCAGCCGTTTATATTCTGTACCATCCGTGAATACGTGGATAAGTAAATTTTTGTGAAAATGGAGATATATTTATCATTACACTATTAGAAATCCTGGACGTAAGAATCAAAAAATCTATAATCAATTAAAATAAATCAAATTTAACTTAAAATGTATAGTTATTTTAACTCTTTTGTGTTTAGTAAAAATCAGATTTTAAGAACTATTTTTTCTGGAAGTCGTTTTAACATAACAGCTAACTAAAATTATCATGCAATTCTTTTACGGTTCAAATGAACCAAATACTAGTAACTTTCATAAAGTGTATAATCATTATCAATATATTTTTTAGTTAAAATTTTAAAAGAAGTTAATACTAACATAAAAAATGTGTCAAATTAACTAATTAAGTTGTAATTTTTACTGCACAATAAAATCAGATTAATGTCAAAATAGTAATAACATATTTTATGAGTTACTGATTGACCGAAGCGGTTTTAGTTAAATTGACAAAAAAACGGGAGTGGACTTTCTGGCACATAAAAAAAAAGTTAAATATGATTCTTTCCTTTTAACAGTGTGCCCTGAACGATATCAAATCTACGCCGTGAATAAATAGATAACCTAAATTATCAATAAACTTAGACGCTGAGACACCGTGAATATATGGATTTGTCAAAATAGGCCGGTGCTATAACAAGTATCTCTTTTTACCTACGATTTTTTTTTTGTGTTTAAGCAAAAATTTAAGTAATCGGGTTACCTAGTAGTTAAAAATCATAATGGTTATGATTTTAAGGTTAAAATAAGATAACTAAAGATGCCTACCTATCCACGGTCAAGTTTGTAAATTACATACGTAGGTATTTCAAGTTGTGTATTTTTGCAAGTATTAAATCGATTGTGCCAAACTAGATATCTTAGATTATTATTATCTAATAACGGACCAGGCAGTACCTATTAGCAGATAAAAAAAGAACGATTTGGGTACTTCAATTACTGCCACTTATTGCCGATGTATTCCATGAGTTCTATAGAAATTTGCCGACTACTCAAATGGAAACTGTAGACCCCGATTTAGAAGAAGTTGATCCAGATGTCGAGTAAATTCGAAAAAAATATTTAATTAAGAATTGATTTTTGTATTTAGCAATATTATAAAGAAAATATAACAACTGTTTTACTTAAAATTATAAAAATATATACAAATGCAGTACACATTAAATTTTTTTTAAGTGGGAATAAGTAGGTAGCAATTCAATAATACCGGGTGGTCAAATAAGCGAGGACGTCGGCTTTATCTCGGAAACCATTAATCGTACAACTTTCGGAAAGATTTTTTTATGAGTAAAGTAGTCAAGAGAAATTGCTGGAAATTACTTTTAAGTTCCTCATTTCGCCGCAAGGGGCACAATTAAAAATTGTTTTTTTAAATTCTAAATTTCTCCGAAAATTCCCCTATTAAGGTATAACTCTGATTACATCATTGGAAAGCTTAGACAATTCTGCATCATTTTGGTTTAAGGCTCATTGGCGTACCGACCTTGATAAGAGTGGGAGAAGCTATTGAAAGTGTAAACATTAAAATCGCTGTAACTTCTAAACGACTTATCCGATTTTACTAAATTTGATCTTATTTGGAAGTAAAAGGTAAGTACCTTCCATTGTCGTATCCAATGGTACAAGATAGTTTCTAATAAAATTGCTAGAGGGCGCAATTTGTATTAAAAATTATTGTTTTGGCAATAACTCTGAAATGAACAAAGATATCGAACTGCGGTCTCCACATCTTTTCTTGCAAATTTCATCTACTTTTCGATTGTGATGTCATAGTTATACTGTATGATTTGAATTTTCGGGATAATATCGAAAAAACTGTTATTATTACAAATTGCGCCCTCTAGCAATTTTATTAAACACTATCGTGTACTGTTGGATACGGCAATTGAAGATACTTATTTTCTCCTTCCAAATAAGCTTAAATCTAGTAAAATCGGATAAGTCGTTTAGAAGTTACAGCGATTTTAATGTTTACACTTTCAATAGCTTCTCCCACTCTTATCGAGGTCGGTACGCCAATGAGCCTTAAACCAAAATGATGCAGAATTGTCTAAGCTTTCCAATGATGTAATCAGAGTTATACCTTAATATGGGAATTTTCGGAGAAATTTAGAATTTTAAAAAACAATTTTTAATTGTGCCCCCTTGCGGCGAAATGAGGAACTTAAAAGTGATTTCCAGCAATTTCTCTTGACCACTTTACTCATAAAACAATCGTCCTTGCTTATTTGACCACCCGTAAAAATTAAAATTATTCTCGCACACCGGCGGCATCTACCCTAGGAACGGCCCTGCTCACCATCCTACATGAAATGTGCGCTGCTCAAATAAGAATATTGTTTAAAAATAGTCCCCGCCATTGACTGAATGAGCTTTCAAAATTAAATTAACGTTTTACTCCAAATATTTAGAATAACATCATACCGTACTAATTATGCATGTTAACCAGAACTTTAGTATTATTACCTTCCAAAACTAACTTTACAATGTGGGTTAAGTTAATTAGGAGCACATGCATGTACGAAAATGTAACATAACTGTTTGTTTTTTGAGATGACATATTATGTAGAGAAAGAAACCTAATTGGTTGTTAAATTTCATTAATTTATTGTGTGCCCATTATTTGCGACAATCTAATTCTACTGAAAATAACATAAATTTAAATTTATAATCTTTAATTTCACATAATTTTGACTTTCTGTGACATCTATAATTCCAAAGAATGTATGGACCACTGACTATAAAGCAAAGATAGAACACGCATCTAATTCATAATCATAAACGTTCTTTTACCCTGAGCAATCAGGGCAATTAATGTTTACAGATGACATTCTATCTATATGTATGATTATATACCTCAATCCGATTCTGACCAATTAAACGCTGTTTTGCGACCAATCAGATGCATATTATACTGAATATACCCCGCATAAGTGGATATACCCCGGGCCACCTGCCACAACAATGCCAATGCATAACAACATCATAACAAGTTTAAAATATTTGATGGTTGCTATAGACCGTTTCTATAATAACAAAAATCCCTTTCAACAAATCAAGTTTTTGATGTTGTCAGATTCATGTCACAATTTTTTTTAAATGGAATCTTGCCGATTCGGTAATGTTTCAGTCGAAAATATAAGAAAAAACGCTGAAAAGGCTATCCCAGAAAATACAACAAAAACAAAAAAGTATATATGGACCCAATTCGAGAAATTCTGCGAAACACGGCAGTATATATTGACCAAAAATACAACTATAATACAGCTTGCCGCTATATTGGAAGACTGGAGTTTTAATATGAAGAAAATTAAAGATGGTTCTGACTACAAGGAAGGGGTTATCAAGACAATGTGGAACCAAACAGCCCAACTGCTTTAAGAAAGGAACTTCAATAAATACAACATTAAATTTGATCCTTTTAAAGATCCTGAATTCCAAAAAGCACGTATGGCTAGAAATTCTAAAAGTAAACTGCTTCAGGCTGATCCAAAAAATCACCGGAAAAGTGGAAGAGCACTAACATACGACGAGTACAAAAAGATGGTAAAAATTTTTGACGAAAATAACCCCGAGGATTTACAGAAAAAGTTCTATCAAATAGCGGCTGTGGAATTAGCATGGAGAGGAGGAGAAGCCGAGACATGCCTAAATACGTATTTCAGAGAAGAATATTATAGCGATGGTACAAAAAGTAATAGAATGGAATATAACCCAATCTTTTCAAAAACATCCCAAGGCGGAGACAAGAAGCTTTCAAATTCAAAATGGTTAGTGGCAAACACAAAAGATGCCGATTTATGTCCAGTTCGCCTTTACAGAAAACTAATTTCAAAAAGAGGGCAAAATATAACTACCCAAAGACTATTCCGGACAGTAAATCCAAATTGGAAAATGGGAAATTGGTACAAAAACTGTCCCATTGGAAAAAATACTCTTTCTAATTGGACAAAACAAGCAGCACAAAAAATTGGACTAGATACTGAGAAAGAAAAAATCACAAACCATTCCAATCGAGCCACAGCTGTCTCTACATTAAGCAAAGCAGGTGTGAGCGAACAAACTCTTATAAAAATAACTGGACATAGTAGTGCTGCATCCATAAAGCCATACTTGCAGATGGACAAAACTCATCACGAAAACACTATTCAAGGTTTAAGAGGTCACCCTCCAACTAATGGGTTGGACCAACACGAAGCTCCAGTCTCTTGCAGCTCGAAGAGTTTCCAGCAACATCAGCAAGCCACTACTGTTTATTATAATAACTGTGTGTTTAACAATAATACTTATAACTAATTTTCTGTTAGTTTTATTACTTTGTCAATTGTTTAGGTTTTGTTTCGTTTTGTCCGTTTTTCTAGTAGCTACATAAATCGTTTTAAAAATGTTGCATTTCGTTGTATTTTTTCTTTTTTTTTGGTATATAATCTCAACATATACCACTCGAGGTAAATATTTTATTTAGAATATTTTTTGACATTTTTCCGCAAAATTTCTATAAAAATTGCCATTGCCAAAAATTACAACATGTTAAAACATTTAAATTTCATTACTAGGTATTTTCGCAATAAGCTGAAAAAATGTTCATCGTTCTATTTTCAAAATTCAAAAATTGTTATTTCCATTTTCTTATTTTCGCTTGCCGCCGCTAGAGGGCAGACATTACCGCATGTTGCGGTCTATACACCAGTGTGGAATATTTCTAATAATATGGTGCTAACTGCTATAGACAATATAGTATTATGTCCTTGTAGAGTGTAGAGTGTTGTTTGTTGTTATTGGGCCTGTACACAAGCCCACAAAAAGTCATTATGTTGCAATGGAAAAAAAATTAAAAAATTGTTGAAAATAATGGTTCCTATGCAAAAGACTCGTTGGTAGATCACTTTATTCCTGTGCCTTATTTCAAAACCCATTAGCTGATAATCCAAAGAAGTGTATTTTCACATGTTGGCAGGAAGCTTACCTACGAATATATTTTTTTGTATACCTACTCAGTGAGCATTAATTTTACCAATGGAATACGCAAATTAATTTCAAAATGTCAATATTAAATGTAATCAAACAAAATAAGACCGGCCGGGCATTTAGTATCGGTGAAATTTTAATTAATAATTTCTTGTTGCAAATACATAGTAAGACTAAATTAATGCTCATCAATAGTAATGGTTATTATTTTCTTTGTTTATTGTTCCTATAATGTCAGTATTTTTTAAATGCGTTGTTTATTTTTATGTCGAAGGAAAATATTTAATTGGTCCTAATTTAACGTGATACTGCTTCCAATTAAAATTTTAAGCCAATTAAACTTTCGGTTTCTTTTAAAACATAGGTACTTTGATACATTATACACTCAAAGATCACATGCATATGTTAACCATATTTTGGAATTTAGGAAAATATTCATTATTGAAAACCATAGGCTCTACTAATAGGTACGAGGCTGCATCGAAGAGTTTTCTCGGAATTACAATGCATGGTGGTGGTTATTTATATTCTTTTTTCTATTTCACGTTCATAATAATCTCAGTACGATACGCATTTGCGTTTCGTAATGAAGCTATTTCGATACGCGTTTTTTCTTTATTTGATGTTGGTAACATTTAAATGTTTTATTTCATTGACTTGCGCGGCCTTTGTGATTTACGAGAAAACCCATTTTTCACAGAGGAAAAATAGCTTGATAACTTACTTTTTTATTCTGTGTGGATAACAGTCATGTACGTTGGTTGCATAAATCTATAAATCAATCATTTGTAGATGCTTCAAGCTATCATTTTCTGCCAAATCCTATCCAAAATTCAATCTACTAACCTTCCAATGTCGATTTTAACTTCAACTTTATTTGAATTTTCCATCTTCCCTATACTAAATTGCAATGCCGTGACGTAAAATCACGTCTTTTGAAATTCGAAAAAAAGTAGTAAAATCGCCCAAATTTCCTAACGTTCTGTATATTTACCGAATGTACAAGGATCACACAACGTATTCCGTCCAATTTCAAATCTCATATCGCTAAAATAACTTTAGAATCTCGTGGTGAAAATGGGTCAATAAATCAAAAAATTACAGTTTGCAAAATAATTTTTGTTGTCCAGAGGCTACTATGATAAAAAATAGTATTACCAACATAAAATTTAGACATAAAAATTTGAAGGATTTATTTTTTTTTTAAATGTATTTTTCTTGATTATAAAGAAAAAAATGGATAAAGCACATGGTTCATAAGGCGTTTTAGCGCACGTGTCAATAAAAAAACTCGCCACTTTGTGGCTCGTTTTTTAAAATAGACGCGTGCGCTAAAACCGCTTCTTATGAAACGTGTACTTTAATATACTATTTCATCATCAAGATGCTGAATGCTAGTGTTTATATTTTCTAAACTTCTAAACCACAAAAATATCTTTCAATGAGTTTCAATTATAGAGAAAAAAGAAAGTCGATCTATAATTGATTTTTAGTATTGCCAGCGGCGTACTAGGAAAGGTATGGGGGGGGGGGGGGGGAAGAGGGATCCTTGGTTACTTACTCATGTAAGAGATAAATTACATTTTATTTGTTAAAAAATAGCGTGGGTAGTGGAGGGGGTCAATAGCAATGCGACCAAACCTATCAATCACGAAAATTCAGAATCTGTTTTTAAACAACCTCTATCATATTAACGTGTTCTTCGGTCGAATGTAGAAGCTTCGTAAAAGCAAATTGTCAACAGATTTCAATTTTTTCTGCGCAAGAGTGGTTTTTAACTGGTTGTGAACTGGTTGGAAATTGCGTGCTCTGCGAAGACGTTCCCAAACCCCAAATGCATAGAGATCCTTTTCTTCCATCGACCGTGTATTTACAACCTTAATTAATGTATAAAAAATCATACATTAATGGCCCCTATTAATGCATGATTTTTTTTATTATTAAACGATTTTAGGCAACCAAACATTCTACAAAGCACGCACTGCCACGTACATAATGGCGTTGCCATAGTGTCTGTCGATGTCAATAAGTTTGAAATTCAAAAAAATTTTATAATATGTAGTTTGGTTCTAAATAAAAAAAAAAATAATCTATTAACAAGACAATCGACGGAAAAATATTGTAACTAACGCGTATATTAAATAGCGATTAATACACTAGTTTGTTAAATTACTATTTTCTGTGAGGATAACTGACAGATGACCTAATAAATAAATAATAAATTATTTGCAACAACGATTAGAAAAAGGCATTTGTTGTATAAAAACAATACAATCTACAAAATGCAAGTTGGAGAAGGTAGGTTTAACTTTATTTCTTAAGTGACATATTTAATAATTAAGAAGTTCTGGGTTTTCACACAAATGCATCGACGGCTATAGTTATTTCCAATCCCAAAATCAGAATCCACAAAACAACACACAGAAGCTGAATTCAAATAATGTTATAGGTCTGTATTTTCTTGGACCAGAGCAAACACACTTATTTTACTAGACCTTTATAAAAAAAAACTTTGACTAATTATTGTCCAAGTTTCCAGCAATATTTTGTCTTTCTTTTCTAAACGTCATGACATGAAAGTTTGGCTTCTGCAAACTCCGTATTTTCTGGCAGCGGTTTGGTATTTATCGGGTGCGAATGCTTTTAAAAACATGCGCATGCGTCCTCAATTTGCTGAAGGTTTCTGCCCACTATACGAACAAAGATAATTCGATTATTTTAATCAATAGATGGCGAAAAACAGGGTAACATAAATCTTCGGAATAAATTTAACACTGGATTATTTAGTACGGGTTTTCATTTCTCAGTTACAGGGAGTTAAAAATTTTGAAAATAATATGTTGTTTTTGCTTAATAACTTTTGAACACTATTGAAAAAATAAGCGAACAAAACTTTAGTTTTATAGCTTCATTTGCTAATGCCCTATTCTCTTTGTAGATTACTCAGTGGCGTGCATACGGTTATTGCCGTAGGGTTTTCTAAAGAAAAAGGTGGTACGCCTCTTATATTATCTACTATATGTATCTATCTCATTACAGATCGTTAATAACGCTCACTGAATCTTTTCATTGACTTTGCGTTTATAAACACCTTAGGAATTTATTGAAATAATGAAATAGGTACGTCCAGAAATTTCGTCAAAAAATATTTTTTCCAATATAAGAGATTTTGACCGGAGAGATTTTGATCGAGTCAAATTTGGTCAAAAACTTTTGCAGCCTTTTGTGAGAGAAATTGGTACTCATGGGGCATTGTCCATAACAAGCTTCGCAACCGATTGAAAACCACTCGCCCAGGAAAGCTTGTTTATATAAGGTACAACTTAAAGCTGTTAAGTGGCAGTGAAGATAAAAAAAAAAATGAAAATTCGGAGAAACCAGCGCTAAATTTCAGTAGAGGATAAAACGAGTGATTCAGATTCTGAAGAATATAAATGCAATACCGGGGGTGAGTTCAGTGACGAAGATGATGTACCTTTATCCAAGCTATCAACCAAGGCCAGTACTGCCAGCAGTCTCTCATTTCATCATCAATCAGTCACTCACTCATTACTTCATTAGTTCATTAGTAATTTAGTATTGTTAGATTAATATTATACATAATATTTATGTGTCATTTTTGTGTTTTTTGTACCTCAGAGTGGTTTCTTTATTTTTTGTTAGTTGTTTTTTAATAAAGACACGTTTTTATGTAATTACTCATGGCTTCATTTCTTTTGACCAAAATGAGGAATTTGACCGGGGCTTAGTCAATTAACCGGTCAATTATTGACTGATCAATTGACCACAAAAGATTTTGACGGTCAAAATCCCAGCCCTAGGTATGACGCTTTAAGCAGATTTTCAAAAAAATAAGAAATACATTTTTCACGATTTGTGTTATAGAGTACTGAAAAGTTTCATGAAAAGAGGAAGAAATATTTTCCCAGTAGAAACTTTTATACCCCTATTTACCTCTTCAGGGACGGATTTTCAAAAAATAAGAAATTCATTATTTGTGTTGTGCATTTATGCTAAGTTTTAAATAGTATATTAAAGTACACGTTTCATAAGAAGCTGTGTTTTAGCGCACGCGTCTATTTTAAAAAACGAGCCACAAAGTGGCGAGTTTTTTTATTGACACGTGCGCTAAAACGCCTTATGAAACATGTGCTTTATACATTTTTTTCTATTTCACCATTTATAAACAAGAAAAATACATTTTAAAAAGAAAATAAATCCTTCAAATTTTGTAAATTTTTATGTCTAAATTTTATGTTGGTAATACTATTTTTTTATCATAGTAGCCTCTGGACAACAAAAATTATTTTGCAAACTGTCATTTTTTGATTTATTGACCCATTTTCACCACAAGATTCTAAAGTTATTTTAGCGATATGAGATTTGAAATTGGACGGAATACATTGTGTGATCCTTGTACATTCGGTACATATACAGAGCGTTCGGAAATTCGGGAGATTTTGCTACTTTTTTTTTGAATTTCAAAAGACGTGATTTTACGTCACGGCATTGCAATTTAGTATAGGGAAGATGGAAAATTCAAATAAAGTTGAAGTTAAAATCGCTATTGGAAGGTTAGTAGATTGAATTTTGGATTTTGCAGAAAATGATAGCTTGAAGCATCTACAAAAGATTGATTTATAGATTTATGCAACCAACATACATGACTGTTATCCACACAAAATTAAAAAGTAAGTTATCAAGATATTTTTCCTCTGCGAAAAATGGGTTTTCTCGTAAATCACAAAGGCCGCGCAAGTCAATGAAATAAAACATTTAAATGTTACCAACATCAAATAAAGAAAAAACGCGTATCGAAATTGCTTCATTACGATATGCAAATGCGTATCGTACTGAGCTTATTATGAACGTGAAATAAAAAAAAAATATTTAATCTTTCCCAACACTTTTAAATGCAACACTAACCTAATTCTAATTCCAAATTTACTGTAAAAATCTCAAAATTTTTGTATAGGGGTACGAAATCCTATTGTCATCCACGATGTGTTTTTCTTGATTAGTTTTGTTATTATTTCTTCTTACATAATATAACGAACCGCCAGATGTTTATCATTTTATACGATATGAGTGGTATAAAGTTGGTTCTCAGCCGCTGTCGAAACCCTTTAAGCAACAATCACTACTTAACATTTAAATTACCCATTTTTATCCCACAATGGAAATTTAAGACATTTAACAATGAAAAATACATACATGGTGGGTAATCGTCGATGAGTCACCTGAAATTTGCAGTAGGTAATAATTATTGCAGTTGTGCGAGATTATTAAAGAAACTTTACAAACTGCCGAAATTATTTACATAAAATCGAATAACTAATAATATTAGCATTATTTTATTTAATGGTTACATATTATTAGCCAATTATTATTTACTTGTTAATTTGACTTGGTAAATTCTTAAATTTTAAACTTGAGATGAGGGGATGCTATGAAAATGAGTCTATAGTCTATTTATATTGATGCCATTCCGAAGCCGAAAATTACAACTTATATAATTATTTCATGTAAAAAAAATACTTTAAATCGTTGAGGCCTTTACTTGATGGAAATTTATTACAACCCAATGAAAGACAATTTATTTTGTCAAATTTCCACTTTTATTGAAAAACTTTTTCTTTACACGACGCGGTTCGCTACATTGTAGCTTCTTCGGGTGTATGGTGCTAATTTTATTTCAGTACAATAACAAAATTGTCTAGATACTTAATTAATCAATTTAGGTATACACATTACAAGCTTAATTATTTAATTATAAATATGTTCTTAACACTGTTGAGTTTCAGTGCATCTAGCCAAAATGCAAAATTTCAGATGCATAAAATAGTTTTGATTTTTTACCCATATTTTGTAAATTGCACCACTTTTGCAAAATAAGACTCAACCCAACATACATAAAACTTCTTACTTTTGACAATGCTTTATTTCAGATACATTTTCTTTAAAGTAGCGCCATATTAAATGTGTGTTTTTCTACAAAATCAAAATTGGGCTATTAAAATTTGGTCGCATGTGATACAAAGTGTATTTGTTTTTAACCCTGTATAAGGTAACTTCATAAAACAAGTATTTTTGAAAACGTAGTTTGTGTCTGAAAGTAATACACCTTAATATTAAGACAAAAAATAACACAGTGTCATCAGTAAAGTGTTCGTTAAGTGGAAAATAAATGTTAGTGGTGGGTAAAAATTAAAATTATCTTATGCAGCTAAAATTTTGCACGTGGGCTAGAAACTGCATTTAAAAAATCTTTTTTTAATAACTATTTTCGATTTTTTCAGAAATAACCCCACTTTTGAATTATTTTTTGAAAAAACTTAAAATTTGACAGATAATGCGAATCACATGACTAGGTACTATTTTTTTACTTAATTTTCATTTCGATCGAAGGAGAACTTGATGCCAAAGTCAAATTTCGAATAAAGCTATTAATATGTATAAGAAGGTAGAAAGGACTTTTCTTTGCAAACCTAAAACCATCTTAACAATGACCCTTCTAGAGAGCAGCTATAACTTCGCCACCAAAAAATATTAATTAGTTTAATATGCATACGTAGAATACCGATGATAATCAAGGTGACATGATGATACATTCGGCCTTGGTTACATTATGTGCAAAGCACATTAAATACATCATAATCATAAAGTGCAATGGGGCAAGTTCTCACAACGACACATTTTCCACGTTTTAATGGACTTCTTTTTCTCTTTAGATTCCAAGAATTTTTTTAGTACCATGATAATGCTTAGCTTAATGCAATTATTACTGCATTTGGTACTGCAGTTACGGTTGTAATTATTTTCTTAGATTCATGGTTGCATTTTTCGAAAAAAGTAATAACCGTTATACTTTTAAATAATAAATAATAAACTAATATAAAGAAATAATAGGATTTTTAATCCAGTTTGATTTGGTTTGTTGAATTATTTAAGAGTCTACCATCGCTTTTAGAAATTTTCCATTTGTGATTTGTGTTTATACCGTACGAGCAAAAATTATTTGCATCAAAAAGGGCATTGTGTCTAAGGACGTAATGCTTAGCCGTAGAGCTTAACCCTTTATAGGGCAGACAATCAAACATCAAAATTGCAAAACCTGTTGTTTGAAATAGCTTTATTTAACATTAAGGGCCTTAACTACAAAATCTTAGAAAAAAATAAAACACGTAACCCATTTTTTTGAGGAGGTCGATATTTTAACCAGTATCCATTTCGACAAATTTTAATTGGTTGTTATAACAGGCGATTGTAGTCCAGAACGCGCAGTGAATTGATTACAAACCCTTGTAATAATTAGTCCTTTGTGCCGCTATGGCATTACGTTGTATATTATCTGTTACATGTATACTACATACTTAAAATAATATCATAAGAATGCAAAACGTAAAATTAAGTTATAAATTTAAAAATTTTGAGTTTTAAAGCAAAATATTATCTTGCCGATAAGTTTTATCCATATTATAATTAGTGTATCGAAAGCAACGTATTTTAATGTACTTACCAACAAATTTACACAAAATTATTAGCAATATTAACACAAAAACAACAATTTTTTCACAGACAGCACGTAAACATGTGACTTTTTGATCACTATCCTAATCGGACGCTGGTTGAAATTTCGACCACTTTGTCAGTAGTTCAGACTACGTAAGTATATGGTCGAATATTTTACCATTATTCGTTTGCGCAGTTAAATTTCAACAAACTGGCCGAATATCAAACCGGTGTGGGAACAGGAAATAATTATTTTGACGCTGGTTGAAATACGAACCAGTATCCTATACCTGTTGGGTGTCAGTAACTACCTGAATTAACAATCAATAAGTTATTCCGTCATCTTTGATAGTCGTTGTAATTTGATTCATCGCTAATTTTTCCAATTTCTTCAACAATTTACACAATGGGCTTTACGGAACAGCACAAAACATTCATGGTTGAAGCGTATTTTCGAAACGGGGTTAGAGTAAATGGTGAGTGGCAATACAATCCGGTTTTGTGCATGGACGATTTTCACGAACATCTCCTAACGTTGCTTTTATTGCTAGGGATTTTTATCATTGCCTGAAAAGAACCGTGGCTGTGTTTAGGGAAACAGGTTCTATTCAACACAAAAAGGAGCAGGAAGACCATCTGTAAGAACAGAAGAACTTGTTGAAAACGTTCGTGAAATAATACAAAATACGCCAACAAATTGTATAAGACGCCTGTCCCAAAGAGTGGGAAGATCTTATGGAACTTGCAGAACTATTCTTAAGAAGCATCTAAATTTATTTTCTTATAAAGTGCAAGTATTCCAAGAATGTGGTAACATTTCTCCAGAGATGCTGGTCAACACTTTTGAAAATATGAAGGAACGTGTGAATTTATGCTTGGAGCATGGCGGTGGCCAATTTTAGCAATTTACGTAATTACTTTTCTTTTTCTTTCTGTATAGGTATTTTTACTTTGTTAATTTTGTAAACAACAAAAATAAATTTTTATTTGCCCACTTATTTATTACTCATTAGTTTTTCATATCATGTCATAATATGAATTTGACAGAATTTTAACCTAGATTTGGTTAGATATATCGTCCCCATATCATTGTGATCTAAACCAAGCCCTACGTTTTTTAATCCAAGCCCTCTTTGATGCAAATAATTTTTGGTCGCACGGTATATTAACGGATGTCAAGATTATTAATTCAAAAATAGCCGCATCGTGTGGCTAAGTCACCTGTCATTTATGACACTCTATTGAAGTCTGGTATATTTTATACGAATGGCTGGGTCGCTTAGACCATTGCCAAATCTTTAATTTAAATATTTTTGCGCTCTCCCGCCTCTTCTGTGGTGTGTTTTTGAGATTGAGGTTATTATTTATTTATCCTAATAATTACTTTTTCACTTCGGTGAACCCTAGTAAATTTGTGAATATTTAATATTTCTTATTGGATACGCGTTTACATTTTTACTGAAAATATGATAATATGTATTTTGTACGTTAAACTGTTAACTACACAACAAAATTTAACATAAAATTTATTTTGATTTATTTTATTAAATTTTTCACGGAGCCCATGTTGAACCCACTTAAGAAGTTTTTAACTAAGCAGGTAAAGTTTAAATTTTTATTTTTTGACAAAGATGTATCTTTTATTGAAATACGCTAAATACATGATGTAAATAAAATGACGTTTTTCCGAAAACAGTTAGGATTAGCGTCATGAATGAAGAGTACTTAATTTTTTGTCAATAGTTTAAGGTATGTAAAAAAACTTTGTCCACAGTTTTTATCATACAGAGCGTTAAAAAAATGGTACATTAGTGTCATGCTAGTCCGTCTCTGCAGCCATAGGCGCCGATTCCGTGGGGGCTCTGGGGCTCGGGCTCCCAGAGCCATATTTCTTTGGGGGCGTAGCCCCCATAGCCTAACCCCCACAGTACGTTTACATAATAATGATACTAATAGCAATTCATTTGCGAACGTGCGTTACTTATGATTTGATAATTTAATTTTTTTCTATATTCTATCATATTTAGGAAAAAATTATTTTGTCTTTGAAAATTAAATTTTGCTAGATGTGGCAACCCTGGTCTGCCACTTAGCTGAGAGCACGTAGAGAATTTGGAAAGTCCCTGGTCTCAAGGTTGCCAGGTCTAGTGAAATTTCACTAGATTTATGATTTCGAAACCAATCCAAAGTGATTTAGTGAAAACTTTCGTTAAATACCCCAGTTTTAGTGATTTTTCGGATTTTGTAGCAAATAAGACAAAGTCGTCTAAAATACAATACAAAAATGTAATATTTTAAAAATATTTTTTTCAAAAACACGGCTATTTTTAATTATCCGCTCGATCTATATTTTCTACACGTTGGCAGCCGTGATGTCAGATCTGCGCATCAAGCTTTACGGTTATTTTACCCAAAAAAGGGCGTGGCACCCAGAAAATTTTCGCCTAAGAGCGCCTTCGGCGCAAATCCTTTTGTCCGTTTTTTTTTAAACATATCTGGCAACTGAGATCCGGGCTCCAAGCCCCCAGAGCAATTCCAAAGTTCCGGCGCCCCTGCCTGCAGCTGTGATTAGTTCGCATTCGCAACACTTTCTGCTATGGTAATTTAAAGGATCTTACCTGGTATACATCATATGAAAACAAAATTTGTTACCTTTGTTACATTACATAAAGTATTGCCTGAACAGTATCTGGGTCTAATCTAGATGGCTGCCATACTAAGGCCTAGTGTTATCCATTTATTTTGTAATATTTTTTAAATAATTGTAACACTGTAATGTTAAAAAATTGATTATCTCAATAAATATGTTATTATTATTATTATTATTATTATTATTATTATTAAATAATTTTGCCTTATAATATAAAGCGTAAAATCCATCTATATAATAAAACGTAGCTTTCTACGTTGTATTAATAATTATTATATTTAAGGCAAACCAATTTTTTAATGAAGTATCATTATCAATAATTTGTTTTACCATTGTATTTTTCATGTGCGACAATGGTTACAACAAAAAATCTAACTCAACTAAATATATATCCGGGTTGTTACCGAATCAAATGCAAAATATGGAAACCGTTTTATTTAATCTATTTTATTCTTACTTAACTTTAGGACATAGACAATTAGACATATGCTGCAGGCGCGGCTGGTCCATAAAATCATTGACTGACTTACCTAATAATTTATTTATACCAGAAAACAGTTTACCAGCTTATAAAAAGTTCAGTTGGGGTACCAGGCTTGTTACGGCCAAGTTACCCCGGCAGAAGTCAAATTATACAACACATTGTGTGCAAAATTAATAAATTTAAAAGATTTTAAAAAACAATTTCAATTTTACTAGAATATCTTAGTTGCACTTGAACTTCTTTAACAACAGCATTTTACTTCAAGCTAAATGGTAAGCCAATCTACCTCATTTTATTAAATTTTATTTGCTACATTTCCCTTTTTTTTTTCTTTTAGAGATGCTTTGATTTTTACGAAAACCAATTTTTTTTTGCCTCTCATTTTACTACTTTTACATATCTCCTACAAAGTTTATTGAAACTTAAGATTTTTCTTTCCCTTAATTCACTACTTATACCTAAATGATTTTGACAAAGTCTGTTAAAACCCTCTAATTTTGCTTTGCTCTCTTTATTGTTCTGCCCAAGACAGGGCCTTTTCACTACCCCTTGATTTTCCAGTATGCTGAATTCTTGTCGGTCTTCTGACTATTCATATTTTACACCTCGTGTACACCATTGAAAGCTCCATTACGGCTCAATCCCACTTATTATTTTCTCTATTCTTATTCTATTCCCCACATCAGCATTTTACTATTTACTTGTTTTCCTGATCATGAGTGTTTCTACACTCGAAACATGTTGAATTATTAAGAATTATTCTAGGTTCGCCTAGTTATTCTAATAAACTTGTGGAGAAAGACTTTGTGTTTTTCTTTTTTCTGTTTGTTTCATTATTTTAAAAATGTCAGGGTATTGTGAAACAAGCATTAATTTTAAAATTATTTGATTATTTTCAAAAATAAAGTGATGCCAAAAAGAGTTTTTTACCCTTTAACGCAATTTAAGTAAGTAGATATAATAAAGCAGGAATTGTGAAAACATGAAAAATATATGGCAATGTTTTTATAAATAACTATCTGTTTTAGAGAGTTTTTGATGCTTTGGAAGTTTCCTGTTTAACAATCCAACGAATTAAGGCAAAGGGATAGAAAAGGGTTTACATTTTAAGAATCGCAATAATATAGATATTTGTCATCCGGTGGTCGACAACTTCACGAAATCCATGAACATAGAAAGCGTATTAATGGGATATATAGAGCAGGTGAACACGTTACCTGCTGGCTGAATACGACTAAACCTTAAAATCATTTATTGTGTTGAAATAACCACTGGTTCATTAACGGACTGTTAAAAAAAAATAATTTAAATGTCGTAAATGTACTGTATCAAACAGGCGTTTTTTAATAGAGCAACCCCATATAGCCCAAAAACGAGTAGAATAATAATAACAATAATAACAATAATAATAATTATTAATAGTATAATAATACTGAAGGTATTTATTTGTTCATACCATGGCCTTCTCGATTTTAAATAAGTAAATTATCTGTAATAAAAAAGGGCGAGGTGAGGTTTGACAAATACAAGTGTCTGGCGTATGTTATACTAACATCACTAACTATTTTTTTTAAACATAAAACATAAAACAACATAAAATTTTCTTTATTTTAATTCAGTAATAAGTATGAACATAAATAGTATACAATTAATAAGGTCCTCTTAGATTTCTTATGTTTTCATTATTTTTAACAATAAATAAGTTGAACTCCGCAGGAGCAGCTATTATGACTGAGATGAATTACCCCATTTTTTGCAATCTTAATCCATTGGTGTTAATCTTAAACCTGGAAAACATAAATTAATCAAAGCCTATTTTTACTGAGATTTATAATAGCAACCCACCCACTAGCTTTACTTCATGGCTTCGCCGCTATTTATTTTACGCTTGCTCTTCATGATGTACCGACACTTGTTTGAGTGTTTGACTTTTCTACTTCTGCTTTCCATATCTCAAAATCATAATTATAAATGAAAATTAAGCAATATGAATTATTTTATAATTAAAGATAAGATTTAATAAAAGTATAGATGTTATATTGTTAATAAAAAACTATGAACAAATATTTGCAATGCATAGGAACTCACCACTTAAATCTTTCCTATAAAGAGTTAGCGATGCAAATTTTATAAAATGCACTTCTTCCAAATTATGGATCAAACTACTATTACTGTTGAAAGCATTATCACAATCTGATTCAAGATATCGGTAGCTCCACTGAGGTACTATCTTTTTCATAGGATATGATATAGGAAACTTGATTATGTACTTCCTTCACAATACTTCACATGCCTTTTATGTAACTATTGAGAGGAATACACTTTTCAACATTATTTTTAGGAATTTTATTACAACTCTAATATTAAAAAAAAAAAAAAAATGATGCAAAAAACAACATTGATATATAATAAAAACGAATGCATTAAGTAAGGTTAGGTTAACGGTTTTCGGCGGTACGCAAACTGTTAAATAACTGGTGAAGCAATTTGGCAACATCAGTGCACTCTGGGTTAATTATTAGCTTATCGTTCTGTGTACCACATCAACTATTGACATGAAAAAGTTCTAAACTAATGAACATGTCTGCAGCGTAAAGGGGGTATGTACCTAGACGCTTTTAACTTCCCCTCCTTCCCCCTCCCTCACAACACTTTTTTTAGCGTTATTCCCCATGCCATAAACCTAAATTCGCCCGTGATAATTTGCTTGCGCAATAAAGTATTAATTATTAGTTGTAATTTTGTTGTTTTACGATTTACCTTAAACTTTTATTTACCAACTAAAGAACCTGATGTCAACATTCCATTCCTCGCGTCTCGCTTATTATTACATTTTACTGTATTGCCTCTGTACTGTTTGTACGATGTAGGGGAAGGGTGTACAAAATGGCATAGTGGAATATAATGACACAGTGTTTGTTTACAAACGAATCGTCGTTTGGTGCTGAGAGACGAATATGTTATTGTGGCTCGGGTCTTCGCCTTTACAAATTAGGAAGGGGCACGCTCGATTTGCATATTTTTAACCGTAAAATTTTTTTTGGCGTTATTTTAAATCTATTGTAACTTTTTACTGTAATAAACTGGTAAGTTAAAATTTCCATTATAAGTTATAGAATCATTGCTCTTAGGATTGCATCTTTCAGATTTATTAAATAAGTTGTTGTTTCATCAAAAATTGCATTTGTTTAAATTATGTTCATTCAAAATATACGTTTTTTGTATAGAAAATATGCCATGCAGTAAATAAATATATCAAACACTATTGCTGTGTCATGTTACCCTCCAGGTGGGGTAAAATTAATTTTTGTTGTTTATTTTAGTTTTTTTTTGTTTTAAAATCACATCCAAAAGAATGCAAAAGAGTTGTTTTATATTTTGTTAAAGTTTTATTTAAATGACTTAATTTCCATTGATATTTTCCACTTTTTATAAAATGTATGTTATTTTGTTCACACTTCCCCTAAAGAACAAATATGCAAGTAACACGACAACACCAGGAATCACAAAACAAATAAAACAACGGGTCATTGTTTTAGAGTCACTAAAAATACTTGAACATGTAATGTAGGTACTGTCGTACTGCAGAACTTTGTTAGATATCGGCAAAATTATATTTTGTTTGAGGCCTTACTGGGCAGTACTTTATTGTTGGGGAATAAATAATTATAAAATCGGATTTTTAAAATCATGTTCAGTGTTTTCTTAATTCTCTATTAATACCGTGCGAGCAAAAATTATTTGCATCAAAGAGGGCTTGGATTAAAAAAACGTAGGGCTTGGTTTATTAAATCACAATGATATGTGGACGATATATCTAACCAAATCTAGGTTAAAATTTTGTCAAATTCATATTATGACATGATATGCCAAACTAATGAGTAATAAAATAACTAGACAAATACAAATTTATTTTTGTTGTTTACAAAGTTAACAAAGTAAGATACAGAAAGAAAAAGAAAAATAATTACATAAATTGCTGAAATTGGCCACCGCCATGCTCCAAGCATAAATTCCTGCGGTAAATCCTGCGTCTTTCAAAATCTGCGGCTTGTATTTCTTAGAATACTTGCACTTTATAAGGAAATAAATTTAGCTGCTTCTTAAGAATAGTCCTGCATGTTCCATAAGATCTTCCCACTTCTAACAGGCGTCTTATACAATTTGTTGGCGTATTTTGCATTGTTTTACGGACGTTTGCAACAAGTTCTTCTCTTTCAGATGGTATTCCTGCTCCTTTTTTGTGTTGTATAGAACCTGTTTCCCTAAACACAGCCACGGTTCTTTTCAGGCAATGATAAAAATCCCCAGCAATAAAAGCAACGTTAGGAAAATGTTCGTGAAAATCGTCCATGAACAAACCCGGATTGTATTGCCACTCACCATTTACTCTAACCCAGTTTCGAAAATACGCTTCAACCATAAATGTTTTGTGCTGTTCCGTAAAGCCCATTGTGTGAATTGTTCAAGAAACTGGGAAAATTAGCGATGAATCAAATTACAGTAGAACCCCGATTTACCGAGTCGCGATTATCCAAGCTCCGGATTAACCGAGCCAATCTTAGACCTCTTAGACCTTGATTATCCTAGATACGTGCGTCTATACTCCGTATTATCCGAGTTACTAAAATGTATGTACTATATTTCCATTTAAAATTGTCGGGGCTATCAGGGAATTCCCCCTGGCTCCTGTGAGGGGTTCCCCCATTTTTGTTTTTAGACTATTTTAGCATGTAAATTTGCGTGAATGCAGTGCAGTGCGTTTTTGCGTTTACTACAGAGTATAAATAAATCTGGATTATCCGAGTTTTCAGTTATCCGAGGAGGGTGACCCCCACGTTACCTCGGATAATCGGGGTTCTACTGTACTTGTAACGACTGTCAAAGATGACGGAATAACTGATTGATTGTTAATTCAGGTAGTTACTGAGACCCAACAGGTATTAAGCATTACGTCCTTAGATGCAAGGCCCTCTTTGATGCAAATAATTTTTGCTCGCACGGTATGAAGAAAATTCAATAATTTTTTTTGCATAAAGACATTTAATCATAAAGTGATAATTGCAAAATATGAAGGAAATACTTCAGCTTGCATTTATAATATTTTTAGTGAAACCTTTTTATTAGATAGATCGTCTAAAAGTGATCCATTTACTTTACATCGATAAATGAGTATGCATAATCTTTACCTTTTACTTAAAGGAAAAAGTGTATTATTTAAAAATACTGAGTACCAATGACCAGTAGCAACCTCACCGTTGTCGTTGTAGTGAAAGTTTGTTCTTTTCTTGTTTAAATACAATAACAGATGTTGTTCATGTGCGGAATATTAAACATTACAAGCTCCGCTCACCTACACTTGTTCGTAATATTAAAGTATTACACCGTTTTGCAGAAGGCATCTTATAGTGGCTTACTGATAGATGTGTAGGTGCAAATGAAGAAACGCGGAGAGGTGCGCTATTATTATCTACTCAAGCCACTGAATTGTACTCCCAAACTCATCTTTGGCTCCGGCCCTGAACGACTACCGATACATAAAGTACGAGAACCTATGTAAAAATAAGTTGATGTGCATAACAAATTAAATTTTTAAGCTTCAGACACGTGCCACAATTTGTATAAAAAATTTGAACACATATTTTGTGTGGGTTTATATTTAACATTATCATTTTCTTTATAGTGTTTGGATTATGTAATGCATAACAGCGTGTACCTACGAATGCGCAGAGCTTTTGCCTTTTGAGTAAATATTTGGTCTTTTTATTAGGCTGGATTTTTTGGGAGTTTTTGCTACCTTACACTTCGTCATACATTGAATTCTACCATTTGGATTTATCGTCTTTTGTCTTCGCCACTAAAAAAAATTAAAATCGTTAACAAACGCTACTACCTCAGACCTAGTGCTTGGTCTGAGGCTACTACTATTTGAAGTTTTTATTCTATAACTTTTTCCTCCGGATTTTAGGAAATTCGTATATAGCAGGTAATTTAACCCCATTGGGGTGGTTTACTAATGATCCCCAAATCAGGCCACGGTTGGCGGATTTATTTTGTCTAACCGGCCGGTTAGTATCTACCGATCGGGTTAGTCCTTCGTCTTTGCTACCGCTATCAGAGGCGTGTTCCATTCGCTGGTTCAGATCAATCCGGATCGATCTTACTGATCTGACCTGTGTTCGATTGACAAATTATCACTGTTTCCCCGCTACCGTCAAAGTGACCCCAAGTGAACCTGCGAAATTGAAGAATCACCAAAGTCAGATCAGTTGTTTGTTTTGTTTACTTTATGGTTGTGGAGGTTATAGTTCCATTTTGTCCCTGTTTTTAGATTTTCGTTGGGTATTTATTAGTATTCTTTCATTATGTCTTTTTCAAGAAAATTAACTGTGATGTAGAAGTAGAAATGGATAAATTACGTATTAGTGATTCAATGCTCTTATTATGCTGCATTTAGATATGCAGTAAGTTTTTTATAGATTTTTTTAATTTGATGTTTTGGTTGTTGTTTTAATTATCAGCAAGCTGATTATTAAAAAATAAGGGTTTTTTTTAATAAAAGTGTAGTTAGGTATTTATGATATTTTTGCAATAATATTTTCCACAATAAGCTTTTTTTTATGAAAATCGGGTTTTGAACACTGAGAAAAAGCCTTCTGTTCTTTATAAGATTTCACATAAGTACTCTTTATACAACTGTTTAATACTATATATGACAACAATGCGCTGTTCTACTGTCAGACAACGAAAATTGCTTGACCGTTGTGTATTGATAATATCACGGTAATTTAGCCAATAGGAGTTAATGATAGCGATGAGAATGGTTTGTAGTAGTGATGGGATCACTCGAGTGAAAAATAACCGATCACTCGATTTTTCCAATCACTTGAATTATTCGATTATCTTCGGAAATAACTCGAGTGACGAAATGAGTGACGAACATATGGTTTTTATTTTTCAACGCGTCTCCAAAGTTGCTGCCCGCCTGTCAATCACTCACTGCGGCCAGAGCCATCTCGTAGCGAGCGGCTACATCGAGTGGTTTTCGGTTATTATTGGCGATATTATTCATATTAAATACTGCATTACGGGTTGCCTGCGTAAGATAATAAATATGATTTATTTAGATTTAAATACTGCATTACGGGTTGCCTGCGTAGGATAGTAGGATTTATTATAGTGGTGAGTATTCAGTATTCATAAATATCATGAGTTATACAATATCGTGACATCTCAAGGTCAAGTAGTCAAGTGGTTAGTTAAATTAAATTGTAAGTTGTAAGATCTGGGAACCATGCCAAAAAATCCACAAATATCTCCGCCACATTTAATAATCCGCAAAAAATCAATCGATTAACAACACCGAGTCAGTTATTCCCAATACAAATGCTGTATATCAACATGAACGATGAAGCGCCAATATTATTAATTAATATTAGCATTTGAGTGAAAAAAAATCGATTATCATTCGATTTTTTAAATCACTCGAATACTCGGTAGTCGATTATTAAAATAAGTCGATTTTTCCCAACACTAGTTTGTAGGCCTTATTGCTCTGAATACTCACAGTAATTATCAAGTTATGTTGGGGATGTAATTTGGTGTATACTGTATTAACGTGACATTAATTATACTAATATTTGCTTGCTACGGTCAAGGAAGTATATACTTACCACTAAAAATCAGTACCGTCAAATGGGGTGAAATTGATTTTATGGGGAGACTTTGATAACAGGTAATATTTTGTTAAATAAATTTAAATATCCCTCAATTATAATCCGCGGACATCCTCGCCATGCTCAGTCGAAAGAGTGAAGTTTCGCCATTGTTGTGTACTGTTAGCATGCCGGTAAGTGTTTGTTATAATATTTCTGTAAATATTCTATAATAATACTGCAAATTAGCGTTAAATTGACACTGTCTAAAATTATAAGTTATTTCATCAGTTTTTAGCAATTTTATTAAAAAATCGGTTAGTTACGATGAGGTGGTTTCTACTTAACCTCATTTCATGTAAAATTCGGCTCCAAATATGCTTGGTTGAAAACTATTAGTTGATATATCATGCGGGGTGGGGTCACTTTGATAACACTTTCGGGGTGACATTGATAGTAATTTATATATGAATCTGTTGATGTTTTTGAACGTTAAATTTGTGTTAATCACACATAACATCATAACTAAAGTATAATTTTCACTTTTGCGAGGATATTTTATTAAAATTTAATTCTTATGCTGAGTGATAGGGGCGACTTTGATAATCTCTGTAAACTTATGGATTTTCAAAGTCACCCCAAGCGCACATAAAATTGATAAAAAAAATATATTAAGAGTGAGGGAAAAAGTGTTACATTGATAACCCTTAGATCCAAAGCATTCGTTGTAATGCAAAAAAACAGTGCCTATAAAAGTCACCCCAATTTGAGCATAACATACCTTTGAAATAAAGATTGTTTTTTATTATTATTATTATTATTATTATTTTTATTATGGTTTTCTGAGATGGTAAAGGTAAAATTCGTCCATGGATTATAAAGTTCAAGACTAATGATGTGTTTTGGGGGTACGATCAATTTACTGCATCACACACTGAAACTACAATACAAATATAACAAAATTTGCATTGATCGCTCCCTATACGGATGTTCGAAGATAGTCCACGTGGACTTGACAAGTCAGTCATCAATTTTTTTTATTTTTTTTGTCTGTCTCAACTAAGATCGTATACACTTTACGATCAATAAAATTCAAACTCAGACGGGACAGCTATAAGACTCCGAACAACGATGTGACCTGCGCTACAAATACGTTAAAACTGATACTATATAGCGTGCGCGGTGATTGCCGATCGCTACAAACCCCCACCAACGTCTTGTGGATTATAGTTTCTAACGAATACAATAATTCGGTTTTAGAAACGCTGTTCTCCGTTCTTAATTGAAGTGGATGAAGGGCCTATGAAGCAAAATCATTTTTTCGAGATATTTCAGTTTAAAGTTAATTGTTTGGCAGTTTTTTGGGGAGCGACGTGGAAAAACCAAAATCCATTTATAAGCTTTTATTTAACTGAATATTAAAACGGTAAAAACATAAATTAGTACTAGTCATTATTTTTTATAAATATCAGAAAAAAAGTACATAGGTCTTTTATTCACTATAACAAAATACATTATTTGTAATGAAAAAAGTATAGATCATCTTGCTGTGTTAAAAGTTAAAACAATGACACTTTGATTTTAAATATCTATACTTAAAACAAGTATAGTTGGAAAACCTCTTACTTCTTGAGGTAGCCCTGAAAGGAGTGTAAACTCTACAGTCGTTTTGAATGACAAAGTCAGAAACACTTGGCGGACATTCTTCTAAAGAACCGTTTCGTCCATCGCGAATGGAAGAGCGGCTTATGTAGTGTTATCAATTTAGTTTGTCCCACTTTTAAGAGCCTGTAACTTTTTTGTATTTTGAGTTAGCGAGCTCATTCAAAAAACAGAATGTACCATTTTTAGCCAAGTTTTTATGAGTGTTGTCAAAAATGACAGTAGGTGTCACATGTCACATTTAAAAGCAAAAATTTAATTTTTTTAAATGGGACACCCTGTATATTAAAGGCACATTAGATGGTCCATTTTCTTCCGATTTCAAAAATATAACACACATATGCATTATTTTCTTCATTCCATCAAACATTGACAAAAATATGGAAAAATATATTATTGTTAAAAAGCATAAAGATAGCTATGCAACTGTTTTGGTTGCTATGGATTTTATCTTTATTTATATTTTAGTCTGTCATTCTCAGCACTATTAATCGTTTTGAATATTGTAGAAAAGTTATTTTGTATGTAAAAATTAACATGAGATATTATTATTCAGTGGAGGAAAAGTGTTTTATGTTTGATATTTTTCGTCAAACAGGCAGTGCAACCTTAGAACTTAGGAGGTATAGACTTCAGTTTCCCAATAGACGGGTTTCTTTCAAAAAAATATTTTATCGGCTGAAGAAGACATTTTTCGAGACTGGAGGTATAAAGAAAAAACGAATAATTAGGCGGAAAACAATTATTACGGAAGAAATGGAAATAAAATAAATGTATTAGCCTATTTTCGGGCATTTCCCTACAAAACCATACCCGATATACTACGAGAGCTGCCTATATCGTATGGTCCAGTAGAAACGATTTAAAAAATATATAAGTTTTCAATGTGTCGTGTTGATTATATAAGATAACAACCAAAACAGTTGCATAGCTATCTTTATGCTTTTTAACATTAATATATTTTTTCATATTTTTGTCAATGTTTGATGGAATGAAGAAAAGAATGCATATGTGTGTTATATTTTTGAAATTGGAAGAAAAGGGACCATCTAATGCGCCTCTAATATACAGGATGTCCCATTTAAAAAAATTAAATTTTTGCTTTTAAATGTGAAATGTGACACCTACTGTCATTTTTGACAAAACTCATAAAAACTTGGCTAAAAATGGTACATCTTGTTTCTTGAATGAGCTCGCTAACTCAAAATACAAAAAAGTTACAGGCTCTTAAAAGTGGGACAAACTAAATTGATAACACTGTACATGTGTTTGTTAGTACATAGGTCCTTTATCCGTATAAATAAAGTATTGTTCCCTTGTACTTGGGTCCTTTATCCACTGACAACTTCTTCATTTATTGATATATCGTAACGGAAGGCGTTTTGAACGAATTTTAGGTACATACGCCCTTCATTTATCGAAAAATGTAATTTTTGAAAAAAGTGTTACATAGGCCCTTCATTCACTTGTGTCTTCAATTGTAGAGAAAGCGCTTTACTGGAAACAAAGTGCGTCGCATTGAAAATATACAATTTATTTCTTAACAAAATTGCTGCATTAAAAGTCGTTCATTATTCAACAAGACTGTTCTGCTAATGCAACTGATTACTATCAATAAAAACATTGTTCTAGCAAATCTGGAATTGATATAACACTAAAGCGGGCTTAATACACTCGCAACTTATTACTAAATCAAACGAACTTACCTGTAATGAAGTTCGATTGTAATTATATGAAGTCCTCGCGCAACTTATTTAATACTTATGGGTTAATAAAAAACAAGCTATCAATACAACTTATTAAACTATGTCTTAGCAAACCTGTTGTAATAGATCATTTTCCTCAGTGTATTTTTATGAAATTTATTTTGCTTAACTTCTTAGAAAAGCAACTAAGATTTTTAGAAGCCTTATGGATTATTAAAGTAAACGATGATATCACACAGTGAAGACAGTATGTTGACTTAGGATGTCGTCTATCTGATATAAAAATTTACATTGCGTGATCCATGTATTTTACTCTAATGACGTCTACTTATCTCGGCCTCTTTAGTATTTTAACAACATAATACTTACAGCTTATTAGGTAATCACAAAAATACCTTTAATAATAGGTTGTTATAATTTCCATGTCTATTTACTCTAAATCCGGCAGTATATTTTTTTGTTCCAGATATACAGTGTCACCAGTAAAATCCGCATCATATGGGATTTTTTTTTATTAATAGCTTTATTCAAAATTTGACTTTGGCCTCAAGTTCTGCTTTGATCGAGATGAAAATGAAGCAAAAAAAATAGTAGTCACGTGATTCGCATTATCTGTCAAATTTTAATTTTTTCCAAAAAATAATTCAAAAGTGGGGTTATTTCTAAAAATATCGAAAAAAGTTATTTGAAAAAGTTTTTTTAAATGCAGTTTCTAGTCCACATAGTTTTAGCTGGATAAGATAATTTTGATTTTTTACCTATATTTTGTAAATTGCACCACTTTTGCAAAATAAGACTCAACGCAACCTACATAAAACTTCTTAGTTTTGACAATGCTTTATTTCAGATATACATTTTCTTTAAACTAGCGCCATATTAAATGTGTGTTTTTCCACAAAACCAAAATTGGGCTATTCAAATTTGGTCGCATGTGATGCAAAGTTCATTTTTTGTTTTTGACGCTGTATAAGGTAACTTCATAAAATAAGTATTTTTGAAAACGTAGTTTGTGTCTGACTGTAAATACCTTAATATTAAGCAAAAAAACACAGTGTCATCAGTAAAGTGTTCATTAAATGGAAAATAAATTTTAGTTTAACTTAACGTGAAGTTTATCTATTTTCAACGATTTAATTTAAAATCCCTTTATTTTATTTTTCATTTTCTTACTTTCAGACACAAACTACGTCTTCAAAAATACTTATTTTATGAAGTTACCTTATACAGGGTCAAATACAAATAAACTTTGCATCACATGCGACCAAATTTTAATAGCCAAATTTTGATTTTGTAGAAAACCACACATTTAATATGGCGCTACTTTAAAGAAAATGTATCTGAAATAAAGCATTATCAAAACTAAGAAGTTTTATGTAGGTTGCGTTGAGACTTATTTTGCAAAAGTGTTGCAATTAACAAAATATAGGTGAAAAATCAAAATTATCTTATCCAGCTGAAATTTTGCATGTGCAACTTTTTTTTATAACTTTTTTCGATATTTTCAGAAATAACCCCACTTAACACACTGAATTCTTTTTTGGAAAAATTTTTTAATTTGACAGATAATGCGAATCACGTGACTACTATTTTTTTTGCCTAATTTTCATCTCGATCGAAGCAGAACTTGATGCCAAAGTCAAATTTTGAATAAAGCTATTAATAAAAAAAAATCCCATATGATGCGGACTTTACTGGTGACACTGTATTTAAAAAAGTATGTGTATTATACGTACCACGTTTTCTCAATAATGGACTAACGGACGCGGGCACAAAGAAAATTCAAAAGGAGTTTTATTTTTTAACGGTAAAAGTTTCAAGTTCAATTTTATTGTGAAAATTACAAATAAAAAATTATTAGGTCAAGAATGCGCAAACTTAAATAATATATTTTAAACACTTCTTGCCGAATGTAAGGAATTGTTCCCTAAAAAAATATGAATTTACTTATTTACTTGACATCCAAGTACCTATTATTTCTCTATTGCAATAACCAAAACATGTCTAGGGCGAGCCACTTTTGAAAATCACCCGGCATACCTATTTAATTTATTGCCAATAAACGGCCCTGCAGGAACTTACCAGAAATTAATTCAGAAGGTACTATTATTTACCGGGATAGTTTCATGATACTATTACTAAATAAATGCATGGGGTAGTTTTAATTAGCGGATACAGAGAGCTGGCTAGATACATTCCCAGTTTGTCGGGTTTGCTGTCAAATCTAATTATTAAGGTATGCCTCTCTCGTTCTTGTACCATGACATTGTGATTGTATGTTTGCGGAGTAGCGGAGTAAGATTTAATTTTGTAATAAATTATTGTTGACGGAATCGATATTTTAAAATTGAAAGTATAGAGTGAGGAGAAAACTTAAAAATATGAACACATCTGTCAAAGAGCACATTTCTCCTTTGAAAATAATTTTTTCAACATAGAATGTCTTTTTTCGTGGCAATTAAAATCTCGTAAAAGATTAAAAATTTGTTTGCAAGGCTGGCATTGGTCTGTGAATGTTTTTTTAGGTGCTATAACATCAATTTTGTTAAATAAAAATAATATACTTTAGAGGTTAGATCTGAGAGTGCAGAGAAAGTAGTTGGGTGTTTAAAGGTGGTTTGTCATTGAAGTAATATAAAAAAATTTCCTTGTCGGACTTCCATTGTCTTTATTTTCTTACTTAACACAGCGTTTCAGTTAGTATCTCTAATCATTTCCAAGTGTAAACTAAATTATAATTCTAAGGCTACTGTCTTAAATACTATCCACCATCCACGTGCAATGGAGCTTGACTCCCCCTACGTCTACGTGCTTATTGGAGTGTGAAGTTTGAGCTGTTGGTTTTGGACAAGAAGAGGCTTTCAGATAGTGGGGATATCTATGCTTGGTTTACTAAATATATGGGTATTTTGATTCATGAAAGCTGCTTCTTTGAATTTTCGTTTTCTCCGGTGCTGTTCCGTGTCCAAAACTTTGGCTTCTGACCACTGTATATTATGTTGGTTGGTCCATACATGTTTCGCTATACCTGATCTAGAAGTTTCAACTCTTTGAATATGTTTTAGATGTTCTTTAACTAGTACGGGAAGAGGTCTTTTGTTTCTCCAATGTACGATTCCCCACACTCGCAAGGGATTGGATAGATACAATTTACTTTTGTAATAAAGCTTCTAAGAATATTTCCGGATTTGAAGGCTGTTTTGATATTATGGTATTTGGTTATCCTTCTAATCTTTGCAAAAATCCCCTTAACATAAGGTATTGCAAGAAATCCTCTTTCGTTTCTGTATATTAGTTTTTACTTCGCGATTTCTTAATTTTGAGATGGTATTAGTTACAAAGGTTTCAGGGTAACCGTTCTGTTTTAAATCCTTTTACCACCTCCAATTTTGAAAAAATGAGAAAACACTTATACATCTCATTTTATTAATGAAACATATCCTATTTTTAGAATTTCAATAGGTTTAGTTTCTAAGATAGAGAGAAGTCCATATGTTTCAAACCTTCTTTTTACCCCCTTAGGAGTTGATTCTCGAAAAATTCCTACTTACTGCTTACCTTATAAGAATAGGACATCCTCGTAATTTTATGATTCTAGGATTAGGGGCTTGTTTTGTTCGGTCAGTCAATGTACAATTTTATATAGGGTTAGGAAAAATTACCAGAACGGTCGATTATTTCAAAATATACAGGGGTTATCAAAAAACGTCTTATATAAAAAATGTAGGGCTGTTAAAAATCTACATATCGGTGATAAATTGAAATATACAGGGTCGCCCACAAAGTTGTGGAGAATGATAGTTATATTTTTTTAAATGGAACACCCTGTATATTTTTACTTATTTTGATTACCGACTCAATTTTAAACATTTTTTATTACCCATGTGTTATACCTAAATTCATTACTTTCCTAGAAATCGGCGTTTCAAATAATAACGTATAACGATGCTATTTTCGAACATAGTGAACAACAAATAAGGCACGACCATGGTTACTAATAAATAATTAATAGTTTGACATCTAAAACTCAAATTCTAACAGAAATAGACAAAAAAGAAAATAGCATGGCATTTTTACTTACTGAAACAGAGAGAATTGATATTTTAATTTTAAGGGGGTTTGGCGATAAACAGAGATCATATCAGGAGGTATGTAATATATATAATAATTTGCATCCAGACAGGCACATTAAAAAAAATGCAGTTTTTCGAACTATTGAGCGTTACAGAATGACTGGTATTGTAAAAAACCGCCCAAGATCTGGAAGACCTAGGACTGCTACCTCCAAGGAAAAAAAGGTGGACATTCTGCTTGCGATAGAAGAAAATCCCAAACAATCCACCAATCAGCTTGCTTTGGATCATGAAATTGATCAAAAATCTGTACGAACCGTTCTTCATACTGAGAAAATGCATCCATACAAAATTAATGTTGTACAAGAACTTTTTGACGTTGACTGTGATCGAAGGCTAGAATTTTGCGAAATAATGACTAGAAATATGGAAGAAAACCCGAATTTTTCAAATATTGTGTTTTCGGATGAAGCGACTTTTACACTACACGGAATGGTAAATAAGCAAAATTACCGTTACTGGGCGAGAAATAACCCTAACTGGTATGAAGAGCTGCATACACAGTTCCCAAGAAAAGTTAATGTCTGGGCTGGATTGTTTGCGGGACATGTAATTGGACCCTTTTTTATCGAGGGAAATTTGAACGGTGATCGATATTTCCGGCTTCTTCGGCAATAAATAGTTCCAGCGTTAAACAATTTAAATGCTGATATTAACTTAACCTGGTATCAGCAAGATGGAGCTCCTCCGCATTTTACTCGCGAAGTTAGAGAATTTTTGGATGTCACGTTCCCAAATCGATGGATAGGAAGAAGAGGGCCTATCGAATGGCCTTCACGGTCCCCCGATCTTTCGCCATTAGATTTTTTTTATTGGGGTCACCTGAAAAACATAGTTTATCAAAATAAATCCAATAATTTAGAAGAAGTGCGAGAATAACAAGGGAAATGGTTTCAAACACCCAAAGACATTTTTGCGATAATTTGTATCATTGTCAGTTAGTAAATGGGGGTTATTTTCAACACTTATTAAAAAATAGAGCCGTTTTGCCATGATTTGTTATACGTTTTTGTTTAAAGTTAACTTAATAAATTGTTTCTTCAAATTTATTTTGTGTTTTGTAGCTGATCAATTTATGTAGGAAAGTAATGAATTTAGGTATAACACATGGTTAATAAAAAATGTTTAAAATTGAGTCGTCAATCAAAATAAGTAAAAATATACAGGGTATTCCATTAAAAAAAATATAACTATCATTCTCCACAACTTTGTGGGCGACCCTGTATATTTCAATTTATCACCAACATGTAGATTTTTAACAGCCCTACATTTTTTATATAAGACGTTTTTTGATAACACCTGTATATTTTGAAATAATCGACTGTTCTGGTAATTTTTCCTAACCCTGTATAATAGATAATATGTATTATTTAGAAACAGATCTTATATTCAAAGACGTAAAAAAATTACAGTTTTATTTCGAAAATTCGAAAACCCCCGGAATAATTCTCGTTGTACGCCACTGACTGTGCTTATTTTAATTATCATTTAAAGAAGATCATTGGCCTTGTTAAGGAGTATAGAAAAAAAAATTGGAGCCGCCTCTATTACTGAAATAAACAAATTAAATTACATTAATATAAAGATAATTTGTGTCCGTCTAGTCTCCGCCGCTTATCGGTTCTTGCAATTAATAAATATAGTTGTACGTACGTATACATACTGATGCATTTAAATCAAAATATGAAACGTGGGAAAACGACCTTTTTCCATAAAATATACTGATGCCGCCACGCAATGGCGTAACCAGACTGTGAGGGCAAAGGGAGCGAAATTATTTATGGACTATTATATTTCCGAATTTTTCATAGCTTTCATGCTGGCGTTAAATAAAAAAAAATTTAAAATGTCTATTATTTTCGAAAGTACGTGTCTGTTTTTTTTTAACTTTCTCGTTGTGAATTTTAATATCATCAGCATATGCAGCACTACTTAAAGAAGTTAAAGTTTGTCCTAACATCTGAAAACTTACACCACATTATGACGATGTTTTGCACTATTTTCATGTTTTTTTTATTTTCTCTGAAAGATTTTTGAAGTCGTGCACCCCATTTATAGTTCAATTATCATCCCCGTCAAAAAGAAGACACACGATCACACTAAACAAAAAAAATAATTTTTGTCCTCACAACCGCATATCCAGAATTTTTTATTATATATTTCTATGTCAAACTTACGCGTAAACTGTGCCTTACTTTTACATTTTGATTGCACTTGTACTATGTTCAATATTGGTAGTGGCCGCTCTGCATTTTTTAAATCAAGTTTTTCACTTAAGCTCAGAGAACTAAACACAAGCTTCTGTAAATCACTGACCTTCATATTAGACAAAATTTGCCAACTTTATAACGTAACTAATAAATCAAATCAAAACAAATAAACAAATCATTAGCGGCATGGACAAGTCGCATCGTCATCAATTATTCTACCGTGGCATCGCGACATTCGCGATTCGCGAACAGCTGTTGGGCGCGGAAAATTGGAGCTCATCGGTGGCAGCTCGTTGTGCGATGTGTATGTGACGTCACGCCTCTGTAGTCATGGCAACTCGCGTTGAATCGGGTCGAATAATCGGTCGCCCGCAACAACTTTGAGAGCGCGTAACTCGCTTGTCTATGAGTATAGCCTGCCCGTTGGAATAGGGCTACGTTTGGTTTGAATTATTTTAATTGATTGCATACATACATTGCGTTCTTGGTTTTTTAAGTAAAGTATTCTTGGATTCTGTTTGAAATAATTGCAGGGAGGGCGGCGCCCCAGAGCCCTTCATTAACGAGCCGCCACTGTGAAGTTCATATGCAACCCGTCTCGTACTGAGTCGTACTTATACCTGAGTTCTCTGCGACAATATCGAGAACATTTTCTTCCTTTTCCACATCTAGACTAGACTAACTCTTCTATTAGAAACTCTTCGATTAGGAAAACGACGTCGATATTCATTAACTGCGCGCATCGCACTGTTACAGTAACCATACACGAATATTATGTCGGCCTACTCCCACTGTTGCCATTGCTGGGGAAATTTCCCTAAATGTGGGGAAAATCTGCAATCAGTAGGGAAAAAGGGAAATTTTCTATAATTTAGGGAATTTTTATTCTTTTTTGATTTTGTGATATTTGTAAAAAATATATTAAGTAATCATCACTTAAAAAATTATTATTAATCGATTGACCCATAGCAAAAACGCTATCTTTTCTAAGTCCGATTTACTACTAGCAACTCAGAATCTTAGGCAGGTCGAATTTACTAGAAACCTTACTCTGAAGATATAAACAACAAGAAACTCGGTAAATCCCAGGCCTCCGTTCGCTGGTATTTTAAGGGGAATCACACAAGAGAAACCACGCATTTTTTGAAATGAGCCGCATGGCATTCATAAATGACCAATCACTCATTGCGGCTACACAAACTAGTTGCTTTACGGAACTGGCGACCTTTTTTTTTTAGAAGCGTAAAAAATATTGAAGTGAATAAAAAAAAACGTTTTTTAACCCGGTTTTTTACTACTTTGCCGAATTTTTTACTCGAATACTCGGAAGTCGATTATTAAAATAACCCGATTTTTCCCATCACTACTTTTTTCTTCAAATTAAAAGATCTGGGGAAAATCTGGGGAATCTGGGGAATTTTTAAGAAATTATCTAGGGAAAAAATTTTTTGGACCTGGCAACACTGCATACTCCCTGTGACTGAATGTGTGGGACATTGTAAGTATGAATATCTTGGTTCAAGTCGATACGCTCAATATAAAGCTAACTGACAACTACTATGCATCTCAAAACTATCAATCAAAATATATCGGACGTTTAAAACTAAAGCCTCCTTCATTATTTCAATATAAAAAAAAATTCAGAATCGATTATTTCAGAAATGGTTGAGAATCGAACTAAAACATATGGGTTTTTTTTAATCTTATTTTCACCCTCTGAACACATTCCCAAAATATTGCCCTGTCCTCCCCAGACACCCTGTATATTATATTGATATCTATTATTGGGATATATTATTATTATATCCCAATAAAAAAAAGCCCCTTCCTGGAGTGTCACAAACCTAGAAACAATTAAAAGGACGCCGCGAAGGCATACCTATAGTTTAAAAACATTGAGATACTTAGTAACGTCATCCCATTATCCGCGTAATTATTTTATTTGCCAGTCGCCACCGATTATAACGGTATCCTTGTTTCGATAAGTTAAATGGACAAGAAAAGGAGACAAACTCGAGATATCATTCACGTAGATGCCAGAGGGTCGACATTCAGCCTTAATCCCTGCGATTAATCGATTTCTGTTAAGACGTAGAACGCGAGTGTTAATATCAGTAGTGTCTATTTTGTTTAATTATTTCCTCAGTATTATTTCAAAATTTTGAAAATTAAAACCGTGGAAAACTTTTGTTCTCTATGCGATAGGACTAAAATCAAAATTTAGTGACAAGGCACATTAACGGAGTGTGAAATATCCATACTTGAATAAAGATATATTTTGGCACTAAGTGTTTTGTATTGCATTCAAATCTTTGCGCACCACTTTATCTTTTTTACCCAGTATTTATTTGGTTTCGCCAATTTCAGATTTATATTTTTCTAATCTAATTACTAATTAATTTACGTCAAAATTCCCTTTAATAAATGAATAAATTATCAGTCTGAAATAGACAAGGGAGCCAATATTTGTCCATCTTAAATTTCACATGCGATTGCCTATGTTTAGCAAGAACATGCAACACCCTGTATATATCCTGGAAGAAACTCAAAAACCTTAATTAAAATAAAGTTATTAAATGCATACACAAATTACCACATTTAGAACCAACTGTTAATCTATATAAACCGAAGGGTTATTTATTTAGACGTTCAAAACATTTATAAATTAAAAATTTGTATTCTAATTCACTCTATTATTTTAAAAGAAAAAAAGGAAACATAACACTTCAGGAGAATAAGACATTATACAGGGAGCATAACACCAGACATTGTATAACTTATCAAACTATACCAGTAAAAAGTAATTTCGGAAAAAAATCTCTTTTATATGACTGAATAATAAAATATAACAATCTTCCAAAATATATCAGAAAAGTTGGTAACGTTTAAAAAACAATTAAAGAGATATTTACTGAATTAAAATATTTATACTATTTTTTTTTAATTGATTTTATTAATGAATTATATTGGATTAACTTCCATTTTTTTATTGTTATTTTTTTTAATGTTATTTTCTATATAATGTTGTCGCTTTCCTGGTAATAAACTGTAAAAGTTAGTTTGGAATAAAGGCATTTTGAAAGTTAATGCATTACCTAGTACATTTTTAGGAAAAAGGTTAAATAAAAAAGAATTATGCCAAATATAGCAGGTGTATTTTTATTTCTTTTTAATTAAAGCAAAAAGCAATTATTGTATCTTGAACCGTTTTAGTGACAGCGGAAATCGAAAACTATCCAAAAATCCACGTGCGAAGGAACCCAATAAATTATATTCTTTATGATATGATTGCAGATTCTGTATTTTCTTACTATAATTAGAACTACGATTTATGATCGATAAAACGGTAGTAGAATCAAATGATACATTTTTATTGTTTAAGTCGTAAAATGAATTTTATTTCCGTTAAAATAATATTAAAATTAAAGGTTCTTAGACATTTTTAATTACAATAAAGTTTTAATTATGGTATATTTTTATAGCCATAACAATCTCCTTTCATTTGCAAAAGAACTAAAACTATTTAATTTTTTTTAAGAAAAAAAGTCTGCTTAACGATGATTAGAACGCTCCTCAATGAAGCATATATGTATATAACATATATTTACTCGACTTGTTAGTATTTACGCTTGCACATAAAGGATGTGCCTCTCTTACCACATCTTTATTTAAATCTCGATATCAATTGTTGTTTTAACGCTGTCAATTTCCTTTACTAGCGAGATAAATCTGTCACTCTGCGGAAACAAGTGTAGGTACAGAAAAATAAACACAATTCTATAGTTTAAAGCTGTTTTAATATAGGATAATCTATGATAAGTCCGGACGTTTCTGTCTGTTGATTAGTTGATTTTATATTTCCGGATTATAGATTGTGCACCAGTTTTATTTTGATCAAGATCGATAATATTTGTTGAGTTGTTGAAGCATTGGTACAGTGTATCGGGTGTACAACTAAAAAGAAAAAAGGATGCCGGCTGTATCTTGGAAACCATTTACCTGACGGCTTGCGGAAAAAATATTTATTACAAAAAAACGAAGAGAAATTGCTGGAAATTATTTTTTCTAGTTCTAGGTTGGTCGCCGCTAGGGGTCGTAATTATAGTGGTCATACAAAAAGCGGGATTTTCTTAAAAATCCTCATAGGAAACATCTACCAAAGGTAGCATCTTTCAATCTAATGAAAATTCTGGATAACTTTTCTTTTTCCGTTTTTTCTCCACCTTTTTGTTTAAGGCGCGTAGGAATGGATAAATATTTCTATGCAACATTATTCACAAGTTTGGTTTGGCTTATCGGAACTTGACAAATTTGAACTTGCTATATTTAGCAAGGTATTCTTTTGTTTTATAAATTTTATAAAAAACGAAGTCGTTCTGAATTCCGTTGCGACAGCTAGAGGGCGTTATTTAGCAGAATCAACAATTTCGTCTTTTTTAAATAGTTATTTTTGTGCGTGAAATGAGTGTTTTTTTAATGGCACTTGAGAGCGTTATTTTTGGCCGAGACCGCAGATCGAGGCGAAAAATGCACTCGAATGTGTCAATATCTTTATGCAAATATAATAGCTTTAGTGTAAAAAATGTTTTTTTTATTAAGTTGTTAACGTGAGAATTAAACCTTAAATCAGCATCTATATACAAGCCTAGATTCCTACAAGTATTAACTGGTTGTTAAGCAATCCCGTTAAGTATGATCCTAAAAGCAGAGTTGTCAAAGAGCTCCTTTCTATCCTTCCCTATTAGCATTATTGCCCTCATTAGGAACCAATCCTTGAGCCTTAGAAACCTTAGAGATTGTTGGTAGATCATGGTTAATTTTATCCATTGCTAACAGCAGAAATAACATATGAAAAGAAAAATATATCTGGGAATCATCAGCGTATTGATATGTACTACAGTACCTAAGAAAATAACAAAAATCAGCTGTGTAAAGGAAAAAAATTATAGGACCCAGGATGCTGCCCGGAGCCACACCTTTGTTTACATGAAAAAGCTTTGATGTATTATTTTTTAATACAACTCTTTGGTATCTGCCTTTAAAATAGTTTTAAAAAAAATATAGAGTTGAATCATCAAAATTGAAATATTTGAGTTTAAGATACAATGTTTTGTGATTTATAGTGTCAAAAGCTTTGCTGTAATCCAATAAGATCAATGAAGTGTTAAGTTGGTTGTGGTAAGCACTAAAAAGGTCATTAGTTATTTTTAACAATGCCGTGGTAGTACCTACTATGATTGGCACGGAAACTTGTGTTGAAGGAAAATACTGTTAATATTCAAAAAGTGATTATTGGCTACTATTTTTTCTAAAATCTTTGACAGTGTTGGTAAAATACTAACTGATCTATATTCAGAAGGGCTGGAAGGATTTAAAACTTTACGAATAGGTTTACGTTAGCAGTTTTCCAAGCATTAGGAAATTTTCCCGTTTGTAAGCAATTATTAAAAATAAAGGTCAGATGGTTACTTAAATGCGAAATAAGGTAACATAACATTTTTAGATTAAGTTTATCTGACCCCATAGCATTAGTTTTTAATTTTAAAATTATATTGTTTAAGGCAGTAACGGATTCAAACTTATTTATTTATAAAAGGAAGAAATGATTCATTTTTATATTGACTGTCAATTAAACCTGGATCATCTGCTTGCAAAGGTACACTATTTATAAAATAATTATTAAAATCATCCGCGTTAGCATCAGTATCCGCATCTCTATCTTGTGATGAAATATTTAAGTATTTGAAAGTCTTCCAAAAATCCTTTGGGTTCTGCATTGTTTATGTTTATTACATTTAAAGAAAATATACTTATGTTAATTTTTTTAAGTAGGTAAGCAAATAACTATTTTTTCATCACCCTGCATATTATAGGTAACTTATGTTAAGGCTTCGGGAAAAAATACCCATGGTATTACTAAACGATCTTAACCAAATTTCAGGGTCTTGGTACTGTAGGGTTCAAAAGTATCAGCGTTTTCATCAGAAAAAATGGAAATTAAAAAAATTTCAGAAATGCTCAGAGATAAATTGGAACAATATTAAAGAAACGTATTTAGAAATAAATAACGTTTTGAAAATTAAATAATATACCTAAACATTATACTTATTATAAGGTGGTTCATTTAAAATACTAGAGTTGATACTACTTTTTAGTAGAACCTGCACTATTGCATTGTCAAAAATATTTTAGACATGTTCATTTATGTAACCTAAATAAGTTCCCGAACGATTCCTTGACCGGTTTTCCACAATCTTCTTCTTCCTCTTCTTCTAACGTAAATCGCCCTGTATTATCAATATTAATAAACCAGACTTGTATAAAAACTTGCCAACAACTGTACCTACATGTTTTATACATGCCCGTTTCGTAACTATAATTTATTATGAAAACGCGCTTTGGAACGTCACCGGAAAAGGAAATACTAATTAATAATATGAAACGCGAATGAAAAATATTTGAACAGATAAAGTAAACAAACAATTTTCTATTGTTATAACTACATTATATACATCCATACGAGCTTACTGCGAGCACAAATTTATAGTAACAGTACGAGGTACATATCGTACAGTCATGGGTACCTATACACAGAGAAAAAATCCTTCTATTCCTTATAAGAATTTACCGTGCGACCAAAAATTATTTGCATCAAAGAGGGCCTTGCATCTAAGATCTAAGGACGTAATGCTTAGCCGTAGAGCTTAATACCTGTTGGGTGTCACTAACTACCTGAATTAACAATCAATCAGTTATTCCGTCATCTTTGACAGTCGTTACAAGTAATTTGATTCATCGCTAATTTTTCCAATTTCTTGAACAATTCACGCAATGGGCTTTACAGAACAGCACAAAACATTCATGGTTGAAGCGTATTTTCGAAACGGGACTAGAGTAAATGGTGAGTGGCAATACAATCCGGGTTTATGCATGGACGATTTTCACGAACATTTTCCTAACGTTGCTGGGGATTTTTATCATTGCCTGAAAAGAACCGTGGCTGCGTTTAGGGAAACAGGTTCTATACAACACAAAAAAGGAGCAGGAAGACCATCTGTAAGAACAGAAGAACGTGTTGCAAATGTTCGTGAAATAATGCAAAATACGCCAACAAATTGTATAAGACGCCTGTCGCGGCCTGTCAAAAGAAGTGGAAAGATCTTACGGAACATGCAGGACTATTCTTACAAAGCAGCTAAATTCATTTCCTTATAAAGTGCAAGTATTCCAAGAAATACAAGCCGCAGATTTTAAAAGACGCAGGAACTACTCTCAATGGTTTACCCAAAATTTATTGGAAAGAAATAATTTATTTAGACCTGACATTTTTTTCGGATGAAACCTGGTTCCACCTCTCCGGTTATGTGAATTCTCAGAATAAACGCATGTGGAGTAGTGAAAATCCCCATTGTCCACATTGCACCCTCAAAAAATTGGTGTCTGGTTAACTGTTTCCTGAAGAAGAATTATTGTTGGTCCTATTTTTTTCCATGACACAGTTACAGCACTGCGGTTTAATGGAAACAATATTTTGAATCTTTTTGTGGAGCAATTACTTGACGACGAACTACGTTTTGGATATTTTCAACAGGACGGTGCAACCGCCCATACAGCCGCCGAAACTATTAACTATTTACGCAATTTTTTCGATCACAGATTGATCAGTTTTCGATCAAACATTGAATTCCCACCTAGATCACCTTGTTTAACGGTTATGGATTACTTCGTTTTTCCTCATTTAAAGAACACTATTCTTAAAACATCAGTTGCAAATTTAGAACAATTACAAGAAAGGATTATCCAAGAATGTTGTAACATTTCTCCGGAGCTGCTGGTCAACACTTTCGAAAATATGAAGAGACGTGTGAATTTATGCTTGGCGCATGGCGGTGGCCAATTTCAGCAATTTATGTAATTATTTTTCCTTTTCTTTCTGTATAATCTTACTTTGTTAATTTTGTAAACAACAAAAATAAATTTGTATTTGTCTACTTATTTTATTACTCATTCGTTTGGCATATCATGTCATAATATGAATTTGACAAAATGTTAACCTAGATTTGGTTAGATATATCGTCCCCATATCATTGTGATCTAAACCAAGCCCTACGTTTTTTAATCCAAGCCCTCTTTGATGCAAATAATTTTTGCTCGCACGGTACATACTCTTTATACTATACAACTGTCAACTGTTTAATACTATATGTGACAGCAACGAGCTTTCCTACTGTAAGACAACGAAAATTGCTAGACCGTTGTGTAGTGATAATATCACGGTAATTTAACCAATGAGAAATAGGAGTTAATGCTACCGTAGAATAGTTCATAGCCATTATTGCTCTAAATACTTACAGTAATTTCTGTTGGGGGCGTAATTTGGTTTTATATACTGTATTAGTTTCGACTAGCAGTTGTAATGAAACTTGATATTAATCATAATAATATTTGCTTGCTACGGTTAATAAACCATATTCTTACCACTAAAAATTAGTACTGTAGTTCTCAAAAATTTAAATAGCTTGTTCTGTACTAAGACAGTTAAATTTATTCATAGATTATAAGGTCGAATACTAATGATGGGTTGTGCGAAATAAGAATATTCTATTGCTTTATCTGACATGCAAAGTTAAAAAAAAACTTAAATACAAAGTAAAAATAAGATATTTAAAACAGGTATGGGTACGATCAAAAAAGGTCAAATTCTGACAGGACAGCTAGAAGACAACGAACAACGATGTGACCTGCGCAACAAATACGTTCAAACTGATAATACGACGCGCAACGATTGCCGATCGCTACAAACCCCCGCTTGTGGATTATAGGTTCTAACAGATACAATTCGTTTTTGGAAACGCTGTTCTGCTTTCTTAATTGTAAAAAAGCGCTTTACTGAATCAAAATGCATCGCATTGAGAGGATACTATTTATTTCTTAATAAAATTGCTCTATTAAAAGTAGTTTATTATTCAACAAGACTGCAGCTAATGGAACTGATTACTACCAATAATAACTCTGTTCTAGCAAATCTGAAATTGAAATAACAATATAGCTGGTTTGATACACTAGCAATTTATTTAATATGGTTTAATAAAAAAATAAGCTATCCGTACAAACTACATCTTTTCAAATCTGTTGTATTAGATCATTTTCCTCAGTGAACAGTAATTAATACAGCGCGAAAATTTAATGATAATGACGTTTTTCCAGCAACAGGCTGAGCACTTTGTTCGTTTATAGGAGGGTGCCCGGAAATGACGATGGATTGAATCACCCTGTATCTCTTTAACCGTGTAAGAAATGAAATTAAATGACATATTTTTAAGTCCACTATATCCTGTTACTGTATAGCGCTTTAGTTACGGGACACCCTATATATATATCAGGGGCGGCTCGTGGTATTTGAAAGTGGTGAGGCACAGTTGAAAAAAAATTTTTTAGCAAGGTTAGATTTTAAAGTTTAGACAAGTTTTTTAAATCGCTATAACCACATTTTGACCAAACTTTGTCGCTATTATTTGTTGCAAACAGAATACACGGCCAGCAAAATAATTTGTTTAACGTTACAATACCAGTAAGCCAGTCGTACTTTTCGTACCAAGTGTTTTGAAAGCTCCGATTTGATTTCCCCACCCCACCGATAGTAACACGACGTTTACTCAAATCTGGAACAGGTCGCTTTACTTCTTTTATTATTTACAATTTGTCTTCATAGGAATTACTTGAAAAATTCTGCTCATTTACTAAAAAAATTAACAAGATCACAAGTAGGATTGCGAATGTTTACATTTACATGGGGAAGTTGTGACGCTGTGCTAGGTCCCGCTGAATTCATTTTTCGCTAGTAAGCACAAAACAAATGAACTAATAAGGAATAAAAGTAATGTAATATTAATATTTTAGAAAAATTACTGCCCACTGTTGGAAAAAAAGTAAAACAAAAATCAGTACGGAAAACCACAAAAGTATTTACCGAAAACTATAATAAAATACAATGCGCTATGCACTCTCTTCAAACTTTCAACGACAACCTGTTAATCTAATAATAGCATTTCTCCAAATACCGTGTCGCGGCGTTCATCTTTATAGATTAGATTAGTCCCCTCGCGTTCGCATTAAATTTACGTAGGGAGTTGAGGCTGGCCTCAGAAGAATGTTTGTATGCGCTATTTAAAGCTAGATTCGACTGGACTATTACTGGTATCATACATCACATTACTAATACGCTAGACAAGAAAGCGGGAGGCCGGGCCTCTAACCATATACGACCGCATGCAGAAATGAGATGGATGATATAAGAACAAAACACGCCAGGGATAGTAAAAGACAAGGAAGCGCGGGACCGGCTTCTACCATATACGACCGCATGCAGAAATGAGATGGATGATAGATGATATTTCTAGCGAAGCGCGTTAAGATTGACGGCATTAATTCTAATGGATATATATTTATGCAAATAGTAAAGTAATATAAATTTGTAATTTATTTAATTTGCAAAATTATTGGTTAGGCACGGCCTCACCTGCCTCATAGGAGAAGCCGCCACTGATATATATTCATATATAAAATTCCCACAAAAGTAACAACACAAAAAGTGTTCCCAATAATATGGTGTTTTAATTAGACGTCCATCACAAAGCTTACACCTCGCAAAAATGTATTACACTTTTCCTTGTATAATAAATACATAAATACCTATTTTTGCTTTATTTTTTAATATTTTCACATACTTATTTTGGTAGGTACGGGTCTGTCAATATTTTATTTTATAAAAATAAAATTAGTATCTGCGCTATATTTTTACAAAATATTAAGACTCCATTAGAAAATTTAACAGAAGGCAAAGGTAAAAGAACTTAGTCCGGTTCTGTTTCTGTAGCCAACTGCCTTACGTAAAATATACCAGACTTCAACAGGGTGCCATTAATGACAGGTGACGCGGCGAGTTCGTAAATTAATTGGACTTTAACAGAAGAGGGTTAAAGAAAAGCGGTTAACAAAAGCTACTAACAGTGTTCCCTTAATAATTTAGTTCCTGTGTCTCAGCATTTTTTTAATTAATGGGCCTTAGCGCAATAAAACAACACTGTTTGGTTTTCGTTTGGCCACCCTGTATATGTTTGTCATATACAGGGTGATTCATTAAGGGTGGCGACCGGCCATATCTCGGAAACTACTAGGCATAGAAACTTGGAGAAAAAAAATTATGATTAAAGCGGTCATGAGAAAATTCTGGAAATTACTTTTAAGTTCCTCATTTCGCCGCAAGGGGGCACAATTAATTTTTTTTTTTTAATTCTAAATTTCTCCGAAATTTCCCGTATTAAGGTATAACTCTGATTACATCATCGAAAAGCTTAGACAATTCTACATCATTTTGGTTTAAGACTCATTGGCGTACCGGCCTTGATAAGAGTGGGGGAAGCTATTGAATGTGCAAACATTAAAATCGTTGTAACTTGTAAACGACTTATCCGATTTTACTAAATTTAAGCTTGTTTGAAAGGGAAAGGGAAGTATCTTCAATCGCCGTATCCAATAGTACACGATAGTGTTTAATAAAATTGCTAGAGGGCGCAATTTGTAATAATAACGGTTTTTTCGATTTTATCCCGGAAATTCAAATCATACGGTATAACTATGACATCATAATCGAAAAGTAGATGAAATTTGCAAGAAAAGATGTGAAAACCGCAGTTCGATATCTTTGTTCGTTTCAGAGTTATTGCCAAAACAATAATTTTTAATACAAATTGCGCCCTCTAGCAATTTTATTAGAAATTATCTTGTACCATTGGATACGACAATTGAAGATACTTACCTTTCTCTTCCAAACAAGCTTAAATTTAGTAAAATCGGTTAAGTCGTTTAAAAGTTGCAGCGATTTTAATGTTTACAGTTTCACTTGATAAGAGTGGGAGAAGCTATTGAAAGTGTAAACATTAAAATCGCTGTAACTTCTAAACGACTTATCCGATTTTACTAAATTTAAGCTTGTTTGGAAGAACCTTCAATTGTCGTATCTAATGGTACAAGATAGTTTCTAATAAAATTGCTAGAGGGCGCAATTTGTATTAAAAATTAATGTATTGGCAATAACTCTGAAACGAACAAAGATATCGAGCTGCGGTTTTTATTTTGTTTGCTAGCAAATTTCATCTACTTTTCAATTATGGTATCATAATTATACCGTATGATTTGATTTTTCGGGATAAAATCAAAAAAACTATTATTATTACAAATTGCGCCCTCTAGCAATTTTATTGAGAACTATTATGGACAACTAAATACGATTGGTGAAAGTGCATACATTTCTTTTGCTAAAATCGAATAAGTCGTTTAGAAGTTACAGCCATTTAAATGTTTACACTTTTAACAGCTTCCCCCACTCTTAATTAAAGTTGGTACGCCAATGAGCATAAGACCAAAATGATGCATAATTGTCCAAGCTTTAAAATGGTGTTATCAAACATATACGTTAATGTGGAATTTTCGGAGTTATGTAAAATATTTACTTTTCATTTACGCCCTCTTGCGGCAAAATGCGGAACTTAAAAGTAATTTCCAGAATTTTCTCATGACCGCTTTAATCATAATTTTTTTTTCTTCAAGTTTCTATGCCTAGTAGTTTCCGAGATATGGCCGGTCGCCACCCTTAATGAATCACCCTGTATATGGATAAACTCAGAACACATATTATAATAGATAAATGCAATAATGGCAATATTACTGTAAAAAATTCCACTTCTTTTTAATCAAAAATAAAATCGGCACCCGCTATAAAGATCGGCGTTGTCATAAATTGTGCAACTGATTTAAAATCATACCTATAAAATGGGACATTCGAATTTTTATTTGCGTTAATTTATTACAACGTAAATAACGGATGATTAAAGAAAATTTATAATTATGCAATTAATGATGAGATCAATAACATGAAAAGAATTACATAAAGTGACCATTACCCCCAACTTCCGGCCACTACAATGATAGAATTAGAAATAATGTGTCTTTATAGCACCGTTGGAATTTTAAATTCGACAGATCCTGATCTCTCAATGTCCGAACGGAAATCTATTTAATAGAAATATGGTTCTATGTTCTATAAATAGAGTTTCGATAAGTTATTGGATATGGTTGGATTGGGTAATTGAGTATTTTGACCTTGCTGAAATAACTTTTTAAGTTTTTACAGAAGCTTATGGAATTTTAAAATATTTTTTAACTGACCTAACTGAAGGAGTGTGAATAAATGTACCTACTTAATTAAATTTAAAAGATTCTCTTAAGTAGGTATTACTTAGGTTAGTGTTAATATTAGTATTAGTGATTTTTAGTTTTGTAAGCAATTTTGAGCCTTAATTGAGCTTTACTCCTCTTTAACAATTTAAAAAATTTCTGGTATAATTAAAGATTCTTCAATTTGACCGCCAAAATACTTGTCATTTGTGTCCCCTTTTACTTTAGAAAATTGGCGATTGATGTTAAGCGGATATGAATCAAATTGGGTGTATATATGTTTTTGAGGGCAAGAGTCCAAAATGAGTTAAGATATCTGCTAGAGAACGCTAGCTACACAATATGAGTATATATGAGTATAATATATACAGGGTGTCCGCTAATTAATGGTACATAGAAAAACCAGAAACTCCCTACGTAAAAATATTAGGATTTAATCGTACTTACCTATATTCGAAAGTTGATATTAACTGAGATACAGGGTGTTAAAGTCAAAAGTTCATTTTTGTTTTTTTCTAATAACTTTGAGAAAAACCAACATTTCTTAACAAAATTTGGCAGTTGGGTTTTTTTTAGGATGAGAAATTTATTTTTTCGTAAAATTTTAATGTGCAAAGTAAAGGGCGCTGTCTGCGGTTTTTTTGCATATTTATTAGGTCATAACTTTTTTCTGCCTCAGTGTATTTAAGTTTTTAAAAAAAATAATAATTTTTCGATATTTATTACATAAAAAAGATATACTAAGTTTAGGTCGCCCAGAGTTGCCATTTTGCAGATATTTGCATTTAAATTATTCAGTGCACCCTGCCCAATTATTATAATTATTTGCAAACTATTTTTTTTTTCAAAGTAAGCTATGAGAAAACAAATGAAATTATGCAGTTGCTATGAAACCTCTATGTTGTTATTTGTTTGTTGATTATTGTAACATGTTGTAATGATTTTAAAATGAAATATTATTTTTCAATTTTTCAAGTTATTTTAAATAAAGTAAGTTAAAGAACAATCCAATTTTTGTATGTATTATTTCCAATTACCAGTACTAGAACATTATTTATCATGTAAAAGTTAATTGGTAAGAAGTAACAAAACATTTATTTGCTTGCCTGAGCTAGCGCGCTGAATAATTTAAATGCAAATATCTCCAAAACGGCAACTCTGGGCGACCTAAACTAAGTATATCTTTTTTATGTAATAAATATCGAAAAATTATTATTTTCATTAAAAACTTAAATACACTGAGGCAGAAAGAAGTTATGACCTAGTAAATATGCGAAAAAACCGCAGACAGCGCCCTCTACTTTGCACATTAAAATTTCACAAAAAAATTAATTTCTCATCCTAAAAAAAACCCAACTGCCAAATTTTGTGAAAAAATTTTGGTTTTTCTCAAAGTTATTAGAAAAAAACAAAAATGAACTTTTAACTTTAACACCCTGTATCTCAGTTAATATCAACTTTCGAATATAGGTAAGTACGATTAAATCCTAATATTTTTACGTAGGGAGTCTCTGGTTTTTCTATGTACCATTAATTAGCGGACACCCTGTATAATAAATTCCCACATATTTTTTGTCTCTAACATTTCTGACCGCTTTACCTCAAATTATGGAAGAGAGATCTATTATACGTACAAAAGTTGTCAATCTCGATATTTTAATTAGTTTTTGAGATAATTGCGTTTAAATGCTAGATGGCAAGAAAAATTTAAATAAACACCTCTTATAACGAAACATATTTATTAAAAGTTAACCGTTGGTTCTTAAGCATAAATGACATATTTTCAAGTCTACTATCTCCTGTTGCTGTATTTGGCCATTAGTTATGAGACATCCTGTATATAACGGTAAGTAAACGGTAAAATATGGGTAAAAAATCAAAATTATCTTATACAGCTGAAATTTTGCAATTGGGCTAGAAGCTGCATTTAAAAAAACTTTTTCTAATAACTTTTTTCCATATTTTCAGAAATAACCCCACTTTTGAATTATTTTTTGAAAAAAATTAAAATTTGACAGAAAATGCGAATCACGTGACTACTATTTTTTTGCTTAATTTTCATCTCGATCGAAGCAGAACTTGATGCCAAAGTTAAATTTTGAATAAAGCTATTAATAAAAAATCCCATATGATGCGGACTTTACTGGTCACACTGTAGATGAGTTAACCGAAATGTTGTTTGTACTCACTATTAAACTTAAATAATAAACACCAAGAAAGTTTGTCTCTTAAATATATAAATTCCTAAAGCCCACTGCTGATCTGGGTACACAGAAAATCTCTTTTCATTCCTTGCGAAAATTTTAGCAACCATAGCTAAACTATTTTGCTAAATAGGGGACAGCCAAGCACATTACTATACCAGGAGAATGCACTTTGCTGGACATACTTTGCTGTGGTAATAAAACCACTTTGCAAGAATAATTCTGTTATAGCTATAAAGTAATTTTGCTATTTTTAAAAAGTAACGTTGCTGTACTTAAAAACGTCTTTCTTGCAGTAGTAAATAAGATTATTTAGCGAAGAAAGGATCTTTCTTGTACCTTAAAAATCTTTTGCTGTTGGTAAAAATACTTCTTCTAATAACAAAAAATGTCTCTCCTTCTACAATAAAATTATATAGCTAGCACAAGAGGGTGCTTTCTTACCCTTAAAAAGTTTTTTTTTATTGCAGCAAATTTTATTTTGTTTTTACCTTGGGTTAAAGTGGGCCCGTGTCACAAATTCGAGTGCTAGTATGGGAATCTTAAAAACTGTAAGAAATACATAAAGTAAAATTTAAAGCAGTTGCACTTTTTGATTTCGAGTTTGATGTATTTCTTACAATGTTCAAGGTTCCCGTACATGCACTCGAATTTGCGACACAGGCGCACTTTCACCCAGGGTAAAAACAAAATAAAATTTGCTGCAATAAAAAAGAAAATTTAGGGGCTAATAAAATAGAGTACATTAAGCATGTAGTAATATTAATGCCGTGAGGATAAGGTTCAAATATAGGGTACTTATAGGAATAAAAGGAAAAACCTAAATGAAATTAACATTTCTTTATATAAAAAAAAATACGACAAGAACCAAACATTAAGACAGGTTATGCAAAAAACGATTTATATGAACGTTATAAGTTAAAACATTAAACAACAGGAACCTAAAGCACCTATTAATAATAAAAGTTTCATTTTACAAATGTTTGTTTATAAAAAATGAGATAAGGAAGAAAAAATAATTATACCCTACCAGGCGATATAGTGGAGTTAAAAGATGTCCCTATCGTGTTATCCCGTTTGCACTTTGTTGCTAAAATGTACGACCCCTTTTATATCATTCCTTATACCTTAAGGAAGCAAAATTGACTTGTCGTCCAAAAATCGTACCATGCAGGGGGTGGTCGGGAGCGGTTTTCCAAAAAGTACCAATTTTTTTTTTTTGCCTTTTTTACATCTATAATACCTGATCATCAACCTGCTTGAATCTTATTTCAAAATCTTAATTAGAAATATATTTTTTGTAATTTTAAAAACATCGCGCGCCGTGCTTGTATATGGAGCGCTTTAATGAATAACCGCTCGCCCTGAAAACCCATAATTGTGATAATTTGTAACTCGCCATAACTCCAGAATCCTTTGACTTATCAAAAAAATACTTGCCATAAACGTTGTAGATAAAACATCAGGGATTACAATGCTTTTTTAAAATTATCAGTCCGATGAACAGTTTCGTCAAAAAATTGAAAAATGTCAAACCATATCACCGTAAGCGTGGTCAACCGTGCGGATGCGATGAAGGATCAGATTGCCGTCGTAAAGCCATGAAAAACGACCGTATGTTATATCGCGCGCATAAGTTCGATATTCGTTTAATATCGCGTTTTCAATAGTGTTTAGTCTAGAATTCCGTGCCGAGTAGCCGCCGCGCCGTTAATTTTGAAGCTAGACCAGCAAATATTGGATTGTGGATTTCCATTTTCTATCTTATAGCAATATTTTTTGACTTACTTTTATTTTAACCAACAATAGTTGTTATATTTTATTAGGGTGTGTTGTATGCTGTGAAGTTATAGTTCTTATCTATACATTGGACTTAATGGGCATTGCTAAAAGTTGAAAGTTTTTTACAGATGCCCTGCATTAAATGACTGTTGTAATATAGTTGTTATTAACCTTTCCGTGGCCGAGCGGGGTATTTTAGGTATCCCAGATGCGGTTTTTTTAAATTATCTTCCAAACAATTTTTTTGTAATTTTTTTCCCTCCAGGTAATCCTAGAAAAATATATTACAAAGCAATTTTTTTATAAAAATACTCAATTTAACTTCAATTTTACACAAAAAACTGCTTGCAGCGTATCGAAATCGTCGACCGGCCGAAAACGGCGAAAACGTAAAAAAAATTCATTTTTTTGTTACTCTTGGGGATAGAAAGACTAAAATATCATGTAGTGCATGCAATAAACCCATTTGCAACATACACAGAGAAGAAAGTAAAAAAAAAAATTATGTCCCGATTGTAAAAATAATGAGGAAGAGTAAATATTAATTTATTGTAAAAATTAAAAATGTTTTATTAAAAATTAATTATTAGTGTTTTATTGTACATCTTTGCACACCATCATGCATCATTGACAAAAGATCATGCAGTATTTCAATGGGGTATCATAGTTACCCCACACGGCCGAAAATGTAACTTTTTGTAGCATGGCCACGGAAAGGTTAAGGAGAAAGTTTAAGTTTTCAGGTAAGATTTTTTTTAATAACAGTATAGTGCCTTTTAATGTTTGTATACGACACTTTTTATTGAAACGATTAAGCAATGGATTTTGAAAGCAGTACCAGTTCAGTGAGTGAACTACAGCCCAAAATTAAATTAAGACCACTTAAAAAAAACTATCAATCAAAACACAAGGCAACATATTTAATTCCCAATTATCTGACATTTGCCAAGAATCAGGGAATAGTTATATCCCGACCAAAATCTAAACAAAGATTTATTGAATGTACAAAGGTACTTATTGATATTTGTCAAGGAAATGATGCAAAGTTGTTGCATATATTTTTAAATTTGAATAATTAAAAAGAGCGAGAACATTTAAATTGGCATAAAACTTGCTACAAAACGTATACCAGCACGAATAATATTAAATCATATAAATCAAAGTATGCAAAAATATTTACTAACCCACCCCCAGTAGATATACCCCTGAAAAAACCATTTTTACGAACTCAATTTGATGTACAAAGGTGCATATTTTGCCAGAAACGTTTACAAAATCAAAAACTATGCCAGGTAATGAGCAATAACATGGAAAATAAAATTAAAAGTATAGCGCGAGACAATCCAATATTTCATTCCAGAATTGGCGGTATAGTAGACTGTAAAGATACAGATGTTTTGGTACTATTGGCTCACTTTAAAGATATTCTGACTTCAGAAATTTGGATGAAAGTTGGAGCTAAAGAAAGCCAACGATCCATTGTAATTCATGAATTAAAAATGGAGAGTTCCATGATCAAATGTCTACCAGCCTTTCACGCACTCACAGGTTGTGATACAACTAGTCAGTTTGTGGGACTAGGCAAAAGAACATGCTGGAAAGTCTTCTTATCACATTATAATCTACTAGCTAGAGTTGGCAAAGAACAGTACCTACTTAGAAGAAGTCTTTAATGACGTAGTTAAATTTGTAATTTGTTTATATAGGTACTACAAAAATGAAGATATCAAATGTATAAATGCTCTTAGAGGAATTTTAGCATCCTCCAAACCTGTGAGTAAATTGCCTCCAACCAAAGATAGTCTAAGACAACACTGTCGCCCTGTCCACTATCAGACCAAAATATGGCTGGACAGTACTATGCCAAGGTCACCTTTACCGGACTTATCAAGTTGTGGCTGGATTATTGCAAACGGTAAACCAGTGCCTGTATTAACAACCGACGCAATACTACCGGAGGATACTTCAGTTCTAAATACTTGCAACTGTAAAAAAGGTACCTACACAAAGTTTGTTATTTTTTACTATAGTTAAATTTTAAATTGCTACTCTATTTTAGATTGCACTGGGTCACTGTGTTCCTGTAAAAAAAAAACAAATAAATTGCATTGGCTCCTGCAAATGCATGGCTGACTCTGACTAAAAACTCTAAGAATCTTTCTTTTGGAATAAATATGTTTATTAATAAATAGATTCTTTAGGGGAAGATTTTACCCAAGCCTTTTATTATTAGGTATATAAAGAGCATTTGTCTGTTTTCCGATTTCTATACTTGTTCCTGTAAATAGGTTCAACAAAAAAATCTTCTGTAAGTATCACCCTTTTTTCTTTATTTTCGTTAAATAACACCCGGATTCTCCCCGATTAATAGTAGTGTTATTTTCAGGTATCCTGCAACACGCTGATACACACAATCAAAACCACAATGAAATTTTAAGGTTATTCTCTATCTCTACTGAGCAACCATGACCTTAACACCTGAAAAAACACTAGTATAGGTACTCTAGGTAGATCAGGTACCTACTTATAGACAAATCCCGAACGTATAAAGCCTGTTTTCTGTTTTTCTTTATAAAAAAAATTAAATAGTACCATTTTTCATTTTTTGTAAACACCCTATATGTACAAAAACTTGGACAAATACCAATTTTTCTAATAAAAAAAAGTTCCTTTTAGTAACAACTTATTAATTAATATTAATATTGAAAAAATTTAGAGAAACATAAATTAATTTCAAATTAAATTATTCAAAACAACATTACTAACCGTTTACAAAATATAATCCCTTAATTTTATAAGGAACTAACTTATAATGTATTAATTGCATTCCAATCACACCAAAAGCGAAGGAAACCCGAACTTATGCGCGCGATATAACATACGGTCGTTTTTCATGGCTTTAAGACGGCAATCTGATCCTTCATCGCATCCGCACGGTTGACCACGCTTACGGTGATATGGTTTGACATTTTTCAATTTTTTGACGAAACTGTTCATCGGACTGATAATTTTAAAAAAGCATTGTAATCCCTGATGTTTTATCTACAACGTTTATGGCAAGTATTTTTTTGATAAGTCAAAGGATTCTGGAGTTATGGCGAGTTACAAATTATCACAATTATGGGTTTTCAGGGCGAGCGGTTATTCATTAAAGCGCTCCATATACAAACACGGCGCGCGATGTTTTTAAAATTAAAAAAAATATATTTCTAATTAAGATTTTGAAATAAGATTCAAGCAGGTTGATGATCGGGTATTATAGATGTAAAAAAGGCAAAAAAAAAAAAATTGGTACTTTTTGGAAAACCGCCCCCGACCACCCCCTGCATGGTACGATTTTTGGACGACAAGTCAATTTTGCTTCCTTAAGGTATAAGGAATGATATAAAAGGGGTCGTACATTTTAGCAACAAAGTGCAAACGGGAATCTTTTTTAGAAGGTATTATCGGGTTGGTAAACTCTACTAATAAAAGAAAGAGAATTTATAGAAACTTATTTATAACATGAAATAACAAAAACAGGACTATATGCACCTAATAATAATAATAATAATAATGATACAGCACTGATACGACTATAACATTTGAAGAGGTAAGGTTTCCCACTATATATGACTCTGAACGGCTGAACAGTTAGGTTGACCAGTTGTAGCTTCTCACATTTTGAATTTATTTTTTCTGTGAGATGATCATTCTGGAACGGAAAATGTTGATTAAATAACTAATAGGGGTAATCAAAAATTCTGGAAGTGAAGGACCAGGGAGAAACCAAGCGAAGTCAAGAATAAGACAACTTCTCGGTGTTTGTCATTGTAACACCAATGTATGCTGTATGCACGACTGTAATTAAGTATTATATTTATACTAAAAAGTTCAGACTTTAAAATGTCAAAAAAAAGTAGACACTATTCCCAGTTAAGCATCCCATTGAGCATTCAGGTTACTATACAATAAGGTTATGTATGTATAATTCTTAGTTCATAGGCAAGCTTTTCGGGCATTTTTAATGGTTATGGGGCTGAATAAATATGGTATGGTAACATCAGTAGTGCCTTACCAGTAATGTCGTAAAATAATTATTTCATTAGTTTTCAATCACAATTATTATTATAAGACCTGTTTAATATGCAAACATTTTAAACGTTTTATTTTACCAATATTTTCTTCAAGGCAGTATCCGCTGATTTTTTCGTTCTTTCAACTTTGCTATTTTTCTGCACAAAACTTTGTACTGGTATATGACGTCAATCAGGAAACCTTTTGTTAAAAACTGTCTCTATATAAAAATACACAAATATATGATTTATCGAAATATGCATAAATACAAGCAAAAACAAGTATATTATGTGTAAGATTATACAAACAAAACTTACCAATTCAATGCCTGTATTCAACTATAAGGACATGGAAAATCATCAAACATTTTTCCCAAATTTGCATTATTGCATTAACGTAGGTATAGTATTCTTCTTAATTTAAAGGTGGCCTCCCAACTTTCAACTTTTCTTGTACTCCATCAAAATACAGCTAGCTCACAAACACAGAAAAAAAACAAATGATTTTGTAATGCATTGAGCCCCACCCCTCGCGAGATTTTTCCCCTTGTCTACGACCATATTTTTCACTCTTGGGGCGCACCCTCTACCTCAACACTAAACTTAGCGAAATGTGCGCGATGCGCGAACGGCGCGACAACAGGCTCGGACGGGCTGAAATACTCGAAACTGGCTCGTAACGACACCGAATGGCGACACGGAAACACCCGAATACCGAATCTAATAAATTTTCTTTGCTCGGACAGCAACATTTTATCTCAGGATAAGTAAAAACTCTTTTGAAAAAGTTTTTTGCTCTTACAATTACGTATTTTGCTATTGCGAAATATTTAAGAAAATATTTATTATCAACAACAAAGTACTTATTAAAATCAATAAAAAGACAGTAGTAAACCTTATTTTACTGCTACAAGAAAGTCAATTTGCAACTTTGGCAAATATTTTAGCTGGGATAGCCAAAAATACATCAGTAAAGATGTTTTTGCTGGAGATTTTCTCAGTGTACTTTAACGACGAAACCAGATCAGCTGTTAATGTCAAATGTCGTTATCTTCTGTCGAAACGCTTCGTTTAAAAAAAAAGTTAATTCTCGTGTTAGTAACAGAAGAGTAGGTTTCTGAATCCGCTCCTGTTCTGACATACAATTTTCCAATATATCACAAAAAACGGCCCTAGTATAAATACTTGGCAGGGTATAGCACACCCCATATTTTGACGTTTCCTACTTCCAGCGGAAACGACCTTGCGGATGAGCGAATATGATATTATACACTCGATACCAACATTTTAACTGGGGAAGTGTTTCTCCCACGATTTAAATACCAATGGCCGATCACATTATACGAGGTAAAACCGGAAGAAGACCAGCCGCTGTGACGGAATGTAGAAGCGTGGAAACAACAACTCCACGAGGAAGCTGCAGTGCAGCGAAAGAGGATGTACTTACTTATTGAGTTTACGCACTGATTCGAAAATACAGGGTGCCCAACCGTAGAAACGGATTATTTAATAAAATTTAGGAAAATTTAATATTTGAATCGTTGAGGCCTTTACTTAATGGAAATTCATTATAACACAATGAAAGACAATTTATTTTGTCAAATTTCCACTTTTATTGAAAAAACTTTTTTTTTCTTCGTCACCAGCTTATAAAACCGCAAGTTTCCTAATTGACGCCATTAAAGAATATTGTAATTTTCAACCAAAATACAGCATAAAAAATGCACTTGAAACTAAAATCAAAAATACGGACCTTCCATTAAATTCAAAATTTATATCTTTTGATATGCAAAACCTTTTTCCTAGTATACCTAACACAACAAGTTTGATAGAAGCAATGCTAGTTAAAAATAAAGTTAACCCGGTTATCAAAACAGATAATATACTTAATTTATTAAAACCTTGTCTAAGTCAAAATTACTTTTTTTTTAACAATGTATTTTACAATAGCATAGAAGGTTTAATCATGGGCAGTCCACTAAGCCCTTTTTTGGCAGAAATTTTCATGAACAACATGGAACAAATAATACACAATAGTAAAATGGCAAACAAATTTATTTACTGGTATCGATATGTAGATACATAATTTTTCCATTTACCACAAACCATCACATACTGATACAACAATTCACAAAAGCTCCTCTCACCCAATACAGCACAAGCTAGCTGCATATCACAGCATGATTCATAGATTGACTCGTGTTCCTTTACCTGCTAACAACTTTAACCCAGTGGCGGCTCGCCCGATGACGCAGGTGAAGCGCTGCTTCACCTACCTCATATTATTTCCAGACTGACTAAATAATTATTTAAAAATTCATTCGCTTCTATAAAACTTTGTTTTCTGATATTATTTACATATATTATGATGCGTTTTATTCAATTAACAGAATGCTACAGATTTGATTTTATAACACACTGGAGAAACCATTCGGCAACCTGTAAAACGCGCTGCTTCGCGCTGTGACTGTGAAGCAGAGTCTTGATGACGCTTCCGCTGGCTCACGTCAGACACGAGGGATGCGGCGGTTGCCATGACAACACGACGCTCGGTCTCGATTCGGCCGGCGACAAGTGATGCAAATTTTCCACCTGCGTTTATGCACTACCACCGATGGTTACGGTTTATGTCGCGTGCCGGGTATTGTTTCTTTGCGGTATTTAGTTTTATATTTCACAATGTTTGAGGCTGACAAACTTATAAAAATTTCGATCGAAAAAGAACTATTAAATGAACTTATACTTGCACAGCCATTTTACGAGGACATTATAAATAAGTTTGCAAATTTAAAGGACAGAAGAATTTGCCTCACATTCAAACAGTAAAATATTTCTAAATTAGTCGTATTACCTTCCTAATTTCCCTGATGTTACCGAATTTAGGTAAGTTTTTGGTAGAAAATTCATATTATTAACATATTGCAATATTATTTTATGTATGTATGTATACGATCCAAATTTAAGTATCAGGTAGGGGGCAAGCGCGGATCCAGGGGGGGGGGGGGGGGCTCATGGGAGGAGTCATGCCCCCCCCCCCAAATTTATAGGTATGTTATGAAATTGAATAATTTATCATACACGTGTTCACTGCAAATATTAGAAAATAGTAGACGAAAACGAAATTTGGGCGTGGTCCCCAAAAATTTTCGCCTGCGGCGCATTTATTGAGCCTTCGGCGCTTCTCCAGCGATGCTGCATCACCTATTCATAATGTCACGAGCCGCCACTGCTTTAACCACGAATTAAATTTAATTAAACAAACGGCAATTAATAACGGCTATTCATCATCTATGGTTAATACCATATTATCGAAAAAACTAAAAAAGAAGGATATTTCTGGAACCTACCCTCTTATAAAGAAAAAACCAGGCCTCTTTAAAACTATCACTTATTTTGGAAACCCATCGGATAAAATTAAAAACCATCTTAATCAAAGGAATATCAACGTTGCGTATAAAACTAACAATTCTCTGGGAAAATTTTTAAAAAACTATAAATCAAAAATCAACAAGGATAATAAATCGGGTGTTTACCAATTAAATTGTGGCTCTTGTCCCAAAACTTATATAGGCCAAACAGGTCGATCATTTAAAACGAAAATTTTGGAACATAGAAGTTTTCTCAGTCATAAAACCGACTCAACTTATTCTAATCATCTTTTACAGGAACAACATAATTTTGATAACAAATTTAAAATTTTACATATTAAAAACAAGGGTCAAAAACTAAATCCTTTGGAAAGTTTAGAAATAAATCGATTAAAAAATTCCGGTGCATTATTAAACGACCAATTAGAACTAAATAGTTTCCCTTTGCTAAATCTGTGTCAATAATCTAAATACGGTTCTTTAGATTTCTCATAAGATTAAGATATATTATACCGACCATAATATTAAGTTTACAATACCTAACAGTTTTAAGAACATATTATAAGTAAATAATTAAGCTTGTAATGTGTATACGGTATCCTCCAACTTGCGTACGTCCAATTTACGTACAAGGATTATTTCTTCCAACTTGCGTACATGGGTAGGTAGGTCCCGCGATCCAGGTAAAACTGCAAGAGTGCATTATTCCAACTTGCGTACATACATAGTGTTTTAAACGGACCGTAATAATACGCCCTCTCCAATCGGTTCTAAAAGGTGTATTGGCAACCGGTTTGTTCGTTGTTATCAGAGCATTTTTTTATGTCTTCACATACACAGGGTTTTAAACGGACCGTAATAATACGCCCTCTCCAATCGGTTCTAAAAGGTGTATTGGCAACCGATTTGTTCGTTGTTATCAGAGCATTTTTTTATGTCTTCATATACACAGAGTTTTAAACGGACCGTAATAATACGCCCTCTCCAATCGGTTCTAAAATGTGTATTGGCAACCGATTTGTTCGTTGTTACCAGAGCATTTTTTTATGTCTTCATATACACAGGGTTTTAAACGGACCGTAATAATACGCCCTCTCCAATCGGTTCTAAAAGTTGTATTGGCAACCGGTTTGTCCGTTGTTATCAGAGCATTTTTTATGTCTTCACATACACAGAGTTTTAAACGGACCGTAATAATACGCCCTCTCCAATCGGTTCTAAAAGGTGTATTGGCAACCGGTTTGTTCGTTGTTATCAGAGCATTTTTTTATGTCTTCACATACACAGAGTTTTAAACGGACCGTAATAATACGCCCTCTCCAATCGGTTCTAAAATGTGTATTGGCAACCGATTTGTTCGTTGTTATCAGAGCATTTTTTTATGTCTTCATATACACAGAGTTTTAAACGGACCGTAATAATACGCCCTCTCCAATCGGTTCTAAAAGTTGTATTGGCAACCGGTTTGTCCGTTGTTATCAGAGCATTTTTTATGTCCTTAGTTTGTTTATAAACTTCTAATATTTGTGTATGTACGCAAGTTGGAATAATGTACTCTTGCAGTTTTACCTGGTTCGCGGGACCTACCTACCCGTGTACGCAAGTTGGAAGAAATAATCCTTGTACGCAAGTTGCACGTACGCAAGTTGCATATATTCGTGTATACACCTGAATTTAGTAATTATAGGTATCTAGACCATTTTGTTATTGTAATGAAATAAAATTAGTTAGCACCATACACCCGAAGAAGCTACAATGTAGCGAAACGCGTCGTGTAATAAAGAAAAAGGTTTTTCAATAAAAGTGGAAATTTGACAAAATAAATTGTCTTTCATTGAGTGAAAATTTAATATTTTGGTAAACACTTAATGCGAAACTAAAATATTCCAAAGAATTGTACAAGGAAATCTGATACGAATAGCGAAATCAAGACAAGGGCATGTGTATACCGGGTGTACGACTAAAAACGGACGCCGGCTGTTTCTTGGAAATATAGACTTTTACCTTTAGAAACGTTCAGCTTATTTCGTGGGCAAACTAAAGTTAAGTTTTATGGGTGAAAAAATAGGTCCCAGCGCACGGCTTATCGGTCAGATGCCTTCACTCCCAGCAGCATTGGGCATGCGCACAAACCTCTTCTTATCGGCCCGTCCTTCTGTAGCGACATGCTCAAAATACACTCCAGAACCGGCTCAGTGCCATTTTTGTTTTTGTGTTTTAAGTTTTCTCTATGAATTCCTTGTTGACTATTGTGGGTATTTAATATTTACGGATTTCTAGTTTTCGTGTAGTTTAGTGAATTGTGTTTGTGATTTTAGTGACTCGGACTGGAATATACACAATGACTATAGTAACAGCCGCTGTATGATTTTATTATGCCTAAATAGGGCAGGGGTATTTCGTAATTTCAGTACGTATAGAGTAGTGATGTATCTTAATATATAACTTTATTTTATTATGATCAATTTAAACACATCAAACTAGGCCTAGGCTATACAAGCAAGGTATAAAAATCAAGAGAAACACATACCAAGATATATGATGATTATCCTAATGCATGTTTTGGTATATTTTATTTGCAGCCCTGTAGTCTAATTAGATAGGTATGCCTATTTTTCGGGCAATATTTGCTTCAAAAAGTTTAAAATACACTTTTTTCTATATTTATATTATACAGGGTGATTCAAAAGTACTTTGACAAACTTCGGGAGGTAATTGCTGGCAATATTTTAACATGAAAAGTTCTTATAAACAGTGGTCCTTGGCGACTTCGTTACGGAGATACAGGGTGTTGAAATGTTAAAAGAAATAGTAATAATTTTTAAATAACTCCTTAACGAGTTATTTTTTTTATGAAATTTTGTGAATTAAATAAGCATCTAAGGACACTTATTTTCAAAGTACAACAAGTTCGTAAATTTAACCAGTGGCGTCGGTACAAAATGTTACTATCATATTTTTTGTGAAAAGTATGCTACACCACTGATTTATTTTATTTTAACTTTTTTCTTATAAATTCCCCCTTTATTTACAACAAAAAAGATCACGTGTGTTTTTTTGATATGAGGGACGGTTTAAGCGTAAATGATTATTTTATTTGAATATACACAAATATTAAAAAATGTGTTTTAAACTGATCAACCACTCAAATATTTATATTTAAGTATTTTAACGAATACCTACATACATACTTACTAATAAACAAATATGTATATGCCTAAGGAAGGTATCTGAGGATGCCTAATTTCTAAGTATAACACGTTTTTAGTGGCATACATATTTATTTATTAGTACCTATGTTATTTTTTAATATTTTGTGTTTTGACAAGGCGGCTTTGGAAATGCATTTTTTGTCGATAAATTAAAACATATTTGACAGTTAGTTACCACTGAAAATAACAAAACTGAAGAAATAAAACTCAATGGTAACTAACTGTCAAATATGTTTTAATTTATCGGCAAATGCATTTCCAAAGCCGCCTTGTCAAAATACAAAATATTAAAAAATAACATACTAATAAATAAATATGTATGCCACTGAAAACGTGTTATAGGTACTTAGAAAATATGCATCCTCAGATACCTTCCTTAGGCATATACATATTTGTTTATGAGTAAGTATGTATGTAGGTATTCGTTAAAATACTTTAATAAATATTTGAGTGGTTGTTTAGTTTAAAACACATTTTTTAATATTTGTGTATAGTCAAATAAAATAATCATTTACCCTTAAACCGTCCCTCGTATCAAAAAAACATACGTGATCTTTTTTGTTGCTTTTATAATGAAGGGGGGATTCATATGAAGAAAGTAAAAGTATAATAAGTCAGTGGCGTAGCATAGTTTTCACAAAAAATATGGTAGTAACATTTTGTACCGACGCCACTGGTTAAATTTACGAACGTGTTGTACTTTAAAAATAAGTGTCCTTAGATGCTTATTTAATTCACTAAATTTCATAAAAAAAAATAACTTGCTAAGGAGTTATTAAAAAATTATTAGTATTCCATTTAACATTTTAACACCCTGTATCTCCGTAACGAAGTCGCCAAGGACCACTGTTTATAAGAACTTTTCATCTTAAAATATTGCCGGCAATTACCTCCCGAAGTTTGTCAAAGTACTTTTGAATCACCCTGTATAAAAAAAATGTAAATACCTAGATAGGTTTCTATTAATCCAAAGGTAAAAGTATTCCACGGGCCAAGTTCTCGGGCAAAAACTGTTTCAAATTCTTGAACAAGAAATTGTGCTTGATGTTTAACACGTACCCAAGTTTTTGCAAAATTTTAAAAATCAATTAAATATACAAGTTATATACCAACTAATATTTGACTTGAAGTTAGGTACGCGATAACATCGAAGAGTGGTTATTTTGCTAGTTTTGTTTGTTTTTTATATTTGATTTTATAAGTTTTATAGTTTAATTGACTTGTTCTCTTCCTTTTTGAACTAAAAACATAACGACGGAACATTTTGAAACAAATTTTAGAAACAAACCATAAAAAAAATATTCTATTCTCAAAATCTGATAGGTTTCCAACTACTAAAAATGCCAGAAATCACAACCTTATTTCCCAACGTGATCAAAAATTGAGAAGAAATTCCAATTTTTTGGCAAGAATTTGGGGCAAATTTTAGCTGTTTACACGTAAAAATAAATTGAAGGTCAACTTTTACAATTTCTTAAGCAATAACTTAAATTTTAAAGCCCGAACCTGTCTATTTTCCCATTCGTCAAATGATAATGTTGCAGTGCGCATGTGTAATCGTGTGTAGCTTTGTTTACATACGCGAGGTCATAAATTTGCCACTTTCGTGATTACTGTTTGTTTATCTAGAAGTAAATATCTATGATTGGAAACAATTTAGAGGCTGAAACTGAAACTGAGGACCGAAATTGTTCAAATTTTTTTAAAGTTTCTAATTCTTAACTAAACGCGGGATTATTTCATAATTCGTCCTAGTAAAGACATCCATCAATGGTGACTTTTTTAATCTAATAAAAGTTTTGGATAACTTTTGTTTTTAAGTTGTTGCTCTACCTTTTTGTTTAATGAGGGTAGGAGGAGACAAATATTGCTATGACAAAATATTAATAACTTTGATTTGGCTTATCAGAATTTGACAAATGAGAACTCGCTAAATAGGGTTTCTTTTGTTTTATCAAGTTAATAAAATACTTGTTCTGAAATCCGTTGCGATAGCTAGAGGGCGTTATTTAACAGAATTAAGAATTTCTGCTTTTTTATCAAAAATTTTAAATGCCATGATATATATTTTTTTGCTTAAGTAAAAAGAAAAATATATAAGAATAATATTTGTGAAAACCGAAAGTTACTATTTTTTTTTTAAACAGAATATGGAAAATATAATATAAAAATGAGCGCCATAGGATCAAACTGACGTTTTAATACGTTATACTATACAGTGTGTCCCCGGATGGAGTTGACAAGAGGAAAAAGATATTTATTATTGATTTTACGACGAAAAGTTATTCTTTATAAAAAATTCTGCTTGTCGAGAAAATTAATTTACCAAATTTTAGATCAGATGTGCAGGGTGCTGATAAATTAAGAAAACATAAAAATGCTTTAAGAGAGAAGTACCATTATTTATTAATTTATACAAAATGATTATAAAACAAAGTTGTTTATAATCTAAAATAAGGCCTCAATACAAAATTTGAAATCTGAATTCTAATTTTTGTTTTTTATTTTTTACAATAGAATTTATGAACATTAAAAATGCACAATTGTGGAAAAAGTTATTATTCTAGATATCCTCCTCCAACCTGCACACGTTTCTCCAAATCTTAACATAGTATAATACAAAGTCGCTGTCGCTGTCTGTCCGTCCGTCCCCTTATATGCTTAAATCTTTAAAACTACGCAACGGATTTTGAAGCGGTTTTTTTTAATAGATATAGTGATTCAAGGGGAAGGTTTTTATGTATAACTAGCGACCCGCTCCGGCTTCGCACGGGTGCAATTTCAGAAAGTGGCAGGCCGGGTACTAATATATCGGGTTTGTTCGGGTTTGTATTTATACCAGCGGGTTGCAACGCATGCCGGATACACGCTAGTTAGAAATAAATTAAATAAATAGGTCAGCACACTCAGGTTTTCATTTTGAATGTTCATAGTTGCTATTATAAAAAATAAAAAACAAAAATTAGAATTCAGATTTCCCATTTTGTATTTAGGCTTTATTTTGGATTATAAACCACTTTGTTTCATAAACATTTTGTCTAAAATAATAAATAATGGAACTTCTCTTTTAAAGCATTTTCATGTTTTCCTAATTTATCAACATCATACATCTGTTCTAAATTTTTTTTATGGTAAATTAATTTTCTCGGCAAGCAGAATTTTTTATAAAGAATAACTTTTCGTCGTAAAATCAATAATAATGATCTGTTTCCTCTTGTCAACTCCATCCGGGGACATACTGTATAATATAGGTGGGAACTTACAAATATCCGAGCAAATATCATACCATTGTGTCTTCTACAAACCCTTAATCATAACAGCACTATTTTAATTTGATGTTCTGTAAGTTGCCTTTATTTACAACAAAAACAGTAACTTTTTAAGTAGGTAAGTTTCAGGAAAACCCATAAATTTTTTTAAAAAACAATTTTAATAGTTCTATTTTCAAAAAAGTACTTACAAAAACAGATTTTTAGAAGTTTAATTTTTTTTGAAAATTAAAATCCCTTTTCAAACTATATTGTCATTTTGCGTTTTTTTTTAATTAACGAGAAAAATTCCGAATTATTTTTGGTGTGGTATAATAGTAGATTCTGTAACGAGGTTGGAATGAAAATTTGACCCGAGTGGAAGATTCCGAACGCGAGCGTGAGCAACCACGAGTATCGAATTTTCATTCTAACCGAGTAGCAGACTATATTTTCTCCACGACCATCCCGTTCCATATCTGATTCATCCGATTTTTCACTCATTTTTTGACTTGCACTAAAATTTGTCTGAAAATAATTATTACAACGCGGCCATTTTTATCTGACACTGACAGTTTCGAAATTCATAGCAACCTATGTCGTTTATATCAATTACAGAATATTCATTCCGTATCTTGTTATGGAATGAAAATACACGCAAAACGCATAAGAAGCAAGTGTTTCAGAATAAATATTCCAACTCAAGAGCGAGAATTTTTACATTCTATTATCAAAAATTATTTTGGAATTATTGCATTCAGTAATGGTCGTGGAGAAAACATATTCTGTGTGCCTACAAAATAATGGTCGTTTTCACTAGAATCGAATTAAACAAAATCAGCATTGACATAACAACATATTAAAAATATATTCCGATATTAAATATTTACCTAGAGTGTCACAAACCTTTCCCAGACAATATAAAATACGTCACGAAAGCAGAAAGTTTCAAACCATGAAATCAGCTACTTATCACGTTATCCCATTATCCGCGCAATTCTTTTATTTGCCAATCTTGAGGTCGATTATATCGTTATCTTCGTTTCGATAACTTAAATAGACATGAACAGAAGACTAGAAGCGAGATATTATTTAGGTAGATGCCGACAGGTCGACACTCAGTCCAAGTCCCTGCTCCTGGTCAATATTTATAAGAGTAACCTCCCGTACTTAATGATATTATGCTACAAAATAGTAATTCATAAACCGTGTGATCAATCAGGCGTTTTGTTGTTATTTTGTGATTAACCCATTATCAATACTATGCAAGGACTTTCCTGGAAAATACGGAAACGGAATAATAAAAGGTATGGCGGTTTTATCTGTGGACATACATAAAATGAAGGCAATTTAATTATTATCGTAGACTTATTTATTATGCATGTATGTAAAATATAATGTATGTCGCGTTGTTGAAAGAAACGAGTAACAAGATGGGTAATTGTAAGATTGAAAAGAACGAAGTTGTCATTTTAATTTTCTAGCTCTAAATTTTCGGAATTGTCTACTAGTTTTTGAATTGAAAAGTGACTGATTCATCATCGCCCATCCTAAACCCCTAATCCTATAGAGTCATGAAATTTCGAGGGTGTCTTCTCCTTATAATGTACACTGAGAAAAAAAAACCTATTCCTTATAAGAATTCACATACTCTTTATACCGTGCGAGCAAAAATTATTTGCATACAAGATGTCTTGGATTAAAAAACGTAGGGCTTGGTTTAGATCACAATGATATGAGGACGATATATCTAACCAAATCTAGGTTAAAATTTTGTCAAATTCATATTATGACATGAAAATGCCAAACTAATGAGTAATAAAATAATTAGACAAATACAAAATTATTTTTGTTGTTAACAAAATTAACAAAGTAAGAATATACAGAAAGAAAAAGAAAAATAATTTCATAAATTGCTGAAAATGGCCACCGCCATGCTCCAAGCATAAATTCACACGTCTCTTCATATTTTCGAAACGTTTGCAACAAGTTCTTTTGTTCTTTCAGATGGTCTTTCTGCTCCGTTTTTGTGTTGTATAGAACCTGTTTCCCTAAACACAGCCAACGGTTCTTTTCGGGCAATGATAAAAATCCCCAGCAATAAAAGCAACGTTAGGAAAATGTTCGTGAAAATCGTCCATGCACAAACCCAGATTGTATTGCCACTCACCAATTACTCTAACCCTGTTTCGGAAATACGCTTCAACCACGAATGTTTTGTGCTGTTCCGTAAAGCCCATTGTGTGAATTGTTCAAGAAATTGGAAAAATTAGCGATAAATCAAATTACTTGTAACGACTGTCAAAGATAACGGAATATTTGATTGATTGTTAATTCAGGTAGTTACTGACACCCAACAGGTATTAAGCTCTGCGGCTAAGCATTACGTCCTTAGATGCAAGGCCCTCTTTGATGCAAATAATTTTTGCTCGCACGGTACAACTATTTAAAACCATATGTGACAGCAACGCGCTTTCCTACTATAAGACTACGAAAATTGCTAGACCGTTGTGTAGTGATAATATCACGGTAATTTAGCCAAAAGGAAATAGGAGTTATTGCTACCATAGAATGGTTTATGACGATTTTCTTTTAATATGGCCAAAACCATTTTTTATACTCTGCAAAGCCAGTAAAGTTCCAACTACCTTTTTTATCCCCATTAACAGGCACGGCCAACAATAAAGTTTATTTAAAAAAATACTACCCGTCGACCATAAATAAAGATTGTACCATTTATTTCTGTAAGATAAAAAAAAAATTTTGTGCCAAATTTGCCGCCCCCTAAAATCTGCCGCCTTAGGCTCCAGCCTACTCAGCCTAATGGTAAATCCAGCACTGCCTAAAGGGGTTAAAACGGGGGTTGAAATTTTTATAGGAATTTCTGTATCTCAGAAACTAAAACTAGTGGACGTCTAAAAATTGGTATATATGTCGTAATCTTATAGTGAAATTCGTCTTTTCATGAAGAATCTAGTCATATCGGGAAGCGTCGGCATATTGTGTAAAAACATGAAGCTACACAATATGCCTAGGCTTTTCAAGAAGAGCCCATCACATTTCGGCGAATTGTGTATACTACAACCTGCCTAACTTTAAATATTGCGGTTTCGTGAAATTTCCACAAAGGCAAGGCATTGACATAGGAGGCGATAACTAGAGAAACAAATTCCATCTAAAAGGTATATTGGCAACCGGTTTGTTCGTTGTTACCCAGAGCATTTTTTTTAATTAAATTTTTTCAACTAATATTATTTTATAAAAATAAAATTTAAATTAAATTTTAAAAAATGCTCTGGGTAACAACGAACAAACCAGTTGCCAATATACCTTTTAGACGGAATTTGTGTGCCTTTAGTTATCGCCTCTCATTGACATCTCGTACTTCACAAAGTGCCGCTCTTTAAATTTAGCCACGTTATGTTACGACGTTATATGCCGAAGTGCTACGGGCTCTTCTTGAAAAGCCTAGACAGATTGTGTAGCTTCATGTTTTTACACAATATGCCGACGCTTCATGATATGACTAGATTCTTCATGAAAAGACGGATTTCACTATAAGACTACGACATATACATAATAATATGTAAGGTACTTTCATAAAAAAGAAGAATATACATGTTTCGTAATTTTTTTCAAAATAGGGGTCGATAAAAGCAGTGTAGCCTATTTAAAGGAGAGGAACCTGTAACTGTTTATAATTTTAAGCTATATTGCTGAAAATTGGTACTATATGGAGCTTACTCTATTAAAATCAGCAAGTATGTATTTTGATGTCTTGGGAAATTTTGCCCCTAGTTGCATGGTAGAAATGAAGGGGGCAAAGTAAGTAACAAATTTCTAAAAGGTTATAATGGAAGAATTATTTTTGGCCTAAATTTCTTGAAACTCAGCATATATACTATAAATACAAGTAATGAGACACAATTTTTTTTTTAACGTTTGCCTCCTCGTTTGCCTCTAAAGCGAGGAAATGGGGTTATATTTGTTTATATTGGAATAAATATTTTTTTACAGACTTTCTTGACGTATTTCAATATTTCAATAACTTTTGCCCCTAAAGTCTTTATAAACGTAAAGTCCAAGTCCATCTGCAATAAAATAGATAATATACACTCCCGTGCAAAAAAACGGGCATCATAAACTTTGGATTAAGTTAGGGCTTTATTACTTTTTATTTTTACTCAGATTTAAGTGATTTTTTTAGAGAACAATAATAGTATATTAAAGTACACGTTTCATAAGAAGCGGTTTTAGCGCACGCGTCTATTTTAAAAAACGAGCCACAAAGTGGCGAGTTTTTTTATTGACACGTGCGCTAAAACGCCTTATGAAACATGTGCTTTATACATTGTTTTCTATTTCACCTTTTATAATCAAGAAAAATACATTTTAAAAAGAAAATAAATCCTCCAAATTTTGTAAATTTTTATGTCTAAATTTTATGTTGGTAATACTATTTTTTTATCATAGGAGCCTCTGGACAAGAACAAAAATTATTTTGCAAACTGTCATTTTTTGATTTAAATTCGGGAGATTTTGCTACTTTTTTTCGAATTTCAAAAGCCGTGATTTTACGTCACGGCATTCCAATTTAGTATAGGGAAGATGGAAAATATAAATAAAGTTTAAGTTAAAATCGACATTGGAAGGTTAGTAAATTGAATTTTGGATAGGATTTGGCAGAAAATGATAGCTTGAAGCATCTACAAAACAAAAGATTGATTGATTTATGCAACATGACTGTTATCCACACAGAATAAAAAAGTAGGTTATCAAGCTATTTTTCGTCTGCGAAAAATGGGTTTTCTCGTAAATCACAAAGGCCGCGCAAGTTAATGAAATAAAACATTTAAATGTTACCAACATCAAATAAAGAAAAAACGCTTATTGAAATAGCTTCATTACGATACGCAAATGCGTATCGTACCTACTGAGCCTATTATGAACGTGAAATAGAAAAATACATTTATTAGTTTTAGCATGCCTATACAAATTTTAAGAGAAATTGGTTTTTGGACATATTATACAAGGATAATCGAAAAGTAATTTTTTTGCCCAGTGTCAAAACAACCTGTGAAATAATTAAAAAGCAAAATTACTTCAAAATATCAGTTTCCATTAAGCCGCAAATATTCTTTGCATTTTGCTTTTTGGTTCATGTCAATACGTGCATTTGTTGCAAAATGATCTTGATGATTTCAATAATTTAAATGTTTCCATAGTTTTCTCGTTGCCATTGCATTCAAAATAAAATAGAGTATTAAAATGCAAGAAAACAAATGTTATTGTAATAATCAAGATTTAATAAACAAATAAATTTACGGAAAAAGGTGCATTATCTACCTAAGATTTAAAAAATAACATTTTCGCAAAACAAAGTTAACAGATACCAACAACAACTTTTTCACTTAAACACATCTCAATAATTTCTATTGCCTCCTCTAGCCGTTAGTACTACCTGTAAATATACGTCGGTTCATGCCATCAATTAGCCCGGGAATATCATCCTGGGTAATAGGCAGTTGAAGTGCGGTCACGAACGTTAACGTATACGTACAAATTGACAGCTACGCATGCGCAGTAATCAAATTTTGACGTACGTGTTTTAAGCAGTTCAACGGGCGTACGTTACCTTGCGTTGTTTTACGGGCGTGAAAAATTAACGTTCCGTTACCCGAAGGACCTCCGAATATAACCGATTATTTCCGAAATGTCATTTTTTGACAAACAGTTTTTTCTGTGGTTCTAAATGAATAACTTTTTCTAACCACAAAACATAACAAACAAATCCCAAATAATTTTGCAGTAATGAAAAAAATCAAAATTTATCAACAATCCGAGTTATTTGTTTTTTAGTTAAAAAATAAAAGTATTTTTATTATCGTAAGTTTTGTGATTCAATTGTGATTTTGGTTCATCAGAGATACTTTTGAATTTTTTTTCTCTATAAGTATAGATTTAAGTTTGTTATCGGGGGTAAGTGCACAAGTGCATCAAAATTACCGATAATTTTTGAATGAAATGAGTTTTTTTATAATTGCAAGAGTTTGTTTTCATATTTTCGCGAAAAAGCCCGACTCCGCAGGAGGAGAGCAGTTTCATAAAATATGAAAACAATCGATTGCAATTTGTAAAAAAAACACATTGAAAAAAAAAATTATCTGGTTATTTTTAAGCACGAGTGTAATTTATCTGAATATTTCCCAAATTAATTAAGAACTCGAATCAAGTAAATTTAAATATTTTATTTAACAGAATGCAAAGAGATAGTTATTAACAATTCTTGACAAAATGAAAGGAAAACATTCGTTGACATTAACTTTTTTGTCTGCTGTCACTCAATAAGATGACGTTAATTGTCAGAATATTACATTTTTGGACGTTTGTTAACAATAAAATCCCGCTTTGACGTTTCGTCAACAATATAAACTTGCGATGCAATTTTCGATTTCTAGCAGTGCTGTTTTCGCTGTAATTTTGCGAAAATTGCATTTCTCTTATGGGAACTTTAACATATGAGGGAAATATTTGATGGTATTGTTCCATTTTATTTGTATTTTGTTTTGTATTTTTAGAAGATTTAAAAATAAAACAAAGTTGTATACTCTTCCTTACTCTCCTTTTTGCTTTTCTTCCTTCTTTATGCAATTTTCTTAACTTTTAAAAAATCAACAGAAAAATAAAGGTAAAAAATTAACATAATAATATGACAAATGTCAAATTTGCATTTTTTGTAGGTTTAGTTAACGGACATAAAAGATAAGCACTTCAACTAAAATTCTTTCCACCGGTTCGTCACGTTAACTCCTCAACTAACGTGCGTACATTTGCTTACGTATTGGTTTGTACTTCAACTGCCTAAATATTCCTCCATTCTTGACTCTTATGACGCGGTAGTAATTTAGGTCCGGTTGGTGGTCTGCGTGAGTTTAATTTACCTTCGTGTAATCTTCGACGAACTGTTCAAGAACTGACATTTTTAATTCGAACCTCTCGAAGTTGGTTTTTCGCCTGTACTGACATCAAACGACGTTTCCGATGAGTTTTACAAAAAATCGGTCATCAATAGCTTTAGTTTTGCGTTTCCTAAATTATTGACATCATCAAGATCATTTTGCATTTGGGTGAGAACAAATGCACGTATGGCCATGAATCAAAAACCAAAATGCAAAGAACATTTGCGGCTTAATGGAAACTGATGTTTTGAAGTAATTTTGCTTCCTACTTATTCCACAGGGTGTTTTGACACTAGGCAAAAAACAACTTTTCGATTATCCTTGTATATTATGTCCAAAAACCAAGTTCTCTTAAAATTTGTATGGGCATGTTCAAACTAATAAATGTATCTAAAAAATCACTTAAGTCGGAGTAAAAATAAAAAAGTTATAAAGCCCTAAACTTAATCCAAATTTTATGATGCCCTTTTTTTTTGCACGGGGGTGTATTTTTTAATAATAATGATGAATCCATATTTTTGGCATTATTTTCATGAACAAATCTAGGAAATAAATTTTTATTGAAAGTGAGAGACTTATTGTAAGAAAGCACCAAAGAAATTTATTTAAAAAATGATATGGGTACCTACTAAAAGTTCTGTTTGGTAGTATAATTTATCCAAACTCAGTTTGAGGACATTCCAATCATTCCATACGGCGGTAAACAGTCTCAAAGAGACCGACCTCACAACCAGGGTTGTCCGATCTTTCTTCTTCAATTCTTTAAGTTTTTTTATTAAAGATATTTCATTTATATCGGTATTCAATTGTTAGTCAGTAACTTTCTTTGAAAGCAAGTTTGCAAATATACTTTAAACCGAGGAGTTTTGAGTGTGACAGAAAAAAATAACAAGCCATTCATTGTTATAATAATACATTCTTTAGTCCTTAAGAAACAATATAACTGAAATCAAGACAAAAAGTGTTTTCAGTGTTTAAAAACAACTAATTAACAAACCTTTGTTTCTCGTATATACTTACATTGTGCTTACAAATCCGAAAATTTTGAAGAATTGGCAACAGCAAGGGATACAAGCGCCAGTTAAAGCGGCTGGGATAAGCTGAAGCGGTCTCCGACCCGTTCAGCGATCGATTCTGTCAGACAGAGATAGGCCAGTGACCGCCGATGGCGTGGAAGAGACGAAGATAAAATATACGTAATTTGGAACTTGTGGACCTGGACTGATACCTGGTATTTCGTATTTTCAGTAAGTATGGGGTAGTGATGTATCTTGATATATACCTTTATTTTATTATGATCAATTATTTAAACACATTTAACTAGGCCTAGGCTACACAAACAAGGTATGAAAATAAAGAGAAACCCACACCAAGACACCCTCGCATGTTTTGGTATATTTTATTTGCAGCCCTGCAATATTCAAAAAGTTTAAAAGACACTTTTCTCTATATTTATATTATATAAATGAAAAAATTGAAATACCTAGGTAGTTTATATTACCCCACATGTCAAGTTCTCGAGCAAAAACTTTTTCAAATTCTTGAACAAGAAATTGTGCTTGAAAATGTTTTACACGTACACAAGTTTTTGCCAAATATTGTAAAAATCAATGCAAGTTATATACCAACCAAGGGCGGATCCACGGGGGGGGTCATGGGGGTCATGACCCCCCCCTGGGCGGTTTACATTTCAACATGCGTAAAAACTATTGTGGAGCGCGCGAAGTGTTAACCAATCAAATTAGTAATATCCACCTGTTCGTCTTGGAACCGCTCGCTGTTGCCGTTATCGTTTGGATTGGATTGGAGCCAGGCGCGGATACGGGGGGGGGGCAATTGCCCCCCTCCCCCTGTGCAAGCAAAATCTTTTCGGGGCACCCTGTCAGTGTGGGTAGGCGAAATTCCGGAACATTTTTTTTAACTATAGGTACGTCCAAATTTTAAAAAATTTGGTCAATAATTATGTGTTTTGTATTTCATATTTTTTTTGGAAAACAAATTAAAATTTTATGAAATTTTTACTTAGAACGAATTCTCTGGAAGGTAAAATCACAAAAATTAACCCCCTCCTAAATGCAGTTTTTGTAATTTTGTTTTGTATTTTTTATTTTTCCCACTTGAAAACCAAGCACCATGATTCAAAAAAGGGCGTGGCACCCAAAAAATTTTCGCCTGCTGTTTGACCCCCCCCAGAATTAATTTCTGGGTCCGCCCTTGATACCAACTAATATTTTAGTTAAGGTTAGGTATGCGATAACACCGTAGATTGGTTATTTTGCTGGTTTTGTTTGTTTTTATATTCGATTTTATAAGTTTTATAGTTTAATTGACTTGTTCTCTTCCTTTTTAAACTAAAAACACGATGACGAATCATTTTTAAACAAATTTTAAAAACAAAACCGTAAAAACAATTTTCTATCCTTAAAATCTGATAGGTTTGCCACTACTAAAAATGCCAGAAATCACTACCTACCTTTTTTCCCACTTGATTAAAAATTGAAAAGAAATTCCAATTTTTTGGCAATAATTTCAATTAGAAAGCCCGGACCTGTCTATTTTCCCATTCGTCAAACGATAATGTTGCAGTGCGCATGTCTAATAGTGTCTAGCTTTGTTTACATGCGCGAGGCCATAAAACTGCCACTTTCGTGATTATCATTTGCTTATCTAAAGGTAAATTGTCTATGGGTAGTACTTACAAAGTAGCGGGTGTGCTTTGTTTTGATAGAGAATTTACAAAAATTTAATTTCGCAAGCGAAGCCGCGAGTAGTCGTTAATATCATATTATGTTTATGAAACGTTATTCCAATCTGCTTAAAATGCTGTTAATACTAAAATCGAGCGTATGACCAGAAGCTCCATTAAAACCGAAAACAAAAGATGAAAGGGTCGACCACAAAATTAAAAAAAAAAGATAATGAATAGTTGAAAGTCGGTGGTGGACAGTTATTTTATATTTTGTGTAGGATGCCCGTGTTGTGATTTGAATTGATGTGCTGTCAACGGTGACGCAATTTCCGCTAATATGTTGTGTCGATATTATTTTTAGTTTAGTATAGATTGTAAAATGGGTTTGAACTATTGTGGAAGGATTACTGATTTAGGAGACGATAACAATAATTGTTATGAATTATTCTATACTACTCGTATACTAGTGGGTATCCGCGGCTTTATAGTGTTATTGTGTTATTAATTTGTTTTGCCATCGAAATAAAACAACGGGTACCATATCGGTACCCAATAGAACCTTTAATATTATTTTTGAGAAGAAATTCCTTTGGTGCTTTCTTACTAATTCTATAAAAAAATCATTTATTCATAAAAATAATACAAAAATTACCGGGTGTCCACGGAAGGTGGTTCGCCCCTCTAATTTTTTTGTTTTTCAAGATAATGGAATAAAATTTGGGGGATTTGTATATGACATTAAACTGCATTTTTTGACAGGTGGCTTAACATTTTGGAACTTCCGGTTTAACCGGAAGTGACATAAACTTTCGATTTTTAAATGGGACACCTGGTATATTTTTTTTTTTTTTTACTCCATATGACATTCTAAATATAACAATGTGTCACTTGTCACTTTTTGCCTCGCTTTTTGCTATCAAGAAAATATTTTTTTTCCAAATTCATTGTTTTATTTAGAGGGCTATGAATAGGTTAAAATCACTTATTTCAGTTTTTTAATCTTGGGAAAAATATAATTTTTCTATTTTTGGTCCAATACCATGTGCTGTGTGAAATTTAATTTTTAATTAATTAATTTAATTAATTTCGAAAGGCTTTTATTGTTCTAGGTAATTTACATGTCAGTTAATTAACATAGTACATTTAGTAACACATAAATATATAAAAACATAAATATATCACACATGTATATAATGTTGTCTGTAGGAAGAGTCAGTTTTTTGTAACTGTCTCTACCTAGGACAGGCACTGGCAGCGCCGGCGGGGTTGGTGTTAACCCTTTGGTTAATTAATTTGACGCATAGTTGCTCTTGGTTCGGTCGGTTCCGTCATCTCCTTACCGCCATGAGAGAATATTTTGTTTATAGAAAACTTAAAATGATTCTACTGCTGTTTGAATGTTAAAAATTTCTGAATGATTATCAACTGGAAAAGTAATCAAAAAACCAGCTTGATTTTAGACAGGTACAGACCGAAGGTAGCGCATTATTTGCCATTTTGGCTTGAGGGTTTTTGTGGACGTGTCTTATTTAGTTAGGAGGATTTAAAATTTTCTATTTCAATTTTATGTGACATGATTGCCGTTTTATAATATTATATTTGTTGAAAGTAAAATGGAAGTCTGGAGTATAGAGGTTTGTGTACGGGGTTATCATTATGTCTTGTTTGCGTCATGTTTTGTGTCAGATGTGATTGTTGAGGTTGAGTTTGGTAAAATTTTGTTGAAATGTCCTGTACGTAGTCAAAAATATAAGGTGTTTGTGTAGCCTGGTGTAGGTGACGGATTGGTGCATATCTATTTTCTTTTAATACTTGTCTTAGGATCTTGTTTTGTAGTTTCTGTATCTTCCTAAAATGCCAATCCGTCATACTACACCAGACGGGTGCAGCGTAAGTTAATGTCGGTTTAATAATTTGATTATAGATTATAAGTTTGTTCTGTGGAGAAAGTGGCGAGTTTTTATTTAATAATTTATTTAAAGTGTGTGTTATTGCTATATATTTTGAAATTATGATATTTGTGTTTTGTCTAAAAATTAGTTTATCGTCAAGTATTACTCCTAAGTATTTTAGTTTGTCTGTTGGTTCAATTTGTCTCCCGTTTATTGTAATGTTTTGGTTTATTTTGGTATTTGTTCTTTTTCTAGTTAATATTAGACACTCGCATTTGTTCTCGTTTATATCCAGCTTCCATTTTTTATACCAGGGTAAAAGTATTGCCAAATGGCTTTATATTAGTTGTCTTGCGACGTTGGCATAAAAGGAACTGGCATAAATAATAAGACATCGTCCACAAAAATGGCAAGGTCAGTATTATGGAAAAATGGAATGTCCGCTGTGTATAAATTAAACAAGGGAGCTGCTAAATTTGTTCCTTGTTGTAGGCCGGCATGTAGGGCTACCTGTTCGGAGAAGCTGCCATTTACTCTAACTTTTAGTGTACGGTGTGTAATGTAGGAGTGTAAGAGTGTTATTAGGTGTAGTGGAAATTTGTGTACTGTTATAAGTTTAAAGATTAGCCCATTGTACCAGACATTGTCAAAAGCATGTTTTATGTCGAGTAATTTTTAAAGTTGTATAAGCAATTTTTTTTTAATAGCAACATGGTGGCTCGTCAGATTAAGAAAAAGGAGTATTTCATTACGATTATTTTGATACAACACACTATTAGGTTTTAGAAAAGCTGCCATTAAAAAACTTTAAAAAGTTAACTTGGAACTTTCATAAAATGAAGCATTTATTGAGAATAAATTTAGATTTATAAATATTTGTGCTATTCTATTAGGTATCGCACTAATTATTTCCGAAAAATATTTCGATAATTTCAACCCTTTCTGCAGTGGAATATACCATGGTTAATTTATGTATAAAGCGTTAAAAGGTATTTTAACAACAAAGTTTGGTCGAATCAATCGCAAACTATGTACTAAATTCCTATTTAAAATAAGTACGAGACATTCCCTTCTTATCTTTCTTCAAGAAACAACTTTTTTTGCCACAAAAAACGCTCCAATCGCTATTTTCAACACCAAAATGATAAACAACTCATGGGCGTAGTGAAGAAAAGCATTTACTTCTTAAGTAAATAATTTTACTCAAATTTCTTCTGAAAGTAGTACGAACTAATCTGATGTAGGTACCTTTAAGGCTCTACAATGCGCAAAATTATAGGATGATTAACACTGTTTCGCTACTGCAGGATTCTGGAAAGCCTATTTGAAATGACTGTCGGGACGAATCATATTTTAGTAAAGGAATGTTTCTATTTCTAAGGTATAGAGCCCTTTTTGCAAAAAAATAAGAAAATATATGAAAAAATGCTCACTGAAAGTACGTATTTTCAGGCATTTTCCAGGGTTAATACCGTCGCGAATAATTTTTTTTTCAAAAAAATCGCTCTATACCTTAGAGCTTCCATGTCTTATGTTTACTATTCCAAAAATTGAGACTTAAATATCGCGTAATAAGCCCGTTATCCTGCAGCGCGCGAAACGTGTTTCAGGTAAATTTTGTTAAAATGTGTTAGAAGTTGCCTATCTATAGCGTTATTTATTTCCTGCCGACGTGATACTAGATAAAATCATGATACACTGAGAAAATGTTACATAGGTTAAATAATTTGGAGATGATTTCGTGCTAATTGTAATTTTCTTTTGTATTGTCTGCCAATAACAGAATATAGGAGCGTTAATTTTAGAGAGGTAGTAAAGGAAGGAGGTGATTCGTTTCGCCTCCACTAAAGGCGTACCTGTTAATTTTGGGTAAGCATACATCTTTCGGCTTAGACCGGAACGGTTTATAACGTGACACAGGACCAAAAGTTACAAAGCGCGTTCGCCATTTTTTCAACAAATGATGTTTTAACTTTTAAAATTGTGTTTTTAATGTTTGGCAAAGGATAAAAATTAAACGAAATGCAGCCGATTTGTTTGTGTATTGAAATCAAAAATGGGCTATCGGATTTTTAATTTTTTATGTTGCGTTCTTCCTCGAAGTGAGTGAAGTCTCTTGATAGTAAAACAAATATATAAAGTTAAATAGCTGATCGCAACAGACATCGGGACAAAGCCATTGAAACTGGTTATATGTCCCGGTAAACCGGGACGTATGGAAACCCTATATTAATTGTTAAAAGTTTCATGTGCCGTGGTAAAGGTTCACAGGTGCAATAAAATTAAGCTATTTATGAACTTTCTTAGTTGGTACGGGAGCGTAAAAAGAAAACGAACTGTTAGGGCGATGACACACACGGCGTTTTTGTAGCGGTTTCTGCCGAAGCGGCGGCCGACGCTGCTGCAGCAGTGACAAGACACACGTTATGAGTTCGGGGCGGTTTCTGTCAAGGCGGCGGCCTTGGAAAGACAAATCTAGGTTAATTTTTTAATTAAATAACATAATTTGCTTTGTGTGTGTTTTGCGTCAATTAACAACACATGTACCGACTCGGCTGCGCGTTCCATGGTTTAACGACTGAATAGTACATTTGAGCCACAAATCCGGCGTCGGTCATATTTATCTGGCCTTTTTATTGACTCGCAGCGCTGCAATTTTTGGTGTAGCAAGATTCCTGTTTATTGACAAGGCGGCTAAAAAGCTATACTAAACATCAATTTTAGTAATGGGAGTACTCAAGTACAAGAAGTGAAGTGAAGTTCGATTCCCAAAAAAATCGATGGGATTCGAATACCGCTCGGAATCGATTATAATAATAATCAGTAATTCTCTGGAATGGATTTTTTTATTACAAATACCTTTTTCGAGTAGGAGATCTTTATGTGTGGCGACCTTCTTTTAGATTCTTTAAGAAGCCATTTTTAGTATTAAAAATACTAACTGGTCGCGTATATACGGGTCCATTTCATGAAAATTGAACGACATCAGCAAGCGTCACCCTAGAGACCGCGTCGGCTTGGCGGTGTGGGTAGGTCAAGGTTGCACAGGGGTAAAGAATTTAAAAAAGTGGAAAAAAACTAAATCGTGAATGTCTCTGAAACAAAGCGATATAGCGCGGCGGTGTTGGCGTATTACACAGAAAGTCAGGGGTGAAGATTTCAAAAAAGCAGAAAAAACTGAAAAGTGAATATTTCTGGAACTAAGAATATTGGCGTGGCGGTCTTGAAATATTACAAAGGAAGTCGGGGGTAAAGAAATAATAAAAAGTGGAAAAAACTAAAAAGTGAATGTCGCTGAAACAAAGCGAAATAGCGCGGCGGTCTTGACGTATTACAAATAAAGTCGGGGGCGAAGATTGCAAAAAAGCTGGAAAAATTTAAAAATGCATATCTCTGGAACTAAGAACAATAGCGCGGCGATCTTGAAATATTACAAAGGAAGTTGGGGGTAAAGAATTGAAAAAATTGGAAAAAACTAAACAGTGAATGTCGCTGAAACAAAGCGAAATAGCGCGGCGGTCTTGGCGTATTACACAGAGAGTCGGGGGAGAATATTAAAAAAAAAACTCAAAAGTGAATATACTGTATGTGGTAGGTATTTTCAATATGCCTATGATACTTGCGTAAGATGCAAGATCTGTGGATTTTTTTTTCAAGAAATGGAAGATGTTTATACGGCATTGACGACCATCTTTTTAGAAGTTCCGGCCCCTTGCGAGCTGATAATCACTACTCAATAAAGTAATCGATTCCTAAAAGTACGTAATTTTAAACTATCCGATTCATGACAATATCCGACTCTGCCCACCACTAATAAATTGGACAGTATGTCATGTAGAGTATAAAAAGACATTGCGTTGGTAGGCATGGCCGTTCACAGGGAGGGGGACAGTGTCTATATTTTTTACAGCCAGGTTTTAATAGGAGAAGTTTTACGGTTTTTTGGCTGCCCCCTTCTGAAATGTAGCAGTTAAGTGGTATTATTAGGTTGAATACCCTAAATAAGGCACATATAAATATTATAGTAAATTTTTATTAAAAATATGATTTAAGGCCCGACTTTGTTGAGAAAGGAATTTATTTGCGACAAAGACTCATCTGAGCTGGACATATTCGCGATATCACGCCGTGTAGGAAAATATTCCGTAAACACCGATATACACTGAAATCAGAAGTCTTCACCGCGAGCGAGGCGATCGAATTCCGAGAATTTGTTATTTTCATCGATTTATTTCTAAATAAATGAAGATACATTTGACTTGATTTTATTTCGGAAACGAATTTTATTTTATAGAAAATAGGTAGGTACTTCTAAAATTAGACAAAATAATATACCTAATCCTATGGATAGTATGATTTTTATATTTTTTTGTTTTATTTTATTTTATTTTATTAATGAAATCAAAGAAAATTTGTAAGTTTTATAGGTATCTAAAAAATAAAATTTGGGATAGCAAAAAGTTTTGTGAGTAAAGATCTGTTATGATTCTAATTACCTACATATATTAGGTATTATGAATTCCCTGAAAAACTCTACCTATTATAATGATTTAAAAGGTAGGTAATAAAAGTTTTGAAATCTTGGCCCATCCTGAAACTAAAGGTGCCAACTTAAATTGTATTTAGTGGATAACTTCATACATAACAAAATGTAGAAACTGTCATTGACTCTCGTGCGTTATTTTTTCTGTCGCGTTCCGTTATATTTAATTCTTTAGAGCATTTCATTTTTGAGGAACCGTTGTGCTGCCTGCCCCTCAAAAGAGAACAAGGTAAGTAATCGTTTTACATTTGGCAACCTTTTTTTAAACAAGAAAGAAGGTACCGTATTGTCACACTTACGAAAATGGAATAAAACATTCCAGTATCAGTGTCGATTCAATACAAAGTCGCGGTATTTTGTTGCGGTATTTTTCTGGAGTTATTGCAAAAGTAATGCGACAATAGGCGGGAACCGATGGATATTCCCGTCTATATAACTGCATCATAATGAAAGCGTCAGCGAACATTTGACCATGCGGCGAAAAGTCTTGTACTTACTATTTAGCTGCTAAATTGTACTTTTCGTCTAGAGAAGTAATAAAAATGTTCCTATGTTAAAAACCTAAACCGCAAAAGATCACATCTGCTACAAAAACGGGGACAGAGCATCAACAACTATGGAATCCGAAATCATTGTAGAAGGATTTTTACAAAGTAAAAAATTACGTAAAAGTACGTTACGTAAAAGCCATTCTTTATAGCAATTTCACAGGCAACAGTGCTACAAATTGGGGCAAATAGGATTTCGATAAAAAAAAATTTAAGTTTTAAAAAAAAATGTCTGGCCTCTCGGTAGGTTTACCATTACGTTGAAAGATTTTCCCAGCACTTTGCTTGTTTTTCCATCATCTCGTAGCTCCGTTAGAACTGTTTGCACCTATTATATTTCTAAACTCCTTATTGTATTCTCGTGATGCGTTCGAAACATGTAGAGAATTACCCTGTATTAAACCTTGAAACTTATGTTTTTTAATATACCAATGGAGAAAGACTTAAAGTTTATTTATTTTCCTTTAATAATTATTTTGTTTCATATACAGAGATGACCGGTTTTGGCAAGGAAAAATGGAAGAGCAGTTAAAATTTTTTTTTTCAGTTGCCTTCTTCCCGAAATAATAAATCCACAATACTCAAACAAGAAAAAAATTAAAGACAATTTTCATTTATTTCTGCTATCTAATAGACTGTCATTGTTAAATCATATTTTTAATAAATATTTACTATAATATTTATATGTGCCTTATTTAGGGTATTCAACCTAATAATACCACTTGACTGCTACATTTCAGAAGGGGGCAGCCAAAAAACCGGTAAACTTCTCCTATTAAAACCTGGCTGTAAAAAATATAGACACTGTCCCCCTCCCTGTGAACAGCCATGCCTACCAACGCAATGTATTTTTATACTCTACATGACATACTGTCCAATTTATTAGTGGTGGGCAGAGTCGGATATTCTCATGAATCGGATAGTTTAAAATTACGTACTTTTAGGAATCGATTACTTTATTGAGTAGTAATTATCAGCTCGCAAGGGGCCAGAACTATTAAAAAGATGGTCGTCAATGCCGTATAAACATCTTCCATTTCTTGAAAAAAATCCACAGATCTTGCATCTTACGCAAGTATCATAGGCATATTGAAAATACCTACCACATACAGTATATTCACTTTTGAGTTTTTTTCGTTTTTTTTTTGAAATATTCTCCCCCGACTTTCTGTGTAATACGCCAAGACCGCCGCGCTATTTCGCTTTGTTTCAGCGACATTCACTGTTTAGTTTTTTCCAATTTTTTCAATTCTTTACCCCCAACTTCCTTTGTAATATTTCAAGATCGCCGCGCTATTGTTCTTAGTTCCAGAGATATGCATTTTTTAATTTTTTCAGCTTTTTGCAAACTTCGCCCTCGACTTTATTTGTAATACGTCAAGACCGCCTCGCTATTTTGCTTTGTTTCAGAGATATTCACTTTTTAGTTTTTTCCACTTTTTATTACTTCTTTACCCCCGACTTCCTTTGTAATATTTCAAGACCGCCACGCTAATATTCTTAGTTCCAGAAATATTCACTTTTCAGTTTTTTCTGCTTTTTTGAAATTTTCACCCCTGACTTTCTGTGTAATACGCCAACACCGCCGCGCTATATCGCTTTGTTTCAGAGACATTCACGGTTTAGTTTTTTTCCACTTTTTTAAATTCTTTACCCCCCGTGCAACCTTGACCTACCCACACCGCCAAGCCGACGCGGTCTCTAGCGTGACGCTTGCTGATGTCGTTCATTTTTCATGAAATGGACCCGTATATACGCGACCAGTTAGTATTTTCAATACTAAAAATGGCTTCTTAAAGAATCTAAAAGAAGGTCGCCACACATAAAGATCTCCTACTCGAAAAAGGTATTTGTAATAAAAAAATCAATTCCAGAGAATTACTGATTATCATTATAATCGATTCCGAGCGGTATTCGAATCCCATCGATTTTTTTGGGAATCGAACTTCACTTCACTTCTTGTACTTGAGTACTCCCATTACTAAAATTGATGTTTAGTATAGCTTTTTAGCCGCCTTGTCAATACACAGGAATCTCGCTACACCAAAAATTGCAGCGCTGCGAGTCAATAAAAAGGCCAGATAAATATGACCGACGCCGGATTAGTACCTCAAATGTACTATTCAGTCGTTAAACCATGGAACGCGCAGCCGAGTCGGTACACGTGTTGTTAATTGACGCAAAACACACACAAAGCAAATTATTTTATTTAATTAAAAAATTAACCTAGATTTGTCTTTCCAAGGCCGCCGCCTTGACAGAAACCGCGCCGAACCCATAACGTGTGTCTTGTCACTGCTGCAGCAGCGTCGGCCGCCGCTTCGGTAGAAACCGCTACAAAAACGCCGTGTGTGTCATCGCCCTAACAGTTCGTTTTCTTTTTACGCTCCCGTACCAACTAAGAAAGTTCACAAATAGCTTAATTTTATTGCACCTGTGAACCAAGGCACATGACACTTTTAACAATTAATATAGAGTTTCCAGACGTCCCGGTTTACCGGGACATATAACCAGTTTCAATTGCTTTGTCCCGATGTCTGTTGCGATCAGCTATTTAACTTTATATATTTGTTTTACTATCAAGAGACTTCACTCACTTCGAGGAAGAACGCAACATAAAAAATTAAAAATCCGATAGCCCATTTTTGATTTCAATACACAAACAAATCGGCTGCATTTCGTTTAATTTTATCCTTTACCAAACATTAAAAACACAATTTTAAAAGTTAAAACATCATTTTGTTGAAAAACTGGCGAACGCGCTTTGTAACTTTTGGTCCTGTGTCACGTTATAAACCGTTCCGGTCTAAGCCGAAAGATGTATGCTTACCCAAAATTAATAGGTACGCCTTTAGTGGAGGCGAAACGAATCACCTCCTTCCTTTACTACCTCTCTAAAATTAACGCTCCTATATTCTCTTATTGGCAGACAATACAAAAGAAAATTACAATTAGCACGAAATCATCTCCAAATTATTTAACCTATGTAACATTTTCTCAGTGTATCATGATTTTATCTAGTATCACGTCGGCAGGAAATAAATAAAGCTATAGATAGGCAACTTCTAACACATTTTAACAAAATTTACCTGAAACACGTTTCGCGCGCTGCAGGATAACGGGCTTATTACGCGATATTTAAGTCTCAATTTTTGGAATAGTAAACATAAGACATAGAAGCTCTAAGGTATAGAGCGATTTTTTTGAAAAAAAAATTATTCGCGACGGTATTAACCCTGGAAAATGCCTAAAAATACGTACTTTCAGTGAGCATTTTTTCATATATTTTCTTATTTTTTTGCAAAAAGGGCTCTATACCTTAGAAATAGAAACATTCCTTTACTAAAATATGATTCGTCCCAACAGTCATTTCAAATAGGCTTTCCAGAATCCTGCAGTAGCGAAACAGTGTTAATCATCCTATAATTTTGCCCATTGTAGAGCCTTAACAATGACAGTCTATTAGATAGCAGAAATAAATGAAAATTGTCTTTAATTTTTCTCTTGTTTGAGTATTGTGGATTTATTATTTCGGGAAGAAGGCAACTGAAAAAAAATTTTTAACTGCTCTTCCATTTTTCCTTGCCAAAACCGGTCATCTCTGTATATGAAACAAAATAATTATTAAAGGAAAATAAATAAACTTTAAGTCTTTCTCCATTGGTATATTAAAAAACATAAGTTTCAAGGTTTAATACAGGGTAATTCTCTACATGTTTCGAACGCATCAGGAGAATGCAATAAGGAGTTTAGAAATATAATAGGTGCAAACAGTTCTAATGGAGCTACGAGATGATGGAAAAACAAGCAAAGTGCTGGGAAAATCTTTCAACGTAATGGTAAATCTACCGAGAGGCCAGACATTTTTTTTTTAAACTTTAATTTTTTTTATAGAAATCCTATTTGCCCCAATTTGTAGCACTGTTGCCTGTGAAATTGCTATAAGGAATGGCTTTTACATAACGTACTTTTACGTAATTTTTTACTTTGTAAAAATCCTTCTACAATGATTTCGGATTCCATAGCTGTTGATGCTCTGTCCCCGTTTTTGTAGCAGATGTGATCTTTTGCGGTTTAGGTTTTTAACATAGGAACATTTTTATTACTTTTCTAGACGAAAAGTACAATTTAGCAGCTAAATAGTAAGTACAAGACTTTTCGCCGCATGGTCAAATGTTCGCTGACGCTTTCATTATAATGCAGTTATATAGACGGGAATATCCATCGGTTCCCGCCTATTGTCGCATTACTTTTGCAATAACTCCAGAAAAATACCGCAACAAAATACCGCGACTTTGTATTAAATCGACACTGATACTGGAATGCTTTATTCCATTTTCGTAAGTGTGACGATACGGTACCTTCTTTCTTGTTTAAAAAAAGGTCCCCAAATGTAAAACGATTACTTACCTTGTTCTCTTTTGAGGGACAGGCAGCACAACGGTTCCTTAAAAATAAAATGCTCTAAAGAATTAAATATAACGGAACGCGACAGAAAAAATAACGCACGAGAGTCAATGACAGTTTCTACATTTTGTTATGTATGAAGTTATCCCCTAAATAAAATTTAAGTTGGCACCTTTATTTTCAGGATGGGCCAAGATTTCAAAACTTTTATTACCTACCTTCTTTTAAATCATTATAATAGGTAGAGTTTTCCAGGGAATTCATAATACCTAATATATGTAGGTAATTAGAATCATAACAGATCTTTACTCACAAAACTTTTTGCTATCCCAAATTTTATTTTTTAGATACCTATGAAACTTACAAATTTTCTTTGATTTAATTAATAAAATAAAATAAAATAAAACAAAAAAATATAAAAATCATACTATCCATAGGATTAGGTATATTATTTTGTCTAATTTTAGAAGTACCTACCTATTTTCTATAAAATAAAATTCGTTTCCGAAATAAAATCAAGTCAAATGTATCTTCATTTATTTAGAAATAAATCGATGAAAATAACAAATTCTCGGAATTCGATCGCCTCGCTCGCGGTGAAGACTTCTGATTTCAGTGTATATCGGTGTTTACGGAATATTTTCCTACACGGCGTGATATCGCGAATATGTCCAGCTCGGATGAGTCTTTGTCGCAAATAAATTCCTTTCTCAACAAAGTCGGGCCTTAAAGTCTACTTTAAGCTTTAAATCAATAAATCTCCAAAACTACTGAACTGAAGTACATGAATTTTACATCATTATAAAGGGAATTAAAAGACCTTTAAAGTAAGATATCACTCGACCCCCCTTTCCACTTAAGATTTTAGGGGTGATGCCACCCCCGCCCAGGGGGCTGCACGTGTTAACGTGATTTTTCGCCAATTTTGTGTCCCCCTCGAAAATAAAATCGACGGATCTGATTGTTTTTCCAAAAAAGAACTGAGCTGTCAGTAAATGCCTCTGTTTCGTTTTCGATGCGCCACCCTGTATAGTGTAACTTATAGTTTAATGTTGTTTTAACTGGATAATTAATACACCGGGACGTTTTCCTGTATTTTTTTTTATAAACCATTGTGGAAATTTTAGTTTTTATTGCTCGTTGTAATATTCGTTTCGCATTTGTATGTGTAATAACCTAATAGCTTTTTTATCGAGTGATACTAACTGGATTCTTTATAAAGTTTATCGCAAATCCTAATTAAAATGTAAATTTTTTGCGAGATTTCTCTTTCTCGCATATTTTTGTCTCGTCTCGCGAGATTCTTCTCTTATCACGTCTCGTTTCGCAGGAAACCGGAACACTCTCGTTTCGAAAAATTGAAACGAGAGAAAAACACTACTTTAAACATCTTTAAGTGTTTCATTACTTATGTTTAAATTATTACATCCTCAACTATTTAAACAAATTTAGACGAGAAATAATATTTTAAGAGAGTAGGCATAATACTAATTTTCAGCAATATAGCTTAAAATTATAAGACTAAATTGTAAATTGCCCCTAACAAGCTCATCTTCAGGGGATTGAAGAATAAGTTTATCGAAGACAACATAAACATATTTATTATATTATTAAATTTTAAATAAACTTATCATTATTATTATTATTAAATAAAATAAAGCTTCCATTATGACTTTTTTAGTACTCCCAACCAACTTTATAATTTTATTACAAGGATAAATATATAAAAATAACTATTTAACTAATAATTGCTTAAGAGGAAAACATACTAAAAAATATCATAATATGATTATTTCAATACCAAGCTGTTTTTAATGAAGTTACTTTAAAAAAAAGATGTAACATTTTTATGCCAGCAAGTTTAGCAAGTAAAATGTTATATCCTGCTAATATTTATTACTCTTATTATTGACCTTACAATCACTCGCGACTTGATGATGCACCAGGATAATATTGCTTATTGTTTTTAATATGGAAAATAATATCATCTTAAGTTTACTGTGATGACCACATTATAGATCCGGAATTTAATAATTTGAAAAACAAATATACTAAAATCAAAATAATAGACTAGTAAATACATTCTGATCATGCAGGATAAGACATGATATATGATAATTAATTTTCTTGTTTTTTTAATAGTATGCATAATGATCCTGATCAAAATGTTTCACATTTTTCATCAAGTAACTAATGAGCTGTCGTTAGGGGAAGGAAAAGCATAGTGTTCTTTTTTTTATGTCTTTTAAATAAAAATTATATTCAAGTTATTGCGTATATTTACACTTAGTGTATTAAATTTAATTTTTTAATACAAAGTTTTACTAAGGATTAATTATTAGAAACAATATATAAAAGATACAAGCAGTACAAACAAACAATTTAGATTTAGATTTAAACATGCCAGTTTTTTTGGCTAAGGTTTATTATATCTACCACCCAATAAGATATAGAGTTAACTTTTTCACAAAACAAAGCGTTTCAACAGAAGACAACGACATTTGACATTAACAGCTGATCTGGTTTCGTCAGTAAAGTTCCCAGATCAGTAGTGAATTCTCAAGCTCACGCGTCAGGTTGCGTCGTATTATTTTCTTTCGATTTCTTTCTATTTAAATGTTTATTGCCATCTAGCATTTAAACGCAATTATCTCAAAAACTAATTGAAATATCGAGATTCATGAAGTACATCTCTTTTACGTATAAAATATCCCTCTTCCATAATCTGAGGTAAAGCGGTCAGAAATGTGGGGGACAAAAAATATATGCCCGAATTTACCAAACATATATTGTGTAGCTAGCGTTCTCTAGGAGAAATCTCAAAACTCATTATGGAATCCTCCTTCTTGCCCTCAAAAACATTGCCAATTTTATAAAGTACATATTTACTTGGATCACCCTGTATCTCTTGAAGCGTATAAGAAATCAAATAAAATGACATATTTTCAAGTCCACTATCTCCTGTTGCTGTATTGAACCCTAGTTACGGGACACCCTATATAAAATTCCCACAAAAGTAACAATACCAAAAGAGTTCCCAATATAGTGTTTTAATTAGATGTGCACCACAAAGCTTACACCTCGCAAAAAGTGTATTACTTTTTTCCTGGTATTATAAATACATAAATACCTATAGTTTCCTTTTTATAAATAAATACTAATAAAAAACATAAATAAAGTTTTCTTCTTTTCCTTTAGTTTTATAATGTTTTCACATTCTTATTTTGGTAGGTAGGTATGGATCTGTCAATATTTTATTTTATAAATAATAAAATTAGTATGTATAGGTACGCTATATCTTTACGAAATATTAAGACTCCCTTACAAAATTTAACAGATGGCGAATGCGTAGGTAAAAGAACTTAGTCCGATTCTGTTTCTGTAGCAAACCGCTTAACGTAAAAAATGCCAGACTTCAACAGGCGGATGGGCCGGCTGGGAAACGGGGAGATTTCCCGAAGGGCCGGATGCCTTAGGCCCAATTATCCCGGTTATGGACGATGATAGTAAAAAACAACAAACATCTACAGAGCCCAACGGCATCATATTATAATGTGTTTGCATGTGTCATCATGAACATGACTCTATAACTTTGGGAGACACGAATCATTAACCTAAACTAAATACTATTGATTTTACATTTTGTATAAAAAACCAAACCTGATAATTTATTTTTCTTAGAGACCGACTGAAGGTTCGGTTTCGGCTAGTTTCGGCCAAAAAATCTAGTTTCGGTGCCAAAAACCGGCTGAACCTCAGTGTTCGTATTTGTCGCGCATGCACCGTTCGGCTAACTTTGGGTGGGTTCGTAGGCAGTGTTGTCTATATAAAAAGATTTTTCTGTCGACCTTTTTGTTTTTTTAGTGGGAAGAGTAGAGTTCAATCCGTTCCCAAGATCGATCTCGTCCTATATATACTAAATATCCTATATAATTAAATTTCGGTTTCGGCCGAAACGAAACTTAATTTAAAACGAAAAACGAAAAAAGTACAGTTTTACAAGCGTTTAAAAAATGAAATTTTGTTTTCTTGACGTTTACTCCATTTTTCCAAATGGAACGATGGTGGTTCACTTGAGCATTTTTTTTCCAACAATTTGATACCATACACTCCTATGCTATTATAAAATTGACACTGAAAAGTTTGCCTTAAATCTCCATCGCAAATTTAAAAGCGTTATGTATTATTACCGCCCTATCTTTTCTAAAGAAATATAAAGGCGGCTTTGAATGGAATGGTTTTGAAAAGCAATATGGCTTTAATTTAAAGTTGTAATGTCATTAGTTTATAAAACCTACAATACATACAATCTTGCGGCTTTAGAAGAATTTTTCTGGTCACTCCAAAAATTAGGCGCATGTCAATTTGTTTATTTCTAGTAAAACTAACCATTTTATCTGATTTAATAAACGAATGACATTACAATTTCAATTAAAAACCATATTGGTTTTCAACACCATTCCATTGTTTTTCAAAGCCGCCTTTATATTTCTTTAGAAAAGAGAGGACGGCAATGATGCATAACGCTTTTAAATTTGCTATTTAGACTTAAGGCAAACTCTTCAGTGTCAATTTTAAAATAGCATAGGAGTGTATGGTATCGAATTGTTGGAAAAAAATGCTCATTTTAAATATCCTACTGAACCACCATCGTTCCATTTGAAAAAAATGGAGTAAACGTCAAGAAAACAAAATTTCAGTTTTTAAACGTTTGTGAAACTTAGAAAGTCAATTATTATTACATAATTTTAACTTTCATATACTACTTGACTATAAATTAACGGATTTAATTAAACTGTAGCACTCTAGATTGAAAATAAAAAATAAACATAAAAATGTTATAGCACGTCAAAAAATGACAAGTGAGGTGTCATTTCTCCCATAATGTTATGCTGAACCCAAATTAGTAAAAATATACAAGCTGTCCCATTTAAAATATCAAAGTCAAGGTCACTTCCGATCAAACCGGAAGTGCTAACAAATTGAAAAGTATGCCAATAAATGCAGACTCATCTCTTATGGCATAATCTGAAAATTTCATTTTAATATCTATAAATACAAAAAAGTTATAGGTGCAATTGGTTTCCCGGGCCGGTTTACCCCTCCCCATCCGCCCCTGCAACAGGATGCCATTAATGACACGTGATGCGGCGAGTTCTTAGATTAATTTGAATTTATATATATTTAATAAATATCTAAAAAAGAGAAAAAGTCTTCTTCTTTCATTTGAAAGTACAGACAAAACTTTAATATTATAACCAATCATTCTTCAAAGTTGAAGGTTCCCAAAAACAAATAATGATTTCTAAAATATAATTGACAAATCTGAAATACCGAATTATGTTTTCGGGATTAATTGACAACCTTTAAACAACAAATTATGGATTCTAAAATGTAATTGACAAATCTTTAATACAAATTATGGTTTCCAAAATTAATAAATAGAAATAAAGCTTTTTAAATATAATTGACAAATCTGAAATACAAATTATAGTTTAAGACATTTAATTGACGCTTTATGAAATACAAATCATGCTTTCTCAAATGAAATTGACAAATCTGAAATACAAATTATGGTTTTCGAAATTAAATTGACGGTTTATGAAATACAAAATAAATATGGCTTCCTGAAATATAAAAGTCTTAAATAAAAGTGGGAAACGAGACGTAGATAGACTTCGTTTACAAGTGCTATTCGATTTAAAAAAAAAAATTTAAGACTTTTTGACTGACTTATTCTACAGCTTTATTCATGTACCGCAGGTCCTAGCTTTTCAACCGTGTTGTCATGAGTTCCATAAGTGATAAGTGACTAAAAGTCGAGGCGCTGATTGACCTTCACTAAAAGAGAATACGAATAATACGATAAGTAGTGGACATTCCGTCATTGCAGCGACTGGGAAAATTTAACCGCTATAGAAACACTGGCCTTTGAGGAATGTAAGGAAAGTGATGTCTGAAGTCTTAAATTTTATTTTAAAAGAATTTCGTGGCTGAATTCACTTTCAGCTAGGTAAAGAGGTTGAAGTAAAGATTCGTATAAAGTACAATCTTTTTTCGTACCTTTTACAAACGTTTTCTGTATTTTCTTCAATAGTATATAGTATAATCTGACTGTACTTACCGGCTTTAATATCTATCGCCATGACATAGTAGCAACTTGTTAAGAAAGGCAGGCTACCCTGCTATAAAAGAAGTAAAACTACCTTATTTTATAAATAATATTATATAATGCTAGTAATAAAATTAATGCAGTTTTAAAACGTTGACGAGACGACACGGACGCATGCTACCCCTGAGCTAAACATTTAGTAGGTCAGTAAGTTTTCCACATGATGAAAACCGTGTCTGGAGAAAAATATGCATGCCGTGTTTTAGTTTAATAAGATTTTAAGAATAAGTCATGTATTTTTACTTTCTTGTGAAATATACAGGAAGAGTGGAAGGTGTAGTGTGTAATACAATGATGGCTGGCAAAAAAGTCGGAGACTAGTCAAGACCACTATCTCCCGAGTTGTTTATTATATTTTTTCTACTCCGGTTGTTCTATATTCAAAAAAATTGTTTTATTTTTAATGTGTAATTCAGGTAATTCGAGTAACTGTACATCATAGATTTAAAGAATCAAATTTCCATTGACGCGACTGGTTGCTATGGAATTAATTTATTTGTTTTTTCTACTACTGTATAGATAAGTTAACTTTCGGGCCCTAGCAATACGACAGATAACGAAAGTAAATATTCGAGTTACCTGAATATTATACGTCGCTAGCTATGTAAAGTAGCGTTGCTAGCTATGTTAAGTATTACTTTCGGTGCCAGGACATAAAAATCGAACTGACAAACTCTGACAGTTCTCAACCTCAAATAACTAGTTGTCAACAATACTCAAATAACTAGTTGTCATGGATTATTTTATAGGTGGAAAAAAAAACTTATTTTATCATTTTAATTTGAATAAAATCAAAGTTTATTACTTAATAATATATTGATCAGAGAACAGTAGTAGAAAAAATTTAATACATTACACGATGCGAAAGCCTTTTTTAGTGGTCGGAGGTATTAAATCACCTCAGCTTTGCCTCGGCAATTTAAAAACCTCCTCACACCAAAAAATTAACTTTCGCATCTAGTAATGTAAATAACTATAAACATTTTGCTGCTGTCAGAGTTTTATAAGAAAAACAGTAAAATAGATGTCAATTGTCAATACAACTGCAGAGCCTGTCTGCACAGCTCTATTACCCCAAAAGTTTCAAAGAAAAATAAGATAATATCTACCAGAATTTCAAAATTTCAATACTTATTGCAGTCTATTTTTTATTAGTAAACCTTAATTATTTCCCCAATCAGTGTCAGTAAGAAGTGCTTTTTAAGACCAACTTTATTATTATAACATAATAATATCATTATTAACTTAGTTTTAAAAAAATTCAACTTTTAGCAAAGTAGGCATGGACAAATTGACAAGTACGATTCTGGGAGACGTAAAAAAGGACACGTCCCGAGTTTGTTCTTTAGCTTTAGCTCCCCAGCTTTGACGGGAATAATATTACATTTTATTCATTAATAAATACTAAGTAAAACACAGTGCGGTGTATTTCCAGTCTAATAATACAGTCCACTAAATCGTTTTTAGTCATAAAGTCCGTCAAGTTACAGTACGGTTCTGTGTCCCGGAAAAGCGGTGTTAAGATAGTTCGGTGTTAAACAGTTCTTACAATGCAGGGAGTAGAATTACAAATTTAATCTAATTTAAATTACGAAATTATGTGAATTCTTGACGAACTTTGGGCGTATCCCCGAAAATTATTCTCCTGCGGCGCAAGCCCTGCTTCTCCGCTTGGTACAACCCCACATTTCTAAAGCGACTGTTTCCGATCTCAGCCTCCTTTTTAATACGCTTTTATTAGCTTCACCTGTATGTTTGCTTGCTTGTATGTATGTATGTTTGTAACCGACTTCTTTGAACCCGATTTTGACCCACTTCAAACGGTAAGATTTGATTTAAATTTTGAGGACTTATCAAGAACCGCTGACAATACAATAATTTGATAAAAAAAACATATGTCAATCTGTCAAAATTTGACAGCTGTCATATGTAACTTTCTTATTTGAAGAAATAAAAAAATTTTGATTTCGGATTCTTGCAGTTACTATCCTCGGTAAGAAAATAGTCTATAAAAATTTGACATTGACAGCTGTCAAAATTTGACAGGAGTGATTTATACTTCTTTTTATTGAAATTTTTCATTTGGCAATAATGTAGCTACGATCCTAGACAAGATAACTTTTTAAGAAAAAATTGACGTTTACCTGTCAAAATTTGACAGCTGTCATATGTAACTTTCTTATTTGAAGAGATAAAAAAATTTTGATTTCGGATTCTTGCAGTTACTATCCTCGGTAAAAAAATAGTTGATAAAAATTTGACATTGACAGCTGTCAAAATTTGACAGGAGTGATTTAAACTTCTTTTTATTGAAATTTTTCATTTGGCAATATTATAGCTACGATCCTAGACAAGATAATTTAAAAAAAAAATGACGTTTACCTGTCAAAATTTGACAGCTGTCATATGTAACTTTCTTGTTTGAAGAGATAAAAAAAATTAGATTTTGGATTCTTGCAGTTACTATCCTCGATAAAAAAATAGTCGATAAAAATTTGACATTGACAGCTGTCAAAATTTGACAGAAGTGATTTAAACTTCTTTTTACTGAAATTTTTCATTTGGCAATACTGTAGCTACGATCCTATCAAAATTTGACAGCTCAAGTATAATTTTTTTTTTTTTCATATTTTTGATATCGGATTCTTGCAGCTACGATCATGGACAAAAAATAATAAAAAAATTGGGCGATCGGGTTTGTTCGGATTTGATCGGGTTTGTTCGGGTTGGTACATCCAATGCTTTGAATCTAGCCATTTAAAAAAAAGGATCCACTGCTTTAAATCTAGCCATTTAAAAAAGTCATTGTTAAATTAGTGACAGTATTCCATCTCTACTCCGGACCTCTCTATAACTATTTTTACTCAAAAAAAATGTTTTTTTCTTAAACTAAAAAATATAAAATAAATATAGCTTAAAAAAACTAAAAAACACGCTTTAATAGTTAATCAAACTAAAAAGCGGAAAATAAATATAGTTTAGAATAATTTTTGAAATTCTTAATATAGGTAGAAAATAATAATGAACGATAAACATTATTGTTATTAATATTATTGTGAAATTAAAAAGCGTGGGGTGCTCGATATACGAAAAATATAGCACAAAGCGCTCCACGTTTTTTTATTTCACAATAATATTGATGTTTATCGTTCATTATTATTTTCTGCCTATATTATAAGAATTTCAAGAATTATTCTAAACTATATTTATTTTCCGCTTTTTAGTTTGATTAACTATTAAAGCGTGTTTTTTAGTTTTTTTAAGCTATATTTATTTAAATTAGCCTCGAGCCCCCATTGCTGTATCAGATGAGAATAACATTGCATTTATGTTGAGAATTCAGGAAAGACTGGCCAGTTTAGAAAATTTTTTATTGTAAAATTTGTATTTCTTTCATCGAAAAAAAAGTCCTCTTTTACACTATAATTTTAACTAATAATAATAATAATAATAATAATAATAATAATAATAGTAATAATAATAATAATAATAATAATAATAATAATAATAATAATAATAATAATAATAATAATAATAATAATAATAATAATAATAATAATAATAATAATAATAATAATAATAATAATAATTAATAAATTCGAAAATAATTGTCAAATCCTGGCGCGGTCCAGCTGTAGTAGCTACTCTACTAATTAATGGTATGTAATATGTTTGCATTACGCTGTTATAATGTTAGAAAGGCTTAACACTATAATAAAATGCTAGCTCCTATTTTTCTATAGATATTACCGAAACTTCTCTTGTCACTTATACGTAGGTACCTATTATTATTGTTTAAAAACATATTAATTCCACCGCTTTAAAACAGGATACATTTATTATTATTCATTATCAAATCAGGTTGAATGGAATTTCAGAAGGTGAAATAATTAATTAGACTGTCGGGTGTTGACTTGCATCAACAACTTTGTAATGTAAAAATTCTTTAGGTCAAGAAATTTAGCGGAAAGTTGGTAAATACATACATTTTGGTATTTTGCACCATATGAATTTCTTCGTATCAACTGATTCCAACAAATTACGTATTCATACGTGTTCTTGGTAGCAACTTTAATGAAAAGTAATGTTGTATTGATTAGGTTTACTTCAAGAAATAGTTGTGGTGTTAATAAATTGGAGGTAAAAAGCAATAATTTAAATAAATCTATATAAATGGATTTAAATGTTTGAATTGCCATGAATGTTATTTCAATTATTGGTAATAATTGTCCATTAACCGCATACCTAATACCGTGCGAGCAAAAATTATTTGCATCAAAGAGGGCCTTGCATCTAAGGACGTAATGCTTAGCCGTAGAGCTTAATACCTGTTGGGTGTTAGTAACTACCTAAAACAATGGGCTTTACGGAACAGCACAAAACATTCATGGTTGAAGCGTATTTTCGAAACGGGGTTAGAGTAAATGGTGAGTGTCAATACAATTCGTGTTTGTGCATAGACGATTTTAAGAATTCTTCCTCTAAATATCAGAAATGGCTGCCTGTAGAGTCATAATAACAACGAAACGACGAAACGGCATCGACAGTCATGGTATACCTGCCCCAGGGTTTCCATTATGCTTGGATCCCTGTGTATTCCAATACAAAAGACAGTTACACACTTGTCCGCTATGCCACTGATATGTTGCTTTTAATTAAAAACAAGTTATTAAATGTGTAAGGCCCAGGAGTGGGCTATATGTTTACCCTTCGAATTTTGTTTACATTTGACGTTAGTGACAAATTCTCATTTCGTGCTTTATATGCAAAAATCCGAACAAATTATCCATTTGTTAAAGTTCAATTAAACATTTAAAGTATTAGTTTTGTATCCAATCCCGTAGAAGTACATTATTAATTGCAATGGTGTAAATGTAGTCATTATCTTTTACTGCAGGCGACTATTGATTCAATCTATTATTACATGTGACATACCTATGTATGTAATGAGCATAAAATTAATAGCAGTATTCTGGTTAGTATTTAAAATTCCATCTGTTTTTTTGGTGGGGATATAAAAATGTTTCCAGGAAAAGATTTGCAGTACTTTAATGCTGAAAATATTTATTTGTCTTTTAAGTTAAAGGGCAAAATAGCAACATTGACATATTGTGTAAAATTGCAAAAAGTATAAGTAAAAAAGGGTTTGTCAAAAAGGGTTCATTTTTCGTCTAAGAATTTTACCTTTCTATTATTATTACATATTATAGAGCTAATGCTCCTATATACCCCCATCCCCCCACCCCCCGGTGGGAATTTCTGACTCACGTATTTTTTTGTTGATATTTCCATGTAGTTTACAGTTTTAGTTGTCAATTACAGCATATCTCGGAAAAACCCGGAAACCTAAAGAATATTTACTCAATGTAGATAGTCTGGGGAAAACTGCCTACAACACTTTCCTACAAGACAGATTTATTTTAAAGAATATAAAATTTCATGAGCCACTGAAAAGACAAAAACTTAAAATTTTACAGTATTAAAGAAAAGATAATTGTCACGTCTTCTCAAAACAGATTAGTTCAGATAAGAGCAAGAAGAAATATTTTTAATCAAGCTTTGCTCCTGTCGTAGGAACGTCAAATTAGCCTAGAGATGCTGTTGAACTACCCATAAGGACCAGCACCATGGGCATTAGCAACTGCTGATGGGTGTCCTACAAGAACAGACTAGGCTAACTACTCCTTTCTTTGGAGATCAAGGGTGCGGTAAATGAAAATCCACAGGTTGAAGAATGCATTTATATGATTGATAACATGGCTTACGTTCAGGCTCTCAGTAATATTCCAGAAACCTTTGGGTTACCTCGCCGAGATAGTCTTAATCCGCTTTCCAAAATGCAAAATTTTGTGACGAATACTCAGATGAATATATTAAATAAATTGAGAGACTAAGAAGGGGCTGTGTTTTACATTCTTAATAAAAGTATTAAGCGCCCCATACACACACAGTTTGGCTCGAAGTCCGGCCTGCGTACGTTGATCCTCGAGCAAGTGCGAAATGACTACACACTATTCAGGTTTATTCACAAATTTTTTCAGTTAGCAGTTCGTAAGATGATGAAAATTAATTTCTTTTACGACATCGTCCTTCCTAGTTTCTGGATTTATCTGCTTCATGTGATCAACTAAAACATTGTAAGCTTCCTCTTTCTTAAATTTATCCGAGTATTCTTTTGATTTCACATTCCACAAACAAAAATTGCTTCTATATAGGTCAATAAACTCCATCAAAATTTCTTTTTCCGTTTTCCTGGTTTCTTTTTTTTCTGTTTCGTGTTCCATTTTACGTTTCTATCTACAGTAGGTATGTTTTATTAACAATCTTAATCAACAAACCATAAAATTTTTAACCTAAAATATTTAAAAGCATGGAACGTTAGTACGAAATGACCTCACACATAGAGACTGGTCTTCTTTTTTGCACGAAATATCAAAATTTTCTGATACGGCACAATGAACTGAACGCTCCGTCAGTTTTCACACACATACGTGGACTGCGCAGGTCGGACTTCGAGCCAAACTGTGTGTGTATGGGGCCCTTTACGGTGTAAGACCAAGATTCCTCCGGATTAAAAAATAATCCTCAGTAATGGCAAAAACGAGGAACAACTTGTCAACCTTCTACATAATGAATGGAAACCTGACAAATATTCTCACCTTTTTCATGGTACATACCTTTACTTAGCTATCACATAATGATCAGTGCAGGTTGTTTGTTAGCGAAGACGGTTCAACTGTGAACTATACTATACAGGAGGAAATATGCTCTTCACAAGAGGAAGCGGATACTAAAATTATATAACATTGCTTCCATGCTTCTCAATTATGCCAGGACAATTTGCCATCAGAATTAGGTCGCCAGACATAGATGTTTTTATATTGTTGTTAAGGTACGCCAACGAAATTGAAAACGTGTTATTGTTTGATGCAGGCATTGAAAACAAACCAAGGGTAGCAAAGAGTCATGCTATGTTGAATATGCATGCATTACCAGGATGCGACACCAGTTCTTTTGTTCGCCGTGGAAGTTGTCAGTAAAATCTTTATTGGAAAAGTTTTGGGAATTCGTTCCTATCCTTAGATCATTAGGATCATCACCTACAATTACAGACATTTATTTTACTGCCAGCCCTAGAAGAATTCGTCTGTTGCTTGTACAGTGATATAGGATACACACATAATAAATAGGCTACGGTACGATTTGTTCACACAAAAATACTCTCCGACAATGGCATTTGCTTTGCCAAATACACAAGGTTTCGAATTGAGTATAATACCTCCTTGCCAAAGCTTGACACACATCAGTCGTTTAAACTATCAGTGCTATATATGGAACAATGCACTCATCGTTAAACCCTTAATATGCCAGTGGTATATGGCTGGAAAGTTGGAAAATGATCAATTGTTTGATTGAATTAAAATGTTGCCGCACGAAATAACCGAAGTTATGGAAAGCTTTCATCAAGATGAGTTTGAAAATGGATATGAGACAGAAGTAATTAACTTAACCGATGTACTACATAAGGATGGAAAAGAAGACTGCTGATTACAGATGCTGTTATTTGATTTTGAAAGTTTGAATTTTCAATATTATAACTTGAATTTTTTCGTTTATACTCAGATAATGATAACTTTGTATTGCGGTTCATATTAACAGTAAAGAAATGGAAGAATATGTGAGTAATAATTTTATTCTCCAGCTATATTTTCCCGGAAAACCAAAAAAAACTAGGGGAAGAATAAAAATATTGTTTATAAATATACCGTCTTCAACGAAAACTGTAAATGAAATGAGAATTAATTGAAAAAAAAGTTTTTATCCTCCGTACCTCTGCGGTCTTTCGAGTATTTCCAGGATATGCTGTACTGGGTGGTCAACTAAGAATGGCCGCCGGCTATATCTCAGAAACTACTAAACATAGAAACTTGGGGAAAAAAAATTATGATTAAAGCGGTCATGAGAAAATTCTGGAAATTACTTTTAAGTTCCTCATTTCTCCGCAAGGGGGCAAAATTGAAAAATATTTTTTAAATTTTAAATTTCTCCGAAAATTCCCACATTAAGGTATAACTCTGATTACATCATTGGAAAGCTTAGACAATTTTGCATCATTTTGGTTTAAGGCTCGTTGACGTACCGATCTTGATAAGAGTGGGGGAAGCTATTGAATGTGTAAACATTCAAATCGCTGTAACTTCTAAACGCCCTATCCGATTTTACTAAATTTAAGCTTGTTTGGAAGGGAAAGGTAAGTACCTTCAATCGTCGTATCCAGTGATACACGATAGTTTCTAATAAAATTGCTAGAGGGCGCAATTTGTAATAATAACAGTTTTTTTGATTTTATCCCGAAAATTCAAATCATACGGTATACTTATGACATCATAATCGGAAAGTAGATGAAATTTACAAGAAAGACGTGAAAACCGCAGTTTGATATCTTTGTTCGTTTCAGAGTTATTGCCAAAACAATAATTTTTAATACAAATTGCGCCCTCTAGCAATTTTATTAGAAACGATTGTGTACCATTGGATATGACAATTAAAGTTACTTATCTTTTTCTTCCAAACAAGCTTAAATTTAGTAAAATCGGATAAGGCGTTTAGAAGTTACAGCGATTTTAATGTTTACACGTTCACTTGATAAGAGTGGGAGAAGCTATTGAATGTGTAAACATTCAAATCGCTGTAACTTCTAAACGACTTATCCGATTTTCCTAAATTTAAGCTTGCTTGGAAGAAAAAGATAAGTAACTTTAATTGTCATATCCAATGGTACACAATCGTTTCTAATAAAATTGCTAGAGGGCGCAATTTGTATTAAAAATTATTGTTTTGGCAATAACTCTGAAATGAACAAAGATATCAAACTGCGGTTTTCACATCTTTTCTTGCAAGTTTCATCTACTTTTCAATTATGATGTCATAAGTATACTGTATGGTTTGAATTTTCAGGATAAAATCAAAAAAACTGTTATTATTACAAACTGCGCCCTCTAGCAATTTTATTAGAAACTATTGTGTATCATTGGATATGACGATTGAAGGTACTTACCTTTCCCTTCCAAACAAGCTTAAATTTAGTAAAATCGGATAAGTAGTTTAGAAGTTACAGCGATTTGAATGTTTACACTTTCAATAGCTTCCCCCACTCTTATCAAGATCGGTACGCCAACGAGCCTTAAACCAAAATGATGCAGAATTGTCTAAGCTTTCCAATGATGTAATCAGAGTTATACCTTAATATGGGAATTTTCAGAGAAATTTAAAATTAAAAAAAATATTTTTCAATTGTGCTCCCTTGCGGCAAAATGAGGAACTTGACAGTAATTTCCAGAATTTTCTCATGACCGCTTTAATAATAATTTTTTTTTCCAAGTTTCTATGTTTAGTAGTTTCTGAGATATAGCCGGCGGCCATTCTTAGTTGACCACCCGGTACTTGATAACGGACAAACAACTAAAACCTTAAATTACAGGTCAATACCAGCAAAAAAATGGGTAAATCAAAAGTCAGAAAATCCCACGGGGGGGATTTCTTATTGGTAGCTCATAATCTATTATGTACAATAGGTAAAGATCTCCCTTTGACACTCGCATTAGTCTATACAGAGGGCGGTGCATGAGCTTGCGCAACAATAGAAACCGCATGCCAAATTTCAGGTGGCCAAATATTTTCTCCCTTGTTTATTTTATAGCGATAATTTATTTTCTTTTATTAAAACGAATAACTTCACGAATAAACTTGCGAAATGTTTACAAAAAAGTATGTAATTCTAAAATATTAATGACTCGCACAGCGGATTTTTATGACATGACATGTTTTTTCAGGTAAAATGATTTTAAAATTTCGGAATTTTTAAGTTTGTGTGTGACACAAAAAGAAAGGAGTGCAGATGTCAATAAAGCGTTTCCAAATGCAAAGAATATTTATAATTTCCTTGTTTTCTTCTACACTTAGCAAAATATTTAACTCTTCACCATTTTCATCTGCAGGAGTATTACCATCATCGTTTAACGCAATAACATTTATTAACAAGAATCCAACTACTTACGAATGTTTTAATAATTCTGGTTATGGACGCATGTATTTAACTAAATTAAAATACATACAGAGTGTTCATTTGAAAACTTCCCACCTCGATTTTCCTGCTTTAAAATGAAAATTTGGAAAATCGCTCGAACCCGTCGATTTTTATTTCGAGGGGGACATCTTTTGCGTATATTGTCAATCTTGTTACTTCAAGCCCCTAGGAAGGAGGGGGGGGTAAGATCTAAATCTTAAATGGATACCCCTATTTTATATAATTTTTTTGGATTCTGCATAAAATTCTGAACATTTTTTAATAAAAGCATTATTAGTCTATACTTAACAGTTTCCGAGATATTGACTCTCGAAAAGTGACATTTTTGAACTTTGACAGCTTATAACCTTCTAACTGTACGTCTTAGAGCAAAACGGCTTACATGTCCCTATCTTCGATTTTTATTATCTTTCCAATAGTGTCAAGTTCCGGTCAAACCGGAAGTACTATATTTCTTACATCCGGTTTAACCGAAAGTTCACACTGTTGGAAAGATAATAAAAATCGAAGATAGGGACATGTAAGCCGTTTTGCTCTAAGACGTACAGTTAGAAAGCTAGACGCTGTCAAAGTTCAAAAATGTCATTTTTCAAGAGTAAATATCTCGGAAACTGTTAAGTATAGACTAATGATGCTTTTATTAAAAAATGTTCAGAATTTTATGCAGAATCCAAAAAAATTATATAAAATAATGATATCCATTTAAGATTTAGATCTTACCCCCCTCCCTCCTAGGGGCTTGAAGTAACAAGATTGACAATATACGCAAAAGATGTCCCCCTCGAAATAAAAATCGACGGGTCCGAGCGATTTTCCACATTTTTATTTTAAAGCAGGAAAATCGAGGTGGGAAGTTTTCAAATGAACACCCTGTATATATTAAAACGTTATTGTATAGGAAAATACCAGATACAAACGTCATAAAGAAACAGTAAGCAGCTTTACATTTTTAGGTAGTGCATTATACAAGAAAATGTTAATAGAATTATCCTTGGCCTTCTTGTAGTAGGTATAATGTTTTAGGTCTATTAAGTCAGACCCTCTAGTTGAGTAGTTGAAAATTAGAATTTAAGGCAGTTAATAGAATATAAACAGAGACGGTAGAGAAACCTCTTAAAAAGGGATTGACGATGGTCCAAGTAACCAGCATCGGCCATCACACGAACGGCTTTCTTCTGCTGTCTAAAAGCTTACCTACTACATACCTATTACAGCCTGGAATACATCGTAATGCCCGATTCTGCCTTTTTTAAAGAATATCGAAATCAATTTTACGAATCATGTACGAAATAGTTGCACAGTAACAAAAATGAGAGGATGCTTTCACCCCTTGGCGCGGAAAATGCTTTTTTCATTACTAGTAATTTGTTTTTTATGTAGTACCTAATTTAAATAAAACGTATAATAAAGTCAACATCAAGGCATTTAAATTTACGTTTTTTAAATTCACATTTAGAAACTACCATTTTAGTTATCTATGCATAATAATTAAAAAACGAAAGTTTGTTGGACGTGAATTTATTTTTTTTAAATAAACAAATCATGGTTTTTTTTTGAAATTTATTAGTAATAAACTAATAAATATATATTTTATTTTCGTTAATTAAATTTTATTATCACCAAACCGATTGCCTTATTTCCATATGGATATATATATCTAGATTTATTTGTTATATTTATTTGGCAGGATTTTAATTTTATTAATCTCATTATTATACAGCGTGAGTCTGTAAGTTAAAATAAATTCAGTAAATACTGTACAGTTTTTTTTAGAAAAATGCTTTGACAGTAGTATTAACATTTTGAGTTGTGGCCCTTTTTTTTGAAAAAATATTGATCAGTGTGTCCCATGATACAAAGAAAGAAGAGATATGACATTGCGCATGTGGGCGGAGCCAAATCGACAGCTGCTTACGTCATGTGGTGATAATTTTCTGGCGGGCTTCGTATAATCTACGTTTGGTTTTATGTACTATTGTTATTATTTGTTATACAGAAAGAGGTTTTTAGTGTTTTTTTGGATTATTATTGTTGTTTGTTAGTGACAATTAGTTGTTAATATGCGTTGTGCCAGTGGCGGCTCGTGACATGAATGTCTGGGGGTTCACAAATACGGGAAACGCGGCAGGGGGTACGGATTTTTTTTTGGAAGTTCAAGGTCATGTTGTTTTGTTGCTATGAAGTTCTTCGAGAATTTATTCATGAATTTATTCGTGAAGTCGGTAGCATTTAGTACACTGTGCATCAGCTGATTATTTTGCATGTTAAATTTTCGTGAATAATTTTACGAAGAAATTCACGAATTTATTTGACGTCCAAGTTGACCATTTACATTATCAAAGTTAGCCCTAAAGTGACTTCATGAATAAATTCACGAAGAACTTCACAGATGTAAAGATCGCTTAATATGAACTTAAATGAGCCTAATTAGGTACATGGACATGTATGTGTAATTTTTTTATTAAACATCAAAATATTGTGCATTTGTGTCCTGGCCGATATTTTTAACAACCCTTCCTTAAAAAGATTCCAATAAAATAAATAAATAGCTTACCAATACGATTAACACCACTTTTAACCCAACACGGTTCTGCCTTTTCGCCGGCAAATAACAAAGACGGGAAACAAAATAGACTATTCTGCTTTTCACATCCGCACAGCCACTCATGTTTTTCATACAATGCACTCCTAAAGTCTTAAAAACTCTTTTAAAGTCCCGTTTTTGACCTTTATTTAGTTGCGTTATTTGGAGGTTAGGCACTGGTTTTCCCGCATTCTTTACAATAATCTTATCATCGAAACTTAACCCTGAGAATGACTTTTTTTAAAAACTCACTGTATTTTTGCAATTATTTAAATATTGCACCGAGACCGTTGCCGTCATTTTTATATTATTTATTATTTTTTAAAGAAGCCGTAAAATAAAACCGCGGACATACTATTACATAAATCACTAAAAGGCTCAGCCAGCTGGCGCCACAAAACACCAACTAAGGGCTGGCGCAGCACAACAGCAGAGTAAAAATCGAATTAGAAAACATAATTCAGAACAAACGAGCACTTTCGCTTAAAGTTGACTAATCATAACGTGCCTAAACCTCATGATCACCAGAAATTTGTGCCATAAAGATAGAATGAGATCGAAAATAAAACTAGCTATAAAACAAAGATAGAGCTATCGTGCTCCTCGACTCGTGAAAAGATTGCGGCCGTTCTGAACATTAAAAACTTCTGGCACCGGCGGCACAATGATACAAAGAAAGAATTTATTGTATCATGCGGCGGCACCGTATTCTGCCGGTCGTTATGCCGTTCAAGCGCATGAGTCACCGCGGTTTAAGCGAAATTTTTTGTTCGACGCAACATCTAACAATAGGGAAAGTAAAGATATCGCAATTTAACGTTACGTAAAAGATAGGGTGATGATAATTCACAAAACGGTAACTAGTACCTATAGATTTTTTTTATTTTGAATTTTAACAATTTAAATTTTAACTAGGGGGGCACGTGCTCATGTGCTCTTATGCACAAGCCGCCACTGGCAGTGGCGTTATGCATAAGTGATAATATGACAGCTTTTATTTGTTATAATTATCTGCAAAAAGTATATACCTACATATTTATGATACAAATCTATGTAAAATATTTAAAATTTTAGCTTAAAAAAATTGTTCTCTTCCTCGTACATAGGTGAGATAAAAAAGTTTAATTTGACGAAATTGGTTTAAAATAATAAACTGTTATATGTGTGCCTTATTTTTTAATAATTGGTAATATGTACCTCTTATTACTATTATGATAATTACCAGTCCTAGTATATTTTTTTAAATGTCTGAATGAGTTTTTAACATCCTTATCCTTGGTCAAATTATAGTTAAATGCAGTGGCGGACTGGAGCGGGTGGCCGGGTGGCCATCGCCACCGGGGCCAGAAGGTCTTTAGGGGCCAATTGGTCCAAACATTTAAACAACCATTTTTTTTTTTCAAAAAATTTTCTTAATGAGGGTTGGTGCCATAGAGGTCATGTAGCCACCGGGGCCAAATGATTCCAGTCCTCCACTGGTCAAATGTTAACAATATAAATTTATAAACAGACATCTCCAAAAATATTATCGTTTCATATAGCATAAAAAAATCTTAATAAGCAAATTAATTGATTTTGGTCATTTAAGGCTCAAAACTGTTTTCTAAAAATGTTTAAGACTCCACATTTGCACCTATTTTTTTTTCAAACAATTTATTGCTTAAGGTGGAAGGACCAAAAAATATAGGGTATTTTTTTATGATTTTGTAAAAATAAATATGTAAATTACAATTATTGTAATCATTTAAAAGATAAAATGTATGTCAGCATAAGCAGAAAATTATTTTCATTGATACCAAATATATGCTAACTTTTAACATTTAACCCAAGAACATCATGAAATACGTTCTGATTTATGAACCTCTATCCTTAAAGTACTTAAAATAATATGCACTTAAATCTTCCAAAGCAAAAATTGCAAAATATGCAGTAAAATTTCTATTTTTACCGGCTAATCCTATGTAATTTTAAATCTCGTTAGCACCACATGACGTCATTGCGCGGACCGGACCGAATTGGGAATACGATCGATCATATCTTTCTTTCTTTGTATCATGAGTGTGTCCCATCTTAAAGATATGACGATATCGATAATTTTTTTAAACGGCAACCCTATAGTATTTTTATCGACAATTTTGAAAGTGCATATTAAGTTACCAAATTAGTACCAAATTTCAAATTTCTATTCTTTGTCATTTATAAGGTATGTTGAGGAGTTGAAAGCACGAAATAAGATGTGGTTAATTTCTCGAAACCTGAGGTACCTAATTAGAAACGTTCAAAAAGGGTTTTGCTTGCATTTCGCATATTGCCAAATACTTAGTAAATGTACAAGATTTTAAGCATTTATTGCAGAAAACGTATTGAAGGTAGACAAAAGTTTTTTTTTTAATTTTTCAAATAAATTAATTTTTGCTTGTTTATTATCTTACTTATGTAAGTATGTATAAATTAATATGCACTTTAAAAATAGTCAATAAAAAACTGGATTTGCCATTTAAAAAAAATATCGATATGATCATATCTCTAATTTGGGCCGCACTGTATTAATATTTTTTATTACGACAAATACTACACTGAGAAAAGAGCCTCCTATTTCTTATAAGCATTCACATACTCTTAATAGGACTATTTAAGTGACAGCAACACGCTTTCCTACTGCAAGACAACGAAAATTGCTAGACCGTTGTTTAGTGATAATATCACGGTAAAATAACCAAAAGGAATTAGGAGTAAATGCTACCATAGAATGGTTTATAGCCATTATTGCTCTGAATACTCACAGTAGTTATCAAGTTCTATTGGGGGTGTAATATGGTTTTATATATGCTGTATTCGTTCCGACTGGCAGTTGTAATAAAACTTGACATTATTCATAATAATATTTGCCTGCTATGGTTAATAAAGCACATACTTCCCACTAAAAATCAGTACTAAAGTTCTAAAAAATTTAAATAATAATATATAAATATACAGGGTGGCCCTTTAGTGTGGCAAAGTACAATAGCTCCGTTACTATTTCAAATACATTAAAAATATTAATACAAAAGTTGAAGGGCAGTAAGTGACTTATAACGTAAAATTATTTTTAACTCTATAGGGTGGCTCAAAAAAGCGGAACAAGAAAAAATGTACTTTTTTCAAATGGAACACCCTGTATATTTTTACATTTTTAAATTCCACATAAAATTACAATTATTTTTTATTAAATACATTATTAGTCTATACTTTATATTTTCCGAGATATTGACTCTCGAAAAGTGACATTTTTGAACTTTGACAGCTTCTAACTTTCTAACACTACGTCTTAGAGCAAAACGGCTTACATGTCCCTATCTTTAATTTTTATTATCTTCCCAAAAAAATCAAATTCCAGTTAAACCGGAACAACTATATTTCCTGCTTTCGAGTAACATCCGGTTTAACCGGAAGTTGATTTTTTTGGGAAGATAATGAAAATTGAAGATAAGGACATGTAAGCCGTTTTGCTCTAAGACGTACTGTTAGAAAGTTAGAAGCTGTCAAAGTTCAAAAATGTCACTTTTCAAGAGTCAATATCTCGAAAACTATAAAGTATAGACTAATAATGTATTTAATAAAAAAGAATTATAATTTTATGTGTAATTTAAAAATGAAAAAATATACAGGGTGTTCCATTTGAAAAAAGTACCTTTTTTATTGTTCCGCTTTTTTGAGCCACCCTATAGAGTTAAAAATAATTTTACGTTATAAGTCACTTACTGCCCTTCAACTTTTGTATTCATATTTTTAATGTATTTGAAATAGTAACGGAGCTATTGTACTTTGCCACACTAAAGGGCCACCCTGTATAATATAATAAAAAATAGCTTCTAGTGTAACATTGTTCTTGTTTAAAATGCATATAATTCTATTATCAAACATGGTTTATTGAGACAGGTAAATTCGTCGATAGATTATTAAGTCGAATACTAATGACATGTTGTGCGAAGTACGATCACCAAAGTTCAAATTCAGACAGAACAGCTAGAAGACTCCGAACAACTATACTAAATATCACGAATAGTCTCGTTTTAAAACAGATGACAGCGGTTATTTGTCATCGATCAGCTGATATTGGGACATAGTAATATCCCTAGATTTGTAGCGGACCGTAATGAGCCCAAACACCGAGGTATGAAGTGCGTTTTTGTTACATTTAATTACATTTTAAAAATTTTAATTTAGTTACTTTTGTGTAAGTAGGTACCTACAATTATTATTTATTTGACCAAAAATTTAGATACAGGTTACCATTTTTTAATTCTTTTTCATTAGGGATCATAATTATTAATGTGTGCCTTGCTCGTTAAGTTGATTTCATCGATAAGTAATAAGTTTTATTTCATCTGAACGCCGTTTTTGTCGAAAGTTAGTTTGTAAAATATTTGTTCTTAAAATGTTTGTTCGTTAAGGTTAGGTTTCTAATGTATAATTTTCGTATTTTACCTTATCTAGGTATCCTTTTCTGTTTCAAGAAAAATAAGTAGAAAGTAATAAGTATTTCCCTGACTTAGGTAGATAGGAGAGAGTTGGACAAAACCGGGTAGGTTGATAAAACCGGGTATCGCCTAGTTTTACCATATGCCAAAACAGCTTTCCATGTTATTAACCTTTAAAAAGCAGCTATTTGATTTTGAAGGAATTATTTTTATTATTGTTATTAGTAAATATTATTGTTGTTTGACAAAAGTAACATTATGTTACTATAGTAGTTAAAATAGCTAACCATATTAGTATGTAATAGGATAGCGAACAAATATATATTTCTATTTTCTGTGTCTACGTACCTTACATAAGTGAAATTATTATTTGATATTATTATTAATATTATTATTAATATTATTTGTATGACAATAAAATAAAGTTTTTAACATAAAGTTAGCCTACATACAAGTTTAGAAATGTAACTGTATCAATTAATTGCATTTTAACAAACAAATTCCATAAAAACCACTTTTGGGTCTACGTACCTTACGCAAGTCAAAAACTGTTAAAGTAGGGTTTCCACTGACAGAAAAATTTAATCCCTGGCTAAACTAAAGCTTTTAACTTTATGTTAGCCTACATACAAGTTTAGGAATGTAACTGTATTATAACCAACAAATTCTATAAAAACCGTATTTGGGTCTTCGTACCTTACGTTAAGTCAAAAACTGTTAAACTAGGGTTTCCATTGACAGAAAAATTAAATCCCTAGCTATATTGAAGCTTTTAACTTTATGTTAGCCCACATATAAGTTTAGAAATGTAACCGTACCATAGCCAACAAATTCTATAAAAACCATATTTGGGTCTACGTACCTTATGTAAGTCATATATGGGAATTTTCTTGACAGTGAATGTAATAACTTCAATTCAATTAGTTTATGTTGAACTGTAAGTATTTTACCTATAGGTATAATCTGAACAAATAAAACAAAAAAAAATCTATTCTAAATATGAGTGACAGAATCCTATTTTAAGTTGTGTTTCAGTTAGTTTAGTATTTTTAAGGTTTGGATATTTATATTATTATAAACTTTTTAAATCTATTTTGACACTTTATCTTTTAACCATAAAAAACTCATGTTTATTATTACCTACCTACCTTGAATTATAATATTTATAAAACGTAACTTTCAAAAGAAATTATTACCTATTACTTATTATTTGGCAATATTAAAGCGGTAGAACCGATGAGGCTATTGCATAAATTGTTTTAGAAGGTAGCACATGTATAATTTTTAAGTCCGGTCCTGTAATTCATGCCAACTTATAAAAATTTAATAGACCAAAATTGACAGAGTGTCACGTGACTTTGCCCCCATCTTGCGAGAGTATTCTAGATTTTTACTATAGGTGCCCTGCGCAACAAATACGTTGAAACTAATACTGCGGCGGGCGGCGATTGCCGATAGCTACGAACCCTCACCAATGTAACAAAAGATATCATGTTGCGGTTTTCAGTTCCTTATAGTAACTTTTCCTCCTCTACAAGCTGATGAGGTTAGTTTTTTAATCCGACGTTTTGGATTCGAGCGACCATCATCAACTTTTTTATTTTAAATACGGACCTGGATTTTTATTCCACTATTTAATAGCCTTTATAAGCCTAAAATAAAATATGACGAAAAAGTCATATCATAACATTTGATTTTTTTGAGAAAATCCTTATTCATTGAGGAATTACGGAAAAACGCCATCTAGTGGCCACCATCAGAATCAATATGGTATAGTTAATAAATCTACGTGTAGAGAAAAAGAAGGGCTTTTTTCCAATATCAAGTTGAATAAAATCGGTTTATCCAAAGCAGAGATATCAGCGTTTAAAAGAAAAAAGGTTTGACCTTCTCCCACCACTTTATTATTAAAAATAGAAAAAAACGATTCCTAACATAAAGTTGCATAATTTTATGAAGAATGTAATGCTTATATTTTTAACATATTTTTATTAAGAAAAATCAAGAGAAAATCGGCATTTCTATTTTGAAAGTTCTCTTACGCCCCCTAGCGGTCATTTTTCGAACTTGATAATAATTTCCAGCAATTTTTCTTGGCCGCTTTTATGGATATATATTCGTTTCCAAAGTCCTAGTGTTATTACTTTCTGAGATATAGCCGATTACCTCCTTAGGTGGAACACCCGGTACATGTTTCGGTACTAGAAAGTACAATCATCAGCACCGAAGGGCCCAAGTGCCAGTTTCACGAAGGAATGTAAACACAAAACACATATTAAAAACATGAAAAGGACAAGAACATACTTGAACGAAAACTAAGTTAAAAAATTAAAAAAAGTGTTAAAAAATTAAAAATCGGTATTAATATTCGAAAGGAGTTTTTTTAAATATATTTATGTCATACCAGTACATTATTGTGTTTTTATACCTTAGATGCCATCTACATAATGGATTACTTTATGCCCGTGCGGGCATAAAGTACACATTATGGCCCGCGCGGGCATTAAGTGTTGCATTAAGTGTGCATCTTGTTCCATTTTTGATTTTTGCCTTTTACACATTAAACATTTTAATAATGTCAAGGTAATGTCGCAGGTAAAAATAAAAAATTGGTAAATCAAATTAAATTTTAAAAAAATATTTATTATTCAAAACGAACTGGTATGACATAAAATTTTGTATGCACCACGGGTACTAATAGATATATACCATATACCATAATACATATATATACAATTTATAATCATCTACCCTTGATTATATTATATTGTAATTGCCCATATTTTACTACAAACTTTTCCTTATAATACATCAAACGCGTTTATGCCACTTTACCTTTTAACCGTTGATATCTAGACAATTCCTAGAGGGTTTCTCAATTTTTTAATTTAATGTTGATGTTAAATGACCACATATTTAATGTATTCATAAATATTTATTGTTCTCAATGAACAAATAGTTCGTTGTGTGTAAACGATAACCCGAGACATCTTTAGCATTTTTGATTGATTTTACTAATTATAACAAATAATGATTTTATAATATGAGTTAATTAATCAATGAAATTATGTAAACAGAAAATTTGACGCCGACGTATTATCTGTAAAAATATCAGTAGCAAAGATCATTTCCGAGAAAGTAAATACAGTGTGAGTTTGTTTAGAATAAATTCAGAAAATTCAGTATAGTTTTTTTTAGGAAAATGCTTGAGAACAGGTATTAATATTTTAGGTTATACACTGAGAAAAAGTACCTAATACAACAGGTTTGCTAAGACATAATTTGTATTGATAGCTTATTTTTTTATTAACCCATATTAAATAAATTGCTAGTGTAACAAACTCGCTTCAGTATTATATCAATTCCAGATTTAGGGAAAAAAAAACCCACAGTCGCACAGAGGCGATTTTTCCCAAAAACGTGGTCGAAACCCTAAAAAGTCAACATTAAAATTCTGGGAAAAACACATTACTAATCGATTATCTTAACCCCAGCGTGTTATAAACTACCCCCTTTAAAAGTTTGGTATCATCGGATACCAAGATATTTCAGTTAAAAGTAGAGATTTTTAGTGAGTGGTGAAAAGTCGGAGAGAAGTGCGTTTAAAATTTACTGTTTTCTGTTGCGTTTTTCTGCTTACTTACTTCTTTTGAATATTTTTAAAAACTGTTATGGAGCCTATTGCTGGTGGTAAGTAAAAGCCTAAAAGAGTTAAATAATCAGGAAATTTGTAATATATTTTTTTTAATTACATTTTTTATATTTTATTACATAATATAGGACAAATATTAAATTTCATGAAGTTTGCTTACACAAAAGGTAAATTGTTTAACATAGTTTTACATTGATATTAAATTTTTGTTATGCCTTAAAGAGTCCTTTTTTAGATTTTATAAAAAAATTTTGCGATATGTTGCGATCTTGTCGTAAATTTGTCTGTTAATTCTTCGATATTATGACAATATCGAACACCCGATAAACGACGATTTTTGTTTTGTTACAGGATCTGGAGCAAAGTACGTTTCTGTGACCAGAACAAAACTTGTTGAGTGGGTAAACGACTGTAATACATAAATAAATAAAAAAAAATTTAATTGTACCTATGAAAAGGAGAGTCGGTTGTACGCCGTATTTTATCAAATAAAACATTATTTTTGTATTTAGCGTAATATATTCACTATTGCCTAGCGCTTTCGGCCTATTATAAGGCCATCATCAGGGCTTAGGTTCTAAAAGAAAACACAAACAAAAGTAAAAAACAGCAGGAACAAACTACGTGAGAATACTTACTCGTCAAATTATGTCCAGGAGACAAGAAACATATTAAAAAGATATTTTGAAAATTTCTGAACAAATTTTCCTGGTACAGGTTTCAAATTATAAACAACACCTGATTGACATTTCATTTGACACATGGACACAAAGTGGCCAGGGACATCTCAGATTAAAACGTAGTTAATATACACAGAATTACGAAAATAAAAACAGAAAGGTGGTATAAAAACTTTAAATGAGTCATAATGAATAAAATTGTATAAAAAGGTAGGTAACTCCGTCAATTGTTTAAAAGAAAATAATTTAAACAAGATTTTTAAATTATGATATCTGTATTCTGCAAATCATTAAAAATCTTGTTTAAATTATTTTCTTTTAAACAATTGACGGAGTTACCTACCTTTTTATACAATTTTATTCATTATGACTCATTTAAAGTTTTTATACCACCTTTCTGTTTTTATTTTCGTAATTCTGTGTATATTAACTACGTTTTAATCTGAGATGTCCCTGGCCACTTTGTGTCCATGTGTCAAATGAAATGTCAATCAGGTGTTGTTTATAATTTGAAACCTGTTAAACACCACTAACGTCCATCCATGGCACATTTGTCTTATTCATTTCAGAACAATAAGTGTGTAAAAGTGTCCAAAGACACTAGCACAAGAAAAACAAGAAATCAACAGAGCTGTACCAGGAAAATTTGTTCAGAAATTTTCAAAATATCTTTTTAATATGTTTCTTGTCTCCTGGACATAATTTGACGAGTAAGTGTTCTCACGTAGTTTGTTCCTGCTGTTTTTTACTTTTGTTTGTGTTTTCTTTTAGAACCTAAGCCCTGATGATGGCCTTATAATAGGCCGAAAGCGCTAGGCAATAGTGAATATATTACGCTAAATACAAAAATAATGTTTTATTTAATTGTACCTATCTATGCTGTTTTTTTAAATTTATTATTTTTTGGTGTGCAGAATTTACAACTTTTAACACTTTTTTTTGTCAATACTAGTATCTATTATAATTTTTAATATCAAAAAAACAAAGACTTAGTTTTGGCCAGGATATCTAGAAAATTCGCCTGTGTGAGTCGTCTCCACAAATATATATTGGCGACCTTGTAGAATTTGGTTTACGCTACCCAACGCCACCAAAAACGCAAATTTGATTTTTTGTGGGTTACGAGGTATTAGTACTTCACCAACGAAATAACATCATTAATGTTAAAAAAAAAACACCTACTTGCGCCTGGGTGAACTGATAAAATAAGCCTGGCGGACCGGAATCACCGTTCGCGCAATGAAGTTGTCCTAAATTTTGAGCGACATTAAAGTACTTTAATTATACAGTGACCGCCAAAAAGTGCGCTATTGCTGCTGGGCTTCAATTTTTTTTTTAATTTAATATTGACATTAGGGTAGAGTGGGGGATTACCGGCCCCTTAAGGGAAGTATCAAATATCTCGGAGAGTTTCTGATTTGAACGGGAACTGGGAGGTTTAAATGAAAGATAAGACTTCCGAGAACAAAATATATGGAAATTAGAAATAAACAAAACAGTTTTTAAAAAATACAGAATTTTAAATATACAGTATGTCTCCGTAAGTTTGCATCATATGGAAAACTTTTTTATTATTCATTTTATGAAAAAAAAATATTCTTCATAAAAAGCTCTGCATGGTCTAAAACCTAAAATGCAACCATCAAATATCGAAATTTTCCAGGCATATACGAGGTTTGTAAAAAAATGTGAATTTTTCCCAAGAATGTAAATTTTTCCCAAGAGTAAAGTACCTTTATTTTTGACATTATCAAAAATTGTTATTAAAAAAAGTTGATCAAAACTAAAAACCACGTCTAAATATGAAATTATACGCATTTATGTTGAAAAATTATTTTATTAATTTATTATTAATTATTTAATTTTTTAATTATTTAATTAATTTAATGCGTGTGATTGCATATTTAGACGTAGTTTTTAGTTCTGATCAACTTTTTTTAATAAGAATTTTTGATAACGTCAAAAATAAAGGTACTTTACTCTTGGGAAAAATTCACATTCTTGTGAAAAATTCACATTTTTTGACAAACCTCGTAGATGATTGGAAAATTTCGATATTTGATGGTTGCTTTTTAGGTTTTAGACCATGCAGAACTTTTTATGAAGAATAACTTTTTTTCGTAAAATGAATAATAAAAAAGTTTTCCATATGATGCAAACTTACAGAGACATACTGTATATACTAGTGGGCCGGTAATACCCGCAGCTTGGGGGTAATTTCAGCCAAGGGCCGCAATTAACCAAAATTGTTTGTACTGGCAAAAATCGCACACATAGGTTTTCGGAAGTACAAGATGCCCTTGTGGTTTTTCGTCTATACGTCCGCGGCATCTGAAAACAACCGAAAATTTAAAACAAAACTTCATGGGGTAATACCGGCCATGGCTATATTACCCTCACAATAATGGCCGGAATTACCCCTAAAACAATAAACTAAAATATAAAACGTTATTTAAATATGCCTAAACTTACGTCGTTTCTAAGCAAATTGAGTAAAAGAAAACATAATTTCATTCATTTGTATACTTGCAAACTATTTTTACAACTTACCTTTATTGAAATATACAGCCTTAAATACACACCTTTCTTATAACACCAAGTGGTTTTTCGTACAACTCTCTATAAAAATTATACAGCTTTCTCTAACACTGCCTAAACGATACCAACCGTTAGATTTGTGAACATGCTTGATTGGAAGGCGTAAGCCGCGCTAAATTATTTATCGGAGTGGGAGAAACTTGACGGCCGGAATAACCCCCACGGCCGGTATTCCCCCACTCTACCCTAACAGCTGATTTTTTAAGTGTTTCTGTGGCCGTTTTTTTTTGTAGTGTGTGTTTTAAACATTTTACTTTTCGATTTTATATATTTCAGAGACATATTTTCTTGGGGTTTATTATTTAAGTTTAATGGTGGGTACAACTACCATTTTAGTTAACTAATCTATTATCAATAATATTTTTAAGTTTAGATGATTATGGATCATGATTATTGTGTGTTCAATGGTTCAGTTAATATTTTCGAAGTATATAAGGTAATTTACATCAATTATTTTAATTTGTTACTGTAATATTTACTAAAAAGTGCCTTGTGTATTGGGCATATTTACCCATCATCAGAATTATTAATTTCTATATTTTTTTGTTAGTATTTTCTGTACACAGCCAGAGGCCAACTTAGAATCAGGAACCTGTAATATTTTTTACTAATAAATTAAGTATATTTTACGTCATTCATAAAACTATTTGTAGAAAAATCAGTTACCGTAGGGGTTTACTGGAACCCTATATAAGCAGTAGGTACTAAAGCTTGTAAAGAGATTAGGCTTCTTCACCTACAGAAATGATAACAGGCGTGAACTCATGGAAAGACCTTTATATAGGAGACAAGAAAGGAAGATTTCTTTCTACGTACATGGAGAATGAAGAGCTAGGCGCAAAGAAAAAGCCATAATATTTTATGTTTTCTTGGATGAGGCATGGATTTTCTCAAACGAAATACTTACCTAATAAATTTAGTTTCTTGTTTTTTAGTATATGTATAGACTTTTTGTATATATCCTCCAGTAGATTGCTACAAATTTCGAGTGTATACATCTTCATTACTTTTTCATATATAGTCAGGCTAGGATAACTTAAATGGTGAAGGCCGTCCCCTGTTCGTTTAATTTAGCCCCCCGGTCGCTAGTGGCGTTATTGTAGGAATTTTGTTTTATAAGGTTGTTCATCTCCTAACGTTGGTAGGAACAGAATATTCATTTAGAATGAGCATGGCCAACATTCTATACCTCTCTCTCTCTCTCTGTACCTGCATAATATGTGCGAGAAAGATAAATATATGGCTTGTTGTGACAGATCCTGAAGTCTTACCTGGACTGGTGAAAGATTGTCATTGTCATTTTATGATTGATTTGTAAAATATATAAAAAATAAAGTTATTATTAAATAATTATTCATATATAATTTATAAACTTAACATGGCGCAGTCGGTAGTTTGAGAATCGTAAATAGGTATATATTTAATATGTCGCGACCAAAGAAATCGGGAAGAAAAACCAAGGCAATTAACAAGAGCGTGGAACCTCCTGAAGACTTCATTAATGTCGCCCAACGATTGGAAAGTACAGCGAAAGCTATTAAAGATATAGAAAGAAACTTTACTTCACAACTTAATGAACTACAAGGTACAATAACTAGTTTATTAAATAAAAACTTTGAAAATAACACGGAATTGTTAGAAAAATCTACAGAAAATAATAATATAATAATGTAAGCTGTTTTTTTATGTAAACCATATTTATGTAAATATCTAATATTAATAAATCTTGTCGCCATATCAAAGAAACGTTGTTATAATTTCCTTTCGTTCTCCTAAATTATTTTAACTTAAATCAGATGTTTCGCGCTTCAAACTTTTCCGTTAAGTTGGAAGCGCGAAAATTTGAATTCAAAGTAATAATAAAATTTAAATTTTTATGCTTGGCGCCTACCCCCACCACGACTATATTTAGTTTTTCCACCGGTCGCATGTGGCGCTATCAGGGAACCAATTTAGTATGTTAAGTTGCCTATCTATCCTTGAGAGCGCGCAACTCGCTTGTCTATGTATATAGTTTTACTGAAGTTGCCTTCCCAGTTTCCATGGCAGCCCAGGTGTCAAATCAATAAAATGCCTAGTAAAACCATAGAGCACATTTACTTATCATTATATGGATGTCTCATAACCATAGACAAGCGAGTTGCGCGCTCTCAAGGATAGATAGGCAATTTAACATACTAAATTGGTTCCCTGGCGCCACATGCGACCGGGGGAAAAACTAAATATAGTCGTGGTGGGGGTAGGCGCCAAGCATAAAAATTTAAATTTTATTATTACTTTGAATTCAAATTTTCGCACTTCCAACTTAACGGAAAAGTTTGAAGCGCGAAACATCTGATTCAAGTTAAAATAATTTGTGAGAACGAAAGGAAATTATAACAATGATATGGCGACAAGATTTATTAATATTAGATATTTACATAAATATGGTTTACATTAAAAAAACAGCTTACATTATTATATTATTATTTTCTGTAGATTTTTCTAACAATTCCGTGTTATTTTCAAAGTTTTTATTTAATAAACTAGTTATTGTACCTTGTAGTTCATTAAGTTGTGAAGTAAAGTTTCTTTCTATATCTTTAATAGCTTTCGCTGTACTTTCCAATCGTTGGGCGACATTAATGAAGTCTTCAGGAGGTTCCACGCTCTTGTTAATTGCCTTGGTTTTTCTTCCCGATTTCTTTGGTCGCAACATACTAAATATATACCTATTTACGATTCTCAAACTACCGACTGCGCCATGTTAAGTTTATAAATTATATATGAATAATTTATTAAAAACTTTATTTTTTATGCCTGCTTTATACCTCCCATTTAACATTTAATTTAATTTAAGATTTAAGCTAAACTAAGAATTTAAAAGTTGAAAGTTAATTTTCTTATGCATGCGTTTATACCTCCCATTTAAACTAATTTATCATTTAATTTAATTTAAGAGTTGACCAACTTTCAACTTAAGGTAAAAGATCGTGCCAGATCGTGCTAAATCGCGTTAGATCGTTCTCCACAACTGTCCGTGATTGGCCAGGAAGAAAGATGAATATTTTGATGGGTGACAATAACCTAAAATTATACTTAGAATTTTTATTTTTATCAACAAATAAAGTGCTTTTTCTCTATTTATTTTGACTGCTGGTGATTTGTAATGGAAGACTACGATTTGTTTTTTACTACTTGCTTTTTGTTGTAACAACAGCTGGAAAAATCTTCTTTTTTTTGCACTTCATTTAATTTAATTTAGTGGCACGTTTTCGAGGTATAAATTAACAAAATTATTTCTTAGCTTAGTTTAAATGATAAATTAAATCTTAAATTAACTTAAATCTTAAGTGAGAGGTATAAAGCAAGCATAATATATTTTACAAATCAATCATAAAATGACAATGACAATCTTTCACCAGTCCAGGTAAGACTTCAGGATCTGTCACAACAAGCCATATTTTTATCTTTCTCGCACATATTATGCAGGTACAGAGCGAGAGAGAGGTACAGAATGTTGGCCATGCTCATTCTAAATGAATATTCTGTTCCTACCAACGTTAGGAGATGAACAACCTTATAAAACAAAATTCCTACAATAGCGCCACTAGCGACCGGGGGGCTAAATTAAACGAACAGGGGACGACCTTCACCATTTAAGTTATCCTAGCCTGCTCATAACTAAGGGGCAAATGCAGCAACAGGAGATAGTATACTTGAAAATATGTCATTAATGCTTAAGAATGCAAGGTTAATTAATTTTCAATAGATATGTTTCGTTAAGAAAGATCTGCCATCTAGCATTTAAAGGCAATTATCTCAAAAACGAGTTGAAATATACGTACATATAAACTGCTGGACAATTGCTTTCGAGCAAGAAAAATTTCGCCTAAATTTAAATGTTAATATTTTCTGAACCAGATATGATATCGACCTACGGTTTTGAATGGTCGATAGATTCATCCCTTGGGAAACAATTGTCAATTTTGGATTTTTTTAAACTGTCAGAAAATTTTATATACAGGGTGTTAAAGAAGACGATGATATTTGCTCCAATTTTAATGGCGTGTAACTTTCACAATAATATTTTTTAATTTTATCACTCTACGTCAATTGAATCACTGGTTCATAGCAAAGAAAGTAATTTGTCAAATTTTTGCTATCTGCTATATTTTAAGAAATACCGATATTTTTGGAAAACCTTGCTTTATTTCAACTTATTGGTTGCTAGATCTCACTGTGCGTTGTATCGTGCAAACTTTGCGAGTGATTATTATACCTTATGAAAAGCTTGATAATGTTTAGTAACAATAGTTGCACCTAAATCTTATGATGTACAGTGGCGTACTTATAAACACCTATTTGTCTATGGTTTATGAGTACCTATCTCACAATTTTTCACGAGTGTTTTGTATTGGAAAGCACTTGCCCCTAGATTAGATAAATTTTTTAGTTTTTCATATCGCACTATAGGTATGTTATACAGTGTGTTTACAAAATTTTAACAAAGATAATTTTTTTAATTTAATTTTTGGAAAAAAATTATTTATTAATTTCTAAGTTTCTAACACTATTCCTAAAATTAAACTTACATTGAAAGATACTTTGATATTAAATATCACTAGCTGCCGTCAAACCAAACCCCGTCCATCCGAGTGTATTAATTTGAATCGAGATTATCACAAAATAAACAATATTAAGTAAGCCATGCTAATGGCGTTTAGCCGCAAATGCTAACCATGTATCAAGTAAGCCATGGTTACAACAATGGTTTAATGTACAAATAAACTTTTAATGACAGCTTCTTATCACAATGCCACGTTTAACGGAGCACGAAAGAAATAATTGTGTCAGACTTCTTAATGAAGGGTTACCGGAACGAGATGTAGCCCGAATTTATAATGTGAGTAACGGTACCATTAATTACCTACGCCAGCATTTTCGTGCGACAGGAAATGTGGCATATTTGCATAGAGGTGGTAAGCCGAGGGGAATTGAGGGGCGAGTCGCAAGGACCTTATTAAGGGAAGTTCGTCGCAGACGAACATCAAGCTCCAGGATACTAAACGAAGACCTTAGGAGACAAACCGGAGTGTTGGTGTCAAATCGGACAGTGAGGAGAAAATTAAATGAAAGTAATCTAAGGTAAATTGATGGCTAAGTTAAATTTTTTCTTGGTATTAAAATGCAACTATTGATTATTTCAGGGCAAGGAGACGAGCAAAATGTGTGCGGCTTTTGCCGAATCATAAACGCCAGCGTCGGGAATGGACCAGACAGAGATTGGGGTGGAATAACGAGTGGCAAAACTGCTTTTTTTGCGACGAAACTCGATTCAACTTGATACACTCGGATGGAAGGGTTTTGGTTTGGAGGCAACCTGGTGAGCGCTACGAGGAGGAGAATATGGCTCCCCAAGAAGCTTTTGGTGGTGAAGGGATAAATGTGTGGGGAGGCGTAATACACAATGGAAAGTCGGAACTGTATATTTCACGGCGCACCGTTAATGCACAAATTTATAGAGACGATATTTTAAATACTATTGTTATACCATTTGCTGATCATTTCGGGGAGGAATTTATATTAATTGACGATAACGCAACACCACACAGAGCAAACATCGTTCAGGAGTTTTTGAGGGAAAGGAACGTTCAACAGTTAAATCTGCCGCCAAAATCTCCTGATTTAAACATAATAGAGCATGTCTGGTCTCGGCTAAAATTATTGGTGCGATCTAGAGAGAATCCGCCTCAAACTTTAGAGGAACTGGCAGTGGCCATTGAAGAAGAGTGGCAAAATATACCTAGGGCATTTATCAACCTGCTAGTCGCCAGTATGCCACGGCGATGTCAAGAGGTCGTTAATGTACGAGGAGGGCCTACAAGGTATTAATCTCATCAAAATCAAACTAGCGTTATTTAATTTTAAGGATCTCTTTCAATGTAAGTTTAATTTTAGGAATAGTGTTAGAAAGTTAGAAATTAATAAATAATTTTTTTCCAAAAATTAAATTAAAAAAATTATCTTTGTTAAAATTTTGTAAACACACTGTATAACATACCTATAGTGCGATATGAAAAACTAAAAAATTTATCTAATCTAGGGGCAAGTGCTTTCCAATACAAAACAATCGTGAAAAATTGTGAGATACTCATAAACCATAGACAAATAGGTGTTTATAAGTACGCCACTGTACATCATAACATTTAGGTGCAACTATTGTTACTAAACATTATCAAGCTTTTCATAAGGTATAATAATCACTCGCAAAGTTTGCACGATACAACGCACAGTGAGATCTAGCAACCAATAAGTTGAAATAAAGCAAGGTTTTCCAAAAATATCGGTATTTCTTAAAATATAGCAGATAGCAAAAATTTGACAAATTACTTTCTTTGTTATGAACCAGTGATTCAATTGACGTAGAGTGATAAAATTAAAAAATATTATTGTGAAAGTTACACGCCATTAAAATTGGAGCAAAAATCATCGTCTTCTTTAACACCCTGTATATAAAATTTTCTGACAGTTTAAGAAAATCCAAAATTGACAATTGTTTCCCAAGGGATGAATCTATAGACCATTCAAAACCGTAGGTCGATATCATATCTGGTTCAGAAAATATTAACATTTAAATTTAGGCGAAATTTTTCTTGCTCGAAAGCAATTGTCCAGCAGTTTAGTACAACTTTTTTACATATAAAAGATCCCTCTTACATAATTTAAGGTAAAACGGTCAGACATGTAGGCACAAAAAATATATGCGAGAATTTATTAAACTCATATTGTGTCACTAGCGTTTTCTAGGAGGTATCTTGGAAGCATTATGGAATCCTCCTTTTTGCCCACAAAAACATAACTACAGCAAATTTGATTCATATCGACTTAACATCAAATCATCGCTAATTTCTAATTTTATAAAGTAAATATTTACTTGGATCTTTAACCGTATAAGAAATTAAATTAAATGACATGTTTTCAAGTCCACTATCTTCTATTGCTGTATTGTCCCTTAGTAACGGGACACCCTATATACAGCCATATATAAAATTCCCATAAAAGGGTTCCCAATATGGTGTTTTAATTAGACGTGCACCACAAAGCTTACACCTCGCAGCCTTTGCTTTTTGTAACTAAATACTAAAATAAATAAAAAATGTTGTTTTCTTTTTTTCCTTTAATTTTAAAAAGTTTTCACATACTTATTTTGGTCGATACGGCTCTGTCAATATTTTATGTTAGAAATAATAAAATTAGCACCTACGCTATATCTTTACAAAATATTAAGACTCCCTTACAAAAGTTAAAAGATGTCGAAGGCGTAAGTAAACGAACTGAGTCCAGTTCTGTTTGTAGCCAACCCGCGACCAGACTTCAACAGGGTGCCATAAATGACAAGTGATGCGGCAAGTTCTTAGATTAATTTGACTTTACTTATTTCGTTTCACAGTTTTATTTAGTTTCCTAACACGTGTTTCGACCCTTTCGGGGTCATTTTCGAAGGAATGCAAGACGATATCTGCATAGGTACTAAACCAGGATGCTAGAAGGAAGTGAGTGAGTACCTATGCAAAACCAGAGAACCGCATTTTATCCATTGATATTAGCTGAGAACAGCTCAAAGATTAATAATCCGGATCTTGCTGGTTCATTTTTTAGTCCAATTTTTTTTTGTCCTTTTCATCCTATTTATAAAGGAAATCGATGGAGTGATTTTAATGATTTGTTTAGTCATAATTTATAGTTTTCTCTTATGTTGAAACTGATGATTGGTTGTTAAATGAAATAAAAAACAAAAATTATAATAATGAAAAAACATTTATTAATAATAAAAAGCATATATAACAGGAAACAGCGAATTAAAATAGAAATGTGAAAATGTATGTATGAAAATACATGAAAGTAAGACAAATATCTAGTTATTTTTATTTAGACAATCATTATTTATACATTTACATAATAGGATGCAAGGCAATTCTGACTTTTGCAACTGCAAGACCCAAGTAGCAATTTAACGTTGGGACGACGGGTTTAAAAAGGTTGCGCAACCAAACATAAGTTGCGTCACTAACCTTAAAACAACGTCGTCCCAACCCTCTGCTACACCAAAATGGTCAATCATTTTTGAGTTTTTAAAACGTTTGCATTTTGACTGTAGTTAACGATTTGTCGTTTGCTAAACGTTGCGAAATTTACTTTGAAACAACGACTCATCACCTGCGCCCTCTTGTGCGGCGATGACTGATTAATGTTTAGAAAATGGTAATTTTCTTAACCAAATAATTTACTGATAGACAAAATGGACACTTTCTGAAAACTAACCATTACCGTGTATTAATAATGAAAATGGCTACAAGCTAACCTGCGTATATTGCTTAAAAAGCCGATTGCTAGGCAGAAATTAGTAACGCATTTCACTTTACTGTCAAATATACTATTACTTTATGCGAAAAAAACACGCGCGCCTTAAATCTGTTAAGAATTTCTCAAAATTCAAATGTATATGAAAATAAAAAAAATAAAAAAACTTGCATAAAGTGTATTTAAACTTATAATTAATTAAAACCCAATATAAATACCAATGTATTGCATTTAGAAATCTAAAATAGGGCTTATACGCCTTGTCATTATTTCCTTGTATCTCAAATTTTAATGGCCGACCACCACGTTTTATGACATTAATATGGCGTAGACGCATTATAGGCGTCAATGCGACTAATGTTATCAGGTAACAAATAATATACTAATTTTTAACCGTAGGCAGCCAGGCAACCAACATTTTACGGCTGGCACAACTGGAGTTGCCTATCCGACCAAAAACAAACTGAACCCGCCTTTCCAGCTGTTAAAAAGCAAATCAAAAGTTCTGTCATCACTTATGTCATATGTCACATTTTTCTCTATAACTCGTCCCAACATTTCTTCACGAAATAATCTCTTTTTTTGCCTATAATAGGTGGCAGAGTATTTAAACGCCCGCTTCATTTTTATTTCAAGATTATAAAGGAAACAAACGCATAAATCGAGAATAAATAATTTTTTTCTTTTAGGTTAGGTTGTCCCTTATTAAGTAGTTGTGGGTTAAGGCATAGTTGTAAGTATAACTCCGCGAAAACGTTTTCAATTTAACTAAAAAACTGCCCACTGTATTTAATAGTTCGGTTCTCCGCCAGGAAAACGTTGAATACAACTTAAGTTGTCACTTTAACGTTTTTACAACGTTGTTTCCATTACCTTAATATTAACTACTTGTAGTTGATTTGCAATCGGTTGGGTAAAGGTTGTAACAACGTCGCAGTTTAACCAAAGTCATGCCCAACATTGAAACGACGTTGTCCGCTGGTTTCGGGGGCGTCGTTTCATAAGTGACTATTTTTTACACTAGATACAACGTTTATTTTGGTGTATTATGTGGTTTTCGTCGCCAAAATGCTACTTGGGGACTTTGTTCGACAATAATTGAACGTACATTTGTAGGTACAGGCCTGAATCAATGGGCTCTAATTGTGTTTGATGAACATTTCTCCAAATAAATGTTTGTACTATAGCCCTTAACAAATACAAAAATGCGATGCTGATGTGCATATCATTTTCATTAAATTAAAGTCGAAACCAATGTTTTGGGAAATGAATTTATATCGTGGTTTATGTGCAGTTAATTTTTTTTATTGAGAAAACATATTATGTGCCACCTTTTTCTAACTGTTTTAACTGTTCAGCATTTAGGTCGCGAAAGATACAAGGACTGTTTATACAAAATCCTCCGGTGCAGCTTTTAAACATTGTATTTTACTGCCTAATCTGATAGTAAAATATAAAGAAGATAAAAAAGTCAATTTTTTAAAAGAAACGCTCATCTTAGCCCTTGGCTCTTTGTAATTTAAAAAAAGCTTAAACAAACTCAGCTTATATGATTTGTTCGCGAAAACGCTCATCTTAGCCTTTCGCTCTTTGTAATTTAAAAAAGCTTAAACAAACTCAGCTTATACGATTTGTTCGCGAAAACGCTCATCTTAGCCTTTGGCTCTTTGTAATTTAAAAAAAGCTTAAACAAACTCAGCTTATATGATTTGTTCGCGAAAACGCTCATCTTAGCCTTTCGCTCTTTGTAATTTAAAAAAGCTTAAACAAACTCAGCTTATACGATTTGTTCGCGAAAACGCTCATCTTAGCCTTTGGCTCTTTGTAATTTAAAAAAAGCTTAAACAAACTCAGCTTATATGATTTGTTCGCGAAAACGCTCATCTTAGCCTTTGGCTCTTTGTAATTTAAAAAAAGCTTAAACAAACTCAGCTTATACGATTTGTTCGCGAAAACGCTCATCTTAGCCTTTGGCTCTTTGTAATTTAAAAAAACCTTAAACAAACTCAGCTTATATGATTTGTTCGCGAAAACGCTCATCTTTTTGTAATTTAAAAAAGCTTAAACAAACTCAGCTTATACGATTTGTTCGCGAAAACGCTCATCTTAGCCTTTGGCTCTTTGTAATTTAAAAAAAGCTTAAACAAACTCAGCTTATATGATTTGTTCGCGAAAACGCTCATCTTTTTGTAATTTAAAAAAGCTTAAACAAACTCAGCTTATACGATTTGTTCGCGAAAACGCTCATCTTAGCCTTTGGCTCTTTGTAATTTAAAAAAAGCTTAAACAAACTCAGCTTATATGATTTGTTCGCGAAAACGCTCATCTTAGCCTTTGGCTCTTTGTAATTTAAAAAAAGCTTAAACAAACTCAGCTTATATGATTTGTTCGCGAAAACGCTCATCTTTTTGTAATTTAAAAAAGCTTAAACAAACTCAGCTTATACGATTTGTTCGCGAAAACGCTCATCTTAGCCTTTGGCTCTTTGTAATTTAAAAAAAGCTTAAACAAACTCAGCTTATATGATTTGTTCGCGAAAACGCTCATCTTAGCCTTTGGCTCTTTGTAATTTAAAAAAAGCTTAAACAAACTCAGCTTATATGATTTGTTCGCGAAAACGCTCATCTTAGCCTTTGGCTCTTTGTAATTTAAAAAAAGCTTAAACAAACTCAGCTTATATGATTTGTTCGCGAAAACGCTCATCTTTTTGTAATTTAAAAAAGCTTAAACAAACTCAGCTTATACGATTTGTTCGCGAAAACGCTCATCTTAGCCTTTGGCTCTTTGTAATTTAAAAAAAGCTTAAACAAACTCAGCTTATATGATTTGTTCGCGAAAACGCTCATCTTAGCCTTTGGCTCTTTGTAATTTAAAAAAAGCTTAAACAAACTCAGCTTATACGATTTGTTCGCGAAAACGCTCATCTTAGCCTTTGGCTCTTTGTAATTTAAAAAAAGCTTAAACAAACTCAGCTTATATGATTTGTTCGCGAAAACGCTCATCTTAGCCTTTGGCTCTTTGTAATTTAAAAAAAGCTTAAACAAACTCAGCTTATATGATTTGTTCGCGAAAACGCTCATCTTAGCCTTTGGCTCTTTGTAATTTAAAAAAAGCTTAAACAAACTCAGCTTATACGATTTGTTCGCGAAAACGCTCATCTTAGCCTTTGGCTCTTTGTAATTTAAAAAAAGCTTAAACAAACTCAGCTTATATGATTTGTTCGCGAAAACGCTCATCTTAGCCTTTGGCTCTTTGTAATTTAAAAAAAGCTTAAACAAACTCAGCTTATACGATTTGTTCGCGAAAACGCTCATCTTAGCCTTTGGCTCTTTGTAATTTAAAAAAAGCTTAAACAAACTCAGCTTATATGATTTGTTCGCGAAAACGCTCATCTTAGCCTTTGGCTCTTTGTAATTTAAAAAAAGCTTAAACAAACTCAGCTTATATGATTTGTTCGCGAAAACGCTCATCTTAGCCTTTGGCTCTTTGTAATTTAAAAAAAGCTTAAACAAACTCAGCTTATACGATTTGTTCGCGAAAACGCTCATCTTAGCCTTTGGCTCTTTGTAATTTAAAAAAAGCTTAAACAAACTCAGCTTATATGATTTGTTCGCGAAAACGCTCATCTTAGCCTTTGGCTCTTTGTAATTTAAAAAAAGCTTAAACAAACTCAGCTTATATGATTTGTTCGCGAAAACGCTCATCTTAGCCTTTGGCTCTTTGTAATTTAAAAAAAGCTTAAACAAACTCAGCTTATATGATTTGTTCGCGAAAACGCTCATCTTAGCCTTTGGCTCTTTGTAATTTAAAAAAAGCTTAAACAAACTCAGCTTATATGATTTGTTCGCGAAAACGCTCATCTTAGCCTTTGGCTCTTTGTAATTTAAAAAAAGCTTAAACAAACTCAGCTTATATGATTTGTTCGCGAAAACGCTCATCTTAGCCTTTGGCTCTTTGTAATTTAAAAAAAGCTTAAACAAACTCAGCTTATATGATTTGTTCGCGAAAACGCTCATCTTAGCCTTTGGCTCTTTGTAATTTAAAAAAAGCTTAAACAAACTCAGCTTATATGATTTGTTCGCGAAAACGCTCATCTTAGCCTTTGGCTCTTTGTAATTTAAAAAAAGCTTAAACAAACTCAGCTTATATGATTTGTTCGCGAAAACGCTCATCTTAGCCTTTGGCTCTTTGTAATTTAAAAAAGCTTAAACAAACTCAGCTTATATGATTTGTTCGCGAAAACGCTCATCTTAGCCTTTGGCTCTTTGTAATTTAAAAAAAGCTTAAACAAACTCAGCTTATATGATTTGTTCGCGAAAACGCTCATCTTAGCCTTTGGCTCTTTGTAATTTAAAAAAAGCTTAAACAAACTCAGCTTATATGATTTGTTCGCGAAAACGCTCATCTTAGCCTTTGGCTCTTTGTAATTTAAAAAAGCTTAAACAAACTCAGCTTATATGATTTGTTCGCGAAAACGCTCATCTTAGCCTTTGGCTCTTTGTAATTTAAAAAAGCTTAAACAAACTCAGCTTATATGATTTGTTCGCGAAAACGCTCATCTTAGCCTTTGGCTCTTTGTAATTTAAAAAAGCTTAAACAAACTCAGCTTATATGATTTGTTCGCGAAAACGCTCATCTTAGCCTTTGGCTCTTTGTAATTTAAAAAAGCTTAAACAAACTCAGCTTATATGATTTGTTCGCGAAAACGCTCATCTTAGCCTTTGGCTCTTTGTAATTTAAAAAAAGCTTAAACAAACTCAGCTTATATGATTTGTTCGCGAAAACGCTCATCTTAGCCTTTGGCTCTTTGTAATTTAAAAAAGCTTAAACAAACTCAGCTTATATGATTTGTTCGCGAAAACGCTCATCTTAGCCTTTGGCTCTTTGTAATTTAAAAAAGCTTAAACAAACTCAGCTTATATGATTTGTTCGCGAAAACGCTCATCTTAGCCTTTGGCTCTTTGTAATTTAAAAAAAGCTTAAACAAACTCAGCTTATATGATTTGTTCGCGAAAACGCTCATCTTAGCCTTTGGCTCTTTGTAATTTAAAAAAGCTTAAACAAACTCAGCTTATATGATTTGTTCGCGAAAACGCTCATCTTAGCCTTTGGCTCTTTGTAATTTAAAAAAAGCTTAAACAAACTCAGCTTATATGATTTGTTCGCGAAAACGCTCATCTTAGCCTTTGGCTCTTTGTAATTTAAAAAAAGCTTAAACAAACTCAGCTTATATGATTTGTTCGCGAAAACGCTCATCTTAGCCTTTGGCTCTTTGTAATTTAAAAAAAGCTTAAACAAACTCAGCTTATATGATTTGTTCGCGAAAACGCTCATCTTAGCCTTTGGCTCTTTGTAATTTAAAAAAAGCTTAAACAAACTCAGCTTATATGATTTGTTCGCGAAAACGCTCATCTTAGCCTTTGGCTCTTTGTAATTTAAAAAAAGCTTAAACAAACTCAGCTTATATGATTTGTTCGCGAAAACGCTCATCTTAGCCTTTGGCTCTTTGTAATTTAAAAAAAGCTTAAACAAACTCAGCTTATATGATTTGTTCGCGAAAACGCTCATCTTAGCCTTTGGCTCTTTGTAATTTAAAAAAAGCTTAAACAAACTCAGCTTATATGATTTGTTCGCGAAAACGCTCATCTTAGCCTTTGGCTCTTTGTAATTTAAAAAAAGCTTAAACAAACTCAGCTTATATGATTTGTTCGCGAAAACGCTCATCTTAGCCTTTGGCTCTTTGTAATTTAAAAAAAGCTTAAACAAACTCAGCTTATATGATTTGTTCGCGAAAACGCTCATCTTAGCCTTTGGCTCTTTGTAATTTAAAAAAAGCTTAAACAAACTCAGCTTATATGATTTGTTCGCGAAAACGCTCATCTTAGCCTTTGGCTCTTTGTAATTTAAAAAAAGCTTAAACAAACTCAGCTTATATGATTTGTTCGCGAAAACGCTCATCTTAGCCTTTGGCTCTTTGTAATTTAAAAAAAGCTTAAACAAACTCAGCTTATATGATTTGTTCGCGAAAACGCTCATCTTAGCCTTTGGCTCTTTGTAATTTAAAAAAGCTTAAACAAACTCAGCTTATATGATTTGTTCGCGAAAACGCTCATCTTAGCCTTTGGCTCTTTGTAATTTAAAAAAAGCTTAAACAAACTCAGCTTATATGATTTGTTCGCGAAAACGCTCATCTTAGCCTTTGGCTCTTTGTAATTTAAAAAAAGCTTAAACAAACTCAGCTTATATGATTTGTTCGCGAAAACGCTCATCTTAGCCTTTGGCTCTTTGTAATTTAAAAAAAGCTTAAACAAACTCAGCTTATATGATTTGTTCGCGAAAACGCTCATCTTAGCCTTTGGCTCTTTGTAATTTAAAAAAAGCTTAAACAAACTCAGCTTATATGATTTGTTCGCGAAAACGCTCATCTTAGCCTTTCGCTCTTTGTAATTTAAAGAAGCTTAAACAAACTCAGCTTATACGATTTGTTCGCGAAAACGCTCATCTTAGCCTTTGGCTCTTTGTAATTTAAAAAAAGCTTAAACAAACTCAGCTTATATGATTTGTTCGCGAAAACGCTCATCTTAGCCTTTCGCTCTTTGTAATTTAAAAAAGCTTAAACAAACTCAGCTTATTTGTTCGCGAAAACGCTCATCTTAGCCTTTGGCTCTTTGTAATTTAAAAAAAGCTTAAACAAACTCAGCTTATATGATTTGTTCGCGAAAACGCTCATCTTAGCCTTTGGCTCTTTGTAATTTAAAAAAAGCTTAAACAAACTCAGCTTATATGATTTGTTCGCGAAAACGCTCATCTTAGCCTTTCGCTCTTTGTAATTTAAAAAAGCTTAAACAAACTCAGCTTATACGATTTGTTCGCGAAAACGCTCATCTTAGCCTTTGGCTCTTTGTAATTTAAAAAAAGCTTAAACAAACTCAGCTTATATGATTTGTTCGCGAAAACGCTCATCTTAGCCTTTCGCTCTTTGTAATTTAAAAAAGCTTAAACAAACTCAGCTTATACGATTTGTTCGCGAAAACGCTCATCTTAGCCTTTGGCTCTTTGTAATTTAAAAAAAGCTTAAACAAACTCAGCTTATATGATTTGTTCGCGAAAACGCTCATCTTAGCCTTTCGCTCTTTGTAATTTAAAAAAGCTTAAACAAACTCAGCTTATACGATTTGTTCGCGAAAACGCTCATCTTAGCCTTTGGCTCTTTGTAATTTAAAAAAAGCTTAAACAAACTCAGCTTATATGATTTGTTCGCGAAAACGCTCATCTTAGCCTTTCGCTCTTTGTAATTTAAAAAAGCTTAAACAAACTCAGCTTATACGATTTGTTCGCGAAAACGCTCATCTTAGCCTTTGGCTCTTTGTAATTTAAAAAAAGCTTAAACAAACTCAGCTTATATGATTTGTTCGCGAAAACGCTCATCTTAGCCTTTGGCTCTTTGTAATTTAAAAAAGCTTAAACAAACTCAGCTTATATGATTTGTTCGCGAAAACGCTCATCTTAGCCTTTGGCTCTTTGTAATTTAAAAAAAGCTTAAACAAACTCAGCTTATATGATTTGTTCGCGAAAACGCTCATCTTAGCCTTTGGCTCTTTGTAATTTAAAAAAAGCTTAAACAAACTCAGCTTATATGATTTGTTCGCGAAAACGCTCATCTTAGCCTTCGGCTCTTTGTAATTTAAAAAAGCTTAAACAAACTCAGCTTATATGATTTGTTCGCGAAAACGCTCATCTTAGCCTTTGGCTCTTTGTAATTTAAAAAAAGCTTAAACAAACTCAGCTTATATGATTTGTTCGCGAAAACGCTCATCTTAGCCTTTCGCTCTTTGTAATTTAAAAAAGCTTAAACAAACTCAGCTTATACGATTTGTTCGCGAAAACGCTCATCTTAGCCTTTGGCTCTTTGTAATTTAAAAAAAGCTTAAACAAACTCAGCTTATATGATTTGTTCGCGAAAACGCTCATCTTAGCCTTTCGCTCTTTGTAATTTAAAAAAGCTTAAACAAACTCAGCTTATACGATTTGTTCGCGAAAACGCTCATCTTAGCCTTTGGCTCTTTGTAATTTAAAAAAAGCTTAAACAAACTCAGCTTATATGATTTGTTCGCGAAAACGCTCATCTTAGCCTTTGGCTCTTTGTAATTTAAAAAAGCTTAAACAAACTCAGCTTATATGATTTGTTCGCGAAAACGCTCATCTTAGCCTTTGGCTCTTTGTAATTTAAAAAAAGCTTAAACAAACTCAGCTTATATGATTTGTTCGCGAAAACGCTCATCTTAGCCTTTGGCTCTTTGTAATTTAAAAAAAGCTTAAACAAACTCAGCTTATATGATTTGTTCGCGAAAACGCTCATCTTAGCCTTTGGCTCTTTGTAATTTAAAAAAGCTTAAACAAACTCAGCTTATATGATTTGTTCGCGAAAACGCTCATCTTAGCCTTTGGCTCTTTGTAATTTAAAAAAAGCTTAAACAAACTCAGCTTATATGATTTGTTCGCGAAAACGCTCATCTTAGCCTTTCGCTCTTTGTAATTTAAAAAAGCTTAAACAAACTCAGCTTATACGATTTGTTCGCGAAAACGCTCATCTTAGCCTTTGGCTCTTTGTAATTTAAAAAAAGCTTAAACAAACTCAGCTTATATGATTTGTTCGCGAAAACGCTCATCTTAGCCTTTCGCTCTTTGTAATTTAAAAAAGCTTAAACAAACTCAGCTTATACGATTTGTTCGCGAAAACGCTCATCTTAGCCTTTGGCTCTTTGTAATTTAAAAAAAGCTTAAACAAACTCAGCTTATATGATTTGTTCGCGAAAACGCTCATCTTAGCCTTTGGCTCTTTGTAATTTAAAAAAGCTTAAACAAACTCAGCTTATATGATTTGTTCGCGAAAACGCTCATCTTAGCCTTTGGCTCTTTGTAATTTAAAAAAAGCTTAAACAAACTCAGCTTATATGATTTGTTCGCGAAAACGCTCATCTTAGCCTTTGGCTCTTTGTAATTTAAAAAAAGCTTAAACAAACTCAGCTTATATGATTTGTTCGCGAAAACGCTCATCTTAGCCTTTGGCTCTTTGTAATTTAAAAAAAGCTTAAACAAACTCAGCTTATATGATTTGTTCGCGAAGAGTTCCTTTAACAACTTAGCTAAGCAAAGATTTTTACTAGTTGCTGTTTAATAGGAGGAAAAGGAAGTAGGGGAGATCGGGGTTGGTTGTTACATTTTTGATAAAAACATTTTGTATAGCTTTATTTAAAACTTTATTTTTTTTTTTTTTTAAACTGTGATGTACATCCAAAAGTTGCTTATTCAAAAATTAAATGTTATTTCACCAATCTACAACCAGAAAAAAAAATACGATTTTTAAAACAAGTATTGTCAACTGTAACAACAAGTCCCACTTAGGGGTTAGTTGTTACACCTTTGGGGTGAGGTGTTACAAGCTAAAAGTCATTTTGGCAAACAAAATACAATTCTGGGTTTACACATCTCTCATGAGCCCACCCATGACATTTTGTGCACCATCCATCCTTCGCCTGCCTTGGATTCTGAAAAATTTTCAGGGCAAACTAGACATAGCGCCTCCTCATCATCGTTTTATTCCAGGTCTACAACTTTTTTACCCATCAGTCCTACTTTTTTTTTTTTTATTAGCAGTGATATTTCTCATTATTTCTGTTTTATTGCCTCCGTCATCTTTTTGGCATCACGTTTTTCTAGTTCTACTTGTAATTCGTCCTTGTTCTGTGTATCTGTTAAAATAGCAGCTTTGCGGCGCTTTCGACCATTTAGGTTTACTTTTCTCTCTTCAGATTTTGGAAGAGGGCGTATGTCTGAAGGGCTATAATATATGTTACTCTAAGAACATCCGGGCACAACGGTCGGTTCTGTTCCGTTATTTTCTGCAAAAAAAGGAAATTAATTTTTTAAATTTAACTTTATAATGTGGAAAAGATATTAATTTTTTTTAAACTATTTACCGTTTTTGCTTACTTTCTTGCAGTATCTCTGCAATGTCATAAAATGAATGCCAATTTTTTGTGCAACAATCCTTAAAGATCTTTTGTTTTTTAAAATTTATTTTGCGGCTGTACGGAAGGTCTCTTGTAAGCTGCCTTCCTTTTGTATACCCTCATAAAAACATATGTTGATAAAATTTTATAACAATATATTATACCTAAGTATAGCTTTTTAAAATACCATTTTTATGTACTTCTTTAAAGAAGCAACTGTGTTGCGAAACATGTCGAATTAAAATAAAATCTGTGGAAAGTGTAAAATTATAATTTTTTTTTATTATTTTTTTTACCATCTATTTACCACAATTAATAATGGATTTCCACCAAGTAAAAGCCGAATCAATTCTAAATTTTTTTAAATAACAAGCAATGATATCAAATAAAGCGTCAGCTGATATTTGAATATAAAATGTCAAAAAAGCGAATAATTAGTGTTTTGTCACAATTTAAAATTAGTGGCACTGTATACCTAAGTGGATGATTGTAGATAAAGCGTAGTATCTGACTCGAATATAATGAACCATCCTCATTTATTATGGCCTACATTATACGCTCGTTAAATAATAAACAATTATTGGTTGTCCATCCAATAACTTTTGTTTCAATCTTCGTCAAAAATTTTACGGTAAAACTAGAGCATCTTGCAATCGTAATTCATTGTCGGTATCTTTGAATATAGAACGACAGAAAGGAGCATAAGGTCAGATAACTGCGACGGGGATGGAGGTTGCAAATGGCCGACTTATGCTTTTGGTTAGCACTTTATTTTCATATTATATCCAATTTAGCATTAAAAACACTTACCTGTGAAATGTTACACCAGAATCTCTTTGTTTTGTTGTTAGGGAACAACCACAAGATGCACAACTAACCATATTATTACAATTATTCGTCTTTTGTTCCAGTAACACAATGAAAATGTTTTTCAACAATTAAAATAGTCAATATTAGGTATGGTTAAATAATACTAAAGCTCTTAAAATTTACCTTTCACACTAATAACCAAAGCTAATAACACTAAAGCTTTCCAAAATAGACGCCAAAATTCAGAAACAACAATACTTGACAGGAGAAATAGCAAAGTAATGAGTCATACGTGGAGGGTCAAAATGGCCGTTTCCGTCGCGCTTAAAGCCACGCGCAAGTATCGAAATCCTCCTTCCTGTCGTTCTATATTCAAAGGTCGGTATAGTTAGGTACTGGCCACTTCCTTAATTATATTATTTATACCTTAAGTGTATTTTAAAGATTGATTATAAATTTACGGTTAATTGTTTTATAAAGCCTTTTATAGAGTCAATCAATGAAATAAAATGTTTTTATGTCATATTTCCTAAAACCGCTGTCAACTTTATAATTAGGATTTTTTGTTCTAGTTTAGTAATTAATCCATTGGTCGATTAAACAGTTTGTAGGCGCTGACCCACCATTCAAACCACATCACCAAACTAATTAGTGAAAAATTATTTATATTTCATGTCAGTCCTCAATATTACATAATGATCACAGTGTAGTACGTACTTTCAGCATTAGGTTTAAGAATATACCTTTTTCGCGACATGCATTTATACCATTTACTCGAAATTCTTTAAACCCCTCGAATTTATTTCAATATAAAGGGTTTTCCAATAAGAACGATATGATTTTGAAACGATATGGTAACCATGGTAATAAAGTTGTACCTGTCACCAGTTGTCAGTTATTGTCAGTAAACTATAACAATTTATTGTGGCTAAATAAGCGCTTCAAGAACGTTTGGTTATTATCCAAAAATTTTACGAAAATAGACGATCTTTTGTGAACACTTATCGCGCACTTCGCGAAAACTTTGGTGTAAGTAATCGTCCTCCTTTGCTTGTCATTCGTCGCATCGTTGAGAAATTTGAAAATAATTTTACTCTTCACGATGTAAAAACACCAAGAAGACATCGAAACGCAAGAACTGTTGAGAATATTGCTGCTGTAAGAGCTAGTGTTGCAGTGGATCAAAATTTATCAATTCCTCGTCGTGCTCAAGAGTTAAGGATTAAAAAAACGACAACTTGGCGTATTTTGAAAGAAGACTTGAATTTACACCCGTATAAGATTGTTTTGACCCAAGAACTTAAGCCAGTGGACCATCGTCGGCGCAGAGAATTTTCTGCTTGGAGTTTAGAACAACTTGAAAGGGATCCTAATTTTGCCAAAAAAATTATCTTTTCAGATAAGGCTTATTTTTGGTTAAGTGGATACGTTAACAAGCAAAATTGCCGTTTTTGGTGTGAAAACAATCCACAACAGATTCATGAGAAGCCTTTGTATCCGCTAAAGGTAACTGTATGGTGTGGTTTATGGTATGGTGGCATAATCGGACCATTTTTTTTCCAAAATGAGGCAGTGGATGTAGTTACAGTGAATGGTGAACGATATCGACAGATGTTAAGAAATTTTTTGTGGCCAAATTTAGATGCACTTGATTTGGAGGATATGTGGTTCCAGCAAGACGGTGCCACATGTCACACTGCTCATGAAACTATCGATATACTGCAAGAAAAGTTTGACGAAATGATAATTTCAAGGAATGCTACTGTTCAGTGGCCTCCAAGAAGCTGTGATTTAACTCCTTTAGATTACTTCTTGTGGGGCTATTTGAAATCTAAGGTTTATGAAAACAGACCACAAACACTTGATGCATTAAGGTTGAACATTGAACCCTGCATTCGTCAGATCACGCCCGATTTATTGCATAAAGTCATCGAAAATTGGGTTCGTCGAATTCGCTCGTGTACACGAAGTCGCGGAGGACATTTTTTTAAGCGATGTGTTATTCAAAACATAAATGTTATCGACTATACTTTGGGATAATATAAAACGTTTTGTTGTATCTGAAATTATTTTAATTTTATTTCGTTTTCAAATCATATCGTTCTTATTGGAAAACCCTTTATATTTGTTTATTTAGAAACAATAAAGCAATATTTGTACATGTGATTTTTCTGCTATTATTAACGATCGTCAAGATACATGTCTCAAAAATGGTTGCAGGCGTTCGGCTGTTACGAAATGTCACGAGTAAAATTTAATTAAACAGGTATAAATTTTGCATCACTGGGTAGCAAATGGTTCAAACGACAAACATCTAGAGTCTAGAGTCTGACTATGGACTTTTCAAATGGCCAATCGTAGGCCGTCGTCTTAAAGAAAGTAATTTTGAGGTTAAGCGATGTAAAGCCGGTTGTTGTAATTTAGGAACATAAAATATTATTTATTAATATCCTTATATAGGTTTCTTTAACGCGTATGCCAAAAACACTCTCCTTTTCAAAATTCTTAAAAGTACATCACACAAAAAGTGTTGTGAATATAATAAGCATTTCAACAATAATTAGTGTCTTTCAAGGCATGAAAGGAAGCAACTTAATATTACATACGTTAGGAATAATCAGATTTACAAGTGTACATACTACAAATATCAACATTACAGAATAAATTTAATACAATACTTGACCATTTAACAATAATTAATGTCATAATTTGAATTTAACCCCAAAAGATAAAGAGTTTTAATGTGGTTACGTAATGAAAATGGTTTAATAAAAATATTTTAAAAGAAACCGAAAATTGTCGTGTTCCTTTTTTTGTTTTATTAATTACTAGCGTGTATCCGGCATACAACCCGCTGGTATAAATACAAACCCGAACAAACCCGATATATTAGTACATAGTGCCACTTTCTCAAATTACACCCGTGCGAAGCCGGGGCGGGTCGCTAGTTATACATAAAAACCTTCCTCTTGAATCACTCTATCTATTAAAAAAAACCGCTTCAAAATCCGTTGCGTAGTTTTAAAGATTTAAGCATATTATATAGGTGGACGGACAGACAGCGACAGCGACTTTGTTTTATACTATGTTAAGATTTTCTATTTTGCAATAAAATTTCTGAATACAAAAAAAAATCAAAACCTGTAAAAGCAATAAGTACATTATTAACATAGGTAAGTAGTAGGTTTAGTCAAACATAAAATGTTATATCTATAAGTTAGTGAACCGGTGGTTAACTAAAGGTAGATAAACTATAGCCTTCGAGATGTGTAGATAAAAAACGATATATCTAACAAATTTCTGGGTTTTTATATAGCACGGTTCACGGGCATTTGGATTCTGGTATTCGATCGAGAATAAAGTTATTTAGTAATATTAGCATATTCACTATTTTTCGTCTGCAAAATTCAAGGTAATTCGTTTAGTTTATTACCTTATTTCATAATTTTTTTACCTCAATTTAATAGGTTTAATTAGGTTTCTTGCGCTTGCGAACCTTGATTGGGCAGTTGAAAAGTCCACAGCCAGACTCTAAACGCTTGTGTTCAAACGTGTCTTGTAACAGATTTTTAAATTATACGTATCTTTTTCTGAGAGAAAATAATTTTGTCAAGTTGGACTATTTATATTACAATATTACCACAAGTTATATCATATTTTGAAAACGGACCGATGATTGGAAAATCTGCTACATGAGAAACAAAGTGCAAGAATATGTCTTCCTATATTTTTAAATTGAAATAAATCGTATGAACGGTTTTGAAGAATTCGGTGACAGCGAAGTGTAAAAATCGGGTTTACTTTACATGCGATGATGCACCATAGATATTTACCTTTAGATAAGCAAGCAATAATCACGAAAGTGGCAGATTTATGGCCTCGCGCATGTAAACAAAGCTAGACACTATTAGACATGCGTACTGCAACATTATCGTTTGACGAATGGGAAAATAGACAGGTCCGGGCTTTAAAATTTAAATTCTTGCCAAAAAATTGGAATTTCTTCTTAATTTTTGAAAAAAGGTAGTGATTTCTGGCATTTTTAGTAGTAGCAAACCTATCAGATGTTAAGGATAGAAAATTGTTTTTAAGGTTTTGTTGTATTTTAAAATTAGTTTTAAAATGATTCGTCGTCGTGTTTTTAGTTCAAAAAGGAAGAGAACAAATCAATTTATAAAACTTATAAAATCGAATATGAAAACAAACAAAACCAGCAAAATAACCAATCTTCGATGTTATCGCGTACCTAACCTTAAGTTAAATATTAGATACATCACTACTCCATAGTTACTGAAAATAAGAAAAACCCGGTATTTTACCCTATTTGGGCATAATAAAATCCCCGATAAAATCATACAACGGCTGTTACTAGTCATGTTTATAATCCAATCCGAGTCACTAACATCACAAACATAATTCACTAAACGACTAAACCATACAAAAACTAGAAATCCGTAAATATTAAACACCCACAATCCACGATAGCTAAGAAAACCACAAGGAATCCACAGAGAAACCTTAAAACACAACAGCAAAAATTACAGCCGAGCCGGTTCTGGAGAGTATCTTGAGCAGATCGATTTCTGTCGATAAAGTAGGACAGGCCGATAACACGAGGTTTGTGCGCATGCACGAAGGTGTCCAGAAGGAAGGCAGCTGACCGGCGAGTCATGCGCTCGGACGTATTTTTTCACCCATAAAACGTAACGTTTGTTTGCGCAGGAGATAAGCTGTAGGTATCTAAAGGTAAATTGTCTATGGGATGCACCCGTAAAGAACCCTCGAAAGTCCTGGTTTCATATCCTTGTCACATTGCCCTGTTTTATCTTGTTATTTGTGTTTTTGTGCAATTTATTTAATAAGTGATATTATGTAAATTTCTTAATATTTTCAATATACCTCCGCTGATTATTAATAATTATATCTTTTCAAAATACCCATAAATGATATAGTAAGGGCGTTGGCATTCTCATTATGCGCGTGTTAAAGCATATTAGAGTATTAAATTAATTTCTACTTTATAGGAATCATTGGTTATGTCGTTATGTAATTAAATGATATGTGATTATTAACTATTAAACATTGCATAAAAGTTTCACGCAATATTAAAAGAGATTTGGGATACAGAAACCATACCGATCAATAAACTACCTACTTTATTTTTATTAGTATTTTATCTTTCGTTAGTTTTGTTCATAGACATTTACCTTTAGATCCGTACAGATTATCTGGTGCTCAAATAAAAGTTAAGTTTTATGGGCGAAAAAATACGTTTGTACGCATAGGTCGCCAGTTGCTCACCTTGCCGCCCTACATGGGACTGCGCTCAATCCTCTTGTTCTCGGCCTGTCCTTTACCGACATGCTCAAAATACACTCCAGAATCGGCTCGGCGCCATTTTTGTTGTTGTTTTCTTCGTGGATTTCTCAATATGTGTGAAGCGATGTTTATCAGCAACGTTACTGCAACCACGAAAATTTTTTGCGGTACGTGTCAATTCCGCCTGTAGCCTCGCCTAAACTTAATTATTTCAGTGGCGAAGATTAAAATTCTAACATTTGGATTAATCGTTTTTAGTTAACTATCCCAAAGGGGTAAATTACCAACTGTATACGAATTTTCAAAAAACCGGAGGAAAAAGGTTACAGCATAAAAACTTCGAAAAGTAGAGTTTGTTAACGAATTTTAATTTATTTAGTGGCGACTATTGAAGTTCTACCCCTATGGGGTAGTTTACTAAAGACGAGGTGGCATGTGAAGGATAGAAGCGTAAGCGCTTGGATTTGCCATAAAAAATATTTAATTTTTAAAAAGTGTAGCATTGGTAATTCTAAACTATCAAATTCTTCTAAATTTTAACACTACATTACGAATAATATGTAAAAAAAGAAATCACTTCCTTTATTTTTTAATAATTATTTGTAAAAAAATACCCGTAATTAATTTTTGAAGTAGGGTTAGTATTGGATGACTTTTAATGTTTTGTAATGTTTGTGAATGACTATTAGTTGTTATTGAAAAAATTATGTGCTTGTATAAAAAATTCAGACGCTCTTCATCATCTAGAATTTTCAAAAAATCGATAGGAGGATAGGTTTTTTTTTTAAATTCTTGGTATGAGTTTTTTTTATACAAAACGTATATCTTTTTCTATAACATCTGATAACTAAAACCTACCCATTTTAAAAAGAAAAATTCTTTGTCATTCCTATGTTGGATTAGTCAAAGGTTGTAGAAAGAAATATTAAAAAACATAAGCATCCAATTAAAGTTGGATTGATATATAAAGTTATACAATCAATAATTTATACTTACAAAGTTTTAGTGATCCACACATTTGCTGAGAAGTTACAGCTATAGTTCAGTAACATTAATTACGATCTCCATACCTGAGCTGAGCATCATTACTTAAAGTAGGTACTTTATCTTTTCTCGAGGAGTTTCTACAAAACAATGTATTGGAGGTAGCTATAGTAAAAAAAATTACATTTGTTGAAGAAGAACTATACTACAAAGAAAAAGAATGGAAGATATATTAGATATACGTAGATAGATCTATATCACCAAACTCATAAAAACAATGGGAATTTTGCTCGTCGTACTGAACGGTACATATAGACAGTGGAGCTTTTGCAGCATAATGTATAAATAAATACAAAAACTGTTTCGTAGTTCCAAAATTAGTAAAAATCCGTTACCGCACAACTTTAAAAGCATGGGGACAAGATAACATTTGCAAAATCATCAACTTATTGTTTAATCTTTTTAATAATTATTTTCCTTGTCAGAAATAGATGTAAATTTGTCGATATTCCTTCTCATGCAAATGCTCCGATTATAAAAATACTGCTACAACTCGACTTTCTGCAGAAGATCAACCCAAGCGATTGATTGCATGACTGCATCGCCATCATCATCCCACTACGTTGTTCTTCATTTGTTTCAAGCTCGATAAGCGTTTGCCATGGCAAGCTTGATTTCGGTTCGGTGAGCGTCCGTTTAGTTCGTTTGTTATAGTTAGTTTGTGGCCTACCTTATTGTCGCGCAGTGGCATGTCGTAGTCTCCGATCGAGAGCTTTCATACATGTGCGCCGCATATTGTCGCTTTCAGCGTGTTTACATTTCGAACTTTGTGCGAGCTTTTTGGTGTTTTTAGTTTGCGATACATTTTTGGGATTAATTTTTGTGCTTCTATTGGATTTTCAAGGTACGTGTTTTTAGTATAAGTACTTAGAATGTTTTGTGATGGGAAAAGGAAATGCTGTCATTCTGCTTAGTATTTAATTTTGGCGCGAGCCAGCAGGAACTTACTTAATTTTGAAACTCATTTTAAGTATTTTTTTGAGTGTTATGTAGGACTGTCTACTAATCTAGTCTAGTCTAGTATGACAAAGATTACTACATAGGTATAGGAAATAGTTTTTGATTACTTGTAGAGTTAATAATTGTCTAGGAGTCTAGGTATGTGCCAATTTTCCCGTTGTTTTTAGTATAATTATTTTTAAATTATATTATTCAATATCCCCCAATTGCGTTTAGTTACAAAAAGTTTTAATTTCATTAATATCCAATAGATTTATTTGCTCAACAAATTAACAGAGGGGTAATGTACATTAATTAGGTCTATAAAATAGGGTATTTTTATTTCCAATAATTTATTTATAAATTATAGCTAATTCAAAAACGGATGTTAAATATGAAAATTAAAAACGCATAATATGAAAAAGAACAATGCATATTATGGCCATTATATGTACCTTGATTGAACTTCATCATTTGGAAAAATTAAGCGAACTAAAGAAAAAAAATAGTGAACATTTATATAGCATATTAAAATAAAGTATAGAAATGTTTAGCGAGTACCGCGGTCAGAGGGACAACGTTTATTATTTTTTTTTAGTTCCAAAACTAGTATAAGTACAATATGTGCTCTATTAAACAAAACAATAAAGTTTTTTTAGCAACGTAGGTACTAATTTACTAACTCAGATACGTAGTAATAGATTTTTCGTAGCATTAATAGTTTCTTTAAATTTCAGTAAATTCAGTACTCCTTTGACAATGACCCGCAAGGGCCGAAACACGTGTCAGGAAACTAATTAAATTTGTGAACCATAACAAGTATTTATTATTTTTTCTTCCTGTGCAATGGAACAACAGTTTCACTAAACATGTAGCCCAACACAAATTAATTATAAATTCAGTACAGTTAATTTTTTGGCAAAATGATTAACATTTTTAGTTGTGGGCTTTAAAAAAAAATACTGATACAGTGTGTCCCAAATTAGAAATATGACGATATAGATAATTTTCTTAAATGGCAACCCTAGTTTTTTATTGAATATTTTTAAAGTGCATATTAAGTACCAAAACTTAATTTAAAACATAAAAAAACCTTCTATACATCTTTAATACTTTTTCGTCAATAAATGCTTAAAATATTGTCCACTATTGTCAATATTTGGCATGGGCAATATATTGAACGCAAGTTGAAGGCGTTTTGAATATTTCCAATTACTTCGGGATAAATTAACCTCTCATATCATATTCGTTCTGTCAACTCGTCAACATTATTTTAGGAATAAAAATTTGAAATTTGGTACTTATGTAGGTATAACTTAATATGCACTTTAAAAATAGTTGATAAAAAACTAGGGTTACCACTCGGGTTACCATAATTTGGGACATACTACCTACTGTATCAATATTTTTATTTTTTTTAAATACCTCAACTTAAAATGTTAATACTAATACTATACCCGTCTTCAAGTATTTTTCCAAAAAAAAACTGTACTGAATTTACTGAATTTATTCCAAGCTACAAACTCACACTGAAGATCTTTAAATAACATTCGGGACGGTGAATATGGGTTTTTTTATAAGAACAATTATAATTTTTTCATAGAAACGATAATAAAATTACTAAGATACAGAACTATTCTTATCGATGAAGGCGCGTAGTAGTAGTAGTTATAGTAGTACCTAGTTGTAGGTACTTTTACATCTTCCGTCTTCTTACATAATTTTAAGATAAAAATTATTGTTTTGCAGAACAAATGTAAATCTTAAGCAGAGCCTTTTGAGTTGAGACACGCCAAAAATCCATTTAATGTTGATTGTTTAAAAATTGCTTTAAAATACCCGAAAAAAAAATCGTTGCATTACTTGGGAAAACTCAGATGAAGTATATAAAGTTTAACGTTTTCTAATTAGGTAATATCAATTCTTCCCAAAAAAAGGTACCTATAGTAAAAGTGACAACTATATCTATTATGATACAGACACAAAATAGCCATAATACGTATTTTTGGAATAAAACCTTTTTAGAAATTAAATTTTGAGATATTTGATACAATATGAATGCAAAGATAGACATACAGCGTTATAATCATATCAAGAAACGTATTTATAGAATTATAATAGACATAGAATACCTCCCACTTAATCAAGAATTGCTTGATCCCGTCAAAAGAAAAAGTAAGAGGTATTATACAGGGTGGATCATAAAAATTCGTGTATCAACTTTAATTTTCCTAATGAAGCATATTTTATATATTAACATTTTCACATTCTACAAATCAATTCCAGACGTTTTCCCTAAATCTAACCTATTTTAAACCGTTTATCAAATATTAACACTTTATTGCTGGCATGCACCATTGATATGTTTCTTGACTTAGCAACGTTCTGAAATCAAGTCACAATCATTAAGACATTGACAATGACTATTTGCTATTTAAGTTTGAGACATCAAAAATGCGCCTCGCTGAAGATAAACGCATAGAAATTTTGATTATGTCGGGTTGTGGCGATAAAAGTAGAAGTAATAGGGAAGTTCGTGATATGTTTAATGATCAATACCCAAATCGCCCGCCTATTAGGCAATCGACAGTATCTAGGGTAGAAATTAAGTGGATATCTTTCCGAACTGTTAAAGATGCTGTTAAAAGTGGTCGTCCTGGAATACCCGAGGAGAAAAAATAAACAATTATTATGACCAGTAAGATTCTCATAGCTTAAGTACACAACTTGGGCGTGACAACGATAGTCTCCAAACCACCGTATGTAATTTTTTTTTAAAAGAGAAGTTTCATCCATACAAACCAGTAATTGTACAAGAGTTATTTGACGATGATACCGATAGGGGAGAGAAATTTTGTGAAATATTGATTGAGCTAACAGATAATCACGCACGATTTGTCCAAAGATTTGTGTCTCAGATGAAGCTACGTTATTTTTAAATGGTTTATAGACAAAACTACAGATACAAGGGCACAAAAAAATTCTTACTGGTTCATATAAAATCACACCCAGTTTAATAAAAGGGTTAATATACTTATAGGCAGGCATTGTTGAAAATAGGGTAATCGGACAATTTTTCTTTGATGATACCCTCACTGGGGAAAGATATCTAAATTTCCTTCCAAGTGATCTGATTCCAGCTCTTGCCACTCTATTTCAAGATGATAATGATCCTGATTTACCAAGATCAACCTTTAATTAGATGGTGCTCCCCCGCATTATGCTGCTCATGTAAGGGAGTACTTAATACATTTTTCCCAGGGCAGTGGATAGGTAGATGAGGGTCAATAGAGTGGCCACCAAGATCGCCCGATCTTAATCGACTGGACTTTTTTTTTGGGGCTTCGTCCAAAATTTAGTTAAATCCAACTTGATAGATAGGCTTAAGGAGTCCATTCGACGAGTACTACGAGAAATTTCTCCACAAGTGGTACAAAATGTACAACAGGAACTTTTAGTTCGATTGATCCACTGCAGAACAGTTGTTGGAGGATATTTTCAATATCTTATAAAATAGTTTCATTTCATATTTTGTCAATATTTGTCTATTTTGTTTTAAAAGTGAATCTTAACATAGTATAAAACAAAGTCGCTGTCTGTCCGTCCCTAACTATGCTTAAATCTTTAATACTACTCAACGGATTTTGAAGCGGTTTTTTTTAATAAATAGAGCGATTCAAGAAGAAGGTTTTTATATATAAAAATAAACGTCTGTCTGTCTGTATGTCCCGTATGCGTTCCTATACCATTTATCTTGGTGAGTTGTATGTGTGCAGGCCTAGGAAGGTTTCGGCATAAAAAAAAAGTGGCGCAACGCATGCCCGGTACCGGGTAGCGTAGCAACGCGCGCCGAGTATAGCTAGTATTTGATAAACGGTTAAGGATAGGTATGGAGTATAGAGCATGATTTATGAAAAATATCTAGAATTGATTGGCAATGTAAAAATTTACGTACCTACAATATGTTTCCATAAAAAAATTAATTTGACTGGTCCGAGTAAATTTTGATTTAGTGGGCGGTATTCTACATTACAGGCTGATCCGATTTTTTGTCATAACCTTTACCTCTTAATTAATATAGTAATTGACTTAATCAGTACAGAAATAAATAAAGAGGAAATCAAAATTGTACCATGCATGATTTTGTCGGCCGTCAACAAACTGAACCTATACATATACCTACCTAAAGGATGCACATGCACAAAGGCACAACTAAAACATCAGGCAAACGTTTATCTCTTCTTTGGGATCCTGTGAAGTCTTTTGTTTCCTACGTTTGTGTTGTCACGACGGAACAACGGTACACAGCACAATTAAGAGGGTGTGTGGGATGACTTCTTAGAATATCAGGCCCAGCCCGATCATGTGACTTATGCTTTTAAAGCCTTTCTTTTTCTTTTCTTGATTTATAGTTTCGACTTGGTATGAAACAGTAATTATATTTAAGCATTTATTACTTACATAATAATTATGGAACTTGTTATTTTAAACATGGTTCAAGCTCAATGGTATGAAGCAGGATGCGGAACAGGTTATTAAATGAAAACTCCAAGAAAATAATTTGTTATTAAAAAATACATTGCTTATTTAAGAGTTATTTCGTGTACAATGTTTGTATATCTTGTAGCTTTGACATTGTGTGTTTTTGCTTATAACATATTTTAACTATTTTACAAGTCTACCGTGAATAAACTACTATTGTAGCAACTACCCCTTAAAAATTACATATGTAATAGGCATTTAACGGCAATAAAGACAACCTTATAAAGACTCAGTTTTTAAGGAATGAATAACCAGAGAAACTATCTACTTTTACCGCTTAAAATTTAGGATCTACGACTGACATTACCGATTAAAGCCATATGCCTTTAAATCAGCAAACAATAAAATTTAAAATGTCTTACTAAAAGCTTAATGTTGTAGTGCAGAGATTTTACGCTGGTATTCCACGGGCTAAGTCATTGTCAAAGTTGAATTTATTTTCACGCAGAAGCTGAAACTTGATCTAATTTATTTAACAAGTTGGGGAAAAAGGTACTTAAGTATTTCTGGTGTTTTTAGTGCCTGCCAATCTATCAGAATTTGAGGTTAGAAAATTGTTTTTAATGTTTTGTTTCGAAAGTAAGAGAACAAGTCAATTAAACTTACCTTATCAAATCGAAAATGAAAACTAACAAAACAGCAATCTTCAATGTTATCGCGTACCTAACCTCAAGGGACGACTAATTGGTAACATTTAACAATTTGCCAAAAACGGGGGTACATTTAAAATAACATTTGCATAATTTCTTGATCAAGAATTTGAAATTTTTTTCTGTTTGTCATCGTTTGTAGCAGAAAAATACTGTACAGGGTTATCCAACCAAGACTAGACAAGGCAATTTTTTGACTTTTCCTGTACTTTTATAAAAAAAACTGAAATAGCCATCTTAAGTCATTTTCTCCCGCGAATTCGAATATCTTCAGCAAAAAACAATTGAACATCAAACAAAAGTACTAGGGGTCACTTTGATATTTTTTTAAATGGAACACCCTGTATATTTTTACATTTTTAAATTCCACATAAAATTATAATTATTTTTTATTAAATGCACAATTAGTCAATACTTCATAGTTTCCGAGATATTGACTCTCGAAAAGTGACATTTTTGAACTTTGACAGCTTATAACTTTCTAACAGTACGTCTTAGAGCAAAACGGCTTACATGTCCCTATCTTCAATTTTTATTATCTTCCCAAAAAAATCAACTTCCAGTTAAACCGGAACAACTATATTTCCTTCTTTCGAGTTACATCCGGTTTAACCGGAAGTTGATTTTTTGGGAAGATAATAAAATTTAAAGATAGGGACATGTAAGCCGTTTTGCTCTAAGACGTACTGTTAGAAAGTTATAAGCTGTCAAAGCTCAAAAATGTCACTTTTCGAGAGTCAATATCTCGGAAACTATGAAGTATAGACTAATAGGGCATTTAATAAAAAATAATTATAATTTTATGTGGAATTTAAAAATGTAAAAATATACAGGGTGTTCCATTTAAAAAAATATCAAAGTGACCCCTAGTACTTTTGTTTGATGTTCAATTGTTTTTTGCTGAAGATATTCGAATTCGCGGGAGAAAATTACTTAAGATGGCTATTTCAGTTTTTTTTATAAAAGTACAGGAAAAGTCAAAAAATCGCCTTGTCTAGTCTTGGTTGGATAACCCTGTACAATGGCACACAAACTAGAAATCCATAATATTATAAACACCCACAAACCACAATAGCCGAGTTTCTTTTAGATGCTCTTAAATAGCAAAGCCAGCGGCTAAGTTGAGCGTTCCTTATAAAAAATTTACTCAACTCAGCAGCAAAGATGTTTTCCTCTTCCCTTGCCGCGTATGCCGGGGCGTATGCCCATCTATATTTTACATACGATTATACGATTTGTTCGCGATGCGTTTTCCTTTAACAACTTAGCTAAGCAAAGATGTTTACTTTGCTATATACTGGAAGGAAATTAAAGTACCTAATAGCAAAGAATTTAAGAAATCCACAGAGAAAAAGTGACAATAAAAATTGCTGGAGAGTATTTATATGATGCCAATAAAGATGGAAAACCTAGTAACAAGAGGGTTGTGCGCATTCCTATCCCTGTTGGGCGCAAAGGTATCTGACCTGACCCTTGCTTGCACACGAGATAAGCTGTACCTCGAGCTGTACGGTATGCCCATCTGTGCATCACTTCTTCTGCTTAGTTCGCTTTTCGTAATTTACATTTGAACGTTGTGTCTTCTATTATTTTCCCTTTTAAGACCAAGTTGTACCATGTCAGTTAACATCCAGTTCAAGCTGATCTACAGTTCAACAAGTAAAAATAACAGTTTTTCATTGAAATGCGGGTCACAATAAGTTTAGAAGCGATCAAATAATATCATCTGACTTTTTATCAATAATTAATACGCGGTTCATTGATGATTCTCATTTCGTAGTGAATGATCGCTGGTACGACTGAGCCTATGTGTATGGTCTATATTTATTTGGTTTACTCGTAGATGTAATATTCCTTGTACGCTTAGAGTCAAGAAAATTAGCCAATGGAATAATAGCTTGTTTAAAAAATATTTTTGGTCTGACTAAAAATATTGGAGGTCATTTTAACATATCTTTGAAAAAATGTATTTTTGTGAGTACCCAAGGCGGTTTTAGAAATACATATTGGGAAAAAAATGATTTTATTGTTAATTTTAAAAACCCTGTATCTCAGAAATAAAGCGGTTGCTAACCTATTTTACATAAGGAATAATAATAAGGAATTTTTCTGCGAATCATCCAAGTATTATTGCCCTTTGTAATGAGCATTATTATGAAACACCCTGTAAATAATAAAGATGTATATTTTAAAATAATTTTAGACCATATTTATTTATACCTCACAACTTTTGTCATTTTTTTTTTTATCTTTAATACTAGAGCCGATATCACATAAATGGGCCACCCTATATAATGGATTATGCAAGCAAAGTAATTATATGCATAATGTATAAATGGCAAATTATTTTTTTCTAATTTAACTAAAGGTTTAAAACTAATACGCTATAAAACATTATACTAACAAATTTATTTACGTAAAACACCATGTAAGGAAATATGTATAACAGAAAAAAAAATTATTTTTGCACAAATTAATGTGCGTTCTATTTGTTGCTTTATTCGCCGATTTGTATAATAGCAGAAAGAAATTACTAAGGTTTTCAAATTCAGATGATTCTATTTATTGCATAGGTATATTTTTCCATTTTTGTATTAGCTTTAATAAGTTTTAATTCTTGTCTTAAAAATTAGACGAATTTATCAGACTCGTCGATTGACCATAGATATTTTTACCTTCAGATAAGCAAACAATGATCACGAAAGTGGCATATTGATGGCCTCGCGCATGTACACAGAGTTATATACACACGATTAGACATGCGCATTGCAACATTATCATTTGACGAATGGAAAAATAGACAGGTCCGGGCTTTAAAGTTTAAGTTCTTGCTTAAGATATTGTAAAAGTTGACCTTTAATATATTTCTATGTGTAACCAGCTAAAATTTGCCCCAAATTCTTGCCAAAAAATGAGAATTTCTTTTCAATTTTTGATCAAGTTGGGAATAGTTTTTAAGGTTTTGTTTCTAAGATGTGTTTAAAAATGATTCGTCGTTGTGCTTTTAGTTCAAAACGGAAGTGAACAAGTCAGTTAAACTATAAAACTTATAAAATCGAATATAAAAACAAACAAAACCAGTAAAATAACCAATCTTCGATGTTATCGCGTACATCAAGTCAAATATTAGTTGGTACCTATACAGTGTCCGCAAGAAAGTCCGCATCAAATGGGATTTTTTTTTATTATTAGGTATAGGTAAAAATTGAAAAAGCAGTTAGTTTTTGCTTACCTAAAAACCAAAAATGACGTATACTGAAGCAGCTGCACGACTTGCGTTACCTGTCAAATTTGACATTTTTAATAAAATAGGTTCAAAAATGCCATTATTTATCAAAATATCGAAAAACTTTATTCGAGAAAGTTGTTTATTTAGGCATTTTTAGCCTCTGTTCAAAATTTTGACAGTCTAATACAATTTTTATTTCTTGCCAGGTTCTTGAAAATTTTGATCAACCCTCGTAGATTAACTTTTATACATCGATGTAAAACCATTTGCCTTTACTTCATTTGTAATCTTAATGCAATTTTGTGTAAAATTTTTGTTTCTTATTATTTGTTTTGCTTCAAAAACTGAAATTGTTATTGATTAGTATGTAATGTTTGATGCAAAGTTTATCTAATTACATCAGTTTTGCCAAAACCGACGTTTCCTATTTTTCTTAAGTTAGTAAACAGATGTACAAAAAGAAAATATTAGGAAGCTTTCGTTGAAATTTTACTTAATTAATATTGGATTAAAAAGAATATATGTTAATCGCTCGAAACATTTTATTCAACAAAAATATAGTTTAATTTAATTTAATATTAATTAAGTAAAATTTCAACGAAAGCTTCCAATATTTTCTTTTTGTACATCTGTTTACTAACTTAAGAGAAATGAGAAACGTCGGTTTTGGCAAAACTGATGTAATTAGATAAACTTTGCATCAAACATTACATAGTACTGATCAATAACAATTTCAGTTTTTGAACCAAAATAAATAATAGGAAACAAAAATTTTACACAAAATTGCATTAAGATTACAAATGAAGTAAAGGAAAATGGTTTTACATCGATGTATAAAAGTTAATCTACGAGGGTTGATCAAAATTTTCAAAAACCTGGCAAAAAATAAAAATTGTATTAGACTGTCAAAATTATATGTATAGAGACTAAAAATGCCTAAATAAAGAACTTTCTCAAATAAAGTTTTTCGATATTTTGATAAATAATGGCATTTTTGAACCTATTTTGACAGGTAACGTAAGTCGTGCAGCTGCTTCAGTATACGTCATTTTTGGTTTTTAGGTAAGCAAAAACTAACTGCTTTTTCAATTTTTACCTATACCTAATAATAAAAAAAATACCATTTGATGCAGACTTTCTTGCGGACACTGTATTGCCCGAAAAACAGAAGTAACCTATTTAGATTGCAGGGCTGCAAATAAAATATACTAAAACATGCATCGGGATAATCTCTCTTGGTGTGTGTGTGTGTTTTTTTTAAATTTTATTAGATGTGTTTAAATCGATAATAATAAAATAAAGTTTTATATCAAAATACATCACTCTTCCATACTTATTGAAAATACGAAATACCCGGCTTACCCCACTTGGGTATAATTAAATCTTAGAACCGCTGTTACTAGTCACTGTTTATATTACAATCCAAATGTCCGAGTCACTAAACTACACAAAAACGAGAAATCCGTAAATATTAAACACCCACAATAAATAGGACAAGGAGTCCACAGAGAAAACTTTAAATATAACAAAAATGGCGCCGAGCCTGTTTTAGAGTACATTTTTAGCATGTCGCTAAAGAAGAACAGGCCGATAACAAGAACTTTGTGCGCATGCCCAATGCTGCTTAGAGAAGGCAACTGACCGATAAGCCGTGCGCCCGCACGTATTTTTTCACCCATAAAACTTAACTTTTGTTTGCGCACGAGATCAGCTGTACGTATCTAAACAGTGCTCTGTACGTATCTAAACAGTGCTGAATTTACCAGTAGGCTGAGTAGGCTGGAGCCTAGGGCGGCAGATTTTTAGGGGGCGGCAAATTTGGCCCAAAAAATTTTTTTTTATCTTACAGAAATAAATGGTACAATCTTTATTCATGGTTGACGGGTAGTATATTTTTAAATAAACTTTATTGTTGGTCATGTCTGTTAATGGGGATATAAAAAGGTAGTTGGAACTTTACTGGCTTTGCAGAAAGAAATTTCATTTTCAATAAAATAAGTAGGTAATCATAAATTTTTAAATTATTGACCAAATTTGGGCGTAGTCTTAAAAAATGTTCGCCTTCGGGGCATTTTGCCTGCAGCGGGCTTTTTCTTTCCCGAACACTTCATCTGGTAGGGGCGGCAAAAATTGAATTGCCTACTAGCGGTAAATTTTTTAAATCCGCCACTGTATCTAAAGGAAAATACGGAAGATTCCACGTATTCACCCCAACATAAAGCCGCATTCTGAACTTTAATAAATTTGTCTACACAACCAATTAACTCCGTAGAAAGACCGTATTTTTTAACTCGCGATTTTATCGGTTGCAAAACCATCAGCCATGCATCAGACGAAAACAGGCCGACTAAAAATGCAATTACACATGCGAAATAAATGAAGATCTTCATTAGCTGATTTTATGCTGGATGGGTTGAGTATAATATAACTTTGATAGAGTTACATAACTCTAAAAATCATCGTACTAAGCGCTATTTCTATTAAAATTTGATCGTAAACATACTAGGACTATCAAAAAATTATACTGGTCGGACTTCCATTGTCTTTATTTTGTTATTAACAGAACGTTTCGGTTAGTTAGTATCTCTAACCGTTTTCAAGTTTAAACCTGATTATAATTCTAAAGCAATACGTGTGCAATGAAGCTCGATGACTCGAATGAGGAGCAGGCATTTCTTATGGTGTATTCTTGTTTCGTACACTCGCGTTTCGTACACCTCGAAAATTTACCTGAAAAATTCTCGTTTCGTACACCAAATAAATTAATCCACTATTGGCTTCTCGTTTCGTACACCGACCATTGTGATGACCATACCTACCCCTTAATGGGTAGACACTTTCATAATAATTATTTAATAATGGTAATAAAATAATTTAACAATAATAGATGTACGCAAATTCCGCTGTCATTAACAGATTATTGCCACAAAATATAATTTTTTTCGTATTGAGGGTTACTGGAATTTACAGGTGACAGGTACTAACTTAAGTAATTAGGGAACAAAAACTTCTCATAATAATTTCATTAAAGGATACAATAATCGATATGGTGTATATAAAGGGTGTTGAATTTGCTTCTAATATTATTGTAAAAGATTACTTACTGCGACGCTGATATTTTTTATCAAGGATATTCAAGTTATTGAAACGAAAAGAGGGAAGCCAGCTATTTTGCATTCAGGACATCGTTATACTATGAAACGTACATATACCAACATCATACTGTGGATGTGCACCAAGAGACCATGCCCTGGGACGTTGACAACCTTCAAGGACTACAAGTTGAGTCAAACAAAATCAAGCCATACATGTGTTCCTGACATAGCGAAAAATGAAGTTGACTTATGCTTGCAAAAGGTCAAGAAACGTGCTCGAGAAGAACTATACTTCCAATACCACAGATCTACAGGCAAGAAATGATGGTTGCAAAAGACGCTGGGCTAGACTTTGTAGTTAATATTCCTGAATTTTCCTGCGTTAAAGATCGATTCTACAGAGAACGGCACAGGGCTCTAGGCATAGATGTTCTGCCAAAAAAACGAGAAGACCTTACCTTGACTGAAACCATGAAGTCTTATTTATTAGTAGACGATGGCCAAGAAGACAGAATACTAATTTTTGCGAGCAATGGAGGACACTTGCTTGCAAACTCATCAGAATTCTTCGTGGACGGGACATTTAAAAGTTGTTGCCCTCTTTTCGATCAACTCTACACCATACACGTAGACTTGGGAAGTACTCCAGATGCAACACGTATCATTCCTGCTGTTTACGCGCTATTGCCAAACCGCAGAGAAACGACCTATAAGAGGCTTTTTAAGTTACTACAAGATAAGGTACCTAATTTCATTCCAAAAAAGGTACACATTGACTTTGAGCGTGCCGCAATAAACGCACTAAGAGATGCTTTCCCCGAAGTTGTTATCAAAGGATGCAATTTCCATTTCAACCAAGCAATCTGGAGAAAAGTACAAGAACTTGGATTGGTCCCACAATACAAAGAAAATAAAAAAGTTCGAGATCACATACGTATGTGTGCCGCGTTGGCATACCTACCAGAAGATCATATCGGCGACGCTTGGCTAAACATAATGGAGAACGCACCAAACGAGGAAGCTGTTGTTAAATTCAACGATTATTTTGTCGAACAATGGCTGGAAAACGAGTTGTTATGGATATGCTATAATGAGCGACACCGTACTACAAACTTCGTCGAAGGCTGGCATAATAGACTGAACAGACGCATTGGCAAGTGTCACCCTAATATATTTGAGCTCTTCAACGTACTTACAGAAGAAATGCATTACTATGACATCGTACAGCAGCGGTGCGACCTACACATCTCTACGCCGAAACGTTCAAAGAAATACAGTGATTTGGACAGCCGCTTAAGCAAAATATTAAGTGAATATTTACTTCAAAAAATTGAAATTCGTGAGACATTAAATCGTTTAATATATATTGTAAAATTTGATTAGGTAGCTTACCTATATAACTTATATTAATGTAATAATGTAATATAATAAAACATCTAAAAAAAAATACAAATCCAAAGCAACAAAGCGTATAATTATTTTGGTATTAGGTACCTACAGGTAACCAGGCCGTCACAATGGTCGGTGTACGAAACGAGAAGCCGATAGTGGATTAATTTATTTGGTGTACGAAACGAGAATTTTTCAGGTAAATTTTCGAGGTGTACGAAACGCGAGTGTACGAAACAAGAAAAAATCTTTCTTATAATACCTTATGTTAAGGGGATGTCTGAAAAGATTAGAAGAATGACCAAAAACTATAACATTAAATCAGCTTTCAAATCCAGAAATCCGCTAAGAAGCTTTCTTAGAAAAGTTAAACCCCGTAGTAATGAAAAAACTAAAAGCTGCATCTATCGAATCCCCTGCGAGTGTGGCAAATCATACGTTGGAGAAACAAAAATACCCCTTCCCGTATGAGTTATGGAGTACTTATAATTATCTGGAAGCCTCTCCAAAACAAATAGCCCAAATTTTACTTCAATAAACACGTAGGCGAAGTCATCCAGCTTTATTGCACATTATGCACATAGATAGTGATGTAAGTTATCTAATTATTTTCAGAAATAAGTATTAGCCATTTACAATTTTCGCATTTGATTTACAATTTCCCCTTTGCTTCTGGATTAATGTAAATAAAATGTTTATCTGATATAAGAGGGAATACATCCAAAACTGAGGTATTTGAAAAGAAACCCACAAAGAATAATTAAACCTTGCAATGATTTTCAAAAATGAAGAATAATTACATTTTTTTTGCAATTACCCCAGTATACAGAATTAGATATGGTATATAATATGCGCTTTGTGTTATTATCCATTGCCATTTTCATAATACGATAACTGCTATGGGAGTTATGCCTGTCATACAATAAAATAGCTGTTTGATTGAGCATTTTCAATGTTTCCCTTCTATTCCGTAATTCTTCAACGAAAGCACTAGAAAACCTTTCTATAAACTGAGGTTCTTCCATCTAACCATTGGATGATCAAGTATAGAGTATTCCTGGATGTGCTTTCTCAAATATTATGCACCCTTGTAAAATGTTGTTAAACGATCCATCTTTACATATTGTTGCTAATACAGAGATTGATTCCTACCTAGACCTCCAGTTACTCGAACTAAACCTGCAAAAAACAGAGAACCAACTGTATTTATTAACTTTAGATTAAGTAATTATTGATAATTTATTTACCCTTTTTCATCCAAAGTATTTGTGGATTGGTGGTAAAACCCCATTCGTCTGTATTAAATATAAAGGAACAAAACAGTATTTATACAGGGTACAGTAGACTCCCGATTATCCGAAACCCGATTATGCGAACTCCGCATTATCCGAAACGACCCATGGAACCGGATTATCCGAAATGATTCTAGCTATTCCTCCGGATTATCTGAAATTTCTAAGAAATGTTTTATGGGTATTGTTGTTGCGGCCAAAAATCGACAGATTTTAAAATTAAAACAAGTACCAATTACCTCTTTCTTGAATTGATGAATATGAATACATACTAATGTACATACATAAGTATTAGAATTTATTATGTATTTATGTACATCTATAAAAGTACATAGATATAGTTACCTTTCCTATAGTTAATGATTTTCCTCAATCTCCGCATTATCCGAAATTTCGATTATCCGGTCCACATCATTTCGGATAATCGGGAGTCTACTGTATTCCAAAAAAAGCTCAGGACAGCGGAATTATCGGTAGAGCAAAGAAATTATGTTTTAATTTTAACACTTTCTTGTAAACATTCCAAAAACTAGTAAGTATACCAAATTGGAAATAATTATCTCGGAAACTGTAAGAAAAAGAAAAAAAAACGAAAATTTTTTATTTTTATTTTAAGGCCTTTTCGACCGCTTGTTTATAAGTATTTTTTTTCCTATCTTAAGGAGCACTATCACTCCCTTAAATATTTACTGACATTCAATCACCCTGTATAAAAGTTTAAAACAAAATGAGGTTCTTGGATTGTACTTGCGATTCCATACAGAGTATTTAAGCAAAAATGAACCTACTTATTTTTTACAGTGAGACTCATTATCAAATTACATTGCTTAAATTCCATAAAACCTAGTTACCTTCAAAATTATTTTAATGTTGGTCAAGAAAAAAGAACCATTAGATTAATTGGGACAACAAAAAAGAACTAGGTATTTGTTATAATTTATTTATAATGTACTTGACAGAAATGTTTAACCTAAATTACTAAAATGGGAAATCCCAAAACGAGAAATCTTTTTTTTTTGCTTAAGAAAAATTGTCGCAAACGATCCACAATTAGTTGGCGTTAAGAGGATCAGCGGTGTAGTCAGGGGGCTATAGGTTCTTAAGCCCCTCCCCGCCCCAAGTCTTTATTCAAAAATCGAACATAAACATAATTTTAATGACTACAGGCGACCATGCAATAAACTAACTAACTACTCATATTGTATTATTAATAGTTATTTGAGTTATTTCCAATATTCAAAATTTCGCATATTTTCGATGGCAAAAAATACTCTATACTCTATCTAAAAGCAACTCGATAAAGAAATTTTGCATCACCCTGTATAAGAAACTACATTTTTTACTGATGGCTCGTTTTAATTGAAAGTTAAGTGACTTTACAAACAGCAATAACATTTTAATAATTAAACAATAACATACCAATAATGGCATCGTACAATACGATACGATTTCAGCGAAATATGAGCTGGTCCTTGACTTCTGTAATAGGAGTAAATACCAGTAAATAAATATCTTTACATTTTTACATCAGCAGATAAACTACTTAACTTAAATGACATTAATACACATGTGAGGCATATAGGGTAAAGCCGCCAAAATCGTACCATGCCTAAATCGATTCAAATTGGGCGATAAATTATACGACATTCATCGATCGTAGTTGTAGTGTCTAAATTAACTAGTGTCAGTTGCATGCTATTTTCGTGTTAACTTTGTTGATTTCTTGTTAGGCGTTATCTCATTGGTAAATATTATACAGATTATCTTTTTTTAGTAATCTAGCCTAGGAAGTTCTTGTAATTTTGCAAAAATTGAATTTAATTTTAGGTCTGAAATTTTATTTATTTATTGGTTATTGACAGTTTCCTAAATCGTACCGGTACGATTTAAAAAACTGATGACATTTTAGTATCAAATATGCTAAAAGGTATATAAAATAGCAAACATGGTTGCCAATGCTGTATTGTGGTAGATTTCTTTTTAAATGACATGTGCTTTGTTTTTTTTTTGTAAAATACTTAATACAAAAGCAAATTTTGTATATTTTTTCTCTTTATATGCGAACAACAAAATACTTATTTTTATTTATTCTACCCCAAAAGATTACTGTGGTATGATTCAGGTAACCTTACCCTACATGTGACAATATGTGTACCGAGTGTTGTAAATATTAGAAAAACGATCATGCATAGCAAATGTCCGTTGAACATGTACATGCAATGGCGGATTCAGGGGTGTTGCGGGAGCGCCTCCCCCCCCCATAAAAGGTTTGCAACGATTTGAAAATAATAAATTGAAAAAGTTAATTAATTTTATACCATTTTAAAATATTTGCCATTTATATAGGTACTAATATAATATATTTATTTACGAAATAGACGGGGGTAACCCCATTTTACAAAAATATACTATTAAATGATATTATTGCAATAAGATAGTGGATAACAAAATAAATAACTATCAAATACAACGATATATTACAATACTTAAAACATATAAATATATAGACAAAAAAGGAGACAAAACATCACCTTTCTGATGCATTAATAATTTTTTTTTAATACCAGAAAGACTAGAGTTAAAAATATCGATATGATCCTGACTACTGAACTGGTTGGCCAGTCGAAGAGCTTTATCGACATTCATTCCATATTTTGTTGGGTGAGAAGGAAGGTGGAACAGATCTGCGTGACGTAACTGTCGTTTAGGTACAGGGTTATTTTTTATATTTGCGTACCCACCTACAGGGCTTAATGTAAGTGACAGAAAAAAACTTTTAATACAAAAGTTGCATAATCTTTCCCGTCATATCTTTTAGACTTATTAAAAAAAACATCTGCACATCGGAAAGTTAAAAAACAAATGAAAGTCTTCTTTTTTTAAATAGAAAACCCTATATATTTTTTACCAGGGCGAAAGATCTCTTTCTCCTGATTTCAAAAATATATAACATGTCATCATTTAATCCAGTCGTTTGTGAAATATTTGAGTTTTTAATTAATTGAATTGACTATAATCTAGTTGGCGTTCCGCATACTTCAACGTGACATATTTGTCACTTTACTTTAAATTGAAAGATTCAGTAAGGAAAATGGGATATTCGGAAGAAGACAAACTTCAAATAGTGCGTCTTTTTTACTCTAATAACAACCGAATAGCTGTAGTTCAACAGCAATTTACTTTACTTTATATCATAAATTAAAAATCATAAGTTATTTTCTTTGCTGCATGTTTCAATTTAAATTAAAGTGACAAATATGTCACGTTGAAGTATGCGGAACGCCGACTAGATTATAGTCAATTCAATTAATCAAATACTCAAATATTTCACAAACGACTGGATTAAATGATGACATGTTATATATTTTTGAAATCAGGAGAAAGAGATCTTTCGCCCTGGTAAAAAATATATAGGGTGTTCCATTTAAAAAAAGAAGACTTTTATTTGTTTTTAAACTTTCCGATGTGCAGATGTTTTTTTTAATAAGTCTAAAAGATATGACGGGAAAGATTATGCAACTTTTGTATTAAAAGTTTTTTTCTGTCACTTACATTAAGCCCTGTAGGTGGGTACGCAAATATAAAAAATAACCCTGTACATTTAGATGAATCTGAGACAATAGCAGCATTAGGCAATGTGATAAACCATTAATAAATTTAAAAACATAAGACGTCTGCTGTTCTATGAAACCATATTCAAAGTATTCAACATCTCTGCTATGATAATCATCCATATCAATAGTTAATTTATAGGCAGCAAATCTTAAAAAATTTAAACTGAACTCTTTCTAACATATCTTTGTGTACTTGGTAAGATGGAGACCAAATAACAGTAGCATATTCTAGGTTGGATCTAACGAGCGAACAGAATAATAACTTAATAACATCAATTGAAAATTGGGAGCAGTTTCTCGAGACAAATCCTGCGTTCTCAGTGCTGGATTTACCATTAGGCTGAGTAGGCTGGAGCCTAGGGCGGCAGGTTTTAGGGGGCGGCAAATTTGGCCCAAAATTTTTTTTTGTCTTACAGAAATAAATGGTACAATCTTTATTCATGGTCGACGGGTAGTAGGTATTTTTTTAAATAAACTTTATTTTTGGCCGAGTTGTTGACCGTTTCTGTTAATGGGGATAAAAAAAGGTAGTTGAAACTTTACTGGCTTTGCAGAAAGAAATTTCATTTTCAATAAAATAAGTAAGTAATCATAAATTTTTAAAATATTTACTAAAAATTATTGACCAAATTTGGGCGTGGTCATAAAACATTTTCGCCTGCGGCGCATTTCGCCTGCAGCGGGCTTTTTCTTTACCGAACACTTCACCTGTTTCACAACTCACGAGCCGTCACTGGTATAGGGCGGTAAAAATTGAATAGCCTACTAGCGGCAAATTTGTAAATCCGCCACTGAGCGTTCTCGTTCCTTTCAGACTCACTTTAGAAACATGTTCAGCAAAAATCATTCTTTCATCAAAGTAGACACCGAGATCTTCGACAGTGCTCGAATAGGACAGATCCACACCATTTATGTTATAGACTGTAGGAAATCTACTCCTACCACGGTAAAAGTTGATATGTGCATTTATTTATATTTAGCGATATAGCTATTTACCTAACGAGTGCGGAAAATGAATTTTTCCGCACGAGTCTGCCGTTCACCGAACGACGCGTAGCGGAGTTCTGTTAAGCAGCCGAGTGCAGGGAAAACATTTTCCGCACGTGTCAGGTACAATAGTTTTTCTACAGACGTGTGGAAATAAGTAACACATATTTCAAAGAAATTTAATAATTATAACAATCACATACATACGTATAATAATTCTGAGAAAAAAAGTAATAGCTACAAGTTATAATTGATATATTATTGATTTTGACATAATCGTGCCGAAAAATTTTTCCGCACTAGTGTGGAAAAACCAATTTTCCGCACGGATTTTTGACATAATCGTGCCGAAAAAAATTTCCGCAGTAGTGTGGAAAAATCAATTTTCCGCACTGATATCCGTGCGGAAAATTGGTTTTTCCACACGTCTGTAGAAAAAATACTTAACCTGCCTGAGTTCATTGTCACAAGACGTCAAGGTCATTTTGGCGTTTCACTGCATATTATTAGGTATACAACTCTGACGGCTTCAGGAAACGGGCGCGTGCTTCTGTATAATATTGACACATTTTTTATTGAAATATCCAATATGGTAGCGCCTTAATTTTTTAAATATTTTTATGATTTTTTTCATATTATTATATATTTTTTATAAATACCTTTTCGGAATTACTTGTTATATAAACAATATCAGTAGATGTTCGTTATTTTAACATTGATGATTTTTTTACATTTTACAACCCATAAAAACTGTACCTATATCATTAAGTTGGTTATCATCGCATAACATGGCAAAATCATCTATGTTTCTCCATCGTAACATTTTATTAATCTTTTGCGATAATAAAAACGGTTTTCATTTACCATTTGCCCTAGTTTTTTGCGATTTTTAATAATTCACAATGTTATCCAAATCTACAATTTCCGCCTCAACCGGCAAATTACACTAATTTATCATTGACAACCAGTTTCGAACTTATAATTCGATACAATTAAAATTATATATCTTTAAAACAGTTATGTCAGTTACGTAAGGATGCTATCCGAAGAATTCGATGAGAAACGACGCCGTGGAGAGAGTATCTTCCGTTGCCTCGAGCAAGGTAAAAAGAGAAGCCATATTATAATAAGTTTCTTTTGGATGTATGATTGACGGTGTCGGGACTGATTCAAGCATAGACATTTACCTTTAGTTTTTATAATTTTATGGATGAAAAAATGGGTTTGTACGTACAGCTCGCCAGTCACATCCCTCGCCGCCCTGCAGGTATGGGCATGCGCACAACCCTCCTGTTGTTAGGTTTTCCTTCTTTACCGACTCCAGAACCGGCCCGGCGCCATTTTTGTTGTTGCGTCTTACGTTTTCTCTATGAATTTCTTGACATGTGTGAAGTTAGCGATGTTTATCAGCAACGTTTATGTAGCATTTAAATTTTTTTGGGGTACGTGTCAATTCCGCCTGTATACAGTGTCACCAGTAAAGTCCGCATCATATGGGATTTTTTTTTATTAATAGCTGTATTCAAAATTGGACTTTGGCATCAAGTTCTGCTTCGATCGAGATGAAAACTAAGCAAAAAAATAGTAGTCACGTGATTCGCATTATCTGTCAAATTTTAATTTTTTCCAAAAAATAATTCAAAAGTGGGGTTATTTCTGAAAGTATCAAAAAAAGTTATTAGAAAAAGTTTTTTTAAATGCAGTTTCTAGCCCACATACAAAATTTTAGCTGCATAAGATAATTTTGATTTTTTACCCATATTTTGTAAATTGCACCACTTTTGCAAAATAAGACTCAACGCAACCTACATAAAACTTCTTAGTTTTGACAATGCTTTATTTCAGATACATTTTCTCAGTAGCTCCTTATTAAATGTGTGTTTTTCTACAAAATCAAAATTGGGGTATTAAAATTTGGTCGCATGTGATGCAAAGTTTATTTGTTTTTGAAATTGTATAAGGTTACTTCATAAAATAATTGTAGTTGTGTTAGGACACAAACTACGTTTTCAAAAATACTTGTTTTATGAAGTTACCTTATACAGGGTCAAAAGCAAATATACTTTGCATCACATGCGACCAAATTTTAATAGCCCAATTTTGATTTTGTAGAAAAACACACATTTAATATGGCGCTACTTTAAAGAAAATGTATCTGAAGTAAAGCCTTGTCAAAATTGAGAAGTTTTATATGGGTTGCGTTGAGTCTTATTTTGCAAAAGTGGTGCAATTTACAAAATATAGGTAAAAATCAAAATTATGTTATGCAGCTGAAATTTTGCACGTGAGCTAGAAACTGCATTTAAAAATACTTTTTCTTATAACTTTTTCGATATTTTCAGAAATAACCCCACTTTTGAATTATTTTTTGGAAAAAATTAAAATTTGACAGATAATGCGAATCACGTGACTACTATCTTTTTGCTTTCGATCGAAGCAGAACTTGATGCCAAAGTCAAATTTTGAATAAAGCTATTATTAAAAAAAAGTCCCATATGATGCGGACTTTACTGGTGACACTGTATAGCGTTTGTAAACTAATTTTAATATTTTTAATGGGAAGATTAAAATTCTACAATTTGGATTTATCATCATTAGTAAACTACCCCATAGGGGTTAAATTACCTGCGGAGGAAAATGTTACAGGATAAATTCTTCGAAAAGGAGCGTTTGTTAACAAATTTTAGACGATAAATCCAAATGGTAGAATTTCAACTTGATGTGTTTATATTGCTCATAATAAGAGACAGGATTTTATGCAAATGCATATTTTGCATATATCTTGAAAGTTGGCCATCGACAGCATATTTAGGGTACTTAGGGCATAATTTGCATATTTTTCTAATTTAAAAGGTATAACCAAATTCAGGTACTAAGTTGATCAAAACGAAATATTTTATTTTCATTTATTTGCGGATTATCTTAGATACATACCTATTTACCTGTGAAAGGATTATAATTATTTAAGGGCGGTTTCTAAAAATTCTTATCCTTTTATCCGATGCTGCGTCATATATGTTGAAGGTAGGACAGAATTTAAAAATATTTTATGAAAATTTGGTTCATGTAACTTGTCTGGCCCATGGATTAAATAGAGTTTCAGAAACTATTAGAGCTTCCTTCCCTTTGGTCATTGACTTAATAGCCAATGTGAAAAAAAAATTCATAAAAGCTTCATTAAGAGTGCAGTTTTACAAGGATAACTTGCCCGGAACACCACTACCACCTGAACCTGTTGTGACCAGGTGGGGCACCTGGATTCGTGCGGCAGTGTTTTATGCGGAGCATTTTCAAAAATTAAACGAGATTGTTTCTCAAATTGAAGATGATTCTCAGTGTATTAAAAAATGCAAACAAATATTTCAAAATTCTAAAGTGGAACAACAATTATTGATTTATATAAAATGTAACTATAGTTTTGTAGCTGAAAGTATTTTAAAACTAGAAAAAACATCTAGTAGTCTATTAAAGTCAATGGATATTGTAGAAAAATGCATTAATAATTGTAAGCAAGTACGAGGTGAGGTAGGAAAAGCAGTAATGTCGAAGTAAGAAGGAATAATAGAAAAGAATATAGGTTTTAAATTTATAATAAATGTTTCAAAAGTTCTGTCAGGGGAAAATGTAGATAATTTGGATTTTAAACTGAGCCTAGTTCCAAAGTTAAAATTTTGTCCTATATATAACATCAGTAGATATAGAAAGATCTTTTTCATTATATAAACATACTCTTAGTAATAGAAGATAGAATTTTTTAGTAAAACACCTCGAATTACATAACCAGTGCATATTATAGTTCTGCGGACTAATATTAATGTTTTTATTTGTATTTGTACCATAATACAGATTTAATAAAATTTTTACACGTTTACCTATTTTTTGGTGGTTTTTATTAAATACCCAATGCCTTAGTTTAGTAAAACCCTAATTTAATCCAACAATAAGTCATATTATATTTTTCGTATTAGGTACTGCATATTCATTGCGTATTTCTTTGTTTTTTGGATATATCTTGCATATATTTAAAAAAATATATACATATATGCGTATCTCACAGACTTTTGGTTGCATATAATCCGGTCTCTACTCATAATAAAATAAAATTACATGTCAAGAACTATTACTTCTTCATAATTACTAAAAATACTAATACATTTTACCCCTGTTTTGCATAATAAAATTATACAATGGTCTTTACTGCATTGTATTCGCGCCATTAAAGGCGCTATAATCCATAAATAGTAAACACCCACAATCCACAATAGGAAAAAAAACAAGAAATCATGTGTGAAGTTAGCAACGTTTATGCAGTAACAAATTTTTTTTGGGGGACGTGTCAATTCTGCCTGTAGCGTTTGTAAACGATAATTTTTTTTAGTGGCGAAGATTGAAATTCTAGCATTTGGATTTATCGTCACCCAAGTTTTGGCTCCTTGGCTGTAACCTACTTAGTCTATTGAGTAATCCGGCCCTGTGTTAGACTCTTTCCCTACTTTATCCCTTTCGAAAAATTTTGGGACATGACGATTGCCGACGCCCGAATCTAAGACTCCAAGCATCAAACAACGTCTCCAATTTGTCATTCCAATACCAATACTACTAAGTTTTCGAGCAAATCCAAACAAATCCGACATAATGTTTAGTAGTTTATTACATCCACAATTTCACAAGTATCTGTGTATTGAGTCTTATTAGTTTCGTTCATACAAGCAAATTATCAACCGATTTCAACTTTTTTTTTTGGTTGGAAACATAGACAAAAGACAATTTACCTTTAGATAAGCAAACAATAATCACGGAAGTGGCAGATTTATGGCCTCGCGCATGTAAACAAAAGATACTATTAGACATGCGCACTGCAACATTATCGTTTGACGAATGGAAAAATAGGCAGGTCCGGGCTTTAAAATTTAAATTCTTGCCAAAAAATTGGAATTTTTTCTCAATTTTTGTTCAAGTTGGGAAAAAGGTAGTGATTTCTGGCATTTTTAGTAGTAGAAAACCTATCCTATTAAGGATAGAAAATTGTTTTTAAGGTTTGTTTTTAAAATTGGTTTAAAAATGATTCGTCGTCATGTGTTTAGTTTAAAAAGAAAGAGAACAAATTAATTAAACTATAAAACTCATGAAATCGAATATAAAAAGCAAACAAAACGAGCAAAATAACTAATCTTTGATGTTATCGCGTACTATATAACTTGAATTGATTTTTACAATTTGGTAAAAACTTGGGTAGGTACGTGTAAAACATTTTCAAGCACAATTTCTTGTTCAAAAATTTGATAAAGTTTTGGCCCGAAAACTTGACCCGTGGAATAATTTCACCCTTGGATTAATATAATACCTAGGTTCCTAGGTATTTGGTATAGAGAAAAGTATCTTTTAAACTTTTTGAAAAATATATTGCCCGAAAAACCACGAAATACCAGGTATTTTACCCCTATTTGGGCATAATAAAGTTATACAACGGCTGCTACTAGTCATTGTTTAGATTCCAATCCGAGTCACTAAAAGCACAAACACAATTCACTAAACTACACAGAAACTAGAAATCCGTAAATATTAAATACCCACAATCCACAATAGCTAAGAAAACGACAAGGAATCCACAGAGAAACCTTAAAACACAACAACAAAAATGGCGACCGAGTCGGTTCTAGAGTGTATTTTGAGCATGTCGGTAAAGTAGGACAGGCCGATAACACGAGGTTTGTCCGCATGCCCGATAATGCCCAGAGGGAAGGCAGCTGACCGGCGAGTCATGTGCTCGGACGTGTTTTTTGACCCATAAAACGTAACTTTTGTTTGCGCAGGAGATAAGCTGTACGTATCTAAAGGTAAATTGTCTATGGTTGGAAATTGCGTGCTCTGCGAACACATTTCCTAACCCCAAACGAATAAGAAATTTTTTCTTTTTCTTTGAGGATAAATGGTAGATTGCAAAATCCTGTATATTGTTATCCAAGAATAGACTACGTGTAGTAGGTAGTTAAATCGTATTTGGAAAAGTTTAAGAACAGAGTAGGGAAGAAAATTATTAAATAAAAAAGTTTTCAATTTGGTTTACTCAAAAAATTAGTGTATTCTCAACCCTGTTCTCCACAACGAAAGACTTTCTTGTTACTCTATCGCTCAATATTTACTGCATTATTAGAAGACCTCTATAAAACTTAAATTGGCCAAAAATGCACTCTTCTAGATTACATCATGCAAACCCATCCAATCAAATTTCCTAATTCCTTTGTTTATTTTTAGGGTCAGAAAATTGTTAGTGAAATTACAGGGTGCGGTAAAGCCGACTAGCTGCATAAAAGTAATAACTACGGGGGTTTTAGGCCTGACTCCCTTTTAAGACAAATATAGGAGTGGCTGGTCATTTACCCCATGATATTTAATTTATTATTATAGTCCGGAGGAGGCGGAGAACCGGAACGATCAATGAGAGGTTTAGCTTCATTTGATGCATACAAAATAAAAGAGGGTTATTGAGGAGTTGCTAATATATTAAAACTAATATATTAATCGAAATAAAATAGCAATACCTAAGTAAAAAATAATAATAAAGGAAATTATTTATACACTCCTACACAATTTAACGGAACGCAATGTTACAAAAATGTTGTATTTTCTGAATCATGTACCCATTTATTCTTGTTTACCGAGAATGATTCTTAAATCAATTATAAAAACCAGATCTTCGAGTCTATCTACTCTGACACATCTCTGATCGTATAAATAATGTTTAATAGGTGTTAACGGTGTTAATTTTGAAAATGACCTCTCACCTGCTACTAAAAATACTTTTATTATTTTAAAATACATCATTATATTATTAATATTATATGTATTACAAATGTAGGTAGTCATAGAATTTATTATTTTTTTTTAAATAATTTTAAAACGTCCAGATAGTTAATCATAATGACAAGTAGCCATCTAATAGTTGAACCCATAGCCTTCTCGATTTTAATTAATTAAGTGAGACAGCATAATATACTAGCCTGTTCATAAAGGCACTTTGACGGATCCAGCTGAAGGAGCTTCTGCACGGGGAAAGATCCATCTCAGGTGGCGTTTTTAAGGTTGGCGGCACGGAAGCCAACTAAATGATTTAAAGTTAGGTTAGTTTTACTTGTCAAATCATGACAATTCGTTGACATCGGATGGTTTTTACTTCAATAAATGTTCTACAGGTTCTGCTGAACTTAATAGAGAGTTTTCGTTGTATTGCCAAATTCAAACGGTTAACCATAACGAATACGAATACGAAGCCGCTATTTGACAGATCGTAAAAATAGTTTTCGTTCAATTCGCTTAACGTTAACGTTAAGTCAAATTCGACAGTTAACATATCCTATCTTTAATGGTTTGTGTTCATATTTTCATATACGTTTTGTGCTATCTTTTTTGCTTGGTTTTAATTTCCTAGTACCCAAAATTCTAAAACATCATGATAGACGAAAGGTTGCTTTTATTGGACTCATCCAGTGATTCGGATTTAGATGATGCACTTCTCTTGGAGGTGCTTGATCGCCAGGACATTCAGTATCGAGCACAGTTGTATGTTTTGAAAACAGACCTCAACAAAAAATAGGTTATGTTGATTACATCTGTCAAAAAACTGGTCATTACGCATGCGTTCCGTTTTTGCTATGGCTTTGTCTTCCGTCCATTAGCTCCCGCCACTTATCCGTAACGATAACGATAAATGACAGCTCAAATATCAAAGTTGTCAAATAGCGGCTATCGGAATCGCTTTTAAAAGACAACGAAAACTGTCTATTATTTTGAAAAAATTCTGTTTAATGCCTAATTTAACTTACTACTTTAACTTATTTAACTTTAACTAACTTAACTACTTAAATTCAAATCTAAAAGTATTTTATTGCTTTATAAAAGTTATAAAACTAGGGATTGTGGTGTGTTATGAAATCTTATGAAAATACTAGTATAGGTAGAATTGCCAAAATCAGGAAAGGTATCGAGAAGATGCAATCAACGAAAATCCCAGTGTATTTTCAAGTGACTGATATATTGTATATATTGTACAAGAGTTATTGGACGATGATCCTGACAAAAGAGATCAATGTTGTGAAATAATGATTGATCTGAAAACAGATAATCGCGCCCGAATTGCTCAAAGAATTTAAAAATGAAATTTTCTCGAAATGGTCAGGCTAATTAAATAGGTAAAACTACATAATATACTGGGGTATAGGAATATCCTCTCTTGCTCATAGAAAACACACCCACTATAATAAAAAGGTTAATGTCTGGATGGGCATTGTAGAAAATAGAGTACCTAATCGGGCAATTTTTCTAACCGTAGAACGATATCTCAATGTCATTTGAAGTAATGTGGTTCTAGCTCTTGCCACTCTATTTCCAGATGATAATGATCCTGAATTACAAAGTTTAACCTTGTGGGTGATCCCCCGCATTAGGGTGCTCATGTAAAGGAGTAACTATTTACAATTTTTTCGGGCGGTGGGTAGCTAGACGGGTAGTAAGCCCGATCTTAACCCACTGGACTTCTTTTTGTGGGACTACGTCAAAATTTTAGTTTACTAACTCGACAGATACGCTTAAGGAGTCCATTCTATGATTAATTTATGATCCACCCTATGTTCGTAAAAAATATATCAATACTCTTTTACGATTTTGTTAAATTTTGGCAATTCTGTTTGTAATAACAAGAGGATAATTTAGCTTAAATTAGATTAAAATTATTAAGTCCAGTGGCGTCCCGGAAGACAGTCCAACTAATATTTTTGACAAAAAAATGCGCGCAACTGACTTTGTTTAAAATTATGTATATTTTTCGAATTAAGCAACTGAAAATACAACTATTTTATCTCCTGAGTTTTTTTCATATCTTGCTTTGTTTTCGAGAAAAAAAAATAAAAACCACCCAGTTATAGTTGCTACTTTTAAAACATTGCAGTAATAACTTATTACGTTATGCGATTATTTTATGTTAATTTCTTTTATCGAAAACAGTTTTAATCTGTGTAAAAAAATTCAAAGAAGACTTTCGTGTAATTTTATTTGCTTAACAGTTTGGTATAAGTAGTTTAATTTTTTTACTCTTATTGTCCCGGGGACATGCAATAAAGTGGTTAATATTTTTTTCTCGAAAACAAAGCAAGATATGAAAAAAACTCCGGAGATAAAATAGTTGTATTTGTAGTTGCTTAATTCGAGAAAAATACATAACTTAGAAAATAGTCAGTCGCGCGCAGTTTTCTTATCAAACATATTAGTTAGACTGTCTTCCGGGACGCCACTGGACCTAATAATTTTATTCTAATCGAGGCTAAATTATCCTCTTGTTACATCGAAACATCCGATTTTTTTAAAAGTTCGTCGTAAAAACTATGCATTTTCGGATCCAGGTTTATATGAACTTTTCTTCTAGAAATCACTTGAAGAAGCACCCCTTGGAGTTTGGCCACAAACTTAAATAACACCCTGTATATCATTTTTCTTAAAAAAATACATTTCAAATAAATTTATTTGACGGATATATATGTAGGCTGATCCGTTTCTTTATTACGCTGTAGATACTATTGTAGTAAGTAAAAAGGATGGCTAACAGTTCACCTAAAATAATTAAAAATTTCTAATGACGTTATTAGTACAGGAAATGAAGCATTGTGGCTCGCAATTTTTTCGTCCAGCATGGATTTACTTGAAATTTTAACGGAAGGTAGGTAATAGCCCAAGTATCAAAATCTATATCTAACCGAAGGGCGCCAAAGCCCTGGGGGGTGGTTGCCACCCTATCTCGGGGGTGGGAATTTTTTATTACATTTTAACTGCAGAAATCGATCGAAAAAGTTATTCTAAGTAAAAAATATTCTATACATTTTTTTCGTAAAACTAATATTTTTCAAGTTATTCGCGATTGAAAGTAACAATTTTTAGACGAAAAAATCGACGTTTTTAATGGGTTTTTCGTAAATAATTCGAAAATTATGCATTTTATCAAAAAGACTGCAGAGAGAAAAATTGTAGCTTTTTAAAAAACAAGTAAAAATCGTTTTTTATAATTTTTCTACGACCAATGCGAACTGAGATATGGCGTGTTAATGGTTAGCTTTTTTCGTCAATGGTTTCCACCCCATCTCGGGGGTGGGAATTTTTTATTACATTTTAACTGCAGAAATCGATCGAGAAAGTGATTCTAAGCAAAAAATGTTCTATACATTTTTTTCGTAAAACTAATATTTTTCAAGTTATTCGCGATTGAAAGTAACAATTTTTAGACGAAAAAATCGACGTTTTTAATGGGTTTTTCGTAAATAATTCGAAAATTATGCATTTTATCAAAAAAACTGTAGAGAGCAAAATTGTAGCTTTTTAAAAAACAAGCAAAAATCGTTTTTTATAATTTTTCTACGACCAATGCGAACTGAGATATGGCGTGTTAATGGTTAGCTTTTTTCGTCAATGGTTGCCACCCCATCTCGGGGGTGGGAATTTTTTATTACATTTTAACTGCACAAATCGATCGAGAAAGTGATTCTAAGCAAAAAATGTTCTATACTTACATTTTTTTCGTAAACCTAATATTTTTCAAGTTATTCGCGATTGAAAGTAACAATTTTTAGACGAAAAAATCGACGTTTTTAATGGGTTTTTCGTAAATAATTCGAAAATTATGCATTTTATCAAAAAAACTGCAGAGAGCAAAATTGTAGCTTTTTAAAAAACAAGCAAAAATCGTGTTTTATAATTTTTTTCCGACCAATGCGAACTGAGATATGGCGTGTTAGTGGTTAGCTTTTTTCGTCAATGGTTGCCACCCCATCTCGGGGGTGGGAATTTTTTATTACATTTTAACTGCAGAAATCGATCGAGAAAGTGATTTTAAGCAAAAAATGTTCTATACATTTTTTTCGTAAAACTAATATTTTTCAAGTTATTCGCGATTGAAAGTAACAATTTTTAGACGAAAAAATCGACGTTTTTAATGGGTTTTTCGTAAATAATTCGAAAATTATGCATTTTATCAAAAAAACTGCAGAGAGCAAAATTGTAGCTTTTTAAAAAACAAGTAAAAATCGTTTTTTATAATTTTTCTACAACCAATGCGAACTGAGATATGGCGTGTTAATGGTTAGCTTTTTTCGTCAATGGTTGCCACCCCATCTCGGGGATGGGAATTTTTTATTACATTTTAACTGCAGAAATCTACCGAGAAATTGATTCTAAGCAAAAAATGTTCTATACATTTTTTTCGTAAAACTAATATTTTTCAAGTTATTCGCGATTGAAAGTAACAATTTTTAGACGAAAAAATCGACGTTTTTAATGGGTTTTTCGTAAATAATTCGAAAATTATGCATTTTATCAAAAAAACTAGAAAGCAAAATTGTAGCTTTTTAAAAAATAAGCAAAAATCGTTTTTTATAATTTTTCTACAACCAATGCGAACTGAGATATGGCGTGTTAATGGTTAGCTTTTTTCGTCAATGGTTGCCACCCCATCTCGGGGATGGGAATTTTTTATTACATTTTAACTGCAGAAATCTACCGAGAAAGTGATTCTAAGCAAAAAATGTTCTATACATTTTTTTCGTAAAACTAATATTTTTCAAGTTATTCGCGATTGAAAGTAACAATTTTTAGACGAAAAAATCGACGTTTTTAATGGGTTTTTCGTAAATAATTCGAAAATTATGCATTTTATCAAAAAAACTGTAGAAAGCAAAATTGTAGCTTTTTAAAAAATAAGCAAAAATCGTTTTTTATAATTTTTCTACAACCAATGCGAACTGAGATATGGCGTGTTAATGGTTAGCTTTTTTCGTCAATGGTTGCCACCCCATCTCGGGGATGGGAATTTTTTATTACATTTTAACTGCAGAAATCTACCGAGAAATTGATTCTAAGCAAAAAATGTTCTATACATTTTTTTCGTAAAACTAATATTTTTCAAGTTATTCGCGATTGAAAGTAACAATTTTTAGACGAAAAAATCGACGTTTTTAATGGGTTTTTCGTAAATAATTCGAAAATTATGCATTTTATCAAAAAAACTGTAGAAAGCAAAATTGTAGCTTTTTAAAAAATAAGCAAAAATCGTTTTTTATAATTTTTCTACAACCAATGCGAACTGAGATATGGCGTGTTAATGGTTAGCTTTTTTCGTCAATGGTTGCCACCCCATCTCGGGGATGGGAATTTTTTATTACATTTTAACTGCAGAAATCTACCGAGAAAGTGATTCTAAGCAAAAAATGTTCTATACATTTTTTTCGTAAAACTAATATTTTTCAAGTTATTCGCGATTGAAAGTAACAATTTTTAGACGAAAAAATCGACGTTTTTAATGGGTTTTTCGTAAATAATTCGAAAATTATGCATTTTATCAAAAAAACTGTAGAAAGCAAAATTGTAGCTTTTTAAAAAATAAGCAAAAATCGTTTTTTATAATTTTTCTACGACCAATGCGAACTGAGATATGGCGTGTTAATGGTTAGCTTTTTTCGTCAAATGCAAAATTTGATAAATTCAAAGTCAAATAACGGAAAAAGGCTACATTTTTCGAGGAAAACTCTTGGAATCTTTTTTAAAGTACGTAATTAGACCTTTCTTTTTAAGATAAAAAAAGTCTCTAGCATGAAAATTGAGCGAGTTATGTTAAAAATAAGGTTAGTGCCTAATTTTTTCTATGAAAAAATCAATGAAAACAACCCCCTAACTACCCCCTTAATTAAAATTGATATTCACCCTTCTGCAATTCTCTTTATAAATATATTGTTAATACGTCCAAAAAGTTTGACCAATTTAAAATGCCTAATTTTTGAAAAATTGGAGCTTAAGTGAAAAACGAGTTTTCACAATTTCGAATTTTTCACCCTTTTTCTCAAAATAACTCCGAAAATACTGGAGATACGAAAAAATGATAAAGTACTAAATTGTAGCTTTTTTAATGACTAAAATTTTCCTGTGTGTAAATTTTCTGTACAGTGAATATTTGGCGAGATATAACCGTTTAAATCCTCTATTTACGAACGAGCACCACCTTTTTCGAGCCCTTTAAACTCACCCCATTTAAAAATCAAGGGATCTTAAGGGATTTAATTCATAGAGCCTTATAGCTCTTGAAAAAACCGACAAAACCGTTTTTGAAAAAACGTTCTAGCATTAAAAATGAAGGAGATACGTTAAAAATTCAATCAATTTTTTTCCGAAAAATTCTAATAGCTCACTTTGGAGCATAGTAAATGCATGAAGGGTGGTTTTTAAAGGTTGAAAAGTTGCAAAATGCACTTGATACATATCTTAAATAACAGAATTCTTGAATTGAATCACTATGATAATTAATAATTTTTTTGTAAAAAAAAATTTTTTGCATTAAGCTGTAGAGGGTTGAAAAATTATGAAATTGTATTTCAGAGTATAAGATAATCATTATTTAACTATTCCAAACCAAATTTCACCCTATCTTAAGGTTTACAATGTTATTTTATAATTTTTTACAATTAGGGGTTGTTTTCACCCCTAAGAAACAATCAGCGCTCATCGGCATGATATAAAATATAAAGCAGAGGGTGAGTTTAGCCTAATCTCAAATTATTATGCAAATCCAAGGCGAAATCATTTTTTTAGAATTAATAATATTTTTTTTTAAATTAATAATTTTTTTTTTATATTAAGCTCTAACAAGGGTTGCTTTTTAAGGGTTGAAACATGATGAAACTGTATTCCAAAGCACGAAACAATAATTATTTAACTAATCGAAACCAAATCTTTCCCATATTCAGGTTTAAAATGTTATTTTATAATTTTTGACAATTAGGGCTAGTTTTCACCCCTTAAAAACGTTCAGCGCCCTTCGGTGCGATATAGATTTTGATCTGTGGGCTATTCCCTACCTTCTGTTAAAATTTCAAGTAAATCCATGCTGGACGAAAAAATTGCGAGGTTTTACCTTTTTTTGAGCTTCATTTCCTGTACTATATGAATAATATTGAGCGGAAACGCACGTAAGATTTAGGTACAAGTACCTGTTATCTTGGCACTTTATTTATTTAAAATCTCATTAGTTTCCTTGTCGTGTTTTTCATTAAATACTGTTATTGTAAGGCAATGGGATTCAGTAGACCACTTAACAACAAACGGCCTTATGAAAAAGAAGCTGGTAACACAGTTAGATGACTTGGATAATTTCCTCAAAAACCTTGGTCATTGTCTTTTGCAGAATTGCCACATTACAAGACATTGACTCACCTTAATGCTGTCATAGACCTATTTCGATTCCGTTTTATTTATTTTGTTAAATTGTTGTTAATATTAATTTATATTTGCTTGAAAAGGAAGTGACTATTGTGACCCTGGATGATTATTTTTTTTTAATCAAACCGCATCTACTCGAATTTCGGACTAGTAACCGGTAGTTGATTTGCTCGTTTCATATACTGGTTTTTTAAAATATGATCTCAGACGATAATTTATGCGGATCATTGGTCTGCAGGACTGAGAAAGAAATGCACTTACAAATTATGTTATATATTCAACACTAACTTATTATTAAAGACCGGATTATATGCAACCAAAAGTCTGTGAGATATGCACATATTTTTTAAAATATATGCAAGATATATATTATGCAAAAAACAAAGAAATATGCAATGAATATGCAGTAATACGAAAAATATAATATGACTTATTGTTGGATTAAATTAGGGTTTTACTAAACTAAGGCATTGGGTATTTAATAAAAACCACCAAAAAACAGGTAAACGTGTAAAAATTTTATTAAATCTGCATTATGGTACAAATACAAATAAAAACATTAATAGGTATTAGTCCGCAGAACTATAATATGCACTGGTTACAATATGTAATTCAAGGTAAAATTCTGTCTTCTATCACTAAGAATATGTTTATATAATGAAAAAGATCTTTCTACATCTACTGATGTTATAGGACAAAATTTTAACTTTGGAACTAGGCTCAGTTTAAAATCCAAATTATTTTCCCCTGACAGAACTTTTGAAACATTTATTAAAAATTTAAAACCTTTATTCTTTTCTATTATTCCTTCTAACTTCGACATTACTGCTTTTCCTACCTCACCTCGTACTTGCTTACAAATTATTAATGCATTTTTCTACAACATCCATTGACTCTATAGACTACTAGATGTTTTTCTAGTTTTAAAATACTTTCAGCTACAAAATTATAGTTACATTTTACATAAATCAATTGTTGTTCCACTTTAGAATTTTGAAATATTTGTTTGCATTTTTTAATACACTGAGAATCATCTTCCATTTGAGAAATCTCTTTTAATTTTTGAAAATGCTCCGCATAAAACACTGCCGCACGAATCTAGGTGCCCCACCTGTTCCACCAAGTTCTCCTTGTAAAACTGCACTCTTAATGGAACTTTTATGAAAATTTTTTTCACATTGGCTATTACGTCATTGACCAATGGGAAGAAAGCTCTAATAGTTTCTGCAACTCTATTTAATCCCTGGGCCAGACAAGTTACATGAATCAAAATGTTCATAAAATATTTTTAAATTCTGTTCTTCCTTCAACATATATGACGCAGCATCGGATAAAAGGATAAGAATTTTAAGAAACCGCCCTTAAATAATTATAATCCTTTCACAGGTAAATAGGTATCTAAGATAATCCGTAAATAAATGAAAATAAAATATTTCGTTTTGATCAACTTAGTACCTGAATTTGGTTATACCTTTTAAATTAGAAAAATATGCAAATTATGCCCTAAGTACCCTAAATATGCTGTCGATGCCCAACTTTCAAGATATATGCAAAATATGCATTAAATATACATTTGCATAAAATCCGGTCTCTACTTATTATATTATTGTCGGAATTAAAATTGAGTGAGTTTAAGAGTTTATTTTCTGCCATAAGGAAAAATATAGGCATCCATTAAGGTCACAACGCTTATATAGGGTTCAATAAGATTTAGAAAATACCAACTAAAAGTTTTCTATTTACGGCAGCGATTTTTCGATTTTTTCTTATATTTTTAATGAACTTGAAAATCAACCCATAAACACCAATTTAAACAATGTTGAAACGGCTTTACTAATAGAGATTCAGGGTAACATCCGTATGTCGATATTTGCCTTTTACCAATATTTTACACTTAGTTTTCCTTTTTTTTTTTAACTATTTTTGTGGATCGAGTAGTCCGTTACTTTGTGATATTACATATTAACAGTATAAATGAGAACTTATTACTCTGTTTATAATATTACCTACTTTATTTAACAATTGGGGCAGTTTCGTAGTACTACTTACTTACTTATCAAACTAAATAACTTATTGTGTATTATTATATATAATTTTTAACAAAGGGGGTCTATAAAATAATATACTAAGATATAAATATTATTTGTTATAAAGAACTGTAAATAGGGAGGAAATTTCATAGGTCTGTTTGGTCAAGTAACTTTATTGTAGGGTTTTACTCATAATAACTTATTAGGTGAAAGAGCTGAAACTGGTACCGGTAGATTGGTTTATTTATTGGACTACGAAATCCAATATATTCTTTTAAAATTAGTAACCCCTCTTATCATTAAACAAAACATGAAGTTAAGATAAGTTATTATTTCACATTAACATTTCTTGCTACAAGCGGAAATTATTAGCTATTATTATTTTGACAATTTGAGCGATATGTTTCCTAATTACAGTTAAAAGCAATAAAAAAAAAATGTTTTTTTTTTAAATCGGTAAATTTTAAGGTTCGTATTAATATAAGATGCACCCACTGGTAGAGTTCTGCATGACTCTCAAGTTCGGGTCGGGTCGGGCCACTGAATCAATAAAGGTTCGGGCCGTCGGGCCGGGCCCTAATAAATATTTTCGGGCCGGCTGGGCTTTAACGTTTTATACGTAGGTCACACGCAACAGCTGATAGGCCGAAGACAATACATCATAAATTCTGATAGTTAAGGCTTCATGTTTCATGTTATGTCTCTTTACCAGTTAAACAATAGAGTAAGCGTCACTTGAAAAACTTGTGACGTTTAGTCCATTGTTTAGATGTCATAAATGTCAATGTAAATTTGTTCAATTACCTTTCCAGCTGGTTGGATTTTTCGGTCCGACCGGCGACCGGGCGGTTCAGGCTCATCGTGCCGACCGGGCTTTTTGGACCGACCGCGCTTATCGGACCGACCGGATTTTTCGGGCCGGCGGGCTTTTTTGCCGTTAGTTAATAAATTGCCGGCCGGGCCGGGTCGGGTCGGGCCGTAAAATTCCGACCCGTGCAGGGCTCTACCCGCTGGTACCGATTAGCGATATGTCACCTAGTTTTAGCCTGCAGTATACTTTAATCCTTGAATTATCTTATGCTCATTTTTACTAAATTATTAAAATAAAAGACATGAATATTTAGGTGCCTGATATTTGTTTAAGTTGCACATCTATGTGGGCGTTTTATCTGTTCATAAAATATTGTAAAAATAATTTGGAAAAAGTAAGTTTATAAAACCACGAAAATATCTGTAAATTTTGGCTCGTAGGTGTATTGTTATGTTGATACTCCTACTCTCTAAAGTAATCACTAGTTTAAATAACGCAATTTTAATCTGTGTTCATTAAATTAAAAATGTTTCATCGAACATACCAATAAAATGTAGCAGCTTGTGACTTGCTGATTAACAACGTTTATAACTTTTCATTATTATGTGTGTACATTTTTCTACTTATTAAGTACTTGTTTTTATCGAATTTAAACGTAACCACAAAGATTATAGATATTTAATTAGTTATATCAACAATTTGATTTTTAAATGTCAGATTTATGCCCGTTCTCCTGTTATTATCGACATTTTCGAAAATTGGTCAACCGTTAATTATTTGTACATAAAATATATGATTCATATGCGACAATGAATAAGAAACTTTACTGGTTAAATCATAAAAATGTAATAATTTTTTTGAAGTCTACTTTCATTTTGAAAATACAATATAACTTATTGCCTTTTCATTTAAAAGATTTTTAAACTCAAAACGATTTAACTAGAAAAAATATGTTTGTCAGTTAGAGGGTATCAAAACATGACAATTGGGATTTGGACTAAATCTCAGATCTCTTTGAATATTTTTAAATAATCTTAAAAAAATATTTATTGGAAGAACAGAATAAAAACTGATAAAACTTTTTAATACTTTAATTTTTTTAAATTAATTAATAATTTGAAAAATATCGACTTTCAGCAAGAACAGTAAGCTTTAAAAAATATATATAACCTAACATATTGTCGGATATGGATTGGTATCCTTAAGGATAGATTACTCATCTCTCATCTCATACTTCGCTGTGGTGTTAAGACTCCTAATGGGTCTTGAGCTTGATAAGAAGAGGTGTAGTGGAAAGATAGTATATAGAACACGGACAAAGACATTTCTAGTTCGTAGAAGGAGTCAGTAGACGAATGTTGATATTGATAAGACATAATCGTTTGTAATTGGTTGGGATCAAGGGTTCCACTTCTAATAGTACATCCAGGGAAATCTCCTCTTTTATTAACATGCAAAATTATTGCATTGCATGACATAGCAAAACGAAACCCCTTCTTCCAGTTTATAAGGGTTGCAAAACTGTATAAAAACTCGAAAGATCACTTACTCAGAGAGTTATACCAATTATTCAACTGTGAGGGTAGCCTCTGTCCGTTTGTCTAGTCAGTTTGAAGTCAAGATTAAATTTAATAATTGTTGAAGTCCTGAAGAGTTCTGCACCACAACCAGTTTATTTTGCTCAAATTGCGTAAGTGTTCTTTGAGTAATTTAACTAATTATTGTTTATTGTATAAATTTTATATAGGGAAAACATTTTTAAGGAAGTACATATTTAACATTTTACTTATTTATAAGTTTGTTAGAGATGCTGGTATGCTTTAGAACTATCCAACATTGACACTAGATGTCGCTTCGTGCTGCATCTTTTTGACGGGTTTCGCATTGTACTGTTTGAGTTAAACCTAAATGTGGGTGCTCCCAGAATCTGAAAAAATATATATAAAATCTTTGTTCTGGAAATCGTTTATCTGTAAATTGTAAATATATACAGGGATGTTTCCTAAGTTGATTCTTTTTCAACTGTGTATAAAAGTAATTGTGAACAAAACTTTCAGATAATATATATTATCAATAACCCTAAATTAAGTACAATATAAACCCAAAATCTGTCGGCCCTTTGATAGGTAGTATTAAAACAAATTGTGTTTATGCTCATAAAAAAAATCTAAAATAATATATTTTTATAAAAAATTAAAATATTTCACTACCAGAAGTTTTACATTTATTTAAATATTTTTTAATGTTTTAGTTCCTTTGTATACTACATAATTGCCTTAAATAAGGATCTACACACTTTCGACACTAGGAATACAAATAAAATGACTCAATACTTTTTTATATTACGTTACCTTGTATTATCCGGCGCGCGCGTCGACCAGACAGGGATTTAAGGCGAGTGGTCTGTAGAACTTAATTTTACTGCGATTTAACCAATCAGTTATGAGAAGTAAGGTTATTTGGCCAATGAGAATTTGAGTACAGGGATATAAAAAAAAACATTGCTAGTCATCGTGGACCCCAGAGTAGTATTTGTGGATTTTTATGTTGTTGCCTTTTGTAGCTGGTAAATTGGTTAATTGATATCTGAGTTGAAATATTAGTTGTGTTAATTTGCATAACTTGTTTATTATGACATATATTTGAGAAGTGGTGTGTTGGTATATAGGTTTATATAAATAGTTTTTGAAATATTTTGATATTTCGAGATTTAATGTCCTCCGTTATAGCATTTTTTGTCAAAGGATCACAATCGCCATAGAAAATAAATGAAAATAATGGCAGTGGATGACACACTAAGAATCAGATCAATACAAAAATTAAGCCTTTTTACTGCACAGTTTATTGTCCAGTCATTTTATAATTTGGAACTCAAAATGAATTTTTCAGAAAATGAATAAATCGATATGATTTATGTTTTGGGGAGGCGGATAAAAACAGTCTTTTTGCTGAACAACTATACAGGATGAAATATCCCGAGCGGCGAACACACATTCCTCGAAGTTTTCAAAATTTAATGGAAACGTTTGATTCAACAGGCGTGATCCATTGACAAAAGATGTTATTACGAGGACATTAAATCTCGAAATATCAAAATATTTTAAAAACTATTAGAGATAGGGATAGGACATTCTTTACGAAAGTTGAAGAGTTTATGACAAGCTATAAGATGACAGAAAAATGTATAGGGTGTTCCATTTAATAAAAGTGATATTTTTCAATTAGAAGTTTTCTGACTTTGGTCCTAGAAAGTAAACACCCTGTAAATGAGACGTCAAATATATTTCATAGTAAATATTATGTATTTTTGACTTTATTTAGTAAGTATACAAATTATGAATAGCTTAGTGTCAAAATTTAAGTAGCATTTTCCCAACAACGAGATGCTTGCAAATGCAAAATTTTCCTTATAAGTCAAATTATCTAAAAAACTATAACTTTTTCGTATATTAAACCATTATTAAAAAAGTATGAAATAACACGTAGAATTATTAAATGTACATATTTAAATATAGGGTGTCCCTTTTAAAAAAATTTAACTTTATTACACCCTACTTTTTGGGCGCACCCTGTATTTCAATATATTTTTAAAATGTACCAGATATCCAACCATACTTTCATTCAAAAGCTTATTATCGACAAATCTTATCTTCAAGGCCTTAAATTAATCAATACATTAAATAATACAATAAATTAATAGTACCTACATTGTAAAAAAATTAACATTAAAAAAATTCGGCACTAAAAATTTGGTTTTGTTTTCATATATCTTCACGGTTTTTTTTCCTTTATTTATTTTTAAAAATGAGGCACGAAATAGGTTCCATATCATTACATTCATAATACGGTTAATTTATTGAAAAAGTGGGAAAATGACAAAGAAATTTAAAAAATCATTCCAATTTTGGGAAAAACCTTTAATGTAAAATAAAAAAAACTTGTAAAATAAATAATTTCTTGATTCAATTATTGTAACAGTAAATACTAAAGTACAAAGCCCGATTTTTTTAAAAATGATTATTGCGGTAAATATTGCACCAATATAACTTAAGATTGACAAATTTTTTAAAAAAATCGCTTCATACATTAATGAAAAATTGAATTCTAAAAACTTTTTATTCCATATTTCATATTATTTTCTGAAAATTAAAATAACTTTTAAACTTCCTCGTAATTTTTCTCTTTCTGTCTTCATTAATACCTTCTTTGTTGTTTACAGTTTTTGAAATTCCTTTTGGTAAACTCAATCCGTATTACCTACCAAACCGGAGATTTAATTAAAAAAGAGCCAGTATTTTAACTTCCTGCCATAGCCAATAAATTAAATATAAATGATAAAAAGAACTCTGTCGCGTTAACAGGGCTCAATGAAATGCATCCTGTTTCCTGTTCATAAGAGTTATTCCTTTATGTAATTCGTGTTACCGCATATTGGAAAATAGCTACCGGTCTATAAAACGGCTATAGATGTCCAAGATACATATTAATTATTGTTCTTCTTACGCATTGGTTTTGTTTGCTTTACAAATATTCCAGCTTGTAAAATATCATGTTATGATCATAAATCATACCGTGCGAGCAAAAATTATTTGCATCAAAGAGGGCCTTGCATCTAAGGACGTAATGCTTAGCCGTATAGAGGTTAATACCTGTTGGGTATCAGTAACTACCTGAATTAACAATCAATCAGTCATTCCGTTATCTTTGACAGTCGTTAGAAGTAATTTGATTAATCGCTAATTTTTCCAATTTCTTGAACAATTCACACAATGGGCTTTACGGAACAGCATAAAACATTCATGGTTGAAGCGTATTTTCGAAACCGGGTTAGAGTAAATGGTGAGTAGCAATATACAATCCGGGTTTGTGCATGGACGATTTTCACGAACATTTTCCTAACGTTGCTTTTATTGCTGGGGATTTTTATCATTGCCTGAAAAGAACCATGGCTGTGTTTAGGAAAAACAGGTTCTATACAACACAAAAAAGGAGCAGGAAGACCATCTGTAAGAAGAGAAGAACTTGTTGCAAACGTTCGTGAAATAATGCAAAATACGGTCAAAATGCTGGTCAAAACTTTCGAAAATATAAAGAGACGTGTGAATTTATGCTTGGAGCATGGCGGCGGCCAATTTCAGCAATTTATGTAATTATTTTTCTTTTTCTTTCTGTATACTCTTACTTTGTTAATTTTGTAAACAACAAAAATAATTTTTTTGTAATTTTGTCTCGAAATATATCTATTTCGAACTCCGAATTTTATTATTTAAAGGTGTACATGACATGTTTTATTTCATTGACTTGCGCGGCCTTTGTGATTTACGAGAAAACCCATTTTTCGCAGAGGAAAAATAGCTTGATAACCTACTTTTTTATTCTGTGTGGATAACAGTTATTTATGTTGGTTGCATAGATCTATAAATCAATCTTTTGTAGATGCTTCAAGCTATCATTTTCTGCCAAATCCTATCCAAAATTCAATCTACTAACCTTCCAATGTCGATTTTAACTTCAACATTATTTGAATTTTCCATCTTGACGTAAAATCACGTCTTTTGAAATTCGAAAAAAAGTAGCAAAATCGCCCGAATTTCCGAACGCTCTGTATATGTGCCGAATGAACAAGGATCACACATCGTATTCCGTCCAATTTCAAATCTCATATCGCTAAAATAACTTTAGAATCTCGTGGTGAAAATGGGCCAATAAATCAAAAAATTGCAGTTCGCAAAATAATTTTTGTTGTCCAGAGGCTACTATGATAAAAAAACAGTATTACCAACATAAAATTTAGACATAAAAATTAACAAAATTTGAAGGATTTATTTTCTTTTTAAATATGTGTTTTTTATTGAAAAAACTACAAATTAGAAAAAATAGTATAACGTACGTGTTATATAAAGCAGTTTTAAGCACTTGTCCCGTAATTAAACTCGCCGCAAGCAGCTCATTTTTTAACATGGAGTCGTGCTATAAAATAATGCTTTATAAAACGTGTACGTTAATATACTATTGTATTTGTCTACTTATTTTATTACTCATTAGTTTGGCACATCATGTCATAATATGAATTTGACAAAATTTTAACCTAGATTTGGTTAGATATATCGTCCCCATATCATTGTGATCTAAACCATGCCCTACGTTTTTTAATCCAAGCCCTCTTTGATGCAAATAATGTTTGCTCGCACGGTATCTCGAAATAAATTTGACATTAAATTAGATTGTTTTGAGTAAATTGTATAAATGCAAATAGCGAGTGGAAAATCCCAAAATGCAGTGACAAACTCTTGGTAAGAAAAATAAACTATATTATAAGAAAAAAAAAAAAAAAAAAAAAAAAAAAAAAAAAATATATATATAAATGAAATTATCATGCATTTAGTTGTAAAGAAATCGACCCAGGCAAACATCTTGTGGCGCCATTATAAGTAAAAAAAAAGTGCAAAATAGCTTAGCAGAAAAACTGAAAAAGTTACTGGCGTTTTCTCTGTACTTATGGACATTTCTTGAACCGTTTAAATAGATAATATCAAGAAAAAGAGGAATAAATGTCGCTATTACAGAAGGTTTAAAGCTGTCATTAAAAGTCTTAAAGACATGAATCAATTTATTTATGTGGCAGTCAATTGACAAGCTGGCGAGATAAATAAGCCCGTTTTTCTATACATATGCATCATTTATTTATTGTTTTAAAATAATTAAATTTTTTTAATGGTTGTCATGGAACAGTGAGCTATTATAAGTATGATACAGTAATGCATAAAATACTATTTCAGTGGTCGGTATCTTTTATACAGTGACCCGCAAAGAGTTCGCGTTACAAAATGCAAATAAATTTTAGTAGCATATAGTTCTTAAAAATATTTTCCGGGGAATCAGTTCTGCATCTCCGATAACCTAAATATCGATTTTGACATACTTCACTTGACAAGAGTATGGCGGCCAATTAAAAAAAGATTGTGAATTTACTTCTTACTTTTTTCATCATGATGTGCTTATCGTCTGATGAATTTCTCAGGAAGTGATAAATTTGGTCTCTCATCAAAATTAAAGACTTTTTAGGTTGACAGCCTTCAGTGGCGGATCTAGGTATACGAGGGCTACAGAGGGGCTTAAGCCCCTGTCCCCATGGATTAATAATAATAATAAACAAAAATAATGCCCCATGTCCCATAATATGACGTGTTAATTGTAGGCAGAAAAAGGAAATGTAAATTTTTCAGTACCTTTTTAGTTTTCTAGCTCTCAGCTGTAGTCAAGGGGTAGGTAATTGGGTTTCTGACCCCCCCCCTGAAATCCAGAAATAGTCACAATTATCTATTTAAAAAATTTTATTAACAAAAACAATGGTTAATAAAATACTAGTGGTAGAACAAGTTTTTGTTTTGTTGGTTTAAATAAAATAAATTTGGTTATTTCAGGTCTTTGTATTTACCTACTTATTTTAGTTCCATGGTAACAACATCTAGAATGATAGCGGCAACCTCGCTTTCCGTTTTCACGTGTCGGCCATTCACGGATAGCAACAAAAACAGCTGTAGTAATCGAATAAAAGCCTTATTTTTTCTGTGAGTAATCGTAGTATTTGTTTTTGCGATGCCGTGGTTAGTAGTCAGAATACTCGTATTTAATTTGTATGTGTTTTGTAAAGTTTTGTGTCTTTTTTGAGTTTTTTGAGAAATTTTTCATTTTATTGTTATAAATACTTTACAAAATGGCGCGTCAGTGTCGGATTTGTGGAAACCTATTTTCTTTTCACAGGTAAGGTTATAATCCGTATTATTTGCCCATTCAGTGATCAAGTAATCAGGAAAAAAGTAAATAAAAATAATTCTTGTTCACATTTTGATCTGTGAAATAATATGTAACGATATCATTATTGGAACAATTACTATTGTTGTCATGGTAGGTAGGTATAATTATGTGGGTTTACAGAGAACATTAATAATTTGGACCTTATGCATATATTTCACTCATTTTCTATGGAATTTGAAACATTCAAGTGTAAAATAACATATACTCCCTTATAAATGCAGGTAGCAAAAAAATTATACTCCTATTCATATCCTGGAACCTGGAATATCAACAAAAAATATTTCTCATTCAACAATTAAAGTAATTTTACTTGTAACAGCACTGCAATGCAATATACCAGAGTATGTGCAAATATCTCCTACGTGGTTATACATAATGATTAAATATACAGGGTGTTACAAATTCGAGGCTAAGTACAGGGATCTCCGAAACTACGAGAGATACAAAGTCGGTTAAATGGGGGCAAAGTTCCGCAATATGGAGCTCAAGAAAATGCCGCTATAAAAATTTCAAAGTTCCGACTACCTTCGGAGATATCCGAAAATAAACGAAAATTAGCAAATTCGTTTTTATTTTTTCCTGATTACATTTGTTGAAATAATTTCAAACAAATGTCACATATCCATTGCCACTTTTTCTCCTCTACAAGATGACATAATTAGTTTTTAATTCCGACGTTTCGTTGGCGGGCCACCATCATCAACTTCATTTTTTTAAATACGGACCTGGAATTTAAATTGCGTATTTTTGATCCTCATACCTCTGAAACCTAATATTTGATGTCTTCTAAATGTCATGCAGACGTTTCGTGTCCCAAAAATGCATCAGCAAGGTTTTTGGATTTAAAAAAAAATTCTACCCTAGTGAAAGTCAGAACAAAAACAAATTCCTATTAGACAAACTTACTTTAATACGGGATTAACGAAATTACAAATATTGCTGAGGTGTATTCATACACTGACTGAATAATTTTGGCGTTGAACCATATTTATCTTTTACCATTATTAAATTCCAACCTTTGAAACAGCAAGTATGTGTAAAATAAATAAGAGTGCCATGAAAAATTAAAAACTAATGACATTTGGGGCACTGCGGTGATAACGTTTGTGGATTTTTTATTTTAATGCCACAAAATGCCATTCTCCAACCAAGAAAAAAGTGATATGCTTCGCATTTACTTTTTATGCCAAAGAAATTGTTATAGATCCACTCAGATGTATTTTGAGCAATATCCGGAAAAACCTCAACCACACTACACATACTTTAAAAGGTTGGAGTTTAATTTGAAGGAATATGGGTCATTTATAAAACCACGAAAGAAATATGGTAATAAATTCGAAAATGGGGAAATTGATACAGTTCTAAACCAGGTTAGTATTTTTTATAAATTATGATAATATATGCTTTTTAATAAATGCTGTATATTGTATCTACAGGTAAACCAAAACCCTTCTGTGTCCACCAGACAAATTAAGTCGGAAGCAAACTTGCACTCTTTACACCATGTTAAATGTTGGCGAATATTAAAATCAAATGACTTCAAGCCCTTCAAAATTCATATTTCTCAAACATTACATCCTGGAGATGCCGAGAGAAGAGTTACTTTTTGCCAATGGATGAGAGATCAGGCTACAATAATTCCGAATTTTTTAAATCGCATTATCTGGACGGACGAGTCAAAATTCACAAATTGTGGTTTATTTAATAGAAATAACGAACATGTTTGGGCTGTAGAGAACCCAAGAGAAAATAGAGAACTTCGTCCTCAAATCAGGTTTTCCATTAATGTTTGGGCAGGATTGTGTGGGGACAAAATCTTGGGTCCATTTTTATATGACCATAATTTAAACGCAGATATGTATCTTAATTTTTTAAATAACCAATTTGAAGATTTTTTAATGGATGTCCCGTTGGCAACCCTTCCACATCTCTGGTTTCAACATGACGGTGCACCTCCCCATAATGGTCGATATGTGTGTGCATATTTACATCGAAATTTCCCAGAAAAGTGGATAGGAAACCGAGGTGTGGTAGAGTGGCCAGCGAGATCGCCCGATCTGACACCCCTAGATTTTTTTCTATGGGGTGCAATAAAAAATAAAGTATATAAAAATGGGCCTGTTGAAAACTTGGCGGAGTTACGTCAAAAAATTTTAACTTCATGCCGATCTTTACGCAAAAGATCAATTTTAAGGGCAGTAAGAAAAGTAAATACCAAAGCATTAAAGTGTTTAAACGTAAACGGCAATCTGTTCGAACATTTGAGATAAGTTTGAAGGATATTCTCACCTTTTCTTAATTTTGTTATGATATTACCAGTGCGTTAATCCTGTTTTAATGTGGTTATTTAAGTAAGTTTATCTAATATGAATTTGTTTTTGTTCTGTTTCCTTTACCCATAATTTATTACATTTATTATTATTAAATAAGTGTTTTAAAGACAAAAATATTTTAATTTTCTCTTATACACCTCATCTGCTCAATTTCAAATGAATACTGGTATTTTCACTAGGGTAGAATTTTTTTTTAAATCCAAAAACCTTGCTGATGCATTTTTGGGACACGAAACGTCTGCATGACATTTAGAAGACATCAAATATTAGGTTTCAGAGGTATGAGGATCAAAAATACGCAATTTAAATTCCAGGTCCGTATTTAAAAAAATGAAGTTGATGATGGTGGCCCGCCAACGAAACGTCGGAATTAAAAACTAATTATGTCATCTTGTAGAGGAGAAAAAGTGGCAATGGATATGTGACATTTGTTTGAAATTATTTCAACAAATGTAATCAGGAAAAAATAAAAACGAATTTGCTAATTTTCGTTTATTTTCGGATATCTCCGAAGGTAGTCGGAACTTTGAAATTTTTATAGCGGCATTTTCTTGAGCTCCATATTGCGGAACTTTGCCCCCATTTAACCGACTTTGTATCTCTCGTAGTTTCGGAGATCCCTGTACTTAGCCTCGAATTTGTAACACCCTGTATAAAAAATAAAATATTTCTTATTGTCTCTCGCCTAAAATTTCATTCATTAATAACACCATACATTCGCAGCCTAGGCTTTTTCAAAGGCTCTCTTATAATATGGAGGGGGTATTTAAAGTGATTTTGTTTTGTTCGAAGGGTCGAATTTCCCTCCTCTCAAAAAAATAGCACCTTTAACACCATAAGTAGTTCAAATTCAAATTCAAATTCAAATTGTTTATTAATGTCAAATATACATAATGTATTTACACACGTCAATAAATGTAAAATAATTTGAAAAGTACAAGAGTACGACAAATAAATGTAAAAAACAAGAAGACTAAAGTTACGTTACAAAAACAGAATTTTTATATATAAAGATGGCAGATTGAAACTACACAACAATTTAAAAGTTTATAATTAAAAACCAGTAAAGTCGTAATCAAAATACTCCTCCACACTATAAAAACCCTTACTGAGAAGAAAGTTTTTAACAGTCCGACCGAAAACAAGGGGGGTCATTCCCTGAACATGATGTGGCAACTTATTGAAGAGACGAACTCCAAGGAAGCCAGGGCCATCCTGACATCTCCGAAGCCGTCTGTATGCGGGTACTAAATGCTCTCGGTTGCGCGTCTGATAGGAATGGACATCCTCGTGTCGGTTAAATTTATGCAAGTTCCCTCTAACAAACAATAGACAGTCCAGAATGAATTGTGACGGTAAGGTCAGAATCCCTAGGGATATAAACGCATGCCTACAATCCTCTCGATATGATAAATTTGAAATTATTCTTACCGCACGCCTTTGGACACGAAAGACATCCATAGCACCGGCACAGTGGCCCCAAACCAAAATTGCATAAGATATGTGGGAATGAAAAAGAGCAAAGTAGGCCTGCTTTAAGACGGGTTGAGACACACTGTCCGATAGTCTACGAAGCAAAAAGGAATTGGAACTCAGTTTAGAAACCAGGGAGGACGCATGATGATTCCATAATAATCTGGAATCCAAATTCACACCTAAGAACCTGACAACATCATTCTCACTAGGAAGCCATCTCATCGAGAATACCATTCTTTGGGTTTTACTGATGTTCAAACCAGCTTTCAGCTCTACTTAGCGCAACGCGCGATGCCTCTACAGAATCATCATAATCCTGGCCTGTGCAGGAAATGTTTGTGTCATCCGCAAAGATGGTGTAGTGGCTGGTGCGATCAGCTTGAGGTAGATCATTTATATATATATAAGGAACAAAAGAGGACCTAAGATTGATCCCTGTGGCACACCAACCACCACTTCCCTCTCCGCAGAGTCCACCCCACCAGTCCTCACAACCTGAGGCCGATTCGACAAGTAACTGGATATGACTTCGATACTCTTATCGGAAAAGTTATTATTATTACCTACAAAAGAAATAGAAAAAACGAATCCTATTTTAAAGTATGTCAAACACAAACATACTCGTAGGATGAAGAAAATAAACATATGTCGGACTGTTTTCCTTCGATGAAGAAATTCAATATGATCTTAAAACCCACATTAAGGTCGTATTCTTTTTACACCTGCGACAACTAGCGTAAAGTGGACTTCAAACAATTTGTTATTTTTATTAAGTAATATTTTTTTAAGGAAATGAATTTGCATAGCCGAACAAATTAACTTATAGATTGGGACAAATTTTACAATGTGGGTTGTATTTCCGTGGGTTGAAATAAATATACATTTACGCCTTTATTAAAACATTTTAAAGAACGAATTTTACAAGCGTGTTGCTCTTACCTTTACTTCAGCCCACCTATACAATAAAAATATTTTGGTTGGTAGGTTGGTATTGCTTTTTATAAATTATATAACGACCAGTGGACGCAATACATATTGTGTTTAAAATGTATGAAACTCGTATTCCGTTAAAGAATAGGAAAGGAAATAAACCGTAAAAACAACAAACATACAGGGTGTTAAAAAGTCTGGATTATTGCCATTATTTCAAAAGTAACTGAAAATAATTTTTTGAAAATTGACACATCCATATAGGTATATGGTTAAAGCCGGCACACCTAGAAAGGATAAAACAGTTCCAGTAACAGTAAAGGGTTAGTCAGAAAGAGTACTTACTTTTTTATTTTAAATAGTTCCTTAAAAGTCAAACTCAGTGATATAAGGTTTAATAGATTTATTTGTTATAAAATGTGAAGAGGTGAGAAGGGGTTTCGGGTGTGTTTTATTGCTATACCTCCGTATTTTTTTGCATTATGTTGTTGCCATAGACTTTATTTGTTATTGATTATGTCTTAAAAACAGGGCAATAAGGAACTAAGACTTTCACGGGTTTTTATTACAGGAATCGATCAATGGGTTATAAATGAAGAAAAAACCGCGGAGTGCTATTAAATTAGAGGGTGGAAATTGTAGCTAGGGGTGAAAAACCACCCCTTTTGGCTTTTTCAATATATCTCGTAAACAAACCAAAATTTCGATATATCTCATATGAAACTTTTTTTAGAGAATCAAATTTCCCATCGGAGTAGCATTTTTTGAATATTAAAAAGAAAAATTTCATGCCGAAACAGTCGAAACAAACTTGAAAAAAAAGCGAAGATTTCGATTTTTTGATTTTTTTTGCTTTTTCGCCTGTATCTTTTTTTTTTGGCTTAGATAGGTATAGGCATTGCTTCAGATAGAAAGAAACAGATTAAATTTCCTTTAAAATGTTGGGCGAAAATGGAAGGCGAAACAATTTTTTTGAATGAAAATTGACCGAGATATGGCCAGTTGAAAATTGCTGTTTTTTTTTTTGCATTTCATTCCTCTTGTACGAATATTGTTTTTGTTCGCATTTTATTAAGAAAATTTAATCTGCTTTTTTCTATCTGAAGCAATGCCTATACCTATCCAAGCCCAAAAAAAAGATACAGGCAAAAAAAAATCAAAAAATCGAAATCTTCGCTTTTTTTTCAAGATTATTTCGACTGTTTCGGCATGAAATTTTTCTTTTTAACACGTTGAAGGGCGATAGCGATTTTGTAAAAAATGCAGTTTTAAACAGTAGATTTTTTATAAGATGCGGGTCTATTATGTAGCCCAAAACTGTATAACATAAGGCACTAAATTCACTTTGACTCATTCAAATGCGACAGTAGGTTTGGTTTTATGTATATTTTATATGGAACTCTTGACGCTGAGCGGCGTAGTGTAGCAAAGTGCATGGAATTTATTCACGCCGTACGGCGTTGTGTCACAGTAAAGTTGGCATCATATGACGTTGTACAGCGTGAGCGCCCCTCAACGTGTTAATATTCAAAAAATGTTATTCCGATGGGAAATTTGATTCTCTACAAAAAGTTTTATATGAGATATATCGAAATTTTGGTTTGTTTATGAGATATATTGAAAAAACCAAAAGGGGTGGTTTTTCACCCCTATCTTCAATTTCCACCCTCTAATTTAATAGCACTCTGCGGTTTTTTCTTCATTTATAACCCATTGATCGATTCCTGTAATAAAAACCCGTGAAAGTATTAGTTCCTTTCTATATGACATAATCAATAGCCTATTAGATACGTACAGCTTATCGCCTGCGCAAACAAAAGTTACGTTTTATGTATGAAAAAATGCGTATGAGCGCAAGGCCTACCGGTCCGATGCCTTCCCTCCCAGCAGAATTGGGCATGCGCACAAACCTCTTGTTATCGACATGCTCAAAATACACTCCAGAACCGACTCGGCGTCATTTTTGTTGTTGTGTTTTAAGCTTTCTCTGTGGATTCCTTGTTGTTTATTGTGGGTATTAAATATTTACGGATTTCTAGTTTTTGTGGTAGTTATGAATTGTGTTTATGCTTTTCGTGACTTCGATTGGAATATAAACAATGACTATAGTAACAGCCGTCGTATTATTTTGTTATGCCCAAAAAGGGGTTAAAATACTGGGTATTTCGTATTTTGATATATAACTTTTTTTTATGATCAATTTAAACACATCTAACTAGGCCTAGGCTACACAATAAGGTATGAAAAAATTAAGATAAACACACACCAAGACAGATTATCCCGATGCATAATTTGATATATGTATTTTATTTGCAGCACTGCAATCTAATTAGGTACGCCTATTTTTCGGGCAATATATTGCTTCAAAAAGTTTAAAAGACACTTTTCTCTATACCTAGAAATTGGCTTGAAAATGTTTACACGTACCCAAGTTTTTGCCAAATTGTAAAAATCAATACAAGTTATAATTAATATACCAACTAATATTTTACTTTTTCGGAATATTTACAGACGGCTCCAAAACCAAAGAAGGTATTGGAGCCGGAATATATGGCAAAAACCCAAAAATAGAATTAACTATCAGCCTGGGAACTGACAAGCGCATATTTTAAGCAGAGGTTCATGCAATTGAAATGTGTGCAAGACTGCTGATAGATCGACGGTGTGCACATAGATCAATCAAGATGTTCTCTGACAGTCAAGCTGCATAAAAAGCTTTTGAATAAAAAAAAAATTTAAATATTTTAAATCTATTAATTTTGCACACAATGTGTATGTTTTGACTCCTGCCGGGGTAACTGGGCCGTAACAAGCCTGGTACTCCAACAGCATTTTACTTCAAGCTAAATGGTAAGCGAATCTACCTCTTTATATTAAATTTAATTTGCTACATTCCTTTTTTTTAACTTTCACAGATGCTTTGACTTTTACGAAGAACAATTTTTTCTTTTTTCTTTCCCTCCCATTTCATCACTTTTACATGTCTCCGACAAAGTTGAATGAAACTTAAAATTTTTCACTACTTTTACCTAAATGATTTTCACAAAGTCTGTTAAAACTTTCTAATTTTTCTTTTCTCTCTTCTTTTTTTTGCCCAAGACAGGACCTTTGCACTAGCCATTGACTTTGTATGCTGAAGTCTTGTCGGTCTTCTGACTTATTAATTTTTTACACCTCGTGTACACCATTGAAAGCTCCATTACGGCTCAATCCCACTTATTATTTTCTCTATTGCTAACATCAGCATTGTACCATTTACTTTGTTTTCCTGATGATGAGTGTTTCTACACTCGAAACATGTTGAATTATTATGAATTACTCTAGGTTCGCCTAGTTTTCTAATAAACTTGTAGAGAAACACTGTGCTTTTCTTTTTTTTCTATATACAGTGTGTGTATAAAGTCTGGAAACGGCTTAATAACATCACAATTTACTGGCCAATTTAAACCAAATTTGGTACAGTTGTGTAAGAGGATCTAACGCACCGAATGACGATATTGGCGTTGTTGCCAGCTTTTTAGTTTGTCTGGAATTCGAACGAATTTTATATTTTTAAATATAACACCCAGTATATTTTTACATTTTTAAATTCCACATCAAATTATAATTATTTTTTATTAAATGCATTATTAGTCTATACTTCATAGTTTCCGAGATATTGACTCTCGAAAAGTGACATTTTTGATCTTTGACAGCTTATAACTTTCTAACAGTACGTCTTAGAGCAAAACGGCTTACATGTCCCTATCTTCAATTTTTATTATCTTCCAAAAAAAATCAACTTCCGGTTAAACCGGATGTAACTCGAAAGCAGGAAATATAGTTGTTCCGGTTTAACTGGAAGTTGATTTTTTGGGAAGATAATAAAAATTGAAGATAGGGACATGTAAGCCGTTTTGCTCTAAGACGTACTGTTAGAAAGTTATAAGCTGTCAAAGTTCAAAATTGTCAAAATAATTTTATGTGGAATTTAAAAATGTAAAAATATACTGGGTGTTATATTTAAAAATATAAAATTCGTTCGAATTCCAGACAAACTAAAAAGCTGGCAACAACGCCAATATCGTCATTCGGTGCGTTAGATCCTCTTACACAACTGTACCAAATTTGGTTTAAATCGGCCAGTAAATTAAGCCGTTTCCAGACTTTATACACACACTGTATACATTTAACTCCACTTTGAATCTGGACTACGTCTTCAAAATTAAATTAATATTGTTTTGTCTCTCCTAAAAAAATTTATAAAGTCGACTTATCTGTTTATAGAACGTTATCCAAGTGCAAAAATGATTTAGTTGATTCGCCTTCTTCGTAAGTACGTTGGTATACCACTGATAATGCAAAAAAATTTAATGCTAATATTGCTCTTGAATGTTTTCGTCCTTTTCTGTCGCCCGGTTTTTCTTCATTTCCTTTTTATGCAAATTGTTTTATATTTCTTTACGCTCGAGAAACAAGCGCGAAGAAAAATTTCTCCCAAGGTCGACATTCTATTGAGAAAAATAAACCCGTCTATTGTAATATATACTTGGATATAATTTTTCCCTTGTTTGAATTCAAGTAACTAAATCCTGCGGTTTTACAACTATGCAAGTCGCGGTTTACGAAAAAAACGAGCCAATCTGGGTCGAAGTATTGAAATACATTGGAATTTATTTACTCCCGAGTGAGCGGCTTGTCTGTAGTAAAAGAGGATGTTGCGGTGGCAATTGATTAAAAAGGTAAAGGATTGGATGTCTTGAGCGTTTGTAGCCGCCGAAATTATAAGAAACTCAGAGCACAAGGCCGAAGGGCAGAAGAAATGAAGTTAATGAAATCTTAAATATTCGTGGAGCGACAGAAATTTAAAAAAAAATCTTACAAGGTAAACAGTGCAAAAACAACCATCAATTATTATTAAAAGACGACAGGAAAGAAGAGAAACACTTTTTCGCGTAGTTCTTTTCTATATAATGTTAATTAGGTATAGGGGAAGGTTGCCCATATTGGACCAATTTCCAGATTTCTTATCATGGATCCTGATAATAACGCAAAATCGATCTTGAAGCTATACCTTAGTATACTTTAGTATGTTGTTCAATTGCAGGATTTTTTGCAGAATTTTATTTCAAAGTATCTATGATATACCAGGCTATAAAAAAAACCTCTGCAAGTGGTTCAATATAGGAAACCGGTTGCCTAAAGTGCACCTGGGGGTTCCAAAATTGGACCAAATGGTTTAAATCGGAAGTTTAGGTGTTAAATAAATAAATAGAAAATAAAATGGTTGGTATAGGAAGTATTATACTTATATTTCAAAAAAACATCAAATTTACAATCAAACTTTCGGTAGAAGACATCCTAATGCAAAAAAAGTACCTACCTATTAGACCAATCTTAGTTTAATTTTTTAACTCAAAAAAAAAAATTTTAGCAATATTGAAATGGTGTTAGTTCATGACATCCTAATGCAAAAAAATCGAAAGAGAAAAACTTAGGTACTTGATAACTTCCATAAAAAATATTTTGCTTAGAGTTTTATGGTTCTAAGGTAAATTCTTAGGAAAATCCTAAAAATATTACCTTAAAATTGTGTAAGTTACGTTTTGCTCTGTACACGCCAAGCACTAACGGCCAGTTTGTTGAGTTTGTTGCCGATCAAAGGTTCTGGGTGGAAGTATGTTATAGTGTTGCCAGATGATATGGCACATGTTTAGTTTCGGAAAAATGTACTGTGGCCCAATTTAGGTAGCGGTTTAATATAGGCAACCTTCCCCTATGTTATAATATAGTATTATCGTATCAATGAATTCTTATACTTAATACACGCAGGAAAGGCGGCCGAATTGAAATAAATAACAAACCCAAAGAGCATCGATATTCCAAAAATTAAATGAATGAATAATTTTCTCTTGTTCATTTACTTAATTTAAACTTACCGCCATAATATATGTCTTATTAACTGTCAACCACTCCATCTTTAATTCACTTTCGTTTGAACACGCAAAAAAACGCCAGATCTTTTATATTTTTATAAAAATGTTTAATTTTACAGTTCATTTTATTAAATTAAAATTAACGTCTTGTGCGTGAGTTTTAACTCAGTGCCCCAAACCGCCCTTCTTTAAATGGATCGTTTGTAAGTACTTACTTAATAAAAAATTTTTTTGGATTTTTTAATCTCATTTTTTATTCAGATTATACAGATTTTAAATGTATGATACTTTCTTGATACCTGCTTGCTATACATGGCAAGTTTTAAATTTTTACAATGTCTTACAGACATACTTATACATATAAAATACCATTTTGACATGTACTTTTTAGAAGCGATTTTTTCTTCTTCCCTAGTTTATTTGGTTGTTTTAGATCCTTTTAATTAACTTTTTTACATACTCAGTTTGTTTTAACTTATTTCTGCTTTTCTTTATATTACCTATGTCATTTCGATACACCAATTTTTAATTCAATAAAAGCTCCAATAAGGTTTTATACCACTTATCATTTTCTTTTCTGCTAAAACCATCAGCAATACATTTTTCTGTCTCCTGATGATGAACGTTTCTACGTTCGAAACATGTAGAGACATCGGAACAAATTTTTGTTCTATTAAATTTTGTGGAGGAAGACTTTTAGCTTTTTCTTTCCTTTTCATACTTTCAACTCCACTTTAAGCATGGACTATTTCTTCAAATTAAATGTAAGTTTGTTAGTCATTCATTGGTAACAAATAATAGAGATAATAAGGATGTAGGTACAGTAAACTTCCGGGTTCCAATTCTCGACGGTAGGAGAACGATCACATCATGCAAAGGAGCATTCCCTTCCGCGGCAGTTCTCCTATGATCATAAGTTAGTAAAATTTGGTTTTCTCGAACGCAGACGATATGTTCCGTGCGGGGAGGTGATAAGACAGTGTTGCCAACCATTTGCAAGGCAAGGGCCACCACGTTTTACGAAAATTTTAAAGAAATCTAAAGGTAAATTGAGGTGAAAATTATTAGTGCGGGTTTTTCTCTATTGTGAAAGGTAAGATTATGAAACTTGTCAATGTCAAATATTATTCATTCGTCAAATATTTTTTATCGATGGCTGAAAATGGAAAGAAACGTGTGGGCCCCATCATCCAGCAGCAAAAAGACATGTTGGCAGAACGTACCTACACTTAAAAACACACACAAAATAGATACTAAAATAAAAACACTTTGACTTTGAAGTTTAAAATTTTAACGACGTAAATATAATACTGGGGTTAGAATTGCATGGGATCGGACGTTCCCACCAAAAATTAGGCAATCCAACGATGTGTCAAAAATGACAGTGGTTGGCAAATCCTGCTTTATAATTGGTGTAAGTGGCTTCATGCTATTTGCCCTTAGGGATGTTCCGATACGCTAAAAGTATCGATCTTTTGTATCGATCCAGATCGATACAAATATATATAGGTATATGTATAGAATATAGGCAATACTGGCATTCTGTATACCAAGAAAGGATAGCCAAAGCTTTGTGTGCGCGCGAATTGAGGAAGAAAAGCAGCAAATGCAGCACGAACCTACGAACGACGCGTAGGTTTTGGAATTTTGGGATCTATCGATACTATCTGAACGATACTGAGTAAAATATTTCGATACTCATTATAGATCGAATAAAAAATATCGATACAAAATATCGGAAGGTACAATATCGATACTCAAAAATATCGTATCGTATGGCACATCCCTAGTTGCCCTCCACTGTCATTTAAAGTCACGTGGTTTGGATTCCCTAATAGTAGGAGAAGCGAGTTCTCCCGTAAATCGGTGATGTGACTGGTCCCATGTGATCAAGAATACCGTTTCATGCGTTGCGTGAGAACTCCGCCCACATTTCTCCTGAGAACAGTGTTCCCAAGTTTCAAGAATTAGGACCCCGATTATCCGAAATAATGTATATATCTATATATATATATAACTATATCTATGTCTATGTACTTTTATAGATGTACATACATACATAATAAATTCTAATACTTATGTTTGTACATTAGTATGTATTCATATTCATAAATTCAAGAAAGAGGTAATTGGTACTTGTTTTAATTTTAAAGTCTGTCGATTTTTTACTGCAATGTCCCTCCATCTTGTATTCATTATTGGTTTATTTGGCGCCAAAAATAAAATCTATATTATGCTGAACAAAACATTTCTTAGAAATTTGAAATAATGCGAAGGCATAGCAAGAATCATTTTGGATAAGCCGGTTCATGGATCGTTTCGGATAATGCGGAATTCGTATAATCGAGTTTCGGATAATCGGGAGTCAACTGTACTGACAAAAAGGCCAAAGGTTGTAATTAGATTTTTTAAAACCTCCTAATCCGGCCAGTGCTGGATTTACCATTAGGCTGAGTAGGCTGGAGCCTAGGGCTGCAGGTTTTAGGGGGCGGCAAATTTGGCCCAAAAATTTTTTTTTGTCTTACAGAAATAAATGGTACAATCTTTATTCATGGTCGACGGGTAGTATTTTTTTAAATAAACTTTATTGTTGGCCGTGTCTGTTAATGGGGATAAAAAAAGGTAGTTGGAACTTTACTGGCTTTGCAGAAACAAATTTCATTTTCAATAAAATAAGTAGGTAATCATAAATTTTTAAAATATTTACTAAAAATTATTGACCAAATTTGGGCGTGGTCTTAAAAATTTTTCGCCTGCAACAGGCTTTTTCTATCCCGAACACTTCACCTGTTTCACAACTCACGAGCCGTCACTGGTATAGGGGCGGCAAAAATTGAATAGCCTACTAGCGGCAAATTTGTAAATCCGCCACTGAATCCGGCCCTGAGTAAATGACATTAATTTTTGTTCAACGTTCAACTTTTTGCTTACATAAATACACTGCAAAATATCCATTTTGTTATCTTTATTGGCTCGAACTTTAACTGCATTTTCTGCATCTTTGGCATTATTTAGTGAAATAAAAATACTTCAGTTACATTATCTTGTTTACAAGCCTTTTGATAATGCTGATCGCGACTGAAACTGAAAGATAAGACTATTGCCTTTGTTATTGTTTAGTCTTAACATCTGCAAATAATAATTTTATCGTCTAAGTACTGGTAATATTATATCGGTACATATTAAATTTATTTCCCATGGTAATTTCTTGAACATCACCACATTCAACTAATAAAATAAAAATAAAATATATTCATTACAGTTAGTTAATCATGGAGATTGCTCGCAAATTTATTTTTTCAGAGTTAGTAGTAGTTACATGTTTTATTTAGCAAAAACTACAATTAAATATTTTTTAAAACATTTTTATGGATTTATTTTTAAATTTTAAAACGCAGCCTTCTTTTAACAAAAACAGACAGAAAAGTTACACATTTTGTAAATTGTATCAAATATTACGTATCATTTTGTTTTTTAATTAAATGTAATTTTAAAGTTTTTTTAAATAGTTTTCATGATTTTTGAGATTTAATAGAATTTTCCAAATTATTATATTCTATCAAACCTTTATGAAAAATGGATTTATAAGCTAAAAGCTAATGTTTTAGTCACTCTATCCACATAAAAATTTTGATTAGTTCTTGTATTATAATTATGATGGTCATAATTAAAAGAACAAAATTTTTTTAAACAATCAGGCAATAAATTATTTTTAATTTTATGTATAAAGATACATAACCTTAATTTCTCAACATAAAATTAATTTTTGTATAATATTTGTCACAATTTAAAATAATTAGTTTGGACGAAATTTTTAGAAAATACACTGAGAAAAAACTGTACTTATTAGCCGTAGCTAGAAATCCATTAGTAGTAGCAAAAAATCTGCATTAAATAGGCGCCAAAAAATAATTCTGTTGTTAGAGTAATTTTTTTTTTATTACTGTTGAACCTCAAAAAATATGGTCGTTTTTTAAATATTATTTTTGCTGCTAAAAAACAACTCTATTGCCCTAAAAAAAATATGATTTTATTATTAATTGAGGTTATGTAGTTAAAAAACTATTACTTTTTAATCCTAAAAATTGTCTGCCAGCAATAAAAAAATATATTTATCATTGGTAGTCTACCTAGCTACTACTAAATTATCTTTTTTGAGCTCCTTTTTTTAGGATTGGCCCTCAGTGATATTTTATTTAATTTTTATTACATTTCTTTACTTTTCTTTAGCTAAATTAAATCTCTGTAGTGACAGTGACGTTTTGAACCAGTTAGCTGAGTTGTGAATTAAGATGGTCAGTTGATAGCCTTATTCTATATACAGTGTCACCAGTAAAGTCCGCATCATATGGGATTTTTTTTTATTAATAGCTTTATTAAAAAATTTGACTTTGGCATCACGTTCTGCTTCGATCGAGATGAAAATTAAGCAAAAAAATAGTAGTCACGTGATTCGCATTATCTGTCAAATTTTAATTTTTTCCAAAAAATAATTCAAAAATGAGGTTATTTCTGAAAATATCGAAAAAATTTATTGGAAAAAGTTTTTTTAAATGCAGTTTCTAGCCCACATGCAAAATTTCAGCTGCATAAGATGATTTTGATTTTTTACCTATATTTTGTAAATTGCACCACATTTGCAAAATAAGACTCAACGCAACCTACATAAAACTTTTTAGTTTTGACAATGCTTTATTTCAGATCCATTTTCTTTAAAGTAGCGCCATATTTAATGTGTGTTTTTCTACAAAATCAAAATTGGGCTATTAAAATTTGGTCACATGTGATGCAAAGTTTATGTCTGAAAGCAATACACGTTAACGTTATTATGGCATAGCTTATAATAAATTATAATATAGGGGTTTTAAATTAAATCGTTGAAAATAGATAAACTTTACTTTGTTAAACTAAAATTTATTTTCCACTTAAAAAACACTTTACTAAAGACACTGTGTTCTTTTTTGTCTTAATATTAAGGTGTATTACTTTCAGACACAAACTACGTTTTAAAAAATACTTATTTTTGGAAGTTACCTTATATAGGGTCAAAAACAAATAAACTTTGCATCACATGCGACCAAATTTTAATAGCCCAATTTTGATTTTGTAGAAAAACACACATTTAATAAGGCGCTACTTTAAAGAAAATGTATTTGAAATAAAGCATTACCAAAACTAATAAGTTTTATATAGGTTGCGTTAAGTCTTATTTTGCAAAAGTGGTGCAATTTACAAAATATGGGTAAAAAATCGAAATTATCTTATGCGGCTAAAATGTGGGCTAGAAACTGGATTTAAAAAAACTTTTCCTAATAACTTTTCGATACTTTCAGAAATAACCCCACTTTTGAATTATTTTTTGGAAAAAATTAAAATTTGACAGATAATGCGAGTCACGTGACTACTATTTTTTGCTTAATTTTCATCTCGGTCGAAGCAGAACTTGATGCCAAAGTCAAATTTTGAATAAAGCTATTAATAAAAAAAAATCCCATATGATGCGGACTTTACTGGTGACACTGTATACCACTTTTTAATCTATGGGTATTTTGCCCCAGACTGTCACCAGTGATGTTTATTTTCAGAAAATAAAGTATGAAAACATTTATTTTTACAACCGCGTAAAAGGAGGATCAAGATTAAGGTGAAAATAAACACAAATAAACCTTGTATGTAAGGAAACATCTACACAACACTTATATCACGAAACACAAAATTCGCTTTGCAGTCTTGCATCTCGCACGCGCACGAAAAGTGCACCATACCATCAGACATCGATCACCCACTAACAACGGCAATCAAATGATATATTATTTTGAATTACTCCGTTCAACTTAAACCACGCGGAGCAACGACAGATTTTTTTTTAAGTTAGTTTGTTCCTCTCTGTTCCACTGTTCCGTTGTAGTAAGGGATAGACTAGCTCGCTGAAAGTTACGTAAACGATTTCTCTATCTAGTTCCTAAAAACTATATTTTAGTTATAATAAATATAGTTAAAAAAAACTAAAAAACACGCTTTTAAAATTAATCAATCTAAAAAGCGGAAAATAAATATAGTTTAAAATAATTCTTGAAATTCTTAATGTAGGCAGAAAATAATAATGAACGATAAACATTAGTATTATTGTGAAAAAAGCGTGGGGTGCTCGATATATGAAAAATATAGCACAAAGCGACCAACGCTTTTTTCACAATAATACTAATGTTTATCGTTCATTATTATTTTCTGCCTATATTAAGAATTTTAAGAATTATTTTAAACTATATTTATTTTCCGCTTTTTAGTTTGATTAATTTTTAAAGCGTGTTTTTTAGTTTTTTTAAACTATATTTATTTTTAAATTTTTAGTTTGAGTTATTGTTTATTATTATTTATTATAAATTTTTTTTGAGTAGATTGAGCTAGATTAGTAGATTATTGTATTGTCAGTGGTTCTTGATAAGTCTACAAAATTTAAACTAAGTCTGACCATAGACCATTTTAAGTGGGTCAAAATCGGGTTTAAAGAAGTGGGTTACAAACAAACATACATACAAACCCGAACAAACGACAAAAATTTTCAAAATTTTATTTTGACGGGTAGAATTTTTTTCTAATTTTTATCTATTCTTAGCGACAATATCTATACGACCCCACGTTTGTTTCATTACTATCATTGTAATAATTCTGACATATTGACAGGTGTCAAATTTTGACAAGAGAATTTTTTGCGTATTTTTTTTCAACTTTCCACCGTCAATATACATAGGTACGACCTTATAGTTTTTTTATTAATTCCATTTTTTTTTAAACGATTTGACATATTGACAGCTGTCAAATTTTGACAGGATAATTTTTGCTTATTGATTATTGTATTGTCAGCGGTTCTTGATAAGTTTACAAAATTTAAATTAAATCTGACCGTTTAAAGAGGGTCAAAATCTGGTTCAAAGAAATCGGTTACGGACAAACATACAGGTGAAGCTAATGAAAGCGTGTTAAAAAGGGTTTTTTTTTTGTTATAATTAGATAACCGTGTAGGAATTAAAACATCATCAATTAAAAATATTTTATTGGATATATTATTATATTTTAATGGTTAAACGGTATTTTGATACCGGAAAAAAATATCGAATAGGTGCAAAAATATGTTGTTAAAAAAACGACGTCGTAAACGAAATATTTTAGGTATTTAATGATTTTTTTTTATAGTAACTTTTCTCAGTGTAACAGAACAATTACACTTTTAAAAAATAAAAAGGACATACATTTAGATTGATATGTCCAAGTACGTTAAATCAACGATTATGTTGAAAAGAACAGTCAAATACAAAACGAACTTCCATGGTAAGTGTTCATTACCATTAATACCTCTGCTCATATTTATATAATATAAAGTAGGATTTGTAATCGCGGAGAAAACAAAATGTTTGAGATATTATCAAAATGTTTGTAGTTTTAGGGTTTCTAGATCACGAAAAACATGTACCTAAATATTTCATGTCCGTTGGTCTGCCTGTCTGCTGACTCAAAAGCTTCAAGTGAGTTGCGGTCTCAGGACAGCAACATGTTCGTATTAAGAAAAACAATACTCCTAAATATAGGCCACAATAACACAATACCATATTTTATGATACTTTTTTCTTTGTGGTTTATGGCTGACGATTCTTGTTCCCACACATTTATCGTAATAAAAATCTAAAGCACATCCCTCAAAATTGCAGATGTTAACGCTTATTGTTTTATGCTGTATAGCTACTTTGGACGATTAACGGTAATTTTTTAGAAATATATTTTAAACTTCATTGCTGGAATGTTTTTTTTACGACGGAAAAAAAATACCTATTAAATTATGTATATGGTCTGTACCGGGTGTCCCACTAAGAATAGCTCTCGGCCGTATCTCAGAAAGGGTTAGTCGTATGGCTTGCGGAACATTTTTTTTTTAGTAAAAGTGGCCATAAGAAATTGATGGAAATTATTTTTAAGTTCCTCATTTCGCCGCAAGAGGGCACAATTAAATTTTTTTTTTAAATCTAAATTTCTCCGAAAATTCTCATATTATCGTATACTTCTAGTTACATCATTAGAAAGAATAGATAATTCTGCATCATTTTGGTTTAAGGCTCATTGGCGTACCAACCTTGATAAGAGTGGGGGAAGCTATTGAATGTGTAAACATTAAAATCGCTGTAACTTCTAAGCGACTTTGTTTAATAAAATTGCTAGAGGGCGCAATTTGTAATAATAACAGAATACAATAATAGTAAGTAAGTAATAATAAAGAAACAATAATAAAAGAATTTTTTTTTTTGGATAGCAGCATTAGCGGTCGAAATACATACATTATCAATGACAGAGGGGTATCAAAAAGTTTCAAAAACTGATTTTTGGTGTTACCAGAAATATGTATTTTTAATTTCACAAATGAAATTACCCCGAAAATAATACAAAAAAATCCTAAAATAACAACAAATATTAATTTCATAATTTGCTATTCAAACACTCCCCCTCCATATTCAACACATTTTTTCAGCTGTAAACGAATGTGGTCAAAACTTCTTCCTTCGAAATTCTTCAATGGAAATTGTTTGAACATCTTCAACAATTCGCTGTTTTAGAAGTGAAATTAAAAATACATATTTCTGGGAACACCAAAAATCAGTTTTTGAAACTTAAATTATTCATCCATTAAATTTGTGCTATTGTAAACCCAATCGACGGACAGTCTGTATACACAAAACAGCGCAGCGCAGTTCCGAATAGATACAAACGAATGCTGAAAAAGCTAATTAATATGAAAAAAAACTTAAAAATAATTCAATACGACTCAGGAAAACGTCGTTTGCTGAAAGATCAGGAGACGCAGGTCAATTTATGATATATTTGAATCCTATTGTGCGTCCATTGATTATGCTTTGGACATATTCTCTTACTTGTCGTCCATTGTAGGCAGGACAATTATACCGTCCGTTTGAAACCAAACGTCTGCATTCTTAGGAGTAACTTTTAAAAGAAGATATTTACAGAGCAAAACGTCGCTATAATGTTTGCTTTGAGTTATCTGCTATAATGTCGAAAGCAAAACGGAAAGTTGCCGAAATTATCTATAATACTTCTGTGAACGGTATTTTACAAAACGAATAATTTAAAATAACCTTCCATCTTGCAGTTCACAACCATAAAAGGTTAATTAATTTACTAAATTAGTTTTGATCTTGACCGGGTGCGCCTCACAACAAAGTGTAACGATAATGGACACTTAACAGAAAATTGTAAATAGGAATTACGTTTATTTATTGGATTACCGTAGCCATAACCCGTAAAATCTGATAAAATATAAATTAATAGAATGACTGGACCTTGAAATCATTTAATTTAATTAGTCATGGAAATTGAGAGATTCAAGGGTTACCAACATAAGATACTTTGTAAAAACAATGATGAGTCATTTTTAAAATCGCTACTGTTTCCATCGCTCAGTCTGGTTTTTTGTTGGGATTTATGTTTTAAGCATTGAACGACATTTATTCTTTTCTTGAAAAAATTTAATAAATATTATTGTTAATCCTGTTAACTATTTTTTTTCTGACAGAACCCTATCCTAAAATAAAATTCATTTCTTATATCATGTACCCTTTTCTGGAGTTAGGGTGAATGTGCCTGTTTGCGACCAGTTAACAGAAATTTCAACTAGGTGGGTCCAGACTTGAACATTTTAGCCCGAACGAACCGAACAAACAGGGCGAACGAACCGAATTCGCCTAGTGTGGACGTTTCCCCGAGCCGAACCGAACGAGCCAAACATTTTCCGGGGCTTGTCGGTACCTAAATCGGAATTGCTCAAAAGGATTTATTGTTCGCCGAATTATTCAGTTGACGGGAATTTTAGTAATAGTAAGTTTGTGCTGTTCGCAGCGTTCGTATCTTTCGCGCAGTATTTTGCCAAGAAGAAAAGTTTATTATTTAGACATACATATAGAATATAGGCAATTGTTTCAAAATGGAGTGGGATAGAGAAAAATGTTTAACATTAACAGACACTTATGAACAGTTCCCGTGCTGTGGAACCCTGAACTTAACTTAACTCCTCAAAGTATTCACAAGTCATTCTAATAAAAATTTTCACGTGAATGTAGAGTTATCAATGCGATGTCGAAACAATTTTCGTACCCATTGGCTTCGCCATTTCTTCTTATTTTTGACTAAATTGCAGATAATAAAAAAAAAGAGCTGAAAGCTACTGCCCAGTCTCCAGTCAGTATTCATGTTTTGTCTTTCCCCATACAAACGCTCCGAACAACTGGAACATTTTATTAATAAAAAAAACCTACCTATATTCGCTCGAACGCAACGGTTTTTTGTTCGGACCATTTGTTCTGCTTGTTCCTGCGCGCTCAGTTTGTTCGGTTAGTTCGGGCTAAAATGTTCAAGTCTGGACCCACCTTAAAATATGTAATAAATATTAAAAAATTAAGTCAAATTCCATCATGGTATTTTTTTTGAAGTCTTAAGATAAGTTTACTACTGCAACTTTAGAGCTTTTATTTATAATTACTTATAATTGAATAAATTAATAAATGTTAAAAAAACACATTTTATTCTATTTACGACCACCGGTCGCAATTCTCGACCTCTTTAAACTCAGTTCATAGAGAAAAAGATATGGGATACCATATGTAGGCAGAGTGCAGAGTCTACCAACGGCAATAACCGCGTCATGTGGCGTGGAGAATTTGAATGTGAACTGCGTCAGCAACGCCCAGCCTAATCCCCTATTATCTATTTTTTTTTTACTACATTTTTGCAATTCTAAGTTAAAATAGGTGGTCGCAAACCCAAAATTATATTCTTAGTAACCTCATCAAAATCATTAAGACTGCTAGATATTTGGAGGATTTTGCGAAAAACCGTAGATAAGTTTAAAACTATTCTTGTTAGGTATAGGGACAACCTATGTGGACAGATATTTATTAAAAATGAACCAGCAACACAGCATCGTATTTAGAAAATGAGTTTTTTTAAATTTGGTACTTTACTTACCGCTTCCCTTATTTCTCTTAATAAATTTCATATTTCGACAACTCATGACATGATCAAGCACAATCTAATTCCGCAACCGGAAGCGTCTCCGAAAACCCCATTATTCAAATTTACAGGATTGCTTTCTGAAATATTCTAATGGACTGTCACCAAGAGACACCCTGTATAGTTTGTTATTGGTAAAAGGGTAATTATTTGTATAGATAACAAAAGCATTAGTTTGCAAATAATATTAAATAATATTAAACATAATGGGTACAAACGTATCTTGCAACAGCGCTTTTCCAATTTCAGGAATTATTATTTGTTTGAAGTAATTGCATAAAATTACAGGAAATTATCAATATTTATGCTCACAACCAATATTTTTTTTAAATCAGCGGTTTCGAGCAAAGCAAAAACAAATTAGTAATTAGTCAGTAATTTTAGTGAGGCGATCATACGCGAATAAATGTAGGGGGGAAAGTGTGACCTGTAGACAGTGTCAAAATGAATGTTCATTGGGTCTATGACAGTGTAGACCTTTTTACACCACTACTTATGGTTGCAATGCCCAAAATATACAAGCTGGTGTGTAAACATCATGCTGCATCTCTAGCTTATTTGCCAATCATGTAGGTATGACCTTAGAGCAAGTAGTTAGTAATTATATCATTATCGCCATATTATTTTATAGAGGTACTGAATTTTTATTATATTATTATGTAGGACAATGTAAACCACGCCAAGCGTAAAATAACAAGCTGATATTATGTAGTCAAGTAGCCATCAGTCTGCATCTCTAGCGTATTTGCCAACCATGTAATACCTTTAAGCAGGAACTTATATAATTAGTAATAATATATGAATTTTTATGAGATCTATGACAGTGTAGATCTTTTATTACCACTATGCATAGCTTAAAATATCAAGCTGAATATAGACATCAGTTTGCATCTTTAGCGGATTTGCCAACCATGTATTACCTTTTGAGCAAGAACTTTATATCATTAGTGATAATAATGATCTAAAATAACCTCGCCATATTATATCACGTGTGTTTTTGTTTATGTATAATAATATAATCAATCCTGTTTAAAACAGGATGTTCTCATGAATTCGCTTTACGATATTTTGCATCAACCTATTCATAATTAACGAAATTATAAATTACATTTCTATGTCGAAGTACTTTAAACCGTTTAAATATCAATTATATACAGGGTGTTTCAATAAAAACTTCCAGGCCAATTATTTCGAAAACTAAAAGTGACATGTAAATTCTGTAAACGCCAGTTTAGCCTCTATGATTGGCTTCACAGCTGTGTAAAAATTGTGTTTGAATAATACAAGATATAGGTGTCGCCACGGTGTAAATAATTTTTTCGATGACAGGAACTTTTAAATATTGTGATTCTTAAAGATAATTAATTTTTCATCAAATTATGTTCTATAAATTTTTTTCATAAATCCAACATGAACGGAGATATTTGGGGTTAAGTTTTTTTTTGCCTTAAATAATGAGTTTTTGGTAATTTTTATATTTTTTCGGATTAAGTAACTAAAAATATCCTTTTCTTGTCTGTTAAATCGTTGTCATATCTTGCTCCGTTTTCGAGAAATAAAAATAAAAACAATTATTGCATATCTCTGGAAAACAAAAATCATTAAATAATTATTAATACGTTGTATTTTTTGTTGTTTAAAGTTAAAACATTAAAGCATAATAAAATAAAATTAAAAGATGTATTAAATTTTATGAAAGAACTGATCAGAAATTATACAAAATTATTAATAAAAATTAGAACAATACCAAAAACTAACTAATGGGGTGGAATGAGGTGTTCAAAATTATTGCCGTTTTCATACACATACACAGACCAGAGAATCAGAGAAGGATATTTTTAGTTGCTTAATCCGAAAAAAAATATAAAAATTACCAAAAACTCAGTGGCATCTTATTTTTTGCCAATATTATTGTTAAGGCGCCCCCTGAGACGTCACTGGATGTAATGATTGAGCGCTACACGAGCGTTGTATCACTGAAATTATCGTTAGCAAAATTAAATTAAAATCTGCTAAAGGATATTAAAAATATTTACAATTAAAATACCTACTCTTTAAAATTATTTTTAAAAAAACTTAACCCCAAATATCTCCGTTAATGTTAGATTTATCAAAATTTTTATGGTACATAATTTGATCAAAAATTAATTATCTTTAAGAATCGTAACATTTAAAAGTTCCTGAAAAAATTCTTTGCACCGTGGCGCCACCTACATCTTGTATTATTCAAACACATTTTTTATACAGCTGTCAAGTCAATCATAGAGGCTAAAAACTGGCGTTTACAGAATTTACATGTCACTTTTAGTTTTCGAAATAATTGCCCTGGGAGTTTTTATTGAAACACCCGGTATATTAAAGACTTTTTGCAAAAAAGCTAATCGATTTTTTCAACGCAAATTTGCGAAAAAAATATTTCCTAAAACATATTTTTTTGTTGGCTTCCATTGAATACCAAAAATGCGTGTTTGGTTTTGAAAATATTTAGGTTGACAGATCTAACGCTTTTGCAAAAACTGTCTTTAAATTCAGTTGTTGTAACCATGCTTAGTAATAATAATCATCAATGGATATAATGCCCAGTTTAATAACTAGTAGGTACTGTTTTAGTTACGAGTTCTTACTCTAGATTGTAGACTCTTTTTGTTTGAATAACCCACCGTAGTCAGGTTAGCAACGGCTTTTGGCAACGGAAATGCGACGCATCGAAGCAGACTCCAAGCGGCGATCGGACCGACCGCGTCTATTGCATGGCCTAAACAATCTGCACCGCGAATAAAATAATGTTCTAGAAACTACTTATGTTTAATAGTAATATGCTTAAGAAAACGAAGATTTTTATTATAAAAAATGGAAAAAATTGTGAAAATTATTTATTTGTTTATTTAAACTTAATTATTCGGGTTCGGGTTTGGTAGCTTTTTTAGCTAAAAAGCGGTCGGAATAAGATCACCCACGAGTGATAACTAAAGAAAAGTAATTAATAAATCTATTTTTGCTTATATTCATAATATTTATTATATATATATATATATATATGATATGATATGAAAAAGGCAGACGGAAACTTTCCCAAAAATACACAAAAAATGTATTTATTCTTTAATAATTTCCCATTTGTAGCTGAAAAACCAACGTTGCTGGGAGTTTTATTGTTCTAAAATGTAGGTACTACCTTACCAAGTATGGTTCCAATTCGATATTAAAAAGGCCGGCGTAAATTTTTTTGCAAAATCACGACAAAGTAAAATTAATTTAATAATTTCCAATTTGTAGCTGAAAAACCACCGTTGCTGGGGGTTTTATTGTTCTAAAATGTAGGTACTACCTTACCAAGTATGGTTCCAATTCGATATTGAAAAGGCCGGCGTAAGTTTTTCTGCAAAATTACGACAAAGTTAAAAAATTATAACAAAACAATAGGTTTAAAACAAGAATATGTTTTTTAGCGAAAAAGCGATCTGCCGAAGACCTCCCAGTGGTCACAATCGAAGAAGAGCTATGGTACAATCTAGTTTTGCTTGTATAAGCGATAAGCCGACGGAAACTATTCCACAAACCAGGACCGAACTTTTAAAACATAAAACAACTAATTTAATCTTTATTAATATCCCATTTGCCGCTGAAAACCCACCGTTGCTGGGGGTTTTAATGTTCTAAAATGTGGGTACTACCTTACCAAGTGGGGTTCCAATTCGATATTAAAAAGGCCGGCGTAAATTTTTCTGCAAAATTACGACAAAATAAAATTGAATTAATCTTTAATAATTTCGAATTTGTAGCTGAAAAACCACCGTTGCTTGGGGTTTTATTGTTCTAAAATGTAGGTACTACCTTACCAAGTATGGTTCCAATTCGATATTAAAAAGGCCGACGTAAATTTTTCTGCAAAATTACGACAAAGTAAAATTAAATTAATCTTTAATAATTTCCAATTTGTAGCTGAAAAACCACCGTTGCTGGGGGTTTTATTGTTCTAAAATGTAGGTACTACCTTACCAAGTATGATTCCAATTCGATATTGAAAAGGCCGGCGTAATTTTTTCTGCAAAATTACAACAAAGTTGAAAAATCATAACAAAACAATAAGTTTAAGACAAGAATATGTTTTTTAGCGAAAAAGCGATCTGCCGAAGACCTTTCAGTGGTCACAATCGAAAAAAAGTTATGGTACAATCTAGTTTTGCTTGTTTAAGCGATAAGCCGACGGAAACTATTTCACAAACCAGGACCGAACTTTTAAAACATAAAACAACTAATTTAATCTTTATTAATATCCCATTTGCCGCTGAAAACCCACCGTTGCTGGGGGTTTTAATGTTCTAAAATGTGGGTACTACCTTACCAAGTATGGTTCCAATTCGATATTAAAAAGGCCGACGTAAATTTTTCTGCAAAATTACGACAAAGTAAAATTAAATTAATCTTTAATAATTTCCAATTTGTAGCTGAAAAACCATCGTTGCTGGGGGTTTTATTGTTCTAAAATGTAGGTACTACCTTACCAAGTATGATTCCAATTCGATATTGAAAAGGCCGGCGTAATTTTTTCTGCAAAATTACAACAAAGTTGAAAAATCATAACAAAACAATAAGTTTAAGACAAGAATATGTTTTTTAGCGAAAAAGCGATCTGCCGAAGACCTTTCAGTGGTCACAATCGAAAAAAAGTTATGGTACAATCTAGTTTTGCTTGTTTAAGCGATAAGCCGACGGAAACTATTTCACAAACCAGGACCTAACTTTTAAAACATAAAACACCTAATTTAATCTTTATTAATATCCCATTTGCCGCTGAAAACCCACCGTTGCTGGGGGTTTTAATGTTCTAAAATGTGGGTACTACCTTACCAAGTAGGGTTCCAATTCGATATTAAAAAGGCTTCGTAAATTTTTCTGCAAAATTACGACAAAGTAAAATTGAATTAATCTTTAATAATTTCGAATTTGTAGCTGAAAAACCACCGTTGCTTGGGGTTTTATTGTACTAAAATGTAGGTATTACCTTACCAAGTATGGTTCCAATTCGATATTAAAAAGGCCGGTGTAAATTTTTCTGCAAAATAACGACAAAGTAAAATTAAATGAATCTTTAATAATTTCCAATTTGTAGCTGAAAAACCACCGTTGCTGGGGGTTTTATTGTTCTAAAATGTAGGTACTACCTTACCAAGTATGGTTTCAATTCGATATTGAAAAGACCGGCGTAATTTTTTCTGCAAAATTACGACAAAGTAAAATTAATTTAATCTTTAATAATTTCTTATTTGTAGCTGAAAAACCACCGTTGCTGGGGGTTTTATTGTACTAAAATGTAGGTACCATCTTACCAAGTATGGTTCCAATTCGATATTAAAAAGGCCGGCGTAAATTTTTCTACAAAATTACGACAAAGTAAAATTAATTTAATTTTTAATAATTTCCCATTTGTAGCTGAAAAACCACCGTTGCTGGGGGTTTTATTGTTCTAAAATGTAGGTATGACCTTACCAAGTATGGTTCCAATTCGATATTAAAAAGGCCGGTGTAAATTTTTCTGCAAAATTACGACAAAGTAAAATTGAATTAATCTTTAATAATTTCCAATTTGTAGCTGAAAAACCACCGTTGCTGGGGGTTTTATTGTTCTAAAATGTAGGTACTACCTTACCAAGTATGGTTCCAATTCAATATTAAAAAGGCCGGCGTAAATTTTTCTGCAAAACTACGACGAAGTAAAATTAATTTAATCTTTAATAATTTCTTATTTGTAGCTGAAAAACCACCGTTGCTGGGGGTTTTATTGTACTAAAATGTAGGTACTACCTTACCAAGTATAGTTCCAATTCGATATTAAAAAGGCCGTAGTAAATTTTTCTGCAAAATTACGACAAAGTAAAATTAATTTAATTTTTAATAATTTCCCATTTGTAGCTGAAAAACCACCGTTGCTGGGGGTTTTATTGTTCTAAAATGTAGGTATTACCTTACCAAGTATTGTTCCAATTCGATATTAAAAAGGCCGGCGTAAATTTTTCTGCAAAATTACGACAAAGTAAAATTAAATTAATCTTTAATAATTTTCAATTTGTAGCTAAAAAACCACCGTTGCTGGGGGTTTTATTGTTCTTAAATGTAGGTACTACCTTACCAAGTATGGTTCCAACTCGATATTAAAAAGGCCGGCGTAAATTTTTTTGCAAAATCACGACAAAGTAAAATTAATTTAATAATTTCCAATTTGTAGCTGAAAAACCACCGTTGCTGGGGGTTTTATTGTTCTAAAATGTAGGTACTACCTTACCAAGTATGGTTCCAATTCGATATTGAAAAGGCCGGCGTAAGTTTTTCTGCAAAATTACGACAAAGTAAAATTGAATTAATCTTTAATAATTTCGAATTTGTAGCTGAAAAACCACCGTTGCTTGGGGTTTTATTGTCCTAAAATGTAGGTATTACCTTACCAAGTATGGTTCCAATTCGATATTAAAAAGGCCGGTGTAAATTTTTCTGCAAAATAACGACAAAGTAAAATTAAATGAATCTTTAATAATTCCCAATTTGTAGCTGAAAAACCACCGTTGCTGGGGGTTTTATTGTTCTAAAATGTAGGTACTACCTTACCAAGTATGGTTTCAATTCGATATTGAAAAGACCGGCGTAATTTTTTCTGCAAAATTACGACAAAGTAAAATTAATTTAATCTTTAATAATTTCTTATTTGTAGCTGAAAAACCACCGTTGCTGGGGGTTTTATTGTACTAAAATGTAGGTACCATCTTACCAAGTATGGTTCCAATTCGATATTAAAAAGGCCGGCGTAAATTTTTCTACAAAATTACGACAAAGTAAAATTAATTTAATTTTTAATAATTTCCCATTTGTAGCTGAAAAACCACCGTTGCTGGGGGTTTTATTGTTCTAAAATGTAGGTATGACCTTACCAAGTATGGTTCCAATTCGATATTAAAAAGGCCGGTGTAAATTTTTCTGCAAAATTACGACAAAGTAAAATTGAATTAATCTTTAATAATTTCCAATTTGTAGCTGAAAAACCACCGTTGCTGGGGGTTTTATTGTTCTAAAATGTAGGTACTACCTTACCAAGTATGGTTCCAATTCAATATTAAAAAGGCCGGCGTAAATTTTTCTGCAAAATTACGACAAAGTAAAATTAAATGAATCTTTAATAATTTCCAATTTGTAGCTGAAAAACCACCGTTGCTGGGGGTTTTATTGTTCTAAAATGTAGATACTACCTTACCAAGTATGGTTCCAATTCGATATTGAAAAGGCCGGCGTAAATTTTTCTGCAAAATGACGACAAAATAAAATTAACTTAATCTTTAATAATTTCCAATTTGTAGCTGAAAAATCACCGTTGCTGGGAGTTTTATTGTTCTAAAATGTAGGTACTACCTTACCAAGTATGGTTCCAATTCGATATTGAAAAGGCCGGCGTAAATTTTTCTGCAAAATGACGACAAAATAAAATTAACTTAATCTTTAATAATTTCCCATTTGTGGCTGAAAAACCTCCATGGCTGTGGGTTTTATTGTTCTAAAATGTAGTTTTTTTTTACCGCGCCTTTTGTGTCACTGTGTACTTAACAACGACCGATTTTTCATTCGAATACTAATAATTGGCGGTTCATCACTTGAATTATAACTGATTACGCATCCGTTATTGAAAGAGAAACGGTTTTTTTTAAATTACGGAACTGTCGACCTACCGCCACTCATATTAATATTCGAGTGAAAAAAAAACGGTTTTCATCCGGTTTTTAAAATTACTTGGATGGTAGTCGGTTAATAAAATAAGTGGGTTATTCCCATCACTAGAGTAGACGCAGTTAGGACTATCGATCGATAAAATTCACTTATCGAAGGATGAAACAATATGTGCGGATAATCTGGGATTTTAACCAGTAAAGGAGCGTAACAAGTCGTGTAGCGATCCACGCAGTTTTCATCGTCTATTGATAATTCTCGGAGGCAAGTGCACCGATGCGAGGATCGTTCGATACACGTTAGAAGCGCAGGGGATCTCTCTTTTCAACTAAGAAGAGATGGAAGAAGACTGTTAGAAGCCCGCTAAGTGGTTTAAAGCAATAAATCAACATTTACAAAGAAGCCGCGACGTTTTGGAATGTGTCGGGCAGCTTGACGGTGTTTCCAGACAAAGGGAAGCCATGTTTGTTTGGTAAATAATTCTTATTTTTAGTTTTTGGCGCGAAACATGTTGTTTTTCTTAGAAACTGCACGTTAAGACAGGAAAAATATTTGTTTACAATTTACTCCAGGAGAGAATAGGGAGTTTTTGCATGTCCATAATGAAATAGGTGAAGTGTTTAAATTATGTAAATTAAATTTTATTAACCCCGGTTCGGCTCGTTCCCGAACAGTGGTCCAAAAAAACTAGGAAACTCAGTTCTTACTATAAAGCAGCAGCTAGTAAAGAATGTTTAGGAGATAAAAATTTTGATCATTTGAAATCGTTTACAAAATTTAACTTTCTTGGCAATGGATTAATTAGTAACATTAAATAAGTACTATAAAAATTTTCCCCCAGATTTCTCGGTAGCCATTTTTCCGAACAGTAGATTTATGCGTCCAATAAATTGTCTAGCTTCCGGGAGATTCAGGTCGTTAAATGTACCGGCTGCGGTTTCCGGTAAAAATAATTATAATATCTATTGGCTTGATAATTTTGTTATAGATCTAATTCTTGAAAAAATGAAACAAATAAATTTGTCAGATATAACTGTATGGGCATGGGTCGAAGGTACATCGATTTTCCCAACTAAAACGGTCAAAGCTGGTTTTAAAAGTCTCGAGAATGTTAACGAATTTATTATTCCGGTAAATCAAACAGACGATCACTGGACATTGGTTCACGTCAATTTTACTACGTGCCAGTTTCATTATTTAAATTCTGCACAATCGCGTAATAAGCAAACGCGTATTTAACAGATCGACACTAAATGAATAATCTTTGAAAAATTTATTAAAAATTACAATAAAAAATTTTCTCATTCCAAAAAACCCCTAAATTATATATCAGAAGATTTATTCCACGGTAAACGGACTCATTCAACTGCGGAGTTTTTGTTATTTATTATGGATATTGTTTATTGTCCCGAACAAGTTTTAATACCATTGGAATTGGAACCATACTTGGTACGGTAGTACCTACATTTTAGAACAATAAAACCCCCAGCAACGGTGGTTTTTCAGCCACAAATGGGAAATTATTAAAGATTAAATTAATCTTACTTTGTCGCAATTTTGCAGAAAAATTTACGTCGGCCTTTTTAATATCGAATTGGAACCATACTTGGTAAGGTAGTACCTACATTTTAGAACAATAAAACCCCAAGCAACGGTGGTTTTTCAGCTACAAATTCGAAATTATTAAAGATTAATTCAATTTTACTTTGTCGTAATTTTGCAGAAAAATTTATGCCGGCCTTTTTAATATCGAATTAGAACCCTACTTGGTAAGGTAGTACCCACATTTTAGAACATTAAAACCCCCAGCAACGGTGGGTTTTCAGCGGCAAATGGGATATTAATAAAGATTAAATTAGTTGTTTTATGTTTTAAAAGTTCGGTCCTGGTTTGTGGAATAGTTTCCGTCGGCTTATCGCTTATACAAGCAAAACTTGATTGAACCATAGCTCTTCTTCGATTGTGACCACTGGGAGGTCTTCGGCAGATCGCTTTTTCGCTAAAAAACATATTCTTGTTTTAAACCTATTGTTTTGTTATAATTTTTTAACTTTGTCGTAATTTTGCAGAAAAACTTACGCCGGCCTTTTCAATATCGAATTGGAACCATACTTGGTAAGGTAGTACCTACATTTTAGAACAATAAAACCCCCAGCAACGGTGGGTTTTCAGCTACAAATTGGAAATTATTAAAGATTCATTTAATTTTACTTTGTCGTTATTTTGCAGAAAAATTTACACCGGCCTTTTTAATATCGAATTGGAACCATACTTGGTAAGGTAATACCTACATTTTAGAACAATAAAACCCCCAGCAACGGTGGTTTTTCAGCTACAAATAAGAAATTATTGAAGATTAAATTAATTTTACTTTGTCGTAATTTTGCAGAAAAATTTACGCCGGCCTTTTTAATATTGAATTGGAACCATACTTGGTAAGGTAGTACCTACATTTTAGAACAAAAAAAACCCCAGCAACGGTGGTTTTTCAGCTACAAATTGGAAATTATTAAAGATTAATTCAATTTTACTTTGTCGTAATTTTGCAGAAAAATTTACGCCGGCCTTTTTAATATCGAATTGGAACCATACTTGGTAAGGTAGTACCCACATTTTAGAACAATAAAACCCCCAGCAACGGTGGTTTTTCAGCGGCAAATGGGATATTAATAAAGATTAAATTAGTTGTTTTATGTTTTAAAAGTTCGGTCCTGGTTTGTGGAATAGTTTCCGTCGGCTTATCGCTTATACAAGCAAAACTAGATTGTACCATAGCTCTTCTTCGATTGTGACCACTGGGAGGTCTTCGGCAGATCGCTTTTTCGCTAAAAAACATATTCTTGTTTTAAACCTATTGTTTTGTTATAATTTTTTACCTTTGTCGTAATTTTGCAGAAAAACTTACGCCGGCCTTTTCAATATCGAATTGGAACCATACTTGGTAAGGTAGTACCTACATTTTAGAACAATAAAACCCCCAGCAACGGTGGTTTTTCAGCTACAAATTGGAAATTATTAAATTAATTTTACTTTGTCGTGATTTTGCAAAAAAATTTACGCCGGCCTTTTTAATATCGAATTGGAACCATACTTGGTAAGGTAATACCTACATTTTAGAACAATAAAACCCCCAGCAACGGTGGTTTTTCAGCTACAAATGGGAAATTATTAAAAATTAAATTAATTTTACTTTGTCGTAATTTTGCAGAAAAATTTACTCCGGCCTTTTTAATATCGAATTGGAACTATACTTGGTAAGGTAGTACCTACATTTTAGTACAATAAAACCCCCAGCAACGGTGGTTTTTCAGCTACAAATAAGAAATTATTAAAGATTAAATTAATTTTACTTCGTCGTAATTTTGCAGAAAAATTTACGCCGGCCTTTTTAATATTGAATTGGAACCATACTTGGTAAGGTAGTACCTACATTTTAGAACAATAAAACCCCCAGCAACGGTGGTTTTTCAGCTACAAATTGGAAATTATTAAAGATTAATTCAATTTTACTTTGTCGTAATTTTGCAGAAAAATTTACACCGGCCTTTTTAATATCGAATTGGAACCATACTTAGTAAGGTAATACCTACATTTTAGAACAATAAAACCCCCAGCAACGGTGGTTTTTCAGCTACAAATGGGAAATTATTAAAAATTAAATTAATTTTACTTTGTCGTAATTTTGTAGAAAAATTTACGCCGGCCTTTTTAATATCGAATTGGAACCATACTTGGTAAGATGGTACCTACATTTTAGTACAATAAAACCCCCAGCAACGGTAGTTTTTCAGCTACAAATAAGAAATTATTAAAGATTAAATTAATTTTACTTTGTCGTAATTTTGCAGAAAAAATTACGCCGGTCTTTTCAATATCGAATTGAAACCATACTTGGTAAGGTAGTACCTACATTTTAGAACAATAAAACCCCCAGCAACGGTGGTTTTTCAGCTACAAATTGGAAATTATTAAAGATTCATTTAATTTTACTTTGTCGTTATTTTGCAGAAAAATTTACACCGGCCTTTTTAATATCGAATTGGAACCATACTTGGTAAGGTAATACCTACATTTTAGTACAATAAAACCCCAAGCAACGGTGGTTTTTCAGCTACAAATTCGAAATTATTAAAGATTAATTCAATTTTACTTTGTCGTAATTTTGCAGAAAAATTTACGCCGGCCTTTTTAATATCGAATTGGAACCATACTTTTTAAGGTAGTACCTACATTTTAGAACAATAAAACCCCCAGCAACGGTGGTTTTTCAGCTACAAATTGGAAATTATTAAATATTAATTCAATTTTACTTTGTCGTAATTTTGCAGAAAAATTTACGCCGGCCTTTTTAATATCGAATTGGAACCCTACTTGGTAAGGTAGTACCCACATTTTAGAACATTAAAACCCCCAGCAACGGTGGGTTTTCAGCGGCAAATGGGATATTAATAAAGATTAAATTAGTTGTTTTATGTTTTAAAAGTTCGGTCCTGGTTTGTGAAATAGTTTCCGTCGGCTTATCGCTTAAACAAGCAAAACTAGATTGTACCATAACTTTTTTTCGATTGTGACCACTGAAAGGTCTTCGGCAGATCGCTTTTTCGCTAAAAAACATATTCTTGTCTTAAACTTATTGTTTTGTTATGATTTTTCAACTTTGTTGTAATTTTGCAGAAAAAATTACGCCGGCCTTTTCAATATCGAATTGGAATCATACTTGGTAAGGTAGTACCTACATTTTAGAACAATAAAACCCCCAGCAACGATGGTTTTTCAGCTACAAATTGGAAATTATTAAAGATTAATTTAATTTTACTTTGTCGTAATTTTGCAGAAAAATTTACGTCGGCCTTTTTAATATCGAATTGGAACCATACTTGGTAAGGTAGTACCCACATTTTAGAACATTAAAACCCCCAGCAACGGTGGGTTTTCAGCGGCAAATGGGATATTAATAAATATTAAATTAGTTGTTTTATGTTTTAAAAGTTCGGTCCTGGTTTGTGAAATAGTTTCCGTCGGCTTATCGCTTAAACAAGCAAAACTAGATTGTACCATAACTTTTTTTCGATTGTGACCACTGAAAGGTCTTCGGCAGATCGCTTTTTCGCTAAAAAACATATTCTTGTCTTAAACTTATTGTTTTGTTATGATTTTTCAACTTTGTTGTAATTTTGCAGAAAAAATTACGCCGGCCTTTTCAATATCGAATTGGAATCATACTTGGTAAGGTAGTACCTACATTTTAGAACAATAAAACCCCCAGCAACGGTGGTTTTTCAGCTACAAATTGGAAATTATTAAAGATTAATTTAATTTTACTTTGTCGTAATTTTGCAGAAAAATTTACGTCGGCCTTTTTAATATCGAATTGGAACCATACTTGGTAAGGTAGTACCTACATTTTAGAACAATAAAACCCCAAGCAACGGTGGTTTTTCAGCTACAAATTCGAAATTATTAAAGATTAATTCAATTTTATTTTGTCGTAATTTTGCAGAAAAATTTACGCCGGCCTTTTTAATATCGAATTGGAACCCCACTTGGTAAGGTAGTACCCACATTTTAGAACATTAAAACCCCCAGCAACGGTGGGTTTTCAGCGGCAAATGGGATATTAATAAATATTAAATTAGTTGTTTTATGTTTTAAAAGTTCGGTCCTGGTTTGTGAAATAGTTTCCGTCGGCTTATCGCTTAAACAAGCAAAACTAGATTGTACCATAACTTTTTTTCGATTGTGACCACTGAAAGGTCTTCGGCAGATCGCTTTTTCGCTAAAAAACATATTCTTGTCTTAAACTTATTGTTTTGTTATGATTTTTCAACTTTGTTGTAATTTTGCAGAAAAAATTACGCCGGCCTTTTCAATATCGAATTGGAATCATACTTGGTAAGGTAGTACCTACATTTTAGAACAATAAAACCCCCAGCAACGGTGGTTTTTCAGCTACAAATTGGAAATTATTAAAGATTAATTTAATTTTACTTTGTCGTAATTTTGCAGAAAAATTTACGTCGGCCTTTTTAATATCGAATTGGAACCATACTTGGTAAGGTAGTACCTACATTTTAGAACAATAAAACCCCAAGCAACGGTGGTTTTTCAGCTACAAATTCGAAATTATTAAAGATTAATTCAATTTTATTTTGTCGTAATTTTGCAGAAAAATTTACGCCGGCCTTTTTAATATCGAATTGGAACCCCACTTGGTAAGGTAGTACCCACATTTTAGAACATTAAAACCCCCAGCAACGGTGGGTTTTCAGCGGCAAATGGGATATTAATAAAGATTAAATTAGTTGTTTTATGTTTTAAAAGTTCGGTCCTGGTTTGTGAAATAGTTTCCGTCGGCTTATCGCTTAAACAAGCAAAACTAGATTGTACCATAACTTTTTTTCGATTGTGACCACTGAAAGGTCTTCGGCAGATCGCTTTTTCGCTAAAAAACATATTCTTGTCTTAAACTTATTGTTTTGTTATGATTTTTCAACTTTGTTGTAATTTTGCAGAAAAAATTACGCCGGCCTTTTCAATATCGAATTGGAATCATACTTGGTAAGGTAGTACCTACATTTTAGAACAATAAAACCCCCAGCAACGGTGGTTTTTCAGCTACAAATTGGAAATTATTAAAGATTAATTTAATTTTACTTTGTCGTAATTTTGCAGAAAAATTTACGTCGGCCTTTTTAATATCGAATTGGAACCATACTTGGTAAGGTAGTACCTACATTTTAGAACAATGAAACCCCAAGCAACGGTGGTTTTTCAGCTACAAATTCGAAATTATTAAAGATTAATTCAATTTTATTTTGTCGTAATTTTGCAGAAAAATTTACGCCGGCCTTTTTAATATCGAATTGGAACCCCACTTGGTAAGGTAGTACCCACATTTTAGAACATTAAAACCCCCAGCAACGGTGGGTTTTCAGCGGCAAATGGGATATTAATAAAGATTAAATTAGTTGTTTTATGTTTTAAAAGTTCGGTCCTGGTTTGTGAAATAGTTTCCGTCGGCTTATCGCTTAAACAAGCAAAACTAGATTGTACCATAACTTTTTTTCGATTGTGACCATTGCAAGGTCTTCGGCAGATCGCTTTTTCGCTAAAAATCATATTCTTGTCTTAAACTTATTGTTTTGTTATGATTTTTCAACTTTGTTGTAATTTTGCAGAAAAAATTACGCCGGCCTTTTCAATATCGAATTGGAATCATACTTGGTAAGGTAGTACCTACATTTTAGAACAATAAAACCCCCAGCAACGGTGGTTTTTCAGCTACAAATTGGAAATTATTAAAGATTAATTTAATTTTACTTTGTCGTTATTTTGCAGAAAAATTTACACCGGCCTTTTTAATATCGAATTGGAACCATACTTGGTAAGGTAATACCTACATTTTAGAACAATAAAACCCCCAGCAACGGTGGTTTTTCAGCTACAAATAAGAAATTATTGAAGATTAAATTAATTTTACTTTGTCGTAATTTTGCAGAAAAATTTACGCCGGCCTTTTTAATATTGAATTGGAACCATACTTGGTAAGGTAGTACCTACATTTTAGAACAAAAAAACCCCCAGCAGCGGTGGTTTTTCAGCTACAAATTGGAAATTATTAAAGATTAATTCAATTTTACTTTGTCGTAATTTTGCAGAAAAATTTACGCCGGCCTTTTTAATATCGAATTGGAACCATACTTGGTAAGGTAGTACCCACATTTTAGAACAATAAAACCCCCAGCAACGGTGGTTTTTCAGCGGCAAATGGGATATTAATAAAGATTAAATTAGTTGTTTTATGTTTTAAAAGTTCGGTCCTGGTTTGTGGAATAGTTTCCGTCGGCTTATCGCTTATACAAGCAAAACTAGATTGTACCATAGCTCTTCTTCGATTGTGACCACTGGGAGGTCTTCGGCAGATCGCTTTTTCGCTAAAAAACATATTCTTGTTTTAAACCTATTGTTTTGTTATAATTTTTTAACTTTGTCGTAATTTTGCAGAAAAACTTACGCCGGCATTTTCAATATCGAATTGGAACCATACTTGGTAAGGTAGTACCTACATTTAAGAACAATAAAACCCCCAGCAACGGTGGTTTTTTAGCTACAAATTGAAAATTATTAAAGATTAATTTAATTTTACTTTGTCGTCATTTTGCAGAAAAATTTACGCCGGCCTTTTTAATATCGAATTGGAACCATACTTGGTAAGGTAATACCTACATTTTAGAACAATAAAACCCCCAGCAACGGTGGTTTTTCAGCTACAAATGGGAAATTATTAAAAATTAAATTAATTTTACTTTGTCGTAATTTTGCAGAAAAATTTACTCCGGCCTTTTTAATATCGAATTGGAACTATACTTGGTAAGGTAGTACCTACATTTTAGTACAATAAAACCCCCAGCAACGGTGGTTTTTTAGCTACAAATAAGAAATTATTAAAGATTAAATTAATTTTACTTCGTCGTAATTTTGCAGAAAAATTTACGCCGGCCTTTTTAATATTGAATTGGAACCATACTTGGTAAGGTAGTACCTACATTTTAGAACAATAAAACCCCCAGCAACGGTGGTTTTTCAGCTACAAATTGGAAATTATTAAAGATTAATTCATTTTTACTTTGTCGTAATTTTGCAGAAAAATTTACACCGGCCTTTTTAATATCGAATTGGAACCATACTTGGTAAGGTAATACCTACATTTTAGAACAATAAAACCCCCAGCAACGGTGGTTTTTCAGCTACAAATGGGAAATTATTAAAAATTAAATTAATTTTACTTTGTCGTAATTTTGTAGAAAAATTTACGCCGGCCTTTTTAATATCGAATTGGAACCATACTTGGTAAGATAGTACCTACATTTTAGTACAATAAAACCCCCAGCAACGGTGGTTTTTCAGCTACAAATAAGAAATTATTAAAGATTAAATTAATTTTACTTTGTCGTAATTTTGCAGAAAAATTTACGCCGGCCTTTTTAATATTGAATTGGAACCATACTTGGTAAGGTAGTACCTACATTTTAGAACAAAAAAACCCCCAGCAACGGTGGTTTTTCAGCTACAAATTGGAAATTATTAAAGATTAATTCAATTTTACTTTGTCGTAATTTTGCAGAAAAATTTACGCCGGCCTTTTTAATATCGAATTGGAACCATACTTGGCAAGGTAGTACCCACATTTTAGAACAATAAAACCCCCAGCAACGGTGGTTTTTCAGCGGCAAATGGGATATTATTAAAGATTAAATTAGTTGTTTTATGTTTTAAAAGTTCGGTCCTGGTTTGTGGAATTGTTTCCGTCGGCTTATCGCTTATACAAGCAAAACTAGATTGTACCATAGCTCTTCTTCGATTGTGACCACTGGGAGGTCTTCGGCAGATCGCTTTTTCGCTAAAAAACATATTCTTGTTTTAAACCTATTGTTTTGTTATAATTTTTCAACTTTGTCGTAATTTTGCAGAAAAATTTACGCCGGCCTTTTCAATATCGAATTGGAACCATACTTGGTAAGGTAGTACCTACATTTTAGAACAATAAAACTCCCAGCAACGTTGGTTTTTCAGCTACAAATGGGAAATTATTAAAGAATAAATACATTTTTTGTGTATTTTTGGGAAAGTTTCCGTCTGCCTTTTTCATATCATATTATATATATATATATATATATATATATATATATAATAAATATTATGAATATAAGCAAAAATAGATTTATTAATTACTTTTCTTTAGTTATCACTCGTGGGTGATCTTATTCCGACCGCTTTTTAGCTAAAAAAGCTACCAAACCCGAACCCGAATAATTAAGTTTAAATAAACAAATAAATAATTTTCACAATTTTTTCCATTTTTTATAATAAAAATCTTCGTTTTCTTAAGCATATTACTATTAAACATAAGTAGTTTCTAGAACATTATTTTATTCGCGGTGCAGATTGTTTAGGCCATGCAATAGACGCGGTCGGTCCGATCGCCGCTTGGAGTCTGCTTCGATGCGTCGCATTTCCGTTGCCAAAAGCCGTTGCTAACCTGACTACGGTGAATAACCCTTAGTTAGAAAATAAATATTAACATTAATATCTATGTTCATATAAAATGTATAACCACATAACATCATATTGTCTAACATTAACTTTGATTTAAACCTAATTGCTTCAAAAATAAACGATTTTTTTCATAATTTTATTGAATAGTTTAAGAAAAATTAGAAATAACGAGAAATATAAAGTTTGACCAATATTCTTAAAGAAAACATTAAAAAGAACTTTTAAAAATAATTTACAATACTTAAATAAAACTTTTTTCCAAACTCATAATAAGGACACCCCTTTAAGGCAGCGGCTTAGTAGGGGGGCCGTCCGTCTTGGGTACCAAACTAGAGGGGTGATATGGGCATTAGGCTTGAGCTCGTTATACCATCATAGGAACCCATGTTATCCGTGTCAATGGTCCAATGACAATCATCATGGCAGTAGTTATTTTTATAATTGCCCATTCAAATTTTTTTCTATTTAAAAGTCAGAGTATCAACAAAAATGTGAAAAAAAAACAGTTTTTTAATAATGTTTGGGCATGGCATTTCTTTACTTTGTTGTCTATGCATAATGCCATTGTTTTAGGGTTTGGCCGTTTGGCCCCCCGCTCTATCAATCACGTTACGCCACTGGTACTTTTATTAAAAATCTTACTCGTGGTTGATATTGCTACCAAACCGACCTTTCAAACTTGACCTTACTTATTTGTCTAGGTTAAGTATACTCAAGTTATTAAATATTAAAGCCGGTTGTTGTTTGAATATTCCCAGCTATAAACAAACATAATCTAGAACGGTTTTTTTTTTGGGAGATATCGTTTCAGTGGGTGGGTGTTTGTTAGGGCATTGTTAAAATCTACATCATATAAAACTATTTCCAAAATATATAATTTAACATTGATGATTGAAAATTACCACTGACTTGGCACAGGGAAAATTTTTCACTTATAATCTTCCTAGAGCAAGTTAAACTAAAATTTATTTTCCACTTAATGAACACTTTACTGATGACACTGTGTTCTTTTTTGTCTTAATATTAAGGTGTATTACTTTCAGGCAGAAACTACGTTTTCAAAAATTTTTATTTTATGAAGTTACCTTATACAGGGTCAAAAACAAATAAACTTTGCATCACATGCGACCAAATTTGAATAGCCCAATTTCGATTTTGTAGAAAAACACACATTAAATATGGCGTTCGCGTTACTTTAAAGAAAATGTATCTGAAATAAAGCCTTGTTAAAACTGAGAAGTTTTATGTAGGTTGCATTGAGTCTTATTTTGCAAAAGTGGTGCGATTTACAAAATATAGGTAAAAAATCAAAATTATCTCATGCAGCTGAAACTTTGCATGTGGGCTAGAAACTGCATTTAAAAAAACCTTCTCTAATAACTTTTTCGATGTTTTCAGAAATACCCCACTTTTGAATTTGACAGATAATGCGAATCACGTGACTACTATTTTTTTGCTTACTTTCATCTTGATCGAAGCAGAACTTGACGCCAAAGTCAAATTTTGAATAAAGGTGCATTTACACATGCATGGATTTAGTGGCGCCAATAAAAACTGGCGCACCAGTAAATAAAATTAGCAAGTGTAAACATCGACTTGCATAAAAATTTATTTTTGCATGCATAGACCAAAAAAGTCTGCATCCTTCTGAAATCACTGGCGCCAGTGGTGACAAATTCGTACAAAAAATCAAAACTTGCAAGTGTAAACAAATGCTTGCACGTCGTCGGCGACCGCTCGCCAGTTTTTAGTACTTGATTTTTGTTTCGGTTGCGCTTCTAATTTTTATTGATTGTAGTTTATATAGTTTGGCTAAAAAAAGTGGTCAGCAGAACTGACAATCAATCAAAGTTCTTGAAGGGTATGAATCTTATACGTGTCAATGGGATGTACATAGCAGTTCTTATAAAAGCAGAGATGGTCGTAAAAACGCTTATCAAAAACATTGCGAATTAATGGATATCGAAGGCTTTGGAATTGCCGAAGTGATTGCATCTCTTATGTGGGTATCCATTTTTATAATACGTGGTGTCACACAATCCAGAAGAGTATCAAAATATTGCTTTGGCATTCGAAGGTGGTTTTTATAGCTTCCAGGATCCTCTGCTGAGAGTTCTACTAGAAGTTTTGCAGAAGCACCCAAAACAGGCGTTTTTTTTCTGTACACGCTGAAAGTTCAGCGACTTTTTTGAATTTTGGAAAATTAACTCGACATAGTGCGCACTGTGAAAAACATTTTAAAAATTAAACTGGCGTGCCGTTTATTTTTGTTTTCTCAACAAAGTATAAACCTTTACTGGCGCGCAAATAGAACTGGCGTGACCACTGGCGCCACTAAATCCATGCATGTGTAAACTCACCTTAAAGCTATTAATAAAAAAAAAATCCCATATGATGCGGACTTAACAGGTGACACTGTATATTTCGTGCAATTCTTTTCGTTAATACTTCTGAGGTAACTACGCATTAATCCCGCCTTGATTCCAACTTTAAAAAAAAATATGACAACATTAAAATTAACAGTTGGGTAGTAGCTAGTAGCATTAATATTTTTTACAAAAACTTCATGTTCATGTCAAATCTAGTATTAAATATAAATAATCTGAATTTTAAGGTACATAACATAACTAAAAGATAATAAACATTACATTGTTTTTGTGAAATTAACTGGCAGCTTTGCTTACCTGTTATTAACGTCTAATAATGTGTATTTCCTGATTTGTTTCAGATGATGAAGCACGTGCAGCTTTCTCCATATAGGAGTAGAGCTGACACCGTGTCTCTAAGTTCAACCACCTCCTATGGAAGCCTAAGTCCTGAGCCATTAGGTAGCCGGTCATCTAGTTACTCATCATTAAGCGAATCATCTTTACAGGTAAGAAATAGTAAAGAATACCTAACTAGGTACTCAAAAACAATTATCTTCTTCATTGATTTATTGCTTATTTTAAATATTTGCGCCATTGGCTTTTATAAAAATAAATTACATATTGAAAACATTCTGACAACTTGATCTTATACACTGAGAAAATGCCTTCTATTCCTTATAAGAATTCATATACTCTTTATACAACTTTTTAATACAATATGCAGGCGCGTAACTACAGGGGGGCCTAGGGGGGCCGCCCCCCCCCAGACGTCGCTAGGCCCACCCAGGAAAAAAGGCTGACTACGAAATAATCTTCCCAAATATCACTCGACCATAATTTTTTTTTATTGTTTAAATTTTCCATTTTTCACTCAAACTTTTTTGGCAATACTCGTTGAACTTTGGGCTTGTTTATTCAAAAATTAAATCCCTCGAGCTTCGCTCTCGGGATCTAATAAGAATAAACATGTCCAAATTCAACTCGAAAAATTTCCAAAAAAAGTTTTCTTGACAGCTGAAAAATCTAACCGATAAAAAAACGAGGTCTTGTGATATTACTGTTGATTATTGACCAAATTTGTTAAAATTTGGGCGTGGCGGGCTCTCCGCCGAGCCGCCACTGCAAGTCACAATAACAGGCCCACCCTGGGCCACCTCCAGGTCAGAGGGCTAGTTACGCCACTGACAATATGTGACAGCAACCCGCTTTCCTACTGTAAGATAAGGAAAATTGCTAGACCGTTGTGTAGTAATAATTTCACGGTAATTTAGCCAATAGGAAATAGGAGTTATTGCTACCATAGAATGATTTATAGCCATTATTGCTCTAAATACTCACAGTAAACATCAAGGTCTATTAGGGGTGTAATTCGATTTTTTATACTGTATTAGTTCCGACTGGCAGTTGTAATGAAACTTGACATTATTCATAATAATATTTGCTTGCTACTGTTAATAAAGCATAATATACTTAGGTACCACTAAAATACAGTAATGTAATTCTCAAAAATTTAAATAGCTTCTAGTGTGATATTGTTTTTGTCGTTTACCATTGCATACCTATGATTATCTATTATGCAACATTGTTTACTGAGATATATTAATTCGTCCATAGATTATAAAGTCCAATACTAATGATAGGTTGTGCGAAATAAAAATCTTCTATTGCTGACATGCAAAGTTTAAAAGAACTGGATTACAAAGTAAAAATAAATTAATTGAAGCAGGTATTGGTACGATCAATAAAGTTTAAATTCAGACAGAACAGTTAGAAGACTCCGAACAACGATGTGACCTGCGCAACAGATACGTTGAAACTAATACTACGGGGTGCACGAGCCCCCACAAACGTATTGTGGATTATAGGTTCTAACGGATACAATTCGTTTTCAGAGACGCTATTCTTAATTGTAGAGAAAGCGCTTTACTGGGAATAAAATACGTCGCATTGAAACGATACAATTTATCTAAGTAGTCATTATTCAACACGACTGTGCTACTAATGGAACTGATTACTACCAATAAAAACACTCTTTTAGCAAATCTGGAATTGATATAGGTTAGGTTGGGTTAGGTTAGAGTGGCAGACCTCTGGCATTGACTAAACAGTCACACGTAGTCCTGTAGGACCGTTGTGGTACCACACGTGTTCCGCGGAACCTATCCGCATTAGCCTCCTGATGGTTAACGCGACGTGACGTAGATCGTAGAAGAATCTTGACAGCTCATTCAAACCAGCCACTGCTGTTAATAAACTTCGTAAGTCGACCCAGTTGCAGGCTGCTCACTTCCTCCAGATCATTAAAGAATGGTTCGCCAAGGGCATTGAACCTTCTTCTAGCGAGGCCGGGGCATTCACACAAGAAATGCTGAATACTTTCCTCCTCATCTTCATCTCTGCAACTTCTACAGAAATCGTTAGTTGGTACTTGCATACGTTCAGCGTGTCTACCGAACAGGCAATGTCCGGTGACAACGGCAGTGATGTTTCTTAGGTCCTTCCGACGGTGTTGTAATAGCACTGCGGTTTTCCTGTCGTCAAGTAGGGGCCACAATTGCCTGGAGATGCAATAAGTTGCCAGCCCTGTCCATCTGCTTTGTGCAAGTTGTTTAGCTATTTGATCTATATCCTCTTTGACTGATCCCAGTGGTCTAGCCACAGTATTTTCTGCTAGTTCGGCAGACCTGCTTGCGCCCTCCCTGGCGAGCACATCAGCAGTCTCGTTGCCCTGTATTTTGCTATGTCCAGGAACCCAACACAGGGTGATATAATACTAAAGCGGGTTTGATACACTAGCAATTTATTTAATATGGGTTAATAAAAAATCTATCAATACAAACTATGTCTTAGCAAACCTCTGTTGTATTAGATCATTTTCCTCATTGTATGGATTGGGGAAAACATAATATACTAATTTCTGGTTGGGTTTGTACGAGTCTGTTTCTGGCTTTCCTGAGATATAAAATGTTACTGGGTAGCGCAGTTTTAAAGGTACCTTATCTCCTGTACAAAATACTAAAATTGTATTAACACGAGGTGGTTTAAAAATTAATACGAAATTGCCTCGTTGTGGCACGATATCTCATCCACCAAAGAACAAAAAAAAATATGAAGCACTAGACTTATTTAAAAGTTTCCTTCACCCTCCAGAGGGTTTGTCCAATTATTGCTGGTTACAGCGTATAGATAAACTTTATACTACTTTTTTTATTTTACTTTTTTTTCAAAAAAAAACTTCCTAGTTAAAAAAAATATGAATCGTATAATAAGCTTATTACTTATATCATTTTAAAATTTTTAAGTTGGTAACGATATTAATCAAATTTTTTATTCCGCTGATGTATAACCTTTAATAGAATCTCCAGAAGAAGACCAGACATTTGGTAAAAAAAAGCGTCGACCTATTATTCCTCTGTGCCCATTTTATTATTCACCATTGACATACTAAATTACCGTGCGAGCAAAAATTATTTGCATCAAAGAGGGCCTTGCATCTAAGGACGTAATGCTTAGCCGTAGAGCTTAATACCAGTTGGGTGTCAGTAACTACCTGAATTAACAATCGTTATCAAAGTTATTCCGTTATCTTTGACAGTCGTTACAAGTAATTTGATTCATCGCTAATTTTTCCAATTTCTTGAACAATTCCCACAATGAAATTTACGGAACAGCACAAAACATTCATGGTTCGTGAGTTTTTTTTTAATTGTTTTCCTCGTTATGTTCTGAGTAAATAATTCAAAATTTTAAAAACTGAAAGCGTAGATAATTTTATTATTTCTTCCTTTGTGTGGTATTAATTTATCAAGGCCATAATAATTTGATAGTACCAAGTACCAACATAAAATTTAGGTAAAATTAAATGTAAATTTTTTCCCTACATCCTACACCACTGTCTGAGGCGTAATTTAAAAACAAAAAAGTTAAATATATATTTGACGCGTAACATTAAGTCAGTTAAAACAATAATGGCGCCATGATTAACATAGGATTATGAGAATTATTAAGAAAAAACAAACGTCACTTGCGTGAGAACCTCGTGGTCTTTTCCCGTGGAATTAGGTTCCCTTGTAAGGTCGACTGAAGGTCTCATTAGGAAAAAAAATCATTCAAAACTGTATTTTATATCATAAAACATAATGGCCTATATAACACTAGGTTAATTGTTTTATTTTTACAATCTTGGTAATTAATTTAATTAACAGTATATTGTACTTACAATTTTTGAAAATGGCTCTGTTTAATCGAGTGATCGTTTGTGGGCCAGAGCCCAAGGCGATCGCCAGAAGTCGAACGAGTGTGAACATTTTTCAACCGTGTTTTACACTATTCATTTTTAGAATGACAAAAAATAAAATTTTTAAAAGCATCTGTGATAATTATTTAGTATTTGATTTTCATGTTAGCAGAAAGTCAAAAGTATCTTGTATCTATTGTATTTGCACACACTGTGTGCAAAACCTGGGTAAAAAACGGTAGTTTTGGTTTCGAATTTTTTTGTGTTTTTATTACTTTTCATAGTCATTGTTGGAAAAAACGTTTTTTATATTCCTTAAACTAATATTGATGTAACACGATAATCTAAACGGCACCAGTGGCCCTATGGTTAACGCGGCAGTCGCTGAGAACTCTAGGACGAGAGTTTGTGGGTTCGTATTCCACTGCCGGCAAACTGGTTCGAGCCCAGTGGATTTTAGTATAATATATTATATATTTTTCTGTCATCTTATAGCTCGTCATAAACTCTTCAACTTTCGTAAGGAACGTCATATCCCTATCTCTAATGGTTTTTGAAATATTTTGATATTTTGATATTTCGTGATTTAATGTTCTCGTTATAGCATTTTTTGGCATTGGATCACGCCTGTTGAATCCAAGATTTCCATTAAATTTTGAAAACTTCGAGGTTTCGCGGTGTTCGCCGCTCGGGATATTTCATCCTGTATAGTTGTTCAGCAAAAAAACACATACAGTGTGTGTATAAAGTCTGGAAACGGCTTAATAACATAACAATTTACTGGCCGATTTAAACCAAATTTGGTACAGTTGTGTAAGAGGATCTAACGCACCAAATGACGATATTGGCGTTGTTGCCAGCTTTTTAGTTTGTCTGGAATTCGAACGAATTTTATATTTTTAAATATAACACCCAGTATATTTTTACATTTTTAAATTCCACATAAAATTATAATTATTTTTTATTAAATGCATTATTAGTCTATACTTCATAGTTTCCGAGATATTGACTCTCGAAAAGTGACATTTTTGAACTTTGACAGCTTATAACTTTCTAACAGTACGTCTTAGAGCAAAACGGCTTACATGTCCCTATCTTCAATTTTTATTATCTTCCCAAAAAATCAACTTCCGGTTAAACCGGATGTAACTCGAAAGCAGGAAATATAGTTGTTCCGGTTTAACTGGAAGTTGATTTTTTTTGGGAAGATAATAAAAATTGAAGATAGGGACATGTAAGCCGTTTTGCTCTAAGACGTACTGTTAGAAAGTTATAAGCTGTTAAAGTTCAAAAATGTCACTTTTCGAGAGTCAATATCTCGGAAACTATGAAGTATAGACTAACAATGCATTTAATAAAAAATAATTATAATTTTATGTGGAATTTAAAAATGTAAAAATATACTGGGTGTTATATTTAAAAATATAAAATTTGTTCGAATTCCAGACAAACTAAAAAGCTGGCAACAACGCCAATATCGTCATTCGGTGCGTTAGATACTCTTACACAACTGTACCAAATTTGGTTTAAATCGGCCAGTAAATTGTGATGTTATTAAGCCGTTTCCAGACTTTATACACACACTGTATGTATAATATCGATTAATTAATTTTTTGAAAAATTTATTTTTAGTACCAACTTATAAAATGACTGGACAATAAACTTTGCAGTAAAAACGCATAATTTTTACATTGATCTGATTCTTAATGTGTCATCCACTGCCATTATTTTCATTTCTTTTCCATGGCTATTGTGATCCATTGACAAAAAATGCTATAACGAGCGCATTAAATCTCGCAATATCAAAATATTTCAAAAACTATTAGAGATAGGGATAGGACGTTCTTTACGAAAGTGTATGACGAGCTATAAGATGACAGAAAAATATATAGGGTGTTCCATTTAATAAAAGTGATATTTTTCAATTAGAAGTTTTCTGACTTTGGTCCTAGAAAGTAAACGCCCTGTAAATGAGAAGTCAAGTATTTCATAGTGAATAATATGTATTTTTGACTTTAATTAGTAAGTATAAAAATTATGAATCGCTTAGTGTCAAAATTTAAGTAGCATATTCAGTCACAACAACGAGATGCTTGCCAATGCAAAATTTTCATTATAAGTCGAATTATCTAAAAAACTATAACTTTTTCGTATAATAAACCATTAATAAAAATGTATGAAATAACACGTAGAATTAATAAATGTATTCAAATATAGGGTGTCCTATTTAAAAAAATGTAACTTTATGACACCCTACTTTTTGGGCGCACCCGGTATAATTCAAAATATTTTTTAAATGTGCCAGATATCCAACCATACCTTCATACAAAAGCTTATTATCGACAAATCTAATCTTCAAGGCCTAAAATTACTCCGCGCAATCGTTGACTCACCCGGTACAAACTAGGGCTCGGAATTGTATTCGAATAATTCGACTATTCTAAATTCGAATTTTTTGTTAGTTAAAAAATTCGACTATTCAAATATTCGACTGTTCGAAATTCGAATATTTGACTATTCGAATATTTGACTATTTAAATATTCGACTATTCAAATATTCCACTATTCGAAATTTGAATATTTCAATATTCGACTATTCAAATATTCGACTATTCGAAATTCGAATATTTAACTATTTGAATATTCGACCATTCGAATATTTAACTATTTGACTTTGTTCGGATATTTATATGTTCGACTATTCGTGTTTTCTGTGAAACTGTAAATTTTAACGTAAAAAAGAAAAACAAAAATAAAATTATATAGTCAGCAAGCAGTTAAACCACTTCTACCGTGATTAAACGACGGTATTTCCATATTTAAATCGACGACTATTCGAATATTTAAATATTCGACTATCTAAATATTCGACTATTCAAATATTCGACTATTCGACTATTCAAGTACCTATCTATTCGGCTATTCGAATTATTCGACTATTCGAATTATTCGACTATTCGAATAACATACCAAACGACTATTCGAATACTTATATTTTAAAAATTCCGAGCCCTAGTACAAACTACATTTTTTTAAATTTTATGTAAGGAATGAAAAAGTGTTTAATTTAATTCTCCCTGTATTATTGACAAAATGAAAAAGCTCTTTTTATAATCCGTATTTTATTGACAGAGAGAAAACACGACCCAAAAATCAATTTTTTTAAATATTTGTTTTTATTACTGGCGTCTAATAAAAGTTAATTATCAGGTTGTCCAATAAAGATAAGTAAATGAACTTAGTTATACATATTTAATTAACTAATTAACTTGAATAAACCAATCAACATTTTTAATTACATAAAGGATTACTTTAAACTGGTAGAAAAATCAACAAGTATTAAGTATTTTGATATAAAATAAATTGAAATAGAGAACACTTCTCATAGTGCTTTTCAATTATTTATATTTGCCGTTTTTTGGAATTTGGAACGGAAATACCAATGTTGCAAATATTTGTCATAATATTATGATATAACCTCGAATAGGATTATAAATTATAAATATCAGGTTAAACTTAAGAACATTGTAGATGCAATAATTACAAAATTACAATAGTTTACAGCCAATAATTGGCGACTGTAATGTAAAAGGCAATTTTTCGGTCTCTAAATGATCGTAAAAAGTTCTTAACACGTAAGACTTTTGTGTTATGATTTTTTCAGCAACAGCATGCTGCAGTGTTAGGTTTTAAATTACAACAATGGAATTTACTTAAAGAAAACTCATCTTCTTAACATAGTATAAAACAAAGTCGCTATCGCCCGTCCTGTCCCTATATGTGCTTAAATCTTTAAAACTACGCAACGGATTTTGAAGCGGTTTTTTTTTAATAGATAGAGTGATTCAAGAGGAAGGTTTTTATGTATAATACATGCATAATATTATAGAGAAACACTGATAAATTAGAGTAGGGAGAACGAACGACCCAACCTAACCGGCCCCGGCCCGTTCAACGATCGATCCGAAGCCGGAATAGACGAAGACAGACTATGTTTTATGCATGGATGTGAATTGTGGACGGGCCGGCAAACGGTTGAGTTTGAGGTTTGTTCGGGTTTGTTCGCCTTATTATCTCACGTCGTATAATGCCGGGCTGCAACGCAGGCCGGGTACACGCTAGTTCAATACAATTTCTAAAAGGTCACATTATAAAAAGAAATAACAATAGTTTTATTGCCATTTTTTAAAATTTTTCGTGCTGTAGTAAGACAAGGTTTAAATAATCTAAAATAAATTATATTCTTTATACGTACCATAACTACTAGAAACAAAGAAAAAGTATTAAAATAATGAAATAATATAGCGTATACAAAATAAATGAGAAATTTACGCCTTATAATAATGCAATCGCCACTGTTTTTATTACAACTGTCAAGCCAGGATTAATTTTGCAACTAGAGTGATTTCCGAAAAAAATTAGGTTGTTGCCATAGCAACATGTCAAAATTCAAGGGTCTGGTTGGCTAAAAATGACAGATATAAAATTTTCAAAAAAAATTTTTTTTAATATTTAATTTAATTAAACATTAAAGCATCAAATCCGATTTTTGTAAAAAAGGTATTGTGAAAAATATTGCTTTTCCGAAAATTATCAATTTCAAAATTGCATACTTTTTTTTAAAATTTGAATAATTTCTTAAACTATATTCCGGCATTTTCATAAAATCTTCACTCTCTTTGATGAGTCCTTTAAAATACACCTATAAATAGCCTAACATTACAAAGACCTACAGCATATGGTTTTGCTTAATATCTTAAACCGATAAAAACATAATTAATAAAATAATATGTTACATTAACCAGGTTTTTTTAGTTTAAACAAAAGGTATATAAATACCACCAGTATCAGACAATAATAATGATAGTCTAGTTTTAGGAACATCTACAAAGATAGGGAAAATTTATAAGTAACAGGTGTGTAAATCTGGGTAATAGGTTTCATAATTAATCAGTTTAATCTGAAAATTAATATCTTTGGTACCTGGGGAGGACTAAAGGGCTTTTATGATTAGTTTTTTTTTGCCATAATGAAATTATAGTTTGTAGGGTTTTTCTTAAATATGTTTTAGTCGATCTTGTTGTAGAGATAAAAAAATAAACCATAATATACAAGGTGATTCACGTTGATTGGCCTAGTAGAAGATCTCGCAAACGAGGAAAGTTGTCTTTTTCAAAATTTGGTAGTAGATATGATAGACTTTGAACTTTTAAAATATTATATTTTCACGCTTAAATCATGACTACCTTTGTTATTTCAAATAGAATACCCTGTGTATTTTAGCATTTGTAGATAACTTATTAAAACTTTTGATAACTTTTGTTAATTATAATTTATACCTGCCGATCTCTTACCGTTTTTGAGATAAGAATAATAAAATGAATTTTGGATGTAAAGAAGACAAGAAACATGCTAATAAGATATTTGAAAATTTATAAACAAATTTTCTCTAGTACTTACTAGTGGTTTCAAATTTTATAAACAATACCTGACTGACATTTGACACATGAACACAAAGTGGTGAGGGATATCTCAGATAAAAAAGTAGTTACTGTACCTACTCAAAATGACGAATAATAGGAAATAGAACAGTGGTATTAAAACTTTAAATAAGTCTTAATATGAGTAAAATTGAATAAAAATGTAGGTAACTCCGTCAATTGTTTAAAAGAAAAAAAACAGGATTTTTAAATTATGATATCTGTATGTACAAAACCGTCCTATTGTTAATAAAATAGGAGGAGTCAAAAGTCCACAAGCGTAGGTTAAGGCAAATAATAAATTCTTATCACTGAAAGAATTTGGAAGAAATTGGATTTCGGTCATTAGTTTCATTGAGTCCTAAATTCAGGCATGAATCTGGATAGTTAATTGAATGTCTATGGATTTCAAGGTCCCCGAGATAGTCCAACTTTCTAAAGTTTTCTGAAAATTTTGTTGTTAGTGGTTGGATACTTCTCACTTCTTCTCTGTTTCCTATTATTCTTCATTTTAAGTACAGTAACTACTTTTTTATCTGAGATATTCCTCACCACTTTGTGTCCATGTGTCAAATGTCAGGCAGGTATTGTTTGCAAAATTTGAAACCAGTACTAGAGAAATTTGTTTGTAAATTTTCATATTAATATGTTTCTAGTCTCCTTATGGACATAATTGGAGTAAGTATTTTTACGTAGTTTGTTTCCTATTGTGTTTTTACGCTTGTTTGTGTTTTTCTTTTAGAACCCAAGCCTTGATGATGGCCTCATAATGGGCCGAAAACGCCTTAATATTAATAAAATTACGCTTAATACAAAAAATGTTTCATTTGTCAAAAATTTAAATGTGTACCTACCCTTATTGATTTCAAAGATATTGAACTTTCTTCTAGGTAGGTATATGTTTTTACATAAAAAAATAATGTTATAATTTATATCTCAAAAACAGTTAGAGGTAGGTATAGATTATTATCAACAAAAGTTACTTAGGTTTTAGTAAGGTATCCAACAATATTTAGGGTATTCTATTTGTAATAACAAAGTTGGTCATAATGGAAGTGATTTAATCATAAGAATATAATATTTTAAAAATTCAAAATCTATTATCCCTGATACCTAATTTTAAAGTAGATTATATTACTTGTTTCCGATATTTTCTAATGGGTCACTCAACGTGAATCACCCTGTATGATATTATAGTTATTTAAAAAGATTTTGTGGCAGCACAGCCAGAGAAAAAAATTGTTTAGTTTTTATAATACGGTGGTGACCTCTTAACAACTGTACTCAGGGCCGTTTCTGAGTGGTGTGCTGGGAGTGCCTCCGCACAAGGGCGGCCAAAGTTATAGGGCGGCGAAAGCCGCCTGCAGTTTCACAGAAAAAAATGTTAGACGTAAAAAAAAATTCTAGGAGTTTTCATAAATATGAAGGGTCAAATAAGAATGGTAAATTCAGTTTTCAAAAAAAAATTATGCAGTAGCTGTCAAGAATGAGGCAGCTTTGTGTTAATTAGAGATTTCTTTTTATAGATAGATAAGTATCGGAAAAATAAAAAGAATTCTCAACGGAGGTGGCCGACCTGCAACCCACGTCAATTACATTTTGTCTTAGGTTTACTTAAAAAATTAAAACTAATTGATATTATTTGAATAATTATGTAGGTATAGTTGAATTCCCATAAACTTTTAATGCCGTGACATTTCAGTTCTGTCATACTTGTCAAATACTGCAGCAACTCATATAATATAAATTTCTAATGGCTAAATTTAATTAGTATAATTGTACTGCACACAACGTATGTCTATCTTGTATTATTTCATACGATTAAAAAGAGATAGAAATAAAAAGAGTTGGCCGAACAATTCCAGAAAAGAAAAAGAAAAAACACTGACCAATCTCAGCTGTATAAGAAATTTAGTAAGTTGGTGAAATCTAAAGTAACTAGACAATGACAAGTCTTGACATTTGGCATTAAAACTTTATGTGAATTTAACTATAGGTCTTATTAATTTGGTAGTAGGGTAGGTGGGGGCACAAATACTCACAGGGCAAAAGAACGCACCCTATTTAAATTTGCCGCCGATGTCCGGTTTCAAATGCTGTTACAAATAACTTTTCCGACGCCGAAAAAGAGTACCCAGACATTTTGATTACGAATTAAAAGATGACCCCATCGTCGAGGCCAAACAGAGTTTCAATGTGAATTTTTATTTTTCGATTTTGGATATTTTTTTTTTGCCAGGGAGGAAACCCTTTATGGGCACCGGTTACTTGTTCTTTGGTTATTGCGATAGAATCAATTAAGGAGAGATTCGTTTCACTTAAGAAGTAGTAGTAGTAGTAGTAAAAAGATTTATTTAGCACGTGGCTACATGATACATTTTAACAATTTTATACCCTTTTTTTATTTATTTTTTGAATTAAATGACCTTTTGAAACTTTATTTGTCCTGTTGAGTTAATAAGAAAGATTTTAAACTTTTTTTAAAAGATTTTAAACTTTTTTGATTTTTAATTGACTTGTTTAATTTATTAAATTCAATAAGACCCTTATGAAAAACTGATTTATATGCAATATTTTTTGAAAAATTATTAAGAAAAAAATTATTGGTATTTCGTGTTAAATAATTATGTTGATCACTATTTAGAACAGTCAATTGCTTTAAATGTGGCGGTAACAAATCATTTTGAATTTTAAAAATAAATATTAGAACCAAAAATAATACTAAATTTTTTACATTTAACCATTCTAATTTTTTTAACATCACATTAATTTTTGTATATCTATCCATATTAAGTAAAATTCGCATTGCTTTATTTTGTAAAATTTGTAATCTATTTATTACACCTTCATCCGCCATAAACAAAATTGTAGAACAATAAAGAAAATGTGGTAAAATTAAAGTATTGTATACAATTTTTTTTGAATAAAATTTTAAATTTGAACCTATTCTTTTAAAATAACTAATTTTTCCCGCAATTTTGGAAATTAAATTTTCGAATTGGTTATTAAATTTTAATTTTGAATCAATCAATATACCTAAATATTTAAAAGAATTGACTATTTCTAGTTTATCACCATCAATTAAAATATTTATATTTGTATAATTATTTAAATTTACACCCATAACCATACATTTTGTTTTAGAAACATTTAATTTTAATTTGTTAACTTTTAACCAGTTTGACAATAGAATCAGTTCTGAATTTAAAATTTCCAAAATTTCCAAAAGATTTTTACCGCTTATATAGATAAGAGTATCATCAGCAAACATTTGTATTTTAAGAAATTTTAGGACTAATGGCATGTCATTAATATATAAAATAAAAAGTAAAGGCCCCAAAATACTTCCTTGAGGTACTCCTATGTTATTAAATTTCTTTGTTGAAAAAAAATTACCAAATTTAGTTTTCTGTGATCTATTATTTAAATAATTTTGAAACCATTGATAAACTTTACCCCTTATACCATATTCAAATAATTTTTTTAATAATATATCTCTATTAATCGTTTCAAAAGCTCGCTTAAAATCAAGAAATACTGCTATTACATATTCTTCTCTTTCCAAGGCTCTTTTCCAATTTTCTACTACATATTGTATGGCTGTTTCACTAGAATATCCTTTTCGAAACCCAGCTTGAGAATAAATAAAAATTTTGTTTTTATTCAAAAAATCCATAACTTGTTTATAAACTACTTCTTCTATTAATTTTTCTATATCTCATAATACATTTATTGGTCTCATTTCATTCCATTGTTTTGAATTTTTAATCTTTGGAACCGGAGTAATATATGAACATTTAAGTTCGACTGGAATTTCTCCTTTGTTTAAACAAACTTCAATAAAGTAAAGAAGATAATATCCAATAACTGTAAATGTTTCTTTCATCAATTTCTTAGTTAAAACCTCGTTGTAATTTTCATTTGAATTTAAATCATTTATAATTTTTCTTAAATGATTAAGAGATACTTTAGAAAAATTTTCCATAATGTTTTTATTTCTAGAAATTTTAGGACATATAGAATGGTTTCCAACATTTATTGAGGCAATAATATCTTCAACGCTCTGAACATAATATGAGTTTAATTTTTCAGCAATGATATTCTTGTTTGATATTTTACCTTCTTCAAATATTATTTCTTTAATATCTATTTTTGTAGTTGGTTTAACTAAATTCCTTAAGGTTTTCCACATTTTCTTACTGTTTTTTTTATTATTATCTATTTGTTTTTCATAATAATTTGTTTTTTCTTCTCTTAATACTGAAACACAAATGTTGCGATTTTTCTTATAAACATTCCAATCCTCTTCACTTTTTGAAATTGAAAATTTCTTGTATGCATTATCTCTTTTTTTTCTAATGTCCATAATCTTTTTATTAAACCAAGGTGTTGGATGTCTTCTTAGAAATATAGTTTTTTCTTCTTTTACTTTATTAATTGCAATCTGTACATTGGTTATCAGGTTTTCAAATATAATATTGACATCTGTAATAGTATAGTTCCAATTGTACAAAATAAGTTCCTTTGATAATTTTTCATAGTCAATAAATGTCATTTTTGTTACTTGTTTTTCATTTCCAGTAATATTTTCAATTTGAACAAATGTCCAGTCATGATCGCTTAGTTTTGGAACATTCATTATCCCAGAATTTAGAGAATGTTCATTGGTGATAATAAGGTCTATAATTGTTTTACTTCTGTTTGTAGTCCTTGTAAAATCTGTTATTAATTGTTTCATTCCAGTTATATTAATAATTTGTTTAAATTTCTTAACGTAGTTATCATCATTTAAAAAATTTATATTAAAATCTCCAATGTGTATTTTAATACTATTAACATCCCACACACTTTCACATTTCTCATCAAAAAAGTCTAAAAAAGTTTTGACACTTCCATTTGGTGATCTATAATATGCAAATAAATTATACGTTTTCCAAATTTTAAATTTAATGTGTATACACCAAAACTGGTAGTCAACAGAGAATTTTTCAAAATAATTTATTGAAATTTTTGAATGTAGGTAAATTAAAACTCCACCTGTATGTTTTGAATTGGATTTGCAAATATATAGGTTATAATTTTCCATTTGTAATTCTGATTCATCAGTTTTTTCGGTAATATGGGTTTCTGAGAGACATAATGCAACAGGTTTTTCTTTAAATAAAAACATTTTAATTTCATCTTTTGAACTAAAATATCCTTGAATATTTATATGAAATATTTTATTAAATTCATCATTCGGTTTTGGTATTTCCTGCTTTTTTAATGGCTATATTTCTTTATCATATTGTGTTTTAGATTGAACAATTTTGACATGTCTTTGAAAAATTTCACAATTTCTATCAAATGGGCTATGGTTGATAAAATAACCAGCATCAAATTTTGAATTTGCCTCAGAACAATTTGGACATTTTAAATGAGCCTGATCTGTAATACACGACATAGCGTTATGGTCCGGGTTTCCACATTTCATGCAAATTTGAGATTTAGTACAATTTTGGGCAGAGTGATAATACCCTGTACATTTATAACATCTCAAAATATCTAGATGTTCAAACACAGTACATACAGAGAAATCTACAAAAATAATTCCCTTATCTATTGCCTTTTTAAAGCTAATATTATCAATTTCCAATATCGCCATAAACTTTGTTTTCATTTTTTTTATTTTTATAACTTTTATTTTTGCATCTTTTAAAAATTCATTTTTTTCTAGTATAGCATTAATTAATTCTGCTTCATTTATTTCATCCTCTATTCCAATAATTTTAATTCGGGGTATTCTATTTTCCTTTGGAGTTACTACATAATTATTTCTTAATTTTTTATTTACCTCATTTTCAATTTTTTCCAGTTCCTCCTTATTCTTACATTGAATTTTTACTGTTCCACCTCTTAGATCTTCAATTTTTGTAATATTTACGTTTAATTTTGCAGGATTTATAAACTTTCCCAAATCTTTTCTTGTTAGTTTATTTTCTTGAATAGAATTTGGCTTAATTATTATAAAATTATTATTAGCAATTACTTCTGATTTCTTCTTAATGCTATTTGTTTCTTCAGTTTTTTTTAGACAATCACTGTAAGATAAATTATTTATAATTTTGCTACCACTTGTACTATTTTCGGAAATTGTACTTGGAATTTTGGTAATATAATTTATTTTTTCCTTCAGTAATAAAATTTTTTCTTGAAGTTCATTTATTATAACATCCTTAGCTTTTATTAGTTCATCTTTTCCATCAATAATTTTTAAAAACAAATCACATTTTGATAGATTTTCTTCCGATTTGACAAATGTGTCAATATTGACAATTTCCACTTCATTATTTTGAATTTTTAATACATCATTTTCTAAAATATCCTCATTAGTACTATTTTTTGCATCTTTTCGTTTCTTCTTTGGCTGACTCATATCAAACTCCTTTTAATTGAATTGACTTCTTAAAGGTAGCTTTTTTTAGTTTTAAGTTGACGGATTTTAAGACGTCTTGTCAAAATTCAATTAACCCAACTGTACTGAAACTTTTGGGTTTTTGTCGAACTTCTTTGAAGCTAATGCCATGAATGACGAGAAATTGTTAAAATCCTGCAAAGATCTCGATATAGCGCTTCAATAGCAAGGAAGTCCCACAAGCAAAGATATTGATCGCTCAGAGCTCGACCAGGAAATTTTTCCAATAAAACGTACAATATAATAATTGAACTGAAAAAGATTTAATCTCATAATTTCCAAATCTTTGTGTTGCGCTGAGAATTTTTATTACTCTGCCGGTTACTGTTGCATCTATTGAACGTAGTTTTTTAAAGTTAATATTAATTAAAAATTACTTGCGGTCAATTATGTCCCAAGAAAGGATTAGTGGCTTGGCCCTTATCGTCATTGAAAGCCAAATTGCTGAGCCCCTCTGTAGGTTAGTATGAATAAAAGAAAAATATTAAAAATAGACACCTATTAAATACTTATTTTTCTGACAATTGCTTTGCGCCATAATTTCAGGTAGGTAATTGTAAAATAGTAACTGATTTGATTTAAAGGGCAGCCAGTTCATATGTCGCACAAGGGCGGCCAACAGGCCAGAAACGGCCCTGACTGTACTTATTGGTAATTTTAATTTCTTCGAAAATCTTAGATCTCAATTCTCATCACAATTATTCTTAGTATAATTCAGCATCATTATTTTATTATAAAGCCAGATAGTACTTACATAAGCAGCTTAGTTTCTTAATGCTCTGGTAATCGTCAAGTATGCTCTGTTCTTGTACAAGTAACGATTCTCATTGTTCTTCTGTTTTTGTCGGCCTTATGTTCTCAGCCTTGTAATGCATAGGAACGAAATGATGTTAGAAAGGAAAGGAAGAAGCCAAAGAATAATATTCCCATCGGATGGTCTCATGGTGTCAAGTGGCATGTGGTAGCTGCATAGTGCGACCCTCGAATCGTCCTTCACATGGGATTCCAAAGTTTTTGTGAAGAAGACACCTGTTGGTTTTTATATTAGATAGTTAGGTAGTTTTTTTTTAATCAGAACATAACGTGTTTATTGACAAATTTTTATTGACGAGATTCATTAAGAAGCTGTATGTAAAGATACACATGTTTGTACTGTAAAATATAATAATTGGCACTTGGGGGGGTAAAGGGGTATATGTCGTAAATCGACAATCTTGGGAAATTGAGTTTAAAGTTTTAATACTCGCGTTTGGATAACGGTTTTTTTAAATCAATTTTTTTATTAAAATATGCATTTTTTGATCCTTAATACATTGTATATAGCAGTAATTAAAATAAAATAATTATTATGAAAAAAAATATTACTTATACCCATTTACACAGGAAAAATTGTAAAAAACTTACATATACCTCTTTACACCAATTAAATAATATTTTGCTATTGTACTTTCTTCAAAACTGTATTAAATATGAAAAGAAACAAATGGTAATAAACGCAGAGTTCAAAAACAAAACTTTATATTATTTTTATTCATCGCTCGACTCTTTATCATTTAATTATACCCTTTTCCTCAATAAAAGGCCAAACAACTTTTTAGGGGAGAGAGAGATAAATATACTTACATCCCTTTTCACAAATAATTTTGTTAAAATTCAATTCGTCAGTAGGCTTTAACAAATCTTAACCCCCTTTTCACAAAAAAATATACATTTTCTATAGTTATATCCTTTTCCACAATCAAAAATGGCACATATTTAAGGCTTAAATTACTTATATCTCTTTTCCCAGGGGTAGATAATGAATTTATAAGTATTGTGGGCGACTTATCTCAATTTTGAAAATTTTCGACTTATACCCCTTTACCCCCCCAAGTGCCAATTAACAGTTTTATAAACCTTTAATTTGATACAGTTACATTGTATATTGCCATAATACGGTCCAATTAATACATTTTTGGAAATACATTTTTTTACCGTCCATTGCTTAGAGTGCCATTACCCAATATAAAATAAACCTACTGATAGAGCTAACTTTTTTTTAAAACAAAACGTTTTGACAGAAGACAACGATATTATTTGACATTAACAGCTGATCTGGTTTCGTCGTTAAAGTTCCCAGATCAGCAGCGGGCCGTAGCAAGCTCACGCATCAGGTTGTGTCATTTTATTTTCTTCCGATTTTGGTGTTTTTATAGTGTATTTGCGGCTGTTTTTCGTGTAGTGTGTGTTTTAAACATTTTATTTTTGGATTTTACATATTTCAGAGACATATTTTCTTGGTGTTTATTATTTAAGTTTAATAGTGAGTACAAACACCATTTTGGTTAACTTATCATTATATACAGGATTTCTCATAACTGAGGGGCAAATACAACAACAGGAGATAGTAGACTTGAAAATATGTCCTTTATGCTTAAGATCGCACGGTTAATTTTTAATAAATATGTTTCGTTAGGAAAGGTGTTTATTTAAATGCTGCTTGCCATCAAACATTTAAACGCAATTATCTTAAAAACTAATTAAAAAATTCGTCTTTCATAATTTGATTTAAAGCGGTCAAAAATATGCCACAAAAAATATATGCTAGAATTTATTAAACCCCTATTGTGGAATCCTCTTTCTTGTCCTCAAAAACAAAACTATACCCAATTTGATTCACATCCGCTTAACATCAAATTATTGCCAATTTTACAAAGTAAATATTTACTTGGATCACCCTCACCCTGTGTCTGTTTATTCGTATAAAAAATAAGATTTAATAACATATTTTTAAGTCCAGTATCTCCTGTTACTGTATAGCCCCTTAGTTACGGGACACCCTATACAGGGTGATTCATTAAGGGTGGCCACCGACCATATCTCGGAAACTACTAGGCATAGAAACGTGGAGAAAAAAAATTATGATTAAAGCGGTCATAAGAAAATTCTGGAAATTACTTTTAAGTTCCTCATTTCGCCGCAAGGGGGCACAATTAAAAAATTTTTTTAATTCTAAATTTCTCCGAAATTTCCCATATTAAGGTATAACTCTGATTACATTATCGAAAAGCTCAGACAATTCTGCATCATTTTGGTTTAAGGCTCATTGGCGTACCGACCTTGATAAGAGTGGGGGAAGCTATTGAATGTGTAAACATTAAAATCGCTGTAACTTGTAAACGACTTATCCGATTTTACTAAATTTAAGCTTGTTTGGAAGTTAAAGGTAAATATCTTCAATCTCCATATCCAACAATACACGATAGTGTTTAATAAAATTGCTAGAGGGCGCAATTTGTAATAATAACGGTTTTTTCGATTTCATCCCGGAAATTCAAATCATACGGTATAACTATGACATCATAATTGAAAAGTAGATGAAATTTGCAAGAAAAGATGTGAAGACCGCAGTTCGATATCTTTGTTCGTTTCAGAGTTATTGCCAAAACAATAATTTTTAATGCAAATTGCGCCCTCTAGCAATTTTATTAGAAACTATCTTGTACCACTAGATACGACAATTGAAAGTTCTTTCAAACAAGCATAAATTTAGTAAAATCGGATAAGTCGTTTACAAGTTACAGCGATTTTAATGTTTGCACATTCAATAGCTTCCCCCACTCTTATCAAGGTCGGTACGCCAATGAGCCTTAAACCAAAATGATGCAGAATGGTCTGAGCTTTTCGATGATGAAATCAAAGTTATACCTTAATATGGGAAATTTCGGAGAAATTTAGAATTAAAAAAAAAATTTAATTGTGCCCCCTTGCGGCGAAATGAGGAACTTAAAAGTAATTTTCAGAATTTTCTCATGACTGCTTTAATCATAATTTTTTTTTCTCCGAGTTTCTATGTCTAGTAGTTTCCGAGATTGGCCGGTGGCCACCCTTAATGAATCACCCTGTATATATATCCATATAATATGTATAAAATTCCCACAAAAGTAACAATATCTACCAAAAAGTTTCTCAATATGGTGTTTTAACTAGATGTGTACCTTGTGGTGCTTAAAGCTTTGTAGCTTATACCTCGCAAAAAATGTATTAATTTTTTCCTGTATACTAAACACATAAATACCTATTTTTGCTTTTTATAAATAAATACTTAAAGAAATAAATGATGTTTTTTCCTTTAGTTTTATACTGTTTTCACATAATATTAGGTACTTATTTTGGTAGGTCTGGATCTGTCAATATTTTATTTTATAAAAATTAAAATTAGTATCTACGCCTACGCTATGTCTTTACAAAATATTAAGACTCCCTTACAAAATTTAACAGATGGCGAACGCAAAGGTAGAAGAACTTAGTCCGGTTCTGTTTCTGTAGCCAACCGCTTAACGTAAAACAGGGTGCCATAAATTACAAGTGATGCGGCAAGTTCTTAGATTAATTTGACTTTATCTTTAAATTTCTCCACACTCATATAGGTCACTATTTTCTCTGATTATAGTTTTTTTTAGCTACACAGCCATTCCATTAAGAATCTTTACACCGCAATTCTGGTTCGGTAATCCATCCTTAAGGAGGCCAATCCTAATCCGACAATATAATAGATCGTTACTGAAGCAGGGGCTCACCGAGAGGGGGGGGGGGGGGGATGGGGGACAAATTGTAACTTCTGTACCTATCAAAGGTTTAATTGGGGATTTGGGTTTGTGAATGTATCAGTGCTTTGAGTAAATTCTTCCCAAAGGAAGATCCTCAGTGCGCTACTATCCTAAGTTCATTTAATTTACAATTAAAACATCGAATTCATCGTGCCATAGACTAAAAGTTTTGGCGTTATTCATTGGTTAAAACATAGAAATACATTTGACATGCACTAAACTTACCAATGGAAAACGCTAGGAACAACTCTGAGAATATACAAGAGTTTCGCCGCCCAAATATTGTAGCTACGAGCCAATCAAGCGGCAACCGGTGCGCCTGTGCATTTTTCGCGTTGAATGCTGCGTCACCATATTATAATTTACATCCGCGGCGTACTACAAGGCCGCCAAAACACCATGTGTCTTTTAAATACAAATAGCTGGATTAGTTCTCAGTGAGCGCAAGGTTTGGCAACCTATTGTACCGTTATTAAAATAGATAAAATTTAGTCTTTGAAACCTGACGCGTGTGCTTGCTACGGCCCACTACGATCCGGGAACTTTAAGAAAGAAACCAGTATCAGCTGTTAATATGTCACATGTGTGTGTCAACTGTCGAAACGTTTTGTTTTTAGAAAAAATTGCCTCTACATAAATGTTTTTGCTGCTCTATCCTGCTTGTGATTTTTATTAAGGTTTTATTAAATTTAAAAAAAAGATTTATAATATTTTATTCGGGTTTGTTCACACAATATATTGACGAGTGAACGATGAGAAACTTCTTGTTCGTTGTTGCAACATAATCTTTATATAATTCACTAGTTATGTAATTTACCCATTTATACAGTATAAGTTACAAATATTATTATGACATCAAAACGGATGTAAAAGATACGCATTTTTCTTCCTTAGCTAATTATTAGTTATTACTTGTTTAAATTAATTCGATTTCTTACCAACGTTATTAAATCTACATATTATATTATCTTCCCAAGATATCTATTAAGGTGTGTTCTGTATCTATGTTTTTTTATTAGCATCAAAACATAGTTTCTTCGGAATTTGCTTCCTATACAGGGTCCTGCAATAGTGCGTTAGGCTTCCATAGCGCCTATACTAATTAAGTTAGGAATTTTATTTATATGCTCACTTATACTGTAACAGGGATATATTTTAGGAAAACATTTTCGCATATACGGGGTGGCCCAAAAAAGTGTGATGACATTTTGCAAGCCGTTGGAAAAAAAACCAATAAAGAATCTGAAAGCATTTTTTTATTTACGGCATTGTGAATAATGACTAGGGGTCAAGAGATACCATAAATTTAATATATTTTATACAGTGTTTTCAAAATAAGGTCTCAAAAATGACACACATTAAACTAATTCTTCTCAAGTTTTTCAAATGCGACATGGGACCCTGTGTTGTACAATTTGATTAAGAATTTTAAAACCAATAATTTTTGTATTTGCAATTTATTTAAAATTCTCCAACCCGTTTTCTTAATATTTATCAAAAAACGTGAATGTCGCTATCCATGATAAAGTTTTATAAATAAAATAGCTAGGCGGTCATGGAAAAACAGCCAAATTTACGATTTTGACATTATTTGTCAGAAAGGGTACTTAAACGAATAATTTTCTTTAAAGAAAGCTCATTGATATGGTTTTTGTATTGGACGAGAGTGAGAAACAGTGTTTATTTACAACCATACATGTAATGTTGACATTACTGACTTTATTGAAGGTTGGAAAGTGTCACATTACCTACCTCTACTTCCCGCCCTGACTTCCCACCCTGTTTCCCCGCCCTCATTTTCAGTACACTAAAATGTGATATTTTAACTAAAATTTTATCATTTCATTCAGCGGCTCTCCTTATTTCCGGCGGGGTACACTCCATTGATTCTTCTTCCATTAATTTTTAAACTTTATTGTATTGATCGCAAAAGATCAGACTTGAACTGACGTTTATTGTTTTAATTTCAAACAAACGTTTCCTTGACAACCGTCGCCTAATTTGCAAATATGCCTACTTGTAAATTTAAATGATTTTTTTAATATAATTTTTTTTTCTACTGACGTTTTATAATAACCTCTTTTCGAATGTCATTATGGTTTTTTAATAACCTCCTTTTAAGCGCAGCGTGCTTAAAAAACTTTTAAGCACGTTACCAGGAGCAACGTGCTTAAAAGTAACGCAGGTAATTATTTACAATTAAAACGTAACCACAGACTAGGTATAATTTAATATTTTTTGGCAAGTGTCAATTTTTGAAAGGGGCAAATGAAACAGCTAATAATAAGTAATTATTTACAAATAATAGCTATATAAACACAGACTATAGTTTTACCTATTTATTATAAATATTAACAGTACAGTTACTTATATTATTAAAATTAATGCTGGGGTAACCTAAAACGGTACGTTGAGATGTTTCTCTTTGTAAAATTGATGAGGAATTTGAACTTGAAATAGAAATAGAATCTGCAACAGCAATATCAATTAAACCCATGCCACTAGTAGAGCTGGTAGAACACTCGGATTCATTAGATTTAACACGTTTGTTGTTAGCGTCCAAAGATTTTTTACCAAGAATTTTTTCGGAAATTTTTCTTTTATTTTCTAAAGAATCGTCTATATACCCCTCAGCCACGGTATTTGACCGCCAACCTCCATGTCGCTTTAGCATCAATATATCCGCTCCAGAGTCAGCTAAAAAAGTTGCTGGAGATCTTCGAAAGCAGTGGCCTGTATATTCTTTAGCGTTTGGAAACTCCAAGAACTCAGCAATTTTCTTTGGTGTTGCTCCAATGGTATTAATACCCACTGGAAGTCTGTAACATTTGGAGTTTCTGTATGCGATAAAAAATCTTTTATGGGTTATGTGTGCTGGACGTAACTGCATGTACTTTCGGAAAATATTCAAGAAGTTGATGCCGTCAATAGAGCCTTCGCTAATTACAAAGCTTCTTGCAACATTTGTTTTAGTGTTTTGAATGGATATTTTAATTAAAGACTCCGAAATTTCGATATTCTTCATATTTAAATATGTGAGTTCTTCTCTGCGACATGCTCCAGAGATTCCCACAATAAGTATGACTTTGTCCAATAAATAGTTCTTATCGTCTGCTTCTTTGACAAACCTTTCTATTTGTTCCTTAGAAGAAACTTTCGACTTTTTGGGTTTATACCCCGTAGATTTTCTTTTCAAAGATGCGATTAGATTTGTTAATGTCTTCATCTCAACATTTTTATTCAAATAAACCATCGTTCGAAGCATTGAGTAAGTACTCCACAAAGTTGATGTCTTATAGGCATCGGATAATAGTGAAAAATATGCCAAAAAGACTTTTTCTGATAAGTTTTTTACCTTTTTTTCTTCATACAATTTTTTGAATTTTTCGTATGTGCCCTCATACAAACTTCTTGATTTTTGGGGAACAAGGTACACCATTGCCTCATTTGCGGCATTTTCAATGTCTGAGTCCTTTAAATCACTCATTTTTACTTTTATATTTGTCGCAGTTTTTGACAAAAAATCTTTAGAATTTTTTTTGACAACTGTCGATTTTTTTGACATAAAAGGTGTAAATGAAACATAGGTAATAAAATGTTAGTAAAATTAAGTTTTTTATTATAAAACCTCAGTAGAAAAAATATTGTATATAATTCGTTACGAAACAATGTCTTTTAGTCACTTTGACGTGTTGTCCAACTCGGCTTTGCCTCGTTGTACAATTTCACGTCGCGTGCCTTAAAGACACTCATTTCGCAACTTATTGTATAAATAGCTATTTTATAATACTACGTCAAAATGACATTTTTCTTTTAATAATATTTTTAGTTAAACATTATAAGAAGTGGATGTAGGATGTGGTTGTAAATAAAATAGTATACAAACCTCGGTGAACAGTTTCATTACTGTCTCCGAGATATAGTTTACCTCAGACGCGAATAGATCTCTCGACAGTAATGACACACTTTCCACCTCGGTACGTAATATACTATTTCTCGATAGTAGAATTATTGCGACACAGCTTCCTGAAAGGCGCCATCCAGAAGCTTTTTAGTAGATGTCTAGAGCGCTTTGTTAAATCAAAAAAGAAGAAAGAACAAAGACGGCACTAAATGAGGGATATCAGTTTAGCAATTTTATTGACCATTATTGAAAAGCCAAATATTAATGAAGCATCTGTGGCACAAGAAGTAGGAATAAGATGGAAGTCAGTCCAAAGAATTCTGAAAAAACAGCTCTTTCATGCGTGCCTCTTTTAATTGCACCAGGCTCTAAATGAAAATTACTTTGTTTAAACAAACATTTTTTGAACATTAAATTAAGTGTTTAAGTACTCTTAAGTGGGTACTTATTTCTGACAAATAATACCAGAATGTATCTAACTGTTTATTCCCATTTTCATTTTTTCGTTCTTTCCATATTCGAATTGATACGGAAATTACTGTTTTGAAAAATGTTTTCGACGGCAATTTTGGAAAGATATAGCAATCATCCATTTAAATTAGGAATATGTTATAGACTGGTCTTTCAGCTATCTATCTGCTCAAACTAGAACCGGCTACGATACCGCGTTATTTGTTTACGGCCGTTTTCCAGACGGTCTTTGGGGCGTTTTAAATTTTTTCTAAAAAAAAAAATATTTTCCAACGACTGCGATGTTTTGGAAATAAAGTCATCCTATTGCCGTGTCATCAAAAGTATTATGCATTTCGTGCGTTTATATTAAAAAAAGCAGAAAAAATCGAGATGAATGATCTACAAAGCCTACTCTCAAACACTGAAGAAACTGCGACCAATATAGTGTCATCACTGTTGCGTCCAAATCCTGATAAAAATACGTAAAAGTCTACAGTCGTCTCGTTGAATGGTGTACCGAAAAAAATACAGCAAATCAATTGCAAGAGAATGTGTTTCTTTCTTCCTGATTTTCCAGGCTTAGCAGACAGGAACAGTTCTTCCAGTCTTTGGGCAACCTTGTCGTTATTTAAAATACATGCAGATGAACATAAGGGGATATCTCAATGAAAGACAGTTTATTTTGTCAAATTTTAACTTTTATTTAAAAAAAAATGGTTAGGTATTGTTAAGAACATAACATAACATAATTAAATAAAGCTTGTAATGTGTACTTATACCTGAATTGAGTAATTAATTATCTAGACCATTTTGTTATTGTACTGAAATAAAATTAGTTAGCGCCATACACCCGAAGAAGCTACAATGTAGCGAAATGCGTCGTGTAAAGAAAAAGTTTTTTAAATAAAAGTGGAAATTTGACAAAATAAATTGTCTTTCATTGCGTTATAATGAATTTTCAAGTTTATAAGGAGATATGTATAATAATAAAAAAATTATTATGGATCAGGAAGCCCTTTACCATTTACCATCGTTTTTTTTAACGTATTTAACAATGTACACTAAGTAGAAGTACTAATATTTAGTTACTTGATCATAAACAGTCGGCTTATCATTTAGCAAATAGAATACGACCCATTTATTCTAAAAAAAGCTGTGTCCAAAAATATAACTAATTTTATTGAGAAATAAACTATTTGAAACGTTAACAACACAAATATAAATAAACTCTTTATTGATGATAAGATTAAAGGTATTTGACCCAATATAAATAAAAATCTTGCAAATATTTAAAAGTAATAAAATGACAGTGGTACTTTGATGTACAAACGGGAAATATCAATCATGGAAGACCGGTTATCTATGATATCAATCATGGGAAACAAATTAGTATTGACAAGATAAAAAATTACCAGGAATTAATAAAATATCATCTCAAGAAACTTGGTAATAAGGACCTATTTAAGAACGTGTTATTTAACAATAGAAAAGTTTTTTTCCCATATCAGTAGCACCATTATTAATGAAATAAAATACTACTTTTTAAAATTTTCGACATATTTTCCCTTGACTGCAACTAATTTATGCCACTTCTGCGCGGCCATGAATTAATTTCAAGGGCTTACGTGGCCTCCCTACTGGTCTGTTTCTACCAGTCATTACCCCACATAATCAGCAGCATTTTAAACTTAAAATTAAAGGAAAGAAAGAAAAAACTAAAAGTCTTCCTCCACAAAATTGAATAGAATAAGTATAGAAATTCTTTAGGGGTCTCTACATGTCTCGAACGTAGAAATATGTATCATCAGGAGACAGAAAATTTATATAGTGCTGATGGTATTAGCAGAAGAGAAAATGGTATAAAACCTTAATGGAGCTTTAATGACATTGAAAAATTTAAATGTAGAAGTGACATATTATATAAAAAGTTGAGGAGAGTTAAAACATGCTGAGCATGTGAAGAAAGTTAGTAAAGGAAGTCTAAACAATCAAACAAAAAGGAACTAGGGTACTGGGGGTTAACCAAACCATTCTTCAATAATTTTGACATTATGACTTCTACAAATGACGATTCATCTTTATACTGTCCTACAGACATATCAATGATTTTGCAAATAATTTTATATAAAGGATTTAAAAGATCCTCGACACTTTCTCTTGAGAAGGCATTTTTCTTCTTCCTCGTTTTGTTTGGTTGCTTAGACTTCTTGACTAACTTTCTTCACATGCTCAGCATGTTTTAACTCCCCTCCACCTTTTTATATGTCACTTCTACATTTCAATTTTTCAATGCCGTAAAAGCTCCATTAAGGTTTTTATACCATTTTCTCTTCTGCTAATACCATCAGCAGGGTTGGACGAACTTTTTGAAGTGGCCCGGGAAATCAACGGCGGTCCTGGAACATCTTCTTGGGGGGGGGGGGGGGGGGCGTACTTTTAAGGATTTGCGCCGCAGGCGAAATTTTTTTGGGTGTCACGCCTTTTTTTGGGTAAAATAATCGTAAAGCTTAATCTGCGGCGATATGCCAGACTTTAAAACACCCTTTTAATTTAAAAGAAATTTGAAAGGGCGACAAAATAAACAAGTTTTAAAAGCTGCGAGGGCTTAATCCGTGACAGACGAACTTTGTTTATACAATTGTACTATACATATCTGACGGGGGGGGGCGAGCCCCCTCGTAAATACGCCACTGATGTAGTATATTTTAATATTGTAACATAAGTCAAAACATTAAAATAAAACAAAACTGAAATGTATATGTATAATAAAGAAATCAGAACATAAAAATAAAGCTAAAAAAAATTTTTTTTTTTTATTTATTTATTTTACGTCGGCCTTTTTCCGCAACGAGGCCAATCACCGACGCCAGGGAATTTGTCACACACTATCTGGTAATTTTGCCGAATCCCTCTTTGTCGAGGGTAGGGTTCTTTAACGTGCCAACATCCATGACACGGGGCCCACAATTTAACGTTTCTTCCGAAAGACGGCGCCACCTCCTAAACCAAATTCCAAATTTAACATCGACGTTGCCGGCAGTGGGAATGGAACCCGGGCCTACGATCTGTGAGGCTGCTGCGCTGACCACCAGACCACAACGTCGACATGTTACATTACAATTGATTTTTAATAGGTATATTTTGCATTGGATGCCGCTGCTTTTAACATTTTTATTAAGTCATTAGAAAACCGGACATTCTTCGGTCCGGGCGTCGTAGGTTCCTTTTTGCCGAAGAGGGCAGCACAATGCAGGCGACCTTGTGTAGGCCTACTATAGTGTTGTTCGGCCGTATTAGTTTTAAAATATTAAATGAAAATATTAAACTTAACAGTTTTATTCTCTAGACAACTATTTTCAGTATTAAATAAGCAGGAATATTTTAGAATTTTTTAAAGTATCGTACAGACGCAAAAAAAAAATCGTATCGAAATCGGTAGGTCGGAATCGGCATACCAACCAACGGGCCGATCGGCCCACCGGGAATTTCCCTGTGTCCCGGTGGGTTCATCCAACCCTGACCATCAGCACTATATATATCATTTTATTGCGATCATGTATTAATATTAAGTAGTTAAAAGTGAACATTTATAATTTATAGGAACAAAGATGTATCTTTTATTGAAATACGCTAAATATACATGATGTAAATATGTTAAAAATGACGTTTTTCCGAAAACGGTTAGGATAAGCGATATGAATGAAGGGTACTTAATTTTTAGTAAATAGTTAAAGGTATGTAAAAAACGTTGTCCAAAGTTTTTATCATACAGGGCGTAAAAAAAATGGGCACATTAGTGTCACAGCTAGTCCGTCCCTGCAGCTGTGAGTAATTCGCAACACTTTCTGGGATAGTAATTTGAAGGGTCTTACCTGATATACATCACATGAAAAAAAAATTGAAATATACCTGTTGGTTTAATAATTATGTGTCAAAAACTTAATTCCATGGGAGCTCTTTGGGAGCCCATATCTCCGAAGAGGAGGAGGATACGAAAGAAGTTTATATGAACTTGTAGTATTCTTTTCACGTGTTTTTTTCATATCCGGGAGTTTTTTCCGGACACCCTGTATAAATGTTTTAAATAATTTCTATTATATGTTTTTGCCGTGAGTTCTTTTGGCATCATGCTATTTAAGGGCTTCCTCTCTCGGGCGGATGTGGTTATTGTTCTTTAACAGGCCATTTAACACTTAAATTCAGAATCCTTGGGCGGTGTATGGGGTGTCATTCTTTAACATTTAAAGGATCACTGGGTATTCCTCGCTTCTTTTGTTATGTATTTGACCGGGGGCTCTTGATTTGAAGCGGTTTTACGCTTTGGGTAAAATGCAAGTGTATTTCGAAGGCAGTTCCCAATGTAATAAATTTTGAGTGCGACAAACAAGACACAGGTGATTTGACCCTATACTTAGTCAAGTGAACATTTCCTGTTTGGTAATAAATTAGAGAGTATAGGTACCAATAAAAAATCATATAAAGATGATTTGTCAACACGAAAGATCTCCAGACTAATCATTTCAAATAAAATAATTGACTTAGACTTGTATTAATATAAACCACAGGTATATAATAAAAAAAAGTAGTTATAAAGGTTGTATAAATGGCACACTATAATATCCCTGTACTAACGGGATTTTGGTTTTTATAAGTTGCCATCCACTAATTTTAGTTGGCAGCATCATTCCAAGTGTAGCGATCGACGAGCGCGAACAACACAAACAGGGTTATTTTATTTGGGTTTGTTGAAACGTAAAAAAAACGAATAATATGAACATCAGTTTATCATAAATAATTTTGAAAATTGTTTTATCATATTTATAATATATTTTAATAAAACAATGCATCTATTGAGTTTCATAACCTATTCTCTGTCGCACTTTTTTACTATTAAAATAATTATGCATTAAACACAGTGGCATTGTTAATACATATTGTTTTGAAAGGTTATACAGGGTGTCTGGAAATAATGAGCAATTTAGGGTATAATTCTAGACCGAAAATAAATAATGGTATCTCTTCCTATAACATTTTTTCGAAAATTGATTATTAAGAGCAGTAACCCCCATTACCACAATGAAAATTGCCGAACGTTTTGCTGGTCAAACGAAAAGAAAAAATAAAAATTGATATTTAGAAAATAAATTCTACTTTAAATACCCCATCCAGAAAAGTAAATGACGATCGAAAATATTCCCAAAATTTTTTTTAGAATTTTTTTTTATTTTTAGTAATTTTGTAATATCTTAAACAATTCTTTATTGGTCAAAAGCAAAATGACTTTCCCGGGTGTAGAATGTTGTACCAAACAATTTTTCTTAAAGCCATTTTTCAATATCGGCCTTACTTTTTTCTCAAAAACTTTGGGCGCGTAAACCCACTTTACACGCTTAAATTCACTTTACGCGCCCAAAGTTTTTGAGAAAAAAGTAAGACCGATATTGAAAAATGGCTTTAAGAAAAATTGTTTGGTATAACATTCTACACCCGGGAAAGTCATTTTGCTTTTGACCAATAAAGGATTGTTTAAAATATTACAAAATTACTAAAAATAAAAAAAATTTCTAAAAAAAATTTTGGGAATATTTTCGATCGTCATTTACTTTTCTGGATGGGGTATTTAAAGTAGAATTTATTTTCTAAATACCAATTTTTATTTTTTCGGCAATTTTCATTGTGGTAAAGGGGTTACTTCCTCTTAACGGAGTTACAAGGTGTTAAAGTTAAATTTTATTTGCAGTTTTTTTGCAATACCTTTGGCCACGCTTATAATATTTTGACGAAATCTGGTATATGGGGCTTTTGCGGGATGAGAAATTCAAATTTGACCACCGTTTTTTTGCATTTTGTAGAGCCACATAGGAGCCAATACTTTAATTTGAATGGTCCCAACTTTTTTGTCCTGCACTGTATGCGCATTTTGACAGAATATTTTTATTCTCCTAACCTTCTGACATAAAAAAGGTATACTACTTTTGTTTCGATAAATATAACCGTTTTCGAGAAAAACGCTAAAATAACTAGTGATGGGATAACTCGAGTGAAAAATAACCTATCATTCGGTTTTTTCAATCACTTGAATTATTCGATTATCTTCGGAAATAATTCGAGTGACGAAATGAGTGACGAATATATGGTTTTTATTTTCTAACGCGTCTCCAAAGTTGCTGCCCGCCTGTCAATCACTCACTGCGGCCAGAGCTATCTCCTAGCGAGCGGCTACACCGAGTGGTTTCGGTTATTATTGGCGATATAATTCAAATTAAATACTGCATTACGGGTTGCCTGCGTAGGATTATAGGATTTATTATTTTATTTAGATTTAAATCGTCGGCGTCTACTGAAAACTATGTTTAGTGGCGAGTATTCAGTATTCATAAATATCATGAGTTATGCAATATCGTGACATATCAAGGTCAAGTAGTGAAGTTGTTAAATTAAATTGTAAGATCTGGGAACCATGCCAAAAAATCCACAAATATATCCGCCACATTTAATAATCCGCAAAAAAGCAATCGATTAACAACACCGAGTCAGTTATTCCCAATACAAATGCTGTATATCAACATGAACGATGAACTGCCAATATTAATAATTAATATTAGTATTTGAGTGAAAAAAAAATCGATTATAATTCGATTTTTTAAATCACTCGAATACTCGCGGTAGTCGATTATTAAAATAAGTCGATTTTTCCCAACACTAAAGATAACATTGCTTGCAATGGAATATTTCAAGTCGGAATTTTTTAAGAAGAATTAATTTATGCATTGAAGAGGAAGGACGTCAATTTGAACTTTTGATTTGAATGTTTAATTTATTGTTCTAATAACTTATGTAATGTATTTTTTCTATTTCACGTTCATAATAAGCTCAGTACGATACGCATTTGCGTATCGTAATGAAGCTATTTCGATACGCGTTTTTTCTTTATTTGATGTTGGTAACATTTAAATGTTTTATTTCATTGACTTGCGCGACCTTTGTGATGTATGAGAAAACCCATTTTTCGCAGAGGAAAAATAGCTTGATAACTTACTTTTTTATTCTGTGTGGATAACAGTCATGTATGTTGGTTGCATAAATCTATAAATCAATCTTTTGTAGATGCTTCAAGCTATCATTTTCTGCCAAATCCTATCCAAAATTCAATCTACTAACCTTCCAATGTCGATTTTAACTTCAACTTTATTTGAATTTTCCATCTTCCCTATTATAAATTGCAATGCCGTGACGTAAAATCACGTCTTTTGAAATTCGAAAAAAAGTAGTAAAATCGCCCGAATTTCCGAACGCTCTGTATATGTACCGAATGTACAAGGATCACACAACGTATTCCGTCTAATTTCAAATCTCATATCGCTAAAATAACTTTAGAATCTCGTGGTGAAAATGGGTCAATAAATCAAAAAATGACAGTTTTGCAAAATAATTTTTGTTGTCCAGAGGCTACTATGATAAAAAATAGTATTACCAACATAAAATTTAGACATAAAAATTTAGAAAATTTGAAGGATTTATTTTCTTTTTAAAATGTATTTTTCTTGATTATGACATGGTGAAATAGAAAAAAATGTATAAAGCATGTTTTAGCGCACGTGTCAATAAAAAAACTCGCCACTTTGTGGCTCGTTTTTTAAAATAGACGCGTGTGCTAAAACCGCTTCTTATGAAACGTGTACTTTAATATACTATTAAAACTGCAAATAAAATTTAACTTTAACGCCCTGCAACTCCTTTAATAATCAATTTTCGAAAAAATATTATAGGAAGATATAGTATTTATTGTTGGTCTAGAATTATCCCCTAAACTTTTTGCTCACCATTTCCGGATACCCTGTATATCACAAAAATAACATCATAAAACAAGCGAGCAAGTAACAAGCTACTAACAATAGGCTTGATTGGCTCGCCGACTTGTTGTGGTTCGGCAAAAATTTTGTTTTTGGTTGGAGTTATTATCATTTCAAATGGTTACCAACTTTTTTTAGGGAAAAAAATATTTCCCGACCAGACAGCCTTTCCTAGAGTTGCTACGTTACTAACACAGGTCCTTTGAGGATAAAGCATTCTACTTTTTTATATAAACCTGTGATATAAACATAGGTATTTACTTTATATTTTTTTTACTTTATAGGTAAACTGCTGTAACTTCGGTTGGCGTTAACTGAATTTAACAAACTTATTTTAAAAGATTTTACATTTATAAAAATAAAATTAATTCATGCAGTTTATAAATATTATTTGCAGTGATTTTTCTGGTCATATTTCATAATATTTTTTTTACCCCAAAGTCGTAGCACCTATATTTTTGGAGATACAGCCGCTCGCCACCCTTAGCGGATCACCCTGTATAATAAAACTAGGGATCCCTACATTTAAAGTATTTAGGTTAAAGAATAACACAAACAAAAGTGCAGTATTTCTATCTATTTTAGGTAGGTACTATGCATAAAACAAGTATTTAAAATTGAATAGACTATTAGGCAGCTAATCCTGAATTCACCGGAGACAAAAATGGTACCTACAATGTACTGCAGGAAACCGTGTTCATTCATCTATTCAATTATTTCCTGCATTGCTAACCAACCTTGATTTTTAGCATTTATATTTCTATTTGTGCTTTAAACGATAAAACATAATCGTATAAAACTGGGATATTCTTTTTATAGATATGTATGCTGATATATTTTTAGCCTATTGAAAATACATTTATATATTCAACTTTCTTGATTTGTCCTTATGCATATAAAATAAACTCAATTTAGCAGTGTCACTTAAAATAGGATATTTAGATTTCTATCCGTTTAAAAGATATTGAAGGACGTACCTATAACTTAACTGAATTTATCATGTATCTCATATCAAGGACATCGCTATCCAGTAATACCGAGAAGGGGCAAGATGAGAGAAACGTTGGGGAAAAAAGAAAGGTTTTTAATTCCAAAATAATGTGAGGTAGGTTAGGTTAGGTTAAAAGTGAGTAGGTTACACCTTGTTTATATTTCCCCCAATAGGTCTCACTTTTTAATGAAGTTAATGATGGTATTGGGAGAAACATTTTTCATGTCATCCGGCAGCAGAGTCATCTCGCCGAATAGGGCGAATCTGATTCTTCCTGCTGCGGGGCAGGCGCCCATTACGTGTTCTGCTGTTTCTGCATCTTCCATGCAGAGCCGGCATTCATCGGTTGGGGCTATTCCAATTTTATACATATGGTGTCGCAATCTGCAGTTGCCGGTGTACAATCCCTCTAGTGCTTCAAGGCATGATCTGTTGAGCACTAGTAAGTTTGTCAGTTAGTTGTTGGTTTATATCAGTGGCGTGCGGTGAAATTTGGGAGAAGGGAAGCAATTTTGTTATGTCGTTTCACTACCTTATACAAATTATTTAAATCCCCAAAACCACTTTTATTCCAAACACCTGTACCTACAAAAAGCAAGTAAGGCCAACAAAAAAGTTTATTTTAGCCATATTGTTGAAATAATCTATCCGCATTAAAATGTCGTGTATTCTACAAGCCTTAATTTTGGTCGTCAGGTTTTTCGTTAGAATTTTTAATAAAGAATTTTGATACATAACCTTAAACATCAGAAGCTGACAAAACAGAAAATAAGGCCCACAAAACAGAATGGCTCTTATTCCTAACTGAATGAAAAAAATTTTTGAATCCTCGAGTCCATTCCATCCACCTTCAAGGAAAAATACACGCTAACACCAAAGAAGGTTGGTTTTGTAAGTCATGCGAAACTGAAATAATTGGCGATATGCGACAGCAGTGTGCCATGTGTCTTATCTGGGTGCACAAGGATTGCATTAGAATCACAGCTGATGAGCAGGATGTCTTTGTTTGCCCGGATTGTACACCCTAAGTAGATGGGTCTAATTACATGCTCTACATGAAACAAGACCCGTTTACAGGGTTTTAAAAATTAAAGAGTTTTTGATTTTGTTGTTTTTATTTGTTATTGCAAATGCCACTATTTATAGTCTCATGTTCATATATATTCCTTCAAAAGAAAAAGTTCTCAAAAATATGTATAATTTTTGCAAAAAAAGATTAAATACAGTGACCGACAGAATGTGTGCAGCATATTATTATGGGAAAGTTTTTTATCTTTAAGTTTAGAAAATTAATTTTATTTTAAATATATTCTGCATGTTCTCAAACCAAAATAACACCCATTTAATCCAGTAAAAGTCTTATGGTATACAATAGGAGAAATTTGAAATTCCGCTCCATCTTTCATTTTAAAATATTTTTTTACTAAGAATTATTGTTTTAATTTTAAAGTTATACCCAAATTCCAAATTTCGATTATTTTGGACAAAAAAATGGATTTAATCGTGTTTTCTGAATAACCCTGTATAAAAAATAAATAGCAACCAAACAGTACGAAAATAAGATTTCCTGCAGACTTTGTTAGAGATTACCGTCGATCATAAGTTCGATTAGTTTGTTCGGGTTTGTTGTCATAATATTATGGCTTTTTAAAATAAAAACATAAAAATATTAAATATTCTTGCTGCACACCGTATTTTATTTGCTGAGGGAACAAGTTAATGTCGTCTAACTGATATTTTTTGATTTAGATTGACTTAAAGCATCTTCTAAATAGTTTTTTATACATTGAAGTATGCATAGAAAGTTTCCTTTTGATTTATAAAGAAAAAAAAATAAATTAAAAATATATTTTTAACGGATTTATTGTTAATGTAAATAGTATTAATTAGCATTTTTTGTTGTATATTAGTTGGATTATCCTAAAAATGTATTTGATAAATGAAAATAACCTATATTGATCCTTATTTTACGTCACGAATAAAATCCGTTCAAAATATATTTTTAATTTAAATTTTTTTCTTTATAAATCAAAAGGAAACTTTCGATACATACGTCAATGTAAAAAAAACTATTTAGGAGTCAATGTAAATCAAAAAAATATCAGTTAGATAAAATTAACTTGTTCCCTCAGAAAATAAAATACGGTGTGCAGTAAAAATATTTAATATTTTTTTGTTTTTGTTTTAGAAAGCCATAATATTATGGAAACAAACTAATCGGACTAATTAATTAAAATTAAATAAAATTATTAATCGACGGTTATCTCAAACAAAGTCTGCTGAAAATCTTAATTTCGTACTGTTTGGTTGCCATTTATTTTTTATACAGGGTTATTAAGAAAACACGATTAAATCCATTTTTTTGTCTAAAATAAGCGAAATTTGGAATTTGGGTATAACTTTGGAATTAAAACAATAATCCTTAGTAAAAAAATATTCTAAAATAAAAGATGGGGGTACTTTACTATTAGCGAAATTTCAAATTTTTGATACTACCTCGTATACCATAAGACTTTTATCGGATTTAATGGGTGTGATTTTGGTTTGAAAACATGCAGAACCTATCTAAAATAAAATTAATTTTCTAAACTTAAAGATAAAAAAAGTTTCCCATATGCTGCGCACTTATTTTTGCCTGTCACTGTATAAAAACAAATTTAGAAATCGCATTAAAAAATTAATAAAAACATAATTTTCTGTGGTTCTTTGGAAATTTAATTACCACTTTATTAATAAAATCGTCTCAGTTCTTAAAAATATGCTTTCTGTGAACATTCATCATTTCTAGGCCATTGAGGTGACTTTCTGTAATACTGCTTCTAGCTAGGTGTTAATTCTTCTTAAGCTACTGGTGGATCGTTCAACAATAGTACACGTCATGCAAGGAGAAGCAATACAAAATATTGAAGCTAGAGGAGAAACTTTTTTAGTCTCTTTTATAGGACGCCTACTATTATAATGCTTAGTTCTGTTCACTCAGGTTTATCATGTCATCATTTTTGCCAAAGTTTGATTTCATTTTCAATATTCGGTAAATAGTAAAATTAGGTAGTTTGGTGGACCTCGCAGTCTTCGGTGAAATTAAGTTCTACGTTCTTAGAAATCTTGATAACACCGATTATTTGTTAAATCTGGCAACCCAGCTATATTCACGGTATCGAGATTATCCATTTCGTGCGCCAAGTTCTCCCGGTTACTATTCTGTCTCTATTTATCACAGATAATATTTAATAATATGTCACGTTGATCGTTGATACGAACATACCAATAAATTTTGAGTCGCCCAGTGTCGGAGTAACATGATTTTATGGTGATTTATACCATGGACGATTTCTTTAATTTAAGACTGAAAATATAAAAATGCGCACGCCTATGCTTCCACTGCTAAATCCTTAGTTTTTTTTTACATTTTACTGCCCTGTCCCTTTAAACGTCAACGTCGTAGCCCAAGAAAGGTGAAACGAAAAATATTTCGTGGCAAATGAAAAAAATTATCGATAAAAAAAACAAACTCTTATTATTTATTATTAGGCTTTTAAAAAAAATAATTTTAATTATTTGAAGATAAGAAGATGAATTACTAAATTTCTGGCTCCATTGCCCATTTTCAAAACAAATTAGGATTTAAATTTGTTAGGGCATGCCGACGCATTGGCGCAAGGAACTTAAAAAGGAAGCATTCATTCGATGTAATGAACTGTAACGTCTTAGTACGAGAGATTAAGATTAAAACAATGACCAGCATAACCTTAGGTTCATTTAAGCACGAGTCAGGAAGTCAGCCATTATAATTTGGTACCATTGTAAGATAAATGACAAATGTATTTGTATAGATACGCAAATTATGCAATAAAAAAGACGTAATAGACAGAAGTTTGGTACAATGCAATAGTGGCATAAATAATAAATGCTCAGGCGTGCATATAAGGTTTTTAATTTTGGTTAGTGTTTTTATAGTCTGGTAAAGTCAGTGGCATACCAAAAACTGAGTGCCCTCCCCCCGCAAACGTTTTCAGGGTCTCACTCTTTATAACGAATGGAAAATGATAATTCTTATTTTCATTACTATTAGGTTCATGTTTACGAATTTTTGAATTCGTTAATCGTGTAATAATTTAATTATGCTTAAACCCACATTATCTGTTAAGTACCTACTATTAAAACAGGAAACAATTCGAATTTATTTTATAATCCTAGGTAGACTGGTAGACATAACATAGGTTATTAACTCATTATAAGTAATATTTCAGCAAACATGATGCAAAATCACACACTTATATTGCTGCTTACCATGTAGGTATGGTAGTAACGGGGGTAGCAGTGTTCGATCATCATAGAATCCAAAAGACAGAAAACAGTAAAGCACATGAACACTCAACAAGTCTGCACACACAATATGTCACTAAGTACTATACAAGGTATTACCTATACAATACAAAACGAGAGTTTTTTTTTGCAAAATCGTTTATAATTTCGTCGATATTTAATGTTTTAATAAACTCGTGTTCGATACTGATTAAGGGTAAATCCGAATGGCGTTGTTGTCCCAACATGTAAATGGGTTTTTACTATTTTAAGTTTGGAAAAAGATCGTTCCGCTGATGTCACACTAACTGGTAAAGTTAGAAATTACATCACTGCACTAGATACATCTGGAAAATTTAAATAACACACTGATTTTTTATTAATAAATGATCCCCAAGTTCATACACTATTTTTAATTTTGAAATACTATCTCCAAGTCCCTTTCTGAGGCTTAAAATTTGACTAGAGAAGTCAATGGGCAAGTCTTTATGGTATATCGTTTGTAAATTCCGCGCTTTCACGTATAATTCTTCTTCACTTAACGAAGTTAAATTCTCAGGATATAAAAAAAAATTGTGTGTGCTTAAGACCACACGACAGAAGTGAAAACTTCAACAAGGTTAATTTAGTGCCCACAAAAAAGTGCTAAACGCGCCTAAAGAAGTTTTCACTTCAAAAATAACATAAACTTGGAATACGGGATAATTTTACTGCATACGAAAAAAGATATTTCCTAAAATTGAACAACCCTTGAATTTTTACATCTTCAACAGAAGTCAGAAATCATAATAAATTAGGTCCACGGAATAAGCAATTACGGTAAACCTTACTTTACCCTACGTAAATATATAATTTAATAATTTAAAAAATGCCAGAACATACCAGAGACGCAGACGAGTGTCTAGACAACGCACACTGACTGTTTCCACGTCGATACGTCGATACTGAATGCGACCGATGGCCGCATGCTCTTTCATATAACGTTCATTCGGGCCAGGGCCAGTTCGGATTGAATATAGCAGTTGAATTCGAGCGTAGCACACCCGAGTCTGACGCATGACGCGTGACGGCGATGCGTGACGGCTCAGTTTAATTCAGTGCCCACAAAAAGTGCTAATCGCGCCTAAAGAAGTTTTCACTTCAAAAATAAAATGAATTATGAAATTAAATAGGTATGTACCTATGAAAAGCAAAGCTGGCAGCAAATTTTAAAGGGGCCGTCAATGTGGGCCCCCCGGTTGGGCGCCCCCTCCCCCGAGGTACGGTTTCTGTGGGGGTGTTTCTTATGCCACTAAAGTAGCCCACAGACTTGGCAGCTTGGCTCGACAAACAAAATTACGAACGCGAAACTGCAGTTTTGTTCACCACTTCAACAAAAAACACGTAATTATGAAGACAATATATTTATGTGCAGTGGCGGTGGCATTTACCATAATAACAAAAAATAACAGTATAAAGCTGGCAAAAGAATGACTTTTTAAACATATTAACATGTTAAACGAGCTGAAACTGGACCCGGGAGATTGGTTTAAATATTTGCGTATGGATTACTAAACTTATTGTACTCTCTTAGACACGCAGTGAGGACAAGCTATTACCCAGATAAGCGACTTGCAGGAACCTAAGATTCCTTATCAAAAAATTACCGTGTGAAACTTCTATTGTCTTTATTTTGTTACTTAACACAACGTTTCGATTAGTTAGTATCTCTAACTGATTTCGGTTAACGGTTAGAGATACGAACTAACCGAAACGTTGTGTCAAGTAACAAAATAAAGACAATGGAAGTCCAACAAGGTACTTTTTTGATTAAGATTCCTTGCTACAGGCGGAAGTCACGAAAATTTAAAATTTTCTGTCATTATCTAATCTCAAGCTTTCAAGCATTTCGACGTTCTGCAGACAGTTCTTTAATATCCTTTGTATTTGAAATCGGAAAATACACCTTATACAGGGTGATTCAAAAGTACTTTGACAAACTTCGGGAGGTAATTGCTAGTAATATTTTAACATGAAAAGTTCCTATAAACAGTGGTCCTTGGCGACTTCGTTACGGAGATACAGGGTGTTGAAATGTGAAAAGAAATAGTAATAATTTTTAAATAACTCCTTAACGAGTTATTTTTTTTTTATGAAATTTTGTGAATTAAATAAGCATCTAAGGACACTTATTTTCAAAGTACAACACGTTCGTAAATTTAACCAGTGGCGTCGGTACAAAATACGACTATCATATTTTTTGTGAAAACTATGCTACACCACTGACTTATTTTATTTCAACTTTTTTCTTATAAATCCCCCCTTTATTTACAACAAAAAAGATCACGTGTGTTTTTTTGATACGAGGGACGGTTTAAGCGTAAATGATTATTTTATTTGAATAAACACAAATATTAAAAAATGTGTTTTAACTGATCAACCACTCAAATATTTATTAAAGTGAATGACGAAAGAGTTTTGGACTTCCATTGTCTTTATTTGTTTTAAATCACAACGTTTCAACTGGAAAGTATCTCCAGTCGTCTTCAGGTGAATACTAAATAAGTAAAGTAACTACAGGACTATTTATACTAGCTAGGTGCACTAAAGCATAACTGAGGTGGGTGCAGTCATGCGTTCAATTGGCACGCGATCTTATCCTAAGATTACATCTATCTAAAGGTTTCCAGATATTTCTTATGTCTAAGGATGGTTTACTAAAGCAGCCTGGGTTCTGGTGAATAGCAGCAGCTTCCTTGAACTTTCTTTTCCTCCAGTGTGGTTCCTTATGTAGGATTTCAGCTTCTGACCACATGATATGGTGACCATGTTTCCAGGCATGGTCAGCTGCACCAGACTTTTCGGTCTCTCCTTTTAACGTATTGTTTTTGTGTTCTTTAATCCTTGTTTCTAATGGTCTTAATGTCTCACCTATATAGGATTGGCCGCATTCGCAGGGGATCTGGTAGACGCAGTTTTTCCTATCTTTTTGACTTGTGGGCTTCGTCTTCGTCAGGTGGCTTCTTAGGGTGTCCCTCGAGTTGAATACGGTGTTGATGTTATATCGTTGTCCTAGTCTTCTTATGTTCTCAGATACTCCTTTGACATACGGAATATTGAGTGTTGGTTGTGCCTCTCTGTTCGCTTCTTGCGCGTTGGGTCGATTCTTAATAGCTTAACACCAACAATCAAACTCTTTCGTCATTCAAGAAACATCATTGTCTCCAACCTTCAAACAATCATTTATTAAAGTATTTTAACGAATACCTACATACATACTTACTAATAAACAAACATGTATATACCTAAGGAAGGTATCTTGAGGATGCCCATTTTCTAAGTATAACACGTTTTCAGTGGCATACATGTTTATTTATTAGTATTTTATTTTTTAATATTTTGTGTTTTGACAAGGCGGCTTTGGAAATGCATTTTTTGTCGATAAATTAAAACATATTTGACAGTTACCATTGAAAATAACAAAACTGAAGAAATAAAACTCAATGGTAACTAACTATCAAATATGTTTTAATTTATCGACAAATGCATTTCCAAAGCCGCCTTGTCAAAATACAAAATATTAAAAAATAACGTACTAATAAACAAATATGTATGCCACTAAAAACGTGTTATACTTAGAAAATATAGTATATAAAGTCAGTGGCGTAGCATAGTTTTCACAAAAAATATCGTAGTAACATTTTGTACCGACGCCACTGGTTAAAGTTACGAACGTGTTGTACTTTCAAAATAAGTGTCCTTAGATGCTTATTTAATTCACTAAATTTCATAAAAAAAAAAATAACTCGTTAAGGAGTTATTTAAAAATTATTACTATTCCTTTTAACATTTCAACACCCTGTATCTCCGTAACGAAGTCTCCAAGGACCATTGTTTATAAGAACTTTTCGTCTTACAATATTGCCGGCAATTACCTCCCGAAGTTTGTCAAAGTACTTTTGAATCACCCTGTATATTTCGGCTAATTAATTACACTACAGAACGATGGCATTTTCAATAATTTTTAAATAAAATTTGACAGATTAAACCACAGACATGTTCAATTTATAAGGAGACATAACATTTCATTTATGAAAACCCATTTGTTTACAATCAGACGGCTAGAGACGGCTTCAAAAAATGACAACACTGTAAGCTCGCTGTTATCCTTACAGTGCATTGGCAGGTGGTTTTTTCAGGATCAGAAACGATCCATATATTTGCTTTTACTAAAAATGCAGAACTATTGCTTTTAAGCTAAAAAAACATAACATGAATAACCTCACTTACCGCCGATATATCAATCTGGGGGTTAGAATGGTACACTTTTTTACATACCATACACTCGCGAACCATTATCAATAAACACAGAACACAAACAAAGCTAATAAATACCATTAATTTCACAAAATTTTTTAAAGTTAACCGAAAACCACCAAAAGCAGCTGAGCAACGCTGCACCGTTCGAAAATGAATGAATATGAAAAATTCTGCGTCACGCGTAGTAAATTGCGAGATAAAACGGGCGTACAACGTTGATCTCCGTAAAACATTAAAATTTGATGTAATTTGGAAATAAATAAGTACAAAATTTTAAAAAAGCACACACATATATTTAGTATAATTTTTTTACTTTATAGGTACACATGACAAACGCATCTAATAGAATTAATTTAACCTTCGTTTACAAACACAGGTGGCAGATCTGGGTCAATCAGCCGTAATTTGTCATTATTGATTTCTGTTAAAACAATTTCTGAGAGACCAAATGTACACATTGGGGTTTCCTTATAAACTACAGGTCTGTGGATTAAACTATAAATTTTTAGAAATAGTGTGCTTATTTACTTTTAAAAGAATGTTATCAAATACGACTACTGACGACTGTGTGCCCTCCAGCAAACAAAACCGACCTCTCAAAGACGGTTTGCGAAACGATTAACTCTTTTTAATGTTGCGATGAAAATGTAACTTACTCTGGAGAAAATAGTTTTAAGGTTGTTTGTTGGGGAAGAAAAGTCCTTTCTACCTTCTTACATAAGTAATGTAAGTTATGTACTTTTCTTCCCCAACAACCTTAAAACATCTTAACAATGACCCTTCTAGAAAGCTGCCATAACTTCGTCAAGGTGGATTCATAGTCGCCGTAACGTAAGCCGTAAGACGTAAGGTTAAGCAGTAAGAAAAATAAACATATGATTATAAATGCATGCATTCATAGTCGCCGTAACGTAAGACGTAAGCCGTAAGCCGTAAGCCGTAACACGAAATGGTTTATTTCCATTTCTTACGTCTTACGTCTTAAGTTTCGGTCGGGATCGGCCTTACTCGTGCATACCCGGCCGTCATTACCAACTTTGAATGACAGTCGACGGGACGGGAGGGAGTTTTTTTTTTGTTTATTTTTGGTGATTTCATTTTAACGCCATTTTGCTTTTTTGTCTAGCGTATTTGCATTTTCCAGTTTTGTTATTACAGTAATATTATAATATATTAACGGTTAAAACGAGTGAGGTAGTTAAGGAACAACAAAAAATCATAACCTACCATTTTGAAATTTCTTACGTCTTAACTTTTGACTATGAATGGTATGTTTTCTCTTACGTCTTAACTCTTACGGCTTACGTCTTACGGCTTACGTTACGGCGACTATGAATCCACCTTTTTTTTACTCTGGAGAGTTCCTAATGTCATGGGATAGTAAAAATATCCTTCATGTTGTTTATAATTAAAATTAGGTAACTATAATTTTCTGCAAAACACGGTGCTTTATTATTATAAAAAGAAAAGGGTAAAATCTAAGGTATTTTTACTCGAGAACTATATTAGGAAAACAGAAATGCAGATATTTTTCCCGGCAGTTGCTAATTACATATTATAAGAATTTTATTGGCATCAGGAAGCCTGTAGTTGGTTTATCTCTACTATTTCGCTTATCTGCAAACCTGTCTAGAATTTCTTTGAAATACTTTTCTATAGGAAAATAGAAATTCTGCAGTACCTATTACTAGTACAACCACGCACTACATAATGTTTACGAACGACAAAATTGAATAACGAAAAGGTTGTTATGGCTTTTAAAGGAAACTCGAGACAGATAAATTTTGATAAAAAAAAGAGTGAGATTGCTTGATTGCTTCTCGGAGAAAGTGCATGATTTAATTCAATTTAAAAGTTATTATACCAACCTAACTTTTAACCAAAAAATGTTTATTTCTGTCACCTTTTTGTACGTCTTAATTAAATTTGTTATTATTTTCATCAGGGACGTAGCGAAGGCCTCTGGTTTGGGAGGGGTGGAATTCCTAAATTTCCCAACTTTATAAAATATTAAAAAAAATAACACAATTCAAAAAGTATTTATTTCAGACCTACCCATAATTATCAAATAAACTGTAAGAAAAACATATACAGGGTTGGGCAAATGTTCCGGAACGACTTAATTACAGGCGAACTAAAAGTGATATCGGATCCGGGTTTTGGGCAATTTACAGGGTGTCCACGGTCCCTCTAACTTTTATGTTTTTCAAGATAATGGAATAAAATTTGGGGGATTTGTATATGACATAAAACTACATTTTTTGATAGTTGACTCAACATTATGAAACTTCCGGTTTAACTGAAAGTGACATAAACTTTCGATTTTTTAATGGGACACCTGGTATATTTTTCGTTTATCTGACTCCATATATGACATTCTTAATATAACGATGTGTCACACTTTTTGTTACCGAGAAAATATTTTTTTCCAAATTTATTGTTTTATCTAAAGGGCTATGGAATACCTTAAAATCACTTATTTCAGTTCTTTAATCTTAGGAAAAATACAATTTTACTATTTTTGGTCCAATGCTAGGTGCTGTGTACAATTTAATCTTTAAAGTTGTATAACTCATTTTTTTTAAACGGCAACATGGTGGCTCGCCGGGTTAAGAAAACAGAGGATTTTAATACAATTATTTTGATACCACACACTATTAGGTTTTAGAAAACCTGCCATGAAAAAACTTTAAAAAGTTAACTTGAAACTTTCCTAAAATGAAGCATCTTTTGAGAATAAATTTAGATTTAAATGCATCAAGTATTCTGTGACCAGCAAAACTGATAAAACAAAATCATGCCTTGAAGAAAATTGACATGCCAACAGCTTCTGCCAAAGTAAATTAGTTTGTTGTTTAAAAAATATGGAAAATAATAGTTTTACAAGGAGCGAAAAAGTTGATATGTTATTAGTGTTTGGAGAATGTAGAAAGAAAAGAATTCAACCGATCAATGCTGCACAACGTACAAAGATATCCTAATCGGCGTGCTATTGCCCAAAACTGGTTCAGTTAACTTTTTAAAGTTTTTTTTTATGGCAGCTTTTCTAAAACCTAATAGTGTGGTATCAAAATAATCGTAATAAAATCCTCTTTTTTCTTAACTCGACGAGCCACCATGTTGCCGTTTAAAAAAAAATGAGTAGGTAATACAACTTTAAAGATTAAATTGTACACAGCACGTAGCATTGGACCAAAAATAGTAAAATTGTATTTTTCCCAAGATTAAAGAAGTGCAATAAGAATTTTAAGGTATTCATAGCCCTCTAGATAAAACAATAAATTTGGAAAAAAATATTTTCTTGGTAACAAAAAGTGACAAATGTGTCATCGTTATATTAAGAATGTCATGAGTCAGAAAAAGGAAAAATATACCAGGTGTCCCATTTAAAAATCGAAAATTTATATCACTTCTGGTTAGACTGGAAGTCTCATAATGTTGAGTCAACTTTAAAAAATTCAGTTTTATGTCATATACAATCCTCCAAATTTTATTTCATTATCTTGAAAAACAAAAAAGTTAGAGGGGCGAACCATCTTCCGTAGACACCCGGTATAGGACTAAAATGGAACTATATTATCAGATATTCTAAATTTTCAATAACTTTAAAATATTTTTTGGATAGTATACCATATGACTAAATTCAACTGTTTCGGAATTACGGGCAAATGAATGTAGTTCATTTGATTATTTAAACAAAATTGGTAATAACTTTTAAATAAACAATAATATAAAAAAAAGTTATTTAATTAAATGTTAAAAATGTCGTCTTTCAAACACCTGACAGTGTCCAATCCTCTCGGGAAATTGGGAAAGCACGTTTTGCAAATGTTTACGAGAAATAACATGCACAGCATCTAAAATACTGTTTTTAAGGTCCTCCAAAGACTTAGGTTGTGTACGACACACGACACTCTTTAAATGACTGAAAACGCCAAGTGTCTATCTATATATATTACAGTCAGTCTTACCGGGGCAACTAATGGAAGTTAAATAAGCTGCACATATTTTTGTCTACCCAAGTTCTCCCAACTTTTGATGTTTGGGATAACTTTGGGGGGGGCGTCGCCCCCCCCTACCCCCCCCCCCATGACTCCGTCCCTGATTTTCATTAAATCTTGGTAACCCAGTTTCTTACAGGATGTAGGCGTAATTGAAATCGATTATTAAAGTCCTATTAAGAAATCGTTGGTCGATAATAACAGTACAGATATGACACTTTACTTGAAAGTATTTAAACATTATGGTGTACATATTCAATGTCAACTATTAAATAGACATATTTTCTTTCTCTATAATAATAATAAAAAACTGCATGTAATGCGGCTAAATAAATCATGCAATTAAATAACTTTTCATTAATTAATACGCATATTATGTTTCGAATTGATTTTATTTGCTTAATGTAAAGTACGTGCAATTTTTAGGTTATATGCAAGAATAGCCTTATGGGCTAAATGTCTTTGCAAAGTGAGCGATAACGCCCGCTTTTGGGCGCTGGAGGCTTTTAAAGGGGCCTCGGGGAAAATTAGGGGGCGTTAGGGCGAGGCTAGGAGGGCGAGGTTATATTAAAAAATTGGGAAAAAATATGTTTTACTAATGCATACCTATTTCGTCAAAAATAGAAGTAGATAGATAGATATTCACAAATATTTAAATAATATTAGCTAGTAGAGATACAACAAACTGGCAAATTCATGCCAATGCACAGCATTCAGGCAATGCTTACCAGGAGATAGGTAGGTATTTATTCAATGTATAACAGCAATGGTCTAGTAAATACTTTTTTTTTCAATCGACCGGAAAGCAAGCACTTTCTAGACAATTTTTTGATCGGAAAATATCACTTTGCTGGTCTAGACCGGAAAGTAATGAAAAATTGACCGGTAAAGTACTTTACCGGTCAATTTTTGTTGCGTTCCGCTCCCAATTTAAAAAAATTAACCAAACTCATTTATAAGTAGGCTTTGACATGTTTATGTTTTCTTGCTTCCATAGTAACGAACTGTCAGGTACGATATTGACTTTGATAAATAAACTTTTGTGGCTTTATAAAATTGTGTGGAAGACTTTAGATATGGAACTTAATTTGGATTGGGAAGAAAATGACGTTCCAGTTGAAATAACAGAGGCAGCTGCTAGAGCTACAGACGATTTGTTGCCGCATAAGTCCAGAGTGCGGTATGAAAAAACGTTTAGCGTCTTTAAAAATTGGTGTAGAGAAAAAAATGTCAGAAATGTTTCTGAGGATGTTTTGTTAGCTTATTTTGCTGAAAAATCCGAAAAATTAAAATCATCTACACTGTGGAGCTTGTACTCAATGATCAAATCTATGTTAAATTTAAAAGAAAACATTGATATAAGCAAATATTATAAACTGATAGCATTCATAAAGAGAAAATCTGTTGGATACATTCCCCAAAAATCGAACGTACTTACCAGAGAAGACATTGACAAATTTTTGCTGGAAGCCCCTGATAATGATTATCTTTTAATCAAAGTAAGTACTTAAATACATAATACGAGTTTTCTTAAAGTTCTTCTTTTCTTATATTGTGTTTAAAAAAAATATATTTAAACTATTTCTTATTTTTTTTAGCTTTTACTAATAATGGGTTCGGCTGGAGCGTGTCGCCGTGAAGAATTGACCAATATGACAATTGACGATGTTAAAGATAACGAATCGATGTTGGCGGTAAAAATTCCAAATACAAAAACATACCAACCCAGGTCATTTATAGTTGTTGGGGAACGAAACCTAAATATATATAGAAAATATATTTCTTTACGTCCGCCTAGTGTTCCACATCGCAGGCTATTTCTTTTCTATAATAAAGGAAAATGCACTATTCAACCAGTAGGTTTGCATTCAGTAGGAAAAGCGCCATCAAAAATAGCATCCTATTTGGGATTACCAAACCCAGAGCAATTTACAGGGCACTGTTTTCGACGTAGTTCGGCGACACTGTTAGTTGAAGGTGGAGGCGATATCCTTAATTTAAAACGACATGGCGGCTGGAAATCATCCCAAGTTGCCGAAGGCTACATTGAACAGTCTCTACAAAATAAGATTGATATAGCCAGTAGAATTCAGGAAGCCGGAGGATCAAAAGTGGATATAACTTCACAAACATCCTATAAAGATGAATCAAAAAATTTCCCGTCATGTCTACAATTTAATACACCACAAAATTGTACTTTCAATATAACAATTAACAAATAGATATTAATAGATAAAATAGAATTAAGAACATTTGTACCAAATTGTATTTATTATTAAACATAATTTTCCCAACTATTAGAGTTTTCTGCTAAAACTATACCCATATAGTAAGCTATTATTAACGTTTTCTCGCACGCCACTGGTGTCTTGTGTCGATTGTAAAAAAAATATTGTACGTCACTCAACCGAAAAGTACGTTAACAGGACTCGCAGGCTCCCAGGACTCGCCTGGCGGCTCGCCCTGGAAATTGCCTGCTTCGTCCTGTAAAATAGTACTTTCCGGTCTTGTAACGTAATATACTATTTAACATATTTTTTGAATCATCAAAGGCTCGATACCGTCTTGTGATCTTCTTAACATAGTATAAAACAAAGTCGCTATCGCCGTCCTGTCCCTATATGTGCTTAAATCTTTAAAACTACGCAACGGATTTTCAAGCGTTTTTTTTAATAGATAGAGTGATTCAAGAGGAAGGTTTTTATGTATAATACATGCATAATATTATAGAGAAACACTGATAAACACTGATAAATTAGAGTAGGGAGAACGAACGACCCAACCTAACCGGTCCCCGGCCCGTTCAACGATCGATCCGAAGCACCGAAGCCGGAATAGACGAAGACAGACCATGTTTTATGCATGGATGTGAATTGTGGACGGGCCGGCAAACGGTTGAGTTTAAGGTTTGTTCGGGTTTGTTCGCCTTATTATCTCACGTCGTATAATGCCGGGCTGCAATGCAGGTCGGGTACACGCTAGTCATATATAAATTATAGTTAAGGTGAAATTCTCAACGTCATTGAATCTATTGCCAATCTTTAACCTATTCGCCTTGTTTTTTTTTAAGTTTTTATATTATTAACTAACATTTAAATAATATCAATATCATCGGAACATTATTTAGGTAATATCTGACATATAATTTTGTCAATCATTCTACCTTTTTAATAATATTGTATAATTTTAATTATTTTAAAAACTTTTGAATAACTTTTATTTATTAAAGTGGTCAATGGTTTAACTAGGTATGTACATGTGTATGGTTTCATTGAGCAGTCTAACATTTATATGAAAAGCATCAACAATTGAGGATCTTTTAAGATTTAATATTGTCAGTTTCTTTTGAGGCAGAAAAAGTTACAATTGGTGGTGTTTATTTATTTGCTAAGAAAGCACCACTTGCTTCGTTGGGTCTTGCAGGTATGTTATTAATCATATTTTCAGAAACCGAGTTAAAAAGCTATTAAAATCTTTTTAATTAATTATGTTATCTTTATTAACTATTTGTTTTCGATTGCATTCAAAATTTATTATTTTCCAACTATTTTTTGGATTTAATATTATGATTATTCGTATAAGCTTGTTTTCTTGTAGAAAGGTATAGAATTTCTGTAGTCAGTTTTCAATTTACTGTATGGAAATGAATTCGTAGGATCATTTCTAACATACCATATTATTTTGATACGATATTTCTTTTCTTATTTCAAACCTCATTGATCCTGTGCACTTGGGGGTTATTGATAACAACCCTTCTAAAAAATTGCCTACAGTTCTTATTATAGATCTATTTATTTAAGGAGCTTTATTTTCACAAATAAATTTAGTTTAAGCAGGTACCAGAAATTATTTTTAGCGCCCTGCCCTAAAGTGTCCCAGGCCTTGTCACAAATCTAACATCGGCTCTACTTTCCAGACAGCTTTAGCGCCTGGTTTAAATTCAGAGCAGCAGCATTCCCTTCCAATTAATCCTTTCTTCGGGGGCTCGGTAAATAACGCCATCCTGTTTTGAAAAAAGCTGCGTTCTAGTAGATAATATAAAAAATGTATATAAAAAATACGTAAAACCTAAAAATAGTCGAGAAAATATGATAAATAATTTTTTTACAAATTTTTAAAAAAGTATCAGAAATTTCAAAATTTTACAACACAGGCGAATTGCTCATTATTATTATATTATTAAAGACTACAAATTCAGCAGTCTATATACACATACGTCGTTCTACACATTCGGACGTATCTACTTACGCGGTCCATCGAGACTGAATGCAACGCCGTTATATTAGTTTCATAAAATATTTACACTTAACATTAACACGAAAAAGACAAACTGTCATTTTTGGTGGTAAATTAAACATTAAAATACTGCTAGCTGTCTTTTTTTTATAAGAACTGCACTGCTTTAAAATTTGAAACAAATTTGACGATTTGAAAAAAAAGTTACTTTTTGTAAAAAGTTGTCACGAAAGAATTCATAAAACCAAATTTAATTCAAATCACAATATTGAATTTTTATATACAGGATTGCCCAGAAGTCCGGAATAAAATTAATATAGCCTTAAACCTGTAACTTTTGGGGAAAACGCGGCAATAAATTGAACGACGTTGAGAATTCCACCTTAACAACAATACAATAACAATAACACACGGCAATCCAAATGCAAACTCGGTAGCTCGGCCACCGGTCAGGATGACGGATGACGGAAAAGTCATACTTCCTGACGTCATCGGGCTTGGCGCGCTTAAAAGGTCGTTTGAACTGCTTTTGATACGCGCGAAACTTTAAAGAATGTTTACCAAGTTATTACTGATTGTTAAGGAGAAATAATTGGGGAATATTTTTTTTAGGCCTAACTAAATCATATTATTAAAAAAAAAAATTGGAAAGTTCCCTGTTATGAACGGTTAAATATTTTCATTGCATGGTTTCTCTTGGTTTTGTTTCTCTATGGTACACTCGAATTATTTTATGTATTTTCCATTTTATATTTGTTTGGTACAGGTTGGTTGGGATACAAAAATGCCAAACGCTTACGTCCTCTGCACTCCCAGCCATTGCAGACCATAAAATAATTTTAAGTTTTTGTTTTTGCGAATATCAAAACACCATCAGATATTTCACCGTATGTTTACCCGAAAATTTTAGTCCGAATGTATGTATTCAGGCTTGCCACTAGGGCTGGGCGATATTGAAATCCCAATATCGAAAATCGATAAATATCGATAACATCGATAATATCGATAAATATCGATAAAATCGATAATATCGATAAATATCGACAATATACATTGTCACCAGTAAAGTCCTCATCATATAGGATTTTTTTTATTAATATCTACCTTTATTCAAAAACAAATAAGCTTTACCAAATTTTAATAACCCAATTTTGATTTTGTAGAAAAACACACATTTAATATGGCGCTACTTTAAAGAAAATGTATCTGAAATAAAGCCTTGTCAAAACTGAGAAGTTTTATGTACGTTGCGTTGAGTCTCGTGCAAAAGTGGTGCAATTTACAAAATATAGGTGAAAAATCTAAATTATCTTATGCAGCTGAAATTTTGCATGTAGGCTAGAAACTGCATTTAAAAAAACTTTTTTCGATATTTTCAGAAATAACCCCACTTTTGAATTATTTTTTGGAAAAAACTAAAATTTAACAGATAATGCGAATCACATGACTAATATTTTTTTGCTTGATTTTCATCTCGATCGAAGCAGAACTTGAAGCCAAAGCAAAAGTTTGAATAAAGCTATTAATTAAAAAAAAGTCAAAAGCAAATAAACTTTGCATCACATGCGACCAACTTTTAATAGCCCAATTTTGATTTTGTAGAGAAACACACATTTAATATCTACTTTAAAGAAAATGTATCTGAAATAAAGCATTGTCAAAACTAAGAAGTTTTATGTAGGTTGCGTTGAGTCTTATATTGCAAAAGTGGTGCAAATTACAAAATATAGGTAAAAAAGCAAAATTATCTTATCCAGCTGAAATTTTGCATCTGGGCTAGAAACTGCATTTAAAAAAACTTCTTCTAATAACTTTTTTCGATATTTTCAGAAATAACCCCACTTTTGTATAATTTTTTGGAAAAAATTAAAATTTGAAAGATAATGCGAATCACGTGACTGCTATTTTTTTGCTTAATTTTTATCTCGATCGAAGCAGAACTTGACGCCAAAGTCAAATTTTGAATAAAGCTATTAATAAAAAAAAAATCCCATATGATGCGGACTTTACTGGTGACACTGTATATTATTATCGATAAAACATAAAAATATTATATTATAAATATATCAATATTTTCTTATGTGCCCTGTAAAACTCCGTACCTTCATTTCAAGGTGAAACTCTAATTATGAAAACATGAAGAAAAAAGATTGAATTAAATATTGGTCCTTGTGTTATAAGGACGATATTGAAATTCCAATTGAATGTGGATATATCGATATTTTATTTTTTAAATATCGTTATTCGATATATCTTTAAAAATATCGATATATCGAATTTTTACCCAGCCCTACTTGCCACTACTGTATAGGTACAGATTGATGGACCTGTAAGTGATTTTTATATTTCTTAAACACATCAAATTAAGGAACGCAGCATACTTTTTGAAAGCGTGCTTCCCCGAAAAAACCTTGTACCTATTATACAAAAGGGTATATTCATAAGTGACATGAGTGCAGCATTTGAGATTTCGCCCGTGCTTCACAAAACACGGGACTTTACATCCTGTCTCCTGTTAGTATAGGTACACCGCCCAGCTGGCGGGCTTTATGCCATGCATATGGTAAATAGCAAGGTTACCAGTCTTAAGTTACAACAGCCCGTGCACCCTCCGTCTATTCATCTAAAAAAAATTAAGTGTTTTTTTATCGTTGCCACAGACGCTGATTTAAAAATTTTTACATATTTTTAGAAATGCTTATACAGTGTCACCAGTAAAGTCCGCATCATATGGGATTTTTTTTTTATTAATAGCTTTATTCAAAATTTGACTTTGGCGTCAAGTTCTGCTTCGATCGAGATAAAAATTAAGCAAAAAAATAGCAGTCACGTGATTCGCATTATCTTTCAAATTTTAATTTTTTCCAAAAAATTATACAAAAGTGGGGTTATTTCTGAAAATATCGAAAAAAGTTATTAGAAGAAGTTTTTTTAAATGCAGTTTCTAGCCCAGATGCAAAATTTCAGCTGGATAAGATAATTTTGCTTTTTTACCTATATTTTGTAATTTGCACCACTTTTGCAATATAAGACTCAACGCAACCTACATAAAACTTCTTAGTTTTGACAATGCTTTATTTCAGATACATTTTCTTTAAAGTAGATATTAAATGTGTGTTTCTCTACAAAATCAAAATTGGGCTATTAAAAGTTGGTCGCATGTGATGCAAAGTTTATTTGCTTTTGACCCTGTATAAGGTAACTTCATAAAATACATCTTTTTGAAAACGTATGTCTGAAAGTAAAAAAATTAAATAAATTAAATTAAATTAAATTAAATCGTTGAAAATAGATAAACTTTAGGTACCTACGTTAAGTTGAACTAAAATTTATTTTCAACTTAATTAACACTTTACTGAAGACACTGTGTTCTTTTTTGTTTTAATATAAAGGTGTATTACTTTCAGACACAAACTAAGTTTTCAAAAATACTTATTTTTATGAAGTTACCTTATACAGGGTCAAAAACAAATGAACTTTTCATCACATGCGACCAAATCTTAATAGCCAAATTTTGATTTTGTAGAAAACACACATTTAATATGGCGCTACTTTAAAGAAAATTTATCTGAAATAAAGCATTGTCAAAACTAAGAAGTTTTATGTAGGTTGCATTGAGTCTTATTTTGCAAAAGTGGTGCAATTTACAAAATATAGGTAAAAAATCAAAATTATCTTATCTAGCTGAAGTTTTGCATGCGGGCTAGAAACTGCATTTAAAAAAACTTTTTCTAACAACTTTTTTCGATATTTTAAGAAATAACCCCACTTTTAAATTATTTTTTGGAAAAAAATTAAAATTTGACAGATAATGCGAATCACGTGATACGTGACTACTATTTTTTTGCTTAATTTTCATCTCGATCGAAGCAGAACTTGATGCCAAAGTGAAATTTTGACTAAAGCTATTAATTAAAAAAAATCCCATATAATAGGGACTTTACTGGTGACACTGTATACAAAATCTATACTTATGATATTTTTATTGGTATAGAGTTAAAGAAAAAGTTTCCCGAATTGCTCAACTAAAAGTAAACTAGGTGCCTATCCTTTTTTCAACAGGGCATCATCGGTTTTTCTCGCCACATGCTTTATATACAACTAGCGTGTACCCGGCATGCGTTGCAACCCGCTGGTATATAAATACAAACCCGATATATATTAGTACCCGGCATGCCACTTTCTGAAATTGCATCCGTGCGATCGCTAATTATACATAAAAACCTTTCTCTTAAATCACTCTATCTATTAAAAAAAAAACGCTTCAAAATCCGTTGCGTAGTTTTAAAGATTTAAGCACATATAGGGATATAGGGACCGACGGGCGATAGCGACTTTGTTTTATACTATGCTAAGATTTACTCGAAACCCTCTGAACTTATCGAATTTATTTTAAGATGTATTTGTTTAGTTAGAAATAATAAAGTAATTTTTGTACATTGGACTTCTATACTAGATATTAACGATAGCTAAGATAAACATTTCAAATATAGTTGCAGGTGATCGGCTGTCACCAAATATCACCAGTTAAACTTAATTAAACAGGAATACACTTGGTATCACAGGACAGCAGGTTCAATCGTTATCTATCTTGCAATAGATTTTTAATTTAGGCCTTTCATTCGGCCTATTTATACAACACAAATTATGGTATATTTTAAAAACGAAAGGATAATCGGAAAATCTGCTACATGAGAGACATAGTTTAAGGATAGGTCTATCAATATTTTTAATTTGAAGTAAATCGTACGTGCAGTTTCGGAGAAATTCGGTGACAGCGAAAGGCAAAAATTGGGTTTATTTCACATGCGATGATGCCCTCTTAAATTTAAATTTTTTCATAAACTGTTGCATGGAAACCGCATAATTTAATATAAACTCTGTCGTACGTACAAAGAGAGTATAATCAAAAAAATATAACAAAAACAACTAGAAATTCTACTATAATTATTACATCATTCACCCGCAACAATAAAAAATAATTAAATATGTTTTTAGTGCGTTGGAATCAGGTACTTTACTTACATCGACACAATCTCTGCACACTTGGTGCTAAACATCGAATCACCTTGTGTTGGGTTCCTAGACCCTCCTAACAATATATATGGCAATGAGACTGCTGATGCGCTCGCCAGGGAGGGCGCAAGCATGTCTGTCGAACTAGCAGAGAAAACTGTGGCTAGACCACTGGGATCAGTGGGATCAGTCAAAGAGCAGATAGATCGGATAGCTATAAACAACTTGCGAAAAGCAGATGGACAGGGCTGACAACCTGTAGCATGTCCATGCAATTGTGGCCCCTACTTGACGGCAGGAAAACCGCAGTGCTATTACAGAACAGTCGGAAGAACCTAAGAAACATCACTGAATAAGTCATCGGACATTACCTGTTCGGTAGACACGCTGAACGTATGCAAATACCAACCAACGACTTCTGTAGAAGTTGCAGAGATGAAGAAGAGGAGGAATGTATTCAGCATTTCTTGTATAAATACCCCGGCCTCGCGAGCAGAAGGTTCAATGCCCTGGGCGAATCATTATTTAATGATCTTGAGAAAGTGAGCAGCCTGCAACTGGGTCGACTCACTAAGTTTATTAACAGCAATGGCTGGTTTGAATGAGCTGTCAAGATTCTTTTACGATCTACGTCGCGTTAACCATCAGGAAGCTGATGCGGATAGGTTCCGCGGAAGATGTTTGGTACCTACAACGGTCCTTATAGGACTACGTGTGACTCTCTGGACAATGCCAGAGGTCTGCCACTCTAACCTAACCTACATCGAGGGGCAAAATTGAGTTTTTCCACTACTAACCTATAACATCGCCATTATTGACCGATTAATTAACGCCAGAAATCGTTTTTCTCTCCCTTCTCAGTTGCTATTGACAACGGTCAATAATAAAGCATTGAAATCCATTATTGACCGATCTATTTAAAACCAGGTAACTTGATTTGTTAATTCCCCAACAAATAACATGAAAGGTGATATGTCAACAAAGCCAACTGACAAGAAAACAAATTATCTTGCCAATATGCCAAAGCAGGTAACTTGATTAAATTATATATTTATACCTACCTAATATTTTTTATAATTTATTAATACTGTACAAAATAAAAGTGTTAGTAGTGGAAAAAAAATTATATTAACCACGGTTTAGACAGCCTATAGCCCTCGCGCCCTAAATCCCTCGTCGCTTCGCTCCTCGTGATTTAAACTTGACGCTCGGGCAATAATGATGGCTGTCTAAACCTTGGTTAATAATATACTATTACGACATTATTTATTTTGTGAGATTTAAAAATAATTGACTGCTTATAGAATGTGTATTATTGCAGTGGCGAATGTAATTTTTATATGTTTTTTTGCATATACCTGGGTCATTTTCATGAGATTGTGGATTTTGCAATTGAAATAAAAAAAAAAATTTTTTGCATATTTCTTGCACAAAATTTGCAGAGACATGTTTGATTGTATCAGATAATAAGATGCTAAAACGGGTCAACCTTGAACTGCCTTTTTTTCTGAAAAAAACCATGATTACCAAAAGTACAGTTAACAGAGGTGAAAAACTAAGTAACTCAAACGAATTTTCAGTAAACAAATTTATTTAACTCTATACCTATAGAGGTTATATTTTTTTACAAAATGCTAAATAAGTAATAGTAATAATGGAAGTGAACAAGTAAAAAATGATAACAATCGGGATTTTCTTAAAAATACTACTAAAAATAATTTAGGAGAAATATCTCAGATTGGGCAAGTTATTAAAAGAATATTGACTATTCTTATTAATGGTGGGTTCACTTAGGGCTAATACAATTTCATTGTGTAATATTGATGAAATATCATCTATTTCGGGGAAGATAAATTTATTAAATCCACATTTTTGCATAAATTTTACACTTATTTCATCATCTGAAGAAATTTCTAAAACTAGACCAACGAAATGTTTAAACCACTTCTTACTACATAGCTTAACTACAACAAAATTATTAACATTAATAACTAAACTGTTTCCGCAATTATTAGTGTTTTTTACATTTCGTTTTTCCTTCCATGACGATAAAGGCAAATTATCATCTTCTGAATCAGAGTAGACATCTGAATATCGTAATTTATGTTAAACATATTGGACTTCTTGACAATCTTTCCAGATATGCAACGCACAAAATTTCTTTTATCGGCAGAGGTTTGTTGTTCTCCATAATTAGTTTGAATCTGATCCTTTAAAACAACACCCAAAAGTAAATGTTTTTTCACTTCCGGGGTTACTTGTTGACCCTTAAGTATTTCCTTTACTTCGTTCTTAGGGGTGTTAGGCATATTTTCCTTATTTCTAAATAACTTCTTTTTATATTTTTCTACCTTTCTTTCTGCCTTTTGGAGTTTTTCCCTTGATATCTTAATTTTATTGTTCATTATATCCCGATTTCTTCTTTGTATCTGCTTGCCTTTTATTAACTGTCGAGATATAATGGGCTCAATTTGAACAGCGGGCTGGTCAAAAATAGGAGTACCAGGAGGAGTGAATTCTTAAAATGCTTCAAGCATCGTCTCTCTTTGTTTTCTCGCATAATAGTACCTTTTACTTCGTTCCCTCCAGTTTCTTCTTATCGTTATTTTTTCTCTCTCATTATGATCATTTATTAATTTAATTTTATTGGCTTCTTTTCTAGCCTTATACCTCTCCCTTTTTCTCTGTTTTTGCCCCTCATGTAAAACCGGGTTATTTTTGATTTTTTCTCTCAGCTTTTTCATGCATTCTCGGGATTTTTCATTTTAGATTTTTCTTTTTTTTTCAGTGCTTTGATATTTCATTCTTGCCATGACTATACATAAGTATATTAGTATATTATTAAATAATAATTTCACTTCCGTTAATCCTTCTCACCTCCTTTAATAGTATCATTAACGGGAATGAGATTAACGGAGGTGAGGATTTGATGCTAATATCCCGCAACAAGCACTTCAACATTCTTAAAATTGCTAGCTTTTACTCATATAAATCCATGCACATGTTAAGTAATTAAAATAATAATTCATATACATAAATGCGATTTCTTACCTGGGTTTTTACTATTAACCGAAGTGACATGGTACGCTTGACGACAATGTACTTTTTGTCTTCGTTACTAGAAATCTCGGTAACTCAAGGTCAACGAACCGTCCTAAAAGAAGACCGAACACTAACTAATCCCCGACGCCGCGCTGTGATGTTATTTGCTCCTTTCGTGCCATCTATGATTTTTTATGAATATTAATTAGACCGTTAATAAAAGTGAGACTTAGACTTGGGGACACGTATAATTTTAAATTTTTTAAGTTATAAATACGTTTTATAAAAATTACCGGTAGCATATATAAGACTTTTAAGTTTCTCCTTTATAACATATTTTTAGATTTTGGATAATTCTTATTCAAAGCAAGAAAATTGGGCTAAAAGCTTAGAAAGTCGACCTGGGGACAACTAACAAACATGAGTTCTCACGTACTGTTAATTAAAAATTTTACATAAAATGAAAAAAATATTGCCAAAGAGCTACGTATTTTTATCCAAGTAGTTGTTTTCTTTATTTTTAATAAATAGAAATCTATATTTTGTTCTTAGAATGTGATAATATTGATCAGGGACTGTAAATGGAACAATTTCGTGAAAATGACCCACCTAGGCTTTTTATAAATACCTTTTGGGAATTACTTGTTACATAAATAATATAAGTAGATCTTCGCTATTATATCTTCGTGATTTTTAAGATTTGATGAAAACGATATAAAATTACAATTAAAAAAAAAAACTTAACTTTAAAAAAAAAATTGCTGCGAATTGGTGAATGCGCCACTCGTCTTTTACTCTTAAGAAAAATCTATATCTCATGCCAAAATACTATACCAGAGGTGACATAATATCGACTTTGCAATCAGATACCGAAAAATTCTATAGTTTTCCAGTCAACTTAACTGTTATTTTCTTGAAAAAAACATTTTAGGAGTTTTTTTCTATCACTATTTTTGTATTCTATACCACACCTTCAACTAACCCATCTCAACATAATTTTTTAAAGCGTTATTCCCCATGCCAAAAAGTTACCCCCTTGACAATACCTAATTTGGGATTTGAAATTCAACCTTACCATGTATTATTGCGTATAATAAAAATATACGCTCTATTTTTATATTCTATATTCTATACCTTCCCCACTCCATTTTAACACATTTTTTAAAGCGTTACTTCCCAAGCCGAAAAGCTAAATCCCCCTTGACTGAATACCTAATTTGGGATGTACTTTCGCCTTTCCCCCCCCCCCCCCCCAGACCAAATCCACCCCTGCATGTATTATTGCGTATAGTCCTATATATGCTACATTAAATAAAAACGTGTTTGACATTTTTGTAATTTTTTATTAGAATAAACATTAATCAAATCAATTTGCTTTTATTATCGAACCTTTTAAACCACATTTTGTACAGTATAAGTGCGTAGTCCAGTCAGGTGTGCACCGCCGACCTCCCTGCTGCACGTGCGGAGAACACAAAATGGCTATTTCCGGTGGCTCACATTACAAACGTTTATATACACCCTAAAAAATCAGAACTCCCCTATTACTATACATCCGAGGTTATATTTGCTTTTACGATATTTTATAGGGAACCAGCTTTTGTTTCAACGGATTGAATTACGAATGCAAGCTAAATGTTTGAACATACACAATGTTAAATACTTTGCGGTTAGGAAGTTTGCGTAAAATATATAAATTAAGAAAAGCTTAAGAAAAGTCCGCGTCATAGATTTTGAGCTGCGGAAGCAATGCGAGCAAAAAATATACATTGTTGTCGTGGTGCTCAGGTAAAATGTCGATATAATATTAATTATAACATTTATTTATCTCACTAAGGTACATACTTCTCCGCCTGTAACATACGCTGTTTATATTTTTTTATATATAAAACCAGCTTGTCCATTTCATGCGTTAAGTTATCCCGGTTACTATTCTGTCTCTTTTTCTCACAGATAATATTTAAGATATGCGGACTTGCAGACGCAAAACCATTTGCAGGAATTTGACATTCCACAAACTAAGTATTCGCATTTTTATCGTAGTTAAACTGTTTTACTACTTCTAGTTTATTGATACCTGAAATATGCCCAAATCCATGGCAATAATAAATTAATGAACTTAACTGTTAACGTTCCATTTTTTAATATAAAAATTGAATACGAATTGTCCATCAAATCCGCAAAATATATAGGTGAGTTTTTAACAAACTTTATACATTTTGCAAGTCTGCAGGACTTTCCAACCTTCAGCAAATTTGCGGACGCCAAGTATGATAAATGTTTTCTGGAATTCCAATTTTGTCATTTGCATCTGCAAACTGCTTCTTGCAGCTGAAGACGATGCAGAGCTTATGCAATCTCACCCTATATAATATATCTTGTACACATTTTATTGAATGCGTCAAAAGAGTAAACGAAACCGTTCAACAACAGTTGAAATCGACTTAAGAAAAACTCTTAAACGCGATATTTAAGTATGACATCAAAAATATAAGTGGAACATATGGATGCAACGGGTAGATCTATTTTTAATGCATTTAAAGTTCGTTTTTGTAAACAGTTTTTTTGGACTTTTGTGCAAGAGTGCAAGATAAATAAACTGAACATGAGCTGATGGCCTTTATTTACTCAATGGAAGTGAAGCAAGAGTTTTTTGACTCACGATAAAGGACTTTTAGTCTCCCTTAAAAACAAATAATTATCGATAACTAAAAAAATGTTGTTTATGAAATGCCGGATGCTTATATATCTTTTAAAGCCAATGGGTATTATTTGTTTTAGAATTCCTTATTTGTTCCTGGGCTAGCTTCTTGTCAAAACATATATTATGTAAGTGAAAACTAAATTTTTAAATTTAATACTTACGAAGTGCAACCGAGTATTAACAAAAATCGATTTATCCTCTTAATATATACCTACCTTTATATAGGTGTCTAGTGTCTACCAACAAGAACTTATTTTCTTTCTTATATAGGTAGGTATAGAAGCAAAACAAAAATACAAATTAACATATCTAATATTATCTAAAATACCTATAAGTTTTTAAATTACCCAACTAATATTTGTATGTTTGCTCAAGCTTTAAGGTGTGCCACAAAGAGGCAAATTAAAATCACTAGAAAAATTAGTATATGAATGTAAAAATAATTTATGCATTTGCATGGTAATAAATCAACAACAAAAAACATAATATTAACAAGCATCTGACATTCATTAATTCATTAAAAAATTATAAAACAAAAGTGTTTCTTAATATTCTCTACATTTATGTATTTAATAAATGACCATACCATGACCATTATTATAAGAAAATAAGAAAATTACACTAACGATTCCTCCCATGTATAAAAATGCCATTTAAAATATCAAACAAGGAAAGAAAGAGAAATATAACTCAATCTGATTCTTAAAATCACAAATAATTTTCGTAAAATTTCCTAAAAGCAAGTAAGTATATTCGGGAACAAGCGTAAAAATATTCGGCCAAATTTGACCTCTACTACGACTACACTGAGGGAAATCTTTGATTATCATACCTAAAATTTTAATAATCACAACCAAGATATCGACATTACATATGGGATAATGTTGACGCTTGGTTACCATTATTAAAGTAATTTTACAGCAGCTGCGCTTTAGTTACCGTTATTAAAGAAGCTTGATTATTTACTGGTATTAACATTGATTACCATAATCAAAGGGTTTGATTGGCGTTATTAAACCAACTTATTGCCACAACTGCGCTGTTGTTAGTCTTAATAAAGATATTTAATCATAGTAATATGGTACCAAATTATCACAATACATGTATTGCAAAGCTAAGCAAGTTTACTTTAATAAACGTATTACATAAAAGCGCATTCGCCAGATAATTTAATTTTTCTTTATAGCGCGGTTTCACCATTTTATGCACAGGGCTATTGACTATATTTTAACCAAGTTTAACCAAAAATATAGTCAATAAAGCTGCACGTGATTTATTCTTACAACCACATAAATGAAAGTTTGTAATAATTTGTTTAATATTTTATTTGAAAAATCAGTAACAATAATTCTTCTCGATATGCCTAGTATACAGTGATGGGCTAAAATATGGAACAAATTCATTTAAAAATCAGGTATTCATTTTTTGAAAAAACGCTCGGACACGTCGATTATAATTCTTTCTTCCGGATTTTTTGCCGTAAAAAGAAATTATACCGGGTGTGTCAAAAAGTAGATGTAGCAAAATTTTTTTGTTTTTAAATAGAACCCCCCTATTTTTACTTATTACCCTAATTCTACGTCAAATTCTGCGCATAATTCATGTAGCATACTCTATCCTTATCTCTAACGGTTTTAGAGAAAAATTACATCATAAAAAAAAATCTTTAAAAAAAGGTACATGTACTAACTATGATGGAAATTTGCAACTTAAATCTATTTTTCCATCGCAACATACTTTTTAGCGATGAAGCCACGTTTTGTTTGAATGGTTCGGTAAACAGACAAAATTTTCGGTATTGGAGTACAAATAATCCCCGTTGGATGAGAGAACAGCACACGCAATACCCACAAAAAGTAAATGTTTGGGCAGTGATATTAAATGATAGAATTATTGGACCTTTTTTCTTCGATGGAAATCTTACAGGAGACCGGTATTTACAATTTCTTCAAAATGAATTAATTCCCACACTAGCAGCGGATTTTCCAAATTCGAATCAGCCTCATCTACCAGAAGCGTCTATTTGGTTTCAGCAGGATGGTGCTCCGCCTCATTTTGCTCGACAAGTACGAGAGTATTTGAATACTGTATTTCCCGAACGATGGATAGGTAGAAGAGGACCCATAGAATGGCCTGCAAGATCTCCCGATCTTACACCCATGGATTTCTTTCTTTGGGGTTATTTGAAATCAAAAGTGTATAAGGATAAACCACAAAATTTGGAAGACTTAAAATTTTAAATTAGATATGAAATTAGGCAAATTAATGAAAATACTGTAAATAATGCTTTAGAATGGGTTTTAAGTAGATTAGCATATTGTCAAGAAGTTAATGGTTTGCATTTTCAACACTTAATAAACTAATTTTTTAACCTTTTTTTAAAGATTTTTTTTTTATGATGTAATTTTTCTCTAAAACCGTTAGAGATAAGGATAGAGCATGCTACATGAATTATGCGCATAATTTGACGTAGAATTAGGGTAATAAGTAAAAATAGGGAGGTTCTATTTAAAAAACAAAAAAAATTTGCTACATCTACTTTTGGACACACCCGGTGTAATTTCTTTTTGAGGAAAAAAATCCGGAAGAAAGAATTATAATCGACGTGTCCTAACGTTTTTTCAAAAAATGAATACCTGATTTTTAAATGAATTTGTTCCATATTTTAGCCCATCACTGTATAGAAATAATAGAACAGCTAAAACAAAAATCAACAATAAAGTAGGTAAGTATAATAAACTTAAAAACGATCAACAAACAGCTTATTCACTCATCATCATCATCAAGCAGCCTGTCTCGTCCACTGCTGAACATAGGCCTCTCTCAATAATCCCCAATTTTTCCGGTCCTAAGCAGCATGAATCCAATTTGACAAGATGCGTTTTACATCATCTGTCCATCTAGTTGGTGGTCGTCCCTGGTTTCTGAAGGCTTGTTCTCTGGGTCGCCATTCTATAAGTATTTTTGTCCATTTTTCATGTGGCATTCTTGCTACATGTCCAGCTCAACTCCATTTCACGCAAGCCATTCGCTCCACCGCATCTGTAACCCTGGTTCTCTGTCGTATTATTTCATTGGTAACTCTATCCCTTATTGTAATTCCCAGCAAAGAACGTTCCATGGCTTATTCACTATTTCGGTTTAAATACAGAGTGTCCAGAAATAATGAGCAAAAAATCAATCAATTTTCGAAAAAAAATGTTATAGAAGAGATAGCATTTATTTTCGATCTAGAATTATCCCCTAAATTCTTTGCTTATTATTTCCGGACACCCTGTATAAGCTAATGTAACAGTTTGACTAAATAACATATTAAAATGTGAGATCACTGAGTCAACAGAAATAAGAACGTATAAAAATATTACATATTATAATAATCAGAATATACCACTCCATTTTTGAAAAAATCTTTTTGCTCTTTATTTGACGCCACTGGCCAGTTTTTAAAAGTCCACTAATTTCTTCACTAAATAGTACTTTCCACTAATTTCTCCTAACCCTGTATAATATAGTATCTATATCACAATGAAAGGAACACTGGAGGGTACCTGCTTTTTTTAATAAACAAGCAATAGTGGTGCTCTTAAAACAACAGTGTTTAAAAAAATTATTAACGCACCGACGTCTGAATTCCATGCTCATAATTTTCCAACGCACCACCTTTGCACATAATGTGTCAATGTCTAGTTTTGCTGGTCATAATTTGCTAGGTAAGCTTGAGTTAGCCGAAGGAAAACGTTGGCAGAAAATGAATATACACCTGAGACCTCCTAAAATACCCATTATACAGTGACCGGCAGAAAGTCGGCACCAAAGGGGATTTTTTTTTATTATAAAACTTACCAAATTTTTTTGGCTTTGGAAAAGTTCTGCATGTTCTTAAACAAAAAAGAGCATAGACAAAACTCGGGAATATTGCGCCGTATAATACGAGAGAGAGGTGAAAACATTAAATTCACTCAAGAGTAAAGTGCCCTTATCTTTCACTGTAGAAATGTTTCGTATAACGAATCGATAGAAGCTATGCAACCTATATTTTTTAACAGCTCTTGGGAAATTAGACACATAACGACATAACTTACTTAAATTTGTTTAAATATGCGGGAACTGGACGTTTAATAAAATTACGTCAAAAATAATCTAACTTTTCTGGTGCACACTTCTATGGATAACTGAAATAACTTTATGCAAAACAAATGAGGGTTTACTTCATACATTTAACAATATTTTGCCGTTCCCAATTTTTTAAAAACTCTTAAACCCATTGGTTCATAAATTAAAGTTTAAACCCTTACAATAAAATTCGTTTTCATTTAAATCTATTTGCCATGAAAAATATTTATATTTGTGCAACTGAGCTGAAATTTAGTATTTATGGATAACTTTCAAGTGCAAACATTTCCCAATAAAAAAATTCCACAGTGAAAAATAAGGGCAATATATTCTTGAGTGAATTTAACGTTTTTACCACTCCCTCGTATACGGCGCAATATTTACTAGTTTTGTCTATGGTCTTTTTTGTTTAGGGACATGCAGAACTTTTCCACCGCCAAAAAAATTTGGTAAGTTTTAAAATTTAAAAAAATCCCCTTTGGTGCGTACTTTCTGCCGGTCACTGTATTTAGTAAACCAAGTATAGATATCCCCAATATCTGGAAGCCTCTTCGTGTCCAAAACCAACAGCTCAAACTTTACTCTCCAATAAGCACGTAAGCGGAGTCACCAAGCTTCATTGCACATGGATAGTATGTAAAACAGTAGCCTTATAATTATAATTTAGTTTACACTTGAAAAAGGTCCGACCAGATAATTTTTTTGAAATTTTCTCCTAAAATACGTTGCTGCCACTGCCCCCCTAACATCCACCCTTGCCCCTTTCCTCTACACATTAACATTAAAACTCATTAAACACGTTGTCACTAAGAGCATAATGCCTATTTTGTAAACACCTATACGTTTTAAACATGCCAGTCACATGTGGCGTATGAGGCTTGTTTACATCTTTATTGCACGGTTTGCTTGTAAATGTCTGCAATAAAAGTTACCCTGTAGGGTAGGATCAAACGTGATCCTGTAACGCGCTAAAAGATTTATCTTTATTTGGGTTCATAAATCCGGTTTATCTTACTAAAGTGCCAAGAGCATACCTTATCCTTATGCATATTCTTGGCGACCTCCACTTAAGTAAATTTGTTTTTACTATCATGCAATTTTATTAAGATTATTCAATTTGCGTTGGTCCTTCGCCATTGTTTGTGTTCAGTAGAAACCTTATTTTTCTATGTATATAAATTTCTATAAGAAATTGAAAACTACAAAATTAAAGCGAAAAAAGTAAACTTGTATTATGCTATCCATATTTTCAAGGGCGCATTTACGGGAGGTGGCAGCAGTAACCTCCCCTTCCCCCCAATAAATTAAAACAAAGTTTTCCAACAAGAACTCCTAAATGTCAAGTCGGATACCCTAAAATCTGCGACCCGATTTAGATTAGAGAAACAGCCTACTCGATTTTAAAGAAGTATATGAGGCAACATATTATAAAGTCTGTTCAATGACCGCTGACCGCATATTGGCGGTACGTAGTAAATTAATTCAGTCAGTTGGACATACCGGTCGTAAAGGTTATGATTTTTCGTAGGCTTAATCTATTTAAAGATGGATGCATGTGAACAAATAGAAGAAGCGTTAATGAAGTCAGAAATAAGTAGTTTATTTAGGGTAAAAGGTATCATCATCTTTTTTAATAATTCAAATTTACTGAAAAATAAATAAAACTCATTTATAAAATTTAAAATAAAATCATATACTTTTTGTCTAGTGCATTTCTAATGTATCAGGCTATAAACTTTGTTTCAAATATTTTCATCTTATTTATAAAATCATAAAGAAGAAAATATAATATAAAATGAAACACAACAAAATATCGTTTTTTAATAATTAAAATAAATCATAAAAAAGATCATCATCATCATCAAATTTGTCCAATAAGGGGAAGAGTATCTGAAACATCGATAAATCTTTCCTTATTTATAATTTAATTATTGTGTATTACATAATTTTTCTATTTTTCCATTGTCACATTTTCTATGACTTCATTCTACAGCACCAAAACTACGTCACTTGTTACAGGATGCATAGAACTTATTTTTGCATCATAATAGCGCTTACTTTCCGACCAAACCATTTTAATACGATTAAAGTGGCAATGATATGGAGGAAATCTTAAAACTAGATGTCCATGTTGCAATGCTAGCTCGTCCAAACTATTAAAATAATAAAAAAATCAAATAAATAGCGCTTTTCGAGAATAATTGTAATTTGAAGAAATAGTCCATGCTTAAAGTGGAGTTGAAAGTATGGGAAAGAAAGAAAAAACTGAAAGTCTTCCTCCACAAAGTTTAACAGAATAAAAATAATCAATAAAAGTCTCTACATGTTTCGAACGTAGTAACGTTCATCATCAGGAGACAGAAAATATATTTGGTGCTGATGGTTTTAGCAAAAGAGAAAACGGTGTAGAACCTTAATGGAGCTTTTATTTAATTAAAATTTGATGTGTAAAATAGACATAATATAAAGAAATTGATGATAGTTAAAACATACTGAGTATGTGAGAAGTCAGTAAATGGGGTGGGTCTAAACCAACCAAATAAACTGGGGAAGAAAAAAACCCTTTGTAAAAAGGTGTCGAAAATTCTTTAAAATTTTTTTTATAAAAAAGACATTTTTAAGTGGGTATGTGTCTATAAGACATTGTGGGGAAAAAATTAGAAGTAATTAAGGTAATGAATAAAAAAACCAGAGAGGAGCCTGGTGGGGTACTGAGGTTTCAGGCTCAGTAACCCCTCAGGGGTTTAATTTAAAAACAGTATCAAAAATTTGCACATTTTTTTAAAAATTTAAAGGAAAAGGGTAAGCGTTCATTCATTTTCGTCCCAGCACGTGGACGCTTACAGCTGCTTTTCTTTTAAATTTTTTAAAAAATGTGCAAATTTTTGATAATCTTTACTGTTTTTAAATTAAACCCCTGCGGGGTTACTGAGCCTGAAACCTCAGTACCCCACTAGGCTCCTCTGTTTTTTTTTTTATTCATTACCTTAATTACTTCTAATTTTTCCCCACAATGTCTTATAGACACATACCCACTTCAAAATGTCTTTTTTATAAAAAAAAATTTAAACAATTTTCGACACCATTTTAGAAAGGGTTTTTTTCTTCCCCAGTTTATTTGGTTGGTTTAGACCCCATTTACTGACTTCTCACATACTCAGTATGTTTTAATTACCATCAATTTCTTTATATTATGTCTATTTTACACATCAAATTTTAATTAAATAAAAGCTCCATTAAGGTTCTTCACCATTTTCTCTTTTGCTAAAACCATCAGCACCAAATATTTTTTCTGTCTCCTGATGATGAACGTTTCTACGTTCGAAACATGTAGAGACTTTTATTGAATATTTTTATTCTATTAAACTTTGTGGAGGAAGACTTTCTTTCCAATAATTGTAATGTTTGAAACGGTTGCTGCTTCACTATTATCCAGACCTGATCCTTCATTGCAAATGATGAAACCGGGATTTGTTTTTGTTCTAACCATGCAATAAGTCATCTTTTTGACCAACTTGTATTTTCTTATTTTTATTCTCCCGCGTTTTTGTAGATGTAATATTTTTGGTTAGCTAATATCTTCTTTAGTTTAGAAAATAAAAATATGCCCATTATAAGATTTCAAAAGTCATGTTGTATAGCTACTTTTCATAGCTATATTTTCTGTGCCAAAATTTTAAAAATAACCCACCTTACACATTGTATATTTAGGTAACGAATATTGCTCTAACTGTAATTCTCAAACAACCATTTTACATATTTTATAAAATTCATGAAAACTTCCTCTATTGTCTAGCATGTGCCCGCTACCCCGCTATATCCTTTAGATACCTGACATAAAGTCTAAATTTAATTTATTTAGAAATCCGCAATCTACCAGATATAAAATAAGGTTTTACCCACACTTTCAATATTGTTCTATATTACCCAACACGTCATTTGTAAAATATATTCAGAAAAAAATCGTAGACACAATGGGTAGTATATTTTTAATTAGGTAGAAGTAGGTATAGCTTGCCTAAATACACTAAACAATAATAGAAAGTTGACACTAGTTACAGTTTATCTCAGAACAATGAATAATAAAAATCACGTATAATTTTAAATTTGTTATAAATAAATGATTAAATTATGCTGGTATGTTTAAAATAGTTTTTATCACAGAGAATTATTTATAATTTCTCTATTATCTCCTTTTGTTTTTTTTTAATTGTGTTATGGAAACTATGCGAATGAGGTTGATGAAGTGGTTTTAAACGTGTTTAGTAAAATTTCCCCGTTGCCATTGAAAAAATGTATATTAATTTTATTCTCGGGATGATTATGTTAATTATGTAAAATAATTAAATGAAATCTTTTGTTATTTTTTGTTACTGACGTTTTGATGCTGTAAAGGCCGACAGTCACTGGTGTGAAGTGTCAGTATGTATCAGTTAAAATTTTAAAATATTGGGTTTTGCCATCAGGGAACACTATACATCACTAGACCACTCTACCCATCCCAAACAACACACTTAACTTATACAACAATGTAACAATGGAAATTCGAAAATGATCGACAACACGTCCAAAATTTGGTTAATTTTTTATAAAATGGATGATACAAATATATGACGTCCGTGGGATGGATCGTTTAGAACATTCGATAAATGTCTTCTAAAATGGCTGTTAGCACGCTATATCATGCATATTACCAATGGCCGTACAAGTCAACATTGAAATCCTACATAAGGAACCACACTGGAGAAAGAGAAAGTTTAAGGAAGCTGCTGCTATTCACCAGAACCCAGGCTGCTTTAGTAAACCATCTATAGACATAAGAAATATCTGGAAACCTTTGTTAGATAGATGTAATCTTAGGATAATATCGCGTGATAATTGAACGCATGACTGCACCCACCTCAGTTATGCTTCAGTGTCCCTAGCTACAGGGACGAAGCCATGGGGGGGGAGGGGTTGGGGGGGGGGGGTGTTTCATCCCTACCAATAATTTCCAGTTGGGAGATTTGGTTGGAATTTTTGATGGACAGCCCGTGCTGAGACCTTAAAAGCTGTAAGCACCTCTCTTGAAGGCATAATCGATGTCTTAGAAAATATAACTAAAGATCAAACAATCGATAATAAGAGCAAAGCCAAAGCTCTCGGCTTGTACAAACGCATATTATCATTTGATTTTATCTCCTGTTTATTTTTCTGTAAACATATTTTTTATAAAATGAAACTTGTCACAGAAATCTTAGAGCGGGATGATTTAAATTTAGTGGATGCAATGCAACTTATCTTGAGTACAGCAGAGAGATTAAAAACTATAAGAAACGAGGAAAATGAAATTAATAACCTTATTGAATGTGCCATAGTTTTTTCGAATAAATTAGGATTTTCTCATATAGACGATTTTCATAAACACCATACGCGTCGACTTATTCCTAAAAAATTGGATGGAAATAGGGATGATGCAGTCGAAACAAATGTTAAAGATTTTTACCGAAAAGAATTTGTCTGTGTGCTAGATACACTAATCCAATTTCTTGAAAATAACTTGTCTTCAGTATTGGGTAAATATATCTGGTTTTGTCGAAGTTTTTAAATTTCCACTTAGCAAAGAAAATTTATTAATGAAGAATATAGAAAAACTAGTGGCACTGTATCCTCCAAATTGTAGACCCGACGAATATGCCCTGCAAGCCCAGCTAGAGGTCTTATTTAACATTTGCATGAAAAATGACAGAAAAACCATGCAGGAAGTCATGGACGTCGCTGTCAAGTATAAAATACCACTTAAACTTACATTTTAGTTGTGTCAATAAATTTTTACTGCAGGGTATTCAACCGCAACTAATGAACGAAAATTTAGCCTCCTGAAATTTATTAAAAATGTTAATAGGTCCACAATGACCACTGATAGATTGGACTGTTTAATGGCTATCAAAAGCGAAAAGGATCTTGCACTTTTTGATAATTTAGAAATTGTAAAGCAGTGGACTAAACTAAAACAACGACGAATCCAATTAAAAATGTAACTATGTGTGTACTAAGTACATATTAATAATATTTTAAAATTTAAGCCAAATGTGTTCAAAGAGTTTTCGGTTTACTTACAGTTTAATGTACTTAAATATATATCACAAATAAACCTTTGCTAAACTAGATGATCTTATTTATCAAGTTGGGAAATGTTGAATACTCTCCCCCCCCCCCCCCCCCCAATGGTCATGGCCTCGCTACGTCCCTGCCTAGCTAGGTATAACTAGTCCTGTAAATTATTTATTTAGTATTCACCTGAAGACGACTGGAGATACTTACCAGTTGATACGTTGTGATTTAAAACAAATAAAGACAATGGAAGTCCAAAACTCTTTTATCATTCATGTCTATTGACATTACATAAATGGATATCCATATGACTTCAGTAAGTGGTCCATGTATGTCCTAAGTCTCTTAAAAAATCGCCATAAACCATTCTTACGCCAAACTATTACTTATAACAACTGTACGTTTAATATTAGTAATAAATAAATAAATAAAGTTTTTTAGTTTGCAAATAAACAGTGTGTTTTTATTGTTTTCTCGTGAAATAGTCTTGCCGAATATCATTAGAGAGAAAATTTGTATCGGCAAAATTTTCTCTCGGTTTTATTCAATTTTGTTGCTGCAACAAACTTTCATACCAGTCGAAAATTTTACCGGCAAAATTTTCTCTCTTATTATATTATATACGAAAATTCTATAGAAAAAAATCTATATCCATTTAAAGCACCTGATTTGAAACTGTCTCTTTATAGCTGCATAAAATAACCTACAACTTCACCTCCTCATTTACCAACTTCTTTTTATATTTTTCTATTACCATTACGAACCGGAAAAGCGTGATTGCCAGAAAAGCTTTCGGCGGACCCAACACTTTGATTTCTAATTCTAAGTTTAGTTGTGACATGTAAATAGATTAGGTGACATCTACTTTTTTCAAGAAAGACGAGTCATAATAACAACAACTTGTGTGGTAAAAATTGTATGTTTTGTAATGAATTTTAATATTTGCAAGAACTGCGTTAAACGCTCTGGAATAAGGCATGTTGTCGTAGCTGAAAATATCCATGTAAGTAGGTACTTTAAAAAATTTTGTTATACGATGTGTCTGGAAACATCCGCAGCAAAACTACAAAACTTGTATTTTTGACAAGAAATCCTTTCTAGTGTGACAAAACCACATAAATCGAATCGCGTTTAAACCATTTCTTATGCTGTACACTACGTAGGGGAGACCCGGGCACCAACAAAATAATTTATTTAAGAAAAATACCTTCAGTTTGGCAACGGTGGAATCTATTGCGTTTAAGTTGAAACTATAAACGCATCCCATTGTTATTTTTGTTTTTTTAAGGTTTAATACCTTATTTTGCATAAAATTAAAAAAAAAAATTATAAGGCCTATGTCAATGTCTAAGGGATATTTAAACGGAAAATTTAAAAAACTAAAAAATAAAATGACTCTCAACAAAACAATTATTTATTTTTGTAGTAGTCCATACTCAAAGTGGAGTTAAATGATATAAAAAAAAAGAAAAGCACAAAGTCTTTCTCCACAATTTTTTATTCGAATAACTAGGCGAACCTAGAATGATTCATAATAAATTGATTTGACATGTTTCGAGTGTAGAAACACTCATCATCAGGAAAACGAAGTAAATGGTACAATGCTGATGTTGTTAGCAGTAGAGAAAATCAAGCGAGACTAAGCCGTAATGGAGCTTTCAATGCAACATACAAGGAGTGAAAAATTTGAATAGTCAAAAGACAGAAAAGATTTCAGCATACTGAAAAGTCAAGGACCAGTGTAAAGCCACTGTCTTGGTGGGAAATGAAGAGAAAAAAGAAAAATTAGGGAGTTTTAAAAAGACTTTGTTAAAATAATTTTTAAGTGTAGAAGTAATGAAAAATCTTTAGTTTAATTCAACATGTCGGGAACATGTGAAAGTGGTAAAATAAAAGGGAAAGAAAAAAGAAAAAATTGTTTTTAGTAAAAGTCATGTAGATGCTTTCATTTAGCTTGAAATTGTTGGGGTACTAGGCTTGTTACGGCTCAGTTACCCCAGCCCAGCAGGAGTTAAAACTTACACATTGTGTGCAAAAATAAGTTTTAAGAAATTAAAAAAAAAGGTTTTGTTTTACTAGAACATCTTTTTAAGAAGTTCCACTGCAACCAGCACATGTCAGACCGGGTCTGTACCACTGAAAGCTCCATTATGGCTTAATCTCACTTGATTTTCTCTACTGCTAACAACATGCACACAAAAAAAACTACTCTCAAAACAAGCTTATAGTAATGCTTAAACAAATAGCCTTATTTTGAAACTAACTTGCTTTATTTTGTACCTAAAAAATATTCATTTTTAAACTACTACTGGTTTTAAATTATATCATCAAGTTAATCAAAATTATGTTCATAAGAAGATTACATCATCATCATAACAAGATAATCTTATACTTGTTTTAAAAATAAGTATTGTGGTCAAAGTGAAATATACTATGATGGGTTTAAAAATAAAAATAAATTTGTATTCTCACAGCGAGCACAAAGACTATACTCAACTTGAGTAAAAACTAAACCCTTATTATTTCTTTGATGCTATTTGCATTACTTTGAATCAAACCAATATTAACGTATACTATATCTGCAACTGCAATTATTGATAGGTTGATCATTTATTTTTATTACCCTAAAACTAAAGTAGAGTTAAGTTAAAAGAATGTAGTATTAATTTAAAACTATATTTTGATGCTAAGGTGTTTTCTATTTAATTTTACTTTAGCATTGCTCCTATTTATGTCTATGATAGTTTCAGTTTGAAACTTTTAGGTTCAACTGGATACTAGATTTTTTTGTGTGTAAGCATTGTACCATTTACTTCGTTTTCCTGATGATGAGTGTTTCTACACTTGAAACATGTCCATTCAATTTATTATGAATCATTCTAGGTTCGCCTAGTTATTCGAATAAAAAATTGTGGAGAAAGACTTTGTGCTTTTCATTTTTCTATAATTATTTATTTATTAAAAGTACAACTAATAAAGGTATAAAACGTAAATTTTTGAAATTTATTTGTAATATGAAGCTGATGTCATAATGATTCAAGTCTTGGTGTTATTATAGTGATTAAAAACTACCCGGAGTCTGGAATTATTATAAAATCTGCGTTCGCGTTGGAGCTCGCGTTGGCCCTAGAAGTTAAAATATTCTTGTATTGTAATAGAAATATTTATAAACTTCGCTGGCTTTCGCGCAGGTGCCGTAAACCGTTCGGCTTGAACCAACTTAAACTTTTTGGCGCTGGCATTCGTAGCAAATCGTGACCTCAAACCAATAATTTTAATATTTGCATCACGTGACACCGGCGCATACAAGGGGGGGGAATGGGGGTAATTACCCCCCCCCCCAAGATTACTTAAGCGTTGTTTAATTTTTGTCCTACTCCTTAAAAAGTTGCTATTGCTATTATCTAGTATCCTAGCCAGGCACGTAGCAAGGGGGGGTACAGGGGGCCCGCCCCCCCCCCCCGTAACTCGAGCTCTGATTTCTGCAACATAGGCAACACATTAAACATTTCCTACACTATTACATTTTCTTCACCTCAATAATAATTGAGCCGAGGGTTTGTTTTTGTGCTTTTCTTGAGGATTTTGTGTTGTGTTTTTTATTTTTCCCACTTGAAAACCAAGCACCATAATTCAAAAAAGGGCGTGGCACCCAAAATTTTTTCGCCTGAATCCCGATGCCCCCCCCCCCCCCCCCCCGAGAAGAAATCCTGGCTACGTGCCTGATCCTAGCCGATCGATTACCCCCCCCCCCCCCCCAGACGCATGAGCTGGATACGCCGTTGTCACGTGATAGTTGGCAGCTGTCAAAATTATTGTCAATACTGCGAATTGAACGAACGCCAACTCCAAGTTTATAAATGACTATTACCAGAGTACATATATCGACCTTGGGTGATTTGTGTGACATGACAAAAAATAACACAAAATTTAGGCACCGTCAAAAAAATGTCATCTATAATTTCAAGAGCATTGATAACTACGAGACAATTTTATTACAGGTTTTGAAAACACGTTACTGAAACTTCATTATACCTAACAAAGTTTAACAGGTAGCAAATTTGCAGATATACATACGTCAAGCGAGTCAATATACAACTGCTCCACCCATTTTTTTCTATTCCTTTTGCTCTGTAATTAATTAGTCATTGTTTTCCTTTACCTTGACTTGTATAGCAATTAAGGAGAGCATACAACTACAATTTTGCAATTAAGAATGCCTTAGTGATTTCGTACAATTTTTTTTAATAATTATTGACCTGACAGATGCCTAATGATAATCTATTACCTACTACTACTATATAACCATAGACTGCGGACCTACCCACTAAATGTAATACTTTATTGTAAATGTAGATTTAGAAGAATAAAATACCTACGTAATAATACAAGATTTTTACTCTAAATAGTGACATAAATAATTAATGATAATATATTGAATGCATTATGAATTAATAATGTTTTTTTTTTGGTTTAACGACCATCTCTGGTAATAGACAATTTTTGCAAAACCTGCAATCACATTATTGTTTAACGTACATATTATTATATCCGCGAAACCACGCATGCAATTTGGACAACACATAAGTATTATTATAATAATTAAATATTCGTTCAGAAAAGTACCAACACGCCAGTGAACTGGAGAGTATTGTTTAAGAAGCCACCAAATCCAAGAAATGTTTGCAAAAAGTATTTCATAATTATTATATGAAGTAGTTTAAACCTTCCCACTTTTTTTTTAAGTTAGGATAAACGTTGCAAGTACCGTAAAACGGGGTCGATCGAAACACTTTTTATACTTTCTGCTTGTGGTGCAAGAAAACTTCTTCATTTTTTTTCAACTAAAAATAGGGAAAAGTCCGGTCGCCAATAGTAGATGATGATGCAATATCATCAAAAAAAAAAATCACTTGGACCATAAAAATCGCAAAAAATAGGGTTTCTAGTCACCCCGCAATTTGGAGTGAACAAAAACACCGGTATATTATCCATTTAAATTGCGATTGCTCCACTCCGGAGGCGAATAGAAACATAAAAAAATTAAAATACCAACTCGTTTTTTTTTAATCTAAGTTTAAAATGGAAAACCGAGTTTCTGAGGGCAACACATAAATAAACTGCTGATATCTCACAAATAATAAGGTTTTTTAGGCCACAAAATCGCACCGTTAAACAGCTAATGACATTTGACATTATAACAACAGTAACACAAACGTAAATTGCGAAATGGCACTACACATTTATTGAGGAACCACCGTTAAGTAATTCCAACATAAAATAAAGCGCAAAATTTGAAATTTATGGTGCCAGGGAATATTCGATGTACGTTCCCCAGCTTTGTTTCTATTTACCCTGCAGTTTCTATCCACCCCTTTTTACGGTATATACTTAATATAATAATATTTCTGCCGCCTTGCCTTTCACCCAGGCTCACCAACAGAATAGTTTGGATATTATGCTACACGTTAGGTACCTATTACCACATAATATATCTATATATTCTGTGATATTACGTATATGTTTTGGTTCCTGACAAAATGGTGAATTTCATATTGAAATGAAAAATGGAACAAGAGCGTGTAGGTACCTATTATAGGTAGATCCATTAAAAAAATGCCCGTCAACATCAATAACATGCAAAACTTGCAGAAAATAAAATAAATTAACAATATTAGATAGTGTATAAGATGTTAAAAAATACTAAATTTTATAAGTTTATCTGAATTTTTTTGTTTTTCATGATGCAAAGATCACAAACACTACCTCATTATTTTCGTTGTTAGGTCATACTATGGTTTATTTTTAACATAACGACATTATGAAGCAACTGATCTGACATTTACCGATCCGGTATGGTCTAGTGGCTAGGATACCTGGCTCTCACCCAGGAGGCTCGGGTTCGATTCCCGGTACCGGAATAGTTTTTTTTCCATATTTTCTGTTTTCTGTACAATCTAATCAAATTAATTAGAGTAAATTAGGATTTACCAATATTTTACCTTTAAGCATATTATTCAAGTTTTCTCCTTAATAATGAAATAAAATGCTTTATTTATTTTTATTTAAAGTCAATTCTTTTGCAAAACACTTCATAGACAGAAAATAGAAAACGAACTGAAATCAAATTTGACATAATTAGAAATAGAAGAAAAATCGTCAACTACATATTAAACAAATTATTTTCTTTGTTACAGACTACCATCAAAGTATACGCCAGATGTCTGCGACCGGACATCGAATACAAAACGCTCAGTATTACCTTCCAAACAACTTGCAAAGAAGTTGTCGGCACCCTTTTGGGGAAGTACAAAATGAAACATAGAGATCCGAAATTGTTTTACTTAAGCATGGAAGTCACAGTAAGAAAAGCGGGAGTCAGGACACATTTGGCATTAGACGAGGAAGCTAGGCCGGCTGTTCTACAGAGTTGTCATCCAAAGGGGGATTCAAAGTAAGTACCTATAGCCTACGGTCAGATATGTTTGTGAATTTTCGTTTTTTTAATCAGAAGGCTTTAAAAGCTTATATAACTCCCAGTCCGAACCCAATTAAGGGTTATCAATTTTTGTTTGTAGGTAAACACAAATTACTAAACGTGAATTTAAACTCAATTAAGCTGAAATGCTATTCCAGATGAACAGTGTAACGGCGAGCAGACGATGATACAATATAATGGGCTTTTCCACTAAATTTTCATTTTTATCCTATCGCGTAGAGAAAGAAAAAATAAATCTTCTACGGTTTCAGTTTTTAAAATTTTCAATTATTTACTGAGAAAATAAATAAACATTATACACTCTTTAATAAAAAAAAGGAAATAAACTCACTGACGGTACATCTGCCTCGACCTATTGGTCCCAGTTATTCAGCTGAAGGTCGAACGTCTACCTGAATTTCGGGCGGTTTGTTTTCTATTTTTTATAAGCTGTTTTTATCTATTTCGTTTATCAAAACAAAGATAGCAATATAATTCTTCGAGGCTGACAATTAAAATAATTGCGCGGATAATGGGATAACGCTCGGGATGACGTAATAAGGTTTTGATCTCTTGTTTTCAAACTTTCTGCTTTCGCGGCGTCTTTTTAATTTTCTATACTTAGAAAAGGTTTGCTCCCTCTAGGAAGATTTTTATTTTTGGGATGTATTTTCAATAGGTTCTAATTCAGGATGTTAATGCTAAATATGATTAATTCGGTTATAGTGAAAAGGTCCATTGTTGACTTATGTCTTTCCTGGATTTTGCTCTATTTATGTTAAATACTCAATCTGATAAACTGCAGAGAGATCTTTTAGCAGCGTTCTTCAGTATGATAAAAATATAATTTTAAAAGATGATCAGGGGTTACTTCATATATTTAAAGGTCCTGACTGAATAGCTCTCAATAATCGATGAGGTACCTTTATCTTTCTACAAATTTTCCTTCTTCGTGTTCATTCTTGTACGAAAGTTGGCGATGGCACCAGAAGCTTGTCATTGCAAATGGGTACAAATTACTCATATATAGGAGGTGACTTCCGTTCACCTTATTATGTATTCTGGATGTATTGCTCATCTTTTAAACAGTTAATAAGCATTATTTTGGGATTTATCCTTGCTAACCTTCAAAATGAGTAATATGATCAATAAAAGCTTTTTAGACTGCGCAGTTTTTAGCGCTGCAAAAGTACATAGCACAAACTATACGTATACTCGAAGTTGCAGGAATACTGCTCATTTAACACCGAACTAAATGAAAGCTGTAAACTCCTTCAATAGGCGTTTTCTCCACATGTAAAAGCGCTTTAATGTTTTTTTCGCAGGTTTTTTACTGAGCTGAAACGCAGCTCAATTTTATCTTTTGTTTCAGATTTTCCTTACAAACACGAAGAGGAGGCTTAGTAAAAGTGCACGACTCAGTCCTAAATAGTAATTCACAGTACAAATCTCTCCTTATCAGTGCAAGAACTACAGTAGATGAACTGATTGCACTTCTCCTGAATTGTTATAACAGCAAAGAACGAGTAGAACAGTTTTCAATTTATGAGGTAACTTTTGTTCATAATTTATTTTACTCTGTTTGAGAAACGCAAATTGCTTTAATATAACGTTTATTTTCAAAATACAGGGTGTTTCAATAAAACCCCCAGGCCAATTATTTTGAAAACTAAAAGTGACATGTAAATTCTGTAAAAGCCAGTTTTTAGCCTCTATGATTGGCTTCACAACTGTGTAAAAAATGTGTTTGAATAATACAAGATGTAGATGGCGCCACGGTGCAAAGAATTTTTTCGATAACAGGAAGTTTTAAATGTTGTGGTTCTTAAAGATAATTAATTTTTGATCAAATATGTTCCATAAAAAATTTTGATAAATCCAACAGGAACGGAGATATTTGGGGTTAAGTTTTTTTTTTAAATAATTTTAACCAGTATTTTAATTATAAATATTTTTAATATCCTTTAGCAGATTTTAATTTACTTTTGGTAATAATAATTTTGGTGATAAAACGGTCGTGTAGCGCTAAATTATTACGTCCATTGACGTCTCAGGGGGCGCCTTAAATAATATTGGCCAAAAATAAGACGTCATTGAGTTTTTGGTAATTTTAATATTTTTTTCGAATTAAGCAACTAAAAATATCCTTTTCTTGTCTGTTAAATTGTTTTCATATCTTGCTTCGTTTTCGAGAAATAGTTAGTTTTTGGTATTGTTCTAATTTTCATTAAAAATTTTGTATAATTTCTCATCAGTCCGTTCGTAAAATTTAAAACATCATCTAATTTTATTATATTATGCTTTAATGTTTTAACATTGCTTTTAAACAACAAAAAATACAACGTATTAATTATTTCATGATTTTTGTTTTCCAGAGATTACAATAAAATTGTTTTTATTTTTATTTCTCTCGAAAACGAAGCAAGATATGAAAACAATTTACCAGACAAGAAAAGGATATTTTTAGTTGCTTAATTCGAAAAAAATATTAAAATTACCAAAAACTCAATGACGTCTTATTTTTTGCCAATATTATTTAAGGCGCCCCCTGAGACGTCAATGGACGTAATAATTTAGCGCTACACGACCGTTTTATCACCAAAATTATTATTACCAAAAGTAAATTAAAATCTGCTAAAGGATATTAAAAATATTTATAATTAAAATACTCGTTAAAATTATTATAAAAAAAAAAACTTAACCCCAAATATCTCCGTTCATGTTGGATTTATCAAAAAGTTTTATGAGACATAATTTGATCAAAAATTATTTATCTTTAAGAACCGCAACATTTAAAAGTTCGTGTCATCGAAAAAATTCTTTGCACCGTGGCGCCATCTACAACTTGTATTATTCAAACACATTTTTTACACAGTTGTGAAGCCAATCATAGAGGCTAAAAACTGACTTTTACAGAATTTATATGTCACTTTTAGTTTTCGAAATAATTGGCCTGGGAGTTTTTATTGAAACACCCTGTATATTAAGTGGGCAATCATACATTTATTTTAGAAGGTTTAGGTCTTTGGACATTTACGCAGTGTCGCTTGCAAACAAAAAATGTCTTACAAGAAAGTCTAATATTGCTACTGAGACGTATTTTTATTGTCGATAGAATAGCTCCACAAGGGATCCTATTTTAAAAATGTAATAAACTTGACTGTTTAAGCAATACTAGGATCTAGCTTCTTCACTGAAAGTCACTGTTAATTTTATAACTAACCAATGTTTATTCTAACTTTAGGTTAATCCAGAAAGGGAGCAACAAAGAAAATTACATCCTGATGATCGACCTCTACATGTTCAGCAGACGTGGTTACCATCTCACGAATGTCACTTTTTAATAAAAAGAAATCCTGATTATCAGCCATTATCCAGAAGAAAGGTAGGTAATTAATTCCTCCGTACGAGTTATTTAGAGTAATTATCAAAAGATAAGTTGACCACAAGTGATCGGATTAGCAAAGATGCGTTTAAAAAAACCGTATAGAAAAACATATCTAGTTGTTTCTAATTTTATATCATAACAAATCTATTACGATACGCATTTGCATATCGTAATGAAGCTATTTGGATACGCGTTTTTTCTTTATTTGATGTTGGTAACATTTAAATTTTTTATTTCATTGACTTGCGCGGCCTTTGTGATTTACGAGAAAACCCATTTTTCGCAGAAAAAAAATAGCTTGATAACCAACCTACTTTTTTATTCTGTGTGGATAACAGTCATGTATGTTGGTTGCATAAATCTATAAATCAATCTTTTGTAGATGCTTCAGCTATCATTTTCTGCCAAATCCTATCCAAAAGTCAATCTACTAACATTCCAATGTCGATTTTAACTTCAACTTTATTTGAATTTTCCATCTTCCCTATACTAAATTGCAATGCCGTGACGTAAAATCACGTCTTTTGAAATTCGAAAAAAAGTAGCAAAATCGCCCGAATTTCCGAACGCTCTGTATATGTACCGAATGTACAAGGATCCCACAACGTATTCCGTCCAATTACAAATCTCATATCGCTAAAATAACTTTAGAATCTCGTGGTGAAAATGGGCCAATAAATCAAAAACTGACAGTTCGCAAAATAATTTTTGTTGTCCAGAGGCTACTAAGATAAAAAAGAGTATTACCAACATAAAATTTAGACATAAAAATTTACAAAATTTGAAGGATTTATTTTCTTTTTAAATATGTGTTTTTTATTGAAAAAACTACAAATTAGAAAAAATAGTATAACGTACGTGTTATATAAAGCAGTTTTAAGCACTTGTCCCGTTATAAAACTCGCCACAAGCGGCTCGTTTTTTAACATGAACGCGTGCTATAAAATGATGCTTTATAAAACGTGTACCTACGGTAACGTTAATATACTATTATTTGTCGTTATGTATGGTCACAAGCGAAATATGTAATAAATATTCGATAAGAATGTTATAACAAAATTGATTACCATACAGATTTTGCTTAAAAAATGTGTGTAGGTATTCCTCCATCTACAGAAGGAAGGAAAGAAAAAAAAATATGTATTATTAATTTTGACGAAGTAGGTATAGAATAAAATACCACATCAACTAATAAACCTTTTTTTTAGATCTTTTGGGTTTCCGAACTACCTCCCCTTCCCGCATCAAGACTGTTCAAAAGCACCTCAAATAACTGCGGTAACAATCGCAATAATAGCCTTTTACAACTATCGAAATCTTCAACGGCTCTAGTCCCCGTAAAGAAACCCGAAGACAAACCAAAATCAAGTTCGCAGTCCAAACACATGGAAACGGCAATTGTTAAACACCTAAGTACAGAATTAAAAGTTTTTGAAAATAGTAATAGCATACTGGCTAAGAAAAACGGACACTCTTCTTATGCAGATTACGAAAATTATTTTTATATATAAACGTTTGGTTTGATGGATTTAAAAAATTGTTTCATTAAATATGTTATAAAGTTCTAACATCGGTGGTTCCTTAAAGATTAGAAATAATGACCATTAAATTAAATACTGCATGTGTCAAGAAGGTTAGAAGGGTTCAACCAGAGCTATTGGGGTAAAATTTCAGGCTAAAAATTTTTTTACTTAGGTGCCAAACTTACCTAATAATACCGGGAAAATGTGGGAAATCTCCCGGATATGAAAAAAACACGTGAAAAGAATACTACAAGTTCATATAAACTTCTTTCGTATCGGCCTCCTCTTCGGAGATAGGGGCTCTCCAAGAGCTCCCATGGAATTAAGTTTTTGACACATAATTATTAAACCAACAGGTATATTTCAATTTTTTTTTCATATGATACCAGGTAAGACCCTTCAAATTAATATCCCAGAACGTGTTGCGAATTACTCATAGCTGCAGGGACGGACTAGCTGTGACACTAATGTGCTCATTTTTTTTTACGCCCTGTATGATAAAAACTTTGGACGTTTTTACATACCTTTAACTATTGACTAAAAATTAAGTACTCTTCATTAATGTCGCTAATCCTAACCGTTTTCGGAAAAACGTCATTTTTAACATATTTACATCATGTATTTTATATTTAGCGTATTTCAATAAGAGATACATCTTTGTTCCTATAAATTATAAATGTTCACTTTTAACTGCTTAACATTAATATATGATCGCAATAAAATGACGTTTTTCCGAAAACGGTTAGGATTAGCGACATAAATGAAGAGTACTTAATTTTTAGTCAATAGTTAAAGGTATGTAAAAAACGTTGTCCACAGTTTTGATCCTACAGGGCGTAAAAAAAAATGGACACATTAGTGTCACAGCTAGTCCGTTCCTGCAGCTGTGAGTTATTCGCAACACTTTCTGGGATAGTAATTTAAAGGGTCTTATCTGGTATACATCATATTAAACAAAAATTGAAATATACCTGTTGGTTTAATAATTATGTGTTAAAAACTTAATTCCATGGGAGCTCTTTGGGAGCCCATATCTCCGAAGAGGAGGCCGATACGAAAGAAGTTGATGAACTTGTAGTATTCTTTTCACGTGTTTTTTCAGATCTGGGAGATTTCCCACATTTTCCCGGACTATGTATAATATATAGGTACCACTTTATTATCTCATTCTAAATATTTCCATATAATCCAAGAGATCAAACATTTATTAAGAAAAAGTTTCTTCAATATTTGATGAACATTTTTTTTTTTAAATTGATGCGCCAATATAAATCATACTGGCATAAATTATATAGTTTATTTTCAAAATTTAAGGTAAATTTGGGCAGCCGTATTTCCTTTAAACTAAAGTAAATCTTATGTCCCAATTTGGATAAATTCATTGACACCAGAAGATAAAACGGGTTTATTTTACATGAACTCTTAAGTGGCACGCACACGGTCAATATTTTGACAAATATAGGATCGTCAATAGTATTGAAGTCCGGAACACAGAATATTAGTTGGCTGTGAGTTCTCTGGTCCGGAATTTAAACATTTCAATTTAATTTTTTCATTTTAACACAACCCCGCACGGGAACAACGTTGCTGAAAAAACAGCGTAAAGTCTCATAAATTCTCTTGGACATTTTATAAGGATTTATAAGGTTTAAGAGATTTGATAAGGTTGCTAATTCACCCCGCATACGGGTTTCCTAATGTTTTATTGGAACTCATAAGGAAATCAATTTTATGTAAATTTTTTTTGGAGTTCAGTGGGAACTGGGAACATCTATTTAGATTTATGAGTAGGATAGTCATGAAAGGTTTTATGTGGGTATATAAGGAAAATGGAAAATTGGATGAAAAGGAAAATTATGATAGGGGGAGATAGGACATAAAATACAAAAAATCCGTTCAAATTATAAATGATATTCCTTATGAGCCCTTATAATAAGTTCCCATTAGAATCAATGAAAAATATACCGGGTGTTTCTCAAAAGACCCCTATAACTTTTTATATTTATAGATATTACAATGAAATTTGGAGATTATGCATAAGAGATGAGTCTGCATTTATTGGCATAATTTTTAATTTGTTAACACTTCCGGTTTGACCGGAAGTGACCTTCACTTTGATATTTTAAATGGGACATCTATCACCAATATTAGAAACCTTTATGGGCTTTAAGGATGTTTTCCCGATTCGTATGAGTTCTCGTAGAAAATGAGCTTTTTAAGACTCATAAAATATTAGCAATTCCTGTTTCAATAACCGACTTAGTTCTTATAAGTTTTTATTGTTTTTTTATAAGAACTTATGAGGCATTTTCGGCAGAAATGATAAATTCTATCCCCTGCATTGATGAATATTTTGACCGTGTGCCGCTCTAAGTTGGTTACAAAAACTGTTCTAGAAATTAAGGATTTTATGTACATACTGTAAATATTTTGTGTGACGTCTAGTTTTTTATTGTGATATTTATTTAGGTTTAAAAAAAGTTTGCAGCCAAAGAGAAGGCCTTAAAATAAAATAATACAAGAGCTAAATTAAATTAATTTAATCTATAACTGTAGCTATGCGCTATTCTACATGCACTAGATGGAAATCATCAGGTTCAGGCGGTTCGTTGTATCCTCTATTATCATTAAACAAAATTTAAATTTGAATCAAAATAATTTAACTAAAATATTTAACTTTTGTTTTATTTTATTTTAAGCAAAATGTAACATTATATAGATTAGCTTTTTGTTGACGTATCAATTATTACTTAAACACGACTCGAATATTTTATATTATTTCTTGCCATTAGTTAGACTTTTCTTTTCCACATAAAAGATTTTTTCTTATTATTTTAAAATATTTTTTTTTAATTCCTGAATTAGTTATAAGATACGTAAAGCTTAACATAATTGCTATCCTCAAAAATATTGAGCCCTGACCACGAAATATTGTAAAGAGTGTTAAAATATGGTTATTATAATGTTATTAAGAAAATATGTTCAGAAAGAAAAACCCAGTAAAAAAAATAGAAAAATTTTAAAATCCTATGCCTACTTCCCACTAAGCAAAAAAACGTAATAGTTTCCTCCTATTCTTGTTTACTTGTTGACATGTTACGTTTCATATAAGAGAGTATTAACGAAACATTTGAGTTTATAGATTCGTTATAAATCCTACATCTTAACAAAGTATTAGATACGTTTATTTTATCATGTTCTAAGAACATGAGTTCTACGAAAAAAGAACAAATATGATACGTACTTATTACATACTTATAAACGTAACAGGTTTGTTATTCAGGTACTTTTTGAGCACAACTATACTAAACGCACTAGACGAGGAAGTTTCGTACCAAGAACGTTCTTTTGCAGTATTTACTATGTACTAATAATGTTCTTTTCACGTCTTACTAGGTACATATTCCGTAGCAAGCACGTCCTTTGGTCGTACTTGCTTTACACTCATAACGTTCTTTTCTTTTTACTATAGGTACCTACAGATTTCGTAGCAAAAAAAAATATCTAAATAAAAACACTTTTTAAACTTTACACACTTTAATAAACAAAAATCAACACAAACGTATTTAATGTATAATAAATATTACAACAAAAATATCCTATATTCACTTTTCTGCGGCCAACCTTAAAAAAAAATTATTGTTACCTTCGTATTAAAGCTTTGTAAGACACCAACGTTTGAAAAATGACAATTATCGTACTTTGACAAAATTAAGCGTTTAAACCATACATTTTCTCTCTCTCTCTCTCTCTTTAAAGATGTTATTGTTAATAACAAACCCGAACAAATCAGTTAAACAGTGTTAAACCGGTTAATAAAGTTTGTGGGTTTCAACAAAAGATAGTTTTATTTGACGATAATTAAAAATTAACATCAAAATGTGCAAATGGTTTTTCTCAAAGATGTTCAGATCTGGGTTCAAATAATCCATCTAGTGTCAGATGCAAAAACCAATATATTGCCCAAAAAACATATAATTTTAAATAAAACTTACTCTCTTTGAAGCCTTTGGTTCGCATGTCGAAACCATAGACAATTTACCTTTAGATAAACAAACAATAATCACGAATGTGGCAGTTTTATGGCCTCGCGCATGTAAACAAAACTGGGAACTATTAGACATGCGCACTGCAACATTATCGTTTGACGAATGGGAAAATAGACAGGTCTGGGCTTTAAAACTTAAATTCTTGCTCATATGCCACCATAGCGGGTTTATTTTACCCCTATTTGGGCATAATACAATTATACAACGGCTGCAACTAGTACTAGTCATTGTTTATATTACAATCCGAGTCACTAAAAGCACAAACACAATTCACTAACTAAACTACACACAAACCAGAAATCCATAAATATTAAACACCAGTCCCACAATCCACGATAGCCGATCCGATAGCTGAAAACTAGAAAACTACAAGGAATCCGCAGAGAAAAGAAACCTTAAAACACAACAACAAAAATGGCGGCCGAGCCGGTTCTGGAGAGTATCCTTGAACGCGTCGATTATTGTCGATAAAGTAGGACGGCCGATAACACGAGGTTTGTGCGCATGCACGAAGGTTCCCAGAATGAAGACAGCTGACCGACGAGTCATGCGCTCGGACGTATTTTTTCACCCATAAAACGTAACTTTTGTTTGCGCAGGAGATAAGCTGTACGTATCTAAAGGTAAATTGTCTATGGTCGAAACCAGTCCATCACCATACATTGGGATTGTTGATCGGTCGGGGAAGGAAATGTGTTAATGTGCGCAATGAAGCAACTGTAAAATTATAATTTATATAAGTATAATAACAATAACCAAAATATAGGTAACCTTTAATTAATTACTATTACCTATACTTAATAGCTATTTAAGTATCTAGGTATTTTTACTCCAATATTATTTTAATTGATGTAATTGAGTTTGTACCTATATATTTCCACAACATTTTATACATGCATATGTATATAGACAAAACAAACCAATAGGTACAAATCAAATAAAGCATCGGGAGTACAGGACGTGCACAAACTTTACAATATCATGAAACATAATACCATACCTACCTAATAATTATTTACATAAAACATCGGCCAAAATATAACTAGATTAAAAAAGAAATAGCTTACCTTACGTTCCATTTTACTTCACACTTATATTAATCACTTTACGGACAAATAGAGAGCAAAAGAAAAGTCAACGACCAACAACAATACAACACACGCCAAACCCAAGACAATGACAAAATAAAAATGGCGGATTTCAAGATTTGCATTTATTTACATTATCCCATACCCCTCAATGGCGATAATGAAAAATGTTATTTTTGCGTAAGCGTTTCATCTATGCGTCGCTCCTGGGATGAAAGTGCTTCGAAGTGTATGAGGATATGTTAAGTAACTTATCTGTTATTTTTAACGCACTAAGCACCGACCAACAAAATGGAATAACTACGTTTGACTGAAACAGAGAAAGTACAATTGGATTTAACATCTTCAACATTATCGTTATAATAACGTACTTTGGAACATTTATAAACACCGTTATTTAAAACGTACCAGTTTCGACTTAAATTTACGTATTAGTTTCGGCCCACTTTTAACGTTAAATAAAGCACGACGTGGATACGTAAAATGGTTGGCACTTAACAAACGTTCTTGCTGTTACTTGTTAAGTACTATTTAGAAAAGGCTCAAAACCTCCCAAGTATGTTCCTTGCTTAGTGGGTTGGATATTTTGCATTATTTTTTATTCTACCCTCCTTGTTGTAGATATTACAAAAATTCATTAAGAAAAGTTGTTCAAAATAATAAATATGTAAATTTGCAAAATTTCAACACGATCGGTTTATTTTCATCCCTCTATATTAGACATTTAGGTAATTTTAAGAAATGTCCATGGAATGATGGTATGAAAATAATATAAAACATCAAAGTAGGTAAGCACAGAATTTCAAATTTTACATACTCACTCGGTTCTTCTTTCTGAACATCTTTTCATATTTCCTAAAAAAAAACACTACTAGTGTAAAAAATGTTTTTTTGTTAATTTCCAAGACATACTGGATTTTTTGAAACTATTTATGACACAAATTAATTTCTACTAAGCAGGGCTGACCCAGAAAATGAAGTTTCAACTTAAAAAAGTTCAGTATCTTTTACCTATATTCATACGTCGATCCGGGGACTCACTGTATAGGACCGAAATGTTTCTATTTATTTATATCAGACTATGGTGCCGTTGTATATTCGAAAGTTACTCAGCTTTTTAAAAAACCACAAAATAAAAAAATTATATCCCCATAGAAAGTAAGGAAATGGCCATGAAAACTTTGACAATATCTGACATGATCTAACGAAATAAAAACGACCCTGTTTTAACAAAAGTCATGAAAGTAAAAGACATATCTACCTAAATTTAAAAATTCTGCCGGCGGCTCATAAATAATTTTTGTAAGAGTACCTTCATAACTTTTTCTTTAATGGAAAACTTCTTTAATTTTTTATAAAAATATGTTGCTGTACTTGAACAACTATACCTTGTTTGTGTGTAGAAATAAACGAGTGCAATTTAAGTGTTTAACATAATTTAAATACTTAATATATAAAATAAGCAATGTAATTATACCATCTTGTAAGTACCTAATTTTAGAATATAGAGTCTCTACACCAAAGAAATATATATAGTGTAATGAACCTTTGTAACGTGTAAAGTGTTGAAAAAATTAAATATAAACAATTTAAGTAAATATCAATTTTTTTTAGACCCACCCTACCCTACTACTCCTACTCATGCTAACCCAGGCAGTTTTCTTGCGTGTGGCCTTAGATTAACGTTATTTTTACAATGTAGCAGCTGCTCCCGCCATAACGCGAACATTTTCACGACCTCCGACCATTATTGTACTATACTACGATGTCGCATTAAGTATAAGTAATAGATATAGGGCCCTAACTACAACTTAAAGACATCAAAACAACGTCGGTCTAGGCAATTAATGTAGTGTAGTTATAGATGCAAAATACAATCAGATCCATGTTGGAGTCAGTGATATAATAGATATTTATGTTATTATGATCCGAATTTCATACAATATTTTATATTCCGACGATTTTTGTGTTTTTTTTAATGAATTTTAAGTTTTTATCAGTAAACCAATAGCTTGATTTTAATAAAACCAGGTAACTATAGAAATATTTGTTGGTATTGTCCAGGCTAGGATAACTTAAATGGTGAAGGTCGTCCCCTGTTCGTTTAATTTAGCCCCCGGTCGCTAGTGGCGCTATTGTAGGAATTTTGTTTTATAAGGTTGTTCATCTCCTAACGTTGGTAGGAACAGAATATTTATTTAGAATGAGCATGGCCAACATTCTGTACCTCTCTCTCGCTCTGTACCTGCATAATATGTGCGAGAAAGATAAAAATATGGCTTGTTGTGACAGATCCTGAAGTCTTACCTGGACTGGTGAAAGATTGTCATTGTCATTTTATGATTGATTTGTAAAATATATAAAAAATAAAGTTATTATTAAATAATTATTCATATATAATTTATAAACTTAAAATGGCGCAGTCGGTAGTTTGAGAATCGTAAATATAATATGTCGCGACCAAAGAAATCGGGAAGAAAAACCAAGGCAATTAACAAGAGCGTGGAACCTCCTGAAGACTTCATTAATGTCGCCCAACGATTGGAAAGTACAGCGAAAGCTATTAAAGATATAGAAAGAAACTTTACTTCACAACTTTAATGAACTACAAGGTACAATAACTAGTTTATTAAATAAAAACTTTGAAAATAACACGGAATTGTTAGAAAAATCTACAGAAAATAATAATATAATAATGTAAGCTGTTTTTTTTATGTAAACCATATTTATGTAAATATCTAATATTAATAAATCTTGTCGCCATATCATTGTTATAATTTCCTTTCGTTCTCCCAAATTATTTTAACTTGAATCAGATGTTTCGCGCTTCAAACTTTTCCGTTAAGTTGGAAGCGCGAAAATTTGAATTCAAAGTAATAATAAAATTTAAATTTTTATGCTTGGCGCCTACCCCCACCACGACTATATTTAGTTTTTCCCCCGGTCGCATGTGGCGCTATCAGGGAACCAATTTAGTATGTTAAGTTGCCTATCTATCCTTGAGAGCGCGCAACTCGCTTGTCTATGGTATTGTCATTGTCAGAATTAAATTTTTAATTTTAACGTTTATATAATATAATATGGATAATTTGCCATCAGAAATCGAAGAATTGGCCAATTAAGCAGTTGTTGGTTTGTTGCCCGAAAAGTCTAAAGTCATACCTATATGAAAAAACTTATGCCAATTACAAAACTTGGTGTTCCCAGAAAAAGGTTGTCAATATCGTACACGAAAAGGTACTTTTGGCATATTTCAAGGAAGAGTTTATGGAGTTATTACTCTATGTTAAGGAGTACACTATTACTTAAGAAAAACGTCGACATAAGTACCTAAGTTTAATCAATTGATAGCTTTTTTAAAACGAAAATCTGATTCTTACACACCCAAAAAATTCAGAATTTTGACTAAAGAAAATATTGCAAAGTTTTTACAAGAGGCAGACAACGAAACATACTTGCTATTAAAAGTGTCAATGATAATAGGTATAAGTGGAGCATGTCGAAGAGTTGAGTTAAAAAACTTAAGGATAGAAGATGCATGTACACGATGAGGGGGTTGTTTTTCGAATTTTCATACCAAGTACAAAAACCAACGTTCCCCGAGAATTTTACGTAACGCCTGGCGATGTCGAAGGAATAAATATGGTGCAGCTTGTTCGGACCTATATATGTAGCAATGAGACCCCCCGATGCCGAAGTTTCTCGTTTTTTTCTATCATTTAGAAACAACAAATGTACAAAGCAACCAGTGGATATCCATACTTTCGGAAATATGTGCAAAACGATCGCTGCTTTTTTAAGGTTACCCCATTCCGCCGAATAAACAGGTTCACAGGTCACTGTTTCCGGAGGTCTTCAGCTTCACTACTGGCTGATTCAGGAGTCGATCTTCACACTATTAAACGCCATGGTGGCTGGAAAAGTGACACAGTTGCTGAAGGATATATAGAGAACTCTTGCGAAAACAAGAAAAGAATTTCAGCAGCCATTCTGGGAAAGAAATCATCATCGAGTGTTTCATCGACTGTCGTTCCCTCAGAAGAAACAGAAACCATAGAAATTAAAAACAACAACAATGCAACAATTTCAACTCCTATGTCCAACATCAATTTAACGAATTGTAATAATGTTACTTTTAATTTTAATCATTAAATTTTGTTCCATTTTGTTTTAAATACATTTTTTCATTTTTGCGTCTATTTTTCATTATAGTACTCAGTCCTATAAAGTATGTCATTTTGACACTAAAAATTAAATCCATAATAATGTCATTATGACACGTCGGAATATAAAATATATTTGATTGGCTTATGTCGCGAACGTCGATGCAAGTCGTTGCCTCTTGGTCCTTGGTTAAACAGATAGGTATATAGTGAAAGAAATAAGACACTTTAAGTCTTCCTGCACTGGTATACCTACATTTAAGTTTAGAACAATTTCTAACTAGGTATGCAGAAAATCCTAATTTTTTACAACCTCAAACTAAAAACATTTTTCTCTCAGAAAAAGTTCTTAATTCACACCGCGATGTCGCGTCGGTCGGAACCAGCCTGCGGTCGTTCTCCATATAACCTCACTTTTTCTTTATTTTGTTTTTTATTTAAACAGAATCTCACTCTCTACTTTCGCACACCAAAGATATGGCATATTGTACGCTCACCACGCTAAAATTATTGAGTTTTTCAGGATCGAATGATAAATTTTGGGGCGCAGAGCAGATTACGAATCCGAAAACGATTTTCGCGGAAATGCTTTTATTAGTTTGAAATTTCAAATTTTCATTCCTTGAACGAAACCGGCGGCAAGCGTTGAGGATTTTAAAACACGAATAAGGCATATGAGTGTTGGTTATAATTTCTCCCGAAGTAATTAGAAATATTCAAAGCGAGTTTTACTTGCGCTTAGGATATTGCCAAAAAGGAAATGGAGAACATTTTGAGCATTTATTGATGAAAAAATATTAACGGTGGATAGTTTTTTTTTTCAACACGCGTTTATTAGCTTCACCTGTATGTTTGTTTGTAACCGACTTCTTTGAAACCGATTTTGACGCACTTTAAACGGTCAGATTTAATTTAAATTTTGTAGACTTATCAAGAACCGCTGACAATATATACAATAATTTGATACGTCGTTTATCTTATTATCCTGATCAGGATCGCCGGAATTAAATCATTTCCTTACAGATCTTCTGTATGAGAGTGAGAGACATATAGAGTTCACCGTATGCGCATGCGTACTATCTACCTACTTTCCGGCTCGAGCACTCGGTTTAATAGTGTTGGTACATTATTTCGCTATCAGTTGGTCCGTTGGCCGAGCGGGTTTGTTCGGGTTTGTGGATCCAATCAATGATCCAATGCTTTGAATCTAGCCATTTAATTTTAAAAAATGGATCCACTGCTGTAAGTCTAGCCATTTCAAAAAGTCATTGTTAAATTAGTGACAGTATTTCATCTCTACTCCGGACTTCTCAATGACTATCTCTACCAAAAAAAAAAAAAATTCTTCACAATAACTCAAACTAAAAAATGAAAAATAAATATAGTTTAAAAAACTAAGAAACACGCTTTAATAATTAATCAAACTAAAAAGCGGAAAATAAATATAGTTTAAAATAATTCTTGAAATTCTTATAGGCAGAAAATAATAATGAACGATAAACATTACTATTATTGTGAAAAAAGCGTGGGGCGCTCGATATACGAAAAATATAGCACAAAGCGCCCCACGCTTTTTTCAGAATAATACTAATATGTTTATCGTTTATTATTATTTTCTGCCTATAAGAATTTCAAGAATTATTTTAAACTATATTTATTTTCCGCTTTTTAGTTTGATTAATTTTTAAAGCATAAGGTAAAACCGAGGGATATGACGCGGTCGGGGATATGCCGCAATCGCGATATCTCCTTTATGTAGGTATCTATGAACCTTAATCGTCGAATATCCTTTAGTTCCATTGGCGAACTTTAGTCCGATTTTCGGACTTTTTTAAAGGCTATGGACTTTTGTCGGACTTTGAAACTATTTCGGACTTATTGATACCTGAAAACCAGCCAGCACATCATAAAAGTATTTCAGTTTGGAACGTATAGCATGAATGGCGCACTCTCAAAAAATAGCTGACCAGCGTTATTTTTATTATTGTTTTTTTTTGTTATTAAAAAGTAAATGTTTAGAGTAATCAGTCTTTTTCATTATATAATATACCCCCAACAGTAAAAAATAAATATCACTTATGGCGAATGCGCCAGACGAAGCATTTTCATTTCGACGCGGACTAAATCGGGCTTTTTCGTGCCACTGGGCGGACCTTTTCACCTAATGTCATTGGCAACACTGCGAACACCTCATCGACAGCACGCCATTCAGTAGGCGCGTTCGGTATTATAATCTGGATACGGAGCGATTTTTAGTCACGTGACTCTAGATTAGACGGAGCGATCGGTAATAAACGAACGAATTGGATTTGTGGGTGAAGTGGTGTTTATTTATGTTTGTTTTACGGCATAGATAAACCTAACCTCCTCTTTTATAGTTTATACAAATTTTTATTTAATTTCTTCACGATATGAATATGAATCAGATAAATGTGACTATTGAACAATGCGTAGTGATTATTGTTCTTGGACATCAAATTAATCAATCAATCAATCAATATACTTTATTGTTCAAAGAAAATTACATTCTTATTGACAAAGTGTGTCCTTATTACATTAACAATAAATAAAAATAAATATAAACGTGAACAAATAAATTACAAAATACATACACCTAAACATATCTACCAAAAACACAAATATATATAATAACAATAATAAACAGCAAAAAAGGAATATAGGTACATTACAAATTACAACAAAGTCAATAAAATATTTAAAATGATAAAACTTAAACCAGACCTACAAAATTATATAAAAACGATCGTCAAAAAATTCGGTCACTGTATAGTAGGATTAGTAGGCTTTTTCCAGCAAAAACGCCTTCACAGCCGGTTTAAATTTTTTAAGGGTTCCCAGCGATCTAATACCAGCTGATATTATTGGATTATATTTACCGATGAAGATGATGAAAACCCTGGAAATTTTTTGTTCTTCCACATCATATAGTTCCACTTCCTGCATATTATTTTTAGTCAAATCACAGAAAAATAAAGGCTTTGTTCAATCAAACTACCAAAATTTTAAACCTAAATATAAACATCAAACTTAACCTCAGAAATTCAGTTGAGATTAATCGCTTTCCTCGGTCAAAATACTCCGAGCAAAAAGATTATCCTCGGAGCGCTCCGATTTTAATTGCCGAACTGTTGAGATTTATTTCCCCTCCATTTAGATGTCATAAACGAACGATTTAGATCAATCCAAGCGGTCTGAGGTAATTGCCGAACGCGGCTAGTGTTGAATCAGTTGCCTTAAGCCTGGATCCACATACATCCGTGATAAGCATCCGTTGTGTACCACATGATTAATATGAACCAATGAAATTTTATGGCATAAAATTTCATTGGTTCATATTAATCATGTGGTACACAACGGATGCGTATCACGGATGTATGTGGATCCAGACTTAGCCTGGATCCTCATACATCCGTGATACGCATCCGTTCTGTACCACATGATTAATATGAACCAATGAAATTTTAGGGAATAAAATTTCATTGGTTCATATTAATCATGTGGTACACAACGGATGCGTATCACGGATGTATGTGGATCCAGCCTTAGAGTACACGCATTTTCGTCATCTAAATCAGGTGCGCACCTCTAAAAGTTTTATAGCGTTATTTTTAAAGCTCTTAGGTCTCCTTCTAAATTTTTAATTGTTTTTATAAATTCTATAGCATAATATATATGACTTCTAAAATTGATTATGTAGCCGACTTAGTAATCTTTGTCTTTGTTATGATTTTTTATTTTTGTAAATAAAATCGCGGATAATTATATGACACGCGTCATATCCCTAGTTTTAGTACAGTTGTACTACATTGGTATTGTTACGAAATGTGAAAAACAAGAAGTAACTGTTAATTTTATGAAGAGGGGAAAATTGCAGTTTATTTTCCCGCAAGCAAAAGATGAATCAGTCCAGTGGCGCAACAAGAAATTTTGTTCGGGGGGGGGCTTTAACTCCTTGTGCCGAAGGCGCTTTTTTGTGCCGCAGGCGAAAAAATTGTTGGGTGCCACGCCCTTTTTTGGGTAAAATACGTATGATTGACAAGAGCGACAGCTCCCTAAAACTTCTGCAATAATACGCCGCTAGCCCTAACGAAATATTTATGAAAAAAAAATTTAGAGATTTTATTTTAATTAGTAAAAATGTATTTAAAATAAGTAACGCATATATTAAGCATACTTATACTAAAACAAAACAAAAACCTTATAAAGTAAGTAAGTAATCACTAATAATACTAATATTAAAGTAAAATTCTTCGTTTTGTTTTTGCCATTTCATCCAGAATTTCTTCCACGGTAATATCAATATCGTGGTTCGCATAAATAGGTAGACCAGGGCCGATAATTTTTCAAACAAAAAAAATAATAGTAGGATGAAACCCATTGGAAAAGAAAGAGAATATAACAAAAATGGAAGAAAAAATAATTTACGGGCGATCCGAGGTCGGGAAGTGGAAGGGGGTGAGTTTTTAAGGCTAGAAAACGATTTATCTCGATTTCCGGAAAAACTACAAGTCCTATGGAAAAACGTTAAAGGGCAAAGTTGTAGGTAATAAAAAGATTTTGTATTAACACTTTTTCACATTACCTCAAAATTTATGTGAAAAATTCAAATAACCAAGTTTTTGTTTTTTTATTTTTATCTTTTACAAAAAAAATTATGTTTTCACGAAATTTGGTGATAACTTACCTTTTTATGTCCCAAACACACTGTAATTATTTTGATTTAAAATATTTAATTTTTCACCTTATTTTGACATAATATCCAAAAAGCGCCGTTATTTTCAATCGAAAATTCTCACGTCAAAATATCTGCTGTTTAAAAAAGTCGGTGGGCTTTTTGTTCGTTGAAATCTCCACTTTCTGATGGTGTAAAAAATATATACATTACTATGGTAAATGTTCTCAAAAAATGCAAAGAAACGGAAAAAACTCGTATCCGAATTTTTTTTTTTAATCATTATTTACAATTTTAAGCTATTTATTAAAATTTATACTTTAATTACTCGAAAAACGTAAGATTCCATGTTACATTGATAAACAAAAAAATTACAAATCCATAAAACATTGAGATCGCAAAAAACATGGGAAAATAGTTCGCGTGACATGAAAAATTGGTTTGCAATTAAACGAATAGGCTAAGTTTCTAAGCTCGGGGGGGGAAGGGGGGCTGCAGCCCGGCAGCCCCCCCCCCCCTGGTTGCGCCACTGAATCAGTCATTCAAATGGAAACAATCAAAAAATTTTAAATTTTAAAAATTACATATAAACTGCCATAAGCAATATCCCTAGCCCCCCTAAAGTCATATCCCCAACCCCGTCAGGGATATGACGCAAAATTCATTTTCATAAACAATTTAATTAATAATATAGTTAGCACAATTAGAATCACCAACACTTCGCCTGTTTATGATACATTAGGGTTGCAGGTATAAACTATATTCACATTTCAAATACGTCTAATGTCAACAAAAGCACGTGAACAGCAGGACCGCGCGGCCAATAGCGTTGCGAGAATTGGCAATCACGAGGTTAGCTGGCGGTTCGGCTTGCGGAGAGCACGCGCCGGTCAGTGTTTACATCGGGCGTATTTCAAACGTGAATATAAGCCGCGTTCGGCAATTACATCTGCGATGCGATGGATATTTTGTCACGTGACCTCAGATCGGTCGGAGAATTTTGTGATAAACGAACGGTACCTAACAGATGACCTCTGTCAAAGCCAAAAATGTAATATTTGTTTTGTTTTGATCTAAGAAACCTAACCTGTTTTCCCTTTTTGTAAAGTTACTAAAAATGAGTATTCCTAGCGTTGTATTGGCCTTAATTGAAGGAGGCTATCAAAACTAATGTTTGAAGACGATAATGAGGAAGACGTCAAGATTTTGGAAAGGGTATAGACGGTTTTGCCGAAGAAACGGTACCCCGATTTGCACATCACCAGTTCAGACAGCACTTTAGATTGTCCCCAACTACCTTTGAAGACTTGCTTAATAAATTAAATGCAGTTTCAGAGGGAAGATTGATAGCTGTAGGTGCTGGCCATCCGGAAATGTTATTGGATAAACAGACCATGATAGCAATCTGGTGTTTATCAAATATGGAAAGTTTTAGGTAAAACCCACCAGAGTTTATGCCTTCCTTAGCCTTGCCTAATGTGTATTTTCAATTTAGATCAGTCGCTAATCGATTTGGAATAACCAAGTCAACCTGCTGGGACGTCTTATATAGAACATGTAGAATATTTCTGTGTATTTATGGTCAAATAAACATGGTATAGCGTTTTTGTTCTTCCACATCATATAGTTCCACTTCCTGCATATTATTTTCAGTCAAATCACAGAAAAATAAATGGCTTTGTTCAATCAAACTACCAAAATTTTAAACCTAAATATAAACATCAAACTTAACCTCACAAATTCAGCTGAGATTAATCGCTTTCCTCGGACAAAATACTCCGAGCAAAAAGATTATCCTCGGAGCGCTCCGATTTTAATTGCCGAACTGTTGAGATTTATTTCCCCTCCAGGTAATTGCCGAACGCGGCTAGTGTTTAGATAGAAATTCAAACTATATGGGAAATTTGTGAATGATAACTGAGAAATTGAAACATTTCCAAACGTGCGTCATATCCCTCGGTTTTACCTTACGTATTTTTTAGCTATATTTATTTTATTTTTCAATTAAATTATTTTCTGTTTTTTAATAGGGACCTATACCTACCTATATCTTAGTTATAAGATACCTACCTATGACAATAAGGAATAAAATTTTGAATTTAAAAATAGAGTCCATAAAAACTAGGGTTGTCATTTAAAAAAATTATCGATAACGTCATATTATCTTTAATGTGAGACACACTAAAATTATTGATACAGTGTGTGACACGCACTGTATCAATATTTTTTTTATAAAAAACACCCAACTTAAATAATTGTTATGCCTGATGATGTGCACAAGCATTTTCCAAAAAAAAAACTGCTGAATTTACTGAATTTATTAAAAATTACAATCTCACACTGTAGTGTATACCTACCTACCAACGAAATAATTTCGTCGATACCTAATGCTCAAAATTATTTCTAGCCCCAAACCAAAGAAGGAAAATCCGGCAAGAAAAGTTCGTACAAAACTGCATGGAACAAACTCGTTTTACTAATTTGTTCTTGTTCTTTTATAATTCTTTCGTCAGCAAAATGGATACAATTTATGGATCATAAACCTAACCTTAAAGAACCAACACTTTAAGAAGAATAATTGAATAATATAATATTTTCAAAACTGAGTGTTTCCGGCGGAAATCGTTTTCCGATTCTTAATATATCTCTACGCCCCAAAATTCATCATTCCTGAAAAAATCAATTTAGACTTAGCCGTCGTTAGATATTAAATATTTATCAGAAAGGATACTTGAGAAGTTAGGTTTGCGCCAGGACTCTTTTGACTTATAAATCATAACACGAACTAATAAAAAAAAACTTATATTGACGAGTTAAATTCAATAAAAAAAACTTTACTTTGCCGCAAGATACATTTTATGGCTATCCTGCCCCAGGCCTCGGTAGCGCAGTAGGCAGCGCGTAAGTCTCATAATCTTAAGGTCGTGAGTTCGATCCTCACCCGGGGCATAACTTTTTTTTGGCACAGTTCATTATAAGCAAAAAAAATAACTGAAACTTGTGTATATTTTTACTTACCACTGGTACAGTGTGCGACTTAAAAAGGTCCGCTCACCTTTTGGTTTTTGCCAAAATATAAATTTTAATTTGAGAATAGCAAATAAAAGGAGATGTTTTTTTTTAATTGGTAAAAACTATTAAATTTCATCTTAACCGCTACTTTTCTGAATTTTTTTAAATGGCAAAATTACCTAGTGTTTATGGGATACATAATTTAAAAGGTCTTTGAAAATTCTATTTTATTTCCAGACTTAAAAAATTGTAAATTATTTTAGAAGTCTAGTGATACGTAAGTATTTCGAGTTATTTAAAATGTCCGCTATTTAATTTTTTTAAATTGGCAACAGGCTTTTGGCCAATTTGGAAAATTCTGTTAAATTTCAAATATCATTAAAACTTTTTAATTTACATTAAAAAAAATTAATTTACTTTTAAAATTACATTTAATGAAAAAACAAAATGAAACGTAATATTTGATACAGTTTAAACTATTTAACTTTTCTGCCGGTTTTTGTTTTAAAAAGGTTGCGTTTTAAAATTTTAAAATAAATCTATAAAAAAAATTAATTAAATAAATAAAAATATAGTTTAAAAAAACTAAAAAACACGCTTTAAAAATTAACCAAACTAAAAAGCGGAAAATAAATATAGTTTAAAATAATTCTTGAAATTCTTAATATAGGCAGAAAATAATAATGAACGATAAACATTAGTATTATTGTGAAAAAAGCGTGGGGTGCTCGATATACGAAAAATATAGCACAAAGAATTATTATTATTAATTAAATAAGAATTTCAAGAATTATTTTAAACTATATTTATTTTTCGCTTTTTCGTTTGATTAATTTTAAAGCGTGTTTTTTAGTTTTTTTAAACTGTATTCATTTTTCATTTTTTAGTTTGAGTTACTGTTAAGAAAAAAATTTTTTGGAGTAGATCGAGCTAGATTAGTAAATTATTGTATTGTCAGCGGTAAGGTTGTGGATTTGACCGGTCAATTTGTTTTTGGTCAATTGACCGGTCAATTGATGACCAGTCAATTGACTGAAATAAATTTAAATTTAAAAATGCAGTGGATGAACCTAACTATACTTACAAATTTCTTATTTTATATTTTGAAAAAAATTAATTTTTTATAACAAGTTTTGCTTGTTCTGAAAAGTCTCCTGCCATACCTAAATTTTATACAGGGTGGTCAAATGGATGATATCCAGGTACACATTTTTTAGTGTATATCTCAATAGTTGCTTCACAGTAGATACATTTCCCTTTTACTTTGTTTTCTTCTCTTATTTCGGTAAAACAATTCCAAATTTTGGTTTTGGGCTTCCCCAAACTCATCGTAAATGCGACGTCGCGTCGTTAGTTCACAAAAATGCAATGCAAGTGCAAACCCTAACTCGCAAATACGAAATGAAAATAAATAGACTGAGAAAGAAATGTCTATGAAAATGGTATAAAAAGAGAATAACAATAACTTCTCTATTCCTTTCCTTCATTGTGATTGAATCCGTTCCGGGAACCACTAATAAACGAGGCCGACTATTGGGATTCCCAGAATCAGGTGTTATTGTTTTCTTAAATAACGGCGCTATAACGATACACTAAACATTATCCTGAGTGGTAGGGAGTAATCTGGACAGATCACAAATGCATAAGTAATAAAATAAAATTGATATATTTTGACCGAATTTGACCGGTCAAATAAGTCATGGTCAATTGACCATGCCCAACTCTAGTCAGCGGTTCTTGATAAGTCTACAAAATTTAAACTAAATCTGACCATTTAAAGTGGGTCAAAATCGAGTTCAAAGAAGTCGGGTACAAACAAACATACATACAAACCCGAACAAAAGACAAAAATTTTCAAAATTTTTAAAAAAATTTTGCCAACATTTTATTTTGACCGGTAGATATTTTTTTAATTTTTCTCTATTCTTAGCGACAATATCTATACGACCCCAGGTTTGTTTCATTACTATCGGTTATTGCAATAATTCTGACATATGGACAGGTGTCAAATTTTGACAAGAGAATTTTTTGCGTATTTTTTTCAACATTCCACCGTCAATATACATACGACCTTATGGTTTTTTCATTAATTTCATTTTTTTAAACGATTTGACATATTGACAGCTGTCAAATTTGGACAGGAGAATTTTTTGCTTATTTTTCCCGAACTCTCCGCATCGAATACTATACAACCCCATAATTTGTTTCGTCAAAATCGCTTCTTCGTTTTATACCTGACAGCTGTCAAAATTTGACAGGAGAATTTTTTGCGTAATTTTTTCAACTTTCCACCGTCAATACACATACGACCTTATAGTTTTTTCATTAATTCCATTTTTTTTTACGATTTGACATATTGACAGCTCGTCAAACTTCGTTTTATACCTGACAGCTGTCAAAATTTGACAGGAGAATTTTTTGCGTAATTTTTTCAACTTTCCACCGTCAATACACATACGATCTTATAGTTTTTTTCATTCATTCCATTTTTTTTTACGATTTGACATATTGACAGCTGTCAAATTTTGACAGGAGAATTTTTTGCTTATTTTTCCCGAAGTCTCCGCATCGAATACTATACGACCCCATAATTTGTTTCGTCAAAATCGCTTCTTCCTTTTATACCTGACAGCTGTCAACATTTGACAAGAGATTTTTTTGCGTGTTGATTATTGTATTGGAGGAGAGCTAATAAAAGCGTGTTGTTAATAGTAATTTAACAAACTAGTGTATTAATCGGTATTTAATATACGCGTTAGTTACAATATTTTTCCGTCGATTGTCTTGTTAATAGATTATATTTTTTTTTTTATTTAGAACCAAACTACTTACATTCTATAACAAATTTTTGAATTTCAAACTTATTGACATCGACAGAAACTACGGCAACACCATTATGTACGCGGCAGTGCGTGCTTTGTAGTATGTTCGGTTGCCTAAAATCGTTTATTAATAAAAAAAAATCATGCATTAATAGGGGTCATAAATGTATGATTTTTTATACATTAATTAAGGTTGTAAATACACGGTCGACGGAAAAAAATATTTAACTGTAGCTTTTTGCTAAATAAAACTTGTTACTTCTACTATTAAAACAAATAACAACCCGTTTTACCTTTATTTTTCTTTCATTTATATGTAATGTAAAAAAGCCTCAAGAAAAAGTTAAAATAAAAATGTTTAGGAGGTAGTTTTAAATCGGCTCAAACTATTACCAGGGCCTCCTTTTCAACTGACACAAGTAGAAAAAAACAAAAACGAAAATTTTATCAGGCTTTCTTTATTTTATCCTTTGGTTGGACCCCCATTAAGCCTGGGGCAAATTGCTCCTCCTTAGGCCTCTAGTGGCCAAATCTAGTTATTTATAAGTCGTCTGTACCTAGAGCCTGATAAAAACCCTTAATTTTTGATATACCGGGTGACAACGAAATTACTACCCAGCTTGTGACGTCATTATAAAATAAAACGTTAATAAGAAATTTTGGTTGGTTGTATGGTTGCACTGTGCGCACATTTTCATTATTCAAACGTCTGACTATCAGTTCCGGTTGAACCGGAAGTGCACACAGCTTTGTTAACTTAAATATAACACCCTCTATATTTTTAAAAATATACATTCTAAAAAGAATTTTTAGCGTAAATCTTGTATCATACCTATACCTCTCTAAGACAGTTTCCGAAAAGATGGCGTTGGAAATGTCAAGTCACACATTTTATTGTTTATACAAAAAACAAATGAATATGTAAAAAATTTTAATACTATTTTTTTACTTCTTTTTAGGTAGTCCCCATGAATAAGTCACAACTACTTTACTTCCAGTTTTGTTATCCTACTTTTCTAAATATTTTTTATTTAGGCTATGTCAAACTTTTTGAGATATAAAGCAAGTATAAGTTTAGGTACATTATCGGACAAGCAACAACTTTGATGTTAATTTATTCATGGTTTCATCTAAGGTAACTATGGATCCTCACAGATTTGTTTACGGTACTTTGGTCTCCATTTCATCCAGTACCCAAGTACCTCATTTATTTATTGAAAATTTGTAAACCTCGTCTTTTTGCTTTGCGCAAAAATGAAGATTACCTTTACCAGATTATAAATTCGTAAACACAGGTTATTTAAATAAAAATTTAGTTCTTAAAAATTCTGGTACAGTCAAAATCTTAATACAAAATAAAAATAATAGTTCTCAGTCCTTGAAAAAGTCTTTATGAATAATCATCTTGATCATCGCTATTTGATGACACTGCCATTGATTGTGCATGTTGGGCCGCTGCCTGTAACTGTTCCCATTGCTGTTGATCTGCATAAGCCTGTTCTTGCCTTGCTTTAGCAAACAGTTCTTGTTGCTGTCTAAGTAGTTCTTCCTCAGGGATACCCAAATTTTCTAAACGGGTGCTCTGCCTTCTTCGCTTTGCTGCTACTGCTTTACAATCTTTTAAAACAGCTTCTGCTTCAGCATGGTAATCACTAAATCCTAGTTTATCTAATGCTGTAAAAATACAGAGCTTTGTAGGAATTTTAAATTTTTTAAAGGTTCTACTTAATTAAATTTACATCGTCATTATCCTCAGTCAAGAGTTATAAGTTTAAGAATAGCCCTAGTGCTAATCTTGGCTCATACCATAGGAATTTAAAAAGTACTTATTACTGTTTTGGCATGGTAAGATTTTTTTTGCCCAATAAAAGACCCAGATGTTTAAGTATTAGGTATTATTATAATAATTACAAATTTAAACATTAAAATATAGAACTAAACCCAAGTTTTAATTGATCAGACAATTAATAGAGATTGAAAAAGACATAAAACAACTGAATTTTCTATAGTAGGTAGGTATAATATTTATGGTTGTCGTTTGGGTTGTTCTTTAAGTTGACCTCAAACAAATATAACAAAATTTGTATCGCTCCCTATACAGATGTTTGAAGATGGTCCACGTGGACTTGACAAGTCTGTAATCAATTTTTTTTTTGGTTTTTTGTCTGTCTCAACTAAGATCATATTATACACTAAACTATTTTAAAACAATTTTTGGAACAGAATGATTACCTATTTCAGATTGTATTAATGTAGTTTTCTAACTTATTTTTTACGATTTTTACTTGGATTTGTTTTCTAAAAAACCGAGTAAAAAACAGTGTTTATTTTGATATTTATTCAACCTAGCAATATTTTAAAGGTATAATGTTAAGAAATACCCTAGGAAATACCTAAGAACAGCTGAGGTTTTAAAACTTATCTAAAAAGGTAGGTACTTTTATCTTGGATACTCAGTTTGCTAGGGCAAACGAGAGTTACAATACTAAATTAACTTTTTATACAGTAACTAGCTATTTTTTAGAGGTAATTATATTATTGTCCTTCAAAACTTACCCATTAAAACGTGTTCAGCATTAATAGTTTTCTTATTTAATTGATTGCAGATCTCATTAGCTTCTGAACTTAGTAGGTGAATAAATTCAGTGCAACAGTTCAAAACAAGCTCTCTGGCTTCATTTGCGATTCGAACAGATGGAACTAATTCTTTGATCATTTTGTTTATGCTGGCCCGTGGTAAAGTAAGGTCATCATCTTCTGTATTTCCAGCTAAATCGTTAGATCTGTTCGAATTGGACATACTTAAATAGGTGTATCTATTTTTTGTTTCTTGATATTTTGAAAAACTTCAACTTTTTAAAATTAAAAACAAATCAGAATCAGCTGTTTTCTGTCAAGTTCCCTTTGTAATTGTTGTAGTTGTTGTGTATTGTTCAATCGAACCTTTTTGTGAATAATTTATCCGTCAAATATTTTGCTCGCATTTTCCATGGAAAGAACTAGTGCGTTTAAATGAGACTGCTTGGTCTGAGAATGAGACCATAAAGAAGCGTAGATTTCAACAACAATAATAACCGAGTTCCTTTTAGTTACTTTTAAACTAAGTTGAGCGTTCCTCTTAAAATTTTAACTTTTTAACCCTTTTTCACACACGACTTTACGAAGTTGTTCGCGAAAGTACCTAATGACGAAATTTTCAGGCCATGGTAAATGGTATTAACTGGGTGGTTGGAGCAATTCCCGGGGTTTCTTAACGAAAGTTAACCTAAATTCCGTTTGTTTAATAATGAATTGACCTTTTGACAAGCAAGCCCAAGGTGTCGCTTATCTCCCCAACCCCTCCCTAATTCCGGGATCCGTCACAATGCCATGTGTCCGTTTGAGAAGCAAGCCCCGGGTGTCGGGTTTGTTCTCTCCCAAACTCTTCACTGAGTCCGGGAATACGTTAAAACGCCATTTTGTCGTGGCCGAATATCTATCTTTGTCTACTTTTCCTAGAGGGCCATGGGAAATAGCACAAAGAGAACAGCGGAAGAGCGGAAGAGCGCGCGTTGTCAGTTGATTTTAAACCAAAAGGTTGCTGGTTCGAATTTTCGAATCCTGTCGGTAGTTTTTAAAAAAATTTCATAAGGTGAATTGGACGGGTTTGTTTAGGTTTATTAATTTATGTTGTAAATAATATATAATATTTTAGTACTAAGAAGTACGCACTATAAGGGCAACGCTATTCTCATTGGGCTAACTTTATCCTCTCGCTAATAGACGTTGTAGGATCTTGACCATAGACAAGCGAGTTGCGCGCTCTCAAGGATAGATAGGCAACTTATCATACTAAATTGGTTCCCTGATAGCGCCACATGCGACCGGGGGAAAAACTAAATATAGTCGTGGTGGGGGTAGGCGCCAAGCATAAAAATTTAAATTTTATTATTACTTTGAATTCAAATTTTCGCGCTTCCAACTTAACGGAAAAGTTTGAAGCGCGAAACATCTGATTCAAGTTAAAATAATTTGGGAGAACGAAAGGAAATTATAACTACACTGCACCGCAAAATTAACCGGATGGAAAAAAATTCGCTTCAATTCAATCTTAAATAACTTTTAAGTGTTTTGATTAAATTCGATAATTTTTTGACACGTTGCAGATGCAGTCGTCTTTATCATGTTCTGATATCGCTTTTACGAACAGTGAAAATGGATATGTTCACATACAGGGTAGCCAAAAAAATTGCATTTTACGCTTAATTTCTAAACACCCTGTGGAAAAATTGAAGAACTGATTGATGTTTTTTTGTACGGCATTTTTAAGTCCCATCTTTTCTGAACAACTTGTTTTTTGATTCATCTCAATATCTAAATTATTAAAGGAAAAACACAGGTTTAAAGGAAATAATGCAATAATCCTTTATTAGCAACAATAAATTTAAAAATTAACATGGGCAATAGTGGTAAGATTAAAATCGAGTATTTCCTCCACGAGCCTGAATAACAGCTCTCATCCTTTCAGGCATAGATTGAATTAAAATAGCAACTGCGTCTTGGGGTATCTGCTGCCACTCGTTTGTCAGTGCCTGTGCTAGCGCCTCCAAAGTTTGAAATTCGCCGTAGTTTTGCCTAACTCTCCTTCCCAGTGTATCCCACATGTGCTCAATAGGGTTCAGATCCGGACTTCTTGAGGGCCAGTCCAATACCTGAACGCCAACATCGTTCAAATACTGCCTCGTTATTTGTGCTCTGTGTGGTGGAGCATTATCTTGCATTAATTTAAAATGTTCTCCTATAAAATGCGAATATGGTATCATATGTTCTTCTAAGCACTGTCTGATGTATTTATCAGCGTTAATACCCCCCTGAAGTGTAATGAGGTCTGTACGGGCCTCCAAAGATATGCCGCCCCATACCATCACTCCTCCGCCACCAAATTGCACTCTAGGAGAGAAACAACATTGAGAGTATCGTTCTCCAGGCCTCCTCCACACTCTTTGACGTCCGTCAGGTGAATATCGCGTAAAACGAGACTCGTCTGTAAATAGAACGTTTTGCCAGTTGTTCATGTTCCAATCTGCATGAGCTCGAGCAAATTCAAGGCGCTGCCTTCGATGACCTGCGTCTAATAGAGGTCCTGTGGCAGGTACATGAGATGTTAGATTCTGTTGTCTTAACCTTTTAAGTACAGTGTCAGATGACACCAAGGTACCATGAACATCTGCCAATCTTACAGCTAAAACCGGAGCAGAGGCTGTTCGCTCCCGAAGAGCCTGAAGATGAAGAAATCGATCTTCAACTGCATTTGTGACTCTTGGTCTTCCCTGCCCGGGTCTTCTCGAGTAAGAACCAGTTTGTCTAAATCTTTGGATCGCATCGGATATGGTACTGCGTGGATGGCCAAGCCTTTCTGCGATATACAGAATCGGACGACCATCATCTTGTAAAGCGACGGCTTGTGCCACTTCTTCTGGTCTCATATTTAATTTAAATTAATACACTTTTACGTTACCGTTTACGGAACAGCTTCAAAACATAAAACAACCAACAAATTACATTAAAAAAAAACAACAATTTACTTAAGAAACGCTTGAAGTACAGCAATTAATAAATCTGTACATTTGTTGACAAAAATCTTCCTGACAAGCCATGGTACCATGGAAACGAGATTCAGAAAGACAAAAAAAGACAAAGCCAACTACAAATTTTTAAATTTATTGTTGCTAATAAAGGATTATTGCATTATTTCCTTTAAACCTGTGTTTTTCCTTTAATAATTTAGATATCGAGATGAATCAAAAAACAAGTTGTTCAGAAAAGATGGGACTTAAAAATGCCGTACAAAAAAACATCAATCAGTTCTTCAATTTTTCCACAGGGTGTTTAGAAGTTAAGCGTAAAATGCAATTTTTTTGTCTACCCTGTATGTGAACATATCCATTTTCACTGTTCATAAAAGCGATATCAGAACATGATAAAGACGACTGCATCTGCAACGTGTCAAAAAATTATCGAATTTAATCAAAACACTTAAAAGTTATTTAAGATTGAATTGAAGCGAATTTTTTTCCATCCGGTTAATTTTGCGGTGCAGTGTAGACTGGGTACATATCGCTAATCGTCAGCCGAGAGTGCATCTAATATTAGTACTAAAAAGATTTACAAAAATTTACAATAAAAAAATACTTTTATTTTCTTTTTTTCTATTTACTATTGCTTTTTTTGCCTCACCTTCCTGCGGAACGTGAAGGGAAAACATATCGCCAAATTGTCATTATAACAACTGACCAAAACTACACAATGGTGCAAAATTTCCGTTTTCTCGTATAGATAGGTAGTTTTCTGAGACGGCGCCGTATAGGTGCTCTTTAAACTCGCACACCTTTGTGCAATGTGGGATATACTTTCCATATTTGCTCTATAAAAATATGTAAGTATTCAATCGATTAAAACATAAGCAAAAAATTATTCTTACATAAAAGCTATCAATTATCAGCTAATAAATTTGTAGAAATATTATTGTGCCGAGCCCTTCGGGCACGGCACTGTTCTAGTTCGTTCGTTTAATTATACGAGAGCTGTCACTTTGACAGGTAAGTGTAATTTTTTTAGCTTTTTCGTAGCGAGGGTTATAGCTGTAAGAATTCGAAATTAAAAAATTTTCAGGTACCTAAATAAGAATGTTTTATACGATAGCTGTCAAATTTTGACAGGTAGGAGTCAGTTTTTTTTATCCTTTTCGTAGCGAGGGTTATCGCTGTAAAAATCCTAAAGTGAAAAATTTTTCAGATCCTAAATAACAAAGTTCTATACGACAGCTGTCATTTTGACAGGTAAATGTCAATTTTTTTTAAGCTTTTCTTGTATCTAGGATTAAAGCTGTAAGAATCCAAAATTTAAAAAAAAATTCAGTAGTTAAATAACAAAGTTCTATACGACAGCTGTCAAATTTTGACAGGTAAGTTTACATTTTTTTTTTTAATTTTTTGTAGCGAGATTTATAGCTGTAAGAATCCTAAATGAAAAAATTTTCAGTTCCTAAATAACAAAGTTATATACGACAGCTGTCATTTTGACAGGTAAATTGCAAGTTTTTTTTAAGCTTTTCTTGTATCTAGGATTATAGCTGTAAGAATTCGAAATTAAAAAAAAATTCAGTACCTAAATAACAAAGTTCTATACGACAGCTGTCAGATTTTGACAGGTAAGTGTAACAATTTTTTTTTAGCTTTTTCGTAGCGACGGTTATAGCTGTAAGAATCCCAAATTTAAAAAAAAATTCAGTATCTAGATAACAAAGTTTTATACGATACCTGTCAGATTTTGACAGGTAAGTGTCAATTTATTTTAACTTTTTTCGTAGCGAGGGTTAAAGCTGTAATAAAACTAAATTAAAAAATTTTTCATTACCTAAATAACAAAGTTCTATACGACAGCTGTCAAATTTTGACAGGTAAGTGTCAATTTATTTAAACTTTTCTCGTAGCGAGGGTTAAAGCTGTAATAATCCTAATTTTCAGTACCAAAATGACAAAGTTCTATACGACAGCTGTCAAATTATATATACTTAAATAGTAATTCTTATTTTTTATAATTTGCTACCATTTCTATGCTATTTAGGTATAGACCAATATATTTGAAAAAAGTAGTATTTGAGATGACCTAAACGAATATCCAAACCAAAAGTATATCGGACGCACCCAATTCGATTTATTAACAATCCAATATGACCCTACATTGATTTTAAAAAAATCAAAAAAATTACTTCCCAACTTTCGATCGCGTTCGCAAACAACAGTATTTTGTAGCCCAACGTCGTCTACACGTCAAAAAAGTTTAAATCGATTAAAATACTTTTTGCCACCTGTATCGCCGTACAACGAAAAAAAACATATTTTTCAACTTTGACTTTAATAACTTTTTTCCGGTACACCCTGTATATTGGAAATTTTTCTAAGACGTACCCCTACTATTCCTCTCTACATCCAGAAAATTTTAATCGTTTTGCTCTAACCGTTTCCGAGAAAAAAATTCGCGAATATCTAAATGTGGAACAGCCTCCCACCACGTGGCGACGGATTATCAATGTCGGAACGCCATCTTTAAAATCGAGATTACAACTATTTCTGAAACATTTTGGGCAAATATTTTGGTAAATAAAATTAGAAGAAGGTTCAAGGTAGATATTCCACCCGATTTAAAATCTGGAAATGTTCTTATTAGTCTAGCAAGTCACGCTGAAAACACCCATTTTTCGCCATTTTTGACAGCCGGATTTTCAGAATTAATAATTAATTTAGATACATCAATATCAAGGCACTCTTAGTCAAAAGTGAATGGTGTTAGAATTTGTAAAGATTGCTTGTTTCCGCACCCAAAAAAGCGACTTTTCTCAATTTTGCGAATATATTTTAATAATTTTGGATATGTAGAGGTGTTGAGAAGTAATCAGCGCATTTTTTGAGAAAAAAATAAAACGGTTTTGTGAAAAATTGAATAAGCTACAGTCGATATAGTAAAAAAAAAGCTGCCGTTTTTTCCGTATTAAAGATAAATAAACGAAAAAATATCTCTTAAATACAATTTGACAAGCTCTATCCGCTAAAGTTTACAAAGTTTCGATCAAAAGTCGTTTTCAGTACGAAAAAAAATAAAAACCGTGAATAAATCAGGCCTAACTTTATGATTTCCACTTTGTTACAATTTTCGGCAATTTCCATTCCAGTTAGGTATAGAACGATATATTGGAAAAAGGTAGATTTTGAGATGGCCTAACCGATTATCCAAACCGAATGTCGATTGAATGCACCCAATTCAACTTATTCGGTACCCAAGACGACCCTGCAATGGCCATTTTTCAACTTTAAAAAAATCAAAAAAATTACTTCTCAATTTCCGATATCCTTCATCTACGAACTTGCTCTTTATTTGACGGATCTCTCCAACCTCCAGAAATGAAAATCGAAAAAAATAATTTTTGCGACCTGAAATGCGTTACAGCGGATTTCGCATATTTCCCGACTTTGACGTTTAATAACTTTTTTTCGGTACACCCTGTATATTTAAAATTTTTCACAAAATGTGCCCCCGTTATTCCTCTATAAAACCAAATAATCAAAATCAGTGCGAAATGTACCACTTTAGAGAAAAAAAATCGAAAATGTCAAAAATCGTGATTTCAAAAATCGGGTACGACGACAACCCTCGAACATTTTCAAATGTAGGAGGAGATATACATATCGCTCGAAAGGGGCGATATGTAAAAGCTGCATATCGCCTGATCGTCACTGTCGTGACTCTAAAGGTAAAAGTCATTACATAAAAGAATTTAAAAAAATTTGAATTTTTAATTTTTTAAATTTTTTTTTCATTTTTTATAATTTTTTTTTTAAATATTCTGTTTTACTATATTATTTACTTTTGTATCACACTCCTTCGGACTGTGATGTGAAAACATATCGCCTAATTTGTCAATATAACACCTGTCAAGAAATATTTACAAATATTTCATTTGATATTTTAATCTTAATATGAGAACTACACTAAAACAACAAAATATTTTTTTATAAACGCGATTATTACACATAAAAAATGTCAAAATGACAGCTGTCAATATATAACTAATAATACTGTAACGCGTGTATTTTATTTTTATCCTTTTTATTTATGTTTCACAAAATTAACACTTAATATTAAATAGTTTATTTGAAATAGTTGAACTTTGAAATTGTCAAAATGACAGCTAGAAAGAAACAACCTCTTTTTCAACATACAAAATCTTTGTTCCACACAATAACTTATTTTTCATTCGTATGCCAAATTTTGTTCAGACCAGATAAGTAGTTTTCAATTTATGCTTTTACTTCTTCGGATATATTCGTTTTTCCAAGACAATAATAGCAGTCCATTTTAAATTTCATAACTATCATATTTCTCCGAATATAAAGATTAAAGATGTTTTATAGGGTCGAAACGTTGATATTTAGTTAAAGCAATAGTGCACAAATACGTTAGAAGAAGCAAGATTTATAAAACTGCAATAAAAATTACAAGTTTATATTTAAAAATAAAAACCTGATGATGATATCTAGATGACGAAACGTTTTACTCGAAATCTGATGACATCATATGATAGGAAACGAAATACGGCAATGCCAAAGTTAAATTATTTTTTCTTTATCCTTTCAAAGAAGGTCACAAACCCAAATATAAGAACATAAAATTTGAAGATGTTTTATAGGCTCGAAACTTTAATATTTTTTTAAAGCAATATTGCACAAAAACGTTAGAAGAAGCAAGATTTACGAAACTGCAATAAAAATTACAAGTTTATATTTAAAAATAAAAACTTGATGATGGTATCTAGATGATGAAACGTTTTACTCGAAATCTGATGACATCATATGATAGGAAACGAAATACGGCAATGCCAAAGTTAAATTATTTTTTCTTTATCCTTTCAAAGAAGGTCACAAACCCAAATATAAGAACATAAAATTTGAAGATGTTTTATAGGCTCGAAACTTTAAAATATTTTTAAAGCAATATTGCACAAAAACGTTAGAAGAAGCAAGATTTACGAAACTGCAATAAAAATTACAAGTTTATATTTAAAAATAAAAACTTGATGATGGTATCTAGATGATGAAACGTTTTACTTGAATTCTGACGACATCATATGATACGAAACAAAATACGGCAATGCCAAATTGAAAAAATTTTCAGTACCTAAATAACAAAGTTCTATACGATAGCTGTCAAATTTTGACAGTAAAGTGTCAATTTTTTTTTAGCTTTTTCGTAGCGAGAGTTATAACTGTAAGAGTCCGAGATTATAAAATTATCAGGTCCCTAAATAACAAAGTTCTATACGATAGCTGTCAAATTTTGACAGGTAAGTTTCAATTTTTTTTTTTGATTTTTTGTAACGAGGGTTATAGCTGTAAGAGTCCTAAATTTAAAAATTTGTCAGTACCTAAATAACACAGTTTTATACGATAGCTGTCAAATTTTGACAGGTAAGTGTCAATTTTTTTTTTAGATTTTTTGTAACGAGGGTTATAGCTGTAAGAATCCTAAATTAAAAAATTTCTCAGTTCCTAAATAACAAAGTTCTATACGACAGCTGTCATTTTGACAGGTAAATATCAAGTTTTTTTTAAGCTTTTCTTGTATCTAGGATTATAGCTGTAAGAATCCGAAATTTAAAAAAATTTCAGTACCTAAATAACAAAGTTCTATACTACAGCTGTCAGATTTTGACAGGTAAGTGTAATTTTTTTTTAGCTTTTTCGTATAGATTATTATAGCTGTAAGAATCCAAAATTTAAAAAATTTTCAGTACCTAAAATAACGACATTAAAAAAAAAATTAAAAAAAAAGAAAAAAAAACACTGGGGCTTGAACCCTCGACCTTCGTCTCCAAAATCAACAGTCTTTAGTACTACGCCACCGAAGCTTGCAGATTGATTTGTGGTAAATAGGATATTAATGACGTATTCGATATTACATAGAACGTTGAGTATTGAAGATACACACAAATAATACACTTTTTTCAATTATTTTTGGTCAACCGCAAAGAAAAAGGTCCAAGACAGGTATTTCATACATTAAATACTCTCCGAATATTATAAAAAGTATAAAAATTGAAGTTAATATGCCTCCTGCAAGCTATTTTTATTATTACAAGTACGCGTATAAATGCGATATTTTCCCCCTTATTTTTGGTCAAACGAAAAAGATAAAGGTTCAAGGTAGGTATTTCCCACAAAAGACATAGTCTAAATGTTCTTATTCCTCTAAAAAATCAATTTGGAAATCGCATTTTTCACCTATTTTTGACAGATGGTATAAAAGTTAAAGTTCAGGAAAACGCACGTGGTAAAACCATGGCCAACTTTTTCTAAATCGAATGGTGTTAGAATTTGAAAATTGTGCCTGTTTCCGCACCCAAAAAAGCGACTTTTCTCAATTTTGCGAATATATTTTAATGATTTTGAATATGTAGAGGTGTTGCGAAGTAATCAGCGCATTTTTTGAGAAAAAAATAAAACGGTTTTGTTAAAAATTGAATAAGCTACAGTCGATATAGTAAAAAAAAAACTGCCGTTTTTTCCGTATTAAAGATAAAGAAACGAAAAGATATCTCTTAAATACAATTTGACGAGCTCTATCCGCTAAAGTTCACAACGTTTCGATCAAAAGTCGTTTTCAGTACGAAAAAAAATAAAAACCGTGAAAAAATCAGGCCTAACTTTATGATTTCCACTTTCTTACAATTTTCGGCAATTTCCATTCCAGTTAGGTATAGAACGATATATTGGAAAAAGGTAGATTTTGAGATGGCCTAACCGATTATCCAAACCGCATGTCGATTGGATGCACCCAATTCGACTTATTAGCGATCCAAGAGGTACCATTTTCGACCAAATTTTGACTTTAAAAAAATCAAAAAAATTACTTCTCAATTTCCGATATCCTTCATCTACGAACTTGCTCTTTATTTGACGGATCTCTCCAACCTCCAGAAATGAAAATCGAAAAAAATAATTTTTGCGACCTGAAATGCGTTACAGCGGATTTCGCATATTTCCCGACTTTGACGTTTAATAACTTTTTTTCGGTACACCCTGTATATTTAAAATTTTTCACAAAATGTGTCCCCGTTATTCCTCTATAAAACCAAATAATCAAAATCAATGCGAAATGTACCACTTTAGAGAAAAAAAATCGAAAATGTCAAAAATCGTGATTTCAAAAATCGGGTACGACGACAACCCTCGAACATTTTCAAATGTAGGAGGAGATATACATATCGCTCGAAAGGGGCGATATGTAACAATGATATGGCGACAAGATTTATTAATATTAGATATTTACATAAATATGGTTTACATAAAAAAACAGCTTACATTATTATATTATATTATTATTTTCTGTAGATTTTTCTAACAATTCCGTGTTATTTTCAAAGTTTTTATTTAATAAACTAGTTATTGTACCTTGTAGTTCATTAAGGTGGGAGTATCAACATGCTTGCCAACCTATAACCTATTTCGCGAAGATTTATTTATGTTTTCTAGCTTTTATACAACATTTTAAGAAAATCAGTATCGACTTGATATTCTATAGGTAATAATTGACATATTTAATAAATATCAAGGAGTTTTATAACTTATTTTAGGAGAATTGTATAGCGAAAAATATCGGGTAAGATTTTTTTTAACATTATTATGTCATTGTCACTCATTGGTCTTTCACTATACAATTCTCCCAAAATTAGCAATGAAATAAATTGATATTTTTGTAATATATCAGATACTACCTAAATAATGTACCGACGATATTGATTTTCTTTAAATGTTAGTTATTAAAATAATAAACTCAAAACATCAACGCGAAATAGGTTATAGGTTGGCAATAGATTGAATGACGTTGAGAATTCAACCTTAAGTTGTGAAGTAAAGTTTTTTTCTATATCTTTAATAGCTTTCGCTGTACTTTCCAATTGTTGGGCGACAATAATGAAGTCCTCCATGCTTTTGTTAATTGCCTTGGTTTTTCTTCCCGATTTCTTTGGTCGCGACATATTAAATATATACCTATTTACGATTCTCAAACTACCGACTGCGCCATGTTAAGTTTATAAATTATATATGAATAATTATTTAATAATAACTTTATTTTTTATATATTTTACAAATCAATCATAAAATGACAATGACAATCTTTCACCAGTCCAGGTAAAACTTCAGGATCTGTCACAACAAGCCATATTTTTATCTTTCTCGCACATATTATGTAGGTACAGAGAGAGAGAGAGAGAGGTACAGAATGTTGGCCATGCTCATTCTAAATGAATATTCTGTTCCTGCCAACGTTAGGAGATGAACAACCTTATAAAACAAAATTCCTACAATAGCGCCACTAGCGACCGGGGGGCTAAATTAAACGAACAGGGGACGACCTTCACCATTTAAGTTATCCTAGCCTGATCTTGACCTTGACGACGTCTGCACCGTATGTTTACGATGTATTAAATGCTCTCGTCTCTCCTCAAACAGTGTTGCCGCTGGCTTCTTTTTTATTGGGGTACACTACAGCCAGAGAGAGGGGTAGAACTGGGTCGGTTCGGGGTAGCTTAGTTAAAATTTGAAACTTAACAATTCGACATATTTTTTTGCGTAACGGCAAATATTTTGTGAAACCGAATTCAACGAGACACATAAACCAAAAAACATACCCCTAATGTTTCTTTTGCACATAAACAAAGTGAAAAAGTAAATGAGCAAGTATCGCACTACGTATTCGCGCAATAGGGATGTTCAATTCGATCGATTTTTTTAGAGATCTTGATTTTTGTAATCGATCTTGCTCAATTTTTTTATTGCGTTTTATATTATTTGTAAGTATTTTTATTACTTAAACAATTTTTGTTGATTTGATACTGTAATCGGGGTAGATTTGCGTGAGGGGAGCGAGCGAGCGAGATTTCTCTGAAAAGGGGTAGCGTTGGCAACACTGTCCTCAAAGAAGGTAAACCATAGACAATTTACCTTTAGATAAACAAACAATAATCACGAATGTGGCAGTTTTATGGCCTCGCGCATGTAAGGAGCGGCTAAATGTTTACTCTCGAGCCGCGTCGTTGCCAAAGTTTACGTTGCTCCTCAAACCTAACCTTATATTTTATTATTTGAATTTGACCGTTATTTGTAAATGTAGATATTTTTGAATCTGTGGTATTTAACATTATTTGTGAATTTATCTAAAATGCCCGTTGCTTGCAAAATTTGCTCTAAGATTTTCTCTAATCAAAGTGGTGTTAATCGTCACTTGAGAACTGTTCACAAAGAAAAAGACAAAATTATTGTTTCCTATGATTATGACCATTTCAATAGCAAGTGTTTAGAAAAAGATTGTCATACTTCTTATAGATTTATTGCAGAATTAAGGTACCACCTGGAAACAGCTCATAAGAAAACTATGGATAAGGCCATATTATATTTTCAAAGTGAAGAAGGTAACAGTAAACTTTAATTTTAATAAATTTATTTAAGAGGTTATAAGGTTTCTAATTTTTGTTTTAGAATTTGAGTGTTGGTTTGATGAGCTATGTAAAAACAATAATTTGGAATATGTTCGTCATAAACAGAAAGGAGAACAAACTACATATTTTAATTGTAATCGATCAGGTAGATAATTTAAAGGTGACAAAGTATATTTTTTGAATATACCTAAGTAATTTAATATTTTAGGAAATTCTGGATCTGACTTTGTAAATCGAAAAAGAGCCATAAAGAGTCAAGGTTCCTGTAAAATTGGTTGTAAATGTACAAGTCAGATAATTTTAACAGAAACTGGTAATAGTCAGTATTGTGCTACATACTATAAGACTCACTATGGGCATACAATACAACTTCAACATATTCGTATTCCTAAACAGGACCGTGTTGATGTTGCAGCCAAACTAACAAGTGGTGTTTCAGTTACTAGGTATAGGTACACTAAATTATTATGAATTTGTCTTAAAAAATTAATTTTTAGAGTGTTAGACACATATAGAAATAAATTTGAAGAAGATAAATTGTCACGATCAGACTTAATTACCAGAAAAGATATTAATAATATCAAAAATTTATATCACATTAACATACAGGATGGTGTACGTCATGAAAATGATACAATTAGTGTTGACCTCTTAGTAAAACAGTGTGAAGAAGTTGGTGAAGAAATTGTGTTATATAAAAAACAAGGACAGGAATATCCAGGATTAAAGGCAGATGATTTTTGTATAATAATTATGAACAAGGCACAAGAAAATATTCTAAACAAATTTGGTAATAATGTTATAGCCATTGATAGCACTCATGGTTTAAACATGTATGACTTTGAGTTAACTACGGTGATGGTTATTGATGAGTTTGGGGAAGGGTTTCCAGTTTCATGTATGTTTACAAATCGTAAAGATACAGTTATACATGAGATTTTTTTTACCTGTATTAAAAGAAGATGTGGACTTATAAATCCTAAAGTATTTATGTCTGATATTACATCAGTTTACTATAATGCTTGGCTTAGTGTCATGGATTATGCAATTATGAATCGTCTATATTGTTCTTGGCACATAGATCGAGCTTGGAGAAGTAACTTAAGTAAAATAGCTAAAGTGGATAAAAGAAAAGAAGTTTACCAAATGCTGAAAGTCTTACAGAATACCTTGAATGTGGCAGAATTTGAAAGAAATTTGGCCACAACTGTAAACAGATTGTTGGAAGATCCTGAAACACAGCAATTTGGAAATTATTTTGCTCAAAATTATATAAATAACTACCAAATGTGGGCTTACTGTTTTAGGAAAAATTGTGGCATTAATACAAACATGGTGATGGTTTAGCATGTTTTTTATTTTCACATTTGCATGATAGTTTGTATTTTAATATATAGGTACTTACCTTTAAGTTATATATTTTTTTGCATGTTTTTTTTTTCACTATTAGAATTTTGTAAGCAGTTAGTCTTCTATGTAGACTTCATACAATTTTGCTCTTACGTATAAGAAAACTTTAAAGTTGCATGAATGAACCAAAAACGTAATTTATAATAAATTACTTTAATTTTAGGTATTAGAGAGTATGCACAAAACTGTAAAATACTTTTACCTGGAAGGAAAAGTAGTAAAACGCTTAGATAAGGGCATAACTGCGGTATTAAAATATATCAGGGACAAATTGGTATCAAGGATTATTAAAATTACCAAAGGAGTAAACAACTTCCATGTACAGGAAATACACAAACGTCATCGAACTGCTATAACAAGTATTTTTGTAATTTTTAATAAAGGAGATATTTGGACAATAAAATCAAAGAATGTTGAATATATAGTTTCAAAGAAAGATTCATGTATGGTACCAAATTGTCAATTAAAGTGCTCCTTCTGCAATATATGTGTACATGATTATCAATGCACCTGTGTAGATTATTTAATAAAAGCTACTATATGTAAACATATACATTACCTTAACTTAAATACTGATATTGCAAAGGATCAGAAAAATATACCTATAGTAATGGAAAATTTGGAAAGTGAAACATTTGAATGTTTATCAACCTTAGCTGGGCAGAGTAGCAGTAAAGAAACTGATACAATAAAATATAAAATTCAAGAAGAGATAAATAAAATTAGTGTTAACATAAATGTGTGCAGTAAAACTGATTCTAGTCGTCCCGTGTTGTTACATACTCTCAAAACACTGAAAAACGCCAACAGTTTACTATCAAACACGGAATCAGTGATGAATTCATTTAAAACGGATTATACAATTTCAGGTATCATAATTTATTAAACTATAGTGTCACCTCAGATTTGGTTAACATATTATGGAAAATGTTCTTACTTTTAGTTTACCCAAAAAATGCATGCTGCATAAAAAGTTTGGCTTGGTATAAAAATAATATTAGAGGGTTCTAAAAAAAAATGATATTAAATAAGTTATAGAAAAACACAGCATTTTTGGCAAGTCTTCTTGATAATAATATGCAATAATCTGATTTGTATTTTGATATCCAACATTGTTAGACAAAATATGACCTTATAGTAATAGGAACTTTAAGGTGGTTCAAAAATTATTTATCATGTCATTTTTAAATAATATACAAATTAATATAAAAAAAATTATTATAATTTTTCGAAAAAAAAAATATAAAAGTTTTCCCGAGAGTTTTCCATATTATGTTAATCCAATATGGCCAGACACTGGTATGCACTTTGTTGACTGTTAGTACCTATATTGTTAACTAAAAATAAAATAACCAAATTAAATAAATACAAAGATACGTATTTGTTAAAGTACGCGCCACAAATATAACATTATTGTTTACATTTCTGTCGCCTGCATAAAAACTCCAGCAGAGTTTTTTTTACATAAGATAGAAACGTTAACAATAATGTTATATTTGTGGGGCTTTACTGTCAAATATAAATTCAAAAATCTTTTTAGGTGAACCATCCAATAAAAAAGTAACAAAACAAGTGTCGTTTTTTTCTACAAAAAAGAAACGAAAAAGGGCAAAGGAAGATATTTCAAAACCATCAAGACGTGAAGCAGACGCTATCAACGGTTTATTTAATATACAGAGTGACCATAATTACTGCTAAGTCATAGACACTAAATTGTTGTTTTGTTATCCCAAGAAAATTATAATCGTTTACCACTCCACCAAAAAAGTATATTTCTTCAGGCATTTTATATGCATATTATGTATTATGTTCTTTAAATATTTATTTTTTTTATTATCGTTTATAACCTTGTGATATTTTAGTATTAATATTCATATACTGTGATTGTACAATATTGCTTCTGCTGTTTTAATTTATTTACTTTTGGACAAAAATGGCCCTACTATTTATTGGTTTTACTTGACTAAATGGCGAAGATATTTACTTTGTTATTTATTTTAGTAACTAAAATTTATTTAGTTAAGTTGTTTGCTGTACCTTTCTTTATAAGAAAATATTCTTTAAACAATAAAAAAAAATACTTGGAATTGCTTTAATAAAGTTTATTTTAATCTAAGACATGTTTTTTTTTAACGTATAATATATTCTATACATAGTGAATTAATGGCCAAAATGTAATGAGTTAAGTTTTGTACAGATCTAAAAAATTATTATTTACTAAAACTATGTTTTTCTTTAACGTATGTATTCTATACATAGTGAATTAATGGGCAAAATGTAATGAGTTAAGCTTGTACAGATCTAAAAAATTTATATTAATTTAAAATTCCCGCCGTCTCACCAAAACGTACATTTGGCAACGTCGCGGCTCGGGAGTAAACATTTAGCTGCTCCTCGCATGTAAACAAAACTGGGAACTATTAGACATGCGCACTGCAACATTATCGTTTGACGAATGGGAAAATAGACAGGTCTGGGCTTTAAAACTTAAATTCTTGCTCATATGCCACCATAGCGGGTTTATTTTACCCCTATTTGGGCATAATACAATTATACAACGGCTGCAACTAGTACTAGTCATTGTTTATATTACAATCCGAGTCACTAAAAGCACAAACACAATTCACTAACTAAACTACACACAAACCAGAAATCCATAAATATTAAACACCAGTCCCACAATCCACGATAGCCGATCCGATAGCTGAAAACTAGAAAACTACAAGGAATCCGCAGAGAAAAGAAACCTTAAAACACAACAACAAAAATGGCGGCCGAGCCGGTTCTGGAGAGTATCCTTGAACGCGTCGATTATTGTCGATAAAGTAGGACGGCCGATAACACGAGGTTTGTGCGCATGCACGAAGGTTCCCAGAATGAAGACAGCTGACCGACGAGTCATGCGCTCGGACGTATTTTTTCACCCATAAAACGTAACTTTTGTTTGCGCAGGAGATAAGCTGTACGTATCTAAAGGTAAATTGTCTATGAGGTAAACTCCTAAAGAAAATTTTTCGGTGCGTAAATTTAGCTTTTTCTTCTTTATCTTCTTGGCGGCGGCTTCGGTAAGCTCCATTCCATTCGCATAGTTTCCTTTTGACTTTTTGACATTCTCATACGATTATACGACGTTGTTCGCGAAGCTTTTCTTTTACGCTAAAGTAAGTAAAGTAAATTATTTAAGTTTGCTATGTTGTTTAACAAAGAAGCAAAATGAGATCAACGGCAACCGATATAAGAAAGATGATAAATTATTTTATACACTTGCCCAAATTTGACGGAACGAAATTAAATTTATAAAGGTCCGAAGGAGTACATCTATCAACAGCCAATGCGGACAGAATTTTCGATTAAAATTAAATTATTCCATCATTCCAACTTGATTCCAACATCCAACTGCTGTTCGAAGCCAAGTTGGAGTTTCATCAACGTGACGAAACTGTCGTTCGGTTCATACAAAAATACTATATAACTGTGCAAGCTCTACTTTCAGAAATAATTTTAAGACCATCACTTTGGTAAGCCTATAATTGAGATAAGTGATCGTTTTTCTGACTTATGGTTTTTAGTGCAATGGTAAGATTCAAGGTTTTCATGCACATGGTCCCAGGTTCGATCCCACTACGAAACACTTGTAACTTTTTTTTATTTAATCTTATTTTCGCACAGGCCCATGTTTTTAGAATAATTTAGAACCATTTCAATTATGGCATTGGACTTACATTGAGGTTTGTTCATAAATAATTAGGTTCCACCAAGGGTTCCACTTCCACTTAAAGGTCATTAAGACATACCTAAGCTCAGCTCATTTAAAAAAAATTGTACCTATATTTTGGTAAAGTTTTGGTCCTGGTTTTAGTATATTGCACTAAAATCATCACATCATCACTTGCAGATGCTCTGGAGAGATTGGTGGCTTTAGAGGAGAGATTGGAAGCTTGGTTTGCTGCAAATATGCTGCTCCTGAACAAGGATAAGACTCAGAAAGTTATATTTTCTATGAGAAACACTGACAATGCTAATAATAATAACACCTCACAGGTTAAATTCTTGGGAGTTCAACTCGATGATAGGCTACTGTGGGATAAACATGTTGATTCCCTAGCTAAAAAGCTTGCCAGCGGTTGTTTTGCGTTGCGAAGTCTTGCTGGAAGTGTCTCCGAAGCAGTGCTAAAAACGTCATATTATGGCATTTTTCACTCAAACATGGCGTATGCTGTTCTTGTGTGGGGTCACGCAGCCCATTCAAGGAGAATTTTTAGCTTGCAGCGCAGGGCAATTCGAATTGTTTCTGGCTTGAAGTATCGTGACTGTTGTAGACTTGCTTTTAAACGTCTGGGTATAATGACTTTACCATGTGTATATGTGCTTGAAAATCTTATGTTCGTGAGGAAAAATTTGGACTTGTATATGACACACCGTGATGTACACTGCTACGATACAAGAAATCGGGATGACTTTGTTGGTCGGTATTGTCGATTGACTAGGTGTCGGGATGGCCCGGGGTATCTAGCCATAAAAATGTTTAATAAAATACCGTTACACTTGAGAGAGCTGCCAATAACACAGTTCAAGAATATATGTAAAAATTTTTTACTGAATGGTTGTTTTTATTCAGTGCAGGAATACTTAGATAGCCCTTTGACTTTCTAATTGTGCCTGTTCTTTCTTTTTAATTTGTATATTATAGTATAAGACAATATTTTGGATATAGTATAGTGTTTTAAAGATTTTTAAGTGTTGCTTTCGAGTATGTATTTTTTCTAATGTATTTTGCTATTGCTATGTGACATGTGGAAATACTATTTTGTATAATGCCATCAATAAATTATCTTATCTTATCTTATCTTATCTTATCTTATCTTAAAATTGTAAATTTTTTAGGGATGATGTACTTAGGTAGCTACCTACTTATTTTTAGGTGTAGATTTTGAATCCAAATACGAACATTTTATATATGAAAATGTGTCTTCCGAGTAAATAATGTGAGTAGACCAGAGTGACTCTTTTAACCAGGGTTGCGGCGATTTAAATCAACTGATTTTTTCAATTTTAATCATGATTTAAATCAAATTATAAATTGCTGTAAAAGCAAGTCGCCGAAGCAAATCCATCAGAAAATTTAAAAAAAAGAAGATAGTTTAATTAAAATCAAGTGTTTACATACATTATATAAGGGTAAAAACATAACTAATCGTCATCAGTCCAGCGTAAAAAATATTCATAAATTAAACTTAAGAAAACACAAATAGTTTACAACAATAAAAACAGTTTATAGTAATATAATATAAGTCAATTGTAATTCTTATACAGAAAAACTAATTTAGCGGCTTTTTCTGTTCCCAAGCGATTTCGAAGTATGGAATGTACCAAACCAAATGTCGAAAACACTCTTTCGACAGATGCTGAAGAAGCTGTAGCAGATAACAGTTGTTTAATGGTGGGCAGTAGTTTTTGAACAGCATCGATATTCTGTTGGGATTTCCACCAATTTAAAGCTTTTGAGGTTTTGAGAATTTCAAAAAAGCAGTGGTGTACAATGTTTTTTCCCTGTAATTTCAATTGGATTACCCTCTGGGACGCCAATGGAATTAACATGTCTATTCTAACTACATTAAAGTAAGACCCTTTTTACCGCAAATAAAAGTGCCAAGTTTTATCAAAATCGGCCAAAATGTTTTTGAATAATTAATAAAAAAAACATTTTTTTTTTAACTTTGACACCCTGTATCTAGAAAACGAAGCATGTTAGGCCACATGCTTATAGAAAAAAAATCTTAGTTTTATCTAAACAAGCGATCCTGAACGTTTGGCCGCTTAACCCTGGGACACCTTGTATATTGATAAAAATCAAAAAAATCATGATTTAATCAAAAAAATCTGATTTTTGATTTTTTCAAAAATCGTGATATTTGCAACCCTGCTATTAACCTTTAATAATACATACATACACACGTGTGCCATAAATCAAATTCAAAACATGCTTTTTTGTGCAAAGAACATAACATTCTTCTTGACAAACAACATACCTACAATAAAGCCCATTGCCCAGGGCTATATAACAGAATTACTAATAACAGCAAAAACTGCCAGACAAATTACACGTGAAACAGAAAATTTAAAACACAATAAAGTTTTTCCACAAAATACTCCTCCACATCGTTCCTAATAAGCCTGATTTAATAACAATGTTTTAACTTGTTTACAGAACATTTTGAAGTTACCAATGTTCCATTTCACTATAGGCAGGCGATTACAAAATTTATTTGCATTATAATATATTAAATAAAAGAATTTCGAACCTGTGCTATTGATGGTATGGGAAAAGAAATATTCTGAGTCGGCTTTGTATTAATCCAATGACACTAAACACACTTTCCTAAATAAAGAAACATATGGAAGCTTCTAACTAAGGGGCCATACACCAACAAGAGATAGAGTGGACTTGAAAATAGATTGTTTATTTTTATTACCCCTTTATAAAATACTTATAGAAGAAATAATGCACTACACCGCATTTGTGGCTATATTAACTCCATGTGTCCATATTTTACTAACTATTGCCTTTTGTCCAATATTTACAAAGTTTAAAAGATATGGTAAAGGCGAAGGTAAATAAGCTTAGTCCGGTTCTGTCTCCAACCTGTTAACTTAAAATACACCAGACTTCAACAGGGTGCCATAAATGACAAGGGAATTTGACTATACATGCACGTTTTTACGCCATCAAGATCAAGAATAAGGGCATTTACGAGGGCATTTATTAATTTATGTCACTGAATATTGCATAGCTATATATTCTGCGCTCATGTTCGTATTAGGCCCCTTCTTACACTCGTAATTTGCAATGCTATGAGATTTTACTCAACAATACTTTAATTTGTCTTTTTTAGATAATATGGATGACATAACAGAAGATACTCTTCCTGACCATTGTATTATATTGTCTCCTGAAGAATTAGTAAAGCTTGAAGTTAAATTAGAATACCCCCCTTTAAGTAGCAGCCAAAATGATTCCAACCCTACATGTGGTAAGTTAAGAGGATTCCGTGGCTACCCGCATTTTCAGGGTTTTTTTTATATTCTAGCTGTTCCATTGGCCAGTATTGCGTCCCCGACAGTAGCGTTCATCACGGACGTATAAAAGACAATTAGTTTGTGACTGAGACGGATTATTAATTAGGCTATAAATTAGATGAAAAGTTAATATTTAGTTTTAAAAAAACTATAATTTTTTTTGAAAAATTCTTTTGTTAAAAGATATTTAGAATTAATCACAGAATATTGGAAAGTCAATATATTGTTGCTAAATTAATAAATAAATGATTGAAAAATATATACATACCTAACATACCTATAATATAACAAAAACAAGGACTTTCCAATATTATGTGTAAATTTCTAAAAACTTTTAAATACAACATTTTTTTGCCTAATCGATTAATAAACCCGTCAAAAGAAATCCCGTTTTTAAGGTGCTACGGAGTCCACTTAAAAAAATTGTTTATAATAATTGTAAAATTAATATAATTCTTGCCGTCCGCTGTCACCGAATTTCTCCGAAAACGCACATACGATTTACTTCAATTTAAAAACATTAAAAGACATATTTTTAAACTCTGTTTCTCATGTAGCTGATTTTCCAATTACCCTTTCGTTTTCAAAATATAAGTACTATAATTTTGTGTTAGTGGAAATTATTTTTTCCTGAAAAAAGGTCTAAAACTCGGTCTAAAATTAAAGATTTGTTATAGCCTGGTTACATTAGCGGCTAAACTTGGCAATTGCTTAGTTGGTCTTGAGAACTGCTAATATAATCTAAATAGCGCGTAAATTATTTTGATGCCTAATAAATAAATAAGAAAATATATTTTTACATTGACTGTACTGTAAGTTCCTCTCGGACCTATAATAATACCGCGGCATCTACCTGGCAACTCGTTTGCTCCGAATGCGCTCTGCGTTCTCGTTCTGTCTTTTGCGCAACCCACAAAATTCTCAAGTCTCTTTCTATATTTGACAAGCTGTACCTTACTCACTTTTAATTTATTTTGTATACCTAATATTATGGTTAATATTTATTAAAAATAATTAATAGAATTTAGTTCTAGATTTTTAAAAGGGGCAGATTTTTCAACACAACAATTCAATAAAATGTAATTTTTTACGTAGTTTTATGGATTAATTAATTAATTAATTTAATTATTTTTATATACGGTGTGAGCAAAAATTATTTGCATTAAAGAGGGCTTGGATTAAAAAAACTTGGGGCTTGGTTAGACCAGAATGATATGGGGACGATATATCTAACCAAATCTAGGTTAAAATTTTGTCAAATTCATATTATGACATGATATGCCAAACTAATGAGTAATAAAAATAGGTAAATAGACAAATACAAATTTATTTTTCTTGTTTACAAAATTAACAAAGTAAGAATATACAGAAAGAAAAAGAAAAATAATTACATGTATTTTGAGAATTTACATAACCGAAGAGGTAGAACCAGGCTTCATCCCAAAAAAATGTCAGGTCTAATAAATAATTTCTTTCCAATAAATTTTTGGTAAACCATTAAGAGTAACTCCTGCATCTTTCAAAATCTGCGGCTTGTATTTCTTGGAATACATAAGGAAATGAATTTAGCTGCTTCTTAAGAATAGTCCTACATGTTCCAAAAGATCTTCCCACATCTTGGGACAGGCGTCTTATACAATTTGTTGGGGTATTTCGCTGAAAGATCTTCCCACTTCTTGGGACAGGCGTCTTATACAATTTGTTGGCGTATTTTGCATTATTTCACGAACGTTTGCAACAAGTTCTTCTGTTCTTACAGATGGTCTTCCTGCTCCTTTTTTGTGTTGGATAGAACCTGTTTCCCTAAACACAGCCACTGTTCTTTTCAGGCAATGATAAAAATCCCCAGCAACGTTAGGAAAATGTTCGTGAAAATCGTCCATGCACAAACCCGGATTGTATTGTCACTCACCATTTACTTTAACATCGGTGGTACCATATAGGGCTCCCATTCCCGTGCCCTACTGTTTATCCTGTTCATTAATGAGATCAACGTTAACTCCCTTCATTGCGGTGTGCAGACGATCTAAAATTATACAAAGTTATATAAAGTTCATGAGTCCAAGGCACTTTGTGCGAATTGGTTGAGCTGTCTAAAAAGTCTAGTAAACACGCACGCAATTACGTTTTTCAGAAACAAAAATTTTCATAGACTTAATGGGCCTTTTCACTATTCTTAAATTTGATACATTTGGCATTTGAATTGTTTAGTCGGTGCTATAATAAGTGTTTTTCATCAATAAAATTATTGCTAGGTCATAACAATAATTTATTTCAGCACAGTAAAAGCCGGGTAAAATTCAACCAATTTGAAAATCTCAAAACAGGCGTGACTCATGACGTAGATATGTTTAAAGCTTGCTAGAGTGCATGCGTTTAACTTCGCACACGCGTAAATGCTGATCTGTCGAACTGTCATCGGCAAATTAAGCCGCTGTTGCCATATGTAGAAAGTTTTATAATCTTAATAATATACTTTCTTCTTAGAACTTTATTTGGATACTTTAAATAAATATAAACATAATACTGTCACCGGACATTCCGCAGCTATTGAATGGAAAACTGGTATATTATAATTACTAATTGCTAGTCAATTACCATTACACTGGTACTATAATATATGATTTTTGAGAGTATCGGCCGGCAACACTGTCAAGCTGCTGATTTTGTGAATTCTTGATATTTTAAGCCAGCGACTCGGCTGTTCCTATCATTCCTCTGTGCATCAATCTTCCGGCGCGATGACGTAGGTATGTTTAAGTCCGTGTTCTTATTCAAGGAGTTTTTTTATTTATTTATTTTCTCAGTTATGGCTTAAAAGTATAGAAAAGTAAAAACACAGAAAATTTTATTTTTTGTTCCTTTATACACTACTACCAAAATCAAAATTTAGTGAAAAGGCCCATTGTAGGTAGATATATGATATGAACGATGAAAGCCTAGTCATAATATGTCTTTAAAACTGAAGCAAATGTCGCTGACCTTGGCTATATTTAAAGGTGTTGGGAATTTGGAAGCGCGTAGACGTTGTTAGGACGTCATGATCCTCTAGATCTAGAAGATTGTCAATAGCTTATTCGACGCGTCGAAATTATTGGAGCTCCTTAATTTTAATGCACCCACGTTCACCAAACAGAAAACCGCGACCTATTTAAACCCCCTTTTCACCGGACAAACTATGGAATATGGAATTAACAATTCCATGTCTAGAATGAGAAATGAGTTCTTACAAGAGAACATATTTTAATTTTTATAGATAACCTGATTTAGATAAGTTTTTATAGTTTCTTATATTTGTTTATTTTTTCCGTCATCCTGTAATGTGTTACTTTTATTTATACAAAATAAACTCTCTGAAATGAATATAATAATATCCGTTTGTTTCCACCATGATATTTTTCGGTTTGTCAGTTTGTTAGTACATTGTTGGCATAGAGCTCTCTCTACCACTGAAAGTTAGGGTTAATGAAATTGTTGCATTTCGGTTACACACATGTTATAATGATGTAAGATGAATTGTTGTACCTGCGCCACGTGTGAAAACCTGATATAATGGCTAATAGTCTAACGCCGTGTCCTAGTTAAATACGAGTGCGTGCGATGTGTGCGGAGCGATGCGTGCGACGCGGTGACATTTAGAATTAAACGCAGAGCAACAGATGAAGATGTCCAAATTAAACACGAAATGCGTGCGTTGCGGCAACTCGCATCGCACGCAATGTTTTAAAATTAAAACGGTTTTATTTTTCTTTCAGTTCTCGTCCGACAAATTACAATCTAATTTTGGAAGTTTAAAAAAAAAAGACATTGGACAAAAGAAATTCTCAGTCAAAAGTTCTTATTTTCATTCTGGTATACTGCTGAAATGTCGTTTCATCAGCACTAGTCTCCTACCGAAACAAGATTTCCAGTTTCGGCCGAAACCGAATCTTATTCGGTCTTTGGTCTCAGTTTCGTCCAAAACCGAAACTTATTTATACATGTTAAAAATTTTATTGTATGCTGAAATTTAATTTATTTTATATATACCTATAGGACGAGATCGATCTTGGAAACGGATTAAACTCTTCCCATTAAAAAAAAAGGCCAACAGCGAAAAAAAATCTATTTATAATAGACGACATTGACTACGGAACCCACCTAAAGTTAGCCGAACGGTGCGCAACAATTCACGAACACTGAGTTTCAGCCGGTTTTTTGGTCGAAACTAGATTTTTCGGCCGAAACTAGCCGAAACCGAACCTTCGGTCGGTCTCTAATCGGCACGCAATTGCGGATAAAAATGATAAAACTCACCATAAATTAACCTGTCGTCTCATTAATATTTTTAAAACTAATAATATTGCTACTATGTGTGAACGCAATACGTCAAATATCGTTCCGTAATTTGCCACCTCCGCTTCTTCCGCAAAAAAGGACGATGCGTGCGTGCAACGTAGTTCCCGCATCGCACGCACTCGTATTTAGCTAGGACATGGCGTAATAGAGATAGATGGTCATGGTTTTTACTTATTTTAATAAATTGTTTTTGATAGGTACCTACTATTAAAAAATGTGAACTTTAATAATAAATCTTATTTTGTTTTAGATAACAAGCAACAAATCGAAAAATCTCTGGGTAATGATAATTATACCAGTAACAAGCTGAGTCATAGGAACATAACGGATAAGAATACTTATAACAGTAAAGGGTTTAGCACTAACATAGAAGACAAAATACAAAAGCCTGAAAATAAAATAAAATCACCACACAATTACGCGTCGTGTTCGGATTTAAAAAAGTTGCCAAAACGACTAGGAGGACCTAAAAAGCCGTTACCAGCACTGTTGACAAATGTTGGCCAAAGCCTAGCCATAAAAACTGAATTGTCTTTAAAATGTTACGGAAATAAATGTCGGGAAATAAAAACAACCAACAAACTTGTATCGGAAAATATTAACTCTTATTCCAGTCCAGATGTCGGTAAAAAAATATCAGCTATGAATATCGGTCATGGCAATACAACTGATAAAGGTCATTGTAGCGAGGAAGGGACTAAAAATAAGACAAAAGAGAATTCTGAATCCTTTCATAATGGTGGTGCAAAAGAAAAAGTGAAATTACCAAATGAATTTGCTGATTTCCCGTCGTGTTCAGGTTCAAAAAATGTACAATCACCAGTTTTTAAGCAAGAAGAAATGCCTAAACAGTCACTCATACCAGTAGCAAATAACAACTTAATTGATAAAGATGTTGACTATAAACTAGAAGTCAAAAATTACCTAAAATTGAACGTAGGTAAAAATACAGTAGTAGAAAGCTCAAAACTTGTATCCAGTCCAGATATTTGTACACAATTTTCCCCAGCAGACGATTCCAGCGGTAAATTAGATCCGGGTTGTTCTAAAACCTCTGATGTAGGTGTTCAAAAACGCAAACGGGGAAGACCAAAAAAATCTCTTTCTAATGTATTAGACCATACCATTAATGATGGAAATGTTCCTATTTCAAATACACACCCTAACAATATTTCTGGTAAGGCATCCGAGTCTGTAACTGGAAATAAATCAGAGAATGTTATAATTAGTGATGAATCTTCTAAAGAAACTTCAGGAATACTTTTTACAGCAGACAATTCCAGCGATAAATTATATCCAGGTTGTTCTAAAACCTCTGTTCAAAAACGTAAACCAGGAAGACCGAAAAAATCTCGTTCTAATAGCGCTAATAATGGACATGATGATATTTTACATACAAACTGTAAAAATATTTATGGTGATACCTCTGAGTTAACTGTAAATAAACCGGAGAAAGAAACTTCAAGAATACTTAAAAAAATCAAATCTAAAAAAAAGCGGAAAGGCAGAATAAATAAAATTGTTGATAGTGATTCGAGTTCCAATAGTGATTTAAATAACGATAGTGATTCTGAACCGCTCGTAAGAGCTAACACAAAAAAAAAGAGAAAAAGTAGAATTAGACGAATAACTGATAGCGATACGAGCTTTGAAGGTGTTGGTAGCTCTTCTGATGGCGAATTCGTACCTAAACAAAAACGTTCAAAAGCTAAAGAAGTTCTGATAATAAATGATGTCAATATGCTGTATGATAAGGAAGACGAAAGTATATTACGTGAAGAAAATACAGCTCTGAACAAAGCGGGTAGGCCTAAAAAGAATTCTTTAGAAGAAACTGAAACGTCACGTAGTTCTACTGTTGAGAACCGAAATGAAGTCGACGAGTCTTTAGTCACAACGTCAAAAAGAGGAAGAAGAAGAAAAAAAGTAAATTATTCGCTTTTACAAAATCCTGATTTTTCTGAACTGCACAGTCATAATATGAAGATTTCACCACAACAGCACATAGTAAGTGATAATTCTCCTCAAGATATTAAAATTGAAGCTGAGGGTATACAAGACCCTCTACAAGAAACTCCAAATGAGGAGAAGACTAACAAACAGGTAAACTTTAATAAAGCATCAGAACCTCGATCAGAAGGTAATTCCATTGAAAGGCAGTATAAGTGGACTGGAAATGTTACTAAAGCAATAAATCAGATGTTTAGTGCTATTAAAAATGACAGCATTACTGATTCAAGGTAAGTCTTTTTTAAAAATATTTTCCACCACATTCACTATAGACTAGGGCTGGGCAAAAATTCGATATATCGAATGACGATATTTAAAAAAGATAATATCGATAAATATCGATTTATCGATATTTTCGATATATCGACTATATCGATATTTTTTTTAATATCGATATTCAATATTGGAATTTCAATATCGCCCAGCGCTACGCCCGGCCACTATTTTAAAGCTTAATTTTTATGATCCTAAGTTTTCTTTTATACAAAAAAGGTATTCGTGTAAAAAATTATTGGGCTAATATAGTTTAGGAAAAAAAGGATTTTCTTAAATCAATTCATAAACTATATAATTTGTATGTTAAATAAATCAAAAACCCTCGGACGGCCATAGCTTCCTTATAACACATTTAAGGACCAATATTTAATTGAATATTTTTCTTCATGTTTTCATAATTAGAGTCTCCCCTTGAAATGAAGGTATGGAGTTTTACGGTGTACATAAGAAAATATTTATATATTTATAATATAATATTTTTATGTTTTATCGATAATATATATTATCGATATATCGAATAACGATATTCAAAAAATAAAATATCGATATTTATCGACATTATCGATATTTATCGATATCGATATATTTTTTTAATATCGATATTCGATATTGGAATTTTAATATCGCCCAGCCCCCTACTATAGACTATTAAAATATAACATATAATTTTGACTTTATAATAGCTGATGTGTTTTCACCATGTAATTTTTAAAACGCATATAGGATTCTTTTGCCTATTTTTTTAATTAGTTCATTGCGACGTCCGGTTATAACGGAAGTTGTCACAAACTTGCTAATTTTAAATAGAACACCCTATATATAATATTTTTCTTGTGTTCCTTTCTTCATTTCGAATAACTTTTATAAAATGTTTTTTGTTTTACTCTATCCGTTTCTGTTAAAAGTTATTAAATCGGGTTTATTACGACATAGAAAAGTATTTTGTGGAAATATTTTAATGTGTTTTAAATTTTCTGTTCCCCATGTAATTTGTCTGGCCGTTTTTGCCGCTATTTAGTTTTAGGAATTATGTTTTAGTTCCTCTAGTGTATCTTGAGTTTTTTTCCATGAGCATATTATGTTCTTTGCACAATAAAACATGTTTTGAATTGAATTGAAAAAGTGATATTGCCCCCTCCCCCTATTAAAGTTTGTTTGCGCAGAAATCACATACATTGTTTTACATTTTCTGGAACCGTACATATATCATGCCAATGTCAGGAGAAGAGAACATATCACACCATATTACTCGACTCATGGGTGGTGTAAGATGCACATTCGTAGGAATGTGCATTTTGCTTGCCTAATACATAAAATTATTAAAACAAGTATACCTAGCTACCTTCGGGATAGGTTGACTTTCGGAGGGGATGTCTTTGGGCGACCTAGGCGAGATCCAAACATTTTGCATGTCCCAAGGCATACCACAACAACTTTTAGGGGTTCTTTCTCATATACAGCCGCTACCTTATATAATAGTCTACCAACTAATCTGAAATCACTAAATAATCTTTCCACGTTTAAAAAAAAATCAAGGAATATTATAGCAATGAGGTCTGATTGTCCAGCCCAGTATCATTTTGTCTCGCCGAATCAGACTGATTTAAGCATAAAATTTGTACGTTTTATTTGTAAATTAGGATAGTTTCTCAGGAATTTCTAGCATTTAGTTTTATATTTGTATTGTAATAGCTATTTACCTAACTAGTGCGGAAAATGAATTTTTCCGCACGAGTCTGCCGTTCACCGAACGACGCGTAGCGGAGTTCGGTTAAGCAGCCGAGTGCAGGGAAAACATTTTCCGCACGTGTCAGGTACAATAGTTTTTCTACAGACGAGACGTGTGGAAATTAGTAACACATATTTCAAAGAAATTTAATAATTTTTAATTAAATATAACAATCACGTACATATGTAACAGTAACTAATTCTGAGAAAAAAAGTAATCTACAAGTTATAGGTAATTGATATATTATTGATTTTGACATAATCGTGCCGAAAAATTTTTCCGCACTAGTGTGGAAAAACCAATTTTCCGCACAGATTTTTGACATAATCGTGCCGAAAAATTTTTCCGCACTAGTGTGGAAAAAGATATTTTCAGGTTGGGCCTAAGCAGCCATTGGCTGAACCCCGCCTAATAAAGACTTTATTTATTTTATTTATTTATCATGTTAAAAACATCTTCATTTGGTTTACCGATTCATTATTTTTCCTTTTTGTTTTAGCCACGATCCTCTACTAGGTAAAACTAAGAGGAAAGGAAAAAGCAAGTAAGTATTGTTTCGATTTTAATAATTTCCCATATTAGGTATATAAAATACGTAGCTCACTAGGAAACGTTACCAATAATCTCAGGATAACGACCCCACAACGTATAGTAAAATAAAGCAAATTAAAATCTCCGAATAATATAAATAAATAAATAAATATGGCTTTATTGTAATTTACAGGAGTGGAAAGATTACAAATTTTAATGGCAAATTATATTATATTAATTATATTAAAATATATATTTAAGATCTGTATCTCTATCATTTGTTATAAAAAGTGCAACAATCGCTTGAGAAACTACAAATCGTGACAATGCTAGATAAACTTTGAATCGTTGAGGCCTTTACTTGATGGAAATTCATTATAACTCAATGAAAGACAATTTATTTGGTCAAATTTCCACTTTAATTGAAAAAACTTTTTCTTTACACGACGCGTTTCGCTACATTGTAGCTTCTTCGGGTGTATGGTGCTAACAGCAAACAGTTTAAACTTGTCTTTTATTGAGTTGTAATGCTGGGTAACGCTCGTCTTCTCAAAGACAATCAAATCATTTGGTCTATTTTCTTGTAAATGAATAAATCGATGAACAAATCAATATACGCTTGGAACATTCCTTTAGAAAAGCATAACTATTACGAAAGTAGTAAATTTATGGCCTCTCGCTTGCAAACAAGCCAGCCAGACATAGACATGCGCACTGCAAAAATCCTCTTAACAAATGGAAAGATGGATAGGGGCCGGGCTTTAAAATTTAAAATGTTTTAATAGCTAGAAAAAGATAGATTAAGGGAAGAAAAAAGTAGGAGAAAGATAGAAAAGTGATGAGCTCTATATCGCAAACCGAGCAATATAATCCTGTAGTAGTTTAGGTCTGGTTTCACTATCTGAATGTATTTAAAGACCCAGAGAAGTTTATTATTTTATGTCTATTAATCAGTGACGCAATCTATCTGAACGATATTTAAAAAAATGCCTTCTACGGATATTTACATTATGTACATCGGTGCGAAATTTAAGCTTATCAAAGAGGTAAGAAGGACTTTTAAATTTAATTATTTCATAAAAGAAACAGAGATAGTACAAGGTTCGTCTCTAAAACATGTTTAACCAACCCAATTCACTCAGCTTATGCGAAACTCTCCCTCTACGTCGGCGTCGTAGTGAACCTTATACAGGCATTCTGCATTTTTTCTATACATCACATCAACACCGTCCGAAAATGGTTCGTAAATATGATCACAATAGTTGAAATGAGAGTTGAATGGAAGAGTAGCATAACAACTTTTTAGTTTCTTGACTCAGATAGGGCTTATGGGAGTACAAACCTTTGAGTAAGAAAAAGCACTCCTTAGGCAAACGGTTACATGCTCTTTAAATTTGAGATTATTAGCAAGTACCAGACCTAAATTTTAAAGGAATTTTTAAAAGGCATCTCAGGTTATTTAACAAATGTTCTCCTTGAGTTTCATTGCAAAATAATAGGATACAGATTTATTGGGATTAATTTTAAGGAAGTGGTCATTGGAGACTTTTAGCAGAGCTTCTAAGCCCATTTTAAGTTGATTATTTGCAACTGCAACATCAGAGGATTTAAATGATAAATAAACTTTGGTATTGTCTGCAAATAAATGGCATAGACAAATTCATTCCACGTTTCTTTTGTGCTGCAAGCTTGAAATTTATAGTTTATTTAAGCTTTTTTTCTCGGATCTTATAGGTGAGGTTGTTAAGTTGCGCAATTGCTTATAGTTCGCGTTCTTAAGTTCGACGAAAACGATTTAAGGCTTGATTCCTCATTTTTTTTTCATTTAATTTATGTTCTCGGTTACATGTCCAAGAAGAGTAAGATCTTTGTTTACCTCTATAAGTCATAAGAGAGGCATCAATATCCAAAATATGTACTTAATAGAGTATTAGCAAAATAAGAAACATTTTCATCAATAAAATTTAAATTATATTCCATTCGGCACTTTCAAAATCAGCCTGAAAATTAGCCCTATTAACATATTTATCCAGACTCCAAGTTAACCATATTATAGTTATTAATGATTCTAGTTCGATTTGAACACTATAATGAAACGTGTGCAACGTTAATCCACGAGGCGTTAGCCGAGTGGTTTAATTGCACAAGTTTCATTAACAAAGTTCATATCGAACGTGTATTATTCAAACTGTAATCTACGACAGTGCAAATAGATTTTATTCGTCTAAATTTCATTGATATCAGATAACGTTTTCGTAATTTTTTAAATTTTCAGGTGTCCATATTAGTCCATATCATGGTAACCTCATTTTTGATTGTTTCAATTTCGATTTTGACAACGTCATTATTGCCGTCTAATTTTTTATTGTATGCAAAGTGTTGGCCAAAAATAATTTAAATATGGGAGATTCTGAATCCGAAAGTGTCCCTTCAGATGTTTACAATAAATAAATGCAATCCGTTTTTCTAAGTAATAATAACAAATAAATAGTTTGCACCGACTTTCTTTTTGTTTTTGTATCTTAACAGGACGGTGAATAATTAATTTATATTTAAACAAGACATTAAGAGAAAAATAGTATAATTATTATTTTTTTAACCGATAGTTGTAACGTCTCTATATTGTTTTTAGTGCAGATTTACTTGATGAGGATGGATCTACGGTATGTATGGTTTGCAATGAGACAATACCAAATCCACAATGGCCCAAGCATAAGAGGAAGGTCCATTATAATTTGGCATGGAGAAAAGGTGAAGTGTGTTTGGTATGTATTGATGAACTTCTTATAGATATTTTAAAATATTGTGTAGATAATAAATTCTACAGTGTTTTAACTTTATCACTCGCATGAACCGAACCGTTAAAGATATTTTGATGCAATTTAGAGTGTAGTCTCATTTAGAATGTATACGACTCTATTTAAAATTTATTCAATTTAAATCAGAATATCTAATGGCAAAAATAGTGAAACCTTTTGTTTAAGAACAAACACTAGTGAGGCATTTGCCATGTCAGGGATATACCAAGAATAAGGCAGCCTGGAGTAATAATTGAGGACACGCAATTAAACGTTTTACTTGCTCTTCCAGAAAATGTAGTCTGGCGGGACAGGTCTCTGGGAGGGTACTGCATGCAGCCTACCATGCACTATTCCATTCGGTAATGGTGTATGCTCTACTCGTTTGGGGACATGCCCCTCAAACTACTAGAATGTTTGGTCTGCAAAGAAAGACTATTAGAGTGATGGTTGGCTGGTCTGGCAGGCAGTCCTTTAAAGAACTTGGTATTCTGTCTCTACCATCTCAGTATATTCTCGAGAATTTACTATATGCCAAGATCAACCTTAACAACTATAGGATGCACAGTGAGATTCACAGCTATGACACGAGCTTTTCATACAACTATGTTCCGGAATGCTGCTGATTAAGGAGATGTCAGAATGGCCCTGGATACCTTGCAATACAATTTTTCAATTGTCTTCCACAGAATTTAAGAAACCTACAATTGAAGGAATTTAAAACGAACATAAAAAAATTGTTGATTAATGGGGCCTTCTATACATTTAAAGAATTTTTTAATTGTGAATTTTAACTTGTGTTTTGGTCTTATTTTAAAAGTAAAATAGTTTTAAATTGTTTCATCTTATACAATGTGTCTACGTAAGTTGGCGGCATATGGGAAACTTTTTTATTATTAATTTTACGAAAAAAAGTTATTCTTCATAAAAAGTTCTGCATGGTCCAAAACCTAAAATGCAACCATCAAATATCGAAATTTTCCAGTCATATACGAGGTTTGTCAAAAAACGTGAATTTTTCCCAAGAGTAAAGTACCTTTATTTTTGACATTATCAAAAATTGTTATTAAAAAAAGTTGATCAGAACTAAAAACTACGGCGAAATGTGCAATTATACGCATTTATGTTGAAAAATTATTTTATTGATTTATTATAAATTATTTAATTAATTTAATGCCTGTTATTGCATATTGCATAGACGTGGTTTTTAGTTCTGATCAACTTTTTTTAATAACAATTTTTGATAATGTCAAAAATAAAGGTATTTTACTCTTGGGAAAAATTCACGTTTTTTGACAAACCTCGTATATGACTGGAAAATTTCGATATTTGATGGTTGCATCTTAGGTTTTGGACCATGCAGAACTTTTTATGAATAATAACTTTTTTTCGTAAAATGAATAATAAAAAAGTTTCCCATATGCCGCCAACTTATAATATTTAAACTTAAATGACGTCTGTAAATGCATTAGCATGTTCACATGAAAATAAATTATTTTGATTTTGATTTTTGATTTTGAAATCCTATTACTCCAGTTCCGCAACTTGCAAGAGAAAATAACATAAGCCATACGTTTCAAGTTAGTGAAATCATGTCAAATGCGTCCTAATAAAATATTAAAGGTACAAGAGTTACTGGAAGATGACCAGGACAGTCGTATTTAGAGTTTTGTTAAGCGATGATATGATGTGATTTACGTGATCAGCATTTAGTAGATTTGGACTGGATCCTTTTTACAGATGAGTGTACTTTTTTACTAAATGGTGAAGTCAATAAACAGAACTGTCGATACTGGTCCGCAGAAAATCCTCACTGGATGCGAAAAACACGCACAAACTTTATGTTTGGGTAGGCATAATTGGCGACAGCGTCATTGGGTCAATATTCCTTAAAGGTAACTTAAATGGCCATACATATATGGATTTTTGCAATTTGCCATTTTATTTTCTTGTCATTATATTCTTTATTTTTCCGATTTTTGGATAAAACGGCGAAGAAACGACAGATTAAACAAAATGGCGAATGCATCACTAGTCTTTGCTCTTAAAGGAAAATATATTTTCTATTAGTAAACTTTTTCGTATTTTGTAACAACCAGTTAACAAGGTGTTAGCTGACCAAACTAAGACTTCTATTTACCACATTGTTGACACATGACAGGCTTTTTTAATTGACGTAGATGAATGTTTACCTCTTACGGCGTAGGGCGCCCTCTACATGTAATAATGTAGAGTTGGTTGTTAATAATTCCGGCGTATAAGGGGAATTTCACCTACGCTGATTAAATAAATAGGCCATAGATCTTGGACTAACTATTTTAATATACTAGTTTGCACAAAGCTGTAAAATATTCGAAATAATGTATGTCATTTTGAACCTTTAGGAATTAAGCAACGAAGAGTGCGTGCTAAAAACATTAAAGGAACTTATTCGAGAACGGGAATCTGTTAAGTGCAACCGATGCTCTGAACAATTCAAAAATGCAAAAAAGTTTGCCAGTCACTTAGAAGTTTGCAACGGAGTTGTTAATTCGAGTGGATTTGTCACTTGCGCTGTTTGTAACTTATCGATGGAGCGAAGTAATTGGCATTACCACAATTATAGACAACACAATAATTTGGCTTGGAGACAGGGTGACCCTCCGTTGGTATGTTTTATATGTTTTACATTTACCTAGAATAAATTTGGTAAAAACACGAGTACTTTTTTAATTATCCGTTTTTTAAATGCAAATGCATAATTTAAAGCTTGTGAAAAGGATGTAAGTCTTGTGGCACCAAAATATTTTAGCTGCAACCCAATCAAGCGGCAAGGGGTTACATGAAAAATTTAGTTGCACATCTGAGAAAATCATCACACATCCACTTATATTAGTGGCACAACTCAAAATTGAACATTATGAAGAAAACTGCATTTAAAGTTTGCGTTATTTTAATTTTTCATGTAATGTCATTTCAATATCATTAATGAACTTGACTATGATTATTGGTGGGTTTTTATGTGCTAAATTATTGGGTACTGCTAAGTTACTTTTTTGTCTTTAAAAGAGGTGATATTTGTAAGATGTGCCACTATTGTTGAAATCAAGTCACACGGTTTTGATAAAAACTTATGAAAAGTGTAATAAAAACTGTTAAGTTATTTTTAAATAAAACGAAAATATAGGAAATACTCTTGCTTGAAAAATGCTGTTATAAAAGATAAATACGAAACAACAGAAAGCTATCCTACGTTAAAAATACAACTAGATTTTTTGGAAATTCAGTCTTACTTGACGACTGTGACAATTTTTAATAGCTTCTGTTCTTAACAAAAACATGAGGTTATCATATTTTTTCTTAGCAATAACTAGGTATAGGATTATCGTAAGCTTTCTTCAGTTCAAAATCTGGAAAAGTAGAGAGGGATGTCCTTGAACGTCTTGCATTAATTACTTGGACTTTTAACTAAATTTAACTAAAATAGCCGAAAACACAAAGTTATAGTGACACAACTCTAAATGTGCCACTAATGCAGAAATAAATCGTTGCTATTTCTTAGATGTGTCACTATTGCTCAAACATAACGAAGCATAACTAAGCACAGTCGACAACGGCACACGGAAAATATGCCAGTGTTGATGCAACTTAAGGGGCTCAGCACGCGGTATTCCGTTGTGGCACAAGCGCCATCAGAAGAGACTATGCCAGTATTAATGGATGAAACTTTATCAAATTTTAAATTGTTTCACGTGTTTTAATGTGTTTTGTACTTTTTTGAGATGTGCCACTATTGTCGCCGGTGAGCGATATATGTCATAAAATAAATTCTATAGGTTTAGAGTAAATGGTATAAATTAGTGATGCAACGATTACTGTTAAACGATTACGATTATCAAGTAAAAAACGTAAAAATATGTATTTCATATAATTTATAAAAGAAACTTTAACGAAAATAGATACAAACTGAAAACAAAATATAGATTCACAACAAAAATATTAAAAATCTAAAATAAACAAGCAAACTAAATCCCAGGCCTGTTTTTGGTATAACTATGGAGGACTTGAGGTAGGAGGCCGATCGCAATGCATTGGATTCGGTCCCAAATTAGCATCGGTAATTCAGCTTTACGAGTTGCCATAAGATGGCGCTCGTGTTCGAAGTGGGCTATCAAATAAATGGTTTCTTATGGACGCGATAACTATTTTTATTTAAATTAGTTCTTTAAGGAACAAATAAGGACTTTTATAAGAATTTACACTTACTTTGTTATACTTATTAGTAAACTCGGCCTGTATAAAGTTCCAACGATGCTTCGTTTTTAAAATACAGGAACATTCTAGCTAGAGGGTTTTACCTTTGGAGCTAGAAAGAGACTTATTTGGCTGCGTTTCATCTCTGAAGAAGATCCTGTCTTACCACCCCCACACAAAGCAAACTCTACTTTTATAAATTGTGCCATTATTCATTATAAATATGGAAATTAATTAGAATACAACGTTATTTGTCTTGTCTTGCCTTCAAACGTTATTTGTTATTTCGAAAAATAAAATGTCAATTGTCAAAAGTAAAAGCACAGAAAAATAAAGGGTTTCAGTAAAAGTTAAAAATTATGGAGGATCTAGTTTTCCATATTAAAAACGAAGAAGAAGAAGACAACATCAGCCCACTTCGGACGCGAAAGCCATCTATCGGCCAATAGCGAACTAACCAAAAAACCGGGACAGAATTTGAAAATGCTGCCATTGTCGATCGGCCTCCTACCCTCTAGTTCTCCATAGGTATAACTATGGAGGACTTGAGGTAGGAGGCCGATCGCAATGCATTGGATTCGGTCCCAAATTAGCATCGGTAATTCAGCTTTACGAGTCGCTGTAAGATGGCGCGCGTGTTCGAAGTGGGCTATCAAATAATGATTTCTGTTGGACGCAATAACTATTTTTATTTAAATTAGTTCTTTAAGGAACAAATAAGGACTTTTATATGAATTTACGCTTACTTTGTTATACTTATTAGTAAACTCGGCCTGTATAAAGTTCCAACGATGCTTGGTTTTTAAAATACAGGGTATTAAACATTCTAGCTATACCTTTGGAGCTAGAAAGATACTTATTTGGCTGTGTTTTCTCTCTGAAAAAGATCCTGTCTTACACCCCGACACAAAGCAAACTCTACTTTTATAAATTGTACCATTATTTATTATAAATATGGAAATTAATTACAATACAACGTTATTTGTCTTGTCTTGCCTTCAAACATTATTTGTTATTTCGAAAAATAAAATGTCAATTGTCAAAAGTAAAAGCACAGAAAAATAAAGGGTTTAAGTAAAAGTTAAAAACTATGGAGGATCTAGTTTTCCATATTAAAAACGAAGAAGAAGAGGACAACATCAGCCCACTTCGGACGCGAGAGCCATCTATCGGCCAATAGCGAACTAACCAAAAAACCGGGACAGAATTTGAAAATGCTGCCATTGTCGATCGGCCTCCTACCCTATAGTTCTCCATAGGTATAACATAATATAATTTAATATTGAAAATTAAGTGATATTAAATTTTTATTAAGAAAGCATAACATTTTTCTAACGCATGGCCGGGGAATTACCAGTGGTTTTAAAACTTTATATTACAATAATCGTATCAATAATCGTCCAAATAATCGGCGGTTACGATTAATCGGAAAATCCTAATAATCCGCGGTTAATCGGAATCGTTTCATCACTAGTATAAATGCATGTAGCTAGTAAAAACTCCTGCACCATTGGCTTTTTAGATAGGCACAAAAGTACCCATTTTCGGTATTGCAAAACTTTCAGCCAAATGCTGCCAGTGAAAATTCAACCGAATAAATAATAAATATTTTTTAGAACCTAGAAGATCAAGATTCGGTCTTACGTATACTAAATAATCTATACAAAGCAAGAAAACCTTTACATTGTGAAAAATGTGGATTGCAAAAAAAGTCGGTTTTAGGCTTTTTATCTCACAAATCAACTTGCCAAAAAACAGGGGAGGAATTGGAAAACATGAAGGCCGAGTGCGATCTGTGTGGAAGAAGAGTTTTACCCGTCAGCATGGATTATCATTTAAAAACTCATGAAGCACAAAAAGCAAGAGACGAACTTATAGAGTCTAATTATTTCGATGTAAATGTCGAAGTTATCGGAAAAAGAAGAGCTGCGAGACGGTAAGGTTTTGATTATATAATTTCGACGATTCTAATAGATAGATCAGATGATAGATAGATAGAAACGTCTTTATTTTCGACCCGGCGAAGGTCAGCAACAGTTGTTTGCTTAACCGAGTAAAAATTTGACTTTTACAAAGAAAAAATACTAAATTCGAGTAATATTACCTAAATCTAATTATACAGTGACCGGCAGAAAGTGCGCAGCATATGGGAAAGTTTTTTTTATCTTTAAGTTTAGAAAATTAATTTTATTTTAGATAGGTTCTGCATGTTCTCAAACCAAAATAACACCCATTAAATCCAGTAATAGTCTTATGGCATACGAGGTACGATCACAAATTTGAAATTCCGCTAAGAGTAAAGTACCTCCATCTTTTATTTTAGAATATTTTTTTACTAAGAACTATTGTTAATTTCAAAGTTATACCCAAATTCCAAAATTTGCTTATTTTGGACAAAAAAATGGATTTAATCGTATTTTCTGAATAACACTGTATAAAAAATAAATGGCAACCCAACAGTACGAAAATAAGATTTTCTGCAGACTTTGTTAGAGATTACCGTCGATCATAAGTCCGATTAGTTTGTTTTCATAATATGGCTTTTTAAAATAAAAACATAAAATTATTAAATATTTTTGCTGCACACCGTATTTTATTTTCTGAGGGAACAAGTTAATTTTATCTAACTGATATTTTTTGATTTACATTGACTTAAAGCATCTAAATAATTTTTTATACATTGAATTATGCATAGAAAGTTTCGTTTTGATTTATAAAGAAAAAAATTTAAATTAAAAATATATTTTGAACGGGTTTTATTCGTCACGCAAAATAAGGAAACTTTCTATGCATACTTCAATGTATAAAAAACTATTTAGGAGATGCTTTAAGTCAATGTAAATCAAAAAATATCAGTTAGATAAAATTAACTTGTTCCCTTAGAAAATAAAATACGGTGTGCAGCAAAAATATTTAATATTTTTATGTTTTTATTTTAAAAAGCCATAGTATTATGAAAATAAACTAATCGGACTTATGATCGACGGTAATCTCTAACAAAGTCTGCAGAAAATCTTATTTTCGTACTGTTCGATTGCCATTTATTTTTTATACACGGTTGTTCAGAAAACACGATTAAATCCATTTTTTTGTCCAAAATAAGCGAAATTCGTAATTTGGGTATAACTTTGAATTTAAAACAATAATTCTTAGTAAAAAAATATTCTAAAATGAAAGATGGAGGTACTTTACTCTTAGCGGAATTTCAAATTTTTGATCGTACCTCGTATACCATAAGACTTTTACCGGATTTAATGGTTGTTATTTTGGTTTGAGAACATGCAGAACCTATCTAAAATAAAATTGATTTTCTAAACTTAAAGATTAAAAACTTTCTCATATGCTGTGCACTTTCTGCCGGTCACTGTAGAAGAAACTTTAAAATGGCAACTTAAAAAGTAATAGGATATTGATCTTACAATCTTACACATATTTAAACATAATTTTCTAGCAAAAATCTACGACATTGGTCCTAAATGCATTCGAACTTAGGTTAAGAAATTTGTTACATATTCACCATCGTAAACTTTAAGAGCTATTTAGGAAAAACTACGTTGAAAAAGGGCGCTTCGGTATTTTGGTAAATTTAAGAAACTGTTGTAACGAGTTGAACAGTCATGTGTGGAATGCCGAAAATGACAGTTTCACACCTACATTCTGTAGCCAATCAAATTATGTTATTCTAGAACGTAACCATTACCTCAAAGAAAAAGTATTTGGACATTTTTTGACGTTAAGTGGCATGATTTATAAAATGCCTTTAGGTGCTCGCCCACCTAGGCGTCGCGAAGCGTGGGGAAGAGAAGCTTCGTTTCAGAAGTGCGCGCCGACTTGGGCGAAGAATCGCGTCGCGTCGTTTATATTTATCATTTTGTAAACTATCCCCGTTCAGTAAGCAATGAGTAGTTCTTCATCAGACGAGGACCTCTTTGTCCTCGGCCCTTTTGGTGAATTCCATCACCTATTTTCGGATCTAAGAAACGATAAAAAGAAGTTTTTAAAAAAATTTCGTATGTCTGAAGAAAAGTTTTTTGAACTTCTTGGCCTTTTGAAGGATGCATTAAAACGGCAAAATACGGAGTTTCGAAAAGTTAGGTTACGATCGACGGTCGACAACTGCCGAGAGGTAACGAAGCTTAAATATTTTGGATCTTCGCGTCTCCCAACACCGCCCAGCCCACTTGAGCGGCGCGAGGCGTTGCGTCGCGTAAAACGTCGCCTGGTTCTCAAAACTTATCGCGCGTCGATTGACGCTTCGCCAGGCGACGCGCCGCTCAAGTGGGCGAGGATCCATTTACTTACAGGCAACGTTAATAAACGGAAAAAGAACGCTTCGCGACGCGACGCTTCGTCTAGGTGAGCGAGCAGTGTGATTTCAGAAAGACCATTTATACAATTATTTAAATTTTTACCACTAACACATACATTAAAAATAGCAGATACAACCTACTACAACCGTATAAGTTATTATTATTATTTGATTTGACTAATGTTGATCAATCTGTATTTTATTTCCCGTAATAAATATGTCGAATCCAGAAGATGTAATTGTACATTTCATGGAAAGGACATCCCATCTTATGAAGCGACCCTTCATAGTGTAGTTGCAAGATATTCAATGTTGCAAGTATTCCGCCTTCGGGACAATTTTTAATGAAGTGAAACCTATCTTCTTTCAGATAGTGAAATTGTACCAGACTACAGTCTGTACAGTACTGAGTCCGTTTCATTAAAAGATCCCACCTTTTTGACAATAATTATTTGCTTATTCAAATCCTGTAGTCTCATAATTTCACCACTTGAACGAGGATAATAAAATTGACCAGATGACACTATGAGGAGTTGCATCATGAAGTGCATGTATTTTTCATAAAATGTACAATTACATCGTCTGGATTCGAAATATACATATACCGGGTGCCCACTAAGGTCGGCGAGTTACGATATTCTTGAACCCATAAACCTTATGTCTTTGGAAAAAATGATTGTGGTATTATGGGATACAGTAAGATTTCCACCTAGTATCGGCTGAATCAATTAATTTGTTCAAAAAATACTAAATCGACCGAGAGAACTTAATGTAAAATATTTTTAAGTTTCCAAAGTGCACAGAATAGGGAACTTGACTAAAATTTTTGTTAGGATTGCAACATAATACGAGTAGGTATATTTGAAATTTGTGTTCTTAGATTTATCTTAATGTTATTGCTCTGCGGAAGTCTGGCGATAAGCAGCTGTATAAAAGCTTAGCCGGCATTATGTGAGCCTTCGTTGTTTCTGCCAAATTACTAGATTTAGTCATCATAAAGCTTTTAAACTATACACTTGATTTTTGTTCAATAAATACTTTTATCACGGAAATACCGAAAGGACTTTTTCTTTAACAGGTTATGGGCCCAGGTACGTTAGCCCTGGTGTGAACCTTTAACCTTTCGCCGCGTTTGAGTCGTGCAGAAAGTTTCGGGATTGTGATTTCTAAATACGTTCGAGTCGTATATACAGAGTGTCGCGATGGCAAGTGTAACAAAAATCGATTGTGGGAACATTCCAAAATTTGATGGCTCCAACTTTCAACTGTGGAAATTTAGTATTCAGATTTTGCTGAAAGTTGAGAAGCTTATGAAAATAGTCGACGGGACTGAAGTGGAACCGGCCGATACAACTTCAGATGCGTGGACTAAATGGGATACAAGTAACTCCAGAGCTCAAGTTATTTTGTTGTCGACAATCAGCCAAGATCAAATTCAATATTTGATAAATTGTAACAATGCTGCCGAAATGTGGACTCGGCTGATGTCAATTCATGAGCAAAAGACCGAAGTGTCGAAGGAAATGCTGTGGCAGAAGTTCTACGAATATAGAATGCCTGAAGGTGCGAAAATGGCAGAGAACATCTCCAACATAGAAATGCTGGTAAAACAGCTAACAGATGTAAATGAAAATATTAGTACAAGCGCAAAATGTTCCAAAGTGATAAACAGTTTGCCTTCGTTTTACAATGCATTTAGAACAGCTTGGGATTCAGTTGCACCTGACAAGCAAACCTTCGAAAATCTTACAGCGCGATTAATGAAAGAAGAATCAAGAATGGTTAATGCAGACAATGAGTCATCTCGTCTTGCTCTAGAAGTAGAAGCATTAAAAAGTAAACTAGAAGCCACTAGTTTAAAAGGCAAGAAAAGCATAGATGATCGAAAGAAAAATAGCGCCTGCAATTACTGCAAGAAAAAAGGGCACTGGGCACGTGAGTGCAGAAAAAGGATTGCAGCAAACAAGGAGAAAAGTGGTGAACAATCATCTGGTAGTGGTTCGGCCTACATTTGCGACATTTCAGCTTCGTATTCAGCTAGTGCAAAATTGAAGAAAACTGACTGGGTTTGTGATTCTGGGGCGAGCGTTCATATGACGAGTCAACGTGAGTGGTTTGCGGAACTACAACCTCTTTCACAACCATTAAATGTCCAAATCGCCAATGACAAACGGATCGCAGCAACTGGAACAGGAATCATAAATATTCAAGCTTTTGTCGAAGGTCAGTGGATCAATCGAACTATCTACAATGTCCTCTACATCCCAGAACTGAGAAGAAGTCTATTTTCAGTGGGAGTAATGACCGATCGTAATTTTACTTTCCACTCGTCTAAAAATCGCTGTGAGTTTCGCGACAGTGATGGAAACTTATCATGTTTCGGTACGCGAAGTGGCGATTTGTGGGTGATGAACTTTCGCGTAAAAATGCCACCGGAGTGCAACGTAAGCAACGTTAAAAATTCGCTAAAATTGTGGCATGATAGACTTGGTCACGTAAACTGTAATGCTATCAAGAAAACAGAAAACATGGTCAAAAATTTGAAAATTGACGACGCTGAAGAATTCTTTTGTGAGCCGTGTCAGTTAGGCAAACAATCCAGAAAACCCCATAAAAGCTTAGGAAGACCTAGAAGAGATCACCCTGGTGAAATGATACATTCTGATGTCTGCGGACCAATGAATATTCCTTCACCTAGTGGTTCGAAATATTTCGTTTTATTTAAAGACGATTGTAGTGGCTACAGAACAGTCTATTTCATGAAACAAAAATCAGAAGTCCTCAATAAATTCAAAGAATATAAAGCGTTGATAGAAAATCAGACAAACAACAAGATAAAAATATTTAGAAGCGACCAAGGAAAAGGTGAATATGTCAATAAAGAGTTCGAAGCTTTCATCAAAAAGGAAGGAATTTTGCATGAATATTCAGCGACATATACACCTCAACAAAACGGTCGATCTGAGAGGGAAATGAGGACAATTGTGGAAAGTGCCAGGACGATGCTAATAAACAAAAATGTTCCTCAAGAACTCTGGACAGAAGCTGTAAATACAGCAGTCTACATTTTAAACAGAACAGCATCAACTCAAGTGGAAAATATGACGCCCTACGAAAAATGGTTTGGGAGAAAACCAGAAATAAAACATGTAAAAATTTTTGGTTGCCCGGCCTATATGTCAATACCCCCCCAATTTCGCAAGAAATGGGATAATAAGTCGAAGAAGCAATTATTTGTTGGATATGAAGGACATTCAACAAATTATAGACTGTGGGATCCTGAAAAGAGGCGAATTGAGGTTAGCTGCAACGTAACCTTCAATGAAAATGAGACATATAGTATCGAAAAACCAAAATTTACACTCATTTTTGAAAGTTTCAACGAGGAAGAAGATATTCAGCCAGAAAATATTCCAGTACCAGAAGAAGAAAATGAAAGTGAAGAAGAAAGGACTTCAACAGAAGAAAGTGTTGAAAACACGGACGAAGACTTCGAAATTGATGAATACTTTGATGCTACCAACAATGAAAACATTGAGTTAAGACAACTAAGAGACCGAAATATTCTGAGACCTCCAGATTACTATGCAAATTGCTCCATTCTAGAACCAGATTCATACGAGAATGCTATGAAAAGTGAAGACTCTAGCAAGTGGGAAACCGCAATGAGAGAAGAAATGGATGCCCTAAACATGAACAATACATGGAACTTGGAAAAATTGCCTCAAAGTGCGCGATTAATTGACAATAAATGGGTTTTTCGTGTAAAGACTGACGTACACCGTAATCCGATACGTTATAAAGCGCGTCTAGTGGCACGTGGATTCACTCAAGAAAAAGGCATCGATTATCAAGAAACATTCGCGCCGGTTGTTCGGTATGATTCAATTCGAGTGTTACTTGCCCTAGCTGCAGAAAAAGACCTACGAATCGCGAATTTTGACGTGCAGACCGCGTTTCTCTATGGTGAATTGACCGAAAATGTGTATATGAAACAACCAACAGGATTTGTTAATGAAGAAAACCCGGATCTGGTATGTAAACTAAATAAAAGTCTTTACGGATTAAAACAATCCCCCCGATGTTGGAATCGGAAATTTGTTTCTTTCTTAAGTCAGTATAAATTTGAACAATTAAAATCTGATATGTGTGTATTTATCGGTCATTTCGAGAACGTGAAAGTATATCTGGCCATTTATGTTGACGACGGACTTTTATTGTCAACATCCGAAAGTGCGATTCGTGAATTAATTAAAATTCTGGAACAAATGTTTAAAATTACTGTAAATATGGACAATAAAAACTTGCAGTTTGTTGGCGTCCAGATTGAACAAGACATTGAAAAAGGGACTATCGCGATTCATCAAAAGCCTTACGTTTCGCGGCTGCTCGAAAAATTTAACATGAACTCAGCAAAATCCTTATCGATTCCAGCAGAACCGGGTATACGTTTGACGGCCGCGTCTAATGACTCTGTTTGTAATCTAAAAGTACCTTATCGCGAGGCCGTTGGATCTTTAATTTTTCTTGCAACCGTCAGCAGACCGGACATATGTTTTGCTGTGAACCAAGTGAGCAGATTCCTAAATAATTGGAAGGAAGAACATTGGCGGGCGGTTAAACGGATTTTCCGTTATCTCAAACAAACAATAAATTATAAGATTGTTTATTCGAGAACCCAAAATATTGAAGCTATTGGTTACACCGACGCCGACTACGCTGGTTGCGTAGACACAAGAAAATCAATTAGTGGATACATCTTCATGCTTGCAAAAGGCCCCATCACATGGAAAAGCCAAAAACAATCCGTTGTTGCGCAATCGACTACTGAAGCCGAATACATTGCTTTGGCTCTCGGTGTAAAAGAGGCTTTGTGGTTGAAATCTTTTCTACAAGAAATTGGACTTCGAAACCCCAAAATGAAGATGCTCGTGGACAATCAATCAGCCATTAAATTGAGCCAAGCACATCAACTCCATAGCAGAACGAAACATATGGATGTGAAACTTTGTTTTGTGCGGGATGAGTGCGAGAAAGGCAATATAGTCGTTAATTACGTGTGTTCAAGTGATCAGTTAGCGGACTTTTTAACGAAACCACTTACAAAAACAATTTTTAAACGTCTGATTGATAATATTATCCATTGTATTTAATAAGTTAGATATTGTAAATTGCACATTTATTTACAATAAGTTTTATTTTTGTTTTGTTTATTGTTGATACAAATTTCATCTAAGTGGGAGTGTTAGGATTGCAACATAATACGAGTAGGTATATTTGAAATTTGTGTTCTTAGATTTATCTTAATGTTATTGCTCTGCGGAAGTCTGGCGATAAGCAGCTGTATAAAAGCTTAGCCGGCATTATGTGAGCCTTCGTTGTTTCTGCCAAATTACTAGATTTAGTCATCATAAAGCTTTTAAACTATACACTTGATTTTTGTTCAATAAATACTTTTATCACGGAAATACCGAAAGGACTTTTTCTTTAACAATTTTAAATGGGGAAAAATTCTATAAATCATAAGTATATATTGTCATAAAACATATGGCAGCAAAAAAAAAACAACATATTTCGTCCCAAAAGACCGCTAGCAAAATTCAAATTATCCCAAGCGGGTAAAAATGGTCGAAAAAAAAAACACTTTATTGTTGCCAAATTAACAGAAAAAAAAAATTTTTTGTAAAATATACATTAAAAAAACGAAGAAGCTCAGACCTAAACACTAAATTAATGATATATTTATGTACTTAATAATTTTTTTTTACCCTATCTTTTTAGAACTGTTAGCTCCAGTTCACATTTAAAACTTTTTAAACTTTAATTTCTAATTAAGGAATGTCGAGAGCCAAGATTTTACTTCTACTCTTAAACAAAGAATGTCATGACATAAATTTTTTATAACATCTACAATTTTCAAATTTTATATATAATTTTCTCTCCTCATACTTAACGGTGTTGTTTCACCAATATGTGACCTCACACAAAATTATTTCTTTATAAGTCCCTTTAATTAGTCAATTGAATCGACCCTTCATTTTACTCAATTCTTTCTGTTCCTTCTTCACAACAATCAGCTTCTTTCTCTTTTGATTACAAATACTCCTACATTGACACATAACTTACTGCTGTGATAACTTTCTGACTTGGTTTCTGCTTATATTTTACGAATGGCCTCTCGTAAGGTCTATTATTATGTTTGCAGTTTTTCCAAATACCTAACTCTACCTTTTCATCATCTTGTAGCTCCGTTTGGACTGTTCGCACCTATTGTATTTCTTATTTTCCTTATTCTATTCTCCTGATGATGAATGTATATATATTCGAAACATGTAGAGAATTTACCCTTTAATACACCAACGGCATCGATGGAAGTCCTATTAGGACTTATACCACTTCACATATACCTGGAGAAGGAGGCCGAATGGGCCACCTACAGACTATATCAAGCAGCTAATAACAGGCCGCAGTCATGTATCATGGAGGACACCAACTTGTTGGGCGGCATGCTAACCTGCGACATGTTGAATATGCCCTCAGACATAATGACAAGAAAATCCAACAACGAACCGCCTTACAAAATTATCCACCCAAGAAGGGATGAATGGGTCAGTAACAGCGCCGACCTGTTAAAGGCGGAATTTGGAATATTCACAGGCGGCTCCAAAACTAAAGAAGGTATTGGAGCCGGAATTTATGGCGAAGACCCAAAAATAGAACTAACTATCAGCCTGGGATCTGTGACAGCCATGTTTCGGGCAGAGGTTTATGCAATTGAAATGTGTGCAAGACTGTTGATAGACCGACGGTATGCACATAAATCAATCAAGATATTTTCCGACAGTCAAGCTGCATTAAAAGCTCTTGAATCGAGATGGTGTACCTCAAAAACGGTGTGGAGCTGTCACTATCCGAACTAGGTTTGAACAACAAAATAACCTTAATATGGATACCGGGACACATGGGTCTGGAGGGTAATGAAGCTGCCGACAAGCTCGCTAAGAGAGGTGCAGCTCAAAAATTCACAGGACCCGAGCCGGTAATAAGTATATCTCATGCTACGGCCAGAAAGGCAATACTAGCTGAAGCAGAAAGCAAATGGGAAAGACACTGGTTGAATTTACCAGGTCTAACACACTCAAAAGCATTTATAAACAACCATATAAACCGACAGTTAACTGACAAACTACTAGAGCTCAACAGGTCATGCCTTAAAGCACTAGTGGGATTGTACACCGGCCACTGCAGACTGCGACACCACATGTATAAAATTGGAATAGCCCCAACTGATGAATGCCGGCTTTGCATGGAAGATGCAGAAACAGCAGAACACGTAATGTGCGCTTGCCCCGCAGCAGGAAGAATCAGATTCGCCCTATTTGGCGAGATGACTCTGCTGCCGGATGACATGAAAAATGTCTCCCCCAATACCCTCATTACCCTAATTAAAAGGTTGGACTTATTGGGGGGAATATAAATAAGGTGTGAGCCACAATAGACCGCATGGTCGCGGTGGAGGGTTGGCTGTAACCCACTCAAATTGACGCCCCTGCGGCTTTGGTACTAATAAATGCATTTAAATGCATTTTTGTTCAGACAGTTTCAGTAACCTTTTACTGCTATGCAAGAGTTCGATTTTTTATAATTTTAGAAATAATTTTTGTTGTTATGTAATTTTGATTGTTATGGGTTTGCATTGGGGGTCACTGGAAAACAGATGAAAAACCAGCTTGAATATTATGTTACCAGGTACACCGTAGCTTTGCTAATAATAGCTTTAAAACTTTTTGGTAGTGGGCGCTCATGAGTTTTTGGGGGCGTGGTTTTGGATTCTAGGATGTTTGCGGTTTTCAGTGGAAATTGAAACTAAGTTTTAATTATCTTGAAAATAAATTGGCAATTTAAAATGTATTGGGGGATGAATGCGATGTTCGTCATATCTTAAGTCTGTTATATGTTCTGTTAGTCTTGAGTTTTGGGGTTGGGTATTATAAAAATTTATTGCATTTTGTCTTATGTAATCTGTAATGTAAGGTGTGTCTGTAGCCTGGTGTAGATGCCGTACTGGTGTTCTTATTTGTGCTAATAATATTTGTCTAGACTTTATTTTGCAGGACTTGCAATTTTTTTAAATGAGTATCGGCCATGCTACACCAGGCTGGTCCTGCGTACGTCAGTATAGGTCTTATGCATTAATTGTAAATAATTTGTTTGTTTGTCGGTGATAATAAAAGAGATCTGTAATTTAATAGTTTGTATAGTCTGTGGATAGTTGCATAATATTTTTGTATTAGTTTTGTTGTATCTGAGCGATTTGTCCAGTACTACTCTGAGGTATTTTATGTTGTCTTTGGGTATTATTTGTCTGTCGTTTATTGTTATGTATTGGTTTATGTGGTTGTTTGTTCGTTTTCTTGTTATTATTACACATTCGCATTTATCTTCATTGAGTTTTAATTTCTACTTTTTATACCAGGGGAGCAGGGTATGTAGGTGGTTTGTAATGTGTTGCCTGGCCACATTTGCGTAATATGAACTGGCATGCAGTAGCACGTCATCAACAAATATGGCCAGGTGGGAATTTGGATGAGATGGGATGTCAGGTGTGTACATGTTAAATAAGGGCCTTGCCAAAGTGGTGCCCTGTTGCAAGCCAGCATGTAGTTTTACAGGGGCTGAGAGGCTGCTTTCCACCCTTACTGTAAGTGTTCTGTGTGTCATGTATGAGTGTAAAAGTGTAGTGGGTAATTATGTTGTGTAATGAGTTTGTAGAGCAATCCATTGAACCATACACTGTCAAAAGCTTTCTGGATGTCCAGGGAGAGGAGTACCGTATTTGGATCTTGTTCCATTTTCTCAATAGATTTTTGTACTACGTGTGCTACCAATAGTACGGCTCCTCTTCCTGTCCTGAATCCAAATTGCCCTTCTGGCAGCTTCTGGTCCAATTTCATGCTCTTGAGTCTGATGTGTATGATTTTCTCTGCAACCCTTCCCAGTGCGCTTAATAATGATATAGGCCTATAAGAATCAGGTCTATTTGCATTTTTACCTGGTTTTAAAATTGGCACAATTATTGCGCTTTTCCAAGCGCTCGGGAAGTGTTGCAGCAAAAACATTGTGTTTATTAAGTGTATAAGTTGTATCAGTAAGTTGGCAGAACGAAACCGAAATGATAAATGAAGGTATGACAGACCTTCGTAACAATTTTGATTTCAGTGATTTTAATCAAAATGTCAAGTTTGATTTTAATTTTAATTTGGGTGTATATATTTAGGATAAAAAAAATCAATCAGCCAACATTTTTAAAATATTTTTTAACTCCAGAAAATTTGCGGAAGTATTTAAGCATTAATGAAATAAGTGAATTTTTTTTAGGGCACTTCAGGTTATTAATAGCATTAAAGGCCAAGTTACAGAAGAATCAAAGGTAAGAAGTCTAATCGTCAACAGACTAACCGGTTCAACACCACTAATAGTTCAATTGAAAAATAAATAAAAGCATAAAACTAAATTTGGTCAAATTTGTGCATATTTCTTAGTCAGCTATTATCAATTTATAAATCTAACCTTTTTAACCTAAAACTGTAGTTAATTGTATTCCAAAGATGCATGGGTATTTGGCCGATTTTTGAATAAAACGAAGAAGTAACGTAAATATGGATAAAAAACAAACAAGAGCGAATGCGCCAGTAGTGTTTGCTCTTAATATAAACGAAGAATGAATAAATAAAATAATTGGTCTCAAAACAGTACCCTGAGGAACACCGCAAATCAAAGTAGTTGCAAGAATCAATTGACTCGTCCTTTACTTGGCGGCGATACATTTTAGCTATGTAAAATGAAACCAATATATACTTTGTTATTTGTCACTATATTTAAAAACTTACTAGATTACTAGATTGTCTAAGTTTACCAGTTGGATTAAGGGGCTAAGAAATATGACACACGTTTGGAAGGTAAAAGTTCCCTTTATTCTAAAGTGTAAATCTCCATTTACATACGAACGCCTTTCCTAATTCTGAAATTATCTATTAATAACGTACATTTTTTCCATTTTAGTATTACGTGTCCCAGTGTGACTTTCTAGACAGTTTTGTTAGTGATATTCTAAGCATAACTCTTACACAAAATTCCACACTAAAATGTATCTTTGCAGACTGTTGTTTTAACGCTGAAGTAGTGAATGATATGGTTGATCACATGAATTCCTGTGAGAAAAAACCAAATCAGGTAAGTGTTTTTTAAACTGCCTAAATAGAATTTACGTTACATTTGGTTTACAAAGGAGTAGTACTGAACGTTTGGTAAGACTGTACAAACGTATATTTTCCATTTTTTTTTTAATTCAGTGCCTTATAGTAAAGATGTTTAAAATTGCAGTTAGATACAAACAGTTAAAAGCGTGCGCTTAGTTCTTCAACAGAGCAAAGAACGGGAAATACTATAAGAGTGTTTATGCAAAAGGTAACTAGAAATATCCTCTAGCAAATTCCAAGACTTAAAACACCATAAAAAAAAAAATTTGGGACAATATTTGTCTACGATATTAAATATTAGGCCCCAAGTTTTCCATGTAATGAACTGTAAAAGTTAGTTTGGAATAAAGACATTTTAAAAGTTAAGTTCAATTTAGGAATAGCTCCATGAGCTAGTAGACTTCTACCACGTGGTGTGATGTCCCTTTTATTACAATGCGATGCGATTAAAATTGGAGCATCGTTTATCTTTAGGATTCAAACCGAGACATCCAGCTGGGATATCTATTCTTTGTTGTATTATTTATATTATTCCAACAAGTAAGTTTGAGAAAAATTTCATAATCCCAAGAGCAATTTATTAATGTTATGGAACAAAATATGCTTTCGATAATAATATGAAATTCTTACGACTTACAACTTACGATACAACTATATAAAACAAAGCCTGGTTTGATGAGGCTCTCTCCCACCCTTACTAACTTTCCAGGCTGATTATAATGATGCTAGGCTAATAGTTTTAAATAAAATAATAATTGATTTACAGTTGGATAAATATAAACATTTAGGTCTTTTTAAAAAAATAAAATTATAGAGAAACGTGTCTTTTGAAGCAATATACTGCCAGAAAAATACCTAATTAGAATTCTTGCAGGGCAGCAAATAAAATACAGGGTGTTTGGGGAGGAAAGGGCAATATTTTGGGAATGTGTCCAGAGGGTGAAATTAATAGAAATAAAACCCATATGTTTTAGCTCGATTCTCAACCATTTCTGAAATAATAGGTTCTAAAGTTTTTATAAGTTAATTTTTATTTTAAAAGCGAATAATTGCAGGTACTGCAGTACAAACTAACTTAAAGATTATTTTCAAAAACCCCTCCACCAACTTCAATACATTTTTCGGCACGTTTGTTAATTGCTCGGGTAGCACGTTGGATTGAGTGGGGGGAGTGTTTTTTATAAAAGCTGCAGCATTGAAAATTTGATCGCGGAGTGCTTCTCTCGTTTCCACTTGTGTTTCATATACTTGCGATTTCATCCATCCCCAAAGGCAATAATCAAGCGGGTTTAAGTCTGGTGACCTCGGTGGCCAAACTTGCAGACCACCTCTGCCAATCCAGCGATTAGGAAAACGATAATTCAAGAAATTTCGCACACGGAGACTAATATGAGGTGGGGCTCCATCATGTTGGAAGTACATTCGTTGTCGAACATTTAACGGAACATCATCCAAAATGTGTATCAAATGGTCTTCCAAAAACCGTAAATATCCTTCTCCAGTAAGACGCCCATCCATTTCAAATGGACCAAACAACTGGTCGTTGAGCATTCCACACCAGACTTTAATACTGAATCGATGTTGAAAGTTTCGTTCAAATGTAGCATAAGGGTTTTCCTCTGACCACTGGTGTTCATTGTGGCAATTATTAATTTCATCACGAGTGAACTGAGCTTCATCGCTAAATAAAATGTATTTCTGCAGACTTCGATTTTGATGGATCCATTCACAAAATTGTACCCTTGAAGCAGGATCACTATCTAAAAGATGTTGAACGGGTTGAACGTGAAAAGGTTTTAAACCGTTTTTTCTACGTGACTTCCATACGGCTAGATGTGATGGTATATGAAGTTCATTTGCAACTCGTCTCATACTTATACCTGACTTCTCTGCGACAATATCCAGAACATTTTCTTCATTTTCTACATCTAGGCCCTGCACTCTTTCAGAAACAATTCTCACGCTTCGATACATTCCAGTTTCCTGAGCACTTGCAAATACTTTTTGAAAAACTCTTCTATTAGGAACTCTTCGATTTGGAAAACGACGTCGATATTCATTAACTGCGCGCATCGTACTACCGTTACAGTAACCATACACGAATATTATGTCGGCATACTCCCTGTGACTGAATGTGTGGGGGCGTTGTAAGTATGAAAATCTTGGTTCAAGTCGATACACGGTCATTGTAAAGCTATCTGACAACTACTTTGCATGTCAAAAGTATCAATCAAAATGTATCGGACGTTTAAAACTAAAGCCTCCTTCATTATTTCAATATAAAAAAAATTCAGAACCGATTATTTCACAAATGGTTGAGAATCGAACTAAATTTTATGGGTTTATTTCTTTTATTTTTACCCTATGAACACATTTCCAAAATATTGCCCTTTCGTCCCCAAACACCCTGTATATCAGAAATGCACCGGGATAATCTGTCTTGGTGGTACATCTTGTATGTATGACCTAAGCCTATTTAGATGTTTTTAAATTGGTCATAATTAAATTACATAATAATTTCAAGGACTATCACAACTCCATACTCCATACTCACTGAAAATACGAAATACGCCTATAGTCCGTCGGATGGAGCTCGAAAACTCGAAAAGCCTTCTAGTTTTTAAGTTAAAAAACCTTGGTATAACCAAATCGGACCTTCACCATATGATAAAGCATCTCGACCAATGGAAAGTGTCGTCAATTTTCATTTCATATGAAAAAAACATGCTTTATCATATGGTCAAGGTACCATTTGGTTATACCTAGCTTTTTTGTTCATCGTAGACGGAGCTATCTTAACTTTCAAAATGTCTTTATTCCAAACTAACTTTTACAGTTCATTACATGGAAAGTGACAACATAATATAGAAAATAATAACCATTAAAAAAAAATGGTATAAATAGTTTAATTTAGCAAATATCTTTAATTGTTTTTTAAAAGTTGCCAAATTTTTAATTTTTATGATATTTTTAGGAAGATTGTTATATTTTATTATTTCATCATATTATAAAAGCGATTTTTTTCCGAAATTACTTTTTACTGGTATAGTTTGATAATTTATACAATGTCTGGTGTTATGATCATGTAATGTATTTTTCTCCTGAAGTGTAATGTTTGATTTTTTTTTCTTTTAAAATAATTCGGTCTATATAGATTAACAGTTGGTACTAAATGTGGTAATTTGTGTATACATTTAATAACTTTATTTTGCAATTTTTGTAATGGTTTTAAGTTTGATAAACAAGCAGATCCCGATGCAGAAGCTACGAACGTATTGTAATTTTGAATATATTAATGAAAAATATTAATATATTTTTTAAGTATTTAAAAGGAATGAAATATCTAGCTCTGTACAAAACAGATACCAAAGGAGATATTGAGGAGAGTTGATAATATACTGGATATGGCATTTTCAATTTAAATTTTCGTCTAAAACTAATCCTAAAAATTTTGTCGTTTTTGAATATTGAATATTTTCATTATTAAATGTCAAGGAATGATGGAATTTATTTTATTTTTAGTTATAAACATAAAAGAAGATTTTGTAAAATTTAACGTAAGGTTATTTGATTGAAGCCAAGAAAGAAGTATTTTTAAATCACTATTAATATCAAAATACATTTCTGCAAGAGTTTCAGCAAAATAAATAATTGTTGTATCATCTGCAAATATAGCTTTATGTTGCCCTTTAAGTTCAATTTGGAAACGGAATTAATATAATTTAAGAATAATAATGGACCTAATATTGATCCTTGTGGAACTCCACATAAGTATTATTTATTTTTCCGAACTTTTTCTTTCCCCAATTTGAACAAATTGTTTACGATAGCTTAAATAACTTTGAAGTAGTTTATGTGTATTTCCCCTTATCCCAATACTGATAATTTTCTTAATAGAATATCATGGTTTACGGTGTTAAAAACCTTACACAGATCTAAAGATAGTAAACAGCATTTTTTACTTTATATTTTATCTTACGGACTACTAGTTTTCCAATAGTCGCCCCTCGATATTTTCCTAATTTTTTTTCTATTTTTTCTAGTACTTCGTCTGTAAGGTATGCCTTTCGTGTTTTAAAGAGGAAACGGAAATTCACGAACACATCAGAACGGAGCACGACAAATCATTTAAAGGGGATGCGGACACTGAATTCCAAATCGAATACGAACAATATGATTCCGACGACGATACACTTTTAGACGAGGAGGAGTGGGAGAGAAAAAGGATTAGATTAATAGAAAAACAAAAAATATTAAGTCAATCTAATAATAGAGGTAGGTATTCTGTGTGTTAATTCGGCCTTTATTTTTTTGGTTTGAAGGCAAGTTTAAACAAAAAGTGTTTTGGCTACCTGGTTGCGTAAATTTGGAATGTCAGACACTTTTAATGCAATTATGACTATCTACCAATTAACACATTAATCAGTTTCAGAATTAGTTAATTCTCCAATTTGCTTTAATCGCGATTTGGTTGATTTGCATAACTACCAAGAATTTATTAATCAGTGTCACTGAATTAGAATTAAGAAAAATTAGCTAATAATCCCGCTTTTTTCAGGGATTTTTTTGTTCTTCAGTTGTCAAAAACTTGCAGCAAAAAAAGAGCAATTTATTTTTTTAAATTAAAAATTAATTAGAATAAATAATGATATAAACAATTCAAAAACAGTTTTACCGTGGAAATGAAATAGCAATATATTTAAGGAATCAGTGTATGCACTAAGAATTTTAATAGCTAATAATAGAAGAAACAATACAATGCAAAAAATACTAAACTAAACTTAAACACAAATTAAAGATCTTCGTTAATTAAGTGAACTGAGGTATCATTTTCGGGAAGCACTACCAAAAAATTGCTGCCTATTTCTGGGCATTTTAGTTTTCTTATTTACAGACAGTAAGTGGTAGTGATCATCGTATCAGGTAAATAAATTTACTTTTCGTTTAATGTTTTCTTTGTAGTTATAATAAACCAGGGCTGAAGCCTTTGAAAATGGTAAAAAGTAAAAAAAAAAATAATAGTAGCATAAAACCCATTGGAAAAGGAAGAGAATATAACAAAAATGAAAGGAAAAATAATTTACGGGCGATCCGAGGTCGGGAAGTGGAAGGGGGTGAGTTTTTAAGGTTAAAAAACGATTTATCTCGATTTCCCGCATAACTACAAGTCCTATGGAAAAATGTTAAATGGCAAAGTTGTAGGTAATAAAAAGATCTACAAGTTTTGTATTTACACTTTTTTCACATAACCTCAAAATTTATGTGAAAAATTCAAATAACCAAGTTTTGGGTTTTTTATTTTTATCTTTTACAAAAAAAAAAATTTTTCACGAAATTTGGTGAAAACTTAACTTATTATGTCCCAAACACACTGTAATTTTTTTGATTTAAAATATTTATCTTTTCACCTTATTTTGACTTAATATCGAAAAAGCACCTTAAGTTTCAATCGAAAATTCTCGTCAAAATATCTGCTTTCTTAAAAAAGTCGGTGGGCTTTTTGTTCGATGAAATCTCTACTTACTGATGGTGTGAAAAAATATACATTACTATGGTAAATGTTCTCAAAAAATGCAAAGAAACGAAAAAAACTCGAATCCGAAATTTTTTTTAAAAATCATTATGTACCATTTTGAGCTATTTATGTTTATGTTATCTATGTTTTATGAATTTTTCATTTTTTTTTATCAATGTAACATGGAATCTTACGTTTTTCGAGTAATTAAAGTATAAATTTTAATAAATAGCTCAAAATTGTACCGGGTGAACTAAGAATGGTCGTCGGCTATATCTCAGAAACTGGAAGTCATAGAGCTTTTAAGTAAAATATTTTTTAATAAAAGTGCCCAAAAGAAAATGTTGGAAATTGAGGTCGAGTTTGTAAAACGCCCGCAAGGGGGCGTCACAGTCATGACCACTGTAAATATTAAGATTTTCTTCGTGTTTTGACTAAGTAAGAGGTACCGAAAACATCTTTGTTTTAATGCTTAGATATTTCTTGATAAATTTTATAATTCACAAATTTCTCTATCTAGTGAAATAAAGTGTTGGGGGGAATTCAAATGTTTTTTTACATAAACTACGATTACTCCCATTTGGCATAACCGATTTTAACCAACTTGGTCTCATCTAAGAGAGGAGTATTTTATTTACAAATTCTGCCTTTTTTATTATATCCTTGAACTTTACCTTCGCCGCTAGATGGCGTTAACTGAAATATAAGCGAATATTAGGCTTTTTCGCGACAAAGTTAAATACAATGATAGGTATGTTTTAACAGGATCAGATAGAGAATTAAACTCTTAACATTTTCGTCAAACCTCATATTCCTATCTTTTATAGAATCGGAGTTATTGACTAAAATATACTAATATATCGTATTTTTTCGTTTTAAGGGCCTTTTAGTTTATATATTGGATGCGTTTCGCATACATTAATTATAAATGAACATACATTTACAAAAAGTGTTAACTAAAACAATAAAAAATATTATTGAAAACTTCTACGTATATTTTCACAATTTATAATAAATTATTTACACTGCAATTACTTCTTTAAAATCGCAGACTAAATATTGGGGGAAAATGTATTAAATGACGGCCCAAATGTTCAAAATCATTATTAATGCAAGCGTGCAACCTCTCCTGCGTCTATAAAATAGCAGTTTCAATTTCCGCAACTGATATATTTCCTAACGCCGCTGTAATTTTCATATTTTCTCTGCTTGTAGCCCGGTTGGCAAAAACAATGTCCTTAACCCTCCCCCACAAATAAAAATCTAGGACGGTGAGGCATTCTGGGGGTTAAAATCATTGGACCCGTTTTCTTTGACCAAACTCTCACTGGAGTGGTTTATTTAAATTTTTTACTAAATGAACTGCCGCTTCTTTTAACAGATGTTGCTTTGGATGTTCGCCGTGACAGGTTTTTTCAGCGGCGCATTTTTCTGTAAACGAACGGGAGTTCTTAGATCGGGCAAATCCTGGCAGGTGGATTGAACGAGGAAGTTTATTTCCCTGGCCAGCTAGGTCATCAGACCTCACCGTCCTAGATTTTTATTTGTGGGGGAGGGTTAAGAATATTGTTTTTGCCAACCGGCCTACAAGCAGAGAAAATATAAAAATTACAGCGGCGTTAGGAAATATATCAGTTGCAAAAATTGAAACTGCTGTTTTATAGACGCAGGAGAGGTTGCACGCTTGCATTAATAATGATTTTGAACATTTGGGCCGTCATTAATACATTTTCCCCCAATATTTAGTCTGCGATTTTAAAGAAGTAAATTGCAGTATAAATAATTTATTATAAATTGTGAAAATATACGTAGAAGTTTTCAATAATATTTTTTATTGTTTTAGTTAACACTTTTTGTAAATGTCTGTTCATTTATAATTAATGTATGCGAAACGCATCCAATATATAAACTAAAAGGCCCTTAAAACGAAAAAATACGATATATTAGTCTATTTTAGTCAATAACTCCGATTCTAGAAAAGATAGGAATATGAGGTTTTGACGAAAATGTTAAGAGTTTAATTCTCTATCTGATCCTGTTAAAACATACCTATCATTGTATTTAACTTTGTCGCGAAAAAGCCTAATATTCGCTTATATTTCAGTTAACGCCATCTAGCGGCGAAGGTAAAGTTCAAGGATATAATAAAAAAGGCAGAATTTGTAAATAAAATACTCCTCTCTTAGATGAGACCAAGTTGGTTAAAATCGGTTATGCCAAATGGGAGTAATCGTAGTTTATGTAAAAAAACATTTGAATTCCTCCCACCACTTTATTTCACTAGATAGAGAAATTTGTGAATTATAAGATTTATAAAGCATTAAAACAAAGATGTTTTCGGTACCTCTTATTTAGTTAAAACACGAAGAAAATCTTAATATTTGCAGTGGTCATTACTGTGACGCCCCCTTGCGGACGTTTTACAAACTCGACATCAATTTCCAACATTTTCTTTTGGGCACTTTTATTAAAAAATATTTTACTTAAAAGCTCAATGACTTCCAGTTTCTGAGATATAGCCGACGACCATTCTTAGTTGTTCACCCGGTACATAGGTAATGATTAAAAAAAAAATTTCGGATTCGGGTTTTTTCGTTTCTTTGCATTTTTTGAGAACATTTACCATAGTAATATAATTTTTTTTTTTACACCATCAGAAAGTAGATATTTCAACAAACAAAAAGCCCACCGACTTTTTTAAAAAAGCAGATATTTTGACGTGAGAATTTTTGATTGAAAATTAGGTTGCTTTTTCGATATTAAGTCAAAATAAGGTGAAAAAACAAATATTTTAAATCAAAAAAATTACGGTGTGTTTGGGACATAAAAAGTTGGGTTTTCACCAAATTTCGTGAAAAAAAAATTTTTTGTAAAAGAAAAATAAAAAACCCAAAACGTGGTTATTTGAATTTTTCACATAAATTTTGAGGTTATGTGAAAAAAGTGTAAATACAAAAGTTGTAGATCTTTTTATTACCTACAACATTGCCATTTAACATTTTTTCATAGGACTTGTAGTTTTGCCGGAAATCGAGATAAATCGTTTTCTACCCTTAAAAACTCACCCCCTTCCACTTCCCGACCCGACCTCGGATCGCCCGTAAATTATTTTCCCTTTCATTTTTGTTATATTCTCTTCCTTTTCCAATGGGTTTCATCCTACCATTATTTTTTTGGTTTCAAAAATTATCGACCCTTTTCTATAAAGTCGCCGTCTGGGGATGAAAAGTATATGATTTTCCAAGTTTACCTTTTGTTTTAAATAAAATTATTTACACTCTATTATCACACCAAAAAAACTACGACTTTAAACAAAATGACGTTTCGTGACGTTTTCTCATTGCAATTAAGTAATTAATCGGCCAAATTTGGCCGGGTACAGTTAATTAGCCATAAAGTAAAAAACTTGATTGGTAGTTACCAATTTAACCAGTTAATCACAATTAAACCTTAATCAGCAAAAATATGTTGGTGGGTACGGACGTTAATACGTTTAAAATTGTTAAACTAATATTTTATTATTGTTGCAGTTAAACCGTTGTTCTTACTTCCTTATAAGAAGAATTATGGCCAAATATTATATCATCATGCTTATCCTTGGATGTTAGAATTGTAAGTACTACGTTTTTTCAATAATCTTAAACATTTTTTAAAAGCACAAAACGCTAAGATCTTACATTAATCTCCAAAGAAATTTACTGTGACTATTTTTACCTAAACAGAGTAAAGTAAAGTAATCTTTATTCGTCATTCAAGCTCATTTACAATAGAATATACAGGGTGTTTCATTAAGGTCGAAGAGCGGCCATATCTCGGAAACTACTGGGCATATAAACTCAGGAAAAGAAAAATGATAATAAAAGTGGCCATGAGAAAATTCTGGAAATAATTTTCAAGTTCCGCATTTTGCCGCAAGAGGGCGTAATTGAAAAGTAAATTTTTAAATTTTACATAACTCCGAAAATTCCACATTAAGGTATATGTTTGATAACACCATTTTAAAGCTTGGACAATTATGCATTATTTTGGTCTTATGCTCATTGGCGTACCGACTTTATTAAGAGTGGGGGAAGCTGTTGAAAGTGTAATCATTTAAATCGCTGTAACTTATAAACGACTTATCCGATTTTAGCAAACTAAAGACTGTTTGGAAGAGAAATATATGCACTTTGACCAATCGTATTTATTTGTCCATAATAGTTCTAAAAAAAATGCTAGAGGGCGCAATTTGCAATAACAATATATTTTTTGATTTTCCTCCGAAAAAATAAATCATACGGTATAATTATGATACCATAATCGAGAAAGAGATGAAATTTGCTAGAAAAAATATTAAAACCGCAGCTCGATATCTCCGTTCGTTTCAGAAGTTATTGCCAAAACAATAATTTTTAACACAAATTGCGCCCTCTAGCAATTTTATTAGAAACTATCTTGTACATTGGATACGACAATTAAAGGTACTTACCTTTCTCTTCCAAACAAGCTTAAATTTAGTAAAATTGGTTAAGTCGTTTAGAAGTTACAGCGATTTTAATGTTTACAGTTTCACTTGATAAGAGTGGGAGAAGCTATTGAAAGTTTAAACATTAAAATCGCTGTAACTTCTAAACGACTTATCCGATTTTACTAAATTTAAGCTTGTTTGGAAGAACCTTTAATTGTCGTATCTAATGGTACAAGATAGTTTCTAATAAAATTGCTAGAGGGCGCAATTTGTCTTAAAAATTATTGTTTTGGCAATAACTCAGAAACGAACGGAGATATCGAGCTGCGGTTTTAATATTTTTTCTAGCAAATTTCATCTACTTTTCGATTATGGTATCATAATTATACCGTATGATTTATTTTTTCGGAGGAAAATCAAAAAATGTATTGTTATTGCAAATTGCGCCCTCTAGCATATTTTTAGAACTATTATGGACAACTAAATACGATTGGTCAAAGTGCGTACATTTCTCTTCCAAACAGTCTTTAGTTTGTTAAAATCGGATAAGTCGTTTATAAGTTACAGCGATTTAAATGATTACACTTTCAACAGCTTCCCCCACTCTTATTAAAGTCGGTACGCCAATGAGCATAATACCAAAATGATGCATAATTGTCCAAGCTTTAAAATGGTGTTATCAAACATATACCTTAATGTGGAATTTTCGGAGTTATGTAAAATTTTAAAATTTACTTTTCAATTACGCCCTCTTGCGGCAAAATGCGGAACTTGAAAATTATTTCCAGAATTTTCTCATGGCCACTTTTATTATTATTTTTCTTTTCCTGAGTTTCTACGCCCAGTAGTTTCCGAGATATGGCCGCTCTTCGAACTTAATGAAACACCCTGTATAAATTAGCCTATCAGACTTGTCAATATGCATATCTTAAATTTGATAAAAGTAAAGACAGTAAAAGTTAAGACAATCACACTTAATTTACGATGCTAAATACCCTTCCACATCATAAAAAGCCTGACCCACCAAGAAATTAAGCAAAGTACTTCGAAAACTGACAGTTTGATCACCAAAAATTTGCAGAAACTTCTTAACATAGTATAAAACAAAGTCGCTGTCTGTCCGTCCGTCCCCTTATATGCTTAAATCTTTAAAACTACGCAACGGATTTTGAAGCGGTTTTTTTTTAATAGATAGAGTGATTCAAGGGGAAGGTTTTTATGTATAACTAGCGACCCGCCCCGGCTTCGCACGGGTGCAATTTCAGAAAGTGGCATGCCGGGTACTAATATATCGGGTTTGTTCGGGTTTGTATTTATACCAGCGGGTTGCAACGCATGCCGGATACACGCTAGTATTATATAAAACAATTCCCTGAAAGGAAGGAGAGTTTTGACCTACACTCAAGCGAGAGTCTATTTCAATTTTATATGATATGATTGCCGTTTTATGATGTTATATTTATTGAAAATAAAATGGAAGTCTGGAATATAAGGGTTTATGTACGAGATTGTCATTATGCCTTATTTGCGTCATGTTTTGTGTTAGGTGTGATTGTCGTGGTTGAGTTTGGTAGAATTTTGTTGAAATGTCCTTAACGTAGTCAAAAATGTATGGTGTTTGTGTAGCCTGGTGTAGATGACGAATTGGTGAATATATATTTTCTTTTAAAACTTGTCTTAATAGTTTATTTTGTAGCCTTTGTATTTTTCTAAAGTGTCAATCCGTCATACTACACCAGCGTAAGTCAATGTCGGTTTAATAATTTGGTTGTAATTTATGAGTTTATTCTGCGGATAAAGTGGCGAATTTTTATTTAATAGTTTATTTAAAATGTGTGTTATTGTTATGTATTTTGAAATTATTTTATTTGTGTTTTATCTAAAAAGTAGTTTATCGTCCAGTATTACTCCTAAGTATTTTAGTGTGTCTGTTGGTTCAATTTGTCTTCCGTTTATTATAATATTTTGATTTATTTTGGTATTAATTCTCTTTCTAGTTAGTATTATACACTCACATTTGTTTTCGTTTATATCCAGCTTCCATTTTTTATACCAAGGTAATAGTATTGTTAAGTGGTTTGATATTAATTGTCTTGCGACATTAGCGTAAAAGGAACTGGCGTATAATAAGACATCGTCCACAAAAATGGCAAGATCAGTGTTATGAAAAAATGGAATATCCGCTGTATATAAGTTAAAAAACAAAGCTGCTAAATTTGTGCCTTGTTGAAGGCCGGCATGTAGAGCTACCGGTTCAGAGAAGCTGCCATTTATACGAACTTTTAATGTGCGTTGCGTAATATACGAGTGCAAAACATAGACAATTTACCTTACCGAACAAACCCGAACAAACAATAATCAGGAATGTGGCAGTTTTATGGCCTCGCGCATGTAAACAAAACTGGGAACTATTAGACATGCGCACTGCAACATTATCGTTTGACGAATGGGAAAATAGACAGGTCCGAGCTTTAAAATTTAAATTCTTGCTCATATGCCACCATAGAGGGTTTATTTTACCCCTATTTGGGCATAATACAATTATACAACGGCTGCAACTAGTACTAGTCATTGTTTATATTACAATCCGAGTCACTAAAAGCACAAACACAGTTCACTAACTAAACTACACAAAAACCAGAAATCCATAAATATTAAACACCAGTCCCACAATCCACAATAGCCGATCCGATAGCTGAAAACTTTAGAAAACTACAAGGAATCCGCAGGGAAAAGAAACCTTAAAACACAACAACAAAAATGGCGGCCGAGCCGGTTCTGGAGAGTATTCTTGAGCGCGTCGATAAAGTAGGACGGCCGATAACACGAGGTTTGTGCGCATGCACGAAGGTTCCCCGAATGAAGACAGCTGACCGACGAGTCATGCGCTCGGACGTATTTTTTCACCCATAAAACGTAACTTTTGTTTGCGCAGGAGATAAGCTGTAGGTATCTAAAGGTAAATTGTCTATGGTGCAAAAGCGTTATTAGATATATACAATGGAAATTTATGCACTGTTATAAGTTTAAAGATTAGCCCATTGTACCAGACATTATCGTAAGCTTGTTTTATATCAGTGACAGGAGTACTGTTGTTTGCTGTTGGTTAAATTTTGTAACAGCTTGTTGCGCAACATGCGCTACCAACAGCACAGCACCTCTGCCAGTTCTGAATCCAAATTGTTGCTCTGCAACGTTCTGGTCCAATCGGCCAATCTTTAATCTTTTATGTATGATTTTCTCTGCTACTTTCCCGAGCGAATTTAGGAGAGCAATTGGTCTATATGAATCCGGTCTTGTATTCGGTTTACCCGGTTTTAATATAGGTACCATAATTGCTTTCTTCCACTGTTCGTATATCGTATAACCTACGTATAATAATCCTCTAATATTTTGGACTATTTAGACATTTTTCGGCGAAAGTTTTTTCTTTATTTAGTAAGTCATTTTAGGATTGACAGGTCGTGTTGGATCCCCGATAAATTATTTTTATTTCATTTTTAGCTGTGACAAAAACTACAAGCATAATTTGTACCCGTCCCTCAGAAATGAACGACCCTGGCAAGTTCTTGACTGTGATATTTTAAGTAACTACTTACCTAAAAATACCCAATCCTGTGATATTGCCGGTAAATTAATAAGAAAAGGAGAGTCTCCTAATTTTGATACAATAAGTTTTAAAAAGTTAGATTTATTTGAAGTCGGTGCTTTATATGAAGGTAAGTGTTTAAGACTTTTACATTGATGTATTTTACCAACTGTAGTTAGCTCACCACTTTTATAATAATTATTGCTGCATCTATTTCATGCGATATAATTTACATAAAAAATATAAATAGAGATGATGTATTCGTTTTAAATAGGAATTTACAAAAAGGTGTTTTTTAGGCGATATAACAATATATTGCGGTGGACCCATTAGCTCCCTTGCATGGTTACCTACCCCATATAATCAAAATAATTACAATCAAGTTTTGGCCGTGACTGTACTTAATTCCGCGGAGAGCTGTTATGCTGTAGATAAGAATTACAGTGAGCCGTGTGTAATACAATTTTGGGATTTTGGAATGTTGGATATCCATGAGGTAAGGTAATGTATTAATTTATTTGAATTGGTAGGGACCCATGAAATTGTAAAAAAAAATTAGAGAGTTTAAAAGAACGTTCTCTTAGTATTCGTACTCATGTGCAAAAAATATTTTGTAGGTTTCTATCGCCGCCAGACAGGCCATGGGAAATCCCATGTAAATTTGGCTAACCTGAAATATTGGCTCATCTATTAATTTTACATCAAAATTGTATTATACTTATCTAAAGGTCCTTGTACACACAATTTTATTATTTTTTAACAGGCCAATTAAAAGTTATTTAGAAAAACTCTTCGTAAAATTCTTAAAAATTAAATACGGCTCTGATATACCTCACCAGTAATAATTATTATGATACTGTGAAATGTTACTAGACGTTTTATTTTATATTAGTTTCAACGTGTTTTACAGTATTCAAGAGAAAATAATGATTGTACTAATTGAACTGCTTAAAACTAAATAATGAGAACTTTATTATTATTATATACATTTAGAAACAAGCTAAAAACAACTTTATTATTATTAATTTACATTAATTCCGTTTTCAAATTGAACTTAAAGGGCAATATAAAGGTATTTGCATATTGTTTGTTTGAAGGTTGTAGACAATGATGTAACTTGAGTAATAGATGTGTTTTGGACTTTCATTGCCTTTAGTTTTTCATATTATTATCACAACGTTTCAACTGATGAAGTATCTCCAGTCGTCGTCAGGTGAATACTAAACTAGAGTTGTGTAGTTCGCGAACGAACTAGTTTAAAAGATCGAATCTAACAACTGAACTAAAAGATTCAATCAGTAATTACTGAGAGATTGAAACAAGGCGAACTAAAGTCTAAACGGAATGTACTACGCAAGCGAGAGCGAGACGACCGAGGTTATAGGTTTTGTCACCTGACCGACCGATGCATGCCGCGATGATTTCTGACTATTTCGGTATTGAAATGAATAAAAAATATTGTCGGTGTCTACTGTATTTTTTGTTAATTTAATATATAATTTAAATTTTAAAATATTTCTTTTACTTTACTGTGCCAGTATAAATCAGTGAACTAAATAGCTAAATGAACTAAACGAACTAGTCTTTTGAACTATTCACTTTATTGAACGAGAACGAAAGATTGAAATCGGCAAAGTGAACTAAACTTCCCAGCACTATACTAAACAAGTTACAAAGCTACGAGCCTATTTATACTACCGGGGGGGGGCTAGTGACGTGTATGATCGGGTGCAGTCGTGAGTCATCTGCTTACGTCATCACGCCTGCATCATTACCCAATCTGAGCCCACACCTATTTAACAAGGACTTTCAAATGTTTCTTACATCTGCAGAAGGTTTACTGAAACAGGCAGAGTTCTGGATTATGACAGCAACTTCTTTGAATTTTCTCTTCCGCCAATGTTCTTCTTTAAGTATAATTTTTGCGTTTGCCCATTGTAAATGATGGCCGTGGGTCCAAGCGTGGTCTGCTGCACCGGATCTGTTTGTTTCTCCTATGGAGGGCTTTAGGAAGGAGTCCGATCGAAAATGGCTATTCTTTAAATTTACGTCCCTGTTTAGTAGTTAGTTCGCTGTTTCCCGGTCGCGGCGCAGTGATCGTCAAGTGTTTGACTTTTTACAGGTTTTGATAGACGTCAGCGGTATTTTTATCCAATAATTAATAAAATAAGCTTTATTAGATATAGTATATACATATCTCAGCCTGTAGAGGGTTTTAGTTAACTAAATTCAATAAAACGGTTGATTATCCCATAAGAACCCATGCATTTTACAGATTTAAAGGAACACATGCGCCCCTGACGCCCATTTTTAAAGCTGCTTTACCGATCCAAAACTTTGCCCGAAACCAATGTATTGCGATCGGTCTCCTAACCTAAAGCCCTCCATAGTTTCTCCTTTCAGTGTGTGGAATGTACCTTATGTCAAGGGAATCTCAGAAAAAATTCGAAGGATAGGACAACAGTACAACATCCGAACAGTCTTCAGCTCCAAAGATTCCTTAAGAAGCCACCTGACGAAGAAAAAACCAACAAATCAAAAGGACACGAAGAATTGTGTATACAGAATACCTTGCGAATGCGGACAATCCTATGTTGATGAAACCCTACGACCTCTCCAAACAAGCATCAAAGAACATTGAAACCACACACTGAAAGGAGAAACAAACAGGTCCGGTGCAGCAAACCACTCTTGGACCCACGGCCATCATTTACAATGGGCAAACGCAAAAATTATACTTAAAGAAGAACATTGGCGGAAGAGAAAATTCAAAGAAGCAGCTGTCATAATCCAGAACCCTGACTGTTTCAGTAAACCTTCTGCAGATATAAGAAACATTTGGAAGCCCTTGTTAAATAGGTGTGGGCTCAGATTGGGTTGTGATGCAGGCGTCATGACGTAAGCAGATAAATAAACAAGGTGACGTAAGCTGATGAATAAACGTGGTGACGTAAGCAGATGACTCACGACTGCACCCGATATAAATAGGCTCGTAGCTTTGTAACTTGTTTAGTATTCACCTGAAGACGATTGGAGATACTTACCAGTTGAAACGTTACAACAAATATTTACTTTGCTGAAACTTTCGCAGAAATATATTTGGTTATTAATGATTTAAAAATACTTCTTTCTTGGCTTCAATCAAATAAACTTAAGTTAAATTTTACAAAATCTTTTTTTATGTTTATAACTAAAAATAAAATAAATTCTATCATTAACCCCTTAACATTTAATAATGAAAATATTCAATATTCAAAAACGACAAAAAATTTTAGGATTAGTTTGAGACGAAAATTTAAATTGGAAAGACCATATCCAGTATATTGTAAACTCGATATGTCCTTTGGTATCTGTTTTGTACAGAGCTAGATATTACATTCCTTTGAAATACTTAAAAAATATATATTTTTTATTAATATATTTAAAATTACAATACTTAGCTTCTGTAAGGGGATCTACTTGTTTATCAAACTTAAAACCATTACAAAAGTTGCAAAATAAAGTTATTAAATGTATACACAAATCACCACATTTAGAACCAACTGTTAATTTATATAGACCGAAGGGGTATTTACACGTTCAAAACATTTATAAATTAAAAATTTGTATTCTAATTCACTTTATAATTTTAAAAGAAAAAAAATCAAAAAACACGTCAGGAGAATAAGACATTACGTGGATCATAACACCAAACATTGTATAGCTTATCAAACCATACCAGTAAAAAGTATTTTCGGAAAAAAATTGCTTTTATATGACGGAATAATAAAATATAACAATCTTCCAAAAAATATCAGAAAAATTAAAAAATTGGCAACTTCTAAAAAACAATTTAAAGAGGTAGGTATTTACTAAATTAAATTATTTATACTATTTTTTAAATTGATTTTATTAATGAATTATATTTGAATTAACTTCTATTTTTTATTGTTATTTTTTTTAATGGTTATTTTATATTGTCATTTTCCATGAAATGAACTGTAAAAGTTAGTTTGGAATAAAGGCCCTTTGAAAGTTAATTCAATCCTATTGTCCATCGAAAATATTTTGGATATATTTCCTTGGTTGGTTAAAGGCGGGGGTCGGATGTGTGGCCAAACCTACTTGCACTGCATCCTTCCGGCTTATTGTGCACCCCAGTCTTGTTAGAAAAGATTTGTTACTTTTACGAGGTCCAGTAGTTTTCTACCAAGTTTGTCATGCTGGAGGTTGTCGCCGCGTTTAATATTTCCGAAGATTTTGAATCTTCTACAGGTTAGTGCTTCGCAGTTGTATATAATATGGAAGGCGGTTTCGTCCTCTTCACCATAGATATTTACCTTTAGATAAGCAAACAATAATCACGAAAGTGGCAGTTTTATGGCCTCGCGCATGTAAACAAAGCTAGACACTATTAGTCATGCGCACTGCAACATTACCCAGTGAGCACAATTTTGACTCATTTAAGGAATAATTACGTAATTGCATTAAGATCTTGTGCCCGACAGCACACATGTGTGTCGAAACTACTACCTCTGTGTGACTTTTATATGTAGGAAGTGGAGCACGATGGCACAACACATTTAAGGGCAAATGTGGGAATAATTTCGATACTTGTGCCTTGTCTGTCAATTGGTCAAATGACACATTGCCGAGACATAGGCGATACAATTAAGAAAATATGACTGCCACAAATCCTTAATTGTCTGCCACAAATCCCACTAAATTATTTTAAAAATTATGAGGTGAACTGCTTTACACAACTTAGGAATTATTTATATTATTTTATATTTAATGTTTCTTTCAGAGTAGCATTCCGTTATAGATGTTATATTTTATTGTGCCTTACATGGGCCCAAGTGGATGTGTAAATAAACAGTAGATGATGAATAATAATAAATATATATAAGTAATAGGACTTTTTCAAGCTTACAAAATATTTTGTTTACTTGCGACAACAGCTGTTCTGTCTACTTTTTCCATATACTTACACTAGTAAAAGGGGCCTTTACATAATAAATATACGGGTAAATATATAAGAAAAATCTTTAGAAAAAAAAAATAATAATTTTTAAACTTTTAAGTTTTGACAAATAAAAACGTTTAAGAAGTAATGTGGAAACTAGGTTATTTTAAACTAATTACATATATTATTTTAATATTAACACAATTGGCGTTTTAATTTATGGGTAAAAAAATATATCGAAAGATAATACAGAAAATATGGCGGTTACACGCAAAATTCCTTAATTGTGACCCATATGTGTAAAATGACGAAAGTTGGGCAATGCGTGACGCACTTTCTTCGCGGTGTCACATAATTCCTACTAATTGTTAATAATAACACAAATAGGGAATATTGTGTCACACAATTCCCACTGTTCTTTATTAATAACACAAATAGGGAATCGTTTGACACAATTCCCCATTATGTGTGTTTACTATAAATTGCGGAAAATTGACAACGCGCTTCCGAATTTTAACCGTATTTGTAACAGGTATCAACGCGTCAACCCCGGCGCGATATTTATGCCGGCATTATATGGTGTTTACGTTTAGGTGAAAAATATCCATCAGCATCAACATCGGTATTAAATTCATTTTTATCTTCTTGATGGCTATAATTTCTACCACGATCCAGTATACTAGAAACTGTTTTACTTGGTTCACTTGAACACGATGGTAGACAATCATCGCTTACACTGGTCGCCGGTCTATTCAAAGCACCACTACTACATAATTGTACATTTGATTGGTCGGATTCTGCCATTCCTGTGTCACAAGGGACTTGCTGTTTTAATTTCGCATAAAGCGTCAGTGATTTTAATATGAGCTTTCCCACATCCTGATTTTTTGTTACTTTATTGGAATCACTGTGAGCACTTGATGGAACCGGATGTGCGTTAGCCAAAACAGTTTTAGACAAGAATGGAGTAGAATTGAAACGTTTTATTTTTCTATAATATGAGCTAGTTGTTTTGTAATTTCGAGGACGTTTAGACATATTGAACAAAATTATAAAAGCAACACCTCAAAGTACAAGTACGACAATATAATAATGAAAACATAACCAAAAAATTACATGAAAAAATTCCTACTATGTGTTAAATCAAAATATTTTGTGTTAATATAGAAAAATAGTGGTGAAAATGGCTTTATTGTGTCACACCAACTTCGCGTGCGTGTCTTTAGACACATATCAGTAAACATTTCCACTTTGCGTTACACAGAAGTTTACAATGTGGTTTCAGCAACAAAAGTCCTACATTGTAGCACACCGCTCATTCCAGAATTACGTGTTTGTGTCTTTGATCGACACAGACACAGTTTCGGCATGTAGATATGTAACAATGCCTTGAGTGTTAACACAATTCCTACACGGTGTAAAAGAACACACAATTCCTTTTTGGTGTCAAATTGCAAACAGTCTATGACGTCACTCAATATTTTGCGTGCATTTTGACACAAAAAAAAGGAAGTGTGACTAAACAACGACGTCGCCAATTACACATTTCCCTTTAGGGAATAAAATGCTCACTGGGTATCGTTTGACGAATTGGAAAATAGACATGTCCGGGCTTTAAAATTTAAATTCTTGTCAAAAAATTGGAATTTCTTCTCAATTTTTGATCAAGTTGGGAAAAAAGGTAGTGATTTCTGGCATTTTTAGTAGTAGCAAACATATCAGATTTTAAGTATAGAAAATTGCTTTTAAGGTTTTGTTTTTAAAATTTGTTTAAAAATGATTCGTCGTCGTGTTTTTAGTTCGAAAAGGAAGAGAACAAGAACAGTTAAATTAAACTAGTCTTATAAAATCGAATATAAAAACGAACAAAACCAGCAAAATAACCAATCTAATTACGGTGTACGTACCTACCTAACCTCAAGTCAAATATTAGTTGGTATATTTGTATTGCTTTTTACAATGTGGCAAAAACTTGTTTTGTTCAAGAATTTAAAAACGTGTTTGCCCGAGAACTTGGCCCATGGAATAGGTACTGCCTTTAATAAAACCTTCATGTCGGGGTGCACAGATTTTAACCAAAAAGTTAACCAATCATCAACTTTGACAGAATTAATTTTCTTACAATCAGAGTGGCTTAGTTAGCTTCATTTTTGATTTAATAATCAGAAAACTTCAATTGTGAAAATGTTTGCCAATGTCACAAAGTCGCCTGGTCAGTTATCTATTATTAAAAACCTTAGTGCAACCTATGGAGGGATTTAGGTTAGGAGTCCGATCGCAATACATTGGTTCCGGGCAAAGTTTTGGATCGGTAAAGCAGCTTTAAAAATGGCTGTCAGGGGCGCATGTGTTCCTTTAAATCCGTAAAATGCATGGGTTCTTATGGGATAATCAACTGTTTTATTGAATTTGGTTAACTAAAACCCTCTACAGGCTGAGATATGTATATATTATATCTAATAAAGCTTATTTTATTAATTATTGGATAAAAATACCGCTGACGTCTATCAAAACCTGTAAAAAGTCAAACACTTGACGATCACTGCGCCGCGACCGGGAAACAGCGAACTAACTACTAAACAGGGACGTAAATTTAAAGAACAGCCCTTTTCGATCAGACTCCTTCCTACAGCCCTCCATAGTGCAACCAAACATTACTTGAAGTATAGTCAAAATCACGTAAAGTTTTAACGCGTTTAGGTTAGGTTCTGTCATATTTGACATATATTGCACACAATTTATGTCAAATATGACAGAACCTAACCTAAACGCGTTAAAACTTTTCATGATTTTGACTATACTAGTCATTGTTTATATTCCTATCCGCGTCACTAAAAGCACAAACACAATTCACTTAACTACACAAAAACTAGAAATCCGTAAATATTAAACACCCACGCCACAATCCACGATAGCTAAGAAAACTACAAGGAATCCACAGAGAAACCTTAAAACACAACAACAAAAATTGCGGCCGAGCCGGTTCTGGAGAGTATCTTCACAGAGAAATAAAGTATCTTAAGCATGTCGATAAAGTAGGACAGGCGGATAACACGAGGTTTGTGCGCATGCACGAAGGTGTCCAGAAGGAAGGCAGCTGACCGGCGAGTCATGCGCTCGGACGTATTTTTTCACCCATGAAACGTAACTTTTGTTTGCGCAGGAGATGAGCTGTACGTATCTAAAGGTAAATTGTCTATGCTCTTCACCGCGAAGTCTACATTCAATGGATCTATTGTAGATCCCACTCGTTGGTTAACAAGCCAATCACTTGTTTCAACTGGGTACGCGTCAAGAGTAGCATTCCAGTTGATAGGAATCTATTCAAGGCTCTAAACTTTCTTTGAGGTTTAACCCACTTGACGAGGTGTACCGTTCCATATACAGTTTGACCAGTAAAGTCCGCATCATATGGGATTTTTTTATTAATAGCTTTGTTCGAAATTTGACTTTGGCATCAAGTTCTGCTTCGATCGAGATAAAAATTAAGCAAAAAAAATAGTAGTCACGTGATTCGCATTATCTGTCAAATTTTAATTTTTTCCAAAAAAATAATTCAAAAGTGGGGTTATTACTGAAAATATCGAAAAAAGTTATTAGAAAAAGTTGTTTTAAATGCAGTTTCCAGCTCACATGCAAAATTTTAGCTGCATAAGATAGTTTTGATTTTTTACCCACCAGTTCCACTTAATGAACACTTTACTGATGACACTGTTTTCTTTTTTGTCTTAATATTAAGGTGTATTACTTTCAGACACAAACTACGTTTTCAAAAATACTTATTTTATGCAGTTACCTTATAGACGGTCAAACACAAATAAACTTTGCATCACATGCGACCAAGTTTTAATAGTCCAATTTTGAGTTTGTAGAAAAACACACATTTAATATGGCGCTACTTTAAAGAAAATGTATCTACAATAAAGCATTGTTAAAACTAAGAAGTTTTATGTAGGTTGCGTTGAGTCTTATTTTGCAAAAGTGGTGCAATTTACAAAATATGGGTAAAAAATCAAAATTATCTTATGCAGCTGAAATTTTGCATGTGGGCTAGAAACTGCATTTAAAAAACAATTTATTTTAACTTTTTTCGATACTTTCAGAAATAACCCCACTTTTAAATTATTTTTTGAAAAAAATTAAAATTTGACAGATAATGCGAATCACGTGACTATTTTTTTTGCTTAATTTTCATGTCGATCGAAGCAGAACTTGATGCCAAAGTCAAATTTCAAATAAAGCTATTAATAAAAAAAAAATCCCATATGATGCGGACTTTACTGGTCGTATGTATACGCCTGCTGTAGCGCTGTAAATTTCCTTACTGAAATTATAAAATCGCGGCTACACTGTCATGTCATCACAAAACGTTATCGAGCAAAGTTTACTCGGCAACTGAAAACACTGCGAGAATGAAGTTATTTTATTTGCTACATGTTTACAAAATTTTCCTGGTACCTGTGACACCTGCAAACAGTTTCTTTTATTTTAGAAAAACGTTTCAAAGCCATCTCTTTTATTTGGTATGGCGGTACCCTGTGGACCAATATGGCATTTGGAATGGTGTCCATCTGGCTGCCTAGACTGCTATGAAGAGGACGCCACTTGCAGACTAGGATTGTTGGCAGTAGCTGCTTCTGATTCTTGTGCTTACATTTATTCCATAGATAACCATCCAGATTTAAATGACAGGTAGGCAATGTTCTATTTTTAGGTAGAAGCAGTAGTTGCTCGTCAGGCGGCCTAATTTAAAAATAATAATAAAAGCATAAAACGAAATTTTTCTTTTTCTGCTTTTATTAATATATAAATCCAGCCTTTTTTAACGCAAGACTGTAGGTAATTGTATTTTAAAGATGGGAATTTGGCCGGTTTTTGGATAAAACGACGAAGTAACGAAATATTGATCAAAAAACGAAATGGCGTATGCGTCACTACTGTTTGCTCTTAATGCTTTCTAATATAATTATTGAACACTTCTAATAAACATCTAAATTATTACTAGGCATGCCTTTACCATTAACTCTTTACTTTGCTTGCAAAAAAAGGTTTATATTCGCGATGTTAGACGTCGGCGTTGACAATTTTTAACGATTCTTTATGTTGTAGGGGTTTTATTTATAAGGGCGAGCCGGTGCTAAAACTGCAGTTAGAATCTGTGAAAAGTTCATTAGAAGGACAGACCTATTATCCAACAAGAATATCGTGGAGTAAGGTAAGAAAAAAAAATATTTTGTTTATATTATAGGCATCTTTGTGCTGACATCGCAAAAATGTTCGTCAGGGAGAAAAAATAAACCTAGAAAAAACACGAAATTTAAAAAAAAAAGTTTGTCTCTACAATAGTAATCTTAACATAATATATAAAACAAAGTCGCTGTCGCTGTCTGTGTGCTTAAATCTTTAAAACTACGCAACGGATTTTGAAGTGTTTTTTTTTAATAGATAGAGTGATTCAAGAGGAAGGTTTTTATGTATAACTAGCGACCCGCCCCGGCTTCGCACGGGTGCAATTTCAGAAAGTGGCATGCCGGGTACTAATATATCGGGTTTGTTCGGGTTTGTATTTATACCAGCGTGTTGCAACGCATGCCGGGTAAACGCTAGTAAGTTTATAAACAAATCAAGAACACAAATCAACGTTTCATCAAATTCTTTGTTTATTTTACAAACTGTGTTGTGTGTTTTTTCGCCCTTATATAAGCATCATCAGACCAAAAATTGTAAATGTTAAAATTACTATTTAAAAAACTACGTATTTTTTTTCCTAAGCATCCACACAAAAAATGAAAATAATAAAAGACCTGTAAGCAACATTACAGCTAAAACAAGAATTTACAGTAGGGTGAAAGTTTCGGTGGTAATACGGTGTGAACAGATAATAGCCCACGTTCTAAAATCCTGTTTTAAAATGAAAAAGAAGAATAGACGTCAAAATTATTGTATTGCATGAAAAAATGCGGGAAAAATATGTGGTTAAATAATTAATTGTTTATATTATTAAAAATGAAATAAAAGGCTCAACATTGAAAACGTCGTTAACGCAGCTAAAGAATTTTTGTTGCTTTAGTAATTTCAAGCTTTTCTAATAAATCTAACTTTTTGCTCTTAAGGCATTCGTGAACGATGTTTATATTTTCTGGTACTGGTATTGATGCCCTGATAAATGGTTGGAAAAAGCTGATTTTATGTTAGTTAAATCAGTGTTTTGATATTTATCCACAAAACTAAGACAATTGATTTGCAAATATACCCATAATCACATATTTTCCCTCCTTTTTTCATAAAAATAACCATTTTGACGTCTCCTCTTCTTTTTAATTTTTAAGCAGGATTTTAGAACGTGGGCTTTTTGCATCGAATCCCCCACCCTGCTGTAAAGTCTTAGGTTAGTTATATATACACTTGTTTTAGGTGTAATGTTGATTAAAAGTTTTTTATTATTTTAATTTTAATTTTTGTGTTTGAATGTTAGGTAACTCAAGGCCGAGACAAAATTAAAAAATAAGCAATATGCAATAAGAAATAGGTAGTAAGAAATAAAAATATAAATTATGATGGCACAATACTGTATTGTGACTAATGCCTGTATGCTCCGTTTTAACGTTAAGTTCAGCTTTATAAAGTCATACTTAAAGTTAAGATAAACTTTTTTATGCATCGCATCTAGATTAAGTTGTCTTTGTTAAGGAAACAATACATTTGTCAACGTTGAGAAATTTAGTGATTTTTTTTATTTTACTGTTTTCTACACTGATATGTCACGAAGCTTTTCTGTGCTTATACCCTTTATTTTTCTGTGGCTTATTCACCCAACCTCACATTTACCGCGCCCTTGCGATTTGAACAGGCGAATTTGATTAAAATCAAAAGTTTATTGTTGTTATTCCTTTTTATTTCAACAAAATGGGTGAAAATGACGATAAAAACGCAAACGGAAATTAGCTATTTAAGATATTATTATGTTAAAGTATGCCTAAAGAATTATCGGTGTACTTACAAATCATTATTAAATTCTTATAAATGTTAAATTTCTTATAACGTTGCACTTGTAAAACCGTGTTCTTTCGTAAGCGAAATCGACGGAAAAACGATAAATTGTCCAGAGTATCAAAATACTCTTCTCTATCGTATTGTCTGCGTGGGAAACCCATTTCAATTATATAATATCAAATATTCTGCTTCCAAGAAGATATATAGCGTCTTCCACTTCCATATTATTTTTAAAGGTTGAAGCAAAACAGTTTAGTATTTTTATTCAAGCAAAATCTTTTGCAGAAATACAAAAATTCTTAAAGGTTAATGTTATTTGTTGTCAGATAAAGACAGTAATAACGTAAGTCATACAATAAGAACAACTTAATTTCTTAAGTCCAGGATTTTAATAACTTAAAATTAAGAACGACTTTTGCTTGTTTTGTTGTTCGTGCATAAGAATTTTGTGACTTAAGTCGAAAAGTTCCACTAAGTAAGAAATTATGCTAACGGTGCATACGGCCAATAATGATTGAATTGCTAACTGTCAATACCTTTTTTTTTGCTTGTTTTGTTGTTCGTGCATAAGAATTTTGTGACTTAAGTCGAAAAGTTCCACTAAGTAAGAAATTATGCTAACGGTGCATACGGCCAATAATGATTGAATTGCTAACTGTCAATACCTTTTTTTAAGGTGGGAGTATCAACATTCTTGCCAACCTATAACCTATTTCGCGTAGGTTTATTTATGTTTTCTAGCTTTTATACAAAATTTAAAGAAAATCAGTATCGACTTGATATTCTATAGGTAATAATTGACATATTTAATAAATATCAAGGAATTTCATAACTTATTTTAGGAGAATTGTATAGCGACAAATATCGGGTAAGATTTTTTTTAACATTATTATGTCATTGTCACTCATTGTTCTTTAACTATACAATTCTCCCAAAATTAGCAACGAAATAAATTGATATTTTTTATTATATTGAGATTTTATTTAAATGTTAGTTTATAAAATAATAAACTTGAAAAAACAAAGCGAAATAGGTTATAGGTTGGCAATAAATTGAACGACGTTGAGAATTCAACCTTATCTTTTCGTTTTGTCGACAGAACAGGTTATTTTGATGGTTTGTTGTGTTTTACGATTCTCAAATTTTTTTTATTTTTGTAAGCTCATTGGTTTTATCACAAACACATAAACAAATTGTTAAAATAAAATTTAAAATACCTTTCTTACCTGAAAATCGAAACAACGAATTTGCCGAGGCGCCGACTTTGGGTCTTCTTGATTTGTTTTTAATAGAAATGTGCTTAAAGTTTATATGATTGTTAATATTTTCAAAAAATGTTGAGTTGAAAATTTATCGTACCTTTATCTAAGTTGGCTAGCAAACATTTTTGACAAATTTAACCACCCAAAAATTTAAAACTTTGTATTTTTATTTTCACTTCGATTACTGATTGGCAAAACAGTATTTTTGTGATCAATAATTTGTAATCATTTTTAGGCAAATGGTCATAGCTACATAGCAGTGGGATATTCGACCGGGCTACTAGCTCTTTACGATCTACAGAACGAATCTCTATTGTTCCGTAGGGGAGATAGAACTGGTACCAATATTGTTTTTCCGTATAAAACTTTCCAAGCACATCTCTCAAGTATAACAGGTAAAAACGATTAATGTCTGGTTGCACGAGGGATTTAACTTTCAAAATGTCTATTCCAAACTAACTTTTACAGTTCATTACATGGAAAGCGACAACATAATATAGAAAATAATACCCATTAAAAAAATAACAATAAAAAAAATGGAAGTTAATCCAATTTAATTCATTAATAAAATCAATTTAAAAAAAAATAGTATAAATAATTTAATTTAGTAAATGTATCTTTAATTGTTTTATAAAAGTTGCCAATTTTTTTATTTTTCTGATATTTTTTGGAAGATTCTTATATTTTATTATTCCCATCATATAAAAGCGATTTTTTCCGAAATTACCTTTTACTGGTATAGTTTGATAATTTATACAACGTCTGGTGTTATGATCATGTAATGTCTTATTCTCCTGTTCCATGTTTGATTTTTTTTTTAAATAATAAAGTGAATTAGAATACAAATTTTTAATTTATAAATGTTTTTAACGTGTAAATACCCTTTCGTTCTATATAGATTAACAGTTGGTTCTAAATGTGGTAATTTGTGTATACATTTAATAACTTTATTTTGCAATTTTTGTAACGGTTTTAAGTTTGATAAACAAGCATATCCCCATGCAAAAGCTAAGTATTGTAATTTTGAATATATTAATGAAAAATATATATTTTTTAAGTATTTCAAAGGAATGAAATATCTAGCTCTGTACAAAACAGATACCAAATAAGATATCGAGTTGATAATATACTGGATATGGCATTTCAAATTTATATTTTCGTCTAAAACTAATCCTAAAAATTTGGTCGTTTTTGAATATTGAATACTTTCATTATTAAATGTTAAGGGGTTAATGATGGAATTTTTTTTATTTTTAGTTATAAACATAAAAGAAGATTTTGTAAAATTTAACGTAAGTTTATTTAATTGAAGCCAAGAAAGAAGTATTTTTAAATCATTATTAATATCAAAATACATTTCTGCAAGAGTTTCAGCAAAATAAATAATTGTTGTATCATCTGCAAACAGCTTTATATTGCCCTTTAAGTTCAATTTGGAAACGGAATTAATGTATATTAAGAATAATAATTTAATCAACAATAAACTATAACCAAAACACCTTTGACTGTGTCACAAATGACATTGGCAGAAATGATTTTCAGACGAGCAAAGGGCCCAGCCAGCCTAAATCTTGATTACCATACAGGCAATATTAACTATCATAAAACTTCTGCCAGCGTCATTTATGTCGCAAAGGTTAGTTAATTATTGCTTAAATGTGCAACCCAACATAAATAGGCTAATTCTTTTTATTCACTAAATAACAATTAGTTTTTGTAGCGTAATTGTAGGCCACAAAGGCTAATCGAAATCAGCATCCTGGTGCCGTCGTATAGGAGGATGTGTATAAATATGCGGGCGGGTATTATATTATTATTGGATCAATTTTTACTGATGAAAACGTTACAAGCGAATAATACTTGCAATAATTACTACGTAAACAGATTATTCCACAATTAGAAATTCTTTATTCAGATCGAAGAAATATTTGGTATCAACAAAATGGTGTTGATTAACACGTGCATTAATTTTTGAGCCAAATCAGTGGATAGAGAGGACAGGCGAAATTAAGTGGCCTGCCAGATACCCAAACCTCGCCCCTTTGGACTGTTATTTGTGGGGTGATTTAAAAAAATTAGGTTTACAAAAGTTGAACGGTTAATATTTAAGATTTAAAGTCTGGTATTGGAAATGAAATACGTGAAATTTGATTAAATACTTTTGACAACTTACGTGAATTGGCCGTTTCACGAATTCATTATATTCCGCATTAACATCCTGAATTAGATAGAACCTGTTGATAATACATAATAATAATAAAAATCTTCCTAGAGTGTCACAAACATTTCCTAAAAACAATTAAAAAGAAAGTTTGAAAATATGATAATGTCGGATATGAATTGGTATCCTTAAGGATGAATTACTCATATCATACTTCGCTGCGGTGCTAAGACTCTTAATGGGTGTTGAGCTTGATAAGAAGAGGTGTAGTGGACAGATAGTGTATAGAACAAGGACAAACACATTTCTAGTTCGTAGGGGTAAGTAGACGAATGCTGATAAGAAATAATTATTTGTAATTGATTGGAATAAAGGGTTCCATTTTGCTATGTCAGCAATAATTTTGCATGTTAATAAAAGAGGGGATTTCCCTGAATGTACTATTAAAAATGGAACCCTTTATTTCAACCAATTGCAAGCAATTATTTCTTATCAGCATTCATATACTGACTCCTCCTACGAACTAGAAATGTATTTGTCCTTGTTCTATAAATTATCTTTCCACTACTCCTCTTCTTATCAAGCTCAACACCCATTAACAGTCTTAGCACGTAAGCGAAGTATGAGATTAGTAATCCATCCTTAACCCTTTCACTGCGCGGTGCTCAAATAAAGTCGCACGCCAAATTGCCTATTTTTTTTACCATATACTCGTTAGAGCACTGTAAACTAATTGAGTATGACATTAGACACTATATTATAACCTCCCAAACACACGTGAAATTAAAAAAAAATGTTATATAGTGTCTAATATTGTAAATATAATGGTACGGAACCCTTCGTAAGCGAGTCTGACTCACACTTGGCCGGTTTCTCCGATTCCGGAACTCACGTTTTGTTCCTCATATTCGCTGTCACTTCTGGCTAATATCTCTTCAAGTTGTTTATCTGTAAAGCTGGAATTACACCTGTGAAGTTCTTCGTGAATTTATTCATGAAGTCACTTCAAGGCTAACTTTGATAATGTAAATGGCCAACTTGGACGTCAAATAAATTCGTGAATTTCTTCGTGAAGTTATTCACGAAAATTTAACATACAAAATAATCAGCTGATGCACAGTGTAAATGCTACCGACTTCATGAAGAAATTCACGAAGAACTTCACAGGTGTAATTACAGCTTTAGATATTGTCGGACTACAGTTTGTAGTCGACTGGGTTGTGTAGCTTAGATAGTTTAAAATAAAGATTTATGAAATTAAGATAATTAATATAATTATTTAATTGTCTTAACACGGATTTAGGTTTGCTCTCTAGTTCTTCACTGAAACACCAAGGAATTTTTAACAGTTTTATTAAATGGCAAGAAAAGCAAAAGCAATGATAATAATTGTGATAAATAAAAATACAATCTTAAAAAACTAGGAAAATAACCAAACAACAGGTGTTTACAAAAATGATAATTTAGAAAGTTGTTTTAAAGTGGAGCGCCCTCTTAAGACTCACTTCAGGAACGATAGTTTACTCCAAGTAAGTCAGAAGAAACAACTATAACTTTATAACAACTCAAATCAAAAAGGAAATTAAACAATTTAAAACAGTTACAGGTTATAAATCAATAGATAAAGAACACTTACGCAATGGGAGCAAAGTAGGTCGTCTCTGGAGCAGTGGGTTCCACAACTTTAATTTTACTTGAAATAACTTATTATTTTGAACTGGCAAACGGGCAGAGGTTCCCCTTACAATTGAATAGATTAATTACTTTAAACCGGCAAACGGGCAGAGGTTCCCCTTACACTTGAACTTGAATGTTTTCAACTCTCTGTCGTAAGTGCTCTTTCGTGTTTTTATATTGTTTTGCAACCCCCTACCAGTTGGAAGAAGTGATTCCTTTTTTCGTCTGTCTTCCCACACTCTAAAAAGAGGGGATTGGAATCCTTTATCCAAACCAATTACAAAATAAGTATTTTCTATAAACATTCCAATTCTGACCCCTACTACTAAACTCAAATGTCACTGTCTCTCTTCACTATTTAATGCAAATGTCACTGCCTCTGTTCTACACACTAGTTTTTCTTTATCACACCTTTTTTGCGATAAGCACCGCCACCTTAAGAGTCTTTACACCTCAGTTACGTTACAACTATTTCTCTAGCCTTAAGGGTGCCAATTCCATATCCGACAATATTTTCCAGCCATATTAGGTTATTCTAACACAAAACTTGTCGAAACAACCAAAAACGCGAACTCTAAATATGTAAACGTACAAAATCAGTTAAATTTCGCGGGAAACATTCACGGCCCCACCCTACTTCGGTCAAACCGCCCGCCCGCCACCGCGCCAATTTGAAACAAGCGGCCTGCAAACAACACGTGGAAACTCCGCCAACGAGACTATTTGTCTAGAGCAGCCTGATCCTATTTTTATAAGCAAAACGACTATACTCGTCCAGAGCAGTATATGGCGTGGCAAATATATTCGTCCGGAGCAGCGAAAGGGTTAAGGATACCAATCCATATTCGACAATATTACAACCTTATTACGTCATCCCATTTTTCGCGTAATTCTTTTATTTGTCAGCGTCGACCGACTATACTGCTTTCTTTGTTTTGATACATTAAATCGATAAAAACGCTGAAAAATAGAAATCAACCCGCCAAATATTCAGGTAAATGCGGCGCTCAACCTTCAGTGTAAATCCTTGCGATCCATGGGTCGAGGCAGATATGACGTGTTTTTATTAAAGAGCGTAGTATCTTGTTTATTTATTTTCTTCGTAAATCAAAATTTTAAAAACCGAAACCGTAAAAATTTTTATTTTTTCTTTTCTTATGTGGTAGGATAGAAATCAAAATTCAATGAAAAAGCCCATTTAGGGAGGCTTGGCTATTACCTCACTACCAATGGCCAACATTTTAAACAGCTAATAAAGTAGCTTATTTTGTTCAGTTTTTAAGTACATTTCCCATTTTTACTTTGTGGACGGTTAGCATACTTTTCAATTTTTTTTAGCATTGACGTTGAACCATCTCGGCGGTGGGAATAAATTTCTGTTTTCGGCTTCTTTGGACCGAACATCGTTATTCTGGGACCTTACTACTCTAGCGAAAATAAAGCCAGCAGCCAGGAAAAATACCATATCAGATGGGGTTTGGATGACACTATGGCCGTCCTATTTGGTCGCAGAGGAGGAGTCTACTTATAATGACACCAGTAAGCTTTTATTTAACATTTATTCCAAAAAGATCTTGAAAACATATGTTTTTAAGTTGGACGCTCTGCTCATTACAACATGGTCCGCCAATATCTAGTAATACGTTAAAATAGTAAAAATATTAAGTATCTCAAAGCAAATAGAAATAGGTAGATTGTGTTTCCCCTCGCTGACGTTCTCTTGGTGTCACGCCTCCTGCTTCAAAATTTAAATTTTAGGTCTGTTTACGCTGTCCAAGGGAGATCTATTGTGTTGGACACAGAGTTACGTACTCAAGGCCTGTTTTTATTTTTAGTTTGTTTATTAGTACATTTTTTGGCCGTCCGAAAGAAATAAGTTATATGGGCAATTTTCTGAAAACCGTCCAAAATAAAAAAAAAAAATTTTCTTAAAGTTTCTCGATATGGGTAGGTTTAATACTTTTTTAGAAAGGTTAGAGTATAATTGAAACGATTTTAATCGGGGGCTGAACCATCTCCATCCTTGTAAATTCTGCAACGTTTAAAATACAATAATACATGGCTTAATTTCAAAACCGTCACGCACTAAATTTTGCAAAAAAATAAATAAAAGAGGAAGTTTTATTTAAACCATAAGGCTAATTTTAGATAAACAAATCATAGTTAATGATTTAAGACATAGCAGAATAAAGTTGCATGCCTAACAATTAAATTGTGACGTAAAAGATACTGATGTAAAGACTTTTTTTGAAAACTGATCGATAAACTTTAGTGTAGGTAATAAAAAAAACTTACCAGTCGCCAATATGTATTTTGTTTGGATGCCAAAGTGACAAAAGTACATAAAAAAAATCAGTATCAAATATAGGTATTCGTTTTTTGTTAAAACACTGGAAAATGTGACTTGTGACGGTCCTTTAAATAAGGGACGGTCCTGCAAAAATGTGAAGGTCCTGAAATATAGTAAACAACATTTAGAGATTCAAACAAATATTTATGAAACAGTGATACCAAACAAGAAAAACCTTAAAAACTAATAAAAAATTCAAGAGTAAAACAATGTGTCTTTTTTAAATGGAACATTTCAAATTGGCAAACTTTGTGTCTATGTCGGAAAGGTTGGTAAACTTATAGGTCCTAGAAGAAACTTTTAAGGGTTCATTTAGAGTACAAAAAACCCCATCAATATTTAGCTGCTGTATATATTTTCTAGCTGGCCATATAAAATGTCCAGATGCTTGACGTTGTAGAAACTGAACGGTGATAGTTTGTTTCGTTTTCATTGTTACCTCCCCGGCATACCAATTATTGTCATAGATTACTCCAACCCATGTGCCAACTGATATTTGAAGATCACTGATTGTAAGTTCTTTAAGTTTATCTAAAATGGTATTTTTGTCAGAGCCTAAAATAACTACAATCTTAAAATGTACCTTTACTAGTGGTTACAGATTCTAATTCGGCTGCATTTAGTACTTCTAGTTGTAAATTTTGATCTGCAGTATCTTTAGGTAGATCCTCTCATCCTCAGCTAATAATACTAATTTTGAAGTTAAGGTGCTTACATTGTATCAAAACACAATTTATTTCTACAGGTTATAAATAAAAAAAAAACAATTGATATCTTAAACAGACATAATTAATTAAAAGGATACAGTCATCATCTTGAAGCTGAAAGCTAAAAAACTTCTTTTGTAGTGATATAAAATGACAGCACTCATATTCATTTCGGCATCTTAAACAACTGAGTGCACGCAGATTAAATCTATATTCATTATAAATACTCCAAGCCAACTGATGAAGCTTCATTGTTTGAGGAATAGCCTTAAGATTGTGCTCAGGAAAAAGTTTATCCATTACAGTGATTTGATCTTCTTGAATGACAAAAACCTCGGTTTTGGTATGTTTTACAGTATCCACAAACGTCATGTCATGGACGTCTTTGCTATGGGCAACAGCCTGATCCGCAGTTCGTTTTATAAGCCCTCCAACACCATCGGCAATACTTTTACCGTGGCCACATTCACTGAAATTATAGGTAGCGTTTGAAAAGTCATATTTTTTCATAAAATACTCAAAGAGAAAAAAGTTTTTTTTGTTCCGGTATTGTGTTGTGGGCCCATCACTCATTATATGAACGGTATTTACTTGCGGGAACTCTGTTTTAATCTTTTCAAAAATCGGTAGCAAGTGGGCCCAAATAGCTGAAGGATCATGTCTAAGGGAAGTCGATATAGAACAAAAAGTTTTAACACTAGGAGGTGAGTCAACATCTGTTTTGTAATAAAATCCCCCTTTGTGTAAAGTTAATTGCTGTTTTGATGCACCGAAATGCACAGATTGGGTTTCTTCAGCATATTTTAATACAGCGTTTTCTGAAAAATCAATAGTCATAAATATTTCGTTTAGTTTTATTGTTGATTTTAGATTCTTTGAAAAGCTGAGTTGATGCCACACTCTGTACGCGTGCTGCAAAAATTCGGGAAGACTTGATTTTAACTTCTCCATAAGCTGCTCTACTGTACAGTACTTTTTTATCTTTTTGGTTACTTTTACTTTTACTTCCTTCCTTTTAATAATTCGGTCTTCCGGTTCGGTTACCCATTCGTAAAAAAATATTTTTTCAGACTTATTTAAAGTACCCTGATCAAACAGTAAACGATCTTGGCATAAGGTACAGTCGCCATACATACAATTCTTATTGTTTTTGTCACAAGTTAAGGACTCAATAAATTCAGTTAGAGACTTTTGTGACAAGAATTTATACAGTTTGCATTTTTCAAATAAAAAAGTAAAGTTTGCGTGTTTTTTACATAAGCAGGTATCTCTACTAGATATCTTGCGGCGTGTTATCCAAAATGGTTTGCATCGATAAAAAGTAGCAAAAGATATTTTTATTTTAGTTTGCAATATGAATTTTTTATGAAGGTTAAATAACGAATCCCTTAGATAGTGCTTTTGTTTCTTATTTTTGTATTTAGTGACGCAGTCTCTTTTACCAGGTGCAGGAAATGAGTTCTCATCATCTTCTAAAAATGCTACAATCTTTGGTCTGATGTGTTCCAATATTAAACGTTTTTTACCATTTTTTGCCCCCTTTCCTCTTAAGGAGTTATTAAAAAACAAATTTTGTCGAGACTTTCCGATTAGTTTTCTAAATTGAGACTTTAACCTATATTTTTCAATATTCTTCTTTGACTCTGAGAAACATTTAACGACAGAAGTCTCTTCCGGACTTTTTAGTACTAAAGATTTAACACTCCTGCTAAGAATATTTTCCATAATCAGTTTTCTTTTTACTTCTTCAACACCTTTTTTAATTGTCATATCGGCTTGCTTTCCCGGAGACGGCGAGTCCTTTTCCTTTATGGATTGAACAAGTCGAAAGTGCTTTTGTTTCCATCGATTAGCATTTTTTTTATATTCTTCTACTTGTTTACTCACCAATTCTAGTTTTTTCTTAAAACCCTCTCGGGTTTTTTTCAATAATTTCTTGCGCCTTGCGGCTTTGTAATCTACCACTGGTTTATTTTTGTTATTTGTTTCCAGGACGTCTATATTTCTCAAGTTAGCTAGTGGTTCGAGCTCATCTTCATCAGACTCAGGAGAAGTATTTGTTTGTAAAAAGAGCTCATTTTCTTTGGCCTTTGCAACCTTAGCCTTATGCGCATAGTAGTAGCCACGCCACCTTTTTCGCTGTTTCTTTTTATCACGGTCGCTTAAATCCGATATGCACTTAATTTTCCCCTCTGCTCGTCGCTTTCTAGTGCGCTGCTTTTCTGCTTCTTTGGCCTTTTCGTATGCTTCTTGATTTTCTCTCATCCTAGCTCGTTGCTTTCTTTTCCGCTCGGCCGCATTTTGTCGCTTCTTTAACAAAGACGAATCATTTACAGTACTTTTATTTTTCTTTTTTTGTCTTTTCTTTTTATGTGGCTTTGCCGAGGTCTCTGCCGACCTTTTCACAGCACATTCTAAATTTTGGTCTGTTTCAAATTTCTTAAATTTCTCGGAATGCATATCTTTTTTTTCTGCTAATTTAATTAATTTCTCCTTTTTTGCATCTTCTTTCTTTTTTTGCTTGATTAGATTCTTTTCTTTTTTTGCTTCTTCTTCCTTTTTATGTTTTTTTAAATAGTTTTCTTCTCTTGCAAGCCGCAATTTTAAAATAAACTTTTCTTTTTTCTCTGTTGACCAAGATTTTGACATTCCTGGCTCTTCATTCATATTTTAATTTCTAGAATTAAAGGATGAAACCATTGTAAAATTAAGACCTAAAATGAACTCTGGGTTCAATCCCATGATTGGTTTTAGGACCGTCACAACTGGTCTCAGGACCGTCACAACTGGTCTCAGGACCGTCATAACTAATTGTGACGGACTTGAGTGTGACGGTTCTGAGAGAATTCGTTAAAATAAGCGATTAAATTTACGCATTTTTTGGTTTCATCATTTTGAGGTTAGAATTAGCAAGCGGCAACAAAATCCGTCCTGAGCCGCAAGAAATGAAAAGATATTTATAAAAAACTGCTCCCGTAAACACAGTGACGGTCAATAAAAAAGTAAGTATACAAAAAACACATCTTACCTTTAATCACACCACAAAAAATCAAAATTTCACCTTGCACGTGTTGCATACCGCGTCGCAGAATTAATACTAGTCTGTTTACTTAAAACGGCACCAGACTAGTGGCTCCAACAAACGCTGTCGGTCACGCGGGCTTTTTTAAAATCAATTTTTACTTGTGACGGTCTTGAGCGAGACCCTGGTTACAAGTATAAATACGTTATTTGTAGAAACAGCAATCAAGATATATGCTTTTTATTTTGGTATATTTGAAATACTTTTGAGTTTTTTATTTGATTAGAAATTAAAAAGTGCCCATTATGTTCACATCTGCATTTAATACTTAATTGAATATTATAACTCGGCGAAGTTACGCGTGACGGTCCTGAGATTTACTAACTTAGGCATTAATAATAAATTATAAACCCTAGTCCAGAATGGTTTTTTTGTCTAGAAACGAAAGCTTTAGTTCGCATACTATAAAAATATTACGAAAAATCCAAATTTAAACAAGGTATTCGGCTAAAATAGCCAAGTTACAGAAATTGGCACCTTTTCAGAAAATTGCCCATATATCCTGTACGAAACGTACGAAATAATAAATATTTTTTTAATATTAATTGAATCGAAGCGGGAGGAGTGACACTAGAAGAACGATGAGCGAGACGATGCGGTACGATGAAATGGGGGAAATGTACCGGGTGGTCAAATAAGCAAGGACGTCGGCTTTATCTCGGAAACCATTAATCGTACAACTTTCGGAAAGATTCTTTTATAAGTAAAGTGGTCAAGAGAAATTGCTGGAAATTACTTTTAAGTTCCTTATTTCGCCGCAAGGGGGCACAATTAAAAATTGTTTTTTTAAATTCTAAATTTCTCCGAAAATTCCCATATTAAGGTATAACTCTGATTACATCATTGGAAAGCTTAGACAATTCTGCATCATTTTGGCTTAAGGCTCATTGGCGTACCGACCTTAATAAGAGTGGGAGAAGCTATTGAAAGTGTAAACATTAAAATCGCTGTAACTTCTTAACGACTTATCCGATTTTACTAAATTTAGGCTTGTTTGGAAGGGGATAATAATTATCTTCAATTGCCGTATCCAACAGTACACGATCGTGCTTAATAAAATTGCTAGAGGGCGCAATTTGTAATAACAACAGTTTTTTCGATTTTATCCCGAAAATTCAAATCATACGGTATAACTATGACATCATAATCGAAAAGTAGATGAAATTTGCAAGAAAAGATGTGAAGTCCGCAGTTCGATATCTTTGTTCGTTTCAGAGTTATTTGCAAAACAATAATTTTCAATACAAATTGCGCCCTCTGGCAATTTTATTAGAAACTATCTTGTACCATTAGATACGACAATTGAAGGTACTTGCCTTTTTCTTCCAAACAAGCTTAAATTTAGTAAAATCTATTAAGTCGTTTAGAAGTTACAGCGATTTTAATGTTTACACTTTCAATAGCTTCTCCCACTCTTATTAAGTGAAAGTGTAAACATTAAAATCGCTGTAACCTCTAAACGACTTAACCGATTTTACTAAATTCAAGAATTGGAAGAAAAAGGTAAGTACCTTCAATTGTTGTATCTAATGGTACAAGATAGTTTCTAATAAAATTGCTAGAGGGCGCAATTTGTAATAAAAATTAGTATTTTGGCAATAACTCTGAAACGAACAAATATATCGAACTGCGGTCTTCACATCTTTTCTTGCAAATTTCATATACTTTTCGATTATGATGTCATAGTTATATACCGTATGATTTGAATTTTCGGGATAAAATCGAAAAAACTGTTATTATTACAAATTGCGCCCTCTAGCAATTTTATTAAACACTATCGTGTACTGTTGGATACGACGATTGAAGATACTTACCTTTCCCTTCCAAACAAGCTTAAATTTAGTTAAATCGGATTGTCGTTTAGAAGCTACAGCGATTTTAATGTTTACACATTTAATAGCTTCCCCCACTCTTATCAAGGTCGGTACGAAAATGAGCCTTAAACCAAAATGATGCAGAATTGTCTAAGCTTTCCAATGATGTAATCAGAGTTATACCTTAATATGGGAATTTTCGGAGAAATTTAGAATTTAAAAAATCAATTTTTAGTTGTGCCCCCTTGCGGCGAAATAAGGAACTTAAAAGTGATTTCCAGCAATTTCTCTTGACCACTTTACTCATAAAAAAATCTTTCCGAAAGTTGTACGATTAATGGTTTCCGAGATAAAACCGACGTCCTCGCTTATTTGACCACCCGGTACTTTAGTTATTTCTGATTGCTTTGCGATACTTAATATTTTTACTCTTTGCTAGGGTATGGGCGGATAACGCCTTTCCATTTCTATAATATCTACAGGGTGTCAAAAAAATACGTGTACAACGTTTTTGGTGATATACTCTTGACATTCCAAATCGGTGGATTCAACAAGCCCTCTTAGTTATACAGTGACGGGCAGAACAGAAAGTTATTTTCAAATTAAATTTTTTTTTTATTAGTATTATTTATTTATGTATTATTATTTATTTATTTATTACAATTTATAAATTACAAATCAATAAACTCTATATAGTCATTAAAACAAAAAGTACTTACTAACAAAAGCACCCATATATATGATATCTACATGTGTTTATGTGATGTCATTCATTAGTATTGTAGCTGATATTGTAGGTTCTTAGTTCTTAGACTTTTACTTACTACCCAATAAATTTACATAAACAGGACCCAGTAAGGCCCATTTAATAACAACAGAAAACTAGTCTGCAAAACATAGCACAAGAGTCAACTTAAAGACCGAAAACCCTCCAATCCAAACACTCAAAACAATCTCCCAAATATCAAATGGAAATTGTTAAATATGTATCGAGCACATTATTTACCAAAAACTGTAGTTACTTTAATATGACGTATTTCAACCGGTAAGAGGTTAAACAGTTTGGCTCCCATGTAGACAACTGATTTCAAATTCAAGGTTTTGTTATTTTTTGAACACTTAAGATTTTCTTGCACTTTAGCTCTGGTTTGATCTTTGTGAGATATTCTATCCACATTTTTCAATTTGCATAATAATATCTTTTACTAAAATAATACCCGACGAATCAGGCACGTAGATAAAGGGGGGTACTGCAAATGGCGAATGTGTCACTAATGTTTTCTCTTAAATAAACAAGTAAAAAAAAATTATATTCACACCGCAATGGTCTAGGGATATTTGTTTCAATGAGTGTAAGCAAGTTTTTATCGCACTTAAATGTTTTGGGTTGGTAAAATATGTTTAGGCTAATGATAGTAGATATGCATTTTAATTTTTTTTTTGTATAAGAAATGTACTACATTATTTTACGTTTGCAAAAAGGGTCTTCGGCAAAAACTTGTTTTTAAATCAAAGTAAGTAGACATATCAGTTTTAAAATTTGAAAATATTGGTCAGTATATTGTGATCCAAAGTAGAGTATAGACTTCGTCTGTTACTTGTGTATCATGCAAATACGCCATCTTAACCGGGATGAAATGTTGCGGGCTGTTGGAATGTTAAAAGCTGGTACTGGGCAAGCTCGTGTAGCTGAAACTCTCCACACATCACAGAGCGTAATCTCGAGATTATGGACACTTTTCAAGAAACAGGTGATGTTTCTGAAAGACATCCAGGTCCATCACGGCTGACTCGGCCTGCTCAAGATCGTTTTATTGTGCAAATGGCTAGAAGAAATCCCACAGTAACTGTTCCAGAAATAATGAATCGGGTACGCGAAACGCATAATATCGCAATTTCAAATTCTACAGTTCGGAACAGATTGCATGAAGGTGGATTACGTAATAGACGACCATTGAGATGCCAGCCACTTTCTAGAGGGAATCGCGCTGCTCGTTTAGCTTGGGCAACAGAACACGAGAATTGGAATAATAATCAATGGGCCCCAGTTCTTTTTACAGATGAATCTCGGTTTGGGTTGCATCCAGATTCAAGAAGGCTGAGGATATGGAGAGAACCTGGACTACAACGAGTTTTGGAAAATGTGCAAGAAGTCCACAGTTATAAAGGTGGCACAGTGATGGTGTGGGGTGGAATACGACTCGGCGGAAGAACCGATCTCGTTTTGGTTGAACATTTTTTTAATGCTCATCGATATGTGGAAGAGATTCTTCAACCAATTGTCTTACCCCATGCAAGACTTGTTGGACCAGACTTTATATTGATGCACGACAACGCTCGTCCTCATGTCGCTAGACATGCTGCACAATTTTTACAAGACAACCATAACGCCGTTTTGCCATGGCCTGCTCAATCACCAGACCTAAATCCAATTGAGCACGCATGGGATATGCTACCAAGAAGGGTTTTGCGTGAAAACCCTCAATTTCAGAACCAAGAACAACTGTTTGCTGCGTTAAATGCTGCTTGGTTAGCCATAGCTCAGGAAGATTTGGATAATTTAATTCTTAGTATGCCCAGAAGGTGTCGCGCAGTGATAAACTCCAGAGGAGGGCATACTCGTTATTAAAAAAATACAGCATTACAAAAAAAATGGTTTATGTTTAGAATATGACTTTTAATTTTGTTTGATGTTTAGTTGAAATAAAAAATTGATTGTACGCCACTGTAGCTTTTCTTTTCTGGTACCTATACTTAACTAAAACATTGCATTTTGTACAGAATATGATACCTTTTTATAAATTTTCTTTTTTTGGCCATATATTTTTAAATGCTTTGGTTTCTAACCCTAAAATAGAAATATCCTTAGACCATTGCGGTGTGTGTATGTATATTTATTTTGGTCATAAAGTGATAATTCATTAAATTAAATTATTGACCAATAGGGAACTTGATAAAAATTTTAAATGGTGAAAAAATTCTATAAATCATAAGTATATATTGTCATAAAACAGATGGCAGCAAAAAAAACAACATATTTCGTCCCAAAAGACCGCTAGAAAGATTTAAAACTGCCCCAAAATTCAAATTATCCCCATTATCATTTGTCATGATGACATCCACGAAATAGGTTATAGGTTGGCAATAAATTGAACGACGTTGAGAATTCCACCTTAAAACAACAATACAATAACAATGACACACGGCAATCCAAATGCAAACTCGGTAGCTCGGCCACCGGTCAGGATGACGGATGACGGAAAAGTCATACTTCGTGACGTTATCGGGCTTGGCGCGCTTAAAAGGTCGTTTAAAATGATTTTGACACGCGCGAAACTTTAAAAGTTATTACTGATTTTTAAGGAGTAATATTTGGGGAATATTTTTTTTAGACCTAACTAAATCATATTATTGAAAAAAAAACATTGGAAAGTTCCCTATTTCAGCAAATTTTTGGGGGCAAAATTTTTTTTGCTTTCACCTGGTTTGTTCACCTCTGTGATTCTGTGATTTCCCCCCCCCCCCCCCCCCCCCCGTAGATAAAAAGCCTAACTACGCCAGTGTGTGGGAGTACTGATATACGAGGAAGAGTTAAAAAATCAAATTGCATTAAGAGTAGATCACTTAAAAAAAATATTGTATAAAGAAAATTACTGTTATTAAATTTCCCTTACTTAATAATAAAATAGGAATTTCTGTGTCTTTTGCGAGAGTCCCGTATTTAAGTTATTTTCACCCTGTATAATAACATGGGATCTGAAAAACAGTAAAAGATACGAAGATTAAACTGAGACAAATTTGCGTATTTTGGTGAAAGAAAATTGTAATTATTTCAAATACCTAGATACCTTCGGAAATATAAAAAAAAATCAGTTTTGTTTTTAATTTTTCGACTTGAAAAAAACTTTTTTTAGCCGTTTTTTTATGTTCTACAAGATGGCGTTATTAGTTTCTAAATTCGACGTTTCGTTCTTTACATACCACCGTCAAGTCAATTTTTTTAATTACGGACCTGATATTTTACGGGTTTAGCGACTTCTAAGCTTTACAAATTTAAAACAAATCAATGGTTTATGAATTTTAGGGTTTTGTCATTAAATAATAGTATCAGTATTTCAAATTATCTTTTCTTTGACATTAATTATTTTTAGGATTAAATATTAAAATTACATTACAAAACCTTAAAATTCTAGTTGCTAGTTACCATAACAGACTTAATTATAGTGCATATTACCTCTATGACCATAGCCATGCTCAATTGCTCAAGACATGCGAAATCATTTTATTTTTTATTAGTATTTTATTTCCTATAATATTGTAAAACAGGAAAAAGTGACATTTCTTCCGAGTGAATAAGAATATACACAATACACATAGCTTAAAAATAAAATTGAAATTTTAATGTTAGGGGCCAAAACTTTAGAACTGATGATAGATACAATTAACAATTTTTTTTATAAAAAAAACATTTTCGGCTTTTATAAGTCTGTGTAATTGTAATATTTAATCCAAAAAATTATTTGAAATACTGATAATCTGTTCTTTGATGACGAAACGTCAAATCGTTTAGAATTTCTGAAGGTTAAAAAGTCCCTAAAATCTTATTTAAAATTCCAGGCCCGTAATTAAAAGAATTGACTTAATGGTGGCATCTAAAGAACGAAACGTCTAGAATATTTATGTGGTTATTAAAAGGTATTTTAATTTTTCAAAATCAAAATTTATGGCGTAAAAAAATTAAAAAGCAAAACTGAAAATTTCGCTTTTTTTAGATATTTCCCAGAGTATTCGGAATATTTACAATTTTCCATCGCCAAATTATCAAGCCCCAAACTACACAAGCCTTAGTTTAACGATCTGCCTATTTCTTACCGTTTCCGAGATTCCCATGTACGCACACAAATTTGTAACACCCTGTACCCATAGACAATAAATTATATTAATTTTTTTTACAGTACCTAAATGGTTTAATACTAATACCACCTTTTTTCTAGCTCGTGCACATACCTATTACCGAGCGCTGCGATACCTTATGAGCCGAGACACATCATGTTTTACTTTTGCATTGTCCGGAATCAACACCATGTCCTACAGCGATTGGTTAAACACTATAATACATGGAAGCAATAGTGGGGAAGTAATGGCACAATTCACTAATCGTATGTTTTGTAACCTGGAACACAAAGTGTTCAAACTTAGTTATCCAAAATGTGTAAGTTCCTACTCGTACGAGTCTAGCGTTGTATGTCACAATTTTTATGAACATATCCCTACCGCCTTTAGACTAAATCTACCCCTATTAGCTGCACTATCCCGTAGCCCATACACTCCGTCCGTCCTAGGTCCACTGCAATACCTTCTATATGTACAGGGTGGCCCATTAATAAGGGAGGCCGGCTTTATCTCGGAAACCATTAATCGTACAGCTTTCGGAAAATTTTTTTTATAAGGAAAGCGGTCATGAGAAAATTCTGGAAATTACTGTCAAGTTCCTCATTTCGCCGCAAGGGGGCACAATTGAAAATTAGTTTGTTTAATTTTAAATTTCTCCGAAAATTCCCATATTAACTCTGGTTATATCATTGGAAAGCTTAGACAATTCTGCATCATTTTAGTTTAAGGCTTGTTGGCGTACCGACATTGATAAGAGTGTGATATTGAATGTGTAAACATTAAAATCGCTGTAACTTCTAAACGACCGATTCGATTTTACTAAATTTAAGCTTGTTTGGAAGGGAAAGGTAAGTACCTTCAATCGTCGTATCCAGCAGTACACGATAGTGTTTAATAAAATTGCTAGAGGGCGCAATTTGTAATAAGTTTTTTTGATTTTATCCAGAAAAATTCAAATCATACGGTATAACTATGACATTACATTCGGAAAGTAGATTAAATTTGCAAGAAAAAATGTAAAGACCGCAGTTCGATATTGTTGTTCGTTTCAGAATTATTGCCAAAACAATAACTTTTATTTCAAATTGCGCCCTCTAGCAGTTTTATTAGAAACTATTGTGTACCATTGGATATGACAATTAAAGGTATTTACCTTTTACTTCCAAAAAAAGCTTAAATTTAGAAAAAATCGGATAAGTTGTTTAGAAGTTACAGCGATTTTAATGTTTATACTTTCACTTGATAAGAGTGGGAGAAGCTATTGAAAGTGTAAACATTAAAATCGCTGTAACTTCTAAACGACTTATCCGATTTTACTAAATTTAAGCTTGTTTGGAAGTACCTTCAATTGTCGTATCTAATGGTACACAATAGTTTTTAATAAAATTGCTAGAGGGCGCAAATTGTATTAAAAATTATTGTTCTGGCAATAACTCTGAAACGAACAAAGATATCGAACTGCGGTTTTCACACATTTTCTTGTAAATTCCATCTACTTTCCGATTATGATGTCATAGGTATACCGTATGATTTGAATTTTCGGGATAAAATCAAAAAAACTGTTATTATTACAAATTGCGCCCTCTAGCAATTTTATTCGAAACTATCATGTACCATTGGATACGACGATTGAAGGTACTTATCTTTCCCTTCCAAACAAGCTTAAATTTAATAAAATCGGATGTCGTTTAGAAGTTACGGCGATTTTAATGTTTACACATTCAATAGCTTCCCCCACTCTTATCATGGTCGGTACGCCAGCGAGCCTTAAACCAAAATGATGCAGAATTGTCTAAGCTTTCCAATGATATAATCAGAGCTATACCTTAATATGGGAATTTTCGGAGAAATTTAAAATTAAAAAAAACTAACTTTCAATTGTGCCCCCTTGCGGCGAAATGAGGAACTTGACAGTAATTTCCAGAATTTTCTCATGACCGCTTTACTCATAATTTTTTTTTCCGAAAGCTGTACGATTAATGGTTTCCGAGATATAGCCGGCGTCCCTTATTATTGGGCCACCCTGTACATAATTTAAAATATGCTAGTTTGACTGTAAATGTGTTATGTTCGCGGACGACACTGTACTAGTTTCTACCTCGGATAACCGAAACTTTCTTGAGCACGCTATAAATAGTGAATTGGAAACTTTATATAAATGGCTGTGTCAAAATAAATTTACCATTAATACCGAAAAGACAGTGTATATGATTTTAAAACAAAAAATAAACAGGAAATCAAGCTAAGTATCAAACTAAATACCCCGCAGTTTTAAAAGAGGTTACACAGTACAAATAGCTAGGCCTAATCATTTCAAATGACTTAACTTTCAACATACACATATATCACGACATTAAAAAATTGTCTTCCATTATTGGAAATACTAGAAGATGCTCTCATCAATTAAAAAAAAGATTTTAAAATTATAAAAAATTGGTTTCATAACAATTTGTTAACAATTACTTGTAATAAAACAAATTATATTCCTTTTACTTTAAACCTAAATAACCTACCACGAAATATGAATAGTATTCAAATAAATGAAGACATTCAAATTTTTTAAGTTAATAAAATAAAATATTTAGGAATTATTTTTGATAGTAAATTAAATTGGAATTTTCACTTACAATACTTAATTTAAAAATTAGGAAGTTTACTACCGATTTTTAAAAACATTAAAAAATTTGGACATATGGAAATATTATATTACGCGTTAGTTAAGAGTAATTTGGGGAGGAATAAATAGAACTTTAGTTAAAAAATTAGAAATACTCCAAAAAAGGTTTCTAAAAATTATATTCAATAAAGATTATCTTCATCCTTCAAAAGAATTATATTCAAAAACAAAAAAGTTGAACATAAGACAACTTTACATTTATAACATCTTAACATATATTATTATGTATATATTTAAAAATCAAAACTTTGTACAATTTAAAAACCATAATCATAATACACGTCATAAAAATGAAATAACCATAAAACCTAAAATAAATAAGACAAAAAAATTTCAAATATTTATGTTTTTATTTAAACGATTATTTACCAACAAAGATTAAAAAACTGATTTCATTAAAAAAATTTTAAGTCGAAATAAAAACATGGATATTAAAAACAGACAATTTGAAAATATTTTTAGAAATGCTTTAATTAATTAATTAATATTGTTCTGAATATATTATATAAGTAATATATTTTTTACTTAAAAATTATAAATTAATAATTTTATTATAGGTACTATATTTCTTGAAAAAGAACTGCGTTTATACTATAAATTAACATTTTTACTTTAAAACTTAATTTTTAATGCATATTTATGATTTATGATTTTACATACTAAAACAAAATATAAGATTTGCCCCTAACAAGCTCAGCTTAAGGGGATTAAAGAATAAGTTTATTGAAGACAACATTAACATATTTATTATATTATTAAATTTTAAATAAACTTATTATTATTAAACAAAAATACTTTTACAATTTTAATATTTTGTTAAACCACATTCAAACTACTTAATACCATGTTGGACAAGCTGCAGAGGTATCAAAATAATACTATAAACAATATTTTTTCTTTAAACTACTATACGACAACTAGCTATATTTATAAACGTTATCCGTTCCTAAACATCAGATAATTAAAAGAACTAGAACAAACAACACTAATATACTGTTTAGAAAATAAATTACTAAAATCAAATGTAGTGTTGAGCATAACTTTGGACTTTCATAAGTACAACTTAAGAGCAAACATGAACCTTAGAAATAAGTTCTCTAGAACTAAGAAGTGTCAAAACTCTCCAATTTTCCGAAGCATCCAGGTGTATAATGAAATACCGAAAGTCATCATTAGTAGAGCAGCCAAAAAGACTTACGTAAATTTTTAAAATTATATTAAAAGTAAAAACCCTCCAAAGAATTAACATAATTATGTTTCATTATATATTTTAGCGACTGTTACCTATAAAAGATTTTTATTTTGATTGTACAGGGTCTTCCAACGAGGACTGAACAGGGGCTCATTTTTGAGCTTCCTTGTATTTAAAGAAAAATCCAAAATAGCCAATCGATGTACTTTTTCCTGCAGAATTCAGAAATGAAACCAAAAATTTATTTGAACCAGAAACAAAAGAGTTACGCTATGGATAAGGTGTTTTTTAAATGGAACATAGCTTTTTTTATACGATTTTTGGAACGTGTGATTTTTTTTGTCCGTTCTGATTAAAATATTTAATATTGTGCCAGCTATTTTTATTAAATTTTAATGTTTTATCCAGTATAATTTAACTTTAACCTGTTTGAAACATACACTAGGTAATAAAGGTATAATCACCTTTGAATCCTTCAAAGTCAAAAAATTTGACAAATTTACTATAATATTGCCGAAATGAAATATGCATTAGATGAGAGATTGCAGATTGTTATCTTGTTCTTCAAATGCCAAGAAAATGCAAGAGAAGCAAGGAGAAGATTTATTGCAAATTTTCACAGAAATATATCCGTCAATACTATTCTAAGGATAAAGAACCTATTTGAGGAAAATAAAACATTACATGACAGAAAAAGAAATCCAGAAAGGAATAGAAATCGAGACCGTGCCATTGTGAATTATTTTCGACTGAATCCAACCAATTTCGGACGCAGTTCGAGACGTTCAATACGGCGGCGGTGTAAGACGCAGAAGAGTTACCCAAGGAACTGTTCACAGGACTTTAAGAAATCATAAATGTAAGTCTTATATCCTTCCACTTCAACATCTAACACCGGCACAAAAAGAACTTCGCTTCCAATTTGTTTCCCAAATTGTGATTCGGGAAGAAAACGAAGACCCTAATTTATTCAGAAATATCTTATGGACTGACGAAGCCACATTCACAACATCGGGGGTTTTCAATAGACATAATAGTCATTACCGTTGGAAATCCAAGAAAATTTCAGACAATTAAATTTCAAGACTTCAATCCATGTTTGGTGTGGCATAAAAAATAATAGAATTTTGGGACCAATATTTTTTAACGGGACTTTAAATGGACAGAGATTCTACGAGTTCTTAGAAAACGCAATTGAGAACTTTTTGGAAAATTTACCATTGGAAGAATATCAAAATTGAATTTGGCAACATGACGGGGCCCCTCCGCATGCCGTGCGTGAGGTTACTCAATATTTAAACGGACGCCATGAAGAATGGATTGGTAGAAATGAAACCTATGCTTGGCCACCCAATAGTCCCAATTTGTCAATATTAGACACATTTCTTTGGGGCCATTTAAAGAACGTGGTATACAAGCAGCGAAACCACGATATTGAAGAGATCATGCAGAAAATTGTGAGTGAAATAAATCGCCTTAACCAGGAAAATCACAGTATAACAGCAAGTTTGGAAAGGCTACAAAGAGGTTATCGCACTTGTTTCGAGAACAACGGAGGTCACATTGAACAATTAAATTATTAATGTTTTTTTTTTTAATTAGTAGATATAGAGTTGGATTTCTTTTTCTGTCACGTAATGTTTTATTTTCCTCAAATAGGTTCTTTATCCTTAGAATAGTATTGACGGATATATTTCTGTGAAAGTTTGCAATAGATCTTCTCCTTGCTTCTCTTGTATTTTCTTGGCATTTGTAGAACAAGATAACAATCTGCAATCTCTCATCTAATGCATATTTCATTTCGGCAATATTATAGTAAATTTGTCAAATTTTTTGACCTTGAAGGATTCAAAGGTGATTATACCTTTATTACCTAGTGTATGTTTCAAACAGGTTAAAGTTAAATTATACTGGATAAAACATTAAAATTTAATAAAAATAGCTGTCACAATATTAAATATTTTAATCAGAACGGACAAAAAAAAAATCACTCGTTCCAAAATTCGTATAAAAAAAGCTATGCTCCATTTAAAAAACACCTTATCCATATCGTAGCTCTTTTGTTTTTGGTTCAAATAAATTTTTGGGTTCATTTTTGAATTCTGCAGGAAAAAGTACATCGATTGGCTATTTTGGATTTTTCTTTAAATACAAGGAAGCTCAAAAATGAGCCCCTGTTCAGTCCTCGTTGGAAGACCCTGTACATGTGGTGTGGTGCTAGTATTTCTTTACTGATTTGAGGTCATAAATAAATAAATATATTTAAAAAAAATTGATACATTTTAATAAAATACATATTTTGTCGTAATTTCGCAACACCACTAAAAAAATTGTACCTTTGAAGTAACGTCCTCCCCAGTCCCCAGCTTTTATTTATAAAATCGGTAGTAAAATAGTTACAAGCGCATTCGATAACCTCTCTTTTATTTTTACAGATATTTTCTACAATAAAGTTGGTTCAAAAAGACAGCACCACAAATGATGTTGCAATAAATTACAAGGAAGCTGAAAAAAAATATAAAGTAGCATTTTTGGATTATAATTTGGTAAGTTATTGGAACCAATACATACCTATACTATAAGTCGGAAATAATAGTCAGTGACTCATTCTTAGCTTTATGGCGCGCCAAGAGGGGTAAGGGAAGAGAGAAGGAAATTCCAGTGGCGGATCAATTGCTTTGTTAATTAATTTTTTATAATAACTATATAATGGAATAGTAATAAGTAGAATTAGGCAAATATGCACTTAAAAAAATTAAGTTTATGCGCATAAGTATGCATGATTTTAGTCCAAAATATGCAAAAAAAGTATATTCAAAATTATGTCTGTCTAGTAATAAGAAACAAAATTGTAATACAAACAAAAATAGTAGGTAGTACTATGTATTTATTAAGCCTAGGAAAAAAAATAGTCCTGGATGATAAGGGGTTTTTCTTATCATAAAACATCATATTAAAAGTTGCAACAAAAGTTTAAATCAAAAATCAAAAAAATGTTAAGTTTAATTATTACTCGTTAGCGGAGGTTTGATCAGAATTTGACTCAGAATCATTACAATCACTACTTTCGGAACCAAGATTGATAATAAGAGGTTCAACTACAACTTCGACCGTATTATCCAAATCCCACATTTTTTGTTTATGTTTTATCACATGTCCGATACACTTCTGCCAATTATCAGCTGTAACGTTATCAATAGCTTCGTTTAACAAAACTTTAAGGTCATTTAATTTAAATGTTGTGTTTTTCTCGCAACTTCACCTTTTATCTGAGCCCATATAAGTTTAATAGGGTTTAATTCACAATGATATGGCGGTAATCGCAATAGAGTAACGCCACGTTTATGCGCCATTTCATCGACAACATATTTAATATACTTGTCTTTATGAACACGGACAATATCAAGCAATTGTACTTTAAGCATATTTTCACCAAATGGTATGTTGTGTTTTGATTTTAACCAGTCGATTATGTCGGCTTTTCGCCAAGCAGTAGTGGGTATTCTTTCTACTTGCCGACTGTGATCTATTACGATTACCGAACCGGGCTCCACGCGCATCAGTACGAACAAGAACCACTTTTCAAACACTTCAGCATTCATATCCTCGTGGTAGTCGCCAGTCTTCCTAGATTCGAAAACGTTAAGACCACCAACCAAAAAACCAGAGTTGGTACCTATGTGTGTAATAATCAGTACCGACGGCCCTTACCGGAAGGAGATTTCAAACCAGTGGAAAACCCGTCAAGAAATGCTTGACGTGAATTTGATATATTTAGGTCCTGCCATACTTTGGAGCGGGTATGTCCCTCATTTAACCATGTTTCGTCGGTATAATATATTTTTTTTACCTTTAAGCCTATGGTCACGTATTTCTTCTAAAAATTTTCTTCGCCACAACACTATCTCATTTTTTTCGATTAAAAAGCTCTTGCGATTTCGCTTTAAATACCGAAAGTTTAAATCGCGTAATGTTCGCTTTAAAACTCCAAAGGATATTTTGGGTAAAGATTCATCAGCATTTAATTCAGCTTTGATTTTATTTAGGGTTGGCATTTCGTTTCTAAAAAAAAACTGTGCACTTTCCGGCGAATTGCATATTTTACGTAATCATCTAGAATTACTTTCTTTCTACCTCTTGTTTCCTTTTTTTCCTTCTTTTTGTCAACGTGAAGTGATCTGAAAACTGTCCGAGAAGACAGTTGTGTTAAATTTCCGCACAATTCTGCTGCATCCTCCGAGCCTAAATCGGGATTTCGAGCGCGAATACATTCATAAACGGTTTTTACCAACGCATGTTCGGCCACAGTTAAATGTCTTTTCACTTTTTTCGCAGGGGGGCCAAGACTTGTCGAAGCTTCGCTCTGTTTCATTTTACAAATTAATATTTTGAATTAATAATACAAAAATAAAACAATAACCTAAACCCGCAAGCCCGCCTATTCAACGGGTCTCGACAAGGCACATGCTCGTTTACTGTTGCAACGTCCATCTGGTGGTCGTAAAATATCAGTACAATTACGCCCGTCGATCGCGAACCTCTGTTAAAATAGAGCTGCTTGAAATGCTCCGCGTAAGCTCCAGTATACGGGCCACAATGAATTTGGCAGCGATGCACGTTTTGTGTCGACACGCTGTGCCCCCATTAGAACAAGCGGCATTTTGTGAGCATTGCATACCAGATTTATTTATTATATTAAGCCGCTCTTGTTGTGTTATTTCCGAACTAGTGACTGACGTCACTGACTATTATTTCCGACTTATAGTATAGCTATAAATTAAACTTCTACCAAAGTAACTTTTAATTTTTGTTTCTTTTTGGAGAAAAGAAACATTTATCATGCATTGAGGGATTAAACAATTCCTGTTGAAGGATTAAAAATAGTTTAAAACTCTCGGGGATTAACAGCCGTGACCTTTTAGTTCTTAAAAATGGGACCAAAATGTTTTTTTTAGCCACGGAGTGCAAAATCAACGTGCAAAAAATTTTCATTATTTTTTTTTTTAGAAAAGTATTCACAACACTCCAAACAGCTCTGACAAGAACAAATTAAACGAGAAAGACGTATCAAGCTGTGACATACGTGAATACAAATTGCAGAGTGTCAATAAGGTAGCTTTTAATCCTAATCCTCATGCTTGCACCTTTTACGCCATAGGCTATCAAGCTGGATTTGTAAGATTGCAAAAGATAGAGTTCGTAAGTTCGCTGTTAAAAGCACAGCTTCGTAATTTCTCGTAAAATCTTAACGATTAATATTACCCGTTAATAATGTTATGTTTTTAGATTGTACATTATCAATTTGACGTTATACAAAATTTCGATTTTTAACGTTATGTTAAATGTAATTTCAAATGTGGCTTAAACTGTATTCCGTTGCCTGTTGCGGGATCTAGTTACCAAAATCAAATTCTTTATTTTAAAGCTATGTTTCTATTGAGAAAAAATTGAAAAAAGTCTTGAAGAAGATCCCCAATTAGTTTGGTGACTTATTAGTGGTTAAACCTTACATGCTGGTTATAATATGTCTCTTGATAACCATACTAAGACTTGTTTAAATTGCCTCGATTATTTATTTTGCAATTAAAAGACAAAATTAAATAATAATTTTTGTGGGAGTCTTTAAGATGAACTTTAATTAGAATGCCCTAAACACGAAAACACTATTAATGGATTTTGTGTTAATTGACTGTTGTATATATTTTATACATTATGTATATATTTACGTATTCTTGTTCTAATTCTATAATTGCTCGTAACAAAAATGTACATAATAAATTATAATTATATCATATTTTCTAGAAATTGTGTTTTCTTTTTAAATTATTTTATATATAAACACATAGGTATTAGTATAGTACTAAAAACAATGGTTACTTTGACTGTGTGGTACCACCACCTAAACATATAGTTTAGCTTGTTCTTTTAATTCTGACCTTTTTTAACTAACTTATAGTAAATTTATCTTGGGTTTTCGGTCAATTTTTTAAATTTAACAAATTAAAAATATTTTCAATTAAAAATTGATCAAAACTCTAGTATAAATTTACAATAATATAATATACTCCCTAGAACTATCCACATTTAGCCATTGAAGGATGTATTACAAAATCGCCAACTTCTTTCTGCTATATAGACACTTACCCTTAAATTTAAAACACTTGTTGTATAATTGACTCAGTTTAAATCATACAGGGTTTTGCACTTAAAACTCCGAGGGCCTATCTCGAAAACGAATGGATATATTTTGATTGTATGTTCTTGTCCACCACTCATTCTTAACGGGAGGAGGTTCTAGGGTATATTGACACATAATAAAATCCACTAATGTTCTTTGCTTCTTTAATAGCGACGTTTCGAGGAATTTGTCTGCTTCATCAGGCTTCGCAACAAAGGCTTAGTTTTAGTTTTTCCATCTCAAATTACAACACAAACAACCACTTGTTCTGTTAGTGGGTGCAGACGAACTGATATATTTTGATTTTGTAAAAAGCCGTCGTTATGTAGGATCAATTAGCATTTTTTAAAGATAACATCAATTGCATTTGACGCGATGGACGTCGCGACTCTTCAAAATTATAAATTGATTGCAGAGACTGCGAAAGTATAGGTACCTTTAAAAGTAATTTAAATGTTAATTTACCCTACTTTCTATTTATTTTATCAGGTTCCTGTCTCGCAATTGTTATTTTCGGATTTTTTTCACTTCGTTCGCTGCCAGGGTCATTCCCGAGGGGACCTACGGTTTAACGTGGGCTACGAACCACGTTTCTCAGTAATTAGAAGCACCCCCAAGGGCTATCAACTCTTGATTTTGCACTTTCTATGACCTACCGATTGGGGAGTGTGTTCTGCACCCCACGAGATATCCGATCTCATCCGGCCTGGTTACCAGCGTGAATGGGGTGGGTTTGGGGGATGATACATTTTTCACTCTTCCCTAATTTTTGCTCGACGCTGGACCTACGTCAAGACTTATACCATTAAAATCCACCGGGCTCGAACCAGTTTGCCGGCAGTGGGACACGAACCCACAACCTCTCGTCCTAGAGTTCTCAGGGACTGCCGCGTTAACCACGGAGCCACTAATGCCGTTCTGTCTCGCAATATAGTAAATAATCTACCTTTTCTAAGGTAACTGAATCACCTCAATGAATATACACTAACCCAGAAAAAGTTTTCATGCGACTGGTTTACGGTAAATGCAAGTCAAATACTAAGGACCCACAATCGTTATCCGCCTAGAAGAATTCCTGATGACAAAAATTTTCCAGTTCTGGGCAGGAACTTAAGTAATGAAATTAATATGTAATGCGGTTTATTAAATGGATATCTCATTGGGCCAATAAGATGGCCAGCTAGGTCGCTAGATATAACACCCTTAGATTTTTTTTTGGGGCACTTAAAAGATATTATCTATGAAACACCGATTGAAGATATGACCAATCTAATAAACAAACTTGCAGCACGTTACAGCAAAGTTACCCACAACAAACGTCTAACAAATTTTGACAGTTATGTAAGCGCATGCAGAAGGAATAAATTTTGAACAAAATTGATTGAATTATTATAACGTGAGTTATTACGCGAGTAGGTATATAGTACTGCTGATCTGTTTCCAAAATTAATAAAAAAATTTAAATAACATAGTATTACATAGTTAGAAAGAGTTTTAAACGAAAAAACCTTTTATATAGTACCTACCTATTGTATACAGTGACCGGCAGAAAGTACGCACCAAAGGGAATTTGTTTTTATTTCAAAAATTACAACATTTTTTTGGCGGTGGAAAAGTTCTGCATGTCCCTGAACAAAAAAGAGCATAGACAAAACTGGTAAATAATGCTCCGTATACGAGGGAGAGGTGAAAACGTTAAATTCACTCAAGAATAAATTGCCCTTATTTTTCACTGTGGAATTTTTTTTTATTAGGAAATGTTTCCACTTAAAAGTTATCCATAAATACCAAATTTCAGCTCGGTAGCACAAATATAAATATTTTTCATGGCAACTAGATTAAAATTAAAACGAATTTTATTGTAAGGGTTTAAAACTTTAATTCATGAACCACTGGGTTTGAGTTTTTGAAAAATTGGGAACGGCAAAATATTGTTAAATGTATGAAGAAACCCTCATTTGTTTTGCATAAGGTTATTCCGCTTATTCATAGAATAATGTACGGTGTGCACCAGAAAAGTCAGATTATTTTTTACGTTATTTTATTAAACGTCCAGTTCTCGCGTATTTAAACAAATTTAAGTAAGTGATGTGTCTAATTGCCCAAGAGCTGTTAAAAAATTGCATTTATAGGTCGCCTAGCTTCTATCAATTCGTTATACGAGGGGGCGTCAAAAAAAAAAGTAAAAACACTTTTTTTGTGCTACCGAGCTGAAATTTGGGATTTATGGACAACTTTTAAGTGCAGACAACATTCCTAATAAAAAAAATTTCTACAGTGAAAAAGAAGGGCACTTATTTATTCTTGAGTGAATTTAACGTTTTTACCTCTCCCTCGTATACAGCGCAATACTTACTAGTTTTGTCTATGCTCTTTTTTGTTTAAGACCATGCAGAAGTTTTTCACCGTCAAAACAATTTGGTAAGTTTTGAAATAAAAAAAAATCCCCTTTGGTGCGTATATATACTTTCTGCCGGTCACTGTATACGTGTATTATTATAGATTTTTTTATAAAAAGCTTCTTTAGCTGGAAAAATAATTGAATTTACTTTTAAAAATATATTTCCAACTCTGTTACCACTGAATAGTTTGACGCAGCGCCGGATTTAGCCTTCGGCGGCCCGTAGGTAATGTTTTTTTACAGCATGTGGTGGAGGCCCTCAAATCGTTTGTGGTTAACTGTTGAAAGTTTCTATTAAGGTCAAGGTAAAGAAGAAAGCAACTAAATAAGTTGGCTAACACAAAATTTATTCAAAATTAAACTAGAAAACAACTAAAATAATTTTAGTTTACCTACAAGCTAAATTATTTTTCGTCTGATTTTCACATCACAAAAATAAGTTTTTCGTCTAACTATTTGTAACAAAACTCAGTATTTTTTTGTTTCTACTGAGCCTTTATTGATTTAATTTAATTTAATTTTTTTTGGTGTGGTGGCGGCTCATAGGCAACCGCCTATGTTGCCTGTGCTTAAATCCGGCACTGGTTTGACGTATCATTTAGTAGTAAAATGCCAAACATATTATTTGTAATGACCCACAAAGCTAAAGTTTATTACTGCCTCTCGATCGCAGTTGTACCTTCAAGAGAAATTAGCAAATCCTAAAAGTTTGACAATTTTATTTTAATAGCACTATAGAGGATACAGTTAAGCATAAAATAATACATAGTTAAATTTTGTTACAAATTAAATATAGACATTTAATAATTGCTAATCATCAACTATTTCAATAACAGTATCATCATCAGGTTCCCCTTTTACATCTACTAATTCTAGCGAATCCAGATCTTCCACCAGCTTGGGTTCATAGACATTTAATTTAGTTTGTAATACCGTGACCAGCTTTTTCAAATCGGTTATCTTATCATTTAACTGGTCGTTCTCTTTAATAAGTTTTGAGTTGACAACTTTTTCTTCAAATAAATGTTGGTTTAGGTCAGTTAATAAGTTGTTTTTTAATTCCATTGTTTGCTTATAAAAATTGCTTATTTTCTTACACTAAAACATTTAATAAATTGACAAAGAGAATACTAAGTTGGAGTTTATTCCTACCGACAAACCTAATGATATCGGTGCATATAGTACGTTTACAAAAAAAATCCATTCACAAAAAAGCTAGCAGAGTTATGCAATGCAAAAGCACAGGCCAACAAAGCCGTCAAGGGGTCTTTGAGCGACTTTAAAATACTTACACGCTGACAAAACAAAGTTATTTAATAGTAGATTCTGTAACGAGGTTGGAATGAAAATTCGATCCGAGTGGACGCTGACAAAACAAAGTTATTTAATAGTAGATTCTGTAACGAGGTTGGAATGAAAATTCGATCCGAGTGGAAGATTCCGAACGCGAGCGTAGCGAGCGTGAGGAACCACGAGTATCGAATTTATTCTAACCGAGTAGCAGACTATATTTTCTCCACGACCATCCAGTTTCATATCTGATTCATCCGATTTTTCACTAATTTTTTGACCTGCACTAAAATTTGTCTGAAAATAATTATTACAACGCGGCCATTTTTATCTGACACTTACAGTTTCGAAATGCATGGCAACCTATGTCGTTTATATCAATTCAAAATATTCATTCCGTATCTTGTTATGGAATAAAAATACACGCAAAACGCATAAGAAGCAAGTGTTTCAGAATAAATATTCCGACTCAAGAGCGAGAATTTTTACATTCTATCATCAAAAATGATTTTGGAATTATTGCATTCAGTAAGGGTCGTGGAGAAATAACATTTATATTTTAACCCTCTGATGTATCATAAAATTGCTTTAGTACCTACCTACCGTGCGAGCAAAAATTATTTGCATCTTAAGGACGTAATGCTTAGCCGTAGAGCTTAACCTGTTGGGTGTCAGTTTAACTACCTGAATTAACCATCAATCAGTTATTCCGTCATCTTTGACAGTCGTTACACTGAATTTGATTCATCGCTAATTTTTCCAATTTCTTGAATAATTCAGACAATGGGCTTTACGGAACAGCACAAAACATTCATGGTTGAAGGTTATTTTCGAAACGGGGTTAGAGTAAATGGTGAGTGGCAATACAATCCGGGTTTGTGCATGGACGATTTTCGCGAACATTTTCCTAACGTTGCTTTTATTGCTGGGGATTTTTATCATTGCCTGAAAAGAACCGTGGCTGTGTTTAGGGAAACGGGTTCTATACAACACAAAAAAGGAGCAGGAAGACCATCTGTAAGAACAGAAGAACTTGTTGCAAACTTTCTTGAAATAATGCAAAATACAAATTGTATAAGACGCCTGTCCCAAGAAGTGGGAAGATCTTATGGAACATGCAGGACTGTTATTCTTACGAAGCAGCTAAATTTATTTCCTTATAAAGTGCAAAAGTATTCCAAGAAATACAAGCCGCAGTTTTTGAAACACGCAGGAATTACTCTCAATGGTTTACCCAAAAATTAATTGGAAAGAAATGATTTATTAGACCTGAATTTACGCTTGGAGCATGGCGGTGGCCAATTTCAGCAATTTATGTAATTATTTTTCTTTTTCTTTCTGTATATTCTTACTTTGTTAATTTTGTAAACAACAAAAATAAATTTGTATTTATAATAATAACTTATTTTATTACTCATTAGTTTGGCATATCATGTCATAATATGAATTCGACAAAATTTTAACCTAGATTTGGTTAGATATATCGTCCCCATATCATTGTGATCTAAACCAAGCCCTACGTTTTTTAATCCAAGCCCTCTTTGATGCAAATAATTTTTGCTCGCACGGTAGTATATAAAGACTACTTTACCGGGGCTACTCTATTCCGATTGATTTTTGTCCACCATAATGACTATTATGGTCGTTACGAAAAACACATGTATGATTACGAGAAGCTAAGTTCGGCAATTCATCTGAGAGCAGATGATAGAGGTTAGGTTACAACCTGTTAAATTTTAAATAATCATCATCAAACGCTTGCCAGAGAATAAAACCTATCTCTTGTTAAAGGTGCAGTGAGTCTCTTATACCTATCTGCGCAGATTAGAACAAGAAAAAAATAGCCAGAGCTATTTATAACCTACAAAACCTTTGAAAAGCAAAAAAAAATTGACCAAATTTCATTTTTTGACAACAATTAAATGTAGATAACTGCTACCCAAACACTGGTAACTCGCCGCTTTTTGAAGAAAATGAAATATTGATAAGATAATAAAATTGCGAATGCCTCACTAGAGTTTGCTCTTATTATAACGACTCCCAGTCGTTACGGATACAGAATAGCATTTATTAAGAGTTTCTAACTAAGCTAAAAGCAGCGGCGGATTTAGGGGAGGGGCGACGGGGGTTTCGCCCCCCCCCCTGAGCCTGCTTAACCACACCTAAAGTCAAATACGTCATTCGCGAATTCCTGTGAAATAAATATAAGAAAAACCTTAATTTTAACTTCCCATAATTAATAATAGAAATAATAGAATATTTTATAAAACAAGCCAGCCAATGATATAAATAAATTTATTGTCATGTTTTAAAAATAAAAGAAAAGATCAACACTGTTATTTTATGATAAATGCATATGGCTTAACTGGTAGCAGCGGCGGATTTAGGGGGGGGGGCTGTATAAGGACTGTAGCCCAGGGCGGCAAATATTAGTAAGCGGCATTTACAACATTAAAATTAAAACAAACCAAACACGCAGACCTTCGCAGAAACTTCATTATAAGCAGCTTTTCAATGATATTTTAGATACTACAAAAGGCCAGATTGAACTAAGATTTTCAGATTGGCATGAATTAGGTGCAATTTTTTGACTTAATGAATAAAAATCTTTTTTTAAGTTTTTCAGAAAATTACCAAATAATCTTTCAGATAGTTTATGTCTAAGGTACAACTTTATAAAAAAAGAGTTTTTAGTTTAACTTATTTTTAACAGTTTTTTATGGTGAATTTTTAAGAAATTTTGGGCGTGGTCAAGAAAATTTTTCTCCCGACACTATCCTGCTCGTCTCTTTGTAGGTAGGTAGATATTACAGTTTTTAGTTTAACTTATTTTTAACATTTCTTTTTAGAGTGAATTTTTGATTTTGGGCGTGGTCGCGAAAATTTTTCGCCTACGGCGCTTTATTTCTAAAACTTAGTCGCCCTCCCTCAGCAAAATCCTGGATCCGCTACTGGCTAAAAGAAGTTATTTTGTATTCGGTACGTACCTGAGTCAGCAATACCCTGGATAGCAAATCCGGCTCTTTTGTTGTGATATTTTTTGTCACAAATTGAGTCAATTTTTCATACATGGCTAAAAAATTATGATTCGGAAATTTGTACACTTACAAAATAATATACGCGTATCTACCTTGGGATGATAAGCTTTTCTCCTCGAAAACAGCATTTTCATCTTTTAACTTTTGGCATAGTTTTGAAAGTTCCTCACATTTTTGAAACGTTTCTTGAGCTAAGTCTACCTGCTGAGACAAAGTAGCTGCCAGGTTTTGTTCTGTTTTTAGTTTTTCTAGGTCCCTACAAGCAATAACGATATAACCGAGAGGAGAGAACGGCATCACGCGTGTTTTTTTCATAAAATTAAGTCGTAAATGCCCGATAAAAATTTGGTGAGTTGTTGTGTACAGGCCGAGGAAGCAGGTTTCGGCATAAAAAGCAGTGGTGCAACGGATGCCGGGTACTAATAAATTATAATATAAAATGCTTGTTGACGCGATGGTGAACCCGCCCTATTATTATGGCATTCAGAGAAAGACATGAACATAATCAATAAAATTACTCGAAATTAGTCGAAATATATTCAATATTTGTGTAATGTCTTTCCTTCAAATTTATTTTAGTAAGTAGCGTAGCAACGCGCGCAGGGTATAGCTAGTATAATATAAAAATGAACTCATTAAGAACAAGATGACGTTTTAATATAATATTTGTAGACAAGAAGCTACAATAAATACCACAACATTGTGTCTTCTGCAAAGCCATAATCAAAACAACACTTTTAAGTTAGTGTTCTTCTGTACCTAAATTGTATTTATTTACAACAAAAATAATAGAGGATAGTTGCTGTAATGGAACAAATTACAGTAAAATTTTAAAGGGGCTGTGAAACAAAAAAGGGAGGAAGAGGCTTTAATAAATAGTACCTGTGAAAGTTTTAATGACTTAAATTTTAATTTTTTTCCCTAAATAGTTGTGCTGAGTTAAAATGCCGACGTTAAACGAAGAGGCGTTTGAGGTGATTAAAGTTTTAACGAAATAAATCAAAATTTTACCCATTTAAACTTGACACGTACTATTTCATATTTTAAGTCAAAGCCTTGCATTTTTTTGTTTTACAGCTCACTTAAAATGTTACTGCAATTTGTTTTATTACAACCATAGTATTAGTGCAGTTGTAAATAATCTAAATTTACAGAACATTAATTAAAAGAAGTGTTGCGTTGTTTATAGCTTTGTAGAAGACACAATGGTATGGTATTTGTACCTTCTTGCCTGCAAATACCGTATTAAAATGCCAGTCTATATTATATTTTCCACATCTCCGGTAAAACAGAGATAATGGCTTGCGGTTTTCACAGATATTCTATACTTATTTATTCTTCTTTTTGCTTAAGTTAAAACAGATATATCGTTGCATTTAAAATTTTTGAGAAACATGAAGAAATTGTTAATTTTATTGATCGAAGATAAGAATAAGTACCTAGGTAGTATATTAGGTATCTAATGTTTTTTTTTGCTTAGTTGTAAAGTTGTGTTATGTAGTTTGTAATAGAGATACCATAATAGCGCCTTTTTATTTGTAACTCTGGTAAAGCTACCTAAACTACCTTTGCTATCCTATGTAAACTAATGTTCCAAAATTTAGCACCAAAAAAATAAAAAACATTTTAAGCGGGCTCTGTTCAGTGTTTACATGATCCACAAAATGATGTGAACTGCGCAAAATCTTCCGCTTTAGTCCTCCATAGGGGTCACAATAATCTTGTAATATAGGAATATATTGGTGATATATATATATATATCATATATATATTATATGATTTCGCCCCCCCTAGTCCAGGGTGATACCGATCGACCTTTAAAAATACATTTAAAAAAACTACTCTGGTTATTTTGTACAGTGTTAATAGTTTTAATGCTTGCAACTTCAATCTTTAACATCTATTTTTTTTTATTTTTTTTTTGTAAGAAATCCGGAAAAAATAGCAAATTTTGACCGGTTTGACGGTATTCGTGCTCACAAAATTGAAAATATTACTTTTTTACTTACTCTTTAACCGTTCCCATCGTATTTTTCAGCCGAATTATCTTTTGAGAAATTTCGTTACCATAAAGGGAATCTCGTTTTTGTTTTTCCTCAAGTACTTCAACTTTTCTCACTAATTGAGCTTTTTGCATAGTTATATTTTGCAGATCTTCTCGTAACACGTCAGTTTTAGAAGTCTAAAAAAAGATGAGTCCCTACATAATAAAGGACACGCATTTAATCGACTCGTCTCGGTAGGGGAGACCAGGGACAAAACACCTCCTTCGGTACGCTCATCCTGTATGGCACAACCTGCTTAAAAACTACTGTAGGTACTTGAGGGCGTAGGTATAGGTAAACAATGTCAATAAATTTTATCGATTATTACTGAATATTTAAAGAACTCAAATAAATAATAATTATATTATACATCAACGTGGACCTTTTACACATCAGTATTTTCATTCATTGTTTTTGTGTGATTCTCCCTTTTTATTTTTCAATGCTTACCGCAATTTTATATTGTAGCTCTAATTTAATTAAGGCATCTCGCTTTTCGTAATATTTTGGTTCGAATTCTTCGGATTTCTTCATAAATAAGTCTATGGTAATTTGGTTTTCTTCAGAATCCTTTTTAAGCTTTTCCAATGATGCCCTTAACTTGTGATTTTCTTGATTAGCTTGTTCAAGCTCGGTTTTAAGTTTTGATACTTCATTCTAAAAATCGTAAAAAGTTTGACTTTTGTTTTTAAGTGAGATTTCACTTATCACTGTCGGTATCACATTGATAAAAAAAATTGTTATGTTGCTACGGCTTTGATTCAGCTTGAATAAAAAAAATGTGTCAAAATCGTAATTTTTAGTTACCTATATAATGGGGCGGTCAGAATCAAAGGGGTTATAACGTACCTTTTTTTGTTTTATAAATTGAGATTTTTTTTTTTTAATTGGCATTTGGCTAATTAGCCATATAAATTGAGATGCAGAAGTATAAAGTAACGAGTGGCTCGATATCTCTTATATCAATTTTTTTTGGTAATTATCAACTCGATCTATCTAATAATTTACCTTGCTAAGGTTTGGTCTATTTTACGTTAAGCGGTTGGCGACAGGACCGGGCCAAGCCTTTGTTAGATATTAATATTTTTTAAAGATATAGCTAGGTACGTTGCCTTATAATTTTTTCTCTGTTCATGTTAATACAAGCTATTACACCACGTGAACGACTTGCTTCAAGCAGAAATTCGGAAGATTGAAAATTTTCTGTTATATTTTGACACCTAGCTGTTCTTTTGATAATTGAGCGACATGTTTCCTAATCACAATACGCACCCCTTGATCATAAAACTTTTTGTTTTGTTACTTACCCTTTTCATATATAATTCACTTTTTAATTCTCGAAAGCATTTTTCTACTTCTGCCAAATTACTTTGGAATATTTCTTGGTCATCAATTTTTGTTCTTGTTGTAGAAAAGTCTTCCATTATGATTTACTTCAAACTATAAAATAAGATTTTTCTACAACTGTCATGAAGACAAGCATTTTGCACAATTAACATAGCTGTGCGCAAAATTGTTTTGCACACACCGATGCCAACTCCTGCCAAATAGTATGGAAGGTATATAGCGCTGTATTTCAACCAGTTATTTCATACCAACTAAAAATTATAACTTTCACCTTATACCCACATAAACAATCTGAACTGAACATCAGCTACTTTAGTAATGCCACAACGTTCTCTATAACCGAACGTTGTGGTAATGCTGCATGTCGCCTTTAGTTGTTTAAAAGAATTATGCTTCGAGTATTTTAATATCGTACCAAAATTTACAGTTAACTTTACATTCGTTACGTTAAATTACAAAGGAAAGCTGTAAGAATAGTTGCTGGACTCGACTACAGGCTGGACGCACGAGAGGCTTTCAAACAACTATAAGCAACATGACTATTTCTTGCCGTTACCTGTATTAGTCTGTGCCAAAAAAGAATAAACTACCATTGTTTAGAACGAACTAGAATGTCTACTATAATCAAAGAGTTATGCACTAATTAGTATTAATTAGTACATTACTCTTTGCTATAACTATTACGGCCCTAAATATTACAACCATGGTACAATAAACGGGAAGTAAGATATTGCGCAAACGAGGCTGTTTGACATATGATTTTAAGTGGGGTTTTGAAAGAAACCGTATTTTAGGGCTAAAAAGTTTTATATTTTGTATTTTATACTTCATACTAACGTGTACCCGGCCTGCGTTGCAATGCCAGGCATTATACGCCTTTGAGATAATAATAAGGCGAGTTCACCATCACGTCAAGATTTATAAATACAAACCCGAACAAACCTCTAAGTTTATCAGTGTTTCTCTACAATATTATGCATGTATTATACATAAAAACCTTCCTCTTAAATCACTCTATCTATTAAAAAAAACCGCTTCAAAATCCGTTGCGTAGTTTTAAAGATTTAAGCACATGTAGCTGGGGACAGACGCGACAGCGACTTTGTTTTATACTATGTTAAGATTAGGATAATATTAGGTGTGCTATGTATGGTTGTGATGGGGATAACCAGAAAAAGGATTTCGATAAGATTATTCACTTTTTCGTGATATAAAAAAACAAAATTAGAATGGCTTCGTTTGTGATAAAGGTTTAAAAAAAATTTATTTTCCTTTTTGATTTTTTCTTTTAAGCTCTTCCTTTCTGATGCTTTAAAAAATTTGATTGAATTATGTTTCATTTGGCAAATCCAAACTTTTTTAATTGCGCACAACAAAATTATGAATTGTATTTATATAAAAAGCGAAATAAATGATGAAGAATCGAAGAATGACTTTTTGCGAAACACTAAAAATAACAAAATGTTACAAGTATAATTAAGTACATCCGTGGACACACTGATGGCATATTTAATATATCTACATCCGCTTATACTTAATTTTTAATATATAACATTGGAGGGTTATAATAATAGTATATTAAAGTACACGTTTCATAAGAAGCGGTTTTAGCGCACGCGTCTATTTTAAAAAACGAGCCACAAAGTGGCGAGTTTTTTTATTGACACGTGCGCTAAAACGCCTTATGAAGCATGTGCTTTATACATTTTTTTCTATTTCACCTTTTATAATCAAGAAAAATACATTTTGAAAAGAAAATAAATCCTTCAAATTTTGTAAATTTTTATGTCTAAATTTTATGTTGGTAATACTATTTTTTATCATAGTAGCCTCTGGACAACAAAAATTATTTTGCAAACTGTCATTTTTTGATTTATTGACCCATTTTCACTACGAGATTCTAAAGTTATTTTTAGCGATATGAGATTTGAAATTGGACGGAATACGTTGTGTGATCCTTGTACATTCGGTAGGTACATATATACAGAGCGTTCGGAAATTCGGGAGATTTTGCTACTTTTTTTCGAATTTCAAAAGACGTGATTTTAAGTCACGGCTTTGCATTTTAGTATAGGGAAGATGGAAAATTCAAATAAAGTTGAAGTTAAAATCGACATTGGAAGGTTAGTGGATTGAATTTTGGATAGGATTTGGCAGAAAATGATAGCTTGAAGCATCTACAAAAGATTGATTTATAGATTTATGCAACCAACATACATGACTGTTATCCACACAGAATAAAAAAGTAAGTTATCAAGCTATTTTTCCTCTGCGAAAAATGGGTTTTCTCGTAAATCACAAAGGCCGCGCAAGTCAATAAAATAAAACATTTAAATGTTACCAACATCAAATAAAGAAAAAACGCGTATCGAAATAGCTTCATTACGATACGCAAATGCGTATCGTACTGAGCTTATTATGAACGTAAAATAGAAAAAATATATTAAGTTTTCAGTTTTTACGTACCTATATACCTACTTTAATAAATTGGAAAACTGCAAAACTTAATGCCTAATTAATATTTTAATTAATTACTTAAGGTGGAATTCTCAACGTCGTTCAATTAATTGCCAACCTAGCTATAACCTATTTCGCTTTGTTTTTTCAAGTTTATTATTTTTTAAGCTAACATTTAAATAAAATCAGTATCGTCGGCACATTACTTAGGTAATATCTGATATATTACAAAAATATCAATTTATTTCATTGCTACTTTTGGGAGAATTGTATAGTGAAAGAACAATGACATAATAATGTTAAAAACAATCTTACCCGATATTTTTCGCTATGCAATTATCCTAAAATAAGTTATGAAATTCCTTGATATTCATTAAATATTATGTCAATTATTATTACCTATAAATTATCAAGTTGATACTGATTTTATTTAAATTTTGTGTAAAAGCTAAATAAAAATACGCGAAATAGGTTATAGGTTGGCAAGCATGTTGATACTCCCACCTTAAGTAGGTACAACAATGATGATAAAAAAATAATAAATGTGCAGTGCACCTTTAGGATCCTTGTCAAAATTTCGTTTTAAGGGAGCTTACATGAAAAAAAATATAGCATCAAAACAATTTTATAGAATTTAATTTCAGTTTCATTGTTACTCTCTAATATTATCGATTAATGATTATGATAAATTCGGGGGAGAAGAGTTATAATTACTATCGGATATCTAAATTAGCTAAAGCCTAGCACCTTAAAATTTTTCGCTCTTATTTGGTAACAGCCTGTATTACACAATAATGTACATTGGTTTACCAAAATACTGTTATTTTAACAAACCCAATCATAATATTTTATAGAATAAAGATAAGTAGGTACCCAAATAGGATCGTGATTTTTATTATTTTGCTAATTACAGGCTTTTCCAACTACTTTTATCAGCGACGTAATGTAAAATGCAATAAGGTTTACGAAATTTAAAAAAAATTACATTAATGGCAAAGAATACGTACTTTTTTCATAGATACTTTCATCCAATGTTCGATCACTTACCTAAATTTGACAATACTTACCTTTCAATTATCTTCTTTTACACCATCGATATCAAATTTAACCTATAAATAAATAATAATTGACAAATCGAACTCATTCTAAAAATTTGTTTTATTAAAAATGTCATAGCCTTCTTTAAAATTTTGAATACTTCTACTTTTTCTTGCCTTATTTAGTGCTGTTTCACATATTATACCGAATTTAACTAGTTTCGAATCTTTCAAAGAGAAGACCTTTTATGTTTCTTTTTCCAATTGTGTAAACTATAAATTTAAGTGTTAAGGTTAGGACATGCGACTCATCGAAGAGCCATAATATTATATAACTGCCTCCCCACTTTCACGAATCGCGAAATTTACCCCAGCAACCCAAATGTGACTTCCGTTATAGGACCATGGACAAACCACATATCCAATGGATTTAGCAAAATTAACATCCATATGGGACCTCCGATACAGGATAATATGGATAGTATGGGTTACTAATGGACATCCAAAATCTCATGTCTTATAGCTCTGCAAAAATATATATCCACGTGACAGTGGACCATGGATATGGGATTACCATCAATGGATGTACCAGTCAACATGTCCGTTGGCATTACATGAATGGATATTCTATGACTTTCGTAAGTGGTGTCCTAAGTCTCTAAAGGCTTTAAAATGGACTTTCAATGGATATTGTGTGCTTCAAAAGGAAAATGGTGAATTTTCTCGCTTATAGCAAAGCGAAAAAAATATTTTGCCGATATTTGGGCTCATATTACAGGTTTAAATATAAAAAGTCATGTCTATAATACCCTCTGTACAGCAACAAAATGAAAACAAGTTTTTATAGTAAAATTGTCATTTATATAAAATATATACTTTATTTGCTGTTTTGTTCAACAAAGGCCGAAAGCAAATTAAATTTAACAAGTCATATTTTACAAATCTTACAAAACATTCCGCCGCAATCTCAACACCTTTTCATTACGCACACGCATTTATGCAAGAAGGAGTATTTTTAAACTGTCTTTATAAAACTATAACCACACATTATCTCTGCTCGCTTGGTTAATATTATCAAGTCCCCGTTTATCGTATGTTCGCAAAACTGGTGGAATCATCGGCTTTGATTTTTTCTCCATTTTCCTCTGCTTTCTTTTTCTAAAACTCTGAACGCTCAATCTTCTCCAGATTGGTTCTCCGTCAGAATTCATATTAACGTCGGAATTTTTGCGGCTGGATATTCTATGCATAGACACACTTTTAATATTCTTGTTTGGCTCATCCGTCTCTGCAATTAACAATATATCCGGTTCTTTTTGTTTAAAAAATGCTTTTATTGTTGTCACATTTAACATATTACTTCTAAAATTAATGTCGTATTGATTTTTTAACCACTCCATTTGTGTTGATGTTTTATTTAGTAAAATTTATAAAACAAGTCACGTTGTAGGTTAGATAAATTGAACTAAAGTCGATAAGAAAAACCGGAGCAAAACTGGAGTAATTGGATTACTGTATTTCCAATTTTAACTTTAATGTGTCAAGCTTGTTGCTGCTAAAAGGCTTCGAGGGTTATATAAAATCTTCGAAAGGATTCTCCGTATTAAGAAAATGCCCGAGAAAAACAATTGCTACAGAGTGGCATGCCGTTAACTTCTTTTCTCGGCTTATAGATTATTATAGAGATAGACCTTTTGATAAGCAAACAATAATCACGAAAGTGGCAAATTTATGGCCACGCGCATGTAAACAGAGGTAGTACACACGATTAGACGTGCGCACTGCAACATTATCACTTGACGAATGGTAAAATGGACAGGTCCGGGCTATAAAGTTTAAGTTCTTGCTCAAGAAATTGTAAAAGTTTACCTTCAATTTATTTTTACGTGTAAACAGCTAAAATTTGCCCCAAGTTCTTGCCAAAAAATTGGAATTTCTTCTCAATTTTTAATCAAGTTGGGAAAAAAGGTACCTATATACCTACTGATTTCTGGCATTTTTAGTATCAGATTTTGAGGATAGAAAATTGTCTTTAAGGTTTTGTTTCTAAAATTTGTTTTAAAATGATTCGCCGTCGTGTTCTTCTTTCGAAAAGGAAGAGAACAACTTATAAAATCGAATATAAAAAACCAACAAAACCAGCAAAATAATTTTCGATGTTATCGCGTACCTACCTCAAGTCAAATATTAGTTCGTATATAATTTGTATTGACTTTTACTGTTTGGCAAATACTTAGGTACGTGTAAAACGTAGGATTAATATAAACATAGGTAACTAGGTACCTATTTACTTTTTTCTGTTATACAGTGACCGGCAAAGAGTTCGCAACATATGGGAAAAATTTTTATTAGCGGAATATTGAAAAATCTTTTTTGGGGGATTGGATGTGCATGTCCCATAACCTTAAAATCGATTTTGACATACGTCACGTGACCAATGGTATGGCGGGAAAGTTGAAAAAACCAATATGAAATAATCATAAATCAGATAAGTTGATGAGATATCGAAAAAATTCCAAGAATAAAAAGTGTTTAGAATTCCATTAGAACCTTAAATACAATGTTTGGGATATCTACTTAAAAAAACATAAAATCGAATATTTTTGTAAATATTTTTTTACCGAATTAAAAATTTTCATATTTTTCCTTTCCTAAAGCTTCATTAAAGTAAAACTGACATCTGGTGACCACAACTAGAAATATTCTTTTGTTTTTCTGACAATTTGGAGCAAAAATTCAAAAAATTCGTTTACACTTGGATACCAGCTGTTGCAATAGTCTATTTCTAATAACCTTATCGATATTTTTTATATCGAAATATTCTGTTATGTTAAGAAATCCTTATATTCATTAATCCAAAGAAAATTTTATTTATAACCGTAAAAAATAATTTTGAATTTCGCAGAAATCTTTAAAAAAATCTAAAAATTAATAAAAATTTAAATTATTTTTTACGGTTATAAATAAAATTTGCTAAAATCTAACAAAGATGCTATTAGACATCAGCTTGGAGATGATTTTGATATTAAGTGGCAGTTTATTGCAGCCTACTCTCCACACCAGGGAGAAATCTGGGAGGCTGGAATAAAATCAGCAAAGAGTCATTTATTAAAAATCCTAACCAGCACTCCAGTCACACTGTCATTCAAGAGTTTTTATAATATTATTACACAAATCGAAAATATATTAAATTCGAGACCTTTAACTCCATTGTCTACGGATCCTAATGATTTAAGCGCCTTAACGCCATCCCATTTTTTAATCGGTCGTTTGTCCATATCATCAATAATAAAGGTTCTAATGGAATTCTAAACACTTTTTATTCTTGGAATTTTTTCGATATCTCATTAACTTATCTAATTTATGATGATTTCATATTGGTTTTTCAACTTTCCCGCCAAACCATTGGTCACGTGACGTATGTCAAAATCGATTTTAAGGTTATGGGACATGCACATCCAATCCCCCAAAAAAGATTTTTCAATATTCCGCTAATAAAAATTTTTCCAATATGTTGCGAACTCTTTGCCGGTCACTGTATAATATAATAGTGTATAGAGTCTTTTAAACTTTTTGAAGCAATATATTGCCGAAAAATAGGCGTTCCTAATTAGATTGCAGGGCTGCAAATTTGTTTTATAAACATTGCATTATTCCATAAAAATTTCTTAGTGTTTTTTACATAGATTATCGGGAATTTTTCTGGTAGAAAAAATCGCTTTATTCGCGGCTTCTAAAATTTCATCTGGATTGTCACTATCACTCATATTGCTTTTTACTATTTTCATTATTTGGTTATTACTGATTATTGATTTTAATTATTATAATACTTAATTACACTATCAGAAACGGAAAACTTGTAAATAAACTGCCTAGCAACACACTTTCTAGTTTTATTTTTATTGTCAAAATAACTTTACAATCATCAAATTAAGTCTGTTATTCATACTAAATTTGTCAAAAAAGCGGCCGTGAAGTAAATACGGCCAAAAACGTTATACCGTGCGAGCAAAAATGATTTGCATCAAAGAGGGCTTGGATTAAAAAACGTAGGGCTTGGTTTAGATCACAATGATATGGGGACGATAATATCTAACCAAGTCTAGGTTAAAATTTTGTCAAATTCATATTATGACATGATATGCCAAACTAATGAGTAATAAAATAAGTAGACAAATACAAATTTATTTTTGTTGTTTACAAAATTAACAAAGTAAGAATATACAAAAAAAAAAGAAAAATAATTACATAAATTGCTGAAATTGGCCACCGCCATGCTCCAAGCATAAATTCACACGTCTCTTCATATTTTCGAAAGTGTCGACCAGTGGGACAGGCGTCTTATACAATTTGTTGGCGTATTTTGTATTATTTCACGAACGTTTGCAACAAGTTCTTCTGTTCTTACAGATGGTCTTTCAGCTCCTTTTTTGTGTTGTATAGAACCGGTTTCCCTAAACACAGCCACGGTTCTTTTCAGGCAATGATAACAATCTCCAGCAATAAAAGCAACGTTAGGAAAATTTTCGTGAAAATCGTCCATGCACAAACTCGGATTGTTTTGCCACTCACCATTTACTCTAACCCCGTTTCAAAAATACGCTTCAACCATGAATGTTTTGTGCTGTTCCGTAAAGCCCATTGTGTGAATTGTTCAAGAAATTGGAAAAATTAGCGATGAATCAAAATACATGTAACGACTGTCAAAGATGACGGAATAACTGATTGATTGTTAATTCAGGTAGTTACTGACCCCCAACAGGTATTAAGCTCTACGGCTAAGCCTTACTCCTTAGATGCAAGGCCCTCTTTGATGCGATAATTGCCTAAAAATATATTATACTTAAAGGGTGCTCCATTTAAAAAAAAGCAAGTTTGAAACAACTTTCGGTAAAAACGGAAGTCGCATAAAATTTGGTCGCTGTTTTTTTATTTGAGAAGAGCCTCTCCGAAAACCCCAATATCCAAAGTCGCAGCTGCGACTGGTCAATTTGTTATGACGTAGATAGTTGATCTAACGAGGTTTTATTAAAGAGTGTATTTTATTAACCCTTTCGCTGCGGGCTGAAAAAGCAAGCAATACGTCTGGGCGGAGACTTTAAAAAAGAAAAAACAAAAATTTCTCCTAATTTTTTTTAAAGACGCGCATGAGCGCTTTCCGCCTATTCTCATTCATTCCATTATTATTATAATTTTTTATGACAAAAAACTACCTAATTTGAAATAAAATCTTTATAATACGTATATAATATATACAGGAGAGCGCACATGTGCGTCCGCCGCCACCAGAGAAGAGGGGCTTGGACCATAGGCCTCTTATGGCTTGGACGCACTCAAAGTATTAAATTATTTTCCGTTTCGACCATTGAAAAATTTATTTTTTCTCCCTCTATGCGGTAGGGTAAAAATCAAAATTTACTGAAAAAGCCCATTGGCTTGGCTGAATGCTCCCCGAGGCCGGATGCTCTCCGACCACCCCTACAAAGAAAAAAATTTTGATTGCAAATTAATTCAATATGCAGTCTGTGTCGGTACAGCATAGAAAATTAAAAAAAATTGACACTAATCGTTTCCAAGTAAAAATGAAAGAACTAATATTATTATAAGAAAGCTGTCAGATAAATATAATTTGCACTGACTCGAGACTTTGCCAACTGAATATTAAAAACATTTTGTGCCTTAATGCTTGGTCTTATAAAAGCTACAAAGTTTAAGTTTTATGCTGCAGTAGGTGTTTTCATTTTCTTTGCCGAGCTTCAGCCGGTGCGCTGGTAAGTTATAACTTTTTCAATGATTATTTATTAAAATTATTGTGAAATAATTATTTAATAAGCAATATAGGTATCTATTTAACTTAAATAATTTTCATTATTTAGCCATTTTATAAGTCAGTTTGTTTTAAAAGCCCTGAAACAGAATTGTCACATTGTCGTACTTCTTTACTTTTTTTTGGGCTGCGGTTAGCGCCATCCGCCAAACATTATCATAATCAAAATCAATTTAAATTGTACATAATGCATTATAAATAAACCCACGTAAAGTACCAAAAACCAAAACGATATAAAAAAAATGTCCTTCCTTCTTCCTAATTTAGTCATATAACAAGTTTGGCTTTATTCATACCTACATACGTTACCTACTAACGTAGGTAACGCTACATACCTAAAGGTGAAATTTATATACAAACTGCTGGCAATGGAGAAGCATTTTAATTTTTTTAGTTGTCCACTGACAATATTTTTCAATTTATTGATTTGACAAGTACCTGTTGATCAAGCAGAACTTATTACAAAATAAGATTTTTGTTTTTTTAGTTGTCCACTGACACTATTTTTCAATTTATTTAGTTGACACGTCCTGATCAAGCAGAACTCATTACATAATAAGAAATTAGGAAAAAAGAAATACTTTTTCTCCGCGACCATTACTGAATGCAATAATTCCAAAATCATTTTTGATAATAGAATGTAAAAATTCTCGCTCTTGAGTTGGAATATTTATCCTGAAACACTTGCTTCTTATGCGTTTTGCGTGTATTTTCAGTCCATAACAAGATACGGAATGAATATTCTGTAATTGATATAAACGACATAGGTTGCCATGAATTTCGAAACTGTCAGTGTCAGATAAAAATGGCCGCGTTGTAATAATTATTTTCAGACAAATTTTAGTGCAAGTCAAAAAATGAGTGAAAAATCGGATGAATCAGATATGGAACTGGATGGTCGTGGAGAAAATATAGTCTGCTACTCGGTTAGAATGAAAATTCGATACTCGTGGTCCACTCGGTTCGAATTTTCATTCCAACCTCGTTACGGAATCTACTATTCTAACTTTTGCATAAAAAGTTTGAAATGAGAACGAGCTACAAAACAAGAAATATATTACAAAAGATACGACTTAACATATCTTGGTGGAAAAAGATTATAGGTGCAGAAATAAATGCAACAAATATATTTTTGTTTTTTATTATACAAAAAAATAAATATTTAGTTTTTCTAGTCTCCCAGTGGTGTTTTCACCGTGTCATTGTTTCAGTACTCCATAATATAACGTTTCCGCGTTAATTTGATTTTTTGCAATTAAATCGTTTTACCAAAAAATACTTCTTCCGGGATGTTGTTACCTGAATAGTTTTAGTTCTACTAAAGGAAAAAGTACCTATCAAAATTTAATTTCATTATGAATTTAAGACAAACCAAAAAAATATTTTCAAAAGAATACTTACTTATTTGACTTATTCTGACAGTTGTCATTTCAAACCTAGAACTGCCAATTTAGACCCCTTTAATAAATAGGGCTGTAAAATTTTAGAGGCAATTAGTACTTACCACAAAGTGCATACATTCATTGACGGTCGCCCCTTTTCCCCAGGGGACAGCTGCCCGTAATATAATGCCAATATTCAAGGGCGTCCATAGGGGGGGGGGGGCAAAACGGGCACTTGCCCCCCCCTAGGCGTTCACATTACTATTTTATTTCATAATTCAGTATAAATCGAGGGGTAATTCACTGAGAAAAATTTGTACACCATTTTCCATATTGCCGAATTTTCTTCGTATTTTCCTTGTATTCTCTGTATTTTCCTTGTATTTTCTTAATTTTTCTCGTATTTTCTGTATTTTCCTTGTATTTTCTTAATTTTTCTCGTATTTTCTGTATTTTCCATGTATTTTCTTAATTTTTCTCGTATTTTCTGTATTTTCCTTGTATTTTCTCGTATTTTCTAGAACTTGTACACCATTTTCGCCAAAAAAAAATTGGCTTTACTAAATTTTTTTTTAGAAGTCAAAGTTGTTCCAGAATCTTAAGTTGGTTATTCCCATCATTAAAACCGTCGAAAACCCAGCAGCGTTAACGACTTTACGTCATTGCCAAATTGATTGGCGCGCGTATTTTCCATATTTTCCTTATTTGCCTGTATTTTTCTCGTATTTTCTTTGTATTTTCTTCGTATTTTCTGTATTTTCTTCGTATTTTCTGTATTTTCTGTATTTTCTGTATTTTCTTCGTATTTTCTGTATTTTCTTCGTATTTTCTGCATTTTCCTCTTATTTTCTGTATTTTCTTTTGTATTTTCTAGAAGTTGTACACCATTTTCGCCAGTGAATTACCCCTCGGTATAAATATTCAAGCGCGGATCCAGGGGGGGGGGGGTCATGGGTGTCATGACCCCCCCAAAACAGAAAATAAATAAATGAATTTACTGTTTTGACTACCTCTGCAGCTTTTTCACAAGATTCATGACAACATTACTATACCATAAATTAGTTATATTTTTTCTTTTTTTGAATTCACTTTAACATTAATTTACATGCATATTATCTTTTTTAATGTAAAGTTTATCATTGAAAACTTTCTCGCCTATAGCGCATTCTCTGTCAAATTTTGGGCGTGGTCGCAAAAATGTTTCGCCTGCGGCGCTTTTTAACTTTATTTATATCATGATGACCCCCCCCCCCCCTCCCCCCCCCAAAGCAAAGTTCTGGATCCGCGCCTGTAAATATTGAATTACAGTGGTTAGTTAGTAGAGACCAACAAATCACTAAACTGATTATGATTACTTACAAAAAAATAAAGAAAATTTAATAAAAAAAGTAATCAACGAGTTTGGCAAGACGTCTAGGAATTTAACATTTTTATTTTATGATGAAAACTTATAAATTGTAATTTTGTGTTTATTTTTTACGAATTCTGTAGGTTCCGTTAGGCATAAGGTACCTATGTTAAATAATTAGTCATATATAAAAAAATATTGTTTAAGTTTTTGCCCCCCCCTGAAAAACGCTCTATGGACGCCCTTGCCAATATTAAAGAGCGATATCTCAGAAATGGTAATGCCCAGGAAGCTGAATAAACGATTTTCTTTTACAAATGAAATTTGCCTAATTTATTTTGTAACAATAAAATAAAAAGAAATTGTATCATCAATTTCAACTTATTTTTAGAATGAAAATGAAGAACTTAATTACTACTTTCTTTATAATTACCGCCGTCTATTTACTATCTATCGGCCAAATTGAACCAAGTTATGCTTCACCTACAAATGGAAATACCGACAGCACTCGTAATAGAGGAAGAGGAATTTCTCGATATCATTCAAGGTCGGCTGCTCAATATGGCCGATTAAAACCAGATACACTATTCAATGACTTCGCGGGTAAGTAATTGTTCATATTCTATGGTCTAACGCGCACTGGCGACCATCAGATTCGCGACCTGCGACTATTATTCAAAATTGTAATCACTGCAAAAGGCAGGTATTAGTTTAAACTGTAGTTGCTATCGGTGACGACCACTGGAAACAATAGTCAGTAGTGGTGAGCGAACGATGTAAAAATAAAGTAAGAAGTTCATATAAAATTGTTTGCTATGTCCACTTACTACGAAGCTATATCCCCCTAAGGGTACACTGATGATGGTGTTTTCTAAATATTCTCGAAACCTTTGTAGATACAAATTTCAAATTTAGATATTTTGGTAAACTTTGTACGCTGAATAGAACTGTGGTCTTAAAAATATCGATATTTAAGAAATGTGGTCAGAAATAGGGGATACTTGGGTAAAAATAGACATAACTTTTAATAAAGGTGTCGAAATTATTTTTAAAAAAACCCTTTAACCCCTTTAGGGGGCTGTACCTTTATAGTATGTGGATATAGGACCCAATTTTATATGAAGTTTATTTTTAACAAAGGGACACACAACAATAGGAGATTTTATACAGTATGAGTTTGTCACTTCAGTAAATTCAGTACCAAATTTTCCAGATAATAAAAAAACTTTTAATTTAATTAAAAAATAAAAAAAAACTTCTATTCATAACGAAGCCGTGATTGCTTTCCATGCAGAAGGGACATAATAATGAAGTAAGGGTAGAAAAAAAGTCCTGTCATCCTTCTTAAAAAATTAATAGCCTACGCGTTTCGGCCTAACTGGCCATCATCAGGGCGTTCTGTAAGTAAAAATAGAAAAAAAATATTTTTTAACTTTCTAAGTAGTCGGAAAAATTTCTTATATAAAATTATAAATCTTAAAACAAGGACACAATTAAAATACACGATAAATTAAAACATAAAACAACAAGTGTACTTACAGAACTAAAGGTCTGTCACAAATGACATAAAAGAGACGCACTACATCAACATTTACGTAAACTTAACACTAGAAAGGACGTCACCCTTTAGAAACAATAACATTATTAATTTCGATATTTACAGGAAACCAACCCAAACAGATCACATAATCCCTTGGGACTCTTGCCATCATATTTCCCAGAAATTATCAGCTTTAAATACCTTTTTCCATAGTCTTTTTTCAATTCCTTTGAAAAAAGAGTCTTTCGTTATGGAGAAAAATACCATTTTTCAGATAGCACTAAAAAATGGATTTCCTTTACACATTATTAACAACATCTTTCGTAAAAAAACTTAGGAAATCGTTTTGTGAAAACGCCGACACAAAATTTGTACAAAAAGAAAAATTGTCCTTCAAACACTTCGTTTCTCTCCCATACCTTGGTAAGATATCAATGGCTTTCTATTAAATAAGGTCGTAGTCGTACCTTAAAACAATTAAATAACAATCTGTTTGTGTGTTATAGATCAGTCGGTACAATCTCTAAAGCTTTGGTTTCCTACAAAGCGGCCGTAATTTGATGGCGAGTCTCGCCGCGAAAAAACGTATATTATGTACTTATTGCAAATCAAAGTATGTTCCTTCAGAGCGTTCAGCGCAAAAAATACGGCACCGTATTTTCTAAAGCGGCCGCTCTGTACGTTGAGAGATAGCGCAAGCACGATTTTTGACGGTGCGCTAGTATTTTATCGAATCGTATGTAATATTACTTTCCAATAATATTCACCGTCGAAACCGACCGTACTACTGTTGGCAAAATCGGTCGCCAAATTACGGCCGCTCTTTTGCGGTGCCGCTTTGTAGGAAACCGAAGCTTAACCAATTCTCTAAGCTTAAGGATAAATTACGAGACTTAGACAAAAATGGTGTCTATTTACTATCGTGTGATTCGTGCCCCGCCGAATATGTACGTCAAACAGGTCGCTCTTTCAATACTAGAATTAAAGAACATCTTCGTTCTAGCAGACTTCCACATGATAATAAGTCCCCCTTTGGTTGTCACACATTATAAGACATCCACCCATACCTTTAACTTGGATACAAACTTTAAATTCACCTGAATAAAGGGAAAAAATTAGACATGATGGAAAAATATAGAGATCGCGCTCTCCCAGTCTAGATCTCCACAGGACCTAAATGAACAGAGCATTGTTTCCTACAGAAACTATGTCACAGCCATAAATCTTTTTAAGGACCTAAACATGACTCTCCTCCTCCGCTGTTCGTTACACAAAAAATCAATCAATTCAAATAATTAATAAAGAAATAATATTATTTTATTATATTTTTAATCTCCACTTAATTTTACTTCATTGACCAACTATATTGCTATCACCTTTTTTTTCGATACAAATTGATACAAAAAATTCAATATTTTCAAGTTCAATCTCTCACGGCACTCTGCTGTAGTTATGTTTTGAGATTTGCTGTGGTGAGGTCATTTTTAGTGTTAATTTGACTTAAATGTTGATGTAGTGCGTCTCTTTTATGTCATTTGTGACAGACCTTTAGTTCTGTAAGTACACTTGTTGTTTTTATGTTTTAATTTATCGTGTATTTTAATTGTGTCCTTGTTTTAAGATTTATAATTTTATATAAGAAGTTTTTCCGACTACTTAGAAAGTTAAAAAATATTTTTTTTTTATTGTTACTTACAGAACGCCCTGATGATGGCCAGTTAGGCCGAAACGCGTAGGCTATTAAATTTTTAAGAAGGACGACAGGACTTTTTTTCTACCCTTACTTCATCAACTTCTATTCATATTTTCTTCTCAATAATTAATGTTCAACAGGTTGTCCATTTATTATTTGGCAATATCCTAAACGCAAAGTACTTAATACCCATTTGAACATTTCTAGTTACTTCGGGAGAAATTAACCCTACACTCATGTCTTATTCGTGCTTTCAACTCCTCAACGTTTGACAAGGAATACAAATTTGAAATTGAACACTAGCCCTTAAAGCGTAATTTTTTTTATAGATGATGATGATATTTTTGACCTATCGAAACGACAGCAACCCCCATCAGATGACTACGGACATCTTAGATTTGGTAAACGTGATGAAAGATTTGATGATTATGGACATATGAGGTTCGGAAGAAACGGCGTTGATATGAAGTAAAAACCAAGAGTATATTATACAAAAATATGCAAAACATATCGATACACTGATGAATTTTTTAAGGCCATTTTTTAAAGATTGTAATATTTGATCACAGGAATATAATAATTTTTAAATGTTATTACTGTTTAGCACGATATACACAGCGGAATTTTTAACTTTTAGTATTAGAAAGCCCTTTTTGCTGAAAAAATACAGAACTAGGGCTACGCTTATTTTTAGTTTGGTATACTTTTTTCCTGCCTTCATTCATGAAATTTACCCCTCTTTGGGGGTAGAAACCGCCCCCTTTCTTTCAAATGTAAAGATAGCTATGTATTGTGCTCGTTAAAAAGGGCATAAAAAGGGAATATGATCCACTATAAACTTTTCGCATTTCGATAATGTAGGCGCAATTTATTTTATTGTAAAAATTGTTGGAAATTTTGCCCATTTTTTTCTTGACAAACTCCTAATCTAAAGTAAAATTCATTCTTGCCCTTATGTACCATATCCGGGGTTATTTGGCGAATTTCGTGTATAAGCCGTTGCCTAAGTTCCTTTTAATTAACTGGTTTTGTTACGTAAACTTTAGTTTTTAAGTGACCCCACAGAAAATAATCTATAGGATTAAGGTCCGGCAATCGTGGCGGCCATTTTCAATGGTACCCCTTCTTCCTATCCAGCGGTTTGTAAAAACTTCTTGTAAATGCTTGTTACTATAAAGTAACGGTTTAAACAGCACAAAATACTACAACAGTTTCACTTCTTCTAAACCGAAAATAAAGTGACCATTGGAATGCGGAATCAATTCATCAAACAACTTTATCAATAACATGTTTCCTTTTTTTTAAACAGTCTGTGATGGCAAAACTCAAATTGTAGTTTCAATTGTTGCTGAAATGGCCAGTTTTTTTTGCTGGCTTTCTAGATTACCGAAATGCAAAAGTAAATAGTGGGTCGTATTTCCATTTTTATGCCCTTTCCAACGAGCGCACACACACACACACACACACCTTTACATTTGAAAGAATAAAGTTGGGCGCCGTTTCTACCCCAAAAAGAGGAATAAATTTCACGTGGACACGAGAAAAGTATGCCAAACTAAAAATAAATGCAGCCGTAGTTCTGTAATTTTTCAGACAATAAAGAGGCTTCCTAATACTGAATTTATTCTAGTTCCACCCTGTTTATTATTTTTATGATAAATTTTTTTAAATTCTTACAGAACGCAACACAATAACGTCTTGTCTAACATAATTATTGACCATTTTTGGAAGAACAGTACCAACCAACCTAACGTTTCATCATTTTAAAGCAGTGTCGGGCGTTACAATAGCTAAACATATTACCCATAGGTATATATTTTGTACGGATTTTATTTACCACAAAAAACAAAAAATTTTAATAAAAAAAAATCTGAAATGAAACTCTTAACGGAATTTCCCATTTTTGATCTTTCCTTCCTATACCATAATTCCGTTATTCTGATTTGAGAACATGCAGAACTTTCCTAAAATAAAATAAATTTTCAAAAATTAAAGATAAAAATTTTTCACATAATGCTGCCCATCATTTTCTGCCGCACTCGTATATCCAGTATATTGCCAGAGTACATATATCGACCTTTCTTTATTATACCGTGATATTGCTAATGTCATGTTACAAGATTGTGGTCCCTATGGAGGAGGAGGACTAAAGCGATATACAAAGTTTGCGCAGTTTATCTTGTGGACCAAGTAAACACAGAACAGGGCCGGCTTAAAATGTATGTAACTATTTTTTGGTACTAAATTGTTGAAACACTCGTTTAGGATAGAATTGCAAAGGTAGTTTAGGTCCCTTTACCAGAGTTTAAACAAACAAGCTGTGGTGGGTGCTAAGACTCTTAGTGGGTGTTGAGCAGCTTGATAAGAAGAGGTGTAGTGAAAAGATAGTGTATATATTATAGAACAAGGACAAGGGCATTTCTTTTCTAGTTGATTAAAAAATAATTGTTTATAATTGATTAGGATATTCGAATATCATACTTGTTACTATTATACAATGTCATCCAGGGAAATCCCCTATTTTATTAACGTGCAAAATTATTGCTGACAGCAAAACGGAACCCCTTCTTCCAGTTGGTAAGGGTTGCAAAACTGTATAAAAACTTGAAGGAACTCAGGGAGTTGCAACAATTGTTCAAGTGTAAGAGCCCGTTTGTCTACTAACTTTTACGACTATTAAGTTTCTTTAAACTTGCTGGAATAACACCTTCCTGAAAGGAGTAAAAAGGGAAAATCTATCTAGAGAACTATTTAAGTTCACTGTTTTATACTCTTAAGTCGTTAATTTGTATTTTATTGGCACTATTTATTGTAATCTTTCATTCTGTCATTGCTTTGCTGTATTGCTGTTCAAATAAATCTCTAAAAATCCTTAGCGTTTCAGTGATTGCTGTGACCATAAGCGCACAGTAAATAATGGAGAATCACTCTCAGTACAAAATAAAACCATCTAAGCTACACAACCCAGTCGCCTAACATTCTGATACGCGACATTATTGCGCATGCTCACTATTCTGGTAACAAGCCGCATAGTGGCCTCACTTTTCAATTGCCTAGTTGCATACCACTGACAATATACTGGTTACATACATATATGTTGATTGGCCAGAACCAAATACATACTCATATTTCCCCAGAAGACCATTTAAAAAGTGTTTATTACGAGAACGCACGCACCACTGTATATTTGGTGATGTTGTGAACTTTACTAACATGTACCGTGCGAGCAAAAATTATTTGAATCAAAGAGGGCCTTGCATCTAAGGACGTAATGCTTAGCCGTAGAGCTTAATACCTGTTGGTATCAGTAACTACCTGAATTAACAATCAATCAGTTATTCCGTCATCTTTGACAGTAGTTACAAGTAATTTGATTCATTGCTAATTTTTCCAATTTCTTGAACAATTCACACAATGGGCTTTACGGAACAGCACAAAACATTCACGGTTGAAGCGTATTTTCGAAACGGGGTTAGAGTAAATGGTAAGTGGCAATACAATCCGGGTTTGTGCATGGACGAATGTGGTAACATTTCTCCACAGATGCTGGTCAACACTTTCGAAAATATGAAAAGACGTGTGAATTTATGCTGGAGCATGGCGGTGGCCATTTTCAGCAATTTATGTAATTATTTTTCTTTTTCTTTCTGTATATTCTTACTTTGTTAATTTTGTAAACCACAAAAATAAATTTGTATTTGTCTACTTATTTTATTACTCATTAGTTTGGCATATCATGTCATAATATAAATTTGACAAAATTTTAACCTAGATTTGGTAAGATATATCGTCCCCATATAATTGTGATCTAAACCAAGCCCTACGTTTTTTAATCCAAGCCCTCTTTGATGCAAACAATTTTTCCTCGCACGGTACAATTATCAATACGGGTACAGGACTGTGACTAAAAATAATAGAACATATTTTTTCGAATTAGTAAGTTTATTCTAGTTAGGCAATAATAATTATAATTTTTATAATTTAAATATAACATTAAATCTTATAATCAGTACCTATATCTAATGTTTTGATTGTTGATCAGTATATTTTTAACTGAATTAATAACAGGGATTTGTACCAATATATGTATAGAAGTTAATTAACAAGTTTTAATCTGTATAATAAATATGACAATATTATTACGCTTCTATTGGAGATTCATGAGAGTTTAATAATATGTTCTAAGAAATGATGAGTTTTGATCATTTGCGCACCATGATTAAATATTTATTCAAGCCATATAAATCAAATAAGCCTCAAATTTCCACCTTAATGGGCGATTGAAAAGCACAAGGACCAACGGAGTGACTTTATACGAATCTTGTTTTCGTTTTTTTATGTTTAAACAAGCATAAGATATGCCTGTAGAATTTTAAAAACTAAAAATTATTATTCTTTTAGCTTTTTGTACTTTACTTGTTCTGTGTTTTTCAAATAACCAAAAAAAAAAGGTTTAACATACTCGTAAATGATTAGACATATTATCCAATGATAAATTTTAAAAAAATAGGCATAATATAGGCACTTAATTTTGATAACAACAGAATACAAAATAAACTCGGCGCGATTCCCCAAAATAAATGTTGTAATTGATGGTGAAAAGTTGGAATTAGTAAACAATTTTAAATATTTAGGGATAATCATTGATTCAAAATTAAAATTTTTTAATTATTTTGAAAGTATTATATCGAAGATTGCCGGAAAAGTGGGTTATTTTAAAAAAATCAGTTCTAATTTAAGTTTGTTTTCTAAAAAAACTGTATTTAATACTATTATATTACCACATTTTCTTTATTGTTCTTTCATTTTATGTTGTGCTAGTGAGGAAATATTTGATAAATTACAAATTTTACAAAATAAGGCAATGCGGATTATTTTAAATAGTGACAAATATACAAAAATTAATTTTATGTTGAAAATTTAGGTTGGTTGAATGTTAGAAATTAAATTTTTTATTTATTATGTATCTTTATACATAAAATTAAAAATAACTTATTGCCCGATTGTTTAAAAAATTTTTGTTCTTTTAATTATGACCATCATAATTATAAAACAAGAACTAATCAACATTTTTATGTGGATAGAGTGACTAAAACATTAGCTTATAAATCTATTTTTTATAAAGGTTTGATAGAATATAATAATTTGGAAAATTCTATTAAATCTCAAAAATCATTAAAACTGTTTAAAAAAACTTTAAAATTACATTTAATTAAAAAACAAAATGATACGTAATATTTGATACAATTTGCAAAATGTTTAACTTTTCTGTCTGTTTTTGTTAAAAAAAGGTTGCGTTACAAAATGTGTTAAAAAATGTATTAAAAAATATTTAATTGTAGCTTTTTGCTAAATAAAAACATGTTACTACTACTACTATCTTGACTGAATTTTCTGTAATTACGGTAAAATTCGGCTGGTATTTTGAAATGGTTTATTATTAGGTATATTATGGTTATTTTATGTAACGCGTCTGGGTACCTACATACCATCAGCATTTTATTTTTCACCATAAGCTAATAAAAACAAATTACAACTTAAACGAAATTCTAAATATTACTGAATTACTGAAGTGGATACCTGCATGTCTGTAGCAGAAAATAAATTATCTCCTCTCTGGCCCCGCCATGCGTTGTTCACGCCGCACACCGGCAACACTGATTGATCTGTTGTCTTTATTGCGGGCATCTAAACATATTATTTACTCTCTCGCACTCATATAAAATGCTACTGCAACTTGGAATTTGCCAGTAGCAAATAGTTAATATTACAGGCCCTTAACTGGTAAACCACGTTGGGGCGCGCAAATGATCTATTCCCTGAAATGATTACCCTGCGCTCTATCTAGATACATAAAATCGATGAGACCATGTTAGTGTGATATGAAAAATGAAGAAAAGAAACACACAGAATGTAACATCTAGCAATAAAATAATTGCAAGTTATTATATTTAATGATTAATTGCCTTTTCTCAATTATTGGCTTATTATAAGGTAATTTTTGTTAATTTTTCATAACAAAAACACTAACAAAGTCCAGGAGTAAACAATAAATAGTGAAAATGCTTATATTTTAAATATAAGCATCTCACAAAATCTAATAGATATATTTTAATTACAGGCACACTTAGTGTAACTAAAAATTATACCTATATATGTATATACAATTTTTTGTAAGTAATACAAAAGTTTCAAAAAAAAAATATTTAAAATAATATTTATAATATATTAAAAAAACAAGACTAGGTAAGGAAATTTAAGAAGTAAAGATAAAATCAATTTTTAATAAAAGTTGTAAATAAATTTCACATCAATAAAATTTAATTATTTAGTTTTAAATTAAGTAGACATTCAATTTTAAGTAGTTGATGTTGTAAAGCCTCCAAATATTACCGCAAAATTTTTGTAGAGAAAAAGGTCTCTAGTAAAAAGTAATTACGTTTTTAATATGTTGCCGTAAAGCAAAATTTGGCTCAGATCCTATAGTTTGTGAAATATAGAGGTATAAGTAGTAATAGATGTTGCATATCAAGTTATCTCTAGCTTCTGCGCATGCACCAGCAAAGCGTAGCTGTTTTTAAGCTATTTTTTCCTCTTTTTGACTTTTGAGCTGGTTTTTGCTGTTTTTTTTTAGCTGATATTTGCTGTTTTTTTAGCTTTTTTTGCTGTTTTTGTTAAACACATGAACAGCAAAAAATGGCAAGAAAAAAGCTTTAAAACAGCTAAAAAAGCTGACAGACACTGCAGGGCCGTAACCAGCTATTTTGGAGCCCGAGGCGAAATACAAATTTTTCGCCCCTTCTTCCCTCAACAGAATTTTAAATAAATCGAACATTTTCAACACTATTTTGAAGTCAAGCTTTTATGTTTATTTTGCTGCAATTTACAATAATAAACAAGAAAAGTAGAATTGCATTATACAAAATATAGGTATTCAATTTTCTTGATTCACAACAAAATTTTTCGAGATATCATTGCAGCGAATTCATCAATTATATCGTCAAAATCAATACTCTGAGCGATCTCATATTTAATCGACATAATTGCTATGGAAGTTTCTTGTCTCATGGTTGATCTCAAATAATTTTTGATGAGTTTCAGCTTGCTAAAATTTTCAAATTCTATATTAAGTTAAGCGGGAAAAAGTCCGCGAAATTTGAAAATTGCTAAATCTCAGATTATTTTGTCAATTTTTGGCGTCCCCTCGGTGATTGCGCCCGAAGCAAGCGCCTCAGTCGCCCCGCCCTCAGTACGGCACTGAAAGACAGCTACGCACTGCTACTGTATGCACAGAGGCCAGCGATAACTTGATGTGAAACATACCATCTATCAGTGGCGGCTCGTGACATGAATGTCTGGGGGTTCACAAATACGGGAAATGCGGCAGGGGGTACGGGGGGCGGTAGCCCCCCGTATAACAGCGCCGCAGGCGATTTTTTTTTGGAAGTTCAAGGTCATGTTGTTTTGTAAAGCAGTCTTTACACCTATGAAGTTCTTCGTGAATTTATTCATGAATTTATTCGTGAATTTCTCCGTGAAGTCGGTAGCATTTAGTACACTGTGCATCAGCTGATTATTTTGCATGTTAAATTTTCGTGAATAATTTTACGAAGAAATTCACGAATTTATTTGACGTCCAAGTTGACCATTTACATTATCAAAGTTAGCCCTAAAGTGACTTCATGAATAAATTCACGAGGAACTTCACAGATGTAAAGATCGCTTAATATGAACTTAAATGAGCCTAATTAGGTACATACCTACCTATAATATAGGTAGGTACTGAAATGTATGTGTAATTTTTTTATTAAACATCAAAATATTGTGCATTTGTGTCCTGGCCGATATTTTTAACAACCCTTCCTTAAAAAGATTCCAATAAAATAAATAAATAGCTTACCAATACGATTAACACCACTTTTAACCCAACACGGTTCTGCCTTTTCGCCGGCAAATAACAAAGACGGGAAACAAAATAGACTATTCTGCTTTTTACATCCGCACAGCCACTCATGTTTTTCATACAATGCACTCCTAAAGTCTTAAAAACTCTTTTAAAGTCCCGTTTTTGACCTTTATTTAGTTGCGTTATTTGGAGGTTAGGCACTGGTTTTCCCGCATTCTTTACAATAATCTTATCATCGAAACTTAACCCTGAGAATGACTTTTTTTAAAAACTCACTGTATTTTTGCAATTATTTAAATATTGCACCGAGACCGTTGCCGTCATTTTTATATTATTTATTATTTTTTAAAGAAGCCGTAAAATAAAACCGCGGACATACTATTACATAAATCACTAAAAGGCTCAGCCAGCTGGCGCAGCACAACAGCAGAGTAAAAATCGAATTAGAAAACATAATTCAGAACAAACGAGCACTTTCGCTTAAAGTTGACTAATCATAACGTGCCTAAACCTCATGATCACCAGAAATTTGTGCCATAAAGATAGAATGAGATCGAAAATAAAACTAGCTATAAAACAAAGATAGAGCTATCGTGCTCCTCGACTTGTGAAAAGATTGCGGCCGTTCTGAACATTAAAAACGTCTGGCACCGGCGGCACAATGATACAAAGAAAGAATTTATTGTATCATGCGGCGGCACCGTATTCTGCCGGTCGTTATGCCGTTCAAGCGCGGTGGAAATTTTTTGTTCGACGCAACATCTAACAATAGGGAAAGTAAAGATATCGCAATTTAACGTTACGTAAAAGATAGGGTGATGATAATTCACAAAACGGTAACTAGTACCTATAGATTTTTTTTATTTTGAATTTTAACAATTTAAATTTTAACTAGGGGGGCACGTGCTCATGTGCTCTTATGCACAAGCCGCCACTGCCATCTATGCTATAAAGCCGCACAGTCCAACAGACAATAACATAAAACTTTTTGTGTTTTCAAGTTTAAAAAGTTTTCATTTATATTATAAAATAGAATTTACCAAATATCTCACTTTCTAAAATAACGACGTTAATAACTTTAAAAATAGTATATTATGTTACATATGACTGAAAAGTTTACTATTTTGCAGGACGATACAGTCAATTTTCATGTCTAGTTAGCCAAAATTATATTTTCCGGCTAAAAATTATCCAGAAAGTATTTATTTTCCAGTCGATTAAAAAAAAAATTTTCATAGAAAATTAGTTTATTTTTATTATTTGAGGTCGTTTTGAAGACTCCTATTAATAAATTAATTATATTGTACTCACGAAGATGTTCTTTAATCTATTTCAAACATATGAACTATTTCCTAGGGACTTTTTTTCTAAGAAAAGAGTGCGGTGTTTCATTCAATAAAATTTTGATTTTAGACAATGTTTGGTTTAATTCCATTGGATGTTAAAACTTTATTGACAAAATTAACAATGGCTGTAGCCGGCTGATCGGGGTCAAGTTCGGCAAAGAGATGACACTGGTTGTCCGGATTGCTGACGTTTGGCTTTCTTGCGACAAATCCAAATATACGGCTGGAATGAAAAAAATATTCAAGATGAAACTAAACAATTTACTTAATTATATATAATCTTATATTAATAAAGAATTGGTAAAGGAACAGAAAATCAATAATTAAAAACATTTTTCGGAGAGAAAATTTATTGTTTAAAATAGCTTTAAAGCCCGTATTCCATGGGTCTTTTAAATTATTTTCACATGCATTTAAAGTTTGCCCCGCAAGTTCTTGCTTCTAATTTGTTGACCAAGTTGGGGAAAGGTAGTGACTTCTGGTGTTTTAAGTGGCTGCCAACCTATCAGACTTTACGGTTGGAAAATAGTTTTTAATGATTTCTTTCTAAAATTTGTTTAAAAATGATTCGCAACAGCAATCTTCGATATTATTACGTACAGTTGACGACATATAATTTCGTACACTAAACTGTGACACTGTAAATGCAACTTTTTTACCTTTATTACCTTTGTAACGTGTTAACTGTTATCATGATATCTAACAAAGTATCGTCATTATCTTATTTGATTTAAAAATGCCTCGTTAAGTATTATTGAAAAAGCAAGAATAATATGTTTAGTAGAAATAGGGTGGGTCTTATAGAAAAATAGCTGATCATTTTAGAGTACCTAGAAGTACTGTTCAAGGAATTGTAAAAAAATATCGCCATCATCAAATGATGAACACCGAAATTTGGTGGAGTATTCAAGGCAAAATCCATTTGAAACTGTAGTATCCGCTATGCACATATCAGGATTCCCTGCTTCATCTAGAACTGCGCAACGCCGAGTAAGACAATGTCCCGAATTAAGAAATCGAGCACTTGCATCCAAACCGTTTTTAAAAAATAGTGATAAGGAACAAAGAATTGGGTTTGCTATGCAATATTTATCAGAAAATGATTTTCTTTGGCAAAATGTTATCCTTTCCGATGAGAAAACTTTTTAGTCTACATGAAATGGAAGGATTCGAGTACCAAATTCCCGATGTGATGAGAAGTAGGTATACTCAAAAAAGACAAACCAGTGGACGTTTTTCCGTTAATGTGTGGGCATGGATAAGTGTTTACGGTGCAGGTATATGCTGGAATATTGGTGGAACAATAAACAGTAATTTATATCTTCAGATTTTTGAAAATCTTTTTCTTCCTTCTGCCGCGATCGTTTTTGAAGGAAATAACTTTATATTTCAGCAGGATAACTGCCCCGTGAATACTGCAAGAAATATAAGAACCTGGTTTAGACAAAATAACGTAACATGTCTTCCTTGGTGCTCAAGAAGTCCTGATTTAAATCCAAGTGAAAATGTTTGGGGATTGATGGTAAAAAAAATTTGCAAAATAAATTTTAAACCACAGAATTAATGAGTTATTTAATAAAATAGAAGAAATTTGGGAAGGGCTAACTCCGGATTACACCAGAAGTATTATTTTGTCAATGTCAAGAAGATTACGGTTAGTGTTAGAATTCAATGGCGCAGCAATTAAATATTGGTATTTTGTTTGTTGTTTGTTAATAAATGTTCCCTTTGTGGCTTTATACTTTTCTAGTTTTCCTGGTATTATTTTATGTTTTTCCTATTTCGCGGCTGAAATTTCATTAAACACAAAAATATTTAGAAATAACCATTAATACTTATGGTAAAAAATCGTACATACAATAATTTACAGCTATGTATATATGCTGGTGTTCTATCCAGGTATAAGCAGCAAGGTGAGAAACCCGTTTTACCCAATTTTGTTGTAATTGAGTTATGTATGGGTGGAGTGTACGAATTTATAAATGTCGTCAACTGTACCTAACCTCAAGTCAAATATTAATTGATAACTTTGTATTGATTATAACGATTTGCCAAACACGGGTACGTGTAAAACAACATTTTCAAGCACAATTTCTTGTTCAAGATTTTGAAAAAAATTTTGGGCAAAAACTTGGCCCGTGGAATAAGGATTTAAGCTTTTAAGTTGACATACCGCACAGCCAATAATTATTATCGTTTATAAAAATTTATTGTTTAATTTACCCAAAATAAAAGCTACTCTCAATTGCAAGATATTATAAGCGCTCTGAAAGTTGGTGGAAGGTTTTTTTTTAAGTTTGCAACTCATTTATTTGGAGTGGAATGGGGCTTGGAAAGATGTCAAGATAATCTGGAATCAGTTGTGTTGGAAGAGGTTTACTATAAAAATTAGTTAATTAATTAAACTTACTTTGAGCTCTTGGCTGACCCAGCATCGTCAGTATTAACCAACCAACGATGTTCCTCAGGGTCCAAACCGCAATGTGAAATTGTATTGATGGGATAATGTTTTCTAAAGAATAACTTTCTCTTATTATCGGTAAGCGTAACGCCTTGGCCGTTGACTTTAAAATGCACTACGACGGTCTCAGGCAGGGGCGACTTCTGAAACAGCTGCATTACTGATTTCTTGACGGCTTGAGGTCCTGTTAAAGATTCCATTTCCAATGTACAAAGGTACATAACATTGCAAGCTGCACCTTGGAGCTGTAACTGTTGCTGGAGCTGTGCTTGAGGGGTGTTTCGTCCATCGTATCTGAGAAACAAAAAAATGATAAAAATAACACCAGTGGCTTTACAAACACTATTTTAATTTATTATGCTAAGCATTTTAATGCCAACTTAAATCAATATGTATGTTTAACTGACAATGCTAAGGAACAATTATTTACTTACTTCAAGTCTCCATCTGGCAATATTAGCCTACACGGCAAGGCAATTTGTGTTATAGAGTGCTGATAAATCAAAGCTGATAATGAGCTGAACACAGGCTCGTTGGGACATCCCTTTAGTCTCACTCCTTTTGAGGTAGGTTCAATCAAGAAATGACGGATCAGTTCATCTGATCCATTGGCTTTGTTCTGTAAGTTAGATGGCACTGTGGCGACTCTCAAGGCTAACCCGAATGCACCGGGAAAAGAGTTGGAGTCTCTGACGACGAAGGTTCCGGGTGGTTGTTCGCGCAGTACGGTGATTGCTGCAATTTAAAAAAATTTATTAGCCCATTTCTATAAATAATGTCAGTGTGGTAAGTAGTACTTTACCGCACTACTGTGGTAAGTATAAACTTACCTACTTATCTCCCTATTTATTTTAGTAAGGGGCGGAGAATAATTAAACTAATGATATATGTCTTTTTAAGGTAAACATTAATGGACCTAGAATTTTTCTTAGCTTAGCAAAAAAAATGTTGGAAAACTTACCTTCTTCCCTAGAAATAGCAGGTTTATACCAGAACCTGCTTGTATCTCGTACAATCTTTACATGTGCAGCGGATACTTCATGGGGCGACTGGTCGTTGGCACTGGAGGCAATAGATCCTCGTCTCGAATGGCCGTAGTAAACTGTAGGTGATGATGATCCGTTCTGTTCCCGATAACCTGTGGCTGATACACTTCTTTGGGCTGTAGCATGTCTGTATTCGCCATCTGAGACGCCGTTTAGGTCTGTTGGTGAGGTAGGTCGGTCCTTTCTGAAAGGCATTGCAGTAAAATTATGAATAATTGTATTAGTTGAAATAGGTAGGTATGTTAGATAATAATTTCTTATACCTAGATATAAGTGGGTATCAGAAGCTAAGGGGTCAAAAATAGAACATGTAAAATAATTTAATTCGAAATAACTACATATTAAATAGGTCAGATTTTTTTATATTAAATGGCTTATCATTGCCTTTTGAAGATTTTTATGAACATAATCCTATTCGTCTTCACAATAGGCATCTGACACATCACGTAAAATCATTATAATTTATTAATTGCAAGGTTATCGCAAAGAATCTAAGCATATCTAGCAGATAAATAGGAATAGTAGTTAAAATTTTTTTTATTGGTTTCTGTGTCCCCTTGCTGTAAATTTTTTTAATACAAGTTAATAGTCCCATAAACAAAGCGCTTTAAAACCAATTTTAGTTAGAACGCTGGTTTTTTGGTGGAAAGTATATTTCATTATTTGAACAGACACTTCGGTATCATTTTGTATTTAACTCTTGGAGAATTGATGAAAAATCACATTTACTTAGAGGTACTTACTTTAACGGAAGAAAAGGAAAACAAACTTAAATAAGGAAACGATAGAACAAACTAAAGCTCTTCCTCCATAATTTTATTAGAATAAAAAATATTTTCAAAAGTCCCAACATGTTTCGAACGTAGAAACGTCCATCGTCAGGACACAGAAATAGCTTTGCTAATGATGTTTGCAGAAGAGAAATGGTAGATGGGATCCAACCTAAATGGAGCTTTTATTGAGTATAACATGGTGTGTTGGTATAACATTTGATTAATGAAGAAAAAAATTTAAAGAAAAAAATTCTTTACTGATTTTGCAGAAAAACAATATTTAATAATTTGTTTAGAAATAAACTAACTAAATGGAAGGGAAAGCAAAATAAAACTCGTAAAAGACAGATTTTAAAAAGCTATTTGGGGCATAATATACTGAATTTTGCTAGGACTCAGGAACCCCAGTAAAAGTTAATTTTGAAACTTCCATTGTAGTTTTAAAAAATATTAGACTTTTTAAAAAATTTTTGTAAAAAAAAACCTTAAAAAGCACATGTGCTGGAGCAAAAGCTCCTAGCATATATGTTATACCAACACACCATTCTATATTCCATAAAAGCTTCATTCAGGTTTAATACTATTTTCTCTATGGCTAACACCATCAGCAAAGCTGTTTCTGTCTCCCGATGATGAACGTTCGAAACATGTTGATACATTTGAAAGAATACTATTTTTTATTTTATATATCAACTCCACTTTGAACAGGGACTATTTCTTCAAATTAAACTAAATAAGGTAATTTAAAGTATTAACGATTGAAAGAAGATCGTTTCAGGAAAATATTGTGCGTACTTATGCGGAAAAATGTGTACTATGTTTCTAAATAATCATGCAAAGATGCAATATAGGGTGGCTAAGTTATTGAAAAACTATTGTTGTTATTATTATTATTGCACATCACCTTTATTTATTACGTGTAGATATAAGACGAAAACATAAAACAACAATCTGAATATATAATTAACTTAACTTAATTAATAAGCAATATACCGCAGTGATAAAAATATAAGCAGAAAAAACATGCTTTTTTCAGCCAAAAAATAGTTAAAATAATTGTCCAAAACGATATTAAAAAATTTTTACTAGAGGTGAACTTATTTCCGAAATAGTTTGCTTAAAATATTTGTTACCAAGAATAGCATTTCGTACTATAAGTTTTGAATGGCTCTGGCCTGAACCGAAGACGAGCGAGTGTAAAAAGGTATTTTCAAGCATGTTGTACAGGGTTATCCAATCAGGACTGAACAGGTTTTCCTTTCTTGATTCCATAAATATATAATTTGTCCATGTAAGCTCAAACCGTTTTTAAGACATTGGCGATCAAATTTTTAAAAAGCTATATATATTCATTTGAGTTTAATAGGTACGTCTAGAATGCGTTAGAAAAGGAAAGCTCCGTAATAATGATGCATTAAAAGAACGTCATGGAAGTCACTGCATAGTTTTCTTTTAGAAGGCATTCTATAGACATATCCAAACTTCATTTTCCAACACCTCCGTGACCTTATTTTAATGAACCGCCATTATGGGGCTTATCTTTTTCAAGGAATTCTATACGTACTAAACTCAAATAAATGCAGCTAATATAGACAAACTATATATATATAACTTTGGAATCAGGAAAGAAAGACCTTTCATAAAAATTAAAAATAAACAGGGTGTTCCATTGAAAAAACAACAAATTTACGCCAGAGTTCCTTTGCTTTCAGCTTTTCAGCAATTTTAGATTCTACGGTAAAACATAAACAATATGGCTATATTAGTTTTAATAAAAATACAGAGAAACTCAAAAAATAGGCCTTTGTTCAGTCCTGGTTGGATGATGATACACTATACTTTTTCTTTTCTTTTTCTACAATGGCAGATTAAAGAAAGTGTTTTAAAGGACCTACCTGTCACTTTTTATAACCATTGTAGAAAAAACATTTTCTTTGGTAGGTAATTTAATTATGCGGAATATTTGGTAAGAATATTATTTCACATCAAAATTTAATAATAAATATCAATTAAAATCTGACATTTTTGTCAACCATTGAGACCAAGAAGGGTTTTCCTGTCGCACGTTTACATTAGTAAACATTTATCGCTGTGGTCTCGAAATGGTCAGACATTGACTTTCCCAGTGTGGAGAAATATATTTATTTATGTGCTGATATGTGAACCAGTGCAAGAACCTATTCTAAACATCGATGCATGCCTATGTTTCCAATTATTTACTTTACCTCTCAGGGGAAAGAGCCCACTTGGCATTTTTTGTTAAGCTCGCTGACGGAAAGCTTAATCGGCTATAAAGAAGTAAAAAAAGCTTAATAAAAAAACGCCTTAACGTGTTAATATAAAAATAATTAAAGGTTGGTTAAAGCCAGGCTGGCTGCTTTGTTAGACGAACATTATATTTGAACAAAACGGACTTAGATTGTTTTATAGTATAGAGAGCAAAAGCGTAGTTACCTATACATACTGCAGATTTAAACTAGATGGCATATCGCCAATCCACACCCCAGGGTGCCTCTAAATCTTCGTACTATACATTTATTTATCTCTCTAAGCTAAGGTATAATATACTCTTCGCCCGTATCATACGTCAAGTTTTTACATATAAAAGAATACCAATCGGTCAAGGTAAATTCACGAAGCGATATACCTAATAGTATATTTAAAGAAATCTTGATACAACCGATGATTTTGTAAAATATGGCAATCCAGCTATATTCACGGTATCGGGCTTGTCGATATCGTGCGCCAAGTTCTCCCAGTTACTATTCTATGTATTTTTTTCACATATAATATATTTAATAGGTCACGTTAATCGTTGATACGAACATACCAATAAATCTTGAGTCACTTGTCTGCCAGTGTCGGAGTAACATGATTTTATGTTTTATGGTGATTTATATCATGGACGATTTCTTCAATTTAAGATTGAAAACATAAAAGTACGTACTCTCATGCTGTCACTGCTAAAACCTTACTTTTGAATTTTCCCCCTCTGCCTCTTCAGACGTCGTAGCCCAAGAACTATACTGCCGTGCTATGTGCTATGACAAAAGGTCGTAACTGACAAAATTTGTTATTTTCAGATTTTGATATATTTGGAATGTAAGTATATAGTTAGTTCTGTCAGTATACCAAGTCCAAAAGTCGTATCTGTAGTAGAAGTACTCGAAATAATATAACGATTTTGTCGTATTTGCCAAATATCAAGTAAATACCATCAAGTCGAAATGTCTTATTTAATTTGTACAAAAACAAAATGTCCCATGTGTCACTTAAGACATATTGATTTGGCTTATTAAAAAAAAAATACAACAGTACAAGGTGAAAATTACTTATATCTATCACATACAAAGTCGAATTGTCGTATGTTTTTCTCATACGACTTATGGACCAAGTATGGTGGAGAAGTCTTTGAAACAAAAAGGAAAGGTTTTAGACTTCGACGACTATAACAATTGTATTCAATAATCAAATAGTGGTAAAAATATCTGTATAGAAATGAGCTTCAATGATATTCTAAACGTAAAAGATTTTTCTTCCCGATTCAAATTGAATAAACCCAACCAAGAACCAAGACCTTACCTTTCTAATATTTGCGAGGTAACTTTTGTCAAGGGATGTAGAACATTAGGTATTCTATAAGACAAATTTCGAGAGCGCTCCGATTGAACTGGACTTCCTCACTTCCAAAGCATTAAAGAAGGTGTTCCTGAGCCAGAAAAAAAAGAATCTCCTAGAGGCATCAGTGTAAATAGAAAACAGAATCTGATAAAAAAAACTGACAGCTATGGGTATTTCAAAGAGTAGAATCATGTTTTGGCAAAGTTTGTCCGAAAATCATGAAGATACAAATCTTGAAGACTAAAATATTCATTTTAACGTTAATGTTAGTATTTTTGAAAATTAATCTTTATTTTACATTCTAGTTAATAATGACTTAATATTTTATTTGCAGTTTTTTCATTTCATTGTTTTATTTCTCACTGAACAATGATATTTTCCTATCTTAACCCATAATAACAATGTTTGTAACATTACATTGTAAATCACAGGATATTCCAAAATATCCTTAAGACAGTATGTCGTAAGTTGTTATCGTATATTTATCCACAATTTTATAACACTAAGAGGATATGTCGCGTATCTTGATAATCCAAAGTCCAAAAGTCGCAACTGTCAAAAAGATAGGTCATTGTCAATGCAAAAAATCTGCATATTTTCCAAGTTGAAATGTCGTAACTTCAATATTTCAAATATCTCTACTAAAGTACTATTTGGGATATCAATTAACTCATACGATAGATCAGATATATTTTATTTTTCCGTTTAGTCCAAAAACATTTTGCAAATAACTGAAATATTCCAAGATTCGAATTGTCAAAATATCTCCGAATTTTATTTTTATCAGTTACGACCTTTTGTCTTAGCACGGCAGTATAGATAAATAACTATTTAGTCTCCTTGATTAATTTTACTTACCGCTGGGTTGTCGGACTCTTGGGTGGCAGGCGCTCGGCGGGCAGATCGAACTGCACGGAAGGCGTCGATGCGTTCAGGTAGGGAGTTCGTGCCAGAACTGGAAAAGCCGGTGTTTGTGGCCTTGGAGAAGAACTATGGGAAGGCGAGATATCCACGTCATTTTGAACTGACTGTGACCGCCATGTGTAAGATGATTGGTCGTACTAAAAGCAGAGAAAATATTACTATTATAAACATCATTTAGCAGTAGCTCAAAAGCCGATAAAGCTTTAAGACGATAGAAATAGTTGCAGAAGTATAATTTTAAGAGCAGGCTAAGCAATTTACTAACAATTTAAAGATGCGGTAATAAATGATAAACAATAAATGCATTCAATGGGTCACTCAAACAACATTGTAAGCGATATAATAAAGAGCAAACACTGGTGATATATTTGTCATTTAATTTTCTCATCAATATTTTCTTTGAATGATGAAAGAGTTTTGGACTTCCATTGTCTTTATTTGTTTTAAATCACAACGTTTCAACTGGTAAGTATCTCCAGTCGCCTTCAGGTGAATACTAAATAAGTAAAGTAACTACAAAACTATTTATACCTACTAGCTAGGTGCACTGAAGCAGTCATGCGTCATAAGAAAAACTGCGTCTACCAAATCTCCTGCGAGTGCGGCCAATCTTATATAGGTGAGACATTAAGACCACTCGAGACTCAGTTATGGTTCAGTGCACCTAGCTAGTATAAGTAGTTTTGTAGTTACTTTACTTATTTAATATTCACCTGAAGACGACTGGAGATACTACTATAACAGTTGAAACGTTGTGATTTAAAACAAATAAAGACAATGGAAGTCCAAAACTCTTTCATCACTCAAGAAAGATCATTGTCTCCAACCTTTAGCAGTCAATATTTTCATTATTATTTGTTTTCTCCAAAAAGCGGCAAAATACCCGTTTTTGGGTAGCAATTACCGACAGATTTAAGTTAGAAAATTTATTTGAGAAATTATTAAATCCGAAATTTTAATTTTATCAAATTTGCCCATATTTCTTTTTCTGCTTTTATTAATTTAAAATTTAACCTTTTTAACGTAAAACTGTAGGCAATTGGCAATTGTACTCCAAAGATGGATGTTTGGCCGATTTTTGGATAAAACGATAAAGTAACGAAACTGATCAAAAACCGAAATGACGAAGCATCACTAATTTCTTTAAAAACTCCTTGTTTGGATGCCTACTTCATTTAATCATATTTTTGCTGTCAAATCCGCGACCATTTTTTAATGATCTGGAGGAAGTGAGCAGCCTGCAACTGGGTCGACTTACGAAGTTTATTAAAAGCAGTGGCTGGTTTGAATGAGTTGTCAAGAATCTTCTACGATCGCGTTAATCATCAGCAAGCTGATGCAAATAGGTTCCACGAAACATGTGTGTTACCACAACGGTCCTTATAGGACTACGTGTGACTGTTTGGACAATGCCAGAGGTCTGCCACTCTAACCTAACCTAACCTTCTGTCAAATCCGACTTTGTACTTCTTTTTTAAAGATTCGAAATGTATCATGTGACAATAAGGCGAAAAATACCAAATGTTTAATCAACTGAAGTAAGTGTTTAAGATTTAATATCTCTTGCCTGGGGTCACATCGCTGACTATAGCGAGCTGGTTCTGGTATAGTCGAGTAGAGAACTAAAAGCTTTTTCGGTTTACCACTCGGAGAGCGCTCAGTGACGTCATGGATCTGCCCGAGATTTGCTCTAGCCCCGAAAGCAGTTGCTCTTGCACAGTGTGTGTAAAAAATAAAACGTGACATTTTACTACTACGCAGTCGCTGCTCCTCCCTTCCTAAAAAATTGTACATCGATGAAAAGCACTCGCTAACAGATTTAGCGACGTAAGTCATAAATCTCGGGGAAAGCACTCCCTGAAGGCTCGAGAGCAGTAAACCGTTTAATTAAAGTTTAATCTAGAATTTACTCACAGGTCAACTTGAATTGTGACAACTTTAGGACAGAAATGATTTCCTTATAATTGCTCACAGCTTTGATTTTTTTCCTATTACATAAGTACCTAAATGAAACTGTTGTCAATAGAAATGCGCATTAACATTTTCTAATTCTACAATAAAATCGTTTTGGAACACGTACAGCGTTAAATTGTTATTCCGGAGAACAACTTATTTCAAGCGTTATACCATAAGTTCAGTTTTGACCATTGACGGTTATAGTACTAAGCACTATTTATCTTTAAAGATCCCAAAAATTCAAAAAATAAAGGATTCTCTACAGGCGGTCTTAGGCTTAGCCAAAAATGCTTCTATACACCATTAGCAAACCTGTACCTGTGGTAGGTTGATCACTTAGAATTGGTTATTCGTTACTTTAATAAAACAAAAATATGTAAACTTTACTTAGCCTTGCTGCGTGTGAAGCCACAATATGTCATTAACATAAAACTCAACAACTCAAAAAAGCAATCGAAAATAAAAGTTAGCGTGCATAGAAAATGTGATTGTTAGTACCTGCGACCATGCGGTGTGGTTAGGACTGTTACTAGAGTGCTCGGAGCCACTCGAGAGATTAGCGATGAGATCGTCAAGTGCATCAAGCCTAGAATTCTCGTCTCTTAAGGGAGACTCTGCATTGGAACTATTTGCAATACCCACCGTTGGTTGCTGATTATAGCGAGAAGGTTCTGGAATAGTCGAGTACTGGCGTTGCTGGTTAGAGTACTGAGATTTATGTTCAACCAGAGACAGAAGGCCGCTATCTACTTGATCTTGTCCAGTACCCCTGGATAGCGGCCGTACTATTTGCCCGTGAGGATTAGCTGCTAATATTGCCGCTGGATCTGAGGTCTGAAAGGTTACGTTTGCTGATGTTAAACAGTGTTAGAGTATAGAAGATCAGTGCTGAACGATGATAGTATGTTATAAATAAGATTAGCTTATGATTTGTACATACCTATACCTATATCATTTAAATCTAAAACTATTGCTTTTAATCATTAAGGTTGAATTCTCAACGTCATTCAATCTATTGCCAACCTATATGGCCTAACATGGCTTATTTCACGTTGATTTTTTGAGTTTATTATTTTAATAACTAACATTTAAAGAAAATCAATATCGTCGGTACATTATTTAGGTAGTATCTGATATATTACAAAAATATCAATTTATTTCATTGCTAATTTTGGGAGAATTGTATAGTGAAAGAACAATGAGTGACAATGACATAATAATGTTAAAAAAAATCTTACCCGATATTTTTCGCTATACAATTCTCCTAAAATATGTTATGAAATTCCTTGATATTTATTAAATCTGTCAATTATTACCTATAGAATATCACGTCGATACTGATTTTCTTTAAATTTTGTATAAAAGCTAGAAAACATAAATAAATCTACGTGAAATAGGTTATAGGTTGGCAAGCATGTTGATACTCCCACCTTAACAAGGGCAAGAATATTTTTGTTCTGAAATAGGCTTACTTCATTCCCTTGACGTCAATTTACCATTATTATAGTACCGTTAAATTACAAATCAGATAGCGCAGGAGCCATAAAAGTAAATTCTCTTCTGACTCGAATTAGTCGCCAAGGATGTGACTGTTTTTTTCATTATTGGTAACTGAACAACAAATTAAAAAATCTGTATCAAAAGTAGGTAAAACTAATATTCAACCAAAAGGAAGTTTTTGTTAAAACGATGACTGGTATTTAATTACAGAGGCGATCAGTCACAATAAAAAATTGGGCAGTTCAATTTTAAGAGCTTTGTATCATTTTATTTTATTGGTAGTCACTAAATAAAGTAGGTGAGCTTATTTTGTATAGAAAATAAGCAAGTAAGTAAATCTAAAACGAAGAAGCGAAGGAAGTAAAAGCTAACTATCTATGCCGAAATCAAATAAATATATACTACATGTAAGGGAAATCATGAAGGGCTAAAGAATTGGGCCGAGCGGAGAAAATGGAGTTGATATTGCTTGCAAAGAGCATGAAATTGTTAAACCATTTAGACAAATGGAAAGGGCTACTACTAGAGTAGATTTTTATATTGTGACTAACAAACTCTTGTCTTTCTTTGCTTATTTGTCTAAGGAAGGTATTCAGGTCCAGACTGGCCATAGGAAAAATCTGGTAAATGCCCTGGATTGAGTCGATATATGAATGACCGAGGGTGGGGGCAAGTATATTTTAGCACAACCATAACATACCATAATATTAGGATTAGGTACCTTCTGTAAACTGTAAAGTAATCTAATCAGGTGTTTAAACTGAACATCATAAAAACAATAAATTGGGAAAGGAAACAATACACCTGCTCAAAAATTCAAATCTATCGAATTTTTCCGTATTCTACCGATACATTTTAACCAAACCTTCAGGTATTCATTTTGGAAATCAGGCAGCAAAACAAGAAGATAGAAATTCACCATGGCTTGTAAGAAAAAAAAAGAAACACCAACAGATTTAGACTGAACCATTACTTGGAAGTCCTGGAACTAGTGAGACTTCTCACTTCTCACCAAACACTTTGGACTTACTTGCTTTGGATTTATGGTTAAATAGCCAATTATTATAGGAAACATTTGGTTTAACGTTCCTACTTTTGTATGTTTTCTTGATTTGTACATGTATTTTTTAATAAAACATTTATTTTGAGGATAGATTGTCCATTTAACGTTTAACGGAGTGAGGAGAGGGCCTTCTTTTGAACGAACGACTGACTAATTGTTACTATAAATTATTGACTAAATTTGACAACATTTGTACTTAGTTCAAAAAGTTTTTCACTGCTGTAGCGTTTTCGCCTATATGGTGCACTAGGTGCCTAAACGTAGGGAAGCCCATAAGGGCCTTTCACTAAAATTCCTGAGCCGGTTTTACATCCCAGTCCGGACCTCCTGGTGAAACTATTATTCTAATAAATGTTATGTTGTAAGTAGAATAAGTTGTAAACAAAAATATGTACAATATACAAATACGTTTTTTTTTTTAATTTTAGCATGGTGTGATGTTTAATGTGAATTTAATAAATGGATGTATTATATTTTTTGAACACTAGTTTATTAACTCACTGATGGCTCGTGTCTTTGGGCCTACCTGGGAATATTTTTCATGTGCCCGTTTAACCGTCATGAACGGTCTTTCATTTTTGGTAAGAGTTGAATAGTTGGATTTCAATGTGCTGTACTGGGAAGAACTTGGAGTAATTGTCCCATTTCTGTGCATAGTATTGATATGTAGAGGAATTGTGTAATCATCGTCGTCGTCAGCAAATGCGGTAGTGTCACTAGTGTAGCCATCTGAAAAATATAATATTTAAAACTTTTGGATCGATTTATTTAAGAAAAACGCTCACCGTGTTTGTACCTACTAATATAATATTAATTAAACTAATCAAAGTCGTATTCGTATTTTCAATTTTAAAGGTGGTCTGCAATTTTCGTACTGGTATTGATTTCGGAAAAATAACTTTTTTCTTCAAACGTCAATAAACGTGACGTTTTTCTACTAATTTTTTGACGTTAAAGTTCTACTTTTTCGTCAGAAGGCGGTTGTATTTGGCAACGGAAGTAAAAGTATGACTTACGCAATAATGAATGCTGACACTTGTCAAATCGAATGACACGTCGCTATCAAACAATATAATAATAAATCCATAGTAACGCTAGCCCCTTCTCAAAACTTAAAATTTTTAAATAAAACAATTAAAACATTTTGTATCTTTGTGTTTTCATATTTAAACAACGTCTGAAGAAAAAAAAGTATGTTTTATTCGGAGTAAAAGCAACTTCTTATGACTCGTCCGTAATTGCCGGACTCACTTTGTTCGTCCGGCAAACCTACAGACTCGTCAGAAAAGTATCGCTTTTACTCCTAATAAAACAATATACTATTTTTTACGGGGTAAGCTTTTTATTTTTTTATTTTACTTTACTCCCAACCAACTTTACAAGTTTATTACAGGAATAAGTATATAAAAATAACTAACAATTATTCCTCTAACTTAATAGGTTACATATAGGTAAATAGGTAATATATAAATAAATTTAAAAAAACTAAAAAACACGCTTTTAATAATTAATCAAACCAAAAACCGGAAAATAAATGTAGTTTAAAATAATTCTTGAAATTCTTAATATAGGCAGAAAATAATAATGAACGATAAACATTAGTATTATTGTGAAAAAAGCGTGGGGCGCTTTGTGCTATATTTTTCGTATATCGAGCACCCCATGCTTTTTTCACAATAATACTAATGTTTATCGTTCATTTTTATTTTCTGCCTATATTAAGAATATCAAGAATTATTTTAAACTATAATTATTTTCCGCTTTTTAGTTTGATTAGTTATTAAAGCGTGTTTTTTAGGTTTTTTTAAACTATATTTATTTTTCATTTTTTAGTTTGAGTTATTGTTAAGAAATTTTTTTTTTTTTGAGTGGAGATAGTCATAGAGAGGTCCGGACTGGAGATGAAATACTGTCACTAATTTAACAATGACTTTTTTAAATGGCTATTCAAAGCAGTGGATCAACAAACCCGAACAAACCCGCTCGGTCAACGGACCAACTGATAGCGAAATAATGTATAATTTATCCAAACTCAGTTTGAGGACATTCCCATCATTCCATACGGCGGTAAACAGTCTCAAAGAGACCGACCTCACAACCAGGGTTGTCAGATCTTTCTTCTTCAATTCTTTAAGTTTTTTTATTAAAGATGTTTCATTTATATCAGTATTCAATTGTTAGTCAGTAACTTTCTTTGAAAGCTAGTTTGCAAATATACTTTAAACCGAGGAGTTTTGAGTGTGACAGAAAAAAATAACAAGCCATTCATTGTTATAATAATACATTCTTTAGTCCTTAAGAAACAATATAACTGAAACCAAGACAAAAAGTGTTTTCAATGTTTAAAAACAACTAATTAACAAACCCTTGTTTCTCGTATACGTATACATAATATATTAACAAACCAGAAAATTTGGTAGAACTGGCAACCGTTTACGATTTATGCAAGTTGTCAGGGGTGATAAGCGCCAGTTAAAGCGGCTGGTATAAGCTGAAGCGGTTTCCAGCCCGTTCAACGATCGATTCTGTGAGACAGAGACCGCCGATGGCGTGGAAGAGACGAAGATAAAATATACGTGATTTGGAACTTATGGACGGGCCGGGGAATGGTCCCAGAATGGAGTTCTGGTAAAAAAATTAAAGCATTTTCTGAGCAGTGTCGTGCCGTGTCAGGTTTATTTTTCTTTGAGTTACCTTATATTTATTATTTTAATATAATATTATTATATATACAGTGGGTTTATAAAGTGTAGTATGTACAAACACCTAATATTAAACAAACTTATAAGTGTGTATACGCATTTTAATTATTTGTTTGGGGCGCCTATGGTTAGGAGTTTCATACTGTTTTATGTCATTAAATTGACCTAAGAAACACTATACCAACACCCAACACTATTAAAAGCAGAGTGCTCGAGCCGGAAAGTAGGTAGATATTACGCATGCGCATATGGTGAGGTCTATCTCTCTCACTCTCATACAGAGGATCCGTAAGGAAATGATTCAATTCCGGCGATCCTGATTAGGATAATGACATAAACTTATCAAATTATTGTGTTGTCAGCGGTTCTTGATAAAGTCTACAAAATTTAAATTAAATCTGACCGTTTAAAGTGGGTCAACATCGGGTTCAAAGAAGTCAATTACAAACAAACATACATACAAACATACAGGTGAAGCTAATAAAAGCGTGTTAAAAAGAGACAGTTAAAAAAAATCGTTTTGTATTAAAATTAAAATTAGCTTAAAAATAAAGCCAAAATTGGTCTTATACAGATTCGTTTTTGAGGTTTAGTGTTTTTAAGTGGATGATTGTAAATACAGCATATTATTTGACTCACGAATAATAAACCATAACACGCTCGTGATCTAATCATCCTCGTTTATTATGACCAACATTATAAGATCGTTAACTTACTATTTATTATTAATAAGTTCTTTATTGGTTACTCCTTCGACCTAGGTCCTTCAAACTGGGTTAGATTAAATTAAAAACCATTTTAGTAAAAACGACTGTAAATTATTTAATTTTTACTTACCCAATCTATGACTTGCAGTAGGTCGCATATGTCGCGACTGAACCTGCCTTAGTTCTGAAAACAGGCGAGTTTCATGAGGCTGCCGTTCTTCTCTTAGCCTGATTTCTCTTCTTTCTTTTAATTTTTGTTGCTGACGCTGGAGCCATGTCAAGTTATTTCCGTTTGTATATCTGCAACAAAAAAATAAATTATGGAAAATATTGTTAAATTTAAAGTACGAGTTTTAAGGTCTTATGTCACTTTTATTAAATGGAACACCCTATATATTTTTCTGTCATCTTATAGCTCGCCATAAACTCTTCAACTTTCGTGAAGAACGTCCTATCCCTATCTCTAATAGTTATTGAATATTTTGATGTTTCGAGATTTAATGTCCTCGTTAGAGCATTTTTGGTCAAAGGATCACAATAGCCATGGAAAATAAATGAAAATAATGGCAGTGGATGACACATTAAGAATCGGATCAATGCAAAAATTAAGCATTTTTACTGCAAAGTTTATTGTCCAGTCATTTTGTAAGTTGGTACTCAAAATGAATTTTTCAAAAATTAATCGATATGATTTATGTTTCGGGCGAGGCGCATAAAAAGTGTATTTTTGCTGAACAACTATACCAGGATGAAATATCCCGAGCGGCAAACACCCAGTCCTCGAAGTTTTCAAAATGCAAGGGAAATGCTTGATTCAACAGGCGTGATCCATTGACAAAAAATGCTATAACGAGAACATTAAATCTCGAAATATTAAATTATTTTAAAAACTATTAGAGCCTAGAGATAGGACGTTCTTCACGAAGGTTGAAGAGTTTATGACGAGCTATAAGATGACACAAAAATTTATAGGGTGTTCCATTTAAAAAAAAGTGATATTTTTCAATTAGAAGTTTTCTGACTTTGGTCCTAGAAAGTAAACACCCTGTAAATGAGACGTCAAATATTTCATAGTAAATATGTGTTTTTGACTTAATTTAGTAAGTATAAAAATTATGAATCGCTTAGACTTAAAATTTAAGTAGCATTTTCACAACAACGAGATGCTTGCAAATGCAAAATTTTCATTATAAGTCAAATTATCTTAAAAACTATAGATTGTTTGTATATTAAACCATTAATAAAAATGTATGAAATAACACGTAGGGTGTCCCATTTAAAAAAATGTAACTTTATGACACCCTGCTTTTTGGGCGCACCCTGTATAATTCAAAATATTTTTAAAATGTGCCAGATATCCAACCATACCTTCATACAAAAGCTCATTATCGACAAATCTTATCTTCAAGGCCTAAAATTACTTCGCGCAATCGTTGACTCACCCGGTATAAAAATTACTTCCTAATTTCTAAATAAACAAATCTTACGTCTTAAAATAAATTCGATAGGTTTAGAGGGTTTTGAGTAAATGCTGTAAATGCATGTCGCGTGTAAAAGCGATTGTAGACTCTATTTAACCAATTGAAAATAAAATAATAATTATTTTCCTAGTACACATCTGTCACAAGACGACAAAGTACTCCATGCAACCATTAGGTCACATTTCCGCATACTATAGACTTCTATAGAGTCAGACAGATTACCAAGGTATGCAAATATTTAAATTAAATAAATATATTATATTATAGCAGATAAAATAAATAAATTAAGTGTCATTGAACTCGGCAGTAGTTTCATACGATTCCTGCTGAAGACTTTTCTTAATTTGGAAAGACAGGTACACAGGCCGTACCATTAAGAAAAAGAGTTACCGCTTGATATTACTAAATTTCACAGTAAAAGCTATTCGCCATATCTAGTCGAGATGGTGAAGCCACCAGCTACTTTTTTTTATAAATTAACTGTGACATTCGCATTCCTAGAATGTACCAAAGAAAGACATTGCTTGAAAAGGATTCAAATTTTTTTTAATTACAAAATAACTAGGTAAGATTTCTCTATTTGTTTTTATGGCAATATAGTAGCAGTAAGAAATTAACAGCACGCGTAAACTATAGGTACTTTATTTGTGTCTATTTTTTTTCAATAACAATTTATTTTCCGAGACGATCGTTTCATAAATACCACAAACGGAAATTGGTACTCAACAATATGGAGTTTTTTTTATTCTTTTAAAATCAAAGTAAGAACATTATTTCATGAATAAAACTTTGTTTAAGATCAAACCCCAGTGACGCATTCGCCATTTCATTTTCGTATCAGAATTTCATTTATTTTTCGTTTTCTCTAAAAATCGTATACCTACCAAATTAATTGACAAGTTAATAAAAGCGAAAAACGAAATTTGGTTAAATTTTCCCATATTTCTTTTTCTGCTTTTATTAATTTATAAGTGCAACCTTTTTTAAAGTAAAATTGCAGATAATTAAACTCTCAAAATGGGTATTTGACAGATTTTTGAATAAAATGAAGAAATAAGGAAATATTAATCAAAAAACGACATGGCAAAGACGTCACTACTGTTTGCTCTTAAGCACAATTTAAAAATATTTTAAAGTAGGTACTTAACCTTTTTTGAAATATATTTTTTTTTGGTTTAATTGTTAATTTTGTTACAATTTTAAATTGGCCTCGTATAAATATGTTACAAGAACATTAAATATTTTTATATTTCCTAGTGATAAAGGGTATAGGATATTAAATAAAAGGGCACTCGACTTTACATTCTTGAATCAATTGCTGGAGACGGCTATTAACTTCATTTTCATACTTTTTACACTCCAAGAATAGATGGTCCAAATCACATCTGACATTGCACAAATCACATTTGTTAGAAGGGAAAATACCTATTTTATTTAGGTGGGCTGGATAACAAACATGACCCAATTTCAGTCGTATAATGGTTGTAATAAACCGTCTTGGAACTACTATCTCCTTATGACAGTGCTTATTAGGAGTGCTTTTTACAAGAAGTGAATATCTTGTACGAGATGTGGTACAATAGGTTTTCCATTTTATGTTCCATTTATCTAATACTAGCGTGTATCCGGCATGCGTTGCAACCCGCTGGTATAAATACAAACCCGAACAAACCCGACATATTAGTACCCGGCATGCCACTTTCTGAAATTGCACCCGTGCGAAGCCGGGGCGGGTCGCTAGTTATACATAAAAACCTTCCCCTTGAATCACTCTATCTATTAAAAAAAACCGCTTCAAAATCCGTTGCGTAGTTTTAAAGATTTAAGCATATAAGGGGACGGACGGACAGACAGCGACTTTGTTTTATACTATGTTAAGATTTGTGATTTTAGAAAAACATCTGTCTCGCTAAGAGTGAGACTAGAACAAATGGGTGTTCCATTACGAATACTATCCTTGGCTATGGTATTAACATACTGTATTTATATCGATTTGTAATACATACTTCTGTTTTAGTTTGTCAAAAGATTTGTTTTTCCGCTAAATGTAACAACATTCCCGGTAAAGTAGGAGGTCAAGTAAGGAACAATTTGGATGTTACTGTAAAAAAGAATGAAGGATTTAAATACTTAACTGCAGTAAAAAACATTTGGGAGGGTAAACCATTCATCCATTAAGCTTCCCTTTGTTGAAAATTTTGAAAAATATTTAATAATAAATGCCTTTTATACAGTAGTTTAAAAAATTGTTTTATTTGTTTTTTTTGCATTTTTTTAATAATAAACATATTTTTTAGAACCCAATGTGTTTCTTTACCTCATTTTACTATAATAAATTAAGAAATATTACCAGTATGCATACTTGGTAAAAAAATGCAAATAACTGCATATTTTAAATGCAAACAAGGTATATACAGTGTGACCAGTAAAGTCCGCATCATATGGGATTTTTTTAAATTAATAGTTTTATTCGAAATTTGACTTTGGCATCAAGTTCTGCTTCGATCGAGATGAAAATTAAGCAAAAGAATAGTAGTCACGTGATTCGCATTATCTGTCAAATTTTAATTTTTTCCAAAAAATTAATTTAAAAGTGGGGTTATTTCTGAATATATCAAAAAAAGTTATTAGAAAAAGTTTTTTTAAATGCAGTTTCTAGCCCACCTGCAAAATTTCAGCTGCATAAAATAATTTTGATTTTTTACGCACCACTAAAATTTATTTTTTACTTAATGAACACTTTACTGATGACACTGTGTTCTTTTTGTCTTAATATTAAGGTGTATTACTTTCAGACACAAACTACGTTTTCAAAAATACTTATTTTATAAAGTTACCTTATACAGGGTCAAAAACAAATAAATCATTCAGCATCACATGCGACCAAATTTTAATAGCCCAATTTTGATTTTGTAGAAAAACACACATTTAATGTGGCGCTACTTTACAAAAAATGTATCTGAAATGAAGTATTGTCAAAACTAAAAAGTTTAATGTAGGTTGCATTGAATCTTATTTTGCAAAAGCGGTGCAATTTACAAAATATGGGTAAAAAATCAAAATTATCTTATGCACCTAATTTGCATGTGAGCTAGAAACTGCATTTAAAAAAACTTTTTCTAATAACTTTTTTCGATATAATATACGAGCAAATTTGACGAAATTTCGTTTAATGCATTTATTAATTATTCATTAAATATTAATCAAGTAACGAAATGGCAAAGGCGTCACTAGTGTTTGCTCTTAAATTGCTAAACTTGGAGAGACTAGTTTTATATAAAAACACGTTATTCTATATTTGTTATCGTTCCTACAGTTCCCATATCGTTGGGGTACCCGGTATATTTGAGTATGTGATATATTTAAATTTTGAAAATTTTCGTATCGATCGTTCTCTTAAAAAAATCCTAAAAATAACTTTATTTTTACAGATTTATGTAAATCATTATGAATATCAGCACAAAACTCGTATCAATATAGCTATCCCCACGCTCCACGTGCAACGTAGATACGACTTTTTATGGTCACGATCAGGGACTAACATGGCGGCATCAACAAATAGAACAATGTAAACAACAAAATGACGTTTTATTTAATCAAGCAGTGGGTATCTTATTATACAGGATGATAATTTACAAAAAACGCATCTAAAGAGCCAGGATGATTGTCCATATTAAACAAAAAAATAGTCAATACAAAATTTAGCCTTCACCACAGACATGTAATACCGGGCGAGCAAAAATAAGATCTTCCCACTTCTTGGGGCAGGCGTCTTATACAATTTGTTGGCGTATTTTGCATTATTTCACGAACATTTGCAACAAGTTCTTCTGTTCTTACAGATGATCTTCCTGCTCATTTTTTGTGTTGTATAGAACCTGTTTCCCTAAACACAGCCACGGTTCTTTTCAGGCAATGATAAAAATCCCCAGCAATAAAAGCAACGTTAGGAAAATGTTCGTGAAAATCGTCGATGCACAAACCCGGATTGTATTGCCACTCACAATTTACTCTAACCCCGTTTCGAAAATACGCTTCAACCATGAATGTTTTGTGCTGTTCCGTAAAGCCCATTGTGTGAATTGTTCAAGAAATTGCAAAAATTAGCGATGAATCAAATTACTTGTAACGACTGTCAAAGATGACGGAATAACTGATTGATTGTTAATTCAGGTAAGAATTAGCTACGTCCTTAGATGCAAGGCCCTCTTTAATGCAAATATTTTTTGCTCGCACGGTATATTTATAAGGGAACAAACATTTTTTTCCGATCAGCAATCGTTTTTAAGAGAAATCAATTTCAAAATTAGATTTACCGCCTGTGTCTGAAAACGAAGATTAGGTATATTTATTATATTAGATAAATTTATGATGTACTATTAAGTAAAAAATAATGTACTAAATATACTAGTTAAATTATTTATAGTTTTCTAATGATATCAAAGTGTAGTGCTTTAGGGAAATCACAACGGAAACGCTGTACGAACGTTCTTACTACGAGTGACGCAGAATTTTTGATATTTATTCATAATCTAACGTATTGGTGAGCTGTATTTGTGATCAATTACGTTTTCCGATTAATTTTTAATTTTTTCGAAATAAAAGTGCTATTTATTATTATTTACAATGGTTCGCTAGCGCGTGCTGTGCACCGGCGTATTCAAGGGGGGGGGGGGTAATGGGGGTAATGGGGGTAATTACCCCCCCCCCAAGATTACTTAAGCGTTGTTTAATGTTTGTCCTTACTCCTTAAAGTTGCTATTATCTAGTATCCTAGCCGGGCACGTAGCTAGGGGGGGGGGGGGGTGTACAAGCCCCCCCCCCCGAAACTCGAGCTCTGATTTCGGCAACATAGGCAACACATTAAACATTTCCTACACTATTACATTTTCTTCACCTCAATTATTACCGGGTTTGTTTTTGTGCTTTTCTTGAGGATTTTGTGTGTCTGCGGCACATTTTTTTTTGCGCGTTTGGCGCGATCCCGATGGGCCCCCCCCCCGAGAAGAAATCCCGGCTACGTGCCTGATCCTAGCCGATCGATTACCCCCCCCCCCCCCCCCAGACGCATAAGCTGGATACGCCGTTGGTGCTGTGTAAGACACCTGACCATTCTAATCCTGGATTAATATTTCTGCGGTAAGTGAGGTTATTCAGGTTATAATTTTTGAGCTTAAAAGCAATGGTGTAAATCAGGTATGGGCAACGCCCGGCCCTCCACTAGCTTCAAGCCGGCCCGCGAGAGAATTCAAATATTTCAAATAACGCGCGCCCGATGGAAGCGCTTGCGTATGAAAAGGCAGGCAGAGCGCGCTTGTTGTTAAGATTAAAGAAGACTTATATTTAAAGTATAAATTTGATGATGTGGAACTAAGCGAATTTTACAGAAAATACCTTTCCGAAGAAAAGTATCCACAGCTGAGAGTTTTCGCTCGAAAAATAATTTGCACATTCGGAAGCACGAATAAATGTGAGCAGCTGTTTTCAATCATGAAAATTAATCAAAATAAGCATCGTACTCGGCTTACAGATGTTAATTTAGAAAACACTTTGCGCCTATGTACTAGTGATATTGACGCCAATATTGATCATCTTGTTTCTCAGCTTCAAACTCAAGTTTCTCATTAATTTTCATTTGATTTTTCTATCTTCTTTTATTAATTTGCATTTTATATTTTTGATTATTAAATAAAAAATGTGTAAATTTTTGTCGCTTTCCTATTCACTACTACCTACCTATTTATTGCTTACGGCCCGCGACCTGATTAAGGCCCGAAATTACGCCCCCAGCTAAGCAAAGGTTGCCCATATCTGGTGTAAATAGTTCTGTATTTTAAGAAATGTTGCAAACTATATGGATTGTTTTTGATCCAAAAAAAACATATTTTACAGCTTAGACCATACAGTGTTGCCATTTTTCAAACCATCTTCTTCTAACTTATCTGAAACTTGGGAACTATGTCTGACTGCAAATGGCTTTTGATGAACGGAATGTTTTGTCTCCTTGTCTGTGTCCTTAACCCATTAACTTATCGTGGCATAATCGTAATGGCAAACACAGCTGGCCAGTCCAAACTTCGAACCGATATAAGATTAGACTTTGAATAAAAAAACGTTCCACGCGTCAGCGAAAAAAAGGTTAAAGACCCAAAATGTTTTAATTTTGCAAATAGAAATTTTTATCGTCTTTGCGCACCTTTAACAACAAATCAAAGTTTTTTTATGTGAATGGTATTTTGGTATTTATATAACAAGCAAAAGAAATAATGAAGAATAACTCTTTTTCGAAAAACTGATGAAAATAAGAAATTTTACAAGTATAGTTAAGTCCACCTGGGAACCCACTGCATGTACCTATATATTTTTATAATCTAAAGAATGCCATTGCACTCAAAATTTTAAAAAAATTATTATTTATTGGTTGACGTTTAAAGTCTGGTGAAAAGCATTATTAAAACTAAGCGACCTTTTATTCTTTGAAAAAAAAAATTATGTAACGTCAATAATTGGTTGTATTTTACCTATTCCCTTTTTCTGTTTATTCCTTGATATTAAAAACGAGTTTTATGGGTGTCCCAGCATTAAATGTTTTGCCCGAGTTTCCGTTCTTCAGCATTTAAGATTCAGACACAGTAGAAATTATTATGTATAATGACATTGTCACCAACACTGATGCAATGTGTACCAACATTAACGAAAGTAGACAAAAGGCATCCTCTGTAATTGGTTCAGGTTCTTTAGGGTATTAATTTTATATAAATTTCGCGAGAAAGCAACAATGAAAATAAAATTTAACTTGGGATTTTGGAAAGTAGAAAGAGGTTAGAGATATTAACTAACCGAAACGTTGTGTTAAGTAACAAAATAAAGACAATGGAAGTCCGACAAGGTAATTTTTTTTGATATTACTTTATTGTCTACCACCTTCAAATAAACATAGGAAGTACTTATAAATTTGATCATCAATAAAGCGTTGTGCTAAATAAACTGATCAATATTTTATATAGAATACCTCCCACTCAAGAACCGCTCGGACCAGTCAAATTAATTTTTTTGAAATGCTGTTTCTTTTTTAGAAAAAAAGGTATTACACAGGGTAGATCATAAAAATGCTACGTGTATCAACCTAATTCTCTCCACTCCACTCCACTGTGGAGAAACTTCTTGTATATTACTCGTCGAATGGACTTCTTAAGCGTATCAATCGAGTTGGGTTTAGATTTATAAACTCAATTTTTGACGTAGTTCCCAAATAAAAGTCCAGTGGGTTAAGATTGGGTGATCTGGGTAGCCACTTTAGTAAGCACTTCCTTACATGAGCAGCATCTTGTTAAAACCATAAGGTTAAACTTGTTAAATCAAGATCATTACTATGTGGAAATAGAGTGGCAAGAGCTGGAGCCAGATTATTTCAAAGGAAATTTGGATATCTTTCTCCGGCGAGGCTCTCATTAAAGAAAAATGGTCCGATTAACCCAGTTTCAACAATGCCCGTCCAGACATTAACGTTTTTATTACACTGGGTGTGATTTTTCTATAAACCAGTGAGAATTTTCCTTTTTATCTGTAGTTTTGTTTCTTACCCTGACCATTTTAAAGAGAACGTAGCTTCATCTCAAATGCAAATTCTTTTTACAATTCGTGATTGATTATCTCGTTTGTAGGGATGAAACTTGTCTTTTTAAATAATTTAGATACGGTGGTTTGGTGAGTATAGCTATTATAATCTACATGTAGTGATAAATAGTATGTTTGGCTTTCTCCTCAGGTATACCAGGACGACCACTATTGTTATCTTCTACAGTGCGGGAAGTTCTTCACTTAATTGCTACCCTAGACACTGTAAATTGGCTAATAGGAGGTCGATTTGGGTGTGTTTCATTGAACATATCACGGGCTTTCCTATGATTTCTACTTTTATCTTCACAACTCAACATAAATAAAATTTCTATGCGTTCATCTTCAGTGAGACGCATTTTGGATGCGACATGCAACATTTACTAACAATTTTTGACGTCTCAAATATAGCAAATTGACATTGGCAATGCTTTAAAGATTGCGACTTGAGTTCAGAACGTTGCTAAATAGATAAACATATTGATGAAATATACCAGCATTAGTGTTAATATAATATTTCGTAAACGGTTGAAGATAGGTATAGGTATAGGATATGATTTATGAAAAAGTCTAGAATTGATTGTAGAATGTAAAAATATACAATATGTTTCTTTAAAAAACCTAAAGTTGATAGACGTAGCATTTTTATGGTACCACTAAAAAAATGCATTTCAAAAATATAATTCTATATAAAAGGCTGATCAGTTTTTTTTATTATAACGCTGTACGTATATAGTTTTTATTTCAGTACTTAATGCTTTTACAGGCTATTTTAATTACAAAATTACACCAATTTTCAAATTGTCACTCTGTATTGAGTCTGCATACTAAATTATACGAGATAATTTTTAGTTATTGTTGCTTGATAAAAAAAAATGCGATTAGGTGGGCGATTTAATAATATGGGTATGGTCAGTAATTTTCTGGTTAAGAGTGGGTGCAGCAGATTGGTGATGCCTTAATAATTGACTAAATGACCTGTTTTTAGGATGTAATAGTAATTGATAGTTTTAGTTGTTGCATGTAAACAAATTTAAATTTAATAATTATACGCAGTAATAAATTTGAGACAAGAGAAATAACCCAATTACAATGTAATTTTTATTGTTATTCAATTACCTTTGTTGCCAACTGCCTGCCTTTAGAGACAACCAATCCTGCACAGAGGAAAATGATGTAATACTACAGGTTTGCTAAGACATAGTTGGTATTGATAGATTATTTTTTATCAACCCATATTAAATAAATTGCTAGTGTATCAAACCCGCTTTAGTGTTATATTAATTTTAGATTTGCTAGAACAGTGTTTTTATTGATAGTAATCAGTTTTATTAGCAGCTGAGCACAGTCTTGTTGAATAATGAACTACTTTTAATACAGCAATTTTGTTGAGAAATAAATTGTATCTTCTCTAGCATTAACTCCTATTTCCTATTGGCTAAATTACCGTGATATTATCACTACACAACGGTCTAGCAATTTTCGTTGTGTTACAGTAGAAAAGCGCGTTGCTGTCACATATAGTATTATTAGTATTAAACAATTGTATAAAGAGTATGTAAATTCCTATAAGAAATAAAAGGTTTTTTCTCAGTGTGGTGTTTGCAGGAAAATGAAAAACGCTACATCAATAGAATTTAGAAATTAAACTTGAGTTCATATGCAATGGGTCTGTCAAGGTATTCCATACACCTCAAAAAAACCGCACATAATCTTCACCTCGTAATCACCGGACCAAGCAGAAGTTATTCTTGTTTAAATACATATCAACGGGTACTCCAAAAACCAACAGTTATCTAAAATAAAATTACGTAAGGCAACGTATAATAATTGTATAAGTTCCCAGGACATCAAGTTCAATTCATCTTGAGCTGGTCTATCCGCCTAAGGCGCCTTACAGTCCGGATTTGGCTTTAAGAGTTTTTTATTGAGATATTTGAAAAAAACTGTTTAAGCGACATTATATTTCGCAATCGCATACAATAAATAATTGAGTTCTTAAAATTTTTTTCCAGTTAAACTTAGGTTGGAATTACGTAGAAACTTAAAAATCTATTAAAACTAAAATTCATTTTCTACAGCTTAGTAAAACACAGACGAAACAGATATCTATCTATTTCTAAGCAAAATAAATATGTAATATTAAAATCGTACAAAATTCTGGCAAAACGCCCAAAACATAAAATATGTACTCGGTAGGGGTAGGTTGCCCATATTAGGCCGCCTGCTAAATTAGTCCAACGTGGTAATCCCTAAACCAGTACTATAATTTTTTTTGTAAAGGTAGCTTTAAACGGCGTGTAACGTGATTTTCGCCATTATGATATAGGTACGTTTTTTAAATATATCCGTAAGTATCTTTAGGATAACCATCAAAGAGCAAGTTAAAACATTAATAATTGTGGGTTAAAACAAGTGGGTTTTGCTTTATTAATTTTGATAATTAAAGCATCAAACTGGCCAGTTATTATTTTTTAGTGGTTGATTTTGTAAAAAGTCATGGCATCTTAAAATGAACCTGCATGTAGTTACCTGTATTGGACTGTGGTTCAATTTAGACAACTTATTGTGTAAACACTAATGTAAGAACGTCTGAGAGAAAAACGAAGTAGTTTCTAACGATATGACAAAAGCTTTAGAAGCTTATTAAAAAGAGAGACTTTAAATTTAAGACACCAGAAAAAAAATAGAGCATTAAGGGTAAGGTTACATTCAGAGAGTTTTAACAAAAAAACGAATGATAAGGAATGGTATTGCACACATCGTAATGAAGGTGTTATTGAAGACATGTCCCAAATGTCAAGAATGGTTCCACGAAACATACACCGACATAGAATCAAGAGAAACATGTATTTGTGAGTTTTGCATTTAACTTTTCTCACCCATTACAAGGTTTTCCTATTTTTATTTTGTATTTACTTCTTTTCCCAAATAAAAGTTTAAGGTATTTAATTTGTTTAATTTTATATGCTTTATTATTTATTTCACTTATAAAAAGTAGGTTGTCCAATTAAGGAAGCAACTGGTCCAATTTAAGCAATCGGTTTCTTTTATTAAACCTAAACGGTGTTTATTTATTTTTTATGGTAAAAGGTCGTACCAGAAAATGTTAGGAAAGTTCTGTAAGTGGGTAACATTAGATGTAATTCTGAAATCGCTATAAAGCTGTTTCTAGAACCCACAGCGAAACCACTTAAAACTGGTCCAATATAGGCGACCTTCCCCTATTAATAATCGAAATTACATCTGGCCGATGTTAAAACAAATTTACATCGACATTGTACACAATAACGTACTTAAAGTTTATGGTCAACCTATTTTCATGTCTTTAATATTAACATACATATAGAACAAACCAAAACTATTTATTGAACTTGCTAACCAAATATTTTGAAATGCCTTTGCTTGCGTTTAAGTAAATATTTAAGAAAATTACAAAGAATAATAATGTTAAGATTTCCAACGTTTAGTCAGTGGTATTTTATAAGATAAAGCCGGAAATCAGAACACCGCATTTTAAATGAATTTGTAGTAAATTAAATATAACAAATAAGGAACAAATAAGAGACAAACATGGCCAAACATATGCACATATGTAATGATGGGAAAACATTATGCGGATATCAGTTTCTATCAGTCACAGATGTTTTTTTTCTCTTAATTAACTTTTTTAAATATGTATTATTATTTATCGGCTTATCAATAAAAGGTACCTAACTGTTGGAAGTTTTTTTTCGCTAACTACGATGTTGAGAAATTATTAGAAGAAGTCGTATATGAACAGTTATTAGAATTCATTGATGCCAACAAAATTTTACTTTCCTTTCAAGCTGGTTTTCGAAAAGGGTACTCTACAGACAGTGGCGCAACCATAAATTTTGTTCGGGGGGGGGGGGGTATAATTACTTGCGCCGCAGACGAAATTTTTTTTGGGTGCCACGCCCTTTTTTGGGTAAAATACGTAAGGTTTGACGAGAGCGACAGCCCCCTAAAACTTCTGCAATAATACGCCGCTGGCCCTAACTAAATATTTATGAAAAAAAAAAATGTATTTAAAATAAGTAACGCATATATTAATCATACTTATACTAAAACAAAACAAAAACCTTATACAATAAGTTGTAAGTAATCACTAATAATACTAATATTTAAATAAAATTCTTCGTTTTGTTTTTGCCATTTCGTCCAGAATTTCTTCCACGGTAATATCAATATCGTGGTTCGCATAAAGAACTGCCAAACCATTTAATCTGTCCTCTCCCGTGGTGCTACGCAGATATGTCTTTAAATATTTTAAATTTGACAAGGACCTTTCAGATGTGGCGGTTGTAATAGGCAAAGTTAAAAAAAAATGTGTTATAGCCTTTTTATTATATTGGCCTAACATTCGGAATACACTTTGTCTGAATCTTCCTTCAGTTTTTTTGTTTTTGCATTTTTTATACCACAGCTCAAGTTCAGCTTTTAACATCGTTTTATTGGAAATCTCTTCAACAACCAACGTATCAACGATAATTAGGTAAATATAAAAGCACCAAACCTCACAAACCTCAATAAATAAAATTCACAATAATTCGGTGTACAAAAGGGTAGCGGGTAGAAACATCGCTTTCAAATTACCCGACACCTCGAGCCTTAAGTCGTAAGTCTCACGTACCAATATGACGTTCGGGATACATTGTTGTCAGACGTAGTATAATTTCACTATTGATAACATGATTGATGTAAATTATGTGGCTGAATATAAAATATTAGTTAAAGGCGTGACATGAAAAATTGGTTTGCAATTAAACGAATAGGCTAAGTTTCTAAGCTCGGGGGGGGGGGGGGGGCTGCAGCCCGGCAGCCCCCCCCCCCTGGTTGCGCCACTGTCTACAGAGACAGCCATTCAATGTGTGATTGAGAGGTGGAAGAGAACCATTGATCAAGGGGAAAGCTGTATTTTTGGATTTTAAGCGGACATTCTAAACAATTGACAGGGCTAGATTATTGAGTAAATTGGATCAGTATGATATTCGCAAAAACGTTTATAAATGGTTTAAAAATTATTTAAGTAACAGGTCACAAAAAACAAAGATATCAAAAACAAATAAAAAAATAAATAATATAGGAGTTCCACAGGGAAGTATACCAGGTCCAATATTATTTCTTTTATACATCAAAGATACCTATGCCTTTAGTTTTAAAAATGTGTAAGTTACAAATGTTTGCTCATGACACCTTAATTTACTTTAATGTTTTAAATATTTTTGATGGTCTAAATACTCTAAATTCTGAGATAAATATATTATTAAATTGGCTAAAAGTAAATAAATTAAAATTAAATATTTCAAAAACTAAATGTATGGTTATAGGTAATAATTAAAATTTTATTGTCAAAATATGTATAAATGTTGTGATAGATGGTGAAAAATTGGAATTAGTAAACAGTTTTAAATATTTAGGGATAATTATTGATTCAAAAATAATTTTTTAAAATTATTTTGAAAGTATCATAATATCGAAGATTGCCAGAAAAGTAGTCATTTTAAAAGAATCAGTTTGTTTTCGAAAAAAACTGTATTTAATACTATTATATTACCACATTTTCTTTATTGTTCTTCCATTTTATATTGTGCTAGTGAGAAAATATTTGATAGATTACAAATTTTACAAAATAAGGCAATGCGGATTATTTTAAATTGTGACAAATAACAAAAATAAATTTTATGTTAAAAAATTTAGATTGGTTGAATGCCAGAAATTTAATTTTTTATTAAGTATGTATCTTTATACAAAAAATTAAAAATAATTTATTGCCCAATTGTTTAAAAAAAATTGTTCTTTTAATTATGACTATCATAATTATTTAACAAGAACTAATTAAAATTTTTATGGGGATAGAGTGTACAAAACATTAACCCATAAGTATATTTTTCATAAAGGTTTGATAGAATATAATAATTTGAAAATTCTATTAAATCTCAAATATCATTAAAACTATTTAAAAAAACTTTAAAATTACATTTAATTAAAAAACAAAATAATACCTAATATTTGATACAATTTGCAAACTGCTTTTCTTTTCTGTCTGTTTTTGTTAAAAAAAAGGTTGCGTTTTAAAATTTAAAAATAAATCTATAAATATTTGTTAAAAAAATGTATTAAATATGTACATTATTATGTTAAAATAAATGTGCCTTGCTCAGGTATCTTCTAAGTAGATCTAATGTTTAAAAAGGATAATGAAAATCAGTTTCCGCATAGATAGCGCCAATAGAAAAAAAACAGGTGATAGACGTTGATTGAAACATGCCACACCTGGAAGATTAAATTTGGATGAACATATGTTTAAATCGAAGAATTACGAAATTTAGATATAGATATAATTGGATTCTGCTCTTGCTCAGTTGCTGTTGGAAATTTTTTCACCATTTTATTGTTTTTGAAATTTTTTGATTGGTTCGGGTTTGTTTGTAGTTATTATTTTAATGATGAGTAAGGTCATTTGTGAACCTAATAATTTTTGACAACAAATTTGGCTTCGTTTCAAAACACCATTAGTACTTATGTAATTATTTTTTTATTGTAGTCAGTAGGAAAATCGCTAATCGGGTGAGACACATTAAAAATGTCCCTGTACTACAAGTACCGATAGATATAATTTGGACGAGCATTTCCTTCGATAGAAACCACAAATAGATTTCTAAATTTTGTTGAATAGTAAATATAAAATTTATTACAAAAAAAAAATTGCAACCGATTATCAGAATCAACTTAGAAATTTACCATGCATCCGCAATTCTTGTACATAATGTGCATATTACGTAACTTTTATGTGGGTTAAGTAAACAGTTGGTGGCGGTTCATGTCGAATCATCGCAGACGATCTTGATATCAGTGATTTATTTATTTCATCCTTAGGCGCCGGATTTAAATACGGTTTGGTAAAGGTACTCGACACCAAAAAATTGTTGATGATACATTATAGTGTGTCTTTAAAGAATTACACACCTACACATCAGACGCTTAAAAACTACTGTTAATCGTAAGAGTTATAGTGCGTTGTAACAGATAAGAAATACATATTTTCTTATTTAACTGCTATAGTTTACAAGAGTAATATTACTCCCTTATTTATATATTAGGTTCTTATTCAATAAGGACTACTGACATCAGAAAAATGATACATGGTATGACTTGGAGAAAAATAGCTTCCATGTATGGCACACCCCAATCTAAGCTTTTTATTATTTTTCAAAAACTGTTAAAATTCAGAATACAAAGCGGCCAATTTAAATTATCTAAATCTATTCGATAGTAGGGATAGTTTGACAGTTCTGCATCCACCATTCCACCATACGTCATACGTCATACGTCATACGTCATACGTCATACGTCATACGTCATTTGTCATACGTCATTTGTCATCTGTCATCTGTCATCTGTCATCTGTCATCTGTCATCTGTCATCTGTCATCTGTCATCTGTCATCTGTCATCTGTCATCTGTCATCTGTCATCTGTCATCTGTCATCTGTCATCGGTCATCTGTGAAATGTCATCTGTCATACGTCATCTATCAAATGTCAATGTAAATGTCGATGTCGATGTCAATGTCAATGTCAAATGTCATCTATCATATAGGGTAAACCAGTAAACAATTTTATATAAGCGAGGAAAGTGCCGATAAAGATATTTGTGGATTTTTGAATTTAAAAGGCAGTATACACTATACAGCATATTATAGTATTATCTCGGCAGCAATTAAGTATCAATCAATAATAAATATACAAATAATAAACGTGGATGTTAAAGAAAGAATGTATTCTGCAATAAATTGTCTATGTCTAGCAATCTTAAAATGGAGAACCTTGGAGCACCGTGGGAAGACACACACAAAACAAAAAAGGTGTCTACTGAATTAATTACTATTGACATTCTTTTAATGTTTGTAAACCTACTCGCAATTCAATAAATATTCAGACTAAATAGTAAAATTTAAAACATGGGCAAAAATAACACAAATAGTAGGTACTTAAGAACGATTTGAATGAAAGGAAATTTGTAATTATCATGGGATCAGAAACGAAGGGGTTCTAGTAATATGTTTTACAAATTGACTTAAATGCACTGTTCCGATACCGTCACAATTTCATTGTTATAATAATATGGCAAATAATTTGCATATTCATATTTTAAAAAACTAGGAAATATATTAATATTTTATATTCATATTTATACTTTATGGAGTAAGAAAAACTAAAAGTATCTCAGTTTTTAAAATGGCAAATAAAATATGCTTTCTACGAAAACCATAACTACGTCACAACAGATAAAATCAGTCGACAGCAGCTGATCGCGTTGTGCCCGCGCTCTCGTGTAAATGATTCCATAAGTGTTGTTTCGTGTTTCTAAGCTGCTTATTTTTAAATTTAAGTTCTCGAAATGACAATGACACTATAAGGGGCCCATCACCTGGCAACTGTCGACGAGCCGCTCGTCGAGTAAAGCAGCCAACAAAGCCGCAGTTTTCGGCTACTTTACTCTAGACAGAGTTTATTATTGGAATATATATTTTCAATAGGTTCTATCCAACTCAGGATTTTATATCTTTATTTTTTAAATTTATTTATTTTACGCCTTTTTCCGCAACGAGGCCAATCACCGACGCCAGGGAATTTGTCACACGCTATCTGGTAATTTTGCCGAATCCCTCTTTGTGGAGGTTAGGGTTCTTTAACGTGCCAACATCCATGACACGGGGCCCACAGTTTAACGTCTCTTCCGAAAGACGGCGCACCTCTTAAACCAAATTCCAAATTTAACATCGACGTTGCCGGCACTGGGAATGGAACCCGGGCCTACGATCTGTGAGACTGCTGCGCTGACCATAGACCACAACGCCGATGAATTTATATCTAAATATAATAATTTCAGTAAAAAACGATTTTTTTTTGTATCTCTAACCAGTGGCGGTCATACTTATAGTTATTTGGTCAATGACCTTCCAAAAATATTGGAAACCTATTGGGAAATAGGTATTATTGTTAATTAAATTATTTTATTCGTAAATATAATTAATTTAATAATAAATACACCTTATAATATTTTAACCATCCCTCGTAATCAAACTCGGGCATTGAGCTGGCGTCCGGAATTGACCTCGTGGGTTTCGAGCTTGGCGGAAGTACCCGAATACGTCACAGCTGAACGTTTAAGCAAATTGGATTTATTAGCGCGGGTCGGGCCATCAGCCGCAACACTCCGCAGCCCTCGTAGAAATAGTTCAGAGGTTGGTCGACGGTATTGTTTTGATTTAAGTTTCGGGTATTTTCATTAATGAAAGTCGATTTTGTTTACTGTTTTTGTGTAATAATTATTAATTCCTTTTTTTTATGCTCCGTGTATGAATTAAAATATCGGTAATCCAGAAAATTAAACAACTAAAAAGGCTAACTTAATTTTGCGAAATTAATTGAATTCAAGGCAACTGTGGCGCGTTGTTAAGTATCGAGAGTCGTTTATAAAACGACTATGCAATTTTAACGAACGTGTCATTCAGCACTTTTTCAGTTCTAAAGAATAAAGGATCGGCCTAAAGTTCAAGAGTATTTAAAGCTCCATTTAAAAGTAAGATATTTTTTTTTGTATTTTTGTGTACGGCCGAAACGCTTCTATTTCAATCATATTTTGAGTTGTATTTACTGTTTCTAAGCTATTCTATTTAAGAAAGAAATATGTATATGTTTTTGTTCAAGTTTCCCGCGTTCAATTGTGTCTGTGATACTCTAGAAATGTTTTTATTGTTGGGATATATTTTCAATAGATTCTAACAAAATTCAGGATGTCAGTACTAAAAATGATAATTTCAGTTATAGTCAAAGGCCGACGACTCAGCAAAATTAGGAATATATCAGTAATTATATCATAATGATTAACAACTATGTTAAGTATGTTCCTTTCCCTTAATGCCATATCCAATATACTATCAACTCGATATCTCCTTGGCAGTGGCGTAGCGTGGTTAAAGGGGCGGAGGGGGCTAAAGCTTCAAAGGTAAGGTCGTAGAAATTTTTTTTATGGGGAGGGGTAAAAAAAAAATAGCGCCGCAGGCGAAATTTTTTTGGGTGCCACGCCCTTAAAATATAAATACACAAGATCTTCAAGAAAATCACAAAAAAATTGATCAAGTAAAAAAAAAGTGCTTCGTTTTCATGGCTTATTATGGGCCCTTGTTCAAAGGGCGCCTCACTGCTAATGTATAATTTCGTTTATTTAGTAAATTTTGGCCTGAAAAATAAAGTTTTGGTTTCGTCATGTCTAAAATGGCCACATGAAAACAGAATATGAACACGGCAAGGGAAATTTTGTTAAAACTCTATAAAATATTTTAGGCATACTTAGTACATAATAATATGAGCATATATTCATTCTCATTGGCGACAATAACACGCATAAAATTTAGTCTCTAGTAAATTAAAGATTTCAAGCAATTTTTAATTTTTAAAGCAAAATAACTGAAAGAATACAAATTATTGGTCGTGCCAAAATATTTTTAGTATAAAGTAAATCAAATAGTGAAAATAAAATAGAATCTCAAAATAGGTAACAGAGTAAGAGGTTTATTTTATCTCCTTCTTTACTCTAAAAGTTATAAACTAATAATAACGCTAATTAAACCCCATAAAAATACTTTAAAAACAAAGAGAAAGAGAGCTTCACAAAATACCATATTTGCCAATACTATTCTTCTGATAATGGTCATCTTATAATATAAACAATATAAACAGAAACAAAGAACTAAAAAATAATTATAATAATAATAGTAATAAATAATGAGGATTTTGTTATATAATAATCATTTATATTCATAAACATAGTAAATTTCCTCTTGCTGCTATAGGTAAACAATATTATCAATTATCATGTGAAGTGAAATTGAACTGGGAGAGTGGGAAGGGGGCGCCGTTTGGGAAAGGCTCAAAGGGCGGGGGGGGCGGTCGCCCCCCCTGGCCCCCTGCACGCTACGCCACTGCTCCTTGGTATCTGTTTTGTACAGAGCTAGATACATATTTCATTTCTTTGAAATACTTTAAAAAAATATATATTTTTCATTAAAATATTCAAAATTACAATACTTAGCTTCTGCATGGGGATCTGCTTGTATATCAAACTTAAAACCATTACAAAATAAAGTTATTAAATGTATACACAAATTACCACATTTAGAACCAACTGTTAATCTATATAGACCGAAGAGGTATTTACATGTTTAAAACATTTATAAATTAAAAATCTTTATTCTAATTCACTGTATTATTTTAAAAGAAAAAAAAATCAAACATAACACTTCAGGAGAATAAGACATTACATGATCATAACACCGGATGTATAAATTATCAAACTATACCAATAAAAAGTGATTTCCGAAAAAAATCGCTTTTATATGAAGGAATAATAAAATATAACAATCTTTCAAAAAATATCAGACAAATAAAAAATTGGCAAGTTTTAAAAAACACATTGATTTTATTAATGAATTAAATTGGATTAACTTCAATTTTTTTTTTATTGTTATTTTTTTTTTAATAGTTATTATTTTCTATATTATGTTGTCACTTTCCATATAATGAACTGTAAAAGTTAGTTTGGAATAAAGACATTTTGAAAGTTAATGCTTCTCGCATTGGTCATATAAGACTCCAAATTGTACAGTAACTTAAAAATTGAATAAGTTATTTGGGAAGTTGAGGAAATATTCGTAGTCTCAATGGCGCAGTTTCAACCGCAACACTTCAAAATTGAGGATTTTCGGTTTGAGTCCCAATGGTAAGTTAAAGTTTTAAACTGATACCAATTTAGCGTTTGTCAAGTTAAAGACATCTATTACCTCAAAAATAGAAATAAACTTACGTTTCGTGAAACTCTGGGGATTTCGTGCTCGTTCTAAACTGCCCAGGCGGCGATAGACTCTCCGAATCTGAATATGGACTAGTTACTACTGAATTGGATTTGAAACTGATGACCTTTTCAGGACTTCTTCGTATCGTGCCGTCGGTAAAACTTCGTTTTAGTGGATCAAACCTAAAAAGAGAGAAAAATTAAACAATTATTAATTACATTTATATTTTTCTAACCAGAAACTTAATGCTTGTTGCAAGGATACTATAAACAAGTTTCGAATTTAGCAAATATTAGATAAACGTTTTTCTACATTCTACATAGTAAAAAACTACTGATCATAGAAGTGAATACTTATGTATATATGTCGTAGGCTGATAGTGAAATCCGTCATTTTATGAAACGCCTAGTCATATCATGAAGCGTGGCTAAAAGGTATATTGCAACTGGTTTGTTCGTTGTTCCCCAGAGCTTTTTTTTCAATTTTTTTAACTAATATTATTTTATAAAAATAAAATTTAAATTAAATTTTAAAAAAATTGAAAAAAATGCTCTGGGTAACAAGGAACAAACCAGTTGCAAATATACCTTTTAGCTTGCAGCATGATATGACTAGGCTTTTCATGAAATGACGGATTTCACTATCAGCCTACGACATATTATTATATATCCCGTATACGGGGTTAATTTAAAATTTAAACAACTTTTCTTAATAACGTTTTTCTCTATTTTTTGATATAATATTCTTGAACGATTTTTATATTTTTTGTTCTGCCCTGTACACTGTTTGAGTTGAAACCATTCTTAGTGTACTTGATATGGTTATTGGACATGATCTTTGATGGTATATAAATTTCGATTGTACAAGTAAGCATAATTTGTTACACACTTACCGTGCGAATACAAATTATTTGCATCAAAGAAGGCCTTGCATCCAAACTAAGGACGTAATGCTTAGCCGTAGAACTTAATACCTGTTGGGTGTCAGTAACTACCTGAATTAACAATCAATCAGTTATTCCGTTATCTTTGACAGTCGTTACAAGTAATTTGATGTATCGCTCATTTTTCCAATTTCTTGAACAATTCACAAGCACAATGGGCTTTACGGAACAGCACAAAACATTCATGGTTGAAGCGTATTTTCGGAACGGGGTTGGAGTAAATGGTGAGTGTCAATACAATCCGGGTTTGTGCATGGACGATTGTCACGAACATTTTCCTAACGTTGCTTTTATTGCTGGGGATTTTTATCATTGCCTGAAAAGAACCGTGGCTGTGTTTAGGGAAACAGGTTCTATACAACACAAAAAAGGAGCAGGAAGACCATCTGTAAGGACAGAAGAACTTGTTGCAAACGTTCGCGAAATAATGCAAAATACGCCAACAAATTGTATAAGACGCCTGTCCCAAGAAGTTGGAAGATCTTATTATGGAACATGCAGGACAATTCTTAAGTTGTTAATTCTGTATATTTCTGTATATTCTTACTTTGTTAATTTTGTAAACAACAAAAATAAATTTGTATTTGTCTACTTATTTTATTACTCATTTGTTTGGCATATCATGTCATGAATTTGACAAAATTTTAACCTAGATTTGGTTAGATATAATAGTTGCTTATTATTTGACCACTTGTCTTAGCTGAGCTGACCTAAACTGACTACCTTGCCGTTTTATTTGACCAAGTAAGTCAGATTATCTCAGTCAAATTTCCTCCCCCCGTACCTACGCTAAGGTTACCGGATTTGTGACTGAGATCGTTCGTTTTGGCTGATTTATGTGTCAACACTGTCAACTTGTCAATGGTTGTTTTATTTGCAATTTAGTCAAGAAATTTCTTTTAGTTAGCTCAGCCAAGACAACTGGTCAAATAATAAGCAACTATTGTCGTCCCCATATCATTGTGATCTAAACCAAGCACTACGTTTTTTAATCCAAGCCCTCTTTGATGCAAATAATTTTTGCTCGCACGGTAGGCTCGACCATACTGTATAATAAGTAACGAATAAGTATATAATTCTAGATACTATGTAAACTTCTAGGATTCCTTGTTATGCTCACTTTCCCAATAATAACCCGGTTTTGTTGCTTTTTGTGAAAATAGAAGTAGAAAATAAACGTTTTAGGTCATTTTATGTGAATCTTTATAAACGCAGGTGTTAAAAAACTAGTTTTTATATTAATAAGCTACAAAATAAAATAAAAAGTGCAAAAAAAAAACTAGTCTAGTTATATCAAAATGCCATTTTGAGTTGTCATGAAAATTATTACGTATGTTATACGTTTTTGAAAACCAAGTAAAAATAATTCTATTACTTTTTGAAATCCCTTTTACGTAGCTAATTCCTCTTGGATGGTAAAACATACCTTTTTCTATCGTCTTTATAATATTCCTCTCGAAACTCCCGTTTAACAGGTTGCGCATTCAACGCGTTCTGAGTAAAAATATCGTCGATCGGATCTCGTTCTTGAGGGGGATTTTTTCTTTGAGGTGTTGGCGAGTAGGAGTACTTCCCCAACGTGGAGTAGGGGGAGTTATAATTCGAAGATATATCATTCTGAAAATTTGGCACTGGCTTGGAAGACGGATACACACCAGTTTGTACCTGTAAATAAAAGAAAGTTTTTTAATGATTTATATCTCTTATTTAGTAAGTAAAGCAAAAATTGGTCTTTTCTTAGTCAGAATTTAACGATTAAGTATTTTGATTTTGGGGTTAAGTGCTTTGGTAAAGCATAGTATTTGACTCGCGTATAATAAACAATAATACATTCAGATGATTATATACAGTGTGGTTGTTTAAGTGTGCAACATAATGGGCATTTTTTTTTATTACCGATTTCTCAGAAAATTTTATTCTTGATAAAAGTTGGTGCATATTCGATAATCATATTAGGTGCACTTGGAATGGTTGTAAGTCAAACGGCGCACAGGGTAGGCCAAACAATATAAAACTTGTACAAGAATAAAGTACCCCTATTTCAGAAACTTTAGCAAAATGTTATTAAGAAAAGTTGTTTAGAATTAAAAGTTATTCATAGATTCAAAAACGTGACCTTATTTGTTTTTTTCCATAAGTATCTGCAATTATTTTAGTAGGATTTCAGGTTTGTCGCTTAATTTCTACAGTTTTTTTAATAAACATTTAAAATAAAAATTTTGCACTTTGAATGATTGTTTTTTAAGTAGCATATTATCATTACTAATGTTTTATCTTGTTAAAAAGAATTTTTAGGATATTTTAAAGTTGTGTTCAATATCGTTGCAACAAACATGAAGTTTGTGATTCCTTAATAAATTAAAAATTCAAGTAAATTTTACAAATATGCTTGAATTTGAACAAAGATATGTAAAATTGATTTGATTTTGATTAATTTATGAAGGTCTTAATGGCGAACGGATAAAAGAATTTTTTTTGGGAAATTGTTTATGTTTTTTAAAAAAATATATTTTTTTATTTTAGGAATTCACGTTTTTGAATCTATGCAACTATTCTTAATAACATTTTACCAAATTTTCTGAACTATGGGTACTTTATTCTTGTACAAGTTTTATATATACTATATATTATACAGAAGACACTCTGAGAAGACATTTTTCTTACATGGTTACGCCACAGCGGAGTAAGATAACGTTGTGTCTACTGTTAGTTTTCCGTTGCAAATTTAGGCCGATTTACGTGATATATTTTATTACATTCTATTTTTGTGCAAAAATGAATAACAGAACCGGAAGAATTATGTATTTTGTGACCAATAAAGAACCAGGGTGTGATTTCTTTATATCTGTTTATTATAATACAACACCTGATATAATGTGTTAACATTTTGATTACATTTCTTAAAAGAAAATAAATAAATACAAAACGCGCTTTAAATTTTTATTGAAATATTGGGTGTCTGCCCTGGCGTGTATGGAAATTAATTTAAAAAAATTAAGTCTGCTCGCCATAGCGGACACAATAGCAGACACGTGTTATAAAATCTATTTACATTGTCCAATCAAAAAACCAAGATAAATGGACTGTCCCGCAGCGCCAATACAGACACCTCATATGAAAATTTTATAGAAAAGTGTGTCCGCTGGGCAGTGTCGTTGAATAACTGTAGCGGACACGGGTGTCTGACGTGGCGTGGTAAACTCATAGCTGATCAGACACCGGTGTCCGCCATGGCAGCGAATGTGTTAAAACAAAAACTGTGTATAGTTACTTAAAACAAACATTAAAAAAACCCTCCCCCCTCGCACATTACATTGTCGGATTCGAACCCCACTGCTTCAGAGCAGTAAATCAAAAACACCGTTAAATATGAAAGCATGTAATAACTTGTTGGATATTTAGCGCATGTTTATAATAAGGTAATGAGGTATATAAAACATGCGCATTTGGCTAATATTGCAGATATATTTTTGCTATTTGAAATAGTTTTAAAACTATACAATTTTTATTAATTTCCTGAAAAGTGCAATAATTTAGGGCATGTATTGTTTTTCATCTCTTTGATTTAATTATATTGTTGCAAGAATTATATTATATTTTCCGAGGAAATAATCTTGCTGTTAGATTTACCAGCAGATTGATATCGCTGTCATTAAAACAGGATTTATATGTATAAGCTGTAAACCTATAATGTAATGTAACCTGTGGACCTATAATGTAATGTAATAAATGTAAGCTATAATAAATTTTCAGCATAAGTAGGTACCTAAAGGTGGCTAAGAAAGAAAATAAATATTGACTTGACGCAATGCAAATATTTGTATCTTTATTGTGATCCCTAGAAGAGATATTCTTGTCTTAATATTCTGCCTTATTTGATATGCAAAGAAAAACTAATGTGATAAAAAATTTATGTTTGGGTTATATTTTAGCTTTAGAAGGAAGGAAACTACATGGAAAAAAAAATCAAATGTTTTTAAATCGCAAAAACGTCGAAAATAGAACAGAAATATAAGACTTTTAAGAAAAATGGAAAATTCTTTGCTATATTTGTTTTAGCAAACCTACACTGAAAATTACTTTGTAAAATTAGAATTATAATACTGAGTTTCTTCTTAATACAATTCCAAAAAAAATGATTTTTAATATAACTACAGAATTTTGTGTTTTTTAGTATAGAAATTTTGCTAGCATGTCTAATATAAATCACTATAAGGTGATGTGAATCTTAACACACTAAAACATTAATTTGGATACAAAATATAGATAAATAAAATATACATTGTGACCAGTAAAGTCTGAATCATAAGGGATTTTTAATAGCTTTATTCAAAATTTGAGTTCTGCTTCGATCGAGATGAAAATTGAGCAAAAAATAGTAGTCACGTGATTCGCATTATCTGTCAAATTTTAATTCTTTCTAAAAAATAATTCAATAGTGGGGTTATTTCTGAAAATATAGAAAAAAGTTATTAAAAACATTTTTTTTTAATGCTGCTTCTAGCCCACATGCAAAATTTCAGCTGCATAAGTTAATTTTGATTTTTTACCATCCACTAAAATTTATTTTCCACTTAATGAACATTTTACTGATGACACTGTGTTCTTTTTGGTCCTAATATTAAGGTGTTTACTTTTAGACACAAACTACGTTTCCAAAAATACTTATTTTATGAAGTACCTTATACAGGGTCAAAAACAAATAAACTTTGCATCACATGCGACCAAATTTTAATAGCCCAATTTTGATTTTGTAGAAAAACACACATTTAATATGGCGCTCCTTTAAAGAAAATGTATCTGAAATAAAGCATTGTCAAAACTAAGAAGTTTTATGTAGGTTGCGTTTAGTCTTATTTTGCAAAAGTGGTGCAATTTACAAAATATGGGTAAAAAATCAAAATTATCTTATGCAGCTAAAATTTTGCATGTGGTCTAGAAATTGCATTTAAAAAAACTTTTTCTAATAACCTTTTTCGATACTTTCAGAAATAACCCCACTTTTGAATTATTTTTTGGAAAAAAATTAAAATTTGACAGATACCTAATGCGAATCACGTGACTACTATTTTTTTGCTTAATTTTCATCTCAATCGAAGCAGAACTTGATGCGAAAGTCATATTTCGAATAAAGTTATTAATAAAAAAAATCCCATATGATGCGGACTTTACTGGTCACACTGTATGTGAAAGGATTAGAAAAAAAAAATAGAATAACATTACAAAAGTATTTATTTAACTAAAAAACACATACATCCAGTGGCGGCTCCTCCATAAGGTTGTTTGGTCAATGACCTCCCTTAGTTATTCTCTTATGTACCTTAATATTTATAAAGTTTAAAATGCATCCTGTCAGCCAAACTTCGTTTGTTTAGGTACCCCTAAAATTTCCTTCGTATTTTACGAGACTTTTATGATCACAGCCACACTCTGCCAAGTAAACTACGCGTAACGGTAACGGTACTTATCGTACGTCCCCGCAGTATATTGGGTCCAAGCGAGTCTTGACCACGGCTCTGCTTCCTTTAAAAGGAATTTAATGAGCAAGCGTGTAAGAGGGAAATAAACGCATGCGACTATTCAAAGGAAAAACAAAGAAAAGGAATATGTTGCGGGTAAAAGCCAAATAAAATTCGATGAGGTTTCGATGAACGTTGCCCTTTTGCAGAAACGTGTGAAAAGAAGAGCCTAGGAATTACAGTGCGGGAGCAGGTCTTAGTTCATTTCCTAGGAAAATATATCCACTTAAGTGCTCAACGGATTTCTGCAGTAAGAAGGGTTATATATTGTATATTCAAATAATCATTGTCAGTTTGTAATTGTTTACATTTATTTATGTGTACCAATACTCTTATTTAATAGTTGCTGATGTAAAATGTTGATTGAGCAAAATAATAAGGATGGCCATTGGCCTGCGGCGCATCTCGTATTTGCCTAGAATACAAAATGACCCCCCCCCCCCATTTATAATAACCACAAGCGTCCACTGTTTACATAATATTTGACACCTATTTCATATTTCGCACCACCAAAAAAAGCCAAAGCCATTACAACAACCCGCGGAGCGGAACAAATGCAATAAGCACCGTAAAGCACGTTTTGATAGGTCGAAGTTTCCCCCACTCATTTAAAATTAGGAGGCTTTACAATAATTATCTTACATTTATTATTATTATTTTGTTTTTTCGTATAAATAACGAGGTAGCAAGTCTACATACTGTTCGTTAGTTAACGTTTTTGGTATAGATAGAGATCGTTTAAAACTAATTATAGAAAATGTTGTTACTGATATAAGATTATTCGTACCAATTCTGTTTAATTAGTCGATTTCCCTCTGTGTATTAATGGGACGGAATGGGATTTTCAATAGGTTCTGTTCTAATTATTTTGATATCAGCGCTGAATAATTATGATACATTCGATTATAGTGAAAAATACCATTATAAGGACCTAAAATGATAACTTGTCTTTTTTATTATTATTAAAAGGAATAGCTTCGCAATAAACTGCTTTTGCACTGCAAATAGTTAACACGTTATTTATTTTTGGCATCTACGCATTAATTACACGTTGGTAGAACGTTACGGATTATAAACTTAAAGCCATTAACAGTTGTGGTATTAGACTTAAGCCAACATTAACTTTTTACACCTTAGAAAAGAGAATTGCATATTATGTAGTATACGAAAAGGGATTGATTAATTTTGCTTATGTAATGACATTTTTTAGCAGATAAGAACCGGCCGCTATTGGTCGTGAGAAAAAATGCCAGTCTTTGGCAAGCTCGTATTTTCATGCCGCCGGTGATTTATCTCAAGTAAAATTATTGTTTAATTTTATGTAAATTCGCAAATTTAAATTATTATTTGTGTGCTGTGTATTGTGTTTACGCAAACTTTGCATTGCATGTCGATGTCGCTCATGTCGATGTCGCTCTGCCGTCTGTCGCGGCCAACAGCGCAATATCTAGATCGGTCTTGTAACATAATACTCTGATAATACTTGGTAGAAATATAAAATAAATATGAATCAGCGTAAAGTCGGCAAGTAAATAATGAATAATGTTTAGTTTAGTTTGTGTTTTAAAGAACGCCATAGTAACTTTGTTAAAAAGTGTTTTATTGAGATAAGTTATAACTAAGGTAAGTTCACGTTATTTAAATCGGAATATTATATCGAAAAAAAAAGCGGGAGGCAAAAAGTTGGAGCACAATAATTGCATATTACAGGGTCCGCCCAAATTTGGTTAACAAATGGGATAATTTTTTTATTATTGATTTCTCAGAAAATGTTATTGTACCGGGTGATTGGTTATATTTTGCACCCCTACCTATCTCATGAAAATCTTCATGGTCTATTTTGAACGCTTGGGTAAATAAGTATAATTTAAAAACATAGCATAAGTAGGCTTAGACAATATGACCGATTGAATATAAGGCAATTGTTCACCTTGGTTGGTCTGCTATGTGAATATTATTGTTTATAAACAAATTAATATTAATTATTCTTAGAAATAAAACCATAGATTTAATATAATATGTTTTAGTTAATAGTGTCAGGTATTTTCAATACATAGGATGCTTGCGTAAGGTGCAAGATCTGTGCATTTTTTCTTTGATTTCTAACAGTTGATAGAATGTATTGTTAGATTGAGGGTAGGTACAATCGAAAATTAAAAACGAAGACTGAAAATTACGGTTCTTTCTTTAAATCTTACAAATACTAATGTATTATTTATTTACTATACCGTGCGAGCAAAAATTATTTGCATCAAAGAGTGCCTTGCATCTAAGGACGTAATGCTTAGCCGTAGAGCTTAATACCTGTTAGGTGTCATCAGTAACTATCTGAATTAACAATCAATCAGTTATTCCGTCATCTTTGACAGTCGTTACAAGTAATTTGATTCATCGCTAATTGTTCCAATTTCTTGAACAATTCACACAATGGGCTATACGTAACAGCACAAAACATTCATGGTTGAAGCGTATTTTCGAAACGGGGCTAGAGTAAATAGTGAGTGGCAATACAAACCGGGTTTGTGCATGGACGATTTTCACGAACATTTTCCTAAGGTTGCTTTTATTGCCGGGGATTTTTATCATTGCCTGAAAAGAACCGTGGCTGTATTTAGGGAAAAGGGTACTATGCAACACAAAAAAGGAGCAGAAAGACCATCTGTAAGAACAGAAGAACTTGTTGCAAACGTTCGTGAAATAATGCAAAATCCGCCAACAAATTGTATAAGACGCCTGTCCCAAGAAGTGGGAAGATCTTATGGAACATGCAGGACTATTCTTAAGAAGCAGCTACATTTATTCCCTTATAAAGTGCAAGTATTCCAAGGAATACAAGCCGCAGATTTTGAAAGACGCAGGAATTACTCTCAATGGTTTACCCAAAATTTATTGGAAAGAAATGATTTATTAGACCTAATGAAGCCTGGTTCCACCTCTCCGGTTATGTGAATTCTCAAAATACACGCATGTGGAGTAGTGAAAATCCCCATTTTTTTTGTAGAGTCCACATGGCACCATCAACAAATTGGTGTCTGGTTAGCTGTTTCCCGAAGAAAAATTGTTGGTCCTATTTTTTTCCATGACACAGTTACAGCACCGCTGTATAAAGACAATATTTTGAATCCATTTGTGGAGCAATTACTTGACGACGAACTATGTTTTGGATATTTTCAACAGGACGGTGCAACCGCCCATACAGCCGCCGAAACTATTAACTACTTATGCAATTTTTTCGACGACAGTTTGATCAGTTTTCGGTCAGACATTGAATTCCCACCTAGATCACCTTGTTTAAAGGTTATGGATTACTTCGTTTTTCCTCATTTAAAGATTACCTATTTTTAAAACACCAGTTGCAAATTTAGAACAATTACAAGAAAGTATTATCCAATAATGTGGTAACATTTCTCCAGAGATACTGGGTCAACACTTTCGAAAATATGAAGATACGTGTGAATTTATGCTTGGAGCATGGCGGTGGCCAATTTCAGCAATTTATGTAATTATTTTTCTTTTTCTTTCTGTATTACTTTGTATTAGGTACTTTGTTAATTTTGTAAACAACAATAATAAATTTGTATTTGTCTACTTATTTTTTACTCATTAGTTTGGCATATCATGTCATAATATGAATTTGACAAAATTTTAACCTAGATTTGGTTAGATATATCGTCCCCATATCATTGTGATCTAAACCAAGCGCTACGTTTTTTAATCAAAGCCTTCTTTGATGCAAATAATTGTTGCTCGCACGGTACTAGCAGCTTATGAAATACGTCCATTTCAAAGTTAACTTTTAGTTAAGGGGCAGTCGGGCAGTTATTGTGCCTTGTGCCTTAACCCAAGCATTTTGACGTTCTGCAGTTAGTCTCTTAGATGTACTCCTTTATGCTTCAAAACGTCAATAAATCGGAAAAAAGAAATACTATCTCTTTCTGCTCGCTTTCCACAAATAATTATTGGCATTTTTAATAGTTTTTAAATTAAATATAAGGGATTGGACTACATTTAAAAGTAAATGTAATTAAGTGCGACTACTGACGACTGTGTGCTCTTCAGAAAACATGGCTGATCTGTCAATGACGTCATTAAGGAATGTTTAATTATGTTTTTTTTTTCATCATCAGTGATATAGTACCTACCTTCTATTTTATTTAATTGTTATATTATTTATAGAGTCATTATCGGGTTTCATAGAATTTACTACTAAAATGCAGGAAACCAAAATCCGACATTAAAGAATTTTAACAAATAATTAACTTTAAACAAGACTGGCGCCAAACGACGAGGCTTTAATTCTTTTATTGGTTTTTTATAACTTCGTTAAGTGATTGAGGAAGTGTATTTTAGTGTAGCTTGTTGGCTGTAGCATTTAGTTTTAAAATTAACATTAAATCTGAAAATTTGTGGATAGTTAAGTGGTTCGTTTTTCGGTTAGTATTAAAATAAGGTTTGAGACTGATTTTCTAAGTAAGTAACAATAAATAAATCGAACTGATAACTAAGGGGATTAGTCCAGTTTCTTTATATTGTACCTATATGTATTCTCTGACGTTTATTGCTCGTAGTCATGTTCAGCATTAAGCCTCCTATACACGGTCAAACAATGAAAGTATACAGCTTCTCACTGAATTTATTTTCTTCTTCCCAGCGTGCATATCCGCATCAGGGTTTATATGCTTCAAAACTTCCAAAAGTCTCTTCTAAACCTATTCCTCTTCCTTTTTATTTATATACTCACTACTTTCATTTTTACAAAGACATGGATTTTTTTGATAAATATTTATAAATTTAAAAAAATAACTTCTTAATTACGTCGAACTTTTCACATACTTCGGAAGTTCTTACCAAATGGAAAACTTTTTTATTATTCATTTTACGTTTTACGTAAACTATTCTATATAAAAAGCTCTGCATGGTCTAAAACCTAAAATGCAACCATCAAATATCGAAATTTTCCAGTCATATACGAGGTTTGTCAAAAAATGTGAATTTTTCCCAAGAATGTGAATTTTTCCCAAGAGTAAAGAGTAAAGTACCTTTATTTTTGACATTATCAAAAATTGGTATTAAAAAAAGTTGATCAGAACTAAAAACTACGGCTAAATGTGCAATTATACGCATTTATGTTGAAAAATTATTTTATTGATTTATTATTAATTATTTAATTTTTTAATTATTTAATTAATTTAATGCGTGTTATTGCATATTTAGACGTGGTTTTTAGTTCTGATCAACTTTTTTTTATAACAATTTTTGATAATGTCAAAAATAAAGGTACTTTACTCTTGGGAAAAATTCACATTCTTGGGAAAAATCACATTTTTTGACAAACCTCGTATATGACTGGAAAATTTCGATATTTGATGGTTGCATTTTAGGTTTTGGATCATGCAGAGCTTTTTATAAAGAATAACTTTTTTTCGTAAAATTAATAATAAAAAAGTTTCTCATTTGGTAAGAACTTCCGAATACACGCTGTATAGAGACACGCACTTACAGAAAATTTTAAACCGACATGCAAACAAAACCTTACTTATTTGCCAGTTAATAAATATATTTTTCTATTTCACGTTCATAATAAGTAGTGTTGCCGCGAGACGAGACGAGATAAAATTGGTCTCTCGTCTCGTCGAGAGAGGGCGAGATGAGACGAGAGACGACCTTCTCTCGTCTCGTCTCGCTTCTCTCGTGATTTAAACCAAATATAGTAAAAACCAAGCAAAATTTTAACGCGTTTAACTTAGGTTCTCTCAAATATGACAGAAGCTAACCTAAATGCGTTAAAACTTTGCTTGGTATTTACTACAGGGTGGCCCATTAGTGCGATAAAGGTCAATATCTCCTGTACCGCTAAGATAGCGGAAAACTTTTGACGAAGCTTATTAAGGGTTAAGAGGTGCCTCTTATAAAATTATTTTTGTCTATACAGGGTGCGCTAAAACACCAGCACGGTAGGAAATTTCCATTTCCAAAATATTGATTTTTAAAAAATGTTATTTTTGAGTTTCGACAGATCTAACAGTACGTCTTAGAGCAAAACGGCTCACATAATATCCCTATCTTCCATTTTTATTATCTTCCCAAAAAAATCACCTTCCGGTTAAACCGGAAGAACTATATTTCCTGCTTTCGAGTTACATCCGGTTTAGCCGGAAATTTGATTGATTTGGGAAGATAGTGAAAATGGAAGATATAGACATATGCGCAATTTTGCTCTAAGATGTACTGTTAGAAAGCTATAGGCTGTCGAAACTCAAAAATATAATTTTTCAAAATTCAATATCTTGGAAACTATTAACTATAGACTAATAATGCATTTAATAAAATGAATTATAAATTTATGTAGAATCAGCAAATTTAAAAAACAATTTTTTTGGGACACCCTGTCTATTATGAGATTTTTAAAATCTTCTTAAATTTATCTTATCAAAAATATATAATGTCCATATTTGGACCGACGGTTTTCGAGTTATTAGACTGCAAATAATTTTATCCAGCGATAAAACGTCATAATAATATGTTATTCTGAATGGCCAGGCACGGCTAACTAGATGAAACTATTTGCAGTTAAATAACTTGAAAACCGCTGGTCCAAATATATTATACGTTATGTATATTTTTGCAAAGAGGAATTTAAGAATATTTTAAAAAGCTCAAAAACGTTTTTTGCTCGAGAGAGATCGAGAGAGACGAGAATTTCTCGACGAGAGAGGGAACTTCTCTCGTCTCGTCTCGGAGCTTTATTCGAGAGAAAATATCTCTCTCGTCTCGTCGAGGGAGGGCCAGACGAGACGAGAGACGAGAATTTCTCGTCTCGGCGGCAACACTAATAATAAGCTCAGTACGATACGCATTTGCGTATCGTAATGAAGCTATTTCGATACGCGTTTTTTCTTTATTTGATGTTGGTAACATTTAAATGTTTTATTTCATTGACTTGCGCGGCCTTTGTGATTTACGAGAAAACCCATTTTCGCAGAGGAAAAATAGCTTGATAACCTACTTTTTTTATTCTGTGTGGATAACAGTCATGCATGTTGGTTGCATAAATCTATAAATCAATCTTTTGTAGATGCTTCAAGCTATCATTTTCTGCCAAATCCTATCCAAAATTCAATCTACTAACCTTCCAATGTCGATTTTAATTTCAACTTTATTTGAATTTTCCATCTTCCCTATACTAAATTGCAATGCCGTGACGTAAAATCACGTCTTTTGAAATTCGAAAAAAAGTAGCAAAATCGCCCGAATTTCCGAACGCTCTGTATATGTACCGAATGTACAAGGATCGCACAACGTATTCCGTCCAATTTCTCATATCGCTAAAATAACTTTAGAATCTCCTGGTGAAAATGGGTCAATAAATTAAAAAATTACAGTTCGCAAAATAATTTTTGTTGTCCAGAGGCTACTATGATAAAAAATAGTATTACCGACATAAAACTTAGACATAAAAATTTACAAAACTTGAAGGATTTATTATCTTTTTAAATATGTGTTTTTTATTGAAAAAACTACAAATTAGAAAAAATAGTATAACGTACGTGTTATATAAAGCAGTTTTAAGCACTTGTCCCGTTATAAAACTCGCCGCAAGCGGCTCGTTTTTTAACATGGACGCGTGCTACAAAACGATGCTTTATAAAACGTGTACGTTAATATACTTATGTAAAAGCGTTTATTACAAGTAGAAACAGAACGTTTGCCGTATTTCAAATGGGACTATTTAAATTTATTTTTATGGTAATTTTACTATAGATAGAAAAGTACTTTATTATCTTACCTTTACGTGATATATTTTTTCGATGGTATATTTTATTGATATTGCGGCTATTATTGAAGGCCCACGCACTTAGGTATATTATTTAGAATAAAATATTTATTAAAATTTAAAACATTGTATATAATATTTCACTTAATTCATTATACAGGGTGTCTCACGGTGTCCGTAATTTGATTTAAATCCTGCAAATTTGGTTGGTAAGGTTTTCGGAGACGCTCTTCTCAAATGAAATAAAAGCGACCATTATGCGACGTCCGGTTATACCAAAAGTTGTCTCAAACTTATTTTAAGTGGAGCACTCTGTATAATTGTTTTTGTGTTCCTTTTTTCTTTTTTAATAACTTTTATTTTAAGAAAAAAGAAAAGCACAAAGTCTTTCTCCACAAGTTTATTAGAATAACTAGGCGAACCTAGAATAATTCTTAATAATTCGACATGTTTCGAGTGTAGAAACACTCATCATCAGGAAAACAAAGTAAATAGTACCTACAATGCCGATGTTGTTAGCAATAGAGAAAATAATAAGTGGGATTGAGCCGTCATGGAGCTTTCAAGGGTGTACACGAGGTGTAAAATATGAATAGTCAGAAGAACGACAAGAATTCAGTATACTGGAAAGTCAAGGGGTAATGAAAAGGCCTTGTCTTGGGCAGAACAATGAAGAGAGCAAAAGAAAATTAAAGACTTTTAACAGACTTTGTCAAAATCATTTAAGTATAAGTAGGTTTAGATTTAAAATCATTTATCAGTATCATTAATTTTGCACACATCTGATGTATAATTTGACTCCTGCCGGGTTAACTGGGCCGTAACAAGCGGTACCCCAACAGCATTTTACTTCAAGCTTAATGGTAAGCCAATATACCTCATTTTATTAAATTTTATTTGCTACATTTCCCTTTTTTTATCTTTTACAGATGATTTGACTTTTACGAGAACCAATTTTTTTCTTTCTCTCTCATTTCACTAATTTTACATGTCTCCGACAAAGTTTATTAAAAATTAAGATTTTTCTTTCCCTCAATTCACTACTGATACCTAAATGATTTTGACAAAGTCTGTTAAAACTATCTAATTTTCTTTTGCTCTCTTCATTGTTCTGCCCAAGACAGGGCCTTTTCACTACCCCTTGACTTTCCAGTATGCTGAATTCTTGTCGTTCTTCTGAATATTCATATTTTACACCTCGTGTACACCATTGAAAGCTCCATTACGGCTCAATCCCATTTATTATTTTCTCTATTGCTAACAACATCAGCATTGTACAATTTATTTTTCCTGATGATGAGTGTTTCTACACTCGAAACATGTCGAATTATTAAGAATTCTTCTAGGTTCGCCTAGTTATTCTAATAAACTTGTGGAGAAAGACTTTGTGCTTTTCTTTTTTCTATACATTTAACTCCACTTTGAGCATGGACTACTTCTTCAAAATTTTATTATAAGGTTTTGTTCCTACTTTATCCGTTCAGGGTGTCGCCTAAAATTGAATATCTTTTCAAAGATAAAAGAGTAAAACTGGAAACCGGTTGCCGAATTAGATATTAATGTGCCAGATAGTAAATTTTCGGAAAATGAAATTTTATAAAATACTAAATTTGGGAAATACAGTTAAAATGAATATTTCATGTATAATATTATTATCATTATGAAATTCCAAATGTAAAAATAAAATATTTTTACCTTAGCTAAAGTATCCCCATGACTTTTGTTAATGCTAGCTTTTCGTACTAAACTAGGACTTGACAATCCTTTGGAGTCTCCAATCATATCTTGATTTATTCCGTAGCTAAACGGTTTACTATTTTCTCGTGCGTGGTAGGGAATGCTCTCCTTGTCTTCCTCCTGAAATAAAAACAAATATATACATTTATTTAGGCATTCTGGCGTACCATAATTTTAGAAAGTTTTACAAAATGCCCAATAAAAGCAAGGCAAGCTGAGGGAGTCTCTAGAAGTGCATGCGCTGTATACATTTTTATGAAACTTGGGTTACGACTTTGATCTGACCTGTAAAAGTTCTTATTTTAAAATGTTTAAAACTGCGTAAAGATGAGTCAAATTAAAAAGTGGTATAATCTTGCACTAAGTTCAAACGACGAAACAAGCAAAATTAAAGTAATTCATGTGTTAGTCATTTCTCTTTTCAAGCATTGATATCATGCTTTTTATAGTTTTATGAGTTAAATCGAATATATTTTTATGTCGCCGACATTGGCAAACAGCTTACAACTCCACAACGATATAAACAGTTTAGATAATTACATATTTAACATTAGTTCCTGGCTAGGTACCTACTTTAAAATCAAAAAGCAGAATCTATTAAAACAAAACAGACACGTACAGGTACATAATTATTATTCTTGTGTAATGACGACTAAGATATTATTCATATTAAATTGTTCAATATAATAAAATACGTATCATCTTCATTATTAGCTGCTCTAATTAATAGTAAAAAAAATTAAAAATTACTATAATAGTTTTGAGTAACAATAATTTTCACTAAAATATACGTAATGTTCAATCTAGGTGACCAAGTGATTGAAGCAAAATCAACTTATTTTAATGGAATTGAAACTGTGATTAAATCTACTAAATGATACCAATAGGGTAGTTATACAGTGTGGATATATAACTTGGAATAAATTCAGTACAGTATTTTTTTGGACACGAGTATTAACATTTTACGTTGTTGTTTTTATACAAAAAAATATTGATACAGTGTGTCCCAAGTTAAAGATATGACGACATCCATAATTTTTGAAATGGCAATCCTAAATTTTTATTTACTATTTTTAAAGTGCATATTAATTATTACATAAGTACCAAGTCTTTATTCCTTGTCATAATGTTTAAAACGAGTTTTACTTGCGTTTAGGATAATACTAAATAGTGAATAAACAACATTTTGAGCATTTATTGACGAAAAAGTATTAAAGATGGATAAAAGGTTTTTTTATTTTTCCAATAAAATAATTTGTTTGTTTAATCTTAATCTTCTTAACATAGTATAAAACAAAGTAGCTGTAGCTGTCTGTCCGTCCCTACCAGTGGCTTATTTAGGGGGGGGTCCGAGGGGTCTGGACCCCCCCCGTGGGCTCAACATTAAAAAAAACTCAAAACAGATCAGATGCCTTGTTGCATTTAATGTAGACAGGGTGAACTGAACCTCGCCCGATAACAAAATGTAATAATTTTCTATTTTACAATTTTTGAATAAAGACCTTTATTATTATTATTATTATTAAATAAAATTATTAAAAAATTGAAATGATGTTCACTTAGTTTTGTAATTTTTTTGCAAACTCGAACTATTAGCAACACTTTGTTTTTACAAATAATGAAGTAACTGTGTCACAGATAACAAAACAACATGGCCAAACTTGGCAAAAAAAAATGGCAAAAATAACTTGAAAACCAATCATTTTCGGAATCGGTCATATTATGTAGAAATATATATTTTTAAACATAAATACTTAAAAAAATATATATTCCCATTATTGCGTTTATATTTAAAAATTTCTTAATTTTTTCCTTTTTTGGGTTCAGCAATCAAAACATAGAAATTATAAATTTTGATAGTTCAAAATAGGGCGTGGCACCAAAAAATGTTTCGCCTGCGGCGCTTTTTTAAAGAAAGAAAAAAAGACAGAAAGAAAGAAAGATAAAACGAAAGGTATAGACCCCCCCCCCCCGTGGCAATATTCTAAATACGCCACTGGTCCCTACCTATATATGCTTAAATCTTTAAAACTACGCAACGGATTTTGAAGCGGTTTTTTTAAATAGATAGAGTGATTCAAGGGGAAGGTTTTTATGTATAACTAGCGACCCACGGCTTCGCACGGGTGCAATTTCAGAAAGTGGCATGCCGGGTACTAATATATCGGGTTTGTATTTATACCAGCGGGTTGCAACGCATGCCGGGTACACGCTAGTATCTTATAAATTGACAAGGAATACAAATTAAAAATGTAGTACTTATGTACAACTTAATACTTATGCAGTTTAAAAATACTCAATAAAAAACTGGGATTGCCATTTAAAAAGAAATATCGACAATTGTCATATCTATAGTGTGCCAATAAAGTCCGCATCATATGGGCTTTTTTTTTTATTAATAGCTATATTTGAAATTTGACTTTGGCATCAAAATCTGCTTCGATCGAGATGAAAATTTAGCAAAAAATAGTAGTCACGTCAGTCACGTGCTTCGCATTATCTGTCAAATTTTAATTTTTTCCAAAAAATAATTCAAAAGTGGGGTATTTCTGAAAATATCGAAATAAGTTATAAGAAAAAGTTTTTTTAAATGCAGTTCCTAGCCCACATGCAAAATTTCAGCTGCATAAGATAATTTTAATTTTTTACCCATATTTTGTAAATTGCACCACTTTTGCAAGATAAGACTCAACGCAACCTACATAAAACTTCTTAGTTTTGACAAGGCTTTATTTCAGATACATTTTCTTTAAAGTAGCGCCATATTAAATGTGTGTTTTCTACAAAATCAAAATTGAGCTATTAAAATTTGGTCGCATGCGATGCAAAGTTTAGGTATTTGTTTTTGACCCTCTATAAGGTAACTTCATAAAACAAGTATTTTTGAAAACGTTGTTTGTGTCTAAAAGTAATACACCTTAATATTAAGACAAAAAAGAACACATTGTCATCAGTAAAGTGTTCATTATGTGGAAAATAAATTTTAGTGGTGCTGGGTAAAAAATTAAAATTATCTCATGCAGCTGACATTTTTTGCAAGTGGGCTAGAAACTGCATTTAAAAAAACTTTTACTAATAACTTTTTTCGATATTTTCAGAAATAACCCCACTTTCGAATTATTTTTTGAAAAAAATTAAAATTTGACAGATGCGAATCACGTGACTACTATTTTTTGCTTAATTTTCATCTCGATCGAAGCAGAACTTGATGAAAAAGTCAAATTTCGAATAAAGCTATTGATAAAAAAAAATCCCATAAAATGCGGACTTTACTGGTCACACTGTATATAACATTACACTACAAACAACCGTTTTGCAAGTCTAATCCTTATAAATACCTTTAAGAACTAAGAGACGGAAACAAGATTCGAAGCATCAATTTTTGTTTTAATATAATGGAAATAATATCTGCAAAATATTTGTTTCACCGACGAATGTAATTTTATCTCGAATCATTAACATAATGTACAAAATTTTTGGTACTGGAGTCAAGAAAATAAATTAAGGTTTATTGAAACAAGAACGCAGTATCCCAAAAAATCAACGTGTGGGTTGACATTTTGGAAAAACATTTTATTGGACCATTCTATTTAAATCACATAACCTCACAGTTAAGTATTCTACTCAACCACTTCAAAATGAAATTACTCCTGCTGCAATACAAGAAGTTGTTCGAAAAAATCAAGAAATTTGGTTCCAGGTGGATGGCAGCACAAATAATATTAAGAATAATTGTAATAATTAGGATCAAATAAGAGATAGGGAAATTATTTTTATTGTTTGTAACATTAGAATGGGAACTATAATATAACTATGTGTGAAACCAGAGCTATAAAAAAGGCATAAATAAAATGCATTAAATATAATAGTACAAGTATGACTATAACTAAAAAGATTCAATTGAGTCATTTATATCTGCAGGTTAAATATTTCAAATTAAATTACTTGGAAACAACATAAAGTGGCGCCCACCGTGTGGTCAAAACTAGTTATTCATGTTTATGTACAAGAGCCTAAACATACATATGTAGAAGTCAAGTGCTTGAAAACATGCTTCTTTTAAAATCTGCAATTGCAGGCACGTAGATAAGGGGGGGGGGGGTTGGTACTGGGGAACAGCCCCTCGCCCTCAGAGCCTGTTTGTGCACTGGCGTGTTCGTGGTCCCAAAATTTCTTTGCAGGCACTTTCGCCTTCGGTCTTTACACTTCTGTGGTATTCCCCCCTCCCCTAAGATAAAATCCTAGCAGCTACGCCAGTGTGTCCCAGGAAGAAAATCTATCTACGGCTTGGGAAATTGGATATTGCTTTACGAAGTTTAACACATCTTTTATTTGGCTCTACACTTTTCACATTCATTATTTCAAAAACCGTCAATTTAATTGCAGAAAGCTTCATTTATATTTCAGATTTGTCAATAATTGTAGTTTTGTACCATACTATACGAACTGTACGTACCTACACCTTTTTTGGGTGGACTCTATCTTTATTTTAGGAATAATTCAGACGTTTTAAAAGTAAACACTAGTGACGCCTGTGCCATTTCATTTTCTAATCAATATTACCTTTATTTTTCGTTTTCACCAAAAAGCGACCAAATTTCTGTGTTTGGGTAGCTAGCAGTTAATTACAGTTGAAAATTAAAAAAATAAGAAATGATAAATTAATAAAAGCATAAAACGAAATTTTGTCAAATTTGCGCTTATTTCTTTTTCTACTTTTATTAATTTATAAATCCAACATTTTTTAAAGCAAAACTCTAAGTACTTGTACTCCAAAAAGAAGTAGAAAAAGTAACGAAATACTTTTTTTTTTAATTGGCGAAGGCGCAATTAGTGTTTGATCTTAAATGTCAACTTGGATTAACTTCTTAATAATGACCACTCTACATAAATCTACTGAATAACAACATTTAGGCCAGTTCATTAATCCTGAGATGAATTATTACAATAAGCAGCATCGTCATGTCATATTAAGTTTTGATGAAAAAACGTTAATAATTACTGAAAACTTTTAAATGTAAAGAAAAATAAAGAAGTTAAGAAAATCTCTTTTTATTCTATTTTTATTAAAATAAGTTAATGTTTGATTTGCATACTGCCAGCTGTTTGAAATATAAATAGTAAACTGTCTCTGCTTTAGTCATTTATTTATGACCAATAACAATTCTTTAAAATGTAAGGAAAATAAACCCACAGTCGTCTCCACAAATATAATTAAAAAGGTCAAATCAATGTGGACATGTTTCGGTACTAGAAAGTACCATTATCAGCACCGAAGGGCCCAAGTGCCACTTACACGAAGGAATGTAAACAAATATTAAAAACATGAAAAGGACAAGAACATAATATTGTATACTTGGACAAAGTTATGTTAAAAATTAAAAATCGATATTAAAAATCAAAAGGATATACTATGTACGGGAAGGAAAGGAGGAAACTCCTTTCGATTTTTTATATCGATTTTTAATTTTTAATATTTTTCAAAATTTTTTAACTTTGTTTTCGTCCAAGTATACAATATTATTATGTTCTTGTCCTTTTCATGTTTTTAATATTTGTTTACATTCCTTCGTGTAAGTGGCACTTGGGCCCTTCGGTGCTGATGACGGTACTTTCTAGTACCGAAACATGTACACATTGATTTGACCTTTTTTAAATATATTTTGTGGAGACGACTGTGGGTTTCTTTTCCCTATATCTCAACAGCTGCACTCTTTAAAAGTATCTATTGGCACTAAGAACCTCATCATTACTCATTACATCATTATTTTAGCAAAAGTATAGGGTAAAAAGGCAATGAAATAACTATCCCCACCACTGTCAAAATTGCTTTTCTGATATAAATCATCTGACAGTTGGACCTCAGAATCAGAAATGTTATGAGCCGTTAGTGACAGCATGTCATTATGTAACGACAGCAAGAATTTAACAGAGAATAAAAACTACAGACGACGTGCCAAACGACATTTTTGTTATAAAGAATATTAAAGCAACATTTTTGCCAGCAAAGTAAAACTACATACCCAACACTGGTACCACTATAATAATACACTAACACTAACGCTATATTCATTACTTACCCTATGATACTCCCTCTTGTACGGATTATGTTTATCCTCTTCGTCTATATATCGCACATTTTCTACCGTAAAATCCTGCGGCGCGCTCGCACTACTATTTGACGGCGGTTTAAAGTCAGGAATGCTCTGGACCGTCAGCATCATGTCCGAGAGCAGTTCGTCGAGCTCGCGATGTTGGTCCTCGGGCGTGAGCGGGGACGGTTGGGCCGTCAGCGGGGGACTACCGGAGGCGTTGGTGTTGGCGTTCTGCTGGTGTCCTGCAAACAAATTGCCGAATTCAGTCGTGAAAATAAATCAGGATTGTTAGTTTGGTTAAAAAAGTACAGGGGCGACAGGAGAAGTAATAATAATTTAGAAAAAAGAAAAGCACAAAGTCTTTCTCCACAATTTTTTATTCGAATAACTAGGCGAAACTAGAATGATTCATAATAAATTGAATCGACATGTTTCGAGTGTAGAAACACTCATCATCAGGAAAACGAAGCAAATGGTACAAATGCTGATTTTGTTAGCAGTAGAGAAAATAACAAGTGAGACTAATCCGTAATGGAGCTAATGGTACGTTATCCAACCAAGACTAGACAAGGCGATTTTTTTACTTTTCCTGTACTTTTATAAATAAACTGAAATAGCCATCTTAAGTCATTTTCTCCCGCGAATTCGAATATCTTCAGCAAAAAACAATTGAACATCAAACAAAAGTACTAGGGGTCACTTTAATATTTTTTAAATAGAACACCCTGTATATTTTTACATTTCTAAATTCCACATAAAATTATAATTATTTTTTATAAAATGCACTATTAGTCTATACTTCATAGTTTCTGAGATATTGACTCTCGAAAAGTGACATTTTTGAACTTTGACAGCTTATAACTTTCTAACAGTACGTCTTAGAGCAAAACGGCTTACATGTCCCTATCTTTAAATTTTATTATCTTCCCAAAAAAATCAACTTCCGGTTAAACCGGATGTAACTCGAAAGAAGGAAATATAGTTGTTCCGGTTTAACTGGAAGTTGATTTTTTTGGGAATATAATAAAAATTGAAGATAGGGACATGTAAGCCGTTTTGCTCTAAGACGTACTGTTAGAAAGTTATAAGCTGTCAAAGTTCAAAAATGTCACTTTTCGAGAGTCAATATCTCGGAAACTATGAAGTATAGACTAATAGTGCATTTAATAAAAAATAATTATAATTTTATGTGGAATTTAAAAATGTAAAAATATACAGGGTGTTCCATTTAAAAAAATATCAAAGTGACCCCCAGTACTTTTGTTTGATGTTCAATTGTTTTTTGCTGAAGATATTCGAATTCGCGGGAGAAAATGACTTAAGATGGCTATTTCAGTTTTTTTATAAAAGTACAGGAAAAGTCAAAAAATCGCCTTGTCTAGTCTTGGTTGGATAACCCTGTACATACGAGGAGTGAAAAAATTTAAATAGTCAAAAAGACAGAAAAGACTGCAGCATACTGAAAAGTCAAGGACCAGTGCAAAGCCACTGCCTTGGGTTGGAAATGAATTTTTAAGTGTAAGTAATGAAAAATCTTTAGTTTAATTCAGCTATGTCGGAGACATGTGAAAGTGGTAAAATAAGAGGGAAAGAAAAAAAAAATTGTTTTTTGTAAAAATCATGCAGATGCTTTCATTTAGCTTGAAATAAAATACTGTTGGGGTACCAAGCTTGTTACGGCCCAGTTACCCCAGCAGGAGTTAAAACTTACACATTGTGTGCAAAAATAAGTTTTAAGAGATTTTTAAAGAATTTTAAAACATTTTTTGTTTTACTAGAACATCTTTTAAAGAAGTTCCACGGCAATCATTCATTTCCCGTCTGACACGTGCTGGTTGCAGTGGAACTTATTTAAAAGATGTTCTAGTAAAAGAAAACTTTTTTTCAAATTCTTTAAAAATCTCTTAAAACTTATTTTTGCACACAATGTGTAAGTTTTAACTCCTGCTGGGGTAACTGGGCCGTAACAAGCCTGGTACCCCAACAGTATTTTATTTCAAGCTAAATGAAAAATGAAAGCATCTACATGACTTTTACGAAAAACAATTTTTTCTTTTTTCTTGCCCTCTTATTTTACTACTTTCACATGTCTCCGACATAGCTGAATTAAACTAAAGAGTTTTCATTACTTACACTTAAAAATGATTTTTACAAGGTCTTTTTAAAAATCCCTAATTTTTCTTTTTTTTTCTTCATTTTCCACCCAAGACAATGGCTTTGCGCTGGTCCTTGACTTTTCAGTATGCTGAAGTCTTTTCTGTCTTTTTGACTATTCAAATTTTTTCACTCCTCGTATGTACCATTAAAAGCTCCATTACGGCTTAGTCTCACTTGTTATTTTCTCTACTGCTATCAGCATATTGTACTATTTACTTTGTTTCCTGATGATGAGAGTTTTTACACTCGAAACATGTCGATTCAATTTATTATGAATCCATTCTAGGTTCGCCTAGTTATTCGAATAAAAAATTGTGGAGAAAGACTTTGTGCTTTTTTTTTTCTATATCATTATTTAACTCCAATTTGAGTATGGACTACTTCTTCATCAGTGGCGTAGCGTGGTTGAAGGGGCGGAGGGGGCGAAAGCTTCAAAGGTAAGGTCGTAGATATTTTTTTTATGGGGAGGGGTAAAAGGAAAAAAAAAAGTAGCGCCGCAGGCGAAATTTTTTTTGCCACGCCCTTAAAATATATATAAAATACACAAGATCCTCAAGAAAATCACAAAAAAATTGATCAAGTAAAAAAAAGTGCTTCGTTTTCATGGCTCATTATGGGTCCCTGGGGGGGGGGGGGGGGGGCGTAATTATCCCCTTATCTATGCCCTTGTTCAAAGGGCGCCTCACTGCTAATGTATAATTTCGTTTATTTAGTAAATTTTGGCCTGAGAAATAAAGTTTTTGTTTCATCATGTCTAAAATGGCCACATGAAAACAGAATATGAACACGGCAAGGGAAATTTTGTTAAAACTCTATAAAATATTTTATGCATACTTATTACATAATAATATAAGCATACATTTTCATTGGCGACAATAACACTCTTTTAAAAAGATAAAATTTAATATCTAGTAAATTAAAGATTTTAAGCAATTTTTAATTTTTAAAGCAAAATAACTGAAAGAATACAAATTATTGGTCGTGCCAAAATATTTTTATTATAAAGTAAATCAAATAGTGAAAATAAAATAGAATCTCAAAATAGGTAACAGAGTAACAGGTTTATTTTATCTCCTTCTTTACTCTAAAAGTTATAAACAAATAATAACGCTAATTAAACCCCATTAAAAATACTTTAAAAACAAAGAGAAAGAGAGCTTCACAAAATACCATATTTGTCAATAATATTCTTCTGATAATGGTCATCTTATAATATAAACAGAAACAAAGAACTAAAAAATAATTATAATAATAATAGTAATAAATAATGAGAATTTTGTTATATAATTATCATTTATATTCATTAACATAGTAAATTTTCTCTTGCTGCGATAGGTAAACAATATTATCAATTATCATGTGAAGTGAAATTGAACTGGGAACTACTGGGAGAGTGGGAAGGGGGCGCCGTTTGGGAAAGGCTCAAAGGGCGGGGGGGGGCGGTCGCCCCCCCCTGGCCCCCTGCACGCTACGCCACTGTTCTTCATAATAATAATAATTTATTTTTCTGTATTTTTAGCAGTTCCTACTGAAAGTTAACATATCGTGCATAACGTCTTGTCGGATACGTTAAAATTAATAATAAAAAAAAATGTTAAACGTTGTACAGGCAGTAGTATCCTTTAAGTTGTTCTTCTTTCAATCAACTTTGAGCCAGCATAATATATAGTCATCAATCTGGATCGGAAGCTAATTACGAATGGCTATTCCTCTTATTAGATAAAAGAATGAAAAACAATCAATCACAGCATTTTTATGTGCTTCATCATTGTATTTCATTTGTTTGAAGGTGGTAGACAATGAAGTAATATCAGAAAAATTACCTTGTCGGACTTCCATTGTATTTATTTTGTTACTTAACACAACGTTTCGGTTAGTTAGTATCTCTCCGGTGGTGGCCAACTTGTACATGGAATGGTTTGAGTCACACGCTATTTACACTGCCAAGAATAAACTTAAACTTTGGCTTAGATATGTTGATGATACCTTTATTATTTGGACAGACAGCAACGAAGAGCTGATACGGTTTTTGGAACATATTAATATAATAGTATAAGACAATCGATTAAATTTACAATGGAAACAGAAAAACATTCCACTCTACCTTTTCTCGATGTTCTCGTCAAACGAAGTGCTAAAAACATAAAAACTTCAGTGTACAGGAAACCCAGTCACACAGGGCAATACCTTAATCACGGATCGAATCATTCAAACTCCATAAAACAGGGCATAATTCAAACTCTTTATCACAAAACATCTAACGTTTGCAACAATCCGGAAGACCTTAATATTGGAATTTCAAACATCAAAAAAGATTTAAAACAGAATGGTTACCCTGAAACCTTTGTAACTAATACCATCTCAAAACTTAAAAATCGCGAAGTAAAAACTAATACAGAAACGAAAGAGGAGCAAGCATTTCTTACAATACCTTATGTCAAGGGGATTTCTGAAAATATTAGAAGGATAACCAAAAACTATAATATCAAAACAGCCGTCAATTCCGGAAATACGCTTAGAAGCTTCCTTACAAAAGTAAAACCCCCCCGTAATGAAAACGCAAAAAGTTGTATCTATCAAATCCCTTGCGAGTGTGGCGAATCGTACATTGGAGAAACAAAAAGACCTTTTCCCGTACGAGTTAAAGAACATATTATGCAACATACTCCAAGAGGTGAAACTTCGAGATCAGGTATAGCGGAACATGTATGGACCAACCAGCATAATATACAGTGGTCAGAAGCCAAAGTTTTGGACACGGAACAGCACTGGAGAAAACGAAAGTTAGTTCTACAGTATGAATACACAGGCTTAAAGACATTTCTATTGACCCTTGATAAAGTTTTAATATAAAACGAAACGTTGGGAAAAATACAATTGTGTCATTTCATTGCCTGCCCTCATTCACGCTATACTTATTCAAATTTATCTTTTAATTGGATAGTTTTTTTCTGAAAATTTGAACTATTAAACTGGGTATTTGACAGCCCATATGACTAATAATTACGAAATTATGACTTGGGCGTACTTTAATTATTTTTAAGAAAAGTACAAATTCGGTAATTTTAAATTATTATACATTTAAGAGACATTTAAGTACGCTTAAATTTTCCAAGGAATGGTAAATATTATTATATTGACGTTTCATAAGGAATTTACATCAAAAGGTTACGAAACACGAATGTAATTTATTTTCTGGAAAAGTATTAATTGTATTATTTATCCAGAAAGGCCAGATTCCTGGGGGAAATTTCTTAAAGGACATACAATATTTAAAGATTTATTACTGTAAAATATCTAAATTATTTTACGTTGAAGGCGTTTTGATATTATTAAATTAAAATATTTTGAACAGTCTAATTCTATTGCAATAAAAATAAAATTTTCAAGACATAAAAAATAACAATATTATAAAGTCCAGCATGGTCAAAAGTTGTGCCATAATTAGCCAATTATTGTGGGTGTCACAACCAGTATTTCTGATAAAATCAACAATATTATAAATAATGAATACACATACCTACCTAGGAAATGTTAACGATGTGTTAGGTTGCTTCTTAATATGGAGCAAAATTATAATAAATATTTTGATTGAAAGTGTTAATTACAATTTCTTGCCTTAAAAGGATGCTAATTATATTTAGAAGTGTTAAGTTTGGGGAGAAAAAAGAGAAAATGTTTGAGTGCCTTCGTAATATGTATTAAATTTCTCTCTGTCGTTATTTTTTTAATTTTTAAATTATTGCTAAATCTATTTTAAGCACTGTTTTTCAATATCTCGTGAACTAAAAAAGCTTGGGACACAAAAACTTGCTTAAACAACTTCAAGTAAATAGTTTAATTCAGCGGTTCTCAAACTTTTTTGGTCACGGAACCCTTTAAAAAAAAAACTAAATTTTTAACGAAACCCTAAACCTAAACTAAAAGCAAAACCAGTTATATGTATATTATTATATTCTTATGGGTTCCACTTTAATACCGTGCCAGCAAAAATTATTTGCATCAAAGAGGGCTTAAATTAAAAAACGTAGAGCTTGGTTTAGATCACAATGATATGGGGACGATATATCTAACCAAATCTATAGGTTAAAATTTTGTCAAATTCATATTATGATATGATATGCCAAACAAATGAGTAATAAAATAAGTAGACAAATACAAATTTATTTTTGTTGTTTACAAAATTAACAAAGTAAGAATATACAGAAAGAAAAAGAAAAATAATTACATAAATTGCTGAAATTGGCCACAGCCATGCTCCAAGCATAAATTCATGCAGTAATTCCTGCGTCTTTCAAAATCTGCGGCTTGTATTTCTTGGAATACTTGCACTTTATAAGGAAATAAATTAAGCTGCTTCTTAAGAATAGTCCTGCATGTTCCATAAGATCTTCCCACTTCTTGGGACAGGCGTCTTATACAATTTGTTGGCGTATTTTGCATTATTTCACGAACATTTGCAACAAGTTCTTCTGTTCTTACCGATGATCTTCCTGCTCCTTTTTTGTGTCGCATAGAACATGTTTCCCTAAACACAGCCACGGTTCTTTTCAGGCAATAATAAAAATCCCCAGTAATAAAAGCAACGTTAGGAAAATGTTCGTAAAAATCGTCCATGCACAAACCCGGATTGTATTGCCACTCACCATTTACTCTAACCCCGTTAGAGTAATTATGTACTTGTAACGACTGTCAAAGATGACGGAATAACTGATTGATTGTTTATTCAGGTAGTTACTGACACCCAACAGGTATTAAGCTCTACGGCTAAGCATTGCGTCCGTAGATGCAAGGCCCTCTTTGATGCAAATAATTTTTGCTCGCACGGTACCTACATGTATTTATTTTATTATGACTGCCGGCGTAGCCCTACGGGAGGCTTTGTGGAGTACCGGGGCTCCGCGGAGTACCCTTTGAGTAACGCTGGTTTAATTAATAAAATTGTACCTATATACCATTGTTTAAAATATAGATTTACCCTTATCTTTGAATATTGCTAATCAAAGCCATTATACAATGATGAGCAGAATTTACGCAGCATATTATGGGATAACTTTTTATTGTTAGTTTTCAAAAAATACCGATGTTGGCATTATCGGGAATCCAAAAAATCATTAAACAGTGGCGTTCGTCATTAGGGGTTTAACGGGAAATAAAAAAAAAACAAGTAATAGGTATCTATTGTGTCTTTCAATTTTTAAATTTGTTTGACTAATGTTTAAACGTTTGTAATTAGAATAAAATTGTAGTAATAAACATAGATGTGTTTGCCTTTTTGTTAATAATAAATTAACTTGATAGTCCAGCATGCGAAGCCCATAAAAATATTTCGTAATGAAGCAATGGAGTACCTACAAACCAGAATTGAACAATTTAATTTTTTTATAAGGTAAGTCTACTCAGAAGTATAATTTTAGGGAGCATGAGTTGAAGTGATTGTTTTAATACAGTTAATAATAGTTTACTATCTACCATAAAAAAAAAATCCCATATGCTGCGTAAATTCTGCCCATTACTGTATAATAAATATATTATAAAGAATCTAAAAGTATTGGAGGATAATAAGAATAATCTTTATTAAAAATATAAAGTCCCTACAAATTATATACAATTCTTAAAGGGCGAAGTCTAGCTGATAAGCATCAGCTACTTAGCTAGAAATAAAAACTATTAATTTTATTCTTCAATCAAAATAAAGTTTGTTTCCAAATTACCCAGAAAAAATGTTGTTAGAATGTTATGGGTGAGATTATAGAAGCTCTGCATCTAACGTCTGCAGCTACAAAAGTAACGGTTTGCAGATGCAAATGACAAAATTGGAATTCCAGAAAACGTTTATCACACTTTGCGTCTGCAAATGTGCAGAAGGTTGGAAGGTCCTGCAGACTTACAGAATGTATAAAATTTGTTAAAAATTAAACTATAGTTTGGGGATTTGACGGATGACGGTATTGGTGGTTATTTACAATTTGTATTCGATTTTTATATAAAAGGGAACGTTCATTAATTTATTATTGCTATGGGTTTAAGCCTATTACACGCATTGAGCAGTCGATATCAATAAACCAGAAGTAGTAAAACGGTTTAACCACGGTAAAATGGCGGATTTGCAAATAGTTTTTGGAATGTCAAATATCTGCAAAATTATTTTGCGTCTGCAAGTCCGCCATATTTGCAGATCTGCAAAGTTACAGGTATGCATTTTCGGTAATCTCACCCATTATATTTTTTTTACTTATGGCACAAACACAAGTGTTTAATCACATAGGTGCTTCTATATGCATATTAAACTTTAACTAGTGTAGGTTATATTTTATGGTATTTAAATTAATGTTTGGAAGATAATTTCAATGAAATCATATAATATGTGTGTATAAAATAAATAAAGAAACTAATTAACTCATGTTTCTCCAAATTATTTGAACATTTTGCCCAGTAAGTGCAGCGTTAAAGCAGCAAAGGCAACCTAACAGCAGTCGTCAGAGTAAGCTAACTCCGCCATCTTTTAAAACTTCAATGCTAAATATTGATAGTTGATGTAACATTAAAACTCTACGACATTGTTTATATGGTCATTTTTATAAAACGCACCATTCTCAAATAATAGACCGTTAAAATTTGCAAAATTAAATTAATTTAATTTTTTTGTATTGTTATTATACGATAAAATGTCGCACAAGATTTCTGATTTCATTTTACTTTAATTCCAGAAGAAATACCCTGTTAAAAAGATATTTTTACCTGCAGAAGAAATTCCGCTGTCCATAGACACAGTCAGAGGACTGGAAACAGCACCTGGAGATAGCTCCTGTTTTTTGGCAATTGTTGCATAAATGCTTCCATCCAAAGGTCCAAATGTATGATTTACGTCATCTGGAAATAATTAATAAGATTAGTAAACTTTTATTTTTAACAGATTAATAAATATGAATAATTGCAAAAATTAATAAATTAACTATATAATAGTCCACGCTGTCAGTGAATTTCTTCTAATTGGGACAAATAGTTCGGGAGGCAGCGTTGCAAATAACACAATCAATTTTTTCTTATTTTAAATAGGGTTATAATTAGGACAAATGTTTGATTTTTAATTCTGCATCGAATGGCATAAAAATTAACAGGTGTTTCTATTTGAAATAAGAAAAATAAATAGCTTTAAAGTTTGACACTAAACTTTGGACACCCAGTACAATTCGTATTAATCAAACTTGGTTAACGAAACTGTTAGACTTTATTTAATAAGTTCCTTTGTATAATTTTATTAACAAGGCATTATTTTTTATTAATTTTTAAAACCAGTGGTGCAAAACTAATATTTTTTAGTTTTTATTTTTTTTTCGCCTATAATACTGAATCGACTTATTAAAATTTTAGGGGTATGTCGGTAACTATAGGAGGCACCCAAATAAGTAAGAAAATATAGGGCATGTAATCTAAAAATACATCCTTATGACGTCACATTTTTTTAGAACACCCTGTATGAAAAAATGTTTTTCCTGAAATGCGCCCCAAGATACAGGTAAGGTCTGCAAAATATCAAAATTTTAACTTAATTAATAAGTGAGCTATAGAAAACGGGGGGTGAGGTGCAGGGCCCTGAATAAGCAGCTGACGCATAATCCCCCATTATCTTTGCAGCAGTGCAGCTGACTTCTTTAAATTTATTGTCATCATATAAACATTTGCTGTACACTACGACTCTGACAGCTGACGCTTGTTTCGATTGCTAGCTATATCTAGACTATCGAATACACACAAAATCAAGCGACCTGAAATCGCAATCACAAATGTAACGCTGCCTCCCAAACTAAAATGATTTACTTCAATTTAAAAATATTATTAATATGCATATTTAATTTTATTTGTATTAAAGAATTTTTCTTTAATTTTCTAGATTCGGTTTTTTGGATTTTTTATTTTTTTTATTTTGTTATATAAACTTCTAGTACTTACTTCTAGTGCATACTGTATATGTGTAGGTATATTTTTTATAGTTCGACCGGTTCACCTTGCTAGTTTGTGCAATTTCTTTATTTATTTATAAATGAATTTAGTAAATACGGCAGCGATTATTTGTCACATTGCAGGTGTATGAATGCAATTTAAATCTTTGAATTTTAGGTATTGGTTATAACCAATTGTATTAGAAGTCGTTGGTTATAACGTTGCGTTTTATCGCCTACGATAAATTGTACAGTGTGTCAATGGTCTTAGCTATAAATTATTGCCACAATAATCGAATTTTATTTTAAACTGTCAAATTATTTTCCGTTTGAAGTCGGTATTTTGACGCAGCACAAAAAATCAAAATTTGACCTATTAAAACCTTAACACGTAACTAGTATTTCATATTTTAAATCAAAGCCTTCTTACATTTGTTTTATTTCACATTCCACTTAAAATTTAACTGCAATTTGTACAGGGTCTTCCAACGAGGACTGAACAGGGGCTCATTTTTGAGCTTTCTTGTATTTAAAGAAAAATCCAAAATAGCCAATCGATGCACTTTTTCCCAAAAATTTATATGAACCAGAAACAAAAGAGTTACGCTATGGATAAGGTGTTTTTTAAATGGAACATTTTTTATACGATTTTTGGAACAAGTGATTTTTTTTTGTCCGTTCTGATTAAAATATTTGTTCGGGAACAAGCCCTCCCTGGGGTAAATTAAACTTAATTTACAAATTAAACCCATTTTTTATATTTATTATTGCTATGCAAAAACTCCCCATTCTCTCTACTCGTGTTGATTCCAAACAAATCTTTTCACGTCTTAACACGCCGTTTCTAAGAAACAACATGTTTCCCGCCAAATATGTAAATTAGAATTATTTATAAAATAAAAATGGTTTCCCTTTGTCTCTCAACGAGATCAAAGGCCCGCCGACATTCCAATGTCTCGGCATCCGTACAATATTGCTTATTGCTTAAATCCCTTGCTAATTTCTAACGGCTATTTTGCTCCTCAGCTTAGCTAAAATGTAAATATCGTTCCGCTTCTAACCTACAGCTTTCTCAGAATTACAAATATCCTGCGCCAAATCGGCACAGCCGCTGTATGTCGGTACAGCCACTGTAGCTACAGCCATAAGCGCGATTTCCCTTTGTCTGGTATCGCCGCCAAATGCCGAACGCATTCCTAAGCTCTTCGGCCTCTTTGAAATGCAAATTCAACGCTCGAAATCCATTAACTCAAATTTAACGGTTTTCCGTTCCCGCCATCCCTACCATAAAATGATCTCTTAAGATGTTTCTAAAAGTTGCCACGAAAGCAGCACTTGCTGGCACATGACTTTCTTAAACTCTCGTCATTGGTTAAAGCCTCATCGGCGCGTCCCCATGGAAGGCGTAACTTAAAGGTTCCATGTTTTGTAAAACACGGTTCTGAGCCATCGATTGGCTAATAGTCCCTCTGTCGGGCAAAGGGTGAAACTATTGCCTTTTACGCGTCATAGAAAAAATCTATCTCGTCACTTCGGTCATAGCTTCTCTTAAGCAAACAGTGCTGTCTCTCGGCAATTTTAATTAACGCGACTTGTACTAAAAATGTGGTTTTTCATTCCTGAAAAACATTCTTATCGATTAAGGTTCGGTAAACTCTACAAATTTAGCTGCCCTGCTCAGCACTTCTCTTCATTATTTGTTGTGTAATATGGATACCCTGTCCTAAATCTCTGCCGCGATATTGGTAAAAATTCGTGTGTTCGATTACCTATATTTCTACAGTGCCGTAATTCAGCAAATTCTTCCAATACATTACCAAATGCCGGTCTACGGAAATCAATAGTAATTTTTTGTGAATAATTATCCCTTCGTCATTAAATAGACGTGATTTTACATAAAGTGATTACCTATTTCTAACACAAAAAATGACTGTGACTGCGCAGTGAATCAACCAAATCGAGTGCAACCTGAAACGCTACCTGTTTTGGTTTTGGAAATGAAACAATTGCAAGCAGTTGAAGGTAAAAAATGTATTGTTACCATGTAAAGTCACCAATATATTGACTAATATTCACTTAATTGTCCACAATCGTGCACAAACTCAGTAACATTAAATGCTAATAGCGAATTTGGCTGCAAGCCCTGATGAAATTTGTTACAATAACTTTTATCCTCATTCTCCAATACAGTGCCGCTATCCGGGCTGTAACAAATTATAGTCAAATGCAGAATCGCATTCCCTTTGACATTGCCTGTACTTAAATAAAAGACTTTCAACCTGTTAGTCAACCGTAGTACCTACCTTTAAATAACATATCAGTGAAATCATGATTAAACATCTTGAACATTTGCTATTTTACAGTGATTTTCCAATTTATATTTGTTTTTACTTACTATAATTTGATACTGTTCTGTAGCCCAGTTTTAAGCTCTATTCGTTGTGTAGGGTTAGAAGCCTTAAAACACCTTTATAACTGCCACAACAAGGTAATTCTGCACAGCGGGTTTGTGGAAGCTGTGCTTCAGGCAGTATGCGCATGTATTTAGTTTTTGGTAGCAGACCCATTTTCAATATTTTCATTTGGTAGATCATTTAAACTCTTTACAGCATTCGTAATCTTAATTTACGCATTATATATAGATATGTTTTTTCTCGTCTTCAACTATTTTTTAAGGCTTTTACAGCATTCATAATTTGATTTTACGCATCACATTATATAACAAAAATGCTTGTAAATTCCATTTGTATTTAAATCTCATTAAAATTAAACTTGCCTAACCAAAGTTCAACTTCAAATCTTTGTTTTATTTCACACGAACCACGCCAGTGGAAATATAGTATTACCCCCTTTTGCCTTGGTCAACCATTAAGTAAGTTGATCAACTCCTTTTATATGTTTTAGTAAGACCGTACAGTTTTCCTGACCATATAAAATGGTCCTTCGCGAGCCGAATATTTGAAATTTGAAATTTGGTAAAGGCAAAATTGAAGTTTTTCAAAAAATTAATTTGTGAAAAAATTATTTTTTTTATTGAGAAACACTGAAGTCAGTGTTTTCTATTAGTGCCAATACGCACAAAAATCAGCCTAAAACTTCTTTATTAACAAGCTCTATTCGCAAAAAAATCAAAACCTTCTTTAGTGCCAAGACGCACAAAAATTGCCTAAATGATCGATAAAATAATTGGTGGTCTGTTTTGTTTTGCCTGACTGTTTATTGTATTTTGATATTTCATAGTGAATACCGTTTATTTATTTCCACAGTGTAAATAAGTTAGTTATTGACAAACCTGTTGAAACTCATTTAACAAAGCAACTTTCATTTTTTCATCGTTGCCCTCATCGTGGTTGTTTTCACATGCGGAGTCACATTACACGGAAAAACCAATACGGAAATTCTTAAAGAATTTGTAAAAAAATTTTTATTGCGAAACTTTATTCGGGAATCCAATTGTTATAGAACTTATAGACATTTTAACGTGTCTCTTGGTAACAAAAAATTGTTACACTGCAAAATATCTACAGTTTCTCAAATCATTATTTATTTTTAAAATAAAAATGGTACTTCGCACTTCGTTGTGAAAAAATTCTCACTACACTGCAAAAAATAATTAATAATTGTCAAAAATTTTCTTTTGCTTATAACTTAGAATTTGTACTCTAGGTACATTCAATCATACTTTCGTGACATTTTTATTTAAAAATAAAAAATTTTCTCGCACTAGAAGTGCTCTCTTCCCTTTGCTGTAGCATCGAGCGTGTTACACGAGGAAAAATACTTACATTTTCTTTGAATTTGTACTCTAGGTACATTCAATCATACTTTCGTGACATTTTTATTTAAAAATAAAAATTTATCTCGCACTAGAAGTGCTCTCTTTCCTTTGCTGTAGCATCGAGCGTGTTACACGAGGAAAATTACTTACATTTTTTTTGAATTTGTACTCTAGGTACATTCAATCTTACTCTTTTTGACAGTTTTTATTTAAAAATAAAAATTCTCTCTAGCACAAAGGTGCTCTCGCTTTTTTGTAAAAACATAAAGTTTTCTACACTGATAAAAATAATTGATAAATTTTTTGAAATTTTTCTTTTGTTTACTAGGTTGAATTTGTATGAAAGGTACATTCATCCTCTACTCTTTTTGACAGTTTTTATTTAAAAATAAAAATTCTCTCTAGCACAAAGGTGCTCTCGCTTTCTTGTAAAAACATAAAGTTTTCTACACTGATAAAAATAATTGATAAATTTTTTGAAATTTTCTTTTGTTTACTAGGTTGAATTTGTATGAAAGGTACATTCATCCTCTACTCTTTTTGACAGTTTTTATTTAAAAATAAAAATTCTCTCTAGCACAAAGGTGCTCTCGTTTTTTTTGTAAAAACATAAAGTTTTCTACACTGATAAAAATAATTGATAAATTTTTTGAAATTTTTCCTTTGTTTACTAGGTTGAATTTGTATGAAAGGTACATTCATCCTCTACTTCTTTTTGACAGTTTTTATTTAAAAATAAAAATTCTCTCTTGATAAATTTTTTGAAATTTTTTTTGGTTACTAGGTTGAATTTGTATGAAAGGTACATTCATCCTTTACTCTTTTTGACAGTTTTTATTTAAAAATAAAATTTCTCTCTAGCACAAAGGTGCTCTCGCTTTTTTGAAAAAACATAAAGTTTTCTACACTGAGAAAAATAATTGATAAATTTTTTGAAATTTTTCTTTTATTTACTAGGTTGAATTTGTATGAAAGGTACATTCATCCTCCACTCTTTGACATTTCTTACTTAAAAATAGCAATTTATTTGCGCTTCTTGTAACAAATAAAGATTACACAAAGAAAAATAACTAACGAACTTATGAAATTTTTTGTACTCAAAAAATTCATCTCTCTTTGAACGATATCTCGCACTACTCTGTAACAAAGAAATATTTCTCTTTTTCTTTTCTTGAATTTGTATATTGCACTAAAAATTGTGCAATTTTGTTTCTCACTTATCGTAATATTCTTCTTAGTGTAAAGTTAACGGCTACATAATGACGGCTAAAGAAGAATTATGTAAAAAACGTGGTGGTCATAAAGGTTTGATCACTCGCGTATCTAATTGGTATGATGCAAATTCTGATACTGAAAAAAACTATCTTCAGTACGAAATTCGTTTAGAAACTTTAAGCAAGGCGTTTTCAAAGTATTCCGAAATCCAAGAAGCGATTGAGGAAATCGATCCTGATGACACAGATCGTTGTCTTGTTGAAAATAAATATTTTGATCTTCATGCTCAGCTTAAGAGCAAACTTGTCTCTCTGATAAAGCTTCAAGAAGCAATGTCAACCCCTCCCCTAGCTACTATAGATCAACCCTTGATTCCGCAAATGGTACCGCAAGTTCGGTTACCCGAAATTCACATAAATATTTTCAAAGGTGACATTTCACAATGGACTCCATTCTATCAGCTGTTTACAGCATTAATCAATGATAATCCTTCCCTGTCTAATGTACAGAAATTTATGTATTTGAAATCTTTATTAAAGGATGAACCCCTGAAATTGATTGACACTCTAGCTGTCACTAATCAAAATTATCATTCTGCCATCGACATACTAAAAAATAGGTATGAAAATAAAACTTCAATTATTAACAATCATTTAATAAATTTATTGGACATCCCCTCAATTACAAAAGGTAGTTCACAAAGCTTACGAGAATTTGTAACAGATAGTAAGCGCAACGTTGAATCTTTAAAAAATCTAAACTTGTCCTTTGAGGAACTTTGGAACTTACTCATTGTACATCTACTTGAAAGGAAATTAGACTTTATGTCAAAAAAGGCCTTTGAAGTAGACAAAGGAATTAATAAACTCCCTGAATTAAATAAATTTTTTGACTTCTTAGACCAACGCTGCACGGTCTTAGAAAATCTCGCAAGCCTAGAAGGCCATGCACCAAAAAAGAGTAACAACAATTTGTCTCTACATATTAATTCTTCACACGTTAATGTCGAAAAATGCTTGTTCTGCAATGAAATGCATAAAATTTATATGTGCCCCAAATTTAAAGGATTACAAGTATCTGAACGACACAAATTCATTAAATCGAAACAATATTGCTTCAATTGTTTAGGTCTAAATCATAATACAATGCAATGCACTTCTTCAAGATCATGTTTTATTTGTTCTCAAAGACATCACACCTTGTTACACTTTGTAAATTCACATTCTTCAATAAATAACACATACCAAAATGTTGCTCCTCCATCGTATCAGACTACTACTGCTCAAAATTCACAATACATCGCTCCCCAACGAAATCAACAAATAAACTCACGTAACAATCAGACTGTTGGTTCTTCCAACACTCGCGCAAGCGCATCTCCTCAAAATACACAAGGTCACAATTCTTCTCAGTATTCTTCTCGTCAATCACAGAGAAATACTCCTCCATCAACGATAACTAATTCTTCCTTAAACAATAATCGGCAAGGTAGCCAGCTCCCTTCCGCCAATGGTTCTAGCCAAGAACCTGGTGTCTCTCAGGCTTTATCAGCAATAGCGACACAAACCTCTCATGTGTTGTTAGCCACTGCCTCTGTTGATATCTACAACGCAAATGGCGTTCGCACTTCTGTAAGATGTTTGTTAGACAGCGGTTCTCAAACTTCATTCATTACGCAAAAAACAATTGATAAACTTCAACTTCAAACTTATGATAAAAAATTGAGCATTACTGGAATATCCCAAACAAATTCTACTTCCAATAAAATGGTTGATTTGACTGTACATTCTAAAGCATATCATAATAAAACCTTTAAGTTATCTTGTGCTATACTTCAAAATATTTCATGTAAATTACCTCAAATTGACATCAATGTTTCTCGACTTCACATTCCAAGCAATGTGACTTTGGCTGACCCTGATTTTGGCATCAGTCAAGAAATTGACATTTTGATCGGCGCTGATCTTTATTATGACTTATTACTACAGGGAATCATCCAACTTGGCAAAAATCTCCCTGTCCTCCAAGAAACCTCACTAGGCTGGATAATAGCGGGAAAAATTCCCCAGACCTTCTTTTCTACACATAACGCAGTATACTACAACTCTTCCTATTTATCGTCACAACGTAATGACTCTTCGAGGGTATCGTTATTCCTTCAAACTGCTGAAAGGTTTGAAACCTTAAGCAATCTCATTGAAAAATTTTGGACTATCGAGGAACTTCCTCAACAAACAATTCTCTCTCCCTCTGCGGAAATGGCTGAAACCAGCTTCCTCAACACTACCAAGATTTTGCCAGATGGTAGATATCAAGTTGATCTTCCGTTAAAGGCTATTGATGAATCCCAAGAATTAGGAAATTCATTCTACATAGCACGAAAAAGATTTCTTAACCTTGAACAAAAATTAAACAACAACCCTTCTCTAAAAAACGATTACTCTAAATTTATTGACGACTACGTTGATTTAGGTCACGCGAAATATGTTCCTCTTACTCTTGAAAAGGTAGATGACAACAATAAAACTATAAATAAATACTTTATTCCTCATCACGCAGTATTCCGTGAAAACAGTTTAACATCAAAAATTCGAGTAGTCTTTGATGGTAGCTGTAAAACAAGCAACAATATTTCTTTAAATGACGTCACATTAAAGGGATATCAGGTGCAGCCTGACCTTTATGATATCTTAAGTCGATTTCGATCCTTCAATTTTGTTCTCACTGCGGACATCGAGAAGATGTACCGCCAAATTTATATTAATCCAAATCAACGATATTTACTTAACATACTTTGGAGACCTACCTCAAATGACGACCTTAAATGCATAGAATTATCCACAGTTACTTATGGCACTAACTGTGCTCCTTATTTAGCAACTCGTGTTTTAAATGATATTGCGACTAAAAATAGTCAAACTTTTCCTTTAGCTTCGGATGCAATCTTAAACCATACGTATGTTGACGATATTATTTATGGTTGTGAATCTGAACAAAAGTTAACTGAAATCCATTCTGAACTTAATTCTATGTTACAAGCACATGGTTTTACACTACACAAGTGGTTCTCAAATGTTCCAAAATTTGTTGAAAATCTCTCTATTAATCAACCCCTCGAATACGACTTAACATTTAACGATTCTTCAAGTTCTATCTTGGGTCTTAAATGGAACCCGTCCTCGGATATCTTCACTTTTTCTCCTCCTACTACCCTAACCTTGATCAAATTGACAAAGCGTGCAATTCTATCTGCAATTGCCCAAATGTATGACCCCCTTGGTTTAGTTTCATGCGTAATCGTCCTTGGAAAACTAATCATGCAAAAATTATGGCTCCTAAAAATTGATTGGGATACTGAAATAACAGATTCTCATGTGTTGTCACTATGGAATGCTTTTACGCAAAATATTGTAAATCTTTCCCAAATAAAAATACCTCGAAAATTATTCCTTTGTAAAAAAATACTTAAAATCCAATTACATGGTTTCGCTGATGCGAGTATGTCTGCTTATGCCGCATGTGCATATTTTCGAACATTATACGATGATGGTACTGTTTCGTCAAATTTGATTACCTCAAAATCTCGTGTTGCTCCACTTAAAACTATGTCTCTCCCTAGATTGGAATTATGTGCAATGCTTCTCCTTGCAACATTATTAGTTAATGTACGAAACATTTATAGTAAAAATCATGTTATTGACTCCACGCATTTATGGACTGACTCCATGATTGCTCTCTGTTGGATACAATCCCATGCATCCCGCTGGTCAGTGTTTGTGTCTAATCGAGTGTCACAAATCCAAGACTTAACGTCTAAGTATATTTGGAGACACATAGACTCAAAAAAGAATCCAGCTGATTTACCTTCCCGTGGTTGCTTACCACAGCAGTTACTTAATTGCCCTCTTTGGTTTAATGGACCAAAATTATTGTCAAACTCAGATGATTTTGACTTACTCAACCTTGAAAGCAGCATGAATGTCTGCAACCCTCCTCAAAGACTTAACACAACAATCCTTGCTGAAGAAAGAAAATTATTGCCAATTTCGTTACATTCCGCAATTCCCACTTCGGATTTTTGGACACTTATTTTTTCAAAGTTTTCAACATTCCCCAAACTACAACGAGTAGTTGCATGTTGTCTTCGATTCGCAAACAATGCGAAGCCCGACTCAATAAAATTCACTGGAACCTTGTCCAAACATGAATTAACTAATGCCCTTGCTCTCATTGTCAAGATCATTCAGGATCAAAACTTCCCTAAAGAAATTGCCGAGTTAAAGGCTGGCAAATTTTTATCTAACAAAAATCTTTTACAGTTCAAACCCTTTGTTTGCGAAATCAATGGCCTCCTCCGAGTAGGCGGTCGTTTGGAAAATGCAGAAATTCCGTTTGAACATAAACACCCTATATTACTTCCAGCTCACAATGACGTTGTAACAATGATGTTATCTCATGAACATAAAAGATTGGGACATGCAGGTGCTCAAACTGTATTGTCAAATTTTCGTTTAAGATTTTGGCCACTAAATGGTTTAAAGGAAATTAAAAAATTAATCCGCAAATGTATTACATGTTATCGTTTTCGCGCTGAACCTGCTCAGCAAATAATGGCAGATCTTCCTAAAGATCGTGTCCAAGTATGTCGACCCTTTCAAAAGGTTGGAGTTGATTTTGGTGGACCCTTTTTTATTAAGTCTTCACGTCTTCGAAAAGCTCCAATCATCAAATGTTATATTTCTCTTTTCGTGTGTATGACTACAAAGGCAGTCCACATTGAACTGGTGTCTAATCTTTCAACCGAAGCATTTATAGCATGTCTTAAACGCTTCGTAGCTCGACGAGGAAACCCCTCCGTGATCTACTCCGACAATGGCACAAACTTTCAAGGTGCAAAAAATCAATTATACGAATTATATCAGTTGTTAAAAAATCCTCAGGTCTCTAAATCTATTGCGGAATTCCTTTCTCAAAATGAAACTGAATGGAAATTCATTCCCCCTAAATCTCCTCATTGGGGTGGTATATGGGAAGCCGCCATTAAAAGTGCAAAATTTCACATACTTCGATTAGTAGGAAATTCTCATTTAACTTACGAAGAATTAAACACAGTGTTGATACAAATAGAATCAATCCTTAATTCGCGCCCATTATGCGCTCTCTCAAATGATCCCACGGACTTACAGAGTTTAACTCCAGGACATTTTTTAATTGGAACTAGCCTCATGGCATATCCTGAAAAAGATATTTCAGATCTCCCTGAAAATAGACTTTCCTTTTGGAATAAGTGCTCTCAAATTCAACAATTATTCTGGAAACGTTGGTCAATTGAATACTTAAATCAGTTGCAACACAGACCCAAATGGCTACGACCTTTGGAAAATCTTAAAATTAATGATATCGTCCTTCTAAAGGAAAATAATACGTCTCATCCCCTACGATGGCCTCTAGCAAGAGTCATCAACACTATCCCTGGACCTGATGGGAAGGTCAGAATGGTAACTGTCAAAACCGCCGATGGAGTCTACAACAGATCTATCGCTAAGCTTTGTCCATTACCGATGGAGTCGGGTGCTAGTGCATAAAGACCGGCGACATCTTGTCCTTCCTATTTTGTTTATTTTTGTTTCTTTCTCTTCTCTTAACTGCCACTATGGCTCTGCGCCCCACACTGCTTGCACCGCGGTGTATAAATAACAGGTGTCTTGTCTTCCGTTGATAGCGCATCAACCCTTCTGCTCTTTGTATTATATTTCTTAGTTCAAAGAGTGGTTTTCGTCGCCGAGTTCTTTCACTGGATAGCCGACTCCAAAGGGCTCTCGAGATTCGATAGAACATCGAATAATGGACAAAGCTTAAATTCCCTCATTTTATTTTCTTTCTTTTCCCCGTTCTCTTTGTGTGGTTTTGAAGCTACGACGCTTCAACGCCGGGCAGTATGTTCGGGAACAAGCCCTCCCTGGGGTAAATTAAACTTAATTTACAAATTAAACCCATTTTTTATATTTATTATTGCTATGCAAAAACTCCCCATTCTCTCTACTCGTGTTGATTCCAAACAAATCTTTTCACGTCTTAACACGCCGTTTCTAAGAAACAACATGTTTCCCGCCAAATATGTAAATTAGAATTATTTATAAAATAAAAATGGTTTCCCTTTGTCTCTCAACGAGATCAAAGGCCCGCCGACATTCCAATGTCTCGGCATCCGTACAATATTGCTTATTGCTTAAATCCCTTGCTAATTTCTAACGGCTATTTTGCTCCTCAGCTTAGCTAAAATGTAAATATCGTTCCGCTTCTAACCTACAGCTTTCTCAGAATTACAAATATCCTGCGCCAAATCGGCACAGCCGCTGTATGTCGGTACAGCCACTGTAGCTACAGCCATAAGCGCGATTTCCCTTTGTCTGGTATCGCCGCCAAATGCCGAACGCATTCCTAAGCTCTTCGGCCTCTTTGAAATGCAAATTCAACGCTCGAAATCCATTAACTCAAATTTAACGGTTTTCCGTTCCCGCCATCCCTACCATAAAATGATCTCTTAAGATGTTTCTAAAAGTTGCCACGAAAGCAGCACTTGCTGGCACATGACTTTCTTAAACTCTCGTCATTGGTTAAAGCCTCATCGGCGCGTCCCCATGGAAGGCGTAACTTAAAGGTTCCATGTTTTGTAAAACACGGTTCTGAGCCATCGATTGGCTAATAGTCCCTCTGTCGGGCAAAGGGTGAAACTATTGCCTTTTACGCGTCATAGAAAAAATCTATCTCGTCACTTCGGTCATAGCTTCTCTTAAGCAAACAGTGCTGTCTCTCGGCAATTTTAATTAACGCGACTTGTACTAAAAATGTGGTTTTTCATTCCTGAAAAACATTCTTATCGATTAAGGTTCGGTAAACTCTACAAATTTAGCTGCCCTGCTCAGCACTTCTCTTCATTATTTGTTGTGTAATATGGATACCCTGTCCTAAATCTCTGCCGCGATATTGGTAAAAATTCGTGTGTTCGATTACCTATATTTCTACAGTGCCGTAATTCAGCAAATTCTTCCAATACATTACCAAATGCCGGTCTACGGAAATCAATAGTAATTTTTTGTGAATAATTATCCCTTCGTCATTAAATAGACGTGATTTTACATAAAGTGATTACCTATTTCTAACACAAAAAATGACTGTGACTGCGCAGTGAATCAACCAAATCGAGTGCAACCTGAAACGCTACCTGTTTTGGTTTTGGAAATGAAACAATTGCAAGCAGTTGAAGGTAAAAAATGTATTGTTACCATGTAAAGTCACCAATATATTGACTAATATTCACTTAATTGTCCACAATCGTGCACAAACTCAGTAACATTAAATGCTAATAGCGAATTTGGCTGCAAGCCCTGATGAAATTTGTTACAATAACTTTTATCCTCATTCTCCAATACAGTGCCGCTATCCGGGCTGTAACAAATTATAGTCAAATGCAGAATCGCATTCCCTTTGACATTGCCTGTACTTAAATAAAAGACTTTCAACCTGTTAGTCAACCGTAGTACCTACCTTTAAATAACATATCAGTGAAATCATGATTAAACATCTTGAACATTTGCTATTTTACAGTGATTTTCCAATTTATATTTGTTTTTACTTACTATAATTTGATACTGTTCTGTAGCCCAGTTTTAAGCTCTATTCGTTGTGTAGGGTTAGAAGCCTTAAAACACCTTTATAACTGCCACAACAAGGTAATTCTGCACAGCGGGTTTGTGGAAGCTGTGCTTCAGGCAGTATGCGCATGTATTTAGTTTTTGGTAGCAGACCCATTTTCAATATTTTCATTTGGTAGATCATTTAAACTCTTTACAGCATTCGTAATCTTAATTTACGCATTATATATAGATATGTTTTTTCTCGTCTTCAACTATTTTTTAAGGCTTTTACAGCATTCATAATTTGATTTTACGCATCACATTATATAACAAAAATGCTTGTAAATTCCATTTGTATTTAAATCTCATTAAAATTAAACTTGCCTAACCAAAGTTCAACTTCAAATCTTTGTTTTATTTCACACGAACCACGCCAGTGGAAATATAGTATTACCCCCTTTTGCCTTGGTCAACCATTAAGTAAGTTGATCAACTCCTTTTATATGTTTTAGTAAGACCGTACAGTTTTCCTGACCAATATTTATTATTGTGAAAGCTATTTTTATTAAATTTTAATGTTTTATCCAGTATAATTTAACTTTAACCTGTTTGAAACATACACTAGGTAATAAAGGTATAATCACCTTTGAATCCTTCAAAGTCAAAAAATTTGACAAATTTACTATAATATTGCCGAAATGACTTTGAAGGATTTAAAGGTGATTATACCTTTATTACCTAGTGTATGTTTCAAACAGGTTAAAGTTAAATTATACTGGATAAAACATTAAAATTAAATAAAAATAGCTGTCACAATATTAAATATTTTAATCAGAACGGACAAAAAAAAATTGCTCGTTCCAAAAATCGTATTAAAAAAGCTATGTTCCATTTAAAAAACACCTTATCCATATCGTAACTCTTTTGTTTCTGGTTCAAATAAATTTTTGGTTTCATTTTTGAATTCTGCAGGAAAAAGTACATCGATTGGCTATTTTGGATTTTTCTTTAAATACAAGGAAGCTCAAAAATGAGCACCTGTTCATTCCTCGTTGGAAGACCCTGTACCATTAATGCAACCACCCTCTATTAATCTAATCTATCTAATAATTTAAGAACTGGTCTTATGATTATAGTTGTTTAGAAGACATAATGGTATCTATTATATCTCTGGCCCCCAAGAATAAACAGAAAAGTCGACTTTATAAAAATTTTCAAACAATATTAATTTAATTGAGGTAAATTGCCTAAAAGGTATTATGGGAATCTTTTAGAGATATCTTAACTGTGTGTTTTAAAATACATCCTACTTAGGAAGACTTATTCAATATTATATTAAAGGTAATATTCATTTATCATTATTTTTATTTTGCAATAGTAAAAACGTATGCACTCAGCTACCTTCGTAAAAAGGTCGAAACTCAATAAGGGACAAAAGTTCCATAAGGTTATTTTTTTTGTCTTTGTTAATTGCAACGGGTCCATTATATAGACAGTCTGAGTGCTGGTGCTTGTTTTCGTCCCAATTTTAAATACTAATACAAACTCGTCGATATAATATTCCATCTACTGGATTATTATTATAACCTCAAAAACAACCACCTGCTGAGAGAACAAACCGCAAGTTAACAAGTTTTTTGCGTGACGGAGGTATTTCTCCGTGCACCAGAAAATAACTCTACATGTTATTTGAACATAATTGTAACACCGCCGCCGTGAACAACAAAATAAGTTCTCTACTTATTACTAAAAACTAATATTAGCAAGAAGTAGGATAACTCAATTTATCGCATAAATTTTTGTTATATTCGAAAAATCACATGTTCACAGAATACGTAAGATGAGTGATATTCGACTTATTTGCTTATTCACAAAAAAGGTAATGGTTTGTTCTACAATCATAGGTAAATATCTCATTTTTGCAAATTTGGTGACTTGTTTCCTTATTTACGGGGGCCAGAGATATAATATGATTCTTCTTGCCTATACACATACCGTATTTAAACGTCAGTTTGTTCCTATGCATTTCTCTAATAATAGTATTATGGTTCCTAAGGAGCTCATTTTTATCTTGTATTTACCATAATATCTTCGGCTTAAAAAATATATTGACCTTCGATTTTTACAGATATTCTTCTTATTTATTATTCTTATTGGATATGTTAAAAAAGATATATATCGATGCATTTTTTAGAAAAAAGAAAAAAATGTTGATTCTGCTAAATAGCGTCCACTAGCTGGCACTAACTTGATAAAACAGAAGATGTTCTATTTAGCGAGTTTAAATTTGTTAAATTCTAATAAGCCAAACCAAAGTTGTGAATATTTCTTATCCCCTACTATTAAAGAAATAGGTAGAGCCAAAACTTGAAAATAAAAAAGGTGCCTAACCAGAATTATCATTAGATTTAAAAAATGCTACACTTTTACTGTGAGTTTTTAGAAAATCCTGTTTTTGGACTGGTCACTATAGTTCCTGGCGGCCAGCCTAGAAACCTAATATAATTTCCAGCAATTTTTTTTTAGTCACTTTTTTAATAAATATGTTTTTCGCAAGCCGTACCCACGGTAAACTGTGTCCAAGGTACAGTCCTATCTACTTGTACACACATCTTTAGTTAGAATAGTTTAGCTTTAAAATTGAAGAATATATTTTTTGCCATAACCCCCGCGTCAATCAATAAGGGAAGAAACTTTTTCCGCAAAATTAAATTCACCATGTTATTGGAATACATACCTAATAACATAACAACTATAAAAATAAATTTTATGAACTTAAGCCTGTTTATTAATTTAAAAATATGTTGTTCACGGTGGTTAAGCTTTTATAATCTTCATTATCATATCTATAGCATTTAAATTAGCCCTAACTTTGGCCTTTAATCTTTAAGTGATATAAAAAATTTAAATAGTAATTAACTATTACATCATGTCTTTTAAAATATTAATCCTTTCATGCAACCATGTCAGGCAATTAAAAATTTAAATAATTTTTTTTTATGTAATTAAGTTGTAAGTTGTTCATGACTTCGAGTCTTATTCCATTTTTTTTTCATTTCAAATCTCTTTAGTGTTTACATGTATTTTACATTGCATATCTTATACTAATTTACAATTTACATTGTATTATGTTCTTCCTGATTTTATAGTTACCAGGGATGCGCCCTGCAATGCAAGGTGGCTGTTGTTGGTCGTGGTATAAGATTGATGCATTTAATTTTATTTAGGCAGCCAGTTCCAGTAACCTTTTACGGCTATGTGTGAATTCAGTTGCAGATTTAGATTGCAAAGTACCAATACGAAATTGAAAGTCAATCATCTCAATAGGATGTCACCACCTGCAGACCGGTTTCGAACTCTTTTGTTCTCATCAGTACAGGGTAGGTGTCCATACCTTCCATTATAGGTACATTCGTTTGGGTCTTGTATTATATAATATAATATTATATTCAGTGTGACCAGTAAAGTCCGCATCATATGGGATTTTTTTTATTAATAGCTTTTTTCGAAATTTGACTTTGGCATCAAGTTCTACCTCGATCGAGATGAAAATTAAGCAAAAAATAGTAGTCACGTGATTCGCATTATCTGTAAAATTTTAATTTTTAAAAAATAATTTTAAAATGGGGCTATTTCTGAAAATATCGAAAAAAATTATTAGAGAAAGTTTTTTAAAATGCAGTTTCTAGCCCACATGCAAAATTTCAGCTGCATAAGATAATTTTGATTTTTTACCCATATTTTGTAATTTGCACCACTTTTGCAAAATAAGACTCAACGCAACCTGCGAATCACGTGACTACTATTTTTTGCTTAATTTTCATCTCGATCGAAGCAGAACTTAAGGTTGAATTCTTAACTTCATTCAATCTATTGCCAACCTCTAACCTATTTCGCGTTGATTTTTTGAGTTTATTATTTTAATAACTAACATTTAAAGAAAATCAATATCGTCGGTACATTATTTAGGTAGTATCTGATATATTACGAAAATATCAATTTATTTCATTGCTAATTTTGGGAGAATTGTATAGTGAAAGAACAATGAGTGACAATGACATAATATTGTTAAAAAAAATCTTACCCGATATTTTTCGCTATACAATTCTCCTAAAAAAAGTTATGAAATTCCTTGATATTTATTAAATATGTCAATTATTACCTATAGAATATCAAGTCGATACTGATTTTATTTAAATTTTGTATAAAAGTGAAACATGAATAAATCTACGCGAAATAGGTTATACGTTGGCAAGCATGTTGATACTCCCACCTTAATGCCAAAGTCAAATTTCGAATAAAGTTATTAATAAAAAAATATCCCATATGATACGGACTTTACTGGTCACACTGTATATAAATAAACATGTATAAAGATATAATTGCGCTTTATCCCTTAAAAAAAATAACATTATCTTTCGTAGTTAGAGCTCCTATGTTCCGTAAGACTTTTGTTCGTTTTACGATTAAAAAAGAAATTTGTCCGAAGTTTGAAAAAGGTAACCCTAAATTCGAACACCGATATTTTTATTTTTTTAGAATATGCCCGGCTTCGCAAACATTTTTGATGTATTCTAAAATATTACTTGCTTTGGACTTGCACAATATTATTACAGAAAATGGCTCATCAAATGTTTCTCTTAAAATCGTCCGAAATTAGGCGGTTTTACGGTATCTTGTTTATTTACCAATAGTTGTCTAAATTGTATGGCACGGGTTGTCAATGGTTTTATTAATAATTGAGTTAAAAAACTGAAAAAGAAAATGAAACAAGAAAATTAGTAGAAAAATGTTAGAAATATTCAATAGGATATATGATTGTATTTTTGAGAACCTGTTTGGATAAGGTTTGTTATCACACCGGTAAATCGCGAAAAAAAATTTTGCAGGCCAGAAAAATATTTTACTGCCTATTTTTAGTGATTAAAGCATTACCTCTCAAAGATTAATAAAATACTTCTGATCGCACTTTAACAGAACTTTTAATACCTCTATGGAATGATTTTAATTCCCCTAAAAGTTATTTTTAATCCCTCTCGAACAAAGTAGCTTATTGCTATATTATAAATAAATATAGTTTAAAAAAACTAAAAAAACACGCTTTAATAATTAATGAAACTAAAAAGCGGAAAATAAATATAATAATATGTACATAGTTTAAAATAATTCTTAATATAGGCAGAAAATAATAATGAACCATAAACATTAGTATTATTGTGAAAAAGCGTGGGGTGCTCGATATACGAAAAATATAGCACAAAGCGCACTATAATACTAATGTTTATCGTTCATTATTATTTTCTGCCTATATAAGAATTTCAAGAATTATTTTAAACTATAACTATTTGTTTTCCGCTTTTTAGTTTGATTAATTTATTAAAGCGTGTTTTTGAATTTTTTTAAACTATATTTATTTTTCATTTTTTAGTTAGAGTTATTGTTAAGAAAAAATATTTTTTTAAGTAGATTGAGCTAGATAAGTAGGTTATTGTACTTATTGTCAGCGGTTCTTGATAAATCTACAAAATTTAAATTAAATCTGACCGTTTAAAGTGGGTCAAAATCGGGTTCAAAGAAGTCAGTTACAAACAAACATACATACATACAAATCCCAACAAACCTGAACAAACCCGAACAAACGACAAAAATTTTCAAAATTTTATTTGACGGGTAGAATTTTTTTAAAATTTTTCTCTATTCTTAGCGACAATATCTATACGACCCCACGTTTGTTTCATTACTATCGGTTATTGTAATACATAATTCTGACATATTGACATGTAACAAATTTTGACGAGAGAATTTTTTGCGTATTTTTTCAACTTTCCACCGTCAATATACATACGACCTTATAGTTTTTTCATTAATATCATTTTTTTTAAACGATTTGACATATTGACAGCTGTCAAATTTTGACAGGAGAATTTTTTGCTTATTTCTCCCGAAGTCTCCGCATCGAATACTATAGGATCCTATAATTTGTTTCGTCAAAATCGCTTCTTCGTTTTATACCTGACAGCTGTCAAAATTTGACAGGAGAATTTTTTGCGTGTAGATTATTGTATTGTCAGCGGTTCTTGATAAGTCTACAAAATTTAAATTAAATCTGACCGTTTAAAGTGGGTCAAAATCGGGTTCAAAGAAGTCTGTTACAAACATACATACAAACAAACATACATACAAACAAACATACAGGTGAAGCTAATAAAAGCGTGTTAAAATAGTAAATACATTACTTTTATTTATACAACTTGTAAAAAGCCAGCTTCATTATTTTCACACATAAATAATATAACTGCTATTTAAGTAATGGTTTATGCCAATGACTTAAGTCAATTGTTGGCAATCAACTTTACTTGTATAAAACACATGGTATTTGATTTATAATTTCTAAAGACTAGCGGCAATCTGAAATGTCAATTGGCGGCATATAAATATCACAATATTTAAATTTGTATTGTATATTTATAATAATGTCTAGGTAATTTGATCGCCGGAAAACGTTAAATTATATAATATACAGCGTATTTCACCGTGGGTTTGTTCGGTGATGGAGAAAGCTATTAACCAACAACTTCTAAAATACCTAGAAGGCCTTAAAATTATCAGCGACCATCAGTATGGTTCCAGATCAACAGGAGACCTTCTAGCCTATGTCACTCATCTTTGGAGCAACGCAATCGAACATCATGGGGAGTCCCGGGCTATTGCACTGGACATCTCTAAAGCCTTTGACCGTGTCTGGCACGAGGGGCTCCTAAGTAAACTGCGTTCTTATGGTATGCCCGGTCGATTTTGTTCATGGTTGTCTAGCTTCCTCAAGGACCGTTCTCTGCAAGTGGCGATTGACGGGTTTCTCTCAGACACCTTCACCATCAATGCTGGTGTTCCTCAAGGGTCCATATTATCCCCCACTCTCTTCTTACAGTACATTAACGACCTTCTAGCGAAAACAGAAAATCCAATATATAGCTTTGCTGACGACAGCACACTTATCTCATCTTTTACTTTGAAATCTCAAACATCGGCTTCACGCCTCAATAAAGACCTGGAAGAAATTTTGTCTTGGGGTGACAATAACCAAGTCGAATTTAACGCTCAAAAACCCAGGCAGCAGTTTTCTCTAAGAAGGTTAACATTGCAGAACCCAATATCGTTATGGCAGGACACGCAATTCCATTGACTTCGTCTATTAATTGGCTGGGTGTTAACCTGGGAGGAAATATGTCTTAGCATAATCACGTTGTGGCAATCGCCAGGGCAGCTTCTCAGAAGCTCGGTATACTTTTCCGTACCAAAAAGTTGTATACACCTCAACAACTTTTGACACTCTATAAAGCCCAGATTCGACCATCACTGGAATACTGCTCTCATATCTGGAGTTTTGCACCGAAGCATACCCTTCGGTTGTTGGATTCCATCCAAAGGAGAGCCGTTCATCTAATTGGCGACCACGAGCTGACTAAGAACCTCGACAGCTTAGAACATCGAAGACAGGTTGGTGATTTGACTCTCTTCTACAGATATTTCCATGGCAAGTGTTCGACAGATATTGCCCGCTCGATTCCACCTAGAGTAATGCATAGCAGAAACACACGACGAACCACTGCCGCCCATCCCTATGTGGTTCAACTTAGTACACCCCGAACATCATTGTTTCAGAACTCTTTTATTTGGAGGACGTCATCTTTGTGGAACGGCCTTTCTGAGACCGTGTTTCCAACCGAATATAACCTCCAACGATTCAAGAAAAACGTGAATCGCTTTCTTCGCACACGCACCGCTCCCAGAGCGCCTTAAAGGATTTTTCCTATAGTGCTTGTGCTCAATCATAAAAAAAAAGTGGGTTGAACGTTATAATTAAAAAAAGAAAATTCAGCAATGCGGCTTTGCCGCGTCTACACAATTCTGGATGCAACATCGTTATTTTAAATGGAGCACCCTATATATTTTCTAATTTTCAGATTCTACATATCATGTTTCTGAGCAACTTTTCTGAATATTCTGAATATATTTATCTGTAGCCGTTGTTTATGTATTAATTAATTTTAATTTTTTTTAACGAAAACATGACTTAATAAATCTGCTTTCTCCAAACTATAAAACATCCCTTAGTTGAAGTTTGGCGCACTATTAAAAAATGCCTTTACACATTTGATGTTTTGTTCATAGCTTAGTACAAGCGTATAGTGTGCTCCATAAATATATTTTTGTAGGTTATTTGAAAAAATGGACGAAAATCACTTTTATAAATAGGACACCCTGTATAGGGTGATATAATTAAAATCCCAAGTAAAACAGGTGTAAAAACACGAAGTAATTCGGTGGCATCAACAAATCCTAGTGTACATGAAAACATTCCCATGCATGACCCAGCAAAAACATCCAAGGACGAATTAAAAACGTATCACGATAAGAGCCAAAATAAACAGAAATCGAATATTCTGGCTGGTCAAATACCGAGTGTATCAAATAAAATGGATAATTCCAACATCAATGAGGATAGCCAAGAAAATGTCTTTCTACCGAGAACACCATTAGAAAGGACGCCTCCGTCCAAAACAGATCAATCAGTGGATAATTTTAAGACACAAAAAAGACAAAGATCGGGATCAAGTCCTGCTGGGTTAGAGGAACGACAAAAGATACGAAAACAGATACAGTATCAAGATGAACAATCAAAAGAAACAGAGAAGTCTATCAATCTGGAGAAAACACAGCACCATGATCCTAACAATATAGCTCAAAATGAGACCGAACTAGAAATTCAAAAAATACTGCATTCTTTAGGGATTATGAATGAACTTACAGAAAAGGACATCTACAGTACTGAAGACCTAAGAGAAATGCGAAAGGCAACATTCAAAATCCACACAATGGTAACGAACCTAGCATACAAGGTTGGACAGTTAGAGAAAGAAAATTACATTCTTTCAAGAAAGGTCAGCAATGAAAACATCAAAGAAACATATATCCAAACCACATTATTTCCACCATTACCAACAGCGAAACGCACTGATAGTCTGGAAAACAACCAGATAAAAGATCCCAAAACAAATGGGAAAACATACAGTACTATTACCAAAGTAAGTTTAGACAAACATCCAATAAGTAATAAAAAATGGGTCACTCCACCGCAAACGAAAAAATTTGAAACTTTGCTTAAATTAAACGAGCAAAATGATGCAAAAACAGTATTAAAAGAAATTAAACAGAAACTCAACGAAAACGGTAATTTCCAGGAAACTTTTAAAAATATAAGACAATTAAAAAGTGGTGCAGTAATAGTGGAATGTCATACTGAGAATCAACAAACATTATTACAAAACGCCATATTAAAACATGACAAATTTCAGATTAAAAAAATTGAAAACACTGATCCTATGCTGATGATAACAGGGATAGAAAAAGGTTATAACCCAGAAACTTTCATACAGGAGCTCATATCAGACAACCATCAAATAAAAGTGTTTTTTGGTGAAGATGTTAAAGATAAAATAATGTATATAACCAAAAAAGAGTGTAGAAACAAAAATAAAGAAAATTGGGTAATACAAACTAACCCAGAAATTTTCAAATGGCTTATTAAAAGAGAAGATCTAAGTTTTGACTTGACAAGACTTTACGTGAAAGAATATATTAACTTGGCTATGTGTTTTAAGTGCTGTTTGTTCGGACATGTGGCTAAACACTGCAAGAACGAATTATGTTGTCATAAATGTGGTAAACAACACGAAGGTCGCCAATGTCCTGAAGGCAATATGTTAGATTGCCCAAACTGCAAACGCATGAAGCTAAGTGACAGAATACATACAGCTAGGGATCCAAAATGTCCAGCGTATCTACAAAAACTAGACAAGCTTCGACAACACACAAATTATGATTGTGGTGGAAACAATTTTTTATAGATAACTCGGGGACATCAGGTGGGACAAACGAATCCAAATACCCCACACAAACCCGAACAAACCAAGCAAACGGCAATAAAGGAAAAAAATGTCAACAATCACTCAGCATTATTCATCAGAATGTGCAATCTATTGGTAATTGTATAGATAGGCTAAATCATATGCTACAAGAACACTCAGAATGTACTATTCTCTGTATTACCGAACACTGGAAAAATGCTGAGAGTCTTAAGACGTTTGCCATTGAAGATTTTAAATTAACAGCAAGTTTCTGCAGAAAAGAAGGGTACGGCGGTGCAGCTATTTATGTGCAAAAAGACATTAAAGTGAGAAATCGAAAAAAAGTTAATTCTCTTTCAATAAAAAATCACTTTGAGTGCGCGTGTGTTGAGTGTGATCTGGGAAGCGAACAGTTTATCATTATAGCAATTTATAGGCCACCCAACGGTGATGTAAAACTATTTTTTAAACAGTTGGATGCGTTACTTGCCCAATTAGTAAGTGAAAATAAAAAATTATTTGTAGCTGGGGATTTTAATCTAGAACTATTACAAAACAATAACAATAAAATTGACTTTTTATCAATTATGAACTCTTATAGATTGTATCAGACAATTTTTGAAAATACACGAATCACGCCCACATCCAAAAGCTGTATAGATAACATTTTTTGTAATATTTCAAGATGTAACCTAAATACTTTTATTCTGCATAATTCGATATCAGATCACACCGCCCAGAAGGTTGTCTTTGAATGTAAAAAAAATAAGACTTTCAAACCATATTTTAAAAGATTCTTTCCCGAAAATGACAAAGAAATGTTTGTCAATAAACTAAAACAACAAGATTGGTTAAACGTATATAAAGCGGATCGATCCGATGTAAATCAACAATGGTCAATTTTTATGAACGATTTTGTAAATTTATTTAATGAATGTTTTCAGAAAAAATTAGTTAATAAAAAAAACAAGAAAAACCGTTTATATAAAAATGACAATAATATTAGGGAAATAAAAAATAAATTGGATATTCTTCTACAACTGAAAGATTTAAGTACTGATTATAAGAAAATGTATATAGCCGTTAAGAAAGAGTATGACGGTATGTTAATTAAAAGTAGGTCCGAAAATTACGCAAATAGGATAAGAACTTCGGATAACAAAAATAAATGCATGTGGTCTATCTATAACGAAATCATAGGAAATTCTGAGAAAGAGGACACAATGGTTTCTGGAAATGCAGAGGATAATGCAAACGATTATAATAAGTTTTTACTAAACATTGTTCCAAATCTTATAAACAAGTTACCTTCAACAGAATGGAACTGCAATATTCAAAAAAATCAAAACTCTTTAAAGATAAAATTTGTAACACCAAAGGAAATACTAAGGTTAAGTCAAAAAATAAAAAGTAAGCACAGTAGCGGAGATGACGAAGTTCCTACTAGTCTAATAAAAATAAGTATTCCAGCAATCATTGATGTCCTTTGTTACATAATTAATAATTCACTACGGGAGGGCATTTTCCCTGACCAATTAAAATTAGCTGTGATTAAACCATTATTCAAGAATAAAGGAGATGCAGAAAAGCTGGACAATTATAGGCCCATTAGCCTGCTTCCGGGTTTCTCAAAGTTATTTGAACTAGTAATGTGTGATCAATTAATTGAGTTCATGGAAAAGGAAGAACTTCTTTCAGATAATCAGCACGGATATCTCAAGGAAAAATCTATTCAGACAGCTGTCTTTCAATTCACTCGGGCAATTCTGAGAAATCTGGAAAAGGGCGACATGGCAATGGGAATATTCCTGGACTTGTCAAAGGCATATGACTGTTTGGATAGAGATTTACTTATAAAAAAACTTGACTTATACGGGATAAGGGGAAATGCTCTCAAGTGGTTTGAGTCGTATTTGAGTCACAGGACTCAAAGAGTGATCATTGTAAAGGACGGCAAAAACTCGAAATCCGAAATATTGCAAAATACAGTGGGCATTCCACAGGGAAGTATACTGGGACCAATTTTATTTATAATTTTTGTAAATGATTTGAATTTTGAGATAAACAATCCTCATTGCAGTGTAACGACATACGCTGATGATACTAATTTATTGGCGGGAGGCTTACAAATTGATGACATAGTAAGTAACTCTTCCGATATTTTTCTTAAATGTAAAACATGGTTTGATAAAAATAAATTACTCTTAAATAAAGAAAAAACTAGTATAGTGTTGTTCAAAACAAAGCCCTGTAGGAAAGAAGTGCCAGAAGTGGTGACAATAAATGACAATGAGATTACCAGACAGAAAAGTACAAAATTTCTTGGTATTCATGTTGATGAGTTCCTAGATTGGTCACAACATATTGATTATCTGAGTGGCAAACTAAATCAAATGTGCTATTGCCTCCGTATAGTTTCAAAATATTTGAATGAAATTGCTAGAAGAACACTGTATTTTGCAAATTTTGAATCAGCGGCGAGGTTTGGAATTGTTTTTTGGGGAGGAAACTCTAATATTCAAAAAATTTTTGTAATACAGAAGCGTGTTTTGAGAATACTATATAATATGCAATTTTTAGAGTCATGTAAGGGTGTTTTTAAGTCTAAAGGAATATTAACAATTTTTGGTATATACATCTATGAAACTATTCTATTTTTTTATAAGAATAAAAATAAGTTTTATGTACATAATCAGCATAATTATGACACTAGGACTAATGACCTAAATTATCCTGTTCATCGTTTAACATTATCAGAAAAGAGTCCATACTACATGGGGATTAGGTTTTACAATAAGCTAACCATGGAGATTAAAAACATAAATACTGAAAAATTATTTAAAAGGCAGTTAAAAACCTTACTTGTGAACCTGGAACCATATAGTACAAAGGACTTTTTAGAAATGTGATTTTTGTAGTGTTTTTTTTTTTTTTTTGTTGACGTCATTTCATTTTATATGCTTTGTACACTGTATAAACCTATGTAATTTGAAATAAAGGTGATTTCTATTCTATTCTATTCTATTCTATTTTAATACTGATTTGAAAAGCCGATAAAATTAGCTTTTTTAATATATACCTTGCTTATATCCAACTCTTCAAGTTTCCATTTATGAGCATTTCTCAAAACATCACATCTTTGTAAAAAATTGGATAAAAAGGTTGGATTTTTTTGTCGCATCTTAAATTGTCTATCATAATGGGCCAAAACATTGGTTTATAATACTTTTATTCAACCGCATTTTAATTACTGTTTTTCATTATTATTATCGTGCACTCAAGAAAATATAATTATATAGATTGCAAATACAACAAAATAAAGCTATGCATATAATTCTTAAATTGTAGTAAGTATACCCCAATAAAAACAATGCTGCGCACCTTGAATTGGTTGTCTGTTGAAGAGGGTATTAAGAAGGCGAACCTCATTCTGATATATAAAATTTGAACATGGTCAACTTCCAGCGTATCTAGGTGATTTTCTTGAAAAGAGACAATTTTTTTGAATATAATAGTCGATCGAGACAAAATTTCAATATTCAGTTTGTTAAGTCTTATTAACACTATTATTATTATTATTATTATTATTATTTATTTATGTACATATCTATAAGTACACATTTAGTAGAAGGCCATGAAAACCTATTGGATGCAGACTTTGCAGTGAAGGGGGCAAATCTATTCTAGCAAGACTGGGGAACACGATAAGTCATGAGTCTGCAGACCAAGCCAACCAAGGATCATAAACAGGAGAAGTTTCACGACACCTCGGACACTCGAGGCAATTCAACCTGAATATGAAAGAAGCCCTTTACATAAAAATTAATCATGCATTAAAAGTTTTATTAAAAATAAATTAATAAAGAATGTGTGTAAAACCCTAAAACTGATTTTAACGTTACAACAAAATGCTAGTCACACAATAATAAATTGTAAAAACCACGCAAACTATGCAAATTTTGCAATGGCAAAAATTGTTTGCATTTTATTTTTCTTTAAAACATATTATTCATAATTTCTAAAGAATGGCTGCAATGTAAATGTGAATTGGCGGCACAAATAACATAATAATAAATTTGCCTTTTATTTTACTAATGTCTAGGTAATTTTGTACCGGAAAAATAGAAATTAAAGATTGTTGGTAATATGGCAATTATATTTCATAACTCATATAAAGAAAGAGAAGAAAAAAAGTTTAACCGAGAGAGCTTCTTAGGATGTTGTGCTGGCTATCTTTTGATTTTTTTTTTGAAATGACGCTTGTTAAGTTGCCTATTAGAAGTTCTCGGAAACGAGTAAAGTTATCATTTGTAAAATCTTATCTTTTTACGTTTGAATCACTTCCGGTTATACCGGAAGTTATGGCCAACTTTAATATTTCAAACAAAATATCGTGTATATTTTAGCTTTTTTGGATAAGTACCTTATTAAAACCTAAGTAACTTAATTTGTTAATAATATATACCTCTCTAACTGTTTTTGAGATATGAATTATAAAATTATTTTTTTTACGAAAAACATACCGAGAAGAAGGTTCAGTAAGTTTGAAACTAAAAGCTAAACCTTTAAAACTTTAATATATTTTAAATAAAACATTGATCTTTCCACAAAGTAGGTTTTACGTTTTTAAAATTGTGCCAATCCAGCCATTTAGATATATTATGTGCATAGATCAATTTTCGTGAATGGAACGTGTAGAGAATCAAATTTTCTATCTAAATAGCTAATATTATGTCATTATTAATATTTTTAGTCATTTTGGAATTATGAGCAATTAAAAACATTTTAAAATCTCTGTTTGTTCATAAGACATTGTTTTTGTAAAGTAGGTTTTGACTGCGATTTTTTACAAATAATGATAATACTTTTAAATAAGTTAACTAGAATATGGCAACAGGACTAAGGTGACTGTCGACTTAATAATTTAAATTAAAGCCTACTTTACATAATGTCTTATTAACCTAACCCAAAATGAGAGTTTTTTAGATTTTTTAAATTGCTCTTAATTCCAAAATGACTAAAATTATGGATAGAGACATATTATTAGACATTTAGATGCAAAATCTGATTCTCTACACGTTAGTAAGATAACACACAGGATATTTATGCCATTTACGAAAATTGACTTATGTCCATTTATCTAAATGTTAAATTAAAAAAAAACGGTATCAAAAGTTATAGAATGTAAAGAACTAATATGTTATGGTTAAAAGCTATCAAAATTTTAAATGTATACCTTTATTAGTTTCAAACTTACTGAATTTTCTTCTTGGGGTAGGTTTTTACATGTTTGAAATGTCAAAGTTAGTCATAACTTCCGGTATAACCGGAATTGATTAAAAAAATTTAATTTAGGAACTATGTGTTATGCGGTGACATATTTACTAACTATGTGACAGTTTCTATTTGACCGAAGGTGATGATTTTTGAAGAGGATACCCAGAATATTCATAATATCTAGAAAATTACATTAAATATTAAATCATTTGGTAGATACCCCCAAAATGAACATCCAAGACTACTGTAAAGGTAAAAAAAGAATAATAATAAAAAAATAGACGATGATTGGTTGGTATGTTGAGATTTAAAAATAGTATTACTGGTTTCCGGTTTATTGGCCTTTAGCCTTTCCGGTTTCCAACATTAAAACGTTTTCTCAAGTTTCGTGTCTATACTAGAACACTTTATAGATCTTTAAAAAATTCTAGATACCTAACATACAATTATTTAAGGTTTATTTTTATTTATATTTTTAAAGCGTTTTATGTAACTCATTAATTATAAATGCAAACCCTATAAATATTTAAACATATCTCTTATCTCAGTTTTAAATCGAGTTTATTGTTTAATCGGTTTACTACCACCCATTAATTGAAGCAAGGTTATTCATCTAAAAGGACTTAAACGTCTGTAATTCAATTCCCATTACACACCTACATTCACGTCTTACTATCCGTTAATAAGAAACAAAAATACCACCAATTACTGCATTTAGAGGGAATATGATTTATACTTCTCCTTGCAACTGAATTAAATTACAATATTTTGCACCTATGAATCAATTTTGATCAGACTGGTTAATTCGAGGTAAGGCGATTAATCATTGTGAGATTAGTATAAGGTCAATATCACTTTACTTTAACTATTAGTATAAATACTGAAAAACTTGTTAACACTTAAAAACCATCACAGAGGTAATACGTTTTCATTAGGTGTATGAAACGCGACATTAAAAAAAATCTGTAATTTTTTTTAAATTAGCGATTTGCGTGTTTAAATATATATTCAACAACACTCAACACATATTAATATGAATCATCATCACCTTGTTCATTTATAGCAGGGTGCCCAGAAAACTGACGATGTCAAATTTTAAGGAATTATTCTAATTCTACAAAAAAATATATGAAAAAAAGTTCATATTTAACATAGGTCTGTGAATGCTTCCATACGAAGCTACAGACCCTTGGATGTTGTTATCGCAGTGTTTTTTTTTTAAATTTATTGGTATCTAGATACAATACAAAAATGAACTTTTAGTTATAAATTAGTGTTAATGGAGGTCATTTTTTGAAAATAGCAGGTCACCCACATTGCTACCAATGGCGTGGGAAAAAGAAGGTGATGAATTATTTAAGGTTATATTTTTTTCGCCGAATATATTTTCGATATTATTTTTATAGAGCCCAGAATATTGGCAACAATGACGTTTTTCCATGACCCGGGTAGGTACAGTTGACGACATATAAATTCGTACACTCCACCCATACATAACTCAATTACAACAAAATTGAGTAAAACGGGTTTCGCACCTTGCTGCTTATACCTTGATAGAACATCAGCTATATAGTACATAGCTGTAAACTATTATATGTACGATTTTTTACCATAAGTAATAATGAAAAGGAAAGAAAAACACAAAGTCTTCCTCCAAAAAATTTAATAGAATAAAATTCTAGTTAGAAAGGTATCTACATGTTTCGAACGTAGAAACGTTCATCATCAGGAGACAGAAATCTATTTTATGCTGATGTTGTTAGCAAAAGAGAAAATTAGAACCTTAATGGAGCTTTTATGGACGTAAAATTTTTTTAGAAAAACATTTTAAATGTAGAAGAACATGGCTTGAAAAAATTGACAATGGTTGAATACTGAGCATTCAAAAACGTTGTTAAAGTAGGCTTAAACCAACCAAACTAAATGGAGAAGAAGAGAAAAGAAAAAACCCGGGAAAAAAACGTCTTCTTCTCCATTTAGTTTGGTTGGTTTAAGCCTACTTTAACAACGTTTTTAAATGCTCAGTATTCAACCATTGTCAATTTTTTCAAGCCATGTTTCTTCTACATTTAAAATGTTTTTCTAAAAAAATTTTACGTCCATAAAAGCTCCATTACGGTTCTAATTTTCTCTTTTGCTAACAACATCAGCATAAAATAGATTTCTGTCTCCTGATGATGAACGTTTCTACGTTCGAAACATGTAGAGACCTTTCTAACTAGAATTTTATTCTATTAAATTTTGTGGAGGAAGACTTTGTGTTTTTCTTTCCTTTTCATACTTTCAACTCCACTTTAAGTATGGACTATTTCTTAAAATTAACAAGTAATAATGGTTATTTCTAAATATTTTTGTGTATAAATTACAGCCGCGAAATAAAAAAATTATAAAATAATACAAGGAAAACTACAAAAGTATAAAGTCAAAAAAGGGAAATTTATTAACAAACAACAAACAAAATACCAATATTTAATTGCTGCGCCGTTAAATTCTAACACTAATCGTAATCTTCTTGGCATTGACAAAATAATACTTTTGGTGTACCTAAAACGGAGTTAGCCCTTCCCAAATTTCTTCTATTTTATTAAAAAACTCATTCATTCTGTGGTTTAAAATTTATTTTGTACGTTTTTTTTTACCATCAATCCCCAAACATTTTCACTTGGATTTAAATCAGGACTTCTTGAGCACCAAGACAGACATGTTACGTTGTTTTGTCTAAACCAGTTTATCATATTTCTTGCAGTATGCACAGGGCAGTTATCTTGCTGAATATAAAGTTATTTCCTTCAAAAACTATAGTATCGCGCCAGAAGGAAGAAAAACATTTTTCAAAATCTGAAGATATAAATTACTGTTTAGTGTTCCACCAATATTTCAGCATACACCGACACCGTCAACACTTATCCATGCCCACACATTAACGAAGAAACGTCCACTGGTTTGTTTTTTTGGGTATATCTACTTCTCATCATATCGGGAATTTGGTGGTCTATATAGGTACTCGAATCCTTCCATTATATGTAGACTGAAAAGTTTTCTCATCGGAAAAGGTAACATTTTGACAAAAAAAAAGATTTTCTGGTAAATATTGCATAGCAAACCCAATTCTTTGTTCCTTATCAGTATCACTATTTCTTAAAAACGGTTTGGATACAGCTGAACGATTTCTTAATTCGGAATAGTGTTTTACTTGGCGTTGCGCAGTTCTAGATGAAGCAGGGAATCCTGTTATGTGCATAGCGGATACTGTTTCAAATGGATTTTGCCTTAAATACTCCACCAATAATAAAAACCAGTCTTCCTCATTTCATGATTTTCTATTATGTAAACCAGACCCAACAGACCTTTCACGTGTTTGATGATAGCGCCATTTTTTTACAATAATTATCTTGACTTCCAGGTACTTTAAAATGATCAGCTATTTTTCCATAAGACCACCCTATTCTCGCGTGGTTTTATTTTGCGCATTTTCGTTCTTTGCTAGGTTAATGTCGGGTTGCACAAAGGTTTGTTCATTATTGAACTCACCAGCAACTTTTACAGTGACATAAGTGACATTCAGCCCTATGCAGTAAGTATATTGACTTTAAAGTCAATGTTGAAATTATTTCAATATAAACATTGACTTTCATTTCAATATCGGAATAAATTGGTATGCCGTATCGACACTTGATTAAAGATTGAAATAAAAATTTATTGAAATAAATGTCAAGTTTAGATTTGGCAACATTGTTTTTTAAATGCTAAAGAATTAAAACAAGAATATTTGTTTACATAACCTCAGAATTTTGGTCTTCGTTTGTGTGTATTTTTATTTGTGAATTATTTAAAGTTTAAAAGTTAAAACCAAAAAAAAACAAGGAAGGTACTTAAGTTTTACATGGGTTTTATAAATATTATTAAAAAATATAAACCAATTAGGGTCTTTGAGGCCCCCTAATTAAATAATAATAAAGCAGATTCCATGTAGTGACCCATCAGCCCAGTTTTACCAAGCTGATTTGGTAATAAATAAAATATTTTCGTGCTGCACAAAAACATATTCATAATTTTTGCTTGTTATCATAGATGCCACCAAAAAAAAAACGGGTTAGCAGTGCAGAGTACTTGTAAACTTGGTCGAAAAATGTAACTGTGTCAGGTGGGGTAAAGGAACGTGAACTTACTGGAGGAGGAATTCCCATAGTCGAGATTTTGACGAATCTTGAGAAAAAACTGTTAGAAGTTTTGTCAAAAATATTGATTTATATTTGATTGACATCATTTTAAGTTCGCTACCGGGCAAGTTTTCGTTCACGTTAGAATTCTTGACTTTTTTCGATCTTGACTTGAATTTATTTCAATTTTTTCCCTTAGTGCATACAGATTATTGAAATTTAGGACTTAATTTCGATTTCTTGAAAACTCTTATTTCAATTATTGATTATAGTGCCTTCCTGTATACCAAACTGCCATGTTTATTGAAATTTCTGTCAAATGTCGTTTTTATGTCATAATTTCAACCTTAACATCAAGTCGAGGTACTTACTGCGTAGGGCTGAATGGCATGCATTACAGTCAAAGCGCCCTGAAGGCGAACCACGAACAATCGCTTTTATATCGATCGACAAGGAGAAGTCGATCGCCTTCTTGTCGAAGCGATCGAGATTCCGTACCACGGTTAATCTATTTATCGAAATCGTCTTCTGTTCGGGCGGTTCCGCTTTGTCGATAAAGACTTATTATCCATTTTAAAAACATTTCCTATAATTCCCCGTTTATGATTAAAAGCCAGTAATTAACAATAAAAAGAAGAAGAATATAGGTTATATTTTTAAATTGTTTTGTTTGGTATTTGTGTTTGTTTACTGTTTATTGTAGTCTCTAAATTTTAAGTTTTTAATCATTTTTCTTGTATATTATCTAATAAAATGTTTTTATTTCCGCCACCTTCATTTTTGTTTTATATTTTCAGTTTTGCACAGCAAGCTTTCATTTATCAGGGTTTTTCCCCTAGGCCCAACGCATTTTATTTTGTGGCTGCATCCTTCCACAACTCCAGAGATTTTTGTTTAGCATTTTGGCACACAAATTTGCCTGTAATCATTTCAGGATGCACCTCTAAGATATCTAGGAGTAAATCCCAATGCCTGGAATTTACTCTCATTCTTTTTACTGCAGACTCCATTGTCTAAAAACAGAAAACTTCATGTAGGTACATACTTACTGTGTTTTTCGCTTTTTCCGAAAAACCTATAAATTTGTATGAACTAAACGGATATTTAATTTTAGAAAGCTTTATAAATTAAAACTATGTATTCTAGCACTCTATTATTATTAAAGAAAAACAATCGAATATAATATTTCCTTCGACCAACATTATTTACATCACGAGACAAAAACAATGATATTCATACACCTATGAATGGTAAAGAGTACTTTTAGCCAATGATCAGTATTATATAAAGGAATAACAATTTGCAACAGTTTACCGAAAAAAATTTAAGAAATATCGAAATTATGGATTTTTAAACAAAAACTAAAAATACCAAAAAATTTTAAAACTAAACTAACTTTAACGTATTATTATTATTATTATTATTATTATTTCGTAAATGGTTATTATATATATATATTTTTTAAATAATTTTGATGGAGTTATTAACAGTAAACATGATTATTTGTGATTTTATATTATTATATGTTTGGTGTTATATTCTCTGTAATAAACTTTTTAAATTGGTTGAGAATAAATATATATAATAATATTAGTATTATAATTATAATAATATATTATTATTAAACCACCCAAATGCGAAAAACCATTTAAAACTCAAAACAAAGTAAACAAACACGATTTCTGAGGTTAGGTTGTTCGTCGACAAGCTTTAGCGGCGTCCACTTGTCAGTCGACTTCTTTCGATGCGATAAAATCGTTAAGTTGGATAAAGCGATTGTCTGTGGTGGCTATTTATGTAGATTGACCTTGAGCCAAGGCGAGACGGGGAAAGACGTAAGGGGAACTTGTCGATTACGATTGTCTGTGGTTCCACTTCTGGTTTGCGTTATTTTTAATTTGCTAAAATAAAATGCTTTCGCGATTATTTGCTGATCTAAGGGTACATGTCTATGATATTCCCCCGTCTTTCCCTTTACCATCCAAATATAATATATGGAAATCACGAATAAAAATTTGTCTGTGTGTGCCAAAACAAAAAAATGCCGCGTAAAAAATTCCATTACCGCCTTATTCATACTTCTTATTAAATAAATTTAAATTCGACAAGGCAGTCACGCATAAAAACAAATTAGCAGAGTCATATATTTTGAGGGTATCATGAGAGTAATCAACCGTAGCGTCTTGTTTTTAAGGTGTAAAGAATTCGCCTTAAAAGGGCATCAATTAGTAGTTTAAATATGGAATATGCTGAGAGCATAACATGATCAAAATGGCTTGACGGCGGCGGCCGGAACGCTTATTGAAAATCAAACGAGATTTAGGACTTCGGGCATTTCCATTTTCGTACTGTTGGTATCGGGGCTCTATTCTCTAATCGAAAATAAAATGGGATTGTCGGCAAGTTATTTGCAATGATCTAGTACCAATAAAGTCCGCATCATATGGGATTTTTTTTAATTAATAGCTTTATTCGAAATTTGACTTTGGCATCAAGTTCTGGTTCGATCGAGATTAAGCAAAAAAATAGTAGTCACGTGATTCGCATTATCTGTCAAATTTTAATTTTTAACAGGGGCGGCTCGTCAACAAGTGCGCTCGTGCGCGCGCACTGCCTAAGAAAGTCAAGCACCAAGCAAAAATAAAATTTATACTTATTTAAAAAAATATTTTACTGAAATAAAGAACTTGTATAATATAACAATGGCGAAGGCGAAAGACTTCAAGCGCGACCGCAGCGCGTGGGCAGGCCCACCTCCCGGTCCCGGCTGTCGGCTGTGTGTATTCGTTCGGCGTTCGGCGCTCTTATGGATGGATTTTCGTGGGATTTTCCCCGTGCGGATTGATCGGGAATATTCGGTTAATCGCCCGATGAGAGGGCGTCGCCGTGCGCTGTCTGAATACACACTTCAATAATTTAATATAATTGTTTTATGAGTTTTTTGATGCGATTAGATAAGTTTGGAGTTTATTGACGGTGTTGTGGATGTTTTTGTGTTGTTTTTAAATTAATGATGGCTAGTAGTTTGGATTGTGTCACACGAAGTGATATAGTTATGGACCAAAATTCTGTAGAGGACATTATAAATAACTTTTCGACATTCGATTTCCAAAGAAAAATTGAAATAAAAAGGTTAGGAAGGCATACACCGGATTTAAAATTAAATCAAACTTGTAAAAAGGAAAAAGAAGGTCGATCTTTTATTAGACATTTTAATATTGACATTTACACAAAAAACAAATGGATATGTGGGTGTAATATTACAAACTCATGTTGCGCTTAAAAACCGACGAATGGGCGTTTTATTTAAAGACTAGAAACTTTTAGTGAGGTATGTATAAAGAAATGTTTTTTTTTTTCAATCTGTATAGGTATCTACTACTATATACCCACTATAAAACTATTAAAATTTTTAAAAAATAAAAAATAAATTTGGTGCTAAAACAAAGAAAATATAAATCCCATTTAAAAACCGCGTTTTTTTTTATCTTCTTGGATAAAAAGCACAAAGAAAATCGATACAAAGGTAAAAAGGGGCGTGACACCTCGAAAAATTTTCGCCTGCGGCGCACACCCTACGATATATGTCACGAGCCGCCACTGATTTTTAAATAATTCAAAAGTGGGGTTATTTCTGTAAATATCCAAAAAAGTTATTAGAAAAAGTTTTTTAAATGCAGTTTCTAGCCCACATGCAAAATTTCAGCTGCATAAGATAATTTTGATTTTTTACCCACCACTAAAATTTATTTTCCACTCAATGAACACTTTACTGATGACACTGTGTTCTTTCTTGTCTTAATATTAAGGTGTATTACTTTCAGATACAAACTACGTTTTCAAAAACATTTATTTTATGAAGTTACCTTATACAGGGTCAAAAACAAATAAACTTTGCATCACATGCGACCAAATTTTAATAGCCCAATTTTGATTTTGTAGAAAAACATACATTTAATATTTAAAGAAATGTAGGTATCTGAAATAAAGCATTGTCAAAACTAAGAAGTTTTATGTAGATTGCGTTGATTCTTATTTTGCAAAAGTGGTGCAATTTACAAAATATGTGTAAAAAATCAAAATTATCTTATGCAGCTAAAATTTTGCATGTGGGCTAGAAAGTGCATTTAAAAAAACTTTTTCTTATAAATTTTTTCGATAGGTACTTTCATAAATAACCCCACTTTTGAATTATTTTTTAGAAAAAATTAAAATTTGACAGATAATGCGAATCACGTGACTACTATTTTTTTTTGCTTAATTTTCGTCTCGATCGAAGCAGAACTTGAGCCAAAGTCAAATTTCGAATAAAGCTATTAATAAAAAAAAAATCCCATATGATGCGGACTTTACTGGTCACACTGTAGATAAAACACTAACAGATGAACATATTGACAAAATCATATTCCATCCTGGAGAATATCAACATACAAATTTAACCCCTCCACTTAGTATTCCAACTAACGTTGTTAAAACTATTAACATGGGAAATTTAAATCTTTGTGTAAAACCTTATAAAAAGTCTGCAGTATGGCAACGCAGCAGTAGAAGTTCCGCCCCAAAGGTGTGACTACCACAACATTGGCCTGATACCATGATGACGTTGCTTCATTCATTTCCGTTTAGGGATGTTCATAGAAAATGTATAAACGCGGAAAAACAACGATGTTTGCGATGCATCGAAAACTTCTTTTTTTTTATATTTATTTATTTTACGTCGGCCTTTTTCCGCAACGAGGTCAATCACCGACGCCAGGGAATTTGTCACACACTATCTGGTAATTTTGTCGAATCCCTCTTTGTCGAGGGTAGGGTTCTTTAACGTGCCAACATCCATGACACGGGGCCCACAGTTTAACGTCTCTTCCGAAAGACGGCGCACCTCTTAAACCAAATTCCAAATTTAACATCGACGTTGCCGGCACCGGGACTGGAACCCGGGCCTACGATCTGTGAGGCCGCTGCGCTGACCACTAGACCACAACGTCGACTGCATCGAAAACTATTTTAATAGAATTAGATTTACAAAACAAATCACAAATCTAATTATTGTAAGCTCACACCTTAACTGAAGCCAAACGTAAAAGATATAATTACGATCGAGAGCCAACGGCAAAATAATTATTTTACAAATGATACATCGATTAAAATACATCGACATATATCAAATGGCCTCGATATATCGCTTAAAAACGATGCATCGCATTAAAAATATCACTGTCTTCGATGCATCGATGTATATCGAACATCCCTATTTCCGTTTGGTGTTTCTTTAACAGCGATTGGAAATTTTGTTTAGTTTATCAATTTTGTGCTGTGTTTTTAGTCACAAGTAAGCGAGAATTCGCGTAAACAGAAAGTTGGGTTGTTTGTAGGTTAGGTATATTCTATAGTAGCAAGGTCACATTCAAATGTAAATGCACCGTAATCCCTGCTTCTAGCGCCACCCAGCTCTTCACCGCCTCTCTTCTACAAACGATGTTGTCAACACATTTTAATAGCGTTAATAAATGACATGTGCCATTTACAGGTATAGTGTTTCTTAGGTCAATTTAATGACATAAAACAGTATGAAACTCCTAATCACAGGCGTCCCAAACAAATAATTAAAATGCGTATACACACTTATAAGTTTGTTTAACATTAGGTGTTTGTACATACTTCACTTTATAAACCCACTGTATATATAATAATATTATATTAAAATAATAAATATAAGGTAACTCAAAGATTCTATACACAAAACTAAAACCAGAAAAATAAACCTGACACGGCACGACACTGCTCAGAAAATGCTTTAATTTTTTTACTAGAACTCCATTCTCGGACCATTCCCCGGCCCGTCCATAAGTTCCAAATCACATATATTTTATCTTCGTCTCTTCCACGCCATCCGCGGTCACTGGCCTATCTCTGTCTGACAGAATCGATCGTTGAACGGGCTGGGGACCGCTTCTGCTATACCAGCTGCAGGTAGCTGGCGCTTATCCCCTGACAACGTGCATAAATTGTGAACGGTTGCCAGTTCTACCAAATTTTCTGGTCTGTTACTATATTATGTATAAGTACACGAGAAACAAGGGTTTGTTAATTAGTTGTTTTTAAACACTGAAAACACTTTTTGTCTTGATTTCAGTTATATTGTTTCTTAAGGACTAAAGAATGTATTATTATAACAATGAATGGCTTGTTATTTTTTTCTGTCACACTCAAAACTCCTCGGTTTAAAGTATATTTGCAAACTAGCTTTCAAAGAAAGTTACTGACTAACAATTGAATACTGATATAAATAAAACATCTTTAATAAAAAAACTTAAAGAATTGAAAAAGAAAGATCTGACAACCCTGGTTGTGAGGTCGGTCTCTTTGAGACTGTTTACCGCCATATGGAATGATTGGAATGTCCTCAAACTGAGTTTGGATAAATTATACCAGATCATTGGATATTTCCGTACAGGTCAAAAATACCATAAACAGAAAGTCCCCACAGCTCTCAAATGCAGACAAATCTACCAGGGTGTCGATACTTCAAACCATTTTTCCGACAAAAACCTTACGAAAGAACAAAAAATGTAGTGAAAATCACCCTATCTTTGCAGCTTCAATGGGGTAAATTAATTAGCTTGTGTTGTTGATTTGATAGATATTTTTTCACTATATTTATTAGATACTGTTGTAAAATTTGCAAGAAGCATAGTTAACCTAAACAATATATTAAAATTAATCAATAAAATGAGATAATGTGCAGGGATATAACTGGTAAAATACTATAAAATTTTTAAAGGGTTTTTAATTTTACTTATTGATTTAAAAAAATGGTTTATAGTTAGTATTTAGCGTTTTGTCAGCCACTGAATTAACTAAGCGAATACTGAGTACATGTTCGTAATTATTAATTTTAATACCTCTTTAGATATCTACATTTTAGCACATCGTGCTCTGAAGTTGTTGTTCACCATGCAAATTAAAACATACAAACAAGCAATAAAGAGAGAACTATTAAATCGTTTATACTAAGAAGTCATGAAAAATTTAATGATGTATACGTTGTGATATCCGTAAGAATTTGAAATTAAAACAGAAGAAAATTTAGTTTTCCTTTTATTTATTTTCTGTTTATAAAACTTATTTTTATATATCTACTTTTTTTTTGTTTTTCACAAAGCGTATAAAACGTGTAAAGTCTGTTCAATGATTGTTACGTCATCACTAGCGCTTATCTTTCTCATATTCGTGAACTAGGTGAGGTAGTAAATTTGCGTCAATAAATGAATGTCGTGTAAATTTACCAGTCAAAGAAGTTTTATTGTCATTTTTGACAGTCACATTAAGTCAGTCAATATTAATTAAAAAACGTCACGGTATTGTGAAAAAGAACAAGCATTAATTTAATAATTTGATTATTTTCAAAGATAAACTGATGCCGGAAAGACTCTTTTGCCCTTTAACACAGTTTACAAGGTAAGTAGATATAATAAAGCAGGAATATTGTGAAAACATAAATAATAAACATGAAAAACACATGGCAATGTTTTTATAAAAACCTATCTATTTTAGAGAGTTTCTGATGCATTGGGAGTTTCGTGTTCAACCAATCCAACGAATTAAGGCAAAGAGGATAGAGAAGGATGTAGATTTTAAGAATCGCAATAATGTAGCTGTTTTGTCATCCCGTGGTCGACAACTTCACGAAATTCATGAACATATACCATAAGAGAGCGTATTTATGGTATGTATAGAGCGGGTGAACACGTTACCGTTCGCTCAACCTCGCTAAACCTTAAAACCATTTATGGTGTTAAAATATCCTTATGGTTCATAAGTGGACTGTTTAAAAAAATTAAAATTAAAATATCGTAAATCTATCAAACAGGCGTTTTTTTAATAGAGCAACCCCATATAGCCCAAAAACGAGTAGAATTTATAAGAGAATTTAAGAATAATGGTGTTTTTTCCTCTTGACAGGTAAATCACTTAGTTCCAATTTTATCTAAATCCTTATTTTGCAGTCGCCACAGAAAAAAAAAATTGTTTATTATACAGGAAAAAAGTGAGATTTTAGCGCTCTGTCTCGACGTTACAGCTCGCAAAAAATGTATTACTTTTTCCCACGTATAATAAATACCTAAGTAGCTATTTTTGCTTTTTACAAATAAACACTAATAGAAATAACTGTTGTTTTATTTTTTTCCTGGTCTGTCAATATATTATTTTATAGATAATAAAATTAGTACGCTACCTGCTTCTTTAAAAAATATTTTGACAATCTGACAAAATTTAAAAGATGGCGAAGGTAAAAAGCTTAGTACGGTGCTGTTTCTGTAGCCAACCGCTTAACGTAAAATAGACCAGACCTCAGCGGGATGCCATAAATGACAAGTGATGCGGCGAGTTCTTAGATAAATTGAAGAGTGGAAATAAGAAAGGGCCTAAGTGCCATTTATGTAAAAAATTAGATTTTTATTGAAAAAGGTTCTAAATGCCATGCTTTATAGCCTAAGAAAGGTCACAAGTGCCAGATGTAAAATATGGAGCTAGGGCATGCATTTACAGGTGGCGGCACCCGTATGTACGCAAGTATTTTCCTTAGAAAAGTCCTAAGTCCAGCCAGTCTGCCAGTACGGCGTGATTATTCGAACAGTAAAGAACACCTGTTTATGTTCAAAATCAGTTTGTTATATCGTTTGGAATTTTTGGAACGTTTTTATAAAAACTTACTTGGAATTCATGAAACAGAGACCTAAAAAGTGTTTTTTTTTTTTAATCGATTTACTAGAAAGACATAAGGCACTTAGGCCTTTTCCTGTTTTTTGTTTATAAAATTGTTTCTATTTAAGCAAAAAATGATTTTTTTTTAACTTTTTTCTTAAAAAAAGCTGTTTGGCTTTGTATTTAACACTATTGTTGCTTACTTGATTAATAAAGTTTAAATACAACAAAATAATTTTGATTTTATTTCTATTTTCTTGATTATCTCAACTTTTTCTTTTTGGCACTTTCTTATTTCCACTCTTCAATTTGACTTAGATCAATAGATTTTCCGGGTGGGCAAAATTTCATAGACAGCGGCGGCGCCGGGCCAAATACCATATTCATACAAAGGTTTTATACATATACAGGATGTCCCAAAAGTAATGGGACACAGAGCTACAGCAGACTCCTTAAACTATTAACTTTAACTTTAACTATTAAAAAAATAAGTTAATTTACTTCTTCTACATCAAAAACGTATAACTTATTGAAGTCGCTAGGAGCAACCATTTTCGAGATAATCGCATTCGATATTTTTAATGCAAGAATCCTAAAATATTTAAAATAATTGTGTAATCGTGTTAGTATTATTTATCACAGCTGACCTTGATTAAAAACAACGACGTTTCTAAGGCAACAACATGTTACATAAAGTATCATCTGTCAAAGTTATTAATTACTAATTAATATTAGATATTATAAATTTTTTAGGCATAATTTAATTTTGAATGCGGAAATGCGTGATATGCTTTGTATTATTTATGCACAAGAAAATTTTAACGGTCGGAGTGCAGGGCGCAGGTAAATGTATTGAGGTCAATGGTGCCCATTTTGAACAATTGCTATCACGGCGTTACCATTTTTTTTTCTATTTTGTTACTTTTCAATGTTATTAAACTAAGTATTAAATAAAATTTTTGATTGGAATAAAATTAGTAATTCCGTAGGTATACGAAAAAACGTTTTAATTAAAAAAAAATAGTCAACCTTAAGGAAATGTAGCTGATTTACAATAATTTAAAGTTAGAAATTCATCGTTGCTTGATTTTCCGCTACTTTTGGACAACGTACCTACTTAGTTGCATAGGACATATTTTATGAAATGCGATTATCTCGAAAATGGTTGCTCCTAGCGACTTCAATAAGGTATACGTTTTTAATGTAAAAGAAGTAAAGTAACTTATTTTTTTAATAGTTGAATCGATATAAGAATCCTAAACAAAGTTATGCCAGATAAAAGGAGTGGGTAATGCCGTAGGCAGCGCCCTCTACTGGTTACACAAAAACTATGGATAATTTTAAATTCCTCATCTCAAAAAACCCCAAAATCCTTAATTTTGTGCTGCTATGTCGTTTCGTTAAGAAATAATCGCAAAAAAGCGAAAACAAAATTAAAACTTTGATACCCTGTATCTTGGTTGTTATCAATTTTGGGATAAGGCCAGTTTAAGTAAATCGCATTATTTTGGCTTAAGGAGTCTGCTGTTGCTCTGTGTCCCATTACTTTTGGGACACCCTGTATAGGTATCTACACATAAAGTTTATTATACAAATACCACATTATACACAAAAAGACAAAATATGCTTTAATTTACTTTAATGGTAAATGAAATTAAGTAACATAATAATGAAAACATTATCTCTATTTTTTAATGTGAGCTGTGAAGAGGTTTTCCTGATATTAATTTGTCGATATTTGGTTTTAAGTCTGATGTTGATAGGACAATTAAATCAGAAATGTGTTTTGCAATGAGAGATGTGCGATATTTATTTTAGATGTATGATAAAGTTGAAAATGTTTTTTCACACACATAGGTGGAACCAAACCTGCTTAAAATTTGCATAGCAAGGTCGCGCAATGTTGGAAAATCTTCACTGGAAACGTTTTTCCAAAAACAAAATTTTCTGTTAGTTGCTCTGAAGTTACATTTTCGTAGAAATTTGTTTCAGGGCAGTGTGGTTTTGAATATCTGTCCTTTCAAGCTAAATGTTTGCTGGATATTTAAGCAGGTTAGTACTGTCAGTAGAACTGATGGCAAATGGGTTTATAAACAGCCGAATATTTTTCTTGTCTAATTCAAAATCCTGGAATCTGTTTTCAAAAGACTCTCTTAAACACTTTATTTTTGATAGGTACTTTGGGATATCAAGGGCAGTGATCTTTAGGCTTTTAATTCTTCTTTTACACTAGCACTAGCAAGTGTGGGAAAATGGTCGATTTTATTTCTCTAAGTTTGCTGCAAAAAAGTCCAACTTCCCTTTGAAACCATTGATCAAGTTGAACATTGTTGGAAGAGAACAATCTTTTCCTTGCAATTTAAGGTTAATGATATTAAGGTACTGTAATGTATCAATTAAAAATGCAAGCCATAATGAATTTTCAAGTAGAGCTCTCTGTGCTGGCAATGCTTGTTTTTCGACCAAAAATTCCAGAACTTGTGCTCTCAAATCATAAAAATGTTTCAGAGAGGAAGCAGTGCCATCGCGCACCGGCTAGCTGGCCGACCGAAGTTCGGGCGGGCAAATTCAAATGTCTTGGTGGGCCACTTCGTGGCCCGCGGGCCTGGGTTTGGCCAGCCTTGACTTTAGATGGTCTTTCTCTTTTGTCTATGATTATAAGTAAAAATGTAAAGCTATTACACTGTAAAAATTACATTTGCAAATAAATAAACTTGTGGTAATTGGTAATTTTTTATTTGTAGACTAGCTATATCCTGCGCGCGTTGCTACGCTATTCATTGGGGTGATAGTGGCGCCATCTGTCAAAAATTGGTCGTTCCAACTCAGAAACCTTTGTGCGTTGCCCCGGTATGTCAGTATAGTCGCTTTCTCTGAATGCCATAATAATAAGGCGGGTTCACCATCGCGTCAACAAACATTTTATATTATTTATTAGTACCCGGCATGCGTTGCGCCACTTTTTTTTTATGCCGAAACCTTCCTCGGCCTGCACACAACAACTCACCAAATTTTCATCCTAATCGGATAAATGGTATAGGAACGCATGCGTTACATAGAGACAAACATTCATTTTTATATATGTATATAGATTTACAAGATATTATCAATGAAATTTATCCAGGAGATTTGTTAATCTGCAGAATGTTTTAATCTATTCTAAATGTAAATCAGTGTCCTTAACTGCTCGTTAAAGTATAATTTCGTTACAATATAAAATAATTAAGTCATAATATAATAATTAAGCGAATGCATGATGTAATCAAGATTGAAGAATATACTCCCAGATACTTTCTTTTTGTATATGTAGATACAGGAAACTTACACGCCTTTACTGTTATTTGGTTTTCACTTATACTCAACCAGCAAATCGATTTTTGCAGTAGGTATTGATATTGTAAACTCCTACGTAGAAATATTTTTTAAGTTATCGATGCGTGTATGATAAACTGTGGTGAGAAATATTGTATTATCTTGATATATGATCGGTTTCCTCTTAACCCAAATAACATTTTATTCTTAGACGAACAAGTAATTTTATTGAACTCTGGTTTGAAATGGTTTATTTTGCACTTACAATAACACAGTGATTTAAAGAAACAGGAGTCAAACGTTGATTGCGCTGCCTACATAAACAAAGGAACAAAGGACCAAATAGAATGTTATTTATTGTTATCAATAATAATAGTTACAATTTTATTAACTCTGATGCCTAAAAAGGGAGTGAAAGCTGAATTTCTATACATTGAACTGACATGGTTAATATATCTCATATTAAATTAAAAGTAGTAGCGTATATCAGGGTGTCAAAAACGTCTGGAATATTGTGAATATTTTAAAAAGCAAGTTACTAGTCTTTGCAGGTCACCTTTAGATGCTCATAGCTTCCTTAGCAGACATTTTTAAGGATTTATTATATGAACTTTTTTTCATGTTTTTATTTGTAGAATCTCCCTTTGAATGCGTGTGGAATTTCCGGACACTCTGTATACACATGCACAAATTCACTTTTAGACTGATCAAAGGCAGCATGCTTATAAAATTAAATTAGAATATATTTAAAAGGATTTTTGTTATCAAAAAAAAAAACTGCTGCCTACCTTAAAATGTTATTACAACTTATTAACGCGGCAAGTATACAACCCGTAAAGGCCAATGCACACTACCGGTTACGATCCGATCCCGATTTACGATTACGGCTACGATTGCGCGTTCGTGAACTCACACTACAGTGACAATCGTTACGGTTCGTTTCACGATTGCACTAAATATAACCTATAAAATTACAGAGGCCTGCCTCGTACTTCGTGTATAAATGCTAATTCCGCATCAATATCAATTGTCCAGTTTTTGGACTTGGGTGGCATTTTTGGTGCTGCTTTATTATTATTATGCACGCAACTGCACACGACTTTTTGACTTAAAACTGAAATGTTATGATTCGAACCACAGAAAAATAAAGGGTTTAATTCGAACATGAAGATTAGGAGCAGCAACAGATGATCGCGTGATCACGTGATTGCAAGCGGCATTGCTATTGGCTACGGTTGCCTACGATCCGATTAAAAATAGAACTCAACCTAAACGTCCCAACCGAATCGTAATCGTGGACTGGTTCGCTCTGATTCTCTGATTGGTCGATGGGTCCAACAGGAATCGCAATCGTGAACCGTAATCGGATCGTAACCGGTAGTGTGCACTGGCCATAAGATGAATTATTTTTTTTAGTTTTAAAGCTTCATTTCTTAAAAACTGTCTGTAGTATGCATTGTTCCGTACTTTATTTGTCAAATTAGGGCTCTATAGTACCAACCTATAAAATTAACACGTTGGTACACTGAGGAAAATGATCTAATACAACAAGTTTGCTAAGTATTTGCTGCTTTTTATTTGAATCTTGGATCAGGTCAATTTGACCAAGATCACTAAAATTTGATAATTAGGATGTTTTATTTACAAACTGATCTGATTTGTAAGTGACCCAGTCACTTCCCCCTTTGCCCCTAACTGCACCACCCGCAAATTTCGATCACTTAAAGTGACCTGGTCTCCTGGTCAGAAGTAAAAGGTGGGAGTAGTTTTGACAGATACTTGGCGTAGCCTAACCTCAAACCACAGATAAAAATAGAAAATATTTGCCCGTAATCCAAAATTTAAAATCAGAAGATTCGGAGGAGGAATTAGCTATAAATAGTAAGTACATCAATATCAAAGTGTTTATTTCTTGTAAAATATAATCAAATCGGGAATAACCATAACCTCAACAAAATTTACGTGACAAATGACACTGACGTAGTACGAAATAGAATAAATGCCAGTTTTATTTGATGCATTTTGGATCAGATCATTTTAGGTCAGTTCATTTAAAAGTGAACTGATCGAGAATGCAAATAAAAAGCATGATAGCTTAATTTTTATTAACCTATATTAAATAAATTGCTAGTGTATCAAACCCAGGGGCGTCAACTGGGAGGGGTAGGGGGGGCATTTGCCCCCCCCCCCCTGAGTATTCACACACAAAATTCAAAATTTGGCTTTTTCAAATAAACACATCTTTATACCTACTACGGTTTACCGCATCGCATATAGTTTGTACCCCCCCCCCCCCCCCCCCCAAAGAGAAATGTGAAATGACGCCCCTGATAAAATCCACTTTAGTGTTATATCACATCAATTCTACATTTGCTAGAACAGTGTTTTTATTGGTGGTAATCGGGCCAATTAGCAGCACAGTCTTGTTGAATAATAAAATAATTTTAATACAGCAATTTTGTTAAGAAATAAATTGTATCTTCTCAATGCGACGCATTTTGTTCCCAGTAAAGTGCTTTCTCAAGAAAGCATAACAGAGTCTCCAAAAACGAATTGTATCCGTTAGAACCACAAGACGTTGGTTCGTAGCGATCGGCGTATCGTATTTGTTGCGCAGGTCACATCGTTGTTCGGAGTCTTCTAGCTGTGCTGTATGAATTTAAATTTCATTGAACGCATCAACACCTGTTTCAATTAATTTATTTTTACTTTGTATTTAAGTTTTTTTAAGCTTTGTATGTCAGATAAAGCAATAGAATATTCTTATTTCGCACAACCCATTATTACTATTGGACTTTATAATCTACGGACGAATTTAACCATCTCAGTAAACTTTGTTGCATAGTAGATAATCATGCAATGTTAAAAGACAATAACAATATCATACTAGATGCTACTTCAATTTTTGAGAGCTACATTACTGATTTTTAGGGGTAAGTATATAAGCTTTATTAGCCGTAGCATGTAAATATTATCATGATTAATGTCAAGTTTTATTACAACTGCCAGTCGGAACTAATGCAGTATATAAAATCAGATTACACCTCCAATAGAACTTTATAATTACTGTGAGTATTCAGAACAATAATGGTTATAAACCATTCTATGGTAGAATTACGTCCTATTTTCTATTGGCTAAATTACCATAATATTATCCCTACACATCGGTCTAGCATTTTTGTTGTCTTACAGTAGGAAAGCGCGTTGCTGTCACATATAGTACCAAAAGTTTAAATATAATCATTTCAATGAACACGAATTATTAAAACTAACAAAAAAAGGCCTAAAACCCCGTCACAAACAGTATTAAACAGTTGTAAAAAGAGTATGTGAATTCCTATAAGGAATATGTTTTTTTCTCAGTGTATATCTAAAATGACGGAGATGCCATGATTTTGTTTAAGTTTAATAGGCGTATTTTACTACAAAAACTAATTATTGCATAAATTTTTTTTAAAAATATTGCTGTGATTAATATTGAATTTTAAAAAGGAATGATATCTAAAAGCTTTTCTAAACAAAATTGAATATTTAATATTGTATGTATAATAGGATTACAAACAAATATGAACAAATGCTAAAATTATAAAAGTCCCGTAGTATCTCCCAGCATTTATTTTAATGTAATATGGAAACCTTAGTACGGTTCTGTTAAAGTTAATGAAAGTCTCGACTCTAGTAATCAACTAAAAGCAAAATGACTCATATTTTAGACAAAACATGTTTTGTGTAAAATGCAAGTATTTCCAATCAAATTAAAATTAATGTAAAATTATTTATGTCATAATTTTGCGCTAACCTATAACATGAGAACCGACAAGTTACGCACACATCTATGATTTTATAGGCGCCACTCGACTGTCGAATGTGTACATACTATCAAAACAAATAATACTCTAAAGGTTATGCAATAACTAACTGTTTTTATATAAAACTTTGGTTTTCTTATGATTTCTTTATTTCTACTAAATATAAAATTTTTCACATACGAAATCCGGGCATGCAACGCTGTTGTTCCTGTTTCCCTGAATGATGAAGCAATAGCAGAGTAGAATTTTTCAAATTATTTCATTGAATAGATAGTTTTTTCAAACATGTTTTTTGATTTTTCATCATCGCAGGCTTACGACAAATAGAGTTGAAATTGGAACGCCAATGTCAGCATAAGCATGACAAATAAATGAATAGAAATTCCTGAGATTTAAACGCAACTAACCAGCTGATTCCATCTGCCATTTTCTCAAAAAGCAATTTAGTTATAGACTGCCATAAAAGTAAATATACACATTCCTATTGCATTTTTTAAATAAGGAAGTTAGTCGGCATAGAATTTCTTTTCCATCTGTCAATTTAATAGAGAGAAACTTCAATTAATAAATTATTAATATGTTTTAAGGTATGCCTTATTTTATACTTTTTTACATTTACTACAAAATTATGTACCGGGTGTACCACTAAAAAGGGACGACGAAAAAAATATTTATTAAAAAGTGACTAAAAGGAATTTGCTGGAATTTATTTTTAAGTTTCTATCCCTATCAATTAAAAAGTGGGATTTTCTCAAAAATTCTTATAGCAGGTAAACACGTATCAAAGGTATCATTTTTTTAATCTAATGAAAATTCTGGATAACGTTTGTTTTTGAGTTTTTTCTCCACCTTTTTGTTTAAGGGGGGTGGGAGGGGGCAGCTATTGCTATACAAAAATAAGCACAACCTTGGTTTGGCTTATTGGAATATGACAAATTTGACTCGCTAAATGGGCATACTTTGGATTTATCAATTTTATAAAAAACGAAGTCTCTTCTGAAGTTCTGAATTCTGTTGCGTCAGCTAGAGGGCGCAGCAGAATCGACCTTTTCTTCATTTCTCTCAAAAATTTTAAATGCAACGGTATATCTTTTTTAAACCGGAGACAGGGCCGTTTCTTGCCTGATGGCCGCCCTTGTGCGACATATGAACTGGCTGCCCTTTAAATCAAATCAGTTACTATTTTACAATTACCTACCTGAAATTATGGCGCAAAGCAATTGTCAGAAAAATAAGTCTTTAATAGGTGTCTATTTTTAATATTTTTCTTTTATTCATACTTACCTACAGAGGGGCTCAGCAATTTGGCTTTCAATGGCGATAAGGGCCAAGCCACTAATCCTTTCTTGGGACATAATTGACCGCAAGTAATTTTTAATTAATTTTAACTTTGTTAAACTACGTTCGATAGATGCAACAGTAACCGGCAGAGTAATAAAAATTCTCAGCGCAACACAAAGATTTGGAAATGATGAGATTAAATCTTTTTCAGCTATGAATTTTAGCGTATCTACAGTTATTATATTGTACGTTTTATTGGAAAAATTTCTCGGAACGACAAAATTTCCTGGTCGAGCTCTGAGCGATCAATATCTTTGTTTGTGGGACTTCCTTGCTATTGAATCGCTATATCGAGATCTTTACAGGATTTTAACAATTTCTCGTCATTTATGGCATTAGTTTCATAGAAGTTCGACAAAAACCCAAAAGTTTCATTACACTTATTAAGTGAAACGAATCTCTCCTTAATTCATTCTATCGCAATAACCAAAGAACAAGTAACCGGTGCCCATAAAGGGTTTCCTCCCTGGCAAAAAAAAAAAATATATATATATCCAAAATCGAAAAATAAAAATTCACATTTAAACTCTGTTTGGCCTCGACGATGGGGTCATCTTTTAATTCGTAATCAAAATGTCTGGGTACTTTTTTTCGGCGTCGGAAAAGTTATTTGTAACAGCATTTGAAACCGGACATCGGCGGCAAATTTAAATAGGGTGCGTTCTTTTGCCCTGTGAGTATTTGTGCCCCCACCTACCCTACTACCAACTTAATAAGACCTATAGTTAAATTCACATAAAGTTTTAATGCCAAATGTCAAGACTTGTCATTGTCTAATTACTTTAGATTTCACCAACTTACTAAATTTCTTATACAGCTGAGATTGGTCAGTGTTTTTTCTTTTTCTTTTCTGGAATTGTTCGGCCAACTCTTTTTATTTCTATCTCTTTTTAATCGTATGAAATAATACAAGATAGACATACGTTGTGTGCAGTACAATTATACTAATTTAATTTAGCCATTAGAAATTTATATTTTATAAGTTGCTGCAGTATTTGACAAGTATGACAGAACTGAAATGTAACGGCATTAAAAGTTTATGTGAATTCAACTATACCTACATAATTATTCAAATAATATCAATTAGTTTTAATTTTTTGAGTAAACCTAAGACAAAATGTAATTGACGTGGGTTGCAGGGCGGCCACCTCCGTTGAGAATTCTTTTTATTTTTCCGATACTTATCTATCTATAAAAAGAAATCTCTAATTAACACAAAGGGCGGCTGCCTCATTCTTGACAGCTACTGCATAATTTTTTTTTTAAAACTGAATTTACCATTCTTATTTGACCCTTCATTTTTATGAAAACTCCTAGAATTTTTTTTTACGTCTAACATTTTTTTCTGTGAAACTGCAGGCGGCTTTAGCCGCCCTATAACTTTGGCCGCCCTTGTGCGGGGGCACTCCCAGCACACCACTCAGAAACGGCCCTGACCGGAGATATGTAAAATTAAATTTAAAATGTATTTCATAAGAATAAACTGACGTTTTGGTAGGCAAGAAGTTAGTCATAGCATATCATTAACACGCTTAGCTTCACCTGTACTTTACCTATGTTTGTTTGTAACCGACTACTTTGAACCCGAGTTTGACCCACTTTAAACGGTCAGATTTAATTTAAATTTTGTAGACTTATCAAGAACCGCTGACAATACAATAATCTACACGCAAAAAGTCTCTTGTCAAATTTTGACAGCTGTCGGGTATAAAACGAAGAAGCGATTTTGACGAAACAACTTATGGGGTCGTATAGTATTCGATGCGGAGACTTCTGGAAAAATAGGCAAAAAATCTCTTGTCAAAATTTGACAGCGGTCAATATGTCAAATCGTTAAAAAAAATAATATTAATGAAAAAACTATAAGGTCGTATGTATATTGACGGTGGAAAGACTTATCAAGAACCACTGACATTACAAGGCCGTAGCCAGAGGGGGGATCAAGGGGGATTGATCCCCCCCGAAATAAAAAAAATATATTTATTTTAGACTTTTAATAAGTATTAATGAGACTGCAGTTATATAGAGTGCGCCCGTCTCACTTTGTTGTTACACAACATAATAGCTAATCTTATTTACCGGCTACAATGGCTGCAGATCGCCTTAATGGTCTGGCTTTCCTTTAATATGTCCACCGTGATATAAACGTAGATCAAATCAATCAAAATTATAAATAGAACAGGAAACTTGATTTTGTAATTTAGTACAAAGTAAGTAGGTACTTCAGATATTTTTTTTGTTCTTATTGTTTATTTTTCGTTTTCATTCTTATTTTGTTTTTGATCTTATTATTACATAATATAATTTATTATAATAATTATTATACTTAGATATAATTATGACTTAATATAAGAGACATGTTAATTAGTAAAATAAATAGATTATTGTTTATTTTGTCGACAGACCTTTCATATTTCGAATTTCTTTTAAATTAAAAGAGTGTTTTAAAGTCTGGCATATTGCCGCAGATTAAGCTTTACGGTTATTTTACCCCAAAAAGGGCGTGGCACCCAAAAAATTTTCGGGCGCAAAAGAGCGCCTTTGGCGCGGTTCCCTTTCGCGCCCTCCCCCTAGAACAAGTCCTAAATCCGCCACTGGAACAAACCCCCCCGAAATTATTTTCTGGCTATGGCCTTGACTGACAATACAATAATCTACTAATCTAGCTCAATCTACTCAAAAATTTTTTTTTTCTTAACAATAACTCAAACTAAAAAATGAAAAATAAATATAGTTTAAAAAAAATCTAAAAAACACGCTTTAATAATTAATCAAACTAAAAAGCGGAAAATTTATACTTTAAAATAATTATTGAAATTCTAAATATAGGCAGAAAATAAGAACGATAAACATTAGTATTATAGTGAAAAAAAAAGCGTGGGTCGCTTTGTGCTATATTTTTCGTATATCGAGCACCCCACGCTTCACAATAATACTAATGTTTATCGTTCATTATTATTTTCTGCCTATATTAAGAATTTCAAGAATTATTTTAGCCTATATATTCTCCTCTTTTTAGTTTGATTAATTATTAAAGCGTGTTTTATAGTTTTCAAACTATATTTATTTTATCTTACACAATGCTATAATCAATAAAATATTTCTTTAAATTAATGTTTTGTAAATTAAAATTATTTTAGTACAAAAAATAAGAATAAAACATCTATCGATACCAGATCATTGGTTCTCCCTTTAAATCATTTCGAGTTTTTTTACCTTCGTAGTTTTTTTTTAAGTTTCTTCGAGGAACCCAAACTTATAGCCTAAGTTCTTTTGAATTTCTAAAACTTTCGTTCTCCTAAAGATTAATGTTTATACAGTGAGGACCTAAAGTCCGTTCCCCCCCCCCCCCCCCCCCCCCTCTAACTTCTAAACCGTTCGGTATATTTTAATGAAATTTTGAACGATGATATTTGAGCAAGTCTTGCACTTTGTAACATACCAATGACAGCTTTAAATGTCAAGATGACAGCTGGGTCCGCTTTTGGAATATTTTTTTAAATGGAACACCCTGTATATTTTTACATTTTTAAATTCCATATAAAATTATAATTATTTTTTATTAAATGCATTATTAGTCTATACTTCATAGTTTCCGACATATTGACTCTCGAAAAGTTACATTTTTGAACTTTCACAGCTTATAACCTTCTAACAGTACGTCTTAGAGCAAAACGGCTTACATGTCCCTATCTTCAATTTTTATTATCTTCCCAAAAAAATCAACTTCCGGTTAAACCGGATGTAACTCAAAAGCAGTAAATATAGTTGTTCCGGTTTAACTGGAAGTTGATTTTTTTGGGAAGATAATAAAAATTGAAGATAGGGACATGTAAGCCGTTTTGCTCTAAGACGTACTGTTAAAAGGTTATAAGCTGTCAAATTTCAAAAATGTCACTTTTGGAGAGTCAATATCTCGAAAACTATGAAGTATAGACTAATAATGCATTTAATAAAAAATAATTATAATTTTATGTGGAATTTAAAAATGTAAAAATATACAGGGTGTTCCATTTAAAAAAATATTCCAAAAGCGGACCCAGCTGTCATCTTGACATTTAAAGCTGTCATTGGTATGTCAAAAAGTGCAAGACTTGCTCAAATATTATCGTTCAAAATTTCATTAAAATATACCGAACGGTTTAAAAGTTAGAGGGGGGGGGGGGAGGGACGGACTTTAGGTCCTCACTGTATACTTCGAAACATGTAGAGAATCTAACATCCTTTAATATTCTTAATAAAACATATTATGCAGTGTCTCTTTTCTTTCCCTTTATTTTTATATATTCACTTTATATCAGAAAGTAGGTATGTACCTTCGTACCTCCCCACTTAATTTTGGGGGAGGAATTTTGGCTTCTTGTGACATTACTAGCAAACATACACGCTTCCTAAAAAATGTGTACCATTACGGTATTCCCATGAACCCGAGTAATTTTAACATTTCTCATATTTCCGAAAGTGCATAAAAAATCACTTTAAAATCCAGTAAGCTAGTTCCTGATTGTGATTACGTTGCCTTGCAGAAATAAATAAAAAAAAGTTTAAAAAAAACTATGTTTAACTACTATTATCTTGCTCGTGCAAAAAATATATATACCGCTGCGCCGAAGGACTTGCCCGCCTACGACTAGACTGTTTTAGTTATACAGATTTATTCACGCCATTAACATCGAACTGCCTTGGTTTCCTGGCAAATCGTGTGTTGCTACACCATTATTTTGATAGAATAACCATTATATATATTATTGAATGCCAATGACATTGATTTAATTGTGTTACTTATATTAAGTGTCCTGAAAAAACAAGTTATACATTAAATGAGCCTCATTAAATCGACAGGTAAATGGAGCGCGAAATAATATAGGTACTCATATAACTTCTAAGAAGAAGGATTTAAATGTAAAAACAATTAGGTAGTCGATAACAAACTGCCACTTTTTATATCTACAAGATTAGAGGATTATTTCTTCAGTTAAGAGGTCCCCATCGAGCTGTTAAAACTGCGTTTTTATCATAGATAATTTACCTTTAGATACGTACAGCTTATTTCCTGCGCAAACAAAAATTACGTTCTATGGGTGAAAAAATACGTCCGAGCGTATGACTCGCCGGAGTCGCCGGTCAGCTGCCTTCCCGCTGGGCACCTTCGGCCATGCGCACAAACCTCGTGTTATCGGCCTGTCCTACTTTAGCGGGAAAATACACTCCAGAACCGACTCGGCCGCCATTTTTGTTGTTGTGCTTTAAGGTTTATCTAAGGATTCCTTGTAGTTTTCTTAGCTATTGTGGATTGTGGGTGTTTAATATTTACGGATTTCTAGTTTTTGTGTAGTTTAGTGAATTGTGTCTGATTGTGAGAACATTAATTCTGTCAAAGCTACTGGTTGGTTAATTTTTTTGGTTAAAATTTGTACGACATTAAGCTTTTAATAAAGCCAGTATTCCACAGGTCAAGTTTTTGGGTAAACACTTTTCAAATTCTTGTACAAGAAATGTTGCTTGAAAAGGTTTTACACGTTACACAAGTTTTTGCCAAATTGTAAAAATCAATACAAGTTATATACCAACTAATATTTGACTTGAGGTTATGTACGCGATAACCCCGTAGATTGGTTATTTTGCTTGTTTTGTTTGTTTTTATATTCGATTTTATAAGACTAGTTTAATTCACATGTTTTTGTTCTCTTCCTTTTCAAACTAAAAACACGACGACGAATCATTTTTAAACAAATTTTAAAAACAATTTTCTATCCTTAAAATCTGATAGGTTTGCTACTACTAAAAATGCCAGAAATCACTACCTTTTTTCCCAACTTGATCAAAAATTGAGAAGAAAGTCCAATTTTTTTAGCAAGAATTTAAATTTATAAAGCCCGGACCTGTCCAGGTATTTTCCCAATCGTCAAACGATAATGTTGCAGTGCGCATGTCTAATAGTGTCTAGCTTTGTTTACATGCGCGAGGCTATAAATCTGCCACTTTCGTGATTATTGTTTGCTTATCTAATTGTCTATGGTTTTTATCGGGAAAACACGTAACCGCGTTTCAATAAACTGAGAAGTTACCGTACCAGATTTTTTTGTCTTATATAGAATTAAAATATATTTAAAACTATGACCGGCTGAATAACATCTGCCTTGCTCTACCAGCTCCAGAATATGTCTGTCTTTTGCTTCGTATGCCAAAAGCATAAAAATAACTATTCTGAATAACACAGCACTGCAGTGCACATGCGAATCGTCAATAGTTAGGCAAATCGAATTGACGATAAAAAATGGCGTCGTTAATCCCACCTTAAAACTTTATTGTTTTGGATGAACAATCCTTCACATGCCTCTCTTTCTTGGCTACAACGCTGTGGCTTTAAAATTTAAATTCTTGCCAAAAAATTGGACTTTCTTCTCAATTTTTGACCAAGTTGGGAAAAAAGGTAGTGATTTCTGCCATTTTTAGTAGTAGCAAACCTATCAGATTTTAAGAATAGAAAATTGTTTTTAAGGTTTTGTTTTTAAAATTTGTTTAAAAATGATTCGTCGTGTTTTTAGTTCGAAAGGGAAGAGAACAAGAACAAGTGAATTAAACTAGTCTTATAAAATCGAATATAAAAACAAACAAAACAAGCAAAATAACCAATCTACTCAATATTAGTTAGTATATAACTTGTATTGATTTTTACAATTTGGCAAAAACTTGGGTACGTGAAAAACCTTTTCAAGCAAAATTTCTTGTCCAAGAATTTGAAAAGTGTTTGCCCGAGAACTTGACCCGTGGAATACTGGCTTTATTAAAAGGTTAATGTCGGGGTGTACAGACTTTAACCAAAAAATTAACCAACCAGCAACTTTGACAGAATTAATTTTCTCAAAATCAGACACAATTCACCAAACTAAACAAAAACTAGAAATTCATAAATACTAAACACCCACAATTCACAATATTAGCTAAGAAAAGTACAAGGAATCCACAGAGAAACCTTAAAACACAACAACAAAAATGGCGACCGAGCCGGTTCTGGAGTATATTTTGAGCATGTCGCTAAAGTAGGACTGGCCGATAACACGAGGTTTGTGCGCATGCCCGAAGGTGCCCAGAGGGAAGGCAGCTGACCGGCGAGTCATGCGCTCGGACGTATTTGTTCACCCATAAAACGTAACTTTTGTTTGCGCAGGAGATAAGCTGTACGTATCTAAAGGTAAATTGTCTATGGTGGCAACAGTCAACACGCGAAAAAAACAACATTACAGCGAGAAATTCTTTAACCGAGCTTTGCATATTTTAATCGTAAATAAATATAATTATAATTAATCCCCATAATTTTTTTTATTTAAAATGTTTCGATGTTTCCTCGATGGGAAATAATATCTTGTAATCGCTAAACTAATTAAAATCATAAAAGGAACATAACTAATATGGGCAAATAGAAAGCGCTTCCAACTTTCAAAGTGGCCTTTATATATTGGTATCTTCGTGCATGGGTATTGGGTATATTATAAGAAAATTAAAATATTAGTGACATAGATAGTAGTGGTATAATGTGAAATAAGAACCTCCCTTTTTTTTTGGGAAGTCAGATGAAATTAAAAATATTTAAAAGATTATTTAGGAACAGTCTATTTTGATTCGAATAGTAACCAGCGCAGTCAGGGGCGTGGCTAGGCACTTAACGATTGAGGGGGGGGACTGTCTAAAATTCAATTTATAACGTTCGGTACTTCGTGGTTAAAAAAAGGAAAATGCGCGTTTATACAGGGTCCTGCACCTAACCTCCCGTCTTCTATAGCTCACTTAGTAATTAAGTTAGAATTTTTATATTTTGCAGACCTTATCTGTATCTTGGGGCGCATTTCAGGAAATTTTTTTTTCATACAGGGTGTTCCAAAAAAGTGTGACATCATAAAGGTGTATTTTTTTAAATTACATGCTATATATTTTCTCACTTTTTTGGGTGCCTCCTATAGTTGCCTACATGCCCCTAAAATTTTATTAAAATCGATTCAGTATTATAGACGAAAAAAAAAAATTAAAAAATATCAGTTTTGCACCACTGGTATTAAAAATAAATATAAAATAAAAATTATGCCTCGTTAATAAAATTATACAAAGGTACTTATTAAATAAGGTATAACAGTTTCGTTAACCAAGTTTGGTTAATACGAATTGTACAGGGTGTCCAAAGTTTAGTGTCAAACTTTGCAAACTTTAAAGCAATTTATTTTTCTTATTTCAAATAGGAACCCCTGTATATTTTTATGTCATTCGATGCAGAATTAAAAATCAAACATTTTTCGTAATTGCAACCCTATCGCAATTTCTAACGCATCAAGACTTATTTGCAGAAAACTAATTTTATCAACTATTCCAACAGTCATTATTATGAGTAAATATCAGCAGTGGCTTTGAAAAACAATTTATTGGTATTAAAGTTTATTAAAGTGACCAGAGACCATTTAGGAATCTAAAAGTTTCAAATATTGTTAAATTGTTATAGTAATTATTTAAGCTGTTATAGTTATTTTATTTTGTTTTTTGTGATGGACTACAACCAAGAAGAGCTCGTAGATATGATTTTTATATTAGGAGCATGCGAAAAGAACTCTTTTTTGGCAAGCCGAGTTTACGCACAGCGTTATCCGGAACGACGACATCCAGACAAAAGGAGCCTGCAAAACGTATTAGAGAGGTTTGTACAAACGGGAAATGTAAACTACCCAAAACCAGTGAAAAATAAACGGGTCCGAACTGAACAAAATCAATTAGCTGTGCTATTATCTGTTATAGAAAATCATTCAGTTACTTAACAAGCAGTCGCTGATACCGTAGATGTAATCGACAGAACAGTTAAACGAATTTTCAAGGATAACCATATCCACGATTATTATTTCCAGTTAATAATTACTAACAATTTAACAATATTTGAAACTTTTAGATTACTAAAGTCAAAATGGTCTCTTGTCACTTTTATAAACTTTAATACCAATAAATTGTATTTCAAAGCCACCTTCGAATATTTATTCATAATATTGACTGTTGGAATAGCTGATAAAATTACTTTTCTGCAAATAAGTCTTGATGCGTTAGAAATTGCGATAGGGTTGCAATTAGGTAAAATGTTTGATTTTTAATTCTCCATCGAATGACATAAAAAGATACAGGGGTTCCCATTTGAAATAAGAAAAATAAATTGCTTTAAAGTTTGCAAAGTTTGACACTAAACTTTGGACACCCTGTACAATTCGTATTAATCAAACTTGGTTGACGAGACTGTTATACCTTATTTAATAAGTACCTTTGTATAATTTTATCAACGAGGCATTATTTTTTATTTTTTATTTATTTTTAATACCAGTGGTGCAAAACTGATATTTTTTAGTTTTTATTTTTTTTCGTCTATAATACTGAATACATTTTAATAAAATTTTAGAAGTATGTAGGTAACTATAGGAGGCACCCAAAAAAGTAAGAAAATATATGGCATGTAATCTAAAAAAATACATCCTTATGCCGTCACACTTTTTTGGAACACCCTGTATGAAAAAAAATATTTTCCTGAAATGCGCCCCAAGATACAGATAAGGTCTGCCAAATATGAAAATTCAAACTTAATTACTAAGTGAGCTATAGAAGACGGCAGGTGAGGTGCAGGACCCTGTATAGAGGCAAAAAGCCAGAAGAATTTTTTGGACTACCCTCAAATGTTGCTAAATTTGGTTAATATTTTATAGAATAGTATAGTATAGTATATAGTATTTTGGCTACATTTGTAGTTGCCTAGTAGTTGTGCATGTGTATACCCTATAACCTTTTTTATATTTATAGATATTAAAATGAAATTTAGAGATTATGCATAACAGATGAATCTGTTTAGAGAGGGCGGCAATAATGCATAACGCTTTTAAATTTGCGATTGGGATTTAAGGCAAATTTTTCAGTGTCAATTTTAAATAGCATAGAAATGTATGGTATCAAATTGTTGAAAAAAAATGCTTGTTTTAAATATCCTAGTGAACCACTATCATTCCATTTGGAAAAATTGAGTAAACGTCAAGAAACAACATTTTATTTTTTAAACGCTTGTGAAACTTAGTAAGTCAATTATTATGACATAATTTTAATTTTCATATTATACTACTTGACTATAAATTAACAGATTTAATTAATTTGTAGCACTCTAGATTAAAAATAAAAAATAAACATAAAAATGTTATAACACGTCTCACGTCAAAAAATGACAAGTGATGTGTCATTTTACGCGGAATATTATGCTGAATCCCAATAAGTAAAAATATACAAGATGTCCCAGTTAAATTACCAAAGTCAAGGTCACTTCCGGTCAAACCGGAAGTGCTAACAAATTGAAAATTTAATGGTAATAAATGCAGACTCATCGCTTATGCATAATCTCAAAATTTCATTTTAATATCTATACTAAATATAAAAAAGTTATAGGGGTGAACGTCTTTTGAGAAACACCCGGTATAGGTGACAGTAAAGGTTGATTCATACTGTTGGTAAAGTCGCGGTCTAATCCCGGTCCGGTCACATGTACAGTTTGGTTTTGACTTCGCAGATGAGACCAGAGCAAGGACATTTTTAGATCATGTGACTATGGAGGATTCAGACATATTAATATTTACCGAACGGTCTTGATTGGTCTTAAACTGCTATTTTTTAACCTACAAATTTTATAAAAAAGAGTTAAAACTAAAAAATAGTGCAACAAAAATTAATGTTGCTGCAACTTCCAGAATATTGTGCCATTCACAAACTATCTATTTTTTGATGATAATAGCTGTGGTCGGAAAATGGCGAAGGCGAAAGTATAAGACTTTGCCGAAGAAACAGTTCCAAATTTTAAGGATCAATTCTAACAAAATCGGGGACATTTCACTATCATAAAGTGAAATAGTTATACTTATAGGATTGGCGAATTTTACGAAAAGTGAGTTTATTTTTATTGTTCATGCACTTAAACAAGTTAAGACTTCAAAATTTCCTGCCTTTGGAAAATTTCCTCTTAAAGTGGGATTAACGACGCCATTTTTTATCGTCAATTCGATTTGCCTAACTATTGACGATTCGCATGCGCACTGCAGTGCTGTGTTGATCAGAGTAGTTATTTTTATACTTTTCGCATACGAAGAAGAAAGACAGACATATTCTGGAGCTGGTAGAGCAAGTCAGATGTTAGTCAGCCGGTCATGGTTTTGTTTGCTTTCGTGTCTTGTGCAATTACCAAACCTTTTCTGTTAAAACAAACACATATTCTTTTGAATTCTTAGGAGAGATGACATCTAGAATAATTCTAGATAGACTAGAAAATATTGTGTTACCAGTAAAAATGTTGTTTTTACTTCAATCCACGTGTTTACTTTCAAGGATTTTAAGGTAAATTGTGGCAATTTTAGTGGATTCAAAAAACTGCTTTTTTTAAAGTTTCTGTGTATTAATTAAAAAAAAAACACCGGCATACTATTCGTCAATGCCTGCCTGAACAGCCCTTCCAAAATTAAATACTATTTTTTTTTAGTAATTCTGGAAATTACCCCTGCATTCAAGCCATTCATAGGTCTCTTTTATACATCATGATAGATGATGATATTATACCTTGAGAACTGTGCCCTTAAAAACAGGTCGAAATTCTCCAGTGGCTCGCCGATATGATAAACGAACGGAGTTCAGATTTCGCGCTGTTCTCTGAAACGTTAACGAACGGGCGCGGAGCAATCCGATAAATCTGATGGTAAAACCGAACTCGCTCACAGTCAGATCAAATTTGTGGTTTGCATTTTACGTATTTCAAGAGAGAGTGTTTTTAATTTTAAGAAGTTTAAATTTTAGAAACTTTAAGGTTAGCATCAACCAGTGGCGTATTTAGAAAATTGCCACGGGGGGGGGGGGTCTATACCTTTCGTGTTATCTTTCTTTCTTTCTTTTTTTTTTGAAAAAAGCGCCGCAGGCGAACATTTTTTCGGTGCCACGCCCTATTTTGAACTATCAAAATTTATAATTTCTATGTTTTGATAGCTGAACCCAAAAAGGAAGAAATTAAGAAATTTTTAAATATAAACGCAATAATGGGAATATATATTTTTTTAAATATTTATGTTTAAAAATATATATTTCTACATAATATGGCCGATTCCGAAAATGATTGGTTTTCAAGTTATTTTTGCCATTTTTTTTTTGCCAAGTTTGGCCATGTTGTTTGGTTATCTGTGACACAGTTACTTAATTATTTGTAAAAACAAAGTATTGCTAATAGTTCTAGTTTGCAAAAAAATTACAAAACTAAGTGAACATCATTTCAATTTTTTTTAATTAAATAAATTAGAAACGCAGGTAAAAAACAAGAAAAAAATTGAAATAACTCGAAAACCCAGCATTTTCAACAAATTACCTCCTGCGAGGAAATAATCGAATTATCAATCACCATGTATATATTATTTTTCTCACTTAAATTAGAAATTAAATGCAACAAGGCATCTGATCTGAGTTTTTTTTAATGTTGAGCCCACGGGGGGGGTCCAGACCCCTCCGACCCCCCCCCCCCTAAATACGCCACTGGCATCAACATGCTTGTCAACCTATAACCTATTTCGCGTAGATTTGTTTATTGTTTTTGGTTGACGTTAATATAATTTAAAATGGTTGCCGTCCTCCCCCCCCCCCCCCCCCCCCCTTAGAGATGCCCCTGAGTGCAGTGCCTGCCCACTTGGCTGTTTGGCACAACAATGGGTCACAATGCAAAGGCCAGCCGCTGTAGGTTGCAGCGATTTAAATAACATAATCGACCAAAAATGTCCATAAAAATACGTTCAATTTTGAAAAAACTTAATATTAATAACCTCAAACAAAATGACTACCAATTTTTTTCCCTCTCGGCCATTCCAGTATTTCCAGTCCAAAATGTATTTCAGTAATGACACCGCCATAGACCCATCTATGGCGTAACTTGATAACGTAAGCCTGTTTTATATGAAGGACGCAACTTCATGGCTTCTTATAAAAGGAAGTTATTAGCAAAGCCTACCGCTGGGATGTATACGTATAAAGCCAGACGGTTCAATTTAAGAAACTGCAAAAAACCTGACGGCCTTTCTGCATTCTTACTACGTGATGGAGAATCGAATTTTATTTTTAAATCCGATATGAGTCATATTAGTGCTATTTAATATAGGTTATTCAGTGGCTGGCTAAAGACGGTATTTTGGAATTAATGGAATATTGCAAATAACGTTCTGTAAAATAGTATTACCTAATTCAGAGTTTTTGTTACCTATGTCTATGAATAACTTTTTCTCCTATTTGCTTACGCCCATCCTATCTACCATCTATGCTTTTTAGCGATGGTATCCTTTTAGTAAAAGAGTACCTATTAAGTATACGTACAAAAACAACAAAACTGAGCAATATTCATCTCCTAAGAAGTCATAGCCTCAATGTAAATAGATAAAGATGGACTTAAATATCGATAGCTTGTTAATTATGAAAGTCCTATATTCGATTTGTTTTGAATAATTTTTTTTTATATAATATAATAATTTACTTGTCCCGTATCGAGGTATTCCATTTCTTCTCTAGCTAAATATTTTTTTGTGGCTCTGGCTCAACTTAGTTGACAATGTTGACATATTTAGTGGGTTGCCTGACCTATTTTCCCTTTTTTATATTTATCCACGATACAATTGGGATGTATCGTGTATTTATTATAAAAACTCCTGGTTCCCAGAATTAACGTAAAACAGTTTTATTTTATTTGCAGTAATGCCCAAGTGTACTTTACCCCACCCAGCACCCAATTCGCTCCAAGAGTCTCGTAAGTTTGTTAATGTTTAAATAGTTTTGCTGTCAAATTCGTCAGCAATCAGCTGTTATTTTCTTTCAACACACGTGTTGAAAAAAATATATTTCATAACGCGTGTGATATAAAGCATTTTCTAGGCAAGTTAACCCTGCTTTTTTTCTCATTTTTATAGGTGGTCGTAGGAAAAAATTGTTTGTTTAAGGCGAGGTTTAAGGTCATAAAAGATACGGAATATCAAAGGTTCAGTTTAGTTAAAAAAGTTTAAAAAAATAACCTTTGCCTGGTCCTCGCTAATATACCATTTTTCTGTGTCATGTAGAGGAGCAGCATTGGCGGTGCCATTTATTAATTGCTTGTACTTCATACTAAAATAAATGTAATTCTAAGTTCGGCCGCGATGTTATAATGACATTTATCGATTGTAAAATCAACACGTGCTTCCCCGACACCTTTTGTTGCTTGAACTATAAAAATTGAGTGGTTCTCTTGGTTTTATGTTGGAGGGGCCCACCCGACAAATATAAAAGAAAGATATTTAGGTGTTTTTTTCATTGGGGGAGGGGGGTCAACCATAGATCTCACATGGGGGTGCCCGGGCCCCTTCGCCCCCCCCCCCCTGGATCCGCCAATGGTTGGAAGTTTTCTTCATTTAATTAAATTTAAAATAGAGCCATGTATAAATTCAAAAAATGTAGACAATGTATTTTCACTTATAATCTCCCTAGCAGCAGAATTATCGGGAATTAATTCTGCTGCGTGGGAGATTCGGTAAGAAAATTTCATAAATTGGAGTTTCTTTTAATATGATAAGATGATGAGACCTACGACCTATTCTCAATAAAAATTATAAGTTAGCAACAAAATGTATTTTGATTTTATTGTGAGTGACGTTTGCCATAAAAAATAAAGCACGTCATTTTTGACAGAAAAATTATTATTAAAAATATTAATTTTATTCGGTTAATAGGCTATAGACTATCGCGATAGTCTCCCGTCGCTATAAGCAACGCAAACAAAAAGGAGCCTTCTAATTGGTTGAAAATAAATTTATGAAATTTTCAGAATAATAACTATTTTTAATAAAGAATTTTTGATACGTAACCTTAAATTTCAGAAGGTGACAAAACAGAAAATAAGGCCCACAAAATAGAATGGGTCTTATTCCTAACCGGAAGAAAAAAAAAATCTTTGAATCGAAGTCCATTCTATCCTCCTTCAGTTGTTCCAATAGGTATAGGATATAATTATTGCAACGATTTTAATGCAGTTAACCTATACTACTTATTATTAGATATACATGTTAGATAAGGACGATAATAATTATTGATAAAATGCGTAATATAGGCTATATAGCAAGGTTAAGTGATAAAATAACAAAATTTACCGATTCGTTTTAATTTTTGGAGAAACATATATTTACTTACCCTGTTTTATTTAACATTTAAACAGCAAAATACAACATACCTGAAACAAAAAGAAGTTAAATTAAAATCAATTAATTAGCAGAAAAAGAAATAATAGAACAAATTAAATGACAGTACCTTTCTTAGTCAGTTAGTCAGTCACTTTATATTTTTTTTTATATAAGTACCTATACATAAAAAGATTATAAATAAAAAGTAATTATTATAAGTATTATAAAACAAAAAAGTTTTAGTGATTTCTCGGACAGAGCTCGGAACACCTTTGACACTTCCACTCAACCCCAGGGTTCCGCGAACCACCTTTTAGGAACCGCTGGTATAGATTATACATTTTCTTAAAAAAATATTGTGATTTTCTAGCAGTATATAAGTAGGTACTGTTCTGACTAGAGCGAAAACGGTATATGAAATAAGAAATATTAAATTTAACACAAAAATTCACTATAGCTTTCTTCCAGTCAAGCAAGCGAGTGGTTTCTGTACGGTCATTTCCAGTAGCTCAACTAGAGTTTTCCATTGCAACAATAGATTGTTAAGTTTAAAAGGTAGTCGACGTTGTGGTCTAGTGGTCAGCGCAGCGGCCTCACAGATCGTAGGCCCGGGTTCCATTCCCGGTGCCGGCAACGTCGATGTTGAATTTGGAATTTGGTTTAAGAGGTGCGCCGTCTTTCGGAAGAGACGTTAAACTGTGGGCCCCGTGTCATGGATGTTGGCACGTTAAAGAACCCTACCCTCGACAAAGAGGGATTCGGCAAAATTACCAGATAGTGTGTGACAAATTCCCTAGCGTCGGTCATTGACCTCGTTGCGGAAAAATGCCGACGTAAAATAAATAAATAAAAAAAAAAGTTTTAAAGGTTAATTGACATGCTGGAAATGATCGATCAGATCAAAAATTTGGAGGTTATGCCCGAAAAGCATTAAAAATAAAACACCCACGGAAAACAATACAGTAGGTACATTTTTTTATCATCCGCATATCCATTTATTTCTTGAATAAATATTCTGATTGAATAGTATTTTGTAAGATTTTTCCCGACTTGAACCTTCTTCCTCTATATAATAGAATATCCGGTAGGGGGCGTCCTTCTTGTTTTAATTAATTTTTTTCTTTATACGTGTAGGACTTGAAGAATCTTTTAACGTTTATTAAATTATCCACTTTAAAGAAAAAAGTTTAAAAAAGCACAGAAAAAATACGCAATATCTACAAAAACATCTGAATTTTAATTTTATGCACTTAAAGAGCTGCGGGAAATGCAGCACAAACTCTCGCATTAAAATCACACTAAAACTTAGACAAGCAGTGGCGCGGACGTCAGAGGGGAGGTTATTATGGGAACACAGAGCTCTTTCGAATGGACCAAGTACGTTGCGAACGGTTCTCCGCGTCTTTTCGATTTATAGTTTGCATGGACGACTGTAAGCAGATAGACTGCGCGCGGCGTTAGCCGTTTAACGCGTTGCTGCCACGTTCTAGGTTCTGATTTCGATTGCAAACTAAACAGGTTATAAAATAATAAAATAAGCTATGTGTGTATTGTTTCTTTTAACTGTGAAAACATTTTTAAAACCGAATTTTTGCCTAAAAATTCTAGTAGTTCTGCAGCTATGCAGATCCTATGCACCAACGCCATTGCATAGATGGCATCTTAAATTATATTTAATTCATTTAATATCCGAATATATGAAAAACATTAGCCATTCGTTAGGAAAAATGCAATATAAATCATATTTTTGTCGGCGTGTTACAATCAACGCAAATCGTATCTACTATACCAACAACCAATAAATCGTGATTAATATTTCGTACTTGAAAAGTTTTACTTCAACAAAGCTATGATGAACGACTTCTAAGTAAGTAGCTGTTACCGCCTTAAGTGCACTTTCCTGCAATATCTAATTTAAGCATTGTTTATTGAAGAACGATTATTCAAGGGACGTTGGGCCACAATTTACCATTGACATGGGCGTCGGACAAATTCATGTTGTGGAAATTTTAAATTTAATAAAATCGTGAAACCTTATTTTGTGCCGTTATTTGTTTTTCTTATTAGAAAGCGTTCTTCCCGAGTCCGCCATCTTTATTTTTTTAAAACTGTTTTAAGTTAGATGATCCCGAAAACAACTTTTCTCACATAAGGCATAGCATGATGTCATAATCACAGTGGCGCAGCAAGAGGGAGGCGGCCAGCCCTGGGTAACACCCACATCAAACAAAATTAAAATTATTAATATACAAAAACAATTCCTTCGAAGGCAATTTAAATCAAAATATAAATAAATTCACGTTTGTAGGAGCTTAAAAAAGTTGATCTGTAAAGCCAACCTAATTTGAATGAAGAATAAAGACAATGCAAGTCAAAATTATTAAGGCGCTGTCGCAACAATCTCTGCACATTTGGTGCTCAACATCGAATCACCTTGTGTTGGGTTCCTGGACACAGCAACATATATGGCAACGAGACTGCTGATGCGCTCGCCAGGGAGGGCGCAATCATGTCTGTCGAACTAGCAGAGAATACTGTGGCTAGACCACTGGGATCAGTTAAAGAAGAGATAGATCAAATAGCTAAACAACTTGCACAAAGCAGATAGGCAGGGCTTACAACTTGTAGCATCTCCAGGCAATTGTGGCCCTACTTGATGACATAAAAACCGCAGCGCTATTACAGCACAGTCGGAAGGACCTAAGAAACATCACTGCCGGCAAACCAATATTTTTAATGATCTGGAGGAAGTGAGCTAGTGAGCAGCCTGCAACTGGGTCGACTTACTAAGTTTATTAACAGCAGTGGCTAGTTTGAATGAGCTGTCAAGATTATTCTACGATCGCGTTAACCAGGATATCAGGTTAATCAGGAAGCTGATGCAAATAGGTTCCGCGGAACATGTGTGGCACCACCACAACGGTCCTTATAGGACTACGTGTGACTGTTTGGACAATGCGAGAGGTCTGCCACTCTAACCTAACCTAACCTATAGTGGCGGTATTCCTGGGGGGTAGCTAGGGGTTTAGTAAATACTCCAAATCTATCTAATGCCGGATCAGGTATAGGGATAAAGATGAACCTTTTGAACTCTATGTTATAAAAAGCAACGAACTAAATAAAAGTATTCTAATGGTTCTTTATGGAATGGCAGTGTTCCTAGGGGACCATTAGGGGTTTAGTAAATACTACAAATCTTCTAAATGGTGGATCAGGGATAAGGACAAAGATGGACCTTTTACTCCCGATGTTATATTTCAAAGCAACAAATTAAATAAAAACCCCTAGGGGGTTTAGTATTTGGTGGATGAGGTATTAGGGCAAAGATGAACCTGGTAATAAGATCTAAATATTTAAAATTATTTAGTGGGTGTAAAAGTTTTGGGAAAATTGTTAAACATACAGTTAAGGTAAAAACAAGTAAAAAATGCAAAAACCGATATTAAAAAAAAGCACTTGCATATTTCTCTATTCAATTCTTTGCTGAGGGACCGCCTATGACTATTGAGCTCTTGTCCTTACCTTAATGAATGAATTATGGTAAAGCCAATTATAGCAACGAGGGCAGATTTTTAGCACAATTTGCATGAACAACACTGGGCTGATTTATAGTTATTAATTTGTTATGTAAATTCAACGTTTAACGAAAAGGTAAAGACAACGATTAATCGTGTAGTAAATAAACTTTAACTTCTTTAAAATAAGTTTTACTGATTTTAAATAACATAAAGTTACAACGCTGTCTTTACAAAACCATTTCAGATGAAACTACGAAATTTTGAGTTTAATAAGTTGTGGGCGTACTTTGAAAATCCACTCCAAAACCAAATTTGGGGTAAATTGGATTGTCTAGCTGCCTAGCTTCTTTAAAAATCTCTAGGCAGTACACCTTATTTTATCGTGGTGACAATTTTGACATGTTGACATGGGTTTTAAAATTGCTACGGATAAATAATATGTTTTCAGAAGGCTCTATATCTAATTAATTTGTGTTGGGCTACATGCTTGGTGAAACTGTTGTTCCATTGCATAGGAAGAAAAAATAAGTAAGGGCCGAAACACGTGTCAGAAAACTGATTATATTTGTGAAACATAACAAGTAGTTATTATTTTTTCTTCCTGTGCAATGGCTCTATATCTCTAAACGAAATTAAAAAGAAGAAAAAATGATTTTCAAATGTTTTTAATTGTGGTTAACCAAAGAATGTTAAGGCAATAATAAATTAACGAACCCACATCCACAGAGCGAAATAAAAAAAATATTAAAGCAAAATATGAATTTTAAAGTCCACTTTTTCTTAAAACAAAGCGTTTTGACAGTTGACAACCACACATGACATTAACAGCTGATACTGATTTCTTCCTAAAGGTCCCGGTTCAGTAGTGGGCCGTAGTAAGCTCACGTTTTCTACAAGAAATGGCCAAATACCTATTTTTGGGTAGCAGTTACCTACAGTTCTAAATTTAAGAAAATTGTTAAATTAACAAAAGCAACAAAACGAGATTTGATCAAATTTTCCCATATTTCTTTTTCTGCTTTCATTAATACATAATTCCGAACTTTTTTTAACGCAAAACTGTCGGCGATTGTACGCCAAAGAAGGGCATTTGGCAAATATTTGAATAAAACGAAGAAGTAACGAAATATTGATCAAAAAACGAAATGGCGAAGGCGTCACTACTGTGTGCTCTTAATGCGCTTTATCTTTGGAAGGCATGCAGGCAATGCTAATATTATTAATAAGCCCCTAACAAAGGTCAAAAGGTGGTTAAGGCGAAGGTCAATAAACTTAGTCCGGTTCTGACTCTGGAACTAACATCTTAACCTAAAATAGAGCAGACTTCCACAGGTTGCCATAAATGACAAGTGCGGCGAGTTCTTAGAGAAATTTGACCTATATCCACGGATTACCTCAACCCAATAAAATATTGTCCTTAAACTGAATTTTAAGAAATAATAAGAATTATTTGTGACTTAAAATTTTTAGTCTTTTATACCCTTGAAAAATTCCATATAATATGACTATTACCTTTCTTAGTAGTGCCTTAGAGACATTTGATCTATATCCACGGATAACCTCAACCCAATAAAATATTGTCCTTAAACTGAATTTTAAGAAATAATAAGAATTATTTGTAACTTAAAATGTTTAGTCTTTTATACCCTTGAAAAATTTCATATAATATGACTATTACCTTTCTTAGTAGTGCCTTAGAGACATTTGACCTATATCCACGAATAACCTCAACCCAATAAAATATTGTCCTTAAACTGAATTTTAAGAAATAATAAGAATTATTTGTAACTTAAAATTTTTAGTCTTTTATACCCTTGAAAAATTCCATATAATATGACTATTACCTTTCTTAGTAGTGCCTTAGAGAAATTTGACCTATATCCACGGATAACCTCAACCCAATAAAATATTGTCCTTAAACTGAATTTTAAGAAATAATAAGAATTATTTGTAACTTTAAATTTTCAGTCTTTTATACCCTTGAAAAATTCCATATAATATGACTATTACCTTTCTTAGTAGTCCAAAAGATTATGGTAAAGAATGCAAAGTTACCTGTCAAGGTTAATTGTTTGTTATTATTGTTAAAATCAGATAATGTTTACTTTAATCTTAAGCGCTACTATAATTGTGCAAACAGGTGCATTGATTTTTCCTTTTACAAATTACCGCCAGGCATTATTTATTTACTGAATTGACTGTAAAATTATTGATGTTGCATAAATAAGTATATTAATTATTATTATTTTTTCCAGTTACAAATTATATTAAAAAGAGGCAATTTCAGTGTTTTATACCTATGAGTTCGATTGGCAGTATTGGCACAGTCTAGCTAGCCTAAAAATAGTGGAGGCAGCATTCCTGCTTGCCGATGCCGATTGCCGCCAAATTGGAGCGCTTCCCCGCAACAGTATCCCACAGCACGCCACTGGGAAACATACTTTAAATATCTGTTTAAAATAATCATAAAATAATTTATTTTTATCCTTCTGCAAGATAAGTCACTTCTTAAACAAAAATCTTGACTTCCCAATGTCATTAGTCAAAGGTGTGTTTACTTAAGATCTGTGTCAAAGTAATAACTGAAAATTAACAGTACCTATAATATTCTTGAAACGTGTTACCTATACCCCAAGACACTTATGAAATGCCATAAAAAAAACAACCGGAAAAAATGTTATAAAGCTGGGACATTTGATAGGGGTCCTATTTAACAGACTAAAAGTCCCAATAATGTCCGCTTGTCTGAATGTACTGAAAAATCGTCCTCCATCTTGAATTTTAGCATTTTTTTTTCAATTAACTGCAAATAACCCGAAAAATAGAAAACATTAAAAAACTAGGAGGTATTATTTAAAGAACATAAAAGTCTAAAATGATTACCACCATTTATAAAACAATGTCTCATTTAGGAAGGAAAGAAAAAACTAAGTCTTCCTCCAAAAAAATTATTAGAAATAAATTCTTTAGGGGTCTCCACATGTTACGAACGTAGAAACGTTCATCTTCAGAAGACAGAAAAAATTTATATTGTGCTGATGGTATTAGCAGAAGAGAAAATGGTATAAAACCTTAATGGAGCTTTTATGGCATTGAAAAATTGAAATTTATACCATTTTCTCTTATGCTAATACCATCAGCATAATATAAATTTTTTGTGTCTCCTGAAGATGAACATTTCTACGTTCGAAACAGGTAGAGACCCCTAAAGAATTTATTTCTATTAAATTTTGTGTAGGAAGACTTTTAGTTTTTTCTTTCTTTCCTACATTTTCAACTCCACTTTAAGTATGGACTACTTCTTCAAATTAATGTCTTGTTTGGTTAAAAAAATATACAAATTAAAATTTTAAATTAGTCTGTATTTTTTTAGTTTTAATAATAAAGAACTTTAATAAAACTATATAACGTAATAGGAATGGCTTAAATATATTAACTGAATTGGTCAATTTGTATCTATCAATGACCCTAAGAATGAATTTAATAATACAAGTAACACCTTTACATAATGCCAGCAGTTTTAATTTATTTTTTAAATATTGTTTATATTTCCAAAATTACATCTAATAAAATATACTGAAACTTACGTGTCAATCAACGACCAAATTCGAACAGAAAAACCGCCCACATGGTTTACACTTCGCGTAACTTGACGCACAAATGTGGTATTTTTAAAAAGATTCGATTCGATTAATATAATTATTGAGTGGGAGATCGCGGATCACCATGACCAAGACCATGTGGTGTCCCCACTAAAATAAGATCACGATCTTCAGATATTAATACCATAAAGAATCGGTCAATTGTAAAAGTCGTGTGTATGAAATCAATGAATCCTTAACCGTAACACTGAAATTGGTTTCTGTAATTTAAAACGAAGCAAACCAGATTGGCGTATAAGTATTTTTTGCCCTAAATATGATGTAATTACGGTTGAAATTAATATCTATACTTTAAAAGCTAGATCTGTATCGTTGTGGTCTGTTCGTATTTCATAATTTGCATTATAATATTATATAGATAACTAATCTATCGTTTTTGTAAATTATAAACTACATTGAAAGTCAAAGAAAACGTTTATTAATTTTATTTAAGAATAAATTAACTTACAATATCGGGTGGAAAGGGTGAGTTTTACAGAACTGCTACTGTAGAAAAGCTTATCCCACTAAGCAAGGTAAGTTCGCAATAACCTACCTAATAAGTGCAATGAAGGAACTTTCCTTGCAGTAAGCTTCCTGCAAGCATCTTGCAAACAGTAAATCTTCCCCTAACACTTGAGAAAAAAACATTCAATTCCTTATAAGAATTCACATACTCTTTATACATCTGTTTAATACTATATTATTAATATGTGACAGCAATGCACTTTTCTACTGTAAGACAACGAAAATTGCTAGACCGTTATGTAGATATAGAGTGTGGTTGTTTAAGGGTGCAACATATGGGGATTTTTTTTATTACCGATTCCTCAAAAAATTCTATTCTGGATAAAGTTGGTGCATTACATGTTCGATAATCATATTAGGTGCACTTGGAATGGTTGCAAGTCAAACGGCGTACAGGGTAGGCCAAAAAATATAAAACTTAGTACAAGAATAAAGTTTTTTAATGAACATTAAAAATAAAAATTTTGTACTTTAAATTTAATTAACATATTAAGTATCATTACTAATGTTTTATCTTATCTTGTTAAAAATAATTTTTAGGATATTTTAAAGTTGTGTTTAATATCGTTGCAACAAACAAGAAGTTTGTGATTCCTTAATAAATTAAAAATTCAAGTAAATTTTACAAATATGCTTGAATTTGAACAAAGATAATATGTAAAATTGATGTGATTTTGAATAATTTATGAAGGTCTTTATGGTGAATATAAAAAAAAAATTTATTATTAATGTTTTTGAAAAAAATATATTTTTTTTTATTTTAGGAGGTCACGTTTTCGAATTTATGCATAACTTTTAATTCTAAACAACTTTTCTAAATAACATTTTGCAGAATTTTCTGAAATAGGGGTAGGTACTTTATTCTTGTACAAGTTTTATATTTTTTGGCCTACCCTGTACGCTGTTTGACTTGCAACCATTCCAAGTGCACCAAATATGATTATCGAACATGCACCAACTTTTATCAAGAATAAAATTTTCTGGAAAATCTGTAATAAAAAAAATGACCCTATAAATAGGTTTTATTATGCTACCATAGAATATAGAATGGTTCATAAGTAAAAAATGCGGTAAAAAATTTTGTGTTTTACTTTCATTTACCTAAAGTTAAATTAATAAAATTTATTCTCTTAAAAATAATAGATCAAAGTGGTAATCTCCAGAGGGTTGAATTTCTTTATATTCCACGAAGAGCAAATATCAAGTTCAGAATATTTCATATATTTTAAAAGTTTTTTTTTCGAATAAGTGTAGTGTTATAAACCATGATAAAATTTGTTTATTTAAATTAGAAATATTGGCTGCGCCAAAACTGTTATTATGGTTTTCTAAAAATAAAATTTTATGCTTGAGAAATTAACCTTGGTTCTTAAAGGCTACTAAATTTTCATCGGTTTCCAATAGACTTGCTCTTGTTTTATGTGTTTCATTTTAACTGAAAAAACACGTATTGTAAAGTGAATGTTTGACTGTAGGATTTATAAACGCCCAGCCCAACACCTAATCTTAAAATCAGGATATTTCCTTATAACTTCATTCACTAGGAAGGCACTTTTTGAAAAACAGCCCCCAAGGGCGGGGTTGTTCTCTTAATGAAATATTAATACAAGTGTTTCGTCATTTTGTTTTCAAAATCCACTTTGGGGTTGAAAAAAGGGGTGTAACCTATTTTAAGGGACCAATAATGTTGAGTTTACCTCACAGATAACTCTTTTAAGATTTTCAATTTTTTTGGTAAAAAGAATAGAAAAGAAAAAACCACATACGCAGTTGCCTATGATGGCATACTCCAGTAAAATGCAAAAATCTGAAGGACGCATACATGTAAAAGAAATATTTTTGTTACAGTTTGCACATTTTTATTGTTAAAAAATTCAAGCACATAAGACTGTTTAAAAAGACTTAAAATAATATATTACATTCTAGGGAACATGTTATAAATTAAAAAAAAAAATTAAAACATTATCAGGAAAGTGCAATCTAAAGATATATTCAGAAACTTTACAAAGCATATAAGTAGTGTTTAGGGACATAGACACAAAGAAAACTCAAAGTAGCGCCGTTTTGAATATGACGCCTATGGTGGCATACCTATTTATATGTATTTATAGGTATGCCATCATAGGAGACCAATGGATATGCCATCTTAGGAATATGTCACACTTCTAGTATATAAATTATAAAAAATTAAAACCACAACTTAGATTTAAAATAATCATAGCAAATTAACATAATATATCCTATAGTTATCGGAAAAAAATCGTGCATTCTAATTTAATGCACCTAACATAATACATTTTCGGTTTAAAAACTGGCTAATATTACTTTGCCACTTAGCAATTTCTGTTCTATTAAATAACTTTACTATTACTACTTATTACTTTCCGGTCTAGACCGCCTACTAAGAATAAAATCGTCAATTTTAAGCAAAAACCTATAACTATTTAAAACATTATATTATTGCCGAAAAGATCTGATAATCATAAATAAAAGAGTATTTTTTGAATAATAAATAACTTCCAGTTAATAATGTTAACATTGTTGTTGATATAAAAACATCAACCATCTGAAAGGGATTTGTACGATAAATAGTATAACTTGTTAGGCTAATAGCAGCCGTCATAGTGGATCAGTTCCAAAATCCAAACCAGGTGCCAAAATGTGTGAAGATTTATTCGTGATTATATTATTATGAATCCGTACATCATTTTCTAGCTTTCTCGAGTAAATTTAATAATTTAAAAAAAATTTTGAATAAATATAAAGTTAAATAATTGGTTAAACATGTTTATAAAACTGAAAATAAGAATAAGAAAACATACACACACATATTATAACAAAAAAATAGGCAAATGCCTTTTCCAGCACTTTCCTCGACAATATATAGTGTGTTTATTAAGTACTTGTATAAACTTTTTTTGTTTAATGTTAGAGGGCGCCACATACAGTGTTGTACCTTGACTTAAATAAACATAACTTTTTTTATGTCGCACTGTACCCCATTTTAGACTAGACAGGCTTATTCTCCATTTAAAAATACAGAAGGTATTCTTAGTATTTGTCGCTGAATGCAGCCATTTTGAAAAAAAAACGGGTTTAAAGTTAAACCTGCGTTGGAATTTTATGCAGCCATTTTGAAAAAAAACTGGTTTAAAGTTTAACCTGCGTTGGAATTTTTAAAAAATATGCGAAAAAATGTATTTTATTGATTGTTTAGTTGCGCATCAATTTCTGGACGAGAATTACCCTAACCGTTGGATAGGGAGAGCGGGACCGCAAGCCTGGCCTCCCAGATCACCGGACCTCAATCCTTTGGATTATTTTCAGTGGGGTCACTTGAAGTTACTTTAAAATACCAGCAGAATTTCACCGTATCTACGCTTACCTGAAAAATTTAGCCAAGATAGGAAACGAAAACATTAAACATAGCGGTGGGTGCTTCGCTAATTCGAACGTATTTTCTGCTATGGAGGGGAAATGCAGCAAGAGAGGAATGGTAATGAATCGCGCTCGAACAGAAGTTGGCATTTTGAGTCTTGCGCTGTGTCGATTTTGTATTAATTTCTGTACATTAAAAGCCGCTGTTTAACTTCAGGCTTGCTAATATGGTATAATAACTTATGAGCAAAATTAGCACCCAATCCTCTAATCCAGCGGTTGTCAACCTTTTTGAGTGATGTACCATAAAATACTTTTTATAATTTTAGGTACCACCTAACTAAAGTGGCAGTTCTAAAAGATTTCACACAGGGTTGCCAATGCTCCCATATTTTAGTTTTTTATATTTATTTGTTTTCTTTTTTTTTTAATTTTTTGGTATCTATCTGGTGCTGATTTTTAGGTCTGGCTTTTGCGTTTTAGTTCTGTTTTTGCGTACCACCGCAAATAGTTAAATGTACCACCAGTGGTACATGTAGGTAGTTTAAAAACTTTCGAGTCAACAGACAGGCTAAAAGACCGATAGAACAGTTTTTTGTGAACTAAGGACAAAAAAATATCAAAATTAAATATTATAGCATTTTTTTGTCGCGATTACTGTACTACTTTCTCTGTGAGGAAAGTAAAAAATAAAAATGTGTAAATTTTGTTACAAAAGCACATCAGAATAAACCCCTAATCTGTAATGTAATTAAGCAATTAGTAGTTAAGTTAAGTTCAATACTAGTGATGGGTTGTGCAAAATAAGAATCTTCTATTGCTTTATCTGACATACAAAGTTTAAAAAAAACTTAAATACAAAGTAAAAATAAATTAATTGAAACACGTATTGGTACGATTAATAAAATGTAAATTCAGACAGGACTGCCAGAAGACTCCGAACAACGATGTGACCTGAGCAACAAATACGTTAAAACTAATACTACGGCGCGCGGCGATTGCCGATCGCTACGAACCCCCACCAACGTCTTGTGGATTATAAATTCTAACTGATAAAATTGGTTTGTGGGGACGCTGTTCTGCTTTCTTAATTGTCGAGAAAGCGCTTTACTGGGAACAAAATACGTCGCATTAAGAAGATACAATTTATTTCTTAACAAAATTGGTGTATTTAAAGTAGTTCATTAGTCAACAAGACTGTGCTACTAATGGAACTGATTACTCCCAATAAAATCATTGTTCTAGCAAATCTGGAATTGACATAACACTAAAGCAGGTTTGATACACTAGCAATTTATTTAATATGGGTAAATAAAAAATAAGCCATCAATACAAAATATCCCTTAGCAAACCTGTTGTATTAGATCATTGTAGTAAGTACTATATTTCTTACATCCGGTTTAACCGAAAGTTCACACTATTGGAAAGATAATAAAAATCGAAGATAGGGACATGTAAGCCGTTTTGCTCTAAGACGTACAGTTAGAAAGCTAGACGCTGTCAAAGTTCAAAAATGTAATTTTTCAAGAGTAAATATCTCGGAAACTGTTAAGTATTGACTAATAATGCTTTTATTAAAAAATGTTCAGAATTTTATGCAGAATCCAAAAAAATTATATAAAATAGGGGTATCCATTTAAGATTTAGATCTTACCCCCCCCCTCTCCCTCCTAGGGACTTGAAGTAACAAGATTGATAATATACGCAAAAGATGTCCTCCTCGAAATAAAAATCGACGGGTCCAAGCGATTTTCCACATTTTCATTTTAAAGCAGGAAAATCGAGGTGGGAAGTTTTCAAATGAACACCCTCTGTATATTAATTAAGTACATATTAATATATTTTTATTTATACAGATGACGAACAAAGCTTTAAAACAGCACATTATTCAATTGAATATGTCTTTATTACCTTATTTTCTACAATCCTGGAATGGTAATGTTTATATGCTTTTATTCAATTGTTATTATTAAGAATTTTTTTTATCAAATAACTACTGTCAATGGCCAATAATACCGTCACACAAAAATAAATTCTTCCAGCTTCCACTTACCAAAACAACGTCGTCCGAAAACTACACTTGATAAATGGTTCAGTAATTAAAGCCGTCACCTGTCAGATCCGACTTATATAATAGAAATTTGTAATCGGTGTTTTAAACTCTAAAAAAGAATCACGTTCACAGCCACAAATCTTGGACTTCTGATTATAACTACGTACACGAAAACAACAAGCTCCGGTCCAGAAATAACACCAAAGCCGAGGTAAAATTGACTGAACTGACTCGGTTCCAGGTGCGCCGAACGGCGATACGGATCGTAACTTGGACGTTTTTTATTATAAAAATGAATAAAAGTTATGTTATACTAGTTACAATATGAAGACATGAATAATAAATGTATGACACTGTTTTGTTGGCTACTATACAGGGTTGGGCAAGTGTTCCGGAAAGGCTTAATTAGAGGCAAACGAAAAGTGATATCGGATCCGGGTTTTGGGCAATCTATAGGACTAAAATTTTACTATTTGACTATTATACCATATTATGTCAGTAATGTCACCAACCGTCAAGTGTTGATGTTCTTTTTTTTTTAATGGAACACCCTGTATATTATTAGATAGGTATTCTAAATTTTCAATATATTTAAAATATTTTTCGTATAGCATACCATAATAATATGACTAAATTCTGGAAATACGGGCAAATGAATGTAGTATATTTTATTTAAACAAAACTGTAATAATTTTTAAATAAACAATAATATAAAATAAAAGTTATTTAATTAAATGTTCAAAATGTCGTCCTTCAGCAACCTGACAGTGTCCAATCCTCTAGGAAAACAGGGAAAGCACGTTTTGCAAATGTTCACGAAAAATAACATGCACAACATTCAAAATACTGTTTTTAAGATCCTCCAAAGACTTGGGTTGTGTACGACACACGACAGTCTTTAAATGACCCCAGAGGTAGAAATCTAGAGGTTCTAAATCTAGAGATCTAGGAGGCCATTCAATGGAGCCTCTCCTACCTATCCACCTGGAAAAGTTTGATCCAAATAGTTTCTGACATGTAAACCAAAATGAACTGGCGACCCATCTTGCTGAAACCAAATATCATTCACTAGTATTTGATCGTTTTCCTGATCATAATATAAAGTAATCAAATTTTGTATAATTCTATTCCGAAGCAGATTTAAGTAGTAATTAGCTGTCAAGTTTCCATCAAGGAAGAAAGGCCAAAAATATGGTTTCCAATAATTATACCTGCCCACACATTTAATTTTTAAGGATATAGCGTACGGTGCTCCATCATCCAATGGGGATTATGGTCCGACCAGTATCGACAGTTGTGCCTATTGACGAAATAATTAAGACAGAATGCAGCCTCGTCAGAAAATAAAATACGACTTACAAAGTTAGGTTGTAGGTCTATGTAGTCCATTATTTCTTGACAAAATTGCATACGCTTATCAGGATCGTCCTCTGATAGCTCTTGAAGTAGCCTACTTTATAAGGAAACATTTTATTTTTTTGGAGGATTCTTCTATTAGATTTTTCGCTGTTATGATGTACAAGAGCAAGTTTTGGAACTGAGGTCAGTGGTTCTTCTTGCAGGGCAAGTAAAACATCCAGGGTTTTCTCGTCATTTGTAGCAGTTTTCAGACGACCTGTTTTTGGCAAGTTTTTTACCGTACCCGTATGCTCAAAGTTATGAATCTATTTACAGTTGATTTAGAAATGGGATCTCGAACAGAAAAACTTTGATTGAAAAGGTCGGTTGCTTCTTGAAAAGATCTCCGGCTATCCCCATATCCTTTCATCATAAGCAGAGTAATCCGTTCTTGTTCAGTTAGCTGAAATAGTTTTATCAGTCAGTTATATCAGAGGTTTACTCGATATATAAAAAACTCGCACAACTCACTTAAACTACTATTATTACGAAATCAAAGTGACACTGAAAAAAAGAATAGACAGAAAAGTCAGGAGCAAAAAACCATGTCTGGACACAAATGACCATCATCAAAAGCTGAAATCCTGCATAATGAACCGCACTGGAGGAAGTTTAAGGAAGCTAATGCTATACTGGATTCCGGGTTGTTTTAGTAAGCCATAATTAGATATAAGAAATATCTGGAAATATTTGTGATGGATGTAATCTTGGAATGAAACCGTACACGACTGAACCGAAATCGTATGCCTCAATTTAAAAAAGTTCATGACGTTGGAAGACAAAAAATGGATTATACATGAGGTGAGCTCTTAAAGACAGTTGTAACTATTTGGTCATGCCTAAAGGTATGTATCTGGGGACCGTTTTAGATTCTAATTAGTATATGCTGTTTTACTTCACTGCTTTTCTAATAATAAGATTTATTTTCAAACTTTATTATCGTCGGTCGACGATTATTTAAAGCTGTCGTCAACATAGAAGGGTGGGAACCTCTGCAGGCAAGCTTGTCGGTATATGAGTAGTAAATTCATAGCACGGAGATGTTGATGATTAACGTTTTTGACCCTGATATTGAAGGCTTATATCCAAAAAGTATCCAATACTGCGCAAAAGTGGTAAAAAAAACTGAGTACCTTATAAAGTAAAAACGAATCCGAAATTATTATTTTCAATAGAAGGTAAAAATTTTTTTTTGCAAGGCTCGAGCCCAGACTGTGGACGCCTCTGCTTCGTTTACAGGCAAATAAGCAAAAGTATATTTAGCCAGCATTGTAAATCGGTTGTGGGTGCTTTGTGTATTTTACAGAGACAGGTGATTCAGAATCATTTTTCTGTTTTAAACTTTGGCAGACGAAGAGGGGATATTGAGGTATTGGCAGCAATACTAAAAAAACTGGCTTATATTATTTCTTTACCATTATGGTCCTAGCAAATATTTTTAGGATTAAATATCAAAATTACATTACAGATACTCAAAACCTGTGTTTAAGGCGTTGATTATTTCAATAAAATTTTAATCAGAAGTCAGCTTTGCCATCACACCCATATTAGAGGCATGGGGAAGTAATTATTTTTTTTTTTATTGATATTCTTAATTATTTTATAATTATGATATTTACCTTATTTCCTCTGGTTTGATCGTAGACCCGCAAATATTATAGAACCGAAAAAAAAATTACATTGCTGTCAAGTGGAAAAGAGACACACATATACAGGGTGTCCGGAAAAGACACAATACGCTAGCATAAATTCTTGAGTAATAGAATAAAAATTCTCTAGGGGTCTCTTCATGTTTCAAACGTAGAAACGTTCATCATCAGGAGACAAAAAATGTATTTAGTGCTAATGGTTTTAGCAAAAGAGAAAATGGTGTAGAACCTTAATGGAGCTTTTATGGAATTAAAAATTGATGTGTAGAAGAGACAAAATATGAAGAAAATTGATAAAGGTTAAACCATACTGAGTATGTGAAAAAGTTATTAAAGGGGGTTTAAACCAACCAAATAAACTGGGGAAGAAGAAAAAACCTTTCTAAAGCTGTAATTACACCTGTGAAGTTCTTTGTGAATTTATTCATGAAGTCACTTCAAGGCTAACTTTGATAATGTAAATGGCCAACTTGGACGTCAAATAAATTCGTGAATTTCTTCGTGAAGTTATTCACGAAAATTTAACATGCAAAATAATCAGCTGATGCACCGTGTAAATGCTACCGACTTCACGAAGAAATTCACAAATAAATTCACGAAGAACTTTACAGGTGTAATTACAGCTTAAGAAGAAGGTGTCGAAGATTATTTAAAAAATTTTATAAAACTTTTCAAGTATATGTCTGTAAGACATTATAAGGATAAAATTAGTCATAATTATAAAGATATGACAATAAAATTACATTGCAAAAAGTGTTTTGTGGGGTACTTTTTGGATGAACGTTTCTACGTTCGAAACATGTAGAGACCCCTAGAAAATTTTTCTTCTATTAAACTTTGTGGAGGAAGACTTTTTTCTTTCTTTCCCATACTTTCAACTATACTTTAAGCATGGACTATTTTTTCACTTCATAACTTTTTTAATGCATCGGTAAATTAAATTTCTAGATAAAAACTTTTATTCCTTGGCATCTTTTGTCAGAAGGAATAATTAGGTGTCGCTTCGAGCAGGCGTTTTTGAGATAATCGAATTTTAATGTTTTAATGCGTACTAAAACTCTTCGTAGTCCTTCTGCACACTTTAGTCATGGCGATAAATTTAGGTATTAAATGACATTTAAGGATAACTAATGACAACCCTTTATCGTTAAATTTTAGATTCTTTATTTGATTCTAATTTTTTTCGTTATTGCTAAAGAGTCAAGGGAGATTACACTGAGAAAAAAACCTTCTATTCCTTATAGGAATTCAGATACTCTAATACAACTGTTTAATACTATATGTGATAGCAACGCACTTTCCTACAAGACAACGAAAATTGCTAGTCCGTTGTGTCGTAATAATATCAGGGTAATTTAGCCAATATGAAATAGGAGTTAATGTTACCATAGAACGATTTATAGCCATTACTGCTCTGAATACTTACAGTCATTATGAAGTTCTATTAGGAGTGTAATCTGGCTTTATATAGGTACTGTATTAGTTCCGACTGGCAGGTGTAATGAAACTTGACATTGGTTTATAGCCATTACTGCTCTGAATACTTACAGTCATTATGAAGTTCTATTAGGGGTGTAATCTGGCTTTATATAGGTACTGTATTCGTTCCGACTGGCAGGTGTAATGAAACTTGACATTAGTCATAATCATATATATAATATATAATTGCTACGGTTAATAAACCATTTTCTTATTACTTAAAATCAGTACTGTAGTTCTCAAAAATTTAAATAGCTTCTAGTGTGATATTGTTCTTGTCGTTTATATTATTATCTATTATGCAACATGGTTTACTGGGATGGTACAATTCGCCCATAGATTATAAATTCCAGTACTAATGATGGCTTTATTTGACATGCAAAGTTTAAAAAAACTTAAATCCAAAGTAAAAATAAATTATTGAAACAGGTATTGGTACGATCAATAAAATTGAAATTCAGACAGGACAGCTAGAAGGCTCTGAACAACGATGTGACCTGCACAACAAATACGTTTAAATAAATATTATATAAATATATCAAAAATTTTGGGAAAAATTATAAATATAAAATTAACGAATTTTTTAGAAAGACAAAATTTACTTTTCGAGAATCAGTACGGGTTTCGCAAATCTAGAGATACTGAAGTTGCAGCTATGGATGTTATTACTAACATTCAATTAAATCTAGATACCAAAAAAAAATGCGGCATTTTATCTTTAGACTTGTGTAAAGCCTTTGATACTGTAAACCATGATATATTATTAGTTAAATTATTTGATATAGGAATAAGAGGAAAAATTTATCGTTGGTTTGAAAGTTATATAAAAGATAGAAAACAATGCGTTAAAATAGGAAGTAATATTAGTTCCTATCAAACAATTAGATGTGGAGTACCACAAGGTTCTATTCTAGGACCCACATTGTTTCTTATTTATATCAATTCTGTTTCAAAATTAAAATTATATGGACAAATTAAACTTTTCGCCGACGACACAACAATTATTTATTATGCTAAAAATATTAGGGACATCAAATTTCAAAAAAGATTTAAAAATTATATTTGACTGGTTGCAATCTTATAAATTAACTTTAAATTTTAATAAATCATCATTTATGTACATTGACAAACAAAGACTAGATATGGAAAAGCAACCAATAATATTTAATGGGGAAAATATTAATTACAAAGATAACATAACGTTTTTAGGATTATATATTGATCAAAATTTAAGCTGGAGAAAACACGTAGAACATATTCGAACTTACATTTCTCCGTTAATTGGGATATTCTTTAAAATTCGTCACTGTATATCTTTAAATTGTTTAAAAAATATTTATCATGCATTAGTACATTCAAAAATTCAGTATCTTATTTCTATTTGGGGTTCAGCCAATTCAATAGTACTAAACCCTTTAAAGAAATTACAAAATAAAATTATTAAATGTATTCATAGATTGCCGCACTTAGAACCAACAACAAATTTATACAAACCGAATAAATACCTAGATATAAATAATTTATATAATTTAAAAATTTGCATATTTATTCATTCTCTACTTTTAAAACAAAAAATGTCTAACATAACGTTTACAAAAGTTCATGATATTCATAGACATGATACTAGACAAACTAATTTTTTAAAAACTATTAAAATAAACAGTAACTTTGGAAAACGGTCATTGTTATATAATGGATTAATATTATATAATATTTTACCGGAAAATATTAAAACATTAAAAAAACTACCATTATTTAAATTTCATTTAAAAAAATATTTCCTAGTATAAATTTTTTTCTTAACGTGTTAATCATACGTTTATAATATAAAACGAATTATTTTTTTTTAACTGCCTTTTTTATATATATATATATTATAATCTACCTATTAAGTTAGAGTAATAATTGTTAGTTATTTTTATCCCTGTAATAAACTTGTAAAGTTGGTTGGGAATAAAGTAAAGTAAAATTAAAATACTACGGCTCGCGGCTATTGCCGATCGCTACGAACCTCCACCAACGTCTTGTAGATTATGGGTTCTAACGGATACAATTCGTTTTTGGAGACGCTATTCTGCTTTCTCAATTGTAGAGAAAGCGCTTTACTGGGAACAAAAAGCATTGCATTATGAAGATACAATTTATTTCTTAACAAAATCGCTGTATTAAAAGTAGTTCATTATTCAAAAAAACTGTGCTGCTAATGGAACTGATCACTACAAATAAAAACACTGTTCTAGCAAATCTGGAACTGATATAACACTAAAGCGGGTTTGATACACTAGCAATTTATTTAATATGGGTTAATAAAAAATAAGCTATCAATACAAACAAGTTAGGTAAAGCAAATTATTATCACGCCGCTTTTGCAGGAGTAAAGGGAAATTCCAGGAAGACCTGGCAATTAATTAACTCGATTATCTCTAATAAAAGCAATTGTAATTCTGGGCCATGTATTTCCTCATTAAAAACAAATGATGATGTCACTACTACGGACTCGGCGATCATATCGGAAAAACTAAATGAGTTTTTCATCACCGTTGGACCAAAGTTAGCTCAAGTTATTCCTAATAAAGAATTGAACTTGACCAATGAGTCCGTTAGTGAACAGAGTTGTTTCCTTCACCCCACGACACCAAGAGAGGTTCTAAATTTAATTAGTGCGCTTGATCCAAGAAAGGCAAAGGGATGTGATGATATAGATGTAGTTTCGGTAAGAACATGTAAGGAGGAAGTGTCTGAGGTTATGTATTTTATAATAAATCAGTGTCTCAGTAGTGGTAATGTCCCACAAGGGATGAAAAACGCCAGGGTAACACCGATATTTAAGGATGGAGACCGGGAGAACTGTGGCAACTATAGGCCTGTTTCTGTTCTTCCTGTCTTTTCAAGATTGTTTGAAAGAGTGGTTAACTCAAGGTTGGTTAATTTTCTAAATAAACAAAAGTTTTTTTATCCGCACCAATATGGGTTTCGCAGGCACAGTGACACCTGTTCGGCTGCCACTGACACGATCTGTGAAATACAGAGTGGTGTAGATAGCGGTAAAAAATGTGCTGTGGTTTCGCTTGATTTACGGAAGGCATTTGATACAGTGGACCATAATATATTGTTATTAAAGTTGGAGAGACTTGGTGTCCGTGGGGTATGTCATAAGCTCTTTAAAAATTATTTATTAGATAGGACTCAGTGTGTATATGTTAATAGAGTTCAGAGTGGTCGGGGAATGGTTTCATGTGGAGTGCCGCAGGGATCCATTATTGGACCAACTTTATTCTTGGTGTATGTAAACTCAATGTCAAGGCTTAGATTGGATGGCAGACTAAGATTGTATGCAGACGATTCTCTGCTCATCTATCTAGATGAGAATTATAAAAATATCAGAAATAAAATAGCATCTGACTTAGATCTGCTTTGTAACTGGCTGGATACACATAAGCTTACACTCAATCTAGACAAATCGAATCATAAGTTTATATCTTCTCAAAAAAATCATGACATGACTCCAATTACTGTTAATAATCAACAATTAAAATACACTAAAGTAATAAAATATCTTGGGCTCTATATTGATGAGTCTCTGACGTGGCAACTGCATATAGAAAAAGTACAGAAAAAGATTGCTGTCCCAATTGGAATATTGAAAAGGTTAAGCTATTGCGTTCCTGGGCATTTAAAAAGAGCAGTGTATTTTAGCCCTATTCACTGTCACTTACAATATTTAACTCTTTTATGGTATCCAACAAGAAATAAACTTATTGAACCTTTGAAAATATTGCAAAATAAAGCATTAAAAAATGTATATAACTTACCTTTAAGATATAGCACCAGCCCCCTATATTCTAAGCTTCAAATTAACAATTTAGATAGTATTTATAAATATCAAACCTGTATGTTCTTGAATGCAATTGTTAAGCAAACACGTCACTCAAATTTAACAGTGTTTGTTGGAAGTCAAATTCATGAACATAATACAAGGTATAATAATTTAATCGAGCTGCCAAAAAGTCGCACACAGCTTCTTTATAATTCTATTCTTCATAGAGGGGTAAATTTGTTTAACAAAATACCGCACATTACAAAGTTAAAAAGTGTTAACTCATTCAAGAGAGATTTAAAAATGTTAATTCAATCAAACAGTGTTTGATGTATAATCATACTAATACTGCTACTTTTCTACCTTTCACACCATTTTCACTCCTATAAAAAAAAAAATTTTATATAACATTTCTTTTTTATGAATTGTTTTTCCTTTTCTTTGCTTGTGTTTGTTTTCCTGTTTATACTAAGCACCTATTGTAAACGTAGTTTTAGTGGATAAACCTACATAGTTTTATTGTAAAAATCTTTTGGTTCAATAAAGGATATACATATGAAATAAAAAAATGTCTTAGCAAACCTGTTGTATTAGATCATTTCCCTCAGTGTAAGATGAGTTTCAGTGCGCAATAAAACATTTAACTTCGATTATCTCAGAAACGGCAGCTCGAAGCGACACCTACTAGGTATACCTTTTCTGGAAAAAAGAAGCCAAGGAATAAGAATTTTTAGTTAAAAGTTCAATATACCGAGGCACAAAAAAGTTATGAAGCTTTAAATCTTGGCAAAGCGCTGCTGGCCCTTCACATTGTACATCAAAACTGTGTTCAGATCTAGGTTTGTCTTCCTAAAAAACCCTTATGTGTCAAATTTCGTGCAACTCATGCTATTATTAGGAGAAATATTTACAAAAAAACTTTAAAAGAATGAGATAACTTTAGCACTCTATATTTTGGGAACTATCAACTTTTGGACTAAGGTAAATTGGACTAGATCCTTATATTCTAGCCTCAGAAATTTATGCTAGCATTTTAAACACGTATTTTGCGGACACCCTTTATAACATTAATAACATTTTTATATACATCTAACATAAAATGAGTTTATAATTTTTACCGTTCCAGATTTTATCAAATTTATAATACATATTGATTTTGTACAGCTTTGATCGTCGAATCAATCAATCAAAAGATTTTACACACCGCCAAAAAAAAATCAATCAATTAGGTCCATTGCCTTTTTTTTTATCTCGAGATAATTATAATTTTTTTATCCACAACTATTAAAGTGTGTTAGACCAGCAAATTCACATTTTTTTCAAATTCCTATTTATTTATGTCTGTACCTATATCAGCTAAATCCATGGATTAAGTTACTAAAACCTATATTTTGGCTATTTTGATAATGACGGATGTGTTAATTTATTACTAGTAATTTTATTTGTGAGGGATTTTCTAATAATTTACTAGTATTGTGGGGGGATATTTTTATTGTTTATAATTAGTTTTATAATAGTACTGTACTTATAGAAACTGTAAAAAAACAGGATAACAAATAAGTTCGATAAAAACATACTTACTTTTTAGTATTGAAAATAATATTAGGATCGTGTTTACGCAAACTTTGCATTGCATGTCGATGTCGCTCATGTCGATGTCGCTCTGCCGTCTGTCGCGGCCAACAGCGCAATATCTAGATCGGTCTTGTAACATAATACTCTGATAATACTTGGTAGAAATATAAATATGAATCAGCGTAAAGTCGGCAAGTAAATAATGAATAATGTTTAGTTTAGTTTGTGTTTTAAAGAACGCCATAGTAACTTTGTTAAAAAGTGTTTTATTGAGATAAGTTATAACTGAGGTAAGTTCACGTTATTTAAATCGGAATATTATATCGAAAAAAAAAAGCGGGAGGCAAAAAGTTGGAGCACAATAATTGCATATTACAGGGTCCGCCCAAATTTGGTTAACAAATGGTATAATTTTTTTATTATTGATTTCTCAGAAAATGTTATTGTACCGGGTGATTGGTTATATTTTGCACCCCTACCTATCTCATGAAAATCTTCATGGTCTATTTTGAACGCTTGGGTAAATAAGTATAATTTAAAAACATAGCATAAGTAGGCTTAGACAATATGACCGATTGAATATAAGGCAATTGTTCACCTTGGTTGGTCTGCTATGTGAATATTATTGTTAATAAACAAATTAATATTAATTATTCTTAGAAATAAAACCATACATTTAATATAATATGTTTTAGTTAATATACAGGGTGTCCCAAACGTAATGGGACACAGAGCAACAGCAGGCTCCTTAAGGCGAAATAATGCGATTTATTTAAACTTGCATTATCCCAAAATTGATAACAACCAAGATAAAGGGTGTCAAACTTTTATTTTTCTTTTCGTTTTTTACGTAATGGGACACAGAGCAACAGCAGGCTCCTTAAGGCGAAATAATGCGATTTATTTAAACTTGCATTATCCCAAAATTGATAACAACCAAGATAAAGGGTGTCAAACTTTTATTTTTGTTTTCGTTTTTTTGGGATTATTTATAGTTCACCTTGGTTGGTCTGCTATGTGAATATTATTGTTTATAAACAAATTTATATTAATTATTCTTAAAAATAAAACCATACATTTAATATAATATGTTTTAGTGAATATACAGGGTGTCCCAAACGTAATGGGACACAGAGCAACAGCAGGCTCCTTAAGGCGAAATAACGCGATTTATTTAAACTTGCATTATCCCAAAATTGATAACAACCAAGATAAAGGGTGTCAAACTTTTATTTTTGTTTTCGTTTTTTTGGGATTATTTATAATATGTTTTAATTAATATACAGGGTGTCCCAAACGTAATGGGACAAAATCCAAATTAGAATGTGGGCTTTAATTACATGACATAGGTCATTAAAATTTTAAAGCTGTGTCAGGTATTTTCAATACATAGGATGCTTGCGTAAGGTGCAAGATCTGTGAATTTTTTTATAGAGGTAGATGATGACAAAAAAAATTAATTTTATAATTTATATCTCAAAAACGGTTCGAGAGAGGTATATATTATTATTAACAAAAGGTCCCTAGGTTTTATTAAGGTATCCAAAAAAGCTATAATATAAAGGGTATTCTATAGGCCACTCAACAGGTCATTTTAACAAAAAATAGTGCATAATTTCACAGTTTGATAGCTGCCAGAAAAAACCTTTAAGAAAGGTCGTAAAACAAAAGTGACCATTTTGATTTTTGTCAAACAACCCAACAGATTAAACGATTGTAAAAAAAGTTTGGATAAATCAGCTTTAAAATTCATAAAACTTTGTTAATTTAACAAATCAACTCTCATGACAACCGAGATCTGATCATCGAGTTTGCGACACACTGTATAATGCTTTAATAAAATCATTTAAAAAATTACAGTTGATGCCCTTAACATTTTTATAATCCACCCTGTATTATATTTTAGCAATTAGGAAACAAAATACAATTTTTCGTAGCCGTTTTTGTTCTGTAATCAATAAGCTGGCGTTATTAGTTTAAAAAGACGATGTTTTGTTTTTTAGTTACCACCATCAAGTCGCGGCCGAATGCTGCAGTTCTATCACTGAGGAAAATGATCTAATACAACAGGTTTGCTAAGACATAGTTTGTATTGATAGTTTTTTTTTGTATTAACCCATATTAAATAAATTGCTAGTAGGGGAAGGTTGCCTATATTGAACCACTACCTAAATTGGACCACAGTACATTTCTCCGAAACTAAACAAGTGCCATATCATCTGGCAACACTGTAACATACTTCCACCCAGAACCTTTGATCGGCAACAACTAGTGGTGGAAAAAACGGTTCCACGTCTGGAGCGTTCCAATCGCGAACGCTGCAAAAAATACCGCTCCAAAACAACGTTACTTTGGAGCGACCAAAATTTTCCAACCGCGTGCTTATAGGCTACAATATTAAATGAACTGTTCAAATCCCAAACAACCCATTGCAATTTTATATAAGGGTCGCCGTGACGTGTGCAGTATGATGATTTACATGATTCATGATTTTTATTATAGTATTTATAGGATAACTTTCATTACGATTCATTTACACAACTAGGTATATTTCTTTAGAAATATAAAAATCGACGTTAAAAAAGTGTTTTTACTGTTGTGTTTATTCTTAAACTTATAAAAATGTTGGTTTTATATTTCATTTTTACTATTCTTATTTTATTAACAGTAAAATTCGGTAAATCTAATATTCTAAAAGTAATTATAATAGCATCAGTCTTCTTTCAAATGCAAACCGCACCGCAAGACATTTTTCATAGTTCCACGTTGCAGCGCGATTCACTATTGTTCGTTCCTGAAGTTTTGCTCGCTCCGGCCGGAACGTAGGTTCCGACGAGTGCAGCGTCGCTTCGACCGGAGTGACGCTCCAGTCCACTCCAAATCGCCTGATACCTTGTTTTATTATGCGTATTCAAGGGTATACAATCAGTCCTAACGATGTATTTTATGTAGCGGTCCAAGCACGTGGGCTTGCCAGATCTTACACTCCGCTCCAAACCGTGAAACGTTGCTGCAAAGCGGCATTGAAATAAACGCAGAATGCAGCCGTCGCGTCGCGTCCTCTATGAGCGGTCTCGACCGTTCGTTCTGTAAACTGCTGCTGACGTTTCCGTTGCCGGTGTCGCTCCACGGTAACTAGTTACTTAGTCGTTGTGGAGCGCGTTGGAGCGTTATCAAAATATATCGCTCCAAAATAGCGTTATCTAAATACCGACCCACCTCTACAACAAACTCAACTAGTTGGCCGTTCGTGCTTGGCGTGTACAGAGCAAAACGTAATTTACACAATTTTAATGTAATATTTTTAAGGATTTTCCTAAGAATTTACCTTAGAACCATAAAACTCTAAGCAAAATCTTTTTTATGGAAGTTATCAAGTAAGTTTTTCTCTTTCTATTTCTCCTATTACCATGCCCTATTTGTTTTTTCTTGTTTCTTTCCTGGGTGGTTTTGTAAAACACGTGGTAGTTGCTTAAATTGGACCACTGGGTGATTGCCAAAATTGAACCGGTCCAAATTTAGGCAGTTTGTGCAAAAATAATTTTTCTCTTTAAATAAGTTAATGTCAGGAACTAACACCATTTCAATATTGCTAAAATTTTTTTTCTTGGAGTTAAAAGATGAAACTATGACTGGTCCAATATAGGAAACTAATATAGGTACTTTTTTTGCATTAGGATGTCTTTTACCGAAATTTTAATTGTAAATTTGATGTTTTTTTGAAATATAAGTATAAAACTTCCTATACCCACAATTTTATTTTTTATTTATTTATTTAACACCTAAGCTTCCGATTTAAATCATGTGGTCCAATTTTGGAACCCCCAGGTGCCATTTAGGCAACCGGTTTCCTATATTGAACCACTTGCAGAGTTTTTTTTTATAGCCTGGTATCATATTTTTCCCCCTGCTCTTCATAATGTTTTCCGTAACAACTAGGTTTAAAATTTACTTAAATGCACCACGTAAGCCAGGTCAATTTTAATTTAATCTAATTTAACTTAACCTAATTATAGGTAGCTTAAACACGCGGACATTCAAATACAACATTTAAGTAAACGTACCTAACTAATAATCTGTTAAATGTGCGCTTATTTATCTGATTTGCGATCTTGCGTGTTGTCATCAAAATGAAGCAATCATTTTAATAAATAGAATCAGTTTCTGAATTGCAGTTTTCCGGATATGCCTTTAGGATTGTAACGGCTAAACGGAGCTCTGTCTATATAATTATAATACGATTAGTGGTAAGGAAGTATTAGATGTTGATGTTTACTTGTTGAACTTAAGGGTATTTGATTCGTCTTCATCCCATAATATTTATTTTCCGCACGAACGCCCAAAGAAGCCGATCCTTCTATTATCTCGCCCCCATTTATACCATAGACATTTGCCTTTAGATCAGCAAACAATGATGACGAAAGTGGCAAATTTATGGCTTTGCACGTGTAAACAAAGCCATACAGAACTAGGTATGCGCACTGAAAAATTATTATTTAACCGAACAGTTAATGAATAAAAAGATAGACAGGTCCGGGCTCTAAAATGTAAAATGTCTTACTAAACGCTTAATGTGCACCAGTGGCGTGCACACAATAGAAGCATTGCCTACCATAGAAAAATTACCGAACTAGGTACATATTTTAAAATGATCCCTAAAAAGGTTTTTACGATATATTTTTTTTTTAAAACATCTACTATAATACTCCCCTCACAAGCCACAACTCATAATAATATGATAAAATTATACAACTCCCGCCGCTGACTCAAAAGGTTATTTTATTTATATTTGCCTATAGCGCACCGCTTTGCCGGCTATTAAGTTTAAGCATCCTATTTGAAATTAAAGCAAAGCATTTTGAGCTGAGTAATACAAATTCACACGGAGCCCAGAAGCACTGCTTTTGCCGTGGTGCGGGATCCGGGTCGACCTGACACGACCGATAACGAGCAATATTATGAAGTCGCCAGTTCCAAGGCGTTCGCTGACAGATGATAACAACAATCGATTACCGTGATTTGATTTTGCATCGAAATCGGGTTGACCTGTAAGGTATATAGATATTATTTTATATTTTTGTTGGTGATTTTTAGACTATACAACTAAAGACAATGAGTATGGCGGTACCATACATAGGCAAACAATTGCCTACCCTACTGTCACTAGCATTGTACGCCACTGGGGTGCACATATTTTAAGCCCGTGTTCCACGGACCAACTTCTTGGTCAAGAAATTGTGATAGTTTGTTGATCTTCAATTTATTTTCACGTGTTTACACGTGAGCTAAATTTTGTCCCGCAGTTTATGCCACAATTTATTGACAAGATTTTGAAACGTTTTCTTCATTTAATGACCAATTTGGGGGTAATTTCTCATATTTTTAGTAGTTGCCCATCCGTTAGATTTTAAGGTTAGAAAATAGTTTTTAATGTTTTGTTTCGAAAATTTGTTTAAAAATGATTCGACGTCGTGTTTTTAGTTCGAAAAGCAAGAGCAAACAAAAATAAAAACAATACATCAATCTTCGATGCTATTGCGAATCTAACCTTAAGCCAAGTATTAGTTAATAACATTTAAAAAAAAACAACATTTTCAAGCACAATTTTTTGATCAAGAATTTGAAAAAGTTTTCGGTGCCAGTCATTGTTTATAGCACAAACTACACAATACACAAGTAAACAAAAACTAGAAATTCAAAATATTAAACACCCACAATCAACAATAACCGAGTTCCTTTTAGCTGCTTTTGAATAGCAAAGTCAACGGCTAAGTTGAGTGTTCCTTTTAAAAATTTGACTTAGCTCAGCAAAGATATTTTCCTCAGTATTTATATTGGTAGTAGTCAGTTCCATTAGCAGCACCGTCTTGTTGAATAATGAACTGCTTTCAATACAGCAATTTTGTTTAGAAATAAATTGTATCTTCTCAATGCGACACATTTTGTTCCCAGTAAAGCGTTTTCTCTACAATTAAGAATGCAGAACAGCGTCCCCAAAAACGAATTGTATCCGTTAGAACCTATAATCCACAAGACGTTGGTGGGGGTTCGTAGCGAAAGGCATTCGCCGCGCGGCGTCTTATTAGTTTTAACGTATTTGTTGCGCAGGTCACATCGTTGTTCGGAGCATTCTAGTTGTCCTGTCTCAATTTAAATTTTATTGATCGTACCAATATTTGTTTCAATTAACTTATTTTTACTTTGTATTTAAGTTTTTTTAAACTTTGCATGTGAGATAAAGCGATAGATTATTATTATTATTACCCACAACCCATCATTACTATTGAACATTATAATCTATGACCGAATTTAACTATCTCAGGAAACCGTGTTGCATAATAGTAATAGATAATCATAATATGCAATGTTAAATGACAAGACCACTAAAGCTATTTAAATTTTTTTAAATTTCAGTACTGATTATTAGTGGTAAAAGTATAATAATATGCTTTATTAATCGTAGGAAACAAATATTATTATAAATAATGTCAAGTTTTAGAACAACTGCCAGTCGGAATTAATACAGTATATAAAACCAGACTACACCCCTAATAAAACTTGATAATTACTGTGAGTAAGAGCAATAATGGCTATCAACCTTTCTACAGTAGCATTAAAGCCTATTTCCTATTGGCTAAATTACCGTGATATTATCACTACACAACAGTCTAGCAACTTTCGTTGTCTTACAGTAGAAAAGCGCTTTACTGTCACATGTAGTATTAAACAGTTGTATAAAGAGTATTTCTTATAAATAAGGAATAGAAGGCTTGTTCTCGGTAATCTCGGTGTACAAAAATCACTCGTTCCAAAAATCGTATAAAAAAAGCTATGTTCCATTTAAAAAAACACCTTATCCATAGCGTAACTCTTTTGTTTCTGGTTCAAATAAATTTTTGGTTTCATTTTTGAATTCTGCAGGAAAAAGTACATCGATTGGCTATTTTGGATTTTTCTTTAAATACAAGGAAGCTCAAAAATGAGCCCCTGTTCAGTCCTCGTTGGAAGACCCTGTACAATAGAATATTGAATGTTTAATATATATTTATGTATAACCAACTCGGTTAAAAATGAAAAATATTAAAAATATTGGCATGACTATTTAACTAGAGTGTTTTACACTGGCAAAATGTCATACCAACGGCCGGTCTTCTACTGGCAAAATTACTACCTGCACCTACCTGGACAAAATTCACATGTGATTTTTGCCGCGGCAAAATTTTGTCTTTTTTCTAGTTAAATAGTCATGTCGAATACCACTCGAGAAAAAATTGTGTAAGCAAAATTGTTCTCAAGGATTTATTTAAGTTTGTTGCTTTTAAGCAATTTCGCTCATGACATTTTCGACAAAATCACTCGCCTGACGGCTCGTGATTTTGTCAAAAATGTCATTCGCGAAATTGCCAAGCAACAAACTTTCATACCTTTCGAAAATTTTGCCGACAAAATTTTATCTCTTGTGATATTATATATGAAAAAAAATACCTTTTAGCTCTCAGTCCTAAAATTCCATTCCTATAGCACTACTGATATTCATGTTTTTGTTACCATGGAACCATGAGTATACATGAAATCGATATAATGTCCTCTATAAACAATGCGTAGTAAAAGCAACGCAAAAGTACGTTTATGAATGAAATGATTGGTCAATCTTAGTTGATTGTCGGTGTGTTTTCATTATTTACCAAGATCGGTTTTAAAACAGGAGCGTAATAAATGAAATCTAAAATAATCAGCACTAACAACCAATTTTCATAATAATATTGTTAAAGACATTTTGTGGGGAAAACAGTTTATTTCAATACATGCAAAAAGAAATAACCAACACATTGTTATTAACCATACCCAATTTTAAATGTTTAACTTCTTTCCACATGACTAATTGCAAATAATTTTTTAAATTCCTAATGAGAGGTTCGCTTTCAACGTTTGTGAGCAAAACGAATTGATTTTACAGAGCATCTCAAATTAGGGTTTAGCTATCCTAATTATAGCTGCAGGATTACTCTCAGAATGATAATTTGTCTTCAATTTAAAGAGGTATTTACCCTTTATGTAAATAATATTTGGTTATTTGGTTTCTACCCAGTAGTTATTTTTATAATACTATCAATTTAACATAATTTAGTAGATGATCCAGTATAATTTTAGAGGTTTTATTTATGTGTGTTTGAAATAAAATTACATGTAATACGCGGATTGAGCTCCAAATTATGGGTGGGGGGCAACTAAGACTAAATTTTTTTTTATGAATTATATATTTAGTTGTTTACCACTATAACCATTAAAATTAAAATTAATGGCCCCATACAATACACATAATTATGCATACACATACAAAAACTATTGTTGATACTTTTTTTTAAATTACTTATCGAATTTCGGAATAAGACAAAAGTCTCTTCAAGTTCTAGCACAAATAAGTAAGCCGTAGCCGGTCAAAGTATGTCCGTAGATTTATCATTGCTATAAAATATTTTGTGTTCTATTTTTTAAAATGTGTCTCGCTTTTTTGAGCCACTCTGTAGTTATAAGAACATTAAATTTTTTCCCTATTTTTAATAACAACGGCCCAATTGTATTTTATTCCATTAGTAGCATCAAATAACCACCCTGTATACATACATAGGTTCGTTAAAGACACTTAAAGTAATAAGCTATGAGCAAAACATTGCTTCAATCATAAGAAAATTATACTAAAAACAAACGCAATTATTTTTTTATGATAGTTACCATATACCGGTTGCTGCATCGCCAGACTGGCTATGGGAAATCCCATGTAAATTTTACCACCGTCAAATATTGGCGCCGCTATCAATTTTATATTAAAAATACTTTTTTGGTGGACTGCCCCTGCTATATTCCTGGGTGTAACTATAAAAGTGTTTTAAAAGCAGTGTACATCAGTTTTTCACTTCCCAAAAGATGAAAATCTGAAAAGTTTATGGCAAAAAGCTTTCCAAGAGCTAATTGGTTGCCCACACTGTATTCTGTAGTTTGTGCTAAGCATTTTGTCTCCAGTGATATTTTGCCTGATGGCAATACAAATATTCCAACTAAAGTGAGACTAAATTTAACAGCTGTTCCGTGCTTTTACCCCAATGTGCCGGCTTACTTGTCAAAAACTGTTCTCATTCCTAGAAAAAGTCCAGCGGTGAGAAACGAGGAACAACAAAAGCGTACCTCTCAACTTAATCAAGCTTTCGAGCAATCAGATGATGCGGCGTTGCCCGATGTCACTTCATGGATTCTTTTTAAGGTAGTTGTGCTGTAACATAACTCAATGACACCACCAGTAGTAATTATGATAACGTTAAATGTTACCCGACGTTTTATTTTTTATTAGTTTCAACAATTTTTACAGTATTCAAGAAAAAATACCAACTATTAAGTGATACTACATGGAAAATAGTTCTCGGAGACTATCTGAAATATTCTCTGCGATGTTTCCTGACAGACTCATTTCAAGCAAAACAACAGTCCTACTGTCCTAAATATTATTCGTAATTTTGAGAGTAAAGTTACTGTATGCAATAGCTTAGAGCAAAATAATGTACTCAATGATAAAGCACAAAAAATTAATGGAATTAGTATCATGTTTATGCATTTTTGGACAATGCAGTATTGGACCTTTCTTTTGGAATGAAATAAATTTTATGAAATCCTTTAGAATATTAAATTGGACCTGCATTAGAAAAAGTTGCTCCTGAGAATAAAGAAAGTAATAAATTGGCGGCTGTCCTACGAACAATGCATTATATTAAGTAAGGGAATATGTCCCAATACGTTTTCGATGGACGCACAATAGGATTAAAATACACCATAAATTCGCCAGCTAAGTCTCCTTATCTTTCTCCAAACGACTTTTTTCGTGAGGTCACATTAAAAATAATGTGAGTTATCAAAACACGGAAGAGCTAAGGTTTGCTATTTCGGGGGTATGCAATCGAATCTCTGCGTATACCAAGGCAACAATGTAAGCACTAAATTTAAGAACCGTTTAAGTTTGAATCTTGCTTTAAGTTCTCAGTATTTTGTTTAAAGTAGGTACCTACTTGCGTTTATTAAATTAGTACAATCATTATTTTTCTTGAATGCTGCAAAACATGGTCAAACTAACAAACAATAAAAGTTAATTAATATATAGTATATAAAGTTAAGTAATATTTGACATACTATTATAATATATAATTATTACTGGTGGTTTTATTGGGGTATGTGTATCAGAGCTGTATTTAATTTTTAAGAATTTTACGAAGAGTTTTCCTAAATAACTTTTAATATTGGCCTGTTGGAAAATAATAAAATTTGGTGATGAAGTTCTCCATACAAAGGACCTTCAGAAAAGTCTAATACAATTTTGATGTAAAATTAATAAGGGAATCTCTATTTGAGGCTAGCAAAATTTACATGGGATTTCCAGCCAGTCTGGCGGTGCACCAGCCGGTTAAACCCGAACAAACCCAAACTATAGCCGGGTTTTAACAGGGTTAATACCTAGTAATCAATATACAAAATTTCATCGTTTCTCGGCAAGTTGTTCTTACGCTACCAGCTACAACAGACAGATAGACGGAAATGGGAAACATGTTTTTCGTGAACTTTTAGTCTGAAAATCTGAAATATCTCTCACATTTCTTTTTACTACTACTATAATATTATACTTTCGCGTGCAAGGAAAGTACAAAGTAACAGAAAGGCATGTTGAATTTAATAAATAACCAAATATGGAATGTATTATTGATAGACGTTAAAAAGCAAACACTAGTGGCGCCTTCGCCATTTTGTTTTTTTAAATCAACATTTGGTTACTTCTTGGTTTTCTTAAAAAATCGGCCAAATACCAATATTTGGAGTACAATTACCTACAGTTTTACGTTAACAAAGGTTGGATTTATATTTTAATAAAAGCAGAAATTTGCGCAAATTTCTCAACATTTCGTTTTATGCTTTTATTAATTTATCAATTCAATTTTTTTTAAACTTAAAACTTTAAAACTGTTTGTAACTGCTTCACAAACACGGGTATTTGGGCGCTTCTTGGAGAAAACGAAAGATAAACGAAATATTGATACGAAACTGAAATGCCAAATGCGTCACTAGTGTTCGCTTTTAACTATAAATCAAATGACAAAAATTAATTTAATCCCAAACCGTCAGAAAATACTTGCAATGGAAAATATCAGCATTTTTGCCACACAGAAAGCGCCCTGAAGCAAAACGCCAAATGTCTAGATAATAAACCATTGCGTGTTACAAATTTCTCGTTTACCGAATAATATCCTGCGGCGTTGTGTAAAACTATCTGGTAATTTAGGATGTGTCAGGAAGGTATACTCGTATATACAGGGTGTTTCATTAAGGGTGGCCACCGGCCATATCTCGGAAACTACTAAGCATTGAAACTTGGGGAAAAAAATTTTATAATTAAAGTGGTCATGAGAAAATTCTGGAAATTATTTTTAAGTTCCGCATTTCGCCACAAAGGGGCACAATTAAAAATTAATTTTTAAAATTCTAAATTTCTCGGAAAATTCCTATATTATGGTATACCTCTGGTTACATCATTAAAAATAATAGATAATTCTGCATCATTTTGGTTTAAAGCTCATTGGCGTACCGACCTTGATAAGAGTGGGGGAAGCTATTGAAAGTGTAAACATTAAAATCGCTGCAACTTCTAAATGACTTACACGATTTTACTAAATTTAAGCTTGTTTGGAAGAGAAAGACAAGTGCTTTGAATTGCCGTATGATAAACGATAGTTTCTAATAAAATTGCTAGAGGGCGCCATTTGTACCTAATAATAACAGATTTTTCGATTTTATCCCGAAAATTTTAATCATACGGTATAACTATGCTATCATAATCGGAAAGAAGATTAAATTTGCAAGAAACAATAATTTTTAACACTTTTATCAAATAAATTATTGTTTTTATAGCTTCGGGGCCACGACAAAAAAGTATTTTTTCAAACTTTATGATTATCTTATGTGTAGGTTTGTTACTCATTATTCCAATCGCCGAAAAACTACTTTAGAATTAATGACAGAGTCATGGAAAACTTCTAATTTAGGCAAATTATGATGTTTTAAAAAATAAATCTAGATAGCAGTGAAACAAAATCGGCAAATTTAATTTTGAGGTTTGTTGACAAAAGTTTCTCCTTGATTCTTTTTGAATTACTTCTTACCTAATCCAAACTATAGGCTTGCCTAGTTTTTTGAATGCACCTGATTACCCTTACTTAAATTGCCGAACATAGCAGAATATAATATGAATACCATTTACAATAAAAGCCGACTTGTCAGTTTAGGCTTCCCTTCCCAGTACCAGTACGCTACATAATATCTTACAACAAAAACTGGCAGATGAAACTTTATTAAATAAAAATTAAAGTAAGTGTTAAATTTTTTTTTTTTGAGATACACAAAGGTTTACAACAATCTCTAGATCTTGCTTTATAAATTATACCCGATAACTATTTTTGCAAAAAAAAATCGAATGGAGAAGATGATATAAAAGTAACGTCACTACTTGATAGTTGATGACGTTACTGACATATGCAATGCATAGTCAAATAGTAAAATTTTAGTATTACTTATATAGGTTAGGTTTTCGAAAATCCGGATTTAATATAATTTTTCTTTTTCCTATAATTTAGCCGTTCCGGAACATTTGCCAAGCCCTGTATACTTAAGAATTTATTAAACTTAGTCCTCTTTACTAAAAAGCAAAATTAACTTCCATATTAAATTTCAGGATTGTTAAAAAATATTCATGTGAATTAAAATAGGACCCCAAAGGTAGTTCAACACAAATTTGCATAGTTAGACCAAAATTCCCATATATAACCTTTTTTATTTTATAATACATATAATAATGCTACAAATAATGGACAGTCCCACTTTTTGTAACTTTAAATTTAGTAGGTATAGTTATAGTTAAGTAGAGTTTTTATATTTGTCTATACATAAATATATATTTACTATCTGTTAACAGCAAAACAAATATTTTTGATGTGGTATCACGCATCTGTTTATAACATATTTTGGATATTTTAAACAATGTTTATTTTAAAAACATAGTTATCACTTAATTCTTTGGATTAATCGTTAGTGGGAGCGGGGTTTTTGATTGGAATACTTAGGGTATGATATTAAAAATACATCGTTCAAAATATAACAAAAATAAATAAAAATAATAAAAAAAACTACAGAAAAACCAAAACTTAACATTTTCAATTTTGAGGAAGTAGTCCATACTTAAAGTGGAGTTGAAAATATTGGAAAGAAAGAAAAAACTAAAAGTCTTCCTCCACAAAATTAAATACAATATAGAAATTCTTTAGGGGTCTCTACATGGTTCGAACGTAGAAACGTTCATCATCAGGAGACAGAAAATTTATATAGTGCTGATGGTATTAGCAGAAGAGAAAACGGTAGGTATAAAACCTTTATGGAGCTTTTATGGTATTGAAAAATTGAAATGTAGAAGGGACATAATAAAAAGGTTGAATAGAGTTAAAACATGCTGCGCATGTAAAGAAAGTTAGTAAAGGAAGTCTAAACAAACCAAACAAAATGTGCAAGAAGAAAAAGGCCTTCTAAAGAGAGAAAAATCCTCGACATCTTCTTTTTAGAAGGCATTTTTCTTCTTCCTCATTTTGTTTGGTTTGTTTAGACTTCCTTTACTAACTTTCTTCACATGCTCAGCATGTTCTAACTCTCCTCAACCTTTTTATATATGTCACTTCTACATTTCAATTTTTCAATGCCATAAAAGCTCCATTAAGGTTTTCTACCATTTTCACTTCTGCTAATTCCATCAGCATTGTATAAATTTTCTGTCTCCTGATGATAAACGTTTCTACGTTCGAAACATGTAGAGACCCCTAAAGAATTTCTATATTCTATTAAATTTTGTAGAGGAAGACTTTTAGTACTTTCTTTCATTCCTAAATTTTTTAACCTGCGGAAGCGGTAATAGAACAGGAGAGGTGATGAACGGTGATCGTTCTGCAACACAATGATCACCTCGTTAAAAATACACTTGATTGACAGTTACAACTTATAATTTTATTAGAGCTTTCTCCTTTCTCTCTCCATAATTTAGGATTTGGGTCTCAAGGGACAAAGGGTCCCGCAAGGATAGTTTCGAACACGGCGTTGCCATTGCTTGTTTAGTTATTTGGGAATGTTTGTCTGTTTAGTCAGAAAAAATATGATTTAAATAAAACCAAAAATCGTTTTGATTTTAAGGACCACAACTTCCAAGAATTTTGAATGTAAACTATTTTATTTATATTATAGGATTTGTCAATTTATTTCCATCCCAATCCATTTTAATTAATAAAAAAACTAAACCTACCTGAATCTGAGTCCTCCTCGTCATATTCCTCTGCGATAAAAGGACTATCAGCTCTGATCACTGGATCGTCACTAACGGTTGTGAATGGCACCGCTGGTGTCGGAGCTGGCACGGGATGTCTAGCTTCTGGACCGGGAGAGAAATGAAGTTCGACTGCACCATCAATTGGAAATCTCGTGTCTGAAACAGTATTTTTGCTTAAGCTTAGAAATCGATAAAGATACTTTAAAATGTATCTACTGAAATATAAGAAATGAACGGGAAGCGTATTGGTCTGCATTGGGTTTTACTTAATAATAATAAGGCTTAAAGGCATTGGACAATAAGTGCGTGTGATACCTATACCGTGCGAGCAAAAATTATTTGCATCAAAAAGGGCTTGGATTAAAAACCGTAGGGCTTGGTTTAGATCACAATGATATGGGGACGATATATCTAACCAAATCTAGGTGAAAATTTTGTCAAATTCATATTATGACATGATATGCCAAACTAAAGAGTAATAAAATAAGTAGACAAATACAAATTTATTTTTGTTGTTTACAAAATTAGCAAAGTAAGAATATACAAAATTAAAAAAATAATTACATAAATTGCTGAAATTGGCCACCGCCATGCTCCAAGCATAAATTCAGGTGTAATAAATCATTTATTTCCAATAAATTTTCAGTAAACCATTGAGAGTAATTCCTGCGTCTTTCAAAATCTGCGGCTTGTATTTCTTGGAATACTTGCACTTTATAAGGAAATAAATTTAGCTGCTTCTTAAGAATAGTCCTGCATGTTCCATAAGATCTTCCTTCTTGGGACAGGCGTCTTATACAATTTGTTGGCGTATTTTGCATTATTTCACGAACGTTTGCAACAAGTTCTTCTGTTCTTACGGATGATCTTCCTGCTCCTTTTTTGTGTTGTATAAAACCTGTTTTTTCCCTAAACACACCCAACAGGTATTAAGCTCTACGGCTAAGCATTACGTCCTTAGATGCAAGGCCCTCTTTGATGCAAATAATTTTTGCTCGCATACATAATATAGAAATACAGAGTGTCCGAAAAACGGAGGTTAATATGTTAACCATATACACATTCTTCGAGCAAAAATGATGAAATTTAAAACTGATTTTTTTAAAATCAAGGATTTAAAAAAGATTGATTCCAAATTTGATAAATTTCAGCATATCTAAGGGGGTCCAGTATTCATTGATACCTCCTCTTTTTTAGTACCAGAGTCAGTGACTCCCTACCTCCATATTTATTAGGATAAACATTTATTTTGGATGTTTTTTTGTTTCTGATAAAATTTCAATAAAATGGTTCCTTTTAGAAATACATAATTTAAAAAGTATTGGATACGGCACAGAGGCTGACTTGATTTGGAGTACGTGAAAATTATAAGATTATTGTAAAGGCCTGCGTAGGCACCAATCAATATGGGATTAAAGTGAACTTATTTGGTAATCAGTAAATTCAGTCAAACATTATTAATTTTGTTACTTTAGTGCCCGATGAGCAACTGAACAATATGCTACAAATTTATACACTTCATTACAAATCTTACCCTTTAATAATATTCTAGGACTCATTGATAAGGGATACACTCACACGTATACAAAAAAATTACGAGGAAAAAATGTTTCTTTTAGGAAATTTATTTATCAAAATAATCAGAATTTACTGTTCAATGTCACTACGGTTTACTTTTCAATCTACGCACGGTGAGAAAACTCGTATACCTACATTCATTAATCGGTTGATATTCCGCGTAATTTGCACCTATAATCCAGAAACTGATAAGCTAGTCTTATCAAATTTATTTTACCAAGATTATTAGGAGAGGGTTAGGGATATGTTGTAAACATTTCCGTAATATAAAAATAACTACGAACATATCACACATCAGCGAAAACATCATCCGAATAGGTATTAATTGGTAGTACTAATTACATGAACTAGGTACTGTATCAATGTGAAATTGCATATTATATTTAAAATTTGGCTAACAATATAAAACATTTAACTCGACTAGAATAAAATGAAATAAGGGTTAAAGAATATGGTTACAGAAACTTTAAACCCTATTAATTAGGATTTCACTAATCAGCTGAAATGTGGTGTACGTGAGACTGCTCGGTAACCGATAAAAATAGGTTTGTATGTTATTTTTATAATATGTATACAGGGTTCCCCATTTAAAACGAAACAGGCTAAATATCCGGTTCCACGTTAATTTAAAAAAAAAACGCTCGGACCCGTCGATTTTTGTTTCGAGGGGGACATCTTTTGCGTATATTGCCAATCTTTTTACTTCAAGCCCCTAGGAGGGAGGGGAGGTAAGATCTAAATCTTAAATAGATACCCCTATTTTATATAATTTTTTTGGATTCTGCATAAAATTCTGAACATTTTTTAATAAAAGCATTATTAGTCTATACTAAACAGTTTCCGAGATATTGACTCTTGAAAAATGAGATTTTTGAACTTTGACAGCGTCTAGCTTTCTAACTGTACGTCTTAGAGTAAAACGGCTTACATGTACCTATCTTCGATTTTTATTAACTTTCCAATAGTGTCAACTTCCGTTTAAACCGGTTGTAAGAAATATAGTACTTCCGTCTCATTTTTCATGAGTCAATATCTCGGAAACTGTTTAGTATAGACCAATAATGCTTTTATTAAAAAATGTTAAGAATTTTATGCAGAATCCAAAAAAATTATATAAAATAGGGGTATCCATTTAAGATTTAGATCTTACCCCTCCTCCCTCCTAGGGGCTTGAAGTAACAAGATTGACAATATACGCAAAAGATGTCCCCCTCGAAATAAAAATCGACGGGTCCGAGCGTTTTTTTTTTTTTAATTAACGTGGAGCCAGATATTTAGCCTGTTTCGTTTTAAATGGGGAACCCTGTATACCTATAGAGTACATACGATTTTTAACAGTTTAATATTTTTTAAGAAATTACTTTTTTATGTTTAAAGGGATCGGCTAAATGTTTTAAAATGAATAAGATTTATAGCCGCCGTCTATATCTCAGAAACGAGTAATCATATCGGTGCGGATCTATGGTTTATGTCCTCCCGTTTCTTGAAAGAAGGCATTATATAGGCAGGGTATTTCTAGGCAAACTACGTTTCCAGAAATACTTATTTTATAAGGTTACCTTATACAGGGTCAAGAACAAATAAATTTTGCATCACATGCGACCAAATTTTAATAGCCCAATTTTGATTTTGTAGAAAAACACACATTTAATATGGCGCTACTTTAAAGAAAATATATCTGAAATAAAGCATTGTCAAAACTAAAAAGTTTTATGTAGGTTGCGTTGAGTCTTATTTTGCAAAAGTGGCGCAATTAAGAAAATATAGGTAAATAATCAAAATTATCTTATGCAGCTGAAATTTTTGCATTTGGGCTAGAAACTGCATTTAAAAAAACTTTTTTTTAATAACTTTTTTCGATTTTTTCAGAAATAACCCCACTTTTGAATTATTATTTGGAAAAAATTAAAATTTGACAGATAATGCAAATCACGTGACTACTATTTTTTGCCTAATTTTTATTTCAATCGAAGCAGAACTTGATGCTAAAGTCAAATTTTGAATAAAGCTATTAATTAAAAAAAAATCCCATATGATGCGGACTTTACTGGTGACACTGTATAGAAACGCATCCAATCCCCTTAAGAGCTATAAGAGCTATAAGAGCTATTAGAGCTATAAGAGCCATTTACTTCTTTTGATAGATAATCTATTTCTTTTTATTTTAAAGAAGTAGTCCATACTCAAAGTGGAGTTAAAATGTTAAATGTATAGAAAAAAGAAAAGCACAAAGTCTTTCTCCACAAGTTTATTAGAATAGCTAGGCGAACCTAGAATAATTCATAATAATTCGACATGTTTCAAGTGTAGAAACACTCATCATCAGGAAAACAAAGTAAATAGTACAATGCCGATGTTGTTAGCAATAGAGAAATTAATAAGTGGGATTGAGCCGTAATGGAGCTTTCAATATTCAATGGTGTACACGAGCTGTAAAAAATGAATAGTCAGAAGACGGACAAGACTTCAGCATACTGGAAAGTCAAGGGCTAGTGCAAAGGCCCTGTCTTGGGCAGAAAAATTAAAAGAGCAAAAGAAAAATTAGAGAGTTTTAACAGATTTTCTGAAAAACATTTAGGTATACCTAAGTAGTGAAAAATTTTAAGTTTCATTAAACTTTGTCGGAGACATGTAAAAGTGGTGAAATGAGAGGGAAAGAAAAAAGAAAAAATTGGTTTTCATATTCATAGCATCATTTAGCCTGAAGTAAAATGCTGTTGGGGTACCAGGCCCCAATTACCCCGGCAGGAGTCAAAGCATAGGTACATATTGTGTGCAAAATTAAAAGATTTAAAAGATTTTAAAACCTTTTTGGTTTTACTAAAACATCTTAGAAAAGTAACCATTTCTTTGTTAAATTATTAATTATTCTAGGTTGGCCTAGCTATTCTAATAAACTTGTGGAGAAAGACTTTGTGCTTTTTTTTTTCTATTTCTTTTTAGTTATATTCAAAAAGCGCCAAAATACCCGTCTTGAGTAGCAGTTAACAGCTTTAACGTTTGAATGACAAATTAATAAAAGCCAAAAATTAGTTTGGTCAAATTAGCCCATAGTTCTTTTTTGCTTTTTTTAATTTATAATTCCAAAAGTTTGTCCTTCAAAGATCAGTAATTGGTCGATTTTTGGATGAAACGAAATAGTAACGCAATGATTAAAGGGCGGATACCTGGTTAAGACGTCCTGTTCATATCCATCAATATTGACTTATGATTACAAATTTACATCGATAAAATCTGTCTACAAAATATCATAAAATTCACACGGTAAAACAAAACCAAATGTCATTTAATGGGTCCTTTCTTCATTAAAATTGTCTCAATCTCAATCATAAATTATAAAAGATTTAATGCACCTCTTGTCTTATCTTTATGTTGCACTGTCACCATAATAAATTTTCAATAACAATGCCATGCACAATAAGTAGTGTAATCGTTGTTGATTGATGCTTAATTTTCCCATGAAAATTGCTGACAGGTTTCTGCTTTTGACATTACTAATTGAAGTTCAAGATATCGAATCGTAAAATTAAATGGATGCCAACGAACTCATAATAACAAAGTAACAACAACCTTCTTGGACAATCTAATGACAATTGTTTTAATGAAACATAGGCTTATGTAATGTTCGGAATATCACTTTTCCGCACTCAACTGCTTACCCGTATTTCTCTACGCATCGTTCGGGTAAATGCAGTTGCCTGCGGAAAAGTGTCTCTTTCTACACTTGTTAGGATAATAACTATTTCAATATTTATTGTAATTTTTCAGCATTTTCATTACATTTTCCGAATTATCTAAAATGCGGTATAAAGTTTTTGTACACAATTACCATAGTTTAAGAAATTATTTCCTGGTACCACGACAAAAAAGAGTTTTTTTTTATTAAGGGTCAATAAAATAGTATATTAAAGTACGAGTTTCATAAGAAGCGGTTTTAGCGCCCGCGTCTATTTTAAAAAACAAGCCACGAAGTGGCGAGTTTTTTTATTGACACGGGCGCTAAAACGCCTTATGAAACATGTGCTTTATACATTTTTTTCTATTTCACCTTTTATAATCAAGAAAAATACATTTTAAAAAGAAAATAAATCCTTCAAATTTTGTAAATTTTTATGTCTAAATTTTATGTTGGTAATACTATTTTTTATCATAGGAGCCTCTGGACAACAAAAATTATTTTGCAAACTGTCATTTTTTGATTTATTGACCCATTTTCACCACGAGATTCTAAAGTTATTTTAGCGATATGAGATTTGAAATTGGACGGAATACGTTGTGTGATCCTTGTACATTCGGTACATATACAGAGCGTTCGGAAATTCGGGAGATTTTGCTACTTTTTTTCGAATTTCAAAAGACGTGATTTTACGTCACGGCATTGCAATTTAGTATAGGGAAGATGGTAAATTCAAATAAAGTTGAAGTTAAAATCGCCATTAGAAGGTTAGTAGATTGAATTTTGGATAGGATTTGGCAGAAAATGATAGCTTTATAGATTTATGCAACCAACATACATGACTGTTATCCACACAGAATAAAAAAGTAAGTTATCAAGCTAGTTTTCCTCTGCGAAAAATGGGTTTTCTTGTAAATCACAAAGGCCGCGCAAGTCAATGAAATAAAACATTTAAATGTTACCAACATCAAATAAAGAAAAAACGCGTATCGAAATAGCTTCATTACGATCCGCAAATGAGGGTCGTACTGAACTCATTATGAACGTGAAATAGAAAAAGGCTTTTTATTGACCCTTGATAAAGTTTTTATATAAAACGAAACGTTGGGATAAATACACTTGTGTCATTCGATTGCCTGCCCTCATTCCCGCTATACCTACTTATTCGAAATTCAGTTTTTCAAATTTTGAATTATTTACTGAGAAAATAAATAAACAAGATACGCTCTTTAAATAAAAACACAAGAATAAACCCACTGACGTCACATCTGCCTCGACCTATGGGTCCCAGTTATTCAGCTGAAGATCGAACGCAACGTCAACCTGAATATCGGGCGGGTTGTTTTCTATTTTTAAGCATTTCTTGTCTTTTTAGTTTATCAAAACAAAGATAGCAATACAATCCGCCGAGGCAGAAAAATAAAAGAATTGCCCGTATAATAGGAAAGGTTTGTGACCCTCCAGGAAGATTTTTATTATTAGGATGTATTTCCAATAGGTTCTAATTAAGAATGTTTATGCTGAATATGATGAATTCGGTTATAGTGAAAAAGCCCATTGATTAGCGACAAAAAAGAGGCAATTTTGTTTCTTTTTCATTAACAGTTCTTTACTTTTTTTATTTTAAATAATAATCTGTTTTTTAATTCTCTTTTAGCAATTAGTAAATTTGAATCTAAGTAATTTTGTTCATTTTCGACATAGGAAACATTTTGTCCATAAGGTGCAAAGAAGCATAATGTGATATTTTTATTAGGCAAGTAGTTCCTACCCAAGAAAGCAAAATACGAAAAGTGGTACAATTTACCCAACTCTACCCTATATTGACCGTACCCTAATTTCCTTGCGGCTTCGATTGACTTCGTATAATGGACCATACAACCGTTTTTTCTTAATCAATTAATAAACCCCTAAAACGAAATCTCGTTTTCAAGGTGTACGGAGTCTTCCTAATATAACTGATGTATTAATAATAATTAAAACGTAACCCACTTACCATTAGAAGCAAAATCCAGCTCTTGTCTCGTAAAACTGAGAGTATGATCCGCAACGGCACAGGTATGAAATTGGCAGGCAAAAATCGTTTCGCGGTCGTTACCTAGGCCCCGATGGTAGCACTTAATTAAAATATCACCACGAAGTTGAAGGCCACGTTTCCTCTCGCCAGCTACGTTTACCGTGAATTGCGATACGCCGCTGGATACGCTGTAGACGCCTAAAAGAAAAAATAAGTTACGTGGTTATTATTTGAAGATATTAAGTAGAGTTATTTTATTCCTAAAACAAAGCGTTTCGACAGCAGACAACGACATTTAACATTAACAGCTGATCTGGTTTCGTCGTTAAATTTCCCAGATGAGCAGTGGACCGTTACGTAGCAAGCTCACGCGTCAGGTTGCGTCATATTGTTTTCTTTGGATTTTGGTGTTTTTTAAGTGTTTCTGTGGCTGTTTTTTGTGTAGTGTGTATTTGAAACATTTTACTTTTGGATTTTATATATTTCAGAGTAAGATTTTCTTGGTGTTTATTATTTAAGTTTAATAGTAATTACAAACACCACTCGTCAAATCAATAAAGTGCCATTTACTTATCGTTATATAAAGGATGTCTCATAACTAGGCGGCAAATACAGCAACAGAAAATGGTTGACTTGAAAAAATGTCAGAACGCGCAGTTAATTTGTAAGAAATGTTTCGCTAAGAAAGGTGTCTATTTAAATGTTTCTTGCCATATAGCATTTAGATGCAATTATCTCAAAAAGTAATTAAAATAACGAGATTAATGAAGTACAACTTTTTTACGTATAAAAGATCCTTCTTTCATAATTTGAGGCAAATCCAGGCGCGGATCTAGGATTTTGAACAGGGGGGGGAAGGGCAAAAAGCGCCCAAGGCGCTAAAAAAAAAAACGCCGCAGGCGAAAATTTTTTGAGTGCCATGCCCTTTTTTGAATCGTGGTGCTTGGTTTTCAAATGGGAAAAATAAAAAATACAAAACAAAACAGGTGCATTAAGTATTTAGGAGGGGGTTAATTTTTGTGATTTTACCTTCCAGAGAATTCGTTCTAAATAAAAATTTCATAAAATTTTAATTTATTGTCAAAAAAAAAATGAAATACAAATCACATATATAATAGGCACTGTTTACAGGGCTGCCAAATTGAGCGCTTAATGGCAATGTGGGAGTTTTTTAAAGAAAATTAGCCCTTTAATTTTTATTAGAGGTGTTTTTAGGTTCTACTCCCTGTGATTTATTACTTGTTATACGTATTGTTATGCATATAAAAAAAAGTACAAAAATTTTAAGAATGCAATAAATGTTTCACTACTTCCTATTCGCATCATGTGCTCCCTTTGCAGGTGCGCTTTCGGGCGCCTTCGGGGTTTTGATTTGCGCTTTGAGTTTTATATATAGCAACTCAGGGTTCCCCATATGGTGTTTTCCTTAGACGTGCACAACAAAGCTTACACCTCGAAAAAATATGTTAGTTTTTTCTTGTATATTAAATACAAAAATACTTATTTTTGCTTTTTATAAATAAATACTAAAAGAAATAAATGTTTAATATTATTTTATAATGTTTTCACATACTTATTTTGGTAGGTACGGGTATGTCAATATTTTTTGGTATAAATAATAAAATTAGTATGTACGCTATACCTTTACAAAATATTAAGACTCCCTTACAAAATTTAACAGATGGCGAATGCGAAGGTAAAATAACTTAGTCCGGTTCTGTTTCTGTGGCCAACCGCTTAACGTAAAATATACCAGACTTCAAGGTGCCATTAATGACGGGTGATGCGGCGAGTTCCCTCATTAATTTGACTTTTTATCAATAGACTTCCCACGTAAATGATCGAAAGCGAGGCTCAATGCTTGGCACAGTCCAAGAAGCGACGTGCCTTTAAACGGATATTCTTCTGTGCTTAGTGTTTATCACAGGCAACGTTCGACGTAACTCGTTCCAAATTTGTACGTCGTACAAAATTATGAACGGTAAAAGATGTTCATTGCATGGTATTTCTTGGTTTTGTTACTCTATGGTATCAATGATAGTAATCTATTATTATCCTTACATACATACATACATACAGGATACAGGGTGATACATGGGCTGGCGCAACATAGGAAATCACATGCTAAAAGTAAGATGGTCAAATATTTGCCAAAAAAATCCCTAAAATATTAGTTTATAAGAGATTTTCTACTAATTACATCTTAAATAACGTAAGTGGTAAAATATAATTAATTAAAAAAAGTACAAGGTAGGTCAATAAAAATAAAATATTAAAAAATAGAAATTACCTACAGTGGGTCCACGGATAGAGTTTGGAAGAGGAAAAACTTCTTTATAGAAACGTCTGCTTGTGCTAAAACTACAATTTCGAATATCAGATTTGCGATTACCATAAATACAGGGTACCGTCAAAAACAACATTTAAAAATTTTTGGATTTCGTTTAAAATAAATTTGCGTAAAAACAACTATTGTTGCTTTCTTACTTCGAATATAACTTTACATCTGGCGGAGAAACGATTGTGTTGTAAGAAAAGATTTTTTGTTTGCCTACTTTTGAAGTATTTTTATTATTACATGTCATATTTCTTTAATTCATTCAATCATAAATCATAAAACTTTTATTCAAACGTGTTACCACCGAGTTAGTATAACCAGTGCCGGTTTAAGGCTTTATCGGGCCCTAAGCGGCCTTGTGGATTTTGCCCCCCCCCCCCTCTCTTGACCCATTATTGGATAGAGGAAAAAATGGGTGTTTATTGTGTTGGTTAAAAAATTGTAATTACTTTTGTTTAATAATTTAATGTAATGTGATACCAATAACATTGAAACAGTAAAAACATAATACTACAAAATAATGTAGGTAATCGTTAATTAATCTAACAAATAAAAACATCAAAATAACATCATTATAATATATTAAAAAAAAAAAACCAAATATATTAACATTATTACTCAGCTTAAAAACTACAAATGTTTTTTTACGCACTTTGTCATTTGCAAATTTATTAATAATTTCTTCATAATTAATATTATTTAAGGCCTCACTTTCGATGTAAAGGACAGAGAAGGCATCCAGCTTTTCCTGTCCTAAACAAGCCCGATGTTTATTTTTTACTCTATCCAACGCAGAAAAGGAGCGTTTACCACTAGCGTTGGATATAGGTAAAGAAATAAAAATTTGCAACAGCGTTAAGACATTTGGAAACGTAGATTTTAATGTTTAAACCATGTTATATTTTTCAAGAATGGTATTTTTATTTAATTCTTCGCCTAACAAATTAAACTGCTTAACTTCTTCTTCTAAGCTGTAGGGTTCAATGTCGCCCTCATAGACTTCTTTTAATTTTATTATGGAGGTATTAAACTCCGAAGGATCGTTTGTCAAAAAACAGTTAAAACTATTTTTAATTAATTCATGCGATTCTAGTCTACGACTTATAATAGAATCGCATATAGGTAACATTAAAGGTTTCAACCCTAAATTTTTCGTTTTTGTTTAATATCACTTCATGACTTGTACTTTCGTCAAAAAATAATTTTCGTTTTCTTTTTCTAGCCGTCTCATCTTCATATTGTCTTTTGTTTTCATTAGCATTCGATGTTTTAAGTAAATTTGCTGCTTCATTTTCAATAGACGCAAAATAATTATTTCTAAAGTTGTTAACAAAAGCAACTAGTGACCTAAGTAAGTTAACAGCATCGGATAGATTTAGGGTTGGATCCTGTAATGTTTTACTAGTGGCATTACAACGTTCTAAAAGTTTTGACCACATTATTGTTAAGAGAGCTGTTTCATATTTATTCATTTTTTTAAATAAACCTGAAGCTTCAGCCCTAGATCCAGCTTTTTCATTGATATCATTGGAAATATTTAATAATACAGACAAAAGAATTTCATAATTAATATGTAACGCTTTAAGAGCATCAGATCTAGCTGACCATCTGGTTTCTATAACTCTTTTCACTGATATTCCGCAGCGACTTGACATTAGGTCCCATCGATGGGTAGAGCTCGAAAAAAATACAAATATTTCTTGAGCAAAACCAAAAAAGTTACTCGCGTGTAAACAAGATTCACTTGCGAAGTTAATAACCAAGTTTAGGGAATGATTTAAACATGGAATATAAAAAGCCTTTGGGGACGCGTCACCGCGTGTGTCCTACACGAAAGTTTACTGAATAATAGAAATTTTTATAAACTGTGTCTAGTTAACCCATTTTTTTTCGATATATGGGTACGAATTTCGGGATTTTCGGTTTGGCCCCCCTAAGCTACCGGGCCCTAGGCGGCCGCCTAGTCCGCCTAATGGTTAAATCGGCGCTGAGTTCAACTCGACATTTAAATTCCCGATAACAGTTCCTAACTTGCTGTATTGGGATATTTGCAATAACTACTCTTATTTTTTCTTTCAAGAGTTCTAAGTTATTATTGAAATTGGTTTTATACACATGTGGCTTCAGATATCCCCATAATTTCGAGATTGGGACTCCTACGTGCCAACTGATTTGGACCATAGGTACCTTTCAATCCATTTCTTCCCAAAGTGATGATTTAGCCAATCATCAAAAAAAGGTTAGATTTGAAAAACAATTCAAAAAACAAACACTGTTGTTTCTGACAAATCCTGTAAAGTAATCGCAAATCGAACCAGTTAAAATTGCAGTTTTAACACAAGCAGACGTTTTTATAAGTAATGACTTTTTCTTCTATACCTACTAATAAAAAAGTTTTTCCTCTTCCAAACTGTATCCGTGGACAAACTGTATAGTAGACACAATTAATTCTAATGCCTCTTGTTATTCTGTAGAATAATGTTAATTATATTATAATAGTAAAAATGCAATAAATAAAACTAATAAATATTGTTTAAATATTATTTTAAAAAGAATAATTATAAAAGAAGTGGATATATAAATATTTTTTAGTTTAAAATTTAGCTTTAAGCCGTTTTTTAAGTATTTTCTTAATTACCGTTTTAAAACGTTTTGTATTTAAAAATATTGTTTATTGGGGTATTTCGTTGTAAAATTTTATAAATTCATAATAGTTAAATGGAGTTCTGATATGACCTAGTTTGTATTAAAGGTAAGTCAATATTGAAAATAGTCCTAGTTAAATGATTATGTACGTTTTGTCTGTATCTGAACTGTGTATTTGATTGTTTATTTTTTGATATAATTTGGTGAACAAAAAAACAGTGACTTGACAAAATTTCGGTCGGATAGAATGCGTAACAAACATTGATTGGATAAAATGCGTAAAAATTATTAAATTTTTGCAAGCAAGTTGGCTTATTGAATTATTTAAAAAACTTAAAGACACAGTGTAATTAACTATTAACGTTTGTCTTAAACTTTTTCTTACGGTTTTTTGTTTTACGGCTATGAGTCAATATCCCCTATGCAAGGGTTGAAGGGTTGATACAAAATAATGACAAAGTGTCTTTTCAAACAATAAAAGGCAGTTTTCTAATTAGAATTCGTTTTTAGTGTTTCATTCAATAAACTATAGGTACGCTGTTACTCTCGCGCTGTCACTCTTACGCTATTAATCTTACGCTATCACGCTTACGCTATCACGCTTACGCTATCACGCTTACGCTATCACGCTTACGCTATCACGCTTACGCTATCACGCTTACGCTATCACGCTTACGCTATCACGCTTACGCGGTCACACCTACGCTGTCACGATTACACTGTCACGCTTACGGTGTTTATTTTACGCTTCTGGGGACCCGGTCTTACTATACTCTTGAACTAAAATAAACAAAGGAGCCAATATTTGACAACCATACCATGATACCATTTTGTCAAGAAATCTATCCATTTTTGTTAATTCTTTAACTCGTCCCATAGTTAAGAATACATTAATAAAGCTATTTTTTTTCCAAAATATAAAACTTATAAAATATAACAACTAAAAATACCTATATGGGGATCTAAAGTTGTTTGCAAAGCACTTTTTAAATTCCACAAAAGCTCCATTAGGATTATATACCTTCTACTATTCTCTATTACGCTAACACTATCAGTAAAGATTTGTGTTCTGATGAAGAAGGTTTTTACGTTCGAAACATGTAGAGACCTTCAAATTTGTGAAGAAAGACTTGTAGTTTTTCTTTTGTTTTCATACATTCCACTTCACTTTAAGCGTGGACTATTTCCTCGAATCGTTTTTTTTTGTTATATTTAGCTTTTCATATATATATATATATATACAACAGATACCAGAACAACTAGCATACATACTTAAATCTGATATACTATAATATAATATATAGAAGAATTATTTCATCAACAAAATATCCAAATTTTGATAATACTTACCAGATGTATATACAGGGCTATGTCCTTCATAAAGCTTTAGAAATGCTTTACATCCACCATTTTGCAAAGATGGCGCACCTAGTACGGTGACGTGTGTTAAATACAGCGGCGCTGCATTAATCTTAATATTGTGTGATAGAAGCCCAGCAAAATAATCGACGTATCTGTAAAAAAATTACATAAAAATGTTAAGATTTAATATTATATTATAGCGTATCTAACTCTAAACTATTTATGAATAAAAGGTTTGGAACTGGTATATGTAAAACCGTTTAAAAAATTAATTAAAAATAAAGTTGATTATCCTGCGCACCAGTGACGGCCGGCGCGGGAGGTCTCGGGGGCGCCGCTCTCATGGGCAAATTTAATAACCTAGGTTTATGAAATATTTTTTTTTAAATTCCGGTTGAACCGGAAGTGCACACAAATTGCTTATTTTAATTAAAATACCCTGTATATTTTTATAAACATGCATAAAGAAATGAGATCATTTCTTCAGGTAGGTAAATGCAAATCCATCGATTTGAACTGGAAAAATCCATATCCATCATCGTAATTTTTTTATAACTTGATCACCATATGACCACAGACATCGAGAAGTACTACACAAAGAGGATAATCAAAACAGGTTAACCTAGAAAAATGTTTTACTATAACAAATATTCTTTAAAATTTGGTACAAGTTTAATTAATAACTATAACTTCCCCTTCTTTTTGTCGGCTTAAAACTTGGAAGGACTGTGTCGTCGTAAATGACTTAAATATGCTTCCAGTGGATGGTGACAATTATAAAATGTAATCCTAATGGCACATGTGTTTGCCACCGACTGAACTTTTAAAAACCCATACGGATTTTGACCTGCTAAAGACAACATCAAGGGGAAAGTTGCTTATAATAATATACAAGTCCTAAATTGGACCAACGTGATAATCCCCAAAACCGCCCCGATGAAACCACTTGGCAACATTGTACGGGATGCGAATTTACATTTTCTATACTAATTCAGTCACGACGGTGACTCAAATCTAGTAGTTTTTGTTCTAGTAGTTTTTGTTTGCGAAAATTTAGTTACATAATATTCTAATCTATTACGGTGCAGAAAAGTTACCATATTGGTATAGAATTTGCAAGTTGCACATTATTAGAAAATCTAACCCATTTCGGTCAGTTATTGTCAACGCTCGTCGTGACCGCGCATATTGTTATTATATTGCTAAAACCGTCATAAATAGTATTGTGGGTAGTGACATTCAAAAAAGTGTGTGACTACATTGGAAAAAATACAGGCTTCGTCACAAATTATGTTCATGTTTTCCCACACAACTCGATTTACCAGGAGCCGAAAAATCCATGTACCGGGTGTCCCACTAAGAATGGACACCGGCCATAACTCGCTAACCGTTAATCATATAACTTGGGGGGCAAAAATTTATTAGCTAAATGCACTAAGAAAAATCGCTGGAAAATATCTTGAGGTTTCTAAATCCACCGCTAGAGGGCGTAAATCAAAAATTTTCCATTTTTTGAAGGGTACATCCTGTATATTTTTAAATTTTCAAATTCCACATAAAATTATAATTATTTTTTATTAAATGCATTATTAGTCTATACTTGATAGTTTCCGAGATATTGACTCTTGAAAAGTGACATTTTTGAACTGTAATAGTTTCTAACTTTCTAACAGTACGTCTTAGAGCAAAACGGCTTACATATCACTATCTTCAATTTTTATTATCTTCCCAAAAAAATCAACTTCCGGTTAAACCGGATATAACTCGAAAGCAGGAAATATAGTTGTTCCGGTTTAACTGGAAGTTGATTTTTTGGGAAGATAATATTGAAGATAGGGACATGTAAGCCGTTTTGCTCTAAGACGTACTGTTAGAAAGGTAGAAGCTGTCAAAGTTCAAAAATGTCACTTTTCGAGAGTCAATATCTCGGAAACTATGAAGTATAAACTAATAATGCATTTAATAAAAAAAAATTGTAATTTTGTGTGGAATATAAATATTTAAAAATATACAGGGTGTACCCTTCAAAAAATGGAAAATTTTGGATTTACGCCCTTTAGCGGTGGATTTAGAAACTTCAAAATATTTTCCAGCGATTTCTCTTAGTGCATTTAGCTAATAAAATTTTCCCCCCCTTTAAGTTATATGATTAACGGTTAGCGAGTTATCGCCGGCGTCCATTCTTAGTGGGACACCCGGTACAACCAACAGCTGTAGCTCGAAGAAAAGATAGGGGACTTAAAGGTAATAATCGCATACAGTCTGGAAGACCATCCAAACTAAAAGAAAAGAAGAAAAAAAAACTTACAACATCAGCCTTGGTATAGAAAGAAACGAATCCAGTGCAAAAAAACATTAACTTAATAATGTGTAATAATATTAAAAAAGGATACATTTTTTGTTATACTTACTTGGTTTTCGTAACGAAACAATATGTGCATATTAAGTTTTTTAACAAACTTTTACCAAAATGTTACTGAATTTTATGAAATATTAATAAATCTATGTAAATACTAGGTTAGTTTTTCTTTCCGAGGCAGTATAATTACTAAAGAGATAAAATGCATAGCTATGTATGGTATATGACTGAAACAATATAGGCATTTACTCAATATTTAACCTTAAATTCCACTTGCAAATCCTATACCAATATGGTAAATTTCTGCACGGTAATAGATTAGAATATTATGTAACTAATTTTTTGCAAACAAAAACTACTTAAATCCAGATCTCACATAAATCCTTTTGTAGAGAAGTTACATTTAAGAAACGTAATTTTCTGAATTTTCAGTCGTTCCCACTAAATTTATATTGGTTTAATAAATATGTCAACCAACCAACCCCCAAAAGCCCATCCACCCTTGGTACGACCCTGATACAGCGTGTAAAGTTAGTTCCGCCATTTTAATATATATTTTTTAAATATTTTCTTAACCATCTTTATTATAATCATCAAATAGCAAGTTACATTTTTGTGGGTTAAAACAAGTTTTGCTTTATTTATTTAAGCATCACATTGGCTAGTTTTGTAAAACAAGTAGTATTTGAAAGTGGACCGAATGATAAGAAATGCATGGTACTGTAAGCTTTATGTGATGAATATGTCATTGACGACATGTATCAATGTCTCAAATGTCGAGAATGGGAAACATGCGCCGACATAGAACGAAGAGAAAAACTGAGTTGTAATTTTTGCGTTTTAACCAATAAAAAATGTTCTTACTTTATTGGTTTAATATAACGGAAGCTACTGATCCAATTTAAGCAACCTGTTTCTTCTATTGAACCACTATTTAATTTTTTTAAGTAAATTGGTCGTATCAAAAATTGCTCAAAAACTACTGTAAGTGGGCAATGTATCAGATTATCTTAGAGGTAATTCTAAAATATCTGTACTACTCTAGAACTAATGGCGACAAAACTTAAACCTGATCCAATATAAGCAACCTTCCCCTAGATAGTGAACCCTAGGCCTAGAATAAAATATTTACTGTACCTTTACAATAAATTATTATTTATATCTATATATTTAATTAAAAATTTAAATGTCATTGTGCAAAATAGAGAAATTGGATTTTGCAATAAAATAATTTCAAAAAAAATACTATAACATGTAAGTTTCAAGCTATAGCCATTCTGTGGTGACGTTAAAATTATCGAAACAGAACAACTAACTGTAAATTTTAGGTTTCCCAGTTGTAAATAATGTAAGATTATCATTAATCAAAAGGTAAAAACGTAAATTAATTATTAATAAAAAGAGTAAAAAAATTACTTACCGCTTATTGGAAGGCAGTTTTAAAGGCCCAACGTTGTCATCGAGAAATTTTCTCATCGAAAATCTATCTAAGGCTTGTTCCGCAGTTCCACAGATACTTGAGTAATGCATGTAAGCCGCAACAATTACTCCTAATTTTTCTTTTGAACCCCTATAATAAAAAAAAACATTATATAGATATAGATTGAAGTTAATTACTAGAAATCCAACCACAGCAGTAATTTTACGTCAAACGGACGTCGGTCGGTGCGACAGAACGTTGGTAACATTACGTAGTTACAACCATGAATTAAATTAACCTATCGAAGTAGGAACACAAAAGTGTAAGGAATTCATTTATTTTTATTGTTATTAAACTCAGACCCGAACAAACTCAGACCAAATACTAAACAAAAATTGGTCTAGATCACAGGCCTTTAAAAAAAGTATAATGCTGAATCCATAGAAGACCTGTGTTAATAAAATAACATCTCTAGGAAAGGCGGTCCGGTCGGAGAATTTATTTTTTATATAGTGGCATATCGGACAAGTGTGTAACTGTTTTTTATATTGGAATACACAGGGATGCACAATGGATACCCTGGGGCGGGTAGACCACGACGGCCGTTTCGTCCTTGAGGACTCTACGGGCAGCCATAACCCAAGCAAGCCCGACAAGGGCGGTAAGATGTATTAAAAGCCTTTTGCAAAATCAAAGCGGCCATCAATACACCGTAGCGCCATCCCAGCGGAATGGGAAATTTTCAGGTTTTGGGTTTTTAGTTATTTAGCTTTATTTTGGTCCAATCTGCCAATACACGTATAGTTTACCCCATAGTAAAATCCGAAGCTACTACTAACTATAATATTTTAGCTTGTTACCTCGAATGTAGCACCGCTATCCTATGTTCACCTTTTGCCAACCAAGCATCAATTTCTTTACAAACACTGCACAGCCTTTCTAACGGTGGAGCCAAATTGGAAGTCCAGCCTACTTCTTTCACGTATTTGTGTTCGTTTCTTAATGCTCTTTTTGGTTCGGAGAGATTAAACACCTGTAACAATAAAATACTCTGATAATGAACCTAAAATACAGAAAGGAATCCTCTACGAATAAAAGCAGTAGTAAAACTATGATAACTGTACCTGAGACAAAGTCTTCCAGAATGTCGCATTGATTTTATTAATACGCTTACAACCAAAAAACCTTCATGCACAAGGAAAAAAATGCTGCCCATGCCCAATGTTTTTTTTTAACCGACCAGAAAATATACCTACACGTTCTGGACAATTTTTCGTCCAGAAAATAACATTTTGTCGATCAAGACCGGAAAATGGACGTGAGGGATCGGCAAAAGAATTTCCCGGTCCCTGTTTTTCTTAATTTCGTTACTATGATAACAATATTTCGATGTATTGTCGAGTGACAGTTCGTTGATTTTTAATTTGTTGTTTATGTCAAACTTGTTTCGCGAGTGCGCAAATTTAAAAATAAAAATTCAGATTTTGAATTATCCGATACGGAAAATGAGATTCCAGAAGAAATTTTGGAAGCAGCAAGGAAAGCGACTTACGATATATTGCCAGTAAAATCAAAAATATAACAATTCCCAGCATTTCAGACACATCTTCCCTTCAGATATTTAACGTTCACAATTGTACATTTACCATAAATATTCAAAAATAACGAATTTATTCAGTTTATGCAGTTGTATCCAGTATCTTTATTCTTTTATCTGGTTTTAGTATTGTTAATCACTTTGTTATATAAAATAAAACAAAATAAAAAAATTAAATGTATATCGAAGTGTCGGTCTTAAAAAAAATATTGTACGTCACGCAACCGAAAATTAGTGTTTTGCAGGCTCCAATCTTCCAGGATTCGCCTACGGCTCGCCCTGGAAATGCTTGTCTCGTCCTGAAAAACACTACTTTCCGGTCTTGTAACGTAAATCACTGTTTAGTGCCTTGATACTGCTAATGCAAGCTTACTATGGAGGCTGATTAATATATAGAATACTTCCAGGAATAAAGCGTCCCGTTCCGACCCTGGACACGTTTCCTGTTCCGACACAGTCTAATAAGCGCCATTCCTGCATAAAAACTATAAAAATATTTAGTTACTTCCCATGTGTCGCATGTATAGGTATCAAAGATTATTTATAACTCCGTAAAAATATATTTAGACATGGGAACACCTCTTCCTCTGAGATTTCATACACACGCATATTACATTGTGTTATTACCATACAATAAAATCGTATCGTGCTATGTAATTACACCAGTTTTGTTATTTAAATTTTAGTATTTTTAGACGACACTCTTTTGACGGTGGCCAAAAAATATACCCATTAGTTTCGAAACCATTAAAATCCCTTTAAAGTAAGACAACTATACCGGATGGTGCCCCGATAGACTGATCATGGGAAATTCCATGTACATTTTGCTACCCTCAAATAATAGCTTTCTTATTAATTATTAATTAAACTCTTTTACTTAATCGCCAATTAACTTAATTGGGAATAGAGAACGTCAAGAAACATAATTTATTTTAAAGTAGTAGTTTTTTTTTCTTATTATTTTGATTTTTTGTTAAATATACAGGGTCGCTTTTATGTATGGAAACGGTCGATTACACTGTTCTACAAAAAAAATTTTTTCTTTTTTTCTGACTATCTGGTACTTGATTATTAATGATTTTCGCCTCCTAAACTCAGATCTACTTTCAACATTTCTCTATCAGGCAACGTTTTTGAGTAATTCGATTTTTTTGTTTGTTCATTATTTATCAAAACACGGCAATTGAATGAAGGATATTTGAAGACAGGACCAACTATACGTGGGTACTTGATGCCAGGTATTATATATTACGTTAATTTAGTTAAAAAAAAATTTTAAAAAAATATTTGGGTCCCCTACACCTTCCTTCCTTAGATCCCCCGGCATGAGAATAATACACATTGTACGTATGTTTTTAACTGCTGTATATTTTACATGAAAAGTTAAAAGTTTTTACAAAATATATTTTTTTTAAAACTAGAATATATACAAATATCGAAAAACATAATATCACAAAAATTTATTTTTTTCTTTTGTATTTCTTGTCGCAATCTCTTTTAAGATTCCAGCAGTAGTCTGCAAGCATTGACGGTTGCCATTTTCCCTCATACCTCTTTTCCATTGCCGCTATCTCTTGATGGAAGCGCTCTCCGTGCTCATCTGATACTTCGCTGCAATCATTTGGAAAGTAGTCTAAATGGGAATGCATAAAATGAACCTTCAAAGACATATTACATCCCATATCTTTATATGCATTTAACATTTCCTTAACTACATCTTTATAGTCTTCAGAACGATGTCTTCCCAAAAACTGCTTACATACGTTCTTGAACGCGATCCATGAACGCTTTTCTTTTGTAGACAAAAGTGTGTCGAAAGTATCGTCTTTCATCAGATATCTTATTTGTGGTCCCACAAATATACCCTCCTTAATTTTTGCATCAGACAGGCGGGGGAACTTGGTAGTGAGGTAAGCAAATCCTTGGCCATTTCTATCCATTGCTTTCACAAATTGCTTCATTAAACCCAATTTAATGTGCAGCGGTGGTAAAATTACGTCTTGAGGGGCAACAAGAGATTCATTCGTCACATTTTTCTCTCCAACGGTTAATTTTCTGGTTGGCCATACTGTTCTTACAAAATGTTCTTTTCGAGCACGACTATCCCACTCACATAAAAAACAACAGTACTTCGTATATCCTCCTTGCATGCCAAGTATCATTGCGAGTATTTTGAAGTCTCCGCAGATTTTCCATTTGTGATCTTGGTATTTAATTTTTGTTAATACATGTTGAAGCACACCATATGATTCTTTCGTCAAACTTGCATAACCAACGGGAACCGAAGACAGGAAGTTACCGTTATGAAGTAATACAGCTTTTAAGCTTGTTTTAGATGCATCTATGAATAGGCGCCAATCAGAAGATTTATATGGTCTATCTAGGGCTGTCATTAGGCTTTTAATGTCCTTACAAGACGTCATGATGTCATCTTTCTCAAAAAAATTGAGAAAATCCAGCTCTCTGTCTCTATAAACTGTTACATGTGTGCTTGGCTGTAAAAGATTCCACTCTTGCAAACGTGAACCCAGAAGCTCTGCCTTACTTTTACTTAGACCTAAATCTCTGACTAAATCATTCAATTCACCCTGAGACAAGAGATGCGGTACTACGTGTTCAGGAGGCTCATATGATGGGTCTGATGCAGACAAGGACTCTTCATCATTTTGAGTGACTTTCCGTCCCAGAAGGTGTTTCTGCTTTTGTTTCTGGCATATTCTCAAGTACGCCACTGATTTTATCTTCATCTCGAGGAACTGGTGGTACAGGAATTTCTGCGCTATGAGGTACTGGTCGTATAGCAGAAGCTACGTTTATGGGGTATCCTATGTGTTGTTTAGACTTCCTGCTAGTAAAGCCCCGTACATCCGTTAGACAAAAGTAGCAATCTCTAACATGATCCTTGGGCTCGCGCCATACCATTGGAACACCAAAGGCCATCGAAACAGGTTTTCCATTCCACCACTGTAGCAACTTCACATAACAGTTCGCACAACAAAAATGTGGCGCCCATTTTTTATCTTGATCACCAATCGGACAACCAAAATACAGTTTGTAGGCTTTATATACAACTGGAGACATTTGTTTTCTGTGTCTTTCAAAAGTATATTCACCACAAATATAGCAGAAACTGTTTGGGTTATTACGGCACTTATAACGTGATGACATTTTCTCGGACACTTATTTGCCACACTTCACAACTTCCTATAAGAACGAATTAGATGCAATTAACCCCATCGATATTGTTATATTAAGTTTTGTAAACTGCCATGCCGCACTGGTAGATCCCTCCCCTTTGTCACTCCTATTGTGTTTTGAGGATTATAATAATCCCGAAAATATAGTTTCAGGTATATTTTTGCCCTCGGTTACTAATTTGGTGAAAATTACCAAGTAGATATTATCCTAGATAATTGCATTTTACTTAGGGCAATTTTTACTACACAGATTCTGTTTTAGAATGACAATGCCCTTTAGGATCAAACATCAGTACCCCAGAAAAAAATATCGTGTAGAACAGTGTTATTTGCTAAAGTAAGATAGCTAGCGAAGAATGTTAAATACAAAACTTTTAGGGTTTTTAGAAATCTATTACACTGCACATAAACTAAGTATACAGGATCAGTCAAAAAGCCATGGAAGAACAAAGTTACTTTATTTTAAATGGAACCCTGTATATTTTTCAATATTTCAATTATTTACAAGATTCTAAAAAAAATGTTAAGCACACCACATACCCAATCTTAACCGTTTTCGAGATATCGAGTTTCGAATATCCTTTTCAAATAAATAATTACATTCATTAATTTTCTAGTCCATCAAGTTACCTTAGAAAATATTTATCTCCATAACAATGTTGTTTTGTCATCTTGCCAATTTTGCAAAAATGGTGCAATTTACAAAATATAGGTAAAAAATCAAAATTATCTTATACAGCTGAAATTTTGCATGTTGGCTAGAAACTGCATTTAAAAAAACTTTTTCTAATAAGTTTTTTCGATATTTTCAGAAATAACCCCACTTTTGAATTATTTTTTGGAAAAAATTAAAATTTGACAGATAATGCGAATCACGTGACTACTATTTTTTTGCTTAATTTTCATCTCGATCGAAGCAGAACTTGATGCCAAAGACAAATTTTGAATAAAGCTATTAATAAAAAAAAAATCCCATATGATGCGGACTTTACTGGTGACACTGTATAATTGAACGCTATAATAATGAAAATAGAGTCGCGAATAAATCGCGAGTGGCTCCAAATAAGATGGAAGATGCGTCTCTATACGGGCTGTATAAAAGCGGTAAGCTTTAAGATATATTATCATTCAGTATAATTCACCGTCGTTTCGTACCAGTTTCTGTTACCTTTTTTATGATGTACATTTAGGTCGTTATGACCTCGGGAACACCTCTTCCTTTCAGATCTTTCATTGTAAGTATTATTATCATACATATGCATAAAATAATGAGGGCATTCGAAAAAATAATACTATATAATTAAAGCTTTATCTTTATTTAGGCCTTAGCAATTGACAGAGCATATATTTTCCTGGGTCTGAAAAAATGTGAAACAAGACACTAATAAATATTAATTAAAAATATGATAATTAAATCGACTTTCTTGGGGTTTATAATGCCCACGATCTTCAGGACTTATTAACGAAAAAGTATCATTATCATGTCATTTAAAAACTGTCTGGAATATTTATTGTTGTTGTTTATTCGTTTTCGGTCGCTGCCAGGGTCTTTCCCGATGGGAACTACGGAATATCGTGGGTTCCAAACCACGATCCTCAGTCATTAGAAGCACAGCCTAAGAGCTATCAATCCTTAGTTCCGCGCATCTAGGACCTACCGACTGGGGAGTGTATTATATATCTTATTTAACACCAAGTTTTTGGATGGACACTCAATAAGGATTAAATGACACTATAAAATTACCAGCTAGCTCTCCGTATCTTGATTTTTCACCAAAATACTTTTTCCTGTGTGGTCACACTAAAAGTATTTTTCATAAAAAATTTGAAAGAATTAAAGGTTGGAACTTCAGGGGTATGCAATCGAATCGTAAATGTGTATCAACTTAATGAGTCGTATTCATAAAACTGAAGGATATCCTTGTAAGTATAAGGTATAGAAGTACAAGGTTTTGAGTTAAAGAAAAAGGTAGGAGTATAAGGATTTCCTTTTTTCGTGTAATAAGAATAAGTTATATGTATGTGAATAAACTTATTATAATTATTCAAATTTTGCTTTTTAAAAACCAAAATGAAAATAATAAAAATAAATTAAAGTTGAACTTTTATTTTATACAGTATCTATTATCTACATTTCCCAAGTAGCAATTATAGACACAAATTGGACACAAATTCTTTGCTGAGAAACGTTTCGAAAAATTTTTGATTAAAATTATTTAGATTGTGTGGAGACACATGTGTTTCGAAACTTTTGCGACACATTTTCGAATTTAGTTACTAGAAACGATTAAGAAGTGTTAGTTTCGAAATACTTTCCAAACTACAGTGTCGATACATTTAGGAAACGCACAAAAGAACATTTTTCGAAACATTTTTATATAATATTATGAAATTGTGTTTAGACACATGTGCTCCCAAATTGTAGCGACACATTTTCGAATTAAGTGATTCAAAACAAATTGGTATTCTTCTGCTTTGAAATATTTACCAAACAGTGATATCCATTTAATTACGAAACTTGCGCAGAAAATAATTTTCGAAACTGCCAGAAACCTTTACACTACCGCACCCGGACAATTATTATAACCTCGATTATAACGATTATAACCTATAAATTGTCCATTTTTGTTTTGTTACCAACCTACTCTTTTCCTTTGTCTCGACAATTGAGTACATGTTTTAGATTATTACTTAGGAATAAGTTATAAGTAAGTTTTATTAAACGTTCAACAAAGTACAAACCAATTTTGTAGGTTGTCACAGAAAGTGTAAAGTGGTAGTGTATACCGTGACGGTATACAGAAGTTTTATACTTCTAAGCTTAACCTTCCTCTTGACGGGACTGTGCATTTTTACTTTAGCGACGTTTGTTTCGCATGGTTTCGGTACAATATCGACACATTCTTCATGTTTCGACACATTTTCTATGATTTATAGCTACATGATTATCGAAACATTATAGAACCAAATACTAGAAATTGTGTGTCGACTCCATTTTAGACCAGAATAATTCTCGCTTTCTGGCGGCCATTTTGACAAATTCATTTTTATATTATTAAAATGGACTTTAATTAACTTCCTGCGTCATTTGAAATGTAAACAAGTGGTTACATTAGTTTCATTTTGCTAGGTTAATCAATTGAAAGAAGAATTAAGTAAAATTTTAAAAATATTTAAGATTTTATTTTTTGACAAAGTATTTATTTTGTGTGTAAATGTCAATATACCGGGAGCGTCTTAAAAATATAAAGCTAAATTACTAAATTGCACGATAAAATTTATTTCGTCAACGATTTTTTGATCTCCTCTGCAATAAACCATACGAAAAAAATGTATCACTTATAGAAAATACTCTGGTGACAAATTCATTATGGCGAAATTATGCTGTCATCATATTGTTTACTTTCTTTTATTTTACAACCTGCAGAGAGATAGATATTATATATCTAATTATTTGTTTCAATAATGTTTCCATTTTGACAATTTACAATTCCAACACTCAGCGCCCTCTTTGTAAAATGAACTCTCAATCGACACATTTATGGAAACATGTTCCAAACATTTCTGAAAAATTTTCAAAACATTTTCGATAAAAGTTTCGATTTTGCGTCGAAACAGCGAAAGTCACAGCCCGTACCAACCACTTGGAAACACGTGCTAATGCGCCATTTAAAATGTATACGTTTCGAAAAAATATCCATACATGTTGCCAACAATTTCCAATTTGTGTCGGAAACAGAAACAATAGTTTAGACACTTTTACCGTAATGTGTCTAAAAATGCTACTTGGGTTAATTATCAAATTTGTTTTTTACAATGCTCAAATTTCTTCTGACTTTTTGTCATTGCTGCACATTCTCCAATTTCACTCGGCAAACATATTTCAAAATAGGAAATCGATGTTTCAGTTGACCAAAATAAGGTTCAATTATCACTCTATCTTTTTTCAAAAGTTTATTATATTTTAGTTGAGGACCTCGAGCGGGATTTCTGAATGGAGTCATGAGCCACGGCTTTATACCATATCCATCATCAGCAAGTAGCACGACGTTATTTTTATTTTGTAAATGAACCCTTATTTGTGAATTTCTCCATATTCTTGAATCGTGGACCGCTCCAGGCCAACTAACGTCCATACTAGTAAACATTTCTCTTGCCATAACTATTTCGCATCCCTAAGTTCATTGTTAGTAGACGGAAACTTTATGCAGTAATTTGATTGCGCAACTATGCTGTCAATTACGGCAGTCACTGTACGAGATACTGTAGGTTGACTTACACCCAGTTCTTGGCCAATGCCTTTCTGATACCCAGGGTCACTGAGATAGCGTAAACATATCTTCATTTTTAGGACGGATGATAACGCACCTCCTCGAGTTTCAGCATTTTTATTCCCAAAAATGTGTTGGTAAGCCATTGCACATTGCACATTTTTCTCTTCAAACCGGTATAATTCTTTGTAATCACGAACAAGTGTTGATAAACGCTGCTTGTAGTGTTGTAATCTTTCTCAGTTCCACAACATCTGCCATCGCTACAACTGATCACTACACGACTGAGTCTGCTACTGACCACACTCAAAATTATTGAAGCATATCCTTATCAGTTAGAGTAAAAGGTAACGTTTATGAATAGCCAAATACTTTCTTTGGAAGGATATGCTCAAACTCTATAAGTATAAGATTTTACTCGGAATATTATGAATGCGAGCTGAAGGATTTCCTTCATATTCTGCAATTATAAGCATAACCTTTTTTTTATGAATACGGCCCAATGGAAGAACTAAATCTTATGACCGTTTAGGACATTGCTTGACAGTATTCGGAGGACTGTTTGAGCATCTGATTAAAAAACAGTAAGTTTCCATTTAAAATAATTGTTTTTCCACTTGTCTGTTTATTAAATTAGTGTAATAATTTTGACTACTGTAAAACATATTGAAACTAATAAAAAGTAAAATGTCTAGTAACATTTAACATTGTCATTATAATTATTGTTCGATTGAAGCAGCCGATACTTTATGAAGTTCCATTTAATAGTTATTCATTTACCAAGGCAGTAAAGTGATTTTTTATCGGACGAGTCTGAAATTATGAGATGAGCGAGCGAAGCGAGCGAGGCGAATAACAGGCGAGTCGATAAAGACACTTTACTGACGTAATGCATACAAAATTTTATCGCCAACCGTTCAGAATTTATAATATAAAAAATTGAGGTATAACTCATCGCATTTTATTATAACAAAGAAAACAGCAAATATACACGTCAAAAATGACACGTCAGAAAATTTTGGCTGACCACGTGCGTATTCCAAAGCACCCCTCAAAAAATTTGATCTACTATTTATAGAGCTGTAATAGGGAAAGGCGTGACAGTGACAGACGATTTTTTATGACATGTCAGAAAATTTCTGCCGACCACGTGCGTATTCCAAAGCACCCCTCAAGAAAAAAATTGCGGCAGGTTAAAGTATTTATCTGCCGCATTTGCGGCAGGTAAAGTATTTTATTTTACAATAAAATAAAGTGTTCCTTTACTTCCGGAAATCACTCTGATAATGTAAGGCTTTACTGCCGGTTGACGATAATAGTATATTATTAACCAAGGTTTAGACAGCCATCATTATTGCCCGAGCGTCAAGTTTAAATCACGAGGAGCGGAGCGACGAGGGATTTAGGGCGCGAGGGCTATAGGCTGTCTAAACCGTGGTTAATATAATGTTTTTTCCACTACTAACACTTTTATTTTGTACAGTATTAATAAATTATAAAAAATATTAGGTAGGTATAAATATATATTTTAATCAAGTTACCTGCTTTGGCATATTGGCAAGATAATTTGTTCTCTTGTCAGTTGGCTTGGCGTCACCTTTCATGTTATTTATTGGGGAATTAACAAATCAAGTTACCGGGTTTTAAATAGATCGGTCAATAATGGATTTCAATGCATTATTATTGACCGTCGTCAATAGCAACTGAGAAGGGAGAGAAAAACGATTTCTGGCGTTAATTAATCGGTCAATAATGGCGATGTTATAGGTTAGTAGTGGAAAAAAACTATTATTAGTTGTTACTAACCATGATCAATAAAATAAATGGCGAAGGGTCAGGGTTCAATAAGAAATGTATTGTTGTCCTCTCTGTAGTATATTTGCCATAAAAAGAGATCGAAGTTTCGGGTTTAATTCCCGACGAGGACATATAACTGTTAATTCTAAAAAAGAAGTCAGGATTACGGTAATTATTTTCCCGAATAAAAATAATTAATAATAATGAATTTATTTATGTTATAAAAAGTGTAGATGCAAAAACGTGGGATTCTTCTAAATTGAATTCTGAAATAATTATGTATAACCACCAAAAATTCATCAAAACTTGTTATTAGAAGCACTTTCCCATTCTTTTACCAAAACATATTTACTTTAGTACACAACAGGGAAATCTATAAGATGAAAATAATTTTCTTTTTCCATTTCAGTTTATATATTATACATGAATTCTATATTGAATTCGTGTGTTATTTATGCACTGGCTTATTCCATTTTATATTTTTAGATATAGGTTTACTATTTATAAAACCAAACAACAGAAAAAAAATATTGATTCTGTGTTATAAAAATCGTTTTCGGTACAAGGTTATTAAAAATATAAAGTTCATTTTTATGTCGCCAGATAGGTTAGGTTAGAGTGGTAGACTTCTGGCACTGTTCAAACAGAATCACGTAGTCCTATAGGGACCGTTCTGGTGCCACACGTGTTCACCGGAATCTATCCGCATCAGGTTAACGCGACGTAGACCGTAGAAGAATCTTGGCAGCTCATTTAAACCAGCCATTGCTGTTACTAAACTTAGCGAGCCGACCCAGTTGCAAGCTGCTCACCTCCTCCAGATCATTAAAGAAATGGTTCGCCCAAGGCATTGAACCTTCTTCTCGCGAGGCCGGGTTATTCATACAAGAAATGCTGAATATTTTCCTCCTCTTCTTCCTCTCTGCAACTTCTGCAGAAGTCGTTAGCTGGTACTTGCACACGTTCGGCGTGTCTACCGAAAAGGCACTGTCCGGTGAGCATTTAGGCAGAATCTACCATTGATTAGCAATAGGCTATAAATTAAGGTCTCTTATTGGTTGTTGCTAATCGCTGGTACGTTTTGTACAAACATTGCTAATCGCGGGTAGATTTTGTCTCCCTGGGAATACTATATGCACTGTTGCCAATAGGAGGTAGGATTTGCCTTGACATCGCTAATCAGCGGTATGTTTTGTCTAAACACGTGATGCAATCCCCATTTAAACAGTGCTACTGCAAATAGGTACATACTTGTTATAGACATGACTATAAGGTTGCTGATAGAAAAGAGAATATATGGAAAAAGGAAAAATACAGGCTTTATTATTTTATTATTTATACAAAACATTTTTAATTCTTACAGTAACATTTTTATGTTTAGTGCGACTTCGCACTTGGTACATTTTTATTTACATTGACAGCAAGATTTCTTTTCCTTTTTAAATGTGTTTTTTCACCAGTTATTAGTCGACCTGCAGGTCGACGCTTACTACCTCTATAGTTACACCTGGTTTCCTGGACGTCGGCTAAACTCTTATTGAAGCACCAGCATGATTGCGTAGACCAAAAGTACTACCGTACGTAAGTACCTACTTAAAAATGTAGGTATCCCAACTATTTTTTGTTTTAGCTTTATCCAGCCTTTTTGAACATCTGTTCAAAAGTAATTTACATGTACCAAACTTAGTAGGTATGTTGTTCTTGTAGTGTATTTAGAAAATTTTCAAACTCATTATCATTAGCATTTTTGCTTTCTAGGACTGACAGTATTTCAGTATTTTCATTTTCTGCATTTACAGCATCATAATTTAAAGCAGGATTATTTGAGCAGCTTGACATAGTTTCAACAAGCGGTGCATAAAAATAGTTTTCCTTAGCGTTATCGCCTAATGCCAAAACCACCGTCGCGTATCTATTAGCCTCAGTTGCAATAGGATCTCAATACCCAAGAAGTATTAGTTTCGGTAGAAAATTCTGATATCCACTGAATACATTTTTCACTAGAATTAATGTCAGCCCATAACACTGCTTTTTCTTTTGATTGATTTACCACTTCATGGCGAAAACTTGTTGAAAATTTTAAATCAGTATTCATACTGTCGTATAATAATAAAGAGACATTGACTACACCACCCGTAAAATTAAAGAGAAATGCACGACACGACTCACAAAAAAATATGATGCAATACGTGTGTAGACAAAACATACAGCTGATTAGCACTGTCAAGGCAAATCCTACCTCCTATTGGCAACAGTGCATATAGTATTCCCAGGGAGACAAAATCTACCCGCGATTAGCAATGTTTGGACAAAACGTACCAGCGATTAGCAACAACCAATAAGATACCTTAATTTATAGCCTATTGCTAATCAATGGTAGATTCTGCCTAAATGCGTCCGGTGACTACGGCATTGATATTTCTTTCCGACTGTGCTGTGTTATTAAGTAGGGGCCACTCCACAAATGTCGCAAGATAACTAATACCTTGCCTGTTTCGATTTCATAGGTTCCATCGTCCCATTCCTTTAGAGAGAATAGCAGCTTGTTATTTCGAAACGTACACAAAGTTCCATAGTTTATGGTTATAATTTAAAGTATAATTTTAAGGATAAAAGAAAAGTTTGTCCCAATCGCCATCTACAAGATTTCACATTAACTTTATTTGTACAAACAATTGTTAACCGATTTTTTGCTTTACAGCTAAGGGTATTAAATTAAATAACCTTAATAATATTAATTAATCCTTCCTATTTAAAAAGCCAAGAGTATCAACAAAAATGTAAAAACATAAATATTGCCACCAAATGGGTTAGTTTCAAAAAATTTTCGCCTTTTTATTTAACTGCATTACCTACCATCACGGGGTCATAACGTTGATACGGTCCCGAGTGTCACCCGCCACAACTACGCCACTAAATACACCTAAATGAATATTAGGTATTATAACTTACCATATAATTGTCGCCATGTTTATTCCCTAGCATATGAGCAGCCTGCTTCTGTCCTTGTCTATAAGAATGGAGTGTGGCAGTATCTGGAAACCACATAGATATGATCCTTTCCGTAACGTAGCTCAGGTCCATGCTTCCCGGCGTGTGAGATGCCGACCTCGTAGATCGCGGTTGACTCGTGAGAGCCTCTCCATAGCCATTGTAGGATGTCGATCTTAGCATCTGCAAGAAAAAAATATTATACATATACAAGGGTGTCATATATTCGATGTTTTTATAAGGTTTGTTTTCTCTATGCCTTTAAGTGTCAGATAAATCTTCGAAGTATTTAAACATATTAGACTTTACTTTATCTTGTCAAAAATATATAATTTTCGATATTCATTCAACCAGATTGACAATGTAGTCGTTTGCGATCGAATTTCCAAAGGATTACCCCCTTAGTGGGCGTTGTCAATCAAATTGCAAGCGATATTTTGGTTGCCGAGCGATTATTTAAGTTACCAGACCAATAACGTGAATCGGGTTGCGATTTAAAGCAATTTACATAGATTGCCAGAGGGTTGTTGTATGTATGTTTCACAAATTTAATCAGTTTCCTGACACGTGTTTCGGCCCTTACGTGTCATTGTCAAAGGAGTACGAGAAGATACTAAATTCAAATTCTACGTGACATTACAAAGGTATTTATATCATATTATGGTAACTATGAACATGTCCAGTGGCGGCTCGTTAATAAAGGGCTCTGGGGCGCCGCCCTCCCTGCAATTATTTTAAACAGAATCCAAAAATATTTTACTTAAAAAACCAATAAAGCAATCTATGTAAGCAATCCATTAAAATAATTTAAACCAAACATAGCCCTATTCCAGCGGGTAGGTTATACTCATAAACAAGCGAGTTCCGCGCCCTCAATGTTACACTAAGCGAGGGCGGGAGGGGGCGACCGATTATCCGTCCCTATTCAAGGCGGCTTCTCGATGAGTTGCCATGACGACAAAGGCGTGATGTCACCTACACATCGCACAACGAGCAGCCACGGACAAGCTCCAATTTCTTGCGCCCAAAAACAGCTGTTTGCGATGCCACGGTAGAATAATCAATATATTATGTACTCTGGCGAGGCGACCTGTCGATGCCGCTAGGCGCTAATGTTTTGTTTATTTGTTTTGATTTGATTTATTAGTTACGTTATAAAGTTGGAAAATGTCGTGTAATATGAAGGTCAGTGATTTACAGACGCTTGTATTTAGTTCTCTGAGCTTAAGTGAAAAGCTTAATTTAAAAAATGCAGGGCGGCCACTAGAAATTGAACATAGTACCTACAAGTGCAATCAAAATGTAAAAGTAAGGCACAGTTTACGCGTAAGTTTGACAAAGAAATATATAATAAAAAATCCTGAATAGGTATGCGGTTGTGAGGACAAAAAATTTTTTTTTGTTTCGTGTGTCTTCTTTTTGACGGGGATGACAGGACTTAAAACATCTTTCAGAGAAAATAAAAAAAACATGAAAATAGTGCAAAACATCGTCATAATGTGGTAAGTTTTGAGATGTTAGGACTAATATTTTAACTTGTTTAAGTAGTGCTTATGCTGATGAAATTAAAATTCACAACGAGAAAGTTAGAAAAAACAGACACGTACTTTTGAAAATAATAGACATTTAAAATTTTTTTTATTTAAAGCCAGCGCCCCCCTGACTCGCTAGTCACAAGCCGCCACTGAACATGTCATAAAAATAAAATTAGGATTAGAAAATTAAATGGTCAACTGTAGGTTTCCTAATTTTTAAAGGTACAGATATATGCTTAGTCCTGAAGAAGTGTGCTATTAAGAATTAGGGACGCACCTGAAGGTATTTCGGTTTGATTATTAACAACATTATATTTGTTTTTTATGGCTTTTTGATAGCTATTGTTTCTAGTAGATTTAGTTTTCTGCTTTTATTGTGTATGTATATGGGTTTTATGTTGTTAGAGATTGAGTGATTGTCTTTTATGCAGTGATCAGCTAACCCTGTTTTATTTTTATTTTTTTTTAAATTGATGTTTTGTGTTCTTTAAGCCTGGTGTCAAAATGTCTACCTGTTTGTCAAATGTAGATAGCATCGCAGTTGTCGCATTCTATTTGCACTTTGTAAAAGTTTTTTTTGGTTTCTATTTTAGCATTAAATATGTGTTTGTGTAAGTTGTTTTTATTGACTTGTATAGGAATGATATTAAGGTTTTTAATTTTTTTTGGAGATTTTTTGGCTTGTGTTCCCTGTATATCTTATTGAGCAGTATTTGTCCTTAATTGGAGTGGGATGTTCTTTGTAAAGAAGTTTTTGTGTGTTTTTTCTTTGTTTTTCTTTATTATTTGGTATATGATTTTGTTGGGTACCCGTTGTTTGTGGCTATTGTTTTTATGATATCTAATTCTTGTTTGTATTGGATGTCTGAGAGAGGAATGTTAACTAGTCGATGTACCATGCTATTGAATGCAGCTAGTTTTGTCTGTTGGGAGTGCTTTGAATCTGCGGGTATGACTATATCTGTGGTAGTTGGTTTTCTATAAATTTGGTAGGTTAATTGATTTTGCTGGTTTTTCATTATTGTGAGGTCTAGGAAATTAATTAAGTTGTCAGTTTCTTTTTCTATGGTAAATTGTATTCTATGATTTAGACTATTATTTCTGAGCAACCAGGAAATTTTTAAGCAATTTGATCGGACGACTTGTTTGCTCGGGAATCGTCCAGTGAATCGGCCCCTTTAGGCTAATAAATATTCCTTTCGTTTAATTAAATGCCTCGTTTCATTGTAGAAATAAAAACACATTCTAATCTTACTTCTTACAATCTCATTAATAATGCCAAGTTTCATAAAGCTGGTTTACTTTTAAACTATTCTCTAACTCGTAAAAAGTTTTGGCCAGACTAACGTGATTTATACATTTGTGGAAGTGTGGAAGAGGATCAGCGGTCGTTATGAAAGGTTATATGGAGGAACACCGCTTCCTAATTTAGATCTACGTGGTTCTCCTTAAAACATAGCACCGATAGAGTCACTTGGCAACATTGTACTCACAAAAGTCATTTTTATAGTAAATCAAAAATCAGAAAATGCTCAAAAACATTGTAAATAGGCAACATATCTGAAACTCTTAATTGTAATTTTGAAATCGCTTTAAAGCTATTTTAAAAACCCACAGCAAAAAACTTAAAGGTGGTCCAATATTATAATACACAACCTTCATTATACTGGAACAGGTATGGTACGACGAAAAATATTATCCGAAATTTTAAAAAATAATGTAACTGTTGGTAATGTACTTACTATTTTAAAATTTCCTATCTTCAACTAAACTACAGTAAGCACATTTTTAAACAAGTTCACATAATGCATGCATGAAGCTCTTTATAAATGCGTATTTGAATAAGTAAAAAAAAGAGTAGGAACAGTGAATTTGCCTTGTAAAACTTTATCTGTATTATTTTTAAACACTTTTATATTGTCCTTAATATGTATACAAGTATGTAAAGTATAATGTCACAAATGAGCAAATGAGTTAAAGTTTCTTTATTTCATAATTAAAAAATAAATACTTTTATTCCCGGTAAATTTAAAGATGTTTTGGCAGAATGCACATAAATTAAATGAGATTACATTAAATTTGCAGCGATTTGAGAATTTGAAAACGTATCAAAAACTGATAGTTTTCTTTAGGATTCATGTACCAACACTGTTCCAATTTTATGTTATTTATTTTTCACAAACTAATAACGAAATGAATAGGATCAGGTTCTGGAAAAGATCATACGAATCGTACGTTTTTATTGTCTATTAAATTTGTCTGTTAACTATCATTTAAACTTTTTTGTTTTAGACAATTAAAAGATTAAATCCATTTGCCAATTTTAAGTAAAACCACCAGCCTTTACTATGGTCTAAGACGAAAGAAAATCAAACACAGTAGGTACACACTTTGTACTCGATAAACAAATCCTTCTGGTGGTAGCAGAAAAAAGCTCAATCAACCACGGCAAGTAAACTGTAATTGCAATGAAAATCAAACAATTGTGGAAAGCGTTGCCCTTTAGCGGTAAATAATGAGGTTTCAACCAAAGCATTCCACTATAAACTTTAGCGAGAACTGGTTTGCTACCCAATTTAAAGAATAATATTTTTTCTAATCCTAATCAATAACACACAAGACAACAAACACTGGCCAATAGCTATTTTTGAGGTAACGTAGTACTTTGTGATTTAAGGAGACCTAACAATACACTAACGGCATTAGGAAGAATAAAGCAACTATGATATGTAAGAATTTTTAGAAATCCTGCTTCAAGTTTTATGATATTAAGTGACTTTGAAATACCACATTTATTATTATAAATATAAACAAGATTGGCTAAACATACATTTCATAATTTATCCAATGATGATCTACAATTTGCAAAAACCTGAATAGAATTTGCTAAATCATGACAAGCATTTTGTGGCTGGCAAAAACAATTGTAGATCACTTGGTCTGACGTCAATAATTATGAGTGCGCTTTAAACAATTGCTTTTACACTTAGAAAATATACATTACTAGAGCACATAGTGCTACAATATCGTGTACGTATGTACATGGGGATCTTGAATTAATTAATTGAGGCCAAGATGCGTTATTTGGGGCTTAATGATTTGGTGAAAGAAAAATATTCCGAATACCTTTGGAGGAGAAAAAACAAAAATTTTCAGTTATTAAATACATTTTTGCGCCTTAATTTTTGGGGGAAGAACAGCAAAAAACGTAATTCAATAGCCGGCTTTATGTTCTACGTGATACGAACCTGGAATTGTAAATACGGTTTTAGGGGTTTCTAAGCTTTAGAGATTTAAAGCAAGTTTTCAAATTTTAACATTTCGTCGTTAAATAACACAGTATGTCACCCTGCGGGATCACCCTGGTTTGGGAGAAGCTGCGTCTATATAGCTCTCCATATAGACAGTGAAGCAGCCATAAAGGCAATTTGCTCCAGCAGTACTAAGTCAAAATTAGTAAAGCCCTGTCGCAACAATCTCTGCACACTTGGTGCTCAACATCGAATCACCTTGTGTTGTTTTCCTGGACAGAGCAGTATGTATGCGCTCGCCAGGGAGGGCGCAAGCATGCCTGTCGAACGATCAGAGAATACTGTGGCTAGACTATTGGAATTAGTCAAAGAGGACATACATCGGATAGCCAAACAACTTGCGCAAAGCAGATGGACAGTGTTGACAACTAGTAGCATCTCCAGGCAATTGTGGCCCCTACTTGACTTCAGAAAAACCACAGCGCTGTTACAGCACAGTCGGAAGGACCTAAAAAACATCACTGCTGCAGTCACCGGATATTGCCTGTTCGGTAAACACGCTAAACGTATGCAAATATCAACTAATGACTTCTGTAGAAGTTGCAGAGATGAAGAAGAGGAGGTAAGTATTCAGCATTTCTTGTGTGAATAATCGGCCTCGCGAAAAAAAAGGTTCAATGCCCTGGGCGAATCATTCTTTAATGATCTGGAGGAAGTGAGCAGCCTGCAACTGGGTCGACTCACTAAGTTTATTAACAGTAGTGGCTGGTTTGAATGAGCTGTTAAGATTCTTCTACGATCTACGTCGCGTTAACCATCAGGAAGCTAATGCGGATAGGTTCCGCGGAACATGTGTGGTACCACAACGGTCCTTATAGGATTACGTGTGACTGTTTGGACAATTCCAAAAATTCCAAAATTCTAACCTAACCTAACCTAACGCAGTATGTCAAAAATTACCCTTTCTTCGCAATTACGGCTCTAGTAATTTGAGAGTTTTGACCCGTAGGGTCAAAGCAATAACTATTTAGGTGAATTATAATTATTAAATAAATGAGAATATACCGAATATCAATAAAAATATAATAAATAAATAGTATGATAGTAGATCTGACTAGAATTTTAATTAAACTATAATTAATTAAAATAATATAAATAATTACTAGGGTCGTATTGGTAAATAAATGATAATTTGAAATACTCATGATTTATTCATTGATGACAAAACGTTAAAATTACAATAGTTTTAAATTTCTAAAACTGTATTTAACACTCAATGTCCGTATTTAAAAAAAAAAATACTTAACGGTAGTAACTAAGGAACAAAACGCCGAATTTAGAAACTAATACCGCCATCTTGTAGAACCTAAAAACCTCTATTGAAAACGCGTTTTTTGTTTTTTCAGGTCAAAAATAAAGGCGCAAAAATTTAAAAACCTTTATAATGGTCTTCGGATATATTCGAAATAGTTACAATTTTATTTCACCAAACCATTAAACCCCATGTTGGGCAAGTTTGCCTTAATTTAACCATCTTTGTATCTCAAAAAATATGGCAGCTTTAATGTATTTAAAGAGCTCAACCAATATCCAGAACGTTTTCAGTCTTTTTATAGAATGTCTAAAGACTGTTTTAGTCGGCTACTTATACCAAAGTCCCACATGTCAATACCTAATTGTTCTACCAAAATTATAATGCGACTGATCCTACTCGTGGCATGCCACTTATCAAGCGCCTCTAGTGGTTGCAATATGGCAAGCCATAACCACACCACCGCCACGTCACCTCAGTGTGCGTTGGTTAATTCATTTATATTGTCATGGGTAATGCCACTCGCCAGAGCCACGCCTCCGCCACACCACCGCCACTTCTATGGGCGCTGGCCCTTAGACCTCTAAAGAGTTTACCATGGCTTTTACTCGCGATAATATACATTTATACCATTTACTCGAAACTCTCTAAACCTGCCGAATGAATTTCAAAGTATATTTGTTTATTTTAAAACAATAAGGTCATTTCTGTACTATTTCAGACAGTCAAGATAATATTTCAAAAATAGTTGCAGGTGTTCGGCCATCACCAAATATCACCAGTAAAATGTAATTAAACAGGAATAAATTTGGTATCACTGTATAGCTAAAGCACAACCACCTTGAAGGAAGCCGTGAAACAAAAACATCGACAACACTGCTTGAAGATCCATGGGTCACGTGACTTTTTTGAGGTTACCATGGTTTAGTATGTAATTTACGCGCGAACTAGGTGTAGGTGTCGTATTAGTTTGTATTTTTATCCGGTTTTTGATTGATATCTAATAGAAAATTTAAGTGACATGATTGCTAAGAACCTCTACAAAATAGGTACTGATGAAAATTTCTGGTGCGGGTTTGCTCTAATAGCATTAATAAAGTGAAAAATCCAACAGCCTAGCCGGCCTGGCGGTTTGTTTACGGGTCTTATAAATGGCGGCAGAATTTTATTTGTTTTAATTTAAAAGTTGTGTTTATATTCTAGTTAGCTCTTTGGGATAAACTTTATTGTTTTGTGGCTACCTACAGTTAATTTATTAAATATTAAAGTGTTTATTTAACTTCAAGGTATATGTGAATTAGTTGAAAAATATCACGAGTAGAGATAGTTCATAAGTAGATAGAATACCTCTAGATACATAGGTACTTAGGTAAGTACTATTTTTTCTTCTATTTATTAACATGCCAAGCCCCTGCCGTATTCCTAGGTGTAACTTTAACTATAAAAGTGTTTTAAAAGCAGGTAAAGAGGGTGTAAGATATTTTTATATTTTTTATAATAGATTTGACCAATATGACTGGATAAATATTGTTAATCAGGTTTCAGTGGACAGTGATATAAGGTAAAGGTTTTTTTTAAAGGTAAGGAATTGGCAAACAATGATTTGAAATGAAACTAAGCAGGTGGTCTCAGCTTGAAAACTTATTTTCTCGGTACCAATTCATACATTGTGAAAGTAGCGAAGTTACCCAGATAGTAGGTGACTTTCCTAAGACAAGCGTAGATTTCATAAACAATGCCTTAAGCTTACTAAATTTTGAGACTTCAGGAGTCGACAGTCAATCCTGTAATTTAAATGCAGAAGATAATAATTTGTACAATAGAATATTTCTTTTGATCGATCAAATAAATCTACTCGTAGTGAAACAAAAACAGCTTCTCAGTGAAACATTACTATTATTTAATAATTATGTATGTTGTTCTTGTTATCCAAAACTATTTATTACTTTTTTGTACATTTTTCAATATCAATATAGTGGCAACGTAGCCAAAAAAACACAAAAAATATCAGAAAGAATAAAACACTCGCCCGTTGCCGCGCGTCATAATAATAGCTTGTGGTTACGCAACTCCCAGCTGATGCGGCGTTGCCCGATGTCACTTCACGGCTTCTTTTCAAGGTAGTTGTAGTTAAAGGTTCAAACGCTGTTTGTCTTGTAACATATTTTTAATTAAGGCCTTTCTTTTGGAGAAAATAATTTCTACTAGCACAAGTTTTATTATATATTGAAAACGAAAGTATATTCGGAAAATCTGCTATGTAAGAAACAGAGTTTAGGGATAGGTCTTTCAATAGTTTTAATTTGAAGTAAATCGTATATATATGCTGTTTCGGAGAAATTCGGTGACTGCGGAGGGCAAAAATTGGGTTTATTTTAGATGCGATGATACACCCTTAATGATTACCGCTTGCTGTTTTTGTCTATCTATATGGGTAAACGTTTAATAATTAATTATTAAAGAGCACACTCGCCATTATAATATGGAAATTAATAATTTTAAAACAGGAAGGAATTTGATAAATTTACTAGATTAATCCAGGGTGTGCTTATATTGGTTATATAGATAAGGCCTTAATACTACTATAATTACCGTTAGTGGAAAAAACACAGCATTACTAAACTAAAATTGATTTTGCAATTAAGAAACTTGCTCTGTTCAGTCTAACTGCCTATTTAAATTTTTTAAAAAGCAGGCAAATTAACGGAAACAATTATTGTATAAATGATGTCTTACCTTATTATCAACTTCAGATCCATTTTTGTACGGTTCATCATGTGTATGCTGAAACAAAATAACTTAATTTAGAATTTTGATCACGTGCCATGTACGTTTTTACATGCATATGATTTATGTCTGTAGGGCTCTTATCTATATCTACATTATTATATAAATATATATATATATATATATATAAAATTGTAAGGTGATTGACTGACGGACTGACTGACTGACTGATTTATCAACCTAATCCACCCATCTTCGAATAATGAAATTTCAAGAATGTCTTCTTTTTATAACGTAGGCATTCTGTAAAAAGGGATTTTTCGAAAATCAACCCCTAGAAACGAAGTCTAAAAATTGGTACCCATATAGGGGTTAAAAAAAATAGGTGTCTTTTAAGGGGGTAAGGAAGTATCTATAGTTTTAAGCTGTATTGCTGAAAATTAATTACCGTCAAATGGGGTGAAATTGATTTTATGGGGAGACTTTGATAACAGGTAATATTTTGTTAAATAAATTTAAATATCCCTCAATTATAATCTGCGGACATCCGCGCCATGCTCAGTCGAAAGAGTGAAGTTTCGCCATGGTTGTTTAGAAGTTACAGCGATTTTAATGTTTAAACTTTCAATAGCTTCTCCCACTCTTATAAAGTGAAAGTGTAAACATTAAAATCGCTGTAACTTTTAAACGACTTAACCGATTTTACTAAATTTAAGCTTGTTTGAAAGAAAAAGGTAAGTACCTTCAATTGTCGTATCCAATGGTACAAGATAGTTTCTAATAAAATTGCTAGAGGGAGCAATTTGTATTAAAAATTATTGTTTTGGCAATAACTCTGAAACGAACAAAGATATCAAACTGCAGTCTTCACATCTTTTCTTGCAAATTTCATCTACTTTTCGATTATGATGTCATACGTATACCGTATGATTTGAATTTTCGGGATAAAATCGAAAAAACTGTTATTCTTACAAATTGCGCCCTCTAGCAATTTTATTAAACACTATCATGTACTGTTGGATACGGCAATTGAAGATACTTATTTTCCCCTTCCAAACAAGCTTAAATTTAGTAAAATCGATAAGTCGTTTAAAAGATACAGCGATTTTAATTTTTACACTTGCAATAGCTTCTCCCACTCTTATCAAGGTCGGTACGCCAATGAGCCTTAAACCAAAATGATGCAGAATTGTCTAAGCGTTCCAATGATGTAATCAGAGTTATACCTTAATATGGGAATTTTCGGATAAATTTTGAAATTAAAAAAACAATCTTTAATTGTGCCCCCTTGCGGCGAAATGAGGAACTTAAATGTAATTTCCAGCAATTTCTCTTGACCACTTTACTCCTAAAAAAATCTTTCCGAAAGTTGTACGATTAATGGTTTCCGAGATAAAGCCCACGTCCTCGCTTATTTGACCATCCGGTACATTACCTAATCGTGTGAATGTAATAATGCAATTTTCGCAAACTCGAAGAATTTCCGCACTCGACTTACTCCTCGTGCTAAATACTTCCTCGGTTGGGAGGTACCACTTTCAACGTTTGTTATGCAATATAATACTAATAATCTTATCAACGATTATCTATCGTTGCGTTTGTTGTTTTTTTAAATAAAATTTTTGTATAAACCTTCTAAACCGCCCCCTTTTTTGAAAGAAGATGCGACCGCTACTGATTTGATGAACGGTGTATAGGTGTATTATATCGAACAAACTTTATTAAGTTTGAGTGTGTGCCAAGTCATATCGCGTACTTATACAATGAATTAACTGGCGCCAACATACTTTCAAGTACATTGTGGGTGTGTGTCCAACTCTTTTAGAATATTTGTTTTTACTTTTTAACCTTTTAAGCTTTAACAGACATAGTTTATTTTCCCACAGATATGCCCGATCTTTAAAAGCTAACTGCAGATAATAATACATAAATGCGGTTATAATTTCAGCAGGCGACGTAACGTAGCGTTTACACACTTTTTTTCCAGCCTTTTATAAGATAATTATTATTGTTAAAAGTTTAGGCTTAAAACAATTACAAGTTGGTTATTTGGTGGGAAACCTTTACCTCGTCTTTTGCATGTTTCTGAATAAGATTTAAAACATCCTATCGCACACAAAGAAAAACAAGAATAAAACATATAATTGCGTTTGTTAGCCAGATGTTCCGTTTTAACTTTCAAGTAATTATTATTATTACTATTTGATAAATGTCAGCGGCGTAACTAGCGTCTGTGTTCGGAGTGGTGGGGGCGGGGGGGTGGGGGAGAGGCAAACTAGTGTTTACTCTCGTCTCGCAAGACGAGAGTGATCCGGTCTCCTGCCAGACGGGACGAGACAAAAATATGCGAGAACGAAAAATTTCTCAAAAACTTAAGACTTTCATTTTTATTTTATACTATAACACAATTACTTTCCATCAGATGGCGCAATATGTAAAAAAATCAAACAAATATTTTATATTTCTTAACACTAACCTAACACGAATAGGTGTTGGGGTTGGACGTGTGGGTAACTAGAATACTTTTTATATTAATATACTTTTTAAGAGGAGTTGCAAAATGCATATTTTTCTAAGAAAATGAATTTTCACCAAATTTTAGTCCCAAAATGAGCAAATTTCCCTCAATTAAACCATATTCGTATCTCTTACCATTTTTGAGAACCCCATATTCGCATATGAATTTGTGGCACCATGAATAGTCCAGCTATATTTGAGATTTCAGTGAAAATGAGGAAAGTGATCGTATATAGTGATGATGAAATTAAAGACAAGCAATTGATATTCGTTCACAAATTGAAGGAATATAAATAAATCTCTTTCACCACAACCGTTTAGCTTCCACAACAGCTTCAGCACTTGTAGGAAATTTAATAAAAATATTGGCCTTCTTCAAAACTGCATCCATTACAGAAGTGTATGTCTTACAGACAGTAGTTTGGTGAACACCGAGTTCTTCACCTACAGAATTTTGAAAGCCCGGATCTGACAATTTCCGCAGAAACACTTTAATCTTATTTACAGGCGACAGTGCACCCCTCGCCTTTCACCAGTATCAGTCAAAAAATAACTTGCCAACCACTCAACATTCTCGCAGTCAAATCGATAAGTATAACTTTCTGAAATCATCATACCTGCAATTTTTACGTACACTGTAGATTTTTCTTTTACGGACGTTCATATATTCAGCCATAATTGAAGACACAAATTAAGAGCAACACACGTGTATGCCGCGCCGCGGAGAACTAAAGTTGACAGCTACCCTAGCAAAAGATGCAGGGGTCGACCTACCTTAAAAAGTTGAAAGCAATTTCTACACTAGAAAAAGCGATTCCTTAATTTATTCATCACATTTTAAGCAAACGATAGCGATTGCTTCTATTTTTTAAGAAAAAGCATCGACTAGAAGCAATTCCTGCATTTTTAAGCAATTGCTGGACGCAAAAGCTTTAGTTTTTATTCATTGCCTTTCAAGAAATTACTTCAATTTTATAAGAAAAAGCAATCGCTACATTTTAATTCATTAGGCTCATTGTATGAACGAGTGCTGTGTTCATGCCGTATACTGGTGTTAAACCTATCTCTGTTCTTATAAAAAACATTATTGAATCAAATATATACAAAGCCACTACCGTTAGTTTGTTTCTAAATACTCCTCCACACGTCTGCAAATATGACATTTTATAGATAAGTATAATTATTTTTTTTACTATTTTTCATCATAAGCTAATAAAAACAAACAATTTAAAATAATTGTGGCATTTTTAAATGCAATAATTAATCAGTTACCAACATAAAATGAAAGATACCTACGTAAAATAATTCGCGCAAATATGCGGTACAACGTACAACCCAAACGAAATTCCAAATGGTACTGAATTACTGAAGTGAATACCTCCTGCATTTTTGTATCAAAAAATAAATGATCCCCTCTCTGGCCTCGCCATGCGTTGTTCACGCTGCACGCCGGCAACCCTGATTGATCTGTTGTCCTTATTGCTGGCATCTAAACATATTACTTACTCGCTCATATTCATATAAAATGCAACTGTAACTTGGAGTTTCCCAGCAGTGTACCTATAGGCAATTATCAAGCAACCAGATGGACAATTAAGTCACTTGCGATCGAATTTTCAAAAGTTTGCACCGTAGTGGGCAATGTCAATCAAATTCCAAGCGATATTTTGGTTGCCGAGCAACTATGTAGTTAATTTACCAGATCAGGAAGGTTAATTGGGTTGCGATCGAAAGCGATTTGCACAGATTGCCATGCAGAGGGTTGCTGTGTACATGTACATTGGCGACCGGGTCGCTCAACTTCCTTGAAAATTTTAGTATGTGGGCATGTGACTGCTTATAGGGCACACGCGTTTTAATAGTTTCGGTGGTTACGTGTCAAATAGAGAATGCTCATAACTCAAAATAAAAGGCGATTGTACTAAAGAGCTCATGAAACCCTTTTTTTTTAATTTAGAAACGATCACTACACGAACGCTTTGACTATTATTAAAATCAAAACTGATTGAAGAGAGATGAATTGATTGACAACCAAATGGCTTGAAAAGTCGCCTGAGCGACCAAATTGCCAGGAAATTTCAAAGCAATTTGATCGGACGACTTGATTGCTCGGTAATCGTCCAGTGAATGGGGTCCCTTTACTTATTCGTTCGATATGGGCATTATATCCCATTTTGTTGTACAAACTCTTGAATATTTATTTTTTAAATGATTCAATATTATAATTATTTCTTTCTGAAAAAAATAGCTAAACTAAATAATGAAAACAGGTCGTTATTTTATGACCTCCCACCATGAGAAAAGCTTCCGCAAGTAGGTAATCTATAATTCATAGCTGTGTGAGTGATACTCGACAACTTAATCGAGATTAAAAACAAGAATTAACCTGCAGGTACAACCTTTTCTCGAAACTTACTCGACGTATTTGTAATTGCAACTTATGCCTAATTGCGTGGAATTATAGCTAATTTTCTAATTATAAGAAAATTAGGTATGTTTACATCTGTATTTACCGAAGTAATTACGATGCCGCGAGGGTTCGTGAAATCGTGAAAAATAAATACAGCTACCGGGGATTAAGAAATAATGAAAAATAATAATCTATTTGGGAAGGAAAGAAAAAACTAAAAGCCTTCCTCCACAAAATTTAATAGAATAAAAATTCTTTGGGGGTCTGTACATGTTTCGAACGTAGAAACGTTCATCATTAGGAGACAGAAAATATATTTAATGCTTTTATACTACACTGACCGACATTAAATTCGTGACATCCAAAATTTAAATCAAATTTAATGTATTATAACTTTTTCTTCCATTGTCCGATTTTAACCTTTTTTTTTACAAAATGTAGATAATTGTTTCGGATTTAATTAATTTTATTCAATTTGCAAAAATACAGTTAACATGTTGAAATATACAGGAAAATGAAAAGTATGTTTTTTCTTTAAGTTTGTAATACTCTGTAAAGTAATTTTGCAGCATAAACTACACTGGATATGCTTTTCTGCACAGTTTGATTCATTTTTAACATTTTAGATTAAGCCTGTTTTTAATTAAAACACAAAAAGTAGGAGTTTTAAAAGTTAGTACCTCGTGTTACCTCCTCTACCTCTTATAACAGCTACTAAACGTGGATTCATTCCTCTAATTAGGTTTTGGATAATTGGATATCCTCTTGTGGAATATTACCCCATTTTTCTTCTAGAGCATTTCGGAGTTGTTGAATAGTGAATAAATGTCCTCGGCGTTTTCTGATTCGTCTACCTAACATCTCCCATACATGCAGATATACCGATCTCTTAAAACTGAGACTCTTATAAAGCGGTCATGATGAGGCGGAAGTAGCACGATTTCTTCCAGATCCAGGTCTTCAACCATAACTTCTAGTCTCACGAAACCTTGCAGCGACTCTTTCCACGCTAGATTTTGTGAAATCTAGCATATTCGCCACTTCTCTATAGGAATAACCAACATCATGAAGAGACGGCTCTAGCTGAATCTTCAGATGACAAAGGCATCGTAAAATAAAAAATTAATTTGGAATTCACTCACGAAAAGTTTTAAATGCTCGAAATGTCAGATAAAACTGATTGACGAATGCAGAATACGCTGCCAAGAAAACCTAAACATTCCAAAAGAAATCCCGAGTGTTTTCAATAATTGTTGTAAAAAGTGTATTGTTTATTTATAAAATTCATATCTCTTAAACCGATAACGATACAGAGAAGAATAAAACAGCAAAATGTTAAAAATGAATCAAACTGTGCAGAAAAGCATATCCAGTATAGTTTATAATGCAAAATTACTCTACAGAGACTTACAGAGTGTTACAAACTTAAAGGGAATAAACATACTTTTTTATTTTCCTGTATATTTCAACATGTAAACTGTATTTTTGAAAATTGAATAAAATTAATTAAATCCGAAACAATTATCTACATTTGATTGAAATCGGACTATGGAAGAAAAAGTTATAATACATTAAATTTGATCTACATTTTGGTTGTCCCGAATTTAATGTCGGTGAGTGTATTAACAATTGCAATAATATCTACCATTTTTTGAGAATCTTTGGTATATATGCACCAAATGTACTTATGTATCTATAAAAACTGATATCTTTGATTTTTATAGTTACCTAATTGTTAATGTTAATTACTTCTAAAATACTACTTAAATTAAATAAGTATTTACTATTACAATGTTATATTCAATAATTATAAAAACAATAACATAAAAAATAATACAAAATTATGTTATTAAATATTCGAAAATGCATATCCCATTAATAAACGGTTATTTGGTTAAAAATGAGCCAAATTTAATTTAACTGACAGAACTACGATTCTAGATTTTAGGACAGAGGAGTTTACGTCCTGATATATCTACTTGTACAGGGTAGCACATTATAATATACCTAATTTATATTTTGGCACAAATAAATAACTTTATTATTATTAATCTAGATGCATATAAATTTTCTTAAGTTTAAATTTGACATCTTACCTAAAAATTGAATTTAACCTTTCCACTCGAGGTAACATGGCGAAACTTTTGGGCCAATATCTAAACCAGATAGATCTCTAATTTGTTTAATTAAAAAAATTACCAATATGTACCGGGTGGTCAAATAAGCGAGGACGTTGGCTTTATCTCGGAAACCATTAATCGTACAACTTTCGGAAAGATTTTTTTATGAGTAAAGTGGTCAAGAGAAATTACTTTTAAGTTCCTTATTTCGCCGCAAGGGGGCACAATTAAAAATTGTTTTTTTAAATTCTAAATTTCTCCATAAATTTCCATATTAAGGTAGAACTCTGATTACATCATTGGAAAGCTTAGACAATTCTGCATCATTTTAGTTAAAGGCTCATTGGCGTACCGACCTTGATAAGAGTGGGAGAAGCTATTGATAGTGTAAACATTAAAATCGCTGTAACTTCTAAACGACTTATCCGATTTTACTACATTTAAGCTTGTTTGGAAGTACCTTTAATTGACGTATCTAATGGTACACGATAGTTTCTAATAAAATTGCTAGAGGGCGCAATTTGTATTAAAAATTATTGTTTTGGCAATAACTCTGAAACGAACAAAGATATCGAACTGCGGTCCTCACATCTTTTCTTGCAAATTTCATCTACTTTTTGATTATGATGTCATTGTCATAGTTATACCGTATGATTTGAATTTTCGGAATAAAATCGAAAAAACTGTTATTATTACAAATTGCGCCCTCTAGCAATTTTATTAAACACTATCGTGTACTGTTGGATACGGCAATTGAAGATGCTTATTTTCCGCTTCCAAACAAGCTTAAATTTAGTAAAATCGGATAAGTCGTTTAGAAGTTACAGCGATTTTAATGTTTACACTTTCAATAGCTTCTCCCACTCTTATCAAAGTCGGTACGCCAATGAGCCTTAATGCAAAATGATGCAGAATTGTCTAAGCTTTCTAATGATGTAATCAGAGTTATACCTTAATATGGGAATTTTCGGAGAAATGTAGAATTAAAAAGAACAATTTTTAATTGTGTCCCCTTGCGGCGAAATGAGGAACTTAATAGTAATTTCCAGCAATTTCTCTTGACGACTTTAGTAATAAAAAAATCTTTCCGAAAGTTGTACGATTAATGGTTTCCGGGATAAAGCCGACGGCCTCGCTTATTTGACCACCCGGTACATATATTGTACACTACGGTGTATTGATATATTTATAGCTTTGATATTTCCTAAAATAGACCTTAATAAATTCATCCTGAAATCTTCACGTATATCAACGTGTCATGGTTACACTCAAAATTTATTTACTTAAAGTTGTAATTTCCACTATATAAATATACCAAATGTAACTTCTCGTCATGATTAAGTCCAGGGTATCTTTAGAATATACACTTAAAACTAAAACAAACAAGAAACTGAATGCTGCAGAAAATAAACCAATCCAAATGTCTGAAGAACATCGAAAGATACTCTTAATCAAAATCATCAAATATCCAGGCTCATATTCATCTGATGAGACATCTTGATAGATGATAAGATTTAAAAAATGAAGATGTTCTGCTGCGACAGTAAAGTACTACTATTAATCACTAACATAATATGCAGTATACTTCATGCCTGTTTCTCAGTTTATGTAACATGTACGTACAGTGGTACCTACAGGTACTCTGTCACGCGTCAACGGTATAGAAAATTGTTATTTTTAAAAGCATGCTGTTTACAAAGAGTTTAAAAAATATTTTTTTAAAATTTTTTTTTTATAAATCTATTTTCGTATAATCTATATATCGTTTTCAGTATCGTAATAAGCTTATTATAAATAATTGTATTTTTAATAATTGATAATGATTGAAGGTGGTAGACAATGCAGTATTATCGGGGGTAATATGCATTAAAATTACCGATAATTTTGCATAAAAGCCTGTTTTCTAAATCCAAATGAGTTTATTTTCATATTTTCGAAAGAGCAGGTGAAAATTAAAACATTTAAATTAGTAAAATTTACATTATAACCTAACTATAACCATACATTTTGTTTAAAAAACATTTAACTTAAGTGTGTTTGCTTTTAATCAATTTGACAATACGTCACCTTAGAGTTATACTGTGGTATGTACAGTAAACCAAGTTTTGAGAAAAAGCGTTATGAAAAATTGGCTTTTTGTTACAGTGCTATAGACAGACCTACACTTAAGAAAATGTGTACTTAGTTAGTTTCATTATAATTATTACGGTTTTTTAGAAAAAATATACACATATACATTGTTTTTTCTATATTTTGGGCACTAGAAAAAACACATACAATTATGTAACTCTATTTTTTTATTAATTATGAAAACATACAACTCTGTAACGTTACAAAAAAATAAAATAACTACAAATAAGAATATAATCCAGAACTAGAGAATTAAATATGTTAGGCATTATCATTTTTGGGAAGTATAGCCATATAGTATGCCTTATCCACCTCAGGAATCCACTAGCACACTAACTCAACGACCCAACCAAATAAAAACAAAGTTGTATGTGTATTATTTGTGACCATAGGAATAAAATATAAAATTACAGAGGTGTATGTGACACATATACAACTATGATACTCTAAAAATTGCAATTCACGTTGATACAACAATGTATTTATGGTTGCCAATGACATATGGTGTAACGTACAACATTGTAATTCTCTGGAAGGCAAGTTTGAGATACATACAACTTATTAACACCGAAAAGTCAATTTCAGAAAAAATGCGACATACAACAGTATAACTCTAAGGTGACGAATAGAGCAAGTTCTAAATTTAAAATTTCTAAAATTTTAAAAATATTTTTACCACTAATTTCAATAAGAGTGTCATCTACAAACATTTGCATTTTTATCCATTTTAAGAATAATGGCATATCATTAATATATAAAATAAAAAGCAAATAGATTATTAATTTAAAGAAATAGTCCATGCTTAAAGTGGAGATGAAAGTATGGGAAAGAAAGAAAAACTAAAAGTCTTCCTCCACAAAATTTAATAGAATAAAAATTCTTTAGGGGTCTCTACATGTTCCGAACGTAGAAACATTTATCATCAGTGGACAGAAAACACATTTATTGTTGATGGTTTTAGCAGAAGAGAAAATGCACCGAAGATTAATTAAAGGTAAAACGACTTAAACTTTTTGATGCAACATGTAATTCACATACCTACATAATAAACATTTACCATAAATCAGGATATTGTGAATAATAAAAAAATACGTTTCCTAGATACCGTGTGTCCACGGAAGGTGGTTCACCCCTCTAACTTTTTTGTTTTTTAAGATAATGGAATAAAATTTAGGGGATTTGTATACGACATAAAACAGCATTTTTTGACAGGTGACTTAACATTATAAAACTTTCGGTTTAACCGGATGTGGCATAAACTTTCGATTCTTAAATGGGGCACCTGGTATATTTTTCCTTTTTTTGACTCTATATGACATTCTAAATACAACGATGTGTCACTTGTTACTTTTTGTCACCAAGAAAATATTTTTTTTCCAAATTTATTGTTTTATCTAGAGGACTATGAATACCTTAAAATCACCTATTTCAGTTCTTTAATCTTGGGGAAAATACAATTTTACTATTTTTGGCCCAATGCTATATGCTATGTTGCTATGTAAAATGTAATCTTCAAATTTGAATAACTCATTTTTTTAAACGGCAACATGGTGGCTCGTCGGGTTAAGAAAAAAGAGGATTTTATTACGATTATTTTGATACCATACACTATTAGGTTTTAGAAAAGCTGCCATTAAAAAACTTTAAAAAGTTAACTTAGAACTTTCCTAAAATGAAGCATATTTTAAGAATAAATTTAGATTTGAATGCATCAAGTAGCCTGTGACCAGCAAAACTGATAAAACAAAATCATGCCTTGAAGAAAATTGACATGCCAACAGCTTCTGTCAAAGTAAATTAGTTTGTTGTTTAAAAAACTTGGAAAGTACTAGTTTTACAAGGAGTGAAAAAGTTGATATATTATTATTGTCAGGCTCATTTCGCATTTTCGGAACCAGCTTTGGGTACCTAATAGTGTCGGGTTGGATGACGCCGATTAAAATATCTTTGTGCGTAAAGTCGTGCAGCATCGGTTGAATTCTTTCTACATTCTCCAAACATTAATAACACATCAACTTTTTCACTCCTTCCACCAAAAAATGCAGTTTTATGTCGTATACAAATCCCCCAAATGTTATTCCATTATATTGAAAAACAAAAAAGTTAGAGGGGCGAACCACCTTCTGTGGACACCCGGTATATTCTATTGTCTAATAATATTGTCTCAACCAACTCAAAACAAACTATAAAAATTAAATTTAATAAAAAAATAGATATGTTTTATTAGTATTATAATTTTAATTGAAATAACAATAGGTGTTTTATTTTGATTTTTTTGCCTATTTTCATATTATATCAAGAAATTTAGCTAAACGGGCCAATTAAATTATGTAAAGTATACAGGTATATATTAATTTGAATATTTTTAGAAAACAATACTGTACCCCTCGCTGTACCCCGGTATTAATATACTGAAAAATTAATTCTATACACAGCCACTATTAAAAAAAAAACGTACCTGCAATTTATTTTCAATGTAAAAAGAGGCATGCCACACAGTAAATGCTAACTGTGATAAAAATTTTGCAGTCACATCATTTAACGTACGATCACTTTTCTTATTAGCAGAAGTTTTTAGCGAAAACAGCGATTGCGATTTTTTAACCGACATTTGAAAAATTCTACTATAAAAGTGCTTATAAAAATAGTTTTTAAGGCGATATCACATTTCTTAACAGTCCTGTCGTTTACCATAAAATACCGGTGATTAGAGAGATACAGACTATAGGTTTTAAGCTCGTTTGGTATTTATAAATATCACAAAGTCGTTAAAATGTTAATATCACAAACAAGGTTGACATTATACTTTTAGATAAAATGTAATTATTTTCAGACGTTACTTCAGTTGCATATAACACTGTATAAATTCGGATAAAATATCACAACTACACGCGTTTCCACAGCCAAACGCCCGGCAATGCAGTCTTCTGACACGCCCCGTTAATGTTCCCGGAATCTGCCTCTCCCGTTTCCAGAGTTCCAGACTCCGGGACTCCCCATGCCAGATACACGTTCTTTTACAACATCGGGTAATTCCGTCTCCGTCTACATCTTCCCATCACGAGGTCCGAAAGTTGCCGAAAGAAATGATATGCCGTATATTTGGGCGGTTGTCGTGACGACGGAATGACGCTGTAATAGGGGGCTTTAAAAAGTCATGAGGGCTTTTGGTAGTTGTAAATGGGCGGCCGAATTGCTTTTTAATGTTGAATAAAGGTACGGAAGTTGAAAGGATGTGGGGAAATCAGTTTTCCTAAGGCTATTTTAAAGGTAATTGATTTGAAAAATCTATATTAATTAAGGGCCTTTCTGTTGAAAGCATAGACATTTACCTTTAGATAAGCAAACAATAATCACGACGTTGGCCTCGCGCATGTAAACAAAGCTACACCGGATTAGGCATGCGCACTGCAACATTATCATTTGACGAATGGGAAATAGACAGGTCCGGGCTGGCGGAAGTTGAAAGGATGTGGGGAAATCAGTTTTCCTAAGGCTATTTTAAAGGTAATTGATTTGAAAAATCTATATTAATTAAGGGCCTTTCTGTTGAAAGCATAGACATTTACCTTTAGATAAGCAAACAATAATCACGACGTTGGCCTCGCGCATGTAAACAAAGCTACACCGGATTAGGCATGCGCACTGCAACATTATCATTTGACGAATGGGAAATAGACAGGTCCGGGCTGGCGGAAGTTGAAAGGATGTGGGGAAATCAGTTTTCCTAAGGCTATTTTAAAGGTAATTGATTTGAAAAATCTATATTAATTAAGGGCCTTTCTGTTGAAAGCATAGACATTTACCTTTAGATAAGCAAACAATAATCACGACGTTGGCAAATATATGGCCTCGCGCATGTAAACAAAGCTACACCGGATTAGGCATGCGCACTGCAACATTATCATTTGACGAATGGGAAATAGACAGGTCCGGGCTGGCGGAAGTTGAAAGGATGTGGGGAAATCAGTTTTCCTAAGGCTATTTTAAAGGTAATTGATTTGAAAAATCTATATTAATTAAGGGCCTTTCTGTTGAAAGCATAGACATTTACCTTTAGATAAGCAAACAATAATCACGACGTTGGCAAATATATGGCCTCGCGCATGTAAACAAAGCTACACCGGATTAGGCATGCGAACTGCCACATTATCATTTGACGAATGGGAAATAGACAGGTCCGGGCTGGCGGAAGTTGAAAGGATGTGGGGAAATCAGTTTTCCTAAGGCTATTTTAAAGGTAATTGATTTGAAAAATCTATATTAATTAAGGGCCTTTCTGTTGAAAGCATAGACATTTACCTTTAGATAAGCAAACAATAATCACGACAGTGGCAAATATATGGCCTCGCGCATGTAAACAAAGCTACACCGGATTAGGCATGCGCACTGCCACATTATCATTTGACGAATGGGAAATAGATAGGTCCGGGCTGGCGGAAGTTGATAGGATGTGGGGAAATCAGTTTTCCTAAGGCTATTTTAAAGGTAATTGATTTGAAAAATCTATATTAATTAAGGGCCTTTCTGTTGAAAGCATAGACATTTACCTTTAGATAAGCAAACAATAATCACGACGTTGGCAAATATATGGCCTCGCGCATGTAAACAAAGCTACACCGGATTAGGCATGCGAACTGCCACATTATCATTTGACGAATGGGAAATAGACAGGTCCGGGCTGGCGGAAGTTGAAAGGATGTGGGGAAATCAGTTTTCCTAAGGCTATTTTAAAGGTAATTGATTTGAAAAATCTATATTAATTAAGGGCCTTTCTGTTTAAAGCATAGACATTTACCTTTAGATAGGCAAACAATAATCACGACGTTGGCAAATATATGGCCTCGCGCATGTAAACAAAGCTACACCGGATTAGGCATGCGCACTGCAACATTATCATTTGACGAATGGGAAATAGACAGGTCCGGGCTGGCGGAAGTTGAAAGGATGTGGGGAAATCAGTTTTCCTAAGGCTATTTTAAAGGTAATTGATTTGAAAAATCTATATTAATTAAGGGCCTTTCTGTTGAAAGCATAGACATTTACCTTTAGATAAGCAAACAATAATCACGACGTTGGCAAATATATGGCCTCGCGCATGTAAACAAAGCTACACCGGATTAGGCATGCGAACTGCCACATTATCATTTGACGAATGAGAAATAGACAGGTCCGGGCTGGCGGAAGTTGAAAGGATGTGGGGAAATCAGTTTTCCTAAGGCTATTTTAAAGGAAATTGATTTGAAAAATCTATATTAATTAAGGGCCTTTCTGTTGAAAGCATAGACATTTACCTTTAGATAAGCAAACAATAATCACGACGTTGGCAAATATATGGCCTCGCGCATGTAAACAAAGCTACACCGGATTAGGCATGCGCACTGCAACATTATCATTTGACGAATGGGAAATAGACAGGTCGGGGCTGGCGGAAGTTGAAAGGATGTGGGGAAATCAGTTTTCCTAAGGCTATTTTAAAGGTAATTGATTTGAAAAATCTATATTAATTAAGGGCCTTTCTGTTGAAAGCATAGACATTTACCTTTAGATAAGCAAACAATAATCACGACGTTGGCAAATATATGGCCTCGCGCATGTAAACAAAGCTACACCGGATTAGGCATGCGCACTGCAACATTATCATTTGACGAATGGGAAATAGACAGGTCGGGGCTGGCGGAAGTTGAAAGGATGTGGGGAAATCAGTTTTCCTAAGGCTATTTTAAAGGTAATTGATTTGAAAAATCTATATTAATTATGGGCCTTTCTGTTGAAAGCATAGACATTTACCTTTAGATAAGCAAACAATAATCACGACGTTGGCAAATATATGGCCTCGCGCATGTAAACAAAGCTACACCGGATTAGGCATGCGCACTGCAACATTATCATTTGACGAATGGGAAATAGACAGGTCGGGGCTGGCGGAAGTTGAAAGGATGTGGGGAAATCAGTTTTCCTAAGGCTATTTTAAAGGTAATTGATTTGAAAAATCTATATTAATTAAGGGCCTTTCTGTTTAAAGCATAGACATTTACCTTTAGATAGGCAAACAATAATCACGACGTTGGCAAATATATGGCCTCGCGCATGTAAACAAAGCTACACCGGATTAGGCATGCGCACTGCAACATTATCATTTGACGAATGGGAAATAGACAGGTCCGGGCTGGCGGAAGTTGAAAGGATGTGGGGAAATCAGTTTTCCTAAGGCTATTTTAAAGGTAATTGATTTGAAAAATCTATATTAATTAAGGGCCTTTCTGTTGAAAGCATAGACATTTACCTTTAGATAAGCAAACAATAATCACGACGTTGGCAAATATATGGCCTCGCGCATGTAAACAAAGCTACACCGGATTAGGCATGCGAACTGCCACATTATCATTTGACGAATGGGAAATAGACAGGTCCGGGCTGGCGGAAGTTGAAAGGATGTGGGGAAATCAGTTTTCCTAAGGCTATTTTAAAGGTAATTGATTTGAAAAATCTATATTAATTAAGGGCCTTTCTGTTGAAAGCATAGACATTTACCTTTAGATAAGCAAACAATAATCACGACGTTGGCAAATATATGGCCTCGCGCATGTAAACAAAGCTACACCGGATTAGGCATGCGCACTGCAACATTATCATTTGACGAATGGGAAATAGACAGGTCCGGGCTGGCGGAAGTTGAAAGGACGTGGGGAAATCAGTTTTCCTAAGGCTATTTTAAAGGTAATTGATTTGAAAAATCTATATTAATTAAGGGCCTTTCTGTTGAAAGCATAGACATTTACCTTTAGATAAGCAAACAATAATCACGACGTTGGCAAATATATGGCCTCGCGCATGTAAACAAAGCTACACCGGATTAGGCATGCGCACTGCAACATTATCATTTGACGAATGGGAAATAGACAGGTCCGGGCTGGCGGAAGTTGAAAGGACGTGGGGAAATCAGTTTTCCTAAGGCTATTTTAAAGGTAATTGATTTGAAAAATCTATATTAATTAAGGGCCTTTCTGTTGAAAGCATAGACATTTACCTTTAGATAAGCAAACAATAATCACGACGTTGGCAAATATATGGCCTCGCGCATGTAAACAAAGCTACACCGGATTAGGCATGCGCACTGCAACATTATCATTTGACGAATGGGAAATAGACAGGTCCGGGCTGGCGGAAGTTGAAAGGATGTGGGGAAATCAGTTTTCCTAAGGCTATTTTAAAGGTAATTGATTTGAAAAATCTATATTAATTAAGGGCCTTTCTGTTGAAAGCATTGACATTTACCTTTAGATAAGCAAACAATAATCACGACGTTGGCAAATATATGGCCTCGCGCATTTAAACAAAGCTACACCGGATTAGGCATGCGCACTGCAACATTATCATTTGACGAATGGGAAATAGACAGGTCCGGGCTGGCGGAAGTTGAAAGGATGTGGGGAAATCAGTTTTCCTAAGGCTATTTTAAAGGTAATTGATTTGAAAAATCTATATTAATTAAGGGCCTTTCTGTTGAAAGCATAGACATTTACCTTTAGATAAGCAAACAATAATCACGACGTTGGCAAATATATGGCCTCGCGCATGTAAACAAAGCTACACCGGATTAGGCATGCGCACTGCCACATTATCATTTGACGAATGGGAAATAGACAGGTCCGGGCTGGCGGAAGTTGAAAGGATGTGGGGAAATCAGTTTTCCTAAGGCTATTTTAAAGGTAATTGATTTGAAAAATCTATATTAATTAAGGGCCTTTCTGTTGAAAGCATATACATTTACCTTTAGATAAGCAAAACAATAATCACGACAGTGGCAAATATCTCATGTACACAAAGCTACACCAGATTAGGCATGCGCACTGCCACATTATCATTTGACGAATGGGAAATAGACAGGTCCGGGCTGGCGGAAGTTGAAAGGATGTGGGGAAATCAGTTTTCCTAAGGCTATTTTAAAGGTAATTGATTTGAAAAATATATATTAATTAAGGGCCTTTCTGTTGAAAGCATAGACATTTACCTTTAGATAAGCAAACAATAATCACGACGTTGGCAAATATATGGCCTCGCGCATGTAAACAAAGCTACACCGGATTAGGCATGCGCACTGCAACATTATCATTTGACGAATGGGAAATAGACAGGTCGGGGCTGGCGGAAGTTGAAAGGATGTGGGGAAATCAGTTTTCCTAAGGCTATTTTAAAGGTAATTGATTTGAAAAATCTATATTAATTAAGGGCCTTTCTGTTGAAAGCATAGACATTTACCTTTAGATAGGCAAACAATAATCACGATGTTGGCAAATATATGGCCTCGCGCATGTAAACAAAGCTACACCGGATTAGGCATACGCACTGCAACATTATCATTTGACGAATGGGAAATAGACAGGTCTGGGCTGGCGGAAGTTAAAAGGATGTGGGGAAATCAGTTTTCCTAAGGCTATTTTAAAGGTAATTGATTTGAAAAATCTATATTAATTAAGGGCCTTTCTGTTGAAAGCATAGACATTTACCTTTAGATAAGCAAACAATAATCACGACGTTGGCAAATATATGGCCTCGCGCATGTAAACAAAGCTACACCGGATTAGGCATGCGCACTGCAACATTATCATTTGACGAATGGGAAATAGACAGGTCCGGGCTGGCGGAAGTTGAAAGGACGTGGGGAAATCAGTTTTCCTAAGGCTATTTTAAAGGTAATTGATTTGAAAAATCTATATTAATTAAGGGCCTTTCTGTTGAAAGCATAGACATTTACCTTTAGATAAGCAAACAATAATCACGACGTTGACAAATATATGGCCTCGCGCATGTAAACAAAGCTACACCGGATTAGGCATGCGCACTGCAACATTATCATTTGACGAATGGGAAATAGACAGGTCGGGGCTGGCGGAAGTTGAAAGGATGTGGGGAAATCAGTTTTCCTAAGGCTATTTTAAAGGTAATTGATTTGAAAAATCTATATTAATTAAGGGCCTTTCTGTTGAAAGCATAGACATTTACCTTTAGATAAGCAAACAATAATCACGACGTTGGCAAATATATGGCCTCGCGCATGTAAACAAAGCTACACCGGATTAGGCATGCGCACTGCAACATTATCATTTGACGAATGGGAAATAGACAGGTCCGGGCTGGCGGAAGTTGAAAGGATGTGGGGAAATCAGTTTTCCTAAGGCTATTTTAAAGGTAATTGATTTGAAAAATCTATATTAATTAAGGGCCTTTCTGTTGAAAGCATAGACATTTACCTTTAGATAAGCAAACAATAATCACGACAGTGGCAAATATATGGCCTCGCGCATGTAAACAAAGTTACACCGGATTAGGCATGCGCACTGCCACATTATCATTTGACGAATGGGAAAATAGACAGGTCCGGGCTTTAAAATTCAAGTTCTTGCTCAAGAATTTGTAAAAGTTGATATTTTTATGTGTAAACAGCTAAAATTTGCCCCAAATTCTTGCCAAAAAATTGGAATTTCTTCTCAATTTTTGATCAAGTTGAAAGGAAAGGTAGTGACTTCTGACATTTTTGGTAGTTGCAAACATATTAGATTTTGAGGATAGAAAATTGTTTTTAAGGTTTTTTTTTCTAAAATTTGTTTTAAAATGGTATTTATTGAAACTGGGTACAAGTCTTACGACCGTTATTTGCCATATTTGCGTAAATTCTACTTTTATGCTCGATTTATTGTTTTTGAGGTTATAGTAGTGACATGGCAAGCAAAGCATTGGCGTAGATAATAAAACGTCTAATAAAATGTAAAAAATATTTCTGTACTATCGCAAATTTTTATATTTAACGCACCTATATAACAACAGCAACAATAACAACAATATAAACATCGAATGTAAAAAGAATATCAACAATTATTAAAATTTAATATTTTGTCATATGACCTTCTTTTTCGACTACTTGAGCTAATCTGTTTGGAATTGAGTTAATACAATTTACAATAATATTTTGATCAAGGCCTTCCCAGCACTCATGAATTACTTCGTATAATTCATTAGCATTGTGAGGTCTAAAATTTCTTCTGTAAATTTCTTTTGCAATTAAACCCCAGGCGTTTTCTATTGGATTAATATCGGGACGATAAGCAGGCCATGGCAGAACTTCTACATTATTATGTTGAAACCATTCCCTCACAGCATTTGCGGTATGAACCGGGAAATTATCGTGCTCAAAGACGAATGAGGTATGTGGATATAGTTATCCAACAGATGGTAGCATTATTTGTTCCAGAACACGGATATAATGTTCGGCGTTGAATCTGCCCTCCAATCGCCATAAGACACCAGGCCCATGAACGCAAATCCAACCTCAGACATTCACAGAAAATCGTCCAGGTCAAAAAGCAAGATCGCTAGTATACCGCTCTTCGAATCTTGTGTTGTCTGGATGGTATACACGGATTTGTCCATTATATTATGTAGACTGAAAAACCTTTTCGTCAGTGAATAGGTACTACCGTGTTCCAAAAATGATGGTCGCGGTATATATAATTTAGGGCGAAAAGCACCCGAGATTGCCTATGTTGATCTGTGAGTATCATTTTTTTCGCAGCTACGCAGTTTTTTAACTCTGATTCTTTTACTCTTCTGCTGGCTGTAGGTTGAGATCCAGTAAATCCGACATCAATGACAGCGTCTCTTGCAGTTCCAAAAGGATTTGCCCTTAGATATTCCAGAAATGCGTCATCTTGTTCAGGATTGGAAATGCGGACCGGACCAGTACCAACCTTTCTTTTTAAAGACGCCTCTTGCTCCCAACGTTGCTCAACTCTTAAAATTGTGTTCTTGCCTTTTCCGTAAAAATTTGCTAGTGCCCGTATTGACCACCCATCTTCAATTCGGGCTATTATTTGAGCTTTTTCAAGTTCTGTCAAATGACGAGGCATTTTTAAAATTTTGGCATTGACAGTCTTTCACTTTTTAAAAAGTCAAAATTAATCAAGTCCAATTAACAATATAACAAATTTAGTGTACCCAATTTTCATGAATAAAACTGTACGTGTAAAACATTTTAATTTCTTGTCCAAGAATTTGAAAAAGTTTTTGCCCGAGAACTTGACCCATGATTGGATTAATTTAAACATACCTAGGTATTTACTTTTTCTTTTGTATAATATAAGTATGTATTTAGAAAAGTATTTTAAACTTTTTGCATTTATGCAACCTCACAAAGTTTTATTAAATATAACTTTGTTTACAACATTTTCCTGCATCTTTAAATAATATTCAAAATAAGTTAGTATAACTTGTTGTTTGAGAAGCATTATAGTATGGAACCCACAAGATGCGTCTCTGAAATGTTTTAAATTATACTCAGTTTGATTTAAATATTAACGCTTATCAGGACATAATTTTACATATAAACAAGGAGAATCTAGATATCCTTGAATGCTATAACAAATTTTGTAAACATTCATACTAGTCTATTATCCTGCTAATAATAATAAATAAACCTATCGATAATTTATTAGCAAGTCTAGTAAAAAATATAACTAATTTCGAAAATAAGAAGATTACACCAGAAGCAAAAACACAAAAGAGTTTAAAACGCGGTGAGTAAAACATCCCTAGTTTAAAATGAAGTAAGATTAAAATACAAGTACAAGGACAAATATGATAAAGAAAAGGGTAGAAGCAGTTGCCTTATTAATCTGATTATGTATACATGGGAGAGATTAATCAATGTAGCTACAGCTAAGCCTAAGCATTTAGCTATTTGCTATATAAGGGCTTAATCATTAGCCAAATAAGTATCAAAATATTTATTGAAGTGTCAGTTTGTTACTAGGTTTATTATAACTGAGAGTTAAAGTTGACTGACAGTTGAGTAGCTAACAAATCTAGATACATTGATATTAAGCCCGTATTCCGGACAAGTTTTTGGTTAAGATTTTGTAAAAATTGACCTTCAATTTATTTTTATGTGTAATCCAGCTATAATTTGCACCAAGTTCTTGAACTTGTTTTAACTCTCTAACCAAGTTGGGGGAAACGGTAGTGATTTCTGATGTCTTTAGTGCTGCCAACCTATCAGATTTTGAGGTTAGAAAATCGTTTTTAATGTTTTATTTGTAAAATTTCTTGAAAAATGATTTGTTAATTAAACTTATATTATCAAATCAAAAATGAAAAACAGCAATCCTCGATGTTATCGTGTACCTAACCTTAAGCCAAATATTAGCTACACTGTATTAATTTAAACAATTTGCCGAAAACTTGGGTACCTATGTGTGTTAAACAACATTTTCCAGAATTTGGAAAACTTGTTAGGCAAGAACACGGCCCGTGGATTACGGGCTTTAAAAGCAAGTATACAGTTAATCTAACCTCAAAATTAATACCAAATATCCACATAATTATTGCCATGAATATTTTGACATGTATTTGACAACAGTCAAGACGTCAAAAAAGTTTAAAAACACTACTTACTGAAATAATCAACTGATGTACGAACATTAAAAGTAATTTAAAAAAAAAACGGTCGTCATCTACAAGCCTTTAATTTGTCAGTGTGTTAAGTTGACACGTAAAACAACCTGCGTAAGTAAAACAATTGACCTTGTACAGCATAGAACGCTCTCTACAACACAAATTAATATAATGATGGTAATAATATGGTAACATAATATGTCCTGCAACAATATTGATATCGAGGTCATTACTTACTCTAAATCATTTTTCCTAAGCGCCATAAACACTTCCCTTGTACGTGTTAACTTAACTAACTGACAAATGGAAAAGGTCTTATTCCTGCTATATACCTCCCATTTAACATTTAATTTAATTTAAGATTTCAACTTAACTAAGAATTTAAAGTTAAAAGTCAATTTTCTTATGCATACGTTTATACCTCTCATTTAAACTAATTTATCATTTAATTTAATTTAAGAGTTGGCCAACTTTCAACTTAAGGTGGGAGTATCAACATGCTTGCCAACCTATAACCTATTTCGCGTATATTTATTTAATTTTTCTAGCTTTTACACAAAATTTAAATAAAATCATTATCGTCTTCATATTTTATAGGTAATACTTGACATATTAAATAAATATCAAGGAATTTCATTAAATATTTTTGGAGAATTGTATAGCGAAAAATATCGGGGAAGATTTTTTTTATCATTATTATGTCATTCTTCTTTCACTATACAATTCTCCCAAAATTAGCAATGAAATAAATTGATATTTTTGTAATATGTCAGATATTACCTAAATATTGTACCGACGATATTGATTTTATTTAAATATTAGTTAATGAAATAATAAACTAAAAAAAGCAACGCGAAATAGGTTATAGGTTGGCAATAGATGGAATGACGTTGAGAATTCCACCTTAAGGTAAAATATCGTGCCAGATCGTGCTAAATCGCGTTAACTCGTTCTCCACAACTGCCGTGATTGGCCAGGAAGATAAAAATAATATTTTAATGGGTGACAATAACCTAACATTATTGTTTTAATTTTTATTTATTAACAAATAAAGTGGTTTTTCTACATTTATTTTGACTGATCTAAATTTTTGTGATTTGTAATGGAAAACGACGATTTGTTTTTACTACTTGCTTGTAATTGTTTGCACTTCATTTAATTTAATTTAGTGGCACGTTTTCGAGGTATAAATTAACAAAATTATTTCTTAGTTTAGTTTAAATGTTAAATTAAATCTTACATTAAATTAATTCTTAAATGAGAGGTATAAAGCAAGCATTAATACTATATTCATAATAATAATTCAAAAAAAAAACATTGGTAAAGAGTATTAAGTAAAAACTTACACATTTTTTACGCAAGTATTTGTAAAACCAGTACAAACACACAAATACTAAACACATGAAATGAGAGCATAATAGTTCACACTAATTAGAAAAAGTTCGTTAAAACAAGATTTTCCTCAAAACACCTGGAAAGCAAGCTTTTCGTTTACAGCAAATTACCTAAAAATAGATCTTGCACTAACTAATTGGTTCAATTTTGAAAGTGAGCAACGTTTGATGAAAAATCCACTTCAACTAAAAAAACATCTTTTAAAATAACTTGCAGGATTCGACGTTTTAAAAAATGCGTTGCTAAAAATAACTGCGATGTGGAAATCGCGAACTTGATATATTTTTATTGGAACTAAATGGATTCTATAAATCCTATCGTTAAAATATTAATATTATTCGATTACGTTTCGAGCGTTACTGGCAAAATTACAGACTTCACATTTCAAATTATGAGTAGCAAAATAAAATAATTGCAGATAAAAGAGCAGAGACTAGTGACGCATTAGCCATTTTGTTTTTTGATCAATATTTCGTTTATTTCTCGTTTTCTCCAAAAAGCGGCCAAATACCCGTCTTTGCACTTGCACTGAGAAAAAATGATCTAATACTACAGATTTGCTAAGACATAGTTTAATAAGTTGTATTGATAGCTTATTTTTTATTTGCCCATATTAAATAAATACCCGCTTTAGTGTTATATCAAGTCCAGATTTGCTAGTTATCAGTTCCATTAGTAGCACAGTCTTGTTGAATAATAAACCACTTTTAATACAGCAACTTTGTTAAGAATTATATATTGTATCTTCTCAATGCGTCGCATTTTGTCCCCAGTAAAGCGTTTTCTCTACAATTAAGAATGCAGAACAGCGTCCCCAAAAACAAATTATATTCGTTTATACCTATATTCCACAAGACGTTGGTGGGGGGTTCGTAGCGATCGGCAATCGCCGCGCCCGTAGTATTAGTTTTAACGCATTTGTTGCGAAGGTCGCATCGTTGTTTGGAGTATTCTAGCTGTCCTGTCTGATTTTTAATTTTATTGATCGTACCAATACCTGTTTCGATTAATTTCTTTTTACTTTGTATTTAAGTTTTTTTAAACTTTGCATGTCAGATAAAACGTAGACGATTCTTATTTCGTACAACCCATCATTGGACTTTATAATCTATGGACGATTTTATTATCTCAGTAAACCATGTTGCTTAATAGATAATCATATGTAATGATAAACGACAAGAACAATATCATACTAGAAGCTATCTAAATTTTTGAAAACTACAGTACTGATCTTTAGTGGTATGTATATGCTTTATTAACGGTAGCAAGCAAATCTTGTTGTGATTAATATAAAGTTTCATTACAACTGCCAGTCGGAACTAATACAGTATATAAAACCAGATGACACCATCAATAGAACTTGAAAATTATTGTGAGTTTTAAGAGCAATAATGGCTATAAACCATTCTATAGTAGTATTAACTCCTATTTCCTATTGGCTAAATTACCGTGGTATTATCACTACACGCCGGTCTAGCAATTTTCGTTGTCTTACAGTAGGAAAGCGCGTTGCTGTCACATATAGTATTAAACAGTTGTATAATAATACAGAGTATGGGAATTCTTATAAGGCATAGAAGGCTTTTTTTTTTCAGTGTGGGCGTTTTCACACTTACCGACACCGATATGACAATGGCAGTAGCTTTTCACTATGGCCGGAATGCCGATCGGCTTCCTAATTTTTGTAAATATCATTTATTTTGTCCCAAAACAAGTGCGATTAAACTAAGCCGCCATTTAAACTAATTAACCTTGGTGTTTTGACGCATAAAACCAAACATCACACAAATTATGAAAAATCGGCAACGACACGAGTGTGGTGGATGCTTCTTAAGCAGAGAAATGCTCTATAACACAAATAATGAAAAACATATTTCTAATTTTTTGGAAATCGGCTCCTAAAGGGATTGATAGAGGTATAAAAGTTTCTATTGAAAAATATTGTATGTCAGATTTTCTTGAAACTCGGCATAAATACTTTAAAACACAAGTACCTACCTAATGAAACACGTATTTCTTGTGTTTTTGGAACTCGGCCCCTATAAAGGGGTAAAAAGGGGGTTATAAAAGATTAGATATGGCACATCCTTTTCTTGGGTCCGAAAAGAGGAATTTTGATTCAGTACCGTAATCCTTAACTTAAAACTGCAAACAAATTAGAACCTTATTACGTCAAAAAACCAATATTCTTACACACAATAGGCGATGGAAAAACCTTTATTATGTTCCGGTTCCAAACAGCCTGTTTAAAGTTATTTTATTGATTGTTACAAAAGAAAGAGATACAATACTTATAGAGAAAACAGGAAGCGAACTTCTTTAGAAATAGGCTTCAGAACCAGAATTAATAATAGGAACTAAATAAAACCAGTAAAAAAGAAACATTTTCACAAGTTAAATGAAGCACAACCGGTATTTGATCTCTGACCCTGACAAAACCTGCCGTGGTCTTATTTTTAATTAATTGATATGTTAGATTTGAGAATCGAACTACACCTATTTGAATTTAGGTATTGGTCGTGGAGAGGTTTTCTGTCCATTATTGAGGAATAAAATATTTAGTAGTTTAAACGCGTCTTAGAAAATTAGGTATCTACGTTAAAAAAAAACGCGCTCCATAATAAAGCCATAAAATCCCATCGCCACATCACAAAGTCTGAGGGAGATTAAGCTGTTTTAGTTACATTGAGCCTAATGAATGAAAATTAGAAAATTACTTTTTAGTAAAAGCAATTGCTTGACTAGCAAATGCTATAAGTAAAAGCAATTGCTAGATCTAGATATGAATAAAATTTTGAAGCAATTGCTGCTTCTCTTACACCTCTGTAGCAAATGTTTATTTAACCGTCTTAGTACACCAATATAGAGATATTTTTAACGTCTCACTTTCAACAACAGCTATCAAAGAAAATTAGTAATATGAAGGCAGATATAAAAAAGAAGTTTGACGTGACAGGCAATAAACCAATGATCTATAAGCCTTGGGAAAAATTATTCATGGAAATTTTGGACGTACAGAAGAATCCCGTCTTTAAAAAAATACCAGGTATATTAGTAGCTAAACTTTTTATAATGTTTCTTTAAACTTTTTAAAAATTCTGCTATCGTGCACAGAGCCTGGCCATTGGCAGTCTACACTTGAAAAAATGGCTGGTGCAGTACAAGTTGCCTGTACGTTGATGCTGGGGTACCCTTTTTGGTTCATCATCGAATTCTTAAAACAGTAGTTTGGTAAACACCGAGTTCTTCACCTACAAAATTTTGAAAACCCGGATCCGACAATCCGCAGAAAGATTTTCATCTTATTTAAAGGCGACAGTGCACCCCCTCGCCTTTCACCAGTATCAGTCAAAAAATAATTTACCAACCACTCAACATTTTCGCAGTCAAATCGATATCATTTTCTGAAATCATCATATCTTCAATTTTTACGTACACTGTAGATTTTTCTTTTATGGGCACAAATTAAGAGCAACGCATGTGTATGTTATGTGTATGGAGATGTTAAGTTGACTGCTACCAAGCAAATGATGCAGGGATCGACCTACCTTAAAAAGTTGAAAGCAATCGCTACACTAGAAAAAGCAATTCTTTATTCATCACATTTTAAGCAAACGATAGCAATTGCTTCTATTTTTTAAGAAAAAGCATTGACTAGAAGCAATTTCTGCACTTTTAAGCAATTGCTGGACGCAAAAGCAATTACTTAAGTTTCTATTCATTGGCTTTCAAGAAATTACTTCGATTTTATGAGAAAAAGCAATCGCTACATTTTTATTCATTAGGCTCAATATCAGCTTCTTGTTCACAGCAGTCTCTTCACGGTTGGTTATGGTATTTAGGCTTTACTTTTAAACAATGGCCACCGACCAATCTTTTAAACGTCGGCGTCTGTACAATTTTTTTAGAGTAGGGTTGGGCCATTTGAAAGTTTCAAATGAAATTTTCTGTTTTGAACTTTTCAAAACAGAAAAATTTTACTTAACCCAAAAAGTGAAATTTCAGTGACATTTTTAAAATTTTCACCTGAAACTTTCAACTGATAAATGTCCTTATTACATTCGAAACTTTCAGAAAAATTTATTAAATTTCAGTGAAACTTTCACAAACCTTTCCGTGTAGGGTTGGGCCATTTAAAAGTTTCAAATGAAATTTTCTGTTTTGAACTTTTCAAAACAGAAAAATTTCACTTAACCCAAAAAGTGCAATTGCAGTGACATTTTTGAAATGTTCACCTGAAACTTTCAACTGATAAATGTCCTTATTACATTCGAAACTTTGAGAAAAATTTCATAAATTTCAGTGAAACTTTCACAAACCTTTCCATGCAACCAACCACCCCTCGTTTATATAATAGACGCATCCCAAATCTCGGCAATACTTGGGATTCCCCTGGTTCATTGGCGCGACGACCGGCTCTACTTTGCTGTGCGACGCGACGTCTTTTATTTATTTAGCTAGCTTTACCGATTATCCCAGATACAACAGAAAATAAAATTTAATAAAAATTTCAATAAAAATTTCATAAATTTCAATGAATTTAAGATTTTTTTAAAAATTTCATAAATTTTACAAAAATTTCATAAATTTCACAAAAATTTCAAAAATTTCGAAAGTTTCGCAGAAATTTCATAAGTTTCATAAATTTCATGAAAATTTCAAATCCTCGCTCAAGTGAAATATTCCCAACCCTATTTTAGAGTGCCATAATTTTCGACATAACCTGTATAAAATAAGAAACTCTTAAAGTATACTATTAAAGAAACTTACCCCTTTCTTTCCAAACCAAAACCGATAAAATAGATCGTATCGTTCCGGGTAAGTCATTGTCGAAACCATTTTTAAAACACAAACTCGATAACACCACTTTGCACCGAAATAAAGTAGCTCGAATTAATTGACTACCTTAAGGTCAAGTGCTACCATCATGTTTACATTATCCACAATCTTCATACATTTTTAAATTAAAGGTAAACTAAGCTTAAACATTTTGTTCCTTTTTTCCCGCTCTGTTTAGCTTCAGCAAGGTTCTAACACTGACAGTAATTGGCCGCGAATTTTTAAAGATACCAGACTTAGAAAAGTCTGATGTAAACAGAATAAAACATAGTCGTGCATGCAAACACCGGTTTTTTAAGACTGGCATTTTTAGAACCTCATTTTTATATATTTGTTTAAAGAAACACGTAAAAGAAACAGTTACAATTACAAAACAATGACAACTGACAAACAGTATTGCTGAAATAAAAATGCAAACTTATAAAAATAAACATGACGCAAACAGTAGTAAGTTCTAAGTATAAGCAAGCAGTAAAGAAAAAGTGCAAAAACCCAAGTGTATTGACGATGTTTACTTGGGCTATCTAATTACTAATATCGAAGAATAACTTGTGGTTTTGACAGCATTATAAGGTAATTATTAACACTATAGGTAGATGAAAAATGTTTTGACTTTTTTAATAAATCTTCAGAATTATCTGTAGTGTAACATCACACATATTTTGTAAATAAATATTTATACAGGGTCGGCCAAGAAAAACAAAACTAGGCCGGTTTCTCTTATTTATAGCTTAAAAACGCTTGGACCTGTCGATTTTTATTTCCATTTTATGTGCACTGATGAAAATGAGCTAATACAACAGGTTGGCTAAGACATAGTTTGTATTGATAGTTTATTTTTTATCAACCCATATTAAATAAATTGCTAGTGTATCAAACCCGCTATAGTGTTATATCAATTCCAGATTTGCTAGAACAGTGTTTTTATTGGTAATAATCAGTTCCGTTAGTAGCACAGTCTTGTTGAACAATGAACTACTTTTAATACACCAATTTTGTTAAGAAATAAATTGTATTTTCTCAATGCGACGCATTTTGTTCCCAGTAAAGCGATTTCGCTACAATTAAGAAACCAGAATAGCGTTTTTATTGGTAGTAATCGGTTCCATTAGCAGCACAGTGCACAGTCTTGTTGAATAATGAACTGCTTTTAATACAGCAATTTTGTTAAGAAATATATTCTCAATGCGACGCATTTTGCTCCCAGTAAAGCGCTTTTTCTACAATTAAGAAAGCAGAATAGTGTCCTCAAAAACGAATGGTATCAGTTAAAACCTATAATCCACAAGACGTTGTTGGGTAGCGTTCGGTCACATCGTTGTTCGGAGTCTTTTAGCTGTCCTGTCTGAATATGAACTTTATTGATCATACCTGTACAGTACTGATTTTTAGTTGCTTTATAAATCGTAGCAAGCAGATATTATTATGAATAATGTCAAGTTTCATGACAACTGACCGTCGGAACTAATACAGTATATAAAACCAGATTACATTCCCAATAGAACTTAATATTTACTGTGAGTATTCAGAGAATAATGGCTCTAAACAGTTCTATGGTAGCAATAACTCCCATTTCTTATTGGCTAAATTGCCGTGATATTATTGATACATAACGGTCTAGCAAGTTTGGTTGTTTTATACCTAGAAGGAAAGCGCGTTGCTGTAACATATAGTATTAAACAGTTCTATAAAGTGTATGTGAATTCTTATAAGGAATAAAAGGCCTTTTTCTGACTGTGCATATTTTCAATCTTGTCACTTCTTAACAGGTTGGTCAGGACTATGGAGGACTTGAGGTAGGAGGCCGAACGCAATGCATTGGATTCGACCCAAATTAGCATCGGTAATTCGGCTTTACGAGTGGCCATAAGATGGCGCTCGTGTTCGAAGTGGGCTATCAAATAAATGGTTTCTTATGGGCGCGATAACTATTTTTATTTAAATTAGTTCTTTAAGGAACAAATAAGGACTTTTATATGAATTTACACTTACTTTGTTATACTTATTAGTAAACTCGGCCTGCATAAAGTTCCGATGATGCTTCGTTTTTAAAATACAGGAACATTCTAGCTAGAGGGTTTTACCTTTGGAGCTAGAAAAATACTTATTTGGCTGCGTTTCATCTCTGAAGAAGATCCTGTCTTACACCCCGACACAAAGCAAACTCTACTTTTATAAATTGTACCATTATTCATTATAAATATGGAAATTAATTACAATACAACGTTATTTGTCTTGTCTTGCCTTCAAACGTTATTTGTTATTTCGAAAAATAAAATGTCAATTGTCAAAAGTAAAAGTTAAAAACTATGGAGGATCTAGTTTTCCATATTAAAAACGAAGAAGAAGAAGACAACATCAGCCCACTTCGGACGCGAGAGCCATCTATCGGCCAATAGCAAACTAACCAAAAAACCGGGACAGAATTTGAAAATGCTGCCATTGTCGATCGGCCTCCTACCCTATAGTTCTCCATAGTCAGGACACAAAAATGCAAAACGCAGAATTACTTGCCAATAAGTCATTTCAAAACACCAGCAGATATTTCACCGTACGCTCACCTGAAAAATTCAGTCCGAACGTATTTGACGCTATAAGGGGTAATGCAGCGTGAGCGGAATGTAAATCCCACTCGAACCTCCAACAGAAGTTGGTACTTGACAGCTTTGAATTTTGATTTAACGCTTTTTAACCCGCGCGAAATCATTTTACATTAAAAGCCGTTGTAAGTTGAGGTTTGACAGTACGGTATGTAGAATACGAACCAGAAATATATTTGAAACAAACGAAGTCAAAATAATTGTCTTTTCTCCTATTGTAATTTACACTTGAGTATGATAATTGTGCCAAATGTTGCTTTAAGGTCAAGGTGCCCGCACTGCCGATACACCGCATAGTATGGTGTATTTAATTATTTTAAATAATATGAATATTGAATATGCTTTTCAAACATGAATGATTACTAGTAATAATATTAAGAAATAGATTTTTCGTTGATCTTTAAAATCATTGTCAATAAATAATTAATAAATATATCTTGACAGCATTAAAAAAGGAATGAAAGGGATTTGCATGGAGTGACCTGTTTAGAGCATAGTTAAGAAATGATTACAAAAAATAAATTTTTGAGGGAATCGGTGTTAATATAAATACCCGGTCAATAAACCCAAAAAATGACTATACAGTGTGACCAGTAAAGTCCGCATCATATGGGATTTTTTTTATTAATAGCTTTAATCAAAATTTGACTTTGGCATCAAGTTCTGCTTCGATCGAGATGAAAATTAAGCAAAAAAATAGTAGTCACGTGATTCTTATTATCTGTCAAATTAAATTTTTTCCAAAAAAATATTTCATAAGCAGGGTTATTTCTGAAAGTATCGAAAAAAGGTATTAGAAAAAGTTTTTTTTAAATGCAGTTTCTAGCCCACATGCAAAATTTTAGCTGCATAAGATAATTTTAATTTTTTACCCATATTTTGTAAATTGCACCACTTTTGCAAAATAAGACTCAACGCAACCTACATGAATGTTTTTAGTTTTGACAATGCTTTATTTCAGATACATTTTGTTTAAAGTAGCGCCATATTAAATGTGTATCTTTCTACAAAATCAAAATTGGGCTATTAAAATATGGTCGCATGTGATGCAAAGTTTATTTGTTTTTGACCCTGTATAAGGTAACTTCATAAAATAAGTATTTTTGAAAACGTTGTTTGTGTCTGAAAGTAATACACCTTAATATTAAGACAAAAAAGAACACAGTGTCATCAGTAAAGTGTTCATTATGTGGAAATAAATAATCAAAATTATCTTATGCAGCTGAAATTTTGCATGTGGGCTAGAAAATGCATTTAAAAAAACTTTTTCTAATAACTTTTTTTGATATTTTCAGAAATAACCCCATATTTTTTGAAAAAAATTAAAATTTGACAGATAATGCGAATCACATCTCGACCGAAGCAGAACTTGATGCCAAAGTCAAATTTCGAATAAATCCCTTAATAAAAAAAAACCCATATGATGCGGACTTTACTGGTCACACTGCATCTAGGGTAATTATTATTATTTATAATAGGTTTTATACCTATATTAAAAGAAAATTTAATGAAAACCCGGAAAATAATATTTTTTGCAGATTTGTTTATTAATGAACTCCTCCGAGTTCTTAAAAATATGCTTTCTATGCACAGTCATTACGAGGCAATTGAGGCGACTTTCTGTCATATCTAGTGCTTTTCAGCCAGGTCATAATTCTTCTTTAGCTACTGAAAGATTGTTCAACAGTTCACGTCGTGCAAGGTAAAGCAATCAAAATTCTGAAGGGTGCATCATCGATCATCGCATAAAATATAAACCCAGTTTCTCCAATTTAAAAATATATAAAGACATAAGTATCCCTACACTATGTTTCTCATATAGCTGACTTTTTTTTTTAAATAATTATTACATTATTTAAATTCTAATGGATAATGGTACCCACCGCCCACCGCCACTGTATCTTCTGCAAAAAGTGTTTAACTCTGATTAAACATTAATTTTTACTCATCCTCATTACCCTATTAGTGGACAGACGTGTTTATTTTTGCGGCTGTGAAGTTTATACAATCGGACAAATATTTAAAAGGATGATAAAATGTGTGATTAATATTTAAAATCTTTGAAGTGGCCAGAATGGATTAAAAGTAAGCATTTTTATATTTCATGAGAATATTTTTAAAAATCGGGAATTTTGGAACGTAAATATACAGTGTAAACTTTTGTTTCGGTGTTCTTCCTTCCACCCACACATAAAAAATGTTTAAAGCACTTGCTGCATATTCTTTATTTTTATCCAGTTGTGCTGGAATATTTTCTAAAATTAGATATGGAGTAATAATTATTTATATTTTAAACCGCACAATTAAAAATTCATTTAGTTTAACAGCAAACACTTGTGAAGCGTTAGCCATTTCATTTTCTCATCAATACTTCGTTTCATTGCACAGGAAGAAAAAATAATAACTACTTGTTATGTTTCACAAATTTAATCAGTTTCTTGACACGTGTTTCGGCCCTTACGGGTCATTGTCAAAGGAGTAAAAGAAGATACTAAATTCTACGTGACATTACGAAGGTATTTATATCATATTATGGTAACTACAAACATGTCATAAAATTAAAATTAGAATTAGAAACTGTGGGTTTTTCTAATTTTTGAAGGTACAGATACATATTTAGTCCTAAATAAGTGTGCTATTAAGAATTAGGGAAGTACCTGAAGGTATTTCGGTTTGATGGTACATTACATTCGTTTTTTATGGCTTTTTTGATAGCTATTGTATATATGTATATAATACTAAATATGTATCTGTACCTTCAAAAATTAGGAAAACCCATAGATGACCATTCAATATTCTAATCCTAATTTTAATTTTATGACATGCTTATAGTTACTATAATATGATATAAATTCTTTAGTAATGTCACGTAGAATTTAGTATCTTCTTGTACTCCTTTGACAATGACCCGCAAGGGCCGAAACACGTGTCAGGAAACTGATTAAATTTGTGAAACATAACAAGTAGTTATTATTTTTTCTTTCTGTGCAATGGAACAACAGTTTTACCAAGCATGTAGCCCAACCCAAATTAATTAAATACTTCGTTTGTTTTTCGATTCCTCCAACGAGAGGCAAATATCCGTTTTTGGGAAGCAATTACCTATAGTTTTAAGTTTAAAAAAATTTAATTGATAAATTAATAAAAGTAAAAAACGAAAGGTGGTCAAGTTTGCCCATATTTCTTTTTCTGCTTTTATTAATTTTTAAATCCAATCTTATAACGTGAAACTGTGGGTTCTCCAAGCTATTCGGCCGTTTTTTCGATAAAACGAAGAAATAACAAAAATTGATGAAAAAAAACTAAATTGCGAATGCGTTTTTAGTGTTATTTCTTAATAAAAATGACAATAACATTTTAACAGCTTTTTAAATTAAAGAAAATACTTTTTAATTTATTTAATTATACATAAAAGTAGGTAAAACGCGATTTTTTCAAAATTTTATTTTTATAAAAACCAAGATATCTACAAATGTGAGGTTATATTTTACAAAATATCTTCAAATCAGGCGGTTCGACGCCGACGTCATGCCGCTGGGGTCATCTATAGTAAATTTAAATATTTCTTAACTAATTGTATGGTCTGATGATGTCTGTATACAGCGAAACATGTACCAAAAATAAACAGACAGAGACCGTGTCTTTCTTTTGTTATCAACTTATATATTAAGCCCCTTTGAGCAAAACTGGACGAGTTCTTTTAAATTTATAAGCAGCCCAATACATTCTTTTTGGGAATTATTTTCTACAAATCGAAAAACTAAACTAGAAAATTGATAAAATATAACAAACAACGTTTGAAACTTTTGCTATCCAGTAATGCTAAATTCATAATTGGTCAATAATTACAATTTACTGGTGATATTTAGTGACAGCCGAAGGCCTGCAACTATTTTTGAAACAAATTTATCTTGGCGCTCGTTGATAGCACACTAGAAAAAATGTAAAAACTATTATAGTGCTTATCTCTTAATAAACAAACAAATATATCTATTTACCAGGTTTGTTCGGGTTTGTTCGGGTTTGTTCGATGATATTATAGAAACCACAAACCTTATGTCTTTGGGAAAAAATGATTTGGTAAATCGACCAAGAAAAACTGATGCAAAATATTTTTGAGTTTACAAAATGATCGCTAGGGGGCGCAATTACTATTGGAGACATAAATTACATTGCCATATTGGTTTATCCTTATTGTTGACCTGATCTGATCGAACTGATCTGACTACTCTTCGACATTTTGTTTTGTTTTGTTTTGTTTATATTACCTACATCTAAATGTAGAGTGGGTGTATTTTTAATTTTACAACCGCATTAACCGCAAGGTATGCATTTTATTTTACATATTTTGTTGTGTATAATGTACGTTAGTTAGGTTTTTATTTAAGATCTGATGGTGCCCGAAAGGGCGAAACACAGATTTTTTTGTTGTGTGTGTTTGTTATTATAGAATTTGGCGACCGAGACTTTGTGACTTTTTCAATTTTTAAACTATACTAGGTCTCTTTGAGAATAATTATTGACGATTTACTATAATAGAACTAAAAATTCAAATAAGGTCCTCATTTAATACAAGGAATATAAAGTTCTTTAATTTTTGCAATAGTTTATTCCTAAGACTCCTTTCGTATTGTCGATAGTACGGGTGAGGAAGCTTTTCAATAAATATTTTGTTAAATGTCTATATTTCCACACCCTTTTACCAAATTTAATCAGCATTGGCTTGTTTTAAAGAGCGAGTTTACAAAAACGTTAAAAATTTATTAAACATACATTATATTAAAATATAATATATGACCTAGATTAATAAGTTATTTAAAATTGTTTTGTTGTTTAAGAATAGAATCTACCAAAAAAAAACTAGGTGCACAAGGAAAACTTACCTCAAATTACACATTAGTAGAGGGTAGTCAACAAACAAATAATAGTAATTTCTAGGTAAATTTTCTATAGGGTACGAATGCACAATACCGTAGAGCTATGATGGACCCTAAAGGTAGTTTGTAGACATTTATTTTAAACCCCCGAATGATAGCAACCAATTTAACACTAATCATGGCGCGTTTATTCCATAAAATATATAAATGCTTTAGATTTTAATGAAGTGCGTATTAAAACCACCACTTCCTTAAAACAAAAAAAATTTAAATAATTTTTGCCAGCATTGTGACGTCCCTGAAATTTAATCTGTGTAACACAGACTTTGTTTAGAGTCCATTAATTTTGCCTAAAATAAAAAAGCAAACGTTGCAAAAGGCTGAAGAAAAGGACCCAATTCTAGTCACATTTTTGCCATTATGTTGGCCAACCTGTTTTTAAAGACTTGATGTTACGAATGGTAAATAAGGAATTACATCACGTCTATTTTTGGTCAAGACATCAAGAATTAGCATTTTAACTATCTTGAATGCATAATTTACTGTAAATTTATGGCTTCTTTTACCATTATATTTCTCTTTTAGCATTTTCAATATTTAAGCTTTTTTGTCATCAATAAATAAACTTGAAATAAAAAATATTCAAGGTTATTATTAATTTTATTGGTTCTCAGGGAAGTCGACAATAATTTAATAATAAAATCCTGAAACAAACAGTATCAATAAACAGGCGCATGGTTCATTATACGCGAGTCAAACACTATGCTAAACTATATGCTTACTACAACCACCCACTTATACATTGATACGAATTTTAAATTGAAAACGCCAATTTTTGCCTTATTTTGACATTCTATACATCAGCTGACTCTTTATTTGGTGTCAAGAAATGCTACTTAAAGACGGTTTCTCGAAACCCGACAGACCATCTTTAAAATTAAGAATACAAATATAAATTACGTGTATACTTCCTTATTTTTGGTGAAACTAAAATGTAGAGAACCTAAAAAACCCATTTTGTCCAACATTTGAGAAATTATATTATTCGCATTTTACTATTTAGGCAATCAAACAAATCGGTCAACTTAATAAAAATTATTATTTTGGTTTAATTTGCCAGATAAGAAGCAGAAAACATTAATTAATTATCCAGTTAAAACAACATTAAACTAACATTTACACTACATTTAAAACATTTTTTAAGCAAAAAAGACAGATAAACAAAACTGACATGTGTTTTTAGAAGTCTGACGCCAGTAACTGATCTATTATTGCACTTGCGTGCATTTTGTTCCGCCACGCGATTCTACAGGCAACCAGCGTGGCCGTTTTGTATCAGTAGGTGATCTACTTTTTTCACCTGCAAATAGATCGCAAACAATTTATTATTAATCAGTGGCACGTGCGTAGTGCACCCGTGAAAATGATCTATTTATCGTTATCATCGACCCAGTGAAAAAATAGCTATGTCGTTATTGATCTGGAAAATCGTGGAAATTTGTTTATTTTTAAATTTTGACCAGTGTTACAACATATTATCAAAATGTTTACGGTAGCACTAAAACCGGTACCTAGCTATATTAATAATCATTATTATTATGTAAGAAGTATCCACAATTACTTTTGCCAATAGTTGGCGTTCATTGGATAAAATCATTAAAATTGCAAAAATTGTTAAATCTGGCAAGCCTGTAACCAATATAACCAAACGGGTTTATACCCAAATATTGCAGAATTTTATTTATGACGTCATATTGCGAGAACGAGAAATTACGAGACTCTCGCGAGACAAGACGGGAAAAACATCTTAGCGAGGCGAGATATGGAAAAACTCTCGAGACGAGAGTTTTTAAAAAGTGCGAGATTTCTCGTCTCGTGAAACACTACAAATAGGTAGTTAGGGCCATGGCACTGTGGCAAAAATACCGTGCGAGCAAACATTATTTGCATTAAAGAGGGCCTTGCATCTAAGGACGTAATGCTTAGTCGTAGAGCTTAATACCTGTTGGGTGTCAGTAACTACCTGAATTAACAATCAATTAGTTATTCCGTCATCTTTGACAGTCGTTACAAGTAATAATTATCAAATTATTTGATTCATCGCTAATTTTTCCAATTTCTTGAACAATTCACACAATGGGCTTTACGGAACAGCACAAAACATTCGTGGTTGAAGCGTATTTTCGAAACGGTGTTAGAGTAAATGGTGAGTGGCAATACAATCCGGGTTTGTGCATGGACGATTTTCACGAACATTTTTCTAACGTTGCGTTTATTGCTGGAAATTTTTATCATTGCCTGAAAAGATCCTTGGCTGTATTTAGGAAAACAGGTTATATACAACACAAAGAAGGAGCAGGAAGACCATCTGTAAGAACTTGTTCCAAACGTTCATGAAATAATGCAAAATACGCCAATAAATTGTATAAGTGGGAAGATCTTAAGGAACATGCAGGACTATTCTAAAGAAGCAGCTAAATTTATTTTATTTCCTTATAAAGTGCAGGTATTCCAAGAAATACAAGCCGCAGATTTTGAAAGACGTAGGAATTACTCTCAATGGTTTACCAAAAAATTTTTTGGAAAGAAATGATTTCTTGGACCTGACATTTTTTTCGGATCAAGCCTGGTTCCACCTCGCCGGTTATGTGAATTTTCAGAATACACGCATGTGGAGTAGTGAAAATCCCCATTTTTTTGTAGAGTCCACATTGCACCCTCAAAAAATTGGTGTCTGGTTAGCTGTTTCCCGAAGAAGAATTGTTGGTCCTATTTTTTTCCATGACACAGTTACAGCACAGCGGTATAGAAACAATATTTTGAATCCATTTGTGGAGCAATTATGACGACGAACTACGTTTTGGATATTTTCAACAGGACGGTGCAACCGCCCATACAGCCGCCGAAACTATTAACTACTTACGCAATTTTTTCGACGACAGAGACATTGAATTCCCACCTAGATCAACTTGTTTAACGCTTATGGATTACTTTGTTTTTCCTCAATTAAAGAACACTATATTTAAAACACCAGTTGCAAATTTAGAACAATGACAAGAAAGGATAATCCAAAAATGTGGTAACATTTCTCCAGAGATGCTGTCAACACTTTCGAAAATATGAAGAGACGTGTGAATTTATGCTTGGAGCATGGCGGTGGCCAATTTCAGCAATTTATGAAATTATTTTTCTTTCTGTATATTCTTTCTTTGTTAATTTTGTAAACAACAAAAATAAATTTGTATTTGTCTACTTATTTTATTACTCATTAGTTTGGCATATCATGTCATAATATGAATTTGACAAAATTTGAACCTAGATTTGGTTAGATATATCGTCCCCATATCATTGTGATCTAAACCAAGCCCTACGTTTTTTAATCCAAGCCCTCTTTGATGCAAATAATTTTTGCTCGCACGGTAGTTCCCGATTTTTTTTACTATTAAAGCTCCAGAATAAGCATTTTGTTTTAATTTTGGCGCCTTTTGTATCTCACCCTGTATTTATACGAGTACCATAAAGAACGCCGATATAGGCATGTGTAAACATAAAGCATGTTAGAATAATAATATACCTTAACCTTTTTCACATTAAACATACCAATGTCAAGTATAAGGTACACAAAGCCCATCAAAGGAGCATTAGGTTAATGTAGCCTCGTACCCTTTTATAAACAATCTTAAGTGTTTCCTACCGTTTCATCATGCATTTCTTAACTATTTACCTATTCGTTAGAAACGTTTTAGTATACGTCTGCTGTAGGTATTTAGAATTACCAACAAACTGCAAGGTATTTTTTAGTATTTTAGCGTGAGCTGATCGATTTGTGCTGTGTGTGTGCTTTTTGGATTTTTTTTCTTACAAACTTATTAATGAAATGTTTCTTTTTTAGTTTAAAACGATAGATCGGTCTTTTGGACACATAACTGCAATTTTTAAAATAGTATTTTTTATTTAATTTTTAAGAAATAGTTGTTTCTGTAAAATACTGCATACGGTACGATTTGGGAAACTGGTCGCCATTGGTGCACAACGTCTTAATAGAGCTTGATGACAGAAATAACTTGGCCACAAGCTAAGGTCTGTCGAAGAAACTTCACCAAAGGTAAGAACCTCAGTAAAATCCCTTAATGGGTTAACCTTTGTAAAGCATATAATATAATAAAGCATAAAATATAAAAAATATGGTTATTGAGGTAAGTCCTGTATAATGTAAAAGGATAAATGATATTTAAATGAAAGGAGAAATAATATAACGTGAATGTGAATTGTAATAGAAGAAAATGACACCCTATCCATACAGAAAAAGGCCGAGTAAATAGGCACCCATAAGTGTGGGTAGAAACAGAAACCAGTATTTATATTTTAATAATAATAATAATAATAATAATAATAATAATAATGATAATAATAATAATAATAATAATAATAATAATAATAATAATAATAATAATAATAATAAATATTTTTATTTCCCAAGTGACATGATAATGTATGGAAGCCGTCAAATACATAAAGTGTATATAACATAACTGATAAATAAACAATAAAGCTTTATAGGTATATAAGTAGGCAATACAACTCTACCATGCTTGTGTCCAATATTCATTCATATTATAAAGCTCACGATACGATCTACAAAAATTTCTTAAGTTGTTTTTTAAACACACTAAAAATTTTTACATCCCTTATATTCTGTGGAAGCTTGTTGAAGACAACTGGCCCTAAATTTGTGTGGCGAACTTTTACTAATATTCAATCTACTTACTGTCGTATGCGGATTATGTCTGCCACGAGTAAGATATTGGTGAATATTACGATTTTCTAAAAAGGTGGATTTATTCAGAAAAATAAGTTTACACAACTCGTAAATAAAAACGCCTGTAAGATTAAGGATTCCCAGACTTGGTTGTTCGACAATCGCCCAGTGATCCAGTGAATGAAGATGCTGAGCTTGAAAAACTCTTGCTTGAGAGTGGTATTGAGGATGATCTTGCTAAATTTGATGACGAAAACTCCGATGTGTGTTAGTAGACGCGTTCGGCATTGTCGTCAGACCCGTCTGATTCGTCTAGATCGTTCGGTAATGACATCTGGATGTAGGGGAGGTAAATCGGTTTCGTTCGGTAAATGACTTCGGACCGATCTAGATGTAATCTAACCGCTCCGTCTCAGGATGGCAGAGCAAAAAGATTAATCTTGTTTTGTGAGGTTAGGTTAGGTATTTGTGTTTTACTGTTTTGGGGTTTATTTTTATTGATAAAAATTATTTTTTTTAAAATGTCCCTGTCCCAGAAAATAGTTGAATTGAGGGATGAGGAACTACACGAAACCTATAGAATCTTCGTAAATGAAGAAGAATATAATGATATTGTGGGTAATGGAAGTAAGTAAAGTAAAATTAATAACCTATAAATTTTACACCTCTATAACTTTCCTAGATTTAAAAAAAGAAAAGAAAAATTGTTTTTAGTTTATTTAGTTGTAAAAAAACAAGAACTGACTTGGGAGGGTTGTTTTTCTTCAAGCCTGGGAACAGGTAAACAAAAACAAACACACTCGGATTGGATCACCTAACCTATCCATTGTCAGTTTTAAAATCTCAATCGTTCGTTTATTGCAGATTGGTCAGACAGATCTGTGGTCACGTGATCAAAAATCTCGTCTGCTCCGCGATGACAATGCCGAACGCGCCCAGTAACAGATTCTTCCTGGAGACTGCGCAAGTTGCTAAGAATATTGTTAAATAAAAAAAAGTACCAGTGTTTTTGGATTTTTGCAAACAAAAGATGAGTTGTTTAAAAACTTTGTCGCCGAACAAAACCCCTCGTTAAATAGTCCAATTAGGTTTTTTAACCTATTATTATTACAGAAAAAGAAAAGCACGAAGTCTTTCTCCACAATATTTATTAATCGAAAAACTAGGCGAACCTAGGATCACATCGACGACATGTTTCGAGTGTAGAAACACTCATCATCAGGAAAACAAAGTAAAAAGTAAAATGCTGATGTTTTTAGCAAAAGAGAAAATAAAGGTGAGAATGAGCCGTAATGGAGCTTTTAATGGTGTACAAGAGGTGTAAAATTGAATAGTCAGAAGGTCGACAATCAAGACTCCAGCATACTGAAGAGTCGAGGGTTAAGTGCAGAAGCACACTGTGCCGTGCAGAAAATTAGGGTAGTAAAAATTAGGGAGTTTTGAAAAACTAATCTGTAAAATTCATTATTAAATTACTGAAACATCTTGAGTTTTATTAAGCCTAGTCAGAAATATGTGAAAGTGTTGGAGTGAGATGTAAAGAGAAAGAAAAAAGTTGTTTTTTAGGGGTCAAATAAGCATCTGTAAAAAATAGAAAGGGGAATGTAGTAAATGAAATTTAAGAAATGTGGTAGATTAGCTTACCTTTTGGTTAAAAGTAAAAAACTGTTGGGGTACCAGGCTTTTTACGGCCCAGTTACCCCGCCGGAGTCAAAGCACACACATTTGGTGCAAAAAATTGTAAGAAATTTTAAAAAAATTAAATTTTTGTGTTCCCGTTAGAGAGGTTCTACTGTAACCAACACGTGTAGGATGGGAAATGAACTTGAACTTGACATTGTAAAAGGGGGGAACAAATGGCAAGTGTTTTGGCGGTCAAAATGAAGAATCCTCAAGTATGCCAGGAGTTTATAAAAATTTTGAAAAAGTTATAAAGGAGAAAAGCTCAATTAAGGTTCAAAATCGCTTAAAATACTAAAAATCACTAAAAATACAAGATACAATCAATACAATCCCTATAGAATAGAAAGAAAATTACATTTAGAAATATGTTGCTGAAAGGTTTGAAAATAGGCATCATAAGTATTTGTGTGACGACCTCTGTTGGTAGGTTTACAATATTGGTAAAAGTGTTAATCAGTATTTCGACAAAGTAAAAAGTGACTATCACAGTGCCATCTATGAGTAAGAGGTAATAAATATAAGACCTTTTGGTTTGTCGGTAAAGTAAATTAGATAACATAGAGATGTTAAAAGTGGTGCTAAAAAGTAATTAGTCGCGGATAAAAGCAGACCAATTTACGATCACCCAAATTGTGCTGGCGAGTGGCCCTTACCGTAGCCGACGCCATAAAAAAGTGAAGAAGAGTTAGTCACAGATGGTCCTGAAAATAGGTTATGTTATAAGTTATAATTATTGAAAATCAATTAAAATAGAAATGGAAAAGAAAAAGCAAAAAAAAGGGGGGAATTTGGTCATTTAGACAGATAATATTTAGGTTTTTTAAAGTTTTATTAATTTCAAGAATTTCCAAAAGATCGAGTTTGTTACCCTTAGTGCAAAGGTGTAGATATTTAGTGTGAGAGTCTGGTACAAAGTTGTGTTTATTCGAATGAATGTGTCTCGAAAAGTTGGATTTAATTATAGAGGGAGAGAGGTCCTGATTCTGAGCTTTTTCTAATTCCCTGCAGTGCTCCCTTATTCTTGTAGAGAACTTACTATTATTATTAGTTATAATTTTTTCTGCTGATACCTTATCAACTGAAAATGTTAAGCAAGCGGGTCGTAATTTAAAATTCTATCTGGCAGATGCAGTACATATTACTTTTTAAATAATTTATGTTCACTCAAGACTATTAACTTTTAGTTCACAGCGATATATTATCTCGGAACTTGTTTATTAGCTATATCAATATGAAAATGAACCCAGTCCCAGTCCCAGTAGTGCAAATAAAGACCAAATTGGGATACCAGAAAGTACGGCTAAAACGTTCGACTTTGTGACTAATTAACATATTACTATATAAAACTCTTATCCGTAAGAGCGACGACGCGTTTTTTAAAACTTGATTTTTATTGCAAGCATCTTCAGAACAGTGACGTACACATTCCGGTAGGTTTTAATCAGGAAAAACGCGATGCGGTAATTTCAATGTCGGAGCACAAAAATATGTTGACGTATATTAAATCGTTATTTTGGATCATTATAATTATTGTATGGACCTATCTAACATTTTTAGGACTTAGAATAGAATTATTATTGATGTATTTAAATTTTCGTTATTCAATATTTACTCTGTATCTACATAATATACAGATTTTTGTTTGAAGGTGGTAGGCAATGAAGTAATATCAATAAATTACCTTATCGGACTTTCATTGTCTTTATTTTGTTACTTAACACAACGTTTCGGTTACTTAGTATCTCTAACCGTTTTCAAGTATAAACTGAATTATAATTCTAAGGCTACTTCTCTTAAATACTATATATCCATGTGCAATGAAGCTTAATGACTCCGCCTACGTGCTTCTTGGAGTGTGAAGTTTGAGCTGTTGGTTTTGGTCAAGAAGAGGTTTCCAGATATTGGGGATATCTATACTTGGTTTACTAAATATATAGGTGTTTTGATTCATGAAAGCTGCTTCTTTGAATTTCCGTTTTCTCCAGTACTGTTCCGTGCCCAAAACTTTAGCTTCTGACCACTGTCTATATTATGTTGGTTGCATGGTTCATACATGTTTCGCTATACCTGATCTCAAAGTTTCACCTCTTTGAGTATGTTTCAGATGTTCTTTAACTCCTACGGGAAGAGGTCTTTTTGTTTCTCCAATGTACGATTCGCCACACTTGCAAGGGATTTGATAGATACAATTTTTTGTGTTTTGTTTAGCTGTTTTGGACATAACTGAAGACATCAATCAGCCCGTTGATGACTGTTTACGCAGTTTGCTTTCTATCTGATGCACTCATTTGGTTTATTTCTTAACAAAAAAAAATATTTAATAATAAATTACCCTAAGATAGCTACCGGGTGTCCTAAATTACAAAGAGTGATAAAATTGGGATAATTAAGTAATTCAAGTTTAAAAAGTCTGAACTAAGATATTTAGACTATAAAAGGTTAATAATCGTCGATTAGATTCTTAAGGTATGTTAAATTATTATTTACCTCTCCTTGTCACTTTACGACAAAATTTATGGTGGCGCATCACATAAAACCAGAAAACTAAGATTTCGCTTTTTGGGTTTAATAAGTAATAATGGATTTTAAAAATAGTGAAATTGGAACGATGGATGATTGTTGATAACACTTGCAGCAAGCAGCTTGCATTATAATCAACCTCGATTATTATGGCCTACATTATACGCTCGTTAAATAATATATTATAAGTCTATATTTTGATAGTCATTTAACATTGTAAGTTGAGGTTTTTTTTATAAAATAGATATTGATACAGTGTGTCCCAAATTAGAGATAAGATGATATTGATAAGTATTTTAAATGGCAACTCTAGTTTTTTTTTATTTATTATTATCATTGTCACTTAAGGAAACACCTTCAACGAATAGAAATTTTCAATGGACCCATTGAATGCAGACTTTGCGGTAAAGAGGACGAAACCGCCCCTCATAACATCTACAGTTGTGAAGCACTAGCCCGCAAAAGAATAACAATCTTCGGAAACATTCAACGCGGGGACAACGTCTTGCATGACTGGAAAGAAGGCTATTTAGGTCCAATAGAAGGATCAAATCTCTTTTAGCAAAACTGGGGCCGGGGTGCACAATAAGCCAGAACGCTGCAGTGTAAGAAGCTTGGGCCACACATCTGACCCCCGCCATTAACCAACCAACTAACCAGGTTTTTATTGAAATCAATAAAAACCCATTAAAAACTAAATTTCAAAATAATAATACAAAAGTGTTAACTTGGATCTAAAAGGCAAAAATTATTTTACCCCTGCACTGATTGGGAATGATAATATAAAACATACAGAGCAAAATATTTTGAATAATTCATTAAGTTGGTTTAATTAATAAGTCAAAAAAACGATCTCGGCTTTGCTTAAAATGTTATTTTTAAATACTGCTAAATTATGTACGGAATAATAACCTGGGGTCTCACCTTGTGTTATTTTGGGAAAATATATTCCTTTTTATTATTATTACAAGTGTAAACTGTACAATAAGAAGACTCTTCTTATATTTTAAAAGGGTTGCAAAATTTACCTAAGGGGGTAAAAATGGGGGTTGAAATTTTTAAAGGAATTTCTGTATTTCAAAAACTACTAACTGGTGGAGAAATAAAAATTGGTATATAATTTCCTTTAATACAATAATAATATACGTGTTTCCGGTTTGTTCGTATGGTATGGTACGGTATAACTGTCTATAATTTTAAGCTATATTCCTGAAAATTGGTGCTATGTATGTATCCTCTGTCAAAATAAGCAAGTACGTGTTTTGATGTTTTGAGAAATCTTGCCCCTAGGGGGTGGAAATCGAATTTCCAATGCAACCGCTAGAGCAAAAGTTCTTTGCTTGGAACAAATAATAAAAAAAGTCTTCCTCCACAAAATTTAATAAAATAAAATTCTTCAAGGGTCGCTACATGTTTCGAACGTAGAAACGTTCATCATCAGAAGACAGAAAATATATTTAGTGCTGATGGTTTTATCAGAAGAGAAAGTGGTGTAGACCTTAATGGAGCTTGTATGCTTGAAGTGTAGAAGTGACATAATATAAAGGAAATTGATGAACATTAAAGCATACTGAGTATGTGAGAAGTGAGAAGTCAATAATGGGGGTCTTAACTAACCAAATAAACTGGGAAGAAGAAAAAACCTTTCTAGAAAGAAGGTGTCGAAGATTATTTAAAAAAAATTTAAAAACTTTTTATAAAACATCTTTAGGTGTATGTCTGTAGGACATTGTAAGAGTAAAATTAGTCAAAATAATGAAGATCACAATAGAATTGCATTCCAGCATATGTGTTTTGTTCCCCACAAAACACACAGTACCCCACAAAACACGTTTGGAATCCAATTCTATTGCGATATCTTCTTTATTATGACTAATTCTACCCTTACAATTACAATGTCTTACAGACATATATACTAAATATCACGAATAGTCTCGTTTTAAAACAGATGACAGCGGTTATTTGTCATCGATCAGCTGATATTGGGACATAATAATATCCCTAGATTTGTAGCGGACCGTAATGAGCCCAAACACCGAGTTATGAATTGAGTTTTTGTTACATGTAATTACATTTTAAAAAATATATATTGATACAGTGTGTCCCAAATTAGAGATAAGATGATATTGATAAGTATTTTAAATGGCAACTCTAGTTTTTTTTATTTATTATCATTGTCACTTAAGAAAACACCTTCAACGAATAGAAATTTTCAATGGACCCATTGAATGCAGACTTTGCGGTAAAGAGGACGAAACCGCCCCTCATATCATCTACAGTTGTGAAGCACTAGCCCGCAAAAGAATAACAATCTTCGGAAACATTCAACGCGGGGACAACTTCTTGCATGACTGGAAAGAAGGCTATTTAGGTCCAATAGAAGGATCAAATATATTTTAGCAAAACTGGGGTCGGGGTGCACAATAAGCCAGAACGCTGCCGTGTAAGAAGCTTGGGCCACACATCTGACCCCCGTCATTAACCAACCAACTAACCAGGTTTTTATTGAAATCAATAAAAACCCATTAAAAACTAAATTTCAAAATAATAATACAAAAGTGTTAACTTGGATCTAAAAGGCAAAAATTATTTTACCCCTGCACTGATTGGGAATGACAATATAAAACATACAGAGCAAAATATTTTGAATAATTCATTAAGTTGGTTTAATTAATAAGTCAAAAAAACGATCTCGGCTTTGCTTAAAATGTTATTTTTAAATACTGCTAAATTATGTACGGAATAATAACCTGGGGTCTCACCTTGTGTTATTTTGGGAAAATATATTCCTTTTTATTATTATAACAAGTGTAAACTGTACAATAAGAAGACTCTTCTTATATTTTAAAAGGGTTGCAAAATTTAACTAAACTGGCCAAAAAACACTTGACAAGAAGTGACACTTAAAAACGGCCTAAAAAAATTTGGAACATGACGATTTTTTTACTGTAATTTTAAAGCCAAAAAATGCCGTATCTATATAACTATAGTTACTATTTTAATTATTATTAATTTTAATTTGGAGGATGTCTTCTCCCTATTACGTAGGCATCTACCAAGATTTTTCGAAAATCAATCCCTAAGGGGGCAAAAATGGGGGTTGAAATTTTTATAGGAATTTCTGTATTTCAAAAACTACTAACTGGTGGAGAAATAAAAATTGGTATATAAGTTCCTTTAATACAATAATAAGATACGTGTTACCGGTTTGTTCGTATGGTATGGTACGGTATAACTGTCTATAATTTTAAGCTTTATTCCTGAAAATTGGTGCTATGTATGTATCCTCTGTCAAAATAAGCAAGTACGTGTTTTGATGTTTTGAGAAATCATGCCCCTAGGGGGTGGAAATCGAATTTCCAATGCAACCGCTAGAGCAAAACTTCTTTGCTTGGAACAAATAATAAAAAAAGTCTTCCTCCACAAAATTTAATAGAATAAAATTCTTCAAGGGTCGCTACATGTTTCGAACGTAGAAACGTTCATCATCAGAAGACAGAAAATATATTTAGTGCTGATGGTTTTATCAGAAGAGAAAGTGGTGTAGACCTTAATGGAGCTTGTATGGAATTAAAACTTGAAGGGTAGAAGTGACATAATATGAAGGAAATTGATGAAAATTAAAGCATACTGAGTATGTGAGAAGTGAGTCAATAATGGGGGTCTTAACTAACCAAATAAACTGGTAAGAAGAAAAACCTTTCTAAAAAGAAGGTGTCGAAGATTATTTAAAAAATTTTTAAAAACTTTTTATAAAACATCTTTAGGTGTATGTCTGTAGGACATTGTAAGAGTAAAATTAGTCAAAATAATGAAGATCACAATAGAATTGCATTCCAGCAAATGTGTTTTGTTTCCCACAAAACACACAGTACCCCACAAAACACGTTTGGAATGCAATTCTATTGCGATATCCTCTTTATTATGACTAATTCTACCCTTACAATTACAATGTCTTACAGACATACAGTGATGGGCTACTACTACGCCAAATTCTGCGCATAATTCATGTAGCATACCAATGGTGTCAATACAATACCTCGTATCTCCACAATTTTTAAAAATCAAGGTTTCTGTTGCCTTTGGTTAACAAATATATAAGGACTCGATAGATGGCACCACAATGGCAATAATTTGATTATTAAGCCTGCTATTTGTCAAAAGTAAAATGCAATACCTCTTATCTCCAATATAATGGCGATGTGATGTGACTTGTGAAATAAGATTCCTGTAAATTGGCTTCCGAAGAGATACGTGGTATTGTATTGACACCATCGATACTCTATCCTTATCTCTAACGGTTTTAGAGAAAAATTACATCATAAAAAAAAAATTCTTTAAAAAAAGGTACTTACATGTACCTACTTAAAGGTAAACAGTTAAATTTAAATGAATTGTTACTACGAATACTACGATAGCAAGTCATGTGTCAATCAAAAATTAGTTTAGGTATAATTTTAAAAAACGGTGATCATGGTGCATTTAAATGAAACACAAAGAATCGAATTTTTAATTTTAATTGGATGTGGAGACAAAACAAGAAGTCAAGAAGAAGTTTGTAACTTGTTTAACGCTAAGTATCCAGAACGGCCGATTACAAGATCTACAGTAAGTAAAATTGAGAAGAAATTCAGGGAAACAGGGAATGTAAAGGATCGTCCACGGCCAGGTCGTCCAAAAATTAGTGAAAACTCACAATTGAACATTTTGTTAGAGGTTGAAGATAATCCTTATAGTGCATCCACTGAAGTAGCCCGTAATAATGATGTTAGCCGACGATCTGTGTTGCGGGTATTGAAACAAGAAAAGTACCATCCGTACAAAGTTAGGTTGCTGCACGAGCTAAACGAAGATGATCCCGACCGCCGACTACAGTTTTGTGAAACTATGATGGAAATTTGCAACTTAAATCTATTTTTCCATCGCAACATACTTTTTAGCGATGAAGCCACGTTTTGTTTAAATGGTTCGGTAAACAGACAACATTTTCGGTATTGGAGTACAAATAATCCCCGTTGGATGAGAGAACAGCACACGCAATACCCACAAAAAGTAAATGTTTGGGCAGGGATATTAAATGATAGAATTATTGGACCTTTTTTCTTCAATGGAAATCTTACAGGAGACCGGTATTTACAATTTCTTCAATATGAATTAATTTCCACACTAGCAGCGGATTTTCCAAATCCGAATCAGCCTCATCTTCCAGAAGCGTCTATTTGGTTTCAGCAGGATGGTGCTCCGCCTCATTTTGCTCGACAAGTACGAGAGTATTTGAATACTGTATTTCCCGAACGATGGATAGGTAGAAGAGGACCCATAGAATGGCCTGCAAGATCTCCCGATCTTACACCCATGGATTTCTTTCTTTGGGGTTATTTGAAATCAAAAGTGTATAAGGATAAACCACAAAATTTGGAAGGCTTAAAATTTAAAATTAGATATGAAATTAGGCAAATTAATGAAAATACTGTAAATAATGTTTTAGAAGGGTTTTTAAGTAGATTAGCATATTGTCAAGAAGTTAATGGTTTGCATTTTCAACACTTAATAAACTAATTTTTTAACCTTTTTTTAAAGAATTTTTTTTATGATGTAATTTTTCTCTAAAACCGTTAGAGATAAGGATAGAGTATGCTACATGAATTATGCGCAGAATTTGACGTAGAATTAGGGTAATAAGTAAAAATAGGGGGGTTCTATTTAAAAAACAAAAAAAAATTGCTACATCTACTTTTTGACACAACCGGTATAATTTCTTTTTGAGGCAAAAAATCCGGAAGAAAGAATTATAATCGACGTGTCCGAGCGTTTTTTCAAAAAATAAATACCTGATTTTTAAATGAATTTGTTCCATATTTTAGCCCATCACTGTATACCTAAAGATGTTTTATAAAAAGTTTTAAAATTTTTTTTAAATAATCTTCGACACCTTCTTTTTGGAAAGGGTTTTTCTCCTTCCCCAGTTTATTTGGTTAGTTTAGACCCCCTTTACAGACTTCTCACATCCATACTCAGTATGATTTAATTTTCATCTAATTTCCTTTATAGTATGTCTATTCTACACTTTAAGTTTTAATACATACAAGCTCCATTAAGGTTCTACACCACTTTCTCTTCTGCTAAAGCCATCAGCACCAAATATATTTTCTATCTCCTGATGGTGAACGTTTCTACGTCCGAAACATGTAGAGACCCTTGAAGAATTTTATTCTATTAAATTTTGTGGAGGAAGACTTTTAGTTTTTCTTTCTTTCCCATACTTTCAACTCCATTTAAGCATGGACTACTTCTTCAAATTAAATAAACATGTGTTTAGCCATTTGCGTAAATTTGGCTCCTGGGGGTTTGAAAACGGATATAAAATTTTTATTAGAAAATATATTTTTGATCCGAATTTCCTGAAATTTAGCATAAATACTGTAATATACAATTAATAAAACAAGCATTTCTTATTTTTATAAAAATCCGCCCCTGAAGGTAACTGCTACTTACTTATTGCCTACGTGTATTATCATAGTGTGTACTTTTTGCTTGGGAGAGAAGTTTCATTTAACATTTTGAAATCTTGATAAAGCCGATGATTTTGTTAAATCTAGCAACACAACTATATTCACGGTATCGGGCTTGACCATATCGTGCGCTAAATTCTCCCGGTTACTATTCTGTCTCTTTTTATCACATCTAATATTTAAAAATTTGTCACGTTAATCGTAGATACAAGTACACCAATAAATCTTAAGTCGCCTGTCTGCCAGGGTCGAAATAACATAATTTTATGTTTTATGGTGTTTTATATCATGGACGATGTATTTAATTTAAGACCGAAAATGTTGCCACTACTAAGAGCTTACTTTTTTTACATTTTACCGCCCTGCCCCTTCGGACGTAGTAGCCCAAGAACGTTGTGTATAGAACTATAATATGTGTATGTATTTTTATAAGAGGTTACCCATTAAACGGTTTTAACAGAGTGAGGAAATTCAGTTGAACGAACGACTTACCAGTATCGTATCTTAACATAGTATAAAACAAAGTCGCTGTCGCGTCTGTCCCCAGCTATATGTGCTTAAATCTTTAAAACTACGCAACGGATTTTGAAGCGTTTTTTTTAAATAGATAGAGTGATTCGAGAGGAAGATTTTATGTATAATGCATGCATAATATTGTAGAGACACACTGATAAATTTAGAGGTTTGTTCGGGTTTGCATTTATAAATCTTGACATGATGGTGAACTCGCCTTATTATTATCTCATAGGCGTATAATGCCTGGCATTGCAACGCAGGCCGGGTACACGCTAGTTTACTATAAATTATTAACTATATTTAGCACTATTTGGACGTGGTTAAAAAAAATGGATTGTGCCCCTCCCAAGATTGATCCTACGCGCGCCAGTGCATTTGTATAGATTAAGTATACCAAAGAAAGAAACAAGGAATGATAAGTTTTAAGGAAAATATTTGTATATAATGAAAAATGCTTGGAAAAAAGTCCCTTCGGTGTTCTGGTGATCTTGACCATTCAGTAGTAAATTGTACCTTTATCTGCGTTCTCTATTAAATAATTATTTTGTCATCAGAAATAGTAAAAGCATATTATTACGTTAAATCAGTTCGTCGAGAATGTTAATTAATAATTAAATCATTATTTCAGCTGATTTACATTCCAAGGAAGAACTGTGAGGAGAAGAATTCGAACCGGAGAAGAAATAACGAAGGATAATAATACTTATTATTGTAATGGAGAATAATTTTCCGCTCAATTAATTATTTTTTTATAGTGGATATTATTGATAACTATTTAATTGCAATAATACAGAATAATACTATCTATATAGAGGTACTACACTAATTGTGGGGGTCAAAAAGTCAAAACGAAAAGAATAATTTTATTTGCAAATAATGAAGTTTTTTGCAGAAATATAGAAAAGATTGCCTTGGAAAATCAATTACCATGTTACCTATTACAAATCGCCGATAAAGTTGCATACAAAGTATTTTATAACGCGGGCCTCAAAACCGCAATTTTATTTACATCGACCAAAATAACAGCCAAATGTCTTTAAAATTTGCGAGGCAGGCATGTGACAAGAAAAAGGACACTAAATTAAAATGTTCTTGGTCTGTAGCTGCTCATTCTAAAGAAACGCATACAAAACAATTGCGTAAATAGGTGTTTGGATAAACGTTCACTGTGCCAAGAATTTTCAACATTATCAGCGGTTTTGGAATGTTCTTGTTGACTTTAAGAACTTGACTCTTAAAGTGTCACAGACAAACAATTTTACATTTAAAACACCTTTAAAAATAACTTTTTCTACTAAAATAAGATATTTTAAATAAGAAATTAGAGTTTAAGAAAAACGACTTAATAATAAAGCCACGTGAACTACTGAATTATTTATATTGTGTAGGCATTTCCATATCGATTGATTGATTCCATATATTCCATTATTTTAAATTATTAACCGAATAAATATTAAAGTAGTTTAAACGAATTTATTTGTTTCTAACAGCAGAAATATTTCAATTATAGGGGAGAGTCTTCTAGTACCGGACATCTCCCAATACCGGACATACTCAGTTTCTTCACTTTGCCGATAGGTGGCGCCCAAACATGTATAGAGTTATAGTCGCGTCTGTTACTAATGTTACCTCTCCGAAGGGTCAGTTTGACAGAAGTTATCCAAGAAAAGGTTAATTTATGGTGTTGTTCTTTGTTTATTCTTTACTTTTAAGCCTGTGTGCAGTTATTTTGCCGCATTACACTTTTCTGTACCGAAAAGCACATTAGCAGACAGAATAAAACTGTTAAAGTCTAGCGTTGAGGTTACCTTTCCTGCTAAAACGGGGAGATTTAAGAAGACATTTTCAGAAGAACTACAATCTGTTAGTTTTTCTTTGCGTCCGGTACTGGGTGACCATTTTTCGAATCATCGAAATGTAACCGTTTTTTATTTTATTTTTTTAATTAAAAATACCTTAAATATTTAAAAAAATGTAGTACGTACTTAAAATGGTATATGTTTACGAGTAACAGAGTGTTTTTTTTAATTTTATTTTTTTCATTTTTAAAGTGGCCAGCTCCAAAAAAGCCAAGGTGTCCGGTACTAGGGGACTCTCCCCTAATAAAACTGCTCAAAAGAAAACAAGAAACACGACATATCGCTGTGTATGATCAAATTGGGCGGTTTGATGAAATCAACGTCGACCTGCACGCAGATTCAACTTTATTAACAAAAACTGGTTAGGCAGAAAATTTGTTAGATTCATGTGGAATCTTTGGATGCAATTTTTTTCAAGATAATGGCGGCTTTGTTGACTGCTTGGCTCGATGAGCCGCTCGCATGCTAATCGGCCTATGATATTAGTACCTACCCAAAAATTAACTGATTTTTAACACGCTTTTATAAGCTTCACCTGTACCGATGTTTGTTTGTTTGTTTGTCCGTAACCGACTTCTTTGAACCCGATTTTGACCCACTTTAAACGGTCAGATTTAATTTAAATTTTGTAGACTTATCAAGAACCGCTGACAATACAATAATCTACACGCAAAAAAATATCCTGTCAAATTTTGACAGCTGTCGGGTATAAAACGAAGAAGCGATTTTGACGAAACATATTAGGGGGTCGTATAGTATTCGATGCGGAGACTTCGGGAAAAATAAGCAAAAAATTCTCCTGTCAAAATTGGACAGCTATCAATATGTCAAATCGTTAAAAAAAAAGATATTAATGAAAAAACTATAAGGTCGTATGTATATTGACGGTGAAAAGTTGAAAAAATACGCAAAAAATTCTCCTGTCCAATTTTGACAGCTGTCAGGTATAAAACAAAGAAGCTATTTTGACGAAACAAATTATGGGGTCGTATAGTATTCGATGCGGAAACTTCGGGAAAAATAAGCAAAAAATTCTTCTGTCAAAATTTGACAGCTGTTAATATGTCAAATCATTAAAAAAAAATGAAATTAATGAAAAAACTATAAGGTCGTATGTATATTGACGGTGGAAAGTTGAAAAAAATACGCAAAAAATTCTCTTGTCAAAATTTGACACCTGTCAATATGTCAGAACTATTACAATAACCGATAGTAAGGAAACAAACAGACGAACAGGTCGTACAGATATTGTCGCTAAGAATAGAGAAAAATAAAAAAAAAAATCTACCCGTCAAAATAAAATTTTCACAAATTTTTAAAAAAAATTTTGAAAATTTTTGTTGTTTGTTCGGGTTTGTATGTATGCTTGTTTGTAAACGACTTCTTTGAACCCGATTTTGACCCACTTTAAATGGTCAGATTAAATTTAAATTTTGTAGAGTTATCAAGAACCGCTGACAATACAATAATCTACTAATCTCAATCTACTCTAAAAAAAAATTTCTTAACAATAACTTAAACTAAAAAATGAAAAATAAATATAGTTTAAAAAAACTAAAAAACACGCTTTAATAATTAATCAAACTAAAAAGCGGAAAGTAAATACCTATAGGTAGTTTAAAATAATTCTTAAAATTCTTAATATAGGCAGAAAATAATAATGAACGATAAACATTAGTATTATTGTGAAGAAAGCGCGGGTCGCTTTGTGCTATATTTTTCGTATATCGACCACCACTTTTCACAATAATACTAATGTTTATCGTTCATTATTATTTTCTGCCTATATTAAGAATTTTAAGAATTATTTTAAACTATATTTATTTTTAGTTTCATTAATTTTATTAAAGCGTGTTTTTTAGTTTTTTTAAACTATATTTATTTTTATTGCCTTTCCTTGTATCACACTGCTGCGGACTGTGGTTGGGAAATATTGCTCAAAGTAATACCGTTTTTAGTATGATAGTTATTGACTTGTTTATGCCTTTTATTACCCAGTCTCCTCAGCCACAGACTCGTAATGCGAACTATAGTTATGAAGATAGTATATTTGTGTTGCCAGCTTTGGACGAGAAATCAGATGATCAGAAATCATCAATTTTATAGACAAAACATAGCCCCGACATTAGAAATAATTCGGGATAAATTACGAGATTAGTTACTCGAATTATGAATATAAATCTCTCGATACTTTGCGTTGTATCTTACTTGATTGCGGTTTTAATTAAAGAATGGTTATCATGGAATCGCATCGCATAGTTGCGCACCTGCAAGAATATTTACGCACAATTCAGGAATACCACCAAGCAAAAAGGGATATAATTTATTTAGACGAAACTTAGGGCCTTTTCACACGGACCACTTTGTGGCGCTTCTCGAGAAGCGCCACTGAGTGGTGCGTTTTGAAGAAACATTGTTTTATATGGAGCTATTCACACGGACGCGACCACCGATTTAGCAGCGCCACGGTGGCGTGCAGTGGTCGACTCCCGCTAAAATGCGCGGCACGAAAAGACGCGCCACCGATGGATGGACATGCTTTTAAATGCAAGTGTTCACACGACGAGACACTTCAGTGTCGCCACAGCAGCGTACAGAGATGGACGAGGACGTGAATACGGAAGATTTTATAGCTGCAATTGAACTCGTTCCTGCTATTTGGGACACGTTGTCAAATGACTACAGTAATAAAATAATAAAAAAAAAATAGCTGGGAACTGGTAATATTAAAATTTTTGCAAACAGGCCCTTTTCAAGTCGCTCACTTAGCAATGGATGTATAGTGTTTCTTAGGTCAATTTAATGACATTAAACTGTGGGAATTTCCTAACCATAGGCGTCCCAAACAAATAATGAAAACACTTATAAGTTTGTTTTATATTAGGTATTTGTACATACTACACTTTATAAACCCACTGTATATATAATAATATTATATTAAAATAATAAATATAAGGTAACTCAAAAATTCTATACACAACTAAAATCAGAAAAATAAACCTGACACGGCACGACACTGCTCAGAAAATGCTTTCATTTTTTTACCAGAACTCCATTCTCGACAACCAGTCCATAACCATGTATATTTTATCTCCGTCTCTTCCACGCCATCGGCGGTCACTGGCCTATCTCTGTCTGGCAGAATCGATCGTTAGACGGGCTGCGTACCGCTTCAGCTAATATCCTGGCGCTTGCAACCGCAACAAATTACATGCTGTTGCCAATTCTTTAAAATTTTCGGATTTGTAAGCACAATGTAAGTATATACGAGAAACAAGAGTTTGTTAATTAGTTGTTTTTAAACACTGAAAACACTTTTTGTCTTGATTTCAGTTATATTGTTTCTTAAGGACTAAAGAATGTATTATTATAACAATGAATGGCTTGTTATTTTTTTCTGTCACACTCAAAACTTCTCGGTTTAAAGTATATTTGCAAACTAGCTTTCAAAGAAAGTTACTGACTAACAATTGAATACTGATATAAATGAAACATCTTTAATAAAAAAAACTTAAAGAATTGAACAAGAAAGATCTGACAACCCTGGTTGTGAGGTCGGTTTCTTTGAGACTGTTTACCGCCGTATGGAATGATTGGAATGTCCTCAAACTGAGTTTGGATAAATAATACCCAAAATCTTCTTCTCCTTTTTTGTCGAATGCGCCGTCGTCTCCGAATCGCCAGCAAAAGAAACAATTCTACAGTACCACCAATCATCGTGAACTTGTGAAGAAGACTGACCGCAAGACACAAAAACCGTGCGAGACTACTCTGTTTGTTGGTGAGTGGCTTGCCTGTGGCGCTGAAAGCGTGGCTGGCACAATAAAACGCGCTTCTCAGTGGCGCCACTCCAGCAGCGCCACAGAGTGGTCCGTGTGAAAAGGCTCTTAGTTTCATATACACGAGGTTGTTCAGTATGGTTGGGTAGGTAATAGTAATAATCATGGAGGGCAACAATATGAACATCCCTCAAAATGCCACAGAAAAGGTGTTATTGGAAGATATAAAAAAAATGTAAGAAGGAATATGTCATGGAAAAATTATGCGAAGCACATGGTCATAAAATTTTACGGCTCCCTTCCTATTACTGTGTATTTAATCCGATCGAGAGGATGTGGGCTGCAACGGAGCAGAAACTTAGAAAATAGGATCAATCGCCACAGTGATTTCGTACTAGGAAATAATTTATGGATGAAGTGGATGAAGTAGAGGCTAGTGGAATTTGGATGAAATGTGTCCGGCATGTTATAGAAACGGAGGCTGAATATTGTATTTTACCGTCCATTGATCCAATCATAATAACGCCCAATTTAGACTTCAGCTTTAAAGATTCAGATAGTGACTAGGGTTTCCAATTTTCGGGATCGGGATCCCGTTTTGAGATGCCCGGATCAACCCTAATAATTAATAATATTTAATTTTAAAAAATTTAATATACTCCAACCCCAAAAATATTGGCAGTGACGTAGCTATCATAACCATGAAAACCAATGCAAACCACCAATGACAATACAGTATTTTGGCCGTTTCCATGGTTATGATAGCTACGTCACTGCCAATATTTTTGGGTTTGGGGATAGCAAGTTGCAACAGAAATAATAAAAATGAAGACATATGACAAAAAACGTTTTATTAAAAAACTCAAAAATAAAAACCATTTTTATAGATGTACGTATTGTAAATAAAAAATTACGTTATGCGTACGTACGTAAAACAAAGGAAATAACTTTTTATTAAACAGCGCAAACAAAAAAATTGTTAAACATTTAGGTACGATTTGCTTAGTAAAAATAAAATATGCTCTTAAAAACACCAACGTGTCTAAAGTTGAGTCACTTAAGCGCGATCTAAATTTGGTCGCAAATGTGACTGCTGAAGAAAGGGCTCTTTAAGCTTCCACATTTGTAGGTGGTACTGTCAGTAAATATCCGTAACACTTTTGCAAATATAAACCTCTTAATCATCCATTTTAAAAAGGGACATTTCTTTTTAATTACGAACATTAAATACTTTTAAGATGAACTTTTGGATTTTCCGATATTTGCCGCCAATTAGGTTTAGTTCTAGTGATAACAGATAACAGAGCCAATGGCTTCCTGAAGTTTTTGCTTTAAAGTTAAAATATCAGTCGGCTTTTCTCTGATTTCAGACAGAGGCATATTGTCTTCATCGTCGGATTCCAATTCGAATTTTTAAAATGTTTGACAAATTAAGCTATGGCTTCAGAATTTGGGTGTTTGAATAAATTGCTTCCATGATGGGTGCTAGGATTTTGAAGTTATGAGATAACCCCAGACATTATAGTTCGACGTTCATTTATACGATTTGTATGCGCTTGTTGATAGTCTTTACTAAGTGGCGTATTTAGATTTGCAACTTCTTGAATTAAAAATTTGAAACTTACATCAGCCGTACACAAATTGGCGTCTATTCTACAAATCGCTTCCACCGTCAATTTAACAGCTTCAAGACATTGTATGATATCTCTCATTATTTGAAATTCAGTGTCATTTATAACTACCGGACTGTTCAGATCAATTAAACGCTTCTGAATACAATCTTTCAGCAAAACGAACCGTTCCAACATATCAACGAGGCTATTCCATATTGTTTTGCAATCTAATATTAGAGAAACTTTTTTTCCATGTTTTTCCTTTACATACGTTTGTAAAATTGGATTTTTGGTAGGAGACCGGCGAAATATTTTAACCACTTTTCAGATTTTTTTGACAATGGAATAAATATCACGATTTGTTGTCATTTGAATTTGGTTTTCTGGTTCTACTTCATACACAATTTCCATGCCATCTGCTTCATTATCTCTGTCCTTTCTCATCATTTTCAAATAAAACGCCAAGAAAAAACAAATAAATACATGAACGAGAACTATCGAGAGCAGATTGAAATTTGATCGTTTAAAAAAATCGGGATTTTCGGGATTGCTATACTTCAATCCCGGGACTTTCGGGGACAAAAATCTTCCGGGACCCCGGGTTTTTGGAGATCCGGGATCCCGGGATGGAAACCCTAATAGTGACTGATTGACATGAAATTCTCAGCTATATAAAACAAAATGTTTTTCACCTTTTTATATAAATTATACTAAAATTTAAAAAAAGAGTGTGCCTTTTAAACTCATTCACGCGAATTATTCATAATATGATGTACAACCTATGAAAAATATTATTAATTAATTCAGTAAAATAGTTTTCCATTTCCATAGTCGCGCATGATTTATTTCATAAAAGAATATACCGCCTATAATCCCAGTGTTAGTTTTTATGCCGTTCACACTGACTTAGTATAGACTTTAACAAAAATTGGTTCCAGTTAAAAGATTAGCCCTGCATATTGACGCCTGTCCCAAAGGAAAACTAAATTCAATTTTTCCTGCTACCACCGGGGACCCCAAACCCCCATAAGTCGACAAGAACTTGAATTGTTACAAGACGAAATTGCTAATTATCATTTTCCATCTTTGCATTAATTATCTAATAAGAATAAAAATTCGTGACTATACGTTTACAAGATGCCTAAATTAAACAATTATGTATAGCCGTAAAGCGTAAAAATATTTATAAGCCCAGTCCATCACGTCAAATGTTTCCTGCATTTTTTGTTCAATTATATAGTACTTTCATACTTAACAACTCAATTTCTGCTTAAGGTGCGTGACCTATCAATTTAGCTTTTTAACCAATAGTTTTTATTGATGAGTGCTTAATATTATTTATTGTTTTAGTTACTTTTAGATAGAAATCATTTATTTGGTGTTTACTCTTCTAGACTAATTTAAAACGATAATTTTTTTAAAATTTGCATTGCTAGTTAAGAGCAAACATTAGTGACGCATTCTCCCATTAACTCTTTTTTCTATATTAATTCGTTTATTTTTTGTTTTCTTTAAAAAGCGGCTAAATACCCGTGTTTGGATAGCAGTTAGCTATAGTATTAAGTTTAAAAAAATTTAATTAATAAATTATTAATGAAAGCCCGAGTGAAAGCCTAAAACGAAATTTGCTCAAATTAATTTGGTCGAATTTGCGCATAGTTCTTTTTCTGCTCGGTGCGTTGGTTGAAGCAATCAATGGGTCTTTTAGGGCTGGTGTTCCGTCATGTCTTTAGACTGGTACGTCCATTGCATAAGGATGGTGTGGCGGTTTGGATAACCCAGCATCGTGCTATATGCTTGCTTCCTACTCTATCATCAAAAATAATTGAAAAAATAGTAAAAAAGTGATTTGTTAGCTTTTAAAAACACCATAAAATATTGAGTACTTGTCAGTTCGGTTTTCAAAGTTTGACAAGCACCAATGACTTTTTTTACTTTTAGTTAGTCGTTAGAATAGCCCTAATGATGGAGCTGTGGCAGCAGCGGTTTTTTGTAATGTTTCCAAAGCATTTGACTACGTTAACCACAATAATATATTACTAGCAACATTATGGCTTTGGGGGTGTGACTCTGGATTGGTTTGCGTTTTATCTTTCCGACAGGAAACAGATAGTCCAAACAGGTAATAAGGCATCAAACCTATTAGTTATGGACACTGAGGTACCTCAAGGCTCGGCATTGGGCCCAGTATTATTTTTGCTATATTTGAATGATTTACCCAAATTAAAAATAAGGGGCACTTTTACAATCTTTACTGATGACACCACTATATTGTGGAGGATGTAAGTTCGGATGAATTGAGGATTTGAAAAAAGTGGTGCGAATCTAATTGTTTGTGTTTTAACGTTTATATAACTAGCATTCTTACTTTCAAATTTAGTTTTGACGATTTGATATTAGTTAGAGGTTTGCAAAATTTCTCGGCTTATTTATGGCTGATAAATTAAAGTTTTATGACTATATTGTCTGCCTTAATAGAACACTGGTATCAGGATGTTATAGTCTAAGAGTTGCCTGTAAAGAACTGGGAATACAGATAGGAAGCACGATATATTTTTCGCTCAATGAAAGCCACCTGATATGGTATAGCCTTTTGGGGGTTCTGTAATCAAGAACTAATAAAAACTATTTTGATCATACCAAAGATCTATAAGATATCTTTGCGGTGTAAGAAGTAGAGAACACTGGAAACCATTTTTAATTAACCAAAGAATTCTTACTGTTATAAGTCTGTTTATTGTGGAAAGCTGATTCATAAAAAGTACAAAAGTTATGTTAATGTCACGGTTTACAATATGCGTAATAATGACAGTTTACCACAAAATTTAATTATATTTAAATGCATTAAATTGTACAACCATGTGCCCTTGACCTTGCAGCAGGTTCGAAAGGATAGAGCTTTTTTTACCACCATTAATTTGATGGGGTAACCAATGAAATGGGAGTGTTTCTTTACAATTTTCTTGACCTTGTTTTCTTCCATAAATTCCGTTTGGTCCTCTTTAATGTGTAGAACTATATTTGTACCAACGCATTGTGAAACTGCCACCAGCAGACGATTCCCATAGAGCTTTTATTGGTTTCAAGACCATATTATTTTATTAAACTGTCTTACTAAATGGGTTTTATTACAGATTTTACACCTATCTATAATTGTTTTTAAGATTTTAATTAAAATTATATATTGTTGACTCCAATATTTTAGATGTGAGGTGATGACCTATATCAATAGAGTTTTCTTGTACAATAACGCATATTTTCATTTATAAGTCCAACTGTTTTTAACGCAAAACAGTAGGTAATTTTTGGATAAAACAAAGAAGTAACGAAATATTGATCAAAAAACGAAATGGCGATTGCGTCACTAGTGTTTGCTATTAAGTAGATATTATCAACCAAATAAAAACATATGAAAACAAAATAAATCATTTATATTTTTCGATCAATTATTTTTCTTGCCCTCCGAAGAAATAATATATCAAATAAAGTATTTTTAGGAAGGTCATTAAAATTTACTACTAGTAAATTGGGAGCCATTGCCGGCGCCGGCCGCCGCGCCGGTGGAACGTTACACAGTGAATTATAGATAATAGATTGATCCTGACAAATATTAATCAAGAAATGAAAGAAAAACAGCCTTTTTTTTATAAATTTTGGCTGACTGAAAAACTGCAGTTTTGTGAAATTATGAGTATCAAAATTTTATTTTAAATATTTGTGTCTATGCAGAAAGCTCTTTTTTCTAAAAGCTACAATATATTGTTATAATTTCCGGTATTGGTCCGATTCTAATCCTAGAAATCTTCATGAACTCCATGCACAATATTCTTAACAATTGAATGCTTGGGCTGGTATCTTTGGTGATTGTATAATAGATTAATTTCCTTTACCAAACAATGTAACTGGTGAAATATATTTTAAAATTTTTAAATATGCCATTGAACCTTTAACATAAATTAATGAAAATAATGAACAATACATAGAAAATAATTATTTGGTATTCCAGAACTTACGAAGATTTAAAATTTTCAGTTATCATCTTACCTCAAGCTTTGGGTAAGATTATACCAGAGGCATGTAACACAATTTATTCTAATTTAAAGGAGGAGTATTTAAAGGTAAGAACAAAAATTGCCATTTAAATTATTTGTCAATCATTTTTATTGTGTATAATTGGTGATATCGGAGGGGTAGTAGCTTAAAAGGGTAGGAGCAGAACTAAAAGAAAAACATTATGTCGCCAACTATTAAAAAATATCATTTCGTTTTTTATTTTCGTCTCGATTGAGATTAAATGTGCTGCCCAAATTTGGTGCATTTCGTCTCCAATTCAAGTTATTTTAATGTTTTGAACTCAACTGTAGGTAATAAATTATTTTTGAGACATTAAGTTTTTATTTTGACCAAAAAAATCGGATACTATGGATATATCCGATTTAGATTACAATTTTCAATTTTGTTAAATATACAATTTTCTTAGCTGTGACAATTTTTTGAAAGTTGAGACGCGATGCGACATTTTGAATAGTGTGCTGTACACAAAGCTATCGATAGAAATAATTAATTAGTATAATTTGTCAAAATAAAATTGCGTTTTTCGGACATCCAAATTATATCATAGATTATCTGCCTACTTTTCTGTAATTTATATATATGTTACGGGTAAAGTTAGATATGCGAGTAAACCTAAGTTTACCCGGGTAAACTCAGGCAACCGGTTTGTTCTAACTTATAATATATATATAACTAATATTAGTTGAAAAAAATTGAATTAAAACAAAAAATGATCTGGGTAACAACGAACAAACCGGTTGTCTTGGGTATTACGCAGTTTACCCGGGTAAACCTAGGTTTACTCGCTTATCTAACTTTACCCGTTACATATACAGTGTCACCAGTAAAGTCCGCATCATATGGGATTTTTTTTTTATTAATAGCCTTATGCAAAATATGACTTTGGCATCAAGTTCTGCTTCGATCGAGATGAAAATTAAGCAAAAAAATAGTATTCACGTGATTCGCATTATCTGGCAAATTTTAATTTTTTCCAAAAAATAATTCAAAAGTCGGGTTATTTCTGAAAATATCGAAAAAAGTTATTGGAAATAGTTTTTTAAATGCATTTTCTAGCCAAAATTTCAGCTGCATAAGATAATTTTGATTTTTTACCTATAATTTGTAAATTGCACCACTTTTGCAAAATAAGACTCCAACGCCCCAGAGCCCTTCATTAACGAGACGCCACTGTCAGTGGGCTACTTTAGACTTTTATTTTTCCATGCAGCTTTTTTACTATTTACCACCACTAAAACAACCTGTATGCATGTTTTATAAATAGAACCTAAAAATAAATTGTGGGCATCTAAATTAAGTTCCTAGTTTTCAATGATCTTTATCTATTTTCATCTTTGCTAGGTTGAAGCTCGGTCTGCGTAAAGGATGAACTGAGTCTGAAAGTGTTAATACAATTTTAGACCTTTCAGGGAAAAAAATAGAGACAATAAATTCGCGCACACTTTTTTAAATATCTACAGTTGTGATTTATTCATACACTGAGAAAAAGCCTTATATTCCTTAAAGGAATTCACATAGTCTTTGTACAACTGTTTAATACAATATGTGACAGCAACTCGCTTTCCTACTGTAAGACAACGAAAACTGCTAGACCGTTGGGTAGTGATAATGTCACGATAATTTAGCCAAGTTAAGTTACCATAGAATGGTTTATAGCCATTATTGCTCTGAATACTCACAATTGTTATCAAGTTCAATTGGGGGTGTAATCTGGTTTTATATACTGTATTAGTTCCGACTGGCAGTTGTAATTAAACTTGACATTAATCATAATAATATTTGCTTGCTACGGTTAATAAAACATATACTTACCACTAAAATCAGTACTATAGTTCGCATAAATTTAAACAGCTTCTAGTGTGATATTGTTCTGGTCGTTTAACATTCTATATTATTATTATGATTATCTATTATGCAGCATGGGTTACTGAGATGGTAAAATTCGTCCATAGATTATAAAGTCCAATACTAATGATGGGTTGTGCGTAATAAGAATATTTTATTGCTTCAGCGACATGCAAAGTTTAAAAAACTTAAATACAAAGTAGAAATAAATTAATTCAAACAGGTACTGGTACGATCAATGAAGTTCAAATTCAGACAGGACAGCTAGAAGACTCCGAACAACGATGTGACCTACGGACCTGCTTTCTTAATTGTAGCGAAATCGCTTTACTGGAAACAAAATGCGTCGCATTAAGAAAATACAATTTATTTCTTAACAAAATTGCTGTAATAAATGTGTTTCTTAATTTAACAATACTGTGCTGCTAATGGAACTGATTACTAAGAATAAAAACACTTCTAGCAAATCTGGAATTGATATAACACTAAAGCGTATTTGATACACTAGCTTTATTTAATATGGGTTAATAAAAAATAAGTTATCAACACAAGCTATGTCTTAGCAAACCTGTTGTATTATATTATTTTACTCAGTGTAGTATAAAAAGTACCTACCCCAACAATTATGTTTTTGGAAAAATTTTATTGTTTGACAGAGGGACAACTGTGAGAACAATAAGCTGCTAATATAAATACGGATTTTTTTACAAAAATAGTTTGCAAATCTTGATTTAATTTTTATTGCTAACTGCAGATACAGGTAGTCGGATAGGTATATCGAAAATGTCTAAAGAAAATGTTAAAAAAGCAACAGCTGTTGAAGTTTTCAAAATTTTTAAATCGCATACATCGGAGTGTTATATTATATAAACATTTCGGTACATAAACAAACAAATAATAACTGCGCTTGCCAATTATAGTTTCAATTAATTATATGAATGGGTAATGTCCATTATCCATTACCATATTGACTGGTTTCGGTGACTTCTATAAATTTATAGATAACTACATACAGTGTGACCAGTAAAGTCGGCATCAATTGGGATTTTTTTTTTTATTAACAGCTTTATTCGAAATTTGACTTTAGCATCAAGTTCTGCTTCAATCAAAATGAAAATTAAGCAAAAAATAGTAGTCACGTGATTCGCATTATATGTCAAATTTTAATTTTTTTCAAAAAATAATTCAAAAGTATTTCTGAAGATATCGAAAAAGGTTATTGGAAAAAGTTTTTTTTAAATGCAGTTTCTAGCCCACATGCAAAATTTCAGCTGCATAAGATAATTTTGATGATTTTTTACCCATTTTTTTTTAAATTGCACCACTTTTGCAAAATAGGACTCAACGCAACCTACATAAAACTTCTAAGTTTTGAGAATGCTTTATTTCAGATACATTTCCTTTAAAGTAGCGCCATATTAAATGTGTGCTTTTCTACAAAATCAAAATTGGGCTATTAAAATTTGGTCGCATGTGATGCAAAGTTTATTTGTTTTTGACCCTGTATAAGGTAACTTTATAAAATAAGTATTTTTGAAAACGTAGTTTGTGTCTGAAAGTAATACACCTTAATATTAACACAAAAAATAACACAGTGTCATCAGTAAAGTGTTCATTAAATGGAAAATAAATCTTAGTTTAACTTATCGTAAAGTTTATCTATTTTCAACGATTTAATTTAAAACCCCTTTTTTATTTTTTTACTTTCAGACACAAACTACGTTTTCAAAACTACTTATTTTATGAAGTTACCTTATACCGGGTCAAAAACAAATAAACTTTGCATCACATGCGACCAAATTTTAATATCCCAATTTTGATTTTGTAGAAAAACACACATTTAATATGGCGCTACTTTAAAGAAAATGTATCTAAAATAAAGCATTGTCAAAACTAAGAAGTTTTATGTAGGTTGCGTTGAGTCTTATTTTGCAAAAGTGGTGCAATTTACAAAATATGGGTAAATAATCAAAATTATCTTATGCAGCTGAAATTATATGTTGGCTAGAAACTGCATTTAAAAAAACTTTTTCCAATAAATTTTTTTCGATATTTTCAAAAACAACACTTTTGAATTATTTTTTGGAAGAAATTAAAATTTGACAGATAATGCGAATCACGTGACTCCTATTTTTGCTTAATTTTGATCTCGATTGAAGCAGAACTTGATGCCAAAGTCAAATTTCGAATAAAGCTATTAATAAAAAAAAAATCCCATATGATGCGGACTTTACTGGTCAAACTGTATAACATTTAAAATGCAACACATGTTGTCACTTACAATGGGTCTTCAGATGCTGAATAATATTATCCTCCAAGTGAAAAAGGCACACAAAACATCCCCTTCACATTTTCAAACAAACCACGATCACACGACACATTTAAATTTAAACGGCGGCGCCGCAACTAAACCGACAACTCTCGGCTAACTGTAGCACGCGACGCTGATTGTGTCCTTTTCGGCACGCGTCGCGACGCATAAACGAATGATATCTCAAAAAAAAGAGTCCAAACACCGATGATTTTCCGACTATTTCTGTTAAAACACTAACTAATAAAGAATGCTCCTCGATAGGTTATTTATCAACAATTATTGTTGTTCGAAAATATGTAAGTAGTTCATTAGATAAAAGACAATAGGAATCTTTCAGCCACAAATTACATATTAAAGACGCGCGTCTCCGACGTAGTTGTGTCGTACCGGTAATTCTTGTCATAAAGTCACTGACTCGTTCTTCAAGAAACGGCCTTTGCCAAACTACGGCGAGGAGGTCGTCAGTAAGTGCATACTGCTGGTGCAGCAGAGTCTGCAAAGATTGCAGGAATTGCGGGTGAGAGGAAAAGGGTATTGGTCCGGGAGATAGTGGCGGAAAACTGAGAACGAATTAATTATTACCGCTCGTTATGTTACATCATCGTGACGGTGTCGGTCAAGATGAGAAAAAAAATGAGGTGACCCAACACGAGCGCTTTCACGCGTTTTTATAAATTCAAATTAAAATTGTCAAGGAAATCCATTTTTAAAATAGGATAATATACAGGGTGATTCATTAAGGGTGGCGACCGGCCATATCTCGGAAACTACTAGGCATAGAAACTTGGAGAAAAAAAAATTATCATTAAAGCGGCCATGAGAAAATTCTGGAAATTACTTTTAAGTTCCTCATTTCGCCGCAAGGGGACACAATTAAAAAATTTTTTTTTAAATTCTAAATTTCTCCGAAATTTTCCACATTAAGGTATAACTCTCATTACATCATCGAAAAGCTTAGATAATTCTGCATCATTTTGGTTTAAGACTCATTGGCGTACCGACCTTGATAAGAGTGGGGGAAGCTATTAAATGTGTAAACATTAAAATTGCTGTAACTTCTAAACGACTTATCCAATTTTACTAAATTTAAGCTTGTTTGGAAGGGAAAGGTAAGTATCTTCAATCGCCGTATCCAACAGTACACGATAGTGTTTAATAAAATTGCTAGAGGGCGCAATTTGTTATAATAACGGTTTTTTCGATTTTATCCCGGAAATTCAAATCATACGGTATAACTATGACATCATAATCGAAAAGTAGATGAAATTTGCAAGCAAAGATGTGAAGACCGCAGTTCGATATCTTTGTTGGTTTCAGAGTTATTGCCAAAACAATAATTTTTAATACAAATTGCGCCATCTAGCAATTTTATTAGAAATTATCTTGTACCATTGGATACGACAATTGAAGGCACTTACCTTTCTCCTCCAAACAAGCTTAAATTTAGTAAAATCGGTTAAGTCGTTTAGAAGTTACAGCGATTTTAATGTTTACACTTTCAATAGCTTCTCCCACTCTTATCAAGTGAAACTGTAAACATTAAAATCGCTGTAACTTCTAAACGACTTAACCGATTTTACTAAATTTAAGCTTGTTTGGAAGAGAAAGGTAAGTACCTTCAATTGTCGTATCGAATGGTACAAGGTAGTTTCTAAACTTGCTAGAGGGCGCAATTTGTATTAAAAATTATTGTTTTGGCAATAACTCTGAAACGAACAAAGATATCGAACTGCGGTCTTCACATATTTTCTTGCAAATTTCATCTACTTTTCGATTATAATGTCATAGTTATACCGTATGATTTGAATTTCCGGGATAAAATCGAAAAAACTGTTATTATTACAAATTGCGCCCTCTAGCAATTTTATTAAACACTATCGTGTACTATTGGATACGGCGATTCAAGATACTTACCTTTCCCTTCCAAACAAGCTTAAATTTAGTAAAATCGGATAAGTGGTTTACAAGTTACAGCGATTTTAATGTTTGCACATTCAATAGCTTCCCCCACTCTTATCAAGGCCGGTACGCCAATGAGCCTTAAACCAAAATGATGCAGAAATGTCTAAGCTTTTCGATGATGTAATCAGAGTTATACCTTAATATGGGAAATTTCGGAGAAATTTAGAATTAAAAAAAAACAATTTCATTTTGCCCCCTTGCGGCGAAATGAGGAACTTTAAAGTAATTTCCAGAATTTTCTCATGACCGCTTTAATCATAGTTTTTTTTTCTCCAAGTTTCTATGTCTAGTAGTTTCCGAGATATGGCCGGTCGCCACCCTTAATGAATCACCCTGTATAAGCCGTCAGACAATTTTAATCTGTTTCATATTTAAACCTAATCGTCAAAAATAGATACCCACGAGGCCGGATTAACAAATTTCAGGAATTGCCTATAGAGGGCGGTCGTTATATTTACATTTTTACATCATGGTGAATGAATTATCTGAACAAAAAAACTTAAAATGCTCTGTGAATTAGTTAATCGATAGGCAAAAGAATTCGCGCTATATTTACATGTTTCAAGGGAAAATAGGGATATAAATCAAGTCTACATTAGATCCTGTTCTCAGCGATTCCTGACCATCACGATACACCTATACGAAGTTTGCCGACCATATGCGACCTGTATACCTATAGTATAGTATTCCTATACTATATACCTTAAAACCTATACAGCGAATCTTGTGCGCAAACAAAAGTTAAGTTTTCTGAATGAAATAAATATAGTTTCAAAATAATTCTTGAAATTCTTAATATAGGCAAAAAATAATAATGAACGATAAACATTAGTATTATTGTGAAAAAAGCGTGGGGCGCTTTGTGCTATATTTTTCGTATATCGAGCACCCCTCGCTTTTTTCACAATAATACTAATGTTTATCGTTCATTATTATTTTTTCCCTATATTAAGAATTTCAAGAATTATTTTAAACTATATTTATTTTCCGCTTTTTAGTCTGATTCGAGATTAAAAATTAAAGCGTGTTTTTTAGTTTTTTTAAACTATATTAATTTTTCATTTTTTAGTTTGAGTTATGTTAAGAAAAAAAATTTTTTGAGTAGATTGAGCTAGATTAGTAGATTATTGTATTGTCAGCGGTTCTTGATAAGTCTACAAAATTTAAATTAAATCTGACCATTTAAAGTACCAACCACCAAACCAACAAACAAACACTCGTACAGCTGAAGCTAATAAAAGCGTGTTAAAAATACGTTTGTACTCGCCGGCCAGATTCCTTAGCGCCCAATAAGTATGAGCATGCGCACAACCCTCTTATTATTAGGTTTTCCTTCTTTATCGACATCATATAAATACACTCGAGAGCCAGCTCGGTGCCATTTTTGTTGTTACATTTTCTCTGTGAATTTCTATTAGGTACTTTCCTTTTGCTTCTTTTACACCGCATAGATTCATAGCTAAGCAAAGTGAAAATATTTTAAGTTGTTAAAGGAACGCTTCGCGGACAAATCGTATAATTGCATAAGAAATATAGATGGGCATACTTAACCGGCAAGGGAGGAGTGATAAACCTTTAAGTAGCTGAGCTAAATTTTGAAAAGAATCGCTCGACGCTTTGCTATCTAAAATCAGCTATAAGCGTTATTGTGGATTGTGGGTGTTTAATATTTCGGATTTCTAGTTTTTGTACTTGTGAATTGTGTTTGTGCTATAAACAATGACTGGAACAGAAAACTTTTTAAATTTTTGATCAAGAAATTGTACTTGCAAATGTTTTTTACACGTAGGTACCCAAGTTTCTGGCAAAATGTTGAATGTTACCGATTAATATTTTGCTCGATGTTAGGTACGCGATAACATTGAAAATTGCTGTTTTGTTTGTTTTTTATTTTTGAATTGATAAGGTAAGTGTAATTGACTTGTTCTTTTGCTTTTCGACTAAAAACACGACTGCGAATCATTTTTTAATAAATTTTAGAAACAAAACATTAAAAACGATTTTCTAAGCTCAAAATCTGTTAGGTTGGCAAGCACTATATAAAAACATCAGAAATCAATAACCTTTTCTTTCAACTTGGTCAAAAAATTAGAACAGTTTCTTGACAAATTTTAGCTTTTTTACATGAAAATAAATTGGAATCAACTTTTACTATTTCTTGACCAAGAACTTGACCCGTGGAATAATGGTTTAAAATCTTTACACCACAACATTTAGCTTTTAGTAAAAAAAAAATTGTGTGTGCTTAAGACCACACGACAGAAGTGAAAACTTCCACAAGGTGAAATTAACAATATCAATTACAATTTTTCAATTTTGTTTCTTTTAGGTTAGGTTCGTAAGCAATCATAAAAATAACATAAACTTGGAATACGGGATAATTTTACTGCATACGAAAAAAGATATTTCCTAAAATTGAACAACCCTTGAATTTTTACATCTTCAACAGAAGTCAGAAATCATAATAAATAAGGTCCACGGAATAAGCAATTACGGTAAACCTTACTTCACCCTACGTAAATATATAATTTAAAAAATGCCAGAACATACCTGAGACGCAGACGAGTGTCTATACAACGCACACTGTTTGCGGAATGCTCTTGCATATAACGTTCATTCGGGTCAGGGTCAGTTCGGATTGAATATAGCAGTTGAATTCGAGCGTTACACAGCCGAGTGTGACGCGTGACAGCTCAGTTTAATTCAGTGCCCACAAAAAGTGCTAAACGCGCCTAAAGAAGTTTTCACTTCAAAAGTTTTAAATTTTAAAGCCCGGACCTGTCTATTTTCCCATTCGTTAAATGAGAATTTTGCAGCGCGCATGCCTATTCCTGTATGGCTTTGTTTATATGAGCAGTGCCATTAATTTGCCACTATCGTGATTATTGTTTGCTTATCTAAAGGTACGTGTCTAGCCAGCCGAAATTTGAACATCACTGTGCACTACCGTGCAGTGCATCACTCGGACGGTGACGGTTTTACCTCATACATTGCCAGACAGAAAGCTCGTAAATTTACATTTATTCCTTCTGTGGCTGTTGTTTTTTTTATTTTCGTTTGGGTAGTTATATAGCGTACTGAAACATAATATTTGTTAAATAAATAATTTTTAACGACTCTGTTACGTATTGGGCAGGCCAAAACTCAAAAAGTAAGTACCTAGCAAAAAACTGTAGCCCTTGGGGATCAGTTTTTTACAATAATAAAATACTATTATTGCATTTCCATTACAATAACATTATGATATTATTATCCAATAAAACATTTTATTACAATTATATGGATCTTTCAAACGGAAAATATAATTTATTTACATTAATGAATCATTCACATTCAGCCCATAACATAATTTGTCCCGTACATTTTTAAATCATTTAAAGTAAAGCATATTTTTAGAGTTCACTGGTCTTAATTATCTTCTGAAACAATGCATTTGCATCTTTATGGATTTTAAACTGCTCCAATATTTAAATAATAGTCTTATTGCTTGAATCCCCATGAATTTGAAAGAGCTGGACTTGACTAAGTGACGTCACAATATGAAAGAGAATTTATGCGCGTCGGCATACTGTGTATGCATAAAAGTTGATAAAGTTGTTGAGGTTGTTGATTCTTTTAGTTATTCAGAAGAATTCCGGTTAGTTTTCTCTGGAGTCTGGACATGTGTAACAATCGATAAAACTAGGATTGATCATTATATTCCAGAAAATAAGAAACAATCAAAACATTGTGTTGGTTATGGAGAATCGTTCCAAGGAGGGCAAAAACTATTTGGTCGACTGGAAAAGTGAGAGGGCGTTAGCTTTTAAGATGCAAGACATTTCACTTCGATAACCTAGGAAAAGGAAAAAGTATAACAGTAGAATGGAGAATATGTACAGGGTGTCCGGAAAAACGTAGGAAATCTCCCGGATATGAAAAAAACACTTGAAAAGAATACTACAAGTTCATATAAACTTCTTCCGTATCGGCCTCCTCTTTGGAGATATGGGTTCCCAAAGTGCTCCCATGGAATTGAGTTTTTGACACATAATTATTAAACCAACAAGTTGATATATATTAGGTAAGACCCTTCAAATTCCTATCCCAGAAAATGTTGCGAATTACTTACAGCTGCAGGGACGGACTAGCTGTGACACTAATGTGCCCATTTTTTACGCCTTGTTTAATAAAAACTTTGGACAAGGTTTTTTACATACCTTTAACTATTAACTAAAAATTAAGTACTCTTCATTCATGTCGCTAATCCTAACCGTTTTCGGAAAAACGCCGTTCTATTTACATCATGTATTTAGCGTATTTCGATAAAAGATACATATTTGTCAAAAAATAAAAATTTAAAAAATAACTTCACGGAGCCCATGTTAAACCGACTTACTAATAACTAAGCAGATAAAGTTAAAATTTTTATTTTTTGACAAAGATGTATCTTTTATCGACATACGCTAAATACATATGATGTAAATAAAATGACGTTTTTCCGAAAACGGTTAGGATTAGCGACATGAATGAAGAGTACTTAATTTTTAGTCAATCGTTAAAGGTATGTAAAAAACGTTGTCCAAAGTTTTTATCAAACAGGGCGTAAAAAATGGACACATTAGTGTCACAGCTAGTCCGTCACTGCAGCTGTAAGTAATTCGCAACAATTTCTGGGATAGTAATTTGAAGGGTCTTACCTGGTATACATCACATGAAAAAAAAATTGAAATATACCTGTTGGTTTAATAATTATGTGTCAAAAACTTAATTCCATGGGAGGTCTTTGGGAGCCGATACGAAATAAGTTTATATAAGGTTGTAGTATTCTTTTCAAGTGTTTTTTTCATATCCGGGAGATTTCCCACATTTTCCCGGGCACCATGTATAGAGCACTTCAAAATTGAAGCCGCCATTTATAAAAAATGCTTATAAATAGTTAAATGGTTTCATCGTAACCACTTCGCGATTGTCCACACGAGTGAAATGGCACAACATAATATACTAAAAAGAGTAAATGCCTAAATCCTTCTTCTACATCAGACTTCCCTTTCTTAAAAAGTTTTTAGTTGGAAAGAAACCTAAGCTCAATGTGCCTTTTCGGTAAACTTTCATTATCCTATTGCATAAATGAAAAAAATTTTTTACGGTTTTAGTTTTTTAAAATTTTAAAATATTTACTGATACACATACGAACAAACCAGCGATTTACGTCACAACACAAATCGACCAATCGCAGAGATTGGAGTTTAAAGTCGACCGTCCGGAATCTACCTGAATGATATCTCGAGTTTGTCTCTCTTCCTTTCTACTTAACTTATTGAAACAAGATAATACCATTATAATCGGTGGCGAGTGGCAAACAAGACATCTGCGCGGATAATGGGATGACGTAATATAAGGTTTTGATCTCAAATTCAAACTTTCTGCGCCTTTTTTAAAATTGTTTCAAGGAAGGGTTTGTGACCCTCTAGGAAAATTTTTATTATTGGGATGTATTATCAATAGGTTCTAATTCAGGATGTCGGTCGGTACTAAATATGATAAAATGGATATAGTGAAAAGCCCATTATTAAGAAGTAATTCCAGCTGTTATCGAAAAAATAAGCGAATATGTATAAAACCAAAATATACAGTAAGTCAGATTTCATTTGGTAAATAAAGTTTACGAAAACTGTAAATTTTGGTTCAGGATTGTATCTAGTAATTAAACAAAACTAAACTTACAACTCAAATCTACTGTCAAAATGTGTTCTTTCTTAGTAGTTATCGTTTCATGTCAAAATCCAAAACTTTGTTATATTTCAATTTTTCGTCATGATCTCCCGGACCAACAAACAGTACGACGAAGAAGGCATTCGCGATGTAGCGGATATCATCATCTGCGCGTTTACTAGGTGAATAAAGCTGGAGGCATGTAGATAAAAAACCGATAAATTTTATCTAAAACCACCAGGTGTTAAATTAACAATTTTTCCAATGTTTGGAAATGTATTTTTAGTGTTATTCGGTAAGCGTATAAAAATAATCCATTTATTAAAGGGTTGGGTTATGGTTTTAAATAATAACAAATGTCTTCATTTATCAATGAAATATATTATGGTTTAAAAAACACATAATATGGCGGAATCTAGCGAAATCTCTTATCATCCATTGGCGTAACCAGTTGTTGTGTTTCTGTTTCCATACTTAGGTATATAAAAAAAAATCTTTTGACATCTTCTTTTCAGAAGTGTTTTTTTCTTCTTCCCCGGTTTATTTGGTTGTTTTAGACCCTTTTAATTGACTTTTTCACATACCCAGTATGTTTTAACATATTTCTATTTTTCTTTACATTATGTCATTTCTACAGACCAATTTTTAATTCCATAAAAGCTCCATTATGGTTTTATACCACTTATCATTTTCTCTTCTGCTAAAACCATCAGCAATGCATTTCTCTGTCTCCTGATGATGAACGTTTCTACGTTCGAAACATTAATAGACCTCTGAACAAATTTTTGTTCTATTAAATTTTGTGGAGAAAGACCTTTATTTTTTTTCTTTTCTTTTTCTTTCCTTTTCTTATTTAAGAATGTTTTGCGCAGTTAGAATTTTTCCTAAAAATTTTACTTTTAGTTATTTTGAGATTATAAATTAGTGTTTACTATTACATTATAGGAAAAATTCAGTACTTTTTAATAAGTAAAAAATCCAATATGGAGGTTATAAGAAAAATGATAATTGATTATGGTTCTAGGAAATCAAAACATTGTAACTAAAATATTACAAGCAGATAAAAGGTTGCTCCAAAAAAGTGTTTACAAATTTAAAAAATATTGGGAAATAACATAGCTACCACCGATCTAAGGAAATGCAAAATTTTAGTTTATTCAAAATATCTCAAAAACCAAAACAACCAGAATCGATCCGCAAGCACCAGCACCAATAAATTTCCAACATAATTGGTTAAACTTTTCATATTTAACCGTCTTTGTATCTCTTATAGTTTCCGAGATCGCAATACTGTCAACACCAATTTCGGGCACCAATAAACATTTATGTACCTGTATACATAAATGTTTATTAGTTTGTATGTTTGCCCCATATACGTTCCTATACCATGCATCCTATTGCGATGAAATTTTGGTGAGTTGTTGTGTGCACGCCGAGGAAGGTTTCTGCATAAAAAGTGGCATTGCAACATAATATTATGTCAAACGAATAATTCTGTGAAATTTTTCTTGAAGCGATGGTGAACCCGCCCTATTATTATGGCATCTCTGAGGAAGCGACCATGCTGATACGTACAGCCCAGAAAAGTGGCATTGCAATGCATGACGGGTATTCGCTAATCTTAACATAGTATAAAACAAAGTCGCTGTCGCCCGTCTGTCCCCTTTCATATGTGCTTAAATCTTTAAAACTACGCAACGGATTTTGAAGCGGTTTTTTTTAATAGATAGAGTGATTCAAGAAGAAGGTTTTTATGTATAATACATGCATAATATTGTAGAGAAACACTGATAAATTTAGAGGTTTGTTCGGGTTGGTATTTATAAATCTTGACGTGATGGTGAACTCGCCTTATTATCTCAGAGAAAGCGCTGCAACGCAGGCCGGGTACACGCTAGTTAAATATAGAATACTTAGAAAATTATTATAAATACCAGAAAGGTGTATATTATATTGCAACACCGGCGATAATTAAACCCGAATAGTTTACGTCGCTACAACATCTAGCGTTCGATTCTCATCAATATCACAGAAAATATAGCTATATTTTCTGTGTCAATATCAATTAAGTACGTGGTCGCGTGGCTAACTGTGCGCTGCGGTCGAGTCAAGCGGGAAATTCAATTTTTTTAAAATTTACTCTTATCATTTTGTTAATCCAGATATCTGTACTCGGGAGGCATACAACACTATGTGCCATCAGCTTGATTTGTGGATATTTAGTAAAAACAATTAATTTTGAAGAAGTAGTCCATACTCAAAGTGGAGTTAAATGATACAGAGAAAGAAAAGCACGAAGTATTTCTCCACAATATTTATTAATCGAAAAACCAGGCGAACCTAGGATCACATCGACGACATGTTTCGAGTGTAGAAACACTCATCATCAGGAAAACAAAGTGAAAAGTAAAATGCTGATGTTTTTAGCAAAAGAGAAAATAATGGTGAGAATGAGCCGTAATGGAGCTTTTAATGGTGTACAAGAGGTGTAAAATTGAATAGTCAGAAGGTCGACAATCAAGACTCCAGCATACTAAAGAGTCGAGGGTTAAGTGCAGAAGCACACTGTGCCGTGCAGAAAATTAGGGTAGTAAAAATTAGGGAGTTTTGAAAAACTTATCTGTAAAATTGATGGACATAGTGTTCTATACCTGTAAAAAATTATAATCCATACCTAATACTGTACTCGGGTGGCATACGACACTATGTCCAATTTTTACAAAAAATGAGTATACTAAATGGAAATGGTATGCATTTTGGTAAAAGGAAAAGTAATAATAGACAAAATAAAAACTTATTGCCGCCTAAATGCCGATAGTCATACTGGCGTTTAACATTATGTGTAATCCCCACCACCTACTATTATATAGATCTAGTTAGAGGCATATAACACCAAGTGGTTATATTGTGTTCTATGCCGCTAAATGGGTTGCTAAAGATATTACTAAAGATCCGAGGCATACAGATATTATTACCTTGGTGTCTTAGGCCTCTGAATAAAATGCACATAGTGTTAAAAGTCTACCCTGGTTCTCAGCTACCTTAACGAAGTGGACTTGGTGTTGTATGCCCCACAAAAGAGTTTAAGTATCTGAATAAAACTACATAGTTACCTAATTTTTGTTAAAGTTGGACATAGTGTCTTATGCCTCCGGAGTACAGCTATTATGTGTTATATTGTTTCCAAACTATAAAACTTTAGGGATTACAATTTTTAGAAAGATATCTATTAAATATTTTAGCAGCTATTTATATAAACTTTTATTGAGCGGTTGAGCGGTACTTTTTGTTACCTAGTGCAGGTGCTGTTGGGCATTAGAACATTTGGGGTTGCTTTTCCCCCCCTCCTAGTATCATCAATGTACGCATAAAGAATGTAAGAACTGTATACAGGGTGTGGAAACTTATTATATTTAAAACCGTAAATCTTGATATGATATACACGTGGTCGTAGAAAAAATATTTTGTCTCTTTGCTATAATAAGCGAAAAATGCATAATATATTTTCTTGGTATGCGGTGCCGTTACTGGCCTAACTCAATATTTTAAATTTCAAATTAACTTGTTATGTTCTCAGTTGATGTTATTACAAAATTAAAATTAAACCTACCTCAAAAATCCAATACTGTTACAAAATGTACAACCATAATAAAAATAAACAAATCGTTATAAATCCAATCTACGAACGACTTAAACTTTTTCCGCATTCACAATACACAGACAAATTTTTACATCACTTTCTAACACAAACAAGTAATTATTACTACCCAACTTTACATTAAAGATTCTTTGTTAAATCGTTCATCGCCATGGATAGTGTGGCTTAAAAAGACACTTTATTCTTCATACTTTTATTTGTTAATCAATAAAATTAACAAAACTCGTCTGTTAACCTAGCTTTTTACTACTATACCCTACCTATACCTGTTGGGGTAGGTTAGGCTCAACATCGATATTGCTTTTCCCATCTGTCTCACTCGACAGGCTATTGGATTTTTCTTCGCTCTTACCGGAGAACGTTATGCTTTTAAATGACGATCCAAACATCGTTGATTCTTTTCCCATAGGCGCGCAGCAAACTTTGTCTTATTTTGGGGGTGCTTACCCAATTTTCTAGATGGTCGAATAAAAAAAGTATATAGGACACTCAATAAGTCACCCATTTAAATATATTAAGGAATTCCCATTAAACTTGGTATTAGCAGGTATTCCTTACCTAGCTGGTGTTCCTCAAGGATCCATTTTATCCCCCACTCTCTTCTTACTGTACATTAACGACCTTCTAGCGAAAACAAAAAATCCATTATATAGCTTTGCTGACGACAGCACACTTATCTCATCTTTTACTTTGAAATCTCAATCATCGGCTGCTGACGCACATCTTCGCAGACAACATGAGGTATCACGCCTCAATAAAGACCTGGAAGAAATTTTGTCTTGGGGTGACAGTAACCAAGTCGAATTTAACGCTCAAAAAACCCAGGCAGCAGTTTTCTCCAAGAAGGTTAACATTGCAGACCCCGATATCGTTATGGCAGGACATGCAATTCCACTGACTTCGTCTATTAATTTGCTGGGTGTCAACCTGGGAGGAAATATGTCTTGGCATAATCACGTTGTGGCAATCGCCAGGGCAGCTTCTCAGAAGCTCGGTATACTTTTCCGTACCAAAAAGTTGTATACACCTCAACAACTTTTGACACTCTATAAAGCCCAGATTCGACCATCACTGGAATACTGCTCTCATATCTGGAGTTCTGCACCAAAGCATACCCTTCGGTTGTTGGATTCCATCCAAAGGAGAGCCGTTCGTCTAATCGGCGACCACGAGCTGACTAAGAACCTCGACAGCTTAGAACATCGAAGACAGGTTGGTGATTTGACTCTCTTCTACAGATATTTTCATGGCAAGTGTTCGACAGATATTGCCCGCTCGATTCCACCTAGAGTAATGCATAGCAGAAACACACGACGAACCACAGCCGCCCATCCCTATGTGGTTCAACTTAGTACACCCCGAACATCATTGTTTCAGAACTCTTTCATTTGGAGGACGTCATCTTTGTGGAACGGCCTCTCTGAGACTGTGTTTCCAACCGAATATAACCTCCAACGATTCAAGAAAAACGTGAATCGCTTTCTTCGCACACGCACCGCTCCCAGAGCGCCTTAAAGGATTTTTCCTATAGTGCGTGTGCTCGATCATAAAAAAAAAAAAAAAAAAAAAAAAAAAAAAAAATTCACGGCTTTACTCGAGTAATGCAATTGTTATTCCTTCGCTATGCGAGCAAAGACCCGGGGGTTCCATATCCAATAGAAACGTTATATCCCCTATAGCTCGTACCTGTTCGCCCATAAACGTCGATTTTAGTCAAGAAATGTACTGCATATTTCATCGTTTCATCAGGGTTTAAAGTTAGGAATTTGAGATTTTTTTACTTACCTATTGGTAGCATTATTTAGAAGTGTGGAAAATTATATCTTCCTAACTCATCTCGAGGAAAGTTTTTTTCGCACAAACATGGTTACATTTAGCGTTATATAAGCAAGTATACAGTATAGAATACAGATATGCGAACTTACTAAAAAATTCTAGGGATTAATATATTTTTAATAGTATTTTGCAGTTTTGCAGTTTTTTTGATACTACATTTACCCAGATTTCAAGGGTTTAACCAAATTTAAAAAAAGGAATAAATCTGTATTTCAATCTAGACAATAATAACACTGGCCGACAAAATTTTTTTTTTGTTGTAACACAAAGCTAAATAGCATATTGTGGTAGAATGGACCTATCCAAATACGAAAATGAGAAAAAAAAAGTTGTAACACGTAACGTTTTCTTGTTACATTTATAGTACCACATTTAATGTTACAATATTTAATATCTATTGAAATAATAATTTAAGAATTTTCTAACTGTGTATATCGACTATATTTAAATTTTTACACCTACTAAACATACCTTACATCTAAGAAAAACACAAACATTACAAATATTAACTAAACACACTAATTTAATTTAATTTTTTTCCTTTTATAAGGGGTCATATCTTCTCTTTTTAAAAACCAACAGGAATCACCCATCATGGCTGGATCCCATCGTCCTTGATAGCGAATTTCCAATGTCCTGATATCCTGGTGGCATCTTTCATCCTGCTCGTCACTGACAGCTCCCAAATTTTCAGGAAAAAATTACAGATGGGAATGGAGGAAGTGAATTTTTAATGACATTCGGGCACCAAGCGATTTGTAGGAATCTAAAAGTTCATCAACTAACTGTTGATAGTTTGCATCCATATTGTTGCCCGAAAATCCCCTTACTATACTAACAAATGAGTTCCATGCTCTGAGTTCCTGCCTGGTAAGCTTCTCTGTAAAGTTGACATCGTCCAGCACTTTTCTGATTTGTGGCCCAATAAACATGCCTTCCTTTAATTTGGCATCACTTAGCTGGGGAAATACTTGTCTTAGGTATTTGAATCAATCACCGTCTTTATTCATAGCTTTTACAAAGTTTTTCATCAGCCCAAGTTTAATGTGAAGAGGAGGCAGAAGGACTTTTTTGGGGTCTACAAGAGGTGCAAACTTAACATTTTGAGATCCCGGCTGAAATTCACTTCTTTGTGGCCAATCTTTTATTACATAATGCTGATCTACTGCACGACTGTCCCACAAACAAAGAAAACAGCAATATTTTGTAAATCCTCCCTGAAGTCCTACTAAAATTCCTACAGTTTAGGTAATTTTTCTGTTATTAATGTTTATAATTACCGCCCCTAATTAAATTGACTACCTGCTAATGTAAAATGGTCTTATTAAGCTATTGAAAAATGGTATGTATTGGGGCTTTCCCAATATTTTTTCTATTATTAGAAGGGTATTTCCATTTTAAAAATAAAGAGCTGACCTGTGTTAGAAAAATCTTGTCGGCCAGTGTAATTATGAATTGGACTTATTGCATCAGCAAATTTTAATATACAAATAATAATAAAAACATCGACAAACACAGGTATGTAAATTGTACAAAACACTATACCATTACGTTATGTGCCTACATTGATCTGTACTAAGGGCCAATTGTATAGGTTTGGGTTAACCCAAGAACTGGAGTTAATCCGAGGGCTAGTATAAAAATGCATTGTATAAGCAGAGGTTACCCCCAACCCTAGGATTAACCCCTAACCCTAGGATTAACCCCCAACTCGTGGATGGACTACGAGTAAACCCTCAATCTTAGGATTAAAAGCATAAAAATGGCATATTTTTAATATTTCTAACCTAACTTATAAAGCGGCGTGTTTGTGTTCTGTGGTAGTGGTGTGTGTTCTATTGGTATTTACATAATATGGATGCTTTCGATATTGTTTACGATTTTCTTTCTGATGATGAAGATGATTTAGATATATTATTAATGATATAGAGTAGAAAACGCAAGGAGGCCCAGAGTCTTCAGGCCTCGAATTGAAAACATGGAGAACTGGATAAGCAGTAGATCACGAATTTATTGCAAGATTTAGAGTTTTAAAGGCTTCAGTGGAATTAATAATTCAAGATATTGGCCTACACCTGCAACGAAACACTGAACAGTAAATTTATGCATTCTTCAGGAGTATTATATGATACTATTTAGTTATATTTCGTTTTCCTATTGTAATTTTATTGTACACATAATATTATTGTTATCGAAATGCACATGTAGAGAATGTATTGTTTTTCCTATTTTTTATTAAGTATAGCTTGTGTTTTACAAATTATTTAATGTAGTATGCCTATATACTTTTTATATATTATATAAACTAACTTGTAGGTACTTCTACGTTAACTTAAAAGCTTTGTTAATGAGATTTTGTCTTGTAACAATAAAACATGTATTTTGATTTGTTATTCCGAATTTTTATTAGATTCTTGTTAATTCCCTGGTTGTTGCATTTAAAGTCATATTAGCTAAAACAACATTTTTAACTCACACCCATACAACGGGCAAAAATTTTTACCTTGGGATAACTCAAGGATTAACTCTAGGGTAAAACTTAGGATTAACTCGAAAGTTAATTCATAGGTATACAATTGGCCCTAATACAAATAAACATAGATTGTAATAATGGATTAGGTAGACGAGCTGATAACGTATTATCTAATTCTAAATTTTTATCAATAAATCAATAAAAAATTATCTAATTTGTTAGAAGAATGGAAATAATAAAACATAAATTAAAAATAATGAAATGGGTATGACGAAATTGTGACCTACTGGTCGGAATTTTTCATTTTTAGCATTAGGATAGTACTTTTCAAAATTTTATACACACTGTCAAAATATGAATTTTAAACTTCTTCAATTCCCACATTGCCAGATTGCTCGTACGGATATGTAGTTGTTTTTGTGAGATCATAATCAAAGTGTTACAATTACAGCTTCAAAGATTAATCATTTTAACCCTTTAGTGCCCAGATTAATTTTTTTCTTAAATTTTGTCCCATTTTGATATATTTTATAGGATAAAATAGAGAACTAACTTATAAATGTGAAAATCGTGACGGATTTTTGTAACACTCAGTATAAGGTGTTACATATATGGCACGCTAGGCACTAATGAAATCAAAAAATATACATTATAAATCATTATGCAATATTGAAAAAACGCTGTTTTGTACTTTAAAATATATTGATTAAAACAGTAGTTTGATTTAGTGTGATAACTAACAAAACAATCGATACAAACTCCAACATCACATTTTTACATCAAGTTTTACATATTCCTCCGGAACAACGTCTTCTCTTATTATTTGTATTTTTTTCTACGAGGTGGTCCATGTGGTCGAATCGTACTCGTATTTCACTAGTTACTCGCTGTGCATTAGGTGACCAGTACCATTTTCTGTTACGAATCTGTACTCTGCACTGGCCAACATTCTGGTCCATACGGTCTGTACCGCCCATACATTTGCTGTATTCTGCCAATAATGCTGGTCGATTTACCATTACATGTTTCTTCTCTTTCTGAGAAGAATGTCTCATACTCGTTACAGGATTTACACCATGCTTATTCGTAGCTGTACAAACTAAAATTGTCCACCCTCTTAGTTACCAAAATACCGTCAGTTTTACTGATACTGTTTTCATATTACCCTCGAATCCTCATTGGTAAGAATTGCTGGATCTGGAGGGGCTACGAATATAGTATCGACGGGATCGGGACTTTGGTCCCCTTCTCCAAAGACTATATCTAAGGCTTCTTGAACTGTTAATCCACCCTCTTAGTTACCAAAATATCGTCAGTTTTACTGATACTGTTTTCATATTACCCTCGAATCCTCATTGGTAAGAATTGCTGGATCTGGAGGGGCTACGAATATAGTATCGACGGGATCGGGACTTTGGTCCCCGTCTCCAAAGACTATATCTAAGGCTTCTTGAACTGTTAATCCACCCTCTTAGTTACCAAAATATCGTCAGTTTTACTGATACTGTTTTCATATTACCCTCGAATCCTCATTGGTAAGAATTGCTGGATCTGGAGGGGCTACGAATATAGTATCGACGGGATCGGGACTTTGGTCCTCTTCTCCAAAGACTATATCTAAGGCTTCTTGAACTGTTAATCCACCCTCTTAGTTACCAAAATATCGTCAGTTTTACTGATACTGTTTTCATATTACCCTCGAATCCTCATTGGTAAGAATTGCTGGATCTGGAGGGGCTACGAATATAGTATCGACGGGATCGGGACTTTGGTCCCCTTCTCCAAAGACTATATCTAAGGCTTCTTGAACTGTTAATCCACCCTCTTAGTTACCAAAATATCGTCAGTTTTACTGATACTGTTTTCATATTACCCTCGAATCCTCATTGGTAAGAATTGCTGGATCTGGAGGGGCTACGAATATAGTATCGACGGGATCGGGACTTTGGTCCTCTTCTCCAAAGACTATATCTAAGGCTTCTTGAACTGTTAATCCACCCTCTTAGTTACCAAAATATCGTCAGTTTTACTGATACTGTTTTCATATTACCCTCGAATCCTCATTGGTAAGAATTGCTGGATCTGGAGGGGCTACGAATATAGTATCGACGGGATCGGGACTTTGGTCCTCTTCTCCAAAGACTATATCTAAGGCTTCTTGAACTGTTAATCCACCCTCTTAGTTACCAAAATATCGTCAGTTTTACTGATACTGTTTTCATATTACCCTCGAATCCTCATTGGTAAGAATTGCTGGATCTGGAGGGGCTACGAATATAGTATCGACGGGATCGGGACTTTGGTCCTCTTCTCCAAAGACTATATCTAAGGCTTCTTGAACTGTTAATCCACCCTCTTAGTTACCAAAATATCGTCAGTTTTACGGATACTGTTTTCATATTACCCTCGAATCCTCATTGGTAAGAATTGCTGGATCTGGAGGGGCTACGAATATAGTATCGACGGGATCGGGACTTTGGTCCTCTTCTCCAAAGACTATATCTAAGGCTTCTTGAACTGTTAATCCACCCTCTTAGTTACCAAAATATCGTCAGTTTTACTGATACTGTTTTCATATTACCCTCGAATCCTCATTGGTAAGAATTGCTGGATCTGGAGGGGCTACGAATATAGTATCGACGGGATCGGGACTTTGGTCCTCTTCTCCAAAGACTATATCTAAGGCTTCTTGAACTGTTAATCCACCCTCTTAGTTACCAAAATATCGTCAGTTTTACTGATACTGTTTTCATATTACCCTCGAATCCTCATTGGTAAGAATTGCTGGATCTGGAGGGGCTACGAATATAGTATCGACGGGATCGGGACTTTGGTCCTCTTCTCCAAAGACTATATCCAAGGCTTCTTGGACTGTTAATCCTGGTTTAAGCATGAATGCAAGAAATAATTAATTAGTAAATGTTAACACATTTATGCTAAAGGGCAAAATAATAATAATAATACTACTATATATTAGGCATATATATTCAATTTTACTACAGAAAATAAAAGCTTACGGTAGCTCCTAGCGTTACATATATGTAACACCAGGACTAGCGACCACATAACCTCTCAAAAAAAAAGTACATAACAAATCATACTTATAATAACAATACACACACCTATTTTCTACACGTTGGTAGAAACTTGACTTCTCTCTAGTAAAAAATAAATTTAGTACTTACTCTTTGTCAATAAAATCCATGCAAATCTTGCCTTTTGCAAAATACGAATATTCAAACCAGTACAAAGCTATACTTTTTGATAACAGACCGGCACGAGTTAAAACATACGTTGGTTAAAGCCTCCTGTGAATATTTAACAGTGTTTTCAAATCGATATTTAATCTGGTTAAGAATAAAATGGTAAACACTTAAACTATCCTGTCGTTACATATAAGTAACGCTAGGAGCTAATGGGTTAAATGCCCAAAATGTGATTTTTTGTAATTATGTATTTAGCATTAAGAAATCTTAAAAAAAAATCAATATTTTTAAAAGGATATTAGTCTATTATCCAACCATATAATATATAATAAATACCGGCTACCATTTCACGAGCATATACCATGGGAGATTTTTACACAAGAGCTTTGAAGAAATAATCTGTCGTGACTATCAGATTTCTTGCAATTCAGGTCAAAGGTAAATATATTATAATACAAGTTATTTCGTGACAAGCTTAACCATACAAAAGATATAAGCAAATTATTAAAAATATTATTTTTAAATTTCGACAATATGCTTTTGATGCAATCATGTTCTTTAATAAACGACCTACAAATAAACAGAAGGAATTAGGTAGGACCTATTTTTTACATTAAAGCTAATTAGCGTTTTCTAGTAGAAAGTAACAACAATGAAGATTAAAAATCACACATAGAGTGGTGGCATGAAATATCTAGATAGATACCTAGGAAATTTAGTTGATGAAATATTGGGAAATAACATACACAGTTACAACCGATCTAAGGAAATGCAACATTTTAGTTTATCCAAAATATATCGAAAACCAAAAGAACCGGAATCGATCCGCAAGTACCAATAAATAGAAAACATAATTGCCTAAAACTTTTTTCATTTAACCATCTTTCTATCTTATATTTTTCCGAGATTGCTTTTTACTTAAAGAAATTACTTTTTAGTAAAAGCAATTGCTTGACTAGCAAATGCTATAATAAGTAAAAGCAATCGCTAGATCTGTATATGAATAAAATTTTGAAGCAATTGCTGTTTTTCTTACACCTCTGTAGCAAATGCTTATTCAACACAAGTTCAGACGTGGCTTATCCACTTGTTCAGATTATAGATTTCATGTTCAGTTTGGTGCCTAATTTGCAAAAGAGTTGATGTAAATACAACAACGTTGGTCTATTTACTTAGTACAATAGTAGTCTGTTACGTTTTTGTGAAAAATAGGAATTTTATATTTGTGCTATGGCAGATTTCAGTGAAAATGAGAAAAGTGATAGTAGTGATGAAGAATTTAAAGAAAAGCAATTGATATTCGTTCACAAATTGAAGGAACATAAATAAATCTCTCTGACCACAACTGTTTAGCTTCCACAACAGCTTTAGCACTTGTACAAAAGTGTGTGTGTGTGTACCAAGTTCTTCACCTACAGAATTTTTAAAGCCCGGATCCGACAATTTCCGCAGAAAGACTTTAATCTTATTTAAAGGCACCCCCTCGCATTTTACCAGTATCAGTCAAAAAATAATTTGCCAACCATTTTCGCAGTCAAATCGATATAACTTTCTGAAATCATCATATCTGCAATTTTTACGTACACTGTAGATTTTTCTTTTACGGACGTTTATATATTCAGCCATAATTGAAGACACAAATTAAGAGCAACGCACGTGTATGCCGCGAAGAACTAAAGTTAACTGCTACCAAGCAAATGATGCAGGGGTCGACCTACCTTAAAAGGTTGAAAGCAATTTCCTAATTTATTCATCACATTTTAACCAAACCATAGCGATTGCTTTTATTTTTTAGGAAAAAGCATTGACCAGAAGCAATTCTTGTACTTTAATTGCTGGACGCAAAAGCAATTACTTTAGCTTTTATTCATTGGCTCTCAAGAAATTACTTCGATTTTATAAGAAAAAGCAATTGCTACATATTTATTCATTAGGCTCACTGTCAGCTAGGGTTGCCAGGTGTCCTGGATTTGAAAGGATGTCCTGGATTTGAGGCTTAAATTTAGCGTCCTTCGAAGACCTTTGGAAGGACGCCTAATATCGTGGATTTCTTAAATATTTTTTTTCTAAAAAACCCGAATGGTGGAAATCGAAACTAACTTATCCATAGGCATAAATATTGATAATTTGTATGAAGAATATTGCATATTACCTACCCTTGACAAAGCTTGCGCTTTACCTGAGGAATACATTATCCAGAAATGGAACAAAATCTTTTTAGCTAACCCCGAAATTCATTCTTTTTTAAAAATAATACAGTTTTTGTTTTCAATATACGGGTCAAACGTTGTATCCGAAAGAATTTTGTCTTTATGCAATGCAGCCTGGAGCGATAGCCGAAATAAACTTTTGGTTGACCACGTAAAAGCAGAGCTTCAGATAAAAACAAATTTTGTAAAAAATTTTATAATATGGCAGTTAGAAACAAAAAGCTCTTGGAAAGCCGTCCGTTCTAATAAAAAATATGCTGTATAATAATACATGTTTTTAAAGCAGTTTTAAGTTGTTATTTTGTTAGAAAAACTTAGCTTTTGTTCATTTTTACATAAAATAAATTTTGTTTTAGTTTTAAAAAATGTCCTTTTTTATTTGTGTCAGTCCTTCCTTTTATAAACTTGTGTCCTGCGATTTGCAGATTTAAACCTGGCCACCCTATCGTCAGCGCCAATTTCGGGCACCCTGTATTGTGAAACCTTATTAAATATTATATTTAAAACCATGAACTGTCTTTGACCTTGCAAGTTATGTCTGAACCTACTGCTTTTATAACATTGTTACCGGTTGTTTAATTCTTACGTAGCAACTTTAGGCACACTCATTTATTTTCTTTAAAAAGTATTTTATGATTGTGGCGACCCAAGTTTTTTTATGTTGGCTCAACACATTGTTTAGGACATTCTTTCACCTTTAAACCAGTATAGAATTAAAAGATAAATACTAAATGCTAATGTCAACATTCAAGACATTTTGAGAGATTAGTACGAAGAGATAGAAGAATGCATGTCTGCGTTGACAGTGCAAACAACGTGGTATAAATTTGTTTTGTTTGGTTAACCAAACAAGTGTGCTTTATGTTCAAGACTGGTAATCCAACGGGGTTTACGCATAGTTAACATATTTCGATTAATTTTTTAAGAAAAACTTAAAATTCGACAGATGTGATAAAATTAGAAAGATTTTATTAAGATTAAATTAATAAAAATCCAAGAATAAATTCTGCGGAGAGGAGAAAAATTATTATATACTTCACGGGAAGTATATTTACTAGTCTCGGTTTCGAACTTTATTGCCAGCCTTTGCTTTCGTACCGCTCAAATAAACAAACCTATTAAATTTTCTTGTAATACCGTGCGAGCAAAAACTATTTGCATCAAAGAGGGCTTGAATTAAAAACGCAGGGCTTGGTTTAGATCACAATGATATGGGGACGATGGACGATATATTTATCTAACCAAATCTAGGTTAAAATTTTGTCAAATTCATATTATGACATGATATGCCAAACTAATGAGTACCTAATAAAATAAGTAGACAAACACAAATTTATTTTTGTTGTACAAAATTAACAAAGTAAGAATATACAGAAAGAAAAAGAAAAATAATTACATAAGTTGCTGAATTGGCTCCAAGCATAAATTCACGCGTCTCTTCATATTTTCGAAAGTGTTGACCAGCTTCTCTGGAGAAATGTTACCACATTCTTGAAATACTTGCACTTTAAAGGAAATAAATTTAACTGCTTCTTAAGAATAGTCCTGCATGTTCCATAAGATCTTCCCACTTCTTGGGACAGGCGTATTATACAATTTGTTGGCGTATTTTGCATTATTTCACAAACGTTTGCAACAAGTTCTTCTGTTCTTACAGATGGTCTTCCTGCTCATTTTTTGTGTTCTATAGAACCTGTTTCCCCAAACACAGCCACGGTTCCTTTCAGGCAATGATAAAAATCCCCAGCAATAAAAGCAACGTTAGGAAAATGTTCGTGAAAATCGTCCATGCACAAACCCGGATTGTATGCCGCTCACCATTTATTCTAACCCCGATTCAAAAATTCGCTTGAACCATGAATGTTTTGTGCTGTTTCGTAAAGCCCATTGTGTGAATTGTTCAAGAAATTGGAAATATTAGCGATGAATCAAATTACTTGTAACGACTGTCAAAGATGACGGAATAACTGATTGATTGTTAATTCAGGTAGTTACTGAGACCCAACAGGTATTAAGCTCTACGGCTAAGCTTTACGTCTTTAGATGCAAGGCCCTCTTTGATGCAAATAATTTTTGCTCGCACGGTACATTGCTGTAATTCAGTAAACAAATTCTGGGCCCGTGGTATATTAGAAATTCTTTTCATGCTCAATAGCAATTTCCTCAAGAGTAGAACTACACCCTTGTTCGAAATAAACATGATATAGGTCAGCATTCTAACTGGTTAGTCGCACAAACAAGCACTTTACTAATAAAATCCGAAGCTGTAGGTCAGAACTAATGAGATAAGATACCTAATACTTTAGGAGGCCTGGGGTAACAAGAACACTTTCGTAGTTGCCGGTGCACAAACACGTTTATGTGATGTAAGTTTTATTCAATTAAATGTACATACACGATGCGAAGAAGATAGACAACTGAATAATTTATGTCATCCTATCACGTCTTTTCGTTATCCCTTTCGGCAACCAAATTTTAATAATTCCCTTTAATTTAAAAAAGTATAATACAAAATTCTCTTAATGGATGCTGTTTACTAATAGATACTAAAGTAATTTTTGCTAATTAAAAATTTACATATAGAAAAAAATACTATTTAAATAACGACTGCACTGACAAAAAAGTCTTCTATTTCTTATAAGCATTCACATACTCTTTATACAATTGTTTAATACTATATGTGACAGCGATGCACTTTCCTACTGTAAGACCACGAAAATTGCTAGACCGTTGTGTAGTGATAATATCACGGTAATTTAGCCAATAGGAAATAGCATTTAATGCTACCATAAAATGGTTTATAGCCATTATTGCTCTAAATACTCACAGAAATGATCAAGTTCTATTGGGGGTGTAATCTGGTTATATCTGTATCAGTTCCGACTGGCAGTTGTAATAAAACTTGATATTAATCATAATAATATTTGCTTGCTACGGTTAATAAAGCTTATACTTAACACTAAAAATCCGTAATGTACCTAGTTCTCAAAAATTTAAATAGCTTCTAGTGTGATATTGTTCTTGTCGTTTAACATTGCATATGATTATATATTATGCAACATGGTTTACTGAGATGGTAAAATTCGTTCATAGATTATAAAGTCCGATACTAATGGTGGGTTGTGCGAAATAAGAATCTTCTATTGCTTTATTTGACATGCAAATAATAAAAAAAAAACTTAAATACAAAATAAAAATAAATTAATTGAAACATGTATTGGCAGGATCAATAAAATTCAAATTCCGACAGGACAGCTAGAAGACTCCGAACAACGATGTGACCTGGGCAACAAATTCGTTAAAACTAATACTACTACGCAGCGATTGCCGATCGCTACGAACTCCCACCAACGTCTTATGGATTATAGGCTCTAACGGATACAATTCTTTTTGGGGACCCTGTTTTGCTATCTTAATTGTAGAGAAAGCGCTTAACTGGAAACAACATGCGTCGCATTGAGAAGATACAATTTATTTCTTAACAAAATTGCTGTTTGAAAAGTGGTTCATTATTTAAGCTGCTAATGGAACTGATTACTACCAATAAAAACACTGTTCTAGCCAATCTGGAATTGATATAACACTAAAGCGGGTTTAATACACTAGCAATTTATTTAATATAAGTTAATAAAAAATTAGCTATCAATACAAACGATGTCTTAGCAAACCGGTTGTATTAGATCATTTTCCTCAGTGTAGTTGGAATTTGTAATGGAACCATTAAATGCATTTTTTGCGGCAAAAAGGATGCCTCTCCTATATCACCCAGCAAAGCACAAACCCGCAAAGAAATCAGAATCTTCGTAATCATTCAACGCGGCGATAACTTCACTTGGAAAATAGGTATTGGACATTATATACAAATCTATTCTGGGACTAGGGCACACAATAAGTTAGATGGCTGCAGTGTAAGAAACGTGGGCCAAACACCCGACCCCCCGCCTTCAATCAACGAACCACCCAACTGGAGTTAATACCTAATTCTAGTAAAAAATCGAATACTTAGTTATTTAAATAAATACCGGAAATTATCATCAACTGGGAATCGGAGGGCGAACAAAGATTAATTAGTAGGTATCTAAGTAAATCAAAGTATTAGATAATCGTTATGTTGACCCTTTTTTTCAGAAATTAAAAAAAATTGGTATTATCGATTATTTTTATATTCAATTATTAAAATCATGAATAACTTGTGTCAACCAACACAAAGTGAGTACCTACCGGCAAGGGCGTCGCCAGCCAGTGAGCTAGGGAGGGGCAGCTTAGAAGAACTGAAGATAACATTAAGATAGAATAGTTTTAATTAAAAAAAAAAATTGAAAACGAATAAATTATTTACATACAAAATCAATTTAAACATAATCGTCTAGGGTTGCTAGCGAATTTGTTGGTTACTTTCTTTATAAAATCGTCCAAGTTCTTAAAAATGTGTTGCCTGTGTACACTTATTATGGCGAGGCCATTGAGACGAGTTCCAGCCATCGTGCTCCTCAACCAGGTTTTGATTCTCCTCAAGCTACTGAATGACCTTTCAACTGTACAAGTGGTACAAGGTGAAGCAATAAGAATCCTCAAGGCCTTCTTTATCGCAGGAAAAAAATCGTCAGATTCCTTAAGGACTTCCACAACACTTAGTTTGGTCAATTCTGGTTTTTCCTCCCATATTTTTTTCCAAAGTTCTATCTCATTCTTGATATCCAAAATACCGTAAAAGTTTCTGAATTCCTCGCATGCTTCTTTAAGGTCTTCCAAAGATATGTTTTTCATTTGCGCAGGGTGTAGTTTTGTTAGGGCAAAGGATGGTCTATTTTCTTCAGAGAACCTTATTTCGAGGGAATTTATAATTGAGTCCAAATAAGGAATTGTCATAGACCTCCGCCAGAATTCTGAATGGCTTTTTGCCGGGTGGTTGCTGCGGTGTTGTTGTCTTTCAACAGTACGGGGTATGGATTTCATATCTTCCGTCAGTCCAATTTTTTCCGCAATAGCAATCTTTGATCAGTTGTAAAATGCGACTAATATGCTGGGATGTCTGAACCGTGTCCAAGGATACTGATTGAAGCACGTTTACTGTGGGTTCTATAATACCGGAATATTTGGATATTAATACGAGGCTAAAAATAAGTGAAGCTTTGGAAGCTGCCGCATGGAGCTGATACGCATGTTTTCTTGTCGCATTATTGCCATCTCGAGACAATGTTTCTAAAGCCTCCATTATAGCACAAAAATTCTCTTTAAAAACTCTGATGCTTTTGTGTTTTTCGCTCCACCTTGTTTCGCATAACCGGGAAATATTGGATATTAATTTCCGTCTTAGAACCGATTCTCGGAAAAATGTTATTATATCCTTGATGGTCCCAACGGTATTTCTGATGTCGGGCAGGGCGTTCAGATCATTGATGACCAGTTTGAGCTTATGTGACGAGCAATCTTCGCGAACCGATGCAGTGTTGCCGTTGATTCCCGGAAATTCTCGGTTATTGTTTCGATTAGCCGGGTGCGCGTAATTTTATTTTTAATTCCAGTAAGCCGTATTTTTAGAACCCCTAGGGGGGCGGGGGGCAGCTGCCCCCCTGCCCCCCCCCCCCCCCTGGCGACGCCCTTGCCTGCCGGGTACTCGGTGATTAAAATTGTTCGATTTTGCCCATACTAGTCATTAGGAAACTATGTGACCAGTGACCAGGCATTTCATTCCTTACCACCGGAAATGGATATATTTTTGAAAGTTACTGATTTTAGTTTTTTAAACTAAAGGCACAAAATGATGCATCTATTGCCATAGCATCAGGAGAAGAAGAAAATATCCCGATTTAAAAGAAAAAGTATAATAAATAAAACAATCGCCAAAATATGTTAAAACTTTAAGGCATTTGAAGAAATAAGCACCAAAGCTCTTAATAAAATCATAACAAAGATAATAAAATACCTTTAAATTACCAAGAATCCATTACTAGGCCATAAAAAAAATTAATTGTAAGTTTTTTTTGGTAATTAAATTTGTGCTAAAAGGCCACTACTATCAAAATGGAATACTATTACCCAAATTACTCCATTTCCCCTACCAATAAAATCTGATACCTTACGTGATCTGTTTATACAGAATGATAAAAGCTCATTAACAAAGCTTTTAACAAAAACGTAACAAAGCCCTTTAATTTCGTAAGTGGAAGTAAGTACCTATATAATATATCTATAGTTATTAGTTATGTAAATTTATCCGTAGTAAAATAGCTTTTTACAGGCATGAATCTGTCTAAATACTAAATACGTTCAAGTAGTATGATTGTACTAGTCTTAAGTCTCTGATACCATTAATTTACATTAAAATAGGTTTCAGAATTTTTTAAAACTTTTTAATCTACGACAGTGCCATTATGACGTATTTAGCATTATCATTTAGATGTCATTATGACCTTTATAATAGCACTCAGTGCCATTATGAATTCATAATAACATCAAAATGTTAAGATACAAAAACAAAAAGAAAGTCGGTGCAAACTATTTATTTGTTATTATTATAGTTAAGGAGCTAGCGTGCAAAAAACGCCATAGTTGGCTGCCCGTCAGTCAAGTTTGAAAAAACGTTGCCATTACTCCACTGAACACCCTGGTGCTTGAAGTTTTGCTTTTACCCATCAACTTTAAGATTTATTGGCAATAATGACATAGGGCGATTGGCCATAGTGAGGAACCCGTCAGTCAGGTTGAAAATTAGGTTCTGTAGGTTGCCAAGATCATGTATCTAAAATTTCGTTGCTATCTAACCACTAGATCGTGAATTAGGCCAAATGGAAGATTATAATTTGTTTTTTGACCGCCATTTTGTTGGCCATAGTAAGGAGCCCCTCCAAAACTTGTTTCTACCTCTTCGTTTGGATAAAATGACAGGAAAAATGCACTTGACTGACAAATCGAATCACGACGTTCTTCCCTGTGTGACCTACAAAATCTCGAAAAATCCAATTTTTCAGTCTTTAGCATGGCTTTTTCAGAAATTCAACCAAAATCATCAGTCAATCATTTTTCCTGATTTTTAGACATCCAATTAAGTAGAAATCACAAACGACGGACATTTTCCTCGAATATTTTCAATTTGGCCATACTTTGAAATTTTCTGATTTTGTACTTTTTTATAATGGCTCAATAATGCTGTTCCAAATGGACTTAAAAGTAAAACAATGTATGACGATGATGTTTGATGACCTAAAAAACGTTTCAATACATAACAATCACCTATTTACCCCTTCCTCCACCCCTCTGCTACCCTCCACCACTATTCATTCGTTGAATTTATGTTATATTATATTGGATTCAGTAATCAAAAAAATATAGAATTTTTGCCACAAAAAGATACGATAACCAATTTCAGCAGTAAGAAATGAATAATTACTGAAGAAAATTAAAAATTAAATGGTTATTATTTATTGAATGAAATTGTTGGCATATTTGGGTTGAGCAAGCTGGGTTGTGTTAGTAACATTTCAATTTCAATATAGAAAAAAACAGATATTTAATTGTTGATTATATTGTAACTATTACTTTTACTTAATATAATCATTATATATTATATATACATTATATATATAGTAATAGTTATAATATAATATAATATAATATAATCAACGTTTTTTAGGTCATCAAACATCATCGTGATTCATTGTTTTACTTTTAAGTCCATTTGGAACAGCATTATTAAGCCATTATAAAAAAGTCCAAAATCAGAAAATTTTCAAAGTATGGCCAAATTGAAAATATTCGAGGAAAATGTCAGTCGTTTGTGATTTCTACTTAATTGGATGTCTAAAAATCAGGAAAAATGATTGACTGATGATTTTGGTTGAATTTCTGAAAAAGCCATGCTAAAGACTGAAAAATTGGATTTTTCGAAATTTTGTAGGTCACCCAGGGAAGAACGTCGTGATTCGATTTGTCAGTCAAGTGCATTTTTCCTGTCATTTTATCCAAACGAAGAGGTAGAAACAAGTTTTGGAGGGGCTCCTTACTATGGCCAACAAAATGGCGGTCAAAAAACAAATTATAATCTTCCATTTGGCCTAATTCACGATCTAGTGGTTAGATCGCAACGAAATTTTAGATACATGATCTTGGCAACCTACATAACCTAATTTTCAACCTGACTGACGGGCTCCTCACTATGGCCAATCGCCCTATGTCATTATTGCCAATAAATCTTAAAGTTGACGGGTAAAAGCAAAACTTCAAGCACCAGGGTGTTCAGTGGAGTAATGGCAACGTTTTTTCAAACTCGACTGACGGGCAGCCAACTATGGCGTTTTTTGCACGCTAGCTCCTTAACTATTACTTAGAAAAACGGATTGCATTTATTTATTGTAAACATCCGAAGGGACACTTTCGGATTCAGAATCTTCCCATATTTAAATTATTTTTGGCCAACACTTTGCATACAACAGAAAATTAGACGGCAATAATGACCAATCAAAATCGAAATTGAAACAATCAAAAATGCCGTTACGATTACGAAAACGTTATCTGATATCAATGAAATTTAGACGAATAAAATCTATTTGCACTGTCGTAGATTACATTTTGAATGATACACGTTCGATATGAACTTTGTTAATGAAACGTGTGCAACGTTAAACCACGAGGCGTTAGCCAAGTATTCATATCGAACTATACTCAAAACCCAATATTATATGCAGTGACGTAGCAGTCGAAACCATGAAAATCAATGCAAACCGCCACTGATAACACAGTATTTTGGCAGTTTCCATGGTTTCGACTGCTACGTCACTGCATATAATATTGGGTTTTAAGTATAGTTAAATCAAAAGAATTTCCGTTGCACGTCATACCTTGGAGCATCAGCAGTGTTGCCCATTTGTAATCAAAATACCCCTGTAGATCTTAACATTTAACTTTAAACTTACTTCTCTAACTGCTGTCAAGGGTAATAATGGATCATTGTTTTTACGTTCTTCATAAAAATAGCTTATTAGATAAGCTATTAGCTCTTTGCACCGGCTATTTAAATGCTTCGGCATTTTTCAATACAGGTAAACAACGTAATCAACAGAAATGTGTATGTATCCCTTTATTGTTTTTAAAAGAACAGTTTTTAATCCAATTTATAAAAGGATTTGCAGTTTTAGTTAAAAACGACTTAAATAAACTCACGAAAACACGAAATGAACACAATAAACGTCAATCGAAATTCGCTAAGAAATAAACTGGCATCACCTGACACTTCTGTTGCCACCTGTTAGCCCAAAAGATTCGAATGATATTAATTTTTAAAAGGTTAAATTAAAAAAAAAATATTCCTTTAAGCTGCTTAGTATCAAAGAAGAATACATTAAGTTTCATACTATGTACAATTTATCTTCAAAGGAATTAATACTTGAAAAATTCTGCTCATTTACTAAAAAAATAACAAGATAACAAGTAGGATTGCGAATGTTTACATTTACCTGGGGAAGTTGTGACGCTGTGCTTGGTCCTCCATTTTTCGCTAGTAAGCACAAAACAAATAAACTAATAAGTAAAATAAAAGTAATGTAATATTAATATTTTAGAAAAATCACTGCCCACTGTTGGAAAAAAAGCAAAACAAAAATCAGTACGGAAAACCACAAAAGTATTTACCGAAAACTATAATAAAATACAATGCACTATGCACTCTCTCTAAACTTTCAACTTTCAACAGACAACCTGATCTAATAATAGCATTTCTCCAAATACCGTATCGCGGCGTTCATCTTTATAGATTAGATTAGTCCCCTCACGCTCGCATTAAATTTACGTAGAGAGTTGAGGCTGGCCTCAGAAGAATGTTTTTATGCGCTATTTAAAGCTAGATTCGACTGGACTATTACAGTATCATACATCACATTAGATATTTTCACTAATATACTAGACAAGGAAGCGGGATGCCGGGCCTCTAACCATATACGACCGCATGCAGAAATGAGATGGATGATATAAGAACAAAACACGCAAGGGATCGTAAAAGACAAGGAAGCGCGAGACCGGCTTCTACCATATACGGACCGCATGCAGAAATGAGATGGATGATAGATGATATTTCTAGCGAAGCGCGTTAGGATTGACGGCATTAATTTTAATGGATATATATTTATGTAAATAGTAAAGTACCTAATATAAATTTGTAATTTATTTAATTTGCAAAATTATTGATGAGGCACTGCCTCACCTGCCTCATAGGAGAAGTCGCCACTGATAATATATTGCATTATCCAACCGTTTAAATTTTTGCAAGAAAACTAGGGGGGTTTAAAAGAACGTTTCGGCACTACGATGTTATCATAAGTGGAAGGTATTTGTATCACATATTATGAATTTCTCCAAATACAAACATAATATACAAAGTCTGCTCATTGCAAAGTTAATTAACGCTAAGGGCAATGTGTGGGGTAAAATAGGTTTTTTTTTCGCAATACCCATACTAGTGCATAGGATATCTTACGGTAATTAGCCATAAAATTTCATTTAAAAAAGTTGCTATATAGTTCCAAATATTTTGCACAGAGCGGCAATATATTTTAGCCGCGAATGCCCGTGTAGAAATCATAGCTATAGTATCCTAAAGGACTGGACATTTAATATGCATAAAACTACAGAAAAGTTTTCGGAAAACCACCTACGCGAAACTTATCTGGTAAAACTAGAAGCTCTTGTGATTTAACCTATGACTATTTCTGATTTCTGCTCGTTTTTTTAACCCCAAAAATGTATTTTGACACTTGTCACCTGACTACTTGCTTGACAAGAAAATTGTAACACATGATTTGTTATGGAAATTGGTATTAGATTACGAAATATCAAACAAAGTTATTTGAAAATGTCTTTAGATTTTAATATTATGTTCGCCTACGCAAAAATTCCAAAAATTATGTTTTTAACATTTTTGGAAAAAAGTATCATAATTATATTACTTTGATAGGTCCAAAGAATTTAATGAAAATGTTTTTAAAACATGTCTTTTGTAAGCATATGGTATATTTTTTAATCAAACTTTGTGAACGAGCAAAAAATTTAAATCTAAACGTCTATGTTAAATACTTTTTTCCAATATCTCGTTATCTACTACCACTTTTCATGACAAAATAATTTACAATTTTCCCGCTAAACGAGTAGGCATCTGGTAAAAGTCAAAATTATTTTTTTTTAAGACCGACCAGAAAATAGTGTGTATTTTCGGACAATTTTTCGTCCAGAAAATAACGTTTTGTCGATCAGGACCGGAAAAGGGACGTGAGGGACCGGCAAAAGATTTTCCGGTTCCTGTTTTTTCATTTTTCCAATCGCTCTTTGATAATACAATCTACCTTGATTTCTTTACTATGATAACAACATTTCGATGTATTGTCGAGTGACAGTTCGTTGATTTTTAATTTGCTGTTTATGCCAAACTTGTTTCGCGAGTGCGCAATTTTAAAAATATGTATTCAGATTTTGAATTATCCGACACGGAAAATGAGATTCCAGAAGAAATTTTGGAAGCAGCAAGGAAAGCAACTTACGATATATTGACAGTAAAATTAAAAGCCCGTTACGAGAAGTCATACGACGCATTTAAAAATAATATAATAGTATATTATTTAACGAGCGTATAATGTAGGCCATAATAAAACGAGGGTGAAATTTACGGCACGAGCCAAAGGCGAGTGTTGTAAATCATCCGAGAGTATTATGGTTCATTAGACGCGAGTCAAATACTATACTTTATCTAAAACCATCCATTTATACAGTGCCTGAAAAAAAGTTGAGTTCATATGGGAAATATAATAATTACACTTGTTGTTTTATGATAATTACACTTGTTGTATTATGTATAGCATAATGCTCTTATTATCAGAAAAAAAGTTGAGTTCATATGGGAAATATAATAATTACACTTGTTGTTTTATGATTATTACACTTGTTGTATGCTCTTATTATCAGAAGTATTATGCACCTATTATTAAATGGTTGTAGATAAAATAATTTAATGTAAGTATATCGATGTGTCGGTCTTAAAAAAAATATTGTACGTCACGCAACCGAAAATTAGTGTTTTGCAGGTCTCTCCAAGTTTCTAGGACTCGCCTACGGCTCGCCCTGAAAATGCTTGAATGAAGAACACTACTTTCCGGTCTTGTACCGTAAATCACTATTTAGGTTACCCATTATGCAGAAATAATCGACATAATATTCCATCCATAAAAGTTTTATTCCATATTAGGTGGCCAACTTTATGATGCCGGTCAATCTAATGCCAAAGTATGATCCTAGTTTACCGAAAACGTTGAAGTAGTTACTTCACATTATCTCATTTCTTAACACCCTTACCCTGAAATGCTCTTCCAAGTGTTAACTTTACCTACACTATCTATTTATTGATCAACTTCGTATGTTAAGGTTTGTTGCGTGAAGATTAGGGAAATATGATCAATTAAATAAATGTCGTTTCTGATTGATTTCTTCGTTCATAAAACTTTTCTGACCGGTCGTTAATTAAAACTAGTAGTGTTTTTCAGGTCAAGACAAGCATTTCCAGGGCAAGGTGTAGGCGAGTCCTGGAAGCTTGGAGAGACCTGGAAAACACTAATTTTCGGTTGCGTGACGTACAATATTTTTTTTAAGACCGACACTTCGATATACATTTAATTCTTTATTTTATTTTATATTATGACTTCTCGTAACGGGCTTTTGATTTTACTGGCAATATATCGTAAGTCGCTTTCCTTGCTGCTTCCAAAGTTTCTTCTGAAATCTCATTTTCCGTGTCGGATAATTCAAAATCTGAATTCATATTGTTAAATTTGCGCACTCGCGAAACAAGTTTGACATAAACAACAAATTAAAAATCAACGAACTGTCACTCGACAATACATCGAAATGTTGTTGTCATAGTAACGAAATCAAGGTAGCTTGTATTATCAAAGAGCGATTGGAAAAACAAAAAACAGATACCGGAAAAATCTTTTCCGGTCTCTAACGTCAATTGTCCGGTCTTGATCAATAAAACGTTATTTTCTGGATGAAATTGTCCAGAAAGTGTATATTTTCTGGTCGGTTTTAAAAATATAAACTAAAAACGTGGGGCTTTATTATCTTCCCTTAATAACTTAACTAATTAGAACTTTACGTATTTTGGAAGGTTTCCAAGGTTTGAATGTACTTAGTGTTTTGTTATCGTATTACACGTGACCCTAAACGACCTAAATATAAAGTGCTTATTCGTGGAAGTCGACTCTATATCGCACTGACCCATATTCTACAAATCCAAACAAGTGCACAACCTATTTCCAGGCCCCTATTTAGAAAATAGTTGATTAGAATTTAGAATATAACAGAATATCAAAAACGATGCAGTACAAAATTTAGGAAAATGTTGATAATATAGTCAAAATTTTTCAGTTTGTGCTCTATGTAAAAAAAGGATAATAACATGAAAATATGAAAGATATAAATACTACTCGTGTAAAGCCTAATCGCAGAAATAGTAGGGTGTATATTGACTGTGTAGGGAATATGAGAATCAAAAGATATGTTTATGTTAATTTCCGTTAATTTAGTCCCAATATATTACCACACCCAAACAAAAGTGTGTTCTAAAGAAATAGTAAAAATGAATGACCAGTCAAAATTCCTGCTAAAATTACTGTTATTTGAAGAAAATTAGCGATAGTATGTTCTTTCTCTAGACCAATAAAATAATTTTATTTAACTGGTTCAGTGTTCAGTACTACAGGTCTCAAATCTTAACCTTTGAAAAATATGTGGTTTCAACCTAAGCATATACACAAAATCGTTCATACACCTCCAGACTGAATAGTCCAAGGGAGTAAGGTCTGGGGAACGAATTGACCATTTAACAAGAGCATCTTGGCCCCGAGAAAAAGTTGGTGTAAATAGTTCCTAACTTTTGTAGCTAAATGCGGGGGATCACTGTCTAGTTGAAACCAAATGAATGTTGTCTTACCACTAGAGGCAAATCATCAAGTAAACCAGGCAGTGTGTTTTGAAGAAATAGTAAAAATGAATGACCAGTCAAAATTTTTGATAAAATTACAGTTATGTCGTAAGTTTTTAGTAGGTCAATATAATAATTTCATTTAACTGGTTTAGTACTACAGGTTTTTATCTGTACGCCTTTGTCCTCACATTATTTTTGGCTAGTCCTTTACTTTCGGTATTGTCACCTATTGCAAAGTTTTACTTAATTAATTATATCTGCTATCCATGGTAATCAGGGACGTAGCTAGGAATTTTGGCGCCCCGGGCGAATAGTAGTTCTGCGCCCTACCAGACAATCTTAAAACTAAATTTAAACATTTATAAATTTTAGTTTAAATAATATATTAACAGCAGTGGCGACTCGTGATTTGTAAACTTGGGGGTGTACTAAAAGCCCGCTGCAGACGAAAAGCGCCGCAGGCGAAAATTTTTCAAGACCACGCCCAAATTTGGTCAATAATTTTTAGTAAATATTTTTAAAATTTATGATTACCTACTTATTTTATTAAAAATTAAATAAGATAAAAAAATAAAAAAGGCCAATTTATTTTTCATTAGTGGGTACATTGTTTAAAAGTAAAGTCACTTCTTCTGTTTTTATTTGCAGCAAACTTTTCAATAACAGCTTTCTTCAAGTTTGGAATAACTGTAATGTATTGTTTCTCAAATATTCCACATTCATAGTCGTTTTGGCATTAAAACTGTTTATTTTTATCAAAGTAAGTCTTTACTACCCCAAAATAATAACAAAAATATAAAGGTAAACTCCAAATAAGAAATTCATACAGCAATAAACTCAACATTTAATTTGTGGGAGTTTTCCTATTAGAATCGCGCGTTCCCCCACCACACCTGGTAGTACAAGATGCATAGAGAAACAGCAGAAAGCCCGCCTACGTAACGCATGTGTGCGACTTATGAATTCCTACGCGCCATACGGTTGCTCATGACAACCGGCTTGGCGAGAGCTATTACACCACGTTTCGTTCGATTGTTTGACGGAACGTTAAAATAGGAGGGTTCTAACTTATATTACGGTAAGAATATAAAGAAGAAAATGAACATTATTTTTTCTTTATGGGGTAATTCTTGATGGAGTATGGGGGTGCACGTGCTCCTGTGTTCCTATGGAGAAACCGCCACTGATTAACAGACTTGAGCTTAACATTCGTGAAAAGAAAAATTGCTTGTTCGGACTTGTGTGACTTATGTCGTTGCAACTCACAATTCACGTAGCATAGTGACGCAATCGAATCGCGGCGCCTTTTCTTCAAATGTCAAAAGCAATCCAGCCGTAATTGCATTAGTAAATTTTTAAATTCCCGTATTTCTAATGACCATTTTGGCGCCCTGTTAATATGGCGCCCCGGGCGGTCGCCCTATTTGCCCCCCCCCCCCCTTGCTACGTCACTGATGGTAATGCCACAACGGCTGAATTCAATTAGCATTTAAAAATGGTGAGATTACCGTAAGCCGCGTTTGCATCAGTTAAGGACCCATACTTTTATCCAAAACGCATCATTTTATAGAAATTCTATGCAAGTCGAAAAATAATCAAAAACAAATGATTACGTGAAAAAAAATAGTTCGAAAGTCACTGGCGCACGTACTAAAAAATAGGGGAGTCAGCGGGTACTGATGGACAACATCCTATTTTAAATATTTGACAATAATTATTGTTTGTTTTGTTTTTCTCAAAAGATGTAACCCTTTATGTACCAAATTTGAAATTAATATAATAATAAATACTCGAATTATTCAAGAAAATCAGTTATTAAATTATTATTAACCTTTGACGCCCTGTATAGCGAATATGAAAGTAAAAAATTACAAATGGCATCATATTCGTTTTACTCAAGGAATATATGGTTTATGGATTGACCTCCTTTTTCCGGCAACCCTGTATATATATAGGTGCTACCAATACTGCCAATAGGGTGAATTTATTTCTATTCTAATAAAGTAGTTAGTAAACAAGAGTTACATCACACGATGCAGGATGCTTTGTTAGGTTAGTAGATAATACGTCACACGATCCTTACCAGATCAACTTCGACTTTCTTTTTAATCGGCTCGTATAAAACTTCGACTGTTTCAATTTGAACAACTTTTCTCGGTTCTTTCTCGATCGTTTTTCTTCGGTTTTCAGTTCGATTTTCGTCTCCTCCTTTTTCTTTATCGAAAGAATCGTTCGAATGTGAATCGGTGTTATTGTTTTCGGAACTCGACGGTGATATATCGTAAATGGAGGTTTTATGTGGTTCGGTTTCGTGTAGAGATGGCGCTGGGGTGGCGATCAAACATTTTTTTTGACTTTGGCGGAAAATACGCCAGCTGGTGTCCGTGTATCTTTGTGCGGCTTCCTAAAAATATTGAGAATGTTACTGTTTGATCGCTGATTTACTAAGAATTTAGAATTGTAAAAAGTCGAAAAGCTAAAAACCAACAATTAACTTAAAAAGCTTTTTATCTATCTGTATAGGTTCACGGATAGAGTTTGGACGAGGAAAAATTTTTTTATTTGTCGGTATAGAAGAAAAAGTAATTCTTTATTAAAATGTCTGCTTGTGCTTAAACTACGATTTTGAATATTTGATCTGCGGTTACTATACACATACACGGTTCGTCACAAACAACATTTTCGTTTTTTAATTTTTTCTTTAATTCCTTGATTTATAAATGAATTTTATTTACTAGTGTTGAAACTACAATTTCAACTATTAGATTTGCGATTACTATACAGGGTTCGTCAGAAACAATAGTTTTTGTTTTTTGGATTTTTTTTTCAATTCTAATTTTCAATTCCCTTTGATGATTGGCTAAATTATCAGTTTGGATATAAATGTATTGAAAGGTACCTATGGTCCAAATCAGTTGGCATGTAGGAGTCTCGATCTCACAATTATCGACTTTCATTAATGGGGATATCTGAAGCCAAATGTGTATAAAACCAATTTCAATAATACCTTAGATCTTAGATCTCTTGAAAGAAAAATAAGAGTAGTTATTGCAAATATTCCAATACAGCAAGTTGGGAACTGTTATCGGAAATTCAGATGTCGAGTTGAACTATGCACTAACTCGGTGGTACCACGTTTAAATAAAAGTTTTGTAATTTATGATTGAGTGAATTGAAGAAATATAACATGTAATAATAAAAATACTTCAAAAGAAGGAAAAAAAAATGGTTTTCTTACAACAAAATCATTACTCGGCCAGATATAAAATCATATTCGAAGTAAAAAAGTTTTTACGTAAATTTATTTTAAACGAGATCCAAAAAACTAAAAATGTTGTTTGTGACGAACCCTGTATAGTAATCGCAAATATGATATTCGAAATTGTAGTTTCAGCATAAGCAGACGTTTTTATAGTGAATGACATTTTCTTCTATACCTACTAATAAAAAAGTTTTTCCTTTTCCAAACTCTATTCGTGGACACACTGTATATACAGCGTGTATTCGAAAGTTCTTACCAAATGGGAAACTTTTTTATTATTAATTTTACAAAAAAAAAGTATTCTTTATAAAAAGCTCTGCATGGTCTAAAACCTAAAATGCAACCATCAAATATCGAAATTTTCCAGTCATGTACGAGGTTTGTCAAAAAATGTGAATTTTTCCCAAGAATGTGAATTTTTCCCAAGAGTAAAGTACCTTTATTTTTGACATTATCAAAAATTGTTATTAAAAAAAGTTGATCAGAACTAAAAACCACGTCTAAATATGCAATAACACGCATTAAATTAATTAAATAATTAAAAAATTAAATAATTAATAATACACACACCGCCATAATTAGAGGAACGGTCCAGACTTACCTTAAGTTAAAAATCAATTTTCTCTTTCGATTTTCACTCGATTTCGATACTTTTTTTTTAAATTTAAGCTTGATTTTTCAGGAATGCTGTTGGCCTATTAACATTTTTCGAACGAACGATTTGTCTTTATATATGATACAGGGGCGGAAACAAAGTAATGATTTTTCAGTAATTTTTGAGATACCCTGTGGAGTGACCAAGTGACAATTGGAAACATTTTATGATAATTAATTATGGCCTGATCTTTTCTGAACATTTTCTGTATTTTCGACGGGAATTATAGAACCCGGTGCGACATCTTGCGTCCCAGTACGGTACCTTAGAAAAGGTCAGTCGTAAAGGGCTTATTCTGTAAAAACAGAAAATTTTGCAAGAGCGCTCTCAAAACCGGTAAAGTGCCGGACCACAGATATTAACAGACAAAACTCTTTTCAATTTTCTGTATTTATTCACTCTGATACCTTAATTATTACGGAAAATACAGGGTTTGAAAAAAGTAGAATCGGATTAACAACTGTAACAGGTCTAGACAGCAATGAATTTGTAAGAACACTTTTTATGCATTTTGTCCCTGTTTATCAAGTTAGCTAAAGTTAAAGTCAAAGCCAATGTGTAAACATCTGTGAGTTTGGCACTAAATTTGAGACGCATATTTTCTTTACGTAAGTTTGTTATTTTTTCATAGGTAATTTTTTATATTTCGTTTGTTTTTCTTTAATATCGTCACCTTGATTGTGAAACAGTCCATAATGGGTGATTTAGAACCGACTGATATCGCTAGAGCGGTAACATTCAGGGCCTATTTTTCCAATAGGCCCTATAGGCCCGGCCCCAAGATTGACCTAACTGAAATATATAAAAATAAAAGAAAAATAAAAAATTCTATTTAAAAATTATTTTAAAAATTTAACTACCATTTATTGTTATTACGATCCGAAATTCAAATTTAACGCGATAACTGTCCAATAGGCGGCATTTCGGCATCACAAAAGGATCTTTTGATGCTCGACGCGTCAAAGGTTTGAACGGTACCGACAACATTCTTCGCCCCTGAATAGCGGGAGTCGCCGCATGCTTTTGTCTTTCTTTTTATTCGTTAATAGTTCATGCAGTTAATGTTATGTAAACATTGTAAGCATTGGGCAAACCTAATTGAATTGCAAATAATTAGTATTTTTCAAAAGTGCTTTCCGTAATAATTAAGGTATCAGAGTAAATAAATACAGAAAATGTTCAGAAAATATCAGGTCACAATTAATTATCATAAAATGTTTCCAATTGTCACTTGGTCACTCCATAGGGTGTCTCAAAAATTACTGAAAAATCATTACTTTGTTTCCGCCCCTGTATTATATATAAAGACAAATCTTTAAAAAATGTTAATAGGCCAACAGCATTCCTAGAGAATCAAGCTAAAATTAAAAAAAAAAACTATCGAAATCGAGTGAAAATCGAAAGAGAAAATTGATTTTCAACTTAAGGTAAATTTGGACCGTTCCTCTAATTATGGCGGTGTGTGTAAATCAACTTTTCAACATAAATGCGTATAATTGCACATTTAGCCGTAGTTTTTAGTTCTAACCAACTTTTTTTTATAACAATTTTTGATAATGTCAAAAATAAAGGTACCTACTTTACTCTTGGGAAAAATTCACATTTTTTGACAAACCTCGTATATGACTGGAAATTTTCGATCTTTGATAGTTGCATTTTAGATTTTCGACCATGCAGAGCTTTTTATAAGAAATAATTTTTTTTCGTAAAATTAATAATAAAAAAGTTTCCCATTTGGTAAGAACTTCCGAAGACACGCTGTATATATATATACTTATAATAGGTACAGCTAAATTTATTAATATGCTTTTACCGAGAAAAGCTCAAAATCCAAGTTTTCTTTAGAAAAATGCTTGGGCAAGTGTATTAACATTTTAAGTTGTGGTCTTTTTTATAAAAAAAATATTGGCACATTGTGTCTCAACTTAGAGATATGACGATATCGATAATTTTTTCAAATGTTTTTATTGACTAATTTTAAAGTGCATTTTAAAGTGCATAAGCAGCTTATACATAAGCACCAAAGTTCAAGTTTTTATTCCTTGTCATTTATATATCTACACAAACAAAAATTAATTTAATTGAAATATAAAAAAAAACTTTTATCCAAATTTAATACTTTTTTGTCAATAAATGCTTAAAATGTTGTCCATTTACTATTTGGCAGTTTCTTAAACGCAAGTAAAAACTCGTTTTGAACATTTTTAATTAGATGCTTCGTGAGAAATTAACCTACACTCATGTTTTATTCGTGCTTTCAACTCCTCAACATTTAACAAGGAATAAAAATTTGCAATTTGGTACTAATGTATAATATGCACTTTTAAAATGGCGAATAATAGAAGTAGCGTTGCCATTTTAAAAAATATTGATATTGCCACCACCGAGGCCATCACTCTACTTTGAAACACACAGTATCAATATTTTTTTAATATAAAGTCCACAACTTAAAATATGTCCAAGCATTTAAAAAAAAACTGTGCTGGATTTACTGAATTTATTTCAAGTTACAAACTGTATTTTAAGGTACCATGTTTTATGATGTACAAGGGTGTTCATTTGAAAACTTCCCACCTCGATTTTCCTGCTTAAAAATGAGAATGTGGAAAATCGCTCGGACCCGTCGATTTTTATTTCGAGGGGGACATCTTTTGCGTATATTGTCAATCTTGTTACTTCAAGCCCCTAGGAGGGAGGGGGGGCAAGATCTAAATCTTAAATGGATACCCCTATTTTATATACCTAATTTTTTTGGATTCTGCATAAAATTCTGAACATTTTTTAATAAAAGCATTACTAGTCTATACTTAACAGTTTCCGAGATATTGACTCTTGAAAAATGACATTTTTGAACTTTGACAGCGTCTAGCTTTCTAACTGTACGTCTTAGAGCAAAACGGCTTACATGTCCCTATCTTCGATTTTTATTATCTTTCCAATAGTGTCAACTTCCGGTCAAACCGGAAGTACTATATTTCTTACATCCGGTTTAACCAAAAGTTGACACTATTGGTAAGATAATAAAAATCGAAGATAGGGACATGTAAGCCGTTTTGCTCTAAGACGTACAGTTAGAAAGCTAGACGCTGTCAAAGTTCAAAAACGTCATTTTTCAAGAGTCAATATATCGGAAACTGTTAAGTATAGACTCATAATGCTTTTATTAAAAAATGTTCAGAATTTTATGCAGAATCCAAAAAAATTATATAAAATAGGGGTATCTATTTAAGATTTAGATCTTACCCCCCTCCCTCCTAGAGGCTTGAAGTAACAAGATTGACAATATACGCAAAAGATGTCCCCCTCGAAATAAAAATTGACGGGTCCGAGCGATTTTCCACATTTTCATTTTAAAGCAGGAAAATCGAGGTGGGAAGTTTTCAAATGAACATGAACACCCTGTATATATTATATATGAGGCGATATTTCTGATATAAAGAAAAATGAAATAAGAAAACTAATATTTTTGTATAACTACTATACTGGTTTCTGCTTGCTAACTGTGTATGATTTTTTAAAGGTAATAATTATGAAATATGGTTAAGGTTCAAGTGCTGTTTGTTACAAAACAACATAATTTTAATTTGGAACTGATATGTAGAAAATAATTCCTAAAGATTTAACTGTTGCCTATAACTAAAATCTGCTATACGGTTTTTATTTAGTTTCGGGATTTTTTTTTGTGCAGCTGCCGATGACGAAATTATTTAGAATATTCAGAGATTAATTTTATACAGTGTGGCCAGTAAAGTCCGCTTACTATGGGATGGGATTTTTATTAATAGCTTTATTCGAAATTTGACTTTGGCATCAAGTTCTGCTTCGATGGAGATGAAAATTAAGCAAAAAAATATTAGTCACGTGATTCGCATTGTGTCAAATTTTGATTTTTTTTTTAAAATAATTCAAAAGTGGGGTTATTTTTAAAAATATCGAAAAAAGTTATTAGAAAAAGTTTTTTAAATGCAGTTTTTAGCCCACATGCAAAATTTCAGCTGCATAAGATAATTTTGATTTTTTACCCACCACTAAAATTTATTTTCCACTTAATGAACACTTTACTGATGACACTGTGTTCTTTTTTGTCTTAATATTAAGGTGTATTACTTTCAGACACAAACTACGTTTTTAAAAATATTTATTTTATGAAGTTACCTTATACAGGGTCAAAAACAAATAAACTTTGCATCACATGCGACCATATTTTAAGAGCCCAATTCTGATTTTGTAGAAAAACACACATTTAATATGGCGCTACTTTAAAAAAAATTTATCTAAAATAAAGCATTGTCAAAACTAAGAAGTTTTACGTAGGTTGCGTTGCCTCTTATTTTACAAAAGGCGCAATTTACAAAATATGGGTAAAAAATCTAAATTATTTTATGCAGCTGAAATTTTGCATGTGGGCTAGAAACTGCATTTAAAAAAACTTTTTCTAATAACTTTTTTCGATATTTTTAGAAATAACCCCACTTTTGAATTATTTTCTGGAAAAAATTAAAATTTGACAGATAATGCGAATTGCGTGACTACTATTTTTTTGCTAAATTTTCATCTCGATCGAAGCAGAACTTGATGCCAAAGTCAAATTTCGAATAAAGCTATTAATAAAAAAAAACATAATTATGATGCGGAGTTTATTGGTCACACTGTATTTAATAAAATATTCCAAACTAATTTTTACACTAGCATCATTCGCAAGTATAATACTGTTAAAAACATAAAAATTAATATAGATAATTGCCAAATATTGACTTCCAGTATTAAATTAACACCAACCAATATATCAAATTTTTACCCAACCAAATGTAATGTAAAGTGGTTTTCGGGGTCGTATATTACGAATTTAAAATCAGTTTAAAGATAATTAAATGCCGGACAAAATCTTCTCGTGGTGCAATTTGAATGGAGCCTGGTATACGAGGGATTTAGGATTACTTATATTGCCGTAACTTTTTTTTATAGGAAATTAAGAGTTATAAATAAAATTTTTGATAAAAAAAATTCCAGAGGAGCTAATATTTTTAAATCACTGACCTCGGATTGCACAAAGAATTTAAACAATAAATAACTAACCGACAACTTTAATTCTGACTTAATTTACATTGGCAGAAACGAGTTAACGTTTGACAATGTCATATTCAAGGTTAGTTCATTATTGTTAAAAACCTTTGTGCAACCCAACATAAGTATGTTTGTTCTTATTCTCATTTCCATTAAAAAACTTGGCAACTTTGCTTTTCGACTTGACTATAGACTAGTTTAAAGAAAATACTCGTAACGTTGACAAAGTCGAATTTCATTGGGTTTTTACTGCTTTTACATTATCAAAAGTATTGTAGTGCATTGTGATTCTCATTGGCGAATGACGAATGTAGGGGGGAGCTTCCGGGCTAAACTCCCCTCCCCCTCCTCGGCCCCGAAGAAAACTTAATATTTACAGATTTTTTCACACGTTTTTAGCTGATTTATTTTTCATTAAAATACAAATATTATAAATTTTATTTATGATGTACTTTTTGACAACAGTGAATTATTGTCATTTCAATTTCGCATTTACCAGCTTGTTCGTTCAGCCTGTGAGAGTATGAGTGAGTGGTAAAATATATTAATTTTATTCATTAAAGTATAAAAAATGTTTTAAATAATACTATGCTATATTCTACAGTGTGTAAATATTGTATGAAATAAATTCAATTACAATTCAGGTAAGACGATTTGAGAAAAACGCTGAAACCCGTCAACTAACTTATAAAAATGCGCTTCCTTTGAGGCTTACAACATTTATACGGGGTGTCGCGTTTAGAAGATATGATTGTATGGATGTTTTTTTTAAATGGAATGCCCTGTATATTACTTCAAATTTCGATTCCTTGAAAGAGGTCGCTTTTAAAAACCTAACACACATAAGGTCCAAAATTCGTTGTTTAGAAACCAGAGCAACTAGAAGAAAAATCATCAATTTATTTAATTAACCAAATAATTAATTAATTAGATGTTGAAATTGTCTTCCCTCTTGCGCCTGATAATATCCTAATCGATGAATAAATTCTCGTTGCACATTACTTATAGCCTCTTCACTTATTTTGGCACATTCGATTATTATCCTACTTTTTAAATCATCGATACTATCCGGTCTACTTTTGTATACTACATTTTTCAAATGACCCCACAGAAAATAGTCCATGGGAGTAAGATCCGGGGACCTGGGTGGCCATTCAATGGTACCACGCCTTCCAATCCACTTGTTGGGAAAACTTGATCAAGGAATGCTCGGACCTCTACAGCATAATGTGGACTTGCGCCATCTTGTTGATACCATAAATTTTCACAGTGAACCCCAGGTTAATTTCTACTTGGAAATAAATTAACCAATTTAGGTACAAGAAATTCTTGCAAAAATTGAAGATATTTCTGCCCATTTACGTTACCGACCGTCAAAAAAATATGGTCCCAAAATTTTATTTCTAACAATACCTGCCCACACATTTAATTTCTGTGGATATTGTGTATGATGCTGTCGCATCCACCTAGGATTTTCTTTTGCCCAGTATCTGCAATTTTGTTTGTTTGTTTTCTCGAAACTTTCTTTCTATTTGGTTCACAAATGATTGAGTTCTGGGCCTTTCTGGATATTTACCATTAAACAACGTACATACTTGCTGTTGAGTCCGAACTCTATCACCATACCCAATCATCATGAGTATTTCAATTCTTTGTGTCACTGATAAACGCATTTTTTTTTTGATTCTATGGACTTCAAACAGAACAGAAAAAGAAATGTCACTGTCAAAGCATCACAATAAGTTTATACCTGAAAAGTAAACATACAGGTAACCTGATTAAAATGACGAAATTAATTATAAATTTAATAATAAATATAAATTGATGATTTTTCTTCTAGTTGCTCTGGCTTCTAAACAACGAATTTTGGGCCTTATGTATGTTAGGTTTTTGAAAGCGGCTTCTTTCGAGGAATCGAAATTTGAAGTAATATACAGGGCATTCCATTTAAAAAAAAAACATCCATACAATCATATCTTCTAAACGCCACACCCCGTATAAATGTTGTAAGCGTCAAAGAAAGCGCATTTTTATAAGTTAGTTGACGTGTTTCAGCGTTTTTCTCAAACCGTCTTACCTGAATTGTAATTGAATTTATTCCATATATTATTTACACACTGTATATTAAATCTTTATAAAAATATGAAAAGGGAAGGAAAAACACAAAGTCTTCCTCCACAAATTTAATGGAAAGAATTCCAAGTTTTAAGGGTCTACATGTCTACATGTCTACATGTTTCGAACGTAGAAACGTTCATCTTCAGGAGATAGTTTTAAATCTATGCTGATGGTGTTAGCAAAAGAGAAACTGAAATTGGAGCTTTATGGATTTAAACTGAAGTGTAGAAGAAACATGAAATATTTGATAATGGTAAAACCATAAGAGTGATTAAAACATAGTGAAGGGTTGTAAATCAACCAAATAAAGTAGGGAAGAAGAAAACCTGTCTAGGTGTCGAGGCTTATTTAAAATTAAAAAAAAAAATTTTATATAAAGGGACTAATAGAACATATTGTAGACATTATGAAGGTGTACACCTTGTGTTGTCATATAATATTGTTGTAAAAACAGAAATTTTTGGGGTCCTGACAACACAAGGTGTACACCTTCATAATGTCTACAATATGTTCTATTAGTCCCTTTATATAAATTTTTTTTTTAAATTTTAAATAAGCCTCGACACCTAGACAGGTTTTCTTCTTCCCTACTTTAAGAACTATAAAAAATACTTCGTGTATAAATCTTCACTAAATTTATTGTTATACCATAACAATTGTTTCGACACACAGTGTCTTCGTCAGATGGTTACAAATGAATGGATGATTTAAATTATCTTAAACTATAAAATTTACTCTAAATATTTACCTATTTTATTTTATTATATTTTTATTATTAGTAATAGTAATATTATATTATTATTATTAATAATAAAATGAAATAGGTAAATATTTAGAGTAAATTTTATAGTTTAAGATAATTTAAATCATCCATTCATTTGTAACCATCTGACGAAGACACTGTGTGTCGAAACAATTGTTATGGTATAACAATAAATTTAGTGAAGATTCATACACGAAGTATTTTTTATAGTTCTTATAATGGATCTTCATCAAGTAACGGCTACCTCTATACAATTTTTCCTACTTTATTTGGTTGATTTACAACCCTTCACTATGTTTTAATCACTCTTATGGTTTTACCATTATCAAATATTTCATGTTTCTTCTACACTTCAGTTTAAATCCATAAAGCTCCAATTTCAGTTTCTCTTTTGCTAACACCATCAGCATAGATTTAAAACTTTCTGTCTCCTGAAGATGAACGTTTCTACGTTCGAAACATGTTGAGACCCTTAAAACTTGGAATTCTTTCCATTAAATTTGTGGCGGAAGACTTTGTGTTTTTCTTTCCCTTTTCATACTTTCAACTCCACTTTAAGTATGGACTATTTCTTTAAATTTATAAAAATACTTATATTAACTATGTTACAGCGCTTCACCTGCTTCTCATGGGGGATGGGGGCCTAATTTTGGGCGAACAAGCCAAACTTGTATAGAATGTTATTATAAATTATTATTGAATACATTTTGGCGTGAACCTAAAAAATTTTGCCGCGCTTTTCACAAGCGCGTAGAGAGCCCACCCAAAACGAGAAATATATCTGTCCTTAGATATCGGTTTTCGAAAAATCCTTCTTAGTGGCTCTCCACGTTATATGGAGAAGACGTACTCAAAATTTAAAATTTTTTGGATTAGGGGTTTAGGAATGACGTTGATGGTGAATGAATGATAGAATGAATAAATGATTGGAATAAATGATTGATCGGAATGAATGAATGAATGAATGAATAAATTTATGAGTGCACTGAGGAAAATAATCAAATACAATAGGTTTGCTAAGACAGTGGCGCAGCGAGGGGGGGGGGGGGGGGTTTAGGGGTTAAACCCCCCCCCAGACGCCCAGAGCAAGATGGTTTTTTACGGTTTAGACCAGGGCTGAAGCCTTTGAAAATGGTAAAAAGTGAAAAACAATAATAGTAGGATGAAACCCATTGGAAAAGAAAGAGAATATAACAAAAATGAAAGGAAAAATAATTTACGGGCGATCCGTGGTCGGGAAGTGGAAGGGGCTGAGTTTTTAAGGGTAGAAAACGATTTATCTCGATTTCCGGCAAAACTACAAGTCCTATAGAAAAACGTTAAATGGCAAAGTTGTAGGTAATAAAAAGAAAGAAAGAACTTTTGTATTTACACTTTTTTCACATAAACTCAAAATTTATGTGAAAAATTCAAATAACCAAGTTTTTGGTTTTTTATTTTTATCTTTTACGAAATTTGGTGAAAACTTACCTTTTTATGTCCCAAACACACTGTAATTTTTTTGATTTAAAATTTTTTTTTTTCACCTTATTTTGACTTAATATCGAAAAAGCACCCTAATTTTCAATCGAAAATTATCACGTCAAAATATCTGCTTTTTTAAAAAAGTCGGTGGGCTTTTTGTTCGTTGAAATCTCTACTTTCTGATGGTGTAAAAAAAATATACATTACTATGGTAAATGTGATGAAATCTCCTTTAAATCCTACCTTTAATTATATTTAGAACAACTATTTTCGCATATTCTTTGCGATTTTTATGTTTTATGAATTTGTAATTTTTTTGTTTATCAATGTAACATGGAATCTTACGTTTGTCGAGTAATTAAAGTATAAATTTTAATAAATAGCTCAAAATTGTACATAATAATTTTAAAAAAATCGGATTCGAGTTTTTTTCGTTTCTTTGCATTTTTTGAGAACATTTACCATAGTAATGTATATTTTTTTACACGATCAGAAAGCAGAGATTTCAACGAACAAAAAGCCCACCGACTTTTTTAAAAAAAGCAGATATTTTGACGTGAGAATTTTCGATTGAAAATCAGGGTGCTTTTTCGATATTAAGTCAAAATAAGGTGAAAAAATAAATATTTTAAATCAAAAAAATTACAGTGTATTTGGGACATAAAAAGGTAAGTTTTCACAAAATTTCGTAAAAAAAAAATTTTCTTGTAAAAGATAAAAATAAAAAACCAATAACTTGGTTGTTTGAATTTTTCACATGAATTTTGAGTTTATGTGAAAAAAGTGTGAATACAAAAGTTGTAGATCTTTATATTACCTACAACTTTGCCATTTAACGTTTTTCCATAGGACTCGTAGTTTTGCCGGAAATCGAGATAAATCGTTTTCTACCCTTAAAAACTCACCCCCTTCCACTTCCCGACCTCGAATCGCCCGTAAATTATTTTTCCTTTCATTTTTGTTATATTCTCTTCCTTTTTCAAGGGGTTTCATCCTACTATTATTTTTTTGGGTTTCAAAAATTATCGACCCTGGTCTAGTTTTAGTTTTTAAAATTTTGAAATCCTGTTATTTTTTTTGAAAACCCCCCCTAATACAAAATTCTGGCTGCGCCACTGTGCTAAGACATAGTTTGTATTGATAACTTATTTTTTTTAACCAATAATAAATAAATTGCTAGTGAATCAAACCCGCTTTAGTGTTATATCAATTCCAGATTTGCTAGAACAGCGTTTTTATTGGTAGTAATCAGTTCCATTAGCAGCACAGCTTTGTTGAATAATGAACTCATTTTAACACAGCAATTTTGTTAAGGTGGGAGTATCAACATGCTTGCCAACCTATAACCTATGTCGCATAGATTTATTTATGTTTTCTAGCTTTTATACAAAATTTAAAGAAAATCATTATCGACTTGATATTCTATAGGTAATAATTGACATATTTAATATCAAGGAATTTCATAACTTATTTTAGGAGAATTGTATAGCGAAAAATATCGGGTAAGATTTTTTTTAACATTATTATGTCATTGTCATCATCGTTCTTTCACTATACAATTCTCCGAAAATTAGCAATGAAATAAATTGATATTTTTGTAATATATCAGATACTACCTAAATAATGTACCGACGATATTGATTTTCTTTAAATGTTAGTTATTAAAATAATAAATTTAAAAAATCAACGCGAAATAGGTTATAGGTTGGCAATAGATTGAATGACGTTGAGAATTCAACCTTAAGAGGAAGTAACCCCTTTTACCACAATGTAAATTGCCGAACGTTTTGCTGGTCAAACGAAAAGAAAAAATAAAAATTGGTATTTAGAAAATAAATTCTACTTTAATACCCCATCCAGAAAAGTAAATGACGATCGAAAATATTCCCAAAATTTTTTTTAGAAATTTTTTTTATTTTTAATAATTTTGTAATATCTTAAACAATTCTTTATTGGTCAAAAGCAAAATGACTTTCCCGGGTGTAGAATGTTGTACCAAACAATTTTTCTTAAAGCCATTTTTCAATATCGGCCTTACTTTTTTCTCAAAAACTTTGGGCGCATAAAGTGAATTTAAGCGTGTAAAGTGGGTTTACGCGCCCAAAGTTTTTGAGAAAAAAGTAAGGCCGATATTGAAAAATGGCTTTAAAAAAAATTGTATGGTACAACATTCTACACCCGGGAAAGTCATTTTGCTTTTGACCAATAAAGAATTGTTTAAGATATTACAAAATTACTAAAAATAAAAAAAAATTCTAAAAAAAATTTTGGGAATATTTTCGATCGTCATTTACTTTTCTGGATGGGGTATTTAAAGTAGAATTTATTTTCTAAATATCAATTTTTATTTTTTCTTTTCGTTTGACCAGCAAAACGTGGCAATTTTCATTGTGGTAAAGGGGGTTACTGCTCTTAAGAAATAAATTGTATATTCTCAATGCGAAGCATTTTGTTCCCAGTAAAGCGCTTTCTCTGCAACTAAGAAAGCAGAACAGCGTCCCCAAAACGAATTGTATCCGGTAGAACCTATAATCCGCAAGACGTTGGTGGGGGTTTGTAGCGATCGCCAATCGCCGTGCGCCGTAGTATTAGTTTTAATAGATTTCTTGCGCAGGTCACATCGTTGTTTGGAGTCATCTAGCTGTCATGGAATTTGAATTTTATTGGTCGTATCAATACCTGTTTCAATTAATTTATTTTTACTTTGTACATATTTAAGATTTTTTTTAAACTTTGCATGTCAGATAAAGCAATAGAATATTCTTATTTCGCACAACCCATCATCATTATATTCTATGGACGAATTTTACCATCTCAGTTGACCATGTTGCATAATAGATAATCATATTTATGCAATGTTAAATGACAAGAACAATATCACACTAGAAGCTGTTTACATTTTTGAGAAATACAGTACTGATTTTTAGTGGTAAGTATATGCTTCATTAACTGTTGCAAGCAAATATATTATGATTAATGTCAAGTTTTATTACAACTGCCAGTCGAAATTAATACAATATATAAAACCAGATTACACCACCAATAGAACTTGATAATTACTGTGAGTATTCAGAGCAATAATGGCTATAAACCATTCTATGGTAGCATTAACTCCTATCTCCTATTCGCTAAATTACCGTGATATTATCACTACACAACGGTCTAGCAGTTTTCGTTCTCTTACAGTAGGAAAGCGCGTTGCTGTTCCATATAGTATTAAACAGTTGTATAAAGAGTAGGTATGTGAATTCTTGGGAAAGAAGGCCTTTTCTCAGTGTGAGTCAAAGATTTTTGCTTCTGATAAATTGATAAATACATAATATTCTTATATCGCCAATTGGTATATAGACGACAACAACTATCATAAATAATGTTATTGAATTAAACTGCTGAAGATAATTTTACATGTTGTCAACAGCCCCCCCCGAGCTTAGAAACTTAGCCTATTCATTTAATTGCAAACCAATTTTTCATGTCACGCCTTTTACTAATATTTTATATTCAGCCACATAATTTACATCAATCATGTTATCAATAGTGAAATTATACTACGGCTGACAGAATGGACCGACCGAAATACTTCCACTGAGGCATCTAGATTACTGGCCAGCATTATATAAGTCCCAAATTTGTTATCGCACTATGTGTACAGAAAGAATATATGCCTACACACTGCCTTTAAGCAAGATTCTACAGTCGATTTAAACCTTTTTTAAGCATTACAGTTAGCTTATGACGTAACAGATCAAGTTAAAGAAATAAGAGGCCTGGCAGATGATAATTTTCAAAATATTTTTAAGGAAGCTCAAGATCTACTTTCGGAATACGATATTGAAATCAGAATACCTAGACTACCGCCAAGACAAACACAAGGATTGGTTATAAAAACCGATTCCGCTGCTGAGTATTTTAAAATAACAATTTTTATCCCGTTTTTAGATGGCCTCATAGCAAATCTCGAGGATCGGTTTTTAAAACATCGAGAAACCCTTCAAAATTTTGAATGCCTCTTTCTATATGATAATCAAGATTTTGATAGTAAATTTAAATGTTTTTTGAAACTTCACAGCTTCTACAAGAATGAGTTCCTTGAAGAGTTTTCCATTAAAACGATGTTAAAAGCTGAACTTGAGCTGTGGTATAAAAAAAGGTAAAAACAAAAACTGAAGGAAGATTTGGACAAAGTGTATTCCGAATGTGATGCCAATATATTTCCTAATATAAAAAGGCTTTTACAAATTTTTTTAACTTTGCCTATTACAACCGCCACATCTGAAAGGTCCTTTTCAAATTTAAAATATTTAAAGACATATCTGCGTAGCATCACGGAAGAGGACAGATTAAATGGTTTGGCAGTTCTTTATGCGAACCACGATATTGATATTACCGTGGCAGAAATTCTGGACGAAAAGGCAAAAACAAAACGAAGAATTTTACTTTAATATTAGTATTATTAGTGATTACTTACTTCCTTTATAAGGTTTTTGTTTTGTTTTAGTATAAGTATGCTTAATATATGCGTTACTTATTTTAAATACATTTTTACTAATTAAAATGAAATCTCTAATTTTTTTTTCATAAATATTTAGTTAGGGCCAGCGCCAGCGGCGTATTATTGCAGAAGTTTTAGGGGGCTGTCGCTCTCGTCAATCATACGTATTTTACCCAAAAAAGGGCGTGGCACCCAAAAAAATTTTCGCCTGCGACGCAAGAGATTAAAGCCCCCCCGGACTAAATTTCTGGTTGCGCCACTGGCCTATACCCATACCCAGTGACGGTTTAGAATTTTTAAGGGAACCACGTTCACAAGCATAAAATAATAAAATTATTTCCGCTCTAAAACATGAATCGATAAAAAAATACGACTTCGACCACCCAACAGTCATTTCTATAATTTCTTTTAATGCATTTTGCCTGTTCGTTTCTAAAATAATTGTTATGTAGAAAGGCGAGTGCAATTTCTTAGCACACTAAATGAATTTTCAATATGCAATAACACTTTGGCTGAATCAATAATGGCTTTCGTAGACATTCCCATTTAAATTGATCCAATCCGTGCCAAGTTTTTAATAAATAAAAGTAATTTACGTTTATTATTGGAATTGCAATAAATCTTTCTATACCAATTTTGCACAGCGGGGTCGATACTTGAAATTTTTAATTCAAAAAGGTGCACTTTTTGACGTCATAGAATAGATTTCTATTTACGGATATTACAATATACATAAACAAATTACAACAATTACGGTTCTTTTATATATACTTAGGAACTATACCAGTCTTATAAATATATAAATTTAAACATAACAAAATCACAGACTAATCAATGTTAAATATGAGTTTTACAGAATCAGTCTTTTAATCTGGGAACTAACTTTATTCAAGTTACAATTTAAAAAATCAACATCCTTGGCAACCGAGTTACCAAGTTTACATATTCTCTGAACGGGCAGGTTTTGACAATAATTTGTTCTATGATACTCAATGTAGAAAAGCTCGTTATTTCTTAAATATACTTGTGGAATTAATAGTTTAATCTTTTGCAATAGATCAGGACAGTCAATCAGCCCATTGACGATCTTAAACAAAAATATCAGATCCAAAAAATCTCTTCTGGCATCAAGCCTTGGTAAACTCAGCAATTTGCGAATTTCATCATAATTCACGTCTTCAGCCGGAATATTCAATTTGTATGCGATAAAACGTAAAAACTTGTTTTGAACCCTTTCAAGCTGAGATACATGAGTACCATAGAATGGAGACCAAACACTTGAGGCAATATTCCAATATTGATCTGATAAGTAAACAATAATTGTTTTTAAAATTATAAATGTTGCTAAAGTCTGACATACTACGCTTTACAAAACCTAACATTTTAAGAGATTTATTCGCAAGGTATTCAAAATGTTCTCTAAATGTTAAAGATGAGTCCAGAATGATACCAAGATCCTTTAATCTTTCAACACTCTCCAAATTAGCACCATTAATATTATAATTAACAAACAATGGATTCAGCACCCTGTAGAATCTCATGATCTTACATTTGTCAACATTTATATCCAGACCATTCTTTGAACAGTACTCAAAAACCTATCTAGATCCTGCTGTATTAAAACACAATCATCAATGTTCTCCACTGTCCCAAAATTGTTTATATCATTGCAAAAAAACCGAACCTCACAGTGCTTGAAACATTTCAGGATATCATTTAGGAAGCAATCAAAAAGAACTGCAGATAGGTGCCCCCCCTGTGGAACACCTGATGAGACTTCGATAGGTTGTGAAAGATTGTTTTGAATATTAACAATTTGTCTTCGATCAGATAAAAAGGTTTCCATCCAAGATAGTAGAGTGCCATGGATACCTAACATCGATAGTTTCTGTATTAAGATCTTAATATTTACTCTGTCAAAGGCCTTCGAGAAATCAGTGTAGATGACGTCGACCTGACGCCTACTTTCCAAGACCCCCAACAGATAATTAGAGAAAATTGTCAAATTCGTTACAGTGGATCTCCCGCTAGTAAAACCGTGTTGCTGATTTATTATTGTCTTTTTTAGAGGGGGGCTTATTTTAGATGATACAATTGATTCAAATATGTTTGCAAATATATTTATATGACAAATAGGTCTGTAGTTTTCAATATTTGATCTTTTGTCGCTTTTAAAGATTGGCTTTACAAACGACCCTTTCCATTTGTCTGGAAAGATGCCTGTCGATAATGAAAGATACAAAATCTTTTGCAGGATGAATGAAATAATAAATCGGCAGTTAAAAATCAAATGTAGCGATATGTCGTCAGGGCCGACCGAGGAGAGTATCAAATCGAGTTTCTCAATGCAAGCTAATATGTCAGATATAGTCACATGACATCCTTTCAAACTGCGGTGTCTCATCCAAGGTGGCATTTGAGTTGGTGTACACAGATTAAAAGAACTCCTTCAAGTATGTATATTCGCATACTTTTCACTAATTTCGTAGGGTTTAGCCAAATAGACGACGTTTCGATAAACAAAGACTTTTGGATGACAGTGACAACCGCCATTAATAAAGCATAATATACTTATCAATAAAAATCAATACCTACTGTAAATCTCAAAAATTTAAATAGCTTCTAGTGTGATATTGTTATTGTTTAAAATTGCATAATGATTATCTATTATGCAATATGGTTTACTAAGATAGTTAAATTTGTCTATAGATTATAAAGTCCAATAGTAATGATGTGTTGTGCAAAATAAAAATCTTCTATTGCTTTATCTGACATGCAAGGCTTAAAACAACTAAAATACAAAATAAAAATAAATTAATTAAAACAGGTAGTGGTTTGATCACTAAAGTTTAAATTCGGACACGACAGCTAGAAGACTCCAAACAACGATTTGACCTGCGCAACAAATACGTTGAAACTAAAACTGGCGCGCGGCGATTGCCGATAGTTACAAACCCTCACCAACGTCTTGTGGATTATAGGTTTTAACGGATACAATTCGTATTTGGAGACGCTGATCTGCTTTCTTAATTGTGGAGAAAGCGCTTTACTGGGAACAAAATGTGTCGCAAAAACTAAACTTAAAAATAAAATTTTTAACTAGCCATACTAAAAACATCTGGGCGTTGCCTATAGTCATAACATTTTGTCCAAGAACAAGAATATTTTTAAAAGCTTCTTGGGAAAAGGTAATTTTTCTGTGCAAATATTGCAGTACATCGTCCGCTGTCCTAAAATCAAAATAATTCAATCCCGTTATCGAGCAGACATTTCGGGATTGATTGCCGAAAACCTTGATGTCCGAACCTGATAATCCATGTCTAACAAACATGACTTTCAAATGTAATACCACAAGATGTTTCGGGATTACCAAATAATACTTACAAGTTGGGGTTGATGATGGTAACTCGTTGAGTGGGTAGTGGGGCAGGTAAAAGTATTAGGTAATCCCAAAACATGTAGTTGTATTTAAAAGATTATATTATAACGAACCATAATTTGAATAATTATTCATTTTTATTATTATTGATAACAAAGTTACAATTATTATAATAAATATTATTTACTTCAGTGCGATTTTTTTGTAGTTTTTGGCTTAAAGTTTTTATATTTTCATCCACTTTGGACAACGAAACACTTCCAAATCTCGTTTGGGTTGACATTTTAAAAAAAATGATGTCACAATTAAATATTTGATTGTGTTACCATGACAGTAACAATCGTTCCACCAAAAGCGATAATCCCAAAGGCTTATCACTTATTAAGCCTCTCGAGCTATATGGGAATTATGTACATTGAGTTGTATAATCACGTAAATCATTCTAATTAAAACAATGCACCTCATTAAAATCTCTGAACCCAGGTGACCCGTGTCGCAAGATAATTTATAATATCACATCCAATTTACTTTTTCGGTCGGTGAAATTAAACGGCGCATTAAAACGATAAACTCTTGTATAATAATTGTTTATCGCTTGACCCACTCAAAAATACCATGCATAACAATAACTGGGAATTTATTTCTATTGAACAGCTGTCTTTAATGTATGCATGGTCATCTGCATAAAAATTGTCAACAATTATTGTTGACTCAATTGTTGATCAGAAGAAATGGTTCTCGAACTGCTTATTTTTTTTTTTTTGGAAGCTAAAAAATACATTTTAAAAAGAAAATAAATCCTTCAAATTTTGTTAATTTTTATGTCTAAATTTTATGTTGGTAATACTATTTTTTATCATAGTAGCCTCTGGACAACAAAAATTATTTTGCAACTGTCATTTTTTGATTTTTGACCCATTTTCACCACGAGATTCCAAAGTTATTTTAGCGATATAAGATTTGAAATTGGACGGAATACGTTGTGTGATCCTTGTACATTCGGTACATATACAGAGCGTTCGGAAATTCGGGCGATTTTGCTACTTTTTTTCGAATTTCAAAAGACGTGATTTTACGTTACGGCATTGCAATTTAGTATAGGGAAGATGGAAAATTCAAATAAAGTTGAAGTTAAAATCGACATTGGAAGGTTAGTAGATGGAATTTTGTATAGAATTTTGCAGAAAATAATGGCTTGAAGCATCTACAAAAGATTGATTTATAGATTTATGCAACCAACATACATGACTGTTATCTACACAGAATAAAAAAGTAGGTTATCAAGCTATTTTTCCTCTGCGAAAAATGGGTTTTCACGTAAATCACAAAGGCCGCGCAAGTCAATGAAATAAAACATTTAAATGTTACCGACATCAAATAAAGAAAAAACGCGTATCGAAATAGCTTCATTACGATACGCAAATGCGTATCGTACTGAGCTTATTATGAACGTGAAATGGAAAAAAAACACGTATGGTAGGTATAATGGTAGTAAGTAGTAACGCATGATACTATTATTAGTTATAGTATCAGGTAGTAACTATACATCGTGTGTATGTATTATATTATAGCGTATAGGTGGAAGTAATGCAGTTTAGTATTTCAGTATCGCGTATTATTATGTATTGGTGTAAAAACGTAAACCAGTTTGATATTCTACTTGGACACAAGTAACAATAAGAAACTCTTGGAAAATATTTTTCGTTATTTTTTATAAATCGTCGTTTTTTTTTGTACCCCCGTTCTCATTTCCAATTGTTTCTATTATGTGGCTTGACCCAGTGAAATGGACAATGCAACAATTAGCAGATATTTATTTCTATTAAACAGCTGTCGCTATTGTAGAGTAACTGTGTATGTACAATATTGTACGCGCATAAAAAGCTATAAATTTAATTAGGTAGTTAATAAGCTAGCTTTATTTACTAACTAATGCCTGTGCATAAACAGAAGTCAAAACACAACCTCGGAAAATGTAAGATTCTATTTACTGATAGATAGATGAATATCCCATAAACGTATATTTTATAATAAAGTATAATTTTGTAAGAAAAATACTTACAATGATATAAAAAAAACAATTAGAAAATACAATTTGTGCAAATTTATAATTGTAGGGACTTAAAAAACAAGGAATAAAGGAAGTTAATTTAAATTAATATCTAAAACTTTGGTTTTGTGTTGCTTTGAAGATCCTCCAAGAAAGCAACGGATAAGCCTTTTATATGAAGAATCGGGTCAAATTAATTTTATTGAAATTATTTTTTTTTAGAAAAAATATATTACACCTACCTACGTGTATTAACTTAGATTTTTTTAAATGGAATATATTGTATATTTTTACATTCTGCATATTTCATAAATAAAGGACGGATTATATGAACTTAAATTCAGCCAAAATATGCGCATATATATGCGTTGTTTGCCTTTAAAATATGCAGTTATTTGCATTTCTTTTTACCAAATATGCATACTGGTATGCAATATTTTTTAATTTATTATAGTAAAATGAGACACACATTGGGTTCTAAAAAATATGTTAATTTTTAAAAAAATGCAAAAAATAAAAGTAAACAATTTGTTAACCTAAAATTGTATAAAGGCATTAATTATTAAATATTTTTCAAAATTTTCAACTAAAAAGGATTCTCTTTTATTAGTAAAAATATGATTATACTAACAGAAGCTTCTGTCGCATTATTAAGTGACAATAAACAGCCCCTAACAATATACCTGCAAACCCCCAATAAATACCTTGTGTATAACCAAAATGTAAATACCGTGCGAGCAAAAATTATTTGCATCAAAGAGGGCTTGGATTAAAAAAACGTGGGGCTTTGTTTAGATCACAATGATATGGGGACGAATATCTAACCAAATCTAGGTTAAAATGTTGCCAAATTTAGATTATGACATGATATGCTAAACTAATGAGTAATAAAATAAGTAGACAAATACATGTTGTTTACAAAATTAACAAAGTAAGAATATACAAAAAGAAAAAGAAAAATAATTAGGTACATAAATTGCTGAAATTGGCCATCGCCATGATCCAAGCATAAATTCACACGTATTTTCATTCATATTTTTGAAAGTGTTGACCAGCATATCTGGAGAAATGTTACCACATTCTTGGATACTCCTTTCTTGTAATAATTGTTCTAAATTTGCAACTGGTGTTTTAAAAATAGTTTTCTTTAAATGAGGAAAAACGAAGAAATCCATAACCGTTAAACAAGGTGATCTAGGTGGGAGTTCAATGTCTGCTCGAAAACTGATCAATCTGTCGTCGAAAAAATTGCGTAAGTAGTTAATAGTTTCGGCGGATGTATGGGCGGTTGCACCGTCCTGTTGAAAATATCCAATGCGTAGTTCGTCGTCAAGTAATTGCTCCACAAATTATGGATTCAAAATATTATCTCTATACCGCTGTGCTGTAATTGTGCCATGGAAAAAAATAGGACCAACAATTCTTCTTTGGGAAGCAGCTAACTAGACACCAATTTTTTAAGGGTGCAATGTGGACTCTACAAAAAAATGGGGATTTTCACTACTCCCAATATATATTAAAATTATATTATATATTCCAATAAATTTTGGGAAAACCATTGAGAGTAATTCCTGCGTCTTTTAAAATCTGCGGCTTGTATTTCTTGGAATACTTGCACTTTATAGGAAAATAAATTTAGCTGCGCTTCTTAAGAATGCATGTTCCATAAGATCTTCCCACTTCTTGGGATAGGCGTCAGGCGTCTTATACAATTTGTTTGCGTATTTTGAAGTTCTTCTGTTCTTACAGATGGCCTTCCTGCTCCTTTTTTGTGTTGTATAGAACCTCTTTCTCTAAACACAGCCACGGTTCTTTTCAGGCAATGATAAAAATCCCCAGCAATAAAAGCAACGTTAGGAAAATGTTCGTGAAAATCGTCCATGCACAAACCCGGATTGTATTGCCCCTCACCATTTACTCTAACCCCGTTTCGAAAATACGCTTCAACCATGAATGTTTTGTGCTTTTCCGTAAAGCCCAAAAGAATGATCCGTTTCTGCGTAATAACGCTGTAGGTATAGATTAGTTAGGTATTAGTTTATATTTTCCAAAATCTTTATTTCAAAAAAGATAAAAAAAAAGGTGACTATTATTGCTTGGAAATGACAATAGTGTGGAACTAAACACGAAAATATAAACACAGCAGAACCAAAAAGTAATAAATGCTTAGTTATTTCTGTAATGTGCCAAGGTGCGTGTGCTGCATGATTGCTTTAGTTCCACGACATGGTTTCTTTTTAGAGTTCACTCACGTTTCAAGGAATACACATTTAGTTCTTTAACGCTAAGTACGCAAAACATGTTTTAAATACACAAAACGAGTTTAGGAGACCATGTTATGCCGACAAAGTTAATTTGACGACAGCACATCACAATAACTTTTTTAAACTTAAGACGACTTTAAAACATACGGTATTATTCTTACACATAAAGCTGTCAAAGGTTAACAACTTAATGTGAAATTTGGCATAGAAAGTCGAATACACCTAACCGAATAATAATAAAAAAGCAAGACAGAAGAAAAAATATTAATAAAATATTCTTCACTGTCATTTATAAATTCAACTCCTTAAAGAAACCCTCAGTACCTTCTTGTACTCCTTTGACAATGGCCCGCAAGGGCCGAAGCACGTGTCAGGAAACTGATTAAATTTGTGAAACATAACAAGTAGTTATTATTTTTTCTTTCTGTGCAATGGAACAACAGTTTACCAAGCATATAGCCCAACACAAATTAATTATACTTAAAGAAAAATAATGATGCTAGAGCATGAGAGAATCATTTAGATCTAGAGCTGTTATTTCATGTAGAAAAAAAAGGAATTGGCACTTTCTTGGCAAAACTGTAGAAAATCACTCCGCAATACTGCGCAAATTATACAGTGTCCGCGGAAAAGTCTGCACCATACGGAAATAGTAATTTACGTTACAAGTCCGGAAAATACTGGTTTTTTTGACGACTCGACAAAATTCTGAAGTCTGCGAGTCCAAAAAACTGTTTTCGGACGTGTTGCGTACACTATTTTTTCTGCAACCGTGTAGAATAACAAATCAATGAGACACATTTCTTCATTATATTTTTTTTGTAGAACAAAATTTCGAACATTTTAATTCTTATTTGTATTAAATATTGAAATTCGAACAGAAGATAGGTACTAACAGAAACAGTCTAATTCTTATTTATATTAATATTTATATTAAAATTCGAGTTATTGCTATATTGATGTGATTCTTCGCGGCCTAGTCCGGGAAGTACGTACTTCCCGGACTAGGCCGAAGTCTGCCGGAGAAATGCTACTTTCTCAAAGGAAAAGCGTCCGGGAAGTGGGTACTTCCCGGACGGCTGCCGAAAAACGTTTTTATGCGTTGGGTTTTTGCAAATCTGTTTTTGACATTAGGTTCTGCATGACCCAAACAAAACAACACAAAAACTTTTGACCGGTGACGTGCGTTACACCTGTCAAATGTAATTTTAAAGTGTCAAACTAGCATTTTTTTAAAGGTACGAGAAAAAGTTATAAGAAAATATTGCTTCTCATATTTTGGGCCTATGCCTAAATTTTTGTTTAAAAATTTATATGTAATTTTTTTTTTCATTTTTTTGGAAATTTATCTTATCGTCACTGTTTTTTTTTACTCTTTTGTGTCAGGTTATTTAAAATACTTATTTTGAATCAGACTAATTGCATTTTAAAATTTAGTTATCGCATAAACCCATTTTATAGCAAAAAAAAAATCTTCAAAAATGTTAAAGCGCTTCTGTACTATTTGTCTTGTTTGCCTAGGGCAAATTTAAATTTAAATAAAACATGTTCACCTATAAAAACTATTATGTTTTAAATAAAAAATGAAGTTAAAAAGTGACGATAAGATGAACATTTTTTTCAAAAGAATGAAAAAAAAATTTACATCTAAATTTTTAAACAAAAATTTGGGTATAGACTCAACATATGATAAGAATCAATATTTTCTTACAACTTTTTTGCCTATCTCTAAAAAAAAATTAAATACACTTTCGCCAGTTTGAAACATTTAAATGACATTTGACAGGTGTAACGCACGTCACAAGTCAAAAGTTTTAAGCCTTTGTTTTATGTCATGCAGAACCTAATGTCAAAAACAGATTTGCAAAAAAATACGCTAAGAAAAGTTTTCCATATGGTGCAAACTTTTCCGCGGACACGGATAAGTATATCATCGGTATTAATCTCAATAACATCAGGAATTGCAGAACCTTACCTTAAAAATCATGAAATACAAAGAGCAGAAAAAAAATTTAACGTATGGAAAGAATAACTAACGATATGTAATTCTCACGCAATATATGTTTTACGACGAGTACACCGTTACATTCAGCAATGAACCAAATGTTTAAAATTGTAAATATTGGAGTACAGGAAATTAACACAGATTTATACAAGCAAGGGCCGAATACCCTCAAAATCTAAAAGTTTGGGCAGGCATATTTATACATCAAATTTATTGGAGTAGAAGATTTTTTTTGGAACTTTATAAAATTAAATTGGACCTGCATACGAAGAAGTTGCACCAGGTAATGAACATATTGGGTTTCAAATGGGCGGTTGTCTTACTAACGATGCACCAGAAGTCAGAGAATATGCCTGAAACATTTTTGATGGACGCACAACAGGATTAAATTACACCATTAAATGGCCAGTTAGGTCAGCGGATCTTTCAAACGACTTCTTTTAGTGGGGTCACATTAAAATAATTACTTATAAAAATGTGAGTTATTAAAATTTGGAAGAACTAAAAAGATTGAAATTTTAGGAGTATGCAATCGAATCTCTGCCTATAAACTTAATAATGTAAGAACTTAATTTTATGATAATTTATATTTATAGGATATTGTTTGGCAGTATATGGAGGACTGTTTGAGCATTTGATTAAAAAACATTAAGTTTTATTAAAAGCAAAAGAAAATATTGTGGCATATCGGACAAGTGTGTAACTATTTTTTATATTGGAATACAGAGGAATCCAAGTTTAATGGATACCCTGAGGCGGGTAGACCACGACGGCCGTTTCGTCGTCCTCTACGGGCAGCCATAGCCCAAGCAATTCCAAGAACAACGGAAAAATGTACTAAAAGCCTCCTTGCAAAATCAAGGCGGCCATCAATACACCGTAGCGCCATCCCAGCGGAATTACCTCCAATATAAAAGGTAGTTACACTGGTATAATTGAAAGGTGGACAACTAAATAAACCACGAAGTGCATCACAATCTAGTATAGGGAACGCTATTCGCGTTTTCACCGAAAACATCTGCCATTTTGCAGACCAGTTAGTTGTTGTCTTAATAGGCAGTTTTTTATTTAATTGTGTGGTCTCCAAATGTTGAAATCAATAATTCTTATTAATATATTTTTGCATTTATTTATACACTTTGTACTCCTTTCCTGTTTAATTTAAATTTCAATTTCTATTTTTACAGACTGTGATATCGTCAATTTTATCCTTATAATGTCTTACAGAGATGCTTGAAAAGTTTTTATAAAAATTTATAAATAATCTTCGACACATTCTTAGAAAGGTTTTTTCTTCTTCCTCAGTTTATTTGGTTGGTTTAGACCCTCATTAATAACTTTTTCACATACTTCACATATGGTTTAACCTTTATCAATTTTCTTCATATCATGTTTCTACTACAGTTCAATTTTTTGAGTCCATAAAAGCTCCATTAAGGTTCTACATCATTTTCTGTTTTGCTAACACCATCAGCATTAAATAAATTTTCTGTCCCCTGATGATGAACGCTCTACGTTCGAAACATGTAGAGACCCCTAGAGAATTTTTATTCTATTAAACCTTGTGGAGCAAGACTTTTAGTTTTTTCTTTCTTTCCCATAAAAATTATACATGCTGGAGTACACTTTTTTTTATCAGTTTTTTATAGTGTATTTAAAAAAATATTTGGAGGGTAGACAGATCACAGGCAGACAAGCACGAATAAAAAGCTTTTATATTGGTCTGACTAACCATCTATTCGATTCCAGATCCATTCCAACAAATCGCGAGATTTATTGTCTGACGTGTTTTATTGACATGATATAAACGACATTTTTAGAGTGTTCTTAGATTGCCCGCACTTAATCTGTGTTCTTGGCGACAAGCGCAATAAAGGCCATAAAATAATAATTTATTTTGAAAATAATGTTAAAGTTATTTTTATATTTAAAAAAATATTTTTTCGCGGATGTTCCATTCTTGGTTGTCAGTGCATGTTTGAAATACGAGAATGTAAAGTAGGTGGGTCTATTGAAACTACTCTGGCGGGGAATTGAGCACAAATAAAGCAAAGTGGCTATATCTTCAACTTACCTAAGCGTATTTCGAATACTATACAGGGTGTTTCATTATGGGCGGCCACCGGCCATATCTCGGAAACTACCAAGCATTGAAACTTGGGGAAAAATTTTTATGATTAAAGTGGTCATGAGAAAATTCTGGAATTTTCTTTTTAAGTTCCGCATTTCGCCACAAGGGGGCACAATTGAAAATTAATTTTTAAATTTCTAAATTTTTTCGAAAATTCCTATATTATGGTATACCTCTGGTTACATCATTAGAAAGCTTAGACAATTCTGCATTCAAAATACACGGCAAGCCTATAGTTTTGACTAGGTAAGAACTAATTTAAAAAGAATCAAGAAGAAACTTTTGTCAACACCTTTCAAAATTAAATCTGCCGATTTTGTTTCACGGCTATCTAGATTTATTTTTTAAAACATCATATTATGCCTAAATGAGAAGTTTTCCATGATTATGTCATTAATTCTCAAGTAGTTTTTGGGCCATTGAAATAATGAGTAACAAACCTACACATAAAAGAATCATAAAGTTTAAAAATCTTTTTTTGTCGTGGCCACGAAGCTATAAAAACAATAGTTTCTTCGATAAAATTGTTAAAAATTATTGTTTTGGCAATAACTCTGAAACCAACAAAGATATCGAACTGCAGTCTTCACATCTTTTCTTGCAAATTTAATCTACTTTCCGATTATGATGTCACAGTTATACCGTATGATTCGAATTTTCGGAATAAAATCGAAAAAACTGTTATTATTACAAATTGCGCCCTCTAGCAATTTTATTAGAAACTATTGTATATCGTTGGATACGGCAATTAAAAGTACTTACCTTTCTCTTCCAAACAAGCCATTAACTTTCAATTGTGCCCCCTTGTGGCGAAATGCGGAACTTAAAAATAATTTCCAGAATTTTCTCAGGACCACTTTAATCATCAAAAATTTTTGGCCAAGTTTCAATGCTTTGTAGTTTCCGAGAAATGGTCGGTGGTCCCCCTTAATGAAACACCCTGTTATTAAAAATAATTAATTTTGAATACCAATCTGGCCAATTTAAGATATTCAAAGAACACAATTTAAGATATGGTCGGTAAAATTGTATTTTGTCACAGTAAGTAATACTTTACAATTTTATAAAACAAAGTTGTTTATCAACGCACAAAGTTTAAGTACAAATTTTAAAAGAAAAATTCAAATATTTAAAAATAAAATAATAATAGTGGTTTCATGTAATTATTTACATTCAACAACAACAAAAAAAAAAACAAGATGGTAAATTTTTTAAAAGTCCATGCTACGATAGTATCTTATTTACAGAAAATTGACACATGTAAATAAAACACTGACGTAACATCAGGGGCGGATGGGCCCACCGGGACACCGGGAGTTTTCCCGGTGCGCCGGTCCCTTAGGCGCCTATAGGCGCCGTCGCTGTTTGCCAACTTTCTTCTTTTATTTTTTAACAATTTGAATTTTTATGTTATCTTTATATTAAATATTTTTTATTTAATTTTTATATTAATAATAAATATTGAGCCTAATGAATAAAAATTTAGCAATTACTTTTTAGTAAAAGCAATTGCTCGACTAGCAAATGCTATAAGTAGTTGCTTCTATTTTTAAAGAAAAAGCATTGACTACAAGCAATTCCTGCACTTTTAAGCAATTGCTGGACGCAGAGCAATTACTTTCGTTTTTATTCATTGGCTTACAAGAAATTAGTTCGATTTCATAAGAAAAAGCAATCGCTACATTTTTATCCATTAGGCTCATTTTTTTCACCTAAATGTGTTTTAAATGTAAAAAGTTTGTCTTTTTATTTATGAGTTATTATAAAAAATATGTCGTAAGTGGATGAAAAAATACATATTTATGTCTTTTCATTTTTTTATTGGAACGACACGACGCGGCGCCGCGCCGTTTCAATTTACTACCCGCGCCCGCCCCTGCGTAACATGGACGTTAAAACATTAAAAAACTTATTTTCGACACTTCCAATTGACCATTCACAGTATTTATTAAATAAATTTAATGGATCAAACGGATAAGCAAATAATAACAAAAATATGTTCAATTGCATTGACAACGTACAACGTCATGGGAAAGTGCAAACAAAAATGCACAACTAAGCAATCCATCGCAGTATTTATTTAAAACAAATCAGTGTTATCTTGTTTACATAACATCACGAACACTTTAGATTTAATCATGTTGCACCCACAAAAATATGTCTGCAGACAAGAAACATGTGTGTTGTATTAAAGTTATATTGTTGGTAGCAAAATAAATACTTAAGTCTCAAGGTGACTTCGCAGAAGAAAGAGTTTATTATTACCAAAGCCGGGAAATTTAATGACAATGACGTTTTTCAAGGACCCGAATGAGTACCGTAAAACGGGGCTATTTCGGACAGTGTGGGTAACTTCGGACATCGCGACATCAGGGTTAAAATAATTAAGTGGTGGGGAAACAGAGAATGCAAGCGCGCTGTTTCTCTCCAGAAACGTGTCTTAACAGTTGCCTTTGTACGTTCCGACAGTTAGCAGCGTTTAGAGGTAAGTGTCTCGTCTCCACGTGTTATTTTATTATGAAGCCATTTTTGGAACTTTTTCAAAAGTGGTAAAAGTAACTGGCGCACAGCCGAAACTAGTTAGTTGATAGGGGATAATTTTATTTTACTTTTTAGTAGCCCTATATGTTGTTAACATTTTGAAAAAATTTGAAATTTATAGTTGCTATGTTTTTTTTTTAGAGAGGTGTAAGCAAAAAAACCCAAATTTGAGGGGCAACTTCGGACATGGTTCGCATATACAGAAGGCAGTTGAGGAGTCGCCTGTAGAGGGCGGTTCGGCGAAAAGCAATGTCACTTCGAGGCGCATCGGAATTTTATAGGATTCCCAAATTCACTATAAGTGATAAGATTGTTTTTATTGTTTACATGTTTGTTATTATTTTTGTAAGAAAATATTTTGTATTTTTATAAAATAAATATCATATTATGTGACATGGTAAATATGAAAGCCTTTTTTTAAAATATTTCTAGCTTTTATGCCAACTTTTTTTAGTACCTACCCACCTAATATATTTTTAAAAGTTAAATTAGTGTCCGAAGTAATTATTAAGCCATGTTTACTTCAATATTTTTCGGTTTAAAGAAGGTGTCCGAATTTGCCCCACCTTGTAGGGTAAATTCGGACACTTTTCAACCAAAAAAATATATATGTTCGAACAAAAAAATAAACTTTTTCTTGTAGGAAGTACTCTAGCAAGGATGTAGTATCCCACATAAAAAACATTAATTGCATCGCGAAAGTTTTTACCCTTAAAAAATGCAAAAAACTGTAAAATCTGGCCGAAGTAGCCCCGTTTTACGGTATGTACCTTGTTCGTTTAGAACAGAGTGCCCGGAAATAAGGATGAAAAATTTTAAGGAATGATTTTCATCTATAGTGTGACCGGTAAAGTCCGCATCATATGGGATTTCTTTATTAATAACTTTATTCGAAATTTGACTTTGTCATCAAGTTCTGCGTCGATCGAGATGAAAATTAAGCAAAAAAAACTAATCACGTGATTCGCATTATCTGTCAAATTTTAATTTTTTCCAAAAAATAATTCAAAAGTAGGGTTTTCTTCTGAAAGTATCGAAAAAAGTTATTAGAAAAAGTTTTTTTAAATGCAGTTTCTAGCCTACATGCAAAATTTTAGCTGCATAAGATAATTTTGATTTTTTACCCATATTTTATTTATTTATTTATTTATTTATTTATTTATTGTTCACTTTACAAACACACTTAGGATACTTCCTATATGTACTTACAAGTAAAGGCTAGAAAATAGAAAAATCTAAGTACTTAGCTGAGATTAGTTGTACTAACAACTAACAAAATAATATAAAACAATATAACAAAACAATATTTTAAATCTCTGCATTATTGTTAAACAGTTTCTTAAGTTGTTCAACACTAACAAGAAACATATTAAAAGGTTTCCTTATGTTTAATTCATTGCACTGTACCAACATACGACTTAACGGGGATATATTTTCACTAATATTAAATAAATCATTGTTTGTAATTCTAAGGTTAATCTTTGGTACTTTAATGCCTATGTAATTAATTAAACCAGTCTTTGTATTTGGTATGATTTTGTAAATTGCAACACTTTTGCAAAATAAGACTCAACGCAACATACATAAAACTTCTTAGTTTTGACAATGCTTTATTTCAGATACATTTTCTTTAAAGTAGCGTAATATTAAGTGTGTGTTTTTCTACAAAATCAAAATCGGGCTATTAAAATTTGGTCTCATATAATGCAAAGTTTATTTGTTTTTGACCCTGTATAAGGTAACTTTATAAAATAAGTATTTTTGAAAACGTAGTTTGTGTCTGAAAGTAATACACCTTAATATTAGGACAAAAAAGAACACAGTGTCATCAGTAATTGGAAACAAAAATTTTACACAAAATTGCATTAAGATTACAAATGAGATAAAGGCAAATGGTTTTAAATCGATGTATAAAAGTTAATCTACTTGATCAAAATTTTCAAGAACCTGGCAAAAAATAAAAATTGTATTAGACTGTCAAAATTTCGTAAAGAGGCGAAAAATGCCTAAATAAACAACTTTCTCGAATAAAGTTTTTCGATATTTTGATAAATAAGGGCATTTTTGAACCTATTTTATTAAAAATGTCAAATTTGACAGGTAACGCAAGTCTTGCAGCTGCTTCAGTATACATCATTTTTGGTTTTTAGGTAAGCAAAAACTAACTGCTTTTTCAATTTTTACCTATACCTAATAATAAAAAAAAATCCAATTTGATGCGAACTTTCTTGCGGACACTGTATATACCGTACGCAAGAATTCTGCACTTTTTGAATCTTAACCATAAATACGTTTTCCAGACATGAAAAGAATACTGGAGAGCAGTAGTTAAAGCAAGATATTACAAGGGATTCACAAAGCATAGTCCTGACATTAAGAGATAATACCTTCCTGTGGGAAACAAAAGTTTTAAACGCAAATAAGCCTTTTTCAAACAGTTCATAATATGCGAATGATATCTGAAAGAATTATTGTAGATCACCAGACCTAAATTCCTGACATTATCAACAAATGGTAGCTCTTGGTTACCTATCCTGATTTGCTCAGTACCAATGAACCGGCTACACTGATTCCTATTGCCAAAAACAATGACAGTAGATTTTGACGGGTTCAAATGTAAGAAGTTATGCTTAGCAGGCAATTATGGAGAGATTTTCATTTATTTTCAAAACGGCACCATCAAAGTCTTGCGAAAGGAAACTAAAATATATTTGTATATCGTCAGCATACTTATGCAAACGACAATACTTATAGTTATTAATGATACTAGTTCGATATGAACACTATAATGAAACGTTCAAAAGTTTCATTAACAAAGTTCATATCGAACGTGTATCATTCAAAATTTAATCTACGACAGTCAGTGCAAATAGATTTTATTCGTCTAAATTTCATTGATATCAGATAACGTTTTCGTAATTTTTAAAATTTTCAGGTGTCCATATTAGTCGATATCATGGTAACCGCATTTTTGATTGTTTCAATTTCGATTTTGACAACGTCATTATTGCCGTCTAATTTTCTATTGTATGCAAAGTGTTGGCCAAAAATAATTTAAATATGGGAGATTCTGAATCCGAAAGTGTCCCTTCGGATGTTTCCAATAAATAAATGCAATCCGTTTTTCTAAGTAATAATAACAAATAAATAGTTTGCACTGACTTTTTTTTTTTTATTTATCTATTTTACGTCGGCCTTTTTCCGCAACGAGGCCAATCACCGACGCCAGGGAATTTATCACACACTATCTGGTAATTTTGCCGAATCCCTCTTTGTCGAGGGTAGGGTTCTTTAACGTGCCAACATCCATAACACGGGGCCCACAGTTTAACGTCTCTTCCTAAAGACGGCGCACCTCTTAAACCAAATTCCAAATTTAACATCGACGTTGCCGGCACCGGGAATGGAACCCGGGCCTACGATCTGTGAGGCCGCGGCGCTGACCACTTGACCACAACGCCGATTTGCACTGACTTTCTTTTTGTTTTTGTATCTTAACATTTGGATGTTATTATGAATTCATAACGGCACTGAGTGCTATTATGAAGGTCATAATGACATCTAAATGATAATGCTAAATACGTCATAATGGCACTGTCGTAGATTAATGTGTTTAATAAAATTGCTATTATATATCGTGAACAATAGGTCTCAAAATGGAGCCCTGAGGAACGCCCATAGTCACCTTCGTTGGCTGTGTTAGCAAACGTTTACATGGTATTTTCCCATAGCTCGTCTAGCGGTGTACCACCCGATCCGATGTGTATTGATCGACTAATTTTTTATTTGATCAAGACTACCTTGAAATTTATGCAATTCATTTGTTTTTTTTCTTCCATTTTTATTAAAAGCCTACGTGTACAATAAAAAAAAAACATTTTATCCTGCTCTTTTTAAAAGAATCCTTTCCAGCCAATTACGTTAACAAACGACATGAAACAGAACTCAGACACAAAAAGGTGCGTAAAAAATGCCCTGACATTTGCGAGGACAGAAAGAGATTGTCGCAATAAAATAAATTGTTATGGTGGATTTTAAAGACTGCGTAAGAAAATTAGGTAGGTCTATAAAAACATTGAAAATAAAAAAAAATTTTTAAAAAACTATTTATCTATATATTATGTGACGCCGTTTTTCGTTATTTATTGGTATCAAGAACAAGATTTTATATTGATGATTATTATTATTATGCCCAAAAATAATAATAATTAAAGTCTGTTCCATGACCGCCGACTTTTACGTCATATTCTCCATATTTGCGGTGCGTCGTAAATTAATTCAGTCAGTGAGTTTGACTTACCGGTGGTAAAGGTTATGATTTTTCTTAGGCTTGATCTACATAAAGACGGAGGCATGTGAGCAAGTACACACAAAAAAATCTAGTATCCAGTTGAACCTAAAAGTTTCAAACTGAAACTATCATAGACATAAATAGGAGCAATGCTAAAGTAAAATTAAATAGAAAACACCTTAGCATCAAAATATAGTTTCAAACTACATTCTTTTAACTTGACTCTACTTTAGTTTTAGGGTAATAAAAATAAATGATCAACCTATCAATAATTGCAGTTGCAGATATAAAGGGTTTTCCAATAAGAACGATATGATTTTGAAACGATATGGTAACCATGGTAATAAAGTTATACCTGTCACCAGTTGTCAGTTATTGTCAGTAAACTATAACAATTTATTATGGCTAAATACGCGCTTCAAGAACGTTTGGTTATTATCTAAAAATTTTACGAAAGTAGACGATCTTTTGTGAACACTTATCGCGCACTTCGCGAAAACTTTTTTGTAAATAATCGTCCTCCTTTGCTTGCCATTCGTCGCATCGTTGAGAAATTTGAAAATAATTTTACTCTTCACGATGTAAAAACACCAAGAAGACATCGAAACGCAAGAACTGTTGAAAATATTGCTGCTGTAAGAGCTATTTGCAGTGGATCCGAATTTATCAATTCCTCGTCGTGCTCAAGGATTAAGGATTAAAAAAACGACAACTTGGCGTATTTTGAAAGAAGACTTGAATTTACACCCGTATAAGATTGTTTTGACCCAAGAACTTAAGCCACTGGACCATCGTCGGCGCAGAGAATTTTCTGCTTGGAGTTTAGAACAACTTGAAAGGGATCCTAATTTTGCCAAAAAAATTATCTTTTCAGATGAAGCTCATTTTTGGTTAAGTGGATACGTTAACAAGCAAAATTGCCGTTTTTTGGCGTGAAAACAATCCACAACAGATTTATGAGAAGCCTTTGTATCCGCTAAAGGTAACTGTATGGTGTGGTTTATGGTATGGTGGCATCATCGGATCATTTTTTTTTTCAAAATGAGGCAGGAGATGCAGTTACAGTGAATGGTGAACGATATCGACAGATGTTAAGAAATTTTTTGTGGCCAAATTTAGATGCACTTGATTTGGAGGATATGTGGTTCCAGCAAGAGGGTACCACATGTCACACTGCCCATGAAACTATCGATATACTGCAAGAAAAGTTTGACGAAAGAATAATTTCAAGGAATGCTACTGTTTAGTGGCCTCCAAGAAGCTGTGATTTAACTCCTTTAGATTACTTCTTGTGGGGGTATTTGAAATCTAAGGTTTATGAAAACAGACCACAAACACTTGATGCATTAAGGTTGAACATTGAACCCTGCATTCGTCAGATCACGCCCAAGTCATCGAAAATTGGGTTCGTCGAATTCGCTCGTGTACACGAAGTCGCGGAGGACATTTAAACGATGTGTTATTCAAAACATAAATGTTATCGACTATACTTTAAGATAATATAAAAAGTTTTGTTGTATCTGAAATTATTTTAATTTTATTTCATTTTGAAATCATATCGTTCTTATTGGAAAACCCTTTAGTATACGTTAATATTGGTTTGATTCAAAGTAATGCAAATAGCATCAAAGAAATAATAAGGGTTTAGATTTTACTCAAGTTGAGTATAGAGACTGTCTTTGTGCTCGCTGTGACAATACAAATTTATTTTTATTTTTAAACCTATCATAGTATATTTCACTTTGACCACAATACTTATTTTTAAAACAAGTATAAGATTATCTTGTTATGATGATGATGTAATCTCTTTATGAACATAATTTTAATTAACTTGATGATATAATTTAAAACCAGTAGTAGTTTAAAAATGAATATTTTTTAGGTACAAAATAAAGCAAGCTAGTTTCAAAATAAGGCTATTTGTTTGAGCATTACTATAAGCTTGTTTTGAGAGTAGTTTTTTTTTGTGTGTACAATACAAGCGCGTTTTTTCAAATTTTTAGTTATTATGTTAATACTGTTAATGAACTCAGAAATAAGTAGTTTATTTAGGGTATCATTGGATAAAACATTATGTTTTCGAAAATCTATATGAAATTTTTAATTAAATTAAATTTACTGAAAAATAAATAGAATTAAGTTATTAAATTTAAAATTGAATCATCATTATAATTTTAGATCAAATTTTTCATCTTATTTATAAAATCTTGAAGAAGAAAATATAATAAATAATGACAACATAACAAAAAGTTTTTTAATAATTAAAATAAATCATCTCCGCAAGGATCATCATCAGATTCCTAAAAGTTAATAATAAGGGAAAGAGTATCTGAAGCATCGATACATCTTCCCCGTTCCCACACATCATTTATAATTTTATTAGTGTGTGTTACATAGTTTTTCCATTATTCCACTGTTACATATTCTATGGCTTCATTTCACAGACCCAAAACTACGTCATTTGTTGCAGGATACATAGAACTTATTTTTTCATCATAGTAGCGCTTACATTCCGACCAAATCATTTTAATAGAATTAAAGTGGAAATGATATGGAGGAAGTCTTAAAACTCGATGTTCATGTGGCAATGCTAGTTCGTCCAACCTATTAAAAACTTGTAACGTTTGGGTGGAATATGCTGCTTCACTATTATCCAGATCCGATCCTTCATTGTAAACGGTGAAACCGAAAATTGTCTTTGTTCTAATCACGCAATAAATAATCTAAAGTAAAGTTTTCACTATTCATCGAATCACGATAATCACCAGATTTCAGGCGAGACTTGAGTATCAAACATGCATTATTCACAAATTTATTTTCTGAACCAGCATGTAGAATAATGTATCGTACACCTTCTGACGATTTTCCTTAACTGTATGAAAAATATCATCTTGCCAACTTCGCCTAAAATCCTCTTTACTGTATATCCAGATTTCATTAAGAAAAACTGTTTGATTGGATTGAGAAAGGGGATAAAACGATTCGGACCAGTTCTGTCAATTTTCCTGAAAGGTAGAAACATCCACACTTTTGTATAAAAAGTGTTTGCCAAGTTAATATTTTATCTGAACTGTGTCTACATGGAAGTCGTTAAAAGTAACAACATTTTTAAATAACCGTTTTTCAAATAACCAAAAAATAAGCGTGATTTAATTTTTACAAAATTATAAAAATCTTAATCCAGGCTTGTGCATCAAAACATAGACCAATGATAATTCTGTTCATAAGCGTTTCCGTTTATGTTTTTCTAATAAGTCACGTGAGTGTACTTGTCAGATATTTGTCAGTCACGTGATGTTTATCTAAAGTGAGTTTTATGTTACTTTCAAATTATGTTAAAATGTTCCATATAAAAGGATCCAATTACGAAACACCCTGTATATTTAGAATTCTAGAAGCAAACAACTGAAACGACTTAAAGTTAACAAGATAATTTGAAAGAGTAGTAACTGCTGAAATAAATTTGGCCCCTAAGTGAATAAATGTAATGTGAAATCATTTAGTCAATTACCCAACTACAAAATAATATGTTGTTCAAACTTCAAACAGCTACCGAAATGAAATAACATCGGGAAGCCCTAACCCATTAACTATTAACAAATTAATAAATATTTATGTTAATTTGCTACTTAAATTTATTTATATTTTAATTTTTTACGCACAAAGCAATACGACTTTGAGAAATATTTCAAACAAGCGTGTACCCGGCATGCGTTGCAACCCGCTGGTATAAATACAAACCCGAACAAACCCGATATATTAGTACCCGGCTTGCCACTTTCTGAAATTGCACCCGTGCGAAGCCGGGTCGCTAGTTATACATAAAAACCTTCCCCTTGAATTACTCTATCTATTAAAAAAAACCGCTTCAAAATCCGTTGCGTAGTTTTAAAGATTTACGCACATAAGGGGACAGACGGGCGACAGCGACTTTGTTTTATACTATGTTAAGATATACAGTGTGTGTATAAAGTCTGGAAACGGCTTAATAACATCACAATTTACTGGCCGATTTAAACCAAATTTGGTACAGTTGTGTAAGAGGATCTAACGCACCGAATGACGATATTGGCGTTGTTGCCAGCTTTTTAGTTTGTCTGGAATTCGAACGAATTTTATATTTTTAAATATAACATCCAGTATATTTTTACATTTTTAAATTCCACATAAAATTATAATTATTTTTTATTAAATGCATTATTAGTCTATACTTCATAGTTTCCGAGATATTGACTCTCGAAAAGTGACATTTTTGAACTTTGACAGCTTATAACTTTCTAACAGTACGTCTTAGAGCAAAACGGCTTACATGTCCCTATCTTCAATTTTTATTATCTTCCCAAAAAAATCAACTTCCAGTTAAACCGGAACAACTATATGAACAACTATATTTCCTGCTTTCGAGTTATATCCGGTTTAACCGGAAGTTGATTTTTTTGGGAAGATAATAAAAATTGAAGATAGGGACATGTAAGCCGTTTTGCTCTAAGACGTACTGTTAGAAAGTTAGAAGCTGTCAAAGTTCAAAAATGTCACTTTTCGAGAGTCAATATCTCGGAAACTATGAAGTATAGGCTAATAATGCATTTAATAAAAAATAATTATAATTTTATGTGGAATTTAAAAATGTAAAAATATACTGGGTGTTATATTTAAAAATATAAAATTCGTTCGAATTCCAGACAAACTAAAAAGCTGGCAACAACGCCAATATCGTCATTCGGTGCGTTAGATCCTCTAACACAACTGTACCAAATTTGGTTTAAATCGGCCAGTAAATTGTGATGTTATTAAGCCGTTTCCAGACTTTATACACACACTGTATGTACAAAATCATTAGACGAACATTATTTAGTTTTTGGTGGTTAAGGTGGGATTAACGACACCATTTTCTATCGTCAATTCGATTTGCCTAACTATTGACGATTCGCATGCGCACTGTAGTGCGGTGTTGATCAGACTAGTTATTTTTATGCTTTTGGCATACGAAGAAGAAAGATAGACATACTCTAGAGCTGGTAGAGCAAGGCAGATGTTAGTCAGCCGGTCATAGTTTTGTTTACTGTCGTGTTTTGTGCAATTTCGACCCCTTTCCTGTTAAAACAAACACATATTCTCTAGAATTCTTAGGAGAGATGACATCTAGATAGATCAGAAAATATCGTGTTACCAGTAAAAATTGTTGTTTTTACTTAAGTTCTGAAAATCGACGTGACTTTCAAGGATTTTAAAATGAATTGTGACAATTTTAGTGGTTTCAAAAAACTGCTGCAAAAATTATACAAAAAGGCTATAAACTTAGTTTTTCCAACAGCAAACAATAATAAAAATAGTTATAAAGTTATATCTTACATAGGTAATATTAGCATTAAAATAAAAAACTTTTTTAAAACTTGAACATAATATTGCTTTCAAAACTAACAATACTCTAGGGAAACACATTAAAAATAATAAAAGTAAATTGAACAAAGGAAATAAATCTGGTGTTTGTTCTGGTTTGTTGTTACAAATTAAAATGTAATGATTGCTCGAAAACCGAATGAATGAACATCATGCTAGTCTTATAAAAAACAAAACAGATTCTAATTATTCTAACCATCTGTTAGAAGCAAATCATACATTTAATCTTAAATACGATATCTTGCATATTGAAAACAAAAGTACAAAATTAAATTTGCTTGAATCCTTAGAAATAAATAGGCTTAAAAATAACAATACTCTTCTTAATGGTCAATTGGATTTAAACGGATCACTTCTTTTGAATCTCGTTAATTAGTCTGTAAACACTATTATTAGTTTTTCCAACAATTTAAACAACCTGAAAATTACCTGCAATTTTACTGTTACACCTAAGTTATAACTTTTAAAATACCATTTTTAAGTACACCTTTGAAGAAGCAACTGTGTTGCGAAACATGTCGAGTCAAAATAAAAATCTGTGGAAAGTGTAAAATTATAATTTTTAATTTTTATTTTTTTACCATTTATTTAACACAATCAAAAAATATAATCAAATAAATTAAATCAGACATACCTTTCTGTTCATTAAATGAATTTTTTACTGTGCACAGCTATCCTGAAAAAACATAAGGCTGCTAAGAACTGTATTGAATACAACAGTATATAGCGAAGATGTTAATTTAAGGGTTTTGTGGCCAGGAACGACAGGTAAACTGTACAACAGTGGTGGGCTTTTAGGGGAGGAGGTCGCCTACCCCCGCAAGGTTTCTCCCTTTCTCATTATTTTTTCAGCCTAATCATTTTAACCACTAACTTCTCCGAATTATCTCATGTTATGTAAAGTATCTTTTATGATATAAAAAGCCTTCAATAATGAAGAAAATTCATACCTGATGCTGAATGCTGTACCATTGTAATAATAATAATAATAATAAATAATTTTATTAACAGAAAATAATATGTACATGGCTGAAAGAAAAAATAAATTGACCAAACTCAGAGTGACGAAGTCTAGCTAACAGGGCTACACCAACTCAACCACTAAACTGAGAATATAGTCGTCTCGAAATATACTAATATAAAAAAAAATAATAGTGTAATGCATAGCAGCGGATGTATTGGTCTGATAAATGTGACATTTATTATAAACTAATGGTAGCAAAACGGTAAGTTTTATCATAAAAATACTCCAAATAAAAATTGTAGACCATAAAATTATCTATAAAAAAATACTTTTTTCCTACGAGCCACCGTTTCTAAGATATAACGATCCAAAAAGTTGTAAAAGTTGTTATCGTCAAAATGGAAAAATGCGTCTTTACCCGGTTGGAATGGTTTTATTGAACGTTTAACAAATAATCATATGAATTATTCTAAATCTCAAATTTAATTTTTACCTTTTATTCACCAACCAGCCACTAACTATAATACTATCTATACGACTTTACTTTGTGCATTAGACAATGCAAAACGGTATGGCCATACTGTATGCATCGTGACTTTCGACCGGCCCCTGTATGCTAAAGCTCGAGAAATGGTATCAGCCGCACCTGAGGGCTCTGAAGTATCAAAAATTATCATCAGAGTCGTAGGATTTCATCTACTGATGTCTTTTCTGGGAGCAATTGGTCATATTATGCAAGGAAGCGGCATGAAAGAAGTACTCGCAGAGATCTATGCGGTAAAATCATTAGAAAAAATAACGTCTGCATATTATGACGATAACAACTTTTTGAATCGTTATATCTCAGAAACGGTGGCCCGTAGGAAAAAAAGTATTGATACATATTTTCTAGATAATTTTATGGTCTACAATTTTTGTATGTGATATTTTTATGATAAATCTTACCGTTTTGCTGAAAATTGCGAAAAACTCGTTTTTTGGACTTTTGACCTCGAGTAAAATTTTTTCCATACACGGGAATGATGGGGAACTAAATTTTATTTATAATTATATTTTGAATAATTTCACTGATTTTCAGCTTGTTGTAAATTTATGTACCTTCACTATCATTTTTTGGTCTAGATTGACCGGACTATATCATTGTAAATTAATTTTAAGGAATAAAATGCTTTTTATTAATATTTTTTACGTGTTCTTTGAAGCGCAGCTCCTCATCCAAAACAATACCAAGATTTTTCGCCGAATGTACATGTTAATATAATATAGATTTTGCGTAATCAAATGTTCTAGATTTTTATAAATTTTATTGAAAAAGACGCACGCACTTGATTGAAGTGGGTAGACCCCGAAAAAAAAAACAAGTTGCTCAATTCCAGTTTAATGTTCCTTTCCTTTTGGCATTCCCCTCACCGTTCTGCTTCTTATTCTGATATTTCGAATTATGTTAAACGATTTTATCAAAATATTAAGCTCGAATAAACTTAATGAACTCATTTGGAAAATATTAAGGACTACCAGTTTTTCCGTGTATATAATAATTTAAAATGAAAAGTGTTGTAATCAATTAATATCGACATGCTTAAAACTCCGTGATTGTCACTTAAGATTATGGTCGAGCTGAAAAATAGTAACTAATTAGTTAATCAAATTGCATGTTTCCTTACGTTTGGTCGGGTAAAATAAGTTTAATAAATCAATAACAAATTGCCACTTGCAATAGAAAATAATCACTACAATATGTATCAGTGGCGGTCGCAGGGGGGGGGGGAGATCCCCCCCCCCCTTTTATTTAATCTAATCCGTTGATGTATGATATGAAAAGAAGAATCAGCGTTGCCACAGGTGGCTCGTTCGAGCCAGATTTGGCTCTTTTGGACTCAAAGCTACTCGTTGGCTCCTCTTTATTAAAACTGACTCTTTATTAGAATTCGGTTAATTTTTTTGTTGATTTCGAGGTCGATCTGTTAAGTTTGACTATTTTGAGTATTGCTGAAGTGAAATTGAACTGAGTGAACGCAGAATGTCGCAGTACGGATCGTTGTTGGGATGGAGTAACATAACATAACGGTTACGAAACATATTCACGAACACACCCCGCCGAGCAACCGGATCAGGTCAGCTAGAGAGCAAAACCGCGAACGCACCCCAACCGCTGTGAGCTGTCAGCAGTGTCACTTGTCTTGTCAGCGTCATCTGTTTGACATTTTATGATGATGTATGTTTTGTTTTCACTCAAATTTTCGGGAACCGGTAACTGTTACAATAATTTATGTTTTTGTTGTGTGTACCTAACAAATAAAATAAATGTTGTTTGAACTCGTTAATGATTGTTCCTAATTTCTAACAAGACGGTTCATAAACCTGACACTTACGGAATAGCTATTTACCTAACAAGTGCGGAAAATGAACGACGAGTCTGCCGTGCACCGAACGACGCGTAGCGGAGTTCGGTGAAGCAGCCGAGTGCAGGGAAAACATTTTTCGCACGAGTCAGGTACAATAGTTTTTCTACAGACGTGTGAAAATAAGTAACACATATTTCAAAGAAATTTAATAATTTTTAATTAACTATAACAATTACATACATATGTAACAGTAACTAATTCTGAGAAAAAGTAATAACTACAAGTTATAATTGATATATTATTGATTTTGACATAATCGTGCCGAAAAATTTTTCCGCACTAGTGTGGAAAAACCAATTTTCCGCACGGATATCAGTGCGGAAAATTGATTTTTCCACACGTCTGTTGGAAAAAATCAATTTACAGGTTTGAATTTCCCTCTGAAATAGTTCTGACGTTAGTACGTTAGCGCCACATGACGAACATTTTTAAGCTGTTTTTTTTAACTTGAAATCGTCCCAATTATAGGAAGCTCCACTTGGTCGAAATCTGTCAAACCGAGGAACAAAAGAATTTACGTCATTCATGGCGTAGTTGGCCACTTTACAATTTAACTTATAATGCAAAAAAGCATCTGTCAAAGTGACTGAAATCTGATAGGATTTTTTGAAGTCGCGCATTCAGTGTGAAAATGTGTGTACACAACTGAACACAACATTCTGGGTTTGCGTGTTGGGTCTGTTCACTGTAAGGATTTGAGTCTGCGCATGCGTTTATTTCCGAATCCGTTCTGAATACTTACCGAAAACAATGAATTCTGTTGAATATTTACTTGAAATACAAGCTAGTCATATGAGTACTTAAAAATATAATATTTCCAATTCCAAAAATCACTAATAAATATTTTTTGTTTGAAAAAGCTCGTTCCGGTATGAATTTGGCTCGTTTTCTTCACATCATCTGACTCGAAAAAAAAAATGCTTGTGGCAACACTGAGAAGAATAGTTTCGAATCTGCGGTTGGGACCTAACCCATTGAAAAATAGTCCTTTAAAAAGAAATATCTCAAAAACTAAGCGTTTCCGGCGAAAACCGTTTTCAGATTCGTAATTTACGCCCCAAAATTCATGTTTCCTGAAAATATTGGCGCGGTGAGCGAGATTTTTACCAAAAGCTGCGACGATCACTGAATTAATATAAAGATATAAAGACTATATAATAATATTAATAATAATAATATACTACATACAACGTTTTTATAGTTGGTAGGTATAGGATTTTTTAGTTTTGCACCTAGAGAACTAAATCCCTGTATGTGCAAAATTTAATTCAAAATAGTAATACAGTAATCTTAATGTTATTAAATAAGTAATGTAAAGGTTTAATTAAAAGCTAGTATATACATACATATCTTAAATATAAGTGTTTCATAGAGTATACAGTGTCCGCAAGAAAGTTTGCATCAAATGGGATTTTTTTTTATTATTAGGTATAGGTGAAAATTGAAAAAGCAGTTAGTTTTTGCTTATCTAAAAACCAAAAATGACGTATACGCACAGCTGCACGACTTAAGTTACCTGTCAAATTTGACATTTTTAATAAAATAGGTTCAAAAATGCCATTATTTATGAAAATATCGAAAAACTTTATTCGAGAAAGTTGTTTACTTAGGCATTTTTAGCCTCTGTGCGAAATTTTGACAGTCTAATACAATTTTTATTTTTTGCCAGATTCTTGAAAATTTTGATCAACCCTTGTAGATTAACTTTTATACATCGATGTAAAACCATTTGCCTTTACTTCATTTGTAACTTAATGCAATTTTGTGTAAATTTTTGTTTTCAATTATTTATTTTGCTTCAAAAACTGAAATTGTTATTGATCAGTATGATGTAATGTTTGATGCAAAGTTTATCTAATTACATCAGTGTTGCCAAAACCGACGTTTCTCATTTTTCTTAAGTTCGTAGACAGATGTACAAAAAGAAAATATTAGGAAACTTTCGTTGACATTTTACTTAATTAATATTAAATTATATTTTTGTTGAATAAACTGTTTGAGCGATTAATATTTATTCTTTTTGATCCAATATTATTAAATAACAATAATATTAAGTAAAATTTCAACGAAAGCTTCCTAATATTTTCTTTTTGTACATCTGTTTACTAACTTAAGAAAAATGAGAAACGTCGGTTTTGGCAATTAGATAAACTTTGCATCAAACATTACATACTGATCATGATCAATACCAATTTCAGTTTTTGAAGCAAAATAAATAATTGGAAACAAAAATTTTACACAAAATTGCATTAAGATTACAAATAAAGTAAAGGAAAATGGTTTTACATCGATGTATAAAAGTTAATCTACGAGGGTTGATCAAAATTTTCAAGAATCTGGAAAAAAATAAAAATTGTATTAGACTGTCAAAATTTCGAAGAGAGGCTAAAAATGCCTAAATAAACAACTTTCTCGAATAAAGTTTTTCGAGATTTTGATAAATAATGGCATTTTTGAACCTATTCTATTAAAAATGTCAAATTTGACAGGTAACGCAAGTCGTGCAGCTGCTTCAGTATACGTCGTTTTTGGTTTTTAGGTAAGCAAAAACTAACTGCTTTTTCAATTTTTACCTATACCTAATAATAAAAAAAAATCCCATTTGATGCGGACTTTCTTGCGGACACTGTATACAGGGTTAGTTGAAATAACCGGAACGGCTAATTTTCTTCAAAACTACCAAGGCTAAATCAATGAATTTTGGTACAGGTGGATAACTTAAAAAATTTAATTGAAAATTGACAATTGCGACGTTGCCAGATTTTAGTTTTTTCTGTAACTCAAGGAATGTTTTTTTTTTCAAATGTAACACTACTCTTTTTTTTATAGAATTCGATTCCTCCCATCAATATTACCATTTCCTGATAGTATCAAGTTTTTATCTCAAAATACTACCTATGGGAAAAAAAGTTAATTAGTTACAACTCTAACTCTAAAAAAATCCAATCTAAGTATTTCGATTTAAAAATATTTCAAATAATGTGAAAAGGAAGGTTGGTAAACATAATATACCTAATAGTATCGATAACGATAATAACAACAAACAACTACTAACAATAACATAGCTAGTAAAAATTACTTACATAGTACACTACATTAATTTAATTATTATGAAACCGATATTTAAGTAATTTTTACTAGCTATGTTATTGTTAGCAGTTGTTTGTTGTTATTATTGTTATCGATACTATTAGGTACATTATGTCTACCAACCTCCATTTCACATTATTTGAAACGTTTTTAAATGAAAATAGATTAGATTTTTTTAGAGTTAGAGTTTAACTAATTAACCTTTTTTCTCATAGAACTACTTGAGATAAAAATTTAATACTATCAGGAAATGGTAATGTTGATGGGAGGAATCGAATTCAATAAAAAAAAGTAGTGTTACATTTGAAAAAAAAAACATGCCTTGAGTTACAGAAAAAACTAAAAATCTGGCAACGTCGCAATTGTCAACTAAAAATCTGGCAACGTCGCAATTGTCAATTTTAAATTCGCTTTTTTAAGTTATCCACCTGTACCAAAATTCATTGATTTAGCCTTGGTAGTTTTGAAGAAAATTAGCCGTTCCGGTTATTTCAACTAACCCTGTATAATAATATAAGGATAAGAGTAATGTAAAGTAGCATGCACTTGGGTACCTTATTATCAAAATACACGAGAAGGATACATTTTTAAAATAATACACTAAATTTATTAAAATTACTACTTATAAAAATCCTAAATTTTTTTCTAAACTTTTTGCTGTTTGGAATATTTCTTATTTTTAGTGGTAGAGCATTATAAATTTTTGGAGCTAAGTAATGAATAAATTTTAAATTAACATTTTTACTACTGTTAGGAATTATCAACTGTCCGTTTATATAATTGCGGGTCTGATATGGGTGATTAATATAATTTCTTAATGTGTAAATTTGATGAGTTAATACAACAGTTGATAATATATACAGTGATCGAATATTTAGGATTTCTGAATTGTAGAGTAAATTAATGTGTGGAGTAGTGTTTTTTTATAGATTATTTTAGGATATAATTTTGAACGACATTTAGAGGTTTTAGCGAGTTTTTGTAGATCCCACCCCACGCAATTATACCGTATATGTTAGAGATTCTGCTAAAGTCTTATATATGGAGAGTAATAGTTTTCTGCCAATAATTTCCCTTAAAATATAGAATTTATGAATTAATTTTCTAATGTTGTTTGTCAAATAACTGATATGTGCTCCCTATTTAAGATGTTTATCAATAGTAATTCCTAGATATTTTGTTGAGGTTACCTCACAGATATTAACTTCTTCAAGATTTTCAATTGTTGTTAAAATTGGGACGATTGGAAGAAGAGAGAATGCTATGTAATTAGTTTTGGAAGTATTCAAGGTTAATTTACAGAAATCCAGCCAGATCTTAACTTTTTTCATACCATCCGTAGCTGACTCTTTCACTTGAGTCCAAGTTTCACCCTTGAATACCACAACTGTGTCGTCTGCATATGATATGACTATTCCGTTATTAATACTTATATCAGCTAAAGAATTTATTTAGGTAATAAATAAAATTGGTCCTAATACGGTACCCTGAGTCCAATTTTTGCGGTTAGCGGATCACTGTGTATATTATCGATTTTCACTACTTATTGACGATCCTTAAGGTAGCTCTCAAAGACATTTAACGGGGTGCTCCTTACGCCATGTGAATTATATAAAATTTTAATCATTTCAGTGTACCGGGTGTTCCACCTAAGGAGGTAATCGGCTATATCTCAGAAAGTAATAACACTAGGACCTTGGGAAAAAATATATATCGATAAAAGCGGCCAAGAGAAATTGCTGGAAATTATTTTCAAGTTCGAAAAATGACCGCTAGGGGGCGTAAGAGAACTTTCAAAATAGAAATGCCGATTTTCTCTTGATTTTTCTTAATAAAAATATGTTAAAAATATAAGCATTGTATTCTTCATAAAATTATGCAACTTTATGTTACGAATCGTTTTTTTCTATTTTCAATAATAAGTGGTGGGAGAAGGTCCAACCTTTTTTCTTTCAAACGCTGATATCTCTGCTTTGGATAAACCGATTTTATTCAACTTAGTCTTGAAAAAAGGCCCTTCTTTTCCTCTACACGCGGATCTATTAACTATATCATATTGATTCTGATGGTGGCCACTAGATGGCGTTATTCCGTAATTCCTCAATGAATAAGGATTTTCTCAAAAAAATCAAAAGTTATGATATGACTTTTTCATCATATTTTATTTTAGGCTTATAAAGGCTATTAAATAGTGAAATAAAAAATCCAGGTCCGTATTTAAAATAAAAAAGTTGATGATGGTCGCTCAAATCCGAAACGTCGGATTAAAAAACTAACCCCATCAGCTTGTAGAGAAGGAAAAGTTACTAACTATAAGGAACTGAAAACCGCAACGTGCAAAACGTACAAAACAAAATTTGATTTTCCTTTTTGGTAACAAATAATAACAGTCTGTTTAACAAATAATTGAAATAAGTATCAAAAAGATGTATTTGTTAGTTATTTATACAACTAGTGCGTAAAGGGCATCTGTAAATATTTGTAAAACAAGTGCTGTATTCACACGTCGGTAAGTATAATACGTGTGATTCGTAACAAAAAAATAACAAGTTCAATACAAGCTAAATTTGATCGAAAAAACAACCCCATCAGCTTGTAGAGGAGGAAAAGTTACTATAAGGAACTGAAAACCGCAACGTGCAAAACGTACAAAACAAAATTTGATTTTCCTTTTTGGTAACAAAATAATAATAGTCTGTTTAACAAATTGAAATAAGTGTCAAAAAGATGTATTTGTTAGTTATTTATGCAACTAGTGCGTAAAGGGCATCTGTAAATATTTGTAAAACAAGTGCTGTATTCACACGTCGGTAAGTATAATACGTGTGATTCGTAACAAAAAAATAACAAGTTCAATACAAGCTAAATTTGATCGAAAAAACAAACAAAAAATATTCAAAAAACACACAAATCTCCATTAAATGATTTATTGTTTCCAGTGCCAGTGATCCAAAATCGATTGTGAAACTAGACAAAACCGAAATAAAATTAATGTAAACTTATCCGGAAAATGGAAGTAAATTAGGTCACAAACATAAATAATCCTATTTTAAAACCCTGCACCACATGACGCGTGATTACGGAATTCTTGTCTATGATTGGAAATTTTATACCTAAACAATGAATTAAATCGTATAGACATATTATAATAATAAATTAAAAGTTTTGGGACGGGATTATAAAATATTTTTATATTCTATAAAACTATTGTTGATACCTCGGTTGATACATACTACATAGCTAATTCGATATTATGTAGGTACGTGGGTAATAGACAAATAAACATTGTTTGTTATATAACATTACGCATTTTGGTACGTCAGAAACTTCCTAGCTAGTTATATTACGGTTTACGGTTTAGTTAATATTAAAAGTTTGAAGAAGTAGTCCATGCTTAAAGTGGAGTTGAAAGTATAGGAAAGAAAGAAAAAACTAAAATTCTTCCTCCGCAAAATTTAATAGAATAAAGAAATTCTTTAGGGGTCTCTACATCTTTCGAACGTAGAAACATTCATCATGAGGAGACATAAAATTTATATAATGCTGATGGTATTAGCAGAAGAGAAAATGGTATAAAACCTTAATGGAGCTTTTATGGCATTGAAAAATTGAAATGTAGAAGTGACATATATAAAAAAAAAGGTTGAGGAGAGTTAAAACATGCTGAGCATGTGAAGAAAGTTAGTAAAGGAAGTCTAAACAACCAAATAAAACGAGGAAGAAGAAAAAGGCCTTCTAAAGAGAAGGTGTCGAGGATTTTTTAAACATTTTGTATATTTTTACTTATTGTGATTCAGCATACCATTCTGAGTAAAATGACACCTCACTTGTCATTTTTTCACGTGTTATAACATTTTTATGTTTATTTTTTATTTTCAATCTAGATTGCTACAAATTAATTAAATCTGTTAATTTATAGTCCAGTAGAAAACGAAAATTAAAATTATGTCATAATAATTGACTTTCTAAGTTTTACAAGCGTTTAAAAAATTATATTTTGTTTTCTTGACGTTTACTCCATTTATCCAAATGGAACGATGGTAGTTCACTAGGATACTTACAACGAGCATTTATTTTCCAACAATTTGATACCATACACTCCTATGCTATTTTAAAATTGACACGAAAAAATTTGCCTTAAGTCCTAATCGCAATTTAAAAGCGTTATGCATTATTGTCACCCTCTCTTATCTAAAGAAATATAAAGGCGGCTTTGAAAAACAATGGAATGGTTTTGAAAACCAATATAAGTAGTTTTAAATTAAAATTGTAATATCATTAGTTTATCAAACTTACATTGTAAATCAGATATGGTTAGTTTTACTAGAAATAAACAAATTGATATGGTCCTAATTTTTGGAGTGACCAGAAAAGATTATATGTATTGTATGTTTTATAAACTAATAACATTACAACTTTAAATTAAAGCCATATTGCTTTCCAAAACTATTCCATTGTTTTTCAAAGCCGCCTTTATATTTCTTTAGAAAAGAGAAGGCGTATGGTATCAAATTATTGGAAAAAAAAGCTCGATTTAAATATCCTAGTCAACCACCATTGTTCCATTTGGAAAAATGAAGTAAACGCCAAGAAAACAAACTTTTATTTTTTAAACGCTTGTGAAACTTAGAAAGTCAATTATTATGACATAATTTTAATTTTCATATACTTCTTGACTAGAAATTAACAGATTTAATTAACTTGTAGCACTCTAGATTAAAAATAAAAAATAAACATAAAAATGTCTCGTCAAAAAATGACAAGTGAGGTGTCATTTCACTCATAATGTTATGCTGAACCCAAATAAGTAAAAATATACAAGATAACCCATTTAAAATATCAAAGTCAAGGTCACTTCCGGTCAAATCGGAAGTGCAAACAAATTAAAAATTATGCCAAGAAATGCAGACTTATCTCTTATGCATAATCTCAAAATTTCATTTTAATGTCTATAAATATAAAAAAGTTATAGGGGTGAACACCCGGTATATCGCGCTCAGACGTATGAGCTCTATTTACGTCCTAGTACAATATGAACATCAAAATATTGTTGTACAACCACAGTTATTATGTAAAAAATAATGTCAAGTAACTAACGGTTAAACTTTTTATGGTGATAATACGCCAAGAAAGATTTATTATTTTATATAAAGTAAGTAAAATTAACCCAAAAATTTAAAAATATTTTTTTTTAATTAACAACCTAATTTGTTATAACAACCGTATAAAATCGCGATTTTATGCAAGGTCAAGTTTATATTTCCATAATAGTTAAAATCATCTTTAAATACATTACATCACGGTTATAAAAAGCGTGGGTAATAAAACTGTACATTATGGCTGTTAAATTTTAATATCCGCAAAATAAAGTATCCGTTTCAAAAAGTACACCGAAGCCAAACATAGTCATATAAATTTAATATACTATAATCCATATTATAAAATAAAAGTGACATTTTATAAATGTTTAAACAGTTGAGTACATAGGCTTTTCCTGAAAGTAAAGGGTGAACTGACCTGGTGTCGCTAGAATTCCGTTTTTAAGGCAAATCGTTGACAGCACACTTTTTTTGTGATGTTTTAAAGATCAATAAAATCATAATATCCAAATGAGTAAGCTTCTAGGACTTATTATTCTATCAATTTTCACTACTTTTGCATTGATATTCGAACTTTTTAATAAATGGAACCTTTTTTCTTATACGTATTACAATATGTCACTCTTTTCTGCCATTCCGCTCACTTGTCGTATCTCCTTTTTTTTAACATTTTTTTTTTTATTTCGTCAGATCCATCCCCAAACGGTTTTCGCCATATCATGGCTTATAAGTGAGGCTAGAATTTAACGAAAGAAAGGAGACTCAAAGTTGTACTTGAACCAGCATACGGTAGTACCTACCACACTGAGAAAAAAAACCATATATTTCTTATAATCATTCACATACTCTTAATACAACTGTTTAATACTATATGTGACAGCAACGCTCTTTTCTACTATAAGACAACGAAAATTGCTAGACCGTTGTGTAGTAATAATATCACGGTAATTTAGCCATTATGAAATAGGAGTTATCGCTACCATAGAAAGGTTTATAGCCATTGTTGCTCTGAATACTCACAGTAATGATCAAGTTTTATTGGGGGTATAATCTGGTTTTATATACTGTATTAGTTACGACTGGCAGTTGTAATTAAACTTGACATTAATCACAATATCATTTGCTTGCTACGATTAATAAAGCATAATATGGTTACCACCAAAAATCAGTACTGTAGTTCTCAAAAATTTAAATAGCTTCTAGTGTGATATTGTTCTTGTCGTTTGACATTGCATATGATTATCTATTATGTAAAATGGTTTACAAAAGATAATAAAATTCGTCCATAGATTATACTATACACGATTATGCAATACTAAAGATGGGTTGTGCCAAATAGGAATCTTCCATTGCTTTACCTGACATGCAAAGTTTAAAAAAACTTAAATACAAAGTAAACATAAATTCATTGAAACCTTGTATTGGTACGATAAATAAAATTCATAATCAGACAGGTCAGCTAGAAGACTCCGAACAATGATGTGACCTGCGCTACAAATACGTTAAAACAATAGTAGGGCGCGCGGCGATTGCCGATCGCTACGAACCCCCACCAACGTCTTGTGGATTATAGGTTCAAACGGATACAATTCGTTTTTGGGACGCTGTTCTGATTTCTTAATTGTAGAGAAAGCGCTTTACTGGGAACAAAATGCCTCGCATTGAGAAGATACAATTTATTTCTTAACAAACATGCTGTATTAAAAGTAGTTCATTATTCAACAAGGCTAATGGGACTGATTACTACCAATAAAAACACTATTCTAGCAAATCGGGAATTAATATAACACTAAAACGGGTTTAATACACTAGCAATTTATCTAATATGGGTTAATAAAAAATAAGTTATCAATACAAACTATCTCTTAGCAAACCTGTTGTATTAGATCATTTTCCTCAGTGCAACCAGCCGTATCTTATGTTTAAAAAAAAATTAATTAACTGAATTAAAAAAAAAGATCTATTTTTTTTTTCGATCATTTTTTACATTATCACAAAATATTAGCCTCTTTTCAATGAACATTCTTTTGCAGTACAACCTGATGCTTGTACATATGCTGTAACTTACAGTATAAGCGTATTTTCATAACGCACAGATTATTAGGATTTTAAACGATGAATTAGATAACAACTTATCTTGGAAACAGTTTTCATAGACAGTTCACCATCCCATTTCTTCTAAGTAAACAATTTCAAATTTTTAAATAAAGAGCTGAACTTTTAAACTAATTTTTGCTGCAAATTCGTTAATATTTAAAAATCGATAAAACTATAACAAAAATGCTTTTTCCCTCTCTTCCTAACCCATTAATCTTAAAGAAAGTTCATTTTTGTACCAAAAAAACAAAAATAAAACCTACACTATTCTTTATTAAAATCTTGCATTATACCGTGCGAGCAAAAATTATTTGCATCAAAAAAGGCCTTGCATCTAAGGACGTAATGCTTAGCCGTAGAGCTAAATACCTGTTGGATGTCAGTAACTACCTGAATAAACAATCAATTAGTTATTCTGTTATTTTTGACAGTCTTTACAAGTAATTTGATTCATCGCTAATTTCTCCAATTTCTTGAATAATTCACGGAACAGCACAATACATTCAGAATTAAAGCGTATTTTCGAAACGGTAAATGGTGAGTGGCAATACAATCCGGGTTTGTGCATGGACAATTTTCACGAACATTTTCCTAACGTTGCTTTTATTTTGAAGTTTTTTAGCATCGCCTGAAAAGAACCGTGGCTGTATTTAGGGAAAGATACAACACAAAAAAGAAGCAGGAAGACCATCTGTCAGAACAGAAGAACTTGTTGCAAACGTTTGTGAAATAATGCAAAATACGCCAAAATTGTATAAGACGCCTGTCCCAAGAAGTGGGAAGATCTTATGGAACATGCAGGACTATTCTTAAGAAGCAGCTAAATTTATTTCCTTATAAAGTGCAAGTATTTCAAGAAATACAAGCCGCAGATTTTGAGAGACACAGGAATTACTCTCAATGGTTTACCCAAAATTTATTGGAAATAAATGATTTATTAGACCTGACATTTTTTTCGGATGAAGCCCGGATCCACCTCTCCGGTTATGTGAATTCTCAGAATACATGTAATTATTTTTCTTTTTCTTTCTGCATATTCTTGCTTTGTTATTTTAATTTTGTAAACAACAAAAATAAATTTGTATTTGTCTACTTATTTTATTACTCATTAGTTTGGCATATTATGTAATAATATGAATTTGACAAAATTTTAACCTAGATTTGGTTAGATATATCGTCTACATACCATTGTGATCTAAACCAAGCCCTACGTATTTTAATCCAAGCCCTCTTTGATGCAAATAATTTTTGCTCGCACGGTACTTCTCTTACTCCTAATTGAAATTATTGTTATCTGCCAAGACGTATTATATTTTATACCATTACATACCATTATCATGCGATGTATATCAGTTTTATGAAGAGAAGTGCTAATTCTGATATACAATTTTTGAAGATACAGCCTAGTAAACGGAATATTCCCGATAAGGATGAAATTTTAAATAAATCAGCACCAATTTATTAGGTTATACAGTGATAAATCAAAATTACACCTTTTTTGAAAAATAAATATAATAAAAGCATTATTTTTTAAATGGATGATAGCGAGTTTTTCCAGGATTTGAGCATTTTTACGGTTCTCGTAATTGTAGTAACGAGGCTTTCGTGGACGACCTTCTTTATAATATGCATATACATATACTGTTAGTACTTTTGTAATTTCTTGTATTATTTTACCTCCTTAATATTCCATATATCCTCCTTGGTAAGCTCCCTTTTAGACACCTTATTCCTTCCCATGTTTGAAACTATTAAACTTTTATTCACAAAATCACACGCGAAATTTAAATGTCACCTTAGCAACAATTCGCACAAAACTAAATCAAATTCAATTCGAAAAAGTTATTTGCCCAAAAAATTCACGGCACTCGTTACATATTTTTCGGTAAACTGATCCAGTTCTCATTGTTATGTGTTTAAGTAAAGATTGTGCACAATATTTGGATTACACGAAATAAAGTCTGTGTTAAGTATCAACATGGTTTTATCTTTAATGTTTGTTTAACCTTCTTTGCACCTAAGATCTTTAATACTTCGTTTGTTAAAATGTTGATTTGTGACTTAAGTAAACATTAAAAATAACATTTTAATAAAATGTCCAAGTCATGTTTAATGGGTGTGCTCTTTGAAACATGGTAATTTATTTTATAACGATAGTGAAAGATATGTGTGCAAGGATCACCACCTTTATTAGAAATATACACGTGAAAAAATAAATTCACATTCAATATACATATTTGTTGTGGTAGGCAATGTCGTATTATCAAAAGGATTTATAGAAAAAAAGAAAAGCACAAAGTCTTTCTCCACAATATTTAATTAGAAAAACTAGGCGGACCTAGAATAATTCACTCATCATCAGGAAAACGAAGTAAATGGTACAATGCTGATGTTGTTAGCAGTAGAGAAAATAACAGGTGAGACTAAGCCGTAATGGAGCTTTCAATGGTACATACGAGGAGTGAAAAAATTTGAATAGTCAGAAGACAGGATTTCGGCATACTGAAGAGTCAAGGACTAGTGCAAAGCCACTGTATTGGGTGGGAATTGAAGAGAAAAAAGAAAAATTAGGGAGTTTTAAAAGACTGTAAAAATAATTTTTAAGTGTAAGTGATGAATAATAATAATAATAATAATAATAATAATAATAATAATAATAATAATAATAATAATAATAATAATAATAATAATAATAATAATAATAATAATAATAATAATAATAATAATAATAATAATAATAATAATAATAATAATAATAATAATAATAAAAATAATAATAATAAGTTTATTTAAAAATTTAATAATATAATAAATATGTTTATGTTGTCTTCGATAAACTTATTCTTCAATCCCCTGAAGCTGAGCTCGTTAGGGGCAAATCTTATTTTTTGTTTTAGTATGTAAAATCATAAATCACAAATATGTATTAAAAATCAATTTTTTTAAAGTAAAAATGTTAATTTATAGTATAAACGCAGCTTTTTTGAAGAAATATATAACCTATAATAAAATTATTAATTTATAATTTTTAAGTAAAAAATATTACTCATATAAATTATTCAGAACAATATTAATTAATTAATTAAAGCATTTCTAAAAATATTTTCAAATTGTCTGTTTTTAATATCCATGTTTTTATTTCGACTTTAAATTTTTTTAATGAAATCAATTTTTTAATTTTTGTTGGTAAATAATCGTTTAAATAAAAACATAAATATTTGACATTTTTTTGTCCTATGGACTTTTATTTAAGGTTTTATGGTTATTTCATTTTTATGAAGTGTATTATGATTATGGTTTTTAAATTGTATAAGGTTTTTATTTTTAAATATATATATTAAGATGTTATAAATGTAAAGTTGTCTAATGTTCAACTTTTTTGTTTCTGAATATAATTCTTTTGAAGGATAAAGATAATCTTTATTGTATATAATTTTTAGAAACCTTTTTTGTAATATTTCTAATTTTTTAACTAAAGTTCTATTTATTCCTCCCCAACCTAAAATTCCGTAATTTAAATTAGTTTTAACTATGTCAGAGACATGTGAAAGTGGTAAAATAAGAGGGAAAGAAAAAAGAAAAATTTGTTTTTCGTAAAAGTCATGCAGATGCGTTCATTTAGCTTGAAATAAAATACTATTCAGGTACCAACCTTGTTACGGCCCAGTTACCCCGGCAGGAGTCAAAACTTACACATTGTGTGCATTCTGTGCAAAATTAAAAAATTTTAAAATTTTTGTTTTACTAGAACATCTTTTAAAGAAGTTCTAGTAAAACAAAAACTTTTTTAGACACTCTATCCACATAAAAATTTTGATTACTTAGTTCTTGTTTTATAATTATTGAGTCATAATTAAAAGAACAAAAATTATTTAAACAATCAGGCAATAAATTATTTTTAATTTTATGTATAAAGATACATACTATGTAAATAAAAAATTAAATTTCTGACATTCAACCAATCTAAATTTTTCAACATAAAATTAATTTTTGTATATTTGTCACAGTCACAAAAATGTGTAAAATGTGGTAATATAATAGTATTAAATACAGTTTTTTTAGAAAACAAACTTAAATTATAACTGATTCTTTTAAAATAACCTACTTTAAAAATAAATATTTTTTTTTATTTTGAATCAATGATTATCCCTAAATATTTAAAACTGTTTACTAATTCCAATTTTTCACCATCATCACCACATTTACAACATTTATTTTAACAATTTAAATTATTACCCATAACCATACATTTAGTTTTTGAAATATTTAATTTTAATTTATTTACTTTTAGGCCATTTAATAATACTATATATTTTTCTCAGAATTTAGAGTATTTAGACCATTAAACATATTTAAAACACTAATGTAAATTAAGGTGTCATCAGCAAACGTTTGTAACTTCCACATTTTTACAAATAAAGGCATTTCGTTGATGTATAAAATAAATATTATTGGATCTAGTATACTTCCTTGAGGAACTCCTATATTATTTATTTTTTTATTTGAATATGTTTTTGATATTTTTGTACCATACTGATAGAATTTACTCAATAATCTAGCCCTGTCAATTGTTTCGAATGCCAGCTTAAAATCCAAAAATACAGCTATAACATTTTCCCCTTGATCAAATGGTTCTCTTCTTCTACGTCTCAATCATACATTAAATGGCTGTCTCTGTCGAGTACCCTTTTCGAAAACCAGCCTAAACGGAAACTAAACTTTTGTTGGCATCAATGAATTCTAATAACAATAACTGCTTATATACGACTTCTTCCAATAATTTCTCAATATCCCATAAAACATTTACGGGCCTCATCTCATCCCATCTTTTAGTGTTTTTTACTTTTGGCACTGGTGTAATGTAAGAACATTTTAATTCATCAGGCATTCTTTCATATTTTAAACAAGAATTTATTAAATTTAATAATGGGTAACCAATGCTGCCAAATGTTTCTTTTAAAACCTTTTTATTCAATATTTCTCCATAGTTGTTATTTGAATTTAATTTTGAAATTGCTAGTTTTAATTTATTTAATGATATTTCATTGAATTGTACTTATTACTTCTGTTTACTATTTGGCATAGTTCTTCATTTCCTGAATTTATTGACTGAACAATTTCTTTAATAAGAATTTAGTTTTTCAGCAATAATAAATGGTTCCGTTTTTTTTTTATCTTCAAAAATTATTTCTTTAATCTTATTTCTAACTGTAGGTTTAACTAATTTTTTTAAGGTTCTCCACATTTTTTTACCATCTCCCTTGTTATTATCTATTTGTTTATAATATTATAAAGTCTTTTCTCTTCTTAAAACTGATACACATTCATTTCTAAGTTTTTTATATTCTTCCCAATCTTCATTGATTTTAGTTATTGAAAATTTTTGGTACATTATATTTTCACGGTCTTTTTTTGCTTTTAAAAATTTTCTGTTGAACCATGGCGTCGGATTATTTTGAATTTTGATAAATTTTGTTTCCTGTACTTTATTTATGCATTGATCTACGTTATTGTGAATTTGGGTAAAAAGTAAATTTATATCAAAAATGTTATAATTCCAAAAACATGAAATAAGTTCCAAACGTAATTTGTTATCGTCAATAAAGGTCACATTTCTAGTTTCTTTGTAATCTTCACATACATTTTCTAAATATATAAATATAATATTATATACACCCTGTATTGTATTAGGTACTTAATTATTGCATTAAATTATATATATCTACACATTACATGGTAAATTATATAAGCTACCAAAATTAGCTACTCCATCATCAGTAATGACCCATGAACCTTGTATTTTGTTCTAAACAGTTGTAACGTATACAATAATTTCTTATCGTACATATAATTATCCCAGTAAATTATTATTTTTATCACATATTTTCATAACATAATTTTTTTATTAACAATCGGTAATTACTAATTATAGTTTACATTGTTTAAAGAGGCACGGTACAGGTGCACTATGCATATAGGCACACATGCATGTTTTTCTAGGAAAAAGTGTACTTACTATGTTGACCCAAGTTACACCTGCATACACATTAAGTCATAAAAATAAATTTTACCAATACTTTTTGTCGGAAAGATTGAATTATATGGGTGCATAGCGTATACACACAAATAATAATATACTGATAGTGCGGCTAAGTTTATTAATAATAATAATAATAATAATAATAATAATAATAATAATAATAATAATAATAATAATAATAATAATAATAATAATAATAATAATAATAATAATAATAATAATAATAATAATAATAATAATAATAATAATAATAATAATAATAATAATAATAATAATAATAATAATAATAATAATAATAATAATAATAATAATAATAATAATAATAATAATAATAATAATAATATATATATATATTTTTTGTGTTGTTTCTAAAATTTGTTTAAAAATGATTCGTCGTTATGTTTTTTAGTTCCAGAAGCAAAAGGACAAGTCAATTAAACTTACCTTATCAAACTGAAAATAAAGATCAAACAAAACAGAGCAAGCTAATCTTTGATATTATCGTGTTATCCAGTTAGTTGGTAACATTGTATTGATTTTAACAATTTGACAAAAACTTGGGTGCGTGTAAAACAACATTTTCAAGCACAATTTCTTCAAACCTTGAAAAAGTTTCTGGGCAAGAGCTCGGCCAGTGGAATACGGGTTAAGAGGACAACTTATTGTAGGCAATTTCATCTCTGATAAAAATCAATTAAGACATTTGATATTTTTATAAAAACTGAAGCCTCTAACAAGAAAAACAATTGTTTAAAAAATTCTTTTATGTCTCTTTAAAGTATCAAATTGACAAAAATAAGTTGTTTTGACCTAAAATCTAAAATCTCAATACAGTTCTTTAATCTTAGTAAATTTGTCCAAAAATTTTACTTTCAAAACTTAAACATAACAAGAAAAAAATAAATAAAAAATATATTATTTTATTCAAATACAATTTATTTATCAAATAAGAAAATACAATAAAAATAGTACATATGATTTTTAATTATAGATAAATTGGACTATACCGCGATTATATAGAACCGATATCATAGTGCACAAATACATTTTGCCTGTGTGGTATAGCCCAAAATGATATTAATAATTAAAAAAACTATATTATGTAAATTACTGAAACCTATAGACATGAATGAATCAAAGAATCAGCAAGGTAACGACCGACCCAGGCGCAAGAGAGAGGAGGGCAGAGAGGACAGGTATAGACAAAACTTAAAAACGACAGAAAAAAAGCCTTAAAGAAAGTTCGAGCAGTTTCCAGGTCAAAACCAACCAATGCAGATAGCGCATTTATGGCTAAAAAAAAAAAGAAAAAATGAAATAAAATAACAAGACCAAAAACAGATATGGTAAACTTCCCCCCTTTGCATATTTAAAAGAAGACGCTTGATAATTATTAAGTTTATTATTTGAAAATTCCTTAACATTATTAGGTAAATTATTCCACATTTGAGCTGCTATGAAACTGAATGACTTTTGAAAATTAGATGTACGATGTTGAGGTCCTCTGAAATAAATTACATTTCTTGTAAGATGAGGATGCGCATAAGAATAAAAATTTACTCTTAAATACAAAGGTTCCCCGATATTCAGTACTTTATACACGAAATACTACATATGATATTCTCTGCGATTCTTTATATTTAAAATATTACTATTATCCTATGGTTCCTAAAGGGAATGTAAAATGAGTAACGCATACAGGAGTTTTGGATCTTTTAAATAGAGTAAGAAGGCAGAGCTTTCAAAGAATCACTATATACTTACTACATCTCCATAATCAAACAAAGATTTACTTTACTTGAAAGTACGTACCTAACTAATTGGGGAAAATAAGTGGTTTTTTATATAATCTTCATACCGTACATTATTTTTAGTAGTTCCGTCCGAAAATTTTACTTTAAAAACTGAAGCTTAACGAAAAGACAGTTATATATTTATTTTACTATAAGTTTTAATATATTTTTTTTTAGAAAACGGTAAGCCGCATTTGAACAACATCAATGAAATATATTTTTCATTTCGAATTCGAAAAACTAAGCTAAAGGAAATATTTCTTAACAACTGTATCAGTGCCCCATGATGAAAATAGTTATTTTCTGTCGTAAATATGTGGTAACATGCATAAATATAGATTTCCTGCTGGTATTATTAGTATGTGAAAGGCATTTTATTTTAAAAAGGGCCCAAACATTTACAAAATAATTATAACTCTTTATCTGCAGAAGTTCATTGATGAAGTTCTACTATAGTAAGAGAGAGAAATTAAGAATGGAGCTAATAAATGATAATTTACTTCCATATTGCAAAAAGAAAAATAAGTAAATACTGGTTTAAAGTTTCATAAAAATTTATTCAGTGGCCCACCAAGCAAGTACTTATTTACTTTTTTTATTTTTACAACATGGAAGTTCTATTCAAAATATGGCTTTATGCAATCCTTCTTTCTAATCAAGTCCATAAAAGCAAATTTCAAGAAAAATTACTACAAACAAACAAAACATTATTCGTGACTTAATGTTTCTTTGATAAGCTTGCTTTAGAAACGAACTAACCAGTTCTAAGATAAGGAAAAACTAAGGAGGTCACAAGCCAAGGAAATTTAAGCAGAAAAATAAAATTGAAGTATTTAACTAAATATTTTTATAATCAATCAAATATACAGTATCCACTGTTATTGTCTACATCTACATTATTATATTATCATAGGTATTATACCATTAAGTCAGTGGCGGTTTGTGACTTTTTAATTAGGGGAGCGTAAAGAACGCCATTTTTTTTAAGGACTACATCCAAACATGGTCAATAATTTATAGTAAATAAAATACAAATAAATAAAAGTTCAAAAAGGTGCGGTGCTGAGAAATAACTATTTTTATAAAGTTTATATTTTTGATCTATTTTGTGCTTTAAACTCAAGGAGCTAAAATTATTTTTTTAAATATTCCGCATCCACGCTCGCAGTAAACTATTTATTTTTATTAAATTAAGCATTTACTATGGATAAATAATAATAAAAATATAAAGTGCATCTATAATAACCAACTATAATAACAGGCACGGATTTGTTCGGGGTTGTTCGAAAAATGAGAAGGTAGTTTCAGGATAGCAGAAACGCATAACACTGACTTTTTAAAATGAAAAGGTAGTGTCAGGATAGCATAAACACATAATACTGACATTTTAAAATGAAAAGGTAGTATCAGGCTAGCAGAAACGCATAATGCTGACTTTTTAAAATAAAAAGGTAATTTCAGAATAAACAAAAAAAAAACACACAGAAGCTGAATTCAAATAATCTAACCAAATTTTTATAAAAAACTTCTGTCTACTGTTCAAGTGTCCAACAGTATTTTGTTTTCTTTTCTAATCGTCATGATATGACCGTTTTAAAAATGTAAACTGCGCAAGTCTCCACTTAAAAATTCGCTTCTAATCAGTGAATTATTCCGAAATTTTTTGACAGTTCAAACAGCCAATTAAATTTTGTTATTCTTTATCATCTTACATAAATCACCCAATCATATCAACATTTTAAGGTGGGAGTATCAACATGCTTGCCAACCTATAACCTATTTCGCGTAGATTTATTTATGTTTTCTAGCTTTTATACAAAATTTAAATAAAATCGGAATCGACTTGATATTCTATAGGTAATAATTGACATATTTAATAAATATCAAGGAATTTCATAACCTATTTTAGGAGAATTGTATAGCGAAAAATATCGGGTAAGATTTTTTTTAACATTATTATGTCATTGTCACTCATTGATCTTTCACTATACAATTCTCTCAAAATTAGCAATGAAATAAATTGATATTTTTGTAATATATTAGATATTACCTAAGTAATGTGCCGACGATACTGATTCTATTTAAATGTTAGTTTTAAACAGAAAGAAATTACAAGCAGATCCATGTAAACGTAAGACCAGTTCAGTTTCGTTAAGTCTATCTGAAGTAAACCAAATAATATTGTTCTGGAATGAAAATACCCCTGAAGGTCTTATGCGTAAATTCTACCATATTGCTGCAGTAGAATTAGCGTGGAGAGGAGGCGAAGCAGTTGCATGTCTCCTGGATTTTTTTTAAATCGAAAAAAATAACGATGGTTCTCCAACAAATCGTATTGAATATAATCCAGTGTTCAGTAAAACTTGCCAAGGCGGTTAAAAAAGCTGTACAAGTAGTAAATGGTTGATTGTCAATAGTGAAAGTCACGCCTGTTTCATAAATTGATATCAAAACGAGGCGTACATATAACCTCACCACGGCTGTTCTTAAAACCAAATCGACACTGGAAAACGGAAACCGATAGTTGGTACGATAATGTCCCTATTGAAAAAAATACTATTAATGGATGGACAAAATCGTCTGCTGAAGCTATCGGCCAGAATGTAAAGGACAAAAAAATAACAAACCATTCAAACAGGTCAACTGCTGTTAGCGAATTGGCAAAAAAGGTGTGCAAGAACAACAATTGCTGAAAATCACTGGTCATAACAATCCAAATTCTATAAAACCATACTTAAACATCGACCAAGAACACCACAATAAGATTATTAATACTATGCGTGGTAATGGATCTTATAGTGGAAAAAAATAGTCAATCAAATGTTACGTTAAATTTTAATAACTGCACCTTTACAAATTGTACTTTTAATAAATAAATAATTGTTTGGTTGCGAGAAATTTAATTTTTTTATCAAAAATGTATCAAAAAATTTTCTGACCGAATATCCCTCGGACATTGACCAATGCCTCATAATTTTATCTCAAGCACGTAACCAAGGTAACAACCCTCCGCCTTCAGCGTCGGGTTGTTACCAGGCAACGTGCTTTCGACTAAAATTATCTCGTCCATTATCAATGTCCTAGGGTTATTATAGCTGAAAATTTCATAAATTTATTTTCAACCAATTAGAAGGCTCCTTTTTGTTTACGTTGCTTATAGCAACGGGATACTATCGCGATAGTCTATAGCCTATTAACCTAATGAAATTAATAAGTGATAATTTTTCTTAGGTATACTACTACGACTTAATTTTAATTCAAATGTCAAGTCATTTCGAAGTGACAGGTGAAACAAATCAGCGAAATCCAATGTCTTTATAGTTTTAAATTCAAATATACCTTTAAAAATACATATTTCCGATGAGTTTAGTTTAATATGACGCACTGTATTTTTACAATAGAAGTTGATTTTAGTTGTTAGTAACTAAGGTTTATTACTAAAATTTCAGAAACATTAAAAGAAACTCCATTTTATGAAATTTTCTTACCGAATCTCCCACGCAGCAGAATTAATTCCCGGTAATTTTTTTCTCGGTTTCACTCATGTTTTTGTTGATAGAAAATTTTCCTCGTCTTCGACTCGGGATAATTTTCTATCAACAAACCCATTCGTGACCTTAAAAAAAATTATCGGTAATAATTCTGCTGCTAGGGAGATTATAAGTGACAGTTAGAAACCGATCCACAACCTACAATTTGGCTTCTGCGAACGCCGGATTTTCTGGCAGCGGTTTTGTATTTATCGTGTGCAAATGATTTTAAGCACATGCGCTTGCGTCGTCAGTTTGCTGATGGTTTCTGCCCGATATACGAACGAAGCTAATATTCTGGAAAAATATCTTTTAAATATCTGAATAACACATAGACAATTTACCTTTAGATAAACAAACAATAATCACGAATGTGGCAGTTTTATGGCCTCGCGCATGTAAACAAAACTGGGAACTATTAGACATGCGCACTGCAACATTATCGTTTGACGAATGGGAAAATAGACAGGTCCGGGCTTTAAAATTTTAATTCTTGCTCATATGCCACCATAGAGGGTTTATTTTACCCCTATTTGGGCATAATACAATTATACAACGGCTGCAACTAGTACTAGTCATTGTTTATATTACAATCCGAGTCACTAAAAGCACAAACACAATTCACTAACTAAACTACACAAAAACCAGAAATCCATAAATATTAAACACCAGTCCCACAATCCACCATAGCCGATCCGATAGCTGAAAACTTTAGAAAACTACAAGGAATCCGCAGAGAAGAGAAACCTTAAAACACAACAACAAAAATGGCGGCCGGGTCGGTTCTGGAGAGTATGGAGGACTTGAGGTAGGAGGCCGATCGCAATGCATTGGATTCGGTCCCAAATTAGCATCGGTAATTCAGCTTTACGAGCCGCTGTAAGATGGCGCGCGTGTTCGAAGTGGGCTATCAAATAATGGTTTATTATGGACCCAATAACTATTTTTATTTAAATTAGTTCTTTAAGGAACAAATAAGGACTTTTATATGAATTTACACTTACTTTGTTATACTTATTAGTAAACTCGGCCTGTATAAAGTTCCAACGATGCTTGGTTTTTAAAATACAGGGTATTAAACATTCTAGCTATACCTTTGGAGCTAGAAAGAGACTTTTTTGGCTGCGTTTTCTCTCTGAAAAAGATCCTGTCTTACACCCCGACACAAAGCAAACTCTACTTTTATAAATTGTACCATTATTTATTATAAATATGGAAATTAATTACAATACAACGTTATTTGTCTTGTCTTGCCTTCAAACATTATTTGTTATTTCGAAAAATAAAATGTCAATTGTCAAAAGTAAAAGCACAGAAAAATAAAGGGTTTAAGTAAAAGTTAAAAACTATGGAGAATCTAGTTTTCCATATTAAAAACGAAGAAGAAGAAGACAACATCAGCCCACTTCGGACGCGAGAGCCATCTATCGGCCAATAGCGAACTAACCAAAAAACCGGGACAGAATTTGAAAATGCTGCCATTGTCGATCGGCCTCCTACCCTATAGTTCTCCATACTGGAGAGTATTCTTGAGCGCGTCGATTGTTGTCGATAAAGTAGGACGGCCGATAACACGAGGTTTGTGCGCATGCACGAAGGTTCCCCGAATGAAGACAGCTGACCGACGAGTCATGCGCTCGGACGTATTTTTTCACCCATAAAACGTAACTTTTGTTTGCGCAGGAGATAAGCTGTAGGTATCTAAAGGTAAATTGTCTATGGAATAACATCATCTAATAATCTGAATTAGGCATATTATTTTTAGCTTCCTTCCCGCATTAAGTGGGTTACACAAATAGTTTTGAAGTGTTTAAGTAGTTTTCGGTTGTTTTTCTCTAGGGTCCTGTTCATTTCTATTATAACTTAGATTAATTACTAGTATACTTTAATCTAATATTGAAAAAAGTTAAGTTTAATAAAAATAATTTCATAAATACCCATAAAATCGATTATGTAAGATTTATTGTATTGTATTGTTGTATTTATCTTAAAAATACCCATTAAGTTTAATTTATAATAATATAATCTATTACTTAAGTAATTGGTGATAAGAAAAATTGATTTCAGGAAATTATCAACAAAAGAACAAAACCCATTTTGTATAAGATATAAATTGAGGCACAATTTCTTTACTTCAAATATATTTCAACAGAAATAGCAAAAAAAAACTGCAAGTAATAGGGTACCTACGTCAATTTTGTAAAAGAAATTTTTGCAAGATATCAATAGTTCCCTAAAATTAATTAAATATTGCCTTTTGAATATATCAGAATAGAGATTTGTATGAAAAATAAATTTTAACAAAGCATTTAAAATTTAAGACAATATATCGAATATGATCATAAAAAATCGAGTAAAAAATAGAGAAACAGTACACGCCCAAAAAGAAGTAAAGTCACATTTTAAACTTAATTTTACTTATTATAAAAATAAATTACAAGAAATAATGTATTTCTTATAGGACATGCGCAGATAATGTCAAAAAAGCGCGCAATAATATAAAATATAGTCATTTTAAAGGAATACATTTTAATACATAATAAATAAATCAAAGATATATGTAGGCATCACTCTCATACACTACACAGAACGCGTGCCAAGAAAACCTAAAAACCACAAGGATCCTTGCATAACTTGCACTTATTTCTTTTAACGAAAAACAGTACTTATAGTACCTAAGTAGTAGTAAAAAGATTTATTTAGCACACGGCAACATAGGTACCTAATATATTTTAATAAATACTAATTTGTTTTTCTTTTTTTTTTGAATTTTAACATTATAAATGAATTTTTGAATCCTTATTAGTCCTGTTGCGTTAACAAATATTTTTTAAACTGTTTTTAACTGATTTCAAATTTCCTTGAGTTTTAATTGATCTGTGTAATTTATTAAACTCTGTAAGTCCTTTATAAAATACTGATATTTAGGTTATGTTTTTTGAAAAATTATTAAGAAAAAAATTATTGTTATTGTGTTAAATAATTATGCTGATAAGAATTATTCAGACCAATGTCTTTAATGGGGAGGTAACATCATTTTGATCTTTAAAAATAAATATCAAAACCAAAAATAATACTAATTTTTTTACATTAACCCAATCTAATTTTTTTAACATTTTTTTTTTGTATATTTGTAACTATCCATATTAAGTAAAATTCGTATTGCTTTATTTTGTAAAAATTGTAATCTGTTTATTACACCTTCCTCCGCGATATACAAAATTGTTAAACAATATAAATAATAAAATTAAATCAATGAGGTAAAATAAAAAAATTTCGAATAACATGTTAAATTAAGACTAATTCTTTTAAAATAATTAACTTTTCCCCCTATTTTATAAATTACACTTTTTATTTGGATATTAATTTTGAAAAAGTAAAAATAAAATTTTGAGAAGATAACGTAATGTTAAAGTATATATTATAAGTTAAATCAATAAATACATAATATAAGATTAAGAAAAAAAACATATTTATTATTTAGACTGCTGCAACAAAATGTCTATTCCCTTTTGTGGGCATGCGCTACTGTCAGCGTGAGAATAATGCACGCACAATAATAAACATTAATTAATTTAATTATTTTAAATGGAAGAATTTAAACCAGGTAAATGAGGTAAATAAATAACATTAAATACCACTAAAAGATCTGAGAAATATCAAAAAAGGCTAAACATCACTGTCATCGTGCCGCACAGAATATAAACCGGAAAACGCGCGCCAAGTAAACATAAAAACCATAAAGAACAGCAGAACCCATGCACGTTTCGGATGGATTATGAACCGGAGACTGAGCGCCATACGCCTAAGTTCCATTTTCAAACTATTCCTAGTGTTTACTTAACGCGTACGGCAACATGTAAAAGTCAGAAATAAATTGAATGTTCATGATTTTATTAATTTACATTTTGCCGACGGATTGCGCAGTTGTTTTTATTTGTATCCTACAAGGAAAGGTCGCACAATGTTTCTGGTAATGTATTATTACTAGGCGGACAAACTAGTTTTTTAATTATTAATTTATTAATTATTGATAACACATCCTTGCCATAATATAATGCCACGGTTAATGCCATCATAAAATACGTATGCAAAAGGGTGGTGGGAGGATAACTGCCATGCGACATATTATGTGATAAGCAAAGGGGAGGGGGTCCGAACAAACATGACGCCATGCCACGTTTAAAACACAAAATGAACCTATTTATTTGGTTCCTATTTAATCGCGATATGAAGGGAAACTTTTCGGATCTGTCACTACTGTCGCTTATAATACTACGGGAATTAATTTATTAATAATAACTGCTGATTGTTTCGATTTTATAATTTAACGAATCGTTTTTATTTTATTGATTAGTGCAGTAAATTATAAAAAAATTACAATTGAGGCGTTTAGAGCAAAAGTGGCCCAAGCCACATTGTTTTAAAAATTGAGGTAAAAGCAAAAATGGCCTACAAATAAACCAAACTTTTATCATGCAATACCGGCCCAAGCCTATTTCGACCATTCACCGCGAGATGTCACATAAATTCACTTTTGCGCACACAACAGTTTCAGATTTGCTCAAGCAAGACTGGCCTAACCCATTGTGGGCCGCTTTTGCATTCAGTGACGTTGATATTTGACCGCGTGTTGGTTGTTATTTTGATAGCGTACTTTTTGTCCGTAAAAGGGAATTTTTGTTTTAAATAAAATGCGAAGAAATATGTCTACACATACTACACATGTACATGTGGGACGAGAGTATTGCATCCCGGGGTCCTCAGGAAATTGGTTCTTGTATTGCACACTACATTAAGAACTTTGTTACCACAAGACAGTTAATAATGTACAGCGATCAGTGCGGTGGTCAAAATAGGAATTTTAAAATGGCTGCCCTTTGTATATACATTGTATTATCCAGCGACTACGCAGTTAATACCATTGACCTTAAATTTTTAGTATCTGGTCACTCCTACCTTCCAAACGATCAAGACTTTGGTCTAGTTGAAAAAAACAAAAAACACTACAAAAATATTTTTGTTCCCAATGATTGGGTGCAAGTGGTTCTTGAAACCAAGAAAAAAAAATCCGTTCAAAGTAATAGTTATGACATCCAGCGACCTTCGCTCAACAAAAGAACTAGAAAAGGCATTAACAAATCGTAAAAAAACGGAAGCTGATGAAAAAGTGCAATGGTTACGAATAGAGTGACTTCGGTATGAAAAAGGATAACCTGAAATTATCCAATATAAATATTCCAATAACGAAAATGTTTTCTTTAACGAAGATAATGTAAAAAACGGGGCAAGCAAACTTTCCATGAAATGGCAAGACTTCTTCCTCTGTTTGAGGGACCTAAGCCCATACAAGAAAAGAAATAACAAGCCTTGTTATCTTTGCTTGACTATATTCCACCAGTAAACCATGAATTTTATCGTCAACTGGTCCACTATGCACGTGTTGAAGAAGACCCAAATGTTTTTAAAGATTACGGGGAGGAAGAAAATGATTAAAAAGAGTTTAAGTTGAGTTTCGTTTAAAAATGTCTTATCGTTTACCTAAAAATAAATAATTTTGCTTTAATAATCCCTTTTTACTCCCAAGTCACTAAAAAAAAAGGTTATACAAAAGTGGCCCAAGCCACATGCAAATTCTTATTTATTAAAAAAAATTATCCAAAAACAATGTATAATATCCCACCATTTACCTGAATTACAATAAACTAAGGAACTTTTAAAATCGCCTCCAATAATTTCGTAATTAATCTTCAAAAATTTGCGTTATTTTCTTTTGCGAATTTCTCCATAATAAATATTTTTGCTTTGGGCCACTTTTGCTCTAAACGCCTCAATTATTTTATATATTAATAAAAAAATATTTTATTAATTAATACTTGTATTAATTTTAACAATATTTAAAAAAAAAACTTGCAATAAAAACAATACAATTTTTTTTAGCGATAATAAATTTAGTAAAACAGATCTCCTCTTAATTTCTGTACTACAAAATACATATTAGCTTCGTTTGTACAAGCAAATTGTTAACCGATTTCAAATTGTTTTCTGTACAATCGTGGTTTTTAACTGGTTGCGAACTGGTTGAAAATTGAATGCTCTGCGATACGCTACATTCTGTCTTTGGCTTTCGTCATGGTAAGTTTAAGTTGAACCGACCGTTCTTAAACCACAAACGGATAAGAAATTTTTTTCTGTTAGGAAAACTCATAGATAACAGAAATCTAACCTAATAAATAGTTAATCAATTATTTGCAACAACGATTAGAAAATGGAATTTGTTGTATGCAAAAATATACAAAACGCAAGTTGGAGAAAGTAGGTTTAACTTTATTACGCCTTTTTAATATGAAGAAGGGTAATGGCGAAGACTATAAAGAATCTTCTGTAAAGGCTATATGGAACACTACAGCAAAAATGATTGAAGAAATGTATTTTACAGAATACGAAATAAAGATTGACCCTTTTACGGATATTTCCTTTAAAAATGGGCGAATGGCAAGAGACGCAAAGAGAAAGCAGCTCCAAAGTTGCCAGGAAAAGAGGAAAGTAAGTTTAAAAGCATTATATACTAAAGTTTACTGACAATAATGCAAACCCCGTTGAAGCACAAAAAAATTTTCTCCTTCTCTGCTCATTTGATCTAGCTTGGAGAGGCAATGAAGCCGTAATTGCAAAATTCAATATTTTCAAAAGGAGTTTGATACCATGGGAGAATTTACCGGACGAATTGAATATAACAGCATATTTTCCAAGACAGCTCAAGGTGGGTCAAAAGGATTGGCAAACAGCAAATTTAATGGTTGGTAAGAAATTCATCAAACAAAGACGTATGCCCTGTAAGATTATTTCTAAATTATTGGAAAAAAGAGGACCAAACATTTCCACAGACAGACTATTTCTCTCCGTTCATCCAAACTGGCAAAAGAGATGTTAGTTCAAAAATACTTCACTAGGAATAAATACAGTATGTAAGTGAACCAAAACTTCAGCGGAAAGAATTGGAATAGATACGAAGAAGCATAAAATAACAAACCATTCTCATCGATCTTCCGCTGTGTCTGCCCTATTTAAACAAGGTATTGGGGAACAAAAGTTATGATTAAGTTAACAGGCCACTCAAATGCAAATTCCCTGAAACCATATCTGCAGCTAGATCCTAGTCATCATCTGAAGCTCATCGAAAATCTCAGAACAACAAATGAAGCATGTGGACCTTCGACTTCTTAAATGCAAGTCAATCATACCCAAAACCATGCTTTGATAGAAAAGAATGGACAAACTATTTCCTATAACAACTGTACGTTTAATATTAGTAATAAATAAATAAAGTTGCTAGTTTGCTAAATAAACAGTGTGTTTTTATTGTTTTCTCGTGAAATAGTCTTGTCGAATATCATCGAGCGAAATTATTGTATCGGCAAAATTTTCTCTCTTATGATATTATATACGAAAAAACATGGTTTGACGGTCTTCTCGGACTCAGCATAACTACTCTAGTATACCACAAAACGTATTTTTTATTTTTTTGAAAATCAGTTCCAACAGGGGTAAAAAAGTGATAGAAAGTTTCTATTTAAGAAAATATCGTTTGTCAAATTTTTTCAAAACTTAGCATAAGTCCTATACCATACAAATAATAATACAAAACACATACAGGGTCCTGCACCTCACCTCCCGTCTTCTATAGCTCACTTAGTAATTAAGTTAGAATTTTCATATTTTGCAGACCTTATCTGTATCTTAGGGCGCATTTCAGGAAAATATTTTTTTTCATACAGGGTGTTCCAAAAAAGTGTGACGTCATAAGGGTGTATTTTTTTAAATTACATGCCATATATTTTCTTACATTTTTGGGTGCCTCCTATAGTTACCTACATACCCCTACAATTTTATTAAAATTGATTCAGTATTATAGACGAAAAAAAATAAAAACTAAAAAATATCAGTTTTGCGCCACTGGTTTTAAAAATAAATAAAAAAGAAAAATAATGCCTCGTTAATAAGGTATAACAATTTTGTTAACCAAGTTTGGTTAACACGAATTGTACAGGGTGTCCAAAGTTTAGTGTCAAACTTTGCAAACTTTAAAGCAAATTATTTTTCTTATTTCAAATGGGAACCCCTGTATATTTTTATGTCATTCGATGCAGAATTGAAAATCAAACTTTTTTCCTTATTGCAACCCTATCGAAATTTCTAACGCATCAAGAGTTATTTGCAGAAAACTAATTTTATCAACTATTCCAACAGTCATTATTATGAATAAATATCGAAGGTGGCTTTGAAAAACAATTTATTGGTATTAAAGTTTATTAAAGTGATCAGAGACCATTTTGACTTTAGTAATCTAAAAGTTTTAAATACTGTTAAATTGTTAGTAATTATTTAAGCTGTTATAATTACTTTATATTGTTTTTTGTGATGGACTACAACCAAGAAGAGCTCGTAGATATGATTTTTATATTAGGAGCATGCGAAAAGAACTCTTTTTTGGCAAGCCGAGTTTACGCACAGTGTTATCCGGAACGACGACATCCAGACAAAAGGAGCCTGCAAAACATATTAGAGAGGTTTGTACAAACGGGAAATGTAAACTACCCAAAACCAGGGAGAAATAAACCGGTCCAAACTGAACAAAATCAATTGGCTGTGCTATTATCTGTTATAGAAAATCCTTCAGTTACTTAACAAGCAGTCGCTGATGCCGTAGATGTAATCGAGAGAACAGTTCAACGAATTTTCAAGGATAACCATATTCACGATTATTATTTCCAGTTAATAATTACTAACAATTTAACAATATTTGAAACATTTAGATTACTAAAGTCAAAATGGTCTATGGTGACTTTAATAAACTTTATTACCAATAAATTGTTTTTCAAAGCCACCTTCGATATTTATTCATAATAATGACTGTTGGAATAGTTGATAAAATTAGTTTTCTGCAAATAACTCTTGATGCGTTAGAAATTTCGATAGGGTTGCAATTAGGAAAATTTGATTTTTAATTCTGCATCGAATGACATAAAAATGTACAGGGGTTCCCATTTAAAATAAGAAAAATAATTTGCTTTAAAGTTTGCAAAGTTTGACACTAAACTTTGACACCCTGTACAATTCGTGTTAACCAAACTTGGTTAACAAAATTGTTATACCTTAGTTAATAAGTTCCTATGTATAAATTTATTAACGAGTCATTATTTTTATTTTTTATTTATTTTTAATACCAATGGCGCAAAACTGATATTTTTTAGTTTTTATTTTTTTTCGTCTATAATACTTAATCAATTTTAATAAAATTTTAGGAGTATGTAGGTAACTATAGGAGGCACCCAAAAATGTAAGAAAATATATGGCATGTAGTTTAAAAAAAATACACCCTTATGACGTCACACTTTTTTTGAAACACCCTGTATGAAAAAAAATATTTTCCTGAAATGCGCCCTAAGATACAGATAAGGTCTGCAAAATATGAAAATTCTAACTTAATTACTAAGTGAGCTATAAAAGACGGGAGGTGAGGTGCAGGACCCTGTATATTTAAAAAAAGTGTAAAAAAGTACCGGAAAAAATATTTTTCTGGTTCTGTGAGCATTATTAGCGATCTGTAATGAAATCGATATTTTTGGTACTATCTTCATTATAAAAGTTATGGGATAAATGACATTTTCAATAAAAGAGAAAGAGAAATAATGTAAGAAAACACCAAAAAAAATTATTTTTACAAATAATATGGGTACCTACCAATTAAAGGTTGTATTATGTAGTATGTATGGTACCCGCTGCTTTGTTACGATAGCGAATTTATAACATTTGAATTGCGCGAGCGTAACCGCGGGTACCCGTTAGTACTATATAAAATGTAACTTTCTAGTTTCATATGCTAATTTTTTTGATATCGGCGTATGCAGTTTAAATTAAGTTGAAAAATATAGAGAACCGATTTTTAAAAAATTGGCAAATAAAACGTATATAAATAAATCGGATGTAACTCGAAAGCAGGAAATATAGTTGTTCCGGTTTAACTAGAAGTTGATTTTTTTGGGAAGATAATAAAAATTGAAGATAGGGACATGTAAGCCGTTTTGCTCTAAGACGTACTGTTAGAAAGTTATAAGCTGTCAAAGTTCAAAAATGTCACTTTTCGAGAGTTAATATCTCGGAAACTATGAAGTATAGACTATTAGTGCATTTAATAAAAAATATTTATAATTTTATGTGGAATTTAAAAATGTAAAAATATACAGGATGTTCCATTTAAAAAAATATAAAAATCATTCTCCACAACTTTGTGGGCGACCCTGTATATTTCAATTTATCACCGATATGTAGATTTTTAACAGCCCTACATTTTTTATATAAGACGTTTTTTGATAACCCCCGTATATTTTGAAATAATCGACCGTTCTGGTAATTTTTCCTAACCCTGTATATATAAATATATGGGATGTCCCATGGCCAGTCTGGCGGTATACCTCCCGTTATATGGAAAAAAATTTAATTTAACATTCTAACTACAGCACTTATTTTTTATCATAAAAAGAGTTTATAAAATTAATATTTTGGGTTTATTCTCCGAAATGTTTTAATTTTCAATATTCCTGTGGTTGGCAAATCTTTGCTCAAAGGCCTTAAATTTATCTAACTGAATTATTAAAATAGATAACTGTCAGTCAATTTAATAGATTATAAGTCGATAACTTATTGGTGTCGATAATAGATTTTGAAAAGTCGGCGTATGTAAAAGAAATGATTTGTAAAGATTAACACATAGATACAGTTTTTGTTGGCGCCAAAATTACGGTTAATGGATATGTTAAAGTATTTTATTACTACAATGAGCTGCACTCACCACGCATGAATATCCAATCCGTCCGCATTTCAATGACGAAAGCTATTTTGTTTTAAAGATTTACAACCCAATAACTTTTTCGCATTTCGTCCAACATCTCTAACGGTACTTAGGAATATTTAGGAATTAGGACAAAAATATTATTTGTAGGTACTAAAATAAATCCTCTTTACAATTTTTTTATTGCTATTTTATTGGGAATTAGAAACGTGCTTAATGATGACTCAAACAGTTTCATGACCACGATGTAAAGTAAAACAGGTACTCCTTATAAAAAGTAAACATACTCACATACCTAGGAGAGAAGAAATATAATTATGACCAACACAAAAAAGTAGACGACAGGCAGCTGGAATTATTGAAGAAAATATGGTTGCAGCAAATAAAGCAGATAAAGCTTATTATCAAACATACATCCAGAAATACATCAAAAAGTAAGTAAGTTGCAACAAATATTTGAGATTTGCGACGTAATCAATGTAGTCAATATTAAGTAATAAATGTTTGATATATATATATATATAAATATATATATATAATTTTATTAAAAAGCGACTGCAGCTATCAAAGGAATGTCTAGAAAGAAAAAGTAAATACTGAAGTATTATTTGTACATTTGGCTTTTGTGATATTAACGAATGCCAATTTATTTATTTATTTATTTATTTACGAAACCAATATTACTATGATCACTAAAAACTTAAATTTCTACAAATAGCTATATAATGTCGTTATTGGTCTAAGAAATCGTGAAAATTTGTTTATTTTTAAGTTTTGACCAGTGTTACATATCGTCGCCTTGCATACGAAAAGACGTATCTCAAAATTGAATAGTTTTGCAGGAGAGCGATTTTAAATTTTTGATACAGTTATGTTTTTATGGATGTAGTTTGGGGTTTTCAGTCACAAGAAGAATACATATTGACTATATACATTCACACTAAATATGTTATGCGTAATTTGAGATTCGCCTTTTTTCTGCTTCTATATAATATGCTGTACTGAGTTTCGCCCAAACTACTTTTCTAAATAACTCCGCAGGGAATAAAGATAAAGATACGCCCGTTTGACAGCAATAAAATATCGCCTAAGGACGTAATAATGGATTTTCCAATAAGAACGATATGATTTCAAAATGAAATAAAATTAAAATAATTTCAGATACAACAAAACGTTTTATATTATCTTAAAGTATAGTCGATAACATTTATGTTTTAAGTAACACATCGTTTAAATGTCCTCCGCGACTTCGTGTACACGAGCGAATTTGACGAACCCAATTTTCGATGACTTTATGCAATAAATCGGGCGTGATCTGACGAATGCAGGGTTCAATGTTTAACCTTAATGCATCAAGTCTTTGTGGTCTGTTTTCATAAACCTTAGATTTCAAATAGCCCCACAAGAAGTAATCTAAAGGAGTTAAATCACAGCTTCTTGGAGGCCACTGAATAGTAGCATTCCTTGAAATTATCCTTTCGTCAAACTTTTCTTGCAGTATATCGATAGTTTCATGAGCAGTGTGACATGTGGCACCGTCTTGCTGGAACCACATATCCTCCAAATCAAGTGCATCTAAATTTGGCCACAAAAAATTTCTTAACATTTGTCGATATCGTTCACCATTCACTGTAACTGCATCTCCTGCCTCAATTTGGAAAAAAAATGGTCCGATGATGCCACCATACCATAAACCACACCATACAGTTACCTTTAGCGGATACAAAGGCTTCTCATGAATCTGTTGTGAATTGTTTTCACACCAAAAACGGCAATTTTGCTTGTTAACGTATCCACTTAACCAAAAATGAGCTTCATCTGAAAAGATAATTTTTTTGGCAAAATTAGGATCCCTTTCAAGTTGTTCTAAACTCCAAGCAGAAAATTCTCTGGGCCGACGATGGTCCAGTGGCTTAAGTTCTTGGGTCAAAACAATCTTATACGGGTGTAAATTCAAGTCTTCTTTCAAAATACCCCAAGTTGTCGTTTTTTTAATCCTTAACTCTTGAGCACGACGAGGAATTGATAAATTTGGATCCACTGCAACACTAGCTCTTACAGCAGCAATATTCTCAACAGTTCTTGCGTTTCGATGTCTTCTTGGTGTTTTTACATCGTGAAGAGTAAAATTATTTTCAAATTTCTCAACGATGTGACGAATGGCAAGCAAAGGAGGACGATTATTTACACCAAAGTTTTCGCGAAGTGCGCGATAAGTGTTCACAAAAGATCGTCTATTTTCGTAAAATTTTTGGATAATGACCAAACGTTCTTGAAGCGCGTATTTAGCCATAATAAATTGTTATAGTTTCCTGACAATAACTGACAACTGGTGACAGGTATAACTTTATTACCATGGTTACCATATCGTTTCAAAATCATATCGTTCTTATTGGAAAACCCTTTATAAGGGCGTACCTAAATAAATTGATTTTTTGAGATACGTCCTTTCGTATGCAAGGCGACGATATTATTATCGAAATGTTTACAGTAGCACTAATATCCGTACCTACTTTTATTAATAATATTAATTATTATGGTAGACGGATCCACAATTATTAGTATTGCCAATAGTTGGCGTTCGTTAGGTAAAATCATCAAAATAGCAAGAATTTGTTAAATCTGGCAAGCCTGCCAATATAATAACCAGACACGTTTGTACTTAAATTTTGCAGATTTTTTTTATGACGTCATATTGCGAGAACGAGAAATTGCGATAATCTCGCGAGTCGAGATGTTAGCAAGGCGAGATTTGAAAAAAAATCTCGAAAGTTTTTTTAAAAGTGCAAGATTTTTTGTCTCGTGAAACACTACTTTAATCACTGTATTTACATAAACGCATACCTTAATCTCAAGACAATAAAAGTATTTTCATAATAATAAACTGTCTAAAAATAACTTGATTCCTGTTGAACAAGCTTTGTGTTTCGTTACTGCGTGAATTTGTTTATTTGAAATCTCTTGGATTTATGGCAAAATTTAAGATATACCGACAGAAATTTTGCAGCAGGAAATTACTTTCTATACAAGGAAATAAACTAAACCGCCTCTGTCTGTAGTAGTAGTACCGTGCGAGCAAAAATTATTTGCATTAAAGAGGCTCGGATTAAAAAACGTAGGGCTTGGTTTAGATCACAATGATATGGGGATGATATATCAAACCAAATCTAGGTTAAAATTTTGTCAAATTCATATTAGGTATGACATGATATATGACAAACTGATGAGTAATAAAATAAATAGACAAATACAAATTTATTTTTGTTGTTTACAAAATTGGAATACTTGCACTTTATAAGGAAATAAATTTAGCTGCTTCTTAAGAATAGTCCTGCATGTTTCATAAGATCTTCCCAGTTCTTGGGACAGGCGTCTTTCACGAACGTTTGCAACAAGTTCTTCTGTTCTTACAGATGGTCTTCCTGATCCTTTTTTGTGTTGTATAGAACATGTTTTCCTAAACACAGCCACGGCTCTTTTCAGGCAATGATAAACAACCCATCAATAAAAGCAACGTTAGGAAAATGTTCGTGAAAATCGTCCATGATTGCACAAACCAGGATTCTATTGCCACTCACCATTTACTCTAACCCCGTTTCGAAAATACGCTTCAACCATGAATGTTATGTGCTGTTCCGTAAAGCCCATTGTGTGAATTGTTCAAGAAATTGGAAAAATTAGCGATGAATCAAATTACTTGTAAGGACTGTCAACGATGACGGAATAACTGATTGATTGTTAATTCAGGTAGTTACTGACACCCAACAGGTATTCAGCTCTACGGCTAAGCATTACGTCCTTAGATGCAAGGCCCTCTTTGATGCAAATAATTTTTGCTCGCACGGTAATAACATTATTTTTTTTACTTCACGATGGAAAACTAGTAGGCAAACAGTTGCATACTAGTCCAATTTTAATATACACTACTGTTAAACTCCAAGTTACAGTGGCATTTTATGTGAGTATGAGAGAGTAAATTATATGTTTAGATGCCCGCAATAAGGGCAACAGATCAGTCAGTGTTGCCGGCGTGCGGCGTGAACAACGCAGGGCGAAGCCAGAGAGGGGATAATTTATTTTCTGCTATAGAAATGCAGGAGGTATTTATTTCAGTAATTGAGTAATATTGGGAATTTCGTTTGGGTTGTTTTATGTCGTTTACTAATTAATTATTCCATTTAAAAATGCCACAATTATTTTAATTGGTTTGTGGTTATTAGTTTATCGTGAAAAATAAAATGCTTGTATGTACCCCGATTTCTTAAATCTAAATATTTAAATAGTTTTGTGTGTTGAAACAGGTTGGTCGGGATACAAACATGCAAAACGACTACTTCCTCTGCACTCTCAGTCTTTGCGTTACATAAAATATTTTTTTCTATTTCACGTTCATAATAATCTCAGTACGATACGCATTTGCGTATCGTAATGAAGCTATTTCGATACGCGTTTTTTTCTTTATTTGATGTTGGTAACATTTAAATGTTTTATTTCATTATTGACTTTGTGCAGCCTTTGTGATTTACGAGAAAACCCATTTTTCGCAGAGGAAAAATAGTTTGATAACCTATTTTTTTATTCTGTGTGGATAACAGTAATGTATGTTGGTTGCATAAATCTATAAATTAATCTTTTGTAGATGCTTTAAGCTATCATTTTCTGCCAAATCCTATCCAAAATTCAATCTACTAACCTTCCAATGTCGATTTTAACTTCAACTTTATTTGAATTTTCCATCTTCCCTATACTAAATTGCAATGCCGTGACGTAAAATCATTTCTTTTGAAATTCGAAAAAAAGTAGCAAAATCTCCCGAATTTCCTAACGCTCTGTATATGTACCAAATATACAAGGATCACACAACATATTCCGTCCAATTTCAAATCTCATATCGCTAAAATAACTTTAGAATCTCGTGGTGAAAATGGGTCAATAAATCAAAAAAATGACAGTTTGCAAAATAATTTTTGTTGTCCAGGCTACTATGATAAAGAATAGTATTACCAACATAAAATTTAGACATAAAAATTTACAAAATTTGAAGGATTTATTTTCTTTTTAAAATGTATTTTTCTTGATTATAAAAGGTGAAATAGAAAAAAATGTATAAAGCACATGTTTCATAAGGCGTTTTAGCGCACGTGTCAATAAAAAAACTCGCCACTTTGTGGCTCGTTTTTTAAAATAGACGCGTGCGCTAAAACCGCTTCTTATGAAACGTGTACTTTAATATACTATTAAGTTTTTGTCGTCCCTGTGCAGATCCCTATGTTACATGCCTATATCCCTATCATTGAATCGTAAAAAACCATTTAATCTATAATTTATTTAATTAATATACTCTGCGGTGGCTAAATGAGCTACGCTCAAGGCAAAAGAAAAAAAAAAAAAGTTTTTGTCCTTGCGAATAAACCACTTTAAAACACCAGCAGAATTATTACGCTTACCTGAAAAATAGCCAAGATAGAAAACGAAAATTTTAAACATCGCGGTGGATGCTTCGCTATTGGAATATATTGGCTGCTATGGAGGGGGAATGCAGCGAGAATGGAATGGGAAGAACCGCGCTCGAACAGAAATTGGGAAAGCTGAGTCTTGATTGATCTCTTTTTAACTCGCGCCAAGTTCATTTTGTATTCATTTCTTTACATTAAAAACCGCCCTGTAACTTTTGGCTTACCAGTACGGCATATCTGTATAGACGGGCGGCACGGTGCAATTTGCGTTCACTAACCCAATATTTCGTTATAACTTTATGCGACCCAACCCATCAAATTAGGCATCATTTTTTACATAAAAAAGTTAAATATAGCGACTTTTTTTTTTGGTCGAGACTAAAGTTATAGCAAAAAAACTAAAAAAAAATGGAAATATTGATTTGATTATTTAACTTCCAATAACTTCCAAATTAATCAAAACAAAAATTTGAAATTTTCGCAGATTTAAGGCCTAAACATTTCATTTTGATTTAGGTTTAATTTTTGAAAAAATTTAAGTGTTAACAAAACAATTTTCCCAAATTTGTTAAAAAGTGCATAACATTAATATTTTTGTCTTATCTTTAACTCTTCTCGACTCGCTTATATAACAAGTTATCAAATTTATTCTTATACCAAAAACTGCATACATTAATTAGCTTTATTTTGCCTCGATTAATATTAGGGGTATTTTAAATAATAAGAAAGTTACCACCGTTTTAATACAGCGATGCACGCTACAGCGGCGTACATCCAGCGGTCCCCCACTCCCACCTTTTACACGTTGCGCCTGGAAAATTACCCGGTGTATATGGCGTTTACTTATATGTTCCCGCATAGCCAAGCCTTTTTTGATTTTATTTCACAGAAAATAAATTTTAGAGCTTGTTCATTTGTTTTTGTTTTTCATTTGGACTATTGAATTTGTAAGATAAATTAAAATAATAAAAAAAAACATCTAAGGCATGGAAAACTTGTTTATTAATCGTCTAATAACAACACATCATTTTCAAATTGTGATTGAAAAAAAATTTGAAATGTGATTTAAAATTGCTTTCCCTAATATTCCTGCTGCTCTATGTAATAATAAATTTTCATTTTCGTCACATGCAAATTCTTCCTCGGAGCTTGATTCTTCATTTGTTACGGAGTTATGTATAATGTTATACTCGCAATCTTTTGAAAGTACAATAGTATGCTTTCCGGGGCGACTAACAAAAGAAATTAATTCTCCAAAATGTTTTTCAATTTTTTTTTCTTATTTTACTGGAATTTTGTGCAATGTTCGAATTAATGTTACGATCTTCTAATATTTTATTTAGCTGATTACAGACAGTTTTCAACGTTAAGCATTTCTTTTTATTTATTATGTCAGTATTTATTTTCTGAAAAAATATTTCGAAACAAGTTTTTAATGAATCTGGATCTTCAACAGGTGGCTCAAGTTTACGTTTTTCAGCTAACACATTCATTGGTGATATATATTTTGCGTAACAAGCCTTGTGATATTTTGCATCTGATGCAAATAAATCGCTGTAAAATTCCATCCTGCCTGTAATAATAGTGTCATTTCGCTCTTTAGCACATTTAATATTTTTTCACGGAAGCCACTCCCCGTGCCAGTACTAATCGAAACTAAACCTTTTTTCTTTAAGGTTCCACTTTTAGCACAAATTAGGCAATCTGTCTTTATGTTAAATTTATTTTCACTAACCCTAGCGCTATTAAAACTACTGCTACAACATGGATCACTTATAGTGTTCTGTTCAGATTTTAGTAGTTTGTCAATTTTTTTTTTTTGGTGGAAAAATGTTTTTCTACAATTATTATGAAATTTAAAATGACATGGATTTTTAATGATTTCACTTTTCTGAGATAATATTCGCAGAGAAACGTTGTCCTTTCTTAAGTCTGCTGCCAAAAAAATCGAAGCAAAACCTTGCTGGGTAGGCTTTTTAACAACATGTATGAAATCATCCAGCTTTTGGCAGCAGAAAATGCACGTATTGCTCATCTTTAACTTGTAAATCTACAAACAAAACATTTACTTTATTAAACTTTGACATACGCATAATAATGTTTTTGACTTACCTGATACACGTTTATAAAACTTTTAGCAATACTAAAAATACACAGATTAATTATTTACTTTCTAGAACGATGCATACACGAACCAATATTTATGGTAATAACGCCAATAACGCATGAAATCAAAAGAAACCGAGTTAAAACACGCATCATCAGCTACGTAGCGGGGTCGGACGGGGCGCGCGAGCGGAATCACCCAACCGGCCGCCGACGCCGTGCTTGCTCATGTTTAAACTACTTTGCCGCTTTTATTTATAAAGATAGATCTACTAATAATTGATACAAAATGATACCAATAAAATTCCGCAGTTTTTGGTAAAAAAATATATTTAATAGCTTAATTCACATGTCAGTAGCAAGAAGTTACATATTTTTTAAACATATAAATTGCGTGCACCCTGTCATAAACTATTATAATTAATATTATAAAATGTATAATTTTGTAAAATGTCATGCATGCAAATAAAAGGCACATATTTAGGCTATAAATCAGTAAAAAAAATATTATTAGTTTTAAAATACTTTTAAAGTTATTAACAGTTAAATATAAAACTTTATAATTTTAATTTTTTTTGTGATTTTTGCCTATATTCTCGGTCCCGACCAATAATAAAAGTCGACAAATATGTTCTTTTGTGTAAAAACACATGCTAAATCAGATAGAATAAGTCTCATAAAGTTATAAGGAAATATTGGGTATGCCTTTAAAACGACGTCTTTTGATCGAGTTGCCGCCCGTCTAGTAGGCAGGGCCGTCGAGAGCCAGGTCAGGCCCGGGGGCTGTGCGGCATCCCGGGCCCACTCCTAGGGCTGCCAGATTTAAAATATAAAGCGGCAGGTAGGGTCCTAGCCAGTGGCGGCTTGTGACTTATTAACTTGGGGGTGCACTAAAAGCCCGTTGCAGGCAAAATGCGCCGCAGGCGAAATTTTTTTAAGACCACGCCCAAATTTGGTCAATAATTTTTAATAAATATTTTAAAAACTTATGATTAGGTACCTACTTATTTTATTGAAAATTAAATAAGATAAAAAAAGTCAATTTATTTTTCATTAGTGGGTACGTTATTTAAAAGTAAAGTTCATTCTTCTGTTTTTATTTGCAGCAAAATTATCAATAACAATAAAGTCCCTAGATTTACACTTTGTGCTCTGTGTCAAGTTAATTTCGAGTTTAGGTCTTCCCTCAATTTTAAATTAAATTTTTTGCTCAATACTTAATGAGTTAAAATTGTTTTTCAAATATTCCACATTCATAGTCGTTTTGGCATTAAAACTGTTCATTTTTATTAAAATAAGTGTTTACTACCCCAAAATAATAACAAAAATATAATATTTAAATAAGAAACCCATTGTTGGTCAATTCTAAAATGTACAAAATTTTCGGGTAGGTTCTCCAAAAAAGATGAAAGTTTCATAAATTCGTCGAATAATAAATCGATGTTAATACAAATATTGGGCAGGACGGGCAGGGACAAAATGTATCGATATTTGATACTTAGCACATTAATTATTCGCCAACTCGCCTAACAATTTACATACCTATGTAATGTTTACAAAGTAATTTTTTGTCAACAGAGATTTTATATTTTTTTTTATAATTTATCATCTTTTTTTAACTGCGCAGCCCGAGCACGGGCCCTTAAAAGAGACGTGGGCCCGGGAAATTTGCCCCCCCCCCAGCCCCCCCCCCCTTCTTGTCAGCCCTGTCTGTGGGTGGACACTATGGACAGCCATTACATGATTTTATGTAATTACTTAATTAATACGAAAGACAAAATTAAGGAGTAAGTTTATTATATACAGTTTTTTTTTCTATAAACAAAACAAACATACAGCCATAACAGGGCGAGATTCATTTACTGTACAGTAAAAAGGATAAGTAAAAATAAATAAATTTTACATACCCATAACCATGGTAACAACGAGAAAAAGAAGGAAAACATTATATACAGGGTTAGGAAAAATTACCAGAACGGTCGATTATTTCAAAATATACAGGTGTTATCAAAAAACGTCTTATATAAAAAATGTTGAGGGTCGCCCACCAAGTTGTGGAGAATGATAGTTATATTTTTTTAAATGGAACACCCTGTATATTTTTACATTTTTAAATTCCACATAAAATTATAATTATTTTTTATTAAATGCACTAATAGTCTATACTTCATAGTTTCCGAGATATTGACTCTCGAAAAGTGACATTTTTGAACTTTGACAGCTTATAGCTTTCTAACAGTACGTCTTAAAGCAAAACGGCTTACATGTCCCTATCCTCAATTTTTATTATCTTCCCAAAAAAATCAACTTCCGGTTAAACCGGATGTAACTCGAAAGCAGGAAATATAGTTGTTCCGGTTTAACTAGAAGTTAATTTTTTGGGAAGATAATAAAAATTAAAGATATGGACATGTAAGCCGTTTTGCTCTAAGACGTACTGTTAGAAAGTTATAAGCTGTCGAAGTTCAAAAATGTCACTATTCGAGAGTCAATATCTCGGAAACTATGAAGTATAGACTATTAGTGCATTTAATAAAAAATAATTATAATTTTATGTGGAATTTAAAAATGTAAAAATATACAGGGTGTTCCATTTAAAAAAATTATAACTATCATTCTCCACAACTTTGTGGGCGACCCTGTATATTTCAATTTATCACCGATATGTAGATTTTTAACAGCCCTACATTTTTTATATAAGACGTTTTTTGATAACCCCTGTATATTTTGAAATAATCGACCGTTCTGGTAATTTTTCCTAACTCTGTATAATACAAATTAAAAACTAGGCAGGCACTTAGGTATATTTAACATAAAACATAAAACAAAGCTTTAAGATATTTTGGTTACAATATGCTAGGCAACTGTGACGCCAACAGTATTCGTTTGTAATGATTTTTAAATGCTATAGGTTGCAACATCTTAAGGTCGCCATCCAATTTATTATAAAAGTGTGGCGCTTGGTAACTGAAAGATCTTTGAAATGATGCTGTTGCAGAATGCTTCGGAATAACAAAAAGTGATTTAAAACTGGTGTCTCGCTGATGTATTCGAGTTCTTAGGATCAATCTGTCATTGAGGTAAGAAGGAGATCCCGTAATTACTATCTTGTGAACAAAAACAGCAAAGTGACGATGCCTTCTATTGTTCATGTTAGCCATTTTTAAGCTCAAGAAGGGAATCTGATATTCGATCGTACCTTCGAAGCGAACAGACAAAGCGACCAGACAAAGCGAAAACATAAATTTAGCACACTCTGAATTTTTCTATTCTCGAGACACGTAAGAAAAGGACCACGCAACAAAGGAACAATAATTAAAATATGACAATACTAATGACTCTCATAACAAACGTCGAAGACTTTTGACAACATATGTCTGTTAGCGTATAATACCTTCAACCTATGAAATGCTCTTTGAACAGTCTTATTGACCTGATCAACAAACTTCAAATTAGAGTCAACTAAAATGCCTAGGGACTTTGTCACGGTACGCACTGGCAATAGAATGCTATCTATTTGCAACTGTACAACCTTGTCGATGCCAGGTATCTTTCGATCTCCAAGAAACACAACCACCGATTTGCTCGGATCTAGAATCAAGTTGTGCTTTCTTAAGTACTCAGAAATGCTGTTGAGCTCTCTGTTAATCACAAATTCACCCACATGGTGCTCGTTGGGGAGAAAACCATAACTTAGTTGAATATCATCAGCATAAATCTGGTGCGAACAGTCCTTTATGTTATTTATTATATCCGCTGTATAAGGTATTAGTTCAAAAAATATAATCCTCGGAAACACAAAGACATATCCAGTCTTTACTGTAGTGTAAGTAACACTTACGTTCCTATATACATAACCTTTAATAGAGCCACAATATAATACCTTGATTATATATTTTTTCTAATTATGTAGCCGCTACTAATAAACTGCAGTTTATTTTATTAAAAATTATAGCACCATATTTAGAATGTTATAATCCCATTATTATTAATTTATTCCATCAACGGGCAGTGGGCCGATAAATCAGAGCACATATGATGATGGAATGGTGTTTTAAATTTTTAAATTACACACATCATTTAGCCCGGATATTTTGCAATCTATATGAGGCCAGTGTTAATGAAAATCATATTATTTCAATGCTAAGTGAGGGAAGAACGGGTAATTGAAAGCCAACGAAGTTAAGGATACAATGTAATAGACTATAAGGCCTCAACCAACATCTCTACATATCCGTTAATAGGTGTGTAGTGATACTTTATTTATTTTATTGAGGACGAAGTGTTAATTTCTGTCGTTTCTTTTGAGCAAGGGAATGCTTTCACGAATGACCATACATGGTTTTCTGAAAATACCATTTCATGACAGCGGCTTCCATGACCTTTTCCTACTAATTGCCCAAAATTGTCGCTTCTGACCTCAGCAGATGGTGTTTGTTTTTCCAGATATGCAATGCTATACCCGATTTTAATGTTTCCTATGATAAGAATATGTATTCCTGTTGTAGGATCCGGAAGTTTCGAAATGGTGACTGCGTTTAAACTTTAGTATTTGAATATTCCTTGGTAGAGCGAATAGATTGCCGATTATAGTTCACATAATAATATCAAAAGAATTACCTTGTCGGACATCCACTGTCTCTATTTTGTTACTTAACGCAACGTTTTGGTTACTAACCGCCTTTAAGTATTTTAAGGCTACCGTATTAAATACTATCCATGGGCACTGCTTTGGGTATGTTTCAGATATTACTTAAATCGTACGGGAAGGGGTCTTTTTGTTTCTTCAATATACCAAAAACAAGGCATAACTCAAACTCATTTTCACAGAGCATCTAACATTTGCAAGAATCCGGCAGACCTTAATATTGAAGTTTCAAATATCGAAGAGATTTAAAACAGAATGGTTACCCTGAACATTTTGTAGCTAATTCCATTTCGAAACTTAAAAATCGCGAAGTCAAAACTCGTACAGAAACGAACGGGGAGCAAGCATTCCTTACAATACCTTATTAACCTTATGTCAAGGGGATGTCTGAAAACATTAGAAATATATCCAAAAACTATAACAGCCTTTAAATCCGAAAATACAAATAGAATCTTTCTTACAAAACTAAACCCGGCAGTACTGAAAACATAAAATAAATTATCTATCGAATCCCTTGCGAGTGAGTGTGACGAATCGTACATTGGAGAAACAAAAAGACTCCTTCTCGTACGAGTTGCAAAACAACTGACATATACTTAAAGAGGTGAAACTTCGAGATCAGGTATAGCGGAACATGTTGGGACCAACCAACATCATATGCAGTGGTCAGAAGGCCAAGGTTTTGGACAAGGAACAGGACTGGTGAAAACACAAATTCAAAGAAGCAGCTTTTATAAACCAAACTAAACTACACCAACTAAAACTACACGTATATTTAGTAAAACAAACAGCTCCAACTTCACAGTCCAATAAGAACGTAAGCGGAGTCATCGAGCTTCATTGCACATGAATAGTATAAGCCCTAGAATTATAATTTAGTGTATACTAGAAAAAGGTTAGAGATGCTAACTAAACGAAATGTTGTGTAAGGTAACAAAATAGAGATAATGGAAGTCCGAGAAGGTAATTCTTTTGATAATGCTACATTGTTAACCACCTTTAAACAAACATATTATGATATGATATTAAAACCGATTAAACTCTTGGTTACTGTGGATGCATCTGATATCTGGATGCCATATTGGTATCATCAACATGTATGATAGCCCGGTGCTTCGGTTTTAAAACCCAAACATTGTCAATCGCTTGAAACTTTAACCATTCCATGTAAAGGTTGGCTATCACTGGTGAGACCTATTAACCATCGATCTAAGCTGACCATGGAACCAGTCTGTCACTTAAAACTAAGAACTGCTAATACATCAGCCCATAGGTTCATCACTTCATCCAGAGGAAGTCTAGTGCGTTCTGGACGGGCTAAGTATTCTGATAACTTTTGGTTTGGTGTGATAGGTAAAGATTTTTCTATAGAAATGTTTGTATTCAACCTTTCTAGTTATAAAGTTTGTTGCATAGTTCCAGGTATCCAAAAAATAGATATCTAGATAAATGCAAAAAAAACTTGCTGGCATATTTTTTTATGTTACACTTTTCTTAAACACATTCTCCAACTCATAATTATAATGCCAATTGTTCTCCTAGATCTCTAAAGTTTATACTGTATTTTTACAACCTATTGTTTTAAGCGTCTCTTGCTTACTGCACACATACATTTATTATTTGCATCGCGTATATAAGCCATAAACAATAATAAGGCTTTGTTTATCATACTTTAATAATAATTATAAATGAGAAACTGTATTGTAAGTAGAAATTATTGCCAGTTTATGTCAGATTCCGGTATTAAAAAACATACTGAAAATAAAAAATGATGTAAAAAGTATTTGTATAGTAAATTAATAGTAAAAGAGCGGTAATGTCAAACAGACGTACTTACAGTACGGTACCTACATTTTGCATTAGGTTCCAAACCATAATAATTATTATTTTAAATAGCGGATTTTTTTTATGCGTCTTTAGGTGGTGGTAACCATTTCCTCGTGTTCTCCTTACTTATAAATATTTAAAACTTGGGCCATCTGTCCATTGCATTAAGTTTTTTGACGAGTGTGAACAGAGAACTGGACATCGCTGACAAATGAAATGGTAATCCTGTTCTATTTTAGGCAAATGAAGCAAGAAAATATTTGATTCGGAAACAAGAAAAAATCATTAACGAAAACCAAATAAGTCAACTACTACTACTGTCATAAGCTGCTTTTGTTTTGTTCGTGACAGATTTTGGTGTTTAAATATTGTTAAAACGGAATTAAGCTAATTGTGTTATTTTAATAACTTTTAGCATAATTTTTAATTATACAGGGTGCAAAATACGTGCTAAAAACGCTAGCACGAATTCCTGATGGTAAAATATGAGGATTTAGCCTAATTTACATTAGTCTAAAAGTTTAAAATATAGGATAACTTTTCTGTGCCTCGGTATATTAAATTTCTAGAAAAGTCTTATTCCTTGGCTTTCTTCGTTCAAAAAAGGAATACATAATAGGTGTCGCTTCGAGCAGCCGTTTCTGAGATAATAATTTTGTTATAGAAGATAATATAGTGTCCGCGAAAATAATTAAAGGTGAATATTGTGGCATATCGAATAAGTGTGTAACTGTTTTTTATATTGGAATACACAGGGATCCAAGCACAATGGATACCCTGGGGCGGCTGGACCACGACGGCTATCCCGACAACGGCGGTAAGATGTATTAAAGGCCTTTTGTAAAATCAAAGCGGCCATCAATACACCGTAGCGCCATCCCAGCGGAATTAACTCCAATTTGGGGGTTGCTTGGGTTATGGCTGCCCGTTGAGTCCTAACATGGACGAAACGGTCGTCGTGATTATGGGGAACTAGAGGGTAGGAGGCCGATCGACAATGGCAGCATTTTCAATTTCTGTCCCGGTTTTTTGGCTAGTTCGCTAGTTGACCGATAGATGCTCTCGCTTCGCAAGTGGGCTGATGTCTTCTTCTTCTTCTTCGTATTGGACTTTTACTTTTGACAATTGACATTTTATTTTTCGAAATAACAAATAACGTTTGAAGGTTTGAAGACAAGACAAGACAAATAACGTTGTATTGTAATTGATTTCCATATTATTTATAATGAATAATGGTAAAATTTATAAAAGTAGAGTTTCCTTTGTGTCGGGGTATAAGACAGGATCTTCTTAGAGGAAACGCAGCCAAATAAGTAATAAGTATCTTTCTAGCTTCAATAGTTGTTTAGTTGCTCAGTTTAAAAAACCCTCTGTAGCTAGAATTATTAATACCCTGTATTTTAAAAACCAAGCATCGTTGGAACTTTATACAGTCCGAGTTTACTAATAGGTATAACAAAGTAAGTGTAAATTCATATAAAAGTCCTTTTTTGTTCCATAAGGTAGGAGTATCAACATGCTTGCCAACCTATAACCTATTTTGCGTGTATTTATTTTTTCTAGCTTTTACACAAAATTTAAATAAAATCAGCATCGATTTGATATTCTATATAGGTAATAATTGACATATTTAATAAATATCACGGAATTTCATTACTTATTTTAGGAGAATTATATAGCGAAGAACATCGGGTAAGATTTTTTTTAACACTATAATGTCATTGTTCTTTCACGATACAATTCTCCCAAAATTAGCAATGAAACAAATTGATGTTTCTGTAGTATGTCAGATATAACCTAAAGAATGTGCCGACGATATTGATTTTATTTAAATGTTAGTCAATAACATAATAAACTAAAAAATACAAGGCGAAATAGGTTATAGGTTGGCAATAGATCGAATGACGTTGAGAATTCCACCTTAAAGAACTAATTTAAATAAAAATAGTTATCGCGTCCATAAGAAACCATTTATTTGATAGCGCACTTTGAACACGAGCGCCATCTTACGGCGACTCGAAAAGCTGAATTTGGGACCGAATCCAATGCATTGCGATCGGCCTCCTACCCTCTATTATAGTTCTCTATAGTCGTGATCTACCCGCCCCAGGGTATTCATTGTGCTTGGATCCCTGTGTATTCCAATATAAAATAGTTACACACTTGTCCGATATGCCACAATATTCGCTTTTAATAATTTTGTTATAATATTGTAAATAAAATACTTTTTTACCTAAAATTCCACTTTTATTTGACAATACTACATGCTTCACTGCACTGCAGCTTCGTCAGGTAAATTACCCGTTTTACTTACAATAATATAACAAAATTAGTTCGTAAAATGTGTTGTAAAAATTACTATTTTAAACTTAACCGCTTACACATAGTATTAAAAAAAATATTGATGTGCGTGCCGCGCCGTCCCATATTATTCACAGATTTCCAGTCCTTTCAATAATAGAAATTACCAAACCAGGAATGGGCTATTATGAGATAAATTCTAAAAAAAAGCACAAGAGTAAAATAAAGCGACAGACCTGGAAACCAAGGCCTTTTTAATAATAAATAAGCGAAAAATATAAAATGATGCAACAGCTAAAATGCGTTGTAAACGTCTATAATTATTATCTTTATGTGCAAATTAAAATATTGTATGTATTTTACTGTTAAAACTAATAAAACCGATTTTAAAGTAAAGTAAGCTAAATTATTGGTTATAGCTTTTTCAAATGCAGATGCATATGCAAATTTTTACTTAGTTTAAGAATTTTTTTCTCGTTCTGTGCAAGTATTTTTTTATTTCCATATTTTGTCTATGTCTGCGTCCTCTGTTGAAGGATGACACGGTATCTTGTCAAACTAAAAAAATATTTGGAGGTGGCCACTCTTCCAGACTACTAACCTCTCCCCTATATTTTTGTTAATTCAATTTAAAGACAATATTGTTGTATGTAGGTACTTAGGTACTGTTTAATTATTATTCAATGCAGTTAAAACCCAATATTATGGCTAAATATACTCTGCACGTAAATACATTAGCATGGTTACTAAAAAAACTCAATGGAGCAATAAACCCTGTGTAAACAAATTTGTAACAAACAAACGCATTTATAACCCAAGAATAAAAATAGCACATTCTTTGCTTAGGAGAATAAAACACATTGCGCTGGAATTTTACAATATGGGTGACGCTTTGGCTACTGATGCATTTATAACAAATATTGAAAAAAGAAATTCCTAATTACATTTATACCATTATTTTTTAAAATAGAATTTTCAATATATTACGCCAAATATAGTTTCTCATAGGCCATGAGACAAACAGACACCCGTGACGTCATTTGAAACAAAAGGAGTCGCATATAAACGCATACTATCGTGAAAGCAAAAATTATTTGCATCAAAGAGGCCTTGCATCTAAGGACGTAATGCTTAGCCGTAGAGCTTAATACCTGTTGGGTGTCAGTAACTACCTGAATTAACAATCAATCAGTTATTCCGTCATCTTTTACAGTCGTTACAAGTAATTTGATTCATCGCTAATTTTTCCAATTTCTTGAACAATTCACACAATTGGCTTTACGGAACAGCACAAAACATTCATGGTTAAAGTGTATTTTCGAAACGGGGTTACAAAAAAGGAGCAGGAAGACTATCTGTAACAACAGAAGAACTTGTTGCAAACGTTCGTGAAAAAATGCAAAATACTCCAACAAATTGTATGAGACGCCTGTCCCAAGAAGTGGAAAGATCTTATGGAACATGCAGAATATTCTTAAACAGCAGGTAAATTTATTTCCTTATAAGGTGCAAGTATTATAATTTTGTAAACAACAAAAATAAATTTGTATTTGTCTACTTATTTTATTACTCATTAGTTTGGCATATCATGTCATAATATGAATTTGACAAAATTTTAACCTAGATTTGGTTAGATATTTTATATCGTCCCCATATCATTGTGATCTAAACCAAGCCCTACGTTTTTTAATCCGAGCCCTCTTTGATGCAAATAATTTTTGCTCGCACGGTATTATACAGGGTGTTACAAATTCGAGGGCCACCATTGGGATCTGGGAAATGGTAATAGATACGGGGAAGTTTAAATTAGGGCAAAGTTGCGCAATTCAATTCCGATCAATATACCGTCAAGAAGATTTGTCCATTCCGAGTACTTCCGAAGATATTCGATAAAATCCGAATTTAACGTTTTTCATTTATATGTTTTCCTGCGTTTATTTAAATAGATAATTGAAAATAAATTGAACCTTTTCATTGCCACTTTTTCTCTTCTATTAGACTGTGGTATCAGATTTCGAATCCGACGTTTTGTCTCTGGGCCCCATCATTAATTTATTTTTTTTAAATACGGACCTGGATTTTTTATTTTATTTTTGGAATCACCAAGGCTGACTGCATAATATGGTTGCATTATTTTGATTAGGATTCAAAAGTTTAAGCTAATAAAAAGATCTTATAATATTGTTTTTGTTTATTTTTTAATTTATGATATTTTACTTAAATTCTAGAAATAATCGGAAAATAATGGTAGGTAGGTACATACACATTCACTAAAAAGAATCAATTTTATCTAAGACTAAGATGTTCAAAAAGATTTCCGTTTGCACGTATGCATCGATTAATTTTGTTCCTTACTTTTTCAGTGGACCTTCGTATCGACCTTCTCCTTATTGACCTAAATCCTTCAATAATCCTAGCTCTAAGTTCTTCTAATGTATTAACATTATGTTTATAAATTTTATTTTTCAAAGCCCCCCACAAAGAAAAGTCTAAAGGTGTCAAATCTGGAGATCTCGCAGGCCATTCCACCACACCTCGATTTCCTATCCATCTGCCTGGGAATTCATGATTTAAAAACTCCCTAACCTCTCTTGTTCCATGAACCGGGGCACCGTCTTGTTGAAACCAAATGGTTGGTAGTCTGGCGAGCGGAATCTCAGCTAAGAACTCTTGTAAATGGGTGTTTAGAAGAAAGAGATAGTCGGCACCTCTTAGTCTGTTTGGTAAAAAAATGGGTCCAAGAATTTTGTCTCCAAACATCCCTGCCCAAACATTTATACTGAAGCGTACTTGTTTGCGTATTTCTCTAATAACTCTAGGATTTTCTACGGCTCATACGTGCTCATTATTTCTATTAAAATTACCGCAATTGGTATTTAGTTTCATCGGTCCAGATTATAGACCTAAGAAAGTTATTATCATCGTCAATTTGATTCTGTAGCCAGTAACAAAAATCTAACCGCCTCTGAGGATCTCCTTCTTGCAACGCATGGGAAATATGAATTTTATATGGTTTTAAACTATTATTTTTTAAAACTCTCCAAGCCTTGACATCCAATGACATGATTTAGGGTTGGCAAGTTACATTCTACGGAAGTTTGCCTTGTAGATGTGGAAGGGTTGTTGTCTACCTAAAATAATACCATACCCTAAATAAAATAGCTCCTATACTTTATAAAAAATAATAAACGAAAAACCAAGTTTACATGGTTTTAAAAGAAAGCCAGTCAAAGTTTTAAATACAGACCTGGCGTAAAACATTGTTGGATTCTGCTTCTGTTACACGGTTAGGTACCATATTTTTTTCTGGATTTTTCAAATCTACCGTGTTCGCGTAGGTTTTTATCCAACTTTTGAAAGAACCTTCTGTTAGGCTGCTGTCTTTCGGGGTAATCTTCAAAATATCTTTGCGCAGCTGTTACTGAGTTTCTGTTACAGCTGTAATAAATCTTTATCATATCACTTTTTTCCCCAGTAGAATATTGCATTTTAGATTTTTAAAAGATCAGCCTATAACACCTCACAAAAATCTTAAAGTTAAAAATTTCTTACTGTCAGTTATGAAAATTCGCCCATTTTTTTTCCATGGTAAACTACGATTTAATTTTATTTAAGCCTCCTGGGATTAGACATCAAAGTAAAAATTATTGCATTTTTAATTTTTTTTGGGGCCCATCAGCACCCCACATCACCATTTTTTTTATAGCTTATGTGTATTTTTACGCTAGGAATTAACATTATTAAGAAATTTAAGATTATTGTTAGGATGATTTTAAAATACCTACATTAATTAAAAAATAAACAAAAACAATATTATAAGATCTTTTTATTAGTTTAAACTTTTGAATCCTAATCAAAATAATGCAACCATATCATGCAATCAGCCTTGGTGATTCCAAAAATAAAATAAAAAATCCAGGTCCGTATTTAAAAAAAATAAATTAATGATGGGGCCCAGAGACAAAACGTCGAATTCGAAATCTGTTACCACAGTCTAATAGAAGAGAAAAAGTGGCACTGAGAAGGTTAAATTTATTTTCAATTATCTATTTAAATAAACACAGGAAAACATATAAATGAAAAACGTTAAATTCGGATTTTATCGAATATCTTCGGAAGTACTCGGAATGGACAAATCTTCTTGAGGGAATATTGATCGGCATTGAATTGCGCAACTTTGCCCTAATTTAAACTTCCCCGTATCTATTACCATTTCCCAGATCCCAATGGTGGCCCTCGAATTTGTAACACCCTGTATATAGAAATGTGCAGGCAACGCACAGTGCAAAACTTCCCAATTGTTTTAAAAATAATACACTGATTTCGAATAACATAACTTAAAACATATCCTGTCGGACTAAGCGGACGCATTGTATACATTCTACTAATATTTCTTGTCATTGCTGCACTTGCAGTTTTTTTTTGAAGTAATATTAAGTGCTAAAATTTCCCGTGTGAATAGCCAACACCTGTTAAACGACAAGAATACCTTCGGTCTATTTGTCTTATGATTGACTAAAAAAACATAAATCTCGTTTCCTGCAACACAAGAAACGTTTTTACACCAATGACAGTCACACCACTTTTGTAGCACTTAGAGATTCAATTGTTTGCTTTTAATTTTTCATTCGTTCTTCCTTTTAACAAGTTGCGTGTGATCGTGACCAGGACGTATTATATTCATCTTTTAAATTAAAAATCATGTATGCAAGCACAATGACATGTTTTTAGTCAAATGGATAAAAGTTTTAATAAAAAAAGATAAAATACATTTTTATTCTATAATATTTTGTCCTGAGGGCCCCGTCCTTAGGTTGCTTTTACACCCACTCAATTATCCCAGTTCTTTGAACTGGCGAAGCTATAATTCTGCTTGGGAGGGGGCGGGGGGATACCCAATGTGGAAGTGGAACTATTAATATGAGAGCAGGAAACAGGGAAACAATTAAAAAACATTGAGTCACGCCCACATGCGAATAATTTATAGATAGATTAATAAATAGATACCACTAATATCTAATGCTTTTTATTGGCCTTGGGGAGAAAGGAGGGATGCCCCTGTATCCACTAAGCCAGTGGTTCTTTGCACTAATTTATTTATATGCAACTGGGAAGAAGGTCAGGATGTCGATTATATTTTTGGTTGCTTAAGTATTTGTTGCCCTATTCAATCTAGTGACTCGTAGTACCAAATTATATGCCGTACCGTTTTCCTGTCTTGTCGATTGATTACTGCAGCTTATTTGTATTGGATGCCAGTGCTTATTAATAGATTTATTGTGATTCAATGTCTGCCTGTTGTAGTAGATTGACTGTTCAATTCTGGTTCATCGCTTAATGGCATCTCGTGCTATGTACCTTTCCAACAAACATTTAAAGCCATAGCGACCTCTAATTTGGAGATAATAGACTATTTTTACTTCCAAATCGGCTTTTTGCACGAAACGGTCATAGAGACTAACTGTTTGGTCAAATGAAAGTGATTCGAACTTATTATTAGGTACGTCCTCAAAGTCGGAAAATATAAGAGGCCCAAGAGATGGTTTAAAATAGTAGATATTTACCTTGTAAATCGACTTGATAGTTAGGTCTAAGAAAAGTCAGTAATAAACGCCAAGGCAGGTTATTTTTTACCTTGGATTGTACCTTAAAGCCCAAAATCATTTAGGCCTATAAATAAAGAATAAATTACTTTGTTTTGTCTTTAATGTATTTTCATGGTCAGGTTACAATGTGAGCATTTTCTAAGGTGATGTATACTCTATATTACTCTTACATTTTGTACTTAAAGCCCAGAAGGCTTTAAAGTATAAAATTGGTTATAGTAATGACCGAACTATCTTTATAGCCAAACAGTCCTCTTCTTTTGAAAATCATGACCTTTAGGAAAAATATTATACTGACGCCATATTTATTTAACACGGTGTATTATCTTAAACTAATTTTGTTAAATTACTTGTAACACTAAAACAAAAACAAAATAATATGTTACAAAAACCGAGCCCATAAACGAGCTAACTTATTGGTCCAAGCACAAAATATTGGCTATATTTTAAATTTTTTGTATTTTTAATTTTCCTCGCTTTTTTTAATTAAAGGCCTTTTCTTGCGGACGCGGGTCAAGGTAAAATTGAAATCTATGAAAGTTTTAACGCGCACCTAATTTTTTACCTCGCGTCGATGAAACAGTGACTTTATAAGTATCTATCTATATATTACCACTCCATTTTAAAAATCAGTAGCGTCTGACATGACATGTTCTGATTTAAGAAAACTCCTGCCTCCTGTGCTTTGATAAAAATAAAACAACATATTATTTCCATCCTTTTCTAAAATTCTGGTAAGGGTTTTCTATACACTTCATTGCCCATAGCAGGCCCAACATTGACCCACAAAGATTAAATACAGCTTAAAAACACCTCTTTACTTCCACGAAGAAGACTACTTAGTCTCGTCTATGAAGCCCAATTCTCCTAATGACAGGTGTTTTTTACCAGTTTATTACCTTGGCTTTATTACCCACTAGGAGTTACTTCTGACTATGTAAAGGAGCCTGTCGGGCTTTATAGTAAAAACCTTAGGACAAAGTCACCTTTTTAAGACTATAACTGTTCGAGTTCGATCTCCTAAATGAATATTTTATTCGATCTCTTCCTCGAAAGTTCATCGGAATTCTCGTTTCCCGTAACACCTTCGTGTCCTGGTACCCACTGTAGTTTTACTTTGTTGTCTTTTACCAAGGCCACTAATTCCCCTCGCATTCCCAGACCAATCTTGATGTAACTTCTTCACTCATTAACGCTAAATGGATTATTTGTCCGGGCATATGGATCCGTACCCACAGACACATAAAGAGACGGAAGGAAATGGGAAATGTGTTGCTTGTGGTCTAGAGACTCTAAGCCGTTAATATTTGATAATATGTATCGGAAAAAATTACGATACTTTCTGTTACAAGGAACATAAAAATATAAATTTCAGACATTTCAATGGAATTACTGGACAGCAATTTATTTTGGTCGGCCTGGGAAGATACTTAGTTTAAAAAATATATTTTTCTATAAAAGACCGACAAGAAACCTCAGTTTTATTAGACCGTGATTGTTCCTCCTATTTATTGCAACCAGTTTATTTGATTTTCATTATCTATTTCGTTTCGTTTTATTACCAAGCTATTCGTGTCAACATAAGGATAAATACAGAAAAAAAGACGAAAAGAAATTAAGAAATAAACGTTGTACTAAATTCTCTAAGAGGACGTTTTAAAGAAGGCTTATCAGGTTATCTTACATGTTCATCCTTTTTGTTGTAAACCGTTTCTTATTAGCAGGGCCATAAAACTGAGGGGCCATAAAATCCGTAACATATGATTTCGATTAAAGTCTGACAAGAAATTGTAGCCATGAAAATAAAAGGCACCGAAGAACTAAATTGGATGTTTTTTTAGTTCTGCTACAAGTGGAAAGGTGATGATGGGTGTACCTTTTGTTTGTCTGTGATTTTATATGCCGATATAAAAAGTATGCATGAAATTAAAATTCTTGTTTGGAAATATCTTACCGCAAAAGCACGAGTTGGCAAAAACGAGGTTGGCAAAAAGGGTGTTATAGACATAATATACTAAGTTTACACGAGCGATTAATTCTTCAAAAAAATTACCTTTCCGGACTTCCATTGTCTTTATTTTGTTACTTAACACAACATAATATACAGTGGTCAGAAGCCAAGGTTTTGGACACCGAACAGCACTGGAGAAAACGAAAATTCAAGGAAGCCGCTTTCATGAATCAAAATACACATATATTCAGTAAACCAAGTATAGATATCCCCAATATCTGGAAGCCTCTTCTTGTCCAAAACCAACAGCTCAAACTTCACACTCCAATAAGCACGTAGGCGGAGTCATCAAGGTTCATTGCACATGGATAGTATTTAAGACAGTAGCCTTAGAATTATAATTTAGTTTACACTTGAAAACGGTTAGAGATACTAACTAACCGAAACGTTGTGTTAAGTAACAAAATAAAGAGAATGGAAGTCCGACAAGGTATTTTTTTTTTTGGATATTACTTCATTGTCTACCACAATGATCTGCTACCTATAGATGCCGCACGCCATTCATAAACGCTATTTAAATCTGCTGCCAAAATCGTTTGTAGAAGAGAGGAGGTGAAGTACTTCCTCCCGGCCGGGAGTGGGGATTACGTTGCCGCCATTAGAATTTTACTTCGTTACTATGCGCTATCATATGGTCACAGCGGCGTCTCGTGTCAGGGTTCACAATAAAATATAATTATCCAATCTGAAATCAAATATTTTTTAACGTTTGTGAAAAAAAGGGTTTGTAGTAAAGTTTAATGTATGATAGAAAAAATGGTCCGCGGAGCAGTAAAATTTAATGTAAGTTAATAACTATTTATTGTAATAATTATTATAAGAGAAACTTTGGATAGCTATAATTATAACATTTTTGGTGAACTGAGCTGACCTAAAAATAATTACACTATGTATACTTAAAACACGGTTTTTACAGTTTTATTGAAATTTAAAAGAAAAGCAAAGTTCCTTTTACGTTAGGTACTTTTTAATAGCGAAAAAGCACAACAATAATTTTTTCTTCCCCCTAGCCAGGGTCAAGCAGGATGCCTCTTTTTATTTCCCATCATGCCTACGAACTATACGAAGTTGTTCGCAAAGTTCCTTTAACATAGCTAAGCAAAGATATTTACTTTGCTTAGCTGTTTAAAAGCAGCAAATGGAAAGTAAAGTCAAAATTTTGAATACTCTCGCAAGATGGAGGTAAAGTCAAGTGACACTCTTTCAATTTTGCTCTATTAAACTTTTATAAGTTGGCATGAATTCCAGGACTGGACTTGAAAATTTAACATGTGATACCTTCTAAAACAATTAATGCAATAGTCTCATCGGTTTTACCGCTTTAATATTGCCAAATAATAATAATAATTTATTTTGAAAGTTTTGTTCTATAAATATTATAATTTAAGGTAGGTAAAGTCGATTCAGCCAGTAAACCTGCAAGATGGCCGACCTGTCATATGACAAAAGTAATTGAAAATGCAAAAATCCATTTTATTTAGCTGGAATATGACTTTTGTCATATGACATGCCGGCCATCTTGCAGGTTTACTGGCTGAATCGACTTTACCTAATAATAATGAGTTTTTATATGGTTTAAAGATAAAGTGTCAAAATAGATTTAAAAACTATATTATATTACAATTACCTATTCAAACAAATTCAAAAAATAATTTGGTTTTGAGCCAGTAGTTAGGATTATTGGTAACTGCTATGCGATCGACGTCATTTATTAGCAGCTTACGAAAGTTAGTTATTAGCTGACAGCTAGATATATTGGAAAAAGGATAAGAATGATTCCACTTTCATTTTTGAAGAAGAGCAGTTGTTGGTGTAGAGTGTAGAGTCTTACAAGCGTCTAGAGTAGTCTGGCTGTGAACTTTTCAACTGCCCAATCAACGTTCGCAATAAAGCGCATGGAAACTTAAAAATAAATTAGTTAGTTAGATTGCGCACATAAATGATTGTATTATCCTATTAAATTGAGACGAAAAAATTTGTGAAATTAAAAAAAAAAAACGAATTACCTTGATATTCGCAGGCGAAAAATAGTGAACAAGGAAATATGAGGTTTTTTTGAAGAGGATAGTTTAGATTGGAAGAAATTGTACATTTTTAAGAACGGTTTAGACTAGTGATGTTACAACCTTCCCGAGTGTGACTATAATGTTTGACTAAACCTACCTACTAGTTAACTAGCTTAAAAATGTAATTATTACTACTTTTACAGGTTTTGATTTTTTTTTGTTTCGAGAAATCTTATTGCAAGATAAAAAATAATTAATAAAACAAAAAAGGAACACGTGACAATTTTCAAATCCTTTTAAAATATTCTCATTACGTAACAACGTTAAAACTGTTTACCTTCTGGGTTTAAATTCAAATTATGACATATAGTTGTTAAATGGTCAAGTATTGTATTTATTCTGTAATGTTGCTATTTGTAGTATGTAAACTTTTAAATCTGATTATTCCTAACGTATGTAATATTATGCTTCCTTTCATGCGTTGAAAGACACTGTTTATTGTTGAATTATTTATTATATTCACAACACTCGTGTTTTTTTGTATGATGAACTTTTGAGAATTTTGAAAAAGAGAGTGTTTTTGGCATACGTTACGTTTCAAAGAAACCTATATACCGATATTAATAAAAAGCCTTTTATTTTCCTAATTTACAACAACCGTCTTTACATCGCTTAACCTCAAAATTACTTTCTTTAAGACGGTGGCCGATGATTGGCCGGTTGAAAAGTTTTTTTAGTCAGACCCTAGACGCTTTTTCGAATCTTTATCTTAGTTGTGGTCGATATTTACTTTAAAGTGGATTCTTTAACAATAGATTACAGATTAGCTAATTCTGTTGTAAATTCCATTTACATTTACACTAAAAGGTTCTCATTTAATTATGCAGAATAAATATTTTCTTTACATTTCAAACGCTGCTGTTTCGAAAAAAACTGCCTTGAAAACCATTTTGATATGTGTGATAATAAAACAGTGATTAAAGCTAAGTGTTAATTAATGATTTCCCAAACCCTTCCTTAATAGTTACAAAACTGTAAGATATCTAGAACATAATATTTACTTTAATGAAGAAAGAACAGCAAAATAACAAGTTAATGGACAATAAAAATTAATTAGAAATATAATTTGTATTTTATGTAACTTGCATTATGTGGTTAATAATAATACAGGGTCGCTTTTATGTATAGAAACAGTCGATTATTTGCTAAAGTAAGATAGCTAGCAAAGAATGTTAAATACAAAACTTTTAGGGTTTTTAGAAATTTATTACACTGCACATAAACTAAGTAGGTATACAGGATCAGTCAAAAAGCCATGGAAGAACAAAGTTACTTTATTTTAAATGGAACCCCCTGTATATTATTCAATATTTCAATTATTTACAAGATTTAAAAAAAAATGTTAAGCACACCACATACCCAATCTTAACCGTTTTCGAGATATCGAGTTTCGAATATCGTTTTCAAATAAACTATTACATTCATTAATTTTCTAGTCCATCAAGTTACCGTAGAAAATATTTATCTCCATAACAATGTTGTTTTGTCATCTTGACAACAGATATGCCAAAAATACTTACATTTACAATTTATGAACAATTTTCGTGTACAAATGGCACGTTTAAGTGATACCGAGCGCATTGAAATTTTAATGATGATAGGGTACGTCGACAGAACAGATAGAAAGAGAGTTTTACCCAAGTGGTGAATATTTTTAATGAATTGCATCCAGATCGAGAACCTATAACTAAATCAACTGTTTCCAAAACATTGCAGCGTTTTCATGAAACTGGAAGTGTGAACGATCGACCAAAAAGTGGAAGACCGGTAAGCGTTACTAATGAAGAAAATTGTCTAAATGTCATGTTAGATGTAGTAGAAAATCCAATAAATTCGACGCAACAGCGGGCTTTAAATCATAATATGAGTCGATATTCCATTTAAAAAATTACCAAAAGGGAAAAATTCAAACCATATAAAATTCATTTGTTACAAGAATTGAGTGAAGACGATTTTGATCGCAGAATTCAGTTTTGCGAAATCATTATGAATAAATTGAATCAAAATGTCAACTTTGTCAACCACATTTTATTTTCTGATGAATCAACGTTTTGTTTAAACGAGCACGTAAATCGACACAACTGTAGATATTGGTCAGACCAAAATCCACATTGGATGGAATAAGTTCATACCCAACGACCACAAAAAACCAATGTTTGGTGTGGCATTAGTAGGGAATAGTAAGCGTTTCGAAACCACCATGGATTTGGATCGCAGACACCCCCCCACCACCACACCCAAACCTACCAATACAACACTCCCCCCACTCCTACCCCCACTCCTACCCCCACTCCTACCCCCACTCCTACCCCCACTCCTACCCCCACTCCTCCCCCCACTCCTCTCCCCACTCCTCCCCCCACTCCTACCACCACTCCAACCCCCACTCCTCCCCCCACTCCTACCCCCACTCCTACCACCACTCCTCTCCCCACTCCTACCACCACTCCTCCCCCCACTCCTCTCCCCACTTCACCGTTCACCGAATCCCCCCACATATATAAACCCATAAACAAGCACAACCATTAGTTATCTCTGCTTTGCTATTGTAAAAAGCAGTCGTTGTTCAGTTTAGAAAAGTTAATAGTTATTTGTGAACAGTATTGTTAAGATCAGTTTAGTTACACAAGATGTATCAGTGCAGCGATTGCAATAAAACATTCAGCCATCAATCAAACGTGAATAGACATAAAAGGGAATCATGTCCTAATAGATCATCCCATATTAAAAGGAAGAACAACACACAATTATGTGAGATACCAACAAAGAAACTAAAAATAGAGGAACCGCAAAAATCAGAACATCAACCGCCAATTCCTAAACTTATTCTATCAAGATGTAAGGAATGTAATACTTGGTATGTAAAAAATAAACTAAATGCACATTTGCGCTCAAACCATCATAAAAGCAGTTTTAAAAGTGATAATAATGTGAAAATTTTAACTTCAGCTTTTAAAAACAGAATTATATCATACATGTTACTTCCATCTCAAAAGTATGTAGACATTGAAGAATTTTTTGAAACAGTGAAACAAAAGTTTGTGAGTTTAATTACAGAACAGTTAGTTAAACATAAGTGTATTAAGATTAATGTAGAATTATTTGGTAGCTATATTTTACAATCAAAAGAAACAATAGAAACCAAATCATTTAATACAAAAAATAAGATAATATCATCTACGATTGATTTAAGTGGAATTTATAAGGATTTCTTATCTGAAATTAAAGAGAAAGTTTCAATATTCGCAGAAAATGGGTCAGGTTGGGCTTTAGAAAAAATACTGCATTTAGAAATTAACATAAATAAATTTAATCCAATCGGAGCATCTTCATATATTTCTTTACCAAAACAAATTACATTAAAGGAAGCAATTATCAATGTAAAAAATGATGATCCATATTGTTTTGCGTGGAGTGTAATAAGTGCTTTGTATCCTGCTAAAAATCATGTTGATAGAACGAGTTCATATCCCAATTTCTTCAATGCTTTAAATTTACAAGGAATTGAATTCCCAATGAAGCTAAAAGATATATCAAAGTTCGAGATCCTAAATCATATATCTGTAAATGTTTACGGTTTAGAGTGTGTTTATGAAGACAGTAAACAAAAATATGAAGTTGTTGGTCCCATGCATTACACTAATAAAAAACTACCATTACATGTTAATTTATTGTTAATAAGCGAAGGTGAAAAAAATCATTACTGTTGGATTAAAGATATGTCAAGATTACTATCATCTCAAATCAATAAAAATTCTCATAAAAAATATTTTTGTGATGGTTGCTTAAATTATTTTACTTCCATACAAAAACTCGAAATTCATCAAAAAAATGATTGTAATCATTTGTATACAAGAGTTCCAACCAATGATATCAAAATTAATAAATACGGACAACATATACCAGAAAATATACTACAGTTTCAAAATTTCCAAAGACAGCTTAAAGTTCCTTTTGTAATATATGCAGATTTCGAATGTTTCTTGAAACCTTTACAATTTGAACAACCAGAAAATGATTTGGATTCCTATACACGTAACACTTTTAAACATGAACCATATGCATTCTCTTATTTCATTAAATGTTCATATGATGACTCTCTATCAGTATTAGATTCTTATTTTGGTTTAGATGCTGCAGAGGAGTTTTGTAAACGAATTGAAGATCATGTACATAGAATTTACAATAACTGTCTTAAACCTATAGTAAAAATGCTTCCTCTATCAAATGAACAGAAATCAACTTATAAATCAACCAATATTTGTCATATATGTAACGAACAAGTTGAAGAAAACGAAAAAGTAAGAGATCATGATCATTTAACTGGTGAATTTCGAGGTGCAGCACATAGCATATGCAACTTAAATTTCAAAATTCCATATTTTATCCCCATATTTTTTCATAATTTAACGGGTTACGATAGTCACCTATTTATTAAGCAGTTGTGCTGTGAAAAAGATGACATTGATGTCTTAGCACAAACCAAAGAGAAATACATTTCATTTTCAAAATCAATTCTGGTTGATAAATATAAAGACAAAGACAATAAAGAAAAAAATGTATTTGTTAAAATGAGATTTTTGGATTCATTTAGATTTGTTGCATCCTCATTAGAAACGTTTGGTGAAAGTTTAGAAACAGATCAATGTATACAAATTCAAAAACATTTTCAAGATTCCAACCATTTCAATGAAATTCGAAAAAAGGGAGTGTACCCATATTCTTATGTTGATTCATTTGAAAAATTGTATGAGAATCAACTTCCAAGTATTGATGATTTTTATGATAAACTACGCGATGAATCTATAGATCCATTAGATTACAATAGAGCGACTCATATTTGGAACTTATTTGATTGTCAAACCTTAATGGATTATACAAAAATTTATTTACTATCTGACGTTCTCATATTAACAGATTTTTTTGAAGCATTTCGAAATGTATCTATAAATAATTTTAAGTTGGATCCTGCACAATATTATACATTACCTGGTTTAAGTTGGGATGCTATGTTAAAAATGACTAACGTCAAATTGGAATTATTAACTGATATTGATATGTTACATTTTTTTAAGAATAGTATAAGAGGTGGAATTTGTCATTGCAGTGTTCGAAAAGCTGAAGCAAATAACCCATGTCTTAAAAATTATGATTCTGATAAACCAACTTCATTTATTATGTATTTAGATGCAACTAACTTGTATGGACATAGTATGAGTCAATATCTCCCAATAAGTGATTTTTCTTGGATGTCAATGGAAGAAATAGAAACTCTTGATGTGATAACAATTGATGATGATGGTGAATATGGATATGTTTTAGAAGTAGATATAAAATATCCTCAAGATTTACATGAAAAACATAATGAACTACCATTTTTATCAGAAAATATTTGTCCACCAGATTCAAAACAAAAGAAATTAATTTGTGATTTAAACAATAAAGAAAAATATGTAATTCATTATCGAAATCTTAAACAAGCTATTCGAAATGGATTGAATGTAACTAAAATTCACAGAGTAATTAAATTTAAACAGTCAGCATTTTTGAAACCTTACATTGATTTAAATACTGAAATGAGAAATAAATCCAAAAACAAGTTAGAAAAAGATTGTTACAAATTATATAATAACGCTATTTATGGTAAATCTTTGGAAAATATTGATAAGCGGGTTGATATAAGATTAATCACACATTGGGAAAATATTAGACAAAAGCAAGGAGCGCAAACACTGATAGCTAAACCAAATTTTAAAAATCGGTTAGTTTTTAACGAAAATTTTGTTGCAATACAAATGGAAAGAGTTAAGGTGAATTACAACAAACCAGTTTATATTGGATTCTCAGTCTTGGAATTATCAAAAACTATAATTTATAATTTTTATTATGATTACATCAAAAGTAAATATGGCGACAAAGCAATATTATTGTACACTGATACCGATAGTTTGATTCTCCAAATAGAGACGCCAAACTTTTATGAAGATATTCAGAATAATTTAGATAAATTTGATACTTCCAATTATAATGAAAATAATATGCATAACATAACTAAGAATAAATCTGTATTAGGACGTATGAAAGATGAGTTTGCAGGTCAACCAATTTTAAGTTTCTATGGTACAGGTGCAAAAGCTTACTGCGTCAATTTAGAAAATAAATCGGAAAAAAAAGCAAAAGGTGTGAAAAAATATGTTATACAAAATTTAATTACTAAACAAGATTATAAAGATGTAGTTGAAAATTCAGAAATCAAGTTTAGAAAAATGAATGTATTTCGTTCAATCCTACATGATATGTTTACTCAACTAAAAAATAAGGTTGCTTTGTCCCCAAAAGATGATAAACGATATATAATTCAAGACTCTTTTAGAACCCTAGCTTGGGGGCACAAACACATTGACATTTTAGAAGATAAATCCAGAACTGATGATCCTGATGTTAATAATGTTATCGATATTTTACGAAATCTAGTTCACGATGAATATAAAACCTAAGAACTTAACAAAATTATTTTATTTTTAAAATGATGGTCCTACCTGTAGGTGTTCTTTTCCTATCAGCGTTTATTAACAATACTTTATTCATACAAGTTAATCCCAATGTTCAAGATACATTTATTTGTTTATCGATTAATAATGCAAATAATGATAGTTGGCCATCAACATGGAAAAGGATGGATATAAGTAATGGATTGTTTACTTATAAAATAAATGATTATGTAATAAATAACTCATCCACTGTAGAGTATAAGTTAAGGATATATTATTCCAATAGATCGCATGCACTAACAGAGAAATGGAATCAATTGTATAACAAATTACATATGGAAGAATGTAATATACGCACATGTATAATATTTGTAATAATATTTTTTATATTGTTTATGTGTTTGTTGGGATATGTATTATTTAAAGCATATTTGTATTATAAATAAAAAAATGTAAAACATATTTTGTAACTATTTTATTTATTCATAACAATTTTTATAACGATATAACAACCAATGTAACCAAAACTGCAATTATATCCTTGAAAGGAAAACATTGGTCTCATTCATGGTTACTATCTGATGTTACTAATGCTCCTCTATCATTTATATCCCCCCACATTACAGCTTCCCCCTCTACATTTTTATTGCTTATTTAAGCAGACAGTTCAAGTTGCATCAACATTAATTTCACAAACGTTGTCTACACATAACCTACAAAAATGGCAAACTTTTACATTGATACCATGTCCTACAATCCTCAACAATCCAAGAACGAAGAATTTAGTCAGAAACGTAATGGTGCTCTCATCAATGAAAGCATGTACTACCTCAACAAATCCAAATCCAAATGGGTTAGTGTTGGATTTTCGTTAGAGAGAAAATATGAACCGGTTATTAAACTCGGCGGAGTCAAGTATAACCAAACTGTTATCCTTAATGAAGATCAATGGATATCACTTCTAAGTAATGAAGGATATATGCAAAGCTTCATGTGCTCTAACACTTTTGGATGGCAACCCTTGCAGACAAAAGGATATGAAATTCACTTTGTTCACCATTACAAGTCAAGAATAATCAAGATTGTACAAGACGGTGGAAACGAAATCTTCCTTGCTGGTGACACCATAAACGAATTAGTTAAATTATCAAATCTGATTAAATATCGTTTGGATATTTTAAAATCACAAGAATTTTCGAAATATTATAATATTCTAGTTAGTGGAGTTTCCATGAAAAAAGGTGATTTACTAAAAAATGTACATGATGTTATTTTACCTATATTAAACAGCGCAAATGTTTGTTGCGTGTTGGAATTGTTAAACTTTTTCTCTGATTGTGTTGTAGAGGATGTTGAATTATTTGCTTGTAACGAATTTGTAAAGAATTGTATTGAAAAATAAAAAAAAAATGTTTGGAAGTAATTTGTAATTTATAAATAAAAAAACATAAATATATTTATTTGTTTTATTCAATCATTATTGTATCATTATATAATGTAAAAACATTGGATAATGCGCAGATGCAGGATGATTTGGAATGGTAAAAACATGATGATTCTTCTGCAGTTAAAGGAGGGTAATCGTCAAGTTCAATCACTGTGCATAGGGAGTATTTTTTTATGTATAAAGACTTCTCACTTCCTTTCACATACACACGATCCACATTTTCTGTTAGGTTTTTGATAATTTCAGAAAATTTGTGAATGGGTGTATATCCTTCACACCATGGAAGACAATGATGATTTTTCATTAACCAAACAGCTTGTTGTTGCAAGTTTGGTGGTAAATATTTCATGTTAAATGGGGGTTTAAAAACGTAGTGACATATTTTTTTTCCATCATAAGCAGCTAATTCCTTTGGAACAAATTTGTTGTTTTCAATTTTGAAACCTTGGACGTCGAGAATGAGAAAATTCATAATTTCAGATGTGAAAATTGTTTAATCAGCGATTTCTGATCAGAGTATTCTTGAATTTTTTGTTTCAGTAGCTTCAATTCTTTTAAAAAGTATGATAATCGTTGTTCTAGCGTCTCAATCATAATGATGGAAACAAACCGCAAACCTATGATTTTATAAAGTGTCTTAGAGTTGTCTGACGTTTTTGGTTAAAGGATTATATGTAAATATTTTGTCATGCATAATAAGACAATAAGCTGATACTTTGTTAGTTAGATCCTCTTGTAATTCAAATTCAATTCTCATAACAACAGGTCCTGTTTCAATGGATTCTTTTTGATGGGAGCAATCGATATATGTTATGGGGGCATTTTCTTTAAATTCCTTTGGAGAAAAAATTGGTTCCGGCGTTAACCCATAATAGGATTTTTGAAAACTTGCAAACATTTCATATAATGTCGCAAATTTATTTTTTTCAAAGTCTAAATAGAGATCATTGTAGGGATATCTTTCAGAATTTAAAAATACTTTGATGTTTCGCAATTTAATATCGGAGAATTGTGACATATCAGATATTGCCTTATCTCTATAATCTGTCTGAAAGCAAATCCCTATATGTCTTGGGGTATTGATCTTTGTAGAGGTTTTGACAGGCCAATTATGACGACCTGTTTTAAGTAGCTCCGGATATTCTATTAACTCCCAACTTCTAAATGCAATTGTTATGTTACTATTTCTATCAATTATTTTAGTTAATGCTAGTTCTTGAGGAATCGCTACTGATATATGCGGTATATTCCAAGTCAACTTAGTAAGTTGAATTTTTGGATTTTGATCTACAGTATTAAGTGTAGCATTTTTGTCAGAATTATCTCTCACTAAAATAAGTTCTTGTTTACCATTTAAAATTATTTTTTTATAATCTTCGAAAAATCCCATTAAAAATTTAAGAGGGATGCAAACATTAAAGAAACCAGTGGTAGCATCAACCACTTGTGAGTTTCCCATAGGGAACCAACCAGCGTTTTTTAGTTTATTACATTGATTTTGATTATATGATAAATAACCTTTTATTGTTGAAGTTATCCCCACATCCCTCACTGAATCAATTGTAACACCATTTAAAGTATATCGCATCTCTTTAAAAAGAAACGCTATTCCGTTATTAATTAATTTCATTGTTTCAGAAACAGTATTATCATCTTTAGTTAGTTTTCCCTCTATATAAAGGAAGCTTTCGGATGGAAGTGTATATTTTTCAACTTCATGTATAGGTATTGTAATTTCATCATTGTTTCCTAATTTTGTTGGTAAATATGGTTCATAGGCATGAAACTCTGAATGTACGATAGAGTTATCTATAAACAGATCTTGTGTTATGTTAAGAATATCCATTATACTAAAACTTTAAGACCTAATGATTTTAAAAATGTTTTATTTTTAGATGTTATCCTATGAAAGATTTTCTCGCTACTAATCTTAGGTTTATGATGTATATTCTTCTTATAGTTTTTAATTATTTTTGTTGGTAAACTAGTGATATTTTGATTATAAAGTATAACCATTATACCTCTTTAATATGCAATCTTATTGTTACGATCTCGTTTCGAAAATCAACAATGTTAAGGTCTTGATCTATTATTTTTATTGTTATTTTATCTATTACTTTTACTGTGACGGGAAAATAAATTATATTCTGAGGACTTTCTATTATTTTGAATCCTGGACTAACATTAGGGAAAAACTGGTGAATGATGTGTACAGGCTTTCCGTTCAGATAGGAACCCTCAGCGATACTGCAATCTATACATAAAGAATTAACTTTTATAATCTCTGCAGGGTTTTCTGATGTTTTTGGAGATCCATCACCCTTTAAAATTCCATTATTAAAACCCAAAATTTTTCCAATTGCACCATCTTTAAAAATAATATCGACGGATGAATTAATGACTGATTTTAACGTGTTGTTGTTAGCATATAAATAAAACGAAATATTTTGTTTTTTAAACTCGTTTTGTAGATATTTGTTAATGTCTTCCATTTCATAACTACCTGTCGGAATCGTTAGAAATTCATTATTTTTTCCAAAATACACCTTGTTATTACTTTCATCAATATTTGGTATTGCATTAAAAGTTTCAAAATTAGTTAGACCGATAACATAAGATAAGTCGGGATTTAAGTAAATAGGCGGATGAAAATTTGCTTGAAGAATGGCGGAACTGTCAGAAAGAGCTATAGTAAACGACATGATGGTTGCAATAAGAATACAAATTAATTGCGCTTACACATTGTTATAAATAAATTGTAAAGATAATTGTCCGCATACGTAGGTATCGAAAGATTGGTATTCATCATAATTGTATTTAATATTATTTTCACTACCATCGCTAAGAAAATAAGTTATAACTTCTGATGGTGGTCTTAAGTTACCAAAACTATCAAAGTAGACTATGTTTCTATTGTTCTTAATATATGCTGTCCAATGAGTGCCATCACCCATTGCATTATCCAAATTAATAATACCTGTTTCATGTTTTTTAATTTTCTTTGGTAATTTATTTCTCATAAAGACGCCTCTAAAATTTGGTAACTTTAGTATTTTAGCATATTTTAATAAATCTACATTAGTCAAGGGTCTGCGAGGTAGCAATTTTAACAGTTTTTTGAATATGGTTTCAAATATAATCCACAACCCTTTTTATAAGGATGAATATATAGACCTTTTCCGATCGATATTTTCTCCATAGCTTTGTTATGTCTTTTTTGTTCATCTAATTTGTTTTGCGCGTTTTTAGCAGCATTTACAGCTGAAGCAATGCCAGCAGCACCACCACTTAGGGCTCCTAAAGCAGATAGACCTGCAAAGATTGGTATTAATGGTAAAATTCCACCAGTTTTAGGAATTGGAATAATTCTTTGTTTTGGAACTTGTATTTTTGATTTTGTATTTTTAATTGTTGATAATGCAGCGGATGCGATGTTTTTAATGTTACTAAATTTTTTTCCAACTATTCCTTTACGAGCTTTCTTGACAACAGTGTTAAAAGATATTTGACCTCCTTTTTTCCTCATTCCCATACCAAGCTTTCTTTTTGCTTTCATTATTCCAGCAACAACCAAAGATGAAATTTTTTCACCAAACTTTGCGTCTAAAGCTTTAAATCTATTAAATGCTTTTTTAGCTAATACTTTATCAGCCTCGTGTCTATTTTCAATATCTGTATGTTTCGAGTATGTGATATCGTGTTCTTTACACGCTTCGTCTAATTGATTTATTCCTTTATCTCCTCGTGCAAGTCTTTTGTTTAATTTCGTACCTGGACCACAAAAATTATATGAAGGGATATGGAGTTCTATGGGTAATTTATTAATTAATGAATTTATTAATCCACTTCCTTTCCTCTTACGCTTCTTAGAGTGAATGTTAGTATTGCTATTGTGTTTAATCATTATATATAAATGATTGAAATATATAAATGTTCTTACTTAAATAGAGATATTCAAACAATGAAGATTATAAAACAAGATTTTTCTTTACCAATAAAAAATTTTGATTTAAAGCAAGATATTTATCGGAAACATGGTCGATTATTTGGAGGAAATTGCAAACGCTGCTTAGTTGTAGGTCCTAGCGGATGTGGGAAAACAAATCTAGTTATTTCCCTTATCACACATCTTAATGGATTACGATTTGAAAACATATATGTATATTCGAAATCCTTAAATCAATCAAAATATGAATATTTAAGAACATTATTTAAACCACTAAAATTTGTTGGTTATTTTGAATCTTCTAATGCTGATGATATTGTTTCACCAAATGAAATAAAACCGAACTCAATCATTATTTTTGATGATATCGTTTGTAGCAGTCAAGCACTGATGAGAGATTATTTTTGTTTTGGTCGACATAAAAATACCGATTGTTTTTATTTATGTCAAACATACTCATCCATACCTAAACAACTTATCAGAGATAATGCCAACCTTTTGATAATTTTTCAACAAGACGCCACCAACTTAAAACATATTTATGATAATCACGTAAATAGCGACATGAACATACAAACATTTAAGGATCTCTGTTCAATGTGTTGGCAAAATAAATATGATTTTGTTGTTATCGATAAAGATAGTTCCATGAATGAGGGACGATATAGAAAGGGATTTGATAATTTTATATCAATTTAACTAGTTAGTTATAAAATTAAAAAAAAATATATAATAAATGATTTATGTAACTTTTATTTTTGAAATAAATACAATTTAAATTAATTCACTTTTTAATATCCATGAATTGTGTGTTTTATCCATACCCAACCATTTTATATAAACCTTATTTCCTTGTTTCCTCAACACCTTTTCAACCAGATATACGTTTGGATGTTTAACTTTTTGCAACTCTTCTGTATAAAATACTCCTTGAATGGATTCATCGTTTTCATCTTTAAGCAAATATGTTTTTGGATTGGTTAGATTAATATCTCTAATTTCAAAAATTTCATTTGACCAATTAGGTGTGTACCCTTTTTGAAAAGCTTCCCTATATTTACTGACTCTAACATAATCTCCCTTCTTAAACTTTGAATTTTTTGGATCAATGGTTTTTATTTTATTATAAGTTGATTTTAAAACTTTCTTTTCATTTTTTTCATTGATATCAATGGGTTTTAATCCAGTTGTTCTATGTTTTGTAGTATTATATTTAACAACAATATCATTTAAAATATTCAACCATTCATAATTTCCTTGTAAACTAAATTGTTTCCACATTAATGTTTTTAAAGTCCTATTGACTCTTTCAACAATGCTAGCTTTTAAATTAGAGAATGTATTATAATGATTAATTTTATATTTTTGCATTAATTTGTTAAAGTTGGAATTATAAAACTCTTTTCCTTGATCTGTCTGGATGTGTTTTGGGGGAGTTTTAGCAAGTTTTAAAATATTTTCCATTGCTAAAGTTACATCTTCTGCGGTTTTTCTTTTAACAGGTTGAATCCAAACATACTTAGAAAATGCGTTTATTACAACTAATATGTAACGGTATCCTTTATTAAGCTTTGCATAAGGAAGCATTTCAACTAAATCAGCTTGCCATAGATCATTTAAACCTTTAATTATAACATAACGTCGTCTAAATTTTTTTCTAGCTGGTCTATGAAGCTCATTTACTACAGTTTCTTTAATATTTTCACTCATGATTAGTTTTAGATACTAACATTTTTTAACTAAGTGTTAGCCTTAAATATTATAATTTTTGATATGGATAAGATATTTTCTTCACTGGAGTTGGATTCCCTTTAATGTATATTTTAGATCTTCTACAACGTATCCTATTTGAGAACAGCAATTTTCTCTTTGAATTCAGTTTCTAAGTCATCAATCCGTCGCTCAATCATATTAAACGGCATGCGAATATCACTCACAGTCACACATTTTTCATTAATTGCAGAATTCATTTTTGTCCATAATCTATCTTCAATATTTTTTAAGTCGTATTTATCGGCGTCCTTTTGAATTTTATTTACTTTTTCAGCGGAAGACCATATCATGTTTAGTAATTTTTCTTCCAATTTTTCAGAATGCAATTTAGCTATATTTAGGTTATTGCTAATTTCTTTCATTTCTATTGAAACATTGGTAAATTTTTCATCTAAAGCATCAAATTCAGTTTTATGAACTAATAATTGTAACAAAGATGACTCAATTTCAAGTGTTTTTTTATCCATGCGAATGTGATCTTCTTGAAATGTTTTTATTGCTGAACTAAGCTTCTTATTAATACTCTCTATTTTTATTGCTAACTCTTTTTCTAAATCTTTATGAGATGATTCATGTTGCTTAGTTATCGTATTTGTTAACACATCATGTGGAAATATTCCTTGCTTCAATGGTTGAATATCGTTTATTATTTGGTGAACATTGGTTGTTTGCTCTTTGATAGCATCCTCTAAATTTATTATTTTATTAACATTTTCGTCTTCATATAACTTTACCTTTTTCACAACACTTTTTATTAATTCATCGTTTTCACTTACTCTCTTATTTAAACTTTTAAAGTTTCTCTCACTCTCCGTCTTTGATTCAAGAGTTTTTTGAAAATTTTGAATAATTTTGTTTTCTATGTATTTCACATCCTTAGTAAAGTTATCTGTAATTGTTTTCTCCGCAGTTTCAATCACCTTTTTTCCCAATACAGCAGCAGAATAATTAGACAAGTATCGTTTTGAACTATGACTTCCAAATTTATCGATCGACATTGTTGTAATGAATCAAATTTATAATATTTCCTTCTTTTATAAAATAATGTGAGCTTCCCTTAACTCTTCCAAAATTGATATTATTTCATTTTGATGTCCTGTATGTCCAGCCATTTGTGATGCTGTCAACAACCTTAATCTATCAATTATCTCGTTTAAATTATCATAATAAACATAATCCACATTATTTTTTGATAAATTTAACATTGCACCCTTTCCTGTCACGCTTTTTGTGGATTGTAATCTCGTAGAACGTGGTCTTTGTTGTGGTTTTGGTAACCCTCTGGATGTACTTGGTAGCATCAAACGATAATCTACTTCCGATGATGCACTTCCTGTTTTTAATATACCCTTTTTTAATAAATATGGTTTAATTATTTCTACATATTTAATGTCGGTTGTTCCTTGGATTTGATTATTAGAATCAAAATTTCGTCTGTATGCATTCGTTCTTTTTAAAATATCCATATAATTTTCCATATCTTTTGTGGAATAACCAACAGGTTGTTTCTTAAATATTAGTTCATATAAACCAGGTGTTCCCTCATATCTAACACCCTCAACCTTAACATCTTTTCCTATAAAGTCTACTTCAGACTTCGCGATTTTATATTTTTCGGAATTAATATCATGATTAAGACCATATTTGTTATCAAATTCACCCTTTGTATCCTTTATTAATTTATCAACATATGGTCTTACCAACGGATCATAAGCATTCAAATAATCCTGATAAGCCGGTGTTTTTGTTATTTCCAAGACACTTTGTTGTATCTCTTCTAAAGTAGGTTCGATTGTTGAATCATGGTTGGATTCCAGTATACTAGGTTCTTCTAAATTGCCCCAAAATACATCATCATTATCTCTTAAAAATGAAGGTGTGGTTGTTGGAAGATATTTATCATAGGCATTTGATTTTCTCGCAATGCGTTCTGGAGGAGTAGGAAATTGAAATTGTTGTATAGGAGTTGAGAACATTTGCGGTGAATAATTTTCTCTTTTAATAAACGGATCTGTTTTAATGTTTCTAATTAGCTCATTCAAAGGTTGAGTAATTGGTTTAAACTCTTTTTCCATACGAATTTCTTTATCAGATAAATCCGATTTTAATGCATTGTATTTTTGTTTAACAGATTTTCTTGTTTTTATTAACTCTCTTGCTGATTTTTCATCCATCTTTAAGCGAGTAAGGTTATATACTAGAGTATTAAGCTCTAATCCAAAAGTTATATACTTTAATATTGTATTTAAAAATTGAAGACGACGAAACCCCCATCTACTACTACTATCAAATTATATCGAGGTTGGGGGGAGTCATCATAAATGGCAAATGTCACTACTTAGACTAGGATAATAAGTAAATTTTGCAGGTATTAAGGTCTACAAATGCTGGTTTGTTATAAGGTGTTGAAGCAAATCCAACCAGCTTATATATTGTAATCAAAGTCAAAAAATGTTGAACTGAGTTGACCGTTTGAACTAGGAAATTGTGCGTATTTATTAAAAATGCAACTCAATGCACCTTAGTAACCGGATAATGACCTAGGAAACATGTAGAATTGATTTTTAAATGAAGTATGGAAACAAAACTTGTTTTTGCCTGAAGCTATCGAGGCAGCGGTTAATGTAACGAGTTCAATGAAATGTGGTTATTGACTTCTGATGGATATTATTTGTTTTTTATATAAACACGGAAGACAATTAATCTCGTTTTAGATTGTCGCAAGCTGTGTTAAGCGGGATTTGTAAATAATAATACAAATTAATAGTAAGGTTTTATTTAAAGTAATACATAGTATGGTAATGTATATTATCTATTAGATATTCAAATTTATTTTATTACAAAACATGCATTTTCGTTGACTTTGAGGAGACCCATCAAAATGTGTGTTCCAATCCGGTCTGTTGTAATGGATAAAGCATGGTAGGGATATTTGTAAACTAAAATTATTTTTATAGGTGCTAGGTAATTTTCCCCATATATCTAGAAGTTCGTAGGAAGTTGCATGTTTTATTAAATATTCCAAAGGTATCATTTTTAATTCATCACTGGAAAGGTCGCCTAAATTTTTCTCTCCATTTATATGGGATAATATAATATCCACAGAAGGACAGCAATAATTATTCATTTTTTATTTTTTTTGGATGTGTGTATACTTTGTTGTTTCGAGCACAATTAATACTGGCTTGATAACTATTTATATTTATATAGTAAAACATAATAGATTGGTGGAAGGAGGATATATGTATTTATATCCTTGCGATTTACGATCGGTTTGGGTTGAAACTGTATATATCCCGTATATGTTCATACATGATTTGTATAGGTGAGGTGGTTGGTAGGAGGATTAGTTGTGGTGGTAGGATAATTAGGTGTACTGGTAGGAATGGGTGTGGTGGAAGGAGGATTGCAATTTACCCATCGGTTTGGGTGTGGTGGTGGGGGTGTCTGCGATCCAAATCGTTTTATATATGTGGGGGGATTCGGTGAACGGTGAAGTGGGGAGAGGAGTGGGGGGAGGAGTGGTGGTAGGAGTGGGGAGAGGAGTGGTGGTAGGAGTGGGGGTAGGAGTGGGGGGAGGAGTGGGGGTTGGAGTGGTGGTAGGAGTGGGGGGAGGAGTGGGGGGAGGAGTGGGGGGAGGAGTGGGGAGAGGAGTGGGGGGAGTGTTGTATTGGTAGGTTTGGGTGTGGTGGTAGGAGTGGGGGGAGGAGTGGGGGGAGGAGTGGGGGGAGGAGTGGGGGGAGTGTTGTATTGGTAGGTTTGGGTGTGGTGGTGGGGGGGTGTCTGCGATCCAAATCCATGGTGGTTTCGAAACGCTTACTATTCCCTACTGGCATTTTTGGTGGAAACGTCATAGGACCCTATTTTATACATGAAAATTTGAACTCTGAACGATATTTATTACTTTTACAAAAGGATATTGTTCCACGGCTCAGACGATTATTCCCGAACCATAATAATCCCAATTTACCGGCTGAACAAATATGGTTTCAACAAGATGGGGCTCCACCACATTTTGGACGGATGGTGAGGGGCAATTGGATGGCCTGCTTGGTCTCCTGATATGACCCCTCTTGACTTTTTCCTGTGGGGCCATATCAAAAATTTAGTGTACAAGAATAGGCCACAAAATATCGAAGATTTGCAACAAAGAATAGGTAATGCATGAAATTTCCAGTATTGCTCCCAATATCCTTTTGGATTCGCCACAAAATTTTGTTCACCGAATTCATTAGTGCCAGGAGGTAAACGGTGGACACTTTAAGCACCTTATAAAATAGGATTTCAAATTGTTGTTTACTAAAACTTAGTTTGTCTTTTTTATTATTGTTATTAGATTTATTCGAAAACGATATTCGAAACCCGATATCTCGAAAACGGCTAAGATTGGGTATGTGGTGGGCTTAACCTAATTTTTTTTTGGAATCTTGTAAATAATTGAAATATTGAAAAATATAAAATAAAGTAACTTTGTTCTTCCATGGCTTTTTGACTGATCCTGTATACTTAGTTTATGTGCAGTGTAATATATTTCTAAAAACCCTAAAAGTTATTAGTGCCGATTGCTTCATTCTTTAGACGATTGCTTTTTTAGTACTTTTTAATTAAAATCTGGCATTGTACTTCTTCTATTCAGTACTTCTTTTCGTAATGATGAAAGACACCATGCATGTGACCAAACAAGAAACATTAAAATTTTTATACCGTTACAACGGAAAATTGGAAATACTTCTTTGAAATTATTTCTGCCAATGCCATTTATATCACAGTCAAAGTTTACCGGTTACATTATAAGTTGGGTGGAATTTTTAAGGGAAAAAGTGTATAATAATATACTTATAGAATTTTAGTTCAAAATTAGATTGAAACACAAGAAAAATCAACACTTAATCATACATACATCTACTACCGTGTGTAAAATTTTAACTTTACTCACTATAGGAAGTGTATAAAATTAAATTTTTTACGATAATGCTTAAAGTAATTCACTTAACGCACTAGTGCGTAAAGTCCATAATAACAACAATTCAGGTGCGGATACAGGATTTTCTTAAGGGTGGTTCAGTTTGGTTAATTTCCATCTGGATGAGAGGTAAATTTTACGGCCATACAAAAAAAACTATTACCAGTATTTTCATATTATTTCATGGATTCTTTGTTGCCCAATGTACTCCAGTTAAAAAATTCACTTCCACTTAGAAAAACCCTTCTATTCCGTATAAGAATTCACATATTCTTTATACAACTGCTTAACTATGACAGCAACGCGTCTTCCTACTGTAAATTGCTAGACGGTTGTGTAGTGATAATATCACGGTAATTTAGCCAATAGGAATTAGGAGTTAATGCTACCATAGACTGGTTTATAGCCATTATTGCTCTAAATACTCACAGTAATTATCAAGTTCTATTGGGGGAGTAATCTGGTTTTATATACTCTATTAGTTCCGGCAGTTGTAATGAAACTTGACATTATTTATAATAATATTTGGTTGCTACGGTTTATAAACAACTAAAAATCAGTACTCTAAATCTCAAGAATTTAAATAGCTTTTTGTTTTTGTGGTTTAACATACATAGATTGTAAAGTCCAATACTAATGATGGGTTGTGCGATATAGAAATCTTCTAGACCTATTGCTTTATCTGTCATGCAAAGTAAAAAACTTATATACAAAGTACAAATAAATTAATTGAAACAGGTATTGGTACGATCAATAGAATTCAAATTCAGACAGGACAGCTAAAAGTCTCCGAACAACGATGTGACCTGTGCAACAAATACGTTAAAACTAATACTAAGGCGCGAGTCGACTGCCGATCGCTACGAACCCCCACCAACGCCTTGGCGAATTATAGGTTCTAATAGTACGATTTGTTTTTGGGGACGCTGTTCTGTTTTCCTAATTGTAGAGAAAGCGCTTTACAGGGAACAAAATGGGTCACATTGAGAAAATTTATTTGTATATTTGTATGTATGTTATTTCTTACCAAAATTGCTGTATTAAAAGTAGTTAATTATTCAACAAGATGTGCTGCTAATGGAACTGATTACTACCAATAAAAACACTGTTCTGACTGTTCTAGCAAATATGTAAAAATTTTCAAGACCACGCCCAAATTTGGTCAATAATTTTTGGTAAATATTTTTAAAATTTATGATTACCTACTTATTTTATTGAAAATTAAATAAGATAAAAAAAATAAAAAAAGGCCAATTTATTTTTCATTAGTGGGTACATTGTTTAAAAGTAAAGTCACTTCTTCTGTTTGTATTTGCAGCAATCTTATTAATAACAGCTTCATTAAAGTTTGGAATAACTGTAATGTATTGTTTCTCAAATATTCCAGATTCATAGTCGTTTTGGCATTAAAACTGTTCATTTTTATTAAAATAAGTCTTTACTACCCCAAAATAATAACAAAAATATAAAGGTAAACTCCAAATAATAAATTCATACAGCAATGAACTCAACGGCGCACATTTAATTTGTGCGAGTTTTCCTATTAGAATTGCGCTTTCCCCCACCACACCTGCTAGTACAAGATGCAAAGAAAAACAGCAGAAACCCCGCCTACGTAACGCATGTGTGCGACTTATGAATTCCTACGCGCCATACGGTTGCTCTTGACAACCGGCTTGGCGAGAGCTATTACACCACGTTTCGTTCGATTGTTTGACGGTACGTTAAAATAGGAGGGTATTCTAACTTATATTACTGTAAGAATATAAAGAAGATAAATTTAAATAAACATTATTTTTTCTTTATGGGGTAATTCTTTATGGAGTATGGGGGTGCACGTGCTCCTGTGCTCCTATGGAAAAAACCGCCACTGAATTAACAGACTTGAACTTAACATTTGTGAAAAGAAAAATTGCTTGTTCGGACTTGTGTGACTTATGTCGTGGCAACTCACAACTCATGTAGCATAGTGACGCAATCGAATCGCGGCGCCTTTTCTTCAAATATCGGCGTTGCCAAATGTCAAAAGCAATCCAGCCGTAATTGCATAAGTAAATTTTTAAATTCCCGTATTTCTAATGACCATTTTGGCGCCCTGTTAATATGGCGCCCCGGGCGGTCGCCCTATTCGCCCCCCCCCCCCCGCCCCTGCTACGTCACTGTATATAACTTAACTCATCAATAAAGATTTTTTTAAAGTTTGCTATAACATTCCGTAAATACATAATAGATTCCAAAGAAAGATAGATGGATGGTATATGAAAATACAATAATCCGCTAGCCATTACGGCAACCACATTATTCTGTTTTCGTTCCACATAAATAATAGTTCTCAAAAAAGATCATTGTTAATTTTAATTTTTCCAATGGAACAAAACTCTTGCGTTTTATTTATTTTATCTTACACATACGAATCACTGTCATCTGTGCGCGCACTAGAATATAAGTATATTTCTTGTAATATCTTTTGACCATCGATGGTCGCAGCAATGGAGTTATTTATTAAAGACACGCACGAAAGATAATCTCCGTCCCATAGAAATCGGCCCTTTTACATTGGCTGAGTCAAATTGGTTATTGATATTTTGATGGACCGGCAGGAACCGCGCCTTGGTGTGTGTGGAACATCGTGGCTAAAAGGCTAAATAATGAACAATACATAGCAAAGAATATACCGTGTAAAGAACAAACATAACATTAAGTATCATTATAAAACCATTGTTCTATGGACGCATGGATATTAACTTATTTTCTTTTCATAAAATAGTGTTTTCTTTTGACGTTACGGATTTACCGAATTCCGTTTATCTTTTATAAAAGATGGAGTATCTAGGTAAAAGAAATATAGCGGGGAAAATACTGAAGCGTCATTTTCCATTATACCTACCAATGTTTCACCCTCTTTCGTCGTCGACATGTAACTTTGAACAACAAAGCTAATTTCAACCTTTACCTTCTAAAAAAAAAGTATGTCTAAAGTTTTTATTATAATTCTGGAGCGTTGCTATATTCCTTGAAACCTGATAATTCACCTGGAATAGATTTTAGCTCATTCAGAGAAAACTATGCGGACAATTTTTATCGTAATTCTCGAAAAATATTTGAATGCGTTTTTTATATGGATTAGACCATTAACTTAAAAGACCGTTCGATCATTTATCATATAAATATATTTAGGATATTATACTTTATCGCCAGGCTAATGATGACACTTTATTGATAGTTATCGATGATTACAAATTAATGGTCAACAGTCATAGACACGTCACGTAGGTTCAATTATTATTAGACTCACAAAAACAAATTAATACCTTTGTCGCAATATGCTAATAGAAAATCGGTCAAGTGTATGCAAGTTGGACGTGAATGATAAGTAATACCGTAACATCAGCCTTCATTTTCTGTATTTTTGTATTTCTGGTTGTCAGATTTAAACTCTAATGCAATGGCGAAGAAAAAAACTAGCCTTGGACCATTTTAGTGTTTATAAAGACCTATGTAAATGAGAGAGTAAATAGTTTGTTTAGATGCCCGCAATAAGGAAAACAAATCAATCAGTGTTGCCGGCGTGATCAACGCATGGCGAGGAGGCCTTCCCTCCATTAAAGAGATCATTTATGCTGGCGACGATTGACGAAATAACCTTATCGCCTCGTCTCATCGATAGAAATTATTCAGTAAAATTTGGAACTTCCTCTGGGTTGTACCGCGCATTTGTTTGGTAGGTTTTACTTTATGGCCTATCGATGCACAGATAAAGGAATGTATTAAGTAAACAAAAATAGTCCAGCCCCTCGCCCGCATCTACCTGAATATCCTTACTCAGGTCATTTTATTGTGCCGTTGAGTGCAGAGTGAGTATTTTTATGTGTCACACATGTTGCATAATATAGTAAGATAACTACCTTGGCTCGCTTAGAAAGAATATTTTTAACACCAAACAGTTTTTCTGGTAACGTTTACTAAACCATTTCAAAACAGATTTTTCATCGTACGCTTACCTGAAAAATACAAAAATATTAAACATCGCGGTGGCCGCTTTGCTTGTCCGAACACATAATACTAGAGTTAACTTTTTCTTAAAACAAAGCGTAGAAGAACAAGACAACGACATTTGACATTAACAGATGATCTGGTTTCGTCGTTAAAGTTCCCATGTGGGCCGTGGCTAGTGATGTAAAATTCTCGGTAATAATCTTTTGGAGAATATTTTCGAGAATATTCTCAAGAATATTCTCGAGAATATTCTCAAGAATATTCTCGAGAATATTTTTAAGTTAGAGAATTTTCTGAGAATGGTAAGAAAACCACTAGAAATGGCAATAAAAAGAAATTAAAAATTACCTATTCTGCCGATTTTCGGCAAATGTCAAACGGCGTTAATCAAACAAAACGTAAAGAAATAAAATTAAATATACCTTCCCAAGAATAACTAAAAACTAACCAAAAAAAACAGTCAAATAAAGAAAGATCACATTTAACCGAGGGGTAATTCACTGGCGAAAATGGTGTACAACTTCTAGAAAATACAAAAGAAAATACGAGGAAAATGCAGAAAATACAGAAAATACCAAGAAAATACAGAAAATACAGAAAATACGAAGAAAATACGAGAAAAACACAGGCAACATAAGGAAAATATAGAAAATACGCGTGGCAATCAAATTGGCAATGACGTAAAATCGGTGGAAGATTTGACAACGCTGCCGAGTTTTCGACGGTTTTAGTGATGGGAATAACCGACTTAAGATTCTGGAAGAACAACGCTGCCGAGAATTTGTTTGACTTCTAAAAAAAAAAAGGTCGCCAGTTCCGTTATTATTAAAAAAAAAAACGTTTTTTCCAATGGATGTTGATTTAGTAAGCCAATTTTTTGTAATTTTTTTGGCGAAAATGGTGTACAAGTTCTAGAAAATACCAGGAAAATACGACAAAAATTAAGAAAATACAAGGAAAATACAGAAAATACGAGAAAAATTAAGAAAATACAAGGAAAATATAGAAAATACGAGAAAAATTAGGAAAATATAAAGAAAATACAGAAAATACGAGAAAAATACAAGGAAAATACGAAGAAAATTCGGCAATATGGAAAATGGTGTACACATTTTTCTCAGTGAATTACCCCTCGCATTTAACTATTAAAAACATACGAGTATACGTTCTCGCTTCTAGGGAATGTCCCTGAATCACTGTTGCCAGACATAAAACACTGTTGCCAGAGTTATAGAAAAGGTTATAGAATCTCAAAATTTTAAAAATCATTGCAAAATTTTTCAGTGTAAATCGAGGCGGTATAAATTATGTAGAAAAACTTCTCTAGAGAATATTCTCGGGAGAATTTTCTTACAGAGAATATTCTCGAGAATATTCCCGTTTTCGAGAATATTCTCTCGAGAATATTCTCCTCTCACATCACTAGCCGTGGCAAGCTCACACGTCAGGTTGCGTCATCAGATTTTCTTGGTTTAACGGTGAGTACAAAACCCATTTTGGTTTGGGGGGAATGCAGTTAGAGCGGAACGTGATTCGCGCTCGAACAGAAGTTGGCAACGTTCAGTCTTAATCGATAACTCACCCCAAGTTCAAAAAAAATTTTGTAGTTGTTTACTTGATATCTAAGTATTGATTATATATTTTGTCCGTACTTACTCTAGTAGTGTAAGCAAATGGATCCACTTAAGGTACAAAAATATTATCATTATCAATTTTTTATGAAACCAATAAAGTTTTAGCGAAACCATTAATACTAACCGGCAACGAATCATTTATTGATAGTCGCTAACTTTTTAAGAGACAAAAAATAATGGCCAAATGTAATTTCTTAATCGGGCAAAAGAGCTACCGCATAACAAGAACATTTACTCTAAGTCCCTCCCAACGGAAAAAACTTTTTAATTGATAGCATCAATTTTATCGAAAACGGAGGGAAATAAATTGGCACCAGAGGTGCCAAAACAAGATCATAAATTTGCAGGTTGCCCTTGAAAGAAGCGCCTCCGTACGCCTCTTTAATCTAAAGTATGACAGTAACAAATTTTCCTGCGAAGCTCTGTTGCCAGCTCTGCTGCCATTACGCTTCGGCTTTACTGTAAACGGGAAAATCCTATTCAAATTATAGTTTTGAATGTGCCATTTCCGTGGCACGATCGGTTACTGCGGCTGGCGATTGCATTTGAGCAATAATACTGGATTAATGCAATTTGTATGTTCGGTGGAGCGGTGACTCTTCGACAAGCATTAATCTCTGACGCAATTCTTTCAGAGAAACCGACTGGGTTTTGCGAACTAGTGATTTATTGATTTTGGCGGCCCCTCAATTGTACCTCTTGTCTTAATTCTTTGGTTTCAACAAAATAGTGGGGGGGGGCACCATCTTGCTGAAATTTCCAACGGATCCAGTTACTTAAAATTTTAAAACCAAATCTCTTACGTAGACGTGGCTAACGTTTTTGTCAGGATGTCATTCATTACAAGCAGTTCTTAAAAATAGCATACACCCTGAGCACCATAAAGAAAAATCATTTCTACTAGTTCTTCCACAGAATACACTATTTCCGAATTAAATTAAATTCGAAACAAAAATACAGACACCATTCATGCAAAAACAATCACGTTAAATTTTAAATGATTTTTCAAAAAATAGAGTTTTAGCATTACAATAGTGTTTTAATTTGGGCTTGAGATAATTTTTTTATCATTTACGTTTATTTTCTAATTCTTCCCGGTAAATTTTGCAAAAGCCAATTTTAAAACATTTTCTCAACAATTTGTAATTAATTTTTACACTAAAAAAGGGAAATATCATAATTTTTTCACCTCCTGGGTGTGTAAAATCAACCCAAAAGGGTTGTAGTAGTAGAGAGGAGGCTCAGCAACCTGGCAAATAGAGCAAAGCGATCGTTCTTGCCTACTCTTAAATTATCACCCAATTACCATAACCACCTGTGTCTTCGCTTAACGTTTTCGATTTTGTTATAAAAGTCAGGATATCTTTCCAGGCGACGACAATAACTTCGTCTCTTCCCCAGAAAATGCAGAGGTGTCTCCTCCTCTTCCTGACATCCCAGACCTATTGGGTCCTCCTCCACGTCAATATGCGTCTAATGTTTCCCCAGGCGACATCAGTGCTCAAAATCTCTATTAATGGATTGAGGGCCCGCCTTCTCCTGTTCAGGAGCCACTCCAATCTGGAGTTTTTTGCTCCTGTTATGAACTCCTGAACTGTCTGCATCATTGGGTTTTCCGCCATTGTTCATGTTGATTTGAAATTGCTGGTTCCGGTCCTTAGAAAGGAGTCCCGCCCTGCTAACTATAGGCCGGCCGTACACAGCTAGAATGTTTATCTGAATTCAGAAACGGAATCCAGAATCTGAATTCCGGCCCATTGAAAATTTGAAAAATCATAATCTGAAAAAATCAGAATGTGTGTGCTGTATAATAATAGTATATTAAAGTACGAGTTTCATAAGAAGCGGTTTTAGCGCCCGCGTCTATTTTAAAAAACGAGCCACGAAGTGGCGAATTCAAATAAAGTTGAAGTTAAAATCGACATTAGAAAGTTAGTAGATTGAATTTTGGATAGGATTTGGCAGAAAATGATAGCTTGAAGCATCTACAAAAGATTGATTTATAGATTTATGCAACCAACATACATGACTGTTATCCACACAGAATAAAAAAGTAAGTTATCAAGCTAGTTTTCCTCTGCGAAAAATGGGTTTTCTCGTAAATCACAAAGGCTGCGCAAGTCAATGAAATAAAACGTTTAAATGTTACCAACATCAAATAAAGAAAAACCGCGTATCGAAATAGCTTCATTACGATCCGCAAATGAGGGTCGTGCTGAACTCATTATGAACGTGAAATAGAAAAAAATATATACAATTCCGTACGTTCTGAATTCAGATTCTTAATTCTGTTTCTGAATTCAGATAGACATTCCGGCTGTGTACGGCCGGCCTAACACTGCATTTTTTGTATTTGAAAAAAGTTGGGATTTAAAAAAAATGTTTTTATATATGTATTAATAATAATAATAATAATAAATAATTATAAAAGCTTGGAAATTACCGCTCTGGCAGTATTTTCGTGTTTCTTGGCATCGATACCGATTGTGACTAGCGAGACGTAGACGCTAGTCCTTACGCGCCGCTGTTTCTCCTAAATAAATCATTAATCATTGTCAAATTTAATCTTAAGCCCGATGTCGGCTCATGGGATAGCAGTAACTTGTTTTTACGTATTAATGTAGTATCTACTACAGGCCCATGTGCCATTTGCTTCAATAAAATACGAGGCATGGAAATAGCAAATTACGTATTTATTTTAGTTTAATGAACTCCTATGATATAGCCCAAGCATACGTAGATACCTATTGTGTATTTATTTACGTACAAGACCTTTTGGTACCTTTGTCAAAATAAGTTGTATTTTCTATCGGAATTATACTATATAGCCTACGATCTTCTTGCTTCTATAATATGTAATAATAATAATAATTTGAAGAAGTAGTCTATGCTTAAAGTGGAGTTCAAAGTATGGGAAAGAAAGAAAAAACTAAAAGTCTTAAAAAATGATGTTTAAAAGAGACATAATATAAAGAAATTGTGAAATTGATAAAAGTTAAAACATACTGAGTATGTGAGAAGTCAGTAAATGAGGTCTAAACCAACCAAATAAACTGGGAAAGAAGAAAAAAACCTTTCAAAAAAGGTGTCGAAGATTATTTAATTTTTTTATAAAACATTTTTAAGCATATGTCTAAAAGATATTGTGAGGATAAAATTAGTCGTAATTATCAAGGTATCACAATGAAATTACATTCAGCAAAAGTGTTTTGTGGGGTACTGAGGTTTAAAGCTCAGTAACCACCGCAAGCGGTTAATTTAAAACCAATAAAATTAATTAATAAGTTGCACATTTAAAAAAAATTAGAGGTCAAAGAGGTTGTTCACGTCCACGTGCTGGAACCAAGTACTTTGATCACGGAGGAAGACTTTTTGTTTTGTCTTTCTTTCCCAATAATAATGTTTTAGGCGCATTGTAAAGTACATACACGAGTAAAAGAACAAATCCCGGCCAACAAAAATATCGAAAACAAGGTGGTATCTTTTTTTTTTTAATTTAACAGCTTTTTTTGGTATATCTGTAAACTTAACCCATAAATGTTTTGTCTATCTAACGATAAAGACAAACGACTATCTTTTTAGATTATAAAACTTTGTTATGGATAGCTACATTTATGTTTTTTAATAAAAAATATTGAAAACGATCCGGAATTTTAAATAAATTGCAAATACAAAATATGTCTGTTTCGAAATTCCTCATCAAATAGTAAAATAATATACGGGTGTTCCATTTGAAAAACTTGAGTGGAATTGGTTTAAAATGAGTCATTTTTTAAACCTTATGTTAAACACCCTACATAAAATAAATATTATATAGGTATTTAATTTATAGTATCTCTTGACCCCTTTCCATTAATCTCATACAATGCCCTAACTAAAAAAAATATTTTTTAAAAACTTCTTTTTTAGTTTTTAATTTTTTACTCGTAAACTATACTAAAGCAAATACAATAAAATTATAATTGACACTTATACACACCTAAAAATTTTAAAAAAATACACCTTCATGTTATCACACTTTTTTTGGGGCCACCCTGTATAATATACGAAAATATTTTCCTGAAATACATCCCGTGTTACAGTATAAGTAAGCATAATCTGAATAAAACCTTACCTAATTCGTATAGGAGATATACAGGGTGTTATTTAAGTATGCGGCCAAACTCCAAGGGGTGCTTCTTAAAGTGATTTTAAGAAGAAAAGTTCATATAAACATGGGTCCGAAAATGCATAGTTTTTACGATACCGGGTGTCAAACTTGTAGTAATAAAATATTACGATATGCGATTATTTTGTGTTAATTTCTTTTATCGAAAACAGTTTTAATCGGTGCGAAAAAATTCAAAACAGGACTTTCGTGTAATTTTAATTGCTTAATAGTTTGGTAAGTAGTTTAAATTTTTTACTCTTATTGTCCCGGGGACATGTAATAAAGTGGTTTTTATTTTTTTTCTCGAAAACAAGGCAAGATATGAAAAAACTCACGAGATTAAATAGTTGTATTTGTAGTTACTTAATTCGAAAAAATACATAATTTAAAAAAGTCAGTAGCGCGCAATTTTTTTGTCAAAATTTTTTAGGTAGACTGTCTTCCGGGACGCCACTAGACTTAATAATTTTAATCTAATTGGGAGGCTAAATCATCCTCTTGTTATTACAAACAGAATTGCCAAATTTCAACAAAATTGAATAAAAGAGTATTGAGATATTTACGAACATCCGATTTTTTTTTAAAGTTTGACACCCTGTATCGTAAAAACTATGCATTTTCGGACCTATGTTTATATGAACGTTTCTTTTTAAAATCACTTTAAGAAGCACCCCTTGAAGTTTAGCCACATACTTAAATAATACCCTGTAGAAGCCTGACCCACTATTAATTATTGTAGGACCCTGTATAAAAAAAAGTTTAAAACACCCTGTAATTTCAACGCGGGGAGGGTGTTATTAAGAATTTACCATCGCTTTTACTCTCGACATTTATTTATACCATTCACTCGAAATCTCTGGACCTATCCAATTTATTTCAAAGTATATTTTTGTTCATTTTGAAATAATGAAGTAATTTTTGTATATTTGACTTGTAGATATACTATTAACGATAGCTAAGATAAATATTTCAAAAATCGTTACAGGTGTTCGGCTGCCATCAAATATCACTAGTAAAATTTGATTAAACTGGTATACATTTGGTATCACTGGGACACTGGGTATAGTAAGATCTGGTCTTAACGTGCGGATCCAAAGGTCACTGATCATATGCATCAAATCAGACAACACAGAGGCTATCAAAATGTTGTGAGATTATTTACAAATATACCGAAGGAAGGAAAAATAGTTTTATTATTTTAGCTATCGCGAAGATAGCCACATATACCTAATATTATTAGTTTTGTAAAAATTATGTACAGGGGAGTTGAAAAAGTGACAAAAAAATTATATAATCGTTAATTATATACCTACTGTACCCTTTAATTAAAAACGACAATAATAAACAGTGCAATTTATTTTAACAATTTTACTACTAAAACCTAAAAATACAATGGCATTTAGTCTGATAAACTATTTCGATAATGAAAGAAAAAGTGGAAATTCGCAAACCAATATGCAGGAAACCGTAATGAAAACACTGGGAATTAGTTTAAGGACTTGCAAGCATAATATAATACCCAAGAATACTAAAAAATGTAAACGAAAAACACCGTTTATAATTATAGCCTAAAAACTCTCATCGTCACTTATAAAATCTGAGAAGTCCTCGTCGTCTGAGTCGTCTTCGAATGGAGCAATTATCATTGGCGCTACTTCGACATCTAGTACTTGTTCTCGATCCCACCAATCCCTTAATAATATTTCTGTATGTTCCACCGATTTCTTCCAGTAATCTTGTGTAATATGATCTAACGAATCTTGCCAAACTAGTTGTACTTGGTCGGATTTAAGACCATCACCTACATGTTTTTCATAGTAAGACTTTGCACCAGCCCATATTAATTCTATTGCGTTAAACTGGCAATGATATGGCGGCAGTCGTAGAACCTCGTGACCATATTCACGTAGTATTTCATCTACCGCGTATATTTTGGGTTTTTTAAGAGACTTTGCTATTGATAGGAGTTCCGATTTAAGCATATTTGGTAAAGGATTTTGGTTGTGTTTTTCCAGCCACTCATAAATATCACTTTTCCTCCAAGATGAAGTAGGCTGTTTATTTAAAATTCTTGAATGATATGATGCATTATCTAATACAATTAAATACGGAGCATCCAAATTTGGTATCAATTGAACTTTTAACCATTTTTCAAACATTTCGCAATTCATATTATCATGATAGTCAGCACTTTTTGATGTTGAAGAAAAAATTAAACTCGCACCTGCAACATATCCTGTTGCAGAACCGGCATGCAAAATAATAAAACGCTTTCCCGTACCGCACCCCTTTTTCCTTTTAACACTTTTTACAGACTCATCTTGCCAAGATTTTGAACCACTTTCATTCGAAAATATCCACGTTTCGTCTAAAAATACCACTTTTCTAAATTTCGATTGGTAATTGTCCGTATATTTTTTTAAAAACTAAACACGCTGACTCACTATCTGTGGCTGCTCACATAAAAATCTTCGGTTAAAGTCTTTTTTATAGCGAAAACCTAAATTTTTTATTAATTTTGATAACGCTTCAAGTTCAATTTCCAAAACACCCCCAATTTTTAATGTTTTTTGTAAAACTGGAAGAGTTACATTGGTTTTTGATTTGTATAAATCGTAAATCACATTTCGAACTCCCATTTTAATATTTTCGCTTAAATCCTCAGTCTTTGGCTTTCTTCGTTTACACTTTTTAGTATTCTTGGGTATTATGTTATGTTTTGTTTCATGCACAATTATCTGCACAGTCCTTAAACTAATTCCAGGTGCTTTGGCTACTGTTTCCTGAATATTGGTTGGCGAATTTCCACTTTTTCTTTCATTTTCGAAATAGTTTATCAGATTAAGTACCATTTTTTGTGATTGGGGATGCAAAAACCCAGAAAATTGTTTCATTTTGTCACAAACTGTCAAAGTCACAAAACTGGCATATTTAAAATAAAACGTAGCTGGTGCTATTATAAGCTTTTTTAGAATCGCTGGAAAGTAAATACACATCCTTTTTTTCATGTCAAAATGGAATAAGTATGTCTCATTTATTTAACGTATTTTATTTAGAGGGTAAAATTAAACGCAAGTAAAGAAAACAAAAACTGAGAGTATGTCCTTCTTGAATCGTATGACCCGCACGATAAGACCAGATCCGACTATAGCTAAAGGTTCAAACGTTATTTCTATTGTAACAAAATTTTAATTTAGGCCTTTTTAAAAAAAAAAATTTACATTAGGCATATTAATATCTACTAACACAAATTATAGTATATTTTGAAAACTAAAGGATAATCGAAAAATCTGCTACATAAGAAACTAAGTATGTAAGTATAGGCATCGGTCTTTCAATATTTGTAAATTGAAGCAAATCGTATTTGCGGTTTTGAAACAATTCAGTGACAGCGGAGGGCAAAAAGTGAGTTTATTTTACATGCAATGACGCATCCTTTGCCTAAGACATTAAAAACTACCATTTCTAGTAAATAATGGTTTTAATATCATTTTTCAGCGAGCTGATACAATAGGGTAAAATTCACGAAAATGTAAAAAGATAGGTTAAAACAACAAGAAGTTCCTGAGTTTTTGGATTTTTCCAAAGAATAGATACCGTCCGAGCAAAAATTATTTGCATCAAAGAGGGCTTGGATTAAAAAACGTAGGGCTTGGTTTAGATCACAATGATATGGGGACGATATATCTAACCAAATCTAGGTTAACATTTTGTTAAATTCATATTATGACATGATATGCCAAACTAATGAGTAATAAAATAAGTAGATAAATAAAAAAAATATTTTTATTGTTTACAAAATTAACAAAGAAAGAATATACAGAAAGAAAAATAATTACATAAATTATTGCTGAAATTGGCCACCGCCATGCCCCAAGTATAAATTCACACGTCTTTTCATATTTTCGAAAGTGTAGACCAGCATCTCTGGAGAAATGTTACCACATTCTTGGATAATCCTTTCTTGTAATTGTTCTAAATTTCTATTTACACAATTCATACTTGCACTTTATAAGGAAATAAATTTAGCAGCTTCTTAAGAATAGTCCTGCATGTTCCATAAGATCTTCCCAGTTCTTGGGACAGGCGTCTTATACAATTGGTTGGCGTATTTTGCATTATTTCACGAACGTTTGCAACGAGTTCTTCTCTTCTTACAGATGGTCTTCCTGCTCCTTTTTGTGTTGTATAGAACCTGTTTCCCTAAACACAGCCACGGTTCTTTTCAGGCAATGATAAAAATCTCCAGCAATAAAAGCAACGTTAGGAAAATGTTCGTGAAAATCGTCCATGCACAAACCCGAATTGTATTGCCACTCACCATTTACTCTAACCCCGCTTCGTAAATACGCTTCAACCATGAATGTTTTGTGCTGTTCCGTAAAGCCCATTGTGTGAATTGTTCACGAAATTGGAAAAATTAGCGATGAATCAAATTACTTGTAACGACTGTCAAAGATGACGGAATAACTGATTGATTGTTAATTCAGGTAGTTACTGACACCCAACAGGTATTAAGCTCTACGGCTAAGCATTACGTCCTTAGATGCAAGGCCCTCTTTGATGCAAATAATTTTTGCTCGCACGGTAGCTGGTTTGTTACCGAATTTATCGATGTTAAAAGATTTACCACGTATACATTTCCTAACAAATACAAAATAAAACTAAGAAGGAACAATAGGAGTAGGAACTTACAAATATTATAACGACAAAACAAAAACTAATATATTATTATCATAAATCGAACCATTACAATAATTCTATAGATCTGATAAGCAGGTCGACCGAAATAAATTAAGTGTGAAGGACTCACCTCTAGAAACGCCCTGTTGCCCGAGGCAAAATAAATAAACAATAGTAAGAACAATAATTTTCATTCGTCTAGTTGGCAATTAATTTCTTATCGCTTTAAAGTATCGTCCATAGCCGTGAACTAGAGAATTGGCGGGCACGAAAAAAACAAATCCTTTGAGAACTTCCGGACTAAATGGTGAATGCGTTACGATTTTGCGTTCTTGCCTTTGAAAATAAAAAGCTTTTTCTAGGACGATGTGACTAGTACTAGTAACATATTTTATTTAGCAAAAAGCTTTAATTTTTTAACAAATTTTAATAGATTTATTTTTAAATTTCAAAACGCAACCTTCTTTTAACAAAAACAGAAAAGTTAAATTCAAAAAAGTTTTGTCTGTTTCCTTCCGCCAAACACATCCCCAGACGCGTTTCGCCGTTATTACGGCTCATCAGTGAGGATTAGTTTGGCAGAAGGAAACAGGGCTTAAAGACAAATCACTGGTCAGGATCGATTATCGACGGGAATTATAGAACCCAGTGCGACATCTTGAAAAGTTAAACATTTTGTAAATTGTATCAACTATTACATATTATTTTGTTTTTTAATTAAATGTAATTTATCAAATATTTCCTCACTAGCACAATATAAAATAGAAGAACAATAAAGAAAATGTGGTAATGTAATAGAATAGTATTAAATACAGTTTTTTTAGAAAACAAACTTACATTGAAACTGATTCTTTTAAAATAACCTACTTTTCCGGCAATCTTCGATATGATACTTTCAAAATAATTAAAAAATTTTAAATTTTGAATCAATAATCCCAATTATCCCTAAATATTAAAAACTGTTTACTAATTCCAATTTTTCACCATCAATCACAACATTTATTTTTTGACATTTTAAATTATTACCCATAACCTAACCATATATTTAATCTCAGAATTTAGAGTAATTAGACCATCAAAAATATTTAAAACATTAATGTAAATTAAGGTGTCATCAGCAAACATTGTAGCATATCAATGTGGTGGCAAAGTTAAAGCTATAAAACTCGTGCTATAAAATAAAAATGTACGGATTCATTTTTTTCATCGCCCTTAGTTGTTATTTAGTGAACGTAGATAATCCAAAAGCACCCTCCAGCAGATTCGTCACGCAAACTTTTTTAATAAACACTGCCCTATTTATCGATAAACCTTAAAGGGGCGTTTTTTGCTGTTAATGTAACATATCAATGATAAACGTTCTTTGTTATTAAGCCACGTAAAGAATGTTACAAGGAATAGTCGGGTTTAATACGAAAAAATATAATCATGCTGCATTTTTAATTATATATTACCTATATACAGGGTGTTTCTTAATGACGTGCTAATATTTTAGGGTGTGATTCCTCAAGTCATTTTATGAAGAAAAGTTTATGTAAACATAATATGTCCTAAACTGCTTAATTTTTTTGCTACAGAGTGTTGAATTTTTTCTTAATGCGTTTTTTGTAATATTTCCAAAAATACTTTAGATAATATTTTCAATTTTGGCATGTGCTTATAGGACATAAAACATAAAACCACATGTTTCAGTTCTAAAAGTTATTTTTTTGTCCCACCAGTGGTAATAGTATATTACATACCGAAGAGGAAAGTGTTTCATTACTGTCGAGAGATTAGTTATTTATCCGAGAAGCGAAGCGTCGAGGTTAACTTTAATCTCGTGACAGTAATGAAAACTTTCCTTTGAGGTTTGTATACTCTTTTATTTACAACCATACCGTTAATTGAAAATTAGATAATATATGATTTTTTGAAAAAATCTAGTAAAGGTCAAAATATGACATTTATTGTTTTGACGCCAAAAAAAAAATGCTGGTTGAATGAACAAGAATGAGGGAAATGAGTGAGGGAAATGGGTGAGGGAAGTGGAAGAGGGAAGTAGACGTAGGTAATGTGACACTTCCAATTTTTTAAAAATGTTGTAATGTCAACATTACATGTATGGTTGTAAATAAAGTTTATTTATTTTCAAGGATTTAATCTAAAACCCCTTTACTTTATTTTTAATTCTTTTACTTTCAGACACAAACTACGTTTTTAAAAATAGTTATTTTATGAAGTTACCTTACAGGGTCAAAAACAAATAAACTTTGCATCACATGCGACCAAATTTTAATAGCCCACTTTTGATTTTGTAGAAAAACACACATTTATTATGGCGCTACTTAAAGAAAATGTATCTGAAATAAAGCCTTGTCAAAACTGAGTTTTATGTAGGTTGCGTTGAGTCCTATTTTGCAAAAGTGGTGCAATTTACAAAATATAGGTAAAAAATCAAAATTATCTTATGCAGCTGAAATTTTGCATGTGGGCTAGAAACTGCATTTAAAAAAACTTCTTCTAATAACTTTTTTCGATATTTTTAGAAATAACCCCACTTTTGAATTATTTTTTGGAAAAAATTAAAATATGACAGATAATGCGAATCACGTGACTACTATTTTTTTGCTTAATTTTCATCTCGATCGAAGCAGAACTTGATGCCAAAGTCAAATTTTGATTAAAGCTATTAATAAAAAAAATCCCATATGATGCGGACTTTACTGGTGACACTGTAGACAACACTGCCTACGGAACCCACACAAAGTAAGCCAAACGGTGCGCGACAATTCACGAACACTGAGTTTCGGCATGGCCGAAGGTTCGGCTGGTTTTTGGCCGAAACCAAAACTGTCACCGAAACTAGATTTTTTGACCGAAACTAGCCGAAACCGAAACCGAACCTTCGGTCGGTTTTTAGTTAACAGGTAATATTCGGCTTGAGGTTAGGTACGGGATAACATAAAATATTGATGTTTCATGTTTCGTATGTTTCTATTTTCGATTTGATAGGGTAAGTTTAATTGACTTCTTCTCTTGCTTTTCGACCTAACAACACGACGGCGAATCATTTTTTAACAAATTTTAGAAACAAGAAAATTAAAACGATTTTCTAACCTCAAAATCTGATAGATTGGCAGCCACTAAAAATACCAGAAATCACTACCTTTTCTCTCAATTTTGTCAAAAAATTAGAACAAGTTCCAATTTCTTGTCAATAAATTGTGACAATAAACTGGGGCAAATTTTAGTTGTTTACATATGAAATTAAATTAAAGGTTAATTATTATAATTTCTTGACCAAGAACTTGGCCCGTGAAATACGGGCTTAAAATAATAATAATAATAATAATATACATTTATTGTTATAATCCATTCTTTAACATTATTACATTGTTACAATTATATAGGAAATATTGCAAATTGAGTGGACAACAATAGGCCTTAGTATGGCAGCCATCTAGATTAAATCCAGATACTGTTCAGGCCCTAATTTATAATAAATAATTGAATATCTAACTAAAACTAGTAAAATAATTTAAATTTGAGAATCGCTTATAGTTTAATTAATATTATATAAGTGAAATATTGCTTGATCAAAGGGAAAAGGCATGGAAAGGGGAAGAGAAGGGGTACAAACTGATAATGATATCAATGCAGAAAATAAAGCCAGTCACTGCTGTTTCTAGTAGACGTTTTTTTACTTTGTTTTTAAATGATAATGTAGACTTATCTGAATTAAAACAATCAATGGCGTTAACGGTAAAGGCGATGTTATACGTGAAGGACTTTTTAAAACTTTCTTTGCGATGGCGGAGAATTGTAAGAAGATGCTTTCTGCACAGAGCCAATTTATGGACATCTGTTCGAAACGTAATTTTATTATATAAGTAAAGAGTAGTTTAAATTTAAGTAATTTAAAATAAAATGTAGTAATGTGTAATTTAAATCTGTTATACATACTAAGCCATCCTGGCATAGCCAGGTAAGGGGTAATATGATTTCTTTGTGTAACACCATAAATCAGTCTAAAACACGAATTCTGAACTTTTTAAATCCGAGAACGGTCCGCAGCATCCAAGCATCCAGCGTTAAGCGTTTAGTAATGACATTTAAAGCCCGGACCTTTTCATTCGTTAAATGAGAATTTAGCAGTGCGCATGCCTATTCCTGTATGGCTTTGTTTACATACGCAAGGCCATAAATTTGCGACTTTCGTAATTATTGTTTGTTGATCTAAAGATAGGTAAATATCTATGATACAAAGTAAGTTTTTAGTCTTAAATTAAAGAAATCGTCCATAATATAAATTACCATAAAATATAAAATCAGGTTACTCCGTCACTGGCAGACAGGCGACTAGAGATTTATTGGTTTCTTTGCATCAACGATTAACGTGACATATTATTAAAATTATTTGTGATAAAAAGAGACAGAATAGTAACTGGGACAACTTAGCGCACGATATAGACAAGCCCGATACCGTGAATATAGCTGGGTTGCCAGATTCAACAAAAACCCCGGTTTAATAAATAAATTATTAGGTCTATCGCTTCGTAAACTTTCTGCAAACGATTGGTATTATTTTACATGTGAAAAAATATAAACAGAGTATGTTACGGGCGGAGGAATATATTATGGACCTTAGTGAGATAAATAAATGTGAATAAAATATTTATAATTAATATTATATTAAAATTTAAACTGAGCACTACGACAACAATGTATATTTTTGCACGCATTCCTTCGGCAGCTCAAAATCAGTGACGCGGACTTTACATTCAAACTGAATACTTTGGCTTAAATTAACCTAATTAAGTAATTAAATAAATTGTAATAACGGCTGTCACTGTCATCCAAAAAAAATTCATTTTGCAAAATTCGTCTTTTTAGCAAGGCCCATCGAGTGTATGCGAATGTGATGTCAAAAAGTGCACTTTTTCAATAAGGAGGATTTAAATATCGACCCCCAGCCTTCGACAGGGTAACGTAAATAACAGTGACATGGCCACGGTACACATTATATTATTTTATTTATTTTTAGCAAAAATATTTCAAATTATGCAACAAACACGAACAAACTTATTCTTACAAATGAGTACCTAGCTATTTAGTCTACTCAGTAAATTTTCTAAAAAAAGAAATCAAAACATTATAAAAGAAATAAAATTTATTGGTTTAATTTAAAAGTTAAATATTTTTGCCAAAATACTATTTCTGAAAATAAATTTGGCTGACAAAAAATAATTAGAATTATTTATTGTTCCTAAACATCAGTGGGCCAATGCAATTCATGCGTCAGGTAGCTGGTTACTCAATTTGTTATGATATAAGACAAATGCTTAAAATTTTAAACTTTAACTGTCAAAGCTAAGAAAGTAAATCCTTTAATAAAAGCATACATTGAATAAACTCATAAACCTAACAACAAAACGAAAGACGTTCAGATAAACGGGTGACAATAGTCCAATGGTGTTTCATCTTATAAAGTCCCCTGGCGTTGACGTAGACTTAGGTTATGGAGGACTTAAGGTAGGAGGCCGATCGCAATGCATTGGATTCGGTCCCAAATTAGCATCGGTAATTCAGCTTTACGAGTCGCCGTAAGATGGCGCTCGTGTTCGAAGTGGGCTATCAAATAAATGGTTTCTTATGGACGCGATAACTATTTTTATTTAAATTAGTTCTTTAAGGAACAAATATGGACTTTTATATGAATTTACACTTACTTTGTTATCCTTATTAGTAAACTCGGCCTGTATAAAGTTCCAACGATGCTTGGTTTTTAAAATACAGGATATTAAACATTCTAGCTATACCTTTGGAGCTAGAAAGAGACTTATTTGGCTGCGTTTCCTCTCTGAAAAAGATCCTGTCTTACACCCCGACACAAAGCAAACTCTACTTTTATAAATTGTACCATTATTCATTATAAATATGGAAATCAATTACAATACAACGTCATTTGTTATTTCGAAAATAAAATGTCAATTTGTCAAAAGTAAAAGTAAAAAACGAAAAGAAGAAGACGACACCAGCCCACATGCGACGCGAGAGCATCTATCGGCCAATAGCGAACTAACCAAAAAACCGGGACAAAATTTGAAAATGCTGCCATTGTCGATCGGCCTCCTACCCTCTAGTTCTCCATAACTTAGGTAAGTGCCAATAAAACGAAATACTTATAGATAGAGTTGGACTAATATCGAAAGGGGACGTTACATGGTGTCGGATAGGTGGCGCAGTGGTTTGTTTACATCTGTCGCCCAGCGAGGGCTGCGAGGACACGGCATGTAAAGCATTGGGCTTTTTAATATACTCGAATTTAACATAATTCAATATTGACATCCTAAAATAGAACCTATTGAAAATATATTCTAATAATAAAAATATTACTACAGTGTCACAAACGTATTCCAGAAATAATTTTAAAAGACGCCGCGAAAGCAGGCAGCACTAAAAACATGAGATCAGATACTTAGTGCGCAATTATTTTATTTGTATTTCTTGCGGTCGATTATATTGTTATCTTTGTTTCGATAACTTAAATAAAAAAGATGCGGACGGGTCGACCTTTAGTCCGAGTCCCCGCGACTGATTAATTCATTATGATGTACATCCCTGGTTTCGCCAGTGTCTCTGTCAAGACAGCGGCATGGGTCAAACAAATCTAGATCCATTTCCACTGCAGTTCATTAAATCAAATAAAATTATTTGCTTTTTGTCTCAAATAACATACACAGGTATTAGCCGACTCGGCAACCTACGAGTCAGCACAAACCGCTGTGTGTGTCATCGCCCTTAAATTCTTCTTTTGTATAATGGGAGCTTTTCTAATATCTTAAATAATTGCTTAAAGTAGTAAGAGTAAGCAAAAATAACGTTTAGAAAAAGAACCTACTTATGATGATTACTTACCTACTAATTAATTTTAATTTTCAAATTATTTTTGAGTACCTACCTACTTAACATCAAAAATAATTAAAGATCCCGCGGCTATAGGTACTTCTCATATGACTATACGAAGTCGATCGGGAAGCGTTCCTTTAATAACTTCCCAAGCGTTTTAAAACAGATGACAATACCTACAATTATTATTCATTTGACCAAAAATTTATAGGTTAAATTTTTGCATTTTGCATTATCTAGGTATCAAAGAATATAAGGTAACAACGAATATAAGGTAACAAAGAGTATAAGGTAACAAAGAGTATAAGGTAACAAAGAGTATAAGGTAACAAAGAGTATAAGGTAACAAAGAATATAAGGTAACAACGAATATAAGGTAACAAAGAGTATAAGGTAACAAAGAGTATAAGGTAACTAAGAGTATAAGGTAACAAAGAGTATAAGGTAACAAAGACCAGCGAAAGGGTGCAAAATATACTCTAATAAACATAAAGGAAAACTTATTTCACATTGGACTAACTGTTTGCAGAATTTATAGGCAAGTGTACCTACTTAATTACTGTGCGAGCAAAAATTATTTGCATCAAAGAGGGCTTGGACTAAAAAACGTAGGGCTTGGTTTAGATTACAATGATATGGGGACGATATATCTAACCAATCTAGGTTAAAAAATTGTCAAATTCATATTATGACATGATATGCCAAACTAATGAGTAATAAAATAATAGGAAAAACGAAGTAATCCATAACCGTTAAACAAGGTGATCTAGGTGGGAATTTAATGTCTGATCGAAAACTGATCAATCTGTCGTCGAAAAAATTGCGTAAGTAGTTAATAGTTTCGGCGGCTGATGGTATGGGCGGTTGCACCGTCCTGTTGAAAATATCCAAAACGTAGTTCGTCGTCAAGTAATTGCTCCACAAATGGATTCAAAATATTATCTCTCTACCGCTGGGTGTCATGGAAAAAAATAGGACCAACAATTCTTCTTTGGGAAACAGCTAACCAGACACCAATTTTTTGAGGGTGCAATGTGGACTCTACAAAAAAATGGGGAATTTCACTACTCCACATGCGTGTATTCTGAGAATTCACATACCCGGAGAGGTGGAACCAGGCTTCATCCGAAAAAAATGTCAGGTCTAATAAATCATTTCTTTCCAATAAATTTTGGGTAAACCATTGAGAGTAATTCCTGCGTCTTTCAAAATCTGAGCTTGTATTTCTTGGAATACTTGCACTTTATAAGGAAATAAATTTAGCTGCTTCTTAAGAATAGTCCTGCATGTTCCATAAGATCTTCCCACTTCTTGGGACAGGCGTCTTATCCAATTTGTTGGCGTATTTTGCATTATTTCACGAACGTTTGCAACAAGTTCTTCTGTTCTTACAGATGGTCTTCCTGCTCGTTTTTTGTGTGTATAGAACCTGTTTCCCTAAACACAGCCACGGTTCTTTACAGGCAAAGATAAAAATCCCCAGCAATAAAAGCAACGTTAGGAAAACGTTCGTGAAAATCGCCCATGCACAAACCCGGATTGTATTGCCACTCACCATTTACTCTAACCCCGTTTCGAAAATACGCTTCAACCATAAATGTTTTGTGCTGTTCCGTAAAGCCCATTGTGTGAATTGTTCAAGAAATTGGAAAAATTAGCGATAAATCAAATTACTTGTAACGACTGTCAAAGATGACGGAATAACTGATTGATTGTTAATTCAGGTAGTTACTGACACCCAACAGGTATTAAGCTCTACGGCTAAGCATTACGTCCTTAGATGCAAGGCCCTCTTTGATGCAAATATTTTTTGCTCGCACGGTACTTGTATTAAATGCTGATTTAACAATAATTTTACAAATCCCGATACGATATTTGCAGTTTTAAATAATTAGGTAATTATATACCTAAAACTGTATAAGAATATATAAATGTGTAATATAGTACCTAATATGTAAATAGTATATTGATGGTAAATCAATAATCAATTCACTTGTTCAAAGCTTTTTTAATCAGGCTGATAAATCTAGATAGGTACTAGTAAATTGAAAAATTCGCCGTAAATAGCTTGGATCTATGTCTCCAACTTCCTTATCAGATCATTGGGTACAGTAGACTCCCGATTATCCGAAACCCGATTATGCTAACATTGCGAACTCCGCATTATCCGAAACGACCCATGAACCGGATTATCCAAAATGATTCTTTTTATTCCTCCGCATTATCCGAAATTTCTAAGAAATGTTTTGTTGGTTTTGTTGTTGCGGCCAAAAAGAGACAGACTTTAAAATTAAAACAAGTACAAATTACCTATTTCTTGAATTTATGAATATGAATACATACTAATGTACATACCTACATAAGTATTAGAATTTATTATGTATATGTATGAATGTACATCTATAAAAGTACATAGATGTAGGTACTTTTCCTATACCTAATGATTTTCCTCAATCTCCGCATTGTCCGAAATTTCGATTATCCGAAATCCGGTCCGGTCCACATCATTTCGGATAATTATTGGGAGTCTACTGTATACACTGTATACTTGTATACTGTATACTTGGAATAAAAATTACTATTCTAGAAAATTGCGAAAATACCCTTTAAACAAGAAGGCTTTCTTTCTTACCATGCTACGTCAGTTTTTAATATTCCAATAAAATTTACGTCCAATCAGCCATTTCATAATGGAACAATCAATCATAAAGGAATGTTTTCTTAAAACTAAACATAACCTTAAAATTTCGTTCGCAATTTAATACATTCAAACAAACATTGTTTCAAAGCATTTCACCTGCGTGCTTTACAACTCGCGAACACGAACTGATTTATTCGCAGAGGTATAACAAAAACTATTGTCTAAAACACGATAGTCGCAAATTTTACTGCCATACTGCGAGAAATGCTATGTTGCCAGCGAAGACTTTAGAAAAATCGGGACAGTAATGTTAAAGATATTACTTTTTTCTATTCGTCGCGTCTGTAATTTTAAATAATTCAATGTTATAATCTCGGCCAGAGAATTTTCCGCTGTATTATCACATTGAACATTGAACCAACAGGATTTATGACAATTCTATAACGGATCAAATAACTTTAAATTTTAACACCGCATTAAGGTAAATGTATACCTATACCAATCAAATGATAACAGTTTTAAGGCAAAAAATCGAGAAAACCAGTAATTTTGCCTATTTCAACAAATTTTGAAAAGTAAAAATATGAGCCGGTATCAATAACCCTTCTTCCATTTGGCCAGAATATAATCTAGTCCTTAAATTAAAAGCGAATATAGAAAAACCATCTACTATACACTACGTTCTAATCTATAAATGACACCCCCAAAGTAAAATAGTAAATAGATCACATGGGTTTAATCCAATATGTGACACCATGCACCTAGTAGGTATATTTCCTAGGGTAACTATTTTATTGAATTTTGAATAATTTAAAACATAGTGTCAAAAAAAAATCGTTAAAGGACAACTTAAAATTTTTTAAAAGTTATCTATGAATCCTGTTAGTTTAATTTTCTTTACCCAGGCAGTGATTTTTAAAAACATAATTTCTTTCTCATGTTTTAAATTTGTGGCTAAGGAACTCGATCAATAACTTGGTCGTAAGATACGTATAGATGATACATCAACTCATTTGGTATGAATTATTTCTTTGCCTTATCTACGGATTTAAATCTTATAACTTGAAAATTTAACCCCTTCTCTTAAACATCACAAATTTATGCGAATTTTGTTCGATTGCATTTCCTAACCAAAAATTTGTGCAGCACAAAATCACCTTCCATCAGAAGATCAAAGCTTACTGATTCGAATGGCCAATTATCATCATCAGAATTGGAATCTTCAAAATCTTTGTGCCATGAAGAAGAAAAGAATCGTCTTTTTCTAATGATAGTTGAATCACTGTCTATCGGTTTTGCTGTTTCTTCTATGTCGACAGCAGTATTTTGTGATCAGTCTTCAATGTCTTTTCAAATTGAAATTTTGGTTGCACAGCATGACTTAAGAATGTACTATGTATTCGGCAACACCAGCAAAAAGAATTAGCTAGATCTAATGCATGACACTCGGTGCAGCTTTTAGTCAAGACAACTTTAACTAAACCAATAGCTAATACTGACGATAAAAATACCCAGGCTATGTCAAAAAAGGCTGAGTAAAAAAAATCATAAACTGACAAGTATTTATCGCATTTGACATTTTCATACATTCAGTTTTAGCAGAAACATAAAGAATAAAAAATAACTTCAAAACTACCTTCCTAATAGATTTCGTAATGAAAAACAAAAATCACAAGACACTTAATCCAATACACGTTGTTGATTGTAACACACCTACAACTTAATGAGGCAACTGATAAAGGGGAATCACATACACATCAAACAATGTTATCAAGTCTTTGATTGCTCCCAAAAACGATCTAGGTTTTAATATTTTAGGTATTTAAAATTTTTGATGGTTTGATAATTTGTAAAATTATTTTCGATTATTTTTTGAAGCAACTCAAGTTTTTTTTTTATTAGGTCTCCTATCAAATTTTTCAAATTTCTGGATATTTTTTGTTTTTTTTATATGATCGAGCACAAGCACTATAGGAAAAATCCTTTAAGGCGCTCTGGGAGCGGTGCGTGTGCGAAGAAAGCGATTGGGCGTTTTCACACTAGCCGACATGATACCGGCACGATCACGACACGGTAGCGACACCGACACGATAAATCGGCGAGTATTTTCACATTTGCCGACAGCCAGCTGTCGTGTCGTAGTGTTGTGCCGGCATTCGCAGACATGGCTCCTGTAAATAAATTGTATTAAGCTACATTCATTGCATTTAAGACTCAAAAAAGCGAAGACCGCAACGAAAATTTTGGATACATCCAATAATAAAGGTGCGCTACTTAGAATGCACCTATTACACTCTTTTTGAGAAATTGACTAAGGATTCTGACAAATTTTTTAACTACTTTCGAATGAGTCATAAAATATTTAACTATGTGCTGAGCAAGTTAATTGACGAAATCAAAAACCAGAACAGAAACAACTAGGAAAAGGAAAAACCGCCAACGACACGAGTAGAGCGCTTGCTGCTCGCCGACCTGTCGGCGCCTGTAACGACACGATAACGATATATCGGCAAGTGTGAAAGCATTCCCTTTACTTACATGAGATTACGCGTCCACCGGTGTCGTTGTCGTTGTCGTGCTGGTATCGTGTCGGCTAGTGTGAAAACGCCCAATGTCGTTGGCGGTTTTTTCTAGTTGTTTTGGTTAGAACGGCAGAACGGCAATATTCCTACTTAATTTAAATGATAATTTCGACATACCTACTTAACTTTTAAAATAACTATGGCTAATTTCAAATATGACATTGTTACTCTGATAGAAGTTGTAGAGTCAAAACCGTGTCTTTGGGACAAAACAAACGAAAATAATAAAAATAAAATACTCTGAGAAAACAGTTGGAAGGAGGTTTTTCAATTTTTAGAAGACATTCTAAGTTTCGTATCTGGTTTTTTGATTTCGTCAATTAACTTGCTCAGCACATAGTTAAATGTTTCATGACTCATTCGAAAGTAATTGAAAAATTTGTCAGAATCCTTAGTCAATTTCTCAAAAAGAGTGTAATAGGTGCCCTCTAAGTAACGCACCTTTATTATTGGATGTATCCAACATTTTTTTTGCGGTCTTCGCTTTTTGAGTCTTAAATGCAATAAATATAGCAAATACAATTTATTTACAGGAGCCATGTCTGCGAATACCGGCATAACACTACGACACGATAGAGATGGCTGGCGGCAAATGTGAAAATACTCGCCGATTTATCGTGTCGGTGTCGCTACCGTGTCGTGATCGTACCGGTATCGTGTCGGCTAGTGTGAAAACGCCCATTCACGTTTTTCTTGAATCGTTGGAGGTTATATTCGGTTGGAATCACGGTCTCAGAAACGCCGTTCCACAAAGATGACGTCCTCCAAATGAAAGAGTTCTGAAACAATGATGTTCGGGGTGTACTATATAAGTTGAACCACATAGGGATGGGCGGCAGTGGTTCGTCGTGTGTTCCTGCTATGCATTACTCTAGGTGGAATCGAGCGGGCAATATCTGTCGAACACTTGCCATGGAAATATCTGTAGAAGAGAGTCAAATCACCAACCTGTCTTCGATGTTCTAAGCTGTCCTGTCGAGGTTCTTAGTCAGCTCGTGGTCGCCGATTAGACGAACGACTCTCCTTTGGATGGAATCCAACAACCGAAGGGTATGCTTCGGTGCAGAACTCCAGATATGAGAGCAGGATAAAGAACAATCTGAGTTTTAGTTATGTTTATAACATATATCTTTTTCAAAAATATTGGATGACTAGACAATTCCTTTTTCAAAATTATTCAAATTTACACTGTAAAAGTAAGAATATTCTTAAAGTTATGTAGGTAATGAGACTAAACTACTCAAACCGTTCGCCGAGTTCACTCAGCAGCAAAAAATACAGTTCCACATTTGTTCGGAATATAAATCACTCAAATCCAATAAATAGTGACATATGGTTGACTTACCGAAAACAGTTCTTTGTTTACTAAAAAAAATCCACGTCCCGGTATTTCTTACACAATTTGGCAACGCGCAAACTTATGACTGTCATAATGCAGACGCTGTTACGCAAACTTGCTAATCTCAAACCACCGGCAAGCCTGTGCTTTATGGATGGCCCCTAACTTTGAATTATTAGTAAAACGGCCGCAGGATTTAGATGCTTATCTCATACTTGGTTTGCAAATTTAAGAAGATACTAGGTCAGATGTATCACCATTTGCCTAGGGCAAGCAGTAAAAGATATAAAATAAATACGTGTAAATTTCTATACCTATATTTCGTATAGTGTATATAGCGTATTATAACACGGATTATAATTTATTACTTAAAGAAATAATGGGAATAACACGGTCCGAGTGAAAAGGGGGCCTTTTCTGTTTGGATTTTGGTACAAAAACAGGAATAATCGATAATCAAAAATACTGATTTTTTGCGCTCATCCAATAATGAATATTTGCACAAGGATAACAAATATTTGCCAACTTTAAATTATCAGCAAACACCACTCGACAGCAAAGCAGCGATGGTCACAATATAATACGACATGTTTGCTATCCTTAAGGGAATTCTTATTACTTTATGTAATACTCACATTAAATTTTAAATTTTATAATGGAAAGCTCGGTTAAAGAATCTCGCGCGGTATCATCACTTTTCTCGCGTAAACGTTTGGATCGCACCTTAAAAATCATAATATTTTTCAATGATAATATGGCAATTGTTCCGTTACCAGGGTTGTTCGTCGCTATTTCAGGGGGGTTTAAACCCCCTTATCCCTCCAGCGCTTTATGACAAGATAAAAAATCTGGTCTTTAATTGCTATTTGATAGGTTCGAAAATATACGCGTAATTATTTTTCGAAGCTGGTCAAGTTTTGACTAAATTTGAATTTATTTCATAGGCCGGCAATTGATTTTTAAAAATAGGATTAAAAGGCCAAATATTAGGCTTATAACTCTCTTTTAAAGATTAGTATGTAGTATATTTCTTAAAGAGATCTGCATTTTGATTGTTAACTGTCTGTGTCTGATTTTATCAATTCTATTTCTTTTGTTTTAATGACAAGGTCGTTGTCGTTTTCTCTTTTTATTAAATTCACTAGTTACAAATTATTATTTATAATTATAGATAAAAACTATTAAACAAAAAAACAAGCAAAAATATTAACATTACTCCACCTTGTGCAGATTTTCAATCTACACACATAGTCTGCTTGTAGTCGACATAATCTGGTCTAGTGACTAGTGTCTTCACTTGCTCTTTTCACATCAACCACATCATTTTCAGTCAAAATTTGGAAGATTTCATTTAATGATAACCTTATATCCCCATGTTTATTGTATTGGATTTGCATCATCTATCCATTTTCCTTGTCAGATAAGAGCTGCTAGAAATTCTTCTTTAACCCACCGTAACCAACAAATATTCTTTACTTTTTTGTGGTTCTGAGGATTTGGATTTTTAAAATATCTAGAAAAATTGGTTGACTTACACCAATAAATAAATGATTGGGTGTTAGGCAATCAGAATCATCTGAATCGGTTGAAACTCGAATATTGCTTACCTACTATATTTTTACTTTAGCAAATAATGTTAAAACGACTTAATCTTTGGACGCGTCTTCCTTCATAATATTTGACAGCACTTTTTTTACACTTCCTATTAACCTCCCTCCGATGTGGTGCACTAGGACGATTGAAATGGCACTGGATTTCTTTTCCTGTCAGTTCTAGATAACATATCATAATCCTATTATTTGTAAAAATTAAGAATCCTGTCATTGAGATCTCTAATAATAATATACTAGTTGCTTTAATATGTATTAAGAGGCTAATTTTACCATGCCAATGTGTCCATCCGTTTTGCGCAAAAAGGAAAGAGGTAGACATTACTGTATTAAATTATACAGCTTGAAAAATAGTATTTTTCCAGGTTTCCTGCTGTATGAATAAGTCCAGATCTTCTTGTATACAGGGTGTCCCAAAAGTAATGGGACACAGAGCAATAACAGACTCCTTAAGGCGAAATAATGCGATTTATTTAAACTTGCCTCATCCCAAAATTGATAACAGCCAAGATACAGGGTGTCAAAGTTTTAATTTTGTTTTCGTTTTTTTGCGATTATTTCTTAACAAAACGACATAGCAGCACAAAATTAAGGGTTTTGGGGTTTTTTGAGGTGAGAAACTCAAAATTATTCATGGTTTTTGTGTAACCAGTCGAGGGTGCTGCCTACGGCATGGCCCACTCATTTTGGCTGGCATTAATTTTATTTATGCTTCTTATATCGATCCGACTATTAAAAAAATAAGTTACTTTACTTCTTTTACATCAAAAACGTATAACTCATTGTCGCTAGGAGCAACCATTTTCGAGATAATCGCGTTCGATATTTTTAATGCAAGAATGTTAAAATATTTAAAATAATTGTGTATTCGTATTAGTATTATTTATCACAGCTGGCCTTCATTAAAAACAACGACGTTATTAAGGCAACAACATGTTACACAAAGTATCATCTGTCAAAGTTAATAAAATTTTTGATTAGAAGAAAATTAGTAATTCCGTATACGAAAAAGCGTTTTTATTAGAAAAAAATAGTCAACCTTAAGTATTTATATTAACTTTGACGCTTAGCAAATAAAGCTGATTTACAATAATTTTAAGTTAAAAATTCACCGTTGCTCGATTTTCCGTTGTTTTTGGACCACGTACTTAGTTGCATTGGACAAATAAAATGCGATTATCTCGAAAATGGTTGCTTCTAGCGACTTCAATGAGTTATATGTTTTTGATGTAAAAGAAGTAAAGTAACTTATTTTTTTAATAGTCGGATCGATATAAAAAGCCTAAACAAATTTATGCCAGCTAAAAGGAGTGGGCCATGCCGTAGGCAGCGCCCTCTACTGGTTACAAAAAACTATGGATAAGTTTGAATTCCTCACTTCAAAAAACCCCAAAACCCTTAAATTCGTGCTGCTATGTCGTTTCGTTAAGAAATAATCGCAAAAAAACGAAAACAAAATTAAAACTTTGACTATCTTGGTTGTTATCAATTTTGGGATAAGGCAAGTTTAAATAATTCGCATTATTCCGACTGAAGGAGTCTGCTGTTGCTCTATGTCCCACTACTTTTGGGACACCCTGTATATAAAGAAGAATTTTCGATATGTTGACTTGATGTATCTGGTTTCTAAAGCACGTAAAAATCTCTCCTTCCTGAGCTACTGTAAAATAAGCTTGACATTTATTATTCTTTTGCATATTATGTGAACGTTCTTTAATAATTCAATTTGTCGGCTTCGATTTTCTGAAATTCTATCAGAATAGTACTTTAGGTTACATCTATTTGTACAACAATATGTGTTTTAGAAGCCATTAGTCTCAATAAAAAAGGAAATAAAAATAAAATATACAGTATGTCTCTGTAAGTTTGCATCATATGGAAAACTTTTTTATTATTCATTTTACGAAAAAAAGTTATTCCTCATAAAAAGCTCTGCATGGTCTAAAACCTAAAATGCAACCATCAAATATCGAAATTTTCCAGTCATATACGAGGTTTGTCAAAAAATGTGAATTTTTCCCAAGAATGTAAATTTTTCCCAAGAGTAAAGTACCTTTATTTTTGACATTATCAAAAATTGTTATTAAAAAAAGTTGATCAAAACTAAAAACCACGTCTAAATATGCAATAACACGCAGTAAATTAATTAAATAATTAAAAAATTAAATAATTAATAATAAATTAATAAAATAATTTTTCAACATAAATGCGTATAATTGCATATTTAGACGTGGTTTTTAGTTCTGAACAACTTTTTTTAATAACAATTTTTGATAATGTCAAAAATAAAGGTATTTTACTCTTGGGAAAAATTTACATTCTTGGGAAAAATCACATTTTTAGACAAACCTCGTATATGACTGGAAAATTTCGATATTTGATGGTTGCATTTTAGGTTTTAGACCATGCAGAGCTTTTTATGAAGAATAACTTTTTTTCGTAAAATGAATAATAAAAAAGTTTTCCATATGATGCAAACTTACGGAGACATACTGTATATTAAATATCGGGAATCGCTCAGTCGTTTTTAATTCGGCAAAGCTTGGACTATGTAACATTATGTATAGATGGTGAATCAGGAAAAATAGGAATGATTATTTCATAGTTATTTTAAGGAAATACTTACTATGGTCAAGGTGTCACTATTATTTGCCAAAGCTATAAAATATTGAATAAATACCCACCTATGTATGTGTTTAACAGAAATAAGTCATTGTTGATGCATTGTAATTTTTCATAAAATTTATTTAATACCCACCATAGACAAGCGAGTTGCGCGCTCTCAAGGATAGATAGGCAACTTAACATACTAAATTGGTTCCCTGATAGCGCCACATGCGACCGGGGGCGAAACTAAATATAGTCGTGGTGGGGGTAGGCGCCAAGCATAAAAATTTAAATTTTATTATTACTTTGAATTCAAATTTTCGCGCTTCTAACTTAACGGAAAAGTTTGAAGCGCGAAACATCTGATTCAAGTTAAAATAATTTGGGAGAACGAAAGGGAATTATAACAACGTTTCTTTGATATGGCGACAAGATTTATTAATATTAGATATTTACATAAATATGGTTTACATAAAAAAACAGCTTACATTATTATATTATTATTTTCTGTAGATTTTTCTAACAATTCCGTGTTATTTTCAAAGTTTTTATTTAATAAACTAGTTATTGTACCTTGTAGTTCATTAAGTTGTGGAGTAAAGTTTCTTTCTATATCTTTAATAGCTTTCGCTGTACTTTCCAATCGTTGGGCGACATTAATGAAGTCTTCAGGAGGTTCCACGCTCTTGTTAATTGCCTTGGTTTTTCTTCCCGATTTCTTTGGTCGCGACATATTAAATATATACCTATTTACGATTCTCAAACTACCGACTGCGCCATGTTAAGTTTATAAATTATATATGAATAATTATTTAATAATAACTTTATTTTTTATATATTTTACAAATCAATCATAAAATGACAATGACAATCTTTCACCAGTCCAGGTAAGACTTCAGGATCTGTCACAACAAGCCATATTTTTATCTTTCTCGCACATATTATGCAGGTACAGAGAGAGAGAGAGAGAGGTACAGAATGTTGGCCATGCTCATTATAAATGAATATTCTGTTCCTACCAACGTTAAGAGATGAACAACCTTATAAAACAAAATTCCTACAATAGCGCCACTAGCGACCGGGGGGCTAAATTAAACGAACAGGGGACGACCTTCAGCATTTAAGTTATCCTAGCCTGATACCCACACCCAATGGTTCTTGACCCACTCCCACATTATAATTTCATGTATTTCCAAAATAAAGGATCATGGATGGATGTTACATTTTTTAACCGGATATAAACAGAGCATATACAGTGTCCGCAAGAAAGTCCGCATCAAATGGGATTTTGTTTTATTATTAGGTATAGGTAAAAATTGAAAAAGCAGTTGGTTTTTGCTTACCTAAAAACCAAAAATGACGTATACTGAAGCAGCTGCACGACTTGCGTTACCTGTCAAATTTGACATTTTTAATAAAATAGGTTCAAAAATGCCCTTATTTATAAAAATATCGAAAAACTTTATTCGAGAAAGTTGTTTATTTAGGCATTTTTAGCCTCTGTGCGAAATTTTGACAGTCTAATACAATTTTTATTTTTTGCCAGATTCTTGAAAATTTTGATCAACCCTCGTAGATTAACTTTTATACATCGATGTAAAACCATTTGCCTTTACTTTATTTGTAATCTTAATACAATTTTGTGTAAAATTTTTGTTTCCAATTATTTATTTTGCTTCAAAAACTGAAATTGTTATTGATTAGTATGTAATGTTTGATGCAAAGTTTATCTAATTACATCAGTTTTGTCAAAACCGACGTTTCTCATTTTTCTTAAGTTAGTAAACAGATGTACAAAAAGAAAATATAAGGAAGCTTTCGTTGAAATTTTACTTAATTATTATTATTAAATTAAATTAATTATATTAAACTATTTTTTTGTTGAATAAAATGTTTCCAGCGATTAATATTTATTCTTTTTGATCCAATATTAATTAAGTAAAATTTCAACGAAAGCTTTCTTATATTTTCTTTTTGTACATCTGTTTACTAACTTAAGAAAAATGAGAAACGTCGGTTTTGACAACACTAATGTAATTAGATAAACTTTGCATCAAACATTACATACTGATCAATAACAATTTCAGTTTTTGAAGCAAAATAAATAATTGGAAACAAAAATTTTACACAAAATTGCATTAAGATTACAAATGAAGTAAAGGCAAATGGTTTTACATCGATGTATAAAAGTTAATCTACGAGGGTTGATCAAAATTTTCAAGAATCTGACAAAAAATAAAAATTGTATTAGACTGTCAAAATTTCGTACAAAGGCTTAAAATGCATAAATAAACAACTTTCTCGAATAAAGTTTTTCGATATTTTGATAAATAAGGGGATTTTTGAACCTATTTTATTAAAAATGTAAAATTTGACAAGTAACGCAAGTGGTGCAGCTACTTCAGTATACGTCATTTTTGATTTTTAGGTAAGCAAAAACTAACTGCTTTTTCAATTTTTACCTATACCTAATAATAAAAAAAAATCCCATTTGATGCGGACTTTCTTGCGGACACTGTAGATCATTAGATGTAAATGACGGTAGATGACGAACATTGCCTCTTTTTCGTAGTTTATTATGATCTTGATATTCATATCATTATGACACCCAAAATTATTGCAAAGACATACCCAGATTTACGTGTCAGAATATATTTTAAGTACCTTTTATTATTTATTTATGCATTCATGTTAAGCTTAAGCCTTCTTCAAGATTTAAGATTATCAGATGTCTCTCGAGGTTAACTGAGTCTGGGTCAAACGGATCATTTTAAATAGGATTTTTGAATTGACGTCACCTTTATTGGGTTTTCTTGTAACCTTACACTTAGCTGGCTTCTTTAGTTTTTGTTCGTGATGTCAGAGTTTATTGGAAGCCCTTTTCTACTTTATGTTTCAGATACCTACTTTTCCAAAGTTCAGTTTGTTAATCTTAACTTATACATAAGCACTGGGAGGACACTACAGATTTTCTATCAAATGCACCGGAAACTTTAAGATATCACAAAGTTATAGCTGCTCTCTAGAAGGGTCATTGTCAAGATAGCTTTTAAAAAGGTGGTTGGCAAAGAACAGTCCTTTCTACCTTCTTCTATTAAGATATCACACCAATAAAATAACGATACAATTTAAAAAACGGCAAATATATTTAAAAGATTTTTAAACTGTTTTTATATTAACCACAATACAATAAACACTCATTTAGAGGTTTGCGTAATGTAAAAATGCAGTGTGTTTACAAAAAATCTGCGCAAACACCTTTACGCGGTATGCCAACTATAGAACACCGCTGCGCATAGCGTCACACGGAACCGGCGGTTCTAACCTCATACTTTGCTGGGCCATTATAGAAAGCGCGCAAATTTACTTTTATTCTTTATGGGGATGTTGTTTTTTTATTTTCAGTTGGGGTAGGTGTTCAGTTTTTTTTACCAGAATAAAACAGTAGATATTATGGCATTTACGATAATATACAGTGTGTGTATAAAGTCTGGAAACGGCTTAATAACATCACAATTTACTGGCCGATTTAAACCAAATTTGGTACAGTTGTGTAAGAGGATCTAACGCACCGAATGACGATATTGGCGTTGTTGCCAGCTTTTTAGTTTGTCTGGAATTCAAACGAATTTTATATTTTTAAATATAACACCCAGTATATTTTTACATTTTTAAATTCCACATAAAATTATAATTATTTTTTATTATTTATACTTCATAGTTTCCGAGATATTGACTCTCGAAAAGTGACATTTTTGAACTTTGACAGCTTATAACTTTCTAACAGTACGTCTTAGAGCAAAACGGCTTACATGTCCCTATCTTCAATTTTTATTATCTTCCCAAAAAAATCAACTTCCGGTTAAACCGGATGTAACTCGAAAGCAGGAAATATAGTTGTTCCGGTTTAACTGGAAGTTGATTTTTTTGGGAAGATAATAAAAATTGAAGATAGGGACATGTAAGCCGTTTTGCTCTAAGACGTACTGTTAGAAAGTAATAAGCTGTCAAAGTTCAAAAATGTCACTTTTCGAGAGTCAATATCTCGGAAACTATGAAGTATAGACTAATAATGCATTTAATAAAAAATAATTATAATTTTATGTGGAATTTAAAAATGTAAAAATATACTGGGTGTTATACTTAAAAATATAAAATTCGTTCGAATTCCAGACAAACTAAAAAGCTGGCAACAACGCCAATATCGTCATTCGGTGCCTTAGATCCTCTTACACAACTGTACCAAATTTGTTTTAAATCGGCCAGTAAATTGTGATGTTATTAAGCCGTTTCCAGACTTTAATTAATTATATTGATATTATATCTATATACGTTATTATCCAATAAAACATTTTATTACAATTATATTGATTTTTCAAATGGATAATGGTATTTATTTACATTAGTAAGTTTCAATGCTTTTAAACAACAAAAAATACAACGTATTAATTATTTAATGATTTTTGTTTTCCAAAGATATGCAATAAAATTGTTTTTATTTTTATTTCTCGAAAACCAAGCAAGATAAGAAAACAATTTAACAGACAATAAAATAATATTTTGACTTGCTTAATCCGAAAAAATATAAAAATTCCAAAAACTCAGTGGCGTCTAATTTTTTGCCAATATTATTTGTTAAGGCGCCCTCTGAGACGTCACTGGACGTAAGAATTTAGCGCTACACGAGCGTTGTATTACTAAAATTATCATTACCAAAATTAAATTAAAATCTGTTGAAGGATATTAAAAATATTTATAATTAAAATACTCGTTAAAATTATTTTTAAAAAAAACTTAACCCCAAATAATATCTTCTTTCATGTTGGATTTTTCAAAACCTTCTATCGGACATAATTTGACCAAAAATTAATTATCTTTAAGAACGACAACATTAAAAAGTTCCAGTCATCGAAAAATTTCTTTACACCGTGGCGCCACCTACATCTTGTACTTTTCAAACACATTTTTTACACAGTTGTGAAGCCAATCATAAAGGCTAAAAACTGGCGTTTACAGAATTTAAATGTCGCTTTTAGTTTTCGAAATAATTGGCCTGGGAGTTTTTATTGATACACACTGTATATAGTTACACTCAGTGGCGTATTTAGGGGGGGGGGTCCGAGGGGTCTGGACCCCCCCGTGGGCTCAACATTAAAAAAAACTCAGAACAGATCAGATGCCTTGTTGCATTTAATGTAGACAGGGTGAACTGAACCTCGCCCGATAACAAAATGTAATAATTTTCTATTTTACAATTTTTGAATAAAGACCTTTATTATTACTATTATTAAATAAAATTATTAAAAAATTGAAATGATGTTCACTTAGTTTTGTAATTTTTTTGCAAACTAGAACTATTAGCAATACTTTGTTTTTACAAATAATGAAGTAACTGTGTCACAGATAACAAAACAACATGGCCAAACTTGGCAAAAAAAAATGGCAAAAATAACTTGAAAACCAATAATTTTCGGAATCGGTCATATTATGTAGGAATATATATTTTTAAACATAAATATTTTAAAAAATATATATTCCCATTATTGCGTTTATATTTAAAAATTTCTTAATTTCTTCCTTTTTTGGGTTCAGCTATCAAAACATAGAAATTATAAATTTTGATAGTTCAAAATAGGTCGTGGCACCGAAAAATTTTTCGCCTGCGGCGCTTTTTTAAAGAAAGAAAGAAAGAAAGAAAGAAAGAAGGATAAAACGAAAGGTATAGACCCCCCCCCCCGTGGCAATATTCTAAATACGCCACTGGTTACACTCTCCTATTTACAAGGCAAATGAATACTTTAAAATAAGATTTAAAAAACGCCAACTTTTATGCAGTCATCTGCCTAACTGTACGCATTGTAAAGTAATTAATGATGCTTGATTGTCGTTGATTGGAATAATAATCACCTTTTAATATTGATTTCTTGACACCTTGGTGAAAGCACAAAAAACTGATGAGCGGAAAATTGATTACTATTATCTGCTGCATAATCTGGTTTTTGTATCGATTACTGCGATAAACCGTAACAACACCCATTATAAAAAAGAACAATTAAAGCTAGTCACGCCTAAAGACAGCAGGGGTGAACTGGCCCAAAGTGATGACATCAACTAAGTAAATAACAACAATCACTTATTTCTACATTATCATCGCTAATACCTGACAAACAAATCAGTTAGTTTCTCGCCTTGCACAGGTTGTACTACAAAATTTTTAAAATGACTAATTGTTTACGTATTGTCGTTTGTTACGTGTCCCTTTTACCATTATGTGACCTAATTTTATTTTTTTTAATTTGTTTTTTACCATTATGACTCATGGAGCCCACTTTAACTCTAAGTTTTTACCACTTTTTGTTTGTTGTTTTGTTGTTTTTTGGGTTCACCCTTGGTCCCTATTTTATTTTAATAAAAAAACTTTTCTGTTTTCTAATATGTTTTAATTTTGGTGTACTCTCTAAGAAAATTAAAATACACAAATTGTCGTAACCTTCTTTTGTCTCTCTCTACAGTTTGCGCGTTATTTCTAAAGGTTTTCTTTTTCTCTTTAAACACCATGAAATATAAAAGAAAAATGACACCTACTTGTAACTGTGTTACTTTTTAATATATCAAGGATATATATTATGTACTTTCTGTTATGTTAATATGGTATCGAAAATAAGATTTGTCATTTTTTCAAACAAATCAATTATGTAATGTTTTTCTCGGTTATTGTCCAAACCTAAGAAATAATCCTATTGTTTCATAGCCCTGAGGAACGAAATATATTTTCCGAAACGTCGGGAAATTAAAATTTGGCTTTCATTTGCTCCCTAAGATCCTTAAACCCATAAAACCACCTAGAAAAAAGTCTATTGAATCATTAACAATTTTATTTTATAAGTAAATAAAGTTTCTTACATTTTTGATCGTGATAGATTTAAAATAAATTTCAATTTTAAGAAATTTGAAAAAAATATTTGTTGTAAGTACATTCGCATTGTGTGTATTTTTTGGAAGAAAAGTTTCCGAGAATAATTTAACGCTATCATAATCATATTATGGTATAGTATTGTAGGTATAGGTAGAGGTACCTAGTTAAATTGCAAATTGAAATATAAATCGTATATACACCAGACACCTTGATATTATCCGTTTTTTTTTGGACAAAATAGAACAGGTCTCAAAAATAATCTTTTACGTACAAATTTGAAGGGAAAGAAAGAAACTACTAAAAGTCTTCCTCCACAAAATTTAATAGAATAAAAAACTATTCAAGGGTATCTACATGTTTCGAACGTAGAAACGTTCATTATCAGGAGACAGAAAAATTTATTTTGTGCTGATGATGTTAGCAAAAGAGAAAATTAGAACCTTAATGGAGCTTTTATGAACTTAAAAAATTAAACTGTAGAAAAGACATGATATGAAGAAAAATGATAAAGATTAAACCATACTGAGTATGTGAAAAAGTTATTAATGGGGGTCTAAGCCAACCAAATAAACTGGGGAAGAAGAAAAAAACCCTTTCTAAGAAGGTGTCGAAGAATATTTAAAACTTTTAAAAAACTTTCCAAACATATGTCTGTATGACATTATGAGGATGAAATTAAAGGAATTACAATAAGATTACGTTCTAAAAAGAGTTTTTGGGGTACTGAGGATTAAACCTCAGTAACCCCGCGAGAGGTTAATTTAAAACCAATAAAACGAATCAAAAAGTTGTACATTTAAAAAAATAAAAGTCAAAAGGTTATTCACGTCCACGTGCTGGGGCAAAAGTGAATGAGAGATCTTAAATTTTGTGGAGGAAGACTTTTAGTTTTTTCTTTCTTTCCCATACTTTAACTCCACTTTAAGCATGTACTACATATTCAAATACAAATTTTAAGTTCAAAACGTTAAAATAACTTGAACTGAAGACGAAATTCACCAATTTTGCATAATTTTGAGAGCTCACTTAATTTCAATAGAGACGAAAATAAAAAAGTAAACTATGTTTTTAATGGTGTCGGTGACATTGTGTTTTGTTTTTCTGCCCCTGCCCCTAAATGCCTGCGAAAAAATGTTCAATAAGCTACTCCCCCTCCGATATTGCAAAATTATACACAATAAATATTATTCAAACAATTTAAGTGGCAATTTTTGTTCATACAATAATATAAGGTGGGAGTATATATCAACATGCTTGCCAACCTATAACCTATTTAGCGTAGATTTATTTATTTTTTCTAGATTTTACACAAAACTTGAATAAAACCAATATCGACTGCATATTCTATAGGTAATAATTGACATAGTAAATAAATATTAAGGAATTTTATAAGTACATTATTTTAGAATTGTATAGCGAAAAATATCGGATAAGATTTTTTTAAACATTTTTATTTGTCATTGTTCTTTCAATACATAATTCTTCCAAAATTGGTAATGAAATAAATTGATATTTTCGTAATATGCCAGATATTACCTAAATAATGTGAAAATATTTAAATGACTTTGGAGATCTGATCACTTTCAACGGAGAGTTAATTGCTATGTTTTTGGGATAGGTCACCTATGGTTTCTAATGTTCTTTTGTGTCAAAAAAAATCTTAAGAAATATTATAATGTTCCTTCTACGCATTCCTGTAGAACCCTTTTTATAACTTATAATATATTAACGGTCATATCTGTGTTTATTTTTGAAATGTGTGTTTATGTATTTTTAAATAGGGCTTCAAAAAAATTGTATGTTACATAATTTGAGAGACACGAGACATAAGTCAGATTTTTATATAAAGCATTGTAATCTAAACATTGCCAGAGACTCTCCAAATGTTCTAGAACCTAAGTTATTTAATATGCTTCCTGAACATTTGAAGAATTCTACTAGGTAGTTTATTAAGTTTTAAAAGGTGCCTAAGAAAGTATTTAGTCAGTAGGGGAGAGCAAGGCAATATGACATACAATCTTTTGAAAATCAATTTTTACTAAACCAAGAGGTATATTAGGTTTTATTATTTTTTTTAGTATGGCCTCTTAACGTTTTAAGTGAATTAAAATATTTTACTTGTAAGAATTGCAACATTTAGGAAAAATTTCAAAAAATAACAAGCATTACAAAAACCATTTAACCTTATAGGGTAAGGCAAATTGACATACCAAATTTTTCCCTTAAAGGCATAATGACATGGTTGTATGAAATTAACTTGTCCAGTGAGTAAAAAAAAATAACAATGTAAGTGTAAAATGTAGTTTGTATTTTTTATATTTTATGTTTGTTGTACATTAACGAAATTAAAAAAAAAATATTGAAACAAAATATGAATAAATTAAGAACGACATACTGCTATACAGGCAAAACGACAGACTGCTATGTCATTTTGCCCAATGTGCAATATAAAGAATAAATATATTTTCTAGGTTATAATTTTATTCAATCATTTAAATGTTAGTGTAATATTAAAACTAGAGGGCTAATAGTTGTGGGTTAACACTAAAACATTGGCAGCGACCTTATATATTTTAACCAAAATTTTTTTAACAATCACTTATCTTGATATTTTACATAGGAAAATACAGAAACTCTCTAGAAAACAACAAACGATCGACTATGCTATTTTATTACGACTGACGATCTTAGCGGTATTAAGATGTGTTTGTAGTAGAGAATTCAACACGAATGTAATCGAACTGGGCCGAAAACAGGTAATATGTCATTTTGCCTGCTATGCCATTATGCCTTGCTCTCCCCTAAGGCTATTTATAGCTTGGACGAATTTTTAAATATCTGATTTTTTAATCGTTTTTATTTTTTGTGTCATTTTAAATGCAACTCAACTGACGAAATCTATACATTGTAAAATGTCTTTACAAATATAAACATTTATTATTATTATTATTATTATTATTATTATTATTATTATTATTATTATTATTATTATTATTATTATTATTATTATTATTATTATTATTATTATTATTATTATTATTATTATTATTATTATTATTATTATTATTATTATTATTATTATTATTATTATTATTATTATTATTATTATTATTATTATTATTATTATTATTATTATTATTATTATTATTATTATTATTATTATTATTATACTTAAGTCTAAATGAATTTAAAAAAAAGGTTAACCAATAAACCATAGGTTCGGGTAAGTATACATTATAGACTTTAGATATTAGTGATATTATTACCCACCTATAATTTATTTCCAGTGCAACCCTGCTCGCTTCGCGGAACTTGCGGCATAAATTATTACGCATTCCTGCAACCGACAACTGAACTAGAGCCGTCCTTCCTTGACGTTCACAGGGCGAGGTAGACTGCTTGTCTTTGCCTTGCTGGTAATGTAATGGCAGGAATTTAAAAATAACTGGCTGATTTAAGCGGTAAATTATATTTACCTAATAAGAAGTATACTTCTCTTGTAACGCAGGAATGACATTCATTTATGTCTTGTATTTGTACAGGTAGGTAAGTAGATTAAGAATGACGACAGGTAAGTAGGAAAATAATGTCGACTTACATCTAAAAATGCTTTAATGGAAGAGAAAATTAGCTGACATTTAAAATATAAAAATAAATAATATCAAAATAAGGCAAAAATTCACAGATCTTGCATCTTACGCAAGTATCATAGGCGTATTGAAAATACCTACCACATACAGTGGCGAGAAGGAAACCATTATGTCACAGCACAGATTACTCCTATCTGTGAGTATGTAACGTGCCGCTATCACGCGTTATTATGACGGCATGGATGCTCCGATTTAGTTTAAAATAATAATTAAATTATTATACTTAGAAATGTGTAAATTATACTTAGAAATGTGTAAATTTGACTGTTTTGTTAAAATAAAAAATATAGGATAATCTGTATATTAGTACATATTGAAGAGAGATCAAAACCACCTTTTCAAAAATAGCGACAAAATTATTTCTTTAGCTATACACAGCCATTTACCTGCTGGTCCTTGTACTCTTTGTTCATGAAATGTCTAAATCTTAAGTCGGCTATGAAATGTTTTGGATTGGTATATCCATTCTCCCCCGACTTTTTGTGTAATACGCCAAGACCGCCGCGCTATTTCGCTTTGTTTCAGCGACATTCACTGTTTAGTTTTTTCCAATTTTATCGAAATTGAAACAATCAAAAATGCGGTTACCAAGATATCGACTAATATGGACACCTGAAAATTTTGAAAATTACGAAAACGTTATCAGATATCAATGAAATTTAGACGAATAAAATCTATTTGCACTGTAGTAGATTAAATTTTAAATGATACCCGTTCGATATGAACTTTGTTAATGAAACTTGTGCAATTAAACCACTCGGCTGGCGCCTCGTGGTTTAACGTTGCACACGTTTCTTTATAGTGTTCATCGAACTAGTATCATTAATAACTATCTACTAACTGTTCTCAGACTTCTACTGTTCCCTCTCCCGGCCATATTATCTTAATATCAACAAATATAATAATAAATGCCGAAACCCAAAACAAAACAATATTAATACTCAGCAGTTGATGTCATCGATCCTGTGCTGCTCGGGCTCGGATGTTTGTTTATACTTCACCGCCGTGTTATTTATGTGCATGTCGCATGTCGCGTTCATTTTTCATGAAATATACCCATATTTACGCACCCAGTAGTATTTTCAATACTAAAAAAGTGCTATTTGAGAACTGCCATTCAATGAAAAGAAATATACAGACTGTCCGCGGATAGGTTTTACAATAGCACAAATGGATGAATGGATTTCATTTTTCGGGAAAAAGTCATTCCTGATCAAAAGTGTTGCTTGTGAAACAAAATGCAATTCACGAAAAAAAAAATTTGATTTTTTATACAGGGTTAGCAAAAACTTGATTTTTCTCGAGTAAACTGCCTTTATTTTTCATTTTTGACCAAAATGCCAATTAGGAAACTTATTTAGAATAACGTTTGTAATTTAATCAGAGATTTAAAATAAATCTTCGATTTTTTTGGTTTTTTTAATTTTTAGAGGTAAATAGAAATTTTGCTGCTCAATAAAAATATTAATATAAAATTTTAATATAGGTACTCTATTTTGATAATGGGTGGTGTGTATCTTATTTTAAAATTTTAAATGCATTCCTACCATCTTTTGTAAAAACAAGGAAAAGGCGCCTCAAACAATTAGTGTACTCCCGTCCAATTCTGAAAGACGTACAGCTTCTAAAAGAGCGAATTGTTGAAGGTGTTCAAACAATTTCCATTGAAGAAATTCGAAGAAATTTTTACCACATTCGTTAACAGCTGGAAAAATGTGTTGAATATGGAGGGGGAGTGTTTGAATAGCAAATTATGAAATTATTATTTGTTGTTATTTTAAGATTTTTTTGTCTATTTCATCAGGCATTTCATTATTTGTGGAATTAAAAATACATATTTCTGGTAACACCAAAAATCAGTTTTTGAAACTTTTTGATACTCCTCTGTCATTGATAATATATGTATTTCGACCGATAATGCTGCTATCCAAAAAAAAATCTTTTACCTCTAAAAATTAAAAAAACTAAAAAAATCCAAGATTTATTTTAAATCTCGGATTTAAATTACAAACGTTATTCTAAATAAGTTTTCTAATTGGCATTTTGGTCAAAAATGAAAAATAAAGGCAGTTTACTCTTGGAGAAAAATGTTTTTGAAGTTTTTGTGAACCCTGTATGAAAAATCAAAATTTTCTCTTCGTGAAGTGCATTTTTTTTACAAGCAAAACTTTTATCAAGAATTACTTTTTCCCGAAAAATGAAATTTTTCATCCTTTTGTGCTATTGTAAACCCTATCCGCGGACAGTCTGTATATCCTAACAAAAACGTCAGCCACATCTATATTTGGTTTCAAAATTTCAAGAACCTGGATTGGTTGGAAAAAAAGACAACAGCCTATCTTAATCAAGAGAAAGGTTTTTATGTATAATACATGCATAATATTATAGAGAAACACTGATAAACACTGATAAATTAGAGTAGGGAGAACGAACGACCCAACCTAACCGGTCCCCGGCCCGTTCAACGATCGATCCGAAGCACCGAAGCCGGAATAGACGAAGACAGACTATGTTTTATGCATGGATGTGAATTGTGGACGGGCCGGCAAACGGTTGAGTTTGAGGTTTGTTCGGGTTTGTTCGCCTTATTATCTCACGTCGTATAATGCCGGGCTGCAACGCAGGCCGGGGACACGCTAGTATTTCTATAAATCCAAAGGTGTCAATGCGTCATCTAGCAACAGTTATCGGCGTATCCAGAGATAATGAAAGTAATGAAAATGCATAGATTTTACCCTGGCCCTGTATTTGTGAAAACCGCAAGTCAATATATTTTTTTAAACCTGATATATGGAAAATTTAATATAAAAATGAGCTTCATAAAAACCAATTGGCGTTTTAATACGATATCTATTTGTATAGACCAGGGCTGAAGCCATTGAAAATGGTAAAAAGTGAAAAAAAATAATAGTAGGATAAAACCCATTGCAAAAGGAAGAAAATATAACAAAAATGAAAGGAAAAATATATTACGGGCGATCCGAGGTCGGGAAGGGGGGGGGGGGGGGGTTTAAGGGTAGAAAACGATTTATCTCGATTTCGGGCAAAACTACAAGTCCTATGAAAAAACGTTTGGTAATAAAAAGATTTACAACTTTTGTATTTGCACTTTTTTTATATAACCTCAAAATTTATGTGAAAAATTCAAATAACCAAGTTTTTGGTTTTTTATTTTTATCTTTTACAAACTTTTTTTTATACACGAAATTTGGTGAAAACTTTCCTTTTTATGTCCCAAACATACTGTAATTTTTTTGATTTAAAATATTTATTTTTTAACCTTATTTTGACTTAATATCGAAAAAGCAACCTAATTTTCAATCGAAAATTCTCACGTCAAAATATCTGCTTTTTTAAAAAAGTCGGTGGGCTTTTTGTTCGCTGAAATCTCTACTTTCTGATGATGTAAAAAAATATATACATTACTATGGTAAATGTTCTCATTTCAATTCAATTCCCCTTTAAATCTAATACCTTTATTTATATTTAGATCAACTATTTACGCATGTTTTTTACGATCTTTATGTTTTATGGATTTGTAATTTTTTTGCTTATCAATGTAACATGGAATCTTACGTTTTTCGAGTAATTAAAGTATAAATTTTAATAAATAGCTCAAAATTGTACATAATGATTAAAAAAATTTCGGATTCGAGTTTTTTTGCATTTTTTGGGAACATTTACCATAGTAATGTATATTTTTTTACACCATCTAAAAGTAGAGATTTCAACGAACGAAAAGCCCACCAACTTTTTTAAAAAAGCAGATATTTTGACGTGAGAATTTTCGATTGAAAATTAGGGTGCTTTTTCGATATTAAGTCAAAATAAGGTTAAAAAATTAATATTTTATATCAAAAAAATTACAGTGTGTTTGGGACATAAAAAGGAAAGTTTTTACCAAATTTCGTGTATAAAAAATTTTTTTGTAAAGGATAAAAATAAAAAACCAAAAACTGGGTTATTTGAATTTTTCACATAAATTTTGAGGTTATGTGAAAAAAGTGTAAATACAAAAGTTGTAAATCATTTTATTACCTACAACTTTGCCATTTAACAGTTTTTTATAGGACGTAGTTTTGCCGGAAATCGAGATAAATCGTTTTCTACCCTTAAAAACTCACCCCCATCCCCCCTTCCCGACCTCGGATCGCCCGTAATTTATTTTTCCTTTAATTTTTGTTATATTCTCTTCCTTTTCCAATGGGTTTCATCCTACTATTATTTTTTTTGGTTTCAAAAATTATCGACCCTGATGGTCTAGTAGGCAAAAAGTTGCAAATATTATACCATTGTATCTTCTATAAAGCCATAATCACAGCATTCCTACTTTAAATTAATGTGACTCAAGCCTGTATAAGTCCGATTTAATATAATTTAATTGTGTTTAAGCTCAATAGCGCATCCGCGATACTGAATCTAAAAACTTCTTTTTCTTAAGTATGTAATAACAAGTCGGCAAATCTTTCAACCATCAACAACTAAATATTTACTAAAATTCCGTTTTGCCAATCAACCAATTAGCGCGATTATTATCGTTAATAATACATCAGCAGTAGGCACCTCTTTAATCAAAATCGCAACGCGGTTATAGTTTTCTTTGATCAAAAATTTGGTGTTAAGTATAGGTGCTGGTACTGCTGGTTAAATTTATGGCCCATAATTCTCTCTTAAAACAAGATTAACCAGATACCGGTATATTTTTTTGAGAAAATCTAAAAAAAATAATATGTTTTTGTTGTCATTTAAATGTTTTTACTATAATGCTTACTTTGTACCGTTCTACCATCTCTAATGTATCTTAAAGCAATAGGTAATAATTTTAATCTTCTAGATGCGATTGGGTGTTTGATATTCTCCAGTTAAGGATATTTAACTATTTTAAGTCTTTTAGCACTTAAACTGACTGTTGCAATAAAAACTATCTAAAACTAAATGTACAGAAGTGCAAAGTTTTAAGATTTTTCAAATGTCTTTACCCACAGCCTGTCACCTATATTAACAACATTAATTTGGAAGCTGTGTCGCATTCAAATGATCTTGCCGTAATTTTTGATAGCGATTTATCATTTAATATGCATATAGACAACATAATTTCCAAGGGCTTAAGGCTACTGGGTTTCATAAAGCGACACACAAAACATATTTCGGACATCAAGACTTTGACAGCCCTCCACAACTGTTTGGTGCGCAGTATTATGGAATATTGCTCTGTAATTTGGAGTTCACATTATCAATGTCATATTAACAGACTGGAAAGGGTATACAGAATAAATTTGCAAAATATCTGCTTTTTAAATTGCATTTTCTATAACAAGGCGTTCCTTATGAAACTAGGCTCCTTCTATGTGGTCTACAAACGCTTGAATATCGCAGAAGGAAGGCTCTGTTAATTTTTTTATACAAGGTGATCAATGGTCATGTGAACTGCGAGTGGTTCCTGTATATGGTCTCATTGCGTAAGTAAGGAAAACCAGACAACTCCAATAGTTCCTGGAACGGGCACATCGGACAAATTACGGTAGAAGTGCTTTTATTAAAAGGATGTTAAGCAATTACAACAGGCATTTTGCAGATTGTGATATTTTTGGAATGAGTCTCGGGGCGCTAAAGAGACATTGAATTTTTATGTGTTTTAATATACAGGGTGATCCAACGAAAACTTAACACCTAGATTTTCCTGCTTTAAAATGAAACTGTGGGAAATCGCTCGGACCGGTCGATTTTTATTTAATAACAGAAAAGGGCTACGTGCGTCAGCATTAATTTTTTTAATGAAACATAGGTATATTTCTACATTCTACAATCAATTTTAGAGATTTTTCAGACAGCCTTAGATTAATTGGAATTTATTTCGTGGTTCTACACTCCCGTGCAAAAAAAAAGGGCATCATAAAATTTGGATTAAGTTTAGGGCTTTATAACGTTTTTATTTTTACTCCGATTTAAGTGATTTTTTAGAGAGCTATAGATACATTTATTAGGTTCAACATGCCTATACAAATTTTATGAAAAATTGGTTTTTTCCCATATTATACAAGGATAAACGAAAAGTTTTTTTGCCTAGTGTCAAAACACCCTGTGAAATAATTAAGAAGCAAAATTACTTCAAAACATTAGTTTCCATTAAGCCGCAAATATTCTTTGCATTTTGGTTTTTGGTTCATGTCAATACGTCCATTTGTTCTCACCCAAATGCAAAATGATCTTGATGGTGTCAGTAATTTAGGAAACGCAAAACTAAAGCTATTGATGGCCGTACTTAAAACTCTTCGGAATCGTTGTTTGACGTTAGTACAGGCGAAAAACCAACATCGAGAGGTTTGAATTAAAAATGCAATTTCTTGGACAGTTCGTCGAAGATGATGCGAAGGTAATTTAAACTCACGCAGACCAGCAACTGGACCTAAATTACTACCGCGTCATAAGAGTCAAGAATGGAGGAATATTACCCAGGATGATATTCGCGGGCTAATTGATGACATGAACCGACGTGTCAGGCAGTAGTAAGGGCTAGAGGAGGCAATAGAAATTATTGAGATATGTTTAAGTGAAAAACTTGCTTTCGGTACCTGTTAAGTTTGTTTTGCGAAAATGCTATTTTTTAAATCTTAGGTTTAACCGTAAATTTATTTGTTTATTAAATCCTGATTATTACAAAACATTTGTTTTTTTGCATTTTAATAGTCTATCTTATTTTAACCCTTTGAGTCCGAAATTACCGCTTTTTGAATTTTTTTATATGAAAATCATGTTTTATAGCTTAAAAGTAAGCAATTAACTGTAATATGAGTAAAAAAAAATTTAGGGGTGGGAGATTTTTCTAAAAAATGGTGGTCCCGTCAGGTGACCAGTAGTAATTAGGGTAAATCTTTTTAATGATAAAGCAAGTAGGTATTTTACATGATAATGAAAGTATGAATAATAAAATAATTAATTGGCTTATTCACCACTATGGTAAATAAAAAAACAGTTTCTTTTGTCGTTCAGACAAAGTCCAACGCCACAAACAGTACAACTCCACATACTTCTATGCGCTACATCCTTCGTACTGCATACCGCACAACGCCTAGATGTACTATGTATAGGCATATGGGCTGACTTGTCAGTTCTTCTCTCGATTGGCACTGTTTTTTTGTAGTGATTTATGGTTACCACAGTCTTTCGTCCTTTTTTTTTGGCTAAATATCCACTGCCAATCAATCCTGAGGCAACATTAATTCTAAATTGCTTTAGGGTAAGAGAAGCACCATCAAATCTTTTTTGAAATAAAATATATGCGTTTACCACTGTAGTGTCCAGAAAATGCCAAACTATTCGGTGATACCACTTTTTGCTTTTCCGATCAATGGCGTAACATTTTTTCAGCATGTCAGCCTTATCGACGGAACCCATATGTTTATTATAGTCGACTACTAGTTTTGGACAATTTACTTCTTCCAACGTGCCATCTTTGTTTCTTCGATTAGTTGTAACGGCATCTTCGGGATCATGGAAGTTTGATAAAAAGTAAACAGGTTTTTTGTCCTTCCATTTTAGGCACAACAGCTTGTCTTCCGTCATTCGCCAATCCCACTGACCTCTAGCAAGTCCCTTGTCATCTATAAAATCATCTGGTAAATATTTTTTTCCCTTCCTTAGAGTTCCGCAGCCATATATTTTATCCTGCTTCAAACCCCAAAGCAGAGGAACACCGGAAAAATAATTATCAAAGAATACCCTATAATTTTGATTTTTCAAATCTTGAGTCAGGTCCCTCACTACTCTTGCTCCTAAATCTTTTTCGGGCAAATCTCCTATTTTTCCGGTATATATTTGGAATTCACAAACGTAACCCGAATCATCCGCACGAACCCAAACCTTATATCCGCGCTTGGTAGGTTTTGCAGGCATGTATTGCTTCATACATGATCTGCCTTTGTATTTGATCATACTTTCGTCAATTGCTTGAAATTCTCCGGGAGAGTAGTACTTCTTGTATGTTTGTGAAAGTGTTGACAAAAGCGGCCCCAATTTATAAAGTTTATTGTAATCTGGTTCTCCTTTTTTTGGTTGTAGGTTATTATCTGCAAAATGTAGATTACTAAGCAGCCAATAAAATCTGTCACGAGAAATAACTTTGCTGATGTACGCATCTCTGACTTCTTCTTGTGAAGACCAATAGTCCTTCAAGCTAGGAAGCTTCTTTACACCCATAAGTAGGTTTACCCCCAAGAACAGTTTGATTTCTTCACACGTAGTTGGCTGAAACAATGTATTTCCTTTTTTAGTATTGTTTTGGGTAGCGTAAAAATTTGTATTGAATGCAATTGAAGCTAACAAATCCTCTGGGAATAAGCACATAAAAATATCTACGGGAAGTTCAATTGCCTCGTTCACATTTACGCTCTCAGATAAGTCAAATATTGGTGGTTCCTGATAATAATTTTGTTTAGACCAATTTGCACCTGCGAATTTGGGCACAGACGTAGGTAATCTCTCAGCTACCCGTGCAAGTGGCTCGTCGTCATCACTCTCAATTTCAATATTCTGAGGTAAGATCTCTGCGCTTAGGTCTTCCTGCCCAATTATCATATTTTCGTCAATATTTTGCAGTACATCGTCAACTTCATCCTCATCCCCTGATAAATAGTCCTCTGCCAACGATTCTGTGTCTGACGGAATTTCAGCCAGTATGTTATCTATTTGTCTCTCATCCATTGCTTCAAGATCCACAAAAGACCATTTTTTTCGTTCATCTGTAACCGCAGAAAAAAAAAATTATATATCAAAATATTCTTATTCTGTTCCTAGTGGTTATTTCACGCAACCACCACTTATCAGCTGATGTAACCTGCAGTAAGATTTAAAAAATAGGCAATCATGCAGTACAATATAAAACTATACAGTATTTTGTGCAATTACTTACGTGCCATTTCAAACTGCCTGTATTTTTTCCCAAATTACAACAAAAACCAAATAATCTGTCACTAACCGCTCACCAGTAGCCGATACACTAAAGTTCATACAGCGGAAAACGTGCAAATAAACTGTAAAACCAAATATTTCCAATAGATGGCACCCTTAGCATTATATTGTAAGCGGCGGTTAAGCCATAGAACCGGTAGGACTCGGGCAACAAATTATTAGATTGGTGGTTACATGGAGCGACCAGTGGGACACAAAGGGTTTTAAGTGCAATAGCAATGAGAAAACTATGGAAAAATTATAATTATTGACATCATCAAGATCATTTTGCATTTTGGTGAGAAGTAATGCACAGTATAGACATGAACCAAAAACCAAAATGCAAAGAATATTTGCGACTTAATGGAAACTGATATTTTGAAGTAATTTTGCTTCCTAATTATCCCACAGGGTGTTTTGACACTAGGCAAAAAAAACAACTTTTCGATTATCCTTGTATAATATGTCCAAATACCAATTTTTCTTAAAATTTGTATTGGCATGTTAAAACTAATAAATGTATCTAAAGCTCTCTAAAAAAATCACTTAAATCGGAGTAAAAATAAAAAAAGTTATAAAGCCCTAAACTTAATCCAAATTATTTTATGATGCCCGTTTTTTTTTGCACGGGAGTGTACACTAGTGTACAGGGTCCTGCACCTCACCTCCCGTCTTCTATAGCTCACTTAGTAATTAAGTTAGAATTTTCATATTTTGCAGACCTTATCTATATCTTGGGGCGTATTTCAGGAAAATATTTTTATTCATACAGGGTGTTCCAAAAAAGTGTGACGTCATAAGGGTGTATTTTCTTACGTTACATGCCATATATTTACTTACTTATTTGGTTGCCTACTATAGTTACCTACATACCCGTAAAAAAATTTTGAAATCGATTCAGTGATATTGACGAAAAAAAATAAAAACTAAAAAATATCAGTTTTGCACCACTGGTTTTAAAAATAAATAAAAAAATAAAAAGAATGCCTTGTTAATAAAATTATACAAAGGTACTTATTAAACAAGGTATAACAGTCTCGTCAACCAAGTTTGATTAATATAAATTGTACAGGGTGTCCAAAATTTAGTGTCAAACTTTGCAAACTTTAAAGCAATTTATTTTTATTATTTCAAATGGGAACCCCTGTATCTTTTTATGTCATTCGATGCAGAATGAAAAATCAAACATTTTTCCTAATTGCAACCCTACCGCAATTTCTAACGCATCAAGACTTATTTGCAGAAATCTCATTTTATCAACTATTCCAACAGTCATTCATTATTATGAATAAATATCAAAGGTGGCTTTGAAAAACAATTTATAGGTATTAAAGTTTATTTAAGTGACCAGTGACCATTTTGACTCTTGTAATCTAAAAGTTTTAAATATTGTTAAATTGTTAGTAATTATTTAAGCTGTTATAATTACTTTATATGGTTTTTTGTGATGGTCTACAACCAAGAAGAGCTCGTAGATATGATTTTTATATTAGGAGCATGAGAAAATAACTCTTTTTTGGCAAGTCGAGTTTACGCACAGCGTTATCAGGAACGACGACATCCAGACAAACGGAGCCTGCAAAAAATATTAGAGATGCTTGTACAAGCGGGAAATGTAAACTACCAAAAACCAGTGAGAAATAAACCGGTCCGAACTGAACATAATCTATTGGCTGTGCTATTATCTGTTATAGAAAATACTTCAGTTACTCAACAAGCAGTCGATAATGCCGTAGATGTAATCGAAAGAACAGTTCAACGAATTTTAAAGGATATCCATGATTATCGTTTCCAGTTAATAAATTGCTAACAATTTAACAATATTTGAAACTTTTAGATTACTAAAGTCAAAATGGTCTCTGGTCACTTTAATAAATGAGTTTTCTGCAAATAAGTCTTGATGCGTTAGAAATTGCGATAGGGTTGCAATTAGGAAAAATGTTTGATTTTTAATTCTGCATCAAATGACATAAAAAGATACAGGGGTTCCTATTTGAAATAAGAAAAATAAATTGCTTTAAAGTTTGCAAAGTTTGACACTAAATTTTGGGCACCCTGTACAATTTGTATTAATCAAACTTGGTTGACGAGACTGTTATACCTTGATTAATAAGTACCTTTGTATAATTTTATTAACGAGGCATTATTTTTACTTTTTATTTATTTTTAAAACCAGTGGTGCAAAACTGATATTTTTTAGTTTTTATTTTTTTTTTCGTCTATAATACTGAATCGATTTCAATAAAATTTTAGGGGTATGTAGGTAACTATAGGAGGTACCCAAATAAATAAGAAAATATATGGCATGTAATTTTAAAAAATACACCCTTATGACATCACACTTTTTTGGAACACCCTGTATGAAAAAAAATATTTTCCTGAAATGCGCCCCAAAATATAGATAGGGTCTGCAAAATAGGAAAATTCTAACTTAATTACTAAGTGAGCTATAGGAGACGGGAGGTGAGGTGCAGGACCCTGTATATTATTGTAGAGTACTTTCTTATTTAGAGACTTTCAAATTTACATTTTATATAATACACTTTTTTTTCTAATCAATGTTCTCTTAATCAATCCTCGATAAAATATAAGCATGAATGTTGATTTTATTTATTCCTTCATGCACACTAATATAAGGATGATGCCTCGTAGTATTACCCGGAATAAACAATCAAGTTCTAGGATCGACAGAGGCGACTCCAAGTAACTAGTTGGTGTAAAATTGGTTGCGTAAGAGTGAAATATTATTCCAGCAGAAATTGAAATTTTAGGTTTTTATTAATTATTTTTTATAATAAGTAATATGTCTGTTATCCCGCGTTCAATATTTAAATAGATGCGTTTAAATAGTTGGTATCATAATCTTATTATATTATGTGTAAAAGTTAAAACTAAATTTTTTTTTTCGAGTTTACTTTTCCTATACATACAGTGTGAGTTTGTACCTTTTTTAAATTCAGTAAATCAAGTACAACATTTTAAGTTGTGGTTTTTTATTAAAAAAAAATATTGATACAATATGTCCTAAATTATAGAGATATGACGATATCAATAATTTTTATTTAAGTGGCAACCCTAATTTCTTATTAATTATTTTTAAAGTGCATATTCAGTTATACACAACTACCAAATTTCCAATTTTTATTCCTTGTCAAATGTTAAAGAGTTGAAAGCACGAAAGAGACATGAGTTAAATCAAATCAAATCAAAAAATATATGTATTTCCTTTTTTAAAACAAGTAACAATATATTGTAACAATAAATATATTAAGCTCCTTCGTATTCCGGATTTTGTTGTACCCACAATGAATTAAGCAAAAAAAAAAGAAGGAAGGAAAACAGAAATTATTCAAGCTCACAAAGCTAAAAGCTTGTCTGCAAACTTGAATGTCTGTTTTGTATGCAGTTTCTTCATTCTTCGTCGAATATACCCTGCCACAAAATATTTTTATACTTCACCCCAAGAAAAAAATAAATAATAAAACATAGAATCAAATCAAATAAACAGCATTCGTTTTTAACCCTCTATATCAAGAGAAAAAGAAAAAAGGGATTAATAAAAATAAGTGATCGGTTTCCGCTAGTTTCGGCAAAAAAACTAGTTTCGGTCAAAAACCGGCCAAAACTCAGTTTTTGTGAATTGTTGCGCACCGTTCGGCTAACTTTGGGTGGGTTCTGTAGGCAGTGTTATCTATATAAATAGATTTTTTCTATCGACTTTTTTTGGGGGGAGGGGGGGGGGGTGGGGGGGGGGTAAGAGTTCAATCCGTTCCCAAGATCGATCTCGTCCTATATATATATAAACTAAATTAAATTTCAGCATGAAATAGAATTTTTAACACGTATAAATAAGTTTCAGTTTCGGTTACGGCCGAAACTGAGACCAAGGCCGAAGATTCGGTTTCGGTTTCGGCTGAAAATCTTTTTCGGTCGGACACTAATAAAAATTAAATAAATAAAAATATCACGTAGAGAGAGAGAGAGAAAAGAAAACTGTAGGCAGTTACCATACCAACCATAAAAAATCAATAAAACTCAAGAAAACCCGGTTTCAATAATAATTATACACAAGAAACATAGGTACATTTATTATTATTTTTTATAGCAATACAGGAGTCTCCGCAATAAGCCATTCCATAACTAGTTTTTTGAAGTTTCTGATTTTTAGTTTGTTTTTCAAAAGTCGAGGAATGCCATTAAATACATTTTTTTACCAATATAGATATGAGCTCGTTGGCCTATTGCTTTTTGCATCCTGGGTAATACAATGTTTTTATCTACTTGAAAACGTGTTTGATAAATTGGGTTGATAATGTTGACAAGTGTATTATCTTTTATCAGTTGTAATAGAGATACCCTATAATAAAGATTTCTAATACTAAATATCTTATTTTTGTTGTTAGGGATTCTGTGTAGGTTAATTCCTCCCGAAGCAATTAGAAATGTTCACAGCGGATTTTAGTTGCGTTTAGGTTATTGCCAAATAGTGAATGGACAACATTTTGAGCTCTTATTGACGAAAAAGTATTAAATATGGATAGAAGCTTTTTTTTTTTTTAAATAAAATTAATTCTTGTTTGTTCAATATCTTATAAATGACAATGAATAAGAAACATTTGGTACTTATGTATAACCTAATATGCAATTTAAAAATAGTCAATAAAAAACTAAGGTTGCCATTTAAAAAACACACTGAATCAATATTTTTTTATAAAAAAGACCACAACTTGACATATTAATACCCGTGCCCAAGTATTTTTCCAAAAAAAACTGTTAGTACTGGATTTACTGAATTTATTTCAAGTTACAAACTCAAAATGTATTATTCAACTAATGCAAAAAGTGCCTTACCTTACTCTCGCAGACTTTGTGGCAAACATATTTGCATACTGAAAAAAGAAAAAAAAAACGCATTAAATATTTAAAAACCTTTAAATATAATCTAAGCCTAAGCCTCATTTTCACGATAATGAAGGTTCTAGAAAAACTTGAGTGATCGAATAATTATCTATTAAATTATAATTAAGTTGCTATCAATCAATTAAATCTAGTATATCAATCAATCGGAAAGTTATAATTATAATATTGAGACAATTTTAGGACAGCGGAATGCAGTACCCGTTTTTAATCCAGATTATCCTTTAATCCCGCTATAGATGATTTTTTTTGTGTGCTGCACCACCGTAAAAATGAATGTAAAATAGATTAAAGTTGATACTGCAACCTTGCATACCACTGTTAGAGACACGCACCAGTGTAATATAACTCTAAAAATGTCATAAATGTCTTCTTCTCTGGTCATGATGGAACTATTCCTGTCATTATCGTGAAAAATAATAATCCAGTCCTAGATTAAGCATAAATAGGTGTGTGCCGGTTGTACAACTAATAAATATAGTTTAAAAAAACTAAAAAACATGCTTTAATAATTAATCAGACTATAAAGCGGAAAATAAATATAGTTTAAAATAATTCTTGAAATTCATAATATAGGCCGAAAATAATAATGAACTATAAACATTAGTATTAGTAAAAAAAGCGTGGGGTGCTCAAAATACGAAAAATATAGCGCAAAACGACCCACGCTTTTTTCACCACAATACTACTGTTTATCGTTCGTTATTATTTTCTGCATATATTAAGAATTTCAAGAATTATTTTAAACTGTATTTTTTTCCGCTTTTTAGTCTGATTAATTATTAAAGCGTGTTTTTTTAACTATATTTATTTTTCATTTTTTAGTTTGAGTTATTGTTAAGAAACAAATTTTTTTTTTGAGTAGATTGAGCTAGTTTAGTAGATTATTGTATTGTCAGCGGTTCTTGATAAGTCTACAAAATTTAAATTAAATCTGACCGTTTAAAGTGGGTCAAAATCGGGTTCAAAGAAGTCGGTTACAAACAAATATACATACAGGTGAAGCTAATAAAAGCGTGTTAAAAAAAAAAGAGAAGCTGCGCCTTGCCGGTTGTATCTTGGGAACCGCTTACAGTACAGCTTGCGGAAAATATATTTCTTACAAACATGATCAAGAGAAATGGCTGGAAATTGTTATAATGTTTCTAGGTTGGCATCTAGGAGGCGTTACTATAGCGACGCCCCATAAAACGCAATTTTCTGAAAAATCATCATAGCAAAGGTAGCAATCCTTGCAATCCAATTAAAATTCTGGATAACTTTTTCGCTGTGACAGAAAAAGGACGCTATTTTTTCTTAGTTTTTCCCTAAAATAAAACAATAAAAGCATCGATATATCCTTTTAACTTAAGTATAAAGAATATAGACAGTCAAGCAGTTATAAAGGCTATTTTTGTTTCAGCAGTACTAAATTAAAATTAGTAAGGCGCTGTCGCAATAATCTCTGCACACTTAGTGCTCAGCATCGAGTCACCATGTGTTTGGCAACAGCAATATATATGGCAACAAGTCTGCTGATGTGCTCACCAGGGAGGGCGCAAGCATGTCTGTCGAACTAGCAGATAATACTGTGGCAGGTGGCTAGACCACTGGGATCAGTCAAAGAGGAGATAGATCGGATAGCTAAACAACTTGCACAAAGCAGATTGACAGGGCTGACAACCTGTAGCATATCCAGGCAATTGCGGCCCATTCTTGACGGCAGGAAAACCACAGCGTTAGTAGAGCACAGTCGGAAGGACCTAAGAAATACCACTGCCGTAGTTACCAGGCATTGCCTGTTCGGTAGACACGCCGAACGTATGCAAATACTAGCTAACGACTTCTGCAGAAGTTGCAGAGGTGAAGAAGAGGAGAAAAATATTCAGCATTTCTTGTGTGAATGCCCCGGCCTCGCGAGAAGAAGGTTCAATGCCCTGGGCGAACCATTCTTAAATAATCTGGAGGAAGTGAGTGTGGCGAATCGTACATTGGAGAAACAAAAATACCTCTTCCCGTACTAGTTAAAGAACATCTGAAACATACTCAAAGAGGTAAAACTTCGAGATCAGATATAGCGGAACATGTATGGACCAACCAACATAACATAATATACAGTGGTCAGAAGCCAAGGTTTTGGACACGGAACAGCACTGGAGAACACGAAAATCAAAGAAGCAGCTTTCATGAATCAAAATACCCATATATTTAGTAAACCAAGTATAGATATCCCCAATATTTGGAAGCCTCTTCTTGTCCAAAAGCAACAGCTCAAACTTCGCACTCCAATAAGCACGTGGGCGGAGTCAGCAAGCTTCATTGGACATGGATAGTATTTAAGACAATAGCCTTAGTATTATAATTTAGAGATATTAACTAACCGAAACGTTGTGTTAAGTAACAAAATAAAGACAATGGAAGTCCGACATGGTAATTTTTTTGATCTTACTTCAATTGCCTACCACCTTCAAACAAACTTGCAGTAATATTTTAGGTGGGTGTATGCAGGAATTTGGTGCAGGTGGCAAAAATCCCCGTTTTACTCGAATTTGGAGCCACTCATGCTATTCGTTAAAAAGATAACTCAGCATTGTGTTTTTTCGATTTTTTTCGACAAAGCTATTTTAAAAAATTGTTAAACGGTATTTTACAGAACGTCGCGTCGCCGCACAGAGGCGATTTTTCCCAAAAACGTGGTCGAAACTCTAAAAAGTCAACATTAAAATTCTGGGAAAAACACATTACTAATCGATCATCTCAACCCCAGCGTGTTATAAACTACCTCCTTTAAAAGTTTGGTATCATCGGGTACCAAGATATTTTAGTTGAAAGTAGAGAGTTTTAGTGAGCGGTGAAAAGTCGGAGAGAAGTGCTTTTAAAATTTACTGTTTTCTGTTGCTTTTTCCTGCTTACTTCTTTTGAATATTTTTAAAAACTGTTATGAAGCCTATTGCTGGTGGTAAGTAAAAGCCTAAAAGAGTTAAATAATCAGGACCTTTGTAATATATTTTTTTTAATTACATTTTTAATATTTTATTACATTATATAGAACAAATATTGAATTTCATGAAGTTTGCTTAGACAAAAGGTAAATTGTTTAACATAGTTTAACATTGATATGAAATTTTTTTTATGCCTTAAAGAGTCCTTTTTTAGATTTTATAAAAAAATTTTGCGATATGTTGCAATCTTGTCGTAAATTTGTCTGTTAATTCCTCGATATTATGACAAATATCGATCACCCGATAAACGACAATTTTTGTTATGTTACAGGATCTGGAGCGAAGTACGTTTCTGTGACCAGAACAAAACTTGTTGAGTGGGTAAAGGACTGTAATACATAAATAAATAAATATTTTTTTAATAGTACCTATCTATGCTGTTTTTTTAAATTAATTATTTTCTGGTGTGCAGAATTTACAACTTTTTAACACTTTTTTTTGTCATTACTGGTATCTATTATAATTTTACCCATTTTTAATATCAAAAAAACAAACACTTATAGTTTTGGCCAGGATATCTAGAAAATTCGCCTGTGTGCGCCGGCGGCAAAAAATTAATTAACATTAATATGATCATGAACAGCATAATACCGTGCGAGCAAAAATTATTTGCATCAAAGAGGGCTTGGATTAAAAAACGCAGGGCCTGGTTTAGATCACAATGATATGGGGACGATATATCTAACCAAATCTAGGTTAAAATTTTGTCAAATTCATATTATGACATGATATGCCAAACTAATGAGTAATAAAATAAGTAGACAAATACAAATTTATTTTTGTTGTTTACAAAATTAACAAAGTGAGAATATACAGAAAGAAAAAGAAAAATAATTACATAAATTGCTGAAATTGGCCACCGGCATGCGCCAAGCATAAATTCACACGTCTCTTCATATTTTCGAAAGTGTTGACCAGCATCTCTGGAGAAATGTTACCACATTCTTGGATAATCCTTTTTTGTAATTGTTCTAAATTTGCAACTGGTTCATTGTGTGAATTGTTCAAGAAATTGGAAAAATTAGCAATGAATCAAATTACTTGTAACGACTATCAAAGATGACGGAATAACTGATTGATTGTTAATTCAGGTAGTTACTGACACCCAACAGGTATTATGCTCTACGGCTAAGCTCTACGTCCTTAGATGCAAGGCCCACTTTGATGCAAATATTTTTTGCTCACACGGCAGTTCGATCTACTTTAAATCAAAAACAAACAAAAATATAGAAGGCACTGTATCCGCTTATTCCAAGACGATTTCTGCACGACTTGCCTGTCACAGCGTGCCACATGACACGTTGACGTCTCTTCCATTGTAGGCCATATGTTTTATTTCTCGGTTAATAAGCATGATCGTGTGCATGCAATCCATTAAAACATAATGCTTAAGGACATTCAATTATCTTTAACGGTTACCGACATGCATTCTAGCGTTTTTATCTAATACATCATCGATCTAAGATTTCTTGTCTTTACGTAAACCGACCGCGAAAGTGGTTTTTCATTTGATTTTCCGGGTTTAAGTACCTTTAGAATTAAAATTACGATTAATTTAACTTACTAGTCCTGGAGGGATTGCTTATTTTAAAAAATATGTTGGTTTTGCAAGTTACAGTTATTTAGGTTTCTCAAAATAATTTTCACCACACTAGAGTGGCCAAATAGGAATGGACGCCGGCAGTGGGCAAACACCCCCGCAGACACCGGACCGCGGGGGGGGGGGGGGGAGGGGCGGTTAGCCAGGGGGCCCACATTGACGGCCCCTTCAAAATTTGCTGCCAGCTTTGCTTTTCATAGGTATTTCATTTCATAATTAATTTTATTTTTTTATATTCTGAGAATTTAACTTCGTTAAGATAAATATATTATTAAATTGGTTAAAAGTAAATAAATTAAAATTAAATATTTCAAAAACTAAATGTATGGCTATGGGTAATAATTTAAATTGTCAAAATATAAATGTTGTAATTGATGGTGAAAAATTGGAATTAGTAAACAGTTTTAAATATTTAGGGACTGATTGATTCAAAATTAAAATTTTTTAATTATTTTGAAAGTATTATATTGAAGATTGCAGGAAAAGTAAGTTATTTTAAAAGAATCAGTTCTAATTTAAGTTTGTTTTCTAAAAAAACTGTATTTAAAACTATTATATTACCACATTTTCTTTATTGTTCTTCCATTTTATATTGTGCTAGTCAGGAAATATTTGATAAATTACAAATTTTGCAAAATAATTTAATGTTGAAAAATTTAGATTGTTTGAATGTCAGAAATTTAATTTTTTATTTAGTATGTATCTTTATACATAAAATTAAAAATAATTTATTGCCTGATTGTGTACAAAATTTTTGTTCTTTTAATTATGACCATCATAATTATAAAACAAGAACTAATCAACATTTTTATGTGGATAGAGTGTCTAAAACATTAGCTTATAAATCTATTTTTTCAAAAGGTTTGATAGAATATAATAATTTGGAAAATTCTATTAAATCTCAAAAATTATTAAAACGATTTAAAAAAACTTTAAAATTACATTTAATTAAAAAACAAAATGATACGTAATATTTGATACAATTTACAAAATGTTTAACTTTTCTGTCTGTGTTTGTTAAAAGAAGGTTGCATTTTAAAATTTAAAAATAAATCTATGAAAATGTGTTAAAAAAATGTATTAAAAAATATTTATTTGCAGATTTTTGCTAAATAAAACATGTTACTACTACTATACTTAAGGGCAGTAACCCCTTTTACCACAATGAAAATTGCCGAACGTTTTGCTGGTCAAACGAAAATAAAAAATAAAAATTGGTATTTAGAAAATAAATTCTACTTTAAATACCCCATCCAGAAAAGTAAATGACGATCGAAAATATTCCCAAAATTTTTTTTAGAAATTTTTTTTATTTTTAATCATTTTGTAATATCTTAGACAATTTTTTATTGGTTAAAAGCAAAATGACTTTCCCGGGTGTAGAATGTTGTACCAAACAATTTTTCTTAAAGCCACTTTTCAGTATCGGCCTTATTTTTTTCTCAAAATTTGGGCGCGTAAAGTGAATTTAAGCCTGTAAAGTGGAGTTACGCGCCCAACGTTTTTGAGAAAAAAGTGAGGCCGATATTGAAAAATGGCTTTAAGAAAAATTGTTTGGTACAACATTCTGCACCCGGGAAAGTCATTTTGCTTTTGACCAATAAAGAATTGTTTAAGATATTACAAAATTAATAAAAATAAAAAAAATTTCTAAAAAAAATTTTGGGAATATTTTCGATCGTCATTTACTTTTCTGGATGGGGTATTTAAAGTAGAATTTATTTTCTAAATACCAATTTTTTTTTTTTTTTCGTTTGACCAGCAAAACGTTCGGCAATTTTCATTGTGGAAAAGGGGTTACTTCCTCTTTAAGTAAAAAAGAATTACACGTGAAAGCGCGGAATTTACAAACGATACACCATAAAGACTTGTCCATTGACTTTCCTAGTCAAATTTTAAGCCTCAGAAAGGGACTTGGAGATAGTATTTCAAAATTAAAAACAGTATATGAACTTGCAGATCATTTATTAATAAAAAATCATTATGTTCTTAAAATTTTTCAGATGTATCTAGTGCAGTGATGTTATTTCTAACTTTACCAGTTAGTGTGGCATCAGCGAAACGATCTTTTTTCAAACTTAAAATAGTAAAAACCCATTTAAGTAACACTATGGGACAACAACGCCTTTCGGATTTAGGTATCCTTATGATCAGTATCGAACACGAATTTGTTAAAACATTAAAAAATATTGACGTAATTATAAACGATTTTGCAAAAAAAAACTCACGACGATCTGGTCCTGTTGTATAATACCTTGAATAGTACTTAGTGACATAATGTTTGTGCAGACTTGTTGAGTGTTCATGTGTTTTACTGTTTTCTATCTTTTGGATTTTATGAGGCTCTATCACTGCTACCCCCGTTACTACCATACCTAGTAAGCAATTATAAGTGGTGTTTTAAAATTTGGATTTTGCATCATGTTTGCTGGAATATTACGTATACAGGACCGTTTCTGGCCTGTTGGCCGCCCTTGTGCGACATATGAACTGGCTGCCCTTTAAATCAAATCAGTTACTATTTTACAATTATTACCTACCTGAAATTATGGCGCAAAGCAATTGTCAGAAAAATAAATCTTGGTGTCTATTTTTAATATTTTTCTTTTATTCATACTTACCTACAGAGGGACTCAGCAATTTGGCTTTCAATGACGATAAGGGCCAAGCCACTAATCCTTTCTTCGGACATAATTGACTGCAAGTAATTTTTAATTAATTTTAACTTTGAAAAACTACGTTCGATAGATGCAACAGTAACCGGCAGAGTAATAAAAATTCTCAGCGCAACACAAAGATTTGGAAATGATGAGATTAAATCTTTTTCAGCTATGAATTTTAGCGTATCTACAATTATTATTTTGTACGTTTTATTGGAAAAATTTCTCGGAACGACAAAATTTCCTGGTCGAGCTCTGAGCGATCAATATCTTTGTTTATGGGACTTCCTTGCTATTGAAGCGCTATATCGAGATCTTTGCAGGATTTTAACAATTTCTCGTCATTTATGGCATTAGCTTCATAGAAGTTCGACAAAACCCCAAAAGTTTCATTACACTTATTAAGTGAAACGAATCTCTCCTTAATTGATTCTATCGCAATATCCAAAGAACAAGTAACCATAAAGGGTTTCCCCTGGCAAAAAAAAAAAATATCCAAAATCGAAAAATAAAAATTCACATTGAAACTCTGTTTGGTCTCGACGATGGCGTCATCTTTTAATTCGTAATCAAAATGTCTGGGTACTTTTTTTCGGCGTCGGAAAAGTTATTTGTAACAGCATTTGAAACCGGACATCGGCGGCAAATTTAAATAGGGTGCGTTCTTTTGCCCTGTGAGTATTTGTGCCCCCACCTACCCTACTACCAAATTAATAAGACCTATAGTTAAATTCACATAAAGTTTTAATGCCAAATGTCAAGACTTGTCATTGTCTAGTTACTTTAGATTTCACCAACTTACTAAATTTCTTATACAGCTGAGATTGGTCAGTGTTTTTAATTTTTCTTTTCTGGAATTGTTCGGCCAACTCTTTTTATTCCTATCTCTTTTTAATCGTATAAAATAATACAAGATAGACATACTTTGTGTGCAGTACAATTATACTAATTAAATTTAGCCATTAGAAATTTATATTTTATGAGTTACTGCAGTATTTGACAAGTATGACAGAACTGAAATGTCACGGCATTAAAAGTTTATGTGACTATACCTACATAATTATTCAAATAATATCAATTAGTTTTAATTTTTTGAGTAAACCTAAGACAAAATGTAATTGACGTGGGTTGCAGGGCGGCCACCTCAGTTGAGAATTCTTTTTATTTTTCCGATACTTATCTATCTAAAAAGAAATCTCTAATTAACACAAAGGGCGGCTGCCTCATTCTTGACAGCTACCGCATAATTTTTTTTTGAAAACTGAATTTACCATTCTTATTTGACCCTTCATATTTATGAAAACTCCTAGAATTTTTTTTTACGTCTAACATTTTTTTCTGTGAAACTGCAGGCGGCTTTCGCCGCCCTATAACTTTGGCCGCCCTTGTGCGGGGGCACTCCCAGCACACCACTCAGAAACGGCCCTGTACGTATAATGACTTAATAACTACCTATGTTATGTCTACCAGGCTACCTAGGATTATAAAATAAACTCGAATTGTTTGCTGTTTTAATAGTAGGTACCTACTTGACATATAATGTTGGTTTAATCCTAATTAAATTATTATACGATTAACGAATTTAAAAATTCATAAACCTAAACCTAATAGTAATAAAAATAAGAATTATCATTTTCCATTCGTTATAGTAAGGGGGCACAAAGTTTGAAAATAAAAAATTTTAATCGACCAAAAGAAATTGCTGGAAACTAATTTTAAGCTCCTAAATTTATCGCTAGAGGGCGTTCAACCTATGACTAAGACAATTATTGGCATTTTATCGATAACTAGCGTGTATCCGGCATGCGTTGCAACCCGCTGGTATAAATACAAACCCGAACAAACCCAATATATTAGTACCCGGCATGCCACTTTCTGAAATTGCACCCGTGCGAAGCCGGGACGGGTCGCTATTATACATAAAAACCTTCCCCATGAATCACTATGAAAAAAAACCGCTTCAAAATCCGTTGCGTAGTTTTAAAGATTTAAGCATAGCTGGTAGGGGACGGACAGACAGCGACAGCGACTTTGTTTTATACTATGTTAAGATAGACCAAATTTAATAAAGTTATCAATAATTAAGTTTTTGAAATATACGGTACAGTTTTAATTTAATACGTTTTGCTCTAACTTGCAAAATATACGGAGGGAAGGAGGGAGAAACCTCTTTCCAAAGGAATGCTCATAACTCCGGTCTGTCTTAACTCAATCTGAGCTCAATGCCTGGAGGAAGAAGAGACCAGCAACTGATAGCCGAATTACTCGTGAACAGGGCCGTCGAGAGCCCGGTCAGGCCCGGGGGCTGTGCGGCATCCCGGACCCACTTCTAGGGCTGCCAGATTTATTTTATTGAAAATGTAATTAGATAAAAAAAATAAAAAAGGCCAATTTATTTTTCATTAGTGGGGGTACATTGTTTAAAAGTAAAGTTCATTCTTCTCTTTTTATTTGCAGCAAACTTATCAAGAACAATAAAGTCCCTAGATTTACACTTTGTGGTCTGTGTCAAGTTAACTTCGAGTTTAGGTCTTCCGTAAATTTTAATTTTAATTTTTTGCTCAATACTTAATGAGCTAAAATTGTTTCTCAAATATTCCACATTCATAGTCGTTTTGGCAATAAAACTGTTCATTTTTATTAAAATAAGTCTTTACTACCCCAAAATAATAACAAAAATATAATTTTTAAATAAGAAACCCATTGTTGATCAATTCTAAAATGTACAAAATTTTCGGGTATAGGTTCTCCAAAAAGATGAAAGTTTTATAAATTCTTCGATCGACGTTGTGGTCTACTGGTCAGCGCAGCGGCCTCACAGATCGTAGGCCCGGGTTCCATTCCCGGTGCCGGCAACGTCGATGTTAAATTTGGAATTTGGTTCAAGAGGTGCGCCGTCTTTCGGAAGAGACGTTAAACTGTGGGCCCCGTGTCATGGATGTTGGCACGTTAAAGAACCCTACCCTCGACAAAGAGGGATTTGGCAAAATTACCAGATAGTGTGTGACAAATTCCCTGGCGTCGGTGATTGGCCTCGTTGCGGAAAAAGGCCGACGTAAAATAAATTAATAAAAAAAAAAAAAAAAATTCTTCGAATAATAAATCGATGTTAATACAAATATTGGGCCGGACAGGCGAGGACAAAATGTATCCATATTTGATACTTAGAACATTAATTATTCGCCAACTCGCATAACAATTAATTTACAAAGTAATTTTTTGTCAACAGAGATTTTATATATTTTTTTATAATTTATCATATTTTTTTAACTGCGCAGCCCGAGCACGGGCCCTTAAAAGAGACGTGGCCCGGGAAATTTGCCCCCGCCCCAACCCCCCCTCTTGTCAGCCCTGCTCGCGAATTCAAGATAGCGACACCAGGTGTGCTACGCTAACGCCCAGTAGTTCAGAAGCAGAGGCATATGTGCGCACGTGTCAGGCGCGTATCTGGAGTTGATCATGGGGGGGGGGGGGGGGGGATAATTCTGGTGTGGGGTTATGAATTTTTTTTTACAAGAAAATCAACAAATCAACGATCGCTTAAATTGAAAATTATCATTCATCTCTACATCAAAGCGCTGTTTCAGATCTCGGTCTGCAAAGCGCTGTTTCAGATCTTGGTCTGCGCTGCATGTTGACTAGCGTGTATTGTGGGTTGCGGTATGTCTAATTTCTTGCAAATGATCGTAGCATTTTTGAGTAAAGAGAAGACGCCAATTATAATATTGTTCAGAGAACTGCAACTGACTGAAATCAATATAATCAAATGTTTACCGATTTATTGCTCTCGATTTCCACCTTTAAAATTAAAAAAAAATTTAAGCAAAAAAAAATGGCGCATGGAGGGGAGTAACTATCCCCATTCCCCCCCCCCTCAAATACGCGCTGGGCACGTGTTCGGACTTATGCACATTTTTTTTAAGCTAACTGACTTCTATCCGGCCCAAAGCATCCATATATCGAAGAATGACTGAATTACTCAACTAAACTTAAAAATAAACTACATAGGCATCATCACCATTTTAATTTGTAACAAGATTGGACAATAAATAACCGATTGAGATAATTTAGACTTTTATTGAGGTTAAAACAACCCTAAGTTAACATATAGTGTGTCCACGGATAGAGTTTTGAAGAGATAAAACATTTTCTTTAGCTATAGAAGAAAAAGTCATTCTTTATAAAAACGTCTGCTTGTGCTGAAACTACAATTTCGAATATCATATTTGCGATTACTATTCAGGGTTCGTCAAAAACTTTTACTTTTTAGGATTTTTTTTCAATTCTAATGTTCAATTTTTAGTTTTTTGAACTTTGTTAAAAATAAATTTACGTAAAAACAAACAACTATATTGTTGCTTTCTTACTTCGAATATGATTTTATATCTGGCGAGTAACGAATTTGTTGTAAGAAACCCATTTTTTATTTGCCTACTTTTAAAGTATTTTTATTATTACATGTCATATTTCTTCAATGCATTCAATCATAAATTATAGAACTTTTATTTAAACGTGGTACCACCGAGTTGGCGCATAGTTCAACTCGACATCTGAATTCCCGATAACAGTTCGTAACTTGCTGTAATGGGATATTTGCAATAACAACTCTTATTTTTTTCTTTTGAGAGATCTAAGTTACTATTGAAATTGGTTTTATACACATGTGGCTTCAGATAACCCCATAAATGAATGTCGATAATTGTGAGATCGTGCCAACCAACTGATTTGGACCCAATCCATTTTTTCCCAAAGTTATGATTTAACCAATCATCAGAAGGAATTGAAAAAAAAATCCAAAAAATTTAAAATCTTGTTTGTGACCAACCGTGTATAGTAATCGTAAATCTAATAGTTGAAATTGTAGTTTTAGCACAAGCAGACGTTCCTATACATACTAATAAAAAGTTTTTCTTATTCCAAACTCTATCCGTGGACACACTGTATTTAAGGTTTAAAAAAAACAAGAAAAAGTATAGTCATTAAAAAAATTGTGATTCTGCATATACAGGGTGTCCCGAAATTAGCTGACAATATTTTAAGGAGATAAAGTACATCCAAAAATAAGACTAAAACCTTCTATTAATATACCTTCAAAAACGCTTCGTTATGGGGCTAGAGCCCCCGGAATTATAGCTATGATAAGCAGTTTTTTTACAATATCTCAGAAACCGATTAGGGTATCGAAACAACATTTGACACATATTGTACCCATGACAAGACGCAATAAACGGTTTAATTAGCTTAACTGTATTTCTTCCAGTGGCGTCCCACTGGGTAGGTAGTTGGGATAATATTGCCCTAAGTTTTTTATTTGTAGGATTTTTTAAATTCAGGTAAAATTTTTAGAAGCCTTAAAGTCTTTTGTTGGAAAAAGGTACTCTTGTTTCATTGCGGTAGGATTCACCACTTTCCAGTAAAATCGATTTTAAAATTTTCTGTTTTTTGAAATCCGTTGAAAAGGCTAAAGTTTTTTTTTGCATATCTCAGCAAACACTTAATATTAAAACATGAAATTTATTAGAAGTTCTCCTAACGACAAGGCATATTTATTAAAGGATGTTACTTTAAAATATTTTTCCAGTAACGTCGCACGGAGTGGAGCCTTAAGTAAATATTACCATTATTTTTTTTTATTTCATAGTATTACTGTAGTTTTTTGTTTAATTTTAAATTTTTTGTTAATAAAACGTTCTATTATTGTAATTTGACAGAATGTAACGTTTTCAAATTAAACATATTTTTAGATTATCTACCTTGTTTTTTAAATATTTATTTTCATGGAGATATTAAGAGAGTTTAAAAAAAAAAACAAAAAAGAATAACAAATTGCAAATCAAATTTGATTGTGAACCACACGGGAAACTAATTCTTAAGCAAGCATTCGAAAAGATTTCCATTTTGTTGGATGCACAATCTAGACCTGCGTGTTATATTTTGTGAGGCCGGGAGAATTTGAAAATTATTTGCAAAAAAAAAAACCTTAGCCTTTTCAATGGATTTCAAAAAACAGAAAATTTTAAAATCGATTTTACTGGAAAGTGGTGAATCCTACCGCAATGAAACAAGAGTACCTTTTTCCAACAAAAGATTTCAAATCTTTTAAAAATTTCACCTAAAGTTAAAAAATTCTACAAATAAAAAACTTAGGGCAATATTATCCCAACTACCTACCCAGTGGGACACCACTGGAAGAAATACAGTTAAGCTAATTAAACCATTTATTGCGTCTTGTCATGGGTAAAATATGTGTCAAATTTTGTTTCGATAACCTAATCGGTTTCTGAGATATTGTGAAAAAACTGCTTATCATAGCTCCAATTCCGGGGGCTCTAGCCCCATAACGAAGCGTTTTTGAAGGTATATTAATAGAAGATTTTAGTCTTATTTTTGGATGTACTTTATCTCCTTAAAATATTGTCAGCTAATTTCGGGACACCCTGTATATTAATTTACTCATATTTTAGTAGATAGTAAGATTATTACAAGCTAAAGAATCTCAAATCATCAAGTTAATGTCTCCATAAAATTAGCGTAATGGGACACCCGTAAGTCCATAAATAAGTCATACTTCTTCGGTTTTATACCTGCCATTATCGAGAGGAAAATGTGTATTTGCGCCATAAACAATAATTTACATAATACTATTTTACACTAGCGTTAAATGTAAATTACACTTATTCCATCAATTTCGTTGCGAAATCTATTTTTTCCTAAAATTAATTGACACAAATTGCCAATAATTTAATCTCGAACAACCGGTGGTTTGTTAAACAGAATCTTTCATTATTGAAACGCCGACATAAAATCCAAAGCAGTCATTCATAAAATGCTTCGGGAAAGCATGTTCTCAATTCATTATTCGTTGGTATCAGTTGATCAGTGCCACCCACATGGGATGGATATAAACCAGAACAAAGAAAACTTATTTGCCCTTACGCAGTGGCGGGGAGAGGCGGGGGGTGGAATGTGGCCGATTATTTTCGATACTATACGAATGACAGATTCGCCACCCCTGAAAACTAATATTGGCGTTCCACAGAGCTCAGTTCTGGGCCCTGTGCTATTTTTATTATACTTAACCCATTAGCGCCTGAAATACTTTTTTCTCGTTTTTTTTAGCAAATTTAGTAAATTAGTGGTAAATATGGGTTAAATAAACTGTAAAAGGTGTTTTTTATGAAAATTTATTTTTCAGTTAGAGTTTTGAGGATGTTCCCATATGGGACCACTAGGCGGTTTGTCGAGTAAACTTTTTTCTTTTCATTAAACATTTATTAGTCAGAAAGAGAACAATGAATGCTACATTTTGTAAAAATGCGATATTTTTTAGTGTGGAAATCTTTAAAGCATTCAATGCACAACCCTAAATCACACTTGCAAAACAATTTATGTCCTCTGCTGCTGCAATTATTGCCGGCGCTTCTTCTTTTTTTATTATTAGGGATCGGTATTACGAAATGGCCTATGTTATCAAATCGTAATTCATCAGTCATTCTGGGGGCTTTTCCAGTTGATTACTAAGGCTCCATTAGAAAATTTAGGATTAGGTGGGGCTTTGACAAGTTTCAATGTTATCTTTTTAGTTTGTTCAGAAGTACTAGTAGACATATTTTCTAAATTTTTCTGTATCAAGGTAACTTTGCTGTTTATGCCCGCCGCAATTTCATGGTACAAATCAATGTTTAGATCATCCGCGATTCAGCCAATTCTTCTTGACTTCGTAAAACGTATTTCGGCTCCAGCAGCAAACTGTCGGGAGCTCAGATTATCAGCTAAACCTCCATCGTCTTCATCAGCGGAGTCCTCATCAGTTAGCATGTGGCTCTCTGGAGGTTCTATAAATACTTCTGCAACTTCCGTATCCGAGTCTGGCTCGTAAGCAATATATAATGCTTCTTGTAACGTGATTCCATTACAAGTATAGTTATACGTAACAAAATTTAATTATCTCGCAAAGCGCCTAGCGGCTCCATATGGGAACACCCAATTTTCTGTCCATCTAGAACAAAAGTTTGCAACATTTTTGCAAAAACTTTATTGTTACTAATTAGGACCATGTTTTAGTTGGAGTGAAAAACTATTATAATGGAATAATTCTTAAGACCCAAGGAATTATTATACTTATACAAAATTAATGTCCAACATCTTTTAATTGGAACAAAACTTTTCATAAACAGCGTCTCACAAAATAAACAATTACAGTACAGAAGGTCATAAACAGATGTAAGGAAGTGTCTAAAGTCAAGTCAGGTTAAGAAATAAACGAAGCGCACGCGCAACTATCCCCACCACGCATCTGAAAAACATAGCGCGTGTTGAGCCCATATGGTGACGCTAGGCGCTAATGGGTTAAATGACATTGATCTTGTGGGACAAGGGGCTCATCGTTCATCGTACGGCTTTTGCCGATGATGTGTCATTCCTAGTTTCAAACAGGTTTTCAAGTATCTTGGGGCCGATGTCAAATGGTGTTCTGTCTGAACTTTGTGCCTGGTTTTGGGAGAATTCGATGTTACTGAATGTAGACAAGACCAAGTTTGTTAGATTCAATAATAGACAAAAAACGGATGATAGTATTAATTTATTTATTGATGATAAATCCTTGTGCCAAGTTCAGAGCACCAAGTTTCTTGGTATTCATCAGGACGAATGATTGGCATGGAAGGTACATTGTGAACATGTTATGTCTAAACTCAATTCATACTTTTATCTGTTCATAAAGATCTATGTTTGGCAAAGAACACCTAATTGTGTTGTACAACGCATAATATGTAGAACCGTACTTAAGATATGGTCTGACTTTCTGGGGTACTTCGACCCTATTTAAAAATATTTTTGCAAAACGAAAAAAAAATCTTAAGATGTATAGCAGGTGTTCCTAATCGGTATAGTTCTAGAGAGATTTTAAAAAATTTTAATACACTACCTCTTCCTAGCCTATACATGTTGGAATTAACAGTGTTTGTCTTTTGTAATAAAGGTGAATTTGTACAAAACAGGAATGTGCACTGTTTCGATACAAGGTACAAAAATAGTTTTCGTGCTCCGCACTCTAGAGGATTAGTAGCCTATAAGTCTCCTAAATGTCTGGGTGTTAGAGTCTACAATGTTTTGCCCGAAAAAATTAAGGATTGTAATAGTACACAATGTTTTAAAAAGTCATTAAAATCATTTTTAATATCTGAATGTTTCTACAGCTTGGATGAGTTTTTTCATTGTCTGTCTTAACGCTTGTACATGTTTTATTTATATTGCGTATTGAAATGTCGTGTTTGTTGTTGTTCATTTTTAAATAGTTACCTAAGTTTCTAGTTTTAAAATTGAAAATGTACCCATACTATTCCCCTACAATAATTGTAAATTGTCTCTGGGAAAATAAACGATTTGATTTGATTTGATAAAATTCGCATAATATTCTATTGCAGTTAAAATCAAAATATTAAATATTGTATGTTGCACAGTTATTAGTTTTAACGTATTTGTTGCGTCATATTATGGTTGTTCGGAATCTTCTAGCTGTCTTGTCTGAATTTTATTGATCGTACCTGTTTCAATTAATTCACTTTTACTTTGTATTTAGGTTTTTTTAAACTTTGCATGTCAGATAAAGCAATAGAAGATTCTTATTTCGCACTACCCATTATTAGTATTGGACTTTATAATCTATGGACGAATTTTACCACCTTAGTTAACCATGTTGCATAATAGAACAACAAGAACAATATCACACTAAAAGCTATTTAAATTTTTGAGAACTACCAGTACTGATTTTTAGTGGTAAGTATATGTTTTGTTAACCGTAGCAAATATTATTATGATTAATGTCAAGTTTCATTACAACTGCCAGTCGGAACTAATGCAGTATATAAAACTATATTACACCCCCAATAGAAATTGATAATTACTGTGAGTATGCAGAGCAATAATGGCTATAAATCATTCTATGGTAGCATTAACTCCTATTTCCTATTGGCTTAATTACCGTGATATTACCACTACACAACGGTTTAGCAATTTTCGTTATCTTACAGTAAAAAAGCGCGTTGTTGTCGCATTTAGTATTAAACAGTTGTATAAAGAGTATGGGAATTCTTATAAGGACTTTTTCTCAGTGTAAGTACCAAATTTCAAATTTTTATTCTTTGTCATTTATAAGGTATTTGAGGAGTTTAAAGCACGAATAATATATGAGGGTAGGTTAATTTCTCCCGAAGTAATTAGAAATGTTCAAAACAAATTTTACTTGCGGTTATAGGATATTGCCAAATAGTAAGCATTTATTGACGAAGAAGTATGATAGATGGATAGAAGGTTTTTTATTTATCCATTAAATTAATTTTGTGTTTGCTTAATATCTAACCGGTCAAAATTGGGTTTGCGAAAACCATAAAAAATTTAGAAGTAAATTTTCTCTTAATTTTCTTTAATATTACATGATCCATTAAGAGTGACTAACTTTTGGCTTTACTCTTAAAGGAAAAGAAGGAAATAAAGAGATTTAAGTAAAAACTTTAAACAAGTCTTGTGTTCCATTCCTTTTTGTGTTTTAGATGGAAAGAGGTTAAAACGAAAATCCAATTTCTTACGTCCTTTTTGTCAGCTCGCAAATCGGATTTGTTTTATTGCAACCTTTATTTCACAGTTAAATTTATTTTACAGAAAAAAACGTATTGTATCGCTTGCTTATGGTAATTAGCTCAACAATAACGTGTTACATAGTTATTTTGATTTTATTGCTTTGCATAATTCAATATGCAAATGGAATTAATAAAATATTGTAAGAATAGTTAAAAAAATTAAAGGTATCTATTGTAGTTTATGATAAGAATATGGTAATTTCATCCTTAGCGATAATGTGGAAGTTGGTGACAATCGGGTATTCTAGACGGAGAAAAAACCTTCTATTCCTTATAAGAATTCACATATTATGTGACAGCAACGAGCATTCCTACTGTAAGATAACGAAAATTGCAAGATCGTTGTGTAGTGATAATATCACGGTAATTTAGCTAATAGGAAATAGGAGTTAATGCTACCATAGAATGATTTATAGCTATTATTGCTCTACATGCTCACAGTAACTATCAAGTTCTATTGGGTGTGTAATCTGGTTTTATATATTGTATTAGTTCCGACTGGCAGTTGTAATGAAACTTGACATTAATCATAATAATATTTGCTACGGTTAATAAAGCTTATACTTACCACTAAAAATCAGTGCCTACTGTAGTTCTCAAAAATTTTAATAGCTTCTGGAGTGATATTATTCTTGTCGTTTAACATTGCGTAATATGATTATCTATTATTCAACATGGTTAACTGAGATGGTAAAATTCATCCATAGATTATAAAATCCAATGATGGGTTGTGCGAAATAAGAATCTTCTATTGCGTTATCTGATCTGATGCAAAGTTTAAAAAAACTTAAATACAAATTAAAAGTAAATTAATTGAAACAGGTATTGGTACGATCAATAAAATTCCAATTCCATGACAGCAAATCTGGAATTGTTATAATACTAAAGCGGGTTTGAATACTCTAGCAATTGACTGTTTGAAGGTTGGAGACAATGATGTTTCTTGAATGATGAAAGAGTTTTGGACTTCCATTGTCTTCATTTGTTTTAAATCACAACGTTTCAACTGGTAAGTATCTTCAGTCGTCTTCAGGTGAATACTAAATAAGTAAAGTAACTACAAGACTGTTAATACTAGCTAGGTGCACCGAAGCATAACTGAGGTGGGTGCAGTCATGCGTTCAGTTGGCACGCGATCTTATCCTAAGATTACATCTATCTAACAAAGGTTTCCAGATATTTCTTAAGCCTAATGATGGGGATTCTGGTGAATAGCAGCAGCTTCCTTAAACTTTCATTTCCTCCAGTGTGGTTCCTTATGTAGGATTTCAGCTTCTGACCACATGATATGGTGGCCAAGTTTCCAGGCATGGTCAACTGCACCTGACTTTTCGGTCTCTCCTTTTAACGTATTGTTTTTATGTTCTTTAATCCTTGTCTCGAGTGGTCTTAATGTCTCACCTATATAAGATTGGCCGCACTCGCAGGGGATCTGGTAGACGCAGTTTTTCCTATCTTTTTGACTTATAGGCTTTGTCTTTGTCAGGTGGCTTCTTAGGGTGTCCCTCGAGTTGAATACGGTGTTGATGTTATATCGTTGTCCTAGTCTTCTTATTTTCTCAGATACTCCCTTGACATACGGAATATTGAGTGTTGGTTGTGCATCTCTGTCTGCTTCTTGCGCATTGGATCGATTCTTACGATTTTCCAATACGTATTCTGTGCAGAAAACCTACGCATACAGTATAGGTCAGTTTCTCAATTTTACATCAAATCACTCAAACAGCACGAAACATGGCATAGTTGAAACCCTCGTGGATAGAGCAATTACAATCTGTAACTCGTAAGAAGCACTTAAAAAGGAAGTTCACCACATCAAGACCGACCTCAACAAAAATGGCTACCCCACAAGATTAGTTGACAAAATATTGGAAAATCGTAAGAATCATCCCAACCCGCAAGAAGAAGACAGAGAGGCAAAACCAACACTCAATATTTCGTATGTCAAGGGAGTATCTGAGAAAATAAGAAAACTAGGATAACGATATAACATCAACACCGTATTCAACTCGAGGGACACACTAAGAAGCCACCTGACAAAGACAAAGCCTAAAAGTCAAAAAGATAGGAAAAACTGCGTCTACCAGATCCTCTGCGAGTGCGGCCAATCTTATATAGGTCAGACATTAAGACCACTCGAGACAAGGATTAAAGAACATATATAAAAACAATACGTTAAAAGGAGAGACCCAAAAGACAGGTGCAGCTGACCATGCCTGGAAACATGGCCACCATATCATGTGGTTAGAAGCTAAAATCCTACATAAGGAACCACACTGGAGGAAAATAAAGTTTAAGGAAGCTGCTGCTATTCACCAGAATTCAGGCTGCTTTAGTAAACCATCATTAGACTTAGGAAATATCTGGAAACCTTTGTTAGATAGATGTAATCTTAGGATAAGATCGCGTGCCAACTGAACGCATGACTGCACCCACCTCAGTTATGCTTCGGTGCACCTAGCTAGTATAAATAGTCTTGTAGTTACTTTACTTATTTAGTATTCACCTAAAGACGACTGGAGATACTTACCAGTTGAAACGTTGTGATTTGAAACAAATAAAGACAATGCAAGTCCAAAACTCTTTCATCATTCAAGACCCTAGCAATTATTTTGATATGGGTTTATAAAAAATAAGCTATTAATACAAACCGAACTATGTCTTAGAGTCGTTTATTTTTCCACATTTGAATTTTCCTCAAAATGCCAATACTTTTTCGTATAGAGCACTATAGGAATAACTTGAATCGTGTTTAATATATTAATAATTGAAAATCGACTTTTTTTAACTTTGGCCCCCGTAAAGTCGAAACGGTTAAACTAGTAGTAGTAAAAAACTATATACTAACCTTAAGAAGAAAATGCGTTACCTCCCTTGGATATTTATGCCCTCCGCTTCGTGACAAACTATCCGCGAGAGGAAAATCACTATTTTCCTCTCATAGTATGTAAATAGCTATTTCGTTTTCATAAAAAATGGATTTCTTGCTAACAATGTTTCGCATGGATTGTGTTGACCAAAAAGTCAAAAAATTTGCGAATTTTAAAAATTTCTTTTATTTGTCTTTTTGTAACAAAAACTAAAATGAATGATTTTTATATACCAAGAAATGCTATTTTTTATAATATGCCATTATAGGAATGGGGTCTTGACCTTGATGGCATACTAAAGTAAGAATACTATTTGTACTCTGTTAAAGGGGCCCATTCACAAGGCGATTATCAAGTAACCAGATTTACAATCTAGTCGCTGCCGATCCAATTTCCAACAGTTCTACGTGGTGTTGATATACTTTTGGTGGTTTTATTTTTATACATGTCAAAAATAAAGAATACTCATAACGAAGACGGAAAAAAAGATCGGGATTGTACTAAATAATTCATGAAACCATCTTTTTTAGTTAGAAACGAGCGCTTTGACTATTTTTAAAATAAAAGCTGGTTGCAGAGAGACGTATTGGTTGGAAATAAAATTGCTTGGAAAGTCGCCTAATGAATGGGCAGTTCCTGACCAACCAGATTGCCCCTTTCAAAAGGAAAATTAAATTTAGCGAAAAATTCACAGATTTCGCAATGCTTGCAACCAACGGACCAACAGATATATTGGAAATAATTGAATTATATATAAAACATAATTTTATTATTATTCTCAACAACTAACTAATAAGGTTATATGTAAATAACATACACTGAGGAAAATGATCTAATACAACAGGTTTGCTAAGACATAGTTTGTATTGATACCTTATTTTTTATAAACCCATACTAAATACATTGCTAGTGTATCAAACCCGCTTTAGTGTTATATTAATTCCCGATTTGCTAGAATAGTGTTTTTATTGGTAGTAATCAGTTCCATTTACAGCACAGTCTTGTTGAAAAATGAACTACTTTTAATACAGCAATTTTATTAAGAAAATTTTATTAAGAAATTTTCTTAATGCGACGCATTTTGTTCCCAATAAAGCGCTTTCTCTACAATTAAGAAAGCAGAACAGCGTCCCCAAAAACGAATTGTATCCGTTATAACCTATAATCCACAAGACGTTACTGGTGGTTCGTAGCGATCGGCAATCGCCGCGCGCCTTAGTATTAGTTTTAACGTATTTGTTGCCCAGGTCACATCGTTGTTCCGAGTCCTGTAGCTGTCCTGTCTGAATTTGAATTTTATTGATCGTACCAATAAATTTTTACTTTGTATTTAAGTTTTTTTAAATTTTGCATGTCAGATAAAGCAATAGAAGATTCTTAGTTCGCACAACCCATCATTAGTATTGCACTTTATTATCTATGTGTGAATTTTACCATCTCAGTAAACCATGTTGCATAATAGATAATCATAATAATATACAATGTTAAACAACAAGAACAATATTACACTAGAAGCTATTTAAACTTTCGAGAACTACAGTAGGCACTGATTTTTAGTGGTAAGTATATGCTTTATTAACCGTAGCAAGCAAATATTATTCTAATTCATGTCAAGTTTCATTACAACTGCCAGTTGGAACTATCACAGTATATAAAACCAGATCACACCCTCAATAGAACTTGATAATTACTGTTAGTATTCAGAGCAATAATGGTATAAACCATTCTAAGGTAGCATTAACTCCTATTTCCTATTGGCTAAATTACCGTGATATTATCACTACACAACGTTCTAGCTATTTTCGTTGTCTTACAGTAGCAAAGCGCAAAGCGCGTTGCTGTCACAAATAGTATTAAACAGTTGTATAAAGGGTATGTATATGCCTATATAAGGAATAGAAGGCTTTTTTCTCAGTGTAAAAATATTGATTTTTCAGCTTTTTATTTGTAAACGACTTAAAACTAACTAATAAATATATAACTAGGTAATAAATTGCTAAATCAAGTACCTATTTTTTTAAAATACCTTAGTTTTTTAATTTTCATCATATTTTTTTTAAGAAATTGAATTAAATGAATACTACATCTTATGCAACCACATATTACCAATGAGATGTATTTGGCGCGATGTTGCTGTATAGCCCGAAGTGGATGATTTCTTAAAAAAAAATATTTACTTTTCATAATCTATTAGCCCGAATAGAAAAAAATCAATTTTTTTAAAATTATCTTAAAATATGTAGGTACTTTTTCTAAATCGCGATGTACCTCTTCTTAGAAAATATGTACCTTTTCTCATCGCAATCAGCAACACCCAAAAATAAAAATGCCAACTAAACCAACACACGGCAACAAGGCGCGCGACATAAATTGTCTTTTGACCTTGAACGAAAAACTCTATACGAACATAAACATTTCCAATGTAAAAAAATGGAATGCAAATAAAAATTATTAAACTTTGAATTACTTGTCGCGACATCCCTGTTAGAAATAGCCATGCATGGGAAAAGCTTCCTACAGTTCCTACTACAGAATGTAGCAAGTCGTGTCCATGATTTTTCAAATACATAACTGGCTGAACAAAATACCCACGTCAAATTCTAGGATGTTATTTTAACTTTTGCAAAACATGCAAGTACTGTTTGTTACATGCTTTCTTCGATCTTGAGTCGTGCTTATTTAGTAGACAAAAGCAAGCATTAAATCAGCAGGAAATATCAGTATTGTTTCTTATTGTCTTTATGCTATGATGCTATGGATCGAGAATCTAAGTATAAAAAGTGGTTATGATGTGCAGTACTGAATAGACAGTGGCATAGCTAGATTTCGTGGGAAAAGGGGTTGCATATTCATTGAATGAAGTAGTAACGTAGAAAAAAAATTGAAATAGTTCTAAAATAAGTACTTTTCCACTTCCCTGTAATTAAAATTAAATTGACCGAAAATTCATTATCAAGCACAATAATATCTAAATCGCTTTTTTATACTCATTCCGGGTAGGGAAGAGTGGGAAGGCAATCAAGTAACAATGGAGGCGGATCACTCGATCTTCACAGACGATTAAAAAATGGACGTCAGAGTGGGAGCTGGTATCTTCTCCGAAAGCATGCTAAAATACAGAGGTCGTATAGACGCCCTGCAGCATTTTCCAGGCAGAAATTTTTGCAGTGGATAAAGCAGTCAATACCCTGCGGGATCACCCTGGCTTGAAAGCAGCTGCGTCTATGGCAATCTATATAGACAGTCAAGAAGCGATAAAGGCAATTTTCTCCAGCAGCACTAAGTTAAAATTAGTAAGGCGCTGTGGCAACAATCTCTGCACACTTGGTGCTATGTTGGGTTCCTGGACACGGCAAAATGCATGGCAACGAGACTACTGATGCGCTCGCCAGGGAGGGCGCATGCATGTCTGTCGAACTAGCAGAGAATATTGTGGCTAGACCACTGGGATCAGTCAAAGAGGATATAGATCGGATAGCTAAACAACTTGCACAAAGCAGATGGATAGTGATGGCAACTAGTAGCATCTCCACGTAATTGTGGCCCCTACTTGACGGAAGGAAAACCGCAGTGCTATTACAACACAGTTGGAAGGACCTAAGAAATATCACTGCCGTAGTCACCGGACATTGCCTGTACGGTAGACACGCTGAACGTATACAAATACCAACTAACGACTTCTGAAGAAGTTGCAGAGATGAAGAAGAGGGGAAAAGTATTTAGCATTTCTTGTGTGAATGCTCCGGCCTCGCTAGAAGTATGTTTAATGCCCTGGGCGAACTATTATTTAATGATCTGGAGGAAATGATCAGCCTGCAACCATAAGTCGCATATGGTCGCTATTATTTCATTTGAAGAGAGCGTTTCTGAAAACCCATTATCCAAAATTGCAGGATTCAATTTTGATATGATCGTACGATTTTTCTTTTATAACCAACCTAAAAACGGTATCTTACCGATCGCTTAACCAGGGAATTCACCGAATTCTTTCGATGATACCAATGACATATGGGGCTATGGACGCCCGCCGTGCGTCGGTTCGTTTCGTCAGTAATCATTTGGATGGAATAAACTTCATTCATATGGCTTGGCAGAGGGCATCAAAACAAACAATTTTCAATTGTTTTCAACACGGTGGTTTCCTGAAGGTACAAAAATATTTTGATTCAGACGATGACCTGCCATTAGCCGAATGGCTGAAAAAAGTTGGACAGGAAGATGATAACAATATTCTAGACTCTAGACAATCTTCCTTGTTCTGAAATTGAGTTCAATGAATTTGTCCATTTTGATGATAATCTTGTAAGTGTCGAATACTTGGATGATGATGCCATTGCCGCTTCTGTGTCTTCTTCAGTTTGTATTGATGACGATGAGGAGGCGGAAGATGAAAAATCTGTGAGTACAGAATTAAGACAAGTTCCAACCACATCAGAGACACTTCAGCATATTGACAACGTTCGTCATTTTCTTCAGTCACGAAATACTCCGCAAAGTGTTCTTAATCGATTAGCGGAAGTAGAATTACATATTAATAATATACATTTCAGAAAAATAAAACAAACTAAAAGAAAATAATTTTTTATGTTAGACTCTTAAAAACAGTTGTTAATGTATCTACTTATTACAAAACATTTTTTATGTACTTTCACATGTATAGTTAAATCAAAACAATTTCCGTTGCACGTCATACCTTCGAGTATCAGCAGTGTTGCCAGTTTGTAATCAAAATACCCCAATGCTCCAGCTTTTTCAATAAAGGTAAACAACGTAATCAACAGAAATGTGTATGTATCCCTTTGTTGTTCTTATAAAGAACAGTTTTTAATCCTATTTATAAAAGGATTTGCAGTTTTAGTTAAAAACGACTTAAATAAACTCACGAAAACACGAAATGAAAACAATACACGTCAATCAAAATTCGGCAAGAAATAAACTGGCATCACCGATGCGTTGACACTTCTGTTGCCAACTGTCAGCCCAAAAAATTAAAATTATATTAATTTTTAAAAGGTTAAATTTAAAAAACATTTCCTTTAAGCGGCTTAGTATCAAAGAAGAATACATTAAGTTTCTTTTACATTCAATATCGCATGAAATTTATATATTTTTTGCCCAAATTTAATTTTCTTATGTTTCCTGACCGATTTTCAATTATCAGCTGATTGATGACGTGCAACGAAAATTGTTTTGATTTAACTATACAATATACAGGGTGTTCATTTGAAAACTTTCCACCTCGATTTTCCTGCTTTAAAATGAAAATGTGGAAAATCGCTCGGACCAGTCGATTTTTATTTCGAGGGGGACATCTTTTGCGTATATTGTCAATCTTGTTACTTCAAGCCCCTAGGAGGGAGGAGCGGGGGGGGGGTACGATCTAAATCTTAAGTGGATACCCCTATTTTATATAATTTTTTTGGATTCTGCATAAAATTCTGAACATTTTTTAATAAAAGCATTATTAGTCTATACTTAACAGTTTCCGAGATATTTGACTCTTGAAAAATTACATTTTTGAAATTTGACAGCGTCTAGCTTTCTAACTGTAAGTCTTAGAGCAAAACGGCTTACATGTCCCTATCTTAGATTTTTATGATCTTTCCAATAGTGTCAACTTCCGGTCAAACCGGAAGTACTATATTTCTTACAGCCGGTTTAACCGAAAGTTCGCACTATTGGAAAGATAATAAAAATCGAAGATAGGGACATGTAAGCCGTTTAGCTCTAAAACGTACAGTTAGAAAGCTAGACGCTGTCAAAGTTCAAAAATGTCATTTTTCAAGAGTAAATATCTCGGAAACTGTTAAGTATAGAGTAATAATGCTTTTATTAAAAAATGTTCAGAATTTTATGCAGAATCCAAAAAAAATATATAAAATAGGGGTATCCATTTAAGATTTAGATCTTACCCCCCCTCCCTCCTAGGAGCTTGAAGTAACAAGATTGACAATATACGCAAAAGATGTCCCCCTCGAAATAAAAATCGACGGGTCCGAGCGATTTTCCACATTTTCATTTTAAAGCAGGAAAATCGAGGTGGGAAGTTTTCAAATGAACACCCTGTATATACATATGTATGTATTTGTATATTAATAAAAATGCCACATTTTTGATATGTATCAGCATTCATCGTTTATTGCGAACTTCGCTTATAACGAAACGTTTTCGTCGGTTCCATAATAAAGATCTCGACTGGTTCCTCAATTCCATGAGGTTCGTTATAACCTGACATTACTGTATTTTAATGGACGTCACGGTGAGACACTCTATATGAGAGATATCTGACAATAATTTTTTAAGTAGAAAATAATCGAATACTTTTACAACCGCTAAAAAAATAATGTTCACTATCAAATAATGGTCAACTGTTGATTATATTTCATTTAAAATTTTAAGGATTTTTGAATCTAAAAGATAAAAACCTGTACAGGGTTTTTCCGTATATTTTGGAGCACCACTGGAGCTTTTATTTAAAGACCTAGAAAAAACTTTAAATTACCAAAGTTGCATGATTTCTCCTGAGCTGTCAGAATTTGTTATCGGACAAAACAAATGAACATCGTAAATTTGTTTAATAATGCCAATGTCGATTTTTTTAAATGGAACACCCTGTATATTAATTTTTTTTTTAACTCCTCACTCTTTTCTGATTTCAAATATGTATATATGTTATATGTTTACTTTAGTCGTTTAGGCAAAATTTCATTTCAAAATATTGCGGATTAGAAAATCTAGATTGCCCTGAGAAACAATTTTGTTGTTATTAATCGCTTATGGCAACTGACTTATGTCTCAAAAATAATATTTCATACCTTGAATGGTCTTGTCTTGGTATAATGGGTTACTCTAAAGATGAAAAATTCAATAATTATTAATAAATCGCAATATTTTGAAATTAAATTTTGCCTAAATGACTCAAGTAAACATATAACATATATACATATTTGGAATCAGAAAAGAGTGAGGAGTTAAAAAAAAAATAATATACAGGGTGTTCCATTTTAAAAAATCGACATTGGCATTATTAAACAAATTTACGATGTTCATTTGTTTTATCCGATAACAAATTCTGACAGTTCAGGAGAAATCATGCAACTTTGGTAATTTAAAGTTTTTTCTAGGTCTTCAAATAAAAGCTCCAGGGGTGCTCCAAAATATACGGAAAAACCCTGTACCTACGGAGGAAATGCCTTTTAAATTCCCCAGGCTGCTTTTCTATGTTTACTTTAAAATTGCTATTTTTAATTATTTCGAAGTTACCGACTTAATAAGTTCCTGAAAGCGTTTCTTGCCGTTATTAACTTTTTCCAGTTTAATAGATTTTAAAATGAAAAAGGAAACAGTAAAAATTAGAAGAAAAATTGAGCTTTAAACGTTAATGAGTTGACGTGGCTACAAAGTTCTTTTTAACTTAATTACTTAAGTTTAAATTAGATTTTTAACGGGTCTGTAACTTTGGTTCTCATCACATTTTGTAAAACTGTAGGGTGATGCTTAGGCTGGTGCAATGTTATAAATGCACGCAAAATTTAAGTTGGTCAAATATGGCTTCCTTGTTTATTTTAGACTAAAAGTGTATACAGGGTGTTTCAATAAAAACTCCCAGGCCAATTATTTCGAAAACTAAAAGCGACATGTAAATTCTTTAAACGCCAGTTTTTAGCCTCTATGATTGGCTTCACAACTGTGTAAAAAATGTGTTTGAATAATACAAGATGTAGGTGGCGCCACGGTGCAAAAAATTTTTTTCGATGACAGGAACTTTTAAATGTTGTCGTTCTTAAGGTAGGAGTAGCAACATGCTTGCCAACCTATAACCTATTTCGCGTAGATTTATTTATGTTTTCTAGCTTTTATACAAAATTTAAAAAAAATCAGTATCGACTTGATATTTTCTAGGTAATAATTGACATATTTAATAAATATCAAGGAATTTCATAACATATTTTAGGAGAATTGTATAGCGAAAAATAACGGGTAAGATTTTTTTTAACATTATTATGTCATTGTCACTCATTGTTCTTTCACTATACAATTCTCCCAAAATTAGCAATGAAATAAATTGATATTTTTGTAATATATCAGATATTACCTAAATAATGTACCGACGATATTGATTTTCTTTAAATATTAGTTATTAAAATAATAAACTCAAAAAATCAACGCAAAATAGGTTATAGGTTGGCAATAAATTGAATGACGTTGAGAATTCAACCTTAAAGATAATTAACTTTTGGTCAAATTATGTCGCCTAAAAAATTTTGATGAATCCAACATGAAAGGAGATATTTTTGTATTTTTTTTTAAATAATTTTAACCAGTAGGTATTCTAATTATATACAGCGTGTATTCGGAAGTTCTTACCAAATGGGAAACTTTTTTATTATTAATTTTACGAAAAAAAATTATTCTTTATAAAAAGCTCTGCATGGTCTAAAACCTAAAATGCAACCATCAAATATCGAAATTTTTCAGTCATATACGAGGATTGTCAAAAAATGTGAATTTTTCCCAAGAGTAAAGTACCTTTATTTTTGACATTATCAAAAAATGTTATTAAAAAAAGTTGATTAGAACTATAAACCAAGTCTAAATATGCAATAACACGCATTAAATTAATTAAATAATTAATAATAAATCAATAAAATAATTTTTCAACATAAATGCGTATAATTGCACATTTAGCCGTAGTTTTTAGTTCTGACCAACTTTTTGTAATAACAATTTTTGATAATGTCAAAAATAAAGGTACTTTACTCTTGGGAAAAATTCACATTCTTGGGAAAAATTCACGTTTTTTGACAAACCTCGTATATAACTGGAAAATTTCGATATTTGATGGTTGCATTTAAGGTTTTAGACCATGCAGAGCTTTTTATAAAGAATATTTTTTTTTCGTAAAATTAATAATAAAAAAGTTTCCCATTTGGTAAGAACTTCAGAAGACACGCTGTATATTTTTAATATCCTTTAGCAGATTTTAATTTAATTTTGGTAATGATAGTTTTAGTGATAAAACGCTCGTGATTTAAAAAATATATTATGCAGGGTTAAACAAAAAAGTGCTATATGCATGAACGTCATTTTTTAAATAAAGCACATTGTATAATTTATCCAAAGTCAGTGTGATGACATTCCAATCATTCCATACGGCATACAAACGGCGGTAAACAGTCGCAAAGAGATCGACCTCACAACTAGGGTTGTCAGATCTTTCTTCTTCAATTCTTTAAGTTTTTTATTAAAAATGTTTCTTTTATATCAGTATTCAATTGTTAGTCAGTAACTTTCTTTGAAAGCTAGTTTGCAAATATACTTTAAACCGAGGAGTTTTGAGTGTGACATTTTGAAGAATTGGCAACAGCATACAATTTGTTGCGCTTGCAAGCGCCAGTTAAAGCGGCTGGTGTAAGCTGAAGCGGTACGCAGCCCGTCTAACGATCGATTCTGTCAGACAGAGATAGGCCAGTGACCGCCGATGACGTGGAAGAGACGAAGATAAAATATACGTAATTTGGAATTTGTGGACGGGCTGGACAATGGTCCCAGAATGGAGTTCTGGTAAAAAAATTAAAGCATTTACTGAGCAGTGTCGTGTCGTGTCAGGTTTATTTTTCTGATTTTAGTTTTGTGTATAGAATTTTTGAGTTACCTTATATTTATTATTTTTATATAATATTATTATATATACAGTGGGTTTATAAAGTGTAGTATGTACAAACAACTATGTTATAACTATGTTATGTGTTTTAATTGTTGTAAATGGAAGGACAGAAAGTCAATAAAAAGTCAAAGTGTGAAAGTATTTGTCCGATTATTTTAGACTAGAAAGAATATAAAGAAGACTCATTTAAGACTTTACAACTATGTTATGTGTTTTAATTGTTGTAAATGGAAGGACAGAAAGTCAATAAAAAGTCAAAGTGTGAAAGTATTTGTCCGATTATTTTAGACTAGAAAGAATATAAAGAAGACTAATTTAAGACTTTACAACCTAATATAAAACAAACTTATAAGTGTGTATACGCATTTTAATTATTTGTTTGGGACGCCTATGGTTAGGAAATTCCTACAGTTTAATGTCATTAAATTGACCTAAGAAACACTATATATTTATACATTTTAAGATTCTGCGGTCAATTCTAGACATTTTTTTTAAAACAGATCCTATATCCATATCAATGATAGATGAAACAATAACAAATGGACCTATTGACAAAATCCTATTCTGTTTTAAAGTAAATCAACATACAAAGTCCGCCCCCTTAACTTTGTTTGCCAAACTTACGCTGTTAAAAGTATTAACATGATGTGGGAAATTTAATCGCAAAATTTGCATCGCTTAAAAACGATGCATCGCATCGAAAATATCGATGTTTTTGATGCATCGGCGTATATCGAACATCCCTATTTCCGTTTGGTGATTCTTTGACAGCTGTTTGAAATTTTCTTCAGTTGATCCTCGTTTATCCTTGTGTAATAATTGCTATGTTTTGAGCATTTTGTGATATTTTTTGGAAACATTAAGGGCATATCAGGAGTTGACAGAAACGCCAGTATACTGTGGCCTAAGAGGCCCATGGTATCTACTTAGTGTTTTGTGATATTTTTTGGAAAGGAATCAAGTTGTGTCGCACGTGTAAAGTCATATAGCAGGGGTTGATGGAAGCGCCACTATACTGTGGCCTAAGAGGACCATTGTATCACTTTTGCCTGGGTAATATCATCCAGATGGTACCTACAGTTTCGTGTGGATCCGAACCATTGGTTTATCCTTTTTACGTGCCGAGAGTCCGCCGATCAGCCCCTCGCGATTTCTATCGATCTTTACACTATTTTTATTAAGCGTATGCTCTGGCCGAGAATCGAACTCGGACCGTCTAATGCAGATAACTGAACCGCTGAGATACCACCGTGACTAAGGTGGGTGTATACTACATACTTTATAGAAAAATGTCGAGAATTGACCGCAGAATCTGAAAATGTGAAAACTTACAATATGTTATATTATTGCTCTTGTATTAGATGTGATGTGCAACTGCAGGGACGACACCTTGGGCTGTAGGCCCCCTGGAAGCCAGGGCACCCCAGTATTGCGGTCTCTTGATGCAGTAATTGAACGCATGAGGCGAAGTGATCCAAATTTAGTGTCTTCAGGAGCTGTTGGTATTTATTTTAAATCCTATTATTGATATTTCTTTGCCAAATATGAACGATACTATACTCTTTTATGATGAAGACTCTTGTTGGTGGTATATTGTTGATAGTCTAATTTGATAAAATTTTATTTATATTTCTAGAAAACGTAATAGTGTAGCATTTTTTTAAGTTAAGGTAGAGGCAGTTATGCTGGCAGTACGAAAAAAGATTATTTAGGTCCTGTTGAATGAGCAAGGCACTTAAGTGATCGTGAGGATCAAAAAAAAAATCCATATATTAGCAACATTTACTTAAAACACAGAACTATCTACTTACACCATTGCCTTTAAGCTAAAAAAAAATAACCTGAATAACCTCACTTATGATTATTGATATTTCTTTGCCAAATATGAACGATACTGCTCTTGTCAGATGTTTTTAGTAACTTACCAAATACATAACCAAGTAACATTCATAATAATTATGACAATAATGAAAGTTTTAAAGTAACTTACCTCGGCAGCAAGATCCTTCGTTGATTATCGGCTGATGACACAAATGACATGGTCGGGGTTTCTTAAATGTTTTACATCGAAATGCATGGCTGGGCCCTTGTGGTATTCCGTCGGTGTCCTCGCTCTGCAAAAAAGTGTAAATATAATTCCATGTCAAGCTTATAAATTTAATTGACTTTTCCTTCGATGTTAAAAAAAAAACTGGTAATATACGTATGACAGTGTAGGGTGTGCTACTTAAAAATAAAATGCTTGGTATTAACGGTCCTTTTTATAATAATAATAATAATAATAATAATAATAATAATAATAATAATAAACTCTTTATTTTAAAAGTATGGCAGCATACAATAAAATAGTGTCACAAATAACAACCAAACAAACAAAGGTATTATTCCTTAATTCAAGTTTAAATTTCTATAAAATTCATCAATTGTATATGGTTCTACATCTAAAATAAGCCTAAATAAAGACCTCTTCAGTTTTTTTAAATTGTTAATTTGTTTTATATGATTTGGTAAAGCATTATATCATTTAATACATTGATAATAGGCTCCCTTTTCATATAAGGTCAATCTATGTTTGGGATATGTATAGTTTAATGTACGCGTAGGGTACGTCTTTTGTGCCTCGCTATTTTCAAACATATTTTTATTTCTAAAAAAGAACAATATGCACTCCTGTATGTACATTCCAGACACAGTTAAGAGTCCATTCTGTTTAAATTTACCTCTACATGAATCTCGCTGTCTTAAGTTAAGAATAACTCTTATCGCCCTTTTTTGACAAACAAAGACTCTTGTTATGTCTTTAGCACTCCCATACATTACTAGCCCATATCTCATTCTAGTTTTTAAATTAACATATTTACTTAATATTCTAAGGTGTAACATACAGCGTTTAACTTTGTTACAACATATTGGACATGACTATCCCAGGACATTTTACTATCCAGAAACATACCTAAGACTTTAGCATTCTCCTTAAGTTTAATATCACAGTTGTTAATGGTTATGGTTTCTGGATTTTCCAGAGTTGAGCGGTTAGTCTTAAACAAGGTGATGCCTGTCTTTGATTTGTTTCAAATCAGCTTATTTTTGATAAACCAATTATTTACTTTAATTATGAAATTGTTGAATATTCTGCTCAAGAAACGTAAGATCTTCATATGATACTGATATTTGTATCATCTGCATAGTTGGTCAATTGAATATTTTGTCTTATTCTAGAGATTTCACCAATATTATTTATATATGATAAAGAGTATATTGGCCCTATAACACTACCCTGTGGTATTCCTACTGTAATATTCCTAGTTGATGAAAACACTTTGTCACCTCCTCTATCTATCATAACCTTTTGTTCTCTCCCGGATAAGTATGATTTAATCCATTCTAAGGCCCTTCCTCGTATACCATAAAGGTATAACTTTTTAAAGAGAATTTCATAATTTAAGGTGTCGTATGCCTTTGACAGATCAAGGAATAGAGCCAGCGGAACTTTATCATTTTCCAACGTTTCCAAGATATTTGTTGTGAATTAAAATAATGCTGTTTGTGTTAATTTACCTGCAATAAAACCATGTTGTGTGATATTTAAAATGTTATTTTCTACTATTAATAGTATAAATGCAGCCATTCATGCTTTCCCAGCTAGTGGGTGAAATATTGGGAATTGCCAAGAGCCTAACGGAAATATTGAAAAGATTTTAAATAAGTATGAAATAGAAAACACATCAAAATATTAGATGCTTTAAAAATTTGTATACTCTTTAAGGGCCATGACACACACGGCGTTTTTATAGAGATTTCTACTGAGGTGGCAGCCGACACAGACATGTAATATAAGGAGACAAAACATTCCATTTATAAAAAACCATTTGTTTTCAATCAGACATACATCCAAATTTTCAGATGAGTTAGAAGGAGATGGCTTTAAAAAAAGGCTGTAAAAACGGCAATACTTTATGCTCGCTGTTATCCTTACAGTGCATTTTCACGTGTTTTATTTTAGGATGAAAAACAATCCATATATTTACTTAAAATACAGAACTATCTAGACCAACGGTTCCCAAACTGTGCTCCGCGGTACGTTTTCAAGTGCTTCGCGGATTTAATCTGAGAAATATCGTAATAAAATAATTTATAAATTTTGGGCAGAGTCTGAATAAACGAAATTTGGACAGCTTTCCGTTGTTAAAAGAAATTAAAGAAAAATTTGATTTTGAGCTACCGAACGATCTTATGAACGAGTTCCATATTCATCTAATAACTTTACGCAAAAATTACCAGGAATATTTTCCAGAAGAATTTCATGACAAAATTAATTCCAATTCTTGGGTTGCAAACCCATATAACGCAATATCTGAAAAGCCAGCGAGTTTGACGTCTGAAAAATATGAATGTTTGATCGACTTGACATCTTATTCTGGAATAGGAGATATATTTTTAACAAAGTCATCAATATCAGAATTTTGATGTAAACTTAGATATGAGTTTCATCTTTTGTCAGATAAAGCAAAAACTATTCTGCTTCCTTTTGCTACTACTTATTTCTGTGAAGCTGGATTTTCTGCTTATCTCATGACCAAAACTAAATATCGCTCGCGCCTTAATGCAGAGCCTGATATTCGTTTACAGTTATCCGAAATTGAACCTAACATAACAGCATTAAGCAAATTAAAACAAGCACATCCTTCTCATTAGAAAAGTTGGTGGTTTTATTAAGTATTTGTAGTTTTGTTTTTGGATGTATGTTTTATGTTCCATTAAATATTTTTTTTTCAATGCACGTTTCTAAAATCGAACAAAGACCTATATCTAGTTACATGCAGTTGAAACCATCAAACGGCCTACTCTGGTGCTCCGCGTTAAATTTTCCTGACGAAAAGTGCTCTGCGACTTAAAAAGTTTGGGAACCGCTGATCTAGACCATTGCCTTTAAGCTCAAATAAAACCTGAATAACCTCACTAGAATAGTAGGATCTCTTACACACCACGTACTGGCGAACCATTGTAAATAATAATAATAATAATAAGAATAATAATAATAATAATAATAATAATAATTTAGACGTTTATTTAATACAAAATTTGTTATGTACAAGTAAGCAATTAATACTAATTAAAGATGTAAAAATAAACGTTCTTGTCTTCTGCCGAAATATGCACAAAAAATATACGTATTTGTATGGCAGTTTTTTGCTCCACTTCAATGCAGTTCTTGTGCTTCACTTTTCACTAATTTCTAATATCTACTTTGATTTTGATTCACAAAACTGTCAATTGCTTCTCGTGAACACACTTTTAAAATCCATTCTGACATTCTTTTCTTGAAACATATTAAACTTCCACAAGATTTTATTGCACTAGGGACTATATTAAAAAATCTTGGTGTGAGGTACAGAAAGCTTCTCTGTCCACAGGCCTTATGACATTTTGGTACTGCAACTTTGTTAATAGTTCTTAAAGTATAATGTCTGTCATTCACAATAAATGTCATTTTACCATCGCAGTAAACCATGTTGAATAATAGATAATCATATTATGCATATTAATCGACAAGAACAATATTACACTAGAAGCTATTTAAATTTTTGAAAACTACAGTAGTGATTTTTAGTGGCAAGTATATGCTTTATTAACCGTAGCAAGCAAATGTTATTATGATTAATGTCAAGTTTCATTACAACTGCCACTCGGAACTAATACAGTGTATAAAACCAGATTACACCCCTAATAGAACTTGATAATTACTGTGAGTATTCAGAGCAATAATGGCTATAAACCATTCTATGGTAACATTAACTCCTATTTCCTATTGGCTAAATTACCGTGATATTATCACTACACAATGGTCTAGCAATTTTCGTTGTCTTACAGTAGGAGAGCACATTGCTGTCACATATATAGATAGTATTAAACAATTGTATCAAGAATATGTGAACTCTTATAAGGAATAGAAGGCTTTTTTCTAAGTGCATGTAGAAAATGTGTAGATAAACCTGATGAAATACTTCCTTAACTACGAGAGTACAACAGTTAGGACCTTCAACATCAGATTATCCGAGTTTCACGAACAACTTAATTAGCACTAAAACTCCCTTTCCACTTCAAATATAAAATTTTATCAGACCTCCAGTGGAAAACGCGGATCGTGTTATCCCATTAAGCGCCGTTTAGTACTTGAAGGAATTCTAGGGTCTGTCCTTGATTAAAGCACTAAAAGTAAGAAATTACGCTCAAACAAAGCCTCTCGAGAATAAAACTAGAGCACATTAATGAAAAATCAATGAAGCTCTTGACATCTGAAGTTTATGCTCGGGAAAAATGCAGTTCAATATACACATTGTTAGTATACACTCATGGGCAGGATTTACGCAGTATGGAACGACATGCATTTTTTAGGTGATGGTTTTCAAATTTCTCTCCCAACATTCTGTTTTTTTCTATTAACAGGAAGGGATGTCTGATTTAATTTATTTAATTTCTTGATTAAAATGTTCATCAATTTGTAAATCAGTTCTTATTTACACAAAATAATCATATTCTATTAATTTTAATCGAAACTGATCAAATATAGTACAAAATATCGCACACTGGCGCTGCAATGTTTTAACCTTCTCTGCGATATTTTTTAAACCTGAGGAAAGGAGTGATCTACTTTTTTCCGGGCAAAATACCTATCTTAACAAACAAATCTTATGTTCGCCCGAGAAATTTAAAATTAGCATCACGAAATTCGCCATATTTATACATTTTGCTTTAATTTGCATAGGAGATACTTATCTAATCCGCCATTTACATTTTTACAATGGTATTTACCCGGTGGCTATTATGCATTTCAAAATTCTTCAAAGACGACACTGCAATGGTCAGAATCGTGTTGGGAGGTCTTTGTTTTTAGGATTATATTGTCATCTCAAACGAATTGATGATATATGTTTACAAGCATCAGGAGAAAACGAGAGAAACTTTAAAAAGAAATAATATATAGGTACTATACCTATACCAGCCAAGATAGAAACAACACACTATGAATTTCTTAAAGCGGCCTTTCATCAGAGCAACACTTTCAATATGTTGAAGGTGACGATGCTTTCTACAAGCAACACTGTGGAAAGCAACATGCCAACTATTTTGTCGAACGCTTTAAAACCATTTTCACCGATTCTACAAACATTTTAGTATACTGGTCAACGCGATGTCACGTATAACTACTTCTTATTGGACCTAATAAGGGACAAAATGATTTATTGAACCAGTTATTGGCAGATGATGAATCGCTGTTTAAAAATTTTACGCGAATAAGTTTCGATGACTTTAGTTACCTTCTTGAAAAGGTTACTCCTAAGATTTCCAGACCCGATACTATCTATCGAAACACTAGACTAGCAAAGGTAACAGTACTATTAACATTGCGCTTCTTGGCTACTGGATATAGTTAAGAATCTCTAACGTACCACCCTATATTCCATAACCCTTTCATTTCCCTATATTTGTCTTTGAAATCATACTTTTTTCTTGGATCTACTCCATCGTGTTACTTTCAACAACAAATACTGAACCTGTCGTGTTTGGTGCAACATTCGACATGTCAGATGCATTACGTTCAACACGATATATATTGCCATGTGTTGCATACTACACCATCGCATGCCACACATTGCTTCATGTTGAATTGATGTAAATATTTATTCTACATTCAACACTGTTGCCTTCAACATGTTGCTTCTGTGGAAGGTCGCTTTTTAGTAAGGTTCGATGGACATCCTTTTTCTACTAATAGCAGTGTCGTCGAATTAAAGAAAAATAAACTGAGTAATCATAAAAATGTTTACGAACAAATGATTGCAGCATATGAACACACTGCTCCATCATATTTATTGAAGATGACAAGACAAGAAATGAATGGCCTTCAGAGACGACAAATTCTGGTGTTTGCAGGAAAGTAATGTTTTAGTGTGGTTGATTCCAAGACTGTTTATTTCCTAGCAAAGTCTGCTTGGATATCCAATTTTGAATCTTTGGATGTAGAAACTGGCTTTTCCGTTAAGATAGTGATGGACGATGAGACTTTTAATATTGGGTACTTTATTCAGATTCACAATCGGAGACACACAATCTTTTAAAACCAAGTAAGAGTTGTTGTTGAGTATGTACCAAAGAACAGTTACCAGGTTACCTACGTCACTAACCACCGTATAGTCAGGTTTTGTCTCCGTTCGACTTTTTTTTTTATTCAGCTAACTAGCACCTAGCACCATAGTAATTTTGGAGAAAGTAACCAATTAAAAAACGTATGTTAACGCCCATTGTGAATGCTAAGAAGATTTTTTTTATTTATCATTTATTTTTTAAGACAATTCTACTTGCTCGATGTATCAGGCTATGGCCCTTGATAGGCGATAGGTAGAACACTAAAATTGTATTCAGTATGGGCTAAGCCCCTAGCTATGCCTATATCCTCGACCTCCACACATTGTTGGGACACCCGACATCAGTATCTTTTTTTCTGTGTAAAAGGTCTCATGTAAAAAGTTTCTCTCTAATTCCTATTAAAATTGTTTTAATAAGCGTTTCAGCTTATGCTTTTTAGCAACCATGTTCAGATTTAACTTTGTCGAAAATCCTTCTTCTAAAATTAAATTTTCGTTTATAATGCCTTCGTTAGGAGACTTTAAATTGCTTTTGCAAAAATGCTGCTCCCGCTATTTGCTGTAAAAAGGTTTTATTTTAATTAAGTATAAGACCGAACAAGCTTCGATGTACCTACCTTTTATTTTTAAGCAAAGAACATGGCGACGATGCGACGGTAACATGTTAATAAAGGAATACAAAACAAAGATAAACTGTTTGCCCTGTGGCATTTTAAAAAGCTTTAAGGGATACGTTTTCTTTAAAAAGTTGCTGTTGCGTAGAGGAGCGGCAGAAATTATGGAATATTATTTGGTTTCAGAGATTCAGAGTACATTAATCGGAGAATGTATTTGGACACTTAGAGAGGTTGTTCTAAGACTTTATATTATGATAAACAAATAGATAGTAACAAGGGAGATGGTAAAAAAATGTAGAGAACCTTAAAAAATTTAGTTAAACCTACAGTTAGAAATAACATTAAAGAAATAATTTTTGAAGATAAAAAAGAAACGGAACCATTTATTATTGCTGAAAAACTAAATTCTTATTATATTCATAGCATTGAAGAAATTGTTCAGTCAATAAATCCAGGAAATGAAGAACTATGCCAAATAGTAAATAGAAGAATAATTTTTTTGAAGAATTCAAGAAATAACATTAAATAAATTGAAACTAGTACATTCCGCACCTACGAAATCCACACATTAAGACAGCGTCAGTTTGGCATCAGTGCGTTTTTATCATTTCTGGTTTTGTTATAGTATTGTGCGCCGCTTAAAGATATTGGTAAGTACCCGTTTTTTGATATATATTGGCAAAACAGTTAATTAAAAAAGAAAGTAAAAAATGCTCACTTTCTTGCGTGTCCTCTCTGCACCGCAGTTTGCGTTTACGTTACGTATTTATTTTAGAAAAATAGATTATGGTATGGTGCATTTTTAGGTCGGCAAAACATAACCTAAGAATAATTCGAATCAGCGTTGCCAGATTTTGTGAACAAATTAAAAAGTCAAAAAATGTCCATTCGGCACCGTCCGTTCCGTGCCTGTTTTACGTTGGTGCGGATTGGACAGTTAGGTGCAGATTTGACATAAATAAGTATTTATCGGTGTTGGTTAACGGTAATGTTGTCTTTTCTTAGTACTTATTTGAAATTTACATTTTGGTTTTAAATAAATAGTTCTTTACCTTATTTTTATATTGATTTAATCACATACGATGTCCAATCCGCACCTTAAGTGTCAAGTCCGCACCTTTTGTAAAAACGGTTAAAAAAAAAATTTAAGCACCCAAATTAATATTTTTAGTCTATTTTTTATAAAGACTCGAAACGTTCTTTAATTTTAATTTCCTTAAAATATTCTAGGGGCATTTACCGATGAAAAATGTATCCCAAAGTATTATTTTTATATTTGGGTAAATAAATTTTCGTCTTAGTTTTTTTCAAGATAGTATTTTATTCACACAAGGTATATTTTTTGAAGATCTGGACGTCTATTCTCCAATTTAAGAGAAGTGAACGCTCTCTCGCGAGAAGGGACAATTCCCATCATATGCTCACATCGTATGGAAATGAATAATAATTTTAAGTTTCAAGAATACAGTTTAAACATTTTTAAGAGAAAAAGTAATCACTTCTCTTGAAATGATCATTCGCCTATTTCGAGAATAGACGTCCTGTTGTAATTTAAGTTTTGTTAATATATAATGCATAATTTATTCTTACTTTTTAGCATAAAAAATTGCCTTGGTTTTTAAGGTGCGGAATGGACAAAATTATCGACCTTTTTGAGCAAAATAGCGTTTTGAGACCTTATTTTACAAAAAGTTGTTGATTTTATTCCCGAAAATATATCCTCACACCTTTGTTAAGTAAGGCAAATAACAAAAATATTAATATCTAACTAAACATTAAAAAATTAGAGTATAAAAAATGGTTTTGGCCATATTAAAAAAAAATCGTAATTTACTGTTTATATTTCCTGTTATGTACTGGAAAGTTTGTTGGAAATTATTTAATGAAAAAAAAAAACTTTCTTTATATATTTATTAGACCATATTAAAACCTGGTTTTCTGAAATAGAATTTAGGTATAGAGTAGTTATAGAATTTTAAGACGTAGCCTCTAGGTTAATCCTAACCCTTTAAAAATATTGCCAAATGACCTGTTAACAATGGCCTATTAAAATACTTTCAGGCAGTAATAATTAAATTTCGCTTGTGCCTACAAGGCTATTATTCATATCTCTTTTAATAGCAGGTATTGTCCTAAACGTCACGAACGTAATGTATTGAATTAATGAATCACTGAAGAAATAAAGAATCCTTTAATAAAACAAAAAAGAGCATGTTAAGATAAATGATGCTGTAGTCATAATGGAAAAAAATTAAGATGTTATAAATGCATTAAAATTTAATTATGTTCTTTGATTCTTTTTATTTTTAGCAGACCGAGAATGTTTTGGAAGTAAAACTAAAAGAGACCCACAAATTGAAATAGTAATAATAGTTCTTATTTTATACACAGAAAATAATTACAAATATATTGTTCCTTGTAGTGCTGTTTATAAAACCACTCAATTCATAAAATAGATAAAACTTATACATATAACCAAAAAAGCAAATATAAATATAAACATATTTTAGCATAACAATTAAAATATTTAATAAATATTAAAAATAAATTAATGTTAATTGGCGACTATAAAAGGGATTCTGAAAGAAAAAACATAGTAAACTAAAATAAGTTTATTAATAAGTTATTAGTAATTATGTATATAAATGTAGTCTCCCAAAACTCCCGTATATATAAGGTTAAATAAAAATAGAAAAAATGTTATGTATAATTAGGAAATCGGATATATTTAGTGAAGTTTTCAAAAGGGTTAAGTAGTTTGATAGAGATCATTAAAACAAAACGTAGAAGATCAAATTTCGTATTTTTCCAACGTTTCGACCTCTATGAGGTCATCATCAAGGCTAAGCAGACAATATCTTCTGTGTAATAACTTATATACAGGGTGATTCACGGTGGATGGAACGTTAGACGTTTCTGACGAACCAGTCAAGGAATCGTTCTGAAAATTTGGTCGTTTACATAAACGGACACGCTCTACCGATCTAAAATATTTTTAACAATACAGTGTTGCCGCTTCCACACAAAAATAATAGCCACTTTAATATTTAATACAGTCAAAGCGTTCCAGAAATGTTACGAAGCGTGGAAAACGCGCTGGAATCGTTGTATATACTAAATATCACGAATAGTCTCGTTTTAAAACAGATGACAGCGGTTATTTGTCATCGATCAGCTGATATTGGGACATAATAATATCCCTAGATTTGTAGCGGACCGTAATGAGCCCAAACACCGAGTTATAAACTGCGTTTTTGTTACATTTAATTGTAAGTACCTACAATTATTATTCATTTGACTAAAAATTTAGATCTACAGGTTAAAGTTTTTTAATTCTTTTTCATTAGGGATCATAATTATTATTAATGTGTGCCTTGCTCGTTAGTTGATTTCATCGATAAGTTATAAGTTTTATTTAATCTGAACGCCGTTTTTGTCGAAAAGTTAGTTTGTAAAATTTTTGTTCTTAAAATGTTTGTTCGTTAAGGTTAGGTTTCTAATGTATAATTTTTGCATTTTACATTATCTAGATATCCTTTTCTGTTTCAAGAAAAATAAGTAGAAATTAAGTATTTCCCTGACTTAGGTAGGTAGGGGAGAGTTGGACAAAACCGGGTAGGTTGATAAAACCGGGTATCGCCTAAAATGCCAAAACACCTTTCCATATTATTAACCTTTAAAAAGCAGCTATTTGATTTTGAAGGAATTATTTTTATTATTGTTATTATTATTATTATTATTGTAGGTAATAGTAAGTAAAATTATGTTACTATAATAGTTAAAATATCTAACCATATTAGTATGTACTTAATAGGATAGCGAACAAATATATAATTCTATTTTCTGTGTCTATGTACCTTACATAAGTGAAATTATTATTTGATATTACTATTATTATTGTTTGTATGACAATAAAATAAAGTTTTTAACATAAAGTTAGCCTAAACACAAGTTTAGAAATGTAACTGTATCAATAAATTGCATTTTAACAAACAAATTCCATAAAAACCACTTTTGGGTCTACGTACCTTATGTAAGTTAAAAACTGTTAAAGTAGGGTTTACACTGACAGAAAAATTTAATCCCTGGCTAAACTAAAGCTTTTAACTTTATGTTAGCCTACATACAAGTTTAGGAATGTAGCTGTATCATAACCAACAAATTCTATAAAAACCGTATTTGGGTCTTCGTACCTTACGTTAAGTCAAAAACTGTTAAATTAGGGTTTCCATTGACAGAAAAATTAAATCCCTAGCTATATTGAAGCTTTTAACTTTATGTTAGCCCACATACAAGTTTAGAAATAATGTAATTGTATCATAACCAACAAATTCCATAAAAACCACTTTTGGGTCTACGTACCTTATGTAAGTCAAAAACTAAAGTAGGGTTTCCACCAGAAAAATTAAATCCCTGGCTATATTGAAACTTTTAACTTTATGTTAGCCCACATACAAGTTTAGAAATGTAACCGTACCATAGCCAACAAATTCTATAAAAACCATATTTGGGTCTACGTACCATACGCAAGTCATATATGGGGATTTTCTTGACAGTGAATGTAATAATTTGAATTCAATTAGTTTATGTTGAACTGTAGGTATTTTACCTATAGGTATAATCTGAACAAATAAAACAAAAAAAAATCTGTTCTAAATATGAGTGACAGAATCCTATTTTAAGTTGTGTTTCAGTTAGTTTAGTATTTTTAAGGTTTGGATATTTATAATATTATAAACTTTTTAAATCTATTTTGACACTTTATCTTTAAACCATGCATATAGAAATGCATGCTTATTATTACCTACCTTAAATTATAATAATTATAAAACAAAACTTTCAAAAGAAATTATTGGGTACCTATTACTTATTATTTGGCAATATTAAAGCGGTAGAACCGATGAGGCTATTGCATAAATTGTTTTAGAAGGTATCACATGTATAATTTTCAAGTCCGGTCCTGTAATTCATGCCAACTTATAAAAATTTAATAGACCAATATTGACAGAGTGTCACGTGACTTTGCCCCCATTTTGCGAGAATATTCAAGATTTTTACTATAGCTGCCCAAGGGGACTACTTTGAAGGGGATGGCAGAGTTGGAGAATAATTTTTAAATATACGGTTTTTATTTAATCAGTCTCATTACTTAATTGTCACACCTCGTATATCCATATATAAAATTCCCACAAAAGTAACAATACCAAAAGGGTTCCCAATATGGTATTTTAATTAAACGTGCACCATAAAGCCCTTGCAAAAATGTATTACTTTTTCCTCGTATAATAAATACAAAAATACCTATTTTTGCTTTTGTAAATAAATACTAGAAGAAATAAATGTCGTTTTTTCCTTTAATTTTATAATGTTTTCATATACTTATTTTGGTGGGTACGGGTCTGTCAACATTCTGTTTTATAAATAATAAAATTAGTACCCACGCTATATCTTTACTAAATATTAAGACTCCCTTGCAAAATTTGAAATATGGCGAATACGAAGGTAATAGAACTTAGTCCGGTTCTGTAACTGTAGCCAACCGCTTAACATAAAATATACCAGACTTCAACAGGGTGCCATAAATTACAAGTGATGAGGCGAGTTCTTAGATTAATTTGACTTTACAAAATAGTTACGCCACTTGCGCTATTAGGTAAAACCAAGGGCGTCCATAGGGGGGGCAAAACGGGCACTTGCCCCCCCCCCCCCAGGCGCCCACATTACTATTTTATTTTCTAATTCAGTAAAAATATTGAATAGTACAGTGGTTAGTTAGTAGATAAAAAATATTTTTTAAGGTTTCCCCCCCCCCCCCCCCTGAAAAACGCTCTATGGACGCCCTTGGGTAAAACTATTGTAAATCGTTGTAAAATGTAAATTCTTTAGGAAATTTTTTTTTTCTCTCCTAGGTGGTCACTACGTATAAGCCTCTCTGGGGGATGACTGAAATTAATCATAATAAATTGAAAAAGGTCTTGAATAAATAATGTAATGTCATATTCTTTTGAATATAAAAGGAGGGTTGAAAGAACAAGCTCACACAAAAAATAATAAGTAGCTTGGGAATTGTTAAAGTCATTTCAAAATATATTATAGGCGTAAAAATGGAAAAAAGCGCGGGCATTATGTAAATTAATCTAGACAAATGTGAGCTTTAGCTTGCATACCTAACACAGTAAGGTCCGATATTTCAATACAATTCAATAGGATCCGGCAAAAATATATTTAATGCATTTTAATTTAAATTAGCTGTGACTACTTTAGGCACATAAAGTATTTTCAATTTATTAATAGGGTAAGGCATTGCAAAAGTGTTCAATGCAGCGTTTTACAATTATTAGATTACTTTTCAAGCTATAGTATGTTATAATAGTTAATAACGCATAAGCAATATATTGTGCTGACTAAGGGCGGATTATATGCACTTTAATTTATCCAAAATATGCGCATATATATGCCTTGTTTGCCTCTAAAATATGCAGTTATTTGCATTTTTTTACCAAATATGCATACTGGTATGCAATATTTCTTAATTTATTATAATAAAAGGAGGAAAAGAAACACATTGGGTTCTAAAAAAAATGTTTTTCTAATTTTGTATCATAACAAATCTATTATGATACGCATTTGCGTATCGTAATGAAGCTATTTCGATACGCGTTTTTTCTTTATTTGATGTTGGTAACATTTAAATGTTTTATTTCATTGACTAGCGCGGCCTTTGTGATTTACGAGAAAACCCATTTTTCGCAGAGGAAAAATAGCTTGAGAACCTAATTTTTTATTCTGTGTGGATAACAGTCATGTATGTTGGTTGCATACATCTATAAATCAATCTTTTGTAGATGCTTCAAGCTATAATTTTCTGCCAAATCCTATCCAAAATTCAATCTATTAACCTTTCAATGTCGATTTTATTTTCAACTTTATTTGAATTTTCCATCTTCCCTATACTAAATTGCAATGCCGTGACGTAAAATCACGTCTTTTGAAATTCGAAAAAAAGTAGCAAAATCGGCCGAATTTCCGAACGCTCTGTATATGTACCGAATGTACAAGGATCACACAACGTATTCCGTCCAATATCAAATCTTATATCGCTAAAATAACTTTAGAATCCCGTGGTGAAAATGGGTCAATAAATCAAAAAATAATTCTAAAATAATTTTTGTTGTCCAGAGGCTACTATGATAAATAATAGTATTACCAACATAAAATTTAGACATAAAAATGAAGGATTTATTTTCTTTTTAAATATGTGTTTTTTATTGAAAAACTACAAATTAGAAAAAATAGTATAACGTACGTGTTATATAAAGCAGTTTTAAGCACTTGTCCCGTTATAAAACTCGCCGCAAGCGGCTTGTTTTTTAACATGGACGCGTGCTATAAAATGATGCTTTATAAAACGTGTACGTTAATATACTATTATTTTTAAGGAAATGAAAAAAAAACAAAGAAAAATAAAAGTAAACAATTTTTTAACCCAAAATTGTATACAAGGCTTTATTACTAAATATTTTTCAAAATTTTCAACTAAAAAGGATTGTTTTCTATTAGTAAAAATATGTTTCCGATTTTGAAATTTTTTAAAGGCATGTTTGCTGCGACCAAAGCCTTGCATAAGTCTTGAAAAATCGCCTTTTCAGATTTCAACAATAATTTTTGTACAAGCTTTACAGAAGACTTTTTCTCCACTAAACTCTTACTCTGGGAAATTTTTAATCCATTAAAACATTTTTGCCACCTTGGACATTCTGAACACAAATTTGAAATTACTAGTTTTACACTGAAAATATTGTTTACAACACGTTCTTAATAAAGACTTACAAAAGACATTAAACTTTCTTAAAGACTGCGGCCTACTTGACCAAATATAACCTAGAGACAGTAAAATTCATAATTAAGTACCCCATGCGCTAATAACCCTAGGTGGTTGATGCGCTTTTTTGTAAAAAAAAAAAAAAAAAAAAAAAATCGATAAAAATACAGTTTGTTAGGCAGATAATAATAACGCATTATTAAGTGACAATAAATAACCCCTAACAATATACCTGCCAACCCCGGAAACCCCCAATAAATACCTTGTGTGTAACCAAATTGTAAATATAATTATTATATATACTCTTCAGATTGGAAAATCCCTGAAATAAGTACCGAACTGGACATTAAATCTTTAACGTTTTTAATTTTTTGATAGAACCGAAAATATAGATATAATAATATGCTCTTAAAATAATTATTTATAAAAAATATGCATTTTATTATAAAATTGACAAAATATGCAAAAAAATGCATATATAATAAGCAATATGCATATATTCCGCCCTTTAGTGCGACCATCGATACAATAAATGTACCAACTAGGAGAACAATAAAACACTTAAAATGTACAAGACAGTTTTCCTACTTCCCCCCATGTTATCTGAGTTCGAATCACCCTACAGCCCTCACATAAGAACCAAGAAAATAATTATAATATAATTGATTTAATTTAACTTCTTATAACCCCGTAAAACAAATAAAACACCTCCTATTTTCTGCTCGATATAGGTAGATTTTAATCAATTTATTTTTTTAATGAATTATGACTTTTTCAAATCATTTGGTAGAAAAAAATATTAGCAGAGTGAGAGATGAACTTAAAAAATAAAATGTGTAATATCTTGGAACAGAATAAAAAATCATTCATATCCACTGCTAATAAAGTTAACCTTAGAAGGATATTTAGAGGTAAGAATTTGAAAACAAATGTTTTTATGGTCTGTCTGTTGCCCATAATGTTCTAATAACACTCCAAATTTTATTATTTTATTCATAACCAGTTATTGTTATCCTGCATTTAATACGTAAACTCTGACAGGGACTAAATCTGGGTTTTAGGTCAATTGTTGATTGAAAATCTATTTACTTGTTAACGTTTTGATTTATTTTACAACCATCTTCAGAACTACAAAGAGAGCTGACAGTTTTATTAAAACATTTTTTTAAAAGACGGTATTACTAAATCTATTTTTTAACAAATACAAAACATACCAATTGATTACTCTGTAAACCTCAATAAACCATAAACGAAACAATAAAAGGTACCTGATCTTAAGTAATTAAATTATTATTGCATAGGTATTCAAGTGAGGTAGTTTAGTTTAGTTTTATTATTATAAGAAAATAAGTCACGTTTTAAAAAATGTGTAATCGACGAAATAACTAAAAAACGTGATATGATTTTACATAGACTGCCGCCCTACCACTGTGAATTAAATTCAATTGAGTTAATACGGGCACAAATGAAAGGCTAGGTAGCGAGGAATAACATTACATTTAAAATAAAAGATGTAAGTCAGTTATTGAAGTATTCATTAAACATTATGACGAAAGAAAATTGGAAAAAGCTATAAAACATGTAATAAAAGAGGGGAAAAAAACGTGCGACTTAGACAACCTGATGGAAGAAAGGTAGAACCATTTGTTATTTCAGTTGACTCCACAGATGAATCCTTCGAATTTAGGGATAGTGAAGACACCTTTCTAAACCTTTAATTTGTTAACTCTATTAAGTATGAACTGTTTTTGTATTGAGAAAATAAAATAATTTAGTTAAATATACAAATCTTATTTGCACACCTTAAAAACTACATATAAATATAAATTATGAATAAACATTACATATAGAAATGAAAATAAGAATGTACCTACCATAATATTACAATTTAAGAGGACAGGTAACTCTATTTAAAAACGGGTTAAAACGGGGGAGTACTTGAAAAACTCAAAATTTTTATTTTAACAACGTTCACATTCTTGACTACGAAACTAATAATAAAAAAATAAATGTAAAATAAATTATTCACATTAAAAAAACCAGAAATACCCCTAATTTCAGAACTGATACAGACAATCTTAGTAATGTTTATAACAACCTAATAGCACAAGAAAATTAAAATTACTACACCCAGCCCTAACATACTTTCAAAATACATAACAAGGGATTTTCCAACCAATTAACCCTTGTTCGTACTTAAACCGGCACAAATAAATATAGTTTTTAGTATTATTAATTCACTTCTACAAAAGCATGTTAGTCATTAGAATAGAAATAGCATAGTACTACTGAATGCATAAGTGCAATAGGTATGTTTCGTATTTCTTAAAAAAATAGATTCAACTATAACGTCTTTTTAATTTTTTTTTAAACAAAACTGACATTAGTTCTCTTTGTGGTTCTGAAGATGGTTGTAAAATAAACCGAAACATTAACAAGTAAAAAGATTTTCAATCAAAAATTGACCTAAAACTCAGGATACATTTATTAATAACTATATTTACAATAAAAAAATATCGGCTGGCTTTAAAGGTAATGCTATACTTAATCCTTTGGATATAAAATTGGGATGACAGAAAAACAAACAAAAAATAACAGGCAGGTATGTACATTGGGAATCGTCATTCCTTTGCCTTTGGAAAAATATTTGGAATAAAATTACCTAATGTTTGTTAAGTCCACATAAATAAAAATGTTTGCTTTACATTGCCCAGAATAACAGAGAAAAAAGCAAACGCTTTTACAATTTTTTTTGTATTGTTTGCTTTCATTCCAATTTTTTTGTGCATTATCCAGGTCAACCTATAAATCAAGAACAGGGAATAGACAAGCTAACCACAAAGACTAACGAATTCCACAAAGCTCGTTTCCACAGCGAAGTGCTCTGTTTACCTTTTAATCTACGCGTCAGAATACAGTGGCGTACCTGCTCTAATTCTCTTTTGGGATAAAATTGTATGTAGAATTCGCAGAAACATAATACCGTGCGAGCAAAAATTATTTGCATCAAAGAGGGCCTCGCATCTAAGGACGTAATGCTTAGCCGTAGAGCTTAATACCTGTTGGGTGTCAGTAACTACCTGAATTAACAATCAATCAGTTATTCCGTCATCTTTGACAGTCGTTACAAGTAATTTGATTCGTCGCTAATTTTTCCATTTCTTGAACAATTCACACAAGGGCTTTAAGGAACAGCACAAAACATTCATGGTTGAAGCGCATTTTCGAAACGGGGTTAGAGTAAATGTTGAGTGGCAATACAATCCGGGTTTGTACATAGACAATTTTCACGAATATTTTTCTAACGTTGCTTTTATTGCTGAGGATTTTTATCATTGCCTGAAAAGAACCGTGACTTTGTTTAGGGAAACAGGTTCTATACAACACAAAAAAGGAGCAGGAAGACCATCTGTAAGAACAGAAGAACTTCTTGCAAACGTTCGTGAAATAATGCAACATACGCCAACAAATTGTATTAGACGCCTGTCCCAAGAAGTGGGAAGATCTTATGGAACATGTAGGACTATTCTTAAGAAGCAGCTAAATGTATTTCCTTATAAAGTGCAAGTATTCCAAGAAATACAAGCCGCAGATTTTGAAAGACGCAGGAATTACTCTTAATGATTTACCCAAAATTTATTGGAAATAAATGATTTATTAGACCTGACCTTTTTTTTTTGGATGAAGGCTGGTTCCACCTATCCGGTTATGTGAATTCTCAGAATACACGCATGTGGAGTAGTGAAAATCCCTATTTTTTTGTAGAGTCCACATTGCACCCTCAAAAAATTGGTGTCTGGTTAGCTGTTTCTCGAAGAAGAATTGTTTGTTCTATTTTTTCTCCATGACACAGTTACAGCACAGCGGTATAGAGACAATATTTTGAATCAATTTGTGGAGCAATTACTTGACGACGAACTACGATTTGGATATTTTCAACAGGACGGTGCAACCGCCCATACAGCCGCCGAAACTATTAACTACTTACGCAATTTTTTCGACGACAAATTGATCAGTTTTCGATCAGACATTGAATTCCCACCTAGATCACCTTGTTTAACGGTAATGGATTACTTCGTTTTTCCTCATTTAAAGAACACTATTTTTAAAACACCAGTTGCAAATTTAGAACAATTACAAGAAAGGATTATCCAAGAATGTTGTAACATTTCTTCAGAGATGCTGGTCAACACTTTCGAAAATATGAAAAGACGTGTGAATTTATGCTTGGAGCATGGCGGTGGCCAATTTCAGCAATTTATGTAATTATTTTTCTTTTTCTTTCTGTATATTCTTACTTTGTTAATTTTGTAAACAACAAAAATAAATTTGTATTTGTCTACTTAGTTTATTACTCATTACTGTGGCGCATCATGCCATAATTTGAATTTGACAAAATTCTAACCTAGATTTGGTTAGATATAAAATATCGTCCCCATATTATTGTGGTCTAAACCAAGCCCTACGTTTTTTAATCCAAGCCCTCTTTGATGCAAATCATTTTTGCTCGCACGGTAGAACTCTTATAAGAATCGGTTAAAATTAAAAAAATATATAGTACCTACACCTAACAAATGACTAAAAAATGAAGTGAAAACGCAATACAAATATATGACATGTTTGTTTTATTTCTGAAAAATTATAACAAGATTGTTCATCATTAAAAAATATTCTTAAATCGTAAGCTAATTAAATAAAATAATAATAAAAAAATTAATCATTCTGACAATACCAAGAAAAAAGCACTGCCGCTGCTCTTTTGGGAGGTGTCAGAATCCAATGCGATTTCGCACAAACACGAAGGATGTGAAATCATGAAGGGGAAAAAGACGGCGACACCCGAATTTATAAAATAATAGTTATGTGAATAAACAGAACTTTCGCTACTGTAGTGAAGTTAATTCACATCTTTTTAAAGAGGAGCACACTCAATATCCCCAAAAAATCAATGTTGGGACGGGAATATGGGGAGACAATACCATGGATCCTTTTTTTATTGAAGGAAATTTAACTGGTCTAGTTTATGCTGAAATACTAAACAAAAAAATAGGGCCCTTGATTGTGATGAACTTTTAAACTTTCAAACCAAAGAGAGTTGCGAGGCAAACTAAATTTGAACGAAGATGAGGTACAATTGAGTGGCCGCTAGGATCACCTGATCTTACCCCTATAGACTTCTTTTTACCGGGATATAATAAATCGCTAGTTTAAAAAACTCTGCCGGTTTCTCTAAACGAACGACATTACAATTTTAATTAAAAACCATATTAGTTTTCAAAACCATTTCATTGTTTTTCAAAGCCGCCTTTATATTTCTTTAGAAAAGACATAATATAGTATGCAATAATGCATAACGCTTTTAAATTTGCGATTGGTATTTATGGCAAATTTATCAGTGTCAATTTTAAAATAGCATAGGAATGTATGGTAGGAAATTGTTGGAAAAAAAATGCTTGTTTTAAATCTCCTAGTGATCGTTCCATTTGGAAAAATTGAGTAAACGTCAAGAAAACAAAATTTCGTTTTTTAAGCGCTTGTGAAACTTAGAAAGTCAATTATTATGACATAATTTTAATTTTCATATACTACTTGACTATAAATTAACAGATTTAATTAATTTATAGCACTCTAGATTGAAAATAAAAAATAAACATAAAAATGTTATAACACGTCAAAAAATGACAAGTGAGGTGTCATTTCCCTCCGAATGTTATGCTGAACCCAAATAAGTGAAGAGGTCCCATTTAAAATATTAAAGTCAAGGTCACTTCCGGTCAAACCGGAAGTACTTACAAATTGAAAATTATTCCTATAAATGCAGACTCATCTCTTATGCATAATCTGAAAATTTCATTTTAATATCTATAAATATAAAAAGTTATATGGGTGAACGTCTTTTGAGAAACACCCGGTATAGGAATACCCGTTCTAAAATTTTAAAAAATCACCCTGTATTTTGTAAATGTAAAACGTAATTGTATGACAGCAGACTTTTCGACTGTGCCGTTCCAATTCAAAGCGTGCGTACTTTAGTCCATAAAAAAAATTCTCATAATTATCATTTACCTGGACTCTCCAGGAAAAAAAATACCCTTAATTTTAATATTCCGTTAAATATGTGTCGTTCTCGTTATAAATCAAAAGGGTGCAGCAAAACAAAGCGGCCACAAAGGCCGGCAAATTATGCAAGGATGCTTTGTGGCAAAGTTGTGCCTTGTTTACCTTTATGTCCTGTTTCGTCCGAGAATTACAACGGTCTCAGTGGTTAGTTTTAGTTAAAAGCAGTGGCGCTTTCTCCATAGGAGCACATGATTACGTGCACCTCCATACCTCATAAAGAAACACTTCCCTAGCACACCAATAAAGGAAAAATTGATATTTACCTTATAAAATACGTTAACATAAGTTAGAACCTTAATATTTTATCGTACCGTCAAACAATTTAACCAAACGTGGTGTAATACCTCTCGCCGAGCCGGCTGTCTGGTCTAAGATAGTAGCACCGTAGGAATTAGTAGGGTAGAGCGGGGCTAGTTGAGCCAGTTTTTGGTAATAACCTGATTATTCCGCATTTGCTCAACATTTAGTACAAATATATTTATCAAATATTTCTTTGGTTATTTGCTGACCTAATTATATCAATAAATTGTCAAAAATACTTTAGTTTTAGGGCAAAAGTACACTTACTATAGTAGGGTTCTACTGGCTCAACTATCCCCACACTCGGGGCAAGTTGTGCCAATATATGGGGTAAGTTGTGCCAGTAGACTTACCATACGATATAGTCCAAACATAGTATTGGGAAATTAAAATAACATAAAAACAAAATCATATTCTTTATTAAGTAAACAAGAACGATTAACTATTACTCTAATCACTTTCACAATTTATACAAACATAATAAAAACTACCATTGGGAGCCCAGTTTTTGCAATAAAAACATTGTACCCACTCTTCACCCGGAATGCTACCTGAGAATTTTTCTAAACACACGAGACAGAAATATTCATCTTCTTCTGATTCTGAAGTCTCTGATGTAGAGCGGTTATTACTTTTCTTCCTTTCCTTTAAGGCATTCTTCTCCAATGCTTGTTGTTTTCGTGCTATGGCGTCTAAAGTCTTTTCATCGTCTGAATCGGATGATGAACATTTTTATTGTTCTTTTTGATTCTTGTAAGAAGGATCGACTTTCTTGGTAGGGTTAAATGAATTTGTGAAAACGGCCTTTTTCACAGCCTTCTCTTTAATCGCATCGACTTTACTTTTTTCCCGTTTGCTCTGCTCCAATGTCAATGCCTCTTTTTCAGGAGTGTCAGTAAGGATAGCAGAAGAGCGTTTCCTTCTCTGTGTTTGCCTCTTCGTAGGACCTGCTTTTGGTAATGGTCGCCATATTTCTGGTGAAACAAATACACTACACGTAGATGTAGATAGCATATCAAATTTATGGATGCGCGTGGCTAGTTGAGCCATTGCTCAACTGACCCCGTAAAGTTTGGCTCAACTAACCCCACCACGGATTTCAGATGTTCTTATTTAATATCAAAAATGTCGTATAAAGTTCATCTCTCAAACTAGGAAACCACGAGAGCAATTGTGTAATAATTAATATTTAGCTTACCTTTTGTCTGTATCCCCCAAAATGTTGATCTACGACCACAAATGCCTTGAAAAACAATATTTTACTTTTGGCGCGAAATACCAAATAGAACGACCGCCCTCTCGCAGCGAATGCTGAATACCGACTAAAATTTTAGTGTACGGCTCCCAAGACGTACTGCATCCTGCGCAATGCTCGTTTTAATCTTATACTGCTCCACTCATGCACATGGCTCAAATAGCCCCGCGGCTCAACTAACCCCGCTCTACCCTACCATTCGCGCACAGTAGACTTTTTTTTATGCTTGTTGTACAAGTGTAGGTGTGGCAGGTAAAATGGCGAATGTAATAGAAAAATTCGTCCAATTTGTTAATTAATGTAACATTTTGTTATTTCGAATTGTGCTTTATATTTTTATTATTATTTATAGATAGCAAATACATATTTTATAAAAAATGAAGATTTAATTGCCCCTACGACGATATTTAAGAAGTATTTTTGGCTCTTTGACTTTAGAGCAAAAGATTGCAATTTAAAATTGCGGTCCGAGCTAATCTAAACTTTATAAAAAATGTTATTAACTATGGACAGGTGTGTTAATCTATGATTTTGTGATGATGCTTTATTAGATGTATTTCTTATTAAAAGCGAGCAATGTTAATAATATACTATATATGGTATTATAACAAAATAAAAGGAACATGGAAGCTCCCCCTGCTCTTCATGAGGGCCTCCTTTTGAACGAACGACTGACTTGACCAAATTTGGGGTGGTCCTAATTTTTTTTTCCTGCGGCGCGCTATTTGTGTCCCTCCTAATTAGAAAGTCACGAGCCGCCACTGGTTAAAAGGGTCTCTAGAAAAGTTTTCTGATTAACGATAAATAATATAATATAAAAATAAAGGCTTTAGAGACAATCGGAATAAAATTATTTGCTTTGTTGTTTAAAATATGCATTAAAATCCATGTTTAATTGGATGAAGTTTGCAAAATGAGTTCTCCCTGGGGTGCTCTTTTAAATTTCCGAATGAAAAAACGCTTAGCCAAATCAGGACTATAAGGCGTTACACTCGTTGAGGAAGCATGGACTCTTCCTGCTTTACATGTAAACTAAAGCATTGTTATTAAGGGTAATAAAACACTCAGTCTGCTCCACTAGTTATATTTTACATAAATTACTTCGGACATGTTTCGAAAGCAAGTTTTTAATTTATTTTTACTTTTAATAATGTACCTACTTAACCTAAAAATTTTTTGAAAGTTAATTTTTAAAATTTTTTCAAATTATAATCCAATTAATTTTCTACCCATCAGTATATTATTCAAGTTTGGGCAAAACGTAAGAATTGGAATAAATGTGAAATATTCCCTCAACTTCCGCCAATTAACAACATATAATTTGCGCTGAAGATGAAAGCCTTTGCTTTCGAAACATGTCCGAAGTAATTTATGTAAAATATAACTAGTGGAGCAGACTGAGTGTTTTATTACCCTTAATAACAATGCTTTTAGTTTACATATCACTCCACTGTGAGATGGACTACTTCCATAAAAATAAAATAAAGCATTGTTGGCCAGAAAAATATGAAAAGTAACAAGCATCCGGTTATTCCAGTCATTTAAGTGATGTAAGGCAATTCCTAATATAAATTAATAGGATATATTAAAAAAATGTTTACTTAAAAAAACTCAAGTAATGTATTCCTGACAATTTGACGAATACAATATATATTATATACCAAATAGGCCCAAACGTAGCTAAGAAAGAGAGAAAAATACTTTATTAAAAGTTATACCACAGCATATACAGGGTTAGGAAAAATTACCAGAACGGTCGATTATTTCAAAATATACAGGGGTTATCAAAAAACGTCTTATATAAAAAATGTAGGGCTGTTAAAAATCTACATATCGGTGATAAATTGAAATATACAGGGTCGCCCACAAAGTTGTGGAGAATGATAGTTATATTTTTTTAAATGGAACACCCTGTATATTTTTACTTATTTTGATTGTAGACTAAATTTTAAACATTTTTTATTAACCATGTGTTATACCTAAATTCATTACTTTCCTAGAAATCGGCGTTTCAAATAATAACGTATAACGATGCGATTTTCGAACATAGTGAACAACAAATAAGGCACGACCATGGTTACTAGTAAATAATTAATAGTTTACAATCTGAAACTCAAATTCTGACAGAAATAGACAAAAAAGAAAATAGCATGGCATTTTTACTTACTGAAACAGAGAGAATTGATATTTTAATTTTAAGGGGGTTTGGCGATAAACAGAGATCATATCAGGAGGTATGTAATATTTACAATAATTTGCATCCAGACAGGCACATTAAAAAAATGCAGTTTTTCGAACTATTGAGCGTTACAGAATGACTGGTACTGTAAAAAACCGCCCAAGATCTGGAAGACCTAGGACTGCTACCTCCGAGGAAAAAAAGCTGGACATTCTGCTTGCGATAGAAGAAAATCCCAAACAATCCACCAATCAGCTTGCTTTGGATCATGAAATTGATCAAAAATCTGTACGAACCGTTCTTCATACTGAGAAAATGCACCCATACAAAATTAATGTTGTACAAGAACTTTTTGACGTTGACTGTAATCGAAGGCTAGAATTTTGCGAAATAATTACTAGAAATATGGAAGAAAACCAGAATTTTTCAAACAATATTGCGTTTTCGGATTAAGCGACTTTTACACTACACGGAATGGTGAATAAGCAAAATTACCGTTACTGGGCGCGAAATAACCCTAACTGGTATGAAGAGCTGCATACACAGTTCCCAAGAAAAGTTAATGTCTGGGCTGGATTGTTTGCGAGACATGTAATTGGACCCTTTTTTATCGAGGGAAATTTGAACGGTGATCGATATCTCCGGCTTCTTCGGCAAGAAATAGTTCCAGCTACAAACAATTTAAATGCTGATATTAACTTAACCTGGTATCAGCGAGATGGAGCTCCTCCGCATTTTACTCGCGAAGTTAGAGAATTTTTGGATGTCACGTTCCCAAATCGATGAATAGGAAGAAGAGGGCCTATCGAATGGCCTTCACGGTCCCCCGATCTTCCGCCATTAGATTTTTTTTATTGGGGTCACCTGAAAAACATAGTTTATCAAAATAAATCCAATAATTTAGAAGAATTAAGAATGAAAATTGTCAATGAAAGTGCGAGAATAACAAGGGAAATGGTTTTAAACACCCAAAGACATTTTTGCGATAATTTGTATCATTGTCAGTTAGAAAATGGGGGTCATTTTTAACACTTATTAAAAAATAGAGCCGTTCTGCCATGATTTGTTATACGTTTTTGTTTAAAGTTAACTTAATAAATTGTTTCTTGAAATTTATTTTGTGTTTTGTAGCTGATCAATTTATGTAGGAAAGTAATGAATTTAGGTATAACACATGGTTAATAAGAAATGTTTAAAATTGAATCGAAAATCAAAATAAGTAAAAATATAGAGGGTATTCCATTTAAAAAAATATAACTATCATTCTCCACAACTTTGTGGGCGACCCTGTATATTTAAATTTATCACCGATATGTAGATTTTTAACAGCCCTACATTTTTTATATAAGACGTTTTTTGATAACCCCTGTATATTTTGAAATAATCGACCGTTCTGGTAATTTTTCCTAACCCTGTATAGCTAAAATCAAATTAATCTAACAACTCGCCTATGGAGAACTATAGGGTAGGAGGCCGATCGACAATGGCATCATTTTCAAATTCTGTCCCGGTTTTTTGGTTAGTTCGCTATTGGCCGATAGATGGCTCTCGCGTCCGAAGTGGGCTGATGTTGTCTTCTTCTTCTTCGTTTTTAATATGGAAAACTAGATCTTCCATAGTTTTTAACTTTTACTTAAACCCTTTATTTTTCTGTGCTTTTACTTTTGACAATTGACATTTTATTTTTCGAAATAACAAATAATGTTTGAAGGCAAGACAAGACAAATAACGTTGTATTGTAATTAATTTCCATATTTATAATGAATAATGGTACAATTTATAAAAGTAGAGTTTGCTTTGTGTCGGGGTGTAAGACAGGATCTTTTTCAGAGAGAAAACGCAGCCAAATAAGTCTCTTTCTAGCTCCAAAGGTATAGCTGGAAATGTTTAATACCCTGTATTTTAAAAACCAAGCATAGTTGGAACTTTATACAGGCCGAGTTTACTAATAAGTATAACAAAGTAAGTGTAAATTCATATAAAAGTCCTTATTTGTTCCTTAAAGAACTAATTTAAATAAAAATAGTTATTGCGTCCATAAGAAACCATTATTTGATAGCCCACATGGAACACGCGCGCCATCTTACAGCGACTCGTAAAGCTGAATTACTGATGCTAATTTGGGACCGAATCCAATGCATTGCGATCGGCCTCCTACCTTAAGTCCTCCATAAACTCGCCGCATCACCTGTCATTAATGGCACCCTGTTGAAGTCTGGTATATTTCACGTTAAGCGGTTGGCTACAGAAACAGAACCGGACTAAGTTCTTTAACCCTCGCCTTCGCCATCTGTTAAATTTTGTAAGGGAGTCTTAATATTTTGTAAAGATATAGCGCAGATACTAATTTTATTATTTATCGAATAAAATATTGACAGACCCGTACCTACCTAACAAAATACGTATGTGAAAATATTATAAAACTAAAGGAAAAGAAGAAACAAAATTTATTTCTTTTATAAAAATCAAAAGTAATACATTTTTTGCGAGGTGTAAGCTTTGTGGTGCTGGTGCACGTGTAATTAAACACCATATTGGGAATCCCTTTGGTATTGTTACTTTTGTGGGAAATTTGTATATGGATATACATAGAGTGTCCCGTACCTAAGGGGCTATATAGCAACAGGAGCAGGCGCGGATCTGGGTCAAAATCTAGGGGGGGGGGGGTAATTGAATCTCAAAGATATTTTTTTAATATAGTTATAGTTAACCCATATCTTTTAAGTAGGTACCTATATTTTTAGTGTCAAATTGTCTAATAATTATTGAAAAATAAACAAACCACGAAACATTATTTTATTATATTAGGTACTATAGGTACCAACCTACATCCTACAACAAAATTTACAGGAACTTATAAAGAGAATAAAAGAAACATAATATTAATCAAATACTTAGTAAAAACACATTTATAAAATTAAATCTATTAAACGATTTTTGAGGTCAGCAAACCGATCAATGACACTTTCAACATCGATGACAATATCACTGTTAATCTGCATCTAAGCCAAACCAGACAGTCTTTCTTGAGCCATATTTCTCCTGGTCCAAGATTTCAACCGCTTAAGAGCAGAAAATGACCTTTCGCAAGATGCAACACTTGCTGGAAGAATAAGTAACAATAAATAATTTAACCAGAAGAGGAAAGAACTCTTTACTTTCGTCACATTTCCTAAACAAAAATTCGATGGGAGAATCTTGATTTATCTCTGCATTTGATGATCTCCACAGGTCAGTTTCTGCTCTTAAACGTTGAAACAACATCTCTGGACCCACAAATGGCACCGGGCGAGCGCGTGCCCAGATAATTAGGTAGTTCTATTCATAATATTAATATGTAGAATGTAGATGGATGGCTTATAAATTTATTGGAACAAATAGGGATTTTATTATAAAATATTTATAAGTATAAGAGAGCACTCAAGTTTGGTTAGGTTTAGGATCCAGGGGGGGGGTAATTACCCCCCCCCCCTTCCCTACCCCGGAATCCGCGCTTGAACAGGAGATAGTGGACTTGAAAATATGTCATTTAATTTAATTTCCTATACGGTTAAAGAGATACAGTCAATCCAAGTAAATATTTACTTTATTAAATTGGCGATGATTTGATGTTAAGCATATATAAATAAAATTTGGTGTAGTTATATTTTTGAGGGCAGGAGGGAGGATTACATGAAATTAAATTCTCGCATATATTTATTGTCTCTCGCATTTCTGAGCGCTTTATCCCAAATTATGAAAGAGGGATTTTATACGTCAAAAATTGTACTTCATTAATGTCGATATTTCAATTAGTTTTTGAAATAGTTGCGTTTAAATTCTGGATGGCAAGAAACATTTAAATAAACACTCCGAAACATATTTATTGAAATTAACCGTGCGTTCTTAAGCATACATGACATATTTTTAAGTCTACTATCTCGTGTTGCTGTATTTGCCTCTTAGTTATGAGACATCCTGAATAAATAAATGAATGGTTTAACTAGACCCTTTATTGATTTGATATTAGATCCATAAAAAACGGCCACAGAAACACTTAAAAAACACCAAAATCGGATGGAAATAATGACGCAACCTGACGCGTGAGCTTGCTACGGCCCACTGCTGATCTGGGAACTTTAACGACGAAACTAGATCAGCTGTTAATGTCAAATGTCGTTGTCTTCTCTCGAAAGGCTTTGTTTTAAGACAAAGTTTACTCTACGCTTGCGTTTATACAGGGTTAGTTGAAATAACCGGAACGGCTAATTTTCTTCAAAACTACCAAGGCTAAATCAATAATTTTTGGGTACAGGTGGATAACTTAAAAAATTGAATTGAAAATTGACAATTGCGACGTTGCCAGATTTTTAGTTTTTTCTGTAACTCAAGGAATGTTTTTTTTTTAAATTATCACCACTCTTTTTATTGAATTCAATTCCTCCCATCAACATTACCATTTCCTGATAGTATCAAACTTTTATCTCCAATAGTTCTATGGGAAAAAAAGTTAATTAGTTACAACTCTAACTCTAAAAAATCTGATCTATTTCCATTTAAAAAAAGGTTGATAGACAAAATGTACCTAATAGTATCGATAACGATAATAACAACAAACAACTACTAACAATAACATAGCTAGTAAAAATTACTTACATATTATCGGTTTCATTATCAAATTAGTGTAGTGTACTATAATATGTAAGTAATTTTTACTAGCTATATTATTGTTAGTAGTTGTTAGTTGTTATTATCGTTATCGATAGTATTAGGTACATTATGTCTACCAACCTTCCTTCTCACATTATTTGAAACGTTTTTAAATCGAAATAAATTGGATTTTTTTAGAGTTAGATTTGTAACTAATTAACTTTTTTCCCATAGAACTATTTGAGATAAAAATTTGCAACTATTAGGAAATGGTAATGTTGATGGAAGGAATCGATTTCAATAAAAAAAGAGTGGTGTTACATTTGAAAAAAAAACATTCCTTGAGGTTCTCTGTAACAGCCCATAATTAATGCCGGTCTTTGCTCACTGTATAGCAGCAAATTAATCTCACCATAACTGATATAAACAAAAGCGGTATGGCACTAAGCAAGAACTGAGGCGCCTGCAGTTCAAACCAAAAACAAGAAGCGATAAATTCCTCCCCAACAAAAAGATTTATTAGAGCTCCTGCTATTTTTGTACAAAATGAAAAACGGAAACCAGCATGTGAAGTTTAAAGACAAATGAATAACCTAAATGAAGATATTTTTATTGTCTGTGCTAGTTACATGGCTTGCACAAAGAATCTATAAATAAGTTGTCAACAAAGAGAAGATAACTTGACAGTGGCGTATCCATTTGTATTTTTGTTTTAATTTGAAGAAATGGTCCATGCTCAAAGTGGAGTTGAAAAAGTATAGGAACACAAAAAAAAATAAAAAGTCTTTCTCCACAATTTTATTAGAATAAAAAATGTATTTTAATGAAGGTTTCTACATGTTTCGAACGTGAAAACGCTCATTATAAGGGAACAGAAAAAGTTTTGCTGATGGTATTAACAGAAGACAAAATAGTAGATGGTAATCAATAAAGGGCGGATTATATGCACTTAAATTCAGCCAAAATATGCGCATATATATGCCTCGTTTATTTTTAAAATATGCAGTTATTTGCATTTGTTTTACCCAATATGCATACTGGTATGCAATATTTCTGAATTTATTATAGTAAAATGAGGTAAAGAAATGCATTGGGTTCTAAAAAATATGTTTATTATAAAAAAAATTCGAAAAAAACAAAGAAAAATAAAAGTTAACAATGTTTTAACCTAAAATTGTATAAAAGGCATTTATTACTAAATATTTTTCAAAATTTTTAACTAAAAAGTATTGTCTTCTATTAGTAAAAATATGTTTATACAAAGATAAGATTCAATCAACATCTACTGATGTAATCGGACAATACTGCAACTTACATAGCAACCTATACAACTTCGTTGGATGGTTTACCCTCATAAATGCTTTTTACTGCAGTAAAATATTTAAATCCTTCATTCTTTTTTACACTTACATCCAATTTGTTCCTTACTTGACCTCCTACTTTACCGGGAATGTTGTTACATTTAGCGGAAAAAGTTTAACAACAATACTAATTAAGTCTCTTAAACTTAAATTTCAAATCCATATAAATACAGTTTGTTAAGCAAGTAACGCATTATTAAGTGACAACAAACAACCCCTAACAATATACCTGCAAACCCCGGAAACCCCCAATAAATACCTAGTGTATAACCAAAATGTTAATATAATTATTATAATCTTCAGATTGGAAAATCCCTCAAAAAAAAAGAAGATTTAAAAAAAAAGTCTATAAGATTTGGTAAAACATCTAAAATAGTAATTTACGTTACAAGTCCGGAAAATACTGTTTTTTTCGGATGAGTCGACAAAATTCTAGGACGAGCCGTAGGCGAGTCCTGGAAGTCTGCGAGTCAAAAAAAACTGTTTTCGGACGTGTTGTGTACCTACACTATTTTTTCGGCAACCGTGTAGAATAACAAATCAATGAGACACATTTCTTTATTATATTTCTTTGTAGAAAAAAATTTCGAACATTTTAATTCTTATTTGTATTAAATATTGAAATTCGAACAGAAGATTGGTACTAACAGAAACATTCTAATAATTCTTATTTATATTAAAATTCGAGCAATTGCTAATATTGATGTGATTCTTCCCGGCCTAGTCCGGGAAGTACGTACTTCCCGGACTAGACACGTACTTTCCGGACTAGGCCGGAGAAATGCTACTTTCTCAAAGAAAAAGCGTCCGGGAAGTGGGTACTTCCCGGACGGTTGCCGAAAAAAACTATTTTCTCAAGACGGAAATTGTAATAATCTTGAATGGTGAAAAAAAAAACTCATTTCAAGTTGAAATTTAAAAAAATAATTTAAAAAGGCGCTTGGATACTGAGTTTTGCTAGGACTCAGTCACCTTAGTAAATATTAATTCTGAAAATTTCTTTAAAGAAATATACAACGGCAGAGTTGAAGCAGGGCCGTAGCCAGGCTTGAATTTTATTAAGGGCCGTTAACATTTCAGGAAGGGCGAACTTATTAAACTTTTTTTTATTTTAGTAGGTAGTAGGTACATAGCTAAGTATTTTATATAAAAATGAAAAAAAAAATGACATAATAAATCAAAAAAATATTCTTAAACACGTTTAGATAATAACAACTGTTTTGACACTTAAAACAGTAATTTTCTCTCAGGAAGGGCGAATTTTTCTCTAGGAAGGGCGGCGCCCTGCCTGCCCCCCTCTGGCCACGGCCCTGTGTTGAAGGGGTCCGTAAAGAGTACCTCTATAGTTTTAGAACACAAATATTGGAAGAATGATGGTTTATCAACCCATGTCAACTAAGTTCGTCAATTAAGCATTTTGTATCGCCTAACAGCCAAGCCTGCAATACTTGAATATTTTATAGTCGCAAAAACGATATTTTACATTCTTCCAGACACATATAGAGCAAATCTGCCCACGAATGCTTGTCTAGGAAGTAAAGAAAGGGACAGAGTTGGTAAAGATTTATTAGATGGGATATACACGAGGTAGGTATATCGCCGTATAATATTCTAATATATTTTGCATGTACTTCTTCGCATACATTCCTGCTAACATTGTGGTTTATTTAAGGCGTATCTTTAATTTATTATCTTCTGGTTATATTGTCGTAAGTGGCTTTGCAATGTTATCAGACACTGCTAACAAATTAAACTAAACAATAGAGAAGCCATTTTAATTAGAAAAAGATAGAAGATTAGTTTACAATACGTTTAAACTCATTCTAAAACAATCAACATAACGATAATAACTTTAAGAGTTTATCACCACATGTAAAATAAACTAATTTTTACCCTTTGCTGTCACTAAATTTCTCTAAATTGGCACAAGTAATTTACTTTTTAGACATTCGTTTTAAACGAGTCATAAATTTATAGCCATGTTAATACACACAACATCAAAAGTCTTGGACCCCCTGTATATAATCTATTTGCTTTATGTTTATTGCGTTTTTGTTGCTAGGCAAAAAAGTTGAAGTATTTGGTGAATAAACAAGATCATAAATATTGACAGATAAAATATTGTTGATTTGTTATAAGTTTATAAAAAATAATGGTCAGTTTTATTGAATATTTAGTAAAGTAAATTTCATAATTTTCTTTCGAAATAATGCCAGAACGTGCAATTTCTGATTTTGATAGGGCAAGAATTATTGCTCTGCATGATGCTGGACATTCCAATTATCATAGAGTTAAACATTCCAAGATCGTCAATTGTGCGAATAGTTCAAAGATACCAAGAATTTGGAACAGTGGAAAGAAGACCACGTAGTGGGCGGCATCGAATAACACATGAAAGGGAGCATCGGCGTAGCTAGGGGGGGGCCAGGGGGGGCCTGGCCCCCCTGATGGCCCTGCGGCCCCCCCTGAAATATTCAATAGAAAAAAAATTGCTAATAATGTAAACAAGAAACAATAAAAAACAAACGTGTGTAATAATTAATATTGATTAATGAATCCACTAGATAACGGCGCACGCGTTGATTCCCAAAATCGGCACGTGGCGAAATCAGTCAGTCAGTTTTTAACAGAGATTTATAATATCGAGCACAATATACATAATCAAAGATTTTTTTAATGCATATTATATTGTTATGGATCGCCGATAGCCATCGGAATACAATACTGCGCAATTCGTGTTCATATATTACCAACACGGGTTCAAAGATCCCAAGTCTAGATTGTTACGGAATAGAAGAGAAAACAACGCGGGGAATTCCCGAAAAGTCGCGTCTGTTCCTCCGTAGTATTATATAAAGGCAAGCTGGGCCGCTAGAAGTCAGTCAGTTAGATAGTTTGACAGTGTACGGTGTACAGCAAATAATAAAGCGGCGATCGATAGAGTAGTGATACAACAAGTGTATTGTATTTGTATTAGTGAAATAGAGAAGTATTGGAGAACTGTGTTTAAGAATCCTTGGCGTATTACTACTGAAGTACCAAGTAAGTGTAGTAGTTAGTAAATTTGCTTTATTGTAAGTTATCAGTTGTGTTTTTTTATAGAGAATGCTTCTTTTTCTTGGTAGTACCATTCAATCTAAATTTATATTTTTTTGTCTAACAGTGTTAGTAAAAATACGGCAAATTTTGCTTATAATCAGTGGCGAGACGTGGTTTTTTTTTCTGGATAGACATAAAAAATAAAATTCAGCTTTGTTTTAAATACATATAATTTGTTTACCACGAAATTGGTAATTTTGGGTAGACAATCAAGTCTACCTTGTCTACTCGTACGCTTCGCCACTGCTTATAATTCAGCGCTCGTCGGGGTCCATAGCCCGAAGAATAGCAGAATAGCTGTTTAGCACTATTTGGTTATCCTTATTGTATAAGGTATCTTCAGGAGGTTAGGAAATAATTTTTCCATATATATTTATACAATTGTCTTTAGTCTTTCAATTTTTTTTTGTTGCAGATTATGGACATAAGAACATTTTTCAAAAGACAAACGTCTTCACCATCTTTACCGTCTATACAGCCAACTACACTAGAAGAGGATAATAATAATCAGTCTGAACCGCAGCCCGGTACAAGCAAGGATCTGGATCAGAACATTCAACCAAAATCAATCATGCACGCTTACCATGTGAAAATAGACGCTTCTGACTTGGGCCAGCTGGAAGAAAACGCATCGCAACCAATTCTTAAAAGATTTCCACAAACTATGTTTGGTAATAAAAAAAGGTCGTTCAGCGCAAACTTTTATAAAGATTTTGATTGGTTGGAATACAGCGTCAAAACAGATTCCATTTCGTGCTATGCTTGTCGTCATTTTGGAGCTGCTATGGATGAAGAAACTTTTAGAATGCTGGGATTCCGCAACTGGAAAAAAACTGGTGAAAAATTAAAAAAACATGGTGTATCTTTGCATCACATTGAAAGTCTCAATAAATGGCATAACTATAAAAAGACAATAAAAAGCGGAAATGTTTTATCTCATCTTTCACAAGCTTATAGCACCCAGATAGAGAAAAATAGGAATTACTTGAGAATGTTGGCCGATATAAGCTTAACACTGGCTCGTCAAGGAATGGCTTTCAGAGGTCATGACGAAAGCGAAAGTTCATTAAATAAAGGAAACTTTAAGGAAATATGTAACCTAATAGCAAAGTATAACAAGGACTTTGACATTCTACATAATTCGCATAAAAACTATACCAGTCCCCAAATACAAAATGAAATTATTGCCCTCTTGTCACGGGCGTCTTTAAAAAAGATACTCGATGAAATTAGGCATTCCGGAACTTTTTCGATCATGTGTGATGAAGCTCGTTCTTTCAAAACGGAACAATTGTCTTTATGTGTTCGCTACGCATCGAAAGATCTAGAAATTCGTGAAAGATTTCTTGCATTTCTTGACTGTTCAGAAGACAGATCGGCCACGGATTTATTTACTTTAATCTACAAAAAATTGGAAGAGCTTAATCTTAGCGACTTGCAGATGGTAGGGCAATCCTATGACGGAGCTGCGGTGATGTCAGGCAATATAAGTGGTCTTCAAACACAAATGCGAGAGAAATATCCAGCTGCAATTTACACGCACTGCTTAGCTCATAGACTTAACTTGGCTCTGGTAGACTCCTGTAAAAATGTTCCATCAATATCGAAATTTTTTTGTACTTTGGAGGCACTTTACGAACATTTTTCAGATCCTCAAAACCATAAAAAATACAAAGAAATATTAAAGGATCTCAAAATTGTCCCCAGGGAGTTGAAAACTTTGTCAGATACTCGGTGGGTGTGTCGATATACAACTTGCCACGCTGTTAAAACATGTTTCGAGGGAATCGTCACAGCACTGGAAAACGAAGTTTCTCATACACGTAGCAAACAGTCAATCACAGCAGTCGGGATATTATCCAGCATTAAACAACCATCATTTATAATTCATCTTTTTGTATTGGACGAGGTGCTAAACATTTTAAATATATTATCAAAGAGCCTCCAGGAGAAAGGTGCAACTCTGGGAAAAGCATTTAAAGTTATTAAAAGTGTTATGACTTAATTAAATGGAATAAGAAATGAACAATATTATACCGATCTTCATACAAAAATATCGAACTTTGCCACAGAATACGAAATTTCATTGGAAATTCCGTCATCCAAAAGAAAAAAGCAAGCCAGTAGCAAGCTCGTTGACTTCGTCACCGATACAACCGTAGGATTGGGTTTGATAGACGCCACATGCTCCAGAGGTAACGTAGAAGTCATTGAGTACTGGAGGGCACACATATTTTACCGAATTATTGATACTGTAAGAGAATTTCTAAACAAAAGGTTCTCACCAGAAAGTATGGCGCTTGCCAATTCAGTAGATCATTTTTTTCAGTTAGATTTTGAAGGTTCAGAGAAATTCATTGAGCAATATCGCAAAATTTTGAATATCAACACTTTTGCCTTAAGAGCAGAAATGACCGTTTTAAAAAATTGTATTTTACAATCTAAAGAAACTGTTGATTATGAATATATCAAAAAAAACTTAATTGACTCAGAAAAAACATATCCCAATCTCTACCAACTTTTTAAAGTAGCGATTATTTTGCCTATTTCAAGCGCTACGTGCGAGAGGTCTTTTTCTGCCATGAGGAGGATTTTCAACTGGTTGAGAACGACAATGACTCAAGATAGGCAGTCAGATTTGGCTTTGTTGTATATAGAAAAAGATGTCGATATAGACTTGGAGAGTGTTGTAAATTCTTTTAGTGAGCAGAGTAGGAAATTTCTCTTGTAAGTAATATTTTGTTTTTGTAAATATTTATCGCAGTGTATTATATTATATGTATTAGGTATATAAAAAAAATAAAACCACTATACTATTATAAGGCATTTTTCTATAAATTTTTTCATTGCACGACAAATAAAAAAATATTTTTTTTTAATCCACCGTACACTGGGGCCCAGGCCCCCCCTAAAAACTAAGGCTAGCTACGCCGATGAAAGGGAGGATCGGTATTTGGTTCAATATGCACGTAGACATCGAAATGCTTCAGCTCCAGCCCTTAGGGCTCACTTTCAACGTACGTATCGCCGTGTTATATCAACCTCTACAGTTAGAAGAAGACTTCATCATGCAAATCTTCGTGCGAGAACGCCTTTAAGGGTACCTACTCTACTTCCACGACACCGAGCTGCCCGCTTAAGCCTCGTTCTCAGAGCTACGTTGTATCGCCAGCGACATCATATTGACCAATCAGGACCGCCTTACGTCATTACCCCTAACCCCCACCTAAGTGTCGCAAGGTCGGTGTCGTTGTCGCTCAATTATTTCAACTTTAACGTCGTGTCGTTTATTTGGAGCATCTATTTTTGAATTTTGTTTGTGTTTTGAATATTGTTTTGTGTTTTGTGAATTTATTTCCAGTTTGGTTTTAAATAAAGGTTTATATTATTTATACCACCTCTTATTTCCTCTTGTCTGGTTTCCTTAGTACTGGAGCGTTTGGCTTTTCGTCAATAATAATATGCTACCTATTAATAAGTTACGCCTTTCCATAATAAATTATTCAAAAAGAGTTTACAATAATATATTACACACAAACAAATCAATTAGGGTTACGTTTTAATGTTATAAAACAAGTGACAGTGTGGCTACTGTGACCTGTGACAGTCGCTACTTCCGCTTCACGGTCGCAGCGACAGTCCGCGACAACCAAGTGATAAGAGTGGGGATGTGTCGCTAGCGACATCCGTAGCTCTGGGAACGAGCTTTTACATTGGGCGCGAGAACATACTGAACATAGCGACTGGCTTTTGCGGCAGTGGCGATGGGTCATATTCACAGATGAAACCAGAATTGGACTGCAGAGTGATGATAACAGGTAAAGGGTCTGGCGAGAGCCTGGTCGTCAACAGAGACTAAATTTTCCTAGAGAGGTTGTTTCCTATGAAGGAGGGACAGTAATGTTTTGGGGAGGAATCATGTTCAATCGCCGAACGCCTTTAATTCTTATACCTCAGAATATGACAAGTCGAGTTTATATTGAAAGTGTCATCAGGCCCATTATTTATCCATTACGCAACGATTTGGGCGAGAATTTCATCTTCATGGACGACAACGCCCGGCCACATCGCGCAAGAACGGTTCATGAGGTACTTGAACAAGGACATATTACCCGACGAGATTGGCCAGCTAACTCGCCGGATATGAATCCGATTGAAAACATGTTTGATTTTGTCTCTAGAGCAGTTCACAATCGCATTAACTCACCCCAAAATGCGGAAGAGTTAGTTGCAGCGGCAGTAGAGGAATGGAATAATATTCCTCAAGAAACGATCAACCGCTTGATTGTTTCAATGCATACTCGTGTCAATATGCTACTCAGAAACAGAGGAGGTCATACTGACTATTGATTGATGTTAATTTTGGATAAAAAAAATGTTTTGTCAATTTTCGTTGCAATAAATTTACTTAAAAATTGCAATATTTTTTGTTATGCTGTTTCAATAATTCTTTAAATTTTTTAAAAATTTTGTTATTGTGAAAAATACCCTTAGAAATAAACATACTTTAAAAAACATTCACTATTTTATTTAAAAAGAAACTAAATTACAAAATACCGGTGGGGTCCAAGACTTTTGATGTTGTGTGTATTAGTACCTATCCAAAAAATAACTAATTTATTATCCGGTGAGGTGAGATGATATCCAATCATTTTAAACCTTATTATAGGAACTTCTGCCTGTAGTAGGAAATCTAAACGTTGCTGTTGCTCATATTATTATGGTGTATAACAGCAGAGTTGAAGGGTTCCGTAAAGAGTATAAATATAGGACATATTTATATAGGACATATTTTAACACAAATATCGGAAGAATGCTGAAGTGACGTTTATCGACTCATGTCAACTAACTTCGTCAATCAAGCATTTTGTATGTACTAATAGCCAAACCTACAATACTTGAATATTTCAGATTCGCACAAATTATATTTTAAATTCTTCCAGCAAAGTCCGCATCATATGGGATTTTTTTTAAATAATTAATAGCTTTATTAAAAAGTTGACTTTGGCATCAAGTTCTACTTCGACCGAGATGAAATTAGGCAAAAAAAAATAGTCACGTGATTCGCATTATCTGTCAAATTTTAATTTTTTCCAAAAAATAATTCAAAAGTTGGGTTATTTCTGAAAAAGTTATTAGAAAAAGTTTTTTTAAATGCAGGTTCTAGCACACATGCAAAATTTCAGCTGCATATGATAATTTTGATTTTTACCCACCACTAAAATTTATTTTCCACTTAATGAACACTTTACTGATGACACTGTGTTCTTTTTTGTCTTAATATTAAGGTGTATTACTTTCAGACACAAACTACGTTTTTAAAAATACTTATTTTCTAAAGTTACCTTATACAAGGTCAAAAACAAATAAACTTTGCATCACATGCGACCAAATTTTAATAGCCCCATTTTGATTTTGTAGAAAAACATAAATTTAATATGGCGCTATTTTAAAGAAAATGTATCTGAAATAAAGCAATGTCAAAACTAAGAAGTTTTATATGTAGGTTGCGTTGAGTCTTATTTTGCAAAAGTGGTGCAATTTACAAAATATGGGTAAAAAATCAAAATTATCTTATGCAGCTAAAATTTAACATGTGGGCTAAAAACTGCATTTAAAAAAACTTTTTCTTATAACTTTTTTCGATATTTTTAGAAATAACACCACTTTTGAATTATTTTTTGGAAAAAATTAAAATTTAGCAGATAATGCGAATCACGTGACTACTATTTTTTTGCTTAATTTTCATCTCGATCGAAGCAAAACTTGATGCCAAAGTCAAATTTTGAATAAAAAACTCCCATATGATGTGGACTTTACTGGTCACACTGTATAGACTAGTATAAAGCAAATATACCCACAAATGCTTGTCAAGGAAGTAAAGAAAGGGACATAGTTGGTAAAGATTTTTTCTGAACTGGTGAACAAAACTGCAGTCTCGCGTTCACCATTTTGTTCGTCGAGCAATGCTGCCATCAAGACTGTAGTCTCTTGGCTACTTTATGCTCGTGACTAAGTATAGGATCGAGAAATAAGTGAACGCTGCCATATTCCCCTGGTCTCGGTGTGAAGAACCCTTTACTTCAATAAGCGGACTTTTGACAGCAAAGCATTCCAAAGGAAGCGTTGCAATTGGTGTAGAAACGTAAATGGGATCAAGAGGTCTTGGAAAAGAAAAAGAAAATAAAGATGGAGTGGGTAGCAAACACCAAAGTGTTATTGTATGTGTACCGTACGAGATTCCATAAATCGCTAGACCATGAATAAATTTAAAAAAAAAGCCTTTCATTAAGCTACAGTACATAGGGGCCTGACCGGACAGATACTTTTAATTAATAGAGATCAGCTGAATATTGAGAAGATGAACTTGGTATAATGAAGACCTAATGGGTCGGAAAAGATAATGGAACTTAGAGTAAACCAAATGGTTCTGATTTAATGCAATAATAATTCGAGTCTACAGTGATAGAATAGGGTTTAAGTTGGACAATGTAAAAGTGAGCAGTAATAAAAAGCAGGAAAAATATAGGTCAGCTGTTTTTCCAGAAATAATGCTGCTATATAACACTGAATTTTAATTTCGGTAAATATAAATAGACAACCTGTATAGAAGTTTGTAGTGGAGTATCGCGTGATTTGGGATGGGAAGCTTAATAGTATGTACCTAAATACAAATAGGGCAGAGAAGGAAGTTTAATGACACAAATAAATTTAGCAAAAGGAATTATCTAACTCAAGTTTAAGAAAAGTGACTAGTAAAGGAATCACCCTTTTTAAGACATAGTAATACCTTAGATAATGTTATCGTTAAAAATTAAACGAATGCAAGTTACTACCATGATTGTGTTTATTTATTAAATAACTACATATATCCAACAACAAGCAATTATAGGATAAGGAGACATTATATTTTTATTATAACAAGATATACCGTAACCTTTAAATGTAAAAATAGAATAATAATAATATAACCAATTATAAATAATAAAAAGTATAATAGAGGAACGAATCAAACAATCATCTATCGAAGGCAAGGCAGCATCGTAAAAATGAAGTTTTTTAAATTTTTTGATAAAGTTTAAAAATTATTAAGTTTTCTACTTTCCTGTCTCTAAAATATTATTTTTCGACAATTCATCGAGCACAATAATACCTAATTCCACAACCAGAATATTGAGTTTTACACTTTTATCTTTGAAAAGATATTCCGTCTCAGGCGACACAATGTTAAAGGTCAAAATTTGTTTCTTTCTGAAATGGATAGAGTAAGATACAAAAACTTTTAATAGAAGTGATTGAAAATTAATAAAGGCACAAAAAAATATATTAAACAGCATGCTCCAAGATTAAAATAAAAAAGCTCCATTACGGCTCAATTCCACTTATTATTTTCTCTATTGCTAACAACATCAGCATTTTAATATTCACTTTGTTTTCCTAATGATGAGTGTCTCTACACTCGAAACATGTTGAAGTATTACGAACTAGTCTAGGTTCGCCTAGTTTATCTTAATACACTTGTGGAGAAAGACTTTGTGCTTTTCTTTTTCTAAAATAAAAAAGTTTGAGACAACTTCCAGTATAACCGGAAGTCGCATTACTTTCCGAAATATTGTAATAGACGATAACCGTGAGACACCCTGTATAAATCCCTTGATAAAAACATTAAATCTTTCAGACAGAAAGTTAAAAGCACATGGTAGGTACACTGAGAAAAAGGATTAATTCCCAATACCCAGATATATTTCATCCAACTAAATAATCGAGTTGGTAACGAGCAACTAAATCACCGAATTCAGAGAATTACATAATTTAATTGGAATTTCAATAAAGGTTTAATTGATTCACCACTATACCAAAAATGTTTAATAGGAATTAAATTTGGTAAATTATAATTTATTTGATTTTTGGATAGTGCATATTTAGCAAAATTAAAATTTTGTTGTCACAATAACGATTTAATTAATGTAATGAATAATAATCCTTTGTGGTAATTATATTTTATTTTGAACAGATTTTAATATTCTTGTGACAACTATACTATAGTTTGCAAAAACGAAATCAATTTTGTTCAAAAGTAATGCGTTATTCCAAAAATAATATCATTTTATTGGCGCAATTATATCAGATTGTAAGAAATAGGACAATATGTTTTAGAAATAATGTATTATTGTGCTATAATAAGTTAATTTAATTGTAACAATTATTTATAGATTCATTTTAAACCCTCAAGATATTTTTTATAACTAATTTATAATTGTAACAATATGTTGATTTTATTTAGTCAACTGCTGCATGCATTTGAGAATAATATTATTTTATTGGCGCAATTATATCAGATTGTAAGAAATAAAACAATATGCTTTAGAAATAATCTTTATTTTTGACAAACCTCGTATACGCCTGGAAAAATTTAATATTTGATAGTTGCATTTTAGGTTTTAGACCAAGCGGAACTTTTTATGAAGAATAAGTAACTGTTTTTCGTAAAATTAATAATAAAAAAGTTTCCCATATGGGTCCAACTTTTTGCCGGACACTGTATAAGGAATAAACATTTCGGACAGCGGTTTTCACCAGTAACTGTAATATTTTGATGCTCTTCTTCCTAGAAAAAAATAAAAATACCATTTCAAATTTTTGAGAAAATCATAAAAATCTGCGACCTTGTCATAAAGCGCCACCTATACTGACACGAAAAATAACTGAACTCAAAATGTTATTATTCAAGTAGAGCATCCATAAAAGTGCTTTAAAATTAAAAAAAGTTATTTGAAATCGGTTATTCCAAAAAAAAGTTATTGACTTGTTTTCAAACCAACGTTTACCCCTTCCGCACCCTTTATTTGACAAGGTAGAGAAAAAATGTAAATACAAAAAAGTTCTGATATTGTCAGTAGGTTACAAAAGAAAAATTTCAATATAGGTTCACTTGAAACAATTTTGATTAAAACAATATTTTCTGCTCCGAGGTTGGATTTACGCCCTCTAGCGGTGGAGTTTGCTGATTTACCAATAATTTTTTTTCTAAGGGTCGTCCGATTAACGGATCGGCGTCCCTTTTTAATGAGCCACCCTGTATATTCTATACGGAAAATTATATTTATTTTTTAATAAAAATGCATATTATTATAGTATATTTACTTAATAGTTTCCGAGAGATTGACCCGTTTTCTATAATCTTCTAACGTTCCATTTACCGTGAAACACCCTGTACTTACTTTAATTACTATGTGCATATTTATTTTATTTTTACCATTTTCTGATTAATTGGTTAAAAAATTAAAGTTTAAATAAACGTCAAGTTTAAAACAATAATTATTATCATATTTATTTTGGCAGCCATATTATTTAAGACAGGATTTCTCAAACTACTTAGGTACTTATTGAAACAAATTTGGTTTAAATTCCATTGAATATTTATAAATGCATTAATAAATGTTATTTGTAGAAAAATTGGTACGGTTCGCAACACATACATATTATAATAATGTACGCCATCTTCCCGGCGCGGCGCGGCAATTCTAGAACCATATACCTACCTACCTACCTAGTAGATAACAACTAAAATATTAGATAATAAAATAGGTATAATAATTGATGACTTACCGACAAACACAGGTACTAACATGGGTAACCCCCAGGTTTTTAATATTTCCTCCATTTCATCCATAACTATATTATTATAATTGGACCACTTGAAGACAAACAAAAGAAAATACCGACACCCGACACCAACCTGCGCGATTCGAATTAAATGCTTCGCGTGGCGGTCGTCTTCACGTTGAGACTCGAGCCGTAATTCTGCCTAACTTGCCTACAGTAAAATTTAGTTCGCGGAACTCTGGCAAAATAAATTTATTTTGGAATATCTGTTTTATTTGCAGTATTAAATTATAATCTCTAGATTTCTTATAGCATACTATGCTAACAAATATCTGGATTCCTTGAATAAAATATTTATTAAGAAAATTGGAAGTAAATAATATTAGTAAACTGTAATTGATTGCATTAAACTTTTGTTAATTTAACCATATATATTCCAATTCGATTTTTTAGTTGCCCGAATTAATCAAAAATATTTGACAAAATTATGCCAAGAGTAATTTAGTGTAGTGAACTATAATCTTATTTATCCAATTAAAAAACCAATACTAGAAATGTTAAAAATCGCTTAATTGCCACCAGAAAGAAATTTTTCTCAGTGTATAATAAAACCATAAATAGTATTTTATTTAACAACCTTTTTATCAACCCCCATTCCTTTCCTTACTTAAGCTTTTAGTAATCGCCGCGCCGCGCCGGTTGCGCTATCTTCTGATTTGCCCAGCGGCGTGTTTTGCATTTGGGGGCAGAGGGGACACAGTGATTTCAGGAGCGCACAAATACTTTTTTTATTGGAGAGTATGTGGTCAGAATAAAAAGAGAATTTCCAGATAGGACAAATAGACTAACAGACAAACAGTTTTTGTTTTTTTTTTTAATCATAGATTTGAATTTTGAATAACTAAGCCGCTTTACATTTTCAGGCAGTGCATTACACAAGAAGAAATAGCCTTGGCCTTTTCGTAGCACAATTTTCTAGGTCTGACTACGTCAGAACCTCTAGTTGAGTAGTTATGAAAGTTAGAATTTAAGGAAAAACTATTTTGTCTTTATGAATTTCGAGCAGTTGATAGAATATAATATATAAACAGAGAAAGTAGAGGCATAATTTCAAACCTCTTAAAACGGGACAGTGGTTACTGTGAGTATTCAGAGCAATAATGGCTATAGTCGGATCTGGTCTTATCGTGCGGGTCATACGATTTAAGAAAGACATACTCTCAGTTTTTGTTTTCTTTACTTGCGTTTAATTTTACCCTCTAAATAAAATACGTAAGATAAATGAGACAGACTTATTCCATTTTGACATGAAAAAAAGGATATGTATTTACTTTCCAGCGATTCTAAAAAAGCTTATAATAGCACCAGCTACGTTTTATTTTAAATATGCCAGTTTTGTGACTTTGACAGTTTGTGACAAAATGAAACAATTTTCTGGGTTTTTGCATCCCTAATCAAAAAAAATGGTACTTAATCCGATAAACTATTTCGAAAATGAAAGAAAAAGTGGAAATTCGCCAACCAATATTCAGGAAACAGTAGCCAAAGCACTGGGAATTAGTTTAAGGACTGTGCAGAAAATTGTGCATGAAACAAAACATAACATAATACCCAAGAATACTAAAAAGTGTAAACGAAGAAAGCCAAAGACTGAGGATTTAAGCGAAAATATTAAAATGGGAGTTCGAAATGTGATTTACGATTTATACAAATCAAAAACCAATGTAACTCTTCCAGTTTTACAAAAAACATTAAAAATTCGGGGTGTTTTGGAAATTGGACTTGAAGCGTTATCAAAATTAATAAAAAATTTAGGTTTTCGCTATAAAAAAGACTGTAACCGAAGATTTTTATGTGAGCAGCTACAGATAGTGAGTAAGCGTGTTCAGTTTTTAAAAAAATGCCATTGTATTTTTAGGTTTTAGTAGTAAAATTGTTAAAATAAATTGCACTGTTTAGTATTGCCGTTTTTAATTAAAGGGTACAGTAGGTATATAATTAACGATTATATAATTTTTTTGTAACTTTTTCAACTCCCCTGTACATAATTTTTACAAAACTAATAATATTAGGTATATGTGGCTATCTTCGCGATAGCTAAAATAATGAAACTATTTTTCCTTCCTTCGGTATATTTGTAAATAATCTCACAACATTTTGATAGCCTCTGTGTTGTCTGATTTGACGCATATGATCAGTGACCTTTGGACCCGCACGTTAAGACCAGATCTGACTATATAAACTATTCTATCGTAGCAATAACTCCTATTTCCTATTGGCTAAATTACCGTGATATTATCACTATACAACGGTCTAGCAATTTTCGTTGTCTTACAGTAGGAAAGCGCGTTGCTGTCAAAAATAGTATTAAATAGTTGTATAAAGAGTATGTGAATTATTATAAGGAATAGAAGGCTTTTTTCTCAGTGCACTGCACATAAATATAATATCTTTATAATTACGTAGTTTTTTGTTAAACTGGTGAACAAAACTGCAGTCAGCATTAATCTGTGGATATCCTATAAAAAAATATATTCATTCGAATGCATGCATCAAAAGGTTTCTTGATTTAAATTATAATTTTGTACACATTTATAATATCATCGTGAGAGTTTGTATGAAGATGTTCTTCGGATTCTGTAGAGCGGCTTGGGAATAGATTTGTTTCGCTTTTTAGATGCCGCCGACACCGATAATCCTTTTTAATATGCTTATTTATTCTTATATAGCGATATCACGATTGCATGTTACTAAATAGATTACTGTGGCATTAAGCCTTATTAAACGCTCGAAAACATACAAATACTGTTGCATTTCATTAATCTTCTTACCGAGTTATGACATGATGAACATTGCGAATTTGTGAAAAGAATTTTTTAAGAGCTTCGGATATTTTTAATTTAAAATATTACCATTAGTTTTTTTAGATATTTTGATTCATTCAAAAAGCGGCCAAAGTACCTATATTTGGGTAAAACTAGCTAAATTTTTAAATTAAAAAATGCTGATTTATACATCGAGAAATAAGCCTTATATTCCTAATAAGAATTCACATACTCTTTATAACTGTTTAATACTATAATATGTGACAACAACGCGCTTTCCTACTGTAAGACAACGAAAATTGCTAGACCGTTGTGTAGTGATAGGAAATAGGAGTTATGGCTACCATATAATGGTTTATAGACATTATTTCTCTAAAAACTCATACTAGTTATCAAGTTCTTTTAGGGGTGTAATCTGGTTTTATATAGGTACTGTATTAGTTCCGACTGGCAGTTGTAATGAAACTTGACAATAATCATAATAATATTTAATTTGAAGAAATAGTCCATGCTTAAAGAGTTGAAAGTATGGGAAAGAAAGAAAAAACTCAAAGTCTTCCTCCACAAAGTTTAATAGAATAAAAATATTCAATAAAAGTCTCTACATGTTTCGAACGTAAAAACGTTCATCATCAGGAGACAAAACATATATTTGGTGCTGATGGTTTTAGCAAAAGAGAAAATGGTGTAGAACCTTAATGGAGCTTTTATTTAATTAAAATTTGATGTGTAAAATTGTGTGAGTATGTGAGAAGTCAGCAATTAGGGTCTAAACCAACCAAATAACCTGGGGAAGAAAAAAAAACCTTTTCTAAAAAGGTATATATCGTAGGTTATGTAAAACGTATTATCTAAGACGCTAGCTGGACCCTTTCAAAGAATAAATACGACTACTAGATGGGTTTAAAAACAATAATAATATCTATTTAAAAAGGTTTAAAATAAAATATATATAAGTTAGTATATTATACAAAAATTCATCGAGTCAAGACAAGGGTTGAAAACTTAAAAATAAATGAAAAGGAAAGAAAAACACAAAGTCTTCCTCCACAAAATTTAATAGAATAAAATTCTAGTTAGAAAGGTCTCTACATGTTTCGAACGTAGAAACGTTCATCATCAGGAGACAGAAATCTATTTTATGCTGATGTTGTTAGCAAAAGAGAAAATTAGAAACTTAATGGAGCTTTTATGGACGTAAAATTTTTATAGAAAAACATTTTAAATGTAGAAGAAACATGGCTTGAAAAAATTGACAATGGTTGAATACTGATCATTCAAAAATGTTGTTAGAGTAGGCTTAAACCAACCAAACTAAATGGAGAAGAAGAGAAAAGAAAAAAACCTGGGAAAAAAGAAACTTTCTTAAAAGGTGTCGGAATCTATTTAGTTTTAATTCTTAAAATTTATATCCAGCATAAGTAACACATTATGAGGATAGAAGTGCAGTAGCACAATCTGTAAAAAATAGAAATTGTAATTAAAATTAAAGAGTGAGTGAGTACAGAATTTTTTATAGTTTTTTAAAAAAAATTTTTTAAAAAGAAGGGTAAGTACTTACAATGTTGTTAGGAAAACGTAAAGTTTTTGGGGTACTGAGGATTAAACCTCAGTAACCCCGCGAACGGTTAATTTGAAACCAAAAGTTAAAAAATCGAACATTTTTTAAAAATTAAAAAATTAAAAGTCAAAAGGTTCTTCACTTCCACGTGCCCTTCGACGTATGTATCACCATTATGTTTATACCCCTTCCCCTTCTGCCCTCTGATTGTAAGAAAATAAGGTTTTGTAAAGTGGATACTTACAATGAAGTTATAGTGACAACAATGAATTTGGCCGATGCGTCCAGTCATTAGAATAATGTAAAGCTCAGTAAAGGTAAAATGATACTTGCGACGTTGCGACTGCTGTTGGGGCTGTCCAAAAGTAAGCTGACTGGAACGCCTTTGAATTGTTCAACAAAGGTAAGAAGTTGAGCCTTAACTTGTATCCTTGGTGCGTTGCGTGGCGCAAAGGCAATGCGGATTGCGGACCTTTTGTATTGCTCGGAGCTCCTTGGCACAGGAGCCAACGATAGTATCGTTGTACAATGTCAGTACGCGACCGACCGGTATATGAATTGATAATTATTTATCTACTGTTTTAATACATAAAATCTTAGTACCCAGTGCGGGTCTTTTTTAACCGGCACCGACCTTGTTCTGCTCGATACTGATTTTTTCCACATGCTGAATTGTCCTTTTTTCTGGGACTCAATTTGTCCCCGAATCACCCCCGCTGGGAGGGAAGTAAGTCGAGGTTCAAGTTGAAAGTATCGACATGTGGTTCTTAGAAAGTTGGGCTAACTGCACCACGTTATGCCCTAATTTAGAAATTTTGTTTTACAGGGTGTTAAAGTTAACAGAACTATTAAATTTATTATACAGTGTGACCAGTAAAGTCCGCATTATATGGAATTTTTTTTTATTAATAACTTTATTCGAAATTTGACTTTGGCGTCAAGTTCTGCTTTGATCGAGATGAAAATTAAGCAAAAAAATAGTAGACACGTGATTCGCATTATCTGTCAAATTTTAATTATTTTCAAAAAATAATTCAAAAGTGGGGTTATTTCTGAAAGTATCGAAAAAAGTTATAATAAAAAAAAGCTTTTTTTAATGCAGTTTCTAGCCCACATGCAAAATTTTAGCTGCAAAGGATAATTTTGATTTTTTATCCAAATTTTGTAAATTGCACCACTTTTGCAAAGTAATACTCAACGCAACCTACATCAAACTTCTTAGTTTTGACAATGCTTTATTTCAGATACATTTTCTTTAAAGTAGCGCCGCATTAAATATGTGTTTAACTACAAAGTCAAAATTGGGCTATTAAAATTTGGTCGCATGTGATGCAAAGTTTATTTGTTTTTGACCCTGTATAAGGTAACTTTATAAAATAAGTATTTTTGAAACGTAGTTTGTGTCTGAAAGTAATACACCTTAATATTAAGAAAAAAAGAACAGTGTCATCAGTAAAGTGTTCATTAAGTGGAAAATAAATTTTAGTGGTGGGTAAAAAATCAAAGTTATCTTATGCAGCTGAAATTTTGCATGTAAGCTAGAAACTGCATTCAAAAAAAAACTTTTTTAATAACGTTTTTCGATATTTTCAGAAATAACCCCACTATTAAATTATTTTTTGGAAAAATTAAAATTTGACAGCCAATGCGAATCCCGTGACTACTATTTTTTTGCTTAATTTTTATCTCGATCGAAGCAGAACTTGATGCCAAAGTCAAATTTCGAATAAAGCTATTAATAAAAAAAATCCCATAGCGACTTTACTGGTCACACTGTATATTAAAGAAAAATATTTGAATAAAACTAAAATTTTTTAAGAAAAATTGCATTGTCCGCAACAGGGTGTATAGTCATAAATTGTAAGAATTCCAATAGAATCCATCTTGAGAGAGGTATTAAAATTTTTACCATAGAATATAATAAAATTTGGCGTGCAAGTCCATCATAGAAGGACCTTCAAAAAAGTCTTATAGAAATTTAATATAAAAGCGCCCGGTATACAAAGTAGAAAGCGATCGCTACGTCTAGAGCCGAAGGCGAGTGGTATTTAAACCAGTAGAATTTCTAGATCGCGATCGTTAGCCGCGGCAATAGCTTTTGCACGCTTCCCAATCCTGTAGAGCAGTGTTTTTCAACCTGTGGGTCGCGACTCTCTGGGGGGTCGCGAAGCCTCTGTAAGGGAGTCGCGAGAGGTTGAGAGAACTCAATACATTTTAAAAAAGTAATTATTTTAAGAAAAACAGAATGATACTCGTTATGTTATTTTTACAAACACATTAACTAGCGAGAATCATCTCGAAACTTGTGGACCTTTCGCGCGGGCCATGGAGCGCGCGGGAGGCTACCAGCACTATCTGTTGTTAACACTCGGCCCTAACAATATGTTTGTATTTGTTTGTTAGTTATCAATTGGCCACGTATTCGATTTAAAATTATATGTTTTACGTACTTAATTATATATTTATATCCGAATCCTAATAACGCATACATGAAAAAAAAGGGTCGGGGGGTCGCCAAATATTTTTGATACTAGGGGGGTCGTGTCCTGAAAAAGGTTGAAAAACACTGCTGTAGAGTATAAATCAAAAAAGTTTTCTAAAATCGGTTAATAAATATGGCTAGGAATTGTGTCAAGAGAACTACTAAAAGTTCTTATTTCGTATATTAAATTTCCTCACAGCATGGAGAATATTTCAGAAATGTTGGTCGGGTACGTTTAAGCATTATATTTGAATTTGAATTTTTAATAGATAGTAGTAGTAGTGTAGTAGTAACATGTTTTAATTAGCAAAAAGTAACAATTAAAAATTTTTGAAAACTTTTTTTAACACAGTTTTATAGATTTATTTTTAAATTTTAAAACGCAACCTTCTTTTAACAAAAACAGACATAAAAGTTAAACATTTTGTAAATTGTAAGTATCAAATATTACGTATCATTTTGTTTTTTAATTAAATGTAATTTTAAAGTTTTTTTAAACCGTTTTAATGATTTTTGAGATTTAATAGAATTTTCCAAATTATTATATTCTATCAAACCTTTATAAAAAATAGATTTATAAGCTAATGTTTTAGACACTCTATCCACATAAAAAATTTTGATTAGTTCTTGTTTTATAATGATGATGGTCATAATTAAAAGAACAAAATTGTTTTAAACAATCAGGCAATAAAAGCACAACACAAGTGTTTAATCACTTAGGTGCTACTTATAATATATATGCATTTAAATTGAATTAATAATTAAGATAACTATTGGACTTATAAACGTATAGTGTTTAGAATACAAATTTAATGTATCAAACCGTATAATGTATTTATAAGTAAATAAATTATTTATCAAATATTTTCTCACTAGCACAATATAAAATGGAAAAACAATAAAGAAAATGAATATAATAGTATTAAATACAGTTTTTTTAGAAAACAAACTTAAATTAGAACTGATTCTTTTAAAATAACCTACTTTTCCGGCAATCTTCGATATGATACTTTTAAAATAATTTAAAAAAATTAATTTTGAATCAATGATTATCCCTAAATACTGTTTACTAATTCCATTTTTTTACCATCAATTACAACATTTATATTTTGACAATTTAAATTATTACCCATAACCATATATTTAGTTTTTGAAATATTTAATTTTAATTTATTTACTTTTAGCCAATTTAATAATATATTTGTCTGATAATTTAGAGTATTTAGACCATTAAAAATATTTCAAACATTAATGTAAATTAAGGTGTCATCAGCAAACATTTGTTACTTACACATTTTTAAAACTAACAGCATATCTTTGATGTATAAAATAAATAATATTGGACTTAATATACTTCCTTGAGGAACTCCTATATTATTTATTTTTTTATTTGAATATGTTTTTTGTGCCCTGCTACTTAAATAATTTTTAAACCATTTATAAACGTTTCAGCGAATACCATACTGATACAATTTACTCAATGATCTAGCCCTGTCAATTGTTTCGAATGCCCGCTTAAAATCCAAAAATACAGCTATAACATTTTCCCCTTGATCAATGGTTCTCTTCCACGTCTCAATCACATATTGAATGGCTGTCTCTGTCGAGTACCCTTTTCGAAAACCAGCTTGAACGGAAACAAAAAATTTTTTGGCATCAATGAATTCTAATAACTGTTTATATACGACTTCTTCCAATAATTTCTCAATATCCCATAAAACATTTACTGGCCTTATCTCATCCCATATTCTAGTATTTTTTCCTTTTGGCACTGGTGTAATTTAAGAACATTTTAATTCATCAGGCTTATTTCCATATTGTCACGAAGTTTCTCTTCGTGGGGGTCGTAGTGGTAGAGAAAAGGAAAGTCTGGATTCTAAAAAATGGTCGTCTATTGTCTCTTCTTAATTATTACCCTAGTAGGGAAACCAGCATGTCTGTAACTTGTTCTGGTAATGAGCTATCGTGTTATTAGGCGCGTCACTTGACGATGGTCAAGGCTAGTCACCTATTGTAGAACTGAAGACTAAGTGCGGCACTTGACGATGGTCAAGGATAGTCACTTGTTGATGGTTTGATCGAGCGGCAGGCTTCGATGCTGTTGCTTGAGTTGGCCCGGTTTATATACACAAAAAAGTGTTGAGATTGCAATGCATTTGACCCTGAATAGCGCACAGTGGGTTGCAATCTCAACAACGCACAGTGGTCGAGTATCCTAAATATACCGGACCACTGTGAGTTTTAGTTGACATGCCCCCCCTCTGAAAAGCATTGGCCTCCAATGCTTAGACATGTTAGTTTCCCTTTTGTTTACAATTTGATATTATAATGGTAATAGGCTTTATCTTAATTATTTTACAGTAACTTAAGATATTTAATTGTTTCTTTGTACATGGGCCGCTGGGCATCTTGTGCAGGCTGGCTGGAGTCCGGGCCTGTGGTATTTCCTGCGAGGGGATTCCTCCTTGGTTGTCCCATGAAATAGTTTTGTTGCACACGCTGGTCCCTGGAGTGTGTCTGTTATTTGTCTAGTTGCGTTGACTGTGATGAGATGGTGCTGATGGTCTGCTTCACTCCTTGTGTGATGGTGCTGATACGTCTGTCCAATGTGTCTGCGTCCATAACCAGAGAGTCTAGTTTTTCTTGGGTGGCTACTCCACAACAATAGTTTAGTCCGTCGAAGGAAGCCTCTCTTAGTCCGTTGAAGGAAGCCTGCCGCCCGATTTTTTCTTCGTGGATTACGTAAGTATTGTGGATCCCAACTATTTATTAATGCTTGCAATTCTTCGTCTATTGCCTCCCCTGTCTCTTCCATGGCACGGGTGGCTTTGCAGACTAGTGTTGAAGTATTTTCTTTTTCTATGCAGTTTGTTTTTCTCGTAGGTGGCAGCTTTGTGGTGTTCCACCCTGTAGGCGAGTAGGCGAGTGTGGCGGGTAGCGGTTTTCCTGATGCCTGCTATCCTCCTTGGTTGCATCTACGTAGTGGTCCACCCTGTAGGTTATGGTGTGAATCCCAGCTTGGCTTATTCTTGCTTGTACCGGTTTTCTTGACAATGGCGAAGGCGAATGAGGCACCTAGCTGACGGATTCACTCCTGTTTCTCAGTTGGTTTGCCTCTGCTGCTTGGCTTTGTCTTCTGTCCGGTAGGTACGGCCTGGCTGGATTCACTCCTCTTTCTGCTGCTTGGCTTATCTCGCTCGTACCGGTTTTCTTGACAATGGCGAAGGCGAATGAGGCACCTGGCTGACGGATTCACTCCTGTTTCTCAGTTGGATTGCCTCTGCTGCTTGGCTTTGTCTTCTGTCCGGTAGGTACGGCCTGGCTGGATTCACTCCTCTTTCTGCTGCTTGGCTTATCTCGCTCGTACCGGTTTTCTTGACAATGGCGAAGGCGAATGAGGCACCTGGCTGACGGATTCACTCCTGTTTCTCAGTTGGCTTGCCTCTGCTGCTTGGCTTTGTCTTCTGTCCGGTAGGTACGGCCTGGCTGACGGATTCACTCCTGTTTCTGCTGCTTGGCTTATTCTTGCTTGTTGTTGGCGAAGTCTCTGGGCTGGTCTCCAATTTGGTACTGCTGGCGATAGGTATGGCTTGGCTAACGGATTTGCTTCTACTTCTTAGTTGGCACTGGTCTGACATGAATCGATGAACAACAGCGTCTAATATGGAGATTAGACGGCCTGGGATGCGACGACGGCGCCTCCACCATGTCACGAAGTTTCTCTTCGTGGGGGTCGTAGTGGTAGAGAAAAGGAAAGTCTGGATTCTAAAAAATGGTCGTCTATTGTCTCTTCTTAATTATTACCCTAGTAGGGAACCAGCATGTCTGTAACTTGTTCTGGTAATGAGCTATCGTGTTATTAGGCGCGTCACTTGACGATGGTCAAGGCTAGTCACCTATTGTAGAACTGAAGACTAAGTGCGGCACTTGACGATGGTCAAGGATAGTCACTTGTTGATGGTTTGATCGAGCGGCAGGCTTCGATGCTGTTGCTTGAGTTGGCCCGGTTTATATACACAAAAAAGTGTTGAGATTGCAATGCATTTGACCCTGAATAGAGCACAGTGGGTTGCAATCTCAACAACGCACAGTGGTCGAGTATCCTAAATATACCGGACCACTGTGAGTTTTAGTTGACAATATTGTAAACAAGAATTTATTAAATTTAATAAAGGGTAACCAATACTGCCAAATGTTTCTTTTAACACCTTTAAACAGATTAAACAACTCAACGTGCTAAAACTTCAAAATTTCCAGAAACAAGAGTTAAAGTGCACACTGCACAGCCGGATAAAAAAGTTTAAGCAATATCCATTTAAAGAGAAAACGCTTTTTCTTACACCTATCAGCCGACTTCCATCTGGCAGTTTTTTTATAGGCAGGTTTCTTAAGAAAATAACCCATAACTTTAGTCCAAAACTAGTGGACTTGTTTGGAGTTCTCATCTTTTAAACACAATAATAAAATAAACCACATAAAACATTTAGTATTTCCTCTCTGCAATGAAAATTTTACGAGTTTCCTGGCTGTATACCAAATTTCTTTCTTTATTGAGGTTTGCATTCAGTAGCCCAATGTACGTACAATATAATAATTCTGAGATGTACCGGGTGAACAACTAAGAATGGTCGTCGGGTATATCTCGGAAACTACTAAACGTAGAAACTTGGGATTAAAAAAATTATGATTAAAGCGGTCATGAGAAAATTCTGGAAATAATTTTTAAGTTCCGCATTTTGCCGCAAGAGGGCGTAATTAAAAAGTAAATTTTAAAATTTTACATAACTCCGAAAATTCCACATTAAGGCATATGTTTGATAACACCATTTTAAAGCTTGGATAATTATGCATCATTTTTGTCTTATGCTCATTGGCGTACCGACTTTAATAAGAGTGGGGGAAGCTGTTCAAAGTGTAAACATTTAAATCGCTGTAACTTCTAAACGACTTATCCGATTTCAGCAAACTAAAGACTGTTTGGAAGAGAAATATATGCACTTTCACCAGTCGTATTTAGTTGTCCATAATAGTTCTCAATAAAATTGCTAGGGGGCGCAATTTTTAATAATTATAGTTTTTTGATTTTATCCCGAAATTTCAAATCATACGGTATAATTATGATACCATAATCAAAAAGAAGATGAAATTTTCTAGAAAAAATATTAAAACCGCAGCTCGATATCTTTGTTCGTTTCAGAGTTATTGCCAAAACATTAATTTTTAATACAAATTGCGCCCTCTAGCAATTTTATTTGAAACTATTGTATACCATTGGATAATACAATTAAAGGTACTTACCTTTCTCTTCCAAACAAGCTTAAATTAAGTGAAATCGGATAAGTCGTTTAGAAGTTACAGCGATTTTAATGTTTACACTTTCAATAGCTTCTCCCACTCTTATCAAGTGAAAGTGAAAACATTAAAATCGCTGTAACTTTTAAACGACTTATCCGATTTCACTCAATTTAAGCTTGTTTGGAAGAGAAAGGTAAGTATCTTTAATTGTCTTATCCAATGGTACACAAATAGTTTCAAATAAAATTGCTAGAGGGCGCAATTTGTATTAAAAATTAATGTTTTGGCAATAACTCTGAAACGAACAAAGATATCGACCTGCGGTTTTAATATTTTTTCTAGAAAATTCCATCTTCTTTTCGATTATGGTATCATAATTATACCGTATGATTTAAATTTTCGGGATAAAATCAAAAAAACTATTATTATTACAAATTGCGCCCTCTAGCAATTTTATTGAGAACTATTATGGACAACTAAATACGACTGGTGAAAGTGCATATATTTCTCTTCCAAACAGTCTTTAGTTTGCTGAAATCGGATAAGTCGTTTAGAAGTTACAGCGATTTAAATGTTTACACTTTAAACAGCTTCCCCCACTCTTATTAAAGTCGGTACGCCAATGAGCATAAGACAAAAATGATGCATAATTATCCAAGCTTTAAAATGGTGTTATCAAACATATACCTTAATGTGGAATTTTCGGAGTTATGTAAAATTTCAAAATTTACTTTTCAATTATGCCCTCTTGCGGCAAAATGCGGAACTTAAAAATTATTTCCAGAATTTTCTCATGACCGCTTTAATCATAATTTTTTTTATCCCAAGTTTCTACGTTTAGTAGTTTCCGAGATATACCCGACGACCATTCTTAGTTGTTCACCCGGTACAGTGGCGGGCCGTGGAGTAAAAGTTTGGGTAAGCGATCCGGTCAACAAATAATATGAAACGACATAACAAATAGGTACTTACTATAAGTGTTTGAGTTGTACCTACTTGTAAGTATCAACTTAAAAAAATTGCGATACAAATACATAATAATAATATGCATTCTTTCGATTTTGGCTCTTGAGTCTAATGGCGGTTCGGATAACGAAATAACGGTGACCAAACGCTTCCTATGAATCATACTAGGATAGCTTTAGCATTAGAGACACCCTTTTTTTCAGTCACTACACACAAAAAAATCTAGGATCAAATCTGACTATACTATTAGAATCGGGCTAGTAAAATCAGAACAAACCTACTTATAGGAAAGCTTTTAACATTAACCTTTAGTTTATCTAAGTATAATTTTAATTTTACACTCTAATCTTAATACAAAAATAACTATATTCGATTAGACCACAGTCTGACACCAAAATAACACTAACCCAAAATATTAGCTTCGTCTTATATTGAAAATATGTTAATATATTGTATATTTCTACTGCAAATTTAATGTAATACTAAAATAGTTTCAGAACAAAACAATATATTTTGTATGTACGATCCCAGATTATAGTAAAATTAAACCCAAAAAAGTATTGGTATGATTTAAGCATAAGACGCAGGGGTCGTTTTGACTCTACCAATACTTACTAGTTTCATTCCGATTCTACGCGCCGCCGCTATCCTTATTATAAGAAACAAAGAAACTATTGCATCAGCCAATTCGAATTCAGTCGTCCACACTTGTCATCGTTCGTTACGTACCTAGTCTTAAGAGCAGTAACCCCCTTTACCACAATGAAAATTGCCGAACGTTTTGCTGGTCAAACGAAAAGAAAAAATAAAAATTGATATTTAGAAAATAAATTCTACTTTAAATACCGCATCCAGAAAAGTAAATGACGATCGAAAATATTCCCCAAATTTTTTTTAGAAATTTTTTTTATTTTTTAGTAATTTTGTAATATCTTAAACAATTCTTTATTGGTCAAAAGCTAAATTACTTTCCCGGGTGTAGAATGTTGTACCAAACAATTTTTCTTAAAGCCATTTTTCAATATCGGCCTTACTTTTTTCTCAAAAACTTTGGGCGCGTAAACCTACTTTACACGCTTAAATTCACTTTACGCGCCCAAAGTTTTTGAGAAAAAAGTAAGGCCGATATTGAAAAATTGCTTTAAGAAAAATTGTTTGGTACAACATTCTACACCCGGGAAAGTCATTTTGCTTTTGACCAATAAAGAATTGTTTAAAATATTACAAAATCACTAAAAATAAAAAAAAATTCTAAAAAAAATTTTGGGAATTTTTTCGATCGTCATTTACTTTTCTGGATGGGGTATTTAAAGTAGAATTTATTTTCTAAATACCAATTTTTATTTTTTATTTTCGTTTGACCAGCAAAACGTTCGGCAATTTTCATTGTGGTAAAGGGGTTACTTCCTCTTAAAAGTGATGGATGAGTTACTGAAATCTTGTTTATAAATGGAACGGTACTTACAGGATTTCTTCGAAAAGATTGAAGAATCTGTCGCATAAATAAGCGATAAGGTTTTGTCTGAACCATCTACATTTACTATTAAAAGAAACAAATTTCTAATTTCAAGATATATCATACGACATAATATTTGGTTTGACCGCTTTTGCGCTATTTAATTTTAAAGTTTCCATTTTCCAGGAATTTGCGTTTCTTATATAATATTATTATATGCCTTTATCTAGGTTGATTTATTTATTACCTACTCATTGACCCTTGTTTATTTTAATGCAAATTTTGGATATTTAACTCTAAACTTAAAACGCATAAACGACTAAACCAAATATCAAGTTGTATGGTTTATTTGGAACCCTGAAGAAAAAAATCGAAGCGAATTTTACGGTAATATTAATCTGACAATAATTATGTCTTCAAACTGACTATAGGCTATTTTTCTCTTGACCTTTAACTATGTTTGACTAACACTTAATTAAAATTTAGCTAAGGCTAAAATTACCTCCAGTCAATCTTATGTTGTTGTCACATTAATAATAATTCATGTAATATCTGATATTATCCTATATTTACCATTAAAATAACATAAGATTAAATGCAATTTAGAAATAAATTATATTTAACATGAAATACATATCGCTGCAATTATATAATATAATAAATATAAACCAGTGTAAGAGTCAGCTACGATTTATGTTATATTTAGTTACAACAACATACCAAAAATTAAAGTAACTCTACCATATATTTAAAAATAATATATTTGTTGACACCAACAGTAAGTTCATTTGGAATTTAACTTCGTGTGGGTTAAATAGGGAGTATATGAAAGGATTGAATTGACTATTTTATATTCAACTAGAGTATAGATTTTTTTGTGTGTTGCTCCAAAAAAATCAGCCCCAAATCGTGAACCATATTCCATCCACATCATCATACTATGCCGACGCAGATGACGGTGGAAATCGAGCTACTAAAAACACTAATAAAAATCATACACTCTGTCGGGTGACGAAAGTCACGCGCTGTTTCTAGGGTTGTGTAAAAATGAATTCGGCCGGATAGATACGGGACTATTAAAAGCACAGAATATTAAAAGTGCGGTTTTCTAGACCTGACAGTCGGGGTTTCCGCTGAACCGACAGGTTTAGAAAATTGCGCCTTTAAGTGATTTTTATAATGCGTTTAGACAACTCGGTGCTCTTGACGAGCGCTATTGTTTTAAAATTATTGTGTTAAAATTACTCTACAGCCTAATCTGCTTATCCTTAAAAGTCGCCACTGATGACGTATCATAAACATCATATTTATAAAATATATATTTGAAGGGAAAGAAATGTCATCCTCCACCGGTATATTCAAAGAAAATAAAAGTTAGGATGTGGTTAATTCTCTACATGTTGCGACTGTAAAGACAGTGATCTTCAGGAGAATAAATCGAAAGATACCTTTTTCCGCTAAATGTAACAATATTCCCGGTAAAGTAGGAGGTCAAGTAAGGAACAAATTGGATGTAACTGTAAACAAAAATGAAGGATTTAAATACTGCAGTAAAAGGCATTTATGAGGGTAAACTATGCATCCAACGCAGTTTTATCTTAGCCTTAGTTACCTAAGTTGCAGTATTGTCCGATTACTGATTACATCAGTAGATATTGAAAGAAGCTTCTCTTTGTATAAACATATTTTTACTAATAGGAGACAATACTTTTTAGTTGAAAATTTTGAAAAATATTTAGTAATAAATACCTTTTATACAATTTTAGGTTAAAAAATTGTTTACTTTTATTTTACTTTCCTTTTTTTTGCATTTTTTTAAAAAATAAACATATTTTTTAGAACCCAATGTGTTTCTTTACCTTATTTTACTATAAAAAATAAAGAAATATTACATACCAGTACTTATGCATATTTTAAAGGCTAACAATTGCGCATATTTTGGCTGAATTTAAGTGCATATAATCCGCCCTTTATTCATTCAAGTAATTATTAATCCTATAATAATAATTTTATAAAAAACTAAAGTTTCGATACAGTGTCAGTGGCTTTTAAAGTATAGGTAATTTGCAAAATAGAGCAGATGGTTTTCCTATTAGTACAATAAAGTCAGATGTCACGAGACCTAGTCTAATGCCCAATTGAGTTCGAAAGCCCCTTTATCTCGAGCATTTTGGGTTTAGTGTTTTAATCAGCTTAACTAAAATGGGGTTCGATGATTTTTTTTCAACACCGAGATGTAATCTGTTAATTGCTACACCAAATATACATTATAAACATTCGGATTAATTTTTTGTATTCAATTTCTGAAAATATAATGGAAACAACGATTAAGTATTTAATTCTATAATAAATAAAAGTCCTATATTTGAAGCTTGGCAGTTATTGCAATTAATCTGATAAAAATAAACTGGGAGTCTTATTAGGGAAAGAATTACTGCACTAAAAAAAACTAGGTCATATAGCGAGTGAATAATTTACCTTTTAAATGTATAGCAATATTAAGAAGTAAATTATAGGAGAAATATCATGCATACACAAAACATGTTTGAAACTTAACATAACCTCACAATATGCCCACTTAGGAGATCACATCGCCTTCATCCCTATCTAAATGTTATTTTCCTTAATTGTGATAATTCTAATATAAATAAATTACGCATGTGATTTATTATTTTGTTCTTTGATTATATGTGGTGCGTCTGGAACGACCAGTTTTATAAAAATATTAAAAATAATTAAAATCCCGAAAATTACTTAATTTTGTAAACGGAAGGAAATTTTATAAATTTTTTAAATAAAACCACTTCATTTCTGGACCCATTTATGGGCAGTACACTCCGGTAACGCCGTTTTTCATCAAAGCTCCCTTTACCGATATAATTATTAATATTTTTCTTTTTCACAGCTTTTGTTGGTAGGTATTGCCGGTATTTTTTTGACAATACAGAGTAGAAAATAAATGTATCTTTACTTATAAATTTTGAAAATATATAGTGTGCCTTTTGATCGATATTTTGATAAATGATATAATTATTAAAATTTTCCTTTTGATCGGTTTTTGAATTGGGGATCGCGGGTGGGGGGGGGGGGGGTCAAGCCCCCGTAGCCTCTGTTGACGCCACTGAAAAAAAAATTCTCCTTATATAATAATAGTAAGTAATTTATTTAATTTTCAATTAAAACTTGAGGGTACCGAGCTTTTATAACAGTGTCACCTTTAAATTAGATAACATTCCATCTAGTATTGTTGCCACCACTTGCAACACAAACTGTTACTATACAGGTTTATCAATCTTTAGGAGTTTTAAATAACTTAAAACTATTTATTTCAATCAAAATAGAAGTAATGGACATTGATTGCATTTTTTCGATTCAACATTGATTGATAGTATTTTAACCCAATAAAAATCTCGCATGTTCAATGTCGCTGCAGGATAAATTACAATTTAAGTCGATCAAACTGTAATTTATTTAAGTAATTCTTGTGTTACAACCTCCTGCATGTATATGGTGTGTTTATCATATATCATTTTTGTGGATTATGTTTAAACAGTTTATAGCGGCTGGTAGAAGTTACAAGGTGATATTCAAAAGAAGCTCGATTTCCGGTTCTATACAGGGTTATCCAACCAAGACTAGACAAGGCGATTTTTTGACTTTTCCTGTACTTTTATAAAAAAACTGAAATAGCCATCTTAAGTCATTTTCTCCCGCGAATTCGAATATCTTCAGCAAAAAACAATTGAACATCAAACAAAAGTACTAGGGGTCACTTTGATATTTTTTTAAATGGAACACCCTGTATATTTTTACATTTTTAAATTCCACATAAAATTATAATTATTTTTTATTAAATGCACTATTAGTCTATACTTCATAGTTTCCGAGATATTGACTCTCGAAAAGTGACATTTTTGACAGCTTATAACTTTCTAACAGTACGTCTTAGAGCAAAACGGCTTACATGTCCCTATCTTTAAATTTTATTATCTTCCCAAAAAAATCAACTTCCGGTTAAACCGGATGTAACTCGAAAGAAGGAAATATAGTTGTTCCGGTTTAACTGGAAGTTGATTTGTTTGGGAAGATAATAAAAATGTCACTTTTCGAGAGTCAATATCTCGGAAACTATGAAGTATAGACTAATAGTTCATTTAATACAAAATAATTATAATTTTATGTGGAATTTAAAAATGTAAAAATATACAGGGTGTTCCATTTAAAAAAATATCAAAGTGACCCCTAGTACTTTTGTTTGATGTTCAATTGTTTTTTGCTGAAGATATTCCAATTCGCGGGAGAAAATGACTTAAGATGGCTATTTCAGTTTTTTTATAAAAAATCGCCTTGTCTAGTCTTGGTTGGATAACCCTGTACATACAGTGTGAGTTGGTAATAAATTCAGTAAATCCGGTACGGTTTTTTTTGGAAAAATTCTTGGACACGGTTATTACCATTTTAAGTTATGGTATTTTTTATAAAAAAATATTCAATGAGAGATATGACGATATTGATGATTTATTTAAATGGCAACCCTAGTTTTTTATTGACTATTTTAAAAGTACATATTATTAAGTTATACAGGGTGTTACAATAATAGTGCGTCAGGCTTCCATAGCTCCTATATGAATTAAGTTAGGAAGATCATTCATATGCTGACTTGTACTATAACACGGGTTGTCCCGGGTTGTATTTCAGGAAAATATTTTCCAATATACAGGATCGCTCAAAAATGCGTGATAACATAAAGTGGTATTTTTTTAAAGGGGACACCCTGTATTTTTTTAAAAATTTTGGCTCGTATTATAGTGCCCTTTATAATTCTTTGTATTTATATTAAATTTGATGTAGTAGCGTGCGAGCCAAAATTATTTGCATCAAAGAGGGCTTGGATTAAAAAACGTAGAGCTTGGTTTAGATCACAATGATATGGGGACGATATATTTAACCAATTCTAGGTTAAAATTTTGTTAAATTCATATTATGACATGATATGCCAAACTAATGAGTAATAAAATAAGTATACAAATACAAATTTATTTTTGTTGTTTACAAAATTAACAAAGTAAGAATATACAGAAAGAAAAAGAAAAATAATTACATAAATTGCTGAAATTGGCCACCGCCATGCTCCAAGCATAAATTCACACGTCTCTTCATATTGAATTTCTTGGAATACTTGCACTTTATAAGGAAATAAATTTAGCTGCTTCTTAAGAATAGTCCTGCATGTTCCATAGGATCTTCCCACTTCTTGGAACAGGCGTCTTATACAATTTGTGGGCGTATTTTGCATTATTTCACGAACGTTTGCAACAAGATTTTCTGTTCTTACAGATGGTCTTCCTGCTCCTTTTTTGAGTTGTATAGAATCTGTTTCCCTAAACACAGCCACGGTTCTTTTCAGGCAATGATAAAAATCCCCGGCAATAAAAGCAACGTTAGGAAAATGTTCGTGAAAATCGTCCATGCACAAACCCGGATTGTTTTGCCACTCACCATTTACTCAAACCCCGTTTCGAAAATACGCTTCAACCATGAATGTTTTGTGCTGTTCCGTAAAGCCCATTGTGTGAATTGTTCAAGAAATTGGAAAAATTAGCGTATCAAATTACTTATAACGACTGTCAAAGATGACGGAATAACTGATTGATTGTTAATTCAGGTAGTTACTGACACCCAACAGGTATTAAGCTCTACGGCTAAGCATTACGTCCTTAGATGCAAGGCCCTCTTTGATGCAAATAATTTTTGCTCGCACGGTATTTCAGGAAAATATTTTCCCATATACAGGGTCGCCCAAAAATGCGTGATAACATAAAGTGGTATTTTTTTAAAGGGGACACCCTGTATTTTTTTAAAAATTTTGGTTCGTATTAGTGCCCTTCATAATTCTTTGTAATTATATTAAATTTGATGTAGTAGTTTAGGAGAAATAAATTAAAATCTAAAAAAAAATTTGCAGCCCTGGAAAAAATAACCAAATTAACAATCTAAAAGCATTTTTTTATTTACCGCATTGTGTGAGATTAATGACAAGGGGTCAAGAGATACTATAAATATAATAGATTTTATCTATTTTACACAGGGTGTTCAAAATAAGGTTTTTAAAAATAACACACTTTAAACTAATTTTTCTCCAGTTTTTTAAATGGAATATTATTTTTCTATTTGGTGAAGAATTTCGAAACAAAATATTTTATATTTGCAATAATATTTTAAATTCCAAACCGTTTTCATAGTTTATTAAAAAACAGACATGTCGCTATCTCTAATAACTTTTAGTGCTTGTATTTATTAATATGCACTTAAAAGTCAATAAAAAAACTAGGGTCTCTAATTTGGTGAGACCAGCAAGCATTAGATAAACAAGCACTGACAAGCAATATAAAATCATGGTGACCGAACTTTACTTAACATTTTTGCAACTTCAACACACAAAAACGATTTATTATTTTACTGGGGTATTGTATAAAACAAACGGAATCGTTATAGGATCTCTGTCCCATCTGTTACTGCTTCTAACTTTTAAGCCTCATGACATATTCACTTAAGCTGGGCAAAGTTGGACATAAATCTCTGGATTGTAATAAAAACAAAATTCAGGCAAATTAGGACGACGAAATAGCTATTTATACAATAAGTTGAGAAATGAGTGTCTTTTAGGTACGCGACGTGAAAATTGTCCAACGAGGCAAAGCCGAGTTGGACAACACGTCTAGTGGCTAAAAGACATCGTTTCGTAACGAATTATATACAAGATTTTTTGTGAAAGCGGAGAATTTGATAATTTAAGCTTTTATTAGTATTTTTAAACATTTTGAAAAGTAGGCAGGCAATCTGCCCTGCATTGGCAAAAAGCCGTAAATGAAATTTTATAGTTTTGAGAAAACTCCACTTAGAGTTGAAATTAGTGTACTTTTGCACCATTTTTGTGTTTTGGCAACGGAACAATTTTAAACTCTCCGGTAAAGGATATAGATAGTAAGTTTTATTTTTTTAGGTAGGTACTTGTTTTTTTTTTGTAGTTTTAAGCAAAATCTGTTGCTTACGTCTTTTATCCATTTTTTTATAAATAATGGTTTAGTTCTCATACTAACAAAAAAATACTTAAGTGCGTTTAAGTCTATTTGCCATTGTTAAAAGTTTTAATTTTTAAAGCAAAAATTAATGGCTGACCAATGTAAAGTACTTATACGTTTTTTTTTCCAATGTAGTTTATTGCTAAAAAGCTTTATGGTGCTATGGATTTAAATACAATAATTAATAATATTTATTAATTAAAATAAACAAATTAGAAAGTAATATCATTTTTATCATTTAAATCTTCAGACGTTGAACTTTCTGGTAAATTCATCCCAAATCTTCTACGGCTTTCTGGCATTTTTGTTACCAATTTTTTAATAATGTCTTCCTTCTTCTTTGACAATACACCTCGATGAACCGATCGCTTCTCAGTTAAAATTCCGACATGTATATGTCGTAGGCTGATAGTGAAATCCGTCATTTCATGAAAAGCCTAGTCATATCATGCTGCACGCTAAAAGGTATATTGGCAACTGGTTTGTTCGTTGTTCCCCAGAGCATTTTTTTAAAATTTATTTTAAATTTTATTTTTATAAAATAATATTAGTTGCTCTGGGGAACAACGAACAAACCAGTTGCAATATACCTTTTAGCCACGCTTCATGATATGACTAGGCTTTTCATGAAATGACGGATTTCACTATCAGCCTACGACATATAATACAGTGGCAATCGGACGTATACGATTTATACGTTATATTGCAATTGCATAAAGAAAATAAAAGTTTAAAGAAAACCATACCACAAACACGTATGATAAGGTTTTTTGCCTTTCTTGTAAACTTTAGAAATTAAGAAAAGGAGAAATGGTATAAAATGGTATAAAAGCATACATTCTTTTGCCAATGTATAAATATTTCTATTTTGCTGGAGAAAAACCTTATACATTGTATAAGTCTTTTTGACACAGGAATTGTATTCAAAACATGTCGGATAAGGTTTTTTGACATTGTAAATTAAAAATTTTTAGCGCTTACATCATTTGGCCAATGTATGTAGACAAGAAACTACAAGGGCTATTCAAAATGTAATTTTTGAGTTCGAAAGAGAATAAAAAGTTACGGGGGAAAATTGAAAATACGCAAAAAGTTAAATTTGCATATACGGCTTTTTACCATTGTAGGGCAGAACAGGTATTTTAGCGATAACTTTTATGATAATCATAAGTGGCTTACAGGTTGCAGTCATGTTAATAAAATGTTCTGTTGGCCGTGTTTGCTATTTTCAAAAGCAAAAAAATGTGTGGACTAATACCGGTTACGCAGATCTAAATAACCTAACAAATGCTGTTGCAAAACGACCAGTCTGCAATTCACTTAAAATCTGCCCTTGCGTTAGGTAGTTTTGGACTAACTCGTATAGAGACAAGTCTTTCCCGTTAATTTAAAGAGGAAATCGATAGGCATAATGCCAAAGTAGTTGACCGAGTAAAAATAAATTAATTGAAACAGGTATTTTATAGTATTGGTATGATCAATAAAATTCAAATTCAGACAGGACAGCTAGAAGACTCCGAACAACGATTTGACCTGCGCAACAAATACGTTAAAACTAAAAGTAGGGCGCGCGGCGATTAATAAATAAAAGATTCATTAATCGCCGATTAATCGATATTATATAATTTCTCCGACAGTGATCAAACAATTTTCAAATTTTCAACTTTTGACAGTGACAAACATTGATACACATGATGACATGAACAAGTTATATCAAGTTGCAAGAAATATGAATATAATTATTTTGATATTAACATCAGCTATGAAAATGTTATAGTTCCAACCCTGACTTTCTGATGTCTTATTAAATATGATAACTGGATTTATTTAACATGATATCCTGATGTTTAAAGCATGAAAGCGTTAACTTTTCTTATGTTAAATTTTTAAATTAAAAATTATCTGTCGCTCCACATAAACTGTAAGTAGTACACGTGACGTATTTAATTACCGTCCTTAATATTCCAATTAACCTGAAATAGGCGAAAAGCTTACAACCTCGGAAACTTCTTAATTGCAGGAAACAGATTTAGTAAAGTTTTCATCCTTACTTCACTTGCTATACTTCGCAACTACTAAGTAATCGAAGTTTTAGTTAGATGCTGTTACCGATGTCTAATCTTAATACATTCTGGGAGTAGATTTTAATATCAGGACCTCTTACAGGATTTTCAATGGTATTTCCAACTATAAGTAATGTTGAAACTTAAAAGCTACAAATAGACGTTCTTAAAATTTAATTGTTCGGAAAATTGATTTTCTTTGTATTATGATTTTTAGTTACTTTATTGAGCTGCCAAGCAATCAGTTAATATTGTTGAATGCAACCTAATTCTTAAAATAAAACTAGATCGATCTGTTAAAAAAATCTTGAGTCCTAGGAATTCGGCTGAAGGTCGACTCTCCGACATCTACCTAAATAATATTTCAAGTCTGTTGCCTGTCCTTTTCTATTTAACTTATCGAAACAAAGATGCTATTATAATCGGTCGCACTACTGGCAAATACATGCGCAGATATTGGGATGACGTACTAAGTATCTGATCTCATGTTTCCAAACTTTATGCTTTCGCGGCTTGTTTTTAATTATTTTTTGTAACACTCTAGGAATATTCTGATTATTGGAATATATTTTCAATAGGTTCTAATTCAGGATGCCAGTGCTGAATATAATAAATTCGGTTATACAGTGTGACCAGTAATCCAGTAAAGTCCGCATCATATGGGACTTTTTTTTTATTAATAGTTTTATTCGAAATTTGACTTTGGCATCAAGTTCTGCTTCGATCGAGCTAAAAATTAAGCAAAAAAAATAGTAGTCACGTGATTCGCATTATCTGTCAAATTTTCAGTATTTTGTAAAGGTTCTTAGCAATCATGTCACTTAAATTCTCTATTAGATATCAATCGAAAATCAGTTAAAAATACAAATTAATACGACACCTACACCTAATTCGCGCGTAAATTACATACTAAACCATTGCTAACCTCAAAAAGTCAAGTGACACATGGATCTTCAAGCAGTGTTGTCGATGATTCTGTTCCACGGCTTCTTTCAAGGTGGTTGTGGTCCAGCCCTTGTACGAGAGTTAAAAAAGCGCTATAAATGTGATTGAAAATACATTTTTGAGCTAATAACAACAAAAAATAATATAGAAAAAGCTTTCTACAAATAATGTTGTAGAGCATTAAATTTTACACGAGAAAAATTATTACTACTTTTTTCTTACAGTAGGTATATAAGCCATAGAATTTTTACTTTGTATTTAGGTTTTTTTAAACTTTTCACGTCAGATAAAGCAATAGAAGATTCTTATTTCACAACCCATCATTAATATTGGACTTTATAAGCTATGGACGAATTTTACCAATTCAGTAAACCATGTTGCATAATAGATTAATCTTAAACGACAAGAAGAATATCACACTGGAAGCTATTTAAATAAACTACAATACTGATTTTAAGTGGTAAGCACGTGCTTTATTAACCGTAGCAAGTAAATATGAATATGATTAATGTAAAGTTTCCTTACAACTGCCAGTCGGAACCCATACAGTATATTATGTATAAAACCAGATTACACTCTAATACGAGTAGAACTCGATAATTACTGTGAGTATTCAGAGCCATGATGACTATAAACCATTCTATTTTTTTTTTTTTGATCGAGCACAAGCACTATAGGAAAAATCCTTTAAGCCGCTCTGGGAGCGGTGCGTGTGCGAAGAAAGCGATTCACGTTTTTCTTGAATCGTTGGAGGTTATATTCGGTTGGAAACACGGTCTCAGAAAGGCCATTCCACAAAGATGACGTCCTCCAAATGAAAGAGTTCTGAAACAATGACATTCTATGGTAGCATTAACTCCTATTTTCTAAATTACCGTGATATTATCACTACATAACGGTCTAGCAATTATCGTTGTCTTACTTGTCTTATTTATTAGAAAGCACGTTGCTGTCACATATAGTATTAAACAGTTGTATAAAGAGTATGTGAATTCTTATAAGAAATAGAAGGCTTTTTTCTTAGTGTAGTGAAAAAGCCCATTGAAACTAAAATATGTTTAATAAAGAAACGACCTGGCTGTTTGATCTTCACATTATGTTCTTCTCTACTATTCTATATTTAATTTAAAGAAGTAGTCCATGCTTAAAGTGGAGTTGAAAGTATGGGAAAGAAAGAAAAAACTAAAAGTCTTCCTCCACAAAATTTAATAGAACAAACATTTGTTCAGACGTCTCTACATGTTTCGAACGTAGAAACGTTCATCATCAGGAGACAGAAAATTTATATAGTGCTATAATAATGGTATTAGCAGAAGAGAAAATGGTATAAAACCTTAATGGAGCTTTGTGGCATTGAAAAATTGAAATGTAGAAGTGACATAATATACAGTGTCACCAGTAAAGTCCGCATCATATGGGATTTTTTTTATTAATACCTTTATTTAAAATTTGACTTTGGCATCAAGTTCTGCTTCGGTCGAGATGAAAATTAAGCAAAAAAATAGTAGTCACGTGATTCGCATTATCTGTCAAATTTTAATTTTTTTCAAAAAATAATTCAAAAGTGGGGTTATTTCTGAAAATATCAAAAAAAGTTGTTGAAAAAAGTTTTTTTAAATGCAGTTTCTAGCCCACATGCAAAAGTTCAGCTGCATAAGATAATTTTGATTTTTAACCATATTCTGTAAATTGCACCACTTTTGCAAAATAAGACTCAACGCAACCTACATAAAACTTCTTAGTTTTGACAATGCTTTATTTCAAATACATTTTCTTTAAAGCAGCGCCATATTAGGTGTGTGTTTTTCTACAAAATCAAAATTGGTCGCATGTGATGCAAAGTTTATTTGTTTTTGACCCTGCATAAGGTAACTTCACGCAATAAGTATTTTTAAAAACGTAGTTTGTGTCTGAAACTAATACACCTTAATATTAAGACAAAAAATAACACAGTGCCATCAGTAGTGTTCATTAAGTGGAAGATAAATTTTAGTTTAACTTAACGTAAAGTTTATCTATTTTCAACGATTTAATTTAAAACCCCTGTATTTTATTTTTTATTTTTTACTTTTAGACACAAACTACGTTTTTAAAAATACTTATTTTATGAAGTTACCTTGTACAGGGTCAAAAACAAATAAACTTTGCATCACCTGCGACCAAATTTTAATAGCCCGATTTTGATTTTGTAGAAAAACACAGATTTAATATGGCGCTACCTTAAAGAAAATGTATCTGAAATAAAGCATTGTCAGAACTAAGAAGTTTTATGTAGGTTGTGTTGAGTCTTATTTTGCAAAAGTGGTGCAATTTACAAAATATGGGTAAAAAATCAAAATTATCTTATGCAGATGAAATTTTGCATGTTGGCTAGAAACAACATTTAAAAAAGCTTTTTCTAATAACCTTTTTCGATATTTTCAGAAATAACCCCACTTTTGAATTATTCTTTGGAAAAAATTAAAATTTGACAGATAATGCGAATCACGTGACTACTATTTTTTTGCTTAATTTTCATCTCGATCGAAGCAGAACTTGATGCCAAAGTCAAATTTTGAATAAAGCTATTAATAAAAAAAAAATCCCATATGATGCGGACTTTACTGGTGACACTGTATAAAAAAAGGATTGAGGAGAGTTAAAACATGATGAGCATAGATAGCCTTTCAAAGAGAAGGTGTCGAGGATTTTTGAAATTTTTTATATACATTTTTTTTATGTCTGTAAGACAGTATAAAGATAAGAATTGTCATTTGTAGAAGTCATAATGTCAAAATTGTTAAAGAATGGTTTTTGGGGTACTGGGGGTTATTTATGATATAATTTGTATTTATTGAATACGTATTTAAATAATTTTAATCATAGAAATAACATATAATAAATGCCAATGCGCCATGACTCGGACGCAGACAAATCTTTTAAATTCTTTAACAGAACAAGAAGATAGTTGTATTATACTTCCCTAACACTAAAACCTAATTACATCATCTAGTTTCATTTATAACTCCCAAGAAGCAACTGAGAAGACCCACAACAGATAAAAGATTATAGATCTAATCAAGTGGATGGGTATACACAATCATTTCGAATATCAAAAGATCATTCACAAATGATTTTGAGAGTCATGCGATTGAAACCACTCGAGCATGTATAATGTAACAGGTTTGAATTGGTGGGTTTTACTTTCAGGAGCACGATTCGTGAACCGCATTTTTTTTTATTGAACAGAAGTGAATTAGATCATGTTTTTAAAATAATCATATTTGCTTAAACATAATTTAACAAATGTGGGGTTTTATCGGAAATTGTTTTTTGAAACAACCTGTTTAAATTTTTTTTTTGGGTAAATTTTATTTCTAACTAGATATCGACTGATGCCGGTATATCGGCCACCCATACTGATTATCGGTATTCGCAAAGTACATCGGTTGTTTGGAAAAAAAACGACTGCTCATCACAATTCGACAAATTGTTTTTTAAGACCTTTATTTTAGAGGTAAGTAGTTCGAAAACGACATCACGGAAGTTAATGCGAATTACAGCGTTTAAAAGATTGAGCCTAATGAATAAAAATTAAGCAATTACTTGAAGCAATTACTTTTTAGTAAAAGCAATCGCTTGACTAGCAAATGTTATAAGTAAAAGCAATCGCTAGATCTGGATATGAATAAAATTTTGAAGCAATTGCTGTTTTTCGTATACCTTTGTAGCAAATACTTATTTAATACCAGTTCAGACGTGGCTTATCAACTTATTCAGATTATAGATTTCATGTTCAGTTTGGTGCCTAATTTGCAGAAGAGTTGATTTTAAGCAAACGATAGCAATTGCTTCTATTTTTTTAAGAAAAAGCATTGACTAGAAGCAATTCCTGCACTTTTAAGCAATTGCTGGACGCAAAAACAACGTTGGTCTATTTATTTAGTACAGTAGTAATCTGTTACGTTTTTGTGGATAATAGGAAACTTATATTTGTGATATGGCAGATTTCAGTGAAAATGAGAAAAGTGATAGTAGTGAAGAAGAAATTAAAGACCAGCAATTGATATTCGTTCACAAATTAAAAGAACATAAATAAATCTCTCTGACCACAACCGTTTAGCTTCCACAACAGCTTTAGCACTTGTAGGAAATTTAATAAAAATATTGGCCTTCTCCAAAACTGCATCCATTATAGAAGTGTATTATTCACCTACAGAATTTTGAAAGCCCGGATCCGACAATTTCCGCAGAAAGACTTTAATCTTATTTAAAGGCGACAGTGCACCCTTACTGCAGTACATTTTTATTCATTAGGCTCATTTTTTCTTGCAGATTAATAGTGTGATACTTCTATGACGTAACCAATGCACTTTAATATTATACAGGACGAAAAAAAAACCGTACAAAAAATTAAAAATTTCAAGTAATTAACTGAAATTGAGATATTTATTACCGTAAGTTATAAAACGACGTTACAATATTAATTAAAAAAACACTACACCGAGGAAAATGATCTAATACAACAGGTTTGCTAAGACATAGTTTGTATTGATAGCTTATTTTGTATTAACCCATATAATAAATAAACTGCTATAGTGTATCAAACCCGTTTTAGTGTTATATCAATTCCAGATTTGCTAGAACAGTATTTTTGTTGATAGTAATCAGTTCTATTAGCAACACAGTCTTGTTGAATAATAAACTACTTTTAATACAGCTATTTTATTAAGACCAAAATGTTGTCTTCTCAATGCGACGCATTTCGTTCCCAATAAAGTGCTTTCTTTACAATTAAAAAAGCAGAACAGCGTCCCCATAAACAAATTGTATCCGTTAGAACCTATAATCCACAAGACGTTGGTGGGGGTTCTGAATTTGATTTTAATTGATCGTATTATTGACCTGTTTCAATTAATTTATGTTTACTTTGTATTTACGTTTTTTTAAACTTTTTATTTGGTTTGATCCCTATATACAGGGTGGTACATTTGTGTGATAAAGTATAATATATCAGTGCTACTACTAATCGAAAAAAAGTTTTCACAAAAGTTGTTGTATTTTGACGAGTACTATCATCCCCTAAAATATCGGCATGACATTAATTAACACCCTGTATAATTTGGCATTTTTGATTTCTCCACAAATTGACATATTTATTTGGTTTTCTATTTTTTTGCAACGTTGCCAACCCAAATGGAAAATTCTCAATATTTTCAAATAAACATTATAGTATAAAATTAGAAAATAATTGATAAAATACGTCTACAACTTCATGAGGAATTCACCTTGTGTATTGTGTATTTTTTAGAACATAAATCTTAAAACATGCTTTCTCAAGAGGTTCAAAAACATTATTCATTCCAAACTTTTTTAAGCACCCTGTATGTTAGTTTTACGATTGTACATATTTTTTGAAACTTTATTACAATACATACCAATGCATTAGAAAACCAAGGTATCGATAATATTAACATTTATAATGAATCACGACGAATCGCAGGCAGTGCTATAGTGTCAAGTGGGGTAAATGTAGATCTGGGAAAACGTACGATAATACACTCCAGAACCGACTCGGCGCCATTTTTGTTGGGTGTGTTAAGTTTTCTCTATGGATTCCTTGTTGTTTATTGTGGCTATTTAATATTGACGGATTTCTAGTTTTTGTGTAGTTTAATAAATTGTGTTTGTGCTTTTAGTGGCACCGATTAGAATCTAAACAATGACTACTTAGTAACAGCTGTTGTATTATTTTGTTATATCCCAATAGGGGTAAAATATTAGGTATTTCGTATTCTTAGTAAGTCTGGAGTAGTGTTGTGTCTTGATATATAAGCCTATTTTATTGTGATCAATTTAAACACAGCAAACTAGGCCTGGGCTACACAAATAAGGTACAAAATTAAGGAGAAACACACACCAAGACAGATAATCCCGATGCATGTTTTGATATATTTTATTTGCAGCCCTGCAATCTAATTAGGTACGCATATTTTTTGGGCAATATATTGCTACAAAAAGTTTAAAAGACATTTTTCTTTATACTTATGTTACATAAATGAAAAAAGTAAATACCTAGGTATGTTTATATTAATCCAAGGGTGAAAGTATTCCACGGGTCATGTTCTCGGGCAAAAACTCTTCCAAATTCTTGAAGAAGAAATCGAATAGTGGTTATTTTGCTGGTTTTGTTTGCTTTGTATATTCGATTTTATAAGTTTTATTGTTTAATTGACTTTTTAAACTAAAAACATGACGACGAATCATTTTTAAACAAATTTTAGCAACAAATCCTTAATAGTATATTAAAGTACACGTTGTATAAGAAGCGGTTTTAGCGCACGCGTCTATTTTAAAAAACGAGCCACAAAGTGGCGAGTTTTTTTATTGACACGTGCGCTAAAACGCCTTATGAAACATGTGCTTTATACATTTTTTTCTATTTCACCTTTTATAATCAAGAAAAATACATTTTAAAAAGAAAATAAATCCTTCAAATATTGTAAATTTTTATGTCTAAATTTTATCTTGGTAATACTGTTTTTTATCATAGTAGCCTCTGGACAACAAAAATTATTTTGCAAACTGTCATTTTTTAATTTATTGACCCATTTTCACCACGAGATTCTAAAGTTATTTTAGCGATATGAGATTTGAAATTGGACTGAATACGTTGTGTGATCCTTGTACGTTCGGTACATATACAGAGCGTTCGGAAATTCGGGAGATTTTGCTACTTTTTTTCGAATTTCAAAAGACGTGATTTTACGTTACAGCATTGCAATTTAGTATAGGGAAGATGGAAAATTTAAATAAAGTTGTAGTTAAAATCGACATTGGAAGTTTAGTAGATTGAATTTTGGATAGGATTTGGCAGAAAATGATAGCTTGAAGCATCTACAAAAGATTGATTTATAGATTTATGCAACAAACATACATGACTGTTATCCACACAGAATAAAAAGTAAGTTATCAAGCTATTTTTCCTCTGCGAAAAATGGGTTTTCTCGTAAATCACAAAGGCCCAGCAAGTCAATGAAATAAAACATTTAAATGTTACCAACATCAAATAAAGAAAAAACGCGTATCGAAATAGCCTCATTACGATACCCAAATGCGTATCGTACTGAGCTTATTATGAACGTGAACGTGAAATAGAAAAAAACAATTTTCTATCCTCAAAATCTGATAGGTTTGCTACTAAAAACGCCATACCTTATTTCCCAACTTGATCAAATTTTAGGAAGAAATTCCAATTTTTTGGCAAGAATTAGGGACAAATTTTAGCTGTTTACGCGTAAAAATTAATTAAAGGTCAACTTTTACAATTTTTTAAGCAATAACTTAAATTTTAAAGCCCGAACCTGTCTATTTTCCCATTCGTCAAATGATAATGTTGCAGTGCGCATGTCTAATCGTGTGTAGCTCTTCGCGAGGCCATAAATTTGCCACTTTCGTGGTTTTTGTTTGATTATCCAAAGGTAAATGTCTATGACGGACCATCGGAAAAAAAAATCGTATATCACAATTTGGAGAAATTGAAGCGGCGGGCAAAAAATGGGTTAATTTTAGATGCTATGATGAACTTTTAATGTGCTTATGTAAATAACAAATAGGCGAATTATATCCCACGATGTATGTCTATAATTACCTCGATTGACCCTAGAACCCATTCTCTATTTTGGTATTTTAAAAGTTTCTTTCGATTAATATTAACGTTACATTAATTTCTTTATTGGGACCCACCGCGTATATCTCAGAACCCATTACTCCATCTTTATGCCTGGCAGGGCGTGTGTAAGTATTGGAATACATTATTGCTTTATGTGAAACTAAAAGCTATAATGGTACCCTTTGTTTTGAAGGTAGTTACATATTTAACGGTTTTAATGTTTAAATAGTATGTTAATTTATTTCTACAAATAGTGTTTACATGCCCTATTGTTTCTGATTTGGTATGGTTGAAGTAGGTCAATAACCTAATTGTTATACTTAGTTTTACCGAACCAGACTACCAGGAAGGTGTTAGTAGTTGTTTACTTTTTATTTAGCTAAATAGGGAGCATATAAAGTAAGTATATTATTTAACAACCGTAAAATGTAAACCATAATAAACGAGAATGATTTTAGTTATATAGATTTATACGAGTGCATTATGTCATTAGAAGGCGCAAGTCAAATATCTACAACTTCCATCGTATTTCAATTTTACTATTACCGTGCGAGCAAAAATTATTTGCATCAAAGAGGGCTTGGATTAAAAAACGTAGGGCTTGGTTTAGATCACAATGATATGGAGACAATATATCTAATCAGTGGCGGATTCAGAAAAAAATGACAGGGGGGCACTTACTTGTTATCTTGGGGTGCACGAAAAGCTCGCTGCGGACAAAACGCGCCGCAGGCGAAAATTTTTTAAGACCACGCCCAAATTTGGTCAATAATTTTTAGTAAATATTTTAAAAATGTATGATTACCTACTTATTTTATTGAAAATGAAATAAGATAAAAAAAATAAAAAAAGGCCAATTTATTTTTCATTAGCGGGTACATTGTTTAAAAGTAAAGTTCAATCTTCTGGTTTTATTTTCAGCAAACTTATCAATAACAATAAAGTCCCTAGATCTACACTTTGTGATCTGTGTCAAGTTAATTTCGGGTTTAGGTCTTCCCTCAATTTTAATTTCAATTTTTTGCTCAATACTTAATGAGCTAAAATTGTTTCTCAAATATTCCACATTCATAGCCGTTTTGGCATGTTTATTTTTATTAAAATAAGTCCTTACTACCCCAAAATAATACACTTTCTTTGTAAACAAAACCACAGATTACAGTTTTCTGTAACAAAACACAAATTCTAAAATCCTAAAATGTATGCTTTTTATCTAACGTGCTTTTACGCCATCTTTTCGCTAATTATGAAACCACGTTGAAAACCTGATTTTTAATATCCGTTTCTAAATGCTGTAAAGTTTTGGCATCAAAAAAATATTTGGTTGTTACAGTACAATGCTTTGTCACTGTGTTTGAAATTTTGGGTGTTGCGCTTAGGTTGGTTCGTGCGAAATTATTATGACAGGGGGGGCACGTGCCCCTGTGCCCCCCCTCTAAATCCGCCACTGTATCTAATCAAATCTAGGTTAAAATTTTGTCAAATTCATATTATGACATGATATGCCAAACTAATGAGTAATAAAATAAGTAGACAAATACAAATTTATTTTTGTTGTTTACAAAATTAACAACGTAAGAATGTACAAAAAGAAAAAGAAAAATAATTACATAAATTGCTGAAATTAGCCACCAAGCATAAATTCACACGTCTCTTCATATTTTCTGTTCTTACAGATGGTCTTCCTGCTCTTTTTTTGTGTTGTATAGAACCTGTTTCCCTAAACACAGCCCCGATTCTTTTCAGGCAATGATAAAAATCCCCGGCAATAAAAGCAACTTTAGGAAAATGTTCGTGAAAATCGTACATGCACTAACTCTAAATCCGTTTCGAAAATACGTTTCAACCATGAATGTTTTGTGCTGTTCCGTAAAGCCCATTGTGTGAATTGTTCAAGAAATTGGAAAAATTAGCGATGAATCAAATTACTTGTAACGAATGTCAAAGAGGACGGAATAACTGATTGATTGTTAATTCAGGTAGTTACTGACACCCAACAGGTATTAAGCTCTACGGCTAAGCATTATTACGTCCTTAGATGCAGGCCCTCTTTGATGCAAATAATTTTTGCTCGCACGGTATTACTTATTAAACACACAAAGCGAAACATTAACATTTAAATAAACATACCTAGGTATGTTTATTTGAACATCGTAGACAATGTAGTATTATCAAAAGAATTACCTTGTCGGACTTCCATTGTCTATATTTGTTTATTTAACACAACGTTTCGTTTAGTTAGTATACCTAACCGTTTTCAAGTGTAAAATAAATTATAATTTTAGGAATACTGTCTTAAATTCTATCCATGCGCAAGGAAGCTCGATGACTCCCATGTGCTTACTGGATGTGAAGTGTTGGGGATATATATTCGTGGTGTACTAAATATACTTACGAGTATTTTGGTTTATAAAAGCTGCTTCTTTGTACTGTTCTTTGTCTATAACCTTGGTTTCTGACCATTGCATGATGTTGGTTGGTTCAAACATAAAGTTTCACCTCTTTGGGTATGTTTCATATATCGAATTCCTTGCGAGTTTGGCGAATCGTATATTGGATAAACAAAACACCCCTTCCAATAGTTAAAGAACGAGCATCTGTAACATACCCAAAGAGGTGAAACTTCGTGATCAGGTATAGCGGAACATGTCTTTGGACCAACAAAATTATATGCAGTGGTCAAAAGCCAAGATTTTGGAAAAGGAATGGCAGTGTCGACAAAAAAGCTACTTTTATGAACCAAAACACTCGTATATTTATCCATTAATTTTAGTATTTTTTCGAAATAGAACTACCGTGCGAGCAAAAATTATTTGCATCAAAGAGGGCCTTGCATCTAAGGACGTAATGCATAAATTCTTTTTACTGCAGTTAAGTATTTAAATCCTTCATTCTTTTTTACAGTTGCATCAAATTTGTTCCTTACTTTCCTTCCTACTTTACTGGGAACGTTGTTGTTACATTTAGCGGAAAATGTTTCAACAATAATTGAATCAATTAAACCTAAATTTCCAATCGATATAAATACAGTTTCTTAAGCAGGTAAAAATAACACTTTATTAATTGACCATAAACCACCACTAACAATATACCTGGAAACCCCGGAAACCTCCAGTTAATACCTTGTGTATAACCAAAATGTAAGTATAATTATTATAATCTTCAGATTGAAGAATCCCTGAAATAAGTACCGAACTGGACGTTAAACCATTAACATTTTAAATTTCTTGATAAAGCCGAAAACATAAAATATCCTCTTAAAATGAAAATTTATGAAAAATATGCATTTTATTATAAAATTTGCAAAATATGCAAAAAATGCATGTTGCATAAATATTCCGCCCTTTATAAATAAATAAGATTTTTAAATTCTGAAAGCAATACCAAAACCCACAAAGAACATTATTGTCTTAATTTCTCTGTTCCATATCAATAAATGCCATCGCTTATTAAATTAAAATTAACCAATTTGTTTCAGTCTGCACCTAAATTAAATTTGTGAAACAATAAGCTAATATGGCACAATAGAGAGCCACTTATACTTCGTTGATTCAGTTAAGTAATTGACATCGAAACTCGAACTAATCTAATAAAGGGTAATTAAAGCGATTGCTGTAATTGGGTGATTTTGCCAAACAACAAACAATTTATCGTAAATTTGCATGAACTGTGTTGTTTTCTTTATACAGGGTGCTGATTAAAAAAACGAATCAGCCTTTTATATAGAATATCGCCCACTTAATCAAAAACCGCTTAAAATTTTATTTTAATTAAATGCATGAGATATTATACAGGGTGGACCATAAAAATGCTATGGGTATTAACTTTAATTTTTTAATGAAACCTATTGTATATTTTTACATTCTACAATCAATTCTAGACATTTTTCGTATATTATGCCCCATAACAATCTTCAACCACTTACGAAATATTAACTTTTAAATCAATAGGTATAGACAAACGACAAGGTTTAAAAGGAAACTATTTTATAAGATGTTCAAAATGTCCTTCACCTATTTTGCAAAAGGTCAATCGATCTAAAAATTTCTGTTGTACCTTTTGTACAACTTATGGTAAATGAAACATTATTTTTTGTATTAAGCGTAATTAAAATTGCTATTGCCTAGCGGCCCATTATAAAGCCATCATTAGGTTCTAAAAGAAAAACACAAACAAGATTAAAAAACAGGAGGAATAAACTACGTTAGAATACTCACTCGTCAAACTATGTCCAGGAGACAAGAAACATAATAAAAAGATATTTGAAAATTTATTAACAAATTTTCCTGGTAAAGGTTTCAAATTGTAAACAACACCTGACTAACATTTGACACATAGACACAAAGTGGTGAGGGAGATCTCAGATAAAAACGTAGTTACTGTACACAAAATGACGAACATAGAAAACAGAAAGGTAGTATAAAAACTTTAAATAAGTCATAATGAATAAAATTGTATAAAAATATAAAAAAGGTATAACTTATTCAAAGTCAGTGTGATGACATTCCAATCATTCCATACGGCATACAAACGGCGGTAAACAGTCTTAAAGAGACCGACCTCACAACCAGGGTTGTCAGATCTTTCTTCTTCAATTCTTTAAGTTTTTTTATTAAAAATGTTTCTTTATTATAAAATTTGTTGATATAATGTATTCAATTGTTAGTCAGTAACCTTCTTTGAAAGCTAGTTTGCAAATATACTTTAAACCGAGGAGTTTTGAGTGTGACATTAAAAAATAACAAGCCATTCATTGTTATAATAATACATTCTTTAGTCCTTAAGAAAGAATATAACTGAAATCAAGACAAAAAGTGTTTTCAGTGTTTAAAAACAACTAATTAACAAACCCTTGTTTCTCGTATATACTTACATTGTGCTTACAAATCCGAAAATTTTGAAGAATTGGCAACAGCATAACATTTGTTGCGGTTGCCAAGGGATACTAGCGCCAGTTAAAGCGGCTGGTATAAGCTGAAGCGGTCTCCAGCCCGTTCAACGATCGATTCTGTCAGACAGAGATAGGCCAGTGACCGCCGATGGCGTGGAAGAGACGAAGATAAAATATAAGTTATTTGAAACTTGTGGACGGGCTGGACAATGGTCCGAGAATGGAGTTCTGGTAAAAAAATTAAAGCATTTTCTGAGCAGTGTCGTGCCGTGTCAGGTTTATTTTTCTGATTTTAGTTTTTTGTATAGAATTTTTGAGTTACCTTATATTTATTATTTTAATATAATATTATTATATATAGAGTGGGTTTATAAAGTGTAGTATGTACAAGCACCTAATGTAAAACAAACTTATAAGTGTGTATACGCATTTTAATTATTTGTTTGGGACGCCTATGGTTAGGAAATTCATACTGTTTTATGTCATTAAATTGACCTAAGAAACACTATAACTCCGCAGTTGTTTAAAAGAAAATAATTTAAATAGAATTTTAAAATTATGATATCTGTATTCTGCAAAACCGTTCTATTGTTAATAAAAATGGAAGGAGTCAAAAGTCCACAAGCGTAGATTAAGGTAAATAAATAATAAATTCTTATCGCTAGAAAGTCTAAAAATTTGGATTTCGGTTGTTAGTTTCATTGAGTCTTAAATTCAGACATGAATCTGGATAGTTAATTGAATGTCTATGGATTTCAAGGTCCTTGAGATAGTCCAACTCTCTGAAGTTTTTATGATCAAATAAAATTTTGCAGATGTTGGTGAGAAACAATGATTATTAAATTTGAGGTGCTGTCCAAATACAGACGTACCTGGTCGGTTGACATGTTCTTTTATTCTTGTTCCGAGTTTTCTTACGGTTTTCCAATGTATAGAGCTAGGCAACTACCACATGATAATTTGTAAACTCCGCTTTTGTCAAGATGTGAAATGCTTTCTTTATTTCTGACTAAATGAGACTGAAGATTGTTTTTTGTTTGAAAGGAGATTTTGTTTAAGAGGAGGATGTTGTATATTTTACATTTTTATTAAGTACTTTGGCTTCTAAGTAGAAATTGGACCTTTGTAAGACAAAGAAATATATTTTTTGTGTAAGTTATTTTGCAGAGGGTTAAATGCCGTTTATTGATATTTTTTCAATTGTATTTTATGTTTAGTCCTATCAACAATTTCATGTGAATAGCCGTTGTTAATTGCTATTTGTTTAATGGTATTCAATTCTTCGTTAAGGTCATCCTATGACATAGGGACGTTAAGAGATCTGTTGATATAGCAGTTAAGGGCAGTCATTTTGTGATTAAAGGGGTGGTTTGAGTTAGAAGGAATCATGTGATCAGTTTGTGTTTCTTTTCTGCATATTTTAAATTGTAATTTGCTGTTTAATTTGTGAATATTTAGATCTAAGAAGTTGATACTATTATTTTCTTCTATTTGAACTGTAAATTGAATGTGATTATATAATGTGTTGAAAAAATTGAGGATTTGATCAACAATGGATTTGTTACCGGGAACTATAGTGGAACAGTCGTCGACATAACGATACCAAGTAAGTAGTTTTTTGTCTTTAATTAATTAGATATATGTACAACTTCCAGTTTATTAAGGAAAAATTTGCTAATAATGGAGACAGAGGGTTACCCATTGCTAGGCCTGAAGATTGTGAATAGAATTTGCCCTTAAAAACGAAGAAGTCTTGTGATAAACAGAAATTCAACATTGTGGTGACATTTCTCGTATTACTCGTTGAATGGAATCCTTAAACGTATCAATCGAGTTGGGTTTAAATTTAAACTAATTTTTTGACGTAGCCACACAAAAAAAAGTCCAATGGGTTAAGATCAAGCGATCTGGGTGGCCACTCTATTGATCCCCGTCTACCTATCCACCACCCCTAAAAAATTGAATTCAAGTACTCCCTTGCATTGGCAGCATAATGCGGGGGAGAACCATCCTGTTGAAACCATAAGGTGTACATGATAAATTATGATCATTATCATCTGGAAATAGAGTGGCAGGAACCAGCAGATTATTTCGAAGGAAATTTATATATCTTTCTGCAGTGAGGGTTTTCTCAAAGATAAATGATCCGATTACCCTATTTTCAACAATGCTGGACAAACTCGCCCAGATATTAACCTTTTCATTGTACTGGTTGTGATTTTCTATAAAACAATAAAGATTTTTCTGGGCCCAGTATCTGTAGTTTTGTCTAACAACCTGACCATTTAAAGAAAACGCAGCATCTTCATCTGAAAAACAAATTCTTTGGACAATTCGTGAACCTAATGAGCCTAATGAATAAAAATTAGGCAATTATTTGAAGCAATTACTTTTTAGTAAAAGCAATTGCTAGATCTGGATATGAATAAAATTTTGAAGCAATCGCTGCTTTTCTTACACCTTTGTAGCAAATACTTATTCAACACAAGTTGTATGAAACACAACGCAGGCAATTATCGTGGATGGAATTTTTTCTAATTTATTTCTAATTTTATACTGAAGGACAGGAAACCTTGCTTTTAACTGCCCAAAACGTCGTTCAATTATGACACGTTCACGGCAGAAAACGTTATTATAATTTTGCTGCTCTTGGGTTGCAGGAGTTCTCCAGGGAGTCATAACCCAAGGCGATATAGAGTAGCCATCGTCTCCTAATAATACGCATTTTTCTGTGCTGTTTTTAAGAATGTTGCATATATTAGATTTTTTGAAAATTCTGCTATCGTGCACGATCCTGGCCGTTGGCAGTCTACACTTGTAAAAATTTCTTGTGCATTACGAGTTGCCTGCACGTTGATGCTGGGGTCAAGGGCGGATCCAAAGGGGGGGTCATGGGGGTCATGACCCCCCCCCCCTGGTCGGTTTACATTTCAACATAGGTACGTAAAAACTATTGTGGAGTCAAAAAAAATGAGTTCATAACCCAGTGCACATTTTTTTTTACAAATTGAAAACACTGTTATTTTACGGCGTCGTGCAAAAAGGAACTCGTTACCTACTCATTTTTATTGTAAAAGGAACTTCATTAATAAGATTATAATTTAGGATTATCTCTAAAAAATGTACTAATAAAATCTCTAGTTTTGTATATTTCAGTAGTTGGTTCTCTAAACCTACGTTCTTTTTTTATTAAAAACTCGGCGACTGCCAGTCTTGGATCAAAATGGGCTGTTCCAACTCCATTCAATGACACTAAGAGGCAATCATTCATTGTATCTTCATTTAATTAAATTCTTCCTGGCGTTTTTAATTTGTTGTAATGGGAAATAATCCTCTCAGTATATCCTTAGTGCAAACTATAAGTTTTCTTAATATATTAGCAAGTCTGGTGCCTTCATCGGGAGTATCAATGTCTAAAACTCCTTAAAAAAAGGCCAGCAATCACACACGGGTGTCGCAAAATTGGACACTTCCTCTGAACCGAAGAGATTCCCAACTAATGGTCGGCCTGCGGATATCATTTCAGCTTCGGCACAAATAAGGTTTATCATATTTTTAATTGTTTTATCTTCTTCCTCTAAAGACCCCTAAAAAATTTCGCCTACGGCGGTATTTTTGCGGCTTCAGCGCTGTTTGACCCCCCCCAGAATTAATTTCTGGATCCGCCCTTGGCTGGGGTACCCTTTTCGGTTTATATATTCATCACCGAATTATTGAAACTTTGGAATCCTGACGTGTGTACAGTATATCACGCCGATGCCATTTGGAAACCGGTATCTCTCTGACCACAACCGTTTAGCTTCCACAACCAACACTTGTAGGAAATTTAATAAAAATATTGGCCTTCTCTAAAACTACATCGATTACAGAAGTGTAGGTCTCACAGATACCACAACACCAAGTTATTCATCTACATAATTTTGAAAGCCCGGATCCGACAATTGCCGCAGAAAGACTTTTATCTTATTTAAAGGCGACAGTGCACCCCCTCGCCTTTTACCAGTATCAGTCAAAAAATAATTTGCCAACCACTCAACATTTTTGCAGTCAAATCGATACAACTTTCTGAAATCATCATATCTGCAATTTTTACGTACACTGTCGATTTTTCTTTTACGGACGTTCAGAATATATTCAGCAATAATTGAAGACACAAATTAAGAGCAACGTACGTGTATGCCGCGGAGAACTAAAGTTGACTGCTACCAAGCAAATGATGCAGGGGTCGACCTACCTTAAAAAGTTGAAAGCAATTGCTACACTAGAAAAAGCGATTCCTTAATTTATTCTTCACATTTTAAGCAAACGATAGCGATTGCTTCTATTTTTTAAGAAAAAGCATTTACTAGAAGCAATTCCTGCACTTTTAAGCAATTGCTGGACGCAAAAGCAATTACTTTAGTTTTTATTCATTGGCTTTCAAGAAATTACTTCGATTTTATAAAAAAAAGCAATTGCTACATTTTTATTCATTAGGCTCATTATCACGGACTTCCCTATAACTTCTACTTTTAGCTCCACAACCAAGGGCGTCCGAAGGGGGGGGGGCAAGGGGGTGCGCTTACCCCCCCCCCCTGGCCCAAGTAGATTTGAGATATTTTATTTAACTGGGATATACATATTTATTGAGATACAATTCAATTGACAAAATTGGTAAAACGAACTCTTGTTGCATAAAATGAAATGTGGAATACAAAAATCTTCACTAAATAGCGAGGGAAAAATATTAGAATAGAATAAATAAAGCTTTATTTTAATTTACACAGCTAGTCATAATAGCAATATACAAATAGATATACAACCAACACATCTAATTCCCAATCCAAAAATGAACGACAAAAACAAAATACAAAGGGCAGATCAATAGATATGCTAGAAGTTAAAAAACATATCGACCTCCTAATAAATATGTTTCAAAAACATCGAAATGAACTAGTCGATTCAACATTTCATAAAATATTCTGCGAGGCAAAGGCTGTTGCTGAATTGTTTGACATAGATCTTAAAGTTCCAAGATTGGCTGGACGACAAATTTATCGTGATAATTACAATTCAACTTCGATCGAAGAATATTACAGAAGATCGATATTTATTAACTATTTGGATTCTTTAATACAGTCGCTTTGTGATAGGTTCTCGGATAACAATAACCCAGCTTTCATGCTTTACCAACTACATCCCCATAACTTAAAAAAAAAAATTAAAACTGAGGAATTTGAAAAAATAATTCACAAATTTTTTTGTCAATATTAAAGAAGAAGCCCTTTCATGGTATTATCTTTGGACAAGTCAAAATAAAACTGCGGATATTACAGAAGATACATCCATGTTAGAATTACTGGAACATTGCAAGTTTTATCCAGCTATTGGTCAGGCAATTGCGATAGCAATTTGTTTACCACTAACTACATGTACAGTCGAAAGATCATTCAGTACTCTCAGAAAAGTAAAAACCTGGATTCGCTCGACTATGACTGAGCACCGATTGGACGGTTTATGTATGATGAGTGTTCATCGCAAATTTGCAAAAGAAAAAAAAATACATTTAATTGAAAAAATTATTGATGAATTTGCAAAAGATTCAAGAAAATTAAGATTTCTTTTCTCCAATAAATCTGAATAACTTATAAGTTTTTAGTTGTATTTTTTTTTGTTATATTTGAACGTTTTTAAATATTTTGTTTAGCTATTTTTTGTTATTTAATATAAGTATTAGGTGTTTTGCTCTATTTTTTTATTGAAGGTTTGTTAAAGTGCTAGAAACAAAAATAAATCCAAATATGATTTGCCCCCCCTTGGAAAAGTTCCTTCGGACGCCCTTGTCCACAACTCAACATAATCCAAATTTCTATGCGTTCATCTTCAGCGGGCGGCGGGCGGAGTTTAAATAATATCAGCAGAGCAAAACTCAAATTTGATTAACATTCACTGACATTTTTTGTTGACGTGTAAAACTTAATAAGCGAATTATCGTTGTCAATGCTGTTAAGATTGTGACTTGAGTTCAGAACGTTGCTAAGTCGAGAAACGTATCAATGGTGCATATAAGTGTTAATATTTAGTACCTAAACGGTTAAAGATAGGTATAGGGCATGACTTACGGAAAATCTATAGAATTGATAGTAGAATGTAAAAATAGACAATAGGTTTCATTAAAAAAAGTAAAGTTGATGCATGCCGCATTTTTATGATCCACTCTGTAAAATATTTTTGTTCCGAAAAAAATGCATTTAAAAAAAATTTATTTGACCAGTCCGAGTGATTCTTGATTAAGTTGGTGGTCTTTTTTACATAAAATGTTGATCAGTTTCTTTATCATAACTCTGTATTGTAATAACTGCAAAAAGAATGATTATAAACGAAATACTTAATTGACAATACTATAGTTATTATTGCTGTATTTATATTTACAGCTGTTTTAAGTATCTGAAAAATGTACTATATTTTCCGAAAAAACATAACTACCAGACACCAGTACCAGTTTAAACAAGTAATTAAATAAATATAGATAAAATCAAGTACAAATAGTAGGTGGGGTAGAGCGGGGTTAGTTGAGCCGCGGGGCTTTTTAAGCCACCGGGTCTACTACATGAGTGGAGCAGTGTAAGATTAAAACGAGCATTGCGCAAGATGCAGTACGTCTTGGGAGCCGTACATAAAAAATTTAGTCGGTATTCAGCATTCGCTGCGATAAGGCGGTGGTTCTATTTGGTATTTCGCGCCAAAAAAAAAATTGTTTTTCAAGGCATTTGTGGTCGTAGATCGACATTTTGGGGGATACAGACAAAAGGTAAGGTAATTATTAATTATTACACAATTGCTCTCGTGGTTTCCTAGTTTGAAAGATGAAGTTTATACGACATTTTTGATATTAAATAAGAACATCTGAAATCCGTGATGGGGTTAGTTGAGCTAAACTTTACGGGGTCAGTTAAGCAATGGCTCAACTAGCCACGCATCCATGAATTTGATATGCCATTTACATCTACGTGTAGTGTGTTTGTTTCACCAGAAATATGGCGACCATTACCAAAAGCAGGTCCTACGAAGAGGCAAACACAGAGAAGGAAACGCTCTTCTTCTATCCTTACTGACACTCCTGAAAAAGAGGCATTAGCATTGGAGCTGAGCAAACGGAAGAGAAAAGTAAAGTCGATGCGATTAAAGAGAAGGCTGTGAAAAAGGCCGTTTTTACAAATTCATCTAACCCTACCAAGAAAGTCGATCCTTCTTACAAGAATCAAAAAGAACAACAAAAATGTTCATCATCGGATTCAGACGATGAAAAGACTTTAGACGCCATAGCACGAAAACAACAAGCATTGGAGAAGAATGCCTTAAAGGAAATGAAGAAAAGTAATAACCGCTCTACATCAGAGATTCAGAATCAGAAGAAGATGAACATTTTTGTATCGTGTGTTTAGAAAAATTCTCAGATAGCATTCCGGGTAAAGAGTGGGTACAATGTTCTTATTGCAAAAACTGGGCTTATTCAAAATACACTTCCAATGGTAGTTTTTATTATGTTTGTATAAATTGTGAAAGTAATTAGAGTAATAGTTAATCGTTCTTGTTTACTTAATAAAGAATATGATTTTGTTTTTATGTTATTTTAATTTCCCAATACGATGTTTGGACTATATCGTATGGTAAGTCTACTGGCACAACTTACCCCATATATTGGCATAACTTGCCCCGAGTGTGGGGATAGTTGATCCAGTAGAACCCTACTATAGTAAGTGTATTTTTGCCCGGAAACTAAAGTATTTTTGACAATTTATTGATATAATTAGGTCAGCAAATAACCAAAAAAATATTTGATAAATATATTTGTACTAAAAGTTAAGCAAATGCGGAGCAATCAGGTTATTACCGAAAATTGGCTCAACTAGCCTCGCTCTACCCTACCTAAATTTCTGTAATTTTAATTCAAAGCTATTAGGTACCCTATTTTGGATTTAAATTATAATTATTATAACTAAAGGGAATATATGCATTTTTTGCATATTCTCTCTATTTTATAATAAAACGCATATTTTTCATAAATTATTATTTGAAGAGCGTATTTTTATATTTTCGGCTTAATAAAAAAACTTAAAACAATAAAAGTTTAATGACCATTTCGGTACTTATTTCAGGGATTTTCCAATCTGAAGATTATAATAATTATATTTACATTTTGGTTATACACAAGGTATTTATTGGGGGTTTCCGGAGTTTGCAGGGATATTATTAGGGGTTGTTTATTGTCACTTAATAAAGCGTTATTATTACCTAATGAGTAAACTGTATGCATTTATATCGATTTGTAATATATACTTCTAGTTTGTCGAAAGATTTCAGTATTTTCAGTGTGAAACTAGTAATTTCAAATGTGTGTTTGTCTAAGATGGCGAAAACGTCTTCGTGGATTAAGAATGTTCCAGAGTTAGAGTTTAGTGGAGAAAAAGTCTGTAAAGCTTGTACTTTTATTTTTCTTTGTTTTTTTTTTACATTTTTTTAAAAATAAACATATTTTTTAGTGTTTATTTACATCATTTTATTATAATAAATTAAGAAATATTGCATACCAGTATGCATATTTGGTAAAAAATGCAAATAACTGCATATTTTAAAGGCAAACAAGGCATAGGTATATATATGAGCATATTTTCGCTAATTTTAAGTGCATGTCGTCCGCCCTTTAATAATTATAACTATTAATATTGAGTATTTTTTATATTATTTATAAATAGGCACAAGTATTGCTTACAATAGTGTAACGTACCGTTGTTTTTTCCGCACTTAAAGTAAAGTACTTTATGTATTAAATGTACCAATTTAAGTGCTCAGTACCGCAGCTCTGCTGGTATTAACTTTATAGAACTTATTTCATGTTTTTTTAATTTTTCCAATTCGTGACCGGCATATTTACAAAGCTCTGGCCTGTCAAAATACAAGATTTTTTTAATCTTAAAAAAAGGGTTTATAACTGACTCGCCATTGTCTTGTCAAAATAAGTGGGTACACCATATTTTGTTAAAGAATTGCCTCTTGTCAGAGCCAACATTTATCACGAGAAGAACAAGATCGGCTTTCTTCATTTGTTTGAGAACGTCAGTTGTCATTTACCATGCGTGAATTGTGTCGGATTACAAGTTAAAGTAATTACTAAAGTTCTACTTTGGGCTGGTGCTAAACATGTTTAAAATGACAGAACACATGTTGGGATGTCCAAAAGATTTTTTCCTTCTTCTCAATTTTTAATTAACATCAGTTTGATGGTTTGCGTTCAGATGCATCATACTATTATCCCATAAGCGTACCTACATTGCAAATACAACATTGTTATCAATAATTTCTTTACTTATACAGGGTGTCCTTAAAGGTCAATAATTTGGGGTTGAGTAGATTGGTTAAAAATAAAGTAACACTGGGAAATAAGTCTTCTACTCCTTATAAAAATTCACATAGTCTTTATACAACTGTTTAATACTATGTGTGACAGCAACGCTCTTTCCTATTGTAAAACAACGAAAATTACTAGACCGTTGTGTAGTTGGGGGGTGTGTTGGTCGTGTATAGGGTGTTTAGTTAAATAAGTAGATCGATGTTTATATGTACACTTAAACTATATATTTAAAATAATTGAAACAAACATTAACAATATTTACGAGCGGGGTTTAAGCGGTCTCAGAGTGCCGAGCGGATCGTATGATGGCTAACTGACTCTTTATTTTTGCCCTTTTGGAAGATCCCAAAAAGCGTCGGCAATATCTCTAAGAGATGCCCTGGAATTGGGGGGTTGCCCGTACCGAATTGTTAATTTTGTATTATTTTATATTACTCTCGACCCCTGGTCGGAGGGTTACAGCTGTGCGGATGGTCACTTGACCAGCTAATACCCACAAAATAATTTGTTGATAAAATTATATTTTGAATGTATGTCCGCTACATGTAGTGATAATATCACAGTACTTTAGAGTGCGCGAGTTTATTAGGGAAAGCGTTAAACGACTGACGCCGCGCGCCCTCTATCTGTGCTTACAGTCGGCCATGCAATTTATATATCGAAAAGACGTATCCTGCATGCCGGATATTTCTATACTTATAGAGAAGGAAAGTTCAAGTCGGGAAAAATTTTACAAATACTACTTAATCGTAGTATTTATTCAAATAATAACTGCATGGATATGTGGATGTAATAAAATGCACTTTAAAAGTTATAGAAAAGTTTGCTTTAAAAGAATCGAAGGATTGACATAATTTGCAAAAAACTATTCCTATGTTCGTGATTAAGTGAAATAAATAAATTTAAATTAGGGTAGCTGTTTTATGATTCGGGTCCGTTTCGGGCATTCCCATTTCGTGCAAAAATTAGTAAGTAAAAATAGTTAATTTCCTCCTTTAAAGCATTTATCATCACAAAGATATTAGGGTTTGGTTTGCCAATTTTTTTGTTAAAACGGTTGTGCCATTTCTCTACTGTGTTTGTAGTGCGGTGAGGCTCGCCGTGGCATATCCATATGGGATCTGCTTCTATCCACTGATTAACAAAATAATCATTAAATTTATTTACCAGTTCATCTTGTGGAGTAGTTGACATGATTTCCAACCAAGCGTCGGAATGAAAGTGCTCCGGTAAATGCGCCGGAGCAGCGCACATTCTTATGTGCTGCCTTATTTCCGTGCTTTTTCTGTAGAATGGAACTAAACCAAGTTCTTGTACTTTTCTTCATAGGGCTTGGTTGAAATGAAAATTGCAGTTATTTTTTTCTGCTTCTGGAAATTCACTCTGTAAAGCATTAATTGCTCCATTTTCAAAATCGATGTGTATCTTGTCTAGCTTAAACTTTGTTTTTTCCTTAATAAGCCTAAATAATATTTTATATGTATTCTTCTTTCTGTTGGATAAAAGGACGTAAACTGCTGAATTACAGAAGTGGTCTGATCTGTACTGCCAATCTCCACATGAATAGTATATAACTGCTCAAACAGTATAGTAATGCAGTAATATGCATTTCTGTATTTCAGTTTTGGCTACATTAGGAATGCAATTGTGATTTTTTTCGTTAAGTATTGTGATCTTAGGCTTAAAAAGTCTCTTTAATTCAGAATAAAATATAATTGTTAACAATATTAAACCACTTTTGACCAGTGAAAATATCGTAATTAAGGTTATTAGAAATTTTGCCCGAAATGGGAACTAATTATTGTTAGATATTTTGTTTTGCACCAAATGGGAAGGTTTCAGGTAGTTTTGAAATATTGCCCGAAATGGGAACGAACAAACCCGAAAGAGGAAAAAACCCTGTTTTATTTTCAATTTTTTCAGGGTAGAACCTCCAAATTTTGAGGCCACGACCCGTCAATGTGATATGGTAAAAACCTTTCTTTTATTTGAACATGTTATCTATTTATTTAATTGAGTGGAAACACTTGACAGTGCGACACATTTTTCATTAATTCTCAGCATCATCCCATACAAATTTTATTTCTACTTTTAAGTCGTTTAACCAACAGAAATTAATCATTATGTCAAAACTTTTACAGGTATTCGGAACTCTCCGAATCTGAAAGTTATATAAGGGTATTAATTCAGATTTGGAAGGTCTTCGACTTTGCGTTCTTTGGCAAAGGTATAATGGCTAATAAAAAACCCCAAGCTTAAAGATCTTTGTCAAAAATAAAAAGTTGCGAATGGGCATAAAAAAATGTTTTTATAACGAATTTACCGGACCTGTACAAAAAGTTAGAAATATTTTTCACTTTTCTTGACGAAAAGAAAAATTGTAAGTGACATGCATTTATACCATTTACTCGAAATCCTCTACACTTATTGCATTTATTTCAAGATATATTTGTTTATTTAGAAATATTAAAGTCATTTTTTGCCAATACAAATATTTCAAAAGTAGTCGCAGGCGTTCAATGCAGGATGCAGGAAAAACTTATTGATGCCATACGAATCAGAAAAGTAGTTTTATGGCACCCAGACACAAGCGATCCTGATTATACTAGTTAGGTAAGTATAGCGCCCTTACTAGTAGATTTGAATAAGTATAGCGGGAATGAGGGCAGGCAATGAAATGACACAATTGTATTTCTCCCAACGTTTCGTTTTATATTAAAACTTTATCAAGGGTCAATAAAAAGATCTTTAAGCCTGTATATTCATACTGTAGAATATGACAACACATTTTCTCCAACACACATTGGATACCTGTATATATCCGAACTGTCAGTACCAAATTGGTACTTATTGGTAACTTATTATACTTTTCTATTACCTTTGCTGTTCATCTTATTAAAGTAGTATTAGCTAACATTTTAATGTCATACTCATCATTGGAATCTGAATTAGAAGAAGCCAATTAGTTGCTAAGTAAGTCACCCTCTACAATTAATAGCCATGGTGCAGTACACTCTTCCGGTATAAAACCCATTTTTTAACATAGCACCTCTCCAACACATGCAGAGAACTGTGTGGCATCTTGCAATCTAACCTGCTAGTAGTTTCTGCTTCAAAAAACCTGCGTAAAGCATCACTCTGCGAGATTGCGTTTCATTTTACTCCTGGCTTTACCGACGAGTGAATGTAATGCAGTTTCTTTTAAGCAGAAAGAGTTGAACAGGGAGAGGATTCTAGAATATGTAATGGATGTCAATGCGTAGTTTTGGTTCAGAAATCAGCTTTCATTAAGTTTTGTTGTCGCCTCACGCAGGGGCGGATGTCCCCTTGTAATGTACAAAAAAGAAAATAAAAGCAACGCGATTTACAAATGTCCTATCAACAAAATGCAATGCAATGCATACGCTATAGTAAAAAAGGCACCTGAGGCAAAACTTTTAATTTTGAAGAAGTAGTCCATACTCAAAGTGGAGTTAAATGTATAGAAAAAAGAAAAGCACAAAGTCTTTCTCTACAAGTTTATTAGAATAACTGGGCGAACCTAGAATAATTCATAATAATTCGAAATGTCATTGTGGAAACACTCATCATCATCAGAAAAACAAAGTAAATAGTACAATGCTGATGTTGTTAGCAATAGAGAAAATAATAAGCGGGATTGAGCCGTAATGGAGCTTTCAATGGTGAACACGAGGTGTAAAAATGAATAGTCAGAAGACCGACAAGACTTCAGCATTCTGGAAAGTCAAGGGCTAGTGTAAAGGCCCTGTCTTGGGCAGAAAAATGAAGAGAGCAAAAGAAAAATTAGAGAGTTTTAACAGACTTTGTGAAAATCATTTAGGTATAAGTTCGGAAAAATCTTAAGTTTTAATAAACTTTCTCGGAGACATGTAAAAGTAGTGAAATGGGAGAGAAAGAGAAAAGAAAATCTTTTAAATCTATTAATTTTGCACACAATGTGTATGTTTTGACTCCTGCCGGGGTAACTGGGCCGTAACAAGCCTGGTACCCCAACAGCATTTTACTTCAAGCTAAATGATGCTTTGACTTTACGAAAACCAATTTTTTCTTTTTTCTTTCCCTCTCATTTCACTACTTTTACATGTCTCCGACAAAGTTTAATGAAACTTAAGATTTTTTAATACTTATACCTAAATGATTTTCATAAAGTCTGTTAAAACTATCTAATTTTTCTTTTGCTCTCTTCATTTTTCTGCCCAAGACAGGACCTTTGCACTAGCCCTTGACTTTCCAGTATGCTGAAGTCTTGTCGGTCTTCTGACTATTCATTTTTTACACCACGTGTACACCATTGAAAGCTCCATTACGGCTCAATCCCACTTATTATTTTCTCTATTGCTAACAACATCAGCATTGTACTATTTACTTTGTTTCCTGATGATGAGTGTTTCTACCCTCGAAACATGTCGAATTATTATAAATTATTCTAGGTTCGCCTAGTTATTCTAATAAACTTGTGGAGAAAGACTTTGTGCTTTTCTTTTTTCTAAAAGTTTTTAAGTTATTTTTTGTGAGTTTTTATAAAACATCTATTTTTAATCTTGACGTTTACCTAATTCAAGCAATGAAATGAGAACGTTTATTGTTAGTAATAGTATGCCAAAGTAAAAAGGTTAATTTTGTAATTCGCCATGTTCGTTGACGGCAATACTTTACAAAAAATAATTCATGAGTGTTCTAATCGCAGGATTACAACCCGGCGATTTGCATATTTGAGCTTTTATCTTTGGCAGCAGAGAACGGTATGCAAATTTGGATGTAGTCGTTTGTTCGCTTAATAGGTACCATCAGGTTTTCGTGATTCTTTTGACGTGGCTGTGGAATATGAAATGACCTATATCGACCCCATCGTGGTGTGGAAAATGTTTATTTAGAAAATAGAACGGTAGAGTAAATGTTATTTTCATTCATTACTACTTTTACAAGATTGCATTACCGACCTTTTAAGTGACAGCCTTGTAATTACTCTAGAGTCCAGAGTATCCAAAAATACGTATAAACGATAAAGGTCGCTGGGTAAGTACATTTAAAGAAGGTACTGTCTTATAGTTTTATCCATGACCTTTGGAAATCAATTCTAATCTGGAATTCGTCGGCGTCGCGTCATTACCAAAAACTTTTAAAATTTTAGTTATATAATATACAGTGTGACCAGTAAGTCCGCATCATATGGGATTTTTTTTATTAATAACTTTATTCGAAATTTGACTTTGGCATCAAGTTCTGCTTCGATCGAGATGAAAATTAAGCAAAAAATTAGTTGTCACGTGATTCGCATTATCTGTCAAATTTAAATTTTTTCCAAGAAATAATTTAAAAGTAGGGTTATTTCTGAAAGTATTAAAAAAAATATTAGAAAAAGTTTTTTTAAATGCAGTTTCTAGCTCACATGCAAAATTTTAGCTGCAAAAAATAATTTTGATTTTTTACCCATCCATATTTTGTAAATTGCACCACTTTTGCAAAATAAGACTCAACGCAACCTACAGAAAACTTCTTAGTTTTGACAATGCTTTAGTTCCGATACATTTTCTTTAAAGTAGCGAAATATTAAATGTGTGTTTTTCTACAAAATCAAAATTGGGCTATTAAAATTTGGTCGCATATGTAATGCAAAGTTGTTTTTTTTTGACCCTGTATAAGGTAACTTAATAAAATAAGTATTTTTGAAAACGTAGTTTGTGCCAAAACTATGAGTTACTGTATTAACAACCCTATATAATCATTAGGAAATTTGCACGAAATGTCAGTGTTCTGCAGTGGAGTACCAGGGAGTCCTGGTATTGGTGGCGGCCCTTAGTCTAGTTTTTTATACCAATTAAATTGTAAGGACTTCTATTTGTAAGATTCTATTGAATGTTTTTAGGTACAACAACATGCCAATAAAAGAAAGAAGAATGCTTAATCCCCATAATACCTGTGGTATTAAAATAGCATCTCTAGGAACGGCTGTCTGGTCGGGGAACTATTTTTTCCCCTAGAAAAATGTTGGCAACCATTTGACAAAATTATAGCTTCGTTCGTACAAGCAAATTGTAAACCGATTTCCAATTTTTCTCTGCGCCTGTATAGTTTCTTACTGGTTGGACATTTTTTTGCTCTGCGAACACGTTAGAAACATATCCGCAACCAACAATTTGGCTTCAGTGAACGCTGGATTTTCTGCCAGCGGTTTGGGATTTGTCGTGTGCGAACACTTTTAAACACGTGCGCATGCGTCGTTAATTTGCTGACGGTTTCTAACCGCTGTACGAACGAAGCTTACATAAACGCCAACCAATAGTCTCGCCGAACCACGGCGAGTCGGCGAGCCAATCAAGCCTATTGTTATTAACTTGTGGGCGTGTTTATTGTGGTGTTTGTTAATTTGGTTGAACAATTTGTTGTTATTTTTGTGATATTTAAACTTTTAAAACAATAGGTATTAACATTGTCACTGTGTTTAGTGCATAATTGTTTTAATAGTGAGAAAAGTGCGGCAGAGGATATCTCCTTTAACAGGTAATGCATCTCAATAGACGCATGGTTTTATTAAAATATTTATTATAAATAGAATAATGAAATTTTAAAAATTGTTTATGATCGTATGATAAACTGGTGATGTACAGGGTGGCCAACTAAGAATGCGAGGTACTGTATCTGGGAAAATATCCATCGTAGAGGCTTGCGGCAAAAGAATATTACTAAAACCGCCAAGAGAAAAACCTGGAAAATATTTTCAAATTTCTCAAATGGCCGCTAGGGGGCGTAACTGCAATCTTGAATCTAAAAAAGTGATGTTTCTGTAAATTCCGCTATATTAATTTAATTTAAAAAAATCTTGATCTTTAAAGTCGAGGATAGTCTGAACTTTTTTTGTTTGACACTTTTTGCAGTATCTCTAAAAATAAAGGGGTGGAAGGTATTCAAACGTTTCCGTAAATAACATCCTATCTTCGAAACGGCTAAGCCGATTTGAACAAACTTGAGCTCGTTAAAATGAGCTATTCTTGGGCTACAAACATCATTATATTTGAAGTTTTGTAAGTTTTACATATCGCCGCTAGAGGGCTTTTATCGACATTCCAACAGAAATGGTTAATTTTCTCAACAAAATAAAATGCATTGGTATGATTTTTTTTCATGATAAAGTAACTAAATGATGCCTAAACCAGCTCGCGAAAACCGCATCTTGATATTTTGTTCCTAACCCAAAATATCGGCAATAGAAAATTTTATACGAAAATCCCTTAAATTTTCATTTTATTGTAACTATATTTTTCTGGAATTCTTTCTATTATGTAGGTAAGTTGTGGCCCTAAAAATTACCCATTTATTAAAGGAAGATTTTTACCGCCCCCGCAAATGCCCGAAATGCTCACCATCACGTTCTATGCACAAAAAAGACAACTAATAGAAGCAGGCTATGGAAACAAAACAAATACGTAATCAAAACATAAATAATCTAAATTGTCAATAACTCTCACATCGCAAGGACGCCGATTTGAATATCGAGCGGCGAGCGGCGTAAACTATTTTAGCTACTGCGGCATTCTGAAGACATTCAAAATAAACCGCAAGCGTATCAACAGCTTCATCATTCGTAAAATGCATTTTGTAAACACAAAAATTACTCAAAGTAACGCAAACCTTTGACTATTGACTATTGAACTATTGACAATTTAGATTATTTATGTTTTGATTAGGTATTTGTTTTGTTTCCATAGCATGCTTCTATTAATTGTCTTTTTTGTGCATAGAACGTGATGGTGAGCATTTCGAGCATTTGCGGGGGCGTTAAAAATCTTCCTTTTATAAATCGGTCCTTTTTAGGGCCACAACTTACATAATAGAAAGAATTCCAGAAAAATATAGTTACAATAAAATGAAAATTTAAGGGATTTTCGTATAAAATTTTCTATTGCCGATATTTTGGGTTAGGAACAAGATATCGAGATGCGGTTTTCGCGAGCTAGTTTAGGCATCATTTAGTTACTTTATCATGAAAAAAAACCATACAAATGCATTTTATTTTCTTGAGAAAATTAACCATTTCTGTTGGAATGTCGAAAAAAGCCCTCTAGCGGCGATATGTGAAACTTACAAAACTTCAAATATAATGGTGTTTGTAGCCCAAGAATAGCTCCTTTTCACGAGCTCAAGTTAGTTTAAATAGGCTTAGCCGTTTCGAAGATACAGGATGTTATTTACGGAAACGTTTGAATACCTTCCACCACTTTATTTTTAGAGATACTGCAAAAAGTGTCAAACAAAAAAGGTTCAGACTATCCACGACTTTAAAGATCAGGATTTTTTTATTAGGTTAATATAGCGGAATTTACAGAAACATCACTTTATTAGATTCAAGATTGCAGTTACGCCCCCTAGCGGCCATTTTAGAAACTTGAAAATATTTTTCAGGTTTTTCTCTTGGCCGTTTTAGTAATAATTTTTTTTGCCGCAAGCCTCTACGATGGATAGTTTCCCAGATACAGTACCTCGCATTCTTAGTTGGCCACCCTGTACAGATATTTTTAGTTTTTTTTTACTTTTGACAGTTGGAATGATGCTGCCAACTCAAATTAGTGGATTGCAACTTATAAAAACCAAACCCCATTAGTACAGCGATATTATAGTGTGTAGTATAGTATTATAGTATTAGTATTATTAAGTTAAATTGTCAAAATATAAATGTTGTAATTGATGGTGAAATATTGGAAGTAGTAAACAGTTTTAAATATTTAGGGATAATCATTGATTCAAAATTAAAAATTTTTAATTATTTTGAAAGTATCATATCGAAGATTGCCGGAAAAGTAGGTTATTTTAAAAGAATCAGTTCTAATTTAAGTTTGTTTTCTAAAAAAACTGTATTTAGGTAATACTATTATATTACCACATTTTCTTTACTGTTCTTCCATTTTATATTGTGCTAGTGAGGAAATATTTGATAAATTACAAATTTTATAAAATAAGGATTATTTTAAATTGTGACAAATATACCAAAATTAATTTAATGTTGAAAAATTTAGATTGGTTGAATGTTAGAAATTTAATTTTTTATTTAGTATGTATCTTTATACATAATATTAAAAATAATTTATTAATGCCTGATTGTTTAAAAAAATTTTGTTCTTTTAATTATGACCATCATAATAATGAAACAAGAACTAATCAAAACTTTTATGTGGATAGAGTGTCTAAAACATTAGCTTATAAATCAATTTTTTATAAAGGTTTGATAGAACATAATAATTTGGAAAATTATATTAAACCTCAAAAATCATTAAAACTGTTTAAAAAAACTTTAAAATTACATTTAATTAAAAAACAAAATGATACGTAATATTTGATACAATTTACAAAATGTTTAACTCTCTCTGTTTTTGTTAAAAGAAGGTTGCGTTTTAAAATTTAAAAACAAATCTATAAAAATGTGTTTAAAAAATGTATTTAAAAATATTTAATTGTAGCTTTTCGCTAAATAAAACATGTTACTACTACTACTATTACTATTATAGTAGTATACAGCCTATTAAGCATTCTACTTTTTTTTTTATGGCCTGTGGGTACGACGCGATATCCACAATCACTAGTATTGTTTCCCACAATCTCCAAAAAATGCAACAAGTAAATAATATCCCATACCCCATAAAATTTGCATAAGGCTAGCCACTAACCAGTCATTAGTTTGCTTGATACTGCTTGCGTGTCTGATATTGTTTGGGAACTATATTGCCGTTATGTTGCTGAGATGTCGGATACCATCGGGAAACAATTTACAAATTGCGAATTCCAGTAGATAATTAAAGCTCACGAAAACGTTCAATGCGATATTTCGTATTTTGATTAGAACGTATGATAAGTATAATGTGAAAGTTCTTATCAATCAATATTCTTAGCAAATATTATTATTTAAAAATAAAAAATAAAATTTCCCTACTTCCCATTTAGGCAAATTAATTAATTTTTATCTTTCAATAAATTAACTTTAATAATTATTTACAATTTATAACATAATTATGTAGGGTTGCACAAAGGTTTTTATTAATAATTAACTAACCAGCAACTTTGACGGTGACATAAGTGACATTGGCAGGCATAATTTACTCACAATTAAAGCGCCCAGGTTAGCGTAATTTTTGAGTGGCTAATCAGGCGTTTTGATTGTGAGTAAATTATGCCTGCCAATGTCACTTATGTCACCGTCAAAGTTGCTGGTTAATTAATTTTTATTAAAAACCTTTGTGCAACCCAACATTAGATAACAGTTTTTATAGTCTGAATATACATAAATATTATTACTATATATTACAATACGTGTAACTTTTAATATGTTAACTTTTACAATATACGAAAAAGAGGTTTCAACCACCAAAAAAAGTTATTTAAAATTCGAAAAATAATTTTTTCACATTTTTGTAAAAAAAATAAGCTTATCGAAAATTACTTTCATATTCGCTAGTGTGCCAAAAGATTTGACGGTAGCAAAATTTACATGGGGTTTTATTGGCCCACCCTGTATGTATATATATACAGTGTGACTAGTAAAGTCCGCATCATATGGGATTTTTTTTAATAGCTTTATTCGAGATGAAAATTAAGCAAAAAAATAGTAGTCACGTGATTCGCATTATCTGCATGTCAAATTTTAATTTTTTCCAAAAAATTATTCAAAAGTTGGGTTATTTCTGAAAATATCAAAAAAAGTTAATAGAAGAAGTCTTTTTAAATGCAGTTTCTAGCCCACATGGAAAATTTCAACTGCATAAGATAATTTTGATTTTTTTCCCAAAATATTTTGTAAATTGCACCACTTTTGAAAAATAAGGCTCAACGCAACCTACATAAAACTTCTTAGTTTTGACAATGCTTTATTTCAGAAAAGTAGCGCCATATTAAATGTGTGTTTTTCTACAAAATCAAAATTGGGCTATTAACATTTGGTCGCATTGATGCAAAGTTTATTTGTTTTTGACCCGGTTTAAAGTATATACAGTATGTCTCTGTAAGTTTGCATCATATGGAAAACTTTTTTATTATTCATTTTACGAAAAAAAGTTATTCTTCATAAAAACCTCTGCATGGTCTAAAACCTAAAATGCAACCATCAAATATCGAAATTTTCCAGTCATCTACGAGGTTTGTCAAAAAATGTGAATTTTTCCTAAGAATGTAAATTTTTCCCAAGAGTAAAGTACCTTTATTTTTGACATTATCAAAAATTGTTATTAAAAAAAGTTGATCAGAACTAAAAACTACGTCTAAATATGCAATACCACGCATTAAATTAATTAAATAATTAAAAAATTAAATAATTAATAATAAATTAATAAAATAATTTTTCAACATAAATGCGTACAATTGCATATTTAGACGTGGTTTTTAGTTCTGATCAACTTTTTTTAATAACAATTTTTGATAATGTCAAAAATAAAGGTACTTTACTCTTGGGAAAAATTTACATTCTTTGGAAAAATTCACATTTTTTGACAAACCTCGTATATGAGTGGAAATTTTCGATATTTGATGGTTGCATTTTGGGTTTTAGACCATGCAGAGCTTTTTATGAAGAATAACTTTTTTTCGTAAAATGAATAATAAAAAAGTTTTCCATATGATGCAAACTTACGGAGACATACTGTATATTAATAGCTTTATTTAAAATTTGACTTTGGCATCAAGTTCTGCTTCGGTCGAGATCAAAATTAAGCAAAAAAATAGTAGTCACGTGATTCGCATTATCTGTCAAATTTTAATTTTTTCCAAAAAATAATTCAAAAGTGGGGTTATTTCTGAAAATATCGAAAAAAGTTATTGAAAAAGTTTTTTTAAATGCAGTTTCTAGCCCACATGCAAAATTTCAGTTGCATAAGATAATTTTGATTTTTACCCATATTCTGTAAATTGCACCACTTTTGCAAAATAAGACTCAACGCAACCTACATAAAACTTCTTAGTTTTGACAATGCTTTATTTCAAATACATTTTCTTTAAAGCAGCGCCATATTAGGTGTGTGTTTTTCTACAAAATCAAAATTGGGCTATTAAAATTGGTCGCATGTGATGCAAAGTTTATTTGTTTTTGACCCTGCATAAGGTAACTTCACGCAATAAGTATTTTTGAAAACGTAGTTTGTGTCTGAAACTAATACACCTTAATATTAAGACAAAAAATAACACAGTGCCATCAGTAGTGTTCATTAAGTGGAAGATAAATTTTAGTTTAACTTAACGTAAAGTTTATCTATTTTCAACGATTTAATTTAAAACCCCTGTATTTTATTTTTTATTTTTTACTTTCAGACACAAACTACGTTTTCAAAAATACTTATTTTATGAAGTTACCTTGTACAGGGTCAAAAACAAATAAACTTTGCATCACTTGCGACCAAATTTCAATAGCCCGATTTTGATTTTGTAGAAAAACACAGATTTAATATGGCGCTACCTTAAAGAAAATGTATCTGAAATAAAGCATTGTCAAAACTAAGAAGTTTTATGTAGGTTGCGTTGAGTCTTATTTTGCAAAAGTGGTGCAATTTACAAAATATGGGTAAAAAATCAAAATTATCTTATGCAGCTGCATGTGGGCTAGAAACTGCATTAAAAAAAACTTTTTCTAATAACTTTCTTCGATATTTTCAGAAATAACCACACTTTTGAATTATTTTTTGGAAAAAATTAAAATTTGACAGATAATGCGAATCACGTGACTACTATTTTTTTGCTTAATTTTCATCTCGATCGAAGCAGAACTTGATGCCAAACTTAAATTTCGAATAAAGCTATTAATAAAAAAAATCCTATATGATGCGGACTTTACTGGTCACATTAAATTAATATAATATAATAAGTGTTTGAATTTCGAAATTTAAGAGTGGCTGCACAAACATACAGAAATATCTCCAAAATATGTCACTAACTAATAGTTTCAGCGGTTTAAAAAAATATCCTCCAAGTTGTTGTATTTCGAAAACATAATGCATGATATAAATATTATGTCATGTCCCCCTCAGAGAGCACCGTATTTTAGGACAAAATTAATTAGAGCGCTCAGTAGAATTAATATAGATTTGACTGATACTGTTACCGGAAAAGATCAATCAGTTAGGTTTAACTATCAAACGCGCTCTAAGAAATATTGAAATCACCATAGGATAGGGTTATAATTATAGTAGATAAATCAGAAACGGTTGGTTCGGCAGTGTCAAGGAATGCGTAAATAATCCAATATTTTATAAATGCCGTCCTATATTATTAGTACACAGAAATCACTGTCATTTTTAATTTTTCTTAAAATTTAGGGAGAAGGTATTATTTATTAATTGAAAAATTGTTCCGTCTAAATATGGCAAACTAAGTATTTTTTATTATAATGATTGGGCCGGAATCCAATTGAATCGGCCGTTTCAAAAACGACATAAGTCACTTTTTTACGAAATTTTACCACGAAACGCCTCTACATTAGAAGGCGCACGTTCTGAATAAAAATGACACAAGTCCCATTTAACCTTATAGAAATAACGCAAGGTTGTATCCTATGTTCGTGGCAAAAACATCATCAGTCGTCGACTTATGTAGCTCTTGCCCCACATCCTGTAAAATTGCGTTTTAGTGACTTATGTTGTTTTTGAAACGAGCGATTCAATTGTAATAAGCGGGAATAAGAAAAACCTTGCCAAATGTAATATAAATATTGATAGGTATATTACACATTATAATATTATACAAAACTATACCAGGGCAATTCGCCATACGAGCAAAGTCACGGATAGCAGACATACTATCCAATAGAAACTTTTATACTCATATAACCTAGTGGCGGCTCCTTTTATAAAGCGACTGAGGCCAAGCCTCACATATAAAAATCATAAATAATACAATAAATTATATACTATATGTACTTTATGATTTTGTTTATGTAAGTCTTATAAATGTGGTAAAACCTGTAAGACCCATGTTGCTTAAATAAATAAATAAATACGTAATTAAATAATACAATGTAAAATTGTTATATTATTTATTTAAATATAAAAAGTTTTTTAACTAATTTCTAATCATTAAAAATATCAAGACATCGAATTACCATCAAAATTTAAAATATTATCACTTATAATTTCCCTAGCAGCAGAATTATCGGGAATTAATTCTGCTGCGTGGGAGATTCGGTAAAAATTTTTTTATAAATTGGAGTTTTTTCTTATTATAATTTTTTTGCTAAAATGCTACAAAAACATATTTCCGGCGGCTTTAGTTAATTGTAACTAACTAGAGTTTTAGAAATGAAGTTCATTTTAGCCGTTAGTAACTCATTTTTATTACTAAAATGTAAGAAACATTAAATAACAAATTTGTTACCTGAAATCCAATGTCTTTATAGTTTTAAATTCAAATAAAACTTTAAAAAACATATTCCGATGAGTTTAGTTTAATATGACGCACTGTATTTTTACAATAGAAGTTGATTTAACTTGTTAGTAACTAAGGTTTATTACTAAAATTTCAGGAACATTAAAAAGATGGGGCCCGAAAAAGATTTATTCGTTTTCAACCATAACATCTGAAATTACATGTCTACAAATGAAACTTAAAAAAACATATTTCCGATGAGTTTAGTTAAATTTTTGATGTGTCTCTTTTAGCCCCGGTGTTCGATATATAAAGCAAATTGGCTAGTGTCAATAAAAATTATAAGTTAGCAACAAAATGTATTTTGATTTTATTCTGAGTGACTTTTGCCAATAGATATAAAGCACAAAAATGTCACTTATTAGTTTCATTAAGTTAATGAAACTAACAAAATTATCGCGATAATCTCCCGTTGCTATAAGCAACGCAAAAAAAGGAGCCTTCTAATTGGTTGAAAATAAATGTATGTAATTTTCTTTTAAATTTAGCGCGCACCCCTTCCGACTCTAATAATTCTAAACGCTCAAATCGTTGCCCGACAGTAAAATAAGAAAATTGTAATCCCAGAAATTTGCGCTTCATATACGTCATACATCGCCTATACAACGCCATGCTTCCCAAAACCCGGCACCACCACCGCTTTAATTGCACAAGACGGAGATAATAAGCGAATTTTTGCATGTATTGAGTGAGGCCATGGGCGTCCATAGGGGGGTGCAAAACGGGCACTTGCCCCCCCCCCCCCCTAGGCGCCCACATTACTATTTTATTTCATAATTCAGTATAAATATTGAATAGTACAGTGGTTAGTTAGTAGATAAAAAAATATTGTTAAAGTTTTTGCCCCCCCCCCCCTGAAAAACGCTCTATGGACGCCCTTGAGTGAGGCTCACAAATTTGGCTTGTAATACGTATTATTTTTAACAGCAGACATAAAAGACAGAGTTAGAAATGATTGATAAAAATTTCCATTGTCCTATGACATATTATTATACAATTAACACCAAACAAAACAAAAAACTAATAAAGATTACTCAATCCTTTGTTCTATTCCATAGGGTAGCTGCCTATTATTTGAAACTTTGCAACGGTTTGTTTGTAACACTGCACCATAATAGACATTTACCTTTAGATAAGGAAATAATAATCACAAAAGTGGCAAATTTATGGCCTAAAGGTAATTGTCTATGCACTCAACTCATTCATTAGGTACTCATTACATTTTTTATGTAACTTAAGAGGATATCTAACCTAAGACATTATAAATAAAATTTCAACTTTGAAAGACCGTCCGTCGAATGGATTTTATTTAAATAAACAGCCAACTGTCGTTTTATTATTTTGCCTTTACCAAGGTCCTTATTTATTACTTATTATTATTTTTTGCATTTTCCTATTAATAAAGATATTATTTCGTGTTTTTCAGCTTTTCATTCTACCCGTAGGAATAGGTCGAAGTTTACCATTTTATTAAAAAATATATTGCATATTTATTATAAATTTTATTACAGAGAATTTTTCCGTTCATATTGGTAACATATCGAAGTCACAGAATAAAGTTGATGGCAGAATTTACGCAGCAAATGGAAATCATTTTTATTGTTAAAAAATTCCAAAAACTATTAAACAGTGACGTTCGTCTTTAGGGGTTTGGCGGGAAGAAAAAAGCTAAGTATGAAGCAAAAATTACTTTTTATGAAAAAATATTTAAAATCAAATTGTATAGACGTATACGACTTAATTTTGAAAACAAATGAATAAAACAACATTAATATGTACCTATACTACCACTTTATTATAAATATAATGACGTATTTAATTTGGCAAAAACAAGTATTTGTTATTATTTCTTTAATTGTTTTCAAAACTTGTGCACGTCTTTATAATTTACTTAACAATTATTAATAAAACAAATTTGATAGGTATCTCTTTATTTAAGGTAATTTTTGATATACTTACAGTTTTTGTTTATTTTTTAACTTTCCGCCCATGAGTTAAATACGAACGGCACTGTTTAAAAGGTTTTTGTTATTTTGAATGATGCGGAAATGATTGCCAACATCAGTATTTACTGAAATGTCACAATAATTTTTTTTTCATATGCTCCGTATATTCTGCCCATCACATAATGTACACGTGCAGGTAGGTAATAAGAAGCAAAAGAATCGTACTCAATAAGTACTTTTTAAAATATATACTCGATAATCAGTAGCTGTCTGAACTAATAAAACTAAATCTAAAAAACTGGTTCTAATTAGTTTTTTTTAGAAAATATAGAAAAAATCTAAGAGAATTATGTCGACTGACACTCCCACAATCGTATGATGACCACCATTAAAATTTACTAGGAAATATTTATTAAAACACTTTTAAGACAAACAAAATGATAATCCCATTAAAATACTCAGAAAATTACCAATAAATAAGCACACACACTCTTATGAAAAATCAATCATTTCCAGAGCTATTTTCCAAATTAATTGGGGGGGGGGGGCAGCGAATAGACCCCGGAGGACATAAACAAACAATGATTACCGAGACAATAGTTCCATAGTACTGACTGAGTCTTAAAAATGCAGTTTTTCAATTCTTCCCACAGTTCTACCACTCTCCGTGGTTGAGGAGGATTGAACAGAAATAACCGGCATTTCCAGTTGACGTTGAGGCAACATCTGCTGATATTTTTTTCACTGTAAGCAGTTTTTGAGCAATAAAATTGTTATTTTCCACGGAATATTCGATGTACCCCTCAGCAACAATCGAGGATTTTCTCCTCTCATGCCGCTTAATTGGCATCAAATTTGCTCCAGCATTGGCAAGTAGGATGTAGAATTACTGAAGAATGGTGAAAACAATACCCCGTATAGAGGATCGAATTTTGAAGTCGCAGAAATCTTGCTATATACTAGCAGGAATTTAAAGATTCAGTTTCAAAATTCAATAAAAATCCGAATAAAATTCTTCCACGATAGTGAAATTTCCAGAAACCTCCCTGATATTTTAATCTTGAATGAAGTACGTTATTGTCAAAGCTCCTTCCCGCGGCATGCACCAAATATTCCCATAGTTTTAGCTACTTTCATCAGAAGGTACTCATGAGGTACTCATCATCCCGGTGCACACTTCAAAAAATGTATAATTTGGTCTCACTAGTCACGATCTTGAATTTTTTAAATTGGTAACCCTCTTCCTGACGCTTAAAATAAGCGATAAGTTTAAAATGTTTACTGATATGTTTATACGTAGCATAGCTTTGATAATCGAGTAATTTGACCAAAGAGATGATGATTTCCAAACTTCGCGTTCTCCTCAAAATATGCCAGGAATACAATTTCACTATATTTTCCAGAAACGCCTTTCTATTAACACCATTTCACAAACTTTATTGTAAGCAATCACATATTGCATTCAGAATTTTCTGGGCAATAAAATAAATCCAACGTAGCTAGATTGGCCGCTGCATCTATATCCATAAATGTCAAAGGTACTGATCATTTCATCACTATAAGCTGGTTTACCACCAGGTCGTAACTTCAGCTGTCACAGCTTTATTATGCCCAGTTTAGGTTTTAATATTTTTGACGATGACTATTTGATTACTCACCGTGAAACACCCTGTATTTGATCAGCTCTGTAATTAAACTCATTCTAATAGACTTAAAAAAAAACCGTCAGGATGGTCTAGCGTACATGCCCGTGGAAGCCAGCATGGCAGGCTTTTTTTCCTAAGGCTTAGTTAAGGATACTCAGGCTAGACTAGTATTCACAAGATAATTTCAAAACAACAGGTATACATCGTTGATCCTGCGAAAAACATTTTTTCAGTATCTAGAAACGTTTAGGTGCCCTTACTTCCATGGATATGTTTCGGTTTTTAATTTACACCTTAACAAACCATCTTCAGTTTGTCCTTCTGCACGCATGTGTTTTGGTATTTACAAAGCAATTATTAAGTTTATATCCTTATCTCATTGCCTCTGATGCGGGAACGAATAAAAGATAAAAGCTACTAAATAAGTAATTAAAAGCCTTAAATCAATTAATTTTTAAGTGTTCTCAAATGTTACGGCATTGTACATGGGAATGCGCTTAAGAAAAATGTGTTATTGATTATTACACATCTAAAAAAAAATACTTTTTTTTAACTTTTCTCATTATTTCAATTTTTATTACATATTATTCCCAGTTTATTCAAGATTTTAAATTTTTTTATAACAGGTCCACAGATCATATTCCTAGTTTTAGCTATTTGCGTTTAAGAAGTGATTCATACCTTTATATGACTTTTCAAAACAATAAACTGTCTGTTAGATTTCCCATTTTCAGGATTTATTGAGAGTGCAGTTAATTACAAAATGTACCAGCTGTCAAATCTCATGTGTTGAGTTGCCATTCAGCACTTGTAACCAGCACTTTTATTCTGCATCAGTTTTTTTCATTTGATTCGGATGTTAGCCTACATTTTTTGTTCATGTTATTTGTAGTACTCAAAATTTGATATAGATGATTTGTGTAGATTTTTGTATTTATGAGACATAATGGATCATATATTGTGAATCTTCTACCTGGAATAAATTCGGTAACAAAGAATTCATCCATTTCTTGAAAAAATTGAAAAACACATTTACCTTTCTTTGGAGTCAACAGTTTCTATTTGAATTTCAGTGAAATTTAACCGTCATTTAGGGATGGAAAGCAACACAATTTTGTTTTTCAAATATAAAGGCATAATATTGATCGTGTAAGGAAGGAAAATACTTATACTAGCTGGCATGAGGCTTGAGCTTATTTGCTTGTTACTTCTGCTTATATAGTGTCAATACATATTATTGATTGTGTAAGCTTCACTTATAATCTACTATTATTAGTTTCCTTAAAATGCCTTGTTAAACGAAATCGAATAGAATTGAAATATTAATAATTATGTATAGGGTATGGCGATAAAATGCACCAAAATGTGAGGGATGTAAACATCTTGCAGGAAAACCCTGTCATTCCAGCTAGATAACTGCCAAGAGATACCAACGTACGTGAATCATCTGCATTAACGTTAATAGATTTATATCAAATGTTTATGATGCAGGAGTTAATGGTAGACGACCCGGATCGTCGACTGTTTTTTTGGAAATGTCATGTGAATAAGCGAAACTCTGTACTGTTCTAATGAAAATCATCACTGGATTCGAGCCATCATGCCAATATTTTTTGAAAATAATCTAAATCGGCCGATGTGTCTCAATTTTATGCGAAAATATATTTTATTCATGATGATCGAATATAGTTTTAGCAGGATGGTGCACCGTTACATTACGCGCAAAATGTTTCACAATATTTGAAGTTTTTTCTAACCAGTGGATTAGGGAGAAGAGAGACAGCTCAAGAAATGGTACATTATGTTAGAAATTAATTTCACTTTAGGCTTGAAATCTGCCTCGCTAATCAGGTAATAACAGACAATGAAAATTGCTAGACCGTTGTGTAGTGATAATATCACGATAATTTAGCCAATAGAAAATAGGAGTTAATGCTACCATGGAACAGTTTATAGCCATTATTGCTCTGAATACTCACAGTAATTATGAAGTTCTATTGGGGTGTAATCTGGTTTCATATACTGTATTAGTTCCGACTGGCAGTCGTAATGAAACTTGATATTAATTATTATAATATTTGCTTGCTACGGTTAATAAAGCATATACTTACCACTAAAATCAGTACTGTAGTTCTCAAAAATTTAAATAGCTTCTAGTGTGATACTGTTCTTGTCGTTTAACATTGCATATGATTATACAGTGTGTGTATAAAGTCTGGAAACGGCTTAATAACATCACAATTTACTGGCCGATTTAAACCAAATTTGGTACAGTTGTGTAAGAGGATCTAACGCACCGAATGACGATATTGGCTTTGTTGCCAGCTTTTTAGTTTGTCTGGAATTCGAACGAATTTTATATTTTTAAATATAACACCCAGTATATTTTTTCATTTGTAGTTTTTACATTAAATTTGTTACACTTTTGGTATAACATACTTTGTTCATAATATCAGTAGTTTTCGAAATAACGACGTGTTTTGAAAATATCAACAAAGTTGTGTTTTATTTATTAATAAATAAAACACCAGTTCAGTTTTGATGTTAAGTCATAAAAGCTGTCATTTTTACATGCAAAAATGTCTTTAACTGAAAGTGAAAGAATTAAAATTCTTATGATGAGAGGATATGGCGATAGGTTTAGATCTTACGAAGAGGTTAAAAATCTATTTAATGACGCATTTCCAAACCGAAATCCAATTTCAAAAGCAACTGTTCTAAAAAATGTCCGACGGTTCGAAGAAACTGGAAATTGTAGAGATAGGCGACGATCAGGACGACCAGTAGTTGTAGATGAAGAGAAAAGTATAGAAAATTTACAACATGTTGTTGAAACCCCTGTTTCTTCATTAAGAAAAATTTCTCAAGTAAGTGACGTCTGCTTTAAATCCGTCCATGATGTTTTAATAAAACATAAATATCACCCATTCAAAATACATGTAGTTCAAGAGTTATCAGAAGATGATTATAAGCGAAGAATTGAATTTTGTGATATTATGATGTCAAGGTTTGACCAAAATAACCAGTTTTTCAAATTTATAGTATTTTCGGATGAAGCAACATTTATGTTAAATGGTAAAGTCAATAGACACAACTGTAGGTTTTGGGCAAATGAAAATCCCCACTGGATGATAGAAGGTCATACACAACGCCCTGGAAAATTGAATGTGTGGGCTGGGCTTCTGGGTAACCACAAGATCGGTCCATTTTTTATTGATGGAAATTTGACATCACAAATTTACCTTGAGCTCTTGGAAACGCAAATAGTGCCTACTATACGAAATGTGATGGGTCCAAATTATGCAAGTACATTCTTCCAACAGGATGGAGCTCCTCCCCATTTTGGTTGAAACGTGCGCGAATTTTTGAACAACACTTTTCCGAATAGGTGGATCGGTAGAGGGGGTACAATCGAGTGGCCACCTAGGTCCCCTGATTTGTCGCCTAACGACTATTTTTTATGGGGACACTTGAAGAACAGAGTTTATACCACAAAACCTCACGATTTGGCCGATTTGCAGCGTCGAATTTTGGACGAATTTGAATTAATAACGCCAGAAATGATTTACAACACAATTGAAAAATTTTATTTTCAATTAGCAAACTGTCAAGCTGTACAGGGAAAACAGTTTGAACATTTAATATAAAAAATATATTTTTTCTAAATTGTACTAGTTACTTCGAAAACTACTGATATTATGAACAAAGTATGTTATACCAAAAGTGTAACAAATTTAATGTAAAAACTACAAATGAAAAAATATACTGGGTGTTATATTTAAAAATATAAAATTCGTTCGAATTCCAGACAAACTAAAAAGCTGGCAACAACGCCAATATCGTCATTCGGTGCGTTAGATCCTCTTACACAACTGTACCAAATTTGGTTTAAATCGGCCAGTAAATTGTGATGTTATTAAGCCGTTTCCAGACTTTATATACACACTGTATAATCATATGCAATGTTAAACGACAAGAACAGTATCACACTAGAAGCTATTTAAATTTTTGAGTACAGTACTGATTTTTAGTGGTAAGTATATGCTAAGTATATCGTGGGCTTACAAGCAAATGGCACTAAGTCAAAAAATAGCTTTAGGAGTTACGAGCAATTTAAAGTTTCAATAATTGCCTAATTTTTTTATAGATTATTTAGAAATAACCAATTGCTACAAACAAAACATGTATGCTTTAGGAAGACAAAGCACTATTTTTTACATGATTTACTAAAATTATAATTAACAAAAATTAAAAATAAAAGTAAAAAGAATGACTTAGTGCGTTTTTCTTGTAAACTATTATTGATTTTAGGACTTAGTTAAAACTCATCATTGTTTCATTACTAAATTATTTTATTCAAGGAAATCTAGCATTAACTAATCAAAAAGAAAACAACAATAAGCAACAGAATAATAATGTTACCCAAAAAAAAACAACACTTAATCTTGTTCCTCTGAATCAGAAGTGACTTAGTGCAATATTTTTACCACAATTGTGGGATAAAAGTACAAGCAAAAAGCACTAAGTGACTTAATGTGTTTTGCTTGTATTATTCCTAACGCAATGCTGTAAGTGCATCTTGCCAATTGCTGTAATTCCTATATTAGTGTACCAGGGACTTAGTGCGATTTAGCAGTACATAAATGATCAAAAATTAATGTTAAAACCGATAAATACGCATTTTGAGAAATTCTTGACTTAGTGCCTTTTGCTTATAAGCCCACGATATTATACATGGTTTACTGAGATGGTAAAATTCGTCCATATATTATAAAGTCCAGTACTAATGATGGGTTGTGTAAAATAAGAATCTTCTATTGCTTTATCTGACATGCGGAGTTTAAATACAAAGTAAAAATAAATTAATTGAAACAGGTACGATTAATAAAATTCAAATTCATTACAGGACAGCTAGAAGACTCCGAACAACGATGTGACCTGCGCACCAAATACGTTTAAGCTAATACTACGGCGCGCGGCGATTGCCGATCGCTACGAACCCCCACCAATGTCTTGTGGATTATAGGTTCTAACGGTTCTGCTTTCTTAATTGCAGAAAATGCGGTTTACTGGGAACAAAATGCGTCGCATTGAGAAGATACAATTTATTTTTTAACGAAATTGCTGTATTAAAGGTACTTCATTATTCAACAAGACTGTACTGCTAGTGGAACTGATTACTACCAATAAAAACACTGTTCTAGCAAATCTGGAATTGATATAACAAAGCGGGTTTGATACACTAGCAATTTATTTAGTATGGATTAATAAAAAATAAGCTATTAATACCTACAAACTATTTCTTAGCAAACCTGTTTTATTGGATCGATCGGTTCCTCAGTGTAAATAAAGCGTGCAAATGCAAAAAAAAATATAAAATTTTCAAGGAATGGAGGGATTTTGCACCGTACAGTAAGTCTACAGGTACTCATAATATGAACCACTTCCACTTTTAGAAAAATTTGATATGACGTCCCTGCTGTAAATTGTTTTTAAAAAATTGGCCAGTTTCTAATGACCTGAAAGGCCAAATGCGATAATACATTAGAATCCCTTGACCTGGATTTAGGAGGATTACAGTATTTTTAACTATTTTCTATCTCCCGAGTGGGATATAGTAGGTATAGACATAAAACCAATAATCGCTGTTCCATTGAAATTTATCCAGGAGCGCCATAATAGATCCCATAAATCAGTTTTTATTGCCCTCTATAGTATCTGAAAAAGAGGTTGAATATAAGAAACCCTTTTTCGAAAAATACGAAATTAATCCAGGTTTTAAAAGCTACACGTGCCAGTCATGCTAAAATGCATTTTTGTGTTTTAAAATTATTTGAAGTAAAGAGTAGGTAAAGTCTGTTCATTGACTACTGACCGTTACGTCATTTTCTCCATATTTGCGGTACGTCGTAAATTAATTCAGTCCGTTTGACTTACCGGTGGTAAAGGTTATGATTTTTCTTAGGCTTGATCTACATAAAGACGGATTCATGTGAACAAGTAAAATACAAGCGCGTTTTTTTAAACTTTTAATTATTATTTTTATACTGCTAATGAAGTCAGAAATAAGTAGTTTATTTAGGGTAAAAGGTAACATGCGACGAAAAATTTTGTTTTTGAAAATCAGTATGAAATGTTTAATTAATTTAAATTTACTGAAAAATAAATAAAACTCATTTATAAAAGTTAAAATTGAATCATATACTTTTTTGTCTAGTGCATCTCTAGTGCATCAGTCTATAAATTTTGTTTCCAATATTTTCAACTTATTTATAAAATCATAAAGAAGAAAATATAATAAAAAATGACAACACAACAAAATACAGTTTTTTAATAATTAAAATAAATCATCTCCGCAAGAATCATCATCATCATCATCAAATTCGTCTAAGTTAATAATAAGGGGAAGAGTATCTGAAGCATCGATAAATCTTTCCTGTTCTCATACATCATTTATTATTTTATTAGTGTGTGTTACATAATTTTTCCATTTTTCACTGTTACATTTTCTATGGCTTCATTCCACAAACCCAAAAGTACGTTTGTTACAGGATGCATAGAACTTATTTTTGCATCATAATAGCGCTTACATTCCGACCAAACAATTTCAATAGGATTAAAATGGCAATGATATGTAAGATGTCTTAAAACTCGATGTTCATGTTGCTAGTTCATCCAACCTATTGAAATAAAATAAAAATACATAATTAAAAAACAAAATGAATAGCGCTTTCCAGATTATTTGTAAAGTTTGGGTGGGATATGTTGCTTCACTACTATTCTGATCTGATCCTTTATTGCAAATGTCGAAACCGGAATTTGTCATTGTTCTAACCATGCAATAAGTATATAACCTTCTTGACCAACTTGTATTTGGAATTTATTCAATTGGCCTAGAATGATGGGTTGCGTTATCCTGATAATAAGCGACGGTTCTTCCAAGTTTGGTTACAATTTTTCTTCAAACGATTTCTCAAAATTTTCACAATTCATGGAATCATGATTATCACCAGAATTCAGGCCAGACTTGAATATCAAACATGCATTATTCACAAATCCATTTTCTGAAACACCATGTAGAATAATACGCCGGACACCCTCTGACTGTATGAAAAGTATCATTCATCTTGCCAATTTCGTCTAAAAGCCCGTTTACTGTATATCCAGGTTTCATCCAGAAAAACAGGTTTTAAGGAAAATTGAGATTAGCCGTGATTCTTAAATTTTCTTAAAAATTCTACTCGTTTTTCAGCTATATGGGGTTGCTCTATTAAAAAACGCCTGTTCGATACAGTACATTTACGCCATTTAATTTTTTTTTTGGCAGTCCGCTAATAATCCAGTGGATAGTTCAACATCATCAATGACTTTATGGTTTAGTTGTATTGAGCGAATGATAACGTGTTCACCTGCTCTATACATCCCATAAAAAACCTCTTTTATGGTACATAATATGTTCATAAATTTCGTAAAGTTGTCGACCACGGGATGACAACATAGCTACATTATTGCGATTCTTAAAATCTACATGCTTTTCTATCCCATTTACCTTAATTCGTTGGATTGCTGAACACGAAACTCCCAAAGTATAAAAAATTCTCAAAAACAGATAGGTATTTATAAAAACATTGCCATTATGACGTGTTGTTTACGTTTCCACAACTCCTGCTTTATTATATCTACTAACCTGGTAAACGATGTTAAAGGCTAAAAGAGCCTTTCTGGCATCACTTCTTCTTGAAAATAATCAAATATTCTTAAAATTAATTCTGGTTCTTTTTCACAATACGGTGACATTTTTAATAGTATATTAAAGTATAAGTGGATATTAGGGTCTTTAAAACACGCGCGATTTTGCAAACACGACGGCGCATCCGGAGTGCTTAAAATAGAGCAAGTGTTTTAAAGACCAGTTATCCACGAATACTTTACATTATTTTTTTTTATTGGTACACTTATTGGTATTTATATTACAAAAAATGGAAATAATAACTTAGTAAGTAAGTGAAATGGTCGAATTCATGATGTGATATACCTGTCGTTGTCATGAAAATGAGGAGAACAAAAAATAACTTCCAATCTGTCACATAAGATTCATTGTTGTCACCGTTGACATTGGTTGTGTATTGCTTAAAAAAATATTTTATTTGAGGTTAAAAGGTAATTCTGTCAAATCAATAATTAAAAAGTTGACATATTTAGACTTCACGTTTCACGGGTTGTTGATGTTGCCATCGTAACTTTAAAACATGCGCGTTTTTGAAAGTGGGATTTAAACACGCTGAGGCGTACTTTAAATAAGCGAAATAGGGTATCAATAAAAAAAAAATATAATGTTGATAAAAAATGTCACTGTCAAAAATGACAATAAAACATTTTTGACTGGTAATTATAATAGAAAAATTATACACTATTCATTATTGACGCAAATTTACTATCGCACCTAGTTCACGAATGTTAGAAAGATGAACACTAGTCTTGACGTAACGGTCAGCGGTCATTGAACAGACTTTATTACCTTGTTGCACTGTTTGAAAATGCTTTTTAGTACTTACTTTAAACTTTACTAAATCGTAGAACTTCTTGAAAACCAATATTATTTCTAAATACCATTTTTATTACTTTCCAAAGTAGAAATATAAACTGACAGTATGGAATTTTTGCAGAAAAATAATCTTGATTATATTTTAAACTATATATAAGATATTTATTCTGAGAGCTGAGCCAAGAAATCTGAATCGACGAGTTGCTTGTTTAGCACTTTATTAAAGTTGACTTTGCCAGATGCATTCATGGAAAAAGTTATACATTTAATAAAGTTTGGAGATGGTCGCCATGATGAAACATAATACGAGGGCAATAGAAAATGTTTTTTAATAGCTTCTCCATTAGGTCATTTTCAGTCAATGGCCTTCCAAAAAATGTTACAAATAACGTTGAAAATATTCTGATGAGCGTAATCAACGATATATGACGATTTATTTCTCATACAGATAGGGGTAACAACGATACATTGATATATGTATTCAAAACGTCAATGTTACCCATATCGATACGATAAAACATTACAGCCGTGGAGCAAAAGAGAGAATATCAGGTCTAATAGTCTTATTGCAACCTATACATAATATAATTTTTCGTCTTACCTTTGGTATTACTAATATTCTATATTCAACCGTTCTGCTACATTTCAATCAATTCTGATTATTTTATTATTTTCAGTATAAACAAATTATACAAGTAGTTTATCTAAACTTGAAAAGTGAACCTTAAAAACCTGGTTAGAATATATAAGCCCTCAAACATATATTCTGGATTCTGGGTACACCACGCCACTGCGATACATCTATTTCGTCCAGCTGGTCGTTCCGGTGTAAGGGAGTATTTCGATTTCAATTTCTAAACTTATATAATATATAACGTTTCGAACGAAAAAGTTGGACGAAATGGGTTACTTGGGACTTCTACATTCTAGTTTGACAAAAAAAAAATACATCGACCTTCGATGTTATGATGTAAAACGAGGAAAAGGTGCGTATAATATGCAATTTTCGGTCCGTTTGGGCCAACAGTCGGGAACAACGAAAGTCGAAAATTCCAGAATGTATAGACAAATTATGCTCGTTTATTTTAGCGTAATACGTGCTTGCAAAGGTAAACGTTTTATAAAAATTTTATGAAATCAGTTTCCTGCAATCTCCTTCACTAAGGCCTCAGATCCAGCCCCAGCCCCAGATCGAGGCTTGTGTAATTTGATAAATTTGTCTTCATTAGTCATAAAGTATCCACCTACAGATAGGACGCCACTGGAGGTGTCAAAAACTTTGTTGTCAAAGGTTAAACCCGTTATTTTTTTTATTATACATTTTTATTGGCCACAAATAGATACATTACGAGGACTAATTTATCTAAAGCTAAAGCACCGTTACTTTAAACGAAAGCAAACAATAATGATATTTGTATAATTACTCTTCTAATTGCTAAAACAACTTCAGCACTCAGCAAGTAATCTAAACATGACAATTAAATTCGAATCGAGCATGATCTAAAATACCAAACACTTTCCAAATATAGCTCCATTTCCTCAAAGAGGCTAATAAAATTTAAATTGTAAATCGGCTAACCAACTTTTACTACAGCCTACTATGAGTGTAAACGAAATGTCCTTTATAAGTTTTAATAGAATTGCTTCATAATTTTGGTTGGAAAGTTCAAAATATTCAAGTATGTCGTTTTAGAATCTGATATGGGCAGCACTTTATGTTTATAAATATTAAAGCAAGAAAAAAATCAGAACTACCGATCTAAAAGTATGATATAAAAGACAAACATATCTTGGTCTTGTGCATACATGAGCTTATACCGACTATAGCCCGGTCGTAGCTCAGTGGTAGAGATACCGCTTACGGCCGTGGCGATCCGGGTTCGATTCCCGGAGTGGGCATACGCATAATAAAAAAAGTATGACCGAATTTTAGTTGGTTGGTGTAAGATCGTCTTTCGGAGGAGACGTAAAGCTGTCGGTCCCGGCCATCTGTCGTTAAGTCACGCTAGAGGCGCTTGCGCGACCTGGAAACTCTAGCACCAGACTTGAGCACCACAAGTTACACGAACTTTACTTTACTTTTTTTTACCGACTATAGGAAGTGTGTATCTTTTCCCGCAACCATTTTCCGATCTCGTCCTGATTTCAGACCTAAATTGGGTAGGATTGGGAGATAATATAATTTCCACTATTCCTTAGTTTTTACTCAAAGCTGAAACTACGTCAAGACTTAAACCACTAAAATTCACCGGGCTCGAACAACATATATAACCAGTATACCTATTGTCAATGGCATGTTACAAGATTGTGACCAGGTGGAGAACTAAAGCGGGATACAGAGTTTGCGCAATTCACATTATTTTGTGAATCATGTAAACATTGAACAGGGACGGCTTAAAATGTATTCAACTATAATATACTATAGGGATCAAACCAGATTAACGGCCGGCTGTTGGATTCGTACCCACAAATTCTAGTGCTAGAGTTCTCTGTGACTGACGCAAACCACCAACATCATTATTTAACTCGTTTCAGTGGTTTCTGAGATATCGATGAACAAATATCAATACGCACATATCTGGAGAATTGTGGACTCTTTCTTAGTTCGGGGATTTAATCTAGGAACGCACATTAATATCTACTTATTGGCGCAACTAAACTAGAGATTCATCTTTTCTATTTATTATTGCAACATTCCAAAAATATTTTTTTGATATGATTTGTTTTTTAGTTCGTAGAGATATTTTGTTTTTGTATTGTTTTATTTTGCCGGTTGACGAGACGACGTTTTTAGAAAAATCAAAAGTTAAAATCATATTATTATTATTATTATGTTTTAGGATAAAAGAAGAAGAATGAGATAAAAATTATCTAGTACTTAAATTTATACATTGGGAAAAATCCTTCTATTCCTTATAAGAATTCACATACTCTTTATACAACTGTTTAATACTATACGCGACAGCAGCGCGCTTTCCTACTGTAAGACAACAAAAATTGCTAGACCGTTGTGTAGAAATAATATCACGGTAATTTTGCCAATGGAAAATAGTAGTTATCGCTACCATAGAATGGTTTATAGCTATTATTGCTCTGAATAGTCACAGTAACTATGAAGTTTTATTGGAGGTGCAATCTGGTTTTATATACTGTGCTAGTTCGGACTGGCAGTCGTAATGAAACTTGGCATTAATCATAATAATATTTGCTTGCTACGGTTAATAAAGCATATATACTTACCACGAAAAATCAGTACTGTAGTTCTCATTAATTTCAATAGCTTCAAGTGTAATCTATTATGCAACATGGTTTACTGAGATGGCGAAATTCGTCCATAAATTATAAACTCCAATACTAATGATGGGTTGTGCGAAATAAGAATATTTTATTGCTTTATCGGACATGCAAAGTTTAAAAAAAACTTAAATACAAAGTAAAAATAAATTAATTGAAACGGGTATTGGTGCGATCAATAAAATTCAAATTCAGACAGGACAGCTAGAAGACTCCGAACAACGATGTGATGTGACCTGTGTAACAAATACTTTAAAACTAATACTACGGCGGGCGGCGATTGCCGATCGCTACGAACCACCAGCAATGTCATGTGGATTATAGGTTCTAACGGATACAATTCGTTTTTGGGGACGCTGTTCTGCTTTCTCAATTGTAGAGAAAGGGCTTTACTGGGAACAAAATGCGTGGCATTGAGAAAATACAATTTATTTCTTAACAAAGTCGCTGTGTTAAGTATTTCATTATTCAACAAGACTGTGCTGCTAATGGAACTGATTAATACTAATAAAACACTAAATCTGGAACTGTATACTAAGGCGGGTTTGATACACTAGCAAATTATTTAATATAGGTTAATAAAAGATAAGCTATTAATACAAACTATGTCTTAGCAAACCTGTTGTATTAGATCATTTTCCTCAGTGTAAAACAATAACACTCTTCAGTGGCGTATTTAGAATATTGCCACGGGGGGGTCTATACCTTTCGTTTTATCTTTCTTTCTTTCTTTCTTTCTTTCTTTCTTTCTTTCTTTCTTTCTTTTTCTAAAAAAGCGCCGCAGGCGAAAAAATTTTCGGTGCCACGCCCTATTTTGAACTATCAAAATTTATAATTTCTATGTTTTGATAGCTGAACCTAAAAAAGGAAGAAATTAATAAAATTTTTAAATATAAACGCAACAATGAGAATATATATTTTTTTAAATATTTATGTTTAAAAATATATATTTCTACATAATATGACCGATTCCGAAAATGATTGGTTTTCAAGTTATTTTTGCCTTTTTTTTTTGCCAAGTTTGGCCATGTTGTTTTGTTATCTGTGACACAGTTACTTAATTATTTGTAAAAACAAAGTATTGCTAATAGTTCTAGTTTGCAAAAAAAAATACAAAACTAAGTGAACATAATTTCAATTTTTTTAAATTAAATAAATTAGACACGCAGGTAAAAAAACAGGAAAAAAATTGAAATTACTCGAAAACCAAGCATTTTCGGAATAGGTCATATGCGAGGAATTAATCAAATTATACAGGGTGTTAATTAATGTCATGCAGATATTTCAGGGGATGATAGTACTCATCAAAATAAGAAAAAAATGCAAATATATGCATGGTCCAAAACGCCTTATTTTCGTTATACAGGGTGGCAAATTTTCAATTTTTTTTCTCGTATTTTGCGTTTTCTCTCTTATATTCTGCGATAATTGTTTCAAATTTGGAACATTAACCCTTTTTTAAAGTATCTACAATAAAGTATCAAAATGGCCGGTCGCAGTATACAGGGTGTTACATTTTCTTGAATCGGCTACAATTTTATTTTTCAGAACTTTTTTTTTTGGCTCCTTGTATGAATTCCGGTATGAAATTTGAACTCTCTGTTCCTTTGTTTAGCGTTCTGGTCTCTTGCACTATTCTCGTATCTATGACCGTTTTCGATTTATTTGCAAAAATAGCCATCGATGGAAATTAAGTGTCGGCGAAATAATGCAGAGTAAAAAGCTGTGTATTAAAACAATTTATTAGTTAATCAAATAAAAATAAAACAAAATTATAAACACTGTCGAAAATGGCCGCCTCTTGCTAAAATGCACGAATCAAGTCTTCGCCCCATGGACTGACAGACACTCTATTTTTTTCTTATATTCATTATTGCGTTATTTCGCCTATACTTAATTTTCATCCATGGATATTCTTGCAAATAATTGGAAAACGGTCACAGATACGAAAATAGTGCAAGAGACCAGAACGCTAAACAAAGAAACAGAGAGTTCAAGTTTCATACCGGAATTCATACAAGGAGCAAAAAAAAAGTTCTGAAAGATAAAATTGTAGCCGATTCAAGAAAATGTAACACCCTGTATACTGCGGCCGGCAATTTTGATACTTTATTGTAGATATTTTAAAAAAGGGTTAATGTTCCAAATTTGAAACAATTATCGCAGAATATAAGAGAGAAAACGCAAAATACGAGAAAAAAAATTGAAACTTTGCCACCCTGTATAACGAAAATAAGGCGTTTTGGACCATGCATATATTTGCATTTTTTTTTTTATTTTGACGAGTACTATCATCCCCTGAAATATCTGCATGACATTAATTAACACCCTGTATATTAAATGCAACAAGGCATCTGATCTGTGAGTTTTTTTTTAATGTTGAGCCCACGGGGGGGGTCCAGACCCCTCGGATCCCCCCCCCCCCCCTAAATACGCCACTGACACTCTTGCTCGTGCCATCACGAGGAGAAGATTCGTGAGTGACGCAGAGTCGTGGAGGGAATTCTTTTTATCGCCTGAAGCTAAGACAGATGATATGATTGAAATGAACAAGGTATCGCTTTCTTTATTTTCGTTATGCTTAGCTTTTTTAAACCTATTGTTATAAATATGGGTGCACGTAATATGAAACTGTATAAGTTGAAAAATCCATTTGAAAATTTTAAAGATTACACTGAAATTTCAATTTTTGATTAGTAAAAAATGTATTTTAAAATTTTTAAAACAAGCAACCCAATAGGTTATATCTAAAATATGAAGACTATGGGACATCTTCACTTGATTCGTTGCAAAACGATTTTGATCGATTTGAAATCAATACAAGTAGAAATAAGTTATCACTATTATTATTGGGCAAGACACAGTATAATAAGTTGTTATGTGTAAAGTGTAAATACTTTATCTTTACCCTGCTTCATACTACAAGTTTGTTGACAAGTATTACAGCGCAACAAACATCCGCAAGCGAAGCTGCAGAAACAGCTAGTAAAAAATAGAAGTATAATGTTATGCAATTTCTTTCCCAAATCTCCTGGCCCTTAGCAGTACAGCGAGCGACATAATTTTAAATAAACTTCACACCAAACTTTTCTTACGAAGTTAGAAGACGTAAATTCTGCCTTGACCTGTTTCCGGTTTCACCACAGGCTCTAAATTTTAGGTTTAACTTTTCCTATAAACTTTGCGCAGTTAAAAGCTAAACTCTGATTTCCCTGTGGAATATATTATTTTTAGGTCTGAGAAAATGAAATTTTTCGAAAGATTTTCGCTCTAAGGACTAGAATTGGTATTGATTGTACGATAGTATTGTTAAGTTTCTGCCAATACTTGATCTTGATAGGACATATAGTAATACTTAGATAGTCATATGGCAATAAACTATACTCTGCGGCCCTATATGACTTTTGGGCAGAATGGTAGAGACAGGTAGCCTCTCTAGGCATAGTTCTATCATCTATATGGGTCACTGTAAAAAGTAACCACTCGACGAACGTTCTATGTGAACAAAAAACACCCAGAGGGTTTCAGTATAAATAGTAAATAGCAATAGCGTAGTAACCTACATACTGCAGGTTTAGACTAAATGACATAATTATCGCTAATCGAGTGTGCCTTTAATATAAGTACTGTTGAGTTCAGAAAGAAGTAGGACACGGATTCTTATCCTATGTAAACTAGGTTTTTAAAAAACATCAAAAGTTTGACATGACCCTGACATCCTTTTTTTAAAATTTAAAAAAATATATTTTTTACAAGTAGTTATTGATTCGAAGCATAATTCCTAGGCTTGACAATGTTCAAAGGACTCAAATAATTCTGTTTTTAAATGACAGAATACCTATACCAGAATATATATTTCTTTATTATACCGTGCCTATACGAGACGTTGCCGCTATAATGCACGTAACAAAAAAAAACGGTAGAAAATATTAAGTACAGATGGGAAGCGGATGGAACTTTGGATAAAAAAAAAGCCTCCTGGAAGACCAAGAAAAACAACGCAAGAACATGACAATGGTCTTGTGCAATACTTGGAGGAAAAACCCTTTCAAATAATGCAAGTTGCTATTCAGCAAACAAATTTTCCTGGTTCGAGACGGACAGGTTGTCGTAGGGTAAAAGAATCCCATTTAAAAAATTATGTTGCCGCCAAAAAAATGAAGTTAGGGGACGAACACAAACAGGCACGAATTTTTTTTTGCCTTAAATAATATTTTGCGGCCCTACTGGAATAAAGTAGTCTTTACTGACGAAAAAGTTTTTCAGTCTACGATCAACGGACATAACAGGGTATACAGACCTCGCAATACAAGATATACTGAACATTTTATCAGTCATTCCGAAATATCATGGATATCTTCGGTGGATGTATGGGCATTAGTGAGTTATCATGGACTTGGAGTGTGTTGGATTGTAAATTAAAGGTTTAATGCAGTCACTTACTAGAACACTTTGAAATATATTATGATGCCTAGTGTATTGCAACATTTCCCTGATCAGAGCTTTATTTTCCAACACGACAACTGCACGGTTTACAGCGCGGGTATGGTCAAAGATTGGTTCCAGAGAAATAACGTGGAAACTTTGCCGTGGCTTTCAAAAAGACCCGATATTAATATAATAGAAAACGTGTGGGGTCTAGTGACAAAAATATATAAAGCAAATTTCAGACCAGCTAATAGAAATAAACTTGTTTCAGTTATTAAAGAAAAGTGGAACTAGTTAAGTGATTATCTTGATTTTGTGAGACGTCTATACCTACTTATCGATACCCAATAGACTGAATGAGCTTTTACAAAAAAAATAGAGCGATTACTAAGTATTAAATAGGTGTAATTTCCTTTTTTCAATTAATTATTTTGTACAATAAAATGTTTGATTGTCGACGTTGTGGTCTGGTGGTCAGCGCAGCAGCCTCACAGATCGTAGGCCCGGGTTCCATTCCCGATGCCGGCAACGTCGATGTTAAATTTGGAATTTGGTTTAAGAGGTGGCGCCGTCTTTCGGAAGAGACGTTAAACTGTGGGCCCCGTGTCATGGATGTTGGCACGTTAAAGAACCCTACCCTCGACAAAGAGGGATTCGGCAAAATTACCAGATAGTGTGTGACAAATTCCCTGGCGTCGGTGATTGGCCTCGTTGCGGAAAAAGGCCGACGTAAAATAAATAAATAAAAAAAAAAAAATGTTTGATTTAAGTTAGACTTGTTATTTTTTAATGAAACGAAGAAAAAATAGTAATAGAAATTATAAATATGACACATTTAGTTCTAGCACAATAAATAAAAAGTTTAGTCTGTTATAATTTGAACACAGTCAATAGCTTGTCCTACTTTTTTATGAACTTTTGGGGATTATGGGTAGGTTTACAACACAAAATCAATGTCCTACTTCTTTCTGAACTCAACTGTACCTACATAAAAATTAACTGAATTTTTCTTTATTATACAACATCATCAACAACAAAAGATTTTGTTAATAAATCCTTTTTATTGTGCCATTACCTACCTTTATCTCACTAGAAAGTAGATGTTTCCAATTTTTAACAATGGCCAACTTCAAAACACGAAACGCTGAAATCTCATTAAATTTATAACGATTCAAAACGCAATTTTTACCCTATTCTGACATAATAATATCCTTATGATTTATTATTTCCATCTGTCGCATTGTACCCAGCACACCATTCAAAACGTCGCGTCGTAATTTTCAACAAATTGTCACAGGTAAGAAAATTGGCTACTTACTACTTAAAATTAAAAATTCAAATATAACTCGGATATAGCTATTAACCGTTTCTTTTTTGGTCAAAATGGAAGTTTCAGGTCTCAAAAATAATTTATTATATACAAATTTTAAGTTGAAAACATTGAAATATCCTGAACTGAAGACGAAATACATCAATTTTGCCTTGGATGTATGTTAATAACCAGAACCTTCATTTAAAATATATTCGTGCCCTCTTTTAGGGTCGAATATTTTTTATTATAATTAGAGCTGCTATAGAATAATTTAAAAATCAGAATTCATTTTATGCAACAGCAAAAAGAACATATTATAAGTAACATCAGCAAACAAACAATAAGAAACAAGTAGCTAACGCTAATATATAATTAAAATAAATTACAGAATTTAAAGGTAACTTACCTTAATCCAGCAAGACTAAAACAAAAACAAAACGATTTAAAAATGTCTGCTAAATAGGTTAACCAAATCCATAAAAAGAGAAAAAATTAGAATAAATAAGCAGAATAAAAAACAATACCAGTATTACATAACGGCTGTAAATATCATCGACAGTTTTGACCAACTCGATCTTACAACTGCATTTTATGTTGGTATGCGAGAATACATAATGCTTAGATGCTCGCAAAATCTTTGACCTATAAGACATTATTTGTAAAATTTTCTGGACAATTTAATTTCCATTTACGTTTTCTTTCACGAAGTATCATCACCACATTTCACAAACAAATTTCTTCCTCAGCAAAATTTTAGCCTAGAAAGGATGATAAAACTCATTTACATATTATATATTTTTTTTTGTTGAAGCCTATAATTAATAATTATAGGTAAAAAAAGTAGAATTTCGACGTTTTAATAAAAGGAAAATTGCAAAACTTTACTAAAAGCAGAAATAGAATTACACTCTTCCACTATTGTTGCGATAACTTTTAATAGAGAAGAGAAAACTAGACTAGGTACATATCGCTAATCGTCAGCCGAGGGTGCATCTAATACTAGCATTACAAATTTGTATTAAAAAATAATTTTCTTTTTTTTATATTTTATATTACTTTTTTTGCCTCACATTCCTGCGGAATGTGAAGGGGAAACATATCGCCAACTTGTCATTATAACAACTGACCAAAACTAAAAAATGGTGCAAAATTTGCGTTTTCTCGTATAGATAGGTAGTTTATGGAGACGGCATCGTATGGTGCTCGACGTCCTATTTCCACTGCCGTCTCGCTCGATTTGCTACGACTTTTCGTTACTGAAATATATGATATTTAATATTATGACATTGATATTGACATTGAACTTGTCAGCACCGGCTCTTTAAATTCGCACAGCAAAGGTATGCAATGTGGGATATACTTTCCAAGTTTGTCCTATAAAAATATGTATTCAATCAATTTAAACATAAGGAAAGAAACTATTCTTATATTAATAGCTGATAAATTGGTGAAAATGTTATTATGCCGAGCCCTTCGGACACGGCACTGTTCCAGTTCATTCATTTATTTCATACTTTTGACAAAAATATTTGTTAGCAACCTCTAATTATTGTAAAGCATTTCAATTCGCGATAAAAAATAAATATAGTTTCTTCACAACCCAAGTTCGTTTTTTTCGTACCGAGGATTGTCGCTAAGAATCCGAAATTTAAAAAATTTTCAGTACCTAAATAACGAAATAAAAAAAAAGACGCACCTATAGAATTGAACCCGGGATCATCGTGACCACAAGTCGTAACTATGGAGAACTATAGGGTAGGAGGCCGATCGACAATGGCAGCATTTTCAAATTCTGTCCCGGTTTTTTGGTTAGTTCGCTATTGGCCGATAGATGGCTCTCGCCTCCGAAGTGGGCTGATGTTGTCTTCTTCTTCGTTTTTAATATGGAAAACTAGATCCTCCATAGTTTTTAACTTTTACTTAAACCCTTTATTTTTCTGTGCTTTTACTTTTGACAATTGACATTTTATTTTTCGAAATAACAAATAACGTTTGAAGGCAAGACAAGACAAATAACGTTGTATTGTAATTAATTTCCATATTTATAATGAATAATGGTACAATTTACAAAAGTAGAGTTTGCTTTGTGTCGGGGTGTAAGACAGGATCTTTTTCAGAGAGAAAACGCAGCCAAATAAGTCGCTTTCTAGCTCCAAAGGTATAGCTAGAATGTTTAATACCCTGTATTTTAAAAACCAAGCATCGTTGGAACTTTATACAGGCCGATTTTACTAATAAGTATAACAAAGTAAGTGTAAATTCATATAAAAGTCCTTATTTGTTCCTTAAAGAACTAATTTAAATAAAAATAGTTATTGCGTCCATAAGAAACCATTATTTGATAGCCCACTTCGAACACGCGCGCCATCTTACAGCGACTCGTAAAGCTGAATTACCGATGCTAATTTGGGACCGAATCCAATGCATTGCGATCGGCCTCCTACCTCAAGTCCTCCATAGTCGTAACCTATTATACCATTAGGCCACCGACTACTTTGAAAATAAATTATAATATTAATGCCGTAATGGAAATGTATGTTATTTCTTTAAAATGTGCCCAGAGTATATAAAAACTTAATTTTTGGCCTACATTGTATTGCAGTAATTAGTAGAAATTAAGGACAAGCATAGCGACTACGCACCCTAGCGTTAAAATTAGGAATTTAAAAATTATTTCCGGTAATTTTTTTTTCTTATACCTATTTCATAATAAATTTTCTACCCCAATGTCGTAGCATGTATGGTTTAAGAGATACAGCCGCTCGCCACCCGTCGTGGATCACCCTGTCTAATAATTGGTCATGCAAAATATTTGAGGTCGAATAAAAGTAAATTTAACAAAAAATGTTTGTCGGGTAAGGGGTATAGAAATATCTAGTTGAAGCCCTGGTATAGTACCTACATCTGCTTATATTTTTATATGTCACGTTGTATTTTTATCGTCAATTTTCCTACAAAAAAAATGCGGAAGAGAAAAAGGTAACAAAATTATCTCAAGCTCGTAAAGGTTACCCTTTGAGCTAATTTATTATTTGCTTTGAAAGCCTTTTGCCAATCCCCGTACGATAGTAACTCTTATTTTATTCACCCTCCGAGGCAGGTGATTTATAATATCATAACAGCATTAAGGCTTTATTTGGGATACATATTGAGGTATATTTTAGGTACGAGCATTATTCACTGATGTAGCTGGCCTTTACCGTTTTATAACTGAAATTATTTATTTAAATCACAAACTCTTTAAGGGGGTATCATTGTATTGTACTATACCGGGTTATTCACGTTGTTCCAAACGACATATTAACTATGGCAAAATTATTTGTTATGGATAAAAAAGTAATGTGTGGATGTTGTGTTAGCTATTTGTTTCTTGATTTTATTGTGCTGTTTCTTTCGAAACTTTTACACACTCATGGGATCTAAAATGAAAAAACACAATTTGTCCTTTGGGTGGACGTTAGTGGTTATTTTTGGAAATAAAAAAAAAAATTTCTAAGAAAAAACTTTATTTTTTCCAACATTTTTGTATTTTGAAAATTAGCCAAGTTTTTTACGTCTGGCCAATTTTAGTTGATTGATTTTATTTTAGTTGATTGATTCAAAAATCAATCAACTTGTCAGACATTCAAGCTAGGCTTGAAGTTTAATGATGTTATTTTTTGTGTTTTTTGTTATTGTATTATAGGAGCATTGATGCTCCTATTTCGTACTCTATGCAGATTTGGGGCGGGATTTTTGGGGAATGAATTTTGAATTAGTTGGTTTGGGTGAAACTGTTTTTTCCTAAAAAACTCAGTGTGTCTTTTGTTTAAAAATTCTTGGATTGTTTCTACTTTAAGGTCGCGGTGGATCGCCGCTCCCCTAATGTAGTAAGTGATAGCCTTAAGAATTTTATTTTAAAAAACTTGAAGACGTTTTTTTCGTGTTTTAGGAGCTTGTCCCCATGCTATACTTCCGTATAGCACGGCGGGGCGCACTACTTGTTTGAATAGTAGCGTCTTGTTTTTGAGAGACAGTTTGCTTTTTCTGCAAAGGAGGGGATATAGGTGGCCAAATGCTTGCTTTCCGACTTACCACTTTTGCAAAATAAGACTCAACGCAACCTACAAACTTATTAGTTTTGACAATGCTTACTTTCAGACACAAACTACGTTCAAAAAACTTATTTTATGAAGTTACCTTATACAGGGTCAAAAACAAATGAATTTTGCATCACATGCGACCAAATTTTAATAGCCCAATTTTGATTTTGTAGAAACATACACATTTACTCGCTACTTTAAAGAAAATGTATCTGAAATAAAGCATTGTCAAAACTAAGAAGTTTTATGTAGGTTGCGTTGAGTCTTATTTTGCAAAAGTGGTGCAATTTACAAAATATAGGTAAAAAATCGAAATTATCTTATGCAGCTGAAATTTTTCATGTGGGCTAGAAACTGCATTTAAAAAAAAACTTTTTCTAATAACTTTTTTCGGTACTTTCACTTTTGAATTATTTTCTGGAAATAATTAAAATTTGACCGATAATGCGAATCACGTGACTACTATTTTTTTTGCTTAATTTTCATCTCGATCGAAGCAGAACCTGATGCCAAAGTCAAATTTTGAATAAAGCTTAAAAAAAAAGCCCATATGATGCGGACTTTACATACCGACTGAATTCTGGAAAAATTCAGCAAAGTAATTTAAAAGTCGAAGATTCCTATATTTATATACAAACTAATATACAACCCATTGTTATTAATCGAAATGACGACTCTGATCGTGAAACAGAATTAGGTTTAGATTAAACAAATTTATTAATAATGTATTATTTTATTTGTTAGTGTTGTAAAATTATTTACTACACAGATTATATTAGTATATTTTTAAGACTGTGTCAATTAAAATTAGGGTTACTGATTTTTCTCCCTAATAATAATAATATCTGTCAACCTGTTGTGAATAACAAATTTTGGCTAGAAATTTGCATTTTGTTAATTCATATCAAAAAGACAAGACGATTTACTTTACCAGTTTCGTTGTATTCCTGGACATAGTAGTAGTAGTAGCATGTTTTAGTTAGCAAAAAGCTACAATTAAATATTTTTTAATACATTTTTTTAACACATTTTTAAAGATTTATTTTTAAATATTAAAACGCAACCTTTTTTTTTTTAGCAAAAACAGACAGAAAAGTTAAACATTTTGCAAATTGTATCACAAATTGACATCAAAGGTGATTTAAAAGATACATTTACAATGTGAAAAAACACTGGCCGGATTTCAGATTTGCCAACTCTATCTACATAGAGGAACATTTTTGTTCTACAGCTAATATAATTAAAAATAATATTCCTTGAAAAATAACTAACAGTGATAACACTGATAACATCGCTTTCATTGCGATCCGCGATTGTTTTTTTGTAGTAGTTTTTTATATATAAATACCTCGTGGGATCACCCTTGACCCCGCTTTTGCGTTTATGTTTAAATAAGGTATGTACGTATCGGTCTATTTGGAAAAGAAATTTAAAATATAATTTAGAACAGAATTTAAACATAATTACACAGTAATCGATCATCGTTTCTTTCAGAACCAAAATGTCGCCCATTAAAATTGCCGCCCCCGCGGGGGTCAAAACACAAAATACACGTTTGTAGCATATACCAACCTGTTAATTTTTTTTAGAATTAACCCAATCATAACTCATTTTAAGTCTTCTATAACATGACTAATAATGATCTTTCCTTTTCTTTATCCCTTACTTACCAAAGAACAGAAACAAAGAACTAAAAAGCTGTTTTTAATCTTGAAGGGTTGCCCTTCAGTCTAATTTATTATTGAAGTTCTCGGGCCCTTTGTGGCGGTAATTTTTATTTAACTACTCGGCTGGCCCTTTGGCACGGAAGATTTATAGAATCGTGTTTGGGTGAGACGTGTGTTTCCTGGAAACAGGGTCAACAGGGAATGTGTTAAGGTAATTTGGTCTGGCTTTCATGTTGCAGCTAAGTCAGTGCACAGGATAAAGGGATATCAAGATTTCTTACTTTTATTGGTTTATTTTATGGTTTTAGTCAATTTGTAATTTCAAGATTAGCTTATTTAGTTAAAGGGCATTGGTAATAGTAGTAGTAGTAACATGTTTTATTTAGCAAAAAAGCTACAATTAAATATTTTTTAATACATTTTTTTAACACATTTTTATATTTTAAAACGCAACCTTCTTTTAACAAAAACAGACAGAAAAGTTAAACATTTTGCAAATTGTATTAAATATAACGTATCATTTTGTTTTTTTATTAAATGTAATTTTAAAGTTTTCTTAAACAGTTTTAATGATTTTTGAGATTTAATAGAATTTTCCAAACTATTATATTCTATCAAACCTTTATAAAAAATAGATTTATAAGCTAATGTTTTAGACACTCTATCTACATAAAAATTTTGATTAGTTCTTGTTTTATAATTATGATGGTCATAATTAAAAGAACACAATTTTTTTAAACAATCAGGCAATAAATTATTTTTAATTTTATGTATAGATACATATTAAATAAAAAATTAAATTTCTGACATTCAACCAATCTAAATTTTTCAACATAAAATTAATTTTTGTATATTTGTCACAATTTAAAATAATTCGCATTGCCTTATTTTGTAAAATTTGTAATTTATCAAATATTTTCTCACTAGCAAAATATAAAATGGAAGAACAATAAAGAAAATGTGGTAATATAATAGTATTAAATACAGTTTTTTTAGAAAACAAACTTAAATTAAAACTGATTTTTTTAAAATAACCTACTTTTCCGGCAATCTTATGGTGCAAGGCGAGGTGCAAGGTTTATACTTGCATATATTCAAAAATTACCTATATAGGAACATATAGTTTGTTCATAAAATGTGTGTTTTAATAAAACTCTACTGATGATTTCGAAAATGTACTGACACCGCTGGAAAGTAGAAATAAAGTAAAAGTTAGAATTTCAATTTTTTGAAAAATATGAAAAAAAATCCTTTTCATAGAGTTAACTTTTTCTTAAAACAAAGCATTTCGACAGAAGACAACGACATTTGACATTAACAGCTGATCTGGTTTCGTCGTTAAAGTTCCCAGATCAGCAGTGGGCCGTAGCAAGCTCACACATCAGGTTGCGTCATATTATTTTCTTCCGCTTTTGGTGTTTTTTAAGGTTTTCTGTGGCTGCTCTTTGTGTAGTGTGTATTTTTAACATTTTACTTTTGGATTTTATATATTTTAGAGACAGATTTTCTTGGTGTTTATTATTTACGTTTAATAGTGAGTACAAGCATTATTTTGGTTAACTCATCTATTATGAAATCAATAAAGTGCCTAGTGAAACTATTTACTTATCGTTATATACAGGATGTCTCATAACTAATGGGCAAACATTCGTAAATTAATGCAAAATACGCCAACAAATTGTATAAGACGCCTGTCCCAAGAAGTGGGAAGATCTTATGGAATATGCAGGACTATTCTTAAGAAGCAGCTAAATTTATTTCCTTATAAAGTTCAAGTATTCCAAGAAATACAAGCCGCAGATTTTGAAAGACGCAGGAATTACTCTCAATGGTTTACCCAAAATTTATTGGAAATAAATGATTTATTAGACCTGACATTTTTTTCGAATGAAAGTAATTATTTTTCTTTTTCTTTCTGTATATTCTTACTTTGTTAATTTTGTAAACAACAAAAATAAATTTGTATTTGTCTATTTATTTTATTACTCATTAGTTTGGCATATCATGTCATAATATGAATTTGACAAAATTTTAACCTAGATTTGGTTAGATATATCGTCCCCATATCATTGTGATCTAAACCAAACCCTACGTTTTTTAATCCAAGTCCAAGGTTGCCAGGTCTAGGGAAATTTCCCTAGATCTAGGGATTTTTGGATAATCTAGGGATTTAGGGAAAACTTTCGTTAAAACACCCAAATCAAGGGATTTTTAAGAGGCTTTATAGAAGCCAAAAGAAAAGTTAAACTAAAATATGCCTATATTATGCTATTATACAAAATCTTCATCACATCAGAGCGACCGAATATAATAACGCGGATACAGCTAAGTTACTACCGGGCGTACGTTGGAAATTGCGCAAGCCGGGGAATCCCGCGCTAATTTTTGTGTTCTGGGTATCTATTCTTGACGGTAATAGAATAGAACAACCAATAGAACGTGGGCGTGGTTCTCTTAAAATCACAAAAATCGTATCCTTGATGCTTGTTCTATCAATACTAATAGAAAGTTGGTCCCTAAAATGGTAAAAGAGAGTAAAATCTTTCTATGAATCAAGAATATGGTTTTATTGGTAGAAGAAACAAGAACACTCCCTGGGGAGCTTTCTATTCTATTACCGTCAAGAATAGATACCCTGTGTGGTATCGCGATTCGCATGAGGGGGCGTTAAATGTGGACATGTGGTGACTCCCACCTCAAATACTCAATTTTAAACAGCTTTTCGCTTGCGATAGCCGGCAGTTGTTTTTCTTTTTATGTTTGAGACAAAGACAGGTATATGTACTTTTGTTTATTTTCTACGAACACCTATCCTTCCTACATTTTAAATAATTCATAAATGAAGGTTTTGGAAAAGGTTTAAGTTTTGTTATTCTTTGAATAGGTATTACACCCCGAAACAAAATACCAGTTTTTTCTTGGTTATCAATTGTCAAAGCTCTCCCCCTCCCCCTAAATTTTTGGAAAGTTATTATATAAAAATATCTAGAGAATTTTTTTCCGATCTAGGGATTTTTTTAACATATTTCTAGGGATTTTTATTTTTTTGACCTGGCAACCTTGTCCAAGCCTCTGTGATGCAAATAATTTTTGCTCGCACGATATTATCAATTTAAATATGTCGACAGGTGTCAAACACCCCTCAACGCGCCTTTTTTAAAATTGTGTAAAACGTGAGGAGCACCAGGCGGCAGTATTATCGCTCGGCGAGCAACAAAGTAACAAAAACGCTCGCTTCTTTGAAAATTGCTACTTTGTGCTTACTCTTGGAAGCGCAAATTTGTACTTCGCGCGCTCGGTTGTAGAAAAATTAATTTTATATTAACATTTATGATTTGAAGAACAAACCTAAGCAAATAGCTTGGTTGTATCGCCTACTGCCTTCACGTAGTTCCAATCTTAAGCAAAAATATAACAGAGGTTTTGCACGACGTTTTGCAAACATAGCATGAGACATTTGTTAATGTCACTTGGCTAAACTATTTTCTATATATCATTAAGTTGAAAATATTGTAATATATTGCATTGTATTTTGTATTCTCTCAGCAGTACATTATTTATTACGTCGTGATAATATAAAGTGAAACGTTCAGCTATTTGCGGTTGTGAAATATGATGGTAATTATTTCAAGAAAATGAACATTTCTGCAAAATAAGGGTGGTCTGTGGGCTTTTGTATTCTAATTAAAATAAATGCTAAGGGTTATTTGTTTTGCATAGAAATGCTAAAGACGAGTCTGCATATTGTTATAAAATTTTAAAAATAATTCTCTTGTTCAGAGGTATAATATCAAATTAATGCAGAAGTCGCTATAGTATACAGGGTGGCTATTAAGTGTGGCAAAGTACAATAGCTCCGTTACTAGGTATTTCAAATACATTAAAAATATTAATACAAAAGTTGAAGGGCAGTAAGTGACGTGGAGTTCGACAGGGAGACACAATCTCGCCCAAGCTGTTTACCACGCTTCTGGAATACATGTTCAAAGATATTGAGCTGGAGGGTCTAGGTATAAATATCGACGGAAAAGATCTTAATCACCTCCGATTCGCCGACGATATTGTATTGATGTCAGATTGCTTGGGTAAAGCAGAAAAAATGCTGTCAAAACTGACATCTGCCTCACATAAAGTTGGTCTGAAAATCAACGCAACAAAAACGGAATTCATCGAACCTGGTCCCTAGCCAAAACCTTCTGGTACAGGGAAAAGAGATCTTCCAAGTGACATCCTATAAATATCTAGGGCATGAGATCAGAATTGGTGGAGATAATCAAACATGCGAAATCGAGCGAATACTTGGACTAACATGGGCAGCTTATGGTAAACTTAAACATATATTTAAGTCAGATATTCCGTTGTGCCTCAAACGCAAGGTTTTAGATCAATGCATTCTGCCTGTCATGACTTACGGTTCAGAGACTTCAACGTTAACGAAGAAATCAGTAAATAAAGTTAGAGTTGCGCAACGCGCCATGGAATGTTCTCTGCTGGGAATTACAATAAGGGATAGAGTTTCCAATGAAATAATACGACAGAGAACCAGGGTTACAGATGCGGTGGAGCGAATGGCTTGCTTGAAATGGAGTTGGGCTGGACATGTAGCAAGAATGCCACATGAAAAATAGGCAAAAAGAATTATAGAATGGCGACCCAGAGAACAAGCCTTCAGAAACCAGGGACGACCACCAACTAGATGGACAGATGATGTAAAGCGCATCTCGACAAATTGGATTCATGCTGCTCAGGACCGGAAAAATTGGGAATTATTGAGAGAGGCCTATGTTCAGCAGTGGACGAGACAGGCTGCTTGATGATGATGAAGTGACTTATAACGTAAAATTATTTTTAACTCTATAGGGTGGCTCAAAAAAGCGGAATAAGAAAAAATGTACTTTTTTCAAATGGAATACCCTGTATATTTTTACATTTTTAAATTCTTCTCGAAATTTCGCGTATCGTAGCCAGCAAAGTTTTTAATTATTTTGCAATGTTGCCAAGTTATTTGAAAAAATTCATTTTTGGAAGAAAAAACTTGTCATCTTAAAATTTAAAATAAAATTGAATTAACTTAAGATATTCCAGGCATTTTTGAGGGTACGAGAGACAAAGACTAATTTATGATTTTAGACGCTCGGAACATGTCATATTTTGTACATGGTGTTCTCTAGAGACGTGTCAACATTTCACATTTTAAAGTTAATTTACTCTGTTTTTTTAAATGGAACACCCTGTATTTTAATATCTTATCTTGTAGAGTTTATTGCCCTCTACAACTTTTATTAAAAGGTTCATACAGTTATTTTTACTCATTTTGGAGTAATAACTGTTTTTAATAAAGAATCTAAAAAAATTGGGTTTTAATTGGTATTTTATAGTTGGCCATGACAGACGCAAAAATTTGCTGGTATATTACAAGAAAGAGGCCCTTAAAATCATATTTCCTGCTTTTTATGAATACCTTAGTGGCTTGTAAAACAATATTCAGTTTTGTCTAACTATTTACTTAAACTAGCTAATTAAGTGTTCAAAGTGTCCTCCATTAACCTCTATACACTTTTGGACACGATCTTCAAATTCCCCGCTTAAATTCCGACATGTTTCGGGAGTAATCGCTTGGAAACAATTTCTTATGCGAATTTTCATGTCTTCTTTAGTTGTCTGAGACATTTTATACACCTGATCTTTAATAAAACCCCATATAGAAAAATCCATTTTTGTCATATCCGGCGATCTAGAAGGCGATGATACAGGTCCTCCTCTTCCAATCCATTGCTGCCCATAAGTTTTATTTAAGAATTCAATTATAAGTCTTGTAGAGTGCAGCGGGGCTCCATCATGAAGAAACCACATGCGTTCTTGAACTATGTTTGGTATATGGGTAATAAGCTGTGGTAAATTATTTTGAAGAAAGTCCAAGTAGATCTGTCCCGTTAGAGTTCCCTCAAAAAAATGTGGACCAACCACGTATATAGTCTCCTACAATTCCTCCCCAAACGTTTAGTGACCATCTATTTTGTGAGCGAAACCTAACAAAATGGGGATTAGTAGTGGCATAATAATGAAAATTATGTCTATTGACGTTGCCATTTTTATGGAACGTAGCTTCGTCGCAAAAGAAAATTATATGCGCAAAATTATGCTGCTCCCGTATTTTATTTTGTACCCACGCACAAAATTCAAGTCGCCTAACATAGTCCTCATCATTAAGCTCTTGCAGCAACTGGACGTGATAAGGATGCAATTTGCTTGAGTTGATTATTTTTTGAACCGTTGTTCGTCCAATATCCAGTTGTTGTGTAAGAGGACGCTGACCAATTTGAGGATTCTCAGTAATACTTAACATAACGTTGAATTAATTTTCTTCGGTGTATATCTACACGTTTTTTTCGGTCTTTATTTTTATAAGCCACACTTCCTGTAGTTTCAAATCTCTCCCTAGCTTTTCGAATGTCTTTTTATCAGGGTGTCTTCGCTCTGGGTATCGTTCTTCATAAATTCTTGTAGCTAATAAAGCATTTTTATCACTTGCACCCAAAACATAAATCATATCGATCATTTCTACATTTGAATAATTCATTTTTGTCACAATACAAATTTAACTTGATAAAAAGTAAGAAATAAAATTACAACTATTTGCTTTGGTCTGTCAGTGCTACCTATAATATATGACAGCAATTTTTTGCGTCTGTCATGGCCAACTATAAAATACAAATAAAACCCCAATTTTTTTAGATTCTTTATTCAAAAAAGTTATTACTCTAAAATGAGTAAAAATAACTGTATGAACATTTTAATAAAAGTTGTAGAGGGCAATAAACTCTACAAGATAAGATATTAAAATACAGGGTGTTCCATTTGAAAAAACAGAGTAAATTAACTTTAAAATGTGAAATGTTGACACGTCTCTAGCGAACACCATGTAAAAAATATGGAATGTTCCGAGCGTCTAAAATTTTAAATTAGTCTTTGTCTCTCATACCTTCAAAAATGCCGGGACTATCCTAAGTTAATTCAATTTTATTTTAAATTTTAAGATGACAAGTTTTTTCTTCCAAAAATTAATTTTTTCAAATAACTTGGCAACATTGCAAAATAATTAAAAACTTTGTTGGCTACGATACGCGAAATTTCGAGGGAAATTTAAAAATGTAAAAATATACAGGGTGTTCCATTTGAAAAAAGTACATTTTTTCTTGTTCCGCTTTTTTGAGCCACCCTATAGAGTTAAAAATAATTTTACGTTATAAGTCACTTACTGCCCTTCAACTTTTCTATTAATATTATTAATGTATTTGAAATAGTTACGGAGCTATTGTACTTTGCCGCACTAAAGGGCCACCCTGTAGTATAATAATATTATATTAAAATAATAAATATAAGGTAACTCAAAAATTCTATACACAAAACTAAAATCAGAAAAATAAACCTGACACGGCACGACACTGCTCAGAAAATGCTTTAATTTTTTTACCAGAACTCCATTCTCGGACCATTGTCCAGCCCGTCCACAAGTTCCAAATTACGTATATTTTATCTTCGTCTCTTCCACGCCATCGGCGGTCACTGGCCTATCTCTGTCTGACAGAATCGATCGTTGAACGGGTCGGAGACCGCTTTAGCTTATACCAGCCGCTTTAACTGGCGCTTGTATCCCTTGCTGTTGCCAATTCTTCAAAATTTTCGGATTTGTAAGCACAATGTGAGTATATACGAGAAACAAGGGTTTGGTAATTAGTTGTTTTTAAACACTGAAAACACTTTTTCTTTTGATTTGAATTATATTGTTTCTTAAGGACTAAAGAATGTATTATTATAACAATGAATGGCTTGTTATTTTTTTCTGTCACACTCAAAACTCCTCGGTATAAGTATATTTGCAAACTAGCTTTTAAAGAAATTTACTGACTAACAATTGAATACTGATATAAAAGAAACATTTTTAATAAAAAAACTTAAAGAATTGAAGAAGAAAGATCTGACAACCCTGGTTGTGAGGTAGGTCTCTTTGAGACTGTTTACCGCCGCATGGAATGATTGGAATGTCCTTAAACTGAGTTTGGATAAATTATAATACCAAATACCTGTTGTGCAAATTTTACTGGTGATATTTATTGACAGCCGAACACCTGCAACTATTTTTGATATATTTTTGGCTCTTGTTAATAGTATAGAAGTCAAATGTTTAAAATTTACTTTATTGTTTCAAAATAAACAAATATACAGGGTGTTTCAATAAAAACTCCCAGGCCAATTATTTCGAAAACTAAAAGTGACATGTAAATTCTGTAAAACGCCAGTTTGTAGCCTCTATGATTGGCTTCACAACTGTGTAAAAAATGTGTTTGAATAATACAAGATATAGGTGGCGCCACGGCGCAAAGAAATTTTTCGATTACAGGAACTTTTAAATGTTGTCGCTCTTAAAGATAATTAATTTTTGGTCAAATTATGTCCCATAAAAAATGTTGATAAATCCAACATGAAAGGAGATATTTGGGGTTAAGTTTTTTTTTTTAATAATTTTAACGAGTATTTTAATTATAAATATTTTTAATATCCTTTAGCAGATTTTAATTTAATTTTGGTAATGGTAATTTTAGTGATAAAAGGATCGTGCAGCGCTAAATTATTACGTCCAGTGACGTCTCAGGGGGGCCTTAACAAATAATATTTGCAAAAAAGAAGACTCCACTGAGTTTTTGATAATTTTTATATTTTATTCGGATTAAGCAACTAAAAATATCATTTTCTTGTCTGTTAAATTGCTTCGGTTTTGAGAAATAAAAATATAAAAACAATTTTATTGCATATCTCTGGAAAACAAAATCATTTTATAATTAATACGTTGTATTTTTTGTTGTTTAAAAGCATTAAAACATTGAAGCATTATAAAATAAAATTAAAAGATGTTTTAAATTTTATGAAAGAACTGATGGAGAAATTATAAAAAATTATTAATGAAAATTAGAACAATACCAAAAACTATTTGATGGGGTCGAATGAGGTGTTCAAAATTATTGTCGTTTTCATATACACAGATAGCAAATCGATATAATAATTCGGTTCTGCAAACTCTCAATAGTGTATTTCGATTAATAGCAAAAGATACAACGTATTAATTATTTAATGATTTTTGTTTTCCAAAGATATGCAATAAAATTGTTTTTATTGTTATTTCTCAAAAACCAAGTAAGATAAGAAAACAATTTAACAGAGAAGAAACGGATATTTTTAGTTGCTTAATACGAAAAAAATATAAAAATTACCTAAAACTCAGTGGCGTCTTCTTTTTTGCCAATATTATTTGTTAGGGCGCCCCCTGAGACGTCACTGGACGTAATACTTTAGCGCAACACGAGCTTTTTATCACTAAAATTATCATTACCAAAATTAAATTAAAATCTGCTTAAGGATATTAAAAATATTTATAATTAAAATACTCGTTAAAATTATTAAAAAAAAAAACTTAACCCCAAATATCTCCTTTCATGTTGGATTTATCAAACTTTTTTATGGGACATAATTTAACCAAAAATTAATTATCTTTAAGAGCGACAACATTTAAAAGTTCCTGTCAACGAAAAATTTCTTTGCGCCGTGGCGCCACCTATATCTTGTATTATTCAAACACATTTTTTACACAGTTGTGAAGCCAATCATAGGGGCTAAAAACTGGCGTTTACAGAATTTACATGTCGCTTTTAGTTTTCGAAATAATTGGCCTGGGAGTTTTTATTGAAACACCCTGTATATTAAAATAAATTCGATAAGTTTAGAGGGTTTGAAGTAAATGGTATAAATGCAAGTCACCAGTAAATGCGATGGTGATAGTAGACCCTTAAGTTAATACAAAAAGCTTCCACATCTAATCGACGCTGTTTCTAGAAACAAAGGTTAACCATAATGACTGCTCAGGACTTTGGTATATTTCATTGTCTCGTTTAGCTCTGCCGCTGACAGAGTGTCGGTGGGGGGTTACTTTTTCTGCACAAATAACTTTATAATTCTCTTGGCCTATTTTTTAGTTAGAAACAAAATATACTGCGTGACAAAAATTATACATTGATTGCCCAGAAGATTTGTTAATCGTTTGGAAAGCTCAGGTATGTGTTGAGCTGCCAAGGCCTGAGATCGTAACCCAAATTTATGGTGTGCAATCCTCATTAAGCTTGTTAAACACAGTCTATCTAAGTTTTGATTTTTATTTGTAAAGGTACCCTGACTTTCTCGGATAACTCTGATTATTATCCAGCGGTTCCAGCTCAGCTTCTCTTTAAACGAATGGCATTGCTAGCCGGGAAGCCTGCACAATGTTTCCGGTAGTCCCTTCCCAAGTATGGCATGAATATTTTTCGAAACGTTTTTAGATAAACTTGTGAAGTTATATAATAATATCACACATGAGTTTCCAAATCGTAGCGACACTTTTTCGATTTGAGTGAAGCGAAGCAAATTGCTTCTGCTTCGAAACATCGATTCCTTCATTTACGAAAGTTGAGTAAAAAATAATTTTCAAAACTTTTAGCAACGTACACTCATACTCACTAACTGCTCGTCGATGGGAACAAATTATAATAACAATAACCTATACTTTTATAATAATTATAATTTTTAATTGTGAACGGACCTCTTTATATTCACATTATAGGGATGAAACCAGATAGTTATTTCGTTAATTTATTTTTTCTTCTCTGCCTGATATATCTTTATCTTAAGAGAAATCACTTATGACGCATTCGTCATTTCGTTTTTGATCAATATTTTGTTCGGGTTTGTTCGAGTTTGTTACCAGGTTGATACCCATCTTTGGAGTATAATTACCTACAGTTTGAAGTAAAAAAATGTAGGATTTATAAACTGATAAAAGCAGGAACAGATATAATATGAGCAAATTGGACAAAAGTTAGATGTTTTGTTTGTATTAATTAATCAATTACATATTTTTTACATTAAAACTGTTGGTAATTGTTACCCAAACACGGGTATGACGATGTTGGTTATTAAAATATACCTAGTTGCGATCCATGGATTATTACGAATTCAGAATAGTTCTAGGTATTTTATAAGAAGTTAAATTGTCCTAGCTGCATTAAAATAGTTTTAAGTAAATAAAAATATTTACGATTAGGCTTACCAGCTTACATTATTACCAGGTTTATTATTGTTTCCATCTAACATACCTGAAAAGAAAAAAAATATTAGTAATTTAAATATTCTAGTTCGTATTGGCGCTGGAAAGAAGTAGGTTAGGTTTTACGACCATACCCCATCTTCGTCCATAAAATATTCGGTTTCATTTCCATAATAGAAAGTTCAGGCAAAAAGCGGAAAATCTGCCTTTTCCGCTTTACGATACATGATTTATATATTTTAATGAAACTGGGACTTTATAAATTGAGTTTCACAGTGAACCAGTGCCGCTTTTTTTTATAAATGACTTAATAGTTTTTAATGTATTATTATGTTTGTATAATTATAAATCATTTTCTGTCCTCAAACCGATAGGCTACTTTCGGGCATTCCCATTTCGGGCAATATTTCAAAACTACCTGAAACCTTCCCATTTGGTGCAAAGCAAAATATCTAACAAGAATTAGTTTCCATTTCGGGTATAATTTCTAATAACCTTAATTACGATATTTTCACTGGTCAAAAGTGGTTTAATATTGTTAACAATTATATTTTATTCTGAATTAAAGAGACATTTTAAGCCTAAGACCACAATATTTAACGAAAAAAATCACACTTGCATTCCTGATGTAGCCAAAACTGAAATACAGAAATGCATTTATTGCAATTACTATACTGTTTGAGCAGTTATACACTATTCATGTGGAGATTGGCAGTACAGATCAGACCACTTTTGTAATTCCAGCAGTTTATGCCCTTTTGTCCAACAGAAAGAAGAGTACATATAAAAGATTATTTAGGCTTATTAAGGAGAAAACAAAGTTTAAGCCAGAAAATATACATATCGATTTTTTAAATGGAGCAACTATGCTTTATAGAGTGAATTTCTGGAAGCAGAAAAAATTGGCTGCAATTTTCGTTTCAACCAAGCCGTATGGAGAAAAATACAAGAACTTGGTTTAGTCCCTTTCACACTAGGCTACTAATATCGTACACCGATCGGTGTTCCATTCTAAATTTCATTAGTAAATAAAGTAGAATAGCACATCTCTTGGTTCAGATGAAAGGGCGCAAATAAAACCACGCAGCATAACAAATAACAAAGTTAACTTTATTTTGTCCATGTTGCCCGACACGGGAAAAAAACTTTCTAATATTTATTTCATAACATCTGCGTTGCCCGAAACGATACTAGTGCGCCTCCCTCCCCCTGCCTTGAGTTTATAATCCTAATAAATAAACAATCAATAAAACAGTTGACCTTTTTTTTAGACTATTCACCCCTGTAACATCCCCCAAGAAATGTAAGAGGCAACCTTCATATTAAACCCCCCCCCCCCCGGAGCCATACCTAGATAAATTCGCGCCTGGGTTGAGTACTAAATTTAGAGAAAAAGCTTGTTATTAAAATCGGTAGAGTCGTTTATATCATAGAACTAAACAACTTATATAAAAATAGGGAATTAATAGTATATTAAAGTACACGTTTCATAAGAAGCGGTTTTAGCGCACGCGTCTATTTTAAAAAACGAGCCACAAAGTGGCGAGTTTTTTTATTGACACGTGCGCTAAAACGCCTTATGAAACATGTACTTTAAACATTTTTTTTCTATTTCACCTTTTATAATCAAGAAAAATACATTTTAAAATGAAAATAAATCCTTCAAATTTTGTAAATTTTTATGTCTTAATTTTATGTTGGTAATACTATTTTTTATCATAGTAGCCTCTGGACAACAAAAATTATTTTGCAAACTGTAATTTTTTGATTTATTGACCCATTTTCACCACGAGATTCTAAAGTTATTTTAGCGATATGAGATTTTAAATTGGACGGAATACGTTGTGTGATCCTTGTACATTCGGTACATATACAGAGCATTCGGAAATTCGGGAGATTTTGCTACTTTTTTTTCGAATTTCAAAAGACGTGATTTTACGTCACGGCATTGCAGTTTAGTATAGGGAAGATGGAAAATTCAAATAAAGTTGAAGTTAAAATCGACATTGGAAGGTTAGTAGATTGAATTTTGGATAGGATTTGGCAGAAAATGATAGCTTGAAGCATCTACAAAAGATTGATTTATAGATTTATGCAACCAACATACATGACTGTTATCCACAAAGAATAAAAAAGTAAGTAATCAAGCTATTTTTCCTCTGCGAAAAATGGGTTTTCTCGTAAATCACAAAGGCCGCGCAAGTCAATGAAATAAAACATTTAAATGTTACCAACATCCAAATAAAGAAAAAACGCGTATCGAAATAGCTTCATTACGATACGCAAATGCGTATCGTACTGAGCTTATTATGAACGTGAAATAGAAAAAAACAGTTAAGCTTTATTTACAGTTTACCAAAAAAAGTGTGAATAATTCTTTAAAGAATAGGTATAATACAGGGTGTCCGGAAATGATGAGTAAAAAATGTATGGGATAATTCTAGACCAAAAATAAATGTTATCTCCTGCTATAACATTTTTTCGAAAATTGATTATTAACAATATACAGGGTGTTAAAGTTAAATTTTATTTGCAGTTTAAAAAAAAGTTACTAGAACAATAAATTAAACATTCAAATCAAAGTTCAAAGTGACGTCCTTCCTCTTCAATGCATAAATTAATTCTTCTTAAAAAATTCCTACGAACTTCATAAAATGTTCCTTCCTTTGCTATGCTATGTTTAAGGTTGAAAGTAAATTAAAATGATTTCGTATTCATCCCATGCAGGCAATGTTATTTTAGCGTTTTTCTCGAAAACGGTTAGATTTATCGAAACAAAAGTAGTATACCTTCTTTATGTCAAAAGAGTAGGAGAATAAAAATATTCAGTCAAAATGCGCATACAGTGTAGGACAAAAAAGTTGGGACCATGCAAATTAAAGTATAGGCTGCTATGTGGCGCCCTCTACAAAATGCGAAAAAACGATGGGCAAATTTGTATTTATCATCCCGAAAAAGCCCCATATACGAGATTTCGTCAAAATATTACGAGCGTGGCAAAAGGTATGTCAAAAAAACTACAAATAAAATTTAACTTTAACAGCCTGTAACTCCGTCAATAATCAATTTTCGAAAAAATGTTACCGGACGAGATAGCGTTTATTTCCGGTCTAGAATTATCCTGTAAATGTTTTGCTCATCATTTCCGGACACCCTGTATAATACCACTTCATTCCGTGACAAAATCCTTGATACTCCTGATATACCCACACTCTTTATTTTCTTAAAGAATAATTTATATTGGTAGGCAGAAATTCTCAAGACATCTACGAGCTTCCTATTAGGAAAACTAGAAGAGCGTACATTTTTCTATAGTCGACAGACAGCTGAATGCATCCCAAGTTTACAGACAACTTTTAGAATTAAATTGAAATTGCTACCGAGTTGATTGAAAGATGCCACCACGAAGCGGCAACTTTAGATTTAAATTATTATAGCCATTTTCAGCTTAAAATGTCTGAAACACATACCAACCAATTCCGTTTGCTTTCCTCTTAAAATGAATTATTTAGTTTAAAGACCACAGACTTTGAGACAACTTCTTCGTAAATTGATTTTACATATTTTAATTTGCAATGCAGTGTTTCATTTTAAACGTAAGGACTTGCTGATGATGTTGATAAATAATTTTAAACCATAATTAATTTGTATTGGGCTACATGCTTGATGAAACTGTTGTTCCATTGCACAGGAAGAAAAAATAATAACTACTTGTTATGTTTAACAAATTTAATCAGTTTCCTGACACGTATTCCGGCCCTTGCGGGCCATTGTCAAAGGAGTACAAGCAGATACTAAATTCTACGTGGCATTACAAATGTATTTATATCATATTATGGTAGTTATACAGTGACCGGCAAAGAGTTCGCAACATATGGGAAAAATTTTTATTAGCGGAATATTGAAAAATGTTTTTTGGGGGATTGGATGTGCATGTCCCATAACCTTAAAATCGATTTTGACATACGTCACGTGACCAATGGTATGGCGGGAAAGTTGAAAAAACCAATATGAAATCCTCATAAATCAGATAAGTTGATGAGATATCAAAAAAATTCCAAGAATAAAAAGTGTTTATAATTCCATTAGAACCTTAATTACAATGTTTGGGATATCTACTTAAAAAAATATAAAATCGAATATTTTTGTAAATATTTTTTTACCGAAATAAAAATTTCCATATTTTTCCTTTCTTAAACCTTCATTAAAGGTAAACTGACATCTGGTGACCACAACTAGAAATATTCTTTTGTTTTTCTGACAATTTGGAGCAATAATTTAAAAAATTCGTTTACACTTGGATACCAGCTGTTGCAATAGTATATTTCTAATAACCTTATCGATATTTTTTATATCGAAATATTCTATTATGTTAAGAAATCCTTAAATTCATTAATCCAAAGCAAATTTTATTTATAACCCTAAAAAATTATTTAAATTTTTATTAATTTTTAGATTTTTTTAAAGATTTCTGCGAAATTCAAAATTATTTTTTACGGTTATAAATAAAATTTTCTTTGGATTAATGAATTTAAGGATTTCTTAAAATAATAGAATATTTCGATATAAAAAATATCGATAAGGTTATTAGAAATAGACTATTGCAACAGCTGGTATCCAAGTGTAAACGAATTTTTTGAATTATTGCTCCAAATTGTCAGAAAAACAAAAGAATATTTCTAGTTGTGGTCACCAGATGTCAGTTTTACTTTAATGAAGCTTTGAGAAAGGAAAAATATGGAAATTTTTAATTCGGTAAAAAAATATTTACAAAAATATTCGATTTTATGTTTTTTTAATTAGATATCCCAAACATTATATTTAAGGTTCTAATCGAATTCTAATCACTTTTTATTCTTGGAATTTTTTCGATATCTCATCAACTTATCTGATTTATGATGATTTCATATTGGTTTTTTCAACTTTCCCGCCATACCATACGTGACGTATGTCAAAATCGATTTTAAGGTTATGGGACATGCACATCTAATCCCCCAAAAAAGATTTTTCAATATTCCGCTAATAAAAATTTTTCCCATATGTTGCGAACTCTTTGCCGGTCACTGTATAAACATGTCATAAAATTAAAATTGGAATTGGAAGATTGAATGGTCAACTGTGGGTTTTCCTAACTTTTAAAGGTACAGATCACATATTTAGTCCTAAGTTAGTGTGATATTTAGAATTAGGGAAGCACCTGAAGGTAAATCGCTAAAAAATTATGTAGATATACCTAGACTGTAGATAACCTAAAACAAAGTTGCGTATTTTGGGACTTAATAATTTGGTAAAAAAAAATTGTAAATAATCTGAATACCTTCACCTACAGAGATATCCAAAAGAACCAAAAAATTCAGTTTTGGTTAATGATCTGATACCTATCTATTATAGATGGCACTGATTACGGTGCATTTATTTTTGAATGTTATCTTGCTACTATAGGGTACCTATAAATAACCCATTTTTTTTGCTCACCCATGAAAAGTAACTGCAGAATTATCATTTTCCCAATTCTCGTATATTTGATACTTGCGACTCATCTAAATTAGCCTTCAAAAAAGATCACAAAACACTGAAAACACAACAATTTCAAACCGCTGTCAAAGAAGCCACGGACAAAAAAGGGTTTTAAAAAAAATACCAAAAGGAAATAGGGATGTCCGATATGCATCGATGCATCGAAAACATCGATATTTTCAATACATCGTTTTTAAGCGATGCATCGAGGCCATTAATTGATATTTGTCGATGCATTAATGCATCGATGTATCTTAATCGATGTATTACTTTTACCTTTGGTTTCAGTTTGGTGTGAACTAAGAATAATTAAATTTGTGATTTATTTTCTAATTCTAATTCTATTAAAATGTTTTTTTTTATGCATCGCAAACATCGATGTCTTTCCGTGATACATTTTCTATGGACATCGTCAAAACGGAAATGAATGAAACAACGTCATCATGGCCTTAGACCAATGTCGTGACGGTCACATCTTTGGGAGCGGATCTCTTACTTCTGCGTTGCCATACATACTGCCGATTTTTTATAAGGTTTTAGACAAGGATCTAAATTTCCCACATCATGTTAATACTTTTAACAGCGACGTTTCATTCTTTAGTTACTATCGCCAAGTCAATTTTCCTCAATACGGACCTGGAATTTAAAATATTGTATGCTATTTTGTAGAAACATACTTCGTCAGGCCAACAAAAGTGATTTTTTTTAATAATCACGTTCGCAGCCACCAACAAGATTAGATTTTTCTTATTGATGTCAATTTACGTACTATATCAAAATGTTCCGCGTTTTCTTAACGGGCGCTCCAAAATGGCCAGCCGTGTTCGGGAAAATTTTTAAATCTCTTTTTCTAGGCCATGCTTTATGGACTAATTCGTAGCAGTAAAAAACAGGAGCTCCATTTCACGTTGTCTATGTAGGTTTCCCCAGTTTTCGATAATCGACGGACTGGCTTCGAGCCAAGCGCCATCGCCAGCTGCTCTCCCGACCTGTCAAATTCATCTCTGTAAATTTAATTTCGCCCTAGTTCCTGGGACATCTAGACATATGCATAACCTACTGTAATAATTAAGTTTTACTATTTAAACGTTTATTCTAGCAGGAATAATTATGCTATCATCAAATAAAACGACAAGCGAAATTAAACTGATCCGGATGTTAGCTTTGTAAAATTATGTTTATGCACTGTTTAGTGTGTGTGTGTGATAATTTGTTTGTCTGCAAACGTGCACGACTTCTTAAGTAAAGACATTCTAGTCTGTAGAGATCATAGACCTTTAGATCCGTACAGCTTATCTCGTGCGTAAATAAAAGTTATGTTTTATTGGTGAAAAAATACGCCTGAGCGCACGGCTCGCCAGTCAGATGATTTTCGTCCCAGCAGGATTGGCCTTATCCTCCTGAGACCCGAGCCTTTAGTTTTTCGAATTTTTCGATAAAAGTTTAGTATTTATAATATTTATGGTCAAAAAAACACATGTGAATTTTTTCAAATTTTTTTTTTTGTTCCTTTATTGAAAAAAAATTAAGTCCATTTAAATGGACATTAGGGCAGGGCGGTATCGTTACAAATTATTTTATGTGAAATTCTCTTTGTTTCCTGTAAAACATAAAAATACATCACATGCTTCACAATAAACTTTGGTTTTTTGCTTGCACCCAGGATTCTTACATCTAACAGAGTTCTTTAAGTCAGAAGCCATTGCAGGAAAGTGTTGAATACTTGTTTTTGACGAACGGCTTTGAGGTAATCGTCTGGTACTTGAAGTGCTTCTTGTGGCCAAAGGGAGAGTATTGGTAAAGTCCAAAGAATTTTCATTATTGGTATCTTTGAGTAACCACTTAATTTCCAAAAATTTCATAACGGATTTGTTGGTATACCCAAGTTGCTTTCGATCATCTCTGTAAAATATCCAAGAATTTGCAATCGCCATGTCAAATAAGTGGAAAATGTTGAAACATTTCCACAATCGGACAAGTCAGAGTTTTCTAAGCATTCTAGAGGCTTTTCGCCATCCTCTTCAGGCTTTAAATAGGTTTTCTTACCAAAGATAGCTAAAAGAAAAAAAAAATACTAGTATAATTTTTGTATGCTAAACGACCTGACGTCCACTAAAATGGACGTAGTAGTTTTAGGCTTAAAAAAAATAGAGAATATTTTGCCAAAACCTTAATACTATTTTATACTGTCTATTCACTATATCCTAAACAACAAGTTTAATAAAAAAAATGCAATTATAACTCAATATTACTAGCTACTTACCATCAATTGTTTCTCTGCGAAATGAAGCCATTTAATCACCTGTTTACAACAGCAGTAGACGCCCTAAAATATTCTTGGAATGAAGCTGTCGCGGTGTTGACGCTCATATGTATGTCCACCACGGTGGACCGTGGGACTTCACGCTGTAATTGCGGCTGTTACCAAAATAATAAATAAAAAGGGAATGTCCATTGAAATGGACGACAGGTCTCAGGAGGATATGCATAAACCTCTTGTTATCGGTTTGTCCTTCTTTTGCGACATGCTCAAAATACAGTCCAGAACCGGCTCGGCGCCATTTTTGTTGGTACGTTTTCTCTGTGAATTTCTTGTATTTTTTGCTCTTAGGTACTTTGCTTCTTTTAAACAACATAACAAAGTTAAAAGCTTTGCTTAGTTAAATTCTTAAAGGAACGCCTCGTGAACAGTAGCGGATCCAGGATTTTGCTGAGGGGGGGGCGACTAAGTTTTAGAAATGAAGCGCCGCAGGCGAAAAATTTTCGCGACCACGCCCAAAATCAAAAATTCGCTCTGAAAAGAAATGTTAAAAATAAGTTAAACTAAAAACTGTAATATCTACCTACCTACAAAGGGACGAGCAGGATAGTATCGGGAGAAAAATTTTCTTGACCACGCCCAAAATTTCTCAAAAATTCACTATAAAAAACTGTTAAAAATAAGTTAAACTAAAAACTCTTTTTTTATAAAGTTGTACCTTAGACTTAAACTATCTGAAAGATTATTTGGGAAATTTTCTGAAAAACTTAAAAAATGATTTTTATTCATTAAGTCAAAAAATTGTACCTAATTCATGCAAATCTGAAAATCTTAGTTCAAGCTGGCGTTTTGTAGTATCTAAAATATCATTGAAAAGCTGCTTATAATGAAGTTTCTGCGAAGGTCTGCGTGTTTGGTTTGTTTTAATTTTAATGTTGTAAATGCCTCCCCCTAATATTTGCCGCCCTGGGCTACAGTCCTTACAGCCCCCCCCCTAAATCCGCCGCTGCTACCAGTTAAGCCATATGCATTTATCATAAAATAACAGTGTTGATCTTTTCTTTTATTTTTAAAACATGACAATAAATTTATTTATATCATTGGCTGGCTTGTTTTATAAAATATTCTATTATTTCTATTATTAATTATGTGAAGTTGAAATTAAGGTTTGTCTTATATTTATTTCACAGGAATTCGCGAATGACGTATTTGACTTTAGGTGTGGTTAAGAAGGCTCAGGGGGGGGGGGGGCGAAACCCCCGTCGCCCCTCCCCTAAATCCGCCGCTGCTCGTGAACAAATCGTATAATCGTATGGGAAATATTGATGGACATATTTAACCGCGGCAAGGGAGGAGGCAAAAATCTTTGAGGAGCTGAGTTAAATTTTTAAAAGGAATGCTCAACTTAGCCGTTGGCTTTGCTATTTAAAAGCAACTAAAAGTAACTGGAATATTGTGGATTCTGGGTGTTTATTAGTTTGGTTATCTAGTTTTTGAGTATTTGTGTATTGTATAGTTACGTGAACAATTGTGTTTGTGCTTTAAACAATGACTGGTACCGGAAACTTTTTAACATTATTGGTCTAGAAATTGTGCTTGAAAATTTTTTATCACGTACCTACACAAGTTTCTGGCAAATTGTAAAATGTTCCAAACTATCTACTATTTAGCTTGAGGTTAGGTAGGAACGCGATAACAACGAAAATTGCTGTTTTGTTTGTTATTATTTTCGATTTGATCAGGTACGTTTAATTGACTTATTCTCTTGCTGTTCGAACTTAAAACACGACGGCAAATCATATTATAACAAATTTTATATATAAAACATTAATAGTTATTTATTGTACAGGGTCTTCCAACGAGGACTGAACAAAAATGAAACCAAAAATTTATTTGAACCAGAAACAAAAGAGTTACGATATGGATAAGGTGTTTTTTAAATGGAACATACACACAAAAAAATCTAGTCTCCAGTTGAACCTAAAAGTTTCAAACTGAAACTATCATATACATGAATAGGAGCAATGCTAAAGTAAAATTAAATAGAAAATACCTTAGCATCAAAATATAGTTTTAAATTAATACTACATTATTTTAACTTGACTCTACTTTAGTTTTAGGGTAATAAAAATAAATGATCAACCTATCAATAATTTTAGTTGCAGATATAGTATACGTTAATATTGGTTTGATGCAAAGTAATGCAAATTAGCATCAAAGAAATAATAAGGGTTTAGATTTTACTCAAGTTGTGTATAGAGACTGTCTTTGTGCTCGCTGTGAGAATACAAATTTATTTTTATTTTCAAACCCATCATAGTATATTTTACTTTGACCACAATACTTATTTTTAAAACAAGTATAAGATTATCTTGTTATGATGATAATGTAATCTCTTTATGAACATAATTTTGATTAACTTGATGATATAATTTAAAACTAGTAGTAGTTTAAAAATGAGTATTTTTTAGGTACAAAATAAAGCAAGTTAGTTTCAAAATAAGGCTATTTGTTTGAGCATTACTATAAGCTTGGTTTGAGAGTAGTTTTTTTTGTGTGTAGCTTTTTTTATACGATTTTTGGAACGAGTGATTTTTTTTTGTCCGTTCTGATTAAAATATTTAATATTGTGACAGCTATTTTTATTAAATTTTAATGTTTTATCCAGTATAATTTAACTTTAACCTGTTTGAAACATACCCATAAATATTTTAATCAGAACGGACAAAAAAAAATCACTCGTTCCAAAAATCGTATAAAAAAAGCTATGTTCCATTTAAAAAACATCTTATCCATAGCGTAACTCTTTTGTTTCTGGTTCAAATAAATTTTTGGTTTCATTTTTGAATTCTGCAGGAAAAAGTACATCGATTGGCTATTTTGGATTTTTCTTTAAATACAAGGAAGCTCAAAAATGAGCCCCTGTTCAGTCCTCGTTGGAAGACCCTGTACAAGACGATAAAATTGTACTTTATCTTTGAGAGCGTTTTTAGCGTCGATACGCTAATTACGCTCGAGAAGATAATGCGATTTTATCGTAGTGTGCAATACAACATTTTTTTCTATAGCAAGACTTCAAATTCAGGTAAAAAATAAAATTTCAAAGAAAATTGTAATTTTTGGCACAAAAATCGCAACTGTGTTGCTCCGTTACTAGGGATATGAATTTTTGCGTTTTGTGTACGAAGTGAATATGAAATGTACGGAAAAGAATTAACACAAGAAGAAGAAAGATAGATGTTTCTAATAATTTTAATTGTAAAATTACATGCACTTGATGTTAACCCTTCGAATTAATGTGTTTGAATTTGTAAATTTAATTAAATAAAAAAATGTAAACATTTTATCTACCCTTGCTGTTAAAGTGTTACTTTATCTACCCTTGCGGTTAAAGTGATACTTTATCTACTCAAAAGAGTTGCTTCCAACTTGGTCAAAAAATTAGAACAAGTTCGAGTTTCAATATGCAAACAATCTTTGCGTAAAGAATTGAGACTGGCGGCTGGGAACTGACTGGGGAGGGCCAATGACAAATTGCCCCCCCCCCCCCTTGCTACGCCAATATCGACGCCACGAGTTATTAAAATAAGTTTATCGTCAACCGTCAGTAAAGTCGTACATTATCAGAGTGATTTCCGGAAGTAAACGAACACTTTATTTTATTGTAAAATAAAATACTTTACCTGCCGCAAATGCGGCAGATAAATACTTTTTCCTTCAAACGTCAATAAACTTGACGTTTTTCTACTAATTTTTGACGTTAAAGTTCTACTTTTTCGTCAGAAGGCGGTTGCTTTTGGCAACGGAAGAAAAAGTATTTACTTTTTCTTCCGTTGCCAATAGCAGCGGAAGTAAAAGTATGACTGTGTTCTCATGACTAAATATATATTAAATAATACCTTTTGGTGTTTTTCTCATTGCACCATGCCTGGAATCTTTTAAACGCAGCTTCGTAAACACCACTGGATTTTGTTGGCAGCAAATTGTTCGCAACATTTGCTGTAATTTTGGCAACCTCCGGGGGCGTACAGGTAAATTCTGAGTCTGACATTTTAATTTGAAGTAAATGTAGTTTTAAAAAATTCTATTTTTAAAAGGATAAAAATTAAATAAAGTTACGCAATAATGAATGCTGACACTTGTCAAATCGAATGGCACGTCGCTATCAAACAATATAATAATAAATCCATAGTAACGCTAGCCCCTTCTCAAAACTTAAAATTTTTAAATAAAACAATTAAAACATTTTGTATCTTTGTGTTTTCATATTTAAACAACGTCTGAAGAAAAAAAAGTATGTTTTATTCGGAGTAAAAGCAACTTCTTATGACTCGTCCGTAATTGCCGGACTCACTTTGTTCGTCCGGCAAACCTACAGACTCGTCAGAAAAGTATCACTTTTACTCCTAATAAAATAATATACTATTATCTGTCGCAAATTAGTGACTTTGACAATTTTGACATTTATTATTTAAATATCGTCTGTCACTGTCACGCCTCTCCCTTTATAATAAAATTCGATGAGTTATACCTCAATTTTTTATATTATAAATTCTAAACGGTTGGCGATAAAATTTTGTATGCACCACGTCAGTAAAGTGTCTTTATCGACTCGCCTGTTATTCGCCTCGCTCGCTCATCTCATAATTTCAGACTCGTTCGATAAAGAATCACTTTACTGCCTTGGTACATAAATAACTATTATTTTCTTAAACTTTAAATTTTGAATCAAGTATTTTGTCAAGTTTTCCATTTAATTTTGCAACCTCTAGAAAGGAAACCTATAGAAATATTTCTCAAAAGTATATTTTAACAGACCTAAATAAAGTTACAAAATACATTTTCATTTTATTCTTTGTATTATGTCGCTGTTATTGCCAAGTACAACTAGAAAGTTATTTTCCCCAAGATAAATTAATAAAGACTAGAACGAAACTTTCCGACGCTTTTTGAAATCTCACTTTACTTTCCACTTTCACATGTACTAATCAATTTTCTTCAACAACATGAAATGAAAGTTCTGAACATTTTCTTAAGAGGGCATCATTTTTATCCTTCGCTGTCAACGAATTTCTCCGAAACCCCACATACGATCTACTTCAATTAAAAAATATCCTTAGTTTCGCATACTTTTTTCGTCTCTTCCTGAAATGTACCCCTCTTTTTGGGGTAGAAACCGCCCCCAACTTTTTTTCAAATGTAAAGGTAGGTATATATTGTGACAGCTCGTTGAAAAGGGGAATACGACCCACTATTTGCTTTTGCATTTTGGTAATGCAGACGTAATTTGCTTTATTGTACAAAATGTTGGAAATGTTGCCCATTTTTTTCTTGACAAACCCCTAATCTAAAATAAAATTCATACTTGACATTATGTACCATATCCGGGGTTAATTGGCGAATTTCGTCTATAAGTCTTTGTCCAAGTTCCTTTAAATTTACTGGTTTTGTCAAGTAAACTTTGATTTTAGGTGATCCAAAAGAAAATGATCTAGAGAATTAAAGTCCGTCGATCGTGGCGGAAACCTTGAAATCCATAGACATTCAATTAACTATTCAGATTCGTGTCTATATTTAAGACTCAATGAAACTAATAATCGAAATCAAATTTTTGGATTCTTTCAGCGATAAGAATTTATTATTTACCTTAACCTACGCTTGTGGACTATTCAGTATTAACAATAGGACGGTTTTGCACATACAGATATCATAATTTAAAAATCCTGTTTAAATTATTTTCTTTTAAACCATTGACGGAGTTACCTATCTTTTCATTCTCTTTTTATTCAATTTTATTCCTTAACACTTATTTAAAGTTTTTATACCATATTTCTGTTTCCTATTATCTGTCATTTTGTGTACAGTAACTACTTTTTATCTGAGATATCCCTCACTACTTTGTGTCCATGTGTCAAATGTCAGTCAGGTGTTGTTTATAAAATTTGAAACCACCACTAGAAATATTTGTTTAGCAATTGTTGTATTTTTCTTTTAGAACCTAAGCCCTGATGATGGCTTCATATTGGGCCGAAAGCGCTAGGCAATAATAATAAAATTACGCTTAATACACAAAAGAATTATTTTCTTAAAAAGTATTTCAAACTAAAGTCAAATAAATGAAAGAACTCGCAGCATCACCTGTTATTAATAGCACCCTGTTGAAGTCTGGTATATTTTACGTTAGGCGGTTGGCTGCAGAAACAGAACCGGATTAAATTCTTTTACCTTTGCCTTCGCCATCTGTTAAATTTTGTGAGGGAGTGTTAATATTTTGTAAAGATATAGCGTCCACACTAATTTTATTATTAATAAAATAAAATATTGCCAGACCCGTACCTACCAAAATAAGTATGTGAAAACATTATAAAACTAAAGGAAAAGAAGAAAACAACATCTATTTCTTATAGTATTAATTTCTAAAAAGCAAAAATAGGTATTTCTGTAGTTATTATACAAGGAAAAAAGTAACACATTTTTTACGAGGTGAAAGCTTTGTGGTGCACGTCTAATAAAAACACAATATTGGGAACCCTTTGGGTAATTTTAAATATTCGCCCTGGATAACAGAAAATATAAAGCTTTTACAACAATTGAGAAATAAAGCGTTAAAAAAATATAGACAAACGAAACTTCCCGCACACTACGATTATTATAAACAATTGCGTAACTATACGACAGCTGCAATAAGATCAGAAAAAAAGGTTTATCTAAGAACAAAATTTCAGAACTGTAGTGCTAGGGAAAAGTGGGGTGAACTAAAAAAAACTTAATATTATAGAAAATAAAAAATCGATTTTACCTGATCATTTAGGCAGTGTTGACGAAATAAATAACTTTTTTGTCAACCTTGTGGATCACGGCATTGCTCCAAAACGGGAACTTCTGAACTTTTATAATAACAACACGATAAATACAATTGATCCTTTAAACTTCACTTTAACTACTGATAACGAAATATTTAATATAATAAAGAATATAAAAACTAAAGCAACTGGAAACGACAACATTAACATTACTTTGATCCAACTCTGTTGTCCTTATATTATTTCTTATATTACTCACATCATAAATGATTGTATTTTAAATTCTCATTTTTCGGCATTGTGGAAACGGGCCCAGGTTATTCCCCTGGCAAAAATAAACAACCCAACTGAGCTTAATTAATAATACCTTAGCTTAAAAAATAAAACCACCTTCGTTCAATTAGCATTCTACCCACGCTGTCAAAGGTGCTCAAAAGGATCATGAACACATGCACAAATGGTAAATTTTTTAAATCAAAATAATACTTTACCCGTTAAACAATCGGGATTTAGGCCCGGCTATAGCTGTGAGAGTGCGTTGATGGACATGACCGATGATATTCTGAGAGCAACTGATGAAAATAAGGTAAGTGCGTTGGTGTTGCTGGATTTTAGTAAGGCTTTTGATATGCTAAACCATGAAATTCTTCTGGCAATACTTCATTATGTTGGTTTTTCGGAAAGCGCTTGTAATTTTTTAAACTCGTTTCTGTCAGGACGGACCCAGCAGGTTGTGTATAATCAGCAGCACTCAACTTTCTTAGATGTTTGATTGGGGGATGAGAGACACAGATTTAAGTACTTTCTATGAACTAGCTGGGGATCATCATCTCAAACTTATTCCTGGCAAATCGTCAGTTCTTTTATTTGGAAACGAAAATCAAGCTAGCCTACTTAAAAGGAATATCAATCTAAAATTGAATAACGTAACTTTACCGTTCTCTAATACATGTAAGAGCTTGGGACTATTGCTTGATTCCAATTTGCGTTTTAAAGAACTCGTTACTGCCAAATTGAGAATTGTTTATGGTAACCTCAAGCTTATATACGGTAACCGACATTGTCTCTCCCAGGAAACCCGGAAACTCTTGTGTAATTCTTTGGTATTGTCACAGTTTGACTACTGTATTGGAGTTTACATGCCTTGCTTGGATGCTGCGGACCGTTCTCGGATTCAAAAAGTTCAGAATTCGTGTTTGAGACTGATTTATGGTGTTAAACAAAGAAATCATATTACCCCTTACCTGGCTATGTCAGGATGGCTTAGTATGTATAACAGATTTAAATTACATATTACTAAATTTTATTTTAAATTACTTAAATTTAAACTACCTCTTTACTTATATAAAAAAATTACGTTTCGAACAGATGTCCATAACTTGGCTCTACGCAGAAAGCATCTTCTTACAATTCCCCGCCATCGCAAAGAAAGTTTTAAAAAGTCCTTCACATCGCCTTTACTGTTAACGCCATTGGTTGTTTTAATACAGATAAGTCTACATTATCATTCAAAAACAAAGTAAGAAAGCGCCTACTACGATCGCAGTAGTGAGTGGCTTTATTTTCTGCATTGATATCATATTATCAGTTTATACCCCTTCTCTTCCCCTTCCCATGCCTTTTCCCTTTGAACAAGCAATATTTCGATTAAATAATATTAATTAAATTTTAAAAAATTAAAAAATTAGCGCTTCTCAAATTTAAATCATTACTAGTTTTAGTTAGATGTTAGATATTTATCTATTTAATATAAATTAGGGCCTGAACAGTATCTGGATTTAATCTAGATGGCTGCCATACTAAGGCCTATTGTTGTCCACTCTTTTTGAAATATTTCCTACATAACTGTAACAATGTAAAATAATGTAAAGAATGGATTATAACAATAAATGTATATTATTATTTGTGTGTCCTGTAACTAAAGGGCTATACAGCAACACGGGATAGTGGACTTGAAAATATGTTATTTCATTTAATTTCTTATGCGGTTAAAGAGATACATGGTGATCCAAGTAAATATTTACTTTATAAAATTTGCGATGATTTGATGTTAAGCGGATATGAATCAACTTTGGTGTGGTTATATTTTTGAGGGCAAGAAGGAAGATTTTATAACGAGTTTTAAGATACCTAGAGAACGCCAGCTACACAATATGAGTTTGATAAATTCTCGCATATAATATTAAATTTGTCTCCCCCATTTCTGACAGATTTACCTCAAATTATGAAAGAAGGATCTTTTAAACTTACGTATAAAAGTTATAGGTACTTTATTAATCTCGTTATTTCAGTTTTTAAGATAATTGCGTTTAAATGCTATATGCGCAAGAAACATTTAAATAAACACCTGTAATGTCAAATGTAAATGGTTTAACTAGGTACTTTATTGATTTCATAATAGATGAGTTAACCACAATGGTGTTTGTACTCACTATTAAACTTAAATAATAAACATAAAAAAATCTGTCTCTGAAATATATAAAATATAAAAGTAAATTGTTTAAAACACACACTACACACCACAAACCACACACCAAAATCGGAAGAAAATAATATGACGCAACCTGACGCGTGAGCTTGCTACGGCCCACTGCTGATCTGGGAACTTTAACGACGAAACCAGATCCACTGCTGATCTGGGAACTTTAACGACGAAACCAGATCAGCTGTTAATGTCAAATGTCGTTGTCTACTGTCGAAACGCTTTGTTTTAAGAAAAAGTTAACTCTAAAAATAATCGCATCGGTGGTTCTGTATTTTTTCAGCAAATAAAGAGGCTTTCTAATACTAAATTTATTCCAGTTAAAAATTCCACCCTGTATATTTAAATTATACAGGTATGGAAATACGTTGTCTGCCCATACCCTAGCAGTAGGTTAAAAATATTAGGTATCGCAAAGCAACAGAATAGTTAGAATATGTCTCCCAGCGCCAGCAAATGAAATATGATTTTTTAGTATTGAAAATACTACTGGGTGCGTATATACGGGTCTATTTCATGAAAAATGAACGCGACATGCACATAAATAACACGGCGGTGAAGTCTAAACAAACATCCGAGCAGTACAGGATCGATGACATCATCTGCTGAGTATTAATATTGTTTTGTTTTGGGTTTCGGCATTTATTATTATATTTGTTGATATTAAGATAATATGGCCGGGAGAGAGAACAGTTAGTAGATAGTTATTAATGATACTAGTTCGATGAACACTATAAGGAAACGTGTGCAACGGCTGACGCCTCGTGGTTTAATTGCACAAGTTTCATTAACAAAGTTCATATCAAACGTGTATCATTCAAAATTTAATCTACGACAGTGCAAATAGATTTTATTCGTCTAAATTTCATTGATATCAGATAACGTTTTCGTAATTTTAAAAATTTTTAGGTGTCCATATTAGTCGATATCATGGTAACCGCATTTTTGATTGTTTCAATTTCGATAAAATTGGAAAAAAATAAACAGTGAATGTCGCTGAAACAAAGCGAAATAGCGCAGCGGTCTTGGCGTATTAATTACACAGAAAGTCGGGGGAGAATGGATATACCAATCCAAAACATTTCATAGCGGACTTAAGATTTATACATTTGATAAACAAAGAGTACAAGGACCAGCAGGTAAATGGCTGTGTAAAGCTAAAGAAATAATTTTGTCGCTATTTTTGAAAAGGTGGTTTTGAGCTCTCTTCAATATGTACTAATATACAGATTATCCTATATTTTTTATTTTAACAAAACCGTCAAATTCACTCATTTCTAAGTATAATTTACACATTTCCAAGTATAATAATTTAATTATTATTTCAAACTAAATCGGAGCATCCATGCCGTCATAATAACGCGTGATAACGGCACGTTACATACTCACAGATAGGAGTAATCTGTGCTGTGACATAATGGTTTCCTTCTCGCCACTGTATGTGGTAGGTATTTTCAATACGCATATGATACTTGCGTAAGATGCAAGATCTGTGAATTTTTTTAAATTTTGACATTTAGGCGGGTGACACACTGGAGAAATAAGTTTCGTGAAATTCGTTGCAAGAAACAGGAAACTTGTTTCAGTACCACACAACCCATATATTTAAATGAGACGGAACACACTGGTGTTTGTGAAACAGGCGACCCGAAATTGTTTCGCATACAAATTTTACATTGACATAAAAAAAAATTTGACGTAACTTGTTTCAGCAACAAGTTTCATGAAACTTATTTTTCCAGTGTGTCACCCGCCTAACTTGTTTCAGCAGAAAGTTTCATGAAACTTATTTCTCTAGTGTGTCACCCGCCTAAGATGATAAAAAAATGTTAGCTTGTTGTGAAAATAGTAATGAAATTAAACGTTTTTACATGTTGTGTAATAATTATAACAGAAAATTTTATCAATGCATTACTGGTTCTGTCAGGTAACTGATTTAGTCCAGGAATTTTATTTTACAAGTAAAGTGTTTATAGATCTATTATATGATAGAATATCCTCTATAAACAGTAATATGTCAGATGTCAGATCGGCGCAAAAATACGTTCAAAAATAAGATGCGTAATTCTCTATCTTTGCCTGATCGTCGTTGGATAAAAATGCTTTTATGTTTTAATTTTAGCTTTACTTACCATATTTCTTAAAATGCATTAAAAGTTTAATACATCTTAGACATTTATGACCTTTGTGATTGTATTTTTATTAGTTCAGCTAATATAAAGCATGTTGAACCGGCTTTGCGATGTATTATCAAATCATCACTTCAGAGAAGTTAAAATTTAACCGCTAGACCACTTAAAATAGGAAACCTGATCTTACGATGGTTTAAATTAATTTTTTTCTAACGCAAATAGAAACATGATATATAATACATATGATGTGTACAAAGTGAGATTTATAAGTGTGAAATCGAGACTTTACACCATTATTCAGAATGACAGTTCTGGGTCCTGGAATGATACCAATCGTCATTCGCGTATCAGTTTTGCTTTATTCAAATCGAATAACAAGAGGTTTGTGCGCATGCCCAATTCTGCTGGGAGGGAAGGCACGGGACTGGTAAGCCGTGCGCTCGGACGCATTTTTTCACCCATAAAACGTAAGTTTTTGCGCAGGTGATTAGCTGTACGTATCTAAATGTAAATGTCTATGAGTGAGATACGCCGTTACGTGAGAAGGTCGACGACCCCCAAATTTTGCATGCGATTTCCTAGGTTGCGTTAGCCCTGTATACAGTGTCCGCAAGAAAGTTCGCATCAAATGGGATTTTTTTTTATTATTAGGTATAGGTAAAAATTGAAAAAGCTGTTAGTTTTTGCTTACCTAAAAACCAAAAATGACGTATACTGAAGCAGCTGCACGACATGCGTTACCTGTAAAATTTGACATTTTTAATAAAATAGGTTCAAAAATGCCATTACTTATCAAAATATCGAAAAACTTGTTTATTTAGGTATTTTTAGCCTCTGTACAAAATTTTGATAGTCTAATACAATTTTTAGTTTTTGCCAGATTCTTGAAAATTTTGATCAACCCTCGTAGATTAACTTTTTTACATCGATGTAAAATCATTTGCCTTTACTTCATTTGTAATCTTAATGCAATTTTGTGTAAAATTTTTGTTTCCAATTATTTATTTTGCTTCAAAAACTGAAATTGTTATTGATCAGTATGTAATGTTTGATGCAAAGTTTATCTAATTACATCATTTTTGCCAAGCCGACGTTTCTCATTTTTCTTAAGTTAGCAAACAGATGTACAAAAAGAAAATATTAGGAAGCTTTCGTTGAAATTTTACTTAATTAATATTAAATTAAATTAATTTTATTAAACTATATTTTTGTTGAATAACATGTTTCGAGCGATTAATATTTATTCTTTTTGATCCAATATTAATTAAGTAAAATTTCAACCAAAGCTTCCTAATATTTTCTTCTTGTACATCTGTTTACTAACTTAAGAAAAATGAGAAACGTCGGTTTTCGCAAAACTGATGTAATTAGATAAACTTTGCATCAAACATTACATACTGATCAATAACAATTTCAGTTTTTGAAGCAAAATAAATAATTGGAAACAAAAATTTTACACAAAATTGCATTAATACAAATGAAGTAAAGGCAAATGATTTTACATCGATGTATAAAAGTTAATCTACGAGGGTTGATCAAAATTTTCAAGAACCTAGCAAAAAATAAAAATTGTATTAGACTGTCAAAATTTTGAACAGAGGCTTAAAATGCCTAAATAAACAACTTTCTCGAATAAAGTTTTTCGATATTTTGATAAATAATGGCATTTTTGAACCTATTTTATTAAAAATGTCAAATTTGACAGGTAACGCATGTCGTGCAGCTGCTTCAGTATACGTCATTTTTGGTTTTTAGGTAAGCAAAAACTAACTGCGTTTTCAATTTTTACCTATACCTAATAATAAAAAAAAGTCCCATTTGATGCGGACTTTCTTGCGGACACTGTATATATACACGCACTTCTGTACCAAGACCAAAACCATCACATAAAGACTGTTTCAAAAATATTTATTTATAAAATACGTCGATTATTTATGGATGTCTCTGTCAGTGTTTTGCATAAACTCGATTATTAAATGTTAAACCGTTTAAATTTATTGATACTGAAGAAATAAGATTTATTATCAACGGACCCGTGTACAAAAAGGCTAGTATTAAATCTTGATTGGATTATTGGTTATTTGTTAATCAATTTAAACTTTAGTATGCAAATAAAATTTGAACAACTTCATTAAGCACTGTAGTTTATTTGCATACTATATACCGTTTGTGCTAAAGGCCATTAAATATAAGGTACTGTCGGGTCGTAAGGCCGGGCAGGTTATAAGGCCATGTCGTCAAAAATCCCACAAAAATTAATTATTTTATACGCTTAGCGCCATTTATACTTGGGATGACTTCAACTGAGCGAAATAACACGTGGCTGGAGAGCGACAGTCACTCAGCTTGGCAACAGTGCGCTGCCAACAAAATCCGTTGAATTTTAAGTGCTGTGGTGTAAAATTTCTGGATAAAAGGTATGTGATATTTTCATTATAGTTCAATATAGTTGTGTCTATATTTTGGAGCATATGTTTATGGGAATGTCAACAACACTTGCAGACTGTTTATTTAAATTATTTTTCTATTTTCTGAATTTATATATCCTCAAAAAGTATATACGTACCAGAGAGGTAATAAGGCCTTGGCCTTGGCATGTTGTTTATCCATGTTTAGCCTGATATCCTACCTAGGTTGTTAATAAGGCCAAAATCCATTTTTTTTATTTTATCATCTAAACGTTGGTATAATATTTTTAAGTTTATACTTTTTTAACATTTTTAGGAATACTTACACATTTTTTTTACCTTTTTTATACGTTAAATATCAAATGTTTAGTTTGGCCTTATAACCTGCCTAGGTTGGTAATAAGGCCAAAATTAATTTTTTTCTTCTTCTAGTTTTTAGGCGTTAATATATGTTTTTTAAGTTCCTGTTCCTCAATATTTTTGGAAAATAAAAAATTAAGTAACGTTTTTTATATGCACAAAGTAGAAATTGTTTATGTGTTTTTAAATAAAAAATAAATAACGTTAACCCGGCCTTATTACCCGACAGTACCTTAGAACTTCTTAATCTAAAGTTGCGGTAATTTCCAGTTTAACGGGAAGTGACAAAATGGCATCCGTCATTTCATAAAATGCAAAATATAGTCACATATAAAAACTCACCAAATTTAATTTCTGTAATTTAAACAATAAAAAAGTTATAGGGGTGAGTTCCTCCTTAAACCCCCGCGGTCAGTGTACCACGTACCAATTTTTTAAAAGTATTAACAGAAACGTTCAATTGCGTATATGTGCAAATAAAATTTAACTTTAACACCCTGTAGCTCCGTTAATAATCAATTTTCGAAAAAATGTTATAGGAAGCGATAGCATTTATTTTCGGTCTAGAATTATCTCCTAAATTATTTCCGGACACCCTGTATAATAAAAGAGTTATGATTTGTTTAAGAATTGTTCAATACAAATAGATCATAGTTTATTAAGGCTGGTTGCCCACAGGACGGTAACGTAACGATTTGTCGCGCGCGATAAATCGTACGCGATATCGCAACGACGAAAATTCACAAATTTGTCATACAATTAAATACAGTATTCGCCCACTGGCCGCGAAAATATTTAATAGTTGCGATTTGGCGGTCAAAAAGCGCGCGAATTTTGAACGCCAATAAGATTAAATGATTTCTAGCCCACACGACGATATTACCAACGATATTTTTAGTGCTGTGTTGTCATTCAGCGCGTGCAGTCTATAAAAGGACAGGTTGTGTTTGCATCAAAAATAGGCCACCGAAGAGGACTTTCTCTAATTTTTTCAAATAATGTATAAAACGCCCCTTTCACAAATCTGAGCCTCAAAATGGGATGGACCCAATATTGCCTTTGACTTTTGATAGCTTGCCTTCTTCGGCGCCTACGTGAAACCATCGCTAATAAAATTACTTTTCTTCGATCCATCATCCATCACTTCTAAGCTCATAGCAACAACTGACCAGAATCGATCTGGCAACACGGAATATTAATCCAAACAAGTTTCGCAGAATATACCGTGTAGTGGGCGAGCGCTCAGCGAATGCGGCGCGATATACCGCGCGCGACAAATCGTGCCGTTACCGTCCTGTGGGCAACCAGCCTAAGTTTTTATTTTTTTCATTGCCAAATTTTCTCTTCCTTGTATTGTTATCTATCTGCGTTAAATTTAGTCTTCGACACATCAAACTCATTACTCGTGCATGTTAATTGATTGCTATACAAATAAAAAAAGAATACTGAAACATTTTTCTTTTTTAGGCTTTATCATTCGCTCTTCGACCTTCGATAATAATATAGTAATATGGTTTTGTACTTGTATATTACAACGCTTTACTCCACATACTACTACTACCTAATTAATCTAACATTAATCATGCTTAATTCTTTAACCCCATGTAAGAAGAATCAATCATATTATCCAACCTACAATTACTATATTTTAATGTAATATATATTATATTTATTTAAATATTATTCGACCTAACAGTCCTATTACCATTATACACATCCATGTAAATAAGTCATTATATTCGTACAATATTCCAGTGATTAATGGGGTCTGGCCGCAGTTGCAAAACATCTGCTTTTTTAATTTCATAATAGTCCATTTCCACAAAAAAATGTGTTTTGTACAGACAGCTGATTCGGTGTATTATTGAGGGTTGAGCCTAAACATATTGAAAAGTGGGTTTCAAAAATAAAAAAGGATCATTAAGCGAAGCAAATGGTCTGAACAAAAGGTTAAACGACAATTAGGGATAAAAAAATAAAAGTTCTTTCTCATCATGATGATGGCGCAAAACGGGCTTCTTTTGAATGTCATACATAATTTTCACATTTGGACGAATAATATCTCAAAGTGGCGTGCGGTGGGATATTGATGTGGGGAAGTGCAGTGGTGGTCACAAAGAGGAGTGGGGCGTTTGCCCCCCCCCCCCCCCTTAGTTAACCTAACTTTAGGAAAAAAATATTGTTAGTAAATACTGTCAAGAGAAATCTCTTGAAATTCAAGTTTGTAAGATGTCCGTTAGGGGACGTGACAGACATGGTCAACTTGAAAATTAGGTTTTTCTCGTTATGTTGTCGAATTAATAGATACCAAAAATATGTATATTTTGATTCCTAGGTCATGCCGAAACTTTTTTGTTATAAACATTTTACTCTATCTTTAAAAACACAAATGGTGAGCGAATATCGAAATTTTTATTGCATAAAAATTGGTTACTACGTTTGGGCTGAACGGATTTTAACAAATTTGGTCTTATTCCATAGAGCTTTTCTTCCTATATCCATTGTGCTTCAGATGATTCTTACGGAAAGGTTAATTTTCACTCTAGAAGTTCTTTTTGAAATATGAAAAAAAGCGATATAAAAAAAATTAAATAGAATGAAAAATTAATAGAGAATTAAAAGCTGTAAACGCAAGTCAAAACCGTAGCTCTCTAACGTATTTCTAACCAAAGATATTGACGACAAAAGTTAGAAAAGCGTGCCTAGGGGACTTTGTTATTAAAATACTGATAACAATTAGCTTATTTTAACTATTAACTCATAATTATGGAACGGCCTTTCTGAGACCGTGTTTCCAACCGAATATAACCTCCAACGATTCAAGAAAAACGTAAATAGCTTTCTTCACACACGCACCTCTCCCAGAGCGCCTTAAAGGATTTCTCCTATTATAGTGCTTGTGCTCGATCATAAAAAAAAAGATAAATTAAACACATAAATTGCAAATTTAATGCAAAAAGGTAAATTTAAAAAAAAATGTCTATTACGCAACATAAAATGCCTTTCATAGATAAAGAGACTTTAAAAAAACAAACAAAAAAGCAGAATTTTTATTTAAATGAGATGTCAAATGACTGTTTTTCCTTGATGTTATTATTTTGTCGATGATATTAGAAAAGGCATTATTTATATTGAAAAATAGTCAAAAATACCATTGAAGAGGCATTTGATTTGATTATTCAATTTCGAATCTTGAAGAAAAAATGCTACCGTGGCTGCCAGGCATACCTTTGGCAGTACGACGTGGAATGTATTTCTAACATGACATATTATGTCCGGCCCATCTTGCTATCAATATTCGACAATACTTTTTCTGGCAGATGAATTAGTAGTGGAAGTGTATTTCTATGGCCACCAAGATCTCCAGACTTGACTTGTTCAGATTTTTATTTATGGGGTCCAATTAAAGATATTGTTTTTGCCACCAGATCTACTACTCGGCAAAACATGATCGAAAGAATAATAGGTGCCGTGAGAAGCATCTCAAAATCAGAAGTCGAGTCTTCTTGTTTCTCTATTCGAGAGAGACCACAGTACTGTATCGAAAGTGATGGAAGACAGGTCAAACATCTAGGTAACCATTAAGGTTAATTTTTAATCATGTATTTCGCAAATTAGATGTTTATTGTATTCATTACTTAGATGCTAAAGTTTAAATTGACACTTTGGATACGTATAGAATAAAAATTATCAATTAATTAAAATTCAGTCATTTTACAAAAGAGTTGGCTTATGTATTGAAAACAATTTAGCATTTAATTTGAAGAAGTAGTCCATACTTAAAAAGTGGAGTTGAAAATGTAGGAAAGAAAGAAAAACTCAAAGTCTTCCTCCACAAAATCAAATAGAAATAGGTTCTTAAGGGGTCTCTACATGGATGGAATGGAACAAACCCGAACGTAGAAACGTTCATCTTCAGGAGACAGAATTTTTTTTATATAGTGCTGATGGTATTAGCAGAAGAGAAAATGGTATAAAACCTTAATGGAGCTTTCATGGCATTGAAATGACGTATATAAGAAAATTGAGGAGAGTTAAAACATGCTGAGCATGTGAAGAAAGTTAGTAAAGGAAGTCTAAACAACTAAATAAAATGAGGAAGAAAAAAGGGGCCTTTAGAGAGAAGGTGTCGATGATTTTTAAATCATTTCTATAAAATTAAAAAAAAAATTGATATGTCAGTGGGACAGTATAAAGATAGGAATCTTCAGTTGAGGTCACAGTTTCAGAGTAGTTGAAAGTTTGATTTTTGGGGTACTAGTACTGGGGGTTAAAGCCCAATAACCCCTCGAGAGGTTAATTTAGATAATATGTTGAAATTAATAATATAATCGTACATTTTAGAGAATTAAGTAAAAATTACTTTATTTTGTGTTCACGTCCACGAGTAGCGGAGAGTAAAATTTTTTTTATAGAAATAATTTAAAAATCATCGACACCTTCTCTCTGAAGGCCCCTTTTTTCTTCCTCAATTAGGTTGGTTGTTTAGACTTCCTTTACTAACTTTCTTTACATGCTCAGCATGTTTTAACTCTCCTCAATTTTCTTATATAGGTACGTCATTTCAATGCCATGACAGCTCCATTAAGGTTTTATACCATTTTCTCTTCTGCTAATCAGCACTATATAAAAAAATTATGTCTCCTGAAGGTGAACATTTTTACGTTCGAAACATGTAGATACCCTAAAGAACCTATTTCTATTAAATTTTGTGGAGGAAGACTTTGAGTTTTTCTTTCTTTCCTAAATTTAGCATTTGTTAAAAAATCATTAGTTTCTAGGTTCTTTTCTTGTTGTTTTGTTTGTCAATGTCAACCCTAACACGGTTTAAAAGGTTATTAGAATTAGAATTGAATTTCGATTATAAACACAAGGCAGAGGACGTTCCATTTAAAATAAGAAAGTTAAGAAATTGAAAAGAACATGTCACATAGGTACCCTGTACACTAGTTTGAAGACGTCTCTATTGTAGAATTAGGCCTAATATTTTTGCTAAAGTAACAATAAAATTTTAAAGCATCACGGAAAAAAAGGTTTCTTTCAATCAAAGCAAACCGCCATAATTTAAGGACCTCTTGACTTCGATATGAGTCGAAGAACTGTGGCTTTGTATATAGTAAATAATTTCTTTGAAAATATTGTCATACATTAAGGAAATAGGTGTTTAAAACAATATATTTTGATTTCTATTGGATAAGCTAATCCGGCTTTATACGAAGGTTCCCATGTCCTTGTACTATGAACTGAAACTCTTGTGTGAGCAGGAATTAAAGCACTTGGTTATACTCGAGAAGTATTTCAATTCCTTAATGTAAAGAACGGTAATTTAGTTTCTATCTTTTAAAGTCTTTAATTCAACCTTTAGAAAATTTCGAATAAACTTTTAAAATATTTACTTTAAAAACTATAGATTATCATATTAAGAGCTTGGAATCCTTCATGAAAATTTATATAAATCCTTAGCTCTAGGTTTGAGTTATTTTATTTGAAGCTATTGCCTTTTTAAAATTGTGATTCGGAGACTTTCTTTTAAAGAATGCGTGGTTCCTTCGATACAGGATTCCGAGTCTTTCTTTTAAAAGCAAACACTAGTTTGCCTTCGCCATTTGGTTTTTTTTTTATCAATATTTCGTTTATTTTTCGTTTTTTCCAAAAGGCGGCCAAATACCCCTCTGTAGGTAATTGTAGGTACTCCAAAGAGGGGTATTTGGCCAATTTTTGGATAAAACGAAGAAGTAACGAAATATTAATGAAAAACTAAATGGCGAAGGCGTCACTAATGTTTTCTCTTAAAGGATGAGTTGGTTCCTTTCTTTATTTCATTTTCCATAATTATTGCATACTACACATTAAAATTGGCTCTGTACAACAGCTCGTATGATTTAATATTGTCTACTGCCAGGTTGCAAAAAAATCAAGAATTTTCAAAAGGATAAGTTTTTGAAATTATATTCAGTTAGTCTGGGTAGTTAATACTTAAATAAAAATTTTCTACAAAACGACATTAGTCATAAAGGGCAGTTGAACAAAGCTCAGTGTGAAAGTGTACATGTAATATAATCACGAAAAATGAAATATCCACAAACAGCGTTCCTTAAAAGTTAGGAACTAATTTAAATCAGATTACAAAATACATAAAAGTATATAAGAAAATTCTATAGTAATTTAGACAAGTATATCACCATTTAAGAGAGACAATAAATAAAAAAAATTGTTACTAAAATACTTATCCAATATTTGTCAAAAAAGTGTAATACGAGCAAAAAAAAAGCTAATTATGATATAACAACAAACAACAACGTTAATATTTTAAATTTATTGAATTTACTTTTTGATCGTATGTAATTTACCACTGAACAAAACAGCTTTAATTTACAACAATCTAAGGTTCATCATGGCTTAGTAATGTAATAAGTTTTATTGTAGCCCTATAGTGTTGAAATATAACCTATTACAAAACCCTTTTTAAACTGTAATATAAATATGTACTTAACAATTTAAAAGTAGATAAAAATAATGTATACATACAAAATAACTATTAATAAACATGTTCATGTGGAACCCAAGAGCTTAAACTTTTTTTTATATTTTGAAGAAAGCAAAATTGAAAGAAATAAATGTCCGTCAGTTTTTCATCAAGAAATGCAAAATACTTCGTCCCTCCAAAAACATGAATTATTTTGGCCACATGAATTTTTCCCCGTTGGTGGAACTGTATGGTTTAGGAAATAAAGTAGTGCTGGTATATTATCATCTATTCATCTGTAATTAAAAAAAAAAATTAAGTCAGTGGCACCGGAACAACTTTCCTTTAGGGGAGTGCTTGAAAAATAAATTTTACAGAAGATACTCATTTTTTTTTAGTCACTTACGGTAGTCATTTACAGCCAAAGGAGAATGCGGCAAAACCATTGTTTTAAATTCTAATATTATAAGGATAAAAAAAATGGTACAAATTTAACCTGAGATGGAGAGGTGACAAAAAAGGCTTCTTTAGTAAGTGAAAAAATACATGTTCATAAAAAAAGGTATATGAGCTGCTGGCAAATTTTTTTACCAAAAATGTTGCAAAGTAAAAAAGGGTATTGCTTATTGTATAGCTTGCTTCATGGCAGCCCGGCGCGTTCGCTCGTTGTATCCACTGTTTATGATGACGATGACTTTGGAAAAAAAAATTTCGAAAACAAAAATAGTTCGAAAACATTTTTCGAAACAAAAAATTACGAGTTTTTTTGCCAATACCAAAAAATAATATGTAATGATAGGTAATTTTGTTTCGGAAAAAAATTTTGATAATTTTTGTTTTTGAAATTTTTTTGTTTTAAAGTAATATTTTAAGAAATCCATTTTCATTTCTCCGGCAGACGGGGCACCAGCGCAAGGTTTAAAAATACAATCAATACAATATAATCTATAAATCATACACCACTAATAAATAAAATTGTGCTTACCTTGGAACTTTATTGCGTGTTCACCCATATCCCAACTTTGTAATACATTTTTTATTTCCATACTTATTTTTATTAATTCACAATTCACACCCATTCCGACGCCGTGCCCAATCTACTTTACGCGCAGTGAAATTAAGCGAATTGCTTTATAGGCAAGGTGTCATTGCTGGTAACAGTAGGGGTAAAAGACTGTAACCAAAGACATCGATTCCTTAAATTATGGCACTGCATATTTAAATATAAATACGGGATGCCTTACCTTAAGACATATGGTTTGGTTAAAACAATATACTTTGTGATTTCAATATAAGACATTTGGTTTTAGTATTTAAGATGCATCTTAATTGGATTATGCATATAGATCTTATTTCAATTAAATCCTTTAAAACCTTAAAATGAAAACAACATGTCCTTAAGCCAAAGGTATCGATTTCGAATTAAAAGTATTATTATTTTGATAGGAACACACTTATTTTTTTGCAACAAGGTTATTAGTATCATTATTTTAAAAGCGTTATTATTTTCTTTAAAGAGAAAATAGTTTAATTTAAGGAAATAAATTAAGGAAATTCTTTTTTTTAAATAAGTACTTTTAGGGTCTCAATGTAAGTCGACTGTCTTACTATAAAGACGTAGATTATTATATTGAGTAATTATTTTTAAAGTCCCAAAATGTCTTATTTCAAGATATTTTTTTTATCTGTGGCACCCACCTCAAATATGTACGGCAAGTATGCTTCTTAAATTATGATCTAAATTTTCAAAAAAAGTTAAATAACTCGGAAACGTCATGATTTAGGTGTAAGTATTATAACCGTAACTTGGCTTTATTAACTTCATTATAATCCAGGTGAATTTTTACAACCTTGGTCTGTAACCTTTTTTGAATTACCCTGTATAATTCAAAATAATTTAAAACGCGTTTCTAATGTACCTACTTTCGCTACAATAAGAACTATTTAAAATAATTGTATGGATTTTTGTAAATACACCAAAGCAAATTTTACGAAGATAAAAATTGAAGATGTAATTATTAGGGCCGAAACATATTTGAATACAGTATCTACTATTCGGTGAGTGGAAGAACAGTATAAGTGCAAATCGTTAGTTTTTCAGGAATGCGCCGCACTTGTACTGTTCTTGCACTCAGCCGAAAATTTAATAGGTTACCGTTGTGGTCGGAGGATGGCTGATGTACTGTTGTTTCAATATATGATAGGCCTTTGGATTTTAAGCATAATTTGGCTATCTAAGTTTTAAACGCCATTTGGCACTTGTCTCGTTCTTGCACTCACCGATTCTATTGTATTATTGTTTTATTCGACACAATGAGCCTAATGAATAAAAATATAGCAATTGCTTTTTCTTATAAAATCGAAGTAATTTCTTGAAAGCCAATGAATAAAAACTCTTTTGCGTTCAGCGATCGCTTAAAAGTGCAGGAATTGCTTCTAGTCAATGCTTTTCTTAAAAAATAGAAGCAATTGCTATCGTTTGCTTAAAATGTGATGAATAAATTAAGAAATTGCGTTTTCTAGTGTAGCAATAATTGCTTTCAACTTTTTAAGGTAGGTCGACTCCTGCATCATTTGCTTGGTACCAGTCAACTTTAGTTCTCCGCGGTATACACGTGCGTTGCTCTTAATTTGTGTCTGAGTATATGAACGTCCGTAAAAGAAAAATCTACAGTTTACGTAAAAATTGCAGATATGATGATTTCAGAAAGTCTTTTCGATTTGACTGCGAAAATGTTGAGTCGTTGGCAAATTATTTTTTGACTGATACTGGTAAAAGGCGAGGGGATGCACTGTCACCTTTAAATAAGATTAAAGTCTTCTGCGGAAATTGTCGGATCCGGGTTTTTAAAATTATGTAGGTGAAGAACTTAGTTTTCACCAAACTACTGTCTGTAAGACATACACTTCTGTAATGGATGCAGTTTTGGAGAAGGCCAATATTTTTATTAAATTTCCTACAAGTGCTGAAGCTGTTGTGGAAGCTAAACGATTGTGGTCAAAGAGATTTATTTACGTTCCTTCAATTTGTGAACGAATATCAATTGCTTGTATTTAATTTCTTCGTCACTACTATCACTTTCCTCATTTTCACTGAAATCTGCCATATCACAAATTATCACAAATATAAGTTTTCTATTTTCCACAAAAACGTAACAGATTACTATTGTACTAAATCAATAGACCAACGTCTTAAAGTATTTACGTCAACTCTGTTGCAAATTATGCACCAAACTGAACATAAATCTATAATCTGAACAAGTGGATAAGCCACGTCTGAACTTGCTGTGTTAAATAAGCATTTGTTATAGAGGTGTAAGAAAAACAACAATTGCTTCAAAATATTAATTATATCCAGATCTAGAAATTGCTTTTACTTATAGCATTTGCTAGTCAAGCAATTGATTTTACTAAAAAGTAATTGCTTCAAGTAATTGCTTAATTTTTATTCATTAATGTCTACAAAACTGCAATAAAAAATACAAGTCCGTATTTAAAAATTCATTCCTGATGATGGTACCCGAAAGATCCGATCCAAGGAAACGAGAATTTTCGATTTTTTCCGAATATCTTCGGAAGTATTTAAAATTGTCTAAATTTTTCGACGGCTTATAAGTCATGTCCAAATTGCGCAACTTTCCCCCAATTTAAGCTTGGCTGTACCGGCTTACCGTTTACGAGATCCCAACGGTGATCGTCGAATTAGTAACACCCTGTATTCGCCAGTAAGTTCGCTCTAATGAAATTCTTCAATTAGAGCTATTTTTAACCAAGGCAATACAATAATAATTCTCGCGTATCTGTTTATTTTCTTAAAAGCTGAGCGACTCCGACCACAACATTTACTTGAAAGCTTAAATTGATTTGACGCTTCTGGGTTCAACTTCACAGCGTAATGACGTTATTCAAGCTGTTGGTTCTTGAGAATCCAGATATAAAATATGAAATATGGCTTTACGATTGTGATTTTACAAATTGAAGGGGTAAAAAACTTATTTTTATAGGCCGGCTGGTCAATAAGTTTGATTTATTATTATTGAATTAGATACACAGTTTTGCGTTACGAAAATAATTTATTATATGTAATTAAACTCACAAATCTTGAAATTCTGAAAATAAATTGCAGAAAAGTATCTTTAAATATCCCATTGCTATTTTTATAATAGACAAGACAATTTACCATGTCCTTTTAAAATTTATGTCAAGAGCTACTGGTAAATTTATAAACAGTCTCATTATGGCATAAAATGAAAAGTTAACACTTTTCTGGAGAGATACATAAACATAATCCGTTATTTACGAAATATAAATTGTAAATATAAACACTGAACACAACTGAAAACTGGCCCAAAATGGTTCGGAGAAATAAAAAAAACAGTTTTAAACAGGTTACAGTCCTTTATTCAGACTACGCATTTTCTATAGATATATTCGCATAAAGCTAAAATAACAAAAGACAACAAATTCAAATAATCTGATATTATGAATTCTACCTTGGATTCTTATCTTTATACTGTCCTACAAACAGATTATCAATGATTTTACAAAAAAATTTACATAAATGATTTAAAAATATTTGACACCTTCTCTTTCGAAGGCCTATTTCTTCTTCCTCTTTTAGTATGGTTGTTATACTACCTTTACTAACTTTCTTCACATGCTCAGCATTTTTTAACTCTCTTCAACTTTTCTTATGTACGTCACTTCTAAATTTCAATGTTTCAATGCCATAAGCTCCATTAAGGTTTATACCATTTTCTCTTCTGCTAATACCATCAGCACAATATAATTTTTTTCTGTCTTCTGAACATGAACGTTTCTACGTTCGAAACATGTAGAGACCCATAATAGTATATTAACGTACACGTTTTATAAAGCATCATTTTATAGCACGCGTCCATGAGACAAGTGCTTAAAACTGCTTTATATAACACGTACGTTATACTATTTTTTCTAATTTGTAGTTTTTTCAATAAAAACACATATTTAAAAAGAAAATAAATCCTTCAAATTTTGTAAATTTTTATGTCTAAATTTTATGTTGGTAATACTATTTTTTATCATAGTAGCCTCTGGGCAACAAAAATTATTTTGCGAACTGTAATTTTTTGATTTATTGACCCATTTTCACCACGAGATTCTAAAGTTATTTTAGCGATATGAGATTTGAAATTGGACGGAATACGTTGTGTGATCCTTGTACATTCGGTACATATACAGAGCGTTCGGAAATTCGGGCAATTTTGCTACTTTTTTTCGAATTTCAAAAGACGTGATTTTACGTCACGGCATTGCAATTTAGTATAGGGAAGAGGGAAAATTCAAATAAAGTTGTAGTTAAAATCGACATTGGAAGGTTAGTAGATTGAATTTTGGATAGGATTTGGCAGAAAATGATAGCTTGAAGCATTTACAAAAGCAAAATAGTTCTCCGTCAATAAAGTTATTATTTAATATGTGTTTTTTAATGAACTAAAACAATACATACAGATTTGTAAATCTAGGCAACCAAACATACATACGTGGGCTCGTGTAGTATTTTGCATATTTGGACTAAAAAATATTAGTTATCTGGAATGCTATGCTAAATAGTGAAAAAAAAACATGTCATGTAGGGCCAACCTTTAAATAATAAAGTTCGGAGTTCGAAATAGATATATAACTCGCTAGCGCGTTCGAAATAGAACTCCGAATTTTATTATTTAAAGGTTGGCCCTACATGACATGTTTTATTTCATTGACTTGCGCGGCCTTTGTGATTTACGAGAAAACCCATTTTTCGATTGATAACCTACTTTTTTATTCTGTGTGGATAACAGTCATGCATGTTGGTTGCATAAATCTATAAATAAATCTTTTGTAGATGTTTCAAGCTATCATTTTCTGCCAAATCCTATCCAAAATTTAATCTACTAACCTTCCAATGTCGATTTTAACTTCAACTTTATTTGAATTTTCCATCTTCCCTATACTAAATTGCAATGCCGTGACGTAAAATCATATCTTTTAAAATTCGAAAAAAAGTAGCAAAATCTCCCAAATTTCCGAACACTCTGTATATGTACCGAATGTACAAGGATCACACAACCTATTCCGTCCAATTTCAAATCTTATATCGCTAAAATAACTTTAGAATCTCGTGGTGAAAATGGGTCAATAAATCAAAAAATTACAGTTCGCAAAATAATTTTTGTTGTCCAGAGGCTACTATGATAAAAAATAGTATTACCAACATAAAATTTAGACATAAAAATTTACAAAATTTGAAGGATTTATTTTCTTTTTAAATATGTGTTTTTTATTAAAAAAACTACAAATTAGAAAAAATAGTATAACGTACGTGTTATATAAAGCAGTTTTAAGCACTTGTCCCGTTATAAAGCTCGCCGCTTGGCTCATTTTTTAACATGAACGCGTGCTATAAAATGATGCTTTATAAAACGTGTACGTTAATATACTATATTTCTATTAAATTTTGTGGAGGAAGACTTTTTGTTTTTCTTTCTTTCCTGCATTTTCAACTCCACTTTGAGTATGGACTACTTTTTCAAATTAAATGTAAAATACTTTTTGGGATATTGAAGTATTTATATTATTATAATTGTAATTAGTATTTGAATAGTTTTAAAGCTTTTATAAAACATTTAAATACTTTGTAAGGAATTATTTACTTTTATTTAAATATTTTTATGAATTAAATACAAAAAAAATGATTTGTGAGTATAAATAGTGCTCGGCTCTGTAGCATTTCTAAATAAAGCCATTAATTTTATTCTATTCAAAACCAAGAACTAACCTTGACTTTTCGCCATATCTAATGAAACCCACACAGCGGAACATTTATAAAGATCTAAATAATCTATCGCGCGGAAAAGGATGCAATTTATTTAGTCAACTGATGCTGTTTCTCCTACAACAAGCAATATTTTATCTATGTCTTAACATAAACTATAGGTATAGATGGAAAATTAATTAATCTTCAAGCTTCCCCAATTTCATAAAGTTAGAAGACTGATTAATTGTTAATAAAAATCCTACCTTTTTGTACCAAAATTATGTTACTGTCACCAACAGTTATAAAATAAATATATTTTTTAAAATAAAAATATTATCATTTATTTGTTGTATCTTGTTTAGAAAGTGTGGTTAAATACAGTGATTTGTAAATTCTATAATTATAGCAAACGAAAACGTATAATATAATGACACCGTCGCGTCGACGGTTCGGATGACTGCTACTCGGCTAACACCATCCTTTCCCATAACTAGGTCTAATACGCGGCCCATACCCCATTTCATGGGGGGTAGGTTGTTTTCCTTGATCAGAACCAACTGACCAATATTTAAATTGCCTTGTGTTTTCTTCCAACAAGTCCTTTGTTGAAGTTCACTTATGTACTCGGTGCTCCAGCGATTCCAAAAATGCTGGAACAGTTTCTGCAGAAGTTGAAAATGAGAAAGTCTATTTTCAGATAGGTGGCTTAAAATATTAAATATCTAGGAATAATTTTTGATAAACATTTAAAATGGGATTTACATAGTGACTACATTATAAAAAAACTAAGAATTCTTATACCAAAATTTAAACATCTTAAACAATTTTTAAATATAAAAGAATTAGAAATACTTTATTATTCTTTAGTACAAACCCATTTAAATTATGGAATACTAAGATGGGGAGGCATAAATAAGAATTATCTTAATAATATTGAAACTATTCAAAAATACATTTTAAAAATTATTTACGAAAAAGACCACCAATATTCTTCTGATTTACTATTTAAAGATAGCAAAAAATAGATATTAAACAAATATTTTCTTACAACATGTTAATATATATTTTTAAACATAAAAATATAATATTAATATAAAAGGTTTTCCAACAAGAAGGATATGATTTCAAAATGAAATAAAATTAAAATAATTTCAGATACAACAAAACGTTTTATATTATCTTAAAGTATAGTCGATAACATTTGAAGAGGACAGGGGAAAAAGGGGCTCATTGCAAATTAAGCAGAATTAAAGTGGTCAAATGGAACGATTTACTTTAATGGGATCTTTGTGGCCTGCTTCTGAAAAAAGGCAAAAACAGGCTAGTTTACTGTAAAACGACAATATGAAATAATAGGGACAGGGCAAAAACGGGCTTATTGCGCGCGGAACTTGTAAAAACGGGCTTATTGCATGAATGTGCTTACCGGCGCGGCATCGACAGGCAGCTGTTTGTGTTTATATGTTTTTAGTTTCGAGGTTATTAATGGAAGTGTAGCAGGAGTTTTTATATCATAACAACGTTACTATATAGTATTTATAATCCGATATTACAAAATGAGTGATAGTGATCAGTTTGAAAATGGTGGTGAATCAACGCTAAAACAAACTAAAAAAAGAAAGGTAACTGGAAGAATGAAAGACGTACAAAAAAAATTGTGGATTATGTCACATGAAATGGGATCAGACTGTTAATGCCAAAAGAAGTGTTTTAAAAATGTTCCAATGATACAAGATATAAATAAATAATAAATGGTTTAAATCTTATATTTTGCCGTACCTAACTCAATACTAACAAAATGGTAATGGGCCCCTTTTTCCCCTGTCCTCTTCATTTATGTTTTGAATAACATATCGTTTAAATGTCCTCCGCGACTTCGTGTACACGAGCGATTTTGACGAACCCAATTTTCGATGACTTTATGCAATAAATCGGGCGTGATCTGACGAATGCAGGGTTCAATGTTCAACCTTAATGCATCAAGTGTTTGTGGTCTGTTTTCATAAACCTTAGATTTCAAATAGCCCTACAAGAAGTAATCTAAAGGAGTTAAATCATAGCTTCTTGGAGGCCACTGAACAGTAGCATTCCTTAAAATTATCCTTTCGTCAAACTTTTCTTGCAGTATATCGATAAGTTTCATGAGCAGTGTGACATGTGGCACCGTCTTGCTGGAACCACATATCCTCCAAATTAAGTGCATCTAAATTTGGTCAAAAATAATTTCTTAACATCTGTCGATATCGTTCACCATTCAGTGTAACTGCATCTCCTGCCTCATTTTGGAAAAAAATGGTCCGATGATGCCACCATACCATAAACCACACCATACAGTTGCCTTTAGCGGATACAAAGGCTTCTCATAAATCTATTGTGGATTGTATTCACACCAAAAACGGCAATTTTGCTTGTTAACGTATCCACTTAACCAAAAATGAGCTTCATCTGAAAAGATATTTTTTTTGGCAAAATTAGGGTCCCTTTCAAGTTGTTCTAAACTCCAATCAGAAAATTCTCTGCGCCGACGATGGTCCAGTGGCTTAAGTTCTTGGACCAAAACAATCTTATACGGGTGTAAATTCAAGTATTTTTTTAAAATACGCCAAGTTGTCGTTTTTTTAATCTTTAACTCTTGAGCACGACGAGGAATTGATAAATTTGGATCAACTGCAACACTCGCTCTTACAGCAGCAATATTCTCAACAGTTCTTGCATTTTGATGTCTTGGTGTTTTTACATCGTGAAGAGTAAAATTATTTTCAAATTTCTTAACGATGCGACGAATGGCAAGCAAAGGAGGACGATTATTTACACCAAAGTTTTCGCGAAGTGCGCGATAAGTGTTCACAAAATATTGTCCATTTTCGTAAAATTTTTGGATAATAACCAAACGTTCTTGAAGCGCGTATTTAGCTATAATAAATTGTTATAGTTTACTGACAATAACTGACAACTGGTGACAGGTATAACTTTATTACCATGGTTACCATATCGTTTCAAAATCATATCGTTCTTATTGGAAAACCCTTTATTAATTACATGCACACATGAAACTCGTCATAAAAATACTATTACATATAAAAATAGAGTAAACAAAACAATAGCACACAAACATTTTTTAAACATCAATCCATATATTTTTAATATGCTACCACAGTCAATTAAAATAATTAAATCGTTAAATACTTATAAAAATAAAATTAAAAATGGGATAGTATCTAATCCAAGAGATATATTCAAGAACGTCATTAATAAATAATGAATAAAATAAATAAATATATATTATATACATAACGTATATTGTATCCTCGTAAGTATACTATAGTGATATAAAATATACCAATAAAATATTGTCATATTCCTTTTATATTATAATCTAGTTGTGCCTGAATTATGAAATATACCTATTCTTGACAAAAATATTATATTATTTAACTCAAAACAAGTATTTCACTTCTGAGTTCGGAATTGATAGTTTATACAAAAAAAAATATATATTAGCATTAAATGTAAAAAAATATTTGAATAAACTTTTATTATTATTATTATTATTATTATTATTTCCGCCAGCAACAGAATTATCAAAACTAAAGCTAGTATTACCTATTATATTTAGGGTTGCAAAAAATCTTTCGCCTGTGGCGCATTCTCGCCTGCACCGCTTTTTAACTGTAACTGTTTTTTTTTTTGTATTTGTTGGGGTTTGTATATTTAGTTCATTGTTAGTGGCATAGCGAATTGGTAACCTTATTGGATTAAAAGACGGGATACTCACAGGATAAATAAGTAATAAGCCACAGCTATAATTAATATACCTTTACATTATATTAACAATATTTAAAATCAGGTAAAAAAAGAGCATGGAATTTATTATTTTTGGAATTCCTACACAATCTGCAGTATTACTGCAGTAATCCCAAAATGACTAAAGTATTACCATTGGTTACCATCAGATACGTTACAATAATAATTGCATTAGTCTTTTGAGTACTGACATTAATACTAATTGTGGATAGTCCCCAGTTTATAGGTAGCTAAGTAACAATAAGAAGTAAAAATTTATATTTCTTTTTTTTTTCTTCTTTAAAAGATGTCTGGCAAAATATAAAAAGTGTTACTTACATAGTATATTATAGTGGTTAATATTATAAGAGGTTAAGAGTTGTTATTTGATCAATTCCAAATATTCACGAATATAAATGCCATATTCCATTAATATCGAAAAATGCGTCAAAAGTATGGAAATTTATAAGTATTGCAAAGTAAAATTATCAAAAAAATATTCATGTTTCATTATTTGAGAGAAAATGGGACCTTGATCATGCTATGCGCATGAACATTCAAATAAATTTTGAAGAAGTAGTCCATACTCAAAGTGGAGTTAAATTTATAGAAAAAAGAAAAGCACAAAGTCTTTCTCCATTATTTTTATTATTAGAATAACTAGGTGAACCTAGAATGATTCATAATAATTCAATTCGACATGTTTTGAGTGTATCCCATCATCAGGAAAACAAAGCAAATGGTATAATGCTGATGTTGTTAGCAATAGAGAAAATTGTAAGTGGAATGAAAGCTCCATTACGGCTCAATTCCACTTTCTATTTTTTCTATTGCTAACAACATCAGCATTGTACCATTTGCTTTGTTTTCCTCATGATGAGTGTTTCTATACTCGAAACATGTCGAATTGAATTATTATGAATCATTCTAGGTTCGCCTAGTTATTCTAATAATAAAAATTGTGGAGAAAGACTTTGTGCTTTTCTTTTTTCAATTCAAATAAATGATTACATAAAAACTTATAGCAGCAGCGCAAATAAACAATATACTTGCAAATATTTCGTAGAAAATGGTCTGCAAAGTAAAACGAACTATGTCACAAATGAAAATACCTATCATTTTTTACATTGCACATTACTAAAGAGTTTCTCATTAGGAAACTGGCATGGCACCAGAAATCCGTATCCTTTCGTTTGAAGTATGTCTCGTTTCTTATCTCTGTGTTGACAAAAAAAGTCGTATATCACCTTATTATAGATGTAGAAATTTATTTTATTAGGGTCATATGTTTTTATTGCTTTTCTTAGGGTAATGTCTGTTATAAACTCGACATGATTGTAAACAACACTACATACAGTAGGTATATTTATTTATTTTGGTACCTATTTTATGTTTTGAACCGATGCGATGCAGGAGAGTTGTATTGTAATTAATAGTGTCTATTATTCTAAACTATGATAATAGTTGATATCACAAGTTATCAGTGTTGTCTTGAAACTTTTGAAAGTATATCGGTTATAACAACTACACAGAGCAAAATCATTCAATATTACTTTTCTTTGAATATACAGTGTCACCAGTAAACTCCGCATTATATGGGATTTTTTTTATTAATAGCTTTATTCAAAATTTAACTTTGCCATCAAGTTCTGCTTTAATCGAGATGAAAATTAAGCAGACAAATAGTTGTCACGTGATTTGCATTATCTCTCACATTTTAATTTTTTCCAAAAAATAATTCAAAAGTACGGTTATTTCTGAAAGTATTGAAAAAGTTATTAAAAAAAAGCTTTTTTAAATGCAGTTTCTAGCCCACATGCAAAATTTTAGCTTCATAAGATTATTTTGTAAATTGCACCACTTTTGCAAAATAATACTCAACGCAACCTACATAAAACTTCTTAGTTTTGACAATGCTTTATTTCATATACATTTTCTTTAAAGTGGACCTATATTAAATGTGTGTTTTTCTACAAAATCAAAATTGGGCTATTAAAATTTGGTCGCATGTGATACAAAGTTTATTATTTGTTTTTGACCCTGTATATGTGTAATAAAATAAGTATTTTTGAAAACGTAGTTTGTGTCTGAAAGTAATACACCTTAATATTAAGACAAAAAACACAGTATCATCAGTAAAGTATTCATTAAGTGGAAAATAAATTTTAGTGGTGGGTAAAAAATCAATATTATCTTATGCAGCTGAAATTTCGCATGTGGACTAGAAACTGCGTTTAAAAAAACTTTTTCTTATAACTTTTTTCGATATTTTCAGAAATAACCCCACTTTTGAATTATTTTTGGAAAACATTAAAATTTGACAGAGATACCTAATGCGAATCACGTGAGTACTATTTTTTTGCCTAATTTTCATCTCAATCGAAGCAGAACTTGATGCCGAAGTCAAATTTCGAATAAAGCTATTAATAAAACAAAATCCCATATGATGCGGACTTTACTGGTCACACTGTATATGGGTTACCGCAAAAAGAAATCCTAATTTCGTTACGACACACACGAGGTCGTTTTTTGAGAACATATTTGTGCGTCTATTCGATATTTTTTCCGGTAACAAAATACCGTTTAACCATTAAAATATTATGTACCTATCGAATAAAATATTTTTAATAGATGATTTTTTAATTCCTACAAGGTTATCTAATTATCACCTAAAATAAACTAAAAATAAACCCTCTTTTTATAACTAAAATATATTTTTTAGGAACTAAATATGTAGTTCCTTTTTAAAACATGGAGTAATCGTATAAACATTCAGCGAGCGCTATACATATTGTATAGGTATCTCTGACTACAATGGAACAGAGAGAGACGAACTAACTTAAAACAATAATGATCTGTCGTTGCTTCGCTGGGTTTAAGTTAAACGGAATAATTCAAAACATACATTTGATTGTCGTTGTTGGTGGGTGATTGATGTCTGATGGTATGGTGTACTTTCAGTGCAAGTGCGAGGTGCATGACTGCAAAACTAATTTTGTGTTCCGTGATATAAGTGTTGTGTATGTGTCCTTATATATATGGTTTATTTGTGTTTATTTTCACCTTCACCATAAACCTGATTCTCTGTTGGTATTAACATAGTTTATAATAAATAAAAACTAATTTTATTTGAAAAAGTAGTCCATACTCAAAGTGGAGTTGAATGTACAGAAAAAAGAAAAGCACAAAGTGTTTCTCCCCAAGTTTATTAGAATAGCTAGGCGAACCTAAAATAATTCATAATAATTCGACATGCTTCGACTGGTTAAATTTGTATTTAATTAAGCCTTATCCCAACTGATATGTTTCTTTAGGGAAGAACTTCTATGCCATTTTATTTTTTATTATAATTGCCTGAGGCAACAACCTTTCCATTGGCACTGGCGCAACTAGGGTATACAATTTTTTTTTCTCTTCATACCGAAAGCAAAATATATTTTTTTTTTATTTGAAGAAATAGTCCATGCTAAAAGTGGAGCTGATAGTATAGGAACGAGAGGAAAAGCACAAACTTTTTCTCCACAAGTTTGTTCGAATAATAAAAATTATTCCAGTTTATATCAACATGGTCCGAATTTAAATAATGAAATGAAATTGAATTAGGAGGTTTTAAGTATCGATCTCGTGGATTGGGCCCTAACCTAGCTTTTTTAGATTTGACTATTCAAATGGCAGTTAGCATATGAAAAGGGTTATATCTAAAGTCTATTTATCTCACACATAGACTAAACCAAAACAATGCTAGACGCGTGATCACCGATCTGCAGGTGGCTAGCGCAGTCCTTATTGGTTAGCTGGGTGGAGACGGCTCGAGCTCGGCGCTACCGAAATTTGACAGGGTTGCATTTAGTCGTAACATACGAATTGTTAGATTGTTGCATTTCGGACGTTTATTTACATGATTTTGACTCTTATCTGTTGTTATTTATGTGTGGTTGGCTATTGTTGTTACCGTACTATAGGTTAATCGAATTTATCGGTATTATTTTGTTGTTTCACTAAAACGATTTAAGGCTAAAACCGTCTTAATTTGACAAAAGTCAACTAATTTTTGTACTGTAACAACATTTTTTGCGTTTTCTTTTAATTTGTAAAGAAAAGGGTGTTTACGTACGCGCTGTTGTCGTTAATAGAACCAAACATGTTTTTGTAATTAGATCCCGGTGAATATTGATATGTTAAATAAATTAAGACCAAAAATATGAAATAAAACTGAAAACGTTATACAGCATAAACAAAATGACAATTATAAGAACATAATTGGTCGACTAGAAGATCTAAATATTTTGATGGCCTAAATTTAAACCTCCTTGTAAATAAGGCGGTAAAACATTAAACAACCAATAATTACGCGACGCCTAATATAGGAACTAGTAAAGTAAGGGCTACAAGTATAAGATTATTGTTTGCATTTTGATTCGGCCAGTGGTATAGTCGCTTCCTTTGTTATATTTTTTTGTTCGAATTTTTATATAGAGAACAGAAATGTCAACAATAATCATAACTATAAACATAACATCATAACAATAATCTATAAACTTTATAGATACCCTGTATATTTGGATTTTATTACATCTGTATTATGAAGTCAATTTAACAACTACCTAATTATTTTAAATATCTTGTGATACTTAAATTATTGTCCATTAGGTATTGTACCTTTAAATACAGCCCTGTTCACTGTTTCAAATTTCGACAATCACGTGCATAATGCGTGATTGTATTTACGTTTAGTCTATATGTGAAATAAATTGACTTTACATATACATTATTATTTAGTACCTACAACTATTAATTTGTTTAAGTGTTTTTTCTTGAATAAAACATAATATATTAGTAACATTATTTGACTTATTTGTCCGTTAGCCAATATATTTAACCCTTTCTGAATAATTAAAATTTTCTTTTGCTTATTACGGATACGGACTGCAAATACTTGTAACTATGACTTGAATAGCTAACAAAATTGTTTCTCTATAATGTTTACCAATACTTCGAAATTATTATATAAATAAACAAAAGAAGAGATGATTTTTACACATATTGCTCCTACATGTCACAATGTCATATAATATATTATATGTCATCATTGGTGTGGGTGCTATAGTTTAAGTAACGAGTTTCTATTTATTTTAGACTGTTATGTTATGACCTATGAGAAGTATAAATAAAATGTGTTTACAACCTTTTTATAGTAAATGCTTTGTCGTAAAATTAATCCTACTTTACTAAAGTGATTATTATCTAGTAGAGTAATTTAATTAGCACTACCCATATCTTCTTAAGAATAAGTATGTTGTTGTTAGTTTTTACCATGTCCGAAAAAAGAACATGTGTAGGTTAGGTACCTACAGTTGTATAGATACACACAGGCGCGAATCCAGAACGTTGCTTTGGGGGGTCATCATCATATAAACGTAGTTAAAAAGCGCCGCAGGCGAAAATTTTTTGTGACCACGCCCAAAGTTTGACAGAGAATGCGCTATAGGCGAGAAAAATTTCAATGATAAACTTGACATTAAAAAGGATAATATATGCATGTAAATTAATGTTAAAGTGAATTCAAAAAAAGAAAAAATATACAGCTAAAATTAGTATCTTTTTTCTTTCCTATAATATGTTTTATCCCAATATTTTGAAAAATTGCCACGTTCGTTATCGATGATACAAAATGTAATATACATAATATATAAATAGTCGTGTGTTTACTTTTAAAACCAAGTAAAAATTATGGTTAAACCCAATTTATTCCCCAATATTAAGAACAAAAAAATTCTACAGTTGATAAAATAAAATAAAAAATATACATAACATGGCATTGATTCTTAAATCACGAACTCTAATTTTCTTTGTTTGTTATTTCCAAATCTGGTTATAACTTCATCAACGTCAATGATTATATTTTTATAAATGTTCAACAAAGCCAAGCCAGTGAGGCGTTCCTCTACCATGCTTGCTCTAAGCCACGTTTTTACGCGACGTATAGAGTCAAGAAGGACCTTTAGCCGCTGTTGCTGCACTTACACGTAGTGTAGAGTGTAGCAAGTATACCTATATTTGAAGAAGAATCTTAATATTGGGGAATAAATCAGAATCACAATTATCAATTATATGGGAATGTAATTCAGGTATTTTACAGCCATTTTTTACTTTACGTTTCCATTTAACAATCCATAATTGAAATTCTGCAAGTGCTGCAAAGTATTTTTATATATTTATTTATTTTTAAGTTTAATCAACAGAAAAAATATAACTAATTTATGTATGGTTAGGTTGACATGAATCTTGTGAAAAAGCTGCAGAGGTTGTCAAAACAGTAAATTCATTTTTTTTTTCTGTTTTGGGGGGGGGGGTCATGACCCCCATGACCCCTCCCCCCTATATCCGCGCCTGCATACACAGCGGACTGTTAAGCAAGTACTATTTTACAAATAAATACCTAACCATAAATTGAGCTAAGTTAATTTGGAATGAGTTTATTTCTCGGTTTACTGGAACTTCAAAGAGTTACCGTTATATGCAAACAATGGCCTTTATAGTGATAGGTACTTCCTATAAATTATCTTAAAACTGTATATTTTTCAGTTGCAACAATAGGTTTAAAAATAATTCATTAAAGCATTAAACTACCTTTCACATTGATAATTTTATTACCCTCTTAGACCTGAGTGGTTTAAAACAGTGTGAGAAGGGGGCGCTAAATTATAGTTTTCCTTTATTGCTTATGTATAGTCATAGTAGGCAGTGAATCTCTAGATAATTTTTTTGAGAACGCACTGATATTAAAAAAAGTAAGTCAAGATGAGGATAATGCTCCCTCATGCGGTCTTAAGTAAAGTTAGTTTACTAATATGTCTTAGTTTACAGCTCGCAATTATTCTTTTACATTTTTCTTTAAAGTAAAATTCAAATCTGCTCTTTCATTAAATTAATTGATTCAGCCGATACTAGGTGGAAATCCATAATTATACTATTATGGGATACAGTAAAACAAAGTTGAACTTGTAAATTTTCACTATATTAACTAGAAAAATGATATGTTTCGCTAACACTGTAGCTTCGTCAGATGACAGTGATTTAATAAAGGTGAAAATTAAAAATTGAGGTGCAATAAAATTAAATTATTGAAGATGTAAATAAAACAGTGGAAGGTTTACAATAGCGGGAAAATCCAACAGAGGGTAAAAAAAATAAAATTAAATTAAGTACAATATGGTTGTTTATAAAATCTTAAGTAGGTATAATATATAATCAACAGAATAAATTTAACAAAGGTGAATTATTTAAATCTAGTTGATCATTAAGTAACAGGTCCGTATTTTTAAGTTTATTTATTTCCATAGATTCTAACAAATTTAGTTTTAAGCCTTTGTTTTCTGTATGTAAGATTTTAAAGGAAGGATCGACATTATGTTGTAAATTGACAATTCTATCAATTTTCTTGATTTAAATATTAAGAGAGAAAATAATAGACACGTTTTCTCCGTTTTCCATAAACCATCTCATGCTGATACTGTCATACACAACAATTCTTGCCACCCTATACAACACAAATTAGCTTTTTTTCATAGTATGATTCATAGACTAGTAACTCTCCCTCTAAATAAAATCAATTTTCAAAAAGAACTAAACATTATTAAACAAATAACGGATATAACTCAAATCTAATTGACCAAATCCTAAAAAAGAAAATTTACAAAACGCTATTGAATTAGTTTTTCCTAGAAGCAAAAACTCTGAACAATTTAAACTTGTCACTTTCTTTGGACAACCTAGTAAAGTAATTGGCAATTTTCTTAATAAACTTGATATAAATGTGTGTTACAAAACTAATAACTCTTTAAGTAAATTTATAAAAAACAATAAAACTAAAAGCGATAAAAACAAAAAATCAGGCGTCTATAACTTAAAATGCAAAGATTGTCCTAAAACATACATCGGCGAAACGGGTAGACATTTTAACAAAAGAATACAGGGACATTATAACAGTTTTCTAAAAAATAAAATAGACTCAAACTATGCTAACCATTAACTTGATTATCAACATAATTTTGATCCTTCCTTTAAAATCTTACATAAGAAAACAAAGGCTTAAAACTAAATTTGTTAGAATTTATGGAAATAAATAAACTTAAAAATACGGACCTGTTAATTAATGATCAACTAGATTTAAATAATTCACCTTTGTTAAATTTATTCTGTTGACCATATACTTAGGATTTTATAAATTACCCATATTGTACCTAATTTAATTTAATTTTTAAACCCTCTGTTGGATTTTCCCGCTATTGTAACCCTTCCACTGTTTTTTTCATTTACATCTTCAATAATTTAGTTTTATTGCACCCCAATTTTTAATTTTCACCTTTATTAAATCATTGTCATCTGACGAAGCTATATACAGTGTTAGCGAAACATGTCATTTTTCTAGTTAATATACAGTGTCCGCAAGAAAGTTCGCATCAAATGGGATTTTTTTTTATTATTAGGTATAGGTAAAAATTGAAAAAGCAGTTCGTTTTTGCTTACCTAAAAACCAAAAATGACGTATACTGAAGCAGCTGCACGACTTGCGTTACCTGTCAAATTTGACATTTTTAATAAAATAGGTTCAAAAATGCCATTATTTATCAAAATATCGAAAAACTTTAATCGAGAAAGTTGTTTATTTGGACATTTTTAGCCTCTGTACGAAATTTTGACAGTCTAATACAATTTTTATTTTTTGTCAGATTCTTGAAAATGTTGATCAACCCTCGTAGATTAACTTTTATACATCGATGTAAAACCATTTGCCTTTACTTCATTTGTAATCTTAATGCAATTTTGTGTAAAATTTTTGTTTCCAATTATTTATTTTGTTTTAAACACTGAAATTGTTATTGATCAGTATGTAATGTTTGATGCAAAGTTTATCTAATTACAACAGTTTTACCAAAATCGACGTTTCTCATTTTTCTTAAGTTAGTAAACAGATGTACAAAAAGAAAATATTAGGAAGCTTTCGTTGAAATTTTACTTAATTATTATTAAATTAAATTAATTATAATAAACTATATTTTTGTTGAATAAAATGTTTCGAGCGATTAATATTATTCTTTTTGATCCAATATTAATTAAGTAAAATTTCAACGAAAGCATCCTAATATTTTCTTTTTGTACATCTGTTTACTAACTTAAGAAAAATGAGAAACGTCGGTTTTGGCAAAACTAATGTAATTAGATAAACTTTGCATCAAACATTACATACTAATCAATAACAATTTCAGTTTTTGAAGCAAAATAAATAATTGGAAACAAAAATTTTACACAAAATTGCATTAAGATTACAAATGAAGTAAAGGCAAATGGTTTTCCATCGATGTATAAAAGTTAATCTACGAGGGTTGATCAAAATTTTCAAGAACCTGGCAAAAAATAAAAATTTTATTGGACTATCAAAATTTCGTACAGAGGCTAAAAATGTCCAAATAAACAACTTTCTCGAATAAAGTTTTTCGATATTTTGATAAATAATGTAATTTTTGAACCTATTTTATTAAAAATGTCAAATGTGACAGGTAACGCAAGTCGTGCAGATGCTTCAGTATACGTCATTTTTGGTTTTTAGGTAAGCAAAAACTAACTGCTTTTTCAATTTTTACCTATACCTAATAATAAAAAAAAATACCATTTGATGCGGACTTTCTTGCGGACACTGTAGAGAAAATTTACAAGTTCAACTTTGTTTTACTGTATCTTTCATTACAACAAAATAAAAAGCTACTTTATCAACAAATAAGTTATGATTGTGAATGAGAGGTATTTTCAGACCGCCCACTTAAACACTGTAATCATTTACAACTGCCGGTATTTCTGCTCAATGAAATATTGCTTGCATTACTTCCTAGCGCAGGAACATCACTATTCATGTTAATAATTTTAGCTTTGCTGCTGTAAATAGAATTACGTTATTTAATAATAATGTACTAGCGTTTAGATAATAATTGTGTTACCTTTCATGGAACACTTAATTGAGTTTAAAGAGTAATATTATGACCTTTCATTATCTTATAGACCACCTGCAGTCTGCAGTAGTTGGATTTTTGAGGTTATAGTACAAAGTATGTACTAGATTTGAGCAACAAATAAAAGTTCAATGTCAGTTAGAATTACTATTGACGAATATGGATTGTCACCTTGAAAGATTCAAAGAATTGTTAAATATTATTTTATGTACTTAACAAAACAATTTTTAGGGTTATGTATAAATGCGTAGCCCAAAGCTAACAATGTCTTGACGATTACAAGCTATAAAGCACGGCTTCAAAGTCGGATAAAATTTGAATTGGTAAAAACTAAACCTCAACAGTCAACATTTCGTAAGTCCAAGGATCTGGGAGAGTAAGAAGACTATAGGATATCGATACAATATTCATACAGTGTTTAGCTCGAGAGACACCTTAAGAAGCCCCTTGACGAAGACAAAACGAACAAGGAAAAAAAAAAACAGTAATAACTGTGTCTACCTGATCCCCTGCTAGTTCGGCCAATCTTATATTGGTGAGACACCAAGACTAGGGCTGGGCGATATTGAAATTCCAATATCGAATATCGATATTAAAAAAAATATCGATATAGTCGATATATCGATAATATCGATAAATATTGATAATATCGATATTTTATTTTTTAAATATCGATATATCGATATTTTATTTTTTAAATATCGGTATTCGATATATCGATAAAACATAAAAATATTATATTATAAATACAGTGTCACCAGTAAAGTCCGCATCATATGGGATTTTTTTTATTGATAGCTTTATTCAAAATTTGACTTTGGCATCAAGTTCTGCTTCGATCGAGATGAAAATTAAGCAAAAAAATAGTAGTCACGTGATTCGCATTATCTGTCAAATTTTAATTTTTTCTAAAAAATATTTCAAATGGAGTTATTTCTGAAAAAATCGAAAAAAAGTTATTAGAAAATTTTTTCTAAATGCAGTTTCTAGCCTACATGCAAAATTTCAGCTGCATAAGATAATTTTAATTTTTTATCTATATTTTGTAAATTGTACCACTTTTGCAAAATAAGACTCAACGCAACCTACATAAAACGTCTTAGTTTTGACAATGCTTTATTTCAGATACATTTTCTTTAAAGTAGCGCCATATTAAATGAGTGTTTTTCTACAAAAACGTTATTATGGCATAGCTTAATAATAAATTATAATATAGGGGTTTTAAATTAAATCGTTGAAAATAGAAACATTACGTTGTTAAACTAAAATTTATTTTCCACTTAAAAAACACTTTACTGAAGACACTATGTTCTTTTTTGTCTTAATATTAAGGTGTAATACTTTCAAAAATACTTATTTTATGAAGCTACCTTATACAGGGTCAAAAACAAATAAACTTTGCATCACATACGACCAAATTTTAATAGCCCAATTTTGATTTTGTAAATAAAGCTATTAATAAAAAAAAAATCCCATAAGATGCGGACTTTACTGGTGACACTGTATATCAATATTGTCTTATGTGCACTGTAAAACTCCGTACCTTCATTTCAAGGGGATACCCTAATTATAAAAACATGAAGAAAAAAGATTGAAATAAATGTGTTATAAGGACGATATTAAAATTCCAATCGAATATCGATATAGTCGATATATCGATAATATCGATATATCGATATTTTATTTTTTTAATATCGTTCATCGATATATCGATTAAAATATCGATATAGCGAATTTTTGCCCAGCCCTAACCAAGACGTAAGATGTAATCTTCTAAATCACACCTAAAGACTGCTTGAGATACTTATCAGTTGAAACATTCTGATTTAAAACAATGCAAGTCCAAAAACCTTTTATATATCATTGCTTCAACGTTTAAACACACACTGGTAAAAATAGGTTTTAATCTTCGCATCTACTTCCTTCAATGATTGTGGACTGAATATGCAAAAACTGGACGTTTATGATAACCAACAAAAATTTTAAACATAATACTTTGCAAAACATTCGCTGCGCTACAAGTCAAAATTTAATGTTGGTGAGTAACATTATTGCGTGTGGTATCACAGGGGAGTGATAGACCGCCGTTTGTTGCTGGATCGACATTTTTTCAATAGGGCTATAAGCAAATTAATTTTTAATATTGACAGTTGACTGTGAATGGGAAATTAATACAGGTATTTTTTACTAGTAATAATGTTTCCGGTTGTGCACAAAATAGAGTACTAAAATGACTTAATACTTTAATTAAATGCAAATTCCACTCATGGGGTTGCTTCAGTTATTAGGTATAGTGAACAATAAGTAATTTTAAATGGAAAACGAGGAGGTAAGAAGATAAAACTATCTCTAATCTCTAATCTCCCTATAGCAGCAAAATTATTACCGATAATTTTTTTAAGGTCCTGAATGTCTTCGACTCGGGATAATTTTCTATCAACAAAAACATGAGTGAAACCGAGAAATAAATTATCGGGAATTAATTCTGCTGCGTGGGAGATTCGGTAAGAAAATTTCATAAATTAGAGTTTTTTCTTATTGTAATTTTTTTGCTAAAATGCTATAAAAACATATTTCCGGCGGCTTTAGTTAATTGTAACTAATTAGAGTTTTAGAAATGAAGTTGATTTTAGCCGTTAGTAACTAATTTTTATTACTAAAATGTGAGAAACATTAAATAACAAATTTGTTATCTGAAATCCAGTCTTTATAGTTTTAAATTCAAATAAAACTTTAAAAAACATATTTCCGATGAGTTTCGTTTAATATGACGCACTGTATTTTTACAATAGAAGTTGATTTTTACTTGTTTGTAACTAAGGTTTATTACTAAAATTTCAGGAACATTAAAAACATTAATTCGTTTTCAACCATAAGTACCTACTATAAGTACCTATATAAACCTACGTAGTTTCAAATAATGATACTTAAAAAAACATATTTCGGATGAGTTTAGTTAAATTTTTGATGTGTCTCCTTTAGCCCCGGTGTTCGATGTGTAAAGCAAATTGGTTAGTATCAATAAAAATTATAAGTTAGCAACAAAATATATTTTAATTTTATTCTTACTGACTTTTGCCAGTAGATATAAAGCACTTCATTTTTGACAGAAGCTTCGTAAACAAAAAGGAGCCTTCTAATTGGTTAAAAATAAATTTATGTAATTTTCACAACAATCACTAATGTGCATAATGTTACATCAAACTATATTAGATCGTTTACTTCCAAAGCCAATAGGCCAACTAATACTAGTTGGGAGCGATTGACAAAACGGTAATTTTTCATTCTGAACGATGTCGACGCGACGTGCCTCATTGCAGTGGCAGCTCGGGACATTTTAGTAAATTATTACCAAAAAAGCGCCTAGGCAAAAATTGTTCTCAAAGATTCTCACCTCACCACAAAATCATCACCGCAAAAACGAACGCAGTTTAAAATTTAATTTTAAGACATACCAGCATGTTTTTTTTTCAACTTTTTCGTTTTTATTTATTAGGTATTTCGTTACGGTATGCACAATTTAAATTTAAGTCATGTGTCTTCATTTTTTCCCCCATATGGACAAGGTCCCTCTAAGGGTGAAACAAAATGGTCTATTAAATACATTACACCCGCACACAATTATTCTCCACTCAACCATTTTTTGTATAAATATTATTATAAAATTTCCACAAACGCTATTTTTGTCCGCCCTGGGTTTTTTCTATTTTTAAATCGGGTAACGGCCATAACTTCTTAATTTCGAATTTCTGTTCTAAAGATATTGTAGAAAATGGATTGTCCATTAAAAAACTAATAATAACTTTTAAATTATAAAAGTTGGAAAGAAAACGAAAATAACTTTGTTTACGAAAGCGAATAAAGTACAAACAACTCGCGTTCGCGACGAACGAAGCAACAACTAAACTGCGTCGGCGCGTCAAAGGGTAATGCGTGAGGTAACTTGGCGTCCCTTGCCCAAAAAAAACGTAGGTTCCTTCCTATAATTTAAGGCCGTTGTGTATGATTTTTACTGTGATTGGACAAAAACGGCATAGATACAGGTCATATTGGGTTAAGCCCACGAGAACTATGTTACCGATTATGCATAATTGCTTCGATAAAGCGGTATCGACTACGTTCTAGTGATAAATATCCTTTGCTCCTGCTGCTTTTAAAATAATAATATAAAGTGTAGGTGGTAGGAATATATAATAGGGCCATGGCACTATATTTCTGTCTCACGAGCCTCCACTGCTTCCTTGCTTGCCTATATTTCTTCACGAGCATTGATCAATGTGTTGTCACGTTTCGGGTGCAAATTTCCGCCATTACTGAATTCGTTCCGAGCTTTTGTAGCATTGAATAAAAGTTTAAGACACAATTCGTTTTATGATAAATACGTAAATCCTAAAAGGATAAAACATTTTATACCATAACGTAAAGGTTTGAAACTGTTAACATCAAAATGAAAATAAAATATTCTCTATTTAGAGCTAGTGGTTCGCGAGACAAGAAATCGCACCTTTCTAAATACTCTTGTCTTGATAATCGCAGCGAGATTTATTGCAAGTCTCGCACTTTCTCGTTATTGCAATATACCTAACATCACCAAAAAATTTTAATTTTCCAAAATTGTCATTCGGTTTATAAATTAAGGATAACAGGTGTTTGGTTTACTTGCCAGATTTGTCAATTTATAGCTATTTTGGTGATTATACGAAATTATTGGCAAACTAATTGTGAAATTTCTTTCGTCTTCTTCCTGGTGTAAGTCTCTGTTATGAATCAGTATTGCTCGTTTTTCAAAATTATTTAATTTGATTATACTACTTATTGAGCCTAAGAATAAAAATTAAGCAATTACTTGAAGCAATTACTTTTTGGTAAAAGCAATTGCTTGACTAGCAAATGCTATAAGTAAAAGCAATTGCTAAATCTGGATATGAATAAAATTTTAAAGCAATTGCTGTTTTTCTCACATTGTGTGCAAAAATAAGTTTTAAGAAATTTTAAAAAAAGGTTTGGTTTTACTAGAACATCTTTTAAAGAAGTTCCACTGCAACCAGCACGTGCCGTCCGACACGTGCTGGTTGCAGTTTTGACTCCTGCCGGGGGTAACTGGGCCGTAACAAGCCTGGTAAAGCACGTTTCACGAAAAATGGATACGACTTAATGACTGCAGTAAAAGTACCTGGGGCGATCCCATTATTTATGACCATTTGGTATAATTATTCAAAAGGACCGAATTGTAAGAATTATAATTATTGTAAATATAGGCACATCAGGTAGGTTGGGTTGCTTAATTTATATTTAAATACCTTTTTGTGGTAAAATTTGTTAGTTTATATTTCTTGCTAGAAGAGTTTAGTTGTATTACCGATATCATATATTTTACCAAACGTATAAAAAAACAGTATGTGGCGTCCGTGGAAAACATTGATGCATGGTGCTTCTTCTATAGTGTTGCAGCGAAGAAAATGCATTTATCTCTCGATGCTAGGGAAATTGTAAAAAGAGTATATACTTCTTTACTCAACAGAAGACTTAATGCTAGTGCTGCTGCGACTGAAACGTCTGATTTGACTAAGATACCTCTGATTACAGTGAAAAGAATCGCGTCAAATCCCATTAAATCTAGAAGAAGCGTAAAGATGCCGGTTTCACCAAATGTTTCGACGAAAGCGACAAGGACTTGATAAGACGAAAAATCTACACCATGTACGAAGAGCAACGCGTACCTACATTAGAGTCTCTGAAGCAACGGCTTACCAATGATGAAACCCAAATAAGTTGTAGCCGCACTAGCCTTTGGAGAGTTTTGTCGAAAATGGGCTTCAGATACCGCAAAATTGACAAAAGGCAAGTACTCATGGAATCCCACCGTTTACAAAAATGGCCTCATGAGTGAGTATATAACTTCGGTAAGGAAATACCGTTCTGAAAACCGTCCAATAATTTACCTCGACGAGACTTGGTTTGACACGCATGAAACACCATCCAAAGGCTGGTCTGATTCTTCCGATAAGTGTAAAACAAAAGCTCCCTCAAATAAAGGAAAAAGAATAACCATTTTACACGCTGGGTCAGAAAACGGTTGGGTTCCAAATGCCTTGTGGCTTTCTGCAAAAAACATTAAAGACTCTAGTGTGGACTACCATGAAGATACAACGGCCGAACTTTTTGAGGAATGGTTTAAGAATTGTTACCAAACATTCCTTAGAATAGCGTGATAGTAATAAACACAGTGGCGGCTCGTGGGGTAGAGCCACAGTGCCATGGCACTACCTGCCCTCCTGTCTAGCGTCCTGCCCTTTACAAATTACCAAAACCTATTAAAATTAATATTCTCGTTTTTAAAGCAATTAGCAAAATAATTTAAAAATGGAACACAGCCGGGTGCAAATTTCCATCTAAAAGGAAGCGATTATGCGTAAAACGGTAACGTAGCTTCCGCGCCAAGCGCGACGAGGCATACGGGAGGTGACGAAACGCCATCAACTCAATAAAAAAACGTTGGAAAATTACCTTGAATGCAAGCAGGCAAAAATCTCGACGACGTAGCCAGGCTCTCTTCGTTTGACCGTTTGATGTTAGACGTTTCAAACAGCTGATGTTCGCGTCGCGTCCCGATTTGTTTTCGTTCGGCCGGCGGCTGATTAAATGTAGGGTTAACGAACTTTTTATTTTAGAAATACATAAGTAATGAATACTATTAGATTTTTAAAGGAAACTTTATGGAAAAAATACTTGGGTGTGCGGTTGTGATGAATCTAATAGACTATTTTGTTTTATGTGTGTTTTATTTGGTGGGAAGCAAACTTGGTCCCAAAAAGGTACAGATGATTTGGTCCATTTCTGGGACAAAATGAAGACACATGAAAAATCAAAGGTACATTTAAACAATATATTTAATTTCAGTATGCTTGGTAAAATTAACATTAAAACTCAATTAAATTCTGCATATCACAATGAAATAATGAAGAAAAACGAACAAATTGATAAAAACAGATACATATTAAACCAAATTATAAACTGCGTTCGGTTTTGTGGAGCATTTGAGTTGGCTTTGAGAGGTCATGACGAAAAAGAGACGTCGGAAAATTGGGGCATATTTCGTGAATTAATAAATTTCAGGTCAGAATTAGACAAAACTCTTAAAGATCATATTGAAAAATCGAAAGTATTTAAAGGAACATCAAAACCCCTACAAAATGAACTTCTGGACTGCATGTTAGATGTGTATCATGATGAAGTCATAAAAGAAATAAAGGACTCTCCGTTTATCGCTGTTATCGCAGATGAAACCACTGACATTGCTTGTGTGTTTCAACTTGTTATCGTGTTTAGGTATATTCAAGATATGATTGTAAATTCATAAATTAAATTAGGTGCCTTTTTGCTTATTTTTCCTACTTTAAAAGCAAGAACTATTAACAAAAAAGGGCGTGGCACCCAAAAGGGTTTACCTGGCCCTACTTCACTAAAATGGCACGAGCCGCCACTGAATAAACAATGCGAGCTATCACAGTCGCCAATTACATAAAGCTCCAAGCTCAAATAATACAAAATTGGAGATTCAGAAATTCAGAACTACATGGCGGCGAATGATATATATTTTGAAGAAAGTTATAAAAAAAAAAGTGATCTTTTAGTAGTTTTAAAGACATTTTGTATAAAAAAAGTATATGTTTGTGACACATTGGCAGAAGAAATTGGACATACATTGGCTCCCACCCTATTATTGCATTTTTAACCCCATAGAGCATATGTGGCACCAGTTAAAATCACTGGTTAGGTCTGAAAATATTTCTCCGACTTTTTCTAGTGTTGTAGAATTAATACGAAAATGCTTTAATGATATTCAACCAGGTAGTTGGAAAAATTCAGTCCGTCACGTAATAACTGTAGAAAATTCGTATATTAGTCTGGATCGTATATAATTAATCCAATTATAATTAATTTTGATGAGGATGGCGATAGCGAAACAGAACTACCTATAGAATGACATTATAAATGTAAATAAATATGACTAGTAATATTAAAAAAAAAATGTTATACAAAACTACCTATAGAATGACATTATAAATGTAAATAAATATGACTAGTAATATTTTAAAAAAATGTTATTTCATTTGATTACATTAATATAATCATATCATTACTTGTTTTCCTTAGAAACTCATCCTTATTAAATTATACAGTGAGGACCTAAAGTCCGTCCCCCCCCCTCTAACTTCTAAACCGTTCGGTATATTTTAATGAAATTTTGAACGATAATATTTGAGCAAGTCTTGCACTTTTTGATATACCAATGACAGCTTTAAACGTCAAGATGACGGCTGGGTCCGCTTTTGGAATATTTTTTTAAATGGAACACCCTGTATATTTTTACATTTTTAAATTCCACATAAAATTATAATTATTTTTTATTAAATGCATTATTAGTCTATACTTCATAGTTTCCGAGATATTGACTCTCGAAAAGTGACATTTTTGAACTTTGACAGCTTATAACCTTCTAACAGTACGTCTTAGAGCAAAACGGCTTACATGTCCCTATCTTCAATTTTTATTATCTTCCGGTTTAACCGGAAGTTGATTCCGGTTAAACCGGATGTAACTCGAAAGCAGGAAATATAGTTGTTCCGGTTTAACTGGAAGTTGCTTTTTTTGGGAAGATAATAAAAATTGAAGATAGGGACATGTAAGCCGTTTTGCTCTAAGACGTACTGTTAGAAGGTTATAAGCTGTCAAATTTCAAAAATGTCACTTTTCGAAAGTCAATATCTCGGAAATTATGAAGTATAGACTAATAATGCATTTAATAAAAAATAATTATAATTTTATGTGGAATTTAAAAATGTAAAAATATACAGGGTGTTCCATTTAAAAAAATATTCCAAAAGCGGACCCAGCCGTCATCTTGACGTTTAAAGCTGTCATTGGTATGTCAAAAAGTGCAAGACTTGCTCAAATATTATCGTTTAAAATTTCATTAAAATATACCGAACGGTTTAGAAGTTAGACGGGGGGGACGGACTTTAGGTCCTCACTGTATAAATTAAATATCTACATAATTATCTACAGTCCGTCCCTTTATACTTCACTTGTTTATTGCCAAGCTCTTGTTGACACATGTAGTTTTACTGCAGTCATTAAGTAGTATCCATTTTTCGTGAAACATGCTTTACCCCAAGAGTACTTTATTTCAAGCCAAATGAAAGCATCTGCATGACTTTTACAAAAAACAATTTTTTCTTTTTTCTTTCCCTCTTATTTTACCACTTTCACATGTCTCCGACATAGTTGAATTAAACTAAAGATTACTTACACTTAAAAATTATTTTTAAAACACCCTAATTTTTCTTTTTTCTCTTCATTTCCCACCCAAGACAGTGGCTTTGCACTAGTCCTTGACTCTTCAGTATGCTGAAATCTTTTCTGTCTTTTGACTATTCAAATTTTTTCACTCCTCGTATGTACCATTGAAAGCTCCATTACGGCTTAGTCTCATTTGTTATTTTCTCTACTGCTAACAACATCAGCATTGTACCATTTGCTTCGTTTTTCTGATGATGAGTGTTTCTACACCCGAAATATGTCGATTTAATTTATTATGAATCATTCTAGGTTCGCCTAGTTATTCGAATAAAAAATTGTGGAGAAAGACTTTGTGCTTTTCCTTTTTCTATATCATTTAACTCCACTTTGAGTATGGACTACTTCTTCAAAAACAAAATATTGTGCCTGTACTGCCTATGATTGATTTCGCCCCTCCGCCTAAAGTGCCTCGCTACACCACTGAATTCATCCAATAATATTATTAATGATTGTTCGCCTATAAATAAATAAATCATTTTTCTTTAAAAAAAGTACATATTATCATCTTTTATACCTACGCTACGAAATCTCATATATTCCAGTAAATCTTTGAAACCGGATCTCCATTACATACAAAACGGTTGTTGATAAATGGTTTGTCACCGCAAACAGGAGAAATATTCTTCTGGCTGTGCAATTTATCATAAAAGATCATATGACTGAACAGTAATAATGACACTACTGGACACGATTGAGGGCGCGTGAGTATGCGTCATAACGGTTAGGTATAATATAATTATTAGAGTTGACGATATCTTTATTAAAATACCAGGAATTCCCTGGAAATAGAAAGATAAGAAACAAAATTATGTAAAAAATTATTATTCTAATTCGTACGGAAATACAATAAAAAATAAGTACTTTTCTCCGTAATATACAGGGTGGAGAGCGGCTCTAGGAGTATAGTCGCTATGCTATGATACAAAGTCTTTAATTTCTACTAATAACTTCAATACAATGTAGGTCAAAAAGTAAGTTTTTATAATCTGAAATAATAATAATTTTTTTGTTTATATAAATAATATTAAAATTAATTCGTGCGGTTAACAATAGAGGGTACTTCTAAAAAAATATATTTCTAGTTTAGTTAGTAAAGAGAACGGAAAAAACCGCAGGTCGTTTCCTTTTGTATTTTAAAAGTTATCGCAAAAATAGTGTGAGAGTGTAATTATTCCATTTCGGCTTTTACCAAAGTTTTGCAATTTTCCTTTTATTAAAACGTTGAAATCCTACAGAAATAGCTTTTTTGACTATCTTTAATAATTTTAGACATTTTTTGAGAACAAATTATGTAATTTTGTTATTTATTTTAGTTATTTATGTAAAAAAATACAATAATATTCCAAATGTTACATTTATTGCTAAGGCGGCCGTGGAAAACTACGTAATAAAATAAAAGAATAGCCATTGTTGTTCCGCCTATTATAATATGCGACAGCTAACTGTCATGATCATTAAATCTATGTTTGTGAACTAAGTAATATTTTTTTAGAAAAAATGCCTTCTACGAATGAGGAAGCCTATTATAGTCGGATCTGGTCTTATCGTGCGGGTCATACGATTCAAGAAAGACATACTCTCAGTTTTTGTTTTCTTTACTTGCGTTTAATTTTACCCTCTAAATAAAATACGTAAGATAAATGAGACAGACTTATTCCATTTTGACATGAAAAAAAAGGATATGTATTTACTTTCCAGCGATTCTAAAAAAGCTTATAATAGCACCAGCTACGTTTTATTTTAAATATGCCAGTTTTGTGACTTTGACAGTTTGTGACAAAATGAAACAATTTTCTGGGTTTTTGCATCCCCAATCAAAAAAAGTGGTAATTAATCTGATAAACTATTTCGAAAATGAAAGAAAAAGTGGAAATTCGCCAACCAATATTCAGGAAACAGTAGCCAAAGCACTGGGAATTAGTTTAAGGACTGTGCAGAAAATTGTGCATGAAACAAAGCATACCATAATACCCAAGAATACTAAAAAGTGTAAACGAAGAAAGCCCAAGACTGAGGATTTAAGCGAAAATATTAAAATGGGAGTTCGAAATGTGATTTACGATTTATACAAATCAAAAACCAATGTAACTCTTCCAGTTTTACAAAAAACATTAAAAATTCGGGGTGTTTTGGAAATTGGACTTGAAGCGTTATCAAAATTAATAAAAAAATTAGGTTTTCGCTATAAAAAAGACTGTAACCGAAGATTTTTATGTGAGCAGCCACAGATAGTGAGTCAGCGTGTTCAGTTTTTAAAAAAATATACGGACAATTACAAATCGAAATTTAGAAAAGTGGTATTTTTAGACGAAACGTGGATATTTTCGACTGGAAGTGGTTCAAAATCTTGGCAAGATGTTTTCCGTTTACATTTTTTAGTATTCTTGGGTATTATATTATGCTTTTTTTTCATGCACATTATTCTGCATAGTCCTTAAACTAATTCCCAGTGTTTTCATTACGGTTTCCTGCATATTGGTTTGCGAATTTCCACTTTTTCTTTTATTATCGAAATAGTTTATCAGACTAAATGCCATTGTATTTTTAGTTTTTAGTAGTAAAATTGTTAAAATAAATTGCACTATTTATTATTGTTGTTTTTAATTAAAGGGTACAGTAGGTATATAGTTAACGATTATATAATTTTTTTGTACCTTTTTCAACTACCCTGTAAATAATTTTTACAAAACTAATAATATTAGATATATGTGGCTATCTTCGCGATAGCTAAAATAATGAAACTATTTTTCCTTCCTTCGGTATATTTGTAAATAATCTCACAACATTTTGATAGCCTCTGTGTTGTCTGATTTGACGCATATGATCAGTGACCTTTGGACCCGCACGTTAAGACCAGATCTGACTATATATATATTTTCAATTGCTTGAAAACCCAGTTTTGGCTTCAAGAAAATACACTATGAGTTATCCTCATAGAGTTCACCATTCCAGAAAAGTTTTTCAGCGTTTAGCTCCTTGAGGGCGGCGCCGGCGCGGCGGCCGATGTCTTCTTAAGGAGGTTCTAGAAAATAATTGAAATTAGCACCAGGCTTCTTGGCAAACCGTAGGAAAGCATCACTGCACTGTACGTAAACTTTTCTTTTCAAGTTATGGAATTGCTCAATAATCTCACAAGGTAAATGCTTGGGCGAGCATATTTGGACACTCGGATTATTGGACCTCTTATTTTTGGAATAAAATTTTGGGAAATTTTTTTTTAACTTTTACATAATTAAATTGAACCTTCATTAGCAGATGTTGCTCCTGAGAACAAAGATTGACTTAAATGAATTGTTGTCCTGCGCATAATGCACGAGAAGTAAGGGAATATATCCCAAACGTTTTCGATGAACGCACAATAGGATTAAATTACAACATAAATTGGCCAGCTTGGTCTCCTGATCTTTCACCAAGCGACTTTTTCCAGTAGAATTACATTAACAGTGTTATTTATGAGAATGTGCGTTTTTAAAACTTGGAACTAATGATTGCAATTTCAGGTGCATGCAATCAAATGTCTGTGTATCATCATAATAATTTAATAAATAAATTTTATAACCGTTTTAGGATATTGCTTAGCAATAAACGGAGTTCTGCTTAAACATCTGATTAAAAAACATTAGTTTCAAATTAAATTAGTTGTAGGTAATTTTTCTAAAGTGTTGTTTCCCACTTGTCTATGTTGAAATAAATATACTTTTCCTACGACCACCCATGAAAATGATAAAAAAAAGCACGCCTAACTTGGCTAGAAAGTCCTATATATCACACGCGTGTTGAAATATTTTCTTTCAATACGTGTGTTGAAATATTTTCTTTCAATACGTGTGTTGAAATATTTTCTTTCAATACGTGTGTGGCCGACGAATTTGACAGCAAATCTATTTAAAAAATAACAAACTTACGAAACCCGTGGGGCGAATTGGGATGCTGGGTGGGCTAAAGGACACTAGGGCATTACTGCAAATAAAAATAATCCTTTTCTTTCGTTATTTTTGGGAACCTAAGAGTATTTATGATAAAAATAATAATATATCAAAAAGGGAAAATATGTCAGGCAATCCACCAAACATGTCAACTGAGTTGAACCAAAGAAAAAAAAAGGGCAGCTATAGAGCAGAAATAGAATACCCTAGGAAATACCGATTTATAATTTTACAATTATCTCGGATAAAACTATTCATACAATGTTTAAGGATATGGGACAAGTGAATGTGCTTTATGTAAGTAAATTTATTTTAGCAATATTCAAAACAAATATAATTACCAAGCTATCGATATTTAACTCCATCTCTATCTTTCTATAATGTTGAGGTTATGTTTTAAATTTGTGTTTTGTTGTTTTTGTATGTATATTTACGTATACTATTGTTTTATTAAAAGAATGCGAGCGGCTAAAAAATCAGAAACGCAATTTATTCACTGTACATAGATAGGAGGTATGATGTGTGTAAGCAAATAGGAGAAAAAAATTATTGTTTTTATTTAAATCTAGGTAAGTTTAAATGTGTAAGTGAGCATTGTTTTAATTTTTTTTAACTCTAGAGTTGAAATAAATTTTTTTAACACAATGGTGATACCTACAAACTATTAAAAATAAATCAAACTTTTTTTGATTATTTTATATGGTCGTAGGAAAAATTGTGTACATTACTCGTGTGAAAGTGATTTTCTCACACTCGGAGAATTTCCGCACTCGGCTAACAACTCGTGCTAAATACCTCCTCGTTTGAAAAGTACCACTTTCAACACTTTTATGTAATATACTATCTCACTATTTAGTTTTAAGTACTTCAGTGGATTAAATTATTACAATCATTATTTTTTTGACATAAATACTGTAAAACATGTTGAAACTAACAAACAATTAAACGTTTAGTAACATTTAGCATTATCATAATTTGAAGAAATAGTCCATACTTAAAGTGGATTTGAAAGTATGAAAAGGAAAGAAAAACACAAAGTCTTCCTCCACAAAATTTAATAGAATAAAATTCTTAGTTTAAGGTTCTCTACATGTTTCGAACGTAGAAACGTTCATCCTCAGGAGACAGAATTTTTTTTATTTTATGCTGATGGTGTTAGCAAAAGAGAAAATTGAAAATTAGAACCTAATAGAGCTTTTATGGACTTAAAATTGAAGTGTAGAAGAAACATGATATGAAGAAAATTTATAATGTTTAAACCATACATACAGTATTTTAAACCGTTATTAAAGGAGGTGTAAACAAACCAAATAAAATGGGGACGAAAAACCTTTCTAAGAAGGTGTCGAAGATTATTTAAAATTATTTAAAAAACAAAATTTTTTTCTTATACTTAATTTAAATTTTACCGCCATTCTTCCTGTCAGTATATCTGTTTACTGTCAATCAATTTATCTTTCATTCACTTTTGCCCCAGCACGTGGACGTGAATAACCTTTTAACTTTTGAAAAAATTTTTTTGGAAATGTCTAATTTTTTAATTGACTTTATTCGTTTCAAATTAACCTCTCGCGGGGTAACTGAGGTTTAATCCTCAGTACCCCAAAAATGCTTTTTACTACGGAATAATATCGTAAGTACTACTTTTTTATTTAAAAATTTAAAAAATGGTCTCTAAAATATTTCAAAAACTTCTGTACTCTTTCACTCTTTGATTTTAATTTCGATTTCCATTTTTTACAGATTATGATTCTACAATTTTACTATTTTACCCTCATAATGTCTTACAGATATATGTTCGATAAGTTTTTTAAATAATTTTAAATAATCTTCGACACCTTCTTAGAAAGTAAAACATTATTTTTGTATTTAGCGTAATATATTCACTATTGCCTAGCGCTTTCGGCCTATTATAAGGCCATCATCAGGGCTTAGGTTCTAAAAGAAAACACAAACAAAAGTAAAAAACAGCAGGAACAAAATACGTGAGAATACTTACTCGTCAAATTATGTCCAGGAGACAAGAAACATATTAAAAAGATATTTTGAAAATTTCTGAACAAATTTTCCTGGTACAGGTTTCAAATTATAAACAACACCTGATTGACATTTCATTTGACAAATGGACACAAAGTGGCCAGGGACATCTCAGATTAAAACGTAGTTAATATACACAAAATTACGAAAATAAAAACAGAAAGGTGGTATAAAAACTTTAAATGAGTCATAATAAATAAAATTGTATAAAAAGGTAGGTAACTCCGTCAATTGTTTAAAAGAAAATAATTTAAACAAGATTTTTAAATTATGATATCTGTATTCTGCAAAACCGTCCTATTGTTATTAAAATGGGAGGAGTCAAAAGTCCACAAGCGTAGGTTAAGGTAAACAATAAATTCTTATCGCTGAAAGAGTCTAAAAATTGGATTTCGGTTGTTAGTTTCGTTGAGTCTTAAATTTAGACATGAATCTGGATAGTTAATTGAATGTCTATGGATTTCAAGGTCCTCGAGATAGTCCAACTCTCTGAAGTTTTTATGATCAAATTGATGTAAAATTTTGCTGTTAGAAGTTGGTGAGAAACTGTGATTATTAAATTTTAAGTGCTGTCCAAATACAGATGTACCTGGTCGGTTGACATGTTCTTTTATTCTTGTTTCGAGTTTTCTTACGGTTTTTCCAATGTATAGAGCTGGGCAACTACCACATGATAATTTGTAAACTCCGCTTTTGTCAAGATGTGAAACGTTTTCTTTATTTCTGACTAAATGAGACTGAATATTGTTTTTTGTTTTAAAGGAGATTGTTGTATCTTTTACGTTTTTATTAAGTATTTTGGCTATCTGAGTAGAAATTGGACCTTTGTAAGATAAAGAAATATATTTTTTATGTAAGTTATTTTGCTGAGGGTTAAATGCAGTTTGTTGATCTTTTTTTAATTGTATTTTATTCTTAGTCCTATCAACAATTTCATGTGAATAGCCGTTGTTGATTGCTATTTGTTTAATGGTATTTAATTCTTCGTCACGGTCATTCTGTGACATAGGGACGTTAAGAGACCTGTTGATATAGCAGTTAAGGGCAGCCATTTTGTGATTGATGGGGTGGTTTGAGTTAGAAGGAATCATGTGATCAGTTTGTGTATCTTTTCTGTATATTTTAAAATGTAGTTTGCTGTTTAATTTGTGAATATTTAAGTCTAAGAAGTTGATACTATTATTTTCTTCTATTTCAACTGTAAATTGAATGTGATTATGTAATGTGGTTGATAAAATACGGCGTACAACCGACTCTCCTCTTCTTAGAAAGGTTTTTCTTTCCCATTTTATTTGGTTGGTTTACACCTCCTTTAATAACGGTTTCCATGTTTCCAATACTCGGTATGGTTTAACCATTATCAATTTTCTTCATATCATGTTTCTTCTACACTTCAATTTTAAGTCCATAAAAGCTCCATTAAGGATTCTAATTTTCAATTATCTCTTGGCTAACATCATCAGCATAAAATAAAAAAATTTCTGTCTCCTGAAGATGAACGTTTCTACGTTCGAAACATGTAGAGACCCTTGAACTAAGAATTTTATTCTATTACATTTTGTGGAGGAAGACTTTGTCTTTTTCTTTCCTTTTCATTATCATAATTATTACTGGGGGTCTTATCAAGGTACCTATATGTATCAGAGTCGTATTTAGTTTTTAAGAATTTCAGTTTTTTTTTTAAATAATTAATTTAAGAGTTTTTTTTAATGTTTTAATGGGCCTATTACTCAAATACTCAAATACTCAAATATTTATTTCATAAATTACATATACAGTGTATTTTACAATTCGTAAATGGAGCACTCTAAATTTTTAGCAAAATTTGTGTTGTGCTCCGTTATCTTATAATAAAAATACTTTACAATACTTAGTAACTTATTCAGGTTAAGTAAAATAAAATATTAAAAACATCTACAATAAATGCGCAGGATATATATGTTTATTATCATATATCCAGACCAAGACCTCAGCCGCAACCCAGTGAACATGTACAGCTATTTTATCATCTCTACTATACATTTTTGGTTTTTATAAAAACAATATTTTATTTGTCATTATAAACTTTTTAGCCTCCTTAATAAAAATATGTTTCTTGCTAAGATTTCGTATCCTCACAGGTAATGTGTTATAATATTTTGGACCTATAAAAGTAACAAATTTTTGGCATCGCGTCTTTCGATATAAATTTTGTATTATGTGCTGGTTTGAGATGGCCCTAGTTGTGCATTGGTGACTGACTTTTTTCTCTACAAAAGAAGTATGGGTAAAAATTATTGACTGTAAGACATAGAGAAGTTTAATATCAAGCAATTTACTGTCTAAATATAACTGTTCAGTCGGATATCTCCTATTTTTTTTTAGCATGACTTTGATGACATAATTTTGCGTGACTTGTAGTATTCTTAAATTTGTATTATTTAGTCCACCCCAAATTATTAGTCCGTACCTAAATATTGTTTCAATTAATGCTTTGTATGTTGCTATTAATTGTGATTTGCATAAGATATTTCTAAGTTGGTAAAAAATGGGTATTATTGATCTTATTTTATTACTTATATGTTGTGCATGATGTTTCCAATTCAGTTGTTCGTCCACCATTACACCCAAATATTTGATAACCTTTTCTCTTTTGATATCCATGTCACACTTACACATTGTATTATTAGACATAAACATGCACTGGTTATAGTGTAATTTTAGTAACTGTGTATCACATGCTGTTGCATCCGAAGTTGAGAAAGCAAGAAATTTAGTTTTAGTATAGTTCAAGGTTAGTAGATTTTTGTCCAGGTACATACGTACTCTAAAAAGACCGATCTCTGCCTTTCTTAGAGTTGTTGCCCATTCATCATCTTCGAAAAGAATCACAGTATCATCTGCATATGAAATAATTTTAGCATTTAATTTCAGACTAAATAAACTGTTAATATATACCAGAAACAGGATTGGCCCCAACACCGTGCCCTGCGGTACTCCCGTTTCTGTTACTAGAGAGTTGCTAATGTATCCCTCGACATTCACATACTGTATTCGTTCTGACAGATAATTTTTAATAATATTTAATGTTACCCCCCTTAATCCCAGTTCCTCAGTTCTGTCTATGAGTATTTTATGTGATACAGTATCAAATGCTTTGGCTAAGTCCAAAAATACAGCGACACATTTTTTGTTATGGTTTAAACAATTGTTAACATACTCTATCAATTCGTAGATGGCCAATTCTGTGTTTCTATTTTCCCTAAACCCAAATTGGTTTTGGGATAGAAGCTTATGGTTTTCTAAAAAGCCAACAATTCTTTTTTTAAAACATTTTTCAAAAATTTTGGCGATATTATTAATTAATGTTATTGGTCGATAGTTACTTACTTCACCTGCATTACCACCCTTAAAAAGTGGAGTAATAACAGATTGTTTATAGTGACTTGGTACCACGCCAGTTGAAAAGATTAAATTAATTATGTGTTTTATTGGACTTATTATAAAAAGATGTATATTTTTAAGTAGCTCTACACTAATGTTATCCAATCCAGGGCTACAACCATTTTTAAGAGATCCTATGGTTAGTATAATTTCCTCGTCATTGACGGGTTTAAGAAACATTGATTGTGGAGTATTTACGGTGGGTAAATTTAATGTATTGTCTGTGTTATTAATTTTGTTTGCAAGCGTTTTTCCTACATTTGTAAAATATTTATTAAAAATATTAGCCTTGATTTTGTTATCAGTTTCAATAGTGCCGTTTTTATCTACTATATTAATAATTTTTTTTGTTTTTGTTCTAAAATTTGCGGCATCTTTCATAAGATCCCATACCTTTTTTGGACAGTTCTTATTTTCAGATAACTTTTTTTTATAGTAACTATTTTTTGCTTTCTCTATAATTTTATTTAATTTATTTCTATAAGTTTTATATCTGGTTGTAGCATCAACATTATGGTTATTTCTTAATTGTTTTTTTAGGGCGTCTCTATGCTCTCTATTAGAAATTAATAACATCTGGTGATTTAGTCTAGCATGCAAGGACGTTTAAAAAAGTTAAATACAATTTGGATGTTCAATTAGTAGGAGAGCCAATATTTGAGGGTAGCCAAATTTACATGGCATTTCGTATGACCAGTCTGGCAATGCACCACTCGGTATATAAGAACAACTTTAACGATATTTAATTATATAAAAAATCTAATTAGGACTAGTCGTCAAACATATCACCATCATAGAGCTGCAACTCTAGATATGAAACATCCCTGGTAAATTAATAGACCCATATCTTATACGGGTATAAGTCAGGGTATAAAGTGATCGCATTTCACAATAGGGATAATTTAGTCATTTATCTTGACTTCAATGAATAGGACACAATGACGGTTTAAATTGATGTGTGAGTGCGAAAATCCAAACTAATTTTATGAGATAGCTGAGCAGGAAGGCCTTTTGTGGTTTGGGATGCGGAGAAATAAGTGCCTTATTGACAAACGAGCTGTGAACATTGTAATAAATATTAAATTCAATTTAATTGTAAGTGGTATCGATGTTAAGTTAGTTAGGGATTTTACCAGTGCCGTCTCTAGGGGGTAGGTGACGCCCTGGAGTACGCAGGTAATATACCCCCCCCCCCCCTCCCCGCTTCGCTAATCCGAACGTATATTTGCTGCTATGGATGGAGGGAGAATGCAGCTAGGGCAGAATGCGAATCGTGCTCGAATCTCGAACAGAATTTTTTCTATTTCACGTTTATAATAAGCTCAGTACGATACGCATTTGCGTATCGTAATGAAGCTATTTCGATACGCGTTTTTTCTTTATTTGATGTTGGTAACATTTAAATGTTTTATTTTATTGACTTGCGCGGCCTTTGTGATTTACGAGAAAACCCATTTTTCGCACAGGAAAAATAGCTTGATAACTTACGTTTTTATTCTGTGTGGATAACAGTCATGTATGTTGGTTGCATAAATCTATAAATCAATCTTTTGTAGATGCTTCAAGCTATCATTTTCTGCCAAATCCTATCCAAAATTCAATCTACTAACCTTCCAATGTCGATTTTAACTTAAACTTTATTGGAATTTTCCATCTTCCCTATACTAAATTGCAATGCCGTGACGTAAAATCACGTCTTTTGAAATTCGAAAAAAAATAGTAAAATCTCCCGAATTTCCGAACTCTGTATATGTACCGAATGTACAAGGATCACACAACGTATTCCGTCCAATTTCAAATCTCATATCGCTAAAATAACTTTAGAATCTCGTGGTGAAAATGGGTCAATAAATCCAAAAATTACAGTTTGCAAAATAATTTTTGTTGTCCAGATGCTACTATGATAAAAAATAGTATTACTAACATAAAATTTAGACATAAAAATTTACAAAATTTGAAGGATTTATTTTCTTTTTAAAATTTATTTTTCTTGATTATAAACGGTGAAACAGAAAAAAATGTATAAAGCACATGTTTCCTAAGGCGTTTTAGCGCACGTGTCAATAAAAAAACTCGCCACTTCGTGGCTCGTTTTTTAAAATAGACGCGTGCGCTAAAACCGCTTCTTATGAAACGTGTACTTTAATATACTATAGCACTTGAATACGATGAATCTTGATCGATCTCTTTTTAACTCGTGCCAAGTCCATTTTGTATTAATTTCTTTCCATTAAAAGCCCAAGTTCAGGCTCGTCAACATTGTAGAAGTGACGTATAGACTCAAATTTGGTAGGTACTTAAAACATTTAAAATTCACAGAAATATAATAAAATTTTGATGTGGCACTCATAATATTCCTAAATCGATAAAATAACAAAGTGCATAACCGCCGTAGAGACGTTAAAATGGCCATTAAATTCAATTATTTAACTATTTATGACTTCCCGGAGTTATTTGCTTCCTACGTATGAACCCATTTCAATCCGAAGACTACAGAACATACTGGTGCATCCAATATTTTACAAATATATTATCTCTACTTTATAGATGCAATTTTGTCTTATATGGCTCAAAATTAACTAGACAGACGGTAAGCGGTTACTGTTATTTACGTCAAGTTGTTTGAAATTTATTGTTGAAAAATTATGGGGAAATTTTCATAACTATTATAGAAAATTAAAAATACACGGTTTTTTAATATATAGAATTAGAGACGAGAGATTCTCGTCTCTCGTCTCGCCCTCCCTCGACTAGACGAAAAATATATTGTCTCTCGAATGAAGCTTCGAGACGAGACGAGAGAAAGATACTCTCTCGTCGAGAAATTGTCGTCTCTCTCGAGCAAAAAATGTTGGTTTTATAATTTATGTATTGTTTTTTGTGTAATAAGGCATTGTGTAATCAGAACTGAACCGGAAGTTAAAAAAATGTAGTTTCTGGTGAACCGGAAGTGGCCATTTTAGGATAAAAAATTCAAAAATTAGTAGGGACATGTAAGCCGTGCCATTGGAACGCAACAGACTGTGAAAGTTCAAAAAAATTTTCCTCAAATGTCAATATCTCGTAAACAATTAAGTTTAGACGTATAGTTTTTTATAAAACAGGCTAGCAATTTTGAGTAGAATTCAAAAATGAAATAATATATCTACTGGATGTTTCATTAAAAAAAAGTAATAGCCGGCCAGTTTTATTGAGCACCCTGCATATTTTTAGAAATTCTGAAAAAAGATGCAAAAATATAAAATAAAATTGACGTGTTCGAGCGTTTTTCCAAAAAATACACCTCTGAATTTTATATAAATTTTATAATAATTTATAAAACTCACTATCATACAGTAGGTAGTTGTTCTTATTTTGTATGTATGTTGCATCCGAGGGGTAAACCGCAGTGGAATTTTGGTGTACAACCCTCTGGAATTAGTGGAATTACTAGGGGAATTAGTGGAATTAGTGGTATTACTGCTGGAATTAGTGGTATTACTGCTGGAATTAGTGGTATTACTGATGGAATTAGTGGTATTACTGCTGGAATTAGTGGTATTACTGCTGGAATTAGTGGTATTACTGATGGAATTAGTGGAATTAGTACTAAAATTAGTGGAATTAGTCGAGCAATTACTGATATCAAAAACGATTTTTTTATGTAGTCTGGCATCCATATTTCTGGCAATATCACACAAAAACTTAAGTGGTGGCCAGCGCAACGCCGCCGTTTTCTCACATCCAATCATCGACGTTCTTAACAGGCATGGTCATCTTGCAGGGGTGCGGCGTTGCTACTTTACAAGCAGAAACCAGGGGTGACAAAACGTGTCGGCGCCATTGATGTTGCGTGGGTAATATTTATGACCTTGTGCTATAAATATTAGACACTTGGCCGGGATAATACACTGAGAAAATATGACAACAGTCTAGTAAAATGTATACTACACTAAAATAAAAATATATAAGTTGTTACTTATGAATAAAGGTGAATTTTCATGCATCCGATATCCGTCAATACGTTGATATGAAGGTAATCCCATTGGCTGAATTTACGGCTTTCGATTGGTCAGAAAATTTATGGAATTTAAATTTTTTTGCATTTTTATGCATCCATTATCCGATGATACGAATCGTTTGTGATTGGTCTTATCCCTGATCACAAATGTTGGGAATGTGGCTTTTCCTACGAGGTATACATACTATTTTTCCGAAAATCGATCGGAAGTTATTACAATCAACTGTTATAAGTTTAAAATAAGCATTAGTATAATCATTTTATCCTTAAATAAAGGAAATATTGGTTTTGTATGGAAATAAAGCAAAGTACAGAAATAACATTCCCGTACAGTACAAAAATGTTAATATTTCCGATCGATTTTCGGAAAAATTTATTTTAACTCTGTCCGATGACAGATGAAATGGTAAACTTTTCGGATAAAAATTGGCGCCAAAATATAATGACCAATCAACGCCGACCAATCAGATGCATGAAAATTCACCTTAAAGCAAGCCTTAAAGAAAAATTAATTTATTTATTTAACCATAGCCAGTGAAAGAAGAATCCTCGGAGGTATCTAAAATATTGTGTATGTCAGGTCAGATGTCCAGTAAAATTGTTACTATTATTTAAGCAGATTCTACACATTCAGCTGTCTACATATTAAAGCTTTGAGATTTAGTAAGTTTCAATATTTAGGTAAATTTAAAATTTATCGTTTTTATTTGGTTAGTTTTAAAGTTTTAAATAATATTACCATAAAACATATCGAAACTACTAACTGGTAATGTTTCGATTTTCAATGTATCGATAGAGACATATCTTGGTTTTTAAAATAATTAGTAGGCGCAACCAGTTTTTATTTCCTATAAATAAGGTATTTTTATGTCTGTATCTAAACCAAGGCTTGACTATTACATATTTCCTTTATAATGTCTAATTTTACCAGGGGAAATAGTGGAATTATTAGAGAAATTGGTGGAATTAGTGATATTAGTATTGGAATTAGTGGTATTAGTATTGGAATTAGTGGAATTAGTCGTGGAATTAGAGGAATTAGTCATGGAATTATGGAATTAGTCCTGGAATTAGTGGAATTAGTGGTATTACTTGGAATTAGTGTACAAGATTTGGGACTGCGGTTTACCCCTCGGTTGCATCCGAATAAACCTGATTCTTTGTTGATTGATTGATTGATTAATTTCTCCTATTTTGGATTATTTTTACATAGTTTGGAGTTTGTTGAAAAATAAATCTTTGGCCATCCCATGTCAGTACTAATTTAGTCAATCGGTGAATATAAGAAAATATTTGTTACTAGTAGGTATGTATTAAATAATTTACCATAGATCGTCATATTTTTACCTTTTTCATATTTGATATCTTGGTTAAAATCACGGGAGAAGCGAGACGAGACGAGAGGAGAGAAATTGTTTTCTCGAGCGAGAGAAACGTCCTCTCGTCGAGACGAGAGACTTATTTTATCTCGTCTCGTGGCAACACTATACAAAATAATATACAGTATCTACTTGAGTTGAAATTATTCGGGTGTCGAGAAATGAGCAACACCTGAACCAAATGAAGGATGCAGCGCGGGCAGTGACCCATGAGAAGGATGCATGTCTAGTACTGATCCAGATGGATTGGAGGACGCCCTGAACTTCTGATACTGACTCTACCGCAACATCCTTTAAGTCGCACCACGGATACGTAATAGGCTGCCCCCGTGGAGGTCTGTGGTGGACAAGAGGTGTTATAACAAGATCGTAAAACTGTGCCGAGAATAACATCTGCCGGTAAATTGTGGTTCGGGACATCGGGACCCACGTTAAACTGTATGTTCTATCTGGACATTACCCAGATGTGAAATGGGGTTGACAAAAAGGGTCGCACTAGCCTTGATGCGGTACGGTAACGTTACCCATCAATAAATTATTGAAACATTTCTATTTTAACGTTTTCTCCATAAAGGTCTTTGGGTAGCAAATAGCAATAATTATCTACAGTACTGGGTGTTCCAGCCGAGAGTGACCCATTTTAAATGCTTATAACTTTTATACCAGTTGTGGTAGCCACGTACGGTTTACGCCATTCCTTTTCTCTTGGCATAAAGTTTTTTCTAGTTGATACCAAATATTGTCGACAATAATTATACAGTGGGAGTAAAAAAATTGCCTTTTTTCGACATCAAAATTGTCAACTATTTTTAATGGAACACCCTGTATATTGCAACGCCATAATTAGGAGTCGTGTCCAAGGTATCCATGTACCAATAAACATCGGACTTTTAACTTGAAGTTTTAGCAGCAAAAAATTAAAATAGAAATCGAGGTATATTTTTTAAAACTAAAATAGGTATAGGTATAATTTATTCAATGTCAGTGTGATGACATTCCAATCATTCCATACGGCGGTAAACGTCGGTCTCTTTGAGACTGTTTACCGCCGTATGGAATGTCATCACACTGACTTTAGAATAACAATACCTATCTACCTTTGTACTAGGTATCCATAGTAAACAATTGTCACTGTCAGAGTAAAATATCAAATTAAGTTAACATAACTTTTAAAGAAAATGATTTATTCGTTAGTTGAAAAAGCAAAAACAGTAATATTTTATATCAAAACCCGATCAATAATAACGACACAAAGAAGATTTCGAACTATATTCCAGAAAAATCCGCCAAGCAAAAACGTTATTAAAAAATGGCATCAGACATTTTCAATACATGGATACTTGGAGGTCAAGAGGCCAAAAAGGAATATGTTTAATCCTAAATATTTAGACATACTTTTAGCGGTCCATGAGATTATTGCAATTAATAATCAGAAAATATCTCTTAGGAAAGATGTGTTAAATGTTTAAAATTATTCCCTTATAAGCTTCCAACATTTCAAAAGCTTCGTCGAGAGGACTATCAAAAGAGATTGTTTACTTGCGAAACTTTTTTGGATTTGTTTAGAGTTAACCCAAATACGCATAGATGGTAGGTGTAACAAGCACAATTGTAGGATTTGGGATCAGAGAATCCAAACGCATTTAACGAGTTCCAGCGAGATACTCCAAAGGTAACAGTTTGGTGCGCAATCACTGCTGAAAAAATATATGGACCATTTTTTTTTCAATGAGCCAACGATAACAGAAACTGTATATTATACTGATATGTTGGAAAATTTCTTTTATCCACAGTTAATAGAGGATGGTATCTTGGATGAGGTCTACTTTCAGCAAGATGGTGCTCCATCTCATTATTCTTTAATAGCAAGAGCATCACTAGATATGACATTTGGAGCAAAATGGATAGGAAGAGCCGATCCTATAGAATGGGCACCTTACTCTCCTGACTTGACAGCTCCAGACTTTTTTCTCTGTGGTTATGTCAAGGATAGGTGCTAAAACCCCCTTCCACATAGTTGGGATGATCTAAAGAGGAATATTCGTAACGTAATTGAAGCGATTCCCCAGGATATGTTACACAATTCATTCAACCATTTAATGGTCCTACTTTATAAATGCGTGGAACAGAACAGCCAACATATAGAGCAGTTTTTTTAGATTTATATTTATTTCTTTATTAATGTATAGTCAGGAAAAAATAATCAAAATCTGCCTATTCGCGTTGTAAATATCTAATAAAAAATACGTTTGCTAAAATACCCAGATTTCCATTTTAATTTTTTGCTGCTAAAACTTCAACTTACAAGTCCGATGTTTTATTGGTACATGGATACCTTGGACACGACTCCTAATTATGGCGTTGCAATATACAGGGTGTTCCATTAAAAATAGTTGTAAATTTTGATGTCGAGAAAAGGCAATTTTTTTACTCCCACTGTATAATTGTCGACAAAATTTGGTACCAACTAGAAAAAACTTTATGCCAAGAGAAAAGGAATGGCGTAAACCGTAGGTGGCTAGCACAACCGGTATAAAAGTTATAAGCATTTAAAATGGGTCACTCTCGGCTGGGTATTATAAAAGAAAATATTTGTTAAATTAATAAAAGCATTAAACGAAATTTTGTAAATATTACCGAAATATCTTTTTCTGCTTTTATTAATAATTTATAAATCCAACCCTTTTAACGTTAAACTGCAGGTAATTGCCCTCCAAAGATCGGTATTTGGCCGATTTTTGGATAAAACGAAGTAACGAAATATTGACAAAGAAACGAAATGACAAATGCGACACTAGTGTTTGCTTTAAAGACATATAGATGAGAGTAATAGAAAGATTGATTATGTTACTTACTTGTATTATTTGTACTATTATTGTAGTATTTATAATGTTTTTATTTTTAATTTATGTTCTTATCACATAATCTATTAGGTAAATACCCATAGAGCTGTTTGCTACAATGGCACGTCGTTGAGAGTTGTATTACATCCATTAATTTTTTTTCTAACTAGGCAATACGTAGATATTGCATACAATAGGCCATTTGCACGTTTAATATCAAGCGAGCATTATTTTTTCACTGAATATCAACAACTTTAGAAAAAATAAGTAACCTTTAACAATCTTTATAGGGTCGAACTTATCACAACGTTTTGATGAAAAAAAAACAGCTTTATTTAAAAAAAATTATAATGATATATATATTTTTTTTCCAGGGAGGAAACCCTTTATGGGCACCGGTTACTTGTTCCTCCGTTCAACGATAGTGTGCGAGTCCATATTATATGTCCCGACACTCCATCACTCGACAATTCATCACACGACATATCATCACCGACACTTCATCACTGCGACATCCTATCACTACGACACTTCATCACATCCCATTTCATCCCTACGGCAATTCATCACACACAATTTCATTACATCAATTTGAAAATTATTATATAATTACCTTTTACGATTTAAATCATAGAATTACTTAGTATTTATTTATTAAATAAAACCACCAAATAGCATTTGACAAAAATATATTAAAAGAGTAGAAAATAGTTGTGACATATAATAATATATTACATTAAATAATATACAAAGTATTATTTCCGTGACAAAAATTGCAATTACAATAATTTATTATTAACAGTTATTTCCACTTACATAAATATTACCTAACCTTACATTTGCTACATATAAATAAATCATAACGAATATAAATAGTTTTTGTTTATTATTAAAAATGTCATTAATATTTAAGTTGAAATATGATCATTTCATTGAAAGGGTACATCAATAATAACCTATAAGTAATTATTTCTTTTCTACAAATTTTCTAGGAGGCGATAACTAGAGGAACAAATTCGGTCTAAAAGGTATATTGGCAACCGGTTTGTTCGTTGGTACCCAGAGCTTTTTTTTTTAAATCAACTTTTTGATTGATGTGATGAAATTGTGTGTGGTGAATTGGCGTAGTGATGAAATGGGATGTGATGAAGTGTCGTAGTGATAGAATGTCGCCGTGATGAAGTGTCGTAGCGATCGGATGTCGCCGTGATGAAGTGTCCGTGATGAAATGTCGAGTGATGAAGTGTCATAGATTCATGATATTGTATTATGGGATACAGTTAAACAAACTAAATTTTCACTATATTAACAGGACAACGACATGTTTCGCTAACACTGTATAGCTTCGTCAGATGACAATGATTTATTATAATATAAATATTAATTCATTGTCATCTGTCTCTTAATATAAAATAAAATTATATATAAAGAACTATCACTACTTCATACTTACTGAAATACGAAATACCCGGCATTTAAACCTTCTTTGGGCACAATAAAATCATACCATGGTCTTTAGTAGTTATTGTATCAGAGTTACTAAAGGCACTAACAAAAGAAAATTGGTTCAGGTGGTTCCAAACGTTCAAACACTGAACAAGATGCTGCTTTTTTGGGATATTTAAGAAATAATCCATTTTCAACTGCAAGGGATGCTGTTATTGATACAGCATTTCCTGCCCCCCAACCTACCGCCAGCAGGAAAGTGAAGGAATCTGAACTAAAATGTCACCCAGCTGCGAAAAAAATATTTTTTACCGAAGAACAGCGACAATCAAGGATTATTTTTGTTTAAATTATACCGTAATAAATACACCGCAATCCTCAATTTTGGACTTTATTTATTCTTGTTAAACGTTTTTTTTCTATTGTAATTCTAGTAAAACTGTCAAGATATCTTAACATAGTATAAAACAAAGTCGTTGTCGCGTCTGTCCCCAGCTATATGTGCTTAAATCTTTAAAACTACGCAACGGATTTTGAAGCGGTTTTTTTAATAGATAGAGTGATTCAAGAGGAAGGTTTTTATGTATAATACATGCATAATATTGTAGAGAAACACTGATAAATTAGAGTAGGGAGAACGAACCACCCAACCTAACCGGTCCCCGGCCCGTTCAACGTTCGATCCGAAGCCGGAATAGACGAAGACAGACTATATGTGAATTGTGGACGGGCCGGCAAACGGTTGAGTCACAGTAATCTTTTAGAGGTTTGTTCGGGTTTGTATTTATAAATCTTGACGTGATGGTGAACTCGCCTTCGACGTCGTATAATGCCAGGCCGCAACGCAGGCCGGGTACACGCTAGTAAATTATAAAATAAAAAAACATAATTTTGTTATTCTATTGAACAAACGCCCAACGCCAATGCTTTGCATTTTTAATAACCTTTTACTTGCTATAGGCCGGTTTTACGCAAATATGGTTAAAAAGTTTCCTCTCATTCTAATTCGTATATACGCTCTTTTTTATGAATACAACTGCAGGTACTTCATAAGGGGTAATAAATACATAAATACAAACAATACTTTAAAATTATTTTAAAACGTATCGTTTTTTTCTTTACAATGTTTTCATGTGCATCTAACTACAACTACATATTTTACTTTGTGGTCGATAATACGACACCCTGTAAAACATAGCTTCGTGACAAATTGTGATGAGGCGTTGTGCAAACTGTGGTTCTAGAGAAATTGTCAAAGTAGAAATAATAATTTTATTTGCAATTTCCGAATAGCTTTGTTGTTGTTTATTTTAAGAGCCGACAGGAAACATTGAAATAACTATAACTCATAGAAGACACTTAAAAGTTAAAGCTCCCATTTTCCGTTTTATTACCCCATAAAAATAGGCTTTTCTTAAAAGAACTTATACATCGACGTGTTTCGGTTGAGAAAACGACAATAAAGTGATACCGGAACATTAATAGTCAAATTTGTAATAACAATAACATCTCCAGGATGATGATATGCTTGACAACTAATTAGGTTTTTATTTAATAATAAAATATCGTTAGAATCGTTTTTAGATGCATTAGTAAGTTATACAGTGTGTATCAGCCGAATGGAATAAATTCGATAATAAATACACGGGAGCGTGTCCGAAAAAACGCATGGACATGTCAATTGGTATTTCTCCACGACCATTACTGAATGCAACAATTCCAAAATCATTTTTGATAATAGAATGTAAAAATTCTCGCTCTTGAGTTGGAATATCTATTCTGAAACACTTGCTTCTTATGCGTTTTGCGTGTATTTTCATTCCATAACAAGATACGGAATGAATATTCTGGAATTGATATAAACGACATAGGTTGCCATGAATTTCGAAACTGTCAGTGTCAGATAAGAATGGCCGCGTTGTAATAATTATTTTCAGACAAATTTTAGTGCAAGTCAAAAAATGAGTGAAAAATCGGATGAATCAGATATGGATGGTCGTGGAGAAAATATAGTCTGCTACTCGGTTAGAATGACAATTCGATTCTCGTGGAATCTTTCACTCGGATCCAATTTTCATTCCAACCTCGTTACAGAATCTACTATTCTAGTTGCGCATTTTTTCAATACAAACTCTTAATACAGGGTGTGTCATGTAACAGTGGCCAATACTGACTTTCTTATTTTAAACGCAACAGCCCCTATATTATTCAATTTTTGGATTCTTCAGCAAATTTTAGACATATTTAATGTACAATATCCTATACCTATCTTCGCAAAAATTAACAACACACTCAAAAACTAATAAGCAATACTGTTTATTTCTTGATAATCTAAAAAACAAAAAAAAAACATTAATGTAGGATATGTCGAAAATGCTCGCCTCGAAAGTCTTGGCAACATCCTAATCTTAAATAGAAATTTCTTCTAATGTTACTGAACATCTCAGGCGTGACCGATCTAATCGCAAGCGTTATTCGACTTCTTAAGTCAGCTAAGTCGAGGGGTTTAGTTTTGTATGCAATATTTTTGAAAAAAAACCCTCATAAGAAGTCTAATGGCATCAGATCAGGGGGTCGTGCTGGCCATTCCATCGATCCACGCCTCCCTATCCACAAATTTGAAAATACTTGGTTGAGTTACTGCCGGACATTGATTTGGTAATGGGGCGGTGCTCCATCTTGTTGAAACCATATCATATTCGCTAGAAGTTGTAGGTTTGCTGGATCAGGTTATAAGTAAGTTTGTCAAAGTTGGCAAGACATTATTTTGGAGCAGTGCTAAATAATTATCGCCATTTAAATTGCCATTAAAGAAAAAAGGACCTATGATATGATCTCCAACTATTCCTGCCCAAATATTAACTTTTTCAGGATATTGCGTATGTTCTTCTCTAATCCAGTGAGGATTTTTCCTAGACAGCGGTAATTCCAACGATTAGCATGACCGTGAAGTGTAAAGGTGCACTCATCAGAAAACAAAACATGTTCTCATTGGATCATATTATCGTTATCTAAAATTGCCATAATTTGTTCACAAAAATACGTTCTCCTATCAAAATCGTCTTCCATGAGCTCATGAGTAGGTATCATTTTATAGGATTTATTTTTTTTAATGTTCGAATAATCGATATATCGCTAACATCGAACATTAAGGCTGTTCTTCGACTAGAAGTATGTGGGTTTTCCTCAAACTCAAGCATAATATCTAATTTGGTTTCATCACTTATATTATTGCAGTGTACTTTTATATCCGCTTTACACGTCCAAGCTGGCGAAACTGCTTTTCTATTTTACTAATTTTCCCTTGGGCGGCAAATTTGGAAATAAGATAGGTATAGGATATTGTACATAAAATATGTCTAGAATTTTCTGAAGAATCCAAAAATTGAATAATATTACCCAACTAGCAATATGGATATCCAAAACGACAAAAGTATTATATAGGTGTTCGTTAGTGCTATTTAAAGAATACTTCAGTTCTATAATGACAATAGTTAAAACCATTCTAGCGAATGAACCAAATTATCCCATAATATAGTTGTAAGAATGAATATACAACAAATATTATAGTAGAAACGGCAATCAGGAGTATCTGTGTTTTATTAGTATTGCATAATTATTTATATCACATTTTACACAGCCCTTTTAAAATAGTTCTAAAAGATGTATATATAAACTGTATAGTATTTGTCAATACTCTTATACAACAGTTATAAAATAGTTTTATACACATTGAATAAGAAGTTGTGTAGCTTACTTTAAAATAATTTATTAAAATTAGTATAATATTAAGACAATACAACTCTTACAGAACTACTTTAAAACTATTTTATAGACGTTTATAATCTTAGAAATTGTCACTATTATAAAATTCTTATAACATTAAAATGTATCTTATTAGAATAAAATGTTTACTAACACCGCGTTATACAACTTAACCTCATTTCCGTTTATAGAACAAAAATGACGATAAACAAGTTTAAATTAAATCAAAACATGCTTTATTGTTGAAGAACATACAATTTTATTGACAAAGTGTATATAATAAAATAATATATTCTAGATCCTACCTAAAATTAGAGGTGAAAACAGAGAAGGGGACAAACACATCCTTAAAATTCACAAGTAGTTAAGTCAACAAACTATAAAATAAAATAAATCCTCTTACTTAATTACTTTGGACATGGTTGGCTCATAATGGTCCCAAAATTTAAAAATGGGTTTCGACTTTTGACTAGTATTATAATACACCTAGGTACCTACCTAATTAAGAGTTGGCAACCTTTCAAAAACGGTATAGATGGCGTTCATGTAAGGTTTCTTTAGCGCCTGCATAGGCAACATTACACCACTAAAGTCTCCTATAATGACCCAAAAAGAACCAAACGACTTTTTAGCGTATAATTAGACAATATTATTCAACCAAAGCGTCGTATAATGACGAAAAGAGAACGAAAACATTGTATTAAAAATCCGCCATATTTTTCACTTCCTTTCGCTATTTCGACTAACGCCATTATGCAAATGTTATTTTCTTAAACAAAAAATACACGAAAATTATCAATTTTTTTAGACCAAGACCATAATTACATAATTATTCTATCATCCACTTATTAAATCTGGTATAAAATATACTGCAGATTAAATTTTTACTTTTTTGTTAAATATTTGTTATCGTAATAAACCCAAATTTACGACAAAGAGAAGGCGCTTGCATTTTTTACTGTAAAAGTATATATATTTTTGTCAGAAAAAGTTGCCGGGCACATAAGATTCGTCATTTAATGCCGTTTGTCAAAGATTCTATCATTACAAAATATTTTTTATTAGAAATATTCCATCGCCATTTTAACTTATAAATGTTATCCATATTATTTTGCAAGACCTGGGTTATACAACAATTTTGCGATATTTTGGTGTAGTTCTTCAACATTATAAAATGAAATTGTTGTTTAAAACAAATGCAATTTATAAGGCAGCCCAAGAGGATATCTATATGACAGTTTTATAAGTGTTATTTAAATATTCCTATATGAATTGTATAGCCTTACAATACAGACACTATAGAATTAAAATATTTTATAAAAATGGGCCTTTTTTGGTTGTATAGCTATCGTATTACGGTTTAAAAACCCCTTTAAAAATAATTTGGTTTTATCAACTTTCCTTGTGTAGTGGTTTATACAATCATTATAAATATAATTTTGCTAGTTGGGTAATATATAATATAAATAATATACTATTTTTTACTAATGCCAATCAGTTCTAATTGTAATGTTCCGAATATTGCAAATAATGCGAAAACAAAGCTATAAAACATACCCTTAAAGCGTTCATAGGCCATCATTTAAGGTCTTTCTTTGAGGTAAAGGCACGTTTTTATACCTACATAATACAAAAGGATTACTGACTTTGGTCAGCCCTTGTCAAACCCTTCGAAACTAATGGAATAAACGTGCTATTTCTTTACAGAGCAGAGAGGTCCGATCTGAGGCCTAAATTAAACTAAAACATTGAAAAGACAAATTTGTTAAAATTACCTCGTACTTTGCACCTTTTACTATTATTGTAAAGTAATGAGTTTACCGATGCTTTTATACATTTTCTTCCGCCTTCGCCCTACGGCGGCGGTATAAAGTAAAAATATTAGATAATATCGGAAATAGAAGCTTGAAAGCTTTTTAACAAATTAAATGTCATTGGTTACCTCGGAGGGTAAATATTTTTTATAAATGACATGGCCATGATGGTAAAGCCGTGGATGTCTAAAAAGATGACATGCAATTGATCGTGTAGCCTATACCGGCTGTTATTTTGATTAGCTAAATAAAATAATTAAAATTACAAACTACAGGGTGGACAGTCATTGCGCGGCAAAGTACAATTGTTGCTGATCCACTGTTCTTTAACTACCTGATGTAATATAGTAAAATCTGGTCTTATCATGCGAGTCCAAAAGTTACCGATCATACGAATCAATTCGAAAATTCCAGAGCTTATCAAAATGTTGTGAGATTTTATAGGTATCAATATACCCGGAGAAAAGAAACATAGTTTTATTATTTTAACTATCGTGAAGATAGTCACATATAATATTATTATTCTTGCAAAAATTATGTACATAATAAAGGGTTTTCCAACAAGAACGATATGATTTCAAAATGAAATAAAATTAAAATAATTTCAGATACAACAAAACGTTTTATATTATCTTAAAGTATAGTCGATAACATTTATGTTTTGAATAACACATCGTTTAAAGTCCTCCGCGACTTCGTGTACACGAGCGAATTCGACGAACCCAATTTTCGATGACTTTATGCAATAAATCGGGCGTGATCTGACGAATGCAGGATTCAATGTTCAACCTTAATGCATCAAGTGTTTGTGGTCTGTTTTCATATACCTAAGATTTCAAATAGCCCCAAGAGTAATCTAAATGAGTTAAATCACAGCTTCTTGGAGGCAACTGAACAGTAGCATTCCTTGAAATTATCCTTTCGTCAAACTTTTCTTGCAGTATATCGATAGTTTCATGAGCAGTGTGACATGTGGCACCGTCTTGCTGGAACCACATATCCTCCAAATCAAGTGCATCTAAATTTGGCCACAAAATTTTTTTAACATCTGTCGATATCGTTCACCATTCACTGTAACTGCATCTCCTGCCTCATTTTGGAAAAAAAATGGTCCGATGATGCCACCATACCATAAACCACACCATACAGTTACCTTTAGCGGATACAAAGGCTTCTCATGAATCTGTTGTGGATTGTTTTCACACCAAAAACGGCAGTTTTGCGTGTTAACGTATCCACTTAACCAAAAATGAGCTTCATCTGAAAAGATAATTTTTTTGGCAAAATTAGGATCCCGTTCAAGTTGTTCTAAACTCCAAGCAGAAAATTCTCTGCGCCGACGATGGTCCAGTGGCTTAAGTTCTTGGGTGAAAACAATCTTATACGGGTGTAAATTCAAGTCTTTTTTCAAAATACGCCAAGTTTTCGTTTTTTTTTAATCCTTAACTCTTGAGCACGACGAGGAATTGATAAATTTGGATCCACTGCAACACTAGCTCTTACAGCAGCAATATTCTAAACAGTTCTTGCGTTTCGATGTCTTCTTGGTGTTTTTACATCGTGAAGAGTAAAATTATTTTCAAATTTCTCAACGATGCGACGAATGGCAAGCAAAGGAGAACGATTATTTACACCAAAGTTTTCGCGAAGTGCGCGATAAGTATTCACAAAATATCGTCTATTTTCGTAAAATTTTTGGATAATAACCAAACGTTCTTGAAGCGCGTATTTAGCCATAATAAATTGTTATAGTTTACTGACAATAGCTGACAACTGGTGACAGGTATAACTTTATTACCATGGTTACCATATCGTTTTAAAATCATATCGTTCTTATTGGAAAACCCTTTAGTACAGGGGTGGCGAACCTTTATTTATTAACGTGCCATTATTTCTAAAGAAATGTTTAATGAGGCCATAGACGTGCCGTCAAAATCGTAATATAATAATTCATAGTAAACTTTATGTGATCGGTGGCGTGCCTAAAATTTTATGTCGCTTGCCATCAATGGCACGCGAGCCATTGGTTGGCCATCCCTGTAAATAGTATATCTACTAAATCTATTTATTAAAAACGACAATAATAAACAGTCTAATTTATTTTAGCAAAAAAATTACATAACCTAAAAATACAATGGAATTTAATCCGATTAACTATTTCAAGAAATAAAAAGAAAAAATGATAATTTGCCAACCAATAAGTAGAAAACAGTAGCAAAAGCTCTGGTAATCAATTTAAGGATTGTACAGAAAATTGTCCACGAAAGAAAGCATAATATATTCTTACACTGCAGCCTTCTGGCTTATTGTGCGCCCCAGTCTTGTTAGAAAAGGTTTGTTCCTTCTACGAGGTCCAGCCAGTAGTTTTCTTCCAAGTTTGTCGAGCGGGAGGTTATCGCCGCGTCGAATGTTTCCGAAGATTTTGAATCTTTTACGGTTTAACGCTTCGCAGCTGTATTATGATATGAGAGGCAGTTTCGTCCTCTTCAGCGCAAAGTCTACATTCATCATCACTTAGAAACTCTGAAAAGTCCTCGTTGCTAGTGTATCAAACCCGCTTTAGTGTTATATCAATTCCAGATTTGCTAGAACAGTGTTTTTATTGGTAGTAATCAGTTCCATCAGCAGCACAGTCTTGTTGAATAATGAACTACTTTTATTACAGTAATTTTGTTTGAAAAATAAATTGTATCTTCTTAATGCGACGCATCTTGTTCCCAGTAAAGCGCTTTTCTTACAATTAAGAAAGCAGAACACCGTCCCCAAAAACGAATTGTATCCGTTAGAACCTATAATCCATAAGACGTTGATGGGGGTTATCCGTAGCAATCGGCAATCGCGGGGCGCCGTAGTAACGTATTTGTTGCGCAGGTCACATCGTTGTTCGGAGTCTTCTAGCTGCTGGCCTGTCTGAATTTGAATTTCATTGATCATATCAATACCTGTTTCAATTAATTTATTTTTACTTTGTATTTAAGTTTTTTTTTAACTTTGTATGTCAGATAAAGCAATAGAAAATTCTTATTTCGCACAACTTATCATTAGTATTGGACTTTATAATTTATGGACGAATTTTACCATCTCAGTAAATCATGTTGCATAATAAATAATTATATACACTGTTAAACGACAAGAACAATATACAATGTGTTCATTTGAAAACTTCCCACCACGGATTTTCCTGCTTTAAAATGAAAATGTGGAAAATCGCTCGGACCAGTCGATTTTTATTTCGAGGGGGACATCTTTTGCGTATTTTGTCAATCTTGTTACTTCAAGCCCCTAGGAGGGAGGGGGGGGGGTAAGATCTAAATCTTAAATGGATACCCCTATTTTATATAATTTTTTTGGATTCTGCAAAAAATTCTGAACATTTTTTAATAAAAGCATTATTAGTCTATACTAAACAGTTTCCGAGATATTGACTCTTGAAAAATGAGATTTTTGAACTTTGACAGCGTCTAGCTTTCTAACAATACGTCTTAGAGCAAAACGGCTTACATGTCCCTATTTTCGATTTTTATTATCTTTCCAATAATGTCAACTTCCGGTTAAACCGGTTGTAAGAAATATAGTACTTCCGGTTTAACCGGAAGTTGACACTATTAGAAAGATAATAAAAATCGAAGATAGGGACATGTAAGCCATTTTACTCTAAGACGTACAGTTAGAAAGCTAGACGCTGTCAAAGTTCAAAAATCTCATTTTTCAAGAGTCAATATCTCGGAAACTGTTTAGTATAGACTAATAATGCTTTTATTAAAAAATGTTCAGAATTTTATGCAGAATCCAAAAAAATTATATAAAATAGGGGTATCCATTTAGGATTTAGATCTTACCCCCCCTCCCTCCTAGGCGCTTGAAGTAACAATATTGACAATACACGCAAAAGATGACTCTGCCGTGCTAAGCTGAAGCGTCCTAACTGACAAAATTTGAAATTTTGTCCTAAATTTATTTTTTGGTATATACAATGTTTCTGCAATTAATTTACAAAGCAGAATCGTCCTATCTTATTTTATAGACCCCCAATGCACGTGTTTAGTTTTGTCCTATCTACAAAATCATGTTAAATACTAAGAAATTTGGTCCTAACTGCCATTACTCATACCTAACTGTGTCCTAACTATTCACATAGGACAATTTATCTTTGTACGTCAATTATTTCTCAATTCAATTACACAGCTAAAAGTCCTATCTGGCTGATTGGACTAGTCAGCTTAGGAATTCTCATCTAGTCGGCCACATAGGACAAACACACACGCTTAAAAAATAAAAACTGGGCACTTTTTTCTTTCTTTCTGTACATTGTTGGGTGCAAAGAAATTGCTTTAAAAACACTAAAAATTAAATATTTCGAACCGGGTCATTCGTTCATGTCGGCAGATCATTTCCACCACCAGGTGGAACTGTCGATGAAAAAACATAAAACAATATTGGATTTTGATGATTTAGTGTCATGAGTATCATCGGCTAATGGCGAAAAAACTAATGTAATTAAAATGAATTTGGCGACTTTTTTTGATTGGAATGATTTTTCATCCAAATTTAAACTTAAAAAAGAAAAATTTCATTTTAAAAACCTGACAATGGCAGTTTTTATTAGAAACGAAAATAGTTTTCAATATAAAACTAGTTTTGATGAAGGGGAAGAGTTCAAAACTTTACATTTTCTTAATAATAAGGCCAGTAAAGAATGGAATTCCTATGGCTTAGAGAGAAAAACCATGGGGTAGATTTAACTCGAAGAAACAACTTAGTATCTACCCTTGCTAGAATTATTCCAAAAACCCGTCTTAAATTTTGGCAAGAACTAGATGTTTACAATACCGATGGTCCGTCCACCTAATGACGATTATGATGACTCTGAATAAATAGTTTGTTTAGTTTTATATTACTTTGGTATTATATTGTTTCTAAATATTGCATTTAAATAAATAATATACATATTAAAGCGCATTTTTGTCCTATCTGCTGTAGCTTAAATAAATTTATTTAAATTTTACTAAAGACAAGTGTTCCTATCTTACAAAAGTCAAATATCTGTTTTAGTTAAAAAACCAGTTAAAAGAAAGTTTTTATATAAAACGAAACGTTGGGATAAATACATTTATACTTATTCAATTCCTAAATAATGTAATGTATGTAAATACAACTAAACGCATAGACAAATAAAAATGGGCATAAATAAAACATAATTTGTAAAGTTAACAAGCTTCGTCTATCAATGGAAACTTAAATTTTTTTTCCCATGAATGAAACGTCAACTTTACCATATTAAGGTAACGACATTTCTCGGTTATAACTAAAGAATAAAATCTAACAGTGAAATATGTTGGCTAACATAAATATTGTCAGTGACATTAATTTAAGCTGCAACAAAATTGCACGCTATCTACAGTGTGGCCCAGGACACGCGAATTGAAAAGTGTAAATGACAAAAAGTGATAGTATTATGAGATACAGTAAAACAAGGTTGAACTTGTAAATTTCCACTATATTAGACAGAAAATGACATGTTTCGCTAACACTGTAGCTTCGTCAGATGACAATGATTTAATAAAGGTGAAAAGTAAAAATTGGGTGCAATAAAATTAAACTATTTAAGATGTAAATAAAACAGTGGGAGGGTTACAATTGCGGGGAAATCCAACAGAGGGTTTAAAAATTAAATTAAATTAGGTACAATATGGGTAGGTATTTACAAAATCTTAATTATATGGTTAACAGAATAAATTTAGCAAAGGTGAATTATTTAAATCTAATTGATCATTAAGTAACAGGTCCGTATTTTTAAGTTTATTTATTTCCATAGATTCTAACAAATTCAGTTTTAAGCCTTTGTTTTCTGTATGTAAGATTTTAAAGGAAGGATCGAAATTATGTTGATAATCATGTAAATGGATAGCATAGTTTGAGTCTGTTTTATTTTTTAGAAAACTGTTATAATGTTCCTGTATTCTTTTGTCAAACTGTCTACCTGTTTGGCCAATGTATGTTTTAGGACAATCTTTGCATTTTAATTTATAGACGCCTGACTTTTTGTTTTTATCGCTTTTAGTTTTATTGTTTTTGATGAATTTACTTAAAGAGTTATTAGTTTTGTAACACAAATTTATAACAAACTTGATATAAATTTGTGTTACAAAACTAATAACTCTTTAAGTAAATTCATCAAAAACAATAAAACTAAAAGCGATAAAAACAAAAAGTCAGGCGTCTATAAATTAAAATGCAAAGATTGTCCTAAAACATACATTGGCCAAACAGGTAGACAGTTTGACAAAAGATTACAGGAACATTATAACAGTTTTCTAAAAAATAAAACAGACTCAAACTATGCTATCCATTTACATGATTATCAACATAATTTCGATCCTTCCTTTAAAATCTTACATACAGAAAACAAAGGCTTAAAACTGAATTTGTTAGAATCTATGGAAATAAATAAACTTAAAAATACGGACCTGTTACTTAATGATCAATTAGATTTAAATAATTCACCTTTGCTAAATTTATTCTGTTAACCATATAATTAAGATTTTGTAAATACCTACCCATATTGTACCTAATTTAATTTAATTTTTAAACCCTCTGTTGGATTTCCCCGCAATTGTAACCCTCCCACTGTTTTATTTACATCTTAAATAGTTTAATTTTATTGCACCCAATTTTTACTTTTCACCTTTATTAAATCATTGTCATCTGACGAAGCTACAGTGTTAGCGAAACATGTCATTTTCTGTCTAATATAGTGGAAATTTACAAGTTCAACCTTGTTTTACTGTATCTCATAATACTATTATTATGGATTTCCACCTAGTATCGGCTGAATCAATTAATTTGACAAAAAGTGAGTTGAAATGTGATCATTGGTTGATTATATAATAATATCTACCAAATTTTGATTTCTAATAAATCAAGCAGGCCTTGACTGTAGAATTATTTTTATTTTCTGTGTAGGTAAAGTGATTGATTGACTATTTCGGTTGCTTGTCAATGCCGATTGATGCGCTGAATGGCCTGAGCTGTTAGTGCTAAACAGCCAGCTGCTGTCCCCCTTAGGAAGCCGTGGAACTGCCCCCCAGCGTTAACTTTATTCTTTTCTGTAATGAGAAAAACGAAATTCTGTGTTGGTAAAAGTAACTTATAGAAGATCTACGACCTACATTTTAATTTGGCAAGCGTGCAAAATCCTGGAAAGCGATTTAACCCCAGTCAAATTAATGGAATGAAAAATGATGTCATTCATGGTGATAGGTTGATGTCTGATGTCGATCATGAGTTTAGAATAAAATTCTTGGAAATGTCTTACGTTCAGCATGCAGTCAAGAATGATGTGATGTAGATTTCCTACTTCTCCACATGAGCACAAGTTGTCTTCTATGATATTAATTTTGTAAGGATGAACTGGAGAAAGGCAGTGACATGAACTTAACCTACTTAATGTAGTAATTTCCCCTAGCTCTGGTTAAGTTTTTGTATCCCATAAACTATGGGTACTTTTAAGAGGTCCTCCACGGCGGCACTGTATTCTTTCCCTTTGAGTCATTCTACTTCCTTGAACTTGGTTGTCCATTGATTCGATATTTCCTTATATATTCCTGGAAGGACATATTATATGAATTCCGCTTTTGGGGTATCAGGTTCCTGGTGCATTGTACCATTGTTTGCTAGATTGTCTGCCCTGTCGTTCCCAGTATGACTTGGAATCCATGCAAGCTCGATGTGTGAGTTTTTCTTCACTAGAAGTACTATTTCTTCGCTTTTTGCTAATATACCTCGTCTATTTATTTTCTGAAGTGTACTTTAAGAGTCGGAGAAGATGACTGCAGTTCTTATCTCGTTCTCTTCTAAAACTGTCAGTGCGATGTATTGCATAGACTTCAGCTTAGCATATTGTATGCAGTCTTGGTAGTCTTTTGGTGATATTTATGTTTAAGATACTAAAGAATACTCCTATTCCTATTCGGCCCTCCTGATCTAGGGAGCTGTCGGTATATACAAAGTAATAGTTTTCTGGCCACTTGTGTCTGACCTCGATGAGAAATTTTATGTTGTTGTCTACGTCTTTGTTGAGTTCGACTTTTGTGGACTCGTGGGGCTCTAGGTGTTCCTTCATTTGGAATAGTAGAAAAAGTGTCTTTTCTTCACAAAATACCGAAACATTTTATTAAGAAAAGTTGATCAGCATTAGAAATCATGCAAATGCGCCGAATTTACTAAGGATTGGGGATTTTCACTACTCCACATGCGTGTATTCTGAGAATTCACATAACCGGAGAGGTGGAACCAGGCTTCATCCGAAAGAAATGTCAGGTATAATAAATCATTTCTTTCCAATAAATTTTAGGTAAACCATTGAGAGTAATTCACTTCACAGCACTTTATAAGGAAATAAATTTAGCTGCTTCCTAAGAATAGTCCTGCATCTTCCATAAGATCTTCCCCCTTCTTGGGACAGGCGTCTTATGCCATTTGTTGGCGTATTTTGCATTATTTCACGAATGTTTGCAACAAGTTCTTCTGTTCTTACAGATGGTCTTCCTGCTCCTTTTTTGTGTTGTATAGAACCTATTTCCCTAAACACAGCCACGGTTCTTTTCAGGCAATGATAAAAATTCCCAGCAATAAAAGCAACGTTAGGAAAATGTTCGTGAAAATCGTCTATGCACAAACCTGGATTGTATTGCTACTCACCATTTACTCTAACCCCGTTTCGAAAATACGCTTCAACCATCAATGTTTTGTGCTGTTCCGTAAAGCCCATTGTGTGAATTGTTCAAGAAATTGGAAAAATTAGCGATAAATCAAATTACTTGTAACGACTGTCAAAGATAACGGAATAACGGATTGATTGTTAATTCAGGTAGTTACTGACACCCAACAGGTATTAAGCTCTACGGCTATTACGTCCTTAGATGCAAGGCCCTCTTTGATGCAAATAATTTTTTCTCGCACAGTACAAAATTGTTTTCTATAATTGAGGTCAAGTCAAAGAAATTGCAAATAAATACTTGGTTAATGAATGATTCTTAATTTTTTTCGTCATTTCCACCTTTGAATTTGCTTGTCCTGGGCCTCACTATAGATAACCTGCGATTTAATTGTAGCTTAAATGTCACTGACAATATTTATGTAACCCATCATACAATTTTTCTGTTTAGATTTCATTCTTAAGCTTATCCTGGGACATACTGTATATCTACAGTGATGAGCAGCATTTACGCAGCATATGGAAATAAATGTATTGCTAGATTCTAACAAATACCGATGTTGGCAATCGTTTTTGTATCATTGGAAAACAGTAGCGTTCGTATTAAAGGTTTGGCAGGAAATTTAAAAAAAATTATATACTTAGCGAAAACTACTTTGCCTCAATAAAAAAAAATTTAATTTCTTTATTTACAAATGTTGTTTAAAAGTGAATAATAAAGACGTGTACACATTTTTAAAACAATTAGGTTGTTTACACCTCTTAAGGAACAAATGATGGCAACTTTTGTATTAGGTGTTAATTTTTGAATGATGAAAGAGTTTTTGACTTCCATTGTCTTTATTTGTATTAAATCACAACGTTTCAACTGGTAAGTATCTCCTGTCGTCTTCAAGTGAATACTAAATAAGTAAAGTAACTATATAAAACTATTTATATGAACATCCATAATGACGGTCGATTTTCCCTTGTCGGCTGGTAGAATCTTAATAGTGGAGTCTTTGCGAAGGTTTGCAAGGGATATTTTTTCATCCTTATTGATATTTTATTTTGGAGACTTCGATTTTTCTAGAATTTCCCCAACTTTCCATCTAAATTCCTCCCCTTGTGTCTCTCCTATGATTGTTGAGTCGACGGCGCTAATAATGTCCAGTATTGGTATCTCTTTTGGAGCAATAGTAAAGTTTAAACCCTTGGCCAATAGGTTTTCTTCATTGCTTGTTAATTCTTTAGATGAAATGTTAACAATGGTCCTTTGATTCTGCGTTATTGGTGTTTCTTGACTAACATGTTTTCCCAATTTCTTCTTATGATTATTTTGTTGAGTTGTTCTTACTTTGTCATAGGTGGCGTCAATCTTCCGAAAAATAGGTCCATGATCTTCTAATGCGTATTCTTTGATTTTCTCGACTCTCTGTTGGATATCCGTATGAGTAGAGCAGCTTTCTTAACACGGTGGTAGTTGATCTGGGAGCGTATGAGGGCTTTGCTGGCATTATTTAGAATCTTTATGGCTTGATGTCCTGGGATTGGTGACTTGGTCCTAAAGCCATCTGGAATAATTCCTTGGTCCCTTGCCTGTAGCAGAAACTGGATGTGTGTTTCCTCCTTTGTTAATTTTATCTTGACTTTCTCGTAGCTACGAAACTTACCACTTATACCGGGTCCGTGTTAATTTTTATTTTAGTAGCAGAGCGGTTTCGGCCTATCGGCCATCTTCAGTGCCTTTTTTTTTCAGGATTTGCACAGCAGGTCTTTCGAGAAAACACAACAAATGGTGTAAAACAATCGTAAGAAACTCACATATTATTTTTTGTTTTTTTTCTTTATGTAAAGCGTACGCTTGCCTCAAAACGTCAGTCCGAACGTATGTGCTGCTCTGGAGGGGGCTTACCAGCACTGTATATTTGTGGATAATGAATGCGTGTTCGATAATGACTATTCAGTAGATTTAGCTAAACACGAATATTTTTCGTTTTGAGTTGGTAAATTAACACAGATCAAATACTTAATCCGAATAATAAATTCAAATATTTGTTCTCCAAGTGCAGTATGTGGATGAATAAGCGAACATTCCTACATAATTATTTGATACCAAATATTCACAGAACCGTCTTAAGGAAAACGCCAAACAACATCAATTTAATTTTTTTAATTAAAACTTTTTTTTGTGTGTGTTTTTACACCTAGAGGGTTAAACACACCCCCAAAATAACTATTGAATTTGTTTTATCATACTTATAAGTAAGTATAACTTTCGTTAGCACTGCAGCCAGTAATGTTGCAAGTATAATAAAACCTGATAAGGTATTTTATTCTCTACTGGCATTATTTATGATAACTATCTTACTAACGTATTTTATAAATGTAAGCGTAGGTCGCCTATGGTGTCAGGTCACGAGTTTTTAGATAAAATAGGCGCTAAATGTAATATGTTATACCGGTTTGGATAGAATACAAATGTTTCTGATAGTAAAATGGAAAATATGGTTTACGATAATAAAGGTAGTTTTACGACACAAAATATTCCTATACTAACAAGGCAAAAATAAATCTTACTCTACGGGCTGATAGGATATTAGTGGAGTCCATGATGAGTCGGAAAAGTATATTATAAGCAATTATTTCGGAGACCTTTAAAACCCAATCACCCCATTTTAGAAGTCGCATCCCCACGAACGGCCAAAAACCACCACTATGGCAGAGATTTGACCGTGACTAGGCTTGCGAGTCGATTCAACCCTATCGAATCTAGGAAAATTTTTCGACCACAATTCTTCGACAACAATTATTCTTCTTCCACAATTTTTCGACCACAATTCTTTGACGATACAATTCATCGATTATATAATTGTTGGTCCACAATTTTTCGTCCGGAATATTTTCCGACTTGTATTGGTTACAGTAAAACGCAATATAGTTGATTTTCAAAATTTTATTTGGAGTTAGTTGTAAAATACTTACAGTTATAAATGAAAATAATATATTAGGTACTAATAATTAAATCTAAAATGTTTAAATACAGAGCTAATTTAAAATTCAAAAATGATAACGTTCCTTCAGTATGATATATTATAAGCTATTCCCCTTAAAAAAATCAATTACATTGTTGGGATCAAATTGGCATCAATTTTAATTAAAATTTGAAGTACCCCTAATGTGGGTAGACAGGACACGGTAGGTTAAAATTTAAAGATTAGTACCTAACATAATTATAATTTATTATTGTAAGTATTTTACGACTAATATTTACCACAATCACACAAACAACTTATTTTCTTTTTCCCGTCGAAAAATATTCCTCTCGAAAAAGTGTGGACTAATTAATAACTGTGTAATCGATGAATTGTGCTGTCGAAAAACTGTGGTCGAAAAATTGTGGGAGAAGAATAATTGTGATCATAGAATCTTCCGGATTCCAACCCTATCAGGGGGTGGAAAAATGATCTACTTTTCTATATTTCAACTTCAAACGTTTATCCCCCCGTTTTCGAGCATGCGGATCACACAAAAATAATATTATTTAAGTTTGATCCTTCCTACCTCCTCGAGCTACCCAAAACCATCCCTATCGCGTGTATAACAATAGTGCTTGGCGATCTTTGTATGTATGTGCCGTGACAGCTGCGTAGAAAGATGTTGTTCTCTCTTGGTAACAGTGTAAGCGCCTCCACTTTTTATCTTCCTAAACTATTGTTTAGGATTGTTTTTTTTTTAAGATAAGTGTACATTTATATATGAATAAGCAAATCAATAAAGTTCGATAAAACTCCTCATTGGATTCTAGAAATACACACAACGTTTAGAAATGATTAATGTTTAGGCAAATATAATAATTGGTGGCAAGTCGTTGGGTCAATATTTTTTGAAAATAATCTAAATATTTCCATATCTTCCGAGAAGACCTTATTTCAGCCTTGGCTACTTTATTTCCCCATTATTCAGATACAGATGATTCATGATGATCAATCATGGTACCTATACTCAGTATGAATACTTAAATACGTTTTTATTATTTTATTTTAAAAAAAAATCTGAAACATTTCTTTATAACTATATGTCTTATATTTGTCAGTTTAATTCCCAATTGGTCAAATTAAAACATTTTAAAAATTAAATCCCTTTAGGGAAAGCAGGTGCAAAAGTTTAAATTACCCAAATTAGAGGACGTATATAACTACTCGGCCCCCAGCGGTCGCCGGGGTAAATTTTTGTCTTAGTCATAGTAGCTTAGTACCTACATTAGCCTGTTAATATACGGACACCGCAATATAGTGAAAACTTGCATAAAATATTTATTATTCGTATGATCGCGGTATTCGCCTTCGGCTCATGCTCAACTTTTAATCTCTGATAAATAAGTACGATGTCATGAGCATTATTTGTGGTTCGGTTTATTTAGTTAAAAACCATCTGACTTAATTGAATTTCCAATACGAACGTAGGACAATTATTATTCTTTAGCGTGGATAATTCTACATTCGACTACGACGGCTGCGGTTAAAAATAAAACGGTAGAAATAAACGGACATTTAATTTTATTTCTGCAATTTTCCTTCTACACCTTTCTTAAGCAAGAAGGCATTCTTTGCCAAATGCGACATTTAAGAGCAGTCAAAATAGGGTAACGTCGCCCATCTCATGTGGAGTCAGTGCCCAAGATAAACCACAGTTTTTCAAGTGTTTACACAACTTTTTTAAATAACTTTGGTTGGTTAATTGTGCTGTTAATTAACATATATCGTATTTTCGTTGTTAAATTTAACATACGGTCATTTAGTTTAGTAACTTTACTCTTACTCTAACCTCGACTTTAATTAAAAGTTAAAAGCCAAAAGTTTATACCTAATTAAAAAATATTTAATTTCTTTATTACACACTAAAAAAAAAACCTTCTATTCCTTATAAGAATTCACATACCCTTTAAACAACTGTTTAATACTAGAGGAAGAGACCCAATTTTGAGATAGGCGCCTAATTTGAGATAGTTCTGCATATTAACGTGTGGCAAACTATTTACTTACAAAGATTTACCTACCATTTATTTGCAGACGGCAGCTCTTGTGTCGGAGAGAGTAGGTCCTAGCAATTAGCAATAGTACATTTTTTCAGCCTGGACGCCACTTACTTTGAAAAGAAGTTATGTGTACTCAAGTGTAGAACAAGTAAGAAAATCACTTGGAGCTTACTGTTGTTGACGGTTAAAATAACCACATATTTAAAGTTTGCAAAAGCAACAATAAAACACACCTTTGAAAAACAAAGATTAATATCTATTTATTTCCTCATGTGGCAATTTAAATTAAAATGGTATTTTTCTTTTTTTTTTTAAAAAATATGGACCTTGTAGTCACCTGGTTTTATAAATTTTACATTATATTATTTACCTGTGCGAAATAACTCATTTGGTAAGATCAATAAAATGTATGGTTCATAGTTTAAGAAAAAGGTAATAAATTTCATTAGCACCAAATGTTCTAGAACCTTTGTTTGTGTTACCTGTTGATTATTATTAATTAAGAGTAAATAACTTACCAAATTGGTTTTACAAGATTATATAAAATTACCGAAAGCTGGCTTGATAACTCTCGAGGTGAATACATTCTGGATCCATTACGACTCAAATCAGATTCTTGTTTGTTAAGGTGGTACTATGTACATCTATTTACAAGTTGTCTTCCATAGGAGAATACTCTTGAAGAACTTGTCAGGAACTGTTATTTTTAAAATTTAGTCCATATCAGAACACCAGCAGTTAACCAGGAAACCATGAGTATACTTGACGACTGGCAATAAAAACTTTAAAAGAAACGTCGAAACATTGAAGACGGAATTGGAATTGAAAAAGTTGAAAAACTGGAAAAATTGATGAAACTGATAAACCTCAAGGGCTGTCGGTGTTGGTTTCTCAAAGAAACATGTGCCTGCACTCCTTCACAGATCTAAAAAAAATACATCGTTCTTAGAAATCTACCAAAAACGCTCAAATAAAAGAAAACTCACCGATTATCTGGAGTAACAGGACTTGTAGTCCTTTTCAGGAAATTTGGCTCCCTTTTGACTTAAACATGTGGCCCTCAGATCAAACGGCTTTCGCCTTGACCGTCAAAGGAAAAGTGACCAGAAAATGGCGTTAACGGAAGTTCTTCAAATAGAACCTGAAGTTAGTAACAGTACTAGATAATTCTAGAACCTGTCTGAATATAGAACCACAAAGAAGCTACTAGGCCGAACCTATATTACTCTGTAAAAACAACCCTGATGGCATTAATAGTGACAACTGGAGGTCAAAGAATGAAAAACGACTAACGATTCGATACGGCGCTAACCTCAGAACTACTTTCTGACACCGAGCTGTCATTGACAAAAATATTATTAACCTTAAATTTTGACAAGTGAGAAATAAATATTCAAAGTTACCAACAACATTTTAAAGTTGTTCAATCATAGAGTATCTCATACAAAAGGAAACTAAACTAAACTGTGGACAATTCAATATCCCATACAAATATATAAGCCCAATCGGTTATCTAACCTTACTGTAACTAAAACGGAAGGATCTATACAAAACAAAATCTATTGAACCTTTAGGATTAAAATATATATAATACAGGTAAATTACAATTATTTAATACCCCTTAATAAAACCCTACTAAGAAGTAGACGGGTTGTACCTAAAGTACAACATGGAGCATTCGTTTTCATGTAACCTTCATACGGGTAACGAACTATGTAAAAATGAATGCTACAAACCTATATGTAACGCCATCTAACAAAAGTGGCGTAAACTTACTCAAATAAACTAGACTGCAGTGGTAAAGAGTTCATTGAGCGCGTCAGTTCGTTTATTTATGCGCAGCTACATTTTTCTACCGATTTGAGTCGTAAAGTTTTTTTGATAGTGTAAATAAACCGTCTTTTGCAGTCAACGTAAGTGGAAATAAAATATTTTATGTGTCGAAGTAGTTAGTTTAGGTGTTGCCTAATGATGTTTTATTAAAATTTGGCTGTATTCTTTCATAACTAACCTAAAATATTGTTGTCAATTTTTATAACGAGAATTCATAATTTGAGATACTAAATGGTGATGTACGTATTTAGGACTATCCCAAATTAGGCACCCAATACAATATTTTGATATTTTATTACAGATACCTAAAAAAAATGGGACCCTCACGCTATATATGGTGAAAGCTGTGCGTAATAAAGAGATGGGATATCTAAAAGCCTCAAAAGTTTTTGGTGTAGTGTCTCAAATTAGGAAACCTTTTATTTTATGGGAAAATTGACATAAACAAACTTTAAGTTCCATAACTTCTCTAGATAGCTATTTTAATGTAGATTCTTTGTTGCGATGTTTTGTTAATACACCAAGCAAGCGATTTTGTACAATAATAATAAAAATTTGTTCAATTATGAATTTTATTTCGAATTTACAAAAAAAGTGTCTCAAATTTGGGTCCCTTCCTCAATATGTGACAGCAACGCGCTTTCCAACTGTAAGACAACGAAAATTGCTAAATTGTTGTGTAGTGCACGGTAATTTAGCCGATAGGAAATAGGAGTTATTGCTACCTTAGAATTAATTATAATAAAATTAGAGAACAGTAATTATCAAGTTCTATTGTGGGTGTAATCTGGTTTTATATACTATATTAGTCCCGACTGGCAGTTGTAATGAAACTTGACATTAATCATGATAATATTTGCTTGCTACGGTTAATAAAGCATATACTTACCAGTAAAAATCAGTACAGTAGTTCTCAAAAATTTAAATAGCTTCTAGTGTGACATTGTTCTTGTCGTTTGACATTGCATATACAGGGTGTTTCATTAAGGTCGAAGAGCGGCCATATCTCGGAAACTACTGGGCATAGAAACTCAGGACAAGAGAAATGATAATTAAAGTGGCCATGAGAAAATTCTGGAAATAATTTTCAAGTTCCGCATTTTGCCGCAAGAGGGCGTAATTAAAAGTAAATTTTTAAATTGTACATAACTCCGAAAATTCCACATTAAGGTATATGTTTGATAACACCATTTTAAAGCTTGGACAATTATGCATCATTTTGGTCTTATGCTCATTGGCGTACCGACTTTAATAAGAGTGGGGGAAGCTGTTGAAGGTGTAATCATTTAAATCGCTGTAACTTATAAACGACTTATCCGATTTTAGCAAACTAAAGACTGTTTGGAAGAGAAATGTATGCACTTTGACCAATCGTATTTAGTTGTCCATAATAGTTCTCAAAAAAATGCTAGAGGGCGCAATTTGCAATAACAATACATTTTTTGATTTTCCTCCGAAAAAATAAATCATACGGTATAATTATGATACCACAATCGAGAAGGAGATGAAATTTGCTAGAAAAAATATTAAAACCGCAGCTCGATATCTCCGTTCGTTTCTGAGTTATTGCCAAAACAATAATTTTTAACACAAATTGCGCCCTCTAGCAATTATATTAGAAACTATCTTGCACCATTAGATAGGACAATTGAAGGTTCTTCCAAACAAGCTTAAATTTAGTAAAATCGGATAAGTCGTTTAGAAGTTACAGCGATTTTAATGTTTAAACTTTCAATAGCTTCTCCCACTCTTATCAAGTGAAACTGTAAACATTAAAATCGCTGTAACTTCTAAACGACTTAACCAATTTTACTTAATTTAAGCTTGTTTGGAAGAGAAAGGTAAGTACCTTTAATTGTCGTATCCAATGTACAAGATAGTTTCTAATAAAATTGCTAGAGGGCGCAATTTGTCTTAAAAATTATTGTTTTGGCAATAACTCTGAAACGAACGGAGATATCGAGCTGCGGTTTTAATATTTTTTCTAGCAAATTTCATCTCCGTCTCGATTATGGTATCATAATTATACCGTATGATTTATTTTTTGAGGAAAATTAAAAAATGTATTGTTATTGCAAATTGCGTCCTCTAGCATTTTTTTTTGATAACTATTATGGACAATTAATTACGATTGGTCAAAGTGCATACATTTCTCTTCCAAGCAGTCTTTAGTTTGCTAAAATCGGATAAGTCGTTTATAAGTTACAGCGATTTAAATGATTACACTTTCAACAGCTTTCCCCACTCTTATTAAAGTCGGTACGCCAATGAGCGCAAGACCAAAATGATGCATAATTGTCCAAGCTTTAAAATGGTGTTATCAAACATATACCTTAATGTGGAATTTTCGGAGTTATGTAAAATTTAAAAAATTACTTTTCAATTACGCCCTCTTGCGGCAAAATGCAGAACTTAAAAATTATTTCCAGAATTTTCTCATGGCCACTTTTATTATCATTTTTCTTTTCCCATTCATTTTTCTATGCCCAGTAGTTTCCGAGATATGGCCGCTCTTCGATTTTAATGAAACACCCTGTATGATTATCTATTAAGCAACATAGTTTATTGAGATAGTAAAATTCGTCCAATAGAAATGATGGATTGTGCGAAATAAGAATATTCTATTGCTTTGCCTGATGACATACAAAGTTTGAAAATACTTAAATACAAAGTAAAAATAAATTAATTGAAACAGGTATTGGTACGATCAATAAAATTCAAATTCAGACAGGACAGCTAGAAAACTTCGAACAACGATGTGACCTGCGCAATAAATACGTTAACGGCACGCGACAGTTGCCGATCGCTACGAACCCCCACCAACGTCATGTGGATACAATTCGGTTTTTGGGACGCTGTTCTGCTTTCTTAATTGTTGTGAAAGCGTTTTACTGGGAACAAAATGTGTCGCATTAAGAAGATACAATTTATTTTTCAAACAAAATTGCTGTATTGGTTTGATTCTTTATTGCGAAGTTTTTGCATAAAATTTACACTGCTCTAAAACCTAATTCTTTTGTTTATTAATGTGAGAAATTCTCAACAATGTTGCCACAGTATACTATAAAAATTAATAGGAAATTTACAAAAGATTTTACCTCTTTTTGAGTCAAGTCAGTAAAAAAATATTGGTTGAAAAAAATTAAATTAAAAAAAAAGTTATCTGGATAACAACGAATATTCAATAATAAAATATGCTTGCTGTGAAAAGCATAATCACATCAAGAACGTTCTTGTATCACAATATTCAATGAGTTTTTACCAACAACTTTTCATCCATACATTTTTTTATTTAGAATTACTAAAAATGTAAATGGTAAACAAGACTCGCTTAAATATAGACCACCTTACCCTATCTACTATAGCAGATTTGCTATCTCCTCTTCTAATTGCACATTTTCTCGCTTGTTTTTAGGCAGCGAATCGGTAAAATACTTTACCAGCAAAGTTAAATTTATCGCAGCAGAAAATTGCCGCCATGCTTCAAATTACAGTATAATTTGCTAGTCACGGTTCATTCATTTATTTGGGTTGGTATCAGCTAAATTCGTTAGCAAAAGTTATATACCATGTACTTAGTGATGTGAGAGGAGAATATTCTTGAGAACGAGAATATTCTCTGTAAGAAAATTCTCCCGAGAATATTCTCTAGAGAAGTTTTTCTACAAGTGCTACCACCTCCCAAGACGAAAAGGAAACTGATACATCTGTTAATATTAATAGCTCTGCGACCGATCAGTTGGAGGAAGAAACATCTTCGTCAGTTGTTTCTGATAATTTGTTAGATTCAAGTCAGATCAAATGTCAGAATTGGACAGCGACAGCGATTTAGAATAACTAATGTTTTTTTGCATGACTGTCACTGTCCTAATTTTTATTTTATGTGATTTTTATTTTATTACTATTTCTTTAGAATATAAACCTTATTTATTTTTGTAAATTGTGAATTTTTTTTAATACTTTTAGTGGAACATGCTTTTTTTTATGATAACTGCAGCTATATACAATGTATATATAATGCGTCCTATGTTTTTAATAGTTAAATGTGATCTTTCTTTATTTGTCTGTTTTTTTTTTGTTTAGTTTTTAGTTATTCTTGGGAAGGTATGTTATGTTTTTTAAATAAAAATTTTATTTCTTTACGTTTTGTTTGATTTAACGCCGTTTGACATTTGCCGAAAATAAGCAGAAAAGGTAATTTTTAATTTCTTTTTATTGCCATTTCTAGCTGTTTTCTTACCATTCTCAGAAAATTCTCTAACGAGAATATTCTCCAAAAGATTATTACCGAGAATTTTACATCACTATGTACTATGTACTTGTACTCGCAGATCCAAATTTAAATCAATGCAATGGCTAAATTCACTGATATATTTGGTTGATTAAGACTAAACCGTGAGTATTATATGCATATTAAACAAAACTTTGCACAAAACCGTGTAGTTTTTTGTAAATCAAGATAACAATAGCATGGATAATATTTTATTTTCATAAATAGCCCACCGACTACGACTTTGCTTTCAACCAATGCGAATCTACAATGGACCCATTGAATGCAGACTTTGCGGTGAAATCCACGAAACAAGAAAAACGCGTTTCCATCATATACAGGTGCGAAGCACTAAAGTTACGGACAACCATGCTCATTATTAGTACGAAAGCATGCTATTATTGAGCCATTGCTTATTAGTAGCATGTGTGTATTGTACTTTGTAAGAAATAAGCATGCCTATTTCGAGTACATTAAGCATCGCGTTTGGGGCCTCGCTTTTGGAACGTATTTGCTGCTATGGAGGGACCAAGGTGGTTATGTTCTCCAAGACACCAAGACGGGCAATCCTTCAAATTAACAACCAGATCGTAGCCCTCGTCAACGAAAACAGTGACCCTAAAATGGAAATTAAATCAAGGATAAAGCAGGCCCGAAGGGCATTCATTTCCATGAAAACCCTCCTCACTAGCAGAGACCTAAACCTACAACTTCGCATATGCATATTGCGCTGCCTATGTCTTCCCAGTGCTACTCTATGGCTCCGAGAGCTGGACATTCAGTCAATCAATGGAGAGCCGCATTGACGCCTTTGAGATGTACTTGTATTGACGTATACTGCGTATATCCTGGGTAAACAGGATAACCAACGAGGAAGTACTGAGAGGAGGCAAAGGTAGAGAGCTGCTGACAACCATCAAAGAACGAAAGCTCCAATACATCGGACTCGTTATGAGGGGAGAGCGTTACGAGATCCTCCGGCTCATTATCGAGGGTAAACGATCTGTAGGCAGACGGCAGAACTCTTGGCTTAGGATCTGCATCGATGGTTCGAGCGAACATCTATAGAGATTTTCAGAGGTGCGTTCACGCACCATCATAGCCAGTTGCCACTTGGATCGCCAACCTTCGAAGGGAGACGGCGTCCTAAGAAGAAGAAGGGGCAATGGAGAATGGAATTGGTATGAATCGTACTCGAACAGGAGTTGCCAACGTTGTATCTTGATCAATCTATTTTTAATTCGTGCTATGTCCATTTTGTATTCTTTTTTTTTTTAATTAAAAGCTGTCTTGTAAATCCAAGCTTGCCCGGTAGCATTTAGGCAGAATCTACCATTGATTAGCAATAGGCTATAAATTAAGGTCTCTTATTGGTTGTTGCTAATCGCTGGTACGTTTTGTCCAAACATTGCTAATCGCGGGTAGATTTTGTCTCCCTGGGAATACTATATGTACTGTTGCCAATAGGAGGTAGGATTTGCCTTGACATTGCTAACCAGCGGTATGTTTTGTCTACACACGTATTGCATCATCTTTTTTTGTGAGTCGTGTCGTGCATTTCTCTTTAATTTTTCGGGTGGTGTAGTCAATGTCCCTTAATTATTATTATACGTGACAGTATGAATACTGATTTAAAATTTCCAACAAGTTTTTGCCATGAAGTGGTAAATCAATCAAAAGAAAAATGTGTTGGGCTGACATTAATTCTATTGAAAAATGTATTCAGTGAATATCAGAATTTTCTACCGAAACTAACACTTCTTGGGTATTCTGATCCTATTGCAACTAAGGCTAATGATAGATACGCAATGGCAGTTTCGGCATTAGGCGATAGGATTTTTATGCACCGCTTGTTGAAACTATGTCCAGCTGCTCAAATAATCCTGCTTTAAATGAAATAGGTTTAAATTATGATTTTCATTTCCTGCATTTATAATGCAGCAAATGAAAATCATAATTATAATAATGAAAATACTGAAACACTGTCAGTCCTAGAAAGCAAAAATGCTAATGATAATGAGTTTGAACATTTTCTAAATGCACTACGAGAACAACATACTAAGTTTGGTACATGTAAAGTACTTTTAAACAGATGTTCAAAAAGGCTGGATAAAGCTAAAACAAAAAATAGTTGGGATACATTTTTAAGTACGTGCGGTAGTACTTTTGGTCTACGCAATCGAGCTGGTGCTTCAATAAGAGTTCAGCCGACGCGACGTCCATCTCCAGAAGGAAACCAGGTGTAACTAGAGGCAGTAAGCGTCGACCTGCAGGTCGACCAGCAACTGGTGAAAAAACACAATTTAAAAGGAAAAGAAATATTGCTGTCAATGTAAATAAAAATGTACCAAGTGCGAAGTCACACTAAACATAAAAATATTACTGTAAGAATTTAAAATGTTTTGTATAAATAATAAAATAATAAAGCCTGTATTTTTCCTTTTTCCATATCTTCTCTTTTCTATCAGCAACCTTATAGTCATGTCTATAACAAGTAGGTACCTATTTGCAGTCGCACTGTTTAAATGGGGATTGCATCACGTGTTTAGACAAAACATACCGCTGATTAGCAATGTCAAGGCAAATCCTACCTTCTATTGGCAACAGTGCATATAGTATTCCCAGGAAGACAAAATCTACCCGCGATTAGCAATGTTTGTACAAAACGTACCAGCGATTAGCAGCAGCCAATAAGAGACCTTAATTTATAGCCTATTGCTAATCAATGGTAGATTCTGCCTAAATGCTGCCCGGTAGCGATTTTACAAAATATATTACAGCATTATTACATTATTTAGTAATTGGGGGCGTGTCTTGTGCTGTAATAGTTTATATTTTGTAAAATCGCTGCCCGGTATGTACTCAATACCGGGTAGCGATTTTACAAAATATATACTATTACAGCACAAGACACGCCCCCAATTACGAAATTACAAAATATAATCGGCCTCAGCGCGATTTTACTAAATATAAACTGTTAGAGCACCAGACACGTTCGCCCCGTGAATCATTGCAAAATATAATCCCGCTCAGCACATTTCTGTAAAATCTAATCGTTTGTAGCTCAGGGTGTTTGTTGTAGCATGACCGACGGCAGAAATATTTTTCTTAACCATCCGCACGAGTCCCACCAATGATCTGCTACCGCCTGACGAGTCCTTGTTAGACAAATTCAATCGAAAAGGTATATTGGCAACCGGTTTGTTCGTTGTTACCCAGAGCATTTTTTTTTTAATTTTATTTTTATAAAATAATATTTGTGGAAAAAAAATGCTCTGGGTAACAACGAACAAACCGGTTGCCAATATATCTTCTCGACGGAATTTGTAGAAAAGGACTCGTCAGGCGGTGGGACTCGTGCGGATGGTTAAGAAAAATATTTCTGCTGACCGACGTGACGGATCTAACCTCAATTTCATCAAGATTTATTTATATTGATCAGCCACGTTGTGCTGCAAACGATTAGATTTTCCAGCATTATGCTGAGGCCGATTATATTTTGTTATTTCGTAATTGGGGGCGTGTCTTGTGCTGTAATAGTTTATATTTTGTAAAATCGCTGCCCGGTATGTACCATTTACACATTACATACCCATTTTAAATGCCCGTGTTTATTTTTTGAACAAGTGAGTATATAGTTCCCTTTTCAAATAAAACCAGAAACCTTGAACAATTTAATAAATTATGACATTATAACATGTAATTTACTAGAGGTCAAAATGTTGAGCGTAAGGCCAATTTTCTGCTGTTTGAAATTTAAAAGCTTACGTTGGCTGATAGTAAATTATACGAAATCGTCTTAAAACAAGCAGCAAGGAAACAAATTTGCAATTAAGGAGCCTCGCTATTTACCACTAGATACGCTGCCTGGCTTCTAAATCAGGGATTGTCTGAACAAACTTGTAAAAAATACACTATAATTTAGGTTTCAATCTAATGGAAAAAAGAAAAAATACCTATAGAAACACAACATTACAGAATGTTGGCCAAAGCTAATGAAAAAAATGTCTGATACATAAAATTAACCACCAGTGGATAATTATTGCATTTTTATTTAAAAGCATTGACTTTTTTACATTATTTTAATTTCTCGTAATACTATACAGTGTGTATCAGCTAAATGGAATAAATTCGATAATAAATACATGGGGGCATGTCCGAAAAAACGCTCGAACACGTCGATTGTTATTTCTAGTTTCTAGTTGCGCATATTCTTCAATAAAAACCTTTCATGTAGGGTGTGTCATAATAGAGTGGTTAATACCAACTCTCTTATTTTAAATACAATACCTACCCTGTATAATATTCAATTTTTGGATTCTTCAGAAAATTTGAGACATATTTCATGTACAATATCCTATACTTATCTCAACTATTTCGGAAATACTAAGTGTTTGGGGCATTAAAAGTTGTTTCATCTGGCATTTATAGACTTCCATAAAGCATTTGACTCAATTGAAACATGGTCCTTCCTTAACGCTATGAATAATGCCAGAATCGACTCAAGATACAATGCAGTTATAAAAGATATATACCAAAACGCCACAATGCATGTTAAAATTAACGAAAGCTTTAAAACATCTAAAATAAACCTAAATAGAGGAGTTCGACAAGGCGACACGATATCACCAAAACTGTTTACCCTGGCACTGGAAGAGATATTTAAGGAAATGGATTGGAAGCAAAAAGGCTTAAAAATCGACGGATCGTACCTGAGTAACTTACGCTTCGCGGATGATATTGTTCTCATCTCCGAAGATCCAGATGAGTTAAAAGAAATGATGCAGCAACTAAACATTACATCGAAAAAAATAGGGCTAAAAATGAACATCAACAAAACCAAGATTATGTCACCCAATCACATTCAATTATCATTATCTAACATAAACATTGAAAACGTCGACGAATACGTATACCTAGGACACCTCATTAAACTAGGAAAAGAGAATCAAAAGTCGGAAATAACGCGAAGAGTGAAACTATCCTGGGCTGCTTTTGGAAAACTAAAATACGTCCTAAAAAATCCAGACATTCCAATACATCTAAAACGCAAAGTTTATGACATGTGCATTTTGCCGGTAGCAACATATGGCCTTGAAACAATGGCAATCACAAAAGGCAGTGCAGACAGACTAAAGACAACACAAAGGGCAATGGAACGAGCAATGCTTGGAGTCTCCATAAGGGATCGGATCAGAAACGAGGAAGTAAGAGGACGAACAAAGGTGACCGACGTAATTTGCTACATGGCCGAGATGAAATGGAGGTGGGCGGGACATGTTGCAAGACAGGACCATAGTAGATGGACCAACAAAGTGACCCACTGGCGCCCCAGAGAAACAAAAAGAAGTAGAGGAAGACCGCAGAGGCGTTGGCTGGATGATATCAGAGCGGTCGCTGGTAGAAACTGGGCACAACTGGCTCAGGATCGACAGGAATGGAAAAGAATCGGAGAGGCCTATGTCCAGGAGTGGACTCGATAAGGCTGAAAAAGAAGAAGTGTTTTCAGATTTATTGCATTTGAGTTTCTTTTTACTGATATGAAATAAAAAAAATGTATAAATAATTTTGTTTAAAACTCCTGATCTTAGCAAATTGTTGTCTGTCTGCATGACAGTAGCAGTGTTATAGTCGTTTGAATTTCGTTAACTGCTTATCAGAAAAATGGTTTATTTGACAAAAATGCATAAAATGTCAATTGTACAGATGATTGGTTATGGAGATAAAACACGGACACAAATGGAAGTCGCTCGCTTATTTCATGAAAAATTTTCTAATTTGTCACCTATAACTAGGGTTGTGCCTGGTCAATTGACCGACATTTTGACCGGGTCAAATTCGGTCAAAAACTTTTGCAGCCTTTTGTGAGAGAAATTGGTCCTCATGGGGCATTGTCCAAAACAAGCTTCGCAACCGATTGAAAACCGCTCGCTCAGGAAAGCTTGTTTATATAAAGTACAACTTAAAGCTGTTAAGTAGCAGTGGAAATAAAAAATATGGAAATTCGGAGGAACCAGCGCTAAATGTCAGTAGTGAGGATGAAACCAGTAATTCAGATTCTGAAGAACATAAAGGCAATGCCGGGGGTGACTTCAGTGATGAAGATAATGTAGCTTTATCTAAGGTATCTACCAAGGCCAGCACTGCCAGCAGTCTCTCATCTCATCATCAATCAGTCACTCACTCATTACTTCATTAGTAATTTAATATTGTTAGATTAATATTATACATAATATTTATATGTCATTTTTGTGTTTTTTGTACCTTAGAATGGTTTCTTTATTTTTTTGTTAGCTGTTTTTTAATAAAGACACATTTTTATGTAATTACTCATGGCTTCATTTCTTTTGACAAAACTGAGGAATTTGACCGGGGCTTAGTCAATTGACCGGTCAATTGACTGGTCAATTGACCACAAAAGATTTTGACGGTCAAAATCCCAACCCTACCTATAACTCAAGGGAAAATTAGTAAAATAGAAAAGCAGTTTCGCCAGCTTCTAATCTCTACATTAATGTTTTTTTTGTTTTTTACATTATCAAGAAATAAACAGTATTACCAAGTCCGACAAGGTAATAATTTTTTTGATAGGTCTCTACATGTTTCGAACGTATAAACGTTCATCATCAGGAGACAGAAAAATGTATTGCTGATGGTTTAAGCATGCAGAAGAGAAAATGATAAGTAGTATAAAACCCTAATGGAGCTTTTATAGAATTAAAAATTGGTGTGTCGAAATGACATAATGTAAAGAAAAATAGAAATAAGTTAAAACATAGTGGACTATGTGAAAAAGTCAGTTAAAAAGGGTCTAAGAAAACAACCAAATAAACCGGGGAAGAAGAAAAACCACTTCCAAAAAGAATATGTCCAGGGGCGGATGGGCCCACCGGGACACCGGGAGATTTCCCGGTGCGCCGGTCCCTCAGGCGCCGATAGGCGCCGCCGCTGTTTGCGAACTTTTTTTTTAACAATTTGAATTAATTTTGAAAATAATCAAAAAAGCAAAAAACCAGAATTTATTTATGTTATCTTTATATTAAATATTTTTTATTTAATTTTTATAATAATAATAAATATGCTTTTCACCTAAATGTGTTTTAAATGTAATAAATATATGTAGTTTTAAAAAAACTTAAAAACACGCTTTAATAATTAATCAAACTAAAAAGCGGAAAATAAATATAGTTTAAAATAATTCTTGAAATTCTTAATATAGGCAGAAAATAATAATGAACAATAAACATTAGTGTTATTGTGAAAAAAGCGTGGGGTGCTCGATATACGAAAAATATAGCACAAGGCGCCCCACGCTTTTTTCACAATAATACTAATGTTTATGGTTCATTATTATTTTCTGCCTATATTAAGATTTCAAGAATTATTTTAAACTATAGTTATTTTCCGCTTTTTAGTTTTATTAATTATTAAAGCGTGTTTTTTAGTTTTTTTAAACTATATTTATTTTTCATTTTTTAATTTGAGTTATTGTTAAGAAAAAAATTTTTTTTTAGTAGATTGAGCTAGATTAGTAGATTATTGTATTGTCAGCGGTTAATAAGCCTACAAAATTTAAATTAAATCTGACCATTTAAAGTGGGTCAAAATCGGGTTCAAAGAAGTTGGTTACAAACAAATATACATAAAAACCCGATCGTCTATGCCGAATTATAAGAAAAGAACGATATTTGCAAATTTTTTTAAAATTTTAATTTTCCGACATTTTCCATATTCAGGAAAATTTCGTAATATGCATAAATTGCCATTTTTCTCAGAAAGTATAAACTTTAGGAAAAAAGTCTATATAGCTAAAAAGTTGTATCTCGAAGAAATCTACATCTCTGCTTGTTATTATTTCTTCGTATCTCTTACGGGTTTTCGAGATATCGGCCAAAATATGATTTCTATATTTTGCCTCATATCTTAAAACTGACAATACTTAGATGAAAATTTTTAAAATAAAAAAGACGCGTCTTCAAACGTTCCATAAACATAGTTATATATCATATTTGTCTAAAACTTACAATAAGGGAGTTATTCGCAAGAAATAAAAACGACAAAAATTTTCAAAATTAAAAAAAAATGTGTCAAAATTTTATTTTGACGGGTAGAATTTTTTTTATAATTTTTCTCTATTTTTAGCGACAATATCTATACGACCCCACGTTTGTTTTATTACTATCGGTAATTGTAATTATTGTGACATATTAACAGGTGTCAAATTTTGACAAGAGAATTTTTTGCGTATTTTTTCAACTTTCCACCGTTAATATACATACGACCTTATAGTTTTTTCATTAATATCTTTCTTTTTTAAACGATTTGACATATTGACAGCTGTAAAATTTTCACAGGAGAATTTTTTGCTTATTTTTCCCGAAATCTCCGCATCGATATACGACCCTATAATTTGTGTAGTCAAAATCGCATCTTTGTTTTATACCTGACAGCTGTCAAAATTTGACAGCAGAATTTTTTGCGTATAGATTATTGTATCGTCAGCGGTTCTTGATAAGTCTACAAAATTTAAATTAAATCTGACCTTTTAAAGAACCCCCGAACAAACCCTACATACATACACACAGATGAAGCTAATAAAAGCGTATTAAAAAATGCAGTTTGTTTTTTTATTTATGAGTTATTATAAAAAGTATGTCGTAAGTGGATGAAAAAATACATATTTATGTCTTTTCATTTCTTTATTGGATCGACACGATGCGGCGCCGCGCCGTTTCAATTGACTTCCCGCGCCTGTCCGAGGTGTCCCATCCGCCCCAAAGGTTGTTTTTTTAGTTCTATCTCTGTCTGTACTGTTATGTATAGAAATTAGGTATTAAGAAAGTACCTATCATGTATTCAAAATGAAAAGATCCTTTCATCCTTTTCGCTTTTTAACGCTCAGTGCCCCAAACCCCCTTTTTTGAAAGGATGATTTCATTTTGAATACATGATACTTTCTTAATACTTAATTTCTATACATAACAAGTTTTATGTTTTACAATGTCTTACATACATACATAACTTTTGACATCTTCTTTTTAGAAATAGTTTTTCTGCTTTCCCGTTTTATTTGTTTGTTTAACTGACTTTTTCACATACTCAGTATATTTTAACTTATTTTTTCTACTACTGTATAAATAAATTAACTTTCGGGCCCTAGCAACACGAAAGAAAACGAAAGTAAATGTTACAGTTACCTGAATATTATCCGTTGCTAGCTACGAAAGTAATACTTTCGGTGCCAGGACAAAAAAATCGAACTGACAGACTCTGACAGTACTCAAATAACTAGTTGTCAACAATACTCAAATAACTAATTGTCATGGATTATTTTATAGGTGACTATTTAACTAGAGTGTTTTACACTGGCAAAATGTCATAGCAACGGCCGGTCTTCTACTGGCAAAATTACTACCTGCACCTACCTGGACAAAATTCACATGTGATTTTTGCCGCGGCAAAATTTTGTCTTTTTTCTAGTTAAATAGTCATGTCGAATACCACTCGAGAAAAAATTGTGTAAGCAAAATTGTTCTCAAGGATTTATTTAAGTTTGTTGCTTAAAAAGCCTGTTTACATTAGGTGCAGTCAATGCAATTGCAATAAAAAATTGCCTCAAGGCATGCGCTTTGGTGACTTTCTGATCAGCTGATGCAATTTTATTTGCATCGCACGAAATTAGGAAATGTTCTAATTTGATTGCAAATAGCATGCAGTTTTAGTGATTTTTCTAGTATTATTTTCATTACCAACCTGATAACAAATGTAAACAACCTCTACAAAAGTATTTGTTTGTATTTTGAAGCGTTTGGGTGTAGGTTTTTGTGATTTTCTTTAATATAATATATTTTTGAAAGTACAATATGTTTTAATAACCAAAAATCACAACAAAAAATTGCAGAAACACTTACAGGAAAATCAACAAAACACATAACCTCTTATTTAATCAGCTGATGTTTGGATTGGTAATATTTGTTGTCAAGATACTTGCTTGAAATTAATTGCTTCATAATGTAAACGCGATGTAAACGGTCATGCAATGCAATTAATTGCCTCGCTATAAACTGCATGCAGCGATTGCACCTAATGTAAACAGGCTTTTAAGCAATTTCGCTCATGACATTTTCGACAAAATCACTCGCCTGACGGCTCGTGATTTTGTCAAAAATGTCATTCGCGAAATTGCCAAGCAACAAACTTTCATACCTTTCGAAAATTTTGCCGACAAAATTTTATCTCTTGTGATATTATATATGAAAAAAAAAATTATTTTATCATTTTAATTTGAATAAAATCAAAGTTTATTACTTAATAATATATTGATCAGAGAACAGTAGTCGAAAAAATTTAATACATTACACGATTCGAAAGCCTTTTTTGGTGGTCGGAGGTATTAAATCACCTCGGCTTTGCCTCGGCAATTCAAAAACCTCCTCACACCAAAAAATTAACTTTCGCATCTAGTAATGTAAATAACTATTTATTTTTCTTCACATTATGTCATTTCGACACACCAATTTTTAATTCCATAAAATCTCCATTAAGGTTTTATACCACTTATCATATTCGCTTTTGCTAAAACCATCAGCAATACATTTTTCTGTCTTCTTATGATGAACGTTTCTACGGTTGAAACATGTAGAGACCTCTGAACACTTTTTGTTCTATTAAATTTTGTGGAGAAAAAATTTTAGTCTTTTCTTTCCTTTTCATATTTATCTTGGCAATCGTTAGTCAAATGCACAAATATTTCTTTATTATTTCTAAATAAACAAATCTATCTTGAAATAAATTCGATAGGTTTAGAGGCTTTTGAGTAAATAAATGCGCGTCGCGGGTAAAAGTGATGATATAAGTACTCTTAAATTAAACTGTGAAGTATATCTTTCTACCGCGTTAACCCTTTATACTGCATACGGTTCAGTAAAATAGGCATTTTTACAATTTCCGGTGAGCAGTTATATTTTGGGGTGTCAGACGTTTCCTACTTACAGGAAGCAAATAAAAGGTGTTGTCATTTGCATCCCCTGCTGTTTTTTCATTACCACGTACGCTGTATACTCGGAAAGTTTATTGTTTATTTACGGCACGTTCCTGTTCTCACTTTATTGTTAGAACGTTCTCTCAACTCTTAATTACATAAGGGCATTTAGTGATCTGACAAATAATCAATAAAACATATAATACTACCGTGCGAGCAAAACTTATTTGCATCAAAGAGGGCTTGGATTAAAAAACGTAGGGCTTGGTTTAGATCACAATGATATGGGGAGATATTATATCTAACCAAATCTAGGTTAAAATTTTGTCAAATTCATATTATGACATGATATGCCAAACTAACGAGTAATAAAATAAGTTAACAAATAAAAAAATTATTTTTGTTGTTTATAAAATTAACAAAGTAAGTATTCTGAGAATTCACATAACCGGAGAGGTGGAACCAGGCTCCATCCGAAAAAAATGTCAGGTCTAATAAATCATTTCTTTCCAATAAATTTTGGGTAAACCATTGCGAGTAATTCCTGCGTCTTTTAAAATCTGCGGCTCGTATTTCTTGGAATACTTGAACTTTATAAGGAAATAAATTTAGCTGCTTCCCTGCATGTTCCATAAGATCTTCCCACTTCTTGGGACAGGCGTCTTATACAATTTGTTGGCGTATTTTGCATTATTTCACGAACGTTTGCAACAAGTTCTTCTGTTCTTACAGATGGTCTTCCTGCTCCTTTTTTGTGTTGTATAGAACTTGTTTCCCTAAATACAGCCACGGTTCTTTTCAGGCAATGATAAAAATCCCCAGCAATAAAAGCAACGTTAGGAAAATGTTCGGGAAAATCGTCCATGCACAAACCCGGATTGTATTGCCACTCATCATTTACTCTAACCCCGTTTCGAAAATACGCTTCAACCATGAATGTTTTGTGCTGTTTCGTAAAGCCCATTGTGTGAATTGTTCAAGAAATTGGAAAAATTGGCGATGAATCAAATTACTTGTAACGACTGTCAATAACTGATTGATTGTTAATTCAGGTAGTTACTGACACCCAATAGATATTAAGCTCTACGGCTAAGCATTACGTCAAACCCACCAAACCCTAGGTCACTTCATTTTCGTATCAATATGTCATTTATTTTCATTTTTTCCAAATACCAAATTTTGTGAAATTTGCGCATATTTCTTTTTCTGCTTTTATGCGCATTATGCAACATTGGTTACTGAGATGGTAAAATTCGTCCTTAGATTATAAAGTTCAATACTAATGATGGGTTGTGCGAAATAAGAATCTTCTATTGCTTTATTTGAAATCAGTGGCGGCTCGTGACTAGCGAGTCAGGGGGCGCTGGCTTTAAATAAAAAAATTTAAAATGTCTTTTATTTTCAAAAGTACGTGTCTGTTTTTTCCGAGGTTTTTTCTAACTTTCTTGTTCTTCATATTACACGACATTTTCCACTTTTATAACGTAATTAATAAATAACTCAAAACAAATAAACAAAACGTCAGCAAGTCAACGGCATCAACAGACGACAGGTCGCATCGCGATTCGCGAACAGTGGGCGCGGAAAATTGGAGCTCTCCGTGGCCGCTAGTTGTGCGATGTGTAGGTGACGTCAGGCCTCCGTCGTCATGACAACCCATTGAGAAGGCGCGTTGAATTGGGACGGATAATCGGTCGCCCGCCGCCGCCCGCGCTTAGTACAACCTTGAGAGCGCGCAACTCGCTTGTCTATGAGTATAGCCGTTGCCTACGTTTATAGCCTGCCCGTTGGAATAGGGCTACGTTTGGTTTAAATTATTTTAATTGATTGCTTACCTACATACATTGCGTTATTGGTTTTTTAAGTAAAGTATTTTTGGATTCTGTTTGAAATAATTGCAGGGAGGGCGGCGCCCCAGAGCCCTTCATTAACCAGCCGCCACTGTCTGAAATGAAAACTTAAAAAAAAACTTAAATACAAAGTAAAAATAAATGAATTGAAACAGGTATTATTGGTACGATCAATAAAATGTAAATTCAGACAGGACTGCCAGAAGACTCCGAACAACGATGTGACCTGAGCAACAAATACGTTAAAACTATTACTACGGCGCGCGGCGATTGCCGATCGCTACGAACCCCCACCAACGTCTGGTGTATTATTGGTTTTAACGGATACAATTCGTTTTTGGGGACGCTGTTCTGCTTTCTTAATTGTAGAGAAAGCGCTTTACTGGGAACAAAATGCGTCGCATTGAGAAGGTACAATTTATTTCTTAATAAAATTGCTGTATTAAAAGTAGTTCATTGGTTCGCAAATACCAAATTTTGTGAAATTTCCGCATATTTCATTTTCTGCTTTTATTAATTTATAAATCCAACCTTTCGTAAAGTAAAACTGTAGGTAATTGCATTCCTAAGTAAGGTATTTGGCCAATTTTTGGATAAAATAGAAAAATACCGAAATATTTATCAAATAGCGAAATAGAGAACGCGTCACTAGTGTTTGCTCTTCAAGAGTCTGTCCAACAAAAGGGCTTTAAAAGTAAAGTTTCCCCATTTTTCATTTACGAAAAAAATGTTGTAAAGAAAATTTGTTTTAATTCTAAAGTTATTCCCAAATAACAAATTTTGCTGACTTGTAATGGGACTTGGAAAAAACGGTTTAAAACCTTTTCACGTTCAACCCGTTCAACATCTTCTAGATGGTGATCCTGCTTCAAGGGTACAATTTTGTGAGTGGATCCATCAAAATCGAAGTCTGCACAAATACATTTTATTTAGCGATGAAGCTCAGTTCACTCGTGATGGAATTAATAATTGCCACAATAAACATCGGTGGTCAGATGAAAACCCTCATGCTACATTTTTTGAACAAAACTTTCAACATCGATTCAGTATTAATTTCTGGTGTGGAATGCTCAACGACCAGTTGTTTGGTCCATTTGAAATGAATGGGCGTCTTACTGGAGAAGGATATTTACGATGTTTGGAAGACTATTTGATACACATTTTGTATGATGTTCCGTTAAATGTTCGACAACGAATGTACTTCCAACATGATGGTGCCCCCACCTCATTTTAGTCTCCGTGTGAGAAATTTCTTGAATTATCGTTTTCCTAATCGCTGAATTGGCAGAGGTGGTCCGCAAGTTTGGACACCGAGGTCACCAGACGTAAACCCGCTTGATTATTGCCTTTGGGGATGGATGAAATCGCTAATATATGAAACACGAGTGGAAACGAGAGAAGCATTCCGCGATCGAACTTTCAATGCTGCAGCTTTTATAAAAAACAATCCCCACTCAATCCAACGTGCTACCCGAGCGATTAGCAAACGTGCCAAAAAATGTATTGAAGTTGGTGGAGGGGTTTTTGAAAATATTCTTTAAGTTAGTTTGTACTGCAGTACCTGCAATTATTCGCTTTTAAAAAAATAATTAATTTACAACATTTTTAGAACCTTCAGAAATGGTTGAGAATGAGAATTTCTCTTATTTTCACCCTCTGAACACATTCCCAAAATATTGCCCTTTCATCCCCAAACACCCTATATAGGTTTTAAACTGTACCAAGTAAAAGCGCAATCCATTACGGGATTCGACAGGTAGACTCACTTCAAAAATGTAAATCAATTTAACCAACGTCCGATACTGTATGATTTATGACATCCAATTTAACTTACTGGACCGGAAGGAAACAGTGACAATTTAATAAAATGGTCCATTGTTTACTAAAAGAACAATTTTATTGTATGTTATGGTCGAGTAAACCTTTTGGAAACCCTCAGCAAAACAAATCAAATGCGTAATATGTACCGGACAAAAGATAAAATACAGTGTGGGTTTGTAACTTGGAATAAATTCAGTAAATCCAGTACAAATTCAGATTTTTTGGAAAAAATGCTTGGGCACGGGTATAAAAAAATATTGATAATTTTAAATGACAATCCTAGATTTTATTGAAAATTTCATAACTTTATTTTCAACCAATAATTAATTAGTAGGCTCCTTTTTGTTTACGTTGCTTATAGCAACGGGCGACTATCGCGATAGTCTATAGCCTATTAACCTAATGAAATTAATAAGTGATAACTGATAATTTTTCTTAGGTATACTAGTACGACTTTAATTTTAATTCAAATGTCAAGTCATTTCGAAGTGACAGGTGAGAGATATCAGCAAGTAACAATCAGTTTTTTAGTCGTACCCGTGATATTTATTGTTCTAATAATATTGTGTAAAAAATTATTCGTTTTGGTAATGAATCAGCAAGTTCGATTGCTAAAGAAATTGAGCAGTTAGTAACTAATTTTTATTACTAAAATGTGAGAAAAATTAAATAACAAATTTGTTATCTGAAATCCAATGTCTTTATAGTTTTAAATTCAAATATAACTTTAAAAAACATATTTCCGATGAGTTTAGTTTAATATGACGTACTGTATTTTTACAATAGAAGTTGATTTTACTTGTTAGTAACTAAGGTTTATTACTAAAATTTCAGGAACATTAAAAGAAACTCCAATTTATGAAATTTTTTTAACGAATCTCCCATGCAGCAGAATTAATTCCCGATAATTTTTTTTTTCGGTTTCACTCATGTTTTTGTTGATAGAAAATTTCCCTCGTCTTCGACTCGTGACCTTAACAAAAACTATCGGTAATAATTCTGCTGCTAGGGAGATTATAAGTGACTATCTTTTAACTGCATATTTAGTTATATATATTATATAAGTACCAAATTTCAAATTTTTATTCCTTGTACGAAACCGACAAATTTTGAGGAGTTGAAAGCGCGAATAAGACATGAGTGTAGATTCATTTCTCTCGAAGTAATGAGAAATGTTTAATACGAGTTTTACTTGCTTTTAGGATATTGCCAAATATTTGAGATATTGACAACATGTTCAGCTTTTATTGACACAAAGGTATTAAAGATGAATAGAAAGTTCTTTTATTTTTTTATTCAATTTATTTTTGTATGAAAATATATAATAAATGACAAGGAATAAAAATTTGAAATTTGTTAGGTACTCATTTATAACTAGGTACTACTATTTTTTTATTTGGTAGATTTACTAAACCTTTTTTCTTCCACTTGTTTTTGGTTATAAAAAGAGGTAAATGGTTGTAAAGGTAAAGTAGGTAGGAGCAAGTACAAATGGTATAAATCTTTTTTTGGTTAAAATTATAAATAACTATTCACCAACCTTAATTTCACTAAAAACATATATTTGGATGGTGTATTCTTATAATTCTTATAACTCAAGCTTAATTTAATTTATAGATTTTGCCTATTAAGGAAGGACACCTATGAAATTAAAAAATTAAGATCACAGGGAAAAAAATATGTTTTGTGGCCCAACACAACCCATTAGAAATCTTTCACTATAGCTATAAACAAACTCCTTTGAATGCCGATAGTTTTATGTCAATACAAGGTATATTACGCGTTATTAAATCGGTCAGAAATTTGTTAAAATAACGCTGTGGTGCAGTTTATGCGCAGGTACAATATTGGTAACTCTCTTTTAACTACAGGTAGTCTTCGACAAAGTATTCTACTACTCGGTTAGTAAATATACAAACCAACTGTATAACAAGCAAACCAAAATGGTAGTAGATTTTTTGACATTTGGACGTCTTGTCATAATTGGATAAGCAAAACTAATCTGAAATTATTTAGTTAGACCCTGTGCCGCCGACATGGAGGTCACCACTTAACCGTGCTGACCTCTCGGAGACCCCTTCCACTAGGATCCATCCCGAAATAGTGTGCCTCGGAATGTTGATGTCTCGCTCTCGCAGTCTCGCTTACTCGATTCTGACAATTGGATCACTACATTGCTTTTGAAATAACGAAATTAATCTTTTAGTATTAAAAATACTACTGGGTGCGTATATACGGGTATATTTCATGAAAAATTAACGCGACATGCGACATGCACATAAATAACACGGCGGTGAAGTCTAAACAAACATACGAGCAGCACAGGATCGATGACATCATTTGCTGAGTATTAATATTGTTTTGTTTTGGGTTTCGGCATTTATTATTGTATTTGTTAATATTAAGATAATATGGCCGGGAGAGAGAACAGTAGAAGTCTGAGAACAGTTAGTAGATAGTTATTAATGATACTAGTTCGATGAACACTAATGAAACGTGTGCAACGTTCGCACAAGTTTCATTAACAAAGTTCATATCGAACGTGTATTATTCCAAATTTAATCTACGACAGTACAAATAGATTTTATTCGTCTAAATTTCATTGATATCAGATAACGTTTTCGTAATTTTTAAAATTTTCAGGTGTCCATGTTAGTCGATATCATGGTAACCGCATTTTTGATTGTTTCAATTTCCATAAAATTGGAAAAAAAATAAACAGTGAATGTCACTGAAACAAAGCGAAATAGCGCGGCGGTCTTGGCGTATTACACAGAAAGTCGGGGAAGAATGGATATACCCATCCAAAACATTTCATAGCCGACTTAAGGTTTAGACACTTCATGAACAAAGAGTACAAGGACCAGCAGGTAAATGGCTGTGTAAAGCTAAAGAAATAATGTTGTCGCTATTTTTGAAAAGGTGGTTTTGAGCTCTCTTCAATATGTACTAATATACAGATTATCCTATATTTTTTATTTTAACAAAACAGTCAAATTTACACATTTCTAAGTATAATTTACACATTTCTAAGTATAATAATTTAATTATTATTTCAAACTAAACCGGAGCATCCATGCCGTCATAATAACGCGTTACATACTCACAGATAGGAGTAATCTGTGCTGTGACATAATGGTTTCCTTCTCGCCACTGTATGTGGTAGGTATTTTCAATACGCCTATGATACTTGAGTAAGATGCAAGATCTGTGAATTTTTTATCAGAATATGGTCCTCATAAAATAATTACCTCAATATTGTGTCATTTGAAATCTTCAAAAATTATCATTATGTTTAGTAAATATTTAGTTAAAACATGTTAAGGTGGGAGTATCAACATGCTTGCCAACCTATAACCTATTTCGCGTAGATTTATTAATGTTTTCTAGCTTTTACACAAAATTTAAATAAAATCATTATCGACTTGATATTCTATAGGTAATAATTGACATATTTAATAAATGTCAAGGAATTTCATAACTTATTTTAGGAGAATTGTATAGCGAAAAATATCGGATAAGATTTTTTTTACATTATTATGTCATTGTCACTCACTGTTCTTTCACTATACAATTCTCCCAAAATTAGCAAATTGATATTTTTGTGATATATCAGATACTACCTAAATAATGTACCGACGATATTGATTTTCTTTAAATGTTAGTTATTAAAATAATAAACTCAAAAAATCAACGCGAAATAGGTTTTAGGTTGGCAATAGATTGAATGACGTTGAGAATTCAACCTTAAGGTACCATCGGCGTAGCTAGCCTTAGTTTTTAGGGGGAGCCTGGGCCCCAGTGTACGGTGGATTAAAAAATATTTTATTTATATTGAATATTTCAGGGGGGGCCCAGGGCCATCAGGGGGGGCCAGAACCCCCCTAGCTACGCCGATGTAAGGTACCTACTCTCCCATGTCAAATAATTTCATTTGTCACCTTCAATCTGGGAGTTATTAAAAGTATATTAGCTGAGAGTCAAAAGAAGTTAAAATAAATAAACAAATTATTCTTAGTATATTTTTAGACTTTCCATAACTAAATTCAAATCTCTGCACCTGGGTATGTTTATTAACCAAATATCGCCTACGCTCGAGAAAGATTTTTAGATCCATCATTCTGAAGACCTTCGCTAAGTACTAGGGGCATAACAGTCACAATTTTGTTCGTCACAAAGTTGTGTTAAAATATCGCTATGACGTCAATTTATAGAGGTATTATTGTATAAGATGGTATGCAAATCCTAATATTTTCTTTAATGCAAAAGGATATTTTTTAATATCGCAAGCGAGAAAATTCATAATTTCAGGAATAATCGGGGGAAAAACGACAGCACCAATTGTTTGTGTTTTTACCCCTCATTATCCCGTCTTTATCTTACATTTCATTGCGCCATACCCAGATTTACATATTTGTAGAAATTTCCTTGCAAAACGTAACAACTGCTTTAATAAGAGTTAGCCGGTAATTATTTCCACCATATTAATAATAAATTTATTCCATAATATCGTCTCTCGCATTTCGTAGTGGCCTATCTCGATTTTTGGCAAAAATGAGTTATACCCATATAAAGTCAGGGAAAGACTGCTTTAACGTTATGACAAACTGGCATATCTCAATACTACATGGTTTTTGTTTTATAGTATTATTATAGTCAGGCCTATCTATCGATAAAAATACTTTTACGTAAAGACCAAACTTAAGATTGGCCCCAATGCTATATTTTTTGTATGGGTCTTACTGGGCGAATCTCAACATATTCCTTTACGTTATAAAATATTTTTTAAGGATGAACAGTATTTTGCAGATAGGCCTTATTAATTTATTATTTATTGCAATTTTATTTAACCCATAAAAGACAATTTGTAAAAAATATAATAAATACCAATCCCATTTTTAATTTGTTATGCCTCTAGAGAATAAATAATTAAATAATACACTAGCTGTTTTTAATTCTTCTGAAATTATATGTTTAGAAATTTTTTGGACCGTTTTTATAAAATAAAGATGTTTAAAGTTTAAAAATTTCGCTCCCTTTTCTTTGAAAACAAATGTTTTATTGAAAAGGAAAGAAAAACACAAAGTCTTCCTCCACAAAATTTAATAGCATAAAATTCTAGTTAGAAAGGTCTCTACATGTTTCGAACGTAGAAACGTTCATCATCAGGAGACAGAAATCTATTTTATGCTGATGTTGTTAGCAAAAGAGAAAATTAGAACCTTAATGGAGCTTTTATGGACGTAAAATTTTTATAGAAAAACATTTTAAATGTAGAAGAAACATGGCTTGAAAAAATAGACAATGGTTGAATACTGAGCATTCAAAAACGTTGTTAGAGTAGGCTTAAACCAACCAAACTAAATGGAGAAGAAAAGAAAAAAAACCGGGAAAAAAGAAACTTTCTTAAAACGTGTCGCAATCTATTTAGTTTCAATTCTTAAAATTTATATCCAGCATAAGTAACACATTATGAGGATAGAAGTGCAGTAGCACAATAATGTTGTTAGGAAAACGTAAAGTTTTTGGGGTACTGAGGATTAAACCTCTTATAATTTTTGGATAAAATTTTTTAAATGTGTCGTGTAAAAAAATTAGGAATAAATAAACTAAGCCACCCTCCCCCCCCCCCCCCCCGTAAGAACGTCCCTGACTAAATTTCATAATAACTCTCAATATCATAAATTAGCAATTGTTAATATTAGTTTGTGTGCCAAAAAGCACACCGGTACCTTAAGCGATTGCATAGATATAAAATAGAAACTAATCTTTAGAGGTCACCTTTGGACGGCCATAGCTTCCTTATAAGTCATTTAAGGACCTACATTCATATGAACTTTTTTTCATATTTTCATATGTAGAATATCCCCTTAAAGTATATGAACGAAGTTTCCGGACACCCTGTATAACCACACACACAAAGTTTAACCTTTAACCTTATAGTTTCAACAGAATGACGCTGCTATACAATACAATATACAATTTTTCCGGGGCGGTAGATAGGTAGACGGGAGTCAAGAGAATGGCCATTCATGTCGCCCGATCTTAATCCACTAAACTTTTTTTTTGTGGGGCTACATAAAAAATTTAGTTTATAAATGTAAAATCAACTCGATAGTTATGCTTTAGAAAGAAGTCCATTCGACAAGCAATACGGGAAAATTATCCACAAGTAGTACAAAATGTACTACTGTAAGGCATTTTTAGATTAATTGATCTACTGAAGAGCAATAAGTGCAGAATATTTTTATCATCATATAAAAAAGGTTATTTTTATACATGACTTATAAAAAATGTGTAGAGTTAATTGTAGATTGCAAAATGGTAAAAAATATACCATATTATGTTTCAATAAACAGTTCGTAAATTGAGGGTAAAATTTAAAAGAACCTGCTTTACCATTTCGGTTTTACCCAATGGTAATATCAGCGGAGTTGGCAACGTCGCGTGACTTATAGCATGACAGCTAAGTTTGTGACTGTAATGCCCCACCGTGTAATCGCTTATGGGTCCCAGAATTTTGTATTTTAGGAAGCCATTAATAACGATGATATTTACTTTTAAGTTTTGTAGACATTAGAGATTACGAAAAATGTAAGAGTGAAATGTAATTTATTAGAAGTGGAAAAGGAAAAAGTTTACTATGAGTAAACATAGTGTAAGGGTTATTACACCGTGTTTGAAAAGCATCGGATTACTTTAGTGGCAGCAACGGTTTTTATAGATTATTGCTTGCCAAATGAAATTTTTTTTATCAATTTTTAGAAAAAAATTATTCCTTATAAAATGTTTTGCTCTAACTAGCTTAAGGCAAACGTCTAAAGATTTGCATTTAAAGACTTACCTTATTAGCATGGTCATAGAAAAATCAAAATTAAACCTTTTAAGTCAAAATTTACATATACATTACTACCGTGTACCCGGCCTGCGTTGCAGCCCGGCATTATACGACGTGAGATAATAAGGCGAACAAACCTCAAACTCAACCGTTTGCCGACCCGTCCACAATTCACATCCATGCATAAAACATAGTCTGTCTTCGTCTATTCCGGCTTCGGTGCTTCGGATCGATCGTTGAACGGGCCTGGGACCGGTTAGGTTGGGTCGTTCGTTCTCCCTACTCTAATTTATCAGTGTTTCTCTATAATATTATGCATGTATTATACATAAAAACCTTCTTTTTGAATCATTATATCTATTTAAAAAAACCGCTTTAAAATCCGTTGCGTAGTTTTAAAGATTTAAGCACATATATATAGGGACAGGACGGGCGATAGCGACTTTGTTTTATACTATGTTAAGATTACCACGATACCACGGGGCATGAAATGGGTCTTTTCACTATAACCGAATTATTAACATCCTGAATTAGAACCTATGGAAAATACATGCCAATAATAAAAATCTTCTTAGAGGGTCACAAACCTTTCCTAGAGACAATTAAAAAGACGCCGCGAAAGCAGAAAGTTTGTAAACATGAGATCAAAACCTTATTACGTCATCCCATTACCCGCGCAATTCTTTTATTTGTCAGCCTTGACGGATTATATTGCTATCTTTGTTTTGATAAACTAAATAGACAAGAACAGCTTAAAAATAGAAAACAACCAGCCCGATATTCAGGTAGACGCGGTGTTCGACTTTTAGCTGAATAACCGGCATCCATAGGTCGATGCAGATGTGACGTCAGTCAGTTTATTCCCGTGTTTATATTAAGGAGCGTTTCTTGTTCATTTATTTTCTTAGTAAAAAATTCAAAATTTTAAAAACTGAAACCGTAGAAAATTTTATTTTCTCTTAGTAAAAAAGGCCATTGAGACTAGATTTTTCTTTTAGGTAATTAGGCCTTACTATGATCGCTGTTTACGTTTTAAGGTAGTTTTAAACTTGAATCTAAATGTCTTGTAAAGGTGTTTCAGTCCAGTAAAAATGGTAGAGTCAAAGTAAATAGGTCGCCAAATACAAGTTTTGATGAGCTGTACCTACACCTAAAATGTCGCTAACAGCGGTCACTTCTCGGTCAGCGTGTGGGGATGGATGAGTTTTCATAGAACTGGGATTTCTATCCAAATTTATCAATAAAACATAAAAAAAACTTTGAAATTAATTTAATTAAAAAAAAATTATACATAATATTAGATGTAAATTGTAAATTGTTTACCTTTTCTGTCTGTTAAAGAAGGTTGCATTTCAAAATTTGAAAATAATTCTATAAAAATTTGTTTAAAAAATGTATTAAAAAAATATTATTATAGTATTGGAATATTGTAGCTTTTTGCTAAATAAAACATTTTACTACTTCTACTAATAATAAATGCTGGTGTAAAGTTTTTTTCAATGATAATTCAAATTTTTCGTTTTTTAATACATCCTGTACAAAAACATTAAGAAATCTTTTTTAAAAAATAGTAGTTTTTCCTGTCTGTAATAAATACAGAGTCCTGCAATAATAGTGCTTCAGGTTTTCATAGCTCCTATGCGAATTGGGTTAGGACTTATCTTATACGGTAACACGGGATGTATTTTAGAAAAATATTTTCGTGTATTTGTGTTTTTCGGTTTGTATTGGTGTCCTTTATAACTAGTTATAATTTTAAAATATTTTGCAGCCGTGGAAAAAAAATCAAGTAGATAAACAATCTCTTTTTTAATTAACGGTATTGTGTGAATGACAAGGGGTCAACAGATACTATAAATTAAATAGATTTTATCTATTTTATACAGGGTGTTTGAAATAAGGTCTTAAACATTACATACTTTAAACAAATTTTTCTCAAGTTTCTCAAATGGAACACCCTATATATTATTGTACTATTTGATTAGGAATTTTAAAATAAACAATTTTTGTACTTGCAATTTCTTAAAAATTTCAAACCGTTTTTATAATATTTGATCAAAAAACATAAATGTCGCTATCCATGATAAAGTTTTATAAACAAAATAGCTAGGCGGCCATGGAAAAACCACCAAATTTAACAATTAAATGCATTTTGACATTATTTTTCAGAAATAAGTACTAAGGGTATACCTACTTAAATGGATAAGTTTTTGTTTTTACAAACTAGTGCAAACTTGTGCACAAACTTATACAATAACAGCTAACCGAGTCACTTTAATCGTGAGTAAATTATATTTGTCAATATCATTACTGTCACAGTCCTACCCTGATTAGGTAATTATTGTTAAAATTTCAGCTTTCTGAGGGTTGCCGTTGGAATATCGCTTTTAAATCTTGACATTAGCAGCCATCAATGTATATCCACTTTGTGGTAAGTACCATAATAATTGTCTTATAAATTTTAGTCTCTAATAATAAAAATTAGTATTTTTCAATGAGTCCTCATGCCGACTCTGGTTTAAAGGTCCTTCCACTACCTAATATCCGCTCTATATTTATAAAACCTTCTCTGCGAGGACAGTAAAAATGCTAAAAGTTTATGTTGAAATTACGATGACAAATAATAGACTACCGGGAAAAGGCGAAAAGAAAAGAAAATATTATTTTGTACGCGGCTCAGTATAAAAAGAACAATAATTTTACTTATGTTAACTCATAATATGTTGACATTTTGACTCTATGATATATTATAAGCGATAAAACTAAGTCTGGAACATTATTATGCAAAGGGAGCGGTCTTTAGGTAGGATACGTGGCGTCGAATATAATTTTGTTCTGACGCTTTACCTGTAAAAGTGTATGTCTATAGAGGTACGTGTTCCGAGTTTTAGTATAAATTTAGTCACATGTAAAAGGTTTAATAAAAATGTAAAGAATTAGATAAAAATGGGTTTTTCCATTATAACCGAATTTATTATATCCTGATTTAGAACCACAGGCATAGAAAAAAAAAATAATTTTTGCCCCACCCAGCTCTTCAGATCCTCTCTACTACCGTGCGTTCGTGAAATAATGCAAAATACGCCAACAAATTGTAACTATAAGACACCTATCCCAAGAAGTGGGAAGATATTATGGAACATGCAGGACTATTCTTAAGAAGCAGCTAAATTTATTTCCTTATTCTATACTTATATATGTCGTAGGCTGATAGTGAAATCCGTCATTTCATGAAAAGCCTAGTCATATCATGCTGCACGCTAAAAGGTATATTGGCAACTGGTTTGTTCGTTGTTCCCCAGAGCATTTTTTTTAAATTTAATTTAAATTTTATGTTTATAAAATAATATTAGTTGAAAAAATTGCTCTGGGGAACAACGAACAAACCAGTTGCAATATACCTTTTAGCCACGCTTCATGATATGACTAGGCTTTTCATGAAATTACGGATTTCACTATCAGCCTACGACATAATTATATATTATATATTACTTTCTACTTATTTTATTACTCATTAGTTTGGCATATCATGTCATAATATGAATTTGGCAAAATTTTACCCTAGATTTGGTTAGATATATCGTCCCCATATCATTTTGATCTAAACCAAGCTCCACGTTTTTTATTCCAAGCCCTCTTTGATGCAAATAATTTTTGCTCGCACGGTATAAAAACCAAATTCCATGCATACAGAGATACTCTAGTGTGGCATTTATACAGCCTATCAAGCATTCTACTTTTTTTTATAGGACTGTGATTAGAACGCATCGAAAATAGGAAGTTTTAGCCCGACAATAATTTTTCAACATTTACGTTTTTTTTTAAATTTTTTTTCACAAATTTTGCAGTATCCTGTTTTAAAGATTTTCTAAATATTTACATTTCATACTCATTTATTTCGGTATCGCTAAAAAGCCTTTTTGACAAGTTTTCCCAAGAGGTGACACAAGTGGGGTAATGCCCTTTAAGATTTTAAAGTGGATGAGGGGTAGTGCTTCGTTATGTTTCGAAAAATACTTCATTTTTATTTCCACGAGTTTTTGGAGAAATGGTATTTGTAATATCTCCCGTGTTAAAAATGTATGCCATTGTAAGTTTTCAAAAAGTTTCTTAAGATTTAATACGTGTTTACATATTTGGTCAACGCCAATTCTCAATTTGTACTCTCTGTATAACCAGTAAAGTAAAGAAATAAAAGTAATATAAATTGATTATGGCAATCATTAATCTAGTTTACATGATAAATGATCACTAAGTGATGCCGACATAGCGGTACAAGTTCTTTAATACAATTTAAACACAAATTTATCTAATTGCCTGTTTAAAATACACTTCTATAACGTGATCAATAGTACGCATAGTGAAAGAAAACCAAAGACTCACATAACGAGTAAAGTTAAATTGTAAGCTCTGAGTTCACCAACCATGGTACAGTTGACACCAGTCAAAATATTTTAAATTGGACCCGAGAAAGAAAATAATGCTTGCATGCACTTCTACTTGGTATACTGTTGGGTAGCTCCCCATGGAGTTGCAAATGTTCATTGCTGAGCCGACAGATCAGTGTTGCAGCTGATGCTAAGTGGTCTTATTCGTTTATAGTTTATAGTTCCCATCACCCCCCCCCCCCCCCCCCCCCCATTTACTTTCATCCTAGAGGCGCTGCAACCTGCATCGTTCTGATGTCTATATCAGGGATGTTAGGCTGTTCATTTTATCTTGAGAATGATTGTAGAAACTCATCTTTCGCGTAGTTTTATGACATTAAAAAAACTAAAGTTAGAACTGAATTTCAAAAAGTGATAAACGTGTCATATAATAAATAATAAATTCTCTGAAGTTATGTTACAAAATATAAGAAAATGGTGTGTCTACAGTTGCACAAAAAATTTTGACATTATTCGTCAGGAATAACTAAGTTTACATAAACGGAGTTGACATAATATAGATTTAGCGATCAGATATTCTATAGTTTTTCAATGAATTATGTGTTTTTTTTTTAAATTAAAAATTTTACTTTTATAAAAAGTAACCAATGTTGATTATGTCAAAAAAAGGTATAAAATACCTGCCTCCTGACAATCCGATAATCTTGCACTAGTGCCTAACTATGACGTATTCGTGCTCTTATTGGTTGAATCAACAATTAAGGCTTGTCATTTTATTGTTGAAAAATTATTTTTACCATAGACTTCTTATAGAATAGACTAAGCCATTAACTCATGAATAGCCTTGTTTGTTGCATCAAACATTCGTACGTGTGAAACAAAGACAGAAAAGAGAGATATCCTTAAATTTCCGACACGGTACGGAATTGTAGTGGCTTAAGGATTTGGAGCGATTAGTCAACACCAGCGGCGTAGGGTGTGGCAAGGATTTTTAATACAATAAATAAGTAATAATTAAAAAAAGCATTAATCCATTTTTACTAAAGTGACGATTAAAAGAAGCCTTTAAAAAAAGCCTAGGCTGTGAATGAGTAGTGTTATTATTAATGAATGAAATTTTAGGCGAGAGACAGAAAGAAATATTTTATTTTTATATTTAATCATGTATAACCACGTAGAGGATATTTGTACCGAGTGAGTCAACGATTGCGCGGAGTAATTTTAGGCCTTGAAATAAGATTTGTCGATAATGAACTTTTGTATGAAGGTATGGTTAGATATCTGGCACATTTTAAAAATATTTTGAAATATACAGGGTGCGCCCAAAAAGTAGGGTGTCATAAAGTTACATTTTGTTAAATGGGACACCCTATATTTGAATACAATTTGAATACATTTATTAATTCTACGTGTTATTTCATACATTTTTATTAATGGTTTAATATACGAACAAGTTATAGTTTTTAAAATAATTCGATTTATAATGAAAATTTTGCATTTGCAAGCATCTCGTTGTTGTGAAAATGCTACTTAAATTTTGACACTAAGCTATTCATAATTTTTATACTTACTAAATAAAGTCAAAAATACATATTCACTATAAAATATTTGACGTCTCATTTACAGAGTGTTTACTATCTAGGACTAAAGTCAGAAAACTTCTAATTGAAAACTATCACTTTTATTAAATGGAACACCCTATATATTTTTCTGTAATCTTCTAGTTCGTCATAAACTCTTCAACTTTCGCGAAGAACGTCCTATCCCTATCTCTAATAGTTTTTGAAATATTTTGATATTTCGAGATTTAATATCTTCGTTATAGAATTTTTGTCAATGGATCACGCCTGTTGAATCAAACATTTCTATTCAATTTTGAAAACTTCGAGGACTGGGTGTTCGCCGCTCGGGATATTTCATCCTGTATAGTTCTTCAGCAAAAATACACTTTTTATCCGCCTCGCCCAAAACATAAATCATATCGATTAATTTATTTTTTGAAAAATTCATTTTGAATATCAACTTATAAAATGACTGGACAATAAACTTTGCAGTAAAAAGGCTTCATTTTTACATTGATCTGATTCTTAATGTGTCATCTACTGCCATTATTTTCATTTTTTTGCATTGTGATCCATTGACAAAAAATACTATAAGTAACGAGGATATTAAATCTCGAAATACAACATGTGAACGAGGGAATCTTTGATTTCTTTAAAACATAAACAATATAGTCTTTTCTATAAGAAATCTATGATTTTGTCAAAAGAAGGAACTTCTCTAAGTAATTATTGTTACCTTTTTTAATTTCGGAACTTTTACTTCTTACTTTCGATACATTCTAAAATTCCACAGTGATTATTTTTGATTAGAATTCACCCACTTACTAATAACTTACTAACTACATTTACTATTTCCAAAATGATTACTGAACTTTTTCAGGGCCAAACAATAACAAAACGTGCTTTAAGTATAAAGAAAGCAACCTTTAATCTCTATGGTAATCAACGATGCAACCTTCATTTACACCCATATAGGTGGATCTTTTTATTCTCAGCATGTGACCAAAGACCAAGGCGGCTTTATAATAAGACTTCCGTTGCCTTAAAACGTGATTGATGTTATTTTCCCCAGAACTTAAGAATTCAGACCCTGTTTCAGCCTAGGACAACTTCTTAAGACGAAAGATAAGGTAAATACCTCCTATTTTACGTCAAATTATTTCCTTTTTGTCGTGTTTTCGTGTCCCGAATAACTGCAGCGCAAGAACGGAAAACCAGTTTTTTAGTCGCCTAGAATATCAACGGTACAATATCAGATGTCATGCGACGTTATTTATTGGACTGTAGTTTGGTGACATCAAAAAGTGTACCAAAGTGGGATTGCCGCCTACTTAAAGAGTCAGTTACTTACACCCAAAGCTATTGGAAAATAAATGAAGGAATAAGGTTTCTAAAATTGTTTGATAATACAAGAGGTCACAAAAAAAGTTTTCTACCTAACAATGAAACCAAAGATTAGGACATTTTTTTAAATAATTATATTTTTAAACATTGTAACCTTGCGAGAACTCCTTTGGTCATTCCTGCATGGTAACACTGTTCAACACTTGATGACGTCAGTTCGTACACCTGAAGATACCTTTATAAGTTCCTGTAACAGTGTTTTTTATTTTTTAAATTTTTTTAATTTGTTGCTGTAGGCGCGTTTTATTTGCTCAATGGTGTCGACCTGCATTAGGAAAGTTATAGATCCTATTGCTGTTGAATATTTCAATCGCCCTAATCCAAGTAAGTATACAGGTTATATAAGATCAATTTCTAAAAATTACACTGAGGAAAATGATCTAATACAACAGATTTGCTAAGACATAGTTTGTATTGATAGCTTATTTCGTATTCATCATCATCATCATTATCCTTTGCATCCACTGCTGGATATAGGCCTTCCCCATTTCTGCCCACTGTCCTCTATTTTGAGCGCTCTGCACCCAGTTTGTGGTTATTCTTTTAATATCGTCCGTCCATCGCGTGGGAGGTCTTCCCCTGTTTCTCTTGTCGGCCCTTGGTCTCCAATCGAACAGCCTTTTTGTCCATCGTTCATCTGTCATGCTGGCCACATGTCCAGCCCACCTCCACCCATATTAAATAAATTGCTAGTGTATCAAACCCGCTTTGGTGTTATATCAATTCCAGATTTGCTAAAACAATGTTTTTATTGATAGTAATCGGTTTCATTGGCAGCACAGTCTTGTTGAATAATCAACTATTTTTAATACATCGATTTTGTTCAGAAATAAATTGTATCTTCTCAATGCGACCCATTTTGTTCCCAGTAAAGCGCTTTACGAGGGGTAAACCGCAGTCCCAAATCTTGTACACTAATTCCAAGTAATACCACTAATTCCACTAATTCCAGGACTAATTCCCTAATTCCATGACTAATTCCTCTAATTCCACGACTAATTCCACTAATTTCACTAGTAATACCACTAATTCCAATACTAATACCACTAATTCCAATACTAATATCACTAATTCCACCAATTTCTCTAATAATTCCACTATTTCCACTGGTAAAATTAGACATTATAAAAGAAATATGTAATAGTCAAGCCTTGGTTTAGATACAGACATAAAAACACCTTATTTATAGGAAATAAAAACTGGTTGCGCCTACTAATTATTTTAAAAACCATGATATGTCTCTATCGATACATTGAAAATCGAAACATTACCAGTTAGTAGTTTCGATATGTTTTATGGTAATATTATTTAAAACTTTAAAACTAACCAAATATAAACCAAACGATAAATTTTAAATTTACCTAAATATTGAAACTTACTAAATCTCAAAGCTTTAATATGTAGACAGCTGAATGTGTAGAATCTGCTTAAATAATAGTAACAATTTTACTGGACATCTGACCTGACATACACAATATTTTAGATACCTCCAAGGATTCTTCTTTCACTGGCTATGGTTAAATAAATAAATAAATTTCATGTAAAGTCAATTTAGGTAACTAGACTTTTATTATGTTTCAGGAAAACTTTTTTTATTATAGCGGCAAGCTTTAAGGCTCGCTTTAAGGTGAATTTTCATGCATCTGATACGTTGATCCGTCGGCGCTGATTGGTCATTATATTTTAACGCCAATTTTTATCCGAAAAGTTTACCATTTCATCTGTCATCGGACAGAGTTAAAATAAATTTTTCCGAAAATCGATCGGAAATATTAACATTTTTGTACTGTACGGGAATGTTTATTTCTGTACTTTGCTTTATTTCCATACAAAACCAATATTTCCTTTATTTAAGGATAAAATGATTATACTAATGCTTATTTTAAACTTATAACAGTTGATTGTAATAACTTCCGATCGATTTTCGGAAAAATAGTATGTATACCTCGTAGGAAAAGCCACATTCCCAACATTTGTGACCAGGGATAAGACCAATCACAAACGATTCGGATCATCGGATAATGGTTGCATAAAAATGCAAAAAAATTTAAATTCCATAAATTTTCTGACCAATCAAAAGCCGTAAATTCAGCCAATGGGATTACCTTCATATCAACATATCGACGGATATCGGATGCATGAAAATTCACCTTTATTCGTAAGTAGCAACCTATATATTTTTATTTTAGTATAGTATACATTTTACTAGACTGTTGTCATATTTTCTCAGTGTATTATCCCAGCCAAGTGTCTAATATTTATAGCACAAGGTCATAAATATTACCTACGCAACATCAATGGCGCCGACACGTTTTGTCACCCCTGGTTTCTGCTTGTAAAGTAGCAACGCCGCACCCCTGCAAGATGACCATGCCTGTTAAGAACGTCGATGATTGGATGTGAGAAAACGGCGGCGTTGCGCTGGCCACCACTTAAGTTTTTGTGTGATATTGCCAGAAATATGGATGCCAGACTAAATAAAAAATCGTTTTTGATATCAGTAATTGCCCGACTAATTCCACTAATTTTAGTACTAATTCCACTAATTCCATCAGTAATACCACTAATTCCAGCAGTAATACCACTACTTCCAGCAGTAATACCACTAATTCCACTAATTCCCCTAGTAATTCTACTAATTCCACCACTAATTTCACTAATTCCAGAGGGTTGTACACCAAAATTCAACTGCGGTTTATCCCTCGGCGCTTTATCTACAATTAAGAAAGCAGAACAGCGCTCCCAAAAACGAATTGTATCCGTTAGAACCTATAATCCACAGGACGTTGGTGGGGGTTCGTAGCGATCGGTTTTTTTAAACTTTACATGTCAGATGAAGCAATAGAACATTCTTATATCGCACAACCCATCATTAGTATTGGACTTTATAATATATGGACAAATTTTACCATCTCAGTAAACCATGTTGCATAATAAACATAATATGCAATGTTAAACGACAAGAATAATATCACACTAGAACCTATTTAAATTTTTGAGAACTACAGTTCCTACTGATTTTTAGGGGTAAATATTAAATATGTATACCTATATTATGCTTTATTAACCGCAGCAAGCAAATATTATTATATAGGAAAAAAACTCACAGTCGTCTCCACAAATTTAATAAAAGTCAATTTACTGTGGGGTGTACATGTTTTGGTACTAGAACAGGGGCGGTTCTAGACCCAAAATATTAGGGGGGGGCACCACATTGGCGCAGCCACAATTTTTGGTAGCCTTCGCTTGATTATATTTCTCTCGAGATATTTTACAGTTTTTTTCAGAAATGTTGGGGGTCTTGGGCCCCCAGGCCCCCTCCGTAGAACCGTCCCTGTACTAGAAAGTACCATCATCAGTACCGCAGGGCCCAAGTGCCACTTACAGGATGGAATGTAAAAATTACTAAAACCATGAAAAGGACAAGAACATTCTGTATAGTACTTAGACTTAGATGAAAACAAAGTTAAAAAAATTAAAAATTGGTAATAAAATAACAAATTTTTTAACTTTGTTTTCGTCTAACTACACAACATGTTCTTGTCCTTTTCATGGTTTTAAGATTTTTTACATTCCTTCGTGTAAGTGGCACTTGGACCCTTCGATGCTGATGATGGTCTTTCTAGTACCGAAACATGCACTCCCCCCCAGTAAATTGACTTTTAATATATTTGAGGAGACGACTGTGAGTTTTTCCCCATATCTCAACAGCTCCACTTGAAGATAATATACTACTTCCGTAAAATATTATATTAATGTCAAGTTTCATTACAACTGCCAGTCGAAACTAATACAGTATATAAAACCAGATTATACCCTCAATAGAACTTGATAATTACTGTGAGTATTCATAGCAAGAATGGCTAAAAACCATTCTATGGTAGCAATAACTCCTATTCGCTATTGGCTAAATTACCTTGGTATTATCACTACACAACGGTCAAGTAATTTTTGTTGTCTTACAGTAGGAAAGCGCGTTGCTGTCACATATAATATGGTATTAAACAGTTCTATAAAGGGTATGTTAATTCTTATAAAGAAGAGAAGGCTTTTATTCGCTTTTAAACCATTGAGAACATGTTTATATTTTAAAATTTTAAAATTATGGCAATAATAGTGCATGAGCGTAGTTATTTAGGACTGTATTATCTTTTTTATACCATGCGAACAAAAATTATTTGCATCAAAGAGGCAGGCCCGTAGGCAGAAGGGGGGCAGGGGGGCTGAAATATTGTCATTCATTAAAAATTTCATTTATTTAATGAATAATTTTTTGTCTCAATAATTAATACCTTAATTTACTATTATATTATTTTTATTTTACTATTATAATCAAATATCCCGTTAGTTTTTTTAATAGAAGGAACAGCTAGCGCGAAGTAATCGATATAATGCTAATTGAATTAAAAAGGAGATTTAGTAAAAACAATGAACTTATAAATTCACTTCAAGCTGCTGAAGATTTCAATTTTGAAGGAATAGGTTACCTCGCTTCATTGGGAATATCACTCTCTAGTAAGGAAGAACTAATTGTGGCTAAAAATTATTTTTAAAAAATTGAGAATACAAACGTTTTTGAAGAATTACATAAACAAAAAATTGCATTTGAAAACACTTACAATATGTTAGCATCAGTTCGAACATTTGCATGTAGCACAGCAGTTTGCGAATCAAATTTTTCGGTCTTAACTAGAATCAATCGACCCCAAGGGGTTTCAATGGTACATCAAAGGTTGGCAAATTTAGTGTTTTTGGCTTTCGAGAAAAAGAGAACGCAGAACTTAAACATGATGCAATTTTTACAAAAATTTAATAAAAAAGATAGAAGAATAAGGTTGTAAAAAAAAACTATTTGTATATTATACATATATTTATTCTGTTCTAATGTTCTCTGAATTTTATGTTTTTTTCATAAATATTATTTTTTTTTGTATTATTTCGTTTCATATTTCATTTTTTTTTTCAAAATAATATTCTTATTATACAAAATGTATAATTTTTAAAATGTGATCACTTCACATCACAGCGTGCAGAATAACAACAAAAATCAATTAATTTTTTAAAATAGTATCTAGATATTATACCAATGCCAATGCTGCATAAGGATAATATCCATTTATCCGTAAGTAGGTATGTTGGCGTTATATATTTTTAACATTATAAAAATACATGTGTCTGAGTATCTTAACTTTTAGCCCCCCCTAAAAATATCTTTGCCCCCCTTAAAATACAACTCTGGCTACGGGCCTGCAAAGAGGGCTTGGATTAAAAAACGTAGGGCTTGGTTTAGATCAAATACAAATACAAATACAAATTTATTTTTGTTGTTTATAAAATTAACAAAGTAAGAATATAATAATAATAAGAATAGTCCTGCATGTTGCAAAAGATCTTCCCACTTCTTGGGGACAGGCGTCTTATAAAATTTGTTGGCGTATTTTGCATTATTTTACAAACGATTGCCACAAGTTCTTCTGTTCTTACAGATGATCTTCCTACTCCTTTTTTGTGTTGTATAGAACCTGTTTTCCTAAACACAGCCACGGTTCTTTTCAGGCAATGATAAAAATCCCCAGCAATAAAAGCAAGGTTAGGAAAATGTTCGTAAAAATCGTCCATGCACAAACCCGGATTGTATTGCCACTCACCATTTACTCTAACCCCGTTTCGAAAATACGCTACAACCATGAATGTTTTGTGCTGTTCCGTAAAGCCTATTGTGTGAATTGTTCAAGAAATTGGAAAAATTAGCGATGAATCAAATTACTTGTAACGACTGTCAAAGATGACGGAATAACTGATTGATTGTTAATTCAGGTAGTTACTGGCACCCAACAGGTATTAAGCTTTACGGTTAAGCATTACGTCCTTAGATGCAAGGCCCTCTTTGATGCAAATACTTTTTGCTCGCACGGTAAATGCACTAAATTGAATTAAGTTTAAAAAATATTTCAGTTTTGTAGCAACTGCCATGACTGGGATGATGACTATTCAGGTAAACATAAAATTTTCTTCGCGGTGTGCATAAAGTCCACTCATTAAAGGCTTATTAGTATTGGCAATAAATTAATATAGTAATGACCTAATAATCCTACCTATTAATTATGCAAAGTGCCTTCTAGATAGTAGAGACACATCTTACCGCTTATGCAATAAGTAACGTTGTATGTCGCACTCGCCTACATGATATTTTTTAAGACAGGTGAACTTTATTATATATTCACGCAGGTCTTAGGTTACACTTTAATTAACTTTAAGGTAACTTGAAAAAAGACACATTAATCATTGTTGGTGGTCCACACCTAAAAGGCTTCTGGAATCTGAGACATTTAAGAGTGACCTTAAGGTTGAACTCTCAACGTCATTCAATCTATTGCCAACCTATAACCTATTTCGCGTTGATTTTTTGAGTTTATTATTTTAATAACTAACATTTAAAGAAAATCAATATCGTCGGTACATTATTTAGATAGTATCTGATATATTACAAAAATATCGATTTATTTCATTGCTAATTTTGGGAGAATTGTATAATGAAAGAACAATGAGTGACAATGACATAATAATATTTAAAAAAATCTTACCCGATATTTTTCGCTAAACAATTCTCCTAAAATAAATTATGAAATTCCTTGATATTTATTAAATATGTCAATTATTACCTATAGAATATCAAGTCGATACTGATTTTCTTTAAATTTTGTATAACAGCTAGAAAACATAAATAAAAATACGCGAAATAGGTTATAGGTTGGCAAGCATGTTGATACTCCCACCTTAAAGGGTTCCTGATTACTATCATGGATAAATCAGATTACTAAAAGCGATGTGGTATTTGCTGTTTATCATTGATCCGTGAATCGGTATGCAGGTATAAAAAATAAATGAATGCCAATAATAGGGAACTTTCCAATTTTTTTTTAATAATATGATTTAGTTAGGCCTAAAAAAAATGTTCCCCAATTATGGCCGGCCGTACACAGCCGGAATGTCTATCTGAATTCAGAAACGGAATTAAGAATCTAAATTCAGAACGTACGGAATTGTATATATTTTTATTATACAGCACACACATTCTGATTTTTTCAGATTATGAATTTTTCAAATTTTCAATGGGCCGGAATTCAGATTCTGGATTCCGTTTCTGAATTCAGATAAACATTCCGGCTGTGTACGGCCAGCCTATTACTCCTTAAAAATCAGTAATATAAGTTGGTAAAAAATTGTTAAAGTTTCGCGCGCGTCAAAAACATTTCAAACGACCTTTTAAGCGCGCCAAGCCCGATGACGTCAGGAAGTATGACTTTTCCGTCATCCGTCATCCTGACCGGTGGCCGAGCTACCGAGTTTGCATTTGGATTGCCGTGTGCTATTGTTATTGCATTGTTGTTTTAAGGTGGAATTCTCAACGTCGTTCAACTTATTGCCAACCTATATAACCTATTTCGTGGATGTCACACACGAATTATACTTCTTAACGTCACGACCCGTTTTTACCCGCTTGGGATAATTTGAATTTTGGGGCATTTTTAAATTTTGCTAGCGGTCTTTTGGGACGAAATATGTTGTTTTTTGTCAAGTTCCCTATTGTATTCGTATAAAAGATTAGGCATTGCTACAGGATTCTTAATCAAGTTAGCGTCCCGCCTCTCTCTCTTTCTAAATCACTATGTGGTTTAGTCTTCATCCGCTAGGTGAATTAATTTTTAGAGCTAGAAAAATTCTACAACCAGCTATGAACTCATCGAGAGTCAGGTTCATAAAATACTAGTTTTAACGCGTATAAAACATTATACACATATTTTATATAAAAAATGCATTTCTTCTTCGGAAATATTAAGAATTAATGAGAATAATAACAATTTATCATTTTCCTGACTATTTTTAGTGCCCCAATAATAAATTTTCGGGAAAAATATCGTTAATTCTATTTAATTCTCGTCTCTCCTCGTTCTCGTTAAGTTTGTTCTCAGGAAAAGTTCTCCAAAAAATAAATTCTCGATAATTTTACCACACTACCAGTATCCTTAGGAATTGGGCTTCTTTATCGCCAAGCTTGGTCCTGTTTTACTTTACTGAATTTTAGGTTACAGTTTATTAATAATAATAAAGATATTTATTAGTGCCAAATTATAAAATAAATTTTTAAAATTTATAAAATATAATAAGTATCGGTGACAGTAACATACTAGTTGGCACAAAAAGGTCAGATTTTGATTATCAATTAAGAAGTCTTCCAATTAAATTGCTCTGGCCTTAGCCGCACGAGAAGTTATAAATTTAGACAGTTATTTCTTTAAAATATAAAAGGGGAAACATACCAACGGCTTTTCATTTTTTAATTGAAAATGCTATAGCATCTAATTTACATCTCGTTTCAACAAGGCTTGCCTTACCAGACGATATTCGGTTTAAAAACATGTGACGTGCTTTTAAAATTAAAAGCGGTAAAACTAATTTGTCGCCATGTGCTATAATTAAATACCGTTACTGGAAATTTTCCGTATTGTACTTTACCCAAACGTTGAAGTAAAATTAAATTTTACTAGAAAAATTTACATTACTTACACGCTTTCAAAAATTTACAACTAATTTTGAATTTTGTACACGGTTCTTGAATGAAAAATGCAACCATATCGCTATTGGGAAACACCTTAAGTGAAGAACTACTCTATATTCTGGTTGGAATAAAGCAAAATTATGAGAAACCCCAATTTTTTACTTTGTTTAAAAGGCACTGTTCAAATTATGAAGAAAAAAATCTCTTACCACACTAATGTTTTTGGTTTTCCACATTTGCAACTGATGCACGGAACATGCTTACCTGAAAAAAAATACCAATATTATCTACTAAACCGAAATAACTGAAAAATGTTTGTAGATTGCGACAAGATTATTAAAATTCGATAACCTAAGTCAGTTATAGCGCTATCCGCAGATATTCAATATTTGACTTTTAAATAGTACTATTTAGCCGTACCCAATAATTTACAAAAATGTTGTAATGTGTATCACAAACTCCTTTCGAAAAAAGACTTTGGCATAGCATTGTAAACGAATTTTAATTTTTTTAGTGGCGAAGATTACAATTCTACCATTTGGATTTGTCGTGTTTAGTAATACCCCAAATTGGTAAATTATCTGCTGTATGTATACGAATTTCCAAAAAACCGGAGGGAAAAAATTTCACACGATAAAAACTTTGAAAAGTAGCGTTTGTAAACGAATTTATATTTTTTTAGTGACGAAATCTGAAATTCTACCTCTATGGGGTAGTTTACTAAAGACGATAAATCCAAATGGTAGATTCAATCTTCTAAAATGGTTAAGTCTTAATTTCACAATAATCTAAATTTACAAAATATTGTTACTGTTCAATCAAACAGAAAAAAACGATACTTTTTTAATAAAAAAGTTAGATATCAAATTTGAAACCTAGATTTTTTTAAAAGTTGCGGCAGAGAGACTTTCAAACCGTTTCAGTTTTAAAAATGGATAAATTATTCCATTGCATTGCATTATTCATCCGAATTATTTAAATTTGTCACAATCGGGTTGGGCTACCAGCTACTGCGGAGTTTTTTTTATGTTGTGGTTTTTCAATTGTATTTTATTGATGCAAACCATTTATTTTTTTAGTTTGAAGTGTACGAGGCGCTCTTATAAAGTTGTTTCCTTACAATGACACAAAAAAATAACGATTATTTTGATAAATATATTTATTACACTAAGGAAAATGATGTAATACAACAGGTTTGCTAAGACATAGTTTGAATGATGAAAGCGTTTTGGACTTCCATTGTCTTTATTTGTTTTAAATCACAACGTTCCAACTGGTAAGTATCTCCAGTCGTCTTCAAGTGAATACTGACTTAAGACATAGTTTGTATTGATATTGTGTAAGTTACAAATGTTTGCTGATTACACCTTAATTTACATTATTGTTTTAAATATTTTTGATGGTCTAAATACCTAAATTGTGACATAAATATATTATTAAATCGGCTAAAATTAAATACATTAAACTTAAATATTTCAAAAACTAAATGTGTGGTTATGGGTAATAATTTAAATTGTCAAAATGTAAATGTTGTGATAATGGTAAAAAATTGGAATTAGTAAACAGTTTTAAATATTTAGGGATAATTATTTATTCAAAATTAAAAAGAAAGTATCATATCGAAGATTGCCGGAAAAGTAAGTTATTTTAAAAGAATCAGTTCTAATTTAAGTTTGTTTTCGACAAAAACTGTATTTAATACTATTATATTACCACATGTTTTTTATTGTTTTTCTATTTTATATTGTGCTAGTGAGGAAATATTTGATAAATTACAAATTTTACAAAATAAGACAATGCGGAATATTTTCAATTGTGGCAAATATACAAAAATAAATTTTATGGTAAAAAATTTAGATTGGTTGTCAAAAATTAATTTTTTATTCAGTATGTATATTATTTATACATAACATTAATAGTGATTTAACAAACTAGTGTATTAATCGCTATTTAATATACGCGTTAGTTACAATATTTTTCCGTCGATTGTCTTGTTAATAGATTATATTTTTGTTATTTAGAACTAAACTACATATTATAAGCGTTGTACCAACAAATTTTTGAATTTCAAACTTATTGACATTGACAGAAACTATGGCAATGCCATTATGTACGCGGCAGTGCGTGCTTTGTAGTATGTTTGGTTACCTAAAATCGTTTATTAATAAAAAAAAATCATGGATTAATAGGGGCCATTAATGCATGATTTTTTATACATTAATTAAGGTTGTAAATACACGGTCGACGGAAAAAATAATTTATTACATGATTGTTTAAAAAAATGTTGTTCTTTTAATTGTGACCATCATAATTATTATAAAACAAGAACTAATCAAAATTTTTATGTGGATAGAGTGTCTAAAACATTAGCCTATACAGTGGCGTAACTACCGGTGTTCAATGTGTGCGAAGCACACGGGCCCGGGAGCGGAGCCACGAAAACATAAAAATGCAAAACAAAATATTCTCATAGAAAAAAAAATGCAATATCCGCAAAACTACTCTACTCAATACTTTTATAGATAGTAATTCTAATTCATCTTCCAGTTTTAGTGAAATTGTAACTGCCTGCATTATTTTTTTAGACCATCCCTATTTCGGTTGCATCAGCTGAACGGTCTTTTTCCAAGTTAAAGTTAATTAAAACTTATTTGAGAAATTACATGACCGATAAAAAATTATCAGCTTTAGCAATTATTTCTATCGAAAATGAGGAAGTTCAAAAAATAGACATTTCTAACCTGATTTCAAACTTTGCGCATGCAAAAGCAAGAAAAGAAAATTTTTTTTCGGCAATCGTCCACAAACCAACATCTTTCTGGCGTGATTTGACGCCATGCACAATAGTAATTTACGTTACAAGACCGGAAAGTAGTGTTTTTCAGGTCGAGACAAGCATTTCCAGGGCGAGCCATAGGCGAGTCCTGGAAGCTTGGAGAGACCTGGAAAACACTAATTTTCGGTTGTGTGACGTACAATATTTTTTTTTAGACCGACACTTCGATATATTTTATAATCTACGCGAAACAAGTTTGACATAAAGAACAAAATTAAAAATCAACGAACTGTCACTCGACAATACATCGAAATGTTGTTGTCATAATAACGAAATCAAGGTATCTTGTATTATCAAAGAGCGATTGGAAAAACAAAAAACAGGGTGACAGTGACATTAGAGACCGGAAAAGTGACATTAGAGTCCGGAAAAGATTTTTCCGGTCTCTAATGTCACTTTTCCGGTCTTGCGATCGGAAAAACGTTATTTTCTAGACAAAAAATTGTCCAGAAAGTGTAAATTTTCTGGTCGGTTTTAAAAAAAGTTTATTATTCCAGTATTGTTAACCGTTGCTACGCAATGAGACATATAACGGTACGGGAATATATTATTCTCGGCCTAGGCCCTAGGCCCTAGAACTACTTTCAGACACAAACTACGTTTTCAAAAATACTTATTTTATGAAGTTATCTTATACAGGGTTAAAAACAAATAAACTTTGCATCACATGCGACCAAATTTTAATAGCCCAATTTTGATTTTGTAGAAAAACACACACTTACTATGGCTCTACTTTAAAGAAAATATATCTGAAATAAAGCTTTGTCAAAACTGAGAAGTTTTATGTAGGTTGCGTTGAGTCTTATTTTGCAAAAGTGGTGCAATTTGCAAAATATAGGTAAAAAATCAGCTAAAATTTTGCATGTGGGCTAGGAACTGTATTTAAAAAAAACTTTTTCAATAACTTATTTCGATATTTTCAGAAATAACCCTACTTTTGAATTATTTTTTGTAAAAAAATAAAATTTGACAGCTAATGCTACTATTTTTTGCTTAATTTCATCTCGATCGAAGCAGAACTTAATGCTAAAGTCAAATTTTGAATAAAGCTATTAATAAAGAAAAAATCCCATATGATGCGGACTTTACTGGTGACACTGTATATATAAATTATAATTCTTTGTTTTCGATAATATGTACTTGCAGATATTTTTCTATGTTCAGGAATATAACTACTTAGCATAACAATAATTATTGCTTTTTTGTGTACCTACTCAAAATTCATAAATTAATATGGTTATCAATAATAATACTCCGTATCATAATGGGGGCCCGGCACAGTTTTCGCACACGGGCCCGTGGCTACGTTGTTACGCCACTGAGCCTATAAGTATATTTTTCATACGGGTTTGATAGAAAATAACAATTTGGAAAATTCTATTAAATCTCAAATATCATTAAAACTTTAAAAAAAAACTTTAAAATTACATTTAATTAAAAAACATAATAATTCGTAATACCTACTTGATACAATTTGCAAAATATTGAATTTTTCTGTATGTTTTTGTTAAAAGAAGGTTGCGTTTTAAAATTTAAAAATAAATCTATGAAAATTTGTTAAAATAATGTATTAAAAAATATTTAATTCTAGTTTTTTGCTAAAATGTGACTACTAAATAAAGCGAGTACCTAACTTACTTCAGATCTCCCTAAAATCCTTAAAATGTTGTTAGAAGTTCCACCACCACTTCATTTTTGTACATCAATTTTGAAATAAAAATTTAATGATCAAATAATATTTTCTCTTGTGAGGGTACACAAGTAGCAGACACACCTTAATTGGTTACAAATGGTTTCTCGAGGTAGCTCTTTAGACGTATGGGAAAAGCACTTAGACGCTTTAACAATGATGTTGCCGTGAAAATGTTTTTTTTTCTAAACTGCGACATAACTTGATGGAATAAGTGTTCATTCAAGCATATGAAAGATTAATGTTCGTGTTTACTTTAATATAATTAATACAGCTTACATAGACGACATTAGACTTAAGTAATCTATTTGAATTTTAATTAAAACCCGTAGTTAAATGGTAATTAAATCAAATCGTGCCAAGTTATTAGGCTTCAACTTGAATATAAATATTTGTTTCAGCCTCGCGAGTTTTTGTTTATAAAGGAAAAAGTAAATTAAATAAAAAGTAATTTAAAAAGACGTGTCCACGTAATTTACTACTTAACAGAAACATGTGTTCATGATGGCATAAATATTATAATTTTAAGCTTTTTCTAATAAAAATTTCTTTTCATTATTAAGAAAAAAAAAAATTTGTTTTCATATTTAAACATTCATAGACGGATTTACCAATTAAGCGCCCATTTACCAATAGTTTTTTTGGGGGAGAATGCGGAGGGGGGGGGGGGGGCGGAAGGAGGCAGCGCTATAGTCACAAACAAAATATCAGAAGATTAAAATATATTTTTAATTTTCAAATGTTTTATTCTTTTTAATTGTCTTTTTTTTTGTACATTGAATATCAAACTATAAGAAGGCCATATAAGCTAATATCTTAAATCTGCTACGTTAAATTCATAGATGGCACAATGAGTTCACCAACAAGAAAACGACTAACCTTTTCAGTGCTAAATTAAAACATTGGTGCCGCCTGTCTGTTTGACTTGCTGCATGAGTTTTTTAAATTTATTTTTATAGCTTATCGTAAAACTTGATTTCACATAAGTACCTACACCTATCCACGTCTAGACCTAAAAATGTACCTATTTTTAATTGCTTTGTAGCATATAATATTTTCAACCTTTTGACGTCCCAACGTTATTACATGAAAACATATTGACCGCCATGTATTCTATTTCTAACAGAACTAAATGACGACTCTCACTATTTAATACCTACTTAGGCTACAACGTATATGTTGGGTAGAATATGAATGATGTGCGGTTTGTATAACTTGGTTTTTATTTGCAATTATTACTTCTTTTCAAAATGGTTAAAATAAGTAGGTTTTACTTTCTTACTTAAGAAACATTCAGTTTGTTTGTATTAGTGTATTACGTATTTTGCTATTTTTCGACGAAATAAAACCTATTTTAGTTATACTTGCTGTCGCTTTTTATCTACTTTTATTTGTTTAACATTTAACACCTAATGCAACGGTTAAATCATTATGAAAGTCGGTCCAATTACCCCGGAGTAATCAGCGTACATATTATTATCAAAAACATTCATTCGGCTGGAATTGAGAACCTCCTATTTTATTGTTTGTTAAAAATGCTTGAATTCTTAAAAATTCCAATAAAATACGATATGCGGCAACACCACGACATCACATCAGTGAATTTGAGACATCTGTTGCCGAGGCGCTGCATTATAACGACAGACAGGTGACAGATTTAAGGTTAGAGTTACGATCACCTCCACAATGGCGGCCAAACCAGCTTCAATACGTCAAAAAATGGGTTGTCAACTTTTCTCGGACATCCGTCACATCACACTTCTGCGGACTGTGATTAGAAATCATATTGTCAAAATAACAACTGTCAAACGATCACCAAAATTTTAAATCTTCTTAACTTCTACCTGTAGGTAGCAATGAATTAGAGTCCTTTGAAAAAAGCCTAGGCTGCGAATGTGTTATTATTATTGAATGAAATTAATGAAATTTTAGGATAGAGACAATAACAATTTTTTTTATATTTAATCATATAACCACGTAGAGGATATTTGTACATACTCTGGTATGCAGTAACAGATAAAAGTACTTTAATTGTTGAAAGATAAATATTTGTTTGCTTCTTGCTTTTATGAGGAAGTATATGTTATTTTACACTCAAATGATTCAAATTCCATAGAAAATGACAAGACAGCTTTCTAGGGAACGTTATGACAATTATGTTATCCAGACGGAGAATGTTATTACCCATAATCCCAAGAATTTTTGGAAATTCGTGAATGCCAAACGCAAGAGTGCTGGTGTTTCTTATGAAGTGTCTTACAATGGCGTCAAGGGTGCCTCGGGTCCTGAAACTGCCAATATTTTCGCTGATTACTTTTCATCTGTTTACTGTGATATTCCTAACCAGTTATCAACAAATAATACAAATATTTTTAATATAAACCTCTCTATATCTGATGTTTATAGCAAGTTAAGTACATTGGATTGTGGTAAGGGTCCTGGGCCGGATGGAATACCTCCCCGTTTGTTTCACCACTGTAGTTTTATTCTGGCTAGACCCCTTTTCTCTATTTTTAAGTTGTCGTTGTCCACCGGTTGTTTGCCATTTTGTTGGAAGTCAAGTTTCATTGTACCCATTCACAAATCTGGCAGTAAAACAGAAGTTGATAACTATAGACCAGTGAGCATATTAAACACAATATCAAAATTGTTTGAGAATATTGTGACTGATTATCTGACAGAGGCATTCAGTGGTGTTATTATTGACAGTCAGTTTGGATTCCAACGCGGGAAGTCAACGGAGCTTAACTTGGTGTCATATATTGATTTTTTGTCGGAGATCATGCAGGATGGTGGAACGGTTCATGCTATTTACACAGATTTCTCCAAGGCCTTTGACAGGGTCAGTCATCTGGTACTCTTGGTCAAGCTTGAGTCTCTTGGTATTCATGGCCCTCTGCTGAAATGGTTTGAAAGCTATCTACATAATCGAACTCAGAGTGTTAACGTTCATAACTTTACTTCGAGGGTGATTGAGGTTACTTCAGGGGTGCCCCAGGGTTCTCATGTGGGTCCCTTACTTTTTAACCTGTTTATTAATGATATTCATAAATGTTTTAAATTTTCCTACTATCTTTTATTTGCCGATAACCTCAAATTGTTTTCTCGTATCAGCTCTTCCCAAAATAATGAATTATTGCAATTGGATTTGATCAACCTCATGAACTGGTGTAAATTGAATGGAATGGAACGTAATGCTTCAAAGTGTCACTTGATGCTGTTCTCTAGGTCTCGCACTCAACCTATATACCAATATGTTATTTGGCAGGATGCACTGAAGCTTGTGGGTGGTGTGGTTGATTTGGGAATAGTATTGGATCGCTCTCTTGGTTTCGTACCACATATTACAAATATTAAGAGAAAGGCACTAAAAATGTTAGAGTTTATAAAGAGATCTTCGAGAGATTTTATGAGTCCACAATCCTTAAAGTCTCTGTACTGTTCTTTGGTTAGACCCAATCTGGAGTATGCATCCTCAGTATGGAGTTTATTTAATGCAACACATGTGAATAGTTTGGAAACTGTCCAGCACAAGTTTTTTATATATTCAGGATTTAGAGTCCCATGTGGTTATGCAATGTCTTATCCTGAACTTGAGTCTGTTTTGGGGCTGGTTTCACTTAAGGCTCGTCGTAAGAGGCATGATTTAAAATTATTATACAATATCTTAAACCATGTTTACCATTTTCCGGATCGTTGTTGAAGATTCCACTTTTTGTTCCACCCAGAACCACACGTTCCAATTTTACTTTCTATCAGCCATTTAATCGCACAAATTATACTTCAAACTCTTTTCTGCAGAGGTCTATCAGGTTGGCTAACTATTATTCTAACGATTTGGACTTTTTCATCTGCTTCAAGTTTTTATAGAAACCTGCGTCTGGTTACCTGATATTAAGTTGGTCCCTGCTGATTTTTTTCTTTCGTTTGTATTTACGTTTGTTGCTACCCGTGAGTGGCGGACGCGTGAAAAAGGAAAGCGAGGTTGCCGCTATCATTCTAAATTTGGCACAATGAAACTAAAATAAGTAGTTACTAAATACAAAGACCTAAATTATCATATTTATTTTATTTAAACCAACAAAACAAACACTTGTTCTACCTATAGTATCTTATACTTGTAAACCGTGTACCTACTTATTTTTTAAAATTTTATGAATCTAATATGTGACTTAACAGTAAGTTTGATAACAGCGCTTCTTTGGATGCACATGGACTATACGTGGACCATACAGCTATCCAGACAAATTGTGAATGCCTTTGATTTCTTTAAAACATAAACAATGTAGTCTATTCTATGAGAAGTCTATGGTTCGAACAGACTGCTTGTCGCGTGATCTTTCGAGACAAGCAGCCAACAAAGCCGCAGTCTATGGGCTATTTATTAAACGTCCTCAACCGAGCTAGCACCTAGCCAGTGGCCCCACGACACGCTACTGACTCAAACGTACTGTTGTCATAAGCGATATTAATAATTGCTCATTTATTCAGCAGTATATTTGTTATCCCCGGAAACAAAAACAACATATCATAATAAAAGAAATTCTAAGACTCCATTTTGTATAGACATATCAAATATTTACTCAGAAAACTAATATACTGTCAACGAAGCGTTCTCAGCATTCGCAGACTTGATAATGAAAAGCCCCTTTTGTGACTGAAGGTTTATTTCTGCTTTAAGCCATTTCCACGACCATTCCTAAAGCAAAAAAAGGCTAGAAAAACGAAAAGATACATTTTGTTTGCGTCCACTTCATTAGGCTGAACGTTTTTCTTATTATTTGCTTCCGTTGTTTATTTACATTTTTATGGTTTATTACTTTTTATAAAGTATGGCACCGTCCAGTGGCTTTTCCGGAAAGTAATTTAAGAAGACGCGATAACTTAACACAACGTTTCGGTTAGTTACTACTAACTAATAAATTATAATTCTAAAGGTGGCTACTCACTACGCGGGACTTGCCAAGTACTCGACTTGGAATATACTTGGCATGCACTTGTCCGAGTTCAAGTAAATTGTACACACTACATGTCTATTTATATAGTATAAAGACGAGTACTCGAAGCAAATCAGTGAGGGATATACACATCATTCAAACCAGCACCACTTTTTTCACTGCTTTTTAGTTTGCTTTTGCAGTTACGGAAGGTGGCCATAAGAGAGTCCCTTTTCTTTTTCAAATCCTCGATGCTACATTCCAAGTCACATTCTGTGAAAAACTCGGTTTGAATTCGTTTCCAGGCATCGTACACATCATTTCTTCTTTTATGCTGCTTATGTGATGGGTCCCAAATGATTGGTTCCTTCTGATAAATATCAAGAAACTTCAATGTAACTCTGTGTATGGAAAAATGATTTTCCACGCCATTTCAAGATAGATACACAAATCGGCCGCAAACAAACACAGAAAATTGTAGCTACTCGTCAAGTAAAGCCCGCGGAGTGTAGCGCAGACAAAACAAAGTCGGAAATAATCGACTCGCTGCCTTTGACTTGGATCCGTTTTCCGACAACCGATGGAAAGTGCAAGTTCTTGTCCATGTCAGTGCGAGTCGCCGTACATACTACTCGCTACTTGACAAGTACTTCGCAAGTACTTGTCAAGTCCCGCGTAGTGAGTAGCCGGCTTAAGGCTACTGTCTTAAATTCTATCCATGTGAAGTGAAGCTTGAATACTCCGCCTACGTGCTTTTAGAGTGTGAAGTTTAAGCTGTTGGTTTTGGATAAGAAGAGGCTTTCAGATATTGGGGATATCTATACTTGGTTTACTAAATATATGGGTATTTTGATTCATAAAAGCTGCTTCTTTGAATTTTCGTTTTCTCCAGTGCTGTTCCGTGTCCAAAACCTTGGCTTCTGACCACTGTATATGATGTTGGTTGGTCCATACATGTTCCGCTATACCTGTTCTCGAAGTTTCACCACTTTGAGTATGTTTCAAATGTTCTTTCAACTCATACGGGAAGAGGTCTTTTTGTTTCTCCAATGTACGATTCGCCACACTCGCTAGGGATATGGTAGATACATTTTTTTGTGTTTTCATTACGGGGGGGGGGGGGGGTTACTTTTGTAAGAAAGGTGGGTATTTCCAGATTTAAAGGCTGTTTTTTTTTGACATTATAGTTTTTGGTTATCCTTCTAATCTTTTCAGAAATCGTTCGTTCGTTTCTGTATTAGTTTTTACTTCGCGATTTCTAAGTTTTGAGATGTTATACAAAGTTTTCAGGGTAACCATTCTGTTTTAAACCTTTTTTGATATTTGAAATTTCAATATTAAGGTCTTCCGGATAGTTGCAAACGTTAGATGCTCTGTGATAAAGAGTTTGAATTATGCCCTGTTTTATGGAGTTTGAATGATTCTATCCGTGATTAAGGTATTGCCCCATGTGAGTGGGTTTTCTGTACACTGAAGTTTTTTTATATTTTGCACCCGTTTTTTTTTTGAGCACTTCGTTTGACGTGAACGTCGAGAAACGGAAGAGTGGAATTTTTTTCTGTTTCCATGGTAAATTTAATGGATTATCTTATACTATTAATATGTTCAGGCTAGGATAACTTAAATGGTGAAGGTCGTCCCCTGTTCGTTTAATTTATCCCCCGGTCGCTAGTGGCGCTATTGTAGGAATTTTGTTTTATAAGGTTGTTCATCTCCTAACGTTGGTAGGAACAGAATATTCATTTAGAATGAGCATGGCTAACATTCTGTACCTCTCTCTCTCTCTCTCTGTGTACCTGCATAATATGTGCGAGAAAGATAAAAATATGGCTTGTTGTGACAGATCCTGAAGTCTTACCTGGACTGGTGAAAGATTGTCATTGTCATTTTATGATTGATTTGTCAAATATATAAAAAATAAAGTTATTATTAAATAATTATTCATATATAATTTATAAACTTAACATGGCGCAGTCGGTAGTTTGAGAATCGTAAATAGGTATATATTTAATATGTCGCGACCAAAGAAATCGGGAAGAAAAACCAAGGCAATTAATAAAAGCGTGGAACCTCCTGAAGACTTCATTAATGTCGCCCAACGATTGGAAAGTACAGCGAAAGCTATTAAAGATATAGAAAGAAACTTTACTTCACAACTTAATGAACTACAAGGTACTTTAAAAATAACAGGGAATTGTTAGAAAAATCTACAGAAAATAATATTATAATAATGTAAGCTGTTTTTTATGTAAACCATATTTATGTAAATATCTAATATTAATAAATCTTGTCGCCATATCATTGTTATAATTTCCTTTCGTTCTCCCAAATTATTTTAACTTGAATCAGATGTTTCGCGCTTCAAACTTTTCCGTTAAGTTAGAAGCGCGAAAATTTGAATTCAAAGTAATAATAAAATTAAAATTTTTATGCTTGGCGCCTACCCCCACCACGACTATATTTAGTTTCGCCCCCGGTCGCATGTGGCGCTATCAGGGAACCAATTTAGTATGTTAAGTTGCCTATCTATCCTTGAGAGCGCGCAACTCGCTTGTCTATGAATATGTTCCAAAAACCGTATCAGCTCTTCGTTGCTGTCTGTCCCGATAATAAAGGTATCATCAACATATCTAAGCCAAAGTTTAGGTTAATCTTGGCAGTGTTAATAACGTGTGACGCAAACCATTCCATGTACAGGTTAGCCACCACCGGAGAGAAAGATGAACCCATTGGGCATAGAACCTATCTTTTACTTGAAAGTAGGAACTTCGTAGACAACATTGCAATAGTTCCATCACTCCATCCACTGGTAAACTAGTGCGTTCTGAAAGGGTTGGGTCTTCTTATAACTTTTGCTTGATGATATGCAGTGATTCTCCTATTGGGACGTTGATCTATAAGCTTTCTACGTCGAAACTAACAAACTGTCTGTAATAATATTTATTTCTGACCGGGATATTATAAGTTTATATCATGATGGTTACGCTATCAATAAAGAGGGTTATAACTCCCTTGGAATATCAAAGATTCTCTAATTCCCTCTACCTTTTACAGGTAAAATAAAACAAGAAATGCTAAAATAACTATTTTTTATTCATGTCATTACAACGTCAATGTCATTATTGATGGCACCTGATTCAAATATACCAGAAAGGTAATAAATTAAAACATTTATTCTGGTTTAAATGAACAAAAATTTTAATCGGTCGGAAATAAAATTATCTATGTACCACGGGAATTATTAAATTAAGACCCTTATAATTCCCTTGATATACATATAAATAACTATCACAACACGTAGAAGCGTTAAAATGCCATTACCTTTTCACAATAACATCTTTTTTATAATTCTAATATTAAAATTGGATATTTCATGTTGCTATTTTCACTTATTGACACCGCTGGGAGACAGACGTTGTACCCCCAGTATAATAAGAATAGTCTGAAATCTCATTATATATGCCGATCAGCTGATCTGCTTTGGTCTTCAACCTGAAATATTAATCAGCACTTCATTTGAATAAAGATTACCTAAGCCGTTGTTGTCACTGAAAGGTGAATGCCTGAATACGAAATTCCAAAGGAAATACTTGTACTTGGCCAGTAAGGCGTTTCGGTGTATTTGGACGTAGGAAGCTAAACACGCTTACCGTATTTAAATTAAATATATATACGGCATATTTTTTTGGGCCCGTATGTACACAATAAAATGAATATTTAAACTAAGAATTAGTTTTGAGAACAGTTAACAGGGCGAAAATGTGATCAGAGCAGCAGTTATTTAACAATACATAATATAATATATTATAAAATAATTTTTATTTCTGCTTCATGGCCCTTTAACTAAACTAAATTATGTTTGAAGGTGGTAGACAATGATGTAATACCAAAAAAAATTACCTTGTCGGACTTCCATTGTCTTTATATTGTTACTTAACACAACGCTTCGGTTAGTTAGTATCCAAAACTAACCAAAAACTATAATATCAAAACAGCCTTCAAATCCGGAAATACGCTTAGAAGCTTTCTTACAAAAGTAAAACCCCCCGTAATGAAAACACAAAAAATTGTATCTATCAAATCCCTTGCGAGTGTGGCGAATCGTACATTGAAGAAACAAAAAGACCTTTTCCCGTACGAGTTGAAGTGTTGAAGAACATCTGAAACATACTCAAAGAGGTGAAACTTTGAAATCAGGTATAGCGGAACATGTATGGACCAACAAACATAATATACAGTGGTCAGAAGCCAAGGTTTTGGACACGGAACAGCACTGGAGAAAACGAAAATTCAAAGAAGCAGCTTTCATGAATCAAAATAACTAAATACCCATATATTTAGTAAACCAAGTATAGATATCCCCTAGTGATGCCGCCGAGACGAGAAATTCTCGTGTCTCGTCTCGTCTCGACGAGACGAGAGTGAAATTTCTTTCTCGAGAGAAGTCACGAGACGAGACGAGAGAAGACCGTTTCTCGTCGAGAAATTTCCCGTTTTTTCTCGAATTTTCTCGTTTGTTAGAACACTGAATTTTAGGTATCTTCTAATATATAAACAGAAAAATAATGTGTTTAACGTTCTCACTCTATCGTATTGTGAAGGCATTTACCTTAAAACAGATATTCAAGAGAACAGAATCAAATTGTCTAGCTTCTTTCTTCTGTCTACGGTTAGTAGTTGACATTTTTAAATAATTAACCAAATCTGAAAGAAAGCATTTTCGATTGAAAACACAATATCGAAAAGGACCCCAGTCAAATTTTATTCACAAGGCGAAAGGCGATAGATTTTGACTAAATTTAACAATTTTGTATCAAAAATTCGAAATTCGCCAAAAACTTCTCACATAAAAATCATTAATAAAAGTGTGAATTTCATTTCATATCTCTCTTACCAGTTTTAATATTTGACATTACTTTCATAACACCCTGTATATCAACCGAAACTTTATTAGGAAATCACGGATAAAGACAACGGAGGGCCATGAAACTAGTGTTATTGAAACAATCGCATTAAGTTAATAGTTTATGACATAAGTAAATAAATTAAAAATAAGAAAGTCTAATATAATAGGTAAAGTGACATTCAGTACGAATTATTCAAGTGTATGCCTTATTTTGCGTCATTTTATTACACAGGTCTCATGCAGACATAAATTTGGCAATTGAAAATAATTATTAAGTGCGATAAATGATACTTTTCCGCACGAGGTGGCAGTTGCACGAACGGCTCGAAGCAAGTCCGGGCATGCCACTAAGTGAGTGTGGAAACGGAACTTTTCGCACATGTTACTTACAATATTTTTCCTAATTGCGTAAAATTAAGCTTGTTCGTAATAAATTTTTGTATTTTTTGGGTAAAAGGAGCAAAAAATAAAGTGAATTTTTAAATTTTGATATGTCAAATAGAGCATTTTTGGAAATACTTCTTTAAGTTCTTTCTCTTGCACTTTCTATTAATGTAATAAAAAAATTAAGGTTTTTCCCCGGATGACATTCTGGGCTGATCCCTTTATTTAGTCGAATATTTTCCAAACTATTGCAGTTAATTATGCCCCGAATTATGCCAAAAAATAAATAATAAAAGAAGGGTAGTTCCATTATGAATCAATTATTATTATTATAAATCGTTCTCTATTCTGTATCTTTTACCACCCCGTATATTTTGGACTGAAAATACCTCGGTGCCAAGCCTATTACATTACGTGAATTATGTCTTATGGCCGCTTGCAATATTTTGTTAATCTAAGAAAAATAGTTTCTAAGTCACATGACTAACAAACCGACTTATATTAAACCCTTCTGCGAGACGACCAGATACTTTTAAATGTTTACCCCCTTTAAGATTCGTATAAAAAATATTTTTTATGATTCCCTACTCACGAGAAAAAACGAGACGAGACGAGACAATGGCACTCTCGAGCGAGAAAAACGCGTTTCTCGTCGAGACGAGATAAAAAAAAATTCTCGCCTCACGAGACGAGACGAGAATGGGCCAATTCTCGTCTCGTCTCGTCTCGCGGCATCACTAATATCCCCAATATCTGGAAGCCTCTTTTCGTCCAAAACCAACAGCTCAAACTTCACACTTCAATAAGCACGTAGGCGAAGTCATCAAGCCTCATTGCACATGGATAGTATTTAAGACGGCTACTGTCTTAGAATTATAATTTAGAGAATGGAAGTCCGACAAGGTAATTTTTTTGATAAACTAAATTATCATTAAATGTGTTAACACAAATTGGCAAATAGCTGTGATGCCCGACACTTTTCTTGTTATTTCAATTTTTTTTTGTTATTTACCTTGTATTAAATACTTAGATGGTTCAAATATAACGAATAATTCAATAACTAAAATAATAAATGTAGAGAAACATTTAAACCAAAAAATAAAAATATTATTTTTAAATTAACCAAATAATAACACCAACGTATATGGTCTTCACTTATTTATTGTTGCCAAAATATGCGCATATATATGCCTTGTTTGTCTTTAAAATAGGCAGTTATTTGCATTTTTTTAATCAAATATGCATATATTATTGTAAAATGAGGTAAAGAAACACATTGGGTTCTAAAGAATATGTTTATTTTTAAGAAAATGCAAAAGTTTTCAGATTTCATTTTTTGTAACTGACTTATGCACCGGTGTTTTCGGATGTTAATCGATTTGGAACTTCTTTTCACAAACAATAATTTTTGAAGTGAAAACTTCTTTAGGCGCGTTTAGCACTTTTTGTGGGCACTGAATTAAACTGAGCCGTCACGCGTCACGTTCGGCTGTGTAACGCTCGAATTCGACTCCGCTGCCGCATCAGTCGACGTGGAAACAGTGTGCGACACTTGTTGCGTCTCAGGTATGTTCTGGCATTTTTTAAATCATATATTTACGTAGGGTGAAGTAAGGTAATTAGTTTTACCGTAATTGCTTATTCCGTGGACCTAATTTATTTCTGACTTCTGTTGAAGATGTAAAAATTCAAGGGTTGTTCAATTTTAGGAAATATCTTTTTTCGTATGCAGTAAAATTATCCCGTATTCCAAGTTTATGTTATTTTTGAAGTGAAAACTTCTTTAGGCGCGTTTAGCACTTTTTTGTGGGCACTGAATTAACCTTGTTGAAGTTTTCACTTCTGTCGTGTGGTCTTAAGCACACACAATTTTTTTGTATAGGCTTTACCGAGGGGTGTCTCACTGTGGCAGTAGGTGTACAAATGTTAAGGCAGGACTTAGCAGGACCGTGGCAGGACTGACAGGATTGTGGCAGGACTGTCGAAGGACCTGGCAGGACTGTAGAAGGAACTGGCAGGACTGTGGCAGGACCTTGGCAGTACTGTGGCAGGATCGAAACAGGACAGGCAGTACCTTTTAGATCCAATCAGATTTCTCCAATAACTTTAGAAGTAGTGATAAATAGCGGGAACCAAAAATTATTTTTGTTTGCATTTGTTTATTGATTGAAAGTGAAACGGAAGTGCATGTATTAAAGGGTTCTGGTCTGTATGAGAATAATTACTGCAAATAAACAACGTCTCATCTAGAGCTTGATGGCCAGTGTTAACGGGTTAGGGATGCGGTCGGCAATTTTTAAACTTGCCTTTAAATTAAGGGATTGGTTTTTATTTGTCCTTAACCAGCTAATAATGGCAATTTTTTTTTACTATTTAGATATTGTCAAAATTTAAACAAATAGAAGTTTCTGGTTTTTTGTTAATCCAACCAATAAGAAAAAGTCTGCAAATCGCAATTTCGCAAGCACCAGTTTTGAAAATAAAAACAGGGATTTGAAAAAATGTTTATTTTTATTAATTAATATATCTTACAAAAGTTAAAAACAAATGACATTTTTATATTTAAGCAGCGCTTAGCTTTAGAAAGTTCATTTAATACCTCATCTGGAGATACCGATATCTCAGCATGAATGTTGAGAAGGGCCAGACCATTAAGACGCGTAGTGCCTGTGGTATTGCATAGGTAAGTAAGCAATAATTTTTTCAGACCTTTGGTTTATTATTATACTTCCTAATCAAAAAATAAATAATTTTTCTTTATGTTAAGATTTTTTTTTAAAATTATTTTCGTTTTTGATATTTTTTGCGTTTTCCCTAAAGTTTTGGGTTTTGGCAGGACAAGCAGTACCCTGGCAGGACAAGCAGGACCCTGGCAGGGCAAGCAGGACCGTGGCAGGACAAGGGCAAAATTGACAAGTCCTGCCAAATTTGGCAGTAGGTTTACAAATTTTGACTAGTGAGACACCCCTCGGGCTTTACAGAAGGCTTTTTCTTCACTAAATTCTAACTCTGGAAAATTTTTAATCCACGAAGACGTTTTCGCCACCTTACACATTTTGAATAGAAATTTGAAATTACTAGTTTCACACTGAAAATACTGAAATCTTTCAAAAAAACTAAAACAGAAGTATGTGTTACAAATCGATATAAATACAGTTTGTTAAGCAGGTAATAATAAGTTGTTAAGTTTTTTCTGTGGATTCTTTGTTGTTTATTGTGTGTGTGGGTGTTTAATATTTACGGATTTCTAGTTTTTGTGTAGTTTAGTAAATTGTGTTTGTGCCTTTAATGACTCTATTATATAAACAATGACTAGTAACAGCTGTTGTATAATTTTGTTATGCCCCAATAGGGGTAAAATACCGGGTATTTCGTATTTTCAGTAAGTATATGGAGTAGTGATATATCTTGATATATAACCTTATTTTATTATGATCAATTTAAACATATATAACTTACAGTGGCGGCTCGTTAATGAAGGGCTCTGGGGCGCCGCCCTCCCTGCAATTATTTTAAACAGAATCCAAAAATACTTTACTTTAAAAAACAGTAAAGCAATGTATGTAAGGAATCCATTAAAATAATTCAAACCAAACATAGCCCTATTCCAGCGCGCAGGCTATACTCATAGACAAGCAAGTTGCGCGCTCTCAAGATTATACTAAGCACGGGCGACCGATTATTCGTCCCGATTCAACGCGACTTCTCGTTATGACTACGGAGGCGTGACGTCACCTACATATCGCACAACGAGGAGCTCAAAATTTATTATTTTTGTTTCGTGTGTCTTCTTTTTGACGGGGATGATAATTGGACTATAAATGGGGTGCAGGACTTAAAACATCTTTCGGAGAAAATAAAAAACATGAAAATAGTGCAATACATCGTTATAATGTGGTAAGTTTTGAGATGTTAGGACAAACTAATATTTTAACTTGTTTAAGTAGTGCTTATGCTGATGAAATTAAAATTCACAACGAGAAAGTTAGAAAAAACAGACACGTACTTTCGAAAATACTAGACATTTTAATTTTTTTTAATTTAAAGCCAGCGCCCCCTTGAGTCACTAGTCAGGAGCCGCCACTGTATAACTAGGCCTATGCTATACAAACAAGGTTTGAAAATAAAGAGAAACACACACCAAGACAAATTATCCCGATGCATGTTTTGGTATATTTTATTTGCAGCCCTGCAAATATTTTTCGGGCAGGTATTCAAAAAGTTTAAGCACTTTTCTCTATTATACTTATATTATATAAAAGCAAAAAGTAAATACCGAGGTATGTTTATATTAATCCAAGGGTGAAAGTATTCCACGGGTAACGATCTCGAGTAAAAACTTTTTTAAATTAAGTTTTCTCTGTGGATTCCTTGCTGTTTATTGTGGGTGTTTAATATTTACGGATTTTTAGTTTTTGTGTACTTTAATGAATTGTGTTTGTGCTTTTAGTGACTCCGATTGGAATATAAACAATGACTAGTAACAGCCGTTATAATTTTATTATGTCCAAATAGGGGTAAGATACCTCCACTCTCTCTCTATATCGACGGGTCAAGTTCTCGGGCAAAATCTTTTTCAAATTCTTGAACAAGAAATTGTGCTTAAAAATGTTTTACACGTACCCAAGTTTTCGCCAAATTGTAAAAAACAATACAAGTTATGCACCAACTAATATTTAACTTAAGGTTAGGTACGCGATAACATCTAAGTTTGGTTATATTGCTGGTTTTGTTTGTTTTTTCATATTTGATTTTATAGTTTATAGTTTAACTGACTTGTTCTTTTCCTTTTTAAACTGAAAATACAACGACGAATATCATTTTTAAATAAATTTTTGAAGCAAACCCTTAAAAGCAATTTTCCTCTAAATCTGATAGGTTTGCAATTAGGTACTTACTAAAAATATAAGAAATATTTACCTTGTTTCCCGACTTGATCAAAAATTGAGAAGATATTCCAATTTTTGGGCAATAATTTGGGGCAAATTTTAGCTGTTTACACGTAAAAATAAATTGAAGGTAAACTTTTACTATTTCTTGAGCAAGAACTTAAATTTTCAAGTCCAGACCTGTATATTTTTCCATTCGTCATACGAGAATGTCGCAGTGCGCATGTCTAATCGTGTGTAGCTTCGTTTACATGCGCGATGCCATAAATTTGCCACTTGCGTGATTATTGCTTGCTTATCTAAAGGTAAATATCTATGAAAATTTCATAAATTTATTTTCAACCAATTGCTCCTTTTTGTTTACGTTGCTTAAGGGGAGACTATCGCGATAGTCTATAGCCTATTAATCTAATGAAATTAATACGTGATAGTTTTTCTTAGGTATAGGGGAGCGGAGCCCAATACCGTACAGATTCCAATACCGTACATGCCGTTTTTGACAGCAAAAACAGGTATGTAAGTCTGTCTTTGTTTATTACGTTGCTAGGTGGTCGAGCAGTTGCTTCAACGCGCCAAAACACCAGTGGATCGACGTCCGGTCCAGTGAATGCACTTATAAACTTTCTGCTGTCGTTCTTCTAAGAAACATCACTGACGCAATAAGCATTAAGTGTTTTAATAATTTTACTTTTAACTTGGATCTGGTTTATTTAAAAGATTGATGTATAGCCTTAAGAAATACGCATGTATTGCCTCTCAAAATATGTTTCAAATATTTTTTTTCTGTGTTTGTTGTTGTTAGTCCTGTTCGGGTAATGCCGTACAGTGTAGTACAGTGTACGGTATTACCCGCAATAGATTTATATATGTAAATAAAAAATAATAATAAAAAGTGGAGAACATTACATTTGTGGTTTTTGTTAAACTAATCTTGTTTCATTCTATAGCATAGCGTTAAATTATGTTCTTTTATTTGTTAAAGTTTTTAAAACCCTGAACGGGCTTACACGACCATTATACGGTAATACCCGACGCTCGTGTAATACCGTACTTTACCATATTTTTTTAACACACTAATATATATTTTTGAAAAACGTTTAGAAGTTTCACTTTATTAGGTAGTAACAATATACTAAACAAAACTTCCATAAAGCCTTAAATCGAGTTTCTAAGGTAGGTAATTTGCACAAAAATCTATTTATTCCTTAACTGTACGGCAAATGCCTCCGCTCCCCTATTACTGCGACTTAATTTTAATTCAAATCTCAAGTCATTTCAAAGTGACAGGTGAGACAAACCAGCAAGTAACAATCAGTTTTTTAGTCGTACCCGTGATATTTATTGTAACAATAATATTGTGTAAAAAATTATTCGTTTTGGTAATGAATCAGCAAGTTCGATTGCTAAAGAAATTGAGCAGAAGTTGATTTCACTTGTTAGTAACTAAGGTTTATTACTAAATTTTCAGGAACATTAAAAATATATATATATAATTTTTTTCTCGGTTTCACTCAAGTTTTTGTTGATAGAAAATTTACCTGACCTTAACAAAAATTATCGGTAATAATTCTGCTTCTAGGGAGATTATAAGTGATAATACCTCGGCTCGCTAAAATTGCAATAAAAACTATTGTTGTGTTGTCGGTTAGGTTAATTTAGCTACAAGTTGGCCAAGTTCATGAGAACGCCAGTATTTCCGTCACGACGACAAATTCCAATGCACACGCGGAAAGATATAATTAAAACCTGTCAATATTAAATAACAGTGATGTACTGTTGAAATTCTAAAACAATAATTATTATAACAGTACTTTAAAATAACAATATTCAAATGACGTTTTCCTTTATGGCTCTGGGAATGGTCAGGTCGACACGTCAAGTCGTGATTCCACCGATAATTCATAAGTTTTTATGTTCAGATAAGGTCGCCGAAATATAATTTTATTTACAACCATACATGTAATGTTGACATTACTGACTTTATTGAAGGTTGGGAAGTGTCACATTACCTACCTCTTCTTCCCGCACTGACTTCCCACCCTGATTCCCCGCCCTCATTTTCAGTCCACTAAAATGTGATATTTTAACTTAAATTTTATCCCTATTACTAAATGTAAGTAGAATTTTTTTTAAATAAAGACTGTCAATTTCATATTTAATGAAAAACTTAAGAAACATCAATAACAAGAATAAAGGCTCACAGAGAACTATTTATTAAAATTAATTGTTAAATTAGACTTATTATAGGCGTTTATACAAATTTTTAAGCCAGCACCTGCTTCCCCAATGGCGGTGTTTTTGGTTGATAAGGTAATTTGTTGCTCAATGGCTGCAGAGACCTGTGAGCTACTTGAAGAAGCAACCCAAGACATGGGACGGGCGCATAGCATGGTGGCGGTTTTCGTTTTGTTTTCCATTGAAGAATCTACATAACCTTCCGCCACAGTGCTAGATTTCCATCCTCCCAGCCTCTTTAATTGGAGTAGCTATGTCAGCACCGCTGTTGGCTAATATGGTGGCGGCAATTCTTCTAAAGGCGTGACCTGCAAAGCCTTCAATGTTTTGTAACTTTAAAAAAGTGGCAATTTTTTTCGGAAAACTAGCTATTGAATTGTGACCTATTGGTTGACTTCTTGCCTTTCCCCCCTAACCTGAACCAAAAACCTATTGATTTGTATGTGTGTATGTGTGTTTTTGAATCGAGAATTTCAACTGAAATGTTTTCTTCCAATATAGTTATATCTGACATTTCCATTTTTACTAATTCGTCCGTTCGGCAAGCTCCTGAAATGCCTATCACTAGTACTACCTAAAAAATAAGAAAAAAATCTTAGGAAAAACCCATTATACTTTTAAATGATGCATATTTGTTAGTTTCAAAGATTATTTTGTAATAACTGGTGACTAATTACCTTAATCGACAAGAGTTCAGTTGGACCATTGTTAAAAAAATCTTCTATATTCTTCCTTGAAAGAATGTTAGATTTTTTGGGCCTATAACCCACATTTTTTCGTTTCAGATAGGCAAGGAGTTTCCCATGCTTCAAAATACCAGATTTTTCCTCAATTTGTATAGCATTGTTTTTAACATGACCACAAGGTTGATGGTTTCTTCTGTTTGCTTTGCTCACCAAAATACGCCATTAGAACATTTTGCGAGCTCAAATTCTTGACTTTTTTCGATTTACACACAGTTGCTGTGCCGCCACTTCAGCGGCTCCCCTTATTTCCGGCGGGGTACACTCCATTCATTCTTTTTCCATTAATTTTTAAACTTTATTGTATTGATCGCAAAAGATCAGACTTGAACTGACGTTTATTGTTTTAATTTCAAACAAACTTTTCCTTGACAACCGTCGCCTAATTTAGAAATATGCATACTTGTATATTTATTTGATTTTTTTAATATATATTTTCTTTAATACTAGGTCAAAATGACATTTTTCTTTTAATAATATTTTTAGTTAAAAATTATAAGAAGTGGATGTAGTATGTGGTTGTAAATAAAATAGTATACAAACCTCGGTGAAAAGTTTTATTACTGTCTCCGAGATATATACCGAGACGCGAAGCGTCGAGGTAAACTATCTAATCTCTCGACAGTAATGAAACACTTTCCACCTCGATACGTAATACACTATTACTGAGTATATTATCCTACAACATTTATTTCATAGAACTTATGGCAATACAATAATTGTTACATTGTATTAATAAAAAAAATATATCGATTAGGCCAAGTACAAATGGGCCGACCATCTTTGGAACGTTGGCCTCTTGTAGAGCAGCGTTCTGAAACCGTATCTTTTGAAGACACGATCCAATGCATCCCATAGATATTTACCCTTAGATATCAGTAATCACAAAAGTGGCAAATTTATGGCCTCGCGTATGTAAACAAAGCTATACACGATTGGACATGCGCACTGCAACATTTTCATTTGACGAATGGGAAAATAGACAGGTTCGGGCTTAAAATCTTAATTTGAAGACGTAGTCCATGCTTAAAGTGGAGTTGAAAGTATAGAAAAGAAAGAAAAACTAAAAGTCTTCCTCCACAAAATTTAATCGAATATAGAAATTCTTTAGGGGTCTCTACATGTTTCGAAAGTAGAAACGTTCATCATCATCTGTCTCCTGATGATGAACGTTTTTATATAATAATTTTTTAATACATTTTTTTAACAACATTTTTATAGATTTATTTTTAATTTTAAAACGGAATCTTCTTTTAACAAAAACAGAAGGAAAAGTTAAACATTTTGCAAATTGTATCAAATATTACGTATCATTTTGTTTTTTAAATAAATGTAATTTTAAAGTTTTTTTAAATAGTTTTAATGATAATATTTGAGATTTAATAAAAATTTCCAAATTATTATAATCTATCAAACCTTTATGAAAAATAGACTTATAAGCTAATGTTTTAGACACTATATCCACAAAAAAATTTTGATTAGTTCTTGTTTTATAATAATTATGATGGTCATGATTAAAAGAACAAAACATTTTTAAACAATCAGGCAATAAATTATTTTTAATTGTATGTATAAAGATACATACTAAATAAAAAAAATTTCTGACATTCAACCAATTTAAGTTTTTTAACATAAAATTTATTTTTGTATATTTGTCACAATTTAAAATAATCCGCATTGCCTTATTTTGTAAAATTTGTAATTTGTGAAATATTTCCTCACTAGCACAATATAAAATGGAAGAACAATAAAGATAATGTGGTAATATAATAGTATTAAATACAGTTTTTTTAGAAAACAAACTTAAATGAGAACTGATTCTTTTAAAATAACCTACTTTTCCGGCAATCTTCGATATGATACTTTCAAAATAATTAAAAATATTTAATATTAAATCAATAATTATCCCTACATATTTAAAACTGTTTACTAATCCCAATTTTTCACCATCAATTACAACATTTATATTTTGACAATTTAAATTATTACCCATAACTATACATTTACTTTTTGAAATATTTAATTTTAATTTATTTACTTTTAGCCATTTTAATAATATATTTATCTCAGAATTTAGAGTATTTAGACCATCAAAAATATTTAAAACATTAATGTAAATTAAGATTTATTTATTGTATCTTCGTGTCAAATATTATTTCTGTTGCTTATTGCTTATCGCCTAATGCTTATTTTTTAATTGTGTCTCGGCCTTTATAGGTACCCCCTTAAAATAGGCTACACCCCTTTTTTCAACCCCTAAGTAAAAAAATGACGAAACACATATATTATTATTTTGTTAAAGGAACTTATATACCAATTTTAGACCTTCACCAGTTGTAGTTTATGAGATAAAGAAATTCCTATAAAAATTTCAACCCCCTTTTTACCCCTTTGGGGTTGGGGTTGATTCTCGACAAATCCCTTCTTAGTGGATGCCTACGTTATATGGAGAAGACATTGTCAAAGATTTACAAGTCTAATATTCTAGTTGATGAATCACAGTCACTTTATAATTTTATATAATACTATAGATAAAAAAATATTAAAATTGGTTATTAATTTGCTAAGTGGTCGACTTTTTTGTTTAAGTTTATACAGTGTGACCAGTAAAGTCCACATCATATGAAATTTGTTTTAAATAGCTTTATTCGAAATTTGATTTTGGCATCAAGTTTTGCTTCGATCAAGATGAAAACTAAGCAAAAAAAATAGTAGTCACGTGATTCGCATTATCTGTTAAATTTTAATTTTTTCCAAAAAATAATTCAAAAGTGGGGTTATTTCTAAAAATATCGAAAAAACTTATTAGAAAAAGTTTTTTTAAATGCAGTTTCTAGCCCACATGCAAAATACTACGTTCTCTTTTTTTTTTTTTTTTTTTTTTTTTTTTTTTTTTTATTTTACTTCGGCCTTTTTCCGCAAGGAGGCCAATCACCGACGCCAGGGAATTTGTCACACACTATCTGGTAATTTTGCCGAATCCCTCTTTGTCGAGGGTGGGGTTCTTTAACGTGCCAACATCCATGACACGATGCCCACAGTTTAACGTCTCTTCCGAAAGACGGCGCACCTCTTAAACCAAATTCCAAATTTAACATCGACGTTGCCGGCACCGGGAACGATCTGTGAGGCCGCTGCGCTGACCAGTAGACCACAACGTCGATTACGTTCTCAAAAATACTTATTTTATGAAGTTACCTTATCAAAAACAAATAAACTTTGCATCACATGCGACCAAATTTTAATAGCCCAATTTTGATTTTGTAGAAAAACACACATTTAATATGGCGCTAAAAATATATCTGAAATAAAGCATTGTCAAAACTAAGAAGTTTTATGTAGGTTGCGTTGAGTCTTATTTTGCAAAAGTGGCGCAATTTACAAAATATGGGTAAAAAATCAAAATTATCCTATGCAGCTAAAATTTTGCGCGTGGGCTAGAAACTGCATTTAAAAAAACTTTTTCTAATAACTTTTTACGATATTTTCAGAAATAACCCAACTTTTGATTTATTTTTAAAAAAAATTAAAATTTGCCAGATAATGCGAATCACGTGACTACTATTTTTTTGCTTAATTTTCATCTCGATCGAAGCAGAACTTGATCTCAAAGTCAAATTTCAAATAAAGCTATTAATAAAAAAATCCCATATGATGCGGACTTTACTGGTCACAATGTATATTTTTCAAGAACTCATTTTAGGCCTTTAAATAGACGAATAAAAAAAACAATTTAAAAAATGTAAATAAGATGTACATATTTATTTGAGCCTTATTTACACCAACAGTATTTACTCTACTTTCTCTTTGTTTTGAACTGCTAAAACGATAATCCCGAAATAACTAATTTGCATTGCAAATCGCTGTACAAAAAATTTCGACTTAACTTGGACAAAACTCAAATTACCATATTAAAACAATGGCTTTGTAATGTCACATTTTCATTATTTTAAATGACATAATTCGAAATTTTATGGTCTTTTCCGGTTAATTTACATTTTAAATACTACCTAGATATTAAAATAGCTTGGCTATAAAAAATGATTAACAACATTAAATTGTAAAGTTCCTTTTTTGGGGACAATGCAAATAAAAGCAACCGTCCAATCGCTACATTTTTAAACTAAAACTATTAAACAATTTTAACATGTGAATTTTACCTAAAGTAGCCCACAGACTTGGCAGCTCTGCTCAACGACCTGCTCGACGAACATTCTATTTAAACAAAAAACACGCACATAGCAAAATATTCAATTGATCAACAGGAACGGATGTCTGATTATAGTTATTCATGGTACTAGTGTGTTATGTTGAAAATAAGTCACGCGAGAAAGATTTATACCACCGGCCGTCAGGCCGAGTGGTATAAATTCTCAAGTGACTTAGGAAACATAACACACGAGTGACATACAATGTTTTATCCAACAAGTGGAAGAAATCTTTTTTTTTATGAGATAATAATTAATAAACAAAATAATCAAAATAAAAATAATTAAAGCTACTTGCCTATAAATCGTCACCTTAGAGCTATACTGTTGTATGTCGCATTTTTTCTGAAATTGACTTTTTAGTGTTAATAAGTTGTATGTACCTCAAACTTGCCTTCCAGAGAATTACAATGTTGTATGTTACACCATATGTCATTGGCAACCATAAATACATTGTTGTATCAACGTGAATTGCGATTTTTAGAGTCTCATAGTTGTATAGTGTCACATACACCTTTGTAATTTTATATTTTATTCCTATGGTCACAAATAATACACATACAACTTTGTTTTTATTTGGTTGTGTCGTTGAGTTAGTGTGCTAGTGAGTGGATTCCTGAGGTGGATAAGGCATACTATATGGCTATACTTCCCAAAAATGATAATGCCTAACATATTTATTTCTCTAGTTCTGGATTATATTCTTATTTGTAGTTATTTTGTTTTTTTGTAACGTTACAAAATTAACTGAAATTTTCTTTAATCTAATTTTTTTTTTATTATCTTTCTTTGTATCACACTCCTGCGAACTGTGATTAAGAATCATGTCACTTAAATTGACACAATATAACAGAAAATATTTTATCTTTTTATTAAATGTCATCAACACACAACAACAGAAGAATTTTGTTAATAAACCCTTTATATTTTTTCATTATCTGTATCCCGCTAGAAAGCAATTTTTAATAATGGCCAACTTCACAGCACGAAACGCTCTCATTAAAATTATTACGACGAAAAACGCAATTTTTACCTTATTTTGACACATAATAATTAAAAATTAATTATTTCCATCTGTCGCTTTGTGCAGAGCACGCTATTTAAATCGTCGGGTCGTAACGTACAACAAATTGTCAGAATTGCATACCACTTAAAAATGAAACTAAATCGGATCCGGATTTTTTGGTCAAAATAGAAATTTCTCATGTCTTAACCCTTAACTGGTATCGTCGGGTCACTTTAGACCCGAGCTGATAAATTTCCTATCGTATTTTTTCCAAATAAGCGCGAAATAATCACAGCTATCGGGAGTTCTCCTAAAACACGCAGATGCGTTAGCCTGTTGAGTGGCAGTCGATTAATAGCACTCTAAGTAGGCGGTTCTAGTGTCTAATCTGGTAATATGTCTTAAAAGGTCATTGCACATTTTTTTGTTTTTGATTTTATATCAATAAGTCTTTAACTATTTGAAAGAACAGCACTTTCTTTGAACTAACAAAAAAATTTTTTTTTGAATAATTTACATTTTTAGTTTTAGTCCATTATTATAGATCAGAACATTTTTATATAAGGAATATACAGTTTTTTTACTTTTGCACGATACATTTTTATGTTAAACTTTTGCAGCCAGCTCTTTATTTAAAAAATGCTCTTACATATGGATATGATAATAAAAATATAAGAACTTCAATTTGATTTAGTCGTTTTTTTTTATATACTTAAAAAAAATGTCGGGTCAGAATTGACCCGACGATACCAGTTACGACTACTAAAATTACGATACCAGTTAAGGGTTAAAAATAATCAGTTACATACAAATTTAACGTTCGAAACGGTAAAATAACTTGAACTGAAGACAAAATACACCAATTTTGCCTAATTTTGACAGCTAATTTAATTTCAATCCATTCGAAAATTATTAAATCAATCTCCCGGGTCCAGTCTTGTTTAATAGGTTAATATGGGAAAACTGGTTTTTCTTTAAAAGCCATTCCTTCGCCCATTTTGTCCTTTTTTTTTCTTTACTTAAAGTGGAATTGAAAATGCAGGAAAGAAAGAAAAAGTCAAAGTCTTCCTCCACAAAATTTAATAGACATAGCTTCTTTAGGGGTGTTTCGAACGTAGAAACGTTCATCTGCAGGAGACAGAAAAAAATTTATATAGTGCTGATGGTATTAGCAGAAGAGAAAATGGTATTAAACCTTAATCGAGCTTTCATGGTATTAAAATGACGTATATAAGAAAATTGAGGAGAATTAAAACATGCTGAGCATATGATGAAAGTTAGTAAAGGAAGTCTAAACAACCAAACTAAATGAGGAAGAAAAAAAGGGCCTTCCAGAAAGAAGGTGTCGATGATTTTTTAAATAATTTCTATAAAATTTTATAAAAACATTGATATGTCAGTGAGATCATAGTGTCAGAGTAGTTAAACGTTTGATTTTTGGGGTATTTGATTTTTGGTTCTTTTTAATTTAACCCCAGTAGGTACCATCTCAAAATTTCGCTTTTGTCTCGCCTAAGAAAACCAGACTGCTAACGCAAACGTTTAACGTTTTTATTATGCCAATAATAGTAATAGATAGTATTGTATATGATTATGTATGACTTAATTATAATTGTAAACGGCGGGTACCTTTATGGGAGCTTATCCTGTGTGTACCCCAAAGAAAGAAAATAAATAAATAAATAAATAAATAAAATAATAAATATTAGGAATACTCATTCAATTTAATTTTACACAAACGACGTTAAGTTTTTAAATTGAAGGTAAAAACAATCGGAAATACGCTCGTAAAGTGGAACTGAAAAATCCATTTTCGTGCGCTAATTCCGGTATTAAAATCGAACACCAAATTGGTGCTTACACCCAATTAGAACTCTATTATTGCACCTATCGATTAATGATCTGCCAATTTAAAGTTTAAATAGGACACACGATTTTCCCGAGGCTCTCGTTATAAAATCCTAAACAAGCTTTAAGTCTATCACTTCGTTTACGGGTGTCGGTAAGTGACAATAAAGGCTAAAACTGTATCACAGTTTTCTATTTAGAATACATACTGTTATACGAGCATAAATTATTGGTCTTTCACTCCCATCTCGCTTTTTCTTGTCTCGCCTCTTTCTCGCGAAAAGAGACCAGAACGAGACAAGAGTGGTCCGGTCTCTTTCGAGACGAGACGAGAGATTTTCTGTGAAAATCTTGTGAGACGAGACAAAAACATGTAAGAACGAAAAATCTTGCAAAAACGTAAGATTTTAATTAGGATGTGTGATAAACTTTTAAAAGAATCACGTTTAGTATCACTCGAAAAAAAAGCTATCTTTATTACCGATATTGCGAGGTGGCCAGGGAAGAATGCACACGTTGCCGAAATACAATAGAAAAAAAGGACCAAAAGAAAAAATTAACGTTTTTTTATACCGCGCGAGCAAAAATTATTTGCATCAAAGAGGGCTTGGATTAAAAAACGTAGGGCTTGGTTTAGATCACAATGATCGATATATTTAACAAAATCTAGGTTAAAATTTTGTCGAATTTATATTATGACATGATATGCCAAACTAATGAGTAATAAAATAAGTAGACAAATACAAATTTATTTCTGTTGTTTACAATATTAACAAAGTAAGAATATACAGAAAGAAAAAGAAAAATAATTACATAAATTGCTGAAATTGGCCACCGCCATGCTCCAAGCATAAATTCACACGTCTCTTCATAATTCCTGCGTCTTTCAAAAATCTGTATTTCTTGGAATACCTGCACTTTATAAGGAAATAAGTTTAGCTGCTTCCTAAGAATATTCCTGCATGTTCCATAAGATCTTCCCACTTCTTGGGACAGGGGTCTTATACAATTTGTTTGGCGTATTTTGCTGTTCTTACAGATGGTCTTCCTGCTCCTTTTTTGTGTTGTATAAAACCTGTTTCCCTAAACACAGCCATGGTTCTTTTTAGGCAATGCTAAAAATCCCCAGCAATAAAAGCAACGTTAGGAAAATATTCGTGAAAATCGTCCATGCACAAACCCGGATTGTATTGCCACTCACCATTTAATCTAACCCCGTTTCGAAAATACCCTTCAACCATGAATGTTTTGTGCTGTTCCGTAAAGCCCATTGTGTGAATTGTTCAAGAAATTGGAAAAATTAGCGATGAATCAAATTACTTGTAACGACTGTCAAAAAGATGACGGAATAACTGATTGATTGTTAATTCAGGTAGTTACTTAGACCCAACAGGTATTAAGCTCTACGGCTAAGCATTACGTCCTTAGATGCAACCCAAGTAGCATTTTTAGACACATTACGGTAAATGTGTCTAAACTATTGTTTCTGTTTCCGACACAAATTGGAAATTGTTGGCAACATGTATGGAAATATTTTCGAAACGTATACATTTTAAATGGCGCATTAGCACGTGTTTCCAAGTGGTTGGTACGGGCTGTGACTTTCGCTGTTTCGACGCAAAATCGAAACTTTCATCGAAAATGTTTCGAAAATTTTTCAGAAATGTTTGGAACAAGTTTCCATAAATGTGTCGAATGAGAGTTCATTTTACAAAGAGGGCGCTGAGTGTTGGAATTGTAAATTGTCAAAATGGAAACATTATTGAAACAAATAATTAGATATATAATATCTATCTCTCTGCAGGTTGTAAAATAAAAGAAAGTAAACAATATGATGACAGCATAATTTCGCCATAATGAATTTGTCACCAGAGTAGTTTCTATAAGTGATACATTTTTTTCGTGTGGTTTATTGCAGAGAAGATCCAAGAATCGTTGACGAAATAAATTTTATCGTGCAATTTAGTAATTTAGCTTTATATTCTTAAGACGCTCCCGGTATATTGACATTTACACACAAAATAAATACTTTGTCAAAAAATAAAATCTTAAATATTTTTAAAATTTTACTTAATTCTTCTTTCAATTGATTAAGCTAGCAAAATTGAACTAATGTAACCACTTTTTTACATTTCAAATGACGCAGAAAGTTAATTAAAGTCTATTTTAATAATATAAAAATGAATTTGTCAAAATGGCCGCCAGAAAGCGAGAATTATTCTGGTCTAAAATGGAGTCGACACACAATTTCTAGTATTTGGTATCTATAATGTTTCGATAATCATGTAGCTATAATTCATAGAAAATGTGTCGAAACATGAAGAATGTTTCGATATTGTACCAAAACCATGCGAAACAAACGTCGCTAAAGTAAAAAATGCACAGTCCCGTCAAGAGGAAGGTTAAGCTTAGAAGCATAAAACTTCTGTATACCGTCACGGTATACACTACCACTTTACACTTTCTGTGACATATAACCTACAAAATTGGTTTGTACTTTGTTGAACGTTTAATAAAACTTTTGTAAAACCTCGAAGAATGTTTAAACTGTTGTTTTCTTCCCATATTAACAAAACAAAAATGTACAATTTATAGGTTATAATCGTTATAATCGAGGTTATAATAATTGTCCGGGTGCGGTAGTGTAAAGGTTTCTGGCAGTTTCGAAAATTATTTTCTGCGCAAGTTTCGTAATTAAATGGATATCGCTGTTTGGTAAATAATTCAAAGCACAAGAATACCAATTTGTTTTGAATCACTTAATTCGAAAATGTGTCGCTACAATTTGGGAGCACATGTGTCTAAACACAATTTCATAATATTATATAAAAATGTTTCGAAAAATTTTCTTTTGTGCGTTTCCTAAATGTATCGACACTGCAGTTTGGAAAGTATTTCGAAACTAACAGTTCTTAATCGTTTCTAGTAACTAAATTCGAAAATGTGTCGCAAAAGTTTCGAAACACATGTGTCTCCACACAATCTAAATAATTTTAATCGAAAATGTTTCGAAACGTTTCTCAGCAAAGAATTTGTGTCCAATTTGTGTCTATAATTGCTACTTGGGAAGGCTCTCTTTGATGCAAATAATTTTTGCTCGCACGGTAACGTCTATAGATTTTGTTAAAATTTTTGATACAAAGAACCATGTGATAAACGATAATCCTCGTCTCCAATTAAGTATAATATTTTTCAACCAAAGAAAGACAGATAAACAAAACAGACACGTATTTTTAGAAGTCTGACGCCGGTAACTGATCTATTTTTGCACTTGCGTACATTCCGCCACGTGGTGTTGCAGGCAACCAGCGTGGCTGTTTTGTGCATTTAATAGTTAAGAAGGGTGTATCTTACTTTTAATATTTTAAAATTTGAACCACGTGGTAATACTAAAACCTGTGGCGGCTGCCATGAACACTTGTCCCCTAGGGAAAACACATATCATCAAAAATTACAGGCCGACCGAAAGTTCGGTTTCGGCTAGTTTCGGCCAATAAATCTAGTTTCGGTGAAAGTTTCGGTTTCGGTCAAAAATCGGCCGAGCGCCGAAACTCAGTGTTCGTGAATTGTCGCGCACCGTTCGGCTAACTTTGGGTGAGTTCGTAGGCAGTGTTGTCTATATAAATAAAAAATTTTCTCTGCCAATTTTTTTTTTTTTTAGGTGTGAAGAGTTAAATCAGCTCCCAAGATCGATCTCGTCCTATATAAAATAAATTAGATTTTAGTATACAATAAAATTTTTACATGTATAAATAAGTTTCGGTATCGGTTTCGGCCGAAACTGAGACCAAGGCCGAAGATTCGGTTTCGGTTTCGGCTAAAAATCTTGTTTCGGTCAGACACTACAAAAATACAATATATCATCACATATTAAGTCTATTCCAGCGATTTATAAATTCTATATTCAATAATTAACGTCTCTGTAATACCGTTTTAAATATCCCATATTAATAATCCCGCACTTTTTTGCCAACGCCAATGAGCTCAAGCTATAAAGCCATTCGATTGTTTGACTGTCCTAAGGAAAACACTAGGTTCTCTCTTTCTACCTGATTGGGTCTAAAATTTGTTCTTTTTCTATTTCATGTGCTGATTAAACTTTAGTAGGTGTTGTTTGATTACAAAATATCATATCATGTCATACCATCGTACTGCCTCCCCTCAAAGCTATGGTTAATGCAGGTAGTTCTCTTAAACTAAGATTTCTTTGAATCATTGAATTATTTTATACTTTAACTAAAGAAATGTTGCCCTTTTCTTTTCTTTTCTTTTTTTTTTATTTTACGTCGGCCTTTTTCCGCCCTTAAATCAAATGTACCATTTATTTGGCATACATGAAAAGAATCATTCATTTAGGAAAAAGAGACATGGATGGATGAATAAAATATTTTTTTTTAAATATATCGTCGTTAATTTGACTAAGTGGCGTATATCACTTTTGTTAACTTTCCAGGAGAGCCTTTTAAAGATTTTAGTATATTTGACTTGCTCGTAATTCTGGAACTAAAACGCATATAATAATCAGCTTAGATCTATCGATGAGTCCTTTAAACACTTTAGCAAAGGTATCTATGAAAATGTAATATTACTATCTACAGAAGAGATATGCTAAAAAAAATATATACGCCACTCTGTAAAAATTTTTTTATTGCATTTTGATATACGCCTATTGCATTTACCAATATACGCCTATTAGTAAAATAATTTATTGCCCAATTTTTATATAGGCCGGTATACTTCTTAAGCATGTATCATACATTAAGACTACTGGTTTTAATATTTTTAAACCATTTAAATCCTTGCCACTTGAATGACCAATTTCTTCTTTAATTTCCTTACTTATTATCTCTTTAAAATGAATTAGCGGTAACTCATCTCCCGAATCGTAATCATTTATATTTTCGACTGTTACAGCTGTTCCATAGTACCATTTTTTTTATATAACATTTTACCCTGGCTCCCTTCTAGTAAAGTCTTATCTAACACTACCAACTCATTGAAATTGACTACATTTTGTGTCCCATTCCTCCACTTAACGAGTATCTACATCCATTTTTTACCAATAAAGTCAATATACACCTACTATGCAATAGAACACCAAAACAACGAAACTTTGTCACGTTAATTTAAAATAACGGCTAATTTTGAGGTTAAAACCTTATCGGCATACATCCTCAAACAGGCGAATATAGGCATATACGTCTCATAAAGTACAACGTTGCCATTTGACGTAGGTTTACTGATAGACGTATATCATATTATGCCCGTTAGCGAAAGCGATCCTAGCGCTTATTAGTCATACGCCTAAACGAAAAAACGGAATAACTTTTAAACCGTTGGGAATTGAAATACGCCACTTAGCGGGCGCATGCCCCATGTCAATTCCCATATACTACCGTAAAAATCGAAATATCGCATTTTTGCATATACGGCACTTAGTTAAATTAACGACGATATGATAACATCAGGGTGGATCATAAAAATGCTGCCTGTATCAACTTTAATTTTTTAATGAAACATTATATATTTTTACATTCTACGATCAATTCTAGATGTTTTCATAAATCATGCCCTATACCTATCTTCAACAGTTTTCGAAATACTAGCAAAGTACGACAATAAACTATTTTATAAGATGGTGAAAATGTCCACCGATTGTCCTACGGTAGATCAATCGGTCTGAAAGTTTCTGTTGTGCATTTTGTATTACTTGTGGAGAAATTCCTCGTATTACTCTTCGAATGGAATCCTTAAGCATATCTATCGAGATTTATAAACTAAATTTTTAAATAAATCATCAATCCATGATAATCTTCAGATTGCTTTTTTTATAGTACATGGTAACGATTTCTTAATGGAAGCATAAAATGACAAAGCTTCTTTGATGAAAATAATATGATCGTCCCACTCAAATCCTTATCGAGATACACTCTGAGAAATGTAACAGGTTGTACGTCACATCTGTCCACGTCAGTTTGTCTTAAGTCAACACATAAATATTCGCTCTTTGCGTGATTAAGAATAAGCTGGTTTGCAAGAAACCTAATGCTGTGCAGTGCAACAAAGTCAATCAATTATCTGCGAATAAGAACGAGAACCTTTATGTGAACAAAGCGACATGTCGTTTATAGCATAGAAAAATACCTGGATCCAAAACAGAACCCTGAGGAACTCCCAACAAAATGATATTTTTCTACGACCACCTATGAAAATAAGAAATAAAGCACGCCTAACTTGGCTAGAAAGTCATTTATATCACACGCGTGTTGAAATATTTTCTTTCAATACGTGTGTTGAAATATAAAACAGCTGATGGCCGACGAATTTGACAGCAAAACTATTTAAAAAAAAAATAACTAACTTACGGGACCCGTGGAGCGAATTGGGGTGCTGGGTGGGGTAAAGTACACAAGGGCATTACTGCAATTATAAAAAATCCTTTTTTTTTCTCGTTATTTTCGGGAACCTAAGAGTATTTATGATAAAAATAAAAATATATTAAAGAGGGGAAATATGTCAGGCAACCCATCAAACCTGTCAACATTGTCAACCACAGAAAAAAAAGGGCAGCTATAGAGCAGAAATAGGATAGGTACCCTAGGAAATACCGATTTATAATTTTACGATTATCTCATTTATCAATTAAAGTAAATTTATTTTTGCAATATTTAAAACAAATCGAATATAGATGAAACTTTTATAATTAACAAGCTATCGATATTTAACTCCATCTCTATCTTTCTATTATGTTGAGGTTATGTTTTAGTTTTGTGTTTTGTTGTTTTTGTATGTATATTTAGGTATATTATTGTTTTATTGAAAGAATGCAGGCAGCTAAAAAATCAGAAACGGAATTTATTCACTGTACATAGATAGTAGGTATGATGCGTGCGTAAGCAAATAGGAGAAAAAGTTGTTCTTTTTATTTAAATAAATTATTTTTTCAACTCTAGAGTTGAAATAAATTTTTCAACTCTAGTGTTGAAAAAATTTGTGTAACACAATGGTGATACCTACAAACACAAACTATTAAAAACAACTATTAAAAGAGAAAAGCGTACTTATTTTTGTATAATAAATATATAAATATAGATATATATATTTCTATTGTTTGTGTGATATAATATGTAATATTGTAAATAACAGTAGTAGGGCACAAGCATACACAGGTATTTATACCTAGGTGCTTAAAATTAAGTTTGATTTAACATTGTAAATTTTGTTTTGGGAAATAAAATTTGATTTGATTTGATTTGAAATCACAAACTCTTTTTGATTATTTTGTATAGTCGTAGGAAAAATTGTGTACATTACTCGTGTGAAAGTGATTTTCTCACACTCGGAGAATTTCAGCACTCGGCTATGCCTCCTCGTTTGATAAGTGCCACTTTCAACACTTGTTATGTAATATACTATTACCTTTGATGCTTGATCTTGCGACACAACTTACTGTGTTAATATAGATGTGACCAAATCAAAAAAATGCTTTTGGATGAATCCGTTAATCTACCATTGCATCTCGAAATATTTTTTTTTGGGTGTATAACAAGAATTTTATAATTGCCTTTCGGTGTTCAATAAAACGAAGCATTTAACCTATTCTACTACATTCTGGGTGTGTGTAATTAGATCCAGCAATTTGAGGTAATTTTATTTGAAGTCAATGTGCTTCTTAAACCACCTATTAAGTTCTTCAAGCCTGAACACAATGACGTTATAAATACACCACATGTCAATAGCTAAAAGGTTGTAAGGTTTGCTATAAATATCCTGCATGATTCGGTTTATTTTTGACAGTATTATAAGTTGGTTTAAGGGTTCAGTGACTAGCAATAAAATGAGTCATAAAATTTTACAGCTGCTGCCTTACATAATGATTACGTAAGGTGCGATCGATAAAAAATGAATAGAAATACAGCTTTTTAATATTTCATATATCGATATAGCCAAAGCGATGATCCTGAACAGCTTAAGAGGTTCACAAAACTTCGCTTATTTATTCACTGTTTAACTACATCATTAATAATGCAGGGTATCAAAAAGTCTGGAAAATCGCAAAACTGAATATAAGATTTTAAAATTTCCATTCATCTACAGTGTGACCAGTCAAGTCCGCATCATATGGGATTTTTTCTTTATTAATAGCTTTATTCGAAATTTGACTTTGGCATCAAGTTCTGCTTCGATCGAGATGAAAATTAAGCAAAAAAATAGTAATTTGAAGAAATAGTCCATACTTAAAGTGGAGTTGAAAGTATGAAAAGGAAAGAAAAACACAAAGTCTTCCTCCACAAAATTTAATAGAATAAAATTCTAGTTAGAAAGGTCTCTACATGTTTCGAACGTAGAAACGTTCATCATCAGGAGACAGAACAACATCAGCATAACATAGATTTCTGTCTCCTGATGATGAACGTTTCTACGTTCGAAACATGTAGAGACCTTTCTAACTAGAATTTTATTCTTTTAAATTTTGTGGAGGAAGACTTTTTATTCGCATTATGTCAAATTTTTTTCAAAAATAATTCAAAAGTGGGGTTATTTCTGAAAATATCATAAAAACTTATAAAAAAAAGTTTTTTTAAATGCAGTTTCTAGCCCACATACAAAATTTCAGCTGCATAAGATAATTTTGATTTTGTACCCACCACTAAAATGTATTTTCCACTTAATGAACACTTTACTGATGACAGTGTGTTCTTTTTTGTCTTAATATTAAGATGTATTACTTTCAGACACAAACTACGTTTTCAAAAATACTTATTTTATGAAGTTACATTATACAGGGTCAAAAATAAATAAACTTTGCATCACATGTGACCAAATTTTAATAGCCCAATTTTGATTTTGTAGAAAAACACACATTTAATATGGCGCTACTTTAAAGAAAATATATCTGAAATAAAGCATTATCAAAAATAAGAAGTTTTATGTAGGTTGTGTAAATGCAGTTTCTATCCCACATGAAAAAATTCAGCTGCATAAGATAATTTTGATTCTTTACCTATATTTTGTAAATTGCACCACTTTTGTAAAATAAGACTCAACGCAACCTACATAAAACTTCTCAGTTTTGGCAAGGCTTTATTTCAGATACATTTTCTTTAAAGTAGCGCCATATTAAATGTATGTTTTTCTACAAAATCAAAATTGGGCTATTAAAATTTGGTCGCATGTGATGCAAAGTTTATTTGTTTTTGACCCTGTATAAGGTAACTTCATAAAATAAGTATTTTTGAAAACGTAGTTTGTGTCTGAAAGTAATACACCTTAATATTAAGACAAAAATGAACACAGTGTCTTCAGTAAAATGTTTTTTAAGTGGAAAATTAATTTTATTTTAACAACGTAAAGTTTATCTATTTTCAACGATTTAATTTAAAACCCCTATATTATAATTTATTATTAAGCTATGTCATAATAACGTTAACGTGTATTACTTTCAGACACAAACTACGTTTTCAAAAATACTTATTTTATGAAGTTACATTATACAGGGTCAAAAATAAATAAACTTTGCATCACATGTGACCAAATTTTAATAGCCCAATTTTGATTTTGTAGAAAAACACACATTTAATATGGCGCTACTTTAAAGAAAATATATCTGAAATAAAGCATTATCAAAAATAAGAAGTTTTATGTAGGTTGCGTTGACTCTTAAAAAGTGGTGCAATTTACAAAATATGGGTAAAAAATCAAAATTATCTTATGCAGCTGAAATTTTGCATGTAGGCTAGAAACTGCATTTAACAAAACTTTTTCTAATAACTTTTTTCGATACTTTCAGAAATAACCCTACTTTTGAATTATTTTTTGGAAAAAATTAAAATTTGTAATTCGAATCACGTGACTACTATTTTTTTGCTTAATTTTCGTCTCGATCGAAGCAGAACTTGATTTGCAGTTTATCTAACTGAAAACCGTGTGAAAATGCCGTACAAGATATACTCGACGAATCCGATGAAGATGAGGACTTATACTTGCCTATAGGTGCAACTGCAATAAATGCCATTCTATCAATATGTGTTAAAATCCAATAATAGACACTGAAAGCGTAAAAGCGAACTCAGGGCATTCTTTAGTTAAATACCAATGTAATGAGAATAGGTTTAAAATAAATAGAGCTCGATGCCTTCATGCAGACTTCATTCGGCAATTAAAATAGTTTAAATGGTTTTGGACTTACTACTAAAATTAAATTAATTTGGATCTGAGATATTATGGAATAACAACATTTACTTTATTATAAATTAAAATTTGTTTAAAAATGATTCGTCGTCGTGTTTTCAGTTCGAAAAGAAAGAGAACTGTTACTTAACACAACGTTTCGGTTAGTTAGTATTTCTAACAGTTTTCAAGTGTAAACTAAATTTATAATTCTAAGACTACTGTCTTAAAGACTATCCATGGGCAATGAAGCTTGATGACTCCGCCTACGTGCTTATTGGAGTTTGAGCTGTTGGTTTTGGACAAGAAGAGGCTTCCAGATATTGGGGATATCTATAATTGGTTTACTAAATATATGGGTATTTTGATTCATAAAAGCCGCTTCTTTGAATTTCCATTTTTTCCAGTGCTGTTCCGTGTCCAAAACCTTGGCTTCTGACCACTGTATGTTTATTATGTTGGTTGGTCCATACAATGTTCCGCTATACCTAATCTCGAAGTTTCAGATGTTCTTTAACTCGTACGGGAAGAGGTATTTTTGTTTCTCCAATGTATGATTTGCAACACTCGCAAGGGATTTGATAGATACGATTTTTTGTGTTTTCATTACGGGGGGGTTGTGAGAGAGCTTCTAAGCGTATTTCTGGATTTGAGGGCTGTTTTGATATTTTAGTTTTTGGTTATGCTTCTAATATTTTCTCAGCACTGGAGAAAACGAAAATTCAAAGAAGCAGCTTTCATGAATCAAAATACCCATACACTGTTAAAAGAAAAGAATCAAATTTGACTTTTTTTTTATGTCCCAGAAAGTCCACTCCCGTTTTTTTGTCAATTTAACTAAAACCGCTTCAGTCAATCAGTAACTCATAAAATATGTTATTACTATTTTGACATTAATCTGATTTTATTGTGCAGTAAAAATTAGAACTTAATTAGTTAATTTGACACATTTTTTATGTTAGTATTAACTTCTTTTAAAATTTTAACTAAAAAAGATATAATAATAATTATAAACTTTATCAAAGTTACTAGTATTTGATTCATTTGAACCGTAAAAGAATTGCATGTTAATTTTAGTTAGCTGTTATGTTAAAACAACTGCCAGAAAAGTTAGTTCTTAAAATCTGATTTTTACTAAACACAAAAGAGTTAAAATAACTATACATTTTAGGTTAAATTTGATTTATTTTAATTGATTATAAATTTTTTTGATTCTCACGTCCAGGATTTCTAACAGTGTATATTTAGTAAACCAAGTATAAATATCTTCAATATCTAAAAGCTTTTTCTTGTCCAAAACCAACAGCTTAAACTTCACACTCCAATAAGCACGTAGGTGGAGTCATCAAGCTTCAAAATTTATTTTTGCATGCGTTCATAGCACAAAATATCCTATGATCCATTTAGTATAAACAAATTTAATAATATAATAATCTTGACACATGACACATTTCACAACTTTAATAGTTTTTGAGTAAATGGTAGATATGCAAGAAGTGACGGGAAAACGCCCAATAGCGATAATGGATGTAAAATTATGACTAAATTACATGTTCTGTACTTAATCACATCAATTTGACTTAAAGGAACTTTTGTGGTTGAAAATTTAATATTCTAAGCAAAAATTAACCGGATGTCGGTTAGTTAAGATTAATATGGATTTGTAGGTGTTAACGGTGGGCACCGGTATCTACCAACTTCCAAAGTATTTAAATGTTTGCTAAAATGCAAATATTCTAATAATTTCTATTTAACAACTTATTATGTAAATAAAAAGCTATTGTATAAAACAGAATAAAACATATCATATAGGTATCATTCAGTTAAAGTATTTTATTTAAAAGCTCTTACTTAGTAATAGCAAAATATTAACAATTTAATAAGTTTTCATAATATTGTTCGAAATATACATTACAAATATTAAATAATAAATCTTAAGGTGGGAATATCAACATGTTTGCCAATGTATAACCTATTTCGCGTAGACTTATTTATTTTTCTAGCTTTTAGACAAAATTTAAATAAAATCAATATAGACTGCATATTCCATAGGTAACAATTGACAAATTCAATAAATATGAAGGAATTGCTTAAATTATTTTAGGAGAATTGTATGGTGAAAATATTGAGAGAGTGAGATTTTTTCAACATTATTGTTCTGGTCATTGTTCTTTCACTATACAATTCTCCCAAAATTAGCAATGAAATAAATTGATATTTTTGTAATTTGTCAGATATTACCTAAATAATGTGTGGACGATATTGATTTTATTTAAATATCACTTAATAAAATAATAAATTTAAAAAACAAGGTGAAATAGGTTAAAGGTTAGCACTGGATTGAGAGACATTCAAAATTCCACCTTAATACGTTTAGATAAGAAATAATTGTTTGTAATTGGTTGGAATAAAGGGTTCCATTTCTAATAGTAGATACATCCAGGTCTTTCATTAACATGCAAAATTATTGCTGACATACCAAGCCAGTTGAGAAGGGTTGCAAAACTGTATAAAAGCTCGAAAGATTACTTACTCAAAGAGTTGCACCAATTATTCAACTGCAAGGGTAACCTCTGCCCGTTTGTCTAGTCAGTTTGAAGTCAAGATTAAATTCAATAATTGTTGAAGTCATGACCAGAACCAGTTTATTTTGCTCCCATTGCGTAAGTGTTCTTTGAGTAATTTATCTAATTCTTTATTGTATAAAGTTTATATAGGTCTCATTTTTTGTCAGAGTTAACTATTAAATGGAAATTGTTTCTTTAAACTTACTGGAATAACACCTTCCTAAAGTGAGATAAAAGGGGCAATATATCTTCTTATTAACTATTTAATTTGTATTTTATTGGCAATACTTTTTGTAATCTTTCATTATCTCATGGCTTTGCTGTTCGTCAAATAAATCTCTTAAAAAATCCTTAGCGTTTCAGTGATCAAAAAGCGCACCATAAGGGCACAGTAAATAATAAGCATAAATCAAAACCATCTAAGCTACACAACCCAGTCGCATACCAATTTGATACGCGACACTATTACATAGTTTAAATTAACATTCTACAAATCAAACAACTACATTATATTACTACCTATTATTAAGAAATAGCATCGAAGAATAAAACCAAGAGAAACCATCCAGAATTAAAACTTTTCCACTCATAATTTTGGACGATGTCCAAATCTATAACCAATAACGCAGTAAGTTCAGTCACTTCGCTTCACTGCGTTTACATCGCGGCCTTGCGCCTCGCTTTCGCCCCGATACGTGGGATGTCTAGGTTTACTTAGTATGGTAATAGTAAGTAAAACTGACACCAAAAACACCAAATGTAATCATCGAAATTTAAGAAAATTCAATTAATACTATTGTTACATCAATTGTATGTGTGCCCATGTAACCTGAAATTTTTTTTTTGTTTAATAGCAATTCAATTAAATAGGTATGTAGGTACTATGATTCAGAAAAAACTGAAAAACAATTTTATTTGACTTGGTCACTCATGCCCGACCCCATAATTCAAGCAATCTAGGGTACAGATAGCAAGGGCAAATTTAGCTTTTTGTCATGGTATAATATTACTTATCTATATGAAAGAGGCGGAGTATTTTAAGGAAGATATAGTAAGACGAGGGGTTCCTCATGTTGGCAGTAGGTGTATAAATTTGTCGGCATTACACAGCAAAACTAATCGGCAATTCAGCAATATTGTCAGAAATATGGTAATTTTTTCGGCAATAAGGAAATACTGCCAGCAGAAAGGCAATATTATCGGCATTACGGCAACACGTTTCGACATTACGGCAATACTATCGGCATAACGGCAATATTGTCGGCATTACGGCAATACATGCCGGCAATACGGCAATGCATGCCGGCATTACGGCAATACTGTATCTACTACTAGAAAATTGTTGACAATTTTGCTTTTTCAATTATTTAAATTTGAATATCTTTTAGTTTATTAGTGACTCTGTTGTAGTGAACTACTGGTGATATTAAGGTAAGTACATACCTCAGTACTCGGTATATATAAGTACCTACTCAATTTATGAGAATATGAAGAATGGCTAGATAGTGGAAGCAGTATTGATGATGACTTTGCAAGTGACAGTGAAAGCGAGACCTTCTAAAATTGTTGAACGGGAAAAAGTTAGGAGATTTTTACTTAGTTATTTTTCCTGGAAAGAAGATGTCTCATAAATATGTTTGTTGCATTCAAAATATTTTTAGTCCAAATAAAATAGAGGTCCAAGCATTTTGTGCTGTTGATGGCAACAAATCAACATATAAAATTATAAAAAATGACATTAGTACCTACTGTTAATCGAGACCAACTTGTATCCAAACTCGAACAGCCAAAAATTATATGTGCTGGAGACCGTTTGAGAGTTTCTACAGAAATAATGTAAAATTTTATATAACAGAAATGACTTGGGTAGTATTAGAACATTAGTGATATAGCCTTATTATATTATGTAACGTTTAATAATACTTTGTTTTCAAAGAAACTGTTGTTTTATTTAAAAAAACCTAATTGGTCAATTACTGGCCAAAATTTGGTCCAACAATGGGATCTTGGTGGTCAACCACTAGAAAAGTATGACATTTTCTATAATTTATTATTTTTTCTGTGAAAGAATTTTTTGTTTTTGCTAAATATGGATTTTTGAAATTTTAGAATGTTATAGTACCTGGATGCTATTTTCTATTTTTAATAAAATCTAATCTTGAAAAGGTTATGATTTTTTATTTCTGAAAATTCTCTTAAATGGTCTATAAATTTTTTTAAAGTTTTCTCCAACTGCCGCCGTTTTGGACAAACAGAAAAACAGAAAATTAAATATTAAACTCAATATTTAAAATGCGGGCTCGATTTGTGGCGATGTTGCCAAATTTAATAAAAATGCTCGGCACTTAGTTGATGCCTGATAAGTGGCAGCGTTGTATCGATCATGTTAGGATCCCATGCATGGGCGTACTGCAAATTCGTAGATGTTGTGGGGGTTTAGTAACAATTTTAGACGGTCAAATAATAAAAAAAAGTATAGAATGCTCCTCTAGGACACCCAAGGAGTTATCCATTTAAAGTGCGGAAATACTATGGGGATTATGGCGATATTATTAGAAAATGCGGCCATATTATAGGAAATGTGGCAATATTATAGGAAATGCGGCAATACTTTTGGGATTACAGCAATACTATTGGGATAACGGCAATAGTATTGGGAATACTGTAATACTATTGGGATTACGGCAATATTTTTGGAATTACAAGGTATTGCCGCAGTAGGTGTACAAATTGTTTAACTTGAGGAACCCCTCGTAGTAAGATGTAGGTATAGGTACTTTGCTCCTATCAATGTTACATATTTCGAGAGAACGGACCTTCATGTTCATGCTCACTAGCTATTTGTATTTTTAATTGACTTAAAACCCAGAAGTGACGCAACGACGGGGGTGACGGGAAACCCCTCTAGATTCAAAACTTGTATCACCCCCCCCCCCCCCCCCCCCCAGAACATTATCCGGGCTGCGCTACTAATGCGGTCTTCACAGTGGAACCACAGCCTTCTCAACTAAGAAAATTAAGAATGCTGTGGTAGAACCGTTTATCTTTTTATATTTTATAATATGCTTGGATAGGGTGGAATCTATAGTTACGTTTTGTATGAACGAGTTGGCGCTCATGTTCATTCCAGCAGCGGCTCGTCGAGTAGGGTCACATTGCCATGGATCTACCTACCTGTAGGTACACCCAGCACTCATAATTATTTCTTTGCCTCACTACGAATTCTTTTGTAAATAATTAAATATTCAAAATGTTGATGATTGAAAATATCTAAATGCTAACAGTGCAAAAACTCCCTGGTATTGCGCTGCGCCGGAAAAATTCTATGTGGCCCAGCTGTTAATCGCATAAGATATGTTATTACAGGAGAGATAAACCACAATAAATATATCTCCCTCTCTTACTGGCGCATAAGGAATTTTGTGCCTTTGCCAGATCCTTCAGATCAGACCGCGATTGGCGGATTTTTCCGTGATTCAGTTTGTCTAGTCGGTTAATACCAATTGGGTTAGCCCTTTATCTTTGCTCTCTTTACCAGATGGCAGCTATTTTAAAATGGTTTTACCTTAATAATAATACCTTTAAAATATCCTATATGTATCTATCATAACTTAATTACTATTGTAGGTAGGTGCAGTGCGTTATTCGGGGGTTATGTTGATCAGTTTGTTCGAGTTTGTTGTTTATTGTGGGTTTATCGCATTTCAAATGAATAAAATCACTTTTTTTAAATATTTGTGACTTTCCGTGCTTTGAGTCCCTGCCCTTTTGAAGCACTTTTAACGTTAAAAGAATGTTAACTAATGTTCATAACTAACAATAAGCGTGTCATTTTTTAAGAAAATATTATTATCATTAAGGAATGCAGAAAAGGTTAAGGGATTCCTGTAGTTTTAATTTTATCCTTCAATATCATTTATGCACCATTTTATTTTTAATTTTAAGGTCTCGATAACCTTAACCTTACAGAATGGTTCTAGTTCTCATATTATTAAACACGTAACGCTAATTAAAAATGTTGTTGGGTGATATTCCTAGGTCAAAGTCAAGGAAATATTTAGTTTAAATTGTATAATCCCCATTTCAATACTGCATTGTATAATATGATGTACGAATGCATATATTTTGAAAAACATTTTCCGTCCAATTATACGTATAATTATTTTGTTATTAAATACAAATTTTATCGCTGACCTTGCTGGCATTGAAATCATGGAAACTACCATATTTAGCTTGTTTATATTTGGATTATATTTGATAAAACTGTAAATTTTTTTTCCATGCAGCGTACTTTTATTATGTGGAAATAATTTCTCTTTACTGCGAAAATATAGCACAAACAAATTTCAGCTAATCTGACAAAATGCAACATCAGAACAGCATATGATGCACAAAGCACTTTGAGTGGTACAAATAATAAGGAAGAATATATATATATATTATTTAAATTTTGTACATTCAGTGTCCCGTGTCCCAGAAGGTACGATTAATAGTCATTGGGTAGATTGGGCTAAAACAAAGTTAGACCTTTATATAATAATTGACAGTACCAGGCTACAACCTCCTGAAGCGGGCATCTCTGCAGATAGTTTTCCTAAATATTTTCGAAACCATCAAAGAAAAAAAATACGAAATTTGGAAATTTTGGTAGAATATAAACATTAGGCGATAAGCAATAAGCAACAGAAATATTTAATACGTAGAAACAAATCAATCGTGACACAATAAAGATTTAAGTAACAAGCAACATAAATATAATTTTTATGTCTTATTACATATTGCTTATATTTTTAATTGTGTTTCGGCCTTAAGTCAATCATCGGCATTTAAAACGTAAAAAGAAAGGGGAAGTGGAGTAAAAATAGACCTAACTTATTTATAACGTTGAGTTGTATACTATTTTATGTGAAGCCATGAAAATTTAATGAATTTTACAAAAAATTCTTAGTTAGAAACGATTTAATGTTCCGTTTTCGATATAAATCGATTTAAAAATTACCTTGCATGCAGAAGAAAGGAAAAACTAGTATTTATTAAAAAATCCATAGTTTATTTAAAATACAATTTTTTAAGGTAAAATCCTTTGAATGTATAGAAATTTGAGGTCTTTTTAAAGAAATGAATTTCAATTACTTTAAAAAAAAATTTAAAATAAACGGAATAAAGATAAAAAATGAGTGCAAAATAATCTTAATACAGTGTCACCAGTAAAGTCCGCATCATATGGGATTTTTTTTTATTAATAGCTTTATTCGAAATTTGACTTTGGCATCAAGCTCTGCTTCGATCGAGATGAAAATTAAGCAAAAAAATAGTAGTCACGTGATTCGCATTATCTGTCAAATTTTAATGTTTTCAAAAAAATAATTCAAAAGTGGGGTTATTTCTTAAAATAACGAAAAAAGTTATTAGAAAAAGTTTTTTTAACTGCAGTTTCTAGCCCATATGCAAAATTTCAGCCGCATAAGATAATTTTCATTTTTTACCTATATTTTGTAAATTGAACCACTTTTGCAAAATAAGACTCAACGCAACTTACATAAAACTTCTTAGTTTTGACTATGCTTTATTTCAGATACATTTTCTTTAAAGTAGCGCCATATTAAATGTGTGTTTTTCTACAAAATCAAAATTGGGCTATTAAAATCGGGTCGCATGTGATGCAAAGTTCATTTGTTTTTGACCCTGTATAAGGTAAGTCCAAAAAATAAGTATTTTTAAAAAGGTTGTTCGTGTCTGAAAGTAATACACCTTAATGTTAAGACAAAAAAGAAAACAGTGTCTTCAGTAAAATGTTTTTTAAGTGGAAAATAAATTTTAGTTTAACTTAACGTAAAGTTAATCTATTTTCAACGATTTAATTTAAAACTCCTTTCCTTTATTTTTTATTTTTCTTTTTTTTACTTTCAGGCACAAACTACGTTTTGAAAAATACTTATTTTATGAAGTTACCTTATACAGGGTCAAAAACAAATAAACTTTGCATCACATGCGACCAAATTTTATTAGCCCTATTTTGATTTTGTAGAAAAACACACATTTATTATGGCGCTACTTTAAAGAAAATGTATCTGAAATAAAGCATTGTCAAAACTAAGAAGTTTTATGTAGGTTGCGTTGAGTCTTATTTTGCAAAAGTGGTTCAATTTACAAAATATAGGTAAAAAATGAAAATTATCTTATGCGGCTGAAATTTTGCATGTGGGCTAGAAACTGCATTTAAAACAACTTTTTCTAATAACTTTTTTCGATATTTTAAGAAATAACCCCACTTTTGAATTATTTTTTTGAAAAAATTTAAATTTGACAGATAATGCGAATCACGTGACTACTATTTTTTTGCTTAATTTTCATCTCGATCGAAGCAGAGCTTGATGCCAAAGTCAAATTTCGAATAAAGCTATTAATAAAAAAAAATCCCATATGATGCGGACTTTACTGGTGACACTGTAGATTAAGTAAATACTTATTCAAATTTTTTTTTTAAATAGCAGCAGAAATAGTTACACATATATGAAAAAATAATAGAAATACTAAATAATAGGTACCTTGCACAGCTACACACTTTCGTATTTTTTAGGGCAAGCCCTTATTTGCAATGTAAAAATAATATCGAAACATAATTATCCTGTATTTAACAGGAGGTGAAATAGACAAGATTTTTAAAGTATACCCATAAAAAATAGTCGACAGTGTTTAGGTCTGGGGATTGAGGTGATCAAAAGCATCACCCCCCGATGCATGTCTGCAACTAAGCAACACTAAAATGGGGCATAATAAAATCCGTGAGACACTTTGACAATTTCAAACCAACAATAATTATTAGTCAAAATTTAGGTCTACACTTACTTTCTATCGTTAACATTATAACCATTATAACATACACCTACTTAATAGTAGCAAAAATCTTGCAAACTAGTTCAATAAATCATAAACCACAAAACTTTAAAATAATACCGAACCGAAAAAAAAAATCATTTTAAGAAGAACGATTAGTTGGAACTTACTAGTAAATAAAATTTAAGCAATAAAATAAAGTATTGGTAAGTATTTTTTTATTATGTTTTTCCGAGTGATTTGATTTCTTCTGATGCAAGGTTATTTTTAACTCGATTCATCTCGAAAACAAAAAAATCAGTCGTATGTCGTATCCAACTAAGAATACCTTTTTTTTGTGAAATTCATTAAAATTCAATAATTTAACATAAAAAAGTACGAATCTCAATTTTATAAACAAGTTATGTCTATTTTTACTCGACTCCCCCCTCTTTTTGACGCTATTTTTTTAAATACCGACATTTTAAAGAAAATAGATCGACCACGGAACTATAAAAAAGTAGAATATGCTTAATTCGCTGTATAAATGGCACACTATAATACCTCTGTTCTAACTGGGTTTTGGTTTTTATAGGTTGCCATCCACTAATTTGAGTTGGCAGCATCATTCCAACTGACTTAAACTTTCTAACGATAACTTTGAAAATACAGGGCTATTTTATTTGGGGCTGTAGAAAGGTCAAAAAAACAAAATAGCTAATAATACTTGGACATGACACAGCATAACAGTTTATTATAAACAATTTTAAACATTTCTTTTAGTAAACCCTGCCAATTAGGTACAAGGCCTTTTAGCAATTAAAGTAGCTTTAAGTTGTAGTAATATTATAAAATAAATAACCATTTCACTTCTAAACAAAATCAGGTTTACTGAACGACTTTTTAAGACATAAAGTAGTAAACCTGCACCAACTTTGTGTTTAAGCGGAAAAAGCGCGAGTTAACAGAATTCCAAACATAACCTAACAACATTTAAAAACAAATAGTAACCTAGGTACTAAACAAAAATAGATAGAAATAAATAATAAAGAATGTCATTAAATCAATTTAAATGCATTGGACTCTACGATAGTTTTTTTTCTGTGAATGTAAAATTTAAAAATTTATACATTTAAAAACAAATACTTACTAACCTAGGTACTAAACACAAAATAAATAAAAATAAATAATAAAGAATGTCATTAAATCAATTTAAATGCATTGAACTCTACGATAGTTTTCCTTTTGTGAATGTAAAATTTAAAAATTTATACATTTCAAAACAAATAGGTAGTAAATTAGGTACTAAACACAAAATAGATAAAAATAAATAATAAAGAATGTTATTAAATAAGTTTAAATGCATTGAAGTCTACGATAGTTTTCTTTCTGTGAATGTAAAATTTAAAAATTTATACATTTAAAAACAAATAGTAAATTAGGTACTAAACACAAAATAGATAAAAATAAATAATAAAGAATGTCATTAAATCAATTTAAATGCATTTGAGTCTACAATAGTTTTCTTACTGTGAATATAAAATTTAAAAATGTATAAATTTAAAAACAAATAGTAAGCTACGTATTAAACACAAAATAGATAAAAATAAATAATAAAGAATGTCATTAAGTCAATTTAAATGTATTGAACTCTACGATAGTTTTCTTTCTGTGAATGTAAAATATAAAAATTAATTTTCCAGCGTTTAGACCATCTAACAAATGTTAAAAGAACAGATTAAATAAAAACGCAGACAATCCTATATAAACCATACCGAAGACCTTAAACTCGACCTTAAATAAACAATTATATTTTCTTAATTACCAGTAAAACGTAGACACCCGCATAATGTATTAAGGGGTGATAGTGAAAATTCAGTTAGTTGCCAGTAAACAAGGCTATAGTTATTTAATTAATACCCTTTAATCCCTATTATATTCACCCTTTGTTAGTTCATTGTATTATTTTACTTCAAATCCCTATTAACCTCAATTCTGTGGAGCCCGGCAAAAGTTTTCAAAGAGTGGGAAAAGAGGTTGGAAGAGGTGATTGGGGAAAAGTCACAAAATATTAATAAAAGTCCAAGTTAATAAAGAGGGGAAGAGTACTTGAAGCATTGATATATCTTCCCATTCCCACAAATCATTTATAATTTTTTAATGTGTGTTACATAATTTTTCCATTTTTGCACTGTTACATTTTCTATGGCATCATTCAACAGATCTAAAACTACGTCATTTGTTACAGAATGCATAGAACCTATTTTTGCATAATAGCGCTTATTCCGACCAAACCAATTCAATAGGATTAAAGGGGCAATGATATAGAGTCTTAAAACTCGATGTCCATGTTGCAATGCTAGTTCGTCCAACCTATTAAAATAAAATAAAAATAATTGTTGCATTATTAAAAAACGCCTGTTTAATTACATAGTACAAATATGCCATTTTAATTTTAATTATTTTAAACAGTCCGTTAATGAACGAGTAGCTATTTCTACACCATCAATGATTTTGAGGTTTAGTTGTATTGAGTAAATGGTAACGTGTTCACCTGCTCTATACATCCCATAAATACGCTCTCTTATGGTATGTTCAGGAATTTTGTGAAGTTGTCGACCATGGGATGACAAAATAGCTACATTATTGGGATTCTTAAAATCTACATCCTTCTCTATCCTCTTTGCCCTAATTCGTTGTAATATAGTCCCAAAGCATCAGGAACTCTCTAAAATAGATAGGTATTTATAAAAAACAATGCCATATATCTTTCATGTTTATTATTTATGTTTTCACAAGTCCTGCTTATATCTACTTACCTCGTAAACTGCATTCAAGGGTAAAATAGTCTTTCCGGCATATATTTCTCTTTGAAATTAAATAATTTTAAATTTAATGCTTGTTCTTTTTCACAATACGACATTTTTGAAATAATGAAAAATGACAATAAACATTTTTTGACTGGTAGAATTATACGACATTCCTTATTGACGCAAACTTACTATTTCAACTAGATCACGAATATTAGAAAGATAAGCTCTAGTCGTGACGTAACGGTCAGCGGAATAGACTTTACAATATGACAATAAATATAAGATACCGAAATTAAATGTAAAATAGCAACTGCCATAAAAAAAAACCCACACAAAATGTTAAGCTAACTTCTAGCTTGTCTTTAAAGCCTTGCAATAAGTTCGTGTAACAAGATGCTTACTATACAGCTAATTTATTTAATTTACAATTATAACTATAACAACTCATAAGGACTCGGAACAATGAGCCAAGTATAACTTACATTAAAGTTAAGTTTTTATAGCGATATGGAAGAGATGTTCCAAACACAACAGTAAGGCACATAGTAAAGAAGTTTCAACGTACAGGCAGTATTCTGGTCCTAAGGAAAGAAAGATCTGGGCGAAAAAGAACAGTGCGGAAACAACGGCAGGCCCTGTCCAAATCATACAATCTCCAAAGAGGAGCCTGAGAAAGACTGCTTTAAAATTAACATAAATAGGGAAATTACCAATGATCTACTAGTATAGATGCCGCACGCCATTCATAAACGATATTTAAATTTGCTGACAAAATCGTTTGTAGGAGAGAGGAGTGAAGACCTTCGAGGGGGCCGGGAGTGGAAATTACGTCGGTCCCGTTAGAATTTTACCTCGTTACTATGCGCTATCATATGGTCACAGCGGCGTCTTGTTTCAGGGTTCACAATAAAATATAATTATCCAATCTGAAATCAAATATTTTTTAACTTTTGTGAAAAAAAGGAATTGTAGAACAGTAAAGTTTAATGTACAATTGAAAAAAGGGTCCGCGGAGCAGTAAAATTCAATGTAAGTTAATTACTATTTGTAATAATTATTATAAGGGAAACTTTAGATAGCTATAAATTTGACATTATTTGGTGAACTGACCTAAAACATAATTACACTACTTAAAACACGGTTCCTTTATTAAAATTTAAAAGAAATAAGTAAGTTTACAAAAGCCAAGTTCCTTTTACGTTACTTTTAAATAGCGAAGCAAAGTATAGCAAAGATTTTTTCTTCCCCCTTGCCGCGGTCAAAGATGCCCCTCTCTATTTTCCATACATATAGAAAACTTTTTCTAATAACTTTTTCGATACTTTTGAATAATTTTTTTGAAAAAATTTAAATTTGACACATAATGCGAATCACGTGACTACTATTTTTTTGCTTAATTTTAATCTCGATCGAAGCAGAACTTGATGCCAAAGTCAAATTTTGAATAAAGCTATTAATAAAAAATCCCATATAATGCGGACTTTACTGGTCACACTGTAGATAACTATTATCTAATGACAATAAACCTAGACGAATAACGATGTATAACATGTATCATAATATATGTTTGAGTATTTCAAAAGAACCTAAAAAATCATAGACTAAAAATAAATCTTTATCATTTGTTTTTATAGTTATTGAATTTTGGAAAAACTAAGTACCTACCTATCAATCATAATAATAATAATATTTGCTTTAGTAGCAAAAGGTTGTAACTGGGGTTGTTACAGTGGCGGGGGGGGGGGGGGGCTGTCGGGCTGCAGCCCCCCCCCCCCGAGCTTAGAAACTTAGCCTATTCGTTTAATTGCAAACCAATTTTTCATGTCACGCCTTTTACTAATATTTTATATTCAGCCACATAATTTACATCAATTATGTTATCAATAGTGAAATTATACTACGTCTGACTGAATGGACCGACCGAAATACTCCCACTGAGGCATCTGGATTACTGGCCAGCATTATAAGTCCCAAATTTGTGATCGCACTAATGTGTACAGAAAGAATATATGCCTACACACTGCCTTTAAGCAAGATTCTACAAACAGTCGATTTAAACCTTTATTAAGCATTACAGTTAGCTAATGACGTAACAGATCAAGTTAAAGAAATAAGAGGCCTGGCAGATGATAATTTTCAAAATATTTTTAAGGAAGCTCAAGATCTCTACTTTCGGAATACGATATTGAAATCAGAGTACCTAGAATACCGCCAAGACAAACACAAAAATTGGTTATAAAAACCGATTCCGCTGCTGAGTATTTTAAAATAACAATTTTTATTCCGTTTTTGATGGCCTCATAGCAAATCTCGAGGATCGGTTTTTAAAACATCGAGAAACCCTTTAAAATTTTAAATGCCTCTTTCCATATGATAATCAAGATTTTGATAGTCAATTTAAATGTTTTTTGAAACTTCACAGCTTCTAAAAGAATGAGTTCCTTGAAGAGTTTTCCATTAAAACGATGTTAAACGCTAAACTTGAGCTGTGGTATAAAAAATGCAAAAACAAAAACTGAAAGAAGATTTGGACAAAGTGTATTCCGAATTCCGAATGTGATGCCAATAAAAAGGCTTTTACAAATGTTTTTAACTTTGCCTATTACAACCGCCACATCTGAAAGGTCCTTTTCAAATTTAAAATATTTAAAGACATATCAGCGTAGCACCACGAAAGAGGACAGATTAAATGGTCTGGCAGTTCTATATGCGAACCACGATATTGATATTACCGTGGCAGAAATTCGGGACGAAAAGGCAAAAACAAAACGAAGAATTTTACTTTAATATTAGTATTATTAGTGATTACTTACAACTTATTGTATAAGGTTTTTGTTTTGTTTTAGTATAAGTATGATTAATATATGCGTTACTTATTTTAAATACATTTTTACTAATTAAAATGAAATCTCTAATTTTTTTTTCATAAATATTTAGTTAGGGCCAGCGGCGTATTATTGCAGAAGTTTTAGGGGGCTGTCGCTCTCGTCAATCATACGTATTTTACCCAAAAAAGGGCGTGGCACCCAAAAAAATTTCGGCGGAAGAGATTAAAGCCCCCCCCCCCCCCCCGAACTAAATTTCTGGTTGCGCCACTGGGTTGTTACAATACTACTACTAATATATAATAAATAACGAACCTACCATTATTACATGTATCAAGTTACGTTAGATAATATGTTAAATAAAAACACTCAACTAACATTATAACCTCAATTAAATTTATAAATAATCTGAAGCTGACGACCTAAACGAAGAATGATATTTACAAATAGGTATTTTTTTTTAAACCACCCGTTCGGATTAGTTTCAATAATTAATAATATACTATGTTCTTCTTTTCAATATTAATTACATAACAGTGGCGTGGTTAGGGGCAAGATTTTCCCTTCCTCAGGACTTTGTATACCTACTTAAATATTATAAAAAACGTTAACATACAGGGTGTTTGGGGAGGAAAGGGCAATATTTTGGGGATGGGTTCAGAGGTTGAAAATAAGAGAAACAAACCCATATATTTTAGTTCGATTCTCAACCATTTCTGGAATAATAGGTTCTAAAGTTTTTGTAAGATAATTTTTATTGTAAAATCGAATAATTTCAGGTACTGCAGTACAAACTAACCTAAAGAATATTTTCAAAAACCTCTCCACCAACTTCAATACATTTTTTGGCACATTTGTTAATCGCTCGGGTAGCACGTTGGGTTGAGTGGGGTGGGGATTGTCTTTTATAAAAGCTGCAGCATTGAAAATTAGATCGCGGAGTGGTTCTCTTGTTTTCCACTCGTGTTTCATATACTAGCGATTTCATCCATACACAAAGGCAATAATCAAGCGGGTTTAAGTCTGGTGACCTCGGTGGCCAAACTTACGGACCACCTCTGCCAATCCAGCGATTAGGAAAACGATAATTCAAGAAGTTTCGCACACGGAGACTAAAATGAGGTGGGGGCTCCATCATGTTGGAAAGACATTTGTTGTCGAACATTTAACGGAATATTATCCACAATGTGTATCAAATGGTCTACCAAAAACGGCAAATATCCTTCTCCAGTAAGACGCCTATCCATTTGAAATGGACCAAACAACTGGTCGTTGAGCATTCCACACCAGACATTAATATTGAATCGATGTTGAAAGTTTCTTTCAAATGTAGCATGACCACCGATGTTCATTGTGGCAATTATTAACTCCATCACGAGTGAATTAAACTTCATCGCTAAATAAAACGTATTTGTGCAGACTTCGATTTTGATGGATCCATTCACAAAATTGTACCCTTGAAGCAGGATCACCATCTAGAAGATGTTGAACGGGTTGAACGTGACAAGGTTTTAAACCGTTTTTTTTAAGTGACTCCCATACGGCTAGATGTGATGGTATTTGAAGTTCATTTGCAACCTGTCTCGTACTTATACCTGAGTTCTCTGCGACAATATCCAAAACATATTCTTCCTTTTCCACATCTAGACCTTGCACTATTTCAGAAACAATTCTCACGCTTAAAAACATTCCAGATTTCTGAGCACTAGTAAATACTTTTTGAAAAACTCTTCTATTAGAAACTCTTCGATTTGGAAAACGACGTCGATATTCATTAACTGCGCGCATCGGACTACCGTTACAGTAACCATACACGAATGTCATGTCGGCATACTCCCTGTGACTGAGTACGGGGCATTGTAAGTATGAAAATCATGGTGCAAGTCGATATGCTCAATATGAAGCTAACTGACAACTACTATGCATCTCAAAACTACCAATCAAAATGTATCGGACGTTTAAAACTAAAGCCTCCTTCATTATTTCAATATAAAAAAAAATCAGAACCGATTATTTCAGAAATGGTTGAGAATCGAACTAAAACATATGGGTTTATTTCTCTTATTTTCACCCTCTGAACGCATTTCCAAAATATTGCCCTTTCCTTCCCAAACACCCTGTATATTTTATTAAATTTGCCCTATTTTACCACATAAACACCAATACACTTAATTGTAAAACCTATATATTATTGAAAAAGATCCATTGGATTTTGGACTGCTAGTGCTAAAAAAATATCTTTTAGACACGTACCAACTGAATGATGCTATCATTGCACTCAAAGATAAAACAGTGCACTTTATTTTTATATCTTGTTATTAATATGCATACAAGAGCCTTTCTCGCTCCTCAAAAACTTGCTCCCCTAAGCTATGCCACTTTTACACTGTTTTTTTTTTCTGATAGTTATAGGGGCCTAAAAAAGAAGTACCGAAGTCATATTGCCCCAATTTATAGAAAAAAATTAAGTCAGGTTAGTTAACTAGTTTTTGTAGGTAATTGATATCTTGGTAAACCTCGTATCTACTAAACTGAGATATCTTTTATTATGAATTATTATTTTATTACTTGGAGGAAAATGTTGTTTATCATTTATGTCTTTTAAAAGATGGCCTTTAACTTTAAAAATCATAGATAAGAAATAAATCCTAATCCTAGTGATAACAGAAAACTATTTATAAGATAGGTTTAAAATTAGTATAGTTGCAAGAGTGATTTGAGTGATTCCTTTAGTAATTAAAATAACAGAAAAGTGTGGAAGCTTTTTTGACGCCCTAATTACTATATTATTGAAATACCAAATATCAATAGTTATCGCATATTATGGACATAAAAGGTTTTAGTAAGAGATATTTTGAAAATTATAATAATATACGTAATTATTATAGGTATAGATACGGAATTATGGTACGCAACTTATTTTAATAAAAAATACTTAATTAACATCAAAACAGTAATTTATTATTATTGGTTATTATCTGAAGCTGACTACTTAGGCAAAGAATGATATTTCGGCGTAGGTGTTTTGATAATACCCGCTTTGTTCAGTTTCAGTATTAAACAATATCTAATTATTATGTTCACCTTTGCAATAAATACTAAACTAATTAGACAATTAATTTTATAGACAAAAAGGCTGCTTATAGTACGCCTAAAAAGGTATGACCTATATTGTCCCAAATTATCGCCTACATCACAGTGGTGTAAGGCAAAATCGCATGGTCCCTCGCCATATCAGGATTATAAGCCCTCCTTTTTCTGGCAAAATGCAATATACCGTGCGAGCAAAAATTATTTGCATCAAAGAGGGCCTTGCATCTAAGGACGTAATGCTTAGCCGTAGAGCTTAATACCTGTTGGGTGTCAGTAACTACCTGAATTAACAATCAATCAGTTATTCCGTCAGTCGTTACAAGTAATTTGATTCATCGCTATAATTTTTCCAATTTCTTGAACAATTCACACAATGGGCTTTACGGAACAGCACAAAACATTCATAGTTGAAGCGTATTTTCGAAACGGGGTTAGAGTAAATGGTGAGTGGTAATACAATCCGGGTTTGTGCATGGACGATTTTCGCGAACATTTTCCTAAAATTGCTGGGGATTTTTATCATTTCCTGAAAAGAACCGTGGCTGTGCTTAGAGAAACAGGTTCTACACAACACAAAAAAGGAGCAGGAAAACCATCTGTAAGAACAGAAGAACTTGTTGCAAACGTTCGTGAAATAATGCAAAATACGCCAACAAATTGTATAAGACGCCTGTCCCAAGAAGTGGGAAGATCTTATGGAACATGCAACTATTCTTAAGAAGCAGCTAAATTTATTTCCTTATCAAGTGCAAGTATTATAATTTAGTAAACAACTAAAATAAATTTGTATTTGTCTACTTATTTTATTGCTCATTAATTTGGCATATCATGTATTCATAATATGAATTTGACAAAATTTTAACTTATATTTGGTTAGACATATCGTCCCCATATCATTGTGATCTAAACCAAGCCTCCCCACGTTTTTTAATCCAAGCCCTCTTTGATGCAAATAATTTTTGCTCGCACGGTAGAACCTTTAATAGGTACCCATTTTTTTTTAAAGCATTTCTTCGGTGCTTTCTTACATTATTTTTCTTTGCCTATAAAACTGTCATTAATCTGCTAGTTTTGTTCAAGAAAATAATACCAAAAATATAGATTCACCCGTTATTAAAAAATACATCTATTTCATTACAGATCGTTTATAATGCTCACAGAACCTTCCACCACAGAATATAAAGCTCCGCAATATTCGGTATTTTCACGCTCACAATACCTTAGGGATAGAGTTTATTGAAATACGTCATGAAAGTCCGTCAACATTTTTTTTTTCCAAAATATAATTTTATAACTGCTCATCCCTTTAGAGACAGACGTTAAAAACACGAAAACATTACTTGTGTTTATATAAGGGGATTTAGAGTATTTATATTATACCTACCCCTTTTGCTACTCCTTAGGGGCAAAATTTTCGTAAAGGCCTAAGCACATATTTATTTAACTTGAAGAAATAGTCCATGCTTAAAGTGGACTTCAAAGTATAAATTAAATAGGAGAGAAAAAACTAAAAGTCTTCCTCCACAAAATTTAATAGAATAAAAATGTATTCTAAGGTATCTTACATGTCGAACGTAGAAACATTCATTATCAGGAGACAGAAACATACATTGCTGATGGTTTTAGCAGAAGATAAAATGATAAATGGTATAAAACCTTAATTGAGCTTTTATCGTATCAAAAATTGGATTGTCGAAATGACATAATGTGATGAAAAATAGAACATACTGAGTATGTGAAAAAGTCTGTTGAAAGGGTCTAAAACAACCAAAAAGACCGGGGAAGCAGAAAAACACTTTTAAAAGGAAGATGTCTATAGGGGTTTTTTTAATAAAAATAAGTACGTACCTATGTCTTTAAGACATTTTAAATAATAGAAATTTTTATGTATAGAAATTAGGTATTAGGTAGAGCAAGCATCATATGCATTTAACCCATTATTACCTAGCGTGCCATATTATATGGAACGCATATTTAAGATGTATTTTTAAAAGTATTTTTCTTTAAATATTAAAAAAAAAATAAGATTAACCAATAATAATTTTTGACATTGTTGGTTGTCTATAATACCCGTTTTTATTAAAATTGGTATAAAATACAACTAGGCGCTGACAGGCCGTCGTCAGTTTTACAGATGTCCTTGAAACGGCGACTAGTGAAAATAGGTGATCATAAAACTTATGTATTTTTTCCAAATATTTACTTTAATAAATGCTTTTAACTATTTACAAATATCACAGAATATTAAGTAAATGATATATATAAGCAACTGTTTATCAGATATTTTTTTTAGTTACTTTGAAAGTGTTTTTGTTAACCGTACCATATATGGAACGCTAGGCACATAGGGTCTATATTTATTTTAGATTATCTGTTCAGCAATTGGCTGATATTTTGGAATCAAATGAGTTTTGGGAGGATGATCCAGTGGACAAGATCTTTATCACACCTCCGGAAGTAAATGCTTTTTCCGATGAGGATTCAGGTGAAAATGACGCAGGTGGCATATTGTTACACAGTTGCAAGCAGAAGCTGAAGCTGTAACCGTTAGCGGAACAAGAGTTGAATCGGAGATTAATATGTTGGTGGCTGTGGGGAAACTATAAAAATGATGGAAACGCAATGTTTGGATAAAGACGATTCAGATGAAGAAGATATCCCACCCCTGAGTTACTTCGCAAAGAAACAGGTGAAACCAAAATTATCTGGGATCAACCATTAGGATTTAGAAGAAACTGACAGCTTGTTTCCTGAGAAAAACTATTCAATTTATCGTGATCTAAATGCAGTTGAATTAGGTATTAGAATTATTTTTAATGATGAAGTAATAAATTTCCTTGTTGATGAAAGGAATAAACGAGGGAATAAATATGTCCTTTTTATAAACTGTGCAAATCCTCAAATAACTTCTAATGAAATGAGGTGTTTTCTAGCAATCCTCATCAATTTTGCGTATAATTCAGTACCTTCTAGAAGAATGTTTTGGGATTCATGCCAGGATGTTAAAAATGGAATGGTTTATATAGATAGCGTCGAGACAGATTTGAAAGTATTATGAGATTTCTTCATTGCAATGACAATACTACATACCTTAAATGCCTAGCGTGCCATAAATAAAAAAATTGGATACTACTATGTCAAAAACTCATTTTACTAGATCTATGTGATCCTCCTTAATACTTTTATGCTAAGGGCTTACCCTTTTTTGAGAAAAAAAAAATCAGGCATTAATGGGTTAAAATAAAAAGATTTTTCTTTTAAAATAAAACTGAATTTTTTTTTTCATCTAGGTAGGGAACTTATATTTTGTATAAATGTTTCAATTTGTAGTTATTTTCTTTAAATTTAAATTAACGTCTGGTGGGGTTACTGAATTTTAACATTCGGTATAGGTACCCCAAACCCCCTTTTCTGAAAGACCTTTTCATTTTAAATGCATTATGCTTGCTTATACCTAATTTTTATACATAACAATTTCTATATTTTACAATGTCTTAAAGACATACTTATTTTTATTAAAAAAACCCTTGACATATTCTTTTTAGAAGTGCTTTTTCGGCTTCCCCGGTCTTTTTGGTTGTTTTAGACCCTTTCAACAGACTTTTTCACATACTCAGTATGTTTTATCTTATTTTTATTTCTATTTTTCCTCACATTATGTCATTTCGACAATCTTTGATACCATAAAAGCTCCATTAAGGTTTTATACCACTTATCATTTTCTCTTCTGCTAAAAGCATCAGCAAACTGTCTCCTGATGATGAACGTTTCTACGTTCGAAACATGTAGAGACCTTTGAATACATTTTTATTCCATTAAATTTTGTGGAGGAAGACTTTTAGTTTTTTCTTTTTTGTTCCAAACGAAGAATTTGTTTAAAATTTTTTAGTTATGTAGGTACCGAGGTAGGTACCTATATCTTTTTCTGTAGAGGTTGTGTTGTAAACTTACTCCCTCGATTTTTACCACCTTAGAGGCTTATCCCTTCTTAGTGGATGCTTACGGTATAAGAAGAAGATATCCTCACTATGATTAGGGGTTTAGGCTGGCTGTTGATGATAAGTCATGCAGTTACAAACTTTTATATAATATAAAAAGGAAAGAAAAACACGAAGTCTTCCTCCACAAAATTTAATGAAAAGGATTCCAAGTTTAAGGGTATCTACATGTTTCGAACGCAGAAACGTTCATCTTCAGGAGACAGAAAGTTTTTTAAATTTATGCTGATGGTGTTAGCAAAAGAGAAATTAAAATTTAGAACCTTAATGGAGCTTTTATGGATTTAAAACTGAAGTATAGAAGAAACATGAAATAAAAGATTTGATAATGGTAAAACCATAGAGTGTTTAAAACATTATGAAGGGTTGTAAATCAACCAAATAAATTGGGGAAGAAGAAAACCATGTTTCTTCTATACTTCAGTTTTAAATCCATAAAAGCTCCATTAAGGTTCTAAATTTCAATTTCTCTTTTGCTAACACCATCATCATAAATTTAAAAAACTTTCTGTCTCCTGAAGATGAAAGTTTCTGCGTTCGAAACATGTAGAGGCCCTTAAACTTGGAATCCTTTTCATTAAATTTTGTGGAGGAAGACTTTGTGTTTTTCTTTCCTTTTCATACTTTCAACTCCACTTTAAGTATGGACTATTTCTTCAAATTTTATATTATAGTGTCAGTGCGTGGATAAAAGATAAATAATGCCTAATTGATGGTAATTTTTATTATAGCTGCACCAGATCGGCGTAATTTCACGCGTACCTAAATCACGAATCTGAAAATTAAATTTTGCGAAAAAGCTTAGTTTTCCAGATATTTTCATCTAAAGTGCTTATTTTTCATAGTTCTGTTTACGTTGCGTTTTCATTTAATTCACCCTGTTTTTTCTTCAGATTTTCATCAAAATATATACAGGGTGATTCACGGTGGATGGAACGTTAGACGTTTCTGACGAACCAGTAAAGGAATCGTTCTGAAAATTTGGTCGCGTACATAAACGGACATGCTCTACCAACCTAAAATATTTTTAACAATACAGTGTTGCCGCTTCCACACAAAAATAATAGTAACTTCGATTTTTTAAATGCAACACCATATATTTTATTTTATTTTCGAATCCCCCATTACTTTCCTTACAATTTTTATTAACTCTACTCTATACTTATATCTTATCGTTTCTAAGATATAAATTAATTTCCGTTTTTTTGTCCGAAAACGTCACTTTTAAAAATGCTGATAATTTTGAACTCTAAAACAGTGAAATCCTGAAATTTGGTAAATAGTTAACTAATACCATAGGACTCTTTGCGAGGGGGAAACCACCTTAGAATTTTGGTGTACAAGCTGATAGAATTTTTAAAATATTTTAGAATTTTTAAGAATTTATTAGCATTTCTTAGAATTACCAGAATTTTTAAGCATTTTTAGAATTTTTTAGTATTTCTTATTATTTTTTAGCATTTTTTAGCATTTATTGGCATTTTTTAGATTTAAATTAGAATTTAATTAGAATTTTAACCTATTGCGCATGCGTAAGATATAGGAATTTCCCCTCTACTATTTTATACGTCGGCAAAGCGAACGTGCCATAACGCGCTGGAGCGGCGGGTTTGTTGCATAACAGCACGGACAACCATTATCTATTTGAGCACTGAGCAGTACAGTACAGTAGGTCCCAATCTAAACCACAGGACGAAGGTCGGAAAGAAGGCAGCAAGAAACATCAAAAATAAGTTATTATTTAATTGAATTATTTTTTCCTTCAAAGTAATTCCCTTGAATAATCCTGAAGAAAACGGGCTAAAATTTATGCTTTTTTCATTATAATAAAATTTCATGGCGTTCATGGAGGTGAAAGTCACGTTACCGGACCATTAGGTACCCAGGGTACCCAAGGATCCCACGATTAGGTCCTCAAGAAAACTTTTTTATTTGTAGTTTTTAGAGTGTAAATCTAGAAATCTGGCCATAGGCGCCCGCAGAATTTATTGTAGGGGAACAAAACAGAACAACACTTGCGGTACCTACAGGGTGTCTCACGTTGACCTCCATTAAAATTAAGATTAAAATATTTTGGAGTTGAATCCTGGATATTTGGATAATTGGGATTTCGGAGACGCTCTCTTCAGAAGAAATAATAGCGACCTTATGTGACTTCCGGTTATACCAGAAGTTGTCTCAACCTTGCATATTTTAAATGTAATATATATTTTTTGTGTTTCTTCGTTTTCAATAATTTTTATTAAAAGATTTTGTACCAACTCTACCCGTTTTTGAGAAAAAACAGGGTAGGTATCGCCTAAAATTTAATATATTTTCAAAGATAAAAAAGTGAATTTGAAATTGAGTAACCTACCAACCTACAAAAACAAAATAGACCAAAAGTCGGCCCGTTGTAACATGTGACTCGTCCACCATCTTGCGAGACGATAATTTGTCATCCAACTTAAAAGGTTAAGAAAAAGAGAACTTTTATAGTAACTAGGTACTTTTCGGTCCGGTAAAGAAAACCGTGAAACTTAAAAAAATAGCTTTTAACTTTTTACATGAAATTGAAAAAAAAACGAGGATGAAGCTGTTTTTACATTACTAAACAAAAAATTAAAATTCCATACATTAAAAAAACAAGATTCATATGTCAACATTGCTCAACAAATCTCGCCTTTTCTTTGTTGGACCAATATGTATATATAATATTTTACCAATATTGATGTGATTGATTGTGTTTTGGACTTACATTGTCTATATTTTTTCTAATCACTACGTTTCAACTGGTAAACATCTCCAGCAGTCTTAAGGGGTGAATACTAAACAAGTCGAGAAGCTGCGAGCGTATTTATACTACCTAGGGGGGGGGGGGAATGACGCATGATTTATCACATTTATCGGGACATTTATTTACTGTTAAAGCTGTCATATTTTTGCTGGACCAGAAAAGTTGATGATTTGTATATAATTTAATTATTTTTCGGGATAAAACACTTGGGCTCTATCTCTTTCTAGGTATTCATCTCGGTATTCATTATAAATAAATCCATTTTATTCGCGTCAAAATTTGATATTGGAACACACCCAATAAACTTTTCAGTTTTATATAATATAGGGACTAATCGATGTTAATTTTTAGTATTGAAAATACTATTAGGATCGTGTTTACGCAAACTTTGCATTGCATGTCGATGTCGCTCATGTCGATGTCGCTCTGCCGTCTGTCGCGGCCAACAGCGCAATATCTAGATCGGTCTTGTAACATAATACTCTGATAATACTTGGTAGAAATATAAATATGAATCAGCGTAAAGTCGGCAAGTAAATAATGAATAATGTTTAGTTTAGTTTGTGTTTTAAAGAACGCCATAGTAACTTTGTTAAAAAGTGTTTTATTGAGATAAGTTATAACTAAGGTAAGTTCACGTTATTTAAATCGGAATATTATATCGAAAAAAAAAAAGCGGGAGGCAAAAAGTTGGAGCACAATAATTGCATATTACAGGGTCCGCCCAAATTTGGTTAACAAATGGGATAATTTTTTTATTATTGATTTCTCAGAAAATGTTATTGTACCGGGTGATTGGTTATATTTTGCACCCCTACCTATCTCATGAAAATCTTCATGGTCTATTTTGAACGCTTGGGTAAAAAAGTATAATTTAAAAACATAGCATAAGTAGGCTTAGACAATATGACCGATTGAATATAAGGCAATTGTTCACCTTGGTTGGTCTGCTATGTGAATATTATTGTTTATAAACAAATTAATATTAATTATTCTTAGAAATAAAACCATACATTTAATATAATATGTTTTAGTTAATATACAGGGTGTCCCAAACGTAATGGGACACAGAGCAACAGCAGGCACCTTAAGGCGAAATAATGCGATTTATTTAAACTTGCATTATCCCAAAATTGATAACAACCAAGATAAAGGGTGTCAAACTTTTATTTTTGTTTTCGTTTTTTTGGGATTATTTATAGTTCACCTTGGTTGGTCTGCTATGTGAATATTATTGTTTATAAACAAATTTATATTAATTATTCTTAGAAATAAAACCATACATTTAATATAATATGTTTTAGTGAATATACAGGGTGTCCCAAACGTAATGGGACACAGAGCAACAGCAGGCTCCTTAAGGCGAAATAACGCGATTTATTTAAACTTGCATTATCCCAAAATTGATAACAACCAAGATAAAGGGTGTCAAACTTTTATTTTTGTTTTCGTTTTTTTGGGATTATTTATAATATGTTTTAATTAATATAGAGGGTGTCCCAAACGTAATGGGACACAGAGCAACAGTAGGCTTCTTAAGGCGAAATAATGCGGTTTGCCCTTATTGAATTTTTACACTTTTCATATTAACTTTTCACATTAACTGTTAATATGGCTGTTTCAGTTTTTAAATTTTTAAAATTTTTTGAGTCACTGACGTCATATTTTTCTATTTTATATTCACCCTGTCTATGCCACAGAAGATTTGAATACGTCAAAACGATTTACTCAAGATGCAAAACTTTTATGTAGAATAAAATTTTCTGAGAAATCAATAATAATAAAAAATTATCCCATTTGTTAAAACCAAATTTGGGCGGACCCTGTAAAATTAAAGAACATTTTTTAAACTTTTACAAAATCCAAATTAGAATGTGGGCTTTAATTACATGACATAGGTCATTAAAATGTTAAAGCTGTGTCAGGTATTTTCAATACATAGGATGCTTGCGTAAGGTGCAAGATCTGTGAATTTTTTCTATTATTAAGGTTTATAATTTAAAAAAAATAAAAAATATTATGTATAAAATAAAATATTTTAGTTTTTTTCAATAAAAATGTTTTTTTTTTTCAGAAAATAATACAATTTTTATCAAAACAAGAAAATACTATAAAACTGATCGCATTTTTTATCTACTAAATTTTGTCTAAGAGTAAGCTTACCAAATAATGTAGTACTACTCCTTAAAAAGTCATCACTTATTTTTGATTACTCAAATTATGAACGTAAAAATGGGCACAGACGATAAAAATGCAGATAAAAAATTAAAGTGTTATAGAATTCCTAAGAATTATGTAGAATTTTTTGGAATTTTATAGAATTTTGGAATTTTCTAGAATTTTTTTGGATTTTCTAGAATTTTTTGGAATTTTGGAATTTTTTTAGAATTCTTTGGATTTCTTGAAACAATTACATGAAAAATAGCATTTTTTTAGAATTTTAGAATTTTTGGTGTACAAAATTGGATAGGTGGTTTCCCCCTCGGCTCTTTGCCATAGTCCCAACTCTTAGTTGCAATATACAGGGTGGTTGAAAAATACACTTATTCTGGTAACTTGAAAAAGTGACCATAAGTCCTTTTTTTCAAATGTAACACCCTGTATATTATTACGGATTTGAAAAGCTGCTAAAATTTCACTTCATTCTTGTATATCATACCTGTACCTAACAAAGTGGTTTAACCATTTTTTTGCCGTATTAAGCATAATTTGTTAAATTTTCTATACAATTCAATTTTATTCGGTTATTAGTAAGTTAGCCACGAGGTTAGCCATGACAAAAACTAATGTTTACGTATGTTACTATGGTTACCGTTTTGACATTTCATTAAGTTTAGATACAAGATAGAAATACAGTTTAAAGTCATGGAAGAAAACTATACAAATGCAGTTTTTATGAATTTATTTATTTTATTTGGACAATGTGATAGAATTATCGCCAGGACATGTATAAAGTTTAACGAAAAGTACTCTAATTTACCGCCAATGAATCTTAGAAAATTCATAAGGATCCAGAATAATTTTATTAAATGTTAACTAGGTAGTCAAATAATAAAAGACTACTAAAATTTTTTATATTATTAGAACTAATAAAATGCTATTTTAACAGATGTTCAAAACGCTGGCCGTTTACATCCAAACACTTTAATATGCGGGTGTTGACTGCATGGATTTTAAGAAAAATTTAGTTTTAATGTTTTTTGCATGTTAATGCAAACACACATTGTCCAAATAAAATAAATAAATTCATAAGAACTGCATTTGTATTTGTATTAGGCCCGGACTGGGACCATTTGGGGCCCTCAGCTAAGACCTGTAAAGGGGCTCTCTACCGGGGGTCTGGGTGTTGAAAATTAGGTGCTTGAAAATAATGAAAACGCGTTTTTACGCTATTTTGGCACTTACAAAGAAGAATAAATTCAGCTAGGCTTTTATACGAATAATATGATTTTCCACTTTTGTTAACTTTATTATTCATTAAAATAAGAAATTCACAGTATTTTTAGGATACCACAACACTACAAAACACATGCTGTAGAACTGCTAATAATTACAACGGAGTTCAAAATAAAGTGCAGTATTTTATTTACCCCAAAGTATTAATGAATTATGTCAAAATTATTTGTGTAATAAAAATAATGACAAATGGATTTTAGGGATTAGAAAAATAATACTAACATATTTTTAAAAATCCTTTGTATTTAACAGTTTACAATGTTGTTATACTAGAATAGAAGGGGCTTAACTTAACTGAGATGATTCGACATTTTACTCCCCTAGGCCTAAAGTAACAGCTTCTTTGTAAGCAACTCACTTGTTAAAGCTACTTCATATATTATTTAATTTTTGTCCAAATCATGAAATAAATCCCTCTCAACATTAATAAAAAGCAGACTGGACATAAGGTCTTGGCTTAAAGACGACTGAAGTCGATTTTTAACAATTTTAAGTTTAGAAAAAACTCGTTCACATGTAACTTGGGTAGAAGGTACGGTAAGAACAAATTTATATGCAATATACCTACAGGTTGGTAAACAGTCCAGATTGAGTAAGTTCAAACAGAACAGAAAAAGCACATGTCAAACACTGGAAACATTGTCTATTTTCAGAGCAGTAAATGTGAGCATTTTTTTCCGCTTCTTTGGTTGGGTCAAAATCGTCTTCTTCGTCACTGCATCTGTCTCCGTAGTTCTTAGTGGACTCTCCCGCTATGAAGTCGCTGTATTGTTGTGCAAACTGTCGCAGCTCTATCAACAGCCGACTTCTTTCAATTTTACACAGTTTAGAAACACTGTGCAGGGCTTCTGTGGGAAATGATTTAAGTTTCAAGATAGAGTCAAACTTTTTGGGATTTGTTCGTTAGTAAAACAAACGACATAAACAAGTTTTTAAATTTGGACCATTGACTTATCAGGTTTCTTGCTGTGAATCGAGATTTGCTGTCAAAATTTCCATCAGAGTTCTTTAAAAACAGAAATAAAATTAAAGAATTTAGCTGAATTTACACTGTCTTCACTAATTAAGAATTCTTCATCAACAATTGATGAAAGAGCCTTATGTTGCTCCTATATTTTGCAATCTGTACAACTTGTCATAAGCAGTACGTTTTCTTTTTGTTTTCTTTTCCCAGACGGCCATATTCATTTTATCTTGATTTTTTGTATGTTATGTGGGGGCTATTTGGGGGCCCCTCAGGCCCGGGGCCCTCCGCGATCGCGGACCTGCTGACCTGGCCAGTCCGGGCCTGATTTGTATAGTTTTCTTTCATGACTTTAAAGTGTATTTCTATCTTGTATCTTAACTTAATGAAATGTCAAAACGATAACCATAGTAACATACGTAAATATCAGTTTTTGTCATGGCTAACTTACTAATAACCGAATAAAAATTGAATTGTATAGAAAATTTAACAAATTATGCTTAGTACGGCAAAAAAATGGTTAAACCACTTTGTTAGGTACAGGTATGATATTACAAGAATGAAGTGAAATTTTAGCAGCTTTTCAAATCCGTAATAATATACAGGGTGTTATATTTAAAAAAAAAGGACTTATGGTCACTTTTTCAAGTTACCAGAATAAGTGTATTTTTCAACCACCCTGTATATTGCAACTAAGATTTGGGACTATGGCAAAGAGCCCTATGGTATTAGTTAACTATTTACCAAATTTCAGGATTTCACTGTTTTAGAGTTCAAAATTATCAGCATTTTCGAAAGTGACGTTTTCGGACAAAAAAAACGAAAATTAATTTATATCTTAGAAACGGTAAGAGATAAGTATAGAGTAGAGTTTATAAAAATTGTAAGGAAAGTAATGGGGGATTCGAAAATAAAATAAAATATATGGTGTTGCATTTAAAAAATCGAAGTTACTATTATTTTTGTGTAGAAGCGGCAACACTGTATTGTTAAAAATATTTTAGGTTGGTAGAGCATGTCCGTTTATGTACGCGACCAAATTTTCAGAACGATTCCTTTACTGGTTCGTCAGAAACGTCTAACGTTCCAGCCACCGTGAATCACCCTGTATATTACACCACATTTTTTCCACTACCTTCTTACAAAGTGTTACATAAACAACCATAAAGAGCAAACACTAGTGACGCATTTGCCATTCGTTACTTCTTCGTGTTATCAAAAGATCGATCAAATTCCCATCTTCTGAGTACCTACTTTAAGTTACGTTATGTTTTTTTTACGTTAAAAAAGGTTGGATTTATAAATTAATAAAAGGCATATGCAGAAATTTGGCCAAAGTTCGTTTTTGCTTTTAATAAATCACCAATTTTTTTTAAAGTGAAAATTGTGGGTAATTTTCACCCAAGACGGGTATTTGTCCGCTTTTAAAAAAAACAAAATATTGATAAGAAAATTAAATGGCGAATACGTTACCATAGGCTCTTAAAGGGAAAACCACACTTCCTGTAAAAGCGAGTGTAAAAGCTTATATTTTCTTAGGATTTTTACGTATTAATTAGTTTTTAATTAACAGCCCATGGCGCCGACTGGTCAACCAGGTTAGGAAAAGTTTGTTTTTAAGTTAGTACTAAAAGAACTGAAGTGAGGAAAATGCGTCTTTTATTTTAAATACTAACATTTAATATCAATATAATTATTATCGTTACCGGTATTATGCTTCTTTTATAAGCTTACTTGCACTATTGTATCTAAATTCATCGTTTTTAACGAGGGACATCAGAGAAACATTGCCAAACCCACTTTAATTTAATTCAAATTTTCCTTTAACATACTTTTACTAGGGTACCAACTTACAAACAAGTTTTCACAGGGAAAATTGCGGTTTTTATTTATTATAGGTAGGTAAGTCTTTTTTTTTTGTAACATTTCGGAAGAAGGTAGTGTATAATAAGTGTGCATGGTGTACCTATTTATACCTACTATATTTTTGTTGAAAATCTTAAGAAAAAGCAGAGTCAAGTCAATAAGAACGCGACATGAACAGAACTATGGAAAATAAATAAGTACTTTAGATAAAAATATTTGCAAAACCAAGCTTTTCCATTAAATTTCGATTTCAGATTCGTGATCTAGGCATCAGAATACGCTGATCCTGAAAAAATTATCATTTTTGGCGTGGTGTGGCTATAACAGATTACCTTAGCTTAGATAAATACTTATCTCATTTCACTTATGGTTTGCCTCATTGAAAGTACTTAGCTACATTTTTAACTATAAGAAAATAGTTGACGACTTTTTTTGTAAAATCATTTTGTCTTGGTTCATTCATCTCCAATGTTCTTCAGTTGGTTGTTTGGGCCCTTAAAATAGGCTGGACCCACCGCAGTGCGGGGTTTACTTTACGCCACTGGGACATCATAGAAGTAATAGGTAATTTATGTTTTATCGAATTTTAACCTTTTAGGCCGTCATTATTTAATATAAAATTAACTTTCCTAAAAACATCTGAATAAGGTTTTAAATTTTTTCTATGTACATATTATAAACTACAATTATTGCTTTTAAAATAGAGATTCTCATTGTTACCTTTAGTAGCAGATGAATTGGAGGACTAATAGTTGGGGACTTTTTTTTCTCTTGATTGCAAAGACAGGATTTAATCCACGGCATCTCGTAATAAGCCAATAATGTCTATAAAACACTTTTTTGGAAACACTTATTATATTAGTTAATTACTTTTAAATACAACTAAAAATATGTTTTATGTAGGTATAACGATAGAAAGTAATGACTGTGGGAAAACAACTTTTGAACTTGATACTGAAACCAAAATAAAGTCCAGAGTTCTGATAAAGTGCGGGGATTTATTTCACGTAACTAAATAACACAAACAGGAAGCAATAAAGGGGTTAGTAAAGCTGTGGCGTAGAAGTCTATTGTTTTTTTGTGTGCGCTAAATCATGTTTACTACAGCAGCGACACGTGCGATCGTTGCGTCTACTACGTTCGGCATAGCTCAGTCGATCACGAGCGTTCGGGTTCCCGGACGCAACTGAATGCTTGACATTTGGCGGCCGGCAGTCCGGAACTTGAAACGCAGCCTCCTCCGCAACGCCGTTTTGACACACAAGTTGAGGGCGGACGAGCTGGCATGAAACCCGTAAAGCATAATGACTGGTTCGATGGGTCGATGGGTGCAGCAGGCTACCATCAGTGACCATGCAGCTGGTCATTGTTAAAGCACGAATCGTTTTGTAATTGTTACACTTTCCGCACCGACCTTGAAACTCTTTGTTATGCTTTTGTTAACATAACAAAACATTTGCACGAGGCAACAGAATTTCTTGTGCCTCTTGCGATTGGGATGATTTTCTTCTTTTAGGGGACATTAAGAATTAGCTTAATTTATTTGGTAATCGTATTTTGCATCTAACTAACAATATTAGGTAACATTGGGCCTAATGAATAAAAATTAAGCAATTACTTGAAGCAATTACTTTTTAGTAAAAGCAATTGATTGACTAGCAAATGCTATAAGATAAGTAAAAGCAATTGCTAGATCCCTAGATCTGGATATAAATAAAATTTTGAAGCAATTGCTGTTTTTCTTACACCTCTGTAACAAATTCTTATTCAAACACAAGGAGCCTAATGAATAAAAATTAAGCAATTACTTGGAGCAATTACTTTTTAGTAAAAGCAATTGATTGACTAGCAAATGCTATAAGTAAAAGCAATTGCTAGGTCTGGATATGAATAAAATTTTGAAGCAATTGCTGTTTTTCTTACACCTCTGTAGCAAATGCTTATTCAACACAAGTTCAGACGTGGCTTATCCACTTGTTCAGATTATAGATTTCATGTTCAGTTTGGTGCCTAATTTGCAAAAGAGTTGACGTAAATACAACAACGTTGATCTATTTATTTAGTACAATAGTAATCTGTTACGTTTTTATGGAAAATAGGAAACTTATATTTGTGATATGTCAGCTTTCAGTGAAAATGAGGAAAGTGATAGTAGTGATGACGAAATTAAAGACAAGCAATTGATATTTGTTCACAAATTGAAGGAACATAAATAAATCTCTCTGACCACAACCGTTTAGCTTTAAGCTTCCACAACAGCTTCAGCACTTGTAGGAAATTTAATAAAAATATTGGCCTTCTCCAAAACTACATCCATTTTAGAAGTGTATGTCTTACAGACAGTAGTTTGGTGAACACCGAGTTCTTCACCTACAGAATTTTGAAAGCCCGGATCCGACAATTTCCGCAGAAAGACTTTAATCTTTAAAGGCGACAGTGCACCCCCTCGCCTTTTACCAGTATAAGTCAAAAAATAATTTGCCAACCACTCAACATTTTCGCAGTCAAATAGATATAACTTTCTAAAATCATCATATCTGCAATTTTTACGTACACTGTAGATTTTTCTTTTACGGGCGTTCATATATTTAGTCATAATTGAAGACACAAATTAAGAGCAACGCACGTGTATGCCGCGGAGAACTAAAGTTGGCTGCTACCAAGCAAGCAAATGATGCAGGGTTCGACCTACCTTAAAAAGTTGAAAGCGATCGCTACACTAGAAAAAGCAATTCCTTAAATTATTCATCACATTTTAAGCAAACACAAAAGCAATTGCTTCTATTTTTTAAGAAAAAGGATTGACTAGAAGAAATTCCTTCACTTTTAAGCAATCGCTAGACGCAAAAGCAGTTGCTTTACTTTTATTCATTGGCTTTCAAGAAATTACTTTGATTTTATAAGGAAAAGCGATCGCTACATTTTTATTCATTAGGCTCATTGTCTATTGAACTCTTTGAGACAGATCATATAACAGTAGATATAGATATTGTTCATTTTGTTATCTTCAATCTTAAACGTTGAATGCTGGACCACTTGTCACACAAATACGAGAGTTTGTATTGTTTGGTTTCTCCATCTTGTTTAGGATCCATTTCTCCTTCAAATAGAATTATTTGTAACGTTTCGATCTCCATTTTATTTTCTGTCCATTACTTCATTAGATATGATAATCATTTCCCCTTTTCACTAAAGGGTAACTCCCTAGTCATAATAACTAACAAACAATTTATCTTTACATAGGTGACCTTATCTACCTTTCGGTATAGAGGTAATGGAATTTTGCCATTTTTTTCCTGTCTCTTGAATCTTTATTTGCTTGCACCCAGCTCATTTCTTTCATTGTTAGTACATCTTCTATACCCTGATTCAATTTATTTTTGGTCTTTCTTTAGTTGCGTTCTGTTTTTATCTATCATTCTTCAGTCTTTGTTGTTTTATCATTATTCTTCCTCACAACATGACCGAACTGTATAGCTGTTTTTATCTTTTGTACTATATTATACTTTCACCTGCGTTTTTTCTTTCACTTTTATTTTATCAACAAGATTTGTTACAAAAGAACGATATTTGCAAATTATATATTAAAAATTTTAATTTTCCGACATTTTTCATTCCATTTCAGGAATTCGTAATATTCATAAATTGCCATTTTTCTCAGAAAGTATAAACTTTAGGAAAAATGTCTATATAGCTAAAAAGTTGTATCTCAAAGAAATCTACATCTCAGCTTGTTATTATTTTTTCGTATCTCTTACGGTTTTCGAGATATCGGCCAAAATATGATTTCTATATTTTGCCTCATATCTCGAAACTAATAATACTTAGACGAAAATTTTTGAAATAAAAAAGACGCGTCTTCAAACGTTCCATAAATATAATTATATATGTCTTTTCATTTTTTTATTGGATCGACACGACGCGGCGCCGTTTCAATTGACTTCCCGCGCCGGTCCGAGGTGTCCCATCCGCCCCTGCAAATAGAGAATACACCAATGAACCATTTAATTCTATATTTATTTTGCTAAAATGTAAAATGCGTTTTCTCAAAAATTATTTAGGCTACCAGCTAGGAATATTTTTTCAAATAAAATAATGATACACAATATTTTAGGAACCAAATTAAACCAATGTTCATGTAAATGATACCGGCCGATAAACTCCCCTATTATGACTCTTTGATGTTAATCTTACATTCTATCGTCATGGTGGTCCATGGTTATCTTATATCATCAATACCAAAATAAAATATGAAACAAACATAGAAGCCAACACGTTAAGACTTCAAGGGATTCAGATCGAGATTTATGATTAACATTTAAAATGGGAAGTAGGTATTTATTGTCATTCTGGGCTGGCTGATTTATATTAAAACAGCCTCGTTAAGTTTTTTTTAAACTGTTGTTTGTTATAACTAGAGACCTCTCTAATTTAAAAGGTATAACCCAATTCAGGTACCTACTAAGTTGATCAAAACGAAATATTTTATTTTCATTTATTTACGGATTATCTTAGATACCTATTTACATGTGAAAGGATTATAATTATTTAAGGGCGGTTTCTTAAAATTCTTATCCTTTTATCCGATGCTGCGTCATATATTTGTTGAAGGTAGGACAGAATTTAAACATATTTTATAAAAATTTGATTCGTGTAACTTGTCTGGCCCATGGATTAAATAGAGTTGCAGAAACTATTAGAGCTTCCTTCCCTTTGGTCAATGACTTAATAGCCAATGTGAAAAAAATGTTCATAAAAGCTCCATTAAGAGTACAGTTTTACAAGGAAAACTTGCCCGGAACACTACTACCACCGGAACCTGTTGTGACCAGGTGGGGCACCTGGATTCGTGCGGTAGTGTTTTATGCGGAGCATTTTCAAAAATTAAAAGAGATTGTTTCTCAAATTGAAGATGATTCTCAGTGTATTAAAAAATGCAAACAAATATTTCAAAATTCTAAAGTGGAACAACAATAATTGATTTATATAAATAATGTAACTATAGTTTTGTAGCTGAAAGTATTTTAAAACTAGAAAAAACATCTAGTAGTCTATTAGAGTCAATGGATATTGTAGAAAAATTAATTAATAATTGTAAGCAAGTACGAGGTGAGGTAGGAAAAGCAGTAATGTCGAAAATAGAAGGAATCATAGAAAAGAATAAAGGTTTTAAATTTTTAATAAATGTTTCAAAAGTTCTGTCAGTGGAAAATGTAGATAATTTGGATTTTAAACTGAGCCTAGTTCCAAAGTTAAAATTTTGTCCTATAACATCAGTAAGAAAGATTTATTAAATTATATAAACATAATCTTAGTGATAGAAGACAGAATTTTTTAGTAAAAAACCTTGAATTACATATTGTAACCAGTGCTTATTATAGTTCTGCGGACTAATATTAATGTTTTTATTTGTATTTGTACCATAATGCAGATTTAATAAAATTTTTACACGTTTATTATTATTTTTTGGTGGTTTTTATTAAATACCCAATGCCTTAGTTTAGTAAAACTCTAATTTAATCCAACAATAAGTCATATTATATTTTTTGTATTTCCGCATATTCATTGCATATTTCTTTGTTTTTTGCATATATCTTGCATATATTTTAAAAAATATATGCATATATAGGGTGTCCACGGAAGGTGGCTCGCCCATCTAACTTTTCTGGTTTTCAAGATAATGAAATAAAATTTGAGGGATTTGTAAACGACATAAAACGGCTTTTTTTGACAGGTGACTCCACATTATGGAACTTCCGGTTTAACCGGAAGTGACATAAACTTTCGATTTTTAAATGGGACACCTGGTATATTTTTCGTTTTTTTGACTCCATATGACATTCTAAATACAACGATGTGTCACTTGTCACTTTTTGTCACCAAGAAAATATTTTTTTTCAAATTTATTGTTTTATCTAGAGGGCTATGAATACCTTAAAATCACTTATTTCGGTTCTTTAATCTTGGGAAAAATACATTTTTACTATTTTTGTCCAATGTTATGTGCTATGTAAAATTTATTCTTTAAAGTTGTATAAGTAATTTTTTTTCAACATGGTGGCTCGTCGGGTTAGGAAAAAAAAGGATTTTATTACGATTATTTTGATACCATACACTATTAGGTTTTAGAAAAGCTGCCATTCAAAAACTTTAAAAAGTTAACTTAGAACTTTCCTAAATGAAGCATCTTTTGAGAATAAATTTAGATTTAAATGCATCAAGTAGCCTGTGACCAGCAAAACTGATAAAACAAAATCATGCCTTGAAGAAAATTAAAATGCCAACAGCTTCTGCCAAAGTAAATTAGTTTGTTGTTTAAAAAGCATGGAAAATAATAGTTATACAAGGAGTGAAAAAGTTGATATGTTATTAGTGTTTGAAGAATGTAGAAATAATTCAACCGATGCTGCACGACTTTACGCACAAAGATATTTTAATCGGCGTCATCCAACCCGGCACTATTAGGTACCCAAAACTGGTTCCGAAAATGCAAAATGAGCCTGATAATAACATATCAACTTTTTCCCTCCTTGTAAAACTATTATTTTCCATGTTTTTTAAACAACAAACTAATTTACTTTGGCAGAAGCTGTTGGCATTTCAATTTTCTTCAAGGCATGATTTTGTTTTATCAGTTTTGCTGGTCACAGGCTACTTGATGCATTTAAATCTAATTTTATTCTCAAAATATGCTTCATTTTAGGAAAGTTCTAAGTTAACTTTTTAAAGTTTTTTAATGGCAGCTTTTCTAAAACCTAATAGTGTATGGTATCAAAATAATCGTAATAAAATCCTCTTTTTTCTTAACCCGACGAGGCACCATGTTGCCATTTAAAAAAAATGAGTTATACAACTATAAAGATTAAATTTTACATAGCACATAGCATTGGACCAAAAATAGTAAAATTGTATTTTTCCCAAGATTAAAGAACTAAAATAAGTGATTTTAATGTATTCATAGCCCTCTAGATAAAACAATAAATTTGGAAAAAAAATATTTTCTTGGTGACAAAAAGTGACAAGTGACACATCGTTGTATTTAGAATGTCAAATAAAGTCAAAAAAATTAAAAATATACCAGGTGTCCCATTTAAAAATCGAAAGTTTATGTAATTTCCTGTTAAACCGGAAGTTCCATAATGTTGAGTCACCTGTCAAAAAATGCAGTTTTATGTCATATACAAATCCCCCGAATTGTATTTCATTATCTTGAAAAACAAAAAAGTTAGAGGGGCGAGCCACCTTTCGTGGACACCCATGTGCATATCTCACAAACTTTTGGTTGCATAATATAATCCGGTCTCTAGTCATAACAAAGGTGAATAGGGTAAAATACCGAGTATTTCGTGTTTTCTATTTTCAGTAGTATGAAATAGGGATTGATTGTCTTTCATATGTAATTTTATTTTATTGTAACTAATTATTTAAATACAGTTTTTTTTCTTTTTCTTTTTTGTTACAATTCCGAATTATATTTATTATGCCCTTCCCGCCAGATTAAATTTTTTTTAACTCTCAACTTTAATTCACATTGTCCTATAATAATGTGTCCGAACTAACAAATTTTACAAGCTCCATTGACATTTAAGTTTCGAACTGTACATGTACAACCTCCTGTTCATTTTTAAAAATCAAAGTGTACAATCTCCAATGGGTTGTTTTTCTGTTAATTTCGAATTATTTCAAAGCGTGCAAAATCCTGCACAGACTTGTTGATAATAATTCGCGCCAAAGCCATTCCGAGTTTACTTTTGTTTAAAGTTAGTTGCATGTGATGCGTGAAGCATTAAACAGTGGTTGTTTGTTGTTTACTATTTTTTTTTAAATTTTTCACGAGTTTCTTAAAATAATAATGGAAGTGAACGTAACTTCGGTAACCGGTAATACAGCAAGAAAAATACAACGTATTACGGCGTCGTGGAAAAGAGCCCAGCAAAAAAAATTGAGGTATAGTCCACATTCGCTCGCAATTTATCCAAAATGTGGACACAGAAGTGGTGCCCTTCAATGTACTAGCAATGGGCGAAAAATTATTTTCAAAATGGCCAAACTCCATATTTGCTATTTTCAAAATGGACAAACTCCAATTGCTATTTCCAAAACGTACAATCCCCATTTCCTTTTTCCAAATAACTTTGATATTTTTAAAAAATGTTAAGGAAAAAAATTGGGTTTTTAGTCTAAGATGTGCCATAAATATAATAAAAAAGAAAAACAATCGTTTGTATTTAATGAATTAAGTTTTTTTCGTCCACCTACTGATAATTTAGGAAACATGGAAATTGTACACTTTGAATCTATACCCCTCACATTTAAAACTAATTTTTTCACTGTCAGAGTCGTCATTTAGGTTAATAACAAGGGTTGTATATTAGTTCGTATATAAATATACGAATCGTCGACAGCTTTTGGCCGATATATTGACGCACTCGCACTTAGGGCAGTATAAACATTTTTTGCTCTCACATTTGATTTTACTTTGTGCCACATATAGGTACTCAATGTGGTAAAATATTATACAATGATACGGTAAAAGACATAAGACAGTATGACCCATCTGTTCCACCAAATTATCACATACGAATTGTTTTTTAATGTTGAGTGTATTTATTTTAAGACTTCTAAAAGTTGTTCGTTTTTGTAACTAAAACCAAAATAAACCTTATTTTTTAATAAATTTTCTTTTATTTGAGTAAAATGCATAAAAAAAAACTATAGTTGAACACTAATATTTCTATGCCCCACAGAATCAAAATTGCAACACATTTCTAAAACGCATAATACACCAGGTTTTCTTAAGACTGATTATTATATACTAATTGCACCAGGCCTGGCCCTGGGGTTAATTAACAAGGATGTTTAACCTAAATAACAATTGCAAACGCCATAAATTTAACGGGGTGGAACTACCTGCTCTTGATAACAAGGACAACATTAGTATGCAAAATAATGGTAATCAAGTGACATTATTAAAATTGTAAATTATGTCTCCCTGGATGCCTTTCAGGTAAAGAACAATAAGATTTTATAAAAATAAATCACAGGTAGCAAAAACCAAGACGTTATACTTTCAGAAGTACTTTACCATCACTTTAGGAAGGTTCCCTCCCCTGACGTAGCTTTTTCAGTCAACCATCCTTTCAAAATTTTTCCACCATTTTGTCAAGAAATAAAATACATTTTAACTTCTATACCTTATCTCATGTCACAGAATATACAGTGTCACCAGTAAAGTCCGCATCATATGGGATTTTTTTTATTAATAGCTTTATTCAAAATTTGACTTTGGCATCAAGTTCTGCTTCGATCGAGATGAAAATTAAGCAAAAAAATAGTAGTCACGTGATTCGCATTATCTGTCAAATTTTAATTTTTTCCAAAAAATAATTTAAAAGTGGGGTTATTTCTGAAAATATCGAAAAAAGTTATTACAAAAAGTTTTTGTAAATGCAGTTTCTATCCCACATGAAAAAATTCAGCTGCATAAGATAATTTTGATTCTTTACCTATATTTTGTAAATTGCACCACTTTTGTAAAATAAGACTCAACGCAACCTACATAAAACTTCTCAGTTTTGGCAAGGCTTTATTTCAGATACATTTTCTTTAAAGTAGCGCCATATTAAATGTATGTTTTTCTACAAAATCAAAATTGGGCTATTAAAATTTGGTCGCATGTGATGCAAAGTTTATTTGTTTTTGACCCTGTATAAGGTAACTTCATAAAATAAGTATTTTTGAAAACGTAGTTTGTGTCTGAAAGTAATACACCTTAATATTAAGACAAAAATGAACACAGTGTCTTCAGTAAAATGTTTTTTAAGTGGAAAATTAATTTTATTTTAACAACGTAAAGTTTATCTATTTTCAACGATTTAATTTAAAACCCCTATATTATAATTTATTATTAAGCTATGTCATAATAACGTTAACGTGTATTACTTTCAGACACAAACTACTTTTTCAAAAATACTTATTTTATAAAGTTACCTTATACAGGGTCAAAAACAAATAAACTTTGCATCACATGCGACCAAATTTTAATAGCCCAATTTTGATTTTGTAGAAAAACACACATTTAATATGGCGCTACTTTAAAGAAAATGTATCAGAAATAAAGCCTTGTCAAAACGGAGAAGTTTTATGTAGGTTGCGTTGAGTCTTATTTTGCAAAAGTGGTGCAATTTACAAAATATGTGTAAAAAATCAAAATTATCTTATGCAGCCGAATTTTTTTATGTGGGCTAGAAATTGCATTTAAAAAAAGTTTTTCTAATAAATTTTTTCGATATTTTCAGAAATAACCCCACTTTTGAATTCTTTTTTGGAAAACATTAATATTTGACAGATAATGCGAATCACGTGACTACTATTTTTTTGCTTAATTTTCATCTCGATCGAAGCAGAACTTGATGCAAAAGTCAAATTTTGAATAAAGCTACTAATAAAAAAAATCCCATATGATGCGGACTTTACTGGTAACACTGTATAGCTACGCTAACAAAATTCTCCTTCCCCAGTAGCCGATTGGCTTAGACATAAACAATTAAGAAATTTTACACTTGGTTAAAAGGGTAAAAAAGAATATATATTAAATTCATTATGTTTGAATGTTTGTATTCCAAAAACTTTACCTTATCCAAATGATATTAACAATTTTTTTGGAACATTCTTCAAAATATTTCTGATTGTAGTAAAAAAATAATTTCTAGAGCAGTAATTCCTACACTGGTAATGATGTTGCATTTTCTTTTAATTTAGCTAATATATCAGATTACCGGGGGTCAACTAAGAATGGCCGGCTATATCTCAGAAACCGTTTACCTTAGAGCTTACGAAAAAAATATTTATTACAAAAGTGACTTAAAGAAAAATTGCTGTAAATTATATTTTAGTATCTAGGCTGGCCGCTAGGGGGCGTACCTAAAGTAACCAATCGAAAAGCTGGCTTTTCTCAAAAATCCTTATACCGTGCGAGCAAAAATTATTTGCATCAAAGAGGGCCTTGCATCTAAGGGCGTAATGCTTAGCCGTAGAGCTTAATACCTGTTGGGTGTCAGTAACTAACTACCTGAATTAACAATCAATCAGTAATCAGTTATTCCGTCATCTTTGACAGTCGTTACAAGTAATTTGATTCATCGCTAATTTTTCCAATTGCTTGAACAATTTACACAATGGGCTTTACGGCACAGCACAAAACATTCATGGTTGAAGCGTATTTTCGAAACGGGGTTAGAGTAAATGGTGAGTGGCAATACAATCCGGGTTTGTGCATGGACGATTTTCACGAACATTTTCCTAACGTTGCTTTTATTGCTGGGGATTTTTAGCATTGCCTGAAAAAAACCGTGGCTGTGTTTAGGGAAACAGGTTCTATACAACACACAAAAGGAGCAGGAAGACCATCTGTAAGAACAGAAGAACTTGTTGCAAACCTTCGTGAAATAATGCAAAATACGCCAACGAATTGTATAAGACGCCTGTCCCAAGAAGTGGGAAGATCTTATGAGTATGTGAATTCTTAAAAGGAACAGATGGCATTTTTCTCAGTGTGAGCTTCCTTAAGATATTATATTCCAAGACAAAAAAAACCTCAAAGTATGGCGTGAAATCGATTCAGCATTTCTTTTAATTATAGCCCGTACGTAGGTATTCTACTAAATTTTGAGATCGCAAGACCTTGGTGGCCTTAACTGACATTACGACTAATGAATCAAAAAATTCTGGCAAAAAATTACATGGATTGATGCACCGGCGCACTCAGGCGAGAAATCGATAAAAGTTGGTACAAACCCAATTAATATTGATAAAATATAATAAAACTGTCGCCTTCGGAAGCATCTTATTTATACTTTAATCAATTATTCGATTAATAAAGCCTTTAGTAAATCTAATTTTATAAGTTCGAAGGCAAGAACTTTAACTTTTAATCTATGAGAACTTTAAATTTCAATAATTAACATCATAGAGTATTTTTGTGCTGCCGGGATTATTTAAGATCGATCGATCGATCGATTCAACAGCATACTTTGAGAAACATTTTTTGTGATCTTCCTACTTCGGCAATGCCTTTGTAAAAATTAAAACCAACTACATTTTTTTAAATTTTCTATATTTATCAAGTATAAATGATACACAAAGTATTAATAACATAATAATATGGCAATATGCAAAATTAACTTCTAAACTCACTTAACAGAATTTTATTGCACCTACCTCTAACTTAACACCGTTAAAAAAAACAAAAATCCTAACTGAAAATTAGGAACAAAGGCACAAAATATGTTTAACAAAAATAACATATTTCATTTTAATTTTTACAATCTCATACTTAAATATTAAAACTCAATTTTAATAACGAGTACATTTTTCTAGAAAGGTATACGCATCAATTGATAATTTTCCTGATTAAGTTTATTATTAACTTCTCTTGTTATAATCAAGCAATATTTTTAAAAAGGGAATCATCAATATTTATTTTTTATTGATTTGTTTCAAATAGTTAATATTATCATTTCAAGAACAGTTAATTTTACTACTATTCTGTTAAATTTCGGAAAAAAGTTTTCATTAGCGCACAACTCTCTAAAAAAATACTTTTATAAGAAATGCAAATTTTATTACACATCTCTAAAGGTTTTAAATAAGTGTACAACAAAAAGTAGGACATGATAAAAGTTGTAAAGTTTAATATAAATAAATGCAAGAAAAAAAAATGGTGTAAACAACAAAAATATGTAACAAACCGGAACAATAATATTTGGCATTTGTATTCTAATATGCCTAGAAGTATATATTTAAAAACAAAATATTCTTGTTATAAAAGGGTTAGTCTTTTAAGATTTTCACCGGATTTGATAGTTCTACTCTAATAAAAAAATTTGCTAAGCATTTTTCACAAATTTTTTGCAAATAGCTAATGAGATCGTGTTTTTTACCTTCATTGGTATCGAAAATATTGAGGGAAACCATGCCCATGTTCCCCCAGCTCGTCTATGAAGCACAATATGATTTTTGACCTTATTTTGAATTTATTTGATCCATAATAATTATTAATCAAATCTTTCCGGACGATTAGGAAACATTATACAGAATGCCCGGAAAGTATGTGTACAAAACGCTAGCACAAATTCTTGAGGTTAAAATATGAGAATGCCCAATTTTCCTTAGTCAAAATGTTGGTAGTTTTTAAAATACAGGGTATCAAAGTTTTTTAAACTATTTTTTAAATATTTATCTTAATAATGGCATGATGTTTGCAAAAAAATTGTTACTTAAGCAGCACTTCGCCTACATCTAAACTTCATAACTCTTTTGTGCCCAGGTATATTAAATTTCGAGTTAAAAATTATTATTTCTTGGCATCTTTTGTCCAAAAAAGGTATACTTATTAGGTGTCGCTTCTAGCAGGTGCTGATGGTTTTAGCAGAAGATAAAGTTGTGTAGAACCTTAACGGAGCTTGTATGGAATTAAAACTTGAAGTGTAGAAGACATACTTAATATGAAGGAAATTGATAAAAATTTAAACATACTGAGTATGTGAGAAGCCAGTAAAGGGGGTCCAAACTAACCAAATAAACTGGGGAACAAGAAAAAACCTTTCTAAAAAGAAGGTGTCGAAGATTCTTTAAAAAAATTTTAAAACTTTTTGTAATACATATTTAGGTATATGTCTGTAAGACATTGTAAGGGTAAAATTAGTCAAAATAATAAAGATATCACAATAGAATTACACTCCAACAAAAGCGTTTTGTGGGGTACTAAGGGTTAAAGAATAAGAAAGAAACTAGAAATTTAATAGACAGAGACACAAAAAAGTTATGAAGTTTTAGATGTAGGCAAGTGCTGCTGATGATGGCGCTCTCTGTAATGTGCATCGAAACTGTACCGAAATCTCGATTTATCATCCTAAAAAACCCTTAAGTAGGTACCAAATTTCGTGCAATTTATGGAGAAATATTTAAACCTTTAAAAAAATTGCACCCTATATTTTGGAAACTATCAATTTTTGGACTACGGTAAGTTGGACTAGATCCTCCCATTTTAGCCTCGGGAATTTGTACTAGCGTTTGGAATTTTGCCACCATGTATATTATAGTTCTAACTATATTTTAAAACAAGCCCAAGTTTATTAATCTGCATGCTATCAATTTAATAAATGAGCTAGCACGATACCAAAAAATTTCATCGTGTAGACCTATTTGCTTGATGAAATTATATTTCCATGTTTCAAAAAGGAAGTGTAACTTTTTTTACTTCCTTTCCATTTTCAAATTTGGTTATGATTTCTTTTTAGGTAGATGTTGAAATATTACGATCTTTTTCTACCAGCAATAAATCAAAAAAGCATTAACCCATTTGACAAGACAACAGAAATTTTTTTACAAAATTGTTATAACTATTACGAAGCAAAAAAAGTCTTCTAATTTTTATTATTACCTTTACTACTCACAGAAATTCTATTTCAGGCGTTTAAAAGTGTACTTATGTATCTATTATGAATTTAAGACGATTACTTTTATATATTACGATTCACCATGCTAGGGACATTTATTTTTTAGGAACTCTTTTCAGCTTTTTGCCACAGAGGGGCTCTGCTGTATTATTTTATTTATTTTAAAGGCACCCGATTCCCCAACAATTAACGCCTGAAATGTTTCTATTTACAAAGAAAACCAAAGTTTATGTACAATGAGTATTTTAAGTACGGAACTACGCATTGTTGGAGAACCGTATTTTTAGGAACATAATATTCCATCTTATTTGCATTTCTTAAACTTTCTGTTTTGAAAAATAAATGTTTTACGGGAATCCAATTTACGTAAAATATGGCACTGGATAAAAAAAAATAAAAACTGTTAATAACCTGAGAAAAACATCACTGCATCTACAAAATATGTTACAACAACAAAACGTTATTTTTGTGAAAATATTATATAGGCACTTTTTAAAGTGTTTACCCGTATATACCCATATAATATTAATAGACCAGGGCTGAATGAAGCCTTTGAAAATGGTAAAAAGTGAAAAAAAATAATAGTAGGATGAAACCCACTGGAAAAGAAAGAGGATATAACAAAGATGAAAGAAAAAATAATTTACGGGCGATCCGAGGTCGGGAAGTGGAAATGGGTGAGTTTTTAAGGGTAGAAAACGATTTATCTCGATTTCCGGCAAAACTACAAGTCCTATGGAAAAACGTTAAATGGCAAAATTGTAGGTAATAAAAAGATTCACAACTTTTATATTTACACTTTTTTCATATAACCTCAAAATTTATGTGAAAAATTGAAATAACCAAAAAAAATTTTTTTTCACGAAATTGGTCAAAACTTACCTTTTTATGTCCCAAACAGACTGTAATTTTTTTGATTTAAAATATTTATTTTTTCACCTTATTTTGACTTAATATCGAAAAAGCACCCTAATTTTCAATCGAAAATTCTCACGTCAAAATATCTTCTTTTTTAAAAAAGTCAGTGGGCTTTTTGTTCGCTGAAATCTCTACTTTCTGATGGTGTAAAAAAATATACATTACTATAGTAAATGTTCTCAAAAAATGCAAAGAAACGAAAAAAACTCAAATCCGATTTTTTTTTAATCATTAAGTACAATTTTGAGCTATTTATTAAAATTTATCCTTTAATTACTCGAAAAACGTAAGATTCCATGTTACATTGATAAACAAAAAATTGCAAGTCGACCAAATAAGTTAATAAAGTTAATATTTAATAAGACATCTACAATATTTGTCGTTTCTTTGCATTTTTTGAGAACATTTACAATAGTAATGTATATTTTTTTTACACCATCAGAAAGTAGAGATTTTAACGAACAAAAAGCCCACCGACTTTTTTAAAAAAGCAGCTCGTTTGACATTTGACTTGAGAATTTTAGATTGAAAATTAGGGTGCTTTTTTGATAAGGTGAAAAAATAAATATTTTAAATCAAAAAAATTACAGTGTGTTTGGGACATAAAAAGGTAAGTTTTCACCAAATTTCGTAAAAAAAAATTTTTTTTGTAAAAGATAAAAATAAAAAACCAAAAACTTGCTTATTTGAATATTTCACAAAAATTTTAAGGTTATGTGAAAAAGTGTAAATACAAAAGTTGTAGATCTTTTTATTACCTACAACTTTTGCCATAGGACTTGTAGTTTTGCCGGAAATCGAGATAAATCGTTTTCTACCCTTAAAAACTCACCCCCTTCCACTTCCCGACCTCGGATCGCCCGTAAATTATTTTTCCTTTCATTTTTGTTGCATTCTCTTCCTTTTCCAATGGGTTTCATCCTACTATTATTTTTTTTGGTTTCAAAAATAATTATCGACCCTGGTCTATAATTTAAACGCTGAATTGTAAACTGGATGAAGTTGCGTCGTGTCTATTACTTTTAATCACGTCTTATATTCTTTAGCTTTAAATATACGAATGTATTGAAAACTATTTAATACCAGTTTTCTTATTTTGTATCTTAAATTCTATGTGTATGGAAGGAAGAATATTTTAAAATAAAAAAGAAATTAAAATACAATAATTTATACTGTAGGTAATTCGTATACTCTAAGCTGGTATTCGTTGCTGACATATTTTGAAAGGTTATAACTTAAAACCTAATTAAGGGATCCAAGGTGGAAGTTTATTTTGGTACAGTTAAATGACTGCACTAATTATTTTAAAATACACAGATAATTTTAATTTAAAATTCTCTGAGATCTACAATCTATTATATATGAATTAAAAAACAATATATAAACGGCAGGCATTTGTTGAAGTCGTTAGAGAACTGTTTATAGAGCTAGTTCCAGTTAACAGTTATATCAGAGGTAAAGAACATATGACTTCACGCAAAATAATAAAAATGTGATTCTGCATGAAATTCATGCATTTTATTTCTGGCGTGATACGATGTGAACGCATGTTTTTAAACTGTCTGCTTTCGCATGAAAATATTTTTCTAACATAGGAGAAAATTTCTACAGACCTGGCGACCTATCTTGGGGCACTGTTATGCCAAGAGTTCTATGCATGCCGGCCTAACCTACTGGTGTAAATGGCAACATATTTGATACTTTTTTTTTGTTGAGTACATGATAAATTTTACACTTATTGACTTGTAAAAATGCAATCATCCACCCACATGTGTGCTGTATACAGCGAATTGCAACAGCTTTATTTAATATCAACATTTATTATCGTAACTTTCAAAATATGTCTAAACCACGAAGAATTGTTTTACATGTAGAGAATGATTTAAGCAATATTATTTTTATATCTTATTGTTGAGGTAGGTTTAAAGTACTGTAAAGTACCACAATCTGGGTATACATATAACTGCTAAATAAATACTAATATAAACATTTAAACAAAAAGAGAGGTCAAAATTAAAAAAAAACCGTTCCAGTTTCAGATCATATACTTGGAGTATTATTCGCAATAATTCTGTGCAATTATAAATAAAGTAGATATTATAAAATACCTAATTATCATCCTAAAATCGTTCCGCCATCCATTGCGATTTTTATATACTAAGTATAACAGCTCAAACTATAAAATAATATCTATGTACAGCATAAATTCAAACAATAAATGTGTTATTTAAAAACCACAAAAGGACTCTTGTTAGGTCGGAAACCAAAACAGTTAATAATTTATAAAACTTAAAACTTTCACTGGTTACAAGTTTTTGAGTGCTTTTCTTTAAGCTTATTGTATATTGGCATTTAACAGTAGGTATATCTAAATCTAAATCTTATACAATAATTAACAACAACCTATTTGATAGCTATATCGCTATTATCAGGCGCATATATCTAGTTTTGCACAATTTTAAAGGCTTATTATAAACCTAAAATTTACAGGAAAAAAGCATAAAAATGAGAAAATGTATTAATATAAAAATAAGTACAATCTTAGTATAATTAGCATAAGTTTTTTATTGCAACAATCTAGAGTTACAGTGGAAGAACAACCGCTAAAAACTAATAATAAAATAATTAAGTACTCAAGAAAATGCTTACGTGCATACAGAGTGTCCCGGAATTTTAGGGCGAAATCTTCATAATCAAAAAAGAAGAAAAGATGAAATAGCAAGGAATATAAATTATACGACGAATGTTTCCAATTACCACTTTAAAACTGTAAAGCTTGTATTATTTCATGACTAGCGTGTATCCGGCATGCGTTGCAACCCGCTGGTACAAACCCGAACAAACCCGATATTTTAGTACCCGGCATGCCACTTTCTGAAATTGCACCCGTGCGGGGCGGGTCGCTAGTTATACATAAAAACCTTCCTCTTGAATCACTCTATCTATTAAAAAAAACCGCTTCAAAATCCGTTGCGTAGTTTTAAAGATTTAAGCATATATACGTAGGGACGGACAGACAGCGACTTTGTTTTATACTATGTTAACATGGTGCACCGTCAGAATAGAAAATCCTATGTAAACTTTGTTATCCTCAAAATTTAAACCCCCCTTTAAATTTTACATAAAAGTGTATTAGACTTTTTTTAAAGGCCCTTGTATGATGATAGTGATTCTTTTGTTTTATCAATTTAATAAAAAAACGAAGTCGTTCTAGAGGGCGCTATTTAGCAGAATCAACAATTTCATCATTGGTCCCAAAAATTTTAAATGCACCAATATATATTTTTTAACTTAAAGCAAAAAGAAGAATAAATGAGAAGAATATCTGTGAAAACCGTCAGCCATTTTTTTTAACCGGAAATATGGAAAATATAACACAAAAAGGAGCTATATAAGAACAAATTGGCATTTTATTACGATATTTGTAGGCAAAAACGTACAAATATCATAGCCTTGTGCCTTCTACAAAGCTATAATCAAAGCAACACTTCTTTAAATTAATGTTCTGTAAATTTCAATTATTCACAACACTAATAATGGACGATGGTTGCATTAATGAAACAAATTGCAGTGGGATGTGAAGCTTTGATTTAAAATATGAAACAGTACAACGTGTCAAGTCTAAATGGATAAAATTTTGACTCGGTTTCCAAGATACAGCCGGCGCCCCTTTTTCGTTGTACACCCGGTATATATAAAAACTAGCCATTGCCATTGAGAATTTAAGGGCAAAATAAAAATGGTTTAACACACAAAATTGATATAATTTTAAATTTGGAATTTGAAGCTAAAATTATCAAAAACATTTACAATAAGGAAAAAATTATTGAAATGATTTTTTTATCATTTAGTGCAAATAACGGGAAGCACAAATTGTATAAATACCTAATTGGGGATGATTATTTTAAAAATAAACATTAAAAAAAAAAAAAAATAATTTAAAAACCTTAGAAAAAGCTTTCTATCTGCTAAGAATAAGCGTTTCAGTTTTAAGGTCGTAATTAAAAAGAATCCTATATTTTACATCATTATTCATTACATCTTATATTCGTATACAGTGTCACCAGTAAAGTCCGCATCATATGGGATTTTTTTTATTAATATCTTTATTCGAAATTTGACTTTGACATCAAGTTCTGCTTCGATCGAAATGAAAATTAAGCAAAAAAATAGTAGTCACGTGATTCGCATTATCTGTTAAATTTTAATTTTTTCCAAAAAATAATTCAAAAGTGGGGTTATTTCTGAAAATATCGAAAAAAGTTATTAGAAAAAGTTTTTTAAATGCAGTTTCTAGCCCACATGCAAAATTTCAGCTGCATAAGAAAATTTTGATTTTTTACCTTAATTTTGTAAATTGCACCACTTTTGCAAAATAAGACTCAACGCAACCTACATAAAACTTCTAAGTTTTGACAATGCTTTATTTCAGATACATTTTTTTTAAAGTAGCGCCATATTAAATGTGTGTTTTTCTACAAAATCAAAATTGGGCTATTAAAATTTGGTCGCATGTGATGCAAAGTTCATTTGTTTTTGACCCTGTGAAAGGTATATTCATAAAATAAGTATTTTTGAAAACGTAGTTTGTGTGTGAAAGTATAAAAATATAGTAAAGGGGTTTTAAATTAAATCGTTGAAAATAGATAAACTTTACGTTAAGTTAAACTCAAATGTATTTTCCACTTAATGAACACTTTACTGATGACACTGTGTTCTTTTTTGTCTTAATATTAAGGTGTATGACTTTCATGACGTTTTCAAAAATACTAATTTTATGAAGTTGCCTTATACAGGGTCAAAAACAAATAAACTTTGCATCACATGCGACCAAATTTTAATAGCCCAATTTTGATTTTGTAGAAAAACACACATTTAATATGGCGCTACTTTAAAGAAAACGTATCTGAAATAAAGCCTTGTCAAAACTGAGAAGTTTTATGTAGGTTGCGTTGAGTCTTATTTTGCAAAAGTGATGCAATTTACAAAATATATGTAAAAAATCAAACTTTTCTTATGCAGCTGAAATTCTGCATGTGGGCTAGAAACTAAATTTGAAAAAACTTTTTCTAATAACTTTTTTCGATATTTTCGGAAATAACCTCACTTTTGAATTATTTTTTGGAAAAAATAAAAATTTGACAGATAATGCGAATCACGTGACTACTATTTTTTTTGCTTAATTTTTATTTCGATCGAAGCAGAACGTGATGCCAAAGTCAAATTTCGAATAAAGCCATTAATAAAAAAAAATCCCATAGGATGCGGACTTTACTGGTGACACTGTATAGTAGAAGATATCACGTCTTTTAATTCTGGAATATCATGTATATAACAATCGGGGGCAGTACACTATTGAATGTCTAATATCTAATAGCAGCCCTACTTTTAATATCCTTATTCTAGTGACTGGTGAATTAAATGATTTTATGTGATTATAATACTAAATGACTGTATATGTATTTATGTATTGTATAATAATTTACCTGAATATTATCACTGTAGTTGTGTTGTGGTTAACACTAAAAATATATTGTATAATAAAAATAAACAAGAAAAATATACTGGCAATACTAAAAAACTATTGGAAAATATCTTGAAAAATCCCTGATATTGTATTGATGAGGTGTTTAAACAAAGTGATACGGAAATTTGTACTTTGGTTATTAATGATATAATCCGAATACCTGAGTGGTGATAGTTCTAATTATAACTAGACGAATTCGAGTATACTATATTTGATTGTAATATCTACGAATTGCTTTAAAACGGAAGCATTATTTAGACATGGAAGCTAAAATAAAATTAAAAATATTCAAAAATTTTCGAACTTTCTGTAAACATTTTTAATTCTCTAAAGATACATATAAAAATATTATTATTGTGAAGGCAAAAACGATTTGTACCATTTTTACCGGACTTTTGACCACACTGTTTTGTATACTTGTAGTAAACATATTTAATAATGACCTTGGATAGGCAGCGTAATTATTATCACCCAATTTTTAAAACATTTTTATTAAATATGTTCAAAACTTACGATTCTCTAAAGCCAGTTGATTTCTGGCATGTATACATTTAGGAAAACTCAGTACGGATTGTTTTATTTCTTATTGCCATTAATAACTGGTTAAGATCAAAAGCACCGTAAATGTTTTAGATGCATATTAATATAATAATCATTTATATTATGATCTTTACTACACATTTTTCGTATTATTTTTTAGCAAAATGCTTCTGGTTATTAGTATTGAACTATACCAATAAATTGAAGAAGATCTCAATGCAAATTTGAAATAGTACACAAAAATTATTGCTTTACTTAATACAATTCTTCCATCTTCAATGTCTCCGAAATTTAACTGTACCTATCTACTCTTACATTAGAGACACTGTATTATAAATTACTTCTTCATTTTCTTTATCCATATTCGACTGCTTTTGAAATAAAGTGAAAATGATATCGCAAGTACCTAGCACTACAAACTGTTTATTTGACTGATGTTGTGATTTTGAACTTTTCTGGTTTATTACTCAAAGAACAACAAGTACCTAGTACAATCTGGTATGAAAAAAGGTAAAGTGAATCGCGCTACAGACTTGTTCAAGTAAAAACGAATGAGGAAATGGTAGTTTATATATGGGAAACAGCCAACTCGAATTAAATTTGGATATTCTTTGCCTTCTTCTCCATCAAAGTTGGTCCAAAGGACTAATATATTTTGGTTATTTAGGCAATCCAGTGAGTAAAAATGTGCCAGCTTTCACGCTTTGATTGTAATTACAACATCTACGTGTTTTTCTATTCGTTGACAAATGAAGATTAATAATAACGATCAAAACGATATTAGAAAAATAATTAATTTATTCTTATGCAATTAAAACATTACTATCTTTTGATCTCGCTGGAAGTATACTTGTCATTTATAACTTTTACACTAAAGCTACAAAGAGGCTTCTAAATACATCAAGTTTTAATATAATTATATAATGCACTGTAGAGGTATAAACATGTTTCATACTAATTTACCGTATACACTTATAACCCTTATTATCTTGCACTTGCTCACTATACTACTTTTTGAGGTAGACGGATGGAATTATTTAACAGCTTTGTTAGATGTTGCAGATCTTGGGAGAGGAAAGTAGCCTAACATAAATAGTATTTAATAGAAATGGATATCCCCAGCTTTCTTATTTTTAAAAATACCATTGCAACGAAGGACGTGTTTTTATTGTGAATCAAAGTCTCGAGTTTCAGATTAAAAAAAAAATATATGATTACATATCAATTTTTGACAGTGACAATTTCTTAAAACTTCACAAAAGTATGTTTTAAGATTTTTCTTTGCTAAAAACAAGCCTTTAAGCTGTAATATACAACGTAAGTCTACTCTCCTCTACATGGATTTGGCAAAAAAACAAGACACATTAAATGTTATTTTATATTTGCATTTAAATGCTGCGCATATTTTATGTAGCCTTGACACGTCCTTTTGTCTTATCTATTAGCTAAACTACTATGAAATTGGGCTACCACAAAAGAAAGCAAAGGTTCAGAAGTTTCTACTGATTATGTAACATAACATCCTCACCTTTGATTGTGGAAATAATCTTATGTTCTCTTTCTAGGTACTCATTTTGAGGGATCTATAGATAACTCACGCTTAGTCGGTCTGCAGCCAAAAACAAACAATTTTCAGATCTGCAGTGCCTTAGTATTTTAGCAACCATAAGTTCTTTTAAAGATTTTAAAAACAACAGGATGATATTTATCAGAAAATAAATGGTCAATTTGTATATTTTTTCGGGCACAAATTTCGTTTGGTGGCACACGAGGAACATAACTATTGGTATTAGCGACTGATTCTCAACATCGTCCCTTATTAAGACCTTTGTTAATTAATTTGTAAACTCTAATGTCGCCTTATATTTCGCATATAGTAAAAAAATGTCAGGTCCTAGATTAGATGTTGATAAATGACATGCAAAGCGTGCAACCGTTTTTAATTTTTCCTTTTAATTAAACCATTCTGAAACTCAGACGACTGACCATGATTGAATTTAATGAAAAAGTACCATTGGCCGGCAGCACTTGACATTGCGATTATTTGTTTATTTTAACAAATACATTTAAAGCGAACAGCCTTTTTGCCAAAACTTTCCCAAAACAACAGTAAACAACAAATATATTCTAATGAGATTTCAACCGAGGTAGCTAGGATGGAATTATTATACACATTATGGCAAGAATAACGGCGACTGAACTATTTTTATTACTAACTAAACTCTATTCTATTCACCAGCTTTCACTGCTTCATGTTCGACTTCCTCGTCACTATAATCATCTTCTTCACCTCCTGATGATTCGACATCGTCGTGGTCTTTGTCTCCCCGATCATTCATCATAATATCCCCGTCGCCCCGCCTGATCTCGTCGTTCCGCTTAATCATCAGGTCATTGGCGTTTTGCATTTGTTGATGCACCTTTTCTAAAAAGTGTTGCTGCGCGACTTTATCCATTCCCATAGCATTTAATTGCGCCAGCTTCGCAGCTTGCATTGCCGCAGCTGCTTGCTCTGGATTCATCATTCCCATCATCCCAGTATTCTCAGTAATGAACTGAAGATATGTGTCCAAGATGGCGGATCCAGTAGTATTAGCACCAGACACGGGCGGAGCCAGTGGAGCGGGATAAGGTTCTTTGGAAAGGTTCTGGAGGGAATCTATGCTTTTTGCAGCCACGGCAGGGCCGGACGCATTAAACCTGTTTAGTTTAAAATTGTTTTGGTGATTTAAAGGTGGCGACATAGCGAAATCTAAACCACCATACCTGATGGATTGGGACATGGTAAGATCTTCAGGGTCGTTATCTCCACATATGGAGCTGCCAGCTTCTGACGCGGCCCCAGAGTAAGCACTCTTGGCATCTAGCTTTACGTCAGAGCGTCTAGGACCAGTTGGCGAAGAGCGGGCTCGTAACTCTGCTGGGCTTATTTTTACACCTGCTTTGGCTAATAACCTAAAATAATAATTTAACCTAAAATTTTGGAAATATTATTTAGATGCAATGTTAGTATGTTAGTATCTCTAACCATTTTTAAGTGTAAACTAAATTATAATTCTAAGGCCACTGTCTTAAATACTATCTATGTGAAGCTTAAAGACTCCGCCTACGTGCTTATTGGAGTGTGAAGTTTGAGCTGTTTATTTTAGACAAGGAGAGGCTTCCAGATATTGGGTACCTACTTTGATTCATAAAAGCTGCTTCTTTTGAATTTGCGTCAAGTCAAAACTAGCACAGAAACGAAAGAGGAACAAACATTTCTTACAATACTTTGTATTAAGGGGATTTCTAAGAAGTTTAGAAGGATAACCATAAACTATAATATTAAAACTGATTCCAAATCCGAAAGCAAGCTTAGAAGCTTTCTTACAAAAGTAAAACCGTCACGTAATAAAAATACAAAAAACTGCATATTATATCGAATCCCTTGCGAGTGTGGCGACTCGTACATTGGAGAAACAAAAAGACCTTTTCCCGTACTAGTTAAAGAACATCTGAAACATACCCAAAGAGGTGAAACTTCGAGATCAGGTATAGTGGAACATGTATGGACCAACCAACATAATATACAGTCAGAAGTGAATGTTTTGGACACGGAACAAGAACAACACTGGCGGAAACGCTGATTCAAAGAAGCAGCTTTTAAGAACTAAAATATTTACATCTTCAGGAAACCAAGTACAGATATCCCCAATATCTGGAAGCCTCTCCTTGTCCAAAACAAACAGCTCAAACTTCAGCACGTTGGCGGAGTTATCAAGCTTCATTGCACACGTTAAAGAACGGTTACAGATACTAACGAACCGAGACGTTGTGTTAACAAAATAAAGACAATGGAAAAATAACCGAGATAATCCATATATAGTCAGATCTGGTCTTAACGTGCGGGCCCAAAGGTCACTGATCATATGCGTCAAATCAGACAACACAGAGGCTATCAAAATGTTGTGAGATTATTTACAAATATACCGAAGGAAGGAAAAATAGTTTCATTATTTTAGCTATCGCGAAGATAGTCACATATACCTAATATTATTAGTTTTGTAAAAATTATGTACAGGGGAGTTGAAAAAGTTACAAAAAAATTATATAATCGTTAATTATATACCTACTGTACCCTTTAATTAAAAACGACAATAATAAACAGTGCAATTTATTTTAACAATTTTACTACTAAAACCTAAAAATACAATGGCATTTAGTCTGATAAACTATTTCGATAATGAAAGAAAAAGTGGAAATTCGCAAACCAATATGCAGGAAACTGTAATGAAAACACTGGGAATTAGTTTAAGGACTATGCAGAATAATGTGCATGAAAAAACAGCATAATATAATACCCAAGAATACTAAAAAATGTATCTAAACGAAAAACACCGTTTATAATTATAGCCTAAAAACTCTCATCGTCACTTATAAAATCTGAAAAGTCCTCGTCGTCTGAGTCGTCTTCGAATGGAGCAATTATCATTGGCGCTACTTCGACATCTAGTACTTGTTCTCGATCCCACCAATCCCTTGTAATATTTCTGTATGTTCCACCGATTTCTTCCAGTACTCTTGTGTAATATGATCTAACGAATCTTGCCAAACTATTTGTACTTGGTCGGATTTAAGACCATCACCTACATGTTTTTCATAATAAGACTTTGCACCAGCCCATATTAATTCTATTGCGTTAAACTGGCAATGATATGGCGGCAGTCGTAGAACCTCATGACCATATTCACGCAGTATTTCATCTACTGCGTATATTTTGGGTTTTTTAAGAGACTTTGCTATTGATAGGAGTTCCGATTTAAGCATATTTGGTAAAGGATTTTGGTTGTGTTTTTCCAGCCACTCATAAATATCACTTTTCCTCCAAGATGAAGTAGGCTGTTTATTTAAAATTCTTGAATGATATGATGCATTATCTAATACAATTAAAGACGGAGCATCCAAATTTGGTATCAATTGAACTTTTAACCATTTTTCAAACATTTCGCAATTCATATTATCATGATAGTCAGCACTTTTTGATGTTGAAGAAAAAATTAAACTCGCACCTGTAACATATCCTGTTGCAGAACCGGCATGCAAAATAATAAGACGCTTTCCCGTACCGCACCCCTTTTTCCTTTTAACACTTTTTACAAACTCATCTTGCCAAGATTTTAAAACCACTTCCATTCGAAAATGTCCACGTTTCGTCTAAAAATACCACTCTTCTAAATTTCGATTTGTAATTGTCCGTATATTTTTTAAAAACTGAACACGCTGACTCACTATCTGTGGCTACTCACATAAATATCTTCGGTTACAGTCTTTTTTCTAGCGAAAACCTAAATTTTTTATTAATTTTGATAACGCTTCAAGTCGAATTTCCAAAACACCCCGAATTTTTAATGTTTTTTGTAAAACTGGAAGAGTTACTTTGGTTTTTGATTTGTATAAATCGTAAATCACATTTCGAACTCCCATTTTAATATTTTCGCTTAAATCCTCAGTCTTTGGCTTTCTTCGTTTACTCTTTTTAGTATTCTTGGATATTATGTTATGTTTTGTTTCATGCACAATTTTCTGCACAGTCCTTAAACTAAGTCCCAGTGCTTTGGCTACTGTTTCCTGAATATTGGTTGGCGAATTTCCACTTTTTCTTGTATTTTCGAAATAGTTTATCAGATTAAGTACCATTTTTTTTATTGGGGATGCAAAAACCCTGAAAATTGTTTAATTTTGTCACAAACTGTCAAAGTCACAAAACTGGCATATTTAAAATAAAACGTAGCTGGTGCTATTATAAGCTTTTTTAGAATCGCTGGAAAGTAAATACATATCCTTTTTTTTCATGTCAAAATGGAATAAGTCTGTCTCATTTATCTAACGTATTTTATTAAGAGGGTAAAATTAAACGCAAGTAAAGAAAACAAAAACTGAGAGTATGTCTTTCTTGAATCGTATGACCCGCACGATAAGACCAGATCCGACTATACACCATAATTTGCTAAAAATAACTAACTATTTCTTGGGAATGTAATAATTATTTTAATTTAGTTTTCGTTTAAAAGCATACCTACACTAATGTAGGTATACGCGACAAATAGCGCCTTCGCCATTTAGTTTAAAAAAAAAATCAATATAAGGTTGGATTTATAAACTAATAAAAACATTACAAGATATATACGCAAATTGAAATAATTACCTGCTAGCTAGTTCTGGATCAAACGGTGCTGGCATTGGCAGTACCGGCAAGTCTTTGGTACTGATACCTCGATGTTGCCTGGACATGTGCGAGTGTAACGAATTCCTAGATTTGGCAACTGTTCCACACAAGACGCATCTGTAGCCTGGACACAGCGTGTGTTTATCCTCCAGGTGGGTTCTTAAGGTATGTGCCGATCTGTAGATCTTCCCACATTTAGGACAAGGACGGGGGTCTGTGGCTCTAACTCGCATCATATCCAAAGATCTCCTTGAAACTGAAAAAGAAAGTTTATTTTTATATATCGTCATTGAAAAGCTTATTGGACAAAGGAAATGTATTATTTACATTTTTACATTCTACAATCAATTCTAGACATTGTTCATTTAACATACCATTTACGAAATATTAACTCTTGCGGGTATACACCATTAATATGTTCCTCGCCTTGCTGAAGACGAACGCATAGAAATTTTGATTATGTTGGTTTATGGAGATAAAAATACAAGTCATAAAATCCGTGTAATGTTCAATAAAAAATACTCAAATCGCCCGCCAATAGCCCATCGACCGTGTCTAGGGTAGCCATTAAGTGGAAAACGTTAAAGATAGTGTTAAAAGTCTGAGGAGGAAAAAAATAAACGTATTATTATCACCACAGAAAGATTCTCATAGCTCAAGCACCCAACTTTGGCGGGACTACGATACTTACCAAACAACCGTTTCTATTTTTTTTAAAAGATAATTTTCATCCTTATAACCGTTTCATATACCTACAAGAGTTATTGCACGATAATCCTGATAGGTGAATTTTGTGAACTAGTGATTGAGCTAACAGATAATTAAATACGAATTGTCCAGTTTGTTTTTCAGATGAAGATACGCTTTTTTTTTAATGGCCAGATTAATAAATAAAACTATAGATACTGGGCACAGAAAAATCCTGGATGGTTCATATAGAAAATCACATCCAGTATAATGAAAAGGTCGGGGCAGACATTCTTGAAAATAGAGTAGGTATACGGCCCATTTTTTTTTCATGACAGTTATGAGAGTTTTTTTTATGAGAGCCTCCAATGGAAAAAGATATTTAAATTTTCTTCGAAATAATCAGGTTTCAGTTCTTTTCACTCTATTTCAGGATGATAATGATCCTGATTTACTAAGTTTAACCTTATTGTTTCAACAGGATAGTGCTCCCCCGCATTATGCTGTTCATGTAAGTTAGTACTTAAATACAATTTTTCCGGAGCGGTGGTCAATAAAATGGCCACCCAGATCGCCTGATCTTAACCCACTCCCACTAGACTTTTTGTGGGGCTATGGCAAAAATGTATTTTATAAATCTAAACCCAACTGGATAGATAGGCTTAAGAAGTTCATTCGACGAGTAATACGAGAATTCTATCCACGATTGGAACAAAATGTACAACAAGAATTTTTAGATGCATTGATCTAGTGCAGAATAGTTGGTGGAAGACATTTTCAACATCTTATAAAATAGTTTTTTTCATACTTTGACTTTTGCCTATTTTGTTTTAAAAGTTAATATATCATAAACGGTTGAAGATAGGTGTGGGACATGTTTTATGAAAAATGTTGAAAAATTAATAATTAAAGAAATTTTTAAAGATGTAAAAATATAAAATATGTTTCATTGAAAAAATTAATGTTGATACACATAGCCTTTTTATAATTTACCCTGTACAATTTCTTAATTTCTAAAAAAATGCTTTCTAAAAAAATTAATTTGACAGATTTGAGAGATTTTTGATTAAGTGGGCGGTATTCTATATAAAAGACAGACCCGTTTCTTTATCATAACCCTGTACACCACTGTACAGTATACCTACCTACCTTTGGTAGTTTATATTTTACCATAAAACTTATCAATCAGTTATAAATAAAATTTAGATTTTTTTTCCAATATGTTAAGGATCAAAGGTAACGAGATAATTATCCCTTTTTCCTATAAATTTGTTGCCTTTTTATAATCTTAGTACATTACAATGCTATGAGAACCCACAATCTCTGGCAATCACGGCAAAATTACCATATGAGTTTTATGTGTGTAGATTTTTTAATACAGATTAGAAACGTGTTATTGATGGGTCTTATTCAGAAATTAATAGGTTATTTAGAAAAATATAAGTAGGTATAAAATTAGCGCAATAAAAAAATATAGTTCTGAAACTTTATAATAAAATCAGTAGTAAATGCCAATAATATACAGTGTGTCTACTTAAGTTGGATCCATATGGAAAACTTTTTTGTTATTGGTTTTATGGAAAAAGTTATTCTTCATAAAAAGTTCTGCATGGTATAAAACTCAAAATGCAACCTTCAGTTATTAAAATCTCCCAGTTACGAGTTCCTTTATTTTTGACAATACAGAAGAATGTTATAAAGAAAAGTTATTTTGAATTAAAAGTTATATTCAAATATGCAATTGCAGTTTGTTATTTAGCATGAAAATTTAGGTTTTGTGATTCTTTACCAATCATTCCCTATTAATTATTCTGACTTGGTACAATTTAACGTAGGTAATTTAGGATGCACTGACATGAAATATTAAATATTTGACACGGAATGTCATGGTGCGTTGGTATTTATAAAATACATTAGAAAAGGCAGCTTTACTAAGTTGTAAGGAAAATATGTGAGAGATAAATACAAATAATTTATAATATAAAACGTACATAATCACAAAACCTAAATGTTCATGCTAAATAACTGTAATTGCATATTTGAATATAACTTTTAATTGCAAATAACTTGTATTGTCAAAAATAAAGGTACTTTACTATTGAGCAAAATTCGTAATTTCTGATATACCTCGTATATGACTGGGAAATTTTGAAAACTGAAGGTTGCATTTTGAGTTTTACACCATGCAGAACTTTTTATGAAGAATAATTTTTTTCCATAAAACCAATAATAAAAATGTTTTTCATATGGTTCCAACTTAAGTAGACATACTGTATATATAAATAAAATAGTTGCTGGTATCTTTATTAAAATAATTCAGAACAGTATTATTTATTTATAGAATATAAATTTGTTACAGAACTTTGATTAGACTGCATGAAAATTATTAACCTTTTGCAAGTGAGTTTGGCTTATGGAATTATTTAAAAAACTTAGATACACTCTTAATATAAACAGGGGAGCCAGTATTTGACCATTCCAATTTTACATATGATTTCCTATGTTGCGCCGGCCAAAGCACCGTGTACGCCCTGTATAACAGTTAAACTCGTAAATCCGTATACCTACCGTGCGAGCAAAAATTATTTGCATCAAAGAGGGCTTGGATTAAAAAACGTAGGGCTTGGTTTAGATCACAATAATATGGGGACGATATATCTAACATAACCTAACCAAATCTAGGTTAAAATTTTGTCAAATTCATATTATGACATGATATGCCAAACTAATGAGTAATAAAATAAGTAGACAAATACAAATTTAGTTTTGTTGTTTACAAAATTAACAAAGTAAGAATATACAGAAAGAAAAAGAAAAATAATTACATAAATTGCTGAAATTGGCCACCGCCATACTCCAAGCATAAATTCACACGTCTCTTCATATTCTTCATTATTTCACGAACGTTTGCAACAAGTTCTTCTGTTCTTACAGATGGTCTTCCTGCTCCTTTTTTGTGTTGTATAGAACATTTTTTCCTAAACACAGTCACGGTTTTTTCAGGCAATGATAAAAATGCCCAGCAATAAAAGCAACGTTGAGAATGTTTGTGAAAATCGTCCATGCACACAAACCAGGATTGTATTGCCACTCACCATTTACTCTCACCCGGTTTCGAAAATACGCTTCAACCATGAATGTTTTGTGCTGTTCCGTAAAGCCAATTGTGTGAATTGTTTAAGAAATTGGAAAAATTAGCGACGAATCAAATTACTTGTAACGACTGTCAAAGATGACGGAATAACTGATTGATTGTTAATTCAGGTAGTTACTGACACCTAACAGGTATTAAGCTCTACGGCTAAGCATTACGTCCTTGGATGCAAGGCCCTCTCTGATGCAAATAATTTTTGCTCGCACGGTATATAAACATTTTGCGAACAAATATTTCCTAACCTCAAATATTGGCTCCACTATTAATTTTTCAACAACATTGTATTAGACTTTTTTGAAGGCCCTTGTATGGTGGACGCGCACACCAAATTTTATTATTTTCTAATAAGCCAATTAAAAGTTATTTAAAAAAAACTTAAAATTAAAAAAACTATGTAAAATTCTTGAAAATTAAATACAATACCTTAATGAAACAACCAGTAATAATTTTGTTAATATCAAATGTTACAAAAAAAGATTATCGAACTAGCTGGCCAATTTATGGTGTAATTTAATCCTATTGCGCTTCCATCGAACACGTTTCGGATATAGATATAACCGTTTATTTAAAACCAAATATCTTTATTCTCACGAGCAACTTCTTTTAATGCAGGTTGAATTTGATTTTGTAAGTTTCAAAAAATTTTCTTTTCCCAAATTTTGTTCCAAAAAACATGGTCCAATAATCCGGTCTCCAAATATGCCAGTACAACCATTCATCTTTTGCGGGTACTGAGTCCTTGTTTGTACAAATCTGTTTTCATTTTTGTACTCCAATATGTACAATTTTCAACATTTGGTTCATTGTTTAATGTGAACAAACATTGCGTGAGAATTTTCTATCGTGATTTACCATTTTATTAATTTCAAAATAAAAATTTACTCTTTGTATTTCGTCACCTTCCCTCAATTCCTGATTTTTTAGTAAAAGTTCTAAATCTGTATTATTTTCTTGTGCTCAACCACCGAGTACATAATTATTTTCCTCTAAGAAATTGCATTTATTACCTTTACTTGTAACATTACGAATAATATTCACTACTACTGTTATTTTGCTTGAAATGGGTCTGTCAGAAAACTGGCAGAGAACATTTCGATTACTCTCCGAGAATTATTTTCCATGTAGTACCCCTTAATCATTGTTATTTTTTTCTTGAATACTATAAAACATGTTGAAACTTATAAAAAAATAAAACGTTTAGTAACATTTGATTTTATCATAATTATTATTCGTTATTAACACGTTGACTGCCGAAACCATATTCGCTTTTTTGATCATGACGCCATGCCAAAAAAAAAAGTCCGAGAGGCAATTTGTGACATTGCATAAAGTAGGACAAATGAAATGGGCACTGGCGTCAATTTAAAAAAAAATCGCTCGAATTTCTGACTGAGTGGTGCAAACTTTGTCCCATGCGCCAGTTCGGTCTATCACAGCGAATATTCCCCGATAAGAACAGACCGTTGGCCCTGGGGAACTAAAAATGATCTCGGTCCATCTCGGACCTAGTGGGCGCGTGCGACAAAATTGCATCACGGTCTAATAGGCCGCGTTTTTTAAGTTGGAACCATTTATTTTCGGTCCTATAGACCGGAATGGCAGTCAACGTGTTAAGGTATGTCACATCACATTCGTATTTAATTTTTAAGAATTTTTCGAACAGCTTTTTCTAAACAACTTTAAATTAGCTTCTTGGAAGATAATAAAATTTGCAAGTGTCAATCTAAGTCTAATACAATTTTGATGTAAAATAAACTGGAGAGCCAAGTTTACATGGAATTTCCCATGCCCGCAGTATGGCGGTGCACATTTGGCAGAAATCCGTCTGACTTTTTCGCTTATTCGCAAATGTCACGTCAAATATTGATTTGATGCTAAAGCTAGAAAATATCTGTCTCAATAAAACCAAATTATGTGATATAAAAAGGTAAATTTCCCCGAATATTAATTAAACTTGAACACTTGTTCAGATTATAGATTTGATGTCCAGTTTGGTGCCTAATTTGCAAAAGAGTTGACGTACATACAACAACGTTAGTCTATTAATTTAGTACAATAGTAATCTGTTACGTTTTTGTGGAAAATAGAAAACTTATATTTGTAATATGGCAGATTTCAGTGAAAATGAGGAAAGTGATAGTAGTGATGAAGAAATTAAAGACAAGCAAGTGTGTACATTCTATCACGCCTAAGGAATTTGGAAACCGGTATATCTCTGACCACAACTGTTTAGCTTCCACAACAGCTTCAACACTTGTAGAAAATTTAATAAAAATATTGGCCTTCTCCAAAACTGCATCGATTACAGAAGTGTACGTCCTACAAACAGTAACTTGGTGAACACCGAGTTCTTCACCTACAGAATTTTGAAAGCCCGTATCCGACAATGGCCGCAGAAAGACTTTCATCTTATTTAAAGGCGACAGTGCACCCCCTCGCCTTTCACCAGTATCAGTCCAAACCAAACCACTCAACATTTTCGAAGTCATATCGATATAACTTTCTGAAATCATCATATCTGCAATTTTTACGTACACTGTAGATTTTTCTTTTACGGACGTTCATATATTCAGCCATAATTGAAGACACAAATAAAGAGCAACGCACGTGTACGCCGCGGAGAACTAAAGTTAACCGCTACCAAGCAAATGATGCAGGGGTCGACCTACCTTAAAAAGTTGAAAGCGATCGCAACACTAGAAAAAGCAATTCCTTAATTTATTCATCACATTTTAAGCAAACGAGAGCAATTGCTTCTATTTTTTAAGAAAAAACATTGACTAGAAGCAATTCTTGCACTTTTAAGTAATCGCTGGACGCAAAGCATTGGCTTTCAAGAAATTACTTCGATTTTATAAGAAAAAGCAATTGCTACATTTTTATTAGGCTCAATATGTCGTTTAGTCACAGCTATGACTGAAATACAAACATAAACAAATTTAAATAAGAAAGTAACATTTTCGATGATTTTAAAATAGCAGTAATGCAGCAAAATAAAGGAAAAAGTATAAAAAATTTTAGAAAGTAAATCTCAAATATATCCTGGAACAACAGTTTATTTCTCGTCTAGTTTTACTAAAACATTTAACAATGTTCTATATAAACTTTAACCTATACTAAATCCATTTATAATTTTGGTAAAAACATTTCAAATGAAATTTGTATTCTAATATAAAGTAAAGGTTTTATCTAAATTACTAAAATACTGAACTATCACTGATTATACAATTTTTTTTTATTTATCGCGATACCTTCAACAAAATTTTCGTTTTTCAATTTGAGAGCTAATATTACGCGAAAGAATACGTTCTTATATGGTTTACAATACAGCTGTTAATGTTTGGTTGCCTACGCGACGTTCTTAACAAGGGGTGTACGTTATAGGAACTTCTTTTACACTCTTTGTGTTGCATATTATTATTAAAATCTTATCGTTTCCTAAGGTATTTTAAAAATATTTTAGAAACGTTACAAAGTCCATTTAATTTCTTTCATTATTTTCCACTGTTTGAAATGTTTTTGTCTCATATGATTTCGAACTGAATTCGGATGGGAAAACTGTCGTCTACACTCGATTACAGGACAAAACAGGCTCTCTCTCGGATAGTGTTCATCCAGGTGCATTCTAGTCATTGTTAAGTCCAAACAAACTTTATCACATAATGGGCATTCGTATTTCATATCGTATTTAAGGTTTCTTCTGTCCATTGGCACCGTTTCGGTAAATCTGTAGGATCGTCGTTGCTGTAGGATCCCTTGGTGGCAGCTGCTCGTTGTGGCATCTGAAATGCCAAAGGTTTCGCTGCACTTTTAGTTGGTTTTATTTAGACATAAACTTAAAAACAATAATGTAATATCTAGCTACTCAAATATTTTATTGTTGCATTGTATGGATTCATAGATTGTAGAACATAATATAGGTATAGGTACCTAATTTTGCAGTTATTTATAGTTTTATTGAGATATAAATTAGTTAATAATAATAGAAGTTTTGTTTCTTTCAACATTGGAATGTTGGTAGGAAACAAAATTTCTTATAGGATAACATTTTTTATGGAGCTCTCCAAAAGCAAGCAAAAGTTTTTTTTTATTAATTGCGCCATGGAATTATACAACATGCGTATATCATTAAAACTATATCTATTATATAAAGGTAGTTCTTAGTATTTTTGATATATACAGTGTGTTAGTAAATTCAGTAAATCAAGTACCGGGTGAGTCAACGATTGCGCGGAGTTAACTTATGCCTTGAAGATAAGATTTGTCGATAATGAGCTTTTGTAATAAGGTATGGTCGGATATCTGGCACATTTTAAAAATATTTTGAATTATACAAGTTGCGCCCAAAAAGTAGGAAGTCATAAAGTTGCATTTTTTTAAATGGGACACCCTATATTTGAATACATTTATTAATTCTACGTGTTATTTAATACATTTTTATTAATGGTTCAATATAGGAAAAAGTTATAGTTTTTTAGATAATTCGACTTATAATGAAAATTTTGCATTTGCAAGCATCTCGTTATGGTGAAAATGCTACTTTAATTTTGACACTAAGCGATTCATAATTTTTATACTTTCTAAATAAAGTCAAAAAAATATATTTACTAAGAAATATTTGACATCTTATTTACAGGGTGTTTACTTTCTAGGAAAAAAGTCAGAAAACTTCTAATTGAAAAATATCACTTCAAGGCCTAAAATTACTCCGCGCAATCATTGACTCACCCGGTAGGTACAGTTATTTTTTGGAAAAATACTTCGGCACGGGTATTAACAATTTAATTTGTGCTCTATTTTCTAAAAAAAGATTGATACAATATGTCCCAAATGAGAGATATGACGATATCAATAAGTTTTTTAAATGGCAACCCTAATTTTATTTAACTATTCTTAAAGTGCATATTAAGTTATACATAAGTACCTACCTACCAAATTTCACTTGTCATTTATACGATATTATACTAATTTAATTAAAAAATAAAAAACCTTCTATCCATTATTAATACTTTTTTGTCAATAAAAGCTCAAAATGTTGTCCATTCACTATTTGGCAATATACTAAACGCAAGTAAAACTCATTTCTAATTACTTCGGGAAAAATTAACCTACACTCATGTCTAATTCGTGCTTTCAACTCCTTAACATTTGCAAGTTTCGTTCAAGAAATAAAAATTCGAAATTTGGTACTTATGTATAACATAATCTGCACTTTAAAATTAGTTAATAAAAAACTTTCCATTAGAAAAAATATATCGATATCGTCATATCTCTTATTTGCGACAAACCAATTCTTTATAAAAAGGATCACAATTAAAAACGTTGATACCCGTGTCCAATCATTTTTCAAAAGAAAAAACGGTACTGGAAATATTGAATCTATTCTAAGTAGGGTTTCTAGCCCGGGATTCTGGATCTCAAAAAATAAAAAAGATTTTTTTCCTCGAAAATCCCGGGATTGAAGTATAGCAATCCCGAAAATCCCGAAAAACCACTAGAACTAAACCTAATTGTCCAAAAGTTTATCTTAAAAGTCTTCACGTAATTAAAAAAGAAATGTCCCTTTTTGAAAATGGAGGATTAAGAAGTTTATATTTGCAAAAGTTACGAATATTTACAGACCAGATCACCTACAAGTGTGGTAGCTGAAAGAGACTTTTCTTCAGCAGTCACATTTGCGACCAAACTTAGATCGCGCTTAAGTGACTCAACTTTAGACACGTTGGTGTTTTTAAGAGCATATTTTATTTTTACTAAGCAAATCGTAAATGTTTAATTTTTTTGTTTGTGCTGTTTAATAAAAAGTTCTTTCTTTTGTTTTACGTACGTGCGCATAACTTAATTTTTTATTTACAAAACGTGAATCTATAAAAATAGTTTTTATTTTTGAGTTTTTTAATAAAAAGTTTTTTTGCCATATGTCAGCATTTTTATTATTTCTGTTGCTACTAGCTAGTCTTAGATTTTTTAATATTAAATATTATTAATTATTAGGGTTGATCGGTATCCCGGAATCCCGGGATCTTAAAACGGGATCCCGATCCCGAAAATTGGAAACCATAATTCCAAGTTACAAACTCACACTGTATTATTTTTAAAATAGTCCTGTATCTAGCAATGCAAATATTTTATTAAAAATTGATTTGTGTTGTAATATAAAATTATTATTGTTCAAACGTTGACCAGTAGCAAACCTGACATGAAGTTATTTATTTTTAATTTGATTATTTAATCCATTTGACAGATATAATTTGATATACAGGTGTCCGGAAACAGGAGATCAATCCATTAACCATATATTCCTTAAGCAGAATTGATATAACTTTTATAATGTCATTTTTTATTTTTGACCGTAATGTTCGAAGTCAAAGTTTAAAATCAAAAATTGATTTTTTTGAATAATTCAAGTATTGAATAAAATATTTATTTAAAATTTGGTACAATGCTTCGACATAAAGAGTTACATCTTTTGAGAAAAACAATTGTTAAATATTCAAAATAGGGGGGGTCCAGTACCCGCAGAAAATTTCACTGGTAATTCATTTTTACTATTTCTTCAAAACAGACTGCCCGGTTTATTTAATGATTTGCCTCTATAGTGATAAGACAAAATATTTGGTTTCAACTAAACGGTGCTCCTCGCATTTTGCTACAAATATTAGGCACTATTTATAACAAATCTTTCCTAATCGCAGGATTGATCAGGATGCTCCTGTTAAATGGCCACCCCATTTCCCAGACCTTACTCCCTTGGACTATTCAGTCAGGGGATGTATGAAAGAATTTTTGTATGTGATTCCGATTTTGAGCGAGAATTATTTAATAGAAAGAATCCTTCCAGCTGGAGACCAGTTCAGGTTGTTGAGAGGTTTTCATAGGTTAAGATTTTTTTTAATAGATTTTTTTTTGTTTGTTTTTTGTTACCAACGATTTCATAGTTTTATGAAAATAATTTATTTTGTAAAAAAAAATGGTAGATTAGGTATTGTCTTAAGAACGAGTGATAATAGTGGCGTTTTACTGTTATGTGAAGAGATTAGAAATAGTAAGTTCTTAGTTGGACAATGTACCTACTACAGATTCTTATCTGTAAGCCACTGCCCTTACATTATTTTTGGCTAGTGCTTTGCTTTCGGTATTGTCACCTATTGCAAATTTTTACTTAATTATATCTTGTATCCATGGTAATGCAACAACTGCTGACTTGGTTTAGCATTTGAAAATTATGAGATAACCACTTCAGTTAAGGATCCATACTTTTCAAATTATCTCCAAAACGCATCATTTTATCGAACTTTTACAGGAGACAAAAGATTAAAAATAAATGGCTACCTAAAAAAATATAGTTCGGAAGTCACTGGCGCATGTACTAAAAAATAGGGGGGTCAGCGAGTACTGGACCCCCTTTATTTTGAATATTTGAGAATTGTTTTTTGTTTTGGTTATCTCCAAAAATGTAACTCTTTATGTTGAACCAATGTACCAAATTTACAAATTATATCTTATTAAATACCTAATAGAATTATTCCAAAAAATCAGTTTTTAATTTCAAACTTGGACGTCCTGTATATCGAATATTAGGGTTAAAAATGAAAAATTACATATCATATTATGTTATGGTTAACGGATTGACCTTCTTTTTCCGGACACCCTGTATACAATATAAAAGGTTGGACCGAGTAAAATAGACAAAAGCAGTCGTTATCTACAAGGTAATTTGAAGTGTTAAAAAATTGAAACAAAAAAATCTTAGAACCTAAAATATTATGTATAAAATATCAATTATTTATGTAAGATTTTAAAGTGGAGACCTGTTGTAAAATGTAAACTAATGTTTTCTTTAGTGAAATTATAGACAACTTTAATTGTAAGGTAAGATTTTCCAAAAACTTTAGAGAACTCAAATATACAGGGTGTCCGGGAAAATGTGGAAAATCTCCCGGATATGAAAAAAACACGTGAAAAGAATACTACAAGTTCATATAAACTTCTTTCGTATCGGCCTCCTCTTCGGAGATATGGGCTCCCAAAGAGCTCCCATGGAATTAAGTTTTTGACACATAATTATTAAAGCAACAGGTATATTTCAATTTTTTTTTCGTATGATGTATACCAGGCAAGACCCTTCAAATTACTATCCCTTAAAGTGTAGCGAATTACTCACAGCTGCAGGGACGGACTAGCTGTGACAATAATGTGCCCATTTTTTTTTACGCCCTTTATGATAAAAACTTTAGACAACGCAAGGTTTTTTTACATACCTTTAACTATTGACTAAAAATTAAGTAATTTTCATTCATGTCGCTAATCCTAACCGTTTTCGGAAAAACGTCATTTTTAACATATTTACATCATGTATATTTAGCGTATTTCAATAAAAGATACATCCTTGTTCCTATAAATTATAAATGTTTACTTTTAACTGCTTAATATTAATACACATGATGGCAATAACTGCATAGCTGCATATTATATCAACCTTCGCCATATTGTACGAAACTAAAGGTGGATAGTATAAAAGTAATTATTTGTATTGTTGTCATTTCGTTTAATTTTTTATATAATAGTCATTTATTTAACTAGCGCTTTAAATGATAAAAATAAATGATGGAGTTTAATAAACTGAAAACACTTTTGACTTACGGGTTGTATAAAAAAAATTTCTAAAACCGTTAAAAAAGTCTTAAATATAATAAGGTAGATGCTGCAAAAACAAATACTTTATAATATTACTAACTATAAATTATTGCAAAAAGACAGGCGTATCATCTAACATCTAAAATGACTGAAACGAAAAATAATGAATAATAGGTTTAAGAAGCCCATTGTCTTTAATTATTTAAATTAACAACGTCTCGACTGGTAAGTATCACCAGTCACCTTCAGATGAATTATTGCACATAATGTGCTTTCTTTTTTTTTGGCGAAAAAAATTACTATGTAGTCTTCGAAAGATAAATATCTAATGCGGTATTAAATAAATTAACTTGTTTTATAAAAAAAACTGGATATTATAAGAAACAAATTATACAGTGACCGGCAGAAAGTGCGCAGCATATGGGAAAGTTTTTTTTATCTTTAAGTTTAGAAAATTAATTTTATTTTCTGCATGTTCTCAAACCAAAATAACACCCATTAAATCCGGTAAAATTCTTATGGTATACGAGGTAGGATCAAAAATTTAAAATTCCGCTAAGAGTAAAGTACCTCCATCTTTCATTTTAAAATATTTTTTACTAAGAATTATTGTTCTAATTTCAAAAGTTATACCCAAATTCCAAATTTCTCTTATTTTGGACAAAAAAATGGATTTAATCGTGTTTTCTGAATAACCCTGTATAAAAAATAAATGGCAACCGAACAGTACGAAAATAAGATTTTTTGCAGAGTTTGTTAGAGATAACCGTTGATCATAAGTCGGATTAGTTTGTTTTCATAATATTATAGCTTTTTAAAATAAAATCACAAGTACTTACAAGTGTCCCTCGTTTTACGCGGCACATTTATACGCGGTTTCGCTTATACATACGCATTTGCGCTTTTGACACCAGTGATTTATTTTACGCGGTTTTACGCTAAAATTACGTCTTATTTCTCTAAAAATTAATGTTTTTGTTTGTATTTTTAAAGATGTTTTATAAATATGTATGTCCATTTAGTGTGTAATTCTTCGATATCTCAAATACTATTCTATATAGAGAAAAACTTTAAACAAAAAAAATAAAGGACTGTTGAAGGTGTATATTATGAAAATATTTTTAAATATACAGTGTGTTTCACAAAAGCCGGACCACTAAAATTTTATTATTTTTAAATGGAACACCCTATATTTTATTACATTTTTAAATTCCACATAAAATTATAATTATTTTTTATTAATAGCATTATTAGTCTATACTTCATAGTTTCCAAGATATTGACTCTCGAAAAGTGACATTTTTGAAGTTTGGCAGCTTCTAACTTTTTAACAGTACGTCTTAGAGCAAAACGGCTTTCATGTCCCTATCTTCAATTTTTATTATCTTCCTAAAAAAATCAACTTCCGGTTAAACCGGATGTAACTTGAAAGCAGGAAATATAGTTGTTCGGGTTTGTTCGTTCGTTACACACTAAATGGACACCCTGTATATGATGCCATAGTATACGTTTAATGTTCTCATACATAATATGTACATATGTATACATATTATGTATTTAATAAAAGTTTATGTAATAAAATGTTTTTGTTTCGATATACGCGGTGTTTTCAAAGAACCCCCGCGTAAAACGAGGGACACCTGTATTTACCATATAAACCCAAATTTCTGCATACCCTTCAAGATAGGGATCCAGATGCAATGGTTGACTTTTGCTTTTGGTTTCAAGGCAAAAAAAAAGATGATGATCCACATATTGGAAATAGTATATTATTTTCTGACGAAGCAACCTTCACAAGCAACGGCACTGTAAGTTCCCAAAATTACAGGTGGTGGGCTGACCAAAGACCAACGTTTGGTGTGGTATATTAAATACTAAAATAGTGGGGCCATATTTCTTTAGAGAAAATTTAAATGGCGCTAGATATTTAAAGTTCTTGCAGAATGAAATAAGTGATTTTCTCGATGATCTGCCCTTAAACTTAAGAGAAAATCTCTATTTCCAACAAGATGGTGCTTCTATTCATAGTACCTTACAAGTAAGGAAATGATTAAATCAACAATTTTACTACAAATGGATTGGACGGTTTTCAGAAAATCCCTGGCCTGCAAGATCGCCGGATATTACTCCTCTAGACTTCTTTCTCTGGGGTTACGTAAAAAACCAGGTGTATAAGTATCGGCCTTTTAGAAATTTGGACCATCTGGAAAATGTTATAAGACAGTGTCTTGCTAGAATCAATTTGGCTTTTTTAAGGAACGTAGCCAAAGAATTTAACAAAAGAACTATAAAATGTATAGAAAATGGAGGAGAACATGTAGAAATATAAAGTTATAACAATTATCGTCAATGTAAATAGTCTTTATTAGCATTTTTTGTTTCCTATTATTGAGTTAAAAAATGTATCACCTAATAGTTGCATTATCCTAAAAGTGTATTTGATAAATGAAAATAACCTATATTGATCCTTATTTTGCGTGACGAATAAAATCCGTTCAAAATATATTTTTAATTTAAATTTTTTTCTTTATAAATCAAAAGGAAACTTTCTATGCATACTTCAATGTATAAGAAACTATTTAGGAGATGCTTTAAGTCAATGTAAATAAAAAAAATCAGTTAGATGAAATTAATTTGTTCCCTCAGAAAATAAAATACGGTGTGCAGCAAAAATATTTAATATTTTTATGTTTTTATTTCAAAAAGCCATAATATTATGAAAACAAACTAATCGGACTTATAAGCGACGGTTATCTCTAACAAAGTCTGCAGAAAATCTTATTTTCGTACTATTCGGTTGCCATTTATTTTTTATACAGGGTTATTCAGAAAACACGATTAAATCCATTTTTTTGTCCAAAATAAGCGAAATTTGGAATTTGGTTATAACTTTGACATTAAAACAATAATTCTTAGTAAAAAAATATTCTAAAATGAAAGATGGAGGTACTTTACTCCTAGCGGAATTTTAAATTTTTGATCCTACCTCGTATACCATAAGACTTTTACCGGATTTAATGAGTGTTATTTTGGTTTGAGAACATGCAGAATCCATCTAAAATAAAATTTATTTTCTAAACTTAAAGATAAAAAACTTTCCCATATGCTGCACACTTTCTGCCGGTCACTGTATACAAAATGAAACAATCAAAAATATTTATTTGGGTCGCCACTGTCCCGATCCATTTTCTTTTCTCTTTCAACGCGAAGCTTTAGTGCTTCATTCTTTTGTTCTATTCTTAAATTGCGCACAGAGCTTTAGCTATAATAAACAGCTCGCATTGTCTGTTTTCGTCTTGCTTATGTCGATACTCTGCTCTATTATCTCGCCCCCTTTTTCTATTTTAGATGCGGCGTAAAGGGGTTTCCTTGCTGGGTTTACTTTAATAACAATGTCTGTGAAAGTCTTGCGTTTATAAATTCCCGAAGAAGATATTTTAATTTATTCAGTATTATCTTTACTACGCCATTTTATGAAATAAGTGTATATAAAAGTACTGTTCTGATAAAACTCTAATTCAAAGATTAATTATAGTTATTAATGATACTAGTTCGATATGAACACTATAATGAAACGTGTGCAACGTTAAACCACGAGGCGTGAGCCGAGTGGTTTAATTGCACAAGTTTCATTAACAAAGTTCATATCGAACGTGTATCATTCAAAATTTAATCTACGACAGTGCAAATATATTTTATTCGTCTAAATTTCATTGATATCAGATAACGTTTTCGTAATTTTTAAAATTTTCAGGTGTCCATAATATAAGTCGATATCATGGTAACCGCATTTTTGATTGTTTCAATTTCAATTTTGACAACGTCATTATTGCCGTCTAATTTTCTATTGTATGCAAAGTGTTGGCCAAAAATAATTTAAATATGGGAGATTATAAATCTGAAAGTGTCCCTTCGGATGTTTAGAATAAATAAATGCAATCACTTTTTCTAAGTAATAATAACAAATAAATAGTTTGCACCGACTTTCTTTTTGTTTTTGTATCTTAACATTTGGATGTTATTATGAATTCATAATGGCACTGAGTGTCATAATGACATCTAAATAATAATGCTAAATACGTCATAACGGCACTGTCATAGATTAATAGTATATTAAAGTACGAGTTTCATAAGAAGCGGTTTTAGCGCCCGCGTCTACGAGCCACGAAGTGGCAAGTTTTTTTTATTGACACGGGCGCTAAAACGCCTTATGAAACATGTGCTTTATACATTTTTTTCTATTTCACCTTTTATAATCAAGAAAAATACATTTTAAAAAGAAAATAAATCCTTCAAATTTTGTAAATTTTTATGTCTAAATTTTATGTTGGTAATACTGTTTTTTATCATAGGAGCCTCTGGACAACAAAAATTATTTTGCAAACTGTCATTTTTTGATTTATTGACCCATTTTCACCACGAGATTCTAAAGTTATTTTAGCGATATGAGATTTGAAATTGGACGGAATACGTTGTGTGATCCTTGTACATTCGGTACATATACAGAGCGTTCGGAAATTCGGGAGATTTTGCTACTTTTTTTCGAATTTCAAAAGACGTGATTTTACGTCACGACATTGCAATTTAGTATAGGGAAGATGGAAAATTCAAATAAAGTTGAAGTTAAAATCGACATTAGAAGGTTAGTAGATTGAATTTTGGATAGGATTTGGCAGAAAATGATAGCTTGAAGCATCTACAAAAGATTGATTTATAGATTTATGCAACCAACATACATGACTGTTATCCACACAGAATAAAAAAGTAAGTTATCAAGCTAGTTTTCCTCTGCGAAAAATGGGTTTTATGGGAAATAAAACATTTAAATGTTACCAACATCAAATAAAGAAAAAACGCGTATTGAAATAGCTTCATTACGATCCGCAAATGCGGTTCGTACTGAGCTTATTATGAACGTGAAATAGAAAAAAGTATTATTAATAATTTATTTGTTGAAATAATTTTATCTCTTTTTCATACTACACTTAAATACAAAAATAGTTTATTAGATCTAAATTTAAAAAATTTAGTGCTTCCCTGCCGAAAAAAACCTCGTAAAGTGTCAACTTCTCTTAGACAATTTATAAGGATCTATAGGGATTTAATAAGTTTATAAGAAAAACAATTTTATGACGATTTTTCTTGCGGTTCAGTGAGAATATATTATTATCATCACTTATTTGGATTTATGATTAGAGCAGTCATAGTATTTCTTATAAAGTTTATAAGGGGTCATCTATATTAGAATGTAATTTTATGAGGAATTATTTTTTAAGATTTTATAAGATTGTATGTTTTATTTTGTATTATAAGTACAGAGAAGTAACTGAAAAAACTATGAAAAATAACACAGACCGTATAAAAATCTTTACTAAATATTTATTAAATTTATTGTGAACTATAACAATTATTTTGACAGACAGTGAGATGGTAAAATCTAATTTTATTGATTAGAATCCTGAGTGAACTCACTGAAACCTAAAAAAAATTGATTCATAAAACTCCATAGAAAATAAGAACAAAATATCATAAAATATATAAGTTATAGACGCTTTGTAATGATTTAAAGTTTTAAAATCACATAGAAACCTCATAAAACCTATAAAACCTTATAAATTACTCAATTATAAAATATCATATAACCTTTTAAATTCATCACCCTTATACCACATACAACCTTATAAATTGTAAAACCAGGTAGAAATTTTAAAGGAATATCGATTATCAAACCTCATGGATATTATAAAACTAAATTTACCGATGCAATTTAAATTCAAATTAGATATTCCAAACATTATAATGCTAGGGTTATTTGTTCTGACAGCTCTGACTGATCAGTTTCGTCTTTCCTAAATAGATATAGGGTTGAATTTTTAACTGAAATAGCTTCAGTACATATAGAAAGCTTCTTTATTTGCTGAGAAAACATAGAACTACGGCTGCATTTATTTTTAGTTTAGCATACTTTTTTCATGTCTTCATGAAATTTACCCCTCATAATAAGAGGCATAAGAAAGAGAATACGACCCACTTTTAACTTCTGCATTTCGGTAATCTAGACCGATTTGTTTTATTATAAAAATTGTTGGAAATATTGCCATTTTTTTTTGACAAACCCCTAATCTAAAGGAAAATTAATTCTTGGCATTATGTACCATATCGGGGGTTATTTGGCGCATTTCGTGTATGAGTCGTTGCCAAGTTCCCCCAAATTTTCTGGTTTTGTTACGTAACGTGAGGAAATAAAGCAGTCAAAGCTGGAATCCTCCTTGTAAAAATCCAGATATGTATGGCCATTTAAGTTACCTTCAAGGGATATGGGCCCAATAACGCGGTAACCAGTTATACCTGCCTAAACATTGTTTTTGTGGAAGGTGGGTATGTGTTTCTCGCAAAATTAGACGAAATATTGATTAGAAAATGAAATAGCTAATGCGTCACTAGTGTTTGCTCCTAATAGATTATTTTAATAAATATCTGAGAAATTTAAAATAAAATAGTAAATTAATATTTAATCATAATTTCCACAAACAAGTTGACGGAAAATATCACAAAGTTTAACGAGGCGCCCCATCAAACAGAAAAACCGTCTAGTCTGTCATAATGCCTATAAAACAATTACTCTTTAGAACATTATTTCCACAAGAGTTAAACTTGATTGGCTGCCGATTTATTGACGCCGTCAGATATTTTGAGGCACTGAGAAAAAGTTTAGAAAGAATAGAAAATTACAAATCAATATAATAAAATTATGTATTTTTGTGACATACTAATTAGGGCTCATTATGGAGAATTTTTAAAAAAAGACGTGTTTAGGTTTAGTATAGTTTACACATGTTTTAAAGATAATAACAACCAATAAAACAACGTATATCATAATTATTTAATAATTTTATAGATAACCGTTTTGTTTTTTGAGGTTATATTAGATACTACTTTTTACATACATTCTTAAATATACATGATCTCCAACAATTTTCGATCTATAGCATTATCAACGCATACTATTCCTCTGTGGTTTAAATCTACCAAAATGCTAATCGACTTCACTTCCTAGTTAAGAATTGGTTAAAATTGTTTGATGCAACGCATTTAAGATACATCTTTGTTCTTATAAATTATAAATGCTGCTTAATATTAATACATGATGGCAATAAAATTACGTTTTTCCGAAAGTGAAGAGTACTTAATTTTTAGTCAATCGTTAAAGGTATATAAAAAACGTTGTCCAAAGCTTTTATCATACAGGGCACAGGGCGTAAAAAAATGGGCAAATTAGTGCCACAGCTAGTCCGTCCCTGCAGCTGTGAGTAATTCGCAACACTTTCTGGGATAGTAATTTGAAGGGTCTTACGTGGAATACATCATATGAAAAAAAAATTGAAATTTGGTTGGTTTAATAATTATGTGTCAAAAACTTAATTCCATGGGAGCTCTTTGGGAGCCCATATCTCCGAAGGGGAGGCCGATACGAAAGAAGTTTATATGAACTTGTATTCTTTTCACGTATTTTTTTCATATCCGGGAGATTTCCCACATTTTCTCGGACACCATGTCGCACCTCCGGAGGAACAACGACATAAATGCAAAATGTATAATTAATTGTTCAGGAAACGCATTTGAAAATTATAATATTTTATTAAAGGTATTACAATACGAAGATACATACTAAAAGCATTGAATGTATATTTTGAAAATAAAAGGCGTACCCAGAATTAATGTTGTATAAGTAATATTTGGATTTTAACAAAACTATGAAAATAATCGCTTCTCAAAAATTAATAAATTCCAGTTACGTCATTGTTCTTCCGAAAGTCGTGTATTTAACCAAAAAATTAAACGTATTAAATTAAAAAAAAAACGATATATTAAGTTTACAACATAGTAAGTAAACATTCAGACATTCTTTAATAAAACTAACTTAAAAATAAGTTTAAAATCAGTTTTTTGTAATTGCTAAAACAGAGTATTGATCATCCTCATTATGTGTGATTGATTTAATTTGGTAGTTCTCTACGGCATACACCCAATTATACACCTAAAAAAATGTTATAAATATTTTGGTGGCAATTAAATTTCTTTTAAATTTTTGCTTCGGATTTTGCCACTAAAAATAAAATATTAACCATAATTTCTCTGATTATGAAAATGTTTAAGTACTAACTTTAATGCAAAATTGTGACAAAAATGACGTATAAAACATTTACGTCAATAAAAGATTACTAATTTTAAGGTTAATAATGACTCAATGAACACTTACGTCGTTGTTGCACTGTATTTAAACTAAAATGCCAGGATAACAATATACAATTACGTCAATGTAGCACTGAACTTAAGGCAAAAAATGTTTTATAAATTCTGTTAGATGCATTTACGTCAGTGTTCACGCAGAAAACAACCGTCCCTTCCAAAGGTCGATGCATAACTTGCAGTTGCGACGTTGTTGGCGCCAAAAGTCATTATAAATTGATATTTGGCATAACGATGCATCTGCCCTCTATCGGTACCTAGGTGAGTTATCTTTACGGCATTGTTTTCTCTAGAAAGATTAAACTATTTTTAGTGCTTTAACGTGTTTAACTCGAAAATGGAAAATTTGCTTTTACGTCGTTGTTCCTCCGGAAGTGCGATGTATATACCATGCAACATGCAACTGAAACTAGTTAGATACTACAACTACGTCCGAGGACGTCGTATAATTTTTTGAAAAATCGCAGTGGTACGATTTAGTTTCGTAATTTCGAGCAATTAACTCAAAACTTTGTGTATTACGCTGCTTGATGACATTCGTTTTTAAATATTTAATGAAATTTGTGTACATGTTTAAATAACTTTCGCATAAGAATGTAACAAGTAATTTAAACTAGCCAACGGACTTTTAGACATTTTAAATCACGATGAACAATTAAAGAAAAAAAAAAAAAATCAAAGAGACTAAAACAATAGCTTCATCGGACTTTCCGCTTGCTATTGATAAAATAATAATAACACAGGCCTGCATGAAATTTGTGATGACGTAATTTTTGTTCATTGAGCTCAGTTTTTATATAGAAATAACTAATTAAAATCCAATTGGTCTCTATCACCCCCCGATTTTTTTTTGCAAAAAAAAATATAAAAAAAACATATAATAGGCGTTTTAATGCATTTTAAAATGAATGTAGTACTTCAAGTTCTAAATGATTGATAAATAAAAAATGATTTTCTGTGGTGCTACCCACCTTCCGATTGGAGACTTTTTATCGACTTCAAAAGGGAGCTTTAAAGCTGTACTTTTACATAATGACAATGTTTTTGCTTCTGTTTCGGTCGGCCATACAGTTAAGTTAAAGGGAAACTATGAAAATTTAGAGGAATTACTTTTAAGAATACAATATAAAAATCACAACTGGGAAGTGTGAAGATCTAAACATTTTAGGTCTTCTCTTAGGTCAGCAGTCTGGATTTACTAAATTTCCATGTTTGCTGTGCGAGTGGGCTAGCAGGAATCGAGAACAGCATTGGATAAAAAGAGACTGGTCACAAAGAGAGACTTTAAGACCTGGAAACAAAAATGTAATTCGCAAAAGTCTTATTGACCCTCAAAAAGTTTTACTTCCACCACTTTACATAAGACTTGGACGTATAAAACAATTTGTTAAGGCATTAAACAAAGAAGGAAATTGTTTTAAATATTTGTGTAAAACATTTCCGGCTCTGTCAGAGGCAAAATTAAAGAAGGGAATCTTTGTAGGGCCGCAGATTAGCAGCTTGATGAAAGATACAGAATTTGAAAAGGTAATGGAAGATAAGGAAAACATGCAAGGAATGCTTTTAAAGAAGTTAAACATAAATTACTACTATGTTGAAATCGTTGAAAATATGCTGGAAAATTTCAGGAATTTCAAAATATGAGCATAAAAGTTCACTTTTTACATTCCCATTTGGACTAATTCCCGGAAAATCTTGGGGACGTGGTGAAGAGCAAGGTGAAAGATTTCATCAACATATTAAAGAGATGGAAAAAAGATACCAGGGGCGCTGGGACACAAAAATGATTGCCGATTTTTGTTGGACATTGAGAAGAGATCTTCCTTTAGCTGAAACAGAAAAACAACCAAAAGAAGCTTTTCTGAAAAAAGAAAACGTTTTTTGAAGAAGCGTAACGAATAAATAACCATTTGTAATAGTTTATATGTGTATATTTTGTATATTTTTGTATTTTTTTCCTTAATATATTAAAAAACTAGCTTATAAATGAAATAAATCCTGTTTTTTTCTATATTTTTGGATTTAACCGGTTTGAAAAATAACCTTACGTGATATAAAAAAACTGAAAGTAGATTTGAAATCAGCGCTACCCAATTACTAGAAAACAGTTAAAATTTTTAAATCAACTTTCAAGTGTTAAAAAATGCAGGCCTGTGTAATAAATAATGGGAATTTAATTTTATACTAGACTTGATGGAATCAAGGCAAGGGTTTAAATTAGAATACTTACGCAATTCCCTTTTACCCTTCCGTGACCAAACTAATGGACAAAGACTATCACATTTCTTAAGAAATTGCGTTGCTGAAATGGTATCAGTCGGTAATAGAGGGCGTTGTTATCGGTATTCGTGCCTGGACGCTATAAACGCACATTTATTACTTTATGTTCGATAAAGGTCCCCATTGCTTCGGTATATTTTAAGAAATTACCTTCCCGTCTTGCCGTTCTCCCCCTATATATTTCTTTCTTACGTCCTTTTTCGTTACAGTCGCTTTGCTTAAAAGGAAGGAAGACAAAACATGTTTTTTATTTCTTTAATGGCTTAAATGCTTGCATGTCGGCCAGAATTTAATGCAAAGCGGTCATGTAACATAAAAACTTTTCCCCTTTTCCGATGCCATTATTTTGCTTTAGCTGTTTGCTTAATAAAAAAGTCAATAAGCGTTATGTTTTTAGAAAGGCAATATTCTGAATTGAAATCTCGGCATTTAGAATTTTCTGCTGTAAACCAAAAAGGTAATGGTTTGCCGACGTAACATTTCGCTATTTTGGAAAGGATTGCTTTGGATTCTATTAATATGGTTATATTCAAGTTAAATATTGATCTTGTGTATAGTTCGGCCACTGAACATGTTTTGCTGACGATTCGACATGCCTAGAATGTTATAAATAAGATTCCATATTTATTCCCACTTTTATTTTAATCATATAACTCCTATAGAATAGACTACATTATTTACGTAAATCAAAGATTCCACGGTTCATAATTTGTCTAGTTATCTGTATGGTCCACTATACTTAACACGAGCATCAAAAGAAGCGCTGTTTTTAAACTTACTGTTAAGTCACATTACATATTATTAGAGTCCTACAATTAACAAAATACACTTTTTAGTATGATTCAGATAAATTAAGTCAGAAGTTAATAAGATAATATGGGTAGAAAAAGTTTTTGTTTTGTTGATTTAAATAACGTTATAATGAAAGGATTGCTTTGGATTCTATTAATATGGTTATATTCAAGTTAAATATTGAATTTAGGCTGGGCCGAAAAAGTGAAAAATTGGAAATTGCAAATGGTATATTTGCCAATATCTGACTATACATCTAAAAGTAATTTGTGGAAAATTTTATTAAAATCCGTAAATGTTTCGCCGCGCCCCTGTGACCTTGAAAATTAGTAAAAAGGCCGATTTTTCAATATTTAATATTTTTTAAATCCAAAATTATAATTTTTTTGTGACTTCTTGTGGATGTGGGAATGTGTATAAAAATAATTTTTCCAATAAAATATTTTTCTGTTTGATGAAAATTACAAATTTGTCTCTGAAAACGTTAAATTACGTGTAAATGAAGATTTTGAGGACAAATTTGTAATTTCCATCCAACAGAAAAATATTTTATTGAAAAAATTATTTTTATACACATTCCCACATCCACAAGAAGTCACAAAAAAAGTATAATTTTGGATTTAAAAAATATTAAATATTGAAAAATCGGCCTTTTTACTAATTTTCAAGGTCACAGGGGCGCGGCGAAACTTTTACGGATTTTAATAAAATTTTCCACAAATTACTTTTAGATGTATAGTCAGATATTGGCAAATATACCATTTGCAATTTCCAATTTTTTACTTTTTCGGCCCAGCCTAAATATTGATCTTGTGTATAGTTCGGCCACTGAACATGTTTTGCTGACGCATTCGACCTAGGATGTTATAAATAAGATTCCATATTTATTCCTTCTTTTATTTTAATCATATAACTCCTATAGAATAGACTACATTATTTACGTAAATCAAAGATTCCAGGGTTCACAATTTGTCTGGTTATCTGTATGGTTCACTATACTTAACACGTGGATCAAAAGAAGCGCTGTTATCAAACTTACCGTTTAGTCACATACAGTGTCACCAGTAAAGTCCGCATCATATGGTATTTTTTTTATTAATAACTTTATTCGAAATTTGACTTTGGCATCAAGTTCTGCTTCGATCGAGATAAAAATTAAGCAAAAAAATAGCAGTCACGTGATTCGCATTATCTGTCAAATTTTAATTTTTTCCAAAAAATAATTCAAAATTGGGGTTATTTCTGAAAATATCGAAAAAAGTTTTTTAAATGCAGTTTCTAGCCCACATGCAAAAATATCATTTGCATAAGATAATTTTGATTTTTTACCTATATTTTGTAAATTGCACCACTTTTGCAAAATAAGACTCAACGCAACCTACATAAAACTTCTCAGATTTGACAAGGCTTTATTTCAGATACATTTTCTCTAAAGTAGCGCCATATTAAATGTGTGTTTTTCTACAAAATCAAAATTGGGATATTAAAATTTGGTCGCATGTGATGCAAACTTTATTTGTTTTTGACCCTGTATAAGGTAACTTCATAAAATTAGCATTTTTGAAAACGTAATTTGTGTCTGAAAGTAATACAACTTAATATTAAGACAAAAAAAAAACACAGTGTCTTCAGTAAAGTGTTTTTTAAGTGGAAAATAAATTTTATTTTAACAACGTAAAGTTTATCTATTTTCGATGATTTAATTTAAAACTCCTATATTATAATTTATTATTAAGCTATGTCATAATAACGTTAACGTGTATTACTTTCAGACACAAACTACGTTTTCAAAAATACTTATTTTATGAAGTTACCTTATACAGGGTCAAAAACAAATAAACTTTGCATCACATGCGACCAAATATTAATATCCCAATTTTGATTTTGTAGAAAAACACACATTTAATATGGCGCTACTTTAGAGAAAATGTATCTGAAATAAAGCCTTGTCTAAACTGAGAAGTTTTATGTAGGCTGCGTTGAGTCTTACTTTGCAAAAGTGGTGCAATTTACAAAATATAGGTAAAAGATCAAAATTATCTTATGCAGCTGAAATTTTGCATGTGGGCTAGAAACTGTATTTAAAAAAAACTTTTTCTAATAACTTTTTTCGATATTTTCAGAAATAACCCTACTTTTGAATAATTTTTTGGAAAAAATTAAAATTTGACAGATAATGCGAATCACGTGACTACTATTTTTTTGCTTAATTTTTATCTCGATCGAAGCAGAACTTGATGCCAAAGTCAAATTTCGAATAAAGTTATTTATAAAAAAAATCCCATAAGATGCGGACTTTACTGGTGAAACTGTATTAGAGTCATACAATTAACAAAATACACTTTTTACAAGTATAATTCAGATAAATTAAATACAGAAGTTAATAAGATACTATTGGTAGAAAAAGTTATTGTTTTGTTGGTTTAAATAACGTTATAATGTTTTTATAACCTACCTATTCTAATGCCATGGTGACAAAATCTAAAATGATAGCGGCAACCTCGCTTTCCTTTTTCACGCGTCGGCCATTCACGGGTAGCAACAAAAACAGCTGTAGTTTAAGTTAAAGTTTTTTGTAAAGGATTTTTCATTTTATTGTGATAAATATTTAACAAAATGGTGCGTCAGTGTTAGATTTGTGAAAAATTAGATTCCCTTAATCCGGAATTACCTTTTCACAGGTAAGGTTATAATCTGTATTATTTGGTCATTCAGTGGTGTAGTAATCGGAAAAAGAGTAAATAAAAATAATTCTTGTTAACATTTTTATGTGTGAGATAACTTCTAAGGATACCATTATTGGAACAATTATTGTTATCATGGTATAGGTTATGTGGATTTTAGCAGGACATTAATTTGGACCTTATGCATATATTTCACTTATTTTCTATGGAATCTGAAACATTTAAGTATAAAATAACATATACCTAGGACTCCCTCATATAAGCAGGAAATAACGAAATGATATTTCTATTTATATCTTGGCTTCTCAACAAAAAATATATACCATACGCTGCTGGTATTAACTAATCGCTCAAAATCCTCGAGCCGTTACAGTTCCACATGGAGTCGGAAATTTAACACCATCTCTTTCTTCTATCTTTGTTTCCCACGTACGAATGTTATATGCAAACAAACAGGCTATTCATGAATGAATGGCTTAGTCTATTCTACAGGGTGTGCGGAAAATACGTGTACAACGTTAGACGACAGACTCCTGACGTCAAAATAGGTCGATCTATGCCGACTTAGTTATACCCAAAATTGTCTCGTTTAGCCGGTAGAGGGCGTCAAAAATTTGTTATAAATTAAATAATTTATTTTATTATTTTTTATTATATTATTTTATTTTATTGATATTATTATTATTATTATTATTTTATTTATTGGTCTTATTAAATTGCCATAGCAACAAGGTCACTTAAAAAATTATTGTTACAGGTAATTTGATTTTAATATTATTACTAATAATACTAAATATTGTAAATATTTTCTTCTGGCAAAACAGCTCATTCAACGAAAAATATTAAAGAGTATTATATCACTTTTATAACACTTCCACTTATTTACAGCCGGTGACTATACTACTAGAAAACGTCATTTTATAGTATTAGTCGACATACTAAAAATCATTAAAATCGATTAGCAGGTTTTCACGTAATTTAGGAAAAACCAATATTTTTACAAATTTTTGACGCCCTCTACCGGCTAAACGAGACAATTTTGGATATAATTAAGTCGGCTTAGATCGACCTATTTTGACGTCAGGAGTCTGTCGTCAAACGTTGTACACGTATTTTCCGGACACCCTGTATAAGAAGAAGAAGAAGAATGTCATTATTCATTTTATAATGGAATAAATGCCCGATAGATGGCGTCAGTGCTATGAATAAGTTAAAGAAAAATATACTAGAAAATTAAAATTATTAAAGTTTTTTGAAGAAATAGTTCATGCTTAAAGTGGAGTTGAAAGTATGGGAAAGAAAGAAAAAACCTAAAGTCTTCCTCCACAAAATTCGATAGAATAAAAATTCTCTAGGGGTCTCTACATATTTCAAACGTAGAAACGTTGATCATCAGGAGACAGAAAATTTATTTAGTGCTGATGGTTTTAGCAGAATAGAAAATGGTGTAGAACCTTAATGGAGCTTTTATGGAATTAAAAAATTGATGTGTAGAAGAGACATAAAATATGAAGAAAATGGATAAAGGTTAAATCATACTGAGTATGTTAAAAAAGTTATTAAAGGGGGTCTAAACCAACCAAATAAACTGGGAAAGAAGAACAAACCTTTCTAAAAAGAAGGTGTCGAAGATTATTTTATAAAACTTTTCAAGTGTATGTCAGTAAGACATTATAAGGATAAAATTGTCATATTATGAAGTTATCACAATAAAATTACATTGCAAAAAGTGTTTTGTGGGGTACTGAGGATTAATTAATCCCTTTAAAGTTTTTCTTTTAGAGTTAGCGTTAGTGTTCTAATGCCTCTATTATAGTAGTGATTTTTTATAATAGGCTATTTTAAATTGACTTTTTTTCAAATAAGTCAACCAAATTGTTGTAGAACAGACTTAACCAGGCCATGACTCATATCGTTCTTATCAGTCCCTCTTCTTGAGAAGTCTCTATTTCATTTTAGGTGCGTAGTTGTAAAGTTTACGCGATATTGTTTCTTATTAAATATAATATATATAATTTAATAGATGTATCTAAGTATTATTCTATTTTATCGAAAGAATTATTATATTTTGCGTTAATTTTTGTAAGCAGTTATTCAAAATATGTTTTAAATATTAAAATCGATGCGCTAAAAGATAATTTATATTATTAGATAAATCAATATCAAAGACCTAAATAATAATATCTTTTTACTAAGTACTCGTGGAAATTTCCTCGCCATCGTAGAATTTTCCCGCATCACCTTTGTACAGCCATCTTTAAGGGCAGATACAGATACAGAATAGAGAACGGACAAGCAGTATAAATCAATAGACCAATGCTGAATGCGAAGGGATTTGGACGAGCGAAAACGAACGTAATGTTTGACTGTAAGTAAAGCAGATCCGCATTGGTTATTTTTGTTCTTATAAATATATTTTTAAAATGTTTTTTTCCTATATTCGTTAATAATTTCAAGTAGGAAATAATCTCTGTTGAAATTCTCTTTCCGGAAACAGTAACGATTAGGTGACACAATAAAATTTATTATTGTTTTCGCACCTTATATCAATCATAATTACTGGAAGCGCCGCGCTGTCTTACATCAGGAACTCAAAACATTAATCAGCTGATTAATGAATTTGTACTACAATTTTTTTTTTGGATAAAATAATATAGCAATATAAATATGTACAAAAGTATAAAACTACAAACATCGGCTAACCTCGTACAACCGTAAATACTAAGTCGTCTTACAAGAGTTTCTGGATTATTTCAATTCAATTGTTTTATTATACAGGGTGTTCATTTGAAAACTTCCCACCTCGATTTTCCTGCTTTAAAATGAAAATGTGGAAAATCGCTCGGACCCGTCGATTTTTATTTCGAGGGGGACATCTTTTGCGTATATTGTCAATCTTGTTACTTCAAGCCCCTATGAGGGTGGGAGGGGGGGTAAGATCTAAATCTTAAATGGATACCCCTATTTTATATAATTTTTTTGAATTCTGCATAAAATTCTGAACATTTTTTAATAAAAGCATTATTAGTCCGAGATATTTACTCTTGAAAAATGACATTTTTGAACTTTGACAGCGTCTAGCTTTCTAACTGTACGTCTTAAAGCAAAACGGCTTACATGTCCCTATTTTCGATTTTTATTATCTTTCCAATAGTGTGAACTTTCGGTTAAACCGGATGTAAGAAATATAGTACTTCCGGTTTGACCGGAAGTTGACACTATTGGAAAGATAATAAAAATCGAAGATAGGGACATGTAAGCCGTTTTGCTCTAAGACGTACAGTTAGAAAGCTAAACGCTGTCAAAATTCAAAAATGTCATTTTTCAAGAGTCAATATCTCGGAAACTGTATAATATAGACTAATAATGCTTTTATTAAAAAATGTTCAGAATTTTATGCAGAATCCAAAAAAACTATATAAAATAGGGGTATCCATTTAAGATTTAGATCTTACCCCCCTCCCTCCTAGGGGCTTGAAGTAACAAGATTGACAATATACGCAAAACATGTCCCCCTCGAAATAAAAATCGACGGGTCCGAGCGATTTTCCACATTTTCATTTTAAAGCAGAAAAATCGAGGTGGGAAGTTTTCAAATGAACACCCTGTATGTTTTTAGTGTATGTAGAATTTTGTGTATTAAAGTTTCATTTTGTCGTTTGTTTATTTAGTTGTTTTATTATATTGGTTAAAAAAAATGTATTAACTCATGAAATGAAATATTCTGCTTTTAGCATTTCAAAAATACACCCCACTGGAATTGTTTCCCCTGACGTCAAAGGACCCGCCGGTGCCGCTGTCTCTCTAATAATTGGAGACGATTTTGCGACATCTTACTTTCCGATTAGTAAATCAAGAATTAATCAAACGTCTAAAAATTAATGTAAACATATCTAAGTTTTGGCCTGTAATAGTTGATATTTTTTACATTCCATAAAACAGAAATAAACTGTGATGTAAGTAAAGATAATTTGCTACATCTCTAGGTTCTTAAACAATATTAGAAGAGTAAAGTCATGTATAGGTAAAGCTTCAGAGTTCGCCAAGGATGACGCAGGCATGTCCGCAAAACTGAATACTGTAGTTAGACCACTGGGATCGGTCAAAGATGAGATATATCGTATAGCTAAACAACTTGCACGAAGCAAATGGACAGAGGTAACCTGTAACATTTCGAAGCAATTGTAGCTCCTACTTGATAACATGAAAGCAGCAGCGTTATTACAACACGTTTGAAGACCTAAGAAACATCATTGCCGTAGTCACCTGACGTTGCCTTTTCGGTAGACAAGCCGAACGCATGCAAATAGCAGCTAATGACTTCTGTAGAAGTTGCAAAGATGATGAAGAGAAGGAATGCATTTATTTCATTTCTTGTGTGAATGCCTCGCGAGAAGAAGGGTGAACCATTCTTTAATGATCTGGAAGAAGTAAGCCGACTAACTAAGTTTATTAACAGTATTGGATGGCTTGCCATCGGGAAACTGTGCGGATGGGTTCCGCGGAACACGTGTAGTATCACAACGGTCCTCATAGGACCACGTGAGACTGTGTGTATAGTGCCAGAAGTTTACCACTCTAACCCAACCTAAAGCTTCAGAGTGCAAACTTTTAGTTACTCAAGACATACGAAAGCCCAAAACAGCTACTTCTCTGGCATACTTACTCGTAAAATAAAAAAAAACATTGCAGAAGGTCGTCTCACTGCTGATGAAATAGACGAAGGCCTTATTGCGTATCCCCAACTTACCATCGCTGTCAGTCCGCTACTGAACAGATCACACTTTCAATGTAAAAGAACCAAAACTGATTTTAATAAAAATTACTGACCCAATCGTTATTATTGCGGGTTGGCTATCGGCGTTCGAAGCTTTCCAGGTGAAATAAACATTTTTAAACCCAACATTGACATTTAAAACCTTTCAAGTTAAACCGACCCTTTTCAATACAGATTAAAGTTTAACTGCCTGTGATTAACAAGTTCGACCCTGGTAATCATCCACATCGAATCTACTATCCTATCAAGGCGTCCCTTATCCTTCCCCGAGGGTATTTCTAACAGTTCGATCAATTGCAGAAGCGAACATTTAGGATTATTTACGCACTGCGAGGCCTTCTAACGATTTTGAACGGCTCGTGCACTTAGGCTTTGCAAACTCACCCTTACGTTAGATTAAATTCGAATTACGGGGGGATATGGGGGTGTATTTTTTGGAAAATGCCTTGGTGATTATTTTAAATGAACTAATATGGACGACAGAAAGTTGGTTATAGCAATAGAAGTAAATAGAATATAAGTTACCTATCAAATATCCTTTTAGTGTTAAAATTATTAGATGAAATGATCCTTATATAAATAATTGCATATACAGTGTGACCAATAAAGTCAGTATCATATGGGATTTTTTTTTTATTAATAACTTTATTAGAAATTTGACTTTGGCATCAAGTTCTGCTTCGATCGAGATGAAAATTAGGCAAAAAAATAGTAGTCACGTGAATTGCATTATCTGTCAAATTTTAATTTTTTCCAAAAAATAATTCAAAAGTATCGAAAAAAGTTATTAAAAAAGTTTGAAGATAATTTTGATTTTTTACCCATATTTTGTAAATTGCACCACTTTTGCAAAATAACACTCAACGCAACCTACATAAAACTTCTTAGTTTTGATAATGCTTTATTTCAGCTACATTTTCTTTAAAGTATGTGTGTTTTTCTACAAAATCAAAATTGGGCTATTAAAATTTGGTCGCATGTGATGCAAAGTTTATTTGTTTTTGACTCTCTATAAGGTAACTTCATAAAATAGGTATTTTTGAAAACATAGTTTGTGTCTGAAAGTAATACACCTTAATATCAAGACAAAAAAAAACAGTGTCATCAGTAAAGTGTCCATTGTGTGGAAAATAAATTTTTTCTACGATCGTTCAAAAAATGTCATTTTGTGTATGAATTTCTAATGACAAAAGTAGGCCTTTATTGCATACTATGCAATAAAGGACTTTTTGCCCTAGTGCAATAAAGTAAATTACCTGGGAAACGAACAATTTGTTTATTGTATGTGTATTGTGTGTTGCACACCGTCGATACCCTATCGAAATAGAATTCACGTTGACAGGGCGCCATAATTTTATTATGTTTGAAGTCAAAGGTATCTATAATCCATTGTCAAATTTGAATTACAACTTTTGCACACAAAGAAGAGGTAATACAGAGCGAGTTAAAACTTTGTTGTTAAATAAAAAAACGATCGTAGAAAAAATAGTGTATGTAACATGTGCAAAAAGAGTGTTTATTGCACATGGCATATTATTCACCTCGACTACGTCTCGGTGAATAACTTCTATGCCGTGTGCAATAAACATACACTTTTTGCACTAGTTGCATAAATAACTATTAGTGGTGGGTAAAAAATCAAAATGATTCTATGCAGCTAAAATTTTACATGTTGGCTAGAAACTGCATTTAAAAAAACGTTTTCTAATAACTTTTGTCGATATTTTCAGAAATAACCCCACTTTTGAATTATTTTTTGGAAAAAATTAAAATTTGACAGATAATGCGAATCACGTGACTACTACTAAGCTATTAATAAAAAAAAATCCCATATGAAGCGGACTTTACTGGTGACACTGTATATTAACATACATTCATTATATCTGGTCGATACGATTTTTGTAACACAGTTCAATGCTAATATCTTTTGAATAATAGAAAAATCTTTATAAAGCCTTAGTATGTACCACTTTTCAATGGGTTTATTAGATTCTTTTATATTGGCATGTAATAAATTTTATGAGAGGTCATTTAAAAGGGGTGCATTTAAAAGGGGTGCATTCAAAAGATAACTTAAAAGGGATTGTTTATAACATTAACCTTAGTGTCTCTTAGTCAGTCTGCTTTTAAATTTCGAGTTGAATGGTTCTATGTAGTTAAGAAAGTTTTTTTAACGACCAAAATATCAAATGAAATGCATTCCAATTTCTCCTGATCATTTTTGCGCGAGTTTGGGCGCTGTCAGCGACGAGCAGGGTGGCAAGTTCCATCAAGTTATGAGGACAATGGAAATTCGGTACCAAGGACGATAAGATCAAGCCATAATGGGTAGTGGTTTATTAAGAAAGAATATTTGTGACTCCCCCCTCCATAATAGAAAAAAATAGAATTAGCGGGTTTCAAAAAATATTTTTGATGTAAGCTTTTTCTTCTTAGATGTTAACTTAATATAAATTATAAAGATAGTTGATTAACAGGGTCAAAATACTTTTAAAATAATTTTTTCAATAAATATTAAATGGTACTAAAACCTTACGTATTACAACTTTTTTTGGCCATTTTCGTTACTTAAGATACCAATGGCAAATAAGTATTCGTTATAACCTGGCGAACTTGGTTCAGAAAATAGAGAATCTTTCTGGCTGGATTTCCTGGAAAGTAAGAACTTCAGGATCGATTCCCATAGAGTCAAGAACACAATAATTTAGCAGAACTTCATAAACTGACAAAAATCTTAAAAATAGTAGGTTTTTTGGATTCCTTTAAACAATTAACTAGCCACCAACTTTGACTGTGACATAATTGACAGAAATTATTTTTTCACAATCGGTGTGGCTCGGTTAGCTTAATTATTATTGATTTAACAACAATGCAACTTTAATTGTGAGTAAATATCTGCTAGTATGTGATATGTTACAGTCGAAGTTGCCTGGTTAGTTAATTATTCCCTAAAACTTTTGTTCAACCTAACATAAGAGAGCTAAGCATTGTTTTAACCACACCTCTATTATTATTATTATTATTATTATTATGTTCCTTTATTAGATGTACTAAAACCAATAAATTGTAGTGCTATTTTGGGCACCGCATAGAAAACAGTCTCGATGTAATAACCGCATCATTACAATTATTAAAACAATTGACGATGTATTGTACTTTAATATCATAACGAGTTTAGGAGTGATTACAGTAATAACTTCAATTTAAAACAATTATTGCTACGGTCCATTAAATTAATGGCTTGAATTAAAATTCGCTGAACAGCGTCGAGGAAATAAAAGTATCTGCGGATCTAAGGAGAATTTTAACCGCTCTTGCTATATATAAGTATACAAAAATGTAGTACAAATTTAGAAAACTACATTTATTTTTTAATCTCTTATACTAGGCAAAATTGAAAATATTGATTTTGTTACTAATTTTAATAGATAACTCTTTTTAACACCTTTATTATCAGATTAATACCAATGCATTGTTATAAGGTATATAAAAAGTAAAATAACAATTCACTTATGACCAGAAAGTTTAAAATTTAATTAAGCCACTAATCAATTTTTTAATTAATTTTTGAATATTTCATTTTTATTAATGAATTAAATAAAAAAGAAAAGTAAATCTTCAATTTATCTATAATGAAAAATAAGTCGTCAACTTCACTATACATTTTTATGTATATTATACCTTATTTTAAAGGAATTGAATTACCTAATAATAGAATAGGGCTGAAAAGAAAAGAAAATTTTAAAGTAATAAAATTTATTACCGCTTGTATCAATCAAGTTAATCTTAAGAATGTCCACCTCCAACCTCCATGCAATAATTATAAAGGCTCTGTTAAAAATGTTCGCGAACATTATGAAGCATTGCGGGAGTTATTTGTCGGCACTCGTACACTATTCATTGTCGCAAGTCTTCCAAGGAATTGGGTTGGGTTGCATAAATTTTAGACTTTAAATGTCCCCACAAAAAAAAGTCCAGTGACGTCAAATCAGGAGATCTTGCAGGCCATTCAATAGAACCTCTTCTTCCAGTCCACTTTCCTGGAAAATTTGTATCCAGAAACTGTCTAACAGGGAACGCATAATGCGGGGGTGCTCCGTCTTGCTGAAAGTAAATATTTTCTGGCCGATAACGGTCATTTTCTTCTATGGCATTCGTTAAAGCAGGGTTAATAGTGGTTTTAAACAGGTTCAGATAAATTTCACCTGTTAAATTTTCAGGCCCAATAATACGATCCCCAAAAATTCCAGCCCACACATTTAATTTTTCGGGATGTTGAGTATGCACTTCTCTAAAAATTCTAGGGTTGGAATCCAACCAATACCTGCAATTCTGTCGTTTGACAGTACCGTGAAGAAAAAATATAAAAAAAATATTATTAAAACTTTTTAAGAATTAAGCGGGCAAGTACCTAGTAAATTATTATGCTGATTTTGAGACAATTTAATTCTTTTTAAAAAAAGCTATCGCTCGACATTCCTTTTCATTTAAGATTTTAAGGGTGAAAGCCACCGCATATGCTCCATAATGTTCGCGAACATTTTGAACAGTGCATTTACAATGGCATGGAGGTTGGAGGTGGACATTTTCAACATTTAATTGATTGATACAAGCGGTAATAAATGTTATTACTTTTAGATTTTCTTTTCTTTTTAGCCCTATTTCTCAGGAACTATTCACTCGATTTAAACGAGCAAGGTCGCGGTGAAAATAGCAAAAAAACATGTCGCCCTGAGAACTAAGGTTTGCGTTTGCGAATTTTGATTTATTTATTAACAAGAAAATAAACCTGGATGGAAAGTTTTCGGTGCGCCACCCTGTATAGTGGACCATACGAGGACCATACGGCTAACCAGGCAAATTGTGAACGCTGGAATATTTGATTTTTGTAAAACGTAAACAATGTAATCTATGCTATAAGAAGTCTATGGCACCTAATATTAAACCATATATAAAGTTTCCATATTTTTTGTTAAAATTGTCACACATTTTACAGAAATGACTATTTTTTTCCTAAATAGCTCTTTGGCACCCTTTCCAATGCCGTTTCCTGTGATTTACTTTTGTTTATTCGCAATAAATTCTGATCGTATCTCTTCGTAAAATGGTATTGTGTCTCGCCTGAGTAGGAAATCTTAAAGAATTGCTATGCTATTTATTTTAATGTAATGTAGGATGTTCTGAATAAATAAATTATACCCTTTTTTGCATGGTATACTATAAATCTAAAATATCTAATATGTGTTTGTGCCTTGTTGTATAAACACTGTAAGAAATAAAATTATTGAGTCTCTCTACAGGCTTTAGAAGTTCGAAAAATTGTGCATTGTTCAAATTAAATAATAATTTATTTCGTATGTATACCACCAGCCTCCTAAATCATCATCATCATCAAGGACATCGCTAAATGGTGGTGTTATTTTTTTGTTAACATTTTTACAGTTTTACCATAAAATTTTTCGGATTGCTCCGCGCCCGTTCGTTCCATCTTTCAGAGGACAGGCAGCCTCGCGAAGTTTTACACCCCCTTAAAATTTTACTGCAATTTGTTTCATTAATGCATCCATCCTCTGTTATTTTTATTTTAAATGAATTCAATTTACAGAACATTATTTTAACGTTGTATTCTTATGATTATGGTTTTGTAGAAGATACAATGATGATATTTGTAACTTCAATTTGTTCTTATGGAGCTAAATTTTCTATTAAGTTTTTCTAAGTTTTTCATATCTCCGGGTTAAAGAAAGAAATTGGTTTGCAGTTTTCACAGAGATTCTTCCTATTTAGTCTTGTTTTTGCTTAAGTTAAAAAATATATATAATATATATAATAATAATAATAATAATAATAATAATAATAATAATAATAATAATAATAATAATAATAATAATAATAATAAATTTTTATTAGTTTAAGTACATTTCAAATTGTAAATTTTTTCTTCTCTCCTGATAGATAATTACAATCTAGAAAGACTATTTTATTAAACTTTTTTACATACAATTTGATTCTTTAATTTTTTTACAAATAGTTTTAAATAACACCTTTTAATTTAATTTCCTAACTTGTTATATTCTATAGCACCACTAAAAAATATTGATTTTTGAGTCGATTTCAAATTTGTATGATCCAAAATAAAGTTATTTTTTCCTCTTGTTTCATGAATATGAACTTCATTAAATTTTGTCAAGAAATTTTCATATCGGGATTAACTTTTCAAAATTTGCTTAACCCATTACAAGTTTTACAAAATAAAGCAATTAAAAATATATATTGCTTGGATAGACAATATTCAACTAAACTTTTATATAAAAATTTTAATATTATGTCAATTAAGGATATTCACTTAATGCAAAATGTTATTTTTGTTCACCAAATTATATCAAAAAATAAACATTCAAATATAAAATTTAATTACAGACGTGACGTACATGATCATTTAACTAAAAGTGTTTTCAATATTGATTTACCTTTAATACACACTAGGGCAGGTCAGAACTCCATTTATTATCAAGGTATGAAATTTTACAACGAAATACCCCAAGCATTAAAATTTTTAAATATAAAACGTTTTAAAATGATAACTAAGACAATACTAAAAAAAGGGGAAGCTTAATTTTAAACTAAAAAATATTTAAACGTGCACTTATTTTATGATTAATTATTCTTTTCAAAATTATTTTTAATTGATATCTAAACGATATTATTAGTTATATTATTTTATTAAAAGAAATAATAATTTAATAATTTTATACATATTTAAATATTTTAATTTTTTTATTGAATATTAACATTTTAAGTATTATTTTGGCTTACCTTGTATTTTAATTAGGTATATTTAACAATTATATTTTTTATGTGGTTATTAGTAGAGAATCCCGCATGAACAGATGTTTTTGGGATTTTACTTGGAATAAATAAATAAATAAAAAAAAAATAAATAAATAGCGCCCTCTAGTTGACGCACCGGAATTCAGACCTACTTAGTTTTTTATTAAATAGATACAACAAAAGAATCTCTATTTAGCGAGTTCAAATGTGTCAAATTCTGATAAGCCAAACCAATGTTGTGAATATTTTGTAACATTTGCATTCGATTAAAAAAATGCTACCTTTGATGATTCTTAACTAAAAGCATTTTTGAGAAAATCTCGTTTTTTAATTGACTTTTATAGTTACGTCCCCTAGCAATTTCTCTTAGTTACTTTTGTTATAAATACCGCGCGAGCAAAAACTATTTGCATCAAAGAGGGCTTGGATTAAAAAACGTAGAGCTTGGTTTAGATCACAATGATATGGGGACGATATATCTAACCAAATCTAGGTTAAAATTTTGTCAAATTCATATTATGACATGATATGCCAAACTAATGAGTAATAAAATAAGTAGACATATACAAATTTATTTTTGTTGTTTACAAAATTAACAAGGTGGAACCAGGCTTCATCCGAAAAAAAATGTAAGGTCTAATAAATAATTTCTTTCCAATAAATTTTGGGTAAACCATTGAGAGTAATTCCTGCGTCTTTCAAAATCTGCGGCTTGCATTTCTTGGAATACTTGCACTTTATAAGGAAATAAATTTAGCTGCTTCTTAAGAATAGTCCTGCATGTTCCATAAGATCTTCCCACTTCTTGGGAAAGGCGTCTTATACATTTTGTTGGCGTATTTTGCATTATTTCACGAACGTTTGCAACAAGTTCTTCTGTTCTTATAGATGGTCTTCCTGCTCCTTTTTCGTGTTGTATAGAACCTGTTTTCCTTAACACAGCCACGGTTCTTTCCAGGCAATGATGAAAATACCCAGCAATAAAAGCAACCTTAGGAAAATATTCGTGAAAATCGTCCATGCACAAACCCGGATTGTATTGCCACTCACCATTTACTCTAACCCCGTTTCGAAAATACGCTTCAACCATGAATGTTTTGTGGTGTTCCGTAAAGCCCATTGTGTGAATTGTTCAAGAAATTGGAAAAATTAGCGATAAATCAAATTACTTGTAACGACTGTCAAAGATGACGGAATAACTGATTGATTGTTAATTCAGGTAGTTACTGACACCCAACAGGTATTAAGCTCTACGGCTAAGCATTACGTCCTTAGATGCAAGGCCCTCTTTGATGCAAATAATTTTTCTCGCACTGTATAATTTTCCGCAAGCCGGTAGGGTAAACGGTTCCTAAGATACAAGCGGCACGGCGGCGTTCCTTTTAAGTTGAACACCTGGTACATTTAAATATCTTTTTCTATTTCACGTTCATAATGAGTTCAGTACGACCCTCATTTGCGGATGGTAATGAAGCTATTTCGATACGCGTTTTTTCTTTATTTGATGTTGGTAACATTTAAATGTTTTATTTCATTGACTTACGCGGCCTTTGTGATTTACGAGAAAACTCATTTTTCGCAGAGGAAAACTAGCTTGATAACTTACTTTTTTATTCTGTGTGGATAACAGTCATGTATGTTGGTTGCATAAATCTATAAATCAATCTTTTGTTGATGCTTCAAGCTATCATTTTCTGCCAAATCCTATCCAAAATTCAATCTACTAACCTTCCAATGTCGATTTTAACTTCAACTTTATTTGAATTTTCCATCTTCCCTATACTAAATTGCAATGCCGTGACGTAAAATCACGTCTTTTGAAATTCGAAAAAAAGCAAAATCTCCCGAATTTCCGAACGCTCTGTATATGTACCGAATGTACAAGGATCACACAACGTATTCCGTCCAATTTCAAATCTCATATCGCTAAAATAACTTTAGAATCTCGTGGTGAAAATGGGTCAATAAATCAAAAAATGACAGTTTGCAAAATAATTTTTGTTGTCCAGAGGCTACTATGATAAAAAATAGTATTACCAACATAAAATTTAAACATAAAAATTTACAAAACTTGAAGGATTTATTTTCTTTTTAAAATGTATTTTTCTTGATTATAAAAGGTGAAATAGAAAAAAATGTATAAAGCACATGTTTCATAAGGCGTTTTAGCGCCCGTGTCAATAAAAAAACTCGCCACTTCGTGGCTCGTTTTTTAAAATAGACGCGGGCGCTAAAACCGCTTCTTATGAAACTCGTACTTTAATATACTATTATTTTCCTTTTACGTACACGCTTTCCTTTTAACTTTTAGCTGTCACTTTAATATTTTTCTTCATATTTCGCTGGTCAGCGCGGCAACGTGACATGTTATTGCACGAGATTTTGTCAAAATCGTACAGACGATGTGTCTGCAAGACATAAACGAAATATTTAATATAAAAGTTTTCGAAACATTTATTGTTAGGTCTTTGTTTGCGCCGTTGGCAGATGTCACTTTTTCAGGCATTCGGCCTTTCATAGTTGAAGCTTTATTTTGCCTCTCTCGGGCCGATGGGAAATTATTTCTAAAGCTTAATGCATTGTGTGGACGTATTTATAAAAATTTTGTACGTGAAGTGAATAAAGGGTATTAAGGATACATTTTTATTGTAATTTGTTGTTTGAACCAAATTATGGATCGTACTTATTTTTATTTGTCGAATTCTTACGATAAACATGCTTTATACTTTATACTACTGGTTAGTAGGCAAATACAAGAATAAATTATCTAAAGAATATAAAAATAAACTCTGAAAATAAAATAATATATGTATAGTTGTATTAATAAAAATAAAGCGTACAAGAATTAGAATAAGAGGTAAGTTTTGTAATATTTGCGTAAAACCGGCTTGTCTAAATGATTGTTTATTGGAGGTTATCACACGTCATAGATTTATAAAAAATGCAAAGCATTGCGGTCGGTGTAATTAATTTTGAAACTGCATGGTGCTAACGTTTCATAAACTTTGGCAGAAGAACATAAAAATGCCTCGTCAGTTGTCTGAAGTTGAGAAGGCTCAAATTGTATTAAGAATCGAAGAAGGATGGTCAATCCGTGCGGTAGCGCAGTTGTATAATAGAAATAAAAAAACTATATTGAAAATTAAGCAACGCTGGGAACAAAAAGAATCCCTAAAGAAGAAAATTGGTCCAGTCGTCCCAAACCTTCCAACCCTGAACAGGATGCTGCTTTTTTGGGATATTTAAGAAATAATCCATTTGCAACTACAAGGGATGCTGTTATTGATACAGCATTTCCTGCCTCCCAACCTACCGCCAGCAGGAGAGTCAAGAAATCTGAACTAAAATGTCGCCCAGCTGCGAAAAAAATGTTTCTTACAGAAGAACAGTGACAATCAAGGATTATTTTTGCTTTAAATTATATACAGTGACCGGCAAAGAGTTCGCAACATATGGGAAAAATTTTTATTAGCGGAATATTGAAAAATCTTTTTTGGGGGATTGGATGTGCATGTCCCATAACCTTAAAATCGATTTTGACATACGTCACGTGACCAATGGTATAACCGTAAAAAATAATTTTGAATTTCGCAGAAATCTTTAAAAAAATCTAAAAATTAATAAAAATTTAAATTATTTTTTACGGTTATAAATAAAATTTTCTTTGGATTAATGAATTTAAGGATTTCTTAACATAATAGAATATTTCGATATAAAAAATATCGATAAGGTTATTAGAAATAGACTATTGCAACAGCTGGTATCCAAGTGTAAACGAATTTTTTGAATTATTGCTCCCAATTGTTAGAAAAACAAAAGAATATTTTTAGTTGTGGTCACCAAATGTCAGTTTTACTTTAATGAAGCTTTAAGGAAGGAAAAATATGGAAATTTTTAATTCGGTAAAAAAATATTTACAAAAATATTCGATTTTATATTTTTTTAAGTAGATATCCCAAACATTGTATTTACGGTTCTAATGTAATTCTAAACACTTTTTATTCTTGGAATTTTTTCGATATCTCATCAACTTATCTGATTTATGATGATTTCATATTGGTTTTTTCAACTTTCCCGCCATACCATTGGTCACGTGACGTATGTCAAAATCGATTTTAAGGTTATGGGACATGCACATCCAATCCCCCAAAAAAGATTTTTCAATATTCCGCTAATAAAAATGTTTCCCATATGTTGCGAACTCTTTGCCGGTCACTGTATATACCGCAATCCTCAATTTTGGAACAGGGTCATTTTTACTGATGAAAAGACGTTCCAGTCTACTTATAACGGATAAATTCATGTGTACCGTCCAAACAAAACCAGGTTTGAAGAGCGATATACTAACCCACTCACTTCTAGATATGGGCGTTTCTCTGTAAATGTATGGGGCTGGATAAGTGTTCATGGACCTGGTGTTTGCTGGCGAATAGAGGGAAGATTAAATGCCGGAAATTACATTATCATTTTAGAAAACATATTGTTACCATCTGCTGAGCAAATATATCCCAATAATACTTTCATATTTCAACAAGATAATTGTCCAGTCCACACTGCCAATGCTGTAACCCACTGGTTTCAAACCCATAATGTGGAAGTGCTGCCTTGGGTCGCTGATAGTCCCGATATTCATCAAAGTGAAAATATTTGAGGTATAATCTTAAAAAAATATATAATCGAAATTTTAGGCCACGAAATTCAGAAGATTTATGGGAAATAATACATGCTTGGTGGGAAGAGCTTGATCCAAATTATGAATCAAATATAATTCAGTCAATTCCGAATAGACTGGCTCAAGTAGAAAAAAAACAGGGATATATGACCAAATATTAGATTTTATTTATTCTTGTTAGACGTTCTTTGTTTCTATAGTAATTTTAATAAAACTGTTAAGATATATTATAAAATAAAAAAAAAATAAGTAATTTTTGTTATTCTATTAAACTAATGCCCAACGCCAATGCTTTGCATTTTTAATAACCTTTAACATGTGATAAGCCGGTTTAACGCAAATATGGTTAAGGTTTCCTCTCACTCTAATTCGTGTACGCTTTTTTTATGAATACAATGATTTTATGAATATTGTACACCTTGAAGTATTTTAAGTTTAAATTTTGATTTATTTCCTTAAAATTTTAAGCACATCAAAAACCTCTTGGTTTGAGATCGGCATTTTGACACAGCATAAATTTTAAGCAAATAAATCAATATGTGTGTGCAATTTGTTCGATTAATGCAACTCTATTATTTTTGTTGTAAATAAATGCAATTTACCGATTATTAATTTAAAGAAGTGTTGTATTAATTATGGTTTTGTAAAAGACACAATGCTATGGTATCTATAACTTCTGGCCTACAAAAATACCGTATTAAAACGTCGGCTTGTACTTATGCAACTCATTTTTATAAAAATGTGAAAAAATATTTTCCATATCTCCGATTTGAAAAAAGATATTGGCCCACGGTTTTCATAGATATTTTTCTTCTGTTTGCTAACTTAAAAAAGATAAATCGATGCACTTAAAATTTTTAAGAAAAATGAAGAAATTGTTAATTCTGTTAAATAGCGCCCTCTTGCTGTCGCAACGGAATTTAGAACGAACGTTTTTTTATAAAATTGGTCAAAGATTGATAAGTCTTCACATAAGATGTGAATATTTTTGCATAGCAATATTTGTTCCCACCGACCTTAAACAACAAGGTAGAGCAAAAACTCAAAAACAAAAGATATTCAGAACTTCTATTAGATTGAAAAATGCTACCTCTGAAACATGTTTAGTATGAGGGTTTTTGAGAAAATCCCGCTTTTTATTTGGCCACTATAGTTACGCCCCTAGCGGCCAACCTAGACACTCAAAAATAATTTTCAGCTATTTCTTTTAGTCACTTTTGTAATAAATATTTTTTTCCGCAAACCGTATGGTAAACGGTTTCCAAGATACGGCCGGCGACCCTTTTTAGTTGTACACCCGGTACATTTTGAAATATCAAATTTAATATTTTACTTTATGTAAAAGTCATATCATTTTTTTAACCTGAAACTAGAAGTAATCCTCAAATCACAATTACTGTGTTTTGGTGAACGGGCATAAGATTTTATTACAGTTTATATTCAGCAGGAGAAATAGCTGGAAATTATTTATTATTATTTATTAACTACCTGTTATAATTGATTTATCAGGGAGTGGTGTTTATATGGTTTCATAAAAAAATATGGCCATATGCGCAGCAATCTGTACAATTTACGTATTGTTCCTAGAGTAAAATATTGTATATAATAATATTATCAACAATTCATAAAATTTATAACGTTAAGGGCTAGGTTTTTGGTAGCTTTTTCGCCACTTTTTATTACAAAAATTGGCAAAGTACACATTTACAACTTTTAGTTCGAAAAGTTTGGATTTTTAAAAAATATTAAAAAGAGAAAAAGAAACATGGGTAAATTTGATAATATTTCGTTTTTCGCTTTCGTTAATTTATTAAACTTTTTAAACTTAAAAGTGTAGCGATTGCTAACCAAAGGCGGTTTTTTTGGCCGCTCTTTGTGTAAATAAAAAATAAAGGAATAATTAATTATTAAACAAAAATTGAATGACGAATATTGAATATACCATGTTTTCTAGCACCCACCTTAAAAAAATGAAAATAAAGTCATATTTTTAAAGGGTAGTGATCAGCCCCTGTATCTGACAAACATAATTACCATTAATAGAACTATTGTTCAAAATTAGAAAAAACGGTCCTTTGTAAGCATATTATTTTAAAAATTGTAAATAATATGGTTCAGGATACAGATACAGGAGCTAATGACTCAACACTCAACACCTCTGAAGTGTTGGCTGACTACACTCAAGCACGTGGTAAAAAAGCTAAATTGTAAATTTTAACAAATAAAATTGTAAAAAATAAAATAAGTTTTATTTTAATTTTCTATATTAATACCTGGGTTTTAGATCATTTAACTGCACATTTTCATTAGATTCATGGAAATATGAACATAAAAAACAACTTATTTAAACTAATTTTTTCGATATGTCGTCGTCGTCGTAATAATACCAATTCTAGTGACAAAATACATTTTTAACAATTTTCCCGCCAAACGTTTAGCGACACGACGTGACAAATGTCATTATAAAGTTTTCGGTTACCTAGGAATGATCGTCATTAAATTAATTCCATCAATAAAAAAATTTGCTGCAGCTGTCTCGAAAATACCTACGACCTATTCTCTGTAGATGCCAAATATTTTCTGGGTAAAATTTGACATTTAGGTATACAACTACGACTTAATTTTAATTCAAATGTCAAGTCATGTCGAAGTGACAGGTGAGACAAACCAAATTAAACAAAACGAAGTAATGTTTGTAATGTTCCTGAAATTTTAGTAATACACCTTAGTTACTAACAAGTAAAATCAACTTCTATTGTAAAAATAAAGTGCGTCATATTTAACTAAATTCATCGGAAATCTGTTTTTTAACGTTACGAAATTAATATTTTTGAAAAGTAGTACAATTACTGATGTGTCTAATTCGAATTTCAACTCCACCACTTCTGTTAATATCCATAATTATATTAATATAAGTAGGAATTGTCATAATTATGTAATTAATATTCATATTATTAATGTATTCATAAGAGTAATTATATGTAATTGTCTATATAAAGTGCACACGTTATTATCCATCGATATCCTTTTTAACATATCTACAAAACGTCTACAGAAAAAATATGGTAGGTAACACAATCTAAAAGTGATCTTACGGGAATCGCAGGATTCCTTCCAGGAAGTTCCTACTCATCCCATAAAATCTGACTTCCGAACTTAATACGTAAATTACTATTCCCATACCATGTGGCCATTTTTATGTATAACCAAAAATAAATAAAACTGGACATCGTACCAAAACGGGCAAAAGCGAGGTGCAAGGTATACCTGACACAAAGGCCAGAATCGAAGGGACTTACGACGATCATTTGCGTTCAATGAAAATGTATACACTAAATGGTTTCTATTGGGTTTGTTTCTTTTTGGTTTTACAACATTTTATTGTCAGTTGTTAAAACTTGAATTAAAAGTTCGCCATAAGCCAAACTGGTTTGTAAACACAAGATTTCTCAAGAGCAACACTAGTGACACATTTGCCATTTGGTTTTTGATCAACATTACGTTATCCAAAAATCGGCAAGTATCCATCTTTGAAGTACAATTAATTACAGACGTTAAAAAGGTTGGATTTATAAATCATTCAATGCAGAAAATAAAATATGGGCAAATTTGACAAAATAATTTTTTTTTGCATTTGTTAATTTATCAATAATTTTTTTTAACTTAAAACTAGAGATAATTCTCAGTTCTCACCCAAAGACTTGTACATATTTGGCCGCTTTTTGGAGAAAACGAAAAATAAACGAAATACTAATTAAAAAACATTATGCGTCACTAGGGTTTGCTTTTAATATTTTATTTTACAACTCAAAATATGATATTACTTACCAAAATCATTGGCATTTCCATGCATTCCCGATGGACCTGGCATAAGTCCACTTAGCCCTGCAAGATGATAATCTATAATGAACAAGTTTAAAACTTTACAATCAATTTTTACTAAAGGATATATTCAATACAGGTTTTTTCAATAATAATGTGACGAAGCAAAATAATATTTTTGTATTAAAGAATAAAACTATACATTTTAAAATTATTACTTTAAAATACAGGTTATAATAATAATTCGAAGAAGTTAACTAACTCATATCGTGGGTTCAATTCAATAACTAGATAACTACAAAATTGTAGTTTTGAGATATTTAGCGTTAAGTATTCTTCTTGCGTACTTTCTTATTCCTACTCTGAAACAGACTAATTAGAGGTTTTTTTGTATGTACGTGATAGAAGAGGGTATAATCCCTGGAGGACAGTTTTAATGAAAATAATAGGTACTAATTAATTAAAATTAATTTAATTGCGAGATGTCTAGTTTTAGCACTATTTTGAATTTCATTATTCTAGGTGTGCACTAGTTATCCACTAATAAAAATACGAAATAAATATAAGATTTTATTGAAAATTTTTTACCTTTTCAGAATATTGCGTATGTTCTTCTCTAATTCAGTGAGGATTTTTCCTAGACTAATACTTTTTAATATATATATACAGGGTGAGGAAAAATTACCAGAACGGTCGATTATTTCAAAATATACAGGGGTTATCAAAAACGTCTTTTATAAAAAATGTAGGGCTGTTAAAAATCTACATATCGGTGATAAATTAAAATATACAGGGTCGCCCACAAAGTTGTGGAGAATGATAGTTATATTTTTTTAAATGGAACACCCTGTATATTTTTACATTTTTAAATTCCACATAAAATTATAATTATTTTTTATTAAATGCATTATTAGTCTATACTTTATAGTTCCGAGATATTGACTCTCGAAAAGTGACATTTTTGAACTTTGACAGCTTATAACTTTCTAACAGTACGTCTTAGAGCAAAACGGCTTACATGTCCCTATCTTCAATTTTTATTATCGTCCCAAAAAAACAACTTCCAGTTAAACCGGAACAACTATATTTCCTGCTTTCGAGTTACATCCGGTTTAACCGGAAGTGGATTTATTAAAATCGTCTTCCATGAGCTCATGAGTAGGTATCATTTTATGGAAATACATTTTATTTTCATGTAATGCTCGAATAATCGATAAATATTGGAGCTGTTTTTCGACTAGAAGTATGTGTATGTGTGTCTTCCTCAAACTCAAGCATAATATCTAATTTGGTATCATCGCTTATTGCATTGGCAGCTACTTTTTTATCTGTCTTGTATGTCCAAGCTGGTGAAACTGCTTTTTTATTTTACTAGTTTTCCCTTGGCATAGGCGGCAAATTTGGAAGTTTTTCATGAAATAGGCGAGCAACTTCCATTTGTGTCCGTGGTTTATCTATATAACCAATCATCTGTGGAATTGTTTTTTTGTGCATTTCTGTTAAATAAACAATTTTTCTGATAATAATTATGCAGTTAACGAAATTCAAACGACTATAACACTGACAACTACTGTCATTCAGACAGACAACAATTTCTTAAGGTCACGAGTTTTAAACAAAAGTAAACAAAACTGTTTATACCTACCTTTTTTTATTTTATATCAGTAAAAAGAAACGCTGAATTGCAATAAATCTGAAAACACTTAATATTTCCGAAACAGTTGAAGATAGGTATAGGATATTGTACATGAAATATAAGTAAAATTTTTTGAAGAATCCAAAAATTGAATAATATACGGGTGTTGCATTTAAAATACGAAAGTTGGTATTAGCCACTATTACATTACACACTCTGCATAAAAAGTTTATATTGAAAAAAATGCGCAACTAGAAATACCAGTTGACGTATCTCACTGTATTTTCGGATACGCCCCCATGTAGTTATTATCGAATTTATTATTTCATTTGGTTGATACACACTGTAAGACAATGACATAAATATTAATGAATAAACATCCTTAAGAAGCATAGAATTGGGTAAGGTAAGTAACCAGGTTAGGACCGTATAAAAAATAAAAATATCTTTTTCAGTGAACCGGCACATTCATTAAATTATTTATTTATAACTTAATGGAAAAAGCCCAAAAAAGCTAATGACCTGCATTTTTCGAATTTACAAATAACAAATTAGTACATTATGCGACATAGAACTGAAATTAAAAAAACAACCAATTTCAAATCGTTCTATTAATTAGGTATGTTTTCTATTTGGCCTCTTACATTCAATGTTTTTTACGTGATGGAAGCGGCAAGAGTTCAGTGGCATTAGGTTACCAACTGGGTAAACAAACATTTTTTTTAACGTGAAGAAGTTGCGCAGACATTTGCAGATTAGGAGCTTGATAAAGTGGCCAATATTTTTTCGGTTTACGTCGCGTAATTCGTGACCAAAGCGATGGCCGAATCCAAGCGACGCGACGTTTAAAGCGAAAATTTACTACCCTATGTGAAAGAATGATAATACCGTGCGAGCAAAAATTACTTGCATCAAAGAGGGCCTTGCATCTAAGGACGTAATGCTTAGCCGTAGAGCTTAATACCTGTTGGGTGTCAGTAACTACCTGAATTAACAATCAATCAGTTATTCCATCATCTTTTATAGTCGTTACAAGTAATTTGATTCATCTCTAACTTTTCCAATTTCTTGAACAATTCACACAATGGGGTTTACGGAACAGCACAAAACATTCATGGTTGAAGCGTATTTTCGAAACGGGGTTAGAGTAAATGGTGAGTGGCAATACAATCCGGGTTTGTGCATGGACGATTTTTAAGAACATTTTCCTAACGTTGCTTTTATTGCTGGGGATTTTTATCATTGCCTGAAAAGAACCGTGGCTGGGTTTAGGGAAACAGGTTCTATACAACACAAAAAAGGAGCAGGAAGACCATCTGTAAGAACAGAAGAACTTGTTGCAAACGTTCGTGAAATATGCAAAATACGCCAACAAAATGTATAAGACGCCTTTCCCAAGAAGTGGGAAGATCTTATGGAACATGCAGGACTATTCTTACGAAGCAGCTAAATTTATTTCCTTATAAAGTGCAAGTAATTTAAGAAAAACTTTGTTAATTTTGTAAACAACAAAAATAAATTTGTATTTGTCTACTTATTTTATTACTCATTAGTTTGGCATATCATGTCATAATATAAATTTGACAAAATTTTAACCTAGATTTGGTTAAATATATCGTCCCCATATTATTGTGATCTAAACCAATCCCTACGTTTTTTAATCCAAGCCCTCTTTGATGCAAATAATTTTTGCTCGCACGGTATAAACATCATAATTCTGACATATTATGTTATTAGGCTTAGAAATATAGATTAGATTTTTAATAATAACTTTTAATACTAACCCTACTAGTTTTTTATGCAAAGTTTACATTTTTCCAAATAAATGTTCTCTCAGAACCAGATGAAAAATAAAGTAGAAAGTGGCACATTTCATTTGATTGGATACGAAAATCATATTTTACCCTTACTACCTTTAAATAAGATTTCTGATTGGTGAACCCATAACCATATACCTGGTGTCCACGGAAGGTGGTTCGCCCCTCTAACTGATTTGTTTTTCAAGATAATGGAATAAAATTGAGGGGATTTGTATACGACATAATACTGTATTTTTTTTTTACAGGTGACTCAACATTATGGAACTTCCGGTTTAACCAGAAGTGACATAAAGTTTCGATTTTTAAATGGGACACCTGGTATATTTTTCCTTTTTTTTAGTCCATATGGCATATTTTTTTTTCAAATTTATTGTTTTATCTAGAGGGCTATGAATACCTTAAAATCGCTTAATCTTTAATTTTGGGAAAAATACAATTTTACTATTTTTAGTCCAATGCCATGTGCTGTGTGAAATTTAATCTTTAAAGTTGTATAACTCATTTTTATTAAACGGCAACATGGTGGCTCGTCGGGTTAAGAAAAAAGAGGATTTTATTACGATTAATTTGATACCACACACTATTGGGTTTTAGAAAAGCTGCCATTAAAAAACTTTAAAAACTTGGACTTTCCCAAAATGAAGCATCTTTTAAGAACAAATTTACATTTAAATGCATTAAGTAAAGCAAAACTGATAAAACAAAAATTGAAAATGAATTCTTTAATTTCTTAAATTCTCCAAACCCTAATAACATATCAACTTTTTCACTCCTTGTAAAACTATTATTTCCCATGTTTTTTAAACAACAACCTAATTTACTTTGGCAGAAGCTGTCGGCATGTAAATTTTCTTCAAGGCATGATTTTGTTCTATCAGTTTTGCTGGTCACAGGCTCAAACAAACCACCAGTGAAGTAATGGATTCACCACTGAGCGATTATCATAATTCTTGCTTCGCTGGGTAACTATGGCTGAATACACTAAAAATTATATTACTTTATTTCTTACCTTGTAATCCTAACAACGCACCAGGAAACGAAGGAGGCCGTCCCTGGTCCATAAGTCCACCGTTCGTATGAAAAGGACTAAGTTCGTCCATCATATTGGGGTATTCCGAAGGTTCAGTCTTTGGAGTAACGGGTTCACCGTCGCCGTGTTCGCTGGGCGCAGTGTCACTGCTATTGCTGTCTTCACACGTGGATTGCGCTAGATGGGGGGATTCGGAGTTATTGCTGGTTTTCTGAAAAATGTAATATAAATATACATATTATGTATTGTATGTACAGGGTGTTTCATTAAGGTCGAAGAGCGGCCATATCTCGGAAACTACTGGGCATAGAAACTCAGGAAAAGAAAAATGATAATAAAAGTGGCCATGAGAAAATTCTGTAAATAATTTTCAAGTTCCGCATTTTGCCGCAAGAGGGCGTAATTGAAAAGTAATTTTTTAAATTTTACATAACTCCGAAAATTCCACATTAAGGTATATGTTTGATAACACCATTTTAAAGTTTGGACAATAATGCATCATTTTGGTGCTATGCTCATTGGCGTACCGACTTTAATAAAAGTGGGGGAAGCTGTTGAAAGTGTAATCATTTAAATCGCTGTAACTTATAAACGACTTATCCGATTGTAGCAAACTAAAGACTGTTTGGAAGAGAAATGTATGCACTTTTACCAATCGTATTTAGTTGTCCATAATAGTTCTCAAAAAAAATGCTAGAGGGCGCAATTTGCAATAAAAATACATTTTTTGATTTTCCTCCGAAAAAATAAATCATACGGTATAATTATGATAAAGTGTATACGATCTTAGTTGACACAGACAAAAAAACTAAAAAAAAATTGATGATAGACTTGTCAAGTCCACGTGGACTATCTTCGAACATCTGTATAGGGAGCGATCAATACAAATTTTGTTATATTTGTATTGTAGTTTCAGTTTGTGATGGAGTAAATTGATCGTACCCCCAATATTTATGTTGTCTCAACTGACTTCGTATGAAGTTTACCATAATCGAAAAGTAGATGAAATTTGCTAGAAAAAATATAAAAACCGCAGCTCGATATTTCCGTTCGTTTCTGAGTTATTGCCAAAACAATAATTTTTAACACAAATTGCGCCCTCTAGCAATTTTATTAGAAACTATCTTGTACCATTAGATACGGCAATTGAAGGTTCTTCCAAACAAGCTTAAATTTAGTAAAATCGGATAAGTCGTTTAGAAGTTATAGCGATTTTAATGTTTAAACTTTCAATAGCTTCTCCCACTCTTATCAAGTGAAACTGTAAACATTAAAATCGCTGTAACTTCTAAACGACTTAACCAATTTTACTAAATTTAAGCTTGTTTGGAAGAGAAAGGTAAGTACCTTTAATTGTCGTATCCAATGTACAAGATAGTTTCTAATAAAATTGCTAGAGGGCGCAATTTGTCTTAAAAATTATTGTTTTGGCAATAACTCTGAAACGAACGGAGATATCGAGCTGCGGTTTTAATATTTTTTCTAGCAAATTTCATCTCCTTTTCGATTATGGTATCATAATTATACCGTATGATTTATTTTTTCGGAGTAAAATCAATAAATGTATTGTTATTGGAAATTGCGCCCTCTAGCATTTTTTTGAGAACTATTATGGACAACTTAATACGACTGGTCAAAGTGCAAACATTTCTCTTTCAAACAGTCTTTAGTTTGCTAAAATCGGATAAGTCGTTTATAAGTTACAGCGATTTAAATGATTACACTTTCAAGAGCTTCCCCCACTCTTATTAAAGTCGGTACGCCAATGAGCATAAGACCAAAATGATGCATAATTGTCCAAGCTTTAAAATGGTGTTATCAAACATATACCTTAATGTGGAATTTTCGGAGTTATGTAAAATTTAAAAATTTACTTTTTAATTACGCCCTCTTGCGGCAAAATGCGGAACTTGAAAATTATTTCCAGAATTTTCTCATGGCCACTTTTATTATCATTTTTCTTTTCCTGAGTTTCTGTGCCCAGTAGTTTCCGAGATATGGCCGCTCTTCGACCTTAATGAAACACCCTGTATATACCGAGTGGTGTAACGCTTACTGGCCATAGGAAATTTTATGTAAATTTTGCTACCCTCATCTATTTGCTCCCTTAATAATTTTACATCAAAGTTGCATTAGACATGTTTTGATTATTGTATGATGGACACGCACACCAAATTTTAATATATTCTAATAAACCAATAAACAGTTATTTAAAAAAAAACTTTTATGAAATTCTTAAAAATTTAATACGGCTCTGATATACAGAGTGTTATTTAAGTATGTGGCCAAACTCCAAAGGGTGCTTCTTTAAGTAATTTTAAGAAGAAAAGTTCATATAAACATATGTCCGAAAATGCATAGTTTTTACGATACAGGATGTCAAACTTTAAAAAAAAAATCGGATGTTAAGATCTCAATACTCTTTTATTCGATTTTGTTGAAATTAAGGAAGGAAGAAAAGGATAATTTAGCCTCAATTAGATTAAAATTATTAAATCCAGGGGCGTCCCGGAAGACAGTCTAACTAATATTTTTGACAAAAAAATTGCGCGCCACTGACTTTTTTTAAAATTATTTTATGTTAATTTCTTTTATCGAAAACAATTTAATCTGTGCAGAATCAAAAGAGGACTATCGTGTAATTTTAATTACTTAATAGTTTGGTAAATAGTTTAAATTTTTTACTCTTATTGTCCCGGCGACATGCAATACAGTGGGTTTTATTTTTTTTCTCGAAAACAAAGCAAGAAATGTAAAAAAACTCAAGAGATAAAATAGTTGTATTTGCAGTAGCTTAATTCCAAATAAATACATAATTTAAAACAAAGTCAGTGGCGCGCAATTTTCTTGTCAAAAATATTAGGTAAACCGTCTTCCGGGACGCCACTGGACTTAATAATTCTAATCTAATTGAAGCTAAATTATTGTCTTGATATTACAAACAGAATTGCCAAATTTCAACCAAATCGAATAAAAGAGTATTAAGATATTTACGAACATCCAATTTTTTTTTTAAAGTTTGACACCCTGTATCGTAAAAACTATGCATTTTCGGACCCATGTTTATATGAACTTTTCTTCTTAAAATCACTTAGAGAAGCACCCCTTGGAGTTTGGTCACATACTTAAATAACATCCTGTATACCTCAATTACCATTAATAATAATAATGTAAAATGTTACTTACTAGCCGTTTTGTTTTTTATTAGTTTCAGCATGTTTTCAAGAAGAAATAATGATGGTGCTAATTTAATAAACGCAAATACTATGAAATAAAAATAACTTATTTATTTCAACATTCGGAGACAAGTGGAAAAACAACAATTTTTCAAAATAATACCTATTAAAACAACAATTATTTTAAGTGTTGGAATATTTTCCAGTGCCATTGAAACTAACACACACACACAAGAGTCCAGAACGACGGACCAGAGATGACCAAACATTTACTCATATGTGTTCATGTTCTGTACTCTAATCTCTACAATTTTGAACATTTGGTTCATTGTTTAAAGTGAATTCGTCGGTAAAACAAACATTGCGTGAGAATTCCCTGTCATTATTTACCCTGTCCATAACTTCAAAACAAAAGTTTGTATTTCATCACCTTCCCTTAATTCCTGATCATTTTGATATTTATAAGGATCATATTTATATTTATGTAATTTGCGCACTGCTATGGAGTGATACTTTCCTCCAGTTTTGCCAAGAAACCTGGTGTAAACCTATACGTAGGTATATAATATAAGCTACAACTAGGAATATAACATAAGCTCATTGCGTTTAAAATAAGTAATATACTTTCGTATGTTTCCTTCATGTCAACCGCATGTGCAGCAGGAATAGAGGGTCTTTTGTTGCCAGCAGAACATAAATGGAGAAGACCTGAATCACCTTAGGTTTGCAGATGATGTTGTCTTGATTTCGGATAGAATAGACAAAGCCACACAGATGCTACACGATCTAGAAAAAGCGTCAAGAACGGCCGGACTAAAGATAAATTCTTCAAAAACACAACATATCTTGGACATGAAATTCGTATGGGTGAGTAAAGACAACCAAACTGTTGAGTTTCAGAGACGAATAGTACTCACCTGGGCAGGTTTTGGGAACCTGAGGGATGTATTTGGGTCCGACGTCCCGGTATGTTTGAAGAGAAAAGTGTTCAATCAATGTGTCCTGCCTGTTATGACATACGGAGCGGAAACACTTACCTGACAAAAAAAACTCCATCAATAAATTACAAGCGACACAACGAGCTATGGAGAGAGCCATTCTGGATATTTCTTTAAGAGATAGAATCCAGAACAACGAAATAAGAAGAAGAACAGGTGTAGCGGATGTCGTCAGGAGAGTGGCAACATTAAAGTGGAATTGGGCAGGGCACATTGCAAGAATAACTGACGACAGATGGACCAAGAAAATCCTTGAATGGAGGCCGAGACACGAGGCTTACCGAAATAGAGGTCGACCACCAACGAGATGGCATGACGATATAAGGCGCATCAAGCACAACTGGAGGCAGGCGGCGCAGTGCAGGGAGGAGTGGAATGGATTACGGGAGCCCTATGTTCAGCAGTGGACGAGACAAGGCTGATTGATGATGATGATGATGATGATGAAGCAGAACTGCTTTTAAACTAATTTCAGACGAATCAGTAAATAAGTGCCATTCGTCGGGGTTATGTGCAAATCTTAATTTCTCCATAACACTATTTGGATTAACACAAACACACATTTTATCTTGCATAGTTAAACACGAGGATAGCTGCTGGTTACGATTCCTAAATATTGTAACTTTGGTTTCAGTGGCTAGTAAATTCCATTGTTGTAATGTAAAACCTAATGCTCTTGCTGAAAAAATCATAACTCAAAAATCTTACATGGTAAGAACTTTTTACGATCATTCTCGCATTAAGAGACCAAAAAATTAACAAAAATCTGCCTTTTACATTACAGTCGCAAATTGACTGTAAACTAGTATAATTTAAACCTGCAAAATATAAAATTATATAATAAAATTTGGCAGTCAAATCTTGCTGGCAAAAAGGGGACTCGAAAAAGTGGTTAGAACCGGGCATTATCATGAAAAGAAGTGAAAGCCCACATGTAGGAGGTATAAAGAAACTCATTTTTACCAATACCCTATTATTTATAAAATTTCCTGTTATAGATATAGTAAATAATTTTCTTATGCAAACCTCTTTCGTTAATATGGTAGGTCCTTCCGCCAACGCCTGCCCTAAAAGTGACTCCGAAATTTCCCCATTATTATTTCTCGAAGGGCTGCGCCCTCTATCAGGAAAACTATCTCTTTCAGAACTTCGCGCCCTTTTCGCCGGAGGCGGGGATAAACCACCTTCCCGTAAAGCTTCTGGACGGTCTGTAGCCCACGGCAAGGAGGATGAGTTCTGAAAGAAAAAAGGATTTTCATTAATTATATCGATCCCTTCCAAGGGCAAAACTAATACATAGAAATAGTTTCGGGTGAGGATAAGGCATTATAGTAAATTTCAATTTGAACGTACATCATCTCAAATACAAAAATACATCTGATTACCTGGATAAAAGCAATAAATATTATGTAGTAGGGAAGTTAACTTATACAGTGTCACCAGTAAAGTCCGCAACATATGAGATTTTTTTTATTAATAACTTTATTCAAAATTCGACTTTGGCATCAAGTTCTGCTTCGATCGAGATAAAACTTAAGCAAAAAAATAGTAGTCACGTGATTCGCCTTATCTGTCAAATTTTAATTTTTTCCAAAAAATAATTCAAAAGTGGGGTTATTTCTGAAAGTATAGGAAAAAGTTATTGGAAAAAGATTTTTTAAATGCAGTTTCTAGCCCACATGCAAAATTTTAGCTGCATAAGATAATTTTGATTTTTTACCTATATTTTGTAAATTGCACCATCACTTTTGCAAAATAACTTAACGAACCTACATAAAACTTCTTAGTTTTTACAATGCTTTATTTCAGATACATTTTCTTTAAAGTAGCGCCTTATTAAATGTGTGTTTTTCTACAAAATCAAAATTGGGCTATTAAAATTTGGTCGCATGTGATGCAAAGTTGTTTTTTTTTGACCCTGTATAAGGTAACTTCATAAAATAAGTATTTTTGAAAACCTAGTTTGTATCTGAAAGTAATACACCTTAATATTAAGACAAAAACGAACACAGTGTCTTCAGTAAAGTGTTTTTTAAGTGGAAAATAAGTTTTAGTTTAACAACGTAAAGTATATCTATTTTCAACGATTTAATTTAAAAGCCCTATGTTATAATTTATTATTGAGCTATGTTATAATAACGTTAACGTGTATTACTTTTAGACACAATCTACGTTTTCAAAAATACTTATTACCTTTACAGGGTCAAATAGCCCAATTTTGATTTTGTAGAAAAACACACATTTAATATGGCGCAACTTTAAAGAAAATGTATCTGAAATAAAGCCTTGTCAAAACTAAGAAGTTTTATGTAGGTTGCGTTGAGTCTTATTTAGCAAAAGTGGTGCAATTTACAAAATATAGATAAAAAATCAAAATTATCTGATGCAGCTGAAATTTTGCATGTGGGCTAGAAACTGCATTTTAAAAAACTTTTTCTCATAACTTTTTTCGATATTTTCAGAAATAACCCCACTTTTGAATTATTTTTTGGAAAAAACTAAAATCTGACAGATAATGCGAATCACGTAACTACTATTTTTTGCTTAATTTTCATCTCGATCGAAGCAGAACTTGATGCCAAAGTCAAATTTTGATTAAAGCTATTAATAAAAAAAATATCATATGATGCGAACTTTACTGGTGACACTGTATAGATAACAAAAATGTTGTTGAAAAATACCAATGTAAAAATATTCGAAAATGCGCGGTACAACGTACAACCCAAACAAAATTCCAAGTATTACTGAATTGAATAGCTGTAGCAAAAAAACAAATCATTCCCTCTCTGGCCTCGCCATGCGTTGTTTACGCCGGCAACATTGATTGATCTGTTGTCTTTATTGCGGACATCTAAACATACTGTTTACTCCCTCATACTAACATAAAATGCTACCGTAAGGAGTTTGCCAGTAGTGTATATCTAATTTTACAAAGTAAATTGCAGTCACATTTAACCACCTATTTATCTAATAAAAATTACACATATTTTTTCAGTATGTCTGTATAATAGTATATTAACGTACACGTTTCATAAGAAGCGGTTTTAGCGCACGCGTCTATTTTAAAAAACGAGCCACACAGTGGCGAGTTTTTTTATTGACACGTGCGCTAAAACGCCTTATGAAACATGTGCTTTATACATTTTTTCTATTTCTCCTTTTATAATCAAGAAAAATACATTTTAAAAAGAAAATAAATCCTTCAAATTTTGTAAATTTTTATGTCTAAATTTTATGTTGGTAATACTATTTTTTATCATAGTAGCCTCTGGACAACAAAAATTATTTTGCAAACTGTAATTTTTTGATTTATTGACCCATTTTCACCACGATATTCTAAAGTTATTTTAGCGATATGAGATTTGAAATTGGACGGAATACGTTGTGTGATCCTTGTACATTCGGTACATATACAAAGCGTTCGGAAATTCGGGCGATTTTACTATTTTTTTCGAATTTCAAAAGACGTGATTTTACGTCACGGCATTGCAATTTAGTATAGGGAAGATGGAAAATTCAAATAAAGTTGAAGTTAAAATCGACATTGGAAGGTTAGTAGATTGAATTTTGGATAGGATTTGGCAGAAAATGATAGCTTGAAGCATCTACAAAATATTGATTTATAGATTTATGCAACCCACATACATGACTGCTATCTATACAGAATAAGAAACTAGGTTATCAAGCTATTTTTCCTCTGCGAAAAATGGGTTTTCTCGTAAATCACAAAGGCCGCGCAAGTCAATGAAATAAAACATTTAAATGTTACCAACATCAAATAAAGAAAAAACGCGTATCGAAAGAGCTTCATTACGATACGCAAATGCGTATCGTACTGAGCTTATTATGAACGTGAAATAGAACAATATATAAATAATAAAGTAAATGTTTAAAAAAATGTAAATGATAAATTGAGGTGACTATACCATAAAATTAGATCCTTTTTGTTAAATTATTAAAACTCATCCTGTGACCTGTAATTTGAATATCAGACGTAAAAACCACACGTTAATATGTCGTTAAGGTAATTAATTCGATAATAAAATTATTTAATAAATTCGTTAAAGTACAAAATACCAATAGGCATGTTTTTATTGCCGTGATAATTATACAAAAATGTTTTCGAAATTGTGTTTTTATTACTGAATATCTAATATTAGGTACTAGAATCTTCATTATTTTAAATAAAAAAAAAACAATTTTATGGAACATATCCAATAGTGTCAAGCGATCTTTAAGCTTAATAATTTAATAAAAATGTTTTATTCCAAACATAAAATTTTATTTCAGGTATGTATGCATATTATTACATTTTTGGTATAGTTTGGCTAATTTATTATACTTACACTGAGGAAAATGATCTAATACAACAGGTTTGCTAAGAGATAGTTTGTCTTGATAGCTTATTTTTTATTTACCCATATTAAATGAATTGCTAGTGTATCAAACCCGCTCTAGTGTTATATTAATTCCAGATTTGCTAGAACAGTGTTTTTATTTGTAGTAATCAGTTCCATTAGTAGCACAGTATTGTTGAATAATGAACTACTTTTAATACAGAATTTTTTAAAGAAATAAATAGCATCTTCTCAATGCGACGCATTTTGTTCCCAGTAAAGCGCTTTCTCTACAATTAAGAAAGTAGAACAGCGTCCCCAAAAACGAATTGTATCCGTTAGAACCTATAATCCACAAGACGTTGGTGGGGGTTCGTAGCGATCGGCAATCGCCGCGCGCCCTACTATTGTTTTAACGTATTTGTAGCGCAGGTCACATCGTTGTTCGGAGTCTTTTAGCTGTCCTGTCTGAATTTGAACTTTATTGATTGTACCAATACCTGTTTCAATTAATTTATTTTATTTATGTAGGTATATTTTACTACCACTACCACCTACCAACCCCCTATTTCTGACATTTCCTAAATATCTAAATTTTAAAACTGTATCTACAAAGGTTTTAAAAAAAAATTTAGTAAAAACAATCTGTATAGTCAGCTGCACGACTTGCGTTACCTGTCAAACTTGACATTTTTAATAAAATAGGTTCAAAAATGCCATAATTTATCAAAATATCGAAAAACTTTATTCGATAAAGTTGTTTAGTTAGGCATTTTTAGCCTCTGTACGAAATTTTGACAGTCTAATACAATTTTTATTTTTCCCAGATTCTTGAAAATCTTGATCAACCCTTGTAGATTAACTTTTATACATCGATGTAAAACCATTTGCCTTTACTTCATTTGTAGTCTTAATGCAATTTTGTGTAAAATTTTTGTTTCCAATTATTTATTTTTCTTCAAAAACTGAAATTATTATTGATCAGTATGTAATGTTTGATGCAAAGTTTATCTAATTACATCAGTTTTGCCAAAACCGACGCTTCTTATTTTTCTTAAGTTAGTAAACAGATGTACAAAAAGAAAATATTAGGAAGCTTTCGTTGAAATTTTACTTAATTAATATTAAAATAAATTAATTATATTTTTGTTGAATAACATGTTTCGAGCGATTAATATTTATTCTATTTGATCCAATATTAATTAAGTAAAATTTCAACGAAAGTTTCCTAATATTTTCTTTTTGTACATCTGTTTACGAACATAAGAAAAATGAGAAACGTCGGTTTTGGCAAAACTGATGTAATTAGATAAACTTTGCATCAAACATTACATACTGATCAATAACAATTTCAGTTTTTGAAGCAAAATAAATAATTGGAAACAAAAATTTTACACAAAATTGCATTAAGATTACAAATAAAGTAAAGGCAAATGGTTTTACATCGATGTATAAACGTTAATCTATGAGGGTTGATCAAAATTTTCAAAAACCTGGCAAAAATAAAAATCGTATTAGACTGTCAAAATTTCGTACAGAGGCAAAAATGCCTAAATAAACAACTTTCTCGAATAAAGTTTTTCGATATTTTGATAAATAATGGCATTTTTGAACCTATTTTATTAAAAATGTCAAATTTGACAGGTAACGCAAGTTGTACAGCTGCTTCAGTATACGTAATTTTTGGTTTTTAGGTAAGCAAAAACTAATTACTTTTTCAATTTTTACCTATACAAAATAAGTAATTGGAAACAAAAATTTTACACAAAATTGCATTAAGATTACAAATAAAGTAAAGGCAAATGGTTTTACATCGATGTATAAACGTTAATCTACGAGGGTTGATCAAAATTTTCAAAAACCTGGCAAAAATAAAAATCGTATTAGACTGTCAAAATTTCGTACAGAGGCAAAAATGCCTAAATAAACAACTTTCTCGAATAAAGTTTTTCGATATTTTGATAAATAATGGCATTTTTGAACCTATTTTATTAAAAATGTCAAATTTGACAGGTAACGCAAGTTGTACAGCTGCTTCAGTATACGTAATTTTTGGTTTTTAGGTAAGCAAAAACTAATTACTTTTTCAATTTTTACCTATACAAAATAAGTAATTGGAAACAAAAATTTTACACAAAATTACATTAAGATTACAAATAAAGTAAAGGAAAATGGTTTTACATCGATGTATAAACGTTAATCTACGAGGGTTGATCAAAATTTTCAAGAACCTGGCAAAAAATAAAAATCGTATTAGACTGTCAAAATTTCGTACAGAGGCAAAAATGCCTAAATAAAAAACTTTTTCGAATAAAGTTTTTCGATATTTTGATAAATAATGGCATTTTTCAACCTATTTTATTAAAAATGTCAAATTTGACAGGTAACGCAAGTCGTGCAGCTGCTTCAGTATACGTAATTTTTGGTTTTTAGGTAAGCAAAAACTAACTACTTTTTCAATTTTTACCTATACCTAATAATAAAAAAAAAATCCATTTGAGGCGAACTTTCTTGCGGACACTGTATGCAACAAGGAAGTTTTTGTCAGAAAAAAACAAACGAATTCGCCGTTGGTAATGTCAATCATTATTTGACTGAATTAATGTAATATGGATACTTTAAATGATCTAAGACAAGTTTTTATACGTGCATGGTTTCTACAAGTTAAATTAAATAAGAAGGCTTGTAAGTGATACTTTATAATATGTAATTTTGATTTAACTACGCTTTACTGTATTATTACCTCGCCAAACTTGATCGGGCAACCTTGGATCTTTCAACTACATTAGGTATGTTAATTTTTAATAATAATTGTTTTTTGGGATAATTACCAGATTTAAATTAAAATATATCATGAGTGAAAATAATAAAATTGAGAATTATAATTGTTTTATTTATGTTGCGTGATCATTTAAAATTTCCGACAATTTAAATTTCGTAACGTCTTGAAGCTAAGCTATTGCAAAAAATATAGTAAACCAGACAAGAGGAAAAAAAAAGATTAAACTATTACTAGGAATAGTACAATTCAATATTAAAATAAAACACAAGTTTTTTTGTAATAAAGTGCAGACCTAAATAAATAAATGATGAAATGACGGCCCTGCATTTTTGTGCTTCTTTTGTTACGTAAAAACAGACAAATTCCACAGTAAAAACAACATTGCAGGGCAAAGAAGGGAACACATACAGTGTCACCAGTAAAGTCCGCATCACATGGGATTTTTTTTATTAATAGCTTTATTCTAAATTTGACTTTGGCAGTAAAGTCAAGTTCTGCTTCGATCGAGATGAAAATTAAGCAAAAAAAAAATAGTAGTCACGTGACTCGCATTATCTGTAAAATTTTAATTTTTTCCAAAAAATAATTCAAAAGTGGGGTTATTTCTGAAAGTATCGAAAAAAGTTATTGGAAAATGTTTTTTTAAATGTAGTTTATAGCACACATGCAAAATTTCAGATGCATAAGATAATTTTGATTTTTTACCCATATTTTGTAAATTGTACCACTTTTGCAAAATAAGACTCAACGTAACCTACATAAAACTTCTTAGTTTTGACAATGCTTTATTTCAGATACATTTTCTTGAAAGTAGCGCCATATTAAATGTGTGTTTTTCTACAAAATCAAAATTGGGCTATTAAAATTTGGTCGCATGTGATGCAAAGTTTATTTGTTTTTGACCCTGTAAAAGGTAACTTCATAAAATAAGTATTTTTGAAAACGTAGTTTGTGTCTGAAAGTAATAGGTACACCTTAATATTAAGACAAAAAAGAACACAATGTCATCAGTAAAATGTTCATTAAGTGGAAAATAAATTTTAGTGGTGCGTAAAAAATCAAAATTATCTTATGCAGCTAAAATTTTGCATGTGGGCTAGAAACTGCATTTAAAAAAACTTTTTTCTACAGACGTGTGGAAAAACCAATTTTCCGCACGGATATCAGTGCGGAAAATTGATTTTTCCACACTGGTGCGGAAAATTGTTCGGCACGATTATGTCAAAATCAATAATATATCAATTATAACTTCTTGAAGTTATTACTTTTTTTCTCAGAATTAGTTACTGTTACATATGTATGTGATTGGTATAGTTAATTAAAAATTATTAAATTTCTTTGAAATATGTGTTACTTATTTCCACACGTCTGTAGAAAAACTATTGTACCTGACACGTGCGGAAAATGCTTTCCCTGCACTCGGCTGCTTAACCGAACTCCGCTACGCGTCGTTCGGTGAACGGCAGACTCGTGCGGAAAAATTCATTTTCCGCACTTGTTAGGTAAATAGCTATTTCCAATAACTTTTTTCGCTATCTTTAGAAATAACCCCACTTTTGAATTATTTTTTGAAAAAAAATTAAATTTGACAGATAATGCGAATCACGTGACTACTATTTTCTTGCTTAATTTTCATCTCGATCGAGGCAGAACTTGACTTCACTGCCAAAATCAAGTTTCGAATAATGCTATTAATAAAAAAAATCCCATATGATGCGGACTTTACTGGTCACACTGTATAATAACACAAATAATTGATCGCAGGCCAAGATCTATAAACTACTAAGGTTGTCTCATCCGATGCTTATCTACCTCAACGCCTCGCGATAGAGCTACGTCATACGGTGTCCGGCGCGCGTTTAAAGGGTAGAAAACGATTTATCTCGATTTCCGGTAAAACTACAAGTCCTGTGGAAAAACGTTACATCGCAAAGTTGTAGGTAATAAAAAGATCTACTAACTTTTGTATATACACTTTTTTCACATAACCTCAAAATTTATGTGAAAAATTCAAATAACCAAGTTTTTGGTTTTTTATTTTTATCTTTTACAAACATTTTTTTTTATCCACGAAATTTGGTAAAAACTTACCTTTTTATGTCCTAAACACACTTTAATTTTTTTTATTTAAAATAATCATTTTTTAACCTTATTTTGACTTAATATCGAAAAAACACCCTAATTTTCAATCGAAAATTCTCACGTCAAAGTATCTGCTTTTTTAAAAAAGTCGGTGGGCTTTTTGTTCGTTGAAATCTCTACTTTCTGATGGTGTTAAAAAAAATATACATTACTATGGTAAATGTTCTCAAAAAAATGCAAAGAAACGAAAAAAACTCGAATCCGAAATTTTTTTTTAGATCAATATGTACAATTTGGAGCTATTTATTAAAATTTATACTTTAATTACTCGAAAAACGTAAGATTCCATGTTACATTGATAAAAAAAAGTATAAATTTTAATAAATAGCTCAAAATTGTACATATTGATCTAAAAAAATATTTCGGATTCGAGTTTTTTTCGTTTTTTTGCATTTTTTTGAAAACATTTACCATAGTAATGTATATATTTTTTAACATCATCAGAAAGTAGAGATTTCAACGAACAAAAAGCCCACCGACTTTTTTAAAAAGGCAGATATTTTGACGTGAGAATTTTCGATTGAAAATTAGGGTGTTTTTTCGATATTAAGTCAAAATAAGGTTAAAAAATAAATATTTTAAATCAAAAAAATTACAGTGTATTTAGGACATAAAAAGGTACGTTTTCACCAAATTTCGTGAATAAAAAAAAATGTTTGTAAAAGATAAAAATAAAAAACCAAAAACTTGGTTATTCGACATTTTCACATAAATTTTCAGGTTATGTGAAAAAAGTGTATATACAAAAGTTGTAGATCTTTTTATTACCTACAACTTTCCGATTTAACGTTTTTCCACAGGACTTGTAGTTTTACCGGAAATCGAGATAAATCGTTTTCTACCCTTAAAACCCCCCCTACCCCCCTTCCCGACCTCAGATCGCCCGTAATTTATTTTTCCTTTCATTTTTGTTCTATTCTCTTTTTTTTTCCAATGGGTTTCAACCTACTATTATTTTTTTCACTTTTTACCATTTTCAAAGGCTGCACTGGTCTACAAGGACCCAAGGTACTGTAAACAAGATTGAAAAACAGTTTCCAGAAAATGGGCATATTAGATAGAAATCAACAGAGTGCGCTCAATGAAGAGGTCAAATTTAATTTAATATACTATTAGCTGTTCAAGAAAACCTTATTATCCCCACCAGGTAAGAAGCTAGAAAACACGAAATAAGCTAATCTCCAGTAGAAAAAATTCTCCATGCGCAAAAATGTCAGTCACAAGGTAATAATCCTTCAGGAATTGACAGAATATTATCCTCATAGGAGACTTCACTTCTGCGAGCAAACGATGGATTTACTAGCGATGAATGATGTAAATGGAGAAAAAAATTTTTTTTCTTATGAATCAACGTTTTTTTAATGTAATTGGTAATGTAAACCGACAAAATTGTCGTTATTGAGCAGACGAGAATCCACACTGGAAGAGGAGGCGATTAATTTAACGCTCAGAAAAAGTCAATGTTGGGGCAGGTATTGTCATTGCAGGTGATCGATTTATAGAAAGAATTTTCTTTAAAGGAAATTTTATTGGGGCGCGATATTTGGAATTCTCGGAAAAAGAACTAGTTCCGAATTTGGCTATTCTGTTTCCTAATCCCGTCGAATTTGATGTCCCGAATCGAAACATCTGGTTTCAACAATATGATGCGCCTCCCCATTTGGCAAGACCTGTCCGTGAACAACTGGATGAGATATTTCCAGGCAGATTGATTGGTAGAAGGGAACCCTTTAAATGGCCACCCAGGTCTCCATTCTTAACTTCTTTGGAATTTTTTATGGGTGTACTTAAAAAGCAAAGTTTGAAGCATAAATAAGACATGAGTGTAGGTTAATTTCTCCCGAAGTAATTAGTAATAGTTAAAACGAGATTTACTTGTGTTTAGGATATTACCAAATAGTGAATGGCAAACGAAGAGGACTGGGGAAAAGGGGCCCATGGACATATTGTTAGTATTGAGTTACTGCAAAATATAAGATTTAAACCATAAGTATATCATGGCTCCCCTAAACTTACTCCACGCCCTGTCGGAGGTAAACAATCTAAAGGCGCATGAAGGCTATCATGTCCTTCTTACATAGAAATAATATTAAACTGTAATTATTAAGTTCCTATAATCGTAATTTTATATCGGAATCCTTAAAAAATGTAGATATCCTAAATTACTATTGTTCAGTGTTTTCCCTGCCGAAAAAACCTCGTAAAGTCTCATAAATTCTCTAAGAGATTTTATAAGGATCTATCAGGTTTCAGAGATTTGATGAGGTTGCCGCATACGGCTTTCTTAACGTGTTATCGGAGTCTATAAGAAAATCAATTTTATGTGGATTTGTTTTTAAGGTCCAGTGAGAACATATGATTTATTTGGATTTATAAACAGATCAGTCATTAGATGTCTCATACTGTTTTATGCGGGTATATAAGGACGTAGTTTTATGCGGAATTATTTTATGAGATTTTATAAGACTATATGCTTTATTTGGACGTATGAGTGCACACGTAACTTGACACTTCCTGATGTTTTATAAGAGTATAAAAGACATAATTTTAAGCAGAATACATGCAGTAGGAACTTTCTATTCCTATAATGTTTTATAAGGGTATATAAGGACATAATTTTATGAGATTTTATAGGACTGTATGCTCTTTTGGAACCCATGCATAGACAAGTAATTGGATTTTTCCTAATGTTTTATAAGGTTCTATAAGGACATACTTTTTTAATAAGATTTTATAAGACTTTATGTTTTATTTAGAATGCAGAAGCAAACTTCCTATTCCTAATGTTTTATAAGGGTATAAAAGGACATAATTTTATGAGATTTTATAGGACTGTACCCAGATAACACACGGCATCCTATGTACATCCAAAATTAGTCCACAACGTATCCATATAGTGTCCATGGACACTCTAAGGATATCCACTGGATATCCTTTTCTGTTCTGCATATGGATAGACAATAAGGGACATTCAACGGAAATCCTTACGATGTCCATTAACGGAAGAGCAAAAAATTTCTTTAATAGATGCTTTTTATTGAGCAAAAATTTTTAATTGTACATCTCCTAAACAACTTATTTATTTATTTATTTTTATACCTAACAACAGATTTTATTTCATTCGGAACATACCTATATGTTAATTATGTTATTCCAGGTGAGCAATTATTTTTTTTGTAATATTCCACAAAATTATAATGTAGACAAAAGTAGCGAAACTGAAAGTTTTTTTTGTCGCCACTGAACTAACAAAAATCTTTTATTTTTTATAGTCACTACCCACTACAATGTTCCTATAAATATGTCATCCGTCATTGACCTATTCGATCTGTAATATTAGCGGTTTGGATCCATTTCTCTCCTTTTTTAATTGTATAAAATAAAATAGGACGGAAAAACACTAATCTAAATTTAAAGTTATAAAGTAAAGGACCAAACCGAAGTGAAATAAGACAATAATTAACAATTAACCTTAAATTTTTCCATGTTTTTGCAGGATTCGTGTAACCTTCCGCATTTATTTTTAAGAATTCCCGGTTTTTTCGTGTTTCTTAGTTGTTTGAGTCGTGTTTGCAGCTTGCAGTTCTCTTTTCTGAAGGAATATAAGGTAAGTACATTTTATATGTAGAAATTAACAATGCCAAAAATTTAACTACGCAATTATAGACTTGCTAGACGATCCAATCCCTTTTTAACCTCTAATGATTATTCAAATTCGGAGCCTTCTACATCTTTTCATACCCCACTGTTAATTGATGAAGAAACTATTGAAAATGTTGGACTGGCAGAGGCATCCTCTGATACTGATAATGAACTTTCCAATTCCTCGTTTAAGTTGTCGACCATGGGAACTGAATCCGACTATTGTTTGCCAGTCCAATAAGCAATATTACCTTCATCACTTATGACTTAGGGCATTACTAGCCGATTGGGCAGTGAGATATAAAATATCTCAAGTAGCTTTAAATGCTTTGTTAAAACTCTTACAGCCACTGGAGCCAAGTCTTCCATTAGATGCTCGTTCACTGATAGAAACGCCTAGAAAATTAAAAATAAAATCTATTGTCCCTGGTCATTACTATCATTTTGGTCTTGTTGGCTGCTTAAACAGTTTAATTTCATACTGTGGTTCTTCCCAATTAATAAATTTGAATTGTTTAGAAGTCTATAATTTTTTTAGAACAAAATAGGGCCGACAAGCAGAATACTGATACTCTCAACGTAAAAAGTGCAGCACTGACCACAACTTCAACTTGAAACAACCACTCCCACATAACCACAGTTCAACTGGGGTTGTCATGAATTAAAAAACAATTTAGGTAAGGCATTGATATAAAAACTTCACTGCATACGTTTTATTTACTTAATGTTTCCTATTAAATTTTTTTTCCTGAAAAGTCCTTTTAATAAAATGTACCTTGCATTGATATTGTTTTAAATTTTATTGTTACAGACAGGCTTTACCAGTGAAGTCCGTAATAACTTCACGTCAATGAAAGCAAATTTATTTCAAATAAGGGGAGAAATACAAGAAGCTCGACAAGAAGTCATAACCAATCAGAAAGCAACCAAAATAATTGACCACATTAATATTCCCAAATTTTTGGATTTATTTAATTTCCCTATATCTAAATAAAAAAGAAGACTGATGAAATCAACACTTATCTTCTTATAGAAGAAAACTTTCAACAAGCTGTAAGTTTGAAAGCTATATTTTTAGCTCTTGATATAATGGTTGCATTTTACCAGAAGCTGTCTAAAATGGGTATAATTTAATTTTTAGATAAGATGTTCAGGCTTTATGCATTTTCTTAAGATGTCTTTGCAAGCTATCGAATTAATTAGTAATTTTACAAGGAATTGAACTTTTTTTAGATAATTATGTTTTGCTACTCACAATATTTAAAATGCTGTCTTCAATAATTAGGAGATAATATTTGTATCTTGTAATTCAACAAATTAAGTATGTATCAATATTTTTTACAATAAATTTGACAATATTTCTTTTTAGTAAAAGTAAATTTTAATTCCTCTTGCTTCCTGTTTGAGGAATAATCAAAGGAACCTCCTTTATTATGTGTAGAATATCAGAATGGGCTTTTCATTCAACATTAACAATTTAAGTTTATTATTTATATTTAAATACCACAAAAGATTTTAACTAAAATTTATTTATTTTAGACTTGGAAAACGAATTGATCAGCGAACTGGGTAAGCTGCATAAAATATGTTTGTTTTTATCTTTAGCCGACAAAATTATTGTACACACCTTAATTCTGTTACCATTAAAGATAGTAATTAGAAATTTGGGTTAGAGATATAGTTAAAAACGCATAGGCATTGTTAATTATAATATCTGGTTTACTTGTAGGTGACTCGGAGTTCATTATTTTAAATTGAAGTTGCCTGGTTAAGTAATCTTAGACATGTCCCATTCAGTAATGTATCACAACTTGTCATCTTGTTTCAAATGACGGCCTGAACCTGAAAGCCATTAAATTTGACAGGAAGCTTAAATTCGATAGTGTCATTTCGACGTTATGGACATGTTATTTTTATAAACTTCTTTAGCGACTTCATTACAAGAGTACAAATCGTATAAATCAAAAATTGTTTATTTTTGACTTAATATTTTTCCAAGTAGCCTAATTAAAATTTTACAAAATCCAGTTTAAAGGCAATAAAAAAATGTTTTTTGATTAAACCCCCGATTAAACCGCTAGACATTTATCTCGACATTTATAATGACAAAATAACACCTCACGCAATTTAACAATAATAGCTTTCAGACCGCCAATTTTTAAAACAATTTAACAGTTGTACTAAAAATGAGATTTTTAGGACTATTTAACCATGAAAAAATGACGGTACATTTAAAATACTGAACACAAAGTGCTGTTCAATTTTTTTTTTCTAAAAAATATGCATTTTTATTACCTAACCTAAGTTTTAAAATTCTACCTTGAATTTTTAACTGAAATTAAGGTGTACATACATACATTCCACCTCACAGCAGTCTTTAAAATTTATTAATAAAATCGATGGAATCATATTTTAATTGAAATTTATGTATTTTTAGGAGAAAAGGAAACTGAAGAGTTCACCGGCGAACAGGGTAAGTTGTGTATTACCTAATTACGTTGAAAATCATATTTTAACTGAAATTTATGTATTTTTAGGAGGAAAGAAAACTGAAGAGTTCACCAGCGAATAGAGTAAGTTGTGTATTTTTATAATTTAATCTTTTTATGGACAATAAGTGATCAGAAAAGTTTTACTTTATGGTAGGCTTTATTGGCTAGTTTTTGTTTAACCAGTTAGAGTTGATTTTTAATTGATTACACTATTATGTATCCTTTAAATTCTACAATAATTTTTGTAAACAAGTTGTACTACTTTAAAATCATTGACCAAAAAAGAAGCGGCTCTATAATAGCTGCCAAGACTTGTTTATTTGCGGTACTTATAACAGTGGGTTAAATGTCTGCGTTATAAGAGAATTTTACTATAATATTTCTTTTTTTTTTAGGAAACGATGAACTAGAATAAGTGTAACCGTTCCAAACCAGTTAATAAACGAATTACAAAATATTGGTATTTGTTCATTGGATTATCCTATATCAGGTTTTTATATGTTTACAACTGAAAAAATGGTAAAGACGTTTTTATTATCTTTACCTATGGAGCTAAATGGAAAAAAATTTAAATTATCGGAAAGTAGCGTTTTTCGCTCTACACTAAAGTAAGTTTTATTTATATTAGTATATTTTAATAGTTATCACTGAATCACAAAGGTAAAATGTCAAAATTCAATAATAAAATATGTGTAGAACTTTTTGCTCTATTTTTGTATTTTAATTAGAATCAATGCTTTTTAGGATATAAAATGTTCTACTGCCAGCTAAATTATTATAAAAAGTGCATTTTTCAAACATCAATATTTCAGAAAATAGTATTAAATTTGGAAACATATACAATTATTAATACATATCAGTGTACCTATAAGTTTTAACAAAATTTAAAAATAATTTACGCATGGGGTGTTCCCTGCTTAAAAGTTACAATTTTGGCAGAAATTTTTAAAATGCAATTTTTTCAAATGGTTCCAAATCGATTCAGATTAAACTTCTTAAATTAGGTTTTTATGAATAAGTATACTGAAACTTGTGTGCAGGACTGTGTATTAGAGTCACACTATAAAGGGTATATCTAGGTATACGCTCCCTTTTAACTCCAAATTTTTAGTATAAAATCGAATGAACCTTGTATATCGATGGCCTAACGGCAATTGGCGATACCATGTATCATCACTTTTTGCCCAAATGATATTTTTACAGCTTTTTTATCCTGTTACCATGTGGCAACGGTGCACAAACGTATTTTACAATCCAGCCAATCGAAATAGGTTGTTTTGTTTTTAAATGATTTCACAAACCGGTGATATTTGAAACGTGGTACCTATTGTATTTACTGAATAAAGTCAATACGAGGTATTTTTTACTTTTTCCTAAAACATTACAAAATGTTGACATTATGTGGTATTGCTACTAACCATCGATATGTACATTTGTGGAAAAAATAATTGTGTTTTCCAGTCACAGTTATTGGCACCATTAACACAATGTGTGTGGATGTTGATAGACTGTGATCTAAATGTACACCTGTAAATAAAATAGTTGTACATTTTGATGACAGTCTGTTCACATCAACATTATATTTACTGTGTTAATTATATCAGTAGGTACACCGATCGAAGTGTACAATTATTTTTATCATTACGTAGGATTTTTTTTCTCCCCTCCCCGCCAAGGGTGTACACTTTCAACCTTGTTGGTATGAATAAGGAAATATTGTTAAAACCTCAAAAAGATTTGTAAGGTCTTATCAGATTATAAATGGTCTTCCTCATATGTTCTCATAAAAATGAATCAAAAAGATAATGGGAAATGTCCATTACTTATGCGCTTTAAAGAGGTTTTCCAGATTGGTACATATAAGTTCTCATAGAAAAAGAGCTTCTAAAGACTCATAAAATATTAGGAATTACTGTTACATACAGGCTTATAGAATATTCGGAAATCCGTTAATTATAAATGGTATTCCTCATGAGCACTTATAAGTCCTCATAAAATAGATCAAAAATATAATAGGAAATTTTCATCATTTATGCTCTTTAAAGAGGTTTTCCTGATTGGTACGTATAAGTTCTCATAGAAAATGACCTTCTAAAGACCCATAAATTATTAGGAATTACTGTTTCAATAACCGACTTAGTTCTTATAAGTTTCTATTGTTTTTTTTTTATAAGTCTTTACGAGGTTTTTTCGGCAGGGTTCCCAGGGCACTCCTGTTTGTTTATAAAATGCTATGATCGGCCCAGAGCGAGAAGCGAGTAACACTGTCTCTATCCTTTTAGGTTTTTTCCTTTTTTTGACGTATTATCTGTAACCCTTAAAAACATAGCGGCTGGCTGAATGGCAGACCTGCCAAAGCCAAAAAAAAAACCATAAGTAATATAATATAATGCTTTTAATACAATGTTGATGTTGATACTTTTTTTTTGCATTTACAGTCTGATCCCATCTCATGTGACATAATCCTCAATTTTTTTTTGTACGTCTCTCATCCTTCCTGTTACCTTTCTCTTTGTAGTTCGTTTTAGCATTTATCCACCACCATTTTCAAACTGATCACTATCACTTATTTTGTAATATCGGATTATAAATACTATATAGTAACTTTGTTATAATATAAAAACTCCTGCTACTCTTTCATTAATAACCTCGAAACTAAAAACATATAAACATAAACAGCTGACTATCGATGCCGCGTCGGTAAGCACATTCATGCAATAAGCCCGTTTTTACAAGTTCCGCGCGCAATAAGCCCGCTTTTGCCCTGTGCCTATTATTTTATATTGTCGTTTTACAGTAAACTAGCCTGTTTTTGCCTTTTTTCAGAAGCAGGCCGCAAAGATCCCATTAAAGTAAATAGTTCCATATGACCAGTTTAATTCCGCTAAATTTGCAATGAGCCCCCTTTTCCCCTGTCTTCTTCAAACATGTTGAGCATTAATTGACGAAAAAGTATTTAAAAAAAACACAATGTAAAATACCCGTGTCCAAGCATTTAAAAAAAAACTGTACTGGATTAACTGAATTTATTTCAAGTTACAAACTCACACTGTATTGTTCGCACAGAGAAAAGGTAGGGGCAATTGCGAAAGCGCTACAAAATAAAATATGTGTATTTAATTTAATGTTAAAATATACTTCGATATATTGATTATTTTCAAATATCCCTACGTCCGCCACCAGAAGAAAAGGCAAATACAATTCGCTATAACAAAAAAATGTATCCCGGCTTGCGGCCCCGGTCCCAGAAGTACATCAGCCTAAAATATTTTTTTTGTCGACAATTTGGCTCCCTTGGGCGTAAGCTTACTTAGGCACGTGCTTGTCTGGGCCTAATTAGGGATACCCTATCCATTTTATCTAAAGAAAGATGATAGAAACTCTAGACCTATAATATATAAGGAGACCCCATTGTTCACATTTTGTCCCGATCAGAAATCGTTTTAACAGAAATCAATGATGACAAATTTTGGCTGATTGCCCTAGATCTACCGCCTGTGTTTGCAAACGAAGGTTATATTAATTATATTAGATGCTTTTGTCATGTGTACTTACTAAGTAAAAAAATTATCTTGTTTATTATGTGTGCGTTTTTTAAAATTTACCACCTGTAAAATTATTTATTTCCAAACTACATTACACTTGTGTAACTGCCTTTTATATTGAAGTTAATTCCGCTAGGATGGCGCTACGGTGTATTGATTGCCGCCTTGATTTTGCAAGAAGGCTTTTAGTACATTTTTTCGTCGTTCTTGGAATTGCTTGGGTTAGGGCTGCCCATAGAGTCCTAACAAGGACAAAACAAAACGGCCGTCGCGGTCTACCCGCCCCAGGGTATCCATTAAACTTAGATCCCTGTGTATTCCAATATAAAAATAGTTACACACTTGTCCGATATGCCACAATATTTTAATTATTTTCGCGGACACTGTATCATCTTCTAATCAAATTATAATGTTTTAGGGAGATAATAATGGTAACATTGTACGGGCGATTTACTCCTTTTTACTCACATTTTACTACGTGTGACGCCGAATTTTAGAAATTTTTAATGTCCATTCTTTTTGGACGGTGCAGTGTTGTTAAGCTGGTGGTTGTAACATACTGTGATTTTTGATTTTAGTATTTCTGGAAAAATATAAATAGTTAGTGCTATTTATTAGCATACAATAATGGTTCGCCAGTGCAGGTGTGTAAAAAACTGGACTATTCCAACCATGATAGTTTTAGAAAATAGGCTGCGAATTTAACCACTATATCGACTCATAAGGGGTTATTTATTTGAAAAGCGTTTTAAAAGTTTTGCGCAAATGCGGCTTAACTGTAAAAATTAATAAATGTGTTTTCTTTGGCGGTAAATGAGGTTATTCAGGTTATGTTTTTTAACTTCAGCAGTGGATATACGCGCAGCTTACAGTGTTGTCATTTTTTAAAGTCATCCCCTTCTAACTTATCTAAAACTGTAGAAGTATGTATTTCGTCTCCTTATATATTACAGGTATTTGATAGAAACCCATCTTACACCGGGCACATTTCACGCATCGTTTTATGACATTAGAGAAAGTTAGAAGTAATTTTCAAAGTGACAAACGTATCAGATAATAAATAATAAAATTTTTAAGGTTATGTTACGACAGAAACGAAAATGCTTTGTCTGCAACCGCACAGAGGAATAATAGGTAAACGTGGAAGCGCTTTAAATTATTTTTTATATTCTTATTTATTTGGTAGTTATGTATGATAAAACGCAGATTAAAGGAGTAAAACCACGTGAATCCATAAGACTTTCTCTGCTACGCAGAAATCTTTGATAGATGCCTAGATATAAAGGCTACAGCACGATCAGCTAATTGAATTTTAGCCAAAACTTGCCCATATTTAAAAAATATGAAAAAATTAATGAAGAACAAACTGTTTTAATATTCTTTCCGTTGTGCGGCAAGCGACAAAACATTTTTTTTTATAACGAGAAATTCTTCTAATCGACACTGATATATAAAATTCAAGGGTGACTCTCACTGATTCATCAATGCACAGTCAAAACTACTGATGCCAAAAAGTTAAAATTTTGAATAAAGCTTTCTTTTACGCTGGCCGTAGACGTTCACTATATTGCAAAATTCAGCCTTTAAGGGGTAAGAGCAACTCCTAAAAATGAAATGATATTTTTTATATTAAAAACTTCTATACGTTCTAAGGAAAACGCCGAAAAAAATAATTTTTATTTGGTTTTTTCACCCCTATAGGGGGTAAATACATACACCCTACCATTGATTTATCAACTGTCAGTCCCAACTAGCAAAAATAGAAAGCTGAAATTTGGCATACAGCTTTGGTTTACGCATTAAGACATCCACTAAGAAAGAGTTTTTAAAAACCTACCCTCTAAAAAAGGATTTAGAATCCTCTTTACAGTTACACAAATAAAAACCAAAAGATCCCAAAGTCAGCATCTCGTCAAATCACTATTTAATTAAAAGGTGACATATTATGTTTCGCCCTATGATATGGGCATCATCACAACTAACATTTAAACACAAAACTAAAAGTTAATAAATAATTGCACATATTATCAACATTACAATTAAAAAACAAAAAAACAGCTACAGTTACGGTTGCATCATAAAAATAAAATAAAAAATAATCCGTGTCTTTCAGAAATTTTGAAAACTAAAGTAGATGTTTTTTATCTTTTTATCTAATAATAAATACTGCAACTTTGTAAAAATTTTATCGACGCTATATCTCGTATAGATTTCGAGTTACAAGTGACGATCCTCAAATTTGAGACATCCTGTACACCAATGGGTTCAGCATTACATTAACTGGAGATTATATATTTACGAAAAAGGCTGTCAGGCTGTCTTTTTATCAAGTCCCTTATTTATCATGTTAGTGTAAGACAAACAATTTTAATTAAATATTGTTAACAAACCATTTATACCGAATGGAAAATTAAATTATTGGTATTATAGGTACCTACAATTTGCATCGATGTTGCTTATAATAAAATTATTATAATTTTATATTATTATGTTTTCAATTTGTTATTAATGTGGACGAGGTGAATTTCATAAAAAAATTTTACTGTAAATATAATTCAGCATTCAAATACTAAATGTTAATTGCCTAATCTAAATAACATATACGTAAATGTGGGATATATTTTTAGGAGTGAAACCGCAATAATATGCAAAAACGTTTTTAATAAATATCTAATAAAAGTTGTTAATCGGGCCACTTAAATTACAGTCCATAGAAAACTAATGAAGATAATGTTATAAATTAGGCGGTTTGACATATAATAATAATGGCGGCCTCGTCGTTTTATGTGTTTCCAATTTTATGGGCAGGTGTATTCTATGGCTGGTAACTGAAACTATTACAGTTACCATTGAGAAATTTACACATAGGTACCATATTTATTATAATTAGAAGCGATTAGGCCGCACCTGCATTTTTGGCAATATTTTTTGGTATAGTGTAAAAGTTTTATATCAGGTATATTATTTTTCCTTTCCAACAAGTGGTAGGTATTTAAAATACTGGTATTACAACGACACGCAACCATACCAATATTACCAATCAATATTATGTATGATTGAATGAAACCTGTTTTGTATCCCTTCAGGCAGTTTTAGCTGGCTATCCAGGATTTTGGTTGTGAGGGGCTTAAGCGCGTAGATAATGCATAGGCGTAGCTAGGGGGGTACTTGGGGGTGCTAAGCACCCCCGAAATCTAAATTAGCACCCCCAAAAAAAATTTACAATATATAGGCTAATTTTAGAACTAACCTATTTTTATAATATACATTATTATGTAATGAATTTTTCATATTAATATTTCAAGCATTCGAATTCTGGTACAAATTCAAGTATACAGGGTGGCCCTTTAGTGTGGCAAAGTACAATAGCTCCGTTACGATTTCAAATACATTAAAAATATTAATACAAAAGTTAAAGGGCAGTAAGTGACTTATAACGTAAAATTATTTTTAACTCTATAGGGTGGCTCAAAAAAGCGGAACAAAAAAAAATGTACTTTTTTCAAATGGAACACCCTGTATATTTTTACATTTTTAAATTCCACATTAAATTACAATTATTTTTTATTAAATACAATATTAATCTATACTTTATAGTTTCCGAGATATTGACTCTCGAAAAGTGACATTTTTGAACTTTGACAGCTTCTAACTTTCTAACAGTACGTCTTAAAGCAAAACGGCTTACATGTCCCTATCTTCAATTTTTATTATCTTCCCAAAAAAATCAACTTCCAGTTAAACCGGAACAACTATATTTCCTGCTTTCGAGTAACATCCGGTTTAACCGGAAGTTGATTTTTTTGGGAAGATAATAAAAATTGAAGATAGGGACATGTAAGCCGTTTTGCTCTAAAACGTAGAGTTAGAAAGTTAGAAGCTGTCAAAGTTCAAAAATGTCACTTTTCGAGAGTCAATATCTCGGAAACTATAAAGTATAGATTAATATTGTATTTAATAAAAAATAATTGTAATTTAATGTGGAATTTAAAAATGTAAAAATATACAGGGTGTTCCATTTGAAAAAAGTACATTTTTTATTGTTCCGCTTTTTTGAGCCACCCTATAGAGTTAAATATAATTTTACATTATAAGCCACTTACTGCCCTTCAACTTTTGCATTAATATTTTTAATGTATTTGAAATAGTAACGGAGCTATTGTACTTTGCCACACTAAAGGGCCACCCTGTATTTAGGTAGTTGCGGATTCTGTTCAAAATTTCTCTCCGTGTACCATGTAGTTCACGCCCAGTTCACTTGTCAGAGCGGGTCTATGATCATAAAAATCTCGTAAAATACGAGAGCGGCATAATAGCTTTTGTGTATGTCATGTTCTGCAATTCTGCATTAATTTGATAATTTAAATTTAACCAGTCGTAGTCGTTCAAATTCGCGGAAATTTTTAGCCGGTATTTTGACTATATTTTTTTGTTTATTAAGGTTTAATATGGTTTTATCGAATTCAGTTAAAGTTTAAAGTTAAATAAACACGAAAAAACAATGAGTGCGTCGTCGGATATAAAATACACCGTGGAATTTTTGAAAAAATCTTTTAGCAAGTTACCGTTGGAGGAGAAAGTGATTGTCAAGAACATTGAAAGACTTAAGCCTGCTATTAACATCACATTAAAATATTTACTAAAAATTATTGACCAAATTTGGGCGTGGTCTTAAAAAAGTTCGCCTGTGGCGGGCTTTTTGTGCACCCCCACGTTAACATGTCACGAACCGCCACTGGACATCAGCACCCCCAGTGTTGACCGTCTAACTACGCCTATGATATAATGGGGTTGTACTGGGGAACAGTACCCCCTACACTGAGGAAAATCATTTAATACAAGTTTTTTTTTGAATATATATGGGTTACCACAGAAGAAAATTCTTTTATTCCTAAAATATTTCGGTTAGAAACAAACTAGGTGTTTTTTTGACAACATATAGGTATTTGCATCTATCGCGGGCGACCGCGCAATATCTCCTAGGTCAAATTCGAATAACTTTTCAGGAGGAACATAAAACTGTTTATTTTGTTTATTTTAAGAAACTTAATTAATTTTTTTAGGTATTTATTGCATGAACTCATTATCTCGTTGAATATGTAAAATTATTGTATTTAATTTTTTTTTTTGTTTAAAATTAGATAGGAGATATTGTTTTTGGTTTAAAATTAGATAGGAGATATTGTTCCTTTATTTTATTTAGATAGGAGTAAATGATGCATTTTTTTTGAGAATTGGGAGAAATTGCTACAAACACACGTGCCGAGATAGGATTTGTTGCAGCATGTGTTTACAGCTTCGTTCTGGTGGGCGATATTTCAACCACATCTTAAAATTATTTAGGATTTTTTTCAACTTATGAGCATTTGCAGACACATTCGATATGACAGGAAGAATGCATAGCAACAATAATCTATTGTAGCTAAAAATTGGAGATAGGAGATATATACTTTTTTCCGTTGCCGAATGCCGTTTAATGGAACAAATTGCAGTAACATTTTAAGTGGGCTGTATAACAAAAAATGCAAGAAAGCTCTGATTTGAGTCAGGAAATAATACGTGTCAAAGTTTTAATAAGTTAAATTTGGATTTATTTTCTTAAAATTTTTGCTGCGACAAAATGCCAACTTCAAACAAAGGGCGTTTGATATATTTATTTCGAAGGGTCAGACAATGCGATTATTGCGGCAAAAATTTGTAGCTAATTGCACACTATGCGATTTTATAATTTGAGATAAAACGCAACGATATTATCACATAGATCTAAAATTCAAAACTCTAAATGGCGATTCTTTGACCCATTGCGGGAGTGTGCGAGTGCATGCAAATACGAGATATTAAAACTTACAGGTGAGATCTTTTGGTCGGAGGTAGTGGTAGTTGTGGTAGTTGTAGTAGTCAGTCTTTGTCCAGCTGCCCCTGCGGGTACGTCAGCCAGCCCCCTCACTTGTAACATTTGTGCAGTCTTTAGGAAATCAGTTAGGTGTTCTTGACCTATGTGTACTTCTCCGTTATACATAAACCTGGAACAAAAAAAAAAGGTTTAAAACAAGACCGTATTTAATTTACAAGTCTAATATCAAAACCATTGTTAGTTGTATTTTATTTATTCGACACGGGTTGTATAGGTACATACATATTTGGAAAAGTATGGTACCTTATAAACTAATAAATAATAATTCAGAACAAGAGTTTTTATTTCGTGAAATCCATCTTCAGACCCGTTTTGTTATATCATAGCTCATCAGCGGTGCCAGGATCCGACAATAATACACGCGGTCAATTATAATTATTTTTAAGAAGACTGCACGTATACCTATTATAATATGCAAAATCACACAGGCGAAGAAACAATTGCTGTAGTGTTATGTGCTTATTTTCTTAACTGTTTTCAAAATTGTACAATATGACTACTTATATTTTGTTTATATTTGTTACAATTCAAGTAAAGATTTGGTTAGATTAGGTTAGAGTGGCAGAACTTTTGCATTGTCCAAACAGTCACACGTAGACCTATAAGGACCGTTGTGGTAACATACATGTTCCGCGGAACCTATCCGTATCAGCTTCCTGATGGTTAACGCGACGTAGATCGTAGAAGAATCTTAACAGCTCATTCAAACCTGCCACTTCTAGTAACAAACTTAGTGAGTCGACCCAGTTGCAGGCTGCTCCCTTCCTGCAGATCATTAAAGAATGGTTCGCCCAGGGCATTGAACCTTCTTCTCGCGAGGCTGGGCATATACACCAAGCAATGCTGAATAGTTTCCTCCTCTTCTTCATCTCTACAACTTCTGCAGAAGTCGTTAATTAGTATTTGCATATATACGTTCAGCGTGTCTACGGAACAGGCACTGTCCGGTGACTACGGCAGTGATATTTCTTAGGTCCTTCCGACTGTGCTGTAATAGCGCTGCGGTTTTCCTGCCGTCAAGTGGGGCCACAATTGCCTGGATATGCTACAGGTTGTCAGCCCTGTACATCTGCTTTGTGCAAGTTGTTTAACTATCCGACCGATCTCCTCTTTGATTGATCCCAGTGGCCTAGCCACAGTATTCTCTGCTAGTTCGACAGACATGCTTACGCCCTCCCTGGCGAGTACCTACATCAGCACTATCAGCAGTATTGTTGCCATATATTATATTGCTGTGTCCAGGAACCCAATACAAGGTGATTCGATGTTGCGCACCAAGTGTACAGAGATTGTTGCGACAACGCCTTACTAATTTTGACTTAGTACTGCTGGAGCAAATTGCCTTTATGGCTGCTTGACTGTCTATTTAGATAGCTATAGACGCAGCTCCTCGCAAGCCAGGGTGATTCCGCAGGGTATTGACTGCTTTATCCACTGCAAAAATTTCTACCTGGAAAATGCTGCAGTAGTCAGGGAGTCTATACGACCTCTGTATTTTTAAGTAAAACAAATAAATTATGCCCCAATTTGAGAAAACGGACATTTAAATCTCAATCTAAGAAATATTGTCTTAAAGGAACAGTTAGTAGAAGTTTTAGGCGAATAATAAAACAAATAACTAATAATAATTTAAATAAAACCAAAAACAATTTACATTTTAAGTGTTTGTGTGTAAAAAAACAAAAAAAAATTTATTTTTGTTTCATTTTCAGCGACTTATTACAAAAATAAAAAAAATTTAGGCTGGTCTAAGTCTAGACGAACAACCGGAAATGTACGTATGACATTTTAATTTTACATATCAAATATGTATTAGATATATAATTATTAGTTGGGCGTGAAAACTCGAGATATGACACAATGACAATTCGTTTTTATTTTTAATTTACAGGTTGCAATGATAAAATAAAAAGGGACAAAAAAATATTACGGTAATTTTACCAGTTTTTATTTAACTATATACCTCAAATTTTGACTTGCTACACACTCTATAGTATGGTAAACTGTTTAAAACAATTAATAATTTTTGATTCAAGAAGAACATTCAGAAACGTTAATGTTACATAAAATATATTTTATAAAATTGCACCAGAACTTAAAATAATAAACTTTAACTCAAAAAGTACGAGATAACATATCACCAATCTGAGACTTCTAAGAGGTCAGATTTACAGTTTAATAATTTCAATAATCGCCCTCTTCTGAAGCAACATTGCGAAATTTCCAAAACCTATATTACTATCTGCATATCCCTTTCAACCGCTTAAAATACTTGTTATGTACACTCTGATGTACTAATGGAAAACAAAATGTAGAAGTAAAACTCTCAATCTGCTCTACCAGTTTATTAAGGTAGATTTATGTTATTCCGTATTCAAAAAATAAAAATAAAATATTTTTTTAGTAGGAACATTCAAAACAATATTTCCCCAAAAATTAAATCTACTAAAGTAATTTTTAGACAAGAAACTGAAATTTGAATGTTTTCGACATATCGATTTTTACGCATTAAAATGTATTTTGTTACACTATGTACTTTCTAAAGAAGTAAATAACTAACCAAAATATTTTATTTAGTAGGAACATTCAGAAATATTTTCCAAAGTACGTTTTACTAAAATATTAGAATTATTCTAATGGAATAAGTATTTATGTCAACAAAATTTTTTCAATACTTGAAATAAGATTAAAACCGATAAACTTATTTTCGTAACAAGTTTTAATTAGACTTTGTCTCTGAACATCAAAATATATCACTTACAGCAGCGGCACCTGCGTCCGTATATCTTAGAGGCCAGATTTACAGTTTATTAATTTTAACATTAGATGGTATTTGTTCAAAAGTTGATGATTGATATGTTATGTTCTATTTTATGTTACCGGATTCAATTAAAACTAACGGAGCATTTGCATTACGTCGACTTAAGATGGCTGCAAAATAAGAAGAGATTTAATTAAAAGTTAAATATTTTACACAGTGGGTTATTTTTTAAATTAATGTTAAATAGCCAAGTGATTAATAGTAGCAGGAAGCTTAACAAATATGCAGCTAGAATTTGACAAATAGCATTACCTATACTGCTACACTACGATATAATAAATATTTATAATATAAATCAGAATCTAATATCTAATCATTATTATGGTGATTTGAATCAATTATTGATACCTGGGAAAGAGCATTTTTTTTATCAGTGTGGGCAATTGCCCTATTATACTAGGGCTGAAGCCCTTGAAAATGGTTAAAAGTGAAAAAAATAATAGTAAGATAAAACCCATTGGAAAAGGAAGAGAATATAACAAAAATGAAAGGAAAAATTATTAACGGGCGATCCGAGGTCGGGAAGTGGAAAGGGGTGAGTTTTTAAAGGTAGAAAACGATTTATCTCGATTTCCGGCCAAACTATAAGTCCTATTGAAAAACGTTAAATAGCAAAGTTGTAGGTAATAAAAAGGTCTACAACTTTTGTATTTACACTTTTTTCACGTAAGTTTTTAGTTTTATATTTTTATCTTTTACAAAAAAAAAGTTTTCTTTCACGAAATTTGGTGAAAACTTACCTTTTTATGTCCCAAACACACTGTACTTTTTTTGATTTAAAATATTTATTTGTTCACCTTATTTTGACTTAATATCAAAAAAGCACCCTAATTTTCAATCGAAAATTCTCACGTCAAAATATCTGCTTTTTTAAAAATGTCGGTGGGCTTTTTGTTCGTTAAAATCTCTACTTTCTGATGCTGTAAAAAAAAATATACATTACTATCGTAAATGTTCTCAAAAAATGCAAAGAAACGAAAAAAAACTCAAATACGAATTTTTTTTTTAAACATTATGTACAATTTCAACAAGATTCGTACAAGATTCGATGTTACATTGATAAAGAAAAAATTGCAAGTCGAAATATACTACTATAATTAACTACCAAATAATTTAATAAAGTTAATATTTAATAAGACGTTCGTTTCTTTGCATTTTTTGAGAACATTTACCATAGTAATGTTTATTTTTTTTACACCATCAGAAAGTAGAGATTTCAAGGAACAAAAAGTCCACCGACTTTTTTAAAAAAGCAGATATTTTGACGTGAGAATTTTCGATTGAAAATTAGGGTGCTTTTTCGATATTAAGTCAAAATAAGGCGAAAAAATAAATATTTTTAATCAAAAAAATTACAGTGTATTTGGGACATAAAAAGGTAAGTTTTCACCAAATTTCGTGAAAAAAAAAAATTTTTTGTAAAAGATAAAAATAAAAAACCAAAAACTTGGTTATTTGAATTTTTCACATAAATTTTGAGGTTATGCGAAAAAAGTGTAAATACAAAAGTTATAGATCTTTTTATTACCTATAACTTTGCCATTCAACGTTTTTCCATAGGACTTGTAGTTTTGCCGGAAATCGAGATAAATCGTTTTCTACCCTTAAAAACTCACCCCCTTCCACTTCCCGACCTCGGATCGCCCGTCAGTTATTTTTCCTTTCATTTTTGTTATATTCTCTTCCTTTTCCAATAAGTTTCATCTTACTATTATTTTTTTTGGTTTCAAAAATTATCGACCCTGGTCACGGTTCTTTACAGGCAATGATAAAAATCCCCAGCAATAAAAGCAACGTTAGGAAAATGTTCGTGAAAATCGTCCATGCACAAACCCGGATTGTATTGCCACTCACCATTTACTCTAACCCCGTTTCGAAAATACGCTTCAACCATGAATGTTTTGTGCTGTTCCGTAAAGCCCATTGTGTGAATTGTTCAAGAAATTGGAAAAATTAGCGATGAATCAAATTACTGGTAACGACTGTCAAAAATGACGGAATAACTGATTGATCGTTAATTCAGGTAGTTACTGACACCCAACAGGTATTAAGCTATACGGCTAAGCATTACGTCCATAGATGCAGGGCCCTCTTTGATGCAAATAATTTTTGCTCGCACGGTACAAAGTCATTATAATTGTAGACAAGGTACGTCTTGCCCCTGTATACAGTCTTAGCCCGACCTCCCCTATTTTACTGGTAATTATTCTTCGAATTTTATTTAATAAACCAGAAAGTTTTTGCCCTGGAAAACTCCAGTTGCTTTGAGTTTTCTTTAGGTTGACACCCAAAGGTGTACATAAGTAATAAAGTAAACATGAAAATTTGAACTTTCTTATAAATATAAAAAAGTAAACGTTATAAAATCAATGTCGCTTAGGTTGTGATTTACATTAACGATTTATTAAGTCACGACTATACAAGCCAATTCGTATCGAAATAACTATAAACGGTTATAAATTCATGATACGGCACGAGGGGCACTATCAGTGGCGGTTTCTTCTATGAGGCAGGTGAGGCAGTGCCTCACCAATAATTTTGCAAATTAAATAAATTACAAATTTATATTACTTTACTATTTGCATAAATATCCATTAGAATTAATGCCGTCAATCTTAACGCGCTTTGCTAGAAATATCATCTATCATCCATCTCATTTCTGCATGCGGTCGTATATGGTTAGAGGCCCGGCCTCCCGCTTCCTTGTCTAGCGTATTAGTGAAAATATCTAATGTGATGTATGATACCCGTAATAGTTCAGTCGAATCTAGCTTTAAATAGCGCATAAAAACATTCTTCTTAGGCCAGCCTCAACTCTCTACGTAAAATTAATGCGAACGCGAGGGGACTAATCTAATCTATTCGATGACGGTATTTGGAGAAATGCTATTATTAGATTAACAGGTGTTTGTCCGTTGAAAGTTTAAGAGTTTATAGAGAGTGCATAGTGCATAGTGAATTTGACTTTTACAATTGTATTGCATTGTATTTTATTATAGTTTTCGGTAAATACTTTTGTGGTTTTCCGTACTGATTTTTGTTTTGCTTTTTTTCCAGTGGGCAGTGATTTTTCTAAAATATTAATATTACATTGGGTACTTTTATTACTTATTAGTTTATTTGTTTTGTGCTTATTAGCGAAAAATGGATTCAGCGGAACCTGCGACCTGTTCCAGATTTGAGCAAACGTCTTGTTACTATCGGTGGGGTGGGGAAATAAAATCGGAGCTTTCAAAACACTTGGGTACTAAAAGTACGACTGGCTTACTGGTAGTGTAACGTTAAACATATTCCATATGAACAAATTGTTCGATAACATAGCCCTAGCTTTACAAATTATATTCCAATTTTTTAAATTTAATTTTATAATTTTTTTTACAAAAGGTACCTATTACACAACTGACGAAGTAGAGTGACCACTAGACTAACTTTAAAATCTAACCTTGCTAAAAAAAACTTTTTCAACTGTGCCTCACCACTTTCAAATACCACGAGCCGCCCCTGGGTACGAGGGGCATATAGGAAAGTTTTCTGGCCAACAATAAAACAAATTAAATTTTACGACATGCGTGCAGAAAGTATCCCTTTTCTATACGCATTTTGATGCAGAACAATGCACTAAAATTCAGTACACAATTTTTCTACACAATACGAATTTTCAACCTATTCGTTTATAATTAATATTATTAATAACAAATAAAATATTAATAAATAAGTAAAAAGTGAATATTGTGGCATGTCGGATAAGTGTGTAACTGTTTTTATATTGGAATACACCGGGATCCAAGTACAACGGATACCGTGGGGCGGGTAGACCACGACGGCCGTTTCATCCTTGTTAGGACCCTACGGGCATTCATAACCCAAGCAATTCAGCCAACGGCGGTAAGATGTATTAAAAGATTTTTGCAAAATCAAAGCGGTCATCAATACACCGTAGCTCCATCCCAGCGGAATTAACTCCAAGATAAAAGGCAGTCACACTGGTAATAATCGAAAGGTAGAGAACTAAATAAACCACGAAGTGCATCACAATCCAGTATAGAGAACGCAAACAGCGTGTATGTTCCGGTGCAAATGCAAATAGCGTTCCCTATACTGGATTGTGATGCACTTCGTGGTTTATTTAATTTGTTGTCTACCTTTCGATTATTACCAGTGTGACTGCCTTTTATATTGGAGTTTATTTTGCTGGGATGGCGCTACGGTGCGGTGTATTAATGGCCGCTTTGATTTTGCAAAAGGCTTTTAATACATCTCCGCCGTTCTCGGAACTGCTTGGATTATGGCTGCACGTAGAGTCCTAAAACAAGGACGAAACGGCCGTCGTGGTCTACCCGCCCCAGGGTATCCATTGTGCTTGGATCCCTGTGTATTCCAATATAAAAAAAACATTTACACACTACTTGTCCGATATGTCACTATATTCTCTTTTTAATTATTTTCGCGGACACTATAATATTATCTTTTAAATAATTGTATAATAATTTATCTTACTAACGTGTACAGAATCATATTGCCTGTCTAAATGTTTAATATGTCACTATCCATATTTATAGTCGTTTTGGAACTATGATCAATTCAAAAAATCTTTAATTGTGTTAAGTTCATAAAACATTATTTTTGAAAAGTATGCTTTGACTGAAATTATTAAATAGATACTTACCTAAGTCCTGTTGTTATATCCGAGATTACTTATATCTTTAAAATTACTTTCTTCATTTGTAAAAATCGCAATCAAAGGCTACTTTTAAAAAAATAATGTGTTATGAACAAACAGATATTTTAACATTTTTTTAGATTGCTCATTATTCCCAAATGACTAAAAATATGAATAGTGGCTTATTATTCATTCAGATAGATAGATTGGATTCTCTACACGTTATTAAGATAAAATAAGGGTGTCCCATTCACGAAAATTGACTTATGCACATTTATCTAAATGGCTAGATTGGTAAAATTTGAAAAACACACACACTGCATAAAAAATGTAAAACTTAAGTTATGGAATCTAAAGATCCATATTTTAGACCAAAGCTAGTTATCAAAATTTTAAATGTTTAGCTTTATTTATTTCAAAGTTATTAAAATTTCTTTTCGGTATGTTTTTACTTTCATACATCACTTCATAATTTATATCTCAAAAACGGTGAGAGATAGACTTTTATTAACAAAAGTTAATTGGTTTTAATAAGGTAACCAAAAATGCTAAAATATACAGGGTAGGTATTCTATTTGAAATAACAAAGTTGGCCATAACTTCCGGTATAACTTGAAGTGATTCAAACGTGGAAATATAATATTGTAAAAGTACAAAGTCTATTATGCCTGCTAACAAACTTTAAAAAAGATAACATTACTCGTTTCCGAGATCTTCTTATAGGCCACTCAAAGTGAATCACCCTGCATATTAAGTGATTTCCATAACACCTTGTATGTTAAATGAAAAGGCCCGATGAGCCTAATGAATAAAAATGAATCAATTACTTTTTAGTAAAAGCAATTGCTTGACTAGCAAATGCTATAAGTAAAGGCAATTGCTACATCTGGATATGAATAAAATTTTGAAGCAATTGCTGTTTTTCTTACACCTCTATAGCAAATGCGTATTCAACACAAGTTTGGATTATAGATTTTATGTTCAGTTTGGTGCCTAATTTGCAAAAGAGTTGACGTAAATACAGCAATGTTGGTCTATTTATTTAGTACAATAGTAATCTGTTACATTTTTGTGAAAAATTGGAAATTTATATTTGTGATATGGCAGATTTCAGTGAAAATAAGGAAAGTGATAGTAGGTAGTGATGAAGAAATAAAAGACAAGCAATTGATATTCGTTCACAAATTGAAGGAACATAAATAAATCTCTCTGACCACAACCGTTTAGCTTCCACAACAGCTTCAGCACTTGTAGGAAATTTAATAAAAACATTGGCCTTCTTCAAAGCTGCATCCATTACAGAATTGTATGTCTAACAGACAGTAGTTTGGTGAACATCGAGTTCTTCACCTACATAATTTTGAAAGCCCGGATCCGACAATTTCCGCAGAAAAACTTTAATCTTATTTCAAGGCGACAGTGCACCCCCTCGCCTTTTACCAGTATCAGTCAAATAATATAAATAATTTGCCAGCCACTCAACATTTTCGCAGTCAAATCGATATAACTTTCTGAAATCATCATACCTGCAATTTTTACGAACACTGTTGATTTTTCGTTTACGGACGTTCATATATTCAGCCATAATTGAAGACACAAATTAAGAGCAACGCACGTGTATGCCGCGGAGAAGTTGACTGCTACCAAGCAAATGATGCAGGGGTCGACCTACCTTAAATGTTGAAAGCTATTGCTACACTAGAAAACGCAATTCCTTAATTTATTCATCACATTTTATGCAAACGATAGCGATTGCTTCCATTTTTTAAGAAAAAGCATTGACTAGAAGCAATTCCTGCACTTTTAAGCGATCGCTGGACGCAAAAGCAATTATTACTTTAGTTTTTATTCATTGGCTTTCAGGAAATTACTTCGGTTTTATAAGAAAAAGCAATCGCTACATTTTTATTCATTAGGCTCATTGTCTTTTGTTTGATCGTTGGGAATAAACTTTTCTAGTAGGTATAATTTTAACTATATTAGGTAATTTTTTTAACGACATTAGCTGCATTTTTAATAAAAAAAATTAAGTTTTAATTTTATGCATATGTGTTTATGGACAAGCATAGATACTACAAAAACCAAACTTTCGGTAACTGGTTATTATGTGTTAATTATTCCTCAATAGGTGTAGCCGGCGAATTTTTTGTATTATTTTTTTTAGACCTGTACCTAAAACCCATTACAGGCAACTTAATAAATCATGTATATGGACCACTTTATAATTTAGAAAACTTTCTGTTTGTAAAAGTATTATTACATATTACACATATACACTTGTCACCTGGTTGATTTAATCTCGAATTAATTAACATTTAAAGAATGAAATTTTTAGGTATCTAATCTCCTCGGTGAATTAAGCGCTACAATTTATTGGTTATAACAAGAAGGAAAAGGATATAGACTTGAAGTATTAAAATATCCCAAAAATATACGTATTTATTATAATTAGCAATTATTATTTAAACGAGAGGACAATATTTGGTAAAAACATCCTTGACTGTGCGCAAAATCTGCATAATTACCTTAAACTTTTATTGCGATTTGCAATAAATAAAAACGAGTTTTTTTTATTCTAATGATACGTATTATTCGCAATTAATTAATAAATACCTTAAAGATTCCATACAAGAGAAAAACTTATAAATTATCATGGTTTTGATTATAATGATAATACGTTATTTATGTTTGAACAAAAAATTATATTTGGATAAATCCGACCATATGGTAACAAAAGCAAAAATACATATAATACTTTGAGTTAGTAACTTGGAATAAATTCAGTGAACCCAGTACATTTCTTTTTTTGGAAAAATGCTTGTACACGAATATTAACATTTTAAGTGGCCTTTTTCATAAAAAAAATCGTGATACAGTGTATCCGAAATTAGAGATATGACGATACTGATAATTTTTTTAAATGGCAAACCTACTTTTTTATGTGCTATTTTTAAAGTGCATATTAAGTATTACATAAGTACCAAATATCAAATTTTTATTCTTTGTCATTTATACCTACAAGGTGGCGCATCGAAAACGAAACAGAAGCATTTACTGGCAGCTCAGTTTCTTTATGGAAAAACGCTCAGACCCGTCGATTTTGTTTTCGAGGAGGACACAAAATTCGCAAAAAATTACGTTAACACGTGCAGCCCCCTGGGCGGGGGTGGCACCACCCCTAAAATCTTAAATGGAAAGGGGGATCGAGTAATACCTTATTTTAAAGGTCTTTCAATTCCCTTTATAATGATGTAAAATTCATGTACTTCAGTTCAGTAGTTTTGGAGATTTATTGATTTAAAGCTTAAAGTAGTTTTTAATAGGTATGTACCTACATCAGATTAGTTTGTACTACTTCCAAAAGAAATTTGAGTAAAATCATTTACTTAATAAGTAAATGCTTTTCTTCACTACGACCATGGTTTATTTATCATTTTGGCATTTTTTGTGGCAAAAAACGTTGTTTCTTGAAGAAAGGTAAGAAGGGAAGGTCTCCTAATTATATTAAATAGGAATTTAGTACATAGTTTGCGATTGATTCGACCAAACTTTGTTGTTAAAATACCTTTGTTCTATGATCGTTCAAAAAATGACATTTTGTGTATGAATTTTTAATGACAAAAGTAGGTCTTTATTGCATACTATGCAATAATAGTATATTAAAGTACACGTTTCATAAGAAGCGGTTTTAGCGCACGCGTCTATTTTAAAAAACGAGCCACAAAGTGTCGAGTTTTTTTATTGACACGTGCGCTAAAACGCCTTATGAAACATGTGCTTTATACATTTTTCCTATTTCACCTTTTATAATCAAGAAAAATACATTTTAAAAAGAAAATAAACTCTTCAAATTTTGTAAATTTTTATGTCTAAATTTTATGTTGGTAATACTATTTTTTATCATAGTAGCCTCTGGACAACAAAAATTATTTTGCAAGTTGTCGTTTTTTGATTTATTGACCCATTTTCACCACGATATTCTAAAGTTATTTTAGCGATATGAGATTTGAAATTGGACGGAATACGTTGTGTGATCCTTGTACATTCGGTACATATACAGAGCGTTCGAAAATTCGGGAGATTTTGCTACTTTTTTTCGAATTTCAAAAGACGTGATTTTACGTCACGGCATTGCAATTTAGTATAGGGAAGATGGAAAATTCAAATAAAATTGAAGTTAAAATCGACATTGGAAGGTTAGTAGATTGAATTTTGGATAGGATTTGGCAGAAAATGATAGCTTGAAGCATCTACAAAAGATTGATTTATAGATTTATGCAACCAACATACATGACTGTTATCCACACAGAATAAAAAAGTAAGTTATCAAGCTATTTTTCCTCTGCGAAAAATGGGTTTTCTCGTAAATCACAAAGGCCGCGCAAGTCAATGAAATAAAACATTTAAATGTTACCAACATCAAATTAAGAAAAAACGCGTATCGAAATAGCTTCATTACGATACGCAAATGCGTATCGTACCGAGTTTATTATGAACGTGAAATAGAAAATAGTATATTAACGTACACGTTTTATAAAGCGTCATTTTATAGCACGCGTCCATGTTTAAAAACGAGCCGCTTGCGGCGAGTTTTATAACGGGACAAGTACTTAAAAACTGCTTTATATAACACGTACGTTATACTATTTTTTCTAATTTGTACTTTTTTAAATAAAAAACACATATTTAAAAAGAAAATAAATCCTTTAAATTTTGTAAATTTTTATGTCTAAATTTTATGTTGGTAATACTATTTTTTATCATAGTAGCCTCTGGACAACAAAAATTATTTTGCAAACTGTCATTTTTTGATTTATTGACCCATTTTCAGCACGAGATTCTAAAGTTATTTTAGCAATATGGGATTTGAAATTGGACGGAATATGTTGTGTGATCCTTGCACATTCGGTACATATACACTAATATACAGAGCGTTCAGAAATTCGGGAGATTTTGCTAATTTTTCTCGAATTTCAAAAGACGTGATTTTACCTCACGGGAAGATGGAAAATTCAAATAAAGTTGAAGTTAATATCGACATTGGAAGGTTAGTAGATTGAATTTTGGATAGGATTTGGCAGAAAATGATAGCTTGAAGCATCTACAAAAGATTGATTTATAGATTTATGCAACCAACATACATGACTGTTATCTACACAGAATAAAAAAGTAAGTTATCAAGCTATTTTTCCTCTGGCATAGTAAATCGTCATAAGAGCCGATATTGGTCTGATTTTAATCCCAGAATTTATCAGGGGGATCCTTTTTTCTTACCTGGAAATTTGACGGGTGAAATGTATTTGGAATTACTGCAAGACGCCATAGATCCTGCATTAACAGCCATAATATAAAATCAGAATGATCGTCGGTACATTGCGAATAGATTGATGTTCCAACAGGATGGTGCCCCACCACATTACGCATTACGTATTCGACAATATTTAGATCAGACGTTTCCAGGTCGATGGATTGGTAGAAGAGGTGCCATTGAATGGCCCCCAAGATCGAAATTACGTTTTTTCGAAAACGGTTAGGATTAGCGACATGAATGAAGAGTACTTAATTTTTAGTCAATAGCTAAAGGTATGTAAAAAATGTTGTCCAAAGTTTTTATTAAACAGGGCGTAAAAAAAATGGGCACATTAGTGTCACAGCTAGTCCGTCCCTGCAGCTGTGAGTAATTCGCAACACTTTCTGGGATAGTAATTTGAAGGGTCTTACCTGGTATATATGAAAAAAAAAAAATATTGGCTGGTTTAATATGTGTCAAAAATTTAATTCCATGAGACCTCTTTGGGAGCTCATATCTCCAAAGAGGAGGTCGATACGAAAGAAGTTTATATAAACATAGTATTTTTTTCACGTGTTTTTTTCATATCCGGGAGATTTCCCACATTTTCCCGGACACCCTGTATATATAATAATAAAATCAATATCGACTGTATATTCTATAGGTAATATAATATTAAATCAATATTAAGGAGTTTCATAAATTATTTTAGGATAATTAATTGTACAACGAAAAATATGGGACTTTGCTTTTTTTAACATTATTATGTCATTGTTCTTTCACTATTCCTCCCAAAATTAGCAATGAAATAAATAGATATTATTGTAACATATCAGATATTACCTAAATAATATGCCGACGATATAGATTTTATTTAAATGTTAGTTAATTAACTGAAATAAGCAAGGCGAAATAGGTTATAGGTTGGCAATAGATTGAAGGACATTGAGAACTCCACCTTAAGTTATAATACTTATATCAATTTTAATAAATCTTGTAGACATCTGTTTTCAGCAACATATAATATATTCTATTCTATTTTACAAGTAAATGCTTGCATATTATCTATGGGACAAATAAAATGAATTTGAAAAAAAATTAATTTTTACGGATATAAATTGTCAAATTATAGTTAAGAAAGTTATTATTTATTTTAATAAAATGTGCAGAAATGTGAATTTATTGCATTATAATGAAAGTTAATTTTTTTTAATATCACTGATCCGCTGGCAAAATTTCTAGTTGCATAAATAGATGATGAGGTCCGTTAAAATATAACAGTAAATTAGATTTCTTACTTTTAAGTTTGTTTTATGGAAATTTTATTGAAATTTTGTTAAAAACATCAGCAAAAATGCTTTCATAATTTTGCCTTGGTTTAGTTAAAGATATTTTTAATTATTAATGTAAATCAGTACCTACTATCAGAGAATAGTATTGATAAATATAAAAAATAGTGACGTGTATGCATGGTAGGTTGGCCGCTAGTTAGCGCAACCATAGTGACGGGATTTTCTCAGAAATCCTCATATCTGGATAACTTTTGTTTTTAAGAACTAGAAGAATATTCCAATTATCTCAACATGTTTCGAGCGTAGAAACGCTCATCATTAGGAGATGGCAAGAATTTCTAGAATATAAATATATTGCTGATATTATATAAGCCAAAGAGAAAATAAGAAAATGGTTGGTGGTAAGCAACCTTAATGAAGCTTTAGAAACACGTATAATGTTCTTTATAAAAAATATGGTAAATATTATTAACGTTTAAGAAGAAAAATTCTTAGTATTGTTCAGCAAGAAAATGTAAAATTATTAATGACGAAAAAAGCCATGGTCGGCTGAAAGAAAATAAGTAGAGGTGTTCTTTGAAAGTTGATTTAATATCGGGAAGGACATACCAATTATAGATATAGAATCTTTTAGACTTTTATGTGGGAGAAGAGATTTTTTAAATGTTATAATAAAATAAATTTTATAAAATTTGGAAATTTCACAATCTGGGGTACTGGGTTTTTACGACCCAGTAACCCCATTGTAAAATGGTTTAAATCTTAATACTACCGTGCGAGCAAAAATTATTTGCATCAAAGAGGGTCTTGCATCTAAGGACGTAATGCTTAGCCGTAGAGCTTAATACCTGTTGGGTTCTCCTCGGGTATACCAGGACGACCAATATTAACATTATCGTTAACAGTATGGTAAGTTCTTCACTTGATTGCTACCTTAGACTATAGACACTGTCGATTGGCTAATAGGCGAGCGATTTGGGTAGTATGTTTCATTGAACATAATATCACGGACTTCCCTATGACTCCTATTCTTATGTACACAACCCAATATAATCAAAATTTCTATGCATTCATCTTCAGCGAGGTGCAGTTTGGATGTAATATTAGCAGAACAAAATTTAAATTTGATTAACATTCACTGGCATTTTTTGAAGTCTCAAACTTAAACAGCAAATTGTCATCGTCAATGCCTTAAGGAGGGTCACTGAGGGTGTTTAAAACTCCTGCCCTTAGCAAATTGTTGACTGTCTGCAAGACAGTAGTTGTCAGTGTTATAGTCCTTTGAATTTTGTTAATAGCATATCAGAAAAATGGTTTATTTAACAAAAATGCACAAAATTACAATTCTGCAGATGATTGGTTATGGAGATAAAACACGAACACAAATAGAAGTTGCTCGTTTATTTTAGGAAATATTTCCTCATGGAAGACGATTTTGATAGGAGAACGTATTTTTGTGAACAAATGATGGCAATGTTAAATAACAATTAACAATGTGACCTAATTAGAACACGTTTTGTTTTCTGATGAGTGCACCTTTACACTTTATGGTCATGCTAATCGTCAGAATTGCCACTATTGTTCTAGGGAAAATTCTCACTGGATTAGAGAAGAGCATACGCAATATCCTGAAAAAGTTAATGTTTGGGCAGGAATAGTTGGAGATCTTATCATTAATGGCAATTCAAATGGCGATAATTATTTAGTACTACTCCAAAATAATGTCTTGCCAACTTTGACAAACTTATATCCTGATACAGCAAACCCACAACTTCCAGCGAATATGATATGGTTTTAGCAAGATGGAGCACCGCCCCATTACCAAATCAATGCCCGGCAGTATCTCAACCGAGTATTTCCAAATCGGGTATAGGGAGGCGTGGATCGATGGAATGGCCAGCACAATCCCCTGATCTGAAGCCATTAGACTTCTTTTTATGGGGTTATGTCAGAAATATGGTATACAAAACAAACCCCTCGACTTAGTTGACTTAAGAAGACGAATAACGCTCGCGATTAGATCGGTCACGCCTGAGATGTTCAGTATCATTAGAAGAAATTTCTACTTAAGATTAGAATATTGCCAAGACGATCGCGGCGAACATTTTCAACATCTTCTACATTAATGTTTTTTTTTGTTTTAACATCATCAAGAAAAAACACTACTTATTAGTTTTTAAGTGTGTTGTTAATTTTTGCAATAAATCTGAAAACACTTAATATTTGTGAAACAGTTGAAGATTGGTATAGGATATTGTATCTACATAAAATATGTAGATATAAAATTTTCTGAAGAATTCAAAAATTGAATAATATACAGGGTGTTGTATTTAAAATTAGAAAGTTGGTATTGGCAACTGTTACATCCCTGTATAAAAAGTTTTATTGAAAAAATTGCGCAACTAGAAATACCATTCGACGTGTCCGAGCGTTTTTTCGGACACGCTGCCATGTATTTATTATCGAATCTATTCCATTTGGCTGATAGACACAGTATATTGTGAAAGTAGAAAAATGTAAGAATAAATAAATTAACTCACCTTAATAAACTTTCCATGTCTTTTTGTTGTACGTCCCTAAGAATAACTATCGGATGCTGACAAGGATTCGCCTTCAGCAGCCTCCTGAAATAGGGACTGCACGCTGACAGAACCACCTTGTGTGCTGTAAATGAACAACCGTCGCAGGCTAGTGTTACATCTACAAAGTCCTCCTGAAACAAAAATAAGTTTAAAATATCTGTAGTATTGCAGTGCACCTTAAAATTCAGCTTCTGCGTAAGGTAATTCGCTTTATTATAAAAAAAAATAGTATGAATAATGTGTACAATGAGCACGGATTTATACTCATTCCCCACAATTATACCGCACTGACAAACTCCAAGTTACAGTGCCATTTTGAGTGAGTATGAGAAAATAAATAAGATGTTTAGATGCCCGCAATAAGAACAACAGATCAATCAATGTTGCTGGCGTCAGCAATGCATGATGAGGCCATCCCTCGATTAAAGAGAGGGGATAATTTACGCTGACGATGTTTGATGAAATCATCTCATCGCCTCACTTTATCGATAAAAATTCAGTTTACAGTATTATTTGGAACTTCGTTTGGGTTGTCGCGCGCATTTATTTTATGTATTTTTCATTTCATGTACCGTGCGAGCAAAAATTATTTGCATCAAAGACGGCCTTGCATCTAAAGACGTAATGCTTAGCCGTAGAGCTTAATACCTGTTGGCTGTCAGTAACTACCTGAATTAACAATCAATCAGTTATTCCGTAATCTTTGATAGTCGTTACAAGTAATTTGATTCATCGCTAATTTTTCCAGTTTCTTAAACAATTCACACAATGGGCTTTACGGAACAGCACAAAACATTCATGGTTGAAGCGTATTTTCGAAACGGGGTTAGAGTAAATGGTGAGTGGCAATACAATCCGGGTTTGTGCATGGACGATTTTCACGAACATTTTCCTAACGTTGCTTTTATTGCTGGGGATTTTTATCATCGCCTGAAAAGAACCGTGGCTGTGTTTAGTGAAACAGGTTCTATACAACATAAAAAAGGAGCAGGAAGACCATCTGTATAAACAGAAGAACTTGTTGCAAACGTTCGTGAAATAATGCAAAATACGCCAACAAATTGTATAAGACGCCTGTCCCGAGAAGTGGGCAGATCTTATGGAACATGCAGGACTATTCTTAAGAAGCAGCTAAATTAATTCCCTTATAAAGTGCAAGTATTCCAAGAAATACAAGGCGCAGATTTTAAAAGAAGCAGGAATTACTCTCAATGGTTTACCCAAAATTTATTGGAAAGAAATGCTTGGTGCATGGCGGTGGCCAATTTCAGCCATTTATGTAATTATTTTTCTTTTTCTTTTTGTATATTCTTACTTTGTTAATTTTCTAAACAACAAAAATAAATTTGTATTTGTCTACTTATTTTATTACTCATTAGTTTGGCATATCATGTCATAATATGATTTTGACAAAATTTTAACGTAGATTTGGTTAGATATATCGTCCCCATTTCATTGTGATCTAAACCAAGCCCTACGTTTTTTAATTCAAGCCCTCTTTGATGCAAATAATTTTTGCTCGCACGGTGGTTAAGTAATTAATAATTATTCTTCGCATCTCCGTTCTTCTATGGTAGGTAAAATGCCAAAAGCAAATAGAAAAATAAAATTAACGGACATAGCAGAAGAAAGGGATATTATTAAAAGCACCTTGGCCCGTTTAGAAAAGAGATTTTTACCACCGAGTAGTTTCTCTGGTAAGGTATAATAAACCATTTAATAATAGATCTTTCACCGTACGCTTACATGAAAAATTTAGTCCGAACGTATTCCCTGCTATGGAGGGGGAATAGAGCGAGAGCGGAATGTAAATCGCGCTCGATCAGCAGTTGGTCTACTTATCTACGTTTATCCATTTTGTATTTACTTCTTTACATTAAAAGCCACCTTGTAAGTTCAGGCTTACCAACACTGTATAGGCACAAGCAATAGCGAGTGCCGAAATAATTCTTGTAGGAAACGAATATAGTGTGCGAGTGCTACACTATTTTCTTTTTTTGTAAGGAGGGATTGGCGGAAGAGCCAGTATACTTACACCTTAGAGGCCCACTGTATATCCCCTATGGCGTGGGTAATATCATTCAAACGGGACCTACAGTTTAGCGTGGAATCCGAACCAACTGTATGCACTGGTCTATTATTTTTACGTCCCCAGAGTTCTCCCATCAGCCCCTCCCGGTCTCAATATTTGGACTGACCAGTGGCAATCTGCGCTCTTTTATCCACTGATCTTCTGAGCATACTTTTTTTTTATTAAGCGTAAGCTTTGGCAAAGGATCGAACTCGGATCGCCACAGTGGAATGCAGGTAGCAGTACCATTGAGCTACTATCGAGGTTCAGTACTATTTTTCACGAATCTCGGAAAATTTTTCGACCACAATTCTTTGACAACAATTCTTCTTCCACAATTTTTCGACCACAATTCTTTGACGATACAATTCATCCATTACACAATTGTTGAACCACAATTTTTTGTCCGGAATATTTTCCGACTTGTATTGGTTGCAGTAAAACGCAATATAGTTGATTTTCAAAATTTTATTTGGAGTTAGTTGTAAAATACTTACAATTATAAATGAAAATAATATATTAGGTGCCTACTAATAATTAAATCTGAAATTTGTAAATACAGAGCTAATTTAAAATTCAAAAATGATAACGTTCCTTTTTAGTATGATATATTATGAGCTATTTCCCTTAAAAAATCAATTACATTGTTGGGATCAAATTGGCTTACTATTGTTCTAACACGTTGTGCAGAGTCACGGTATTTCTTCTTTGGTTGTTGCGGATCAACACCACTAATATATTGTTCAATTCTTACTTCATTTAAGCTTTGCTGTTTTTTTATGCAATTTGTAAATTTCCAAATGTTTGGATGCATCGCAGCAACTTGCTCTTGAAATCCGCGATGCTAGCTTTCCATCGAGTTATTGGTTTTAGGTAAACCTTCTAACACGGTTTCATGCAAATTCCATAGTTCGTGAGGAAATTGCGGTGGTCGCCGTTGACGTCTCTGTGGGCGACCAATCCATGTGTCCTCAAAATAGTCTATCACTTGTTGTGCTTCTGGAGGTAAAACGTCACTATCGCAAAGTGTCTCAAAAACTTCTATTACCAAAGGTGCTGGTACAAAAGCAATAGCTGACAACATCTTCATAGTTAAGGCAAATGCAGCATCATTTTCGTACCTCTGCCCTTAACCGTGGCTTTGGATGACACGAAAAATACACTGGGTGAAGTGGAAAAAGCAACCCCTCTGTCTTGCATTGGGAAAGTCTTTTTTGACGGCGTTGATCATAATATTTACCACAATCACACACACAACTTATTTTATTTTTCCCGTCGAAAAATATTCCTCTCGAAAAAGTGTGGACTAATAAAACTGTGTAATCGATGAATTGTGCTGTCGAAAAACTGTGGTCGAAAAATTGTGGGAGAAGAATTGTGATCGAAGAATCTTCCTTCCATTTTTCACGACTACACTTTTTAAACAGAAAATCCAGTGAATCGCTTTCGTACATTATTTTGATGCATATATAGCAACCGGTGCTGTGAAAAATAACTTAAGGTAAGTTTTTGAAAATCTCTTTTTCTAATTTAGACCAAAATAAACCAAAATGTCATTACCTTAAACTTGTATTTAATTAACAATTAATGACCGAAAACCCCAATTTTTTTTAAAATTTTGCTACGTTTAAAATATGAAGTGTCCAATCAACAAATTAGCTCCCTCTTGTCACCAACGACAATTTTGTTTCGATGTAGCCCACTATGCCTTTTGACGCAATGTCGAATTAAATCATTTAAGTACAGTTTGTTCTGGTGTTGTATATTTTAAATTAAGTTAGAAACATAACTAGGCATTACTTTGTAGTCGTAAAAAAATAATCACATTAACAGTCACGGATGTTGCTTGCAATTTTTCTGGAATATTAATATTAATACAAATTAAAACTAAAGTAATTTTAGAAATTAACTTTGTGCTTAGTAACAAAGAGACCGGCGCAATCGGTCGCCACCAATTTTAACAAAATTTGTTAAGAGACGGGTATTCTTCGTTTTAACTAATTTTTTTTTATAATTAGAGGGAAAAAGAATAATAAACGTTGAAAAGTCAAACCAGAATGGGTATATTTCATATGTGTAGAGTTCGATTATGGCTAAAATAAAAATGAAAGTAAAAGTGTGCAAAATTTCCGGTTTCTCGTATAGATAGGTGGGGTGTACGGTAACGCATAGTGCTCGACGTCCCATTTCCAACGCCACCTCGCTTGAGGCAGTACGACTTTCCGCTACGGAGATATATGATATTTAATATTATGACATTGATGGGTGCTCTTTAAAATCGCTCACCAAATGTGTGCAATGTGGGATAATATACTTTCCAGAGATTCTTCTTAAACATACGTTTTCAATCAATTTAAAAGTGAGAAAAAAATAATTCTGACATTAACTGCTAATAAATTTGTGACAATATTATTGTGCCGAGTCCTTCGAGCACGCCACTGTTTGCAAATGACAAAACTCGGGCAATATTATTGTGCAGAGCCCTTCGGGCACGCCACTGTTCGCAGATGACGAAACTAGGAACTTATATAACAAAAGACAATTTAGTTTGTTGTTTACTTACATAGAGGATGAGGGAAAATGGTTCCAGAAATTACGTATTATTGAAAATATTATTATACGAATATTTGTACCCAGCAGTACATTAACGTTTTGATGCGCTATAACTGATCGAGTATCAGAGTTTTAGTTTGAAAAGCTGCAAGAAAATACAGTTACATCAGGCGTTATTTTAAATATTTTTTGTCTTTTTTTGATTAATTTAATTTTTCTTTATTCGCAAATGAAACTATTATATTTTGTTCCTTATCATTTATATCTTAAACAAACAAAAAATAATATAATTTAATTAAAAAATTTAAAAACCATCCAATCCAATCCATCTTTAGTAATTATTGGTCAATAAATGCTCAAAATGTGGTCCATTCACTATTGGCGATATCCTAAATGCAAACAAAACTCGTTTTAAAAATTTCTAATTACTTCGCGAGAAATTAACCTATACACTATGTCATATTCGTGTTTTAAACTGCTTAACAAACCTTATAAATGACAAAGAATAAAAATTCGAAATTGGTATTTATGTACGTATAACTTAATAAACGCTTTAAAAATAGTCAATAAAAAACTAGACTTGCCATTTAAAAAAATTGTCGATAACGTCGTATTTCTAAGTAATATGGGACACACTGTATCAATATTTTTAAATACCACAACTTAAACTGTGCATTTTTCAAAAAAAAAATTGTACTGAATTTATGCCAAGTTACAAACTCACACTGTATAATGGAATAATAATGTAGCCATTATTGTGAGCAACTATAAAAAAATTGGACATTCACGTACAGTGATTGATCTATTTTTGTATACGCAATTATTGAATTTCACGTGAGTTAATAAATTAACTGTGTTTTACTTGTGATTCAAATTTCGTCAAAATTTGTGACGGGTTGTGTCGTTTTTCCTATTAGTTTCAAAGTTGTTTTTCCAAATTACTATTGATCTTCTTGATTCCGTCAAATATTGTTTGTATTTTTATATGACCAATTTAATTCAATTATGTTATTGATTGTCTAAGCCCACGAGTTGTCAACGGTCAAGTTTGTGACGTACCTTAAGAGATACTTAATAAAATTCCTCTGGTTTGTTTGCTGTATACAAGAGGTATTCGATCGAGATCAACAGACTCTCGTTATTAGTCATTGAATGATTTTTGATTCCCAAGAAATGTTCTTGATTCGTCATAAAATTTATAGAATATTAAGTAAATCAATTGAAAAAGACGTATTTAATAAATGCAATATCACAACATTCACCTAAAGGCACTTCCGATGTCCGTTGTCTGATGTCCGATTTCCTAATGAAAATATCGCGAAACCCATAAGGTCTAGGAAGCTTATATTTTGCAGGCGGATGGCATGTGCCCTCAAGGGGGGTATCAACATAATAACGGCATACTAACTTTAATGTATCAGCCCCTTAATACGCGCTATTATCCCCTATCCTCATCCTGAACTGCTTTACCTTGTAGGCGGAGCAGTACAGCGCAATGACAACATCTTAGATACTTATATAATATATTTTTTCTAAAAAAAAAGTATTTCAACAAATTAATTTGACGGGTCCGAGCGATTCTCGATTAAGTGGGCGGTATCCTGTACAGGGTGATCCATGACCGGGAGAGCGGCTGTATCTCCAAAGCCATATTATATGCTACGACTTTGAGGTAAGTTCAATGGATCATCAGCTCATTATTCACTGATAGTACGTAATTTTCTTGACGAATATTTTCCCGCGGGAAAGATTGGCAAGGGAAGTGTATTTCCCTGGCCGGTCAGGTCCCCCGATTTAACATGTTTGGATTTTTTTTTATGGGGCAGATTACACAAGTAAAACATCGCGGTGGGAGCTTCACTATCGGAACGTACCGTGCGAGCAAAAATTATTTGCATCAAAGAGGGCCTTGCATCTAAGGACGTAATGCTTAGCCATAGAGCTTAATACCTGTTGGGTGTCAGTAACTACCTGAATTAACAATCAATCAGTTATTCCGTCATCTTTGACAGTCGTTACAAGTAATTTGATTCATCGCTAATTTTTCCAATTTCTTGAACAATTCACACAATGGGCTTTACGGAACAGCCCAAAACATTCATGGCTGAAGCATATTTTCGAAACGGGGTTAGAGTAAATGGTGAGTGGCAATACAATCCGGGTTTGTGCATGGACGATTTTCACGAACATTTTCCTAACGTTGCTTTTATTGCTGGGGATTTTTATCATTGCCTGAAAAGAACCGTGGCTGTGTTTAGGGAAACAGGTTCTATACAACACAAAAAAGGAACAGGAAGACCATCTGTAAGACCAGAAGAACTTGTTGCAAACGTTCGTGAAATACTGCAAAATACGCCAACAAATTGTATAAGACGCATGTCCCAAGAAGTGGGAAGATCTTATGGAAGGAACATGCAGGACTATTCTTAAGAAGCAGCTAAATTTATTTCCTTATAAAGTGCAAGTATTCCAAGATTTTGAAAGATGCAGGAATTATTTCCAATGGTTTACCCAAAATTTATTGGAAAGAAATGATTTATTAAACCTGACATTTTTTTCGGATGAAGCCTGGTTCCACCTCTCCGGTTATGTGAATTCTCAGAATACACGCATGTGAAGTAGTGAAAATCCCTATTTTTTTGTAGAGTCAACATTGCACCCTCAAAAAATTGCTGTTTCCCGAAGAAGAATTGTTGGTCCTATTTTTTTCCATGACACAGTTACAGCACAGCGGTATAGAGACAATATTTTGAATCCATTTGTGGAGCAATTACTTGACGACGAACTACGTTTTGGATATTTTCAACAGGACGGTGCAACCGCCCATACAGCCGCCGAAACTATTAACTACTTACGTAATTTTTTCGACGACAGATTGATTAGTTTTCAATCAGACATTTAATTTCTACCTAGATCACCTTGTTTAACGGTTATGGATTACTTCGTTTTTCCTCATTTAAAGAACACTGTTTTTAAAACACCAGTTGCAAATTTAGAACAATTATTACAAGAAAGGATTATCCAAGAATGTGGTAACATTTCTCCAGAGATGCTGGTCAACACTTTCGAAAATATGATGAGACGTGTGAATTTATGCTTGGAGCATGGCGGTGTCCAATTTCAGCAATTTATGTAATTATTTTTCTTTTTCTTTCTGTATATACTTTGTTAATTTTGTAAACAAAAAAAATAAATTTGTATTTGTCTACTGATTTTATTACTCATTAGTTTAGCATATCATGTCATAATATGAATTTGACAAAATTTTAACCTAGATTTGGTTAAATATATCGTCCCCATATCATTGTGATCTAAACCAAGCCCTACGTTTTTTAATCCAAGCCCTCTTTGATGCAAATAATTTTTGCTCGCACGGTATTTGCTACTATGGAGGGGGAATGCATCTTGAGTGAAATGGAAAATTGCATTGCGCTCGAACAGAGGTTGGCAACATCAATCTCTTTTTAACTTGTGCCAAGTCCATTTTGTATTAATTTCTTTACGTTAAAAGCCGCCCTGTGAATTTTCAGGACATTACGGTATGATATTGGTTAAAAAAGATTACGAGTTAATAGCTCGTTAAAATTAAACGAATAACAGCGCAACCAGCACTAAAATCATTAACTAAAGAACCCAGTTCATTGCATTTTTAAAAACAATAATATTTCTTGGAATCAGTTGTCCCATTAATTACCGACAAATGCACGGAAATCTATTGAACCGAAAACAATTAACCAAAAGTTAAAACATGTTATTGTTCGAGAGGTAGATAGATAACTTTTCGGTCCCAATGCACCGACTTTGGTCATAAACGGGTGACCCACGTCAATCAATGAGGCAAACGACTATGACAAGCACAATAGGAAGGCGGCTTTAAACACCGAACTTAAGTCCTAAAGTCTGTACCTATAGCACATTAGTTTTCTAATGTAATTTAACAAGAACAAGAAGCTTTCAGCCTTTATGTTTTACAGCTATGCAAGGATGTATAAGTGGTATTCTGCCGTGCTAAGACAAAAGGTCGTAACTGACAAAATGTGTGATTTCAGATTTTGGTATATTTTGAATGTATACCGGGTGTCCACGGAAGGTGGCTCGCCCCTCTAACTTTTTTGTTTTCCAAGATAATAAAATAAAATTCGGGGGATTTGTGTACGACATAAAACTGTATTATTTGACAGGTGACTCAACATTATGGAACTTTCGGTTTAACCGGAAGTGACATAAACTTTCTATTTTTAAATGGGACACCTGGTATATTTTTCTTTTTTTTTTTACTCCATATGACATTCTAAATACAACGATGTGTCACTTGTCACTTTTTGTCACCAAGAAAATATTTTTTTTCCAAATTTATTGTTTTATCTAATGGGCTATGAATACCTTAAAATCACTTATTTTAGTTCTCTAATCTTGGGAAAAATACAATTTTACTATTTTTGATCCAATGCTATGCGCTATGTAAAATTTAATCTTTAAAGTTGTATAACTCATTTTTTCTAAATGGCAAAATGGTGGCTCGTCGGGTTAAGAAAAAATACGATTTTATTACGATTATTTTAATACCCTACACTATTAGGTTTTAGAAAAGCTGCCATTAAAAAACTTTAAAAAGTTAACTTAGAACGTTCCTAAAATGAAGCATCTTTTGAGAATAAATTTAGATTTAAATGCATCAAGTAGCATGTGACCAGCAAAACTGATAAAACAAAATCATGCCTTGAAGAAAATTGAAATGCCAACAGCTTCTGACAAAGTAAATTAGTTTGTTGTTTAAAAAACATGGAAAATAATAGTTTTACAAGAAGTGAAAAAGTTGAAAAAAAATATTCTCTTGGTTACAAAAGTGACAAGTGACACATCGTTGAATTTAGAATGTCATATGGAGTAAAAAAAAGTAAAAATATACCAGGTGTCCTATTTAAATATCGAAAGTTTATGTCACTTCCGGTTAAACCGGTAGTTCCATAATGCTGTGTCACGTGTCAAAAAATGCAGTTTTATGTCGTATACAAATCCCCGAATTTTATTTCATTATCTTGAAAAACAAAAAAGTTAGAGGGGCGAGCCACCTTCCGTGGACACCCGGTATAGTCAGCTCTGTCAGTAAACCAAGTACAAAAGTCGTATCTATAGTAAAAATACTCGAAATAATGTAACGATTTTGTCATATTTGCAAAAAATCAAGTCAATACTAAGTCGAAATGTCTTATTTAATTTGTACAAAACAAAATGCCCTATGTGTCACTTAAGACATATTGATTTGGCTTATTAAAAAAAAATACAATAGTACAAGGTGAAAATGACTTATCTATCACATACAAAGTCGAATTGTCGTATATTTTTCTCTCATACGACTTTTGGACCAAGTATGCATTAAATTAGTTAGTGCCGACTGGCGTACACAGGCGGGCGGTCAGCGGTTAGTCCAAGAAATACAGCAAAAGTGTGATTATGTTATTATTTTTCCGGTAGGTATTTTAATTGTAAAAGTATCTTGATTTGTTTGTTATTATAATAATAGTTGACAAGTGTTTTAGTATTCCGGATTATTCGTTACATTCATGTGTTATTCTTGATCAGAACTGCCTTACTGTTTTAATAAAATTGTGTATTGTGATTTAGAGGGAATTTAGCAGATAAGTTTAAGTATAGGTTAGTTTTTATAGAAATTAGCCTACAATGATTTTCTGAACGTACCTTACTTTTCTAATATTTGCGAGGTAACTTTTATCAGGGGATGTAGAACATTATTCTAGACAAATTTCGAGAGCGCTCCAATTGAACTAGACTTAGGACTTCCAAAGCATTAAAGGAAGGTGTTCCTGCGCCAGAAAAAAAAAAGAATCTCCTAGATCCTAGAGGCATCAGTGTAAATAGAAAACAGAATCTGATCAAAAAACTGACAGCTATGGGTATTTCACATAGTAGAATCATGTTTTGGCAAAGTTTGCCCGAAAATCATGAAGATACAAACCTTGATGACTAAAATATTTATTTTAACGTTGATGTTAGTATTTTTGAAAATTAATCTTTATTTTACATTTGAGTTAATAATGACTTAATACTATATTTGCAGTTTTTTCATTTCATTGTTTTATTTCTCACTGAAGAATTATATTTTCCTATCTCAACCCAGGATAACAATATTTGTAACATTACATTGTAATTCACACAATATATTCCAAAATATTTTTAAGACAGTATGTCGTAAGTTGTTATCATATTTATCCACAATTTTATAACACTAAGAGGATATGTCGTATCTTGATAATCCAAAGTCCAAAAGTCGTAACTGTCAAAAAGATAGGTCATTGCCAATGCAAAAAATCTGCATATTTTCTAAGTCGAAATGTTGTAACTTTCAAAACTTCAATTATCTCGACTAAAGTACTATTTGGGATATCAATCAACTCATACGATAGATCAGATATATTTCATTTTTCCGTTTAGTCCAAAAACATTTAGCATATAACTGAAATATTCAAAGATTCGAATTGTCATTGATAAAACGAAAATATCTCCAAATTTTATTTTCATCAGTTACGACCTTTTGTCTTAGCACGGTAGTATAGCACATTAGCTTTCTAATGTAATTTAACAAGAACAAGAAGCTTTCAGCCTTTATGTTTTACAGCTGTGCAAGGATGTATAAGTGGTATTACCGAAATAAATTGTATGCATAATTAAGTATTGCACTGGCACTGGTTACAAGAAGCGTTTTTTTTTAGCCAGGTGAAGTAGTTTATTAGTTGTTTACCTTTTACGGATTTTAATTGGTCTAACTCAAGTTAGGGCAAGGACACATTCCGCCATCAATAAAACATTAACTTTTATTATTTTTCTTTAATTTTGTTTAAGAAAACTTTTTTCAATGTATTGAACCTAACAATCATATTATAAATCATTAAAATTTAAAAAAAAACTCTCAAGTATAGTTTTCAGTGACTTGAATTTTTATATAATAAAACAACGAGCGTTGGCTTTAAAAAAAAATTAACACATAATTAATTATTGAGGATAAAATCTTACATAGTAAAAAAGAAGTAAGTATGTAAATACTTTAAATCGATACTGATCAACTGCATAAAATAAGCAAACCTTTAAAATCATGATTTGAGGGATTTTAAAATTCCTTGGAAACTACGCATGCGTATACCTAGCAGCAATTTAATCACTCGAGAGTATAAATCCATAATTTTCCTGTTGCTGGCTTTGAAAAGTCAGTGTCGTTTGCACGGTGCCGGTTCATTTTGTCTTTGTGTGACATAAGCCAGTCATAAGCATAAGTGGCTAGTTGTAAAAACACTAAAAGTGAGTTTTACAGTACTACTTCTGCAGAAAAGCTTCTGGATCTTCATCCTAAATTTGTATGTTTACCTCTTGCCTTTGCCTTCCAGTGTTTTTAAAACTACTCGATTACCCATTGTGTCTAATAAAAGGATATTAACAAAAAAAACACTCTATAAGGTAAAATTTCCTTTCCGCATCAGCAACATACTCTTATAACAACAAAATAAATAAATATGGTTTAAAAACACTAAAAAACACTATTTAATAATTATTCAAACTAAAAAGCGGAAAATAAATATAGTTTAAAATAATTCTTGAAATTCCTAATATAGGCAGAAAATAATAATGAACGATAAACATTAGTATTATTGTGAAAAAAGCGTGGGGTGCTCAATATACGAAAACTATAGCACAAAGCGCCCCCACGCTTTTTTTTCACTATAATACTAATGTTTATCGTTCATTATTATTTTCTGCCTATACTACGAAATTCAAGAATTATTTTAAGCTATATTTATTTTCCGTTTTTTTAAACTATATTTATTTTTCATTTTTTAGTTTGAGTTATTGTTAAGAAAAAAAATTTTTTTGAGTAGATTGATATAAAATCTAGAACGGTCGATTATTTCAAAATATACAGGGGTTATCAAAAAACGTCTTATATAAAAAATGTAGGGCTGTTAAAAATCTACATATCGGTGATAAATTAAAATATACAGGGTCGCCCACAAAGTTGTGGAGAATGATAGTTATATTTTTTTAAATGGAACACTCTGTATATTTTTACATTTTTCAGTTCCACATAAAATTATAATTATTTTTTATTAAATGCATTATTAGTCTATACTTCATAGTTTCCGAGATATTGACTCTCGAAAAGTGACATTTTTGAACTTTGACAGCTTCTTACTTTCTAACAGTACGTCTTAGACCAAAACGGCTTACATGTCCCTATCTTCAATTTTTATTATCTTCCCAAAAAAATCAACTTCAAGTTAAACCGGAACAACTATATTTCCCGCTTTCGTGTTACATCCGGTTTAACCGGAAGTTGATTTTTTTGGGAAGATATTAAAAATTGAAGATAGGGACATGTAAGCCTTTTTGCTTTAAGACGTACTGTTAGAAAGTTATAAGCTTACAAAGTTCAAAAATGTCACAGTACGAAAAACAATAAAAACAGTAAAAAAGTCTTGTCTAAAATAGTAATTTTCACTTTCTTACAATTTTCGACCAGTCGTTCGATTGGCCAGTTATTGACGTAACTGCTGCGTGAAATCATACCAACCAACCAATTAACTGACCTAACAGAGCAAATTAAAATAAAGAAACAAAGGGTTAGTTTTGTCTTTGGCAGCCAACAAAGAGGAAAAATGAAATCACATTAAACAAGTAGATTTTTTGGGTTCTAAAACAACAGAACTTACCTCGTCTCGAAGGTGCCGAAAGGACGAGAGGATCGATGAGTGAAAGTCGTTCCATCGCAACGAATACTGCTGCTCGGGGGAGGTCTCGGCCCCCATTGGGCAAAGGGAAGGGGCAATATCTACGCCAATGATTGTGCCGTTTTTCACACCTCTAAATTCTAAAGCACAGGACGCTACTGTGCTTGCTTTAAAGCTATTGCTAGAATATCATTTAGTATACTTGATTTATTGCTGGGTAGTCTTATGTCTTCTGGATACCTTAACATTACTGAAACAAAGGAAAACATACATTAGCAAAGTACACCGATTTACCCATTTAAGCCAGTTATACAGGGTGTCACATAAGTAAGGGATCATACAGGAGATAGTAGACTTGAAAACAGGTCATTTATGCCGTGCAGGGCTCTACTGTATGGGCCCTTAGTTATGGAACACTCTGTATATACATGTATATATGATTGATTTTTTTTCCAATGGGTTCTACTGACTTTCTCGTACATATCAGATTTGGGAATTTAAATTTATTTTCAAACTTTTCCATTGCATTTTTCGAATTATCCGTAATGTAACATGAAACATATATTTTGTGGCATGGCATGAGATAAATAAATTCTTATTAAAATGTCAACCCTTGTTTTTACCCCCTTAGGAGTTGATTCTCGACAAATCCGTTCTTGTCGGATCCCTACTTTATAAGAAAACTAGCGTGTACCCGGCATGCGTTGCAACCCGCTGGTATAAATACAAACCCGAACAAACCCGATATATTAGTACCCGGCATGCCACTTTCTGAAATTGCACCCGTGCGAAGCCGGGGCGGGTCGCTAATTATACATAAAAACCTTCCTCTTGAATCACTCTATCTATTAAGAAAAACCGCTGCAAAATCCGTTGCGTAGTTTTAAAGATTTAAGCACATATAGGGATATAGGGACAGACGGGCGATAGCGACTTTGTTTTATACTATGTTATAAGAAGACATACTCTAAATTTCATGACTCTAAGATTAGGGGTTTAGACAGGACGTTGATAAATTACTAAAGTTGGTCACTTTACCAGCGGCGCACCCAGGATTTTATGTTAGGGGGGGCCCGCCAACCAGTGCTGGAAGCAAATTTTTTAATAAACTTTTAAGTTACGCATTTTTCCAGAACTTTGGAGCTTTTTTAACAGGTACTCTTGCAGGGAAGATCGCAATAGCCTAGTCATGGGAATCGTTAAACGGTTTCTTAGGGGGGGGGGGCATTGGCGGCTTGTGACTTGTTAACTTGGGGGTGAACTAAAAGCCTGCTGTAGGCGAAATGCGCCGCAGGCAAAAAATGTTTAAGACCACGCCCAAATTTGGTCAATAATTATTATAGTAATTATTTTAAAAATTTATGATTACCTTCTTATTCTATTGAAAATGAAATAAAATAAAAAATAGAAAGGCTAATTTATTTTTCATTAGTGGGTACATTGTTTAAAAGTAAAGTTCATTCATCTGTTTTTATTTGCAGCAAACTTATCAATAACAATAAAGTTCCTAGATTTACACTTTGTGGTATGTATCAAGTTAATTTCGAGAGTTTAGGTCTTCCCTTAATTTTAATTTCAATTTTTTGCTCAATACTTAATGAGCTAAAATTGTTTCTCAAACATTCATAGTCGTTTTGGCATTAAAACTGTTTATTTTTATTAAAATAAGTCTTTAATACCCCAAAATAATAACAAAAATATAAAGGGAAACTTGAAATAATAAATTCTTAAATTCAATCAAACCATATTAAACCTCAATAAGTCAACTTTTGTCAATAAGTCAACTTCCAGGGGGAGGGGGGCAAATGCCCCACCTGGCCCCCCTCAAACGAGGCCCGTGAGGTAAATCGAAGAACACTTTTTAAAATACTTATCCACTTTCATAATTTTTATTTCATTGGGGGTTTTGGGGGGGGCCAAGGCCCCCTCTGCCCCCCCCCTAGGTGCGCCGCTGCACTTTACAACAAAATGTTATGTAACAGCACAGAATATATAGCTACACGTATAAATTTACAGGGTGTTCCAAAAGTAATGTGACACAGAGCAACAGCAGACTCCAACTATTAAAAAAGTAAGTTACTTTACTTCTTTTGCATCAAAAACGTATAATTCATTGAAGTCGCTAGGAGCAACCATTTTCGAGATAATCGCATTTTATAGGTCCAATGCAACAAGTACGTGGTCCAAAAACAACGGAAAATCGAGCAACGGTGGATTTCTAACTTAAAATTATTGTAAATCAGCTACATTTGCTAAGTGTCAAAGTTAATGTAAATACTTAAGGTTGACTATTTTTTTCTAAACAAAACGCTTTTTCGTATATTTTATTCTAATCAAAAATTTTATTAACTTTGACAGATGATACTTTGTGTACCTTGGAAACATCGTTGTTTTAATCAAGACCAGCTGTGATAACTAATACTAATACGAATACACAATTATTTTAAATATTTTAGCAATCTTGCATTAAAAATATCGACTGCGATTATTTCGAAAATGGTTGCTCCTAGCGACTTCAATAAGTTATACGTTTTTAATGTAAAAGAAGTAAAGTAAATTATTTTTTTAATAGTTGGATCGATATAAGAAGCCTAAATAAAGTTATGCCAGCTAAAAAGAGTGGGCCGTGCCGTAGACAGCGCCCTCCACTGGTTACACAAAAACTATATATAATTTTTAATTCCTAACCTCAAAAAAACCGCAACACCCTTAATTTTGTGGCGCTATGTCGTTTCGTTAAGAAATAATCGCAAAAAAACGAAAACAAAATTAAAACTTTGACACCCTGTCTCTTGGTTGTTATCAATTTTTGGATAAGTCAAGTTTAAATAAATCGCATTATTTCGCCTTAAGGAGTCTGCTGTTGCTCTGTGTCCCATTACTTTTGGGACACCCTGTATATTCTGTGGTAATAGCATAGAAACAAAAACGAAATTCAAACTTAATACAAAAGGTGATTCCTTCGGCTTTTTAGAACCTATTTCTTTAATTTATAGAATACAATTATTTAAAATAATGAATGCACAAAGGAATTGCTTAAAATTTAAACACAAAACTGATTAAAAACAAAAATATATTATTTACACCAAGCTTGTTACCATTAACTATTTTTAATAACCATTTGTATGCCAATTAAAAACTTATTCACTGCATTTTTATTCATTTATTTTCTTCTTTTTCGAATTACATTTATTCTAAATAAAACCATTAGATATGTATCATAAAAAATATAATTCCTTTATATCGTATCTTCCTGTGATGTTTTTATAAAACATCATTACATGCATCGGCGAAATCATTATTTGTACTTACACTTTCCATCATTATCGCCAGTGATGACGGCAATAATAAATAAACATTGTCAATAAAATTATACCGTTTACACCAAAAGTGTGTACCATGTACTTAACGGCTTTTTGGTAAATAGGTAAAACAAATGAAATAAGCCTCATAGAATTTTAAAGGATTAAAGAGAAAACACCAAAAATCCGCTAAATTGAAAAGATCGCATGAAAGCGTTTTAACAGAATTCAACACCGGCGCGGCAATAAAAATTTAATTAAGAGTTTTAAGTTGATAATGACGTGTTAAACGATTAAAAAGCCATAAATACTGTTTTATTTATCAATGCACTATGGACTTTCTGGATTTTTTTAATATGATCCAAATAACGCGTGTCGAAAACAGCGCACGATGCATATTTTAGACTTTTACAGTAAAGTAAGTTTATATCATTTTTTTGTGTCATGTCAAGAAGCAATATTGGCGGTACCATCTATTCTTATATTATATAAAAGAAAAAAGTAAATACCTAGAAACCCAGGTGGGTTTATATTAATCCAAGGGTATTCCACGGGTCAAGTTCTCGGGCCAAAACTTTTTCAAATTCTTGGACAAGAAATTGTGCTTGAAAATGTTTTACACGTACCCAAGTTTTATATACCAACTAATATTTGACTTGAGGTTAGGTGCGCGATAACACCGTAGATTCGTTATTTTGCTGGTTTTGCACTAGTTTAATTCACTTGTTCTTGTTCTTATCCTTCTCGAACTAAAGACACGACGACGAATCATTTTTAAACAAATTTTAAAAACAAAACCTTAAAAACAATTTTCTATCCCTAAAATATCATAGGTTCGCTACTACTAAAAATGGCAGAAATCACTACATTTTTTCCCAACTTGATCAAAAATTGAGAAGAAATTCCAATTTTTTGGCAAGAATTTAAATTTTAGAGCCCGGACCTGTCTATTTTCCCATTCGTCAAATGATAATGTTGCAGTGCGCATGTCTAATAGTGTCTAGCATTGTTGACATGCGCGAGGCCATAAATCTGCCAGTTTCGTGATTATTGTTTGCTTATCCAAAGGTAAATTGTCTATGGCTACTTTACATGAGCTATAAGCTTTGGACCGTTGCTAAATCGACGTATCGATTTTTTTGCAAGTATTCGTATGTGTCTTAGCTGTTATTCGTCATTTTGGGCTTCCCATCCACTATTATAAACTTCTCGACTTCAAAGAGACCAAAACTATTCTATAGGCCTCTCCTGAGGCACATTTAGAGGGTTGTCTCGTTTGGAAACAAAATTTATATTTTGATATTTTATTTAAAACTCTTGGTCTTTACTTTTCGGCAAATTAACGCATGCCTTCCTCGCAGTCTTTTATAGTCTGATAAATTGTAGGTATAGAAATATTTTGGACACTAAATTTTTTTTATAACATCGCGCTTAGGTAAGACTTGTCCAACTAAATGATGAATAGAAACAAAAGAAAAACTCAAAGTCTTCCTCCAAAGATTTATTAGAATAAAATATTCCGTTAAGGGTATCTACATATTTCGAACGTAGTAACGTTCATCATCAGGAGACAAAAAAAGCTTCGCTCACGGTGTTAGCAGAAGAGAAAATGGTAGAAGGTAAACAACCCTAATGGAGCTTTTATGGAATATAAAAAGTAGTGTGTTGGTACAACAAATGAATAGTGAAGAAAAATTGGAAGAAATTTATATCGTACTGACTACGTAGAAAAATATATAATAAATATTTGTTTAAAAAAAGGGGAGAAGGAAGTAAAATAATATTTCTAAAAAGAAGATTTTAAAATTAGCCCATACCTAAAAGTTGGTAAAACATTTAAAATACTTTATAGATAGGTATATCCTGATTTTGTTGAAATACAAACACACCAAATGTTATTTTTGAAAATATAAATTAATTTTTTTTAATTAACTTATAGCATTATTTTTTACACCCTATTGGTCTTACACTATGCTGTGTATTAAAATACTTTTCGCACACTACATTAGATTACTTTAACAATATAGCAGTTACTTATACAATATTTAGTGTATTATCTATCTACAAGCACGTAGCCAGGAAATGTATTAGGGGGGGGGGTCCGGCAGTGGCGTATTTCGGATTTTGATGAGGGTGGCTTTTCTTCCTTCTTTTCTTAAAAAAGGCGCCGCAGGCAAAAAATTTTTAGGTGCCACGCCCTTTTTTTGACTCTCGAAACTTGGAAATTCTTAGTTTCGATAGCCTAACCCGAAAAAACGTAGATATTATATATAGAAAATTTAAAATTTTTATTTTAAAAATTATTTTCTTTAAGTTATGTATAATATTGTGTTATTTTCCTATTTTGCTGAAAAAAAAATAATTTTCTGAGAATTTCGGGGGGGGGGGGTCCGGACCCCCTGGTCCCCCCCTGGCTACGTGCTTGGTGTTAAGTATAAGCTTTATTAACCGTAGCAAGCAAATATTATTATGATTAATATCAAGTTTTATTACAACTGCCAGTCGGAACTAATATGGTATATAAAACAGGATTACTCTCTAATAGAACTTGATAATTACTGTGTGTATTCAGAGCAATACTGGCTATAAACCAGTCTATGGTAGCATTAACGCCTATTTCCTATTGGCTAAATTACCGCGACGACACAACGGTCTAGCAGTTTTCGTTGTCTTACAGTAGGAAATCGCGTTGCTGTCACATATAGTATTATACAGTTGTATAAAGAGTATATGAATTATTATAAGGAACAGAAGGCTTTTTCCCCAGTGTATAGCACTGAGGTTTCCTTAAAAATACTTTTGTACAACGAAAAAAATCTAATAGGACCAATAAATCTTATAGTAGCTGGGAATAGCTCATAATATGATGTCATTAAAATATAAAAAGTCTTAACGAAATTGGTATGTCTAATTAAAACCTCTAATAAATATTAAGTACCTATTAGAGTACACGGAGTTCCCAGGCAAACAAAAATATTAATAATTAGAAATTCTTCCCAAATTATAAATATAGCTAATAAAACCAACTGTTTATGATGTATTTTGTAAGTGCAAGTATAGTTATCATATATTTTAAATGTTAATTATCGAGCCCACCTAAATATTTTATTACCCGGAAATTTTGAACATTTCTATTAATATGTTCTCTGAGCAGAAAAACAATCCTAACAATGTGAAAAGGAGTACCTACATAATAATATTTTATTTCAAACATTATTAACATTTTGTAGAGCTTCTTTCTTAAATAACTATATTGTATGTGTAGAATTAAATGAATTATTGAAAGTTCTTTAGTTGTTACCGATTTACCAAGAAAACCCGGGTTAATTTTTATTAAGCGCATCTGATTGATTATATTGAATTAAAACATTTCTTCATGTACAGGGTGTTTCATTAAGGGTGGCAACTACTAGGCATAGAAACTTGGAAACTTGGAAAAAAAATTATGATTAAAGCGGTCATGAGAAAATTCTCGAAATTACTTTTAAGTTCCTCATTTCGCCACAAGGGGGCACAATTAAAATATTTTTTTTTTAATTCTAAATTTCTCCGAAAATTCCCATTAAGGTATAACTTTGATTACATCTTCGAAAAGCTTAGACAATTCTGCATCATTTTGGTTTAAGGCTCATTGGCGTACCGACCTTGATAAGAGTGGGGGAAGCTATTGAATGTGTAAACATTAAAATCGCTGTAACCTCTAAACGACTTATCCGATTTTACTAAATTTAAAGTTGTTTGGAAGGGAAAGGTAAGTATCTTGAATCTCCGTATCCAACAGTACACGATAGTGTTTAATAAAATTGCTAGAGGGCGCAATTTGTAATAATAATAGTTGTTTCGATTTGATCCCGAAAATTCAAATCATACGGTATAACTATGACATCATAATCAAAAAGTAGATGAAATTTGCAAGAAAGGATGTGAAGACCGCAGTTCGATATCTTTGTTCGTTTCAGAGTTATTGCCAAAACAATAATTTTTAATACAAATTGCGCCCTCTAGCAATTTTATTAGAAACTATCTTGTACCATAGGATACGACAATTGAAGGTACTTACCTTTCTCTTCCAAACAAGCTTTAATCTAGTAAATGTTTACACTTTCACTTAATAAGAGTGGGAGAAGCTATTGAAAGTGTAAACATTAAAATCGCTGTAACTTCTAAACGACTTTTCCGATCTTACTAAATTTCAGCTTGTTTGGAAGAACCTTCAATTGTCGTATCTAATGGTACACGATAGTTTCTAATAAAATCGCTAGAGGGCGCAATTTGTATTAAAAATTCTTGTTTCGGCAATAACTCTGAAACGAACAAAGATATCGAACTGCGGTCTTTATATCTTTTCTTGCAAATTTCATCTACTTTTCGATTATGATGTCATAGTTGTACCGTATGATTTGAATTTTCGGGATAAAATCGAAACAACTGTTATTATTACAAATTGCGCCCTCTAGCAATTTTATTAAACACTATCGTATACTGTTAGATACGGCGATTAAAGATACTTACCTTTCCCTTCCAAATAAGCTTAAATTTAGTAAAATCGGATAAGTCGTTTAGAAGTTACAGCGATTTTAATGTTTACACATTCAATAGCTTCCCCAACTCTTATTAAGGTCGGTACGCCAATGAGCCTTAAACCAAAATGATACAGAATTGTCTACGCTTTTCGATTATGTAATCAGAGTTACACCTTAATATGGGAATTTTCGGAGAAATTTAGAATTAAAAAAAAAAATTTAATGGTGGCCACCTATAATGAAACACCCTGTATAAAAAATTAAATGAAACAAAAAATATTTAATACATGTAAAAAATAAAGGAATTGTCTATGATGTGTATAATAGTCTAATAACTACAAAATGTTTAGCGGCTTTTAAAGTTGTTTTAGCCCGTCGGGAATCGAACCCGGAACCTTTCGATTACCAGTTAAACTCTCTACCAATTGCGCTACGAAAAGCTTGAAGTTCTCTCACCAACATCAGCCATATAACTTACTCAATTTTATGTTGGTAGTACACAGGAATCTCTTAAGATTTCAAACTGGGAAGGGGTTTTAAGGAGAAGGGGCACATTCAGGACCACTGATCATTAATATCAATTTTTATCGTTTATCCATGCCTCGACGGCATATAGCGACATCTACAGGAATCGATATGAGACCTCTGATCAGTGATATCAATGTTTAGCAGCGGGCAGACAAGTTTTTTTTACTATTTCTGTCACGTCGCGTGTCGGTTTCAACTAAGCGCGAGCAAAAATTATTTGCATCAAAGAGGGCCTTGCATCTAAGGACGTAATGCTTAGCCGTAGAGCTTAATACCTGTTGGGTGTCAGTAACTACCTGAATTAACAATAAATTAGTTATTCCGTCATCTTTTACAGTCGTTACAAGTAATTGGATTCATCGCTAATTTTTCCAATTTCTTGAACAATTCACACAATGGGCTTTACGGAACAGCACAAAACATTTATGGTTAAAGCGTATTTTCGAAACGGGGTTAGAGTAAATGGTGAGTGGCAATACAATCCGGGTTTGTGCATGGACGATTTTTACGAACATTTTCCTAACGTTGCTTTTATTGCTGGGGATTTTTATGATTGCCTAAAAAGAACCGTGGCTGTGTTTAGGAAAACAGGTTCTATACAAGACAAAAAGGAGCAGGAAAACCATCTGTAAAAACAGAAGAACTTGTTGCTAACGTTCGTGAAATAATGCAAAATACGCCAACAAATTGTATAAGACGCCTGTCCCAAGAAGTGGGAAGATCTTATGGAACATGCAGGACTATTCTTAAGAAGCAGCTAAATGTATTTCCTTATAAAGTGCAAGTATTCCAAGAAACAAGCCGCAGATTTTGTAGGACGCAGGAATTACTCTTAATGGTTTACCCAAAATTTATTGGAAAGAAATGATTTATTAGACCTGACATTTTTTTCGGATGAAGCCTGGTTCCACCTCTCCGGTTATGTGAATTCTCAGAATACACGCATGTGGAGTAGTAAAAAGCCCCATTTTTTTTGTAGAGTCCACATTGCACCCTCTAAAAATTGGTGTCTGTTTCCCGAAGAAGAATTCTTGGTCCTATTTTTTCCATGACACAGTTACAGCACAGCGGTATAGAGACAATATTTTGAAACCATTTGTGGAGCAATTACTTGACGACGAACTACCTTTTGGATATTTTCAACAGGAGGGTGCATCCGCCCATGCGCCCACCTAGATCACCTTGTTTAACGGTTATGGACCATGGATTACTTTGTTTTTCCTCATTTAAAGAACACTATTTTTAAAACACCAGTTGCAAATTTAGAACAATTACAAGAAATAATTATTTTCCAAGAATGTGGTAACATTTCTCCAGAGTGATGCTGGTCAACAATTTCGAAAATATGAAGAGACGTGTGAATTTATGCTTGGAGCATGGCGGTGGCCAATTTCAGCAATTTATGTAATTATTTTTCTTTTTCTTTCTGTATATTCTTACTTTGTTAATTTTGTAAACAATAAAAATAAATTTGTATTTGTCTACTTATTTTATTACTCATTAGTTTGGCATATCATGTCATAATATGAATTTGACAAAATTTTAACCTAGATTTGGTTAGATATATCGTCCACATATCATTGTGATCTAAACCTACGTTTTTTTAATTGAAGCCCTCTTTGATGCAACCAAGTACACATGAATATTAAAATCTCCAATAAAATCTGCACCAGAATTACAATAATAAGCAGTGTATAGGGTTATGACAAAGAAACGGATCAAGCTTTTATATGATTTCGCCCACTCAATCAAGAATCGCTCGGACTTATACAGGGTGGTTCATAAAAATACTACGTGTACCAACTTTAAATTTTTAATGAAACATTTTATATTTTTACATTTTTGCAACAACAAAGTATAAAAATAAACTATTTTGTAGGATGCTGAAAATGTCCCCCACAAACAGTTCTGCATCTAAAAATCCCTGTTGTACATTTTGTCCTACTTGTGAAGAAATTACTCGTATTACTCGTCGAATGGACTCCTTAAGCGTTTCTATCGAGTTTAGATTTATAAACTAAATTTTTGACGTAGCACCACAAAAGCAGAGTCCAGTGGGTTAAGATCAGGCGATATATTTGTCCACTCTATTGACCCCTCTCGAATAACTATCCACCGCCCCGAAAAAATTGTTTTTAAGTACTTCCTTACATAAGCAACCTAATGCGGGGAGCACCCTCCTATTGAAACCATAAGGTTGGTAAATCAGGATAAGCATAATCTGGAAATAGAGTAAGAAGCACCGGAACAAGATCACTTCGAAGGAAATTTAGATATCGTTCTCCAGTGAGGTTCTCATCAAAGAAAAATGATTCGATTACCTTATTTTCAACAATGCCCGACCTGACATTAACCATTTCATTATACTGAGTGCGATTTTCTATGAAACCTCAGTAAGGATTTTCCTTGGTCCAGTATCTGCAGTTTGGTCTATTAACTTGACCATTTAAACAAAACGTAGCCTTATCTGAAAAACAAATTCTTTGGTCAATTCGGGTATTACCTATTATTTGTTAGCTCCATCATTATTTCACAAAATTGCTTTCGCCTATCAGGATCATCGTCCAATAACTCTTGTACAATTACTGGTTTATAGGGATGAAAATTCTGTTTTTTTTTTAAATTTAGATAGGTAGGTAGGTAGGTTTAATCAGTATTGCAGTCACGCCAAGTTGTGTGCTTGAGCTATGAGAATCTTCCTGCAGTGATATTAATATGTTCATATTTTTCTCCTCAAGTAGGTATACCCGGACGACCACTTTTAACACTATCTTTAACAGTACGGGAAGTTTTACACTTAATTGCTACCCTAGACACTGTCGATTGGCTATTAGGCAATTTGAGACTTCTCTAAGGCTTCTACTTTTATCTCCGCAATCCAACATAGTCAAAATTTCTATGTTCATCTTAAACCAGGCGCATTTTGGATGTAATATCAGCAGAGCATCCATATCTGCAAAAACCGAAGCCTATGGTTCCGTTTAACAAACGATATCGGATTTTAAACTTCTAATGTCTGTTCAGATTCTGATGTAATAATGTAATAAATCATTACCTGCCTTGAAGTAACATCATCAACAAGCTCTTAACAATAGGATGTACTCGCTAAAAGAATATTGATGGCGTATCTAAATACATATTAAAAATTAAAAGTATTGTGTCTTCAAGTGTATAATATGAAATAAGTCCTTAAAATAGCCATATTCGTAAGTAGGTACCGAAAATTGACTGTAATTGCGCTATACAACACCCACCGTAATATGAATATTAATTTAACACGAGTTATGTTTATTTATTTTATTACCAATTTTTTCAATACTGAAGAAGAATAATAGAATACGTAGGTATGAATTTAACGGTTCCTAATACAAATTTATAATACTTGTTTATGGGAAATCTCGCAACACATTATAAAGGTTTAAGTATTTTTGTGTAGGAAGAATTCCTTAATTGGGTACAGTAAGAAATATATCAAAAAATGTAATGTGTTTAGTAATTAAGTATTACCTGCGTAATAACCGTAATGTATGTTTCGCCGGAAATTTTAATGATTCATTAACACTGATTAGGTAAATGTTTTTTGTTAATATTTAAAAATTTTTAAATTATTTATAACGTTACTAATTGTTTATTTATTATATGTAAAATTAACAATGGTTACATGTTTTTGAGGAGGTTTCTTAGAAAGACCGCTAATAATAATTAACAAAATTAAAATAGTACTGCACAATATTTAAATCTAATAATTTTAGTACAATCTCTTAGGGATCATTGACATCGCCATTGATCTATACGCTTTAGGTAAATAATGACAAACATGTAGGTGTAGACCTCTTATTTCAGAATCTACACCGGATGGTGCGCCGCCATTTTGATACTATCAAGTATTGGCTCCATGGTCCTATTAATTTTAATATTAGACTTTATTGGCCCTTGTATGATTTGATGACTCGCACACCAAACCTTATATTTTTCTAACATACTGATTAAATTGCAAGTTCTTCCAAATTTAGATAACGCACATTTTTATAAATAATATACATTTAATGTCACACCATGCAGTAGCGTGTCGTGGGGTTTATGTTTGGAGGGGCGCAATAGAAATCCAATACGAAATGACATATAAGCAAATTGCTCGAAAAAGTATCTATTTATAAAAAAAATTTTAGGTAAATTAATACATACATTTATAAATGTCTATTGAAAACCGACGCGTAAAAGATCGGTTTTCGGCCCGTCGTCCCCGTTATATTATTGACGAAATTCATTTTTATTAGTTCGAACTCGACGCGCGCTTACGCCACAACAAAGTCCGAAATGTATAAAGCAATGCAGGCGCTAAAATACCGCGGCCGTCCCTAAATAAATCGGATATAACCGGGTGACGTTCGGATTCGTTCGGCGAAATTTATATACGCCAGGCGAGATTCAGCGTCCGTCGCAGCGTTTCAACGACGGAATTCAATTATCTAAAATTCACGTGGAGGCTTGCTTATCGTTGGTCAACGAAAACGGACAATTAGAGATGAGTTCAGAATTGGTGAGTTGCTATGGTTTTTTTAAATTTAGAAATGTTAGTATTAAAATGAATAGTAATAATAAATATTTAAATAAACATTTAATTTGTGTGTTATGTTAAAGTTCCAAGGAGGGGCGCGCGGCCACGCGGCCTTATAGAGCAACCGCCACTGACCCCATGGCAAAAAGTTGTTCGGTGAAGGATCAGGAAACCTAGCTGGCCAATTCATAGTGTAATTTAATCAGTGGCGACTCGTGACTGGCGAGTCAGGGCTTTAAATAATGCGGATAACTATAATCCAATCAACTAATTCGAAAAACACGCCCTTATTAACTGAATAGTCCTTTTCATTATGACCTCGAAGCGGAAGATTGCAATTTCCATAGAACTTTAAAATGTCTATTATTTTCCAAAGTAAGTAAGTGTCTATTTTTTTTAACTTTCTCGTTGGGAATTTTAATTTCATCAGCATAAGCACTACTTAAACAAGTTAAAATATTGGTTTGTCCTAACATCTGAAAACTTACCACATTATGACGATGTTTTGCACTATATTTATATATTTTTATTTTCTCTGAAAGATGTTTTAAGTCCTGCACCCCATTTTTAGTCCAATTATCATCCCCGCCAAAAAGAAGACACATGGAACAAAAAAAATAATTTTTGTCCCCACAACTCACAACCGCATATCCAGGATATTTTATTATATATTTCTTTGTCAACCTTACGCGTAAACTGTGCCTTACTTTTACATTTTGATTGCACTTGTACAATGTTCAGTATTGGTACTGGCCGCCCTGCATTTTTTAAAATCAAGTCCAGAGAACTAAACACAAGCTTCTGTAAATCACTGACCTTCATATTTAGACGAAATTTTCCAACTTTATATCGTAACTAATAAAAAATAACTCAAAACAAATAAACAAAACGTCAGCGGCATCGATAGGTCGCATCGCGATTCGCGAACAGCTGTTGGGCTTGGGCGCGGAAAATTGGAGCTCATCCGTGGCCGCTCGTTGTGCGATGTGTAGGTGACGTCAGGCCTCCGTAGTAATGGCAACCCATCGAGAAGTCGCGTTGAATCGGGACGGATACTCGGTTGCTCGCGCTTAGTATAACCTTGAGAGCGCGCAACTCGCTTGTCGCTTGTCTATTATGAGTATAACCTGCCGCCCATTGGAATATGGCTATATGCTTGGTTTGAATTAGTTTAATTGATTGCTTACATACATTGCGTTATTGTTTTTTTAAGTAAAGTATTTTTGGATTCTGTTTGAAATAATTGCAGGGAGGGCGGCACCAGAGCCGTTCATTAACCAGCCGCCACTGAATTTAATCCTATTATGCGTCAATCGAAAACGTTTTGGATACATTCCCTTACTTATTGTGCATTGTGCGCGGGAGAACCGTCCGTTTGAAAACAAATATCTTCATTCTTAGGAGCAACTTCTTCTATTCCAAAAAAATTATTATTCCGAATTGTGTTCCAAAAAAAAAGGTTCAATAATCCGATGGCGAATTTTCCATAATTCCTGATGTTTTTGATATTTATACGGATGATATTTATACTGATGTAATTTGCACAGTACTCTGGAGTGCTGCTTGCTGCTTTCCCACAGTTTTGCAAGAAGCTTGGTGCTAATTTCATTATTTTCTTTTAACTATCATTTTCTTGTGCTCTACCATCGCTATGATTATATATATATTATAACAAATCAATATTACGAACAATTTTCAGGACTGTTGGTTTGTTCGGAATAGGTCTATCAGGTCAGGAAACATGGCAGAGAACACTTCGGATACTCTCTATAAACTATTTTCCATGAAGTACCACCACAACCACCTTGAAAAGAAGCCATGAAGTGACATCGGGCAACGCCGCATCAGCTGGGAGTTGCGGATCCACAAGCTATTAGTATGACGCGCGGCAATGGGCAAGTTTTTATTCTTTTTGATTTTTTTTGTGTTTTTTGGCTCTGTTGCCACTATATTGATATTGAAAAATGTACAAAAAGTAATAAATGGTTTTGGATAACAAGAACAACTTACATAATTATTAAATAATAGTAATGTTTCACTGAGAAGCTGTTTTTGTTTCACTACGAGTAGATTTATTTGATCGGTCAAAAGTCATATTCTATTATACAAATTATTATCTTCTGCGTTTAAATTACAGGATTGACTATCATCTTCTGAAGTCTCAAAATTAAGTAAGCTTAAGGCTTTGCTTAAGAAATCTACGCTTGTCTTAAGAAAGTCACCTACTGTCTGGGTAACTTCGTTACTTTCACAATGTATGAATTGGTAACGATACAATAAGTTTTCAAGCTGAGGTCACCTGCTTAGTTTCATTTCAAAGGGTAAAATCTGTTTCAAATCATTGTAAGCCAATTCATTACCTTAAAAAAACCTTTACCTTCATATTAATGTCCACTAAAACCTGATTAACAATATTTATACGGTCATTGGTCAAATCTAAACTATAAAAATATATTACACTCTCTTCACCTGCTTTTAAAACACTTTTATAGTTAGAGATACACCCACGAATACAGCAGGGGCTTGGCATGTTGATAAATAAACAAACTAAAAGAAAAAAATAGTACTTACCTAGGTATCTAGAGGTATCCTACCTACTTACGAACTATCTCTACTAGTGATATTTTTAAATTAATTCACATATACCTTCAAGTTAAATAAACACTTCAATATTTAATAAACTAACTGTAGCCACAAAGCAATAAAGTTTATCCCAAAGAGCTAACTAGAATATAAAAAACACAAGTTTTAAATTAAAACAAATAAAATTCTGCCTCCATTTATAAGACCCGTAAACAAACCGCCAGGCCGGCCACGCTATGGGATTTTTCACTTTCTTATAAAAAATGTTCACTAATATTTTGTAGAGGTTCTTACCAATCATGTCACTTAAATTTTCTATTAGATATCAATCGAAAACCGGATAAAAATACAAATTAATACAAAAAACTGCGAAGTTAACACCCACGTCGCGCGTAAATTACGTACTAAAGCATGTATAACCTCAAAAAAGTCACGTGACACATATATCTTCAAGCAGTGTTGTCGATGTTTCTGTTTCACGGCTTCTTTCAAGGTGGTTGTGTAGCAAAATTTATTTGGGATTTCCCTTAGCCAGTCTGGCGGTGCAACACCCTATTATTAGTATACTCGGCAGATCTCAAAGTGGATTTACAAGAACAACATAAAAACTATATGAATTTAAAACTTTAAAACCACTCGCTTGTAAAATTTCTAAAAATGCACAAAGAACAGCGTGGCTTCAAGGCGACGAAATATTAAACAAATCTCGCAATTATAGCATCCTTTAAAATGCGGTAAGAGAAATGTGGTCGCATTTGCTAAATCGAATCAACTTGTAACTCCTACGCAAATTAATTTAGAAGAGACAAGTTTTTTTTATTAGGGGTGTCGAAATGATGTCAATGGTCAAATTAATGACTTCCAGATGAGTATAATTTTAAGAAGCAGCGGCATGTCAAATAAGAAACGGTTTTTATGTTTATAAAATTTATCAAAAAAATGTATTTGCGAAATTTTACTAAAATGTGTTTTTTGATAAAGACAAAGTTTTGCTTTGCGCTCTTAAAATAAAGTTTTAGTTGGGTTCATTAAAGACGATTCAAGAGGAGAAAACCATCAGACGCAACCAATCCTGAAATTTGCACCAAAATGAACACTAGAACACTGTTTTTAGACGTTGTTTGAAAGTGCATGTCTTCTATTGCTAAAGCAATCAGTAATGTGCTGTATCCGCTACACAACTTCGTAGCGAATTTTAAATTTTTGACGCCCTGTATATTATGAACTAATTTTAAAATGTGCATTTTAGGGTGCCCATAATTTTTCTGTGTGAAATTTTCCTGTATTCGCAAAATACTTTCCCTCAAAAAATATAGCTTTTAGTTTGTGGATCTTATGTTATGGTCATGTATGAACCCAGCATGAGAATGTGAATCTCAAGAGCAGAAACTGCCAAGGGAAAAAAATAGCAGCACTATTTATCTTTGGATGCTGAATCGGAGCCAATATAGTTACTAAGTGATTTAGTAAGAGAAACAAGAGTGGTCTGAACTTCTGCGATATGTTTTTCTGTGCAAATTTCTCGAGGACATTTACATCAGATGACTAGAATTTGCCATTTCTTAAAATTGACAAAAATGTCCTCGAATCTAATTCATATTAACATTTTTGCTTCGCGCAGCGTTTTATTCGTTCCTTCTGAAGGTTTAAAAACAAACTGTCCATTTTGTGAAAAGAAATTTGGGAAACTTTACCTTATAGAGTATAAGTTTGTCAAAATCCTTTTATTAAACAAAATGGGTAAGCAGGTAGTTTTAAAAACACTGGAAGGCAAAGGCCACATATAAACATACAAATTTAAGATGCATAACCGGAAACTTTTCTGTAGTAGCAGTACTGTAAAACTCGCCTTTAGGGTTTTCACAACCACCCACTTGTGTATGTCACAAATAAAGACAAAATGAACCGGCACCGTGAGAACGACAATTAACGTTGAAAGCCAACGACTGACTGCCACCTGTCGACCCGTTACAGGAAAACTATGGGGTGGTACTCTCGACTGATTAAATTTTATTTATTTTATTTATTTTCTTTATTTTATTTCTGACCCCTAAACAATACAGTGGTACTGGCACCGAGGCCTAGTAATAAGTAGTAAGTTTTTTTTCTTTCTTACTTTCTTAAATCATAACTTAACATTTTTAATTCAACAAGTCTCGTTCATATTTGTAATACAATAATACATAATTATACAATATCCAATATATCACAGTTTATATTTTACAGCCGAAGTCTCTGGATTTTATAAACCTTTTAAGTTTTTTGCAAGTTTCCTTCAAGTTTCGACCCAATATGTTTTTCGGTATATTATTATATGCCTGTACACCTCTGTAGATTGGAGAGTCCTGTTTTTCTTTGGTTTTAGCATATGTGTTTCTCAGGCAGGTCTTCGATCTTATGTTATGGTCATGTATGTCCTGATTTTCATGCAATACAACATTTTGTTTTAAGTAATTTATTCTTTATATTATATATTAATTTATATTGTTTGAATTATTTTATTTGTTTTATTTTCAGAAAGTGGTATTGTTAAATATCAAATGTTGATGTATAATATTTTAATGAAAATATAGCTTTAATTGCCTTATTTTGACATCTCTGTAGTTTATTTATTAGGTATTCACTCGCGTTCCCCCAGCAAGGGATTAGGTACATTATATGGGGTTCAATGATGCTGTTGTACACTAGATATTTAGCACTATTGCTCAGCTGATGCGCGCATCTTCTAATTTATCTAATTGCTCCAATAGGAGGCACGAGCTTTTTAATGAGGATATCCACATGATCATTTGATGTTAAGTCATTTGAAATTTTGAGCCCTAAGTATTTATATTCCGTCACTTCATTTAGTACTTTATTGTTTAATTTAAGGTTTAGTTTACAGCAATCTTTATTTTTTTCTTTTATGATCATAATTATATACAGTTTATTATAACACTTTCATCTTTCCAATGTTTCCGGATCCTCTGATGAAAATACAAGTACAGTGTCGTTAGCAAACATAAAATATTTGAAGCGAAGTCCCACTAGCCTTAGGCTATTGTAGTGGTCCTAGTACTGATCCCTATTTTAGCAGTTTTTGTGTCGCTATTTTGTTTATTTGCTGTGGTGTAATGCTTTCTATTTGTTGCATACGTTTTTAGCAGCTTCTGGCATGTACCGCATTGTTGCGTGTTACGGATGCGTCTGCAGCTTCCAGGGTATTTTGAAATCTCTCAAATTAAACTTGAAAGGTTGGTATAATTTACACAATTGATCAGTATGGATTTAAAGGAATCCAATACCATTATTTTGTGTAAATAACAGTAGAAATCATACAAACTGATTTACGAATTGATTATTCTCATTCTGATTATTGATAATTTTTTCATGCAAATTATAATAATTATAATTTGAATCAAAAAAATTATGAAATAATTTTAATCAAATCAAAATCTGTTAATCAATTTTTTACTGTAAATCGAGCCTCCTGTAGAGAATCCACAATCAGCTTTGCTAATAATTGGCATTCAACAGGCAAAATCACCAAAGCCGAAGTTGTTTTTATTGAATACATACAGATATGATACCAGTTACCTACATTACCTACACTACGTTAACAAAATTACGAACAGCCATTAAATATGAAGTCCGGGTTTGCGTCAAAAAGCAGCTAAAGTTGTAAAATCATCCCGATTTATCTTCGTCTGACTTCTTTTAATTCAAATATTTTGTTTAAAAAGTAGGAGACTTTATTACTTACGTAGGCGAAGTCGAATATGGTTGTTCCTGTGATATAAAGTCATTGCAACAAGTGCGTTCAATTTACAGAATATCATATTGTCTGAATCCGCGTAAATATATAAACAGCTCTCATAACTAATTCAGAAAGCAATTGAGAGCATTGTGACGGTAGGTGAAATTTGTGTTTTTTCATCCCTTTATCTGGGCCGCTTATTTCCACTTTTCAGTAATACGACTTTTTGTTTTACAAGAGCTCTTAAATCAGGACCCGAAACTTTAGAAATGGATAGTACAATATTTTTTCCAACTTCATATTATTTTGAATTGGATTTAGTTCAGTGTATAAGATGCATACAGGCCTAGTTTTTTTATACGGTATTTTTATATGGTCTTAAATAATCCAAATTCATCTTATTCTTATAAAACCAATTTCATTATATGCATTTTTAGATCCAGGATTTATTGTTTGTTCTATTATTGGTTAAAACTTCTTCAAAACACTTTAAGTGATTAAAAAAAAAAACGTTGAAAATACAAAGTTCTTACGTAATGTTTGACTGGAAATTTTTTTAATATTATTGTTCATTATTCTACTATTAGCCCCCCCCCCCTCCTCCCCTCTCCCCATTACCGTTATATTCTTTAAGCAAAAATAATATATCTTTAATGATAACTTCTTTCATTGTGGAATCCGCATACATTTTCGATATACTATGACTTTATACAAGTACAATAATATGCATTCGAGCAATTATTAGAATATTAATTTCATAACTAGTATTATACCGTGCGAGCAAAAATTATTTGCATCAAAGAGGGCCTTGCATCTAAGGACGTAATGCTTAGCCGTAGAGCTTAATACCTGCTGGGTGTCAGTAACTACCTGAATTAACAATCAATCAGTTATTCCGTCATCTTTGACAGTCGTTACAAGTAATTTGATTCATCGCTAAGTTTTCCAATTTCTTGAACAATTCACACAATGGGATTTACGGAACAGCACAAAACATTCATGGTTGAAGCGTATTTTCGAAACGGGGTTAAAGTAAATGGTGAGTGGCAATACAATCCTGGTTTGTGCATGGACGATTTTCACGAACATGTTCCTAACGTTGCTTTTATTGCTGGGGATTTTTATCATTGCTTGAAAAGAACCGTGGCTGTGTTTAGGGAAACAGGTTTTATACAACACAAAAAATGAGTAGGAAGACCATCTGTAAGAATCGAGGTAAGAACAGAAGAACTTGTTGAAAACGTGCATGGAATAATGTAAAATACGCTAACAAATTGTATAAGACGCCTGTCCCAAGAAGTGGGAAGATCTTATGGAACATGCAGGACTATTCTTAAGAAGCAGCTAAATTTATTTCCTTATAAAGTGCAAGTATTCCAAGTATATACAAGAAAGGATTATCCAAGAATGTGATAACATTTCTCCAGAGATGCTGGTCAACACTTTCGAAAATATGAAGAGACCACAAACTACGTTTTCAAAAATACCTATTTTATGAAGTTACCTTATACAGGATCAAAAACAAATAAACTTTGCATCACATGCGACCAAATTTTATTAGCCCAATTTTGATTATGTAGAAAAACGCGCATTTAATATGGCGCTACTTTAAAGAAAATGTATCTGAAATAAAGCATTGTCAAAACTAAGAAGTTTTATGTAGGTTGCGTTGAGTCTTATTTTGCAAAAGTGGTGCAATTTACAAAATATGGGTAAAAAATCAAAATTATCTTATGCAGCTAAAATTTTTTATGTGGGCTAGAAACTGCATTTAAAAAAACTTTTTCTAATAACTTTTTTCGATACTTTCAGAAATAACCCCACTTTTGAATTATTTTTTGGAAAAAATTAAAATTTGACGATAATGCGAATCAAGTGACTACTATTTTTTTGCTTAATTTTCATCTCGATCGAAGCAGAACTTGATGCCAAAGTCAAATTTCGAATAAAGCTATTAATAAAAAAAAAATACCATATGATGCGGACTTTACTAGTCACACTGTATAAAATGTCCAAATAAAGCAAAAATTGGTCTTTCAGAATTTAAAGAGATTTTGGGGTTTAGTACTTTTTAAGTGGATGCATGGTTGTAGATAAAACCAAGCGTTTAATGAACCATAATACATTCGAATAATTATACACTTGCCGCACTCTGCTCGTATTCTAATCATCCTCGTTAATTATGGCCCATACAACACCCTCGTTAAATAATATACCAATATTTTAAACCGTCTATGTACTCAAATACCAAGCATCACGTACAATATTTTTTAAATGTAACGACAATATAAAAATAGAAAAATTAATTTAAGTGTGTAATTTATTAGTGTGTTTACTTTCTTAAAAATACTTGCACAATCCTCATATTTTAAGATCTAGTCTAGTAATTTCGCCTTGCTTTTATTTTCAGTTTTTCCTGAGTTTTTATTAGATATTAAATATGTCATTCCACGTGTTACACTTATTTTCTGGACGAGTCAAAGAGATATATTTTATATTCAAAGGCAGGGGCGTGCGATAAGAAAAAAACGAAAACAATTGTAATCAGGTTTTACAATAAAAAAATCAATCGATTAACAGCAAGAAATGTCTCATTTAATTTGTTTGATTATTTTTTGTTCGATTTAATTTTTAATCCATTCCCGTTATTTACAAAAAATACTCTTATTGGATTACATTAATCATGTCTGATTCGAGGGATTCCAACGCATGCGTAACAAGCAATAATTGAATCAATCAGAAGTACCACCCCTTAGTTTTTTTGTGGCAGATCGGCAGGTGGCAGTTGGTTATTGATTATGAACGTTATGTGTCGTTCCCATGGTACCGGTTCATTTTGTCTTTATCTGTGACATAAAGTGGATTGTTGTAAAGATACCAAAGGAAAATTTTACAGTACTACTACTACGGAAAAGTTTCCCAATATACATCTTAATTTTATTTATTTATCTGTTGCAAATTGCACCCCAGTATTCTTAAAACTAGAGACCGACCGAAGGTTCGGTTTCGGCTAGTTTCGGCCAAAAAATCTCGTTTCGGTGACAATTTCGATTGAAGAATATTTGCAAAAAACATATTTTCGGTAAATTTTAGTAGCAAAACTCAAATTAAAATGGATTGCTTGAGATTCTGTTATTTGCCTTTAATTATTTCATGTAACTTAAATTCAAGGAAGATGTTTCGTTGATGCCATACATGTTCGAGCTCACAATATTTTGGACAAAATCATGCGATGCATCTTATCTGAAGACAGTGGAAATAGGCCCGTTATGGAGAGATCAGGAAGGTGACTGTTCTTACCTAAAACATTGTATTACTTCGATCTAGGCGAAAAGAACCGTTTTTGTGTTCCCAAAGTAAATGAAAGACAACTTATTAATTTTGAGAACTTGCCGTTACTATTTATGTTTTCTTCAACTTTTTCTAACAACAACTAAATAACAAGAAACAACAGGTAACTGGACGGTAACAATAAATAGTTAACGAATTCTTTGCAAATTATAGATATCTATATTATACTTTACAAAAAAAAGGTATTGAAAGTATTTATTGAGCTATGTTAAGTCATCAAAGACTCATATTAAAATAATTAATTATTATTATTGTTAGTATTGTTTCCATTATTGTGATAATTATTATTAATGTTAAACACACAGTTATTATAAACAACAGATGGCTGTGCGTTTGACAGAAAAACTATCGCTGTGATCATGCCCAGGGTACCGAAGAGGAAAAAACTTCCGAAAAGTTTTATGGTTACTATAGTAACAAGCTGAAATAAAAGCTTCTTATTGGTTAAAAATTATTGGTGTTAACATAATCTCCTCAACTTCATGCATTCCCCTCGACTGGACGATCGATGCGCGATCTTTCTATTAATCCAGAATTATGCATAATATATTGAGATAAAGTATTTTAATTCTCAGGGTAATCATCTTAGTCTAAGGATGTCTCAAGCAGACATCAATATTTCTGCAATTCCGAAAGATCTGAATCAATAATACATATAATCTTACTATTAACACAAATTGTTTAGCCAATTCATGATTAATTACCCACACTTCTGATTGTTTTATCCTACATAATATTGCCAGAAATGATTTTGTCACAATCAAAATAGTGCAGTTTCTTAAATTTTGTTCAGCGTTCAATATTTTTAGGGAAGCATTACCTTGCTTGTACACGCCCATGTTCAAAAGCAAAATAAGAAAAAAATTTCATGCTAGGATCTTATCCGCTCTTTTTAAATGTTTTTAAAGATATTTAGGAAAACTACTAAACAAACTTAACAACATTTATTTAATATGAAATAGGGGCAATACGGCATTCGTATTAGGACAATGGGCCACCAGGAACTAACAACATGTTATATTGTCACCATTCGACAATGTACATGGAGATATCGTGTTGGTTTGGTGGTCAAATATTATACAGTGTATTATTATCGAATTTAGAAGTTGAGTTATTTTCCCTTTTCAAATGTGTATGCTAATTTTTGTAACAAATAACGAGGTATTTTGCAGGCATCCTTACCCACCCTTGAAGCAGCACCCTCATCCACTTTAAAATCTTAAATTGCACCAACCCACTTGTGACACCTCTCTGGAAAGCTTATCAAATATGCTTTTCAGCGATACCAAAATTAATTTTGAAGAAGTAGTCCATACTCAAAGTGAAGTTAAATGTATATTTAAAAGAAAAGCACAAACTCTTTCTCCACCATTTTTTATTAGAATAACTAGGCGAACCTGGAATAATTCATAATAATTCAATTCGACATGTTTCGAGTGTAGAAACACTCATCATCAGGAAAACAAAGTAAATGGTACAATGCTGATGTTGTTAGCAATAAAGAAAATAATAAGTGGGATTGAGCCGTAATGGAGCTTTTAAGTCAGAAGACCGACAAGACGTCAGCATACTGGAAAGTCAAGGGTTAGTGCAAAAGCCCTATCTTGGGCAGAAAAATGAAGAGGGCAAAAGAAAAATTAGCGAGTTTTAACAGACTTTGTGAAAATCATTTATATGTAGTGAAAGATCTTAAGTTTCATTCAACTTTGTCAGAGACATGTAGTATTGAAATAAGAGGAAAAGAAAAAATTGTTTTTCGTAAAATTCAAAGCATCATTTAGCTTGAAGTAAAATGCTGTTGGGGTACCAGGCTTGTTAAGACCCAGTTACCCCGGCAGGAGCCAAAACATACACATTGTGTGCAAAATTAATAGATTAAAAGGTTTTTTAAAAAAAATTTTGAAGTTCTTTAACAAAGAAAAGGTTACTTTTCTGAGATATTCTAGTAACACAAAATTAAAAAAAAAACCTTTTAATCTATTAATTTTGCACTCAAGCCTGAAACCCCAACAGCATTTTACTTTAAGCTAAATGATGCTTTGAATTTTACGAAAAACAATTTTTTCTTTTCCTCTTATTTCAATACTTTTACATGTTTCTGACAAAGTTGAATGAAACTTATAGATAATTTTCACAAAGTCTGTTAAAACTCTCTAATTTTTCTTTTGCCCTCTTCTTTTTTCTGCCCAAAATAGGGCCTTTGCACTAACCCTTCACTTTCCAGTATGCTGAAGTCTTGTCGGTCTTCTGACTATTCAATTTTTAAACCTTGTGTACACCATTGAAAGCTTCATTACGGCTCAATCCCACTTATTATTTTTTCTATCGCTAACAACATCAGCATTGTACTAGTTTTCCTCTCTGAATTTGAATTTTATTGATCATACCCATACATTTTGCAATTAATTTATTTTTACTGTGTATTTCAGTTTTTTTAAACTTTGCATGTCAGATAAAGCAATAGAAGATTCTTATTTCGCACAACCCATCCTTAGTATTAAGCTTTGTAATGTATGGACGAATTTTACCATCTCAGTAAACCATGTTGCATAATAGATAATTATATGCAATAGTAAACGACAAGAAAAATATCACACAAGAAGCTATTTAAATTTTTGAGAACTACAGTACTGACTTTTAGTGGTAACTATATGCTTTATTAACCGTAGCAAGGAAATATTATTATGATGGATGTCAATATTTCATTACAACTGCCAGTCGAAACTAATACAGTATATAAAACCAAATTACACCTCCAATAGAACTTGATAATTACTGTGAGTATTGAAAGCAATAATGACTATAAGTTATTCTATAGTAGCAATCTCCTATTTTCTATTGGCTAAATTACCGTGATATTATTACTACACAACGGTTTAGCAATTTTCGTTGTCTTACAGTAGGAAAGCGCGTTGCTGTCACATATAGTATTAAACAGTTTGTTGTATAAAGAGCATGTGAATTCTTATAAGGTATAGAAGGTTTTTTTCCTCAGTGGAAGGGTGGTCTGCAAAAAACGTTTTTATTCGCCCGCGTTTGTGTAAAAATTGTACTTTTTATTTTTTGTTATAGTGTAGAAAATATAGTCATTGTAAGTTTTCAAAACATCACCCTATATATCCATGCACAATTATTGTTAATAAAGTCTGAAATAAAAAGCATACCTATGTACCAACTTAAGTAACACTCACTATATGGGGTAACTAAGGTATACTCGACAAATTAAAAATTACCCTTCTACAATTCCAGAAGTTAGAATAATTATTTTTTTGTGTTTGCGTTTGATGGACGATTTGCCTGATTTATTTTAAAATTTATATCACAAGGAATTGAAAATAAAACCAATATTAAAATAAAATTATAAGTTTATCGTTTTAGATATAAGATGTGTTAGATATGTTGTTTTAGAACATGTACTAGTTATATTATTATGATAGTGTAGCTAACAAATCATTTAAAATGTTTTTCACTGCGTCTGCAAACAGTAAAGAAAATCCCCTAAAAATGATTTTCACCTCTCTAACCCATATCTATTGAAGTATAATAAAATGGGTCGAAATATAGGTATGTATAGGTATGTATTTTTATTACATTACTTTTAAAAACAACGAAATTTTTTATTAACAATGAGTAGCTAATCGTTTAAATTCCGGCAATATTTCAGTATTATGTGGGATAAAAACCGAATTTAGACCAAATTGCCAGTGACAGGTGGCAATTAATTTGGCAGGAAGTGGTGAAGTTTATTTCAGTTTTTACCAAACAAATCGTAATGAACTACAATTAAAAAAAAATGCATTGGGCTAAATAACCGGCAATGGCATAGAATTATATATCGATGGTTCGAGACACTCTGATGGGTGTATTTTGATGATTTAAAAACACATACATATGTGCTGTATTTAATTGTGTTTCTGTGTTAATCAGCGGAGAAAATACTCCAATATAAGCGATGGTTTAGTTCCAATAATAAAGCGGTTGTCGCTCGGGAAAAATGAATACTTGCAGGAACGCAAAAATTCTTAATGGAAATAAAAACTTAAATTGCCTAGATAAAAAGACATATTATGTATTAGTTTTAACTAAGAAGTGAATGTATACTTAAATATAGTATACTCACACTTGACTATTAATTTCTGCTAAATTTTGGCTATATTGTTTTAAAAATAATTGTTTTGACCTGATATGTTACCTAGTTTGCTCAGAGCACCAACTGACTACAAATAAGAAAATGGCTGTTTCACAACAAGAAAATTTATATTTTGTTCCAAAATTCGTCAATTTTAGGCCAATTAATACAAAAACTTACCTAAAAAAATGTTTGCATCGCATAACTATTTTGTTACTTTCTTACTTAGAATATGCCTGCATTAAATAATACACTGCTAAAGACATATCTACTTTGCTTATTTCTTAATTTTATTAAAATGGGCTAAGTACTAGATTTTTATAAGCTGCTAAACAAACTAGAAAGTCTGGGAATCTCACGAATCGAAAAATATAACAATTAGTTTATAAAAATTAGGAAATACGTAGGTAAAGTAGGGTAGCAGATGCAGAAAGTGCCGTCGAATTACCACAACTATGATACACAACAAGATACTTAAAATAAATCATAGTGTTCTTTAAAGTAGCAAAATTTAGCTACTCGTTCTTTGTTCAAAAATATCAAAGTATTTTGTTTTAAACACAGAATTATTTGATTTAAGTACCCTTTGTTTAAGATCTCTGATTAAATCCCCTTTATTTAAGATCTCTTCTTTCAAGAATAGTTTTATGCTTCTATTAAAAATAGAAATACTTAGTTTGACAACAAGAACTAACTTATTTCAAGAATTTGCTTGTTCACTTAAGGGTCATTCTCACCAAATTCAGTGGAAGCATGTTACTTGATTATTATTCTAAGTATAAAAATCAATAAAATCAGGTTTGGCAGGAAGTGAATGGAATACATTAAAATGTATTTCCTCAATATATAAAAATGTTAAAAAAAATATTAAATGTGTCCAAATGTGCCTGACAGTATAAGAAAATTCACCTCCGTTCGATGTTATTTTTCAATGTGTTTAAGATTACTGATATTTTTATTGTTCTTCTTAGATATAAATCACAAAACCTAAGTGTCCAACGTTTGCAAAAAGAAATGAACTTCTAAATTCTAAACGTTAAAAAATAGAAACATAGCGAATAGCAAATAAAAAAAATGAAAACTGCTTGTTACTAGTCAACCATTCACCTCCGTGCTAAGGTGCATAGTTCAAAAACCAAATGTAAGATGGCGCTATCGAACTAACCTATTAGATTTCTGTATGTGGATGAGCTGCGCCAGTAAAATGTGCAGCTAATTTCAGTCTTTTTTTGGCCCTAATAGGAGAAGGTCGCGTTTTCTTTATTTTTCAATCAAGTTAGAACCTGAGTGACCGGACTATTGTTTCACCTCCATTCCACTTGTTTTGGGTAAGTAAGTTAAAAAAATATGTATGGATATTAGTTAATTATAATTAAATACTAATTGGCTCTCAACTTTTTATATTTGTTTAATTTAAATATTGGAGTTTTTGTCAATTTTAGGATATTTTTAAATAAAATTCACCTCCGTTCTGTTCACCTCCGTTCATAATCGTTAGGAACGGAGGTGATTAGCCAAAACGGAGGTGAATTTTTAAGGTATTCTTTGTATTAAATAAGGTGATCAGATATATTTTTTTTTTAAATTTATGCCCGTTTTAAACAAAAAACGGAGATATAATAAATATCACGGATTTTCACTTTCAAGAATTGCTCACCTTATATTAAAAAAATAGTTTATTGCATGATAATCATATACCTACATATTTTTAGTCGAAAAAATATGCCGTCAAAAGCTGAAATGTAGTGCAAAGAAAAGAAGAAGAAAGCATTTAAAAGAATTAAATAAAAAAATTGAGAATTTGAAGGCAGAATTGCACAAAATTAGAGCTCAAAGAAATAAGTACAAAATGAGAGCGGCAAGACTAAAGAATAATTTCTTAGAAGATAAAAAAGTGTCAGTAATTGAGCAAGAAATAGCATCGCCAAATACTCGGGCAGATTTAATAATTAAATCTGGAAATACGGAAGAAGTAAGAAGAAGATTAGTTTTTGGTGAAGTGATGAGAACCTACGATATACTGATATATATAGTGACTCAGAAGACGAAAACGGAGACAATGAAACTAGCAACTTACAAGATCTTGAGAATGCACAGAATCAGGAAAATGTAATGCCGAAGAAGCAAGCCCTCAAAATTAATAATTTTTTTCTAGTCAGGTTTCTGACAAAAAAATCTGTCAAAAACTATGTCGGGCTTATTTTGTTGGCTGAAGGGAAAAATGACTTCAGCATAAAATTTTTGCGAAAAGTCAGTGCAAATAAATTTCATTTTCCAGAAAATGAAGATGTATCTCTGACAAATAAGTCTGACATAGTAACAAACTTGCCATATCCTACGTTAAATAACAGGGATCAGTATATTTTTAATTATAAGTTTCCTCAAATCACCTGTTAACTTTTTTACATAACTTTTTGTTATTAAAACTTACACATTTTCACCTCCGTTTCAACTTATTTCACCTCCGTTTTTATTTTTTTCTAAAATCCCCAGTTTTTCGTAAAATACTTAGAAAAAGTTTTGACCACATATTGAACGGTACTCACTGAATGTAAAGTAACCCGAATTACCCAATTTTGAGTTAATTACTTGTTATAAGGTTGGTTACAAAATTACTGCAGTTTTAAGTGAATCTGATGAGAATGACCCTTAAATAATATCTAAATAACTAGTTTTAACATGTTTTTTCTTAGTTTATTTCTTTAAACGAACTGGGGTAGCATTTAAACTAATTAAATATCTACAAGAAAATCTATGTTCTTAAAATAAAAACTTCTTTTGGGCGGTAGTGAGAATGGGGTATAATATACAACTTTGTATATAACCTATTTTTCAATATTTGTCTTTATTTATCTTCCATCAGCAACAGAACTTAATTATGTTGAATACCGCTATACTCTACAAATACTTAGTTTAAGAAAACCGAAAACTAGGTAACTTTAACTATTTAATTTAAGTAGGTACTTAATTATTATTTTTAAAAGAAGGAATTCTCCGCGATCTTTCTAATAATAAATATTTAACTTTGATACAATCAATCTATTAGATTCATTTCAGTTTTAACTAAATCTGTAAGATACTAATATAAATTGATTCGAAATTACTTTAGCAAATAATTACATTTTGCATTTTTTGATATTTTTAGTATCCAGATCAGAGATCTCACATAAAAGTTATAGAAAATAGCGAACTGGTTTGTTTTTTAAATTTAAATAAACAAGTTTACCTTAAGATAAAATAAAATATGTAATTTCTTAATACCTAAATAAATTTAAAAAATTTTCAAAAAATGTAAAACAAATTTTTGCATCGAACTTTGTAAACGATCATACAATTAAAATCTAAGCACCTTTTTCAAAGGACTTTTTTGATATTTCATCATCTAATATTAATTTTTAAGCATGACATAATATTTTTTACAATTATTTTCCCGCCAATTGAATAGGTCAAATGTGACAAATTCATGTCAAAATGAATTATTAGGTTACCCGTTATGCATAGCCCCACTGATGAGCCATATATGGCGAAACGTGGATGGATCTGACGAAATAAAAGGAAAAACCACTCTCTTCTTCAGATATTATTGGTTTTCGGTCCAAACCAATAGCACTCCTGTAATTGTGACTTGTGTCTTTACAGGGATTTCCTCTTAACATTTTACTTATTTATATAAGTTTGTTGAAGGTGTGGGTTTCCAACTTCGACACTAGATGGCGCTTAGCGCTTCATCTTTTCGACGGTCCTCGCCGTAAATTGTTCATAGTTTGAATTTTGTGTTTCTCTGTTTCGTCAGATCCTAGCCTCAGTGATGAGTAATGATACAGCGTAATGCGTCTGAGGATGGATATGACGAAATGAAAGGAAACTAACATGCGAGCGAAAATGATTTGCATCAAAGAGGGCCTTGCATCTAAGGACGTAATGCTTAGCCGTAGAGCTTAATACCTGTTGGGTGTCAGTAACTACCTGAATTAACAATCAATCAGTTATTCCGTTATCTTTGACAGCCGTTACAAGTTACAACTGGTACAAGTAATTTGATTCATCGCCAATTTTTTCAATTTCTTGAACAATTCACACAATGGGCTTTACGAAACAGCACAAAACATTCATGGCTGTGTTTAGGGAAACAGGTTCTATATAAACAAAAAAGGAGCAGGAAGATCATCTGTAAAAACAGAAGAACTTGTTGCAAACGTTCCAACGTTCGTGAAATAATGCAAAGTACGCCAACAAATTGTATAAGACGCCTGTCTTAAGAAGTGGGAAGATCTTATGGAACATGCAGGACTATTCTTAAGAAGCAGCTAAATTTATTTCCTTATAAAGTGCAAGTATTCCAAGAAATACAAGCCGCAGATTTTGAAAGACGCAGGAATTATCCAAGAATGTGGTAACATTCCTCCAGAGATGCTGGTCAACACTTTCGAAAATATGAAGAGACGTGTGAATTTATGCTTGGAGCATGGCCAATTTCAGCAATTTATGTAATTATGTTTTTTTCTTTCTGTATATTCTTACTTTGTTAATTTTGTAAACAACAAAAATAAATTTGTATTTGTCTACTTATTTTATTAGGTACTCATTAGTTTGGCATATCATGTCATAATATGAATTTTACAAAATTTTAACCTAGATTTGATTAGATATATCGTCCCCATATCATTGAGGTCTAAACCAAGCCCTACGTTTTTTAATCTAAGCCCTATTTGATGCAAATAATTTTTGCTCGCACGGTATTACTTTTAATTTGTATTTCCTAAAACATCGCATGGTCTCCAAAACACGGTGCCAGTCACGTGGTATAAAAAGTGCGACATACGATGCAGCGAAGTGCCTCACGACCTGCTGCGGAATTAAAACGTAACTACCACAATTAGTTTGTTTCTGTAATTAATAACGATTTTTAGTTGTTTCTGTTGAGATTTATAGGAAAAATGGTGTTAATATAGTTTTTTTTGAAAATCATCCTAAGACAACGTGGTTTTCTATAAGTTATAAGGGGTACTAGTAGATAATAATTTTATTGTCGTGATAAAGAACACACAGAACAAAAAGGTAATCTAAATATAGCGGTTGACTGTATTACAATGGCCAAAATTACATAAAAATCAAGATGGATTTAAAAAGGAAAAAACCAAAAAGACTATATTCCCAGAAATTATGTAGGTATTTCTGTTCAAAAGAAGAGAGATATAATTAATCTCTGCAACAAGATTATAATTCCCCTTAGGTTCCAAAATGAATATACGCAAATGAAAACGGCGGCTACGCCAGATAAGCTAGCAGAATCCGATGAGGAAGACGGAAGCGATGAAGGGTCCCATTATTAGATTTTTGTTGATTAGCCATAATACATGTATTATAACACACATGCAATAACATAAGAGTTATAAAGTTTCGTTATAACTAAAGAAATTTGTGTTAACTTAAATGCCAATTTTTTTTATAAATGAAAGAATAATTTTTGGCTGTTTCTATGGTGCATTAAGTGGCTATGTCTGAAAATATTTTTTTTCGTAAGTGCTGCACTTACGATAAAACTACAGTGTAAAATTATTTTTGATGTTGTCAAAGTATCGTATCGTAAGTTTAACTACAAAAACACTGAAATTATTTTGAAGAAATTACTTTTCTTCAAAAGATCATCATAATACGTCCGGATGCCAATTTTTGCTTCAATTGGGCATTTCTAAAAAGGAGTATTGAAAAAACTTCTGTACTGTAAAATGTACTGAACGAGACTTATGGCAAAAAGGTATCGCTAGTCTGTTATGTTACACTGAGAGAATTCATTCAATAAAAGTTTTTTCTCGTTTAATCCCTAAAATATTTCGTTTAGACACAAACAAGGTCCTTTTTTTGACAACATATTTTTGCGCCTATTCGATATTTAATTAATATTATAATGATCATAATACTGTTAAACCATTAAACCATTAAAATATGTATCGAATAAAATATTTTTAATAAATTAATGGTTTTTAATTCCCACAAGGTTATCTAATTATCACAAAAAAGAAACCTTCATTCTATAACTTAAATATGCTTTTTAGAAACTAAATAGTTCCTTTTCTAAAATATATTCCTATCCCTATTCCTTACTACAACGGAACTGAGCGGGACGAACTAACTTAAAACAATGTCGTTGCTCCGCATGATGGTTTAAGTTGAACGGAGTAATTCAAAACATATCATTTGATTATCGCTATTGGTGGGTGATTGAGGTCTGATGGTATGGTGTACTTTTAGTGCAAGTGCGAGGTGCAAGGTTTATTTGTGTTTATTTTCCCCATAAGCTTGATTCCTTCGTTGTTGTTAACATACTTTATAATAAATAAAAACTAATCTTATTTGGTTTTACGTGATTGTAAAAATAAATGTATTCAAATAAAAAACATTGTCGTCAATTTTTGTGTTTTATTTAGCCCAACTGATATGTTTCTTTAGGTGAGAAGTATTACGCCATTTTATTTTTTTATTATGATTTTCTTACTAGAAAATTTCTTAAAATAAACATCACAGTTCGGGGCAAAATACCCATGCATAGATTAAAAAGTATTATATTCAAAATAAGGCCATCAACTGGTCATATTATTTTTCCTTTTATTCTTCAAAACTAGGTACTTATACCTAGGTAACTGGCTCAGAACGTCACCGTCACTATAGAGATTTAATTTGGCTAAAAATTTATAAAAACCTCCTAATTGAAACAGTGCAATGGGTTGTATTTGGCATCTAGCGCCTTATCAAAGGCTACATAGGTGTTATAACCGACTAGATATGTATTTTAGAGTATTATATTTTTTGGATTGATACTTTTTTATTTTCGATTTTGTCAATTTTGGCTTAAATTAAGTAATTAAATAAAATTATGTAATGGAAGTTGTTACTGTCATCCAAAAAGTTTACGTTTTACAAAACGTCATCCTTTTTATCAATGCCTACCGGATTAGTGAAAAATATGCGAATGTGATGCCAAAAGGTGTACCTTTTCAATTAGTATATAGGGTTCAAATATCGAGTCACTGGTCTATAAACCATGGATATAAAAACTAATTGAGTTTTGTTTATGTCATTGTTATTCTAAGTCAAAATTTGGCCACCATCAATCCAATCAATCAATGAGAAATAAGAAAACCATTTTTCAACAAAATAGTTTTAATACGTAAATAAGTATGTTATTAATAGTTGTGGTCAAAATTAATAGTTTTTAACTTGACGAAACTAACATATTATAGTATAGAGGTGATTTTGCAGGGTTCTCCATTATTATAAAAGTTTGTTCAATTTAAAAACTATTAATTTCGACCACAATCGTCAAATCCCCTGGGGTAACTTCTTCTATGGATAGTTATTACTCTGGATGAGGTTTAACATAGCCCAATGAATACATTTTTTATGAGCCGTGTCTCACTCTCACTTAACCCCATTTAACCATATTGGTCTTTAATTATCTCCCTAGCATATAATATCTAATGTGTAGCTGATGATGACCTTCTCTAAAATTGAAACATGTCCTCCTTTTATGTACCTGTACTTTATATTATTATGAGGTACTAACGTACCTACTATTTGACGTATTAAAACTTTTGCGGTTCAGACATAACTTTTATATTCCTTTATTCTAATATAGCTTCTGTGAGAATGGACTAGGTATTCTTAAATCTCTAGGAGACGTTTTCCATAATAATGAAAAACTTTTAGGGCATGTAGGTTAAGGCTGCCAACCCCAACCGTCCCGCACTTTGCGGGACAGTCCAGTATTCTTTAGAATTGTCCCGCCTCTAAAATTTTACCGAAAATGGTCCTGCATTTGTTAAATCTGTCCCGCAAGTCCCGGAATGCAGCAGTTATCGACATTAAAAATATCAATGGATATCGCCCAACCCAAATTTCATGGAGTTAAAAAATATGATTTTAAAAATAAATAGAATATTGGTTTAATATCTTGTTTACATTTTTTTGTATTTAAATTCATTTTCTTTAAATAAATTTTCCCTTTGTTGTTCTGTTCAATTAAATTAAAGAAGAATGTGATGGCCCAAGGGGTGGACAACCCTAACCCTATACAAGTTTACATGTAATGGTGAAAAAAGGATATTGTCCTGCTGTCCCGCATTTGTCATTTAAAAAGTTAGTTGGCAGCCCTAATGTAGGTACTTACGTATTAAAACACAACTTAGCTGTCTTATATCACGTAGTCTTTTAAACATTTAATTGTCAAATTAAAACGGCTGTTAGCGATTAGTGACTATTGAGTAAACTTAAACATTTTATTTTTACATAAAATAAAATAAATGTTTTATATTAAAAACCACGTAACCACCGATTTGTAAACGACCAGTCGTTTGTTTCCAATCATGTAACGAAATAGTATTCAGGGCAAAAGATAAATTAAGCTTTGACGACAAACAAAACATATTGATTCCTATAAGGATTTTTTATGTGTGTATAATACCTACTATGTGCGTATAGTTATAGGAAAAAATATTTTTTTATCAGCTATTACTATCCTTAATTGTAGCTGAAATCCTGTATTGATAAGTGAAAATGATATTTTCAATCCCTAATGGCCAAATGCAATTTTATTGTACAATTTTTCAAATATAAACTTATTTTTAATTTTTTTTTTTTAATTTGTGATTTAAGTAATTCTTTACCACCCGGTATATGACCGGCCGCTTTTCCAATACAAAGAAACGCGGAAATCTCGAGGGTTTTCCTTTCCATTGCGTTTCGTTCGAGGCAGCAGCGTTAAAATAAATAAAATCAATACAGCACTAAAAATTAGTAAGTGGACAATGGCGCGCAATGGCAAAAATTCGGGATATGCGCAAAAATAGAGCGATCCAGAGAAAAAGCCCATTTAAAAACTACGTTTGTGCGGCGCAAGAAAAATTCCCTCTGTGATTGGTTACCGATAATTGCAAAATCAATACGCACTTAATGCATTTTAATTGATCAAGAATGACAGGCACATCCCTTCAAGAAAAAAATCGCCCTGTGGTAAAACTGTGTAGGAAGTGATGAGAAAAGCCTTAATATAGTACCTACACACATAATAATAATATGTTACCTATCTCATTTTTTTCTTATTTTCACCAAGCGAGTATATCTATCTATTTTTAATTTAATTAGTCGTAGGTAAAGCTAAAATACCATAAAATAATATTTATTTAATTTCATTAACTACAAATACCTAATCATTGTGTGAGTTAACTTTTTAAAGTTTTATTTTTGCTATTTACGATATCAAATATAAGCGATATATTACCTATACTTATTTTGCATAAAAAAAAAACATTTGCCATTTATTTAGTTAATACCTAATTTATTTAAAGTAATATTTTATTTTCTTTAAAAATCGAATATCGCAACTTTTCTAAAATTATGAAGCTATACCTAATTTTAAATTTCCAACAAATCTGAAAGAACATCTCTTGGGGATTAATGATATACTTAAAAGATATTTTTAGCACCAACAACATTGGGGTAGGTCCCTATAAATAAACACGAACATGCTTTACAAGTACTCACATTTATTTGCAGAATATGGAAAACATGTGAAAAGCGCAAAATATGTCTCTGCGCCGCTCTAAACAAATGAAAATCCAAACACAGCACAATCGCGTAAACAACACACACTACGTCCGAGAATAGAGTGCAAGGGGCCTATTGCAATTATTGAAACAATCGGTTTCGCTACTCGCAGTCCTTTAGCCCGCACACTTGCGCGTGAACCTGCCGCGTTTGCCGCCTACTAGGATTTGAGTGTACTTGCTCTCGGTGGCACTTACTCTAACCTACAACCATCATGGCTGCTCTCGATCGGGCAAGATTCGGCAAAGAGAATGAGAGAAAAGCGAGTGGACAACAGCGGCGCACCGCATGCACAAGGCATGAAGTTGCATTCCCCCGATCCTCGATATCGCTTCGCACCTTGGATGTCTTTCAGCGAGCGTTTGTTTATGAGCTTTTCAGCGAAGAAGAGCTTTATGAGTTTTTACAGTAACCCAGTTTTAGCACTTTGGATTTTGGGACGTGGAATTGTGCATTATTTTGTTACGGTTTATTAAATCGTAAATTGGAAGTGTTGAAATCAGAATTGAAGCGTACAGGGGAAAAAGAAGGAAGGCAACTTTTTCATGTTATTTAGAAGTTTGAATTTAAAAGTTTGAAATCCCATTCTGAATATTATGTTAATATTATATTTTCTTAATCTACTAACTAAAAATTTTAAACTATTTAATAGTTCATATAGCGTCTTACATCTAGGTTACATTTTGGCAAATAAACTAGGCAATAGACAGGATGTTAAAAAAAATTCCAAAAAATTGGTAATTTTAAATTTTGTTTTATTTCTTTTTTTTTAAGTTGTAGAGATTAAAATATAAATTTGAATCGATATTTGGGACTCACAATGGGTGGATACTCTTCTAGTAGATTCAGCATGCTTTGGTTCTGTGGATAAAACTCGTCCGAGTCGGTTTACAAAAAAAGTACATTGATTGGACGTATTTAATAGATTTGTCAATTAAAATGTTTATTAAAATATGTACACCTGCATTATAGACCAGGGCTGAAGCCTTTGAAAATGGTAAAAAGTAAAAAAAAAAATAATAGTAAGATGAAACCCATTGGAAAAGAAAGAGAATATAACGAAAAAGAAAGGAAAAATAATTTACGGGCGATCCGAGGTCGGGAAGTGGAAGGGGGTGAGTTTTTAAGGGTAGAAAACGATTTATCCCGATTTCCGGCAAAACTACAAGTCCTATGGAAAAACGTTAAATGGCAAAGTTGTAGGTAATAAAAAGATCTAGAACTTTTGTATTTACACTTTTTTTACATAACTTCAAAATTTATGTGAAAAATTCAAATAACCAAGTTTTTGGTTTTTTATTTTTATCTTTTACAAAAAAAAAAATTTTTGTCACGAAATTTGGTGAAAACTTATCTTTTTATATCCCAAACACACTGTAATACTGTAATTTTTTTAATTTAAAATATTTATTTTTTCACCTTATTTTGACTTAATATCGAAAAAGCACCCTAATTTTCCATCGAAAATTCTCACGTCAAAATATCTGCTTTTTTAAAAAAAAAAGTCGGTGGGCTTTTTGTTCGTTAAAAACTCTACCTTCTAATGGTGTAAAAAAATATACATTACTATGGTAAATGTTCTCAAAAAATGCAAAGAAACGAAAAAAACTCGAATCCGATTTTTTTTTTAAAATCATTATGTACAATTTTGAGCTATTTATTAAAATTTATACTTTAATTACTCGAAAAACGTAAGATTTCATGTTACATTGATAAACAAAAAATTGCAAGTCGAAATATACTAGGTAGGTACTATAATTAACAACCAAATAAGTTAATAAAGTTAATATTTAATAAGACGTTCGTTTCTTTGCATTTTTTGAGAACATTTACCATAGTAATGTATATATTTTTTACACCATCAGAAAGTAGAGATTTCAAGGATCATCATCAAAATCATTATGTACAATTTTGAGCTATTTATTAAAATTTATACTTTAATTACTCGAAAAACGTAAGATTTCATGTTACATTGATAAACAAAAAATTGCAAGTCGAAATACACTAGGTAGGTACTATAATTAACAACCAAATAAGTTAATAAAGTTAATATTTAATAAGACGTTCGTTTCTTTGCATTTTTTGAGAACATTTACCATAGTAATGTATATATTTTTTACACCATCAGAAAGTAGAGATTTCAAGGAACAAAAAGTTCACCGACTTTTTTAAAAAAGCAGATATTTTGACGTGAGAATTTTCAATTGAAATTTAGGGTGCTTTTTCGATATTAAGTCAAAATAAGGTGAAAAAATAAATATTTTAAATCAAAAAAATTACAGTGTGTTTGGGACATAAAAAGGTAAGTTTTCACCAAATTTCGTGAGGAAAATTTTTTTTTGTAAAAGATAAAAATAAAAAACCAAAAACTTGGTTATTTGAATTTTTCACATAAATTAAAAGTTATGTGAAAAAAGTGTAAATACAAAATTTCTAGATCTTTTTATTACCTACAACTTTGCCATTTAACGTTTTTCCATAGGACTTGTAGTTTTGCCGGAAATCGAGATAAATCGTTTTCTACCCTTAAAAACTCACCCCCTTCCACTTCCCGACCTCGGATCGCCCGTAAATTATTTTTCCTTTCATTTTTGTTATATTCTCTCTTCCTTTTCCAATGGGTTTCATCATACTATTATTTTTTTTGGTTTCAAAAATTATCGACCCTGGTCTATTAGTATAAAAGAAAAATGGAAATATCAGGTAATAAAACCTTAGTTTTTTAACAAATATTTTTATTCTGTAGTCTGTAGTTAGGTAAAGTTTGTTGAATGACCGCTGACCGTTACGTCACAACTAGTGCTTATCTTTCTAACATTCGTGAACTAGGTGAGATAGTGAATTTGAGTCAATAATAAATGTCGAATAATTTTATCAGTCAAAAAAGTTTTATTGTTATTTTTGACAGTGACATTTTTAATCAACATTATTTCAAAACTGTCGCGGTATTGTGAAAAACAAACGTTAATTTTAAAATTATTTGATTATTTTCAAAGAGAAAGTGATGTCGGAAAGACCCTTTTTACCTTTAACGCAGTTTACGAGGTAAGTAGATATAATAAAGCAGGAATTGTTAAAACATAAATAATAGCCATGAAAAATATATGGCAATGTTTTCTTAAATTCCTATTTTACCTGTTTTAGAGAGTTTCTGATGCTTTGGGAGTTTCGTGTTCAACAATCCAACGAATTAAGGCAAATGGGATAGAGAAGGATCATCCCGTGGTCGACAACCTCACAAAATTCATGAACATATCATAAGAGAACATATTTATGGGATGTATAGAGCCGGTGAACACGTTACTATTCGCTTAATACAACTAAACCTTAAAATCATTAATGGTGTTGAAATATTCACTGGTTCATTAGCGGACTGTTTAGTAAAATTTAAATTTAAATTACGTCAATGTACTGTATCAAACAGGCGTATTTTAATGGAGCAACCCCATATAGCCCAAAAACTAGTAGAATCTTTAAGAGAATTTAAGAATAACGGCAACTCTCAATTTTCCTTAATCCTGTTTTTCTGGATGAAACCTAGATATACTGTAAGGGGGCTTTTAGGCGACGTTGGTAAAATGATACTCTTCATACAGTTTTAAAAAATCGTCAGAGGGTGTACGGTATATTATTTTTCATGCTTGTTCGGAAAATGGATTTTTTTGAATAATGCTAGTTTGATATTTAAGTCTGGTCTAAAATCTGGTGATTATCATGATTCGATGAATAGTGAAAACTTTGAGAAATAGTTTGAAGAATAATTGTTACCAAACTTGGAAGAACCGTCGCTTATTATCATGGATAACGCCACCTATCGTTCTGGGCTAATTGAAAAAATTCCAAATATAAGTTGGTCAAAAAGATTACTTATTGCATGGTTACAACAAAGGAAAATTCCGGTTTTACCATTTGCAATGAAGGATCAGATCTGGATAATAGTAAAGCAGCAAATTCCACATAAACGTTACGAAATGGACATTAAGTTTTAAGACTTCCTCCATATACATTATGATTTTATAAATAAGACGAAAATATTTGAAACAAAATGATGCACTAAAGATGCACTAGAGAAAAAATATATCTATGATTCAATTTCAAATTTTATTAATCAGCTTTATTTATTTTTCAGTAAATTAAAATTTTAATTTTTATTTATTTAAATATAGTGCCTCGGCTGCTTGTGGCCATTGGCACGTCTACAAATCTGTATCTATACATACTATAATTTATGCAATAAAAGGTGAATACCTAGTGAGAATATGGTGTATTAGAAGTGAGAAAAAAAAGCTTGTATAGAATTGTATATGTTAATGTATTTAAAGAATTTTATCACATTTTGATATTGACTGGGTGAACCTAGAGTTTCTTGGAGATCTGCTTGCATATGGTTGGTTTGCCTGCTTCCAGCATATTTGGGGCACACTGTCAGAATGTGCTGTACTGTAAGGATTGTGTTGCAGTGGTCACATAAGGGTGGGTCTCCCGATTCCATTAAGTACCCATGAGTGGCGCGAGTGTGTCCGATTCTTAATCTGTGTATTATGATTGCATCTCTCCTACTCATGGGGGGTAGGTTACTAGGTGTAATATTGGGTTGTATGTTTGATAGCTCGGTATTTGAGTGGTTCCAGTAGTTTTTCTATTTGTTTAAGATGTTTTGCTTAAAGTGATTCTTCAGATCTTTTGAAAGCTACATTTGTTGAATGGGCAGATTCGAACTCAGAGCTCTTTGGCAGCTTGATCTGCTTTTTCGTTGCCGCTGATACCGACGTGAGATGGTATCCATACGATTAGTATCTGGATATCTTGCTCAGCAAGTTGTTGGCATATATGGTGTATATTCTGTGCTAGTGGATGTAGGGTATATATATTATCTATGGAGTGGATCGAGGCGAGTGAATCTGTACATATGGTGACCGTCTTATTCTGACCTGTAATAGTTTTAAGGGCCATCAGAATTCCATGTAATTCCCCGGTATGTATACTGCAGAAACTAGGCAGTAGATATCTTGCTATGATTGTTGTTTTTGTTGACACTGCGCAGCTTATTCCCTGGTCGTTTTTTGAAGCATCGGTGTATAGGATGTTTTCGGGATTTTTGCCGTTGATAAATTCCAAGAAGGATTGTTTGAGAATTGAATTGGGAGTATCATGTTTTTTATATTTACATAAGAACTTATTAATAGATGGCAATGATGGCATCTTTTTAGTCCATGGAGGAATTGTTGAAATTGAATTTACAGATGTTTTAGATAGGTCACTGGTCTCTAAGAGATCTTTAAAATTTAAATTAATTAGAAATTTCATACGGCTTTTCAAAAACAAAATGTTTTATTCCATGATACGTTTTACCCTAAATAAAACTACTTATTTCTGACTTCAGTAACAGCATAAAAATAATAATAAAAATTTGAAAAAAGCGCTTGTATTTTACTTGTTCACAATCATGCATTCGTTTTATGTAAAGACTATAAGAAAAATCATAACCTTTACCACCGGTAAGTCAAACGACTGAATTAATTTACGACGTACCGCAAATATGGAGAATATGACGTAACGGTCAGCGGTCATTAAATAGACTTTATTTAAATTTTAAATATTAATCCCCAAATTTAGTAGTCGGTAGAGTAACAAAAAAAAACTCTTGGTAGGTTAAGTGTCAAATATACTCTACCATATTATTATAGAGATTAATTTTTTTTGTAACCTAATTGACTTTTTGTTCTGGAGTATGGTGCATGGCGAAAATACAGGACCCTCACACCACTACTTATGGGCATTGACTTTCGGTTAATTTTTCTGAATTATTAGTATTTTCTAGATTTCGACGATCTGCGTGAAAGTGTCCATGACCGTAATTCAATCTTATTAATAGTTTTTGAGTTATGGCCTTTTAAAGTTGGCAATTTCTTACTATGAGATTTTCTGCATTTCCTGAAGTTTTCACTTGTTTCTTAAAAACTATTTATCTTTTTTTTCTTTGTGGATGGAAAATTAGGCCTTAAGTTTTCTTTTACTCATAAAGAAATAAAATATGTACAGGATGTTGAAAAATTTATGGGCGGATCAAATAATAAAATAATATTTAAAAATAATGGAAATCCTAAAAAAAAAACGGCTAGATTTTATTCATATTTTAATATATTGTAGTAGTATCAAAGCATATAGGTTGATGTAGAGTATATTATTATGACGACTTTAATTTCTATGTTATAATTGATACATTTAATTTTTAACCAATTTAACGCATTCTAATCTAGGATATACAGGGTGATCTAGTTGCAATGATTTACACAAGTAAAAACCAGTGGCGGCTTCTCCTATGAGGCAGTGCCTCACCAATAATTTTGCAAATTAAATAAATTACAAATGTATATTACTTTACTATTTGCATAAATATATATCCATTAGACTTAATGCCGTCAATCTTAACGCGCTTCGCTAGAAATATCATCTATCATCCATCCCATTTTTGCATGCGGTCGTATATGGTAGAAGCCGGTCTCGCGCTTCCTTGTCCTTTACGATCCCTTGTGTGTTTTGTTCTTATATCGTCCATCTCATTTCTGCATGCGGTCGTATACGGTTAGAGGCCCGGCCTCCCGCTTCCTTGTCTAGCGTATTAGTGAAAATATCTGATGTGATGTATGATACCCGTAATAGTCCAGTCGAATCTAGCTTTAAATAGCGCATAAAAACATTCTTCTGAGGCCAGCCTCAACTCTCTACGTAAATTTAATGCGAACGCGAGGGGACTAATCTAATTTATAAAGATGAACGCCGCGACACGGTATTTGGAGAAATGCTATTATTAGATCAGGTTGTCTGTTGAAAGTTGAAAGTTTAGAGAGAGTGCATAGTGCATTGTATTTTATTATAGTTTTCGGTAAATACTTTTGTGGTTTTCCGTACTGATTTTTGTTTTGCTTTTTCTCCAACAGCGGGCAGTGATTTTTCTAAAATATTAATTTTACATTACTTTTATTACTTATTAGTTTATTTGTTTTGTGCTTACTAGCGAAAAATGGATTCAGCGGGACCTAGCACAGCGTGACAACAGTAAAAAAATTTTAAAATAGAAAAATTAAGAAAGTCGTTTTTTCGATGAAATTATAGTTTGCTATTATTCTTAAACCATAAAATATTATTTTGGTCAAATTTTTATCTTGGCTCTTATACAAGCTACGTTCAGACTACCTTAGAGTAATAAAAAATGTGTATTTTCTTTATTAATTATATTATATCCTAAAACTAAAACAAAAAAATACCGATATTTTACTTTACCTTTAAAACAATAATATATATTAATTATAAAAACAAATATTATTAGGATTCTGAAGTTGTCTAAATGCACCTTGAATAAGAACCAAGTTAAAAAATTTACCATAGAAATATTTTATAATTTAACAATAATATATTGTCATTTGATAGAAACCACTTTTTAATTTTCCTATTTTTTTAAAAGTTTTTACTTGTGTCAATCATCATTGTAACTGGATCACTATGTATATATTAAATTATAATCTGTTAAAAAAGTAATTATGGTCCAAAAAGTGTTACAGATGGATAACAATGTATCAATAAAATTATAACGCAGAAATTAAAGTCGTCATTACGTTTTTAGGTGAGTTTTAATTTTTTTTCTGATAAATAAAATACCAGGCACTATATGGTACATAAAGCTATACCCACTTCTTCCCTCTATACCTTGGTACTACAATATATTAAAAGATGAACAAAATCTAGCCGTTTATTTTCAACATACAAAACTCAAAAAGGAGTCATATGATTGGATTGCGGCAATGATAACTTTTACTCACGCAGGAAGTCAAGATCTACATCCCATAAGTCGTGTGGGGGGCCATCCTGAGGAGCTTCCGCTATATGTTCATTAGCCTCCTAAACATAATTTAATTATTTACTTTTCTTTTTTATCATTGCAAGGGGCAACTGACCATGCACTTACAAAGCATATTTGTTCCGTTAAGACCAAATTTGTTTTTTTGTTTCGTAGAGATATTCTGTATTTGTATTTTCTAACTTATGAAATTGTACATGTCCATACATTATAAGTTAGGGTTTGGAATGATTGTCCATCTACTAATTAAGCTGTATACAAGATGAAAAAAATAGTTTTAACACAATAATAAAAAATAAATTAATTTAGACTTGGGATCATTTTTCATCATTTACGATTAGTTTGTAATTTTTTTTGCCAAATTTTGCAAAATCCAGATTTAAAACATTTGCTCAAAATGTTGTTTTTTGTACTTAAATCTCATTAATTTTGATCGCTTCCGTGTTTTTGTAGAAATGGTAATTTTGATTTTTTGATAACTTCTTTAGTGTAGAAAATATAGCCATTATAACTTTTTATTAAGTCACCCTGTATAATGTACTTCCTTTTTGACACTTGAACACTCGTAAATTTTAAAACATACTTACAATATTAAAAAGTGTTTTTACTTTTCCATTTGACATGTTTGTAAAATCGACTTTATTAGGATTCTAAAGTAGTCTAAATTCACCTTGTTTAAGAACTAAGTTAAAAAATTTACCAAAGAAATATTTTATAATTTATGGGTATTGTCATTTGATAAAAGAAACCACTTTTTTAATTTACCAATTTTTTAAAGTTTTTTTGTTGTGTCAATCGTCATTGTAACTGGATCACTCTGTATATCATAAATTAGAATGTGTTAAACAAATAATTATGGTCCAAAAATGTTACAGATGGGATAACAATTCAATATTTTGTAGAAATATACTTCCTTTTTGACCTTTGAACATTCTTAAATTTTAAAATATACTTACAATATTAAAAAGTGTTTCTACATTTCCATTTGACATATTTGTAAAATCGACTGCTTTTTTTATTGGCATAACTTTCATTCTTTCAGTACCAAAAACCAGTCGTTTTGCGACAGTAGCGCTTATTTGTCTATGACATTAATTCCTAGGGAAAGACTCAACAAAAAGTAAATTCACATTAAAATAATAATACATCCTACTCCATAGTATCTGCACGTAATTTGCCAATTCAGTCACTTATGATCCCCACGTTTCGTTTCCTACATTCACCCCTCTTTAAGAGGCATGCAAATATTTCTCGGAATTTGTGAAGTGTATGCCCGGAAACGTTTTAATTAGTTTGGTCTTTTAACGTGTGTTTTTAGGAACGAAATGTAAAAGCACCCAACAGTGGAAGAAATAGGTCGTAAAAGGACAATTTACAAGAATAAGTTTCTTTAAAAGTAAAATATTCATGATTTTTGGGAACTTTTAAATTTTTTATAATTAAAAAATAAATTAAAGTGTACAAATTGACAAGACACGTTATATTTGAACCTAATTTTATGTTGTAGTTAAAAACTAATTAGGAGTAATTATAATTAAATAAAACATTTTGTGTATACGTATTTTACAAATAAAATAAAACAAGCATTTGTTGTGTCAGAGACGGATCTAGCATTGTATGCATGTATGGGGGGGGGGGCTATCTTTCAATATTTTTACTTTCCTCGCAGAGAGAAGTATTATGAGTAATGTTGATATTATATATATTTTTACCAAGTATGGAGAGGTAATGGTAAAATTCACTCCATCACATATGGGACATGAAGAAGAGCTAGGAAGCAAGAGATTATCAAAGGCTGAATAAAACCATATCGTTGGTCCATATTTATGAATGAAATTTCTCCTTGTTTTCATTAAATTATTGAAATAACTAATTATGTGTTATATTTCCTAGAGAGTCTTATTTTATTTTTACAATAATATTAATACCAAACAAAAAAGTTAATATTGTACTATATAATTTTGTAATAATCATGTATCTATGGCAACTTGCTGAAGAAATGACGTTGATCTAATATTTTAAATTTGGTGCTAAAGAGACTCCACCTCTCCACATTTGATTGGCAAGTTAATGTATGCCTAATGCTTGCTCAAACTGGTTATCGTTTGGGTTTGTTATATACGGGGTGAGTATCAGCATAAAGTAATTCCATTTGTTTTTAGTTTTATTTCAGTATTATTACTTGGGTTAACCATATATTGTACACGTAGCTATACAGAATAGCAGCTATATTATTCTATTACAGCTTTTGGTTGGAATTGTTGGTATTTTTACAATACAGAGAAGAAATTAATCTTAACCTGCAATGTTTAGTAACTTCCATACTATGTGGCAAACGTTTGCAGGATTACGCTTTTTTGAATTTGTTGGTATAAATAACATAAAAGGCCTAGTTTTTTCAAGTTGGGCTTGAAGTTTTTCGTCATATTTCGATATTATAATCGGAACTATGTGTATTTTTTCAAGTTTCCATATATTTTTGATATGTATCGCCAATTGTAAATACTTGGTCTTTTTCTCCGATTGGGTTTTAGTAAGGTTGTGTGTTAGTGGCAACCTGTATCGATTTTTTCTTGTAATTCTTTTCGATAAGATCCGGACGATTGTGGTTTATAGTTATCTCCATTATTATTGGCCTGTCCCAGTAAAAAGGATACTCAGGAGATAAAAGAACTGGTTTGGGTGAGTTTTCATAGTATGGTAGGAGGTTTTCATTTAGGCCTAGTGTATGTATGACCCAGTTCTTTGTGGATGCTCTTTGTCACCTGATTATGCCTTCCAAGATAAGCGTTGGGTGTCATAACACCGCAACCTGTCGTAATATGTTCTATCGTTTCTCCAAGGCAATCGCATTTTCTGCACACATCTTCCACATTTCTTTTCAAGATGAGCTTTTCATAGTTTTTAGTTTGATTGACACGATCTTGGATGAAAATTATAAATCCTTCTGTCTCAGCGCGTAGCTGATTTCTTTCTAACTAATTTAGTGACTTTTCTCTATCTATGTGGATTTTGAAGTACAGTAGGGTATATACCATGCAAAGCATTATTTTGCCAAGTTCCTAGCTTTTTGACTTAGTGGCGCGTGAATTATGTTGGGCAATCCATTTTGCTGTTGGTAGTTCTTGCAAATCGGTGTCTGAGTAGTTAAGAATTCCGAATAAGTGGGTAAGTATTGGTATTGCCCATCAGGTGTTGATGGCAAAGATTACCAGCATTCAAGCTTTGTTAGTCTGCTTTTATATGTGTTTTTAAACTCCCTTTTTAGACTAGTGTGGTTTATTTGTTAGTTTTGGGAGATGCCAAAGTATTTATATATTTTATCCTCATCTAGTATAACTATGCCTTCAAGCAGTCTATAAATTTCATCAGTTTTTCCTCGTACGACATCCAAGATCGCTCACTTGTCTCAACCAAAAGGCATTTTGATGTCGTCGCTAAATGTCTTACTTACTTAAATTAGTGAATGTAAATGAGTTTTGCTTTCGGCGTAGAGTTTAATGTCGTCCATACTAGAAGATCATTAATTTTAAAATGCTCTGTTAAGTTGGGACGATGATATCTGTAGGTTTTTAATTTCAGTAGTAAAGATAGTGATGGCATGGCCAAAATGAACCAAAGGGGGCTTAGCGAGTAGCATTGGAAGATACCTGTCGATATCTATCAATTTTGCTGCTAGAGTTTCCATTCAGATATTCTCCAATAATATCACATTGTGCTCGAAACTGATTTATTTGTTTTTTAAGTCTCAGTTTCGAAGCTGGTTACACTTGTTCCTTTGTATTTTTGTTGTCAGCTCTCAGATATAGTGCCTGCCAATTAAGTTCAATTACACTTGCTGGCTGCTACATATAGCCCACTATGTAATGTCTTGAGATCCTCAGTTCTATTAAAGGACGTCCCTGCTGCCTAGGTTTACTTTCGCTAGTATTTCGTGGGTTCTTTAAAATACAGTGGTTAGAAGCCAAGGTTTTGGACAGGAAACAGCACTGGCGAAAACCAAAATTGATTCAAATAATATTTGCTTGCTACGGTTAATAAAGCATATTCTTACCACTCAAATTCAGTACTGTGGTTCTCAAAAATTTAAATAGCTTCTAGTGTAGTAGTTCTTTTCGTTTAATATTGTATATAATTATCTGTTATGCAACATGGTTTACTGAGAGGGTAAAATTCGTCCATAGATTATAAAATCCAATAGTACTGGAATGGAATGGATGGAAATATGCGAAATAAGAATCTACTATTGCTTTATCTGACATGCAAAGTTTAAAAAATCTTAAATACAAAGTAAAAATAAATTAATTGAAACAGATATTCATACGATCAATGAAATTCAAATTCAGGACAGTTAGAAGACTCCAAACAACAATGTGACCTGCGCAACAAATACGTTAAAACTAATAATAGGGCGTACGGCGATTGCCGATCGCCCCACCAACGTCTTGTGGATTATAGGTTCTACCGGATACAATTCGTTTTAGAGGACGCTGTTTTGCTTTCTTAATTGTAGAGAAAGCGCTTTACTGGGGGGAAAAAATGCGTCGCATTAAGAAGATACAATTTATTTCTTAACAAAACTGCCGTATTAAAAGTAGTTCATTATTCAACAAGACGGTACTGCTAATAGAACTGATTACTAGGTACCAATAAAAGCACTGTCCTAGCAAATCTGGAATTATGTTATAGCAAACCTGTGTATCAGTGTAGTTATGGGACACCCGGTATAATATTGTTGGACGTAACGAAGGATATATTTGAAATGTTAATTTGCTTAGCAGAGAATAAAATAAATACTACAACGCATTAAAACGATTATAGTAATAAGTAATCGGTAGTATACGGAGATAATTCGAAAAATTTAATAGAAAGGAAGAAAAATTACATGGACAAGTTCAAAAATCTATTTCAATCTTGAGCACATCTAGGACATTTTTTGAATTTAATTTTCCTCAATTTTACATGAAGGTATCAAGATATATTTTTAAATTTTGTTTGTTTTAAAATGTTATATTTTTTGCAATATTTTCCACAAGCTTTTTTCTAAAAATCCACTGTGTAGTTTAATATAAAGTTGTCTTAAAAAACTATTGATTTGAAAAGTTTGACATTTACCGGCTTTTTCATTAAAAATTTGCTCAGTTTTTGAAAACATCATCATAACATTTACGCAATAAGACAAAATATATATTACTAGCGTGTACCCGGCATGCGTTGCAACCCGCTGATATAAATACAAACCCGAACAAACCCGATATATTAGTACCCGACATGCCACTTTCTGAAATTGCACCCATGCGAAGTCGTTAGTTACACATAAAAACCTTCCCCTTGAATCACTCTATTAAAAAAAACCGCTTCAAAATCCGTTGCGTAGTTTTAAAGATTTAAGCATATACTTATAGGTAGGGACGGACAGACAGCGACAGCTACTTTGTTTTATACTATGTTAAGATGATGCATATAAAAATTTTACCAATGCCCTTAAGTAACTTTCGATTTTCAATTTTTTTAAATGACAACCCTAATTTGGTTATCGACTATTTTTAAAGTGCTAATTAATTATTACATAAATACCAAATTTCCTTTTTTTTGTCTTGTCATGAAAAAGTGATGTCCATTAACTATTTGGCGTATCCTAAACGCAAGTAAAACTTGTTTTAAACATTTCTAATTATTTCGGAAGAAATTTAATTACACTCATGTCTTATTCGTGCTTTCAACTCCTCGACATACCTTATAAACTTAGTTGCCAATTAAAAAAAAATATTGATATCGTCATATCTCTAATGTGTTAATATTTTATTTATAAAAAATACTACAACTTAAAAAGTTAATACTCGTGTCCACGCATTTTTTCCAAAAAAAACTGAACTGGATTTACTGAATTTATTCCAAGTTACAAACTCACACTGTATATTATAGTAATAATACATAATATATGAACTGCCTTGACTCTACAATGGTAATAATAAATTACCAGGAAATAATAGTTTTTCTAGTAACCAGTATCCAAACGCTACAGCCAAATGTCTAAGGGTTCTACATAATTCATAAGTTGATTTTTTTTTAATTTTAGGAAATTAAAGAAATGCATTTGACAGCATTATATCAAATGGTAAACAATATAAATCATATCCTCAAAAAAAATACTAAATTCATGCATAAATAAGTTTTCTATTTTGATTTTACTTACATAAAACAAAAACACTGAGTAAAAATCACATCAAACTCGTATACATATCGGTAGTTGCGCGCTTATTGACAAAACCGTAAGACCGGTCTTCGTATTCATGCAATGTTCATGTGTAAAATGTTTTTTTGTGCGGTTGAAATCGTAACATGGCGTACCATACGCAATCCTTCCCCCTGACCCCCGACCTCTCTTCCACTCCGTACGCGTGAATATCGTTCTCTTCCGCCCTTATTGCAGTCCTTCGCCCTGCCGAAAACAAACCATATCGATTTTGGGAGCCTGTACTCCATATTCACTTGCAGTGTGGTTGCCAAAGTTTTGTATATACGAGGGTTTCTTTAAAACTTTTGTCAGCAAAACTTATTTATTTTAGAAAATATGATTACCGTAAAATGCGGTGACTTTGGTCTTTGGGGTGGGATTGGCCAAATTCTAAAATAACTTTAATTTGATCACTGTGGAACTTAAAAGTAGTGTTTAGTTTTGATTATGAGTTTAATTTGGTGCTACTAACCCATATTAATATTGTAATATACTTATTACATAATTTTTAGGCAACATTAAAAATAATGTGTTTTTTTGTTAGAAATGATAGGCCAGAAAAGTTGAACGATACAGAGTATTGTACGAGCGTTGAAAGTAATTCAGTGTAATGTTTATTATAAGTAACTATATTTTAATCTATTAATTAGACCAAATGTCTCATTAATAAGTTTGGCCAAAAATTAGACCAAAGTCACATCATCAGTCATATTTTTTATGTAGAAGGGGTGTCTTTGGCCGGGCGGGAGTGGAGAGGAAAAACGAACCAAGAAAATCAGCAAGGCCTCAAAAATAAAGAAACATACTCAAGAACAAGAAAGTGACGATTCCTCAAGTGCAGATGAAATATTGAGCCTTCATGACTCCTCATCAGAATATAATGAAGACTTTCGAATCTGGAGAATATTGAGGCAGCTCAAGAAAAATCTCCATCACCTAAAAGACATGACGTGAACTTTCCAAAGATGGTCTTAGCCAGAAGTGGTATAAGTCAATTCAAGTGGCCTAAACTAGAAGATGTTGTTTGGTACAAGTGGTGCGATATTATAGAAAAAATAAAAGAACCTTTTGCTCTAGGCAATAGAGGATTTTTAAGATTTCTGAAATGTTAAAATATGAGAATGTAGGTATTTAGGTCAAGATTATTGGATTTATTAAACCAAAATGCAGTTTTTTTAGAAAATAAGTTATAATTTTTGTTTTTTGTTTACAATAAACGTTTTTTTTAGAGAATAGCCGTTAAGATAAAAACTGTGGTTTACAGTAAATGATTTTTGTGTAAATGGTTTAATTTTATTAAAAAAAGTTATCAAAAATGGTAAATAACGGCCAAAAACCTAACCAAGATCATTTTTAGGTGCCCAAAGTAACCTATGGCGTAGCTTGAAATTGATACAATTGCATATTATAATACATTTACCTGACTGGCCAAAGTAACCCTGAACATTGGGGCGACTTTGGCCACCATTAAGAAAAATCTCACAGGGACATGGGACGCCCGGTATGTTTAGAGATATGTTAAATTGAACGAACCAAGATAGACTAAAATTTTTTAATGGGTTGCCAAAATGTGTTTTAAAAAATGTCCCAAATATGGCATCTTAAACTTAGAAATCGGCCAAATTCACCCCATTTTACGGTACTAGATTCTTTTAAATGTCAATGTACCATTATAACTCAGATTTTATATAGAATATCGACCACTTAATTAAAAATCACTGGGACCCGTAAATTTTTTTTTAGAATATAAAAATGTACAACTGTACTGAGAAACCCGAAAGCCTTCTAGTCCTTATAAAAATTCACATACTCTTTATACAACTGTTTAATACTATATGGAACAGCAACGCGCTTTCCTATTGTAGGACAACGAAAATTGCTAGACCGTTGTGTACTGATAATATCACGGTTATTTAGCCAATAGGAAATAGGAGTTAATGCTACCATAGAATTGTTTATAGCCATTATTTCTCTGAATACTCACAGTAATTATCAATTTCTATTAGGGGTGTAATATAGTTTTATACACTGTATTAGTTCCGACCGGCTGCATGCTGTAATGAAACTTGACATTAATCATAATAATATTTGCTTGCTACGGTTAATAAAGCATATACTTACCACTAAAAATCAGTACTGTAGTTCTCAAAAATTTAAATATCTGCTAGTGTGATATTGTTCTTGTAGTTTAACATTGTATATGATGATCTATAATGAAACATGGTTTTCTGAGATTGTAAAATTTGTCCAATAATAATGATGGGTTGGGCGTAATAAGAATCTTATATTGCTTTATCTGCATGCTAAGTTTAAAAAACTTAAATACAAAGTAAAAATAAATTACAGACTGGACAGCTAGAAGCGTCCGAGCAACGATGTGACCTGCGCGACAAATACGTTAAAACTAGAGACCGACCGAAGGTTCGGTTTCGGTTTCGGCTAGTTTCGGCCAAAAAATCTGTTTTCGGTGACAGTTTCGGTTTCGGCCAAAACCCGGCCGAACCTTCGGCCATGCCGAAACTCAGTGTTCGTGAATTGTCGCGCATCGTTCGGCTAACTTTGGGTGGGTTCGTAGGAAGTGCTGTCTATATAAATAATACATTTTTTCTATGCCGAACTTTTTTTTTTAGTGGGAAGAGTTCAATCCGTTCCCAAGATCGATCTCGTCCTATATAAAATAAATTAAATTTCAGTAATACAATAAAATTTTTAAGTTTCGGTTTCGGTTTCGGCCGAAACTGAGACCAAGGCCGAAGATTCGGTTTCGGTTTCGGCTAAAAATCTTGTTTCGGTCGGACACTAGTTAAAACTAATACGGCGCGCGGCGATTATCGAACGCTACCGAACCCCACCAACGTCTTGTGGATTATAGGTTCTAACAGATACAATTCGTTTTTGGGGACGCTATTCTGCTTTTTTAATTGTAGAGAAAGCGCTCTACTGGGAACAAAATGCGTCGCGTTGAGAAGATACAATTAATTTCTTAACAAAATTGCTGTATTAAAAGTAGTTCATTATTCAACAAGACTGTGCTTCTAATGGAACTGATTACTACCAATAAAAATACTGTTCTAGCAAATCTGGAATTGATATAACACTAAAACGGGTTTGATACCTTGGCAATTTATTTAATATGGGTTAATTAAAAATAAGCCATCAATACAAACTATGCCTTAGCAAAGCTGTGTTTATTAGATCATTTTCCTCAGTGTAGTTTAAAACTAAGTAGGAGTGTTTGCGTTGCCTAAAAAATATGATGTTTTAAATAGAATAAGTAATTTTTTTCCACAACTAACCCACTGTTAATAATGAAAACAATCTATTTGAAAGGAGGTAACTTGATTTTTTGATTCTTCACTAATAACATGGAAGATGATTTCTTGTAGCTAGGCGACCAGCCAATTATTATTGACAGGCACAGGTAACTTGATTGAAAAAGTTACAGAAGCAATAGTGTAAATAGTTACCTAAATTTTTTATAATAATTATTAATACTGTAAAAATAAGTGTCTTGTCAATGTCAGTGAAAAAATAGTACATTGCGTATCAAGTTTAGAAAAGCGGAACTTTACTTGACGAGTATGGTTAGTTTGAATCCGAGCGAAGCGAGGACTTAATTTCCATACGAGTCAAGTAAAATCACTTTTTTGACGAGGTGCGTATACTATTTTTTCGCATTATCTAAGTAATTAATTATTTTGCATTTTATATTCAAATCTAAAAAGAATAGTTACAAAAACTTAGTAGTATGACTTCTCGGTAACTTAGCAATATAAACAAGATGTTTTTTTGTGTTTGACGACTATTGACAGCATCCAAATAAAATCATATTTGAAGAGTGAATTGCACAAGAATTATGGAAATGGCTAATGAAAACGACTTTGAAGATATCCTGAATGCGGCCCGCGAAGCTTCTTCAAGTTTGCTTCCAGTAAAATCCAAGGAAAGATACGAGAAAGCATATAATATGTAAAGCTGTATTTTGAATGACATTGACGTTTTATGCAGTAATGGTTGCTAAGCTGTAATGGTTGCTATGCTGTAAAGTGACCCATTACTGCGCGCTTTTGAGGTCATTAATCTAGTGCATTACTGTATAAAATGCGAAAAAAGCATATTAACCACGGTTTAGACAGCTAATAGCCCTCGTGTCTCCGTGATTTAAACTCGACGCTCGGCAATAATACTAGAACCTTGGTTTAAAATATACTATTTATAACAGCCTGTATAATATATAGTCAGGTAGGCTTCAATATTCTGCAAGTATTTCCATAATCAATTATAAGTGTGGGAAAGAAAGAAAAAACTAAAAGTCTTCCTCCACAAAATGTAATAGAATAAAAAATTATTCAAAGGTCTCTACCTGTTTCGAACGTAGAAACGTTCATCATTAGGAGACAGAAAAATTTATTTTATGCTGATGGTGTTAGCAAAAGAGAAAATTCGAACCTTAATGGAGCTTTTATGGTCTTAAAAAATTAAAGTGTAGAAGAAACATGATATGAAGAAAATTGATAAAATCCTCAGTACCCCAAAAACGCTTTTTACCAAGTCATCTTATTGTGATACTACAATTTTATTATCATAATGTCTTACAGACATATGTTTAATAAGTTTTTTAAAATTTAAATAATCTTCGACACCTTCTTAGAAAGGTTTTTTCTTCTTCCCCATTTTTTCAAATACTCAGTATGGTTTAACCATTATCAATTTTCTTCATATCATGTGTCTTCTACAGTTTAATTTTTTAAGTCCATAAAAGATCCATTAAGGTTCTAATTTTCTCTTTTGTTAACACCATCAGCATAAAATAAATTTTTCTGTCTTCTGATGATGAACGTTTCTACGTTCGAAACATGTAGTGACCTTTGAATAATTTTTTATTCTATTAAATTTTGTGGAGGAAGACTTTTAGTTTTTTTTTTCTTTCCCATACTTTAACTCCACTTTAACAGGGTGTCTAGCAAAAATCCAAAACAAAATTTCCGACTAATTCCCGGTTTTTCCCGGTCGGTTTTTGAAAATTTCCCTGCTGGGTTTTCCTAAATTAACTACACTTTCATTGTTAAATTTTAAAACATTTATTTGAAAAACACATGGCTTAAGCACAACCAAATAATATAGTTACTTTTTTAATTTTACGATTTCTTGTCCTATAGCTGTCAAATCTTTTTGTGATTGTTCGATAATTTTTTTCTTTTTAGTTTCCAGTTCTTCTGCTTGGTTTTGAAGCTTCTTTTTTCTGCTTTGTTTAAGTCACTGTCAACCTCTTTTGCCTTTTTATCTTTTTGTGCTGTGTTGTACCTTAAATAGGCATTTCTCATGAAAAGTATCATGGATTTTGTAATGTCCATAGTTTAAACTCCTTCAATTTTTTGTAGTGAATCGTACACTAATCTTTGGCCTATAAGTGACTCTTCTTTTAAATTTTCCACCAAAATCTCCTTATTAACAGAAAATTCCCTTTCTGCTGTGGCATTTCCATGAGAAATTGTTAGAAGAAGTGGCACCACGTTTTTTAAACTGTCATTTGTGATGGTTTCCATCCAAAAGTCATCTGTTACATCTGGAATAATTTTTCATTTTATTTATCATAGTCTGATTAGTAAGAATGTCTCTAAAATGCTCTCTCTGCTTCTTCCAATTTAGTCGCATTGCATCTGTTTGAATTTAACAAAATTTCAAATGCTTTGGACATCAGTTGCAAGGATTTCTTTGGATCTCTGCCAGTTTTATTGGGGTTAAGGAAACTTATAGCTTCAGTTAATTTATATGCTAACGGACATTTTCCAAAAGTTTGGAAACTGTATACATCAAGCAGTTTCGACAATCCTGGCGAAAGATCATCATTTCTTTATCTTTAACTCCGACGCATTTTTTGATAGCCGCTCTAGTCCCATATCCTAGATCAATCTCTTCGACTTTTTTAAGGTCGCAATATAAACCATTCTTGTCTTTTTTAAAAACATCTATTTTGAAAATAGGAGTGCTTTGCTTATAGGAATAAGTAGGTACCTACTTCAAATTTTTAAGTTCGAAATTATCTGCTCATTCAAAATTCCCGGCTTAAACTTAATTTTCCCGTCGAATCCCCGTTTTTTTTCGGCTTTGTAAAATCCCGTTTTTTTCCCGGATTTCCCGGTTTTCCCGGCTCCTAGACACCCTGTTTAAGCATGGACAACTTCTTCAAATTTATAAATGTGTTTAAATCATTTTTAGAAAATGGATGGTTTTGGTTAAGCGAATACAGGATCAACCATTGCTAATTATCAGCTTAATATAGATCAGCAATTCAAAAACGAATACAAAAAATATTTTTCGAGTAAGCATTATCAGCTATTGGCACCATATGTGGATAAAAAATCATTATTTTATAAAATATAAAATGATAAACGTTATTTTTTATATTTTACAATGAAATGGTCACCCCGTAATATAAAACCTTTCCTTCAATTTGACCCTGCAGAAAGTGCTCTTAAACTTTGCTTCCACACATGTGGTTTATTGCCGCCTGTGCTTCAAAAAGATAAATCAGATTATTAGGTACCGACCTAAGTATATGTCTTTTGAGCCGTACATTACCAACTTTAGACTAAGGTAAAAGGGGATTCGTTTCTTGATGGTAATAAAAAGGCACTGAACGCCATTTTGAAATGACTTTTTATGGGGCCATAAAATAATAAAAATCTCATCTAGGTGTAATCAATATCCTTTTTATTGTAATGCGAAGTTAAAAGTAAATTTTGGTTTTATGTCTTTTCTGGATTTTTTTGGACTTTATTGTCTTTCGTAAAAGATATCTGATGGAAATTAAACTTTTTTATGCGTCAAGAAAAGTTGAAATTTTAATTTATTTTAGTGTTAAACTCACGCATTAGGGTGAGTTCTTATGCATCCGTTACCCGACGGTAAGATGTCCGAAATTTACGTATGTCTGACTATCGTACCAAAATTTAAAAAAAATAGATTTTTTTAGTCAAGAAAAGAATAAACATAGTTGACAAAAATTCCTTGCAATTTAATTTTTCTTTTGCTTTTTTAAAGATAAAATCTAAAAATGACACGAAATATTATTATTTTAAACTACATTCTATCAACTGTTATATAGAAGTAAATACGTTATTTTCACCAGTTTCGTATTTAAAGTTTATATACATTTATAGTATTCATTGTCATAAGCAAAGAAAATATACAATGTGACTACGGAAAGAGTTTGGAAGAAGAAAAACTTTTTTATTAGTATAGTATGGGTATAGAAAAATAAGTCATTCTTTATAAAAACGTCTGCTTGTGCTGAAACTACAATTTCGAATATCAGATTTGCGATTACTATACATGGTTCGTCACAAACAACATTTTTTACTTTTTAGGATTTTTTTTTCAATTCCTTGATTTATTAAATGAATTTTGCTAGTGTTGAAACTACAATTATTTCAACTATTAGATTTGCGATTACTATACAGGGTTCGTCACAAACAACATTTTTAGTTTTTTGAATTTTGTTTAAAATAAATTTACATAGAAACAAACAACTATTGTTGCTTTCTTACTTCGAATATGATTTTATATCTGGCCGAGTAACGATTTTGTTGTAAAAACACCATTTTTTATTTGAATACTTTTGAAGTATTTTTATTATTACATGTCATATTTCTTCAATTCATTCAATTATAAATTATAAAACTTTTATTCAAACGTGGTACCACCGAGTTAGCGCATAGTTCAACTCGATATCTGTATTCCCGATAACAGTTCCCAACTTGCTGTATTGGGATCTTATTTTTTCTTTCGAGAAATCTAAGTTATTATTGAAATTGGTTTTATACACATGTGGCTTCAGACACCCCCATAAATTAAAGCCGAGAATTATGAGATCGGGATTCCTACGTGCCAACTGATTTGGACCATAGGTACCTTCCAATCCATTTGTTCCCAAAGTGATGATTTAGCCAATCATCAAAGGAAATTGAATTGAAAAAAAAATCCAAAAAACAAAAAATGTTGTTTCTTCTTACGAACTCTGTATATCACGTTATACTAATTAGTTAATTTAATTGTATTTTTTTAAATGGGACACCCTCTATTTTTGTGTTTTTAGGTTTGAATTGGTGTCATTTATAACTGTTTATAATTTTATTAAATTTGCTTTAGTAGTTTAAGAGTAATAAATTCAAAATTAAAAAAAAAAGTTTCTAGTCGTTAAAAAAAATCAAATAAACAATCTGAAAGCATTTTTTTTATTTACAGCATTGTGTAAGATTAATAACAAGGGATCAAGAGATACTATAAATTAAATAGATTTTATGTATTTTATACAGAGTGTTCAAAATAAGGTCTCAACAATGACACACTTTAAAAATTTTTTTCTAGTTTTGCCAATGGGACACGCTATATATTATTGTACTATTTGATTAAGAATTTTAAAACAAACAATTTTTGTATTTGCAATTTATTTTAAAATTCCAAACCGTTTTCGTAATATTTATTAAAAAATATAAATGTAGCCATCCATGATAAACAAAATAGCAAGGCGGCTATGGAAAAACAAATAAATTTATTTATTTATTTATTTACTTATAAATACATACGATTAGATAAATACATTAAATTTATATTCTAAACACTAGATTTGCAAGTCAAATAGTTACCTTAATTATTAATTTAATTTAAATGCATAATATATGTTATAAGTAGCAACTAAGTGATTAAACACTTGTGTTGTGCTATACCTTAGTAAGAAGGCAATTACTAAACTAAATCTAAGAGTGAAAGAAGAAACTAACTAAAAGAAACATCAAAAAAATTACCTTGTCGGACTTCCATTTGTATTTATTTTGTTACTTAACACAACGTTTTGGTTAGTTAGTATCTCTAACCGTTTTCAAGTGTAAACTAAATTATAATTCTAAGGCTACTGTCTTAAATACTATCCATGCGCAATGAAGCTTGATGACTCCGCCTACGTACTTATTGGAGTGTGAAGTTTGAGCTGTTGGTTTTGGACAAGAAGAGGCTTCCAGATATTGGGGATATCTATACTTGGTTTACTGAATATATGTGTATTTTGATTCATGAAAGCTGCTCCCTTGAATTTTCGTTTTTTCCAGTGCTGTTCCGTGTCCAAAACCTTGGCTTCTGACCACTGTATATTATGTTGGTTAGTCCATACATGTTCTGCTATACCTGATCTCGAAGTTTCACCTCTTTAAGTATGTTTCAGATGTTCTTTAACTCGTACGGGAAGAGGTCTTTTTGTTTCTCCAATGTACGATTCGCCACACTCGCAAGGGATTTGATAGATACAATTGTTTTGTGTTTTCATTACTGGGGGGTTTTACTTTTGTGGGAAAGCTTCTAAGCGTATTTCCGGATTTAAAGGCTGTTTTGATATTATAGTTTTTGGTTATTCTTCTAATCTTTTCAGAAATCCCCTTGACATAAGGTATTGTAAGAAATGTTTGCTCCTCTCTAGCTTCTGTATTAGTTTTTACTTCGCGATTTTTAAGCTTTGAGATGGTATTAGTTACACAAGTTTCAGGGTAACCATTTTGTTTTAAATCTCTTTTGATGTTTGAAATTTCAATATTTAGGTCTTCCGGATTGTTGCAAACGTTAGATGCTCTGTGATAAAGAGTTTGAATTATGCCCTGTTTTAATGAGTTTGAATGATTCGATCCGTGATTAAGGAATTGCCCGGTGTGAGTGGGTTTCCTGTATACTGAAGTTTTTATGTTATCAGCACTTCGTTTGACGAGAACATCGAGAAAAGGTAGAGTGGAATGTTTTTCTGTTCCCATGGTAAATTTAATGGATTGTCTTATACTATTAATATGTTCCAAAAACCGTATCAGCTCTTCGTTGCTGTCTGTCCAGATAATAAAGGTATCATCAACATATCTAAGCCAAAGTTTAGGTTTAATCTTGGTAGTGTTAATAGCGTGTGACTCGAACCATTCCATGTACAGGTTAGCCACCACCGGAGAGAGAGATGAACCCATTGGAAGACCGTCATTTTTTTGATATTACTTCATTGTCTACCACCTTCAAACTAAAAGAAAATTATAAAGATATTATTATACATATACATATTTAATAGATGAAACGGTCAATTTTCTATTTTGTTAACAAATTCACTGTAATTTTCAAAGAAAAATTTTTTTGACAGTCTTGAGAATGTAACAATTAAATGCATTTTGAGATTATTTGTCAGAACTAAATGCTAAAGGGTGTGAAAAAGATTATTATTTGTTCAGAAACTGTTTTTTTTTATAAAAAGCTCATTGATATGGTTTTTGTATTGGGCTAGAGTGAGAAACAGTGTTTTCTCACTAGTAGAATTAATGCCAGTCGGGTTCCTGAAAGGCGACATTTCGAAGCTTTTTAGTAGATGTCTTGAGCGCAGAGCGCTTTGTTAAATTAAAAAAGAAGAAAGAACAAAGACGCCACTAAATGAAGAAAATCAGATTAGCAATGTTATTGACAATTATTATTGAAAATCCAAATATTAATGAAGCATCTATGGCACAAGAAGTTGGAATAAGTGGGAAGTCACTTTTATGCGTGCCTCTTTTAATTGCACCAGGCTTTGAATGAAAATTACTTTATTTAAAAAAATATTTTTTGAACTAAAAATTATCCGTTAAAAAGTACTTATTTCTGACAAATAAAGTTAGAATGTATTTAATTTTTCATTCGCCTTGTTTTTCCATGACCGCCTGGGTAGTTTGTTTATTAGATAGAGATAGCCACATTTAAATTTTTTTATAAATTTTGAATTTTAAATAAATTGCAAATACAAACAATTTTATTTTAAAATTCTTCATCAAATAGAAGCATAATATACTGGGTTGTTCTATTTGAAAAACTTGAGAAAAAGTAGTTTAAAGTGTGTTATTTTTAAAACTTTATTTTGAACACCCTGTATAAAATAGATGAAATCTTTTTGATTTATAATATCTCCTCACCCCTTGTCATATAATCGCACACAACGCCGTGATTGCTGTAATGCTTTTAGATTATTTATTTGATTATTTTTTCCAGGGCTGCAAACCTTTTTTTTTAGTTTTTAATTTATTTCTCCTAAACTACTAAATCAAATTAAATATAATTACAAACAAGCATAAAGGGCACTAATACAAACCTAATAATACAAAAAAATACAGAGTGTCCCATTTAAAAAATACAACTTTAGGCTATCACACATAATATACAAAACAAATTTGTAAATGTAAAATTTGTAAAATGTACGGGTAGAAGAAAATTAATTCCTTTCGAATTTTAATACCTTTTTAATCTGTATTCGTCTAGGCACTCAAAATGTCCTCGTCTCATTCATGGTTTTTAGTTTTTAATTTTTAAAAATCTTTTACATTCCTAGTATTAGTGGCACTTGTGCCCTTCGGTGCTGATGATGGTACTCTCTAGTACCGAAACATTGTACACCACATTAATTTGACCTTTTTTAATATATTTATGAAGACGCCCGTGGGTTTTTTTCCCTACAACTTTTTTTTTAATACACAAATGAAAAATAAATATTTATTAGAAAGAAAGAGAACATCACTTTAAAAAGTTGTATCAGGCTGGGTTTGTGCTTGGTTCCACAAAAATATTTATAATTTCATTCCCTTCCGATGTTTTCAACTGATATGATTATCGGACTGATTTTCTTTTTGAAGACAACTAAAATTTATTTTAACAATTTCTTAAAATTTTAAATTCCTAAAAATGTTTACACCAACTAAATAAAATTACTTGTTTTTGGTAAACGCATAAACTTTGTGATTATTAAAATTTCGCTCAATATACTTTCTTTTCTGTGGGAAAAAATCACAAATTTTTCTCTTCTCCTCCACGAAGCCCAATGCAAAAATGATCTAATCATGATAATTTAACATACATCTCAAGGCTTTTAATTTTTTTAACAAGTTGATATACAAAACAATAATGAAAAAACATAACAATAAATTACAAATGTGTAAAAAAATTAACAAAAAGAGAAAAAGCCAAAATACATTTTTGATCGTATGTATTATTAAATTTAGTTGAATATTTAAATTAGCTCTAATTTGGGTTTATATTATACTGTACGCCGGAAGTTACTTATTATTTGAATTCTATGATCAAGATTTACTTAACAAAGAAGGTATTATTTCTGTCACATTGAGTGATTTGATTAAATTACCTAGATTAGACAATTTTCGTATTTCCAGAAATACAATTAAAAACAGAAAACGTCTGTAATGGTATTAAACACCTTATTTGTCAAATAAGAATTGAAAAATTATTAGAGCATATATATCGCTATATTTAGTAAATAGGTACCCATAATTCTTGAAATAGGGGCAACCTACCAACTAATTATTGGCTTTTTCATTAAATGAGCTAAACCAATGATACCCAACGTTATCTATATCGACCCCCTAGGGTCTATTACAACCTGCAAGGGGTCCAGATCAGCGAAACAAAAATTGGGGGTCCACCATCATAGTAAATCTCATTTCAGCAGGTCGGCACCCAAATTTTGGCTTTCTATGAATGGAATACTACCTCTTTTGTTTCTCCTTACGGTCAACTAATTGTAGTCTTTAAAACGTCCCTCACAAAATATGTTTCTGTATAGAGTATCCGTGGAAAAGCTTTCACCATAATATGGACAACTTTTTTATGCGTTTTTTTTTGCAAATCTGTTTTGGCATTACGTTCTAGGTAGATGGCCCAAAACAAAACAAAAGCTTAAAACTTTTGACTTGTGACGTACGTTACACCTGTCAAATGTCATTTAAAAGTTTCAAACTGACGATTTACATGTAAGTTTTTTTTTATTTCTTTGGAAATTCAACTTATCGTCACTTTTCTGTGTGAGTTTATTTAAAATACTTATTTTAAATCACACTAACTGCATTTTAAAATTTAGTTACCGCATAAATCCATTTTATAGAGAAAAAAAAATTCTTCAAAAATGGCGCATTTAAAATATTTGTTTTGTTTGCCTAGGGCAAATTTAAATTTAAACAAAACTATGTACTAATAAAAGCATCAAGAGTTATAGCTTTTATTTAGTACATATTTTTGTTTACTTTTAAATTTACCCTAGGCAAACAAGACAAATAGAGGATGAGCCTTCAAATTTTTGAAGAAAAACATAGAAATATAAATATAAATTTTTGAACAAAAATTTGGAAATAGACTGAAAATATAATAAGAAGCCATATTTTCCAATAATTTTTTTTCGTATATCAGAACCTAATGCCAAAAACAGATTTGCAAATAAAAAAACGCATTAAAAAGTTTTCCATATGGTGCAGACTTTTCGGCGGTCACTGTATATTATTAGTTTTGAGGAATTTTGAAAGAGTGCCTAACCACGTACGGTTCGATAAAAAAATCGTTCTTAAAGTTGGCTTCATAACATTGTTGGCATGTCGTTAATTACTACCAATTTAACCTAAATACTGTCATAATAGTATATTAAAGTACACGTTTCATAAGAAGCGGTTTTATCGCACGCGTCTATTTTAAAAAACGTGCCACGAAGTAACGAGTTTTTTAATTGACGCGTGCGCTAAAACGCCTTATGAACCACGTGCTTTATACTATTTTTTCTATTTGTAGTTTTTTCAATAAAAAATAATATAATAAATCCTTTGAATTTTTATGTCTAAATTTTATGTTGGTAATACTATTTTTTATCATAGTAACCTCTGGACAACAAAAATTATTTTGCGAACTGTCATTTTTTGATTTATTGACCCATTTTCACCACGAGATACTACAGTTATTTTAGCGATATGAGATTTGAAATTGGACGGAATACGTTGTGTGATCCTTGTACATTCGGTACATATACAGAGCGTTCGGAAATTCGGGCGATTTTGCTAATTTTTTTTGAATTTCAAAAGACGTGATTTTACGTCAATTTTTCAATTTCAATGTTACCAACATCAAATAAAGAAAAAACGCGTATCGAAATAGCTTCATTATGAACTTTATTTGAAGTTCATAATGAACTTATTATGAATGTCAAATAGAAAAAATAATAACTGTGGATAAGAAGTAAGTTAGGACACGATGGGTAGCTATTTTGAAGGCTTACTTCAAAGACCTCTAGTTTTAGATACTATAGTTTTCTTTCTATATAGTTGAAAATACTCTAGCTTACTAAAATATATTGGCAAGGTTTAGTTATCAAAGACTTTAATGGTCGTATTCAATTCACCCTAGTTACGTCACACAAAAACTAACAAAAAGGCCTTTAGAAATTGAAGATAAATGTATTCACCCAAAGGCACAAACAAATCCAGAATACGTATTTAGTATTCGGCAATGGCATTTTTTAACGGAAAACGAAGGAATATAAAAGTAAACTATCAAAGATCAATAAAGAGCATTAGAGCGCCCAAGGAAAGAAAAAGCTTCCTGTGAATGCCAAGTGAACCACATGAGTTATAGTAGAGTTACTCGATTTGAATTGGTAATGAAATTGGAAAAACAAAATTTGCCTTGATTTATGTTCGAATTATATGAAGCAAAAGAAAACTTTAAATTTACGAGTGAGTTTTAGCTAAAGTAAGAAAAAGAAATTTTTCGTTATTTGCCAAGAAAGCCATAAGAAGATAAAATGAATTGCTTTCTTGTTTTCGTATTTACGCTAGAAAGGGGAAAAGTTCTGTTTCACGCCTCTATAGTGGTTTTCGCTCAAACCTTACATTTTTATTCAATACACAATGTGAATTGACTTAAATTATTTTATCTACTAATAACAGGCGCATAATACTTCTGATGTTATGTATAATACAACAAGTGCAATTAAAATTACTGATAAAGCAAAAACAAGTGTAATTATGAATTCGTAATTCACTCACTCCTACTTAAATCCTAAAAGGCCTTGATCCGAGATCTCGACTTCAGTTTCTAAAGTTATATAAATCTTATATTATAAATAATATAATAAATTAGTCAGTTTTCACCTAGGCAAGTACTACTTGCCGAAAAGAGAAGACTTGATGCCATGCAAGGAATGACTTTTTAACAAAGCCCATTTTACATCAGACAGAAGGAAACTAATTTTTACTCGGTGTTCACAACCACAACTTTACCAGCAGATAAACTTTAACGGCAGATATTATGCTCGACATAATTTGGTCGGTCTCGTTGTAACACATCCTGTACCGGGTGGTCAACTAAGAATGGCAGCCGGCTATATCTCAAAAACTACTAAACGTAGAAACTTGAGAAAAAAAATTATTATTAAAGCGGTCATGAAAAAATTCTGGAAATTACTTTCAAGTTCCTCATTTCGCCGCAAGGGGGCACAATTGAAAATTATATTTTAAATTTTAAATTTTTCTGAAAATTCCCATATTAAGGTATAACTCTGATTATATCATTGGAAAGCTTAGACAATTCTGCATCATTTTGGTTTAAGGCTCATTGGCGTACCGACCTTAATAAGAGTGGGAGAAGCTATTGAAAGTGTAAACATTAAAATCGCTGTAAGTTCTAAACGACTTATCGGATTTTACTAAATTTAAGCTTATTTAAAATAAAAAGGTAAGTACCTTCAATTGTCGTATCCAATGGTACAAGATAGTTTCTAATAAAATTGCTAGAGGGCGCAATTTGTATTAAAAATTATTGTTTTGGCAATAACTCTGAAATGAACAAAGATATCGAACTGCGGTCTTCACATCTTTTCTTGCAAATTTCATCTACTTTTCGATTGTGATGTCATAGTTATACTGTATGATTTGAATTTTCGGGATAATATCGAAAAAACTGTTATTATTACAAATTGCGCCCTCTAGCAATTTTATGAAACACTATCGTGTACTGTTGGATACGGCAATTAAAGATATTTATTTTTTCCTTCCAAACAAGCTCAAACTTAGTAAAATCGGATAAGTCGTTTAGAAGTTACAGCGATTTTAATGTTTACACATTCAATAGCTTCCCCCACTCTTATCAAGGTCGATACGTCAACGAGCCTTAAACCAAAATAATGCAGAATTGTCTAAGCTTTCCAATGATGTAATCAGAGTTATACTTTAATATGGGAATTTTCGGAGAAATTTAAAATTTAAAAAAATTATTTTCAATTGTGCCCCCTTGCGGCGAAATGAGGAACTTGAAAGTAATTTCCAGAATTTTCTCATGACCGCTTTAATTATAATTTTTTTTTTCCCAAGTTTCTATGTTTAGTAGTTTCTGAGATATAGCCGGCGGCCATTCTTAGTTGACCACCCGGTACACTACAACTTCGATGAACCAGACTTAAACATTTCTAAGCCTACGTGCTTACTGGAGTGCGAGCTGTTTGTTTTGAACAAGAAGAGGGTTCCAGATGTTGGGAATATAATTGGTTTATCAATTTGCTTCTGGTTCTGCTTCTTTGAATTTGCCATTGCGTCAGTGCTGTTTATGGTCCAAAATCTTGACTTCTGACCACTGCATATGATGTTGGTTGGTTAAAACATATTCCGCTATACCTGATCTAGAGGTTTCACTCCTTTGGGTATATTTCAGATATTCTTAACTCGTAAGCAATTTCTTGATCAATGGTTACTTTTTCTGAACTCCCTTTGCCATATTAACCCAAGTTAGGCCAGTAGAGACTTTTTGCAAAACCCATTTTACATCAGAGAGATGGAAACTAATTTTACTTGGTTTCTACAACCACAATTTGACCGACATAATATATTATGCTTGACATAATTTGGACGCTCTGAACACATCTTGTCCACCACAACTCTCGACGAATCAGACCTAAACGTTTCCAAGTGCGTCTTGAAGTTGCCGTACAATCTAGCTGAATTTTCAATATTCATTTCAGAAATTCTCTCTACATTGCGCTAGCCGATCGATGGTTGATTTTTTTGAACTCCTTTTGCCAGATTACTTAAACGCGAACACAAGTTGTTCTACTTCTATGGGTTGCCCACTTTCCCTGTAGATATAGGATATAGGTTGAAACTATAAGGTGATGTTATCGTCTTTACTTTCTTTTTATTTTTTCATCTCATGCGTACAACTACTACTAAAGTATTATCCTAGCTAGAGTATACCAATTTTTCACCAGTCTGTATCGCACATATAGCTCCTAAGAACAAAGAAAACGTGAAATTTTTTGGCCTTTATCGTTTAATAAATAATAAAAATGGCCCTCTATCGACGTAAGCGAAACACCCACCTTGCTGGGAAAGAGCTTTTGTAGGTTTTCGGGCATCGGATAAGCGGGTCGAGAAATTTATTTGGTCTTTGGCCCGGCGATAATGGGATCATGGATTTTATTTATTAACCAATCGATTATATATAATCCTTGGATATCTTTTGGGGCGTCAATCATTGACATTTGACCCAGAAGATCTACGGGCACAGGTAATAAGATTAGGGAGCTATTTCTTTAGTATTTTGTAAGGAGCTATATTAGGAATTAAATCAATTAACTACTGGCCAACTGGTACCGGCGAGCAAAAATTATTTGCATCAAAGAGGGCTTGGATTAAAAACTTGAGGCTTGGTTTAGATCACAATGATATTATGGGGACGATATATCTAACCAAATCTAGGTTAAAATTTTGTCAAATTCATATTATGACATAATATGCTAAACTAATGAGTAATAAAATACGTAGACAAATACAAATTTATTTTTATATTTACAAAATTAACAAAGGAAGAATATACAGAAAGAAAAAGAAAAATAATTACATAAATTGCTGAAATTGGCCACCGCCATGCTCCAAGCATAAATTCACACATCTCTTCATATTTGCGAAAGTGTTGACCAGCATCTCTGAAGAAATGTTACCACATTCTTGGATAATCCTTGTCAATCTGGTAATTGTTCTAAATTTGTAACTGGTGTAAAAATAGTGTTCCTTTAATGAGGAAAAACGAAGAAATCCATAACCGTGAAACAAGGTGATCTAGGTGGGAATTCAATGTCTAATCGAAAACTGATCAATATGTCGTCGAAAAAATTGCGTTAGTAATTATTAGTTTCGGCGGCTGTATGGGCGATTGCACCGTCCTGTTGAAAATATCCAAAACCTAGTTCGTTTCGTAGTAAACCATTAAGAGTAATTCCTGCGTCTTTCAAAATCTGCGGCTTGTATTTCTTGAAATATTTGCACTTTCTATAAGGAAATAAATTTAGCTGCTTCTTAAGAATAGTCCTGTATGTTCCATAAGATCTTCCCACTTCTTGGGACAGGCGTCTTATACAATTTGTTAGCGTATTTTGCATTATTTTACGAACGTTTGCAACAAGTTCTGTTCTTACAGATGGTCTTCCTGCTCCTTTTTTGTGTTGTATAGAGCCTATTTGCCTAAGCACAGCCACGGTTCTTTTCAGGCAATGATAAAAATCCCCAGCAATAAAAGCAACATTAGGAAAATGTTCGTCCATGCACAAACCCGAATTGTATTGCTACTCACCATTTACTCTAACCCTGTTTCGAAAATACGCTTCAATCATGAATGCTTTGTGCTGTTCCGTAAAGCCCATTGTGTGAATTGTTCAAGAAATTGGAAAAATTAGCGATAAATCAAATTACTTGTAACGACTGCCAAAGATGACGGAATAACTGATTGATTGTTAATTCAGGTAGTTACTGACACCCAACAGATATTAAGCTCTACGGCTAAGCATTACGTCCTTGGATGCAAATCCCTCTTTGATGCAAATAATTTTTGCTCGCACGGTAATAGTTTATTTATTTAAAAAATATTTAGCCCATTACCATTTAGAAAATTGTCTGTTCCTTACATCTTTTATTGGTAACTCCCCCAAAATTGTAACATAAAAAATGACGTATATTATTATTTTATTACGAACATATTATACCAATTTTGAGACCTCCACCAGTTTTAGTTTTTGAGATACAGAAGTTCGTATAAAAATTTCAACCCCCGTTTTTACCCCCTTGAGGGATGATTTTCTAAAAATCCTTTCTTAGTGGACGTTATAAGGAGAAGAAATCCTCTAAATTTCATCATTCTAGTATTAGACGTCTGGGCTGGGCATGAATGATGAGATTTGTGTATTGTTTTATTGGCAAATAATCGTAGTAAATACCATGAAATACCTAGTCATTATCACGAAAATAATGCGCTTTTATCCAACAATCCAAACGAAGTTAAAAATATTACTGATAACTGCATTTCTGTCGATTAAACGCGGCCGGTAGAAAATAAATGATCCCCTCTTTAGCAAAGGATTCGCCACGGTGTTCAAACCGCGCTGGCAATGCTGGATGATACACATATTACAGTAATTGCTGTATATCCAGGTTTTATCCAGAAAAACAGGTTTTGGGGGTAGTTGCGGATATTCTTAAATTCTTTTAAAAATTGTACTCGTTTTTGGGCTATATGGGGTTGCTCTAATAAAAAACGCCTCTTTGATACAGTACATTTACGCCAGTAAAATTTTAATTTTTTTTTAACAGTCCGCTAATGAACCAGTGGATATTTCCACACCCAATGATTTTAAGGTTTAGTTGTATTGATCGAATGGTAATTTGTTCACCTGCTCTATACATCCCATTAATACGTTCTCCTATGGTATGTTCAATATTCCTGAATTTCGTTAAGTTTTCGACCACAGGATGACAAAATAGCTACATTATTGCGATTCTTAAAATGTACACCCTTTTCTATCCCCTTTGCCTTAATTCGTTGGATTGTTGAACACCCACAGCATCAGGGACTATCTAAAACAGTTAGGTATTTATAAAAATATTGCCATATATTTTCCATGTTTATGATTTATGTTTTCACAATTCCTGCTTTATTATATCTACTTACCTCGTAAACTACGTTAAACGGTAAAAGAGTCTTTCCAACATCACCTTCTCTTTGAAAGTAATCAAATAATTATAAAATTAACGCTTGTTCTTTTTCACAAAACCGTGACATTTTTGAAATAATGTTGATTAAAAATGTCACTGTCAAAAATTACAATAAAACTTTTTTGACTGGTAAAATTATACGACATGCATTATTGTCGCAAATTTATCATCTCACCTAGTTCACAAATGTTAGTAAGATAAGCACTAGTAATGACGTAATGGTCAGCGGTCATTGAACAGGCTTTACCTACTTGCGTTACGTAAATATTTTTATAATTAAGTTTTTAAATACTTTAGGAAAAAAATTATTATGTAGGTACTGAAAAAAACAAGTAGGTACTTTAATTTTTAACGCTACTTAAGTCAGGTACTTTTTAAAAAATATTTCTAGATACCTAATAACATGTTAGTTTATTGAGATAGGTACACAAGAACAGATACTTTTAAGTAATTTTTGTACATTTGACTTCTTTCTGTACTTTAAACGAGCGGGCGCAAAGATAAACATTTAAAAATAGTTGCATGCCTTTGTCGGTTAGGAAATATTATAAATAACAATTATTTAAAAAATCTGTGTAGCCAACGTGCTTAAGTCAAATTATGTTTGCTATGCTTAAAAGATGCAATTTTAGAGCACCAAAAATTAGTTTACATTTTGCTTTTTTTATTTTTCAGTCATACGCAGGGATTTTTTGGAATTCGTGACCTAGAAAAATAATTCGGGAATCGTACCGTATCTCTATTTATATTTATTGTAAGAAAGAAACATTATCTTGTATAAATATACACTTAAAGATGACGATAATTTTTTACTAGTGCAAATTGTTGCCCTGTGTATTTTTTATCAGGTCAAAAATCGCTAGACTTATCTACTTTCCTGGTTTATATTTTTAGAAGAAATTTTAGTATTTAGTAAAAAAATTTGACTTGACGCTTGACTTTTTTAAAGGGCAATAATTTATAATGCTATGTTCCTCTTTATTTTTTTTCCTGCGTGCCATTTAAATTCTGACGATATAACTAAAAGTTATTTTTAAACGTTTTAACGGCCATCGACTACTTGTATTTTTTATAGTCATGTTTTTCTTCCTAAAAGCCCAATAATATTTTATACGAAAAACAAATAAGTTAAGTTCCCCTATGTGCGCAACGTGTGACCTTTTCCTTTTTAAATTATAAAATATGCCTATTAAAAAGAACTCTAGTTTTTCAATATATATTGAAATATATCACAGTAAGGGCACCCTATACTTATTGCTCGTAGCCCAATAGTCTATTCTCTACTACCACTGCGTTAAAAAATTTGGTTAATTGCAGAACTAAGTAGCAATTAGAAACTAAGTAAAAATTACGAAGAGAAAAGTATTATTATAATAGTAACGAACTATAAAAATTACTATAACTAAATTAAAATTTTAGACATGTGTGGCGTAAGAAAGCCTCCGTCAATACTAATTAAATGAAAAACTAAGAAAAACTAGACAGTAATTATTAATAATAAATTAAAGATATCTACAATGATAAAGTGTGTATCATATTTAAACAAATTGTAGGCAATGATAAAGACAATATTATAATAATTATTATGTACTAAATGTTTTCTTTTAGTGAAATAATAAAAAATGTTATTATATTTGCGTTACAATCAAAGCATAATATAAATATGTTTCGGTAATAAATTTTCATTACTATTGTTGATGGTATAATTTTATGTAAAGTAAAAAAAAATTAAAAGAATAATCATTTTCATATTTTGTTACATAATACAACAGGTTCGAAGTTCATTAATAAGCTATCTTTGAACGTGGTAGAAACTGGTGGTGGTGGTTTATAGCTTCAGCGGTTTCGGCTCGCCAATAATGAATCAGTTCCTCAGGACATTATTATATATATATATATATATATATGCTTGAAGGTCGTAGACAATGATGTTTCTTGAATGATGAAAGAGTTTTGGACTTCCATTGTCTTTATTTGTTTTAAATAACAACGTTTCAACTGGTAAGTATCTCCAGTCGTCTTCAGGTGAATACTAAATAAGTAACGTAACTACAAGACTATTTATACTAGCTAGGTGCACCGAAGCACAACTGAGGTGGGTGCAGTCATGCGTTCAGTTAGCACGCGATCTTATCCTAAGCTTACATCTATCTAACAAAGGTTTCCAGATATTTCTTAAGTCTAACGATGGCTTACTAAAACAGCCTGGATGCTGGTGAATAGTAGCAGCTTCCTTAAACTTTCTTTTCCTCCAGTGTGGCTCCTTATGTAGGATTTCAGCTTCTGACCACATGATATGGTGGCCATGTTTCCAGGCATGGTCAGCTGCACCTGACTTTTCGGTCTCTCCTTTTAGCGTATTGTTTTTGTGTTCTTTAATCCTTGTCTCGAGTGGTCTTAATGTCTCACCTATATACGATTGGCCGCACTCGCAGGGGATCTGGTAGACGCAGTTTTTCCTATCTTTTTGACTTATAGGCTTTGTCTTCGTCAGGTGGCTTCTTAGGGTGTCTCTCGAGTTGAATACGGTGCTGATGTTATATCGTTGTCCTAGTCTTCTTATTTTCTCAGATACTCCCTTGACATACGGAATATTGAGTGTTGGTTGTGCCTCTCTGTCTGCTTTTTGCGCGTTGGGTTGATTCTTACGGTTTTCCAATATTGTGTCAACTAATTTTGTGGGGTAGCCATTTTTGTTGAGGTCGGTCTTGATGTGGTGAGCTTCCTTTTTAAGTGGTTCTTCCGAGTTACAGATTGTAATTGCTCTATCCACGAGGGTTTTAACTATGCCATGTTTCGTGTTGTTTGAGTGATTTGAAGTAAAATTGAGATACTGACCTGTATGCGTAGGTTTTCTGTATACTGAAGTTTGGATGCTATTACCATTTTTCTTCACGTTGACATCTAGAAACGGTAATTGGTTGTTTTCCTCTTTCTCCATGGTGAATTTGATTGTTGGTGTTAAGCTATTGAGGTGATCTAGAAAATTTCTTAGTTCGTCATCGGTTCCATTCCAAACAATGAAGGTGTCATCCACATATCTCAGCCACATTTTTGGTTTCTTCTTTGCCCGTTCCATTGCTTTCGATTCAAACCATTCCATGTATATGTTGGCGATTATTGGCGAGAGAGATGAGCCCATCGGTAGTCCGTCTACTTGGTTGAAGAATCTATCCTTTTCTTGAAAGTAGGAATTGTTGAGGCAGCATTCTAATAGTTCCAAGATGGCATTAATAGGGAGCGTTGTTCTTTCCTGTAGAGTATGGTCTTCCTCAAGTCTGTTTTTGATAACCTTTAGGGCGTCTTTTACGGGAACGTTGGTGTAAAGACTTTCGACGTCAAAGCTCATTAGCTGATCTCCTGGCTGTAGTTCCTTTCCTCCTATTATTTGAACGAAGTGCTGTGAGTTCTTAACAACAGAAATATCTGGAAACCTTTGTTAGATAGATGTAAGCTTAGGCTAAGATCGCGTGCTAACTGAACGCATGACTGCACCCACCTCAGTTGTGCTTCGGTGCACCTAGCTAGTATAAATAGTCTTGTAGTTACGTTACTTATTTAGTATTCACCTGAAGACGACTGGAGATACTTACCAGTTGAAACGTTGTGATTTAAAACAAATAAAGACAATGGAAGTCCAAAACTCTTTCATCATTCATATATATATATATATATATATATATATATAAAAAAGGTTGTTAATCTCGTCCGTATCATTCATGAGTGAAAACAAAAATATCTCGGCTTAGCGGACTTAAAGAGTGTGTAAAAACCTGTTTTTTGCATTGAAGTACACAGGGTTCCAAAAAACAATGGATTCCCTGGGGCCGAGTAGACACTGACAGCTGTTTCGCCCTTGTTAGGAGCTCATCAGAATGCCACAACGTGCAACAATGAGCTCCTAACAAGGGCGAAACAGCTGTCAGTGTCTACTCGGCCCCAGGGAATCCATTGTTTTTGGAACCCTGTGTACTTCAATGCAAAAAACAGGTTTTTACACACTCTTTAAGTCCGCTAAGCCGAGATATTTTTGTTTTCACTTATATATATATATATATATTAGCGTGTACCCGGCATGCGTTGCAACCCCCTGGTATAAATACAAACCCGATATATAATTAGTACCCGGCATGCCACTTTCTGAAATTGCACCCGTGCGAAGCCGGGGCGGGTCGCTAATTATACATAAAACCTTCCCCTTGAATCACTCTATCTATTAAAAAAAACCGCTTCAAAATCCGTTGCGTAGTTTTAAAGATTTAAGCACATAAGACAGGATAGCGACTTTGTTTTGTACTATGTTAAGATTTAGGGGTAAACACACAGTCATCTCAATAATCTACAAGCATATTACCAATTATGGATTAATTAATGAGGGGTGGGGGGGAGGTGAACATGTTTGGGTGCTAGCTAGCACGAATTAATTAACGCAATTAGATAGAAAAGGCTGTTTTTAAAAGGAAAAAAGGTAAAATAGCAAAATAGTCTCTCGATAACGATGACAAGATTGGAAGAAAATGGAGGATACAAAAGTGAACACTTAAAGTGAGCGATATTCAACAGCGTTAGCTTGCACTGAAACATGTTCACCACCCTCTCCCTTGTTAGTTAATTAGTAATTGGTAATATAGGGGAGAGTGGTCCACAGTGAGACATGTTCCACAGTAAGTGTGTGTAAGTGCAATTTCTGAGGCTCTAGAAACCCCGCTTTTTACGTCACGCCATGCGCAAGCTTGTTTTTACACGCCAGATCCACCAACGAGTTCTTGTTTCAGTTCAGTTTGTTTTTATCTGTAGAGCGGCGTTTATGCAAATTTTGACCGCAAAAGTAATTTTTCGAAAAGCTGTTTTGATAGCTGTTTATTTGACGTGCTTTTAATTAGAACTTTAAGATTGGTGGTAAGTAAAGTTTAGGTATTTGTGTGTTCATTTACATTGCGATATTATTTTTATTTCGGATTCATTACAAAATATTACATGATTTTTAAATATGGTGCTTGTCGGGAACACTGAGACAACACTAGGTGGGGCACACTGAGACGTGTCTCTGTCCCACCATGCGCAAGAAGTTTGGAGTACCTATCTTTTAAACTATTTTTTTTAGAGAATAGCAAGAAATAGAAAAGGAAAAACTACCATAGGGTCCTTTTCAGAAAACCAGATGAAAAGTGCCGTAAAACTGGTTACGGATGAAGGATTTTCATTGAGAAAGGCAGCCAAACTAAATGGAGTGTCACATCAGACCTTAGCAAGGTAAATTGTGATAGGAAAGAGTCTGGAATTACATTGGAGATATTTACAGGATGGTCCAATAAGACTGTCAACCGGATTTATCTAAAATGAGTTTTAGAGCCTCTATAACTAAGCTTTGGGAAAGCACACAAGACTTTTAATGAAAAGGCAGGCCCCAATTGAATGAATGAGGAACATAGAAATGCTATCATTAACGACTACGTCCTAGTAAAATTTTCGGGGAAAAAATAATCAACCAAATATTTCATTGAAAAATGAAATATCTCCCATAAATCTTAATATGATATAAGTTATTTGCGAAGAAAAAATAGATCAAACAAATTCGTCTACCCAAATGTTCCAGAAATTGCTACTGTTTTGTTTGAAGGCATCGTAATGATTTTGCCAGTTCCAGCATTATTTGGTAAAACAAAAAGACAAAATCAAGGTGTCCAATTTGAAGTTAATTTTGGTCAGCTAGATGTCCAATAAAGGGTTGTCTTCCTGTGGACCACGTTAAGTCTCACTGTAGACCACCATGGGGCACAGTGAGACTATTTGCAATATCTATAATAAATATTTCTAGAATTTAAGTTTTTAAGTTTTTGTTTATTTTTTTTATGCTTTTTAGGAAAATAAAGGTTACTTTACATTATAAACCTGTTTTCTTTAATAAATGTTTAACTAGTTTTTAAAAAATCTAGAGTAACCAAAAAACGTCTCACTGTGGACCACTCTCCCCTACTTGTGTTTATTTACTCTAAGACAACGAACTACTTCCGTAAAATATATATAGGTATATATATTTATTTGATATACAGGGTGTCTCACGGTGACCGTCCATTAGAATATTTCGGAAAGTAATGCGATTTGAATTCTGCCAATTTGGGTAATAGAATTTTCGGAGACGCTATTTTCAAATGAAATAACAGCGATCATATATGCAACTTCCGGTTATACCCTTATGCTGTAGATAACAGGGTGTCCGGAAACTTCGTTCGTATACTTTAAGGGGATATTCTACATATGAAAATATGAAAAAAACTTCATATGAATGTAGGTCCTTAAATGACTTATAAGGAAGCTATGGCCGTCCAAAGGTGACCTCTAAAGATTAGTTTCTATTTTATATCTATGCAACCGCCTAAGGTACCGGTGTGCTTTTTGGCACACAAACTAATATTAACAATTCCTAATTTAGGATATTGAGAGTTATTATGAAATTTAGTCAGGGACGTTCTTACGGGGGAGGGGGGGGGTTAGTTTATTTATTCCTAATTTTTTTACACGCCACCTTTAAAAAATGTTACCCAAAAATTATAATTCCAGTGATTTTTCTACACAAAAAAGGTATTCATAAAAAAATATATTGGACCAATGATTTAGGAGAAAAATCGATTTATTTAAATCATTGCATAAACTATTATCGAATTGTGTTTAAACTAAAACATCAAAGTAGTCTTATGACAAATACGAATTTGAAGTAAAAAAATATCAAGAAGCCCATGGTTAGCGTTAAAATAAATTGACAATGACGTTTTTGTGATTTATTGTAGTGATCATTGATCAAGTGAAAAGTGTTTTTGATTAATTAAGTTGCAAATTTTAAAAAATGGCAGGTTATTCATTTGCTGAGTTAGCTGATATGCATTTTATGTATGGCAAAGCTAATGGTTGTGCTCGAGAAGCTCGCAGGTTGTATCAAGAATATTTTCCAAACCGTCAAATTCCTTGTGAGAAATTATTCATTAATTTACACCAACGATTAAGAGAAACCGGAACTTTTATGCCAAATATGAATAAAACTGGGAGAAGCCGTTCTACTAGGACTCCACAAGCAGAAGAAAGAGTGCTCGAATGCGTTGCAGCCAATCCGGGTATAAGCACAAGAAGAATTGCCTTACAAGAGGGTATCCCTAAGAGTACAACATGGGAAATTTTGCATGAACAACTTCTTTATCCATACCATATACAAAGAGTTCAGGCGCTTAAGCCTCAAGACCTACTTCCTCGTGCAGAGTTTTGTCAGTGGATGCAGAGAAAATGTCATCAAGACCGTTTTTTTGTTTACTGACGAAGCAGGGTTTACCCGTGAAGGCATCGTAAATTTTTATAATAACCATGTATGGGCAGAAGAAGATCCCCATGCAATTTTCGAAAGTCGATTTTAAAATAAATTTTCAATTAATGTTTGGGCAGGTATATTGGGCGATCGATTAATAGGACCATACATTATGCCTCAACGTTTAGATGGGCCCGCATATTTAGATTTTTTACAAGACTCTTTGCCTGTTCTACTTGAAGATGTGCCGTACCAGCAAAGACTTACAAACTATTTTATGCACGATGGGGCTCCACCTCATTTTAGTAGATTGGTTCGAGATCATTTAAATCAAACATATCCAGACCGATGGATAGGCCGAGGTGGGCCCATTGCCTGGCCTCCCCGTTCACCTGATCTCAATCCATTGGATTACTTTCTTTGGGGATATCTGAAGTCTTTGGTATATTCAGTACCTGTTGAAAATGTACAACAATTGGAACAACGTGTTATTTATTGTTGCGAGGAAATTCGTAATAAGGAAGGAGTTTTCGCAAGAGTACGAACATCAATGAGAAATCGTTTAGTTGGTTGTATTGATATGAATGGAAACCATTTTCAACATTTGTTGTAACTTTTCTACTTTTTTCAGATTATTCTTGTTAAACCAACAACTCTTAATTTATTTTGTTTAAAAATGACAATAAAACAACATTTTGACTTAATTATTGTCATTGTCAATTTATTTTAACGCTAACCATGGGCTTCTTGATGTTTTTTTACTTCAAATTTGTATTTGTCATAAGACTACTTTGATGTTTTAGTTTAAACACAATTCGATAATAGTTTATGCAATGATTTAAATAAATCGAATTTTCTCCTAGATCATTGGTCCAATAATTTTTTTTAAGAATACCTTTTTTGTGTAGAAAAATCACTGGAATTATAAGTTTTGGGTAAAATTTTTTAAATGTGTCGTTTAAAAAAATTAGCAATTAATAATATTAGTTTGTGTGCCAAAAAGCACACCGGTACCTTAAGCGGTTGCATAGATATAAAATAGAAACTAATCTTTGGACGGCCATAGCTTCCTTATAAGTCATTTAAGGACCTACATTCATATGAACTTTTTTTCATATTTTCATATGTAGAATATCCCCTTAAAGTATACAAACGAAGTTTCCGGACACCCTGTATAGTTACATAGAAGTGTACACAATTTTAAGCAGATCGATCTAGTGGTTACCGAGATATACTCATAACCGCCTAACGGCTTAAAAAAAATGCATCCAGGACACGGCTAGTAGGGCTACTTCGTTCTTTTAACTGGAAAAAATTATGAAAATTTTTTTGATACATCTTCTTTATTTCTTCAACTTGTCTACAAGATATTTTCTAAAAAATTTTATCTGCTGATCAGCTACAACTAATTTATTTGGCAGTTAACTATTTATTAAATGTATGCTTAAAAAATAACAAGATTGTAGTAGATCCCTTTTAATTTTTGAACCTTATTTTTTTAAGGTATCCCTGCGATTGTCTAACATGCAGCTCTAAGGATGCAAGAAGTAGCTGAAAAACCAAGACAATTTTACCCAATTTGTTTTTTTCAATTACGTACCGAATAATCCATGATGCTTAATTTGAACACAAATAAAATTATAATGTGCATGTGCAACCAAAATTAATAGGCAACAAAATAGCAAGCCACTACGGAGCTTTCTTACGATTCGCTTTTAATGATTTGAAAGAAAAATGCGTATCATGCATGTGAAAATAATGAAGAAAGAATCAACCTATAATAAAATGCATGTCGTTATTTAATAGGTTGAATGGCCAAAATGTATTCTCTTTATAAATTGAACGTCTTATTAAATAATTTTAATCGATCCCAGATTCGCTCAGGGAGAATCTATTCAAATACTTAGTTTACAACTAGCATTTACCGCACAATTTGGTTGGAGTTGATTTATAAATAAATTCATTCATCTTTTAATCTTGGTGTTATTGAAATATGTATTACACTTCTCTTATACAGGGCGGTTCACGTTATTTCACATGACATATTATAGCCAAATTATTTACTTTGGATAAAAAAAAATTCAGGGTGGATAGGCGCCTGTTGGAGGCACTGGCGGATCCAGAGGGGGGCCGAAGGGGCCCGCCCCCCCCATGAAAGATCTAAAAAAAAATGATAGCTAATTCATACGAGTTTATTGTCAAACTCAAAGAAGCAAAAGAACATTGCCATCCATCCTTTAAGAAAAAAATTTTAAAATGTGTGAAACTAGATGGGTGGAGAAACACGAAGCTATTATTAACTTCTTGGAAATGTGACCTACTTTAATCGGCTTCTTAGATGATACGGAACAAAATGGCAATAGTGTATCATCCTCCAAAGCTAGTACCCTTTTAGCAGCCATTACAACATCATATTTCTTGGTATCTCTTTTTATCATCAGTGATTGTATTAAATTATTAATACCTCTATCTACTCAACTACAAAGTGTCCAACTCGATATTATTAAAGCATATGAAATTTCTAATTTAGTCTTAAAAGCATTGGAAGAAATAAGATCGGATAGTGATAATTATTTTCACCTAATTTTTGAAAAAATTTGTTCCACAGCCCAAATTTTAAATATCGAAATTAAGTTGCCCAGATACTAAGAAACAGAAAAATTGTGCAAATTATGATGTCGCTAATACAGAGCAATATTATAAATTTTTAGATTATTTAATTTCTGAATTAAAGTTTACATTTTCTGAAAAACACTCCAATATAGCAGAATTATGGAACATTGTTCCTACCTACCTTGATAAACTTAACCAAGAAAAATGTTTGGCTGCCATAAAATGTTCCTACCTACCTTGATAAACTTAACCAACAAAAATGTTTGACTGCCATAAAATTTTATCAGGATGATATCTCTTGTTCTGTGGCAAAGTTAGAAGGTGAGTTAAAGTTATGGAATCTATATTGGGAACAGAAAGGCGAAAAACCTACCAATATAATTGACACAATTTATAAAAACTGATTCATACTTTCCGAATATTAAAAAAATATTAAAAATTCCGGTAACCAGTTGTAGGTACACAAGAAAGATCATTTTCTTTATTAAGATTGTTAAAATCTTATTTACAGTCAACAATGGTCCCAACTAGGTTGAATGGTCTTGCCTTACTTTATATCCATGGAAATCAAATTGTGTCACCAGAAGTTTTAGACCAATTTTCCAAAAACACCGTAGAAGACTGCAGTTACGAAATATGCTGTTCTCTGATGTCACTATTACTATTTTGTTCGTTCCTGTACATTGCCCGCGGCCCGCCCTCGCGCTATTTACGAATTTTCTGTTAATAATGTAAAATAGGTTATTCGATTACTTCAGTTTTAGGTGTAACTAAACCTAATTTGTTTGTCCGAGTTAATTTGTTTATTTTTTGATTTATAGCAATACACTTTATGTTGTTAATTTTATATCATTGTGTCTTATACCATAAACCATATCTTTATTTATACCTATGGTTGACCCCCTCTACCAATGAAAAAAGCCAAATCTGCCCTTGCCTTGCACCTAAATATATTTCCTTAATTTTTGTTGGGTGGACCCCCCCAAATTTATTTCTGGATCCGCCAGTGGTTGGAGGTACATATTAAAATTAATGTCATAATGTACGACATTGCCTGTCAGAAATAAGTACTTAAATGTACTGAAACGGATATTTTTTTGTTCTAATAATTATTTATTTAACGAATAAAAAAAAATTTAATTTTCACCCAGAGCCTGATGCAATTAAATTTGGCACGTATGAAAATGATATTTTTTTCAAATTCATTCAGATTGGGTTGAATTCGCACTTCACCAGAGATGCTTCTTTAATATTTAACTTTTTAATAACTGACAATAAAATTCCAAACTGATTTTCCTTATTTTTAGTATCGTCTTTGTTCTTTCTTTATGTTTGATTCAACAAGGCGCTGGAGACATCTACTAAAATGATTCTAGATGTTATCTTTCATGAAAATCTACTACCGAGAGAACAGTTTTTGTCACTTTACCAAAACAAAATCATTTCAATAGCTTTCTTAAAAAAAAACATTTTTTGAACAAAAAAATTCTCCATTTAAGGACAAGTAAGTATTTATTTTTGGAAAGTAATGTCAAAATGTATTAATTGTTAAATTTTATTTTTTTTTCCATGACTATTATAGTCATTGTATCTTGTTCATAAAATTTTATTACGGATAGAATCATTTTGGATTTTTGATAAATATTTTAAAAACGGGTCGAAACTTTAAATAAATTGTAAATAAAATATTGTTTGCATAACACGTTTTTGGGCCACCCTGTAAATGAGATAATATCTTCCTAAAATAAATCCCGTGTTCCAGTAGTATAAATCAGCATATAAATGAAATTCCTAACTTAATTCGTATAGGAATTATAGAAGCCTGACTCAGTATTGCAGGACCATGTATATTATTAGTTTTAGAAATATTTAAATTAATTGTCTTCGTACCGTGCGAGCAAAAATTATTTGCATCAAAGAGGGCCTTGCATCTAAGGACGTAATGCTTAGCCGTAGAGCTTAATACCTGTTGGGTGTCAGTAATTACTTGAATTAACAATCAATCGTTATCCCGTCATCTTTGACAGTCCTTACAAGTAATTTGATTCATCGCTAATTTTTTCAATTTCTTGAACAATTCACACAATGGGGTTTACGGAACAGCACAAAACATTTATGGTTGAAGCGTATTTTGGGGGCGCCCAACGATTAGTATAAAATAAAAAATAACAAAAACATTTTTAGATAGGATTGAAAGTAAACCATTCAAAAGTAAAATGTCTTACGATAAACTTAAGTTGAACTTTATTACAAAAAAAAACTTACATACAGGTACATTACCAAAAAAATATTTTGAAACAAACTTTTAACAAATAATCATGATATTACCCAACTAACTTGTGAAGTCATATTAACAACATTTTTTGCTTAAAAAAATTTAATAATATTATGAGTTAGATGAGCGACAGGTAACGACTCGAGGAGCGAGGAAAGCCAAAAGCGGCGGGGCGGCGCGCCGCGGCGCGACTAAGTATTGGACGAACCAGCGTTGCCAACCGCTCTTTAAAGAAATGTTGGTCGGGAAAAAGCAAAAATAATAAATAGAGTAAAGACCAGGACTCAGATTGTATGTAAGTTGAATTTTGCGGTTGCATTAGGGCGCAAAGGGCGGGTTAGAGCTAAGGGCGGGTTAGAGCTAAGAGCGGGTTAGAGCTAAGAGCGGGTTAGAGCTAAGAGCGGGTTAGAGCTGAGAGCGAGTTAGAGCTAAGAGTGGGGGGGGGGGCAACTGCCCCCTATACGGCACGCTACTGATATCATTGTGATCTAAACCAAGCCCAACGTTTTTTAATCCAAGCCCTCTTTGATGCAAATAATTTTTGCTCGCACGGTACATGGAAAATATCACTACGAGTATAGAGAATTTATTATTGTATTTTAACGAAATAACTAACACATTACTAAATTACAATTACAACAGAATTGTATCTAAAAAGCAGGGCCGTTTTTGTCAAGCAGCCCTAATCTGATATATCCAACTTCCGACATATTCAAGAAATATTTCCTTTCCCGACAAAGTTCCAAGGAATTGAACAAATAAAGCAAACGTATACAAAAAGAACCCTAAATTACAAGCAAAGCAAAATCGCCATGTCATATCCTATTGGGTTGAATGGAAAAAATTCTTCCATTGCCGAGTTTTGCCAGCTTATGTGGCGCCTGAATAAAGCCATATCTCATTCTGCAAAAATAAACTAACTTCTATCTTCTAGATGTAGGCCGAAAAAACATACTTTTAACAAGGTCATTTTGACTTTCATCTCGCTTCGAAGTTTGGTCGACGCCTATGCTGCGTCCCTTTTTGATATGTAGGCAAACTGGGCTAGCCTGGTTCGTTCCCTAAAATCGATATTTAGACGCCTTTGACGTCAGTCGACGCGACGTCCTGCGGAATTTTGCGAAAAGCGGCGATCGTCCAGGTGGTGCTTCTGATTGACATTTGTTCATATGGGTGCTGTGTTTTTCTAACTTAAATAAATGTATTACAAACTGATTAAATACAAAGTGTTGTTCGTGGACTGACACTTAATATTTACAACGGCTATTTGCTGCGTAAACTACAACAGTTTTTGGTAACCTGCAACGATCCAACATTTTACCGGGTCGGTGTTTAAAAGTGCAAACATTATGCGGATCTGCACGAAACTGCAACGATCTTAGACGCTGAATAATTTACGTATGTCACAAAGCTTATGTGTAGTTTAGATTTAAAACTTTCTATTACGCTAAGTTATGTAAACTAAAAAGAGTTATAATGCTTTGGGACATAAATATCGCGTTTAATCATTGGTGAACTTTGTTCGTATTGCGACAAACATAACCTGATATCGGTAATGATTTCGGGACCAACATGGAGCGCCATGGTCTAGGAGGGCCATGACATCGCGGCTGCCCCCTACCATCATCGACGAGCAGGAGACACTCACCCCTCACCTCGGTGTACAGGTACATATATATTAATACAATTTCTTTTTGGACAATTTAAAAATCAATACATACATTTTGTCAATTGCAATTTGGAAGAACTATTTGACTCACAATTTTTTGCTAATAGCTGGTAGGGATTCTTTATAAGTTCATCAAATTAGTCCAAGATGAACCTGTATGTTACTTCTGAGACTTTGTGATGTAATGTTTCTAAAACGCTCAGAAAAATATGGATGAATACTGCGAATTACGTTGAAGAAGTGGCAGCCGATAGCAATTTCCATTAAATTAAACTCCATATATTGTTTTTCATGAAGTGTTTTGAAAAAATGTACATTATACGCCATAAATAAATTCGTTATTTATCAAACCTATAATAAATTGTAACCAGGGCTGGATGCGTATCGGAAGTCCGTAGAATTCGGACCCCCTTATAACTCTGTAGTTCTGTGTATATTTACACTGGAACATTCACATTTTTTTGTCAAGTGGAGGCAACCAATACCTATCAATCTATGTATTGTCATTAAAAATATATTTTTAAGAAAGCTCCGTGTAGATTGGAACTTGACCGTGTAAATCGTCTTTTAACTTTGTGTAAATTTTACCTAGGTGTGTAAATTGACAAAAAAACGCGTTTTGCCATATCATGGCTCAACCGTAAGGCTAGAATGTATCGAAATAAAAGAACGTATTTAAATGTAGTAAATATGCAAGGGCGGATCCAGGGGGGTGTGATGACCCCCCCCCCCCCCTGGGCGGTTTACATTTCAACATACGTAAAAACTATTGTGGAGTCAAAAAGAGTGAGTTCATAACCCAGTGCACAATTTTTTCTACAAATTGAAAACACTGTTATTTTACGGCGTCGTGCAAAACCAACACAATACAGTACATAAAAATAAAAAAATACCACAAATTAAAAGGAAAAGGAACTCGTTACCTACTCATTTTCATTGTAAAAGGAACTTCATTATTAAGATTATAATTTAGGATTATCTATGTACTAATAAAATCTCTAGTTTTGTATATTTTAGGAGTTGGTTCTCTAAACCTACATTCTTTTTTAATTAAAAACTCGGGAACTGCCGGTCTTGGATCAAAATGGGCTGTTCCAACTCCATTCAATGACACTAAGAGGCGATCATTCATTGTATCTTCATTTAATGAAATTCTTCCTGGCGTTTTTAATTTGTTGTAATGGGAAATAATCCTCTCAGTAGTCATTGAATTACTTATTAGCAATAACGAGACTAAAAGCTTTTGTAATATATCCTTATTGCAAACTATAAGTTTTCCTAATTTATTAGCAAGTCTGGTGCCTCCATCGGGAGTATCAGTGTCTGAAATTTCTTGAATTAAAGGCCAGCAATCACACACGGATGTCGCAAAATTGGACCCTTCCTCTGAACCGAAGAGATTCTCAACTAATGGTCGGCCTACGGATATCATTTCAGCTTCGGCACAAATAAGGTTTATCATATTTTTAATTGTTTCATCTTCTTCCTCTAAAAACCTCTAAAAATTTTCGTCTGCGGCGCTATTTTTGCGCCTTCGGCGCTGTTTGACTCCCCCAGAGTTAATTTCTGGATCCGCCCTTGTAAATATGGCGATCAGCCGAAAGGATAAAGCGCATGGCAACATCAAGCGTCGATTTTTAGACACCTTTAAAGCAGCTCTAAACAGAACCTAATAATATTAAGTCAAATGTTAAGAGAAAATCACTTGTAAAGACTAAATTAGTCACAATTACAAAAGTCAGACTATGCAGCGCTAAAACCGGTAAATAGTCGGTTAAAGAACCGAAACCAATGAAGACAGAAAATCGACGCTATCTTATCTTTTAGTTCTTAATAAGTCGAGTAAAAAAAATGGAAAAATATCTACAGTGTGGTTGTTTAAGTGTGCAACATATTGGCATTTTTTTATTGCCGATTTCTCAGAAAATTGTATTCCTGATAAGTTAGTGCATGTTCGATAATCATATTAGGTGCACTTGGAATGGTTGCAAGTCAAACGGCGTACAGGGTAGGCCAAAAAATATAAAACTTGTACAAGAATAAAGTACCCCTATTTCAAAAAATTCAGCAAAATGTTATTAAGAAAAGTTGTTTAGAATTAAAAGTTATGCATACATTCCAAAACGTGACTTCCTAAAATAAAATAAAAATATTTTTTTAAAAAACGTTAATAATTTCATAATAATCAAATTCAAATCAATTTCACATTTCTTTGTTCAAATTCAAGCATATTTGTAAAATTTACTGGAATTTTTAATTTATTTAGGAATCACAAACTTCATGTTTGTTGCAACGATATTAAACACAACTTTAAAATATCCTAAAAATTAATTTTAACAAGATAAAATATAAGTAATGATAATATGCTAATTAAAAAACTATTATTTAGAGTGCAAAATTTTTATTTTAAATGTTTATTAAAAAACTTTATTCTTGTACAAGTTTTCTATTTTTTGGCCTACCCTATACGCCATTTGACTTGCAACCATTCCAATTCCATTTCAAGAATAAAATTTTCTGAGAAATCGGTAATAAAAAAAAGGCCCATATGTTGCACATTTAAACAACCACACTGTATATTTATCAAAAAATATAATATTATGAAATAAACAAAAAAATACGAAAATTATTATTTGCCATCATTGCAATAATAATATAGTACTCTTCATCATAGAAATCTGTGCACGCCTCCTGCATCCATCTTTGGTAGCTATCACACCTCTTTTTTTTTGTTTAACTGGCATTTGGCTAATTAGCCATGCAGCCAATCGCAAAGTAAAAAAGAAGAACATTATTATACGAAACATATAAACATTGATACACGCTTCACGCCACTGGGGTCTGTCAGGGTGACTTTATTTAAAGACACACAGGGAATGAAGACCACTAAAAAGGGGATTACATATAAGGAAAAAATAGGGCAGGTTTGTTTTTTAAATAATTAAGAGTTACAATTTTAAATTGACCTTATACAGGGTGATTCATTAAGGGTGGCGACCGGCCATATCTCGGAAACTACTAGGCATAGAAACTTGGAGAAAAAAAAATTATGATTAAAGCGGTCATAAGAAAATTCTGGAAATTACTTTTAAGTTCCTCATTTCGCCGCAAGGGGGCACAATTAAATTTTTTTTTTAAATTCTAAATTTCTCCGAAATTTCCCATATTAAGGTATAACTCTGATTACATCATCGAAAAGCTTAGACAATTCTGCATCATTTTGGTTTAAGGCTCATTGGCGTACCGGCCTTGATAAGAGTGGGGGAAGCTATTGAATGTGCAAACATTAAAATCGCTGTAACTTGTAAACGACTTATCCGATTTTACTAAATTTAAGCTTGTTTGGAAGGGAAAGGTAAGTATCTTCAATCGCCGTATCCAATAATACACGATAGTGTTTAATAAAATTGCTAGAGGGCGCAATTTGTAATAATAACAGTTTTTTCGATTTTATCCCGGAAATTCAAATCATACGGTATAACTATGATATCATAATCGAAAAGTAGATGAAATTTGCAAGAAAAGTTGTGAAGACCGCAGTTCGATATCTTTGTTCGTTTCAGAGTTATTGCCGAAACAATAATTTTTAATACAAATTGCGCCCTCTAGCAATTTTATTAGAAATTATTTTGTACCATTGGATACGACAATTGAAGGTACTTACCTTTCTCTTCCAAACAAGCTTAAATTTAGTAAAATCGGTTAAGTCGTTTAGAAGTTACAGCGATTTTAATGTTTACAGTTTCACTTTATAAGAGTGGGAGAAGCTATTAAAAGTGTAAACATTAAAATCGCTGTAACTTCTAAACGACTTATCCGATTTTACTAAATTTAAGCTTGTTTGGAAGGGGAAAATAAGTATCTTCAATTGCCGTATCCAACAGTACACGATAGTGTTTAATAAAATTGCTAGAGGGCGCTACTTGTATTAAAAATTATTGTTTTGGCAATAACTCTGAAACGAACAAAGATATCGAACTGCGGTCTTCACAACTTTTCTTGCAAATTTCATCTACTTTTCGATTATGATGTCATAGTTATACCGTATGGTTTGAATTTCCGGGATAAAATCGAAGAAACTGTTATTATAATATTATTATTACAAACTGCGCCCTCTAGCAATTTTATTAAACACTATCGTGTACTGCTGTATACGACGATTGAAGGTACTTACCTTTCCCTTCCAAACAAGCTTAAATTTAGTAAAATCGGATAAGTCGTTTACAAGTTACAGCGATTTTAATGTTTGCACATTCAATAGCTTCCCCCACTCTTATCAAGGCCGGTACGCCAATGAGCCTTAAACCAAAATGATGCAGAATGGTCTAAGCTTTTCGATGATGTAATCAGAATTATACCTTAATATGGGAAATTTCGGAGAAATTTAGAATTAAAAAAAAAAAATTTAATTGTGCCCCCTTGCGGCGAAATGAGGAACTTAAAAGTAATTTCCAGAATTTTCTCATGACCGCTTTAATCATAATTTTTTTTTTCCCAAGTTTCTATGCCTAGTAGTTTCCGAGATATGGCCAGTCGCCACCCTTAATGAATCACCCTGTATAAATATGATACAAGAACATTAAATATTTTTATATTTCCTAGTGACAAAAGGTATAGGATATTAAAAGGACACTCGACTTTACATTCTTGATTCAATTGCTTGAAAAGGCTATTAATTTCATTTTCATACTTTTTACACTCCAAGGATAGATGGTCCAAATCACATCTGACATTGCAGAAATCACATTTGTCCGAAGGGAAAATACCTATTTTATTTAGGTGGGCTGGATAACAAGCATGGCCCAATTTCAGTCCTTATGCCAGTGCTTATTAGGAATGTTTTTTACAAGAAGTGAATATCTAGTGCGAGATGTGGTACAATAGGTTTTCCATCTTAAGTTCCATTTATCTAATATTTCTGATTTTAGAAGAACATCTGCCTCGCTAAGGTTGAGACTAGAACTAATGGGTGTTCCATTACGAATACTTGTTACCTGTTATACCAGTGTGTGCTTTAACCCAAATAAATGTTATGTGCTTTTTTCTTAACGTAATATATCGTAATAGTTTTCGAATGTGCCATAATAAAGGATTCGTTTTGTAGGACCAAGGTTTAATATTGGTTAATGCTTTTAGAACGGACAAAGAATCAGACAGAATAACAAAATATTGATTGTCATATTCAAGAGAAAAATTAAGTGCTTTAAAAATAGCTAAGGCCTCTGTAGTAAAAATACTACAATTTTTTTCAACTTTAAACTTAAATTTATTGTTGATTTGGGGTATATACAGGGTGGTCCTTAAGTACATCAAGAAAATCTAGGATATGATTCCTGGCATCAATTTAATATGAAAAGTTTATATGGACTTATGCCCTAAAATGCTTACCCTCTAAGATACAGGGTGTTAAAATATTTTTAAAAAATAATTGTTTTTTTTAAATTTCAAAACTCCTTGAAGATACGGTATTGAAAATTGATGTCGATTAATTTTGTATTAAACTGCACTTTTTGGTTAAAAAAGGGTTTGCCTACTTCCACCAGTGGCGTGCATGAAGATACCATCAATATTTTTTTTGTGAAAATATGTAATACGCCACTGTTTTTTTTTTAACTCTGATGCATTTTTATGCATTACTGATATAAGCGGAACAAAAGTTGTTTCTACTATGTTTTTGAAAAAATGGTAAGTAGTTTTAAAGGAAAATGGAAAATATTTTAACACCCTGTATCTTAGAGGGTAAGCATTTTAGGGCATAAGTCCATATGAACTTTTCAACTTAAATTGATGCCAGGAATCATATCCCAGATTTTCTTGATGTACTTAAGGACCACCCTGTATATAGCTATCTTTTTCGTATAGTCCGAACCACAAAAAACGCACTCTACTCGACCACCAAAATTTTGACTCGCACTCGTGAAAGGTTGGCTAGTGAAAGTTTTGGATTTTTTACTTCAAAACCACTTAAAATGAAATTGAAAAAATTTATTGATTTAACCTAAAAAGTGTCTCAGGAAAAACGACTGAATGAAAATCGAGCCAATCGAGCACTTACATGCAGATTCGTGAGAACTAAATAGTTTTAGTGATTACTCACTTATGCTTTTTTACAACACTCATGTGTGAACGGGGTTTTTGCAAGAACAACGAAGGTTTCACCGCATTAACCGTCATACACCGGCGTATACAAGGGGGGGGGGGGTAATTACCCCCCCAAGATTACTTAAGCGGTGTTTAATTGTTGTCCTTACTCCTTAAAGTTGCTATTATCTAGTATCCTAGCCGGGCACGAAGCTAGGGGGGGGTGCAAAGCCCCCCCCCCCCGAAGCTTGAGCTCTGATTTCGGCAACATAGGCAACACATTAAACATTTCCTACACTATTACATTTTCTTCACCTCAATTATTACCGGGTTTGTTTTTGTGCTTTTCTTGAGGATTTTGTGTTGTGTTTTTTATTTTTCCCACTTGAAAACCAAGCACCATGATTCAAAAAAGGGCGTGGCACCCAAAAAAATTTCGCATTTTTTTTGCGCCTTTGGTGCGACCCCGATGACCCCCCCGGAGAAGAAATCCTGGCTACTTGCCTGATCCTAGCCGATCGATTACCCCCCCCCCCCCCCCAGACGCATGAGCTGGATACGCCGTTGCCGTCATATAAGATATTACTGCGCAAGTCAGGCTAAAATTTATTCCTTCCTACGGAACCCGTGGTCAAGGAAAAAATAGTAGATGTCATAAGGGTATCTCAATTTAGAATTATCGACCAGGTCCAAGGTACATGCTGGGTTCAAATTCCACGGACTTCCCCTATTAATAAACTTATATCCATGACGGGATATAAATGATAATCCAAAAACAACTACCTAATTTATACAAAAGTTATCCACAATACTGGTCCCTAAATGTTTGTTTACTCTTACTTTAATTTTCCGTTGGTGGACAAACCCTTAACAAGTAAAATGAAGGTGTGTTCATTAAAGTTGTCGTATTGCCTGATGTGTTTTGAAATTTTACTACTATTTTTTTAAACTCATGTACGTCATATGCTTCTTTAAAATTGCAAAAAAAACTTAGAACTGAAGTTCCGTCCGTAAAGTCTTATACTAACTTTAACATTTACATTTATCACTATATTGGATTTTACTATATGACATTTTAGACAGTACGTTTACAGTGCCGTAGCTATATGGGAGATTAGGTCTTGACATTTACTTTTCCATCTGTCCCGTCCCCCTCCGTAGGCGGCGCTTTTTGCGTGATCTCTTTTACATAAAATGTGATGAAGACATTAATGACTAAAGTAGGTACCTAATTAAATAAATAATTTTGTTAATTAATAAAATAATTATATTTAAAATTGCTTATTTAATATAGTTCATTAATATTTGTATTATTTGCAAATTGTCCTCGTTCACCAGCTCAGCTGTAAATATTTAAAGCTCGTTGTATACAACTTTCTTACTTATGCGTGAACCCTAGTGCAGAGGCTCTGGAGAATCGCGGAGGCTGCAGAGGTCAATTGCGACCCAGGATCGATACTTAAAGTCATCCTAATTAAATAGTGCCTTTTTTCTTAAAGTAATTTAATAAACTTGGCAAATTTTGAAAATTCTATACCTACGTTTTTAATATTATAATATTTGGATATTACAGGGTGGCGCACCGAGAACATTCCACCCAGGTTTATTTTCTTGTTAATAAATAAATCAAAATTCGCTCTAACTCGGGAACCTTAGTTCTCAGGGGGACATATTTTTTTGCTATTTTCACCCCCCCCCCCCCCCCCCCTGCTGGAATCCCTACGACGGGGTGACTTCCACCCTTAAAATCTTAAATGGAAAGGAGGGTCGAGTGATACCTTATTTTAAAGGGAATTGAATTACCTTCCAAACGCGATCTTGCTCGTTTAAATCAAGTGAATAGTTCCTGAGAAATAGGGCTAAAAGAAAAGAAAATGTAAAAGTAATAAACTTTATAACCGCTTGTGTCAATCAAGTAAATGTTGAAAATGTCCACCTCCAACCTCCATGTAATTATAAAGGCACTGTTCAAAATGTTGGCGAACATTATGGAGCATTGCGGGAGTTATTTGTCGGCACTCGTACACTATTCGTTGTCGCAAGTCTTCCAAAGAATTGGGTTGGGTTGCAGGTTTGCCACCCCTGTTCTATTATGTACATACTTTTATCTTCACGACAGTTAAAATAATAAAACTATGTTTCTTTTCTCCGGGTATATTGATACCTACATAATCTCACAACATTTTGATAAGCTCTGGAATTTTCGAATTGATTCATATTATCGGTGACCTTTGGACCCGCAAGATAAGACCATATTTGGCTATACTATACCGGGTGTCTACGGAAGGAATTTCGGGGGATTTGTATACGACATAAAACTGTATTATTTGACAGGTGACTCAACATTATGGAACTTCCGGTTTAACCGGAAGTGACATAAACTCGATTTTTAAAAGGGACACCTGGTATATTTTTCCTTTTTTTGACTCCATATGACATTCTAAATACAACGATGTGTCACTTGTCACTTTTTAACACCAAGAAAATTTTTTTTTCCAAATTTATTGTTTTATCTAGAGGGTTATGAATACCTTAAAATCACTTACTTATTTTAGTTCTCTAATCTTGGGAAAATACAATTTTACTATTTTTGATCCAATGCTATGTGCTATGTAAAATTTAATCTTTAAAGTTGTATAACTCATTTTTTCAAAATGGCTGGTGGTTCGTCGGGTTAAGAAAAACGACGATTTTATTACGATTATTTTGATACCATACACTATTAGGTTTTAGAAAAGCTGCCATTAAAAAACTTTAAAAAGTAAACTTAGAACTTTCCTAAAATGAAGCATCTTTTGAGAATAAATTTAGATTTAAATGCATCAAGTAGCCTGTGACCAGCAAAACTGATAAAACGAAATCATGCCTTGAAGAAAATTGAAATGCCAACAGCTTCTGCCAAAGTAAATTGGTTGGTTGTTTAAAAAACATGGAAAATAATAGTTTTACAAGGAGTGAAAAAGTTGAAAAAAAATATTTTCTTGGTGACAAAAAGTGACAAGTGACGTCATCGTTGTATTTAGAATGTCATAGAGAGTCAAAAAAAGTAAAAATATACCAGGTGTCCCATTTAAAAATCGAAAGTTTATGTCACTTCCGGTTAAACCGGTAGTTCCATAATGTTGAGTCACGTGTCAAAAAATGCAGTTTTATGTCGTATACAAATCCCCCGAATTTTATTTCATAATCTTGAAAAACAAAAAAGTTAGAGGGGCGAGCCACCTTTCGTGGCCACCCGGTATAATTTATCTATGAGGTAACAAAAAATGCTAATAGGCCAAAAATAATTTTAGGGGCGTGGCACCCAAAAAAGTTTTCGTTTTCGGCGATTGTCTGCGGTGCTTTTTGTATTTGCTTAGAATACTAAATGACCCCCCATTTAAAATAACCACGAACCGCCACTGAAAATATGTAAATAATGAATAATGAACTTGTTATTTCTTTAAATAGGCGTACTAATAACTATTTGAACATAATAGTAGTAGAAAAAAATACTTTAACGACGCCCAACACAAAAATCCAAATACCGGATGCAATATTTGATAAATTGAAAACTAAAAAAAATAGTTCATTAACAACCTCATAATTATTGGGTAAAAATTCCTTTTGTTTTCATTCTAAGTCTCAGTACAATAAAATTAAGACTAAATGTAAAAAATTACCGACAATATTTTACAGTTAATGGAGTTTATTGATTTTGATTAATGTTTTATGAAGCTCGCAAATTTGGCAATATTAAATTAGATTTATTTTGATTCGTAATTAATAAAAGTAATTTTATTTTAATAAGCGGACATTTGAACCATTTGCTTCATTTTTAAATGGTCCGGGGTACCTATTCATATTCGGAATATTTTTTTTATTAATTTTGGTTATTCCAGAATACCATTTATTATTAAAAGGACACGTATAAAACTTGAATAGGGTAAAAGTCATAAATTTCGAAAGTAGCCGAATACACACGATGTACAATATTAAAAAAAAATGTTGTTTAATAATATTACAGGGTTTATTAAAGCAGGTAGACAAAGAAGTAGGTATTATCAAAAAAAAAAAATTACCATTGTCTTTATTTTGTTACTTAACACAACGTTTCAGTTAGTTAGTACCTCTAACCGTTTTCAAATATAAACTATTGTGGGGGAAATTGGTATAATACGGCATAATTTTTACAAAACTGAAAATATATATTTTAAATATAAAGGTACAAAACTGCAAAAAAAAAATAACATTTGTTTTGGCTTTATCTTTGTGTAAAGCAATATAAATACTGCGTATCAGGAACAAAAACCTTGAATATGCGTTCTTCATGCACAGGTGTTAGGTGTGCCGTTTTATCCAACCAGTTGGGAAAAATGGCATACATATTATCTGCTCGTATAATGTATCATCATCATCCTGATGAAATGGCTTCGTTTTCGGAATCAAATTTGGGGAACTGATCTGTAAGCCTAGGTCTACTTTCGCTTTTCGTTTTCTTTGACATCTTCTTTCTTGTCAATTTCTTTTCTTCTGCTTTCTGTTTCATCTCTATTAAATTTGAAGTTGAGTTTAAATCATTTGGTCCCTGGCTCTTTCGTTTTATTTTCTTCTGTAATTGTTGCAGTTTAGGTAATAACGCGCATTATCTAAAACACAAAATAATATTATTTTATAATCTTGGATAAAACGGCACAGTACCATTTTAAACATATCACCCCTGTGCCATTTTATCCAAAACGGCTAAGTCAATTTTGTTTGTTATTAACTATTTATAAAATAACTTTTAAAATATACAAATAATACAAAAACATGCTTCAGTATCCTACTTACCTGTCAAGTTATAAATAATTGTTCAATAAGTTGTAGGTTATGAGTTTCAGACACGTTCTCTTAATCTCCAAACAATTTCAAACATACTCGAAAACAAACTAACACCTTCCACCGCTAAACATCCACTGACATCTTCGTTTTAATCTCCAGTTGTCGTATGCTCCCCACCAGTGTCGAAAATCGCATGGCGGGATTTAAGAAATGCGGGTAATTTATTATACAGGTAGTGTGCCATTTTATCCTAGTATGCCGTATTATACCAATTTCCCCTACAGCTGTTCCCGGCTGCATATACAGTAACAGCACGCGGGCTAGAAACTTCGTTGCAGCCATAGACAATTTACCTTTAGATACGTACAGCTTATCTCCTGCGCAAACAAAAGTTACGTTTTATGGGTGAAAAAATACGTCCGAGCGCATTACTCGTCGGTCAGCTGTCTTCATTCGGGGAACCTTTGTGCATGCGCACAAACCTCGTGTTATCGGCCTGTCCAACTTTATCGACATGCTCACGATACTTTATTTCTCTGTGAAGATACTCTCCAGAACCGGCTCGGCCGCCATTTTTGTTGTTGTGTTTTAAGGTTTCTCTGCGGATTCCTTGTAGTTTTCTAAAGTTTTCAGCTATCGGATCGGCTATCGTGGATTGTGGGACTGGTTTTTAATATTTATGGATTTCTGGTTTTTGTGTAGTTTAGTTAGTGAATTGTGTTTGTGCTTTTATAGTGACTCGGATTGTAATATAAACAATGACTAGTACTAGTTGCAGCCGTTGTATAATTGTATTATGCCCAAATAGGGGTAAAATAAACCCTCTATGGTGGCATATGAGCAAGAATTTAAATTTTAAAGCCCGGACCTGTCTATTTTCCCATTCGTCAAACGATAATGTTGCAGTGCGCATGTCTAATAGTTCCCAGTTTTGTTTACATGCGCGAGGCCATAAAACTGCCACATTCGTGATTATTGTTTGTTTATCTAAAGATAAATTGTCTATGGTTGCAGCTCGGATCGCCGGAATCATAATCAGTAATGGCACGTGTGCTAGACAGCAGAATGCGTAACAGCACGCGGGCTAGAAAATCTGACTTCCTCAAGGTGGCTAGTAACGACACTCGCGCTAGCAGCAGTTACAGTAATAGCACGCGAGGTATAAAAAGGTATATCGGCAATCGGTTTGTTCGTTGTTAGCAGAGCATTTTTTTAAAATTTAATTAATATTTTATGAAATATTATGAAATGAATTGGATTTAAAAAAAAATGCTCTGCTAACAACGAACAAACCGATTGCCGATATACCTTTTTATACCTCGCGTGCTATTACTGTAACTGCTGCTAGCGCGAGTGACGTTACTAGCCAGGACTTCGGAAAGTAGGATTTTCTAGCCCGCGTGCTGTTACTGTATATGCTTCCCGGCTCGGGTTTATAAAGGTTAAGAGAGCTTTATTGAACCTACTAGATGACGTTAACTGCAATGGTTTGTTTTAACATGGTATAATAAATAATTAAATCTTCAATATTTCGGAAAAATTGTATATTTATTAGAACCGGAGTTTTTGACCAAAATATATTACATTATACGAATTCGTCAGTTTTACGGACTTTATTTAATGGATACTAAACTTGATTCGTATCCGCTAAACCATTTTCAAATCATCACCATTTTTTTTAAATAAATTTTTACCTCAACCCTCTCTAATGGTTGATATTTTATCACAAGAAATAAAGCATTATATTTGCAAGTCTCCTATCTCCGGTTGCTGCATTGCCCCTTAGTTATGGGACACCCTGTTTATTTGCAAAAAGGAGAAAATAATTTGTGAACTCAAGGCGCTAGCAATTTTAAAAATATTTTTTTAAACCAAAACTTATTTTACATTATTTACAAAAAATGTTAATGGTTCCGTAATTTTTCAGGTATTTTGAAGATATAACAGAATTTGTCAATGCAGGAAAAAGCTACGGGTTCAAACATTTTTATATCTTTTTTTGAAACCAAAATCCATTTTACTTTCTAATCTCAAATTTTTTTCGATTTTTTTAAAGTCATTTGAGCATATGTTAACTAAATTTATGAACAACGGCAAAGCAACAAGTTCTAATATGGTGTTTTTATTGGTTTTGCAAATTTTATTTCACTTATTTGCACCAAGTTTAGGCCAAATCGGTTAAACCGTTTTCGAGTTAAGCTATGACTTATTAGACCTATGTGCAACGCAAATTAGTCACTTGTGCTCCGTTGAGGACCGTTAAAGTCTAAATTAGTTTACTAGAAGCTGCTCAAGTTAACATACAACCAGTGATAGTGATAGTTGAAACATATAGGGCCAAAATATCAATTTAAAAATAAAACTATAAAAATCTTGAAAAAAGGAAATAAATGTTGCACAATAAGGACATTTTCTTAAATCACAACACATAAAACAATAGCTATTTATGCAATAAGTTGCAAAATGAGTGTCTTTTAGGCACGCGACGTGAAATTGTCCAACGAGGCAAAGCCGAGTTGGACAACACGTCAAAGTGACTAAAAGACATTGTTTCGTAACGTATTGTATACAATATTTTTTCTACTGAGGTTTTATAATAAAAAACTTAATTTTACTAACATTTTATTACCTATGTTTCATTGACACTTGCCAAAAAATATTAAATTATACCTAGTCTGTGGTTACGTTTTAATTGTAAATAATTACCTGCGTTACTTTTAAGCACGTTACTCCTGGTAACGTGCTTAAAAGTTTTTTAAGCACGCTGCGCTTAAAAGGAGGTTATTAAAAAACCATAATGACAATCGAAAAGAGGTTATTATAAAACGTCAGTGGAAAAAGTATTTTTCGACATTCCAAAGAAAAACGTAGATAGAATGTACATTTAGACTCCTTTTATTTTGGGTTTTTGAATGCGAGATTCAGTATCTAGGATTCAAAATCTTACGTGAATTCTAACGAGATTCGGAATGCATACTTTTCTAATCTTGCGCGGTTTCGGCAATTTTGTGGGGAGGCGATTAATTCCAGGGCCGCACGCTTCTGTTCAGTGTTAAAATGAATGCAGTAGAACAGTGTTTTTCAACCTTTTTCAGGACACGACCCCCCTAGTATCAAAAAATATTTCGCGACCCCCCGACCCTTTTTTTTCATGTATGCGTTATTAGGATTCGAATATAAATATATAATTAAGTACGTAAAACATAATTTTAAATCGAATACGTGGCCAATTGGTAATTAACAAACAAATACAAACATATTGTTAGGGCCGAGTGTTAACAACAGATAGTGCTGGTAGCACAGTTACTGAGTTCTCTCGACCTCTCGCGACCTCCTTACAGAGGCTTCGCGACCCCCCAGGGGGTCTCGACCCACAGGTTGAAAAACACTGCAGTAGAAGAAACGCTGTTTCTATATTATTATCAGATCGTATGTTAAAAAAAAGAAAAAACTTAGGAAACGTAGAATGTGGGTTCATCCAATAATCGGCGAACGTAATACAGCAAGAGGATACGTTTTACTGTACAGGGTTATCGGCCACATTTTGACCAATAGGTAACTTTTTTATTTAAAGTTTTTCATATATAGTTTAAATGTAACATTTATAGGTCCTTTTGAGAAGCGCCAGTAAAAGTAGCTTTCGGATATACAGGGTTCCCCATTACGAAATGTCAGAACAATGTTACTTTTTTTAAACGGAACACCCTGTATATTATTGAATTTTTAGATTCTCCAGACAATTCTAAGTATATTTCGTGTATAATATCCTATACCTATCTTCAACAGTTTCCGAGATATTCATAATTGAAAATCGGATTTTCTTTTATTATTTATTTCAATTTAATTAAATTAAACAATGAATAAAAAGTTAAAATGAAATAATTGAAAAGTAAAGAAATGAAATAATTCGTTAATAAATGCTCAAAATGGCCTCCATTTTCTTGAACGCAAAGTCGGTAACATTTTTCTAAGTTCTTCACTGCATCGCTTACCATAAGTGGATCGTTTTTTATAGCATTAATTGAGATTATAAGTGCGTTCTGCAAGACTTCGATGTTTGGAAATGTTGGATTATTGTCAAAGAGACTGCCCTTAATCGTACCCCAAAAAAACCTGTCCATTAAAGTAAGGTCCCTTCATATAGTAAAGGCCCCAAAATAATATTATTTGTAATACCACACCAAACGTTAATGGATCTTCGACCAGACGACTTTATAATTTTTGTTTGATGCGGATTCGTTTGGGACCAATAGTGGCAATTTTTTCTGTTAAAGATCCCACTTGTTGATAAATTCGATTCATCGGTCCACGCAATTTTATAAAAAAAATTTGGATTTCGTTCCAGCTCCCGCAGCATAATTTGGCAAAATTGTAGTCTTTCCCGCTTATTATCTTCGCTTAAAAACTGAACCTTGGTGAATTTAAAAGGTCTGAATTTATATTTTTTCAGCGTATTTTGTATTTTCCAGTATTTTATATCCAAAGTTTTAACAGCAGTGGGAATGGAATGTGTTGGATTTTCTAAAAAATAATAAATAATAACTAAGAATAATAAACATATCAAGTTAAAATTTTACCTTGGAAATATAATAAGACATTAAGCTCTGTATTTTCATCCACACCACGATAAGCCTTCTTCCTCTGCAATGTTTTAAAGTATTGTAACTGCTTAAATACATTAACAAAAGTGTTTTCAGTTGGTGTTTGACGGTTTCTGTATTCTCTTTGGTATCTTTCTTTTGCCAAACGCTTATTTTTATTACACTTTATGTAAAACTGTAAAATATCAAATTTTTCTTGTTCTGTATAGCCCATCTTTATACAGAATTATGATTGCGAAACGTCAAAACTTTTAGAAAAAATGAAAGTTAATTCTGTTTCTGTCATAATATGATTTCAAGGTAATATGATAAAAACAGTAATAATAGCCCAATTTAAGTCCGAAAATCCGATTTTCAATTATGAATATCTCGGAAACTGTTGAAGATAGGTATAGGATATTATACACGAAATATACTTAGAATTGTCTGGAGAATCTAAAAATTCAATAATATACAGGGTGTTCCGTTTAAAAAAAGTAACATTGTTCTGACATTTCGTAATGGGGAACCCTGTATATCCGAAACCTACTTTTACTGGCGCTTCTCAAAAGGACCTATAAATGTTACATTTAAACTATATATGAAAAACTTTAAATAAAAAAGTTACCTATTGGTCAAAATGTGGCCGATAACCCTGTACACAGATTTAAGAGAACACTCTAAGAAATTTTTTAACTGTTTCAGAATGTCAATTCGGTCTTTTGACGAGCTACACATTATCTTAAAAGACCAAAATTTCTGTAGCCACTTCCACCCAGTATGCCTGTTTTATTGTTTTATTCGAATACTCTTCTGCCGAAGTATCCAATAAGCTTGGACGTGCCTGTACTGACGATATGAACTTGTCAGTGTCGAAAAGAGTTTTTAAAACATCCATATTGAATTATTTATTCGTAAACCTAACAGAACCGACCCTTTAATACAGAGATGGCAAGAGGCTACTGATAGTATAGGAGCTGACAAACATTGCGGTGAACTATATTTTTCAAAATTTTCACCTACATGGTCTAATTATACATGGTATAGACAAACTAAAATCGACCGTCTGCCGTTTCAAAGTGGTAGCTTTAACTTGGGGGATGCAGTTAAAAAAGGGTGGTTTTAAGATTTGGTGAACAATATTGATCAAAACCCACATTCACTCATTTGAAAAAAGAGCTTAAGAATGTGTCGAAATCACGTGGGCAGACGATTTATTTGACAGCTTAACCCTAGCAGACGCCTGTCAAAGTGGCATATTTTACAATAAAGTGAACGACAAGCATTACACATTCATTTTAGTGGGTGTATTCCCCTATAAGTACGTTAACTAAAAATAATATGGCAGACGAAATATTTGGCAGAGCTCCTGTGGCAGACGCTCTCAAACTTACAAGTTCACCCTTATTGATAAACAATGGTGAAACAAATTGGTGAAATAAAATAGTACTTTGGTAAATGGTATTCAAATATTTTTATTGCAAAATTGGTATAAAATAAAAATTATTCTTTAACAAATATAAAACAGGATTCTTAAAACATCATGAAATCAGTCTCTCGTTTTTATTCATCAACAAAACCTAAGAGTACTTCAACAAACCTAAAACTATTTATACATATATTAAAAAAAAAAAAAAAATATATTCTACAAAAAATGCAAATGAATCTAGTCAAGCATTGTTCCAACAAAAAAAACACATTTCTTAAAACTATAAAATACTCAAAGATTTTAAAACATCACAAAATCAGTCTCCCAGTTTTATTATTTTACAAATAAGTAACCTAAATAAGAGAGAGAGTACTTCAACAAATCAAAAATCCAGCATCATTCTAAAAAAACACATTTATTTTCTTAAAACTATAAAACAGGATTTTAAATTATTACAAAATCAGCCTCCCATTTTTATTCTTTCACAAAAAAGTAACCTAAATAAGAGGGAGAAAACTTTAACAAATCTTAATGTATTTATCTAAGCAAAAATAAATCAAAAAAATATATCATCTACAAATGAATCTAGTACCTTAAAACAGCATAAGTTATACCAAACACTCTTATTTAGGTTACTGTTTTGTGAAAGAATAAAAATGGGAGGCTGATTTTGTAATAATTTAAAATCCTGTTTTATAGTTTTAAGAAATGTGTTTTTTTAGAATGATGCTGGATTGTTGATTTGTTGAAGTACTCTCTCTTATTTAGGTTACTTATTTGTAAAATAATAAAACTGGGAGACTGATTATGTGATGTTTTAAGAATCCTGTTTTATATTTGTTAAAGAATAATTTTTATTTTATACCAATTTTGCAATAAAAATATTTAAATACCATTTACCAAAGTAATATTTTATTTCACCAATTTGTTTCACCATTGTTTATCAATAAGGGTGAACTTGTAAGTTTGAGAGCGTCTGCCACAGGAGCTCTGCCAAATATTTCGTCTGCCATATTATTTTTAGTTAACGTACTTATAGGGGAATACACCCACTAAAATGAATGTGTAATGCTTGTCGTTCACTTTATTGTAAAATATGCCACTTTGACAGACGTCTGCCTAAGTTAAGCTGTCAAATAAATCGTATGCTTTCTTAAAATTAATAAATACCTGTGTAGTTTTATGTTATTTCACCAATTTGAGCTATTATAAATATTGTTTACCAAGAGTAAACTTGTCACTTTGACAGCGTCTGCCACAGAAACGCTGTCACATATGTCGTCTGCCATATTGTTTTTAGTTAACGTACTAATAGGGGAATACACCCACCTAAATTAATGTGTATTACTTGTCGTTCACATTACCATAAAATTGACCACTTTGACAGGCGTCTGCCAGGGTTAAGCTGTCAAATAAATAGTCTGCTTTCTTAAAATTAATAAATACTTGTGCAGTTTTATGTTATTTTACCAATTTGAGCTATTATAAATATTGTTTACCAAGAGTAAACTTGTCACTTTGACAGCGTCTGCCACAGAAACGCTGTCAAATATTTCGTCTGCCATATTGTTTTTAGTTAACGTACTAATAGGGGAATACACCCACCAAAATTAATGTGTATTACTTGTCGTTCACTTTACCATAAAATATGCCACTTTGACAGGCGTCTGCTAGGGTTAAGCTGTCAAATAAATCGTCTGCCCACGTGATTTCGACACATTCTTAAGCTCTTTTTTCAAATGAGTTAATGTGGGTTTTGATCAATATTGTTCACCAAATCTTAAAACCACCCTTTTTTAACTGCATCCCCCAAGTTAAAGCTACCACTTTGAAACGGCAGACGGTCGATTTTAGTTTGTCTATACCATGTATAATTAGACCATGTAGGTGAAAATTTTGAAAAATATAGTTCACCGCAATGTTTGTCAGCTCCTATACTAGTATAGGAGCTGACAAACATTGCGGTGAACGATATTTTTCAAAATTTTCACCTACATGGTCTAATTATACATGGTATAGACAAACTAAAATCGACCGTCTGCCGTTTTAAAGTGGTAGCTTTAACTTGGGGGATGCAGTTAAAAAAGGGTGGTTTTAAGATTTGGTGAACAATATTGATCAAAACCCACATTCACTCATTTGAAAAAAGAGCTTAAGAATGTGTCGAAATCACGTGGGCAGACGATTTATTTGACAGCTTAACCCTAGCAGACGCCTGTCAAAGTGGCATATTTTACAATAAAGTGAACGACAAGCATTACACATTCATTTTAGTGGGTGTATTCCCCTATAAGTACGTTAACTAAAAATAATATGGCAGACGAAATATTTGGCAGAGCTCCTGTGGCAGACGCTCTCAAACTTACAAGTTCACCCTTATTGATAAACAATGGTGAAACAAATTGGTGAAATAAAATAGTACTTTGGTAAATGGTATTCAAATATTTTTATTGCAAAATTGGTATAAAATAAAAATTATTCTTTAACAAATATAAAACAGGATTCTTAAAACATCATGAAATCAGTCTCTCGTTTTTATTCATCAACAAAACCTAAGAGTACTTCAACAAACCTAAAACTATTTATACATATATTAAAAAAAAAAAAAATATATTCTACAAAAAATGCAAATGAATCTAGTCAAGCATTGTTCCAACAAAAAAAACACATTTCTTAAAACTATAAAATACTCAAAGATTTTAAAACATCACAAAATCAGTCTCCCAGTTTTATTATTTTACAAATAAGTAACCTAAATAAGAGAGAGAGTACTTCAACAAATCAAAAATCCAGCATCATTCTAAAAAAACACATTTATTTTCTTAAAACTATAAAACAGGATTTTAAATTATTACAAAATCAGCCTCCCATTTTTATTCTTTCACAAAAAAGTAACCTAAATAAGAGGGAGAAAACTTTAACAAATCTTAATGTATTTATCTAAGCAAAAATAAATCAAAAAAATATATCATCTACAAATGAATCTAGTACCTTAAAACAGCATAAGTTATACCAAACACTCTTATTTAGGTTACTGTTTTGTGAAAGAATAAAAATGGGAGGCTGATTTTGTAATAATTTAAAATCCTGTTTTATAGTTTTAAGAAATGTGTTTTTTTAGAATGATGCTGGATTGTTGATTTGTTGAAGTACTCTCTCTTATTTAGGTTACTTATTTGTAAAATAATAAAACTGGGAGACTGATTATGTGATGTTTTAAGAATCCTGTTTTATATTTGTTAAAGAATAATTTTTATTTTATACCAATTTTGCAATAAAAATATTTAAATACCATTTACCAAAGTAATATTTTATTTCACCAATTTGTTTCACCATTGTTTATCAATAAGGGTGAACTTGTAAGTTTGAGAGCGTCTGCCACAGGAGCTCTGCCAAATATTTCGTCTGCCATATTATTTTTAGTTAACGTACTTATAGGGGAATACACCCACTAAAATGAATGTGTAATGCTTGTCGTTCACTTTATTGTAAAATATGCCACTTTGACAGACGTCTGCCTAAGTTAAGCTGTCAAATAAATCGTATGCTTTCTTAAAATTAATAAATACCTGTGTAGTTTTATGTTATTTCACCAATTTGAGCTATTATAAATATTGTTTACCAAGAGTAAACTTGTCACTTTGACAGCGTCTGCCACAGAAACGCTGTCACATATGTCGTCTGCCATATTGTTTTTAGTTAACGTACTAATAGGGGAATACACCCACCTAAATTAATGTGTATTACTTGTCGTTCACATTACCATAAAATTGACCACTTTGACAGGCGTCTGCCAGGGTTAAGCTGTCAAATAAATAGTCTGCTTTCTTAAAATTAATAAATACTTGTGCAGTTTTATGTTATTTTACCAATTTGAGCTATTATAAATATTGTTTACCAAGAGTAAACTTGTCACTTTGACAGCGTCTGCCACAGAAACGCTGTCAAATATTTCGTCTGCCATATTGTTTTTAGTTAACGTACTAATAGGGGAATACACCCACCAAAATTAATGTGTATTACTTGTCGTTCACTTTACCATAAAATATGCCACTTTGACAGGCGTCTGCTAGGGTTAAGCTGTCAAATAAATCGTCTGCCCACGTGATTTCGACACATTCTTAAGCTCTTTTTTCAAATGAGTTAATGTGGGTTTTGATCAATATTGTTCACCAAATCTTAAAACCACCCTTTTTTAACTGCATCCCCCAAGTTAAAGCTACCACTTTAAAACGGCAGACGGTCGATTTTAGTTTGTCTATACCATGTATAATTAGACCATGTAGGTGAAAATTTTGAAAAATATCGTTCACCGCAATGTTTGTCAGCTCCTATACTATGAACGAGAATCGCAGTGAAAATGCTTACATATAAACCTGTCGCCGGTTCGAGTCCCGTAGCCGGGCGGCTGAAATTAGTGCGATTCCGAAACTTAGAATCGCGATTCTGTTTCCGAGAAGACGCCCGTCTAAATGCTTTGCTTAAGCGCTAGGTAAAAGGAGCCTTAACAATTAAATTTCGAAGCCGTGATTTCTGCCCACTTTGAGCTTTTGGTAAAGCTGTAGTTTTTCTTCCAAGAAAAGCGCGGAAAGTAGCGAATGTTTTAAAAAACGATTTTATTCATTTCGAAACGCGATAAAGGATCAAGACAAATTGATTAGCCAAATCCCTAATAACCAAATAACCTAACACCTAACCTACAACAATAATGAAATTATGAAAAAAAACATTTTAAACTTAATATTTCAACAGGAAAATTCGTATGAAAAACAGCTGCCCTCTGGTAGCGAGTAACGGCACCAAAGACGGCTAGACTAAGTAAAGCATGTGAAAATCCGTTAATCGCGGTCTGATCTGGGCGATCTGGCCAAGACACGAAATTCCTTATGCGTCAGTAAGAGAGGGAGATATATTTATTGTGGTTTATCTCTCTCATAATAACATATTTAATGCGATCCAGCCGGGCCAAATTAAATTTTTCCGGCACTGCGCAAAACCAGGGAGTTTTCGCGTTGCCAATGTAATAATTAATAATGTTAATATGAGCAAATGGCTTAATATACCTACAGGCAGGGCTATGGCACTGTGGCTTCACTGTATGAGCCGCCCCTGCTTACAAGGCACAGAAAAATTTGTACATCGACGTATTCGTTTGCTGTCCGCGTATGCGTTCTGTAGCGCACAACTTTAACACATATCGTACACCTATAGCCTGCGGACCGACAGACTGACGAACAAACAAAACTGCTTTCTCTATAATATACAGTGTCACCAGTAAAGTCCGCATCATATGGGATTTTTTTTTATTATTAGCTTTATTCAAAATTTGACTTTGGCATCAAGTTCTGCTCGATCGAGATGAAATTTAAGCAAAAAAATAGTAGTCACGTGATTCGCATTATCTGTCAAATTTTAATTTTTTCCAAATAATATTTCAAAAGTGGGGTTATTTCTGAAAATATCGAAAAAAGTTATTAGTTATTACTTTCAGACACAAACTACGTTTTCAAAAATACTTATTTTTATGAAGTTACCTTATACAGGGTCAAAAACAAATAAACTTTGCATCACATGCGACCAAATTTTAATCGCCCAATTTTGATTCTGTAGAAAAACATTTAATATGGCGCTACTTTAAAGAAAATGTATCTGAAATAAAGCCTTGTCAAAACTGAGAAGATTTATGTAGGTTGCGTTGAGTCTTATTTTGCAAAAGTGGTGCAATTTACAAAAAATATAGGTAAAAAATCAAAATTATATTATGCAGCTGAAATTTTGCACGTAAGCTAGAAACTGCACTTAAAAAAACTTTTTCTAATAACTTTTTTCGATATTTTCAGAAATAACCCCACTTTTTAATTATTTTTTGGAAAAAATTAAAATTTCACAAATAATGCGAATCACGTGACTACTATTTTTTTTGCTTAATTTTCATCTCGATCGAATTAGAACTTGATGCCAAAGTCAAATTTTGAATAAAGCTATTAATAAAAAAACCCATATGATGAGGACTTTACTGGTGACACTGTAGGTATATGATTTCGTTTTTGCTAAACCACCAAAACTAAATTTTACAAAATTTAGAATGGTTACCAAAAAAACTGCAAACCTGTCAAAACTTTATCGATTTATAAAGCGGACCTACCATTTTATATAAAAAGTCATTTAAGTTAATCCCAGAGTAATACAAGAAAAAGCTTTATACAATCCGACGTAATATTTAAATCCGCCCAAACGCACCTTTTGTATGGCTCAAAGGCATTAGAACGAGGGTGCTACATACTTTATAACTTAGCTGCACCCTGTCATTGCATTTACCTGCACATCACATACCTTTACGCTGCAACTTATAGGTTTCCAGTGGCGCACTGAATAAGTAAAATTATATAACATGAAATCGTACCCCGCAAGAAAAGTGACACGTCGAAAACATTAAATTGTCCAGGAGAGTAAGAATAAAAACTGTAAAATTTTTAATTAGATACAATGGTAAATCAAAACTAATTGGTAAAACACATAAACTTGTTTTTTGTGTTGTGTTTTATATTAAAAAGTACAATTTAGACTTCATAGTATACAGAAATCCCAAAAGTATCCCATATTTTGACTTGTGTCGTTTTTCTTGTATTGTTACTTGATTTATTTTTATTTATGACAGTATTTAATACAGTTGAAAACTTGTTTCACTTTATTGAGCTTGTTATTTTACGACTAGTTTAACTATAAATATTATAACTATTAAATCTTCCTAAAGTACCACAAAGATTTTTTAGAAATAATTAAAAAGACGCCGCGAAAGAATATTTTACACCAGTTTGAACGCAAATAAGCCGTTGTCACCCCATTACAAACAATTGTGTTTTATCTACGAATATTTAATAATAGAAGCATTATGTGTTTGTTAGTACATATTATATAATGTGGTTCATATTACCATAGCTACTCATAATCTACAACCGTGGATTATGAGATTTCATAATCCACGGTCCCAACAAAACATATAGTTACCGGAATTACGGTAAATTTTGATGAAAAAAAAATTAAAATAGATGCTGCTAATAAAATTTTACAACAAATAAACTCAAATTTATGCCCATCTACATCTACCACTGTAAATAATGTTAGCTCCGAAACTTTTTCCATTACTAATAAAAACGATATGAATATAAGTAATATTCCTGCTCCCATTCATTTTCATAATTATTGCTCTTACTGAGCTTGAAACCTCAGTACCCCACTAAACTCTTGAATATAATATTCATTACCTTATTATGTACTTCTAATATTGTCCTCACAATGTCTTATAGACACATACCTACTTAGAAATGTTTTTTTTTTAATTTTAAACATTCTTCGACACCTACTTTTTAGAAAGATTTTTTCTTCTTCCCCAGTTTATTTGGTTGGTTTAGACCCCATTTACTGACTTCTCACATACTCAGTATGTTTTAACTATCATCAATTTCTTTATATTATGTTTATTTTACACATCAAAATTTTTAATTCCATAAAAGATTCATTAAGGTTCTACACCATTTTCTCTTCTGCTAAAACTGTCAGCACCAAATATATTTTCTGTCTCCTGATGATGAACGTTTCTACGTTCGAAACATGTAGAGACTCTTACAGAATATTCTTATTCTACTAAACTTTGTGAAGGAAGTCTTTGAGTTTTTTCTTTCTTTCCCATACTTTCAACTCCACTTTAAGCATGGACTATTTCTTCATATTGCTCTAACTCTAATGTTACAATCAATTTCATGAAAAATTAGAAATAAGTAATTGTATTTTGTTTAATTATTGTTAACATTGTTGAATTGTATTTTTTATTTAAGAAATACCATTAATAATATTACCTTGTTATGTAAAAATATCCTATTGTAATAAAATTTGTTGCTCTGAATGCATTTTCTAATTTTTTGAATACTGAATAGTCGTAAATAAAGTATGATATTTGACTCGCGTATAATGGCTATATTACACTCGGATTCTTAAAACACGAGCCTTCGCCTACATTATACGCTCGTTAAATAATATACTATTAATTGGAAGTCGAGCGGCTGATGATAATGTTATCTTGGTTTCGCTAAATTGAATTAAAAAAAAAAGAACAGCTTAGAGGAAAAGCTTAATGCCACCGTCGATGTCGTTTCGTTAGTTTGCGATGATGTCGGTATTCGGTTTTAGCGTGTTTTTATCGGGGTGTGTTTTATTATTTTTTTAGTAAGTCATTTAAAATTTCAAAAACTGAAACTGTAACTCACTGTATTCACGTAAAGAGCTTGCGTTTAAATTATGCGCTTTTTTTACTTAAACTTAATTTTTTTAATTGAAAACATGACAGTACCTATACCTAATTGAGACGACTATGTGATCAGCACCTCAAAGAACAAATCTATAAGCATAAACCGAAATATAATTATACAAGTCAGGTAGAAAAGAAAAGGTACCCACCCAAGCAATGTGAAAAAAGAATTTGATTCTGACCGATTTTAAAAATAATGTAATGCGGGGCTACAAAGCCCGGTGTATCTTAATTCTTAAGGTACGGTATTTTTCCTTTTTTTCTCAACGCCGTTCGAGGAGCATTAAACAGTTTTTTTTATAAATAATCCCCTTTTGTATTTTCATACTGTATAATTTAACAGAGAATGACAGAATATAGCTCAACCACTTATTCTATTCTATAAGCATCTAGAAAGAATTGAGATTTTGACAAAAAAAAACATTATAGATTTGTTTGAAACCGGTAAACCATTAAAATTTTGTGAGGGAGAAGACTGTCTTTCATTTAAAGCCTGAAAAGTTTTTGTATTGCACCTTCAAATAAAAATAATAATATAAAGGGCTGTTATTTAAAATTACACAACTTCTGATCTTATACTTTTTAAAATACCCTATAATGTTTCTTTATATCGTAAGAAACTACACATATTATTTTTAAATATGCAAATACGAAAGAAAAAAGTTTTTTAACCACCTGAGCCGTATTCGATTGGGATAGAGATGTGGATCAATCTGATCTTAAAAATCAGTTCAGTGATCCAAGGTGAGACATGGATTTTTCTGTCAGTGACATAACCTTATATTTCATGTTTAAAAATGAGTCGAGATCGTATCGTCGAAGTATTTTATAAAGCGGGCGACTAAAGTAAAACAACTTTAACATATTTTATTTCCACTCTCCTCATTCACGTACAGAAAATAATATTTACCTCGATGGGTTCAAAAACACGTAATTCATCCATTTCTACTTCTACATTACAGTTAATTATCTTCTAAAAACACATAATCAAAGAATACTAATCAATACCCAACGAAAATCTAAAAACAGGGACAGAATGGAACTATAACCTCCAAAACCATAAATTAAACAAAACAAACAACTGATCTGATTTTGGTAATTCTGCAATTTCCCAGGATCACTTGGGATCACTTTGACGGTAGTGGGGGAACAGTGATCAGTTGCCAATCGAACACAGGTCAGATCAGTTAGATCGATCCAAATCGATCTAAACCAGTGAATCAAACACGCCTCTGAATAATCCTTGTACTCTAAGATCGTATCTCATTCAACACTGTTAGATATTAAAATGCATTCAGATTGCATTGCACTTGCCACCACAGCATAAATAAATATTCTGTCCTATTGCCAATGATCTCTGGTACCTATAGCAAATAACCCCTTGACAAAATCGCATTCCATTCTGAAGTAAATCAACATACAAATTTCGCCCCTTCACTTTGGAAGTACATATTAACATAGTGTAGGAAATTAATATCTTGTCTAAAACCTTATCAAAGTCTGCAGTATGGCAATGCATTTCTGCCGTGTTTTATGGTGTTCGATAATATGCTACTGCGCAGACTCCGCAGGACACTTTCCAATGCATGCCGGGGATATTTTCACGTCGGCCGCATGCGGCATGCCGCTGTTTGTAGCGGTAATATATTGTATGCATATGTGGTGGAACGTGGAAACAAGCAGCTATATAATTTAAAATTAATAATCGAATAAGTAGTTCATTCATACTTCAAGTAGTAAGTTAGATGACATAAATAAGACACTTTTAGTCTCCAGTAATGTTTTAAGTGTCAAGTGGTATTTTTTTTTTAAATATTTACATGTTTCGGACGCAGTAACGGTTCATTCTCAGGAGATATAGGTTCGATATGATGGAAAAATAGCAAAAATGTGGGGATGGGGAACTGTGATTATTTTCTTAATAGAGACCGAGAAAACTCTTGTTAATTGAATTAATGAAGATACTTCCAAATGTGTGTTGCAGGTTGCAGAACAGGTAAAGAAAAAATAGTTTTGTCGTGTTAAGTTCATATCCGTAGATTTGGAAAATAAGTAATTGGAATGACATATATCAGTAAAAAGGTGGGAAAAATCTTTTTTTGCATAAAATACTGCAGTTAAAAGCGGTACAGTTTACCTAGAACCTAGGATACACATAAAGTGTAAAGTAAATACATTTTTTATATGGAGAAGTTGTATAGACATTTTTTAAGCAATTTTATTGCGTGGGTTAAAATTAAATGAAGTACAAATTGTTTGATAGGAATACACGTAGTTAAAATAGCATTTTTATTAAATTTTTCAAATTATTTTTAGTTACAAACATAAATCGGACCTAATTAATTATTATAGCCTGCAGCATAGGCGCCGACTTTTAAAAATGTTTATGGATGCTGGAGTATGTCCAAATTCCTTTCTTTCTTAAAAGAAGCGCCGTGGGCAAATATTTTTCAGATGCCACGCCCTTTTTCGGACTATTAAAACTTAATTTGCAATGCAATATGTGCAGTTTTAAATAATAGCTTTTGTTGTGATTTTTTTCATCCTTACCTTGACGGAAATTATATTAATTTGTATGGGTGCTTTGCACCCATAATTATATATTCAGTATGGGTGCGCACCCATAGCACCCATGGAGTCGGCGCCTATGGCCTGCAGTGTTTGAAAATATTCAAAAGAACAGCTCAACAGAAATTCTGTGTGTATTAACTAACGGTATGTAAAAAAAATTGCACCATTAATCCAAAATTAAACAATTATTGCTGAAAGAGCCAAAATACTTGTAAATAATCGATTAATATAATACTTAAACGCAGTTGGTTAATGATACTGAAATATACATTACCTAGTGAAAAATTTGGATATTAAATTTCCTTACGTCATTTTTTTTAAACAATAGAAGGATTTGTTTAGACTGCATTATTTTAACAGCAAATTAGGCACGTTTATAACGTTAATATGAGTATACGAGGGTTAGCTAGCATTTTTGTATTATAGCCTAGAACTTTGGTCCCAAAAAAAGCATTATCAATGCTTGTACTTAGTAGTTTACCCTGTGTCAAATATACTCATATAATTTAAATATAAAGATAGTAATGCAGTACCTAACTAAATAGTGTTTTTTTTCAAAGAAACACTGTAAAACCCAATAACATTTTTGCTTTAGCATTGTTTTTTTTGGGATGGGGAAAAGGGGACAAACGGCCAAGTCCCCCATCCAATAGCTTCTATACTGAAAACGCGGGGAAAAGGGGACAAACGCCTAAATGTTGCCATACCGTAAAACAAAAACCAATAAAATGGTAACTGTTGATGTTCAAAATTAAATATTGCGAACCTTTAGTTTTAAGTTTTAACTTGTTTTTGTAATTTTAAAGATGAAGAGAAATAAATATAGTTTATAAAAATTAAAAAACACGCTTTAATAATTAATCAGATAAATATAGTTTAAAATAATTCTTGAAATTCTTAATATAGGCAGAAAATAATAATGAACGATAAACATTGCACTATGCAATGCAATGTGAAAAAAGCGTGGAGCGCTTTGTGCTATATTTTTCGTATATCGAGCACCCCTCGCATTTTTCACAATAATACTAACGTTTATCGTTCATTATTATTTTCTGCCTATATTAAGAATTTCAAGAATTATTTTAAACTATATTTATTTTCCGCTTTTTAGTCTGATTAATTTATTAAAGCGTGTTTTTTAGTTTTTTTCAACTATATTTATTTTTCATTTTATAGTTTGAGTTATTGTTAAGAAAACATTTTTTTTGAGTAGATTGAGGTAGATTATTGTATTGTCAGCGGTTCTTGATAAGTCTACAGAATTTAAATTAAATCTGACCGTTTAAAGTGGGTCAAAATCGGGTTCAAAGAAGTCGGTTACAAACAAACATACATACAAACCCGAACAAACCCGATCGTTTATGCCGAATTATAAGAAAATAACGATATTTGCAAATTTTTGAAAATTCTGACATATTGACAGGTGTCAAATTTTGACAAGAGAATTTTTTGCGTATTTTTTTCAACTTTCCATCGTCAATATACATACAACCTTATAGTTTTTTCATTAATATAATTTTTTTAAACGATTTGACATATTGACAGCTGTCAAATTTTGACAGGAGAATTTTTTGCTTATTTTTCCCGAAGTCTCCGCCTCGAATACTATACGACCCCATAGGTAATTTGTTTCGTCAAAATAGCATCTTCGTTTTATACCTGACAGCTGTCAAAATTTGACAGGAGAATTTTTTGCGTATTAGATTATTGTATTGTCAGCGGTTCTTGATAAGTCTACAAAATTTATATTAAATCTGACCGTTTAAAGTGGGTCAAAATCGGGTTCAAAGAAGTCGGTTACAAACAAACATACATACAAACCGGAACAAGCCCGATCGTTTATGCCGAATTATAAGAAAATAACGATATTTGCAAATTTTTGAAAATTCTGACATATTGACAGGTGTCAAATTTTGACAAGAGAATTTTTTGCGTATTTTTTTCAACTTTCCATCGTCAATATACATACAACCTTATAGTTTTTTCATTAATATAATTTTTTTAAACGATTTGACATATTGACAGCTGTCAAATTTTGACAGGATAATTTTTTGCTTATTTTTCCCGAAGTCTCCGCCTCGAATACTATACGACCCCATAGGTAACTTGTTTCGTCAAAATAGCATCTTCGTTTTATACCTGACAGCTGTCAAAATTTGACAGGAAAATGTTTTGCGTATTAGATTACTATTGTATTGTCAGCGGTTCTTGATAAGTATACAAAATTTAAATTAAATCTGACCGTTTAAAGTGGGTCAAAATCGGGTTCAAAGAAGTCGGTTACAAACAAACATACATACAAACCCGAACAAGCCCGATCGTTTATGCCGAATTATAAGAAAATAACGATATTTGCAAATTTTTGAAAATTCTGACATATTGACAGGTGTCAAATTTTGACAAGAGAATTTTTTGCGTATTTCTTTCAACTTTCCATCGTCAATATACATACGACCTTATAGTTTTTTCATTAATATAATTTTTTTTAAACGATTTGACATATTGACAGCTGTCAAATTTTGACAGGAGAATTTTTTGCTTATTTTTCCCGAAGTCTCTGCATCGAATACTATACGACCCCATAATTTGTTTCGTCAAAATTGCATCTTCGTTTTATACCTGACAGCTGTCAAAATTTGACAGGAGAATTTTTGCGTCTTAGATTATTGTATTGTCAGCGGTTCTTGATAAGTCTACAAAATTTAAATTAAATCTGACCGTTTAAACTGGGTCAAAATCGGGTTCAAAGAAGTCGGTTACAAACAAACATACATACAAACCGGAACAAGCCCGATCGTTTATGCCGAATTATAAGAAAATAACGATATTTGCAAATTTTTGAAAATTCTGACATATTGACAGGTGTCAAAGTTTGACAAGAGAATTTTTTGCGTATTTTTTTCAACGTTCCACCGTCAATATACATACGACCTTATAGTTTTTTCATCAATATAGTTTTTTTTAAACGATTTGACATATTGACAGCTGTCAAATTTTGACAGGAGAATTTTTTGCTTATTTTTCCCGAAGTCTCTGCATCGAATACTATACGACACCATAATTTGTTTCGTCAAAATCGCATCTTCGTTTTATACCTGACAGCTGTCAAAATTTGACAGGAGAATTTTTGCGTCTTAGATTATTGTATAGTCAGCGGTTCTTGATAAGTCTACAAAATTTAAATTAAATCTGACCGTTTAAACTGGGTCAAAATCGGGTTCAAAGCAGTCGGTAACGAGCAAACAAACAAACATACATACAGGTGAAGCTAATAAAAGCGTGTTAAAAAAGGGGGTGGACAACTTTATTTCTCAAACTGTCAATTTTGTCCGTGCATACAAATTATATGTTTGGACAATAGTCTTCTCTGGCATATTAATTATTAATGACCGGATTTGTATAGCTCATGCATGACGCAGATTATGTATAGCTCATGACGCAGATTAGAGGTGCGGACTTACCACGATGTTTAGTGTATATTAAATTAAGAATTTACATTTTAACTAATGTAATCTGCCAATAGGACATTAGCCGACAATTGAAATTTTTTTTTTAGTTTATAGTATTTTAACATAGTACGTTCGAAGTACCACCAAATGTCAGGTAATTATTCTGTCGTACGTAACTCTGTCTCTTTCCGGTGTTATATTTTTATTACTTTGTTTCTTAATATCCTCGTTCCTATTGTAGAGTCCAAATACTTAAAGAATAACACCGCACCTTTCAACAGTCTAATGGCAGCCGAGCGCCGCCCTTGCGTAGCAATGGACTGTTTCCTTGACTATCGTACCGTCTGGCCTGGTTTTTACCATGGACGCAGTTTATTTCTTATACCGCTCATTGTTTCCGTTGTGTTATAGTGTGTTTATTTTCTCTATTTTACCTGTTAATCATTTATGATAACGTGCCAGTTTAGTTTGAGGAGTTTTCGTTTGGAATATCGTAGGATCATATTTTAAATAAATAATATTAATTAAGTACACTACGCCATTAAGTTCAAGTAGGCGTAGACCGAGAATAACTGCAGTTGTCGAACTGTAATATAGCCGTGTTTTTCTTTGAATATTTTGGCTCTACCTATGCTGACAAACGGCATTTCAAGGAGATGCGGTTTCCAGCCCTAGTAATGATGGTACATATCGGAATCCAAGAGTTGGAACAGATAAAGGATGAAAAGGAGACAGCAGTGCGTCTTGTGGTACAATGGGATATGGGTGACTGATTTAATAAAATTTTCTCGTTTTTATTATTATAAGCAGCAATATACATATCGTGTTAAAAGTTTGCTTTACTTGTAGCAGCAAACCATAGGCATAGGGATCGTGCAGTGCGGTGCAAGGTAAAATCATGTATGTTATATTCTCACACTATAGGGCACTATGAGCAATTTCTGCGTGTGTAATTATAATTGGGGTCGCATGGCTTCATATTTATATACAACATAATATTATGTTCTAAAATATTCATTTAAAACTAACAAGGGGAACAAAATCCGGACCTGGAATGAGCTATTGAAATTCGGCCATTATTAATTATTGGATATTTAAGAACTAACAACCCGTATGTAGCAAAAAATACAATCTCGTACATAATACTTTAATGTGGTAATTCAAGGTTAACATTTTTTTAGCAGGAAATAAATTCTTGATATATATGAGCTTATCAGTAGGTAATTATAATAAAACAAATTTAGAAATTACAATAATATTTTTGGCATAAGTAGAAACGATATCTTTTATATGATAATAAATATCATTCTTGTTGTGTTGCGGATACTTTGTGCTTCTCTTTTAGACTTTTAATAAACCTGGGACTCGATACTTAAAACCTCCTATTTCAAAAGTGCCCTTTTCGACAATGACAATTGTACTTTTGACTCGATATCAATCAGACGACTGAGATAACTTAAATTAATAAATAAATTAATAAATTTCTACAATACTGAAAAAATTGTTCAGTCAATAAATTCAGGAAATGAAGAACTATGCCAAATAGTTAATAGAAGTAATTATTTTTTTGAAGAATGCAATAAAATATCATTAAATAAATTAAAACTAGTAATTTCAAAATTAAATTCAAATAACAAGTATGGGGAAATATTGAATAAAAAGGTGTTAAAAGAAAGATTTAGCAGCATTGGTTACCCATTATTAAATTTTATTAATACTTGTTTAAAATATGGAAATATGCCTGATGAATTAAAATGTTCTTACATTACACCGGTGCCAAAAGTAAAAAACACTAAAAGATGGGATGATATACTAAATATCACGAATAGTCTCGTTTTAAAACAGATGACGGCGGTTATTTGTCATCGATCAGCTGATATTGGGACATAATAATATCCCTAGATTTGTAGCGGACCGTAATGAGTCCAAGCACCGAGTTGTGAATTGCGTTTTTGTTACATTTAATTACATTTTTAAAATTTTAATTTTATTACTTTTGTGTAAGTACCTACAATTATTATTCATTTGACCAAAAATTTAGATACAGGTTAAAAAAATTTAATTCTTTTTCATTAGGGATCATAATTATTAATGTGTACCTTATTGCTCGTTAAGTTGATTTCATCGATAAGTAATAAGTTTTATTTCATCTGAACGCCGTTTTTGTCGAAAAGTTAGTTTGTAAAATTTTTGTTCTTAAAATGTTTGTTCGTTAAGGTTAGGTTTCTAATGTATAATTTTCGCATTTTACATTATCTAGGTATCCTTTTCTGTTTCAAGAAAAATAAGTAGAAATTAAGTATTTCCCTGACTTAAGTAGGTAGGAGAGAGTTGGATAAAACCGGGTAGGTTGATAAAATCGGGTATCGCCTAGTTCTACCATATGCCAAAACAGCTTTCCATATTATTAACCTTTAAAAAGCAGCAATTTGATTTTGAAGGAATTATTTTTATTATTGTTATTAGTAAATATTATTATTGTTTGGCAATAGTAAGGTAATAGTAAGTAACATTATGTTACTATAGTAGTTAAAATAGCTAACCATATTAGTATGTAATAGGATAGCGAACAAATATATAATTCTATTTTTTGTGTCTACGTACCTTACATAAGTGAAATTATTATTTGATATTACTATTATTATTGTTTGTATGACAATAAAATAAAGTTTTTAACATAAAGTTAGCCTACATACAAGTTTAGAAATGTAACTGTATCAATAAATTGCATTTTAACAAACAAATTCCATAAAAACCACTTTTGGGTCTACGTACCTTACGTAAGTCAAAAACTGTTAAATTAGGGTTTCCATTGACCGAAAAATTAAATCCCTAGCTATATTGAAGCCTTTAACTTTATGTTAGCCCACATACAAGTTTAGAAATGTAACCGTGCCATAGCCAACAAATTCTATAAAAACCATATTTGGGTCTACGTACCTTACGTAAGTCATATATGGGGATTTTCTTGACAGTGAATGTAATAACTTGAATTCAATTAGTTTATGTTGAACTGTAGGTATTTTACCTATACTTAGGTATAATCTGAACAAATAAAACAAAAAAAAAATCTATTCTAAATATGAGTGACAGAATCCTATTTTAAGTTGTGTTTCAGTTAGTTTAGTATTTTTAAGGTTTGGATATTTATAATATTATAAACTTTTAAATCTATTTTGACACTTTATCTTTAAACCATATAGAAATTCATGCTTATTACCTATTACCTACCTTAAATTATAATATTTATAAAACATAACTTTCAAAAGAAATTATTACCTACCTATTACTTATTATTTGGCAATATTAAAGCGGTAGAACCGATGAGGCTATTGCATAAATTGTTTTAGAAGGTATCACATGTATAATTTTCAAGTCCGGTCCTGTAATTCATGCCAACTTATAAAAATTTAATAGACCAAAATTGACAGAGTGTCACGTGACTTTGCCCCCATCTTGCGAGAGTAATCAAGATTTTTACTATATGAGGCTAGTAAATGTTTTATGGGATGTTGAGAAATTATTAGAAGAAGTCGTATATGAACAGTTATTAGAATTCATTGATGCCAACAAAATTTTATTTTTCTTTCAAGCTGGTTTTCGAAAAGGGTACTCTACAGAGACAGCCATTTAATGTGTGATTGAGACGTGGAAGAGAACAATTGATAAAGGGGAAAATGTTATAGCTGTATTTTTGGATTTTAAGCGGGCATTCGAAACAATTGACAGGGCTGGATTATTGAGTAAATTCTGTCAGTATGGTATTCGCGGAAACGTTTATAAATGGTTTAAAAATTATTTAAGTAACCGATCACAAAAAACCAAAAATTTCAAAAACCTATTCAAATAAAAAAATAAATAATATAGGAGTTCCTCAAGAAAGTATACTAGGTTCAATATTATTTATTTTATACATCAACGATAAGCCTTTAGGTTTAAAAATGTGTAAGTTACAAATGTTTGCTGATGACACCTTAAATTTACATTAATGGTTTAAATATTTTTGATGGTCTAAATACTCTAAATTCTGAGATAAATATATTATTAAATTGGCTAAAAGTAATTAAATTAAAATTAAATATTTCAAAAACTAAATGTATGGTTATGGGTAATAATTTAAATTGTCAAAATATAAATGTTGTAATTGATGGTGAAAACTTGGAGTTAGTGAATAGTTTTAAATATTAAGGGATAATTATTGATTTAAAATTAAATTTTTTAAATTATTTTTAAAGTATCATATCGAAGATTGCCGGAAAAATAGGTTATTTTAAAAGAATCAGTTCTAATTTAAGTTTGTTTTCTAAAAAAACTGTATTTAATACTATTATATTACCACATTTTCTTTATTGTTCTTTAATTTTATATTGTGCTAGTGAGGATATATTTGACAAATTACAAATTTTACAAAAAAGGCAATGCGGATTATTTTAAATTGTGACAAATATACAAAAATAAATTTTATGTTAAAAAATTTAGATTGGTTGAATGTCAGAAATTTAATTTTTTATTTAGTATGTATCTTTATACATAAAATTAAAAATAATTTATTGACTGCTTGTTTAAAAAAATTTTGTTATTTTAATCATGACTCATGACTATCATAATTTTATTATAAATAAAATTATAAATAAAGTCTATACTTCATAGTTTCCGAGATATTGACTCTCGAAAAGTGACATTTTTGAACTTTGACAGCTTATAACTTTCTAACAGTACGTCTTAGAGCAAAACGGCTTGCATGTCCCTATCTTCAATTTTTATTATCTTCCCAAAAAAATCAACTTCCAGTTAAACCGGAACAACTATATTTCCTGCTTTCGAGTTACATCCGGTTTAACAGGAAGTTGATTTTTTTGGGAAAATAATAAAAATTGAAGATAGGGACATGTAAGCCGTTTTGCTCTAAGACGTACTGTTAGAAAGTTATAAGCTGTCAAACTTCAAAAATGTCACTTTTCGAGAGTCAATATCTCGGAAACTATGAAGTATAGACTAATAGTGCATTTAACAAAAAATAATTATAATTTTATGTGGAATTTAAGAATGCAAAAATATACAGGGTGTTCAATTAAAATAAATAACGTCAACACTAAACTTGACAGTTGGTGACATTACTGACATATGGAATGATAGTCAAATAGTAAAATTTTAGTCCTATAGATTGCCCAAAACCCGGATCCGATATGACTTTCGTTCGCCTGTAATTAAGCCGTTCCGGAACATTTGCCCAACCCTGTATGCCAACTAATCCAAATGGCCTAATATTTCGTAAGGAAACAACTTGGAGAGATTTTTGCACTAAAGCAGAACCAAATCTTAAATATGTTATTTATTTGGTTCTATCGTAGTTTTCTCAATTTTCGTAATATTTAATTGTTCCAGCTTTATTATAAAATATCTACAAATAATTTTATTGGAACTAAAAATTAGCTACTAACTAAAATCACTCAGCTTCCCGGTCTATTCAATGTCATTCACGTCGCGCCGCATTACCGTTACTATGAAAACGACAAATGTCAACATCAAGATCAATAAAAACGACGATGCGGGCCGGCGGTCGCACAGTATTAAGGTAGGTCAACATCAAATGAGACAACCTAATTTGAAAGTATCAAAATTTGCGCTGTCAAACAAAAATGCCCAAGTGAAGTATCTCGACTTTCCGAAGTTATATATAACGGTAATCCTCCAACTTGCGTATGTCCAATTTGCGTACAAGGATTATTTCTTCCAACTTGCGTACATGGGTAGATAGGTACCGCGAACCAGGTAAAACTGCAAGAGTACATTATTCCAACTTGCGTACATACACAGGGTTTTAAACGGACCGTAATAATATGCCCTCTCCAATCTGTTCTGAAAGGTGTATTGGCAACCGGTTTGTTCGTTGTTATCAAAGCATTTTTTTATGTCTTCACATACACAGGGTTTTAAACGGACCGTAATAATACGCCCTCTCCAATCGGTTCTAAAAGGTGTATTGGCAACCGGTTTGTTCGTTGTTATCAGAGCATTTTTTTATGTCTTCACATACACAGAGTTTTAAACGGACCGTAATAATACGCCCTCTCCAATCGGTTCTAAAAGGTGTATTGGCAACCGGTTTGTTCGTTGTTATCAAAGCATTTTTTTATGTCTTCACATACACAGGGTTTTAAACGGACCGTAATAATACGCCCTCTCCAATCGGTTCTAAAAGGTGTATTGGCAACCGGTTTGTTCGTTGTTATCAGAGCATTTTTTTATGTCCTTAGTTTGTTTATAAGCTTCTAATATTTGTGTATGTACGCAGGTTGGAATAATGTACTCTTGCAGTTTTACCTGGTTCGCGGGACCTACCTACCCGTGTTGGAAGACATAATCCTTGTACGCAAGTTGCACGTACGCAAGTTGCAAATATTCATATAAACTTTTCAAACAAAAATGTTGGACAATATGGGTTATTTATGATCTCTACATCTTAATTATTAATATTGTGTAACAGTGTGTATGAGCCAAATGGAATAGATTCGATAATAAATACATGGGGGCGTGTAGAAAAAACCCTCGGATACGTCGATTGGTATTTCTAGTTGAGCATTTTTTTCAATAAAAACTTTTTATACAGGGTGGGTGTGTTATATAACAGTGCCCAACACCAACTTTCTTATTTTAAATACAACTCCTTGTATAGTATTCAATTTTTGGATTATTCAGAAAATTTTAGACATACTTCATAATATAGGTACAATATCCTATACCTATCTTAAACTGTTTGCTCGCTTATTTCATGAAAAATTTCCAAATTTGCCGCCTATAACTCAACGGAAAATTAGTAAAATAGAAAAGCAGTTTCGCCAGCTTGGACATGTAATGCAGATAAAAAACTAACTGCCAACGCAATAAGTGATTATACCAAATTAGATATTATGCTTTAGTTTGAGGAAAACCCACATATTTCTAGTCGGAAAACAGCCCCAATGTTCGATGCTAGCCATTCATCGATTATTCGAACATTACAAGAAAATAAAATGTATCCCTATAAAATGATACCTAGTCATGAGCTCATGGAAGACGATTTTGATAGGAGAACGTATTTTTCTGAACAAATGATGGTAATGTTAGATAACAATGTGATTCAATTAGAAAATGTTTTGTTTTCTGATTAGTGCACCTTTACACTTCACGGTCATGTTAATCGTCAGAATTGCTGCTATTGGTCTTAGGAAAATCCTCACTGGATTAGAGAAGAACATATTATGCAATATCCTGAAAAGGTTAATGTTTGGGCAGGAATAGTTGAAGACCATATCATAGGTCCCTTTTTCATAATGGCAATTTAAATGGCGATAATTATTTAGCACTGCTCCAAAATAATGTCTTGCCAACGTTGACAAACTTATATCCTGATCCAGCAAACCCAGAACTTCCAGCGAATATGATATGTTCAAAGAAGTAGTCCATTCTCCAAGAGAGCCGTTTCTATTAAACAAATAAAAACCAAAAACAACACAAAGTCGTCGTCTCGTCAAATCACTATTTAATTAAAATATGACATAATATGTTTCGCCATATAGTATGGGCATGTGTGATGCCCACAGTAGTAATATTTTGATGTTTTTTTTTTTAAATGTAATCTTTATTTTTGAAAAAATCCTCTATTTCCGTTCGCATCTTGGAAAGTTTCAGTATTTTCGTTTTAATTTACACCACTAAGTAATAAACTTGATTAATTGCATATAAATTTTGTAAGATACAAACATCACTGCTAATGTCCATTTAAATTAAGACGTTATACACCAGGATGTTGAGCCGCAATAGAAACTGATTTTATGACTACGATCTTAATAGCATGTCATCCGTCAATATTAATAAAACATTTTTGAAAATAAAATTTTCAATAGGCGCAATCTATGTGAGCACCAAATAAAGAAAACATTTTTTATGACGTCGATATATAAAGTTTTACATAAATTAGGTAACTGTGGGTACAATATAATATGTATGTTCGCCCATAAAGTCTTCAAGTACCTACCTAACACATTAAATGTGAAACATCGCATTTACATATTTATTAACGCTACGCTCATAAAATAGGTTTCTCTTATTAAAAACTCAAAATAGCTATAATTTTTAAGTGTTGTCTCTTTGGTAATAAAAAAATGTATTAGTATTTTTTTAATGTAATTTGTCCATTTTTGTTACATTTATAGTTAACATTAGAATTAATAATCTATTAATATTTTGGTTGGCCTCAAAAACAAAACCGAACATATGTTTATTTTTTGTTGTCAGTAATATAAATTTCATACACTCTCATTCTCGCAAAAAAATCCAATCATCTTAACCAAAACCACAACTAAACACCATCTTCTTAGGGCCTGTTACAAGGGGGAAGTCGGGAGGATTATAGTGAATCTGAAAAATAAAAAATCAACTGGTTTTGATGGCATACCAACAAAGGTTTTAAAGGATATGGAAGAGTCCCTTCAACATCTAACAAATAGTTACTTTATTACTGGAACAGTCCCATCCACATTAAAACTAGCCACTGTAATACCAATATTTAAGAAGGCCAATGAATGTAACATTGACAACTACAGGCCAATATTCCTGCTTAGTGTAATTTTGAAAATCTTCGAACGTATACTGTACGATAGACTAATGAATTTTCTTGGCCGATTTGTGTGAGTGATAAGAAACGATCAACATAGTTTTCAACAGGGTAAATCCACCGAGATAGCTGCATTCCAACTTATTCAATTTATACATCAAGAACTAGAATCAAACAAGGTGGTTGTCGGAATGTCCTTTGATTTATCACGGACATTTGATACTTTGAACCTAACGTTTGTCAAACAGAAACTCTATGCTGTTGGAATAAGGGGAAACGCACTATCCTTAATAATGTAATTTCTAACCGAAAGAGGGATGTTAGTCAAAATCGGAAATCATACCTAATCAGAATGTGAACTAAACATCGGAACTGCCCAAGGAGCTGTCCTGGCACCTCTCATATTATTTGTAAACGATCTATCACTACCGGGATTTACAATCAAATTTACCGACGATACCACAGTTGCCATATCAGCAATAGATGACCCTGAAGCCACACAGGCAAATACAAGAAGTAACAGAAAAAATGAAAGTTGTGTTTTTTCGAATCAACTTATACTAAACGAGGACAAAACTTACCTGTCGGTAGTTTTTTTAATCAAATTTATCACCCTCCTTATAAATTGGTACCTATAATGACAGACTTCTTTCAATCTTTGGGTTCTTTGCCTCTCTGATAAAGGTTTTATTAAGGATGGTGCATTTTTTATAAAGTTAGGGTGTATATTTTCTGGTCCTGGGCAGCTCTCTGGTTTTAATTCACTTATTGCTTTCCATAGCCTATCTTCTGTATTTTTAGTAGAAATGGCACACTGTATCATCAAAAATATTTTAATTTGAAGACATAGTCCATGCTTAAAGTGGAGTTAAAAGTATGAAAAGGAAAGAAAAAACTAAAAGTCTTCCTCCACAAAATTTATTAGAACAAAAATTTGTTCACAGGTCTCTACATGTGTCGAACGTAGGAACGTTCATCATCAGGAGACAGAAAAATGTATTGCTGATGGTTTTAGGAAAAGAGAAAATGATAAGTAGTGCAGTCAATATGGTGTAAAAATTCCCTTGACCTGGGCAAAATTGCAACACAAATTATTCTTTTTGCATTCTATTGTGTAAAGTGTATATTTTATCATATTCAAAATCCGCATTAATCCTGGCCCCGGAAATCAGTCAAAATCCAAGATGGCGGTTGAATATTATATTTTTAATTACAAAATTTATAACTTTGTATTCATAAGGTGTAACTTGGCAAAAATTTGTACTGCATCGCCTGCCATGGTGTAATGACAGTACATTCAGGGATATAGCAAGATGTTATGCGTCGTTTGTGAGCTAATTATGGACAAGCAACTGTAGTTTTTGATGGTTATACTTCAGAAAACACAATAAAAGACATGACCCAAAATCGCCGAACAAATAGAATTTTCCCCGCCGTGAACTACACACGAGATATTATGACATTAACAGGAAGGAATTAAATGTTTCTCACTAATAAGGAAAACAAGCAGAAAATAATTAATCTAATCTCTGAAAAAATACGACAACATGATTGTTCAGTAATTCATTCAGTTGATGATGCTGATGCTGACAATGTTAAAACAGCAGTGGAATCTTCAAAAATTAAAAATACAACAGTGCGATAGGAGAAGACACTAACCTATTGGTATTCCTGATTTATTGGTGTGATCAAGCATACCACAAGCTGTTTTTCAGAAGTGATAAAAAACTTTCAAACAGAATAAAATTTATGATAACAATGCCATTAGATATTCGCTTGGAAATGACTTAGCGAACAGTCTATTCTTTATAAATTCGCATACAGGATGTGACAGCACCTCCAGAATATTCCAGGTATTGGAAAGCAATCAGTTTGAAACGTGTTGTTGAAGATCAATACTTTCGTGAACTTGCACTATCGTTCAGCCCAACAAACCTTAATCCCAGTCAGGTTGAAGAATTTGGAAAGAAGATAACGGTATGTATTTTTGGTGGAAATCCAGATGATACACTAACTTAGGTATAAAACTATTATTAATAATACTTCTTCAAATTATTATTAATAAAGTATCGAAGGCAAAATGTTTCGTTCAGCCACAAACCCTTTCCCCAACGGAATCAGCTGTTAAGTACCATAGCTTCCGTGCATATTTGCAAATTTATTATGGAAACAAATGCAAGAAGGCTTGAACCCAACAGACTGGGGATGGAGTATACATGGCAATATGTATGTACCGAAAACAATGGATTTGCCACCAGCACCTGAAAGTATATTACGCATAGTAAGATGTTACTCTGCAAAACCGGCTGTGGTGCCATGAAATGTAGTTGCCGAAAGAATGGATTGGAATGTACCAGTTCATGTGGTCAGTGTCAAGAAACAAATCGTGAAAATAGTCCGCAGCGAATAGAAGATGAAGAAATGGAAAGTACAGATGAAGATTATGATGAATTGTGAAAAAACAGCCAAATCATTATAATTTTTGTTCATTAAAATAATGTATTTTTTCCTTGTAAGTCTAATGTGAAATAAAGTTTTCTCTAATGTATAATATGCAATTTAAGTGATTCACTACCTATCTTACCTATTCAATACCTATTTTATCTTTGTATTTTAAACATTTTTGCCAAGTTACACCTAAAAAAAAAGTTGTAAATTTTGTAATTAAAAATACAAAATTCAGCCGCCGTCTTGAATTTTGACTGATTTTCGGAGCCAGGATTAATGGGGATTTTGAATATGTTAAAAAAGACACTTTTCACAATAGAATGCAAAAAGAATCTTTGAGTTGCAATTTTGCCCAGGTCATAATTTATTTTTACTTCACTAAAGTGGTATAGAACCTTAATGGAGCTTTTATGGAATTAAAAATTGATGTGTCGAAATGACATAATGTGAAGAAAAATAGAAATAAACTTTAACTTATTTCTATTTTACTGAGTATGTGGTAAAGTCAGTTAAAATGGTCTAAAACAATCAAATAAACGGGTAAAGAAGAAAAAACCACTTCTATCTAAATAATATAATTCTGATTAAAAATATTTTAGATAAATAGAGCATGTCTGTTTATGTAAATTTTCATTGCTGGTTCGTTATATATGTCGAACGTACCATTAACCGTGTATCACCCTGTATACAGACGTAAAATGTAAAAAGGAAAAATATTGATTGTTTGTTTCTAAGTTGCACGGCTTTTAAAAAATTTAGATTTAGAAGCCGTTACAGTAACTCATCCGAACCCAAAGAGCTGAAAAATATCGTTTACCCTAAAATGTTTTTATTTGAAACTTTTAAATAAAACATCGTAATAAATCTAGAAAAAGGATCGGTTTTGTATACTTCCGAGACTTTCCCATTTCCAGCAGTCTTTTTTATGCATGAAACGTTGGAGACAGAAAACTTTGGCATTAAAACAAAACATAGAAAATGGGATTTCATAAAAATGAAAATACTCTCAGAGTCCCTCCTGCATCTTGACCAGTCTCCTTTAATAAAAAAAGCGTTTTCAAATATCGTTTTATAGCATTTTTCATCTTTGTATAGCCCTTATAACTGCCTCCGATTTGGTTTTATTGCAAAATAACTTTAATATTAAATTATTGGAAACCATTTTATTTTGTAACTTCTATAGGATAAATAAAAATAAATAATAGTTAGCGTTGGTTCAGTTGGATAAGGCATCACTTCTAGCAGGGTTTTTCTGATTTAAAATTCATACATCGGCGCAAGTTCAAACAAAAATTGTAGAAATTAAGAGATTTGATTAAGAAGACAATGGTAATTTTTGTATCTTATTAATGCAAAATCTATATTATGTTAACTGGTAAAGACTTTTAGGATCATTACAGTATGGCCAGTAAAGTCCGCATCATATGGGATTTTTTTATTAATAGCTTTATTTGAAATTTCACTTTGACATCAAGTTCTGCTTCGATCGAGATGAAAATTAAGCAAGAAAATGTTAGTCGCGTGGTTCGCATTATCTGACAAATTTTAATTTTTTTCAAAAAATAATTCAAAAGTGGGGTTATTTCTGAAAATATCGAAAAAAGTTATAAGAAAAAGTTTTTTTTAATGCAGTTTCTAGCCCACATGCAAAATTTCAGCTGCATAAGATAATTTTGATTTTTTACCCACCACTAAAATTTATTTTCCACTTAATGAACACTTTACTGATGACACTGGGTGTATCACTTTCAGACACAAACTACGTTTTCAAAAATTATTTTATAAAGTTACCTTATACAGGGTCAAAAAGAAATAAATTTTGCATCACATGCGACCAAATTTTAATAGCCCAATTTTTATTTTTGTAGAAAAACACACATTTAATACTTTAAAGAAAATGAATCTGAAATAAAGCATTGTTAAATCTAAGAAGTTTTATGTTGGTTGCGCTGAGCCCTATTTTGCAAAAGTGGTGCAATTTACCAAATAATATGGGTAAGAAATCAAAATTATTTTATGCAGCTGAAAATTTGCATGTGGCCTAAAAACTGCATTTAAAACAAGTTTTTCTAATAACTTTTTCGATACTTTCAGAAATAACCCCACTTTTGAAATATTTTCTGGAAAAAATTAAAATTTGACAAATAATGGGAATCACGTGACTAGGTACTATTTTTTTGCTTAATTTTCATCTCGATCGAAGCAGAACTTGATGCCAAATTCAAATTTGGAATAAAGCTATTAATAAAAAAAAACCATATGATGCGTACTTTACTGGTCACACTGTAGACGTTATGGTGACTCAAGGGAGTATATCAAATATTTATGTTGTTAGAATTGGATACTTTAGCTTCAGCAAAACGGCTTTTTGTTGAACTTTTGACAAGCCTGATATAATTTTTTTCTAGATTTTTAGATGATACGGTAGCACATTATTTCTTACTTTTTTCTAAGTACCTACATCCTTTATACGCTTCGAGCCTAGAAACAAAATATACCTATAGAAATAAGTTAATAAAACCTACAATTACCTTTTGTTTTAATCTTAAATTCTTACGAATATCACAACGTATAAATTCCTTTAATTTTTCATGACGTCTTATTATTATCGTGCGAGCAAAAATGATTTGCATCAAAGAGGGCCTTGCATCTAAGGACGTAATGCTTAGCAGTAGAGCTTAATACCTATTGGGTGTCAGTAACTACCTGAATTAACAAAATCAGTTATTCCGTCATCTTTGACAGTCGTTACAAGTAATTTGATTAATCGCTAATTTTTCCAGTTTTTTGAACAATTCACACAATGGGCTTTACGGAACAGCACAAAACATTTATGGTTGAAGCGTATTTTCGAAACGGGGTTAGAGTAAAGGGTGAGTGGCAATAGAATCCGGGTTTGTGCATGGACGATTTTCACGAACATTTTCCTAACGTTGCTTTTATTGCTGGGGATTTTTTTCATTGCCTAAAAAGAACCGTGGCTGTGTTTGGGAAAACAGGTTCTATACAACACAAAAAAGAAGCAGGAAGACCATCTGCAAGAACAGAAGAACTTGTTGCAAACGTTCGTGAAATAATGCAAAATACGCCAACAAATTGTATAAGACGCCTGTCCCAAAAAGTGGGAAGATCTTATGAAACATGCAGGACTATTCTTAAGAAGCAGCTAAATTTATTTCCTTATAAAGTGCAAGTATTCCAAGAAATACAAGCCGCAGATTTTGAAAGACGCAGGAATTTATGCTTGGAGCATGGCGGTGGCCAATTTCAGCAATTTATGTAATTCCTTTTCTTTTTCTTTCTCTATATTCTTCCTTTCTTAATTTTGTAAACAACAAAAATAAATTTGTATTTTTCTACTTTTATTACTCATTAGTTTGGCATATCATGTCATAATATGAATTTGACAAAATTTTAACCCAGATTTGGTTAGATATATCGTCCCCATATTATTGGGATCTAAACCAAGCCCTACGTTTTTTAATCCAAGCCCTCTTAGATGCAAATAATTTTTGCTCGCACGGTACAAAAAATTACCATCTGTAAAAATTTCTAATTGCAAATTGTAATATCGATACCTATTAAAATAAATTAAACTTGATTTTGCTGATTTTTTGGTTACTTTTACGTCTTAAGAGCCAAAAAGTGCTCTTACTACCTCAAATACAAAATATAACACGAAATTTTAAAATATCCTTCAAAATACTTAGTTTTAAAAATAATATATTGATTAAAACAACTCTACCCATATTCTTATAACTTATAACTCAATGTCCAACACAACTGACTTTTTGTACCTGTTGTCTTCAAACAACCCCATGCTGTGATGCAATGTTCAAAATAGCAGGTCCAATTTTCGTGGGAGTGGTCGATTTATTTCAACCACCTTGCATCTCAAATGTTAAATCTGCTTACAATACCCTCTAAGACCCCTCATCTCTACCCTGCATCCCCCTTCAAATGATTATGACAGGGGTGTTTTAAGTAATTTAAGGTCCTTTTATAGATAGATATAGGTGGGTATATATAAATTTTTGGAAATCTTTTACAGGTTCTTACTATTTTATTATGTTAAATAGTATTTCTGTTTCAGAGGTCAAAGTATCGGCAATAACTTTAGATAATAATAATATTTTATAGGTAACTAGTTAGTGAAGAGAACTGCAAAAACGACAAGTCGTTTCCTCTTCTCTCTTAAAAGTGATCGCAAAAATAGTGGAAGAGTGTAAATCTATTTCGGCTTTTAGCAAAGTTTTGCAATTTTCCTTTTATTTAAGCGTTGAAATCCTACAGGAATAGCTTTTTTTTAACTATATTTCTTAATTTTAGGATTTAAAAAAAATACATTAGGATATTTTGTTAATGATTTAGTTATTTATCTAAAAAATGCAATAAGGTATGCAACAGGTAACAAAATGTCACTTTTTATGAAATTACTTTTTTCCCCGGGAAAAAAAAGATTACTTTTTCCGGGATATAATATACATATTTATAAATAATATAAGTAAAGGTAGATATTTAATTTTAGAACATTTTATTATACAAAAAGTTACATTTTCTTTATATCAAAAGTACAATTATTATTAAATGTGCATTGCATGAATGACATGTTCCTTTTACCATTCGGTACAATAGTCGAATTTTCTGGTGTTGAAATTATATTTTTTTCTGCTATGGACAGAACTGCCATACATGAGTTTACCTGGTTGCAAATCGAGTGTTATTTCAGCACTGCCACACGTTCTAAACACTTTATTAGCTATTTATGTCCTGTGTGCTACCGATTCATCAATATACCCTTCAGCGACTGTTGATGACTTCTAACCGCCATGTTTCTTTAGTGTCATCAAGTCTCCCCCAGAGCTAAAAGTGTAGAAGACGATCTTCGAAATGAATGACCCGTATGTAATTTAACATTTTCAAGTTGAAGTAAATGAGCTACTGTTTGAGGTATCTTATAAAACTGATTTTTACCCACGACCTGATTGATACATTTTCCATTGTGCTAGGCATAAAACAGGCGGCGATCCCTTGCTGCTGTTGGACGAAGGGATACGTACATTTGGTAAAATTTAATATATTTTTCAGTAACTACAAATCTCCTGTTTACTTCATTCTTTGTTTGCTTAATTTTCACAATTAATAACGTTCCCGAATCTTCAATATCATCTATTGTTACCTGGCTGATATCACAAATTCGACAAGCTCCTGCAGGTCCAATTGTCGCAATAAGTAAAACAGCCTACTAGTTTAAAAATTCAAATTTTACATCAATACTTTTCTGACTTTAATATATTATAATAATATGTTTTTCAATATTAAATAGTCGTTTTTCCCGTAACAGAAAAAAATAGTGTATTGTACACGGAAAAATATTAGATTTTAGCTCTCGGTTTTTTGTCTCCCTCCGCTTCGCGTCGAGAGATAACACAACCTCGGAAATCTAATACTATTTTCCCTTGTATAATAAATAACTATTTTGTCGTTTCACCTATAATAATAATATGTGACAGTTACTGTTAAGATATATGACGATGTTTTCAATTGATTGAAAACGCAGTTTAAAGATAAAGATTTTTAAAGCTGAAAGATTTTAAAACGACACAAAAAACTGTAATGCAAAGTACCTGATTCAATTAAAAGTAGTTTATGCCCTGAAGAATAATTTTATTTAAGTAAAAATAAAACACTAAGCCGGCCCTGTCGATGGCCCCTTATCCTGGTATATGAAATCTGCTATATAATTGTAGCCCTTGTCCTAAAATCATGATAAATGTGAGCATTTTATTTTCCAATGGAACATTTTTACATTAAATTAATGAAGCTTAAAAAGTAACTTGCCCAGGTAGAAAAAGATTTAATTTAAGATAGTTTTAGTGACCTTTTTCTGAATTGTCTTACATTTTTCTTTTAAGTGATAAAAAACTATTTTGTAAGCTATAGAACGTAGGTACCATAGCGGCCAAAAAATAGTAATATAAAAAAAATCAAAATATTTTGGTTTTATAAAGAAAACTTTGCTAAAAGGTAAATGGTATTTATGATTCTACCTTGCTGTACGTTAGTAATAGATGATTAGTAAAATAAAGCCATTGTCTCTTGTATAATATAAACAATAGTTAAACTCTATTTGGGAAAAATAAATAAAAAGAAAAATAAATAAAATTAATAATAATAATAATAACAGTATTATTATTTAAATTTCCTTATTGCTGTCGATGACGGCTTGTAGACGACAGTGGCTAAACACCAAATTCATTGTAAATTCTGGAGTTGTTCTATTCCATGCTTCAAGTATCTTCTGTCGGAGATCTTCTTCACTTCTTCCCTATGCATATGCCTACATAATATATTTTGTCATTTCTCCCCAGATGTTTTCAATGGTATTGAGGTATCGACGTTGCTTGGATTTTATTATGGGATGAGAAGGGTGCTACAGAGACGTAAAGCCCCCTCGCAGGTGAAAGCTCCGCAAGTGAAATAATGTTTAACCATTTCACGCTTTTTACAGAATCATCTTGACAAGATTTTAAACCACTTCCATTTGAAAATATCCATGTTTCGTCTAAAAATACTTCTTGCGCCGCAGACGAAAATTTTTTGGGGTGCCACGCCCTTTTTTGGGTAAAATACGTATGATTGACGAGAGCGACAGCCCCCTAAAACTTCTGCAATAATACGCCGCTGGCCCTAACTAAATATTTATAAAAAAAAAATTATAGATTTCACTTTAATTAGTAAAAATGTATTTAAAATAAGTAACGCATAATTATGTTAATCATACATACTTATACTAAAACAAAACAAAAACCTTATACAATAAGTTGTAAGTAATTACTAATAATACTACCTAATATTAAAGTAAAATTCTTCGTTTTGTTTTTGCCTTTTCGTTCAGAATTTCTTCCACGGTAATATCAATTTCGTGGTTCGCATAAAGAACTGCCAAACCATTTAATCTGCAAAACAAACAGCTCAATCTGCTGCATCTTCCGTGGTGCTACGCAGATATTAAATATTTTAAATTTGAAAAAGGACCTTTCAGATGTGGCGGTTGTAATAGGCAAAGTTAAAAAAAATTGTAAAAGCCTTTTTATATTAGGAAATATATTGGCATCACATTCGGAATACACTTTGTCCAAATCTTCCCTCAGTTTTTGTTTTTGCATTTTTTATACCACAGCTCAAGTTCAGCTTTTAACATCGTTTTATTGGAAAACTCTTCAAGGAACTCATTCTTGTAGAAGCTGTGAAGTTTTAAAAAACATTTAAATTGACTATCAAAATCTTGATTATCATATGAAAAGAGGCATTCAAAATTTTGAATGATTTTTCGATGTTTTAAAAACCGATCCTCGAGATTTGCTATGAGGCCATCTAAAAACGGAATAAAAATTGTTATTTTAAAATACTCAGCAGTGGAATCGCTTTCTATAACCAATCTTTGTGTTTGTCTTGGCGGTAGTCTAGGTACTCTGATTTCAATATCGTATTCCGAAAGTAGATCTTGAGCTTCCTTAAAAATATTTTGAAAATTATCATCTGCCAGGCCTCTTATTTCTTTAACTTGATCTGTTACTTCATTAGCTAACTGTAATGCTTTACAAAGGTTTAAATCGACTGTTTGTAGAATCTTGCTTAAAGGCAGTGTGTAGGCATATATTCTTTCTGTACACATTACTCACATTAGTGCGATCACAAATTTGGGACTTATAATGCTGGCCAGTAATCCAGATGCCTCAGTGGAAGTATTGCGGTCGGTCCATTCAGTCAGACGTAGTATAATTTCACTATTGATATATTGATAATATGATTGATGTAAATTATGTGGCCGAATATAAAATATTAGTAAAAGGCGTGACATGAAAAATTGGTTTGCAATTAAACGAATAGGCTGAGTTTCTAAGCTCGGGGGGGGGGGGGGGGCTGCAGCCCGGCAGCCCTCCCCCCCCCCCCCCCGGTTGCGCCACTGTGTATAAATCATAAATCACGTTTCAAACTCCCATTTTAATATTTTCGCTCAAATCTTCAGCCTTTGGCTTTTCTCGTTTACATTTTTTAGTATTCTTCGGTATTCTATTATGCTTTCTTTCATGCACAATTTTCTGCACAGTCCTTAAGGTGGGAGTATCAACATGCTTGCCACCCTATAACCTATTTGGCGTAGATTTATTTATGTTTTCTAGCTTTTATACAAAATTTAAAGAAAATCAGTATCGACTTGATATTCTATAGGTAATAATTGACATATTTAATAAATATCAAGGAATTTCATAACTTAATTTAGGAGAATTGTATAGCGAAAAACATCGGGTAAGATTTTTTTTTAACATTATTATGTCATTGTCACTTATTGTTCTTTCACTATACAATTCTCCCAAAATTAGCAATGAAATAAATTGATATTTTTGTAATATATCATCAGATACCTACTACCTAAATAATGTGCCGACGATATTGACTTTCTTTAAATGTTAGTTATTAAAATATTAAACTCAAAAAATCAACACGAAATAGGTTATAGGTTGGCAATAGATTGAATGACGTTGAGAATTCAACCTTAAACTAAATCCCTAAATCGTTTATATTGTCACATTAAATTAATTGTCAGTCACAAAACTGTCATCTTTAAATCAAGACGAAGGTTGCAGGTACAAACTTTTCTGAATCGCTAAAAATTAAATACATAATATCCTTTTCTTTCATGTCAAAATTGCATAAGTCTGTCATATTTGTCTTACGGATTTTATTTGGATAGTATATGGATTAAACGTAATAAAAGAAAAGAAAAATTGAAAGTATGTCTTTGTTAAATCGTAAGACCCGCACGATAAGACCGGATCTGACTTTATGCTGTTTTTTTCGATAGCGAATTTATAACTAGTTATTATTACATAAATTTGTGAAATTAAACCAATATTTAAACATTTATATTTAATAGGATTAATAAGACAAATGTAATAATTTAATATTAGGTAAATAATATGGAAAAAGGCTATTTGTTAGTTAAGTAAAATAGATGTACCATATTAATATTATTGGTCTAATAATTATTTATTGTCAAATAATTAAGATGTTTATAATAATTTACAGTATAAATCACCTTAAGCAAGGTATAAATATAATTTATAGACCCAGTATATCTGACAATTTCTTAAAAATTAATTTTTATTTACGCCCACACATTAAATTTTGGTGTGTAGCATTTCGATCAAGACATATTTTTTAAGTTTTAAGTGGGGGGTTATTTTTTGAGGCACAATTAGATTGAGAATTAACATCAATGGACGTTCAAAATACCCCAAAAATCGCATTTTCTTAACTATTATACTAAAAACAGCGCACTTTTCTCCAAATTATTCTGTCCAAGTTAAAAGTGTTTATTAAAAAACACTTGTGGGAAAAACATGCAATGTAAGAAAAATGATTTCATAAAATAATAAATCGGTTAAAATTAAAAAAACTCTTTCATAAATTTCGAATAATTTTTTCCTGGTGTGCTAATTTAATAGTGACTAATTTGGAAATAGTATTGTAGATTATTTATTTTACAGAGTTTGCGTTCTGGCTGTTACTGTCATTTAATTTTTACTTTGGGGAAATATTTCCAGAGATGGAGGCTCCAACCAAACGCTAGCAAAACAGAAGTAACCTGCTTTCATCTGAATAATAAACTCGCAAATAGGGAACTCAGTGTCCAGTTTGAAAACACAACTCGCAAACATAACAAAAACCCAAAGTACCTAGGTGTGACACTCGACAGAACACTCTCACATACAGCAGAGAAACTGAAAACAAGAAACAACATAATACAAAGATTGTGCGGAACATCCTGGGGTGCTTCAGCTTCCACTCTACGCTCGTCAGCCCTAAGCCTCGTCTACTCAGGAATACTACGCTCCGGTGTGGCTCAACAGCCCACACGTCCACAGGATAGATGTACAGCTGAACAATACAATGAGAATTATTGCTGGCGTTATTAAATCGACTCCTACAGAATGGCTCCCGGTACTGAGTCACATCCCACCCCCAAGTCTGCGCCGCATAAACGCTCCGTACAAAGCGTTTAACAAGATACTGGACAACAGAGAACTACCGATCCATACAGACATCGAGGATGCTAACCACAACCGCCTCCGATCTAGAAAACCACCAACCAAGACCGCACTAAACGCAATAGAAGACGAATGGAGCATCACCGATGCTTGGTATCAGGAAAACACGTCGAAACAAAACAGTGATATGACATGCATTACCAACTCACCACCAGGCTTCGACTTACCAAGGAAAACCTGGTGCACGCCAAATAGAATCAGAACGCAGGATGGCAGATGCGCCTACACTTTACACAAATGGGGCAAGAGTCCAAGCTCCTCCTGCGAGTGCGGCGAAAACCAAACCGTCAAACACATCGTGGAGGAATGCCCTGAAACGGCTTATAACGGCAGACCAGAAGATTTCCTATTAGCAACTCCACAATCAATAGAGTATATAAATTTGTTGAATGTTCATTTGTAATAATTTTTGTTGTCATATATATGCTTTGTGTCTTAATGTGCCATACGCTAAATAAATAAATAAATAAATTTTTACTTCATTTCACGGAAGAAGCGTTTTTCTAAATTTTAAATTTTTAATGTAAACCCTCCAACAATGATACATTTATTACATATAAAACGAAAGAAAAACTAAAAGTCTTACAACGGTTTGTATGACTTTCTACAAACTATATACACCACACTGAGAAAAAGCCTTCTATTCCTTATAAGAATTCACATACTCTTTATACAACTACATATTTAATACTATATGTGACAGCAACGCGCTTTTATACTGTAAGACAACGAAAATTGCTAAACCGTTGTATAGTGATAATATCACGGTAATTTAGCCAATAGGAAATAGGAGTTAATGCTAACATAGAATGGTTTATAGCCATCATGGCTCGGATTACTTACAATAATTATCAAGTTTTATTGGGGGTGTAATCTGGTTTTATATACTGTGTATGTATTAGTTCCAACTGGCAGTTGTAATGAAACTTGACATTAAAAATAATAATATTATTTGTCGAGTAAACAATTTTGTTTAATATGTTCCGAAAGAGAAAGAAAGGGAAATCCCTTTCGGGTACTTGTTTTATTACCGAGTTTTAATTTTTTAACTTTGTTTTCGTCCGAGTATACATAATGTTGTTGTCCTTTTCATGGTTTTAATATATACTTTTTACATTCCTTCATGTAGTGGCACTTGGGCCCTTCGGTGCTGATGATGGTACTTTGTAAAGCCGAAACAGGTACACCCCCCAATTAAATTTACTTTTAATATATTTGTGGAGACGACTGTGAGGTTTTTCCCCATATAATAATATTTGTTTGTTACTGTTAATAAAGCATACCATTAAAAATCAGGACTGTAGTTCTCAAAAATTTAAACAGTTTCTAGTGTGATATTGTTCTTGTCGTTTAACATTGCATATGATTATCTATTATGCAACATGGTTTACTGAGATCGTAAAACTTGTTCATAGATTATAAAGTCTCCCGTCTAGAAGACTCCGAATAATGATGTGACCTGCTCAACAAATATGTTAAAACCAATAATATGGCGCGCGGCGATTGTCAAATCGCTACGAACACTCACCAACATCTTATGGATTATAGGTTCTAACGGATACATTTCGTTTTTGGGAACGCTATTCTGCTCTCTTAATTGTAAAGAAAGCGCTTTACTGGGAACAAAATGCGTAGCATTGATAAGATCTAGAGACAATCTATTTCTTAACAAAATTGCTGTATTAAAAGTAGGTAGTTCATTATTCAACAAGACTGGGCTACTAATGAAACTAATAACTACCAATAAAAACACTGTTCTAATAAATCTGGAATTGATATAACACTAATGTGGGTTTAATACACTAGCAATTTATTTAATATGGGTTAATCGAAAAAAAGGATAACAATACAAATTATGTCTTAGCAATCCTGTTTTGTTAGATCATTTTCCTTAGTCCTCAGTGCACAAGCATATCTTACAGCTCACTTCTAGAAAATAAATGGTGAGTTCAGAACGTAGTTATACATATTTCTTCAGAACACAAATCCATATCTTCATCTTATTTCATTGACTTCACAGTGAGTGGTAGACCTTCTTAGCCAAAGTGGTTCTAATCTTCACTGATATTAATCGCACTCCGTAGTGCGTATAGCATCTTGAAGCGACTCTTTTAGCGAGTTCCAAGATGTTAAGAGTCAAACCTGATACCGTCAAAAACTTGGTGTTGGCTTTTGTTGTTCCATTCATATTACATCAAAATCCACAATGTTGGTATTGTCAAAGTTTGGGGTCAATCGGTTAGCATCATATGATTGTCTTATTTCAGGAAGATCAGATGAAACTATATGATCTTTAATATCTTGGTATCAAAATCGTTTGAATGTAGTAGAGTATTTATATATTTTTGAGCGGTTTTTTGCTACTGTTGAGCTGTATTTTGCTACTTTTGAGCTGTCTTAGAGCTGTACAAAAAACAGCAAAAAAACAGCTCAAAAATAGCAAAACCCGATCCACGGATTGGAATATCTCGTAGCTGTGTGTTAATAATCTACTGGGACGTTGTAAAGATCTAACTTAAAAACACTTTATTAAATTAATTTTAATAATAATTAGAGATTAGAGTTGTTAAGAAAAGAACGGAACAGGTTCTTTAGAACAGGTTAGAGATAGCCTGTTCAGTGAACTGTTCTTTGTAAAAGAACTGAACCGGTTCTTTAGATAGACTTATGACAGATGATTGCGGTCGAGTGATGTTAAAGAGCAGGGAAATTGCTGCGGGAGTTCAGCAGTTCTGGCCCGGGAACCTGTTCACCTGGTCTATTGTCACAAAAAAAGAGGTAAAAGACCGCTTTTTGTTAATCACTTTCTAAGAAAAAAAAAAAAAAAAGGTCGTCAGTTCCCTAAACAAAGTAAAACACAGAACACCGCTGCGTCCGCGTTACCAAGTCAGTGGGCGACAATAATTTATAATCAAAAGAACAGGTGAACAGGTTCCCGAGTTAGAACCGAACTGTTCGAACCTGTTCAGCAATTTACCTGTTCTTTAACATCACTAATAATAATATAATATATATTAATTCGAAAAGGTTTTGTCTGTTTCCTTCCGCCAAACTCATCCCCAGACGCGTTTCGCCGGCTCATCAGTGAGGCTCAGTTTGGCAGAAGGAAACAGGGCTCGAAGAGAAATCACTTGTCAGGGTCGGTCATCGACGGGAATTATAGAACCCGGTACGACATCTTGCATCCCAGTACGGTACCTTAGAAAAGGTCAGTCGTAAAGGGGTTATTCTGTAAAAACAGAAAATTTTGCAAGAGCGCTCTCAAAACCGGTACAAGTGCCGGACCACAGATACAGATATTAATTCGAAAAGGTTTTGTCTGTTTCCTTCCGCCAAACTCATCCCCAGACGCGTTTCGCCGTTTACGGCTCATCAGTGAGGCTCAGTTTGGCAGAAGGAAACAGGGCTCGAAGACAAATCACTTATCAGGGTCGATCATCGACAGGAATTATAGAACCCGGTGCGACATCTTGCGTCCCAGTACGGTACCTTAGAAAAGGTCAGTCGTAAAGGGGTTATTCTGTAAAAACAGAAAATTTAGCAAGAGCGCTATCAAAACCGGTACAAGTGCCGGACCACAGATACAGATATTAATTTAGGGGTTTTGTCTGTTTCCTTCCGCCAAACTCATCCCCAGACGCGTTTCGCCGTTTACGGCTCATCAGTGAGGCTCAGTTTGGCAGAAGGAAACAGGGCTCGAAGACATAAAATAATATAATAATTGAATTATGAATTTGTAAGGTAAGTTAAAATGTTTGTAACACATTAGTGCTTACCTACAAAAAAATAATTGCAAATCCAAGGTTTTTTAATAGTCTTTTGTGGTCATCGTTGGGAAAATGGTGTACATTACTCTTGTGAAAGTGATATTCTCAAACAAGGAAGATTTTCGCACTTTACCACTTTTAACACTACTTGTTGTTTATCTAATATACTATTTCCTGAGTAATGCGGAAAGAAATTATACCATTCCACAAGCGATTGACGTTAAACTCCTTGTCTTTATATTAGTTAGATGCCGTTTTAGTTCACGGATTTATGTTCAATTTCCTCTTTTTTTAATAGATTATTATTTTCGTTTTTTTATTGCTCTTATTCTATACTTTATTACATTTCTTTTATCCAATGAAAATAGTCCTTTCCCCGTCGTCGATTTTTAATGATATGCCATATGTTGTTTAAGAAATATAATAATGCTTGGGCTCCTTTGGTTCCTTTTATATCGAATTTCAAATTAGACGAGGACGATACATGCGTAGCTGTGTAAATAATCTACTGGAACGTTGTAAAGATCTAACTTAAAAACACTTTATTAAATTAATTTTAATAATAATATAATAATTGAATTATGAATTTGTAAGGTAAGTTAAAATGTTTGTAACACATTAGTGCTTACCTACAAAAAAATAATTGCAAATCAAAGGTTTTTTAATAGTCTTTTGTGGTCATCGTTGGGAAAATGGTGTACATTACTCTTGTGAAAGAGATATTCTCAAACTAGGAAGACCCAACGCATTTGGGTCCGACGGCATCACACGACTTATGCTTCAATACTGTGGACCTTACATTCTTCCTTATATCACCCATATTGTTAATGTCTGTCTCGAACACAGCTACTTTCCCAGTTTTTGGAAAATGTCAATCATACAACCAATTCCAAAGACTCCCAATCCAGACTCTTTTGAGGACTTGCGCCCAATAAGTCTTCTTCCGGTTATGTCCAAGGTTTTGGAGAGAATTGTTTATGCTCAGATAAATGATTATGTCAATGGATACAAAATTATACCAAGTTTTCAATCTGGTTTTAGAGGGTCGCACAGTACAGCGTCAGCGCTGTCTGGTGTTTTGGATGAGATTGCGAAGGGTCTTGATAATGAAAGGGTAACTTCTTTGGTCCTGCCGGATTTTTCAAAGGCGTTTGACACTATCAATCATGACCTTCTCTGTGCTAAATTGTCATACTTCGGTTTCCGGCCATCGGCGGTGAAGTTTATAGCGTCCTATTTGAGGGATCGATCACAAAGGGTTGTGCTGGGAGATAATATTTCATTGTTTAGGCCGGTAACATCAGGAGTGCCGCAGGGCTCGATCTTGGGACCCCTTCTCTTTATCATTTATACATCCGATATTTTGAAGGATGTTAAAAGCTGCTCTAAGCAAACTTATGCGGATGATACCCAGATTACGTTTAGTTTCTTGCCAAGGGAACATCACATCGGCGAATTTATTATTAACAATGAATTAAGAAAAATTTACGACTGTGCAAAGGGTCATAACTTGAATTTAAATCCAAACAAATCTGTAGTGGTTCACTTTGGTAAACAAAAATTTTTAGATATTAATAACTCAGTCCAGTTACAGATTGGTGGAGTGCCTATTCCGGTTAGAAACGCCACAAAATCTCTTGGAATTGTACTTGACAATCGGTTGAAATTTGTGGATCAGGTTAATAATATGCTTAAAAAGTCGTTTCATCATCTTAGAGTCCTGTATGCAAATAGATACATTTTGTCTAGACAAGTAAGAGTTGTTTTGTCTGAGTCTCTAGTTCTTAGTCATTTTAACTATTGTAACTTTGTTTATGGTCCCTACCTTAATCTGTTAGAAAAGAGAAAAATTCAGAGGGTGCAAAATTCATGTTGTCGCTTTGTTTTCTCTCTGCGTAAATATGACCATATTTCGGAATCTATGCGAGAACTTGGATGGCTTAATATGGATAATAGACGAGGACTGCACTTTGCAGTATTTGTGCATAAAATTGTACTGACAGGCCTCCCTACTTTTCTAAACGATCGGCTTATTTCTAGAAGTGAGACATATAACAGAAACACGCGATATAATGATCTTTTTCGCATTCCCAAGCATTCGACAGCCATGTTTCGGCGATGTTTTAGTTATCGGGCGCCACACATATATAATAAGTTGTCAAATGAGTTTAAACTGTTGAATGAGTTAACTTTTAAGCGAAGGTATAAATCGCAATTGTTTGCTGGACAATAAATTAATATTACTATATTTAACCTTATTTTCTAATTTCGTGATAGTCTTCTATACACACAAAAAAATCTAGTATCCAGTTGAACCTAAAAGTTTCAAACTGAAACTATCATAGACATAAATAGGAGCAATGCTAAAGTAAAATTAAATAGAAAATACCTTAGCATCAAAATATAGTTTTAAATTAATACTACATTCTTTTAACTTGACTCTACTTTAGTTTTAGGGTAATAAAAATAAATGATCAACCTATTAATAATTGTAGTTGCAGATATAGTATACGTTAATATTGGTTTGATTCTAAGTATTCTAAGAATGAATATTCGTTATTTTCGTTTTGAGTATGAGTTATTATTAAGTTGAATATACGAAGTTGCATTTGAGCACACATATTTTATTTGTATCTTCAATTTGTGACTATCCTACATTCTCAGCGAAACTAGACAAATCAATTTATTATCATCTCAAAACTAGTTTATTATTAGATAGAGTAAAATTTAAAATCATGTAGTTTTTAAACAGATAGATCTGAAAGGACTATATTATTAAGGTCAGATAGGATAAGCTCACCGCAGTCAATAGAATTGTACATGTCAAGTTAAAATGTCTTTGTGACATAGGTATCAAATAATATTGTGATATTACCTTATAGGAATCTGATCTGAATATAGCCCTAACAGATAAGTGATAAATAAAACAACTTTTTATTGCTTTTGGTTTTATTAAAAAAAAAACAGGTAACCAAACAGGTAACAAAAAACCATAACAATAACGAATATAATATTTTTAGTTCATGTCTATGTAAGATTCACCTTGCACCCTATAAACCATCATTGGAAATGGAACAGATAGTTCTCTTATATTAACGGAAATTAAATTGCTATTGCCAGTTTCGTTACTAATTATTTTATGTGCGCGAAAATGTTTATTGTAATTACCTACTAATTTGTACAGGGTTGCCCAAAAAGTGTACATCTCTGTCATCATTTTTATTGATAAGAATATGTTGAATTTGGCATATTTTCGGTACCTTATCTGTAGTGTATTCATGTATTAGAACATACCATTTGGTATATTTAATTCCGTTGATCTCATACCAACGAGCCAAGGAGTAAGGAGGAAATTATTTTCCAGTGTCTGAGTAATTCCTCCATCACACTATATTACACAAAACGCGCAAAATAGAACACACACTACCAGCATCGGTGAGAATCGACGCGCGACGTCTGCGTGGATGTTAAATAACGACTAAACGTATTTCGGTCGTTTCCTCGCAGAACAAGAGGTCACGTGATGCAAATAGCAACAAAGAAACAATAAGGCTTTAGATTTTACTCAAGTTGAGTATAGATACTGTCTTTGTGCTCGCTGTGAGAATACAAATTTATTTTTATTTTTAAACCCATCATAGAATATTTCACTTTGACCACAAAACTTATTTTTAAAACAAGTATAAGATTATCTTGTTATGATGATAATGTAATCTCTTTATGAACATAATTTTGATTAACTTGATAATATAATTTGAAACCAGTAGTAGTTTAAAAATGAATATATTTTAGGCACTAAATAAAGCAAGTTAGTTTCAAAATAAGGCTATTTGTTTGAGCATTACTATAAGCTTGTTTTGAAAGTAGTTTTTTTTGTGTGTACATAATTAAGTAGCTAATTATAGTTGTATTGTAATTTATAATAATATATTAATTTACTTTAATATTTACTTATGTTTTGTTTTGGCTTATTATTATAATTTTAAATTTTATTTTTTGCCAGTTACTTGAATTGTTAGAATGGTTTTTGTTTTGTTGTTAACTAAATTAGCTTTACGGTGCCTTTGGAGGTTATAGGTAAGAATAGCCATTCAGGGCTAAATATCGCCTCCATCTGGCTGCCTTTTAAGGAAATTCATTTTATTTGAAGTTATTATAAAGAACACTTTAAATGTAAACTTTTGGATTTCCTAAATAAAAGACGATTATTATTATTATTATATTATTATACATAGAAGCTCAGTCAATACATTTGCATTAACATCACGAAGATTAGATTACTTATTTGCCGGCAAAATTTTATAAATTTACAATGTGTTTGTATCTATACAGGGTATTCCCTACTCGATGGTACATTAGAAGTATCTGGAGAACGAAAAGAAAAATAATTTTGAAATTTTCACTACGGCCATACGAGACTGCGCTCTAGCTTTTAAAAATAATTTCGCGGTTGCAGTGTTGCCAGATCTATTGATTACTGACATCAACTTTGGAATTTTAAATGAGACACCCTGTATATTTTTACATTTTTAAATTCCACATAAAATTATAATTATTTTTTATTAAATGCATTATTAGTCTATACTTCATAGTTTCCGAGATATTGACTCTCGAAAAGTGACATTTTTGAACTTTGACAGCTTCTAACTTTCTAACAGTACGTCCTAGATGAACGGCTTACATGTCCCTATCTTCAATTTTTATTATCTTCCCAAAAAAATCAACTTCCGGTTAAACCGGATGTAACTCGAAAGCAGGAAATATAGTTGTTCCGGTTTAACCGGAAGTTGTTTTTTTTGGGAAGATAATAAAAATTGAAGATAGAGGCATGTAAGCCGTTTTGCTCTAGGACGTACTGTTAGAAAGTTAGAAGCTGTCAAAGTTCAAAAATGTCACTTTTCGAGAGTCATTATCTCGGAAACTATGAAGTATAGACTAATAATAATAATAATAATAATAATAATAATAATAATAATCGACTTTATTAAAGATAGTAAGGGATACAATAAATATTGTAGTATAGTAAGGCGAAGTTTAGCAGAGACCATGGGAATCTGCTATTCTTACACTTAACCTTTTCCTAGTAATAATCAAAAAATCAAAAACATCAATATAAATCTATGGCAATATAAATTTCTAATAACAGTGTGTTAACCATAATATAAAAGCGGGCACACACACATATAGATATATATAACATATCATATAATAATACGCATTAACATAATTTAAAGTGAACACAACAAATATACATATTAGGCCCAAATTAGGAGGCTAGCAGTCAAGACTGAGTCAGTAATAATTCACGTTTCAATTTCTTCTTGAACGATTCAATACTTAAATTGTTTGGAACGAATGTAAGTTTGTTGTAGAGATTTACTGAACAATACGAAAAGCATCTCTGAAACATAGCAGTCCGATGTCGAGGAATGTGAAACAAAGAGCGGGATCTAACGTTAACAGTGTGGCAATCCCGTCGTCTAGAAAGTCTACTACTAAGATAAGGTGGATTGTTTGATTTTATTATTTGATGCACAAACGTTAAGAACAGCATTTTTCTCCGATTCCCCATATTAAGCCAATCAAGTTGTGCTATGTACGGCGAAACATGATCAAATTTGCGAAGACCAAAAATATATCTACAGCAAGCATTCTGAACTTTTTGTATACGATATTTGTTAAAAGCGTTTAAATAGTTGCCGTACACAACATAACCATAATTGAACAGAGACAACACCAAGGTATCACACAACAATTTTCTAAGCTTTACATCAAAACAATGTCTATTTGCATATAGAAGCTTCAGGGAAAGATATGCACGCGGAAGTAGACCATTTATATGCTGAGTAAACTGCAGTTTCTGATCCAAAACCAATCCCAAACTTCTGGAACTTATTTGTGGTTGTAAGACATTATTATCAATAGCAATATTAAAATCAACGAGCAAATTATTGCTATTAAAAAGGATTAAGTTGCACTTTGTAGGATTAAGTTTCAAGTTGTGTCGTAACGATAGGATTCTAAGGGTTTCCAAGTCAGCATTTAATTGAGCACAAGCAGTGATGGCACCACCTGGATCAAAACCAATAAATAAATTAATATCGTCTGCAAACGCTTGGATGTTTGAGTAATAATGCATTTAATAAAAAATAATTATAATTTTATGTGGAATTTAAAAATGTAAAAATATACAGGGTGTCTCATTTAAAATTCCAAAGTTGATGTCAGTAATCAATAGATCTGGCAACACTGCAACCGCGAAATTATTTTTAAAAGCTAGAGCGCAGTCTCCTATGGCCGTAGTGAAAATTTCAAAATAATTTTTTTTTCGTTCTCCAGATACTTCTAATGTACCATCGAGTGAGGAATACCCTGTATATATAGTGGACTTTAAAAAGTGTCACCTTATTTTGCTATCAATTTTAACAAATTGTAAGTATTTCATCATTCTGGATATTTATATAAGGCTGCAATTTTGTTAATACGTCTGTTGGTTGAATGGAATTATAATAATTATTATAATATATTTAAATATACCCTTGCATTTGACAACAACTTCATTTTGTAACTTGGGAAGTGATTTTAAAGCGCTTGTAATGCAACTAGCTCCTAATAAACTTAAACCAGATTTGAAATAGTTTTAAAAAATTCAAACACTGCAGTTAAGTGGGAATATTAGACCAGTGCTGAAGCCTTTGAAAATGGTAAAAAGTGAAACAAAATAATAGTAGGATGAAACCCATTGGAAAAGGAAGAGAATAGAACAAGAATGAAAGGAAAAATAAATTACGGGCGATCCGAGGTCTGGAAGGGGGGGAGGGGGGGGGGGGGGTTTAATGGTAGAAAACGATTTATCTCGATTTCCGGTAAAACTACAAGTCCTATGGAAAAACGTTAAATCGCAAAGTTGTAGGTAATAAAAAGATCTAAAACTTTTGTATTTACACTTTTTTCATATAACCTCAAAATGTATGTGAAAAATTCAAATAACCAAGTTTTTGGTTTTTTATTTTTATCTTTTACAAAAAATTTTTTTTATCCACAAAATTTGGTGAAAACTTACTTTTTTATGTCCCAAACACACTGTAATTTTTTTGATTTAAAATACTTATTTTTAACCTTATTTTGACTTAATATCGAAAAAACAACCTAATTTTTAATCGAAAATTCTCACGTCAAAATATCTGCTTTTTTAAAAAAGTCGGTAAAATCCCTACTTTCTGATGGTGTTAAAAAAAATATACATTACTATGGTAAATGTTCTCAAAAAAATGCAAAGAAACGAAAAAAACTCGAATCAGAATTTTTTTTTTAGATCAATATGTACAATTTTGAGCTATTTATTAAAATTTATACTTTAATTACTCGAAAAACGTAAGATTCCATGTTACATTCATAAAAAAAAGTATAAATTTTAATAAATAGCTCAAAATTGTACATATTGATCTAAAAAAAAATTCTGATTCGAGTTTTTTTCGTTTCTTTGCATTTTTTTGAGAACATTTACCATAGTAATGTATATTTTTTTTAACACCATCAGAAAGTAGGGATTTCAACGAACAAAAAGCCCACCGACTTTTTTAAAAAAGCAGATATTTTGACGTGAGAATTTTCGATTGAAAATTAGGGTGTTTTTTCGATATTAAGTCAAAATAAGGTTAAAAAATAAATATTTTAAATCAAAAAAATTACAGTGCGTTTAGGACATAAAAAGGTAAGTTTTCACCAAATTTCGTGGATAAAAAAAAATTTTTGTAAAAGATAAAAATAAAAAACCAAAAACTTGGTTATTTGAATTTTTCACATAAATTTTGAGGTTATGTAAAAAAAGTGTATAAACAAAAGTTGTAGATCTTTTTATTACCTACAACTTTGCAATTTAACGTTTTTCCACAGAACTTGTAGTTTTACCGGAAATCGAGATAAATCGTTTTCTACCCTTAAACTAAATATGCGGAATAGTTGTAGGAAAATCAAAAATAATTTGACTCGCGTATAATGAATTATAATACACTTGGATGCAATTCTTGTTATATAGATAAATAAAATTAATATGCCTCCAATTATTACTAGAAATAAAATATATATTACTTCCAGCAAGCGGTGTGCTTTCATGGCTCGCTTATTATGGCCTTTATTATGCACTCGTTAAATAATATCCAAGGGCGTCCATAAGGGGGGGCAAAACGGGCACTTGCTCCCAAAATATTCACATAAACATAACAAAACCTTTCAATTAATTCAAATAATTGCGGAGTACATTCCACAGACCAACGGATTTTTCATCTCTAACTACATTTACACCAACACACAGGGAAAATAAAAGAATAGGAGTACCTATTTTATTATGATGATGCTATAAATGGGAAAATTATTTTTCCTACGACCACCTATGAAAATGAGAAATAAAGCACGCCCGTTACCTAATCTAACTTAGGTAACGGCACGCCTAACTTGGCTAGAAAGTCCTTTATATCACACGAGTGTTGAAATATTTTCTTTCAATACGTGTGTTGAAATATAAAACAGCTGATGCTGATGGCCGACGAATTTAACAGCAAAACTATTTTAAAAAAATAACAAACTTACGGGACCCGTGAAGCAAATTGGGGTACTGAGTGAATTTGATTAACACAATGGTAATATTTACAAACTATTAAAAACAAATCAAACTCTTTTTGATCATTTTGTATGGTCGTAGGAAAAATTGTGTACATTACTCGTGTGAAAGTGATTTTCTCACACTCGGAGGATTTCCGCACTCGGCTGACGCCTCGTGCTAAATATCTCCTCGTTTTGAATGATACTATTTTATTTATTTCAGCAGTCGTTGCTCATTTCATCATTTTTTGGGGTGGGCGGGAGGTTTTCAGTCACGAACAAACCCTTCAACCTCTTCGCCGAGCATTAAATAAATCGAATATTTTTACAAAATTGTAATTGTGGTGTTAAGGCATTTTTCCTTAAAAAAATTAATTAACGTCATTGCAAACATTGTCTATTATAAACTCGTTATTAAATTCCAAGACTACAAGGCTCGTTTTCTATCTCACGTAATTGAGTTATTCTAGTCAAATCATCGTCATTAGAGACCTCCTTCTTGACACAGCAGAAAAAGTAAAAGGGTTCGCTACTTAGACACGCGTCTAGACTTAAGCACGTGCTGATGCGATATGGCTGTTTCACGGTTTAACAGATACGCAAGAAGTGTGCTCTACATTTTTTACGGCTTGTGGTTAACTGTTATTAACTATATTATGATGCATACCGTCATTTAACAATTTTAAAAATTATATTTAATGAAATAATGTCAACATTTAGGGGTCTACACTAGGGCTGGGCAAAAATTCAATATATCGATATATCGATAAACGATATTTAAAAAATAAAATATCGATATTATCGATATTTATCGATATTCCATTGGAATTTCAATATCGTCCTTATAAAGCATTTAAGAACCAATATTTAATTCAATCTTTTCTCTTCATGTTTTCATAATAATTAGAGTCTCATCTTGAAATGAAGGTTTTACAGGGCACATAAGAAAATATTGATATACAGTGTCACCAGTAAAGTCCGCATCATATGGGATTTTTTTTATTAATAGCTTTATTCAAAAGTTGACTTTGGCATCAAGTTCTGCTTCGATCGAGATGAAAATTAAGCACAAAAATAGTAGTCGCGTGATTCACATTATCTGTCACATTTTAATTTTTTGCAAAAAATAATTCAAAAGTGTGGTTATTTTTGAAAATATCGAAAAAGGTTATTAGAAAAAGTTTTTTTTAATGGAGTTTCTAGCCCACATGCAAAATTTTAGCTGCATAAGATAATTTTCATTTTTTACCTTTATTTTGTAAATTGCACCACTTTTGCAAAATAAGACTCAGCGCAACCTACATAAAACTTCTTAGTTTTGACAATGCTTTATTTCAGATACATTATCGTTCAAGTAGCGCCCTATGAAATGTGTGTTTTTCTACAAAATCATAATTGGGCTATTAAAATTTGGTCGCATGTGATGCAAAGTTTATTTGTTTTTGACCCTGTAAAGGTAACTTCATAAAATAAGTATTTTTGAAAACGTAGTTTGTGTCTGAAAGTAATACACCTTAATATTAAGACAAAAAAGAGCACAGTGTCTTCAGTAAAGTGTTTTTTAAGTGGAAAATAAATTTTAGTTTAACAACGTAAAGTTTATCCATTTTCAAGGATTTAATTTAAAACCCCTATATTATCATTTATTATTAAGCTATGTATAAGCTATATATATTAATGTTTTTGTAGAAAAACACACATTTTTATAATGGCGCTACTTTAAAGAAAATGTGTCTGAAATAAAGCCTTGTCAAAACTGAGAAGTTTTATATGGGTTGCGTTGAGTCTTATTTTGCAAAAGTGGTGCAATTTACAAAATATAAGTAAAAAATCAAAATTATCTTATGCAGCTGAAATTTTGCATGTGAGCTAGAAACTGCATTTAGAAAAACTTTTTCTAATAACTTTTTCGATTTTTTCAGAAATAACCCCACTTTTGAATTATTTTTTGGAAAAAATTAAAATTTGAGAGATAATGCGAATAACGTGACTACTATTTTTTTGCTTAATTGGATGGTGATATAGAAAATGGAACCAACCGCCAATCGACCATTGTCGAAAAAAGGCATAAAACATAAATTTTTGTATTTTATAAGAAATAAATTATGTAAATTAATTATTTGGAACTTTTCCACTATAGGTACTTTATGGAGTGACCAATGACATTAGTAAATAAGTTTTTTTTGTAAAATTGCATCAACTCTGGCAAAAAAATGCTTGAAGATTGATTTTCGGAAATGATTTTTGTAATTATTACAAAATTGAAAAAAGAACCAGGTGCTCGGTTCCAGCGAGATTTACGTATTTCGCCTCGCGACTCTTGATAATTTTCAAAATATTCGTGCCCTCAAGAAAATTTTCGGAAATAATTTAAGCTCTTGTGATATTATAAGTGAAAATTAGGCAAAAATTAGTAGAAATTGTCATGTTCTGCGCATTTTGATCATTTTTCTTCTTTGGGGCTAAAAACAATCAAAATATAACCTTTGGCTCCTCCACAAAATCATGTATAGCTACTGACAAATAAATAACCCAATGATCTGGTACCTACCTATAAATGAAACAATAACAAATGAATCTATTGACAAAATCGTATTCCATTCTGAAGTAAATAAACATACAAATCTCGCTCCTCCACTTTGTTTGCCAAACTTACGCTGTTAAAAGGTTTAACATGATGTGGGAAATTTAAATCTTTATCTAAAACCTTATAAAAAATCTGCAGTATGGCAACGCAGCAGTAAGAAATCTGTCTCCAAAGATGTGACCGCCATGACAATGGTCTGAGGCCGTGATGATGTTGTTTTAGTCATTTCCGTTTAGGGGTGTCCACAGAAAATCGATCGTATCGTGGAAAACATCAATGTTTGTGATGCAACGAAAATTAATAGAATTAGAATTACGAACAAATCATAAACCATAACCATAAAATTATTCTAAGCTCACTCCCTAACTGAAACCAAAACTAAAAGATATAATCGAGATCAAGAGACAATGGCAAAATAATTATTTTACGAATAAAATTTAGGCCCAATAAATCGATTAAAATACATCGATGCATCGACAAATATCAAATGGCCCAATGCATCGCTTAAAAACGATGTATCGCATTGATAATATCGATGTTTTTGATGCGTCGATGTATACCGAACATCCTTATTTCCGTTTGGTGTTTCTTTGACAGCGGTCCGAAATTTTTTTTCAGTTTATCGGTTCTGTGTAATAATTGATCCGTTCTTAGTGTTTTGTGATAATTTTTGGAAACAAATTAAGATGAGTCGCAAGTGTCAAGTATGCGAGAATTCGGAAGATAATAAATCTGCACTTAGTTTTCATAGGTGAGTAAATAGAAAGTTTGATTATTTGTAGGGTAGGTCTAAATTATAGTAGCAGGGTCACATTGTCCCTGCCTCACCCACCTCTTTACCGCCTCTCTCCTACAAACGATGTTGTCAACACATTTTATTAGCGTTTATGAATGACACGTGCCATCTATAGGTACCAGATCATTGGAATAACCGGCCTCCTAAATGACATTAATTTAATACATTGCACTCGGTTTTTAAAATATACATTGTAACCGAACAAACCCGAACAAACCCCAATATAACGTGGAAGATGTTTAAATATCATTGTTTAACATTAAAAAAAAATTGTGTGTGCTTAAGACCACACGACAGAAGTGAAAACTTCAACAAGGTGAAATTAATAATATCGAATAAATATATTTCCTAAAATTGAACAACCCTTGAAAAAAATGCCAGAACATACCTGAGACGCAACAAGTGTCTATCTTGTGATCTTAAACACACAAAAAACGCACACTGTTTCCACGTCGATACTGAATGCGACTGATACGACATGCTCTTTCATATAACGTTCATTCGGGTCAGTTCGGATTGAATATAGGAGTCGAATTCGAGCGTAACACAGCCGACCGAGCGTTACGCGCGACAGACACGCGTGACGGCTTAGTTTAATTTAGTGCCCACAAAAAGTGCTAAACGCGCCTAAAGAAGTTTTCACTTCAAAAAAGTGTGAATTATTTGCAATAAAGCCAGAAAAATGGATAATTCTGCCTTAGTGACATATTAAAAAATAGTGCTTAAGAATCTCAAAAACGAAGTGTTTTTTCAGATTCGAAATCTACGCCCCAAAATTCATCGTTCCTCAAAAATTATCAAATTATCAATTTGGCCCATGGCGAGCGTATAATAGATATTTACCGTTATTTCTTACAATGCACTAAATGTTTGGGGATTTAAAGATTAAAACTATTTGTCATCTGTATATTTTTCACGGTTTAACAGATACGCAAGAAGTGTGCTCTACATTTTTTACGGCTTGTGGTTAACTGTTATTAACTATATTATGATGCATACCGTCATTTAACAATTTTAAAAATTATATTTAATGAAATAATGTCAACATTTAGGGGTCTACACTAGGGCTGGGCAAAAATTCAATATATCGATATATCGATAAACGATATTTAAAAAATAAAATATCGATATTATCGATATTTATCGATATTCCATTGGAATTTCAATATCGTCCTTATAAAGCATTTAAGAACCAATATTTAATTCAATCTTTTCTCTTCATGTTTTCATAATAATTAGAGTCTCATCTTGAAATGAAGGTTTTACAGGGCACATAAGAAAATATTGATATACAGTGTCACCAGTAAAGTCCGCATCATATGGGATTTTTTTTATTAATAGCTTTATTCAAAAGTTGACTTTGGCATCAAGTTCTGCTTCGATCGAGATGAAAATTAAGCACAAAAATAGTAGTCGCGTGATTCACATTATCTGTCACATTTTAATTTTTTGCAAAAAATAATTCAAAAGTGTGGTTATTTTTGAAAATATCGAAAAAGGTTATTAGAAAAAGTTTTTTTTAATGGAGTTTCTAGCCCACATGCAAAATTTTAGCTGCATAAGATAATTTTCATTTTTTACCTTTATTTTGTAAATTGCACCACTTTTGCAAAATAAGACTCAGCGCAACCTACATAAAACTTCTTAGTTTTGACAATGCTTTATTTCAGATACATTATCGTTCAAGTAGCGCCCTATGAAATGTGTGTTTTTCTACAAAATCATAATTGGGCTATTAAAATTTGGTCGCATGTGATGCAAAGTTTATTTGTTTTTGACCCTGTAAAGGTAACTTCATAAAATAAGTATTTTTGAAAACGTAGTTTGTGTCTGAAAGTAATACACCTTAATATTAAGACAAAAAAGAGCACAGTGTCTTCAGTAAAGTGTTTTTTAAGTGGAAAATAAATTTTAGTTTAACAACGTAAAGTTTATCCATTTTCAAGGATTTAATTTAAAACCCCTATATTATCATTTATTATTAAGCTATGTATAAGCTATATATATTAATGTTTTTGTAGAAAAACACACATTTTTATAATGGCGCTACTTTAAAGAAAATGTGTCTGAAATAAAGCCTTGTCAAAACTGAGAAGTTTTATATGGGTTGCGTTGAGTCTTATTTTGCAAAAGTGGTGCAATTTACAAAATATAAGTAAAAAATCAAAATTATCTTATGCAGCTGAAATTTTGCATGTGAGCTAGAAACTGCATTTAGAAAAACTTTTTCTAATAACTTTTTCGATTTTTTCAGAAATAACCCCACTTTTGAATTATTTTTTGGAAAAAATTAAAATTTGAGAGATAATGCGAATAACGTGACTACTATTTTTTTGCTTAATTGGATGGTGATATAGAAAATGGAACCAACCGCCAATCGACCATTGTCGAAAAAAGGCATAAAACATAAATTTTTGTATTTTATAAGAAATAAATTATGTAAATTAATTATTTGGAACTTTTCCACTATAGGTACTTTATGGAGTGACCAATGACATTAGTAAATAAGTTTTTTTTGTAAAATTGCATCAACTCTGGCAAAAAAATGCTTGAAGATTGATTTTCGGAAATGATTTTTGTAATTATTACAAAATTGAAAAAAGAACCAGGTGCTCGGTTCCAGCGAGATTTACGTATTTCGCCTCGCGACTCTTGATAATTTTCAAAATATTCGTGCCCTCAAGAAAATTTTCGGAAATAATTTAAGCTCTTGTGATATTATAAGTGAAAATTAGGCAAAAATTAGTAGAAATTGTCATGTTCTGCGCATTTTGATCATTTTTCTTCTTTGGGGCTAAAAACAATCAAAATATAACCTTTGGCTCCTCCACAAAATCATGTATAGCTACTGACAAATAAATAACCCAATGATCTGGTACCTACCTATAAATGAAACAATAACAAATGAATCTATTGACAAAATCGTATTCCATTCTGAAGTAAATAAACATACAAATCTCGCTCCTCCACTTTGTTTGCCAAACTTACGCTGTTAAAAGGTTTAACATGATGTGGGAAATTTAAATCTTTATCTAAAACCTTATAAAAAATCTGCAGTATGGCAACGCAGCAGTAAGAAATCTGTCTCCAAAGATGTGACCGCCATGACAATGGTCTGAGGCCGTGATGATGTTGTTTTAGTCATTTCCGTTTAGGGGTGTCCACAGAAAATCGATCGTATCGTGGAAAACATCAATGTTTGTGATGCAACGAAAATTAATAGAATTAGAATTACGAACAAATCATAAACCATAACCATAAAATTATTCTAAGCTCACTCCCTAACTGAAACCAAAACTAAAAGATATAATCGAGATCAAGAGACAATGGCAAAATAATTATTTTACGAATAAAATTTAGGCCCAATAAATCGATTAAAATACATCGATGCATCGACAAATATCAAATGGCCCAATGCATCGCTTAAAAACGATGTATCGCATTGATAATATCGATGTTTTTGATGCGTCGATGTATACCGAACATCCTTATTTCCGTTTGGTGTTTCTTTGACAGCGGTCCGAAATTTTTTTTCAGTTTATCGGTTCTGTGTAATAATTGATCCGTTCTTAGTGTTTTGTGATAATTTTTGGAAACAAATTAAGATGAGTCGCAAGTGTCAAGTATGCGAGAATTCGGAAGATAATAAATCTGCACTTAGTTTTCATAGGTGAGTAAATAGAAAGTTTGATTATTTGTAGGGTAGGTCTAAATTATAGTAGCAGGGTCACATTGTCCCTGCCTCACCCACCTCTTTACCGCCTCTCTCCTACAAACGATGTTGTCAACACATTTTATTAGCGTTTATGAATGACACGTGCCATCTATAGGTACCAGATCATTGGAATAACCGGCCTCCTAAATGACATTAATTTAATACATTGCACTCGGTTTTTAAAATATACATTGTAACCGAACAAACCCGAACAAACCCCAATATAACGTGGAAGATGTTTAAATATCATTGTTTAACATTAAAAAAAAATTGTGTGTGCTTAAGACCACACGACAGAAGTGAAAACTTCAACAAGGTGAAATTAATAATATCGAATAAATATATTTCCTAAAATTGAACAACCCTTGAAAAAAATGCCAGAACATACCTGAGACGCAACAAGTGTCTATCTTGTGATCTTAAAGACACAAAAAACGCACACTGTTTCCACGTCGATACTGAATGCGACTGATACGACATGCTCTTTCATATAACGTTCATTCGGGTCAGTTCGGATTGAATATAGGAGTCGAATTCGAGCGTAACACAGCCGACCGAGCGTTACGCGCGACAGACACGCGTGACGGCTTAGTTTAATTTAGTGCCCACAAAAAGTGCTAAACGCGCCTAAAGAAGTTTTCACTTCAAAAAAGTGTGAATTATTTGCAATAAAGCCAGAAAAATGGATAATTCTGCCTTAGTGACATATTAAAAAATAGTGCTTAAGAATCTCAAAAACGAAGTGTTTTTTCAGATTCGAAATCTACGCCCCAAAATTCATCGTTCCTCAAAAATTATCAAATTATCAATTTGGCCCATGGCGAGCGTATAATAGATATTTACCGTTATTTCTTACAATGCACTAAATGTTTGGGGATTTAAAGATTAAAACTATTTGTCATCTGTATATTTTTCATCCTTGATTTTAAAAAAAACTTTGATATTCGTCTTGACGAAACTCCTGAAATAAAAATAATTGGAAGGTACAATTAAAAAAAAAGGTTGCTTCGCTGTTTTCTTATACCTAATACAAAACCAAATTATTTTCAGATCATTAGGCAATAATTCAGATGATATCGAATTGCTTGTTTTTAAGCATTTCCGAACAAAAACGATATGTTCAGTGGCTCAAAACAAAGAAAACCTTGAGACTGCCGAAAACATTTTCTCAGTACCTGGGCTAATTCGCGAAAAAAAATATGTTAATGTGGTATTTAACGACTAGAATATGTCAGTAAACGCGGCTAAAATTCAAGGAAGAAATTGTTATTTACTACCATCTGTATTTTTATGTCTATTACTAAATTCTTTTGTGGTTATTAACGGCTAAATTGTTATTTCTTGTTTGAACCAAGGAGAAAATTATAGTATAATAGCAAATGAGAACATTCTTAAGCACCGATACATGATTATAAAATTTGAAATTCACCAGACACAAACATCCATTGGCGTTACTGACTAAAGCATTATCTAATTAGCTCAACATTGGTCTGCAATAAAATACAAATTTATCAAAATAATTTTCAATAATGAAAGCATTATACACAGTGTGTAAAAAGTCCCGGAACAGTCAATTATTTCAAAAATGGTAAACAATATAAAAAAACTTTCTGTATAAAAGTTGTTGGTCTTAAAGAAATTTATTAAACTAAGACCCTTGTAATTATACATGGTTGCCCAAAAAGTCGTGGTAACCGAAACTTAATTTTTTTTTAAATGGAATGACCCTTTTTTGATCGCAGTTTCTGATTCCTCTAAACATTCTAAAAAACAATTATGAAATATGTCATATGGCTAAACATATTAGTTTCAGAAATAATTTGAGTTGAAGCACATAAATGCGATAGGTACGATATTACCTACATTTTGCATTGTTTCTAGTCGGCTCAAAATGTTTTACGTTAAAATAAAAAAAAAAAAAACATTAAACTCGTGTTAAATATACCTCACTCAAGTTGTGTCAAAATTTTAATAAAAACTAAATTATTAAATTCAAGCAGTAAAATTAACAATAACTTGAAAAGAACAAAAATAAATGGTTTAAGAGACCAGTGCTTGCTTTCAGCAAAATTAAGTGTAAGTCGTTATTTAATTAAATGCTGAAAATGTTCTCCTCCGACAGTTTGGCAAGGTTATAATAAAATTTGTCGATGACGTTTTGTAACATTTCTTGGTTAATAGATGCACATTCTTCAATAATTCTTCCTCTTAATTCATTCAGATCTGCAGGTTTTGTCACAAATACTTTATTTTTTAGGTGTCCCCAACGAAAATAATCAAGGGGCGTTAAGTCTGGCGACCTAGCTGGCCATTCTATGGGGCCTCTTCGTCCTATCCAGCGGTTAGGAAAAGTGTTAAGTATAAAGGGTCACATAGCGAGACGCACCCAGTCAACACACAAATAAATAACTAACATTAAATTAAAAATTAAAAATTAAAAATTACGACACAATCATGATTCAAAAATAAATAAACACGTGTAACAAACGAAAAGGTACTCATTGTTTATTGCTGGCACAATTTCATTTTGCAGCATGTGGAGATACATTTCGGCATTCAAATTGCCCTCTATAAGGAAAGGCCCCACTAATCTGTTGCCAACAATTCCAGCCCACACATTTACTTTCTGGGGGTGTTGAGTATGTGTTTCTCTCATCCAATGTGGATTCTGATCAGCCCAGTAACGACAATTATGTCGATGGAGAGACCCGTTCAACATGAATGTTGCCTCATCCGTAAAAACTATTTGATTCAAAAAATTGTTATTTTTTTTATGTTTTTGCATCATTACTTCGCAAAATTCCAATCTACGATCAAAATCGTCTTCTGATAATTCGCGGACAAGAGTTATTTTATAGGGATGAAAATTACTGGTTTTTAAAATATAAATAGAATAACCCTGTACAAAGTCCAGCTTTATCAATCAGTTTTGCTGGTCACAGGCTACTTGATACATTTATATCTAAATTTATTCTCAAAAGATGCTTTATTACATGAAAGTTCCTAGTTAACTTTTTAAAGCTTTTTAAGGGCAGCTTTTCTAAAACCTAATGTGTGGTATCAAAATAATTGTAATAAAATCCTATTTTTTCTTAACCCGACGAGCCACCATGTTGCGGTTTAAAAAAAATGAGTTATACAAAACTTTAAAGATTAAATTTTACACTGCACATGTCATTGGACCAAAAAGGGTAAAATTGTATTTTTCCCAAGATTAAAGAACTGAAATAACTGCTTTTAAGGTATTGATAGCCCTCTAGATAAAACAATAAATTTGGAAAAAAAAATATTTTCTTGGTGTTAAAAAGTGACAAGTGACAGTGAATGTCATATGGAGTAAAAAAAAGAAAAAATATATTAGGTGGTCCCATTTAAAAATCTAAAGTTTACATAACTTCCGGTTAAACCGGAAGTTCCATAATGTTGAGTTACATGTCAAAAATGGCAGTTTTATGTCGTATACAATTTTCACAAATTTTATTTTATTATCTTAAAAAACAAAAAAGTTAGAGGGGCGAACCACCCTCCGTGGACACCCGGTATATTTTTAAATCGGTTACAAACCATTTTTTAAGACAAGGGGCAACAAAATTGTAAAAAATATCCAATGAAATGCAAAATATATTGAAAAGTTAATACGGAAAAATAATAGTTTGTAATTTCAGATGATGTCCCGCGGTAATAGCTCCTACTTTTTAATTATTTTATTATATTATAGCAAATCATCAAAGCATTTACATACTAACACCGTTGCCAGTGTTAACGGACTCAGAATTGGCAATAAACTACTATATTTAACTGATATACAGGGGCCTCGCATTGCTAACAGCAAGTTTATACAAAACGATCGAAGCGGCCTCTAGTAAAAAGCAGATCGAACTAAAAACCGTATAACAGGTGACATGCAGATGAATTGCGAGTCCTAAAACAATTTATCAGTATGTGGATTTGGGGGGTCAGGGGATGGTAGACAACTTTATATACATGCATTTACCATGCGAGGCCCTTTTTCGGGCCTCGTATGTACAAAACGGGCCTCGTACATATAAATACGGGACTCGTATGTGATGAGGATAAATCTATATACAGGGTGTTAATTAATGTCAGGCAGATATTTCAGTGGGTGATAGTACTCGTCAAAATAAGAAAAAAATGCAAATATATGCATGGTCTAAAACGCGTTATTTTCGTTATACAGGGTGGCAAAGTTTCAATTTCTCGTATTTTGCGTTTTCTCTCTTATATTCTGCGATAATTATTTTAAATTTGGAATATCAACCCTTTTTTAAAATCTCTACAATAAACTATGAAAATTGTCGGTCGCAGTATACAGGGCGTTACATTTTCTTGAATCGGCTACAATTTTATCCATAGATTAAATGCATCTCTGCATATTCTTGATTTGTGAATTCAACCATCATTAACCAGTTGAAAACAACTCTGAAAACGTCAAACAAAAAAATATTTCTTGCAAAATGTCACAAGGACAATAAACAGAATTAACAATTGCCTATCCCGGCCTACTATTTTTTTTTCATATTTATTATTGCGTTATTTCGCCTACACTTTATTTCCATCGATGGCTATTTTTGCAAATAAATCGAAAACGGCCACAGATACAAGAATAGTGCAAGAGACTAGAACGCTAAACAAAGGAACAGAGAGTTCAAATTTCATACCAGAATTCATACAGGGAGCCAAAAAAAAAGTTAAAGTGAAAGATAAAATTGTAGCCGATTCAAGAAAATGTAACACCCTGTATACCTCCACCGACAATTTGGATACTTTATTGTTGATATTAAAAAAAAGGGTTTATGTTTCAAATTTGAAACAATTATCGCAGAATATAAGAGAGAAAACTCAAAATACTAGAAAAAAAATTGAAACTTTGCCACCCTGTATAACGGAAATAACGCGTTTTAGACCATGCATAAATTGGTATTTTTTTCATATTTTGACGAGTACTATCACCCCCTGAAATATCTGCATGACATTAATTAACACCATACATTTCATGTTATTTATACTTACATGAAATGTTAAATAACAAAAACCATCAAACATCCATAAGGATCTATCTCATAGTAGCCAAAACCTGGGTTATTTAATACCACAGAGGAACAGAAAAAAAAGCCGGGAAAACTAATCAGTATTTTTGAAGCAAATTATTTTTATAGGTAGTTCTAAAGGAAAACTGAGACGTATTTAAGAGGTCAGAATCAATTTCATTAAGGAGTTTGGCAGATGTATGTATAGCTAAACGATTGTTTAAACAAACTTGTACGATGCTTGGGTATTTTAAAACTGCCTAAGGGCCAAGTTTAAGAATCTGGTATAGCGCTGATGCAAAGAACTTCGAAGGACCAGCCTTTCGCGCAAATATCTAGAAGTTCCACTTTTTAGCAGCCTATGCAGAAAGCACTCCAAATACAATTTTTCGCGGTCTTTAATTTTTAACCACCGTAGTTCTTTTATTTTGGACTGACATGATCCCTGACTCTTAAACCAAAAATGAATCTAACACAAGCATTTGTAGCAAAGAGAAAATACTAATGACTCACATAGCTCTTTTTTAGATATTTATTAAGTAAGTATAATATGTCAATTTTTATATAGATTACGCAGCGAACAATATGCCCTTTGAGTCACTCTTGAAACTTGACTTCTAAATCTTAATTTGCTATTGAATATGATACCCAAGTTTTTGTACTTATTGACAGCTGGAATTTTTTTTTGTGCCATCTCTAAAGTAATGTTACTTCCAGCCCAATCCAAGACATTGAATTCCCACCTAGATCACCTTGTTTAACGGTTACGATTACTTCGTTTTTCCCCATTTAAAGAACACTATTTTTAAAACACCAGTTGCAAATTTAGAACAATTACAAGAAAGGATCATCCAAGAATGTGGTAACATTTCTCCAGAGATGCTGGTCAACACCTTCGAAAATTTGAAGAGACGTGTGAATTTATGCTTGGAGCATGGCGGTGGCCAATTTCAGCAATTTGTGTTATTATTTTTCATTTTCTTTCTGTATATTCTTACTTTGTTAATTTTGTAAACAACAAAAATAAATTTGTATTTGTCTACCTACTTATTTTATTACTCATTAGTTTGGCATATCATGTCATAATATGAATTTGACAAAATTTTACCTAGATTTGATTAGATATATCGTCCCCATATAATTGTGATCTAAACAAAGACCCACGTTTTTTTAATCCAAGCCATCTTTGATGCAAATAATTTTTGCTCGCACGGTATATTGTCTTCATAATTATGTAGTTTTTGTGCTGGTTAAGAAAATTGCAATCTCATACAACAAAGCCACAGCATGTGGGCTACTTCAGTAGTCACAGATAGAAACAAATTTAGTAAGCCGTTAAACGTATTTTCTTTAAATTATAAATTAGGTATAATATTTATAGGAGGTACCTATCAAAAAATAGAGCAAAAAGTATAGAGATCAAAGTGATTTTTCTATAAATATTCTGCTATTTTTGCTGACTGGGCACATAATTCAATTATCGAACTTCTGGGTTTCTATTCAGATGTAGCTTGCTCTGTAATCCTCATTAAGGCATATCTATTATTCATTTTAATACTAGCCAAGATAAAGAAAATTCTGCTTTATAGTGTTATCAAAAGAGGCGAATGCTAATTTAAAAATTTTTTCAACTTGCAAAATTATATAACTTTTTTTAAATTTATTTTTAATAAATTCACAGTTAATTGCCGATTTGTTTGTATCGATAAACAATGTTTAAGAAATATTTTGCTTTGGGTTATTTAAAATTAAGTTACTGCTGATTATAGGTTTTCGCCAGACTTATTTTAATTCGCCAGACGTTCGTGTCTAGTAAAATCGTTTTTGAGAAAAATTTTTTATGGCCTTTAATACTAGACAATTAGAATTGTGTCTATGATAATATTTGGCGGGCTTGTTACCAATAAAGGTAATTGATGTTAACATAGGTCACTAGAAAAGTTTTGTATTACGCCTATAAATTTTAGAAAAATAAAAAGCTAAATAATAGTATATTATTTAACGAGCGTATAATGTAGGCCATAATAAAACGAGAATGAAGTTTACGGCACGAGCCAAAGGCGAGTGTTGTAAATCATCCGAGTGTATTATGGTTCATTAGACGCGAGTCAAATACTATACTTTATCTAAAACCATCCATTTATACAGTGCCTGAAAAAAAGTTGAGTTCATATGGGAAATATAATAATTACACTTGTTGTTTTATGATAATTACACTTGTTGTATTATGGATAGCATAATGCTCTTATTATCAGAAGTATTATGCACCTATTATTAAATAGTTATAGATAAACATTAATAAGTATATTATAAGTAAGTTATAAGACTATAATCAACTATTCATCATTGCACATACAGGTTGTATAGTATTTTAAGCGCAATACAATAAAGATATATTAAAACTAGCATAAGGATTGGAATGTATATTGAATTGTAAAGCATGTACCGTTAAAAATAAATAAAAAAATTAAAAAAAAATATTCCTAGTTTTTTCCAGGATCATAATTTGATTTGCCATAGAACCCTTGCTTGCAATTACAGAAAACCATTTTTAGTATATCAGAGGGAGCAATTTTTTGTTACGGATATAGGAACAAGGTGTGCCTCTCTATCTCGTTACCATCCGTAGACCAATGGATCTAACTTGTATCCCATCCACTCCTGTACCTAAAAAATACATACATGACAGCCTTTCCGGGCCGAAGCAGACACATTTTTTATAAGCGAAATGAGGAATCAATAGAACGGTAATATTTGTATCTTCAGATGCAACTACGATGTATCTACCATAACCTAAAAGTTTTACTGCAGTTCTAATGATTAAATAATCTGCGTAGCTTTCAACCTGTATTACAATTTTTTCTGTTTTTTCAAATGGAATCAGTTTCTGTTTGTTATTATTATTTCTTAAAATTCTTTTTGTGGCGTAACAATTATTGTAATTTCCAATTTTAATGCTATGTCTAAAGCATTTTATGATCTGCTCTGTTGCAAAGGATCCTTTGTTGAAAAATTCACAGATCTTACATCTTACGCAAGTATCATAGGCGTATTGAAAATACCTACCACATACAGTGGCGAGAAGGAAACCATTATGTCACAGCACAGATTACACCTATCTGTGAGTATGTAACGTGCCGCTATCACGCGTTATTATGACGGCATGGATGCTCCGATTTAGTTTGAAATAATAATTAAATTATTATACTCAGAAATGTGTAAATTATACTTAGAAATGTGTAAATTTGACTGTTTTGTTAAAATAAAAAATATAGGATAATCTGTATATTAGTACATATTGAAGAGAGCTCAAAACCACCTTTTCAAAAATAGTGACAAAATTATTTCTTTAGCTGTACGCAGCCATTTACCTGCTGTCCTTGTTCATGAAATGCCTAAATCTTAAGTCGGAGCCTATGAAATGTTTTGGATTGGTATATCCATTCTCCCCCCGACTTTCTGTGTAATACGCCAAGACCGCCGCGCTATTTCGCTTTGTTTTAGCGACATTCACTGTTTATTTTTTTCCAATTTTATCGAAATTGAAACAATCAAAAATGCGGTTACCATGATATCGACTAATATGGACACCTGAAAATTTTAAAAATTACGAAAACGTTATCTGATATCAATGAAATTTAGACGAATAAAATCTATTTGCACTGTCGTAGATTAAATTTTGAATGATACACGTTCAATATGAACTTTGTCAATGAAACTTGTGCAATTAAACCACTCGGCTGAGAGCTCAAAACCACCTTTTCAAAAATAGCGACAAAATTATTTCTTTAGCTATACACAGCCATTTACCTGCTGGTCCTTGTACTCTTTGTTCATGAAATGTCTAAATCTTAAGTCGGCTATGAAATGTTTTGGATTGGTATATCCATTCTTCCCCGACTTTCTGTGTAATACGCCAAGACCGCCGCGCTATTTCGCTTGGTTTCAGCGACATTCAGTGTTTATTTTTTTTCCAATTTTATCGAAATTTAAACAATCAAAAATGCGGTTACCATGACATCGACTAATATAGACACCTGAAAATTTTAAAAATTACGAAAACGTTATCTGATATCAATGAAATTTAGACGAATAAAATCTATTTGCACTGTCGTAGATTAAATTTTGAATGATACACGTTCGATATAAACTTTGTTAATGAAACTTGTGCAATTAAACCACTCGGCTGACGCCGTAGTATTTTCAATACTAAAACGATTTGAATTGTATCCATCGAAAATCACTACATAGTGACCATAAACATGTTTAGCATAATTAATATATTGATAGCAAATTTCGTGAAATGTAGCAGGCTTCTGTCAGAAAACTTTGTGTTAGAAAACCGCCATGATATGTTAGATTTGGCTCAGTGGACGCAGTGGGTGTAGCTAAAGCATCAAATTCTTTAAAGGAGTCACTTTTTGTTCCTTTTCTTAAGAAACCATCCTTAAACAGAGACAGCGGTTATGGAGATAATTCAAACCTGAAATAGTCCCTTTTAGCATTTTTTAGAACAAATGATTTTATTGAATAATTGCATTGCCGGTTCTGGCCGTGAGTACCTAAAAGTCAAGGCTATGACGTAGTTATTTAACTAATAGTACACTCAGAAAAATATTGTTATGAAGAACCGTAAACATCTTAAATTTATTGATACTTTTAAAAATAATTGAAACAAGGCTGTCAAAAGTATGTTGCTCAATGTATTTTTTTTATTAAAGAAAATAATATCTCTTGAAACTTATTCGAAAACCTAATAGTTTTTGAGATACGTGCAATAACTTTTAAAAATCAAAATGGCGACCACTTTTTTGCAACTTGCCATTGTCAGAATCTAAGGGACTTTTAGTATGTCATTTGGGGCCATATTTTTCATACTTTCCTTATGATAAACATTTGTATATAATTTTTTCAGAACTTGGATTTAACCGTCAATTTAACTACACTAGTATAGATGAAATAAAAAATATTAGGGGTGATGAATGTCTTTACCGAACAACTGTTGGATCTAAATATCGAAAACTACTTGACGGGAACGGGGAAATTTTGTCTGAGGGTTAGGAATTAACCCTGCTCGAAACTGTATACACATACTGTAGGTATACTTTAAGGTGAAACACAAAGTGAATAATAATGATAAATTCGGGAGTAACTTAAGCTCATTGTTAAAAGTATTTCATTATTTAAGGGACACATAGATTAGGATTTATAAATTTTGTAACTAACATGTAAATACTATTTTGTAATTTTTTTTTCTTAGCAATAACTATAGCCAAGTGGTAAATAAAGATTATTATTATTATTATTACACAAAAAGTTTTTCATTACTTACCTAAATCGATATTAAAAATAGATTAGAAATATGTTAGCTGCCCAGATCATTTTTTTAACTATAGGTCTGTCAACAATAAACGAGTTTTGTTCTTGTATTATACCGGGTGTCAACGGAAGGTGGTTCGCCCCTCCTAATTTTTTGTTTTTTAAGATAATGAAATAAAATTTGGGGGATTTGTATACGACATAAAACTGTATTTTTTGACAGGTGACTCAACATTATGGAACTTCCGGTTTAACCGGAAGTGACATACACTTTCGATTTTTAAATAGGACACCTGGTATAGATTTTTAATTTTTTTCACTCCATATGACATTTCAAATACAACGATGTGTTAATATTTTTTTTCAAATTTATTGTTTTATCTAGAGGGCTATGAATATCTTAAAATCACTTATTCCAGTTCTTTAATCTTGGGAAAAATACAATTTTACTATTTTTGGTCCAATGCTATGTGCTATGTAAAATTTAATCTTTAAAGTCGTATAACTCATTTTTTTAAACGGCAACATGGTGGCTCGCCGGGTTAAGAAAAAAGAGAATTTTATTTCGATTATTTTGATACCATACACTATTAGGTTTTAGAAAAGCTGTCATTAAAAAACTTTAAAAGGTTAACAACTTTTCTAAAATGAAGCATCTTTTGAGAATAAATTTAAATTTAAATGCATCAAGTAGCCTGTGACCAGCAAAACTGATAAAAGTTTTATGATAAAACAAAATCCTGCCTTTGAAGAAAATTGCTGCCAAAGTAAATTAGTTTGTTGTTTAAAAAACATGGAAAATAATAGTTTTACAAGGAGTGAAAAAGTTGATATGAGGGTTTGGAGAAATGGAGAATGTAGAAAGAATTCAACGAACCCAACAAGCCACCATGTTGCCGTTTAAAGAAAATGAGTTATACGACTTTAAAGATTAAATTTTACATAGCACATAGCATTGGACCAAAAATAGTAAAATTGTATTTTTCCCAAGATTAAAAAACTGAAATAAGTGATTTTAAGGTATTCATAGATAAAATAATAAATTTGGAAAAAAATATTTTCTTGGTGACAAAAAGTGACAAGTGACACATCGTTGTATTTAGAATGTCATATGGAGTAAAAAAAAAAGAGAAATCTATCAGGTGTCCCATTTAAAAATTGAAAGTTAATAATGTTGAGTCACCTGGTAAAAAATGCAGTTCTATGTCGTATACAAATCCCCCGAATTTTATTCCAATATCTTAAAAAACAAAAAAGTTAGAGGGGCGAACCACCTTCCGTGGACACCCGGTATAATGCTATTCAGACCAAGTCAGAGATAACGAAAAATGATCAAAATAAAATTAAAAAGTTTTTAATTTTCTCGTCAAAATCACAAACATACAGAAGAGGACTTACATGGACTCTCCTGCTCCACCGTCCTCCTTCACCTACTTCACCTCCTCCACCTCCTACTTTCTAGTTTTTTTAGTTGTTTGGAGGTGTACCAATACTGGTTTGAAAATTAAATTTCTATAGTAAGCGCGGGATTCATATTTCAAAAATGTACTTTAAGTAGTCAACGATAAAATTGAGGGTTATTAAAATTCAACATTCTATATTTGTAGGGTTTGGTAGTGGCCGAAGAGGTCGAAGGATTGGTTGTATCAGGGGGAGCTGCTTCTACGTCAGCCATTACTGGACGAGGAAAAATCCGGATTAGAAAAACCGGAGCATCTGGTAGCCTCAGTGATAGCTCGTCCAGTGTCAAAAGACAGGTAAAATAAAATTTTTTTTTAGTTATATAGAAATAATTGGTAAAAACTACTTTTTAATCGTTGTTGAAGAACTACTCAACCCCCTTTTTTTATAAGTCATAATTCTCCTTCTTTAAAGCAATCCGCCCCTGTGCTTTAACGGCAACTAAGGCATAATGCTTTCTTGATTTAAATAAATATAGTTTAAAAAAACTAAAAAACATGCTTTAATAATTAATCAAACTAAAAAGCGGAAAATAAATATAGTTTAAAATAATTCTTGAAATTCTTAATATAGGCAGAAAATAATAACGAAATATAAACATTAGTAATATTATGAAAAAAGCGTGGGGTGCTTGATATACGAAAAATATAGCACAAAGCGCACCGCGCTTTTTTTACAATAATACTAATGGTTTTCGTTCATTATTATTTTCTGCCTATACCTACTTATTAAGAATTTCAAGAATTATTTTAACCTATATTTATATTCCGCTTTTTAGTTTGAATAATTATTAAAGCGTGTTTTTTAGTTTTTTTAAACTATATTTATTTTTTATTTTTTAGTTTGAGTTATTGTTAAGAAAATTTTTTTTTGAGTAGATTGAGCTAGATTAGTAGATTATTGTATTGTCAGCGGTTCTTGATAATTCTACAAAATTTAAATTAAATCTGATCGTTTAAAGTGGGTCAAAATCGGGTTCAAAGAAGTTGGTTAAAAAATACGATTGGTATGTCAAAAAGTGCAAGACTTGCTCAAATATTATCGTTCAAAATTTCATTAAAATATACCGAACGGTTTAGAAGATAGAGGGGGGGGGGGGGGGGGGAGGGACTTTAGGTCCTCACTGTATAATGTTTATCGTTCATTATTATTTTCTGCCTATATTAAGAATTTCAAGAATTATTTTAAACTATATTTATTTTTCATTTTTTAGTTTGAGTTATTGTTAAGAAAATTTTTTTTTTGAGTAGATTGAGCTAGATTAGTAGATTATTGTATTGTCAGCGGTTCTTGATAAGTCTACAAAATTTAAATTAAATCTGACCAATTAAAGTGGGTCAAAATCGGGTTCATAGAAGTCGGTTACCAACAAACATACGTACCGGGTGAACAACTAAGAATGGTCGTCGGGTATATCTCGGAAACTACTAAACGTAGAAACTTGGGATAAAAAAATTATGATTAAAGCGGTCATGAGAAAATTCTGGAAATAATTTTTAAGTTCCGCATTTTGCCGCAAGAGGGCGTAATTGAAAAGTAAATTTTAAAATTTTACATAACTCCGAAAATTCCACATTAAGGTATATGTTTGATAACACCATTTTAAAGCTTGGATAATTATGCATAATTTTTGTCTTATGCTCATTGGCGTACCGACTTTAATAAGAGTGGGGGAAGCTGTTCAAAGTGTAAACATTTAAATCGCTGTAACTTCTAAACGACTTATCCGATTTCAGCAAACTAAATACTGTTTATTATGCGCTTTCACCAGTCGTATTTAGTTGTCCATAATAGTTCTCAATAAAATTGCTAGAGGGCGCAATTAAATATAATTATGATACCATATTCGTAAAGAAGATGAAATTTCTGAAAAAATATTAAAACCGCAGCTCAATATCTTTGTTTGTTTCAGAGTTATTGCCAAAACATTAATTTTTAATACAAATTGCGCCCTCTAGCAATTTTATTTGAAATTATTGTATACCATAGGATAAGACAATTAAAGGTACTTACCTTTCTCTTCCAAAGAAGCTTAAATTGAGTGAAATCGGATAAGTCGTTTAGAAGTTACAGCGATTTTAATGTTTACACTTTCAATAGCTTCTCCCACTCCTATCAAGTGAAAGTGAAAACATTAAAATCGCTGTAACTTCTAAACGACTTATTCGATTTCATTCAATTTAAGCTTGTTTGGAAGAGAAAGGTAAGTACCTTTAATTGTCTTATCCAATGGTACACAATAGTTTCAAATAAAATTGCTAGAGGGCGCAATTTGTATTAAAAATTAATGTTTTGGCAATAACTCTGAAACGAACAAAGATATCGAGCTGCGGTTTTAATATTTTTTCTAGAAAATTTCATCTTCTTTTCGATTATGGTATCATAATTATACCGTATGATTTAAATTTTCGGGATAAAATCAAAAAAACTATTATTATTACAAATTGCGCCCTCTAGCAATTTTATTGAGAACTATTATGGACAACTAAATACGACTGGTAAAAGTGCATATATTTCTCTTCCAAACAGTCTTTAGTTTACTGATATCGGATAAGTCGTTTAGAAGTTACAGCGATTTAAATGTTTACACTTTGAACAGCTTTCCCCACTCTTATTAAAGTCGGTACGCCAATGAGCATAAGACAAAAATGATGCACAATTATCCAAGCTTTAAAATGGTGTTATCAAACATATACCTTAATGTGAAATTTTTGGAGTTATGTAAAATTTTAAAATTTACTTTTCAATTACGCCCTCTTGCGGCAAAATGCGGAACTTAAAAATTATTTCCAGAATTTTCTCATGACCGCTTTAATCATATTTTTTTTATCCTAAGTTTCTACGTTTAGTAGTTTCCGAGATATACCCGACGACCATTCTTAGTTGTTCACCCGGTACATAGAAACCAGAACAAACCCGAACAAACTACAAAAATTGGTCAAAATTTTATTTTGACGGGTAGAATTTTTTTTTTAATTTTTCTCTATTCTTAGCGACAATATCTATACGACCCCACGTTTGTTTCATTACTATCGGTTATTGTAATAATTCCGACATATTGACAGGTGTCAAATCTTGACAAGAGAATTTTTTGCGTATTTTTTTCAACTTTCCACCGTCAATATACAGACGACCCTATAGTTTTCTCATTATTATCATTTTTTTAAAAACGATTTGACATATTGACAGCTGTCAAATTTTGAGAAGAATTTTTTGCTTATTTTTCCCGAAGTCTCCGCATCAAATACTATACGACCCCATAATTTGGTTCGTCAAAATCGCTTCTTCGTTATATACCTTACCTGACAGCTGTCAAAATTTGACAGGAGAATTTTTTGCGTGTAGATTATTGTATGGTCAGCGGTTCTTGATAAGTCTACAAAATTTAAATTAAATCTGATCGTTTAAAGTGGGTCAAAATCGGGTTTAAAGAAGTCGGTTACAAACATACAGGTGAAGTTAATAAAAGCGTGTTAAAAAGGTTAATTTTTTCTTTTGGTCCTTTTTTCTATTGTTTTTCGGCAACTTGTCCCGATTTTTCCCTGACCACCTTGCTGGATTCTTTTTAAAGTTTATCACAAATTCTAATCGAAATGTTAAGATTTTGCGAAATTTCTCGTTCTCGTATATTTTCGTCTCGTCTCACTACTAGATTCTTACAGAAAAAACTCTCGTCTCGCAGGAAACCGGACCACTCTCGACACTCTCGTCTCGTTCTTGTGAGAGTGAAACACTACAGAAAAATGGCAAACCAATTCTTCCTGTTTCTGTTTTGCAGTCTACTTCGAAAGTAACTTCTTATAAACAAAAATAATTTGTCAATTCCCACTTTCGGTTGTGTCATTAATGGCACCCTGTTGAGGTCTGTATATTTTACGTTAAGCGGTTGGGTACAGAAACAGAACCGGACTAAGTTCTTTTACCTTCGCCTTCGCCATCTGTTAAATTTAGTAAGGGAGTCTTAATATTGTGTAAAGATATAGCGTAGATACTAATTTTATTATTTATAAAATAAAATATTGACAGACCCGTACCTACCAAAATAAGTATGTGAAAACATTATAAAACTAAAGGAAAAGAATAAGAAAGCTACATTTTTTTTTTTTTAGTACTTATTTATTTATAAAAAGCAAAAATAGGTATTTCTATATTTGTTATACCTACAAGGAAAAAAGTTATACATTTTTTGCAAGGTGTAAGCTTTGTGGTGCACGTCTAATTAAAACACCATATTGGGAACACTTTTGATATTTACTTTTGTGGGAATTTTATATATGGATATAATATTATAGGGTGTCCCATAGCTAAAGAGCTATAATACTGCAACATGCGATAGTAGACTTGAAAATAAGTAATTTAATTTCATTTCTTATACGGTTAAAGAGATACAGTGTGATCCAAGTAAATATTTACTTTATAAAATTTGTGATGATTTAATGTTAAGCGGATATGAATCAAATTTGGTGTAGTTATATTTTTGAGAGCAAGAACGAGGATTCATCGACGTTGTGGTCTATGGTCAGCGCAGCGGCCTTATAGATCGTAGTAGTGCTGGGAAGTTTAGTTCACTTTGCCGATTTCAATCTTTCGATCTCGTTCAATAAAGTGAATAGTTCAAAAGACTAGTTCGTTTAGTTCGGTAGGTAGATCGGTCAGGTGACAAAACCTATAATTTCGGTCGTCTCGCTCTCGCTTGCGTAGTACATTCCGTTTAGACTTTAGTTCGCCTTGTTTCAATCTTTTAGTAATTACTGATTGAATCTTTTAGTTCAGTGGCCAGATTCGATCTTTTGAACTAGTTCGTTCGCGAACTACACAACTCTAGATCGTAGGCCCGGGTTCCATTCCCACTGCCGGCAACGTCGATGTTAAATTTGGAATTTGGTTTAAGAGGTTGCGCCGTCTTTCGGAAGAGACGTTAAACTGTGGGCCCCGTGTCATGGATGTTGGCACGTTAAAGAACCCTACCCTCGACAAAGAGGGATTCGGCAAAATTATCAGATAGTGTGTGACAAATTCCCTGGCGTCGGTGATAGGCCTCGTTGCGGAAAAAGGCCGACGTAAAATAAATAATTAAAAAAAAAAAAAAAAAAAAAACGAGGATTCCATAATGAGTGTTAAGATACCTCCTAGAAAGCGCCAGCTACACAATAGGCTCGACAATATGAGTTTGAAAATTTTTAGTATTGAAAATACTACTGGGTGCTTATATACGGGTATATTTCATGAAATATGAACGCGACATGCGACATGCACATAAATAACACGGCGGTGAAGTCTAAACAAACATCCGAGCAGCACAGGATCGATGACATCATCTGCTGAGTATTAATATCGTTTTGTTTTGGGTTTTGGCATTTATTATTATATTTGTTGATATTAAGATAATATGGCCGGGAGAGAGAACAGTAGAAGTCTGAGAACAGTTAGTTGATAGTTATTAATGATACTAGTTCGATGAACACTATAATGAAACAGCCGAGTGGTTTAATTGCACAAGTTTCATTAACAAAGTTCGTATCGAACGTGTATCATTCAAAATTTAATCTACCACAGTGCAAATAGATTTTATTCGCCTAAATTTCATTGATATCAGATAACGTTTTCGTAATTTTTAAAATTTTCAGGTGTCCATATTAGTCGATATCATGGTAACCGCATTTTTGATTGGTTCAATTTCGATAAAATTGGAAAAAAATTAACAGTGAATGTCGCTGAAACCAAGCGAAATACCGCGGCGGTCTTGGCGTATTACACAGAAAGTCGGGAGAGAATGGATATACCAATCCAAAACATTTCATAGCCGACTTAAGATTTAGACATTTCATGAACAAAGACTACAAGGACCAGCAGGTAAATGGCTGTGTATAGTTAAAAGAAATAATTTTGTCGCTATTTTTGAAAAGGTGGTTTTGAGCTCTCTTCTATATGTACTAATATACAGATTATTCTATATTTTTTATTTTAATAAAACAGTCACATTTACACATTTCTAAGTATCATTTACACATTTCTAAGTATAATAATTTAATTATTATTTCAAACTAAATCGGAGCATCCATGCCGTCATAATAACGCGTGATAGCGGCACGTTACATACTCACAGATAGGAGTAATCTGTGCTGTGACATAATGGTTTTCTTGTTCAGAACCAACATTTGACGAGGTCGGACGTATACGCTCAGCCGGTCAGTTCGTTCGATTAGCAGTGCAAAAAATAATTTTATCTACCTAAACAAACATTATTTTATAAACAACAAAATACCAAATAAAAGTGCTAAAATAAACATAGTACAACAAAAAAGTGCTAAATGTACACTGGCGTGCAGGACAACACTACAAAATACCATTGTACATAATAACACATAACCGAATTCCACACATACCAGGGATACCACTAAATCATAAGAATGGACAATACAGGGGGTGCCCAAGGCACCCAATTACAAAACCAAACCGAAAATGAGCAACAGATCGACAAAGATATTGACAATGACTCAATCAGCATTGCAAGTAGCAATCCAAGCTTAAGCTCCCCGCTAAAAAGACAAGGAAAAACGCTGATCAAATATCTCCAGACCCACAGGTCGTATTGTGGTACATGTTCCGATTATTTTAGAGTTTGTAAATCCAAAATAGAGAGAGATCGAATGAGGGTTGAAATAATTCAGCACCTCAAAAAGAAGCATGCGGTCAAAAATACCATTCCACTTTCCCCACCCCTACCAAAAAGAAGTACAAGGGCAACTGAAAAAACAACTGAAAAAGATGACAAAAATCATTATATCCCGCCAGTCATTCAACATCAACAAACCCTAGAAGAAAGGATAAGAAACGAGAGAGAAAACATCATCAAAGGACAAGAAGTCTTTATTAAACCTAAAACGCCAATAAAATCCAGATTCAGCAATATCCTACACGAAAGACCACAAATAACTCTCAAAAACAGATACGAGGCGCTCACAGACGAGTCGGACATAGACGATATAGACATGGAAACCGATAACGAGTCAACAGCTCAATCAGAAATATCGACCAAAGCTAAACAAACCCTCTCAGCTACCAAGAAAACGAAAAATGTAACGGACACACCAAAAACAACACCGAAAAATACGCCCCAGCAACCTAAAAAACAAATCAAACCGCCGCCTATTATTTTAAAAGGAATAATAAAAAACAAAATTGCCTACGACGAACTTACAAAAGACCTGAACCAGCACATCAAGCAGGGATATACACTGAAATTCACCAAGAACAATACTATAATTTACATAAATAACAAGGAAGAGTATAACAAATACAAACAAGTATTGCAGACCGAAGAAGAACTCGAATGGCATACATACGCAACGGAAGAAGACAGAACACACGCATTTATCATCAAGGGACTGGACCACCTACCCGACGTAAATGACATAAGAACAGAACTTCAAGAAAAACATAGACTACAAATAAAAAACGTACACATAATGAAGACTCAGTTTCGACCACTGTATATGGTTATTACCGACACGACAATCAAACTACAACAGTTGGAAAAAATTAAGTACCTAAATTACGTAAGAATCGTATGGGAAAGACGAAGACAGAACACGCTAGTCATTCAGTGTAAAAAATGTGGTCAATGGGGGCACGCGACAACCAACTGCTTTCGACAACAAAGATGTCTGAGATGTGCCGGCAATCATCCTACAGCACAGTGTCACCCCGACAATGCAATAAAGTGCATAAACTGCAGAAAGGAGCACAAAACAACATCACCAACCTGCGAAATCTACATTTATAAAGCTCAGCAAATACAAGCTAACAAACAAAAACAAACAACCAGATTCAAACCTGCACCTATCCCAACTACAAACCCGTGGACGCAACAACAGGCCAGGACAAGTGTCAGGGCAAATGGCACCAACTTTAACCACCCTCAACAAGAAAACAACCCTACGGACAACGAAATTGAAACATACGAGGAGGCATTCCCCGATCTACCTAGGACACGCCCACAAGGCAACGCTCACCTAAACAATGCCCATACGAGCAATGGTCAGCAAACGCATGGATTATCACAGGCAAGTAGTCTTTTTTCAGCCATGAAAGAGTTTAATAATTTAATAAACATAAATGAATTTATTCGTTTCTTGAATGACTGCACAAAAGAATTGAGGAAAGCCAAATCCCAGGAAGAAAGAGTCTCAACTATGATGTCCCTCATGGGAAATAATTTAAACAACTACAACATTTAGCTTTCCTGGATTCTCTAAAAATAACAACTTGGAATGCGAACGGCTTACGCAATAAAATTGAAGAATTAAAGCATTTTCTGTCAGAGCACAAAATAAATATCATGTCAATTAATGAAACCAAACTAACACCTCAAGTTAAAGTTAAAATCCGAAATTATCAAATATACAGGGTTGATCGAAATGCTTGGGGAGGAGGCGTAGCACTTGTGATTAAAAACAACATACCTCACATAAAACTAAATAACACAAATTCTAACATAGAACATGTTTCAATAAAACTGAAAAATGGTGTTGTGATCACAAGCTGCTACGCGCATCCCAATTTAAATTTTAACGATAATGACTTAAACGTAATATTTAATCAAGCAAACAAAGTTCTAATATTGGGTGACCTCAATGCTAAACACATAACAATGAAAGCTACCAGAACAAACCGACACGGACATACACTAATGCAATACCTAAACAATTACGACATACAGATTATATTGCCACCAGTGCCGACCTATTACGACCCCAGACGACATGGAACTTCTTCATATATTGACATTTTCTTGTACAAAAATTTAACAAACTTACCAAACTCGACAGTTATAAACGAACTTTCTTCTGACCATTTACCAGTCTTAATAAACTGGATAACAGACACCGAAAATGAAACAAAACAAACAACATGGATATACAACAACGTAAACTGGAACCAATACAGACATATATTAAACAACAGCACCGAAATAAATAATAATATAACAACAATAGAACAACTAGAAAACGAAGTAGACAAACTGACAAAAAACATAAAATTAGCAAGAAACAGCATAGCTAAAAAAGTAATAGCCGAACCAAAAGAGGACAAATTACCAGAAGTTATACTTAATTTAATAAGATACAAAAATGCGGTACGAAAAAGGTGGCAAAGACAAAGAACAATACAAGACTTAATAACATTAAGACAATTAACAAACGAAATTAAAATAAAAATAAAACAGCATAAAAATCAAACTTGGACAAACATACTAACAAACCTAACAACAACAAACAACTCACTTTGGCAACTAATTAAACGACAAAGACAAAGACAAAAATTCCATCTTTTGCACAGTTTCCTCAAAGCAATAAAGAAAAAGCACAGACAATGGCAGACTATTACGGACTAGCATGTGCAGGGAAACCCAATATTAGTAACGAACAAAATCAAATTACCAGTTTAGTTAACAAGTTTACAAAAAATAAATATCCCATTCCACCAACCATGTTACAAAAACTCCTCACTAAACCATCTGAAGTGGCTAAAACAATAAAAGAACTTAAAAACAAGAAGGCACCCGGGGAAGATGAGGTTGCTCCTATTTTAATAAAGAACATTCCTAGAAAGACTTTAGTCCAATATACTTATATAATAAATTCAATATTTTTGCTACAGCACTTTCCGAGTGCATGGAAGAGAGCAATAATTGTGCCAATTTTGAAACATCGCAAACCTGCAAATAGGCCTGAATCATATAGGCCAATTGCTCTCTTAAGTGTACTCGGAAAAGTCGCTGAAAAAATCATTCATCAAAGAATAAAGACCGGTCGGTTGGACCAGAAAATACCTGGCGAACAGTTCGGATTCAGAATCGGCAGGGGTGCTGTACTGCTGGTAGCGCATGTTGCGCAGCAAGCCATAAAAAAGATGAACCAGCAGCAAAACACAGTACTCCTGTCTCTGGACATAAAACAGGCTTTCGACAGCGTCTGGTATAACGGGCTGATTTATAAACTAATTACTTATCACGAATTTCCACTATATCTTGTTTCATTACTATATTCTTATATAACAAATAGATCCTTAAAAGTTAGAATAGAGAACAGCCTATCGGAACCGGTAGCTTTGCACGCAGGCCTCCAGCAGGGCACAAACCTAGCAGCGCCATTATTTAACTTATATACTGCTGATATCCCCCGCTTCCCAAATTCAAACCTTGCAATTTTTGTAGACGATGTTTTATTATATGCAAACTCATTCTACGCTAACGTTGCAAGGCAACATCTAACTAATCACTTAAATATCTTACTACCGTGGTACAATAAATGGAAATTGGAAATTAATGAAAACAAATGTGAATGCATGGTCATTTCAAGGAAAACGACAAACACACATATTAATCAAAATATTAAAATTAACAACACAGAAATTATACCCGCACAGACCTTAAAATACTTAGGGGTAACACTGGACAACAGGCTTACATTTAAGCACAACACAGCTAAAATATCAACAAAGTTCTTAGCAATTACACACATATTATACAAATTATTAAATCATAAATCTCCACTCTCCCCACAAAATAAGCTAATCATATATAATCAAATTATAAAACCATCATTAACTTATGCAGCTCCGGTCTGGTGCAGTATGGCAAATTGTCACTTTAGAAAAATTCAATTACTGCAAAATAGAATACTACGATTCGTTACAAAATCTCACCGCCTAACAGCAATCCGCCATCTGCACCAGGCAACACAATCTCCATACATCTTTGATTATATACAAGACATTGCAACAAAATTTTATCTAACACAGCCGCAACACTCACCACTGACACAAGACATAATACAATTAAGACATGATAATAATAACGACGTGCATAAACCATTGCATTCACGACTACCTATTTACTTTCAATAATGCAAAATTTCAACTTTTCCAAAAATTTCCAAAAATTCACTAATATTATATAATTAACAAGAAATAAACTACAAAATCTACAAAAATTGCTATATAATCCAATCTCCTCCCTAAAACTTATGACACGCCCACAAAAATGTTCGAGCCACTGGGCAAAATGTGCTACTGCTACATGTACCTGACAGAAATCAAGCTGGTTTTTTCTTCAATTTTTCCAGTTAACATTCCATTATAAAATTAAAACATTTTTAAATAACAATCAGCAAATATTCTCAAGTTTTTTACAAACAAAATAAACTCTTTCATGGCAGTAAAGGACTACGGAACTGACCAACTAAAGCATTGCTAAACATCGATCAGTTTAACCAAAGGGCTAAGAACAACCCCACCGGCGTTGCCAGTGCGCTTCCTAGGTAGCTAGAGGACAGTTACGCAAAAACTGACCTACGAAATCTAGAGCACAAATAAAAATATTTATTGTATTATATAGTACTATGTATTGTATGTATATATAAATAAGTTAGACTATTGATATGTAAAATACCTTGAACAATAAAGAAACTTTGAAATCTCAAATCTCAATCTCTCACATTTCTAAGTATCATTTACACATTTCTAAGTATAATAATTTAATTATTATTTCAAACTAAATCGGAGCATCCATGCCGTCATAATAACGCGTGATAGCGGCACGTTACATACTCACAGATAGGAGTAATCTGTGCTGTGACATAATGGTTTTCTTCTCGCCACTGTATGTGGTAGGTATTTTCAATACGCCTATGATACTTGCGTAAGATGCAAGATCTGTGAATTTTTTTTGTCTCTTACATTTCTGACCGCTTTTCCTCAATTATTAATCTCGATATTCTAATTAGTTTTTGAGATAATTGCGTTTAAATGCTAGATGGCAAGAAACATCGTCTACTATCTCCTGTTGCTGTATCTGCCCATTAAATATGAGACATCCTGTATATAACGATAAGTAAATGGTTTAACTAGGCACTTTATTGATTTAAGAATAGATGAGTTAACCAAAATGGTGTATGTATGTAATAAACACCAAAAAAGTCTGTCTCTAAAATATATAAAATCAAAAGTAAAATGTTTTAAACACACACTACACAAAAACAACCACAGAAACACCAAAATCTGAATAAAATAATATGACGCAACCTGACGCGTGAGCTTGCTACGGCACACTGCCGATCTGGGAACTTTGACGACGAAACCAGATCAGCTGTTAATGTCAAATATCATTGTCTGCTGTTGAAACGCTTTGTTTTAAGAAAAAGTTAACTCTACCTCTCTTAGCTCGCCATTGAACAACAAAAAATAGTACTTTAACAGGTAAATTAACTATCGGCATCATTTTTTGCAGCATGCAAACAATATAAATAATTTTTTCTATTTCACGTTCATAATAAGCTCAGTACTATACGCATTTGCGTATCGTAATGAAGCTATTTCGATACGCGTTTTTTCTTTATTTGATGTTGGTAACATTTAAATGTTTTATTTCATTGACTTGCGCGGCCTTTGTGATTTACGAGAAAACCAATTTTTCGCAGAGGAAAAATAGCTTGATAACTTACTTTTTTATTCTTTGTGGATAACAGTCATGTATGTTGGTTGCATAAATCTATAAATCAATCTTCTGTAGATACTTCAAGCTATCATTTTCTGCCAAATCCTATCCAAAATTCAATCTACTAACCTTCCAATGTCGATTTTAACTTCAACTTTATTTGAATTTTCCATCTTCCCTATACTAAATTGCAATGCCGTGACGTAAAATCATGTCTTTTGAAATTCGAAAAAAAAGTAGCAAAATCTCCCGAATTTCCGAACGTTCTGTATATGTACCGAATGTATAAGGATCACACAACGTATTCCGTCCAATTTCAAATCTCATATCGCTAAAATAACTTTAGAATCTCGTGGTGAAAATGGGTCAATAAATCAAAAAATGACAGTTCGCAAAATAATTTTTGTTGTCCAGAGGCTACTATGATAAAAAATAGTATTATATACCAACATAAAATTTAGACATAAAAATTTACAAAATTTTAGGGATTTATTTTCTTATTAAAATGTATCTTTCTTGATTATAAAAGGTGAAATAGAAAAAAATGTATAAAGCACATGTTTCATAAGGCGTTTTAGCGCACGTGTCAATAAAAAACTCGCCACTTTGTGGCTCGTTTTTTAAAATAGACGCGTGCGCTAAAACCGCTTCTTATGAAACGTGTACTTTAATATACTATTATTACTTCGGTTGTTGCGAACGAAAACATTTTAATGTTGGTATATTATCACAAAATCATTACTTATAGGAAATTGGGCCTTTGCAGGAACCGTTATCAGATTAATCCGATTTATCAGCTAATATCAGCTGTCTTTTTATTTGCCACATACAAAAAATAACAAATGATCAGCTGGTGATCGCTGGTTAGTCAAATCATAGTCTCCGTACACTCAACTTCCTTTTAAAGAGGATAAATCGATATTAGAACATATATTATATTTAGACCACAACTAATATTGATCTTATAAAAAAAATTTAAAAAGTAGTATAGGTATTATGTGTGAATGGTGAATACCTAATATTTGTTACAAAGATACTTTTAAAATACATTGTTCTGTGCATTATATACTATGAACGCAAGTGCTAGTTTTGTGTTTGCCAAAAACAGGATCATAAGTAATGAACTGAGTGAGACGGATATTGAACTAGATGTGTTGGTAAGTAAGACTATTAGTACTATACAGGGTCGCTTTTATGTATGGAAACGATCGATTATTTGCTAAAGTAAGATAGCTAGCGAAGAATGTTAAATACAAAACTTTTAGGGTTTTTAGAAATCTATTACACTGCACATAAACTAAGTTTGCAGGATTAGTCAAAAAGCCATTTATTTTAAATGGAACCCTCTGTATATTATTCAATATTTCAATTATTTACAAGATTCTAAAAAAAAATTTAAGCACACCACATACCCAATCTTAACCGTTTTCGAGATAGTGAGTTTCGAATATCGTTTTCAAATAAATCTAATAACAATAATAAAAAAGACAAACTAAGTTTTAGTAAACAACAATTTGAAATCCTATTTTATAAGGTGCTCAAAGTGTCCACCGTTTACCTCCTGGCAGTAATGAATTTGGTAAACGAAATTTTGTAACGAATCTAAAAGGATATTGGGAGCAATACTGGAAATTTCATGCATTATTCTTTGTTGCAAATCTTCGATATTTTGTGGCCTATTTTTGTACACTAAATTTTTGATATGGCCCCACAGGAAAAAGTCAAGAGCATATCAGTAGACCCAGCAGGCCATTCAATTGCACCTCTGCGCCGAATCCATTTACCAGAAAAAGTTTTCTCTAGATATTCCCTCACCATCCGTCCAAAATGTGGTGGAGCCCCATCTTGTTCAAACCATATTTATTCAGCCGGTAAATTGGAATTATTATGGTTCGGAAATAATCGTCTGAGCTGTGGAACAATATTCTCTTGTAAAAGTAATAAATATCGTTCAGAGTTCAAATTTCCATGTATAAAATGGGGTCCTATGACATTTCCGCCAATAATGCCACACCAAACATTGGTTTTTTGTGGTCGTTGGGTATGACCTTGTTCCATCCAATGTGGATATTGGTCTGACCAATAACCAATATCTACAGTTGTGTCGATTTACGTGCCCATTTAAAAAAAAAACGTTGATTCATCAGAAAATAAAATGTGGATGACAAAGTTGACATTTTAATTCAATGTATCCATAATGATTTCGCAAAACTGAATTCTGCGATCAAAATCCTCTTCACTCAATTCTTGTAAGAAATGAATTTTATATGGTTTGAATTTTTCTCTTTTGGTAATTTTTTGAATGGAATATCGACTCATATTATGATTGAAAGCCCGCTGTTGCGTCGAAGTTATTGGATTTTCTACCACATCTAAAATGACATTTAGAGAATTTTCTTCATTAGTAACGCTTACCGGTCTTCCACTTTTTGGCCGATCTTTCACACCTCCAGTTTCATGAAAACGCTGCAATGTTTTGGAAACAGTTGATTTAGTTATAGGTTCCCGATCTGGATGCAATTCATTAAAAATATTCACCACTTGGGTAAAACTGCGTGTTCTATCGCAGTAGGTACCCTATCATCATTAAAATTTCAATGCGCTCGGTATCACTTAAACGTGTAATTTTTACGCGAAAATTGTTCACAAATTGTAAATGTAAGTATTTTTGGCATAATAAAATCTATTGTCAAGATGACAAAACAACATTTTTATGGAGATAAATATTTTCTAAGATAACTTAATGGACTAGAAAATTAATGAATGTAATAATTTATTTGAAAACGATATTCGAAACTCGATATCTCGAAAACGGTTAAGATTGGGTATGTGGTGTGCTTAACATTTTTTTGTTAGAATTTTGTAAATAATTGAAATATTAAATAATATACAGAGGGTTCCATTTAAAATAAAGTAACTTTGTTCTTCCATGTCTTTTTGACTGATCCTGTATACTTAGTTTATGTGCATTGTAATAGATTTCTAAAAACCCTAAAAGTTTTCTATTTAACATTCTTCGCTATCTATCTTACTTTAGCAAATAATCGACCGTTTTCATACATAAAAGCGACCCTGTATATAACATGTAGTATTTTCTAGTGTTTTTCCAGCGCCTAATTATTGTTGATTTGGAGTAGGTGAGTTTTTACCTACTTGACATGCCGCCAGCAATTGTCGATTCTTAAAAGCCTTGCATTATTTTTTCACATGTCCAATATAAGCTATTTTTATTTTTCATCGATGTTAAGACCAAATTATTTCTAAAAACAGGATATTACCATCAGGCATATGCGAAATATATCGTATGTCATCGAAAGTAAAAAGCTATAACTTTCTGAAAAGGTCGAGTTTTTGATGGTTATTAGCATCGGTCACTTTTAAAATTGCCATTTAGATTAATGTCGACCTTTTAGTGTCAAACTAGACCAGAATACATTTAGGCAAAATATGGTAATATAAGAAAATTTAAATTTTGTTATATTTTCGCCAAAATTTGCATACATTATTTCCTAATATCGTAATACGATTAATATATTACACTACTTTCTCTTAATTACTTTATAAGCTCTCATATACAGGGTGCAGGGCCGGAGCTAGAGCTAAATAGGCCCCGGGGCAATACAAATTTTGGGGCCCCTTATTGAAATTACTTTTGATAATACCACAGTATTAATGTCGGGTAAGAATAACAGTATTTTGATAATGTAGATATTTATTGTATCCTATACCAACTTGTTGGAACAGCTATTACTATAATCTGGCAATCTTCTACACATTTTTTATAGTGGCAAATTCGTTTATCACTTTAATAAAGTTAATTTTGCGCGCTCTTCGATTTTCAATGGACAGTAGCGCTTAATTACTTAGTCTATTTTGTCCCATTGAGGTACGCAAGTAGTTTTTTTATCAACCTTAATTTGGAGAAAGTCCGTTCAGCTTTCGCAGTAGTGACAGGGACAGTAAAGAACATCAGAAGTGCTGTGCACACATCTGGATAACTGGACGACAACGACGTATTCTGAATTATCAAGAAACGGGCTAACTCTTTAACATCTTTCATTGAAATTATCTCTTCCGAAAATGTCGACCATACAGTAAGCAACTGAGAGGAAAAAGAAGGCCACTATGGCATATTATATGAACATGAACCACTGGCGCGGGAAACTTGAAATCCCTTGATAACATTAGGTCCGATCAGCAAACTTTGAGATTTGCTTTTTTCTATTACCTGAGCATGTTTTTTAACTTTTTTTTAAATTTTGTTGAAGTATTGACAAAAAAATTGTTTGCAATGTATTAATGTATTCGAATAAAGCTAAATAATAGCTAAGCTAATTTAAAGTATAATATTATGCCACTTTCGGCAAAATGTAGGCAGTAAACTTTTGATGTTGATTCCGACAGTACATTGCCTCACAAGGTCTCTTTCTTTCGAAGATTATCCTCGAAAAAAAAAAAAAAAAAAAAAGTTGTCTCCGAATTGCTTTTTTTTTTCAAATCATTAGTGGCCGAAAATTTTAGGGTAGGTTTTAAGGAGCTATGGTAATTTGATTTGCATTCTAGAACGCTGCATGTTTTGTTTTCGGTGTGATTATTTCAACATAATGCCGTTGTCAATCAAAACCATCTAGCGTTATTTTCACTATTTACATACAGACAATAATATTATCGCAAAATACAATTTTATAACACTGACATTGTTTTTGGCTGTTAGGTTATTACATTCCCAAATACGAAATGAATATTACAATGAGCAATAAAAACTTAAATTTCTACAACGGTTTATGGAAAAAAACACACAGAAACAGTTTCAAATTTACGGTATATTTAAAACATATTACACACATTGTTTACCAAGAAAAGAAGATAAACAAAACAGACACGTGTTTTTAGAAGTTTGACGCCGGTAACTAACCTATTTTGCACTTGCGTGCATTCTGTTCCGCCTCGTGCAGGCGACCAGCGTTGCCGTTTTGTGCCTTGAATACTCAAAAATGGTCCATTTTACTGTTAATATTCTAAAATTCTATTTTTGTATAGTACATATGCAACCCTAAAAAACATGATTCAAATTTAAAGGCAATGAACGGTGCGAACCGCGAGGGGCACCGTAGTCGTTCGTTGTGGTTTGAATTCGGTTCCAGTGACGCATGCGTATTTGTTAGTTAGGTAATATAAGTACTATTATTTTGGTGATGTGTGAGTTGAGTGTAAGCAACACTGTGCACACACTGCCAAATTTTAACTTTAGGAACACTTTGGAAAATAATTTCAGAAGGATGCAATTATAATACTTACATGGTAATGGTAATAATAAAAACCCGTATGTACTTGTAGCTTTTCCAGAGAATTTTTTTAATGAAATCATATTGCGAGTACGAGAAATTGCGATACTCTCGCGAGACGAGACGAGAAAACATCTTGCGAGACAAGACGAGTTTTTTAAAAAGTGCAAGATTTCTCCTCTTGTGAAACTGCATGAGTTTATTTTAATTTTTTGCTTGAAATGAAAGAACCCGTTCAATGAAATGAAAATTACCGAATGCAGTTTTACGAAACAACAGGCAGACAGAGATATCATATCTAGGTATTGTGGTGCACGTATGGTATTCGATAGAATACCTATTTCCTAAATAAACTTATCTCAGTGATAGACGACAAATGGTTTCCATTGTTGGTTTTTACTCTAAGTCTTTTAACGTGCCGTCTGGTGTACCTCAGGGCAGTCACCTCGGTCCCTTGTTTTTTATTATATACATTAACAACATTCAACAATGCTTCAAATTCTCTAAATTTTTGATGTACGCAGATGACCTAAAATTTTTTCGAATAATCAGGGTACCGAGGGATTGCAATGGGCTGCAGGACGATCTTAATGCCTTGGTAAGATTCTGTGAAGGTCAGAGTTTATTTCTCAATCTAGACAAGTGTGTATCGATAACATTTACCAGAAACAAAAATGTTCATAATTTTCGTTATACTATTAATAATAGTGATATTAAATCGGTTAATGAAATACGTGATTTAGGTGTTACCTATAATCTATAATGGACAGTAAGTATTTAGCTCTCACGTCGAACAGATTGTCAATAAGTGTAATCGATTTTTAGGATTTATTATAAGAAATTGTTTAAATTTTAATAATCCTCAAACAGTTCTAAACTTGTATTACGCGTTTATAAACTCACCGACAACAAAAACCGGCACCTAAATTTTTTTTAGTAATTTCAATATGGCATAACTTTTTTATTTTTGACTTTATTGCAATGATTTTTCACTGGGCGATAGATATATTCATTAAAATTATGCTGCAGTTTGTTCTGATGTTTGTAATGAATGTTTATATACCAGGGTAAGTAAAAATTATGTTTTTAGTCGGAAGTTTAAAACGTCCTGTGGAAAAAACACGCAAGAGAACCTTGTTTACGATAAAGCTGGATGTATTCCTAGCATTTTGTTTTTTGAGTCATCTGGTTATCTTGTTTCTTTTACGAGCTACGCATTTTTAATTGAAACGCTGCATTTAAAAAGCATTTTTTACTTCAAACATTAAAAGTTGTCATTAGAGCACTTAAAATTAAAATAAAATGTTAATAACGAGTGTGTCCACCTCTAGCCGCAATGGCAGCTTGCATTCTTCGTTGCATGGAATCAATTAGAGTGTTTATTTTTTCTTTAGGAATAGCTTCATATTCTTCATTTAATGCTAACCTGAGCTCTGGTAAAGTGGTAGGTTTGTTGGGACGGTGACGAACGTTTTAATTGATTCCAAAGATGCTCAATTGGGTTAAGATCTGGGCTACAGGGTGGCCATTCTAACCTTTGAATTCCAACTTCATCCAAAAACTCATTTACTACATGTGCAACATGTGGTCTGGCGTTGTCTTGCATGAGTATAAACTCTTCTCCAATGAAAGGGGCAAATGGAATGACAGCATCCTGTAGTATCTCTTCAATATATCTGTGGGCAGTTAGAGCTCCATTTTCCACAAATATTAGGTTTGTACGTCCTTCTCGAGATCAGCCACCTTAGCCAACAACCAAGTAAGAAAAAAATGTTTTTTTAAATGCAGCGTTTCAATTAAAAATGCGTAGCTCGTAAAAGAAACAAGACAACCAGATGATTCAAAAAACAAAATGCTATGAATACATCCAGCTTTATTGTAAATCATGTTTAAATAAGGTTATCTGGCGTATTTTTTCCACAGGACGTTTTAAACTTCCGACTAAAAACATCATTTTGACTTACCCTGGTATATAAACATTTAAGCAACCAAAATTACATTAGAACAAACTGCAGCGTAATTTTAATGAATATATCTAAAGCCCAGTGAAAAATCATTGCAATAAAGTCAAAAATTAAAAAGTTATGCCATATTGAAATTACTAAAAAAATGTAGGTGTCGGTTTTTTTTGTCGGTGAGTTTATTTAGTAAACTTAATTTTGCATCAGTTATTTGGAACCCTCAGTACGTGGTTTACCAGCGAAGGCTGGAAAGTATCCAAAATAAATTTTTACATGTTAATACTTTTACCAGCGTAAGTTTGGCAAACAAAGTGGATGGGTAAAATGTGTATGCTAATTTACTTCAGAATAAAATACGATTTTGTCAATGGGTTCATTTGTTTTGTTACATCTATTACCAGATCATTGGTTTAAATAACGTGAGATCTACTACTGTTGAATGATCACTGCTGATAATTTTTTGAAAATTGCACATCTCTTTCTTACACATGAGGGAAATATTCACTTATAATCTCCCTAGTGCTCGAATTATTTCCGGAAATTTTTCCGAAGGAACGCATTTTTTGAAAATTCGTCTGCGACTCGGGAAAATTTTCTAGAAAAATGCGTGACTGAGGAAGAATTTCCGGATATTAATTCGGTAAGAAAATTTCACTTTCAAATTTCATAATTATGGGAATACTTAAACTTTCAAAAAAAAGTTTCCTCACCGTTTAGTTTAACGAAATGCAAAAAATATAAGGGAAAATTATCCTTTTTATTTATTTTTACTACATTTCATTTACTAAAACAAAGGGAAAGCATAGTATAGTCTAGTTTAGGCTAGTTATGCCAGATAAAACAATTTTTAAAATCTAGGTAGATAGTAGATACCACAGTCAAGTAGGCTTAGGCTTGTGATGTCAAAATCGTCTCTGCTATATGTCACGTCGACAGTTATTTCTTAAACGTGCTTCTTTAGTTCACAATAATTAAATCATGGCAGTAAACAATCAAGAAACTAATTTTAAGCCCTACGGTGTTTGTAAATCTTGTTCTGAAATAGGGAACATTAATATGTCTCATAAAAATTTAAAGTATTTGCAATGTTTAATGGAAAAACCTGAATTAAATCCCCATCAAGAAAACCTTTTCTCAGCTATCCAGAAGATTTTGGAGGAAGATATCCCATCCTTTTTAAGAAAAACCAGAATTCAGCAGAACAAAATTGCATCCAAATATTACATCTATTATATTAAACATAGACGTCTGATAGAAGTGGAAAGGGAAGATAACCATTATCCTTGTTATTCTCCAATACGAAGAGAAGAGTTCGAACCAGAATTCTAAAAATATTTAGCCTTAATGAAAGAAATATTTGGTAAATAAATATTTGTATTTATTTAGTATTATAAAATGAATGAAAACATTAAATACCAAAATTTGATCCTGAATACTGATTTTCGGATCATATGATAGCTGTCAAGAAAAAATTTCCACTTATTAATTTTGTTCGCCTAGCTTGGCAGGAGGAGAAAATTTTCCGAAAAATTTGAAGGTTGTCATTGGTAACTGTCGAAATGAAAGTGTGTGATTGGCTTAGAATGACAGGTGTGAAATTTTCGTAGTAATTTTTCATAGAATTAAATAGGTATATTTGAATATAAGTTAATTCATATAAGAGTATTTTAAAATATTTTCTGGCCTGTAATAAACTAAAAGGCGTTAGTTTCCGCCATATAAAATTTATTGTCATGTGTCAATATTCAAACGAGTACCTAATAGGTTTATGCGTGTCATTAGTTTTTATTGTCGAAAGAACTGGCCAGAAATTTAAAAGTAGCTAAAGTTTAATTTGCACCCTGGAACACTGAAAGTTTTTTTTCCGGCATGATTATTTTAAAATAACGCCCTTGTCAATTAAAACATCTAGCTTCATTTTCACTATTTACATACAGAGAATAGTATTATCACAAACTACAATATTATACCGTGCGAGCAAAAATTATTTGCATCTAAGGACGTAATGCTTAGCCGTAGAGCTTAATACCTGTTAGGTGTCAGTAACTACCTGAATTAACAATCAATCAGTTATTCCGTCATCTTTGACAGTCGTTACAAGTAATTTGATTCATCGCTAATTTTTCCAATTTCTTGAACAATTCACACAATGGGCTTTACGGAACAGCACAAAACATGTATGGTTGAAGCGTATTTTCGAAACGGGGTTAGAGTAAATGGTGGGTGGCAATACAATCCGGGTTTGTGCATGGACGATTTTCAGGAATATTTTCCTAACGTTGGTTTTATTGCTGGGGATTTTTATCATGGCCTGAAAAGAACCGTGGCTGTGTTTAGGGAAACATGTTCCATACAACACAAAAAAGGAGCAGGAAGACCATCTGTAAGAACAGAAGAACTTGTTGCAAACGTTCGTGAAATAATGCAAAATACGCCAATAAATTGTTTAAGACGTCTGTTCCAAGAAGTGGGAAGATCTTATGGAACATGCAGGACTATTCTTAAGAAGCAGCTAAATTTATTTCCTTATAAAATGCAAGTATTCCAAGAAATACAAGCCGCAGATTTTAAAAAACGCAGGAATTAATCTCAATGGTTTACCCAAAATTTAATGGAAAGTAATGATTTATTAGACCTGACATTTTCATTTTGTATATTCTTACTTTGTTAATTTTGTAAACAGCAAAAATATATTTTTTTAAAACCGACCAGAAAATTTACACTTTCTGGACAATTTTTCGTCTAGAAAATAACGTTTTTCCGATCGCAAGACCCGAAAAGTGACATTAGAGGCCGGAAAAATCTTTTCCGGACTCTAATGTCACTTTTCCGGTCTCTAATGTCACTGTCACCCTGTTTTTTGTTTTTCCAATCGCTCTTTGATAATACAAGATACCTTGATTTCGTTATTATGACAACAATATTTCGATGTATTGTCGAGTGACAGTTCGTTGATTTTTAATTTTGTTCTATTATGTCAAACTTGTTTCGCGTAGATTATAAAATATATCGAAGTGTCGGTCTTAAAAAAAATATTGTACGTCACGCAACCGAAAATTAGTGTTTTCCAGGTCTCTCCAAGCTTCCAGGACTCGCCTATGACTCGCCCTGGAAATGCTTGTCTCGACCTGAAAAACACTACTTTCCGGTCTTGTAACGTAAATTACTATTGTATTTGTCTACTTATTTTATTACTCATTAGTTTGGCATATCATGTCATAATATGAATTTGACAAAATGCTAACCTAGATTTGGTTAGATATATCGTTCCCATATCATTGTGATCTAAACCAAGCCCTACGTTTTTTAATCCACGCCCTCTTTGATGCAAATAATTTTTACTCGCACGGTATTATCACAAACTACAATATTATAACACCGACATTATTTTTTGCTGTTAGGTTATTACAGACACACATACGAAACGAATATTACGATGACCACTAAAAACTTAAATTTAGACAACGGTTTATAGAATAAAACACAAGAAAACGTCCCGGTTTATTAATTATCCATTTAACACAACATTAAACTATAATTTACACTACATTTAAAACATATGACACACATTTTTTAATCAAAAAAAGACAGATAAACAAAACATACATGTGTCTGACGCCGGTAACTGATCTATCTTTGCACTCGTGTGCATTCTGTTCCGCCACGTGATTCTGCAGACAACCAGCGTTGCCATTTTGTGCCTTAAATAGTCAAAACTGGTAGGTACCTATATATTGCTTTTAATATTCTGAAATTTAAACAATGTGGTAATACTAAAACTTATGACGGCTAACTACTTATCGTTATCATCGACCTAATAAAAAAATTAGCTTTATTCGTTATTGATCTGAAAACCCGTGGAAATTAGTTTATTTTTAAATTTTGACCACATATTATCGAAATGGTTACGTTAGCATTAAAACCCGTACCAAGCTTTATTATTAATAATAAAAAATATGTAAGGAAAATATACAATCAGTATTGCCAATAGTTGGCGTTCATTGGGTAAAATAATCAATATAGCAACATATTGTTAAATCTAGCAAGCCTGTAACCAATATAACCAAATGCGTTGATATCCAAATTTTGCAGAATATTTTTATGACGTCATATTGCGAGTAGGGGTGTGTAACAAAATCGATTATTCGATTAGAGAAAATTTGTTTATCGCTTAATCGATTATTAATCAAAAAAAAACTATTAATTTTTTTTGATTAATCGATAAAAAAGTATTTTTCGATTAAACGATTATTACAAAAAAAAATTATTTTACGATTTTTTGATTAATTGATTATTAAGTAATCGAAAAATGTTTTTTTTTTATCCAAAATCAAATCAAAATCGAAAGAAAATGATTTTTCGATTAATCGATTAACCAAAAAAAATATTTTTCGATTAATTAGGTAAGTATTCGAAAAAAAAATTTACGGTGTTTTGATTAATCGATTATTAATCGAAAAAAAAAACGATTTTTCGATTAATCGATTGATCAGAAAACTATTTTTCGATTATTCTAAAATATAGGTATGTTTTTGGATGATTGAAGTTGCTAGTTACTTATTATTGCTTTAAGTCTCTATATATTTATTAGCAACCCTATTACCCTGAAAATCGGTTTAAAAAATAGTATAGCATAATATTGCAAGACAATCAACGAAATAAATTGTGCGTCTTTTATAAAATTGATAGTCTTAACGATCTAATATTTGAATCGACTTTTTGATTTATTTTGATTAAATAAATCGATTATTTCCGATTAATGGATTATTGTCGATTAATCGATTATTATTTTCGAATAATCAGAAATAATCTATTATTCTCGATTAATCGATTATTTTCAATTAATCGGTTATTTTCGATTAATCAGATATAACTATTTTCGATTAATCGATTATTTTTGATAAATCGATTAATAGGAAATTATCGATTATTCCAAATAATCGAAAATCGATTATCTTTTCGGTAATCGCACAGCTCTAATTGCGAAAACGAGAAATTAAGAGATGAGACGAGAAAACACTTTGCGAGATGTTAGAGGTTGGAAAAAATCTCGTCTCAAGAGTTTTTTAAAAAGTGCGAGATTTCTCGTCTCGTGTAACACTAATGATATTAATTAAATAATATTTAGAGTGATATAGAAGAAACTGTCCCGGGAATTATAATTTTCCTGCGATGCAATAAAGTGACATAACCTGTAAAAATTTAGTTCACACGTGCGTTTCCTGCTAAAACCTGACCACTTATTAGGAAAAATAATAATTTGTTTCTAAATGCGCTAATAACAATTTAATTTGGTTAAAATATGGCCTGTTTATTTTTATTTAATTCTAATGACTAAAAACAACTGCTCTTTGTAGTAAACTTTCTATTAATAATTAAGTAGGTAAATATTTCCTTTTATAGCGTAATTTAAACTGTACAGAAGAGGAGCAATAAGCATATCTAAATGACTACTAAAAGAATTTATAATAAACAAGTTTGGGTGCTTGTGTGAGCCTAATGTTGTTTTATTATCCGGTGAAGTAACAGATTTTATTTCAGATATATCTACCTGTATATACAATTACAAATAATTTAAATTAAGTATTACCAAAAGAATGTTGAGTAGTTTTTCTTGTTTTATTATACGGTCGGCTTATAATATTTCAAATCAATTGCCCAGACAGTTAAAATTGGGGTATTTAAATCTATGTATTTTACGTTTTATTCGGGCGATTCAAAGCTTCTAAATTCTCATTATCGACAAATAAAACGGTGACATAAAATAGGACCATGCCACTCCGGTTATTTGGATATCGTTGTTTCATTAAACAGTCATCATCCATTATAGTTGTTAAAAAAAATCTAAATTTCTGCTACAATATCGATCACCTTATCAGAGTACATTATATCTATATTCTACCGTGGCATTATCACTTATAATCTCCCAGCAGCAGAATTATTACCGATAATTTTCTATCAACAAAAACATGAGAGAACCCGAGAAAAAAATTATCGGGAATTAATTCTGCTGCGTGGGAGATTCGGTAAGAAAATTTCATAAATTGGAGTTTTTTCTTATTGTATTTTTTTTGCTAAAATGCTACAAAAACATATTTCCGGTGGCTTTAGTTAATTGTAACTAACTACTCTAACTAGAGTTTTAGAAATGAAGTTCATTTTAGTCGTTAGTAACTCATTTTTATTACTAAAATGTGAGAAACATTAAATAACAAATTTGTTATCTGAAATCCAATGTCTTTATAGTTTTAAATTCAAATAAACCTTTAAAAAACGTATTTCCGATGAGTTTAGTTTAATATGACGCACTGTATTTTTACAATAGAAGTTGATTTTACTTGTTAGTAATCAAGGTTTATTACTAAAATTTCAGGAACATTAAAAAGATTAATTCGTTTTCAACCATAACATCTGATATTACATATCTACTTAGTTTCAAATGAATAAACTTAAAAAAACATATTTCCGATAAGTTTAGTTTAATATGACCAGGGACGTAGCGAAGGCTTCTGGTTTGGGAGGGGTGAAATTCCTAAATTTCCCAACTTTATAAAATATTTAAAAAAATAACACAATTCAAAAAGTATTTATTTCAGACCTACCCATAATTATCAAATAAACTGTATGAAAAACATATACAGGGTTGGGCAAATGTTCCGGAACGGCTTAATTACAGGCGAACTAAAAGTGATATCGGATCCGGGTTTTGGGCAATCTACCGGGTGTCCACGGAAGGTGGTTCGCCCCTCTAACTTTTTTGTTTTTCAAGATAATGGAATAAAATTTGGGGGATTTGTATATGACATAAAACTGCATTTTTTGATAGTTGACTCGACATTATGAAACTTCCGGTTTAACTGGAAGTGACATAAACTTTTGATTTTTAAATGGGACACCTGGTATATTTTTCGTTTATCTGACTCCATATGACATTCTTAATATAACGATGTGTCACACTTTTTGTTACCAAAAAAAACATTTTTTTTCCAAATTTATTGTTTTATCTAGAGGGCTATGGAATACCTTAAAATCACTTATTTCAGTTCTTTAATCTTGGGAAAAATACAATTTTACTATTTTTGGTCCGATGCTATGTGCTGTGTACAATTTAATCTTTAAAGTTTGTTGTATAACTCATTTTTTTTAAACGGCAACATGGTGGCTCGCCGGGTTAAGAAAACAGAGGATTTTAATACAATTATTTTGATACCACACACTATTAGGTTTTAGAAAAGCTGCCATGAAAAAACTTTAAAAAGTTAAATTGAAACTTTCCTAAAATGAAGCATCTTTTGAGAATAAATTTAGATTTAAATGCATCAAGTATAGTCTGCGACCAGCAAAACTGATAAAACAAAATCATGCCTTGAAGAAAATTTACATGCCGACAGCTTCTGCCAAAGTAAATTAGTTTGTTGTTTAAAAAATATGGAAAATAATAGTTTTACAAGTAGTGAAAAAGTTGATATGTTATTAGTGTTTGGATAATGTAGAAATAATTCAACCGATCGATGCTGCACGACGTACAAAGATATCATAATCGGCGTGCTATTGCCCAAAACTGGTTCAGTTAACTTTTTAAAGTTTTTTTTATGGCAGCTTTTCTAAAACCTAATAGTGTGGTATCAAAATAATCGTATTAAAATCCTCTTTTTTCTTAACCCGACGAGCCACCATGTTGCCGTTTAAAAAAAAAATTAAGAGGTAATACAACTTTAAAGACTACATTTTACACAGCACATAGCATTAGACCAAAAATAGTAAAATTGTATTTTTCCCAAGATTAAAGAAGTGCAATAAGGATTTTAAGGTATTCATAGCCCTCTAGATAAAACAATAAATTTGGAAAAAAATATTTTCTTGGTAACAAAAAGTGACAAATGTGTCATCGTTATATTAAGAATGTCATATGAGTCAGAAAAAGGAAAAATATACCAGGTGTCCCATTTAAAAATCGAAAATTTATATCACTTCCGGTTAGACTGGAAGTTTCATAATGTTGAGTCAACTTTAAAAAATTCAGTTTTATGTCATATACAATCCCCCAAATTTTATTTCAATATCTTGAAAAACAAAAAAGGTACAGGGGCGAACCATCTTCCGTAGACACCAGGTATAGGACTAAAGTGGAACACCCTGTATATTATCAGATATTCTAAATTTTTAATAACTTTAAAATATTTTTTGTATAGCATACCATACAACTAAATTCAACTGTTTCGGAATTACGGGCAAATGAATGTAGTACATTTTATTATTTAAACAAAATTGGTAATAATTTTTAAATAAACAATAATATAAAAAAAAGTTATTTAATTAAATGTTCAAAACGTCGTCCTTCCTTCAAACACCTGACAGTGTCCAATCCTCTCGGGAAATTGGGAAAGCACGTTTTGCAAATGTTTACGAGAAATAACATGCACAACATCTAAAATACTGTTTTTAAGGTCTTCCAAAGACTTAGGTTATGTACAATACACGACACTCTTTAAATGACTGAAAATGCCAAAAGTGTCTATCTATATATTACAGTCAGTCTTACCGGGGCAACTAATGGAAGTTAAATAAGCTGCACACATTTTTGTCCACCCAAGTTTTCCCAACTTTTGATGTTTAAGATAACTAAAATTTCAGGAACATTAAAAAGATTAATTCGTTTTCAACCATAACATCTGATATTACATATCTACTTAGTTTCAAATGAATAAACTTAAAAAAACATATTTCCGATGAGTTTAGTTTAATATGACGCACTGTATTTTTACAATAGAAGTTGATTTTACTTGTTAGTAACTAAGGTTTATTACTAAAAATTACTAAAATTTCAGGAACATTAAAAACATTAATTCGTTTTCAACCATAACATCTGATATTACATATCTACTTAGTTTCAAATGAATAAACTTAAAAAAACATATTTCCGATGAGTTTAGTTTAATATTACGCACTGTATTTTTACAATAGAAGTTGATTTTACTTGTTAGTAACTAAGGTTTATTACTAAAAATTACTAAAATTTCAGGAACATTAAAAACATTAATTCGTTTTCAACCGTAACATCTGATATTACATGTACACGTCTACATAGTTTCAAATGAAACATAAAAAAACATATTTCCGATGCGTTTAGTTAAATTTTTGATGTGTCTCTTTTAGCCCCGGTGTTCGATATGTAAAGCAAATTGGTTAGTATCAATAAAAGTTAGCAACAAAATGTATTTTGATTTTATTCTGAGTGACTTTTGCCAATAGATATAAAGCACTTCATTTTTGACAAAAAAATTATCACCTATTAATTTTATTAAGGTTATAGAAACTAACAAAATTATCGCGATAATCTCCCGTTGCTATAAGCAACGTAAACAAAAAGGAGCCTTCTAATTATTGGTTGAAAATAAATTTATGTAATTTTCATTAGAAAAAGTTTTTTTAAATGCAGTTTCTAGTCCACATGCAAAATTTCAGCTGCATAAGATAATTTTGATTTTTTACCCATATTTTGTAAATTGCACCACTTTTGCAAAATAAGACTCAACTCAAACTTCTTACTTTTGACAATGCTTTATTTCAGATACATTTTCTTTAAAGTAGCGCCATATTAAATGTCATTGTGTGTTTTTCTACAAAATCAAAATTGGGCTATTAAAATTTGGTCGCATGTGAGGCAAAGTTTATTTGTTTTTGACCCTGTATAAGGTAACTTCATAAAATAAGTGTTTTTGAAAACGTAGTTTGTGTCTGAAAGTAATACACCTTACTATTAAGAGAAAAAAGAACACAGTGTCATCAGTAAAGTGTTCATTATGTGGAAAATAAATTTTAGTGGTGGGTAAAAAATCAAAATTTTCTTATGTAGTTCAAATTTTGCATGTGGGTTAAAAACTGCATTTAAAAAATCTTTTTCTAATCACTTTTTTCGATATTTTCAGAAATAACCCCACTTTTGAATTATTTTTTGAAAAAAAATAGAATTTGACAAATAATGCGGATCACGTGACTACTATTTTTTTGCTTCGTTTTCATCTCGATCGAAGCAGAACTTAATGCCAAAGTCAAATTTCGAATAAAGCTATTAATAAAAAAAAATCACATATGATGCGGACTTTACTGGTCACACTGTATATATTTTATAAAAAGTGTTTATTTACTGTTTGGTATTCATAAAGAAAATTAATAAAAATTGATTTGTGGTAGGTACCTACTGTCCTACTGTAACTATGAAAGAGTAGGTATAGATTTTTTTGAAATAACTTGTGTCGTGCGGCCTTTGCCGGAGTGTTGCGGTAAAATTTATTCTATTAAAGTAGAGAGTTAAAGAGTGGTTTTTTCCTTTTAATTCGTCAGATCTATCGCCCAGACACGTTTCGCCATCATAACTCGTCAGTGAGACTAGAATCAGACGAAAGGAAGGAAAATGAATGTTTAAATTGAACAATTGACGGCGAGGACCGTCGAGAAGATGTAACGCCAAGCGCCATCTAGTGTGGACACTTCTAAATTTATTTTATTGTTTATTCAAAAAATCATAAGCCAACTATTATTTTTATCGGCAAAATAATGACAGAGAATTTGCACAACATATCTGTTTTACCGACTAATGTAGGTACTTAAACTTGAATAATGAATCTAATAATGTTAATGAACAAAATTTTCGGTACTACACATCAAGAAAATGAATGTAGGTTAATTGAAACAAGGACGCAGTATCCTCAAAAAATCAATGTGTGGGTTGGCATTTTAGGACATCATATTATTGGACCATACTTTTTAAATCACAATTTACCCGCACAATATGTTCTTGACCTACTTCAAAATGAAGTTTCTCCTGCATTGTAAAAACTTGTTCGGGAAAATCAAAATATTTGGTCTGGCATATAACTCTGCAGTAGTTAAGGAGAAATAAGAAAATGTATCGGCGTAACAAGCGGGGGGAGGGAATTGTTCGCCCCGGATACCGAACCAAGGGGGGATGACATTAGTATTAGGCTCCAACTCCTGCCTATAGGAACCGATCATGAAAATTATTTTTTATTAGCCTGTTCTAAATTTTTTTACTAACTACTAGTATAATTTATCCAAAGTCAGTGTGATGACATTTCAATCATTCCATACGGCATACAAACGGGCAGTAAACAGTCTCAAGGAGACCGACCTCACAACCAGGTTTTTTTATTAAAAATGTTTCTTTTATATCAGTATTCAATTGTTAGTCAGTAACTTTCTTTGAAAGCTAGTTTGCAAATATACTTTAAACCGAGGAGTTTTGAGTGTGACAGAAAAAAATAAAAAGCCATTCATTGTTATAATAATACATTCTTTAGTCCTTAAGAAACAATATAACTGAAATCAAGACAAAAAGTGTTTTCAGTGTTTAAAAACAACTAATTAACAAACCCTTGTTTCTCGTATATACTTACATTGTGCTTACAAATCCGAAAATTTTGAAGAATTGGCAACAGCATATAATTTGTTGCGATTGCCAAGGGATACTAGCGCCAGTTAAAGCCGCTGGTATAAGCTGAAGCGGTCTCCAGCCCGTTCAACGAACGATTCTGTCAGACAGAGATAGGCCAGTGACCGCCGATGGCGTGGAAGAGACGAAGATAAAATATACGTAATTTGGAACTTGTGGACGGGCTGGACAATGGTCCGAGAATGGAGTTCTGGTAAAAAAATTAAAGCATTTTCTGGGCAGTGTCGTGCCGTGTCCGGTTTATTTTTCTGATTTTAGTTTTGTGTATAGAATTTTTGAGTTACCTTATATTTATTATTTTAATATAATATTATTATATATACAGTGGGTTTATAAAGTGTAGTATGTACAAACACCTAATGTAAAACAAACTTATAAGTGTGTATACGCATTTTAATTATTTGTTTGGGGCGCCTATGGTTAGGAAATTTTTACAGTTTAATGTCATTAAATTGACCTAAGAAACACTTATATATTCTTGTACTCCTTTGACAATGACCAGTAAGGGCCGAAACGCGTGTCAGGAAACTGATTAAATTCGTGAAACATAACAAGTAGTTATTATTTTTTCTTCCTGTACAATGGTACAACAGTTTCACCAAGCATGTAGACCAACACAAATTAATTATATGGGTAACAGAGTTTAAGGATCGGAAAATAGTATGACGCAGCTTGACGCGTGAGCTTGCTACGGCCCACTGCTGATCTGGGAACTTTAACAACGAAACCAGATCAGCTGTTATTGTCAAATTACGTTGTCTTCTGTCGAAATGCTTTGTTTTAAGAAAAAGTTAACTCTATATCTGGTTTTGGAGAAATTCGGTGACAGCGAAGGGCAAAAATTTGATTTATTCTACATGCAGTGATGAACTATTAAGAAAGGTACATGAAATTTAAAAACATACTGTTTATTTAATTAATCACTGGTTACTTTTAAAAGAGGACATACGTCATGCAACTAAAATATGAGGCATAAATTTCTTCTCATTTACACAATGTAAGTAGAAAACGTAATAAAGATATATCTGCTTGGTAATAATTACCTAAATTTTTAGGACCCATCAGTGTGTGGGAATTAACGTTTCCTTTTATAAGCCGTATTTCAGGTAATAAGAATTTGGACAATAAATTAACAATTCAAAGACCTTCTTTAAACTGGTTATAAGACTTAAGATGCAATAAAGAATAATAGTCACCTAAAAATGTATGTGTAATTTTTTTGATGTAATTGGTATTTCCTTTGGAGTTTCTAGGTTTTTTTTGGTTGATAAAAGAATTCTTAACGTAAAAATCATAGCAGTTCTCACAAATAGATTTAAAATATTTTAAATTATAAAAAAATATTTTAAAGGCTACTGACACAATATTTACCAGGATCTTTATAGACATTAATATTTTTTTAAATATGTTAACTTAAACCTCATTCATTCCCCCCTCGGCCCCCTCCTAGCTATATATTTTTTTAAGGTCGACGAGCGGCCATATCTCGGAAACTACTGGGCATAGAAACTCAGGGAGAGAAAAATGATAATTAAAGTGGCCATGAGAAAATTCTGGAAATAATTTTTAAGTTCCGCATTTTGCCGCGAGAGGGCGTAATTGAAAAGTAAATTTTAAAATTTTACATAACTCCGAAAATTCCACATTAAGGTATATGTTTGCTAACACCATTTTAAAGCTTGGACAATTATGCATCATTTTGGTCTGATGCTCATTAGCGTACCGACTTTAATAATAGTGGGGGAAGCTATTGAATGTGTAAACATTAAAATCGCTGTAACTTTTAAACGACTTATCCGATTTTACTAAATTTAAGCTTGTTTGGAAGGGAAAGGTAAGTATCTTCAATCGCCGTATCCAACGGTATACGATAGTGTTTAATAAAATTGCTAGAGGGCGCAATTTGTAATAATAACAGTTTTTTCGATTTTATCCCGAAAATTCAAATCATACGGTATAACTATGACATCATAATCGAAAAGTAGATGAAATTTGCAAGAAAAGATGTGAAGACCGCAGTTCGATATGTTTGTTCGTTTCAGAGATATTGCCAAAACAATAATTTTTAATACAAATTGCGCCCTCTAGCAATTTTATTAGAAACTATCTTGTACCATTGGATACGAAAATTGAAGGTACTTACCTTTTTCTTCCAAACAAGCTTAAATTTAGTAAAATCGGTTAAGTCGTTTAGAAGTTACAGCGATTTTAATGTTTACACTTTCACTTGATAAGAGTGGGAGAATCTATTGAAAGTGTTAACATTAAAATCGCTGTAACTTCTAAAAGACTTATCCGATTTTACTAAATTTAAGCTTGTTTGGAAGTACCTTCAATTGTCGTATCTAATGGTACACAATAGTATCTAATAAAATTGCTAGAGGGCGCAATTTATATTAAAAATTATTGTTTTGGCAATAACTCTGAAACGAACAAAGATATCGAACTGCGGTCTTCACATTTTTTCTTGCAAATTTCATCTACTTCTCAATTTTGATGTCATAGTTATACCGTATGATTTGAATTTTCGGGATAAAATCGAAAAAACTGTTATTATTACAAATTGCGCCCTCTAGCATTTTTTTGAGAACTATTATGGACAAATAAATACGATTGGTGAAAGTGCATACATTTCTCTTCCAAACAGTTTTTAGTTTGCTAAAATCGGATAAGTCGTTTATAAGTTACAGCGATTTAAATGATTACACATTCAACAGCTTCCCCCACTCTTATTAAAGTCGGTACGCCAATGAGCATAAGACCAAAATGATGCATAATTGTCCAAGCTTTAAAATGGTGTTATCAAACATATACCTTAACGTGGAATTTTCGGAGTTATGTAAAATTTTTAAATTTACTTTTCAATTACGCCCTGTTGCGGCAAAATGCGGAACTTAAAAATTATTTCCAGAATTTTCTCATGGACACTTTAATTATCATTTTTCTTTTCCTGAGTTTCTATGCCCAGTAGTTTCCGAGATATGGCCGCTCGTCGACCTTAAAAAAACACCCTGTATATGGATTTTAATGACACAGTGTCAGGTCAGCTGGTGGGCATATGACAAATTTGAAAAATTTTATGAATTAAACCAGTAATTTTTTTTATTAATTAAAAGTTATCAATTTTTAAATAGATATTAGTGACAATTTCTGAATTTTAGGGGGGGGGGGGGAGTCACAACCGCCATTACCCCCCTGTGGGCTACAGCTGATGAGCTAGAAAACTAAAAAAGTGCTGAAATATTTACATTTTCTTAGTCTAAAATTAATTTGAACAAATGGAGCTCTGTAAAATAGTTTTTTCATTATTTCAGAAAACACACCCGATATAGGAGAAAGTTGTTATTATTTTTATTTATTACTATTGGGCCATGGGGGGAGGGGAGGGGGCTAAAGCTCCTGCAAACCCCCAATAAATCTGGTCATCAGTGTCATCAATTTATTAATATCAAGGACCTGTTATTTATAGTGCCTTTTTGACTTCTTGTTTTATCAATTAACGAATAAGGATAAAATAGACAACGTGTTTCTATTGGAAAGGAAATACAATTCCAGTGTATTAGACGGAGATGGAAAAACTAAAATTTTATTATTGACATCTTATGCTGCTTAATAAGCCTAATGAATAAAAATGTAGCGATTGCTTTTTCTTATAAAATGGAAGTGATTTCTTGAAAGCCAATGAATAAATATTGAAGTAATGGCTTTTGCGTCCAGCGATCGCTTAAAAGTGCAGGAATTGCTTCTAGTCAAAGCTTTTTCTTAAAAAATAGAAGCAATTGCTATCGTTTGCTTAAAATGTGATGAATAAATTAAGGAATTGGTTTTTCTAGTGTAGCAATTGCTTTTTTTAAAGGTAGGTCGACCCCTGCATCATTTGCTTGGTAGCAGGAAACTTTAGATCTCTGCGGCATACACGTGCGTTGCTCTTAATCTGAATCTTCAATTATGGCTGAATATTTGAACGTCCGTAAAAGAAAATTCTACAGTGTACGTAAAAATCGCAGATATGATGATTTCAAAAAGTTATATCGATTTGACTGCGAGAATGTGTGGTTGGCAAATTATTTTTTGCCTGATACTGGTGAAAGGCGAGGGGGTGCATTGTCGCCTGTAAATAAGATTAAAGTATTTCTGCGGAAATTGTCGGATTCGCGCTTTCAAAATTCTGTAGGTGAAGAACTCGGTGTTCACCAAACTACTGTCTGTAAGACATACACTTCTGTAATGGATGCAGTTTTGGAGAAGGCCAATATTTTTATTAAATTTCCTACAAGTGCTGAAGCTGTTTTGGAAGCTAAGCGGTTGTGGTTAGATAGATTTATTTATGTTCCTTCAATTTGTGAACGAATATCAATTGCTTGTCTTTAATTTCTTCATCGCTACTATCACTTTCCTCATTTTCACTGAAATCTGCCATATCACAAATATAAGTTTCCCATTTTCCACAAAAACGTAACAGATTACTATTGTACTAAATAAATAGACCAACGTTGTTGTATTTACGTCCACTATTTTGCAAATTAGGCACCAAACTGAACGTGAAATCTATAATCTGAATAAGTGGATAAACCATGTCTGAACTTGTGTTGAATAAGCATTTGCTACAGAGGTGTAAGAAAAACAGCAACTGCTTCAAAATTTTATTCACATCCAGATCTAGCAATTGCTTTTGCTTATTTGCTAGTCTAAAAAGTAATTGCTTCAAGTAATTGCTTAATTTTTATTTATTAGGCTCATTGACATTGATTGACATCTGTGGTTTTTTAACTACAAATATATACTAAACGAAAATATTTTGCTTTATTGGAATTAATTACTTATCAACATTAGTTCTCATAAGAACTACTTTGTTTTTTTATCTTTTATAACGCCATAGGTGGCTCCGTTGTTAACGCGGCAGTCACTGAAAACTAGTAATGGTATTAAGGGACACAAACATCAATGGAAACATCGATGTGTAAACTTCCATATTTGACCTATTTTTTTCACGCAGACATGTTTATACCGGGACCTATATCACCCGAACTGTGACGAATGTCAATGTGTGAGTAAAAAATGTTGTTCCTAACGCATGAGGAACTTATCTTTTCCGCACTTCACTGCTGTCCTTATTTCGCTTCGCGTCGTTTGGTTAACGACAGTCGCATGCGGAAAAGTATCACTTTCCACACTTGTTTAGGAAAATAACTATTTTCTACAGTGTGATCAGTAAAGTCCGCATCATATGGGATTTTTTTTTATTTATAGCTTTTTTCGAAACTTCACTTTGGCATCAAGTTCTGCTTCGATCGAGATGAAAATTAAGCAAAAAAATAGTACCTAGTCACGTGATTCGCATTATCTGTCAAATTTAAATTTTTTCCAAAAAATAATTCAAAAGTATTTCTGAAAGTATCGAAAAAGTTATAAGAAAAAGTTTTTTTAAATGCAGTTTCTAGCCCACATGCAAAATGTCAGCTGCATAAGATAATTTTGATTTTTTACCCATCTTAATCTTAACATAGTATAAAACAAAGTCGCTATCCTGTTCATGTCCCCTTATGTGCGTAAATCTTTAAAACTACGCAACGGATTTTAAAGCGGTTTTTTTAAATAGATAGAGTGATTCAAGGGGAAGGTTTTTATGTATAATACATGCATAATATTATAGAGAAACACTGATAAACACTGATAAATGAGAGTAGGGAGAACGAACGACCCAACCTAACCGGTCCCCGGCCCGTTCAACGATCGATCCGAAGCACCGAAGCCGGAATAGACGAAGCCAGACTATGTTTTATGCATGGATGTATATTGTGGGCAAACGGTTGAGTTTGAGGTTTGCCTTATTATCTCACGTCGTATAATGACGGGCTGCAATGCAGGCCGGGTACACGCTAGTATTTTATAAATTGCACCACTTTTGCAAAATAAGACTCAACGCAACCTACATAAAACTTTTTAGTTTTGACAATGCTTTATTTCAGATACATTTTCTTTAAAGTAGCGCCATATTAAATGTGTGTTTTTCTAAAAAATCAAAATTGGGTTGTTAAAATTTGGTCGCACGTGATGCAAAGTTTTTTTGTTTTTGACCCTCTATAAGGTAACTTCCTAAAATAAGTATTTTAAAAAAGGGAGTTTGTGTCTGAAAGTAATAAACCTTAATATTAAGACGAAAAAGAACACAATGTCGTCAGTAAAGTGTTCATTAAGTGGAAAATAAATTTTAGTGGTGGGTAAAAAATCAAAATTATTTTATGGAGCTGAAATTTTTGCATGTGGGCTAGAAACTGCATTAAAAAAAACTTTTGTTAATAACTTTTTTTGATATTTTCAGAAATAACCCCACTTTTGAATTATTTTTTGAAAAAAATAAAAATTTGACAGATAATGCGAATCACGTGATTACTATTTTTTTTGCTTAATTTTCATCTCGATCGCAGCAGAACTTGATGCCAAAGTCAAATTTCGAATAAAGCTATTAATAAAAAAAAACCCATAGGATGCGGACTTTACTGGTCACACTGTATATAAGGTTCTATTCTTGTCCACTAGTAATTATTAAAAGGAGGTTCTTGGGTTGGGGTATTTGAAGATAAAAGAAATCTACTGGTTTTTTAGTTTCTTCATTTCGACGTTTCGCAAAATTTTTCTACTTCGTCAGGCTAAAATTTTTTGTTGTCAAGTGAACGTTCATCAGTATTCACTATTTTTCAATTATTAATAATAAATAAAATTCTAACGACAGCGAACTTTCCAAACAATGTAGTCTTTTATAAGCATTAATTTCCCCCCCTTCAATCAAAATATATAATGCAATTTTATTTGGGGGGGCTAATAAGCAACTTGGCCCAACCCTCCTGGTTGCGCCAATGTTCTGTCGGCAAAAAATATTTACCCATTGCAGGTACCCAGTCTCGTTTGGTGGTCTACGATGATGATTGGTCGGCAAAATTACGTAAAACTAATGACAATAACCTTTATTAACTTTTGGGTTAACTTCAGTGCTATAAAATAGTGGTTTGCCAAAGTCTGGTCGGAAATAATGACCAAATGGTTTATTTGGTGCTTTTGCGGCATATTTTTATGGTCGTAAATAAATTGACCGAAATTCCCAGAAAAAAGTATTTGGCGAAACTTACAATTTTACCTCGGAATATGATTTATGCACATTACCTATTTAATGAATGCTAATACATTGAACAACTTTAACTAATTTTATTATATGATTGGTATTGGTAGGTGGTTAATTATTATTTTGAAGATGAATATTTCACATAAATATTTTAGTGTTTTTTTTTTAATAAAGGACGGTATCGAAAAAACCGGATAATAAATCTCGTATGGAACGCCTCCAAAGATTAAAACATGTTTGTTTCCCATAGACTTTGATCATACCTATTTCAAATAGATAAATAAATAAATCTAGGTACCGTAAGAGGATGCATAAAAAATTGTAGGGAATCAACACGGTGATATAAATCTAAGTATCTTGTTGTCTATTGGCTTCTAATATAAAAAATGTTAATTTATAAAATTTATAAATTAGCATCAATGAACTGTTTAAATTACAAACCGCTGGATTAACTATTAAACAAATCAAGAATTTCAAAATGTTTAGTAGTTATTGATTCTCCCGAATATATTCCATTTTCCACAATTAAATCGCTAAATAGAAAAATGGCCAATTTTATTTGCCTGGGCCATTGAATATCGAACTATAAGAAGGCCATATTATTAGCCGATTTCCTAAATCTGCTACGTTAAATTCATAGATGGCACAATAAGTTCACCAACAAGAAAGCGACTAGCCTTTTCACTGCTAAATTAAAACATTATTGCCGCCTGTCTGTTTGACTTGCTCCATGAGTTTTTAAAATTTATTTTTTTAGCTTATCGTAAAACTTGATTTCACATAAGTACCTACACCTATCCTAGATTTAAGTAGCCTACATTTATTTTCCTACCTATAGTATACTGCCGTGTTAACGAAAAACGCCTCAACTACAGTTTTTTTCAAAATCCAGATATGTACTGTATATGGAAGATCACACAATTCTCTACCTATATATGAAGCAAAAACACCTTATGTTGCATTTATTTCAGAATAATAACCTAATATATTTTTACCCTAAGTGCAAATCTGACTGGTTTGTGATGTAAGATTGCCTTATCTGCCAATATTAATAGAAAATGCCTCAACTTGTTAGAAATATGCCTCAAACCATATTTCATGTTTAAATGATGTTAATCTAAAATGCCTTATCTTTCGAACGCATGCGCATTAAGTACTTATATCGTAGTTAAGGTGGTTTTGCTTCACATCAGTGCCATAATGTATTCATTCTTTTTTATAAGTGTTGACTCGTGCGCTAGATACCATCTTATTATTGTTATTATTCGACTGTGAATCATATAATATTGTTAAAATAAGTTTTTAAACTTTACTGTTGTGTTTTATTTGGCTGTAATAATAAAATTCTGAAACAATAAAAACAGGTAAGTGTAATATATTATATGTATATAAATTTATAGGTTAGAATTGTTACTTTCCCGCCTACAAAATGTAATCCCTATGATTAGTTTATTATTCATCCTGACCGTTTGTTAACAATTTATATTAGTTTTGTTTTCTCGGGTGACCTGACCTGAAATTAATTAGAAATGTGCTTAAGTCATTAAAAAATTTACATTGCTTATAAACTAAATAATACCACAAAATAACTTTTTTCAAATTTAAAGCCCGAAATACCCAAAGTAAATGAAACACTTTAAATTTATAGCTAAATTGTATTGTAAGAGCGACAAAAAATAGTTTAGAGATAACTTTAGTTTTAGGATCGTTCTTTTATTATACAGTTTTGGGTAGATATGAAATAATACTTGGGAACTAATTGAATTTTCCATTTTAATTTGCAGAATGTCACGAGGGAAGAAAATTCTAGATATGCTAAAGCTACCTTCGCCGAATTACAATGATACTGATTCCGACCTAGGATCACGCCAGAATCAACTTGATTTTATTGAAAATTTTCAAGTTGAGGATATGGTTTTTGATGATGATAACATATCATCTGCAGGACAACTTAGTAATGATATAATAAACATAAAAAATCTATTTGTAAATAAAGAAATTCAAAAGGCAACTCCTACAATTACAAATAATGCATTTCCACCGTTTAAGTGATGATACAAATGATAATAATGATTTATGCCCAAAAATTATTATTCATAACATTTTGACTTTAAAAAATTCGGTTGTAGATACTGAGGTTCAAGACACAATTTTTACTGATGTCAGCGATGTATCGCCGCAACGACCACTTAACGAGATTACTAATAATACACTTAAAGGTAAAAGTCTTAACTATGATAGTGAAAGTTCGTTTCCTCGAATCAATAATTTACTAGAATCAGTTGATGCCACACCAAGTTCCGATGGTTTTATGGAACTTTGTCAAGACGAAAAAGAAGGCATTAAAACATGGCATATCGAAAATGAAGTTAGGAAAACAGTTTCTCAGAAAACCGACTTAGAAGAAAGTCAAGTAGCTATGATTGAATCTGCAGAACTAGTGCCGATGTGTGAACCATTACCAGAGACTTTAAAACTTGGGAGAGACGAAACTGTTGATCAGGATATAAGCAAAGATCAAGATGTAGAAGCAAACATAGGGGAAAATGAAAATAGAAGCACAACTTATACAAAAAAGGGAAATTTGCGTAAAAGAAAAAAATGCGGTGAATCCAGAAGTGTTAAAAAACAGAAAATGGACCATAAATTGCGCGATAGCCATCCTGTTTTGCCTCCATGTCCAGCTATATGTAAGAAACAATGCTTCATAAAAATTGATGAGGAGCAACGACAGCAGCTTAATAAGGACTATTGGAATTTATCGTGGACAGAACGACACATGTTTGTAAAAGGTAGCATTGAGCAAACTATCGTAAAACGCAGGACCATTGACGTTCCGTCTGAAGATAGCAAACTAAGAAGAAATCACTCAAATTCTTTCTTGCTTAAAAATAAGAAAGGTTCTTTAATTTCGGTCTGCCGAACATTTTTCCTAACAACCCTTGGTTATACGAAAAATAATAATACAATAATCAAGACATCCATATCCTATAATAAGAATTCATCGAATTCTTTAACAGTTAGAGATAATCGAGGAACACATTCTAATAGAAGAAGTGTTGATCGAGCACTGCTAGAAAGGCATGTTAATTTATTTCATCCGTGCGTCTCCCATTACCGCAGAGAGCATGCACCACATCGAAAATATCTTCCTTCTGATATTACTATTAAACAGATGCATACAGATTTTATGGAAAAGCATAAAAATATCGATTGTTCTTATTATACATACAGGGCGTTTGTACGGGATCACATGAAAATTTCATTTACGAAGCTAGGCCACGAGGAATGTGAGCAGTGCGAAATATTTGAACAACATGATAATAATCACTCTAAAAATAACATGGATTTAGATACATGCGAATTCTGCAAAAAATGGAACGTGCATATAAGCAAGGCTAAAATAGCAAGAATAAAATATAGAGCAGATGCTGAGTCTACAGAATGGACAGCTACAAATATATGTGTGTCAGCAGATCTTCAAAAGGTTATCATGCTGCCTCGCATCGATACCTTCAAACAGGTATTTTTAAATTTCATTTTTAAGAATTTATCCAGTAATTTTTATATGTTCAATTTTTTTAGGTATTATTCACCCAGAGAATCATTGCATTTAATGAGAGCTTTGTTGCAGTAGGAAAACATCAAAGATTTTTGGGTCCATCGGCTGTTATTTGGCATGAAGCTTTAGCTGGCCGCAAAAAAGAAGAACTTTGTAGCACTTTTCACAAATATTTATTGAGTCAACGTGATGCTGTGTCAATTAAAATCTGGCTTGATAATTGCGCTGCGCAAAACAAAAACTGGACATTGTTCTCTTTTATTGTGCACATAATTAATTCTTTAGAAATTGCCACAAACGATATTGAAATTTGTTACTTTGAACCCGGGCACACTTATATGTCGGCGGACAGTTTTCACCACCAGGTGGAACAATCTTTAAACTCATATGGAAGTAACGGAGATGGTGGGAAAGTTTACGACTTTAATGATTTCCAATGCGCCATCGAGCAAGTAAAAGTGAAAAATGTTAAGGTACTGACAATGGAGCTAACTGATTTTAAAGATTGGTTAGATCATACCTCTTTACAGAAAATTAAAAAGCATTCACCAAGGCCATATCTAAGTGAAATCGTTAAATTAAAATTCCAAAGAGGCAGCTATAATATGTGGTACTCTTATGAATATGATGCAGCATATACAGAGCTAAATTTTTTAACCGCTAAATATTTGAAACAACTAATTTTACCACAATCCAGATTACGCTGCAGGGGTATAACGAAATCAAAGAAGGATGATATTTTAAAAAAGTTATGTCCTTTGATGCCTCAAAATCGCAGACACTTTTGGGAGTTACTGCCGATTTCTGATGAAGTGGTAGATTTAATAAAAGAAACTGATTGTTAAATTTGTACTTATGTAATGTTTGATAGGTACATACAATTGCTTATATTTTTCACTTTTCTACCCATTTTTGTAAAATTTTGGTAGGTAACTATAATAATATTACATTTTTTTCCTAGTCTGCTGCATTTTTATTTATATCCATCATTAAATGACAACTACTATTAAATAATTTATTTAGTTACGTCTCACAAATACCCTAACTATTACCTAATTGGGCGCAATGTGACACAAAAATACCTTATGTGTAGATAAGGCATTCTAAACGAACATACGAGGGTCTCAAAATCACCTTATCTGCAATTAACATGATAAATTAATAAGAATGAAGTTTAAATGTCCCCAGAAAAACAAATCACATGAAAAACCTTTTGATAATTTATGTTTTAAACAATTCTTATTGAAAATAGCAATGCTATGAATTTTAAAACAAATCGGTCTATTCCCAATATGTCACCTTCAACCACTTAAGGTAGTTTTCGTTAACACGGCAGTATAGTCTAGACTTAAAAATGTCCCTATTTTTAATTGCTTTGTAGCTTATAATATTTTCAACCTTTTGACGTCCCAATGACGTTAATTACATGAAAACATATTGACCGCCATGTATTCTCTTTCTAACAGAATTAAATGACGACTCTCGCTATTCAATACCATAACTACCTATAGGCTACAACGTATATGGTGGGTAAAATATGAATGATGTGCGGTTTGTTTGTATAACTTGGTTTTAATTTGCAATTATTACTACTTTTCAAAATGGTTAAAATAAGTAGGTTTTACTTTCTTACTTAAGAAACATCCAGTTTGTTTGTATTAGTGTATTACGTATTTTGCTATTTTTCGACGAAACCCTTTTTTGTTATACCTACTTGCTGTCGCTTTTTATCTACTTTTATTTGTTTAGCATTTAACACCCAATAAAACGGTAAAATCATTGTGAAAATCGGTCCAATTACCCCGGAATAATCAGTAAATGCTTATATCATTAAAAATTCCAATAAAATACGATATGCGGCAACACTACGACATCACATCAGTGAATTTGAGACATCTGTTGCCGAGGCGCTGCATTATAACGACAGATTTAAGGTTAGAGTTACGATCAACTCCACAATGGCGGCTAAACCACCTCCAAGACGTCTAAAACTGGGTTGTCAACTTTTCTCGGACATCCGTCATTCTTATATAATTTGATATTCAATGCCAGGGCTAATAGTTATACCAGGTGGTACACCGCAGACTGGCCATGGGAAATTTCATGTACATTTTGTCACTAGCAAATATTGGCTCCCCTATTAATTTCACACCAAAATTGTATTAAACTTTTTTCAAGGTCCTTATATGGTGGTGATAGGACTGATAGGTGCAGATAGGTTAAAAGTGAGTGGGTTACAGCTAACCCTCCACTGCGACCATGCGGTCTATTGTGGCTCACACCTTGTTTATATTTCCCCCAATAGGTCTAACTTTTTGATGAAGTTAATGATGGTATTGGGAGAGACATATTTCATGTCATCCGGCAGCAGAGTCACCTCGCCAAATAGGGCGAATCTGATTCTTCCTGCTGCGGGGCAAGCGCACAGTACGTGTTCTGCTGTTTCTGCATCTTCCATGCAAAGCCGGCATTTATTAGTTGGGGCTAATCCAATTTTATACATATGGTGTCGCAGTCTGCAGTGGCCGGTGTACAATCCCAATAGTGCTTTAAAGCATGACCTATTGAGCACTAGTCGTTTGTCAGTTAGTTGTTGGTTTATATGCCTGTTTATAAATGCTTTTCAGTGTGTTAGACCTGGTAAATTTAACCAGTGTCTTTCCCATTAAGTTTTTGCTTCAGCTAGTATTGTTTTCCTGACCGTAGCATGTGATATACTTATTACCGGCTTGGGTCCTGTGAATTTTAGTGCTGCACCTCTCTTAGCGAGCTTGTCGGCAGCCTCATTACCCTCCAGACCCATGTGTCCCGGTATCCATATTAAGGTTATTTTGTTGTTCAGACTTAGTTCGGATAGTGTTTCGTGACAGCTCCACACCGTTTTTGAGGTACATCATCTTGATTCAAGAGATTTTAATGCAGTTTGACTGTCGGAGAATATCTTGATTGATCTATGTGCATACCGTCGATCTATCAGCCAACAGTTTTGCACACATTTCAATTGCATAAACCTTTGGTTGAAATATGGTTGCCATAGTTCCCAGGCTGATAGTTAGTTCTATTTTTGGGTTTTTGCCATATATTCCGGCTCAAATACCTTCTTTAGTTTTGGAGCCGTCTGTAAATATTCCAAATTCCGCCTTTAGTAGGTCAGCGCTGTTATTGACCCATTCATCCCTTCTTGGGTGGATGATTTTTTAAGGCGGTTCGTTGTTGGATTTTCTTGTCATTGTATGGTGACACCAAATTTTATTATTGTCTAATAAGCCCTTTAAAAGTTAAATTGTCTTCGTAAAATTCTTAAAAATTACATCGTCGAAGAGAAATCTCTCAAGTAAAGTTAAAAGAAATACAGTTAGGTCATTGCCATTGCTAATTCGGTAAAGTAAAGTGCAATAATTTATGTGATGTTAAGTTAAATACCCAAAAAAGTTGTAATCCAAAAGTTAGGTGTACATTATGGCTTTTACTCGTGGCATGCATTTATACCATTTACTCGAAACCCGAAATTTATTTCAAGATGAATTTCTTTATTTTAAAATAATAAAGTATTTTTTGTACACCAATATTTTTCAAAAATAGTTGCAGGTGTTCGGCTGTCATCAAATATTACCAGTTAAATTTAATTAAAGCAGGAATAAATTTGGTATCACAGTACAGCTAAAGGTTTAATCGTTGTCTGTCTTGTAATAGATTTTTAATTTAGGGCTTTCTTTCTGAGAAAATAATTTTAAAAGTTGGTCTATTTATATTAACACAAAAAAATAGTATATTTTAAAAACGAAAGGATAATCGGAAAATCTGCTACATGATAGACATAGTTTAAGGATAGGTCTATCAATATTTTTAATTTGAAGTAAATCGTAGGTGCAGTTTCGGAGAAATTCGGTGACAGCGTAGGGATACCAATAAAACATAATACATTCTCTTAAGTGGAAGACCTTTTCCGGCAAATTCAGTTTTTCTAAATAAATAAATTATTGAAATTACCTAAAAAATAACTTAAAAAGTAGCTTTCTATAATATTCTTAGCTTATTTACTAGAGGCACCTTCACGTGTTGTTCTTCACATAACAATTTTACCATAATGTAATCAATGTAAAATCAACATCGATAATGCAGTATGTATCAAAAATGTCTTGAAAATAAGATATCATAAGTATTTAGTGGTTTGCGGTTGAATTTATTGATATACAAACCTTTTAAAAATTATACCTTTGCAGCTGCTATTACTAACTTACAAATAGTATAGGCACTATAAGTATTCATGGGCGTAGCAAATCTTAAATTAGGTATTGAGTCAAGGGTGGATTTAGTGAGTGTTGACGCGGAGGTGGAGCTGTAGAGAGAGGTAGTATACAGTAACGACGTTTGATCGAAAAAATAGTGTTAGAAAAAAGCTCCAAAACATTTTAAAGAAAATTTAGAAAATTAACAGAATTAAGTACTCCTACTTCCCGGACGCTTTTTCTTTAAGAAAGTATCACTTTTCCGGCCCAACCCAGGAAATACAAAAGCAGCGGAAAGTTGGTACTTTCAGGACAATTTTTCACTTTCGGAATGGTTGTCCAAAAATACTCGAGAACGCTTTTTTGGACTCGCAGCCTTCAGACTTCCAGGAGTCGGCTTCGGCTACACGAAGACTTGTTACATAAATTACGTTTATATTACTATACCTATCACATAGGTACATGGTACATACCTTTACATAAGCATACAATAATAATAATCACAAAAGCGGCAATTGTATGGCCTCGCGCATGTAAACAGAGCTACACACGATTAGACATTCGCACTGCAACATTATCATTTGACGAATGGGAAAATAGACACATCCGGGCTATAAAATTTAAGTTCTTGCTAAAGAAATTGTAAAAGTTGACCTCATTTATTTTTACATGTAAACCATTAAAATTTGTCCCTAATTCTTGTCCAAAAATTGGAATTTCTTCTCAATTTTTGATCAAGTTGGGAAATAAGGTATTGATTTCTAGCATTTTTAGTACCTAGTTGCAAACCTATCAGATTTTGAGGATAGAAAATTGTTTTTAAAGTTTTGTTTCTAAAATCTATTTAAAAATGATTTGTCGTCGTGTTTTTAGTTCGAAAAAGAAGAGAACAAGTCAATTAAACTAGTCTTATAAAAACGAATATAAAAAACAAACAAAATCAGCAAAATAACCAATATTCGATGTTATCGCGTACCTAACCTCAAGTCAAATAGTTGGTATATAACTTGTATTGATTTTTACAATTTGGCATAAACTTGGGAACGTGTAAAACATTTTCAAGCACAATTTCTTGTTCAAGAATTTGAAAGAGTTTTTGCCCAAGAACGTGACCTGTGGAATACTTTTACCTTTGGTTTAATATAAACATACCTAGGTATTTACTTTTTTTTTAAATAATATAGAGAAAAGTGTCTCAAACTTTTTGAAGCAATATATTGCCCGAAAAATAGGCGAACCTAATTAGATTCCAGGGCTGCAATTAAAATATATCAAAACATGCATGGGGATAATTTGTCTTGGTGTGTGTTTCTCTTTATTTTCATACCTTAATTGTGTAGCCCAGGCCTAGTTAAATGTGTTCGGATTGATCATAATAAAATAAGGTATATATATCAAGATACATCACTGCTCCATACTTACTGAAAATACGAAATACCCGGTATTTTACCCCTATTTGGGCATAACAAAACAATACAACGTCGGTAACTAGTCATTGTTTACACCATGCGAGCAAGAATTATTTGCATCAAAGAGGGCTTGGATTAAAAAACGTAGGGCTTGGTTTAGATCACAATGATATGGGGACGATATATCTAATCAAATCTAGATTAAAATTTTGTCAAATTCATATGATGACATGATATGCCAAACTAATGAGTAATAAAATAAGTAGAAAAATACTAATAATTTATTTTTGTTGTTTACAAAATTAACAAAGTATACTTGTCCTTTATAAGGACATAAATTTAGCTGCTTTTTAAGAATAGTCCTGCATGTTCCCAGATCTTCCCACTTCTTGGGACAGGCGTCTTATACAATTTGTTGGCGTATTTTGCATTATTTCACGAACGTTTGCAACAAGTTCTTCTGTTCTTACAGATGGTCTTCCTGCTCCTATTTTGTGTTGTATAGAACCTGTTTCCCTAAACACAGCCACGGTTCTTTTCAGGCAATGATAAAAATCCCCAGTAATAAAAGCAACGTTAGAAAAATGTTCGTGAAAATCGTCCATGCACAAACCCGGATTGTATTGCCACTCACAATTTACTTCAACCCCGATTCGAAAATACGCTTCAACCATGAATATTTTGTGCTGTTCCGTAAAGCCCATTGTGTGAATTGTTTAAGAAATTGGAAAAATTAGCTATGAATCAAATTACTTGTAACGACTGTCAAAGATGACGGAATAACTGATTGATTGTTAATTCAGGTAGTTACTGACACCCAACAGGTATTAAGCTCTACGGCTAAGCATTACGTCCTTAGCTGCAAGGCCCTCTTTGATGCAAATAATTTTTGCTCGCACGGTATTCCCATCGGAGTCACTAAAAGCACAAACACAATTATTCAGTAAACGTCACAAAGACTTCGTAAATATTAAATATTCACAATAAACTACAAGGATTCCACAGAGAAAACTTAAAACGCAAAACAAAAATGGCACCGAGCCGATTCTGGAGTATAACTTGAGCATGTCGATAAAGAAGGACAGGCCGATAACAAGAGGTTTGTGCGCAGGCCCAATTCTGCTGGGAGGGAAGACATCGGACCGGTAAGCCGGGCGCTAGGACGCATTTTTAGGGTAACTGGGAAAATGTAAGTAATGGTAAAGCAGGAAGAAGAAAATAAAGTTTAAAAAATATTTCGAACAGTGAAGATGAATGATAAAAGTTTTTTTTTCAATTTTATAGTTTTTTCTGAAAATTGTAATTTTATAGCTTTTCCATCAAATCTTAAAAATCGGCAACTTTAACCAATGGATAGATGAGATAATGAATATTCCAATAAAAAATGTGTAAATAGGTAAATAGGTCGTGCTGCTGAGGTCTGTCGCGTGGCTGTGTGAGGATAGGGTAAATCGTCGCTTTAAAACAAAAACTTATATTTAAATAGGTATCTTCTTAATCGTAACCAAAATGTAAATTAATTAAATATTAATGTTTGAGAATGGTTTTTTTAACGAAATTTAAAAAAATTGAACCTTAAAATTTACAAAAAAATTTTTTCAAATTTTCTAATAGCAAATCGGTCTGCTGCCTTTAAACGACTAGCCATGAGAAAAAAAATTATCACACATACGCGGACAACATTTAGTTATTGGTAAAAACCTTTATTGAAACCAACATAAAAGTATCAACAAAAATGAAAAAAGATCTTTTAATAAAATATACATTTTGCCTCTAAAATAGATTAGTTTGGGCGAACACCCAACTTTTTTTTCTTTATTGTCAATCACGGGATGATAACGTTAATACCTTCCCCGGGTGTCAGGCGCGGATCTAGGATTTTGCCCACGGGGGGGGGGCAAAAAGCGCCGCAGGCGAAAATTTTTTGGGTGCCATGCCCTTTTTTGAATCATGGTGCTTGGTTTTCAAATGGGAAAAATAAAAATTACAAAACAAAACTGGTGCATTTAGGAGGGGGTTAATTTTTGTGATTTTACCTTCCAGAGAATTCGTTCTAAATAAAAATTTTATAAAATTTTAATTTATTGTCCAAAAAAAAAATAAAATACAAATCACTTATATAATAGGCACTGTTTACAGGGCTGCCAGATTGAGCGCTTAATGGCAATGTGGGAGTTTTTTAAAGAAAATTAGCCCTTTAATTTTTATTAGAGGTGTTTTTAGGTTCTACTCCCTGTGATTTATTACTTGTATACGTATTGTTATGCATATACAAAAAAATACTAAAATTTTAAGAATGAGAACCAATAAATGTTTCACTACTTCCTATTCGCATCACGTGCTCCTTTTGCAGGCGCGCTTTCGGGCGCCTTCGGGGTTTTGATTTGCGCTTTGAGTTTTATATATCTAGCAACTCTATTACAATTTTATGAAATCATATTTTTTTATTATTCCTTAAAGTAGGACATACCTACTAAAATGTTAGTATTTTATCTTTAGAAATCATGGATATAAGAACATTGTTTGAGAAAAAAACTGATATGTAGTAGTGAAAAATCTTAATACATAGTCGATTTTAAAAATTTTGCTCTAAATTATTGACCAAATTTGTTAAAATTTGTATGTATCTATAGTTAAAAAAATGTTCGGGCTTTTCGCCTACCCACACTGACAAGGGTGCCCCAAAAAGTTTTTGCTTGCTCAGGGGGGGGGGGGCCCCCCTGTATCCGCGCCTGCCGGGTGTCATCCATTCGTGCTCCACCACTGGCCCATTCTAACTTGACATTTAAAAGACGAACCCTATGTGGCTACTCATGTAATAAACAAATTTACCGAGATGGGGCTATTACATGGAAAGACGTAGTTTAAGACCGACTCATTGGGTTTCAGCCCAGCGCTTAATGTCATTATCAAATCTTCAAACGAAACCATGTCGTGTATTTATACCCTTATGTGTGACAAATTGATTGGAAATTATTATGTGCATAGTCTTGCTAATATCGTCAATAAGATACAAGGATGATGTGAGCACAATTATTCAAGCATACAAAAGGCTTAGTGTGCCTTGGGTATGTTTTAAATGCACGAGCTTCAATCATGATAGGACACAAACTCACTCGTGTGAATATAATACCAATTTAAACGTTATACCTATGATATGAAATTAAAGGAAATGTTATTATAATATTCATGCATCATGCACTCAGTTCTTAAAGTCTACATACACACAAGCTTTTCTTATTTGAAAAGATGTTAAATTTAATTACGAGTAATCCGCAGGTCTACAGTGTCACCAGTAAAGTCCGCATCATATGGGATTTTTTTTTTATTAATAGCTTTATTCAAAATTTGACTTTGGCATCAAGTTCTGCTTCGATCGAGATGGAAATTAAGCAAAAAAATAGTAGTTACGTGATTCGCATTATCTGTCAAATTTAAATTTTTTCCAAAAAATTATTCAAAAGTGGGGTTATTTCTGAAAATATCGAAAAAAGTTATTAGAAAAAGTTTTTTTAAATGCAGTTTCTAGCCCACATGCAAAAATTTAAGCTGCATAAGATAATTTTGATTTTTTACCTATATTTTGTAAATTGCACCACTTTTTCAAAATAAGACTCAACGCAACCTACATAAAACTTCTTAGTTTTGACCAGGACGCTAACTGACAAACTCAAACTACTAGAACTCAATAGGACGCACATTAAAGCCCTGGTGGGAGCGTATACTCGCCACCACCATATGCACAAAATTTGATTAGCGCAAAATGAAGAATGCTAGCTCTACATAGAAGATGCAGAAACAGCGGAACACATACTGTACGCCTGCTCCGCAGCAGCTTGAATCAGATTCACCCTATTCGGCGAAGTGCCACTGCTGCCGGTAGACATGAAGAATGTCTCCCCCAGTAGAAGAATTAGCTTCATTAAGAAGCTAGATCTATTGGGAGAAATATAAACAAGGTGTTAGCCATAATAGAGCATACGTTCGCAGTGGAGGGTTGAATGTAACCTACTCACTTTCAACCTAACCTAACCTAACTTCGTACACTCTTATGTAGAAGAGAGTAGTGTCCGCGAAAATAATTAAAAGAGAATATTGGTCCAATATAAAAAATAGTTACACCTTGTATGCCACAATAATCTCTTTTAATTATTTTCGCGGATACTATTATCATCTTCTAAACATTTTTATGGCTCAAAACTTAAACAGATTGCGCGCATTTTAGTGGATGCCAGCGTTGATCTGTTTTCTGGTCTGCAAAATGGTAGATGTTTTCGGTTAAGACGCAAATAGCGTTCCCTATACTGGATTGTGATGCACTTCGTGGTTTATTAAGTTGTCTACCTTTCGATTATTACCGGCGTGACTACCTTTTATATTGGAGTTAATTCCGCTGGGATGGCGCCACGGTGTATTGATGGCCGCTTTGATTTTGCAAGGAGGCTTTTAGTACATTTTACCGTTGTTCTTGGAATTGCTTGGGTTAGGGCTGCCCGTAGAGTCCTAACAAGGATGAAACGGCCGTCGTGGTCTACCCTCCCCAGGGTATCCATTAAACTTGGAACGCTGTGTATTCCAGTATAAAAAATAGTTACACACTTGTCCGATATGCCACAATATTCTCTTTTAATACACTCTTATGTTAATTGGGTTTGTTGAAAGGTAGGTAAACAAAGTAGCTATAATATCTGGACATCACCAGGCAGTACAACAGCAATTTTAAAATTAGGTTGGGTTAGTTTGGAAGTGAGTTTAACCCACCACTGCGACCTTATGATCTATTGTGGCTAGTGGAGGCACGTGACTAGTGAGTCAGGGGGGCGCTGGCTTTAAATTAAAAAAATTGAAATGTCTATTATTTTCGAAAGTACGTGTCTGTTTTTTCTAACTTTCTCGTTGTGAATTTTAATTTCATCAGCATAAGCACAGAAGCACTACTTAAACAAGTTAAAATATTAGTTTGTCCTATTATATAAGTCCTAACATCTCAAAACTTACAACACTATAACGATGTTTTGCACTATTTTCATGTTTTTTATTTTCTCTGAAAGATGTTTTAAGTCCTGCACCCCATTTATAGTCCAATTATCATCCCCGTCAAAAAGAAGACACACGAAACAAAAAAAAAGAATTTTTGTCCTCACAATCGCATATCCAGGATTTTTTACTATTATATTTATTTGTCAAACTTACGCGTAAACTGTGCCTTACTTTTACATTTTGATTGCACTTGTAGGTACTATATTCAATATTGGTAGTGGCCGCCCTGTATTTTTTAAATCAAGTTTTTCACTTAAGCTCAGAGAACTACTGAACACAAGCTTCTGTAAATCAATGACCTTCATATTAGACGAAATTTTCCAACTTTAGAATGTAACTAATAAATAAATCAAAACAAATAAACAAAACGTGAGCGGCATAGAACAGGTCGAATCGCGAGTCGCGAACAGCTGTTCGGCGGAAAATTGTGAGCTCCTCGTTGTGCAATATGTAGGTGACGTCACGCCTCCGTAGTCATAACGAGAAGTCGCGTTGAATCGGGACGAATAATCGGTCGCCCGCGCTTAGTATAATCTTGAGAGCGCGAAACTCGCTTGTCTATAAGTATAGCCTGCCCGCTGGAATAGGGCTATGTTTGGTTTGAATTATGCCCGCGCTTAGTATAACGTACCCGCTGGAATAGGGCTATGTTTGGTTTGAATTATTTTAATGAATTGCTTACATGCATTGCTTTATTGTTTTTTTATGTAAAGTATTTTTGGGTTCTGTTTGAAATAATTGCAGGGAGGGCGGCGCCCCAGAGCCCTTCATTAACGAGCCGCCACTGATTGTGGCTCACACCTTCTTTATATTTCTTTCAATAGATCTAGCTTCTTAATGAAGCTAATTATTGTGTTGGGGGAGACATTCTTCTTGTCTTCCGGTAGCAGTGTCACTTCGACGAATAGGGTAAATTTGATTTTTGCTGCTGCGCACAGCATGTGTTCCGCTGTTTCTGCATCTTCCATGCCGTGTCGGCTTCTTCATCTTGCGCTAATCCAATTGTTGTGCATAGTGGACGGTATACAATTCCACCAGTTTTTTTTTATGATAATATTTGTAATCTTAACATAGTATAAAACAAAGTCGCTATCGCCCGTCCTGTCCCTATATGCACTTAAATCTTTAAAACTACGCAACGGATTTTGAAGCGGTTTTTTTTAATAGATAGAGTGATTCAAGAGGAAGGTTTTTATGTATAATACATGCATAATATTATAGAGAAACACTGATAAACACTGATAAATTAGAGTAGGGAGAACGAACGACCCAACCTAACCGGTCCGACGATCGATCCGAAGCACCGAAGCCGGAATAGACGAAGACAGACTATGTTTTATGCATGGATGTGAATTGTGGACGGGCCGGCAAATGGTTGAGTTTGAGGTTTGTTCGGGTTTGTTCGGGTTTGTTCGCCTTATTATCTCACGTCGTATAATGCCGGGCTGCAACGCAGGCCGGGTACACGCTAGTATCTTAATAAAACAATACACCTATTGAGATTCATTACCTGTTGAGAGAGATATCCATCCTCTGCAGCACTTTTCTCACTATAACATAATGATGCACTAAACACAGTGGCGTTCAATACCTATGTTTTGAAAGTTTATAGGTATATCACAAAAGTAATAACAAATCATTTAACCAAATCGATAAATGCCACAATAAACACGCGGACAAGTTAATAACAATAGTTTTTATTGGCTCGCCGATTGGCCTTGGTTCGGCGAGACTCGTGTTGTTGGTTATAATTTGGCGTTTCGTTTTGATAGTTTATTTTTATCTTTTACCATCAGTATGGTTCTTGTAAGTCCAGATCAACAGGAGACCTTCTTGTCTATGTCACTTATCTTTGGAGCAACGCAATCGAACATCATGGGGAGTCCCGGGCTATTGCACTGGACACCTCTAAAGCCTTTGACCGTGTCTGGCACGAGGGGCTCCTAAGTAAACTGCGTTCTTATGGTATGCCCGGTCGATTTTGTTCATGGTTGTCTAGCTTCCTCAAGGACCGTTCTCTGCAAGTGGCGATTGACGGGTTTTTCTCAGACACCTTCACCATCAATGCTGGTGTTCCTCAAGGATCCATATTATCCCCCACTCTCTTCTTACTGTACATTAACGACCTTCTAGCGAAAACAGAAAATCAAATATATAGCTTTGCTGACGACAGCACACTTATCTCGTCTTTTACTTTGAAATCTCAAACATCGGCTGCTGACGCACATCTTCGCAGACAACATGAGGTATCACGCCTCAATAAAGACCTGGAAGAAATTTTGTCTTGGGGCAGCAGCAGTTTTTTCTAAGAAGGTTAACATTGCAGAACCCGATATCGTTATGGCAGGACACGCAATTCCACTGACTTCGTCTATTAATTTGCTGGGTGTCAACCTGGGAGGAAATATATCTTGGCATAATCACGTTGTGGCAATCGCCAGGACAGCTTCTCAGAAGCTCGGTATACTTTTCCGTACCAAAAAGTTGTATACACCTCAACAACTTTTGACACTCTATAAAGCCCAGATTCGACCATCACTGGAATACTGCTCTCATATCTGGAGTTCTGCACCGAAGCATACCCTTCGGTTGTTGGATTCCATCCAAAGGAGAGCCGTTCGTCTAATCGGCGACCACGAGCTGACTAAGAACCTCGACAGCTTAGAACATCGAAGACAGGTTGGTGATTTGACTCTCTTCTACTACAGATATTTCCATGGCAAGTGTTCAACAGATATTGCCCGCTCAATTCCACCTAGAGTAATGCATAGCAGAAACACACGCCGAACCACTGCCGCCCATCCCTATGTGGTTCAACTGAGTACACCCCGAACATCATTGTTTCAGAACTCTTTCATTTGGAGGACGTCATCTTTGTGGCCTTTCTGAGACCGTGTTTCCAACCGAATATAACCTCCAACGATTCAAGAAAAACGTGAATCGCTTTCTTCGCACACGCACCGCTTCCAGAGCGCCTTAAAGGATTTTTCCTATCGTGCTTGTGCTCAATCATAAAAAAAAACCTAAGTAACAAACTTTTTTGGACGCGCCGTTGTGGACCAATGTTCATATGAACTTTTAATCTTAAAATTAGTCAAAGATTCACCCTTCAAAGTTTGTACAAGTACTTAATAAACACCCTGTATACAGCGTTATGATAAAGAAAAGGATCAGCCTTTTATAAGAATACCGCCTACTTAATCAAGATTTTTTTTTAGAAAAGAGATATTATATACTATACAGATAATGGATCATAACAATGCTACGTGTATCAACTTTAATTTTTTTAATGAAACCCATTGTATATTTTTATATTTTCCCTGGTTTATTCTACAATCAATTCTAGACCTTTTTCATAAATCATGCCCTATACCTATCTTTAACCGTTTACGAAATATTAATACTTTAATGTTCACTTTAATTTCTCGAGTTAGCAACGTTCTGAACTCAAGTCACAAACTTTAATTTATTGACAATGACAATTTGTTATTTAAGTTTGAGGCGACAAAAAATGTCAGTGAATGTTAATCAAATTTGAATTTTGCTCTGCTGATGTTATATTCAAAATGCGCCTCGCTGACGATGAACGCATAGAAATTTTTATTACGTTGGGTTGTCGAGATAAAAATGGTTATACTGACCTTACATTATTTCTAGCTAGTCCTTTGCTTTCGGTATTGTTACTTATCGTAAAGTTTCACGTATACATCTTGTATCCATGGTAATGTCACAACGGTTGACTTCATTTAGCATTTGAAAATTATGAGATTACCGTAAGCCGCGTTGGCATCACACATACTTTTTAAATTATCTCCAAAACGCTTCATTTTATCAAAATTTTATAAGAGTCAAAAAATAATCAGAAACAAATGATTACCTGAAAAAATGTAGTTCGAAAGTCAGCGTGTACTTAACCCCCCAATTTTAAAAATTTTACAATTGTTTTTTATTTTGTTTTCTCAAAAGTTACTCTTTAATGTACCAAATTTGAAATTTGATTCTTATTAAATACCTACTTGAATTATTCAAAAATTCTAATTTTAAAGTTTGACTCGAACAGGATCAAAAATGAAAAATGGTATTATAAAAGTTATAATATTTTTGAAGAAATAGTCCACGCTTAAAGTGAAGTTGAAAGTATGGGAAAGAAAGAAAAAACCAAAAGTCTTGCTCCACAAAATTTAATAAGAATAAAAATTCTCTAGGGGTCTCTGTCTCTACATGTTTCGAACGTAGAAACGTTCATCATCAGGAGACAGAAATTTTATTTAGTGCTGATGGTTTTACAGAAGAGAAAATGGTGTAGAACCTTAATGGAGCTTTTATGGAATTAAAAATTGATGTGTAGAAGAGACATAATATGAAGAAAATTGATAAGGGTTAAACCATACTGAGAATGTGAAAAAGTTATTAAAGGGGGTCTAAACCAACCAAATATACTGGGGAAGAAGAACAAACATTCATAAAAAGAAGGTGTCGAAGATTATTTAAAATTTCGTATAGGTAAAACTTGTCAAGTATATAAACAACCTTTTGACCTTTAACTTTTTAAAAAATGTGCAAATTATTAATTAATTTTATTGGTTTTAAATTAACCACTTTCGGGGTTGCTGAGCTTTAATCATCAGTACCCCACAAAACACTTTTTGCAATGTAATTTTATTGTGATATCTTCATAATTATGACAATTTTATCCTTATAATGTCTTACTGACATACACTTGAAAAGTTTTATAAAAAATTTTAAATAATTTTCGACACCTTCTTTTTATGAATGTTTTTTCTTCTTCCCTAGTTTATTTGGTTGGTTTGGACCCCCTTTAATAACTTTTTCACATTCTGAGTATGGTTTAACCTTTATTAAATTTCTTCATATTATGTCTCTTCTACACATCAATTTTTAATTCCATAAAAGCTCCATTAAGGTTCTACACCATTTTCTCTTCTGCTAAAACCATCAGCACTAAATAAAATTTCTGTCTCCTGATGATGAACGTTTCTACGGTCGAAACATGTAGAGACAGAGACCCCTAGAGAATTTTTATTCTTATTAAATTTTGTAGGAGAAGACTTTTGGTTTTTCTTTCTTTCCCATATTATAATATTTTTGCTCAAGGAATATAATATGCTTAAAGGATTGACCTCCTTTTTCCGGACATCCTGTACAAAAGGCATATCAATTTTATTTAAGCAGTTTTTCTATTGGAAGATACAATAACCATAAGTAATAATTATTGTTCTCCATCGGAATACATCTCTGGACTGCACGATTAAATATAAATCTGTTGTTATTACATTGTACGGTAAAATACAATTACAATATCATCCCCGCTGAGTGTGGGTAAAAATAAATTACTTTTGCCAAAAATAATGATTCATATAAAGTGTGTGGAACAGAATTATTCCAATTTGAAAACATTATTCATACCCATCAAAAAACATTGAACCTAATATTAACACAGCTATTCCTACTTACACAATGGAGCAATTTATAGCTGTAGCAAATGGTTTAATTAAAATTTTAAAGAAGAGGATACGCTTCTTCATTAGACCAGGTATAAATTTTTTTTTAATAAAATATAATTGGAGCTAATGTTTCTTGATTTAATACGTGACGAAATAATTACATGTGAACGTAAATGCATTTTTTCGAGTAATTTAACTCCCAATTAGTATATCGGTTTATGATCTCGGTTGTTTTCAAAAGAGTGTTAAAAAGGACCGGCCAACGCTTACGATTAAAATAATCAAAATAACATTATTTTAGTGTTCATTGTAGCGTATTTATGTATAAGTTTGCTTTATAATCCTAAAATAATGTATTTAAAATCATTAAGGGTATTGGATTTCCCTTTAAGCCATTTTTGTTTCGTGCGGAATTCCTAAAGTAATCCACAGACTTGTCAAGTCGTTCGACGAACATTATATTCGAACAATACACACACACTGCGTGTTTCAGTATAAATAGCAGTAGCGTAGTAACCCACAAACACCAGGATTAAACTTGGTGGCATAATTATCGCTAATTGGCATTCGATGGTGCTTCTAATAATAGTACCTACACTGAGGAAAATGTTCCAATACAACAGGTTAGCTAAGACATAGTTTGTATTCATAGCTTCTTTTTTTTAACCCATATTAAATAAATTGCTAGTGTATCAAACCAACTCTAGTGTTATATCAATTCCAAATTTGCTAGAACATTGTTTTTATTGGTAGTAATCAGTTCCATTAGCAGCATAGTCTTGTTAACTAATGAACTACTTTTAATACAGCAATTTTGTTAAGAAGTAAATTGTATCTTCTCAATGCGACCTATTTTGTTCCTAGTAAAGCACAGCGTCCCCAAAAACGAATTGTATCCGTTAGAACCTATAATCCACAAGACGTTGGTGGGGGTTCATAGAAATCGGCAATCGCCGTGCGCCGTAGCGTAGTATTAGTTTTAAAGTATTTGTTACGCGGGTCACATCGTTGTTCGGAGTCTTCTATAGCTGTCCTGTATGAATTTAAATTTTATTAATCATACTGGTACCTACCTGTTTCAATAAATTTATTTTCAATTTGTATTGAAGTTTTTTTAAACTCAGCATGTCAAATAAAGCAATAGAAGATTGGTATTTCGCACAGCCCATAATTATTATTGGACTTTATAATCTATGGACAAATTTTACAATCTCAGTAAACCATGTTGCATAATAGATAATCATATGAAATGTTAAACAATAAGAACAATATCACTCAGAACCTATTTAAATTATTGAGAACTACAGTACTGATTTTTAGTAGTAAGTCATAATATGCTTTATTAACAGTAGCAAGCAAATATTATTATGATTAATGTAAAGTTTCATTACAACTGCCAGTCGAAACTAAAACAGTATATAAAACCAGATTACACCCCCAATAGAACTTGATAATTACTAGTTACTGTGAGTATTCAGAGCAATAATGGCTATAAACCATGCTATGATAATATTAACTCCTATTTCCTATTGGCTAAATTACCGTGATATTATCACTACACAACGGTCCAGAAATGTTCGTTGTCTTACAGTAGGAATGCGCGTTGCTGTCACATATAAACAGTTGTATAAAGAGTATGTGAAATCTTATGAAGGCTTTTTTCTCAGTGTACATTTTCTTTAACATTTTGTCTTATGTTTCTTTGTATCACATTTCTGCTTATCGTGATTAAGAATCATGTTGCTCAAATTGACAAAATATAACGGAAAATATGTTATATTTTTAAAAAAATCGACTTACAACAACAAAAGATTTTGTCAATAAATCCTTTATATTGTGCCACTATCTATATCTAACTAGAAAGTAGTTGTTTTCAATTTTCAATAATGTCCAACTTCAAAGCACCAAACGCTAAAATCTCTATAAAATTATTACGACAAAAAATGCAATTTTTATCTTATTTTGCAATGGCGTAGCTAGGATTTTCTCCAGGGGGGGCTGACAGGTACCACAAAGGCGTAAAGCTTGCGAAAAAAATTTCGGACCACGCAGAAAAACTAAAATTGGTGAATAAATTAATTTTAATGAATTATTACTTTATCACTTTAGAAACGAAAAAAAAATTACCACAATAATTATTTAATATAATTTTTTATGACTTGTTTATTTGAGAGAAAACATTAGTAACGCATTCGTCAGTTTATTTTCTTATCAATATTTCGTTTTCTATAGTGTGACCAGTAAAGTCCGCATCATATAAGATTATTTTTTATTAATAGCTTTATTCGAAATTTGACATTAGCATCAAGTTCTGCTTCGATCGAGATGAAAATTAAGCAAAAAATAGTAGGTAGTCACGTGATTCGCATTATCTGTCAAAATTTAATTTTTTCTAAAAAATATTTCTGAAAATATCTAAAAAGTTATTAGAAAACGTTTTTAAATGCAGTTTCTAGCCCACATGCAAAATTTCAGCTGCATAAGATAATTTTGATTTTTTACCCATCACTAAAATTTATTTTCCACTTAATGAACACTTTACTGATGACACTGTGTTCTTTTTTGTCTTAATATTAAGGTGTATTACTTTCAGACATAAACAACGTTTTCAAAAATACTTATTTTATAAAGTTACCTTATACAGGGTCAAAAACAAATAAACTTTGCATCACATGCGACCAAATTTTAATAGCCCGATTTTGATTTTGTCGAAAAACACACATTTAATATGGCGCTACTTTAAAGAAAATGTATCTGAAATAAGGAATTGTCAAAACTAAGAAGTTTAATGTAGTGGTGCAATTTACAAAATACAGTAGAGCTTCGCTAATCCGAACTCCACTAATCCGGATTCTCCAGTAATCCGGACAAAATTTAAATATTACTTATTTACATTATGTATTCTATAATCCGGATTTCTTATGTATTTTATGTATTCCATAGTCCGGATCATGTGTTCTTCGATAATTTCATGTAACTTTTTCGTTGTCGTTGTTATGTCGGTAGGTGTAAGAACTGCGTGTGGGTGTTCTTTTTCTTTTATTTTTTATGTGTTAGTAAATGTTTAAATTTTTTGTGTTAATAAATGCTACAACAATGTGTACTTGGTGCATTTTTATAGCTTTTAAAAAGATTCCAATAATCCGGATGTTTCACTAATCCGGATTGCCTCGGTTTTTATTGATCTGGATTAGCGAAGCTCTACTGTATGTGTAAAAAATCAAAATTGTCTTATGCAGCTAAAATTTTGCATGTGGGCTAGAAACTGCATTTAAAAAAACTTTTTCTTATAACTTTTTTTGATACTTACTTTCAGAAATAACCCTACTTTTGAATTCTTTTTTGGAAAAAATTAAAATTTGGCAGATAATGCGAATCACGTGACTATTATTTTTTTGTTTAATTTTCATCTCGATCGAAGCAGAACTTGATGCCGTAGTCAAATTTCGAATAAGGTTATTAATAAAAAAAAAATCCTTTATGATGCCGACTTTACTGGTCACACTGTATAAAAAGCGGCCAAATACCGATGTTTGGGTAGTAGTTACCTACAGTGTTTAAGTTTTAAAAAATTTAATTGATAAATTAATAAAACCATAAAATGAGAGATTGTCAATAACTTTTGTTGATTGAGTTTTTCTCTGTAATAGAAAAAACTCCTTAATGCCTTTTAGCATTTTGTGGCATACATTTAGGTAGTTAATATTTTTAAAAAATAAGAAAATTTAATAAGAAAATAGAACTATTTGGTAATTAATTGATAGATTTATTAAATAAAAAAACTATCAATTAATATCACTATTTTTAATTAAACACGTTATTTCTAATATGTTTAATAAAATACCTATAAAATGGCAAGCGTTTAAATTTATGTTGGATAACATTTGATTATTGATCGTAATACATTATTTTACAAAAAATTATTCTTACACCAAGAATAAGGTTTATTGCAAAATAAGACAAACTAAGGTAAGGCCAAAACATTAAAAATGTTAATAAACATAAATTAAAATTTATTTCGGTATTACCATAGAAAGTGTTTTAATGGGATTAGCTTTCTTTAAATAAAATGGATTATTTAAAGAGGAAATTTTACACTTACTTTAAATTAACATAAAAAACAAATAACATTAATCTAAACTATGCTTAAGGTGAATTACTCGACAGTAACATATTGTCTAATTATTATTTTGTGTCCGATTAGTGACCTTATAGATCTGTGCTACATCCAAAATATGGGTATGGTATCTGTAAGTTTGAGTTATACAAACTTGTATCCACTCATATCGTGTTTCAAATATGTCAGTTATGAACCGTTTGCATAAAATTTAATTTATGAGATCCAGAGCTTTAAGCAATGCCTTTTTAAAAAAATGTGTTGATCTTTAAGACCGAAAGGGATTTTCTTTTTGAATTATGTTATTTAAAATTATAATTGCCAATTTATTTAAAAGCAAATTGCAAGATCACCAAAATTCTAAGTTGTCTCGTCTTGACGAAGAAATAAAGTCATTGAATAAATGCAAAATGACCTGGGTTAAGAAAAAACCTTCTATTTCTTATAAGAATTTACATACTCTTTATACACAACTGTTTCATACTATATGTGACAGCAACTCGCTTTCCGAAAAATGCTAGACCGTTGTGTAGTGATAATATCACGGTAATGTACCCAATAGGAAATATGAGTTAATGCTACCATAGAATGATTTATAGCCATTATGGCTCTGAATACTGACAGTAAATATCAAGGTCTATTGGGGGTGTAATTTGGGTTTAAACACTGTATTAGTTCCTACTGGCAGTTGAAATGAAACTTGACATTAATCATAATAATATTTGGGAAAGAAAGAAAAACTCAAAGTCTTCCTCCACAAAGTTTAATAGAATAATATTCTTCAAGGGTATCTACATGTTTCGAACGTAGAAACGTTCATAATCAGGAGACAGAAATTATATTTGGTGCTGATGGTTTTCGCAAAAGAGAAAACGGTGTCGAACCTTAATGGAACTTTTATTTAATTAAAACTTGATGTTTAAAGTAGACATGATATAAAGAAAATTGAAGAAAGTTTAACCATACTAAGTATGTGAGAAGTCAGTAAATGGGGTCTAGACCAACCAAATAAACTGGGAAAGAAAAAACCTTTTCTAAAAAGGTGTCGAAAGTTTTTTTTTTTTTTTAATTTGAAAAAACCATTCACCTTCGTCACAGTACGTGGACGCGTACAGCTACTTTTCCTTTAAATTTTTCAAAAAATGTACAAATTTTTGTCAATTTTTACGGTTTTTAAATTAAAACCCACACGGGGTTACTGAGCCTGAAAACTCAGTACCCCATTAACCGACACCTTATGGTTTCTTCTATTTATTACCTTACTTTCTTCAAAAATTTTTCCCCACAATGTCTTATAGACACATACCCACTTAAATGTCCTTTTTAATAAAATAACAAATTTTTAAAAAAAATAACTTTCGACACCTTTTTAGAAAAGATTTTTTCTTTCCCAGTTTATTTGGTTGGTCTAGACCCCATTTACTGACTTCTCACATACTCAGTATGGTTAAACTTTCTTTATATCATGTCTACTTTAAACACCAAGTTTTAATTAAATAAAAGCTCCATTAAGGTTCGACACCGTTTTCTCTTTTGCTAAAACCATCAGCACCAAATATAATTTCTGTCTCCTGATGATGAACGTTTCTACGTTCGAAACATGTAGAGACTTGTGTTGAATATTTTTATTCTATTAAACTTTGTGGAGGAAGACTTTGAGTTTTTCTTTCTATCCCATACTTTCAACTCCACTTTAAACATGGACTATTTCTTCAAAATAATAATATTTGCTTGCTACGGTTGATAAAACATATACTAACCACTAAAAATCAGTAATGTAGTTCTTAAAAATTTAAATAGCTTCTAGTGTTCTTATCGTTTAACATTGCATATATGATTATCTATTATGCAACATGGTTTACTGAGATGGTAAAATTCGTCCATTTTGACTGTTTGAAGGTTGGAGACAATCATGTTTCTTGAATGATGAAAGAGTTTTGGACTTCCATTGTCTTTATTTGTTTTAAATCACAACGTTTCAACTGGTAAGTATCTCCAGTCGTCTTCAGGTGAATACTAAATAAGTAAAGTAACTACAGGACTATTTATACTAGCTAGGTGCACTGAAGCATAATTGACGTGGGTGCAGTCATGCGTTCAGTTGGCACGCTACATAAGGAACCACACTGGAGGAAAAGAAAGTTCAAGGAAGCTGCTGCTATTCAACAGAACCCAGGCTGCTTTAGTAAACCATCCTTAGACATAAGAAATATCTGGAAACCTTTTTTAGATAGATGTAATCTTAGGATAAGATCGCGTGCCAACTGAACGCATGACTGCACCCACGTCAGTTATGCTTCAGTGCACCTAGCTAGTATAAATAGTCCTGTAGTTACTTTACTTATTTAGTATTCACCTGAAGACGACTGGAGATACTTACCAGTTGAAACGTTGTGATTTAAAACAAATAAAGACAATGGAAGTCCAAAACTCTTTCATCATTCGTCCATTTTATTTTATGATTAGGTTTGAATTTAGGTTTTTACTTACACTATAACGATAGCAAATGAGCACAAATTTGTTCTACAGTATTTATAAAAATATTCTGAAAATGCCATTCGTTCATACATATTCTTAAATAAGCTAAAATTAAAAACAACCTTTCCCTAAACCCTACATAAACTTTTATTATCAAAACTCCACAATCGCATAAAGACTTATTCAAAAAGAAATACCTGTTAAGGACAACAATAGAAAATCTTTGATTTGTTATTTTTTAATACCCTCCACAGAGAATGGCAAACCTTTTACCTGATACCTATATAATTTTTAAGATTTTATGAAAAGTCATGGTTCTTTTCTTTTAGAAAAATCTGCACTTAAGGGTGCAGTGTGTAAAACCTACAATACCTATAATAGACATATTCCTGTGAGATGGTATGTTCTTGATTTTAAATAAGAAGAAAAGTACCTAAATACGTTTTATGCAACCTGCGACAAATGACGTAGTTTTGTGTATGTGGAATGAAGCCATAGAAAATGTAACGGTGGAAAAATGGAAAAATTATGTAACACACACTAATTAAATTATAAATGATGTGTGGGAACGGGAAAGATGTATCAATGCTTCAGATAATCTTCCCCTTATTATTAACCTGGACAAATCTGATGATGATGCTTGAGGAGATGATATTAAAAACTGTATTTTGTTGTGTTGTCATTTCTCATTATATTTTCTTCTTTATGATTTTATAAATACGATGAAAATATTTGAAACACAATTTATAGACTGATGCACTAGAGGTGCACTAGACAAAAATATATGATTCAATTTAAAATTTTATAAATGAGTTTTATTTGTTTTTCCATTTAAATTAATTAAAAATTTCATACGACTTTCAGAAAGAAAATGTTTTATCCCATGATACCTTTTACCCTAATAAACCACTTAGGTACTTATTTCTGACTTCATTAATAGTATAAAAATTCACGGTCCTTTACAAAGATGCAACCGGGGAGGACATTGAAAATGCCGAAGCAGAGTGCAACGCTTGTGACTATTATTGTGAGATTTCAAATCTGCGAAAACTCATAGATTTGAATGTAATATTTAGTTGATCAAAGTTTTATTGATTTATAATATAAAAAATATTAAAATAGAGCGTATAAAACATGGTTGGTACATATCATGTTTATATAAATATTCAAATATCCGATATCTATACCTACATATACCGGAAATAAATATATCAAATTTGGATATTTATTTATATTTTTAAACTATTTGATCTGTTTTGTACTTAAAAAATTTGACATAATTTTAAGATTCAAAATTACTTAATTTAAGAAGTTATCAACATTTAAATTTGTATTTTAATTCTATTCTATTTAATGATAGTTGCTATTACAATATCAAGTTCTATTAATACCTTATATAGGAATGTAAAATGTAGGTAAAAAATACTAGTTTATGAATATGAACACATCATATATTTAACTATGATTCAACTAAAAATAAAAATTGAGAACGGAACCAAAAGAAAACTAAAATATTATTTCTAACATAAAACTATAAAACGCGTAAAAAAGGATGGCTGGGAACAAGTAAGTTTATCCCAGGTTTTAATCAGTCTGAGTAATGGTTGGTCCGAATATAGATTTGAATGTAATATTTAGTTGATCAAGTTTTTATAAATCCAACTTTCAAAATTTAATAAATCGAACCGTTTTCAAATTAGATTTTTTTTTCGAAAACAAACGTTCACTTTTAACACCCTGTATATCTAGAACGAGTAACATTTCTAAAAAACTTAAATGACGTAATTGATCTAGTTTGATGTCTAGTATCTCCAGTTACTCTATGGCCCATAAGTTATGGGACATCCTGTATATCTGGGTATTTATTACTGATATTATACAGGGTGTTTATTAATTAAGTTCGTAAACTTTAAGGAATTAATCCTTGATCGATTCTAAGACCAAAAGTTTATATAATTATAGGTCCGCAAGAGCTCCGTTTTATAGATACAGAGTGTTCAACTTTTTTTAAATATTTACTTTTTTCTAAAATATTATTGAATGGTAACAGCTACTTCATTGAAGCTTGTGACACACAAATAGATATTTAGAGGCTACATTTTGCAAGTATTAATATATTTTTAATTCAACCGCGAGCGTAGATATGGGTAACGGTATTAAGACTTTCAAGCAAAAAATGGCACGCCACTGATTGTTTTAAACTTTTAAAGCATTATCTAGTAAGCCAGGCATAAAAAGTGTCTCTTGATAATTTTTGATTGGGCGTATCTTTTTCAAGAAAATTTCCTTATTAGATTTTCATGCACGCCTCTGGAGAAATTTAATTGTGAATCAAAATTGCTCAGATCTCAACAAAACTAAAGTACCAGATGCATCTTATAAAAATAAATTTAATAACTTATGAAATCCTTTCGGGAACCGTTTGATTTCCAGAATAAAAGAACATTATTTTCTTTTTTAAATTATTTTATTAATAATTTTAACATATTATGAAAACTAAAATATTTCTTAAAATTGGCTAGAAACTAAGTATTTTCTTTTTAGTTGATTTCTAAGCAATGATTCGCACTTAAATTTGTCCATAGGCGTACATAAAAACCTAATAAGTAAATTTTCTCGAAAAGGGCTAATCTAATCAAAAATTATAAAGATACACTTTTTGTGTACCTTTTGCTTGACTTACTAGATAATGCTTTAAAAGATTAATACAGGTTACCCATATCTACGCTCATGGTTGAATTAAATATATCTTAATACTTGCAAAAAGTAGCTCCTAAATATCCATGAGTATGTAGCAAGTTTCAATGAAATAGCTGATACCATTCAATATTATAATAAAAAAGGAAATTTTTAAAAGTTGTATCTCGAAAACGGAGCTCTTGCGGATCTACAATGATATTAACTTTGGGTCTTAAAATCACTCAAAAATGAATTCCTTAAAGTTTCCGTACTTACTTAATATATCCTACCAACCTTGTTATAAAGTAAATACAAAGTTATAACTGTCAGTCGTACAACACATAGAAAAATATTTAAAGGAACAAATAACCTCCTAAATATAAATTATAATACGTACCTAATACAGGGTGTCAAAAAAGTCTGGAATATTTCAAATATCTTTCAAACCGCTCGTATTATTTCGCCAAAAATTCGCTTACGTCCATAATTAAAAAAAAAAAAAAATCAAGATTAATTTCGTTTTTGAAAGTATACAGGGAGGGTCAAAAAACATGCTTATTTTTTTATTTTAAATGGTCATGCATCATGTTCCTGTATAGCTTTATTGAGTTTAATAGATCCATTTGAGACAATAGCTGTGTTACCTAATATAACACCTAAGTATATGGTTTTGTGTAGATATTTATCTATCAAAATGACAGAGATATTTCAATTTAATGTTTTCAATTAAGATGTGTGTATCTTCCATGAAGAATTTACTACTTTTTAATGCAAAATTAAAATCAGATTTGTCATTATGTGTAAAAAAATTCCATTTTATTGGAATTCATACCTATATACCCTAAAAAATGGAAATTTGGGAATAATTCAACTTATTTTAAAGTAGCTATGATTTACAAAATTAAGCACTTGCTCCTTTTTTAAATTGCAAATTGATATATTATTATCTCTGGCATTTTGATAGATAAACACATAAAACCATAAACCACAGAAATGTTCTCAAAGACATCTATATATATCCATTAAAATATAGGGGGTATTCCATTTAAAATACAAAATTTAATCATGGTATTTGACTCCCTTTAATTTTGTCTTATTCGTTGTTCAAAACTATATTTGTGGGCAAAATTTTGACGACAAAATATAAGCGGTTTAATTATAATAATAATAATAAATTTCTTTATTTCTGATTACATAAACTATACAATTTACATAAAAGGAAATGGCGTCAGCAAAGGGAGAGCACTAACTCTCCATGTAGTCCTTTAAACAGTATGGTTCCATCTGTACTAAATGTTCCTTTAATTTTCTTTTAAATACCTTAACACTTCACCTTAACAGTTCACTTTTAATATCAGTAGGAACTTTATTAAAAAGTCGAACACCCGCATTTTCAAAAATAGACAGATGATGTGCTGGATAATTTACATCGACAGAACGAGTACTGTACTTATGATTCCTCTCAGCATAAAGACCCTGTCTATTCTTAAAAAAGAACATAATGGTATCAAAAATGTATAAACCATAAATTGTCAATAAAAAATTATTTCTAAAAACATGGTTTGAAACATATTTATTGCGATATTCCATACTTTTCTGACAAAGTGTATAAGAGTAAATAAATCCTTAACTAGGCGAAAAACTTAAACATTTACACTATAGCTACTTTTAACAGACTTCACCATTATAACAGTTATAATAAAAATACTGCCAGTCAAACAACACCGAAAAATATGTACCTCTCCAGTTGGTCTAGGCGGCACGCGCATCATCCGTTGTACATTCTCCCTCCTTCGCCGTCATAGCATAGCGCGCGTAGTTCCGTTTGTGAATAATTTTAACTCGGTGTCGTTAGACCATTGAAATGAATAACATTATTCATTTCAATGCGTTAGACTGTGTGACGTCAGGGATAAATGTTCGCCGCAATAATTTCGAATTGTGTACCCCTACTATACATGCTCGTGCGATAATATAAACATTTTCAATGTTTAAATAATAATTCAAAATTTGAAAAAACGCGCTTGTATTTTACTTGTTCACAAGCATCCGTCTTTATGTAGATGAAGCCTAAGAAAAATCAACCTTTACCACCGGTAAGTCAATCTGACTGAACTAATTTACGACGTACGCCAAATATAGAGAATATGACGTAACGGTCAGCGGTCATTGAACACACTTTAACTATCATAGTTTCATGGTTATGATTAATATCTAGTTTTTAAAACATTTTTGAAGTCGGTTCTATTTTTTTTATACCTTCTAATCTAAAATAAACCGATTTAATGTTTGTAACGACATAATGATTTACCTCAACGATCAATTTTTTTTAACCCCGTTCAATAAAGATTGATATCGTAGAAGGACAACGAAAGATAAAGCAAAAGTTGGCCAAATGTTGACCATCGTCAAATTCTAAGAATTCTAAGAAACGGCATTGGTGTAATTATTAACAGCGGGTCTATAAGCCGTGGTACCGAACCAATGCAGTCGCCGATTACCTGGCATACCCTGGATGACTTTTAACGCAATTTTAAAGTGGCATATTTCGTGATATGGGTCCTATGAAATGCCTTTTGTTCCCAATCGCTTAAGATTTACCTCACTTAGAGCGGGCATAAATTGTTTGCGTTGTTGCCAAATGTTTAAAAATGTCTGTTGAATATCGTTACATTTTATGTTGTAACGGATTTTTTGTATTAGTGATTTAAAATGAAAATATGTTTACGTCGTAGACAACTTTAAAAGTGATGCAAAATATCATGGATAGTGTGCGACCGAAACAAGATTTTCAGCTGAAACGGATTGAACTCTTCCCACTAAAAAAAAAAAGTCGACAGAGAAAAAATCTATTATTTATATAGACAATACTGCCTACGAACCCACCCAAAGTTAGCCAAACGGTGCGCGACAATTCCACGAACACTGAGTTCCGGCATGGCCGAAGGTTCGGCCGGTTTTTGGCCGAAACTGTCACCGAAACTAGATTTTTTGGTCGAAACTAGCCGAAACCGAACCTTTGGTCGGTCTCTACATGGACAAAAGTTTTTAAAAAATCGGCTTTACCTGTAAAATTTGACATATTTAAGTTAGGTTACTTCCCAAAATGTTGAAAAGTGGTAAATTAAAAACTTGCTTATTTTTATTTTTCTATCTTTTGTCGATTTTAAAATATTTTGGACGAACTTGAGTTTTTGCACTTTTTCTAACCATTTCATTTTTTAGCCTGTTCGATTTTAACCAAAACTAATTAAAATTGTCATTATAGCTTCATTCGTATAGCGTGCAGAAACAGTCAGCAAACTGACAACGCACGCGCATGTATTTAAAAGCGTTTATACATGATAATTCCCAAATCGCTGTCATAAAATACGCAGAAGCCAAATTGTTGGTTGTGGATCGGTTTCTAACTGTCAGAAAAATTCACTGGTTAGAAGCGAATTTTTAAGTGGAGACTTGCGCAGTTTTCATTATTAAAACTGCCATGTCATGGCGTTTAGAAAAGAAAGACAAACTACTGTTAGAAACTTGGACAATAGACAGAATTATTTTAAGATCTAGTAAAATTGGTTTGCTCTGGTCCAGGAAAATGCAGATCCACATTATTTGAGCTGAGCTTCTGTGTATTGTTTTATGGATTATGATTTTGGGATTGGTAATAACTAGCCGTCGACTTCCAATTTGAGTGAAACACTAAAAATTCTCAATTATTAAATATAGATATCAACTAAGAAATAAAGTTAAACCTACCTTCTCCAATTTGCGTTTTGTAGATTGTATTGTTTTTCATACAACAAATGCCTTTTTCCAATCGTGGTTACAAATTATTATTTTTTTGTTGGATTAGATTTATGTTATCTGTCAGTTATCCTGACAGAAAAAAAAGGATTTCTTGTCAGTTGGTGGTTTGGGAACGTAATCGCAGAGCACGTAATTTCCAACCAGTTCGCAACCAGTTAAAAACCACGATTGCGCAGAAAAAAATTAAAAGTCGGTTGACAATTTGCTTGTACGAACTAAGCTATTGCTCACATATCGGCAAATTTGGGTAAATTTCGTCTATTGTTTTAATTAATTTATTAATTTAGTTCCAAAATAATTTTTGTATTTTAATCATTCCCTCGCCATCGTTATCTAACTAAAATCATTAGAATCTATAGATAATAAAATTGTTTAAGTTTTTCAAAGCTCTATGTTCAACCAACAGCACGTAATAAAGAGTAGGTAAGTATCATTGTGATCGAAGAGATAGGCCTACGCCTAGCCAGAGCTCAGAGTTCTGTAAAAACTGACACCCTCCCGTTTGTCGGACACATCATCGACTGTACAGGGCTAAGGAGTCTGGAGGATCATTATGAAATCGGACATCGCACATGTCATATTGCCAAGACAAGGCACAGATGAGTCTATAGGTAGGAACGTCTGGACGGGAAAACGACTAAACAGGAACGACCTCACATTTCATTTTAAGTGAGGCGAGGAATGTCTAATAGCAACGGAAACGGCAAGATTACTCTGTAGAGCTTGCTGGGTAACAAGAGTAAGAGTATAATTGGCGGTCCGGCGGGAAAAGTAGTATAAGTCATAAAACATGGTTTTGAGATAGATAAGGTTTTATATTACTAAGGTAGCGTTTTTAGTATACAAGTTTTTATACAAAGTAATTTATTTTATGAAATAGGCAATAAATAGTACATTTTGTGTAACTTTGAAAAAAATTGGGATTTTTTATATTTAAAGAAAAAACAACAACTTATACGATTTGTCACTTTTATTTACAGGTCACAATTAACATAAACTAGTTTACACTTTTTTTTATACCTTAACTTGTATTTTAAACTACAATAAATCCAAATATCTTCGTCTTATTTTAAAGTTAATTGAAATTAAAACAAATTTTTATTTAAAATAAACTTAAATAAATAATAGGTTGTACCTATTCGAATAGTGCCGATGTTAATCGAAACTTACTTTTCCTCCGAGCGTGCGTAAAGTAGTACTTTGCGCACGCATTTCCATATGCAAAGTTACACTTTTTTGTACTAGTGCGGATAAGACTTCTATTCGCACTGGGTGCGGTAAAGTATCACGTTGCGCACTGGCCAGGCAAATTACAAACTATTTTATTCATCGTCACTATCTCCCTCTATCGTATTTCGTATACTACCTGTAGATGGCAAATTTATATAAAAGTGGTGAAAATTTTTATCGATGTATGGTAACAGCTCCATTAAGTTTTTTTTTTTTCTTCGCTTTTTGGAACTGCTGCACTATATTGTAAAGGCAGTAAAATATTTTCAGGTAAAGTTTTGCGAATAAAGTTAATTCTGCTAAAAGGTTTATTTTCCTCCAAGGTTGTTTTATACTCTATTACACCAATTTCTTGTGTATACCTTAACCATTTTATATTTTTCCAAACGACCTTTTCCCCATCTGTGTTTACTTTCTTTTGGACAAAATAGTTCTTAAAAAGTGAAGAATATTCGAAAAAGTCTTCACGCTGCATTTCTTTTACTATAAAAGGCTTTACATTTCCGCAAGTTCGAACAAGCTGAACCCAGTCTCTAGGGTGGTCAATGGAAACTGGATATTTTGACTTTTTTTTTTCTATTGTTGAGTGATCAGCGTCGCACTCCATGTGAGTGTGTCCGGGCACTAGAAATTTATGATTTATATATTGCAGTTCTGGATGTTCCTTCATAACCATAAAAAACATTATTGGAATATGCGAGTTCTTATTTTGACCAGGACAGGTGTCCGAGTATAGAGTAATCTCTCGAATACCATCAAACGAATTGGTATTAAAATGATTATACAGACACGATGCGATCTGATTGGCACCCCTTCCAGCAATAGCTTCGTGCCACATGAAGCAGAAGCATTGCTTGTCGGCACATCTACGCATTGTAAAATTGAAAGTCCACAATTGTCTTTTATAAAAGGCTACGGAGGTGTGGATATCGGGGGTTGGCAAGCATTGTTGTAAATCAAAAGTATAGACTAATTTCGTGGAGTCATCCGAAGCATTTTTTTGTCTGTTTTTTTGGTGTCGTAAGCTTGTTCCGCTGCTGCTTGGTGAGCATCTCTTTCAGCTATTAATTTTTCTTTTTCCTCTTCAACTGCATGTTTTATAAGAGTTATATATTTATCACACGTTGCGCAGGTGTCTTTATTTGGTTTTTTAATTTTTATGCCAAGATTTCTAAATTCTGTTTCATATTTTCTTTGGGACACAGATTTTTTACCGTCTGGCAACCATAATTTATATTCATCGTACAATCTTTTTAGAGTATAATGGCTCGGCAAATACTGTCTACTAGAATATTTTCTTGTATAGTGGCTCTCATATGTTGGAACTGAGGCTATGTGATTTTTAACTAACTGTATATCATTTTCGGGAGTTTTGTTCCACGGCTCACCTTTTCCCCGCAAGTCAGGGTGAACAATCCCAGAAATCGTGGAACTTTTATTTTTTATTACGTCCGTAACAAACATGTTTGTGATATTAAAAGTTACTAAAAAGCAATTCTTGCATATCATAAGTTTCTCTCCGTCAATTGGAATGGAGTAAGAATGCGATACTGTTCGATTTTTGTGTTTCTTGCCCGCGATTTTTTTTTTAGTAACATTTTTTTCTTGTGTTAATATTAGTGCTGCTACAAAAGATACTCTTTTATCAAAGTCGCCCATGTTCCAAAACTCTTTAAAAACTTGTTCCCTTCTTGTTATGTCAAGTCTTTCTCTGCATTTCATTCTACAATTTTCAAGGTCCCTAAACTGTTTTTCATTTACTCTCTTTCCTTTTCGAGTTAAGTATGCCTCGCCAAGATTTCTTAGATTTTTTCTTTCTTCGCGGACTTTTCGAGTTTCGCCTTTAACTGCCTTTCTACCTCTTCTTCCAGGAGTTACTTTTGTGTTAATGGATTTCTCTGCATCGAGCGTATTCTCCGCTGTTAAATGGACTGTCTGACTAACGTTGGATTCTTGTGAATCAGGTAATATATTTTGTATTGATTGTATCACTTTCCTTTTCTTTTTCCTGGGTACATCTTCATCGTTACTATCTTCTTCACTGTCACTTATAATGTAATCCCGATCCTTTACCGAATCGTCGCTGTCATCATAGTATTGTTGCTCTAAACTCACAATTTGTTGCGTGGAAGGCAGACATTTTTCTAAATTGTTGATAGTTTTTTCTTCTGACAGGGTGTTGTCGATGTTATAAACTCCAGCTTTAGTTTCTGAAAAAAATTAAGATAAATGAAAATAGAGGGATATTGCGTATCTCGTGCGAGTATATTAAAATTTATGTGTCGGCTAGTTATTAAAATATTGTGTATCTCTATGTATTATGTATGCGTTTACATCTCGGATGGAAGTACCTGTGTAAACCTAGTATAAACATGAAAATTGTTCATTTATTAAAAAAAGAAAGACTTACCAAATAGAGATATGTTTTTTGGTAATTCTCGTAAGGAACTATTTGTGTTAGGCACGACCTCTGAATATACTACAGGCGTAAGCTCTGAAAAAAAAATATACATTAGAATGACCTTAACGGAATTTGCTTAGAAGCCATTAGTCATTAGTTTAAGTCATTAATATCAAATTTTAAAGAATGATAAGTGCACATGAACTTTATATAGCTATTATACTGTAAGAATAAAACAAGAATTAGTATTATTTTATGCATATTAAATGTGCCTTATAATCTTCACATTTTTTAAAATATTGATAACTACATTGCTTTGAAATGCATGTACGCAATATGCATTAGGTAGTATGCGTATTGCACATTATACTTACCAGTTAGCATTTTTGCTGAAGGTTTGCTGACATGTTCATAACCATTTTCTGATGTTTGATTGCCTTCCTGATGCATCTCAGAACAAGGAACTGTCATAACGAAAGATATTATATTAACTTTTATCACCTTTTTTATATTAAATATTGAAATTGAGCAAGGATATATAATAATTTTTTACTGTCAAACTTTTAACATTCAACAACAACATTCGATAAATATATTTTGTCAGTTTAAGAGTTAACAATTTCATACTTGTAAACTAGGAATTAATATTTAAAAGTAGTATTCTTACCTTGAAGGTGATTCGCTCTTGAACCAGATATAACTTTTTCTGCCTCTCTCATAATTAACAACGTTCTTTTAGAACACATTGTAAGAGAAAAAGTACAAAAACTTAACAATAGACAACTGCTAAACTACAAACTAAACTAGTTATTAATTTACCACTTTTTGAGGTTAGTTTTCCTGATAGGGATTTAATGGGAATAGTAATATAAGTCTACATACGGCAGCTTCCTTTTAGGGTAAAAGAAGGGAACACTAGTATAGGTTAATTTATTCTACTTTTCTCATTATTTATATATTTACTTTATATGGTTAATCATATTAAGTGCACTTGTTATCCTATTCCCTTTAATATTAAGATGTAAATTAAGGTGGCAAACAGAATTAGTGTATTTATGATACTATTCACCTTTTTCTAGTACCAATTCTTAAAAAAAGATTTAGATAAGTTTACATATACTCATATTCTCAAAGCGATCGTGTATAAAAGCAGATATATACAGGAAGTCACATTTCATAACTCGCTTTGTATGGCTCGTATGACTTATACTGCTTTACCCAAGCGTAGAGGACTTTTAGAAGGATTTTGATTTAGATATAACTTATTATACACAATTTTCGACTTATACTACTTTTCCCGCCGGACCGCCAATTGTTTGTTTGATGCTGGTAGACAATGAAGTAATATAAAAAAAAATTACCTTGTCAGACGTCCATTGTCTTCATTTTTAACACAACGTCCATTGTCTTCATTTTTAACACAACGTTTCGGTTAGTTAGTTTCTCTAACCATTTTCAAGTGTAAACTAAATTATAATTCTAAGGCTACTGTCTTAAATACTATCCATGTGCAATGAAGCTTGATGACTCCGTCTACGTGCTTATTGGAGTGTGAGGTTTGAGCTGTTGGTTTTGGACAAGAAGAGGCATCCAGATATTGGGGATATCTATACCTGGTTTACTAAATATATGGGTATTTTGATTCATGAAACCTGCTTCTTTGAATTTTCGTTTTCTCCAGTGCTGTTCCGTGTCCAAAACCTAGGCTTCTGACCACTGTAGATATATCATGCTGGTTGGTCAATACATGTTCCTCTATATACCTGATCTCGAAGTTTCACCTCTTTGAGTATGTTTTTGATGTTCTTTAACTCGTACGGGACAAGGTCTTCTTGTTTCTCCAATGTACGATTCGCCACACTCGCAAGGGATTTGATAGATACAATTTTTTTATGTTTTCATTACGGGGGAATTTTACTTTTGTAAAAAAAGCTTCTAAGCGTATTTCCGGATTTGAAGGCTGTTTTGATATTATAGTTTTTGGTTATCATTCTAATCTTTTCAGAAATCCCCTTGACATAAGGTATTGTAAGAAATAACCACGTAGGCGGAGTCATCAAGCATCATTGCACATAGCTGCACATAAGATATGTTAAGTAGGTAACAAAATAAAGACAATGGAAGTCCGAGAAGGTAATTTTTTGAAAAAGAGTATCATTGTCTCGCGAATAATGGCACTCATCACTATAAACGGTTTTCGGCTACTTTGAACCCAACAGCGATCCTTTGGGCTGATTTAGTTATCCAGTTTTGGTTGTATGTCCGTGCAGTGCAACTGTATATTTGTCGGGCAAATGCCTACAAAGTTTCAACAAAGGACAGGTCCAGGTTTAATTCGAAGCACGATTTTAACCAAGAGTTAAAATAATATCATCATATAATATGTGTGTGACTGTTTACATAAAGTATAATTATTTCCAAGGTAGACCGAAGACCGATGTAAGCATTAACCCTAGGAGTCATAGTCGGGCGTTCAGCTCAAGCCTATTCACCAGCTTGAATATTGGCTCATCGAATATTAATTTAAAATAAGCGTGCCATATCGCCAGTATTTTGCTTGCAAAGCAGCGTGGATTTGTTTATAGTTTATATTCAGTCCATCAATCTTGGAACAAAAATAAACTATAGTTTATTTCCTTGTAGTGTGGAATGAAGAGAAACTCCACGGCCTATGAGGAAAGATCTGCAATCAAATAAGCAGTGAGTCCTCAATATTCACCTTTTGTGACTTATTTTTTCCTGCACATGAGACCCTCTGGCAAAAAATCCGATCTGAACAGAGTACAATATTGCGAATTGTATTGATGAAACTGATCGGTCATGATAAAAAACTACTGGATAAATATCAAGTCAAGTTTTATTTGCTTATATTTTGCTCAGATACTATGTACCCGTTTTGATATGTATACATAAATAAATATGGCAACAATGGATGCTAACGAAAATCAGATTGTATTTATGAGCACTGGACGTCGACAAAAAATACATTAAATTTATACATGTATTAAAAAAAGGTTTCAATTTCAGAGAATTTGGAAGAAAAGTATGTAAGACGTCTGCAGAGACGGACGAAAAAGACCAATAAATGTTTACTATACTAACTACATATAAAGTACCTAATTAGCAAATATTTTTCAAAGGATAATTGTATACAAATCAGTGGAAATCAATCCTCTTAAATAAAAATAAGTTAAACCAGATAATCAAATGCTTTATAAAAAATAATAGCACTTTTTATGTGGGAGCACCGGTGTAGCTTTGGTGTAATCAGCCTGTTATTAACCTGTTACTTACACTTAACCTAATACATAAGGACTTAATACTAGTGTTGGGAAAAATCGACTTATTTTAATAATCGACTACCGAGTATTCGAGTGATTTAAAAAACCGAATAATAATCGATTTTTTTTTCACTCAAATTCTAATATTAATTATTAATATTGGCGGTTCATCGTTCATGTTGCTACACAGCATTTGTATTGGGAATAACTGACTCGGTGTTGTTAATCAATTGATTTTTTGCGGATTATTAAATGTGGCGGAGATATTTGTGGATTTTTTGGCATGGTTCCCAGATCTTACAATTTAATTTAACAACTTGCCTACTTGACCTTGAGATGTCACGATATTGCATAACTCATGATATTTATGAATACTGAATACTCACCACTAAACATAAGTTTTCAGTAGACGCCGACGATTTCTAAATAAAATAATAAGTCCTATTATCCTACGCAGGCAACCCGTAACTATTTAAATCTGAATAATAAATCCCGTGATGCAGTATTTAATATGAATAATATCGCCAATAATAACCGAAAACCACTCGGTGTAGCCGCTCGCTACGAGATGGCTCTGGCCGCAGTGAGTGATTGACAGGCGGGCAGCAACTTTGGAGACGCGTTGAAAAATAAAAACCATATGTTCGTCACTCATTTCGTCACTCGAGTAATTTCCGAAGATAATCGAATAATTCAAGTGATTGAAAAAATCGAGTGATCGGTTATTTTTCACTCGAGTTATCCCATCACTACTTAATACCTACTTTTGCTTTTATTCATTATATTAAATTTTTTTTTAACTTATTAAAGGTAATTGCTTCTCAAAGAGTATTTGGCGGCTTTGTGAAGAAAACAAAAGATAAACGAAATATTGATAAGTAAGTTTATAAGTGATTAATAATTTATTAAAATTAAATTACTGACCAATTATAGCAAAATTTGGGCGTGGTCTAAAATTCTTTCGTCTGTAGCGCTTTCGCCTGCGGCGGACTTTATATCTCTGTGGTACCTGGAGTATACTAACTACCCGTGCGGATAGCTATCGCTAATTACCAAAAATTTCCAAAGAGAAAAAAAAATCAATAATTACATAGTTTCTTGAATTACCGATTTGCAAACAGTAACTTTTCATCGTCTAAGTGGTAAGCCATTGCCTAGACTACTCACTAGTCCTTCGCGAGACGACTCGGCGGCGTATTCTCAAAACCTACTTAAGCACAATTTCGACACGCCCACCGAGTGCTCTGTTAGTTATATCAAAATATACTTGAGTGCAACGCTTTCTTTCAAAACATACGGGGTTACATCGCATCCCAAATGACTGCACTAATACTGTTTTTAGCCAATCCAAAATAACTTTTAATAAACAGCTAAGGGTTAAAACAAACGCATTGCGACACTTGTTAAATACCACTAACAATATCAACATTTGTATGGTAAAAAAAGATTTAAAACATAAATCAACAAACCTAAATAAACCCACACAATTCACCTTCTAGTGCCGACTTCATATTATTTTTACCAAAAATTTAAAAAAATGTTTATCACCGACCGATTCGAACCAGCAACCTTCTGTTCCAAAATTTTATTCCTTACTAAATACTAAAGCATCTCTAAGTACGGTAATTCAATCGACTGCTTACTACCAATACCTCCTAAGTGTAAAAACTAAAAATGTTCAGGAGGGACAAAAAAACTGTTTAACTTTTGTCATAATAGATAATTTCACTTTTATAGAACGGAAAGATCTCCCATCTACAATAGAATTTTGATTTACTCATTTTAACAATAAAAAGAAGCATGTTCGAATTAAAACTATTACATTACAGATTACAAGAGACTTAAATTACTACTTTATAACTGAAAAAAAAAAAAAAATTCACAGATCTTGCACCTTACGCAAGCATCCTATGTATTGAAAATAAATAAATTAAAATAAACCGCATTATTTCGCCTTAAGAAGCCTACTGTTGCTCTGTGTCCCATTACGTTTGGGACACCCTGTATATTAATTAAAACATATTATAAATAATCCCAAAAAAACGAAAACAAAAATAAAAGTTTGACACCCTTTATCTTGGTTGTTATCAATTTTGGGATAATGCAAGTTTAAATAAATCGCATTATTTCGCCTTAAGGAGCCTGCTGTTGCTCTGTGTCCCATTACGTTTGGGAAACCCTGTATATTAACTAAAACATATTATATTAAATGTATGGTTTTATTTCTAAGAATAATTAATATTAATTTGTTTATAAACAATAATATTCACATAGCAGACCAACCAAGGTGAACAATTGCCTTATATTCAATCGGTCATATTGTCTAAGCCTACTTAGGCTATGTTCTTAAATTATACTTATTTACCCAACGGTACAATAACATTTTCTGAGAAATCAATAATAAAAAAATTATCCCATTTGTTAACCAAATTTGGGCGGACCCTGTAATATGCAATTATTGTGCTCCAACTTTTTGCCTCCCGCTTTTTTTTTTCGATATAATATTCCGATTTAAATAACGTGAACTTACCTTAGTTATAACTTATCTCAATAAAACACTTTTTAACAAAGTTACTATGGCGTTCTTTAAAACACAAACTAAACTAAACATTATTCATTATTTACTTGCCGACTTTACGCTGATTCATATTTATATTTCTACCAAGTCTTATCAGAGTATTGTAACATAATACTTTGACCGATCTAGATATTGCGCTGTTGGCCGCGACATCGACATGAGCGACAGTGACATGCAATGCAAAGTTTGCGTAAACACAATCCCAATAGTATTTTCAATACTAAAATACATAAAACAACAACTAATCAAATGAAACTTACCAGCTGGTAACACAACACCGTTCACAACAAAATGGGAGATAGGAGGTATTGCTTACACTGTATGAGACTTCTTAGTAACTAGGAGGTATTTCTATTCCAAAGATTTAACAAAGACAAAGATCTACCTATTGGTGTATATAACTAACTCATTTTTGACCAAAAGGGTAAATACGAGTATTGGTAGTAAATAGTCGATATGTATATTGTATTTGAAAATTATTACAATTTCCACAATCTTTTTATTTTTCCTGTAGTGATAAATTAAAACAAAATTTGATAGAAATTGCAATTTTGGTCAAAAATGAGTTTTGGTTGGTATATGTGGAATGTATAATATGTCCATAATAATTTCTGCCAGTTTCGTGGAAAAATATCGGTTTATTTATATTATGGACAGTGATAGCGACTTAGAAGTACTTACTCCTCCAGAAATAAGGGAGGTGGCAAAAAATATTGAGTTAAATTTGTTGCCGGAGAAGTCTCGGATGAAATATGAAGGAAATTATAAACGATTTATGTATTATTGCATGGAGAAAAATGGGAGGACTTTTTCGGATAATGTATTACTTGCTTATTTTGCTGGATTATCTAAAACATTGAAAAGTTCTAAGCTTTGGTCTTTATATTCCATGTTGAAGGCAACTATGAATGTTAAAAATGGCGTAGACATAGGAAGATATTTGAAGTTGCAAGCATATTTAAAACGGGCATCCGAAGGCTACCAGGCAAAGAAGTCCCGAATTTTCGAAAAACAATATATTACAAAATGTATACTGGATGCTCCAGATGATGAATATTTATTAGCAAAAGTAAGTTTTAAATAACATATTTATACGATAAAGTGAAAATACTTAAAATCTTCTAGGTTGTATTGATGTATGGAATTGCGGGTGCATGTCGCTGCGACGAACTATTCAATTTAAAGTTAGAAAATATTGAAGATATGAACAATAAACTAAATCCATAAATTTGGTAAAATACCTCAAGAAATAGCTGTCTATTTAAAGTTGCCGAATGCTAAAGAGTATACGGGACACTGCTTCCGCAGAAGTTCTTCCAATTTACTTGTAAATTCAGGAGGTGACATAACAATGTTGAAAAGACATGGCGGGTGGAAGTCCTCAACTATAGCAGAAGGGTACATTGAGGATTCAATGGCAAGTAAAACCAGTATTTGTGAAAAAAAATTGACAAATGTAGGAGCTACTTATGAGGCGAATCAAATTGGTAATATAGTGAATGTAAAGAGAACGATATCTGAGGAAAGAAAAGGTGGCCTATTTATTCAAAATTGTAGATATTTTACTATCAATGTTAATAACAAATAAATATGTTTTTTAAATTCTTGTTAAAAGTATTATGTAATTGTTAATAAATGTTTTTTTTGTCAAAAAATGTCAAATGTTTTATTCCCATTGAGAATAATCATTTTTCTACTACTGTATAAATAAATTAACTTTCGGGCCCTAGCAACACGAAAGAAAACGAATGTAAATGTTACAGTTACCTGAATATTATCCGTTGCTAGCTTCGAAAGTAGGTTGCTAGCTACGAAAGTAATACTTTCGGTGCCAGGACAAAAAAAATCGAACTGACAGACTCTGACAGTACTCAAATAACTAGTTGTCAACAATACTCAAATAACTAGTTGTCATGGATTATTTTATAGGTAAAAAAAATTTATTTTATCATTTTAATTTGAATAAAATCAAAGTTTATTACTTAATAATATATTGATCAGAGAACAGTAGTAGAAAAAATTTAATACATTACACGATTCGAAAGCCTTTTTTGGTGGTCGGAGGTATTAAATCACCTCGGCTTTGCCTCGGCAATTCAAAAACCTCCTCACACCAAAAAATTAACTTTCGCATCTAGTAATGTAAATAACTATTTGCTGCCTAGGCAGGAAAAGTAATACTTTGCTGATTGATGTGTCGGCAAAATTAATATTTGCTGTCAATCGGAGAAAAATATTTTTTTATGGAATTAAGTCGTTAGAACAAAGTAACATAAACAACAAGAATCCGATATTTTTCGACTTCGACGTTTAATAACTTTTTTCCTGTACATCCTGTATATTCGACATTTTCACACAACGTACCCCCACTATTCCTCTCTAAAACCAAAAAGTTTCAAACGTCCCACTCTAGCCGTTTCCGAAAAAAAAAATCGCAAATGTGAAAATGTCGAAATTGACGACGACGACAACAACAACTACGCCGATAACATACATACATATTTTAAATGTAGCAGCTTATATAGATGAAAATTTTCAAGAGGCGATCAGGGATAGAAATTGGACGTTTAGACAAGCTCAGCTTCAGGGGATTGAAGAATAAGTTTATAGCAGACAACATAAACATATTTATTATATTATTAAATTTTAAATAAACTTAGTATAATTATTATTATAAGTAACGCAAATGCGTTAAATCCAGTGGACGTATTGTTGAAAAATATAATTATAAAACAATATTTTGGTTCATTGTTAGGTTTTCTGGTGCTCCTCGTACTAACCATTATAAAGAAACAACAAGCAATATCAAGTACAATAAAACTAAACACTCGTTGCGCCACTGACCTGTATGCATTTTGTTGTGTCAGTGGCAATTTACCCTTCGTATTCTACCTGATCTCATCTAAACCGTAGGAGTTAACGTTCATTAAAGAGCAATGCAATATTTTTTGTTTCCTTTTCTCCATCCAACTGCACCATTGAATTCATTATTTAGTCCTTTATTTAACGATTTTTAAGTGCACCAGTTCCAAGAACCCTCGAAGTATTTCACTTGTGATGCATTGTCATCTATATCACTACACTGTCACAAATTTTACTGCTGCGGTACCAACCTCGCCATGTTGCCAGGTTTGCTGCTATTATGATTGTGTGGAGCAAGGCCTTCTGAGATTTAAGGAGAAGTAAGTGAAACAGAATACAGGCCTATTCATTAAAAAAAAACTTTAACTTGGGGAGCAAAGATACAAACCAAAATGGCAAAGTTCTATTTTGATGTTTTGTCACAGAAAAAAAATGGGTTTATTTTGCCAAGTCTCGAATTTTTAATAATAATTACGATCTTTTTATTCCAAAGAAACCAAAAGAGAACTTGTACATCTTCATGGACCATTTTTTTTATCGATGGCGGTACTTTTTGTATTTTAAAAAAATGGTGATAAAGGAGCTCATATCCGAATTATTCAGGCTATATATTTATTGAGAGGCCAAGGAATAAGCTAATATAGAAATACCGGGTGTCCACGATAGGTGGTTCGCCCCTCTAACTTCTTTGTTTTTTAAGATAATGGAATAAAATTTGAGAGATTTGTGTGTGTTGCATAAAACTGCATTTTTTGACAGGTGACTCAACATTATGGAACTTCCGGTTTAACCGGAAGTGACATAAACTTTCGATTTTTAAATTGGACACCTGGTATATTTTTCCCTTTTTTGACTCCATATGACATTCTAAATATAACGATGTGTCACAGGCTACTTGATAACTTTAGATCTAAATTTTTTCTCAAAAGATGCTTCATTTTACGAAAGCTCCAAAACGTTTTCAAGTTTTTTAATGGCAGCTTTTCTAAAACATAATAGTGTGTGGTATCAAAATAATCGTAACAAAATAATCTTTTTTCTTAACCCGACGAGCCACCATGTTGCCGTTTAAAAAAAATGAGTTATTCAACTTTAAAGATTAAATTTTACACAGCACATAGCATTTGACCAAAAATAGTAAAATTGTATTTTTCCCAAGATTAAAACTGAAATAAGTGATTTTAAGGTATTCATAGCCCTCTAGAGAACACAATAAATTCGGAAAAAAAAAATTTTTGGGGACAAAAAGTTACAAGTGACAGATAATAACCACAAACTAAAAGCTATATTTTTTGAGGGAAAGTATTTTGCGAATACAGGAAAATTTCACACAGAAGAATTATGGGAAGGCACCCTAAAATGCACATTTTAAAATTAGTTCATAATATACAGGGCGTCAAAAATTTAAGATCCGCTACGAAGTTGTGTAGTGTATACAGCACACTGAATTTTATAGTATTTTTAAATGTGCTACAGATTAAACCAAATAAACTTGCTTTACTGTACCTAAAACTAACAGGTTTACAGATAATTGCATTGATAACACATCTCTCCTTATTTAGAATGTCATATGGATCCAAAAAAAGGAAAAATATACCAGATGTCCCATTTAAAAATCGAAAGTTTATGTCACTTCCGGTTAAACCGGAAGTTCCATAATGTTAAGTCATCTATCAAAAAATGCAGTTTTATGTTGTATACAAATCCCCCAAATTTTATTCGATTATCTTGAAAAACATAAAAGTTAGAGGGGTGAGCCACCTTCCGTGGATACCCGGTATACTGGTTTCATGAAGCCATTTCTTTTGGATGATCCAATAATATAATGTGTGTTAAAAATAGCTTCATTAAAATTACACCCCAAAACAAAAAATGTATAATGAATCCTATCGGGTATTTTTTTAATCAGGGTTTAAAAATCATTCTTTAAAGGCCTATTTACCTATATAAACTATGTATTTACGGCCATTCAAATTATTTCATAGAATACCTGCCTACTTTTCTGTAATGTATATAAGTATTTACCTACTTGTTTTTTCGAAAATCTAGTATCGCAACAAACAATATGGCATTTTCCCTATAAAACTTAAAAAACTAAATCAGGAATTAAAATAGACAAAAATGCGCTTATTATTTAACATGCATAAAAAAATCCGTGCAAATACAAAACCAATATCGAATAAATCTATAGCTGACTTCGTAAGGTCACGTGCCACGCTCCTCTTGTAGCATTCCGGGATTCTCAACCCACCTTTTTAGGTATTTGTGTTTTTACTTTTCACCGGTAATAGATTACAAACATTTTATAAATTGTAGGTACCTAGGTACTAGGTTTATAAACTATTTAAAGTCTAAATAGTTTTGATACACAGAAAAAGCAAAAAATTAGATTAAGACAAATTGAAACTTTAGTAATTATTATAAAGAATTTACCTGAATGGCGGTTTTTTAATACAACTTGGCAACTGGCACAATTGTGACTGTCGTGACGTAGGCGCTAGGTTGTGATGCGGTTCAAAATCTTCAAAGACCCAAATCACCAAAAGGCATTAAACAACGAATAACCAAAAAGATGGTGGCCTTGATAAAAAGGGATTTATTAATTTCTTTTAAATTAGATGTCTTACTCGGATGAATGATTTTCTGCACTTCTTTTTACTGTTTTTTAGGCGATTAAAATTCGTTTAAGGTTATATTAGCATGATGAAGATGGGTAATGAATGTATCAAGCAAGCGGTGCTGTTTGGGATACACATCAGCCCATCAAGGAGAAAATAGTCGATCAAAGTTTACTTATACTAATTAATAAAGCAAATCAAATTCGAGTTTGTTCAGGTTCATAGAACCATAAAAGGGGTTTCAATTAAATTTTATTAAATATAAATGCGTAGCGCAAACTTCGGTTATAAATAGGGGTGTGTAACAAAATCGATTACTCGATTAGAGATAATTTTTTATCGAAAAATCGATTAATCGATTATTAATCGAAAAAACCATATTTTTCGATAAATCGATTATTCGAAAAAAAAAATTTACTATTTTTTGATTAATCGATTATTAAGTAATCGAAAAAAAAAACGATTCTTCGGTCAATCAAAAATTAAATCAAAATCGAAATGAAAATTATTAATCGATTAATTAGGTAGGTATTCGAAAAAAAGTTTACGATGTTTTGATTAATCGATTATTAATGGGAAAAAAACGATTTCTCGATTAATCGAAAATATAGGTAAGTTTTTGGATGATTGAAGTATTGCTAGTTACTGATTATTGCTGTAAGTCTCTATATATTTATTAGCAACCCTATTACCCTAAAAATCCGTTTAAAAAATATTATAGCATATTTTTGCAAGACAATCAACAAAATAATTTAAACAAAGTTTCAATCTATGCGCCTTTCATAAAATTAATATTCTTAACAATCTAATATTTGAAGACTTTTTGATTTATTTTGATTAAATCAATCGATTATTTTCGATTAATCGATTATTCTCGATTAATCGATTATTATTTTCGATTATACAGAAATAATCTATTATCCTCGATTAATCGATTATTTTCGATTTATGAATTTTTGATTTTCGATTAATCGGATATAACTATTTTCGATTATTTTTGATAAATCGATTAATGGGAAATAATCGATTATTTTAAATAATCGAAAATCGATTATCGTTTTCGGTAATCGCACAGCCCTAGTTGTAAGTAGGTGTAGGGTCATTCCCAAATTGATCATTTTTTTTTAACGGTGTATAGAAGTCTCAATTCATAATATATTCAATATTCCATTGTTTATTGTTTCCATAATGTGCCAATTTCACGTTTTAACAATTTAAAAGACACAAAATACGCACTTCAGTTAAACACCAAGAGACTAATTGACAATCAACTGAACCTATACAGGGCGTCCTATGTTTATTAATCAAAAGACGGAAGTACGAGGGTGCAAAACGGTAATTACGCTTTACTTCATGTTTGAGCAAAAGCAACACTTTCAAATTTTGTAAAATCAAGGAGTTATATTAAGAATTATATATGGATATACCATGAATTCTCGAAAAACTCCGTAAAGATATTTTAAAGTGGATCGGGAAAGGGACCAATCCTCAAGAACTATTTTCCAAAAACCAAAAAGAAAGAAACTATTACAAATTATAAATGCGTTTAGATAGAATAAACAAACCTGGCGTTTATGAAAATATAAGGGAGGGGATAAGAGCTTATTTAAACAATAAACGTGATGATAGCACTCAGGACTAGGTGGACGAAACGTCGAACTCGTAACACGAACTTATAGAACGTGAAAAGTAATAATGAAAATGTAAAACTTTTTATGCCTTATCTGTGTAGATAAACTATTTGATTAAAGTACCTATTATTGCAATATTATTTTGTTATACTCAAGGACTGCGACACTGCATTAAAAAATACGGGTCCACAACATCTAAAACATACCCGTACCCTGTACCCAGTGGCGACTCGTGGTTATTTTAAATGGGGGGTCATGTAGTATTCTGAGCAAAAACGAAAAGCGCTGCGGGCCAATCGATTTGTGGGTGCCACGCGCATGAAAGTATTTTTTGGCCTATTAAAATCTATTGTTAACTAATAAAAACATAAAAATTTTGTGTACTTCCTTATTTTTGTCCTTATTTGTTTATTTTTAATTAATTAATTGGGTCGTGGACGGCCATTCGTTTTAAACATAAAACAATTATCAGAATTTGAACTAGCTATTACTGTATTTCAAGTTTTTAATATTTTGCTTAACCGACATTTTACTCAAGCAACTACCGTGCGAGCAAAAATTATTTGCATCAAAGAGGGCTTGGATTAAAAAACGTGAGGCTTGGTTTAGATTACAATGATATATCTAACCAAATCTAGGTTAACATTTTGTCAAATTCATATTATTACATGATATGCCAAACTAATGAGTAATAAAATAAGTAGACAAATACAAATTTATTTTTGTTTACAAAATTAACAAAGTAAGAATATACAGAAAAAAAAGAAAAATAATTACATAAATTGCTGAAATTGGCCACCGCCATGCTCCAAGCATAAATTCACACGTCTCTTCATATTTTCGAAAGTGTTGACCAGCATCTCTGGAGAAATGCTACCACATTCTTTCTTGTAATTAATCTAAATTTGCAACTGGTGTTTTAAAAATAGTGTTCTTTAAATGAGGAAAAGCGAAGAAATCCATAACCGTTAAACAAGGTGATCTAGGTGGAAATTCAATGCCTGATCGAAAACTGATCATTCTGTCGTCGAAAAAATTGCGTAAGTAGTTAATGGTTTCGGCGGCTGTATGGGGGGTTGCACCGTCCTGTTGAAAATATCCAAAACGTAGTTCGTCGTCAAGTAATTGCCCCACAAACGGATTCAAAATATTTTCTCTATACCGCTGTGCTGTAACTGTGTCATGGAAAAAAATAGGACCAACAATTCTTGTTCGGGAAACAGCTAACCAGACACCAATTTTTTGAGGGTGCAATGTGGACTCTACAAAAAAATGGGGATTTTCACTACTACACATGTGTGTATTCTGAGAATTCACATAACCGGAGAGGTGGAACTAGGCTTTATCCGAAAAAAATGTCAGGTCTAATAAATCATTTCTTTCCAATAAATTTTTGGTAAACCATTGAGAGTATTCCTGCGTCTCTCAAAATCTGCGGCTTGTATTTCTTGGAAGACTTGCACTTTATAAGGAAATAAATTTAGCTACTTCTTAAGAATAGTCCTGCATGTTCCATAAGATCTTCCCACTTCTTGGGACAGGCGTCTTATACAATTTGTTGGCGTATTTTGCATTATTTCACGAACGTTTGCACCAAGTTCTTCTGTTTTTGTGCTGTTCCGTAAAGCCCATTCTGTGAGTCGTTCAAGAAATTGGAAAAATTAGCGATGAATCAAATTACTTGTAGATGACGGAATAACTGATTGATTGTTAATTTAGGTAGTTACTGACACCCAACAGGTATTAAGCTCTACGGCTAAGCATTACGTCCTTAGATGCAAGGGCCTCTTTGATGCAAATAATTTTTGCTCGCACGGTATTTAACATAACACCCTTATTAATACTGTAAATAATTTTTTTAAAAAAACCACAAATTATCAAGCCTGGCCGGCACCCGTACGTAAATTCGATAATTAAAAATTAAATGTAAACAATAATTACAAACTAACAATGAATATTTGAATATACATTATACAATCCTCCTTACGACAGAAATCAGTTAGTATTTAATAATTTTCCTAGGAAATAAACTAAGAACTGCTCCCTCAAATAACTCGTAGGCTTTTCTTTCCACACGTTTCTACAAAGTGACAACGTTCGTCGGAACCTCATCGAAATTTTATTTGGCTCTCAGCCATAACAGATTATTTTTCTTTGTCTTTCGTTTCAATAGTTGCATGCTCTCTTGCACGCTTGCGCATTAAAATTTGTCTGATAAAGGAAACAGCAGATCCGTGGTCAAAACTCGCTTGGACCGAATATACTGCGAGGACGTACGATAAGTATCGTTACGTATAGTTTACTTGGCAAAGCGTGGTTATGATCATAAGAAAAATATTTTAGAGGTAAAAGTAATAATACCGAAACAAACGAAGTTTGGCTGGAGGAATTTTAAACTTGATTACATAAATAAGCACCATCCAAACATCGGTATATAGGAAACAAACTCACACAGGTCAATATCTTAACTACGCCTCAAACCATTCAAACAACACCAAACATGGAATAGTCAAAACACTCGTCGATAGAGCATTCACACTTTGCAACTAGCAGGGAACTTTGACGAAAGAACTTAACAACATCAAGCAATACCTTGGCATGAATGATTACCCTACGAAACTAGTCGATCAGGCCATCAAAAAGCGTCAAAATCACAAAACTAGAACGAACAAAGATAATGAATCTGGACCCACCATGAATGTACCTTATGTCAAAGGAATCTTCGAAAAAATTAAAAGGATAGGACAACAGTACAACATCCGAACAGTCTTCAGCTCCAAAGATTCCTTAAGAAGCCACCTGACGAAGACAAAACCAACAAATCAAAAGGACGCGAAGAAATGTGTATACAGAATACCTTGCGAATGCGGACAATCCTATGTTGGTGAAACTCTACGACCTCTCCAAACAAGGATCAAAGAACATCGAAACCACACACTGAAAGGAGAAACAAAGAGATCCGGTGCAGCAGACCACGCTTGGACCTACGGCCATCATTTACAATGGGCAAACGCAAAAATTATACTTAAAGAAGAGCATTGGCGGAAGAGAAAATTCAAAGAAGCAGCTGTCATAATCCAGAACCCTGACTGTTTCAGTAAACCTTCTGCAGATATAAGAAATATTTGGAAGCCCTTGTTATATAGGTGTAGGCTCAGATTAAGTAGTGATGCAAACGTGATGACGTAAGCGGATGACATAAGCAGATGAATAATCATGGTGACGCAAGCAGATAACTCACGACTGCACCCGATCATACGTCACTAGCTCCGCCCCCCTAGGTATAGTATAAATAGGCTCGTAGCTTTCTAACTTGTTTAGTATTCACCTGAAGACGACTGGAGATACTTACCAGTTAAAACGTTGTGATATGAAAAACTAAAGGCAATGGAAGTCCAAAACACATCTATTACTTTACATAAATAAAGTTATTTATATAAAGTTATATAAAAAGAGAATAATTGAGGGAGGCCATTGACTAAAATGATCTTATGGAAGAGCCGTCACTGTCTATACCTATATTATTATGGTACCCGAAAGATGACACGTCAAAATCAATAGCTGATAACAACACGTTATAGAAAATAAAAAGTGGCATTAAAATTGTAAAGCAAATTTTTTGTAAATAAAGCTAGGAAAAATATACAACTCTTTCCGGTATTTTTTTCCGAATACTTTCGGAATTATGTACCTGCCAGGGGCGTAACAAACACCGCCGTAGACTCCGCACCAAGGGGAGGGGGGGGGCACATTAACGGACCCTTTAAAATTTGCTGCTTGCGTTGCTTTTCATAGGTATTTCATTTCGTAATTAATTTTATTTTTTATATCCTGAGAATTGAACTTCGTTAAGTGAAGAAGAATTATACGTGAGAGCGAGGAATTCACAAACGATATACCATAAAGACTTGTCCATTGACTTTCCTAGTAAAATTTTAAGCCCTAAAAAGGGATATGGAGATAGTATCACAAAATTAAAAACAGTCTATGGACTTCCGGATCATTTATTAAGAAAATAATAAGTGTGTTCTTCAAATTTTCCAAATGTATTTGGTACAGTGATGCTATTTCTAACTTTACCAGTTAGTGTGGCATCAGCGGAACGATCTTTTTCCAAACTAAAAATAGTAAAAACCCATTTACGTATCACCATGGGACAACAACGCCTTTCGGATTTATCCTCAATCAGTATCGAACACAAGTTTGTTAAAACATTAAATATCGACGAAATTATAAACGAATTTGCAAAAAAAACTCTCGACGATCTGGTCGTTTTGTATAATACCTTGTATAGTACACTGCGCGTCATATAAAACTGGCACACTTTGATTTTATCAATGTAAATCGGGTTTTTAAATATTCGCTATCAATCATGCTTTACATAAGAATGACACCTAATACACCTGTCACTATGACAAAAAATAGGATATTATGTCAAAAATTTTCATTTTACGTTATAGCGATGCCAAGGCAGTTGAGTAATTTCAAAAAGCTGCAAATAATTTCCAAAATAGAGGCTGGTTGGTCTGTAAGAATACTGGCCGAAGAGTATAATAGAAGCAAAACTACTATCCAGAATTTAAAAGAAAGATGGGATAATGAACAAACTGTTGAAAGAAGAAGAGGGACAGGAAGATCGTGTATAACTAACGAACAGCAAGATGCAAATTTAGTTAATTTTGTAAGAGACCATCCTTTTGATTGTGCAAGAAAAGCTAAAGTTGAAACAAATTTCCCCGCTTCTGTCACAACTGCGTTAAGAAGGATTCGAAAAACGGAATTAAAAAATTGTGCAATGGCAAAAAAATATAAACTTTCCCGAGAAAAAAAACAAGGTAGAATTATTTTTGCTCTTAATTATTTGTTAAATGATGTCGTAAATATTTGGGGGAGAGTTATATTCTCTGACGAGAAAGTGTTTCAATCGTATCATGATGGTCATATTCGAGTATATAGACCGCCTCGGTCCAGATACGAAGAAAAGTATATTTTTCCAAGCGATAAATCGGAAAGATTTTCAGTGAACGTTTGGGCTTGGATGTACAGAGGGGGATTAGGAGTATGTTGGGACATTGACGGAAGATTGAATGCGAGGAAATATATAGATATTTTAGATAATGTAATGTTGCCTTCAGTCATGGAGGTTTTTCCGAACAACAATTTTATTTTTCAACAAGATAATTGTTCAGTTCACACTGCTAACTGTGTGAGGAATTATTTTGATGAACACAATATTCAAGTTCTTCCTTGGCAATAAAAGAGTCCGGATCTTAATCCTATAGAAAATATTTGGGGAATTATGGTAAAAAAAATTCGAAAAATTAATATCGTTCCGCAAAATAGGCAACAGCTGTGGACTCTTATTGAGGATGTTTGGGAAAACCTGTCCAAAGATCCAAATTTAGCATTAAATTTAATAAATTCTGTGCCAATAAGGTTACAAAAAGTGTTAGATAATAATGGAGCTATGACTAGGTATTAACTTAAAATAAGGTATAATTTTACTTAGCAGATGAATTTTTTTAAAATTAAACCGATTTAATTATCTTTTCTATAGTGAAGTTTATTTATTTACTTAGAAGGTTAAAGGAATTTTCGAATCGCTGACAGTACTGTTTCTTAAAGCCATAACCAACAAAATTCATTGTTATACAAATGTCATAAACGACCAATTTACAAAGCTTAAAAAAGCTAATTTTTAGCCTACAAGAGTTGTACCAGTTTTATATGATGCGCAGTGTACTTATGGCCGTATGCACCGTTAGCATAATTTCTTACTTAGTGGAACTTTTCGACTTAAGTCACAAAATTCTTATGCACGAACAACAAAACAAGCAAAAGTCGTTCTTAATTTTAAGTTATTAAAATCCTGGACTTAAGAAATAAAGTTGTTCTTATTGTATGACTTATATTATTACTGTCATTATCTGACAAGAAATAACATTAACATTTAGGAATTTTTGTATTTCTGCAAAAGATTGTGCTTGAATAAAAATACTAAACTGTTTTGCTTCAACTTTTTAAAAAATATATGGAAGTGGTAGACGCTATCTTCTTGGAAGACGATTTTGATGTTATCGATATAATTGAAATGGGTTTCCCACGCAGACAATACGATAGAGAAAAGTATTTTGATACTCTGGACAATATATCGTTTTTCCGTCGATTTCGCTTACTAAAGAACACGGTTTTACAAGTGCAATGTTACAAGAAATTGAACATTTATAAGAATTTAATAATGATTTGTAATTTTTTTAGGCATACTTTTACAAAATCACCCATTTTGTTGAAATAAAAAGGAATAACAACAATAAACTTTTGATTTTAATCAATTCGCCAGTTCAAATCGCAAGGGCGCAGTAAATGTGAGGTTAGGTTGTTGGGAATAGAATAAGCCACAGAAAAATAAAGGATGTATGCACAGAAAAGCTTCGTGACAAATCAGTGCAGAACACAGTAAAATAAAGAAAATCACTAAATTTCTTAACGTTGACAAATGTATTGTTTCCTTTACAAAGACAACTTAATCTAGATGCGATGCATAAAAAAGATTATCTTAACTTTAAGTATGACTTTATAAAGCTGAACTTAACGTTAAAACGGAGTATACAGGCATTAGTGACATAATGTTTGTGCAAACTTATTGAGTGTTCATGTGTTTTACTGTTTTTTGTCTTTTGGACTCTATGAGGCTCGATCAATGCTACCCACGTTACTACCATACATTTAAGCAACATTATAAGTGGTGCTTTAAAATTTTGATTTTGCATCATGTTTATTGGAATATTACGTATAATGACTTAATAACTACCTATGTTATGTCCACCAATCTACCTAGGATCATAAAATAAATTCGAATTATTTCCTGTTTCAATAGTAGGTACTTAACACATAATGTGGGTTTAACCCGAATTAAATTATTACACGATGATGATGAAAATAGGAATTATTATTTTCCATTCGTTATAGGGAGGGGGCCACTGAAAAGGTTTGCGGGGGGGGGGGGGCTCAGCTTTTGTGACGCCACTGGTATCTGCTAGGAATTTTCCAAATTTTTTTACGGCTTTTGTTGGTTGCCACCAAATTATGCAACTTTAACTCAATTTAACCTTCGCCGTTATATCTATTGTTGTTTAGGAAGTCCCAAACTAAATCACAATTTATTATTAAAAAAAAAGTGAGTTGCCATTTGGGTAGCTCCACCACTGATTTCTCCACCAGTAAAATATTAAACCTCTTTTGGCTTACTGCCATTTCGACTTTACACTGACCTTGGATACTGGGCGCATTATATTTGCAGCGGCCAAAAAACCAAATGTGAGCAAAAAGGCCAAACCGACATTTCTTGGCGTCTGGACCATATATAGGTCGGTTGGTTATATAAGCAGAGTGTGTTAAAATAAATTTTAGGTGTTGCCATATGTTATCAAATATGGAATAAAAATTACAAATAGAAAATTTCCAGAAGAATGGATGAAACGTAGGTATTTTTTATATTGCTTTATTTTTTGAAATTTCGGATTAAAATATTTTTATTTCACTTTCAACATATTAGCCAGCTTTTGGCGCATATTTTATTTATTGGGTTTGTTTAACAATCTTCAAACTAACTGCTTATTATTTAAGAAAGAACAAACCACATTTAACATTTTTACATTTTTAGAGTTTCTTAAGATATTGAGCCTAATGAATAAAAATTAAGCAATTACTTTTTAGTAAAAGCAATTGCTTGACTAGCAAATGCTATAAGTAAAAGCAATAGGGAACTTTCAGATTTTAAATTTGATGAAATATCGGTAAGTATCGATTATAAGGGCTGTCCCCATATTATCAATATTATTATGCTGACTGTCAGGCGCTAACTAGAATTTTGCATGTTTTTCGTGTAAGAATGTTAATATCATATACTATTTAATGATACAGTCACAGGAAGGAACTGGCATCTGTTATGAGAAATTTATTTGGAAGATGAAAATTTATTAAATTAAGATTAACGAGGATTGTGCGTTTTTCCCATAGACAATTTACCTTTAGATAAACAAACAATAATCACGAATGTGGCAGTTTTATGGCCTCGCGCATGTAAACAAAACTGGGAACTATTAGACATGCGCACTGGCGCATGTAAACAAAACTGGGAACTATTAGACATGCGCACTGCAACATTATCGTTTGACGAATAGGAAAATAGACAGGTCCGGGCTTTAAAATTTAAATTCTTGCTCATATGCCACCATAGAGGGTTTATTTTACCCCTATTTGGGCATAATACAATTATACAACGGCCGCAACTAGTACTAGTCATTGTTTATATTACAATCCGAGTCACTAAAAGCACAAACACAATTCACTAACTAAACTACACAAAACCCAGAAATCCATAAATATTAAACACCAGGCCCACAATCCACGATAGCCGATCCGATAGCTGAAAACTTTAGAAAACTACAAGGAATCCGCAGATAAGAGAAACCTTAAAACACAACAACAAAAATGGCGGCTGAGCCGGTTCTGGAGAGTATTCTTGAGCGCGTCGATTATTGTCGATAAAGTAGGACGGCCGATAACACGAGGTTTGTGCGCATGCACGAAGGTTCCCCGAATGAAGACAGCTGACCGACGAGTCATGCGCTCGGACGTATTTTTTCACCCATAAAACGTAACTTTTGTTTGCGCAGGAGATAAGCTGTAGGTATCTAAAGGTAAATTGTCTATGGTTTTTCCTCAAATAATGACCTTATGAGCCTGGGTTACTTCCAGTCATACAGGACTTAGAAATCTATTTGTGTATATAAATGAAATTCACTTTTCTTTGATACTTATGAAATCCACATTAGATTAGACATAAAATGTAAAATGTCAGATACACTAATGTAAATTTGAAACGACTCACCCAAAAAAATTTTAAATGGGGAAAAAATTCTATAAATCATAAGTACATATTGTCATAAAACATATGGCAGCAAAAAAAAAACAACATATTTCGTCCCAAAAGACCACTAGAAAGATTTTAAAATGCCCCAAAATTCAAATTATTACAAGCGGGTAAAAACGCGCTGCTAGTAGTCGTGACGTCAAGGGGTATCATTTGTCAGATTTGTGTGTGACATTCACGAAATAGGTTATAGGTTTTCAATAAATTTGATGATTTGTCAGATTTGACATCCACGCGTCAAGCGACATGACCTTAAAACAACAATAGAATAACAATAACACATGGCAATCCAAATGCAAATTGGGTCGCTCGGCACCTGTCAGGATGACGGATGACCAAAAGTCATACCCCCTGACGTCATCGGGCTTCGCGCGCTTTAGAGATCGTTTGAAATGCTTTCGACACGCGCGAAACTTTAAAGAATTTTTACCAAGTTATTTTTGATTTTTAAGGAGTAATAATTGGGGAATACTTTTTTCAGGCCTAACTAAATCATATTATTGAAGAAAAAAAAATTGGAAAGTTCCCTATTGCTAGATCTGGATATGAATAAAATTTCGAAGCAATTGCTACTTTTCTTACACCTCTGTAGCAAATGCTTATTCAACACAAGACGTGTCGACGTGTCTTATCCACTTGTTCAGATTATTGATTTCATGTTCAGTTTGGTGCCGAATTTGCAAAAGAGTTGACGTAAATACAACAACGTTGGTCTATTTATTTAGTACAATAGTAGGTAATCTGTTACGTTTTTGTGCAAAATAAGAAACTTATCTTTGTGATATGGCAGATTTCAGTGAAAACGAGGATAGTGATAGTAGTGATGAAGAAATTAAAGACAAGCAATTATTGATATTCGTTCACAAATTGAAGGAACATAAATAAATCTCTCTGACCACAACCGTTTAGCTTCCACCACAGCTTCAGCACTTGTAGGAACTTGTAGGAAATTTAATAAAAATATTGGCCTTCTCCAAAACTGCATCCATTACAGAAGTGTATGTCTTACAGACAGTAGTTTGGTGAACACACCGAGTTCTTCACCTACAGAATTTTGAAAGCCCGGATCCGACAATTTCCGCAGAAAGACTTTAATCTTATTTAAAGGACAGTGCACCCCCTCGCCTTTTACCAGTATCAGTCAAAAAATACTTTGCCAACCACTCAACATTTTCGCAGTCAAATCGATATAACTTTCTGAGATCATTATCTGCAATTTTTACGTACACTGTAGATTTGCTGTAGTAGGTATATGCCATGATACAAAGAAAGAAGTCTTTGTATTATGGGTATATGCCGTGCCGTAGGTCCCCTCTGGAATGATCCTGGCAGCGAACAAAGAGGAAAAAATCCGAAAATAACAACAATAACGAATTGTAACACAATTATTTTATTGTAATGTATCGGTTCTTGTTAACAAATGAGTATATACATATATTATCTAACAATTTGTCCTACAATACCTAAAGCAATAAAAATCAGCTGAGTCCTTATAATATATGGTGGTATTTAAATTAATTTAAGGAATTAACAATTGGCAACATGGCATAACGTCTTTGTTACTCAGCCACATGTCTAATGGCTAGTAGCGAAATAGCAGCATCTGCCGTAAAGCAGCACGTGCTAGGGAATATAGGTGAGCAACTCTAACTTTTGAGCTTTTTCGAAATAAGCCCCGAAGGAAACATTTAATTGCATGCCGCACCATATAGATGCCCTTGTTCGATTCGGTTTTTTGGGGAATTAAAAGAATTAAGCGAAACAGAAATGGACTAGGCATGCAAGTTTTATTTTTATGGTAAAAGCAGTAATAGTAGTTTACGTAACAAGTCCAGAAGAAACTTTTTTTTTTGACTAGACAAGAATCCAGGACAAGCCGTAGGCGAGTTCAAAAAAACAATTTCCGGGACATAGACATTTGCCTTTCGATCCGTATAGTTTATTTTGTGCGCAAACAAAAGTAAAGTTTTATGGGTGAGAAAAAGCGTTTGTATGCATAGCTCGCCAGTTACACGCCATGCCTACAGGTATGGGCATGCGCACAACCCCTTTTGTTATTAGGTCATCCTTGTTTAGTGACATCCTCAAAACATATTCCAGAACCGGCTCGACGCCATTTTTGTTGTGTTTTACGTTTTCTCTGTGGATTTCTTGATATGTGTGAAGTTAGCAATTTATCAGCAATGTTTATCAGCAATGTTTATGCAGCGACGACATTTTTTTGGGTTACGTTTCAATTCCGCGTGTAGCGTTTGTAAACGAATTTTAATTGCTTTAGTGGCGAAGATTAAAATTCTACCATTTCAATTTATCGTCTTTAGTAAACTACCCCAAAGGGGTTAATTACCTGCTATATACAAATTTCCAAAAGACCCGAGAAAAAAAGTTACAGGATAAAAACTTCGAAAAGTAGCGTTCGTAAGCGAATTTTAATTTTTTTAGTGGCCAAGATTGAAATTTACCCCTATGAGGTAGTTTACTAAAGACGATATTTTTCAAGAATTTCCATTTCAATGTTAAACGACAAGAACAATATCACACTAGAAGCTATTTAAATTTTTGAGAACTACAGTACTGATTTTTAGTGGTATATGGTTTATCATTGGTTCATTAACATGGTAGTAAACACATATTATGATGATCAATGTCAAGTTTCATTACAACAACGTCCAGTAGGAACTAATACAGAATATAAAACCAGAGTACACCCCCTTAGAACTTAAGAATTACTGTGAGTATTCAAAGCAATAGTGGGTATAAACCATTCTATGGTAGCATTGACTCATAATTCCTATATTGGCTAAATTACCGTAATATTATCATCACTATACAAGCAACGGTATAGCGATTTTCGCTGTTGTATATTAGGAAAGCGCATCGCTGTCACATATAGTATTAAACAGTTGAATAGAGAGTATGTAAATTCTTATCAGGAATAGAAGGTTTTTTCTCAGTGGAGACAATATTAACGTATCATGAGTGGGAGTAACAAAAGGTATTTCTTTTATATGCCACATAAATTTTTAAACCCTAAATTGTGACACAGAAGTTTTTGAATCGGTGCTACGGTCCTGTAAATCCTAACTATTTCAAAGCCATATGTTAATATATGTAGGTAACTAATTTATTATAACTACAGCTTTGAAGCTTTACCCTTTCGATTTTCTAGGAAATTTTTATATGTCGGTAATTTTAATTCAACATGAAACACTTATTAAAATTGTTTTTGTCTGCAGCAACTTCTTTTGTCCTTATTTCACCTGCCTGCTTTAATAAAATTCGAATTAATTGTGGGTTTCAAGTTAAAAGCGGCACTAAAACTATAAATGTGCTTTAGTAACATGTAAAAACAATGGGCTATTAACTAACCTAAATAGGTTGCATCATATTTTTTCATTAACATACTTATGGGCCATGGAACATGGAAAAATAAGGAATAAGTATTACCTACCTTTAAAGTTATGCAAAACGAAGATTGATTTTTTGCCATTTGGGTCTTCTTTGTTTTCATTTGTTCAAGACGTGTACAATTATTTATAATTTAATTTGAAGAAATAGTCCCTACTCAAAGTGGAATTGAAAGCATGGGACCTAAAGAAAAACAGAGAGTCTCCACAATTTTTTTAGAATAAAAGATTATTCTTTCAAAGGAAGGTCTTAACAAGTTTCACACGTAGAAAAGATTATCGTCTGGAGGCAAAAAAACTTTGCTGATGGTGTTAGCAAAGGAGAAAATGGTAGATGTTATTCAACCTTAACGGAGCTTTTCTGGAAGATAAAATGGACCGCGTTATGTAATTACGAATTAAGCGACAAAAATTAAAAACGAGTTAACGGTGCCATGTTTTAGTAATCATTAAAACCTAAGTATGTAACAAAAACTTTTTTTTATTTAAATTTCCTATTTTACCCTTTTTAAAGGCACCTGTATTAAGGGACATTTTCATATTTGTCAAAGTTAATACTAATAACTATAACGTTTTGTAATAACGAATTATTCGCCAAAACCATATTACAAAATATAATTTTATTATATTTATTTCTGTAATTATTTTTTTTTCTGATACTCACCCCGTATACCGAGTGGACCACTCTTAATGCAAGATTCCATACAAAATACAAAATTTCTTAGCAGTTTTTAAACTCTCGAGCCAACAGACATACAGACTGGCAGAATTGAGAAACATGTTTCTCTGAAACGTCAACATTTAATAATATCTCAAAAAATATTTCTTTAGCGATAACAATACTTTTTCTGCGAGAAAAGTAAAAACATCCAGACCAAAAATATGAGATATTTAAAAAATATTCTATTTCATTTTACAGTATGTAGGTACTACCTAACTACTCCAATTAAAAATTTACGAAATTTGTTATAATCGCAAAACACTTGACAGAAACAAATAAAACTAGCTCAATATATCCGACAACAACGATGACTAATTTTATTATTCTTTTGTTTCAGGAATCCTCTCCAACTTTGACGCTTGTATCGTCAAAGGTAAGCAGGCCATGCGACCGCAGCGTTGTCCAATCAAGGTGTGTGTAAACGTGTGCTTATTCATTTGTTCTCTCACTACTTTACAGTCAAACCAATGAAACTCCTATATGAATACTGCGTGTGCATTTTGGTTGGTGTGCTATGTTGCTACTCTCCTATTAATTTATATTTGCACACGACCTCCTTTTGCACGTATTTACTTTACTTGCAGTATTTTGTTCTATGCGAATTGATAATAAACTATACTGATTGATTAGCGCTAGATCTCTTGAAAATTGGTATTTTAAGTAGATTACCTACATTATGCTGATGTAAAAAAATTCTTTTAAACACAGCTGTAATTTTTCTGTTGGTATTGTTAATTTTCCTTATTTTTTGCTAATATTCTGGCCTTATCTTGAAATTATCTTTATGTATGATTATGACTTACACTACAGGATACTGGATACTAGGACTTACATTCGATCAATCCGATCGGATGCAGTTACATCCACTTCAAAATCGCATTATACCTATACTCCAATTAACCAAAATTTCAAGTGAATCAAATTACCAAGTCAATCCTCCATTTGTTGAGATCGAATTGAAGGTAGTGGATATAAAAATGCCATAAACGATAAAAATACAGGAATTGAAATTGAATCGACTTGGAACACAAATGACATATTAGCAGCTGGGTGTGTAAACATAACATAGAAATTATTTACAGCTAAATAGGCATTTTTTTCTTTAATTGCTGCATTATTATTATTATTATTATTATTATTATTAATATTATTATTATTATTATTATTATTATTATTATTATTATTATTATTATTATTATTATTATTATCATTATTATTATTATTATTATTATTATTATTATTATTATTATTATTATTATTATTATTATTATTATTATTATTATTTTCTTTTTAAATTTTCTATTTTTATTTTTCATCAAATAAAACAATAACAAAAATTCGCTATATATCTCTCTTTTTATGCGATTTTCTCTGCTTCATTTTTTTAAAGATTGAATGTGAGATTAGAAAATTTTTTAGCATCGGATCGACTAACACACGATAAATTCAGGTTTGATTGAAAAGACGGTCCATCTGGATCGTATTTATGCGTTGTATACGCAGTCTACGACTCATCATCGCACCGGTTATTTAGGTACGTAATGAATTTGTAACATAACTAGTGATATATTGAATTCATTATGTAACTCATTTTTTAAAACAACGCGCAACGTTGATTTTTTTTAACGCAAAATTTATATTTTAAAGACAAAATATGACTTTAACTTTGAAATATAATATTTCTTTATAAGTAGATGGTTGTAGATACTTTTTTGTAAATTTCACGTGTGTTATGGCATATCACACCACTCCACTCATGGGATAACCGCCCCTTGGTTTACTATTGCACTTGTGCGAATATTAAAATGCCGATATAGAACTTTTGTTAAGCATTACATATCTGACAGAAATATAGCTTGGCACAATTAAACTGGGTACCAAGAAAAGTTTTCATAATTTTGATAATATTATATTGGACCTCATCTTATGCTTAGGTAAAATATGAGTTTTATGTTAATTTCACAATTTGCAAAAAAATTGTCACAGGCCTAAAAGTTTCTTACGGTTTTTGAGTGCTGCTAATGTCGAGGGTAGGTTGACAGTATAAAAAATAAATAGTATAAATAATAAGGTAAGTTTAACTAGCCCAGTACGTGGGTATCAAAAAGGGGTGTTTGAATGCAAAAGGTGGTGTAGTAGCGATTTTTTAGTATGTTGCTAGGCTTGGGGCCCTAATGAAAAATCCAAGTTTTCAACCTCGAGGCGCATGCGCTCGAGCCGCCATCTTGGATTTTAGGTACAAAAATTAGATTTTTTGACAATAACTCAAAAACGGTGGCTTTTACGACAAAAGATATTTTATACAAAGTTAAAGGGGACAAAATTTAGTACATTTTTTGAAAAAAAAATTTTTGTAGCACACATTTAGGAGTTACAGCTCCGTGAAGTTACACTATTTGAAAAATAAATAAAAAAAAAAATTGGCTGTTAATAACTAAAATAAATAATTTGAAGAAGTAGTCCATGCTTAAAGTGGAGTTGAAAGTATAGAAAAGTAAGAAAAAACTAAAAGTCTTCCTCCACAAATTTTGTGAAAGAATACAAATCATATTGAAATAATTTTTAAAGAGACTCTATTGAGAGAGGGTCATAAATAACCTTCCGTGCATCGAGTCTGTATGCGTCCGTGTGTCATGTGTCATGTGTCATGTCTAGCTTGCAGAAGGTTACGCTGTTATAATAGAAAATTTCCAAGTTGATTTTTGCTTTATTTGTGAGAAAACTTTAAGTGAAAGTGACGTTGTTTTGTGGAGGAAGACTTAGTTTTTTCTTACTTTTCTATACTTTCAACTCCACTTTAAGCATGGACTACTTCTTCAAATTATTTATTTTAGTTATTAACAGCCAATTTTTTTTTTAATTTTTTTTTCAAATAGTGTAACTTCACGGAGCTGTAACTTCTAACATATGTGTGCTACAAAAATTTTTTTAACAAAAAATGTAGTAAATTTTGTCTTCTTTAACTTTGTATAGAATATCTTTTGTCGTAAAAGCCACCGTTTTTGAGTTATTGTCAAAAAATCAAATTTTTGTACCTAAAATCCAAGATGGCGGCTCGAGCGCATGCGCCTCGAGGTCGACAACTTGGATTTTTCATTAGGGCTCCAAGCCTAACAACATACTAAAAAATCGCTACTACACCACCTTTTGCATTCAAAAAACCCCTACGTACTGGGCTAAACCTACTTGGTTGGTATTAAATTTTTATAAAGGTCACAAGGAATTACGAAACATTATTTGTAAACCTTATCGTTTTGAGTAATACCAATACAAAAGGCAATTATAAAATAACGAGCTGTGCTTTCAGCTTTACACTAGCGTTATTATAGTAATCCCAAAGAAAAGCAAATTTAACTAAATATAATTGATATATTTACCTAAACAGTCCAATAAATAGAATACATTCAATCACCATAAATTTCAATTGTTTACTGGTTAACATTCTTATGGAACTAAAGGTAGGTAACAATGGAAAATTGGTAAAAAACTAGAACACTTCAAAAAAAAAAAAGAAAAGCCCAAAGTCTTTCTTCACAAGTTTATTAGAATAACTAGGCGAACCTAGAATAATTCATAATAATTCGACATGTTTCGAGTGTAGAAACAAAACACAACTCATCATCAGGAAAACAAAGTAAATAGTACAATGCTGAAGTTGTTAGCGATAGAGAAAATAATAGGTGGGATTGAGCCGTAATGGAGCTTTCAATGGTGTATACGAGGTGTAAAATATGAATAGTCAGAAGACCGACAAAAATTCAGCATACTGGAAAGTCAAGGAGTAGTGAAAAGGCCTTGTCTTGGGCAGAACAATGAAATGAGCAAAAGAAAATTAGAGAGATTTAACAGACTTTGTCAAAATCATTTAGGTATAAGTAGTGAATTGAGGGGAAAGAAAAATCTTTAGTTTCGATAAACTTTGTCGGATACACGTAAAAGTAGTGAAATTGGTTTTCGTAGAAGTCAAAGCATCTGTAAAAGATAAAAAAGGGAAATGTAGCAAATGAAATTTAATAAATTGAGGTAGATTATCTTACCATTTAGCTTGAAGTAAAATGCTGATGGGGTACCAGGCTTGTTACTGCCCACCCAGTTACCCCGGCAGGAGTCAAATTATATTAATAATTATAATATAATATAATTATACCTAAATGATTTTGACAAAGTCTGTTAAAACTCTCTAATTTTCTTTTGTTCATTTTATTGTTTTGCCCAAGACAGGGCGTTTTCACTACTCCTTGACTTTCCAGTATGCTGAATTTTTGTCGGTCTTCTGACTATTCATATTTTACACCTCGTGTACACCATTGAAAGCTCCATTACGGCTCAATCCCACCTATTCTTTTCTCTATCGCTAACAACTTCAGCATTGTACTTTACTTTGTTTTCCTGATGATGAGTGTTTTTACATTCGAAACATGTCGAATTATACTGAATTATTCTATGTTCGCCTGGTTATTCTAATAAACTTGTGGAACAAGACTTTGTGCTTTTCTTTTTTCTATACATTTAACTCCACTTTGAGCAAGGACTACTACTTTAAAACTTCAAAAATACCTAAACCACAGAATATATAGCTACGAAACTATATATTTTTTGTTTGTTTGAAGGTTGTAGACAATGATGTATCTTGAGTAATATATGTGTTTTGTACTTCCATTGCCTTTAGTTTTTCATATCACAACGTTTCAACTGGTAAGTATCTCCAGTCGTCTTCAGGTGAATACTAAACAAGTTACAAAGCTACGAGCCTATTTATACTACCTAGGGGGGGCGGAGCTAGTGACGAATTCGGGTGCAGTCGTGAGTCATCTGCTTACGTCACCATGATTATTCATCCGCTTACGTCATCACGTTTGCATCAATACTCAATCTGAGCCTACACCTATTTAACAAGGGCTTCCAAATGTTTCTTATATCTGCAGAAGGTTTACTGAAACAGTCAGGGTTCTGGATTATGACAGCTGCTTCTTTGAATTTTCTCTTCCGCCAATGCTCTTCTTTAAGTATAATTTTTGCGTTTTCCCATTGTAAATGATGGCCGTGGGTCCAAGCGTGGTCTGCTGCACCGGATCTGTTTGTTTCTCCTTTCAGTGTGTGGTTTCGATGTATATATTTTTTGCCTAGGGTATACAAAAATGTTATGAGCATGAATTGTTACTGGCGAGAAGAGATAGAAATAGGTATCTTATTTTAAAATACTAATTACTATTTTGTTAAACAATATCTTGGTCTGTCATATCTTACACTGGCGAGAGTTCCTGGCAGACCACTGTAAAGGGATTTTTAACCATAAATCTAACTACGTTAGACACTCGGCATTGCGTCTGGACTTTTAAGTAAATGAAAATTATCACTGTTTACATTACGTTGCTTTAGATCAGATGAACCATAGTTGTATATAGCACATAGGCATTCTAGAATCTTATATGCAAAGTAATGGAGACTTTGTTCCAATGTAAATTTTTCTTTTACGGACGTTCATGTATTCAGCCATAATTGAAGACACAAATTAAGAGCGACGCACGTGTATGCCGCGGAGAACTAAAGTTGACTGCTACCAAGCAAATGATGCAGAGGTCGACCTACCTTAAAAAGTTGAAAGCAAGTGCTACACTAGAAAAAGCAATTCCTTAATTTATTCATCACATTTTAAGCAAACGATAGCAATTGCTTCTATTTAAAAAAAAAAAGCAGACTATAAGCAATTCCTGCACTTTTTTTATTCATTGGCTTTCAAGAAATTACTTCGATTTTATAAGAAAAAGCAATCGTAACATTTTTATTCATTAGGCTCAATATCGCCAGGGAGCCACAATATATTGGTGCAGGTAACCTACATGCCCGAAAAATAGTAGGTACCCACCCGTCTGACTTAAAGAAACATGGCAAATAAGTACTGCAGACGATCGTAAAATTGGGCACTAACATTATGCTGTACCGGATAACCTTGAATGAGCAAAAAACTTGAATGTATTTGCAAGAATAATGCCATTTGATACCAACAGACGCAAACGTTGCGGTGGTAGGATGATGTCGAGAACATATTATTTTGTAGTAGGTACCTAAGACCCAAAAGCTTTTAGCCCAACTAATCGTGATTTGGAAAAATTACTTACAGTTTTTAAAAGGTTCGTTGTTTCAATACATTTTTAGGATAAACTAACTAACCTGTGTTGTTGAAAATTGTATATGAAGATTTGTCATAGAAGTTGTCTAAAATCGCATGCTAATAGATACCACAGAATATATAGCTACACAAATATATTCTGTGCTAATACTTTAAAAACGTTGATAAGATCTTGTGTGTGTATCTATCAATGTGAACGTAAAATATCAATTTATTTATTTTTAAATTACCATCACGTGTAGAATTACAATCTTTAGCTAATTAATCAGATCTATTGTAACGTATAGGCATTTAAAAGGTCACTGCTGTAAAATTCAAAATTTTTCATTTTTGTCAAGCCGATAAACAGCAAAAAAAAAGGCAAATAAAAAAAAAGGTCACCTATACATTTAATTGACTTTGTTTTTTATTTCTTAGCTTTATAATAATCACACGGTGAACATTTGATTTCTAAAAAAAAAAATCAGCTGTGTACATTATTGCCTCTGTTTGTTGTTAGGTTTCTAATCTTTATAATCTCAAGGGGGGTTCGTCACTGGGTCACAGTGTCACAGACATTGACAACCAATATTTACTCACAATCCTGAGCCTCATTAGTAAATCAAGTTAAGAGCAGTAACCCCCTTTACCACAATGAAAATTGCCGAACGTTTTGCTGGTCAAACGAAAAGAAAAAATAAAAATTGGTATTTAGAAAATAAATTCTACTTTAAATACCCCATCCAGAAAAGTAAATGACGATCGAAAATATTCCCAAAATTTTTTTTAGAAATTTTTTATATTTTTAGTAATTTTGTAATATCTTAAACAATTCTTTATTGGTCAAAAGCAAAATGACTTTCCCGGGTGTAGAATGTTGTACCAAACAATTTTTCTTAAAGCCATTTTTCAATATCGGCCTTACTTTTTCTCGAGAACTTTGGGCGCGTAAAGTGAATTTAAGCGTGTAAAGTGGGTTTACAGCAAAACGTTCGGCAATTTTCATTGTGGTTAAAGGGGTTACTTCCCCTTAATCAAGAATTAAACTATTCGGGCCATTTTGATAGCGAGAAAATCACTCCTGCCAATGTCACACATCATCTAAATACACGCCAGACCCGGCTCGGCGCCATTTTTGTTGTTGTGTTTTATGTTTTCTCTGTGGATTCCTTGTTGTTTATTGTTGGTGTTTAATATTTACGGATTTCTAGTTTTTGTGTAGTTAAGTGAATTGTGCTTGTACTTCTTTGAATTGATTACTTATTGACTCGGTTTGGAATAATAAACAATGACTATAATACCCAAAGTTGTACGATTTTATTTTGATCATAAAGGGATAAAATACAGGGTATTTCGTATTTTCAGTAAAGAGTAGTGATAGTCCATTATATGTAATTTTGTTTTATTTTTATCAATTTAAACACATTTAAGCCACACAAGCAAGACGTTTTGATTTTATTTGCAGCACTGCAATGATTCAAATTAGGTACACCTACTTCCCTGCAAGCCTAATGAATAAAAATTAAGCAATTACTTGAAGCAATTACTTTTTAGTAAAAGCAATTGCTTGACTAGCAAATGCTACAAGTAAAAGCAATTGATCTGGATATGGATAAAATTTTGAAGCAATTGCTACTTTTCTTACACCTCTGTAGCAAATGCTTATTCAACACAAGTTCAGATGTGGCTTATATACTTGTTCAGATTATACATTTCATGTTCAGTTTGGTGCCTAATTTGCAAAAGAGTTGATACAACAACGTCGGTCTATTTATTTAGTACAATAATAATCTGTTACGTTTTTGTGGAAAATAGGAAACTTATATTTGTGATATGGCAGATTTCAGTGAAAATGAGGAAAGTGATAGTAGTGATGAAGAAATTAAAGACAAGCAATTGATATTTGTTTACAAATTAAAGGAACATAAATAAATCTCTCTGACTACAATCGTTTAGCTTTCACAACAGCTTCAGCACTTGTGGGAAATTTAATGAAAATATTGGCCTTCTCCAAAACTGTATCCATTACAAAAGTGTATGTCTTACAGACAGTAGTTTGGTGAACACCGAGTTCTTCACATACAGAATTTTAAAAGCCCGGATCCGACAATTTCCGCAGAAAGACTTTAATCTTATTTAGAGGCGACAGTGCACCCCCTCGCCTTTTACCAGTATCAGTCAAAAAATTATTTGCCAACCACTCAACATTTTCGCAGTCAAATCGATATAACTTTCTGAAATCATCATAAGTATCTGCAATTTTTACGTACACTTTAGATTTTTCTTTTACGAACGTTCATAATATATTCAGCCATAATTAAAGACACAAATTAAGAGCAACGCAAGTGTATAATAATATATGCTGCGGAGAACTTAAGTTGACTGCTACCAAGCAAACGATGCAGGGGTCGACCTACCTTAAAAAGTTGAAAGCAATTGCTACACTACAAAAAGCAATTCCTTTATTTTATTCATCACATTTTAAGCAAACGATAGCGATTGCTTCTATTTTTTTTAAGAAAAAGCATTGACTAGAAGCAATTCCTGCACATTTAAGCAATTGCTGGACGTAAAAGCAATTACTTACTTTAGTTTTTATTCATTGTCTTTCAAGAAATTGCTTCGATTTTATAAGAAAAAGCAATCGGTACATTTTATTCATTAGGCTCATTGCTTCAAAAGGTATAAAAGATATTTATCTCTGTAGTTTTAATTATAAGAAAAAAGTAAATACCTGAAATGTTTGTATTAATCCAAGTGTAAAACAATTTTATTTGAAATTATTTGTCTAAAGGTCTTTGTGCATTAAACTTAGACAGCATCATAGTAATTAGTTTAGAAGAGGTTCGGGCAGGTGGGAGAGAGCCCATTAAATCAGGCTTTATTTTATAGAGTTGTGGGTATATTGTAAGTTCAATTTTAAAGCCCGGGCCTGTCTATTTTCGCATTCGTTACATGAAAATTTTGCAGTGCGCATGCAATGTGTGCTGGGCTTTATTTATATGCGCAAGGCCATAAATTTGCCACTTTCGTGGCGTGAATAAATTCAGTAAATCCAGGAAACATTTTTCGAAAAATACTTGTATATTTTAAGCTGTGGTATCTTTTATAAAAAAATATCGATACAGTGTGTCCCAAACTAGAGATATGAAAATATCGATAATTTTTTTAAATGGCAAACCTAGTTTCAGACTATTTTTAAAGTGCCTATTAAGTTATATTTTTCATTAATATATTCAAAATTACAATACTTAGCTTCTGCATGGGGATCTGCTTGTTTATCAAACTTAAAACCATTACAAAAATTGCAAAATAAAGTTATTAAATGTATACACAAATTACCACATTTAGAACCAACTGTTAATCTATATAGACCGAAAGGGTATTTACACGTTCAAAACATTTATAAATTAAAAATTTGTATTCTAATTCACTCTATTATTTTGAAAGAAAAAAAAATCAAACATAACACTTCAGGAGAATAAGATATTACATTGTATAAATTATCAAACTATACCAGTAAAAAGTAATTTTGGAAAAAAAATCGCTTTTATCTGACGGAATAATAAAATATAACAATCTTCCAAAAAATATCAGAAAAATTAAAAAATTGGCAATTTTTAAAAAAAAATTAAAGAGATATTTACTAAATTAAATTATTTATACTATTTTTTTTTTAATTGATTTTATTAATGAATTAAATGGGATTAACTTCCATTTTTTTTATTGTTATTTTTTTATGGTTATTATTTTCTATATTATGTTGTCAATTTCCATGTAATGAACTGTAAAAGTTAGTTTGGAATAAAGACATTTTGAAAGTTACGTCACGCATACCTACCAAATTTAAAATTTTTATTGTTTTTACGAAACCGTCGAAGATTGAGGATTTGAAAGCGCGAATAAGACATGATTGTATGTTAATTTCTCCGGAAGTACTAATTAGAAATGTCCAAATTTTACTTGCGTTTAGGATATTGCCAAATAACGAATGGACAACATTTTGAGCATTTATTGACGAAAAAGTATTATAGATGAATAGAAGGTTTTTATTTTTCAATTAAATTAACTTTTGTTTGTTTAATATCTTATAAATGACGAGGAATAAAAATGTTAAATTTGATATTTATACAGGGTGGTCCTTAAGTACATCAAGAAAATCTAGGATATGATTCCTGGCATCAATTTAAGTTGAAAAGTTCATATGGACTTATGCCCTAAAATGCTTACCCTCTAAGATACAGGGTGTTAAAATATTTTCCATTTTCCTTTAAAACTACCATTTTTTTCAAAAACATAGTAGAGACAACTTTTGTTCCGCTTATATCAGTAATGCATAAAAATGCATCAGAGTTTAAAAAAAAAACAGTGGCGTATCACATATTTTCACAAAAAAAATATTGATGGTATCTTCATGCACGCCACTGGTGGAAGTAGGCAAACCCTTTTTTAACCAAAAAGTGCAGTTTAATACGAAATCAATCGACATCAATTTTCAATACCGTATCTTCAAGGAGTTTCGAAATTCTAAAAAAACAATTATTTTTTAAAAATATTTTAACACCCTGTATCTTAGAGGGTAAGCATTTTAGGGCATAAGTCCATATATAGTTTTCAACTGAAATTGGTGCCAGAAATCATATCCTAGATTTTTTTGATGTACTTAAGGACCATCCTGTATACAGGGTGTTCTAGAATGATGAGCAAAAAATTTAGGGGATAATTCTAGACTGAAAACCAATGCTCCCTCTTCCTATAACATTTTTTCGAAAATCGATTATTAACGGAGTGACAGTATGTTAAAGTTAAATATTATTTACAGTTTTTTTGCAATATCTTTTGCCACGCTCATAATATTTTGACGAAATCTCGTAAGTGGAGCTTTTTGGCGATGAGGAATACAAATTTGCCCACCGTTTTCCGCATTTTGTAGAGGGCGTCACATAGGAGTCTATACTTTAATTTGAATGGTCCCAACTTTTTTGTCCTACACTGTATGCGCATTTTGACTAAATATTTTTATTCTCCTAACCTTTTGACATAAAAAAGGTATACTACTTTTGTTTCGATAAATCTAACCGTTTTCGAGAAAAACGCTAAAATAATATTGCTTGCATGTGATAAATAGGAAATTATTTTAATTTATTTTTAACCTTAAACATAGCATAGCAAAGGAAGGAATATTCCATGGAGTTCGTCGGAATTTATTTAAGAAGAATTAATTTGTGCATTGAAGAGGAAGGACGTCACTTTGAAACTTTGATTTGAACGTTTAATTTATTGTTCTAGTAACTTATGTATTTTAAAACTGCAAACAAAATTTGACTTTAACACCCTGTAACTCGGTTAATAATCAATTTTCTAAAAAATGTTATAGGAAGAGATAGCATTTATTTTCGGTCTAGATTATCCCCTAAATTTTTTGCGCGTCATTTCCGGACACCATGTATAACTTGATATGCACTTTAAAAACAGTCAATAAAAAATTAGGGTTGCCGTTCAAAAAAATATCGATATCGTCATATATCTAATTTGGGACACGCTGTATCTATATTTTTTTATAGAAAATACCATAACTGAATGTATTGCAAGTTACGAATCCACATTGTACCGTGCGAGTAAAAAATATTTGCATCAAAGAGGGCTTGGATTAAAAAACGTAGGGCTTGGTTTAGATCACAATGATATGGGGACGATATATTTAACCAAATCTAGGTTAAAATTTTGTCAAATTCATATTATGACATGATATGCCAAACTAATAAGTAATAAAATAAGTAGACAAATACAAATTTCTTTTTGTTGTTTACAAAATTAACAAAGTAAGAATATACAGAAAGAAAAAGAAAAATAATTACATGTATTCTGAGAATTCACATAACCAGAGAGGTGAAACCAGGCTTCATCCGAAAAAAATGTCAGGTCTAATAAATGATTTCTTTTCAATAAATGTTGGGTAAACCATTGAGAGTAATTCCTGCGTCTTTCAAAATCTGCGGCTTGTATTTCTTGAAATACTTGCACTTTATAAGGAAATAAATTTAGCTAATTCTTAAGAATATTCCTGCATGTTCGATAAGATCTTTCCACTTCTTGGGACAGGCGTCTTATACAATTTGTTGGCGTATTTTGCATTATTTCACGAACGTTTGCAACAAGTTCTTCTGTTCTTACAGATGGTCTTCCTGCTCCTTTTTTGTGTTGTATAGAACCTGTTTCCCTAAACACAGCCACGGTTCTTTTCAGGCAATGATAAAAATCCCCAGCAATAAAAGCAACGTTAGGAAATATGTTGGTGAAAATCCTCCATGCACAAACTCGGATTGTATTACCACTCACCATTTACTCTTAACCCCGTTTCGAAAATACGCTTCAACCATGAATGTTTTGTGCGGTTCCGTAAAGCACATTGTGTGAATTGTTCAAGAAATTGGAAAAATTAGCGATGAATCAAATTACTTGTAACGACTGTCAAAGATGACGGAATAACTGATTGATTGTTAATTCAGGTAGTTACTGACACCCAACAGGTATTAGGCTCTACGGCTAAGCATTACGTCCTTAGATACAAGGCCCTCTTTGATGCAAATAATTTTTGCTCGCACGGTATATGTCTATGATCCAACCCAAAAGTAATTATTTTACTTTTAAACATGATATCTAAGAATTACTATGTATATTAAAAACATGTTGATGTTTAGATGGAGTCTTTGCCTAGCATTAAAAAAATTAATTAGATGTTATAAGTTTAATAGGGTTATTTGGTTTGTCCTGCTAATATAAAAAGTAATCAACTACTTACCTACAAATTTTTAAAAAATGCCCTCAGCAAATACTGGTTATATTATTTGATCGATACTTTTTTTTAATCCGATCAATCAACTTATAAAGGAAATAAGATAAACAGTCTTCTTCCTTTTCCATTAATAATGTTAGTAAGGGAAGGCAGAAAATTTATTTTTTTCCATTAAACTTAATACTCCACTACAAGTAATTTACTATTTTTTCAAATTATTGACTTTATCTTTGATATTTTCTCTTCTTCTAATCTAAGGCTAGAAGCAACTACAGAATCCTAGTAAATAAACGCCGCCATATATGGATCATATTTCTTTAATTGTACACATAACCCACCAATAATAACTGTAAAGTAACCATATTTTAAAAACCTGTGCACTAAAAATCGGTTATTAACATCTTGGGATTATTCGTAATAACAAGCTATAAAACACACAGTATACTTAGCCTGCTCATTTATTGTATCATAGTTTTATCCAGTGTCGCCGCTACAATAATTTAACCTGTAAGCAATTAATTATACAGTGTCACCAGTAAAGTCCGCATCATATGGGATTTTTTTTTAATAATAGCTTTATTCAAAATTTGACTTTGGCATCAAGTTCTAATTCGATCGAGATGAAAATTAAGCAAAAAAATAGTAGTCACGTGATTCGCATTATCTGTTAAATTTTAATTTTTTCCAAAATATAATTTAAAAGTGGGGTTATTTCTGAAAATATCGAAAAAAATTATAAGAAAAAGTTTTTTTAAATACAGTTTCTAATACACATGCAAAATGTCAGCTGCATAAGATAATTTTGATTTTTTACCCATATTTTGTAAATTGCACCACTTTTGCAAAATAAGGCTCAACGCAACCTACATAAAACGTATTAGTTTTGACAATGCTTTATTTCAGATACATTTTCTTTATATTATATATTAAATGTGTGTTTTTCTACAAAATCAAAATTGGGCTATTAAAATTTGGTCGCATGTGATGCAAAGTTTATTTGTTTTTGACCCTGTATAAGGCAACTTCATAAAATAAGTATTTTTGAAAACGTAGTTTGTGTCTAAAAGTAATACACCTTGATATTAGAACAAAAAAGAACACATTGTCTTCAGTAAAGTGTTTTTTAAGTGGAAAATAAATTTTAGTTTAACTTAACGTAAAGTTTATCTATTTTCAACGATTTAATTTAAAACTCCTTTACTTTATTTTTTATTCTTTTACTTTCAAGCACAAACTACGTTTTTAAAAATACTTATTTTATGAAGTTACCTTATACAGGGTCAAAAACAAATAAACTTTGCCTCACATGCGAACAAATTTTAATAGCCCAATTTTGATTTTGTAGAAAAACATAATATGGCGCTGCTTTAAAGAAAATGTATCTGAAATAAAGCATTGTTAAAATTAAGAAGTTTTATGTAGGTTGCGCTGTGTCTTGTTTTCCAAAAGTAGTGCAATTTACAAAATATGGGTAAAAAACCAAAATTATCTTATGCAGCCGAAATTTTACATGTGGGCTAGAAACTGCATTTAAAAAAACCTTGTTCTAATAACTTTTTTGATATTTTCAAAAATAACCCCACTTTTGATTTATTTTTTTGAAAAAATTAAAATTTGACAAATTCGTGATCACGAATCACGTGACTACTATTTTTTTGCTTAATTTTCATCTCGATCGAAGCAGAACTTGATGCCAAAGTCAAATTTTGAATAAAGCTATTAATAAAAAAAAAATCCCATATGATGCGGACTTTACTGGTGACACTGTATATTATTATATATATATATATATATAAATTAATCTACTTCTTGAAAGTATTTGGTTTAGTATTTACCTCTTGTCTCGCTTTTTCTCGCGATATCGAGACCAAACGAGAACTAGACGAGAGTGTTCCAGTCTCCTGCGAGACGAGGCAAGAGTATTTTCTGCGAGCATCTGGTGAGACGAGACAAATATATGCGAGAACGAGAAATCTCGCGAAATCTTAAGATTTTGATTAGAATTTGTGATAAACTTTAAAAGGAATCCAGTATCACTCAATAAAAAGCTACCTTTATTACCTATATTGCAAGGTGGCCAGGGAAGAATCGGGACACGTTGCCGAAAAACAATAGAAAAACGTCTTTATAGTTTTTCTCAGGTGATAATGACAACACGTCGACTTCGGTTTGTTTCTATTACAATAAATGTTTAAACGTCTGCTGAACTTATTATTTTGCAATAAAACTGTTTCATTCAAATCTAAAAGTGTGTTGAAATTGTTGTCTTTTATGGAATCTTAAGAAACGTTGATAACAATTGCCAAAATCAGGAAAGTTATCGAGACGATGCAATCGACGCTAATCCCAGTATATTTTCAAATGACCGAAATATTATCATTTTATCATAGCACTGCCGGTTCGTCCCGTCCATGAATTCTGCGGAGCGTGACCTTACCAAATCAACTGGATTTATTCGATGTTGGTATCACATTCGCACGAATTTTCTTTTATGCATATTAAATAATAGGTGCATCTCTCTTGTCTATTTTATTGAATGTACAGAGAGCTGTTTGATAAACCATATCGATAATCGATGCCGCCAAATTATATTAGGTCGACAATTATTATTGTAGTAGAGTTGTTTGAATTTTCTTAAACAGACCATTCTTTGACATGTCTTGGTCGCAGTTTTCAATTAGGGTAGGTATATATATTAAACTGAAATGGCGTATTTGAACACGACCCAATTCTTTACAAGTATCACATATTATACTTTTCAAAATTTTCCATTATGTGATAATCTTAACATAGTATAAAACAAAGTCACTGTCGCTGTCTGTCCGTCCGTCCCCTTATATGCTTAAATCTTTAAAACTACGCAACGGATTTTGAAGCGTTTTTTTTAATAGATAGAGTAATTCAAGGGGAAGGTTTTTATGTATAACTAGCGACCCGCCGCGGCTTCGCACGGGTGCAATTTCAGAAAGTGGCATGCCGGGTACTAATATATCGGGTTTGTTCGGGTTTGTATTTATACCAGCGGGTTGCAACGCATGCCGGATACAAGCTAGTTATAAGAATAAATTGATTTGACACAAATGACAAATAGCTGTTTTAAGAATGATTTGATACATTAAATAATTGGGGCTTTATTTTTGCTGGTAGCAGCGGCAAGCATGGCCTTCTATATGTCCAAAACATAATATTCGCCTGTGTTACGGAAAGCTTTGTAATAAATTCATTGAATTGTTAAAAAATAAAAGATGAGTTACTATCAACCAATTTTTGAATTGTTTTCCATAACTAAAGTTGGTAGTTTGTATTTTATTTAACGCAATAATTTGGGCACCAATATGATTTACAGATACTGCGAATTATTTGCCAAATATAAATTTGTACGATCTTTAGTAAAATGAAAGTTTCTCAAAATGTTACGCTACAACAAAAATAGCTAATTTTTTTATAAGTTTTCCTAACTAAAGTTGGTAAATTGTGGTAATTATGATTTATGTATCTTCAAATGTATTTTATTGTCGAGATTAGTTAAATAGCATCAACGCTTACTTTATGTCAAAAGTCGCAGATACACTAGGTCACTAGACATTTATTTGTTATGGCTTTCATATGATAACTAAGCTCATAGCTTCCATATCCATACTATTCAAGGCCATAAAAACTCAGTGAGCATGTTACGATAGCGTTCGCTGTTTACAATAACTGCATTTTCTGCCTCGTCCTCGAAGAAGTATGATCCAATCACTCCACCTGTCCAAATTCCACACCAAACAGTGAATCTTAATAGATGCATTTTCTTCTCGTGAATAACTCTAGGATTTTCTTCACCCCAAATCCGGCAATTTTGTTTATTAACAAAGCCGTTAAGATGAAAGTGTGTCTCATCGGTGAACAGAATATTCTTCGAAAAATCGACATTTATTTGTGTTTTTTGCAATACCCAAGAAGAAAACGGCATGTCGCATGGTCCAGTGGCTTCAATTCTTGCGTCAATTGAATCTTATAAGCATGGAAATGAAGATCTTTTGTGAGAAGTTGATGGGTAGTGCTCCTTGAAATGTGCAACTGTTATGAACGATGACGGATAGATGTTCCCGAATTCTCGCCTACACGTTCACGCACTGCGGCAATGTTTTCAACAGAGCGACTAGTACGGAGTGGTTTCCCGTCCACGACAATTTTGCTCAAATTAGTAATGTTAAGTAGTCTTTGAATGGTCGTGTGATTTGGAGCATTGTGTCGACCAAAAATGCCACGCAAATTTCGAACTGTTTCCGCAAAAGATTCTCCATATTTGTAGTGTGTTTTAACAATAATCATATTTGTTGTTCGACCGTATATCGTTCCATGGCTACTAATCGCAAATTGTTTACATTATTCTTATAATTTCTTTGTTGCCCTACTGAGAATAAAATAAAAATGTCGCGCCATTCAAAATGTGCGTTCCTATTAGGTATGTCGCGCCATTCAAAATGTGCGTTTATTTAGGTTATGTAAAACAAACGCTTCACTGCAATAATTTAATCTGGATAAAACTTTTAAGGTTCTTTAGACCATTTCCCCCACGTCGCTGAGCCACTGGTCTCATTAGATACCTTAATTACCATTTTTATAGATGATTAAATTTTTAAAACTAATTATCGTAAACAGGTTAAAACGAAAATTACTGAAGTAATAAATATTAAGATGGTATGTAATAAATTATGATTCTAATCGCTGATTGGAATTCGACAATAAACATGGTCTTTCGGTAAGCTTGGGGATCGTGTATCACAGTGTCAGTGCTTTAGAATATATATGGCAGACCCAGAAGTTGATAACTAACTATTTATTAGGAATAAAAGTATAAGATACACCACTATATTTGTTTATTAATTTAGGAGTGGGGACACGTTTCAACATACAGAGCTGTCGCAATTACTCTTAAAAAGTAATTCAATTACAATTACCCATTACCCTCCGAAAAAGGCATCAATTACAATTACCAATTACTAACAGTATGATAAAAATATTTAAACTACCAATTACCCACTAAAAGTAATTGATTCCTTGATCAATTACCGCATTCAAATAACTGAGTTTAATTCAATTACTTTTATACTAATTCAATTACTTTATAGTAATGGAAATACCCTAAAAGTAACTGAATTACTCTGAATCTATAAATTATAAGCACTTTTTTGGCAAATAAATTACTCTAAGTAATTGAATTACATTTTTAAAATTGAATTAGTATATTATAATTTATAAGCAATGGAATGACTTTTTTTACATTTTACAAAAATTTTTTTTTTAATAGCAGTAGGTCCTACTATCACACTTTATTGTAGAAAGAAATAATAAATTTCGAAATTTATAGTTAAACTTGATCTCCTAATTTTGATAAGTACCTACTTACCTTTAACAAATTGACCAATAATAACAACTGTCTTTTTTATATAATATGATTTATTTGTTGAAATAAAACAAACGTAATATTAGGGAAAATAAAAAATAATTGAAAAAAAACTAGCGAAAAACAAAGAAAGCAAAATTTTTACAAAAACAAATACCTACCTACGAAACGTTTGTTTTTTTATTGGCTTTCAAAATAACTAATTTTTCGAAATTTTTGTCAGATAGAGTATGTCTTCGGGGGCTATTAATGATCTCAGCTCAGGCTCCCTGTGCCCGAGGAAACCTCCTGTTAGTCTTAGCCGCGATTTAACCAAACAATATTTTTTTCTTTCTAGAGTAAAGGAATTATGAAAATGTTTAAAGGAATTGAATTATTTTGGAGTAATTCAATTACTTTTAATCTAATTGAATTATTCGGGGTAATTAAATTACTTTTTATGTAATTGAATTATTTGGGAGTAATTAATTTATTTTTTATGAAATTGAATTATTTGGGAGTAATTCAATTATTTTTAAAAGTTCAATTACCTCAGATTTCTTAAAACCAATTACCAATTACAATTACTTTATCACAATAATTGGAAAATCAATTACAATTACTATTTTCAAAAAGTAATTCAATTACAGTAATTCAATTACTAAAAAGTAATTGAACACGATTTTTCAATTATTTTAATTCAATTACCTAACAGCTGTATCAACAATAATATTTATCGTCATCATCAGCTCTAGGTATTAACCTATTAGGTGTAGGTGGTTTAGCTGGACATGGTTCCTAACATATTAATGCTGTAAAGGTTTGAATTGGCAAATTCTTTTATTCTAGACAAAAATTAAATTAAACAAATAAAAACACAACAACACAAAATCGGCGTATCGTAAAATTTATTGAATAGAAACGGGTCTCTTGGAGAATGGATTACTTCTTTGAAAAATTAAATTGTTGAGCTTAAACCAATACTAAAGTACCTGGTAAGTCCTGAATGATACTAAACGATACACTGAACGATACTTAACGGTTGTTCACTAAAGCTACTAAAGATTTTTAAGAAATTCTACTGGCGAAGAAAAATCTAAATGGTTTAGCACTGATGCTTGTATACACCCGGACCATAATTGGCTCTACAGCCACCCATTTGGATATTTTATTATAATAATATGTATACAGTTTTTGATTAAAATGTCTTCTATTATACAGGGTGGACTTTTTAACAGAAATAAATTCAGTATTAGAAAGCCTCTTTATTTGCTGACAAACTACACAACTACGACTGCGTTTATTTTTAGTTTGGCATTTTTTTTTCGTGTCTTCATATCCGTCATTTGTTTTTAAGTCATAGCGTAATACCAAATAAAGAAAAGTTAATATATTAACGGTTTCCTAATCTTAGCGTTCTTTTAATAAATGTTTAAAAATACCGCCATTGACTTCTAAACATTTTCTGCTTCGTCTAAAAATATAATATCGCAAACGGGCGTAAATCAAGTTCCGCCCATATACGGTGGTAATATTTTTAAATAATTCTATATATATATATATCTCAAAAAGATCGATCTACTTTGCAATAGATGTCGCATTTTCTGCCAGGAAAAATACAAAGAGGAAGCTAAGAAGAGTCCACGGGTATTTTGTGCGTCCTTTGACCTACAACAGGTTATTTATTTACTGATTTCGAATGATTCATCTATATTTTACAAACGAAGACTTAGCGTTCAATTTTACAGTCTACGATATAGGAAGTAGTGATTGCTTTTGTTTCACCTGGCATGAAGGTGATAGCAGACGTGGCTCTTCGGAAATTGCAACAGCACTATATAAAATCTTAAAAAGATGTGACGAAAATGGCGTACGAATAGCTTATCTTTTTTCAGATGGCTGCAGTGGCCAAAATAAGAATTCCGCTGTGGCATCTGCCCTATTATACATAATTAATAACGGCAAAAACCTGGAAGAGATTAGTCTCAGATTTTTTACCCCATTTCATGGTCAAAATGAGGGTGATTCAGCCCATAGTGCCATAAGCTACAACATTAAAAAAGCAGGTGATCTGTTTGTTCCATGCCAACTCATTCCTATATTCCGTTTGGCTAGAAGACAACATCCATATGAAGTGTTTAGCTTAGATTCATCTGATTTCCTAGATTTTAAGAAGCTGTCCACGGATTTGAAAGTACTTTCTGTTCGAAGTGATGAACTTGGAGAACCTTTAAATTGGAAAAATATGGCAGAGATAAAAGTGAAAAAAACCGATGAATTAAAACTATTTTTCAAAACAAGTCACTTAGACCAAACTTATAGAACCATACTTTTAAAACGACTCGTCTTACCATTTTTAAAATCTCCAGTTTCTCAGTTGAACAAAGAACTGCCAAAAATTCCTGAGGCAAAATATACTGATATAATGGCATTATGTAAAGGTGAAACTCCAGTAATCAGAATTTTACCACAAGAATTACCACATTAACTAATATTCTGTTTTGTACTTGAAGTGGATGATTTTTTTTTAATATTAAAATTACTCTTTATTTTTGATTTTTAAGTTTATTACAACATGTATTTTGCAATATGAACTCTATATTTTAGATTTTTGAGTTTCTTGAACATGTATTTTGTCTGTAATAAGATTAAATGTATGAGAATATATTTAAAACGCTTACATACCTAAACGCGTAACTCATATTTTAATTTCTCACCTTTTTACTACTCTACTTGTTCCGCATAAGGGCGTATCTAAAAAAAAATTATGTTTTTTTTTCTGTGTAACCACTGGTGTTGTGAGCCACAATAGACCGCATGGTCGCGGTGGAGGGTTGGCTATAACCCACTCACTTCAACCTAACCTAACCTAACCTTACTTAACCTAACCTAACCTAACCTAACCACTGGTGTTCAATTTTAGTTAACTGATTTAGAAATGGGATCTTTAATAACTAACCATACTACAAAAAAAAGCAGGGACACATTCCTTATTTTAGTTTTGTCACTATGTGGTCCCAAAAAGTAACAATTTATTAAAATTATCTCTCCTGAAAAGTTACAATTAATAAGATACGCCCCAATGCGGTATGGGCGACGAATTTTGATAAAATTCGTTCGCGTTTTACCAGTCAGTTAAAAGTGTATTTAATAAAAAAGCTTTATTAACAGTACCTTTATATATTTCGTGGGTAAAGGTAATTAGGTATGCAATATGCCGATGTTTAATTTTGATTTACAAAGTTTCATGTATAAATAGTGGCAATACTATGGCAACCACTTAATTGTACCTACTGCCTTGCGGTTGAATTAGGTATTAAGAAATCAAGATTATTAAATATACTGGGGGGTGCAACGCCAGACTGGTTATGGAATATCCCATGTAAATTTTGCTACCCTCAATTATTCGCTATTAATTTTTCATCAAAATTGTATAGTACTTTTTTGAAGGTCCTTGTATGATGGACTGCGACACCAAATTTTATTCTTTTCTAACAAGCCAATTAAAAGTTATTTAGAAAAAAGTCTTGGTAAAATTTCTAAAAATTAAATACGACTTTGATACGTAATATCTCAACGGAACGATCAGTAATAGTTAGTAGTAGTAACTAACATGTTTTATTTAGCAACAAGCCACAATTAAATATTTTTTAATAAATTTTTTAACACATTTTTTTTTTTTTTTTTTTTAATTTATTTATTTTACCTCGGCCTTTTTCCGCAACGAGGCCAATCACCGACGCCAGGGAATTTGTCACACACTATCTGGTAATTTTGCCGAATCCCTCTTTGTCGAGGGTAGGGTTCTTTAACGTGTTAACATCCATGACACGGGGCCCACAGTTTAACGTCTCTTCCGAAAGACCTCTTAAACCAAATTCCAAATTTAACATCGACGTTGCCGGCACTGGGAATGGAACCCGGGCCTACGATCTGTGAGGCCGCTGCGCTGACCATAGACCACAACGCATTTTTATAGATTTATTTTTAAATAAAATTTTAAAACGCAACATTCTTTTAACAAAAACAGACAGAAAAGTTAAACATTTTGTAAATTGTATGAAATATTACGTATCATTTTGTTTTTTAATTAAATGTAATTTTAAAGCTTTTTTAAACGGTTTTAATGATTTTTGAGATTTAATAGAATTTTCCAAATTATTATATTCTATCAAACCTTTATAAAAAATAGATTTATAAGCTAATGTTTTAGACACTCTATCCACATAAAAATTTTGATTAGTTCTTGTTTTATAATTATGACGGTCATAATTAAAAGAACAATCATTTTTGAACCAATCAGGCAATAAATTATTTTTAATTTTATGTATAAAGATACATACTAAATAAAAAATTAAATTTCTGACATTCAACCAATCTAAATTTTTCAACATAAAATTCATTTTTGTATATTTGACACAATTTAAAATAATCCGCATTGCCCTATTTTGTTAAATTTGTAATTTATCAAATAATTCCTCACCGGCACAATATAAAATAGAAGAACAATAAAGAAAATGTGGTAATAAAATAGTATTAAATACAGTTTTTTTAGAAAATATATTTAAATTAGAACCGATTCTTTTAAAATAACCTACTTTTCCGACAATCTTCGATTCTTCGATATGATACTTTCAAAATAATTAAAAATTTTTAGTTTTGAATCAATGATTATCCCTAAATATTTAAAACTGTATACTAATTTCAATTTTTCACCATCAATTACAACATTTATATTTTGACAATTTAAATTATTACCCATAACCATACATTTAGTTTTTGAAATATTAAATTTTAATTTATTTATTTTAGCCAATTTAATAATATATTTATAATAATAAATTATGATAATGTTAAATGTTGTTAGATGTTTCACTTTTATTAGTTTCAACATGTTTTACGGTATTCAAAAAAAAATAACAATGATCAAGTAGTACTTCATCGAAAATAGTTTTTATACAGTATGCGAAGTGTTCTCTGCGATGTTTCCAGACCTGACAGATCCATTCCAAGCAAACCAACAGTCCTTAATATTAAATTTTGAGATTAAAGATACTGTAATTAATAAATGGAACTGCTTAGAGCAAATTAATTATTATGTAGGTACTCGAAGGTAGAGCACAAGAAAATAATGGAATATGTGATAGGCTTCTTGGAAAAACTGTAGGAAAGCATCAATTCACAGCATTCCATCCGTTTAAATATAAAAACATCAGGAACTAAGGGAAGGTAATGAAATACGAAGAGCAAACGTTTGTTATGAAGTTATGGAAAGAGTAAATAACGATGGGGAATTCTCACACAATGGTTGTTTAACTGACGAATGAACCTTCATATGAAACAAATATCCAGAATTGTAGATATTGTACGCAAATGAGGACTCAATACCCTCAAAAAGTAAATGTTTGGGCGGGCATATTTGTCCATCGGATTATTGGCTTTTTTTTTTGAAAATAAATTTATGCAATAATAGTTTTTGGGACATTTTAGAAATCAAGTTTTACCTGAAGATGTCACAATAAAATTATGACTAATTTTATCCTTATAATGTCTTACAGACATATACTTGAAAAGTTTTATAAAAAATTTTAAATAATCTTCGACACTTTCTCTTTAGAAAGGTTTTTCTTCTTCGCCAGTTTATTTGGCTGGTTTAGACCCCCCGTTAATAACTTTTTCACATACTCAGTATGTTTTAACTTTTATCAATTTTTTTCAAATTATGTCTCTTTTACACATCAATTTTTTAATACCAGAAAAGCTCCATTAAGGTTCTACAGCATTTTCTCTTCTGCTAAAACCATCAACACTACATACATTTTCTGTCTCCTGATGATGAGCATTTCTACGTTCGAAGCATGTAGAGACCCCTAGAGAATTTTTATTCTATTAAATTTTGTGGAGGAAGACTTTGAGTTTTTTCTTCCTTTCCCATAATAATAATTTATCAAAGTCTAGAGTTTTTATATGTGTATAATAACAATGATAATACAATCTTATACTACAAAGTGCAGTTTGTAAAAACTATACTACACTTCTCGTCAAAATTAGCGAATACTCTAAAATCTAGCAAAAGTTTGTTCTTAACTATTTTTTGAACCGCTCATCCGATTTTGACGAACTAATTTTTTTAGTGTAACCTAAGGTGTTACAAACCTTTTTAAGTTCCTAACATTAATCTGTAAAACGATTTTACTGATATACAGGGTGTTATTAGTAGAAGCGATTTTGTGCCGTAAATTTAAAACATTCTGTAGAGTAAACTGGTAAAGTTAGAAATTCCCGGTATGTGCCGTTAGTTAGATGACATCAATATCTCCAGACCAGGCAATCTTTGAAAATCACAATTATATCACGGAAAATCTATAGGAAAAGAGCTTTCAAAATCTTGAATATTGGTCAAAATCTGTTCAACCATTGCCAAGATACAGCATTGTAAAGATTTTCCTACCAAAATTTGACACATTTTTTGTTTAATAGTGTATCTATTCCCAAAAGACACTTAACAAAAAACTTGTAAAAAGGTCTGGAGATATTGATGTCATCTAACTAACGGCACATACCGGGAATTTCTAACTTTACCAGTTTACTCTACAGAATGTTTTAAATTTACGGCACAAAATCGCTTCTACTAATAACACCCTGTATATCAGTAAAATCGTTTTACAGATTAACGTTAGGAACTTAAAAAGGTTTGTAACACCTTAGGTTACACTGAAAAAATTAGTTCGTCAAAATCGTATGAGCGGTTCATAAGATCGTTAAGAACAAACTTTTGCTAGATTTTCGAGTATTCGCTAATTTTGACGAGAAGTGTATTTTCCGACACTTCCGCCACTTTACGGAGCTTTTCTTTTCCAATGCATGCTGGATGTATTATACTCAAATGAATAATATAGCTTTTTAAAAATTTAATTGCTCATAATATATTAAAAACAGTTTAAGCTCTATATATTTATGAAAACAGGATGGAACCACCTTTTATAGAAATAAAAAATATACAGGGTGTTCCATTGAAAAAACAACAACTTTATGTCACAGTTCCCTTATTTTAAGCCAAGTGGCTTTTTAAATGGCAATTTTAGATTCTACGGTAACACATATACAAGATGGCTATATTGGTTTTAAAGTACAGGTAAACTCAAAAAATAGGCCACTGTTCGACTGTTCAGTCGTAGTCGTGGTTGGGTGACACTGTACCAGTGGCGTATTTAGAATATTGTCACGGGGGGGGGGTCTATACCTTTCGTGTTATCTTTCTTTCTTTCTTTCTTTCTTTCTTTCTTTCTTTCTTTCTTTCTTTCTTTCTTTCTTTCTTTCTTTCTTTCTTTCTTTCTTTCTTTCTTTCTTTCTTTCTTTCTTTCTTTCTTTCTTTCTTTCTTTCTTTCTTTCTTTCTTTCTTTCTTTCTTTCTTCCTTTTTTTCTTCCTCTAAAAAAGCGCCGCGCCGCAGGCGAAAATTTTTTCGGTGCCACGCCTTATTTTGAACTATCAAAATTTATAATTTCTATGTTTTGATAGCTGAACCCAAAAAAGGAAGAAATTAAGAAATTTTTAAATATAAAAGCAATAATGGGAATATATATTTTTTTAAATATTTATGTTTAAAAATATATATTTCTACATAATATGACCGATTTCGAAAATGATTGGTTTTCAAGTTATTTTTTTTGCCAAGTTTGGCCATGTTGTTTTGTTATCTGTGACACAGTTACTTAATTATTTGTAAAAACAAAGTATTGCTAATAGTTCTAGTTTGCAAAAAAATTACAAAACTAAGTGAACATCATTTCAATTTTTTTAAATTAAATAAATTAGACAGGCAGGTAAAAAACAAGAAAAAAATTGAAATAACTCGAAAACCAAGCATTTTCAACAAATTACCTCCTGCGAGGAATTAATCGAATTATCAATCACCATGTATATATTATTTTACTCACTTAAACTAGAAATTAAATGCAACAAGGCATCTGATCTGTTCTGAGTTTTTTTTAATGTTGAGCCCACGGGGGGGGTCCAGACCCCTCGGACCCCCCCCCCCCCCCCTAAATACGCCACTGCACTGTACACACGTATAAAGGTGTAATCATAGTGTCCAATTACCTTTTCGAAAGGTTTTTATAATAGTCTAGGAGCATATTTTGATTTTTTTTTGTTCCCGTATTTCTTGGCCACAATGGTACAATATGCAAATGTTAAAAATAATGTTGTAAGCTTATTTTTTTTTTAACTATGACCTTATATTTATTACTAGACAACGGCGAAAATAGTTTAATTTTAATAGACACCGCCATTTTTATTTGAAGTTATAATTTATGGCTCAGTTTAATTTAAAAAATGCCATTTTTATGTGTGTTTTTTTTTTAATTTGTACTGTATTTGTGAATAATAATTGGTGTTAGAAATTGGATATGGCCAATTAAACATTTCTTAGTAAATACACAATTAAATAATTTTTATGTCATACCCTCGGTTATAGTTAACTGCAATTATAAATTTATTATTATGCTTTAAATTATTTAACTTATTCCTATAAATTATAATGAATATAAAGCAGGGGCGCAGTCAATCAAAAAAGAAGGTAAAAGTTTAGTAAATATTTTTATTATGAAATAAGAAATTATAAATAAAATAATATTCACTAATGCGACGCCGCTAGTTCCATAGTACTGTATAGTACATTTAGGTTGGAGATGTTGTAGATTTTATATTTTGTAAATATGTGTCCTACTTGTTTACTCCAGTACCGTATCTAGGGCAGACGGCCATCACAGGTCCACAGATTGTGGTGCCAGCAAAAGTAAATCTATAGAAAAAAAGAAAAGCCCAAGGTCAAATTTTCTCCACAATATTTAATTAGAAAACCTAAGCAAACCTAGAATAATTCATAATTCAATTCGACAAGTTTCGAGTGTAGAAACACTCATCATCAGGAAAACAAAGTAAATAGTACAATGCTGATGTTGTTAGCAATAGAGAAAATAAAAGTGGGATTGAGCCGTAATGGAGCTTTTAAAGGTGTACATGAGGTGTAAAAATTGAATAGTCAAAAGACCGACAATCAAGACTTCAGCATACTGGAAAGACAAGGGTTAGTGCAAAGGCCCTGTCTTGGGCAGAAAAATGCAGTGAGTAAAAGAAAAATTAAGGAGTTTTATCAGACTTTGTGGAAATCATTTATGAAGTATAGTGAAAAATCTTAAGTTTTATTTATCTTTGTCAGAGATATGTAAGGGTATTAAAATAAGAGGGAAAGAAAAAAAATGTCCTGTACCATTGAAAGCTCCATTACGGCTTAGTCTCACTTGTTATTTTCTCTACTGCTAACAACATCAGCATTGTACCATTTCCTTCATTTTTCTGATGATTAGTGTTTCTACACTCGAAACATGTCGATTTGATTTATAATGAATTATTCTAGGTTCGCCTAGTTTTTTTCGAATAAAAATTGTGGAGACAGACTTTGGGCTTTTCTTTTTTTTTATATCATTTAACTTCACTTTGAGTATGGACCACTTCTTCAAAACATAATATACTGTTTACCAAAGAACAAAAAAAATAATTGTGTTAAAAGATTTAATCTGTGGAAAGTGTAAAATTATTATTTTTTTATTTTCTTACCATTTATTTAACACAATTAATAATGGATTTCCACCAAGTAAAAGCCGAATCAATTCTATTTACAAAATATTCCCGAAAAATGCGATATTGTCAGTTAATTTTCCTCAATTCCAATTTACTAACCGTGATTAGTAAATTATGCAAATAAAAACTTGATGGATATGCAAATTAACCAAATCGCGATTAAAGAAAATTGAAGAATTAACTAATTCTGATTAACGCGTAATTTGGTGGCAGCCATAAAACATTAATATAAGTAAAACTTTGTTTCACCCTGTACAATGCAAGAACTTTCGAAATGTTTAAAAGAGAATTCGTTTCCGGATATTAAGTATATTTTTTAGAGGAGTTTCTATTTTAGGACAGCCACTAATAATAATAATTGTACTCGTACTCCTGCACCAAATCTATTTTGAAATGTTGTATTAAGTAAGTAATTTAAGTATTGGGTGTAAGTTTATTTTTAAGTCCATTTATCTGGGTTATTATATACAGTGCTGTAATTTTAAATAAATAGGAAATTAAATTAGAAGCATATAAAACATTTTTCTATAAGATTTAGTTAATTAGATAATTAATTTGTATCTAAATCAAGGAGACTAACTATGGTTCAGCCATTTTAACTTAAGAATACGACATAATATATTAGACATTTTTAATTTTTGACAAGTTAAAAAAGTCAGGTTAGATATTGTGTAGGTACGTCATAAGTCGCTGCCGTGCTAAGACAAAAGGTCGTAACTGATCAAAAGAAAATTCGGAGATATTTTCGTTTTATCAATGACAATTCGAATCTTTGAATATATCAGTTATTTGCAAAATGTTTTTGGACTAAACGGAAAAATTAAATATATCAGATCTATCGTATGAGTTGATTCATATCCCAAATAGTTCTTTAGTAGAGATATTTGAAATTTTGAAAGTTACGGCATTTCGACTTAGAAAATATGCAGATTTTTTGCATTGACAATGACCTATCTTTTTGACAGTTGCGACTTTTGGACTTTGGATTATCAAGATACGACATATCCTCTTAGTGTTATAAAATTGTTGATAAATATGATAACAACTTACGACATACCGTCTTAAGGATATTTTGGAATATATCGTGTGAATTACAATGTAATGTTACAAACATTGTTATAATGGGTTGAGATAGGAAAATATCATTGTTTAGTGAGAAATAAAACAATGAAATGAAAAACTGCAAATATAATATTAAGTCATTATTAACTCGAATGTAAAATAAAGATTAATTTTCAAAAATACTTACATTAACTTACAAATAATCCAACTTTCCATTTACTCCCCTATGAAAAATAACTACCGAAATAATATTTTCCGAATTCTCGCATACTTGACATAACTTTTAAACAAAAGTTTGCTCTTCGTATTTCATCACCTTCCATCAATTCTTAAGGTTTTTGAAGTTTATACAGATAATAATAATAATAATGACTTCCTATAGATACAGTTTTGCCAAGAAGCCTAGTGCTAATTTCATGATTTTCCTCTACTTGGGCTAAAAATTCTAAATCTGCATTATTTTCTTGTGCTTTACCATCGAGTACATCATTATTTTGCTCTAAGCAGTTGGAGTTATTAAAATTTGAACCTTTACTCTCAAAATTACACACAATATACAGGACTGTTACTGTTGGCTGTTGGTTTGCCTGGAAAGTGTATGAATGTGTCTCATAGATGGTGACATTGGTGACTATGGTCTGTCTTTGAACTTTTCTGTTAAAGCTGCTGAAATAAAATTGGATAGTCTCCTATTTTCCATGTGGTACTCGAAAATTTTCATTATGATTCATATACGTGACTGACTCAAGGCAGCTAATTATTATTTTTTTGTTGAAAATTATCTTAAAAATTCTCCCGTAAATGTTGGCACGGTATGAAAATACTCGAAGCATAATTCTTTTAACAACTAAAGGTGACAGCATTACTAAAGTACCGTGCGAGCAAAAATTATTTGCATCAAAGAGGGCCTTGCATCTAAAGATGTAATGCTTAGCCGTGGAGCTTATTACCTGTTGGTTGTCAGTAACTACCTGAATTAACAATCAATCAGTTATTCCGTCATCTTTGACAGTCGTTACAAGTAATTTGATTCATCGCTAATTTTTCCAATTTCTTGAACAATTCACACAATGGGCTTTACGGAACAGCACAAAACATTCATGGTTAAAGCGTATTTTCGAAACAGGGTTAGAGTAATTGGTGAGTGGCAATACAATCCGGGTTTGTGAATGGACGATTTTCACGAACATTTTCCTAACGTTGCTAACGTTTTATTGCTGGGGATTTTTATCATTGCCTGTGTTTAGGGAAACAGGTATACAACACAAAAAAGAAGCAGGAAGACCATCTGTAAGAACAGAAGAACTTGTTGCAAACATTTGTGAAATAATGCAAAATACGCCAACAAATTGTAAAAGACGCCTGTCCCAAGAAGTTGGAAGATCTTATGGAACATGCAGGACTATTCTTAAGAAGCAGCTAAATTTATTTCCTTATAAAGTGCAAGTATTCCAAGAAATACAAGCCGCAGATTTTGAAAGAACAGTATTTTTAAAACACCAGTTGCAAATTTAGAACAATTACAAGAAAATATTATCCAAGAATGTGGTAACATTTCCCAGAGATGCTGGTCAACACTTTCGAAAATATGAAGAGACGTGTAAATTTATGCCTGGAGCATGGCGGTGGCCAATTTCAGCAATTTATGTAATTCTTTTTCTTTTTCTTTCTGTAGGTATATTCTTACTTTGTTAATTTTGTAAACAACAAAAATAAATTTGTGTTTGTCTACTTATTTTCATTACTCATTAGTTTGGCATATCATGCCATAATATGAATTTGACAAAATTTTAACCTAGATTTGGTTAGATATATCGTCCCCATATCATTGTGATCTAAACCAAGCCCTACGTTTTTTAATCCAAGCCCTCTTTGATGCAAATAATTATTGCGCATACGGTATTAGGAGACAACTATTATTTTTATGATTTTTAGTCCGTATGCAGTGACTTGTTTAAACGCAGCGCTACCTCCCGGACTATTACGTTTGTTAGCAGTACAAAAATCAAATTTACAAAAACCTATTTACTGACTACACTCATTATAAACATTATAAGTATCGAGCGCGAATGGGAAAAATCCAACGGCGATGACGGACCCTTCATACCTAAATAGTTTACATTTTTAAAAATGTTGTAACGCCTCTGAAGAAGTGGGTACCTGTAAGATTCATGCACACTAAATAAACCAAAGTGAAAGAAACACTTCTTTAAGAATCGCATATACGGCACACAAAATCGAAGTTGTCGAATAAAGGAACATTAAGATGAAAACAGGTACAAAAATCTTACCTGGGCCTTAGACATATTAAAGAAGTAGGTAATAAATTTATTACTACACACATACCTTTATGTTGTTCAGTGACTTAAAATACTAAACTTTAAAAAACTTTGTGATGTGTTGAAGCGGATCTCGTTCTCTAGAAACAGCTTCTAGTAAAGTTTTTGCAAAATTACAGTTCTACTTTTATTTAGGTTTCGGTATCAAGATCAGGTTAAAAGTTTAGGATGTGTTAGGTATTGGTAATACTAAATTTGATACACTCTGTGAACAGTACAATTATTTTTTAGAAAAATGTTCTATACAGGGTGTCCGGAAAATACGTGTACAACGTTTCACGACATACTCCTGACCTCAAAATAGGTCGATCTAAGCCGACTTAGTTATATCCAAAATTGTCTCGTTTAGCCGGTAGAGGGCGTCAAAAATTTGTAAAAATATTGGTTTTTCCTAAATTACGTGAAAACCTGCTAATCGATTTTAATGATTTTTAGTATGTAGACTAATACTATAAAATGACGTTTTCTAGTAGTATAGTCACCGACTGTAAATAAGTGAAAGTGTTATAAAAGTGATATAATACGTCAACATTTCTCCTCATTTTTTATATGAACGGCGTTATGACAACCCACATATTTTTGTAGAGTGACTGGATGTATTTGGAAGCTATTTTACCTCTTTAATATTTTTCGTTGAATGAGCTGTTTTGCCAGAAGAAAATATTTACAATTTTTAGTATTATTAGTAATAATATTAAAATTAAATTACCTGTAACAATAATTTTTTAAGTGGCCTTGTTGCTATGGCATTTAATAATTTGACAATTATTGACAAATTGTCACCAGTCTATGAAATTTACTCAAGTATACGATCAACATTCTTGAAGTACAAGTTCATTTTACAATTAAAAATGGGAAATTATACGAACTCTGAGAAGGTTGACATGCTCCTGGTAAACGGGTTTTGTCAAGGAAATGAGCGTCAGAGTGTTAGGGTTTACATGAAAAGGTTTCCTAACCGTCGAATACCAAACCACCAAACATTTGCCAATATCGAGCGTCATCTTCGGAAAACGGGCAGCTTTGAGAAAAACTTTGAAGGCAGGGGTCGTATACGAACAACTCGAACTGTGGAAACAGAAGAGTTGATTCTGGAAAGAGTTGAAGAAGAACCAAGTACCAGTACCCGTCGCTTAGAACGTGAGTTACATGTTCCTAAAACGATTTTCAATGAGGTTTTAAAAGAACAGTTGTTACATCCTTATCACGTTCAAAAAGTCCAGGAACTTTTACCGACTGATCCCCCCATGCGGCTTACATTTTGTCAAATTATTAGAAACAAAAGAATCCGTGATCCAAATTTTTGTAGAACAATTATGTTTACTGACGAGGCGTGCTTTACAAGATCTGGAGTAACCAATCTGCACAACGAACATATTTATTCCGATGAAAATCTACATGCCATTAAAGTTGCACATCATCAGCATCAATTTAAATTAAATATTTGGGCAGGTATTATTGATCGCTACCTTATTGGTCCCATTGTTAGTCCAGACAGGTTAGATGGAAATATTTATTTAAATTTTTTGCAAGACACATTACCAATTCTTCTGGACAATTTGTCCCTTTTACTTCGGAGGGAAATGTGGTATATGCATGATGGTGCCCCGCCCCATTTTTCCGTTGCCATTCGGCAATACTTACAACATCAATATCCCAACCGATGGATTGGAAGGGGCAATGATGCACCAGTATAATAGCCACCACGTTATCCTGAGTTAAATATGTGTGACTTCTTTTTGTGGGGCGCTATTAAAACAGACGTTTACAAGACTCCGGTAAACACACGCGATGGTTTATTGCAGCGGATTTTAAATGAAGGCAACCATTTTAATAACCCCGAGACATTAGATAGGGTCCAATATCATTTTTTAAGAAGTGCTAATAAGATGGCGGTCATTTTACACATTTGCTTAAGTAATGTTTTTGTTTTACTTAGTTTCTTACAATACATACTTTTAACTTTGTTGTCCTTTGTTTTATTTTTATTGTTAATAATTGATCTATGCAGGTAATTGTAAATATTTTCTTCTGGCAAAACAGCTCATTCAACGAAAAATATTAAAGAGGTAAAATAGCTTCGAAATACATCCACTCACTCTACAAAAATATCTGGGTTGTCATAACGCCGTTCATATAAAAAATGACGAGAAATGTTGACGTATTATATCACTTTTATAACACTTCCACTTATTTACAGCCGGTGACTATACTACTAGAAAACGTCATTTTATAGTATTAGTCTACATACTAAAAATCATTAAAATCGATTGGCAGGTTTTCACGTAATTTAGGAAAAACCAATATTTTTACAAATTTTTGACGCCCTCTACCGGCTAAACGAGACAATTTTGGATATAACTAAGTCGGCTTAGATCGACCTATTTTGACGTCAGGAGTCTGTCGTTAAACGTTGTACACGTATTTTCCGGACACACTGTATAATTAAACGTGAATCATCGTATTCACCGTACTTTAAACTGGTACGGGGGGGGAGGGAGGGGTCTGATTGATTCATTTGCTTGCAAAAATACAGCGTCAATTTTTTTTTTTAATTGAAACATCGAACTCAAAGTGCGATAGATTAAAAGTTATTGCCTTATTCATTGGTAAAACATAGAAATGCATTTGACATGCACTAAACTTACCAATGGAAAACGCTATAAACGACCCTGACATTATACAAGAGTTTCGCCGCCCAAATATTGTAGGAGAGTCAATCAAACGGTAACTAAAATGAAATAATTTGAAGAAGTTTAAAGTGAAGTTGAAAGTATAGGAAAGAAAAAAAAACCAAAAGTCTTCCTCCACAAAATTTAACAGAACATCGAAATTCTTTTAGGGGTCTCTACATGTTTCGAACGTAGAAACGTTCATCATGAGGAGACAGAAATTTATGTAGTGCTGATGGTATTAGCAGAAAAGAAAATGGTTTAAAAAAGTTAAGAAACGTTAAAACATGCTAAGCATGTGGTAAAGGATGTCTAAACAACCAAACCAAAATGAGGAAGAGGAAAATACCTTCTAACGAGAAGGTATCGAGAGTATTTTAATTACTTCTCGTTAAAAGGTCTTTTCCTCTTCCTCATTTTGGTTTGGTTGATTAGACATCCTTTACCACATGCTTAGCATGTTTTAACGTTTCTCAACTTTTTTAAACATGTCACTTCTACTTCACAATTTTTCAATGCCATAAAAGCTTCATTAAGGTTCTACACCATTTTCTCTTCTGCTAATACCATCAGCACTAAATAAATTTATGTCTCCTGATGATGAACGTTTCTTCGTTCGAAACATGTAGAGACCCCTAAAAGAATATCTATGTTCTATTAAATTTTGTGAAGGAAGACTTTTAGTTTTTTCTTTCTTTCCTAAAATGAAATAGATATTTTTATATTTAGTTTTCTGGGATATTTCGATGTTTTCAAACAGAGTCATCAAACCTTCAATGTATGTGTACAGTTAGTGAATCCGGACAGTTTTTTGTCACATTTTAAATTACCTTTTATGTTCAGAAATACATCAAAATTGACTGGCAATCAAAAGATGTTAAATTCATTTCTTTGAATTTTAACTGGCAGCTTTCTATATGATATGAAAAAATGAGATTAGTAACTTTAATTGAAGAGAGATTGTCTGAGAGAATGGTTGCAAATGCCGAAAAGCACCCTCAAGGACAAAAGTGACTCGAAACACATAATTTGGAAAGCGACCACCAGGCACTAAATGACAAAAACAATAACGAAACAACAAGATGAATCTCCTAAGATTTTTGGAAGAAAATCCTTCAAAACTGCTATATCAGCGAAAGAAGAGTTTTTTCCGGGGTGTGTTAGAACAGTACAAAAACGCATAAAGCAACGTTCAAATCTTGAAAAGTATCGAGCTGTCTTGTCTTGTCTTGTTGCAGCAAATAAGAAAAATAGGATATGCTTTGCGTTAGTTTCACAGCGTGAATTCAAATGTATCCCAAAATGTTGTCCTTACAGGCAAAGAGGTGTTTGAGTCGAGTTAACAATGGTAGAGTCAGATTATAGAGGCCGCCAAACACAAGATTTGATGAGCGCTACACCCAAGATGTCGCTAATAGCTGTCGCTTCTCTGCCAACGTGTGGGGATGGATGAGTTTTTATGGAATTGGAATTTTTACCCGCATTTTGGGAGGGTTCATGCAGGTGCGAACCGGTAGTTGTTTTACAGATGGAGCAAATTTTGATGGCAGTAACGTAATAAGCCAATTTAGCCAAGACATAAGTATTAATAACCACCGCAAAAACGTAAAATTCTAAAATTGCATTTTTGATCTGGCTTTTTTTTAAATTACATTACATTACAAAGCTTCACTTTATTATTATTTTTTTATATAATTCTCTTACCTTTATGTAGTACATAGTTTGCTTAATATACATGTTTATGTCTTTCCCTAGGTCTTTGGTGATCTGTTTCAGATCGAAAAAAAGGTTTGAGGCGTCCATTTTCTTTAATTTCTAAACGTTTTGCTAATTTTATTGCACCGCTTGTTTCAAACTGTAATATTTCTTGGACTGTCGAATTCATTGTTCCATAATACAAGTCACAAGTACAAGTCAAGAACATAAACATAACCGAACTACATAAAGGGTTAACGGCATACAGGCGATTTGGCATCGGGATAATGATCTAATGAAACAAATTTTTATTAGCTTCACCTGTATGTTTGTATGTATGTTTGTTTGTAACCGACTTCTTTGAACCCAATTTTGACCCACTTTAAACGGTCAGATTTAATTTAAATTTTGTAAACTTATCAAGAACCGCTGACAATACAATAATTTGATAAGTTTATCTCATTATCCTGATCAGGATCGCCGGAATTAAATCATTTCCTTACAGATCCTCTATATGAGAGTGAGAGAGATAGAGCTTACTGCGCATGCGTACTTTACCTACTTTCCTGCTCGAGCACTCGGCTTATAGTGTTGGTACATTCTTTCGCTATCAGGTGGTCCGTTGGCCGAGCGGGTTTGTTCGGGTTTGTGGATCCAAAGCTTTGAATCTAGCCATTTAAAAAAAAAATGGATCCACTGCTTTAAATTTAGCCATTTCAAATAGTCATTGTTAAATTAGTGACAGTACTCCATCTCTACTCCGGACCTCTCTATGACTATCTCTACTCAAAAACAAATTTTTTTTCTTAACAATAACTCAAACTAAAAAATGTATATAATATAATATAATGAATAGTTTAAAAAAACTAAAAAACACGCTTTAATAATAATTAATCAAACTAAAATGAGGAAAATAAATATAGTTTAAAATAATTCTTGAAATTCTTAATATAGGCAGAAAATAATAATAAACGATAAACATTAGTATTATTGTGAAAAAAAGCGTGGGGCGCTTTGTGCTATAGTTTTTCGTATATCGAGTACAGATCAGCGATATTTATATTAAATCTGTTGTGTGCTATCACAGATGATTGCTGTTCTAAAGCTTTATCTAAAAGTGGTCCAGAAAAAATCAATCAATTGCGATGGTTGACCACAGAAAATCGAACACTACCCTTGTCGGTGGCCTTTTGCAGTCCTCATATTTACTTCTTTTAGTGGTTGGTTCAATATTAAAACGCAATCTTCAATTGAAAGCACTAGATTCATTTAGGGAAAAGCATTAGTCAGTCAAAAGACCTTCCTAAAGAGGTAACAAAAATCATCGAGAAGATAATAACAACTAACTCATATTTTGCCCTCCTTGAAAATATTTTGAGAGACAATATGCTGAATTAATTGATTGGATCAGATACTACATCATATGGGTATAAATAACAAAAGTAGGGATTTCTTGGCAGCTATTGAAAATAGAATCTTAATTTCAATAAACAAATTAGAATTTTTCCAAACTGAGTTTGATGACATAAAAAAGCGAATAACGGGCTTCAAAGAGACCGACCTCACAACCAGGGTTGTCAGATCTTTCTTCTTCAATTCTTTAAGTTTTTTTATTAAAAATGTTTCTTTTATATCAGTATTCAATTGTTAGTAACTATCTTTGAAAGCTAGTTTGCAAATATACTTTAAACCGAGGAGTTTTGAGTGTGACAGAAAAAAAGAACAAGCCATTCATTGTTATAAATGTTATAATAATACATTATTTAGTCCTTAAGAAACAATATAACTGAAATCAAAATAAAAAGTGTTTTTAGTGTTTAAAAACAACTAATTAACAAACCTTGTCACACCTAACAAGCCGTTAAGCGATGCGAAAAGATTATAAAAAATTCAGTATATCATCATTTTTTAACACGCTTTTATTAGCTCCACCTGTAAGTATGTTTGTTTGTTTGTTTGTTTGTCCGTAACCGACTTCTTTGAACCCGATTTTGACCCACTTTAAACTGTCAGATTTAATTTAAATTTCGTAGACTTATCAGGTATCGCTGACAATACAATAATCTACACGCAAAAATTCTCCTGTCAAATTTTGACACCTGTCAGGCATAAAACGAAGAAGCGATTTTGACGAAACAAATTATGGGGTCGTATAGTATTCGATGCGGAAACTTCGGGAAAAATAAGCAAAAAAATCTCCTGTCCAAATTTGACAGCTGTCAATATGTCAAATCGTTTAAAAAAATTATATTAATGAGAAAACTATAAGGTCGTATGCATATTGACGGTGGAAAGTTGAAAAAAATACGCAAAAAATTCTCTTGTCAAAATTTGACACCTGTCAATATGTCAGAATTATTACCATACCGATAGTAATGAAACAATCGTGTGGTCGTATAGATATTGTCGCTAGGAATAGAGAAAAATTTTAAAAAGAATTCTACCCGTCAAAATAAAATTTTGACAAATTTTTGTCGTTTGTTCGGGTTTGTTCTGGTTTCTATGTACGTATGTTTGTTTGTAACCGACTTCTATGAACCCGATTTTGACCCACTTTAATTGGTCAGATTTAATTTAAATTTTGTAGACTTATCAAGAACCGCTGACAATACAATAATCTACTAATCTAGCTCAATCTACTCAAAAAAAAAATTTTTCTTAACAATAACTCAAACTAAAAAATGAAAAATAAATATTGTTTAAAATAATTCTTGAAATTCTTAATATAGGCAGAAAATAATAATGAACGATAAACATTATACAGTGAGGACCTAAAGTCCGCCCCCCCCCCCCCTCTAACTTCTAAACCGTTCGGTATATTTTAATGAAATTTTGAACGATAATATTTGAGCAAGTCTTGCACTTTTTGACATACCAATGACAGCTTTAAATGTCAAGATGACAGCTGGGTCTGCTTTTGGAATATTTTTTTAAATGGAACACCCTGTATATTTTTACATTTTTAAATTCCACATAAAATTATAATTATATTTTATTAAATGCATTATTAGTCTATACTTCATAGTTTCCGAGATATTGACTCTCGAAAAGTGACATTTTTGAACTTTAACAGCTTATAACCTTCTAACAGTACGTCTTACAATTTTTATTATCTTCCCAAAAAAATCAACTTCCAGTTAAACCGAAACAACTATATTTCCTGCTTTCGAGTTACATCCGGTTTAACCGGAAGTTGATTTTTTTGGGAAGATAATAAAAATTGAAGATAGGGACATGTAAGCCGTTTTGCTCTAAGACGTACTGTTAAAAGGTTATAAGCTGTCAAATTTCAAAAATATGTCACTTTTCGAGAGTCAATATCTCGGAAACTATGAAGTATAGACTAATAATCCATTTAATAAAAAATAATTATAATTTTATGTGGAATTTAAAAATGTAAAAATATACAGGGTGTTCCATTTTAAAAAATATTCCAAAAGCGGACCCAGCTGTCATCTTGACATTTAAAGCTGTCATTGGTATGTCAAAAAGTGCAAGACTTGCTCAAATATTATCGTTCAAAATTTCATCAAAATATACCGAACGGTTAAGAAGTTAGAGGGGGGGACGGACTTTAGGTCCTCACTGTATAGTAGATATTATAGTGAAATAAAGCGTGGAGAGCTTTGTGCTATATTTTTCGTATATCGAGCACCCCACGCTTTTTTCACAATAATTCTAATGTTTATCGTTCATTATTATTTTCTGCCTATATTAAGAATTTCAAGAATTATTTTAAACTAAGTATATTTATTTTCCGCTTTTTAGTTTGAATAATTATTATTAAAGCGTGTTTTTTTGTTTTTTTTTAACTATATTTATTTAAGCAAAGAGTTGCATATTTGAACTTTAATTGCCCTGGGGCGCGGCTAAACATTACATTTTTTTGTTTCTAAGTAAAGACCCTGTAATTGAATAATATAAACTATACCAATGTAAAATTCGTATGGTGAAAAATTCTCACGTTTCAATACCATCCTTAGCATACCTACCCAAATACTTAAATAATTTTATTTATCAGACTCTATAGCAATAAAGTTTTATTGTCTTAAAAAAAACAATGTTATTTTTATGGTCAGTTGTGCTGCTGCACTATAATTACGTAGTTCTTAAATTATACCGAACAGGAAACATAAATTACATTGTGGTACCAAATAAACAATTTAAATTGATATTTCTTCATCTTTTATCTACATTCTAAATATTCATTAAAGAGCATACATAACATATGACAGTATAGAGGACATCGTGTCATGGTGCACCGCACCTTGGAGACATTCAACACCGTAATTAAAACATTTATTGGATTAAAATATTTATGGGAAGGGTGGTAATAAAAAATTATGAAAAAAAGTTAGCCTAAATTTTCTGTACCAAAACAAATAGACTATTTTATTTTCTATAGATAGGCGTGTATTTCACGAAACTAGAACTCTTGTACTAATCAAAAAACTTTCGCAAGCTTGGGCGAGTTTTATGCAAATTCTATAAAACTTATCATATGAATTTTTGTCTTGGAAACAACTACATTTTCTAACAATGTTAAGATTTCTTTTTTCTCAATGTAAATCAAATTTTAAATGGTTATTTCTGATTTGGGTTAGGTTTGATTAGTGTTAAAACTATCATTCAATTTTGTGAGAAGGTAAATTGGATAACGAGAGTAGCGAGTGATCCAACTCTTCGAACAAAATAAAAACACTTTTATCTACAAGCTACAACTGATTTGAGTGCGGTAAGTATCACTTTACCGCACTAGTGCTGTAAGTAATTACATACTATAAAAGATCTGAGCATTAAGTATGAAACTCCATAAAGAGGATGATTTACTGTCCTTAAATGTATCCACAAAATAGGCAAGCATCACATTTTCACTAATTGCTTTAAGTTTCTTTGATGAACACCAGTCCATGAAGAGCCCATATTCCTTCTCATATCTATGCTGTGATTTATCCGGCAATAAATTAAGGGTAGCTGCTTTAGCAATGTCCAGAACTTCCTTCGGAATTTCATCATCACTGCTGCTACTGACTTCCATTTAAGGGACGTAAAACACACTTTCACGAAATTGTTACAAAAATTATTATTGTTTATTCCGTTGTCAAGTTTTACATCTGTCATATAAAAGTCAACTATAAAATTTCTATAATTTATTTCCCTAGCAACCTGATATTAATGCATTGTTGATAACGACTTACGAGGCACCTACGGGGTAAATTAAAACAGTGCTCTTTTAGTTTTTAATATTGGTGCCCTAAAACATGCTTGTAGATAAAATATAGTACAATACACTTACGGTAGGTGTCTTTACCGCATTTGCGTGATTTACCAAGCTCGCCTTCGGCTCGTTTTCTTAAACATCATGCACATGCGGTAAAGACGTACCTACCGTACTTGTATTGTAATATATTATTAATACACTCATACTCATCAACATCATACGCTATTTTATCTACAAACACTATTAAACGTGACACTAAAAGGATTTCAAAAGGTTAATAAAGTATGTTTAATGACCGCTGACCGTTACGTCATGACTAGTGCTTCTTTCTAACATTCGTGAGCTTGGTGGGATAGTAAATTTGCGTGAATAATGAATGTCGTATAATTTTACCAGTCAAAAAAGTTTTATTGTCATTTTTGACAGTGACATTTTTAATCAACATTATTTCCAAAATGGCACGGTATTGTAAAAAAAAACAAGCATTAATTTTAAACAGAAAAAGAAAAGCACGAAGTCTTTCTCCACAATATTGTGGAGAAAGACTTCTTTTTCTGTATCCTTTAACTCCACTTTGAGTATGGACTACTTCTTCAAAATTAATTTTAAAATTATTTAATTATTTTCAAAGAGAAAGTGATTGCGGAATTACTTTTTTACCCCTTAAGCAGGAATTGTGAAAACATAAATAATAAACATGAAAAATATATGACAATGTTTTTATAAATACCCATCTGTTTTAGAGAGTTTCTGATACTACCGTGCGCGGCAATTGTCGATCGCTACGAACCCCCACCAACGTCTTGTGAATTATAGGTTCTAACGGATATAATTCGTTTTTGGGGACGCTGTTGCTTTCCTAATTGTAGAGAAAGCGCTTTACTAGAAAAAAAATAGTCGCATTGAGAAGATACAATTTATTTCGTAACAAAATTGCTATATTAAAAGTAGTTCATTATTCAACAAGACTGTGCTGCTAATGGAACTGATTACTACCAATAAAAACAATGTTCTAGCAAATTTGGAATTGATATAACACTAAAGCGGGCTTGATACACTTGCAATTTAATTAATACTTATGGGTTAATAAAAAATCAGCTATCAATACAAACTATGTCTTAACAAACCTGTTGGATTAGATCATTTTCCTCAGTGTACGCAAAAGCTTTGTTTCAGGAACTTTTTGAATGCTATAAATGACAGAGTTGGTAGACACTAATTTTTTAATTATCACGAAGCAGATTGTTTCGTATAAATCGTTGATGGTATCCATATGTCTTTCTAAATTAAAGTACAGTTTTGGTTGTGGAATTATTTTGCTTAATATCTATTTAACAAAAAGGTTTATTGTTTTTTTTATAAATAGTAATGTCGATATTTACCTGCTGTTTAATTCTAAAACTTGATAATATAAACGTAACGGTGCGTGGTCAATTATTCTGTAAAGTAAAACAAATTCATGTGTGTAAACAGTTATATTAATTAATGGTCTTCTTTTAATTAAATTATTAATAAAATATTTCGGTAAATTTATTAAGACATTATTTCTATAACCTGAAAATAGTCGCTATTAAACATTTTATTTAGTTTATTGGCTATAAGCAAAATAAGTATTATATTAATTCAATTAGTATTAAGGATTTCATCAGATTTTGATGATTTATGGTAATTAGAAATGAGAAAGACGACATCTAGGCTTTGTCTGTTGGCGTTAAAGAACAAAACTAAGGTCAAAACAGTGAAAAGTTACTGCGATAAAAGATTGTCAGTCATTTGGGTTCCTGCTAATTGACACACAATTTATGAAGAACGATTTATTGTTAAGTATTTGTTTAAAATCTGTTCATAACGCAGCAAAAAGGAGTAGGTACTTAGTAACAAAATTCTTACGGAAATTTTTTACCAAAGAAGAATTAATTGTTAGAAGTAAATACACAGCAAATCTACCACCCAAACTCCCGAAAATCATCAAACATAAACTCTGTTCAACTTTTCAGTAAGGCACAGTCAGCGAATTTGAAATCCGGAAAATATTTTTTCACATTGTAAATTGATCTTTCAAATTATCTTTTATGTCCAGGAGACCAGGCATACATCCAAGCTGATAACTGCTAATCAAAAAATGTCAAAGTAATTTTTAATTAATTGTTTGTCAGCTTTTTATATAATTATGCCTTGTTGAACCCCGATAGAAAAAACGAGATTAGTAAGTTTAATTGAATAGGGAAGGTATGTGAGAATGGTTGCAAATAGGTTTCGTGACCCAAAAAGTCCCGTCCAACACTGTACTTTATTTGAAAAATGTTATTTTCGAATGCGCTGTTTTAGATCATCCAACAAATGTTTAATGGGGTTAAATCGGGTGATGTTGGAGGGGTACGAAGCTGCTGTCGCACATTATAGTTCATCCATTCGCGGACAATATTTATAATAAAATATAACAATCTTCCAAAAAATATCAAAAAAATTAGAAAATTTGCAACTTTTAAAAAATAATTAAAGAGATATTTACTAAATTAAATTATTTATACTATTTTTTTAAATTGATTTTATTAATAAATTAAGTTGGATTAACTTCCATTTTTTATTTTTTATTTTTTTTTAATGGTTATTATTTTCTATATTATATTGTCATTTTCCATGTGATGAACTGTAAAAGTTAGTTTGGAATAAAGACATTTTAAAAGTTAAATTGCAAAATTTATTATATAGTACCACTTGTATATTATTTCTGATAATAGTTATTTATGTACCAAGGCAATAAAGTGATTCTTTATCGGACGAGTCTGAAATTATGAGATGAGCGAGCGAGGCGAATAATAGGCGAGTTCAATAAAGACACTTTACTGACGTGGTGCATACAAAATTTTATCGCCAACCGCTCAGAATTTATAATATAAAAAATTGAGGTATAACTCATCGCATTTTGGTATAACAGAGTAAACAGCAAATATAGAACAAATCTACTTATTATTTGTTATATTAAAAGTGAACGTACACCCTGAAGTATTATAAAAATTAATTTCTGAAGGCGAAGGAGTTCCAACTGATAACGTTTGAGGATTATTATCTATGTTAAAAATGCGAACTGAATGAATGAAATGAAAAATGAAAATTTGCGGAGGGTAAAATACTTTACCTGCCGCAAATGCGGCTGATAAAGTATTTTATTTTACAATAAAATAAAGTGTTCGTTTACTTCCGGAAATCACTCTGATAATGTATGGCTTTACTGACGGTTGACGATAATAGTTATTTATGTACCAAGGCAGTAAAGTGATTCTTTATCGGACGAGTCTGAAATTATGAGATGAGCGAGCGAGGCGAATAACAGGCGAGTCGATAAAGACACTTTACTGACGTGGTGCATACAAAATTTTATCGCCAACCGTTCAGAATTTATAATATAAAAAATTGAGGTATAACTCATCGCAATAAAGCGCGAGAAAACTATTATCGAGCTGTAATAGGGAAAGGCGTGACAGTGACGTGACGATTTTTGATTAATAAATGTCAAAGTCACTAATTTGCGGAGGGTAATAGTTATTTATGTACCAAGGCAGCAAAGTGATTCTTTATCGGACGAGTCTGAAATTATGAGATGAGCGAGCGAGGCGAACAATAGGCGAGTAGATAAAGACACTTTACTAACGTGGTGCATACAAAATTTTATCGCCAACCGTTCAGAATTTATAATATAAAACATTAAGGTAAAACTCAGCAATAAATCGCGAGAGAACTATTATCGAACTGTAATAGGGAAAGGCGTGACAGTGATGTGACGATTTTTGATTAATAAATGTCAAAGTCACTAATTTGCGGAGGGTAATAGTTATTTATGTACCAAGGCAGTAAAGTGATTCTTTATCGGACGAGTCTGAAATTATGAGATGAGCGAGCGAGGCGAACAATAGGCGAGTCGATAAAGACACTTTACTGACGTGGTGCATACAAAATTTTATCGCCAACCGTTCAGAATTTATAATATACAAAATTGAGGTATAACTCATCGCAATAAATCGCGGGAAAACTATTATCGAGCTGTAATAGGGAAAGGCGTGACAGTAACAGACGATTTTTGATTAATAAATGCCAAAGTCACTGATTTGCGGAGGGTAAAAGTATTTATCTTTGCGGCAGGTAAAGTATTTTATTTTACAATAAAATAAAGTGTTCGTTTACTTCCGGAAATCACTCTGATAATGTACGGCTTTACTGACGGTTGACGATAAAATTAATTTAATTATTCCTTGAATTAATGCGACTCTATAATTCGATATACTATAGCAGATTTTTTCTAAGTAGCCTTTCCAATCTTTGTTCCCACCTCCAATTTAAATCATTGGGCGATGACTTTAAAACCGCAATAAAATAACCATACATTAACATATCACTTACTAAATCAGACCAATAAAATTGTTTCCTAGGTATGTCGTAAAACTAACTGTACATGTAAAGGCGCTTAAGAAGCCACAAGACATTCTTGGGAATTAAAGTAAAAGAGATATGAACCATGGCAACCGTATGTAAGTAAATTAAAATCTGGTTTTGTTTAATAGCTTTGCTCCATACCAAAATCTCATAAAAATAAAAACTTGAAAGAGTTCACAACCGGTCAATCGCCTTCTAATGAACAAAACCTTATTATAAATTACAACCATTAATGTTTTGATATTGAAAATTATTTTGAAGCGTTAACAACGCATTTGGTTTCAAACTGGTCGTGATGATCAATTAAAAATATTTGACTTAATTTAGTTACCGGGCAGCTTTAATCTTGTCTCTCAATATGTTACCTATATTTCATTTTAAATTAATATCTTGCATAATATTTAATAGTGTCCTTTGTGTCTATATTCTTATTATTTGATGTGTTTTTACAAGTTTCACAAGTTTAAAAATTGTAGTCGGATGGTTTGTTGAAAACTAACATAAATTATTTAATTTTGAAGAAGTAGTCCATACTCAAAGTGGAGTTAAAAGTATAGAAAAAAGAAAAGCACAAAGTCTTTCTCCACAAGAGTAATAGATTAATTCATAATTCAATTCGATATGCTTTGAGTGTAGAAACACTCATCATCAGGAAAACAAAGTAAATAGTACAATGCTGATGTTGTTAGCAATAGAGAAAGTAAAAGTGGGATTAAGCCGTAATGGAGGTTTTAAAGGTGTACAAGAGGTGTAAAAATTGAATAGTCAAAAGACCGACAATCAAGAATTCAGCATACTGGAAAGACAAGGGTTAGTGCAAAGGCCCTGTCTTGGGCAGAAAAATGAAGAGGGTAAACGAAAAATTGGGGAGTTTTATCAGACTTTGTGGAAATCATTTATGAAGTATAGTGAAAAATCTTAAGTTGTATTTATCTTTGTCAGAGACATGTAAAGGTATTAAAATAAGAGGGAAAGAAAAAGAAAATTTTTTTCATATAAAGCTTTAAGTAAAATACTGTTAGGGTACCAAGCTTTTTACGGCCCAGTTACCCCGGCAGGAGCCAAAACATACACATTGAGTGCAAAATTAAGTTTTAAGAAATTTTTAAAAAAGTTTTTGTTTTACTAGAACATCTTTTAAAGAAGTTCCACTGCAACCAGCACGTGTCGGACGGAAAAGATTTCCCGTCTGATGATGCTTTTTGATTATATGAAATGTGTTTTCTTTTTCTTTCCCTCTTATTTTAATACCATTTATTTAAATGTGAGTAAATGTGCGTGTATTTATTTTACATTGAATTGTAATGTTATTGCCTATGATTATTGCTTAAATGGAACCAATTTGCAGCGGGTGAATCAACATAGGGACCTCGGTGTGGTCTTTTACCCAACACTGTCTTTCTTCAGCCATATAATATCTAAAATTGATAGTGCATAAACACAGCAGGTTTTATCATTAGGAACACCAAAGACTTTAGCATTGGCATCTTTTTGATAGCCTAGTGTTGCCTGTTTTAGAGTACGGAAGCATAATTTGGTCCCCCCAGTATAACGTGTGGGTTACACTCATTGAAAAAGTGCCGAGAAAGTTTGTGAAATGTATGTATTATAGGAAATATGGTATATATCCTCAGAAAGGATGTAATAACGAATACCTTTTGGGTGTCTTTGATAGGCTTTCATTGAATAAAAGAAGAGGCAAAATTTTACTATGCACTTTGTTTAAAATTTTAAAAGGTGAAATTGACTGCTCCGGTATTCCTGGTAAACTACCATTTGCTCTCAATAGAGTCAACTCGCGAGTCTCAAATATTTTTTATCCGACCTATCCCCGAACAAACATATATACAAAAACTCCAATTTACAAAATGTGCCACTTTTCTCATCTGTATGCATCTGATATTGATGTAGATACAACTAGTCTTGGTCAGTTCAAGGATTTGGTCGAGAGAAAACTGAAATCCAATTAACAGATTAATATTATGATGCTTAGTTGAGTAGGTACCACACAGGTTTTGATACTTGTTTGCCTCATAGGCTTTTCTTTTGTTTTTGTTTTTTATATTTACTAGCTTTAAGATGCATCTGTAATTGGCACCAGTGCTGTTGATACTTATAAATAAATAAATAAAATAAAAATAAAATAAATAATTATATCGGTGGAGGGAGCAATGACAAAAAACTTTAAACCCAACTTGGAAAAACTAGGCTTTTCAAGTTTTTAAAACCAACAAGTTCAGAAAAGAGTCATTCTCCAAACTTGCCACATAGTACCGAAATTTTTAAACAGTACAAGTAAGATGAATTTCCTCTCTGTGCCGTAAAAAAAATCAGCAATAGCAATAAAAAGCTGTGAAAAAGAAAAAAAAATAATAGTAATAGTAATAATTTATTTGATTGTTTTCTTCACGCGTTCACCGCCAGTTCAGTGATTCGCGAATCCTTACGCGGCGCTGCGCCTTTGAAAAAGCCTATTATCGGCATTTACTTTTAACTAGCAGGTTCCCGCATCTTCGCTCGTGCCATTCAATTGTTATCAATTCGCGGTGAGAGCACAGCCGCTGACACCATACGGACTTTTATACTCATGCTAGGGCGAGTGCTAGGGTCTAGGGTATATAACGTTGAAACGATGCCCGCCCCAGCGTACAAGTATGAAGATGCAGCTATTTAGGGCAAAGGGAATCCACTTGTAAAATATGAGCTTCTTCTTACGGTTTTAGCCACTATACACCTATATAAGTAAACATTTTAATTCCTCTCGCAAGATTGATTCCAAGTCACGTGACATTCTGTCACTTCTAGTCTATTGAATTTTTATAAGTTGGTATGAATTTCAGGACCGGACTTGAAAAGTATACATGTGATAACTGCTAAAACAATTGATGCAATAGTCGCATTTTGTTTTATAAATATTATATTTTAAGGTAATAATAAATATGACTAACTATAATATATTATATTATAATTATCCAAACCCCGAAAATATTAATTAACTGAAACGCAATTTTAAATACTCTATCACTCATATTTACAGCAGCATTTTTTTGCTTTATTTATTCAGATTATAACTATAGGTAAAACAGTATACTTACCACAGTTCAATATAAACTAATTGAATTTAGTCAGATATTTAATTTACTGTCAAAGAAATCCCCATATGACTTACGTACGGTATGTAGACCCAAGTATGAGTTTTATAGAATTTGTTGGTTATGATACGGTTACATTTCTAAACTAGTATATAGGCTAACATAATGTTAGATACTTTATTTCAACCGGAATTTGAATTTTAATGTTAAAGAAACACCTATTTTATCACTTTTTTTGCTTTTACGGTTGCTATGTATCATGTATCCTATTACTCAAACACAAAAATAATGCATGAAGGGTAGCTTTACCTTCTTATAAGTATTTGAATTAAAAGTTAAACTGGACCTAATTTAACCAATGTTTTCATTTTAAATAGCAGACATATTTCATTTATGCACAGTTTTTACTATGTATAATTACGTACATTTTGAAGACTTAAACCCTGAACTGTGGTAACTTTCCTAAATTTCCAGCTAGTTGTTGAATTATATCGCTTTTATAAAACAAGCTAAGGTAGTTTAATAATAGTTACATCATTAAAAAAGGATGAAAATTAATAAAACTCTAAAAAAGCATGTAAATAATTTCTTCAAATTCAAATAGCTGATTTGTAAAGATAACTTGATAATTGATAAGAAAAGTTGTTTTTATTTATTAGGACAATGGCTTAATGCCAGAGGTGTAGGTACAAACCTAAGTCAGAAAAATCATTTCAACTTATTTTTCCTGAAACAGAAAAAGATAACCTACATAATGAAAATATTATACATTAGAAACCTAACCTTTGCGAACAGACATTTTAAGAACAAAAGTTTTAGAAACTTAGTTTTTGACAAAAACAGCGTTCAGATAAAATGTCAATCAAAGTAAAAATAGAAGGCACCAAAACCACTTAAACATTTTGAATACGGAATCAAATGTAACAAAAAGGACAAAAACTCAATTCATAACTCGGCGTTTGGGCTCATTACGGTCCCCTACTAATATGGGGATCATATTATGTCCCAATATCAGCTGATCGATGACAATTTCCTGGTGTCATTTGTCGGAAAACGAGAGAATTCGTGTCGTTTTTTTTAAATTCAGTATCGTGGTTTTCGCGCTATTTTATTAGGAAATCGGACAGGTTATTATTATAGTTAATAGCCGGTGCCAATTATACTGTCGTCGACGTCGATGAAGTTTACCATTTTGTCAAGAATCTTATTAGATTTTTAATAATAGAGAACTTGCATGAAAATTAAATTTGAAAAATAATGCTCGCTAATATCATCAAAAGATGTAACTCGAAAGCAGGAAATATAGTTGTTCCGGTTTAACTGGAAGTTGATTTTTTGGGAAGATAATAAAAATTGAAGATGGGGACATGTAAGCCGTTTTGCTCTAAGACGTACTGTTAGAAAGTTATAAGCTGTCAAAGTTCAAAAATGTCACTTTTCGAGAGTCAATATCTCGAAGACTATGAAGTATAGACTAATAGTGCATTTAATAAAAAATAATTATAATTTTATGTGGAATTTAAAAATGTAAAAATATACAGGGTGTTCCATTTAAAAAAAAAATAACGTCAACACTTGACAGTTGGTGACATTACTAACATATGGTATAATAGTCAAATAGTTAAATTTTAGTCCTATAGATTGCCCAAAACCCGGATCCGATATCACTTTTCGTTCGCCTGTAATTAATCCGGTCCGGAACATTTGCCCAACCCTGTATAACTTGCTTCAGGGTTAAAAATGCTAGAAGTTTTTTTCTTCATATAGGTAGTATTTTCTATTTAATATGTGGAAAAATTGATTTTCCTACCTAATTTTGAAGTAGGTTTTCTTTTCCACATACACACATATTAGTTACATTTTGCACAGTACATTTTTATTTTGCACAGTACATTTTACTGGTAATATTTAAATTAATTAAATTCCTTTATTTTTACTAGTTTCGATACAAAATTATCGCCCGCAGCGCTATTTTCCACCTCGTTTTACTGTTATACTAATAATGCACAAAATTAAAAAAAAAATTCACAGATCTTGCATCTTACGCGTATCGTAGGCGTATTGAAAATACCTACCACATACAGTGGCGAGAAGGAAACCATTATGTCACAGCACAGATTACTCCTATCTGTGAGTATGTAACGCGTTATTATGACGGCATGGATGCTCCGATTTAGTTTGAAATGTGTAAATTTGACTGTTTTGTTAAAATAAAAAATATAGGATAATCTGTATCTTAGTACATATTGAAGAGAGCTCAAAACCCCTTTTCAAAAATAGCGACAAAATTATTTCTTTAGCTATACACAGCCATTTACCTGCTGGTCCTTGTACTCTTTGTTCATGAAATGTCTAAATCTTAAGTCGGCTATGAAATGTTTTGGATTGGTATATCCATTCTCCCCCGACTTTCTGGGTAATACGCCAAGACCGCCGCGCTATTTCGCTTTGTTTCAGCCACATTCACTGTTTATTTTTTCCAATTTTATCGAAATTGAAACAATCAAAAATGCGGTTACCATGATATCGACTAATATGGACACCTGAAAATTTTAAAAATTACGAAAACGTTATCTGATATCAATGAAATTTAGACGAATAAAATCTATTTGCACTGTCGTAGATTAAATTTTGAATGATACACGTTCGATATGAACTTTGTTAATGAAACTTGTGCAATTAAACCACTCGGCTGACGCCTCGTTGCACACGTTTCCTTAGTGTTCATCGAACTAGTATCATTAGTAACTATCTACTAACTGTTCTCAAACTTCTACTGTTCTCTCTCCCGGCCATATTATCTTATTATCAACAGATATAATAATAAATGCCGAAACCCAAAACAAAACAATATTAACACTTAGCAAATGATGTCATCGATCCTGTGCTGCTCGGATGTTTGTTTAGACTTCACCGCCGTGTTATTTATGCGCATGTCGCATGTCGCTTTCATTTTTCATCAAATATACCCGTATATACGCACCCAGTAGTATTTTCAATACTAAAAAATCAGAAAATTTAGTTTTTAGTAGATAATGGGTTATTTCAGTAAATTTTGATTTTTATCCTATCGCATAGGGAAAGAAAAAATAAAATTTTCTACGGTTTCAGTTTTTAATATTTTGATTTAATTACTGACAAAATAAATAAACAAGCTCTTTAATAAAAACACGGAAATAAATTCACTGATGTCACATCTGCCTCACCCTATTCAGCTGAAGGTCGTCTTCCTGAATATCGGGCGGGTTGTTTTCTATTTTTCAGCTATTCTTGTCTATTTACTTTATCAAAACAAAGATAGCAATATAATCCGTCGAGGCTGAGAAATAAAAGAATTGCCCGTCTAATGGGATGACGTAATAAGGATTTGATCGTATATGTTTTCAAGCTTTCTGCTTTCGCGGGGTATTTTGAACTGTCTCTAAAAAAAGTTTGTGACCCTCTTAGAGGATTTTTATTATTGGGGTATATTTTCAATAGATTATAATTCAGGATGTTTATGCTGAATTCGGTTATAGTGAAAAGGTCCATTTTATATAAAAAAATTTAAAACACACTAGTTTGATGGCTGTCTTTTTTATCACTAAAGAATCTTTTAAGTTCTCCGAAAAGAATAATGGCTTTAAAGTGTCTAATGCTAACGCTCAAATCAAAGTTAACTTATTATTTAAAAGAAACGCGTATAATTTTTTAAAATTTGTATCTGCTACGCCACGCTACGAGTGCTGTTTGATTAATGATAGTTTTATTCACTATTGAAAACCAGAACATGTTATATCTTACAGGTTCGCAAATTATTTCGTTGGTACTCCAACATCTGGTGCGACTATAACTGTTGTAAAAAAATATTTTTTTAAGTTTAAAGTTAATTTCATTTTTAGTTTTGACAGCTAATAAAGGTGCTTATTAAATGTTTAATGCGGAAATTTCTTATACTTTAAATTAGTAAAAAGTGCGCTCGATATATCAGTGGGTCGTAGGGTTTTGCTTGTGTTTTTAAATCTGAACATTATTAGCTTTGTACGACAAGAATAGGTACCAGTGGCAGCCGATGCGGGAGGACTCTAGGGCATCACCCTACCTGCCAAATTAAAACCTAATAATCTAGCTTCATCAAATATTTAACTACAATACTTAGCCATATCTCACTTGCAATGAATTTAATTCAACTAGCGAACTGCATGTAAAAAAACACGTAGAAAGGCTGAAATAGGCTCCAAAAATTCCGCCCTAAATGTTCACTGGCTATCGTCACGGCAACCACCGAGCAATAAGTAGAAGCTCGAGTACTCGAGTGGGAACCGCGTGATAAACATGTCTATGGCACCAACTGTTTGACTTATTCATGTGACCATTTACTACCGTGCGAGCAAAAATTATTTGCAGCAAAGAGGGTTTGGATTAAAAAACGTAGGGCTTGGTTTAGATCATAATGATATGGGGACGATATATCTAACCAAATCTAGGTTAAAATTTTGTCAAATTCATATTATGACATGATATGCCAAACTAATGAGTAATAAAATAAGTAGACAAATACAAATTTATTTTTGTTGTTCACAAAATTAACAAAGTAAGAATATACAGAAAGAAAAAGAAAAATAATTACATAAATTGCTGAAATTGGCCACCGCCATGCTCCAAGCATAAATTCACACGTTTCTTCATATTTTCGAAAGTGTTGACCAGCATCTCTGGAAAAATGTTACCACATTCTTGGATAATCCTTTCTTGTAATAATTGTTCTAAATTTGCAACTGGTGTTTTAAAAATAGTGTTCTTTAAATGAGGAAAAACGAAGTAAACCATAACCGTTAAACAAAGTGATCTAGGTGGGAATTTAATCGAAAACTGATCAATCTGTCGTCAAAAAAATTGCGTAAGTAGTTTCGGCGGCTGTATTGGCGTTGCACCGAATAAAGGAAATAAATTTATCTGCTTCTTAAGAATAGTCCTGTATGTTCCATAAGATCTTCCTACTTCTTGGGACAGGCGTCTTATACAATTTGTTGGCGCATTTTGCATTATTTCACGAACGTTTGCAACAAGTTCTTTTGTTCTTACATATGGTCTTCCTGCTCCTTTTTTGTGTTGTATAGAACCTGTTTCCCTAAACACAGCCACGGTTCTTTTCAGGCAATGATAAAAGTCCCGAGCAATAAAAGCAACGTTAGGAAAATGTTCGTGAAAATCGTCCATGCACAAACCCGGATTGTATTGCCACTCACAATTTACTCTAACACCGTTTCGAAAATACGCTTCAACCATGAATGTTTTATGCTGTTCCGTAAAGCCCATTGTGCGAATTGTTCAAGAAATTGTAAAAATTGGCGATGAATCAAATTACTTGTAACGACTGTCAAAGATGACGAAATAACTCATTAATTGTTAATTCAGGTAGTTACCGACACCCAACAGGTATTAAGCTCTATACGGCTAAGCGGGCTAAGCATTACATCCTTACATGCAAGGCCCCCTTTGATGCAAATAATTTTTGCTCGCACGGTATAAAAGTGACTAAATGTTGAAGCAGAAATAATTAACTAAACTATAGCCGTCCTTAATTTATTATCATCAATGTTTTACTAAAAGAAATTTCACTAACATTGACTAATAACTAAGCAATATCCAAAAATAACAATACAACACTATTACTCTAATAACCAATCTGACTCTGACCCTATATTATTTCCTGCACGCAAGCCTGATTCTGTCAGGAAAACCCAATTTTACATGTTTTACTGACTGTCAAGATTCAAATTAGAAATTACAATTAATACACCGAACGTAATCAAAATAAGGAGTGGTTTTATTACTCTTTCGTGTTTACGTAGAGCTCTTCGAGTATATTTCAAGCAAAGAATGGGTTCATATTTCTTGCTCAGTGGAAAACAAAACCAAATTTATTACTCTGATTTAGTATCTCTTTCGTATAGGCTGGGTTGGTTACATATTTCGATAAAAGTATGTAAATGAAGTAGTTTTTGTGCCCATGCATGATGAAGTTAGGTATTTTGGTAAATTAAATGTTATCTTTGCTAGAATCTTTGGAAATTCGGAAATCTAAAGTCTTGCATACGATAATAATTTTAAACAAGAGGCTATTTTTAAATTCGCGAGAACCGCAATTTAAAACTAAAACAATGAATTAAAATATTAGGTTAGAAATAGCAATTAACAATGGTTATGATATGACTAGGGAGCGGATATACAGGTACGCAGGTGGTGATGGACCTTTAAAGCAGATTCGGCATAAGGACTCATGCATCACTAACTTGTACAAACCCTTACAAAATTGAACAAACCTGTACAAACTAGTGCAAACTTGTACACACTTGTACTAACTTGTAGTACAAACTTATACAACTCGTGTAAAAAGCTAACCGAGCCACTTTGATAGTACCCAGTGACGTAGCAAGGGTCGGCGAATAGGGCGACCGCCCGGGGCGCCATATTAACAGGGCGCCAAAATGGTCATTAGAAATACGGGAATTTAAAAATTTACTAATGCAATTACGGCTGGATTGCTTTTGACATTTGGCAACGCCGATATTTGAAGAAAAGGCGCCGCGATTCGATTGCGTCACGTGAATTGTGAGTTGCCACGACATAAGTCACACAAGTCCGAACAAGCAATTTTTATTTTCACGAATGTTCAGCTCAAGTCTGTTAATCAGTGGCGGTTTCTCCATAGGAACACAGGAGCACGTGCACCCCCATACTCCATCAAGAATTACCCCCTAAAGAAAAAATAATGTTCATTTAAATTTATCTTCTTTATATTCTTACCGTAAAATAAGTTAGAACCCTCCTATTTTAACGTACCGTCAAACAATCGAACGAAACGTGGTGTAATAGCTCTCGCCAAGCCGGTTGTCAAGAGCAACCGTAGGCGCGTAGGAATTCATAAGTCGCACAGATGCGTTACGTAGGCGGGGTTTCTGCTGTTTCTCTATGCATCTTGTACTACCAGGTGTGGTGGGGAAAAGCGCGATTCTAATAGGAAAACTCGCACAAATTAAATGTGCGCCGTTGAGTTCATTGCTGTATGAATTTATTATTTGGAGTTTACCTTTATATTTTTGTTATTATTTTGGGACACAGACTTATTTTAATAAAAATTAACAGTTTTAATGCCAAAACGACTAGGAATGTGGAATATTTGAGAAACAATACATTACAGTTATTCCAAACTTGAATGAAGCTGTTATTGATAAGTTTGCTGCAAATAAAAACAGAAGAAGTGACTTTACTTTTAAACAATGTACCGACTAATGAAAAATAAATTGGCCTTTTTTATTTTATTTAATTTTTAATAAAATAAGTAGGTAATCATAAATTTTTAAAATATTTACTAAAAATTATTCACCAAATTTGGGCGTGATCTTGAAAAATTTTCGCCTGCGGCGCTTTTCGCCTGCAACGGGCTTTTAGTACACCCCCAAGTTTACAAATCACGAGTCGCCACTGCTGTTAATATATTTTTTAAACTAAAATTTATAGTTGTATAATTTTTGTTTTAAGATTGTCTTAGGGCGCAGAACTACTATTCGCCCGGGGCGCCAAAATGCCTAGCTACGTCCCTGATAGTACCTAAATTATGTTTATCCATATCATTACTGCCACAGTCAAAGTTACCTGATTAGGTAATTATTGTTAAAAACCTTTGTGCACTGTAGAGTAGTCCATACTCAAAGTGGAGTTAAATGATATAGAAAAAAGAAAAGCACAAAGTCTTTCTCCACAAAAAAAAAAAAGTCGACAGAGAAAAAATCTATTTATATAGACAACACTGGCTACGGAACCCACCCAAAGTTAGCCGAACGGTGCGCAACAATTCACGAACACTGAGTTTCGGCCGGTTTTTGGCCGAAACCAAAACTGTCACCGAAACTGGATTTTTTGGCCGAAACCGAAACAGAACCTTCGGTCGGTCACTAAATATTTTGGTTACTCTGGTTGACGGTTTGATCTTTAAACCAGGACATGAGGACTAATTGGAAAATATAATTTAGGATTATTAAAGAGACTAAAATTTTACAGGGAACTTTCCAATTTTTTTTTTCAATAATATGATTTAGTTAGGCCTAAAAAAAATATTCCCCAATTATTACTCCTTAAAAATCAGTAATAACTTAGTAAAAATTCTTTAAAGTTTCGCGCGTGTCAAAAGCATTTCAAACGACCTTTTAAGCGCGCCAAGCTCGATGACGTCACGAAGTATGACTTTTCCGTCATCCGTCATCCTGACCGGTGGCCGAGCTACCGAGTTTGCATTTGGATTGCCGTGTGTTATTGTTATTGTATTGTTGTTTTAAGGTGGAATTCTCAACGTCGTTCAATTTATTGCCAACCTATATATTTCGTGGATGTCACACACGAATTATACTTCTTGACGTCACGACCCGTTTTTACCCTCTTGGGATAATTTGAATTTTGGGGCATTCTTAAATCTTGCTAGCGGTCTTTTGGGACGAAATATGTAGTTTTTTTTTACTGCCATATTTTTTATGACAATATATACTTATGATTTGTTTTCCTATTCGAGAAACAGGTAGGTACAGTAGGTACTTTATCGAAAATGACGGAAGACAGTTGGAATATCTACGTCACCATTAAAGTTAATTTTTAATCATGTTTTTCGCAAATAATTAGATGTTTCATCTTTTATTATTTAATTTATCACTCAGATGCTAAAGTTTAATATTAAAACTTTGGATACTTATAATTATCAGTTGTCTAGGCACGCTTACTCAGGCTTCTAACTTTTATCGTCATAGTTTTGGTTAGAAACAAGATAGAGAGCTACGGCTTTGACTGACATTTAGAGCTTTTAACTCTATATTATTTTGTCTGAAAAAATCGTATCATCCTATTTAATTTTGTAAAGCACTTTATTCGTTTATATTTCGGAAAGCTCTTCTAGTGTGATAAGTAAGCTTTACGTAAGAATCAACCGAAGCTCATTGAATAGACAAAAAATAATAATACAAGTTTGAATAAGAATTAATAGAGGAGCCAATGTTTGAGGGTAGCAAAATTTGCATGGGCTTTATTACATCTTTAAAAAAACAGTGTTATCATAGTCTCTATCCAAAGATGCCACCATAATTTGCCATAGGGGAAGGTTGCCTATATTGAACCGCTACCTAAATTGGACCACAGTACATTTCTCCGAAACTAAACAAGTGCCATATCATCTAGCAACACTGTAATATACTTCCATCCAGAACCTTTGATCGGCAACAAACTCAACTAGTTGGCCGTTAGTGCTTGGCGTGTACAGAGCAAAACGTAATTTAAACAATTTTAATGTAGTATTTTTAGGAGTTCCTAAGAATTTACCTTAGAACCATAAAACTCTAAGCAAAATGTTTTTTATGGAAGTTATCAAGTCAGTTTTTCTCTATCTATTTCTCCTATTACCATGCCATATTTGTTATTTCTTGTTTTTTTCCTGGGTGGTTTTGTAAAACACGTGGTAGTTGCTTAAATTGGACCACTGAGTGATTGCCAAAATTGAACCGGTCCAATTAAGGCAATTTATTGTGCAAAAATAATTTTTCTCTTTAAATAAGTTAATGTCATGAACTAACACCATTTCAATATTGCTAAAACCTTTTTTCTTTGAGTTAAAAAATGAAACTATGACTGGTCCAATATAGGAAACTAATAGGTACTTTTTTTTGCATTAGGATGTCTTCTACCGAAATTTTGATTGTATATTTGATGTTTTTTTGAAATATAAGTATAAATCTTCCTATACCAACAATTTTATATTTTATTTATTTATTTAACACCTAATCTTCCGATTTAAATCATGTGGTCCAATTTTAGCATCCCCAGGTGCAATTTAGGCAACCGGTTTCCTATATTGAACCACTTGCAGAGGTTTTTTTATAGCCTGGTATATCATAGATACTTTGAAATAAAATTCTGCAAAAAATCCTGCAGTTGAACAACATACTAAAGTATACTAAGGTATAGCTTCAAGATCGATTTTGCGTTATTATCAGTGCGACTGTGGTTCACCGAGACAAACGATCCATCATATCGTCTCAAACTGCCCAAACCGTGCTTATGGCGGAAACCTGCAGGACTTCGCAGAGTGTTCCCAAGACGCAATCGAATGACTGTGCAATCTGGACATTAATATATAGTTTGCCAAGAGGACCTATGTTATGATATGTAATATACCTTTGTAGAGTTTTTGTATGCATTTGATTTTTACTTTTAGCTTCCTCTTTCTCTCTTACCGTATTGTAAAGAATCCATACGCTAAATAAATAAATCAGGATCTATGATGATCTGGAAATTGGTCCAATATGGGCAACCTTCCCCTAATATACATATTATTATTTATGTACTTACTGCTATAATATACAGTGCGTCCATTGATATAGTTTGGAAGAGAAAAAACTTTTTTGTTAATAGGTATAGAAGAAAAAGTCTTTATAAATAGTCTGCTTGTGCTAAAACTATAATTTAGTTAGAGTATAGTCGATTCACTCAGTAAACCTGCAAGATGGCCGACATGTCATATGACAAAAGTCATTGAAAATGCAAAAATTTATTTTATTTAGCTGGAATATGACTTTTGTCATAATATGACATGTCGGCCATCTTGCAGGTTTACTGAGTGAATCGACTCTATCAGATTTGAGATTAATATACAGGGTTCGTCAAAAACAACTTTTTAGGATTTTTTTTCAATTTTAATTTTCAATTCCTTGATTTATTAAATGAATTTTGCTTGCGCTGAAACAACAATTTCAAATATCACATTTGCGATTACTATACTCAGAAACAACATTTTTAGTTTTTTGGATTTCGTTTAAAATAAATTTACGTAATTAACGATCTTGTTGTAAGAATACCATTTTTACTTTTAAAGTATTTTTATTATTACATGTCATATTTCTTCAATTCATTCAATCATAAATTATAAAACTTTTATTCAAACGTGGTACCACCGCATCTTGACATCTGAATTCCTAATAACAGTTCCTAACTTGCTGTATTGGAAATTTGCAATAACTACTCTTATTTTTTTCTTTCAAGAGATCTAAGTTATTATTGAAATGGGTTTTATACACATGTGGCTTCAGATATCCCCATAAATAAAAGTCGATAATTGTGAGATTGGGACTCCTACGTGCCAACTGAATTGGACCAATCCATTTCTGATGATTTAGCCAATCTTTAAAAAGAAGTGAAAATTAGAATTGAAAAAATCCAAAAAACAAAAACTGTTGTTTCTGGCGAACTCTGTATAGTAATCGCAAATCTAATAGTTGATATTGTTGTTTCAATACTAGCAAAATTCATTTAATAAATCAAGGAATTAAAGCACAAGCAGACGTTTTTATAAAGAACGACTTTTTCTTCTATACCTACTAATAAAAAAGTTTATTCAGTGCTGTATTTACCATTAGGCTGAGTAGGCTGGAGCCTAGGGCGGCAGATTTTAGGGGGCGGCAAATTTGGCCCAAAATTTTTTTTTATTTTACAGAAATAAATGGTACAATCTTTATTTATGGTCGACGGGTAGTCTTTTTTAAATAAACTTTATTATTGGCCGTGCCTGTTAATGGGGATAAAAAAGGTAGTTGGAGCTTTACTGGCTTTGCAGAAAGAAATTTCATTTTCGATAAAATAAGTAGATAATCATAAATTTTTAAAATATTTACTAAAAATTATTGACCAAATTTGGGCGTGGTCTTAAAAAGTTTTCGCCTGCGGCGCATTTCCCCTGCAGCAAGCTTTTTCTTTCCCGAACACTTCACCTGTTTCACAACTCACGAGCCGTCACTGGTATAGGGGCGGCAAAAATTGAATAGCCTACTAGCGGCAAATTTGTAAATCCGCCACTGAGTTTATCCTCTTCCAAACTCTATCCGTGGACACCTTGTATACAGTGTCCGCAAGAAAGTCCGCATCAAATGGGATTTTTTAAAATTATTTGGTATAGGTAAAAATTGAATAAGCAGTTAGTTTTTGCTTACCTGAAAACCAAAAATGACGTATACTGAAGCAGCTGCACGACTTACGTTACCTGTCAAATTTTACATTTTAATAAAAAACAGGTTCAAAATTGCCCTTATTTATCAAAATATCGAAAAACTTTATTCGAGAAAGTTGTTTATTTAGGAAGCCTCTGTACGAAATTTTGACAGTCTAATAAAGTTTTTATTTTTTGCTAGGTTCTTAAAAATTTTGATCAATCCTCGTAGATTAACTTTTATACATCGATGTAAAACCATTCGCCTTTACTTCATTTGTAGTCTTAATGCAAATTTGTGTAAAACTTTTGTTTCCAATTATTTATTTTGCTTCAAAAACTGAAATTGTTATTGATCACTTGATCAGTATGTAATGTTTGATGCAAAGTTTATCTAGTTACATCAGTTTTGCCAAAACCGACGTTTCTCATTTTTCTTAAGTTAGTAAACAGATGTACAAAATGAAAATATTAGGAAGCTTTCGTTGAAATTTTACTTAATTAATATTGGATCAAAAAGAATAAATATTAATCGCTCGAAACATTTTATTTAACAAAAATATAGTGAAATAATTAATTTAATATTAATTAAGTAAAATTTCAACGAAAGCTTCCTAATATTTTCTTTTTGTACATCTGTTTACTAACTTAGGAAAAATGAGAAACGTCGGTTTTGGCAAAACTGATGTAATTAGATAAACTTTGCATCAAACATTACATACTGAATACTGATCAATAACAATTTCAGTTTTTCAAGCAAAATAAATAATTGGAAACAAAAATTTTACACAAAATTGCATTAAGATTACAAATGAAGTAAAGGCAAACGGTTTTACATCGAGTTATAAAAGTTAATCTACGAGGGTTGATCAAAATTTTCAAGAATCTGGCAAAAAATAAAAATTGTATTAGACTCTCAAAATTTCAAACAAAAGCTAAAAATGCCTAAATAAACAACTTTCTCGAATAAAGTTTTTCGATATTTTGATAAATAAGGGCATTTTTGAACCTATTTTATTAAAAATGTCAAATTTGACAGGTAACGCAAGTCGTGCGCAGCTGCTTCAGTATACGTCATTTTTAGTTTTTAGGTAAGCAAAAACTAACTGCTTTTCAATTTTTACCTATACCTAATAATAAAAAAAATCCCATTTGATGCGAACTTTCTTGCCGCGGACACTGTATACAAAAATATAAGTACACATCTAGTAATTACGTTTTCAATAAAATCAGATTAAATGCTGGTATTTATTTACGAACACCTCTAAACCAGGACCAACGCTCCATAATTTCGAAACCCATTAGGAACCAACCAACTCCTTATTATAAAAAGACATTTACTTCTTAAATAACGAGGTTCAAGACGCTTAAGCCATGTCCATTATATCTTTTTACCGATAATATAAGTACTTTAAATTACACATCTTCTTAGAGACCAGACATTAATTTAAATAAGAACCTGAAGCCATAATTTTTAAAACCTGTATGTGTACATGATTTCAATACCGTTGTACTGTTAGACCAATTATTAAACATCTTATCTGATTTTGGTGTAAGTGTATAAGTGGGTACTAAGATTCCTAGACCACAGTCCGATGACCATGTAACCTTTTAGGTGGGTTTTAAGCAATGAAAATAAATGATATATGATATAATTATATATTACAATAGCAACGAGTCTAAATGGTCTATTATTACGGGTTTTTAAAATATATTACAGGTAAGGATAAAACAAAAATATTTTTTGATCTCAGCGCTAGATAATTTGAAATATTTTCTCATGACATGGCCGGAGACAATACCTTCTAAAATATTGCTTACGTCTTCTTTATAAGTATAGTTTACGTTTTTTATGTCGCAGCAGCATTTATCTCACAGTACCTAATTTTATTAAATGTCGAGGATATTAATATTAAGATCACAAGCAATTACAATCATAGTTTCAGCAGAAATGATAATGGCGCAAGAGTTAAAGATCATTTTATTCACAAGATCCATGTTTTATTAAGGGGCAATCCTCTTTCTACAGGGTGTCCGGAAAATACGTGTACAACATTTGACTCCTGATGTCAAAATAGGTCGATCTAAGCCGACTTAGTTATATCCAAAATTGTCTCGTTTAGCCGGTAGAGGGCGTCAAAAATTTGTAAAAATATTAGTTTTTCCTAAATTACGTGAAAACCTGCTAATCGATTTTAATGATTTTTAGTATGTAGACTAATATTATAAAATTACCTTTTCTAGTAGTATAGTCACCGGCTGTAAATAAGTGGAAGTGTTATAAAAGTGATATAATACGTCAACATTTCTCCTCATTTTTTATATGAACGGCGTTATGACAACCCAGATATTTTTGTAGAGTGACTGGATGTATTTGGAAGCTATTTTACCTCTTTAATATTTTTCGTTAAATGAACTGTTTTGCCAGAAGAAAATATTTACAATTACCTGCATACATCAATTATTAACAATAAAAATAAAACAAAGTACAACAAAGTTGAAAGTATGTATTGTAAGAAACTAAGTAAAACAAAAACATTACTTAAGCAAATGTGTAAAATGACCGCCATCTTGCTAAATACACTTATTAACTCCTTAAAAAATTATATTGGACCCTATCTAATGTCTCGGGGTTATTAATGGTTGCCTGCATTTAAAATCCGCTTGAATAAATCATCGCGTGTGTTTACCGGAGTCTTGTAAATTTCTGTTTTAATAGCGCCCCACAAAAAGAAGTCACACATATTTAACTCAGGAGAACGTGGTGGCCATTTTACTGTGGCATCATTGCCCCTTCCAATCCATCGGTTAGGATATTGATGATGTAAGTATTGCCGAACGGCAACGGAAAAATGGGGCGGGGCACGCATATACCACATTTCCCTCCGAAGTAAAAGGGGCAAATTGTCCAGAAGAATTGGTAATGTGTCTTGCAAAAAATTTAAATAAATATTTCTATCTAATCTGTCTGGAATAACAATGGGACCAATAATGTAGCGATCAATAATACCTGCCCAAATATTTAATTTAAATTGATGCTGATGATGTGCAACTTTAATGGCATGTGGATTTTCATCGGAATAAATATGTTCGTTGTGCAGATTGGTTACTCCAGATCTTGTAAAGCACGCCTTGTCAGTAAACCATAATAATTGTTCTACAAAAAATTGGATCACTGATTCTTTTGTTTCTAATAATTTGACAAAATGTAAGCCGCATGGGGGAATCAGTCGGTAAAAGTTGTGTTGTGTGAACTTGTAATTCAAGAATGTTGATCGTATACTTGAGTAAATTTCATAGACTGGTGATAATTTGTCAATAATTGTCAAATTATGAAATGCCATAGCAACAAGGTCACTTAAAAAATAATTGTTACAGGTAATTTGATTTTAATATTATTACTAATAATACTAAATATTGTAAATATTTTCTTCTGGCAAAACAGCTCCTTCAACGAAAAATATTAAAGAGGTAAAATAGCTTCCAAATACATCCAGTCACTCTACAAAAATATCTTGGTTGTCATAACGCCGTTCATATAAAAAATGAGGAGAAAGGTTGACGTATTATATCACTTTTATAACACTTCCACTTATTTACAGCCAGTGACTATACCACTAGAAAACGTCATTTTATAGTATTATAGTCTACATACTAAAAATCATTAAAATCGATTAGCAGGTTTTCACGTAATTTAGGAAAAACCAATATTTTTACAAATTTTTGACGCTCTCTACCGGCTAAACGAGACAATTTTGGATATAACTAAGTCGGCTTAGATCGACCTATTTTGACGTCAGGAGTCTGTCGTCAAACGTTGTTCACGTATTTTCCGGACACCCTACCCTGTATAGGGTTTTTGTCAATCGCGCCATTATATTATTCATTACTCAAAAAGATATTTTGTTTATTAATGTCGAAATAAATAATTTAAAAATACTTGCAGGTATTCAGCTGTCACTAAATATCACCAGAAAAATAGATATCAAAAGAGAGGAGAAGCTCAATTAAGGTTGGGTCTCTACGAATATTTTCTCTTTTTCATTTACCTAATTTAAATTTTACCGCCATACTACCTGTCAGTATATCTGTCAATCAATCCATCTCTCATTCACTTTGGTTCCAGCACGTGGACGTGAACAACCTCTTTGACCTCTAATTTTTTTTTAAATGTGCAACTTATTAATTAACTTTATTGGTTTTAAATTAACCTCTTGCGGGGTTACTGAGCTTTAAACCTCAATACCCCTCAAAACACTTTAGTTGAATGTAATTTCGTAAGAATTACTTACTTTTTATTCAAAAAAATATTTCAAAAAAAAATGTTTTTACTTCATTCTTTGATTTTAATTTAAATTTCTATTTTTTACAGATTGTAAAATCTTGATATTATGACTAATTTTACCCTCACAATGTCTTACAGACATATACTTAAAAATGTTTTATAAAATTTTTTAAATAATCTTCGACACTTTCTTTCTAGAAAGGTTTTTCTTCTTCCCCAGTTTATTTGGTTGGTTTCGACCCCCTTTACTGACTTCTCACATACTTAATATATTTTAACTTTCATTAATTTTTTTATATTAGGTACCTATGTCTCTTCTACATATAATTTTTTAATTCCCTAAAAACTCCATTAGGGTTCTTCACCATTTTCTCTTCTGCTAAAACCATCAGCACTAAATATATTTTCTGTCTCCTGATGATGAACGTTTCTACGCTCGAAACATGTAGAGACCCTCGAATAATTTTATTCTATTAAATTTTGTGGAGGAAGACTTTGAGTTTTTCTTTCTTTCCCATACTTTCAACTCCAGTTTAAGCATGGACTATTTCTTCAAATTAAATTATTATTCTTAATATTAAAAAAAAATTGTCGTTGCACCGACCCGGTTGCATAATACCGACCAGCAGTAATGCTGTATATAACTGTTACCTGTTGTACAATTATTTGTTATTTTTAAAGTTATATTCATTTATCAATCCATAAGAAATTATTTCTTAAGAATAAAGTAATATTTGTTTTCTGATACTTAAACATGAAATTTGTTATTAGTTAATAAATTTTGTTTAATGTAAAGAAATCGTTTTCTCAGTGTACGTCCGCTTGTATACATTATGTAATACTTTCGGCACATGTCCCAACGCATGACTCTTAAAACATATTTTTGTCATTTAATAGGCTTATGTGTACGCGTGCTCCTAAAATAAATCCTAATCAAAAGGAATCACTTTAGAAAAACTTTTAAATTAGAACTACATATATAAAACATTCTCGTATTTAAATATAAATCCCACTACAGAAGGGGACTCAACCGCAGTTATTGAACTTTAATTAGGCGCATTCTTTGTGTACTCAAAACTATTTTTATAAAGTTGGTTTGTCTTAGATCGAAGCATCTTATATAACAACTATAGATTTAGAAAAACTCAACACATAGTCACTTTACTAATCTTTATATAGTTTATTTAGTATTATACATGTTAACGCATTGACTGGGTATCATCATAGATATTTACCTTTAGATAAGCAAACAATAATCGCGAATGTGTAGCAAATTTATGGCGTCGCGCCTGTAAACAGAGCTACACACGATTAGACATGCGCACTGCAACATTATCATTTGACGAATGGGAAAATACACAGGTCCGAGCTTTAAAATTTAATTTCTTGCTCAAGAAACTGTAAAAGTTCCCCTTTAATTTATTTTTACGTGTAAACAGCTAAAATTTGCCCCGAATTCTTGCCAAAAATTTGGAATTTCTTCTCAATTTTTGACCAAGTTGGACAATAAGGTAGCTATTTCTGGCATTTTTAGTAGTTGCCAACCTATCAGATTTTAAGGATACAAAGTTTTTAATGGTTTGTTTCTAAAATTTGTATAAAAATTATTCATCGTCATGTTTTTAGTTTAAAAAGGAAGAGACAAGTCAATTAAACTATAAAACTTGTAAAATCAAAAAGCAAACAAAACCAGCAAAAAAATCTGCGATGTAATCGCGTACGTAACCTCCAGTCAAATATTAGTTGGTGTATAGTATAACTTGTATTGATTTTTATAAATTGGGAAAAACTTAGGTAGGTACCATAGACAATTTACCTTTAGATAAACAAACAATAATCACGAATGTGGCAGTTTTATGGCCTCGCGCATGTAAACAAAACTGGGAACTATTAGACATGCGCACTGCAACATTATCGTTTGACGAATGGGAAAATAGACAGGTCCGGGCTTTAAAATTTAAATTCTTGCTCATATGCCACCATAGAGGGTTTATTTTACACCTATTTGGGCATAATACAATTATAGAACGGCTGCAACTAGTACTAGTCACTGTTTATATTACAATCCGAGTCACTAAAAGCACAAACACAATTCACTAACTAAACTACACAAAAACCAGAAATCCATAAATATTAAACGCCAGTCCCACAATCCACGATAGCCGATCCAATAGCTGAAAACTTTAGAAAACTACAAGGAATCCGCAGAGAAAAGAAACCTTAAAACACAACAACAAAAATGGCGGCCGAGCCGGTTCTGGAGAGTATTCTTGAGCGCGTCGATTATTGTCGATAAAGTAGGACGGCCGATAACACGAGGTTTGTGCGCATGCACGAAGGTTCCCCGAATGAAGACAGCTGACCGACGAGTCATGCGCTCGGACGTATTTTTTCACCCATAAAACGTAACTTTTGTTTGCGCAGGAGATAAGCTGTAGGTATCTAAAGGTAAATTGTCTATGGTAGGTACCTGTAAAACATTTTCAAGCACAATTTATTGTTCAAGAATTTGGATTATTACATATCTAGGTATTTACTTTTTTATTTTATATAATTATAAGTATAAAGAAAAGTGTCTTTTAAACTTTTTGAAGCACTATATTGTCCGAAAAATAGGCATACCTAATTAGATTGCGGGGCTGCAAATAAAATATACATACTTACATAAATACATACATAAATACATACTTACTGAAAATACGAAATACCCTCGGAAATACCCGATATTTTACCCCCATTTGGGCAAAACAAAATTGTACAACGGCTGTTACTAGACATTGTTTATATTCCAATCGGAGTTACTAAAAGCGCAAACACAATTCATTAAACTACACAAAAACTAGAAATCCCTAGATATTAAAAACCCACAATAAACAGAAGGAATCCACAGAGAGAACTTAAAACAACAACAAAAAGGGCGCCAAGCTGGTGCTGGAGTGTATTTTGAGCATGTCGATAAAAGGAGAGGCCGATAACACAAGGTTTGTGCGCATGCCCAATTCTGCTGGGAGGGACGGCATCTGTACGTATTTAAAGGTAAATGTCTATGGGTATAACGAAGGTATAGCTGCTCTCTAGAAGGGTCATTGTTAAGATTATTATAAGTTTTTAAAAGGTGGTGGTTGGTAAAGAAAAGTCCTATCTACGTTCTTATATACAGTGACCGGCAGAAAGTACGCACCAAAGGGGATTTTTTTTTATTTCAAAACTTACCAAATTTTTTTGTATATTATATAATTTTATAATTGCCTAAGCGATTCGGTTTATATAAGTCATCTATAGGGCGTAGCTGTAAGTAAAGAAAAAAGTTATGTAATAAAATTTAAACAAATTCTTTTGAAAAGGACGAACTTCAGTAAACATAATATGTCCGTGCTAGGGCGAAAGTCTCGTCGAAAATCGTGAAAGTCGTGAAAAGTTGAAAAATTCTTTTATTTCCTTATTTTATAAAATGTTTAAATATGTAGTTAATTCAATCAATTTGAAATTAATATACGGTGGGGTTACTAAACCTTAGAATTCAGTGCCCCAAACTACTTTTCCGGGCTCAAATTTAACACAGGATGCCTTCAATGTGCAATTTATATTATATAAAATCAGTTTCCAAATTTTACAATGTCTATAAGACATGTTTTTAAGAAAACCTTCTGGACATCTTCTTTTTAGAAGTGTTTTTCTAACTCCATTTTCCTCTTTTTGGTTGTTCTAGACCCTTTTAAATGACTTTTCCACATTCTCCATATGTTTTGACTTATTTTCATTTTAATATCTTCACATAATGTTTTAAACGTTACAACTTTTTATGCCATAAAAGCTCCATTATGGTTTTACGCCTACCACTTATCATTTTCTCTTTTGCTACAACCATCAGCAATATACCTTTTCTGTCACCTGATGATGAACGTTTCTGCGTTCGAAACATGTAGAGACCTTTTAAACTAAGACTTTTTTATTCTATTAAATTTTGTGGAGGAAGACTTTGTGTTTTTCTTTCCTTTTCATATTTTCAACTCCACTTTAAGTATGGACAATTTCTTTAAACTATAATAATTCATAATAATTATAATGTTGACGGTATTATACTTACAAGGCCCAATATTATTAGAGATCTAGGTGTTGTTTTTGATTTCAGGATATCATTTGTAAATCATATCGAATGCGTGGTGGTCAAGGCATTGAGAACATTGGGTTTCATAAACCGTAACTCAAGGGAGTTTCGGCAAGCTGGCAGGTCTGCCATTCAGCCAGCCGTTCATATAATTATAATATTAATATGAAAACCCTAATTTATTTATCACGACTTGTTATTAAAGTCGCTGTATAGATGTACCGTGCGAGCAAAAGTTATTTGCATCAAAGAGGGCGTTGCATCTAAGGGCGTAATGCTTAGCCGTAAAGCTTAATACCTGTTGGGTGTCAGTAACTACCTTAATTAACAATCAATCAGTTATTCCGTCATCTTTGACAGTCGTTACAAGTAATTTGATTCATCGCTAATTTTTCCAATTTCTTGAACAATTTACACAATGGGCTTTACAGAACAGCACAAAAAATTCATGGTTGAAGCGTATTTTCGAAACGGGGTTAGAGTAAATGGTGAGTGGCAATACAATCCGGGTTTGTGCATGGACGATTTTCAAGAACATTTTCCTAACGTTGCTTTTATTGCTGGGGATTTTTATCATTGCCTAAAAAGAAACGTGGCTTTGTTTAGGGAAACAGGTTCTATACAACACAAAAAAGGAGCAGGAAGACCATGCATCTGTAAGAACAGAAGAACTTGTTGCAAACGTTTGTGAAATAATGCAAAATACGCCAACAAATTGTATAAGACGCCTGTCCCAATAAGTGGGAAGATCTTATTGAACATGCAGGAAGCAGCTAAATTTATTTCCTTATAAAGTGCAAGTATTCCAAGAAATACAAGCCGCAGATTTTGAAAGACGCAGGAATTACTGCAATTCAGCAATTTATGAAATTATTTTTCTTTTTCTTTCTGTATATTCTTACTTTGTTAATTTTGTGACCAACAAAAATAAATTTGTATTTGTCTACTTTTTTTATTACTCATTAGTTTGGCATATCATGTCATAATATGAATTTGACAAAATTTTAACCTAGATTTGGTTAGATAATATATCGTCCCCATATCATTGTGATCTAATCCAGTGGCGTAGCTAGACTTAAAGGCGCCGGTTGGCAAGATTTACTGTGGCGCCTTTCTTTCTATTGTTGAAAATTGATTTAAATTTTTACGAGAAGCTGAGCGAAAACTTACAATTTCGGTGGCAAAATTGTCAATTGAGTCATCGTCGTATTTATTTTTCAGTAGCCGTGACCAGAAATGAGGTCTCGAGGAATTTAAACCTATTAGCAGCAGTTTGAAAACCAGAAAATCGCTTTTTTAACTAACTAAAATATTATTAAATGTAATTTTGAATTTTTCTTCTGTTGTAAATTTACTATAGGACGCAAGTTCGTCAAAAATGTCCGAAGCTTCACATCGAATTTTATGATATTTTTTGTAATGACAGTTCACAAAGTTCTTCGTAAGCATTTTTAAAAAAAGTCTGACCAATATTAGAGTTCTTATTTTGAAGAACTTTGGAAATAATGTTTATAGAACCACACAGGAGTGTGAGCAAATATATAATAATAATATTCAATACTTACCCCTTACCGCCTATTTAAAACATCAATTTAGGCACAAAAAATGCCGATCAAACGCGGTCCACCTTTAGCGGCATTTTTCCAACAAAATAGGCGCTTTTGGCGGTACTGCTTGTCGGCAATTTACACAGGTCGCGAAGCCAGGTCTTAAATATGATTATGTTTTTGACTTAAAAATCCTACTTTTTTTTAGCTCAATATGGATGTAACTAAATTAAGGGTGAGGGGTTAGAGTGAAATGTATAATATGTATATAAAAATCATTTGACGTAATAATCAGATTGGGACGCGACGGCGACGCGGCGCCTATTGTGACTTGGCGTCGGGTGGCGATGCCACCCCTGCCGCCCCGGTAGCTACGCCACTGATCTAAACCAAGCCCTACGTTTTTTAATCCAAGCCCTCTTTGATGCAAATAATTTTTGCTCACACGGTAGATGTTTCCATTTTGATATTTAGCGTGTTAGAATGAAATTGAATTTTATTTTAATCAGTTTTTTGTACCTCTTAAAAATTATTAAATAATACAGGCTAGTAAAGAAACAATAAACACACACATACAAGTATTTGCTTAAAATTAAACTGATTAATGACATCTAGGCATATCAAACCCAAAATATTTTCGTTGAAGGTGTCAGCCAAACGGCTTCTCACTACAGATAGAAACAGCTACTTAATACTTGAGAATAATAAAATAATTTTGATCGTATCTTTAATTCCACTCACCTGGTGACCCTATCAATTTATATCTAATTTGACAGGTGAAGAATGAGATATTAGAGGTAATATTAAATATTTATTGCTGCATTTAGTTTTGACTTATAATATACTTTAAAGACGATGTTTCACTTACCGTTAGTAGTTTTTAATTTATCGACGTACGAGTATCAGGTACTTTTTTAAATCAATCCATACTGTGAGAAAATACTTCAAGCAGAGACAATACTAATCAAGAATCTCTGATAGTTTTACTAATATCCGCCAGTTTATTATTTATTCAAAAACATACCTATGCATCTTTGCTATTAATTGAGAAAAAAATTCTCTATCTCTATCTCTCTTTTTCTCTGTTTTAACTCAAACCAAGTTTTATAGTTATACCAAATGTTGGCATTTTTAAATATACAAGGTATTCTAAAGTATGTTTGAAGGTGGTAGACAATGAAGTAATATCAAAAAAAATTACCTTGTCGGACTTCCATTGTCTTTATTTTGTTACTTAACACAACGTTTCGGTTAGTTAGTATCTCTAACCGTTTTCAAGTGTAAACTAAATTATAATTCGAAGGCTACTGTCTTAAATACTATCCATGTGCAGTGAAGCTTGATGACTTCGCCTACGTGTGAAGTTTGAGCTATTGGTTTTGGCGTTTTGGACAAGAAGAGGCTTCCAGATATTGGGGATATCTATACTTGGTTTAATGAATATATGTGTATTTTGATTCATGAAAGCTGCTTCCTTGAATTTTCGTTTTTTCCAGTGCTGTTCCGTGTCCAAAACCTTGGCTTCTGACCACTGTATATTATGTTGGTTAGTCCATACATGTTCTGCTATATCTGATCTCGAAGTTTCACCTCTTTGAGTATGTTTCAGATGTTCTTTAACTCGTACGGGAAGAGGTCTTTTTGTTTCTCCAATGTACGATTCGCCACACTCGCAAGGGATTTGATAGATACAATTTTTTGTGTTTTCATTTCTTTTGTAAGAAAGCTTCTAACCGTATTTCCGGATTTAAAGGCTGTTTTGATATTATAGTTTTTGGTTATTCTTCTAATCTTTTCAGAAATCCCCTTGACATAAGGTACTGTAAGAACTGTTTGCTCCTCTCTAGCTTCTGTATTAGTTTTTACTTCGCGATTTTTAAGTTTTGAGATGGTATTAGTTACAAAAGTTTCAGGGTAACCATTTTGTTTTAATTCTCTTTTGATGTTTGAAATTTCAATATTTAGGTCTTCCGGATTGTTGCAAACGTTAGATGCTCTGTGATAAAGAGTTTGAATTATGCCCTGTTTTAAGGAGTTTGAATGATTCGATCCGTGATTAAGGAATTGCCCGGTGTGAGTGGGTTTCCTGTATACTAAAGTTTTTATGTTATCAGTACTTCGTTTGACGAGAACATCGAAAAAAGGTAGAGTGGAATGTTTTTCTGTTTCCATGGTAAATTTAATGGATTGTCTTATACTATTAATATGTTCCAAAAACCGTATCAGCTCTTCGTTGCTGTCTGTCCAGATAATAAAGGTATCATCAACAACTTCGAGATCAGGTATAGCAGAACATGTATGGACTAACCAACATAATATACAGTGGTCAGAAGCCAAGGTTTTGGACACGGAACAGCACTGGAAAAAACGAAAATTCAAGGCAGCAGCTTTCATGAATCAAAAAACACATATATTCAGTAAACCAAGTATAGATATCCCCAATATCTGGAAGCCTCTTCTTGTCCAAAACCAACAGCTCAAACTTCACCCTCCAATAAGCACGTAGACGGAGTCATCAAGCTTCATTGCACATGGATAGTATTTAAGACAGTAGCCTTAGAATTATAATTTAGTTTACACTTGAAAACAGTTAGAGATACTAACTAACCGAAACGTTGTGTTAAGTAACAAAATAAAGACAATGGAAGTCCGACAAGATAATTTTTTTGATTCTAAAGTATGGTCAATAATTTGGGATTACGTAGATTGGTTAAAAATAAAGTAAGAATTTCTGATAAAATTTTGTCCTATGTATTCACTTACTACGAAGCTACAGCCCCCTAAAGGGGACTTTACACGCTGAATAGAACAGTTGTCTTAAAAATGTCGATATTTAAAAAATGTGACCAGAAGTAGAGGATAGTGGGGTAAAAATAAACATATTTTTTTTACGCTAACATTTATACTTTTTTATGTCAAAATATACCTGACATATTTTACGAGAAAATGTACTATTATTGGTAAGATATGATGGATCTGCCGTTTTTTAAATAAATTGTTTGAAAATTACCTTACATTTGAAAAGATCGCTTGATACTCAAGGAAGAAAAGCAGAGTCGCGCATGTGATGTTAATATTAAACTGAATATTATTTGATGATTTGATTATTTGATGAGCATGTAATAGTAGCTATAACTGACGAGGATGAAGTTTGCGACACGAGTCGAAGGCGAGGGTCGTAATCATCTGAGTCAATTATAGTTATTACATGCGAGTAAAATAATATGCTTTTTCTATGACCAATATACAGGGTTAAACCGGTTAAACAAAAATATCACACAACTGTTATTTATAGAATTTATTATATTTTATTCACTTAGAAATAAAAGTACATAGATTTAGATGAAAAATAAAGACAATACATATAATGTGTAAATTTATTTATCTCTTCAGGTGTAAAAACTTTGGCCTTTTTCGGAATGTAACCTTCTGATCTTCGCTTCAAAAATGCTCGCAATTTGCCATACCTGCTAATATCAACATTATTTTTAATTACCAGAGTAGTTTTTAGCATAGAATATTGTGTTCATAGTGTTGAAGCTTTATACTTGTTTGCCAGCTCTCCAAAATAAGCCAGTTAAACGTTTTCGGAGAAAGACTTTACGTTTTTTTCGCTTCGCCATCCCATAAACTCATTATACATTATTTCATACTTTTTCGGGATATTTCTGGTAATAACTCTTGAGATGTAGTTTCAGCTGCTTGCAGAATATTTGGTGGTGTGCAAATAATGTTCTCTTCGTCACTTAAACTAATTTTTTATAAAAATAAACTGTCTAATATGTAATAAATAATTACTGTCACAAAAATATTTCTTGACAATATACCGTTTGACAGAACATTGGTGTTCCATGGCAGCCGCGACCTTTTGTTTAAATACGCCATTCGCTTAAAACTGTTTGTATATGAATCAATTTAATATTGGATATTATGATTGGTCGAAGACTGACAAGACTGTTGGGTTATGAGCTCATATCACAACAGCTATAACTCACTCTGCGGATTATGACTAACATAACTTTATCAAAATTGCATGTTATACCTGTATTGTTCAATGGTCGTAGAAAAATGTTATAGCTGTATTTTTGGATTTTAAGCGAGCATTCGAAACAATTGACAATTGAGTAAATTTTATCAGTATGGTATTCGCGGAAACGTTTATATCTAAATGGTTTAAAAATTATTTAAGTAACAGGTCCCAAAAAATAAAAATATCAAAAACATATTCAAATAAAAAAATAAATAATATAGGAGTTCATCAAGGAAGTATACTAGGTCCAATATTATTTATTTTATACATCAACGATATGCCTTTAGTTTTAAAAATGTGTAGGTTACAAATGTTTGCTGATGACACCAAGACATTGACCCGGCCCGAAGAAATTATTAACTAATTTAATTTATTTACTAATTTCCTGCTGTTTGGGGAGGGGCATCTCATTTATACCATTTTTCTTAGGGCTTAATATTATCGTTGTGGATTACGATGATCATTGATATTGTTGTTTACTATATTCTAATATTTTTTTATTCGCTTGTATGAGTTATTTAATACTTTTCTTTCCCGAAATATTTTTAAAGGCCTGTTTGTCTGGGTTCTTTATTTAAATCATATTGTAGGTTTTTTATAGGCTATTTTAATAGCTTAGACTTATCAAATATACATTATGAATGATAATGGAAATAGGACCAAATTTTCTAATTTTTCATATAGACCTTCTTAAACCCTAATTAGCTGTAATTATGTCAAAATACGAATCTTTAAAGTTAATCGAGTGCGTAGGCAGGAGGCAGACATTACGGTGCGTTGCGTAAAAAAGAAACGCACAACACATTTTATACAAAAATACTTCGCAGCCTCCTTAGATAAATTACTCACAGACGTACATGTGCCTTGCAAAACATATTATTTTTGTTCCTCTTCTTATTTCCTAGACATAGACGTAGGTAAAATAACATTTATCCTTGTGTACATCGACTAAAACACTAAACCGTATCTTAAAGTAGTTTTTTTTATTTAAAAGTGCAGGAATTGATGATGATAATAATAATAATTCAATAAATAAAAATGAAAGCAATAATTTGAGTTAGTTTACTATACTATACCTTCTATACGAAATATTAGAGCATACATTTATATTAAACAGATACTGAAAAACAGCAAAATTATTAAGAATTATAAACTGATTAATATTTCTTTAATATTTCAATTTGGATGTTAGTCGTGTACAAAAATCGTGGCCAAAACCCAAAAATAGAATTAGCTATCCACCTGGGAACTATGACAACCATATTTCAAGCAGAGGTTTATGCAATTGAAATGTGTGCAAGACTGCTGATAGATCGACGGTACGCACATAGCTTAATCAAAATATTTTCTGACAGTCAAGCTGCTTTGAAAGCTCTTGAATCGAGATAGTGTACCTCAAAAACGGTGTGGAGCTGTCACGAAACACTATCCGAACTAAATCTGAACAACAAAATAACCCGAAGGGATACCGGGACACGTGGACCTGGAGGGTAATGAGGCTGATCACAAGCTCGCTAAGAGAGGTGCAGCACAAAAATTCACAGGACCCGAGCCGATAATAAGTATATCTCATGCTACGGCCAGGAAAACAATACCGGCTGAAGCAAAAAGCAAATGGGAAAGACACTGGTTAAATCTATCAGGTCTAACACACTCAAAAGCATTTATAAGCAACCATAAAATAAACCAACAACTAACTGACAAACTACTAGAGCTCAACAGGTCATGCCTTAAAGCACTAGTGGGATTGTACACTGGCCACTGCAGATTGCGACACTATATGCATAAAATTGGAATAACCCCAACTGATGAATGCCGGCTTTGCATGGGAGATGCAGAAACAACAGAACACGTAATGTGCGCTTGCCCCGCAACAGGAAGAATCAGATTCTCCCTATTCGGCGAGGTGACTCTGCTGCCGGATGACATGAAAAATGTCTCTCCCAATACCATCATTATAACTTCTTTAAAAAGTTAGACCTATTGGGGAAAATATCAACAAGGTGTGAGCCATAATAGATCGCATGGTCACAGTTGAGGGTTAGCTGTAACCCACTCACTTTTAACCTAACCTAACCTAACCTAGTTACTTTCTGTCATTCTGTCGACGAAGCCAATTGGTTTAGTCAAACGTAGCCGGCACAAAAAATTATCCCCTCTCTTTGGGTACCTCGGCAACACTGAGTGATCTGTTGATGTGAGTCCCGATCGTGGGCATTTAAACATGTTACTTATTCTCTCATACTCACATAAAATTTCACTGTAACTTACCAAAACGATATCTACTATTGTTATTCTTTCCTATCAATGCTTGTTCTTTGATTATTTCGCATGCATTGTCTATTTATGGGAAATTTAAACAAATGGTACAAATGGTGACATACTAAAAATGCAGCTTCAGCTTCAGGTTTCTAACTAAAATTCCCTTTTAAGCGCTTCTGGTATTGGACTATATACAGCATGTCTCCGTAAGTTTGCATCATATGGAAAACTTTTTTATTATTCATTTTACGAAAAAAAGTTATTCTTCATAAAAGCTCTGCATGGTCTAAAACCTAAAATGCAACCATCAAATATCGAAATTTTCCAGTCATAATATACGAGGTTTGTCAAAAAATGTGAATTTTTCCCAAGAATGTAAATTTTTCCCAAGAGTAAAGTACCTTTATTTTTGACATTATCAAAAATTGTTATTAAAAAATGTTGTTCAGAACTAAAAACCACGTCTAAATATGCAATTATACGTATTTATGTGGAAAAATTATTTTATTAATTTATTATTAATTATTTAATTTTTTAATTATTTAATTAATTTAATGCGTGTTATTGCATATTTAGACGTGGTTTTTAGTTCTGATCAACTTTTTTTAATAACAATTTTTGATAATGTCAAAAATAAAGGTACTTTACTCTTGGGAAAAATTTACATTCTTGGGAAAAATTCACATTTTTTGACAAACCTCGTATATGACTGGAAAATTTCGATATTTAATGGTTGCATTTTAGGTTTTAGACCATGCAGAGCTTTTTATGAGGAATAACTTTTTTTCGTAAAATGAATAATAAAAAAGTTTTCCATATGATGCAAACTTACAGAGACATACTGTATATAAGCTTTATTAAAAAGTAAAAAATTACCAGATTTCATTAAATTAAAAAAAAATCTAACGATACGCCAATGAATAATAGAACATCTCATTATAACTATTTCATTTCTTATGGTATTTAGGTATAATTTAACAATTTGGATCCTGGCCATTGCTTCGATGTTTTCAATTTTTATTTATAAATTGCGTTCATGAGGACTTGGATTGCTCGCTTATGTAGGTGTAGCAGGCATTTTTATAATCTGGAAAGACTTTTATAGCCCATCTTAAATAGAAACGTACTTATTTTAACGAAAACACTTTATAGAAGCGACAGGCCGGGATTAATACGCGCGACAATCTCTGTTAAAATAAGTGGGATGATAGTATTTGTTTTAAAACAATGATATATGTTTGGAAATGTATGTATATTGAGTAAAGAAATGTGTGTAATAGATTTTCGATTATTTATAGAGACCTATTTTAATAACCAATGAAAATATGTTTTGTATAAAAGTGTTAATTTCTACTAGTGGAAATCAGAGTATAAATAATGTTGCTTGCTGTTCTTTGAGGGAACTGAGGCCTGCCTTTGGGCCACACATAGTGAATTTGAATATGTAGTCGCATTTCACGTCCTGACATTGTCGAAAGCATGAGTAAAAGCACAGCTCCAGAGCTTTGTGTCAGTAACACTTTTCAACTATTTCTTTTAAGAGTACGGTAGGATTGCCCAAGAGTACGCATCTAATTTATTAGAGTAAATAAAACACAAACTGTTGCTTCAAATGATTTATCAATACCAAAAACTGGTGTGTTATAATATCATAGAAAAATATCATATAATTATGGGCAAACTAAAAACGTTTCTTAAAGTTATATATATTACAAATAGAAAAATCGAAAATGCGTACTCTTTGATGACTGGTGTCCTAAGAGTACGCATTAAAAACTATTAATATATTAACCTAACAGTTTAAGAATAATAGGCTAGCTTTCCTACAAATGGCAAGCAAAATCATTTATCCCCACGTAGCGTGTGCAGTCCTCATGCCACCAGTTTCCACAATTAATGCATTTTATCCAGTCTAATCTGATGAGCTAAAATGCTCATTGCATCCAGGACAAATTGTATTGTCCCCTCCTTGTAATTTTTTTTGAGAGGACAACGTCTTTTTTTTAGATAACTGAGTTTTCCGAGAACTACAAACTCTTTCCACCTCGCTTATTAGTATTTTTTTCTTGTTCAGCTATAACTTCATCCTTATAGGGAGTGGACGAAAGAATTTCGGATTTTTTAGACTTTTGCCTTCGTATTTGCTGATGTTTGGCTTTTGGTAAAGGTATGATCATTTTTGGCGTTACTTTCGAACAGGAAGGGCCCGGATCGCAGTGTGAGCATGAAGGGCCAGGGTCATAGTATAGAGGGTTTTCATCCAAAACTGGAATTCTGGATAAGTTTTCAACTCTCCCAATAACATTCTGCCCATTCTGGCTAAGGTCAGGGCTTTGAGTAGGAGTTCTTTATGTACCAGAGGTACTAAATCCTCAAGGTACATTCATTGAGGTTTAGCGACTTTGCAATCGATATTTTGCTCTCTCCATTTGCTATTGGTTCAGCTGCTTGATTTAAGATTTTTTGTCTAAACTCTTACTTCCTCTTGTAATCCTTTTATATTTTCCCATGTTCACAAATTTATCGGAAAAACTCTTTAAAAAAAACGAAAACAACTATATATAAAATATAAAAGCTAAGAGTACGCATGGTGGGGTAAGAGTACGCGTCCGAACTCTTTGGGTACGTAATCTTATGTGCCTAGCAACAAATAAAAAAAAACTTACTTCAAAAACCTAACCAACGTAACTAAAATGTAAACAAAGGAATTTGTTGCGCCAGAACCATACTTATTATCATGTTCAATAAAATATTTAGCAAAAATCTATTTTTAATAGTCTACGTCTTACTCTAGAGTGCATAAATATTATTAAGAACAATAAATTGAATTTCTTACCTTTATTCTAACAAAATCAACACTGCCCTGCTCTAACCTTCACACATTCGTGTACTGGTTATAATTAAACAGCTGATGTGAAATTTTTTCATTGGGGTGTTGTCAAGTAGAAAATATCACTAATGCGTACTCTTAGGGAACGCGTACTCTTAGGCGATCCTACCCTATGCCACCGACATGCTGCGACATTTACACCATATTATACTCTAAACCCTCGAAACCTATCGAATTTATTTTAAGATATCTTGGTTTATTTTGAAATAATAAAGTAATTTTTGCACATTTGACTTCTATACTAATAACGATCGCCAAGTATGTATGTCAAAAATAGTTGGAAGCGTTCGGCTGTCATTATAATATATCACTACTAAAATTTAATTAAACAGGTATACATTTGGTATCAATGGGTAGCTAAAGGTTCAAACGTTGTTTGTCTTGTAACAGATTTATAATTTCTAACTTTCTTTGGCAGAAAACAATTTTTAACACAAATGATAATATATTTTCAAAACGAAAGAGTAATCGGAATATATTTAAGTTGAAGTAAATGGTGTGGGCCATCTCGGATAAATTCAGTGAGAGCGGAGGACAAAAATTGGGTTATTTACATACAGTGATGAACTCGTAAGGCGCTATAAAAAGTCAATCATCTGATATACAAAATCAAGTGTTATGAAGTTTAAATAGTCCAAAAATACAGCAAAACCCAGTTATCAAGGATGGTGCATGTAATTCATAAACGCTATTAAAATGTATCAAGCATCGTCTGTAAGAAAGAGGCAGTGAATAGCTGGGTGGGGGTAGGGACTAGGGATTACGGCGGATTACCTTTGAATGTGACCTTGATAGTTTAAATCTAACAAACAAATAGCCCAACATTCTATTTACTCACCTATGAAAATTAACTGCAGAATTATTATTTTCGCACTTGCGACTCATCTCAATTAATCTCCAAAAAATATCACAAAATACTAAAAATACAGAAATTATAACACAAAACCGATAAATTGAAGAAAATTTCAGACCGCTGTCAAAGAAACACCAAACGGAAATAGAGATGTTCGATATACGCATAAAAAAAATCGATATTTTCAATGCATCGGTGTATTAGGCCCTAATTTTAATCGTAAAATAATTATTTTGTCGTTGCCTCCCGATCTTGATTATACTTACTTAATACTGATATATTTTACTTTTTGTTTTAGTTAAGGTCTGAGCTTACAATAATTAGATTTATGAATTATTTTGTAATTCTAATTCGATTAAAATTTCATTTTCGATGCATCGCCATCATCGATGTTTTTCCTCTATACATTTTCTGAGGACATCCCTCAACAAAAATGAACAAGAAACAAAGTCACAATGGCCTCAGACCAATATCGTTGCAGTCACATCTTTCGGGAAAGATCTCTTACTGCTGCTTTGCAATACTGCAGACTTTTTAGGTTTTAGACAAATATTTAAATTTCCCACTTCATGTTAATACTTTTAACAGCGTAAGTTTGGCAAACAAAGCGGAGGGGAGAAATTTGTCTGTTGATTTACTTCAGAATGGAATCCAATTTTGTTAAGAGGTTCATTTGATATTGTTTCATCTACCGTGCGAGCAAAAATTATTTGCATCAAAGAGGGCCTTGCATCTAAGGACGTAATGCTTAGCCGTAGAGATTAATACCTTTGACAGTCGTTACAAAGTAATTTGATTCATCGCTAATTTTTCCAATTTCTTGAACAATTCACACAATGGGCTTTACGGAACAGCACAAAACATTCATACTTGAAGCATATTTTCGAAACGGGGTTAGAGTAAATAGTGAGTGGCAATACAATCCGGGTTTGTGCATGGACGATTTTCACGAACATTTTCCTAACGTTGCTTTTATTGCTGGGGATTTTTATCATTGCCTGAAAAGAACCGTGGCTGTGTTTAGGGAAACAGGTTCTATACAACACAAAAAAGGAGTTGAAAGACCATCTGTAAGAACAGAAGAACTTGTTGCAACCGTTCGTGAAATAATGCAAAATACGCCAACAAATTGTATAAATGTCCTGTCCGAAGAAGTGGGAAGATCTTATGGAACATGCAGGACTATTCTTAAGACGCAGCTAAATTTATTTCCTTATAAAGTGCAAGAATGTGGTAACATTTCTCCAGAGATGCTGGTCAACACTTTCGAAAATATGAAGAGACGTGTGAATTCATGCTTGGAGCATGGCGCTGGCCAATTTCAGCAATTTATGTAATTATTTTTCTTTTTTTTTCTGTATATTCTTACTTTGTTAATTTTCTAAACAACAAAAATAAATTTGTTTTTGTCTACTTATTTTACTACTCATTAGTTTGGCATATCATGTCATAATATGAATTTGACAAAATTTTAACCTAGATTTGGTTAGATATAGCGTCCCCATATCATTGTGATCTAAACCAAGCCCTACGTGTTATACTCCAATTTTTGCTCACATGGTACAGGTACCAGATCATTGTAAAATTATAACCTAAACAAATAAAATTTGTTGAAATGACATAATGACGCAATCCTATTTTTGATGGCATTAGGGTTTTTTCTACGACCGTGTGAAAAGTTAGGCTTTTCACACTCATTTTAGTGTGAAAAGTTTTACTTTAACGCACTAGTGTAAAAAGTAAATTACTTTTCACACGCCGGGTGAAAAGTCTAACTTTTCACACGCTCGTAGAAAAAATCTTGTATGATATAGGTACGTAAGAAAATATCTTGCACGCATATGAAAATTTGCGGAACGAGCGAAGAGAGTTATTTTCACACTTTTATCATAAATAGCTATTATGCCACTTATCATTTTCTCTTCTGCTAAAACCATCAGCAATATATTTTTTTGTCTCCTGATGATGAACGTTTCTGCGTTCGAAACATGAAGAGACCTTTGAACAACATTTTTTTATTCTATTAAATTTTGTGGATGAGGACATTTAGTTTCTTCTTTCCTATTAATAATTTTTGTTTGTTTATAATTTAATACACGACAAGGAAATTTGCTACTTATGTATAACTTTTAAAATAGTCAATAATGAACTGGGGTTGCCATTTAAAAAAAAATATCGATATCGTCATATCTCTAATTTGAGACACATTAAATTTAAAAAAATTTTATAAAAAAGACCACAACTTGAAATGGTAATACCTGTGTCCAAACTTTTTTCCGAAAAAAAAACTGTACTGAATTTATGCCAAGTTATTTAACTCACTCTATAATTCAAAAATTGGATATAGATCAGATTATTATTTTATGTCTCATATCACAATACAGAAAATTTGAAACAAGTCAGGGAATTCTTAAAAATAATTATTGCGGATAAATTTTTACTTTTTAGAGCATCTTTAGATTTAGAAATTTTTAATTAATATTGCTTCAGAACAGGGACGCTGCGCCTGGGGGGGCCCAGAACCCCCCAACATTTCTGAAAAAAACTTTAAAATATCTCGAGAGAAATACAATCAATTTGGCAACAATGACAACCTCGCTTTACTATACACGCTGCGCACGCATTAATCATCCCCGTTTCAACGGGTACTTTCGTGTTTCGTTGCTGCTGAGTGCTGACCAATGTTAATTGTTCTGGCGGGGAAGTAGAGAATTTTATCTAGCATCTTAATTATCATCCTGCAGTGATCTGGGGCGTGATCCTAAAAAATTTTGGGATGCGGCGTTATTTGCTTGCGAAGGCTACCAAAAATTGTGGCTGCGCCAATATGTAATGGCCCCCCAATATTTTGGGTATAGAACCGCCCCTGCTTTAGAACTGATCTTTTTCGTGTCAGCTGATAACATATTCTACTTAGATCTTAAAGGAAAATTGCCTGTGGTGAGTAATATTGTCTATAAAAATGTATTGGTTTATTTTAAAACTACGAAATAAATTAGTATCGGTAAGAAAAAAGTTAAGAATATTAAATATCACATAACACAAAATGCCGCAAAGCGACAGCTTCGGTAATGTGAGTTATACGCCGGAAGTCAAATGTGTCTCTAATGTAATAAGCAACAACTCTGCATCTGGCGTATTATTTTCTTACTTTGACCATTTTTCATGCCTGTAATAGCCTCCCCTAATAACTTAGGGGATGAGAAACATGTTAGAACTTAAGATACAAAACTAAAGGTCACACATTAAAAATGTTGAGCAATCTAAATTTTAAAACTAAGGTACGGTACGAGGGGTACTAGAGAAGTTTTCTTTCTAACCATAGAGAAAATATACCAAGGGCAATAATTCAATGGAAATATTTTACCGCTTAGAATATGTTTGAACGATGCGTCGCCACAATCTGTAACGGGTTACACCAAACGTTGCCTATGGCACCCATAGATATTTACCTTTAGATAAATAAGCAAACAATAATCACGAAAGTGGCAAATTTATGGCCTCGCGCATGTAAACAAAGCTAGACACTATTAGACATGCGCACTGCAACATTATCATTTGACGAATGGGAAAATAGACAGGTCCGGGCTTTAAAATTTAAGTTGTTGCTCACGAAATTGTAAAAGTTTACCTTTAATTTATTTTTACGTGTAAGCAGCTAAAATTTGCCCCTAATTCTTGCCAAAAAATTGGAATTTCTTCTCAATTTTCGATCAAGTTGAGAAATAAGGTAGTTATTTCTGGCATTTTTAGTAGTTGGAAACCTATCAGATTTTGAGGATAGAAAATTGTTTTTAAAGATTTGTTTCTAAAATTTGTTTAAAAATAATTCGACGTCATGTTTTTAGTTTAAAAAGAAAAAGAACAAGTCAATTAAACTATAAAACTTTTTAAATCGAATATAAAAAGCAAACAAAACCAGAAAAATAACCAATCTTCGATGTTATCGTCTACCTAACCTCAAATCAAATATTAGTTAGTAGGTATATAACTTGCATTGATTTTTACAATTTGGCAAAAACTTGGGTACGTGTAAAACATTTTTAAGCACAATTTCTTGTTCAAGAAATCAAGAATTTAAAAAGTTTTTGCCCGAGAACTTTACCCATGGAATACTTTCACCCTTGGATTAATATATACGTATTTACTTTATTAATTTTTAATGGACTACTTCCGTTAAATTTCCTTTTTTCTTTGCATGCATCGGAATAATCTGTGTTGGCGTGTGTTTTTCTTTATTTTCATACCTTATTTGTGTAGCCTAGGCCTAGTTAGATGTGTTTAAAGTGATCATAATAAAATAAAGTTATGTATCAAGATATATCACTACTCCATATACAGGGTGTTTCAGAACATGTGGGCAATCTCTCGGATTCATATAGATTAGGTGAAAATAACATGATAAGTTCATATAATATTTTTTCCTAAGAGCCCCCCTCGAGGAGATATATGCCCCTAAAGACCGGCCCTGAAAACTAATCTTTGAATCGCCCTGTATATTTTGATTAAAATTTAGTATAATCTACACTATGGAAAGCTTTATTAAATAGGTTAATAATAAAATGTATAGGTTATTCTGTGGGCCAGGGACGGACTAGCTTGGGCATAAAAAATCTTACATCTTTGACAGGTACGATTAAACCTTTTTAAAGCATGTTAACGGTCAAGTGGATTTTTCTCGAAAACGGTTCAACTTATCAAAATCTACGAAGAGTGTCTATTTTGCGTTAAAATACGTAAGCTATCCAAAAATAATATAAAAATCCCGATTGCATGACACCTGTCAAAGATGTAAGATTTTTTATGCCCAAGCTAGTCCATCCCTGGCTCACAGAATGAACTATACATTTTATTATTAACCTATTTAATTAAGCTTTCCATAGTGTAAATTATACTAAATTTTAAACAAAATATACAAGGCGATTCAAAGGCTATCAATAAAAACTAGTTTTCAGGGCTGGTCTTTAGGGGCATAATATCTCCTCGAGGGGGGCTCTTAGGAAAAAATATTATATGAACTTATCATTTTATTTTCACTTAATCTACATGAATCCGAGAGATTGCCCACATGTTCTGAAACACCCTGTATACTTACTGAAAATATGAAATACCCGGTATTTTACCACTATTTGGGAATAACAAAATAATACAACGGCTGTTACTAGTCATTGTTTATATTCCAATCGGAGTCACCAAAAGCACAAACACAATTCATTAAACTACACAAAAACTTCGTAAATATTAAATATTCACAATAAACAACAAGGAATCCACAGAGAAAACTTAAAACACAACATCGAAAATGGCGCCGAGCCGGTTCTGGAGTGTTTTTTGAGCATGTCGATAAAGAAGGACAGGCCGATAACACCACCCGTCGTCTATAGTTAAATAAAAGGTTTGTGCGCATGCCCAATTCTGCTGTGAAAGAAGGCATCGGACCGGTAAGCCGTGCGCTCGGACGCATTTTTTCACCCATAAAACGTAACTTTTGTTTGCGCAGGAGATAAGCTGGACGTATCTAAAGGTAATTGTCTATGGTGGCACCGCCACCTCCCGTCTTCTATAGTTAAATTTTAAAAATTTTACAAAATCCTCTTTTATGTTTATAACTAAAAATAAAATAAATTCCTGTAGGGTGAAGATAAGGGTTTTCACCCCTATTTTACCTTCACCCTATTGTAGTGGATGGCGAAATAAAGGCACTTGGAAGATTTTATACTTCTTGTATTTTTTATAATGTTTTACAAGATGGCAAATTAGCACAACTTACTTCTAAATCTTAACAACGAAAAATTATAATGAATGAATAATATCTTACTAACTTCTCTAGTGGTTTTATATAGTTAAAAATAATGAGGATTTAATTACGTTAAATATAGATTGCAATTATCTTCTAATAGAAAGTCCAGTATGACAATTTATTTACTTAAGAACAAAGAAATATTCATGTGATTCAATAATAGTGTTTACAATCATTTATCTTAATGACTAAAGGGACAATTTAGGAAAGTTACAAATAAAATATTGTTTTGCAGAAAAATATAATATTATATGTATGCTAAAAAAAATATATGTATAAATTATACACATTGCAAATAGGCACATTACACCTCCCTCCTTAAAATAAAAGTTTGAATAATATGAAAACTTTTTATTTAGTATTAATTAGAAGGTATCTTTTAATTTTGCTATTCTAGCACTACGTCTTATTGGAGTATCTTCATTTTGAATTTCACATTGTGTAGTATTTGGTAGTTGAATCTCTTCACAATGTTTTGATACTTTTCTTTTACAAATGTTAAAGGTAAGGCAGTTTGTAATTTGTGCACACTTGCTAGATGTGTCAATATGACTATGACTACATTTATTTCGTATAAACCTAAAGATCTTATATCCTATATATAATAAAAATAATTTAACAAGAGAAAGAAATATAAAGGTAAAATAAGAATTATTAGATATTTTACTAACAAAAGATTCATTTGACAATTCCTCTGATAACTCTTCTAAGTGTTTTAACTTATCACTAGCGAAATTTAGTGAGTCAGTATCAAGGTTTTTAAGAATGGGAGTTAATTGCAAATTTTCCTTGGTATTATTACTTGGTTTTTTATAGCAATCGTCATCGAATTCAAAATTGGGTATTATGGGTACGAAACTACTTTCTGAAATAATAGGTTCAGAAGAAAGCATTACTGAACTAGTATAAACTTTGCAATTTGCGGTAAGGGTTAAAATACCTGTGTTATTTAGAATTAAATTTGTTACTTTTTTAGATTCACAACTTAAGGTAATATCTGTGGCTTTTGGAAGAACATATATCCATGAATTAGGTGTTATTAACTTATGCCACATTTCTGTACTTGTGTGTAAAGTACGTGTATCACAATTTTCTGGAATTGTTGACATAACTGATAACAATTCTGTTTCGCAAATTGGTCTATAGTTTGTAAAATACAAAGGTTCATTATTATCACATATAATATTAGATTGATCTATATTTTTACAATTTTCGAGTGAATTTAACGTAGTATATACATTTCTATTTTCCGAAAGGACTAAAAATTTGATACTTGGCAATATAAACAGATATGATTGAAATTTCTGTCGGTAAACAGGTAAAGGTTTTTATTAGTTCATTAATTAATTGTTGAGGTGATATTACGAAAGGGTGAACAGAATTTGATTTTGCAAAGAGAATAGCGTTGATTATAGTTGATATTTCGTTTTGTAGTTCATTCGTAAATAACATGAGAAAAGCAAAATGTTCTTCGATTGTTTGTTTCATTTCTAAGTTGAATATTTTATTATTTAAATCTTTTGAATAATTACTTAATTTTTCAAAATTTTCATTAAATATTTTTCTATTTTGATCTAAATTTGTTATAGTATTATTAAAGTTACTAATTGTACTTCTTACGACTTGAATTTGTTGTGATAGTAAATTAACTACATGTTTTTCATTATCTTGTACGCTGTTTAAGGCTTGATTAAAATAATTTCCGTCGTTTTCATCGAGAGTACCAAATATAGTTTTGAAAGTTGAACCAATGATGTTAAACCAACCTCGTTTTTGTCTATGACGTCCCATTAATTCTTTTAAGGCTTGTTCTTTTTGAAACAGTTCAGGAATATTTGTTTTTAATAAATTTAAAGGAGTGGTACATAAAAATAGTTCTTTGTATATAATTTCATTTTGACAAAGTTGAGAGGTTTTTTGGTAAGATGTTTCTACAAAATTAAGTTTTTCATTAAGAGGTTTTAAATCTAAGTAGCTTACTAAATTCCAGTGTCTTTCTGTTATTTTTATGTTTTTAATCTGTTCATAATATATTCCGGCAGGTTGATAAATAGGGGTGTTGACATATTGTCCAGAACAGTGATGAATATTCCATAAAGTTAGACATCTGAAACAAAGGCTTGTTTCAATTTATTTACATGTACTTTAGATTTTTTATTTTTTATTTGAAGGGTACAATTTACGGGGGAATTAACTTCGATAATTTTATAAGGTCCTTCATAATGAGGTGTTAACTTTTTAGATTTACCTGGTTTAGTTTTTTCATTTAATAAAAATACGAGATCTCCTACTTGAAATTCAACGTTGTTTACTTTTCTATCATAATATTTTTTATTTGTGATTTTGCTTTCGATTGCATTATTTTTTGCGATTTCATGAGATTTTTGCATACGCATTTTAAGTATATCTAGATAATCGTCGTAAGTATATTTAAATTCTGGTTCTTTTGTTATTGAACTAGGAATATTTGGTTTTGTACCAAAGATTAATTCGTGAGGTGAGAATTTGGTTGATGTGTGAGGTGTTGTATTGTATGAAAACATAGCGTGATCAATCCAATCATCCCAATTAGTTTGGTCTTGATTTATATAGTGTTTCAAATAGTCGGCTAAAGTAGCATGACTTCTTTCTAGTGCACCATTACTCTGGGGGTGATATGTAGTACAATTAATTTGTTTAATTTTAAAATATTTAGCTACTTGATTTAATAGTTTTGATGTGAAATCTTTGCCTTGATCTGTAACAATACATTTAGGAATACCGAATTTACAAATAAAATTATTTGCAAAATTTTTTGCAATTGTAATTGCTTCATGATTAGGTATAGCATAAGCTTGTGAAAATTTTGTTAAGTCGTCTTGGAGAGTTAAGATATATTTATTTCCTTTTTCTGTTAAAGGTAAAGGGCCAACAATGTCTAAAAATATTTTTTCTAAAGGGTTAGAACTTGTCGTAGTGATTTCCATGGGTTTTACTGTTTTATTTCGAACTAATTTATTTTTTTGACAAGATTCACAGGATTTAATGAAGTTTTTTATATCTGATTTCATATTAGACCAATGGTATGTTTGTTTGATACGATTATATGTGCGATGAAAACCCGAATGACCAGAGGTGGGGTTAGTATGATTTTCGTGTAGTATGATAGGTATGTCTGAATCTTTAGGAGTTTTAAGTATATCATGACATATTTTTACTGTAATGTTAGTGTTTTTAAAAATGTATCTAAGCATTGCTCTTATTTTATTCCAATTTAGTTTACTATAGGAAAATTGTATTCTAGGCATGAATATAATTTGTTGGTTTGTTTCTAGTAACTTGTTTTTTAATTTTATTAAAATATTAAACAAATCTTCGTATGAAATTGATTCCCAATAATGTTTATTTATAAATCCATAAAATATTGAAAAGTTATCTTGTTTTATCGTAATAAGATCTAGTTGATTTGGATTTAACTTTTTTAATTTTTCTATGTGATTAAATTTTTTATTTATTTCCTCTTGAGAAGGTTCAGTAATCTGTAAATCGCATGAATAAAATATGCATGTATTATTTTGGCAATCAGAAATTTTGTTGCTTATCTCTTCTATATTATTGTTGGTAATTACAGTGGTTAAAAGCTTCTCATTGAAATCCTTAAAGGTGTTAATGGGTTTACTTTGTGTGTGGTTTACGTTAGATAATGAGGAGTTAGGTAAAATTTCAGTGTTATCAATCGTATTTGGTAGTAATTTATGATCTATGGTAAGAGGAGGTCTACTTAGGCAATCAGCGTTTTGGTTAGTTTTACCTGGTTTATATTCGATTTTATAATCATATTCTTCAAGAATTAATCTCCACCTTACGAGACGTGATCCTGGATCCTTTACATTAAATAACCATGTAAGAGGTTTATGATCTGTTAAGATAATGAATTGACGTCCATATAGATAAGGTCTAAAGTGTTTCACACTCCATACAATACTTAAGAGTTCACGTTCGGTAGTACTATAATTTGATTCTGCGTGATTAAGTGTACGACTAGCATAAGCAATAGGTAAATCATTAGGAGGTTTATTTTGCGATAATACAGAACCAATTGCATAATTACTAGCATCAGTTGTTAAATAAAAAGTTTGTGTGAAATCAGGGTATTGAAGTAAAGGTTCGGTACATAGCGTATTCTTTAGTTTTTCAAATGCATTTTGTTGATCGCTTGTCCAAAGAAATATGGCATCCTTTTTTAAAAGTTTTGTTAAAGGCAGCGTAATTTTACTAAAATTTTCTATGAAACGTCGGTAGTATCCTGCGAGTCCGAGAAATGATTTTATATCTTTAGGATTCTGAGGAGTTGGGAATTCTAAAACGGCCTTTACTTTATTAGGATCAGGTTTTACACCTTTATTAGTAATTAAATGACCCAGATACATGACTTCTTTTCTTAAAAATTCACACTTGTCTGGTTGAATTTTTAAATTAAAAGAGGACAATCTTTGAAAAACTTCTATCAGTCGGTTATTATGATTTTCTAAAGTATCTGCATGTATGACGATGTCATCAAGATAAACAAAACATTTAATATTTTGCAATCCTGCCAAGACCGAGTTCATTAACCTTTGGAAGGTTGCAGGAGAATTTTTTAGACCAAAAGGCATACGATTAAATTGATAATGCCCAGATGGTGTGGAAAAAGCTGTTTTTTCCGCATCTGTAGGAGACATTTTAATTTGGTGGAATCCTGACGTCAGATCAATAGTAGAAAAGTATTTAGAGTGACCTAATTGATCTAAGATGTCGGATATATTAGGTAAGGGAAAAGAGTCGCCAACTGTGACGTCATTGAGCTTGCGATAATCTATCACAATTCTCCATTTCTTTTTACCGGACGCGTCTTGTTTTTTTGGGACAATCCAAACAGGAGAATTCCATGGGGAAATTGAGTGAGAAATAATATTTTCATCCAACATTTTTGAAATTTGCCTATCTACCTCTTCTTTATGAATTTGGGGATAGCGATAAGATTTTGTATTTATTGGAGAGCAAGGAGTAGTATGAATTTCATGCATAATGGCATCCGTAGTTGTGAGCTTGTCACCTTCTAAATGAAATATATTATTATATTCGTGGCAAATACTAATAAGGCTAGATTTTTCTTCTTGATTTAAGTGATCAGTACGTAATAGATTGGTGATTTTTGAAAGCCTACTAGAGTCAGAATCAACACTGTTATTATTTTTTGAAATTTGCATAATATTTTTATTATCAGAGAAAGATATGTCGTCAAGATATATTTCGATATTTTTTATTTTTACTTCCTTTTCAGTTGTGTTTAAGATAGATGTAATAGCGTGTTTTGTTTTATCTATTCTAACTATACTTGGGCAGAGATAAACGCCGTCTAAGATAGGTACATCAGGACATATACCTTCATTAATATTAGAGTTAATGACCTTTATTTTAATAATAGTTTCGCATCTAGGTTTTAATATATATTCATTGGAATTATTTTCAGATTGATTTGCGTTTTTTATTTCGTCAATTTCGTGATTTTGAATTTGGTTGTTAGATATAAGATTTTCTGAATGATGTAAAAAAGTTTCGTCCGAAAAAATTTTAAGTTTATTTTCTTGATAGTCTAATAGAGCATTGTATTTTAAGAGAAAATCATTTCCTATAATACCGTCAAATTGAATTGGAAAATTATCTTTTACTACATGAAATAGGTGATTATAGATATTGTTTCCTATTTTTAAATTTAGATAAGTATAATATAGTGTTTTATTAGGTTCAATGATATTATCGTCTATGCCTTTTAAGGTAATTGGATTATCGAAAAATTTTTGATTAGTTTCATGAACTTGGTTTAATTTAATTAAAGAAATATCGGCTCCTGTGTCAATTAAAAAGTTAGAATGATTTTGTGAAAGATTGCATGAGTATAGAGAGACAAATGTAGTTAAGCTAGGATTAATTACTGCGATTCGGCCTCTACCTTGTGAACGCCCCTCGTAATGGCCGTGGATTGACGAGGGCCTTGAGAGTTTAAAGATAAATTTTGCAAGTTAGGTAATTCAGAATTTCCTTGTGAACCCTTATCTCTAGTATTATTTGAAAAATTACTTTGATTAGGAGGACGACTATTTTGATTTTGAATTTGATTATTTTGATTTTGTTTCATTTTATTATTAAATTCGCGTTTTCTACACTCTTCGATTAAATGACCCGATTTTTTACAGTAACGACAAAATTTAGTATTTTGAGAGAAATGCCTGATGTTTGGTTGATTACGAGAAAAGTGATAAGAATTTCTTTGGAATCTGCAATTAATAGTTGTATGACCTGGCTTATTACAGTTAAAACAGAGTTTTGCTGAGGAATTGTTTACAGCTTGATATTTATGCATTTCTAATTTTGATTTTAATTCTTGTTCTTCGTTTAATGCTATAGATATTGCTTTTTCCAGTGTATTTGGGGTTTGAGATTTTACTAAGATATTAAGATCTTTGTTTAATCCTGTAATAAAAACATTTAATGCTTCATTTTTTAATAAATTAACACATGCTTCGCGCGCCACTGGAGGTAATTCAGTATCTAAGGCATTTATCAACTGAATGTAGCAATTTTCTATTTTATTTGCATAAGATATCACATTTTCACCAGGATTTTGTTTACATGAAGTTAGTTCTAATTGTCTCTGACCAATTGTCCTTTTTTCTGAATAAATTTCTAATAAATATGTTTTTAGGTCTTGCCAATTCTTAAAATCGCGATTTCTAATCATTGCTTTTGCGTTATCGGTAATTTTAGAAACAATTATTGCAAATAAAATATCTTTACATTCAGTTTTTACTAGCTTTATAGCGCTGTCGCAATTATCAATAAAATCGTGTAACTTTGATTTAGTGCCGTCAAACCTAATTAACATTTTTTCCGCAAGTTCGATGGATAGTGACATTTTGTTATAATTTAAATTTAAAACTTCGTCGAAATATTCGTTGCTTAAATCAGGGTAAAAAATCATAGAATGTTAAATACAAGACTTACAGTATAAAAAATATTTGGTTTCCGGCGTGCATCACCTTGTCCACTTGTAGCTTGTAGGTAAGGCTTTGTCCCGTTGCTGTAGTCCTGTAGGATTATGGCCTGGATTACAGGTTCCTGTTGCTGGCTGCAGCGGTGTATCGAAATACTGGGACTGGGAGCTGAACCTCGGATTTTTCTTTGATCAGGGGATCCTTCACTTCTGACACCAAAATTTTTGTAGTGGATGGCGAAATAAAGGCACTTGGAAGATTTTATACTTCTTGTATTTTTTATAATGTTTTACAAGATGGCAAATTAGCACAACTTACTTCTAAATCTTAACAACGAAAAATTATAATGAATGAATAATATCTTACTAACTTCTCTAGTGGTTTTATATAGTTAAAAATAATGAGGATTTAATTACGTTAAATATAGATTGCAATTATCTTCTAATAGAAAGTCCAGTATGACAATTTATTTACTTAAGAACAAAGAAATATTCATGTGATTCAATAATAGTGTTTACAATCATTTATCTTAATGACTAAAGGGACAATTTAGGAAAGTTACAAATAAAATATTGTTTTGCAGAAAAATATAATATTATATGTATGCTAAAAAAAATATATGTATAAATTATACACATTGCAAATAGGCACATTACACTATAATTGTTATATTTAAGATTAGTAATTAATAATTGTTTTTGTTATGGACACATATTTCATTGATATAGAATATGAACCCATATTATAATAATTATTATTAAACATTTCCTATAACAATGACAAATACCTTTTAAAGTTCAAGTTTAAGTTCAAATTAGTTTTAGTATTTACAAAGACTGATTAGATATAGGAAACTGGTCATAAGAGTCTTAAGTCATAAGTCAGTAATAAGATATAGATAGTGATAGATAGTCTTAGTATAGAGGCTGTATACACCCTAAATGTAGTACTAAATAAATACTACATTTTTTATAAGTGCCTCTAATCTTCTCTATCACCAATACCCGATAGTTCTACTATATTCCATCATTAACCCCTTAACATTTAATAATGAAAATATTTAATATTCAAAAAAGACCAAATTTTTAGGATTAGTTTTAGAAGAAAATTTAAATTGGAAATGCCCTATCCAGTATAATATTATCAACTCGATATCTCCTTTGGTATCTGTTTTGTACAGAGCTAGATATTTCATTCCTTTGAAATCCTTAAAAAATATATATTTTTCATATACAGGGTGATTCATGAAGGGTGGCGACCGGCCATATCTCGGAAACTACTAGGCATAGAAACTTGGAGAAAAAAAATTATACACACAGATAATTTCTAATAAAATTGCTAGAGGGCGCATTTTGTATTAAAAATTATTGTTTTGGCAATAACTCTGAAACGAACAAAGATATCGAACTGCGGTCTTCACATCTTTTCTTACAAATTTCATCTACTTTTCGATTATGATGTCATAGTTATACCGTATGATTTGAATTTCCGGGATAAAATCGAAAAAACTGTTATTATTACAAATTGCGCCCTCTAGCAATTTTATTAAACACTATCGTGTAATATTGGATACGGCAATTGAAGATACTTACCTTTCCCTTCCAAACAAGCTTAAATTTAGTAAAATCGGATAAGTCGTTTACAAGTTACAGCGATTTTAATGTTTGCACATTCAATAGCTTCCCCCACTCTTATCAAGGCCGGTACGCCAATGAGCCTTAAACCAAAATGATGCAGAATTGTCTAAGCTTTTCGATGATGTAATCAGAGTTATACCTTAATATGGAAAATTTCAAAGAAATTTAGAATTAAAAAAAAAAATTAATTGTGCCCCCTTGCGGCGAAATGAGGAACTTAAAAGTAATTTCCAGAATTTTCTCATGACCGCTTTAATCATAATTTTTTTTTCTCCAAGTTTCTATGCCTAGTAGTTTTCGACATTTATAAATTAAAAATTTGTATTCTAATAATTCACTCTATTATTTTAAAAGAAAAAAAAATCAAACATAAACGCTTCAGGAGAATAAGATTTTACATTTTCATAACACCAGACGTTGTAGAAATTATCAAACTATACCAGTAAAAAGTGATTTTGGAAAAAAATCGCTTTTATATGACGGAATAATAAAATATAACACTCTTCCAAAAAATATCAGAAAAATTAAAAAATTTACAACTTTTAAAAAACAATTAAAGAGATATTTACTAAATTAAATTATTTATACTATTTTTTCTGAATTGATTTTATTAATGAATTAAATTGGATTAACTTCCATTTTTTTTATTATTATTTTTTTTTAATGGTTATTATTTTCTATATTATGTTGTCACTTTCCATGCAATGAACTGTGAAAGTTAGTTTGGAATAAAGGACATTTTGAAAGTTAAATATGCACAGATGTTTTAAATGCTGTGATGAAACTAGAAATCCTACAGAGGCTTTGTGCCTCGCTTTGTGCTAATACAAGTTCTAGGTCTATTCAGCCATGGTAGTACTTGGTAGGCAAAATTTTGTACAAAATCATGCATTTTTGGGAGATGTAGCACTCCTTCCCTCTTCGCTTGGTATATTGTGTCGAATTTGAATAAATCGTCCCTGTTTTCACGAAGTGGCGTATATCGAATTTTTTTTTAAACTCGCTTTATTGCAATAAATGTACCTATTATACGTAATCTACTAGGACACAAAGTGGCGTATATGTCCGACCACTGGTTCAAAAAGTACACCAAAAAGTATATTGGGCGTATAAGCAAAACCTGCAAATGCGAATACCACAAGCAGGCATATAATATGATACACGCCTATTCGTGGCATTACATTTCCACCTCGTTAAACAGGCGTTTATGATATACGCCTGCGTTACTCTGTCAATGTTTCTTTATTTCTTGTCGAGAAGTGAAAATATTGAACTAATAACTCACTACTTCTTTGAAACAAATCATGGACAAAGTGAGTGAGATTCGGCCCACAGTGCTATTTCGGCTTGTATAAAAAAAAACGGGAGATATTTTTCTTCCTAGCCAGCTGGTACCTGTTTTCAAGTTGGCTAGAAAAAGGCATCCTTATATAGTAAAAGAAATGCAATATAAAGACTTTTGTGATTTTAAGACACTATCCCAAGATCTCAGAGTGTTATCAATAAAAAAGGACAATCAAGGCGAAGATTTTAAGTGGTCCGAAGTTCGAGTGGTTAAAGTTGAAAAACGAAACCTAGATACAATTTTTTTTAAAACGGGTCATCTTCAGGATTCATTTAGACATATTTCTCTCTCCAGAAAAGTTAATGCAGGCAATATCGAACTTAAAAGTTTAAATAAAAGCGAACTGAAAATTCCTGAGAAGAAATACGAATCATTACGGTCTCTCTGCGAAGGAAAAAATCCGGTAATTAGACAAGAGGCCTACAAAGACTATTATTTAAATTTAATCCATTAATGTATGTACCTAATGTTTGTGTTTTTAATATTAATGTAAATGGCTGTAGTTTTTGATAAATAAAGATGGTTATTTTAAACGTAACAATTATTTTAATTTGTTTTGCGGAGACGTATATCGCTGCTCCGAGTTAGGAAAAAAACTACAAAGAGGCGTATATACCTTTTTTTTTCGTTTTGTGACTATACTAATACACCATTTTTTAAAAACATAAGTTAGTATTGTAGTGTTGGCCCATATAAATAACATATTAACAAAACAGACAGAAATGTTAAATATTGTTTTAGTTGGACATAGAGACAATTATAAAAAATGTTTAAACAAATCTCCTGCAGAATTAAAAAAATCGATATACGCCACTTCGTGAAAACAGGGACGAAATGTATTCTTTAAAATAAGAATTTCCGGTGCTTCAGGACGCCACTGAAACTGAACACATGCTATTCATATCCCATTTCTTGTTACACCCCGATGCAATTATTTCCTTTGCCTACCTTCGCTTTTGCACACAGACCCTCGACATACATTCTGGGTGACTTTAATGGCCTTGAACGCGGTTCGTACCGCCTTCAAAGTCATTTCTTTGCAACTTCGAGCTGGTGCATTGCATCTGTGTCAGCGTGCATGTTTTTATTGGGTGCGGTATAAATACAAGTTCAATGTCAAGGTTGTTTGCTTGGGCCTTGGATGCATGTGTGTAATATATAAATACAGTCCAGGCCTATAGTCGGTACAATTTCAGGTAAAAGAAATTGAAAAGCACTTTTGGTAAATTTGGTGCTTTATCTAAATTCTACAAAAAAAATTATTACCTACGTATTTATTTTATTTCTGTATCTAGTTAATTAAGGGAAGTCTAAGTTTTCTGAAGATATTTCTGTTCGAAAATAGAAATTTAACTAAATTACTTACTGTTTCCGCCAAGACGAGAGATTCTCGTCTCTCGTCTCGTCTGGCCCTCTCTTGACGAGACGAGAGAGATATTTTCTCTCGAATAAAGCTCCGAGACGAGACGAGAGAAGTACCCTCTCTCGTCGAGAAATTCTCGTCGCTCTCGATTTCTCTCGATCTCTCTCGAGCAAAAAAACTTTTTTGAGTTTTTTAAATCTTCTTAAATTCCTCTTTGCAAAAATATATACATAATGTCTATATTTGGACCAGCGGTTTCGAGTTATTTAACTGCAAATAGTTTCATCTAGTTAGCCGTGCCTGCCATTCAGAATAACATATTATTATGACGTTTTATCGCTGGATAAAATTATTTGCAGTCAAATAACTCGAAAACCGTCGGTCCAAATATGGACATATATTTTTGATAAGAGGAATTTAAGAAGATTTTAAAAATCTCATAATAAACAGGGTGTCCCAAAAAAAAGTTTTTTTTTTAAATTTGCTGATTCTACATAAATTTATAATTACTTTTATTAAATGCATTATTAGTCTATAGTTAATAGTTTCCAAGATATTGACTTTTGAAAAATTATATTTTTGAGTTTCGACAGCCTATAGCTTTCTAACAGTACATCTTAGAGCAAAACGGCGCATATGTCTATATCTTCCATTTTCACTATCTTCCCAAATCAATCAAACTTCCGGCTAAACCGGATGTAACTCGAAAGCAGGAAATATAGTTCATCCGGTTTAACCGGAAGGTGATTTTTTTGGGAAGATAATAAAAATGGAAGATAGGGACATGTGAGCCGTTTTGCTCTAAGGCGTACTGTTAGATCTGTCGAAACTCAAAAATTACATTTTTTAAAAGTCAATATCTTGGAAATGAAAATTTCTTACCGTGCTGGTGTTTTGGTGCACCCTGTAAGTATAGACAAAAATAATTTTATAAGAGGCACCTCTTAACCCTTAAATAGGCTTCGTCAAAAGTTTTCCGCTATCTTAGTGGTACAGGATATATTGACCTTTGTCGCACTAATGGGCCACCCTGTAGTAAATGCCAAGCAAAGTTTTAACGCATATAGGTTAGGTTCTGTGTTCAAATATTTGACATATATTGCACACAATTTATTTCAAGTATGACAGAACCGTAACCTGAACGTGTTAAAATTTTGCTTGGTTTTTACTATATTTGGTTTAAATCACGAGAGAAGCGAGACAAGACGAGAGAAGGTCGTCTCTCGTCTCGTCTCGCCCTCTCTCGACGAGACGAGAGACCCATTTGATCTCGTCTGACGAGACGAGACGAGAGAGGGCCTTCTCTCGTCTCGTCTCGTCTCGCGGCAACACTAAAATTACTAGTTGTCGATCTTTGGAGATAAAAAAGTATTTTTTTCCAGAAATATCATCGAAAAACTAACACCCATACTTACTAAAGGGAAAGGGTTTTAAATTTAGTCCACCAAAAATATTGTTTGTGTTTTCACGGTGTCATGGTTTTAATACCCCATAATATTATGATGTTTTCGCGTTAATTTGATTTTTTGCAAGTGTATCGTTGTTTATAACCAAAATTAAAAACGGTTAAAGTCTGTTTTCTATTGCCTGACAGCTAAGAACCCTCATTAAAATGCAAAACACAAATGTTAGCTTACCGGGTGAACATATTATTTTTCGCCCGTAAGCAAGGGCGTCCATAGGGGGCGGGGCAAAACGTGCACTTGCCCCCCCCCCCCCCCCCCCCTAGGCGCCCACATAACTATTTTATTTCATAATTCAGTATAAATATTGAATAGTAGGTACAGTGGTTAGTTAGTAGACCAACAAATCACTAAACTGAACAATTACATAATAAAAACATATCAATGAATTAATACATTAGGCATAAGTTAAATAAATAGTTTTATACAGTGTCACCAGTAAAGTCCGCATCAAAGCTGGATAAGATAATTTTGATTTTTTACCTATATTTTGTAAATTGCACCACTTTTGCAAAATAAGACTCAACGCAACATATACATAAAATTTCTTAGTTTTGACTATGGAGGGCTTTAGGAAGGAGTCCGATCGAAAATGGCTGTTCTTTAAATTTATGTCCCTGTTTAGTAGTTAGTTCGCTGTTTCCCGGTCGCGGCGCAGTGATCGTCATGTGTTTGACTTTTTACAGGTTTTGATAGACGTCAGCGGTATTTTTATCCAATAATTAATAAAATAAGCTTTATTATATATATTTATTTATACATATCTCAGCCTGTAAAGGGTTTTAGTTAACTAAATTCAATAAAACAGTTGATTATCCCATAAGAACCCATGCATTTTACAGATTTAAAGGAACACATGCGCCCCTGACGGCCATTTTTAAAGCTGCTTTACCGATCCAAAACTTTGCCCGAAACCAATGTATTGCGATCGGTCTCCTAACCTAAAGCCCTCCATAGTTTTGACAATGCTTTATTTCAGATACATTTTCTTTAAACTAGCGTCATATTAAATGTGTTTTTCTACTAAATCAAAATTGGGCTAATAAAATTTGGTCGCATGTGATGCAAAGTTTATTTGTTTTTGACCCTGTATAAGGTAACTTCATAAAATACGTATTTTTGAAAACGTAGTTTGTGACTGAAAGTAAAAAAATAAAAAATAAAATAAAGAGATTTTAAATTAAATCGTTGAAAATAGATAAACTTTCCGTTGGGTTAAGCAAAAATTTATTTTCCACTTAATGAACACTTTACTGATGCCACTGTGTTCTTTTTTGCCTTAATATTAAGGTGTATTACTTTCAGACACAAACTATGTTTTCAAAAATACTTACTTTATGAAGTTACCTTATACAGGGTCAATAACAAATAAACTTTGCATCACATGCGACCAAATTTTAATAGCCCAATTTTGATTTCGTAGAAAAACACACATTTAATATAAAGCTACTTTAAAAAAAAATTATCTGAAATAAAGCATTGTCAAAACTAAGAAGTTTTATGTAGGTTACGTTGAGTGTTATTTTGCAAAAGTGGTGCAATTTACAAAATATGGGTAAAAAATAAAAATTATCTTATCCAGCTGAAATTTTGCATGTGGGCTAGAAACTGCATTTGAAAAAACTTTTCCCCATAACTTTTTTTTAATATTTTTAGAAATAACCCCACTTTTGAATTATTTTTTGAAAAAAATTAAAATTTGACAGATAATGCGAATCACGTTACTACTATTTTTTTGCTTAATTTTCATCTCGATCGAAGCAGAACTTGATGCCAAAGTCAAATTTCGAATAAAGCTATTAATAAAAAAAAATCCCATATGATGCGGACTTTACTGGTGACACTGTATATAAAAAGTATTGTTTTAGTTTTTGCCCCCCCCCCCCCCCCCTGAAAAACGCTCTATGGACGCCCTTGCCCGTAAGTACACCTATATCTTTTAAGTATCTAACAATACAGGTACAGTTTAAGCACTATATAGATTGGCGCACTCCTAATTTTACCTTTCACAATAGGATCGTAAAGTTGTAACAATAGGGCAAGCCGATGATTTAGAATAAATCTTCGGACAGTGCATGCCGGTCGTTTAGGTTTTTATTTGTGAAATATAAATTTCTTTTGTTTCCTGCCCCTGTTGTAAATAAATTATACATAGTAAAAACTTTATCTGATTTAATTCTAGCCGACATTAACAAAACAAGGTGATAGTGAAATAGTGTATCGTGTTAAGAGAACAGGTCTATCAAAAATGTTTCACTTTATTAATGCTATTAGAGCAAACCCGCACCAAAATTTTTTATCAGTATTTTGTAGAGGTTCTTAGCAATCATGTCACTTAAATTTTCTATTAGATATCAATCGAAAACCGGATAAAAATAGAAATTAATACGACACCTACAACTAGTTCGCGCGTAAATTACATACTAAACCATGGCTAACCTCAAAAAAGTCACGTGACACATGGATCTTCAAGCAGTGTTGTCGATGTTTCTGTTTCACGGCTTTTTTCAAGGTTGTTGTGACTGTGCGTTGTATTTGTTTGAATAGAATGATCGTCGAGCGGCTCGACAAGCAGCTTGTCGGGCAAATCAGTCAGCAAAGCCGCAGTCCGTAGGCTCCTTAAGACTAATATTACCACAATGGTGTTAAAAAGAAGTTATGCACAATATTGTTAATTTTTTTCTAATTATTATAAGTAGGTAATCTTTTTTCAGATAAAGTAGAGGGATGAAAGACAAAATATCGATTAATAAGACTTTCCATTAAAGATTTTTGAGCAATTTAAAAATAAATGAATATGTTTTAAGTATTTTACTTTGACACCTGCAATTAAATCTCTTTAAAGTGACTTTTTCTATTTATGAGGATCATAACTTTTAATTTACATTCATGTAGGTCAAATTTCGTTATTTAGTCCGGTCAATCTAGACATTCGAAGATACATAAATTTACAACAAGCTGAAAATCAGTAAAATTGTTCAAACTATAATTATAAATAAAAAAATTTTCCCCATCATTCCCGTGTATGGAAAAAATTTTACCCGAGGTCAAAGTCAAAGAAATGAGTTTTTCGCGATTTTCAGCAAAACGGTAAGTTTTATCATAAAAATACGCCGACAAAAATTGTAGATCATAAAATTATCGATAAAAATGTATCAATACTTATTTTCCTACGAGCCACCGTTTCTGAGAAACAACGATTCAAAAACTTGTAAAAGTTGTTATCGTCATAATATGTACACGTTTCCACGCCACCTATGAGGTAGTGTACTTAGCGCGTTTTTTAAACGTGGTTTCCCCAGTAGGCCTACTTAGCATACAGGGGCTGCTCGAAAGTCACGATGCATACAGTATGGCCATACCGTTTTGCATTCTCTAATGCACAAAGTAAAGTCGCATAGATAGTATTATGGTTACTGGCTGGTAGGTGAATAAATGGTAAAAATGAAATTTGAGATTTAAAATAATTCATATGATTATTTGTTAAACGTTCAACAAAACCATTTCAACCGGGTAAAGACGCACTTTTCCATTTCCCATAAAACCATACTACATCAGCTTTTTTGAGGAAAGATACCGTTTCAGTTCCATAAACAAAATCTTTAACATTTATTTTACTGTAACTTACTACACCGTCATTTTTATATATCTGTATCGGCACATGAGCTTTTGTCTTGAAATCTTTTGCTGAAAGAGCTTATTTTATTCGTGGCATAGGTTCTTCTAGTAAAACTGAATTTTTTGGAGTAACAATTTGAATCATACCCATTATGTGGAGCGTGTTATTTTTTATTATTTTCGACCAGCCCCTGTATGCTGAGTAGGCCTACTGGGGAAACCACGTTAAAAAAAACCGCGCTAAGTATACTACCTCATAGGTGGCGTGGAAACATGTGCATATTATGACGATAACAACTTTTACAAGTTTTTGAATCGTTATATCTCAGAAACGGTGGCTCGTAGAAAAAAAAGTATTCATACATGTTTTATAAAAAATTGTATGATCTACAATTTTTGTCTGGAGTATTTTTATGATAAAACTTACCGTTTTGCTGAAAATCGCGAAAATCTCATTTTTTTGACTTTTGACCTCGAGTAAAATTTTTTCCATACACGGGAATGATGGGGAACTTAACATTTTTATTTATAATTATATTTTAATCAATTTTACTGATTTTCAGCTGGTTGTAACTTTATGTACCTTCACTATCATTTTTTGGTCTAGATTGACCGGATTAATTGTAACTGTAACTACTAAGTAATGTTTAAGAATGTGACATACAGACAGGGTATGAGCGGAAGCAATACGTCTCATAATTTTAATTATCACAACGAACTTTTTTTATAACACCGGCGGTTCTGGAAGGAAAGTCAGGGGGGGGTAAATGCCGAAAGCGTAGAAGAAATCGCGCCGCAGGCGAAAAATTTTTGGGTGCCACGCCCTTTTTTCAATGATAGTGCTTGCTTTTCAAATAGATAGCGCCGCATGCAAACATTTTTTTGCGTGTCACCCAAAAAAATTTACACAACAGCCGTCGATGCTTTGAAAGTGCTGCTCTTGTGTTTATTGTAGCTCTGGTGTCTAGGGGGGGGGGGGGGGGGTAATTACCGTCTCTACCCCCCCGTAGAACCGCCGGTGTTTTATAATGGTTTAAGACTCTCTCTCATAACTACTTATTCTAGTTTTAATGGTTTATATTGAAAAATTGTACAGGAAATAACCAATTGTTCGACTCAACAAACCTTACATACAGTGTGACCAGTAAAAAGTCCGCATTATATCGGATTTTTTTTTTATTAATAGCTTTATTCGAAATTTGACTTTGGCATCAAGTTCTGCTTCGATCGAGATGAAAATTAGGCAAAAAAATAGTAGTCACGTGATTCGCATTATCTGTCAAATTTTAATTTTTCCAGAAAATAATTCAAAAGTGGAGTTATTTCTGAAAATATCGAAAAAAGTTATTAGAAAAAGTTTTTTTTAATGGAGTTTCTAGCCCACATGCAAAAATTTCAGCTGCATAAAATAGTTTTGATTTTTACCCATATTTTGTAAATTGCACCACTTTTGCAAAATAAGACTCAACGCAACCCACATAAACTTCTTAGTTTTGACAATGCTTTATTTCAGATACATTTTCTTTAAAGTAGCGCCATATTAAATGTCTGTTTTTCTACAAAATCAAAATTGGGGTATTAAAATTTGGTCGCATGTGATGCAAAGTTTATTTGTTCTTGACCCTGTATAAGGTAACGTCATAAAATAAGTATTTTTGAAAACTTAGTTTGTGTCTGAAAGTAATACACCTTAATATTAAGACAAAAAAAGAACACAGTGTCATCAGTAAAGTGTTCATTACGTGGAAAATAAATTTTAGTGGTGGGTAAAAAATCAAAATTATCTTATGCAGCTGAAATTTTGCATGTGGGCTAGAAACTGCATTAAAAAAAACTTTTTCTAATAACTTTTTCGATATTTTCAGAAATAACCCCACTTTTAAATTATTTTTTGAAAAATATTAAAATTTGACAGATAATGCGAAGCACGTGACTACTATTTTTTTGTTTCATTTTCATCTCGATCGTGGCAGAACTTGATGCAAAAGTCAAATTTAAAATAAAGCTATTAATAAAAAAAATCCCATATGATGCGGACTTTACTCGTCACACTGTATAATTTAGAGTTCAGTCTGAATTCAGAAAAACATAAGGCGATCAAACTATTATATTATATATTTTTTAAAATAGTAAACGTACCGCCCTCTACATTCCAAAGCTCAAAGTTAACACTACTCAATAAAGAAATTCAATGGTTTTGCTTTCGATGTTGAGCGTAGAAGGTTTCGTATTTACGCAAAGGATGGCGCAGTGGGTTTTTAATAGTAGGACAAGGGTGAAATAACAATGCCCACTTTGATTGAAAAGATTGCCCATTTCAGAAAATCATTGTCTAGTTTGACAATGACAAATCTTATATATTTAGCTTTTCAGAATATGATGACAAATAATGACAAACTTCGATGTATTCTTGCACAAATTTAATAACAGAAAGAACAGATAACCACAACAGATATTAAAATAGTTAGGTTTATTTGCTGTGCTCGTCTGGAGAACAACAATATAATTAATATAGTATAGTCGGCCATACGGGTCTGTGGCTACAACGCATGAAGACAAGGTGATAAAAGGCGTAAACATGTGATTTTTAATTGTTGGAGCATCTCGTATATAAATGTTATTTTTCAAATTTCTATGATAATGTTTGATTGACACTAATATACATGAAAAAATGTATTGTATTATTCAAAGGGATAATAGTAATTTACGTTACAAGTCCGGAAAATACTGTTTTTTCGGACGAGTTGACAAAATTCTAGGACGAGCCGTAGGCGAGTCCTGGAAGGTTGCGAGTCAAAAAAAACTGTTTTCGGACGTGTTGCGTACACTATTTTTCCGGCAACCGTGTAGAATAACAAATCAATGAGACACATTTCTTTATTATATTTCTTTGTAGAAAAACATTTCGAACATTTTATTTCTTATTTGTATTAAAAATTGAAATTCGAACAGAAGATAGGACAGGTACTAACAGAAACATTCTAATTCTTATTTATATTAATATTTATATTAAAATTCGAGCAATTGCTAATATTGATGTGATTCTTCCCGGCCTAGTCCGGGAAGTACGTACTTCCCGGACTAGGCCGGAGAAATGCTACTTTATTCTCAAAGGAAAAGCGTCCGGGAAGTGGGTACTTCCCGGACGGTTGCCGAAAAAATATATTCGTGCGAACTAAAATATGAACGCGCTGCAGAGAAATAGCCAGTATTTTACTTCCATTAATTAAATTTGTAAACTAAATATAACTTTCATTACAGACTGGAAGGTTGCGAGTCAAAAAAAGCTGTTTTCGGACGTGTTGCGTACACTATTTTTTCGGCAACCGTGTAGAATAACAAATCAATGAGACACATTTCTTTATTATATTTCTTTGTAGAACAACATTTCGAACATTTTAATTCTTATTTGTATTAAATATTGAAATTCGAACAGAAGATAGGTACTAACAGAAACATTCTAATTCTTATTTATATTAATATTTATATTAAAATTCGAGCAATTGCTAATTTTGATGTGATTCTTCCCGGACTAGGCCGGAGAAATGCTACTTTCTCAAAGAAAAAGCGTCCGGGAAGTGGGTACTTCCCGGACGGTTGCCGAAAAAATATATTCGTGCGAACTAAAATATGAACGCGCTGCGGAGAAATAGCCAGTATTTTACTTCCATTAATTAAATTTGTAAACTAAATATAACTTTCATTACAGACAAGCTAAAAATAGCTTCTTAACCCCAATAGAAATAGTTAAAATTAATGAGATTTTTCCCTTATTAAAGAAATTTGGTGGATTTGTTATTCTCTAATGCATTAAATTAAATTTCCACTGAGAAAAAACCTTCTATATATAGTCCTCCATTATTCTTTATACAACTGGTACTATATGTGACAGCAATGCGCTTTTCTACTGTAAGACAAAGAAAATGGCTAGACCGTTGTGTAGTGATAATATCACGGTAATATAGCCAATAGTAAACAGGAGTAAATGCTACCATAAAAAGGGTTTATACCAACAACTCCTAGATATGCATTGTTGCTTATACCCATTATTATTGCTCACAGTAATTATCAAGTTCAATTCGAGGTATAATATATGGTTTTATAATATACTGTATTAGTTCTGACTGGCAGTTGTAATGAAACTTGACATTAAACATAATAATATTTGCTTGCTACTGTGTATGAAGTATATACTTACCACTAAAAATCAGTACTGTAGGTCTCAAAAATTTAAATAACTTGTAGTATATTATTGCCCTTATCGTTTAACATAACATAGGTTTATCTATTATGCGACATGGTTTACTGCGATGGTAAAATTCGTCCATAGATTATAAAGTCCAATACTAATGATGGGTTGTGCGAAATAAGAATCTTCTATTGCTTTATCTGACATGCAAAGTTTAAAAAACCTTACATACAGAGTAAAAATAAATTAATTGAAACAGGTATTGGTACCATCAATAAAATACAAATTCAGACAGGTCAGCTAGAAGACTCCGAACAACGATGTAACCTGCGCAACAAATATGTTAAAACTAAGACTATATAAGATGCGCGGCGATTGCCGATCGCTTAAACCCCCTCCAAAGTCTTATGGATTAAAGGTTCTAACGGATACAATTCGTTTTTGGAGACGCTGTTCTGCTTTCTTAATTGTAGAGAAAGCGCTTTACTGGAAATAAAATACGTCGCATTAAGAAGACAATTTATTAGATATTCAACAAGACTGTGCTGCTAATGGAACTGATTACTACCAATAAAAACACTACTGTTCTAGCAAATCTAAAGCGGGTTTGATACACTAGCAATTTATTTAATATGGGTTAATAAAAAATAAGCTATCAATACCCACTATGTCTTAGCAAACCTGTTGTATTAGATCATTTGCCTCAGTGCATGGTTTTAGGTAAAGAAAATGGTACCTAAATTTTTTTACGTGCACCTATTTCGTCACTGGTCAATGGGCTCAACCTATAATGTGGATAAAGCCTTTAAAGGAGGTCAGTAAGCAATGAAGTAATTCTTGTGATGAATGTTATTATTATATAGTTCTCAAATTATTTTCAATTTTCAAAGCTATTGTTGTTCTACCACCGACCACTCAACGCTCAACCCACAATGCTTATAGCGTATATTACTCATCTATCCATCTCAATAATATAGTAGTAATTAGTTTGTACAACAATAGTGGCCATGACGTCCGTTTAAGATGGAGTGCTCAAATTTCCGAACGCAAAGGTCCGTTATTATTCTTAATTTACATTAATTCCGTTTCCAAATTGAACTTAAAGGGCAATATAAAGCTATTTGCAGATGATACAACAATTATTTATTTTGCTGAAACTCTTGCAGAAATAATGATTTAAAAATACTTCTTTCTTGGCTTCAATCAAATAAACTTACGTCAAATTTTACAAAATCTTCTTTTATGTTTACACCTAAAAATAAAATAAATTCCATCATTAACCCCTTAACATTTAATAATAAAAACATTCAATATTCAAAAACGACAATATTTTTAGGATTAGTTTTAGACGAAAATTTAAATTGGAAATGCCATATCCAGTATATTATCAACTTTCTCTCTCTCTTCTTTGGTATCTGTTTTCTACAGAGCTAGATATTTCATTCCTTTGAAATACTTAAAAAATATATATTTTTCATTAAAATATTTAAAATTACAATACTTAGCTTCTGCATGGGGATCTGCTTGTTTATTAAACTTAAAACCATTACATAAACTGCAAAATAAAGTTATTAAATGTGTGCACAAATTACCACATTTAGAACCAACTGTTAATCTATATAGACCGAAAGGGTATTTAAACGTTCAAAACATTTATAAATTAAAAATTTGTATATTCTAATTCACTCTATTATTTTAAAAAAAAAACATCAAACATAACACTTCAGGAGAATAAGACATTAAATGATCATAACACCAGACATAAATTATCAAACTATACCAGTAAAAAGTAATTTCGGAAAAAAATCGCTTTTATATTATGACGGAATAATAAAATATAACAATCTTCCAAAAAATATCAGAAAATTTTAAAAATTGGCAACTTTTAAAAAACAATTAAAGAGATTTTTACTAAATTAAATTATTTATACAATTTTTTTAAATTGATTTTAATAATCAATTAAATTGGATTAACTTCCATTTTTTTATTGTTATTTTTTTTAATGGTTATTATTTTCTATATTATGTTGTCACTTTCCATGTAATGAACTGTAAAAGTTAGTTTGGAATAAAGACATTTTGAAAGTTAATATGGACTCGAATAATTATACAGTCTAATTTTTCTACGACTCAACTAACGAACCTTTCATTAATTAAAAATGATGTTTTTTTTTTATTTATTTATTTTACGTCGGCCTTTTTCCGCAACGAGGCCAATCACCGACGCCAGGGAATTTGTCACACACTATCTGGTAATTTTGCCGAATCCCTCTTTGTCGAGGGTAGGGTTCTTTAACGTGCCAACATCCATGACACGGGGCCCACAGTTTAACGTCTCTTCCGAAAGACGGCGCCACCTCTTAAACCAAATTCCAAATTTAACATCGACGTTGCCGGGAATGGAACCCGGGCCTACGATCTGTGAGGCTGCTGCGCTGACCACCAGACCACAACGTCGACTAAAAATGATGTTAAAAGTTATTTAAATCAAACAATTTGCTTGAACCATGAACCAACATTAACACTACATAAATCATATCCAACTTCTAAAACTCCTCCCTTTAAAAGTCACAGAAGACGGGTAGGAAACGTATGTTTGATTGATTACTGGGAAATTACACCATAACATTATGAAATAAATAATTTTTTAACTTCTAAACACAAAATCAAGTTCTTTTTACGCTTGTATACAACAGAAAATAGTAAACATACTCTTAAATCAAATTAATCTAAGAACTCGCCACATCACCTGTCATTATTGGCACCCTGTTGAAGTCTGGTATATTTTACGTTAAGCGGTTGGCTACGGAAACAGAACAGGACTAAGTTATTTTATCTTCGCATTCGTCATCTGTTAAATTTTGTAAGGGAGTCTTAATATTTTGCAAAGATATACAGGGTGTCCGGGAAAATGGGGGAAATCTCACGGATATAATAAAAACACGTGAAAAGAATACTACAAGTTCATTTTCGTATCGGCCTCCTCTTCGAAGATATGGGCTCCCAAAGAGCTGGAATTCCAAAGAGATGGAATTAGCAAATTCAAAATCTAATTGTAACAATTATCGTCCAATTTCTGTGCTATCAGTAATTTCAAAAGTATTTGAAAAAATTGTTCAACAAAAAATATCAAATTTTTTAGAAAATAAAAAATTATTATTTCATGGCCAATATGGATTTCGTAAATTTAGGGACACGGAGGTTGCAGTGGCAAATGTTATCACAAAAATTCAAAATAATGTTGACAATAATAAAAAATGTTGCCTAGTGTCTTTAGATTTATGTAAGGCATTCGATACAGTAAACCATAATATTTTATTACAATGTATTTATAATATTGAAATAAGGGGAAATATTTATAATTGGTTTCAAAATTATTTAACTGACCATAAACAGTTTGTACAAATTGAAAACACAAAAAGTTCATTTAAAAACATTACTTGTGGTGTACCGCAAGGATCAATTTTGGGACCTATTCTTTTTCTAATATACATAAATTCAATTTCAAACTTAAAATTAAAAGGTGATTTAAAATTATTTGCAGATGATACAACAATTATATATTTTGATGATGATATAGATCAAATTTTAGATAATATAAAACAAGATTTAATTCAAATTTATTCGTGGCTACAAAGTTTTAAATTAACTTTAAATTTTGAAAAATCTTCTTTTATGATAATAACTAAAACAAATCAATATGTTGGATATAAATTTAAATAACTTTTTAATGGACATATTATAAAATATTCAAATACAATAACATTTTTAGGTTTACATATATATGAAAATTTAAGTTGGAGAACACATATTAATAATTTAAGAAATAATATTTCTCCTTTAATTGGTATTTTATACAAAGTGAGATATTACATCCCATTAAAATTTTTAAGAAATATTTACTTTGCATTAATATATTCAAAATTGCAATATTTAATATCAGTTTGGGGTTCTGCCTGTTTGTCAAATATCAATCCTTTAAAAAAATTACAAAATAAAGCCATAAAATGCATTTATAAATTACCATTTTTAGAGCCTACTGTAAATTTATATAAACCAAATAATTATTTGGATATAGAAAATTTATATAAATTAAAAGTAGGTATATTAATTCACTCAATCAATGAAAAGATTAAAAATTCTGAAATAGAATTTATTGATAGCACAAAAATTCATGAGCACAATACAAGAAAAAATAAAAATTTAAAAACTGTAAAAATAAAAACTAATTTTGGAAAAAAATCAATTCTTCATGATGGTATAAAAATTTATAATAATATTCCAAAACAAATTAAAAATACAATCAATATAAAAAAGTTCAAATATTTATTTAAAAAACATTTATTAAAAATATAACATATTATTGTTTTCTTTCTTTTTTTTGTTGTTGTTATATATGATACTATAATTATTGCATAATTTTGACTCTTAATCTTAATTGATTAATTTTTTTTTACTTAGAAATTTCCCTGTAATAAACTTTTGTAAAGTTGGTTGGGAAATTAAAATAAATAAAAAAATAAAAAAAAAGGTTTTTAACACATAAATTATTAAACCAACAGGTCCTTATATTTCAATTTTTTTTTTCATATGATCTATACCAGGTAAGACCCTTCAAATTACTATCCCATAAAGTGTTGCGAATTACTCACAGCTGCAGGGACGGACTAGCTGTGACACTAATGTGCCCATTTTTTACGCCCTGTATGATAAAAACTTAGGACAACCCTTTTTTACATACCTTTAACTATTGACTAAAATTAAGTACTCTTCATTCATGTCGCTAATCCTAACCGTTTTCGGAAAAACGTCATTTTATTGCGATCATGTCTTAAGCTGTTAAAAGTGAACATTTATAATTTATAGGAACAAAGATGTATCTTTTATTAAAATACTGCGATTTGACCGGAACTGACCTTGACTTTGATATTTTAAATGGGACATCTTGTATATTTTTACTTATTTGGGTTCAGCATAACATTATGAGTGAAATGACACCTCGCTTGTCATTTTTTGACGTGTTATAACATTTTTATGTTTATTTTTTATTTTCAATCTAGAGTGCTACAATTTAATTAAATCCGTTAACAAATTGAAAATTATGCCAAGAAATGCAGACTCATCTCTTATGCATAATCTTTTTTTTTTTTTTTTACTTTATTTCCAACCAACTTTACAAGTTTATTACAGGGATAAGTATATAAAAATAACTAACAATTTTTACTCTAACTTAATAGGTAGATATATATATATATAGTAAAAGGCAGTTAAAAAAAATAATTTGTTTTATATTATAAACGTATGATTAACACGTTAAGAAAAAAATTTATACTAGGAAATAATAAATAAAAAAATAAATAAAAATAATTAAATAATGGTAGTTTTTTTAATGTTTTAATATTTTCCGGTAAAATATTATATAATATTAATCCATTATATAACAATGACCGTTTTCCAAAGTTACTGTTTATTTTAATAGTTTTTAAAAAATTAGTTTGTCTAGTATCATGTCTATGAATATCATGAACTTTTGTAAACGTTATGTTAGAAATTTTTTGTTTTAAAAGTAAAGAATGAATAAATATGCAAATTTTTAAATTATATAAATTATTTATATCTAGGTATTTATTCGGTTTGTATAAATTTGTTGTTGGTTCTAAGTGCGGCAATCTATGAATACATTTAATAATTTTATTTTGTAATTTCTTTAGAGTTTAGTACTATTGAATTGGCTGAACCCCAAATAGAAATAAGATACTGAATTTTTGAATGTACTAATGCATGATAAATATTTTTTAAACAATTTAAAGATATACAGTGACGAATTTTAAAGAATATCCCAATTAACGGAGAAATGTAAGTTCGAATATGTTCTACGTGTTTTCTCCAGCTTAAATTTTGATCAATATATAATCCTAAAAATGTTATGTTATCTTTGCAATTAATATTTTTCCCATTAAATATTATTGGTTGCTTTTCCATATCGAGTCTTTGTTTGTCAATGTACATAAATGATGATTTATTGAAATTTAAAGTTAATTTATAAGATTCCAAAATTTCATTTTAATATCTATAAATACAGAAAAGTTATACGGGTGAACGTCTTTTGAGAAACACCCGGTATAGGTGCATCAAAGAGGGCCTTGCATCTAAAGACGTAATGCTTAGCCGTAGAGCTTAATACCTGTTGGGTGTCAGTAACTACCTGAATTAACAATCAATCAGTTATTCCGTCATCTTTGACAGTCGTTACAAGTAATTTGATTCATCGCTAATTTTTCCAATTTCTTGAACAATTCACACAATTGGTTTTACGGAACAGCACAAAACATTCATGGTTGAAGCGTATTTTCTAAACGGGGTTAGAGTAAATGGTGAGTGGTAATACAATCCTGGTTTGTGCATGGACGATTTTCACGAACATTTTCCTAACGTTGCTTTTAGTGCTGGGGATTTTTATCATTGCCTGAAAAGAACCGTGGCTGTGTTTAGGGAAACAGGTTCTATACAACACAAAAAAGAAGCAGGAAGACCATCTGTAAGAACAGAAGAACTTGTTGCAAACGTTCGTGAAATAATGCAAAATACGCCAACAAATTGTATAAGACGCCTGTCCCAGGAAGTGGGAAGATCTTATGGAACATGCGGGACTATTCTTAAGAAGCAGCTAAATTTATTTCCTTATAAAGTGCAAGTATTTCAAGAATGTAGTAACATTTCTCCAGAGATGCTGGTCAACACTCTCGAAAATATGATGAGACGTGTGAATTTATGCTTGGAGCATGGCGGTGGCCCAATTTTAGCAATTTATGTAATTTTTTTTTCTATATATTCTTACTTTGTTAATTTTGTAAACAACAAAAATAAATTTGTATTTGTCTACTTATTTTGTAACTCATTAGTTTGGTATATCATGTCATAATATGAATTTGACAAAATGTTAACCTAGATTTGGTTAGATATATCGTCCCCATATCATTGTGATCTAAACCAAGCCCTACGTTTTTTAATCCAAGCCCTCTTTGATGCAAATAATTTTTGCTCGCACGGTTAATATTTTAAAAGTTCAAAGTCAGTTTTGCCTGCTATCAAATTTTAAAAACGATAACTCCCCTGTATAATAAAATGATTGAAAACAATTTTCTTTATTAAACAACAAAATAAGTTGATAAGGGTTTAAGCCCAATACCAAACGTTGGACACAAGTGAATTATTTTTAGCCACGTTTCTGGCAGAGTACCTATTAAATGTCTCTAAATACACACGACAGTTTCCTAAACAACTAAACATAGAATACGTGTAACGGGACCATGGTTAATTTAATTCAGATTTTTTAGTTTAAAAAATATTCTGTGATAGTGTTAGTGATTTTAATAACGTTTATCGACGGTATAAATTACAATTGTTCTTAATTAAGTGAATATTAAGAAGATATGTTATCGAGAAAAAAGCATGGTCCACATCATCATACGCATCATCATCACCATCACAGTGAACCTCCAAAGCATAAAAAGCACCATTACATTCCATTGATCGGGCGTCACATAAATCGCAGGGTATGTATTTCAATTGTCTTTGAAATAAATATAGCAAATAAATGTTAGCCCATCTATTTGAAATATAATTTCTAGGTATATTAAAGGTTTTCATTTTTATTTTTATTATAATTTAAGTAAGTACTATTAATATTTCTTAAATTTATGAAAAGATAAACAAATATATGTTTTCGTATAACCAGAAAAATATTAGGTTTTGGAGAGTTTTGTTTATAGTGCTGAGGTATGTTTATTTTGATTTTTTATTAAATAGGCAGGTAATATAGGTATAGGTAATTAATGGTCTAATTATGACCTTTAAATACTATTTTGAAAGCAAAATTATTGATTTTCTGTTAAATATCTTATGAATTTTTATTGGCAAAATATTATATCGAAGCCATGTTATTCTCGTTCACAGTATCTATCTCTATATTTAGCATTCGAGGTTAGGACTTACTTATTTAAAATGCAAACGAGCAAGCAGTGCTTTGAAATACTAATATTTTGGCTTTTGTACAGTTATGTTGGGATCTATACAGATATCTGTGTTAATAATTATTTATAAAATTAGTAGCGTAACAAAAACTTAGTGCCCCCCCGCAAACGATTTCAGGGGCCCCCTCTCTATAACGAATGGAAAATCATAATTCTTATTTTCATTACTATTAGGTTCAGGTTTATGAATTTTTGAATTCGTTAATCGTGTAATAATTTAATTAGTGTTAAAAAAGTTTTAAGTACCTACTATTAAAACAGCAAACAATTCGAATTTATTTTATAATCCTAGGTAGACTGGTAGGCATGACATAGGTAGTTATTAAATTATTGTACGTAATATTCCAGTAAACATGATGCAAAATCAAAATTTTAAAACGCCACTTATAACGTTGCTTACCATGTATGGTAGTAACGGGGGTAGCAGTGATCGAGCCTCATAAAATCCACAAGACACTTAACAAATCTGCACAAACATTATGTCACTTAGTACTATACAAGGTATTATAAAACGACCAGATCGTCGAGAGTTTTTTTTTTTGCAAAATCGCTTATAATTTCGTCGATATTTAATGTTTTAACAAACTCGTGTTCAATACTGATTAAGGATAAATCCGAAAGGCATTGTTGTCCCATGGTGTTACGTAAATAGGTTTTTATCATTTTAAGTTTGGAAAAAGATCGTTCCGCTGATGCCACACTAACTGGTAAAGTTAGAAATGACATCACTGCACTAGATACATCTGGAAAATTTAAAGAAATACACTGATTTTTTATTAATAAATGATCCGCAAGTTCATACACTGTTTTTAATTTTGAAATACTATCTCCAACTCCCTTTTCGAGGATTAAAATTTGACTAGGAAAGTCAATGGACAAGTCTTTATGGTAAATCGTTTTAGTATTGAAAATACTATTGGGATCGTGTTTACGCAAACTTTGCATTGCATGTCAATGTCGCTCATGTCGATGTCGCGGCCAATAGCGCAATATCTAGATCGGTCAAAGTATTATGTTACAATACTCTGATAAGACTTGGTAGAAATATAAATATGAATCAGCGTAAAGTCGGCAAGTAAATAATGAATAATGTTTAGTTTAGTTTGTGTTTTAAAGAACGCCATAGTAACTTTGTTAAAAAGTGTTTTATTGAGATAAGTTATAACTAAGGTAAGTTCACGTTATTTAAATCGGAATATTATATCGAAAAAAAAAGCGGGATGCAAAAAGTTGGAGCACAATAATTGCATATTACAGGGTCCGCCCAAATTTGGTTAACAAATGGGATAATTTTTTTATTATTGATTTCTCAGAAAATGTTATTGTACCGGGTGATTGGTTATATTTTGCACCCCTACCTATCTCATGAAAATCTTCATGGTCTATTTTGAACGCTTGGGTAAATCAGTATAATTTAAAAACATAGCATAAAGGCTTAGACAATATGACCGATTGAATATAAGGCAATTGTTCACCTTGGTTGGTCTGCTATGTAAATATTATTGTTTATAAACAAATTAATATTAATTATTCTTAGAAATAAAACCATACATTTAATATAATATGTTTTAGTTAATATACAGGGTGTCCCAAACGTAATGGGACACAGAGCAACAGCAGGCTCCTTAAGGCGAAATAATGCGATTTATTTAAACTTGCATTATCCCAAAATTGATAACAACCAAGATAAAGGGTGTCAAACTTTTATTTTTGTTTTCGTTTTTTTTGGGATTATTTATAGTTCACCTTGGTTGGTCTGCTATGTGAATATTATTGTTTATAAACAAATTTATATTAATTATTCTTAGAAATAAAACCATACATTTAATATAATATGTTTTAGTGAATATACAGGGTGTCCCAAACGTAATGGGACACAGAGCAACAGCAGGCTCCTTAAGGCGAAATAACGCGATTTATTTAAACTTGCATTATCCCAAAATTGATAACAACCAAGATAAAGGGTGTCAAACTTTTATTTTTGTTTTCGCTTTTTTGGGATTATTTATAATATGTTTTAATTAATATACAGGGTGTCCCAAACGTAATGGGACACAGAGCAACAGTAGGCTTCTTAAGGCGAAATAATGCGGTTTATTTTAAAGCTGTGTCAGGTATTTTCAATACATAGGATGCTTGCGTAAGGTGCAAGATCTGTGAATTTTTAAATTCCGCGCTTTCACGTATACTTCTTCACTTGACGAAGTTAAATTCTCAGGATATAAAAAAATAAAATTAATTATAAAATGAAATACATATATGAAGAGCAAAGCTGGCAGCAAGTTTTGAAGGGTTTATAAACTTTGGGTTATTCGAAACTTAGGCCATTATTTAATATGCTAGGATCTGGTTTCTATAATAAAATCAGAAATTTCAGATGGAGCGAATAAGAATATATACTTACTTGTAAATATAGTAGAAAATATTTTAATCAAAAACTGTGTAAAGTATGCACCTTCATATCTTTTCACCAGGCCCAGGGGGGGGGGGGGTTCTAACCCCCCAAACCTCCCTCGGTGCGCCACTATATTAATGTCAATGTTTTTTTTTTTTAATTGAAACAGTAAAAGAGAGAATGAGAAAATGGTTAGTGACAAGCAACTTTAATGGAACTTTAAAAAGAGGTGTTATGCTCTTTATAATGGTAAAAATTATGAACATTTAAGGAGAAGAAATTCCAAGCATACTGAAGTATTGTTCAGCAAGAAAATTTGAAATCATTAGGAATGACAAAAGTTATGGTCGCCAAAACAAATACAGTGACAGGCAGAAAGTACGCACCAAAGGGGATTTTTTTTAATTTCAAAACTTACCAAATTTTTTTGCAGGTGGAAAAGTTCTTCATGTTCTTAAACAATAAAGGGCATAGACAAAACTAGTAAATATTGCGTAGTATACCAGGAAGAGATGAAAACGTTAAAATCACTCAAGAATAAAGTGCCCTTATTTTCCACCGTAGAACATTTTTTTATTAGGAAATGTTGTTTGCACATAAAAGTTGTCAATAAATAGCAAATTTCAGCTCGGTAGCACAAAAAAAGTGTTTTTACTTTTTTTTTACTCCCCTCCGTATAACGAATCGATAGAGGCTATGAAACCTATAATTTCAATTTTTCAACAGCTCTTGGGCAATTAGACACATAACTTAACTAACTAACTTAAATTTGTTTAAATACGCGAGAACTGGACGTTTAATAAAATAACGTCAAAAATAATCTAACTTTTCTGGTACATTATTCTATTAATAAGCGGAATAGCTTTATGCAAAACAAATGAGGGTTTACTTCATACATTTAACAATATTTTGCCGTTCCCAATTTTTCAAAAGCTCTTAAACCCATTGGTTCATGAATTAAAGTTTAAACCCTTACAATAAAATTCGTTTTCATTTAAATCTAGTTGCCATGAAAAATATTAATATTTATGGTACCGAGCTGAAATTTGGTATTTATGGATAACTTTCAAGTGCGAGCAACATTTCCTAATAAAAAAATTTTCCACAGTGAAAAATAAGGGCAATTTATTCTTGAGTAAATTTAACGTTTTCACCTCTCCCTCGTATACGGCGCAATATTTACTAATTTTGTCTATGCTGTTTTTTGTTTAGGGACATGCAGAACTTTTCCACCGCCAAAAAAAATTGGTAAGTTTTGAAATTAAAAAAAATCCCCTTTGGTGCGTACTTTCTGCCTGTCACTGTATATACCAGGTGTTTCTCAAAATATGTTCAATTCAATTAAATCTGTTAATTTATAGTCAAGTAGTATAGGAAAATTAAAATTATGTCATAATAATTGACTTTCTACGTTTCACAAGCGTTTAAAAAATGAAATTTTGTTTTCTTGACGTTTACTCCATTTTTCCAAATGAAACCATGGTAGTTCACTAGGATATTTAATACGAGCATTTTTTTCCCAACAATTTAATACCATACACTCCTATGCTATTTTAAAATTGACACTAAAAAATTTGCCTTAAATCCCAATCGCAAATTTAAAAGCGTTATGCATTATTGCCTCTTTTCTAAAGAAATATAAAGGCGGCTTTGAAAAACAATGGAATGGTTTTGAAAAGTAATAGGTGTGGCTTTAATTTAAAGTTGTAATGTCATTAGTTTATAAAACATACAATACATACAATCTTTGGCTTCAGAAGAACTTTTCTGGTCACTCCAAAAATTAGGAGCATATCAATTTGTTCATTTCTAGCAAAACTAACCATTTTATCTGATTTACAATGTAAGTTTGATAAGCGAATGATATTACAATTTTAATTTAAAACTACTTATATTTGTTTTCAAAACCATTCCATTGTTTTTCAAAGCCGCCTTTATATTTCTTTAGATAAGAGAGGGTGACAATAATGCATAACGCTTTTAAATTGCGATTAGGACTTAAGGCAAATTTTTTCGTGTCAATTTTAAAATAGCATAGGAGTGTATGGTATCAAATTGTTGGAAAATAAATGCTCGTTGTAAATATCCTAGTGAACTACCATCGTTCCATTTGGAAAAATTGAGTAAACGTCAAGAAAACAAAATTTCATTTTTTAAACGCTTGTGAAAATTTTATTATGACATAATTTTAATTTTCATATCGCACATCTAATGGAAAAAAGACCTAACTGCAAAATAGGTTATTTTGAGAAAACGCGCTTTTAAAATTTGAATTTGAATTATTAGGGTACAAAGTTTGGTTTAAAAACAAAATATAAACATCAGCGACTAGGTTTGTTTATTAATTATTAATAATGATCAAATTACTGAGTTTTTTTTTAAACGCTTTAGTAAATAACAAAAATATGTAATTGTGACACTTTTCTTCTTAAAAAATTAACGATTGTTTCTTAGTTACACTAAAATAAAACGACATTATTATATTTTTTTGTATTAAAAAGAAACAATATAAGGTTTAAACGAAAGTAACCATAAACACGAGGAACTTTAAACTATAAAAGTAATGGTAACTTTATAAAATAAAAACTATAATATACTTGTATTTTACCTAACAAAAAATAAAGAGAATAAAAGAAAAGTGACCTAAACTACAATTAAGTCAATTTCAAAAATAAAAATATTGCCAAATTTAGAGGAAAAATGTCTTACGTGGTACTTACGTCATTTTTCTGTTGACAACTGCATGCACCTGCGTCGAAGGCTAAAGCCGAACTGATAGTTGGGTCACTGTTCCAATTAAAAGTAGCGCGAAAGAAAGGTGACACTTTCGCCATCTCGCGTTTGTTTGCTTCAACACAATAATGTCGTTATTCCATTAGAAAGAATATAGCATTAGGACACTTATGACGCTTATAACTTAAAAATGGAATTTTTTGCAGTTAGGTCTTTTTTCCATTAGATGTGCGATATACTGCTTGACTATAAATTAACAGATTTAATTAATTTGTAGCCCTCTAGATTAAAAATAAAAAATAAACATAAAAATGTTATAACACGTCGAAAAATGACAAGTGAGGTGTCATTTCACTCATAATGTTATGCTGAACCCAAATAAGTAAAAATATACAAGATGTCCCATTTAAAATATCAAAGTCAAGGTCACTTCCGCTCAAACCGGAAGTGCTAACAACTTGAAAATTATGCCAATAAATGCAGACTCATCTCTTATGCATGTCCAAATTTTATTTTAATATCTATAAAATACAGAAAAGTTATAGGGATGAACGTCTTTTGAGAAACACCCGGTATGTTAACTTTTTCTACTCACCCATCCACCATTTGGGCGAATTATACAGGGTGTCCCATAACTTATGGGCCGTAGAGTAACTAGAGATACTAGACATCAAACTAAGCCGATTAAGTCATATAAGTTTTTTCGGATTGTTACTCGTTCTAGAGATACAGGGTGTTGAAAGTAAAAGTTTATTATTATTATTATTATTATTAATATTATTATTTATTTAGTTAAAAGTTTAATAAAGTGTATTGAGGTCAACGGTGGTCACTTTCAACATTTACTAAAGCGAGCTTCTTGTTTTTGTTCCACTGTTTCGAATTTATTGCGTTGTGATAATTAAAATATTAATTTAATTATATACATGGTTTTTTATGCTTTGGGATGTTTAAAGGGAAATATCTCGAAAACCGTTAAAGATATTAAGATCAATCAGGTATACCTTTTTGACTCAGAAAATGCCCTTCCTTAAGAAACTTTAATTGAAAAACACCTAATATCACAGGTAAGAAAAAAAATCATAGATTTATGAAGTCCAGTGTATGCAACTAGCGCCATCTAGTGTGAAACTTAAAAATTTCTACAAATTCTTATTTCTTGCTCACAAAAATATAATACTGCCAACTTTCAATTCGATTCATTAAACGGTTTTAAAATTATGGCTTATTTTCGAGAATAAACTTTTACTTTCAACACCCTGTATCTCTAGAACGAGTAACAATCCGAAAAAACTTATATGACTTAATCGGCTTAGTTTGATGTCTAGTATCTCCAGTAGTTACTCTACGGCCCATAAGTTATGGGACACCCTGTATGTGGTCTTCTAAGATAAACTTTACTAGGCTCTTCTCCCACCCAGATGAATATTCCGGCTGCTCCACTGTGTTGTATCATTCTTTCTTGTTTGTGGACTTGAAATATTTGAAAATGTTACATGATTCCAAAAACTGTAGTAAGAATAAGTTTAAGCAATCAAAATATTTTATTACTTAAATAGTTATAGCTGTATGTTATAAAACTATTTAAACATTTCACACAGTGGTATAATAATATTACGAAACCTATTCTCAATCCCTTCATCTTTTTCAATTTCTTTAAGGATATAGCTGGCTTTGTTTTTAAAATTAAAATCATTGTAAATTTTTTTATTTTCCATAATTGCCTGAGAAAACTCTTTAGATATAAAAATGGAAGTTGCACAAAGCGCTACTTGCAAAAGTGCTGCTTTTGAGTATTCCGACACGCTTTTAAAAAATATGTCTTTGGGCAAAATGTCTAAAATATTTAACGATCTAAACGTCAACTCACTTTCTAAGACTGTGTAATAATAATTAAGGATTTCCGGTAAATATTTCTCCAACAAGGAGTGTTTAGTATTAAAAAATAGAAAAACTAAAATATCAAACGCTGGAGGACTATATTGTGCTAACTGAAAATCTACTATAAGGCAGTCATCATCGTCATTAAACATTAAGTTATTAATCCAGAGATCATTATGACATAAAACATTCGCATACGTTGTTGAAGGACTCATTTGATTTGGCATCTCCAACGTATCATAATCCATAATGTCATTTCGAATAGTTTCATTTATTGAGAAATATTTACACAAATCCACAACACATTTAATAGAACTTTGGCACCAATCATTTCTTGGATGTTCTCCTTCAAATTTGTGCTCTAATAACAGTTTTTCTTCAAATTCATCGATTAGCTTGTATTTTCTGTCACAAGGACTCTTTTCTGCCTCAAAAATAAAACTTGCTGCATGCATTCGAGCTAATGTTTTTAATACACATTTTATTCTTGGCATTTCCATATAATTTTCGCTAGCAGTACTGTACCCCTTTGCTTTTAAATTCTCCAACACAATAACGTCGTCACTGCCGTAATAAAACTCTGGACAAAATGGCGCACTTACCAATGTGTTAAGCTTGGTTGTTAAATTTTTGTAGATGGTCGCTTCTTTTTGTATTATTCCCATTGATTGTATAAATTCTCTTTGATCAGAATTGTCCTGTGGGATACTTTTTACAAAAAATGAAATATTTTTGCTATTATTATTGTCATTATCAGTATACAAGATGTTTAGTAACAGATGTTCGCCCAAGTAACCCAATGTTGAATCACTAAATTTCGTAATTTTAAAGTCTAATATTTTGTACTGATCACTTTTAAGGCATCTCTCTAATATACTTGCACACTCTTTTATTAAAATAAGGCCATTCATGTTTATTTATAATTTGGGTTCAACTAATGTAACATTAATAATATCTTAGATGCCTAAAAATTTACCATGTTTAAATTTTTATCAAGGTCAAAATCGTTTTGACAAACATTGATAAGCAAGTCTAACAATTAATTTGGCCAAGTTTGTAAAATTCATTTAGTTTATGCGCATCCGCATAGTGCCAACAGAAAACAAAAAATTGAAACAAGATGCCGCAGTCGGTCCCAAGTTGAAAGGCTTTGATTAAAAGCTTTAAGACCGTCAAATATAAAATGTATAAATGACGTAAAATATGACAGGAATCATTAATATGCTGCAAAGAACTGTACCATAACAGCAAGATCATCGATGAATCAAAATAAAGATTCATTGAAGTGGACCTTAATAAGTTCGCAAATTCTGGATACACATTATATTATTAAAATAAAGACCTGGTCGGACTTCCATTGTCTTTATCTTGTACCGTGTGAGCAAAAATTATTTGCATCAAAGAGGGCCTTGCTTCTAAGGACGTACCTAATGCTTAGCCGTAGAGCTTAATACCTGTTGTGTGTCAGTAACTACCTGAATTAACAATCAATCAGTTATTCCGTCATCTTTGACAGTCGTTACAAGTAATTTGATTCATCGCTAATTTTTCCAATTTCTTGAACAATTCACACAATGGGCTTTACGGAACAGCACATTCATGGTTGAAGCGTATTTTCGAAACGGGGTTAGAGTAAATGGTGAGTGGCCATACAATCCGGGTTTGTGCATGGACGATTTTCACGAACATTTTCCTAACGTTGCTTTCATTGCTGGGGATTTTTATCATTGCCTGAAAAGAACCATGGCTGTGTTTAGGGAAACAGGTTCTATACAACACAAAAAAGGAGCAGGAAGAACATCTGTAACAACAGAAGAACTTGTTGCAAACGTTCGTGAAATAATGCAAAATACGTCAACAAATTGTATAAGACGCCTGTCCCAAGAAGTGGGAAGATCTTATGAAACATGCAGGATTATTCTTAAGAAGCAGCCAAATTTATTTCCCTCTAAAGTGCAACTATTCCAAGAAATACAAGCCGCATATTTTGAAAGACGCAGGAATTACTCTCAATGGTTTACCCAAAATTTATTGGAAATAAATGATTTAATAGACGAATAGACCTGACATTTTTTTCGGATGAAGCCTGGTTCCACCTCTCCGGTTATGTGAATTCTCAGAATACCCGCATATGGAGTAGTGAAAATCCCCATTTTTTTGTAGAATCCACATTGCACCCTCAAAAAATTGGTGTCTGGTTAGCTGTTTCCCGAAGAAGAATTGTTGGTCCTATTTTTTCCATGACACAGTTACAGCACAGCGGTATAGAGATAATATTTTGAATCCATTTATGGAGCAATTACTTGACGACGAACTACGTTTTGGATATTTTCAACAGGACGGTGCAACCGCCCATACAGCCGCCAAAACTATTAACTACATACGCAATTTTTTCGACGACAGATTGATCAGTTTTCGATCAGACATTGAATTCCCACCTAGATCACCTTATTTAACGGTTATGGATTACTTCGTTTTTCCTCATTTAAAGAACACTATTTTTAAAACACCAGTTGCAAATTTGGAACAATTACAAGAAAGGATTATCCAAAAATGTGGTAACATTTCTTCAGAGATTCTAAAATATTAAGAGACGTATGAATTTAGGCTTGGAGCCAATTTCAGCAATTTATGTAATTATTTTTCTTTTTCTTTCTATAATATATTCTTACTTTGTTAATTTTGTTAACAACAAAAATAAATTTGTATTTGTCTACTTATTTTATTACTCATTAGTTTGGCATATCACGTCATAATATGAATTTGACAAAATTTTAACCTAGATTTGGTTAGATATATCGTTGTGATCTAAACCAAGCCTCACGTTTTTTAATCCAAGCCCTCTTAGATGCAAATAATTTTTGCTCGCACGGTATAAACTAAATTATAATTCTAAGGCTACTGTCTTGCATACTATTCATGTGCAATGAAGCTCGATGGTTCCGCCTACATGCTTATTGGAGTGTGAAGTTTGACGTATCAAATGAAGTGCTGAAAGCATAAAAACTTTAGTGTACAAAAAACCCACTCACACAGGGCAATACCTTAACCACGGATCAAATCATTCAAACTCCACAAAACAGGGCATAATTCAAACTCTTTATCTCAGAGCATCTAACATTTAGAACAATACGGAACCGAAAACCGTTGATATTGGAATTTTAAATATCAAAAAATATTTAAAACACAATGGTTAGGTACCTTGAAACTTTTGTAACTAATACCATATTAAAACTTAAAAATCGCCAAGTCAAAACTAGTACAGAATCGAACGAGGAGCAGGCATTTATTACAATATCTTAGGTTAAGAGTAATTCAATAGAAGGTTAATCGAAAACTATAACTAAGGAAAACACAAAAAATTGCATCTATCTATCGAATCCCTTGTGAGTGTGGCGAATCATACATTGGAAAAACAAAAGACCTCTTCCGGTACGAGTTAACGAACATCTAAAACATATCCCAAGAGGTAAAACTTTGAGATCAGGTACATAGGAACATGTTATACGGTGATCAGAAATCAAGGTTTTGGACACGGAACAGTACTGGCGAAAACGAAAATTTACAGAAGGAGCTTTCATGAATCAAAATGCCCGTATATTGAATAAACCAAGTATGGATCTCCCTAATCTCTGAAAGTTTCTCCTTGTCCAAAACAAACAACGCACTCCAATGTTTAAATTATTTACTTTATAACTTGAAGAAATAGTCCATACTTTAAGTGGAGTGTATGTTTAAAAGGGAAAGAAATAAGACACTTTAAGTCTTCCTCCACTGGTATATTAAAATAAGTTTTAAGGTTTATTAAAGGGTAAATTCTCTACATGTTTAGAATGTATATACATTCATTTATACAAGGTTTATAAGAAATACAATAGGTGCGAACAGTCCAAACGGAGGTACAAGATGATGGAAAGAACAAGTAAAGTATTTGGATACACATCCAATACTTCACGAATCGTTAGGTCTATTATTACGTTGGACGTTTTTCCAAATACTTTACTTGTTCTTTCCATTATCTTGTAGCTCCGTTTGGACTTTTCGCACCTATTGTATTTCTTATATTCCTTATTCTATTCTCCCGATGATGAATGTATATAAACTCATGCACCGACAAAAAAAACCGGCACCCAAATTTTTTTAGTAATTTCAATATGGCATAACTTTTTTATTTTTGAAAAACACGCCAGAGAACCTTGTTTAAAAATGATTTACGATAAAGCTGGATGTATTCCTAGCATTTTGTTTTTTGAATCATCTGGTTATCTTGTTTCTCTTACGAGCTACGCATTTTTAATTGAAACGCTGCATTTAAAAAACATTTTTTACTTCAAACATTAAAAGTTGTCATTAGAGCACTTAAAATTAAAATCAAATGTTAATAACGAGTTGGACACGGAACAGTACTGGCGAATGGCAGCTTGCATTCTTTATTGCATGGAATCAATTAGAGTGATTATTTTTTCTTGAGGAATAGCTTCATATTCTTCATTTATTGCTAACCTGAGCTCTGGTAAAGTTGTAGGTTTGTTGGGACGGTGACGAACGCGTCTTTTTAATTGATTCCAAAGATGCTCAATTGGGTTAAGATCTGGGCTACAGGGTGGCCATTCTAACCTTTGAATTCCAACTTCATCCAAAAACTCATTTACTACATGTGCAAAATGTGGTCTGGCGTTGTCTTGCATGAGTATAAACTCTTCTCCAATGAAAGGGGCAAATGGAATGACAGCATCCTGTAGTATCTCTTCAATATGTCTGTGGGCAGTTAGAGCTCCATTTTCCACAAATATTAGGTTTGTACGTCCTTATCGAGATCAGCCACCTTAGCCAACAACCAAGTAAGTAAAAAATGTTTTTTTAAATGCAGCGTTTCAATTAAAAATGCGTAGGTCGTAAAAGAAACAGATAACCAGATGATTCAAAAGACAAAATGCTAGGAATACATCCAGCTTTATTTTAAATCATGTTTAAACAAGGTTATCCGGCCTGTTTTTTCCACAGGACGTTTTAAACTTTCTACTAAAAACATCATTTTGACTTACCCTGGTATATAAACATTTAAGCAACCAAAATTACATCAGAACGAACTGCAGCGTAAGTTTAATGAATATATCTATCGCCCAGTGCAAAATCATTGCAATAAAGTAGAAAATAAAAAAGTTATGCCATATTGAAATTACTAAAAAAATTTAGGTGCCGGTTTTTTTTGTCGGTGAGTCAAAACATGTAGAGAATTTACCCTTCAATAAAACTTAAAAGTTATTTTAATATACCAGTGGAGGAAGACTTAAAGTGTCTTATTTCTTTCCCTTTTATTTACTTTTTGTTTTAATTCCGTCATTACACAGCACAACTAAATCGAACATTTTCTCTATTGCAGAAGATGTTTGAAATAAATCGCTAACGCTGTAATGATTTGAAATATATTCTCATATTCTTGCCAGCAGGTCAAGTTGTGAAATGCTAAAAATATAATAATAGAATATAATATTTAAAAAATAACCTTTAAGAGAAAGCTTGATTCCTGGCAAATAAAAAGGCATTAACATACCACTAGTCACTGGATATCGCATAATATTTTCTTCTCTTTATACCAAGTTGGGTTTAATAAAGCTATATCAAGGCTTTGAATAAAAATGTTTTGTATATATTTTCAAAATTTTATAAATAAAACTAAAAAAATCGGGTGGAATTCGTTTATCTTGGTTTTATCAAAATCGTCAAGGGCAACAAGGCAGAAAATTGTTGCCAACAACTTCGATGTAATATAAGTATTAATATTTACTTCCTCCATAACCATTTGGACCATTGTCTTAAAAATCTTGGCGATTGGAGCGAGGAGCAGGGGAAACGTTTCAACCAAGATATTTGGACTACTCAAGTAAGCTATCAGTATCAAGTTATTTTGTAGGTATTTTTAGTTATTTACTGGTTGTTTTTAGTTGATTTAAGCTGTTTTGAAAACCCCAAGACAACGAATCTAAACAACTCCAAAACAAGTAAAAACAGCTTCAAAACAATTAATTCCTAAACAACTAATAAACATTTAAACAAAGGGCACGCTTTAAAATTTTTATAAAATAGCAACCAGAACCTTCATAAGATATAACATGTGATTTTAGACATACATACATTACATATTAACTAACTGATTCTTTTAACCATAGTACACCCACTACATCAGAGGTTTTTTGCATTATATTGTCGGAATTCACAAAATTCCGCAATTTTAGATATTTACATATACCAAAGAAATCATATAAGGATCATTAAATAATAATAATCGTAATGTAACTTCCAAACTGTATCCGCAGCTGATTCCATTCATTCTGGTCCAAATATTGGATGCATAATTTATGCGCACCAGAATAAATAGATGAATTTAAAAACACATCTTTAATTCAGTAACATAATAAAATTATTATTTATCATTATTCTTTATAATAATTAATACACTGCAAACGTCGAGTTTAAAAGATTTTAATGACATGCAAGTTATTTGTGTTATGTTGACTCTAAAAATAAAATAGTCTGGGATTAATTCACAAAATGCAAAGAATATGTATAAAAATTCATAGCAATGCGACTTGCATTTTTATACCCTTTCCATATCTCGCATCGCTAACATCTCGATGTTTTCTCGTCTCTACTCGCAAGAGTCTCGCAATTTTTCGTTCTCGCAATATGAGGTAATAAAAAAATAGCTTCAAGTACATACGGGTTTTTATTGTTACCATTACCATGTGAGTATTATAATTGCATCCTTCTAAAACGATTTTTAAAAGTGTTTCTAAAGTTAAAATCTGGCAGTCTGGCATAGTGTTGCTAAAGCTCAACTCACACATGACCAAAATAATAGTACTTATATTACCTAACAAATACGCATGCGTCACTGGAGTCGAATTCAAAGGAAAATGAACGACTACGGTGCCCTTCTTCGCGGTTCGCGCCGTTGACTTTAAATTTGAATCATGTTTTTAGAGTTGCATATGTACCTATACAAAAATAGAATTTTAGAATATTAAAGGTCAGATAGACCCTTCTTGAGTATTCAAGGCACAAAACGGAACGCTGATTGCCTGCACGGGGCGGAACAGAATGCACGCAACTGCAAAAATAGATCAGTTACCGGCGTCAGACTTCTAAAAATATGTGTCTGTTTTGTTTATCTGTCTTTTTTGGTAAACAATGAGTCTAATATGTTTTCAGTATAGTCTAAATTATAGTTAAATATTTTTTAACTGGATAATTAATAAACCGAATCGTTTCATTGTGTTGTTTTTCATAAACCTTGAAAATTTAAGTTTTTATTGCTAGTTTTGATATTCGTTTCGTATTTGTGTGTATAATAACCTAGCAGCAAAAAACAATGTCAGTATGTCAGTGTTATAAAATTGTAGTTTGCGATAATATTATTGTCCGTAGGTATGTAAATAGTGAAATTCAAGCTAGATTGTTTTGATTGACAACGGATTTTTTTAAAAATAATCATCATACCGAAAACTTTCAGTGTTCCAAGTTGCAAATCAATTTTAAAAAGTTTAAAGTTTACAATATATTTAATTTAACGAGAAATACAGTCCACTGTATTTATTTGAATGAATGAAAGAAATTTGAGTCAGCTAATAATTAACCTTTGTTCCACAAGGATCAATATTAGGTCCGTTATTATTCTTAATTTACATTAATTCCGTTTCCAAATTGAACCTAAAGTGCAATATAAAGCTATTTGCAGATGATACAACAATTATTTATTTTGCTGAAACTCTTGCAGCAACGTATTTGATATTAATAATGATTTAAAAATACTTCTGTCTTGGCTTTAATTAAATAAACTTACGTTAAATTTTACAAAATCTTCTTTTATGTTTATAACTAAAAATAAAATAAATTCCATCATTAACCCCATAACATTTAATAATGAATATATTCAATATTCAAAAACGACCAAATTTTTAGGATTAGTTTTAGACGAAAATTTAAATTGAAAATGCCATATCAAGTATATTATTAACTCGATATATCCTTTGGGATCTGTTTTGCACAAAGCTGGATATTTCATTACTTTGAAATACTTAAAAAATATATATTTTTCATTAATATACTCAAAATTACAATACCTACTTAGCTTCTGTATGAGGATCTGCTTGTTTATCAAACTGAAAACCATTACAAAAATTGCAAAATAAAGTTGTTACATGTATACACAAATTACCACATTTAGAACCAACTGTTAATATATATAGACCGAAAGGGTATTTACACGTTCAAAACATTTATAAATTAAAAATTTGTATTTTAATTCACTCTATTACTGTAAAAGAAAAAAATCAAACATAACACTTCAGGAGAATAAGACATTACATGATCATAACACCAGACGTTGTATAAATTATCAAACTATACTTACCAGTAAAAAGTAATTTCGAAAAAACTCGCTTTTATATTATATGACGGAATGATAAAATATAACAATCTTCCAAAAAAGATCAGAAAAATTAAAAAATTGGCAACTTTAAAAAACAATTAAAGAGATATTTACTAAATTAAATTATTTATGCTATTATTTTTTTTAAATTGATTTTATTGATGAATTAAATTGAATTAACTTCCATTATTTTTTATTGTTATTTTTTTTAATGGTTATTATTTTCTATATTATGTTGTCAGTTTCCATGTAATGAACTGTAAAAGTTAGTTTGGAATAACGACATTTTGAAATGAAAAAAAAAATCAATTTACCATAGTCCTTAAAACAGGGTAAGAAACTTTATCTACCTTAAAATTTCCGGCCGGGTATGATTTATAGAAAAAAAATTAAAAGCAGTTTCCAGAGACAACTGGATACACAAAATAGTATGTAGTTTACTCCCTACATTTTGCTGACAGGGTCATAATATTATACTTAATTCGCGAAGACGATTATTTATCAAACGGTTCTGTATCAAACATTTCGACCAGAAAGATAAACGTTTTAAATAAAAGTTACATTTCTTTCTATTGTTTTTCGGCAACGTGTCCTGATTTTTCCCCGGCACTGGCCACATTGCAGTGATAAAATTAGATTTTTATCGAGTAACACTTACAGGATTCTTTCTAAAGTTTATCGCAAATCCTAATCAAAATCTTAAGATTTCTCGTTCTCGCGTATTTTTGTCTCTTCTGACGAGATTCTCGCAGAAAATACTATCGTTTCGTCTCGCAGGAGACCGGCACACTCTCATCTCGTCTCGCGAGAAGAAGCGAGACGAGAGTCAAACACTACTCAAAACCCGCTGAAGCTATGGAAATATAAATGGTGGTGGTGGTGGTGGTCCATCGAAAACTTAACACCTCGATTTTCCTGCTTTAAAATGAAAATGTGGAAAATCGCTCGGACCCGTCGATTTTTATTTCGAGGGGGACATCTTTTGCGTATATTGTCAATCTTGTTACTTCAAGCTCCTAGGAGGGAGGGGGGGTAAGATCTAAATCTTAAATGGATAACCCTATTTTATATAATTTTTTTGCATTCTGCATAAAATTCTGAACATTTTTTAATAAAAGCATTATTAGTCTATAGGTACTTAACAGTTTCCGAGATATTGACTCTTGAAAAATTACATTTTTGAACTTTGACAGCGTCTAGCTTTCTAACTGTACGTCTTAGAGCAAAACGGCTTACATGTCCCTATCTTCGATTTTTATTATCTTTCCAATAGTGTCAACTTCCGGTTAAACCGGAAGTATTATATGTCTTACATCCGGTTTAACCAAAAGTTGACACTATTGGAAAGATAATAAAAATCGAAGATAGGGACATGTAAGCCGTTTTGCTCTAAGACGTACAGTTAGAAAGCTAGACGCTGTCAAAGTTTAAAAATGTAATTTTTTAAAAGTCAATATCTCGGAAACTGTTAAGTAGATATAGACTAATAATGCTTTTATTAAAAATGTTCAGAATTTTATCCGGAATTCAAAAAAATTATATAAAATAGGGGTATCCATTTAAGATATAGATCTTACCCCCCCCCCCTCCCTCCTAGGGGCTTGAAGTAACAAGATTGACAATATACGCAAAATATGTCCCCCTCGAAATAAAAATCGATGGGTCCGAGCGATTTTCCCCCTTTTCATTTTAAAGCAGGAAAATCGAGGTGTTAAGTTTTCGTTGGACCACCCTGTATGTATTTATTAGGAAATACTGAAGTGATTTTTGTTTGAATACTATTAATGAACGCCAAGATAAATATTTAAAATATAATCGCATGCGTTCGACTGTCACTAAATTTCACCCGTAAAATTTAATTAAATTGGGAAAATTTGTTATCCCTGGCCCTGCATAACTTAAGGTTCAATCGTTTTTGGGTCTTGTAGCAGAGTTTTCATTTAGTGCTTTAACTGGAAGAAAATAATTCCGAAAAAGGCCAATCTATACTAGTATAAAGTTTAGGTATATTTTAAAATTTAAAGTTCCGAGAGTCCGTTACATGACAAATCCATCCATGCGATGCATCTTGATTAGGTATTTAAGATTAACATTTTTTAAGTTTGATTTTTTTTGGATAGAAATATTTGGTAATATTTATATAACAATTATTAGTCTATAACATTACACTTGAAAACGGTTAGATATACTAACCGAAACGTTGTGTTAAGTAACAAAATAAAGGCAATGAAAGCCCGACAAAGTAATTATTTTGATTATACTACATTTAGTCGTCTATACCTCTTTCAAACAATCACTGCGACGATTTTATGTATAAAACTTATTATTATGAATAGCGACATTTATGTTTTTAATAAATATTTTGAAAATGTAGTTTTTAAACTCTAGAGCCAAAAGACAAACAAACAGATAGACAGACAATAGGAAGCATTATTTTTGTGATCCAGGGAACCTATACAGCCATTTTTTTTCGCGTTATAATGTTTTTTACGAGAATTCTTAATCCGTTGAAACACAAATTTTGATAGCATTTTAAATATTTTTTCCTATGTTGCGACTAAGTATAACTGTATACATTAACATTAGTGATATGATTACTCGAGTAAAAGAATCGGGTAGTATTCGATTAGATTCCTAAAAGAATCGGTGGTATTTGAATACCGGAATGGAAATCGATGAATGCGAACTTTCCAAGAAACTCGCTTAAGTATGAAGTGCCGATTGACTAGAGCGACGAAACTTGGACGACTGAAACCGGAATCAGAGTTAAAAATCTAAATCCGGAAGTGGAAATTTAGAATCGAAATCCGAAATCAGAATCAAAAATAATAATAGGAACGCCTCTCTCTTAAGCTCAAGCTAGCGATTGCGAATATTGCCATCGTAATATTAATGTAGGAGTATTATTATAGGGTGCGGATATCAGGTAGTAACGGACCTTTAAACCAGAGTGGGCATGAGGACTAATTGGAAAATATTATCTATTATTAATTTGAAGTAGTAGTCCATACTTAAAGTGGAGTTAAAAATGTAGGAAAAAAAGAAAAACGAAAAGTCTTCCTCCACAAATTTTAATAGAAATAGCCCCGTTAGGGGTCTCTACACGTTTCGAACGTAGAAACGTTCATCTTCAGGAGACAGAATTTTTTTTTATATTGTGCTGATGGTATTAACAGAAGAGAAAATGGTATAAAACATTAATGGAGCTTTTTATGGCATTGAAAAGTTAAAATTTAGAAGTGCCGCATATAAAAAAATTGAGGAGAGTTAAAACAGGCTAAGCATGTGAAGAAAGTTAGTAATGGAAGTATAAACAACCAAACTAAAAGAGGAAGAAGAAAAAGGCCTTCTAAAGAGAAGGTGTCAAAGATTTTTAAATCATTTATTTAAATTTTTTTGTAAAATCATTGATAATATCTCTAGGACAGTATAAAGATAAGAATCTAAGGTAGAATTCATAATACCAGAATAGTTGAATAGTATATTAAAGTACACCTTTCATAAGAAGCGGTTTTAGCGCACGCGTCTATTTTAAAAAACGAGCCACAAAGTGGGGAGTTTTTTTATTGACACGTGCGCTAAAACGCCTTATGAAACATGTGCTTTATAAATTTTTTTCTATTTCACCTTTTATAATCAAGAAAAATACATTTTAAAAAGAAAATAAATCCTTCAAGTTTTGTAAATTTTTATCTAAATTTTATATTGGTAATACTATTTTTTATCAAAGTAGCCTCTGGACAACAAAAATTATTTTGCAAACTGTAATTTTTTTATTTATTGACCCATTTTCACCACGAGATTTTAAAGTTATTTTAGCGATATGAGATTTGAAATTGGACGGAATACGTTGTGTGATCTTTGTACATTCGGTACATAAACAGAGCGTTCGGAAATTCGGGCGATTTTACTACTTTTTTCGAATTTCAAAAGACGTGATTTTACGTCACGGCATTGCAATTTAGTATAGGGAAGATGGAAAATTCAAATAAAGTTGAAGTTAAAATCGACATTGGAAGGTTAGTAGATTGAATTTTGGATAGGATTTGGCAGAAAATGATAGCTTGAAGCATCTACAAAAGATTGATTTATAGATTTATGCAACCAACATACATGACTGTTATCTACACAGAATAAAAAAGTAAGTTATCAAGCTATTTTTCCTCTGCGAAAAATGGGTTTTCTCGTAAATCACAAAGGCCGCGCAAGTCAATGAAATAAAACATTTAAATGTTACCAACATGAAATAAAGAAAAAACGCGTATCGAAATAGCTTCATTACGATACGCAAATGCGTATCGCATTACGATAGGCAAATGCGTATCGTACTGAGCTTATTATGAACGTGAAATAGAAAAATGGTTTTTGGGGTACTGGGGGTTAAATATATATAAATGATTTTAAAATCTTTAACACCTTCTCTTTAGAAGGCCTTTTTCTTCTTCCTCTTTTAGTTTGGTTGTTTATACTTCCTTTACTAACTTTCTTTACATGCTCAGCGTGTTTTAACTCTCCTAATTTTTTTTATATGCGTCACTTCTAAATTTCAACTTTTCAATGCCATAAAAGCTCCATTAAGGTTTTATACCATTTTCTCTTCTGTTAATACCATCAGCACAATATAAAAAAAAAATCTGTCTCCTGAAGATGAACGTTTCTACGTTCGAAACATGTAGAGACCCCTAAAGAATCTATTTCTATTAAATTTTGTGGAGGAAGACTTTTAGTTCTTCTTTTTTTCCTTATCTATTATTATTAGAAACTAAAATGTTACAGACAATTATAGAACCTACTTGTTACCACAAAGTGGATACATACATTGCCGGCCGCCCCGGGAGCTGCTCCTAAATTAATCACCTCCTCTGGTTTAGAGGTCCTTTCACTACCCATTATTTTTATTGCATGACTTCTCTTGGTTTTGGGTCTCTATGCACTACCTAATATCCGCTCTGTTATTACTATTACATTTTATGCGCCAACATAAATACGTCGCGTGGTGCGCCGGAAATCGGTGTTGAATTTTTTCATTTTACATCTTTAAAAAGAAAATTGTTTAAGGTAAAAGTTAAAAACCATTAAAAGAATGGATTTTTAGTAATTTTACTATCGAGTGTGATCTTATTTTTCTAAACAAATCGGCTAAAACAAACAATTTCCAATATTGCTTAACGAACAATCGAAATATTTTATTACTTATCTGTTAACATAAAAGTGCTTAGTACTCAATAAAGTAATCGATTCCTAAAACTATTCGATACCTAAGTATCCGATTTTTGAAACTACCCGATTCTGAACAATATAACACATTGGATTTTACAATACAAACTAGAGGTTGTTGACCTGAGGAAAATAGCAATAGCAGTTTTAAAAGAATCAGGATACAACCCTCGAGGGTAACTTATGTGTAAATTTTAAAAAAGCAGTAATTTCATTTAAAAATATTAATAAATATAGTATCTACAGTATTTTACAATTTATTTTTTAAATATGTAAAAAATAGTTAAAACAACCATTTATTAATTGAAAAAATTGTCTTTCCGTTTTCTTACTAGCATAAACAAGCTGCAAACTTCTACATTCCTAAAATTGTTTCGCACCTAATACTCCTAATCGAGTAATGTTTATTTGAAATTCATTAAAAAATTCCTAAAGATCCTTCTTGTGATTCAGAATTTTCCGCGAATTGGCAGCAGCGGTGAAAAGTCAGTTGGTAAAATCGATAGTTGCGCATGCGACGCGTCCTATAACCCCACCTCTATTAAATATGTACAATCACAGAGCTTTCGGAAAAACAGCCACAACATGAAAATTTAAACCTTAACTCGAAATAGACTATTCTTTAGCAGTAGCTTGATCATTTTTACGTAAGTTTTACCTAGTTTTTCAAATCTAGAATATATCGCTTGTAATTTCTAAAATATAAAATTTTTGGCTTTAAAGTGTGCTTCGAAAATTGGTGTAAACTTCGCAATATTTTTATCCAGAATGTACGTATGGAAGTTTAATTCGTGAAAGTGAAATTAAATTAGATTCTCGGTATGATAAAATAGACTTTAGGTGCTTGTAGGATGTTTAAAAGAGGTTAAACCGAAAGTTTTTGCGATTTAGATGGATAGATAACAAAAAGTGGAAGGCGATGTCGCAAAATGATGGGATACAACAATTACAATCAGGGATATAACAAACTATTTACTCAGGTGAGTTTAACAAAGTGCATTCGATGTTCTGGGTTGTTGTGGATAACTTTTTAATCTATCCTATCGGAAAAAGTTAATTTCCTCTTTGTGCGTAAACAACAAGCCCACTGAATGACCTTATTAAATGACAGGGTTATTTTATGTAGCGCAAATATTTTTGTTTCTTTTCCTGATAATTTTAAATAAAAATGTATAGATTACAGGTTTGTACGGTATAAGCTTAATAAGCTAAGGTTTATAAATTTTTATAATTATTCTACGCAGTTCAGTTAAGTTGTATTTTATGGTTATTACACCACAATTAGTTTTGACACCTTTTATTTTTCATGTAGTGGAGTTTATATTCTGTTATGCGTGTCCAAAAATTATATTATTGCTCAATTATATGACTATTATAACTAAATATGATACGACATAGAATGACATAAGTATATTACAAAAATACAAAATGGCGAAGTAAAGCTCCTGATGACATTGCAAAGAGCACTAATTCTTACACAAAATGCATAGGTGCCTACACAGTGCTAATTACATTATTCAATTCATTTTCCATTAAATTTGAGGTATCTATCATTTTTAACTGATTATACTTACACCGGGTGGTGTGCCACCAGACTTGCCATGGAAATCCCATAAATTTTACTAACGTCAAACGATGGGATTAATTTTACATGAAAACTATATTACAATTTTTTCAAAGTCCTTATATTATAGATTCGCACACCTAATTTTATAGTTTTGTAATAAGCCAATCGCGTGTTACTAGACGTGTTTTTTTTTTTTTTTTTTACGTCGGCCCATTTTCGCAACGAGGCCAATCACCGACGCCAGGGAGTTTGTTACACACTATCTGGTAATTTTGCCGAATCCCTCTTTGTCGAGGGTAGGGTTCTTTAACGTGCCAACATCCATGACACGGGACCCACAGTTTAACGCCTCTTCCGAAAGACGGTGCACCTCTTAAACCAAATTCCAAATTTAACATCGACGTTGCCGGCACCAGGGATCGAACCCGGGACCTTCGATCTGTGTGGCCGCGACCACTAGACCACAACGCCGATCTAGACGTTTTATTTTTATTATTTTGAATATATTTTTCAGTATTCAAGAAAAAAATAACAATGCTTAAGTGATACAACATGGAAAATAGTTCTCTGAAAGGTTCTCTGCAATATTTCCAGACAGACCCATTATTGAAAGCTAAACAATAAGGGTCTTGAATATTGTTGAAAATTACATAAATTTATTTTCAACCAATTAGAAGGCTCCTTTTTGTTTACGTTGCTTATAGCAACGGGAGATTATCGCGATAATTTTGTTAGTTCCTATTAACTTAATGAAATTAATAAGTGATAGTTTTTTTGTCAAAAATAAAGTGCTTTATATCTATTGGCAAAAGTCACTCAGAATCAAATCAAAATACATTTTGTTGCTAACTTATACTTTTTATTGATACTAACCAATTTGCTTTACATATCGAACACCGGGGCTAAAAAAGACACATTAAAAATTTAACTAAACTCATCGAAAATATTATTATGTTTCTTAAGTTTCATTTGAAACTATGCAGACATGTAATTTCAGATGTTATGGTTGAAAATGAATTAATGTTTTTAATGTTCCTGAAATTTTAGTAACAAACAAGTAAAATCAACTTCTATTGTAAAAATACAGTGCGTCATATAAACTCATCGGAAATATGTTTTTTAAAGTTTTATTTGAATCTGAATTTGCAAAACTATGAAGACATTGGATTTTAGATAACAAATTTGTTATTTAATGTTTCTCACATTTTAGTAATAAAAATGAGTTACTAACTGCTAAAATTAACTTCATTTCTAAAACTCTAATTAGTTACAATTAACTAAAGCCTCCGGAAATATGTTTTTGTGGCATTTTAGCAAAAAAATTACAATAAGAAAAAACTCCAATTTATGAAATTTTCTTACCGAATCTCCCACGCAGCAGAATTAATTCCCAAAAATTTTGCTACTAGGGAGATTATAGGTGATAATTTTAAGAATAAAGTTAGGTACTGTTATAGTTATTAATGATACTAGTTCGATATGAACACTATAATGAAACGTGTGCACCGTTAAACCACGAGGCGTTAGCCGATGGTTTAATTGCACAAGTTTCATTAACAACGTTCATATCGAACGTGTATCATTCAAAATTTAATCTACGACAGTGCAAATAGATTTTATTCGTCTAAATTTCATTGATATCACGTTCTCGTAATTTCTAAAATTTTCAGGTGTCCATATTAGTCGATATCGTAACCGCATTTTTGATTGTTTTAATTTCGATTTTGACAACGTCATTATTGCCGTCTAATTTTCTATTGTAAGCAAAGTGTTGGCCAAAAATAATTTAAATATGGGAGATTCTGAATCCGAAAGTGTCCCTTCGGATGTTTACAATAAATAAATGCAATCCGTTTTTCTAAGTAATAATAACAAATAAATAGTTTGCACCGACTTTCTTTTTGTTTTTGTATCTTAACATTTGGATGTTATTATGAATTCATAATGGCACTGAGTGCTATTATGAAGGTCATAATGACATCTAAATGATAATGCTAAATACGTCATAATGGCACTGTCGTCTGTCGTAGATTAATTAATAAATGCAACTGCTTAGAAAAAATAACGATTTACTTGATAGTAGAGCACCAGGCTTCTTGCCAAAACTATGGGAAAGCTTCACTCCACAGTACCTACTGCGTAAATTAGGTACATAAGTATAAATATCAAAAACATCAGGAATTAAGGGAAGGTAATTAAATCCGAAGATTAAACTGTTGTTTGGAAGTTCAGAAAAGGGCAAAAACGATAAGAAATTCTCACACAATATTTGTTTTACCGACGAATGCACCTTCACATTAAACAATGACCCAAATATTCAAAAGTGTAGATATTGGAGTATATATAGAAAATAAATACAGATTTGCACAAGTACCTAATACCCTTAAAACGTTAAAAATTGGACGGGCTTATTTGGACACCGGATTATTGGAACTTTTTTTGGAAGCAATGGCGGCTTGTGACTAGCGAGTCAGGGGGCGCTGGCTTTAAATAAATTTTTTTTTAAATGTCTATTATTTTCAAAAGTACGTGTCTGTTTTTTCTAACATTCTCGTTGTAAATTTTAATTTCATCAGCATAAGCACTACTTAAACAAGTTAAAATATTAGTCCTAACATCTCAAAACTTACCCCATTATGAAGATGTTTTGCACTATTTTCATGTTTTTTTATTTTCTCTGAAAGATGTTTTAAGTCCTGCACCCCATTTATAGTCCAATTATCATCCCCGTCAAAAAGAAGACACAAGAAACAAAAAAAAAAGAATTTTTGTCCTCACAACCGCATATCCAGGATTTTTTATTATATATTTCCTTGTCAAACTTACGCATAAACTGTGCCTTACTTTTATATTTTGATTGCACTTGTACTATGTTCAATTTCTAGTGGCCGCCCTGCATTTTTTAAATCAAGTTTTTCACTTAAGCTCAGAGAACTAAACACAAGCTTCTGTAAATCACCGACCTTCATATTACACGACAATTTCCAACTTTATAAGTTTTATAACGTACCTAACTAATAATAAATCAAATCAAAACAAATAAACAAAACATTAGCGCCTAGCGGCATCGACAAGTCGCCTCGTCAGGGCACATAATATCGATTATTCTACCGTGGCATCGCGAACAGCTGTTGTTGGGCGCGGAAAATTGGAGCTGGTCCGTGACCGCTCGTTGTGCGATGTGTAGGTGATGTCACGCCTTTGTCGTCATGGAAACTCATCGAGAAGCCGCGTTGAATCGGGACGGATATTCGGTCGCCCCAGCCCGCCCGCGCTTAGTATAACATTGGGAGCGGGGAACTCGCTTGTCTATGAGTATAACCTGCCCGTTGGAATAGGGCTATGTTTGGTTTATGCCCGCGCTTAGTATAACCTACCCGCTGGAATAGGGCTATGTTTGGTTTGAATTATTTTAATGGATTGCTTACATAGATTGCTTTATTGGTTTTTTAAGTAAAGTATTTTTGGATTCTGTTTGAAATAATTGCAGGGAGGGCGGCGCCCCAGAGCCCTTCATTAACGAGCCGCCACTGTTTGGAAGTCAAATTTTGGAAAAGAAATTTTTTTGGCACTTTTACAATATCAAATTTTAGAACAAGTCACTCCTGATATTGAGATATTTGGTTTTAAATATATGGTTGTCATGCGCACAATACACGAGACTTTAGGGAATACGTTCAAAACTTTCCCAATGGACGAGTTAAATTATACCATAAATTGGCCAGGTTGGTCTCCTGACCTTTCACCAAACGATTTTTTCTGTGTGGTCACATTAAAAATGTTATTTTGAAAAATGTGCGGTTTCGAAATTTGGAAGAACCATAAAGTTTACTATACTATTTTTCAAATTTCATTTCCGCCGTGGAACAGACGCATTGGTCAAGAAGCCTTTCTTTCTTACTGTGCTGTTATTGGCCAAGGCGTATATACCCAGGCGTAAATGAAAACTAAATTATATAGACCTGCATTTTTTTTTAAATATCACGTGAGCGAATGTTTTGTGTTATTTTTTGTCGTATTTTATGATTTTGTCTGTCTGGATTGTAGCGCGTAATAAAAATTTGTATCTATTTCATTCCAGACGATTATTAAGGTAGGATTAACGACGCCATTTTCTATCGTCAATTCGATTTGCCTAACTATTAACAATTTGCATGCGCACTGCAGTGGTGTAAGAGAGTAGTTATTTTTATTCTTTTGGCATACGAAGAAGAAAGACAGACATATTCTGGAGCTGGTAGAGCACGGCAGATGTTAGTCAGCTGGCCATAGCTTTCTTTACTTTCGTGTTTTGAACCTTTCCTGTTAAAACAAACGCATATTCTCTAAAATTCTTAGGATAGATGACATCTAGATAGACTAGAAAATATCGTATTACCCGTAAAAATGGTTGTTTTTACTTCAGTTCTCACAATCGACGTGTTTACTTTTAAGGATTTTAAGGTAAATTGTGGCAATTTTAGTGGTTTCAAAAAAACTGGTTTTTTTTAAGTTTCTGTGCATTTATTTTAAAAAAAACACCGGCATACTATTCGTCAATGCCTCCCTGATCAACCCCACCAAAATTAGATACTAATTATTTCTTTACTTTACCGAATCCATATGTGCATAACCTTCTTTGGCCAAAGATATGTACACTTATATATAATATATTATATACAGAATTCTCACTATTCGCTCTCGTGCTAATAAAATTAGAAAAACCGTAAAATCAGAAAACTCGCTCACAATATTATAATAAAATAATGATAAAACGATACTTAATTATGTAACTTATTGACTGTTTCATAAGTGAAAGGTTTAATTTTAATTAATCAAATCGCTATGAAGAGCGATATTATTAAAAAATGGAAGAAACTGGCCTTAAATCCAAGAGTATCCGGAACATCCAGTGGATACCAAATGAACGTCCTGGTGGTGTTAGGAGCAACCCAATTGTTGAATTTAGGTAGATTGGATCATCGGGCTGTTACCGGCTTAGTAATAAAAAATGGCGGCATGAGCCCAAAATTGAAGAATATAGCACGGTCTTGCAGACGTTGGAAAATACAGCATTAATACAAACTTTGAAGATTAAGCCCCCTGGATACACCCTGTAAATAACATTTAAATAACTAAAACGTTCGGGAAACCCCGGAAAAGAATTTTAGCTTACCTCTAGCTTGAGGGAATTCAACAGATTATGCATCATGGCACCTACAGTTTGGGACTTATCTCACACAGGAACAGGAGGTATATATCCGGCATATAATATGCTAGATATAACAATTAATTACTTAGAAGAACATACTATAAAATGTTAGTGCTTAAATTAGCACCCAAAAATTGAAAACTATAAAGACCCGAAGGTGTCCTGCTTGCAGAAAATCTCGTGGCAGACGGACGACCTAAATCACCAGCGATCCTGCTATCGATGCTTGATAAAAACCAAAGGTATAAAACGTCATCGTACCTGCACCGTACGAAGTAATGAATGCGCTAGGAAATAAAAAGTTCTTCTAAGATAGAATTTAAATAATAAAAAGGGCTGCGTTAAAATTTTAAACCCTACAACATGATTGACCTTGAAAACTGTGCCCTTAATAGTAGGCACCCTCACAGAATCATTCCATATTATACTTCTCATTTATAAACACCATTCTTAGCTTAAAGTGCTAAAATACATGTTTTATCCTGGTTAAAAAAAAATCCGCTAAAAATGTTTTTTCAATACATACTGTCATATCCACTCTTCACCCTTTTAGGGGTTAATTTAAAAAAAAGACATGATGTATAAATCACTTGATTAAGTTCCTTTCATTTCAATCAATTATCAGGCTAAATATAAGGAAAAATTCTAAAATCAAGTTTTTATTTAATCAGATATTTTATCAGCTTTTCTGCCATTTCATCTAATTCCAAATAACAGATGGTCGCTTATGCACAGTGGGCTCCGTTTTATACCTCCTATGCTATATTACACCCTTAATGCAGCTGAAGTTACAAATAAAGAACTAAAGATGTTAAACCTAAAGGATATGAGAAAGGATAGGAGAAAGGGTGCTTTCAGGACTAAAGATAAAGTTGATTTAATAAAAACAGGTAATATAGAGTACTAACATAAGGATATGTAAAGTAATTTATTTGTTTTAAAGATATCAACAGAAAAAATAAAGGAATTTTTTTAGAATTAAAAAATACCCAATATTTGCTACTACAACCAAAGAAATAGGCTAATACCTATCACCCTGCACTGTCCTCGCTAATATATAAATTTGTAGTTGTTCACCCTGTATCGAATAGATTTGTCAAATGAGACCAGAGTAAGGAAATTTTTAGATCCTGTAACCACGGAGTATTTAACCATTGATATTTTTACCGAATTATCTAGATGGTTTCGACTTTTATTTTCTAACCTAAAAGTTTTGTCAACATTATTAAATCCTAGTCTCACCGACGAAATAAAAAAAAACACTCTCTACTTCAGATTATTAAATAAGTTTGAAACTAAAAATAGTGCAAGAAAAATTAATTTTGCTGCCACTGCTAGAATATTGTTCCATTTCAGTCAGACCCATGTTGCGCTTACGGAATAAGGCATAACAAAAATATAAGCGGACTAAAACTCCGGCTCACTGGGATTATTACAACACATTTAGGAATCTTACAAAAACTGCTATTATATAGGAATGAAAAAAGAGCTGAAGACTAAATTTTCCTCTGACAAGTCACCAAAGGCAGTTCTACCTTGGCAAAAAAAAATTCAACTGATTTTAAAGATATTAGGCCGATCAGTATTCTCCCAACTCTCTCAAAAATATTTGAAAATAATTTTTTCTCAAATAAAAATTAACATATTGAGGTAATGAATAAACATCAAGCAATTACTTGAAGCAATTATTTTTTAGTAAAAGCAATTGCTTGACTAGCAAATGCTATAAGTAAAAGCAATCGCTAGATCTGGATATGAATAAAATTTTGAAACAATTGCTGTTTTTCTTACACCTCTGTAGCAAATGCTTATTCAACACAAGTTCAGACGTGGCTTATCCACTTGTTCAGATTATAGATTTCATGTTCAGTTTGGTGCCTAATTTGCAAAAGAGTTGACGTAAATACAACAACGTTGGTCTATTTATTTAGTCTGTTAAGTTTTGTGGAAAATAGGAAACCTATATTTTGTGATATTGTAGATTTCAGTGAAAATGAGGAAAGTGATAGTAGTGATAAGAAATTAAGGACAAGCAATTGATATTCGTTCACAAATTAAAGGAACATAAATAAATCTTTCTGACCACAACCGTTTAGCTTCCATAACAGCTTCAGCACTTGTAGGAAATTTAATAAAAATATTGGCCTTCTCCAAAACTGCATCCATTGCAGAAGTGTATCTCTTACAGACAGTAGTTTGGTGAACACCGAGTTCTTCATCTACAGAATCCGGATCCGACAATTTCCGAAAAAATACTTTAATCTTATTTAAAGGTGACAGTGCACCCCCTCGCCTTTTACCAGTATCACCAACCACTCAACATTTTCGCAGTCAAATCGATATAACTTTCTGAAATTATCATATCTGCAAATTTTACGTACACTGTAGATTTTTCTTTTACGGACGTTCATATATTCAGCCATAATTGAAGGCACAAAGTAAAAGCAACGCACGTGTATGCCGTGGAGAACTAAAGTTGACTGCTACCAAGCAAATAATGCAGGGTCGACCTATCTTAAAAAGTTGAAAGCAATCGCTACACTAGAAAAAGCAATTTCTTAATTTATTCATCACATTTTTTACGCAAACGATGATGATTGCTTCTATTTTTTTTAAGAAAAAGCATAGACTAGAAGCAATTCCTGCACTTTTAAGCAATTGCTGGACTCAAAAGCAATTAAGTACTTTAGTTTTAGTTTTTATTCATTGGCTTTTAAGAAATTACTTTGATTTTATAAGAAAAAGCAGTTGCTACATTTTTATTCATTAGGCTCAATACCTGAAAAGCAGTCGTATGTATAGCTGTGCAACCGCTTTGTTGTCAGTGACCGACGATATCCTAACAGCAACAGATAATAACGAACTCACTCTGCTAGTATTACTCGATTACACGAAAGCCTTTGATAGGATAAATCATCGGCTACTGTTGGCTACCCTAAGTCACATCAATTTAAGTGAAGGTGCGCTGCATTTATTTGAAAGTAGTCCTTTTTTCAATGAACAGTAAGTTAATACACGGATACATGTGTTTTCTTCTAGATTTATAGTATACATGCTGTTTTTTTTAAAAATAAATAAATTTGCACACTATCTATTTTTTGATGATGACTATCATGATTGCTGTGGTCGTAAAATGGCGAAAGTATTAGATTTTGCCGAAGAAACAGTTCGAAATTTTAAGGATTATCAATTGAAGCAAAATCGGGGATGTTGAACTTTTACAAAGGCATACGATAGGCATTTATTTTTGGTCCTTCATCCCTTAAACAAGTTTACATTTTTAAATTCTACTGTAATTTTGAAAGTTACTTCTTAAAAATCGGTCGAAATTCTCTATTTTTTTTAGAAAAAGGCAATTAAAATAATTTTCTATAATACATTTTTTGTTTTGAACGTAATCGCCCATAATTTCAACGTACTTAAGCAATCTGTGCTGTAACGACATTATTTCATCAAAAAAATGGTTTCTCTGGGCCGTTAAAACATGCATTTGTATTCACTGTCTATTTTGAAGGACATTTCGTTATTCTAAGGTAGTAAAATTATTGCAGCAAGCACAAGTTATCTCTTTTATTTCAAAAACTTTTCGACAGTCCTTGCTAATAGTCATTCATTACAGGAATTAAAAACATATGCGAATCGAAGAATCGATCATTTTAGATTAGAACAGTTCCAGGTTTTATGGGGAGAAATGTTTCTAATTTTAGTTTTTATAGATTATTTTCAAATTCTCATTGCTTTGGTATTTGTATCTGTAATATGTCTGCATCATTTACTTTAAGGAAAGAGACCTTACGGATCATTTTCAATTAAAACAATAGCTATAAATCAGAATTAAATTTTAAACACAAACTATCAAGTTTTATGACTGCGAATTTACTACTGTGTCTAATTCCACTTAAAACATTACTTTTACTACGAAAATACATATTAGTTAAATATTTTCTACAGCAGAGACATTGTGGTAGTTTTTTTAGCCATACATGTGTATCTTCTTAGTTGTTATACTTGCAGAATAAATAAAATTTATTCTTTATTTTATAACTTTAAAATTATTTCGTTAATTTTTAAATTAGATAATGATGACAAGAGCTCCGAAAATATTAGTAAAAGAATCAAGCTTTTTTTCTATATGCCTAATTATATCAAAACTATTATACAGATTTAAGAAAATTAATTTAACAAATTAATGTACGTTTCAATAGACTCTTTATTAAAAAAATCAATACACAACAAAACACTTCATATTATTATAGGTAACAATGCATTTATCATGTAAATATTATAGGGTTAATATTGTTATTTAACATACATCATTACTGATAATTAGGTTAGAATTACATTTTATTGGAATTATTATTATATGCATGTACTTACTTTATACAGGGTGGCCCATTTGTGGCACAAAGTAATACATTGACTCTACTAAGTATTAGAGTTATCCAAATAAGGTTTTCACAAAGGTTATGAGGTTTAATAAAGTTTATGTCCTAAAATTATTTTTAAATATACAGAGTGGTCCAGAAACGCAGGACAATAAAAAGTATATATTTTTAAATAGAACACCCTATATACCTACCGTGCGAGCAAAAAATTATTTGCATCAAAGAGGACCTTGCATCTAAGGACGTAATACTTAGCCGTAGAGCTTAATACCTGTTGGGTGTCAGTAACTACCTGAATTAACAATCAATCTTCAATCATCTTTAACAGTCGTTACAAGTAATTTAATTCATCGCTAATTTTACCAATTTCTTGAACAATTCACACAATGGGCTTTACGGAACAGCACAAAACATTCATGATTGAAGCGTATTTTCGAAACGGGGTTAGAGTAAATGGTGAGTGGCAAGCAATACAATCCGGGTTTGTGCATGGACGATTTTCACGAACATTTTTCTAACGTTGCTTTTATTGCTGGGGATTTTGATCATTGTCTGAAAAGAACCGTGGCTGTGTTTAGGGAAACAGGTACTATACAACACACAAAAGGAGCAGGAAGACCATCTGTAAGAACAGAAGAACTTGTTGCAAACGTTCGTGAAATAATGCAAAATAGTCAAAACACGCCAACAAATTGTATAAGACGCCTGTCCCAAGAAGTGGGAAGATCTTATGGAACATGCAGGACTATTCTTAAGGAGCAGCTAAATTTATTTTCTTATAAAGTGCAAGTATTCCATGAAATCCAAGCCGCAGATTTTGAAAGACGCAGGAATTACTCTCAATGGTTTCCAAAAAGGTATTGGAAAGAAATGATTTACTAGACCTGACATTTTTTTTGGATGAAGCCTGGTTCCACCTCTCCGGTTATGTACCTAATTCTCAGAATACACCCATGTGGAGTAAATTTTGGAAAAAACATGATGGAATAAAATATCTACCCGTATTTCTCAATAAAAAAATAGAAAATAAAAATTTTTCTATAAATTATATATATAGGGATAGAAAAATTGTTTCACATTATAAGGTAGTTAAAATTGTGTACAGGGTGTATTCTGTTGACATCGAAATATAGAAAAGTTTTAAAGCCATACTCGGTTTTTTTAAATGAAACACTCTATATTTGTTAGGCTCATCCTATGGATATTTTAAGCACTAGTTTTGCAAATTTTTATTGAAATTTTCGTAAAAAACTGTGACTTTTATATTTCTAGTTAGCCATGACAAAACAAATGTAATTGAAATATTTAATATCCAATTAAAATAAATTATTTCCTAACATTTACTTATTTATAACTTGAAATAACAATACATCCCAAAATAACTACCTACCACCTACCTACAGTTCTTTCTATAGCATATTAAATCAAGGAACATGGTCGACGAAGAAAGTTGACTTTTTTATACAGGTTGCTTAAAAGACAGAAAAATAATAAATCTTTAATACTTATTAAAAGTCTAAAATAAATATCTTTTTTTATTTCGGGGGGGATCAATCCCCCTTGATCCCCCCCCCCCTGGCTACGGCCTTGCAAACATATATTAGGATTAGTATTTGGTAGCTCTAATTTCTGCATTCATCATAAAGTTCTGTAAGTTCTCTCTAGGATTCGGTTTCTTTGTGAAACGTTTGCTTGGTCAATCTTAATGTGAATATATTTTGGGATATCTAATTCCATACACATATTATATTGCCGATGAGAATGTCTGCTTGACTGTATTTCCAACAAACCCAAACAATCTAATCAAATAAGAAATTAGAGAAACGAGGTTGTGATAAAGAACATTACATATTATGCTCCAAGCCGGTAAACCATACTAAAATTTTGTGGAAAAGAAGCCTTTTTCCTTTTCTCCTTTCACCGGCGTATACAAGGGTGGGGTTATGGGGGTAATTACCCCCCCTCCCCCAAGATTACTTAAGCGTTGTTTAATTTTTGTCCTTACTCCTTAAAGTTGCTATTATCTAGTATCCTAGCCAGGCACATAGCTAGAGGGATGGGGGGGGCGCAGCCCCCCCCCCCGAAACTTGAGACCATACTCATAACACTTACAAAAACAAAATGAATTTTATGCAAAATATCCATATATTATTAGAGCTCTGATTTCGGCAACGTAGGCAACACATTAAACATTTCCTAAACTATTAAATTTTCTTCACCTCAATTATTACTGGGTTTGTTTTTGTGCTTTTCTTGAGGATTTTGTGTTGTGTTTTTTACTTTTCTTGAGGATTTTGTGTTGTGTTTTTATTTTTCCCACTTGAAAACCAAGCACCATGATTAAAAAAAGGGCGTGGCACCAAAAAAAATTTTCGTCTGCGGCGCTTTTTTTTTGCGCTTTCGGCGTGATCCCATTGCCCCCCCCCGAGGATAAATAAATCCTGGCTACGTGCCTGATCCTAGCCGATGGATTACCCCCCCCCCCCCCCCCCGCCCCCACCAGACGCATGAGCTAGATACGCCGTTGCCTCCTTTTGAAAATTCTACGAACTCACACAATGGCCTCCAATAAACTTTTATTTCGTTGGTTATGTTTTAAAAGAATATTAACTGTATTAAATTTAAAATCAAAACTCTATTGTAATTATGACTAAAAACTACAGAAATATGTTGATTCATTTTAGATCTAGTTTTATATTTACCTTCATTTTTTTTAACACGCTTTTATTAGCTTCACCTGTATGTTTGTATGTATGTTTGTTTGTAACCGACTTCTTTGAACCCGATTTTGACCCACTTTAAACGGTCAGATTTAATTTAAATTTTGTAAACTTATCAAGAACCGCTGACAATACAATAATTTGATAAGTTTATCTCATTATCCTGATCAGGATCGCAGGAATTAAATTATTTCCTTACAGATCCTCTGTATTAGAGTGAGAGAGATAAAGCTCACCGTATGCGCATGCGTACTATCTACCTACTTTCCGGCTCGAGCACTCGGTTTAATAGTGTTGGTACATTATTTCGCTATCAGTTGGTCCGTTGGCCGAGCGGGTTTGTTCGGGTTTGTGGATCCAATGCTTTGAATCTAGCCATTTAAAAAAAAATTGATCCACTGCTTTAAATCTAGCCATTTCAAAAATGGTGACAGTATTCCATCTCTACTCCAGACCTCTCTATGACTAACTCTACTAAAAAAAAAAAAATTCTTAACAATACCTCAAACTAAAAAATGAAAAATAAATTTACTTAGTTAGTATTATAGAAGATGACATAGTGTCCGCAAAAATAATTAAAAGAAAAATAAAATATTGTGGCATATCGGACAATTTGACAAATTGATATTTTATTTTTCTTCTAATTAGTATTATTGTGAAAATAGCGTGGGGTGCTCGGTATACGAAAAATCACAAAGCTCCCCACGCTTTTTCACAATAATATCTACTAATGTTTATCGTTCATTATTATTTTCTGCCTATATTAAGAATTTCAATAATTATTTTAAACTATATTATTTTCCTCTTTTTAGTTTGATTAATTATTAAAGTGAGTTTTTTTAGTTTTTTTAAACTATATCTATTATACAGACAGCTTATAGTTGCAATGACGTAGCTAGGAGCAGTCTGCTCCCACCCCTTACCCTTTGACGGCGCCCCTTCGCGCCTTTTAATAAGACACTTTTTCCTGGACTCCTACAACCAGAATGTAAGAAATTAAAATGTAGCTTGAATTTTTAGCAGGCAAAAGGATTAGAATGGGCTATAAAATCTGTAATAAAAATCTGCCTAGAGTGTCACAAACCTTTGCTTGAAAAAATTGAAAAGAATCCGCGAAAGCAGAAAGTTTGAAAACATGATATCAGATACTTAATAACGTCATCCCATTGTCCGCGCAATTATTTTATTTGCCACTCGTCACCGATTATAATGGTATGCTTGTTTCGATAAGTTGAATAAAGAAGAAAAGGAGACTCGAGAAATCATTTAGGTAGATGTCGGAGCGTCGACCTTCAACCCCAATTCCTGCGATTGGTCGATTTGTGTTCGTAGATCGGGTAGATTTGCGAGTGTTTATTAGAGACCGTATTTTGTTTAATTATTTTCTCAGTAAATATTTGAAAATATTAAATACGAAAACCGTAGAAAATTTTATTTTCTCTTAGTGTGTGCGTTAGGACTTTTGACTTTCAGACTTCTGACCGCATAAATTGTATTTCATGTCGTTCTAGGATTGATCATTCCTATCAAGTGGGATAACTTTCTCTCTCTCTAACTAGATCACAATAAATATACCAACAAACTATAAAGATGTAGTCACATAAAGCTTGTAAATCACTATAATGTCCAGTATGAATGAGCGAGCGAATGGAGAGAGAATGGAAGAACGTATGGAAGCACACAACATTACAAACAAAACCCGGATCACGATCACTATACACCGCCAGTTCTTAACAACTAAAGGTTCATTTTTTGTATTTTTTTTTCAATCGAAACGATTTCACTTTTTCTACACCAAGTAGCCACCACAAAACTTGTCGATTACGATTTAAACTCAAAAGGCCTTGTAAAGTTACAGCTGGAAAGGACCGATTGCTGACACTGAAAGACCTCACTTATACCAAGGGTGAACAACAGCCCCGCTGGTTTAGTCTGGCTGTCTTCCCTAGGTGATAGCTCACATCTGTGAGCATAAACCTAGAATACACGTATTTAAATAATGTAGATGTAATATCAATAAAACAAATAAAGAGATTAAGAAAGAAAGAGTAGGATAATGCAAGCCGTCCACTTAACAAGATCAAAATCTCAAAAATATCAACATATTTCTGTACAATACGTTCTGGTCGAAGTTTCTAAAATAAAAAAGACTTTTGTTTTAATTCTAGGGCTCCGCTGATTCAAATTATTCCCAACCGTCATCGGACCTGTCGTTGGACGAGGAAAAGGAAAGTTTGCGAAGGGAGAAGGAAAGGGCGGCACTTAGTCAGTTGGAAAAGGCACGGGTAGGTATTATAAGAATTTTTTTGTATTTAGTTGATTTGAAATATTAATAATAATATTAGAACTAATATTTAACCCCTTTATAGAATAATAGCGTTACGCGAGCATGTATAAATAAATGCTGTAAAGTGCACATTTACACACACCTTACGGATGCCATCATTAGATGCAACCAATTAATGTAATTAATATTTATGTCAGGTTTAATGATATACTGAATATACACATTGGACTGCGGTTACACTGGATGCGAACGCGTCCGATTTTTATCGTCCGGTGTCGTGCGACAGATTGTCGTATGATGACGTGGTTACACTATTTGCGATTGGTTGCGTGCGTTCTATATACTTTTTCCCATTATTTATTACTACTACTTACTATAAATGAAAATATATAATATTTATTGTGTATTGACTTCCGCAGGGTGGCTGATTGGTGTAATTCAAAAAGTATTAATTTAAATGTGAGTAAATGTGCGTGTACGTCTTTTACATTGAATCGTAATGTTATTGTCTGATGACTATTCCTTAAATGGAACCAATTTGCAGCGGGTGAATCAACATAAGGACCCCGGTGTAGTCTTTGACCCAACAATGTCTTTCTCCAGCCATATAATATCTAAAATTGATAGTGCACAAAAAATAGCAGGTTTTATCGTTAGGAACACCGAAGACTTTAGCATTGATGTTAGCTGGGATCTTTTTGATAACCTAGTGTTTCCTGTTTTAGAATATGCGGAAGCATAATTTGGTCCCCCCAGCATAACATGTGGGTTACACTCATTCAAAGAGTGCAGAGAAAGTTTGTGAAGTGTATGTATTATAGGAAGTATGCTCCTCAGAGAGGGTGTGATAACGAATACCCTTTGGGTGTCTTTCATTGAATAAAAGAAGAATCAAAATTTTACTATGCATTTTGTTTAGAATTTTAAAAGGTGAAATTGGCTGCCCTGGTATTCTTGGTAAACTACCATTTGCTGTCAATAGAGTCGACTCGCGAGCCTTAAATATTTACCTATCGTCGAACAAACCTGTACAAAAATTCTCCAATTTACAAAGAATGCCACTTTTTTCATCTGTATGCATCTGATATTGATGTAAATACAACTAGTCTTGGTCAGTTCAAGGATTTGGTCAAGAGAAAACTGAGAACCAATTAACAGACTATAGATTTGATTGCAGCAGATTGTAAGTAAATCTATGCCCAATTGTGATCATAGTATAGTTTTATCAAGTATTTCTATTGATTAGTATATATTTGGCTCAGATTGCAGAGGGCGTAATATTGTGATGCTCAGTTGGGTACCCACTTTTATGATGTTTTGATACTTGTTCGCCTCATAGGCTTTTCTTTTGTTTTTTTTTGTTATACTTACTAGCTTTAAGATGTATCTGTAATTGGCGCAGTGCTGTTGATAGGTCCTATGAATAACGAATAAATAAATAAATAAAAATAAATAAATAAAATTTATTAAGTTGATTCTTCCATTTCTTATCCTACATCATTCTAAGCTTTTTTTACCTTTAATCCGTTATGAAAATCTTTACATTTTTGATCGCACAACAAGTTTCTTGCTTAAACGCACATAAATAATTTTAAGTTCATTTCCTTTATTATTTAATTTTTCAATTCCTTTTGATCACCAAAAACTACTGCTTTTACAGCAAAAGCCATACGATGCCGCGATGTCTAATTGAAAAACAAGCAATTAACCTAAAATATTTTATGGAAACAATTTTCTGTTGGCTCTTATTCTAAATAGGGAACTTTGCATGAAAATTACACTTAAACAGTAATACTATTAAGTGTAAGCTATTATCATCAAAAGACCCACAGTTAACAAAGAAATGTTTTTTCTTAATCCTCTGGATTAACTAGAAGCGATTAAAGTTTGCTTGTGACGTCAAAGCGTACTACAATACAAAGCGCGAGAGCGGGCTATTCATACTACGTGACGTCATACGACAAACTTTAATTATTTATAAGAAATTAAGGAGTGATATTTAAGACGTAATATTTTGTATACAGTGTGTATACACGAAAAAACACTTGGACACATCGATTGGTATTTCTAGTTGCGCATTTTTTTTCAATAAAAACATTTTATACAGCGTGTGTCATATAATAGTGGCCAATACCAACTGTCTTATTTTAAATGCATATTATTTAATTTTTGGATTCTTCAGAAAACCTATCTTCAACTATTTCGGAAATAGATTAAGTGTTTTCAGATTTATTGCATATTGCATTTCAGCGTTTCTTTTTACTGATATGAAATAAAAAATGGTATAAATAGTTTTGTTTAAGACTCCTGACCTTAGCAAATGGTTGTCTGTCTGGATGACAGTAGTAGTTGTCAATATTATAGTGGTTTGAATTTCGTTAAGTGCATATCAGAAAAATGCTTTATTTAACAGAAATGTAAAAAATAACAATTCTACAGAAGATTGGTTATGGAGATAAAACATGGACACAATAAGTTGCTCGCTTATTTCATGAAAAATTTCCAAATTTGCCGACTATAACTCGAGAGAAAATTATTAAAATAGAAAAGCAGTTTCGTCAGCTTGGACATGTAAAGCAGATAAAAAAAAAAGTAGCTGCCAATGCATTTAATTGATGATACCAAATTAGATATTATGCTTGAGTTTGAGGAAAACCCACATACTTCTAGTCGAAAAACAGCCCCAATGTTCAATGTTAGCCATTCATCGATTATTCGAACATTACAAGAAAATAAAATGTATCCCTATAAAATAATACCTACTCATGAGCTAATGGAAGACGGTTTTGATAGGAGAACGTATTTTTGTGAACAAATGATGGCATTGTTAGATAACAATGTGATCCAATTAGAACATGTTTTGTTTTCTGATGAGTACACCTTCACACTTCACGATCATGCTAATCGTCAGAATTGCCGCTATTGGTCTAGGGAAAATCCTCACTGGATTAGAAAAGAACATACGCAATATCCTGAAAAGGTTAATGTTTGGGCAGGAATAGTTGGAGATCATATCCTAGGTCCCTTTTTCATTAATGGCAATTTAAATAGCGATAATTATTTAGCACTGCTCCAAAATAGTCTTGCCAACTTTGACAATCTTATATCCTAATCCAGCAAACCCACAACTTCCAGCGAATATGATATGGTTTCAGCAAGATGGAGCACCGTCCCATTACCAAATCAATATCCGGCAGTACCTCAACCGAGTATTTCCAAATCGGTGGATAGGGAGGCGTGGATCGATGGAATAGCCAGCACGATCCCCTGATCTGACGCTATCAGACTTCTCCTTATGAGGTTATTTCAAAAATATTGTATACAGAACTAAACCCTTTGACTTAGCTGACTTCAGAAGACGAATAACACTTGCGATTACATCGGCCACGCCTGAGATGTTCAGTAAAATAAGAAGAAATTTCTATTTATGATTAGGATGTTGCCAAGACGTTCGCGACGAGCATTTTCAACATGTACATTAATGTTTTTTTTTTACATTATCAAGAAATAAACAGTATTAGTTTTTGAGTGTGTTAATTTTTGCAATAAATCTGAAAACACTTAATATTTCCGAAATAGTTGAAGATAGGTATAGGATATTGTACATGAAATATGTCTAAAATTTTCTGAATAATCCAAGAATTGAATAATATATAGGGTGTTGCATTTAAAATAAGAAAGTTGAGCCACTGTTATCTACATGACAAAAAGTTTTTATTGAAAAAAATGCGCAACTAGAAATACCAGTCGACGTGTCCAAGTGTTTTTTCGGACATGCCCCCAAGTATTTATTATACAATTTATTCCATTTGGCTGATACACACTGTATTTTTTTTGGTGTGGCTAAACTTATGTATGCAATAAAAAAAAATTGTGCAAGTTCCCTATTAGTAAAATATATTATTTTTATAAAAACTTCCGATTAAAATATTCTTGATCGACTTCGACTGTAATACTACGACTACTATATAATATGTTCTAAAAGTTGCATAAAAATGTTGTTTTCTTTTAGAAGCCGTAATTTACAAGCCGGATTTATGGTTAGTGTCAGGAAATGAATTATTATCGTTGCGTTTCAAAAAGGCCATAAAAGTTTAAAATAAGAATTATGTGGCATGACTAGTAAATTGGAAGTCATACATTTTGTATTGCTGCCAAAATTCATGTTTGTAGATACATTTTCGTTGTATTTGTGATTATTCTGATAATAACAGGGTACAGGGTGATCTACGTTGAGCGACCTATTAGAACATCTCGGAAACGAGTAAAGTAAGCTTTTATCATTTGATTATCATATTAGCAAAGTGCACTGAACTGCACTGAAGCATTAGATACTGAGATTATATCTACTTACCAGATACCTCTTATATCCAATGATGGCTTACTAAAACAATCTGGGTTCTGGTGTATAACAGTTTCTTATACTTTCTTAAGTATGGTTCTTTATGCAGGATTTCAGCTCCTTCACATGATATGATGGCCATGTGTCCAGGCCTGGTCAGCTGCACCATCTCTCCTTTTAGCGTATTGTTTCTGTGTTCATTATTCCTTGTTCCTAGTGTCTTACCAATATAAGATTGTTTGCACTCTGAGAGGATCCGGTAGACACAGTTTTTTTTTTCGAGAGCTTCATTCGAGTTACACATTGTAATCCACAAGGGTTCTAACTATGCCATGGTTTGTATTTGCTTCAGGGAATTTAATGTATAAACGAAATATTAAACTGTATGCGTAGATTTCCTGTGAACTGAACTTTGAATGGTGTTGCAATTTTTCTTTGCGTTGAAATTGAGGAAAAGTGATTCGTTGTTTTCTTCTTTCTCCATGGTAAATTTGATCATCGGTGTGAAGCTATCAGATGATTGTGCATGCCAATTTTAGTAAATAGAACTCCCCCCCTCCGTGTTTGTTCAGGTTGAGGAACCTATGATCAACATATTTGAATTACCATGCAACTGAATTAGATTTTCATAAATCTAATATTATATTTATAATGTAATATCTTAAATTAAAGGAAATCCAAAAGAATCAGCAAAAAACTACGCCCAACGATTTAAAACACAAATACTTTTATGGAGATTTATGTTTCAATTTTTTTTAGGTTGGTATTGAAAATATTACTAGAAAAATCACTCCAATTGCATGCTATTTGCAAGCAAATTAGAACGTTTCCTAATTTCGTGGGATGCAAATAAAATTGCATTAACTACACATGCCTTGAGAAAAATTTTTCTTGCAAGTACATTGACTGCACTACTGCACATAATGTAAACATGTTAAAAGTAGACGTAAAAAGATATTTTCATTTTACAAGTGGATTATTATAGTTATGTCAATCTGCTTCACTAGTTAATTAAAGTAGGTTTATCTTATTCCGCGCATATTTTGAGATAAGAACCCTCATCTTGAGGGGAATTAATGTCTTACATAAGTTGATTCGCATTATATTATTTCTTACCTTTAGCAACAGAAAATTTAAGAAAAAACTTATCAGGTACTTAAATAAAATGAAAAATCTTGTTTTTTTAAACTGTCAATATATCTAAATATTTAAATTAACTCAAATATTTATAGAACTTTAATTTCTGTGTGACTGATAACTTAACGATTTATTACAAGATTAGATACTAATTAGAGCTAGTGTGTGCGTATCTTTTACGCTAATTATTTAGTTATCTGCACCATTAGATTAAAATAGGTACCGATAGAGACAATCACATTTTATCAGCCACCTATTTACTTAAGAGTTTTAATTTTAAACCATTTTCATTTGACAATTGGAAGATTGGAAAGTGAAAATAACAAGTGTAAGATAGAACAGACGTTTGTTACTATGTGATGGCATTTTGAAGATTCTCTTTCTTTCCATCAGTTGGTTTTAGCGATATGTTAGAAATAGGAAACTAATCGCTTTAATATTTAAAGCAAATGTAAAATAGATAGTCAGTAAATGTATTTAAAATAAACATAAACTTAGTGTTCAATTTTTAATAGGTATGTACAGGGCCGTTTCTGAGTGGTGTGCTGGGAGTGCCCCCGCACAAGGGCGGCCAAAGTTATAGGGCGGCGAAAGCCGCCTGCAGTTTCACAGAAAAAAATGTTAGACTTAAAAAAAAATTCTAGGAGTTCAAAAAAAAAGTATGCAGTAGCTGTCAAGAATGAGGCAGCCGCCCTTTGTGTTAATTAGAGATTTCTTTTTAGATAGATAAGTATCGGAAAAATAAAAAGAATTCTCAACGGAGGTGGCCGCCCTGCAACCCACGTCAATTACATTTTGTCTTAGGTTTACTCAAAAAATTAAAACTAATTGATATTATTTGAATAATTATGTAGGTATAGTTAAATTCACATAAACTTTTAATGCCGTGACATTTCAGTTCTGTCATACTTGTCAAATACTGCAGCAACTCATAAAATATAAATTTCTAATGGCTAAATTTAATTAGTATAATTGTACTGCACACAAAGTATGTCTATCTTGTATTATTTCATACGATTAAAAAGAGATGGAAATAAAAAGAGTTGGCCGAACAATTATAGAAAAGAAAAAGAAAAAACACTGACCAATCTCAGCTGTATAAGAAATTTAGTAAGTTGGTGAAATCTAAAGTAACTAGACAATGACAAGTCTTGACATTTGGCATTAAAACTTTATGTGAATTTAACTATAGGTCTTATTAATTTGGTAGTAGAGTAGGTGGGGGCACAAATACTCACAAGGCAAAAGAACGCACCCTATTTAATTTTGCCGCCGATGTCCGGTTTCAAATGCTGTTACAAATAACTTTTCCGACGCCGAAAAAAAGTACCCAGACATTTTGATTACGAATTAAAAGATGACCCCATCGTCGAGGCCAAACAGAGTTTCAATGTCAATTTTTATTTTTCGATTTTGGATATTTTTTTTTTTGCCAGGGAGGAAACCCTTTACGGGCACTGGTTACTTATTCTTTGGATTTTGCGATAGAATCAATTAAGGAGAGATTCGTTTCACTTAATAAGTGTAATGAAACTTTTGGCTTTTTGTCGAACTTCTATGAAGCTAATGCCATAAATGACGAGAAATTGTTAAAATCCTGCAAAGATCTCGATATAGCGCTTCAATAGCAAGGAAGTCCCACAATCAAAGATATTGATCGCTCAGAGCTCGACCAGGAAATTTTGTCGTTCCGAGAAATGTTTCCAATAAAACGTACAAAATAATAATTGTAGATACGCTAAAATTCATAGCTGAAAAAGATTTAATCTCATCATTTCCAAATCTTTGTGTTGCGCTGAGAATTTTTATTACTCTGCCGGTTACTGTTGCATCTATCGAACGTAGTTTTTCAAAGTTAAAATTAATTAAAAATTACTTGCGGTCAATTATGTCCCAAGAAAGGATTAGTGGCTTGGCCCTTATCGCCATTGAAAGCCAAATTGCTGAGCCCCTCTGTAGGTAAGTATGAATAAAAGAAAAATTTTAAAAATAGACACCTATTAAAGATTTATTTTTCTGACAATTGCTTTGCGCCATAATTTCAGGTAGGTAATTGTAAAATAGTAACTGATTTGATTTAAAGGGCAGCCAGTTCATATGTCGCACAAGGGCAGCCAACAGGCCAGAAACGGCCCTGGGTATGTACCAGTATTATAAAATCATATTCATTTAAATATTTTTTATGGAACGTTTTGAGTAAAGACCAAGTCAAAAGTGCATAGCACAAAGGCAAAAGTCACTCGTCACTCAGGGTATGCCCCCTGACTGAAGATGACTGACCGAAGTCGAAACAAGTATCCAAACTTAACAGGTTTTCGAACCAAAGAGTACTTTTGCTTCTTTGAATTCTCAGACATTTGCTTTTGAACAAAAGGGTCAAACGCGCCACAAAAATTCGTGGAGATTTGCGAAATCCCAAAAGTTCTTTTGCTTTTGTCAAATGAATTCGAAGCAGTAAACTGGGATTCGGGTTTCACTTTAACCCAACGATATTCAGGGTACATTACAGGCGCGGATACAGGGGGGGGGGGGGGCAATGGGGGCAATCGCCCCCCCTGAGCAAGCAAAAACTTTTTGGGGCACCCTTGTCAGTGTGGGTAGGCGAAAAGCCCGAACATTTTTTTTTAACTATACCTCCAAATTTTAACAAATTTGGTCAATAATTTAGAGCAAATTTTTAAAATCGACTATGTATTGAGATTTTTCACTACTGTCAGTTTTTTTTCTCAAACAAAGTTCTTATATCCATGATTTCTAAAAATAAAATACTAACATTTTAGTAGGTATGTCCTACTTTAAGGAATAATAAAAAAATATGATTTCATAAAATTGTAATAGAGTTGCTAGATGTATAAAACTCAAAGCGCAAATCAAAACCCCGAAGGCGCCCGAAAGCGCGCCTGCAAAAGGAGCACATGATGCGAATAGGAAGTAGTGAAACATTTATTGGTTCTTATTCTTAAAATTTTAGTATTTTTTTTATAATGCATAACAATACGTATAACAAGTAATAAATCACAGGGAGTAGAACCTAAAAACACCTCTATTAAAAATTTTATTCAAGGGCTAATTTTCTTTAAAAAACTCCCACATTGCCATTAAGCGCTCAATCTTTTTATACCTAGATATTATATATGTGTTTTGTATTTCATATTTTCTCTGGACAACAAATTAAAATTTTATGAAATTTTTATTTAGAACGAATTCTCTGGAAGGTAAAATCACAAAAATTATACCCCCTCCTAAATGCACCGGGTTGTTTTTGTAATTTTGTTTTGTATTTTTTATTTTTCCCACTTGAAAACCAAGCACCATGATTCAAAAAAGGGCGTGGCACCTAAAAAAATTTCGCGCTGTTTTTTTTTCGGCGCTACTTTCTTTTTGCCCCCCCGCCGGGCAATATCCTAGATCCACGCCTGGTACATTATGGATGCTTTCGACCTTCCAGGTCTCATCAGTTAGGCGAAGAAGCCTATGAGCTAATTTTGATTATGATATTTTATGTCTAATAATTAAACAGATCAAAAATTAACACAGTCTCAACGATTTACCCGATTTTAATAAATGATGGGTCTGGAAATTTTGCAAATTACACAAGTAGAAATAAATTGAAAGCTTAACTAAACGCAGTTAGGCGCAAATAATGGACTGTGTATAACAGATTAGTTTAGAATTAAAAAAAAATTGCTGCAACTAAACATGATATATACCGTGCGAGCAAAAATTATTTGCATCAGATAGGGCCTTGCATCTAAGGATGTAATGCTTAGTCGTAGAGCTTAATACCTGTTGGGTGTCAGCACAGGATGTCAGTAACTACCTGAATTAACAATCAATCAGTTATTCCGTCATCTTTGACAGTCGTTACAAGTAATTTGATTCATCGCTAATTTTTCCAATTTCTTGAACAATTCACACAATAGGCTTTACGGAACAGCACAAAACATTCATGGTAGAAGCGTATTTTCGAAACGGGGTTAGAGTAAATGGTGAGTGGCAATACAATCCGGGTTTGGGCATGGATGATTTTCACGAACATTTTCCTAACGTTGCTTTTATTGCTGAGGATTTTTATCATTGCCTGAAAAGAACCGTGGCTGTTTTGCAAATTTAGAACAATTACAAGAAAGGATTATCCAAGAATGTGGTAACATTTCTCCAGAGATACTGGTCAACACTTTCGAAAATATGAAGAGACGTGTGAATTTATGCTTGGAGCATGGCGGTGGCCAATTTCAGCAATTTATGTAATTATTTTTCTTTTTCTATCTGTGTATTCTTACTTTGTTAATTTTGTAAACAACAAAAATAAATTTGTTTTTGTCTACTTATTTTATTACTCGTTAGTTTGGCATATTATGTCATAATATGAATTTGACAAAATTTTATCCTAGATTTGGTTAGATATATCGTCCCCATATCATTGTGATCAAACCAAACCCTACGTTTTTGAATCCAAGCCCTCTTTGATGCAAATAATTTTTGCTCGCACGGTATAAATATTTATAGAAGATAGATATAGAGTCAACTTTTCCTATAAACAAAGCGTTCCGGCAGTTGACACCCACATGTGACAATAACTGCTGAGACTGGTTTGTTCGGGTTTGTTGGCTGCGAAACTCTTGTATGTTGTCAGGGTTTTTCATAACGTTTTCCATTGGTTAGTTTAGTGCATAAAGATAACAAATCAATCAGTGTTGCCCATGTGACCAGCGCATGGTAAGGCGATCCATCGGTTAAAGAGAGAGAATTATTTGTTGCTTGCCGCGTTTGACAAAATCGCTTTGCGTCGTCGACAGAAATTCAGTTTTAGTATTGAGTAATATTTGGAACTTCAAAAAAAATACCTTCTCGGACTTCCATTGTCTTTATTTTGTCATTTAACACAACGTTTCGGTTGGTTAGTATGTCTAACCGTTTTCAAGTGTAAACTAAATTATAATTCTAAGGCTACTGTCTTAAATACTATCCATGTGCAATGAAGCTTGATGACTCCGCCTACGTGCTTATTGGAGTGTGAAGTTTGAGCTGTTGGTTTTGGACAAGAAGAGGCTTCCAGATATGAGGGATATCTATACTTAGTTTACTAGATATATGGGTATTTTGATTCATGGAAGCTGCTTCTTTGAAATTTCGTTTTCTTCCGTTCTGTTCCATGTCCAAAACCTTGGCTTCTGTATATTATGTTGGTTGGTCCAAACATGTTCCGCTATACCTGATCTCAAAGTTTCACCTCTTTAAGTATGTTTTAGATGATCTTTAACTCGCACGGGAAGAGGTCTTTTTGTTTCTCCAATGTATGATTCGCCACACTCTCAAGGGATTTGATAGATACAATTTTTTGTGTTTTCATCGGGGGGGTTTTACTTTTGTAGGAAAGCTTCTAAGCGTATTTCCGGATTCGTTTGTGTATTTTGTATATATATATATATATATATATATGCAAAATGTCATATACGCCTCCAAACTATATATTTTCCTGATAAACCCGCCTCCAAATCGGAGGCGCATTCGACAAAATCGGAGGCCAAATCGTATCGCCGTGTATAACATGTCCAATCAAACGATCACGTCTCCAAAGGCCCAATAGCAAATTTTTGTATGGAGGCCAATTGGTCAGTTATACATATACAGTTATACAATTTAGTTCATAATTATTCCGCTAGGGGGACCACTCTTTTATACGTATATATACCATTTTATGTGGCCAATGCGGGCACGCCTCCACGTTATTGTCATACTGTTACGCCTCCGAGATTTGACAACGCTGTACGGAGGTCGGTTAATGTGATGATTCTATACCAGTGTTAATAAATTTATTTCTCGGATTATTTCATGTTTGTATATCCCATTCGAGTTTCGATTTGGGCTCCATCGCATCCATAATGTGTGTAAGACTTAAAAAGATGAGGATTATAAATATTGAAGGGAGTGATAATTTATCGTTGATTTTTGTCTTTCTAAGCCAAGTTGATTTAGCCTATTTTTTAATTTGTTTTACTCTGGGATAGTAGGATCATATTTGTTAAAATTTGATAGTATGACGCTTTTGTCTATGAAACTATCTGTTTCGGTCCTAGTTCTTCATTCTTCATCTAAGAATATTAACATCCGGTTTTACTGCAAGTATCAAACTATGGAATCCCTTTTTTAGCTCTACTTAAACCATATTTCTAAACAAATTAGGACGTCTTCAGGGCCACCGCTAGAGAAAAAAGTAGGGAGGGTGGGTTAAAATAATATCGGTAGGAAGTTAGACTAATGCCCTACAATAGTCGTGCATGTTGCAATACAAAACAATGACACAATTGTTGGAATAAAGACACTTTATCCTAATATTTATATTTATTTAATATTCCCGACTCGTTTCGCTACACTGTAGCTTGGACCGACTGACCATATTCTAAGAACAACTCTGTGGGTATTCTCTTAAAAAAATTACTTGTTTGAGAAATAGATAATTAGTACCTATATAAATATTTAGGTTAACATTACAGTAAGTACCTAAATTGATTGTAAAATCCTTTGAAAAAGTTACAGTGTAGCGAAACGCGTCGGGATGATGAATATTATGTGGAAATTAGGCAAAATGTTTTTATTGTAACAATTGTAATGAATTCCCATCAAATAGAAGCCATCACCATTTGCAGTTTAATTACACAATTACGTATCCTTATTTAAATAAAAATCGCATCTTCCTTCTGTCCTGCCCAAATGTGCCAATAAGTTTGTTTAAAGACAAATTCCGTGTTCTTTGTAACAATTGTAAGATTATACAACTATACTGTACTCGGGTAGAATAGGAGGTAGTAGACGAAGAAAATATTTAAGACTTTTTTAGTAAAATTGAAGGAAACAATTCTATATTTTTATGAGGTAGATCTGCAAATTCTAGGCTTTTGTCACAACTTTTATTTTTCACATTTTAATCCAAATGTATACTTCCCCTGAAAAGTTTTCAAGGTCGTACTTCGTATAAATCTCTTACTTTTTTGTCAATATTTCCCTACGCATTTTTTTGGGATGTAGTATGTCGCAATGCTAATATGGCATTACGGCCACAAATCTGCAACAATTATGTTTGTATTGTTTGTTAATTTATTTTGTTTTTAAAACTATACAAATTCGACATCCATGTATTGTTAAATGTTATGAATTGTGAACATGATTGTTTTTACTTAAACTTAACGAGGATTTTACATCAAGTTAATTTATATAGTCGATCTAATAAAGACCCAATTGGGGGTCGAAACGTTATCTTAAAAAGATATATTCCATCTGACTCCAACCATACATGATTTTTTTTCCCACAAAAGAACATAATACCCAAGAAAATTGCTTTCAAAAATATGTATTTAATATATATGCAAAATGTCATATACTCCTCCAAACTATATATTTTCCTGATAACCCGCCTCCAGATCGGAGGCGCCTTCAACAAAATCGGAGGCCAAATCCAATCGAACGATGACGCCTCCGAAAGCCCAATAGCAATTTTTTGTATGGAGACCAATTCGTTAGTTATACATACAGTTATACAATAGTTCATTTTAGTCAATCCAATTTTGTTTAAGAGAAATTCCTTGTTCTTTGTAACAATTGTAACATTTCGTCTATGTACTCTGCTGGGAGGTAGTAGACCAAGAAAATATTTATGGCTTTTTTAATAAAATTGAGGGAAACAATTCTACATTTTTATGGAGTAGATCTGCAAATTGTAGGCTTTTGTCACAACTTTTATTTTTTCACACTTCTATCTAAGTGTATACTTCCCCTGAAAAGTTTTCAAGGTCGTAATTCGTATAAATCTTTTACTTTTTTGTCAATATTTCCCTACCCATTTTTAAGGATGTAGTTTTGATATGAAAAAAGTTGTTTTGGCATCGAAAATCGGTTTGATATGAATTGTATAAGTGAATCCATCCAAAACTGCTCGTCTGGTAGTTTGCTCTTTAAGTTTGTCTTAAGGCGTGGTATGGTTATTTCTGTAGATTTTCTTTTTGCAAAGTGAACCCTTCTTTTAAATATTTCTGAAAATGCTCCTTAGGATCAATTCTTCAGTTTAAACAGTTTAAGAAGATCGTCCAAGTGTTTTTCACGTAGAGTAAATAGATATCTTCGGAATACAATCATATTGATATGATGATACGGTTTTGAGGTAATAAATAAACAAGCTATAACGTTTGGAGCCGAAATGCATAGTAAAAGCTGATTCGATTTACTTGTGGTTTGTTCACATCGGGACTAAGCTAATGCTCCAAGAGCGTTCTTGATTTATGTAATGTTTGAACAAGAATTCTTATTGACCACTCGCCTGTGTTCGTATTCCCGAGTTCCAGGGGAGGTCGAACGACCGTCCCTGGTCCTCCCTATCGGCGGCCCTGACCGTGTTTATGTTAGATTATTATACTTTTATTGGAAACAAGGAAGTTTCGAAGATTTTCATGTATTTTTTTTAAAACATGACAATGTTCGCCAGCTTTTTCAGATAAATTACTAATCTAATAAAATTGCACAGGAAACTTAGCTATTGTATATTAATGGTGGGAAACTTCATTAATTATAAAAGAATGTTTATGGTAGTACCCAATAAAATGATAATAATTAGTATTAATACACAATCCTTAAGTTTCCTAGGCAATCTTTTTAGATTAGTAAGGTAGTTAATACTCAACTTTTGAAGAAGCCCCTACGATGACCAAACATATTATGTGATGCTTTAAAAATAATTTTAATTTTTTGGTTACCTGGTTGATAGGGTAGAAGATGGCAAACCAATTTTTGTATAGTGTTAATTATTAAGCTCTACCTCCTTCGAGTTTAAGTGAACATTTTGACTTTAAACTTCCCAGAAATTATCTTTTAGTGGTTCGTGCCATGCGAGATTTAAACCGGATAGGATATTCAAAATAATTTTGGTTAATTCTCCGTTGGGAATAATATTTTTGTTAATGTATATAGTACCTAGATTATTTATACAATTTTTAATATTGTGAAAACTTCTGTCTTGTACTGCTTACGATCGTTTTCCTGTCCCTCTATTACCTCCTGATCGATATAACAAGGTGTCCCGAAAAATGTGGGAAATCTCTCGGATTCAGATAAAGCATGAAAAAATCAGATGACAAGTTTCTATAAACTTTTTTTCTACATGCCTTCCCTACGGAGATATGTGCCCCTGAAGGACGCCGCTGGAAATAGGTTTTTCGTAAAATAACTTTTAAAGTATTCTGCCTCATATAGTTTAATAAAAATTAAGTGTAATGGTCCTGACCTTACGTCCTAAGGTAGTGTCCTTAAAACATATCTAGCTTTTTCAATTTTCCAGGGGCGAACTAAGCTTTACAACTTTATGCTTACATTTTTAACACCCTGTATGGTAAAGACTTAAAAATAATAAATCTGAGTAGCTCGAACTTTTGACTAAAAAAATACCACTTTTGTTTTTGTCGATAAAATGAACCGTTTTCGAGAAAAAGAACAATAAACTGAATTTTAATAATTTAATTGTTTTATTTTTAGCAAGAGGGACAATTATTTGAATTTTTTTTTTCCATAACAAAGTGTGATACGAAAATGTGACAATAGAAAATTTTCATTTTAAGTTGTTTTATCAGCAAATACAAACATTTTTAAAAACGCAGTAAAGTAAGGAGGCACCTTATTGGATAAGAGGGTTCAACAACTATTCGTTTATTATTATTTTTCTAGAAAACGGTCCATTTTATCGACAATAAACAAGAGTACCTTTTTTTGTCAAAGGTTCAAGCTACCCAGATTTATTATTTTTAAGTTTTTATCATACAGGGTGTAAAAAATGTAAACATAAAGTTGTAAAGCTTAGTCCGCCCCTGCTAATCTAAAAAAGCTAGTAGGGATTAAAAGCTATCTTTGATTTAAATCATTTGTCTAAATGACGAGTATCTATGATCACTCAATTAAATATTTTTTAAAATGACCTTATGCAGCTCTGATTGTAAACAATATAAAAGTATTGCAAAATTATTAACATTAAGATTGTAAGGGTTTTGGTAGCGTTTGCAATTATTTAACTGTCGTAAAACATGTATCAGAGAAATGTAGCAATAACGCTTGGGAATTAGTACTAACTGATAATCCCACCAATTAAATTAATTAATATATTTCAGTATTTAAACGTTACTAAAACATTTTATGTTTAATTTTCTTTAAAACAAATTAACTGCTCATACTTCTCTTTTCTTTTTAAATAATGGCGGTTTTTAGTCATAGTCATTTACGTGTAACTTAATAAAAAAAAAGTATACATTTACACAAAAGTAATTTTATTTAGTATTTTAGTAAGATTACAGAATATTTTTTAACTCGTTTCCTTTTAGAAAAAATAATACGGTTGGTTACTAAACTTAAAAATATGTTTCGGCAATTTCATTGTTTTCCTCAAAATGTACCCGTATACTTTGTGGAAACCAAAGAAATTTTCAAATATTTTCAACAAAAATAAAACTATATACACTCCTGGACATAAAAAACAGGACAAACAAAATTTTGTCCAAAGCCAATCTTAAATAACTTTTTAAGTTTTCCATCGATCTTGCTAAATTTTTTTTAAGTTGTGTTGTCTATATTGTTAACTGATATCGAATTTACAAAAAGTTGTAATTGATTTGGTATTATACAGTGTAGAACCAAAAGTTGCATTTTGTCCTAAATTTCTAAACACTCTGTGGAAGAATTTGACCACACAATGATGTGTCTATATATCAGATTTTTAAGCTTCGTAATTTCTTAACATTAATTTCAATGAATGCCCAATGCCCACTCCACACCACAAATTAAGTAAAACTGACCACTGGGCACTCACTAGGTATAAAATTGAAATGCTCAAACCGGTTTTAAACCATAAATCACTTCTAAAGGTCTGATTTAAATTAGGCAACCCTGTCGGAGGCGTATACGATCGTACTGCGCATAAAAATTTATACAACGGAGGCCAGTCTGGTTCATATTATTTGGAGGCGCATTACATTTAAGAATGTAGCGAAAATTTGTATATTTTTTGGAGCCTATTTCCTTACCCCTCTCGCGTTGCTCGGGTAGACGTTAACTTCTTGTTGCATTTTGACCACTTCATACTCGGAAAACATAACGCTTTAAGGTGGAGGCCAGGGTGCCTGTCTTTCGTATGGAGGCGACTAAGATAGCAAATTACGTATATATATATATATATATATATGTATTTGTAGCAAGTTAAAAGTATTAAGAGTATTTATTCATTTCTTTATCTTAAGAGCATCCCTGTATAAGTTCAGGATTACCAGTATCGTATATATAGGTACAAAAAAAAATAACCCTAGTTAACGGATTAGGTTAAGCCGTTTTAAAACAAAAAGGTAAAATTTTGAAAAAGTACATAATTTATTTCAGAAACATCTTCAGAATGTTCATCGTCCGTAGCTCGATCATTCAGCATTTGCACGTAAAAATATTTAAGCAATAAGTAGCATAAACGTTCTCTAAAAATAAATTGCCTCGAGGGAATGCGGATACGTTTCACTTAAGCAGGTCAGTTCGGTTTTATGAAATTTAAAAACCTGCAAAGTTTTGTTTACTAGACTAGATGCTGTGTAGACTAGGTAAATATACAGTGTAACATAAATCAGATATTTTGGTGCTATTGCTATTGGTATTCACGTTCGTTACGTTCAATAGATCAAAAACATTTATCAATCATGATATTATTAATAGTATCATGGATACCTATAACAAGGATATCAGCAAAAATTCCTCTATTACATACCAACCCGATTGTATGAGAATCAAAAATAGAAATACTTTGTTAAAAGTCGATTAAATTAATGTTTTCGTAGGCTGATAGTTAGAATAGGCTTTTAAGATGTTGACAAGACTTGCAATATTTTATTTCAGTTTCAATAACGGACATACACTTTAGTTTTAATAATGTGTAAGTTACAAATGTTTGCTAATGACACTCTAATTTACATTAATGTTTTAAATATTTTTGATGGTCTAAATACTCTAAATTCTGAGATAAATTTAAATTATTACCCATAACCCTTAATGAAACACCCTGTATATAATACGGTGATTGAACATTTCTGAATTGTAGAGTAAATGTGTGGAGTAGAGTTTGTTTTTTTATAGATTATTTTTAGGACATAATTTTGAACGACATTTAGAGGTTTTAGCGAGTTTTTTTAGATCCCACCCCACGCAATTATACCGTATCTTATTGGAGATTCTATTAAAATCTTATACGTATATGAAAAGTACTAGTTTTCTGCCAATAATTTCCCTTAAAATATAGAATTTATAAAATAACTTTCTAATATTGTTGGTCAAATACCTAGCTGATAGGTGCTCCCCATTTGGAAAAGTTATTTATTACACTTATTGGCCGATAATTATTTATATTAGTTTTATCGCCGGCTATATAAATAGGTGTAACAACAGATGTTTTAAAATTTTTTGGTACTTTACCGGTTTTAAAAATTAAGTTTATTAGTAGAAATTAGGGACTTTGTATTATAGAATAGCAACTATGGCCCCTAGCGGTACAATTAGGAACTTACAAATTATTTCCAGTGATTTTTTGGTCATATTTCACAATACATTTTTTACCCCAAAGTAGCATGTATGGTTTTGGAGATACACCCGTTCGCCACCCCTAGTAGATCACCCTGTATATAGAAACTCTTATTGCGGTTTTCCGCATACACCGTATATTTACCATTTTACCGCACTCTGTAGCAGTATGTACCCTAAGAAGTATTTGTTGCAACCCTTAATATAAATTCTCCACAATTAGCGTTTACAGTACAGCAAATACTTAACGTTCCAAAAATATCGATCGTGGCACTGCGGATGTTATGGCTTATTCAAGCACGGTGAAAATTCTTTATTTCGTAAAAATAGCTCGCCGAGATACATCTAGGTTTTATAAGCATTGACCCCTTTTGGTTGGTTAAAATGTTTTAGTTCCCGCTTGCACATTAATTGCTTTTACAAGTATTGATTTAACACACGCGACATGGAACAGTGGTGTAGTTATCGCTATCCCTGTAAGCCATAATGGGGAGTATCATAAAAAAAAAGAAAATTTCCTTCTGACAGGTGCTGCTTGCAGTTGAACTTCTTTAACAAAGAAAAGGTTACTTTTCTAAGATGTTCTAGTAAAACAAAAAAATTTTTAAAAACCTTTTAATCTATTAATTTTGCACACAATGTGTATGTTTTGACTTTTGCCGGGGTAACTGGGCCGCAACAAGCCTGGTACCCCAACAGCATTTTACTTCAAGCTAAATGATGCTTTAAATTTTACGAAAAACAATTTTTTCTTTTTTCTTTCCCTCTTATTTCAATACTTTTACATGTCTCTGACAAATTTGAATAAAACTAAAGATTTTTCACTCCTTATAAATTATTTTCACAAAGTCTGTGAAAACCCCCTAATTTTTCTTTTGCCCTCTTCATTTTTCTGCCCAAGATAGGGCCTTTACACTAACCCTTGACTTTCCAGTATGCTGGAGTCTTGTCGGTCTTCTGACTATTTAATTTTTACACCTCGTGTACACCATTGAAAGCTTCATCACGGCTCAATCCCACTTATTATTTTCTCTGTTGCTAACAACATCAGCATTGTACCATTTACTTTGTTTTCCTGATGATGAGTGTTTCTACACTCGAAACATGTCGAACTGAATTATTATGAATTATTCTAGGTTCGCCTAGTTATTCTAATAAAAAATTGTGGAGGAAGACTTTCTGCTTTTCTTTTTTCTATATATTTAACTCCACTTTGACTATGGACTACTTCTTTAATAATAATAAATGATAATAATTGAATCAGTCAACCTAAATATTTAAAAATACACAGTTAGGATATCTCGACTTATCCTAAAATGCATCTTAAACTATAACTGTGAATAACCGGATAAGCATAATATAACAATATCCTAAATAACACAGCATAATATACAATAACTTATACATAACCTACTTTAGTTGTTAAAATTAATAATAGATACATTTTTGGCACTTAACTATAAATTAATATTATTTTGTACCTCCTGGAAATGATGTAAAGTCGACTTATCTGCTTATTCACGAGGACCAGAGAAGGGGATAGATGAATTCGTAATAAAAGTAATAATAAATAATAATAAAATAATAAAGAAAACTCCAAAAAGTGTATTTTGATGTCAGTTTCTAAAGGTATATAAACATCTCGAGCAAATATGTTGAACTAAACAGGTTATTTGGGATATCTACATTTTAGTTTGACCAAAAATAAGAAAACATAGATTTAGGTCCGTTTCGGGCATTCCCATTTCGTGCAAAATTGCAGAATAGTATCGTTTCGGGCAACGCAGATATTATGAATTAAATATTAGGAGGTTTTTTTCCCGTTTCGGGCAACATGGACAAAATAAAGTTTAACTTTGTTATGCTGTGGTTTTAGTTGCGCCCTCTCATCTGAACCAAGAGATGTGCTATTCGACCTTATTAACTAATGAAATTTTCTAATGTTTTGCTAATTGTACATTTATTTTATAATAAATCATTTATAATTTGTTTTATTCTATAATCTAAATTACTGTACTTTTTGGCTCGTTTTGGAGTCTGTATATTATTATGATTCTTAAATTTTTTATACAGAATATCATAATAGTTAATTTCCTCCTTTAAAGCATTTATCATCACAAAGATATTAGGGTTTGGTTTGCCAATTTTTTTGTTCAAGCGGTTGTAACATTCCTCTACTGTGTTTGTAGTGCGGTGACGCTCGCCGTTGCATATCCATATGGGATTTGCTCCCATCCACTGATGGGATGATGAAATATTCCAGGTGCCCATTTAAAAATCGAAAGTTTATGTCACTTCCGGTTAAACCGGAAGTTCCATAATATTGAGTCACCTGTCAAAAATGCAGTTTTATGTCGTATACAAATTTCTAAAATTTTATTCCATTATCTTGAAAAACAAAAAAGTTAGAGGAGCGAACCACCTTCCGTGGACACCCGGTATTCGTATTTTCAACTTTAAAGATGGTCTACAATTTTTGTTCCGATATTGATTCCGGAAAAATCACGTTTTTTTTTAATAACATGTCTTGGCATCGAATACAGCGTCAGCTGATATAAAAAATATAACATATCAACATAATTTTAGTCAAAATTTAAAGAGATTTTGTGGTTTAGTGCTTTTTAAGTGGATGGTTGTAGATACAGCATAGTATATTTGACTCTCGTTACGTATCATGAACCATAATACATAATATACTGCCGCAAGCGGCTCGTATTCTAATATAGCTATTTATACAATAAGTTGCGAAATGAGTGTTTTTTAGGCACGCGACGTGAAAATTGTCCAACGAGGCAAAGCCGAGTTGGACAACACGTCTAGTGGCTAAAAGACACCGTTTCGTAACAAATCACATACAAGATTTTTTGTGAAAGCGGAGAATTTGATAATTTAAGCTTTTATTAGTATTTTTAAATATTTTGAAAAGTAGGCAGGCAATCTGTTTACATAATTGTACATTTAACATATATAAGAAATAGATATTTTCATTGATTTTAATGTTAAAAATTCTATTTCACGTTTATAATAAGCTCAGTACGATACGCGTATCGTAATGAAGCTATTTTGATACGCGTTTTTTCTTTATTTGATGTTGGTAACATTTAAATGTTTTATTTCATTGACTTGCGCAGCCTTTGTGATTTACGAGAAAACCCATTTTTCGCAGAGGAAAAATAGCTTGATAACTTACTTTTTATTCTGTGTGGATAACAGTCATGTATGTTGGTTGCATAAATCTATAAATCAATCTTTTGTAGATGCTTCAAGCTATCATTTTCTGCCAAATCCTATCCAAAATTCAATCTACTAACCTTCCAATGTCGATTTTAACTTCAACTTTATTTGAATTTTCCATCTTCCCTATACTAAATTGCAATGCCGTGACGTAAAATCACGTCTTTTAAAATTCGAAAAAAAGTAGCAAAATCTCCCGAATTTCCGAACGCTCTGTATATGTACCGAATGTACAAGGATCACACAACGTATTCCGTCCAATTTCAAATCTCATATCGCTAAAATAACTTTAGAATCTCGTGGTGAAAATGGGTCAATAAATAAAAAATTACAGTTTGCAAAATATTTTTTGTTGTCCAGAGGCTACTATGATAAAAAATAGTATTACCAACATAAAATTTAGACATAAAAATTTACAAAATTTGAAGGATTTATTTTCTTTTTAAAATGTATTTTTCTTGATTATAAAAGGTGGAACAATTTGTGGCTCGTTTTTCAAAATAGACTCGTGCGCTAAAACCGCTTCTTATGAAACGTGTACTTTAATATACTATTTTGAACTCTCGTTAAATAATATACAATTATTAATGCTTTCAAATGAATAAGCATTCGATATTATCAAAACTGGGTTATCGTGATACAATTGTTTTTGTATGGGTACCGACCTATTTTGATTAAAAATAATGTCATAATATTTAGTTCCTGCTTGCACACATTGCTTTAACGAAATTGATTTACAGCAGTGGTCACGAGATTTTGGTGCTGCAGGGCCAATTAACATCAATTTATGACGTTAAAATTAGAAAAAAAGTAATACTAAAGAAAATTTAGTAGAATTAGAAAAAAAAAATAGTAAACCTTAACCCTGATATAATTTTAGACCTTTTTTGCTTGATACTAATGGAGGGGGGGGGGGGTGGTCAGTGCCCACCACTGACTATTCTAGTGTGTAGTCGTCGAAAGACTCTTCTGGTATGGTGCCTTCATTCAGGATATCTGGCAGCATATTCTCGTTCCGCAATTTGAAAACATTCAAAATATATGGCAAGCATATCGTAAACCTCGGCATTGGTATAAGCAATGTTTGTAGGATTTAGCATACATTTTGATTAAATAAGAAGTAATTCAAAAAGAAACTGGGAGCAATTTTTGTCCAGACCTATCAAAATTAAATCTGCCTATTTTGTTTCACGGCTAGCTCGATTTATTTTGATTAGATAAGAAGTAATTCAGAAAGAATCTAGGAGAAATTTTTGTCAACACCTATCAAAATTAAATCTGAATATTTTGTTTCACGGCTAACTCGGTTTATTTTGATTAGATAAGAAGTAATTCAAAAAGAATCTAGGAGAAATTTTTGTCAACGCCTATCAAAATTACATCTGCCTATTTTGTTTCACGGCTAACTCGATTTGTTTTGATTAGATAAAAAGTAATTCAAAAATAATCTAGGAGAAATTTTTGTCAACACCTATCAAAATTAAATCTGCCTATTTTGTTTCACGGCTAACTCGATTTATTTTGATGAGATAAGAAGTAATTTCAAAAGAATCTAGAAGAAATTTTTGTCAAAACCTATCACAATTAAATCTGCCTATTTTGTTTCACGGCTAACTCGATTTATTTTGATTAGATAAGAAGTAATTCAAAAAGAATCTAGGAGAAATTTTTGTCAACACCTATCAAAATTAAATCTGCCTATTTTGTTTCACGGCTAACTCGATTTATTTTGATTAGATAAGAAGTAATTCAAAAATAATCAAGGAGAAATTTTTGTCAACACCCATCAAAATTAAATCTGCCTATTTTGTTTTACGGCTAACTCGATTTATTTTTAACACATAATTTAAGAATTATGCCTAAATTAGAGGTTTTCCATAATTATGTCATTAATTCTAAAGTCGTTTTTTGGGCCATTGGAATAATGAGTAACAAACCTACACATTACAGAATCATAAAGTTTAAAAATATTTTTTTTGTCGTGGAATGCTTTGGCCATGAAGCAATAAAAAGAATAATTTCTTCGATTAAAGTGTTAAAAATATTTTTTTTTGGCAATAACTCTGAAACGAACAAAGATATCTAACTGCGGTCTTTAAATTTTTTCTTGCAAACTTAATTTGCTTTCCGACTATGATGTCATAGTTATATCGTATGATTTGAATTTTCGGGATAATATCAAAAAACTGTTATTATTACAAATTGCGCCCCCTAGCAATTTTATTAGATACTATCATGTACCAGTGGCCACGACAATTAAAATTACTTACCTTTCTCTTCCAAACAAGCTTAAATTTAGTAAAATCGGTTAAGTCTTTTAGAAGTGTTAGCGATTTTAATAGTCAAGTTTTTTTAAAAAGTTTTTTATTTTAGTGCTATGACCATAATGACCTATGTGTATATATATATAATATGACCTATTTAAAAAACTTGAATATTAATATTGCTCTCAAAACTAACAATACTCTAGGAAAACACATTAAAAAGTAAATTGAACAAAAGAAATACATCTGGTGTTTACAAATTTAAATGTAATGATTGCTCTAAAGTTTATATAGGACAAACAGGAAACTTCGAAAAATGGATGAATGAACATCATGCTAGTTTTATAAAAAAAAACAGATTCTAACTATTCTAACCATATGTTAGAAGTAAATCATACATTTAATCATAACTACGATATCTTGCATATTGAAAACAAAAGTACAAAATTAAATTCGCTTGAATCCTTAGAAAATTAAAAATAGCAATACCCTTCTTAATGATCAATTGGATTTAAACGGATCACGTCTTTTGAATCTCTTTAATTAGTCTGTAAACATTATTATTGGTTTTTCCAACAATTTAAACAACCTGAAAATTACCTGCAATTTTATTGTTACACCTAAATTATAACTTTTAAAATACCATTTTTAAGTACTCTTTTGAAGAAGCAACTGTGTTGCGAAACATGTCGAGTCAAAATAAAGATATGTGGAAAGTGTAAAATTATTATTTTTTTATTTTTTTTACCATTTATTTAACACAATTAATCATGGATTTCCACCATGTAAAAGCCGAATCAATTCTATTCTACAATTAATTTGACGAGTCCGAGCGATTTTTGATTAAGTTGGCCGTTTCTTTATAATAACGCTGTATAAACATTAAACATTATCTAGAAAATATCATATTACCATATTCCCAATCTATCAGTATTTTGTTGCATTTCGTGTGTGTGTGTATATACATATATGTGTGTATTTTATAGCATTTTGCAATGAATATAATATTATTCTATTATACACACGCTTGATAATTTATATTATTTTTTTTAATTAAGTTAGTACCTTAGGTGCCCCCTTTAATAGCTTTAGAAATAATCCCTTTACCTTGTAAATAATATACAACATTTTTTAATTATGTTTTTAGACAAAATCGGTAGCATTCGCTGTACGAACCAACGTAGCCTATGACGGAAGTTTGGACGACGATTCCCCAGTTCACGGTTATGCTATCTCGTTTGATGTACGAGATTTTTTACACATAAAGGTATTTAAATTTTTTCACTACCAGTTTTTTTTAAATTCATTAAGGGCTGGTCGACTGGTCCTTCCGGTCCCGGTTAACACATTTGATACAAGATTAGTGAATCAGACATTTAGTGAGAATAACGGGGTGCAAATTTAACGACAAAAGGTTGCCGTCTACCAGTCGATAATAGAGGAGACCAAAATATGAATACAAAACTATTTTCCTCTTTGGAAATTTTTGGTATGGTGTACGGATAAGAAGGAAAGGAACATTTTTTGAAAAAAAGTTAATTAGTTACAACTCTAACTCTAAAATTAAAAAAAAAATCCAACGTATTTCCATTTAAAAACGTTTCAAATAATGTGAAAAGGAAGGTTGGTAGACATAATGTACCTAATAGTATCGATAACGATAATAATAACAAACAACTAGTAACAATAACATAGCTAGTAAAAATTACTTACATATATTTATAGTACGCTACAATAATTTGATTATGAAATCGATACTATTAGGTATATTATATCTACCAACCTTCCTTTTTACATTATTAGAAACGTTTTTAAATGGAAATAGATTGGATTTTTTTTTATTTTAGAGTTCAAGTTGTAACTAATTAACTTTTTTCTACTCCTTACTCGGTAAGTACTTCATTTTGATACTGATTTGAGGGAGGTAAGTACGTTTTACCTCCCTAGGGAGGTAAGTAAATAAAGTAAATACTTACCTCCCTAGGGAAGTACAAAGTACGCCAGCATAGAATTATCGGTGACTCTTTCATCACTTGCATTAATACTGCACCAATCCTTGAAGTCCTTGTAATACCGATTGTACCGTTCCTTCGATTTCTTAGGTAATAGAGCAGCCCAAGCTGCATTCGCAACTGCATCGATATTCATTTTTTCGATTTCTTAAAAAACTGACACTGACAGAACGTTTGTTTGATTCTGAACATTATGAATTCCATAGCAATCAACGCGTCAACACTAGGAAACCTGTCATACATACAGGATATTTCAGTTGGATAGCTCAAATTATAAAATTAAAAAACATTTTTTTTTAAATTTGAGGGAACTGGAGTAGAAAAAATATAATACAAAACTCGGGAGGCAGTATTCTTGACCAGTCTCGGACTATTTTACAAGCCCTCGCTATCGCTCGGGCGCAAACTATGTCCGCGACTGGTAAGTATCACCTGCCTCCCTTGTAGTGTAAATAACTATTTCCCCATAGAACTATTTGAGATAAAAATTTGATATCAGGAAATGGTAATGTTAATGGGAGGAATCGAATTCAATTAAAAAAAATGAGTAGTGTTACATTTAAATAAATAACATTCCTTGAGTTACAGAAAAAACTAAAAATCTGGCAACGTCGCAATTGTCAATTTTCAATTCAATTTTTTAAGTTATCCACCTGTACCAAAATTCGTGGATTTAGCCTTGGTAGTTTTGAAGAAAATTAGCCGTTCCGGTTATTTCAACTAACCCTGTATACTCCACATACACCAACTATGCCCGCGAGCCAAACTGCAGGATGGCTCGCAATAAATAAATAAATAAATAACGCCTTTATTAAATATAAACCAATTTATAAAATAATTATGGTCGAATTATGGCGAGACTAACCGGAAATTGAAAGAATTTATTTACTTACTGGACCAAATTTAGCGCAAAGTATTTGTTTTGGCGTGTAATAGTAATGTACTGGTACTGTGAAGGCAGACATTTTTACCGGTCGGTTCTAATTTATGTTTTACAATAGTACATTTTAACATGTCCTAACACCTGATTATATAGGACTAGCGTGTACCCGGCCTGCGTTGCAATGTCAGGCATTATACGCCTCTGAGATAATAATAGGGCGAGTTCACCATCACGTCAAGATTTATAAATGCAAACCCGAACAAACCTCTAAATTTATAAGTGTTTCTCTACAATATTATGCATGTATTATACATAACAATCTTCATCTTGAATAACTCTATTTATTTAAAAAAACCGCTTCAAAATCCGTTACGTAGTTTTAAAGACTTAAGCACATATAGCTGAGGACAGACGCGACAGCGACTTTGTTTTATACTTGTTAAGACTTACAATAATTTAGATGACACGCATACATAGTTTACTAAAACATAGGGAAATATCTTCATAATTTTGCACTTTTTAATACGAAGAAATACTCTCTGCTCAAAGTGGTAAGGAGAGTAAGGAAACGAAAGAAAAATTAAGTCTTTTTTTTTAAGAAACTTATTTATATTCTTTTAAAAGTCTTGAGACAAGACTTGATAAGGGGTTTTTGTGGCGCAAAAAAACGATGTAGGGGGGCAATCTGTTTTTATTTCACTGCTCGAGAAAATTATTATTTTCGCTGAAAAATTGAAATTCTTTAATAACTGGTTGCTTATTAAATTTTGACATTTCAATTGGGTTATAATTGAGGGGTCCAATATAATAACCGGCTAAGTCCATTTAAATAATTTTGCAGAAGAGGAAAAAAACGGTTTATAAAAAAAATCTTGTATAGTACACGTTGATAACAAACTTATTACATTTGTTGGGTTGCAGATACAATGACAACAAAAAGATAAAGAAAAAAAATTATTGTGTTAGCTTTATAGCTGGCTTCGAAAAAAAAAATGGATGTACTTGTCCTGTCCTGTCTATGGACAAGTCCTGGACTTGACCTGTTTTTCCTCAGTTTGTGTTAGCGGGCAACCACTTGACCGGTTATTGCATTGGACCCCTCAATTAGGAAAATTATTATTTATTTATTTGAAACTACAATTAGCAGTCGATAATAGTTATTTATGTATTAAGGGTATTAGGATGTTGTTTATGCCTCCGAGGGCAATAATCTCACAAAGCCTGGGGCCTTTGGCCCGAGGGTATAGACATCAAGTAATGCCCGTGGTACATACAATATTTTATGTCCTACTTCAGATAATTCCAAGTTAAATTAAAAGGATGTTTAAAATCACGAAAGTTGGTAAATAAACAAACGTAATAAGTGTTCATTGTTGTGCTGTGTCAAAGTCAAAACTAAAATTCATATAAAATAAGGGATTTTCCGTTGATCCCGGATAGAATTGCTGTGAATGCTGCCAAAGCTTTGGATAATCTTATATATCATATCAATCTTATATATTATAGGCAAGATTCCTTCCATTATTGCAAAATATCTAGGTCTAAGCGATGCGGACAAATATACTGGCCATTGTTTGCGCAGAACCTCTGCAACTTTGTTGGCAGACGCGGGGGCAAACATGACCACATTGAAAGACATGGCGATAGGAAAAGTTCAGCTGTGGTTGAGGGATATGATATTTGGAAGACAGTATGTCTTCTAAAAACAAAATTTCGAAGTTGATAGCTGGAGTACCATCAACGAGACCATCAACATCAAAAAACGTTCAATCATCGTCAATTTCTGTTAGAGAAAATCACGAAATAATAGAAAACATTGACTTATCAAAAGCCGGTAAATTCGTTTTTACTGGGTCTTTTCATAACTGTTCATTTAATATATATGATAAATAAGTTTTTTCGTTAATAAAAAGTTGTTACTTTGATTTTTCCTATTTGTTTCTCTTAATGCCCGAGGGCATTAGATACTTCTTTAATGCCCTAGGGCCTAGGCTATTATAATATACCCTTTAAAGTGTCTGGTAAATGAGTATTATGAAACAATAAAATTCGAGTAGGACATAAGATATTAATAACAATACTTTTCCTGCTTCCATTCAATTAGTATGTACTTTTTTCTTTCTAAACAAATGTTTGAGTTGATTTTTTACAAATATTTTTTATAAACTCAGTAAGTACGCTAATAAAAAAAAATTCTTCAAATTTTTTTTTCTTCACTATTTATATGTTATACCAACACACGATTTTATACTCCATAAAAGCTCCATTAAGGCTGGATACCGTCTACTATTTTCTTTTCTAGTAATACAATCAGCAAAATTTTTCTGGTTTCTGATGATGAACGTTTCTACGTTCGAAACATGTTAAGACCTTTAAAAGAATAATAATATTTTATTCTAATAAAATTGTGGAGGAAGACTTTTAGTTTCTTTTCGTTCCCATACTTCTTGAATAGTGCGATAGCTGAACTTTATAAAAAAATAAGCAAGTCGACAACAAATTAAAATTTAAAAAAGTAGTTTAACTCGGTCAATTGGCTTTTGGATATTGCAAGTAGTTTTAACGTTTTATTTTTTTCCCAGTACCCATTGTGTATTTGGGTTAGATAAAATTCTATTTCCATTAGCATAATTAAGTTTATATTTATTATCTGCGCTACTGATGCCAAGGAGTGACGGACAGTGGCGTATACTGGGGGGGGGGGGAACCACACCCCTTACTTTTTAAGGTTTTTTTTAGGATTTAGAGAAATATTATTTTTGTTTGTATTTTGTACTATAATTGAACTTTTATGTTATTTTTTCCAAGTAAATTGAAGAATAGCAACAAGCGCGGTTGAAAATTTTAAAATTAGATTGACCTACAATGTTGGTCGTCAAATTAATAAGAGAGCGCACAAAATGGACTCCAAATGGATCTTTAAAAAGTGCCCATTTTAACTCGAAAAGTATAAATTGCAGAATTAAAAAAAAATGTAAGGTTACAGCTTTCTCTATTTTTAGGAAAAGTACGACAACAACTGGTGGATTGGTCGCCTTGTGAAAGAAGGCTGTGATATAGGTTTCATCCCTTCGCCGGTGAAACTCGAGAATCTTCGGCAACAGCAAGTGCAAACCAGGACCACCAAACTCTACTCTAGCAAGACTAGCTCGAGCTCCAATATTGGCGCAGCGGGTAACGATGCTTCAAGGGGTAGCACTCCTCCCACACCTGGTATGTCCCATCCAAATCGGTTTTTTTTTTTTCGACGTCGGTCGGTGGAATGTTTTTGTTGTTTTTGTATTTCGGTGTTTTGTATTAACCAGGAGCTAGACAGTCTATACTTCTTCTATAAAAGTATCTCTTTTAACTTCTTAAAATATGATATGTTTGCTCGTGTATCGCACCGTGGAATTTCGAAAGAAAAAGGTAAAATCTTGTTACTTTGGTGGAAAATTTATAAGACGCATTATTAAATATAAAATCGTATAGTGCTTTAATTATACATTTTTATGCAGTTCTAAGTCCGGAAACTTAAATATTGATTCCGCGAGCAAGATCGACATTCGGGTGTGATTGATTTGTCTGTCTCATCCGGCTCGAAGGACCAAGTTCTTATGTATAAACTTCGGGCTAATCAATGATGATTGACCATATCAATTTTAAGAACTTTATTATAAATAAATAACTAGATGATCAGAACATTTTAAGGTAAAAAAATATATGAAGCTTGCGATCTTCTTGATGAAAGACATTACCATCGTTACAGTTCTTTTCAGGTATTACACCTGCATTTTATGCCTGAATAGGTATTTATATTAATTCAAGGGTGAAAGTATTCCACGGGTCAAGTAATCGGACAAAAACTTTTCCAAATTCTTGAACGAGAAATTGTGCTTGAAAATGTTTTACACGTATCCAAGTTTTAAGGTTAGGTACGCGATCACATTGAAGATTGGTTATTTTGCTGATTTTGTTTGTTTTTTATATTCGATTTTATAAGACTAGTTTAATTGACTTGTTCTCTTCCTTTTCGAACTAAAAACACGACGACGAACCATTTTTAAACAAATTTTTGAAACAAAACTTTAAAAACAATTTTCTATCCTTAAAATTTGATGTTTGCAACTACTAAAATTGATATAAATCACTACCTTTTCCCCCAACTTGATCAAAAATTGAGAAAAAAAAAACAATTTTTTGGCAAGAATTTGGGGCAAACTTTGGCTGTTTAAATAAATTGAAGGTCAACTTTTACAATTTTTTGAGCAAGAACCTAAATTTTACAGCCGGGACCTATCGGGTCTATTTTCCCATTCGCCCCTATCGTAATAAAGTATTTTTTGTATATTTGACTTCTATATTATTAACGATAGCCAAGATAATTATTTCAAAAATAGTAGCAGGCGTTCGGCTGTCACTAAATATCTCCAATAAAATTTAATTAAAAAATTATAAAATCTTCAAGGGTTGTTTAACACATCTTTAATTTGGTCCTTTCTTTGGGAGAAAATAATTTTTAAAGTTGGCCTAGTTATAATAACACAAACTATAGTTATTATAGGAAAGGGGGTAATCTGAAAATCTGCTACATAAGAACCAAAGTTTAAGGATAAGTCTTTCAATATTTTTATATTGGGACAGTTAGGTTGACTAAACACAGAAGGGTAGCTATTTATATGGCTTGATTAAAACTTGCAGAATTTGCGGCCTCCAGAATGGAATCTGGTAGCTTCTCGCCAGAGCTTCTCATTTTAACAGTGTGTCAGTGTTTGTAGATTCTGACTGACTAAAAAATCTTACTCTTATTGTGAGCACTTATTGTTATAATACGGCTTTTATACATGGTATGGAATTACGAATAAAAGGTAATAGGAATACACTTGCAACGGCTTCTTACGTTCCATACATTAGTCTACAGCTACTGAAATAAATATAAATATTCCCTAGCAATGAGAATTTAAATTATTTTTACTTTTCCGCACTGAAAATTTTAAAGTTTCACTTTGCGCACGGAAATGCATTTGAAAAAGTACTACATTGGGCACGCTCGTTCTTGCATAATATCCATATTATTTTAAAGTTTTGATTAGCTAAAAAGCAGTACTGTGAAACATATAGTGCTACAAAACAAATTTCAAAAATTTAGATTTGTAGGTAATGTCACAATTCAAATTTGCTTTAACATTTTTTTCCTATCCTGATTTAATTTGCACCTTTTGCCCCTGCTTTCAAGAATAATAAAAAACTACTTGAAAATCCATATAACCAGATTTTGACTTATAAATAAACCCATTTAAAATATATTTTAGAATATAACGTATATTTTGGCGCATTAAATGCTTGATAGAAGAACTATCAAATATAGCTCCTGGTTTGCCAAAACATGTTTTATACAACGAATTTATGACGAAGTACTTTTTGTCGTTTTTTGTGAAAATGTAAATACACTGGATGGACCCTTTTTAATTTTGTCAATGGAGGTTTGTACTTCTTTAAATCGTCTATTTCCAAATACCCACTTATTGTTTTACGTTTTTGATCTAAAATATTTTTTTATCCTTTTCTCCCTCAAATCCCTAGACACTTAGAAGTTAGCTATTTATTAGGAGTTTTAGAGCTCACTAGTTTTTAATTAGCTAACTTATTCTAGATGTTAGTGAAAGTATCACTCTAGCAACATATTTTATAACAGTTCCACTATATTCTTCTTCTTCTTCTTCTAAATATGCATGATTTAAACTTTGTGCACTGCGCACCGCTGTTTATACAGTGTGTGTATAAAGTCTGGAAACGGCTTAATAACATCACAATTTACTGGCCGCCTTAAACCAAATTTGGTACAGTTGTGTAAGAGGATCTAACGCACCGAATAACGATATTGGCGTTGTTGCCAGCTTTTTAGTTTGTCTGGAATTCGAACGAATTTTATATTTTTAAATATAACACCCAGTATATTTTTACATTTTTAAATTCCACATAAAATTATAATTATTTTTTATTAAATGCATTATTAGTCTATACTTCATAGTTTCCGAGATATTGACTCTCGAAAAGTGACATTTTTGAACTTTGACAGCTTATAACTTTCTAACAGTACGTCTTAGAGCAAAACGGCTTACTTGTTCCTATCTTCAATTTTTATTATCTTCCCAAAAAAATCAACTTTCGGTTAAACCGGATGTAACTCGAAAGCAGGAAATATAGTTGTTCCGGTTTAACTGGAAGTTGATTTTTTTGGGAAGATAATAAAAATTGAAGATAGGGACATGTAAGCCATTTTGCTCTAAGACGTACTGTTAAAAAGTTATAAGCTGTCAAAGTTCAAAAATGTCACTTTTCGAGAGTCAATATCTCGGAAACTATGAAGTATAGACTAATAATGCATTTAATAAAAAATAATTATAATTTTATGTGGAATTTAAAAATGTAAAAATATACTGGGTGTTATATTTAAAAATATAAAATTCGTTCGAATTCCAGACAAACTAAAAAGCTGGCAACAACGCCAATATCGTCATTCGGTGCGTTAGATCCTCTTACACAACTGTACCAAATTTGGTTTAAATCGGCCAGTAAATTGTGATGTTATTAAGCCGTTTCCAGACTTTATACACACACTGTACATAGTACGTAATTTAAAATTTACCATTTTTACATGTGTCAGGTCAGATAGGACAGAACTACCTTAAAAACAATCCCCCTTTTGTAGCACCCCCTTTAATCCAGTGGAGGTGATAGATGGTAAAGCATGTTCGATTACGTAAAATATCTTACATAATTAAGGCAACGATTATACCTACACCTACTATCACAGATAAAGGTTATGTGTGCTACTATCCATTTTATACTGTACTATCGCTATTTTCCTAACGATTTCACCATTCTAAAAACTTTATTGATCGTAATATTTAGAGGATCCATCAAAGTAAATTTTAAATAAACAGTCGAGGAGGTGTTGAAAAACATCGCTTCTCGGCCTTGAAATGCGGTCATTTAGCGGACTATAATTAGTATAAGATAGAACAGAAAATATTATTTTAGACATAATATAAAAATAAATATAAATATAAATTTTAAATCCATTCCAAGACCACATATTATTAAAAATACTATTTTCTTATTGGTGTATAATTCTTTTAGCTGTATGCGCTGAAATGGTAAAAAAGGAATAATAGGAAACCTTTGAATTGTTTTAAATTTATATATAAAGTCGCTACAGTGGTTCTTTTCCCGTGCGTCATCACTTTTACGTCATCAAAATCGTATGAATCAAATCAAAATTACGAGACGAAAAAAGTCAAAACTAAGTTAGGTTCATAAAATGGACGTGCCTGCCTACCGTTTGACGTACCTACATAATATCCCGAAAAATTATTATTTATTTAAAGTTTTGCCCGGCATTCTCTATTATCTAAAAGAAATTGACAAACAAATATTAATACATTTAATACTATTTTTAAAGCTTAAAATCTAGAAAAGTTTGGTGTTTTATTGACTATTAAAATCGCAAAAGTCAAATTTTTAACATCCTTTCGTTTAAAGGAATTTAGCCACTGCCGTAAACTTTTCAAAGAACTTTCACGGTTAGAATATTTAAAGTAAATAAATTGGGTATTATAAAAATCCATAAATACTTACCGCCAAAACAGATGGTGGGTATAATTAGCTCTAAAAAGAACTATTTTTAAAAAAAGGAACAGTTTTAAGGCACACAGATTTACAAAATACGAATTAGATTGGCAGATCAAAATAAGGTTGACAATGACGTTCTAAAATACAACGGTTGTCAACTAAACAAATAAAAAAAGTAATTAATTGACGTTTATAGTTTTATTCTTGTCTAGCACATTATATTATTGCGAAATCTTGGAGACGTTCTTTTATGCTTTTATTCAAACTTGTTACTGTAATAAACAAGGATGCAGAGTTATTAACCACGTTGAGTTCTGATCGTTGATTGTTGACGCACGGGCAAAGATCCACTGTGGCGACATTAGCTTAGAAATACCTAAAGCCCCGTATGTAAACTTCCAGGTCTGAATTTTTTTTTAAATTGACTTAACGGTGACATAAAAAATGGCTATGAAAAAGTGTTTTTTGTCTTTTCCCACGTCAAGATTTAACGCATAACCAAAACTAAAAATTTCTGTATTTTTTCGGATATCTGCAAAGGTATTCAGAATATTTACAATTTCCTTGTACCCAAGTATAAATCCCCAAATTAAGCAACTTTGCTTCACTTTAACCATATTCGTATCTCTTACCGTTTTCGCGAACCCCATATTATACACACCCTATGTACGTTTTTTTTTAATGAGCAACAACTATCTTTTGTCTTTATCAGAGTATCAGAGAAAAGAATTACAAAATAAGAAAAGAAATGGAAAAACATCACGAATGATTGTTGGTTGTTCGTTTAAACACCTTAGAAGATTCATTCTTGTTTTGTACACTAAACAAATTAACCCATTTTCATCTTCTCCTTTCGTACACCGACCATTGTGATGGTTTGGTTACCTGGTAACATTGGTAATATGAAAAAAATTATGAATTTAAAACACTTTGTTACATTAATATAAGCTACCTACTCAAGTTTTACAATATACAGGGTGTACAACGTTTGACGACAAACTCCTGTGACGTCAAAATAGGTCGATCTAAGCCGACTTAGTTATATCCAAAATTGTCTCGTTTAGCCGGTAGAGGGCGTCAAAAATTTGTAAAAATATTGGTTTTTCCTAAATTACGTGAAAACCTGCTAATCGATTTTAATGATTTTTAGTATGTAGACTAATACTATAAAATGACGTTTTCTAGTAGTATAGTCACCGGCTGTAAATAAGTGTAAGTGTTATAAAAGTGATATAATACGTCAACATTTCTCCTAATTTTTTATATGAACGGCGTTTTGACAACCCAGATATTTTTGTAGAGTGACTGGTTGTATTTGGAAGCTATTTTACCTCTTTAATATTTTTCGTTGAATGAGCTGTTTTGCCAGAAGAAAATATTTACAATTACCTGCATACATCAATTAAAAATAAAACAAAGTACAACAAAGTTGAAAGTATGTATTGTAAGAAACTAAGTAAAACAAAAACATTACTTAAGCAAATGTGTAAAATGCCCGCCATCTTGCTGAATACACTTCTTAACACTCCTTAAAAAATGATATTGGACCCTATCTAATGTCTCGGGGTTATTAAAATGGTTGCCTGCATTTAAAATCCGCTGCAATAAATCATCGCGTGTGTTTACCGGAGTCTTGTAAACTTCTGTTTTAATAGCGCCCCACAAAAAGAAGTCACACATATTTAACTCAGGAGAACGTGGTGGCCATTTTACTGGTGCATCATTGCCCCTTCCAATCCATCGGTTGGGATATTGAAGATGTAAGTATTGCCGAACGGCAACGGAAAAATGGGGCGGGCACCATCATGCATATACCACATTTCCCTCCGAAGTAAAGGGGGCAAATTGTCCAGAAGAATTGGTAATGTGTCTTGCAAAAAATTTAAATAAATATTTCCATCTAACCTGTCTAGAATAACAATGGGACCAATAAGGTAGCGATCAATAATACCTGCCCAAATATTTAATTTAAATTGATGCTGATGATTTGCAACTTTAATGGCATGTGGATTTTTATCGGAAAAAATATGTTCGTTGTGCAGATTGGTTACTCCAGCACTTGTAAAGCACGCCTCGTCAGTAAACATAATTGTTCTACAAAAATTTGGATCACGGATTCATTTGTTTCTAATAATTTGACAAAATGTAAGCCGCATGGGGGGATCAGTCGGTAAAAGTTCCTGGACTTTTTGCACGTGATAAGGATGTAACAACTGTTCTTTTAAAACCTCATTAACAATCGTTTTAGGAACATGTAACTCACGGTCTAAGCGACGGGTACTGGTACTTGGTTCTTCTTCATCTCTTTTCAGAATCATCTCTTCTCTTTCCACAGTTCGAGTTGTTCGCATACGACCCCTGCCTTCAAAGGTTTTCTCAAAGCTGCCCGTTTCCCGAAGATGACGCTAGATATTGGCAAATGTTTGGTGGTTTGGTATTGGACGGTTATGAAACTTCTCCATGTAAACCCTAACACTCTGACGCCCATTTCCTTGACAAAACCCGTATACCAGGAGCATGTCAATCTTCTCAGAGTTCGTATAATTTTTAATTTTTAATGGTAAAATGAACTTGTAATTCAAGAATGTTGATCGTATACTTGAGTAAATTTTATAGACTGGTGACAATTTGTCAATAATTGTCAAATTATTAAATGCCATAGCAACAAGGTCACTTAAAAAATTATTGTTACAGGTAATTTGATTTTAATATTATTACTAATAATACTAAATATTGTAAATATTTTCTTCTGGCAAAACAGCTCATTCCACGAAAAATATTAAAGACGTAAAACAGCTTCCAAATACAACCAGTCACTCTACAAAAATATGTGGGTTGTCATAACGCCGTTCATATAAAAAATGAGGAGAAATGTTGACGTATATCACTTTTATAACACTTCCACTTATTTACAGCCGGTGACTATACTACTAGAAAACGTCATTTTATAGTATTACGCACTCTACCGGCTAAACGAGACAATTTTGGATATAACTAAGTCGGCTTAGATCGACCTATTTTGACGTCAGGAGTCTGTCGTCAAACGTTGTACACGTATTTTCCGGACACCCTGTATATTATACGTTTTAATGTCTCAGGAATTTCCGTTTTTTTAAATCGCATAAATATTCGCTCAATATTTTGCTTAAGCGGCTGTCCAAATCACTGTATTTCCTAGTACGGTTCGGTGTAGAGATGTGTAGGTCACATCGCTGCTGTACGATGTCATAGTAATGCATTTCTTCTATAACTACTTTGAAGAGTTCAAATATATTAGGGTGACACAGTGACACTTGACAATGCGTATGTCAGCCTTCGACAGAGTTTGAAGTACGGTTTTGCTCATTGTAGCATATCCATAACAACTCGTTTTCCAGCCATTGTTCGATAAAATAATCGGTGTATTTAACAACAGCATTATTTGTGTAGCCAAGTGATCTAGAACTTCTATATTTTCTTTGTATTGTGGGACAAGTCCAAGTTATTGTGCTTTTCTCCAGAAAGCTTGGTTGAAATGGAAATTGCATCCTTTGATGAGAACTTCGGGGAAAGCATCTCTTAATGCATTTATTGCGGCACGCTCAAAGTCAATGTGTATCTTTTTTGGAAGAAAATTACGTACCTTACCTTGCAGTAACTTAAAAATCCTTTTATAGGTAGTTTCTCTGCGGTTTGGCAGAGACAACCGGAATGATATGTATTGTATCTGGAGGACTTTCCAACTTTACGTGTATGTTGTAGAGTTGATCGAAAAGGGGGAACAAGTTTTAAATGTCCTGTCCATGAAGAATTCTGACGAGTGTGTAAGCAAGTGTCCTCAATTGCTCGCAAAAATTAGTATTTTGTCTTCTTGGCCATCGTCTACTAATAAATAATATTTCATTGTTTCAGTGATGGTAACGTCTTCTAGCTTTTTTTGTAGAACATCTATGCCCATAGGCGTAGTTAGACGGTCAACACTGGGGGTGCTAAAGTCCAGTGGCGGCTCGTGACATGTTAACGCAGGGGTGTACAAAAAGGCCGCCGCAGGCGAAAAACAATTTTAAAACCACGCCCAAATTTGGTCAATAATTTTTAGTAAATATTTTAATGTGATGTTAATAGCAGGTTTAGGTCTTTCAATGTTCTTGACAATCACTTTCTCCTCCAACGGTAACTTGCTAAAAGATTTTTTCAAAAATTCCAGGGTGTATCTTATATCCGACGACGCACTCACTGTTTTTTCGTGTTTATTTAACTTTAAACTTTAACTAAATTCAATAAAACCATATTAAACCTTAATAAACAAAAAAAATAGTCAAAATATCGGCTAAAATTTTCCGCGAATTTGAACGACTACGACTGGTTAAATTTAAATTATCAAATTAATGCAGAATTGCAGAACATGACATACACAAGCTATTATGCCGCTCTCGTATTTTACGAGATTTTTATGATCATAGACCCGCTCTGACAAGTAAACTGGGCGTGAACTACACGGTACACGGAGAGAAATTTTGAACAGAATCCGCAACTACCTAAATATACTTGAATTTCTACCAGAATTCGAATGCTTGAAATATTAATATGAAAAAATCATTACATATAAATGTATATTATAAAAATAGGTTAGTTCTAAAATTAGCCTATATATTGTAAATTTTTTTTTGGGGTGCTAATTTAGATTTCGGGGGTGCTTAGCACCCCCAAGTACCCCCCTAACTACGCCTATGTCTATGCCTAGAACCGTTCATTATTATAAGAACTTTTTATCCCCCAATTACTAAACTGCAAGGATCTGTAAATTTCAGTAACCCTCAATAAATAATAAATAGATTTTGTGGCAATAATCTGTTAATGACAAATGCGAATTTACCCAGCGAACGGGATTTACGTTAGTAAGAACATCTATTATTTTTAGATTATTTTATTACCATTATTAAATAATTGTTATGCAGTTACCTACCTATAAAGGTACCTACGTTACCAAAACCTTTATGACCATCACAACGGTCGTGTACAAAACGAGAAGCCGAAAATAGATTAAATCATTCGGTGTACCAAACAAAAATATTTCAGATAAATTTTTGAAGTGTACGAAACGCGAGTATACAAAACAAGATTTCACCCCTTAGAAAGGGGTGGACAACAATTTAATATTTCCCTAAATTTATCGATATATCAAAAATAACAATATTTAAAAATAAAATCTTTTTACATATTGAGTTCTAAGAGTATAAATATTTTCCTCATCGATCTTTTTTGCATATTGATATTTTATGAATATCATCGTGTTGTAATTATAGATACTTACAAGACGAATATATCCTCCTCTTTATACATACAACATTTTCTTGGCACATACTACGCTTTTTAGTTTTCTGCATTTTTGTTTTCTTATTGATTATTATTATGCAGCCTAGATGCAAAAGTCTGTATTATTTTAAGACTTGACATATAAATTATTAATTGTATCCTTTTAATGGAAAAATAGATATTCGATTACTCACACCACAAACAATGAAATGACCAATTTTAATTATAATTACCAAAAAGTGACTGTAAGTTTTACATCTAACAATAATTAATAAATATTGCATGATAGACGAGTTTTGGCCTTGCATTGTCTTCATTTGTTTTAAATTACGACGTTTCAGCTGGTTTGCATCTTCAGGTGAATACTAAATAAGCAAAGTAACTGCAGCTCTATTTTTATTAAAGTAAATAGCTAATTTTCCAATTAACTGAAATTATTGGTACCAACTCATGTTTGGTTGCAAAGAATGTTAAGCAATATATTATAACTTCATCGCAAAACTTTGATTTTTACTTCAATGGCATTGGTAGAAATCATTGAATCACAAAGTTATCTGGTTAGTAATTCAAGAATTAGCCAGCAGGACCATTTTTTCAGTTAAATCCACTTTATCTTTAATTGTAACATACCTACATTTTATTTTTATAAATTTACTTGTAAATAATAGACAAGGGTCGATAATTTTTGAAACCAAAAAAAAAATAGTAGGATGAAACCCATTGGAAAAGGAAGAGAATATAACAAAAATGAAAGGAAAAATAATTTACGGGCGATCCGAGGTCGGGAAGTGGAAAGGGATGAGTTTTTAAGGGTAGAAAACGATTTATCTCGATTTCCGGCAAAGCTACAAGTCCTATGGAAAAACGTTAAATGGCAAAGTTGTAGGTAAGTAATAAAAAGATCTAGATACAACTTTTGTATTTACACTTTTTTCACATAACCTCAAAATGTATGTGAAAAGTTCAAATAACCAAGTTGTAGGTAATAAAAAGATCTACAACTTTTGTATTTACACTTTTTTCACAAATTCAAATAACCAAGTTTTTGGTTTTTTATTTTTATCTTTTACAAAAAAAAGTTTTTTTCACGAAATTTGGTGGAAACTTACCTTTTTATGTCCCAAACACACTGTAATTTTTTTGATTTAAAATATTTATTTTTTCACCTTATTTTGACTTAATATCGAAAAAGCACCCTAATTTTCAATCGAAAATTCTCACGTCTAAATATCTGCTTTTTTAAAAAAGTCGGTGTGCTCTTTGCTTGTTGAAATCTCTACTTTCTGATGGTGTAAAAAAAATATACATTACTATGGTAAATGTTCTCAAAAAATGCAAAGCAACGAAAAAAACTCGAATCAGAATTTTTTTTTAATCATTATGTACAATTTATATGAATATTTCGACATGCAATTTTTTGTTTATCAATGTAACATGGAATCTTACGTTTTTCGAGTAATTAAAGTATAAATTTTAATAAATAGCTCAAAATTGTACATAATGTTTCTAAAAAAAAATTTCGGATTCGAGTTTTTTTCATTTTTTGAGAACATTTACCATAGTAATGTATATTTTTTTTACACCATCAGAAAGTAGAGATTTCAACGAACAAAAAGCCCACCGACTTTTTTAAAAAAGCAGATATTTTGACGTGAGAATTTTCGATTGAAAATTAGGGTGCTTTTTCGATATTAAGTCAAAATAATGTGAAAAAATAAATAATTTAAATCAAAAAAATTACAGTGTTTTGGGACATAAATTTCGTGAAAAAAAGGATTGTAAAGGATAAAAATAAAAAACCAAAAACTTGGTTATTTGAATTTTTCACATAAATTTTGAGGTTATGTGAAAAAAGTGTAAATACAAAAGTTGTAGACCTTTTTATTACCTATAACTTTGCTATTTAACGTTTTTCCATAGGACTTGCAGTTTTGCCGGAAATCGAGATAAATCGTTTTCTACCCTTAAAAACTCACCCCTTTCCACTTCCCGACCTCGGATCGCCCGTAAATTATTTTTCCTTTCATTTTTGTTTTATTCTCTTCCTTTTCCAATGGGTTTCATCCTACTATTATTTTTTTTCACTTTTTACCATTTTCAAAGGCCTGGTCTATAAATTATTAGTCAGTTATTAATTTGAAGTTTAAAATAGTATATTAAAGTACAAGTTTCATAAAAAACGTTTTTAATGAATGAGTCCAATTTAAAAAAACCAGACACGAAATGGCGAGCTTTTTAACCGACACGTGTTATGAAACTTGTGCTTTATACATTTTTTTTTCCACCTTTTACGATCAAGAAAAATTTACATTTATTTCCCAAAATCGCGAAAAATTTTAACAGAAAAAATTGAAGGGTAGAAACATTTTAAAATAGCTTCTTTATTCGACCCGCCATTTTATTAACATAAAAATGAACAAAATCGACAGTCAAATCAATTTACACAAGATGGAAAGGTGACAGGTGGCTGTGAAACGTTAAAAACGTTATACCAACTTCTAGTAAAGAAAAAAATTGTATCGAAAGGCGTTCATTACGACACGCAAATGCCTTTCGTATTGAACTTATTGTGAACGTAAAATACGTACCGAGGTGGAAAGTGTTTCATTACTGTCGAGAGATTAGATAGTAATGAGGAGATAGTAATGAAACTTTTCACCGAGGTTTGTATACTATTTTATTTACAACCACATCCTACATCCACTTCTTATAATTTTTAACTAAAAATATTATTAAAAGAAAAATATCATTTTGACATAGTATTATAGAAAATATATTATTATATTAAAAAAATCAAATAAATTTACAAGTAGGCATATTTTCAAATTAGGCGACGGTTGTCAAGGAAACGTTTGCTTGAAATTAAAACAATATGTCAGTTCAAGTCTGATCTTTTGCGATCAATATAATAAAGTTTAAAAATTAATGGAAGAAGAATCAATGGAGTGTACCCCGCCGAAAATATGGGGAGCCGCTGAATGAAATGATAAAATTTTAGTTAAAATATCTCATTTTAGTGGACTGAAAATGAGGGCGGAGAATCAGGGTGGGAAGTCAGGGTGGGAAGTAGAGGTAGGTAATGTGACACTTCCCAACCTTCAATAAAGTCAGTAATGTCAACATTACATGTATGATGGTTGTAAATAAAAACCTTTTAGAATAGTTTTACCAGGGATTCAAACTCAAATTCAATCAAATTTTGCCTCTAGGCTGCTTCACCATTTATTAGTACTTAGTATTTATACGCTTTAAACAAAATTAAATTATTAAATATATTGTAAAAATTTTAGGGGATGAATCAGATTCGATGGGAAACCCAAGAGGTAAATCCCTTACGACTCCCCCAGCTAAGGAAAAGAAGAAACCCTTTTTTAAGAAACAAGAAACAACGGCACCCTACGATGTAGTTCCTTCGATGAGACCTGTGGTGTTAGTAGGACCGTCCCTAAAAGGTTATGAAGTCACTGATATGATGCAAAAAGCCTTATTTGATTTTTTAAAGCATAGATTCGAAGGAAAGTAAGTATTTATAAATAGAGATTTGAATCTCATTACAATAACATATACAACTATACCGGGTGTTTCTCAAAAGACGTTTACCCCTATTACTTTTTTATATTTATAGATTAAAATGAAATTTTGAGATTATGCATAAGAGATGAGACTGCATTTATTGGCATAATTTTCCATTTGTTAGCACTTCCGCTTTGACCGGAAGTGACCTTGACTTTGATATTTTAAATGGGACATCTTGTATATTTTTACTTATTGGGATTCAGCATAACATTCTGAGTAAAATGACACCTCACTTGTCATTTTTTCACGTGTTATAACATTTTTATGTTTATTTTTATTTTCAATCTAGAGTGCTACAAATTAATTAAATCTGTTAATTTATAGCCAAGTAGTAAGTATATGAAAATTAAAATTATATCATAATAATTGACTTTTTAAGTTTCACAAGCGTTTAAAAAATGGAATTTTGTTTTCTTGACGTTTAGGGGAGACTAGGGAGGGTTGATACGTTTTCTACAAAAATGGCAATTAAAATTCTGTGATTAACATTTACAGATCCATTTATGTCAAAGTGCAATTTAAGGACTTCGCTTAGGAATTTGGCAATATTAAATTATTGAAAATTCAAATATAAACCTTGGTTATAAATTTTTAAAATTGTCAATGCAAAGTGTCTCAAACCTCCCTATGCATGGGAGACTTGATACAATAAATGGGAGGTTTGATACAATACGAAATTAGGCATAGGTAAGTAATAGAAATGCAATCCTTTATTATTAGAACACTACTTAATTGGTACATAATTCGCAAGTAAACATTTTTATGTTATAAGGTTGACATCCGCACAAGCTGCATGGCATCATTTTACACAGTGCTGGCAACGAATCCTTGGATTTCCATTTAAATGGCATCTATAACAATGTTACTCAATTAGCCAATTGAATTGCATTTGCCGAGAAAATGTCATAATTTGTTATAAATTATAAAATAAATAAATACAACATACATTTACTTCATATAGGGAGCCTTGATACGCGTATCAACCCTCCCGATGTAAACTGTATCAAACCTCCCGGGACGACAAATTTATGGAATATATGACGTAAACGTACTATGGCATTAGATTGAAGATATATTTTACTGTACTTTATGCACTAAACTAAATGCGCTAGAAGCATAATTTAATGAATTTCGTTAATTTTTATTGTTAAATTGATAAACCCTTACGTTTGTTATGCAAAAACTTACATCGAATATGTAACACACTTTAACCCACAAAACTTGTAAACGTCACGCTATCCGGCTACCGGCTATCGTTGCTAGATTTTAGTAGGCACTGTCTTAACACCCGCAGTCGGCAATACGCGCGGTTATGCCATCTGTAGGGACCGAGGCGGGAAATTTGAACGTGTATCATGCCTCCCCGCGTATCAACCCTCCCCAGTCTCCCCTACTTCATTTTTCCAAATGGAACGATGGTGATTCACTAGGATATTTATTTTAAAACGAGAAAATGTTGTCCAACAATTTAATACCATACACCCCTATAAGTACCTATGCTATTTTAAAATTGACACCGAAAAATTTGCCTTAAATCCCAATCGTAAATTTAAAAGCCTTATGCATAATTGCCGCCCCCTCTTTTCTAAAGAAATATAAAGGCGGCTTTGAAAAACAATAGAATGGTTCTGAAAAGCAATATGGCTTTAATTTAAAGTTGTAATGTCATTAGTTTATAAAACATACAATACATTACAATCTTGCGGCTTCAGAAGAATTTTTCTGGTCACTCCCAAAATTAGGAGCATATCAATTTGTTAATTTCTAGTAAAACTTACCATTTTATCTGATTTACAATGTAAGTTTAATAAATAAATGACATTACAATTTTAATTTAAAACCATATTGGTTTTCAAAACCTTTTTATTGTTTTTCAAAGCCGCCTTTATATTTCTTTAGAAAAGGCAATAATTCATTCATAACGCTTTTAAATTTGCGATGGGGACTTAAGGCAAATTTGACTACTTGACTATAAATTAACAGCACTTTAGATTGAAAATAGAAAATAAACATAAAAATGTTATAACACGTCAAAAAATTACAAGTGAGGTGTCATTTCACTCATAATGTTATGCTGAACCCAAATAAGTAAAAATGACAAGATGTCCCATTTAAAATACCAAAGTTAAGGTCACTTCCGGTCAAACCGGAAGTGCTAACAAATTGAAAATTATGCCAATAAATGCAGACTCATCTCTTGTGCATAATCTCAAAATTTAATTTTAATATCTATAAATACAGAATACAGTATTTTTTGTGATAATTATAAATTACGCCACTGTTTTTTTTTCATATATTATTTTTAATTAATTCCTAATTAGTAGTAGTAGTAACATGTGTTATTTAGCAAAAAAAACACAATTAAATATTTTTTTAATACACTTTTTTTAACAACATTTTCCTAGATTTATTTATACTTTTAAAACGGAACCATCTTTTAACAGGAACAGACAGAAAAGTTAAACATTTTGCAAATTGTATCAACTATTACGTATCATTTTATTTTTTAAATAAATGTAATTTTAAAGTTTTTTTAAATAGTTTTAATAATATTTGAGATTTAATAGAATTTGCCAAATTATTATATTCTATCAAACCTTTATGAAAAATAGACTTTAATCTAATGTTTTAAACACTCTATCCACAAAAATTTTGATTAGTTCTTGTTTTATAATTATAATGGTCATGATTAAAAGAACAAAAATTTTTTAAACAATCAGGCAATAAATTATTTTTAATTTTATATATAAAGATACATTCTAAATAAAAAATTTAATTTCTGACATTCAACCCACACTAAATTTTTTAACATAAAATTTATGTTTATATATTTATCACAATTTAGAATAATCCGCATTGCCTTATTTTGTAAAATTTGTAATTTGTCAAATATTTCCTCACTAGCACAATATAAAATGGAAAAACAATAAAGAAAATATGGTAATATAATAGTATAAAATACAGTTTTTCTCGAAAACAAACTTAAATTAGAACTGATTCTTTTAAAATAACCTACTTTTCCGGCAATCTTTGATATGATACTTTCAAAATAATTAAAAAATTTTAATTTTAAATAAATAATTATCCCTAAATATTTAAAACCGTTTACTAATTCCAATTTTTCACCATCAATTACAACATTTATATTTTGACAATTTAAATTATTATCCATAACCATACATTTAGTTTTTGAAATAATTAATTTTAATTTATTTACTTTTAGCCAATTTAATAATATATTTATCTCAGAATTTAGAGTATTTAGACCATCAAAAATATTTAAAACATTAATGTAAATTAAGGTGTCATGAGCAAACATTTGTGGAAGTCCAGTAAGGATATTCCTATTTTAAAAGCGAGTAGACAGGAAATTAAAGATTATCGGCCTGTGTCGTGTATAAGATTTTTGAATTAATATTGTCTACCAACGCAACGGTATGCTTTTGCCAATCTTGCAGCATTTTCTCATTATATTCACGACTCATTAAAAAAATAAACGACAAGTTGATGTTGTATACACCGATATTAAGAAAGCTTTTGATAGAGTAATAAACTGTGTGTTAGTAAAGGCTCTGGAAGGTATGAATGTCACTAAGAATTTAATAATGCTGATACGGTCTTATTTGTCGGGACGAGAGCAATATGTGTAAATCAAAGGTTCTACATAGACCAAGTATAGAAACCCATCTGGAGTACCACAAGGCTCTAATTTGGGGCCTTATTGTTTTTGTTAGCCACTAATACTATTGTTAGTATTGTAACCCAGATAACCAAAACTGTATCCAAAAGCGCTTAAAAAGTACTTGTTATCTGTTACTGTAGAATCGGAGAAGCGCTTTCATATTTAACTTGCAAAGCGCCCCGGCGTCCGGACGGCCGGCTAAATCCACGCGGTACTTTTTCAGCAAATATGGCCGCCGGGCTCGCTATAACGATTGCTAAAAAAGCACTTTAAAAGCGCTACCTCTGAATAAGTATTCTACGCGCTTTAAATGCACTGCTTTCAAGTGACGGAATTTCAATGCTCCAGGTCTTAGTTAAGGCACATACAGGAGGAGGCGATATAACTAAAGGAATAAATTCCGTCTAAAAGGTACAGGGTTAGGAAAAATTACCAGAACGGTCGATTATTTTAAAATATACAGGGGTTATCAAAAAACGTCTTTTATAAAAAATGTAGGGCTGTTAAAAATCTACATATCGGTGATAAATTAAAATATACAGGGTCGCCCACAAAGTTGTGGAGAATGATAGTTATATTTTTTTAAATGGAACACCCTGTATATTTTTACATTTTTAAATTCCACATAAAATTATAATTATTTTTTTTAATGCACTATTAGTCTATACTTCATAGTTTCCGAGATATTGACTCTCGAAAAGTGACATTTTTGAACTTTGACAGCTTATAACTTTCTAACAGTACGTCTTAGAGCAAAACGACTTACATGTCCCTATCTTCAAATTTTATTATCTTCCCAAAAAAATCAACTTCTGGTTAAACCGGATGTAACTCGAAAGAAGGAAATATAGTTGTTCCGGTTTAACTGGAAGTTGATTTTTTTGGGAAGATAACAAAAATTGAAGATAGGGACATGTAAGCCGTTTTGCTCTAAGACGTACTGTTAGAAAGTTATAAGCTGTCAAAGTTCAAAAATGTCACTTTTCGAGAGTCAATATCTCGGAAACTATGTAGTATAGACTAATAGTGCATTTAATAAAAAAATAATTATAATTTTATGTGGAATTTAAAAATGTAAAAATATACAGGGTGTTCAATTTAAAAAATATAACTATCATTCTCCACAACTTTGTGGGCGACCCTGTATATTTCAATTTATCACCAATATGTAGATTTTTAACAGCCCTACATTTTTTAAATAAGACGTTTTTTGATAACCCCCTGTATATTTTGAAATAATCGACCGTTCTGGTAATTTTTCCTAACCCTGTATATGGTGTCCATATAAAGTGCACATTTTAATTATTATATTTTGTGTAATTTTTAAGATTTTTTTATGTATCGCTATAACGTAATTATTTTATTTGGTCGCACCAAAAATGAATGTACCAAAACCTAGACCTTTTCCTTTCGCAAGCATTAAATTTTCTCCAGTATTCTAAAACTTAAGGGAGTAGGGGAGAAAATTAAATAAGACTTTTAAATGCAAAATAATTTTAATATTTAATTTTTTTACCTCGTCAGAAACATTTATAATTAATACATCGATAAACTAAAAGTAGCATATTAGTTATGACATTGATTAATACAAGCATTTTGGACTTGCATTGTCAAGTTTCAACTGGTAAGTATCTCCAGTCGTCTTCAGGTGAATACTAAATTAGTAAAGTAAAGTAACTACAGGTCTATTTATACTAGCTAAATAGGTGCACTGAAATATGTGCAGTCATGCATTTAATTCGAGGTCTTATTCTAAGATTACATATCTTAACAAAGGTTTCCATATATTTCCTATGTCCAATGATGTTCAAGGAAGCTGTGGCTATTCATCAAAACCTAGGTTGCTTCAGTAAATATTAGTAGACAAAAGAAATATATTGAAACCTTTGTTAAGTAGATGTAATCTTATCATAACTGCACACATATTTCAGGCATGCTTCAGTGCACCTAGCTAGTATAGACCTGTAGTTACTTTTCTTATTTAGTATTCACCTAAAGACGACTGGAGACACATACCAGTTGAAACTTTGTGATTTAAACCAAATAAAGACAATGAAAGTCCAAAATTCTTCGATCAATCAAGATCATGCATTGTCTCCAACCTCAGACAGTTAAAGACACTGTTTATAAAAATAAGATTAGACCCAGCAATAAACAGTTTTATATTTATAGATTTAATGCCTGGATCTTCGAAACTGTGTGCTGTGTTTAAAAGATTAGTTAGTTTTGTAACCAGCTGTATAAGTACGTAAATATATACATATAAATACATAGTTGCACATGGAGACAAAAATCATTTTAGCAATTGCAAAGTGGTATATAATATGTGCCACACATACAACTTGGTAACACAAAGACATAAAAATACGGAAGACATTTTAAAGATAATATATATAGTATACATACAATTTTGTTTTTTTTTAATCAGCTTGGTATCCTGGAAATTATAGATTGGACAGCAGTAAAACTAATAATTATGCAGTTCTTTTTCCCCTTCCTCCTTCTCTGTTCCTTAGATATAATTTAATTGTACTTCTACATCTTTTTCGGTGGCATTTCTTGAAAAACATTTTTTTTCTTACAGCAACGTACTACAAAATAAAAAGCAAACTTTTATATTTAAAGCACTTTTATCTACAAACTTTAACACTATTAAAAATAGGCTTTTTAAATTTTAATTTTCAATGTCAAAAATGATTAATTTTAAGATGGCAATTTTAAGTCTTACTTTAAACACCAGTGTAAAAAAATAGTTTTACTTTAACACCATTAGTCCTTACTAAGTAAGGTGTTAGAAGTTGTAACACCATGCGTAATGGTTAATTTTAATTTTGAAAAAGTTTTTAAAATATTATCGTCTATTTTAGTGCCAAGTTCAACAGTTTTTGTAAAAATAATGTATGATGTAAGTATCCCTTAAAAGTAGTTTTATCTTGTTCCTTTCTACTAAATAAATTGGAACTTTTAACACTATAACATCATGAACTACTATTAATTAAACTAAAAAAAATGTCAATAATTATTGTTTTAAACAAATTCACAAAAAAATGTAGTTTTAAAAATTGACTACCTATATAGTTTATTGACACACACACAGATATGAAGTGTCTATAACCATCTAGCTGAGCTTGGATATTTAAATATATACGGTTAGTAATGAAAATATACTTATAATATTGTCTTTTACATCCTTACCTAAAATTAATTTTCAAACTTCAGTCAATTGAGAAAAAGTATAATCTTATTATTACGTCTTGTCCAGTTTAGTTCCTTCTGCGAAAGTGTTCTTAATAATTTGCACTTATTATTCGAGTTGTGTCAATGGAGTCGTCCACCTACAACTTCAAAATCCTCTCTGACCTAAAAGGTTATAGTAAAATTTAATGTACATTCACGTTATTTGCAAAATATTTATTTGTTAATTATATACCTGCGCATTTTTAGGTAAAAGTTATTTAATATTTAGTAATAAATGATTTATTTTTACTTTTAATTATCAGTATTTTGCACGAAGCTACAAAAATATCACTAAATACTAAATCTCGTATATTCTTTAGTCATAACCCCCATTTCGCTGCAGAGGGGAAGGGTAAATATTCTTTTAGAAATGCATTTATAGTCTTATAGTCATTATCAACTGTAAAATTCATAGTAGGTATAAGAATTTAAAGTTAATTTATTTATATAAATTTCATATAATGCCAAAAGCGACCAATATGGCCGCGGGTCGTTTCTATCCTGAAGCCGAATAAAATGGAAAACTCAACAGCTCTTGCCGTTATAGCCCGCTATTACATAGTTCCTTGCTTAATTAAGTAATTTGCAGTTACTAAAATGTGTAAATTATAATATACATACCTCATTTTCTTGAAGTTTCTTGCTATATAATTTCACTAAACAAGTGTACCAAACAAAAAACCAATTAAAAATGGACGAAGTGACGAAAGTCGAAGACCGAAGACCAAAAACGACGAAACTATATAACCTCACTCGGTGTGACTGAACTGTCAACGTCTTACGCGCTTTTAAAGCGTATTACTTTTAAGTGCTTGCACAACATGCACAAGATATGCACTTCTGGCATACGGTTACAGAGGTGCTAATTTTATAAATGCCGGCCGTTATATTTTAAGCGGCTGTTCGTTAAAGCTGAAATAAACCAACGAATAATTATTGCTTTTTCCGCACCACAAAGTGAGTAATCCTTTTATGACTGCCGGCCAACGCAATATCAGCAGATTAAAACCAAGTGTGTTATCTGGGAAGGTATTCTGAGGGTTTATTGTTTGCAGATGACTTAAGTTGTTTTTGGAGCTTGCAACCACGAATGATTGTGACAAGTTACAGAATGACCTGCGCACTCAGTGTGCTTGATTGGTGAAATGTAAATGGTTTTACCCTTAATGTGAATAAATGTACTTGTGTTTATTTCTCTAGAAATCACAATATTATTCATTACACCATAGGTGATAAAAAATTTGAAAAGATTGAATAATCAGCGGGATTTAAGTATTCCATTTAATACCAAAATGTCATTAAATGAACATGTAACAACTAAGACAGAGCATAATGGATTTTATATTTAGAAATACTAAGAAATTTATGTAAAATAATATAAGTTTTTAAAGAAATATGGTTCTTACCCAAATAGAAGCTGTGATCAGTTATATTTATTGGGTGTTTTTGGCAGACTGTCTTTGGAAAAAGGTCAGCTTCATTTTCCAATAAATCGAGTCAATACTATATCTAATAAAGTGATATTATATTTCGATTTTCCCAAGACAAATAAGATCTCACCAAGTTACCAAATGTGTAACTTGTTTAATAAGTATGCGTCTATAATTGACATATTATACAATAGTTTAAATAGGTTTAAGAAATTATTGGACACCAGGTTAAATGTAAAATAGTACATCTTTATTATTGTATATCTGGTAACAGTGCAACTATAGATACTTTAAGTATACCTGTTAATGGCTGTTGAATAAATAAATAAATAAAATATTTCGTTATACCTATACATTATTCAACTAATGATTTAATTTTAGGATAATCATAACAAGAGTAATGGCGGATATATCGTTAGCTAAACGATCTCTACTCAACAACCCATCGAAGAGAGCTATCATGGAACGTTCTACTACGCGATCGTCGTGTCTCTCCGAGGTCCAAGCAGAAATAGAAAGAATATTTGAATTAGCAACTACCATGCAATTAGTGGTGCTGGATTGTGATACTATAAACCATCCTTCGCAACTTGCCAAAACTTCACTAGCTCCTTGTATTGTTTATCTTAAAATTACTAGTCCTAAGGTAAGTTCAACTATAGAAAATTATACTTAACCATATTTCAGTTTTAAATTTACCAATATATTTGGGGTAGGTACGGTGACTTGAAATCAGACATAACATCAAAACTTTGAAATAAAACATCAGAAGAGTTACCTTAATATAAAATTGCACCTCTATTAATCTAATATACCTTTGTAACAGGATAACTTGTTAATGTAATTACAGCCAACATCCCAGATAACGCATCGGCTTATGGAAAAAGTGCTTTCGTAAAAATTTCTGAACAGTAATTGATTTTCGTAAAAAATTTAGTTATTTTGAAATTTCATTGGATTTAAAGAAATATATGAATTAATAAGTAGATTTCTTATAAGTCTGAAATATAAATACAATTTTAGAATTTCGAATGTATTTTCTTGGCCTACAGTTGTTTTTACTATTTTAAGGTAAATAGCAAAGTGTAGATATAAAAGTCTCTGGTTAGTATTCTATCATTTTCTTAGCGAAAGTTACCAACAAATATTTAACAAAACTTGATATTTAACCTTTTGCTTACTTTTTTTTGCTTTAACTGGTTGTAACATCATATGAAAAAGTATTAATACGACATATTATGACTAATAGTTTATATCTTTTAGGTATTGCAAAGACTAATAAAATCGAGAGGAAAAAGTCAAGCAAGACATCTAAACGTTCAAATGGTCGCCGCTGAAAAATTAGCTCAATGTCCGCCAGAAATGTTTGATGTCATTTTGGATGAAAACCAACTTGAAGAAGCTTGTGAACACATAGCTGAATATTTAGAGGTATATACACAAGCCTTTTCTGCATTTTCGACTTTTAAATACTATTTTTTATCTACCAATCTATCCATTTTAACAGCTATTTACTATACCTTTTTGAAGTCCTCGGTGTCGTTTCTGGTGATCAGTGGCATACCTAGAGAGGAAAGGGAGTCAGCCCCCATCCCTTGTTCATGACGTTCATCTGTTATTTGTTTTTGTTGATAATTAGGAGAATAATTGTTTTTGTTTTGGTTGGTGGTTGTTTAGATAGTACTTTTCTATTTGCAAACAATGTCGCCTAACATTAGTCTTAATTTATAATTGTGACAAACATACCGTTGACCAGAAAACAAATTTTAGCTCTAGCATTAATTATAGAAAGTGATAATGACATTGTAAAAAGGAAAAAAGTTTACAAGAAAAAAGTTAAAGAAAAGAGGGGAATATTCAGATTTAATTAATTTAGCAATAGAACTAGGAACATCCAGGGTATTATATATTTAAATAGTAAGCAAGGATTAGTTGATATATTAGCTGTTATAAAATAACAGTTGTTAGTTGTCATATTTATATGTCAGGATGATCTAAAAAAATTACAAGATCTTAAGAAGCTAAAGCCTTGTATTTATCAAGAGTTATTACCTGGTGTCAGGTGTGGGATTCGAACCCACGTTCCTTGCTGTTGCAATTAGAAGTATTTTATCACCAGAGGCTTTTGGTACAAGTAAACTGGCGAAGCGTATGGAGAATCTGTATCCCTGACAATCCCATTTTTGCGCCACGTGTGAACAATGTATTTTATTACTTCGCGATCATCCCTTGTAACACGATATGGTTTACACCTAACTAGTTGATCATTATCTTTTCTGGACATGGTGGTTATGTCAGTGCACCACGGTTCATTTATTTTTAAAGCAAAACACTTTTGAAATTTATTTACTAGCTTCAAAAGTTTATCTGTTTCTGATTTGGATAAATTATCTCCTACCTCTAACATATCAATCGTAATTGGAGCAGACTAGGCCTTTCCTGCATATACATAAAAATGCTCGGTACTACCTTGACCTCCCTCTAACTTTTCCAATCTTGTTCCCTTCTTATAATGCTACGTTATCTTATACACAATTTATGGAATATGTCCATCTTCTTTACCTACTTTCACAGGAATAAAGTTTATCTTGTTTTTAAAAACTATTGTATGTTGGGCTACAATACCCGGAACTTTATTGACAATAAAACAAAAATTTGAAGGAGACTCTGCACAAAAAAAAAAGTTGTTAATATCCATAAAGCACCTAGGTCTTCTATTGTTTAAGATTTGTCAGGACAAATATTGAGGCGAAATAGACAGACAAGACATAAAATGTTCTTCAAGTTTTACCAACTGATTTATAATTTATTTATTTGTTATTTTCTTTACTGTGTGTTTCTAGTGTTTGAACTTTCAGCTCCCATTAGAGCAAAGATGTATTATATATTTAAATAGTAAGCTAGGATTAGTTACCAGTTGTTATAAAATAGGAGTTGTTAGTTATCATATTTATATGTCAGGAAGATCTAAAAAATTTTTAAAAATTTAAAAAATCTTAAAACCCATACAGTGTGGATGACGCCAATAGGCGTCAAATATAAACATTCCCATATCCGGGTGACGCCATAAGGCGTAATCGTCTGTTTTCTGTATTACTGGCCACTATTTAGTCCGCAAGTGGTTAAAGTAAACGGGATGTGTACCGCTCATAGTAAAAGGCTAACTAAGAGTGTAGTTTTTGTCGTTTGCAAATTTTGATATTTTTATATGAGTTTTGAGTTTTTTTCTAATATTTTAATAAAACGAAGATATTTGAATACGTAGTTTTTTCTTTAATTTGATAAGTTCGTAAATTTTCGTTTTACTTTATTATTAAAAGTTTTGATGGCATAATAATTAGGAAGACGCCATTTGGCGTCATTCAAATACCTACCTATCTTTAAAAAAATTTAAAAATATGCGGATGACGCCATTTGGCCTAAGCAAAAAAATACATGTTTTATACACATTTTATGTAAAATATAAGAAAAACAACTAATAGAAACTCACTAAATGCCATTTTGATCAAAAATTAAAAAAAAAAGTTTGGACAAGGCGATAGTAGAATAATTTTAATACGCAGCGAATGGGTTTTAAGAAGCTAGAACCTTTCATTTTGTTTTATTTGAACCATCCTAACTATACTTTAGCTATGAAACTTAAAAAATAAAAATGACGGACGCAACAAGCCCGCAATAATACCAATCATATAAAGTAAAGTTACGTAGCGTTAGACCTAAAATATATTTAAAGGAATCTTGATAACATCCATGATTTTGTTAAATCTGGCCACCCAGCTATATTCCCAGTATCGGGCTTGTCCATATCGTGCGCTTAGTTCTCCCGGTTACCTGGTGTCTCTTTTATCACATATTATATTTAATAATATGTCACATTGATTGTCAATACGGACACACCAATAAATCTTTAAGTCTGCCAGTGACGGAGTAACAAGATTTTATGTTTTATGGTGATTTATATTTAAGAAAATTAATTTAAAATGTATGTATATATGTATAAAGGAAGACACTCTCCGTGGTCAAGCTAGGGAAGTGGTTGTTTGGTTTATATTATAATAATAATAAGTTCCAAGGAAGATGAGGAGAGAAGAAAAGATCACCCGTAGTCATTACTAGGAGAAAGACCTCAGCCTAATTGACGACAAGTTTGACGACGCCGAGTTTTCAATAATCAGATGCACAATACAAATGTTTTATTCCAAGTATCCCAAAGTATTTTTTACATATTTTTAAGGTCTCTTGAAGAATCTTTGTAGATTATGTAAGGGGAGTTCCTCAGACCAAAGTGCTTGGTCTGAGGGGAGTTCCAACATCCTGGGCCCATAAAATTAACAGGAGGTCTAATATTTTGCAAAAGTATATCCACCGGCACTGTTAAGCTGTTTCTGAGCCTTTTTTGCTGTTCTTAAATCGTTTTTAGCCGTTTATAGTCATTCATTAGCCGTTTATAATCGTTCATTAGTCATTTATAACCGTTCCGTTATTTTTATGGAACCGCCCTGCCCCTTCAGACGTCGTAGCCCAAGAACGGTGTGTAGCATTATACCTTACTTACATAAAAACGTACACACAACTTTCAAAAGAACTACCTTCCTATTATGAGTCACGAACCTAAAGCTTTATTTGGTGCACCAAATTAATTTGTTGTATAGAGGTAGCCGTTACTTGATGAAGATCCATTATAAGAACTATAAAAAATACTTCGTGTATAAATCTTCACTAAATTTTTGTGTGTAAAATTTAGTGAAGATTTATACACGAAGTATTTTTTATAGTTCAAATTAATTTGTTTTAATTGTAACGACAAAAATTGACAACCTTTCAATTTTTTTTTTAATTTAGGCTTATTGGAGAGCGACACATTTCGAAATACCAAATGTACCAAGACCTATAGCATCCTCACCTCAAGCATCACCAAGTGGCGACCAAGGAAGACCAACTTTACCAGGTATGCAATTTACTTTAATTTTAATTTCTCTTCTGAATAGTTTCACGTTTCCACCGCTTTAATTTTTTTTTAATTGAATAAAAAATATGTAACTGATGATATTATTACCGACCTGGTATTTAGGCACGTTTTTAAAATTGAAAAAGTTTTGCTTCGAATCAAAAGTAATCTGGCACAGATATAAAACTTTTTCCTTAGTAAAAGCTTGTCTGGTCTGATCCAATAGGGCCTTTCTTTATTAAAGCATTGTAGATAGCACATGAGTTAGCTTTTTTGCTATTTTATCATCACATCACTTGTTTTGTAACTTTTGTATAGCATCATCTAAGAACAATAATTCACTTAAAATTATGGTGTATATGTATATATTAAACCTGAATTTGCTATTTCTTACACATCTAACTTCGTTCATCCATTTTAAAATCATCTTGTGTCAATTTATTCTAATTCTTATTTACAAAATAAAATTAAAGAAAAGGTTATGTTATTTATAACGTTTTAAATCTGTTTTAGATTTGGTAGTTGGCAAATAGAAAATTGCAATAGTTTTGAAGATTCTACTGTAATTGAGAACAGATATTTGCAAACATTAATTTTTTGTGTTAGTGGTTATTATTATATGTATTCTACTTCTTTCAGCCCGTATTTATTCACTGCTAGATGTAGGCCTCCTCCAAATCTTTCCACAATTTTCTGTTTTGGGCTTTTGGTATCTAGTTCTTTCCTGCGGTTTTCTGGATATCATCCCGCCAACTTTTCTAGGGCTTCCTATATTTCTCTGGGTCTCCCTTGGCCGCTAGATTATTAACCTGTTCGTCTATCTGTCATTGTCTTGCCACACTATAATAGTGTGGCAAGACAATGACAACTATATGACCAGCCTCTATCGCCATTTCGACTGTGCTATTCTTCTAACCACGTCCGCCAGTCTCGTTCTTCGTCTGATGTCTTTATAGGGCACTTAATCTCTTAGGTCTTAGACTAATTTCGAACATGATTATTTCCATTGTAAGCTGCATTACCTGGAGGGTGTGTATTATACTTAAATTAATCTGATTATTCGGTAGTCGCTATTGGTATCGAATCTGTTTAAAACTGTAATGTCTCGACACAACGCTTTATCATTTGTGATATAAATAAAATTTCATTTTTCACTACGCCATTTGGGCCTCTTCAGATTCATCTTCTCTTTAATATTTTTTTTAAAGAACGAGTTTATACAGAACAAAAATTCACTTCTACAATAGTCAATAAACATTTTTGTTTCTGTTTTAATATTTTATTTATGATTATCGCTACCCCTCCTTTATGATCTCTAAACTCAGTAGTATTCTGGTAACGTAAATGTTCATTTTTTAAGAAAGTGACGTTTTATCCTCCCAGTCTGGTTTCAATTGATGCACACAGAATGTACCATTTGATGTGCCGTAAGTCTCCTTCTAGTCCTTCCCAATATGCTGGTGGTCTCAGTGTTCTGTTGTTATAGGAAAAGATCCAAAATTTTATTGTATGCTATTATATTTGCATTTTGTAAATTAATCTACGACAATGCCATTATGACGTATTTAGCATTATCATTTAGATGTCATTATGACCTTCATAATAGCACTCAGTGCCATTATGAATTCATAATAACATCCAAATGTCAGATGTTTAGATAGGTCTGTTCGTACACCTGCCTTGACTTTTCGGGAAGTAGGGAATGTATTACGCTTTGCGCGATATCTTCGACATCCGAAGGGACACTTTCCGATTCAGAATCTCCCATATTTAAATTATTTTTGGCCAACACTTTGCATACAATAGAAAATTAGACGGCAATAATGGCGTTGTCAAAATCGAAATTGAAACAATCAAAAATGCGGTTACCATGATATCGACTAATATGGAAACCTGAAAATTTTAAAAATTACGAAAACGTTATCTGATATCAATGAAATTTAGACGAATAAAATCTATTTACACTGTCGTAGATTAAATTTTGAATGATACACGTTCGATATGAACTTTGTTAATGAAACTTGTGCTATTACGTTAACGTGCCATCACGAGTTACGTTTAACGTTGCACACGTTTCATTATAGTGTTCATATCGAACTAGTATCATTAATAACTATAATAGTATCCATAGAAAAAACATTGTACCTATAAACCATATACCAGCACAAAGTAGTAGACTTTGACATATATTGAATATAAATTGTTATAATAACTAAGTTACCAATATGTACGAAAAATACATTTAAACCTACTACTATTAAACTTAAAGGCTATCTTATTCCTTTAAAAAATATTTGTTGAGCTTAAGCATAAGCTTTTGTTTTGTACCCTATTTCCTTCTTTTGTTCATTCATCGATTAGAATTCTGCTTTCAAATCGTTTGGCGTAGTCTTTGTTATATATACAGGTCATTCCATAATATTCCTAAAAAAATATTTCGCCACTACATACTAGCACCTAATTATCTATAGGAACAGAGAATAAGCTATTATTATACATTTAACAATAATTGGGATATAACATGTTGTGACATTAATGGAATAATGAGCAAAGTGGCAACAGGTAACAGGTGCATTCCATCTAGTGCTTTCCGGTTCTTGGCAAAATGGACTCAAAGGAAACAAAACGAATAAAGTACTTATTCCAAATTACTTGCTTTGGGTATTTCTAAAACACATTTAAAACTTTTTAAAATACTGCCTTTTCTGAATTATAGCTGACCTTAGCCGAAATTGATTTAAATAACATAATATAGTTTTGGAAGTAATATTTTACTAAAGAAGCATGGACGTTCCATTACATGAATGATTTCAATGAAGTGCTATATATACACTCCATTTTCTAGATCAAGCCCTCAGGCATGAACCATACTCAATAAGTAAATTGTACCGGGTGTCCCATTAAGGATGACCATTCACCATTTCTCAAAAAGCGCTGACGATACAAATTTGGGAAAATAACATACATTACACAATATACAAAAAAAAGACGATGTTAGGGTCACCAAAGTATTTTCAAATATCTATCGCCACATTTGGGTGCTTGGTTTTTCTTCGCTTCGGTTTTAGAAAGGTTGTGTGTGAGCAACCTATATCGATTATGACAGCTTTCTTGGTATCCTTTATTTCGATTAGAAGAATATTCGGACGCTTGTGGTCTACTGTTTTATCCTTTATTATTGGCAAGTCCCACTATAAAAGATACTGGGGAGATTCAAAAACTGATTCGTTTACGTGTTGATAGTATGGTGGGAGATTTTGTGTTAGGCCTAATTTATGAGCCAGTTAGTGTAGAAGTCAGAGGTGTCCTAGATACGCCCGGTACATTTTTCTTTTTAGTTTGGGCTAAAGCACTCTATTGGAATATTACATATAATGCCATACAAAAAGTAGCTGTCAAATAAACCTACTATTTATAGAAAGTACCGTGCGAGCAAAAATTATTTGCATTAAAGAGGGCTTGGAGTAAAAAACGTAGAGCTTGGTTTAGATCACAATGATATGGGGACGATATATCTAACCAAATCTAGGTTAAAATTTTGTCAAATTCATATTATGACATGATATGCCAAACTAATGAGTAATAAAATAAGTAGACAAAAACAAATTTATATTTGTTGTTTACAAAATTAATAAAGTAAGAATATACAGAAAGAAAAATTAAAATAATTACATAAATTGCTTAAATTTGCCACCGCTAAATGTCAGGTCTAAAAAATCATTTATTTTCAATAAATTTTGGGTAAACCGTTGAGAGTAATTCCTGCGTCTTTCAAAATCTGCGACATGTTTTTCTTGGAATACTTGCACTTTATAAGGAAATAAATTTAGCTGCTTCTTAAGAATAGTCCTGCATGTTCCATTTAAGATCTTCCCACTTCTTGGGACAGGGGTCTTATACAATTTGTAGGCGTATTTTGCATTATTTCACGAACGTTTGCAACAAGTTCTTCTGTTCTTACAGATTTTCTTTCTGCTCCTTTTTTGTGTTGTATAGAACCTGTATCCCTAAACACAGCCACGGTTCTTTTCAGGCAATGATAAAAATCCCCAGCAATAAAAGCAACGTTAGGAAAATGTTCGTGAAAATCGTCCATGCACAAACCCGGATTGTATTGCCACTCACAATTTACTCTAACCCCGTTTCTAAAATACGCTTCAACGATGAATGTTTTGTGCTGTTCCGTAAAGCCCATTGTGTGAATTGTTCAAGAAATTGGAAAAATTAGCGATGAATCAAATTACTTGTAAGGACTGTCAAAGGTGACGGAATAACTGATTGATTGTTAATTCAGGTAGTTACTGACACCCAACAGGTATTAAGCTTTACGGCTAAGCATTACGTCCTTAGATGCAAGGCCCTCTTTAATGCAAATAATTTTTGCTCGCTCGGTAGAAAGTAAATTATTTTGGTAGAAGGTTGGAGGACTTAAGGGTCATACCATTTTTCGACCTAATCCCCAAAACTAGTGATTTTCGGCCTATGTTTAGCATTTAAATGAACTATTTTCAGAACACTTGCATCAAAATTGTCCAGTCGTATATCGTTCATTTTACTAAAAGAAGAAAAACATTTTTGTAGTCCATCCGATCGCCATTACTAACCTTTAACCGTAACCATTTCTTTGCAGCACACCATGATGTTTACGGATACCCGCATCATGATTCTAGAGGTAGTCATGCAGGTGTTAGATATATAGGATTGCAAAGTTGGGACTCTGTAGACTCTCTAGAATCACTGTCGTTCTTATAAAAAAAACACTGCATGACATTAAGTTTGCATTTTTAAAATTTTGTAATATGCTTAGATTTATCATATTATTATGCATTTTATTAGTTCTTTAGCTGACTTTTTGGTAACCTACTTAAACACAAATATAAAATGCTGTCAAGTAAGTAAAATAACCGATTGAAGGGAAGATCTCAGTCGAAAAACTGGGCTTATTCCTGAGAGCGAATAAAGGTATACACAACTTATCATGATAAAGGACACTAACCAGGGTTGCAGGCATTCAGGGGTGTAGCAAAGAGGATGGGGGAGTGTGGGAAGGCGAAGCACACATCTTCAGCGCACTGCCCTGTTCTTATCGGCGCCTACCAGCTCATGTAATCGGCAGTTTAGTATAAATATAAAAATCCCTTAGGGGGCGATATTTAGGAACTTTCTTCCCTCATCGCTGAAAGGATGAAATCTATTAATTCCCAACGGTTTTTACGAGGTTAACCGTTAAATCGAAAATTGGCGTTTGTCAATGGTACCTAGTTAGGAGATAATGTTTAAAAGTTACGGCCAGGTTCCAGGTACAGACCAACGACTACAAAGCACAATAGACATCTTATTATCATTATCATAACAAGCCGACAGGACGTCAAATGCCCACTAGGTTCCTCGCTAATTCCACTCAACAGCCACGTAAAAACATACACCTATTTTTACTGTAGAATTTAACTTTACCGTTAAAACAGAAGATATACATATTATTCGCGAAACATGTCTGCCTCCTAGCGGTATCAGTAGTACCTAGTAGTAGTAATTGAGGGGAGGTTCCCAACCTGGCAAGTAGACTAACAGTGATCCTTTTTGCCTACTCCAGAGTCTTCTCCCAGTCACACTAACCACTTTGGCCCCCGCCAAAGCTTCCCGACCTCTTTATGAAGTTAAGTATGTCGCTCCAGGCCAGGGCCTTGATTTCTTTCTTTTGGAGAGCCGCGGTATCAAGTAAAAAAAAAGGAAATGAAATAATTAAATATACAACTCTATTGTGGGTCTTAGTTTTGGAATATCGTGCATAGTTGATAGTGTTTTTGGAACATGTACCTTAGGCTCCCAAACAATTCTTGTTTTTAAAATGTTCCTATACAGGGTGTCTCGAAAAAGGAGGTCAATCCGTTAGTCATAATATATTCCTAGAGCAAAAATAATTTTACTTGTATAATGCCATTTGTCATTTCTGTCCCTCATGTTGGATATATGTTGTCCAAGTTTGAAATAAAAAAAACTGATAATTTTTTATATAATTCGAGTATTTAACAAGATATTTATTTCAAATTTGGCATAAAGAGTTACATCTTTTGAGAAAAACAAAAAAAAAACAATTTTCACATATTCAAAATAGGGGGGTCCGTTAGTCCAGTACGCGCTGACCTCCTCTATGTTTTAGTAACATATAATACAGACATGGTGATAATAAATGATTATCTGAAAAATATACTCGAAAGTCACTGGCGCACGTAGGTACTAAAAAATGGGGGTCAGGGGGTACTGAACCCCCCACCACTTTTTTGAATATTTGACAATTGTTCTTCTCAAAAGATGTTACTGTTTATGGTAAAGCAATGTACCAAATTTGAAATTCATATAATATTAAATACTGGAATTATTAAAAAAAAGGAGTTATTAATTTCAAACTTTGACGCCCTGTTTATCCAACATGAGGATTAAAAATGAATAATGGCATCCTAAAAGTCATATTATTTTTGCTCAAGGAATTGAAAGGAAATGGATTGACCTCCTTTTTTCGGACACCCTGTATGTTCAACCTCAAGGAAGATATTTTTATTTAGTATCATTTCTAAATTGAAATGGTCCGTAATCTTCAAACATGGTTGCCAAATTTTGGGGCAGGTAAGGGGCGTCAGCCTTGATTTTTCTTTTATGGGATTTAAAGAACTATAACTTGGTTTCATTCTTTCGGGGATGAGATAAGAAGCCTTTAAATTTTGCCGCTTAAGGTGCTTTCCTCTGCGTTATGTGCAGGATAAGAGTAGTGTTTTGTATAGCTAGGTGGCATCCTCTCAGAAATGAGCCCATATTTTTAACAATCGTCGCTTGATTTAAATATTTAATCCAAAATTGGCACCAATAAATTAATACGTTGGGCAAAGACTGCCATTCACCTTAATTTTGGCAAAACTTTTTCATGATACGTAAAAATTGAATTAATAGAAACCACATCACCTTATGATTGCCACACTGCACGTCCTGAGCTGGTAGGTTACCAAATAATAACAAGTTATTTAGTTCTATCTTAAGCTAATGATTGTTTTATAAAGAATGCCAAAGTAATGATGTTACGCTTTAATACCTTCAAATATTACAACTTTACTTAACAAATTTCTTATGACATTGTTATTTATTCTTAATTAATTGCGTTTTATGTCGTTATCAACTGAGTGCTACAGACTAATTTTTGATATTTTGTGCAATAACAATAATGTAAGACAGCTCTATTCTCTGCGATAGGACGCCAACGGAGCGCTGGTATTTCCGAAGAGATTAGAGGATGAAAGAATTGCTAGCGCAGGCGCTCTATTTGTTATATATTGCCAAAAATTCAAAGATAAACCTATAGAAAGTTTCTGGTTATATTTTGACTCAAGCTTATACACTATTTAACAACGCATCAAAACTGTAATACAAAAATGTTGGGTTTTGTGTGAACTTTCAGAATCTACCATAAAAAGAAACCAATGATAATCCAAAAAAAATTAAGGATAAATAAAATAAAATGTTAATTTAAATTTACTTGCTTGCTGTTTTTCTAAGTTGACAAACGCAGTCTTTTATATCAATCAGGGAATATTGGTGCAAAAACTCGTCGTATGACTTTGGGTGAAAAATATTTCACTTACTTAATGGTTTAAATATTATCTCCCTAAAAACCTCAAATTGTCTCTAGTTCGGATATCGCTCTTGGCCTTTTTACTGTCGATGATTTTTAATGTTTGAGTAAAAATACTTCTTGTGGTATTTGACTGAAAATAAGAAATTTAACGTAAAGATTTCAATTGGAAAATATTTAATTTATTATGGCTGTGGGGTACCTATTCTAAAAGTTTACGCAAAGGCTTTTTCTTTTGGCTATATTTTGATATGTTATTAACTAAAGCATGTAGAACTAGTCTAAAATATAACTATAAACCACGGGCATTAACTCTGTACAAATTATTGCGATATTTATTAATGAAGGGTAGGTACAGGCAGGGGCGGATGGGCCCACCGGGACACCGGGAGATTTCCCGGTGCGCCGGTCCCTTAGGCGCCGATAGGCGGCGCCGCGAACTATTTTCTTTTCTTTTTTAACAGTTTGAATTAATTTTGAAAATAATCGAAAAAGCAAAAAACCAGAAATTATTAAACAAGATTGGAGGCACTTTTTAAAATAATTTGTCTGCACTATGGAAACAAATTAAAAATATATTAATAATAAATATTTTTTTCACCTAAATGGGTTTTAAATGTAAAAAATTAAGTTTGTTTTTTTATTTGTGTGGATGAAAAAATACATAGTACTTATTTATGTCTTTTAATTTTTTTATTGGATCGACACGAGCGGCGCCGTTTCAATTGACTTTCCGCGCTGGTCCGAGGTGTCCCATCCGCCCCTGGGTACTGGTAGGGTTGCCAGATATGTTGAAAAAAAACGGACATAAGAACAAAAAAAGAGACTTATTCAAGTAAAAAGTTACTTTATTATTACATACTTTTTGAAAGTATGTATTATTTTTTAATATTGTAACATAAGTCAAAACACTAAAATAAAACAAAACTTAAATGTATATGTATAATAAAGAAATCAGAACATGAAAATAAAGCGAAAAAAAATTACAATTGTTTTTTAATATATTTTGCATTGGATGCCGCTGCTTTTAACATTTGTTTATTGCCTGATATCGCATTTTTAAATTCTGTGCAAGTGGCATTTATATTGAAAAAAACGCAAAGTTGACTTTTGATTCAGATATTTCCCATCACACTGAATATTCTCTCCACAAAGGCATTAGATATTAGAATGCCATACATATTGAACTATTTTTAACAAATTTGGTGCGGCCTCATTCTTAAAGAATTGGCACCACATATCCAATGTTTTTCCTTCAAGTGCAGGAAAAATCTAAAAACTAAAAAACTTACTTTCTGGTTTCCGGCTCCCACATCTTTATTCTATGCACGACAGTCGACAATTCGTACAGTATTGCCGGTATTAACAATAATTCTTTATAAATTACACACATTTTTATTTAAGTCATTAGAAAACCGGACATTCTTCGGTCAGGTTTACCAGCATTTTCGCGACCGGACAGACATCGGAAAAACCGGACTGTCCGGTCGAAAAACGGACATCTGGCATCTGGCAACCCTAGGTACAGGGGAAAAAGTATAAGGATCACAAAACACATTTTTTGAGGAAATCGAATTGTACAAACTGAACACTATTCATATAAAAATATTCCATGCAATAAACTATAATGTTTCCGTTTAAATATTTGTAGCTGCATACCTATAGATAAATGTAACATTTTTGTTTTAGGGGTAAAACCTAAATAATTTTAGCAAAAACGATGAATGTCATATTATTTTTGTACAAATGTGTGTTGATAAGTGTCGATTAGAAACGGATAATAAAAAATAGTTGATAGTTAAATATCTTTAACTACTTTTTAATAAGCAATAATCCAATAATTTTTTTCTCTCCTTAAATTAATATATCGATAGTTTTCTAACATCTATGGAAAAAATAAGCAAGATTACAGATTACAGAGTTCATGCCCTTTACTCTAATACAGTTGTTGAGGACATGTCGTGTAGCACACTACGTACATACTATTACTTATATCAAATTCATCCAAATATTTCGCGTTATAGGGTAACTTTAAAATACACAATAAAAAAAGATAAAAGTATTTTCGTATTTAGATTTATGTAATGAAACTATTGTACCAAAGGGTCCAAATCGTATACCTATGTGAATTATAAATAAATTTATTTAAATTAAAATGTTTCTTGTTTTTGTTAACTATAGGCCCAATGTTTTTGTCTAAATTAGTTTTTCAGTTTCCATATAATTTTCATATAAATAAATTACAAGTAAGCTTAATTATTCTTTCATAGTATTTTTAAAAACATAATTTAAAAGAGAAGACGTGGTATTTTCTTTAGGGTAAAGTTTGTTTTGTATCATATAATATTCTTAATCACACATTATCACACAAACACACTATATTTGTTATGACAATATTATCTTTTCTAAGAAGCTGCCCGCCGCCATGGATTCATAATGGCTATAGATTTTTTAAATTCAAAATCTTTATATTATTACTTTATATTTAAAAGCATCTGTCAAATATTTATATGTCTTAGATTTATGGCTATTGTGCTCTTATAATAGATATTTTCAAATATTGGATATTAATAAATATTTATATATCATATTCAGCACTGGCATCATGAATTAGAACTTATTGAAAATGTTTTAATAATAAAAATCTTCCTGGAGTGTGGCAAACCTTTACTAGAAGTAGAAGTTATTAAGAAAACTCAAAGCAGAGAGTTTGAAAACGAAGACGAAAACTTAGCACGTCACCCCATAATCCGCGCAATTATTTTATTTGTCACTCTTGAGGTCGATTATATCGTTATGTTTCTTTTGATAACGTAAATAGACAAGGAGAGGAGACTAGACGCGAGATATTATTCATGTAGATGCTGGAGGGTCGACCTTTAGTCCAAGTCACAAAACTTTTTTCAATATAAATAAAAATACATCGAGTTTGAACACAAACAGTCAGACGCACACAGGCAAAAAATCGATAAAAGTTGGCATAAACCTAATTACCGAAAATATTGTTAAATATGATATGAAGTGTTGCATTCGGTCGCATATCATTATTAATTTTATCAATTAATTGATTAACAAAGTAACAAAGGAGGGGTAGAAATTTAAACTGAAATCTAAAAGTGCTCATAGAGTAAAAACTAAAATTCCTGCTACCTCTAACTCTAAAGTTGCGTTTATTAAAGGCTTTGTTAATCTACTCATTGATATAAGTAAAAGTAATACATAGTGAGATGCAACGACGACCGAGCAAGATCATAACTCGCCGACAAGAGTCAAATGCAAAGGTCCACCAGGTTCCTTGCGATTTCCACAATGAAACCACCTGAAAATATACACATTTTTAAATTTGATATGTAACAAAATTAGAAAAATATTTATATTGTAGTCAAATGGTCGTGCACAACAGGCATAAATCTAACACATATATTATAGAGAAATTGCACCAATCCACCTAACTAATATCATAATGAATAAGATATAAAATAATATATAGGAATTTACTCAGACCAAGGGAATTTATCATCCTAAATTTATATGGAAGGTATGGTTTTTAGTAAGAATTACTACCGATCTGACATAATGTCAAGTGGAAACAGCAATATGCTGCAGCATATTGCTTTTCACATTCAATCTAAAGTCCCTGCAGGTTTTTCGAAATATTTGTTTTAATAAATTTTCTTAAAATACCAATTTTCAAATAGTTTATGGTTTCATTATGTTCACTATCACCTTTTGGCCATTTTTCAGATTTTGCCGGTTCGATGACCCCCATTCCAACAAATATTTAATTATTTATAAGGTTAAGTCTTTGCACGGTTTTAATTGGTTAACTGTATTAACTATCATTAAAGGGGTCTTAAACGCAACAAAACTATTATTAATGTTGTGACAATACCGTAATAGAATTATTATAATTTATAAATTTATGGAATAAACCATACTTAGTCCCTTTGATACAGAACTAGTCTAAGTCCATTTTTATCAAATGGGAATAGATAAATTAAAACCCTGAGGATTTCATGCAGAACAAACTTATGTCAATATAGTTACAATTAGTCTACATCTGCATTAAAGGGACGACATATAAATATACAAAGGTTATCTTGTCACAGATTCTTTTGTCTGTTTCCAATAATAATAATGATGCCTTTTATTGCCAATATTAAGCTTATTCAAGTTTACAGTTTTACCTACAAAACATTGTATAAAGTTCACAATATTTTAGACATTTAAAATTACGGGAAACAGCAGTAAGATCAGAAAGGTCTCTCAGAAAGTGTCTCAGTAGCATTTTTTTTTACAAAATATTTATTCTTATAGACCAGGGCTTGAAGCCTTTGAAAATGGTAAAAAGTGAAAAAAAAATAATAGTAGGATGAAACCCATTGGAAAAGGAAGAGAATATAACGAAAATGAAAGGAAAAATAATTTACGGGCAATCCGAGGTCGGAAAGTGAAAAGGTGTGAGTTTTTAAGGGTAGAAAACGATTTATCTCGATTTCCGGCAAAACGACAAGTCCTATGGAAAAACGTTAAATGGCAAAGTTGTAGGTAAGTAATAAAAAGATCTAGATACAACTTTTGTATTAACACTTTTTTCACATAACCTCAAAATTTATGTGAAAAATTCAAATAACCACGTTTTTGGTTTTTTATTTTTATCTTTCACAAAAAAATTTTTTTTTCACGAAATTTGGTGGAAACTTACCTTTTTATGTCCCAAACACACTGTAATATTTTTGATTTAAAATATTTATTTTTTCACCTTATTTTGACTTAATATCGAAAAAGCACCTTAATTTTCAATCGAAAATTCTCATGTCAAAATATCTGCTTTTTTGAAAAAGTCGGTGGACTTTTTGTTCGTTGGAATCTCTACTTTCTGATGGTGTAAAAAAATATACATTACTATGGTAAATGTGATGAAATCCCCTTTAAATCTTACCTTTAATTATATTTAGAACAACTATTTTCGCATGTTTTTTGCGATCTTTATGTTTTATGGATTTGTAATTTTTTTGTTTATCAATGCAACATGGAATCTTACGTTTTTTGAGTAATTAAAGTATAAATTTGAATAAATAGCTCAAAAATTGTACATAAAAAAAAATTCTGATTCAAGTTTTTTCGTTTCTTTGCATTTTTTGAGAACATTTACCATAGTAATGTATTTTTTTTACACCATCAGAAAGTAGAAATTTCAACGAACAAAAAGCCCATCGACTTTTTTTAAAAAGCGGATATTTTGACGTGAGAATTTTCGATTGAAAATTAGGGTGCTTTTTCGATATTAAGTCAAAATAAGGTGAAAAAATAAATATTTTAAATCAAAAAAATTACAGTATGTTTGGAACATATAAAGGTAAGTTTTCACCAACTTTCGTGAAAAAAAAAATTTTTGTAAAAGATAAAAATAAAAACCCAAAAACTTGGTTGTTTGAATTTTTCACATAAATTTTGAGGTTATGTGAAAAAGTGTAAACACAAAAGTTGTAGAACTTTTTATTACCTACAACTTTGCTATTTAACGTTTTTCCATAGGTCTTGTAGTTTTGCCGGAAATCGAGATTTATCGTTTTCTACCCTTAAAAACTCACCCCCTTCCACTTCCCGACCTCGGATCGCCCGTAAATTATTTTTTCCTTTCATTTTTGTTATATTCTCGTCCTTTTCCAATGGGTTTCATACTACTACTGCAATAGGTTTTGTACACTTCCAGTTTAACCGGAAATGACAGTCAGACATATAACCTATCTACTACTAATATAATATAAATTTCACGATTTATTTTATAAGGACGTGACGAGCTGGGCAGCAATTTCCTTGTCACCCGGTATATATTTTTATATTTTTTTGGCTGCAAAGAATGTCGTTGGGAACCTCATGCAACCCGCGACCTTTATGTTGGACAACCCTTGTGTATAAATGGCATAAATCATTAATCTAAATTGTTTTGTTCTTTCACAAAGTACTTTAATGACAGTTGATTATTTTAACCGATAAAAATTTATTTTTTTTTTCAAATTGCTTCGCTACATGCTACAATGCTTCTTGTTTGTTCTTTAACTGCACATTATCAGCCGAAGTAGCACCCAGTCCAGGCAAAATTCGGCGCGCCGGCTCTACAGACTTATTTGCTTAAGCTGCGGTTTTGTAAGTTTTTAGTGCGATTTTGCTGCATAATTCAGGCATATTATCGTTTTGTATTTGAAAAGTTACTTGCTTTAGACAAAAAGAGTCTACAGTATCTACTATATTAATTACGCACACCTGTAAGTCGATCCCTCGGTTAAAGAGAGCATATGGCGGAAAATAAAGCGCTTGGATGCACCCCGACTTTTTAAATCAATCAGAAATCAGAAAATCAGGATACAAAAATACAAAACAATTTTAATTTTTTGTTTTTGCGAATAAACCATTTTAAAACACTAGCAGATATTTCGCCGTACGCTTACCTGAAAATTTCAGTCCGAATGTATGTGCTGCTACGGAGGGGGAATGAGCGGAATATCAATCGTGCTCGTGCAGAAGTTGGCAGTTGGCAGCGTTAAATCTAGATAGATTTCTTTTCAACTCTCGCCAAGTCCATTTTGTATTTATTCCTTTACATTACAAGCCGCCATGTAAGTTCAGACTAGCCAGTACTATACCGGGTGTTTCTCAAAAGACGTTCACCCTTATAACTTTTCTGTATTTATAGATTTTAAAATAAAATTTTGAGATTATGAATAAGACATGAGTGCATTTATTGGCATAATTTTCAATTTGTTAGCACTTCCGGTTTGACCGGAAGTGACCTTGACTGTGGTATTTTAAATGGGACATCTTGTATATTTCTACTTATTGGGATTCAGCATACCATTCTGAGTAAAATGTCACCTCACTTGTCATTTTTTGACGTGTTATAACATTTTTATGTTTATTTTTTATTTTCAAACTAGAGTGCTACAAATTAATTAAATCTGTTAATTTATAGTCAAGTAGTATATAAAAATTAAAATTATGTCATAATAATTGACTTTCTAAGTTTCACAAGCGTTTAAAAAATGAAATTTTGTTTTCTTGACGTTTACTCCATTTTTCCAAATGGAACGATAGTAGTTCACTGGGATATATTTAAAACCAGCATTTTTTTTCCAATAATTTGATACCATACACTCCTATGCTATTTTAAAATTGACACGAAAAAATTTACCCCCTCCCAATCGCAAATTTAAAAGCGTTATGCATTATTGCAGCCCTGTCTTTTCTAAAGAAATATAAAGGCGGCTTTGAAAACCAATGGAATGGTTTTGAAAACCAATATGGTTTTAAATTAAAATTGTAATGTCATTCGTTTATTAAACTTACATTGTAAATCAGATGAAATGGTTAGTTTTACTAGAAATGAACAAATTGATATGCTCATAATTTTTGGTGTGACCAGAAAAATGCTTCTGAAGCTGCAAGATTGTATGTATTGTATGTTTTATAAACTGATGACATTACAACTTTAAATTAAAGTCATATTGCTTTTCAAAACCATTCCATTGTTTTTCAAAGGGGCCTTAATATTTTTTTAGCAATAATGCATAACGCTTTTAAATTTGCAATTGGGATTTAAGGCAAATTTTTCAGTGTCAAATTTATTTTAATATAGCATAGGACTGTATGGTATCAAATTAATGGAAAAAAATGCTTATTTTAAATATCCTAGTGAACCACCATCGTTTCATTCGGAAAAATGGAGTAAACGTCAAGAAAACAAAATTTCATTTTTTAAACGCTTGTGAAACTTGAAAGTGAATTATTATGACATAATTTTAATTTTCATATACTACTTGACTATAAATTAACCTAATAAATAATTTGTAGCACTCTAGATTAAAAATAAAAAATAAACATAAAAATCTTATTACACGTCAAAAAATGACAAGTGAGGTGTCATTTCAGTCATAATTTTATGCTGAACCCAAATAGGTAAAAATATACAAGATGTCCTATTTAAAATATCAACGTCAAGATCACTTCCGGTCAAACCGGAAGTGGTAACAAATTGAAAATTATGCCAATAAATGCAGCCTCATCTCTTATGCATAATCTCAAAATTTCATTTTAATATCTATAAATATAAAAAAGTTATAGGGGTGAACGTATTTTGAGAAACATCCGGTATATTTATGATACTCGCTAAAAAAAGGTAAAGACGCATTTTTGGGCAATTAGGAGAGTACCTTAACCGATTACTACTCCAATCAATCGATCAATAATAATTACACTCTAGTAATTCTATATGCCCACAAAACCTTATATGGAATAAACCTTGTAAAATTAATTATCATAATTATTAGCTTATATAAAGCCCATAAACTTATATAGGTTTTATAGGAGCTATTTTAATGCATCAACCTAATACAAACTAGGCAGGTATTGTATAAAATGTTAAAATAAAGCCAAGGGTCGACTGATTGACTGACAAAATATAGCAAATTTTGTTCTGTTGGATTATTTGCTTTATCCTTATTATATCCGGTGATTGCAAGATTATTTTTCTTGTTTTGTACATTTTTTTTGTCTAAAGCCTGTAATTTTTAACAATCGTGTTATGATATTCGTGGTTTAATTTGAGTTAAAGTAGAATTAATTATGCTTGTGATTTTAGTGTGACCCATTAAGAAGATTCATGTAGCATAGTAAAAAATAAGTACAATATTATAATATACATATTTCTACAGTCGATGTTTTGTTTTATGAGTGATTTTTAAAAAAATAATACTTATTTTTTTATAGCACTGCCTCAAACTAACTCAGTTTTTTTTATCGTAGTGCCGACATTTCACACGGCCCATACAAGAAGCTCTCGGGCTAGATTGGAAAGAGATAGGGAGTACGACGAATTCTCCGAGAAAGATCACCTTAACGCTCACCTGTCAGCCCATCATCTACCTCCCGACGACTATCGGGATCGACCTTTAGACAGAGTTCCTTCTCGAAATCTAAGAAGTAGAGAAGATATTGAATATCCACCAACACATAAAAGCACTTCTAGAAAAGCGTTAAACGCTATATAGTGGAGGCTTTCTACGGAGCAACCCATTGAAGAGGAACTTCAGGACGAGCTCTCTCCAGGTGCCGCAGAAGTTTTCTATAAACCCCAAATTCCTAAAGCGTATAGAGATGACAGACTGGTTAGCTACGAGGATTCTTTTGACCGACCAAGGTTAGAAAATGACGGTAGATACGCAGGTAGAAGACTAGACGTATATCCAGAAGAATCCACATCAAGACATGAAAGCAGTGGAAGTAGCAGAAGATATCCAGAAGAAAAAAGGTCTGTTTTGACTATAGAAAAGAGCAAACAGGAAGGAAGAAATTATAGAAAGGAATTACTCGAGAGGTTTGGCGCTATGGAGTTAGAAGATCGTTCCGAATTCCAAGGTCCTCAAAGATATTACGAATAGATGTGTCTGGCTTAAATAGCGTACGGAATCTTTTATAACTGCAGCAAGTATTATCAAGTTTAGTGGCAGATTCTTTCAAAATCCCTCGGTATAGTAAATTGGAGTAGTTCTCAACAAGGGAGGTACACCAATAATTTGTTTAGTGAAATTAATTTTATTAATTCCGTACACTTATTTAAAAGCCAAACGTTTACAGGGTGATTAACGGTGGATGACGAACCAGCCAACTAATCGATCTGAAAGTTTGGATATTTACATAAACGGACATGCTCTATTTATCTTAAATATTTTTGACGATACAGTGTTGTCACTTCTACGAAAAAGTAGTATCAACTTCGATAGTTTAAATAGATCACCCTAAATTTTATTTTATTTTTGAACCCCCTATTAATTTCCTAATAACTTTCTTTAAGATTAACCTATACCTATCTTTTCTCATTTTAAAAATTATAATAAGATTCTAAAAATAAATGTGGTATAATAAGATTCTAATTTTTTGACGGAAAACTTAGAAAAATGTTGATATTTTTAAGTCTGAAATATTAAGACAATGAAATTTGGTGGGCAGTTAAATAATACCAAGGGTGTTTCAATCCTATACCCCAATCTTAGTTGCGATATACAGGGTGGTTTTAAAATACAGTTAGTTTGGTTACTTAAAAAGGTGAGCCTAAGTTAATGTTTGTAAATGTGACACCCTGTATACTATCACTGATTTAAAAAGCTGCTTAAATTGGCCGTTGATTTTTGTGATATTTTGTTAATTATTGCCGATACACGTGCTGCGTTAAAAAGCATGGAAGACAATTATTTAAATGCAGTTCTTAAGTATGAATATATTTATTTTATTTGGACAGTGTGATAGAATAATGACTAGAATATGTATAAAGTTTAATGAAATGTACTCAAATTTACCGCCAATGAACCGCAGGAATTTTTTACGGATCCAGACAAGTTTTACTGAACTGAGTTCAACTTTAAAGGCGCCAAGAAACTTACGGTATTCAGTACCTGTATTGGTAATAAATAACAAAACACCACAACAATAACGGCAGTGCCATAATTTTTATGCCAATCGTATATCATTGCATACTTACTAAAAACCGAATGAAAATAAAATTGTTGAGAAAATTTTAGGTATACATATGATATACAAAAATAAATAGCCAATTTAAGTAGCTTTTCAAATCAGTAATAATATACAGGTTGTTACATTTAAAAAAATATACTTATGGTCAGCTTTTCAAGTAACCAAATTAACTGTATTTTTAAACCACTATGTATATTGCAACTAAGATTTCGGCGTAGGGTTGTCATTGAACTGTTCACCAAATTTCAGGGTCTTAATCAGAGAACTCAAAGCCAACGAGAAGCGACAGCTCGGCGTTTTGCGTGTCCTGTTTTGGTAGGCGCATGTGGCAAATAAGTTGTGTATCGCTAAAAACCATGTGCTCGTCTAAGATGTGTTTAGTCCGCGAGCTGACGTTGCGCCTAGCTAATTGTGATATTATTTTGTTTTCGTTCTGTTGCATTTGCATCTGTACTAAAAAGTAAGGTCGCTCAGTGTAGAAAATAAGCAAGTTTTCTCGGAGTATCAAGCTGTGGATCGACCGTTATCGTTGTGTGAAGGTCACTGAAAAACGACCAGTCTATATCAAAGGTACCGACAGGTATTGTCGCTTCTGGTTTGCGGTAATATTCTGTGGTCTTAATATTTTAGAGTTAAAAAATATCAACATTTTTTTAAGTACAATTTTCAGTCAAAAAAATTGGAATTTAATTCTTATTTTAGAACCATAACAGATATTTTTGAATAGTAAAAGAAAGTTGTTAAGAAATTAACAGGGGTTTTGAAAATAAAATTAAGTACTTATAAGATGTTCTATTAAAAAAATTTTGATAGTTGCTACTAATTTTTGGTAGAAATGGCAACACTGTATCACTTAATATTTCAGATAAATAGAGCATGTCCGTTCATGTAAATGTACAAACTTTCGGGTCGAATTGTTAGCTGATTCGTCAAATACGTCTAACGTTTCATCCACCGTGAGTCACCCTGTATAAATAATTTGAGAGTCTTCAATGAGATGTTCCGTAACCAATGTGATCTTACCTTATAATAAAATAGAACTTTAAAAATTTTGACCATTTTGGTGCCATATTTGAGTACAGCTCAATTTTAAATCATCTATAAATTTAAAGATTATTCAAGCTTTAAACTGTAGCTGTAACTTAGTATTTTTTTAATTTGTTTGTATAAGGAAGGGTAATTGTTGAAAATTGTATTTTATACAAATACTGTCTTAGAGCAACAGAACTGAGATATTATACTTTACCAGAAAGTGTAACTCTATTATTGGAGTAATTTTGTTTGATGCTTAATTTACGTTACTGTCAAATGCTTCACCGTTTTGCCAAACAACAAAAAAAAAAATAAGCCTTAAAAATTTATTGTAATCTTTATGAATGTAAAACAAGTAATTGTTTGTTTGATGATATTCTATGTTATTGCTGTTTTCCTCTTTTCGACCTAGAGGTCGCGACCCCTAGGGGGTCGCCTTTAGTTATCAGAGCAAGCAAACTGGTCGCTCGTGGTCACTCTAGTAATGACAAATGTTACTATATCCAGTGTGACCAGTAAAGTCCGCATCATATGGGATTTTTTTTATTAATAGCTTTATTCGAAATTTGACTTAGGCATCAAGTTCTGTTTCGATCGAGATAAAAATTAGGCAAAATGTAATAATAATAATAGTCACGTGATTCGCATTATCTATCAAATTTTAATTTTTTCGAAAAAATAATTCAAAAGTGGGGTGGGGTTATTTCTGAAAATATCGAAAAAAGTTATTGAAAAAAGTTTTTTTTAATGCAGTTGCTAGCCTACATGCCAAATTTCAGCTGCATAAGAAAATTTTGATTTTTTACCCAGCACTGAAATGTATTTTCCACTTGATGAACAGTTTACTGATGACACTGTGTTCTTTTTGTCTTAATATTAAGGTGTATTACTTTCAGACACAAACTACTTTTTCAAAAATACTTGTTTTATGAAGTTACCTTATACAGGCTCAAAAACAAATAAACTTTGCATCACATGCGACCAAATTTTAATAGCCCAATTTTGATTTTGTAGAAAAACACACATTTAATATGGCGCTACATGAAAGAAAACGTATCTGAAATAAGGCATTGTCAAAACTAAGAAGTTTTGTGTAGGTTGCGTTTAGTCTTATTTTATAAAAGTGGTGCAATTTTCAAAATATGGGTAAAAAATCAAAATTACCTTATGCAGCTAAAATTTTGCATGTGGGCTAGAAACTGCATTTAAAAAACTTTTTTTAATAACTTTTTTTCTATACTTTCAGTAATAACCCCACTTTTAAATTATTTTTTGGAAAAAATTAAAATTTGACAGATACCTAATGCTAATCACGTGACTACTATTTTTTTTCTTAATTTTCATCTCGATCGAATCAGAACTTGATGCCAAAGTCAAATTTCGAATAAAGTTATTAACAAAAAAAAATTTCCCATATGATGCGGACTTTATTGGTCACACTGTATAGTTATAAGGTTTTTTAATTTATTTTTTTGGTTTTTAGGGGGGCGCGACAATAAAAAGGTAGGGAAACAACGGTTTAAACACTGTTAACGATTATATTGAATACATTTCCTAAGAGAATTTTTAGGAGTATTCGAAACCGCTAATATGTGCTCTTTATATTTGGGAATGAAGATAGCTTTAGTAGAGTTGCAAGCTTTCATTCGGTTGCTTAATATGATGAGATCATAATTTCTAACGTCAATTTTTAAAATATTGTTTACTCAACACAGGAGTCATAAAAATGCATCTTTTGTTACAATTTTATTAAATTAAAAACCTTTTTGTATTCAGCGTAAATTTTTATTGCTACGGATTAGCGGTTTCAGCCTATTGATAGACCATCATCAGAGCTAAGGTTCTAAAATAAAAATACACACAAGCTTAAAAGTAAAAACAAACTAGAGCAAAGTAGGTGTTAATAATATTGCTAGGTGATAGCAACAAATATTTACGCTGAAGAGGAAACACTAGTGACGCCTGCGCCATTTCGTTACTTGCTCGTTTTAGCCAAAAATCGTCTCAATACTTCTAGTTGGAGTACAATTACCCACAGTTTAACGTTAATAAAGGTTGGAATTATAAATTGATAAATACAAAAAAAGAAATTTTGACAAAAATTTTTTTTTGTTTTTGTTAATTTATCAATTAATTTTCTTTAAACTAAAAATATTGAAAAGAAAATTAAGTGGCAAATGCGTCCCTAGTGTTTGCTCTTAATACCAAAAAGTTTTTAATTTGATAAAAAGAAAACGGCGTACAACCGACTTCTCCCTTACAATTTTATCGTTTTTGCGAATATTTTTTTTTTTTTTTTTTTTTTTTTTTTTTTTTGGCCTTGAGCGTAGCTCATTTAGATGCGAATATTTTATTAGTGCTGGTTTTCTTTAACATCAAGCTTTATGCATCATGTGATAAAATGAAAGATAATATACAGGGTGTCCGGAAACTTCGTTCGTATACTTTAAGGGGATATTCTACATATGAAAATATGAAAAAAAGTTCATTCGAATGTAGGTCCTTAAATGACTTATAAGGAAGCTATGGCCGTCCAAAGGTGACCTCTAAAGATTAGTTTCTATTTTATATCTATGCAACCGCTTAAGGTACCGGTGTGCTTTTTGGCACACAGCAATTGCTAATTTATGATATTGAGAGTTATTATGAAATTTAGTCAGGGACGTTCTTACGGGGGGGTGGGGGGTGGCTTAGTTTATTTATTCCTAATTTTTTTACACGACACATTTAAAAAATTTTACCCAAAAATTATATTTCCAGTGATTTTTCTACACAAAAAAGGTATTCTTAAAAAAAATTATTGGACCAAGGATTTAGGAGAAAAATCGATTTATTTGAATCATTGCATAAACTATTATTGAATTGTGTTTAAACTAAAACATCAAAGTAGTCTTATGGCAAATACAAATTTGAAGTAAAAAAAACATCAAGAAGCCCATGGTTAGCGTTAAAATAAATTGACAATGACAATAATTAAGTCAAAATGTTGTTTTATTGTCATTTTTAAACAAAATAAATTAAGAGTTGTTGGTTTAACAAGAATAATCTAAAAAATGTAGAAAAGTTACAACAAATGTTGAAAATGGTTTCCATTCATATCAATACAACCAACTAAACGATTTCTCATTGATGTTCGTACTCTTGCGAAAACTCCTTCCTTATTACGAATTTCCTCGCAACAATAAATAACACGTGGTTCCAATTGTTGTACATTTTCAACAGGTACTGAATATACCAAAGACTTCAGATATCCCCAAAGAAAGTAGTCCAATGGATTGAGATCAGGTGAACGGGGAGGCCAGGCAATGGGCCCACCTCGGCCTATCCATCGGTCTGGATATGTTTGATTTAAATGATCTCGAACCAATCTACTAAAATGAGGTGGAGCCCCATCGTGCATAAAATAGTTTGTATGTCTTTGCTGGTACGGCACATCTTCAAGTAGAACAGGCAAAGAGACTTGTAAAAAATCTAAATATGCAGGCCCATCTAAACGTTGAGGTATAATGTATGGTCCTATTAATCGATCGCCCAATATAGCTGCCCAAACCTTTATTGAAAATTTATTTTGAAATCGACTTTCGAAAATTGCATTGGGATTTTCTTCTGCCCATACATGGTTATTATGAAAATTTACGATGCCCTCACGGGTAAACCCTGCTTCGTCAGTAAACAAGACTTTATGTAGAAAAAAACGGTATTGATGACATTTTCTCTACATCCACTGACAAAACTCTGCACGAGGTACAAGTAGGTCTTGAGGCTTAAGCGCCTGAACTCTTTGTATATGGTATGGATAAAGAAGTTGTTCATGCAAAATTTCCCATGTTTTACTCTTAGGGATACCCTCTTGTAAGGCAATTCTTCTTGTGCTTATACCCGGATTGGCTGCAACGCATTCGAGCACTCTTTCTTCTGCTTGTGGAGTTCTAGTAGTACGGCTTCTCCCAGTTTCATTCATATTTGGCATAAAAGTTCCGGTTTCTCTTAATCGTTGATGTAAATTAATGAATAATTTCTCACAAGGAATTTGACGGTTTGGAAAATATTCTTGATACAACCTGCGAGCTTCTCGAGCACAACCATTAGCTCTGCCATACATAAAATGCATATCAGCTAACTCAGCAAATGAATAACTTGCTATTTTTTAAAATTTGCACCTTAATTAATCAAAAACACTTTGCACTTGATCAATGATCACTACAATAAATCACAAAAACGTCATTGTCAATTTATTTTAACGCCAACCATGGGCTTCTTGATGTTTTTTTACTTCAAATTTGTATTTGTCATAAGACTACTTTGATGTTTTAGTTTAAACACAATTCGATCATAGTTTATGCAATGATTTAAATAAATCGATTTTTCTCCTAAATCATTGGTCCAATAATTTTTTTTAAGAATACCTTTTTTGTGTAGAAAACTCACTGGAATTATAATTTTTGGGTAAAATTTTTTAAATGTCTCGTGTAAAAAAATTAGGAATAAATAAACTAAGCCACGTAAGAACGTCCCTGACTAAATTTCATAATAACTCTCAATATCATAAATTAGCCATTGTTAATATTAGTTTGTGTGCCAAAAAGCACACCGGTACCTTAAGCGGTTGCATAGATATAAAATAGAAACTAATCTTTAGAGGTCACCTTTGGACGGCCATAGCTTCCTTATAAGTCATTTAAGGACCTACGTTCATATGAACTTTTTTTCATATTTTCATATGTAGAATATCCCCTTAAAGTATACGAACGAAGTTTCCGGACACCCTGTATATTATAAAACATTACTTTGAAAAGTAGACTGTAAAGGAAGTATTTCGAATTTGCAACAGTAATGATATAAGGTTTAATTCCTTTTGAGGGGTATCGTTCCTAATAACCAACAAATTTAATTTTAGTAAGAAAAAGGGTAGGTATTAAATTCTATAATCGCCAAAACAATGAAATAATTGTATACGAATCCAAGCCAATAAGCCTAATGAATAAAAATTAAGCAATTACTTGAAGCTATTACTTTTTAGTAAAAGCGATTGCTTGACTAGCAAATGCTATAAGTAAAAGAAATTGCTAGATCTGGATATGTATAAAATTTTGAAGCAATTGCTGCTTTTCTTACACCTCTGTAGCAAATGATTATTCAACACAAGTTCAGACGTGGCTTATCCACTTGTTCAGATTATAGGTTTCAAGTTCAGTTTGGTGCCTAATTTACAAAAGAGTTGGCGTAAATACAACAACGTTGGTCTATTTATTTAGTACAATAGTAATCTGTTACGTTTTTGTGAAAAATAGGAACCTTATGATATTGTGATATGGCAGATTTCAGTGAAAATGAGAAAAGTGAAGTGAGTTGTTAAGTGATGAAGAAATTAAAGACAAGCAATTGATATTCGTTCACAAATTGAAGGAACATAAATAAATCTCACTGACCACAACCGTTTAGCTTCCACAACAGCTTCAGCACTTGTAGGAAATTGATTAAAATTTTGGCATTCTCCAAAACTGCATCCATTACAGAAGTGTATGTCTTACAGACAGTAGTTTGATGAACACCGAGTTCTTCACCTACAGAATTTTGAAAGCCCGGATCCGACAATTTCCGCAGAAAGACTTTAATCTTATTTAAAGGCGACAGTGCATCCCTCGCCTTTTACCAGTATCAGTCAAAAAATACTTTGCCAACCACTCAACATTATCGCAGTCAAATCGATATAACTTTCTGAAATCATCATATCTGCAATTTTTACGTACACTGTAGATTTTTTCTTTGACAGACGTTCATATAAACTGCTGGCCACTCGAACTTACCGATAGAGATTTTTAGGCAAAATTTAAAGTTTAATATTTTCAACAGGAATGTAAATTTTTCAACGCCGATTGCAGATTTTGAAAGCTGGTTTTTTTCGGATTAAGCTGCATGACGTATATTTATTGTAGGACCATAGGTTTATTATATACGGGGTGATCAATAATGTCATGCAAAAAATCAAAAAGTATGTATGAGTGAAATTTCCAAAATAAATTTTTTTGGTCGTTGCAATAGGGTCCGTTACTTAGGTAACATCAATATCTCTAGACGTTTTTGTCAGTTTTTGGATTAAGGACGTTAGGTCTTGTACACACTACTAAACATAAAATGTGGGTAGCAAAATTTTTAAAATGCTATAACTTGACATTGGATGGACGGTTCTTGATGATTTTTGCGGATTTGGAATCCTTATTTCACGTAGATTTTCTACGATCTAAATATTTTATTTGAGGGTGGAAATTTACACATTATACCGGGTCGAAAATATGTACCCCGATGCCCATATTTATGATCGACTGTAATTTCTACGCGACGCGTCAATTTCAAAGTAGGCATTGCAAAAACAAATTTGTTGCTATGGAATTAAAAATAGTTAACATTATTTTAAAAATAACCTGACACATTTCAATGTTATAATTTTGTAAATTTTAATTAATATGAGGCGTTTAACCACGACAGAAAGAGAAAATTGCATTCGACTTCTCAACGAAGGAATGCTAAAAAAGCAAATTGCGCGCATTTACAATGTCAGCCAAAAGACAATTTATAATTTAAACCGTCGCGTCGAAACTACTGGTGATCATAATTATGGGCATGGGGGTGGACATACAAAAAAAATAAACCAAAGAACCCAAAGAATTTTAATTCGAGAAACTATGGTGAATAGAACAAAGAACTCTAGGAAACTAAATGACTCTTTAAGGCAACAAACTGGGGTGAGAGTTTCGAACAGAACAGTAAGAAGAACATTGAATAAAAACAACTTAAGGTGAGAATTTATTTTTACAAAAACAACATAATGCCAAACATTTTAAATTTTAGAGCCCGTCGCAGAGCAAAATGTGTGTTGTTATTACGACACCATAGAGCGAATAGGCGGGCATGGGCAAATCGGCATGCGAATTGGGGTAATGCAGAGTGGAGCCATTGTTTATTTTCTGACGAAACAAGATTTAATTTGATTCACTCCGATGGCCGAATATTAGTTTGGAGAGGGCCAAATCAGCGGTATTTGGAGGAAAACATGGCCCCTCAAGAGGCATTTGGTGGCGGAGGTGTAACAGTATGTGGAGGTATCATAAGAAATTGTAAAACCGAGCTATTCATTACCAACCAAACTGTTAACGCTACTGTTTATCAGGAGGAAATTTTGCAACCTATTGTTGTTCCTTTTGCTCGAAATTACGGTCCAGAATTTCTATTGGTGGATGACAACGCTCCACCTCATAGAGCGCGAAGGATCACAGAGTTTTTGCAGGCACAGAACATCAATAGGATGGACTGGCCTGCAAAGTCTCCGGATCTTAATGTCATCGAACACGTTTGGTCTTATTTAAAACTTAAAGTAAGATCGCGTGATGTACCCCCTGCAACCTTTGCAACGCTTAATGAGGCCATTCGTGAAGAATGGGAGAATATTCCACAAGATTTTATAAATAATCTTGTGGATACTCTACCAAACAGATGTCGGGAAGTAATACGTCGAGCAGGAGGACCAACAAAATATTAGTTCCTTTTTTTTATAATGCACCTACTTAATTTCGGGTAAATTATTACCAAAGATTAGGTAGTTAAAGATAGGACACTTGGCATTTTTCCATTGATATTTGCCGGTTGCTTTTAATGACCTCGTCCTTTTAACACGCTATTGCCAACAAATACCCAATTTCATTTTAAACTCCAAAAATGCAAGGTTGTAATTCCCATCTTTGACGCAGTGGGTTGAAAACAAAAATTAATGGACAAACAATTTATGTTTTTCAGGCCATTTTTTTTTATTAACTAAAAATTACCAATATCAATTATCACTAGGTATCCTTTTCCATACATACCTAATCTTTGTTATTACAGTATATCAGATTTTTTTAGGGATTGCAGTAACCTTTAAATTAGGCTTAGAATTAGAAATTTTGTAAGGATTGACTTTGGGCCGTTGTTAACCAATCTTGTATATTGTAGAATATAATGTAATAAACTTGTTCTTGTCGCTATGTTTTTGTCTATTATCGACCCGGTATAATGTGTAAATTTCCACCCTCAAATAAAATATTTAGATCGTAGAAAATCTACGTGAAATAAGGATTCCAAATCCGCAAAAATCATCAAGAACCGTCCATCCAATGTCAAGTTATAGCATTTTAAAAATTTTGCTACCCACATTTTATGTTTAGTAGTGTGTACAAGACCTAACGTCCTTAATCCAAAAACTGACAAAAACGTCTAGAGATATTGATGTTACCTAAGTAACGGACCCTATTGCAACGACCAAAAAATTTATTTTGGAAATTTCACTCATACAAACTTTTTGATTTTTTGCATGACATTATTGATCACCCCGTATATAATAAACCTATGGTCCTACAATAAATATACGTCATGCAGCTTAATCCGAAAAAAACCAGCTTTCAAAATCTGCAATCGGCGTTGAAAAATTTACATTCCTGTTGAAAATATTAAACTTTAAATTTTGCCTAAAAATCTCTATCGGTAAGTTCGAGTGGCCAGCAGTTTATTCAGCCATAATTGAAGACACAAATTAAGAGCTACGCACGTATATGCGGAGGACTAAAGTTGACTGGTACCAAGCAAATGATGCAGGGGTCGACCTACCTTAAAAAGTTGAAAGCAATCGCTACACTAGAAAAAGCGATTCCTTAATTTATTCATCACATTTTAAGCAAACGATAGCAATTGCTTCTATTTTTTAAGAAAAAGCATTGACTAGAAGCAATTCCTGCACTTTTAAGCAATTACTGGACGCAATAGTAATTACTTTAGTTTTTATTCAGTGGCTTTTAAGAAATTATTTCGATTTTATAAGAAACAGCGATTGCTACATTTTTATTCATTAGGCTCAATACCCTTAATAATTTAATACCTAGCAGGTTTTTCGAAAAATTATAACCGAAAAATAATATCAATAGACTAATAACGTTCTGGTAAACTTAATATCATGTTCATTTAAGCTTAGTTACCCATGCGTTGAAGCATTTGACATAAATACCAGTAATTTATGTAAATTATCTACCAACTTACCTTCGTGATATTAAAATAATGAAATTATATCGTCAAGCATATTTGACTGATTCTAGTAAATTAATATTATAGAACAATGTTGAAGTTTGCACTGCTGTTAGGATGTTTAAGATAAGTAAGTCCATGCATTAAATGTGAACTCTTTTATGGAAATATATTTCAATACTTAATATAATATTATTTTCAGATTGTATTGCGCATATTTTGGTTAGGACATACATTTTTTTTGTTTAGGTATTTCTGCCTTTAAACCTGATAAAAATACAATTACCGCTTTTCCCTAAGTTTTATTTTTCTACGCATTTCCTTTATACATTTTTTTTTATTCTTGTTTATTGATAAAATAAAAATTCTATTTATACTAACTATACGTCTCTAAAAGTTCTGTACAAAACGCTAGCATAAATTCCTAAGGCTAAAATATGAAAACCCAGCCCAATTTAAATTAGTTTAAAAGTAGGTAAAGATAGTTAGTCCAAAAATACTTTTTGCCAAAGTTACTATTTTTTGTAATTGTTTTGAAGTTATAACTTAGGTGTAACAATCAAGTTAAAGGTAATTTTCAGGTTGTTTAATAAGTTATAAAAACCAATAATAATGTTTACAGATTAATTAAAGATATTCAAAAGAGGTGATCCGTTTAAATCCAATTGATCATTAAGAAGAATATTGTTATTTTTAAGCCTATTTATTTCTAAGGATTCAAGCAAATTTAATTTTGTACTTTTGTTTTCAATGTGCAAGATATCGTATTTAAGATTATATTAATTTTGCTTTCAAAACTAACAATACTCATGGAAACAAATTAAAAATAATAAAAGTAAATTGTACAAAGGAAATAAATCTGGTGTTTACAAATAAAAATGTAATGATTGCTCTAAAGTCTAAAGTTTATATCGGACAAACAGGTCGAAACTTCGAAAAACGAATAAATGAACATCATGCTAGTTTTAAAAAACAAAACAGATTCTAATTATTCTAACCATCTGTTAGAAGCAAATCATACATTTAATCATAACTACGATATCTTGCACATTGAAAACAAAAGTAAAAATTAAATTTGCTTGAAACCTTGGAAATAAATAGGCTTAAAAATAGCAATACTCTTCTTAATGGTCAATATCGGATTTAAACGGATCACCTCTTTTAAATCTCTGTAATTAATCTGTAAACATTATTATTGGTTTTTTCAACTTATTAAACAACCTGAAAATTACCTTCAACTTTATTGTTACACCTAAGTTATAACTTTTAAAATACCATTTTTAAGTACTTCTTTGAAGAAGCAACTGTGTTGCGAAACATGTCGAGTCAAAATAAAAATCTGTGGAAAGTGTAAAATTATTATTTTTTATTTTTTTACCATTTATTTAACACAAATAAAAATAGCATAATTTGCATGAAATTTTGATAGGGGTATTTTAAAATGATAAATCGATATCTGATCACAGTTTCGATGTATGTACATTGCAGAGGGCGCCACTTGCAGCACTTCTCCTGCATCTAAAGTTTTCTAACTTTTTTGTGCCTCGGTATAATACCAATGTCCAAAATAGATATAGCCATTTCTGAGATATTCGAATTTAAATGTTTTATTGCGTACTGAACACACTTTAACCAGGCTCAAGAGTTACAGAAATCATTGTTAACTCGTTGCTACTACAAGTTTCAGTACGCAATAAAACATTTAAATTCGTTTGCTATGTACACCTTTTTTTGGAGAAAAGATGCCAGGAATAACAATTTTTAACTTGGAATGTAATATATTGAGGTACCAAAAGATATAAAGCTTTAGATGTAGGCAGTGGCGGCTCGTTAATGAAGGGCTCTGGGGCGCCGCCCTCCCTGCAATTATTTCAAACAGAATCCAAAAATACTTTACTTAAAAACCAATAAAGCAATCTATGTAAGCAATCCATTAAAATAATTCAAACCGAACATAGCCCTATTCCAGCGGGTAGGTTATGCTAAGCGCGGGCATAAACCAAACATAGCCCTATTCCAACGGGCAGGTTATACTCATAGACAAGCGAGTTCCGTGCTCTCAATGTTATACTAAGCGCGGGCGGGCGGGGGCGACCGATTATCCGTCCCGATTCAACGCGGCTTCTCGATGAGTTGCCATGACGACAAAGGCGTGACGTCACCTACACATCGCACAACGAGCGGCCACGGACGAGCTCCAATTTTCCGCGCCCAACAACAGCTGTTCGCGAAGCCACGGTAGAATAATCGATATTATGTGCTCTGACGAGGCGACCTGTCGATGCCGCTAGGCGCTAATGTTTTGTTTATTTGTTTTGATTTGATTTATTAGTTACGTTATAAAACTTATAAAGTTGGAAAATGTCGTGTAATATGAAGGTCAGTGATTTACAGAAGCTTGTGTTTAGTTCTCTGAGCTTAAGTGAAAAAATTGATTTAAAAAATGCAGGGCGGCCACTAGAAATTGAACATAGTACAAGTGCAATCAAAATGTAAAAGTAAGGCACAGTTTACGCGTAAGTTTGACAAGGAAATATATAATAAAAAATCCTGGATATGCGGTTGTGAGGACAAAAATTATTTTTTTTTTGTTTCTTGTGTCTTCTTTTTGACGGGGATGATAATTAGACTATAAATGGGGTGCAGGACTTAAAACATCTTTCAGAGAAAATAAAAAAACATGAAAATAGTGCAAAACATCGTCATAATGTGGTAAGTTTTGAGATGTTAGGACTATTATTTTAACTTGTTTAAGTAGTGCTTATGCTGATAAAATCAAAATTCACAACGAGAAAGTTAGGAAAAACAGACACGTACTTTTGAAAATAATGGACATTTAAAAAAAAATGTATTTAAAGCCAGCGCCCCCCCTGACTCGCTAGTCACGAGCCGCCACTGGATGTAGGTAAAGTTTTGCTCTGTAATATACATCGAAACTGTGATCTTTATTTCTTACTTTAGCTACCAAATTTTGTGCAAATCATATTTTTAATAAGACAAATATTTACAAGAAAAATAAAAAAAAAAAACAATAATTTTGACACTCTATTCTGAAAACTATCAACTTTTGGAAAAAGACAAATTGGGCTAGATACTCATATTCTAGCCTCAGGATTGTATCCTAGTATTTTGTGCGGACCTTTGACAGACACCCTGTATATACCCACATTTGCAACCATAATTTTTAAATTCAATTGCCATAATACATTACTGTTTTAGCAAAAAATACTCTTTTAATTTCTTTTTTGTGATAATGCCGCTGCAATTTGTAAGCGTAAGTATTTATCAGTTTAGGTTTGTACAAATTGAGGACAATCAAAAATGTAACCATAATAGAATAGTTTCTTGTATGATTGAAACGGTTTAATTCAATTCTTAAGTTAAACTGTACTTATGTATTTTAACTTCTTTTTAAATATATGATGGGATAAAATCTGAAAATAAAATATGCAAGACTGTTGGGATCTGATAAAATATATTACACTAAAATATTGCAAGTTATGTTTTAAAACTACATGATATTAGTAAAAATATGAAAGAAACGATTTTTGTTTTAATTATTTATTCGATCTAAATCGTTAGACAATTCTTGTCCACCATCACTCTGTAGATTTATTGGTTTTTGACATTCTGCGGGATATCTCATAAATCCGGAATGTTTTTAAAATATGCACTCATTTGGAATGACTTGAAGCCTAAATACGTCAAAAACGCATAGCAAGCACATACCATTTAAAAGTTAAATTACTTAAAATAAAACATTCTCAACTTTTAAAAGGATTTTATGAATAAAGAACTTATTATCTATATTATCAATATAATCAATATATTAAAAATACATTTTCATGATTCCTAACAGTCTTACTTGTTCAAAATGTATTACAATTAAATAAAAAATGCATGTTTTTACGAATCAAATAAAAATACACCGACCAATTTCACTACACTGAACGAAGTTTGTATAAAAGTAGTGCTGTAATATAATAATTTTAAGCGTATGTCACTAACAATACTTAAGACTTTCTTGCTGAATGACGCTGGTCAGCAAAAACCTTATTAGTAAATTTACAAGTTTGTAAATCCAAACCATTTTTCAGACGCGTTTTTTTTTCATAACATACATAGAAATCTTATTTTGCCTGGCAAATAAAATCCGTACAAAATATATTTTTAATTTCAAAATTTTGAAAATGACGATCGATTAAAATCTAAATAAAGAAAAAACGGTATACCTTTAAATGTACTAATATGTCATTTGGGAGATGCTTTAAGCTAAGGCCATAATATTGTTAAAACAAACTCTGCAGTCTGCAGAAAATATTATTTGAGTACTGTATGGATGCGATTTACTGTTTTTACAGTGTAATTCAGAACAAATCATTTTTTTGTCCAAAATAAGCGAAATTTGGTATTAAATTTAAAAAAAATTCTAAAATCAAAAACTGGCGTGAATTACTGTTAGCGGAATTTTCAATTTTTGATCCTCCCTCGTACCATACCATAAGACTTTTACCAGATTTGATGGGTGTTATTTTGGGTTAAGAATATGCAGATTTTTGGGGAAATTTTACTTTCTGATTTAATAAAAAAATTCTATTTTTCTGTGACCTGGGGAAGCCTTTTTTTCCTGATGTATACCAGAGATAACGCAAATCACAAAAACTACTAGTTAAATTTTTATTAAAAAACTAAAAAATATTTAACATTTTGGTCCATTGTATTGGTAAAACAAGTATGAACGGCCCTAATAAAAATTAAAATAACAAATTGTTAATGCGCATTAACTTATTGTAATTGTCTTCTCTCTCTTTTCAGACCCTTGATAAAGTTCTTATATAAAACGAAACGTTGGGATAAATACAGTTATTGTGTCATTTCATTGCCTGCCCGCTATACTTATTCCAATCTACTAGTAAGGGCGCTCTACTTACCTAACTAAATAAAATAATAATTTACATAATTTTTGATATTTTTTCATTTTTAAGTTAATGTTTGCAACTTTTAATGAGTTTGATTCTAATATCGTATTTTTGGCAAAATAACGTCATCAAACTCTATGGTATACCTACAAGGAATGTCAAAAAACAAAAATTGAAAATCTTTTCTCCACGACCGTTACCGAATGCAATGATTCCAAAATCATTTTTGATAATAGATGAAGAATAGATGTAAAAATTCTCGCTCTTGAGTTGGAATATTTATTCTGAAACACTTGCTTCTTATGCGTTTTGCGTGTATTTTTATTCCATAACAAGATACGGAATGAATATTCTGTAATTGATATAAACGACATAGGTTGCCATGAATTTCGAAACTGTCAGCGTCAGATAAAAATGGCCGCGTTGTAATAATTATTTTCAGACAAATTTTAGTGCAAGTCAAAAAAGAGTGAAAAATCGGATGAATCAGATATGGAACTGGATGGTCGTGGAGAAAATATAGTCTGCTACTCGGTTACAGAATCTATACTATACCATTATTTATTAATTCCAAGTACGGAGTATAGTTTGCTAATACAATTTTACTCATTACTGTAGTTTTCAAATCACTTTTGGACCTTTAACTTGATTTTATAGAAAATGCTCGTGGAAAGTTCAAAAACCAGCGAATAATACCTACAGATTTAGGTCATTTGGATTTCGTTAAGAATACATTTTTCGTAATTTTATTAAGTTCTGTTAGTGACAATTGTTAATTTAGTTTCTTTTTTAGATCCTAAAATACCTAAACCATTTAAAAATCAGAAGGTGTTAATATTAAATGAGTCTATTGAATACTTGAAAATAATTAATTATTATGATATTTAAACCTAAAATTTGATACAATGTAAATAGTTTTAATTTATTATAAATAATGTATACATTGTCTAAAATACCTTATGTTTTTTTTTGTGAATGTTTAATGTGTTTATATGTAAATTAAATAAGTTACCTAAAAGTTTTTTTGATTGATTGTTAATTTTTCTAAACGCCTTGCTCTTACTTTTTATTGTAAGTATATTAAAAAAAAGATTACTTAACTATAAAATGAACGGATACATTATGTGTCCATTTTTCTAAATAAAATACTATACTAAAGTTAAATGTCCCGTTTTTATTTCATATTTTTTATTATATCTTTTTTTATACGACATTCATATCATATAAAGCATTATGATAAAGAAACGGATCAGCCTTTTATGTAGAATACCGCCCACTTAATCAAACATCGCTCGGGCCGGTCAAATTTTTTTTTTTAATTGAAACATTCTATATTTTTATATTCTACAATCAATTCTAAACATTTTTCATAAATCATATATTATATTTCATACGTTTACAAAATACTATAGTACAGGAAATGAAGCATTTTGGCTCGCAATTTTTTCGTCCAGCATGGATTTACTTGAAATTTTAACAGAAGGTAGGTAATAGCCCAAGAATCAAAATCTATATCGAATCGAAGGGCGCCAAAGCCCTGGGGGTGGTTGCCACCCCATCTCGGGGGTGGGAATTTTAAATTACATTTTAACCACAGGAATCGATCGAAAAAGTGATTCTAAGCAAAAAATGTCCAATACATTTTTTTCGTAAAACTAATATTTTTCAAGTTATTCGCGATTGAAAGTAAAAATTTTTAGACGAAAAAATCGACGTTTTTTAATGGGTTTTTCGCGAATAATTCGAAAATTATGCATTTTATCAAAAGAAAACTGCAGAGAGCAATACTGTAGCTTAAAAAAAAAAATATTTTTTTATAATTTTTCTACGACCAATGCGAACTGAGATATGGCGTGTTAATGGTTAGCTTTTTTCGTCAAATACAAAATTTGATAAATTCAAAGTCAAATAATGGAAAAAGGCTGCATTTTTCGAGGAAAACTCATGGAATCTTTTTTAAAGTACGTAATTAGACCTTTCTTTTTAAAATAAAAAAAGTCTCTAGCATAAAAATTGAGCGAGTTATGTTAAAAATAAGGTCAGTGCCTAATTTTTTCTACGAAAAAATCAATGAAAACAACCCCCTAACTACCCCCCTAATTAAAATTGATCTTCACCCTTCTGCAATTCTCGTTATAAATGTATTCTTAATACGTCCAAAAAGTTTGAGCAATTTAAAATGCCTAATTTTTGAAAAATTGGAGCTTAAGTGAAAAACGAGTTTTCACAATTTCGAATGTTTCACCCTTTTTCTCAAAATAAATCCGAAAATACTAGAGATGCGAAAAAAATGATAGAGAACTAAATTGTAGCTTCTTTAATGACTAAAAGTTTCCTGTGTGTAAATTTTTTGTACAGTGAATATTTGGCGAGATATAACCGTTTATATCCTCTATTTACGAACGAGCACCACCTTTTTCGAGCCCTTTAAACTCACCCCATTTAAAAACCTAGGGATCTGAAGGGATTCAATTCATAGAACCTTGTAGCTCTTGAAAAACCCTACAAAACCGTTTTTGAAAAAACTTTCTAGCATTAAAAATGAAGGAGATACGTTTAAAAAACCAATCAATTTTTTTTCGAAAAATTCTAATAGCTCACTTTGGAGCATAACAATCTACATAACCGGTTTATTTGGCAGTAGGCGTAGACGTGGCCATTTTTTTTTGGAATTATTTAATTGTTTTTATTATAATTATTATGATAATAAATCGGTAAGTGCATAAAAAATTCATTATATTTTTTATTTAAAGTGCCTGAGTTATATTCTTTTATATATAATTTTATATCAATTAAATTAGTTTATTAAAATTGCAATGTTGTGACGGGTGGTTTTTAAAGGTTGAAAAGTTGCAAAATGCACTTGATCCATATCTTAAACAACAGAATTCTTGAACTGAATCACTATGATAATTAATAATTTTTTTTTTGTAAAAAAAAAAATTTTGCATTAATCTGTAACAAGGGTTGATTTTTAAGGGTTGAAAAATTATGAAATTGTATTTTAGAGTATACGGTAATCATTATTTAACTAATCCAAACCAAATTTCACCCTACCTTAAGGTTTACAATGTTATTTTATAATTTTTTACAATTAGGGGTTATTTTAACCCCTAAGAAACAATCAGCGCTCATCGGCATGATATAAAATATAAAGCAGAGGGTGAGTTTAGCCTAATCTCAAATTTTTATGCAAATCGATCCAAGGCGAAATCATTTTTTTAGAATTAATAATTTTTCTTTACATTAAGCTCTAACAGGGTTGCTATTTAAGGGTTGAAACATGATGAAACTGTATTCCAAAGCACGAAACAATCATTATTTAACTAATCAAAACAAAATATTTCCCATATTCAGGTTTCAAATGTTATTTTATAATTTTTGACAATTAGGGGTAGTTTTCACACCTAAAAAACGTTCAGCGCCCTTCGGTGCGATATAGATTTTGATCTGTGGGCTATTCCCTACCTTCTGTTAAAATGTCAAGGAAAACCATGCTGGATGAAAAAATTGCGAGGTTTTACCTTTTTTTGAGCTTCATTTCCTGTACTACTAAGGCTTATTGCAAACTTACACGGCGACCGTCCTAACGGCACCGTTTACGCGATTTACCGCGTTCGTGTTATCCTTGCACACATGCACTGTTTTCGTCAGATTGATTCTATTTTAATTCGAGTATGGATCATAGACGTGCTGTGACGATTTTAAAGTCTTATAGGCGTATCAAAGAACGAAGAAAGGCACGAAACAGAATTTTGTGGGTCCATCCTATCAATATGGGAAGGAAACAATTCGGTGCATTTTTTGTACTATTTGGTCAGTTGAGGGAAGACGAAAAAACCCCTTTTTTAAATTATTTTAGGATGTTCATATCCAGCTTTTGATGACCTACACGAACGATTAAAAAATTCGCTTCAAGATACATATTTATATGAGAAATTGCATACAGCGTATGAAAATGTTGGCTGTTACAATCAAAATCAGGATTGACCACCAAACATATTTAATTCCAGGCACTTCTTGTGCAGTTTCTGTCATTATATATAGAACTTGTTTTGTCCCAAATACCCGGCCTTGCTTCCACCAAAGATATAAGCATATCCATATCTATATCTACTGCCATTGCGAAAAATATGATTATGATAGAATATACTTAATAAGATAATGTTCCCGCCAATGAACCAAGAAAATGTCGTAAGCGCGGCACATGTGCAAGCATCAATTAAAACTTAATACGTCAAAAATGTCAGTGAATGTTTGCAAATTTGAAATTTGCTCGGCTGATATTACATCCAAAATGCGCCTTGCTGAAGATGAAGCCATAGAAATTTTGAACATGTTGTAAACATGAACATGAACATGGGTTGTGAAGATAAAAGTATAAGTCATTGGGATGTCCGTGATATGTTCAAGGAAAAATACCCAAATCGCCCGGGTATTGGCCAATCGACAGTATCTAGGGTAGCAATTAGGTCAGGTAAGTAGATAAAAGGGGAGGAAAGTACTGGGGGACAGTACTACCCCCCCCCCCCCGAGCAAGTTAGTGAATTATTTTTTGGAAAAAATTAAAATTTGACAGATAATGCGAATCACGTGACTACTATTTTTTTGCCTAATTTTCATCTCGATCGAAGCGGAACTTGATGCCAAAGTCAAATTTCGAATAAAGCTATTAATAAAAAAAATCCCATATGATGCGGAATTTACTGGTCACACTGTATATGAGAATTTACCAAACTTATCTCATATTGTGTATCTAATGTCCACTTGGATATATTTTAAAACTAATTATGAAATCGTTTTTCTTGTCCCTAAAAACATAACTACACCAAATTTAATTCATATCCGCTTAACCATTTTCAAATCATCGCTAATTTTCCAAAATAGGTTTTTACTGGTACCTCTTTAACTGTAGATATTTTATTATAAGAAAGCATAGGTAATTTTTTTAAGCCTACTACCTGTTGCTGTATGACCCCCAAGTTATGGGACACCCTGTATATTACATACTTTTTTGGATACACTGAATTGCTAGGAAAAAAAAAATCACATTTTACTAAAATTCTTTATTTATTACATTTTATTTTTTAGATGCATAATAAAATATATATTTTTTATATAAAATTTTCAAATAAAATATTTTTTACTTCTTTTAAAATATTATAACTACCTACCTACAACTTAAAAATTATAAAATTTTTATTTATTTCTATCACAATTGTTCAATGGATGCAGTATATAAGTATGGTATGGTATTTTATTAATAAAAGGGTATTGATATTCAATTATAAAACGTTAATACGTTTATAGACATTCAATCTGATAAGCTAGATTAACAATATTTTTAAGAATGTCAAATAAAAAAATGTAACTAAACCTAAAACAGGCTGTTGATCATTATTATTAATTTCACCGAGCTTAGCATATTTTGTACGACATTTCGTCTCAAAATGAGTATTACCAGATTCCATAGACCTGAAAATTATTATACAATGCTTATTATACTGCTTTAAAACTTTCATGAATTCATAACTACTCATTATACAAAATGCATTCTTATAGATAAGCTAAAACTATCGTGTAATACTTTAGCGGTACTCATTTGGCTTTCTAACTTTATACCTCAACCTTCGTAATATCAGTAACTCTAGTACTATTCCCAATTGTATTACTCTGAGTAATAGTGTTTGTAGGCGAATTAGTCCTTACACTTTCAACATCATCATCATCTCGTTCTTCTTCTTCATCAATAATACTAATATCTCTTATCGATGGTCGATGTGATCTTCGCCAACCTTCGGGTTCACTCGGTATTTTTGTTTTGGTTAGCAACCGGGGTCCGGAGAGAGTAATTAGTATGGCGCCGGTTGGAGCTGTGACCATTATTGAAAGTATGCAAACCATAAGAACTTTATTGGCATATTCATACTCCTTTGATGAGGGATCTGCAATTGTACCGAGTACTACTGGACCAAGAGCAGCCTAGAACAAAAAGTAGAATTTTTAATTTGTACGAAAAATAGTGATGCAGCGAGGCCAGACGAGACAAAAAAGAGCATCTTAAACTACCAGAGATAATTGATCTCTCGTCTCGACGAACGCTCTTTATCTCATATTGTCTCGTCTCACTTTTCTCGTCAGGACTATTCTGTATAATTATATATAATTGTAAGCAAAAAGAATAGGGAACTTTCCAATTTTATTTTTTTTCAATAATATGATTTAGTTAGGCCTAAAAAAAATATTCCCCAATTATTAGTCCTTAAAAATCAGTAATAACTTGGTAAAAATTCTTTAAAATTTCGCGCGTGTCAAAAGCATTTCAAACGACCTTTTAAGCGCGCCAAGCCCGATGACGTCACGAAGTATGACTTTTCCGTCATCCGTCATCCTGACCGGTGGCCGTGTGTTATTGTTATTGTATTGTTGTTTTAAGGTGGAATTCTTAAAGTCGTTCAATTTATTGCCAACCTATAACCTATTTCGTGGATGTCATCATGACAAATAATACTTCGTGACGTCACGACCCGTTTTTACCCGCTTGGGGGATAATTTGAATTTTGGGGCAGTTTTAAATCTTTCTAGCGGTCTTTTGGGACGAAATATGTTGTTTTTTTTGCTGCCATATATTTTATGACAATATATACTTATGATTTATAGAATTTTTCTATTTCACGTTCATAATAAGCTCAGTACGATACGCATTTGCGTATCGTAATGAAGCTATTTCGATACGCGTTTTTTCTTTATTTGATGTAACATTTGAATGTTTTATTTTATTGACTTGCGCGGCCTTTGTGATTTACGAGAAAACCCATTTTTCGCAGAGGAAAAATAGCTTGATAACCTACTTTTTTATTCTGTGTGGATAACAGTCATGGATGTTGGTTGCATAAATCTATAAATCAATCTTTTGTAGATGCTTCAAGCTATTCATTTTCTGCCAAATCCTATCCAAAATTCAATCTACTAACCTTTTAATGTCGATTTTTACTTCAACTCTATTTGAATTTTCTATTTTCCCTATACTAAATTGCAATGCCGTGACGTAAAATCACGTCTTTTGAAATTCAAAAAAAAGTAGCAAAACCGCCCGAATTTCCGAACGCTCTGTATATGTACCGAATGTACAAGGATCACACAACGTATTCCGTCCAATTTCAAATCTCATATCGCTAAAATAACTTTAGAATCTCGTGGTGAAAATGGGTCAATAAATCAAAAAATGACAGTTCGCAAAATAATTTTTGTTGTCCAGAGGCTACTATGATAAAAAATAGTATTACCAACATAAACTTTAGACATAAAAATTTACAAAATTTGAAGAATTTATTTTCTTTTTAAAATGTATTTTTTCTTGATTATAAAAGGTCAAATAGAAAAAAATGTATAAATCACATGTTTCATAAGGCGTTATAGCGCACGTGTCAATAAAAAAACTCGCCACTTTGTGGCTCGTTTTTTAAAATAGATGCGTGCGCTAAAACCGCTTCTTATAAAACGTGTACTTTAATATACTATTTTCACCATTTAAGTTCCCTATTATGACCTATATTAGGTAAAAAAAAAATTTTTATTGAAGACATTCCAAAAACTAAATAACTTGATTCGAGAAAACGAAAAACCTCCAGAAAGAGGGAAAGTTTTCTACGAGAGACAGCATTCTCTGATGGTCTCATCTCGATTCTTCTGTCTAAAGAAATGTGTCCTGTCGTCTCGACGAATGACTAGCATTTCTCGTCTCCAAAATTGTTAATAGCCCCAATAGACGAGACAAAAAAGAGCACTCTCGTATAATCTAAAAATACCAGAGATAATTGATCTATCGACTCGACGAAAGCTCTTTATCTCATATTATCTCGTCTCGCTTTTCTCGCCTGGACTATTAAATTGCAAACATAAATAATTATAAGCTAAGTTAGGTAAAAAAATGTTAATCGAAGAGATATTCCAAAAATGAAATAACATCTTTTGTTCGAGAGAACGAAAAAGCTCCAGAAAGAGGGAGAGTTTTCTATGAGAGACAGCATTCTCTGGTCACATATCGATTCTACTGTCTAGAGAAATTTGTCCTCTCGTCTTGTCTCAATGAATGAAGAGCATTTCTCGTCTCCACAATTGTCAATGGTTAAATACTGATGATGTTATACAACTTACCTGGACGGTTGCTTTAGACATCAATGCAAAAGCAATAAACACCTTCTCTTTCATATTGAGATTACATCCAATTCCAATTAGAATAGTTACAGTCATTCTTATGATTACTGCAGCGACTAAAATACCAATTCCAATAGATACAATAGTACCATCCAGTTCGGAAAACTTTATTTGTGCACCTGTGATTCCAAATAGAATCGGTTCGAAAATCATCCAGAATATCTCAAATGCTGTAGCCGCTGGATTGTCTTCTATTTCCCATCCTTGTCTAGTCCAACAGACGAGGCAAGTGAATGCCGCAGCTACACAAGCCAAGGGTCCCGCGCCTCCATAACCAATGAGCTCGCTTCCAAATACTGACACGGTACCTCCAACTAGGAGAAGAAGAATTCTTAGTGGAACCTAAAACAAGTAGCTTATAATTAATTAAGAATAAAATTGTAAGGCGAGAAATAATTCTAGTTTGAATTGTATTGGCTATCGAAAAATATTTAAACGTTCAAATTTGCAGAGATTTAACGAATTAAATTTATTTTATTTCTCTATAGCTTAAGCTCATTAATTTCATATTCTTATATACCATCGCAGTCATTGAATATGATGTCTTCACGTGAAAAAAGATAGTAGAGTTACGATTACTAATTATTAGATTATTTAAATTTATATAATTACCTAAGTTACCTACTTGCAAGTAATTTCGTAAATAGTTAAGAGATTTCTATTTAAATTAATTGATTCAGCCGATAATAGGTGGAAATCCATAATTATAGTATTATGGGATACAGTAAAACAAAGTTGAACTTATAAATTTCCACTATATTAACTGGAAAAATGACATGTTTCGCTAACACTGTAGCTTCGTCAGATGACAATGATTTAATAAAGGTGAAAATTAAAAATTGGGGTGCAATAAAATAAAATTATTGAAGATGTAAATAAAACAGTGGAAGGGTTACAATAGCGGGAAAATCACACGGAGGATTTAAAAATTAAATTAAATTAGGTACAATATGGGTAATTTATAAAATCTTAAGTAGGTATGGGTAGTTACAAGAATTTTGGCCAAAATAGGTCCCTGGCTTTTTATCCGTATTCGGGTCCTTCGGATCCCATTGGTTTTAAATGGAAGATATAAATAAGGTTTCATATTACCATTAAAAAATGTTAAATGACTTATATTTAACAAGGATATACTTCCAGAATTATTTATGTACTATGAATGTCATTTCCGCAACATGTCCCAAATCAAGAATTCATATTTAATAATCTACAACTTGTTTCACTTAAAGATCCTATATCAATTTTTCTTGACAATTGGTAAAGTAAAAACCTGCATTTATTATATTATTATATTAAATTATTAAACGCAGAGTAAAGTATGTCCTAAGAATACCAGTCATTTTTACAGCAGATCACTAAATGTAACGTGCGGTTGCCTAAGAATATAGTTTATGATGTGAAGTCATGACGCAATCTAATCTGATTTCCGGTCTGAAACTTGTATCGACTAGTCGGTTGGTTATAAATTTTCAATTTTTTATTAACTCCATATTTAAGTCGTGAATTTGAAGTGTGTTTTTATTGTGTGTCAGTTCTGCAACATTAGGTAAGCAAAACTGTTTTACTATAAAAGCCAGTTGTGTCAATTACTCGATAAAGTGGTCATGTCTTATTATTCTAACCCAAAATTTTTGTAATTATTTTGAAGTTTTTATATGTTATGTGATTTATATTCGGATTTTGTCATTTTCGCAACGGTCATTTCGGCAACACGGGTTTTGTTGCGGAAATGACACTACGTTGCAGCAATGACATAAATGTACATAGATAGTCATTTTTCTGGTGGGACTGGCAGTATGTGTTGCAACCTAGCTACAGATGTGATTCCCCAAATGAACTTTAAGTTGCAATAAATCGCTTTACCTAAATATAGTACTGTGTTTTTGATTAATTTCAGAAAATTGTCATTTCCGCAACATTTTTGTTCCTTTCAGTAACACGGTAAATAAACAAGATTTAAGAGTATCAGTAAAAAATAATTAAACTAAATGTAAAAATGAGCATACTATGTACACACGTTCCAATGGAGTTAAAAATTTACAACATACAGAATCAGCCGAATAGCGTTCACGTGTAGAGAATATTTATAAAATATTCAATTTTAAAAAATGAGTTGCAATTTTTGAACGTTGTTATGTTTAAAGTGTCAAATTTATGACTTATTATTAAATATTATATAAAACAAAGTATTTACTACATTTTTTTTTAATTAACTGTCTTCTTTTGTTAAATACTTACTTTCATAATTTAGTATCGTCGCGGAATTGACAATTTACCGTACTTTATAAATATTCTTACTTCCACTAATTCAAATACTTTGTTTCTGGCCATATATGGAACTATATAAATATATAATGACTTTTCTAAAAATATAATAATAAGTTCAATATATCATAATTTTTTTTTTAATGTAGTACATCTCGAATTGGCCAAAATTTTTGTACCTACCCATATATGGTCAACAGAATAAATTTAACAAAGGTGAATTATTTAAATCTAGTTGATCAACAGGTCCGTATTTTTAAGTTTATTTATTTCCATAGATTCTAACAAATTTAGTTTTAAGCCTTTGTTTTTTGTATGTAAGATTTTAAAGGAAAGATTGAAATTATGTTGATAATCAAGTAAATGGTTAGCATAGTTTGAGTCTATTTTATTTTTTAGAAAACTTTTATAATGTTCCTGTATTCTTTTGTTAAAATGTCTACCCGTTTGGCCAATGTATGTTTTAGGACAATCTTTGCATTTTAATTTATAGACGCCTGATTTTTTGTTTTTATCACTTTTAGTTTTATTGTTTTTGATGAATTTACTTAAAGAGTTATTAGTTTTGTAACACACATTTATATCAAGTTTGTTAAGAAAATTTGCCAATTACTTTGCTAGGTTGTCCAAAGAAAGTGACAAGTTTAAATTGGTCAGAGTTTTTGCTTCTAAGAAAAACTAAGTCAATAGCTTTTTTGTAAGTTTTCTTTTTTAGGATTTGGTCAATTAAATTTGTTATATCCGTTATTAACTGCAATTTGTTTAATAATGTTTAGTTCTTTTTGAAAATTGATTTTATTTAGAAGGAGAGTTACTAGTCTATGGATCATACTGTGAAAAGAAGCTAATTTGTGTTGTATAGGGTGGCAAGAAGAGTTGTGTATGACAGTATCAGTATGGGATGGTTTATGGAAAACGGAGAAAACGTGTCTATTATTTTCTCTCTTAATATTTAAATCAAGAAAATTGATAGAATTGTCACTTTCGTGTTCTATTGTGAACTTGATATTTTTGTGTAGCCTGTTAATATATTTTAAAAAGACTTTTAACTGTCTATCAGTACCAAGAAAACATGTTAAGACGTCATCAACATACATATGCCAATAAAAAAACTGTTTGAAGAGAGGATGATTGCTTATTTTATCTTCTAAAAAATCCATAAATATTTCAGCCAATAAAGGACCAAGAGGGTTACCCATAATATGACAATTTTTGCTAGTGTATATTTTGTCATTGAACTCAAAATAATTTTGTTCAAGGCATACTGTAAGAGAATTGATAATTTCTTGTTTTTTGACCAGATTTACATTTTTAGAGGTAAGAAGTTAATTGACGAAAGTAATCGTTTCATCGACGGGTACGTTGGGAAACAAATTAGTAACATCAAAAGAGATTAGCTTAGCATTGTTAGGTAAGTTAATATTATTAATTTTAATTACTAGCTCAAGAGAATTTTTTATTGCAAATTTGGCTGAAAATTGGGTGTTACTTTTAATAATGTCGATTATTTTTTTTTAAATTTTATATGACGGTGCAGAAAAGAAAGAAACTACTGGTCTAATAGGGTATCCCTCTTTGTGAAACTTTATTAGTGAATATAATTAAAGACGTATACCATAAGACCTTTACCGGATTTAATAGGTGTTATTTTGGTTTAAGAACATGCAGAACCTATCTAGTTTTCTAAACTTAAAGATAAAAAACGTTTCCATATGCTGCGCACTTTCTGCCGGTCACTGAATATTTTGCCGTAGCCTTTAAAGAGCCCTGACTTAAGCCCAATTGAAAATTTCTTAGGTAAACTTTCTCTCTTTTATAACAAAACACTTACCATAAATGGATCATGTTTCTCAGGTGTATAATTACAAATTAATCCCCACAGAATACCGAATCCTATGCCTCCTAATATAGAGACAGGGCCTTGTAGAATAAGCTGAGTTATACCACTGTTAGAAAACATGATACTCTTCACTATGCCGAAAATTGCTACTGAGGAGGCATCATCTATGCCAGCTACTGCGATGATCAGAGTGGGAATTCCTTTTGCTACTCCATAGCCCTTGGAACGTAGTCTGCAGGAAAATGATATATTAAAGCTTCCTAATGATTTAAATATAGGTTTTAAGAACTAATGAAATAAAAGATATAACAGTAAACACGATTCACATAATATTCAATATCTCGAAATCTGAACAGGCTGGTTATCACCTACCTAGAGTATTATAGTTATTAATGATACTAGTTCGATATGAACACTATAATGAAACGTGTGCAACGTTAAACCACGAGGCGTTGGCCGGGTGGTTTAATTGCACAAGTTTCATTAACAAAGTTCATATCGAACGTGTATCATTCAAAATTTAATCTACGACAGTGCAAATAGATTTTATTCGTCTAAATTTCATTGATATCAGATAACGTTTTCGTAATTTTTAAAATTTTCAGGCATTTTTGATTGTTTCAATTTCGATTTTGACAACGTCATTATTGCCGTCTAATTTTTTATTGTATGCAAAGTGTTGGCCAAAAATAATTTAAATATGGGAGATTCTGAATCCGAAAATGTCCCTTCGGATGTTTACAATAAATAAATGCAGTGGCGCACCCAGGGGGGGGGGGCGCCAAGGGGGCCTTGGCCCCCCCAAAACCCCCAATGAAATAAAAATTATGAAAGTGGATAAGTATTTTAAAAAGTCAATTTTCTTAGATTTACCTCACGGGCCTCATTTGAGGGGGGCCAGGTGGGGCATTTGCCCCCCCCCCCCTCCCCCTGGAAGTTGACTTATTGACATAAGTTGACTTATTGAGGAATAATATGGTTTGATTGAATTTATGAATTTATTATTTCGAGCTTTCCTTTATATTTCTGTTATTATTTTGGGGTAGTAAAGACTTATTTTAATAAAAATAAACAGTTTTAATGCCAAAACGACTATGAATGTTTGAGAAACAATTTTAGCTCATTAAGTATTGAGCAAAAAATTGAAATTAAAATTAAGGGAAGACCTAAACTCTCGAAATTAACTTGATACGTACCACAAAGTGTAAATCTAGGGACTTTATTGTTATTGATAAGTTTGCTGCAAATAAAAACAGATGAATGAACTTTACTTTTAAACAATGTACCCACTAATGAAAAATAAATTAGCCTTTCTATTTTTTATCTTATTTCATTTTCAATAGAATAAGAAGGTAATCATAAATTTTTAAAATATTTACTATAATAATTATTGACCAAATTTGGGCGTGGTCTTAAAAAAATTTCGCCTGCGGCGCATTTCGCCTACAGCAGGCTTTTAGTATACCCCCAAGTTAACAAGTCACAAGCCGCCAATGCCCCCCCCCCCCCTAAGAAACCGTTTAACGACTCCCATGACTAGGCTATTGCGATCTTCCCTGCAAGAGTACCTGTTAAAAAAGCTCCAAAGTTCTAGAAAAATACGTAACTTAAAAGTTTATTAAAAAATTTGCTTCCAGCACTGGTTGGCGGGCCCCCCTTAACATAAAATCCTGGGTGCGCCGCTGAATAAATGCAATCCGTTTTTCTAAGTAATAATAACAAATTAATAGTTTGCACTGAGTGCTATTATGAAGGTCATAATGATATCTAAATGATAATGCTAAATACGTTATATTGGCATTTATTAGATTAGTATAGTAGATTAACATAACAATATGGGGTTTCTAGGGATTCAAAATGCTGGTTGCAAAAGGCTGCATGAAATTCGTCACAATTTAATTACTTGAATTACGAATAACTTTTATGTCAAATTAAAGGGTGTTCGAATTTCGCCACAAAACCCTTTCATCAATAAATTATTGTTACAGGTAACATTAAGTTTGGTAATTAAAGAACGATTATTTTCAGTTGCATATTTAATACAGATACTATAAAAATTTTCACTTATAAAAAGTATATTTAAATTTTTTACCAATAGTATTTTGTGTGGTCAACATGTCGTGTGTGAAAGAAATTATTTATAAGTGAACGCGGAAAAACGCAAATTGTGCATGAAAATTACAAGTTTTCTGAACATCGATGCAATTCAAAAAATGAAACTGTCTGAAGGTGCATTAAACGGCCGAAATGAAAAATATAGGTGTACACTGGGGGATAACCTCGCGGTTTTTCTGTTAAAACGAACATAATCACGGGCTTAAAGAAAATATTTCAATACTTAGTGTTGCCTGCAAAAGAATACCGAAGAGGATCTAACAGAGAGGCCAACAAAAATGTTGCACACGGAGTTAACTTCCAGTAATTTTTCTGAAACATTTCCAGACTTAAAGTGTATTAAAGAAACATTTATTATATTCAATATTCGTTGGAAAACATTGCCTACTTTGCCTCTCTCGGCGCATAAGGTTCACAGCTATATAGGTATCTGAAAAAACATTTTTACGAAAATTAAAGAGAGGAAGGCTTTGTGTTAGAAAATGATTCCGAAAAAGGTATTATAATTTTGGGTTGCAAGACACAATCCATAAATATAACTGTGTATATAAATTATGTACAGTGTGACCAGTAAAGTCCGCATCATATGGAATTTTTTTTTATTAATAACTTTATTCGAAATTTGACTTTGGCATCAAGTTCTGCTTCGATCGAGATGAGAATTAAGCAAAAAAATAGTAGTCACGAGATTCGCATTATCTGTCAAATTTTAATTTTTTCCAAAAAATTATTCAAAAATAGGCTTATTTCTAAAAGTATCGAAAAAGTTATAGGAAAAGTTTTTTTAAATGCAGTTTTTAGCCCACGTGCAAAGTTTTAGCTGCATAAGATAATTTTGATTTTTTACCCATATTTTGTAAATTGCACCCCTTTTGCAAAATAAGACTCAACGCAACCTACATAAATCTTCTTAGTTTTGACAATGCTTTATTTCAGACACATTTTCTTTAAAGTAGAGCTATATTAAACGTGTGTTTTTCTGCAAAATGAAAATTGGGATATTAAAATTTGGTCGCATGTGATGCAAAGTTTATTTGTTTTTGACCCTGTATCAGGTAACTTCATAAAATTAGTATTTTTGAAAACGTAGTTTGTGTCTAAAGGTAAAATACACCTTAATATTAAGACAAAAAGAACACAGTGTCATTAGTAAAGTGTTCATTAAGTGGAAAATAAATTTTAGTGGTGGATAAAAAATCAAAATTATCTTATGCAGCTAAAATTTTGCGTGTGGGCTAGAAACTGCATTTAAAAAAACGTTTTCTAATAATTTAGCCCAATTTTGATTTTGTAGAAAAACACACGTTTAATATGGCTCTACTTTAAAGAAAATGTGTCTAAAATAAAGCATTGTCAAAACTCAGAAGTTTTATGTAGGTTGCGTTGAGTCCTATTTTGCAAAAGTGGTGCAATTTACTAAATATGGGTAAAAAATCAAAATTATCTTATGCAGCTGAAATTTTGCACGTGGGCTAAAAACTGCATTTAAAAAAACTTTTTCGATATTTTCAGAAATAACTACACATTTAAATTATTTTTTGGAAAAATATAAAATTTGAAAGATAATGCAAATCACGTGACTACTATTTTTTTGCTTAATTTTCATTTCGATCGAAGCAGAACTTGATGCTTAAGTTAAATTTCTAATAAAGCTATTAAGAAAAAAAAATCCCATATGATGCGGACTTTATTGCTCACACTGTATAGTGTATATAGGTACCTACTTACAGTAAATTTTTGTAAATAAAAATTAATTGGAAAAATTTCCCAACGACTTATATTTCATTTATATTCCTCATCGCGTTAATAATAAAGGAATAATTATCATTGTGACGAATTTCGTAGTGTCAAAAAAAGGGCTACAAAATCCTATGTGACAAATTTCGTACACCAAGTTTAGTTTTAGCTAACCGCTGTGACGAATTTCAAATTTCCCCTTCCAAACGGACATTGTCTTGCTTAGACTAGGCTTTGGTTACCATCTGGATCGGTATGGAAGGTAGTATTAAATTACCAATTTATTAATATTATTATTGAAACGTATTTATTAGTACTTACCTAAATAAGCAAGGCACAACAACAGCAGGTGAAACAGCAGCTACAATGCTTCCGAGGAGTATGGCGTAGTCCCAGGGCAAATTAAGGAAGAATTTTGATAGCATTGCAGTAATTCCAGCTTCTGTTATCCAAGGAACTAAGCCCACTTTCATTACTGTGAATTTAAGTCGTTTTAATGCTCCGGGATCTAAATCTAAACCTGCTCGAATAAGGATGATCACTAGAGCTAAATGCCTGAAATAAAACTTTGATTAAAACTACGGCTAGTAATTATGTAGACACACTAACCATTTACTTTTTTAATCAATATTTGGTTTTTACTTGTTTTATTTTTAAAACTGCCAAATACCTGTATTTTAGTAGCAATAATTATACAAAGTGTCCGGGAAAATGTGGGAAATCTCCCGGATATGAAAAAAAACATGTGAAAAGAATACTACAAGTTTTCTTTCGTATCGGCCTCCTCTTCGGAGATATGGGCTCCCAAGGAGCTCCCATGAAACTGAGTTTTTGACACATAATTATTAAACCAACAGGTATATTTCAATTTTTTTTTCATATGATGTATACCAGGTAAGACCCTTCAAATTACTATCCCAGAAAGTGTTGCGAACTACTCACAGCTGCAGGGACGGACTAGCTGTGACACTAAGGTGCCCATTTTTTTTACGCCCTGTATGATAAAAACTTTGGACAACGTTTTTTACATACCTTTAACTATTGACTAAAAATTAAGTACTCTTTATTCATGTCGCTAATCCTAACCGTTTTCGGAAAAACGTCATTTTATTGCGATCATGTATTAACATTAAGCAGTTAAAAGTGAACATTTATAATTTATAGGAACAAAGATGTATCTTTTATTGAAATACGCTAAATATACATAATGTATATATGTTAAAAATGACGTTTTTCCAAAAACGGTTAGGATTCGCGACATGAATGAGGAGTACTTAATTTTTAGTCAATAGTCAAAGTCAATGTAAAAAACGTTGTCCAATATTTTTATCATACAGGGCGTAAAAAAATGGGCACGTTAGTGTCACAGCTAATCCGTCCCTGCAGCTGTGAGTAATTCGCAACACTTTCTGGGATAGTAATTTGAAGGGTCTTAACTGGTATACATCATATAAAAAAAAATTGAAATATACCTGTTGGTTTAATAATTATGTGTCAAAAACTTAATTCCATGGGAGCTCTTAACGCAGTAGCGCACCCATGGAGGAGGAATACTGGAACATATTCCCCCTCTCCCCAAACCCTCTATTACAGAACAGTTCAAATTCCCCCGTGCTTCCAGGCAAGCTCTTCGCGGTACCCAACCAATTAACATCATACGTCATTGACTTTATGTAATACTTGACGGGAAATACTTACCTCAATTCTTTATTGAGTTCGGCGAAATTTTCATCAATATTAACAATGCCGACGTTTTGAAATATAACACCCGTAAACAGCATGCCTATTAGGGCTGGAAGCGTTGTAAGAGTCATTAACCATCCTCCAAAGTGAGCACAAATAGCGAGTAAAATTAGTTGATAAACTGTTCCGTGAGGCGGAGCTGCCGTATCTCCTATTATGGCGTAGAGTATACACCATGCAAGTATACCTTAAACAAAAAAATATTATTAATAGCCAACTCTAGTCAGGGGCGGATCCAGAATACCTCTGAGGAAGGGGCGATTCTAAAAATAAATATACACGCAATGTTCGGAAAATTCTTTTCCAAAAATAGTATATTAAAAAACTTAATGACAAAATTTAATTTTACCTTTTATTTTACTTTTAAGCAAATATAACACATAAAAGACAAGATAACATTAGTTTCATAATTAATTTTTTTTTAATATAATAATAAAAAAACACTATGAAACATGTAATGAAGCAGTCTAAAGAAAAAATAAGCGAACTTAGGGAATCTTAGTTAAATGAATAATACTAAAAAGTAAAGTAACCAAAACAAACAAAAAAAATAGTAGTAGAGCAATTACAAATTGCTTTATGAGAATAATAATTATTACTATAAAACAAATTGCAACTTTCTAGATGCCTTATGCATTATATGCAAATCTATTAATCACCCTGTCAACTTTAATATCTATGTCTCTATGAACATGCAACAAGGCTAATCCATCCAAACGATCTTGTGTCATACGAGAACGCATCCAACTCTTAACCCTTCGCAATGTGGAATAGCTTCTTTCAGAAGTTGCCACTGATATTGGCAACGTTACTAAAACTTTTAAATACTTTGCGATAATGGGATAAAAGTTTTGATCTATTTTGACGAGTGTTTTAATAGCAGTTTCACATGAAGTATTTTTTTCAATGGTTTTTTGATAAATTTGTACTTCCCCTAACAATTGCGCGATCTCATTTTCAACACTTTCAGTTAATCCTAAAAACTGATTACATAATAATTATATTAATGTAATATTTTCTTTAAGAATGCTGTAGTCCGTCAAAAGCAGTAAATTTATGGGAAGCAATATATTAAGTGAAAAACCATGTAACGTTTTGTCAGAAAATCTTTCGGTTAAATCTAATATAATGTAATCTAAAATAGGAATAAAACTTGCTTTTCTCCAATAATCGCGTTTCCAGCTGGAATATTGACCCGGTTATCTTAGCAATTCTCAGGTGGGGGCGAAACCCCCTTCGCCCTTCCCCTAAATCCGCCACTAACTCTAGTAACCCCTCGCCATTTCGTTTTTGATTCATATTTCGTTTAATCTTTGTTTTATCCAAAAATCGGCCAAATACACAATTAGAATAAAATGATATATTTCCTATAGGGCGTTTGTGGTTTTATGACAAGGTTCTTAAGGAGGTTTTCTAGGGTAGTTAATTGTGAATAATTTTATATGTTTCTATCAGATATTCTGAAAGTTACCTTTGTTTTAGTGGCTAGACCACTGGGATCGGTCAAAGAGGAGCTAAATCGGATAGCTAAATAACTTGCGCAAAACAGATGGACAGTGCTGACAACCTATAGCATCTTCAGGCAATTGTGGCTCCTACTTGATGGCAGGAAAACCGTAGCGTTATTACAGCACAGTCGAAAGGAAGAATATCACTGCAGTAATCACAGGACATTGACGTATGCAAATACCAGCTAACGACTTCTGTAGAAGTTCCAGAGATGAAGAAAAGGAGGAAAGTATTCAGCATTTCTTGTGTAAATCCCAGGCCTCGCGAGAACAAGGTTCAATTCCCTGGGCGAACCATTCTTTAATGATCTGGAGGAAGTGAGCAGCCTGCAACTAGGTTGACTCACTAAGTTTATTAACAGCAGTGGCTGGTTTGAATGAGCTGTCAAGATTCTTCTTCGATCTACGATCGCGTTAACTATCAGGAAGCTGAAGCGGATAGTTTCCGCGGAACACGTGTTTTATTTATTATATTATTAACGATTATTTATCCAATCTCAGTTTGAGGACATTCCAACCATTCCATACGGCGGTAAACAGTCTCAAAGAGACCGACCGCACAACCAGGGTTGTCAGATCTTTCTTCTTCAATTCTTTAAGTTTTTTTATTAAAGATATTTCATTTATATCAGTATTCAATTGTTAGTCAGTAACTTTCTTTGAAAGCTAGTTTGCAAATATACTTTAAACCGAGGAGTTTTGAGTGTGACAGAAAAAAATAACAAGCCATTCATTGTTATAATAATACATTCTTTAGTCCTTAAGAAACAATATAACTGAAATCAAGACAAAAAGTGTTTTCAGTGTTTAAAAACAACTAATTATCAAACCCTTGCTTCTCGTATACTTATACATAATATATTAACAAACCAGAAAATTTGGTAGAACTGGCAACCGTTCACAATTTATGCACGTTGTCAGGGGTGATAAGCGCCAGTTAAAGCGCCAGGATATAAGCTGAACCGGTACCCGGCCCGTCTGACGATCGATTCTGCCAGACAGAGACAGGCCAGTGACCGCCGATGGCGTGGAAGAGACGGAGATAAAATATACGTGGTTATGCCTTGATGAACGGGCCGGAGTCTGGTTGACGAGAATGAAGTTCTGGTAAAAAAATTAAAGCATTTTCTGAGCAGTGTCGTGCCGTGTCAGGTTTATTTTTCTGATTTTAGTTTTGTATATAGAATTTTTGAGTTACCTTATATTTATTATTTTAATATAATATTATTATATATACAGTGAGTTTATAAAGTGTAGTATGTACAAACACCTAATGTAAAACCAACTTATAAGTGTGTATACGCATATTAATTATTTGTGTGAAACGCCTATGGTTAGGAAATTCCCACAGTTTAATGTCATTAAATTGACCTAAGAAACACTATACCACAACGGTCCTTATAGGACTACGTGTGACTGTTTGGACAATGCCAGAGGTCTGCCACTCTTACCTAACCTTTGTTTTAAAGTAGTTATGTTGTAAGATATAGAAAATAAGCTAAACCAAAAGCTGATCTATGCGTGAAACTACGTGATACTGCTCGGTATTTTATTATTATATTGTGCTTACTCAATAATTGGTTAAGAAATGTATAAAATTAATAACATAAAAGCGTTTTGATAGAAACCTTATAACCAAATCTCCAAAAAGAAATTCGGAGGTTCAAAAATAAAATAATAAATTTATTTCCTTTTAAAATAATAAAAATATTACCTATAAGTGCTAAAGCTACGATTCTGGAAAACTGACGATATGTTGGAAAGAAAGGGTACGGACATACTTTGGGCCATAATGTCGGTTGCCATGATGGATTGGATTCTTCTGATCGGCATTTAACACAAAACGTATACCACCAAGACCTAAAAGTTAAAATTGAAATTATTTTTGAAAACGTGAAAACCATCTAGGAACTAACATCTTTAATAGCTCGGTTGCTGCAATGCCATGCCAATAATTTCATAACCACACAGCTTTGATTGTGACTTTATTAGTAACAATAATTCACTTACATTTAAAGTTTTGTGGTAGTTACTTCTTGATAAAATATTTCTGCAACCCAATATTTAAGTAGCACTGCTATCTTAACAACATTGAACATAAATAAATAATGTATGCCAATGTCGTTGAAGTCACAAATAAAATTTTCTGGTTATTAATTATTTTTAAAACATTGTTTAACCCAACATAATTGTAATATATACATTTTTTATAATGAATATATTGGTAAATACTATAATTATTATGATGGCAGCACATAAAAATAATACCTGTTTTGTAATTTTAAGACAGTAAAATAAGATTTATAATTATTTGTAGATTTTTTTCAATAGTCCACAGAATATTTAAATGCCAAAATCAATTAAGTAATAATTAAACAATCTTAATAAAATACATGTATATACTTAATAAATATGTGTAGCAGTATTTACCTTTACGTATTCTAAAAAAAAGTTCATGTCTTAAATAACTAGAAACTGTAGGAGACGCAAAAAATGTATAACATTTTGCCATAAAGATCAAAACACAATATGGAAAAATTTTAAATATAATATTTTAAAGTCTACAAATAAAACAAAATCAACAACAATTGATTACATCATTAAAGAAAATAAGAAAATTGAAAAACAAAGTAAAATTTGTGAAGAAATAAATAACCATTTTATCAAAGTTAGAGAAAATCTGGCCAAGAAAATTCCAATGAAACAAAAAGAAAATTATTCAGATGTAGAAATAAATTCAAGTTCTATGTTTTTAAATAAAGAATATATTATCACATTTAAAGAAATAGGCAAAATAATTGATGAGCTTAATTCGAAGAACGGGATTTAATATTTCCATCAAAATTATTAAAATTCTAAAGTATAATAATAATATAATTCCTATAATACTTCATCTAATCAAAATTTCTTTTAAAACCGGGTTATTTACATAATATACTGCTTTTTTCAAAAACATAGTAGAGGCAACTCTTGTTCAGCTTGTATCAATAATGCATAAAAATGCATCAGAGTTTAAAAAATCAGTGGCGTATCAAATATATCACCAAAACAATATTGATGATATCTGGTACGCACGCCACTGGTGGAAAGAAGCAAAACCTTTTTTTAATTAAAAGGTGTAGTTTGCTCCAAAATAGATAAGCACGAATTTTTAATACCGTATCTATAAGGATTTTCGAAATTTAACTGAAATAAATATTTTTTTAAATATTTTAACACCCTGTATCTTAAAGGGTAAGCATTTTAGGGCATAAGTCCATATGAACTTTTCAACCTAAATTGACGCCAGGAATTATATCCTAGATTTTCTTGATGTACTTAAGGATCTCCCTGTATATTGATGAAAATTTAATTTGGAAAAAACATATTGAATATTTAGGAAGTTACTTCTTACCAATAATTGACATTTTGTTTAAAGCTAAAAATTATATATCATTAAAATATTTAAAAAATATTTATTATTCTTTGGTTTGTTCAAAATTACAGTATATATAATTTCAATTTGGGGATCATCGAATTTAACTACAATTTAGCCATTAAAAAAACTACAAAACAAGATAATTAAATGCATACATAAACTTCCTTTTTTAGAACCAACTATAAATTTATATGAACCAAATGGATATTTAAATTTAGAAAAGCTTTATAAATTAAAACTATGCATTTTAATACACTCTATTATTATTAAAGAAAAACAATCGAATATAATATTTTCTTCAACCAACATTATTCACATCACGAGACAAAACCATCATATTCAAACACCTATAGTAAAGAGTACTTTAGGCCAAAGATCAATATTATATATAGGAAAAACAATTTACAATAGCTTGCCGAAAAAAAATTAAAAAATCAAAATTATGGACTTTTAAAAAAAAAACTAAAAACATATTTTTTAAAGCTAAACTAACTTTACCGTATTATATATTATTATTTCCTTCTTTTGTAAATGGTTAGTATATATTTTTTTTTAAATAATTTCGATGGAGTTGTTAATAATTACTAAACATGATATTTATTATTTGTGATTTTATATATTGTATATTATGTTATATTCTCTGTAATGAACTTTTTAAGTTGGTTAAGAATGAAGATATATATTAATATTACTATTATTATTATTATTATTATTATTATTATTATTATTATTATTATTATTATTATTATTATTATTATTATTATTATTATTATTATTATTATTATTATTATTATTATTATTATTATTATTAAAAAGATGATATTTGTCGAGTTAAAAAATATTAGCAGATATTTTATTTCAGAATTAAATTGTGTTTATAAAGAAAGTTGGAGTTGTTATAATTATTGCCAGTTACCTTTGGGTTTTTTAACCGGGACCAATCGACCTAACTCAACTCAAACTGAGAATGTACCGGCCAAACCGGTCGGTATAGCCTGGCCATCCCTAAATGTAAAAAACACCCTAATATAAGGTGAATTAATTCTAAAAAAATTGCATTTTAAAAATTTTTTCTTTTGAAAAGGTAAATTGGAACCCAAAAACGGTTTCGCTATTTTGCATGTAGCGCTATTCAAGTGTATCGGGGAGCTACTTGAGCAACAACCGTCCTTGGACGCTTCAAAGTTGCCCATCTGCCCTTGGATTAAGATCCTTAAAAATATAATAAAAAAAACTAAAATCCCTACCTGTCGTCTTCGTCGAAGTTTGATCGGGAATATTTCCTCGACCTGGAAAATGCTGATGATTTCGAGTATGCGGATGTTCTGGAATGTACCGATTCGGTGGTGGAATGTTTTTTAATTCTATTTGAGTCTCCATTGGCTTGTTTTCCGCTATCTGAAAGAAATTCGGATTGTAAATACACTGGATACTGGCATGTATCATTTTCACAAAAACTTATACTCGGCCTGTTGTGTTCCGGATTCATGGAATCGTACTAATTTACTAACCTTTATAGATGTAAAACGGAGTTACTATTGTGATAATATTGTACCAAAGTATGGTATATTTTTGATCTACTTGTCAGTTAAATAAGTTTCTTAAATTTTGCTATATATTTATATTATACTATGGATTTTAAGATGATTCCCCACAGCTCAAAATGTATGCAGTTTCTGAACTCTGTGGGGGAATTTCTCGAAACTATTTAGAAATTATTGGGATAGTATGATTTGAGTCTGCTACAAATGGGTGGTACAAATTCGACGCTCACCATTCGGATCTTGTAAACGGTTAAAGATACAGTGAAGGTCAAATTAGGGCTGAAGTTGCGCAATTTGGCGACGATTAACATGACGTCAAAATATTTGAAATATTCATAGTAAGACTTACGAACACATTTAAAAAAATCGAAAATTCTCAATTCAAATTTTATTTTTTCTGGCTTTATTTACAAAGATGGCGAAGATTAATATTACATTTTCATTGCTACTTTTTATTTTCTATAACGTGTTGTTATCAAATATTGATCCTGAAGTTTCGTCATTTGGGTTTGTTACCATCGTCAGTTATGTTTTTTTTTAAATGCGGACCTGTATTTTTTATTGCAGTTTTGTAAACCTTTTATTTGATAAATTACTACTTTATTTAAAAATCAACGTTTCGACCACAATAATAACATCTTCATTCTGTATTATCGTAAACGGTAGGAGACACGCCAAAGATTAAATGATGGCAAAGTGGAGTAATTTGGAGGCAACTAACATTTCTTTAACAAATTTTTAAAAATTTTCTTCCTTCCGAAGACATTCGTAAGTGATCTAAAATTTCTGTGTCTGTTTTTTTTTGTAGCGTTATCTACGTGTATGTAACTTACTGAACAAATTCAGTAAATCCAGTACAGTTTTTTTTGGAAAAAACACGGTTTTCACAAATTGTTTACAATGATCCACCTACAACTGCTAATAATATGCAGCAAAGGATAAGAGACGTGTTTGCTAGCATTTCCCCTGAAATATTAAGGGAAGTAAACAGATCTTTTTAAAAACATGTTTGCTTGTGCACAGAACAAAATGGAAGACATTTTGAACAATTACTGTAGTTTTTAATTATTTAGTATAGTCGCCTACGCTTCATTTTAAAAATAAACTTTGTTTAATCAACATAATTTATGAAATTTGCATTTGCATTTATATGCTTCAACTACAAAAAAAAAATGCTTTTATATTTTATATAAAATACCGAAATAATATACAGGGTGTTCTATTTGGAAAAATTGAGAAAAACAGGTTTGAAATGTGTAATTTTTGAAACCTTATTATGGACACCCTGTATAAAATAGATAAATAATATTCGATTCATAGTATCTTTAACCGCTTGTCATTAAACTCATTTAATACCGTGGTTGAAGAACTAATTTTAGATTGTTTTTTTGATATTTTTTCCACGACTTCAAAATAATTTTTTTTTTAGTTTTTAATTGATTGCTCTTAAACTACCAAAGCAAATAAAACAAAATTTTAGGCATTTATAAAGGACAATAGCATAAATCTAAATATGCAAAAAAAAATGGGGTATTCCATTTAAAAAATCACAACTTTTTATGACCACCCTTTTTTGGGCCACCCTGTATATGAACAAATATTTTCCTGAAGTACCCTGTATGATTCTGCGTTCTTTTAACTCCTCAACATTTACCGGTTAGGGTTGCCGTTCAAAAAAATTATCGATATTGTCATATCACTAATATGGGACACACTGTATCAATATTTTTAAAAAAAAAAAGACCACAAGTTAAAATGTTAATACCCGTGTCCAAGCATTCTTCCAAAAGAAAACTGTACTGGATTTACTGAAATAAAAATATAGGTACCATAATAATATGTATTCTTAAAAAAATTATTGTCTCCCTTAAACTTCTTTTTACCACTTAACTTTTTACCCCTTAAATATTAAGTTCATGTTAGTATATTTTGGTACATTTTTTCTTAGTTTTGGTACGAAATTTCTAGCTGCTGCACTGGTCGAAAATATGTTCTTTATACCAAGACTATAAAAACTGACAACCAAATAAAATGTTTTTTGGTGATATTTATATTTTAAATCGGAATGCTAATAAACCCGTGAGCCAAGTTTGTAATTTATATACCACCAAAAACCTACTTTTGGTACCGATGTATCGTTTAATTGTTTGCCGGGTGTTGAATGTTAATAGTACGCATTATAAGTACTTGCATTGTTCATAAAGAGTTCAATGACTTTGTATATGCTAGTTATTTAAATGCCTACATCAGATTGAATGCCTGTTGACGTAGCCAGGAGGGACAAAGTACTAAAGTAGCCTCCCCCCCCCCCCCCACTACCCCCCAAAGTAATTAGGAATAAAACTTGGACACACTTCTTAGAAAAAATTGGCAATTACCTCTAGCCCCTTTTATTTTTAGTGGGTCACCCTCTATTGAGTGGATTTTTCTGCTTTTTGACTTGACCTATAGTATGAATCGGCCTTAATTTCTAATTAACTAATCAGTTATCTTTGATTGTGAGTAAGTTACGTATGTCAATGTCATTTATGTCATAGTGAAAGTTGCCTGGTTAGTTAATTATTGTTTTTTTGGCGACCCAACATTAGTCTTCTTGTTATTCAAAAAGCATTTTGATTATCTTTTAAAAACCACAGGTACTAATTTTTTACATTCTGAATTATGTTAAGGTGGAATTATCAACGTCATTCAATCTATTGCCAACCTATAACCTATTTCGCGTCGATTTTTTGAGTTTATTATTTTAATAACTAACATTTAAAGAAAATCAATATCGTCGGTACATTATTTAGGTAGTATCTGATATATTACAAAAATATCAATTTATTTCATTGCTAATTTTGGGAGAATTGTATATTGAAACAACAATGACATAATAACGTTAAAAAAAATCTTACCCGATATTTTTCGCTCTACAATTCTCCTAAAATAATTTATAAAATTCCTTAATATTTATTTAAAATGTCAATTGTTACCCATAAAATATGCAGTCGATATTGATTTTATTTAAATTTTGTGTAAAAGCTAGAAAAATAAATAAATCTACGCAAAATAGGTTATAGGTTGGCAAGCATGTTGATAATCCCACCTTAAGTTAATAATAATTATCATTTTACTTTTTCTTACCAAATCTTAATATACAGTGTGACCAGTAAAGTCCGCATCATATGGGATTTTTTTTTATTAATAGCTTTATTCGAAATTTGACTTTGGCATCAAGTTCTGCTTCGATCGAGATGAAAATTAAGCAAAAAATAGTAGTCGTGTGATTGGCATTATCTGTCAAATATTAATTTTTTCCAAAAAATAATTCAAAAGTGGGGTTATTTCTGAAAATATCGAAAAAAGTTATTAGAAAAAGTTTTTTTAAATGCAGTTTTTAGCCCACATGCCATAATTTTGATTTTTTACCCACCACTAAAATTTATTTTCCACTTAATGAACACTTTACTGATGACACTGTGTTCTTTTTTGTCTTAATATTAAGGTGTATTACTTTCAGACACAAACTACGTTTTTAAAAATACTTATTTTATGAAGTTACCTTATACAGGGTCAAAAACAAATAAGCTTTGCATCACATGCGACCAAATTTTAATAGCCCAATTTTGACTTTGTAGAAAAACACACATTTAATATAAGCTTTTTTTTCTGGAGAGAAAATGTATCTAAAATAAAGCCTTGTCAAAACTAAGACGTTTTATGTAGGTTGCGTTGAGTCTTATTTTGCAAAAGTGGTGCAATTTACAAAATATAGGTAAAAAATCAAAATTATTTTATGCAGCTAAATTTTGCATGTGGGCTAGAAACTGTATTTAAAAAAACTTTTTCTAATAACTTTTTTCGATACTTTTAGAAATAACCCCACTTTTGAATTATTTTTTGGAAAAAATTAAAATTTGAAAGATAATGCGAATCACGTGACTACTATTTTTTGCTTAATTTTCATCTCGATCAATGCAGAACTTGATGTCAAAGTCAAATTTCGAATAAAGTTATTAATAAAAAAATCCCATATGATGCGGACATTACTGGTCACACTGTATATTATAATAGTGCATTGTCTGAAACACTTATCACGCAAGCTAGGCTCGCTTTTGTTTATTTTTTCCAATTAAAATTGTGATAATATTACAACAAATATTTATTTTAGATTATTGAAATCAATTACTAGAATCGAGATTTATAATAAATCATACAAAGACAAATAGGATATACGTTTAATATAATTTATTTTAGATTATTGAAATCAATTAGTAGAATCGAGATTTATAATAAATCATACAAAGACAAATAGGATATACGTTTAATATACAATGACATGTATGTGTATCTTGCATTTTAACCATAAAGCCAAGTCCTCTGTCGCCGCAAATTAACGATTGTCTTTGTCAAGCCCAAAGAGTTTCCATCAGAGAACACACAGCCAATAATATTCTGTGGTTTCCATACTCCGGACAATTCCTAAACTATAAATACTTTATACAAATAATAATAATTTGAAGAAATAGTCCATGCTTAAAGTGGAGTTGAAAGTATGAAAGGAAAGAAAAAACTAAAAGTTTTCCTCAACAAAATTTAATAGAACAAAAATTTGTTCAGAGGTCTCTACATGTTTCAATCGTAGAAACGTTCATCATCAGGAGACAGAAATGGTATTTTATATTTTGTAAAAATGTTTTAATTTGTAATTCATTTTATTAAATTAAAATTAATGTGTTGTGGGGTTACTGAGTTTTAATGCTCAGTGCCTCAAACCCCCATTCTTTAAAAGGATCTTTTCATTCTAAATACATAACTCTTTCTTAATACCTAATTTCTATACATAACAAGTTTTATGTCTTACAGACATACTTATATAAAAAAAAACCTTTTGACATATTCTTTTTAGAAGTGGTTTTTCTGCTTCCCCATTTTATTTGATTGTTTTACACTCTTTTACCTGACTTTTCACATACTCAGTATGTTTACTCATTTCTATTTTTCTTCACATTATGTTATTTCGACACACCAATTTTGATTTCATAAAAGCTCCATTAAGGTTTTATACCATTTATCATTTTCTCTTCTGCTAAAACCATCATGCAGCAATACATTTTTCTACGCTCGAAACATGGAGAGACCCCTGAACATTTTTATTTTATTAAATATTGTGGAGGAAAACTTTTAGTTTTTTCGTTTCTTTTCAAATAATAATAAGTATAGGAAGAGTCTTTCAATATCTATCATTTTATCCTTTGAGTATAAACATAATAAATTGATATTCAAAGTTTCGTCACAGTTTAAAGAAATTCAGTTATATCGGAGGATAAAGATGTTTTTTCACATAACGTTAACAAATTAAATTACCATTAGGTACTATTGTGTACCTAAGCTAAAACCTTAAATTTGGAAATAACTTACATTCAATTCCATACCGGCAGTATTTTTCATTACATGTAAGGATTTTTTTTAAACGTTTCTTATTTTTACGTCTCCGGTATCTTTATTAGGAAACACTTCTCGTCAAAATTAGCGAATACTCTAAAATCTAGCAAAAGTTTCTTCTTAACTATCTTATAAACCGCTCTTGCGATTTTGACCAACTAATTTTTACATTATAACCTAAGGTTATACAAACCTTTTTAAGTTCCTAACGTTAATCTGTAAAACGAATCAACTGATATACAAGGTGTTATTAGTAGAGGCGATTTTGTGCCGTAAATATGACACATTCTGTAGAGTAAACTGGTAAAATTAGAAGTTTTCTGTATGTGCCGTTAGTAAGAAGACATCAATATCTCCAGACCTTTTTGCCAGTTTTTTGATAAGTGTCTTTTGGCAATAGGTACACTATTAAACAAAAAATGTGTCAAATTTTGGTAGGAAAATCTTTACAGTGCCTGTATCTTGGCAATGGTTGAACAGATTTCGACCAGTATTCAAGATTTTGAAAGCTCTTTTCCTATAGATTTTCCGTGATATAATGGTGATTTTTAAAGATGGGAGCACTGTAACCTCAACCCGCAGACTTAAATAAGCTAGCAGTGAGTTTAAATAGAATTTGGCATCAAATCGATCAAGAGGAGATTCAACGGCTAATTTTGAGCATGCCACGACGTTGTCATGCTACTATTGCAGCAAGAGGTGGAAACACCCGTTACTAATGATTAGAAGGTTATTTTTGTGTTTTTTATGTTTTTTATGTTACAATGTTTTTGTGAATTTATTTAATTAAATTTGGCTTTAATTATTTTTTTTTGTTCCTCTAAAACATTTAAGTATACCAGAGTATACTATATTATTATTATTCAAATTTTCAAATCTATAATACTGGTCGAAAGCTATTTAACCGATGTCAAGGTACAGCTTTTTAGAGATTTCCCTCACATTTTTTGTTTAATAGTGTATCTTCTGCCAAATAGCTTTTAATCAAATAGGAAAAAAAACGTCCCGAAATATTGACCCAAAGTGTCAAATGACTAATTTTGAAACAAAACAAAAGCATATACTACCCGGTTGGCATATACCCGGTTGGCATAGCTTTAATAAACCCACTTACCATAATTTTAGCAATTTTATATTTATGATTTTCTCGACCCCTGTATAATAAAAAAATGGCCATATTTAAAAATCACTATTATATCACAGAAAATCTATAGGAAAAGAGCTTTCAAAATCTTGAATACTGGTCGAAATCTGTTTAACCATTGCCAAAATACAGCATTGTAAAGATTTTCCTACCAAAATTTGACACATTTTTTTTTTAATAGTGTATCTGTTGCCAAAAGACACTCATCAAAAAACTGGCAAAAAGGTCTGGATATACTCTACAGAATGTTTCATATTTACGGCACAAAATCGCCTCCACTAATAACACCTTTTATATCAGTTAATTCGTTTTACAGATTAACGTTAGGAACTTAAAAAGGTTTGTAACACCCTAGGTTATAATATAAAAATTAGTTGGTCAAAATCGGATAAGCAGTTCATAAGATAGTTAAGAACAAACTTTTGCTAGATTTTAGAGTATTCGCTAATTTTGACGAGAAGTGTAGTAAGTACCAGGTGAGTAAACGATTGCATAAAGTAATTTTATAGCTTGAAGGTAAGTTGACAATAAGCTTTTGCGTTATGGTATGGTTGAATATTCTGTATAATTTAAAAATATTTTGAAATATACATTAAACAGGCTCAAAAAGTAGGGTGTCGTGTAGGTAGTAGCCATGAAAATACTGTTAGAGACTCACTGGGTACAATAAGAATCTTATCCTATAGAAGGCCATAATCCCAAGAATCCTCCCCCCACCCTCACCTACTTGTCCACTACCCAGTATTTTCGTCAATGACCACCCCTGGTTCAATTTAAAAGCAAGATCAAAACGGTATTTTTTTTAAATTATTTTACTGCATAACAACAGAACAGAAAAATAAAACAAAGCATATTGTACTTCTTAGAAAACCTAATCTCATTTGATTCATTGCATACTCTCTTAGACACGTCTCGTTACTATTTTTTTAATTTTTATACCCATTTATAGTACTTTTGACTATAGTATATCATTATTTCTATTTGTCACGCAAAGAATTTATTATCAGGTATCATGGCTAATGGCTAGAATCATTTGGTTTAAATACCTACCTAATTTTTAATTCCGTTATTTCTTATAATTTTTAATCTAATAACATTATGTTAATATTTAAAATTCAAATACCAATAAGCTAATCTTAAAATAAAATTAATAAATTTCCTATGGCATTATAAATTATTGTTACTGTATTGTTTCAAAATAACGATGAACAAATACGCGCATTAGTTAATAAAGGTTATTTTACATCTCAGTCATTGTAAAAGTGGACAAATTCCGGTATTTGGAGTAATCTAATTACCTAGCTATCAACATTTAGCAAATACTAATTTTAAAGCAGAAGAATAAGCTGAGGTCAAAAAAATATGCAGCATGTCAATTTGAAAACTTCATAGCCTTAGTGTCTCGCTTCCAGTAAATAATATTAATATTCGGACAGATACGTCAATTTTATTTTGGAGTGAGAAACTTTTAAAGAATATTTACATTCTTGGTGGTTTAACCTTTTGGGAAGGGTAGATGTTCACCTTAAAATCTTAAATGAAAGTGGGATCAGTGGCACATTAAAAAAATAAGGTCGTAAAAGTATATTTCCAATAATATCTCAATTTATTATTTTTTAAGGAGTAGTTTCCAAGAAATCGAGTTCCATAAATTGACGTCATTAGAACTTACCTACACTGAGATTTCAATTGTGTTTAGCATCATTCATTTGAAACATTAGTTAGTGGATTTTCTTTTTAGTTTATAAATTAAACTATGCTTAAGTGACATGAATTCCAAATCCTGAACAGGAGCAAAGTCTTGTGTAGACGTTTGATTTTTTTATCTAATAGTTATTTTACTTTTACAGTAAGTTGTACTTTGCAATAAAGAATTTTGAAAAATAAAACGAATTGGATCCACTTACCCACTATTTTATTAATTCCCCTCTAACATTTCGCAAAACTTCAAACGGAAGTAACCCGCATTCGACTGTAATTCGTCTTTTAAGATCATCAATATCAGCAGTTAGTGTTTTATAAATAACGGATTTAAGATGTCCCCAAAGGAAGAAGTCTAAGGGAGTCACATTCGGTGATACCAGAGACCATTCAATTGCTTCCCATTTGCCAATACATCCATCCGGGAATATTTCCTTTAACCACTATCGAATCAGCATAAAATAATGAGATTGAACACCTGGCTCGAACAGATATTTCTCTAAAACTAAATTACCTGAAAGTGCTGTATTAATTTAAGTTTCTAGCTTTTCAACTAAGAGAATCAATAGTTTCTTCAAGCATATTAAGGTGCCTACAGACCGCCTGTCAATTTTTTCAAGAAATAACGGACCAATAATGACATTTCCAAGTATACCAGCCTCATCATTTAATTTTTGCGGCCGTTCTGTATTACCGTCTCGAAAAATATGCGGGTTTTCGTCACTCCAATAGCAACAACTTTCTTTTGTTTACATTGCCATTTAGACAAAAGGTAGATTCATCCCTGAAGCAGCTTTTTCGCAGAATATTATGAACGGTGATGACTAGATTGAACATGGTTTGGCAAACTGTATCCGTCTATAAAAATCGTCCCAATGGAGCTTTTGAAATATTTGCATTTTATGGGAATAACATTTGTATAATTTCAGTGCTTTGTTACAGTATCGTCTGATATTCCCGTCTGTGGTGCTACTGTTTGTAAGGAAATCGTTGGCTCAAATGTTCCCCCAACCTTAATTTGAGTTTCTTCATTTAGTACTTGCTGGCAAATTGTTTTTCAATTATTTACTGAACCAGTTTCTGAAAAGTCTGCTATCAAATCAAGAACCTACCTATGACTAAAAACATCACGATTTGGATTCTTTTCACGCGCAGATTTGAACCTCTCCATAGATAAAAATCATTTAAATTTTTTCTTGACGATTTTAAACCATTCACACAGTTCATTTACTTAAATTAAAATTGTCACTAAATTCAACAAGTTCAAACTGAATTTAATAATATATAATATATAATATATTTAAGTAAATTTTTAAAATTTGGTGTAAAATAATTTTGTTTAAAAAATGCTATTTAAGGAATCGTTTTGCAGGGGTAACAAAAAAAATATAGATTGTATCTGTGGAGCATCCAGGGGATAAGAAAAAAGAGTGACTACCTACTGACCCCTAATAATTCTACTAAAAGGGGAGCCAACACAATTTGTTTTTTAATAATAATCTAAATACCATAAATCTTAGCTCAGATAAGTTCTAATGAGGTCTATTTTTGGAACCTGATTTTTTGGAAATTTCTACTCATTGGAAACAGAATTAAATGACCTTTAAGCCTTGTACAATTTGACCCCCTTCCCATTTTAGATATCATGGGTAACACTACTCCTTCCAGGGGGTTAAACAACAAAGGCTGTAAATATCCTTGAAGAGTGCTCCCCTTTGCCCTGTTATTAACGAAAGCGAATGAAAGCGAGATATTAAGGAGGGAAGTTTTCAAATTTACACCCTGTTTATATGTCCAATGTATGTATATAAAAACAGAAGCAAAATGCACTTACCAGCTCGTGGAATGTCTTTCTCGAATGCATTATTTACTTGGTGATGAAGGATACTCTTTTTTCTAACTGGTCCTATATCTGCATGTTCTGATTGTGATGAGACTTTCCTACTTCTAGCTGGTGATTCAAAAGCATGGTTATCGTATCCTCGATCGGGATGAACATGGTCTATTATGCTCACCTACAATGTAAATAGGTAACATAAAAGTATATTTACGATACAAGTTCGGTAGCTAGGTATTTACCGCATTACACAAATCACACAAGTGCAGAAAGCATTGACTGCAAACACGAGTGACGCACCAGTCTTTGGGTAGCAATTAGATACCTACCTTTAGTTTTAAGTTGAAAAAAAAATTAATAATAATAAAAAAATAAAAGCAAAAATTTTCTCAAATTTGCCCATATTTCTTGTTCTTCTTTTATTAATTTATAAATCCAAGCTTTTCTAACGTAACACGGTAGGTAATTGTATTCCAAAAATGGGTTTTTGACATAGACAATTTACCTTTAGATACGTACAGCATATCTCCTGCGCAAACAAAAGTTACGTTTTATGGGTGAAAAAATACGTCCGAGCGCATGACTCGCCGGTCAGTTGCCTTCCCTCTGGGCACCTTCGGGCATGCGCACAAACCTCGTGTTATCGGCCTGTCCTACTTTAGCGACATGCTCAAAATACACTCCAGAACCGGCTCGGCCGCCATTTTTGTTGTTGTGTTTCTCTGTGGATTCCTTGTAGTTTTCTTAGCTATTGTGGATTGTGAGTGTGATATTTACGGATTTCTAGTTTTTGTGTAGTTTAGTGAATTTTGTCTGATTGTGAGAAAATTAATTCTGTCAAAGTTGCTGGTTGGTTAATTTTTTGGTTAAAATCTGTACACCCCGACATTAAGCTTTTAATAAAACCACGGGTCAAGTTCTCGGGCAAACACTTTTCAAATTCTTGAACAAGAAATTTTGCTTAAAAATGTTTTACACGTACCCAAGTTTTTGCCAAATTGTAAAAATCAATACAAGTTATATAAAATATAACAACTAATATTTGACTTGAGGTTAGGCACTCGATAACGCCGTAGATTGGTTATTTTGCTTGTTTTGTTTGTTTTTGTATTCGATTTTATGTTTTCTTCATTTTCGAACTAAAAACACGACGACGAATCATTTTTAAACAAATTTTAAAAACAAAACCTTAAAAACAATTTTCTATCCTTAAAATCTGATAGGTTACTAAAAATGCCAGAAATCACTACCTTTTTCCCAACTTGATCAAAAATTGAGAAGAAAGTTCAATTTTTTGGCAAGAATTTAAATTTTAAAGCCCAGTCTATTTTCCCATTCGTCAAACGATAGAGGCGATAAAACCTGTAGTAGGTACTAAACCGGTTAAATGCCGGTTATTGCCCTACCAAGAACTTACTATTACTTGACAAATGATAATCATAACCAAATGTTTACCCCATAGAATATAGTTTGGAAGTCACTGGCGCACGTACTAAAAAATAGGAGGGGTCACTATTTTTAATGTTTGACCATAATTGTCTTTTGTTTTGGGTTTCTCACAAGATGTAACTTTTTATGTGGAAGGAATGAAGCAAATTTGAAATTAATACCCGAATTATTCAAGATAATCCGTTTTTAATTTCCAGCTTTGACGTCCTGTATATCAAACAAGAGTCAAAAATTAAAAATGGCATTATAAAAGTAATATTATATTTGCTCAAGGAATATTAGGTTAACGGATTGATCTCCTTTTTCTGGACACCCTGTATATACGGTGTTTTATTTGGAATACTAAAGTTAACAGTAACGTCCGATAAAATAGGAAGTGATACAAACGTCAAAGTTTAATATTTGAAAACCTATTGCCGAAAGAATTTACCAGTGGCGTGGCGGCGTGGCCCCATAAGGATTGGAGCTCTATGCACGGTTCCATGGCTTGAATTTTAAAAAGTACTTTTATATTAACACATTCATAGAAAACCATTGAAAGATTTAGATAAGGCTGTGGTTCCACCATAAGTATTTATAAATATTGTTTAATTGTTGCACACTATTTGGCTATCGTATTTGCCTAATCTAATATAAAATAAATAATATTAAACTTTGGCCCCCTTGCTGCAATTTTAATAATTTTCAAATAGAGGTCAGAGGGGTTGGTATTATAGTATAATAGCTAAGTGGGTAGCCAATTATGACAATTTTTTTTTATCTATAAAAGGATTTTTTTTTAATTTAATTGCTTTGCGATTTTTATCATACAGACGTCATGTAATGCTCTTCAATAATTCACTTAACAAGCGCGCGCTATACTTGATCAAATGCCTTGTCATTTCTTTGAATTATCTATAAAAACACAGTAAAAGTTAAGTGCTTGCTTGAATAATAGAAATATAAATTTAGTATTCCATTCATCATTTACATTTCATTACAAGTCAGAAATATGCATCACGTTACATTTTGAAGCTGCAAAAAATAAAAATGTTTAAACAACATAAATACTTATGGTTATATTTAGGTGAAACAAAAAGTTAAAAAAAAACGATATATTATGTATATTATATTGTATATGAAAAGGTGATTTATAGTATACTAGCGGGTACCCGCGGCTTCGCTTGCGCAATTTAATTGTTATAAATTCGCTATCAAAACAATGTAGCGGGTACCATACTTACTACCTAACAGGTACATACACTAAGGAAAATGATCTAATACAACAGATTTGCTAAGACATAGTTTGTATTGATAACTTATTTTCTATTAACCCATATTAAATAAATTGCTAGTGTATCGAACCCGCTTTAGTGTTATATCAATTCCAAATTTGCTAAAACAGTGTTTTTATTGGTAGTAATCAATTCTAGAGTTGTTAAGAAAAAAACCGAACAGGTTCTTTAGAACAGGTTAGAGATAGCCTGTTCAGTGAACTGTTCTTTGTAAAAGAACTGAACCGGTTCTTTAGATAGACTTATGACAGATGATTGCGGTCGAGTGATGTTAAAGAGCAGGGAAATTGCTGCGGGAGTTCAGCAGTTCTGACCCAGGAACCTGTTCTATTGTCACAAAAAAAGAGGTAAAGAGGTAAAGAGGTAGAACCGCTTTTTGTTAATCACTTTCTAAAAAAAAAAAAAAAAAAAAAAAAAAAGTCGCCAGTTCCGTAAACAAAGTAAAATCACAGAACACCGCTGCGTCCGCGTGTATGCTCTCACTGCTCTCTGTTCCCTGTTCCCTGTTCTCTGTTCTCTGTTCCCTGTTCTCTGTTCTCTGTTCCCTGTTCTCTTTTCCCTGTTCTCTGTTCCCTGTTCTCTGTTCTCTGTTCCCTGTTCTCTGTTCCCTGTTCTCTGTTCCCTGTTCTCTGTTCCCTGTTCTCTGTTCTGCTCCAAAAAAGAACAAACAAAGAACAGCCTGTTCTTTTTATTCCCAAACGACGACCCGCAAGCCATCTTTCATAAATCACCAATCACTCATAAAAAGAACCGACTGTTCTTTCTTAGAAGGAAACAGGAATGCAGCGGTGTTCTTTCCGTGTTGTTAGTTTACGGAACTGGCGACCTTTTTTTTTTTCTTTAGAAAGTGATTAACAAAAACGTGGTTTTTACTACTTTCCCGACCTTTCACTTTTACTTTTTTTTTTACGAAGAAAAGAACAGGTGAACAGGTTTACGGAACAGGTTCCCGAGTGAAGAACCGAACTGTTCGAACCTGTTCAGCAATTTACCTGTTCTTTAACATCACTAATCAATTCCATTAGCATCACATCAGTCTTGTTAAATAATTAACTACTTTTACTACAGCAATTTTGTTAAGAAATAAATTGTATCTTCTCAATGCGACGCATTATGTTCCCAGTAAAGCGCTTTCTACAATTAAGAAAGCATAACAGCGTCCCCAAAAACGAATTGTATCCGTTAGAAACTATAATCGAACAAACCCGAACAAACCCAAAAACGAATTGTATCCGTTAGAAACTATAATCCACCAAGACGTTGGTGGGGGTTAGCAGGGACGCGTCCATATGGGCAAGGTCGTGCGGCGCACGACGGCGCCAAGGCTTTAAAGGCGCCTACTGCCGCCTACCGGTCGTTAAATTATTTTCAACACCAATTAACATAAAACAAAAAAATATATAGAAAAAAGAAAAGCACAAAGTCTTTCTCCACAATTTTTAATTAGAATGACTAGGCGAACCTACAATAATTCATAATTCAAATCGACATGTTTCGAGTGTAGAAACACTCATCATCAGGAAAACAAAGTGAAAGGTAAAATGCTGATGTTGTTAGCAATAGAGAAAATAAAAGTGGGATTGAGCCTTAATGGAGCTTTTAATGGTGTACCAGAGGTGTAAAATTGAATAGTCAAAAGACAGACAAACAAGACTTCAGCATAGTGAAAAGTCAAGGGTTCGGCGCGCTGGTTTAAACTTGCAAAATTTTGGGTGTTCGTAATCCATGTAGCAGTTTGATAATTTTTCATTCTTGTCTTGGTAAGCGGGTAAGCGCTATACAGTGAGGACGTAAAGTCTGGAATAAATTCATTATTTAGGGAACGCTGAATGTTTTTAAAAATCGCTCGGACACGTCGATTTTGTTTTTTTAATAGGCATTTTTTTCAATGTTTTTTATTATACAGGGTGTCTGCGAAAGCACTCTGCTTGGACCAACTTTAATTTTTTAAATGGGAACCCACATTTTTTTTTTTTTTAATTTTAGGATTCTGTGCATAATTGTGAACATTTTTTATCTAACAGATCATTATGATTTATCGACAGTTAAAGTTCGAAAATAAATAAAACAATTAATTATTTATCATTTTAATAAATGTTGAAAATGTTGCCCAAAGGTTAATTGGCAGTAACCTAGACGATCGAAAAATTCTTTCTGCACATTTCTGACAACTTCCGGAGTGATTGTCCGTATTTCTTGAACAATTCGATTCTTTAAGTCCTCCATGTCCATTGGCTTAGTTTGAAAAACTTTACCTTTAAGGTAAACCCACAGAAAAAAGTCAAGGGGGCTTAAGTCGGGAGACCTCCGCGGCCATTCAATAGCTCCCCTCCTTGCAATCTATCTATTTTCAAAAATAGTATTAAGATAAGCGCGAACTATTGAAAATAGATGGATTGGAAAAAGGGGAGCTATTGAGCCCTTGACTTTTTTCTGTGGGGTTACCTTAAAGGTAAAGTTTTCCAAACTAAGCCAATGAACATGGAGGACTTAAAGAATCGAATTGTTTAAGAAATACGGTCAATCAGTCCGGAAGTTGTCAGAAATGTGCAGAAAGAATTTTTCGATCGTCTAGGTTACTGCCAATTAACCTTTGGGCAACATTTTCAACATTTATTAAAATGATAAATAATTAATTGTTTTATTTATTTTCGAACTTTAATGTCGATAAATCATAATGACATGTTAGATAAAAAATGTTCACAATTATGCACAGAATCCTAAAATTAAAAAAAAAATGGGGGTTCCTATTTAAAAAATTAAAGTTGGTCCAAGCAGAGTGCTTTCGGAGACACCCTGTATAATAAAAAATATTGAAAAAAATGCGTATTAAAAAAATAAAATCGACGTGTCCGAGCGATTTTTAAAAACATTCAGCGTTCCCTAAATAATGAATTTATTCCAGACTTTACGTCCTCACTGTATACGTATAGAGTGCAGTGCATATAATTCGTATACAAATAAGGTAAGTAAGTGATAATGTAAATTAATTAATAGGGATGCAAATAATTGCTTTTCTTTTTAATAACATTTGTTTATAAAACACATAAGGCTTAGTGTTTACTAATTTTTATTTATTTTATTTAGATGGTCAGAGAAGAAAAAAAGTCTGGTTACCAAAACTCGCTTAATAAGCGAAAACGGGAGGGGGACTTTTAGAAAGCAAATTTGAAAATTAGTAACTTTTTTCGAAAGACCACACAAGACTACTTCTGATAACAGCGATTTTCTAAATTTAACAAAATTAAACTTGCCATCAGAAATAGAAAAGCAAGCTAATGAGGATGAAGATTCAAAAGAATTAGATCCTGATACGTTTCAGTCAGTGTCGGTACCATCATGTTCGAGTAAGCAAGACGAATTATCCGAAGATGCGCCCCTTTCTAACGATCCAGGTCTTTGGCCGAGTGTAGGTAGTGTTTCCAATCCAGGTGCAAGAACTTGTCGGAAAAGGTTCAATGCAATAAAACTATGTATCCTGAAGACAACAATGGACGTACGTTTTCCGATATATATTTTACTCGAATTTTGTTAAATGGTGAAAAGGTTCAGCGTCATTAGTTGTTATGTTCTATTTAAAAAAATGCAGTTTTCTGCTTCTGCTGTAAAATAGAGGCCATTCCCTAAATTAAAATTGATTAAAAATTATTTACGATCTAGAATGGGCCAAGAGCGGTTAGAAAATTTTGCTATCATTTCTATAGAGTCTGACTTTTTAAAGCAACTTGAAATGGAAAATCTTGTTAATGAATTTGAAAAAAGTAAAGCTAGAAAAGTCCAATTTTTGTAAGACCTCTTCATAATATATATCATGATCAGGTATTATCATCAGCTGTTTCAAACAATCACTATTTTACTTCTTTATTTTTTTTTAATTATTTGAATTAATGTTCTGTAACTTTGAATCTGTTTTTGTTTTGTTGCTGTTGTTTCCTATTCTATTAATATTTTTTATGTACTTTCCGTTTGTCACAAATAAATATAAACATTAGTAGGTACTAAAAAGTATAGAGTTTTCTTCAAAAACGTTCAACTATAAGAGAAGGGTGGTCGTTTTAGCTCAATATTATAATATTGGTGCCTATCATTATTTTGCACGACGGCGCCGAAAATACTTGGCGAGTCCCTGGGGGTTAGTTGCGATCAGAAATCGCCGCGCGCCTTAGTATTTAGTGTTAACTTAGTTCTTGCGCAGGTCACATCGTTGTTCGGAGTCTTCTAGCTGTCCTGTGTGAATTTCAATTTTATTGATCGTATATCCAATACCTGTTTCAATTAATTTATTTTTACTTTGTATTTATAAGTTTTTTAAACTTTGCATGTCAGATAAAGCAACAGAGGATTCATGCATATTTCGCACATCCCATCATTAGTATTAGACTTTATAATCTATAGATGAATTTTACCATCTCAGTAAACCATATTGCACAGATAGATACAGATACAGATAGATAATCATATTATACAAACTTAAACGGCAAGAACAATATCAGACCAGGAGCTATTTAAATTTTTGAGAACTACAGTACTGATTTTTACTGGTAAGTATATGCTTTATTAACGGTAGCAAGCAAATATTTTTATGATTAATATCAAGTTTCATTACAACTGCCAGTCAGAAGTAATACAGTATATAAAACCAAATTACACCCTTAATAGAACTTGATAATTACTGTGAGTATTCAGAGCAATAATGGCTATAAACCATTCTATGGTAGCAATAACTCCTATTTCCTATTATTGGCTAAATTACCGTGATATTATCACAACACAACGGTCTAGCAATTTTCGTTGTCTTACAGGACAAAAGCGCGTTACTGTCACATATAGTAGAGTACTAAAAAAATATGGAAGGTCAGCGGGTACTGAACGAACAACCCCCCCCCCCCCTATTTTGTATATTTGACAATTGTTTTTTATTTGGTTTCTCTCAATTATGCTGATGCAATGTACCAAATTTGAAATGAATATCTTATTAAATACTCGAATTATTTAAGAAAATCGATTTTTAATTTCAAACTTTAACGCCCTGTATATCGATCATAAGGGTCAAAAATGAAAAATGGCATTACAACAGTCAAATTATATTTGCTCAAAGAAAATATGGTTAATGGATTGACATCCTTTTTCCGGACACTCTGTATATTAGATTATTTATGCTGTTGCATGAAATTTGGACCAAAAATATTTTTTTATATAAGCGTTTATATACCCGTTTTTCCACCCGTTAATGAAGAATATTCGTAAATGCCTATATTCATATTTATTTCTTCCAAGCGGAGAATTTGTCGAATTTTTTTACTTATTACCTCCATTTCTACTCCCTAGGTGCCAAAAGTCGATAAATATTTATTTATTAATCCAAATTTTGCCTGTAATACAGGAATAAGGAAATAGCTATTTATACAATAAGTTGCGACATGAGTGTCTTTTAGGCACGCGACGTGAAATTGTCCAACGAGGCAAAGCCGAGTTGGACAACACGTCAAAGTGACTAAAAGACATTGTTTCGTAACGAATTGTATACAATATTTTTTCTACTGAGGTTTTATAATAAAAAACTTATTTTTACTAACATTTTATTACCTATGTTTCATTGACACTTGCCAAAAAATATTAAATTATACCTAGTCTGTGGTTACGTTTTAATTCTAAATAATTACCTGCGTTACTTTTAAGCACGTTGCTCCTGGTAACGTGCTTAAAAGTTTTTTAAGCACGCTGCGCTTAAAAGGAGGTTATTAAAAAACCATAATGACAATCGAAAAGAGGTTATTATAAAACGTCAGTAGAAAAAGGATATAAACAACCTAGCAAATGATCAAGTTATAGATTAGTTTCCAGATATTAAAATGGTAACATAGGCGTGTGGTTATTTTTCAAGTTTTTAATTTAATCGACACTACGTATAAGATGGATTTTCTAACGAAGCTACTACAAGTTTTTCAATTCACGAAACTTTGAGTATTTTTGAAACATTTCTACTAATATTTTCTCTTATGGTTTATGTCACCTGTCACTGTGTTTTTTTTATCGCATCAAGCATAGCACATTTAATATTTTTTTTTATTGATACCCTATTTCGCTTATTTAAAGTACGCCTCAGCGTGTTTAAATCCCACTTTCAAAAACGCGCGTGTTTTAAAGTTACCATGGCAACATCAACAACCCGTGAAACGTGAAGTCTAAATATGTCAACTTTTTAATTATTGATTTGACAGAATTACCTTTTAACGTCAAATAATAGTACATTACGTATCAAGTTTAGAAAAGTGGAACTTTACTTGACGAGTATGGTTAGTTTGAATCCGAGCGAAGCGAGGATTTAATTTCCATACAAGTCAAGTAAAATCACTTTTCTGATGAGGTGCGTATACTATTTTTTCGCATTTTGTAAGTAATTAATTATTTTGCATTTCATATTAAAATCTAAAAAAAATAGTTACTGAAGAAAATCTACAAAAACTTAGTAGTATGACTTCTCGGTAACTTAGCAATATAAACAAGATGGTTTTTTGTGTTTGACGACTATTGACAGCATCCAAATAAAATCATATTTGAAGAGTGAATTTCACAAGAATTATGGAAATGGCTAATGAAAACGACTTGAAAGATATCCTGAATGCGACCCGTAAAGCTTCTTCAAGTTTGCTTCCAGTAAAATCCAAAAAAAGATACGAGAAAACATATAATATGTAAAATTGTGTTTTGAATGACATTGACGTTTTATGCAGTAATGGTTGCTATGCTGTAAAGTGACCTATTACTGTACGATTTTAAGGTCATTAATCTAGTGCATTACTGTATAAAATGCGAAAAAATATTTTTTTAAGCATTACACAACCAATGTCAACGGTGACAACAATGAATCTTATGTGACAGATTGAAAGTTATTTTTTGTTCTCCTCATTTTCATGACAACGACAGGTATATCACATCACAAATTCGACCATTTCACTTACTTACTAAGTTATTATTTCCATTTTTTGTAATAAAAAAACCAATAAGTGTACAAATAAAAAAAGATAATGTAAAGTATTCGTTGATAACTGGTCTTTAAAGCACTTGCTCTATTTAAAGCACTCCGGCTGCGCCTTCGTGCTTGCAAAATCGCGCGTGTTTTAAAAACCTTAATGTCCACTTATACTTTAATATACTATTTAAAACCAAAGTCAATTAAATTAATTGCTTCATATTTAGGCATTTAGAAGGCCGGTTAGTCATTTGCTACTATGTAGAATGATTTTATTGTGTTAGAGCAGAGGTTCTTAACCGGAGGTCCGTGGATCACTGGTGGTCCCTGAAAGTATCTGAAGTGGTCCGCGAAGTCATTCTAAAATTATTTTCACGATTCGACGACGACCAGATTAAAAACGATTCCCACTATTCATAACGTCAGCTATAAAAGTAGCCAACTTTATAAAAAGGAGTGCACTGTATACTCGTCTCTTCAAAAAGTTATGCTCTGATATGAACTCTGAACACGAAACGCTGCTTTTTTACACAGAAGTGCGTTGGCTTTCCAAAGGGAACATGCTGGCAAGGTTGTAGGAACTTAGAGCTGAGAGAGGAAGTAAAATTATTCTTAACTAAAAAGGAGAACAAGGAGTTGCTGGATCAGTTCTGTCAGTTCAAATTTCAAATACATTTCGCTAATTTAGTGGATCTTTTTGCACAACTAAATAAATTTAATCTTTAGCTAAAAGGGTCAGGAAATATGAAGTTGGAATGCATGAGCAATATATGTATTTGCATTTGAAGATAAAATCGACCTATGGATCAGCAAAGTCGAAAGAGAGAACTTTTTAGCGTTTGATACGCTGAATCCAATTATTAATGAGCTGGGATCAAAGGAGAAATGAAAAAGCACATTACACTCCATTTGCAAAACTTAAAAAATGAATTTAATCGCTATTTTCCTGACTGCCAGGACAAATGTATTCGAAAACTGATCCACAATCCTTTCATTGTCAATATTTCTGAGATGCCTGATGCAATTCAAGAAGAAATAATTGAAATGCAACACGATAGTAACCGCAAGATTACATTCGAGGCAGGAATGAAACTTGAAGATTTTTGGGCCCAAAAAGCAATTTCTTTCCCTAAAACTCGAGAAATTGCTTTACGTTATCTAACTTTATTTTTAACCACATACTTATGTGAGCAGGGATTCTCGGCGCTTTTGATAATTAAAAATAAACATCATGGCATTTCTATGCCATATGGAATAATTTGTATTACCGCCAGGCAGTTTGTGGTCCATGGCAAGACAAAAATTTAGTCAAATGGTCCCTCATTACTAAAAGGTTAAGAACCACTACTGTGTTAGAGGAACCAAAGGTTATATTTTAATTATTATTTATTACCCCAAAGAAGGAAGATCAGAGATCAAGGTAATTTAGATTTAATAGAGTAGCAAAAGGTTTGCCGTAAAGAAATCGAAAAGTTTAAAGAACTTTAAGAAATTTTGCTTTCACTGCACGAGAAAAAAATAAGAAAAGTGACAGAAAATTATCGATAAAATGCACGTAACAGGTTTGCATTTCAATGGCATGAGTTTTAATAGGCAAATATGAATATTAGATTATAGATGTAACTTGTTTCTAAGAAAAAGTGTTCTTAAATTCGATGATGCAAAAATTGAAATCTTTTTATATTTGGATAACTGCTACAATTTTTCCTAAATTATAATCTCTAAAGGAAAAGTGATACATTAAGAGCAAACACTAGTTACACATGAGTCATTTAATTTTCTTATATATTTCCTATACCCGTCTTAACAGTTTTAAGTTAAAAAAATTAATTGATAAATGAATAAAAGCAAAAAACGAAACTAGGTCAATTTGGCCTACATTAATTATTTCTGCTTTTATTAATTTATAATCCCAACCTTTTTTAAAGTAAAATGGAAGGTAATTGTACCCCAAAGGTAGGTATTTTGATGATTTTTTGATAAAACGTAGAAGTAACGAAATATTGATAAAAAAAACAAAATGGCGTAGTAAACCAACCTTTGTTTGCCTCTTTATTAAAAAAAAATAATAAAGTGACTGGACATGTTTTATAACAAATCGAAGAACATGTAATACAATGTAATGGCACGTATTTAATTAAAATAATGGTAAATTGAATATTTTGTACGCAAAAGTTTTGTAGTTTTGTTGCGCCGCTGCAACGTGTTGCTTTTTTAAATTTTGAGTAACAATAACTTTTACGTTATAGTTAGTTGCGTTAATTAAGTCAATATATTGACACTAACGACTTGTATATTTTGCTTTGCGGCGGGTTAACAACCAATTATCAGTAGGTAATGCAACTATAGACATTATTTATTTTATTCCTATTACGTTAAGGCATAACAGGGAAATTCCCGTACTCATAATGACTAAACTTGTCGTTGCGAAACGCACAAAGTTGTAAGTACTTTGTTTTTATGGTTTGATTGTTTAGACGGCGAAAAACAAAATTGTAGATTGATAGTTTCTCCTACAAGAGTTTTTATATATTTCATCTACCCAGAAATCTACCGTGCGAGCAAAAATTATTTGCATCAAAGAGGGCTTGACACAAATAACGTAATGCTTAGCCGTAGAGCTTAATACCTTTTCGGTGTCAGTAACTACCTGAATTAACAACCAATCAGTTATTCCGTCATCGTTGACAGTCGTTATATACACTGAAAAAAAAGTCAGTTTCATCCCAAATAAATGATGTATTTGCTTTATTTTTGTTAGCCACAAATAATCTTTATTTAGCTCAAACAAATATTGTTTGCAACAAATAAATTGAATTATTTGACTTTTATTTCATATTTGTTTGGTTTTTGTTTATTTATGTGAAATAAAACGTATTCGCGCCAAACAAAAAATTGTTTGCTACACCTCTGCCTTTAAACGTCTACATTTCAAACAAAATATTATTTGCTGCAAATAACTTTTTATTTCGCCACTGCTTTTTAATCGGATTCCGCGAAGCGAACAAGACAAAGGGAAGGGTTGGCGTCGAGATCTAGGCAGGTAGTCAGGTAGAGACTGGAGAGTTTAGTCGTTTAGTGAGCGTCTTTCGACAAGGTGATATATAATTTTGTGTGGCAATGGATGTTCGCGATTGGCTAGTTGGCCATAACATGGGACATCTATGGCCCTCCTTCGAAGGTAAGATTTTAATTTTAATGTTTATTATTTAAAAAAGGCAGATAAAACATATTATACACAATAATAATTACTAAATCATGCATGTCATGGAGAAATGCATATTTAAAAACGTTTCAATTATTTTTGTATATAATAGAAAAAGTTAACAAATTTGTCGTCGCCATGTTGTTATATTATTTTATAAACATGCATATCGTTATTGTTTTGATTTCTGTTTTCAATATAATTATGAATAGTCATGTTGTATACTATCAAGATGGCCGCGAAAGCGTCTCTTGCAGCCCCTTTGTGTAAAATTATTCATTTGCCTTAAATATTTATTTGCTTTAAATAAATAAATATTTCGGGGAAACAATTATTTATTTATAACCATTTTTGATTGTTTGTGATAAATTTAATTTATTTCCCTCAAACAAGATGTTATTTTACAGGAACATTTAGTTATTGCAGTAAATATGGATGTTTAAGGAGAATAAGACTCTCGTAGGCGCAGACCGAGTTTAATAACTGTCATGTTAATTACAGTTTTGTTTTCTTTTCTTATATAGTTATGTTATTTTTCGTAACAATAAACAGAATATATATAAAAACTGTGGTATGATTTATTTCTTTTTGCAGCTCCTCTTCTAAATAGTTTGGGAGATTATACCCTATTTTAATTATTTAATTTAAATACCTTATTGTTTATTACAAATATAGTTTTTACCAAAAAATATTTAATAATAATTATATTATATATTATTATGTTCAATAGTAAATAATTATTTATTTATAGAAAACAATAAGTTATTTAAATTAAATGCCAAAAAGTACACATCCTAATTTCGAAATTATTTGAACAGAATAAATATTTATTTAATAGAAATAAATATAAACTATAATAAACAATTCGTGATTTGGATTAAATAAATGTGTTGCCGATTTAAATAAATTATTATTTGAACAGAATAAATATTTATTTAATAGAAATAAATATAAAGTATAATAAACAATTCGTGATTTGGATTAAATAAATGTGTTGCCAATTTAAATAAATTAATATTTGGACAGAATAAATATTTATTTAATAGAAATAAATATAAAGGATAATAAACAATTCGTGATTTGGATTAAATAAATGTGTTGCCGATTTAAATAAATAATTATTTGAACAGAATAAATATTTATTTAATAGAAATAAATACATATTTGTTGGTTACCTATATTGCTTCGTGCTAAATAACGGAATTATTTTATTTAGATAATATTTATTTGAATATCATATATTTCCCTCTCAAAAGTCAAATAATTTTGGACAAAATTTCAAATAATTATTTGTTCAGGCCATAGGGAACAAATATTTGTTTCGGCGAACTCCATTTTTGTTTAGATCAAATAAATTCTTCTTTCAGTGTACAAGTAATTTGATTCATCGCTAATTTTACCAATTTCTTGAACAATTTACACAATGGGCTTTACGGAACACCATAAAACATTCATGGTTGAAGCGTATTTTCGAAACGGGGTTAGAGTAAATGGTGAGTGGCAATACAATCCGGGTTTGTGCATGGACGATTTTCACGAACATTTTCCTAACGTTGCTTTTATTGCTGGGGATTTTCATCATTGCCTGAAAAGAACCGTGGCTGTGTTTAGGAAAACAGGTTTTATACCACACAAAAACACAAAAAAGGAGCAGGAAGACCATCTCTACGAACAGAAGAACTTGTTGCAAACATTCGTGAAATGATGCAAAATACGCCAACAAATTGTTTAAGATGCCTGTCCCAAGAAGTGGGAAGATCTTATGGAACATGCAGGACTATTCTTAAGAAGCAGCTAAATTTATTTCCTTATAAAGTGCAAGTATTCCAAGAAATACAAGCCGCAGATTTTAAAAGATGCAGTAATTACTCTCAATGGTTTACCCAGAATTTATTGGAAAGAAATGATTTATTAGACCTGACATTTTTTTCGGATGAAGCCTGGTTCCATCTCTCCAGTTATGTGAATTCTTAGAATACACGCATGTGGAGTAGTGAAAACGAATTTCAACAATTTATGTAATTATTTTTCTTTTTCTTTTCGTATATTCTTACTTTGTTAATTTTGTAAACAACAAAAATAAATTTGTATTTGTCTACATACTTATTTTATTACTCATTAGTTTGGCATATAATGTCATAATATGAATTTGACAAAATTTTAACCTAGATTTGGTTAGATATATCGTCCCCATATTATTGTGATCTAAACCAAGCCCTACGTTTTTTAATCCATGCCCTCTTTGATGCAAATAATTTTTGCTCGCACGGTAATTTAAAGTCGAAACAAACTTATTAACAAAAAGTTTACCAATAGAATATTTTTTTTTAAATTATGTTGCTGACATTGACCTTCTTAACGAAAACGACAGCGTTTACCTTTCTAGTAGGGTGACTTGGTTCATAGTGTGAAGCCGGAGATGGTTGGGACGATGAGTTTTCACGATCTTGGTCTAGTGACATACTATGTAAATCTGCAAAAAAAATTATATTTAATTTTTTTGGTTTTCAATAATTAAAAGAGGAAGTTGAAAGACCCATGAAGAGCGGATCGGATATTAAAAATTTCGTACTTGATCAGGGAAATTTATATACCTAACGCTGCTGAAGACCAAAATATATTTTTTTTAACACTATTTTGTGGCGTTGTTTGTTATGGCGTCAAGTTTTAAAAGGTGGCCTGTAGATTTAATTTACAACTCTTGTAATGGCTTTTAGCCATAGAGTTTTCAGATTTTCATCTTTTGGGAGTGAAAAGCTGATACACTCTCTTCACCTGCTTTTAAAATACTTCTATAGTTAGAGTTACACCGAGGAATACAACAGGGGCTTGGCATGTTGATAAATAAACAAACTAAAAGAAAAAAAATAGTACTTACTTACCTAAGTACCGAGGTATCTAGAGGTATCGTACCTACTTACGAACTATCTCTACTAGTGATATTTTTAAACTAACTCACATATACCTTCAAGCTAAATATAAACACATTAATATTTAATAAATTAACTGTAGTCACAAAACAATAAAGTTTATCCCAAAGAGCTAAGTAGAATACAAAAAACACAACTTTTAAATTAAAACAAATAAAATTTTGCCGCCATTTTTCATAAAACCCGTAAACAAACTGTCAGGCCGGCCAGACTGTTGGATTTTTCACTTTATTAATGCAATTAGAGCAAACCCGCATTTTTACTAGTATTTTGTAGAAGTTCTTAGCAATCATGTCACTTAAATTTTCTATTAGATATCAACTGAAAACAGGATAAAAATACAAATGAATGGGACAACTACACCTACTTTCCGCGGAAAGTATATACTAAACCATGAATAACCTCAAAAAAGTCACGTGACACATGGATCTTTAGAGCAGTGTTGTCGATGTTTCTGTTACATGGCTTGAACAAGTTAAGACGGCTATGTCAAAGCATCCTGCTTTATTTTACGCGGTCACTGTTTATTTATTTATATAAATTCCCAGAATGATGCACAATGGGTCAACTGTGGCCTAAGTGATGTGTAGCCTAGCTTACCCTTAACACCTTTCAGATCCAGATTGAATTAGAAGGATACAAAACAAAGATCGATTGGTTCAGAGTCCAGGAGCTAGTACTTAGTGTCGTAATTAAGACATTTAATTGATTGATTACTCAGATATTTGGATCAAGTCAGTAGTCATTCATATCTTTGTCACTGACTTGTAACTGTCAAAAGAATAATCAAAGTTAATCGATGTAAAATTGGCCAATTATGTCTTATAGGTATCATTAACGTTCAAAAATGATTACCTTATAAAAATGTTGAACAAGGTTAAAATGTAAGATTGCAAGAAAATTAAGAAAACTGCATACATAAATACTACGATGCTGATCAAATTATTATAAATAAAAATGTTTGTTTTTCATAAATCTAGCCCATTTAGATAATACTTTTTAATTTAAAGAGATAAATTACAACAGCATTACTATGGTTTCACAATTTTACGTTTCATTTTACAATTGCACATTTTGTGATCAATGGCAAGCTAAAAAATGCTGGTTAGGGAGATTATAACTTTAATGAAATCGTTATTTTGCATTGTTTAAATATCTGATGTTGATAACAACATATATAGATTCTGTATTAAACCTTATGTATTAATCACAATAATTGTCTGTAGGTAAATATTAAAACCAATAATTATAATGTATTGTGGAAATATTAAACTTATAGGTACAACGCCATTTTGCTTTTCTTGTCGATCAAAAATAAATAAAATCCTACAACTAATTATTTTCTATAAAATGTTTGCACCAACAGGATGTGCAAAGAAGAACATTAATTCATCTTTATGATTTGTATTTTAAATATTATAAGTAAGATGAATAACAAAAAATAATAACGACTTGTTATGTTTCACAAATTTAATCAGTTTCCTGACGCGTGTTTCGGCCCTTGCGGGCCATTGTCAGAGGAGTAGGTACAAGAAGATACTCAGTAGTGCTTAGTATTAAATTTCACCCTCCAATAAGCACGTATAGGCGGATTCATCAAGCTTCATTGCGCACGGATAGTATTTAAGCCTTATATAGAATTATAATTTAGTTAACATTTGAAAACGGTTGGATATACTAACTAACTGAAACGTTGTGTTAAGTAACAAAATAAAGACGATGGAAGTACGACAAGGTAATTTTTTTTTGATATTACTTCATTGTTTATCTCAAACAAATATTTCTTTTTTGTTTTGACATAGCTCATAAAAAATGATTGTGACGTATGGTTGCTATGAAAAATGCATATATATCCCTTTATTTCTGTGACTTATTTCAAAACCAATTAGCTGATAATGTAAAATAGTTATTTATGCAACTAGTGCAAAAAGTGTAAGTTTATTGCACACGGCATAGAAGCTATTCACCCAGACGTAGTCGAGGTGAATAATATGCCATGTGCAATAAACACATTTTTTGCACATGTTACATACACTATTTTTTCTACGATCGTTTTTTTATTTAACAAAAAAGTTTAAAATCCTCGTTTGTGTGCAAAATTCAAATTTGACAATGGATCATATATACCTTTGACTTCAACATAATAAAATTATGGCGCCCTGTCAACGTGAATTATATTTCGATAGGGTATCGACGGTATGCAACATACTATAAACAAATTGTTCGTTTCGTTGAAGTCAAAGGTATTTATGATCCATTGTCAAATTTCAATTACAACTTTTGCACACAAAGGAGAGGTAATAGAGAGCGACTTTAAACTTTTTTGTTAAATAAAAAAACGATCGTAGAAAAAATAGTGTATGTAACATGTGCAAAAAGTGTGTTTATTGCACATGGCATATTATTCACCTCGACTACGTCTCGGTAAATAACTTCTATGCCGTGTGCAATAAACATACACTTTTTACACTAGTTGCATAAATAACTATTTTTGAACGATCGTAGAAAAAAGTGTTTTTTCAATGTTGGCAGGAAACTTACGTACGAATATAAGTTTTTCTGTACACCTACTGAGTGAGCAATAAATTTACCAATGGAAGATGCAAATTAATTTGAAGATGTCAATATTTAATGTAGTCAAACAAAATAAGACCGGCCAGGCACTTTTCGATAGCTAGCGTGCAATTATCGGGGGTAATACCACGAGTGCTTAAAAATTACCGATAATTTTCATGAAAGCTTGTTATTTATAATTCCACGAGTTCGAAGAACGAGTGGAATTAGTATAACAAGCTTGAATGAAAATTATCTGGTTAATTTTTATGCACGAGCGGTATTTAGGGAGAATATTTCTAGAATGAAATATATATAAAAAAATTTTTTTGTCATACAATTTTCAATTTCATATAACATAATTAAAACTGTAACTGAAATCCAATAACAATTTTTTTTTTATTTTATAAAAAAACTTAACAAATAGCAACAAACAATTGAAAAATATTAACTAATTATTGATTGAATAATAAAAATTTAAAAAACTGTCTCGTCAAATAGGTTCGATTGTTGTGTGTTGGATATACAACGTTGTCTAGGCAACGTTGTATATCCGCTGATATTTTTTTATTTTTAACGTTTCTTATGGGAAAATTTATACATGAGTGAAATATTCGTTGTAAGTTTCCGAAAATTGCACATCTCTTATGGGATTTTTTACACGTGACGGAAATATTCGTCAAAACAAGAATTGAATGATTTTATACCCATAGTACTCATAGTCTTTGAATATCAACATAATATGACATTCGAATTCACAGGTAACATGTGTTTTCAATTTCGAAAAACTGTTACAAGTCTGTAAAAGTATATTCTTCAGGATTTAAAAAATATTCTAAGGAATAAAAGGGAATATCAAGCGGCACAACTGTTACACATCAAATTTTGGACTAGTCTCATATTTTTGAAATTATTAAAATAGCTATTTATACAATAAGTTGCGAAATGAGTGTCTTTTAGGCACGCTACGTGAAAATTGTCCAACGAGGCAAAGCCGAGTTGGACAACACGTCAAAGTGACTAAAAGACATTGTTTCGTAACGAATTGTATACAATATTTTTTCTACTGAGGTTTTATAATAAAAAACTTAATTTTACTAACATTTTATTACCTATGTTTCATTTACACCTTTCATGTCAAAAAAATCGACAGTTGTCAAAAAAAATTCTAAATATTTTTTTGTCAAAAACTGCGACAAATATAAAATTAAAAATGAGTGATTTAGAGAACTCAGACATTGAAAATGCCGCAAATGAGGCAATGGTGTACCTTGTTCCCCAAAAATCAAGAAGTTTGTATGAGGGCACATACGAAAAATTCAAAAAATGGTGTAAAGAAAAAAAGGTAAAAAACTTATCAGAAAAAGTCTTTTTGGCATATTTTTCACTATTATCCGATGCCTATAAGCCATCCACTTTGTGGAGTACTTACTCAATGCTTCGAACGATGGTTTATTTGAATAAAAATGTTGAGATGAAGACATTTATTTACAAATCTAATCGCATTTTTGAAAAGAAAATCTACGGGGTATAAACCCAAAAAGTCGAAAGTTTTTTCTAAGGAACAAATAGAAAGGTTTGTCAAAGAAGCAGACGATAAGAACTATTTATTGGACAGAGTCATACTTATTGTGGGAATCTCTGGAGCATGTCGCAGAGAAGAACTCACATATTTAAATATGAATAATATCGAAATTTCGGAGTCTTTAATTAAAATATCCATTCCAAACACTAAAACAAATGTTGCAAGAAGCTTTGTAATTAGCGAAGGCTCTATTGACGGCATCAACTTCTTGAATATTTTCCGAAAGTACGCGCAGTTACGTCCCGCACACATAACCCATGAAAGATTTTTTTATCGCATACAGAAACTCCAAATGTTCCAGACTTCCAGTGGGTATTAATACCATTGGAGCAACACCAAAGAAAATTGCTGAGTTCTTGGAGTTTCCAAACGCTAAAGAATATACAGGCCACTGCTTTTGAAGATCTTCAGCAACTTTTTTAGCTGACTCTGGAGCGGATATATTGATGCTAAAGCGACATGGAGGTAGGCGGTCAAATACCGTGGCTGAGGGGTATATAGACGATTCTTTAGAAAATAAAAGAAAAATTTCCGAAAAAATTCTTGGTGAAAAATCTTTGGACGCTAACAACAAACGTGTTAAATCTAATGAGTCCGAGTGTTCTACCAGCTCTACTAGTGGCATGGGTTTAATTGATATTGCTGTTGCAGATTCTATTTCAAGTTCAAATTCCTCATCAATTTTACAAAGAGAAATATCTCAACGTACTGTTTTAGGTTACCCCAGCATTAATTTTAATAATATAAGTAACTGTACTGGTAATATTTATAATAAATAGGTAAAACTATAGTCTGTGTTTATATAGCTATTATTTGTAAATAATTACTTATTATTAGCTGTTTCATTTGCCCCTTTCAAAAATTGACACTTGCCAAAAAATATTAAATTATACCTAGTCTGTGGTTACGTTTTAATTGTAAATAATTACCTGCGTTACTTTTAAGCACGTAACGTGCTTAAAAGTTTTTTAAGCACGCTGCGCTTAAAAGGAGGTTATTAAAAAACCATAATGACAATCGAAAAGAGGTTATTATAAAATGTCAGTAGAAAAACATTTTTACATAAACTATGTAGGTTTCAGCAACGATAATAATTTATGAACTATGGTATAAAAATGTCATTACTATAAATATTGGAGGGAGCAATATATTAGGAGTATATTATCATGGCTCTTAGTTAGACAATAGAATTATCCAACAAACGTTCGATGACCAAATATATCTAAATTTTTCGAAATTTTAGGCACACCATTCACTCAAGTTAAAATAAGCGATAATAATAAAATATTTATCTTCGCGATCGTTAATAGTATTACGTCGAATGTACAAAAATGACCTTATTATTTCTAAATAAACCAACATATACCTATCTTGAAATAAATTCAATAGGTTTAGAGGGTTTTAAGTAAATGGTATAAATGCATATCGCGAGTAAAAGCAACCATTTTCAACTAGAAGGCTGATTTTCACTTGTAATATTACTATATTGGCTTTTACTTTCGAAACAAACCCTACTCAAAGACCAGGCATTATTTTCATTAAATATTCGTGACAAAGATACATTTTCCGGAATAATTTAAGCACGTGTGGTGTTCGGTAAGAAAATTTCACAATAAAATTAAAATTAAACTTGATATTTGGAAAGAAATCCTTTCCGGCCATACTTTTATTTAATATTATTTTGGTCTGTCAAATTTATTTATCGTTTTAGTTATTTTATGAGATAAGTTTTAAATCCACAAACTACCATCTTTAGTTATAGAAAATAATTACAAAATAATTTGGTTGTAGTTCAAGCTCTCATGTTCCTACATTTTAAAGTCATTTTACTTAAAAAGGTAGACGCAGACATATTTTTCTGGAGTTAATTTAAAACAGAGTTTATGACAGTGGTGCAACCAGAAATTTTGTTCGGGGGGGGCTTTAAATTCTTGCGCCGAAGGCGCTCTTTTGCGCCGCAGGCGAAAAATTTTTTGGGTGCCAAGCCCTTTTTTGGGTAAAATACGTATGATTGACGAGAGCGACAGCCCCCTAAAACTTCTGCAATAATACGCCGCTAGCCATAACGAAATATTTATGAAAAAAATTTAGAGATTTTATTTTAATTAGTAAAAATGTATTTAAAATAAGTAACGCATATATTAAGCATACTTATACTAAAACAAAACAAAAACCTTATACAATAAGTTGTAAGTAATCACTAATAATACTAATATTAAAGTAAAATTCTTCGTTTTGTTTTTGCCATTTCGTCCAGAATTTCTTCCATGGTAATATCAATATCGTGGTTCGCATAAATAGGTAGACCAGGGTCAATAATTTTTGAAATAAAAAAATTAATAGTAGGATGAAACCCATTGGAAAAGATAGAGAATATAACAAAAATGAAAGAAAAAATAATTTACGGGCAATCCGAGGTCGGGAAGTGGAAGGGGGTGAGTTTTTAAGACTAGAAAACGATTTATCTCGATTTCCGGGAAAACTACAAGTCCTATGAAAAAACGTTAAATAGCAAAGTTGTAGGTAATAAAAAGTTCTACAACTTTTGTATTAACACTTTTTTCACATTACCTAAAAATTTATGTGAAAAATTCAAATAACCAAGTTTTTGTTTTTTTATTTTTATCTTTTACAAAAAAAATTATGTTTTCACGAAATTTGGTGATAACTTACCTTTTTATGTCCCAAATACACTGTAATTATTTTGATTTAAAATATTTTTTTTTTCACCTTATTTTGACTTAATATCGAAAAAGCACCCTTATTTTCAATCAAAAATTCTCACGTCAAAATATCTGCTGTTTTAAAAAAGTCGGTGGGCTTTTTGTTCGTTGAAATCTCCACTTTCTGATGGTGTAAAAAAATATATACATTACTATGGTAAATGTTCTCAAAAAATGCAAAGAAACGGAAAAAACTCGAATTCGAAATTTTTTTTTTAATCATTATGTACAATTTTTAGCTATTTATTAAAATTTATACTTTAATTACTCAAAAAACGTAAGATTCCATGTTACATTGATAAACAAAAAATTACAAATCCATAAAACATTGAGATCGCAAAAAACATGCGAAAATAGTTAGCGTGACATGAAAAATTGGTTTGCAATTAAACGAATAGGCTAAGTTTCTAAGCTCGGGGGGGGGGGCTGCAGCCCGGCAGCCCCCCCCCCCTGGTTGCGCCACTGGTCCATGACATTCAACTATACTACGTTAAATAAAATAAAAAATACCAACTTTAGTTAGACAATAATAAAAAGTACTTTGATAATAGTTCATTTCATCAATATTGATCAATTGTATGGCAGACCAGAAAAAGACAAAAAAAAAATACCATTTTATACCTTTTACTAAATACGGAAGAAATGTATTTTCCAATAACAAATTGGAGGCAGTATGCATTAAATTCTAATACATATGTTCACTTATATAGCAAGTGAATATTCCATTGTAATTATAATATACGAAGAAAATAGTTATTGTGGAAAATTCTGCAAAAACTATAATCTAACTTTTTATAAAGATAAAACATTTCAAGAATCGCTTTGCAAAATTTAATTCTGCATATTATTATTTATTAATCATTTTGAACTTTCAAAAAATATCAAAACCAAAAATAATACTAAGTTTTTTACACTTAATCATTCTAATTTTTTTATCATTAATATTTGTATATCTATCATATTAAGTTAAATTTGTTTTATAAAGTTTGTTTATTACACCTTTATTCGCGATTAACAAAATTGTAGAGCAATATAAAAAATGTATTGTATATAATTTTTTTGAATAAAATTTTAAATTGAAACTTATTTTTTTTAAATACCTTATTTTGTCGCAATGTTAGAAAATAAATTTTTAAATTGGATATTAAAGTTTATTTTTGAGTTAATAAATATACCTAAATCTTTAAAGAAATCGACTATTTACAATTTTATTTATCACCATCAATTAAAACATTTAAATTTATAAACTTTAAATTTAAACCCATAACCATACATTTTGTTTTAGAAATATTTAACTTTACAATTTGTTTACTTTTTACCAATTTGACAATAGAGCAAGTTTTAAATTTAAACTTTCCAAAATTTCCAAACTATTTTTACGAGTAATAAGAGTATCATCTGCAAACATTTGCATTTTTACCAATTTGAAGAATAATGGCATATCATCTTCTTAACATAGTATAAAACAAAGTCGCTGTCGCTGTCTGTCCGTCCCTAACTATTTATTACCAAATTTAGTTTTTTGTGTTATATTATTTAAATAATTTTTAAAACCATTGGTAAACTTTACCCCTCATACTATATTCAAATAACTTTTCCAATAATATTTTCCTATTAATCGTTTCAAAAGCTCGTTTAAAATCAAGAAATACTGCGATGACATATTTTTCTTTTTCCAAGGTTCTTTTCCAATTTTCTACTACATATTGGATGGCTGTTTCAGTAGAATAACCTTTTCGAAAACCCGCTTGAGAATAAATTAAAATTTTATTTTAATCAAAAAAAAACCTTCATTTGCTCATCACCTACTTCTTCTTTTAATTTTTCTATATCCCAGAAAACATTTATTGCTAGAATAAGATGCACTCCATCGCTTTGATTTTTTTTTAAACAACTTTCGGAACCGAAGTAATATTCGACTATTTAAGGTGTAATGAAATTTCCACTGGTTTAAACAAACATCAATAAGGTAAAGAATATAGTATCTAACAACTGTAAATATTTCTTTCATCAATTTCTTAGTTAAAACCTGTAATTTTCATTGGATTTTAAATTATTTATAAGTAGGTGAGAGAATATCAGTACATCCGTGGCGCAATTGGTAGAGCGCTCGACTGGTAATCGAAATATCCGAGTTCAAATCCCAGCGGAGGCGTAAAATTTTTTCAATATTAAATATTTTTCTCATCCACCATTAACAAAAATTAATAACAAAAGAACTACCACCCCCGTTACTTCCAGGCCCGACGAGAGGGGGGGATGACGGAGAGATTCTCCCGGGACCGGAGTTTTCGAGGGAACCCGGATTTTTCAGATATGTTAGAAAAAAAATGTGATGCTATGAAAGCATAATAGCATTATGCATCAGCCTGAATTGTAAATTTCAGTCCCACCCCCGGATCGGCTTTTCCTCTTCACGGGCCTGACTACGGACTATTATCGACATTCTCTAATAACTAAGTAAAGGTTAAATCAATATTGGAAAACAAACTTAAAGGACTTTAATTAATAAATTAATATAATAAATTCTAGCTTATCGATATACCTATTACAATGTCCTATTTTAATATTGAATTAACTTTAGATATAGACTATTCGAAATATTGTATACTATGACTTCCTTTAAAAATAAAAACTCGAGATGAATACTTACCGGAATATAAACGTATTAAAAAATTATTTAGTAACACACATTTTCAATATCACACAACATGCACAATAGAATAAAGTTTTTCACATCCGATTTTCTCACGGAAATAGAAAATTTACATTAGCAAACGAAAACCTTTAAATTAATTGGTTATTTTTCATAGCTTCGTGCAATAATTATTAGAAGTGCAGCTAACCGGCGTCTCCTAATCTAACCACTACGTTTGCCGACAACTCCAACGTACGATATTAAATAGCTAAGAATCTGTCTCAATACCTGTGTATATCTTTATTATTTGTCCCCCGTTTGTCAGTCGCTTTGATTGCGTCATTCCGCGATTTATATGTTCATGTTCGTGCAGGGATGTGCAAATAATATGTTGTATGGAATTGACAGTTTATAAGGGTTGACTTTTATTTATTTTAACGGCACGCGAATTAGTTTACCATTTTGTTTAAGGTTACTGGCAGCTACATTTAACTGATGGCTGGTGATATTTGTACCTACGTCATTTCTGAAAGCTTTATATTTTTAATAATTTTCTAATTTACAAGTCGATAATAAGATTGACTAATGGCCAAGTGCACCGACGTTTTTAACCCAGGGTTAACGCTAACTCACGGATTAACGATAAATTTCGTGTGCACCGCGTTTTTATCCTTAGGTTAAAACCCTACTACGGGATTTTATTTAACCTGTCAAAAACGACGAGTTAAACGCGAGTTAATAAATCCTTTGCGGCATTGGTTATGTACCTATCAGTGGTTATTATTTATACCTTCCGTATTTATAAGCAAATAGAAATCGAAGTATCGAGTATATTGTTCAAACAATGCTGCAATTCGATGAGGAGGAGGAGGACAAGTGAAATATAGAGGGTCATACTTAATCTTTGTTATGCTTTGCTTTGCCATTTAAAAGTAACATAAAAGGACCTCGGCTAAAGCCAGGGACGGACTGGGCCTATATATTGTGGCGGGCTATAGGATGGTAAAGGTGCCGGTATCCGTCCATGACGGAAAAAAAAAATAGCGAAAATTTTTTGGGTGCCACGCTTTTTTTTCAATGATGTGACTCGCTTTTCAAATAAGAAAAATAAATAGTAGCGCCGCAGATGAAAATTTTTTGGGTGCCACGTTTTTTTTGTCAATGATGGTACTTTGTGCTCAAGTAGGAAAAATAATAAATAGAAAGTAAGATTATTAAGATTAAGTTTTTTGCTTGGAAAAATAATAATTTAAAAAATTAATCTATTAAACCTCTTAACTAAGGAAAAATCATTTTAAAGATCGAAAAATTGAGATATAATAACAAAAAAAAATGTATTTGCACCAAGAAAACCAAATTATATAGCGTAGCTGTATTAACTAAAGTTCTTTTGCTAAAGCAATTTATTTCCTTCAAATATATTTCTATTTATTTCAGCTATATTGCTTCTTATTCCAATACCGCCACTCCTTTGCTGAACAGTTATTTACCAATTTGTCTATTTAGCATAAGTCAAGTATGCCTACATTTAATTTTAATAAATATATTGCGTACCTATACCAAAGCATAATGTTATTTACTTCAGTAAATTTATGCAACTTGAACAAGCAGCATGTGTGACAAGAGTGACTGACCACTTCAACTTAGCCTTGTTAGCTACGATGAACAACGAGCGTCTATTAATCTATTTTTTTATTTCTGAATAGGTTGACGAGTTGGCGCAAATATTTTTGATTTTGGTTTTTGTTTTTCCTATTATTTTCATACGTTCACGTAAACTAAAAGGGCGCCAGGCCAGGGCAAAAGGCGCAGCAAGGGCGCCAGAGCAAAAGGCGCAGCAAGGGCGCCAGAGCAAAAGGCGCAGCAAGGGCGCCAGAGCAAAAGGCGCGGCGGACTCCGCCCGCCAGCCTGCCAGTCAGTCCATCCCTGGCTAAAGCACAGCAAATTAAATTCACGACAAATTAGTTCCCAAGCCTTGTTTTTAGCTTGAATACACGTACCATCGGTTTTTTATCCTCAATAACTGCGCGATGCTTATGTGCTAAGTTTATTAGCAGGCTTTTTTCTCCCATCGAAAAATTGCTTCCTCTGGCTCTTTTTTTGTCCATGTTTTGACACCGGTCTTGTTTTAAAAAATATAACCATATTAAATATAAAATAATCAGAGAAAAATTTTAGTTGTAATGTTAGGTTAAGTAGGTCATAAACGAAACTGGTGCGGTGCGGGTTAAAAAATCGCCAAAAATAACTATTCCTACTACACTAAACCAAAAATTACCTAAATTTTGCGACGTTGTCATGATAAAATTATATTAACTTCGGATTAGGTAACTCAAGCGCGGTGCAATTGAATTAAAATTAATCACGAGTTAAGTTTAACCCTCGAGTTATGTATTACTCGAGTTATAGCCAATCAGTGCACTCGGCTATGAGAGTGGCGGATTTAGAGGGGGGCCCTTCCTAGAGGCTTTGTATTAACGGTTTAAAGATAATTATAGTAAAGAAATTAATATACCCCCATCCCATATATGGGAAAAAATGTATTTATCGAATTTTGAAATAATTTTCATGCCGATTTTATCTGCCTAAAAATCTAACCGAAAAATCCATTGTGACAATTCGTTTGGCGGATAAATGGTAAAAAATATTTTTTTTTACGAAAATTGGTATTAGATGACGAGATATCAAAACACGTCATTTGAAAAAGGTGTTAAAATTTTCTTCAAATTTTTCTTTCGTAACATACCAACCCGACGATTGAGCCAACCCAATAGGTACCTACTAAACTAGTAGTAGTAGTAACAAGATTTATTTAGCAATGTGCTACAATTTAACAAGTTATATAAAATATTTGAACTAATTTAACAATATCATCTGTAAACAAATTTTATCAGTCACTATTTTGTTTTTTAAATAAATAATTTTTCAATGATTTTTTTAAATTTTTCAAAGAGGTCTATGATTTAATTAAAATATTCAAGTTATTATATTCACTTAATCCTTTATAGAAAACCGATTTATATGTCAAATGTTTTGATACCCTACCTAGACAAAAATCTTTATTATACCTGGTTGAATAGTTATGATTTTCAAAATTTTGAGTTATAAAATCTTTCAAATGAGAAGGCAGTAAGTTATGGTGTATTTTAAAAATAAAAGTACAAATCAAAAGAAATATTAAATTTTTAACATTTAACCACTGAAGTTTCCCTAACATTAAATTTATTTTCGTATATTTATCCACATTTAAAATTATTCTCATAGCTTTATTTTGCAAAACTTGGAGTCTATTAAAGACCCCATCATTTGCTGTGTCCTAAAATAGTTGAACAATATAAAAAAATGAGGTAAAATTATAGTGTTATAAATTGTTTTTCGTGAAAATAAACTCAAATTTTGACTAATTCTTTTTAAATAAATAATTTTTTTTCCAATTTTAGATACCAAATTTTCAAAATGTAACTCAACTTTAAACTTAGAATCTAAAATTACTCCCAAATATTTAAAAGAGTCTATAATTTCTAATTTTTCATCATCAACAAAAATATTTATGTCTGTATTAATATCACGCTATTTCCAATAACCATAAATTTTGTTTTAGAAACATTTAATTTTAATTTATTTACCTTTAACCAGTTTGATAAAGTTTTTAATTCAAAATTTAAAATGTCTATACAATCAAGAATATTTTTACCCTTTATATATAATAAGGTATCATCAGCAAACATTTGAATAAAACTTTGTTTTAAAACATAAAAAAAAAAAATAAAAACGAAAAAAGTTGGCAACCACTTGAAATGATATTAACGCCAACCAAAAGCATATTGATATTTAATATCGCCTAACACTAATTTGATATACGTATAACTAGGGCTGGGCAATAATTCGATATATCGATATATAAGAGACTAACTGAACTATCGATATATCGAATAACGATATTTAATAATAAAAGATTGATAATATCGATAAATATTTATCGAATAAGTATAGCGGGAATAAGGGCAGGCAATCAAATAACGCAATTGTATTTATACCAACGTTTCGTTTTATATAAAAACTTTTTCAAGGGTCAATAAAAAGGTCTTTAAGCCTGTATATTCATACTGTAGAATATGACAACACATTTTATACATGTATATATCCGAACTGTCAGTACTAAATTGGTATCGGTATCTCCTATCATCTACTAAATATAACTATTTCAAATAATTTTGAAAATTATTTAAATCAAAGATTAAAGCTATTTCTCATTTCATTAAATGTCAAGTCAAAAATTAAGGCGTAAAAAAATAAAAACCAAAACTGAGAACTTTTTTTATACAGCGTGTCTTCGGAAGTTCTTACCAAATGGGATACTTTTTTATTATTAATTTTACGAAAAAAAATTATTCTTTATAAAAAGCTCTGCATTGTCTAAAACCTAAAATGCAATCATCAAATATCGAAATTTTCCAGTCATCTACGAGGTTTGTCAAAAAAACGTGAATTTTTCCCAAGAATGTGAATTTTTCCCAAGAGTAAAGTACCTTTATTTTTGACATTATCAAAAATTGTTATTAAAAAAAGTTGATCACAACTAAAAACTACGGCTAAATGGGCAATTATACGCATTTATGTTGAAAAATTATTTTATTGATTTATTATTAATTATTTAATTTTTTAATTATTTAATTTATTAAATGCGTGTTATTGCATATTTAGACGTAGTTTTTAGTTCTGATCAACTTTTTTTTATAACAATTTTTGATAATGTCAAAAATAAAGGTACTTTACTCTTGGGAAAAATTCACATTCTTGGGAAAAATTCACATTTTTTGACAAACTTCGTATATGATTGGAAAATTTCGATATTTGATGATTGCACTTTAGGTTTTAGACCATGGAGAGCTTTTTATGAAGAATAACTTTTTGTCGTAAAGTGAATAATAAAAAAGTTTCCCATTTGGTAAGCCAAGAACTTCCGAATACATATAGGTACAATAATTTTTCTTTTTATCGTTTTCAAGATCCTTATATACGAATGAATGAAAATTTCCTAATCAAAATTAAGGAAGTCAGTATTCACAATAACAGAGAGTAAAAAGTAAAAATAACTTTATTTTGGATCATACAAATGTGAAATTACCTCAAAGATAAATAAATAATAATAATAATAATAATAATAATAATAATCTTTATTTCAAATTGGTTGGTTTGGTTACAATGTACAACAAAGCAAAACAAAATGAAATGACGTCACATTAAAGAAAAAAAATAACAAACTTATAGTAATACTGCTAAATTTTTATAAATGTTCATAAATGTTCACAAAAATCTTTTAAACTATAAGGTTCCAGATCAATTAAATATTTTCTTAGTTCTCTTTTAAAGATTTTTTGCGTACCAATTTGTTTTAAATATTCTGGCCATGTATTAAATAACTTAAAGCACATATAATGTGGAGATTTTTCAGTCAGTGTTAGTCTATGTATCGGATACCTAACATCCAATGATCTGGTACTGTACTCATGCTTGGAATCTATATCAAAATAATCTTTGTGTTTAAAAAAGAACATTAGACATTCAAACACATAGACAGCGTACACAGTCATAACACCCATTTCCCTAAAGACAGTGCTACAACTTTCTAAGTACCTAATTAATTTTTTTTAATACCCTAATTACTCTTTTCTGGGCTATAAAGACACTCTGTATTCTACTATCTCCACCCCAGAAGATAATGCCATATTTAAGTATTGACTCAAAACTAGCAAGATACATTATTTTAAGTGTTTTCACATTCATATACCTACATACTACTCGAATACCATAGCAAACTTAATTAAGTCTCTTTACTAAGCTATCTATGTGATGTACCCAATCAAGATGTTCATTGATCGAAACTCCCAGGAGTTTTGCATTATCAGAGAAATCTAATTCTTTGGAGACAAGTGTAATATCAATGGGTTGGGTAATATTTAAGGGTATTATAAAATATATAAATTGGGGACTGAAATTTAAAATTAGTTATAAAAATATCAAAAGCCAAATAAATAGTTAATAAAAACTATTAGTTATAATACGTTATTATATAATTTTCACTGAATGTTCATACTTTGTATTAAACTTAATGTAATCAGGTTTTATTAATAAAACATCGAATAAAAAAAGTAATAAATACCAATGTTTTAAAAACCTATAATTCCTGTTTTGCAAGAACAATATCCCACACAAAATGACAGTCCTTTACTTTAAAGAAATAATAAATTTGTCTCTATTGTTTTAATTTCTTCTTAACATAGTATAAAACAAAGTTGCTGTCGCTGTCTGTAAGTCCCTACGCTTAAATCTTTAAAACTACGCAACGGATTTTGAAGCGGTTTTTTTTAATAGATAGGGTGATTCAAGAGGAAGGTTTTTATGTATAACTAGCGACCCGCCCCGGCTTCGCACGGGTGCAATTTCAGAAAGTGGCATGCCGGGTACTAATATATCGGGTTTGTTCGGGTTTGTATTTATACCAGCGGGTTGCAACGCATGCCGGGTACACGCTAGTTATTAATAATTATAACGCCTCTCCATAAGTTACAGACGTATTTCTTAGCTTAGGTATGTCTGTAACATAATGATTGTTATCTACGCAGACTATTTTTTATAGTTTAATTAATAATAATAATAGATTAGAAGCCCTTGAACTTTGTCACCTTTATATGAAGGTAGTGTGGAACTTACGATTAACGTTTGTAGGTATATATAGTAATTTGTAGTACCTACTTGTGAGCGTGAGTAGGTACTTCCGATTAATGCAAAATACGCACTTCTACACTTTACACCAACGAAAATAGAGCAAGATAGAAATCCCATTTTCTTCATAACAAGCCGACAAGACGTCAAATTCAAAGTTCCACCAGGTTCCTCGCGAGTTCCATAATAAAAGTTTGTGAAAATATAAGTATAATTTATCCAAACTCAGTTTGAGGACATTCCAATCATTCCATATGGCGGTAAACAGTCTCAAAGAGACCGACCTCACAACCAGGGTTGTCAGATCTTTCTTCTTTAATTGTTTAAGTTTTTTATTAAAGATGTTTCATTTATATCAGTATTAAATTGTTAGTCAGTAACTTTCTTTGAAAGCTAGTTTGCCAATATACTTTAAACCGAGGAGTTTTGAGTGTGACAGAAAAAAATAACAAGCCATTCATTGTTATAATAATACATTCTTTAGTCCTTAAGAAACAATATAACTGAAATCAAGACAAAAAGTTTTTTCAGTGTTTAAAAACAACTAATTAACAAACCCTTGTTTCTCGTATACTTATACCTAATATATTAACAAACCAGAAAATTTGGTAGAACTGGCAACCTATGAACCGAAATGTACATTGCTAGTGTATCTATTAAACCCGCTTTAGTGTTATATCAATTCCAGATTTGCTAGAACAGTATTTTTTATTGGTAGTAATCAGTTCCATAAGCAGCACAGTCTTGTTGAATAATAAACTACTTTTAATACAACGATTTTGTTAAGAAATAAATTGTATATTCGAGATGCGACGCTTTTTGTTCCCAGTAAAGTGCTTTCTCTTCAACTAAAAAAGCAGAACAGCGTCCCAAAATGAATTGTATCCGTTAGAACCTATAATACGCAATACATTGGTAGGGGTTTGTGGCGATCGGCAATCACCGCGCACCCCAGTATTAGTTTTAACTTATTTGTTGCGTAGGTTACATGGTTGTTCGGAGTCTTCTAGCAGCCCTGCCTGAATTTGAATTTTATTGATAGCACCAAGACCTGTTTCAATTAAATTATTTTTACTTTGTATTTAGCCTTTTTTAAACTTTGCATGTCAGATAAAGGTATAGAAGATTCTTATTTTGCACGACCCATCATTAGTATGTCCAGAAAAAGAAAGTGAAAAAGATTGAAACGGCATCGTGTCGAGTAAGACCAGATTTATTCAACTTCTTAACTGCTTCATAATTTGTTACTTTTTTTTCGTAAAACTTAAGAAGATAAAAGTTTTAAATGTTATTGATTGATATACACATTAATCTCTTTCTGGTTTGTGGTACATGTCGCTATTTATCGTAGCATAGGTACCTTTTTGATCATGAAATAATTCGATCACAGAGATCCAAACCTTCGCTTTCTCCTCAAAATATGCCACGAATATATTTTCAGTATATTTCCCAGAAACGCCTTACCCTTTATACCATTTCACAAACTTATTGTAAGAAATCTGATATTGCATTCGGAATTTTCTGGGCATCAAATCTAAGGTAGCTGGATTAGCCTTCATCTACATCCCTAAAGGGATTGATGCAACCATCATTTTCTTCTATATGTTTTTGCATTTCAATCAAAAACCCCAATAGCGCTTTAAGAAACTGACAGAATATTTCAAGTGAAAAGAAATTGTATGATAGTTGTGTTAAAAGTGTTTTTTCTAATTTTGACATATAAAGTGACACTTTTTAAAACTGATTGACATTATGAAACGTCTTACTTCTGTAACTAGTTGCATAAAGTAAAATTTTATGCAATTGGTGACGAAAAATGTATTTCAAAATTAGTGACAAAAAGAATTATTCTATTTATTAAACTGTTATAATAAAAGTTAAAAACATAAATTATAAATTAATTAATTATTATAAATATTGATAACACAATTATTGCAATTATTCAAATTAATTCCCGACGACATATTTTTTTCATTGCTCGAATTTGCTGTTATTTGGGAAGCGACGCACATTGCATTAGATGTTTCACCAAATATTTCTTGCGCTATAAGTTTTTTATTATTCATGGAATTTTCAACATATCCCTCCGCAACAGAACTAGATTTCCAACCTCCGTGCCTCTTTAATTTTAAAAGATCAGCGCCACTGCCGGCTAGGAAAGTGGCAGAGCTTCTTCTGAAGCAGTGGCCAGTATATAGAACAGGATTTGAAAGACCAAGAAATTGTGCAATAACTTTTGGCAGACTGCTAAATGTGTTAATTCCCACAGGATTTCTGGTACATTTTCCCTTTGCATATTTTACAAAAAATCTGTTGTGTTTAAGAATGTGGGGACGCAACTTAATATATTTTCTTAATATTTCAACAAGATTCGTATTTTCAATGTCTCCAGTGGTAATTGCACACTGCCGTATAACTTTTGTTTTTGAAGGTGGGATATCAACACGAAAATGGCTTCCTTCGTCTATAACATTTTTAACTGGAAGAAAAGTTAATTCTGCTTTTCTGCATGCTCCTGCCATTCCAATTATCATTGCAACCTTAGCCATTAAGTATTCTTTGTTATCAGCTTCCAATAAAAATTTGGCAAAATCTTTTTTAATAAAAACTTTTGACTTTTTAGCACTGTACCCGTCCGCTTGCCTTTTAATATATGCTACCAAATTTGTATATTTTTTAATATCAATATTCCTTTTCAGATTTAGTTCAGACCTTAACATTGAGTAAAGTGTCCATAATGTGGAAACTTTTAGATCTTTCTTACCCTCGAAATATGCAAGTAAAACTTTCTTATTAACATGTTTAATTTTCTTCTCATCACACCACGTAACAAATTTTTCGTATGCCAAATCATAAACTGCCTTTGACTTTTTGAGAATTACTGATAATAGAGCATTACCTGCTGCCTCTTCAATATCGCTTGGTAGCTCTTCAGAACTTGAATGACTCATTTTTTAAAAATAAAACTAAAAATATATCAATCTCGCTAAAAACCTTCCGTCTAGACTTTTTTACAAAATGTCAAACTGACAACTAACATGAAGTAACAGCAACAATAGCTATTTATGCCATCAGTTATATGTCAAAATTAGAAAAACTAAATTTATGTTTTCCAAATTTTTATCAATTATATTAAATTTTATTTTTTTATTACTTTCTTCAAAATTAGAAAAAATCTTGTATGAAGTACGTTACGAAATTAAATTTTGTGTAACTTGTGAGTTTTTGCGAAACTTACTTCGTTCGTTCCGCAAAAATCTCACGCGTTACACAAAATTAGGCATTTCGTAACTGATGGCATAAATAGCTATTTAACACTTATATAATAAATTACTATTTTTAAACGTTGGCCGCTTTATATTTGTATTTAACAGTTGACATTATTAAATGAAGAATGAAAAATTAAGAAAAAATGTCGTTTTTGTCCAAGTTGGACCATAAATGAGCTGCAGCCTGTCAAAATGCAAAACTGTAATTCACATTCACATGCGAGTAACAACGGTGAGTTTTAGGTTTAAAAAATACAATTGCAACTTCATTTGATTTGATTCAAAGAATACAAGAATGTTATAAAATATAGGGTAAGGCTGCCTATTAGTGCCTATATTGCACCACTTTTCAATTGATCACCAATTTAATACTGAAAACATGATTTTGTATATAGTTATCAATATTAATGTTTTTTTTGACATTTCAGGCAGATCATTTCGAAGTATAAAGGCATTAACTACCATTGCAATTATTTTTGAAATAAATTTGTAAGAACCTCCAATTGGTGCTATTTAAGGAACTTGTTTCCCAATTCGCACCATGTGTTGCCCAAATCGCAGTCTATATTAAAATGGTATTTAGTTTAAAATATTAATGTTGGGTTGTACAAAGGTTTTTAATAGTAATGAAATAAACCAGCAACTTTGACGGTGACATAAGTGAAATTGGCAAGCATTATTTACTCACAATCAAAGCGCTTTATTAGCAAGTTAAAAATTACGCTTACCGGGGCACTTTGATTGATTGTGAGAAAGTTAGTTCTGCCCAATGATCTGTTACCTAGGTAGCAGATCATTGGTTCTGCCAATGTCACCTCTGTCATAGTCAATGATGCTGGTTAGTTAATTATTATTATACGTCTTTATACAGAACGACATTATAGTCGGCTTCCACTTAACTAGGCGCACATGACCTCCTGAATCAAATCAGTTGAGTCAGAGGTTCAAAAATGTTTCAAAATATAAAAACCAATATGGCGGCATATGGACAGCTGATTTTCCATAAAATTGAATGTTAATAGGTTAACAATTAATTTGAAACTATCGGTCATAATAAAAATGACCTAATAACAGTGACGGGTCTCGTTCCAAAATTAATTTCCCAGGGGTGCGTTCGTGTTGTTGTACACGGTTGACAAAATAGTTTTATATTTCAAAAATTTAATAACTAAATTGATGGAAAATTAGATTAACAATATACCTACAGTAAAACCTCTGACTAGCGACCACCCTTGGGAATCAAATGTTGGTCCGTAAATAGGGGTGATTGTTTCATAAATAAAAATAAGAACATCAGAATTTGTCTGCATTTTACATTGTATATAATTTTGAATATTTTTGTGTACATTTATTAAACTGATTTATATACCTATATTATTGCGAATTTAGATGAAAAAATTAAACTCGCTTCCTTTATAAAACCAGTATATGAGCCAGCATGTAATACTATGTAACGTTTTCCCGAACCACAACCTTTTTTTCGTTTTACTGATTTCACTGAGTCGTCTTGCTATGATTTAGACCAACTTCCATTCGAAAATACCCAAGTCTAAAAAAACTGCTTTTCTAAACTTTGATTCATAATTTTCAACATATTTTTTCAGAAACTTTACTCGTTCGCTTGCAATTCTTGGTAGTTCGCATAAATATCTTCTGTTGCAGTCCTTTCTATAACGAAATCCTAAGCTTTTAATGAGCGCTGACAATGACCTGAGACCTATTTCCAAAACACCTCGTTCCTTCAAAGCATCTTTCAGAGCTGAAAGCGTTATACATATAAGTCGTATATAACATTCCTTACATCCATTTTTTTACCTTCCTGTAAAGTTTCATTTTTCGTTTTCCTTGATCGTCGTTGCGTTTTCTTCATTGGTATATTTCTACTTTTTCATGAACAATCCTTTGTTGATCTTAAGGTGGGAGTATCAACATGCTTGCCAACCTATAACCTATTTCGCGTAGATTTATTTATGTTTTCTAGCTTTTATACAAAATTTAAAGAAAATCAGTATCGAGTTGATATTCTATAGGTAATAATTGACATATTTAATAAATATCACGGAATTTCATAACTTATTTTAGGAGAATTGTATAGCGAAAAATATCGGGTTTGTTCGGGTTCGTTCGAGTTTTTTTTTAACATTATTATGTCATTGTCACTCATTGTTCTTGCACTATACAATTCTCCCAAAATTAGCAATGAAATAAATTGATATTTTTGTAATATATCAGATACTACCTATATAATATACAGACGATATTGATCGATTTTCTTTAAATGTTAGTTATTAAAATAATAAACTCAAAAAATCAACGCGAAATAGGTTATAGGTTGGCAATAGATTGAATGAGGTTGAGAATTCAACCTTAAACTTATTTTTAATGCTTCCGATATTTTCTCTTTAATAGACTTGGGATTTAATAACTCGCCGGTTTCAGTAGCCTTTTCTTCTTCATTTTTAAAATAATCTATTAAATTGCGAACTATTTCTTTTGCCTGGGGATGCAGAAAACCTGCAAACCGATTTGTACTCGACATTTTATGTCACAACATTTTTAATAATGACACATTTGTCAAAACTAGGGAGCTTATTCACGACATTATATAATACGGTAGTGTTCTTCGAAACATTTTGATAATTACTGAAAATTAGATGTGCTTCTCTCTCAGATTCATAAATAACCAAAAGGTTTATCGCGTTTATATTACGGATATCTTTATAATGCCGTTTTAACCTTGGGTTGAGCAAGACAACACTATTTAAGTTTCTCTATGATAAGTTCACAACGCGCCTGGTTAAGTGGAAGCCGACTATAGTACTTTATTAACAAACTATTAAGAATAAATACAAACACATGTCTTGGGGGCTACATTTACCATTCTGCCTATTATCCATTGTTTAAATCTACAATAACAATAATAATTTACTGTCAGTAGATATGTCAATGATACCTGCCCTGTATAAAATGAAATCTAATAAGTCTATAAAATGTCATTTTTTGAAAATAAAATTTTATTCAACACTTGACGTAAATTTTGAGGATCTTTTTCATTTTAAATTTTGGAATATTTTTGAATAAGAATAGAATTCCTTAATAATTTCCTATTATCGCATCGGTGCGATTTAAGCAACTTACTAATAGTACGATATAGGAAACTTGGCATTTATAAGAAGAAATACGTTTTTAACCCCAAATATTCAACAGAAAGTTAGTTTTGCATATTAACTCAACAAAATACAACTTGCATTCCCGTCGTAAATGTGCGTTTACTTATTATCATCACCCACCTTGTGGCTGATTCCTTACGACAGGTAACAGGAAATTGCAGAGTAAGTAACACTCAACGTTTTACTTTAGATGTTGATAAAACAGTTCGCATTACTTTAATGAACTTTGATGTAGAACTTGAAACTAATGTCTAGTTCACAAAACCCCCGTAAGATGCCAAATATACCGAACAATTTTCTCTAAATCTGTATCGGCATCCTTACCCATCCTTACCCTAAGGCTGTAACATTTTAAAAAAAAATGTTCTTACTGTGTTGAGCCACTTAGTAGAATCGAAAATATTTTTATATTTAAGACATTTTTTTACATAGTGCGACGATTATGTTGGATATACTAGAAATTTCTTAATATTTTTAAGTAGTACAATACTTCGTTGAACAAATTTTGATAATAAAAATTTTACTTTGATTATGACACAAAATTTTATAATGCAGATTAATCTGAATTATGAATTATTATATCAAATCAGTTCATCAAATCCAAATTCGATAATATTATAATGCATAGGTATTAAACACCAGCACCCGTGATGTATTATATAATTTTTTTTATATTTTAATATAAACTGCTCATCATTTATATTGCATAAATTTTCTGTTATAGTCGGATCTGGTCTTATCGTGCGGGTCATACGATTCATTCTTTACTTGCGTTTAATTTTACCCTCTAAATAAAATACGTAAGATAAATGAGACAGACTTATTCCATTTTGACATGAAAAAAAGGATATGTATTTACTTTCCAGCGATTCTAAAAAAGCTTATAATAGGACCAGCTAAGTTTTATTTTAAATATGCCAGTTTTGTGACTTTGACAGTTTGTGTCAAAATGAAACAATTTTCTGGGTTTTTGCATCCCCAATCAAAAAAAATGGTACTTAATCTGATAAACTATTTCGAAAAAAGAAAAAGTGGAAATTCGCCAACCAATATTCAGGAAACAGTAGCCAAAGCACTGGAAATTAGTTTAAGGACTGTGCAGAAAATTGTGCATGAAACAAAACATAACATAATACCCAAGAATACTAAAAAGTGTAAACGAAGAAAGCCAAAGACTGAGGATTTAAGCGAAAATATTAAAATGGGAGTTCGAAATGTGATTTACGATTTATACAAATCAAAAACCAATGTAACTCTTCCAGTTTTACAAAAAAACATTAAAAATTCGGGGTGTTTTGGAAATTGGACCTGAAGCGTTATCAAAATTAATAAAAAATTAAGGTTTTCGCTATAAAAAAGACTGTAACCGAAGATTTTTATGTGAGCAGCCACAGATAGTGAGTCAGCGTGTTCAGTTTTTAAAAAAATATACGGACAATTACAAATCGAAATTTAGAAAAGTGGTATTTTTAGACGAAACGTGGATATTTTCGAATGGAAGTGGTTTAAAATCTTGGCAAGATGAGTCTGTAAAAAGTGTTAAAAGGAAAAAGGGGTGCGGTACGGGAAAGCGTTTTATTATTTTGCATGCCGGTTCTGCAACAAGATATGTTGCAGGTGCGAGTTTAATTTTTTCTTCAACATCAAAAAGTGCTGACTATCATGATAATATGAATTGCGAAATGTTTGAAAAATGGTTAAAAGTTCAATTGATACCAAATTTGGATGCTCCGTCTTTAATTGTATTAGATTCATATCATATCATTCAAGAATTTTAAATAAACAGCGTACTTCATCTTGGAGGAAAAGTGACATTTATGAGTGGCTGGAAAAACACAACCAAAATCCTTTACCAAATATGCTTAAATCGGAACTCCTATCAATAGCAAAGTCTCTTAAAAAACCCAAAATATACGCGGTAGATGAAATACTGCGTGAATATGGTCATGAGGTTCTACGACTGCCGCCATATCATTGCCAGTTTAACGCAATAGAATTAATATGGGCATTATTATGAAAAACATGTAGGTGATGGTCTTAAATCCGACCAAGTACAAATAGTTTGGCAAGATTCGTTAGATCATATTACACAAGAGTACTGGAAGAAATCGGTGGAACATACAGAAATATTAATAAGGGATTGGTGGGATCGAGAACAAATACTAGATGTCGAAGTAGCGCCAATGATAATTGCTCCATTCGAAGACGACTCAGACGACAAGGACTTTTCAGATTTTATAAGTGACGATGAGAGTTTTTAGGCTATAATTATAAACGGTGTTTTTCGTTTACATTTTTTAGTATTCTTGGGTATTATATTATGCTTTTTTTTCATGCACATTATTCTGCATAGTCTTTAAACTAATTCCCAGTGTTTTCATTACGGTTTCCTGCATATTGGTTTGCGAATTTCTACTTTTTCTTTCATTATCGAAATAGTTTATCAGACTAAATGCCATTGTATTTTTAGGTTTTAGTAGTAAAATTGTTAAAATAAATTGCACTGTTTATTATTGTCGTTTTTATTAAAGGGTACAGTAGGTATATAATTAACGATTATATAATTTTTTTGTAACTTTTTCAACTCCCCTGTACATAATTTTTACAAAACTAATAATATTAGGTATATGTGGCTATCTTCGCGATAGCTAAAATAATGAAAATATTTTTCCTTCTTTCGGTATATTTGTAAATAATCTCACAACATTTTGATAGCCTCTGTGTTGTCTGATTTGACGCATATGATCAGTTACCTTTGGACCCGCACGTTAAGACCAGATCTGACTATATTGGAAAATATTTCTTTCAGAATAATTCTAATAACGTGCCTAAGTTTAGTAAAAACAGGTGTTATAAAATTAGTTAATATAGTTTGTATTTCATTCAATTGCTATTTCAGTGTAGGGACAAAATAATTCACAAATTAGGAAAGTAATACTTTTCTGTATGCGAATAACCCAACGACAAAGCAAGATCAATCAAAATTAAGTCCATTTGCGTGGAAGAAAATTTCTGCATAAAGAACTTTTAACATCATTTATAACCTTTAATATAATTTTTACAATAAGTTATTTGTATTTGAGATTTGTCAATTGTATTTTTGAAACCTCTAATATAATTACAAGAATAAATTATTTGTATTTGAGATTTGTCAATTGTATTTTTGAAACCTCTAATATAATTACAAGAATAAATTATTTGTATTTGAGATTTGTCAATTGTGTTTTTGAAACCTCTAATATAATTACAAGAATAAATTATTTGTATTTGAAACTTGTCAATTGTATTTTTGAAACCTCTAATATAATTACAAGAATAAATTATTTGTATTTGAGATTTGTCAATTGTATTTTTGAAACCCCTAATATAATTACAAGAATAAATTATTTGTATTTGAGATTTGTCAATTGTATTTTTGAAACCTCTAATATAATTACAAGAATAAATTATTTGTATTTGAGATTTGTCATTTGTATTTTTGAAACCTCTAATATAATTACAAGAATAAATTATTTGTATTTGAGATTTGTCAATTGTATTTTTGAAACCTCTAATATAATTACAAGAATAAATTATTTGTATTTGAGATTTGTCAATGGTATTTTTGAAACCTCTAATATAATTACAAGAATAAATTATGTGTATTTGAGATTTGTCAATTGTATTTTTGAAACCTCTAATATAATTACAAGAATAAATTGTTTGTATTTGAGATTTGTCAATTGTATTTTTGAAACGTCTAATATAATTACAAGAATAAATTATTTGTATTTGAGATTTGTCAATTGTATTTTTGAAACCTCTAATATAATTTCAAGAACAAATTATTTGTATTTGAGATTTGTCAATTGTATTTTTGAAACCTCTAATATAATTACAAGAATAAATTATTTGTATTTGAGATTTGTCAATTGTATTTTTGAAACCTTTAATATAATCTCAAATATAAATCATTTGTCTTTGTCCAAAATTTGCGGATTATTTAGTAGATAACACTATGCATGGACTGCTGCGGCTTATTTTTTCGACGTCTATTACAATTTCAAACTGATAGTTACATTAAGCTAAATAATGTTTATATTCCATTTCAGTTTCCAAATAGTAGTTCTAAAAAACGACATATGTATTTAAAAGAACAAATTTTAAAATATCAAGAGAAATTTATCAGTGCCATTCAATTTGTAAAATTAGCGTCATGCCATTATTCCTGATGATAATTTTAACATGTATTTTTAACTTAAATATTTTTTACTTTTATAAAATGTAATTTTTTGTAATGTACAGTTGACGACATATAAATTCGTACACTCCACCCATACATAACTCAATTACAACAAAATTGTGTAAAACGGGTTTCTCACCGTGCTGCTTATACCTGGATAGAACACCAGCTATACATATACATAGCTGTAAATTATTATATGCACGATTTTTTACCGTAAGTAATAATGGTTATTTCTAAATATTTTTGTTTTTAAATTACAGCCGCGAAATAAGAAAATTATAAAATAATACCAGGAAAACTAAAAAAGTATAAAGCCAAAAAGGGTGAATTTATTAACAAACAACAGACAAAACACTAATACTTAATTGCTGCGCCATTCGATTCTAACACTAATCGTAATCTTCTTGGCATTGACAAAATAATATTTCTGGTGTAATCCGGAGTTAGCCCTTCCCAAATTTCTTCTATTTTATCAAATAACTATTTCATTCTACGGTTTAAAATTTATTTTGTACATTTTTTTTACCATCAATCCCCAAACATTTTTAATTGGATTTAAATCAGAACTTCTTGAGCACCAAGGCAGACATGTTACGTTGTTTTGTCTAAACTAGTTTCCTATATTTCTTGCAGTATGCACAGGGTAGTTATCCTGCTGAAATATAAAGTTATTTCCTTCAAAAACTATCGCGGCAGAAGGAAGAAAAACATTTTCCAAAATCTGAAGATATATATTTGTTTAGTGTTCAACCAATATTCCAGCATACACCTGCACCGTAAACACTTATCCATGCCCACCCGTTAACGGAGAAACGTCTACTAGTTGTTTTTTTTTAGTATACTTCTCATCATATCGGGAATTTGGTGGTCTATATACTCGAATCCTTACATTATATGTAGACTGAAAAGTATTTTCATCGGAAAAGATAAATATTACCAAAAAAATCATTTTCTGGTAAATATTGCATAGCAAACCAAATTGTTTGCTCCTTGTCACTATTTTTTAAAAACGGTTTAGATGCAGCTGCTCGATTTCTTAATTCGGAACAATGTCTTACTGGACGTTGCGCAGTTCTAGATGAAGCAGGGAATCCTGTTATGTGCATATAGCGGATACTGCAGTTTCAAATGCATTTTCCCTTATAAATACTCCACCAAATTTCGGTCTTCTTCATTTGATGATTTTCTATTATTTAAACCAAACCCAACAGACCTTTCAAGTGTTTGATGATAGCGTATTTTTTTTACAATCCTTGAACAGTACTTCTAGTTACTCTAAAATGATCAGCTATTTTTCCATAAGACCACCCTATTTCTACTAAATATTCTCGCTTTTTCAATAATACTTAAATAAGGCATTTTTAAATCAAATATGATAATGACAATACTTTGACAGATATCATGATAACAATTAACACGTTACAAAGGTAATAGAGGTAAAAAAAGTTGCATTTACAGTGTCACAGTTTAGTGTTCGAAATTATCTGTCGTCAACTATACCTAAATTAATACATTATTTTTAAGTAAATTAATTTTGTATTAATTTCATCCCAATGTTATTATTATCTAGAAAATTAGTTGGGCCCAGTTTCGTATTATATTGGCACATTGCCGCAGTGTCTGTGACTATACTTTTATTATTATTACGTGACTCTGGGCCCAGTTTCGAATCTCACGATACCCTAGTATATTATCTAAATAAGAAGAATAGACGATAATGATAAAAAGATTTAGAATTTAAGGATTAAGCAGATTTTGAGTAAAATCCAGTTAAATCTTTGATACAATTGATGTAGGAAAAACAATCGAGTAAATATAATTAAATCAAAAAGCAGCTTTCAAATCCTAATGTTATCATAGATTTATTTTATATTGATTGTCCTGTACGGATTTTTAATATTGATTGTCGTACGGATCAGATAAAACTTAACCCTTAAGCAAACATTTTTTTTAAATAAGTTTAAACTATAAAAGCAATAAAGTGTTTATGGTTTTAAAAAATCTATGCGTTTCGAGTGTTATGAACTGATTCGCTAAATAACGATAAGTAATGTTTCCGTGAATAAATATTATTTTCAAAAAGGTAAGGGGCACATTCACTGGGCGATTATCCAGCAATCAATCCGATCAAATTACTTTACAATTTCCTAGCAATCTGGTTGCTCAGGATTCTTAACCAAGTTTTCTTCATGTAATCAGTTTTAGTTTTTTTAAACTGTAATGATGGTAAATAAGAAATATGTTTTATAGCTTATGCTGTCGAGGAAACTTCTGACTTGCACCTTGGGCTACCCGATTCACCTTCCTTCAGGACGTCTATTCTCGAAATAGGCGAATGATCATTTTAAGAGAAGTGATTACTTTTTCTCTTAAAAATGTTTAAACTGTATTCTTCAAACGTAAAATGACTATTCATTTCCATCGAAAGTTGGGAGAACTCATTCTCTCAAAAATGTCTAAGAGAAGAAGATCAGGTCAGGAGAAGTGCGTTGATAAGCATGCGCAAAAACTTAGTAGTGAAAAATAGTGGTTGAGCTTTTAAAAATTGTATAATGTAGGTTATAGTTTTGTATTTGTTATTGCAATTCTAATACATTTTTATTTCTCGAATTTTCTTTGCGTTTGTCACAATTTTGACGACATGGCAGTGGTATTTGATAATGAGGAGTTTTTAATCCGTCAACTAATAATCATATAGAAGATGTTGAAGAAAACGCAGCAAGGCCTCATGGACAAGGCTACTGAAGAGGCATTTTTTAATGTTGCGGCTCTCACTGTTTTTGGTTTTATGTACATGTAGTTTAAAATAACTTGATATTTAGGTACCTATACATGTTTTACTTCATTTTAAATCTGTATTTATTTTTTATATTAGATGTTTTGAAAAGTTTAAATGGCAAGTCTGTAAATAAACAATTATTTATTTATTTATATAATGTATGTGCTGGTTAATAAAGTATTGTTTCGTGTAACTTTATCATTTAAACTCGGAAATATTGATAACATCGCTAGGACCTCGGAATGCTGGAGAATACGGAATTTTTACAGCGATAGAACGATACCAAACGATGTGAGCATATGATGTGAATTGTCCCTTCTCGCAAGAGAGCATTAAATTGGAGAATAGAGGTCCTGGTAAATTAAATAATCGCTCGGCAACCAAAATATCGCTTGCAATTTGAATGACATCGCTCAATAATGGGGCATTTTTTTTGGAAATTCGATTGCAAGCGACTTATCTAGTTCCTCGATAATCGTCTAGTAAATGGGAGCCTTTAGGAAAACCTCGCTTTCAGCATTTGTACCAAACGTTTACCCAGAAACTAGTGTAATACTTTCATATATCGAGTGTTTCTCAAAAGACGTTCACCCCTATAACTTTTTTATATTTATAGATATTAAAATGAAGTTTTGAGATTATGCATAAGAGATGAGTCTGTATTTATTGGCATAATTTTCAATTTGTTAGCACATCCGGTTTGACCGGAAGTGACCAGAACTTTGCTATTTTAAATGGGACATCTTATATATTTTTACTTATTTGGGTTCAGCATAACATTATGAGTGAAATGACACCTCACTTGTCATTTTTTGACGTGTTATAACATTTTTATGTTTATTTTTTATTTTCAATCTAGAGTGCTACAAATTAATTAAATCTGTTAATTTATAGTCAAGTAGTATATGAAACTTAAAATTATTTCATAATAATTGACTTTCTAAGTTTTACAAGCGTTTAAAAAGTTAAATTTTGTTTTCATTGACGTTTACTCCATTTGTTTAAATTGAATGATGGTAGTTCTAGTTCACTAGGATATTTAAAACCAGCATTTTTTTCCCAACAATTTGATACCATACACTCCTATGCTCTTTAAAATTGACACTGAAAAATTTGCCTTAAATCCCAGTCGCAAATTTAAAAAGCGTTATGCATTATTACATTTTCTAAAGAAATATAAAGGCGGCTTTGAAAAACAATGGAACGGATTTGAAACGCAATATGGTTTGAATTTAAAGTTGTAATGTCGTTAGTTTATAAAACATACAAAACATACAATCTTGCGGCTTCAGAAGAATTTTTAGTTAGTAAAACTAACCATTTATCTGATTTACATTATGTAAGTTTAATAAACGAATTACATTACAATTTTAATTTAAAACCATATTGATTTTCAAAACCATTCCATTATTTTTCAAAGCCGCCTTTATATTTCTTTAGTAAGACAGGGCGGCAATAATGCATAACGGTTTTAAATTTGCGATTGGGATTTAAGGCAAATTTTTCAGTGTCAATTTTAAAGAGCATAGGAGTGTATGGTATCAAATTGTTGGGAAAAAAATGCTGGTTTTAAATATCCTAGTGAACTAGAACTACCATCAATCCATTTAAACAAATGGAGTAAACGTCAATGAAAACAAAATTTAACTTTTTAAACGCTTGTAAAACTTAGAAAGTCAATTATTATGAAATAATTTTAATTTTCATATACTACTTGACTATAAATTAACAGATTTAATTAATTTGTAGCACTTTAGATTAAAAATAAAAAATAAACATAAAAATGTTATAACACGTCAAAAAATTACAAGTAAGGCGTCATTTTACTCAGAATGTCATGTTGAAACCCAATAAGTAAAAATATACAAGATGTCCCATTTAAAATACCAAAGTCAAGGTCACTTCCAGTCAAACCGAAAGTGCAAACAAATTAAAAATTATGCCAATAAATGCAGGCTAACCTCTTATGCATAATCTCAAAATTTTATTTTAATATCTACAAATACAGAAAAGTTATAGGGGTGAACGTCTTTTGAGAGGTATAGGTATTACCACAAGAAAAAAATTTTTGTCAGCAAAATTTTCGATTGGTATGAAAGCTTGTTGCTTGGCAGTTGCCAAAAGCAACAAACTTGGATAAACTAAGAAAACAATTTTGCAGACAATATTTTTTCGAGTGGCATTCGACATGACTATTTTACGAGAGTGAAAATAAATGATTTTATTTTAAGGTCACTTTTTTTAAACGCCAAAAAATTGTCGCTGAAATACTAAGTTGGTTCATTTCGTCGACCACCAGTAAGGTACTTGTATTGTCAGGTAAATACCGATTTTATTGCCGATGTGATACACTGTAGTGAAATAGTCAATTATATTTATTTATTGTTAAAATAATATTCACTTCTTCTAAACCGACAATGAAGTGACCATCGGAATGCGGCAACAAGTATACAAAAACCTTATCAATAACATGTTTGCTCTTTTTGAAATCAGCCTGCGCTGGCAAAACCCAAATTGTGGTATCAATTGTTGCTAAGTTGGCCAGTATTTTTTTCTGGCTTTCTAGATTACCAAAATGCAAAAGTAAATAGTAGATTGTATTCCCCTTTCCAACAAGCGATTACGATACACACCTTTACATTTGAAAAAAAAAAGTTGGTGACGGTTTCTACCTCTAAAAGAGGAAAAAATTTCATGAAGAAGCATGAAAAAAGTATGTCAAACTAAAAATAAACGCAGCCGTAGTTCTTTCAGCAAATAAATAGGCTTTCTAATACTGAATTTATTTCAGTTAAAAATTCGACCCTGTATAAATGTTTGGAAAATAAAACATTTTTTATTTCATTTCTTTTAATATTTTAACCAATGGCTTAAACGTACGTAAATTAAATAAATAATAACTTTTATTTACATGACAGGAAAAACATAATGTTTTGCAATCATAGGCTTATTTTACACTTATGTATATCTGCCTGATGATAAAATATATGCACAAATCATTTACCTAAACTATTATTACGGGTAGGTATTAAGTAGTTAAATAGATTATTAAAATTGATCAGTTTCATTAGCTGTCAACTAAATGATTTTTATTTTACTTATTAGTATGATTAAATAATATGTACTAAAACACAAATTAATTTTTGTTAATTTATATATAAATAATTAGAATTGTACATTTAAAAAGCTCGTAAGTAAACACGTTTTTCATAATGATTCAGAAGTAGACGCCTTAGTATTTTCAACATTTTTTTTTTAATTTCTATAATATAATGACAATGACCGTCAGCATGGTCAACAAATGTTCTAATGCATGTCTTCCTATTTACCAATGGCATAAAGTCACTGACAAATTTGTCTAAAAGACTTTATATTGTTACTAAGTAACTGATTTTATCTATTTCTATATTAATATATAAAAGTTTAAGGCCACTGCCTGACTCACTCACATTCATTCATTCATTCATTCATTCATTCATTCATTCTACATTCATTCATTCATTCATTCATTCATTCTACATTCATTCATTCATTCATTCATTCATTCATTCATTCATTCATTCATTCATTCATTCATTCATTCATTCATTCATTCATTCATTCATTCATTCATTCATTCATTCATTCATTCATTCATTCATTCATTCATTCATTCATTCATTCATTTATTTATTTATTTATTTACACAGTATCAACAGCAGTGGTAGTCATTTACAGATACTGTGCGAGCAAAAAAATATTTGCATCAAAGAGGGCTTGGAAACGTATGGCTTGGTTTAGATCACAATGATATGGGGACGATATATATATCTAACCAAATCTAGGTTAAAATTTTGTCAAATTCATATTATGACATGATATGCCAAACTAATGAGTAATAAAATAAGTAGACAAATACAAATTTATTTTTGTTCATATTTTCGAAAGTATTGACCAGCATCTCTGGAGCAATGTTACCACATTCTTGGATAATCCTTTCTTGTAATTATTCTAAATTTGCAACTGGTGTTTTAAAAATAGTGTTCTTTAAATGAGGAAAAACGAAGTAATCCATAACCGTTAAACAAGGTGATCTAGGTGGGAATTCAATGTCTGATCGAAAACTGATCAATCTGTCGTCGAAAAAATTGCGTAAGTAGTTAATAGTTTCGTCGGCTGTATGGGCGGTTGCACCGTTCTGTTGAAAATATCCTAAACGTAGTTCGTCGTCAAGTAATTGCTCCACAACTGGATTTAAAATATTGTCTCTATACCGCTGTGCTGTAACTGTGTCATGGAAAAAAATAGGACCAACAATTCGTCAGCTAACCAGACACCAATTTTTTGAGGGTGCAATGTGGACTCTACAAAAAAATGGGGATTTTCACTACTCCACATGCGTGTATTCTGAGAGTTCACATAACCGGAGAGGTGGAACCAGCGAAAAAAATGTCAGATATAATAAATCATTTCTTTCCAATAAATTTTGGGTAAACCATTGAAAGTATTGTATTTCTTGGAATAGCTGCTTCGTAAGAATAGTCCTGCATGTTCCATAAGATCTTCCCACTTCTTGGGACAGGCGTCTTATACAATTTGTTAACGTATTTTGCATTATTTCGCGAACGTTTGCAACAAGTTCTTCTGTTCTTATAGATGATCTTCCTGCTCCTTTTTTGTGTTGTATAGAACCTGTTTCCCTAAACACAGCCACGGTTCTTTTCAGGCAATGATAAAAATCCCCAGCAATAAAAGCAACGTTAGGAAAATGTTCGTGAAAATCGTCCATGCACAAACCCGGATTGTATTGCCACTCACCATTTACTCTAACCCCGCCCATTGTGTGAATGTGAATTGTTCAAGAAATTGGAAAAATTAGCGATGAATCAAATTACTTGTAGGTAACGACTGTCAAAGATGACGGAATAACTGATTGATTGTTAATTCAGTATGACACTCAACAGGTATTAAGCTCTACGGTGAAGCATTACGTCCTTAGATGCAAGGCCCTCTTTGATGCAAATAATTTTTCCTCGCACGGTACATCAAGCTAATCTAATAAAAATCTTACAAGTAAGGTGACCTAAAATAAATCCTGAATCTGGTTTGGTAGATTAGTTTTAAATATTTAGTTTAGATGTAAAATAGGGTTAGCTAGAAACGATCGCAGTTGGCTTTTATACTTGCCTGGCCTCAAGCCACCTGTTCTTATTTATGATGATGACTTTTTGTTTTGATCCACAAACATGGTTAGTTAGAAGAAAGAAGCGCTTAGCTGCGGACACAATTTTTTTTAAACTTACTATCCATTCATTGCAAAATCTGTGGGTTACCTGGTGCGACGCAGTTCTTGTTTATTTAAAAGATTTTTTTAAACTGCATGTTTTCCTTAAAAAATTGGAATACCTTGAAAAAAATTAAATTTTCTAAATTAACTAAGTATTCCATAATATGAAATATGTTATGTACAAATAAACGCCCGATAGCTAGTTTTTCGCATCACAGGCAACTGTTGGCAGATCCCATTTCGTGGTGCTACGTAAAGTCTACAAGGTATAAAATCACTATGAAAATAGTGTCGGTTGTTTATTCTTGGGTGCCCCCACCCTCCTAGTAAGTTCGCCATTGTTGTATATTTATACGGCGCACACTAAAAAAGGCCGACAGTTTTCGGTTTGTGCCAAACCTCAAAGAGATTTTTTTATATTTATTTTAGTTGGAAAATTTAAACAGGTTTTATTTTACATCTATCAATAACCTAGTTTTATAGTTAATTAGTACTTTACTGGGCATAATGCCTATAATTAGCACCAACATTGTTCAGTTTTACAGCAAGTGTCTAGCAGGATAGTACCTCGTGAATTACATTAGTAAAATTAGAACCAATGGATGGGAAAAAATCAATTATTTTTCATCAAAACCAATTATTACCTTTACAAACTGTTTATTCAAAGAGTTTAGTAAAGCTGTTGTGACCGCTTTTCATAATTATTATCCCGTGGAGAAGAAAATATGATACTCGTGACGCAAATACGCATGATTAGCATCAGCTCTGCTACAATGGAAGTTGTAAACTGAATTAATAAATATTTGCATTTTAAAGAAAATTAAAAAAAAGTATGTTTTGAATAGTTACTAGCAGGCTGTCGAGAGCCAGGTCGATTCCGGGGGTTGTGCGACATCCCGGGCCCACTCCCATAGAAAAAGTACATCCTAAGACAGTTTGCTTAGTTTGCTGTATAAATATAGTCAATATAACAGCATTATAATCGGAAGGAATTTATTTTAATTATTATTCTGTGTACTGTTTACATGGGATATATTATTATTAATATACGTGATTAATACAGTACCTATAATAATAGAAAATAAAAATGGCTATATTTAAAAACACATGTTTTTAAGAAGTACCTAAACAAATAAAACATAAAACTAATACTTTAGTACACAAACCTTAAACATCAGAGTACGTACCGTGCGAGCAAAAATTATTTGCATTAAAGAGGGCTTGGATTAAAAAACGTAGGGCTTGGTTTAGATCACAATGATATGGGGACGATATATTATCTAACCAAATCTAGGTTAAAATTTTGTCAAATTCATATTATGACATGATATGCTAAACTAATGAGTAATAAAATAAGTAGAGAAATACAAATTAATTTTTGTTGTTTACAAAATTAACAAAGTATGAATACACAGAAAGAAGAAGAAAATAATACATAAATTGCTGAAATTGGCTACCGCCATGCTCCAAGCATAAATTCACACGTCTCTTCATATTTTTGAAAGTGTTGACCAGCATCTCTGGAGAAATGTTACCACATTCTTGGATAATCCTTTCTTGTAATTGTTCTAAATTTGCAACTGGTGTTAAAAATAGTGTTCTTTAAATGAGGAAAAACGAAGTAATCCATAACCGTTAAACAAGGTGATCTAGGTGGGAATTCAATGTCTGATCGAAAACTGATCAATCTGTCGTGGAAAAATTTGCGTAAGTAGTTAATAGTTTCGGCGGCTGTATGGGCGGTTGCACCGTCCTGTTGAAAATATTCAAAACGTAGTTCGTCGTCAAGTAATTGCTCCACAAATGGATTCAAAATATTGTCTCTATACCGCTGTGCTGTAACGGTGTCATGGAAAAAAATAGAACCAACAATTCTTCTTAGGGAAACAGCTAACCAGACACCATTTTTTTAAGGGTGCAATGTGGACTCTACAAAAAAAATGGGTATTTTCACTACTCCACATGCGTGCACTGAGAAAAAGATCCAATACCTGTTATAAAAAATATTATATCAATTATTAGATTTCCACATAGGTACGTATTTGGACAGTGCGACAGTATGCAACAGTTACAATATCGCTTTGCTAAAATGTAATTATAGTGGCACTAAGTTACTTCTAATACCATTTATATCCCCTTTATAGTTGGACTATACCGTTTAAAAGAATTTCTAATGCCAGTGATAATATAGTTAATATCGAATATAATACTATTTTTTCCCACGTAAAAGATAGTTTATACCCAATATAAGAAAGGTTCTAATACCTATTATAAAAGGGTTCTAGCAGGTTTCTTCAATTTTATTGTTAATCTTATCACCTTATAAACAAAAATATACGTTATATCTAAAAAACATTTAAAAAAAACTAATATTTCGAATTATATTTTTGAAGAGAAATAATTCAAAAAACGCGGACACAATGCCATATCTTTTTCTCCTTTTTACAGCTCCGTCGTCTTCGCCTCATGCTCGCCACTATACTTTCTATAACACACATGCCCTATATCGCCGTCGATAATGTAGGGACCTTTATTTCTAAAGGTGCCATACCCTTCCGAATTTTCATCGTTCGCGATTTCTTGCGATTTCGTCGTCGTTCCTTCCGGATAACTGTCTTACTGGACTGTTCGACAGTTGAAGGCTGTCGTCAGCGGAAAACGTGTTTCTATTGGTCGATTTGATCGTCACGTGACGGTGGTGATGTTTGGGTCTTTGGACTGTCTCTAGAGAGTCTACTAGAGACGTATCTAAAACAAAAAAAACATATTATATTCGTTATTTATGCCTTATGTATGCTTTAGAAACTCGGTGACGGTTTTAGAAAATAGCCTACCTTGATCAGGTATAGCTCTTCCATTTTCTATACCTATATGCTTTTTCTATAGAAATATAGTGTGTAAAATTATACTAGGTAATTTTATTTTTATTATTCAGTACCGCTTTTTAGGGCCACCCTGCCAGATGTAAGCCCTATAACTTTTGTACAATACTTTTTTCTATATATTCAAACTTAAATTTTGATAAAAACTATAAAATACCTACTTACTATTTTCCATCAGTCCCATCCCAATAGTTAACCGTAGTTATGGGGCAATTTAACCTACTCGAAATAACAGTTTAAGAATGGATAAAAAAATATTTACTTAAATTCTGAAAAAAAAATACTATTGTTTTGGGTGAGTCGTGCGCACAATCCTCGTTTAATAAATCTTCATCTTCCAAATAATTTTCTCATAACAGATGCCAGTTCCTTGCTGTGAGTGTATCATTAAATAGTATTTATGATATTAACATTTTTCACGAAAAACATGACAAAACAAAATTCTAGTTGGCGCCTGACAGTCAGCATAATAATAATAATAATAATAATAATAATAATAATAATAATAATAATAATAATAATAATAATAATAATAATAATAATAATAATAATAATAATAATAATAATAATAATAATAATAATAATAATAATAATAATAATAATAATAATAATAATAATAATAATAATAATAATAATAATATAATAATAATAATAATAAAAAGTTTATTCAATAAATATAGGTACATATAATAAAATATTTGCAAATTTTAAATTATAACTTTGAATAAACTAAAATGAAATATAATGAAACTCACGAAGTCTTACTTGTAGTGAGTAATAATTATGGTATTATAATTTCATATCCATGAATATAATGAATTTTATACATATTATGTATCACAATAATATAATATAATATAATATATCACAACAATATACGCAATCATATATAATATATTTTATATTTTAAAATATTTATCCATAATATTATTGAAAAAATATCTTTATTTTTTATTATCCATAGTTTAATTTCTTGTTTGTATTTAATCATAGATTTGATTGAAAGGGAAAGAAAAACTCTAAGTCTTCCTCCACTAATGTGTGTGTGTTCTTTTTCAGCCATCTTATACTATTACTTGTCACTTCCAAATCCTCAGCTGTTTGGCTCACTGCTCACTTTTGAAAATTATTTAGTTTTGAACTTTTCTTTAATTGTGTTGAACCTAAGACTCAGGGATTACTACTATTTTTATTCCTAAAAAAAAATTTTGAAAGTAAGTTGCATATACACATATTGTATTTTCACTAACCTGAATTTTCTCTTTTACAGTTAATTGACTACTCACATCATGACGACCTTCATTAAATTTTAACACTATTTTCCACTCTTAATTTTACTGTTTTATACATTACCTTCCTCACACTGGATCACTTTTTCTTCCCCTTTCATCAGCATGTTCAAATTTAAATTTTACTCTTTTCCACGGCTGTACTGATTTCGCTTCACATATGGGCCTTGCTTCCTCTAATTTTTACTATTATTACCCTACAGCTGGCAAATTAATACTTCGGTTCTTTGTTTTTTGATGCTTTTCTGACTTAGAATGTTAACGTGTCATTCTCACTATCTTAAAGCCTAGCTTAAAGCGTTATTACTAGTTATTTTTCTTGCTTATAACATCTTAATTCTCCTGAAGATGAACATTTCTATGTTCGAAACATGTTAATATATTAGTGGAGGAAGACTTAGAGTTTTTCTTTCCCTTTCAATCTTTTACTCCACTTGAAGTATGGACTATTTCTTCAATAGATTTAATTGCTTTAATCGATTTTGGGAGAATATCAAAAATATAAGGAATTATGTTTAAAAAATGTTTTTGACCTATAACTTTGTTGATTTTATTTTTTAACGTTATATTATTTATATTTCTAGTGTTATATTTATGAATATTAAAATTTTATTTATTTTTATTTTTTAAAATATAGATTAATATGTTGTAAAAAATAATTGTCGGGTATCCATTTTTTGCTTTCTTTATAAAGCATATCAGAAGAGTATAAATATTCTTTATTATAAATAATTTTTAAAATCCATTTTTGAATAATTTCAATATTACGGAGATTATTTTTATTTATTCCACCCCAACCTAATATTTCATAATTTATTTGCGTTTGTACCAATGAATAATATATGGTTTCTAAATGTTTAATATCCAAAAATTGTTTAAGATGTTTAAATTTTGGTATAAGTATTCTCAATTTTTTAGTAATATATTCACTATGTAAATTCCATTTTAAATGTTTGTCAATAATTATTCCTAAATATTTAATATTTTCAGCTTGTTCAATTTTTATATTATCATTAATATTTATAGTATTTATATTATTTGGTAAATTACTTTTATAAGAAGTAAATGGGAGGTATTTTGTTTTATTATAATTTATTGTTAATAAATAATAATAATGATAATATGGGGACAGCTCTCTATAATCGATACTTACCGATATTTCATCAAATTTAAAATCTGAATAGATACTGTTGTATCATTTCGCAATTTCCTAGCAATAATAAAAAATGCATGATGGATACTTACTGTTGCACACAGCCCAGGAATCACAAACCACAACACACGTGTGACGACGCGACCGGTGGCTTCAAGAACATCTAATCAAATGGACAGGACGAAGCCGGACGAACCCGACGAACAGGTAGCGGGTAGTCGGATTAGAAATATCAATCGGGTTATTTGGGAATATAAGATTACTAATAAAAATTATTTCACAATTCGCTGCCAGTATTATGCTGACTTTTAAATATGACTGTATTATAAGCACCGCCAACTGATTCGCTAAACTTCTAAACATAGCTTATATCGAATAAAAGAAATGATTAAATATGCGAGATTATTATGGTTAGAAAATATTTTTATAATTATTATGATTACTTTAATAGCGTCAAACAAAAATTTTGCTATGGGTACTATTTAGGGATTTACAAACCCTCTAATGCAGCTATACTCTAAGTGTGTTCCGCGGAACCCTAGGGTTCCGCGATACCTCTGTAGGGGTTCCTCAAGAATTTAGAAAAAAAATCAAAACACCTCTCTCTGGTCGAACGTTTTGACTCCGCGGCCGCGCGTAGGTATATTTATTTATTTGTATTTGTATAAACATGTGTTACAATAGCTGGTACAATATCTCATAAGTTTGGTATCACCATGTATACTTGTATACTTGTGAGCGCGCAGTCCCTTTGATAAAAGCCGCCTCTGAATTGTTTACAACGCAATTTTTATATTTCTCTTTTTATTTTTGCTTTTTGTTTATCAAAGGCGCCGACTCGAGTATTTTCGAGAATATTCGAGATCGAGTCTAGGACTAAGTATAAAAGCGGCGATCGCGCGTCGCGCCTCGTCAGTCAGTTGACGATTAGCGTTCGGAGCGATAAGTTCCTACCTACCTACTTACAAGCTCGCTAGCGAGAAACTAGTGTTCATTGTTCTAATGCCTGCTGTATTCTGTTGTCTCAGTTTTATACATTTCTTCATTGTACTAAACTTAGTCTCTTATACGCAGTAACGATTGTGCATTATTTAGACCCCACCATCCTGACGTGTAACATTATAAATAAAGAAGAATGGAACGTTGGCTTAAAGGTGTTAAACGTGTTGCAACAACATCTTCTAATGACGCTGAATGTTCAAAAGCAGTACGCGCGGAGAATATAGCAATCACCGATTCAGACGATGATGCCACGACGTCAAGCTCGACGGTTTCAAAGACGAAAAAAAGGAAGTATGATGAATCATATATCAGTTTCGGATTTGTTGATTCCAACGGCTCACCTCTCTGCATGCTATGTAGTAAACTGCTTCCTAATAGTTCCATGGCACCTGCCAAATTGCGCCGACATTTACAAACTGTACACCCCGAGTCTAAAGACAAGAATAAAGAATTTTTTGTTCGTAAAAAATATCAGTTATTGGAAAGTCAAAAAAATATGATGCATGTAACAAAAACGATCAACGAAAAGGCCACGGAGGTGAAGCGCACACTATCGCTGAGAATTTAATAAAGCCATGTGTATTAGACATAACAAAATGTATGCTCGATGAAAAATCTGCAAAGCATCTTTCTACTGTGCCGCTATCAAACGATACTGTTTTACGGCGAATCCATGATCTGGCAAGCTACGTCAAACAAGCACTAGTTACACGTCTACAAAAAAACACGATTCGCCTTGCGAATGGACGAGTCAACTGATGTCGCTGGTTTGGCTATCTTGCTGGTTATCGTGAGATATCCATATGAAAGTTCTTTTGAAGAAGACATGCTTATGTGTTCACCGCTGCTCACAAACACTACCGGGGAAGAAATTTTTAATAAAATAAATATATTTTTTGAAGAAAATAATCTCAGTTGGAACAATTGCATTGACATTTGTACAGATGGGGCCAAGGCGATGACAGGTAAAACAGCAGGAGCAGTGTCACGAATAAAAAATAAAGCGCCTAATTGTAGTTTCAGCCATTGTATTCTGCATAGACAAGCACTTGCGATGAAGCAAATGCCGTCAAATCTAAAATTAGTTATGGATGAAGCGGTAAAAATAATTAATTTTATCAAATCACGACCACTACAATCCCGATTGTTCTCATTATGGTGTGAAGATTATGGCAGCAAACATAAAACACTGCTGCTCCATACAGAAGTGCGATGGCTGTCTCGGGGTAAAACTTTAACAAGGCTATTTGAACTTAGAGCCGAGTTACAAATGTTTCTTTCAGCAGATACTTCTTTTAATTTGAAGGACCGTTTGTATGATAAAACTTGGTTGTTCCGATTGTCTTTTATGGCGGATATCTTTCAAAAACTGAACGAATTGAATTTATCATTGCAAGGTAAACAGACAACAGTGTTTCAGGCCTATAACAAAATAACTGCCTTCAAAAGAAAATTAGATTTTTGGATTATTTACGTTGGTAAGAAAGAAATAGAAAGCTTTACGTCACTCAGTGAGTTTGTTAGCGATAACGACTCAGAAATGTTTCAAGATGATGTGTTTGAAGAATTGGTCCAATATCTCAGTTCGATGCGCGCATCTTTTGAAAAGTATTTTCCCGAAGAACAGAATACAAAAATGAAACTGAATTCATGGATTCATAATCCTTTTTTACCCAACTTGGAAAAGCCCGAAAGTATGTCAAACGAGATATATGAATCTCTTTTAGAAATGTCATCAGACACAAGTATGGAGTCACTGTTCAAAACGACGCCTCTCAACGATTTTTGGTGCAGAATCCGTGATGAATATCCAATGCTTGGCAAAATGGCTCTGAATATTCTTCTCCCGTTCCCAACAACATATTTGTGCGAAACAGGATTCTCAACCTATGCAGCCACGAAAACAAAATATCGCAATAGACTGGACGCCGAACCTGATATGAGACTTCAACTGTCTTCTATCAAACCTAATATCAACCAATTGATGAAAAATAAAAAACAGTTTCATACCTCCCATTAGTTAGATTTTTCTTTTTAATATCTTCTATTATTGTACTTGCCATGTGGTAAAGTAAGTAATAATTAGTAACTGTTACATTGTACTTTTATTATGCTTATTAATAAAGAATACACTTTTAAAAACTATTGTTTTATTGTAGGGTTCCATCAAGTATTTTGCTTCCCAAAAGGGTTCCGTCACCAAAAAAGTTTGAGAACCGCTGCTCTAATGGTTTAATTATTCTCAGTGTGTATTCTGAGAATTCACATAACCAGAGAGGTGAAACCAGGCTTCATCCGAAAAAAATGACAGGTCTAATAAATCATTTTTCCAATAAATTTTGGGTAAACCATTGAGAGTAATTCCTGCGTCTTTCAAAATCTGCGGCTTGTATTTCTTCAAATACTTGCACTTTATAAGGAAATAAACTAAGCTGCTTCTTAAGAATAGTCCTGCATGTTCCATAACATGTTCCCACTTCTTAAGACAGGCGTCTTATACAATTTGTTGGCGTATTTTGCATTATTTCACGAACGTTTGCAACAAGTTCTTCTGTTCTTACAGATGGTCTTCCTGCTAATTTTTTGTGTTGTATAGAACGTTTTCCTAAATACAGCCACGGTTCTTTTCAGGCAATGATAAAAATCCCGAGCAATAAAAGCAACGTTAGGAAAATGTTCGTGAAAATCGTCCATGCACAAACCCGGATTATATTGCCACTCACCATTTACTCTAACTCCGTTTCGAAAATACGCTTCAACCATGAATGTTTTGTGCTGTTTCGTAAAGCCCATTGCGTGAATTGTTCAAGAAATTGGAAAAATTAGCGATGAATCAAATTACTTGTAACGACTGTCAAAGATGACGGAATAACTGATTGATTGTTAACTCAGGTAGTTACTGACACCCAACAGGTATTAAGCTCTACCTACGACTAAGCATTACGTCCTTAGATGCAAGGCCCTCTTTGATGCAAATAATTTTTGCCCGCACGGTATTAATATCAAATATCTGAAAAATGAAACATTAGTGTAAAAAACACTGGAAAAAAATTGCAACTAAACAGTTTTTGTCAAAGTATGTGGGTAGGAACCTACTTAATATAACGGGGCTTTGCGTGCGTTGTGACTTGCAAATGAATCTATTATTGCACTAAAGTCACAATTTCAGTTACATAAACCTTAATCTGACAAACGATCTTAAGTCTTCGTCGATCTTAATAGACATTCTTAACACGCGCCAAGAAACTATTTGATCGTTCTGCTTGAGCTACAGTAATGGATATACTGCAAAGTATCCTCAAAGCAATTATAATGTTAGGAAATAAAGTAACCAATTCAAAATACTTAATTTTGTTTAGTAAATCAATGGAGGAGTAATTTTTCTCCAAAATTTGAGTCGTCAATTGCTTTTGGGTGCTTTATTTCATCAAATATATCTAGACCAATATAAAGTACATAAGTGCTCTGAAGTTTTTTATTTTATTTTTAATTTGCTCATCATCATCCTCAGCAGAACACTAAAAAGATTATATATATTTATTGTAGATTTAAACCGAATTGAAATATTTAGAATCACACAATCCAACAGAGTATTAAACACACTGATTCTAAATTTATCCGCTGAATTTAAATGTACAAAAATATCATTTGGATTATTTTCGTCAAAAAAAATTGTTGCTTTTCGTTTGCGTTTTTCAGACGACAAAGACAAGTCCTCTGTTAAACCTAAGTTTTCAGCAACCAACTTGCATTCATTGTGGATAGACTACCAGTTATATTTAAATCATCCATCAGACATACCTATGTTATGTTTACAAATTAATTTTTTGTCAGCAGAGGCGTTATTTTTAGTTTGGCATACTTTTTTGTGTCTTCATGGGGTAGAAACCACCCCCAACTTTTTTTTAAATGTAAAGGTATGTATTGTGATTGTTGGAAAGGGAATTGAACACGATCCACTATGTACTTTTCGATTTCGGTAATTTAGAAAGCCAGAAAAAAAAATACTGGCCATTCTAGCAACAATTGATACCAAAATTTGGGTTTTGCAAGCGCAGACTGTTTTTAAAAAAAGCTAGTGAGAGTCAGACGTGTGAATACTGAAAATGTGCATACAGTGCAGCCATATAAGCTGCCAAAATTCCATGATAATGTTTTATTTTATGAGTATGTGACAAGCTGGGTAGTATTTTCGTTTTTACCCGATATCTATAGGTAACTTCAAAACTCTAGCATAATTCCTTTGCCAAATGACTCACAATTTCCGTCTGCAATAACCAAGGAAGGGATGGTTTTTGATGGTTCGAGGGGGTGCGGGTGGAAGGTGCCCGAAATATTTGCCTACTTTTCCGACTCATGGATTCCACTATATTTGCAAATATTTGGATGTTTTTGTAATATAGGATTGGCAAAGCGATTAGTCGTATCAATTATCGGGTATTGGCACTTTTTTTCCAATCCCAAACCCCGGTAGAACTTAAATTTTGCATATTAATTCGCAGTAAGATATTATTTATGCATGCGTGATGTTATTGTCGTCGCCATAATCCAATGCATCAGGCATGATCTGCACTATTTCGTCAGATGAGTAACAAGGGCAAACAGATCCAAGTACCATGAAGAGATGTAAAAAACTTATCACGATATTGATAACTAAAGATAAACACAAATATTTATTTACGCTTTGTTAAATAAAAAACAACGTATGGTGCTGTGCTAATACTTACTTTACATATTATTGTAGCATTGGCCTACCTTCCATTTCTTTTATTTACTGCTTATGTCCAATATATTATTGTAAGGTTTTCGTGCTGCCTTATGTTTGTTGATTGTAACAATTATATATTATTTATCTTTAATTTGCGTCATTTTTAGTGCTAATAGCCTTTTTAGAAGATTATATATCAAAATCAACTGTGAAAATCAACATTTTTTAAACGTGTTAATTCGAAAAGTTCTCAGCCAATTTTAAAGAGAGATTATCGTCAATCATTCAGCACTTGGAGAGAGCTAAATTTGTATTATTGGACAATACAAAAGAAAATAATAATTTCATTATTACTTTCTATGACTTATTGATCATACTTTTATCCCGAGATCAATCATTTAGATATACCATCATAAACTTCATATCAATTTAATTTTTTTAGCTGCATTAGGATTTTTATAGCGTACAGTTGTTCACAAAATGAGCAGTAATTTTGGCCAAAAATGTTGCCGTGACCCTATTTTATAATTTGGGAATAGGGTACTCTGTCCTTTATTTAGTCCGTAAAATGTATTAATATATTTAAATAATTATGACATGTCATGACTTTTTCATGATTTTTGGGTGGGCTTTATAATGAAGGTTTTTACTACTTGATAATATAATTAATTAAAAGTATGTATAATATTTAAGGGTTAAATGTTTCACTTGTATGAAAAATAAAATACGCAGCATTGTAAGTAATGATTATATTTACAGGAACAATAAGAAAGAACAAGACCTTGATTCATACAAATTAAACAATAAAATTTACTAAAAAAAAGTAATATATTGTCATTGTTTTATTTTTCTTAAAGGCCGAAATTAATCTTGGACGAGGCTTTTCGAGACGCCAAACTCATTTGCAAACGTAATCACAGACCATTCCTCTTCAATTAAAGTCACTACTATAATTTTTTCAGTTGGGGTTAAGGTAAGTTCCGACGGTACGACGATCCGAAGTTGCTTCTATGAAAGCATAATACCCGAATGTTTTTACAAATTATCGACGTCGGACAAAGTCAAAATAATTTTAACTTTCATCCATATCATGAGTTTTCTTCCTGTTCTTTTAGGACTTATTACCCGTATATGTTCTTTGCTTATTACGATGAGAATACTATAAATGTATATAGACCTTAAAAACGATAACTGATAAATAACGTATTGCTTCTGTATGACAGTTGATAAAATGTAGGGGGGGGGGGGCAATAGTGGCCACCCAGATCGCCCGATCTTAACCAACTGAATTTTTTTTATGGGGCTGCGTAAAAAATTTATATTTCAAAATAATATATTTGATGCCATTTTTAAGTTACAAGCAATTTTTTTTAACTATTTTCTTGACAAATTATATTTTTTTCACAAATTTTGGTACGATATTCGGACATATTATGTAAATTGCAAAATTTTAACGTATACAATTTTAAAATTTCGAACATCGTACCGTCGCAGGAGGACTGCAACCAAGGTTGTAAGTATAACCATGACAGCTGAAATAAACGAACAAACCTTTAAACAACATATTTAAAAAAAAAAACAGAATTTACAAAGTTTTTTTCTGGAAACTAGAGATGACTTTTCGTAATTTTTAATTAATCATTTGGTTAATTTAGTTTTTAAAGTTAATATTATTGATGATATTGATTATTGTTCTCAATATCCCATGACAGTTTAATTATTTTGGCCATGCATAATTTAATTTAGGGTACCTATTTAAAACGATAATAACTCAATTATAAATTTGAAAACTAAATTAACCTAGTCATGTTTATTTATTGCCGACTTTTCTAATTTTAAGTAATTGAAATAATTGCATGACTGAGTGCTAAATAAAAATTTTAAACAAAGATGTTACATATACCTGTCGTTTCATCAGCTAATTAGACCCTTGCATTTTGACATATTGCTATGACAACTACGTAATCTTTTTTGGAAAATTACCCTAGCTGTCAGATTAATAAGTGGAAATCTCCCTGGCTTGACACTTATAATAAAAGCAGTGGCGCAATTGTGTTATTAAAAGGCCTAAAATCATCATTTATTTTGTACGCGATACTGTTATCTATAAAGGAGGTTTGATTAAAAATATATATATTTTTAGGAATGGGGCTGCGCCACTCTACATTTTTGAAGTGAAAACTTCTTTAGGCGCGTTTAGCACTTTTTGTGGGCACTAAATTAAACTAAGCCGTCACGCGTGTCTGTCACGCGTAACGCTCGGTCGGCTGTGTTACGCTCGAATTCAACAACAACTAATATTTTGAGGACAACTAATATTTTGATAATGTCGTGTACTACGTGTAAAAGTCGCTCGTCAATGTTTTACGTTTTTCTCTAGTAACAATAAGGTTTTAATTAGTGCAATTTGTATAGTTATGTAGTTAAGCCTGAAAAGTTTTTTAATATATGTGTTTAAGTCGCGAAAATCAATTGGATAAAGCGGAAAAACTGGAAAAACGTTCTAAATATTCTATACTTTACCAGCTGGTAACATAAAAAGTGTCTTGTTTTTATCAGCTGTAAAATAAACATTCGAACCCATTAAGATTTTGACTGAGGGAATTCCCTTTTTTTTTGAAGTGAAAACTTCTTTAGGCGCGTTTAGCACTTTTTGTGGGTACTGAATTAAACTGAGCCGTCACGCGGCTGTGTTACGCTTCACGCGTCACGCGTCACGCGGCTGTGTTACGCGAATTCGACTGCTATATTCAATCCGAACTGACCCGAATGAACGTTATATGAAAGAGCATGCCGCACTGCCGCAGCAGTCGCATTCAGTATCGACGTGGAAACAGTGTGCGTTGTTTGTGTGTTTAAGATCACAAGATAGACACTTGTTGCGTCTCAGGTATGTTCTGGCATTTTTTTTAAGGGTTGTTCAATTTTAGGAAATATATTTATTTGATATTATTAATTTCACCTTGTTAAAGTTTTCACTTCTGTCGTGTGGTCTTAAGCACACACAATTTTTTTTTTATTAAACTTTGTTTTTTTAGTTGTTTTGGTTGTGGTATTTGTGTTTTGCTATTTAATAGCTGCAATTATACAGGTCCGGAGTTTAAAACTTTACATGTGGATGAAACCTGTTTGGTAATTCTAATTTCTTGACAGCGTTTATTAATACAAAATGCCAGCTGTGTTTAAGTGTTGTAAGAATAAAGATTATAATAACTGGATTTGTATGATTTGCCATATTGTTTTTCATCCAAGTTGTTGGGGAAGGTCGAAGCACTTTACCAAATAGATCAAAATCTCATCTGGTGTTCTAAGAATTGTGCAGCCGTTGCTGAGAAGGAAGATCTTGAAGTTATCGATAGTTTAAAATCTATAATCAGTGACTTAAGAAAAGAACTTGAACTCAAAGATGTCCATATTGTAAAACTTAAGAGAAAATCGTCTGTATTCGAGGATGAGGCTACTGAAGCTGAAAGTTGATATCTAGAAGAGATTGGGGCCCCAGGGGCGCAAATAACAAAACTTAAACAGAAACTTGAGGAGAAGAATAAAATTATTGATGATTGGCACAATATTCAAGTTTCGAATGTAGCAACTCAAACACCTGAAATTTAAAAAAAATGAGTGTGGAGGTGCAGTCAGATGTGGGTGTTGATAGTAATGTCAGTAAATACTCAAATATGATTGAAGAGTTTATTCAAGAGCTATTGTTGTACAAGAAGATAAACAATGAACTGGAACAGAGAATTCAAGAAAATATTCAACAAACTTATTATTCGGAAACTGAAAAAAATAAACTAATGGGTATAATTGCGAGTATGAAAACTTCCATTGAAACATTATCCATGGACAATGAAACATACATCAATGAAATAAATCAACTTAAAATGAAAGTATCAGATTTTCCAGTCAATAATATAGCCTATGAAATGGAAGGGGAGCTGAAAAAATTCGATGATCAACATAGTTTCTTAAGAGGTTCATCAAGGGAAGGTGTATGCGATTTAAATAAAAACAATCATTTGTTAGTGTTTGGTGATCAAAAATGCAGAGATTGGGCTGTTTGTTTGAAAAATAACTCTAGAATGAATGACTATGCAATCTTAGGTATTACTCAGCCGTATATTAGTTTAAAAACTTTAAGGGATACAATTTTTAATTACGCTAGAAATTATTCAAAGTCTGATTGTGTAATAATCTCATTGGATCTTAGATCAGTGGTCATTAAAAATGTTACCGATTTGAGGTCACTTCTCGCTGTTGCTAAGTTCACTAATTGTATTGTTACTATTAAGCATGATAACTTCGATTCTTTGTGCTCAAAGGTTTACGATTGTATTTCCAAATTTAATAAAGTGAATAATACATCAATCAGAATTGTTGAAAATTATAAGCGAGGTATTCAATTTCGACACAGTACGTTTTCGATTTGTGGTCTTTTGAGTACCTATGTTTTGAGGCGTACAGGGTGTAGAATTGTTTTAAAGAGTATATTGACAGGGGTACTTACGGATTATGCGGTGATGACTGGCATCGACGCACAAAGAGGGTTTTCTGAGGAGGAAAATAGTGAATTGTTGCCAGATATATGTCTAGGCCTTTGCAACTGCTTCTGGTAATGTGACTAAATCGACATGGCCACTACTTAATAGCATTCAGAAAAATAATAAAAAATCCAGTCAAATTGAGCTGTTACATAATCAAATGCTTATTACAGACACTAGTACACTGGCAGGTATTTTCTTAAAACAATTTGATCTCAGCAATCTTTCCGATAAATTGAATAATCATAACTTTGATAACACCATGCAGTCGGTACCATACTCTTTTTTTCTCTTACCAACAACTGCAGAGGAAGTTAGCCAGGTTATTAAACTATTGCCGATGAAGTACTCCACTGGTGTGGATGAGGTACCTGTCAGTGTTATTAAAGCGGTGTCTGAGATCATTAGCGCTCCCATAGCGGGTATTATAAATGAATGTTTTGAGTCTGGTGTGTTTCCTAACAAACTAAAGTTGGCTAAAGTAGTGCCGAATGGAAGCCGGGCCGCAGTGATATTTCAAATTATCGACCAGTGTCCATCTTATCCGTTTTCTCGAAAATTTTTGAGAGAGTGTTTTATGTTAGATTGTTGGACTATTTTATTAAAAATAATTTATTCTATGCTGGTCAACATGGCTTTCTGCCAAAGCGGTCAACGATAACAGCCATTTTTCAGTCGCTTAATAATATAATAGAACAAATAAATAGAGGAATGATGGTATCAGGTCTGTATTTTGATTTGAGTAAGGCATTCGACTTGATTGATCATGACATATTGTTGCGCAAGTTAGAGTGGTATGGTGTTCGCGGTGTGACTAATAATTTTATTAAATTATATTTGTCAAATAGAAAGATGACGGTTTGTGTCAGCTCGGATCAACAAACAGTATTCTCAGAGGTTATTACAGTTAAAAAGGGCGTACCACAGGGTTCTATATTGGGACCCATTTTATTTTTAATATTTGCTAATGATCTCAACAAGAAGATTGACATTTCATCTCTGTATCAGTTCGCTGATCATACGTCATGCATAGTGTCCTGTGCGAGCAAGATTTTACTATCAACAAAATCTACTGAGATTGCGGCAGGTGCATTAGAATGGTCTTCAGCCAATAATCTTATTTTAAATACCAAAAAAACCTGTTTAATTGTTTTTCGAGGAAATAATTCTAATGAATCTTGATACGTCCCTATTGAAGGAAAGAGTATAGAGCAGGCACAATCTGTCAAGTTTCTAGGAGTCACTTTGGATGAGAGACTGCAGTGGACAGAACAGGTCAACATCGTTGTAAGTAAAATCAGCAAGGCAGCATACGCTGTTCGTTTTTTGCATCACCAAGTTAGTAATAGTAAGGATTATGTTGGGGATGCATTATCGGGATTCTTGTAGAGGTAAATTTAAACAGTTAAACATCATGACTGTGCCATCTCTCTTTAAATATAGATGTGCTGTATTTGTCAAGTCTAATCCTGGTGCTTTTGTTTGAAATAGAGATGTCTATGATAATATTCATACTAGGGGTAGAAATGACTTGCTAACACCTGCTCACCGAACATCTCTATTTCATAAGGGTCCTCTTATGAGTTGCATTAAGTTAAGGTATATAACTCTTTACCTGATAATCTTAGGACCATTAGGGGCAGTGAATTGTTTAAGCGTCACTTAAAGTCCTTTTTAATTGACAAAGAATTTTACACGCTTAATGATTTTTTTCTTTTGAACACATAATTAGTGAAGTGTCAGTTTGCTGCTCCGGTTTTTGTTTTTAAACTGTTACTTTTATTGTTTATTTTTTCTTGAAGTTTTTATTTTTTGTCTTGATTGTTTTATTGAATTTTTGTGTATGTGTAGGTATATGTATATAATAAGGTATTCTTTAGTTTGAATATATTTATTATTTGACAATGTACTATGAGATTGTTAGTTATCGTAGGAATTTTTTTCCACTGACGTTGTCAATGTTCATTTGTGAATGATTTTTTATGACAATAAAAATATTATTATTATTATTATTATTATTATTATTATTATTATTATTATTATTATTATTATTATTAATTCGACTCCTATATTCAATCCGAACTGACCCGAATGAACGTTATATGAAAGAGCATGCCGTATCAGTCGCATTCAGTATCGACGTGGAAACAGTGTGCGTTGTTTGTGTGTTTAAGATCACAAGATAGACACTTGTTGCGTCTCAGGTATGTTCTGGCATTTTTTTCAAGGGTTGTTCAATTTTAGGAAATATATTTATTCGATATTATTAATTTCACCTTGTTGAAGTTTTCACTTCTGTCGTGTGGTCTTAAGCACACACAATTTTTTTTTATATATACTATGAGGATAAAGAAAGGATAAAGACACCGTAATTAACATTTTTACATCACTTTGTTGCCTAGAATTCCTGTCATATTGGTGAATGTAATATAGTACCTAGGTATTTAAACAATAGGGAACTTGACAAAAATTTTAATTGGGAAAAAATTATATAAATCATAGGTATAGGCATAGCAAAAAAAACAACATATTTCGTCCCAAAAGACCGCTAGCAAGATTTAAAATAAAAATGCCCCAAACTTCAAATTATCCTGTGATATGTTGCAACATACAATTACTCCACTTATTAATGGTGTTGTTGCCCAAAACCCACATGAGTTGCAAGAGGTTGTATTTCAACAAGATGATGCCCCGGATGCCCCGCCACACTATTTTAGGCAAGTCAGAAATTACCTAGACGAATCTTATGAAAATAGGTGGATTGGTCGTCGAGGTCCGACAGAATGGCCAGCTAGATCGCCAGACCTAACGCCTCTAGATGTTTTTCTTTGGGGATACGTTAAAACTGAGGTTTATAAAACGGCTCCAGGCTCATTAGAAGAACTTAGGCAACGAATTACAGATGTTTGTTCAAGGATAACGCCACAGGTGCTTCACAATGTCCGAGAGGAATTTACTAATAGAATATTTATTTGCCAAGAGGTCCATGGTGGTCATTTTCAACAATTGTTGAAGTAACCACTATTTTGTAGATGTGTCCCTTTATCTTTTATTTAAAATACTTATAATTAATAAATTTCATTTCATACTGAACCAAATGTTTTTTAAATTGGAGAATGTTTTAAGAATTAAAAGACCTTCAAAATGAGGTACCATTGAAACCCCCTTTCCATTTAAAAAAATATTCCAAAAGCGGACCCAGCTGTCATCTTGACATTTAAAGCTGTCATTGGTATGTCAAAAAGTGCAAGACTTGCTCAAATATTATCGTTCAAAATTTCATTAAAATTTAACGGTTTAGAAGTTAGAGGGGGGGGGGGGACGGACTTTAGGTCCTCACTGTATGTAGTACGACACTCGTTTCAACTGGCGCATCACTTTAGGTACATGGAGAGCAAGCAGAGAAGAAGTAATTTAGCAGTGGACAAAAATAAACGAATGATTATGACAACAATATTATAAGTGATAAGATTTTCCTTCATTTTTTTTTTTATTATTATTGTCAAGTATTATTTACCTATGCCTCTCCTACAGCGTTATGGTAAATAAATGGATCAGCATTTTATGTAGAATATCGCTCACTTAATCAAGAATCGCTCGGACCCGTCAAATTAATTTTGTTTAGAATTATTTTATTAAAAAAAATATATTAAACATAAAAATGCTATGTGTATCAACTTTAATTTTTAAATGAATCATATTGTATATTTTTACATTCTGCAATCATTTCTACAAATGTTTCATAAATCATGCCCTTCAACAATTTATGAAATAATAACTTTTAAAACAAAATAGACAATGACCAAGTATGAAAAGAAACTACTTTATAAGACGTTGAAAATGTCCTCTGCCAACTATTCTGAACTAGATCAATGCATCTAAAAATTCTTGTTGTACATTTTGTACTAATCGTGGAGAAGATTCTCGTATTACTCGTCCAATAGACTCCTAAAACGTATCCATCGAGTTGGATTTAGATTTATAAACTAAATTTTTGACGTAGCTCCACAAAAAAATCCAGTATATTAAAATCGGGCGATCTGGGCTCGACGAGTAATACGAGAACTGACTCCACAAGTAGTACAAAATGTACAACAGGAATTTTTGGACCAATTGATCTACTCCAGAACAGTTGATAGACGACATTGTCAACATCTTATAAAATAGTATATTTTTATACTTTGTCGTTCGCCTATTTTCTTTCAAAAGTTCATATTTTGTAAACGGCTGAAAATGTATAGAATTGATTGTAGAACGTAAAAAGATTAAATGTGTTTCATAAAAAAAATAAAGTTGATACAGGTAGCATTTTTATGATTTACTAAAAACACATTTTTTTTTAAAAATGCACTTTGCAAAAATACATTTGACGGGTTTAAGCGATTTTTGATTAAGTGGGCGGTATTCTATACAGGGTGTTTCATTAAGGGTGGCTACCGGCCATATCTCGGAAACTACTAGGCATAGAAACTTGGAAAAAAAAATTATGATTAAAGCGGTCATGAGAAAATTCTGGAAATTACTTTTAAGTTCCTCATTTCGCCGCAAGGGTGCACAATTAAACCTTTTTTTGTTAATTCTAAATTTCTCCGAAAATTCCCATATTAAGGTATAACTCTGATTACATCATCGAAAAGCTTAGACAATTCTGCATCATTTTGGTTTAAGGCTCATTGGCGTACCGACCTTAATAAGAGTGGGGGAAGCTATTGAATGTGTAAACATTAAAATCGCTGTAACTTCTAAACGACTTATCCGATTTTACTAAATTTAAGCTTGTTTGGAAGGGAAAGATAAGTATCTTCAATCGCCGTATCCAGCAGTACACGATAGTGTTTAATAAAATTGCTAGAGGGCGCAAGTTGTAATAATAACAGTTTTTTCGATTTTCTCCCGAAAATTCAAATTATACGGTATAACTATGACATCATAATCGAAAAGTAGATAAAATTTGCAAAAAAAGATGTGAAGACCGCAGTTTGATATCTTTGTTCGTTTCAGAGTTATTTCCAAAACAATAATTTTTAATACAAATTGCGCCCTCTAGCAATTTTACTAGAAAGTATCCTGTACCATTAGATACGAGAATTGAAGGTTCTTCCAAACAAGCTTAAATTTAGTAAAATCGGATAAGTCGTTTAGAAGTTACAGCGATTTTAATGTTTACACTTTCAACAGCTTCTCCCACTCTTATCAAGTGAAAGTGTAAACATTAAAATCGCTGTAACTTCTAAACGACTTATCCGATTTTACTAAATTTAAGCTTGTTTGGAAGAGAAAGGTAAGTACCTTCAAGTGTCGTATCCAATGGTACAAGATAGTTTCTAATAAAATTGCTAGAGGGCGCAATTTGTATTAAAAATTATTGTTTTGGCAATAACTCTGAAACGAACAAAGATATCGAAGTTCGGTCTTCACATCTTTGCTTGCAAATTTCATCTACTTTTCGATTATGATGTCATAGTTACACCGTATGGTTTGAATTTTCGGGATAAAATCGAAAAAACTGTTATTATTACAAATTGCGCCCTCTAGCAATTTTATTAAAAACTATCGTGTACTGTTGGATACGGCGATTAAAGATACTTACCTTTCCCTTCCAAACAAGATTAAATTTAGTAAAATCGAATAAGTCGTTTAGAAGTTACAGCGATTTTAATGTTTACACATTCAATTGCTTCCCCCATTCTTATCAAGGTCGGTACGCCAATGAGCCTCAAACCAAAATGATGCAGAATTGTCTAAGCTTTTCGATGATGTAATCAGGGTTATACCTTAATGTGGGAATTTTCGGAGAAATTTATAATTTAAAAAAAAAAATTAATTGTGCCCCATTGCGGCAAAAAAGTAATTTCCAGAATATTCTCATGACTGCTTTAATCATAATTTTTTTTCCAAGTTTCTATGCCTAGTAGTTTCTGAGATATGGCCGGTGGCCACCCTTAATGAAACACCCTGTATAAAACGCTGATCCGTTCTTTATCATAACATACACTGTTGAGCTAAACTATTTTATAATTATTGCTTTAATATACTAAAAATACATAGACATAATATGCTAGAAATAAGTAACGGTAAATATTTTAAAGTACTTCTACTATTACTATTATTTCGTAAAGGAAGCCTATGTTTGTTACAGTTATCTTCCGTACATGTATAGCAACTGCTTAGTGTTATTGAGGCTGATTTGTACAATATATCCTTCTGGCCCTTAATGAAATTGTCACATTCTTGACCAGCCATATTAGGGAAGCAAGTTCTCATTGTTGCGTGATTCTTCACTGTTCCTGTATGTACTAAAAAAGAAACAATCTTAAATAATCATAAAATATTCCGGTTTCGCTTTATAATTAATAATCGATTTAAATCATTCTACGTCTCATCAGCCTAATGAGTCACTTTCTAAAAATACTCCTGAAGATGATCTATAAGAGAATATATATACAAAATGCGAGCCATTTATAGGCGAATCTCAGTTCGGTTTCCGTAAGGGGTTTGGCACGAGGGAAGCCCTGTTTAGTATCCAGGTGTTCTGGTTCAGAGATGCGGATGTTTCGGCCCCTGTGCTTCATAGATTACGAGAAGGACAGGGTGCACCATGAAAAGCTTATGGAAATCCTTAAAGACATAGGCTTGGAAGATAGAGACCTCCAGATAATCGCAAATCTATACTGGAGCTAAACAGCACACATCAAGGTAGACAAACAAAAACGTCCGATGAAGTACGAATCAAGAGGGGTGTCCGGCAGGGCTGCATTCTTTCACCGCTTCTTTTTAACATATACTCAAACAAAATATTTGAAGGAGTGTTAGAGGATTACACTGAGGGAGTTTCCATTAATGGCGTAAACATTAACAATCTTCGCTACGCCGACGATACTGTTATAATCGCGGATTCTCTGGAAGGCCTGCAGATTTTACTTAATAGAGTGGCAATTGGGAGTACAGAATTTTAATTAAACTTAAACATCAAAAAAACTAAATGGATGGCGATTAGTAAGAACCAAGTTGATGGAGGTATACTTCAGGTACAGAACCAACAATTCAAACGCGTCCAATCAAATATCTAGGATGTCAGGTCAACGAAAGCTGGGATAATATGCAGGAAATTCGTGCCCGAATCCCGAATTGAATAGGCCAGAGCATCGTTTATGAAAATGAGGTCAGTGTTATGTTGCCGAAGTCTATTGCTCTCCGTTCGCACTCGAGTGCTACGTTGCTATATTCATCATTCTCTACTATGGAATTGAGGCGTGGACTCTGACAGACGCCATGTGCAAAAAGCTGGAGGCTTTCGAAATGTGGTCGTATCGACGGATGTTGAGAATTTCCTGGACGGACAGACTGCGAAATGAAGACGTGCTTGGGAGAATGTCAAATAATCTCGAGGTCATGTTTACACTTAAAAAACGAAAGTTAGAATACTTCTGACACATACTTAGGAATGACAAGTACGGACTTCTCAAACTGATCATAGAAGATCAAATCGAGGGAAGAAGAGGCCCTGGACGCAGAAGGATATCGTGGCTAAAGAATTAGAGACAATGGCAGGCCCGGTTTCAGCGCCCGGGCAATCCGGGCAGACGCCGGGGGCGCAAAGTCCAAGGGGCGCAAAATATTGCCAAAGGTAAAACAAATAAGCGTCTGTATAACCTTCGATGTATAATATACTATTTAAAAGATAAGGACGCCCAAGTATTTTTTATAATCACGTCAAAAAAATTAAATACTTTTGATGGTATAAGTATATATATATATATATATATATATATATATATGTATTCAGGAAAAAAATATGAAATAAGGCGCTAAATAAGACCCTTGCCCGGGGGCGCCAGGAGGTCTAGAACCGGGCCTGACAATGGTATGGTGAGACCACGGCGAAATTACATGTAAATTTTGCTAGCCGCAAATATTGGTTCCCCTATTAATTTTATATTTCAATTTTATTAGACTTTTTTCAAGGTACTTATACCGTGCGAGCAAAAATTATTTGCATCAAAGAGGGCCTTGCATCTAAGGACGTAATGCTTAGCCGTAGAGCTTAATACCTGTTGGGTGTCAGTAACTACCTGAATTAACAATCAATCAGTTATTCCGTCATCTTTGACAGTCGTTACGAGTAATTTGATTCATCGCTAATTTTTCCAATTTCTTGAACAATTCACACAATGGGCTTTACGGAACAGCACAAAACATTCATGGTTGAAGCGTATTTTCGAAACGGGGTTAGAGTAAATGGTGAGTGGCAATACAATCCGGCTTTGTGCATGGACGATTTTCACGAACATTTTCCTAACGTTGCTTTTATTGCTGGGAATTTTTATCATTGCCTGAAAAGAACCGTGGCTGTGTTTAGGGAAACAGGTTCTATACAACACAAAAAAGGAGCAGGAAGACAATCTGTAAGAACAGAAGAACTTATTGCAAACGTCCCCATATCATTGTGATATTAACCAAGCCCTACGTTTTTTAATCCAAGCCCTCTTTGATGCAAATAATTTTTGCTCGCACGGTAGATGTTTCCATTCTGATATTTGGCGTGTAAGTAGAAAAATTGAATTTGATTTTAATCAGTCTTTTGTACCTCTTAAAAATTATTAAATAATAATAATACAGGCTAGTAAAGAAACAATAAACACACACATACACGTATTTGCTTAAAATTAAACTGATTAATGACATCTAGGCATATCAAACCCAAAATATTTTGGTTGAAGGTGTCAGCCGAATGGTAATTGGTAATTTCATTGCGTTATGTCTCACAGCCGTATTTCATTTTTATAAGAATTTTACGAATAGTTTTGTCTAAATTACTTTTAAGTGGCTTATTAGAAAATAATAAAAATTGGTGTGCAAGTGTATGGAAGGATCAAAGTATACCTTTGTTAAAATAAACGTATCTCCCCCCCCCCCAGGGGCGGATGGGATACCTCGGCCCGGGAAGTCAATTGAAACGGCGCGTCGATACAATAAAAAAAATGAAAAGACATAAATACGTATTTTTTCATCCACTTAAAGTGGAACGTACACGGCAGGCGGTCGGCGAACGACAACTTTGTAGGTTGAAATCAGAGAACACACTTGCTGTTAATATTCTGTGGTTGAAATGCAAAACATGCATGTAAATTCAGTAACGCACATAACACCTACAAAAGGTGTTATGTGCAGTAACGCACATGACCTTCTAAAAAGACGGACCGACAAAAAAGTTGCAGCATGCTTCATTTTTGCGCCGACCCGACAGTCGGTGGGTGAAATAAAGTCATGGGTTTTGTTTGTTTTAAAGCACATAACCGTCAGTTTTTACGTTAATCGATGCTCGATAACTGCTGGGGTACCTAGCAGTTGCTTAGTGCTCGTTGAAAATGGAAATAGATATTGAAAAACTTATCTGCGAAATACAGAAAAGGCGACATTTATATGACACAACAACAGCTGAATATTCGGGCAGAAACTTAAAGAAAAAACTTTGGGAAGAAGTATGTGTACAACTATTAGCAGGTTGGGATACACTGGAAATTCAGGATAAAATAAAACAAGGTAAGTTTCATATGTCGCATTATTACTGGATGCACCCAAAATGCTCTGTTTCCCATTTTTTTTTCTTCGGTATCTTAAATATAACGCAACACAACGACATGTCTGACCATTCAGTTCGCACAACCATCGTCAAATAATCTAACGTTCATATGCGTTGTTCACCTTCTTAAGGTCGGGACACACCTATCATGCACCCTTCCGATCCGACTCCGATCATACAGTCGGACGAGTGCCTGGACCTCTATTCTCCAATTTAAGAGAAGTGAATGCTCTCTCGCGAGAAGGGACAATTCACATCATATGCCTCGGAATGCTGGAGAATAAGGAATTTTTACAGTGAGAGAACGATACCAAACGATGTGAGCATATGATGTGAATTGTCCCTTTTCGCGAGAGAGCATTCACTTCTCTTAAATTGGAGAATAGAGGTCTAGGCACTCGTCCGACTATATGATCGGAGTCGGATCGGAAGGGTGCATGATAGGTGTGTCCCGACCTTTAAACGGTCGACTGTCGGCCGTGTGTTTACTCTCCCGATAAATAAGTAGCTTACCGACTGTCTACTGTCTGCGTTCTACCTAAGTATACGACATATTTTTTACAATAAATCATAAATAAAAAAACAAACTTCATTTTTTACATTTAAAACACATTTAGGTGAAAAAAATGAACCTAATGAATAAAAATGTAGCAATTGCATTTTCTTATAAAATCGAAGTAATTTCTTGAAAGCCAATAAAAAATAAAGTAATTGCTTTTGCGTTCAGCAATTGCTTAAAAGTGCAGGAATTGCTTTTTCTTAAAAAATAGAACAATCGCTATCGTTTGCTTAAAATGTCATGAATATATTAAGGAATTGCTTTTTCTAGTGTAGCGATTGCTTTCAACTTTTTAAGGTAAGTCGACCCCTGCATCATTTGCTTGGTAGCAGTCAACTTTAGTTCTCCGCGGCATACACGTGCGTTGCTCTTAATTTATGGCTGAATATATGAACGTCCGTAAAAGAAAAATCTACAGTGTACGTAAAAATTGCAGATATGATGATTTCAGAAGTTATATCGATTTGACTGCGAAAATAATGCGTGGTTGGCAAATTATTTTTCGACTGATACTGGTAAAAGGCGAGGGGTGCACTGTCCTTTAAATAAGATTAAAGTCTTTCTGCGGAAATTGTCGGATCCGGGCTTTCAAAATTCTGTAGGTGAAGAACTCGGTGTGTTCACCAAACTACTGTCTGTAAGACATACACTTCTGTAATGGATGCAGTTTTGGAGAAGGTCAATAGTTTTATTAAATTTCCTACAAGTGCTGAAGCTGTTGTGGAAGCTAAACGGTTGTGGTCAGTGAGATTTATTTATGTTCCTTCAATTTGTTAATGAATATCAATTGCTTGTCTTTAATTTCTTCATCACTATAGGTACTATCACTTTCCTCATTTTCACTGAAATCTGCCATATCACAAACATAAGTTTCATATTTTTCACAAAAACGTAACAGATTTCTATTGTACTAAATAAATAGACCAACGCTGTTGTATTTACGTCAACTCTTTTGCAAATTATAGGCATCAAACTGAACATGAAATCTATAATCTGAACAAGTGGATAAGCCACGTCTGAACTTGTGTTGAATAAGCATTTGCTACAGAGGTGTAAGAAAAACAGCAATCGCATATCCAGATCTAGCGATCGCTTTTACTTATAGCATTTGCTAGTCGAGCAATCGCTTTTACTAAAAAGTAATTGCTTAATTTTTATTCATTAGGCTCAATACTTATTATTAATATAAAAATTAAATAAAAAATATTCAACATAAAGATAGCATAAAAATTAAAATTGTTAAATAAGAAAAGAAAAAAGTTGCCAAACAGCTGCGGCGCCGATCGCCTGAGGGACCGGCGCACCGGGAGATATCCCGGTGTCCCGGTGGGCCCATCCGCCCCTGCCCCCCCCCCCCCCCCTAGAACCTTGAGAACTTTATTAAATTTACTATATTTTTTTAGGAGGAGTGTAACAATACACAGGGTGTCTGCTTAAGTTGGCAACTTTTTTATTATTTAAAAAGTTCTGTTTCGTAGGAAAATTTTATTCAAACATTCTATATTGAGGTAACTTATACAGGGTAGTCAAAAAGAAAAAAAAAAGAAAAATTAATCCTAAATTTAACTACGTTTAAGTTTTATTTTAGAGCAAGAGTTCATCATAAGGTGGTAGTTAGATTAAAGGAAACTGTTATTCATAACCTCTTTATCTACAAAGAAGTTTTTTAATACTCGTATTAATAGATGAAAACTTAATTATTTGTGTAGTTTTTATTAGGTATTTTTCAAAAAAAAAAAATAGTAACTTTTGGTAAAATTAATATTAAAAAAAAATTCCCATAGCTGCCAACTTTAGCAGACACACTGTATAAAAGATCGTAATGTAAAAGTCGCCTAAAAAGGCCCGTTTATCGATACGAATAAGATATTACCTTCATACGTTGCTGATAAACAAACACTGCTTTCACCTCCAGCACATTTGTTTAATGATTCGATTCCTAGACAGGCGTTATCATCAAATGCGGAAGTAGACACATTGCAGACATTGCACTTAAGGCTGCCTAAAATAAAAATGTTTAATTAAATAATATAGTTAAAATTCACCACCTTTAATTTAAGAAAAATACCTCAGATCAACAATCACGACAGATCAATTTTTCAATTTAAAAAATGGTACCTAACATCTTTGGTTAAATTTAACAATAGCTGAGAGATTGACCCAATTATTAAAATGTAATGGTATATACATAATATAGTAGAGTACAGGAATCGCATGGAAGGTCATGCTGCGGATCTTAACCCAACTTCCCCCCTCCCCGGTAGAGAACACGATAAAAATGGGTAAAGTTCTTCACACCATCTCGTAACCTACGCAAACAACAAAAATTTCAGTATATGTTTTTCTACTTATTATTTTTAGATAAAATTCATTATTTCTATTAAAACTTTGCTTCTTTATTCTACTTATTATATAGTTCTTATTTGCAAAATCCAGTGTTAGAACAGTCTAATTATTCCAAATACCCTGTATTCCATTAAATATATATATTTTTAACCATAATATGAACTTGTATAACAGTTTTATTAAAATAAGGAAAAAAATATTGTTGTTTTATATGTTTATTTTTTGTGCTTTGAGTTTGTTCGACGCTGTATATCTCCAGAACTGGTCATAGACAAAGTGAAATAAATAGTAAAAATGTAAGTAAAACACTTCAAGCCAAAAATATACAAAAATAGCGATATATAACCGATCCAATTTTAATATAGGGGAGACCAGGGTAAGTTGCAACACGGGTAAGTTGCAACACACGCAATATCTACTGCACAATCATATTTGAATGGGCACTAAACGCACCCGGCCATTCCACTTTGCACCATAGTTGATGGCCAGAAAGCGCGCGGCGACAATTAGCTTTCAGACGTTGTTCCGCAGTGACCTGTGTTTTGTGAATTTATTTTCAATTATTTGCATATTAGTTTAGCTCTCGTAGACTGTCTGACTTTTGTTAATAGAAAGTGATCTTAGTGGTATGTTTTGGCTAATATTATATATGTTTTATTTAACAATTAACACTTATTTAACATTTTACGTGTGCCTAAATTGCCTTTCTGAGTGTTCTGAGTAGTCCGTTGGCTTACCGTCCCCTTACCCTGTCGCAACTTGCCCCTTACATGGGGCATGTTGCAACACATAGCATCTTTTTTTAAAATATGCGAATTAGTTTTAGTTTCTTTTATAAAGTACAAAATTACTTTTTTAATATGTTACTTAAACATGGATCCAAGCTTTGTATGGAGAAATAACCAAATTAATTATTATATGTGTTCGGAAAAAAATATAATGCATTTTTGTTGGAACCTACCCCGGTCTCCCCTACCGATTTATAAAGAAATGCATTTTTATATTTTCTTTTTATCGCGTATCATCGGAAACACCCCGTATAATCTTCATAATTATATACATTTGGAACTATAGGATAAGGGACAAGTTAAACATAAAAAAAAATATCTACAATATTTCGTTAAAAACTAGTAAAAAATATTAAGTTTTTTGAGCCCCTTTGTATAAATACAAAAAATAGAAATTCTGATAGCTTGCTACAAGCTAATATAATCTACAGTCTTAGTTTTTTTAATATTTAATTTAATGGAGAAAATAGGATTACGACGATTAAAACAAAAGTTATTCCATAATTTTCGTCACTCACCCGGTATAAATTAAAAAAAAAAATAGATTATTTTTATATTATTCTATCCTATCTAAGACACGCTAAACAAAAATCCAGAAGAACAAAACGAATTAATATCATAAAGCACGAAGATATAATAGTAAATATTCATATTTTAAAATTCAGATCTCAAAAACTGGTCGGTACATTTTGTTTTGGCCATGGATACTTTTGATCAGAAATACATTCTCTACATCTAAAACATATGAAAAATTTAGGAAATTTAACCGAGGGTCATTTTACACCAAGAGAAGTGCGGGATTCTTTGGTAAAATTATGATTTTTTTTTATAGAAGTGAGCCTTTCTTTAAGAGGGCTCAAGGCCCCTTAAAAAAAATTGTTTCGCCGCCAGTGATTATGAGAACTAGAATTTAAGCAACTTTGTTACTTTAAATTATATACCTATCGCCGCAGGTACCTACTTGGTATTATTACGAATTATCATACGTAGGACGTAATCGAAATATTTTATTGTTAACCTAAAATATAAAGTTTTGTAAGAATACCGTGCGAGCAAAAATTATTTGCATCAAAGAGGGCTTGGATTAAAAAACGTAGGGCTTGGTTTAGATAAAATTACTTGTAGAAAGATGACGGAACAATAGGTAACTGATTGATTGATACCGCTAAGCATTACGTCCTTAGATGTAAGACCCTCTTTGATGCAAATAATTTTTGCTCGCACGGTATAAACTATGGTTTGCTTAGTAGTAGGTTTTTTATTTACATTTTTATATTTTGTTAATTTAAAAGCTTATTTTCCCAAAATGATTATTATAGGTACTCCTAAACCTGACTGTCAAGTTATAATCCCTATAAATAAATACCTTCAACTTACTTGCTTTATTAAATATACACAAAATAACAATGCCAACCAAATACATTAGTTTGCAGTTCCATTTCATATTTTTATTAATTCTAAAATTATCGTTGGTGTGTTCACAGCAAAACTATTATTGTAACTGACTGAATGAAAACGAATGTCTCGTTAAAAGGTGTATTAATAGAATAATTATATTAGCTTTGATTCTTTGGTCATTTTTATTAAAAACCCACAACAAATGTATTTTGTTTATTTAAAATTATTTTTGTTACTTAACCATTTGACCTTTTAAATGAAAAATGTGTATGTAGCATACCTACTCCTACAGTCTTATATAGAACATCGGTAGTTTAAAAATATTCGCTCGCTTTTATTTTAGAACAGCACCATGGAGGTTTAATGGTAAAAACTTTTCCTTGAATAATTAAATTATTTTTGGCACAGCTTTGGTTTACTGATCTATTATTTAGAAAATGGAAAAGGAAAAGGAAAACTATTTTCTAGTATTATGGGATACAGTAAAACAAAGTTGAACTTGCAAATTTCCACTATATTAACTAGAAAAATTACATGTTTCGCTAACACTGTAGCTTCGTCAGATGAGAATGATTTAATAAAGGTGAAAATTAAAAATTGGGGTGCAATAGAATTAAATTATTGAAGGTGTAAATAAAACAGTGGAAGGGTTACAATAGCGGGAAAATCCAACAGAGGGTTTAAAAATAAATTAAATTAGGTACAATATGGGTAATTTATAAAAATTTATTTAAAATCATAAGTAGGTATATGGTCAACAGAATAAATTTAACAAAGGTGAATTATTTAAATTTAGTTGATCATAAAGTAAAAGGTCCGTATTTTTAAGTTTATTTATATCCATAGATTCTAACAAATTTAGTTTTAAGCCTCTGTTTTCTGTATGTAAGATTTTAAAGGAAGGATCAAAATTATGTTGATAATCAAGTAAATGGTTAGCATAGTTTAAGTCTATTTTATTTTTAGAAAACTGTTATAATGTTCCTGTATTCTTTTGTCAAAATGTCTACCCGTTTGGCCAATGCATGTTTTAGGACAATCTTTGCATTTTAATTTATAGACGACTGATTTTTTGTTTTTATCGCTTTTAGTTTAATTGTTTTTGATAAATTTACTTAAAGATTTATTAGTTTTGTAACACACATTTATATCAAGTTTGTTAAGAAAATTGCCAATTACTTTGCTAGGCTGTCCAAAGAAAGTGACAAGTTTAAATTGGTCAGAGTTTTTGCTTCTAGGAAAAACTAAGTCAATAGCAAGTTTTTTTTTTAAGATTTGTTCTATTAGATTTGAGTTATATCCGTTATTAACTGCACTTTGTTTAATAATGTTTAGTTCTTTTTGAAAATTGATTTTATTTAGAGGGAGAGTTACTAGTCTATGGATCATACTGCAAAAAGAAGCTAATTTGTGTTGTATAGGGTGGCAAGAAGAGTTGTGTATGACAGTATCAATATGAGATGGTTTATGAAAAACGGAGAAAACGTGTCTATCATTTTCTCTCTTAATATTTCAATCAAGAAAATTGATAGAATTGTCACTTTCGTACGTGTTCTATTGTGAACTTGATATTTTTGTGTAGGCTGTTAATATATTTTAAAAAGTCTTTTAAATGTCTATCAGTACCAAGAAAACATGTTAAGACGTCATCAACATACCTACGCCAATAAAGAAATCTTCTAAAAAATCCATAAATATTTCAGCCAATAAAGGACTAAGAGGGTTACCCATAATAAGACCATTTTTGCAGCAAACCTCTCGATTACCACTCGATCAGTCAGTTACTTGCTACGGAGACTCTGAAATTATCTCACCAATTTCGGCCATATTCAATTTTATATTACCAGTATACAGTTTGGAAACTCTTGCGATTTCTTCCTGGGCAAGTCTCCCACGATATTCCAAGCAGAAATCTACGCCATCTTGTAATGTGCGTATATGAAAACTACAGGAGAACTTATACCAATAAACGAATCCATATATTATACTCTAGCAGACAGGCAGCTCTTAGAGCGCTAATATGCAACAAGATGACATCAATACTGGTCTGGGAATGCCAAGAAGAACCTGTGGCCCTGGCAAAGAAACCCAAAACTAACGAGACAGCTACTTCTGATGAACAGAAACCATCACAGGAATTCTGACAGGGCTGTTAAGAAATTCCTGCATTTTATGCAACTGTACAACGGAGATCTAAGCTGCAGGCATTGCGGACGAGTTAGGGATACTGTACAGCACATAATCTGCCAAGGCGAGGCACTGTATCGAAATGCTCGGGCAACGAAGACCAGAACCAGAGAATATACCGACACTCTCCCCAGTTGACCTACACAAACTAGTGCAAGAAACTGGGATAAAAATGATTGAGTTTAAGACCAACTAGGGTGAGGACGATGGGCCAAACCTGGCCGGCGTGCATCCGGCACACGGACTGACCATCGGAAAAAAAACTGCTGCGATTTCAAAATGGGGGACAGGGTTATTAAGAGAAAGGAACTTACTCACGACCAGTGATCATGAGGATCCCTTGTTATCTTTTTTCCATGCCTCCTCCTCATATAGCGAGATCTGCAGGAGTCTCCGTAGCGCAAATGACATAGTGTTCGACTGATTATCGAAAGGTTCCGATTTCCGGCGAAGGCATAAAACTCTTTTAACTTTAAAAATATTTGTGTGCACCATAGTTGCTAGTTTTTACACGTAATACAAACTCGACTCTTTTCTTCAATTCTACTCTACGTGTACACAGCCACAGCGAATTTTTTAAAAATATTTGTCTGCACTTAGTTACCTTATTGTAAATTATTACGGCTAGATGTCACTGTTTCGAGGTCTTATATCAACTCCTGTAGATGTCGCTATATGTCAACGAAGCATGTCTTCGGCCTCAACATTCTACTACTCGGCTAGTAAAGATAATTTAAAGATACAAACCTATACTGTATACCCGAGAAGCAAACTAAAATTACAGTTAATTTTTTGATATTTTCAGTGAAACGCAAATACCTACTGGTTAAAGGAATGGGAGAAAAAGAGAAAAGAATAGGTAGCCTTGTTGAAGGAAATCAACCCCAGCGATATTGAAGATGTCAAGTACTACCTACTTTCTAAAATAGAGGAAAGTACCTTAAACAAACTGTTACAGATAGTTAAACCATTTTTGAAAAGGGAGGACACAAAAGAGAAAGTATAACTGTTAAGAAAATATTTGCCTTCCTTAACCCTGATGACACTAATGTCATAAAACCATGTCCCTTAAGCGTCAAAATATTTCCAGTATAATTTCACCCAGGGTACCTACAAAAAAAAATTTCCGGGATTTTTGTTGTTGTCATGGTGACGCTCTATAATAGCAGAATTTGATTGGCTACAAAATTTAGGTCCTGTGTAAAATTTTCAATATCATTAACAGTATGGTCGTATACTAGACTGAACCAATAGTAGCAAACCTAATGAATTTTTGAACGTTCTTGTTTGTTAATATTTTTAAAAGGGTATGTAGACATTGTTTTATTAAGTTTTTAGGGAAAAATAAAAAGAGATTATAGATTATAGATATTATAGATAGAAATTAGTTTTGTACTGAAACATTGTATATTTTACCCCGCATTTATTTGGTTATAAAGTTCTAGAAAACATACTGGTAACCTTGAACATTATAAATTGCAAAAGCATTGTACGAAATCTCAAAGATGTTTTATTATCAATTTGTTCTAACGCAGAAATTTTTAATTTTTCATAATTATTATGATAAAAGAAAAAAAAAATTTAATATTAATTAAATTACTATCATTGGAATAAATTGATATAACTTCAATGTAATTTTCCGACTTTTATATTAAATCTGTAGTTTGATATGACACATAATTTGTATATAAATAATTATCACACATAGCCAGTTTTCTTTAAATAGTAATAATATATCACAACAGGCATAAATCTGTATAATTAAAATTCTATTTTACCTAAAATATATATTATATTTATTAAACATTATCAAACACAAAATGGAATAATGTACAATATGTATTTTTTTACTTATTCACTAGCCTTTGGACTTTCTTCATTTTCCTTTTTTTCTTTACTCGTAGCATTATCTAAATCTTTTGTAGAAACTACGTCTTTTAAACTCAAACTTTGGTTTGTTGGAACTTCTAATGTATTACTCTTTTTATCATGATTTTCTATATTGATTTCTTTGTTCATGTCAGAAATTGTGTCTTTAATGCTACCCCTATTATTTAGGTTTATTTGTAATTTTTCGTTTTTTTCTTTATCTTCTAATTTAAGCGTACTACTCCTATCAATACTATCTACATCTTCTTTATCATCAATATCTTTGGTTTTATTATTAGTGTTTACACTACCATTTTCTTCATTTTTTTTATCGTCCACTAATATTATTTCAATATTTCCATAATTTTCCATGGTATCTAAATTCATGTCGTCCTTATTTATATCGTCACTTCGTTTTTCATTTTGAGCTTCAGAATCATCATCATCTTCTTCTTCGTCTTCTTCAATAATACTTATATCTCTCACCGATGGCCTATGGGTTCTTCTCCACTGTTCTGGCTCGACAGCAAATTTTGTTTTTCTTAATAGTTTGCTGCCCAATAAAGAAACTAACGCAGCGCCAACGGTCGTTGTTATCATAATTGATAATATGCAGAGGGTAATGATTTTTTTCGCATAAGAATATTCTTTGGATTCTGTGTCTGATACGTGAGATAAAACTATTGGAGCTAGAGCGGCCTAAAAATTTAGTAACATTATATTATTTCTCACCAACATTAACTGATGAAAACATAGAAACAAAATTATATATTTGATACACAAAATAGGTAGGATTTACCATTATTTGGAAAAACTGAAAGTTATAGGTTTCATCATAAAAAAGGTACAATGTATTAAAGCCCTTTAGGAATAAGGCGTGTATAGGTTAAAGTTCATTTAAATGTCTCCACAACCACTAGGTGAAATAAAGTAGAGTACAAAACAGAAAAAAGCGTTGAAGGCAAAACTTTAGCTAACACTATAAACAAAAAGAAAAATGATACAAATATAAAATCACGACGGTCTATTCTCTGTATTTTTATAGACTGTTACTGTTCGTAAGAAAACATATCCACTAATATAGGGGAAAAAAACCACAGTCGTCTCCACAAATATATTAAAAAGTCAAATTAATGGGGTGTACATGTTTCGGTACTAGAAAGTACCATCATTAGCACCGAAGGGCCCAAGTGCCACTTATACTAAGGAATGTAAAAAAAATTTAAAATTAAAAACCATGAATGGGACGAGGACATTATTTATTTATTACTTGACTACGTAAGTTTAAAACTACTATCTATACAGGGTCGCTTTTATGTATGGAAACGGTCGATTATTTGCTAAAATAAGATAGCTAGTGAAGAATGTTAAATACAAAACGTTTACGGTTTTTAGAAATCTATTACACTGCACATAAACTAAGTATACAGGATCAGTCAAAAAGCCATGGAAGAACAAAGTTACTTTATTTTAAATGGAATCCCCTGTATATTATTCAATATTTCAATTATTTACAAGATTCTAAACAAAAAATGTTAAGCACACCACATACCCAATCTTAACAGTTTTCGAGATATCGAGTTTCGAATATCGTTTTCAAATAAATTATTACATTCATTAATTTTCTAGTCCATCAAGTTACCTTAGAAAATATTTATCTCCATAACAATGTTGTTTTGTCATCTTGACAACAGATATGCCAAAAATACTTACATTTACAATTTGTGAACAATTTTCGCGTAAAAATGGCACGTTTAAGTGATACCGAGCGCATTGAAATTTTAATGATGATAGGGTACGGCGATAGAACACGGAGTTTTACCCAAGTGGTGAATATTTTTAATGAATTGCATCCAGATCGGGAACCTATAACTATATTAACTATTTCCAAAACATTGCAGCGTTTTCATGAAACTGGAGGTGTGAAAGATCGACCAAAAAGTAGAAGACCGGTAAGCGTTACTACTAATGAAGAAAATTCTCTAAATGTCATGTCATGTTAGATGTGGTAGAAAATCCAATAAATTCGATGCAACAGCGGGCTTTAAATCATAATATGAGTCGATATTCCATTCAAAAAATTACCAAACGAGAAAAATTCAAACCATATAAAATTCATTTGTTACAAGAATTAAGTGAAGACGATTTTGATCGCAGAATTCAGTTTTGCCAAACCACTATGGATAAATTGAATCGAAATGTCAACTTTGTTAACCACATTGCATTTTCTGATGAATCAACGTTTTGTGTAAATCGACACAACTGTAGATATTTGTCAGACCAAAATCCACATTGAATGGAACAAGTTCATACCCAACGACCACAAAAAACCAATGTTTGGTGTGGCATTATGGGTGGAAACGTCATAGGACCCTGTTTTATACATGGAAATTTGAACTCTGAACGATATTTATTACTTTTACAAGAGAATATTGTTCCACAGCTCAGACGATTATTCCCGAACCATAATAATCCCATTTTACCGGCTGAACAAATATGGTTTCAACAAGATGGGGCTCCACCACATTTTGGACGGATGGTGAGGGAATATCTAGAGGAAACTTTTCCTGGTAAATGGATTGGGCGCAGAGGTGCAATTGAATGGCCTGCTAGGTCTCCTGATATGGCCCCTCTTGACTTTTTCCTGTGGGGCCATATCAAAAATTCAGTGTATAAAAATAGGCCACAAAATATCGAAGATTTGCAACAAAGTTTCCATACATAAAAGCGACCCTGTAAAACGTTAAATTATCATACAATATGTAGTATTAAGTAATTAGTATTAAATAATTTACCTGCACTGTTGCTTTAGGCATCCAAGCAATTGCACAAAATATCTTTTCTTTTAAGTTCAAATTGCAACCAATGCCAGTTACTAATGTTGTTATTATTCTTATTATGACCCCAAGTATCAAGATTCCAATTCCAGTTAAAACAACAGTTCCGTGAAGTTCTTCAAATCTCATTTGGGCACCAGTTATACCAAATAATACCTACAAAGAATACAGTTATATCCCTCCATCTCGTATTCACTATTGGTATTTGCGCCAAAAATTAAACCTATAGGTATTATGCTGAACACAACATTTCTTAGAAATTTCGAATAATGCGGAGGCATAGCAAGAATCATTTCGGATAATCCGGTTCATGGGTCGTTTCGGATAATGCGGAGTTCGCATAATCGAGTTTCGGATAATCGGGAGTCTACTGTAATACATTTCGTGTGTGCGCCATATTTGTCAATTATTAACAGTCAGAGTCACTCTTATTCGGTTGCACAAAATTTTTAAACAATAATTAACTAACCAGGCAACTTTGATTGTAAATAAATAATGTCTGCTCTGCCAATGTCATTTAGGCTACAGTAAAAGTTACCTGGTTAATTCTTTGATGTTTAAAATATGTGTGTAACGGAACATAATACCACAGAATATATAGCTAATCATGCGTAGCTATTATCAGAGCAACTTACTGGTTCAACGATCATCCAAAATATTTCGAAAGCAGTTGAAGCTGGATTTTCTTCAATACTCCATCCCTGTTTTGTCCAAAATACTAATGATACAAAAGCTGCTACCACGGCACCCAATGGTCCTGCTCCGCCGTATCCCAAGTGTTCACTAAAATAAATAGCTGACATTCCAGCTGCAAGAAGCATTAATATTCTAAATGGCACCTAAAAAAGTATTACATTAAATACCAATATAATATTATACACATGCACAGGTCAATTTCAGACCAAAGTAATTTCCATAATAAGATCCCACCACAGCGCTACATCTTTTGTCTTTTCTTTAATGATATCTTGGTTTCAACACAGCAAGACAATAGTTTCTGAACTGTAATTTCTAGTAGCTCAACTAATTTGCCATTAAGTAGTTGATTGATAAGTTCAAAATTCAATTTTACCTTTCACAAATGATTTCCTTGCTGGGTTGGAACGGAGCTAATATCACCAAGATTAACAGTTTAGAGTGGGGTAGTTCGCGTCGTTTTTTACCTCCGTACCATCAAATTCGACAGGTGCTGTAGAGCGAAGCCTCGTCCACGTAGCGGTAGAAAAGCAATAAGTCTGCATGGGAAATGCGGTCGTTAAAGCGTTTTCGTGGCCAGAGTTAAAGAAATTGCAGAGTGCAATCTAATGGACCGAAATCGACTTGCTGGCGTTTTTTGGTCTTGTATATGTCGTAGGCTGATAGTGAAATCCGTCATTTCATGAAAAACCTAGTCACTTCATGAAGCGTCGGCAGATTGTGTAAAAACATGAAATTACACGATCTGCCGCGTCACTTCATGAAGAGACCTTGACGTTTCGGCGTATTATGTATAACACAATCTGCCTAATTTTAAATATCGTCACTTCATGAAATGCCACAAAAACAAGGCATATTGTGTAATTCCGTCTAAAAGGTATATTGGCAACTGGTTTGTTCGGGTTTGTCAGAGCATTTTTTTTATTTTTATAAAATAATATTAGTTGAAAAAATGTAATTAAAAAAAAATGCTCTGGGGAACAACGAACAAACCAGTTGCCAATATACCTTTTAGACGGAATTACACAATCTGGCGACTGACATGACATCGTTAGGTACTACATGAAGTGACGATATTTAAAATTAGGCAGATTGTGTTATACATAATACGCCGAAACGTCAAGATCTCTTCATGAAGTGACGCGGCAGATCGTGTAATTTCATGTTTTTACACAATCTGCCGACGCTTCATGAAGTGACTAGGCTTTTCATGAAATGACGGATTTCACTATCAGCCTACGACATATATAAGTTGTTAATAATTATAAAACAGATACCCTATACAGGGTGTTTCATTAAGTTTGGCCACCGGCCATATCTCGGAAACTACTAAGCATTGAAACTTGGGGAAAAAAATTTTATGATTAAAGTGGTCATGAGAAAATTCCGCATTTCGCCACAAGGGGGCACAATTGAAAATTAATTTTTAAAATTCTAAATTTCTCTAAAAATTCCTATCAGCTGGAATGCTGCTCTTGACGCGCACCCAGTTAAAACAAGTGACCGGCCTGCGTAAAGGCATAATGTACTATTATTTAGAGCAGTTGTACTCTGGATCGCAGTATACTATGGTTTTACGTTACGCGTAATTTTAATTGACAATGTGTACCGCGATTCAGAGCATGAGTTTGTTTTAACGTGCTGGAATATAGTATATAATAGATTTAATAATTGGGCGTTCATATTTTCTACCAAGTTATGCTTCCGTTTGGCTGTTGTTTTTAATTCCAAATTGGATTGTCTACCTGACTGAAGCCGTTTCCTTCCAGATGTGAGGCCATTTCGGTTTTCTTCTGCTAATAGCTGTAGGTTGAACCCCTATTTGTTTATTAAAGAACGTCCTTTCCTTAAATAGCAAAGGAAGCTTGCGAGTTGCGTTGATGTTGTTTTTTTTTTTTAAATTCAACATTAGCCTTAATGATGTAATTGGTAAAATCTGCGGTGTTATTATTTGATGCAATTTCTATTAGCCTCTGAACATTTTTTTTTAGACTTTCTACCACAGAAGTATGTTTTCTGTTAACGTCTGATTCATTTTTCTCTGTTTCTAAAATGGAATCAACCTCGGTAACCTGTTGAATATTTCCTTGTGGACTTTTATTAAAAGGTGTGTTGTCGAAATGGCTTTTAAAATCGTCTAAGTCCATATTTTCACTTATAATCTCCCTAGCAGCAGAATTATCGGGAATTAATTCTGCTGCGCGGGAGATTCGGTAAGAAAGTTTCATAAATTGGAGTTTCTTTTGATGTTCCTGAAATTTTAGTAATAAATCTTAGTTACTAACAAGTAAAATCAACTTCTATTGTAAAAATACAGTGCGTCATATTAAACTAAACTCATCAGAAATATGTTTTTTAAAGTTATATTTGAATTTAAAACTATAAAGACATTGGATTGTCTCACCTGTCACTTCGAAATGCCTTGAAATTTGAATTAAAATTAAGTCGTAGTAGTCGTACCTAAGAAAAATTATGACTTATTAATTTTATTAGGTTAATAGGCTATAGACTATCGCGATAGTCTCCCGTTGCTATAAGCAACGTAAACAACAAGGAGCCTTCTAATTGGTTGACAAAAAAATTTATGAAATTTTCAAAAAAATCTTCTGAGGCGTCATAACCGAGAGCTAACCTTGCTAACATTTTCTTATCGGACGAAGTAAGTAAAGGGCGTTCGGAAGAAGTACTCCAAAAATGTGTTACACGGCACAAAGATGTTTGCAAAATTTACCGCTTATACCAAAAGGACAGTCACATATTCCTAAAGCGGCATCTGTGGGGTCTGAATCGCACTATAAATTGGCCGAGACACGCGCCTTTATTTAGAGCCATTATATACTGCGTTCCAGCACGTTAAAACAAACTCATGCTCTGAATCGCGGTACACATTGTCAATTAAAATTACGCGTAACGTAAAACCATAGTATACTGCGAACTGCGATCCAGAGTATAGCTGCTCTGAATAATAGTACATTATGCCTTTACGCGACCGGCCTACTAACAGGCCGTTGTCACTTAAGAAAACACCTTTAACGAATGGGAGTCTATAGGGGAGAACGGGGCTGGAAGTTCGCGGGGTAAGTTGTTCCGACCGCAATAACTTTGTGAGGAAAAGATATAGCAATACATGTAAAGTGCGCGGTAAGACCTTTTGCTTGCGCGCCCCGCCGGCAGTCCGTTTAGTTACTTCGGCGAAAGCTGTTGAGTGGCTGGATGCATGGCGTTGTCAAAACATCACGTAAGTAAATTTTTTTGTGTTTAAACTATTTGGTCTAACTCTATTTATTATGGACCGATTCATGCGGAACTTTTTCTAGATTGTAGTGACATTAGTAGGGTATCATATTGCTTAAGTAGTTTTGTAATTAATTCTACTAGTTTGCCAGTATGTCAGTTTTCGTGTGTCAATGTCATTTGGGGCTATAAGTTCCTTTCCGGCGGGGCTAGTTGATCCCCGGAACAACTTACCCAATTGACTTCTAATCGTATCTAAAATTCCTAAGACCATTTTTCTTTTATTTTAAGGATGCGAAACTATAAACGAAAGACAGATAGAGGTAAAACCTCCGAGACCTTGTTGCGTCAGAGGGAAAACCTATTAAAACTGTTGGAAGAGATCTTGATATTTGTCACATGACGCTACATCGGTTTGTGACAAAATTGAGAGCTGGTGAGGTTCCTACGATAGACTACAAACCCATCAGGCTAGTATTTACCTAGGAACAGGAAAAATAGTTGGCGAACGACATTTTAAAATGTTCCTCAATATATTTCGGTCTTCTGCCCGGAGAGGTGCGAAAACTCGCTTATGAATGTGCAGTAAAATTTTCTTTAGAAAACATTCTCCCTTTATGACACAAAAATCGAGAAAGTGGAGCTGACTGGTTCACTGGATTTATAAAGAGAAACCGCGAGTTAGCGATAAGAATCCCAGAAGCAAAGTGCAGGACGTGCATCTGCATTTAACAGACAAAACGTAAATGAATTTTTACCAAGCTCAGTAAAACTCTACTAAAACATAAATTGACACCATCAAGAATCTGAAACCTGGACGAGACTGGGGAAACGACTGTATTGAAGCCAAGGAAGATCGTGGCCCAAAAAAGTACAAAACAGGTTGGTGCTATAGTATCTGCTGAGCGCGGCACTTTGGTTACTGTAGAGCTAGCAGCTAGCGCCGCTGCTTTGTACCAGTAATATTTTATTTTGTTGTTTTTTAAGTTTAATTGTGCATAGAATAAACATTACATAATATATTTTTAGAAATGGTTGTTTTATTTAAGAAAGGCTATGTTATTCTCAAAGTATATTGTCATAATCTAAGCGGAACAATTTCCCTCAAAGGTGGAACAACTCGCCCCAAAGCGGGGCTGAATGTTCCGCTCCGAAATTTGACACAAATTGGTTGCTGTAAAAAAAACTATTGAGATATTAGTAGAAGTGACTTAATTGTTGAAAAGAACGATAAACATCCCTTTAATTTTTGCACATTTAAAAATTAAACTTCATGTTTTTTTTAATAAAACATCCTGTAATATGAAAATCGGAACTTCCAGCCCCGCTCTCCCCTAATGGACCCATTGAATGTAGGCTTTGCGGTAAAAAGGACGAAACTGCCTCTCATATCATAATAGAGCTGCGAAGCGCTAAACCGTAAAAGATTCAAAATCTTCGGAAACATTCGACGCTGCGATAACCTCCCGCTCGACAAACTTGGAAGAAAACTACTGGACCTCGTAGAAGGAACAAACCTTTTCTAACAAGACTGGGGCGTACAATAAGCCAGAAGGCTGCAGTGTAAGAAGCTTGGGCCACACGTCAAAACCGACCCCCGCCTTTAACCAACCAACCAACCAACCATCAGTTCCGAAAATCGACGTGTTTACTTTCAAGGATTTAAAGGTACATTGTGGCACTTTTAGGGATTTCAAAAACTGTTTTTTTAAAAGTTTTTGTGCATTTATTAAAAAAAAACACCTGCATACAATTCGCCTCCCTAAACAGCCAAAATTAGATACTATAATACTAATTGTTTTTTTTTAATAATTGCAAGGTTCCAGAAGTTAATCCTGCATTCAAGTCATTTATACGTCTTTCATACATGATTGACCTTGAGAACCGTGCCCTTAAACTGGCTATCTATTTATTGTACCATTAGTCCACATCTGCAATTCATGTATAACCAACCACGGTCGTTCCTCTACCAAAGATAAATATTTCCACAGATGTGTCAGAATTGAGAACAATTAGTTTATTACCTGTTCTGTCCAAGTTCACTAGAATTTAGTATTTTTTCTTTGTAAAATTTTTGTAAATGTATATTATACATACTCGGTTAAGCAAACAGTTGCTGCTGACCTTCGCCAAGTCGAAAATAAAGACGTTTCTATTTATCTATATCAATGTTTTTTTAAGAATAAGAAAATGTACTAAGCCTTAATTAAAACCGCTCTAAAATAATGCTTTTCCATAATGACCAGCAGTATTTTTGTCGCCCAGTAACGTCATGCGCAACATCGCACGAAATTGGATCGCCAAGTGGCTTTATCTTCTTTAGTAATAGTATCATGACCTCTTTCTACTTCAGATATAAAATTGTTTATATTTGAAAAATTCCACTAATCACACTATCAACGATTATTCTATTATTAAATTCAAACACGGAAACTAACAATTTGTAATGCATTTAAAGTACCATTTTAACATATCATAACATAATATGTATTATATATGGACACTAATTAATTTAGCCCATTTGGCACTGTTATGAAACCAAACGTTTTCAATAATTGGGTAGTAGGTGTATAGAATTTTTTATTACTTCCAAAATTGTACCTATTGACATTAGTTAAAAAATCAGTTTTCTATAAACGCTAAAAAATTGGAAATTGTTCATAAATACAGGGTGTTTCAGAATAAGATGCTGATCCTTAACGGTGTGAATCCTTAGGTGATTTTAAGAAGAAAAGTTCATATTAATATATATCCTTAACCTATCAACTTTCGAATTACAGGGCGTTAAAGTTTTAAGAAAAAAATCGTTTTTCTATCATAACTTTAAAAACTTTCTAGCTATTTTTAGGAATTTTTCACACATGCCCTCTAAGCATAAATAGCCATTTTTTGGTGTAGAAAATTTTTTAAAATTTTTAACCAGTGGCGTCCTGAAATGGTTTGGACTAGGCATTCGCTATGTGCCTATGGTTTGTTATGACACTATCAGGAATACTCCAGGAATTTTTCAAAGGGTACGAGACTCAATGAAGAGAAGAGCTGAAGCATGCATTTTTGCAAGTGGTAGCCACTTTCAATAGCTAATCTAAATTATTTTCGTTTTTGTTCACACGTTATTTAAAGTTAGCTGTTTTAATTTATTGTTAAAAAATAAACCATAGGCACATAGCGAATGCGCATTTAATGTTTTTATTTTTTTTGTCGGAAACTGTTTGTCGAACGATAAAAAGGCAAGATATTAAATTTGGCCTAAAATGAATGAGTATTTTAAAAATAATTTTTATCTTGAGAAAAAGCAGTGGCGTACATAATATTTTTCCAAAATGTCTGGTGCAAACCCTTTCAGGACGCCACTGGTTAAAAATTTTTTTAAATTTTTTACACCAAAAAATGGCTATTGATGCTTAGAGGGCATGTGTGAAAAATTCATAAAAATAGCAAGAAAGTTTTAAAAGTTATGATAGAAAAACGATTTTTTTCTTAAAACTTTAACGCCCTGTAGTTCGAAAGTTGATAGGTTAAGGATATATATTAATATGAACTTTTCTTCTTAAAATCACCTAAGGATTCACACCGTTAAGGATCAGCATCTTATTCTGAAACACCCTGTATAATTATAATAATAAATACTAAATTGATTTAGTCAAAACTGTATTAAGTACATACATTAACTGTTATAAATACGAATTTTAATAACAGTTTTTATGAATTATTGGACAGTTGGCTCTTCATTATTCAATAATTTCGACAAGAAGTTGATACGATATCCATCATTTATAACTTCTTAGAAATGCGAATTTCCAGATAAATAAAAAAGTTATAAGAAAAAGTTTTTTTAAATGCAGTTTCTAGCCAACATGCAAAATTTCAGCTGCATAAGATAATTTTGACTTTTTATTCATATTTTATAAATTGCACCACTTTTGCAAAATAAGACGCAACGCAACCTACATTAAACTTCTTAGTTTTAACAACGCTTTATTTAAGATACATTTTTTTTAAATGTGTTTGGTCACATGTGATGCAAAGTTCAGTTGTTTTTGACCCTGTATAAGGTAACTTTATAAAATAAGTATATTTGAAAACATGAAAACGTAGTTTGTTTCTGAAAGTAATACACCTTAATATTAAGACAAAAAAGAACACTGTCATCAGTAAAGTGTTCATTAAGTGGAAAATAAATTTGAGTGGTGGGTAAAAAATCAAAATTATCTTATGCAGCTGAAGGTTTGCATGTGCGCTAGAAACTGCATTAAAAAAACTTTATCTTATAACTTTTTTCGATATTTTTTTTAAATATAAGTTCCTAAAGTTTGTCAACAAGGTTGTTTTTAATTATTTATATTTTATTAGCTTACCTATTATCACATTTACTAGTTTTCTATTTTATTTATTTATATGTAAGTAGGTACTCTTGTTGGTTTGTTCTGTATGTATTTTTCGTTCCTTTGAATTACTGTATTTGTTGTTATAAATAATATAATATACCCCTTGAATGTTAAATTTTTTTCTACAGGAATAGAAAGAAAGAAATTTCGGGTAGAGCACCACGCCACCACTTGTAATTCTAGGGACTTTAATGGAAAGGTTATAATGAAAATAGATGAAAAAAACATTTTTGGGCCTGGCACAGGCAGAAACCCAAGAAAGAAGTAAAAAACAACATAATTTAAACAACCAAATTCAATCAAATGTAATTTCTTGAATTCTTCACGAAATTTGGGTGGGGTCGCGAAAAATTTTCGCCTAAAGTGCTTTTCCACTTTTTTCTAATATTGGAGGGCGGCAACATTTTTTTGGGCTTTGGACGGCGCGGCGCTTACCCCAAATCCGGCGCTGCATCTGCAGGTTACTATTAAATACATAAACGTCTGGTACAATAAAGTTTGGGAATGCATTTGCGTGTCAAGATCGACAATAAAGAACCGGATAACATTAATGTTGCCATTTACACCGTAGGAACAAGACAGCAACGAAGAAATTTGAGTATTTTACTTTATTCCTCTTTTAACTACAAATTTTAAATTTAACGTGCTGAAGATTTATTTTGTCAGAGGTGTAAAGTTGTCCCTTATCCCTGTTTGTACTTACCACAAATCTGTCGTGCCTTTCAGGAGTGTATTTCAAAAGCGAACCGAATAAAATTCCAAATCCAAATCCTCCAAATATTGAAACAGGACCCTGTAATACTAAAGAGGTCAGAGAACTATGGACGAACATTATACTCTTTATAATTCCAAAAACTGCTATCGATGTGGCATCGTCAATACTTGCAACTGCAATAATTAAGGTCGGAATACCTTTGGCAACTCCGTAGCCTTTAGTTCTTAATCTGAAAATAAAATGGAAAATAATTTATTGACAATTTGAAAAGCGATAGTATTATTTAACCTTCTTTATATTGCCGATGGCAACGTGCCATACACATTTAAATAAATGAGGATACGATATACAGGGTTTCCCATTTAAAACGAAACAAGCTAAATATCTGGTTCCACGTTAATTAAAAAAAAAAACGCTCGGACCCGTCGATTTTTATTTCGAGGGGGACATCTTTTGCGTATATTGTCAATCTTGTTACTTCAAGCCCCCAGGAGGGAGGGGGGTAAGATCTAAATCTTAAATAGATACCCCTATTTTATATAATTTTTTTGGATTCTGCATAAAATTCTGAACATTTTTTAATAAAAGCATTATTAGTCTATACTAAACAGTTTCCGAGATATTGACTCTTGAAAAATGAGATTTTTGAACTTTGACAGCGTGTAGCTTTCTGACTGTACGTCTTAGAGTAAAACGGCTTACATGTTCCTATCTTCGATTTTTATTATCTTTCCAATAGTGTCAACTTCCGGTTATACCGGAAGTACTATATTTTTTACAACCGGTTTAACCGGAAGTTGACACTATTGGAAAGATAATAAAAATCGAAGATAGGGACATGTAAGCCGTTTGGCTCTAAGACGTATTGTTAGAAAGCTAGACGCTGTCAAAGTTCAAAAATCTCATTTTTCAAGAGTCAATATCTCGGAAACTGTTTAGTATAGACTAATAATGCTTTTATTAAAAAATGTTTAGAATTTTATGCAGAATCCAAAAAAATTATATAAAATAGGGGTATCCATTTAAGGATAAGATCTTACCCCCCCTCCCTCCTAGGGGCTTAAGGTAACAAGATTGACAATATACGCAAAAGATGTCCCCCTCGAAATAAAAATCGACGGGTCCGAGCGTTTTTTTTTTAAATTAACGTGGAACCAGATATTAAGCCTGTTTCGTTTTAAATGGGGAACCCTGTATAGATAGACTATATGCCAATAGAATTCAGTAGATACCAATAGACTCCCATGCTTAAACCTATTATAGGAGATCGATTTAGAAATGTGTTTTAAATTTTAGCTCTATCCAACCTTACAGTTATCGCTTCTGTGCATATGAACGGCTTTTAATAAACAACCGTAGGTCCTACTCAACTGCAAATGAAAAGCAAATATTTTTATAAGTTATATTATGTAGGTTTATAATCTAACAATGAATTTAACTTACCTAAAAAGACATGGTACAACAACAGCCGGAGCAACTGCCGCTATTATACTTCCAAGTAGAATGGAGTAATCCCAAGCCATTCCAAGAAAGAACTTTGATGAAATAGCGCACACCCCACCCTCGATAATCCATGGTATAAGACTTAATCTTACGACTATGAATTTCAACCTCCATAAAGCTTTGGGATCCAAATCCAGTCCAGCTCTGATCAAAATTATTACAAGAGCTCCATGTCTACAATAAATATTAATTTTTAGCTAAATTTTATAAGATCCGCAATTTGTTTCTTCGTTGTTCGAAGCCAGGACTATTTTCAAATCTACTGACTAACGTGAGCTCCGAACTACGATCGTTAGTCATACCACGTTCTCTCAAGCAAGATCTATAAACTACTAAGGTTGTCTCATAGTCTCATGATATGCTGATCTACCTCAAAATTTCGCGATAGAGCTACGTCATATGGCGGCCGCCGCGCTTTTCACACTGGTGGTAGATCTAGGGCAATCAGCAGAAATTTGTCATCATTGATTTCTCTTAAAAACTATTTTTGATCGGGACTAAATGTTAACAATTTGGTCTCCTTTTATATTACATGTCTGTGGAGTCTACCATCGCTTTTACTCGCGATATACATTTATACATACCATTTACTCGAAACCCTCTAAACGTATCAAATTTATTTCAACATAATAATATCTTTGGTTATTTAGAAATATTAAAGTAATTTTTGTATACCGTGCGAGCAAAAATTATTTGTATCAAAGAGGGCCTTGCATCTAAGGAAGTAATGCTTAGCCGTAGAGCTTAATACCTGTTGGGTGTCAGTAACTACCTCGATTAACAATCAATCAGTTATTTCGTCATCTTTGACAGTCGTCCCAAGTAATTTGATTCATCGCTAATTTTTCCAATTTCTTGAACAATTCACACAATGGGCTTTACGAAACAGCACAAAACATTCGTGGTTGGAGCGTAAACTGTTTAAATTTGAAAACGGTTAGAGATACTTACTAACCGAAACGTTGTGTTAAGTAACAAAATAAATACAATGAAAGTCCGACAAGGTAATTTTTTTGATATTACTTCATTGTCTAGCACCTTCAAACATACGTTTTGGATATTTTCAACAGGAAGGTGCAACCGCCCATACAGCCGCCGAAACTATTAACTACTTCCGCAATTTTTTCGACTACAGATTGATCAGTTTTCGATCAGACATTGAATTCCCACCTAGATCACCTTGTTTAACGGTTATGGTTACTTCGTTTTTCCTCACTTAAAGAACACTATTTTTAAAATACCAGTTGCAAATTTAGAACAATTACAAGAAAAAATTATCCAAGAATGTGGTAACATTTCTCCAGAGATGCTGGTAAACACTTTCGACAATATGAAGAGACGTGAGAATTTATGCTTGGAGCATGGCAGTGGCCAATTTCAGCAATTAATGTAATTATTTTTCTTTTTCTTTCTGTATATTCTTACTTTGTTAATTTTGTAAACAACAAAAATAAATTTGTATTTGTCTACTTATTTTATTACTCATTAGTTTGGCATATCATGTCATAATATATATGACTTTGACAAAATTTTAACCTAGATTTGGTTAGATATATCCCTTTATTTTTCTGTGGATATAATAATATCGTCCCCATTTCATTGTGATCTAAACCAAGCCCTCTTTGATGCAAATAATTTTTGCTTGCAAGGTATAATATGGCTATTGTACTATTAACAATCGCCAAGATAAATATTTCAAAAATAGTTGCAGGCGTTCGGCTGTCCCTAAATATCACCAGTAAAATTTAATTAAACCGGTATAATTTGGTAGCACTGGATAGCTAAAAGCGTCAAAGGTTGTTTGTCTTTTAACAGATTTTTAATTTAGACCATTCTTTGGGAGAACATGATTTTTAAATTTGGCCTATTTATATTAACACAAGTTAGAGTATATTTTGAAAACGAAAGGATAATCGAAAAATGTGCAACATGAGAACCAGATTTATAGGTCTTTCAATATTTTTAAATTAAAGTAAATAGTAGGGTAGACTGGGGACAAAAGTAACAGGGTACAATAGTAACAGTCAATATATTTCCGCAATTAGAGGCAGCAACACTGTATCCCACTGACTATCCATATTTTACAGCGTCTTCGGCTTATCTATTAGTATTTGTCCAACCCCCAGAGTGAACGAAGGTGCGTTGTGTAGAAAATTAATTTTTCGTGCTTAAAAGTAAATTTTCACGTAAGTACAATTTTAAAAATATTTTTACGTTTATGGAATATGGTTGAAATATAATATTTGATAATGAATAACTGCTTATTTCTACATAATATTATGTTCTCTTAGAATGATTTTAGTAATTGTTAAATAAGTTACAAGGCTCTAAGAGGCGACATTCAGTGTGGGGATAATTATTGTAACAACCATGCCCGGAGACGGTTGTAACATACTACAACACTACCAAAAGCTCCCCCGAGAAAAAATGTGATAAGAAAAAGGAATCAGCCATCTATACTGATTCTCCTGAAAAGGAAGCCATCCAATCTGAATACGATAAAAAACAAAAAAAAAAAGTTAAAAAAAATATAGAATTTTCGGTAAAAAATAAAACAAACAAACCTGGTAAGAGAGTTATAAAAAATAATTCATGTCATCAAGTGAAGATGATGAAGAAGACACTTGTTGTTTAGTGTGTTTAGAGCCGTATAGCTCAAGTAAGGCGGGTGAAAATTGGGTGCAGTGTATTGAATGTAAGGGCTGGTCTTATGTAGACTGTACGAAGCAAAATGATTTATACGTTTGTCACAATAAAATTGTGAGTCGGAATAAATTTAATTAATGTTTGCTTTTCACGTTTATTGTATGAAATATATAGTTAATCTCGTACACCTAGTTTTTTTCAATAAAAGTAATGTTCAAAGTATCCATTTCTACCATTGTTACAATTGTCCCCTAGTACTGTTACAATTGTCTCGGGGTAGGGGACAATTGTAACACTTTACATGTTTATTAAATAACAGAATTTCTTGTATTGCTTTCAGTTACAAGAAAAAATATTCTCGCAAACCGTTGACAATAAGATAGTGTATATACTGATGCAAAGAAATTTTAAATAAACCTAATAGTTTAACACCCAAAAATATTTAAAGTGAAAATGTTACTTTTCTCCCCAGTCTACCCTATGTACGGTTTCGGAGAAATTTGGTGACTGCAGAGGGCAAAAATTGGGTTTATTTTACAAGCGGCAATTTCTAGGAAAATAATCTTCTGAACAAGCAATTTTTGAAAATTACTCGAGATTAAATAATTAGATAATAGACGGCGCCGGCGGCGGTATCTAAAAAATAATTTGTCAAACTATATGATGATATGAATCTATTGCTCATAAGCTTCAAAGTATAGTATTTGAAAAAGTATCCTTAAGTAAAAAAAATTTCAGCATGAAATTTCTAGATACTCTGAGAATAATCAAATAAAATAATTATAATTAATAATACTACTTACGGACAGGACACCCAGTATAAATATTTTACCTAACCATTGGTCATTCATGCACAGGAAACATTTAAGTATACGTAATAAATTCCATTCCTAATTTTTTAACACGAAATCACTCAAACTCATTGATTTTCAAACCTATACTTTTTATAAACAATGATATTAGTCCATGTAAGGACGTCTGTTTGTGCCATAAAAAATTAAATAACAGTAATAGAATAAAAGATATTTTTTAATTAAATTAAACGTTTTAGTAGGGGATATTAGGTTTAGTTGTCCCCGGATTAATTGTTACAGTTATCAATAAACGCTATATTAGGTATAACAAGAGTCATGTGAATTTTGATGTTTCCATTTACATTATGTTGCAAACGGAGGGCCATCAATGCAAATATTTGCGATATTAATTGAATCGGTGAGTGGAAGAGGTTCCAAGTGCAGAAATAAACATTTTAGAGAAAACAAAAAAAACTAATTCAAAAACTTCAAAAAGGAATTTCGTGTTGGTGTGTACAGGTAGGTTATGTTAGGTTAGGTTAAAAGTGAGTGGGTTACAGCTAACCCTCCACTGCGACCATGCGATCTATTGTGGCTCACACTTTATTTATATTTCCCTCAATAGGTCTAACTTTTTGATGAAGTTAATGATGGTGTTGGGAGAGACATTTTTCATGTCATCCGGCAGCAGAGTCATCTTGCCGAATAGGGCGAATCTGATTCTTCCTGCTGCGGGGCAGGCGCACATTACGTGTTCGGCTGTTTCTGCATCTTCCACGCAGAGCCGGCATTCATCAGTTGGGGCTAATCCAATTTTATACATATGGTGTCGCAATCTGCAGTGGCCGGTGTACAATCCCACTAGTGCTTTAAGGCATGATCTGTTGAGCACAAGTAGTTTGTCAGTTAGTTGTTGGTTTATATATGGCTGTATATAAATGCTTTTGAGTGTGTTAGACCTGGTAGATTTAACCAGTGTCTTTCCCATTTGCTTTTTGCTTCGGCTATTATTGTTTTCCTGACCGTAGCATGAGATTTACCTATTGCCGGCTCGGGTCCTGTGAATTTTATCTGCACCTCTCTTAGCGAGCTTGTCGGCAGCATTACCCTCCAGGCCCATGTATCCCGGTATCCATACTAGGGTTATTCTGTTATTTCTGTTGTTCAGACTTAGTTTGGATAGTGTTTCGTGACAGCTCCACACCGTTTTTGAGGTACACCATCTCGATTCAAGAGCTTTTAATGCAGCTTGACTGTCGGAGAATATCTTGATTGATCTGTGTGCATACCGTCGGTCTATCAGCAGCATTGCATACATTTCAATTGCATGAACCTCTGCTTGAAATATGGTTGTTATAGTTCCCAGGCTGATAGTTATTTCTATTTTTGGTTTTTGCCATATATTCCGGCTCCAATATACCTTCTTTAGTTTTGATGCCGTCTGTAAGTATTCCAAATTTCGCCTTTAGCAAGTCAGCACTGTTCTTGTGTACAGGTAACTTATTTATTATGATACTTTGAGTTGTTTTATAAAAAAATAAGATTTATTGCCATATCGATATAGGACTTTTCGCAAAAAATATTTTGTGATTTTGTACCTTTCTTCCACTCAGTTGATTTTTTTTTATGTTTTTTATAATTTATTCTTTTATTTTGTTTTATTTCCATTCTATAAAAATAAGGGATAATACAAGAGTATACAAGGTGTAATCAAATAATTTTATACGACAGTTTCCGCCGTGGTAACATTCCATGCTACAATATGGAAATAGAAGTCTAAATCTTCACCACTAACTTATTGTATGCACATGGATCGTTCTTCCTCCCAGTCTGCTTCGCAGGTGGGTGATTGTAGGCAAACGGTATTGGGACCGTATTTCGGCTCAGTCGATGGATGTATGTTATTTTAACAAAATCTTCTTCTTCTACATGAATTGAAATTTGGTAAGATGAATACCATTCTATAATATGTATTTCCTTTAGTGAATTTACAGTCTTTTGCTTTCCAGTCACTGTTTTATTAGTAAGCAAACTTCAGATAAGTTTGAATTGTTTATCAAATCTGCAGTTTTTGACTAGGTACTTAATTAAGAAATTTGCCCGGCTCTTTTTATATATTTTATATCTTTTAGGTAGGGCCACATAATATGTACATGTTAATTAGAATTATACGTACGTACAATAAAATGTTTGAATTAAGTTAGACTTATTACTTTTTAATGAAACGAAAAACAAATGGTAATAGAAATTATAAATATGAAACGTTAAAGTCTAGCACAATAAATAAAAAGGTTATTCTGTTATAATTTGAACACAATTAATAGCTTGTCATACTTTTTTATAAATTTTCGGGGATTATGGGTAGGTTTGCAACACACAAACGATGTCCTACTTCTTTCTGAACTCAACAGTACGTTTCAACATTAAAGGTATTTCTGCGCATAATACATGGAAGATGGAAGGATGAGAAGTCGATGCGAGAGAGGGACCTGGATAAGACGTAGTTTGACTTTAGGAATGCACTAGGCACCTGGGAAGCACTTTTTGCCCTGAATATACTTCTCCAAAAGTGTCGTGACCAACGCAAGGATATTTATGTATGTTTCATAGATTATGAAAAAGCATTCCATAGGGTTCAGCATGAAACCATTTTAAACATACTAAGAATCATGGGAATCGATGATAGAGATCTGAAAATTATAAAGAACTTGTATTGGAAGCAGAAAGCAGTGGTCCGAATCGATGGAATACTAACAGATGAATGTTGCATTCAACGAGGCGTCAGACTGGGATGCATTCTCTCCCCGCTACTATTCAACATCTACTCGGATATAATCTTTAAACGGGCGTTGCAAGATAAAGACCTTGGAGTAAAGATTAACGGCGAAGTGATTAATAACATCCGATATGCCGACGATACGATCATCTTGTGCGATAGTACCTATCCAAGAGTTTTTAAATAGTGTAAACACGACAGGAAGGGAAATGGGTTTGAAAATGAATGTCAATAAGATAAAATTTATGATATTCAGTCAAACATTAAAAGAGTTACCCAATTCAAATACCTTGGCTGTTATATCACAGAACATCTAGACCCTGATAAAGAGATAAAGTGCAGAATTAAAACAGCTCGCACAACTTTTCTGAGAATGAAATCATTTTTTTTCTAACGACAACTTAAATTTAAAATTACATCAAAGAATGATCAAATGATATATTTGGTTCATGTTGTTGAATGGAGCTGAAACCTGGACCCTGAAGGCTGCCTGCCACGATCAATCGCCTGGAAGCGTTTGAAATGTGGTTGCACAGAAAAATGCTTCGACTGCTGCACAGCTATATGCAGACCAACGAAGCAGTATTAAATAGAGCAAATACCGTCCGGGAATTGTTTAACACTATTAAAGTGCGAAAGATATCATATCTGGGACATGTTCTTAGAGGAGACCGATAGAAGATACTCCAGCTTATAATGAAAGGTAAAATCGAAGGCAGCCGAGGAATTGGAAGGAAGCAGATGTCATGGCTAAAGAACATTCGCGACTGGACTGGAATACGCAGTGCCGAACAACTATTCAGATTAGCCGAAATAAACCGCGAACAACTCGCCAATGTAATTGCCAACGTTAGGGGGACCTGATATGGCACCGAAAGAAGAAGAATAAGAATTATTGATGGCACCCAGTGGCACAGTGGCACAGCCAGGGGGGGGGGGGAGCGTACTGATCAGCTTCAACCAGCAACCAGTTTATTATATGTAATTAGCAGTTTATTCTAAAATTAAACTGGCCATGGGAAATTCCAAGTAAATTTTGCCAATACCATTAAATATTGGCTCTCCTATTAATTATATTGGACTGTTTTGAAGGTCCTGGTATAGTAGACTTTCACTTTAAAGTAATGTGTACATTATATTATTATCTTTGACGAAAATGTTGTATAACATGCCGATAAAAAAAAGTGTAGCAATTGGACCCTACCTCCCCTATTCGACCGAAATAGGTAACTCACGAAATAAAGAAAGGAATACAATAAGAGTAGCAGAGGATATTGCAGTTTAATACATACTTACTAATACAATGACATTCATGCCTTACGCAAAGTTATATTGATTTATTTTATTGATGATATAATCATAATTATTATTCCAAACATCAAACGAATACCTTCAAAAATTTAGTAAGAACGATATTAATTTATTTTGTTAATTACTGTATTGTAATGTTTTTTAGGTCGTTAGTATTCGGTCCGGTTTAATTATTTATTGCACGTCCATTTTCTAAACGCCTCGTCAATGTATTTTTTTAAAACGGACCAGAAAATATACACTTTCTGGACAATTTTTCGTCTAGAAAATAACCTTTTTCCGATCGCAAGACCGGAAAAGCGACGTTAGAGACCGGAAAAGATTTTTCCGGTCCCTGTTTTTTGTTTTTCCAATCGCTCTTTGATAGTACAAGCTACCTTGATTTCGTTACTATGACAACAACATTTCGATGTATTGTCAAGTGACAGTTCGTTGATTTTTAATTGGTTGTTTATGTCAAACTTGTTTCGCGAGTTCGCAAATTTAACAATATGAATTCAGATTTTGAATTATCCGACACGGAAAATGAGATTTCAGAAGAAATTTTGGAAGCAGCAAGGAAAGCGACTTACGATATATTGCCAGTAAAATCAAAAGCCCGTTACGAGAAGTCATACGACGCATTTAAACATAATATAAAATAATTTAATGTAAGTATATCGAAGTGTCGGTCTTAAAAAAAATATTGTACGTCACACAACCGAAAATTAGTGTTTTCCAGGTCTCTCCATGCTTGTCTCGACCTGAAAAACACTACTTTCCGGTCTTGTAACGTAAATTACTATTGTATATACCCAAAAACTTTCCGAGCCCCGATTATGAGAATAGGGGCTTCCCTAACCAACACAAAAAGAAAACAGTAGACCGATCTCAAATTGTATAATTTTTTACCGAATTGGTTTTTTTAATTACATTTTCTTACCTAATCTTATTGGCCACTTCAGCAAACGAATCGTCCAAGTTAACAACTCCCACGTTTTGTAGAAACAACCCCGTGAATAACATTCCCACTAAGGCAGGGAGGGTTGTTAAACTGGTCACCCATCCTCCTAAATATGCGCATATGCTAAGTAAAATGAGCTGAAAGAGTTTCCCATGGGGAGGGGCTGCAGTTTCTCCTAAAAAATTATTTAAATAGTATTTTACCCAAGGAAATTATTTCAAAAAAAAAATTTACATTTGATGGTTAAGGTGGTAAATACTGGATTAAGCTATAACCTGTAACAGAGATGTCGGCAATTGAATTAAAATAAGTGAAAAATCGTATTCAATTACTTTTTAGTAATTGAATAACTGTACTTGAATTACTTTTTAAAAATAATAATTGTAATTGATTTTCCAATTATTGTGATAAAGTAATTGTAATTGGTAATTGGTTTTAAGACATCTGAGGTAATTGAATTACTTAAAAGTAATTAAATTATTTTAAAAAGTAATTGAGATACTCCCAAATAATTCAAATAGGTACAAAAAAAGTAATTTAATGACTCCCAAATAATTCAATTAGATTGAAGGTAATTGAATTACTCCCAAATAATTCAACTACATAATAAGTAATTTAATTACTCCCGAAAAATTCAATTAGATTAAAAGTAACTGAATTACTATAAAATAATTCAATTCCTTTAAAAATTTTCATAATTCCTTTACTCTAGAAAGAAAAAAATATTTTTTTATTTTCCCTAATATTACGTACGTTTGTTTCATTTCAACAAATAAATCATATTATATAAAAAATACAGTTGTTATTAATTTCGAAATTTTTTAAATTTCTTTCTATAATAAAGTGTGATAGTAGGACCTACTGCTATTAAAAAATATAATACTTTACCTATACAAGTATTTTTTTGTAAAATGTAAAAAAAATAATTCCATTGCTCATATACTAATTCAATTTAAAAAATGTAATTCAATTACCAAACTGTAATTCAATTACCAAACTGTAATTCAATTACCAGAATGTAATTCAATTATTAAAATGTAATTGAATTATTAAAATGTAATTCAATTACTTATCAAAATATAATTAAATTACTCTGAGTAATTTATTTGCCAAAAATGTGCCTATAATTTATAGATTCCGAGTAATTCAATTACTTTTAGGGTAGTTCCATTACTATAAAGTAATTGAATAAGTACAAAAGTAATTCGAATGCGGTAATTGATCAAGGGATCAATTACTTTTAGTGGGTAATTGGTAATTTAAATATTTTTACCATACTGTTAGTAATTGGTAATTGTAATTGATGCCTTTTTCGGAGGGTAATAAGTAATTGTAATTGAATTACTTTTTAAGAGTAATTGCGACAGCTCTGACCTGTAACTACCGCCCACAAGACCCACCAAAAGCTTCAAAGAGGCTGTGACAACGGTATTCCAGCTGAATTTAGAGCATTTTAGCTCTAGCTGCCTAGACGTGCTAATGAGTACAACTGTGAGAGCCAAAATGGTATTATATTATTTTACAGCCATATGGCTGCAGAATTTTTTTAGTTAATAGTGCGCCAGTTAATTAGCATACAGTTAATGTGTGTGAAATTTATATTGTTGTGTTATTTATTTACAGTAGTAACAGTTTCTAGTACACATACAAAATTTCAGCTGCATAAGATAATTTTGATTTTTTACCCACCACTAAAATTTATTTTCCACTTAATGAACACTTTACTGATGACCCTGTGTTCTTTTTTGTCTTAATATTAAGGTGTATTACTTTCAGACACAAACTACGTTTTCAAAAATACTTATTTTATGAAGTTACCTTATACAGGGTCAAAAACAAATAAACGTTGCATCACATGCGACCAAATTTTAATAGCCCAACTTTGATTTTGTAGAAAAACACACATTTAATATAGCGGCACTTTAAAGAAAATGTATCTGAAATAAAGCATTGTCAAAACTAAGAAGTTTTATGTAGGATGCGTTGAGTCTTATTTTGCAAAAGTGGTGCAATTTGCAAAATATGGGTGAAAAATCAAAATTATCTTATGCAGCTAAAATTTTGCATGTTGGCTACAAACTGGATTTAAAAAAACTTTTTCTAATAACTTTTTTCGATGCTCTCAGAAATAACCTCACTTTTAAATTATTTTTTGGAAAAAATTAAAATTTGACAGATAGTTAATGCGAATCAGGTGACTATTATTTTTTTGCTTAATTTTCATCTCGATCGAAGCAGAACTTGATTCCAAAGTCAAATTTCGAATAAAGTTATTAATTAAAAAAAATCCCATATGATGCGTACTTTACATGGTCACACTGTATTTGAAATAAAAATGCATTAAAAATATTTCTGAATATAGTTTGTCTAATTCAAAGTTAGATATACTGTTTTTTATTCGTTAAATATTGTTGTTTTCAAAAGCAAGAATAAAAATTAAAAATTTTCTCAAATGGCCGATGTTCTCTTATCCTCCTGTCCAGTGATGTACAAAATGGCTGGCTGTAAGAACCTTTTTCCTGTCGTTTCGTATAAAAGAATGCCATATTACAGATACCTGGAAGCATTATTGATAATAGAGTCTATTAACACAGAATATATAGCTACGCACATGCGTGTGGAAGTAAGCTTGTTTCTGGCTTTATTTTGGCCGCTTATTAGCCCCCACAACCTGCCTACATTTTGTCAACCTTGACTTAAAAAAAATATGTTAACCTCAAATCTTGGACGGAAAGGATTAGGTTTGAACTTGTTCTCATGGTTTAAATATGAGTTAGCGTTATTGTAAAAACAGAAAAGGAAACCTTCAATGACAATAACAGACACAGGACAGGAAAGATTTAGGCTTAAACATTAAATCTTTTCTTTTTCCCTAATATTGGGACATTGGGTGGTTAAGTATAATTATCCAGTTATTTTGAAGGAATATTTACTATTTTTGGCCTATAATTTATTACATTATTGTATGGTGTTGTTGGATTGTCATTTCTTAGCCGTAAAGTCAACTTTATACTATTTGTTAGCTAAATATTATAATATTAAATATTATATATTGTCTATATTATATGTTCTATCCAATTAAACATTATGACAATTATACTTCCAGCTAAAGTTTGGCAATAAAAATGGCATTTAAGGATAATATTTAGCTAAGTTTCAAATAAAAGCAAACTAGTCATATTGGAAAGTTTAGTTGTAAAGTTATGCCGCTTTAAGGTTACTACAGATGCAAATAAAAAGCAAGGAGCTGCAGACTTTAAATGCTAGATTATCGCAAAATGGGAGGGGGGGGGGGGGGGGGAGAATTATCACAACGTCATCACAAAAAATGTTGGATAATCTGTGTTATTTGGGCGTAATCAACTATTGTTCTAGAACTTTGGAATCATATTAGTAAATTCTAATAGATAACTATACAGAAACCAATATCTCTCTTTAGGAAAAATTGCATTATTTAGCATTTCTATTAACACTTAAGACCTTGCTATTTTTACCTATTTCAAAATAAGCAGTAATAAATATATTCCTTACCTACTATTGAATATATGGCACTCCAAAACAAAAGCCCTATTAGAATTAAACAAATTATCCTGGAAAACTGTCTATACGTAGGACAAAATGGGTACGGGCAAAATTGTGGCCAACCTTTTGGTTCCCACGAAGGAAGGGTCTCGTCTTCGCCTCGACATTTTACGCAGAATCTATACCACCAGGATCTAAAAAAAATTATTTTACAAAATATAAACAATTTATTTTACAAAATATATTTTTTACATAAAGATAAATTAAAAAGTTAAATCCAAAACACCGCATTACATTTTTCCATTAAAAAACCATATCATTAACTACAAAATTTGCTGCGATATTACAAAATAAATATTCCATAATATCTAACACAACAGGATAGCTCAAAAAATGTAAAAAAAAATGTTTATTAGAGCACTTTGCTTATAACACGAGGTATGTATTTTATGTTATAGGTGTGTATATGTCGTAGGCTGATAGTGAAATCCGTCATTTCATGAAAAACCTAGTCATATCATGAAGCGTGGCTAAAAGGTATATTGCAACTGGTTTGTTCGTTGTTCCCCAGAGCATTTTTTTTCAATTTTTTCAACTAATATTATTTTATAAAAATAAAATTTAAATTAAATTTTTAAAAAATGCTCTGGGGAACAACGAACAAACCAGTTGGCAATATACCTTTTAGCGTGCAACATGATATGACTAGGCTTTTCATGAAATGACGGATTTCACTATCAGCCTACGACATATACACATGTTACAAAATGATAAAGTGTATACGATTTTAGTTGAGACAGACAAAAAAACTTTAAAAAATTTGATAACAGACTTGTCAAGTCCACGTGGACATCGAACATCTGTATAGGGAGCTATCAATACAAATTTTGTTATATTTGTATTGTAGTTTCAGTGTGTGATGCAGTAAATTGATCGTACCTCCAATATTTACGTTGTCTCAACTGACTTCGTATGAAGTATACCTTAATATAAGATTAGAGCTGAGCCTCAGCCCTTTTTACTCTAAAGAGGAATATGGCTGAGCCTCAGCTTTATCAATATCATTCGAGCCTACCACAACATGTTGTCGAGAATGAGCTCCTAGAACCAAATAATGGAATCAATGGTGCGTAAAGTCGCATGTCTGATTGTCATGTGATCATTCCGTGTACCCAAGGTATCGATGGTGTTCGTGAAGAGGTACTACCGATACCGATTCTGATCCCGGATCCCGGTGGAAGGATCACCTAAGGATGTTGTTGATGCTGTGACAAAATCCGTCGAAGACGCAGTTGTATAAAGCACTATTTCGTGACGAAACTGAGTTTTTAAGAGGGGACTTAAGCCCTGACAGTAAGCTTTGTAAAAAAGGCACGGCAGGCATCGCCAGGCGAAAACTACAACAGCGACACGAGTCTAAAGGATCCGACTGACTACGGCTTAGCCATAAATACCAAAAGAAAGTATAAAGTAGACGAAGAAATGGCTTTTGAAGAGAAACCAGTTTGCCGCTGTTAAACGAGATGCAACTGGACCCGGAAGATAATTAAACCATTATTGGCAAATGGATTACGAAACATATTATACTCTTTTAAAATGATAGAAATCCCTCTTATCATGAAACAAAACGAACAGTTAAAACAAGCTATTACATACACCACATAAGCGACTTGCAGCAACGAAGATTACTTGCGACAGGCGAAAGTTACGAAGATTTAAAATTTTCAGTTATCATCCCACCTGAAGCTTTGGGTAAGATTATACCAGAAACCTGTAACACAATTTGTTATGTTTTAAAGAAGGAGTATTTGAAGGTAAACACCATTTAAATTGAATCATTTTGATCGTTTATAAAAGTATAATTATTGACAATATCGGAGAGGAAGTAGCTTATCGGATATTTTTTCACGGGCATTTGGAAAGCCAGAGACAGAAAAAATAAAACACAACGTCGCCATCCATTAAAAACTATAGTTTTGTTTTTTACATTTAATGAGCTATCAAAATTGATGTATTTCGTCTTCAGGCCAAGTTATTTTAATATTTTAAACTTAAAATTTATTAGTTTGAGACATTAAGTTTCTATTTTGAGCAAAGCAAAACGGTTATAATAAATTTTAGTTCATTTTTAGGTACGTAATATTACTAAATTAGGTTTAGCGATAATTCTGCCACCTAGTTTAAACCTGAAGTCTGCGGGATACTATCGTCGGTATAGCACCGTCGATCGCCGCTTATGGTTAAACGAACTTAAGCGCTGATAAACAAATCCAACTCTGAAGTAGGAGATGGGGTGAGTTTTCGAACTGAACTGCTGGGCTCATATTGCTACAAAATGTATTTAAACTAACTCCTGAAGTCATAAAATAATAATTGTCACTGAATGAGGAGTAATTCAAGGCTATTTTGAAGATTTACTTTGAGGACTTTCTCTATCTTACTTTATCTTTACCGCATTGTACACAATTAACAGCGAAGTTGTATATGTTTTCTTGTTAACGTTAAAAATAACCACAAATTGTTTCTCAGAAATCACCTACAATAATAACATTTTGTTCTGTAACTATAATTTTATTTAAATCTGTAGCGTACAGTGTACTGTAAGAATATGGCGATAAGTAATACTAGTAATAGTCACATTATCCCCCAAGCGATAATACGATAGTTGTCGAACTTAAAATAGTAAGATAATGTGCATACTACCATACGGTTTTACATCCGTGATAAGAACGCAGGGATGGCTTAAATCAACGATGCTCACCTGTCATCATCTTGGTAGTTATTAGAATATCCGTAATGGTCGCGCATCGAATCGTTATCAGTACAAATATTTTTTGATAAAGCATTTCCATTTTCTTTTTTTCCTGAAACATAAAATTTGTATATTATGTTATCATTAGACGTAAACAATAATAATTATCTTGAAGATGGTGTATTCCAGTGAAGGAACTTGAAGGTAGCTTTAAGTGTCTTATCTATTTCCTTTTAATAATAATTATGGTTAATCCAAACCCCAAAACTTAAGCCGGAGACACATCATTGTTCTGATGTGTTGTGATCTGTCGTTATGTGTTACACAACTCATACAGCTTACCAATTTCTCGTATTTTATTGATAAATTATCCAGTAATTCCATTACAGTTTTTTTTTGGAAAAATACTTGCACACGGGTATTAGTTTTTTATGTTCTGGTCTTATTTATAATAAATATTGATACAGTGTGTCCCAAATTACAGTTATAACGATATCGAAAGTTTTTTTAAATGGCAACCCTAGTTTTTATTGACTATTTTAAAAGTGCATATTAAGTTATATATAAGTATTAAAGTTCGAATTTTTATTCTTTGTTATTTATAAGATATTAGGCAAGCAAAAATGAATGTAATTAAAAAATCTTCGATACAGTGTGACCAGTAATGTCCGCATCATATGGGATTTTTTTTTATTAATAACTTTATTCGAAATTTGACTTTGGCATCAAGTTCTGCTTCGATCGAGATGAAAATTAAACAAAAAAATAGTAGTCACGTGATTCGCATTAGGTATCTGTCAAATTTTATTTTTTTCCAAAAAATAATTCAAAAGTGGGGTTATTTCTGAAAGTATCGAAAAAAGTTATTAGTAAAAGTTTTTTTTAATGCAGTTTCTAGCCCACATGCAGAATTTTAGCTGGATAAGATAATTTTGATTTTTTACCTATATTTTGTAAATTGCACCACTTTTGCAAAATAAGACTCAGCGCTACCTACATAAAACTTCTTAGTTTTGACAATGCTTTATTTCAGATACATTTTCTTTAAAGTAGCGCCATATTAAATATGTGTTTTCTACAAAATCAAAATTGGGCTATTAAAATTTGGTCGCATGTGATGCAAAGTTTATTTGTTTTTGACCCTGTATAAGGTAACTTCATAAAATAAGTATTTTTGAAAACGTAGTTTGTGTCTGAAAGTAATACACCTTAACATTAAGACAAAAATAACAAAGTGTCATCAGTAAAGTGTTTAGTAAGTGGAAAATAAATTTTAGTGGTGGGTAAAAAATCAAAATTATTTTATGTAGCTGAAATTTTGCATGTGGGCTAGAAACTGCATTTAAAAAAACTTTTTCTTATAACTTTTTTCAATATTTTCAGAAATAACCCCATTTTTGAATTTTTTTTTTTTTTAATTAAAATTTGACAGATAATGCTAATCACGTGACTACTATTTTTTGCTTAATTTTTATCTCGATCGAAGCACAAGTTGATGCCAAAGTCAAATTTCGAATAAAGCTATTAATAAAAAAAAATCCCATATGATGCCGACTTTACTGGTCACACTGTAGATCGTTGATACTTTTTCGTCTATAAATGCTCAATATGTTGTCCATTCACTATTTGGCAACATCCTAAATTCAAGTAAAACTCGTTTTAAACATTTCCAATTACTTCGAAAAAAATTAACCTATCTATATACCCTTATGTCTTATTCGTACTTTCAACTCCTCAACATTTGACAAGGAATTAAAATTTGAAATTTGATACTTATGTACCTATAACTTAATATGCCCTTTAAAAATAGTCACTAAAAACTAGGGCTGCCATTTAAAAAATTATCGATATCGTCATATCTCTAATTTGGGACACACTGTATCAATATTTTTTGTCTAAAAAATACAACAAAACTGTACTGGATTTACTGAATTTATTCCAGGTTACAAAGTTACACTGTATATTTAAATGAGCGGCGTTGCACATTACTTTGCCGATACGATACGTCAGAACGCGTCAGATGACGATAGCGTAGCTAACGTTTCTGCCTTCTTACCAAAAAATTTCATAATCCTAATAAAATAATCTGTATATCCTTAAATAACAATAAAATTACTTTTATGTAACGTTTACACCACTGACTGACTGGTCGGTTATATTAAAGTATCCGCTGTCCAATAAAATTATGATAAATTTTGGACACCTTCTTTTGTTAAATATGTATTATCATAAACTTCAATTTGTCTATTTCCCTCTTGGGCTAAATTATATTATTATATACTCGTACGTTCCTGTTTATCACCGGACATGACAGGTTAAATGTTTATATCTTGAAAAAATTATCCATCGTTACATTACTCAAGTAAAACCGGAATATAAACTCTGTTCCATAACCGCTGACCGTTGCGTCATATTCTCCATATTTACGGTACGTCGTTAATTAATTCAATCAGTTTGACTTACCGGAGGTATAATAAATGTTATGATTTTTCTTAGGCTTGATCTACATAAAGACGGATGCATATTATGAACTAGTAAAATTATTTCAAAGTCAGAAATAAATAGTTTAATTAGAGTAAAAGGTATCATGGGATGATACTTGTGAGGAGGTGAACACACGTTATCATTCGCTAAACAACTAAACCATAAAGTCATTGATGGTATTGAAATATCCACTGGTTCATTAGCGGACCGTTTAAAAAAAATTTAATTTAAATGGCGTAAATGTACTGTATCAAAAAGGCGTTTCATAATAGAGCAACCCCATATAGCCCAAAAACGAGTAGAATTTTTAAGAGAATATAAGAATAACGGCAATTCTCAATTTTATAATAAAGGAAACTGTTGAATAGGATCTACTTAAAAGAAAATATTTTCTTACTGATTTATTTTTACTCATAACTATAATTGGCACATATCATGATTGATATTTATATAAATATCCAAATATCCGATATAATATATCCGATATATATCCATATTTGGATATTTATTTATATTTTTAAATTATTTAATCTGTTTTGTGTAAATATATATTTTTAAAATTCACTTAATTTAATATAAATATGTTATCAACCTATAATTTGTATTTCAATTCTATTCAATGATAGTTGCTATCACAGTAACAAGTTTTTTTAGTACTCCTATGTTAGGAATGTAAAATGTAAGTAAAAAATACAAGTTTATGAATATGAACACATCATATATTTTTGCTTTTAACTATGGTTCAACTTAAAACCCAGAATTTCTGGGCTTGTTAATTAAATCAGAATTAACCCAAACTAGATTTTTTATTTTTGGCATTGTAAAATTTTTATTTCATAAAACAAACAGCAAAATATTGCTCTGTTCAATCAGAAATTGGAACTAAATAAAAATGCCACGCGGCAAAGAACAACAGGAAGGTGGTCAACGTCTCGGAAAGATGGGGAGTCACCGCATCGTAAACAGCATACTACGCCGTTGCCGGCTCAGCGACAGCGGGGCCATATTTTGATACTGAAAAAAATATTGCTATATATCAGGATAAATATCGTCGCATAAATATGATATTTATCAAGATATTTATCACGGATACATATCCTGCCAACCTTGCTCATAACCTATGTAGACGCCTAAAAAACAAAATTGGTATATTATTTTGTTTTTCTTTAAGGGAAGGACGATTGTCGAGCCTTAAGCATCCTTTTATATTTTTATTAAGTTTGCTATTGAAATAAAAATAATTCAAAGTAATGTAAAGGAGAAATATGCTCGACGATCGCTCGAAAAAAACTAAATTTAAAGACAAGGACAGTTATACTTCTATCTCTTTCAAATAGTGAGTGTTAACATTTATACAGTAACACTTTAACAAAAATTAAAGGTAACACCTATCGTTCTCCCATTCTTAACTTAGGAATCTTAAAAGCTTTTTGGCTATTACCAAATGCACTTAGCGAGAAATCTTTCCGCTTTTTCTTTGTTGACCGGGAATCAAACAAATATGGCTGATTTCCTGTGATTTTGGACAACCAATCGAATAGTATTATTTCATACTAGCGGGTACCCGGCCTGCGTTGCAGCCCGGCATTATACGACGTGAGATAATAAGGCGAACAAACTTCAAACTCAACCGTTTGCCGGCCCGTATATTATCTTTATTAAGGATGGATTTATGGAAATGTACCGCTTGAAATTTGTACACAATGATTTGAAAATTATTATAATATATATTTATTCAGTAAACCCATATGGGTTTGTTCGGGTTTGTTTGTTTATTTTCTTTGACCAGAGAGCAGCTAGGATGGATGTTAGGTTCAGATAAATATAAAATTAAAAACGCTGACTACTCTACATTTATAGTTTCGTCTTCAAACCAAGAAGAACTCGAAAACTTGTGCAACAGTGGTATGAAGCTGCTGCTTGAATGGTTTAACAAAAATTCCTTGTACCTGAACAGTTCGAAAACCACCTATATTAGATTTCATACCGCCCAGAGGAGGCGAAATCTTGATATTTACCTCGATTTAACAGTTGGCAATGAAGAAATTACCAGATCGGATTTCTCAAAATTTTTGGGTCTGACCATTGACCAGAACCTTAACTGGAAGGAACATTGTTCTTTGTTGGGTTCTCAGCTTAACAGTCTGTATTACATGATTAGAAATTTATGAATCGTTCTCCCTATTGGGGAGCTTCTTTCTGTTTATAACGCTTATGTTGGATCTCGGCTGCATTATGGTATTTGTTTTTGGGGAGCCTCCTCTACGTCAAGAGAGGTGTTTATAATACAGAAAAGGGTATTGAGGTGCATTCTTGGCTTTCCACCGGGCACGACCTGTAGGTCACAGTTTACAGGGCTGGGAATCCTTACTCTTACAGGCGTTTTTATCTACGAGTTGTGTAAATTTATTTTTCTGAATAAATCAACATTTTTAGAAAATCGTGGTATTCACCAATACCTTACTCGTGGCAAACATAATCTGCATACGACAGTAAGTAGATTGAATATTAGTAAAAGTTCGCCACATAATTTAGGGCCAGTTGTCTTCAACAGGCTTCCACCGAATATAAGGAATGTCAAAAATTTTAGTGTGTTTAAAAAACAACCTTCGGAAATTTTTAGTAGATCGTGAGTTCTATAATATGAATGAATATTGGACACAAGCATGGTAGAGTGGTATTACCTACCTATATACCTATAAAGCTTTATTGTTTGTTTATCTGCAGTTATGTTATATACACTTTATGTATTTGACGGCTTGCTTACATTATTATGTCACTTTGGAAATAAAAATATTTATTATTATTATTATCTTAAGATAAATATCTATGGCTTCCCCCCCCCCCCCCCCCCCATGTGGACAAGTAGTGGCCACAGCGATTATTATTAGTGACCAAGTATCATAAAAAAACCTACATTTTTACTCTCTGAGGCCATGCAAATGATAGAAAACCCTCAATAAACATAATACCTTTACTATACATTTTATATATTTGGGATCTAATCACATGGTCGTAAATTGGTGTGGTCTTCTTCGCCATGCGAGAGCAATATTGCTTCTTCTGTGATATTCATCGTCTGGCTTTTACACAATTTACTTATAGTTCCGAGAGAAATTTCTAAAATGTCAGAAACTCTAAAATAAATAAATGATCATATTACAAGGGATAAAATAATAATAAGTTTATTTAAAATTTATTAATATAATAAATATGTTTTTCTGGATGAAACCTGGATATACAGTAAAGGGGCTTTTAGGCGAAGTTGGCAAGATGATACTCCTCATCAGAGGGTCTACGGTATTCTACATACTAGTTCAGAAAACGGATTTGTGAATAATGCAAGTTTGATAATCAAATCTGGCCTGAAATCTGGATATTACCATGATTCGATGAATAGTGAAAAATAGAGAAGTGGTTGGAAGAAAAATTGTTACCAAACTTGGAAGAACCGTAGTTTATTATAATAGATAACGCCCCCTATTATTCTGGGCTAATTGAAAAAATTCCAAATACAAGTTGGTCAAAAAGTTTACTTGTTGCATAGTTAGAGCAAAGACAAATTCCGGTTTCATCATTTGCAATAAAGGATCAGATCTGGTTAATAGTGAACCAGCATATTTCACCCAAACGTTACAAAGTAACCTGAAAAGCGATATTTATTTTATTTTTTAATTATTTTAATTTTATTTTAATAGGTTGGACGAACTAGCATTGCTACATGGATAACGAGTTTTAAGACTTCCTCCATATCATTGCCATTTTAATCCTATTGAAATGGTTTGGTCGGAATGTAAGCGCTATTATGATGCAAAAATAAATTCTATGCATCCTGTAACAAATGACGTAGTTTTGGGTCTGTCGAATGAAGCCATTGAAAATGTGACACTGAAAAGATGGAAAAATTATGTAACACACACTAATAAAATTATAAATGATGTGAGGTAACGGGAAAGATTTATCGATGATATAGATACCTACTCTTCGCCTTATTATTAACTTGAACTAATCTGATAATGATTCTTGCGGAGATGATTTATTTCAATTATTAAAAAACTGTATTTTGTTGTATTGTCATTTTTTATTATATTTTCTCCTTTATGATTTTATAAATAAGATTAAAATATTTGAAAGAGAATTTATATACTATATGCACTAGAGATGCTTTATTCAAAAAATATATGATTCAATTTTAAATTTTATAAATGAGTTTTATTTATTTTTCAGTAAATTTAAATTAATTAAAAACTTCATACTAATTTTCAAAAACAAAATGTTTCATCCCATGATACCTTTTATCCTAAATAAACTTTTTATTTCTAATTTCAAAAATAATAATTCAAAATTTGAAAAAACGCGCTTGTATTTTACTTGTTCACATGCATCTGTCTTTATATGTAGATCAAGCATAAGAAAAATCATAACCTTTACCACGAGTAAGTCACTGAATTAATTTATGATGTACCGCAAGTATGGAGAATATACCGTAACGGCCAGTGGACATTGAACAGACTTTATTACCTAAATTCAGAACTTATTATGGACTTTTTAAAACAGGCTACTCTTCATAATCTTCATATTTTTAAAAAGAGCCATAAATAATAATTAGTAATTAAGTTATTAATTTGAAGATTTTTCTAATTTTAAAAATGTCATGGCTTTACTAATAACCATTGTCGCAGCAAGGAGGATGCAGAGGGTGCCATTACCCCAGGTGCCCAAAAAAATATATCAAGCAAGTATTTTTTTATCTTTTTTTGCTTTGTTTATTTTGCGGCGCGCCCGCCACTGTGTTGATCGTCTCTCGGTCGGATCTAATTATTCGAAAAAAAGTTATTGTAAACTATTATGTTATATTAATAAATATGATATTGTATTATAATATATGATTATAAATCAATATCATATTATATTATAATATAATCTTTTATTTTAAATTTCAAACCCCGGCGGCCTATTGCACCAGGTGCCAAATAATCTAGCTGCGGCACTGCTAATACCTATTAAACAAGTTTAACTTATTATTTATAAGTTACTAGCGTGTACTCGGCCTGCGTTGCAGCCCGGCATTATACGACGTGAGATAATAAGGCGAACAAACCCGAACAAACCTCAAACTCAACCGTTTGCCGGCCCGTCCACAATTCACATCCATGCATAAAACATAGTCTGTCTTCGTCTATTCCGGCTTCGGTGCTTCGGATCGATCGTTGAACGGGCCGGGGACCGGTTAGGTTGGGTCGTTCGTTCTCCCTACTCTAATTTATCAGTGTTTATCAGTGTTTCTCCTTAATATTATGCATGTATTATACATAAAAACCTTCCTCTTGAATCACTCTATCTATTTAAAAAAACCGCTTCAAAATCCGTTGCGTAGTTTTAAAGATTTAAGCACATATAGGGACAGGACGGGCGATAGCGACTTTGTTTTATACTATGTTAAGAAGATTAAGTAGTTATTTTTACCTGTCATGTCATTTAAATTAGGTTACTGTCAGATTTATTTAAATTTGAGGCATAGAAACTTATTTTTTTGGCGGTCATAAGAAAAATTGATAATATTTGTGACTAAATGGTGAGACTAATCGATTCCAATACAGTGGCGCCATTTGGGGGGAGGGGGCAATGGCATCCACTGTACTTTTAAAATACACAATTGAATGACGCGTTCTATTTCGAGAAATGTTGATGGCATCTGAACCAGAAATTGTTTTATGTACAGACTGTCCGCGGATAGGGTTTACAATTATAGCACAAATGGATGGAAAATTTAATTTTTCGGGAAAATTACATTCATGATCAAAAGTTTTGCTTGTAAAAAAAATGCAATTTAGAGAAAGATTTTGATTTCTTATACAGGGTTCGCAAAAACTTCAAAAACATGATTTTTCTCCAAGAGTAAACTATCTTTATTTTTCATTTTTGACCAAAATGCCAATTAGAAAACTTACTTAGAATAACGTTTGTTATTTAAATCCGAGATTTAAAATAAATCTTCGATTTTTTTAGTTTTTTTTAATTTTTAGAGGTAAATGGAAATTTTCAACAAACAGGAAAATGTCTTCTGCGCATATTAGATATATACTGGAGCGAAAATAATCCCCGTTTTAAAATTCCCACAAGAAGACAATAATACAAAAAAGTAAATGTCTGGTACGTGCGATTTCTTATTATGGGATTATTGGCCCATACTTTTTCGAAAACACGACGCGTAACCGTAGGAGTTACCTTAAAATGTTGGAAACATTCCTTTCTGACAACCTAGAAGAATTGCCCCTCCAATTTGGGAACAAAATGTACTTTTAACAAGATGGATGCCCTGCGCATTTCGCAATTGAAGTGAGAGAATGGCTTAATAATACATTTGGCCACAGATGGATTGGTCGGAATGGCCCGGCTCTGTGGCCCCCAAGAAGTCCCGATTTCACTATTTCAGATGCCTATCTTTGGGGGCGCCTCAAACAATTAGTGTTTTCCCGTACAATTGAGAACGACGTACAGCTTCTAAAACAGCGAATTATTGAAGCTGTTCAATGAATTTCCATTGAAGAAATTCGAAGAAGTTTTGACCACATTCGTTTACAGCTGGAAAAATGTGTTGAATACGGAGGGGGAGTGTTGGAATAGCAAATTATGAAATTATTATTTGTTGTTATTTTAAGATTTTTTTGTGTTATTTCTGTGGTCATTTCATTTGTGAAATTAAAAATACATATTTTTGGTAACACCAAAAATCGTTTTTGATACCCTTCTGTCATTGATAATTTATGTATTTCGACCGCTAATGCTGCTATCCAAAAAAAAAATTCTTTTACCTCTAAAAATTAAAAAAACTAAAAAAATCGAAGATTTATTTTAAATCTCGGATTTAAATTACAAACGTTATTCTAAAATAAATAAGTTTTCTAATTGGCATTTTGGTCAAAAATGAAAAATAAAGGTAGTTTACTCTTGGAGAAAAATCATGTTTTTAAGTTTTTGCGAACACTGTATAAAAAATCAAAATTTTGTCTTCGTGAATTGCCTTTTTTTACAAGCTAAACTTTTGATCAAGAATGACTTTTTTCCGAAGAATGAAATTTTTCATCCATTTGTGCCTATTGTAAACCCTATCGGCGGACAGTCTGTATATTGGCATTAAATTTAAATAAAAATAGTAGATGATTTTGCAGCAATTAGATCACAACGTTATCCCTTAGATTGGGGCTGGAAAAACAGTTCGTCACAGACATTAAGATAAAAACTTTAATTGTTAACATCTCGTGGTTCGCCTTAAGTATTTCGTCGTTATTGATTTTAAAATAATATTTTATTTTTCTTTTAATGACAATTTTATTGTCAGCCACATAAAAAAAATCAATCAGGATTAGGAATATTTATTTTTAAAAATTTATTTTTCGCTTATTAGCTGCGGCTCTTTAAATTTAAGAAAATGTTTTTGCAACGGAATGATAGAAAATCACCATGTTAAGTCTCTGTACCAAACATCAATTTGATTGGTAAAGAAATAGTAGAATAAGCTCGTCAAGTACCCAAACACATTTTTCGTACAACCTATTAATACGTTGTAATATTTAGGATGATAAAATCAGTTAAAGTAAAAAAGCCAATTATAATTATGATCCCTGTTTTGTTTTAATATTTTGATGGTCTTAAAAAGAGGGTAAATCTTAAAAAAAACGCAAGGGAGGTAGTAAGGCGTACATAATAACGCCTATAATTGTAAAAATAAAATAAACCTTTAATAAAAAATAAAATTATAGAATTAGAAGGTAATGAATATAAAATAAAACGACGTTATCAATACGTAAATGTGAGTTGGTACATACAAGCAAAGCTCATCCTTTTTAAAGAAAATTGACAGAACAACTCAATTGGCCAATCGTTGGTAATCTAAGTTTATTATAGAACTGTTACAATATAAGTGCAGCAAAAGCAAGTGCTAAAAGCGTGCTAAAGATTCCTATACTTAAACTAAAGCTATACAAGGCGATACTGCAAGTTGTTATCGTCGATAACTAGAAATAAATTACAGATGACATTAATTACTTTAAAAAATCACTAATCAATTTTCAAATTTTTTCTTGATTTTTGAAATATTTGGGAAAAACAAAAAATAAACTTTATTGTTTTTCGCTGTTACTTATCTGACAGCTGTCATAATATTACATTATTATATTAGAACATTTTTTATGCAAAATGTTTTAACCTTAACCAACACTTTAGATTGACTTGTTGTCAAGTAACTCAGTAGAACTTTAGTTGACTCTTAAGGTGGAAGTCTCAACGTCATTCAATCTACTGCCAACCTATAACCTATTTTGCCTTGTTTTTTTAGTTTATTATTTTATTAACTAATATTTTAATAAAATCAATATCGTCGGCACAGTATTTAGGTAGGTAATATCTGACATGTTACAAAAATATCAATTTATTTTATTGCTAATTTTGAGAGAATTTTAAAGTTAAAGAACAATGACATGATAATGTTTAAAAAAATCTTACCCGATATTTTTCGCAAAACAATAATTATTCTCCTAAAATAATTTATGAAATTCCTTGATCTTTATTTAATATGTCAATTACTACCTATAGAATCGATATTGATTTTATTTAAATTTTCTATAAAAGCTAGAAAAAATAAATAAATCTACACGAAATAGGTTATAGGTTGGCAAGCATATAGATACTCCCACCTTAACATCATAATAATATTCCTAGTATTATTCTTTCCCAAATCGTATTTAAAATAATAAAAATATAGAGAATATAGAAAATTGTTAAGAATCAATTAATACAATTTCATTTTTTTTTTAATTTAAAATAAATATTAAACACTTAGCTACTAAAAATACATTTCATTAAAAATTATTGTTATATTATGTTATAGCTTTTGTTGTTCGTGGCGTTTCAAATTCGATATTCATCGAATCGAATTTAATTACTCGAATAACGTAAGATTCCATGTTACATTGATAAACAAAAAAATTACAAATACATAAATTTTAATAAATAGCTCAAAATTGTACATAATGATTAAAAAAAAAATTCGGATTCGAGTTTTTTTCGTTTCTTTGCATTCTTTAAGAACATTTACCATAGTAATGTATATTTTTTTACACCATCGGAAGGTAGAGATTTCAACGAACAAAAAGCCCACCGACTTTTTTAAAAAAGCAGATATTTTGACGTGAGAATTTTCGATTGAAAATTAGGGTGTTTTTTCGATATTAAGTCAAAATAAGGTGAAAAAAATAAATAATTACAGTGGGACATAAAAAGGTAAGTTTTCACCAAATTTAGTAAAAAAAAATTTTTTTGTAAAAGATAAAAATGAAAAACCAAAAACTTGGTTATTTGAATTTTCACATAAATTTTGAGGTTATGTGAAAAAAGTGTAAATACAAAAGTTGTAGATCCTTTTATTACCTACAACTTTGCGATTCACCGTTTTTCCATAGGACTTGTAGTTTTGCCGGAAATCGAGATAAATCGTTTTCTACCCTTAAAAACTCATCCCTTTCTACTTCCCGACCTCGGATCGCCCGTAAATTATTTTTCCTTTCATATTTGTTGCTCTTTCTTTTCCAATGGGTTTCATCCTACTATTATTTTTTTTTCACTTTTTACCATTTTCAAAGGCTTCAGCCCTGGTCTATAATCGTTCTTTAATCTTTTATATCTAGTAACAACCGATATCCCAGTGGTGGACAGGGTAGTTGGGTCACACTATACAGGGTGTTTCACGTTATTCGGTGTGGATTGGGGCATGTTGGAGGTACATTTTAAAGTTATTTTCATAATGTACAGGTTGTCCCAAAAACACGAAACGTAGGGGAAGAGTGGTATGAATGGCACACTTTTCTTTAAACCCTAACCAAAACATTATTTTTTTTTACTTTTGAAGGATTTTTTTATTATAGGATTATTTGGTATAGCTTTAAAAACAAGGTAAAAGGTAGAAAACCCAAAAGTTTTATTTATTTATAATAAAGATGTATTTTTTTTAAAAAAGCGTAATTTGTCCCATTCAATACAACAGGGTTTTGAATGGGACGCTTAAAAAAATCAACTTATACTAAATATTTTCAAATATACGAACAAAACTTCATTACTTTACAAACTAAGGATACAAAACTTTAATTGTAGGTAGTAGTTTAGACTTTAAATATGGGTTTAATTAAAGGATTCGTCCAAATTGTCTCTCATGGCCTTACTGAATGTCCCATTCATAACCTATTACAATTTTTTAAATAAACAATTATAAAAAAAACACCTTACCTTTGTAGCATCCAAAAATGGTAGAAATTGTTCAGGAGTGCCTTAGGAATATTCACTATTAAGCTTTTTTCTTTTTTTTCTAGTTGTAATTATTCATACACGTTTAATGTTTAATGAATAATTTTACGTGATGCCGCTGTAAACAAATATATTTAACTGACGCGTTGCACGTGTGCAGCCTCAAGGCGAAACTATTTTTAAAATTGAATGGGTGTACAGCCTCATCTATACCTAACAATGAAAAGCTATAAAAGTGATTTTAATAGAAGATATCCTCTGTGTCCCATTTAAAGCTTGTCCCGTTCATGGCACTTTTCCCCTACATATCAAAATTTGTATTTTTTGCAAGAATGCAAATTATTTCGTTTTCGGTTTCTACGATCAAAATAAAAATTAGTTTCATCGAGATTGACCGGTTTTTGAAATAATAATATATCGTATCTGGTGAAAATGTAATAACAATTTTAATTATTAAATTTTCAACATGTATTTTCTTTTTCAAACCAAATTTACACTGGAGTCTACTATCTGATTTGGTTTTATGTTGCACCCATTAAAAATTCAAGGTGTCCAAAAAGTATGACAAACTAGTTACAATTAAAATGGTATAATAACTTATTTAATTGAAATGTAAGCAATATCAGCAGCATATGTAAAATTTAATTGTATATCGAAATGTGTTAAGCTTTGTTATAGCTAATTGTTCACGTTTTCACGAAAAATGCAAATATTAACAAATTTAATTAATCAAATCACCTATAGGATTCTGAGAAGTCGCATAATTATAATCTGTGTTTGTCTCTTCTTTCTAAAAATGGTTCGTAGCAAATCAATTAGTTATAATAATGGCAATTTATTTTTATTGTATTATTCAAAATGAATATTTATCCAAATGTAGAACGAATTGATATGATATTAATTTTTGGAGAATGTTTGCAAAACTGCAGACTTCATGAGTTTACGCTCAAAGATTTCAGCAGAAATCATACATATAAAGTTGGTTTAGAAAGACTGCTGACTCAAATTAGGCAAACTAATATTATATTATTCAGTAAAAAATCCTTATTATAAGCAATTGTTTGTTAGTTTGTTATATGTCCATCATTCATTTCTTTCGTTAGGTACCTACCTTTACTTTAACCAATACCGTGCGAACAAAAATTATTTGCATCAAAGAGGGCTTGGATTAAAAAACGTAGAGCTTGGTTTAGATCACAATGATATGGAGACGACATATCTAACCAAATCTAGGTTAAAATTTTGTCAAATTCATATTATGACATGATATGGTAAACTAATGAGTAATAAAATAAGTAGACAAATACAAATTTATTTTTTGTTGTTTACAAAATTAACAAAGTATACTTGCACTTTATAAGGAAATAAATTTAGCTGCTTCTTAAAAATAGTCTTGCATGTTCCTTAAGATCTTCCCACTTCTTGGGACCATTTACTCTAACCCTGTTTCGAAAATATACGCTTCAACCATGAATGTTATGTGCTGTTCGGTATAGCCAATTGTGTGAATTGTTCAAAAAATTGGAAAAATTAGGGATGAATCAAATTACTTGTAACGACTGTTAAAGATGACGAAATAACTGATTGATTGTTAATTCAGGTAGTTACTGACACCCAACAGGTATTAAGCTCGACGGCTAAGCATTACGTCCTTAGATGCAAGGCCCTCTTTGATGCAAATAATTTTTGCTCGCACGGTAAATAGTCCATTTATTGTAAAACTTCTGTTTTTACAACCAATGCTGACCTGTCAAAATGCCATAACTGACTTGATCAATATTAAATTGGTTAAAATCAGCCTGTATTATGAATATTTGCATTTTTCTTGAAAACGTAAGCAATTAGCTATGCATGGGAATGCTTAATACTTTTCGATAGACAATTATTTATAATTTATTAATTAATAATATAAAATACAGGGTGTTACAGTTAAATTAAACTAGTTATTACTATTTCAAACTTGTAGATATTTTGTCGTACTTTTTAGACACCTTGTATAAGTTAGTGAGTAATGTGAAATTTCCTATATACCTAATAACCTATGTAAATAATATGTTCCTCGGATGTATTTTCTTATTATTTTTTCGTCGTTTTTGAGTCTAAAAAACAACAATTTGGGCGTGGCTCAAAGAAAGTTGCACATTACCTTAGACACTTTGCCTGCAGTGTTTCAGCCTCTTTTAACCTACTTAATTACCCACAGATCGCCACTGGAATAACGTAAATAACCCTGCATAATTAAATATTTTGTACCGGAAGTGGTCGAAAATAAAGGCTAGGTGACGCGAAATAGAAGTAGTATCGCGAGCGGAATTAACGAGATCGGTAAGAAAGGCAAAAGGAATGTAAATGTAATAAAAATTATTTTTTAAACATTGTTTGGACAAACAAGTTTTGCATTTTAAATATTACCTACATGTTATAGTTTTAAAAATCATTTAGGAAACATGAACTACAGAAGTAACTACGCCTAACAGTGACAGCCAATGCAATAAATCAAATCGGGACAGTTCTCAAAAGCAAACTTTAGGAAGTGAAAACGGATAGATTTATAAATATTCTTTTAGTTAATTGTTTTTAAGTTTTATTTAACAAACCACAAAATAACTCTTCTCTGATGACGTATTACTGAACAACAAACATTTCTATTTATGAAGAAGTAGTCCATACTCAAAGTGGAGTTAAATGATATAGAAAAAAGAAAAGCACAAAGTTTTTATCCACAATTTTTTATTCGAATAACTAGGCGAACCTAAAATGATTCATAATAAATTGAATCGACATGTTTCGAGTGTAGAAACACTCATCGTCAGGAAAACGAAGTAAATAGTACAATGCTGATGTTGTTAGCAGTAGAGAAAATAAGAAGTGAGACTAAGCCGTAATGGAGCTTTCAATGGTACATACGAGGAGTGAAAAAATTTGAATAGTCAAAAAGACAGAAAAGACTGCAGCATACTGAAAAGTCAAGGACCAGTGCAAAGCCACTGTCTTGGGTGGGAAATGAAGAGAAAAAAGAAAAATTAGGGATTTTTAAAAAGACCTTGTAAAAATCATTTTTAAGTGTAAGTAATGAAAACTCTTTAGTTTAATTCAGCTATGTCGGAGACATGTGAAAGTAGTAAAATAAGAGGGCAAGAAAAAAGAAAAAATTGTTTTTCGTAAAAGTCATGTAGATGCTTTCTGTAAAAGATAAAAAAGGGAATGTAATAAATGAAATGTAATTTTTTTTTTTTTTTTTTAATTTATTTATTTCTGACCTTGAAACAGTAACAATACTGATAATAAGGCCTAATCATTAAGTATTTACAATAGGTAAGGTAGGTTACAAATTTTATAGTAATATAATATTAATACATAATTCAAATTATTGCAAACAGTAGGTAAGTGAGTCTATTAGTTTGAGTTTAAATATGTTTTTAGTTCGTGACATAGTTTCTTTCTTTCAGTGAGTGATGTAACTTCGTGAGGCATGGTATTATATGTTTGAATGCTTCTATAAATTGGAGAATCCTGAGCTTTCTTGGTTCTTGCAAAATCAGTACGATAATTCATTTTTTGTCTTATGTTATATTGGTAGAATTCGTTTGCTTGTTTTAGTTCAGAGTTTATTTTAATGTTTTTTGTTTTTATGTTGCATATTAGCTTCGTTTGTTCGAGAGTCCTCAATTTGTTTATGCTTAGTATTTTTGTTTCGTTGTAAATGGCTTCTGAAGAAGTATAATAGTTCATGTTATATAGTGCCTTAATAGCCTTGTTTTGTGATCGTTGTACTTTGTCGAGCAGGTATTGTCCAGCATTTCCCCAACATGGAATTAAGTACCTTAAGTGTGGTTCAATGAAGCCGCTATACAACATAGTTCTAGTTTTATTATTTAAGTAACTTGAGCACCTTCTTATAACACCAACCATTGGTGCTATTTTTGATAGCATACTGGTTATATGTTTCGACCAAGTCAATCCATCATCTATTATAAGTCCTAAGTATTTATTTATTTATTTATTTATTTATGAGGTACCTAGATTGGCTTACCATTTTATTTTACTTCAAAACAATTTTTTCTTTTTTCTTTCCCACATTCCCACTTTCGCATGTCTCCGACATAGTTGAATTAAACTAAAGATTTTTCATTACTTACACTTAAAAATGATTTTTACAAAGTCTTTCTAAAACTCCCTAATTTTTCTTTTTTCTCTTCATTTCCCACCCAAGACAGTGACTTTGCACTGGTCCTTGACTTTTCAGTATGCTGCAGTCTTTTCTGTCTTTTTGACTATTCAAATTTTTTCACTCCTCGTATGTACCATTGAAAGCTCCATTACGGCTTAGTCTCACTTGTTATTTTCTCTACTGCTAACCACATCAGCATTGTACTATTTACTTCGTTTTCCTGATGATGAGTGTTTCTACACTCGAAACATGTCGATTCAATTTATTATCAATCATTCTAGGTTCGCCTAGTTATTCGAATAAAAAATTGTGGATAAAGACTTTGTGCTTTTCTTTTTTCTATTTCTATTTATATTTAAACAATACCACAAACTAATAAAATACTTAAAAATTAAGAGCAAACACTAGTAACGCATGCGCCATTTCGTTTTCTTGTCAAGATTTAGCTATCAAATACCCGTCTTTGGATAGCAATTACCCACAGTTTAAAGTTTAAAAAATTAATTGATAAATTAATAAAAGAAAAAAACGAAATTTGGTCGATGTTGCCCATATTTCAAAATATTGATCAAAAATGGAAATGGCGAAGGTGCCACTTGTGTTTTCTGTAAAACGGATTGACAATTTTTTATTTGTATAAGACATAATATGTCTGTTATGCTATTATTATGGAAGTTTTCCTCCTATTTAAAAAAAAAACCATTAAGAGGTATGCAATTTTCATTGAATTACACAGAAAATTCCATACGGGGAAATTCAATCCTGAAAATTCCACTGTCTTGACGCATATATTTATTTTGACATTCAAATAAATAAAATATAAATTAAGGTATTTGCTTTTTTATTTTGGAAATTTTCTACCGAATTCATGACCAAAAATTACCGAAAAATTCTGGAAAATTGAGTGTTCCTTATAGGAAACAGCATTAGTTAATTTTTTTCGTTCTTTCAATACATCTATTATACTTTGAGACAACGATAAAAATAAACAAATGCAGTTTCCAAGAAACACTCAGTTTTTCAGAGTTTTTGGAAATTTTTATTACCCTAAAATTTTTGAATTATTCCTCATTATTTTTACAAATTATGTTTCATACCACATTTATTTATTTATTCTTATGACTACACTTAAAAAAAAATTATGAAAAAAGCTGAAGACTGAAAGGCCGAATAAGTTTCAGAATTAATTTCAGTTTCCAGATAAAAAATATGCAATTTAGAAAATTGATTCAATTGTGCAATGTACAAAGTACAATGCAATTTTTTTAAATTTCACTTTTCTATAAAATATATAATGTAATGTTGGACGATAATGTTGCTATATTTTTCATAATAAGCGTTTTTACTTTATTGGAAAATTAAATTAGATAATTTGAAGAAGTCCATGCTCAAAGTGGAGTTAAAAGTATAAGAAAGAAAGAAAAAATTAAAAGTCTTCCCCCACAAACTTTAATAGAATAAAATTCTTCAAGGGTTTCTATATGTTTCGAACGTAGAAAAGTTCATCATCAGGAGACAAAATATAATAAGTGCTGATGGTTTTAGCAGAAGAGAAAAGGGAAAAAAATTATGTGTAAAAGACATAATATGAAGACATTGATAAAAGTTAAAACATACTGAGTATGTGAGAAATCAGTAAATGGGGTCTAAACCAACCAAATAAACTGGGAAGAGTAAAAAAACCTTTCTAAAAAGAAGGTGTCGAAGATTATTTAAATTTTTTATAGAACATTATTAAGTATATGTCTAAAAGACATTGTGACATTGGTCGTGATTATCAAGGTATCAGAGTCTGTAAAAAAATATAAATTGGAATTAAAATCAAAAAATGAAGTAAAGAACTTTTTGAAAAAATTTTTGGATAAAATGTAAGTACTTACGAAATTACATTCAGCAAAAGAGTTTTGTCAGGTACTAAAGGTTTAAAGCTCACAATGGCTTTTAGACATATATTTAATAATGTTTTATAACAAATTTAACTAATCTTCGACACCTTCTTTTTAGAAATGTTTTTTCTTCTTCCCCAGTTTATTTGGTTGGTTTAGACCCCATTTGCTGACTTCTCACATACTCAGTATGTTTTAACTTTTATCAATTTCTTCATATTATGTCTTTTACACATCATTTTTTTTTCATAAAAGCTTCATGCATTAAGGTACTTTCCCCTTTTCTGTTCTGCTAAAACCATTAGCACTTATTATATTTTCTGTCTCCTGATGATGAACGTTTCTACGTTCGAAACATGTAAAGACCCTCGAAGAATTTTATTCTATTAAATTTTGTAGAGGAAGACTTTTAGTTTTTACTTTCTTTGCTATAAATTAGATAAATTATTTATTTCACTATTTTACTAGAGTCTGCCCTGATATTATTAATATTCAGCTGACAATATTTAAATTTAATCTGTTTTCTGGTTATTTTCACTATTATCTCTTGTGAAAATAGCCATGACGAATACCACTCGAGAAAAAATTCTGTAGGCAAAATTGTTCTACTGGTTTAATTCAAATTTGTTGCTTTTTCGCAATCTCACTCATGAATTTTTTAAAAAAATCGTTCACTCACAAATTGCCAATAAGCAACATGCTTTCATACCAGCCGAAAATTTGGCCGACAGTTTCCTTCTTTCGAATTTCCAACAATCATAATTGGTTATTTTTGTTTCAAAAATAATTTTTAAATGGAAAATTGCTTAAGGTGGGAGTATCAACATGCTTGCCAACCTATAACCTATTTCGCGTAGATGTATTTATGTTTTCTGGCTTTTATACAAAATTTAAAGAAAATCAGTATCGACTTGATATTCTATAGGCAATAATTGACATATTTAATAAATATCAAGGAATTTCATAACTTATTTTAGGAGAATTGTATAGCGAAAAATATCGGGTAAGATTTTTTTTAACATTATTATGTCATTGTCACTCATTGTTCTTTCACTATACAATTCTCCCAAAATAAGCAATGAAATAAATTGATATTTTTGTAATATATCAGATACTACCTAAATAATGTACCGACGATATTGATTTTCTTTAAATGTTAGTTATTAAAACAATAAACTCAAAAAATCAACGCGAAATAGGTCATAGGTTGGCAATAGATTGAATGACGTTGAGAACCCGATAGGCTTTCTGTAAAACACATATATTTCTAAAATAACATTATTATACGTTTTTTTTTTAAATAAACAAGCATATTTTGCACCTGACTGTATTTCAGGTGTTTTAATTTAGTTATTGCATAAGCCGCCACTGGCTAAATTATTAAGACCCAAACCTAAATTTACCATATTTGGTGTTGTAATAAGCATTTTCTACAAAAGGACTAAGCATGTGCAAAATTCCCCTTTTCTTTCGAGAATCTGATCTACCATGATCTGGTGCTTCAACAATGCTTACTCTTCGTTTTGGAACTTCTGAAATAAAAATGTACATTACATCTAAAGAGTACTAATACACTAGCAACAGAAATAGCAACGATTTATAAATTGGCATAAGAAAAAGCATAAACGAGAATTAAGACGAGCACAATAGCCAGTGAGGAAGAAGGAATTATGCGTACACAAAAAATGTATGTATATTATAACTAACTATAAAATGCAAAGTTTTGTGTATAAAAACAGGGAATTTGCAAAAGGTGCAAAGCCATGATTTCTAGCTAAAGAAATTGTAGAAATATATAGGACAACCATTAAAAGAAAAAAACATTGTCAATATCCTCTTCCACACTACCTACGTTATAAAAACTTAACCTGAAAGCTATCAAATACTTTTAGAACTGAAACATATATTTTGAACTAAACTGCTCAGCACAAAGTTCAACAAGTTGTGTTTTAACACCTTGATTAGAGGTCTGTAGTTCGAAAACGACATCACGGATTTTAATGCGATTTGCAGAGTTTGAAAGTATGTTTCTTGCAGATTAATAACGTGGTACGCCTATGACGTAACCGATGCACACAATATTATATAGTGTAGGAAAGAAAGCCGTGAAAAATTTTTAAATTTTAAGTATCGTAAAACTTCGGACAGATTTGACAGTTTTTTGCCGTTGTTAAAGGTAAAAACTTAGCGTCATACACTTCATATTTTTTATGTACACACATACTACATCATTGCTAGAGTACTTCTTAAACGAAAAAAGGTTTAATCTACAGTGTCAGCAGTAAAGTCCGCATCATATGGGATTTTTTTTTATTAATAGCCTTATTCAAAATTTGACTTTGGCGTCAAGTTCTGCTTCGATCGAGATGAAAATTAAGCAAAAAAATAGTAGTCACGTGATTCGTATTATCTGTCAAATTTTAATTTTTTTCAGAAAATAATTCAAAAGTGGGGTTATTTCTGAAAATATCGAAAAAGTTATTAGAAAAATGCAGTTTCTAGCCCACATGCAAAAATTTTAGCTGCATAAGATAATTTTGGATTTTTACCTTTATTTTGTAAATTGCACCACTTTTGCAAAATAAGACTCAACGCAACCTACATAAAACTTCTCAGTTTTGACTAGGCTTTATTGGTCGCATGCGATGCAAAGTTTATTTGTTTTTGACCCTGTATAAGGTAACTTCATAAAATAAGTATTTTTGAAAACGTAGTTTGTGTCTGAAAGTAATACACCTTAATATTAAGACAAAAAAGAACACAGTGTCATCAGTAAAGTGTTTTTAAGTGGAAAATAAATTTTAGTTCAACAACGTATAGTTTATCTATTGTTAACGATTTAATGAACACTTTACTGATGACACTGTGTTCTTTTTTATCTTAATATTAAGGTATATTACTTTCAGACACAAACTACGTCTTTAAAAACACTTATTTTATGATGTTACCTTATACAGGGTCAGTGGCGCACCCAGCAAAAAAATTTGGGGGGGGTTATAAGACTAAGACAGAAAAAACTTTGGGTGCCACGACCTTTTTTTGTCGATGATTCGTTATTTTTTATAGGATTGTAATAATGCCAAATGGTAAACATAAATCATATATTTATTAACAAATAAGATAAAAAATTAATAACAAAATATACAATTGGCCTGAAAAAATACAAAAAAGACCTACTGAAACGAAGATTTTAGGCCAAGCTTAGTTTGAGCTTTCTAGGCTTTTCGATAAATTTATCTAAAATATCCTCAACAGACGGGGTCATATTTCTATAAATATTCAAAAGGGTTAGGCCATTTAGCCTGTTTTCCGAAGAACTGTTCCGTAAATATGTTTTTAGTCTTCGCAAAGTTGAAAAACTACGTTCACCTTCCGCAGTAGAGACAGGCAATATCGCTAATATATGAAGTAAATTCTTTATATTCGAAAAGTTGTCAGTAACGTGTTGTAACGCGCTTAAGGCATCTCTGGGCCGCTCTTCATTTGGCAGTCTAGCAATTGTTCTGTACCACAGTTTAAGTTCGACAACTAGTTCATCTTTGGTTCCTGTCAGGTCATCTTTATAAAATAATACTAAAGACTGGTATTCAGATAGTGTTTCGTCGGTGAGAATGGACGGATCTTTGGGAAAGAGGCTTTGAAATCCGGCCAATATTTCTCTATGTTTTAAAAATCTTTCCTTTAGGTTACTTATAAAAGAGTCCAAAAATGGAATATATATTGCAATCCGGTAATAATCTTCGACACTTTCCGTATCAATATTACACCGTTTTGTTTGATGTAGGCTAGTTCGCGGTTTATTTATAGGAAACTCAAACTTTTCGCCCAATTTCTGTACGTTTAAAAATAGTTTTTTAAACTCCAAGTTAGCATTATCCCGCAATTTTTGAAGTTCAGCAATGGTATCTTCTGACAAATTTACAGCCCGTTTTAAATCAATATTTCGCTGCTGAAACGCTTTGCATAAAATGCTATTAAAGCTAAATACCTGATTAACAACTTGCAAAGAAATAACAAATTCGGGTTTTTTTATCGAAGCTCCTAACTGATTGGCTGCGTTAGCTGAATCTTTATTTGTCCATTTTGAAATTGTTTCCAATGCTAGTACAACAGCATCATAGAGCTCTAAAAATACAGCAACAGAGTTATACCTTTCTGTCCACCTAGTAGCGCATAATTTAATTAATTTTTCATGGCCAGAAACTACATCTGATTCTGGTAAACACTGTTTAATAACAGCTTGTCGTTTCGGAGTGTGAAAAAAGTCATACAATTTCCCTATAGTACCCAGGCAGTTTCTAACTAAAGGCAAGTCGCAGGAATTTGAAACAGCTAGGTTCAAGGAATGTGCCGCACAGTGGACATACAACGCCCTTGGATAAAGAGCCTGAATGTGGGCCTGAACACCATTAAAATTTCCGCTCATGGCTGCCGCACCGTCATACCCTTGACCGCGCATTTTATTTAGGTCGATTCCAACGTCTTTCAATTTTTTTATAATTGCCATTGAAATTCCCTTTCCTGTCACATTTTCAAGTGGTACAAACTGCAAAAAAAGCTCTTCTATAATGGAAAATGTTGAATCAATACATCGAACACACAGGGTCATTTGTTCTATGCAGGAAATATCAGTTGTTTCATCGACAAGTACGGAAAAATACATCGAAGAATTAATTTTTTTAACTAAATTATCGAGAATTAAACCGTTACTTATTTCGATTATTTCGTTCTGTATATTCCAACTAGTATACAATGCATTATTTTTACTTTGGGTAAGTACATGCTGTAGGTGGTCGTCATATTTTGCTCTATATCTAAGAAGTTCCCGAAAATTACCCTCATTTGCTTCAGCGTCCGCATTATCAAGTACTACTCTTCCGCCATCTCGGTGGGCCCTTAGTGCTAGTCCTTGTCTTCCGCAAAATAAAACAGTTTCTATAATCGGTACTAACTTCTTTCTGTTTTCCATAATTTGATTCTTTTCTTCGTGATACAACTGAAAATGTATCGGCTCTTGCACACCTACAAAAAATAATCTTAAATAACAAGTAACTACCTATTTAAATTTAAATCAAATACCTACTTTCTTTTAAATTAAAAATTAATGACAAGAAACCCCCACCTGTTGCTATTTTGCCAATTATATCAGCTTTTTCGACATTTTCTTTATGATAAATGCGCTGCTCATGCTCGGAAAAACGTTCTGTGGCTTTCTTCCAATTATTAAAAGGGACAATACTTAACTGTCCTAAATTTTCATGTTTTCCTAATCCTACACTGACTGATGTATGAAACAAAACACAATATTTGCAATAAGCACCGTCATCTTTTTTGGAATAGCTTAACCATTTCCACTTGTGAAGCCATTTGGGCTGAAATTTTAAGTTCCTTGTACCTGATGAAGGGTAGGAAAACGTGTCTGATGGATACCACAATTTGTCTAAAACTTCTTTTTTTCTAGTATTTGTCAACTGCGTATTTAAAAAATTAGCTATATCGTAAGAATCCCAGCATTCTATACTTGTCAGCTCAGCCTGAAGCTTATTTTCATCAGGGATATCGTTATTAACAGTCGCTAGAGCTAAAATTGAAAATAATAATACATAAAAAATACATTTGTTAGATCGCGTAAAAATAAACTTTCTTTTTACCAATATATTTTATCCAAATTAATCCAAATATTAATTATTAATCCAAAAATCTCGATAATTGAGATAATAATAATTCTAAACTTTTAATATAAAAAAATAAAATCTAAAATTCATAAAAGAAAAGTTTCGCTCCAAAACATTAATATGTGCAGCCTGAAAGTGACAACTGGCAATAACGACAACCATCAAAATCGTGTAAAGGTTAGATTATATAATTTTCCCTAAACCGTAAACTGAAAAAAACAACGAAATAATTGTAAACAAATAAACACTGGGTGCTTACCTTTAGAACCTTTAATATGCTCATGTTGAGGTTCTTCTTCAGGTTCTTTAACAACTTGTAAACTGCCTTTTGGCTTTTTTGAGAAGAAGTCCAACATATCTAACTGCCGCTTCGACATTTTTATTATTATATTATAGCTGTTATTCTTAATCTTAACTATATGAGAATAGGTGGGTTAACAATAAAATTAGCACACATCATCATCACACACTGGCTATTATACTATTAAAGGCGGATTTTTGGTTGCTGATCGAATTCGGCTTTTCTCTTTGTATTTTTATTTATAAAATACCGAATTCCATTCCCTTGTCATAATACCGCAGTCGCGCGGCACCTTTGTAGTGCCGCCGTGCGTCGGCACCGCACAAAGGAGCCGCCCGACGGCGGCTTAGGTTTTACCAACAAGCGATGTCTTTATTTTTAACTTTTAAAAGATTTCTTCAAGTTTCGAGTATTTATTTTACGAACAAGCGAATGCTTTCATCGAATATCGATGTACCCATACAATAATTACAATTTGAACAAAGCCGCACCGTTGCCGGATTTCCATGTCCTCGGTTTTGATTCCAGTGATTTCATGTATTTGTATTTCTGTTTATGTAATTATTATGATTTACTTGTAGTAGAATTTATGAGTCTCCCGAAAATATTTTTACCTGAACATTTTTTATAAATTTCGGGGGGGGTTTTAACCCCCAAAACCCCCCCCTTGGGTGCGCCACTGTACAGGGTCAAAAACAAATAAACTTTGCATCACATGCGACCAAATTTAAATTTTATCTTATGCAGCTGAAATTTTGCATGTGGGCTAGAAATTGCATTTAAAAAACTTTTTCTAATAACTTCTTTCGATATTTTTAGAAATAACCACACTTTTGAATTATTTTTTGAAAAAAATTAAAATTTGACAGATAATGCGAATCACGTGACTACTATTTTTTTGCTTAATTTTTATCTCGATCAAAGCAGAACTTGATACCAAAGTCAAATTTTGAATAAAGCTATTAATAAAAAAAAATCCTATATGATGCGGACTTTACTGGTGACACTGTACCTATAGTCTAACATGTATATTTTTTTTGGTTAAAGTATCCGAATTTACCCTACAAGGTTAAAAACATTTTCTTAGATGCGTCTTTAATTGACATTTTGTGTTTCTGAACAGCTACTACAACCCTTGCTAACTTAACTTCTGAATAATGTCGATAGGGGCGACTCCCCAACTGCCATTTGTACGATCTAACCATGTCCGAAGTTATCCCTCAAAATTGACTTTTTTTGAGTTATAACTCTCTAACTAACTAAACTATATCAGTTTTAAATTCCAAATTTTTTCAAAATGGCAACAAAATATATTTCTTCTAAATGTGCTCTAAGGCCGGGGAGCGAATTTACAATCTTTCAAACTCTGCAAACCACTTTAAATTCTGTTATGTTGTTCCCAAACTGCACGCTTCTTATAAAGGCGTTCAAAAACAGTTTAGGGAACTTTGTGATAAGCTGTTAAACATTTAATTTACAATATAAAAAATATAATACCTAAATTTTATTATTATAATTTTATTTATAAATTGGTCTTGAAGCTCATATGGTTACCAACTTTTCTGTTTAATAAATAGCAAGACCGTCGATCAAATCATTTAAGACTTTTGCAAAAACTGTCTACTACTAAAGTACTAGTAGTACTATACAAAGGATATAATACAAATATTAAATAGGTAATAATATCCAAAAACTTACTTTTATTACACAACAAAATTGGGAAATCCGTACTACCAAGTTAATTAGAACTAGTAATGCTTTTGCAGTTTCATTTTTTAACCAATACCTAATATGTCCCCAATTTTTTTGTTTTATGCAAAAAGTGGCATAATAGGTACCTATCTTTGAGTATCAAATTTTCCCATTTTGGGGCCTGTGCCCCCCCTTAGGTTGTTTTGCTATAGTATATAGCAAGCGTGAATTATCCTAAATAATTTAATAAACAAGTAAAATTTGATAAAACAATGGCTCACGTGCATTATTAACACTTTATTAAATAAAATCACTTAAGTGTGTCGAGTTAAGTGTTTCAGTAAAAACTATATTTTAATGAATTATACACAATACAACGAAACAAATTATACCCTTTGGTCCCATCCTCAGCAATTTGGTCCCATTATTTTCAATTTTTATGCTTCCTAATGAGCAACAGGAATGTAGTAGAATAAAATCACGTACGCGGCAAATTTAGTGGTAAATCAGAAAATTGCATAATAAATAAACTTAATAACGTGAACTTTCCTAGTGAAATTGGCACAAAAATCTATTTACACTTTTGAAGTACCTAACTATATAGATGTTAACAAATTTATCAATTTAAATTAATAACTTTATATAGAGGTAGCCGTTACTTGATGAAGATCCATTATAAGAACTATAAAAAATACTTCGTGTATAAATCTTCACTAAATTTATTGTTATACCATAACAATTGTTTCGACACACAGTGTAACCATCTGACGAAGACACTGTGTGTCGAAACAATTGTTATGGTATAACAATAAATTTAGTGAAGATTTATACACGAGGTATTAATAAGATTCTTTATACCTACGTTCAATGTGCATTAAGCACATAAAGAAATGAGGATAAAGCAATAACACAAACCAACAAAAATAAAGTTTTCTACTAAATTTTATTTGGTCCCTATGGTATAGAACAAGAAGAAATAAAATATTCTAGAATTTCAGTTTTTATTAAGGTACTTACAAAAAAATATAATTATTGTTTAAAATAGGTTTTCTGATAAAAACCCACAAAAACCTATAATACTGACGTCGTCGCAAACCAACCATTATTAACTGACAAAATAATTAAACAAAATACGCTCTGATGAAACACGTGAACACCCTTAACACCGCTGCAGCTCTAGCCAGTCTAATTTAGGGTTTCAGTACTTAATAATAAATTCCAAAAAAGTTTATTGTTATTTACCTGAAAAGTCTGTAGGTTGGTAATTACCCACCTGAACTATTTGAAAAATTTAAATGGAAATATTTCAGTCAGTTGCGTGCCGGTTAGGCCACGCGGTGGCGCGATTCAGTTGTTGGTTCGTGCGTCGCGAATGCGTGTTGTTTTACTTTGTTCGCGCTTGTAAGCAAAGTAATTTCCTTTCTAACTTTTCATAATATAATTGTTTTTAATGGATAATCCATTTTCTACGATGTGTTTGAAACCAAAATTAGAAATTAAGAACTTAGGACGGCCGTTAACCGGTTTAAAAATGAGAGGAACTTAGGGAGGACAGAAAGTGCTTGTGAGGGAATTTAATAAAAGTATTTATACAAAAAATTGTTGGGTGTGCGGCGTTTTTTATGCATGTGCGTTATATTTGGACGGGAGGAAACTTGAAAATAATCAAGCAAAACAAAAAAGTTGATAAAAACAGATACTATATGTCTATGTAATAAATACATTATAATTCGGTTTTGCGGTGCGGACCTTGTATTTAACGAACGACTTAGTATATTTAATACAGTGCGAGCAAAAATTATTTACATCAAAGAGGACTTGGATTAAAAAACGTGGGGCTTCGTTTAGATCACAATATTATGGGGACGATATATCTAACCAAATCTAGGTTAAAATTTTGTCAAATTCATATTATGACATGGTATGCCAAACTAATGAGTAATAAAATAAGTAGACAAGTACAAACTTATTTTTGTTGTTTACAAAATTAACAAAGTAAGAATATACAGAAAGAAAAAGAAAAATAATTACAAAAAATAAATCATTTCTTTCCAATAAATTTTGGGTAAACCATTGAGAGTAATTCCTGCGTCTTTCAAAATCTGCGGAAATTTAGCTGCTTCTTAAGAATAGTCGTGCATGTTCCATAAGATCTTCCCACCTCTTGGGACAGGCGTCTTACACAATTTGTTGGCGTATTTTGCATTATTTCACGAACGTTTGCAACAAGTTTTTCTGTTCTTACAAATGGTCTTCCTGCTCCTTTTTTGTGTTGTATAAAACCTGTTTCCCTAAACACAGCCACGATTCTTTTCAGGCAATGATAAAAATCCCCAGCAATAAAAGCAACGTTAGGAAAATGTTCGTGAAAATCGTCCATGCACAAACCCGGATTGTATTGCCACTCACCATTTACTCTAACCATAAATGTTTTGTGCTGTTCCGTAAAGCCTATTGTGTGAATTGTTTAAGAAATTGGAAAAATTAGCGATGAATCAAATTACTTGTAACGACTGTCAAAGATGACGGAATAACTGATTGATTGTTAATTCAGGTAGTTACTGACACCCAACAGGTATTAAGCTCTACGGCTAAGCATTACGTCCTTAGATGCAAGGCCCTCTTTGGCCTCTTTGATGCAACTAATTTTTGCTCGCACGGTATAACATATCGCCCAGCCACTGTTGGCGAATATTATTCCCGTTTTTTAAAAAATTTTCTTCATCTTGCGATTAGATTAAATGCCGAAAAAAAATGTATTAAAACAACAAATAATTAGGAGTAGGTACCTACCTATTAGAAAACTCGCCACAGGCGACATTTATTTGTTAATCAAATTAGTAAAGGGGGAGGGAGGGTAAAAAACAAAAAACAATGTGATTTAATCAAATAATAATCATATTTATTAGGTAAATTTAGTATTATTAAGGAAATTGATAAGTGAGGTGTGGACAGGGGAGTAAAAGGCGTTGTTTAGCTGTAGGGAAGATAAAATTATTAATATATGGCCCCCTTTACTTTAAGATGTTTACAGGATCCCAGGATTGGAGAGGTTGGGGGTGTGAGCGATGTCCGGGGCTCGTGTGTTTCTCTTTTCCCCCAACCTTTTACCGCTAAATACCCATTGCCATAACTGTTGTCAATTTGACAAGCGATCATCGGATTTCGCTTAGCCTATTGACCTCCTCGCACCGGGATTCGTCACATCGCCATTTTTAATTTTTGTCTATTTCTACCTTTAAACATCCTGGCGGGCCATAAATTACCTTATTTATTCGTAATACAAAAAATTCTAAAATTTTACTAAAATGTATAGATATTGCATTCCATTAATTGTTTAGAGTTAAAAGAATTGATCGAATGAGTGACAGGGGTAATGGTTTAATATTAGGATCTATTTTGTTGTCGCACAATTCAAAATATCAAATTCTTCGACCCTGAATAACAGTTTTGTTGGACAATATTTGTTGAAAGGGAAGGGTCAAGCGTGACAACTTGGTTCATAGAGTTTTATTCGTAATCATAGCAAGTCACAATAATTCAAATAACGATATATTGTCCTCCCATTGTAGTCTAACAGAATTTTTGACAATCCAAGTAATTGCACAAACGAGCAACTTGATTTTTTTAAATTGTTACATATTTTTTGACCTATTATGAGGTTCAAGTTTTTAACCAAACAAACCATATCTACCGTGCGAGCAAAAATTATTTGCATCAGAGAGGGCCTTGCATCTAAGAACGTAATGCTTAGCCGTAGAGCTTAATACCTGTTGGGTGTCAGTAACTACCTGAATTAACAATCAATCAGTTATTCCGTCATCTTTGACAGTCGTTACAAGTAATTTGATTCATCGCCAATTTTTCCAATTTCTTGAACAATTCACACAATGGGCTTTACGGAAGAGCACAAAACATTCATGGTTGAAGCGTATTTTCGAAACGGGGTTAGAATAAATGGTGAGTGGCAATACAATCCGGGTTTGTGCATGGACGATCTTCACGAACATTTTCCTAACGTTGCTTTTATTGCTGGGGATTTTTATCATTACCTGAAAAGAACCGTGGCTGTGTTTAGGGAAACAAGTTCTATACAACACAAAAAAGGAGCAGGAAGACCATCTGTAAGAACAGAAGAACTTGTTGCAAACATTCGTGAAATAATGCAAAATACGCCAACAAATTGTATAAGACGCCTGTCCCAAGAAGTGGGAAGATCTTATGGAACATGCAAGACTATTTTTAAGAAGCAGCTACATTTATTTCCTTATAAAGGGCAAGTATTATAATTTTGTAAACAACAAAAATAAATTTGTCATTGTCTTCTTATTATATTACTCATTAGTTTGGCATATCATGTCATAATATGAATATGACAAAATTTTAACCTAGATTTGGTTAGATATATCGTCCCCATAATATTGTGATCTAAACCAAGCCCTACGTTTTTTAATCCAAGCCCTCTTTGATGCAAATAATTTTTGATCGCACGGTATTTGATTTCATTGTAAATATTAAATTAGCAGACGCAAGAACTATAATCCCATTATAAAGTATGCATTTGTATTTTTAAGGAAATCCAGTACGGATTTTTTTTGGGAAAAATCCTTGGGCACGAGTCTTAACATTTTAGGTTGTGGTATTTTTTATAAAATGACAAGCCAACCCTGGTTTTTTATTGGCTAAAAACTTCACTTCGAGGAAAGATTTTTTTCTTCCACCTTACCGCGGTTAAGTAGAGGCTATACGAAGTTGTTGGTGAAGCTTTCCTTTAACAACTTAGCTAAGCAAAAACTTTTATTTTGCTTTGCTGTTTAAACGAAGCAAATGGAAATACATAAGTACCAAATTTCAAAGCGAAACCGGCAAATCTTGATGAGTTAAAAGCGTGCATTTCTCCCGAAATAATTAGAAATATTCAAACCTAGTTTTACTTGTGTTTAGGATATTGCCAAATAGTGAATGGGCAACACTTTGAGCATTTATTGACGAAAAGGTTTTTTTTTTCATTAAATTAATTTTTGTTTGTTTAATATCTTCCATAGTATTATGGGATACAGTAAAACAAAGTTGAACTTGTAAAGTTCCACTATATTAACTAGAAAAATGACATGTTTCGCTAACACTGCAGCTTCGTCAGATGACAATGATTTAATAAAGGTGAAAATTAAAAATTGGGGTGCAATAAAATTAAATTATTGAAGATGTAAATAAAACAGTGGAAGGGTTACAATAGCGGGAAAATCCCACGGAGGATTTAAAAATTAAATTAAATTAGGTACAATATGGGTAATTTATAAAATCTTAAGTAGGTATATGGTCAACAGAATAAATTTAACAAATGTGCATTATTTAAATCTAGTTGATCATTAAGTAACAGGTCCATATTTTTAAGTTTATTTATTTCCATAGATTCTAACAAATTTAGTTTTAAGCCTTTGTTTTCTGTATTCTGTATGTAAGATTTTAAAGGAAGGATCGAAATTATGTTGATAATCAAGTAAATGATTAGCATAGTTTGAGTCTATTTTATTTTTTAGAAAACTGTTATAATGTTCCTGTATTCTTTTGTCAAAATGTCTACCCGTTTGGCCAATGTATATTTTAGGACAATCTTTGCATTTTAATTTATAGACGCCTGATTTTTTGTTTTTATCGCTTTTAGTTTTATTGTTTTTGATAAATTTACTTAAAGAGTTATTAGTTTTGTAACACATATTTATATCAAGTTTGTTAAGAAAATTGCCAATTACTTCGCTAGGTTGTCCAAAGAAAGTGAAAAGTTTAAATTGGTCAGAGTTTTTGCTTCTATAGGAAAAACTAAATCAATAGCTTTTTTGTAAGTTTTCTTTTTTAAGATTTGGTCAATTAGAGTTGAGTTATATCCGTTATTAACTGCAATTTGTTTAATAATGTTTAGTTCTTTTTGAAAATTGATTTTATTTAGAGGGATCATACTGTGAAAATAAGCTAATTTGCATTGTATAGGGTGGCAAGAAGAGTTGTGTATGACAGTATCAGTATGAGATGGTTTATGGAAAACGGAGAAAACGTGTCTATCAAACTAACAATCTATCAATCTAACCAGTGGCGCACCCAGGGGGGGGGGGGGCACTGGCCCCCCCAAAACCCCCAATGAAATGAAAAATTATGAAAGTGGATAAGTATTTTAAAAAGTCAATTTTCTTAGATTTACCTCACGGGCCTCGTTTGAGGGTGGCCAGGTGGGGCATTTGCCCCTCCCCCCCTCCCCCTGGAAGTTGACTTATTGACAAAAGTTGACTTACTGAGGTTTAATATGGTTTGATTGAATGTATGAATTTATTATTTCGAGTTTTCCTTTATATTTTTGTTATTATTTTGGGGTAGTAAAGACTTATTTTAATAAAAATAAACAGTTTTAATGCCAAAACGACTATGAATGTTTGAGAAACAATTTTAGCTCATTAAGTATTGAGCAAAAAATTGAAATTAAAATTAAGGGGAGACCTAAACTCTCGAAATTAATTTGATACAGACCACAAAGTGTAAATCTAGGGACTTTATTGTTATTGATAAGTTTGCTGCAAATAAAAACAGATGAATGAACTTTACTTTTAAACAATGTAGGTACCCACTAATGAAAAATAAATTAGCCTTTTTATTTTTTATCTTATTTCATTTTCAATAGAATAAGAAGGTAATCATAAATTTTTAAAATATTTACTATAATAATTATTAACCAAATTTGGGCGTGGTCTTAAAAAAATTTCGCCTGCGGCGCATTTCGCCTACAACAGGCTTTTAGTACACCCCCAAGTTAACAAGTCACAAGCCGCCAATGCCCCCCTAAGAAACCGTTTGACGACTCCCATGACTAGGCTATTGCGATCTTCCCTGCAAGAGTACCTGTTGAAAAAGCTCCAAAGTTCTAGAAAAATGCGTAACTTAAAAGTTTATTAAAAAATTTGCTTCCAGCACTGGTTGGCGGGCCCCCCCTAACATACAATCCTGGGTGCGCCGCTGAATCTAACAAACCCAATTTTTAATTTTCACCTTTATTAAATCATTGTGGTCTGACGCAGCTACAGTGTTAGCGAAACATGTTATTTTTACTAGTTAATATAGTGGAAATTTACAAGTTCAACTTTGTTTTATTGTATCCCATAATACTGTAATTATGGATTTCCATCCTAGTATCGGCTGAATCACACACATCTTCTAAATGACAAGAAATAAAAAAATTGAAATTTGGTACTTATGTATAACTTAATATGGACTTTAAAAATAGTCAGTAAAACACTAGGGTTGCCACGTAAAAAAAGTGTACATCTCTAATTTGGGACACACTGTAAAAATATTTTTTTTTATAAACAAAGACCACAACTTACAATATAAAAAACCGTGTACCAACAAGCATTCTTCCAAAAAAAAACTATACTGGGTTTAGTGAATGTATTCCTAGTTACAATACAAACTCACACTGTAAAATTTAATAACATTCAGAAAATTAAAGATAAACAGACGAAGCTGCAGTGTTAGCGAAACATGTTATTTTTACTAGTTAATATAGTGGAAATTTACAAGTTCAACTTTGTTTTATTGTATCCCATAATACTGTAATTATGGATTTCCATCCTAGTATCGGCTGAATCACACACATCTTCTAAATGACAAGAAATAAAAAAATTGAAATTTGGTACTTATGTATAACTTAATATGGACTTTAAAAATAGTCAGTAAAACACTAGGGTTGCCACGTAAAAAAAGTGTACATCTCTAATTTGGGACACACTGTAAAAATATTTTTTTTTATAAACAAAGACCACAACTTACAATATAAAAAACCGTGTACCAACAAGCATTCTTCCAAAAAAAAACTATACTGGGTTTAGTGAATGTATTCCTAGTTACAATACAAACTCACACTGTAAAATTTAATAACATTCAGAAAATTAAAGATAAACAGAAACTGAAATGAATTTGTTAATTCGAGTAAAAATGTGCTCGTCCTTGATCTTTAGGAAGTGCCATATTATCCTATTAACGTGTCAGAAATATTGGCAATTTATTTTGCTATATTCTTGATAAAATGGCGATTTATTAATATCTCTTGAAACAACGCCAAATAATGTTATATTTTCCATGTACCAAAATGGCTTTAAATGACCAGAAATAATAGGATCTTGTTAGTAGAAGGTATACATGGTATTACAAATTCAACGCTTACCATAAGGATCTTGTAAACAGTAAGAGATACAGCTAAGGTTAAATTGGGGCAAAGATGTGCAATTTGGACATTTCCAACAATTCGTCGGAAAATATGAAAAATTCAGAAATTCACATCGAAGATATTCGAAAAAAACCCATAGTTAGCGTTTTGGTTTTTATTTTTTTCTAACTTTTACAAAGATGGCGAAAAACTAATTTTATTTCCACTTATTATTTTCTATGTTGCTAGGAGATGTTGTTCCTGGTGTTTCGTGTTTCGGGCACAGGGCCGTCTCAAGCGCCGGATAAGGTCACTAGGCGGCCTGGTAAAGCCTTAAAAAAACTGTTAGTACGTAATTTCGTGTCACGTTCCATTACATTGCTGTCGAGGATCCCAGGAAAATATTTTTAAAATTATATCCCACTGTTATGGGGAGGGGGGGGGGGGGGATCATTGTTTGCCCTAGGGCATCAACTATCCGAGAGAGAGACGACACGTTTAGGCACCATCAGGTTAAATGCGGACCTGTATTTTTTATCACAATTTCATAGACCTTGTGCTTAATAAAGTAATGCAAAACTACTTGAATCACATATCAACGTTTCGACCCCAATAGCATCTTCAAACTATATCTTCGATAACAGTGGGGACGATATACTTATAATATCAAATGGCGTCAAAGTTGTCCTATTTGTAGTCGACCAAAGGACCAAAAATTATCGTTTGTGTTTTTTATGATGTTATTTTTACACAGATGATGCATAACAAGTTTTCTACTATCATCGTTTTACTTTTAACTTCCTAGCATATATTGAGTCCGACGCAACGAGTCGTATTTTGGTCGTTGTAGTAGTAATAGTAATATAGGTACCTACATATTTTTAACAAATTTTTATAGACCTATTTTTAAATTTTAACGCGACCTTCTTTAAACAACAACAGACAGTACAGTTAAGCAATTTGCAAACTGCATTAAATATTAAGCACGTCTTATTTTGTTATTTTATTAAACGTAATTTTAAAGTTTTTTTCAAAAGTTTTAATGATAGTTACGTAAGAAGGTAAGTATAGCGCCCTTACTATAGTAGATTAGAATAATTATAGTGGGAATGAGGGCAGGTATAATGAAATAACACAACAGGGAACTTTCCAATTTTTTTTTCCAATAATTAATGATTTAGTTAGGCCTAAAAAAAATATTCCCCAATTATTACTCCTTAAAAATCAGTAATAACGTGGTAAAAATTCTTTAAAGTTTCGCGCGTGTCAAAAGCATTTCAAATGACCTTTTAAGCGCGCCAAGCCCGATGACGTCAGGAAGTATGACTTTTCCGTCATCCGTCGTCCTGACCGGTGGCCGAGCTACCGAGTTTGCATTTGGATTGCCGTGTGTTATTGTTATTGTATTGTTGTTTTAAGGGGGAATTCTCAATGTCGTTCAATTTATTGCCAACCTATAACCTATTTCGTGGATGTCACACATGAATTATACTTCTTGACGTCACGACCCGTTTTTACCCGCTTGGGATAATTTGAATTTTGGGGCATTTTTAAATCTTGCTAGCGGTCTTTTGGGACGAAATATGTTGTTTTCTTTTCTGCCATATGTTTTATGACAATATATACTTATGATTTATAGAATTTGTCCCCATTTAAAATGTTTGTCAAGTTCCCTATTGTATTTATCCCAACGAAGTTTTGATGATATTTGTTATCGTCAGATTTGTTGTTTAAGTAAGAACTTATAAATTTCCTTGCATTTTTGTAAACCTCATGTTTGTTCATTCAATTTAAAACGCGATATTAATTTTTATAAAATAGTAACCAGTAAAAACACCTTTGGCCATGTATTTCTCACAAATATTCTAAACATTTTAAATTTTCATAGAACTTATCACAAATGTTTAAAAACTTGATTACTAAAATTAATTGGAAAGAGAGAAAGAAATAACAAAGATTATAAACTAATTACAAAATTTCGATTCGCCAACTGATAAAAAATGAGTAGTGGTAACGAATATTTAAAACTTGTTATGCGTCATCTTTGGAAATAACGCCATAAAATTCACAAACGATCATTTTTGGTATTTTACGAATATCTTTAGAAAAATTCGGAATTTTCCAAATTTTTTGAGGATATGTTAGTCATGTCCAAGTTATTGAACTTTGTCCCCAATTTAACCTTTCCTATATATCGTACCGTCGTTAACGAGATTCAAATGATAAATCTGGAATATGTAACACTCTGTATAATTATTGATTTAATTTATTTTTAAAGAATTCATATAAATATAAATATAATTGCAAGGGCCGTAATGGTAAAAATAATTTTTAAAGTACCTACTGATGAATGCATATTTGATGGCAAAACGTTAAAATTTATAAATCTTTGACTTGCCTTAAATTCCTACGCTTAGAAGGTAGAAAGAAGTAAACTGTAAAACTGAATTTAAAATTTCAGTTCAGTGTAAATAAACGGACTTGACGGTGGTGGTCGTGGTGGTGGTACCTAAAGAACGAAACGTCGAATTTCGAAACTAATAACGCCATCTGGTAAAACATAAAAGCGGCTGTGAAAAAGTATTTTTTGTTTTCCGTTTGACGTAGGTCCAGCGTTGAGCAAGAATTAGGGAAGAGTGGAAAATGTATGTGTAACCAATCTCACCCGATTTAGGCCGGTAACCAGGCCTGATAAGAACGGATATCTCTAGGGGTGCGGGGGAAAGAACATACTCCCCAGTCGGTAGGCCATAGAAGCGCGAAACCGAGGGTTCGTTCGGGTTTGTGCGCCCTCGGGGGAGCTTCCAATAACTTTAAAGTCCACGGTTTAGCCGCAGGTCCCTCGGGAATGGTCCTGGCAGCGTACAAAACTTGTTTATTTTCATGTTTTTTTTTAATTACATATTATGGTTTTTTTTTTAATTGGAATTTACATTTTAAACTTCAATAACACTTTTTCACTAAATTTTTAGAATTTATTTTAATACGATATTAAACATAGCTCAGTTATCAAAATTATTTATAATAATATATAAGTAGTAACTAATAATAGTTTAACAGAGTCAGATATCTAACGGATATTGAAAAATTGCAGCAATACCCTGCCGAAAATACTTCGTAAACTCTTATAAAAAAAAAACGCACAAGAGTTGAGTTTGTTATTGAAACAGTATACCTATGCTAATATTTTACGAGTCCTATAAGAGCCTCTTTTTCTACGAGAACTTAAACGTACCAACCAGGAAAAGCTCATAAAAGATAAATATTTTTTTTATTATACGTTATTGATTTATCATTCATGAGGCATTATTTGTAGTTGTATAATTTTAAATATTCACATTCTATATTATATTTATGCATATATTTTATATAGAAATAAATACTTATTTAATATATTTACTTACCTTTGTAACGTAGTAACGTACCCTTACTTTGGAACATCTATATTTGAATAAGAAATATCATGATCGCTACTCATAAATAATATGTTCTGACTGAATCTCAAGAAAAAATCCACTTAAAAGTGAATTTCTGATGTACTCTAATAAATTATTGGGAAAACCGTATGCGGTTTGAATTAGAAACCTTATTAAATCTCTTTAAAAAATTCTAAGAGAATCTATGAGACTTAACGAGATTTTTTCGGCAGAGTAAATCTAAAAGGAATCCAAGTTCTGCTAACTCTAATAAATTATTGGGAAACCCGTATGCGGTTTGAATTAGAAACACTATTAAATCTTTTAAAAAAATTCTAAGAGAATTTATGAGACTTTACGAGATTTTTTTGGCAGAGTAAATCTAAGAGAAATCCAAGTTCTGCTAACTCTAATAAATTATTGGGAAAACCGTATGCGGTTTAAATTAGAAACCTTATTAAATCTCTTAAAAATTTTTTAAGAGAATTTATGAGACTTTACGAGATTTTTTGGCAGAGTAAATCTAAAAAGAAACCAAGTTCTGCTAACTCTAATAAATTATTGGGAAAACCGTATGCGGTTTGAATTAGAAACCTTATTAAATCTCTTTAAAAAATTCTAAGAGAATTTATGAGACTTTACGAGATTTTTTCGGCAGAGTAAATCTAAAAGGAATCCAAGTTCTGCTAACTCTAATAAATTATTGGGAAAACCGTATGCGGTTTGAATTAGAAACACTATTAAATCTTTTTAAAAAATTCTAAGAGAATTTATGAGACTTTACGAGATTTTTTTGGCAGGGTAAATCTAAAAAGAAATCCAAGTTCTGCTAACTCTAATAAATTATTGGGAAAACCGTATGCGGTTTAAATTAGAAACCTTATTAAATCTCTTAAAAAAATTTTTAAGAGAATTTATGAGACTTTACGGCGGAGTAAATCTAAAAGGAATCCAAGTTCTGCTAACTCTAATAAATTATTGGGAAAACCGTATGCGGTTTGAATTAGAAACCTTATTAAATCTCTTTAAAAAATTCTAAGAGAATTTATGAGACTTTACGAGATTTTTTCGGCAGAGTAAATCTAAAAGGAATCCAAGTTCTGCTAACTCTAATAAATTATTGGGAAAACCGTATGCGGTTTGAATTAGAAACCTTATTAAATCTCTTTAAAAAATTCTAAGAGAATTTATGAGACTTTACGAGATTTTTTCGGCAGAGTAAATCTAAAAGGGATCCAAGTTCTGCTAACTCAAATTGGGAAAACCGTATGCTGTTTGAATTAGAAACCTTATTAAATCTCTTTAAAAAATTCTAAGAGAATTTATGAGACTTTACGAGATTTTTTCGGCAGAGTAAATCTAAAAGGAATCCAAGTTCTGCTAACTCTAATAAATTATTGGGAAAACCGTATGCGGTTTGAATTAGAAACCTTATTAAATCTCTTTAAAAAATTCTTTGAGAATTTATAAGACTTTACGAGATTTTTTCGGCAGCGTAGGTACCTAAATCTAAAAGGAATCCAATTTCTGCTTATTATCTGTAAATAAAATTTTTGTAGTTGTTTGCATTTCTGTAGTGCGTTAACGTCCAAAGGATGCATTAAATCAATAAACAAGACATACTTACCCGCTTCCTGTGAAGCCGGTGTAATTTTGATATTCGGCGGGTGTGTCGGCGATGGCGGTTCCATAGTTAAACTGTGCGCGCCGTAACTTAATCGTCACCACACATGCACTCTTATAAACCCAAACATAACACAAACCACCAATACCGACTGAGCACTTCAATTGCGAATTGCTTTATGGTTGACCACAACCTACACCCTACCTTCTACAACAATAAAATTACCTATTAAAATGTCCGTTTATAACATGATTATAGCAGACGGAAATTTATATTAATGTAATTTAAATGCCAATAGAGGAAACAGCGAACATGTCCTAGATTTTTATGGCGATACCATTTACGAAAAAGATATCTAAAAATTAGCTCTAAGATTTATGGAAGCTCGTCGAAAATAGTAGGAGTAGGAGTATGCAAAAACATATACAGGGTGGCTCATTTTTTGAGGTACGAGTGGCATAACGAAAATGCCATTTCGTTGGCGCGATCGGTTGCCGCGGCTGGCGATCGCGTTCGATCAATTCTCTGCCAAAAATGCCTTAATTATAAACTCTTATTAAAACAATGCATAAAACCAGTTATTCCTAATGTTTTATGAGTTCCTACTATAAGAAGCTTTTATACGAGAACGCACCAATCGGAGAAACCTCTTTAGAAAGCCAATGAAAGATAACAATTTTCTATTATCTTTTCGGTTAATTTTTTTGGGTATCAAGTATACCTACTTATCGCAACAATATATTTTGTTGCAAATTTAATTTGTTTTTCAGAGAAATATCTCTGAAAATAAGAAAATAATTGCTGTGTCCAAGGATTAAGGTCACGAGGTTGATGAAGAGTATTGCTCCAAACGACCAGTATAAGTCGGGTCTTCAGATCAAAGCCTGAAATACCAAATACAAACAGTTCCGGCCGAAATATTCAAAGAAGATTAGTGCAGGCACGGTTATACATACAGTAGGAGAAAGCCGCTATAGTTTGCATTTGCACGAAGGCATATCGACTGGACTGCTGCTGACTCGAGAAAGGTTCTTTTCAATTATAAAACGCAATAAACTATTTTTAATTCAGATGGCATGTGGCATGAGACGAGTTATAAGACCTTTTAAACAGCGCTTTAACCCCTAGTATGTAATGCCTACATAGTAACGTATCGTAGTGTTACTTTATGAGGTTGTTTTTCCTCTGGGACCTCTATACACTTTATGGATGGTATAATAAACAGGTTCATCTATACGCAAATATTAACAGGATAAGAGTCCAAAGCACATATCTAATTATGCGGGGAAGCTTGGTTCAGAGAGAATATTAGAGTTTTAGTCTAGCCTGCGCAATCTCCCGACCTCAACCCCATAGAAAACCTATGGGAAGAGGCAAAAGTAGTATACGAACCAAATTATTTCCAACAAACAAGCGCTGTAATAAATAGTATTATAGAATAAGTTTGAAGAAACATGCCATCCGTTCGTATCTCAGATAGTTTAATCAACTCCATGCCAAAAAGATGTGCCAAAGCTATGACTACGCCAGTTTGTCCAATTTTCGTGTCGCATCTATATGGCAGCCATTTATTATAATATTGATATTTCCTGTTATATTAGTGCCAAATAACGCTTTCCAACTTGTTAAAACTTTGTAATAAGACAGGGGGGATTATTCTTTTACAGCCTTAAACATAATTATTAATTTTTTCTAAAAAACGTTTTTTTCACAATACATTTTTTGAAGAAAAATTGCTAATTTTCCAGGTGCGCTTGTTATTTTTCATAAGTACATTTTACCCGTATTTATCGGAAAAGTGACATGCGTATAACCACGGATCAAATAAAGGAATTTATGATTTATTGTATGAGTTGATATTATTCTTCTGTCATCTTTTTGCAAGTAGAGAAATATAGATAACTAATTGGTTTATTTATGCCGACTTTCCTTGTCATTTTTACTTGAGAGAGAGAGGTGGTGCTTCAAACGCGACGCCAGGTCGGTTGCCGACGTTGTAACGACCCAAAAATGATTGACCATATTGTGCCGACGGCGACGTCAAGTCGCATAGGCCACCGTCGGCGTCGGCCCGTCGTAATATTGCTGCTTGGAATAGTTATGAGTTCCCAACCTAGGACAGAAAACCTCTAACCACAGAACTTGTTTAATTGTACTTTTTCGCCCTATTGGGACACCATCAGCTATAATATCAACACACAACAAAAAAATGCATTTTAATTCACCTTGTAGATGTAGTTTCATTGTTGTTTTATATATAGAGGGAATGAAATCGATCACGAGGCTTTAGTAGATACCGTGCGAGCAAAAATTATTTGCATCAAGGAGGGCTTGGAAGAAACAACGTAGGTCTTATTGGTTTAGATCACAATGATATGGGGACGATATATCTAACCAAATCTAGGTTAAAATTTTGTCAAATTCATATTATAAACAGACGTGATATGCCAAACTAATAAATAGTAATAAGTAGGCAAATACAAATTTATTTTTGTTGTTTACAAAATCAACAAAGTAAGAATATACAGAAAGAAAAAGAAAAATAATTACATAAATTGCTGAAATTGGCCACCGCCATGCTCCAAGCATAAATTCACACGTCTCGTCATATTTTCGAGTAATTCCTGCATCTTTCAAAAACTGCGGCTTGTATTTCTTGGAATACTTGCACTTTATAAGGTAATAAATTTAGCTGCTTCTTAAGAATAGTCTTGCATATTCCATAAGATCTTCCCACTTCTTGGGACAGGGACAAGCGTCTTATACAATTTGTTGGCGTATTTTGCATTATTTCACGAACGTTTGCAACAAGTTCTTCTGTTCTTACAGATGGTCTTCCTGCTCCTTTTTTGTGTTGTATAGAACCTGTTTCCCTAAACACAGCCACGGTTCTTTTCAGGCAATGATTAACATCCCCATGCAATAAAAGCAACGTTGGGAAAATGTTCCTGAAAATCGTCCATGCACAAACCCGGATTGTAATGACACTCACCATTTACTCTAACCCCGTTTCGAAAATACGCTTCAACCATGAATGTTTTGTGCTGTTCCGTAAAGCCCATTGTGTGAATTGTTCAAGAAATTGGAAAAATTAGCGATGAATCAAATTATTTGTAACGACTGTCAAAGATGACGGAATAAAACTGATGGATTGTTAATTCAGGTAGTTACTGACACCCAACAGGTATTAAGCTCTACGGCCAAGCATTACGTCCTTAGATGCAAGGCCCTCTTTTAAAAAAGGTCGTCTGATATAACCCGGGGTTTGGGGTAATATCGGACGATTGAATTTTTACATTGAAAAACTACGATTTGAGCCTGCTTTCCGGTATTAGTTTGATCAGAAACCTTTATCGGATATTTTTATAGAAAAAAAAATTTTTTTTTTCATGTTTGTAGGTAGATAGTAAAAGAAAATTGATATTATAGAAATAAACGTCTTTATTCGTAAAATTAAGCAAAGAACATGAAATAACATTATTCTCAAACCTTCAATAAACAAAAAAAAAACAGAAAAATAAATTTAAAACATTTTTGTCGTATCTTCAAAAAATAAAAAAACAGAAATATGGGATCTAAGGCAATCAATAATGCTTTCTCGGCATGTCCGATATTACCCCTGAAAAACACATTTTTCGTTAATTTCGATTTTTTGCGAAAAGGAAAGATGCAAAATAAATTTTGAGGTTATATAGGGGTCTTGATAAGGGTGAAAACAAATACTAATCCCATTGCACCATATAGCTATCATGCACAGGTTCTACAGGCTATAGGAGACTGCTGTCTCAATTTTAGCGAAAAATGTGATTTTAATAATAAATTTTTTGTGAGCTTACCTTGACTTTGCGATCGAGCACGAAACGTATGTTTGATCTGTAAGTTATCTGCCAATAGAGAAATATTCTTGGTTAGTAACCAAACTGTCACACAACAGCTATAGCGCGTGAAATTTGAATTTTAACCATATTGTCCGTTATTACCCCTGCGATCCGATATAACCCTGGTTGACGGTACCTACCTACGAATATTATATGGCCGTCGAAATATTAAGAGTTCATCACTGCATGTAGAATAAACCCAATATTTGCCCTCCGCTATCACCGAATATCTCCAAAACCGCATGCACATGCCCCACTAAGCAAGGACCACTTGACACAAGTATCCATCCAGCTTACTTCTGCAAGTGCAAGTTTAAACTTAGCTTGCAAAACAGTCTCGACCGACTTGGGGCAAGCTTCAAACGGCCAGTATTTAAACTTAAATTTGCTAATTTCCAAAAGTAAATTTCAAGAAAGCTTGCCTTCTGTTTTCTAATGTAGACTTGCAAAAATAAGGTCTCTGCAAACTTGCATCAAGTATTTATTATCTTAATTTTCAAAACAAAGTATTGTGCAAGTTTACTGAAAATTTCCATATACAGTATGTCTCCGTAAGTTTGCATCATATGGAAAACTTTTTTATTATTCATTTTACGAAAAAAAGTTATTCTTCATAAAAAGCTCTGCATGGTCTAAAACCTAAAATGCAACCATCAAATATCGAAATTTTCCAGTCATATACGAGGTTTGTCAAAAAATGTGAATTTTTCCCAAGAATGTAAATTTTCCCCAAGAGTAAAGTACCTTTATTTTTGACATTATCAAAAATTGTTATTAAAAAAAGTTGTTCAGAACTAAAAACCACGTCTAAATATGCAATTATACGCATTTATGTTGAAAAATTATTTTATTAATTTATTATTAATTATTTAATTTTTTAATTATTTAATTAATTTAATGCGTGTTATTGCATATTTAGACGTGGTTTTTAGTTTTGATCAACTTTTTTTAATAACAATTTTTGATAATGTCAAAAATAAAGGTACTTTACTCTTGGGAAAAATTTACATTCTTGGGAAAAATTCACATTTTTTGACAAACCTCGTATATGACTGGAAAATTTCGATATTTGATGGTTGCATTTTAGGTTTTAGACCATGCAGAGCTTTTTATGAGGAATAACTTTTTTTCGTAAAATGAATAATAAAAAAGTTTTCCATATGATGCAAACTTACAGAGACATACTGTATATATGCGCCTTACAACTGTAAACTTATTGGAAGTAATATAGCAATGTACATTTGTTCAGCACCAAAACTTGCAGAAGAGAACTACTAATAAAATGCTTGACGGGCATATATCTCAACTTAATAAATACTGCTGTGTGACAATTTACCGAAAATTACAAGGGATATTTTCATATAAGTAACCTAGAAACAGGGGCAGAGTCACCCTGTGGAAAACTTGCTGAAAATTAAAAAAAAAAACAATGTTTTAAGTAAAAATAATTTATTAAATGTGTATATAATTATTTATTTACTTATTGATATTATGTTCCTTAATTTGTTTGGAAAATCGGAACCAGTCTCCGACAATAGCGCCTAAATCCTTCTCATTTACATTGTTCGAGGAAGTTTTTACTGCGTCTGTAAGCAAGAGAAACTGTTTTAGGTAAAATTACGTCACGTGCCGGTCATGCAGACAATAACTGCGTTAGGTTCATGTAAATATGTATACTCGATCTACTTATTTGCATGGACCGAGCGTAAAAATTGACAACAATCGAACGCATTTATGCAGTGGTGACCATCAGTATAAAGACCGCATCATATGGGATTTTTTTTTATTAATAACTTTATGCGAAATTTGACTTTGGCATCAAGTTCTGCTTCGATCGAGATGAAAATAATTGTAGTCACGTGATTCGCATTAGGTATCTGTCAATTTTTAATTTTTTCCAAAAAATAATTCAAAAGTAGGGTTATTGCTGAAAGTATCGAAAAAAGTTATTAGAAAAAGTTTTTTTAAATGCAGTTTCTAGCCCACATGCAAAATTTTGTCTGCATAAGATAATTTTGATTTTTTACCCATATTTTGTAAATTGCACCACTTATGCAAAATAAAACTCAACGCAACCTACATAAAACTTCCTAGTTTTGACAATGCTTTATTTCAGATACATTTTCTTTAAAGTATTGCCATATTAAATGTGTGTTTTTCTACAAAATCAAAATTGGGCTATTAACATTTGGTCGCATGTGATGCAAAGTTTATTTGTTTTTGACCCTGTATAAGGTTACTTAATAAAATAAGTATTTTTGAAAACGTAGTTTGTGTGTGAAAGTAATACACCTTAATATTAAGACAAAAAAGAACACAGGTGTCATCACTAAAGTGGAAAATAAATTTTAGTGATGGGTAAAAAATCAAAATTATCTTATGCAGCTGAAATTTTGCATGTTGGCTAGAAACTGAATTTAAAAAAACTTTTTCTAATAACTTTTTTCGATATTTTCAGAAATAATCCCACTTTTAAAATATTTTTTGGAAAAAATTAAAATTTGACAGATAATGCGAATCACGTGACTACTATTTTTTGCTTAATTTTTATCTAGATCGAAGCAGAACTTGATGCCAAAGTCAAATTTTGAATAAAGCTATTAATTAAAAAAAAAACCATATGATGCGGACGTTTTACTGGTCACGCTGTATATACCTACTTAATTGCCAATGGAGAAGGAAAATTGGAACATTTTGCAGAGGTGATTTATTACCTTAAGAAAAAAAAAACAATTTAAAAAAGATCGAACATCTTAAAAACTAAGCGTTTTTGACAAAAATAATTTTTTAAGATTCATAAACTATATACACCCCACAATTTATTATTCCTGAAAAATCATCAATTTTATCGTGGTCAGCATATATAAACAGATTAACCGCTATTTTTTCTAAATGGACAAAGTTCAGAAAAAAAAGAGAAAGATTTGAATAAAATAGTGTGTCCATTAATTAAACATTTTATTAACCAAAAAAAACTAAATTATCTCCATAAGGAAAACGCAAAAAGTGAAAACATATAAAAGCTAAAATAATTAATTTCTAAAACTATCAGTATTGTTGGCCCCATGATGACTACCTCTATCTGAGATTATTATTTTTTAATAGCCCAAATTAAAACACGAAACAAATTCACCATACCATACATACCTTATTATTACTATTGGTTTAGTTAGTTTAGTCCACTTAATATTCAACACTTTAGATTTTTGAAATAAGCACAAAACACGGTCACTTTCTTCCCAATTTCGGTAGGGTTTTTGGTTCGTCTTTGTTCTCCACATCGGTTCTAAAAAATTCAGAAGGGCCGATCGTCCTAGTCGTACCTAATGTCCGCGTGCCATACCCTCTAAAAAATGCATTCAACACTGTTGTCAAGTTAATATTTGGTTTATTTACTCATTTAGGACATAATATGTCGTGGACTGAACTGTTGATAAAACTAGAATGTCTGAGCGTAAAAAAAGTAAACGTGTTGTAACACAGCCTTTTAATTACTAAATATGGCTTTGGTTGTGAATCAAATGAAGATTATTAATAATGAAAGACACCCACAAGAACACCTATTACCAGAGTTATATTTTTTTCTAAAATATTTAGTACATAGGTAGTTACCAAAGAAGGTAGACATTAAAAAAAATTTGTAGTCATTATAAAATTATTTCTTTAAATATTTGCTCTTAAACAATTCAACTTTTCTTAGAATAAGGAACATTTTTCGAGATAGGGCAACCCTGCCGTAAAATGGAAACGTATTCTTTTCTTACCTATAAATTTCTATGCTGCTGTATAACAGCTGAACGTAATTTAAACATAACATTATTATTTTTTTAAATGCTAAAACATACTACGATTAAAAGAGGTAACAAACTCGGAAAATATGGTACATGTAATACAAATACTTATTAACGAAACTAAAACGTAGCAAACACATTTTCCATGAAAACATTTTATATCTTGGACGTCTGTACGTTACTACGAGTATAACAAAACAAAAACGTTAAAAAAAAAAACATTAAATAATCTACGTCATATTAAACGTTACGTAATGTTGCTGTAACGTGTTATGTTGAGGTCAGTGCATCAAATTTAGTACCCTGTCCTAAAACAAATTACAACCAAAAAGAAAACTACACTGAGAAAATGAAGTTTCCTAAGTTATCGGGCTGGACAAATTTAGCAGTTGTTACTAAATAAACCGCTATATTAGTTAAAATATTGTTTAAAGGTGACATGATGATCTTGTAGTCGTTGCAGTATATATTTTGCTAGGTTTTAGAAATCTTATAGTGCTGTTATTACAACATATTTGTTAACTGTTGCTATATTATTATGTCTATACCAGCTAAATAATTTTATAAAGAAATAAACTTAAACGGTTAAGTAATTATTGCTATCTGAATTAGCGATCCTAGCGTTACAATTGTTAATCGTAACCCTAATGCACTTTTGCCTAGTAGAAAAGCCAGGATAGCTCGATCGCGGTTCTACTAGAGCAAAACGGTTTATTAAGATTCGTTATTTGGATGTAGGAAAGGGTAAATTCGGTTGAACGTCAGCCAATAAGAAAGCGCTTACTCTGCCACTCGGACATCAGGAAAATCAAAAGTCCAATCTGTAATCGTATCTTCCGCGAGATAGTTGTGTGACGCGATACGCATTACGCGCATTATTTTTCAGTTCTGTATACCTGTGCTGTACCTACCTAAAGTATTCGTTGTTTTTTTATGTGATTTTGTACCTCCTGTTAACTTTTGTTCTATTAAAAAATTAGAAAAAAAAATTAGATCGGGGCATAATTTAAGAGTAAATTTTTTTTAGCTATAAACTAATCAGTTTTAAATAATTAATGTCTTTTTTGTAATAAATACAATTTATTAGAATAAAAATCTGAATAATTTCTTGAATTTCATTGAAGTTTGTCGCTAAAAACAGGTTAACGTTAAGTATAAAATGTCCTCAGTTTAAAACATGCACACCAACTTTTTTTTTAACTTTTTATTACAATACAAGTTAACAGGGGGTGCAAAATTAATTATGTAAATCCTTATGGCCCGCGTTTAAAAAAACTTACCGTAGGTATATAAAACTTTCGTTTGAACAGCACATATTTATGGAACGCCCTGTATAACTACTTGCTAAACAAAGAAGCAGTGATTACTAAACAATTATGCTGCGATAAATAAACAATTATGCTGTGATTACTAAACAATCATGCTGTGATTACTAAACAAGTATGCTCCTTTACTAAACGACAATACAATAATTACCACACGAGTATATTGATATTACACGATCATGCAACAGTTACTAAATAAATTGGCTAGGACTATTCAATATGTGTTGCTTACTAATATTCAATTATGCTAAAGCAGCCAAATTTTCTAGTAAGGGCAGGTTTTCATGGATCATATTGTTACTAAAATATGTAGTAATGATTACTAAATAGACTCTGCTTAATATATTTGGCAGTCACAACACGACGTTAGGGCTGGCGCTATATTTACTCTAATATTTAGGCATAGTTGCTTTATATAAAGCCATCATCGCTAAATAATTTTCTCAGTGTATTTTTAGGCAATGTTATCAGTTTAACTATGTATATAGAATTAACCAGAAACTTAGAGATTGTGTAATATTCTGGAAAATTATTAAAAATTACTTGCACAAATTATGAATTAGATATAGCTATACCTACCTAGGTATAACCACAAAAAAAGGGTTTGTGTATAACCTACCAGATTTATATGTCATGTAAGGTACAATATAAAACCACAAATATATTACATTATTTAATGTTCTGCAAATTTAGGAACAAAAAATTAAATTTGCAAGCTCGTTGTAAAAATATATTTGAAGCATGAGGGATTCTTTTTTAAATAAACGTTCTACAAGGTTACAAAAATAAGTTTAAATTTGTAAAGTTATGGACAAGCTGCACATGAAGTAGGCGGGATAATTTTGGAAGAAAATGTTCTCCAAGCTAGTTAAACAAAACTTGATTGCTAATACGTACCGGAAACTTATAAAAGAAAGTATTTAAAAGAAAATATGTACAAAGCTTGTTGAATACTCTGTTTCTGAACCGTCACTGAGCGAAATATCGAGTTGAGATAACTCAAATATGAATTATCCTAGCTCGACGCGTGTTGCCAATAGGGGACAGCCCAGACCTCTGAATTACAGCAACTAAATCAAACAAATTGCATTAAATCACTGTTCATAAGTTGTAATAGCTCAGAAAATGTGTTATTTTATGCACTGGGATAGCTCACACAACCAACTTAAATCATTGGTAAGCTAAGGCTACCGTAGCTGCGACTTGGGCTGCAAGCAATTCATTGTTAAAGCTGCTAGAGACCAATAGGTGAATTGTGATTCGTTTACTACTCGGGCTAGATTAATTCATGAGTCGAGCTATGAAAACTTGATTATTGAGTTGTCCTAGCTTACGATGATGGCTAGAATAACTCACTCGTTTGGCTGTCAGAAATACTGTACTTTTTTTTTGAAAATATTAAATGATGTGTTTTAGGAGTGTATTTCGAAACTTAATTCAAACCCAGTTATTAGCTAAAGTACGTTTATTAGTGAAATAAAAAAACATTTTTACATTTAACCAACGAATTTAAAGAATTACTTCACCAACAATAATGATAAAAGTTGAACATTAAAAAAATGTTTTATACAAAAGAAATATATATAATATTTAATATAAATATAAATAAAAATATCACTAAATAGCTTTAAATGTAGTTACTTCAATGTGGAACACATCTACAAATCTTGATAGAATATACATATCTTAAGCAACAAAAAATAAGCGAAGAAAAGCGAAAATTTTTCGTAGTCTTTCAGGTAGGTTGCTAATATCCTAGAACAAAAATATCAATAAAAACACAATAAATTTGTTTAGCCTGTTTGTCAGTTTTGTCTTCCTGTGTCTGAATGACTAGTATTTTAAGCCAATTGACTTTTTCGGTATTTCAAAAATAAAATTACATATTTTTTTAACATGCGATTTTTAAATTAATACAATGTCAACTGTCATTAGCATAAAATGTGAAATCTTTTGTGCATCCTCAAGTATTAAGTTTACACACACGAGTACTTAATGCGTGTTAACTAAATATGAAATTTAGTATCCTTCTCGAAGGATTTTCCGAAACCTACGCTTATAGTTTTTCTTGAATATTAACAGATGGATAGAAAAATCGACAATTTTTATTTCCAAAATCTTAAATAGTTTATCAGTCTCAGAGCGTGTTGCAGTAAAGCTATTATTCTTAGAAAACATATTTTACACTTAATTTCAAATAGGTCAACAAAATTTAAAAGGTCCCATTCCATTAACACTTACTTTACTTTTTCGTGTCCAAAATGAGTTTCTCGGCCCAGTAATGGGCCACGTCCAATGCTTCGGGTTTGCCCAGCCACAGGTCGTCGAGGCAACACCGTGCGGGGCAGTTTCGGGAATATCAGGAGATGTTTCATGGTTTGAACTGCGCCACAGTCACACTTGTCGTCATTTGGTTGAGATAGGCCCCATTTGATCAGATTGGTTTTAACAGGTGCAACCCCTGTTCGGATGCGGTTCAGCATTCTCCATGTTTTAAAGTCGCTTGAAACGCCGCTGGACGCAACGTGCATTAAGTTACTTCTGCGCCTACGCGTGATCGAATGTATACTAAAACTAAAACAGTAGAAAGAAAAAACCGCACCCAACCGGCGCGAACACAAATTCGGAACTTTCCGTGACTGTTCGGTCGGTGATTTACCCACGATATGGGGTTTTGTAGCACGTTTTATGACTTAATTTTAAACAAGTCCTGAATTATTCCAACCCAAAATAATTTACACATGATGATGAGTTAAAATAATGCACATCCGGGTAAAAAGGGCACTTTTAAATCTATTAGTAAGTTTTCCCAACCCAAAAACAGAGTTCGGGTAACGTATAAAATGGTTACAAGATGAGGGATTGAGGCAATCCCAGATGTGTTTAAAATGTTGATAAAAAATCTTTTTCTGTGTTGAGGCGAACCAAAAGAAGCTGAATAATTGTAGCGTTTTTAAATGATTTGTGATAATTCGTAGGCTCAGCTGGCACAACATAGAGACGTGCATTAAAGTAGCTCTAATTTTGCAACTCACGACAGTGGTAGATCCATTTTTGTCAGTGATTGTATTTGAAAGGCCTAGCAAAATTGCTGCAAGTGTATGTAAGCTTCCATGTTTAGTGGGGCGATTTGCTTCAATTTAGAAATATTAACCCTGTTTCTCTTGTAGCATATTTTCCGATAACCCTTAATTTTCAAAACATTCTATAATTTGTGTTAGTATAAATAGGCCAACTTTAAAAACTATTTTCTCCCAAAGAAAGGCCTAAATTAAAAATCTGTTACAAGGCATACAACGTTTGAACCTTTAGCTACCCAATGATACCAGATTTATATGTGTTTAAAAAAAATTTACTGGTGATATTTAGTGATATCCGAACGCCTGCAATTTTTGAAATATTTATCTTGTCGATCGTCAATAGTAGATATAGAAGTTAAATACTTACAAAAACTACTTCATTATTTCAAAATAAAAAAATACATCTTGAAATAAAGTCGATAGGTTTAGATTGTTTCAAGTAAAAAGTGTAAAATGCATGTCACCAGTAAAAGCGATGGTAGACTCTTAAGAGAAACGGTAGGTACATACCTTAGGAGACGCCAAGTGGAAAATATATGTATTGTTTAAGCGTGGAAAACGATATATTATGCAATTAGATTAATTAGATTCACGATCATTAAGATACTAGCGTGGAATAATGCTGAATAACGGGTCATTAAAAAAAGGAATTTTCAAAAAAGTAGGTACCTCTACGTTGTCATCCCTCCATAACATACCGTGCGAGCAAAAATTATTTGCATCAAAGAGGGCCTTGCATCTAAGGACGTAGAGCTTAATACCTGTTGGGTGTCAGTAACTACCTGAATTAACAATCAATTAGTTATTCATTCCGTCATCTTTGACAATCGTTACAAGTAATTTGATTCATCGCTAATTTTTCAAATTTTTGAACAATTCACATAATGGGCTTTAAGGAACAGCACAAAACATTCATGGTTGAAGCGTATTTTCAAAACAGGGTTAGAGTAAATGGTGAGTGTCAATACAGTCCGGGTTTGTGCATGGACGATTTTCACGAACATTTTCCTAACGTATTGCTTTTATTGCTGGGGATTTTTATCATTGCCTGAAAAGAACCGTGGTTGTGTTTAGGGAAACAGGTTCTATACAACACAAAAAAGGAGCAGGAAGACCATCTGTAAGAAACAGAAGAACTTGTTGCAAACGTTCGAGAAATAATGCAAAATACGCCAACAAATTGTATAAGACGCCTGTCCCAAGAAGTGGGAAGATCTTATGGAACATGCAGGACTATTCTTAAGAAGCAGCTAAATTTATTTCCTTATAAAGGGCAAGTATTATAATTTTGTAAACAACAAAAATAATTTGTATTTGTCTACTTATTTTATTACTCATTAGTTTGGCATATCGTGTCATAATATGAATTTGATAAAATTTTAACCAAGATTTGGTTAGATATATCGTCCCCATGTCATTGTGATCTAAACCAAGCCCTACGTTTTTTAATCCAAGCCCTCTTTGATGCAAATAATTTTTGCTCGCACGGTAGGTATTTTATATGCATTGCCCTTAATAATATAGTAAAATTTTAAAAAGCCATTAAATTATTCGTTTAAAGAACATTATGCTTGCTCGAATAATAATTTTTTAACAGCTTCTGTAAGCCTTTAAGGCCCAAATGTTTCATATTCTGTTAACACTAACTGCGTAGAAGGTAACTTCTAATAACGGTCAAACCGGAAGTGTTAACAAATTGAAAATTATGCCAATAAATGCACTCATCTCTTATGCATAATCTCAAAATTTCATTTTAATATCTATAAATATAAAAAATGGGTGTGAACGTCTTTTGAAAAACACCCGGTATGCAGGTAAAATAATATTATTTTTATGTTAGTTTTTAAATTTAACAGGAAACACTTAGTGGCGCCTTTGCCATTTCGTTTTTTGATTAATATTTTGTTATTTCTTCGTTGTAGGTATCCAAAAATCGGCCAAATACCCCTCATTGGAGTACAATATAACTTACAGTTTTGCGTTAAAAAAGGTTGGATTTATAAATTAATAAAGGCAGAAAACGAAATATGCGCAAATGGGACAAAATTAAGGCGCAAAAAATTAAGAACCAAAATTGAGTGTTTCGGTTTTTTTCGGATACCTCCGTAGGTATTCGAAATATTTATAATTTTCTTTTACAAAATTATTAAGCTCCAATATATGCAACTTTACCTTAATTTAAGCACCGACGTATCTCTTACCGTCGTACCGCCCTATACTTTGTGACCAGTAAAGTTTTTTTTATTAATAGCTTTATTCGAAATTTGACTTTGGCATCAAGTTCTGCTTCGATCGAGATGAAAATTAGTAAAAAAAGAGTAGTCACGTGATTCGCATTATCTGACATATTTTAATTTTTTTTTTAATAATTTAAAAGTGGGGTTCTTTCTGAAAATATCGAAAAAAAGTTATTAGAAAAAGTTTTTTTTAATGCAGTTTCTAGCCCACGTGCAAAATTTCAGCTGCATAAGAAAATTTTGATTTTTTACCTACCACTAAAATTTATTTTCCACCTAATGAACACTTTACTGATGACACTGTGTTCTTTTTTGTCTTAATATTAAGGTGTATTACTTTCAAACACAACTACGTTATCAAAAATAAGTACTTATTTTATGGTCGAGTTACCTTATACCTACAGGGTCAAAAACAAATAAATCAATCACGTGACTACTATTTTTTTGCTTAATTTTCATCTCGATCGAAGCAGAACTTGTTGCCATAGTCAAATTTCGAATAAAGCTATTAATAAAAAAAATCTCATATGATGCGGACTTTACTGGTCACACTGTATACAGGCGAATGGTAAGCGAGTGCGATGGCTTATTGGCCTTAATATGTAAATGTATAGACTCCGTATGGTGAAAACTTATCACTCGATTTCGACCTGCAGCTTCCTATACTAATTAAATGTACGTAAAACAAAACAAAAAAAATAAGCAAACATTATTTGGATAAAATAGCAGTTGATTGTAAAAGTGCACCGATACTATTGAAACTTATTACATTAAAACGGACCCAAGGCCTTGATTAAATTGCATTGCATAATGCTTCATGATGCTCGTTGAATAAATTTAGAATCCACATGGCAATAAATGGCTCATTGCATCTGCAAAACTATTATCCAATAGTTTTGCGTAACTAACTAATGTGAAATATTCGCGTTTCATGTACGTTACATATTTTTACCAAAATACATATCTATTATATTCTGATGATTTTACCAGGAATAATGTATTTTGGGACGTATGTATATTACGAATCTGTTGTTGGGATATATTTTTTTATAAATATTTTCAAAAATCGGATATAGTCATGGCGGATGGCGGTAATATACACTATTATTTAGGGTAGTTAGGGTTAATGTGCCTATTTGCAACCAGTTAACAGAAATTTCATTTTTAAGATGTAATAAATATTGGAAAATTAAGCGAAATTCCAACCATCATGGCATTTTTTGATTTGTTGAAGTTTTAAGATAAGTTTACGACTGCAACTTTAGAGTTTTTATTTATAATTATTGAATACATTAAATAAATGTAATTTATCTGAATGGTTACAAGTCACTCAACCACTTTAAACTCACTTCTCGACCGTTTATAAAGAATATGATATACAGGGTGTCCGAAATTGATGCTGACTGTATTGCAATATCGGGAACTATAAGAGAGTGAAAGACGGTTAAATGGGAAAAGTTTTAGAATGCAGTTTATTTATTTTAAATAAACTAAAATGTTGCATTTCCTTACATTGGTTATAACTACATATTATGTTATTTCCCAATATTTTTTAAATCTGTAAGCAATTTTGTGTTGCAAAAAAAATTTTTTTTGCAACTTTTTACATAAAATACTTCGTAATATTTTAGTTACAATGTTCTGGTTTCTTGGAACCATCATCAACTTTCTTTTTTCTTATGACCGCCATATTTGATTTTTTATTTATCGAAAAGTACTTAATTTTCCCTATAATATGATAATAAACACTACATATTGTAAATTTAAAATGTATATCCTCAAAATAATTGAAAATACCGAAAACACAATATATGTTAGCTTTTCAATCATTTTTGTAGAAGTTTAGACAAGTTTGTACGCACTTATACAAGGTTGTAGAAGTTTACACAAATTTGTAACAAGTTTAAACAAGTCTGTACAAGTTTGCACAATCATGTACAAGTTTGAACGACTCTGATCACGTTTGTTCAAGTATGTACAATTTTGCACTAGTTTGAACAGATTTTGTCAAGTTTATACCGGTTTGTACGCATGGAGAGACCAGAGGGGATCATTTAGGTATTTACTCCAGTAATATCTGGAATTTCGTTTGGATTGTACGTTAAACCGCGCATTTTCAAATTATTTTTCGTAGGAATTTTTAATTTTTTTGTCGTTAAATAATGTTTAGAAAACCGCAATAATGAGAACAGATTAATCGGCGTTGCTAGCGCGGCGTGAACAACGCATGGCGATCCCTGGTTTAAAGAGGGGATCATTTATTTTCTGCTGTTTTATCGACACAAATGCAGTATCGACAGAATTTCGTTTAGGTTGTACGCTGTACCGCGCATTTTACGCAGGTATTTTTCATGTTATGTCGTGACTAATTAAATGTTTTCTTTTTATTAGCTTATGGTGAAAAATAAAATGCTGGTATGCACCCTAACTTCTTAAATCTATCAAAAATATTTTAGATAGGTTTATTGCGTGTTAGGACAGGCTCTTCGGGTTACAAAAATTCAAAACACCCAACTACTTTTACTGCACTCAGCCTTCGCGTTACATAAAATAATTTTAAGTTTTTGTTCTTGCGAATAAACCGTTTCAAAATACCAGCAGAATTTCACCGTATCTACGCTTACCTGAAAAGTTCAGCGAAGATAGAAAACGAGCACCTTAAACATCGCAGTGGGTGCTTCGCTATCGAAACGTATTTGTTGCTATGGAGAGAGAATGCGCCGAGACTGGAATGGGAATGAAAAGCCCTCTCCCAACTTCAGGCTTGCCAGTACACGGTATATGGAAAATAATTTGTGATTTCCGAAAAATATTTATACTCAGTCTGTTCTAATTGTAGAGTTAAATGTAACTTTTTTTGCTGAAAGGTATCGTATGTATGAAATAATGGAACCCGCATAATGCACACTTTACTGCCGTTTGCCAGCATTCGATTTTGAAAAATGCTGCCGATGCAGTGCCCCAAGCGGCTTGTGTAATCATCAGAGTCAGAGTACATTATGGTTCATTATACATAAGTCAAATACTATGCTTTATCAAAAAACATCCATTTATTATAGTGCCACAAATTTTAAATTCTGACTAAGAAAACACCAATTTTTGCCCTATTTTGAGGTTTTGAATATCAGCAGACGGTTTATTTGAAGTTAAGGCATGCTATTTAAAAACAAGTAATCTTCCGAAACTTGAAGACTGTAGACCATCTTTAAAATTGAAAATACGAATATAAATTACGTATAAGTATTTTCTCCTATTTTTGGTGAAACTAAAATATTGAGATCCCAAATAACCCATTTCGTCCAACATTTTCGTTTGTAAGGTTTATATAACTTTAGAAACTGAAGTCGAATTTCATAATTACCCTTGTTTTCCTAGAGTGCCGCAAACCTTTCCCAGAAAGAATTAAAAAAACGCCGCCGCTAAAGCTAAGTTTGAAAAATGAGATTAGATACTTAGTATGTCATTCCACTATCCGGGTAATTATTTTATTTTTTGTCACTCTAGCGGTCGAATATATCATTATCTTTGTTTCTATAACTTAAATAGGCAAGAACAGAAGACACGAGATATTATTCAGGTAGATGCCACCGGGTCGATCTTCAGTCCGAGTCCCTACGACTGGTCAATTTATTAGGACGTAGATCGCTGGTTTCGGCAGTTTTGATTAAAGAACGTCTTTTGTTTTGTTATTTTGAATTTTCTCAGTAAATAATTCAAAATTTTAAAAACTGCAACCGTAAACAATTTAGCTTTTTCTTCCTTTATGCAGTAGAGTAAAAATCAAAATTTAGTGAAAAAGCCCATTGTATTTGACTGTTTAAGTTCGACCCGCCATTTTATTAACATAAAAATAAACAAAATCGACTATCAAATCAATTAACACAAGATGAAAAAAAGTTGAAAAAATTTATATGTCAATCTGTCAAAATTTGACAGGTGTCACATCAACTTTCTTATTTAAAGAGATAAAAAAATTTTGATTTCAGATTCTTACAGGTACTATCCTCGGTGAAAAAATGGCCGATAAAAATGTGACATTGACAGCTGTCAAAATTTGACAGGAGTGATAAAAATTTCTTTTAATTGAAAAATTTCATTTAGAAAAATTGTAGCTACCATCTGAGATAATAAAAAAATGGAAAAAAATTTGACGTTTACCTGTCAAAATTTGACAGGTCAAATTTAAAACTTTTTTTAATTAAAAAGTTTCATTTAGACTTTATGTAGCTACCATCTCGGACAAGAAAAAAATGGAAAAAAATTTGACGTTACCTGTCAAAATTTGACAGGTGTGATTTTAAGTTTTTTTAATTAAAAAGTTTCATTTAGACTTTATGTAGCTACCATCTCGAACAAGAAAAAAATGGAAAAAAATTTGACGTTTACCTGTCAAAATTTGACAGGTCCGATTTAAGTTTTTTTAATTAAAATTTTTCATCTAGACTTTATGTAGCTACCATCTCGGACAAGAAAAAAATTTGACGTTTACCTGTCAAAATTTGACAATTCAAGTATAAATTTTTTGTTTTCATATTTTCGATATCAGATTCTTGCAGCTGCTATCTTGGACAAAAAAAAATGCAAAAATTTTTGACATGTCAGACCTGTCAAAATGTGACAGCAGTGACATAAAGGATTTTTATTTAAATTTTTAACCTCCCAATCTTGCAGTTATGATCCTGGAGAAGAAAAAAATGAAAAAAAAATGTGACACCTACCTGTCAAAATTTGACAGTTTAAGTACCTATAACTTTTTTTTTCCTTACTTTTGATATTGCATTCTTGCACCTACGATACTAAACAATAAAATTTTTTTAAAAATTTGACACCTACCTGTCAAAATTTGACAGCTCAGGTAAAAAATTCAGGTGGCTATTAAACGTCAAAAATGTTATACCAACTTCTAGTAAAGAAAAAAATTGTATCGAAAGGCTTTCTTTACGATACGCAAATGCGTTTCGTATTGAACTTATTGTGAACGTGAAATAGAAGTAGTATATTAACGTACGTTTTATAAAGCATCGTTTTATAGCACGCGTCCACGTTAAAAAACGAGCCGCTTGCGGCGAGTTTTATAACGGGACAAGTGCTTAAAACTGCTTTATATAACACGTACGTTATACTATTTTTCTAATTTGTAGTTTTTTCAATAAAAAACACATAAAAAGAAAATAAATCCTTCAAACTTTGTAAATTTTTATGTCTAAATTTTATGTTGGTAATACTATTTTTTATCATAGTTGCCTCTGGACAACAAAAATTATTTTGCGAACTATCATTTTTTGATTTATTGACCCATTTTCACCACGAGATTCTAAAGTTATTTTAGCGATATGAGATTTGAAATTGGACGGAATACTTTGTGTGTTCCTTGTACATTTGGTACATATACAGAGCGTTCGGAAATTCGGGCGATTTTGCTACTTTTTTTCGAATTTCAAAAGACGTGATTTTACGTCACGGCATTGCAATTTAGTATAGGGAAGATGGAAAATTTAAATAAAGTTGAAGTTAAAATCGACATTGGAAGGTTAGTAGATTGAATTTTGGATAGGATTTGGCAGAAAATGATAGCTTGAAGCATCTACAAAAGATTGATTTGTAGATTTATGCAACCAACATACATGACTGTTATCCACACAGAATAAAAAAGTAGGTTATCAAGCTAGTTTTCCTCTGCGAAAAATGGGTTTTCTCGTAAATCACAAAGGCCGCGCAAGTCAAGGAAATAAAACATTTAAATGTTACCAACATCAAATAAAGAAAAAACGCGTATCGAAATAGCTTCATTACGATACGCAAATGCGTATCGTAATAGAGTTGTTAGTACGGGTCTACACTATGCGTATTCAGCAGATGCGTATTTTCGGCAAGATGACAACACATTGTTTTAAATTGGAACGTTCACATATAGGCGTAGAATACACAATTACGCAGCATACTGCCGAAAATACGTACCTACGCATGCTGGTCCCGAGCTCAATTAACCATACCGTGTAAGCTTCCGCACATAGACGCCGAAAATCTGCACAATGTGTACGCAACAACTCTCTTGCCGAAAATACGCAGCCGAAATACGCATCTGCTGAATACGCATAGTGTAGACCCGCACTTATGATACCAAATTAGAAAAAATATATTTTGCTTTTAAAAATAATTATTAGCCTAGTAAAGCCACTTTTTTAAAAATATTTATAACAGCGTAAAAGACATAAATCTGATACATAATATAGAAAAATGGGCTTTTTCACTATAACCGAATTTATCATATTCGGCACCCGACATCCTATTATATTACTATATTTGAACCTATTGGAAAATAATAAAAATCTTCCTAGTGTCACAACACTTTCTAGAAACAATTGAAAAGACGCCACGAAAGCATAACGTTTGAACACTAAAGCTTCGGTTTCCTACAAAGCGGCACCGCAAAAAAGCGGCCGTAATTTGACTGCGAGCCTCGCCGCGAAAAAACGTATATGTACTTGCAAATCAAAGTATGTTCCTTCAGAGCGTTCAGCGCAAAAAATACGGCACCGTATTTTCTAAAGCGGCCGCTCTGTACGTTGGGAGATGACGCAAGCACGATTTTTGACGGTGCGCTAGTATTTTATCGAATCGTATGTAATGATACTTTCCAATAATATTCACCGTCCAAAGCGACCGTACTGCTGTTGGCAAAATCCAAAGAACCTTTGGCAAAATCGGCTGCCAAATTACGGCCGCTCTTTTGCGGTGCCGCTTTGTAGGAAACCGAAGCTTTACCGATTGACGTCATCCTACTACAACTAAACAAAATTCGACTAGGTAACTCATCGCGCTGAACCCCATCGGTGGCTGCCAATTCGTTGCTTTGCGATGACGTCGGTATAAAGTTCTAGAGTGTTTTTATCAGGGATCATATTTAATTATTTTCTGTAGCAAATCTTATATTTTCTTGCTCTATGAGGTAGGGTCAGAATTAAAATTTAGTGAAAAAGCCCATCGTAAATGACTTTTCGAGTCGGGTATTTTACCATAGGAATAGAGTTAGAAACACAAATTTTTTTAAGCAGCCTTTATTCTTTATAAATGGAACATACTAGGTACAGGGTCTTTGATTATATTTACGTGGCTTCTGGAGTCTTTGTTTTTGAAGATAGAAAAAAATGTTTTATATAAAAATTGTAGTTTGTCTTTTATGTTATATTTTGAAATTATCATTACAAAAATTTCGCTTTTGAAAAATGGGAAAATATAGGCAATTTCAATTTTTTTAAATGGAACACCCTGTATATTATGCGTCACAATGAAAGATCCTTCTTTTCTGATTTCAAATATATATATATATTGATGCTATTTGGGTGAACCATTTTTGAGATATTTTAGCTTAAACTATAAATAAATTGCAAATAAATTTCATATTTTGTATCAAGAAAGCCATGGAAACAATAAAATTGTTATGTTGTATGTTTGATAAATATGACGTCTCGATATTTTTGAAGTTTATCATTTTAACTATTAAGAATAATTATAAAGATTAACTTTATAACTATCTATTTCCGCTTCTGTTAATTCTAAAATGAAGGACAACTTGTTAAAATGTATACAAAATCAAGGAGGATATGTAGAAAATACCTAAGTTATAAATTTATAAAACATAACAATTTTATTGTTTCCATGGCTTTCTTGATACAAAATATGAAATTTATTTGCAATTTATTTATAGTTTAAGCTAAAATATCTCAAAAATGGTTCACCCAAATAGCATCAATATATATATATATATATATATATATATTTAAAATCAGCAAAGAAAGATCTTTCATTGTAACGCATAATATACAGGATGTTCCATTTAAAAAAATTAAAATTGCCTATATTTTCCCATTTTTCAAAAGCGATATTTTTTTAATGATAATTTCAAAAGATAACATAAAAGACAAACTAAAATGTTTATATAAAACATTTTTTTCTATCATCAAAAACAAAGACTCCAGAAGCCACGTAAATATAATCAAAGACCCTGTACATACAAATAAGTATAGTAAATAATTAAAAGAAAAATACTTACATTTAAAAAAAACCTTCCACAAGGTTTATTTTTAAAATACTCAACTATTTTTAAGATCACAATTAACGCAAAACATATTTGTGTTCAAATTAAATGTTTTTGTGACTATTAAATGTAAAACTGTATTAATACAATTATTTTCTTACAGTTTTCACTTTGAAAATTTTTAGATATCCTAATACTAGAGACAAAGAAGATGCAAATACACTCAGACATAATATTTACTTTAATACCCCCCGCCTCCTCGTCCTCTGCCTCCAAAACCACCCCCGCGGTTACCTCCTCCAAACCCCCCTCCGCGGTTGCCTCCTCCAAACCCTCCCCCTCGGTTACCTCCTCGATTACCACCTCCGTATCCTCCACGGCTGCCACCTGCGCCGTAACCGCCACCTCCGTATCCACCACCACCTCCTCGGTCACCATAACCACCTGAAACAATATAAAACACATGAAGTATTAGGATTGTAGGTAGAGTTGGGCATGGTCAATTGACCATGACGTATTTGACCGGTCAAATTCGGTCAAAATATATCAATTTTATTTTATTATTTATGCATTTGTGATCTGTCCAGATTACCTTCTACCACCCAGGATAATGTTTAGTGTATCGTTATAGCGCTGTTATTTAAGAAAACAATAACACCTGATTCTGGGAATCCCAATAGGTCCGAACAAACCCGATCCGGAAAACTGCTGTATGTTAAATACAATTTAAATATAATTAATAAATGTGGAAGAATACCCGACTTAAATTTATCTTCATCTTCCGAAGCTGATGTCTCTTCGTTTTCCAAAGCCGAGCAGCTAGAATCTGACTCCGAAGATGAAAATTTACCATTGGCTACATACTTTACTGCTCGTAATAATTCAGCTACCTAATTACCCGAGTCTGATATTTTAAGTGTTCCTGTTTTTATGTTTTCATGGTTATATAAAAATAAACTATTGAGATACATACACTTATAGAATGTGTACCTGGATGGACCTAACTATATCATCCATTTGACCACCCTGTATAAAATTTAGGTATGGCAATAGACTTTTCAGAACAAGCAAAACTTGTTATAAAAAATTAATTTTTTCCAAAATACAAAATAAGAAATTTGGCAAGTATAGTTAGGTTCATCCACTGCATTTTTAAATTTCAATTTATTTCGGTCAATTGACCAAAAACAAATTGACCGGTCAAATCCACAAACCTAATTGTAGTGCTTTCTTAATTAAAGACCAGTTTTCTGGTGAAATAACAAACTATGAACTCACGAAACACTTATTAAAATAAGCAGACGCGATCACAACGATGTCCAGGAAAAATGTATGATTAACCATAGGTATCCAGAAAAGGTATTGTCACCTACGTAAAAACCGTTTTAACATGAAGTTAAGCGACACACCTTTATGTAGAGGGTGTGAACAGAAAGATGAGACAGTCAAACTTATTATCTGTGACTGTCCTGCTCTCTCATCCAGTAAAATATCCATGCTCGGCGACTACTGGGTTACCCTGGTCGATATAAAGGAGATACCACCATGCGACGTCGTCAACTACTTTAAATCTGTAGATTGGCCAACGAGCTAAAAGCATCCTCTTCATTTCCTAAAGGATGTACAATGGGTCATCTGTGACCTAAGTTATATGCAGCAAGCTTCACACCTTCCAGATCCAGAAGACCCATTTTGTGAATTAATTTAAAGTGGAAAGAACATTATTCCTAATGCACGAATTATTATCCAAATGAGAACTGGACTGGCTATAGAGCACAAAAAGCGTAGGATCTTGAACTGTGTAAATCTTCATGATGCTAATCTCTCCTCTTAAGGGTTAAGGATAGTTTTGGAAATTTCCCACTCTCCCCTTGCTCAAGAACGATTGAAAGCTATTCCATTTATTTCCAAGTTATTGTTAATTGTACAATTTACACCTAATACAAAGTTTCCTTTATTTATTCCTTAAGAGGTGTACACAGCCTTTACTATCCTATTAGTGACTAAAAGATACTCTAGTAATTTTAGTACTTTCGATTTTGGAGCTAAGACTAACACAAATATGTTTTTTTTAATTATCACTACAATTAAGTAAGTATCGCTGAGTAGCTAACGATGCAAACGTTGTGATCATATAATAAATTTTTTATTGGGACCTTCGATTAGATTAGAGTATATTCCGTAAAAACGATATACCCGATGGATAGAGTTCGGAACAGGAAAAACTTTTTTATTTGTGGGTTTAGAAGAAAAAGTTATTCTTTATAAAAACGTCTGCTTGTGTTGAAACTACAATTTCGAATACCAAATTTACTATTACTATACAAGGTTAGCCAGAAACAACATTTTTAGTTTTTTGGATTTGGTTTAAAATAAATTTACGTAAGAACAGACAACTATTGTTGCTTTTCTACTTAGAATATAATTTTATATCTGGCCGAATAACGATTTTGTTGTAAGAAAACTATTTCTTATTTGTATTTTTATTATTACATGTCATAAGTATTTCCCCACAAATGAAAGTCCATAATTGTGAGATCTGGACTCCTAGGTGGCCACTTATTTGGACCATACCTTCCAAACCATTTGTTCCCAAACTGATGATTTAGCCAATCACGAACAATTATCGTGGAATGAGCGGGACAGCCGTCTTGTTGGAAATATAATTTTATTCGATCAGCTGAAGATATATCTTGCAAATGATCATAAAAAAAGTGTTCAGAAGATGCAAATAAGTGTGTTGATTTAAATTGTTTTCAATAAAATATGGTCCAATGATTCCATTGTAAGAAGTAGCACACCACACGTTAACTTTTTGTGAATACTGTCTTCTAGAGCGGATACGAAAATTAGGATTGTCGCGGCTCCAATAGCGAACTAACTACCCCGTTTGTGGTAAAATTTGCCTCGTCCGAGAAAATAATATTATTAACAAAACTTCTTTGTCTAAGGATATGTTCCCCTATCAACAAACAAAAATCCAAACGCTTCATGTCGTCATTTTCTTCCAGAAAATGATTAAAATTTAGGTTTGTACAGACGAATTTTATTGAATTTTAATACTTTTTCTACTAGAGATTTACTCACATTACCAATTTGAGAAGATCTTTTTCTTAAAGACAGTTTGGGAAATTTTCTTACTGGATCCATTGTCATTACAGTTACAGCATCATCTTCATCATACTTTTTTTTCTCTCTTTTTTATTTAAAACAATACCAGTTGTCATGAATTTTTTTACAATTTTTTTTTAAACCCTTGTCCGTGAGAGGAACATCAGGCCATATCTCATGGAATTCTCGAAGAACTGCCATATAGCTTTTTTCGTTTCCTTAACCATAACTTCGCACAATATAAATTCTTTGTTCTAACGTTAGCATTTTCTAATTTCACTATTATGCAGATTTATGAGAAAATTATGACACAACTATCAACAATTTGAAAGATGCAAAGTAACTAAAGCATTTCATTTATTTAGAACAGGCTATTGATATTTTAATGGTAGCTTCGAAATTAACCACTTTGAGAAAAATGTTTATTAGACTTTTTTGCACAGTTTTGGTGTAATAAATCACGGTTTTGAAAATATTTTCATAAAATTTAAAAAAAAAATCGAAATCAAAATCATTAAAAATGTTATTTTTGATGTACCCTGTATAGTAATCGTAAATTTGGTATTCGAAATTGTGGTTTCAACACAAGCAGACGTTTTTATAAAGAATAACTTTTTCTTCTTAACCTACAAATAAAAAAAGTTTTTCCTCTTCCGAACTCTATCCGTGGACACACTGTATATAGGTTTTCCGCAAACAAGAAGCTCATATAAACAAAAGGGGATGAAAACAAAATAAAAACATACCTCTGGGACTTCCACCTCTTGCTCCGCGGAACATCTTGGGTGGGGGACCAGAATATGAGCCTAATGAGTGTCCTCTTGGGGGTCTTTTTCCCATGCCCATATTCATTTGACCACCCTTTTCTCTCTCAATTCCAAAACTGCCTGCATGGAGCTTGGACAGTTCCCTAATGACTGTGACCACCTGAAAAATAAATAAATTGTTAGAAACCGAAAAACAATAAACGAATTAAAATATTATTGACAACCTTATAGTCAAATTCTGATAAGAAAAACCAAATTGTGAATATTTTTGCATGGCAATATTTGTCCCCTCCTATAAACACCCGCTAAAATGGGGTTACTTGGAACATTTTAAAATAATATTTTTAAACAAAAACGTCAGTTTGTGTGAATTATAAATTTTTATGTTGCAAGAATATGGATGAGTACTTAGACTTTTAATTGAAAACAGAATAATACAAAGAAAACGGGATGGGAGTTTTTAAAAAACATAACGTGTTCAAAGTTGCACAACATTTCAATAACATGGAAAATATATAATCTATATCAAATCAAATCCAGTCAATCAATCAAAACATGCTTTATTGTACAAAGAATATTATTTATGAGAAGTTTTTTGAGTAAAGAAATATTAATCTTTTTACGTTGATCATTTTATAAAAAATAAAAAAGCATATAAAATTAAGAGTAATTGTAAAGGAACTGTATCACTTACAGTACATCGTCATACCCTGTTGCCCAATTTTGATCAAAATTTAAAATGGGAAGTTTTAATCAAAGTTACCCATATGTTCCAAGAAACCCCACTCTACGGTACCTAATAGTTAAACTTATTATTTTTCATAATTTATTTCGTTTTCTTTAGTCTTATATTCTTATAATTTTGCCAAAGCCAATTTCCGACACGGCGGCAGCCGACAGCGGTTCCTTACACCCGGTAATTGGTTTTTCATGCAATTCTGGTTTGGAAATACTATACCTTCTTGTCAGTCTCGCCCATGTCCATAATCTGTTCAGGTTCTTGAGATGTACGTATAACAAGACTTTCTAAAGCCGGTCTTAAAGCAACTATCTGAGAGGCTACTTGTGGATCCATATCCAAATTGATCCAATTGTCCAAACGAACCACTCCATCGATCCAGTCGACCTGAAAGAAAATGAATATTCATTATTATTTAAGATCATTTTAACACAGAGTGATAAATAATTAAAGGGTAAATAAGGTGAAACAACATGCCCGACGCGATCCTATCTCGAGTCTAATTGCCTATCAGCTTCAGGGGATTAAAGAATAAGTTTATAAAAGACAACATAAACATATTTAGTATATTATTAATTTTAAATAAACTTATTATTATTATTATTATTTCTAAGCAGTTCTTTTGGAATGACATACATTTGACAACGTACAGTTAGTTGCCCAAAGACGAAGCGACAATTTGCGCGACCTGGTATGCGACAGATAGGGTCTGTCTAATTTTGCATATTTGGAACGCACGTCAGTGCTGAACGACGGACCCGGTCGGTGAATGATTAAGTCGCTGCAAGTCAAATTCGTACTTACAACTAACGTACAGTGCCAATCGTTAAGCGCGTCGTGTTATCTTTTTTAAATTTTGTTGTGTAATGAAGTGGACAAAATAAATAGTAATAGAGTTTCTAGAATTATATAGAGAACGACCATGTTTGTGGAAAATTAAAGATCCAAATTATGTAAATAAGAATTTAAAAAGAGAAGCATATTAAGAGTTAATAAAATTTTTAAATAACAAAAATAATAATGATATTACTATAAAAAATGTTAAAAACCTAAAATACAAAATATCAGAAATGCTTTTCGGAGAGAATGCAAAAAAACTGATAATACATAAACCCATGAGAGCAATTTTTTTGTTAATTTTGTACTACACAGATTTCACCGACTATTAGGTGCCCACAGACGAAGCGACAATTTGCGCGACCTGGTATGCGACAGATAGGGTCTGTCTAAAGGAGTACACGCATTGAATCGACTCGGACCGGTCGACTCGGAAAAGAGCAGTCGGAAATTTTTGATATTAATGTAATTAAATTAGACCCCGCGCACTGAGTCGGACCGGTCGACGGATCAGTCGACTCGACCCGGAATTGCTTGCAGGGGCAAAAACTGCCGAATGCTCTGACGGCGAACTACGATTTTTGTATGAAATTTAGTGTAGCGGAAAAACACCAATAAAGAGAAACGTTATAATTGTGCTATTTGATCGATGCCGCCGTGACTTTAAAAAAAAGTTTAACATCAACATATTAATTTACCTTGATATCAAAATTCTCGAGCCTTAGTTTTAGCAAAACAAACTTGAATGTAACTTTTTTATTGCACACTGTAAAAAGTGGGTTGAATTTTACATGATAGTTCCTTAAAAAATATAAAAATATAAATTTTACACATACTTTCATCTGGTAGATAAGGATACATTAATGTTTTTGTAATATTAAATTTTATTTTAATTTTACAATAAAACAAGATATTTTTAACAGTGATGAATAAACAACTGTATATAAGTAAATTTTAGGAAAGTTATGGAAAATTAAGACATACAATTTAAATTTACAGCTTACAAAAAAATTTAATTTATTTTTATGAAAATTATAAATATTAAAGGATTTTTCATGCTAACACGCCGTAAAAATATTTCCTTTAATTATTTTTACATCTACTACTTAATGTCACTACAAACCCTAGTATTTTTCATAGTTAAGTTAACGAAATATTACTTCTCCTGCTCCTCTATACTCGACTACTAGTGGACGACTGCCGGCAAAGCGAATTCAATTCGCGGCTGATGTTGTCATTCCGACAGCTCTTTTCCGAGTCGACCGGTCCGAGTCGATTCAATGCGTGTACTCCTTTAGTTTGCATATTTAGAACGCACGTTAGTGCTGAACGACGGACCCGGTCGGTAAAATACGTCGTCGGTGAAGGATCAAGTCGCTGCAAGTCAAATTCGTACTTACAACTAACGTAAAGTGCCAGTCGTTGAGCGCGTCGTTTTATATTTTTTAAATTTTATTGTGTAATGGAATGGACAAAAGAAATAGTAACCGAGTTTCTAGAATTATATAGAGAACGACCATTTTAATGTAAATAGGCCTTTAAAAAGAGAAGCATATGAAGAGTTAATTAAATTTTTAAAAGGCAAAAATAATAAAGATGTTACTATAAAAGAAGTTAAAACTAAAATACAAAATATCAGAAATGCTTTCGGAGAATGTAAAAAAATTGATAATTTCCTCGTTCTGAAAGCCATTTCTGAACCCATTTTTTTTTCTTTTTCCATTACCTTTTTGGCTGATTTTTAAAATACATAAACCCATAGGAGCAATTTTTTTGTTCATTTTGTACTACACAGATTTCACTGACTAAAGAGGTATTTTAGACCAGCTTAAAATACGCAGTCGCACTACCCAGTAGGTCGAAATTTAAAATATCTGGCAACTAATTGACGGACAATGTAGGTGCAGGAACCGATCGTTTAACAAATCGCGGACTAAGTATGTTCGTGTGTGGACACGACAAATCAGATCGCTCACAGACCAAGTCGGCGGATCTGGTATGGCAGATCTGGTCGGTCGACACAGTTGCCCGTCGTCGACCGACTAGGTCGCTTCGTCTGCGGGCACCTATGATTTCAATGAACGACCAATGTTTTTTTGAAGACAACCTACTGGATGCATCTTTGGAAAAATAAGTAATAAACCTTCCTAAACATTAACGTTTCCAAATTCTTAAGCTAAAACGTTTATTTATTACCTTGAGAAAATACATATAGGAAAAACGCATTGTAAATGTAAAAACGTTTAAATACAATGCGTTTAATTTCGCTTTTTGGTTTTGCCTCATTAAAAAATCGTTATAAATATAAAAAAAAACTCCGTTACTTTAATCTTAATTTAACTTTCAAAATGTCCTTATTCCAAACTAACTTTTACAGTTCATTACATGGAAAGTGACAACATAATAGGGAAAATAATAACCATAAAAAAAATACCAATAAAAAAATGGAAGTTAATCCAATTTAATTCATTAATAAAATCAATTAAAAAAAAATAGTATAAATAACTTAATTTAGTAAATATCTCTTTAATTGTTTTTTAAAAGTTGCCAATTTCTTAATTTTTCTGATATTTTTTGGAAGATTGTTATATTTTATTATTCAGTCATATAAAAGCGATTTTTTTCCGAAATTACTTTTTACTGGTATAGTTTGATAATTTATACAATGTCTGGTGTTATGATCATGTAATGGCTTATTCTCCCGAAGTTTTTTTAGAATACAAATTTTTAATTTATAAATGTTTTGAAAGTGTAAATACCCTTTCGGTCTATATAGATTAACAGTTGGTTCTAAATGTGGTAATTTGTGTATATATCGTAGTCTTATAGTGAAATCCGTCATTTTATGAAATGCCTAGTCATATCATGAAGCGTGGCTAAAAGGTATATTGACAACTGGTTTGTTCGTTGTTCCCCAGAGCATTTTTTTTAAAATTTAATTTAAATTTTATTTTTATAAAATACTATTAGTTGAAAAAATTGAAAAAAATGCTCTGGGCGAACAACGAACAAACCAGTTGCAATATACCTTTTAGCGACGCTTCATGATATGACTAGGCTTTTTATGAAATGACGGATTTCACTATCAGCCTACGACATATACATTTAATAACCTTATTTTCCAATTTTCGTATCGGTTTTAAGTTTGATAAACAAGCAGATCCCCATGCAGAAGCTAAGTATTGTAATTTTAAATATATTAATGAAAAATGTATATTTTTTAAGTATTTCAAAGAAATAAAATATCTAGCTCTGTACAGTGCTTCCATTTTAATTTGTCCCACTTTTAAATGGCTGTAAAATACGTATTTTTTTAACTAACTATGACAATAATTATTGAAAATAATAAACGCTTGATGTTTTGAAAAAATTCTAATTTTAAACATATTTATATCGATTTAGGCTTAAAAAATAAAAAGAAAGGGCATGTATGGTATACTTTCGTAATTTAAAAAAAAATGTTTTTTTAAATATGTAATGATATATCGGGCGTTCCATTTACAAAAAAGTAAGTTATGTCAATAATTTTGACATTTTACAGTTTAAATTATTTTTGACTCAACAACATAAAACTTTACTCAAATCCCTACAATTCCTTTTTTTATTCAAAGTTCTAGTTCAAAAAATACGTATTTTACAGCCATTTAAAAGTGGGAAAAATTAAAATGGAAGCACTGTACAAAACAAATTAAGCTATCTTTGAAGTATAATCAATATGTGTTTCATGTCGACTTAAACTAATATAAAACACGAACTACTTATTGGTAAGCATTTTTTAAAAACTAAACCCATTCTTACCTTTCTGGAACCAAACAATAACAAATGAATGGGCGTGACCATGGACATCTGTTTACAAGATACTGCTCTAGTACGAATCTTCTCACCAAACACAAAGAATGGGTATGCGAAATTCTGCTCATAATTGCTGCAATTTACTGAAGTTTTGTGAATTAAGGCTGCTTTGCTTTCTGTAGTTAAAACCTAAAATAACATTATTGATAGCAAATCTCATTACAGCTTTTCTTTAATAGTAGGCGCGAAAACTAGACGTGACTTTACTTTAACAGCAATCGGGAGAATATGACTGGATAAGTTTAAATTGACTTAGGGCAAAGCCGATAAACAAGTAAAGAAAGCTATTTATCTCAGTTTTACCAATTTATGGCGACGACGCAGCTAATAGCATTAGTGAGATTTAAATGATATAGAGCTCAAAAACGTGTACAGAATGTCGTTTGCCCACTTTACCCAAAAAGTGGCGTAGTAGGTTTTCGCAGTACAATAAATAAATCTTTAAATTAAATTATTTTTTTACCTTTCTTTTTTCTTTGTGATAACACACATTTGGATATAGCCCATAGCACATAAAGGCCATAATAACATCCAGTTTCGGATCCGGACCAACTGTTTCCATTGGTAAAGGAATCATAGTCTCTTCTGGGAAACCACAGTTGTTCAAGATCTGTTGCAATTGATGCTTGGCTTCCCACGTAACTCGCATCGTTGGCATACTGATGCCCTTGTAGTCACAAAAACGGATTTCGGCGTCTTCACCGCCTTGTCTTGCTTGATCCCACAACTAAAAAATATACATATTCAAAAATATGAAATAGGTAACATTTTAAGTTTTATAATTATTATATATTTTATGTTAAAATTCAAACAACCTGTCTACCAGGAAGATTGGCTCACATTTCCACTAATAGTCACTACAGCTATATGGTACACACACACACACACACACACAAACTGCCACGATAACGCCTAGAAAAATTTACCAATTTTTCTAGATTAAAAAAAAATGTATCTTTAAAGATGGATAATAATGATTAGTAGCCACAGAGATTGATGGTGTGTAGATTTCTATTTTATAACAAAAATATCGCCAAAAAAACCTTATTGTATACTTTTACATTATATAGTGTATTAATTTTTCCAATTTTGTTCCATGCCTAAAGTACATATCGAAAACGAGACAATTCGACAGCACAAAATTAGGGACCCGTGTTCAGGTTGACAATTATTTCTTTAGCAATAGCACCTTTAAAAAAAATAAACAAATAACCTGTATCTTACCTCAAAGGCTGTCAACATAGCTACGTGATCAGAGTGTCTGTCACCGGCCAAAGCTCTTTGATGACCTGCAAGCCTCCTTTGACCCATATCCAAAGTAAATATTTCCGGGAAAGTTGAAGAATTTGCGGCCATGGTTGCCAGAGGTCCACCACACATAAAAATGTTTCCTAAAACCATCATTTTCCCTAACCTTGGTTCAATGGGAAGTTTGGCAATGATGCGACCCAGCGGTGTAAGTTCATCGTTCTTATCCAAGCATTTCATTTCTCTTAGAAGTACTTCAGCTTCAATTACAGCATCCAACGGAGGTGGCTCGATAGCTTTGGACAAGAAATGACCAATGCCTCCCAACCTCAACAACTTGATGCTAAGTGCCAATTCGTGCAAGGGAGTTCTAAACATTTCCGGTGTCATGTGTTCTTCAAGTTTATCATATCTTGCCTTGGAGCACATATGGAAACATATACCAGGCCTAACACGTCCAGCACGCCCTTTCCTCTGCTCCAAATTCGTTTTGGAAGCCCATACAGTCGCATAGCTAGTCATATTGTTGTGCGAAGTAAACATTTTAATTTTGGCTTTGCAACTGTCAACAACAAATACTACATCGTCGATTGTAATGGATGTTTCGGCGATATTTGTGGCCAAAATAACTTTAGTGACGTGTGTCGGTACCGGCAAGAATACTTTGCGCTGATCTTCTCTGGGGATTTGGGAATGCAATGGCAGAATTAAGTAATTTTGTCCACCGAATATTGGATGATTTTGCAAATGTTTCATCATAGCAAAGATTAAATTCCAACCTGGTAGAAATACCAGTACAGCTCCTAAAAATTGAAAAGTGTTATTTAGTCAATTGTAAATTTTACGAAAAATGTGTTCTTAAGAGCAAACACTAGTGACGCATTCACCGTTCCGCACTCAAATTTTCACTTACCTAATAATCATATTTATTAATAGCACATTGCTAGTGTGATTACATGTTAAGATTTATTTTAGCATCCAACCGTTTTACTTTACTGCATAAAGTTGCTTTGATTTACACCATTCTTTTAATTATTGCTAATACATAATTTCATTATATACACATTACCGATGGGATTTAACCAGAGGGAAATTACAGAATTGATTAGTTCTTTTAAATTCAATGGTGTCTCGTCGTCACTCACAACAATTTGATTGATTTCGAACTTTTTTTGTACTTTTGGCATTTCTTCCATTCTTATTACAAGTTACCTATTCAATATTTTAAATAGATGTTAAATTTCTTTATAAATTAATGCATAATAAAAAAAACTCTAAAAGGTAAAACTATACATATTCAAATTTGGAAATTATTATAGCAATGCCAACACATCTTTTACCATAAAGATTTTTGAAAATTATGCTCTTACCTGGAATCTCTTGCTTCTTAACATATTGTAGCAAGGCTTCCATAAGTTCAAAACTAATTTCTTTCTCATTCAATCGCGCCATGGCCTGTTTGGTTTGCACGGAATAATGACCACCCACGATTGCGTTCAAATTCTCATCGCTGTCATCAGCAACAGTGTCCTCATCTCCTTCGTCGTCCTTTTTACTGGATTTGTTTTTCTTCCGCTGATCCAGCGGGGGAATAAAACCCGTCAATTCAATGGCGTCCTCTAGGAAGTATTGTTTAACCGGGAACGCCCGCCCTTCAATCTCTAATACTGGACAGTTATTGAAATATTTTGAAAATAATGTGGTATCGATCGTAGCACTCATTAATATTACTCTCAAGTCGGGGTAGGTGTGAATCATATCACGAAGTACTACCATGATGAAATCGCTGTTTACATCACGTTCGTGAATTTCGTCAACTATTACGTGACTTACTCCTCTCAATCCATTTTCCAGTTTTTTTAGGAGAACGCCTACTGTACAGAAAAGTATGGAACCATACGGACGTGGAAGAGCTGATTCGAATCTCACAGAATAACTGGGGGAAAATATGGGTATTAAAAAATTAACTCGGTTTATGTTCATTTAACCCTTGAATGCCTAAGCGGGGTCCTTGCGGGACCCCAGTACAGTATTTTCCTTAGTATTTCTGGAATAAAAAAAATCTGGCAACTGCGCCTTTAGGTATGTGCTTGAAAATAGTGTTAGCACGTGTTAGTTTGGTTTGAGCCGCCGACGCCGCGACAGTGCCAGGTTATAACGCTATTAGGTAGGTGGGGTCCCTCAGAGATAATAGTATAATACCTACATATTAGTATTTGTTTTGCTTTTGTTAATATTCTTCAGAAGGTGTTGTAAGTTAATTTTTAAATATTTAATAAATATTTTGAACACTATAACCTTAAGCTTGTGTTTGATAATTAAAATACACTTTAATGCATATCCATATGTTTATTTACTATGGGGTCCCTTGGGGACCCCGGTTGGGCATTTACGTTGCTTTTAGTAGGCTGGGCGCTCAAGGGTTAAAGTCTACAAGAATAAGTCGCCGTCTTAACGCAAGAATAATTATTTGTATAAAATGAACAGATTTATTTATTAGCGGACATGACCTTTACTTGAAAATAAAATTTACAACTTACAGATAAACATTTTGTTATTTTTATTGTTTGTCCTTTATATCCGGATTATATTGATTTTAACATAAATCTATAGTTAAGGGCTTTCTTTTGGAGAAAATAATTTCTAAAGATGGCTCATTTATACTTTTTACTGTATAACCATTACATAACGAACAGTTCAAGAATATTTCAGTATTTTTAAACCAAAGTAAATCGTATCGTATTTCCTAAGTTGAAGAAATTTAATGACGGCAAAAAAAAAGGTATAGTTTACATGAGGTGATTTAAATATGTGTGTGTAATGTCAAATGTCACATGTGCCACAATTTAATTAATTTAAAAAGAAAAATAGACCAATTAAAAATTAAGAAAACCTTGAAATGGCAATCATAGTCGCAGTCAGTACAAAAGTCGAAGTTGTACCATGGGAGTCAAGGATGGTGCGGAGTAGTTTTATGACTTGAAGATAAGTTTTATCGATAATAAGCTTTTTTGTTATAGTATGGTTGGATACTCTGCATAATTTAAAAAGATTTGAAATTGTACAGGGTGCGCTCAAAAAGTAGCGTGCCACAAAGTTAGATTTTTTATGGACCCTGGGACCTATATTTGAATAGCTTTTTGAATTCTACGTGCCATTTCATAACTTTTTCACTATTGGTTTAATATACAAAAAATGTGTAGCTTTCAAGATAATTCGACTTAATACGCCGAAAATTTAGTATTTGCAAGCATGTCTTTGTTGTGACATACTATTTAAATTTTCACTCCAAGCGATTCATTATTTGTAAATTAAGTCAAAAAAAACATATCCAATTCCACAATCAGAAAACTTATAATAGAAAAAGTCACTTTTGTCAAATGGAACAACCTATATATTTTGCTGCCATCTTATAGCTTGGCAAAAACCCTTCAATTTTTGTAAAAAGAATATCCTATCCATATATCTAATAGTTTTTGAAATATTTTGATTTTTCGGGATTTTTTGTTCTCGTTATAGCATCTTTGGTCAATGGATCTCAGTAGCCTTGGAAAACAAATGAAAATAGTTAGTGAATGACATTAACAATCAGATTGATGTTGAAGGTAGGCGTTTTTACTGTAAAGTTTATTGTCCAGTGATTTAAACGCAAAATGAATTTTTCCAAAAATGAATTATTTAATATGATTTGGGAGGGGCAGATAAAGAAATTACCTTTTTGCCGAAAGATTATACAAAAAGAAAAATCCTGAGCGGCGTACAGCCACTCCTTGATAAGTAATGTCATTCACTAACATTATTTCCATTTGTTTTCCTGAGATCCAAGCGGCTATGGCGAGAACAGAAATTACCGAAAAACCAAAATATTTCAAAAACAAATAAAGATAAGAATACGACATTCAATATATTATAAAATTTGAAGCGTTTTTGAAGGGCTATAAGATGACAGAATAGCTAGGTTAGGTTAGAGTGGCAGACCTCTGGAATTGACCAAACAGTCACACGTAGTCCTATAGGACCGTTGTGATACCACACATGTTCCGCGGAACCTATTGCATCAGCTTCCTGATGGTTAACACGATCGTAGAAGAATCTTGACAGCTCATTCAAACCAGCCACTGCTGTTAATAAACTTAGTAAGTCGACCCAGTTGCAGGCTGCTCACTTCCTCCAGATCATTAAAAAATGGTTCACCCAGTGCATTGAACCTTCTTCTCGCGAGGCCGGGGCATTCACACAATAAATGCTGAATACTTTCCTCCTCTTCCTCATCTCTGCAACTTCTGCAGAAGTCGTTAGTTGGCATTCGCATACGTTCAGCGTGTCTACCGAACAAGCAATGTCCGGTGATTACGGCAGTGATGTTTCTTAGGTCCTTCCGACTGTGCTGTAATAGCGCTGCGGTTTTCCTGTTATCAAGTAGAGGCCACAATTGCCTGGAGATGCTACAAGTTGTAAGTCCTGTCCATCTGCTTTGCGCAAGTTGTTTAGCTGCTCGATCTATTTCTTCTTTGACTGATCCCAGTGGTCTAGCCACAGTATTCTCTGCTAGTTCGACCGACATGCTTGCGCCCTCCCTGGCGAGCGCATCAGCAGTCTCGTTGCCATATATGTTACTGTGTCCAGGAACCCAGCACAAGGTGATTCGATGTTGAGCACCAAGTGTGCAGAGATTGTTGCGACAGCGCCTTACTAATTTTGACTTAGTGCTGCTGGAGCAAATTGCCTTTATTGCTGCTTGACTGTCTATATAGATAGCTATAGACGCAGGTCCTCTCAAGCCAGGGTGATCCCGCAGGGTACTGACTGCTTTATCCACTGCAAAAATTTCTGCCTGGAAAATGCTGCAGTAGTCAGGGAGTCTGTATGACCTCTGTATTGGCATGCTCTCGGAGAAGATGCCAGCTCCCACCCCGACGTCCATTTTTGAACCGTCTGTGAAGATCGAATGATCCGCCTCCATTGTTACTTGATTGCCTTCCCACTCTTCCCTACCCGGAATGAGCATAGAAAAGCCCCTTCCAAAGTATGGCAGCGAAACAGTGTAATCGGTCGGCTCTCGCAAATTTTGGCCTGGATATATCCTTAGTATGCTGCTGTGTCCGTAGTTGGCACTGGTCCAGCATTTCGACTCTTTCAGTCGTAGAGCACTTTTTGCAGCCACACTTTTTCCGTAAATATCCACGGGTATAAGATGCAGCATCACTTCCAGTGCCGCCGTCGGTGCTGAGTGAAGGGCACCGGTCACTCCTAAACAAGCTGCCCGTTGTACCTTCGTCAGTTTTTTCATGTTTATTGCTTTTTCCAAAGCAGTCCACCGGACCAGGACCCCGAAAGTAAGTATAGGTCTTACAATGGCTGTATAGATCCAGTGTACTATGTGAGGTTTAAGTCCCCACTTCTTACCAATAGCTTTTTTGCAGGCATAGAACGCAACTGACGCCTTTCTGACTCGTTCTTGTAAGTTCATGCCCCAGTTAAGCTTGGAGTCGAGTATCAATCCTAGATACTTTGCTTTTTCTTTCAGCACTAAAGTACTGTTGTCCAGAACTGGGAGCCTGAAGTTCTCAATCACCCTTCTGCGTGTGAATAGAACCAGCTCCGTTTTTTCTTGGTTGACTTTCAAACCACATTTCGCAGCCCACCGTTCGAGTTTTCGTAGCGCTGTTTCTGTTAGTTCGCTGATGGTATTTAAATATTTGCCCGACACAAGTATAACTAAATCGTCGGCATATGCAATCACCTTGAATCCAGCCCTTTCTAACGATCTAAGAATTTTGTTCATTACTCTTAGCCACAGAGTTGGCGACAGAACCCCGCCTTGTGGAGTTCCTCTTCCGGCAATCCTATCTCACTGCTTCCTAATTTAGAGCAGATTTTACGGCCTTTCAGCATCTTGTGAATCCAACGGCAGATGCAGTTATCGACCCCTGATTCTAATAGGGCATCGCAAACTGCCTCAGTCGTGACGTTATTAAAGGCCCCTTCAATATCTATGAAGGTTCCAAGAGTGTACTCTTTATTTCTAAGTGATTTTTCAATTGCGCCTACCACCTCATGTAGCGCTGTTTCCACTGATTTGCCTTTTGTATAGGCGTGTTGAGACGAGCTCAGCCTTTCTTCTGGTACCGAGTTCTTGATTTGTGTATCTAACAGCCTCTCCAACGTTTTTATGAGAAACGAAGATAGACTAATCGGTCTGAAGTCGTTGGCAGTCGTGTGGCTGCTTTTACCAGCCTTTGGTATAAATACTATTTTAATATTGTTCCAGCTTGCAGGTAAATGCGTGTAATACAAGCTGCTTCTGTATATCACCAGGAGCCAAGGTATTAGGATCTTTTTCCCTTTTTGTAGCATGGCGGGCATTATTCCGTCTAGTCCTGGTGATTTATACGGATCGAATGAGCAGAATAGCTATTTATGATATAAGTGTGAAAATAACTCGTTTAAGGCACGCATATGAAAATTTGCGGAACGAGCGAAGCGATTTTCGCAATTCATACGAGTGCCTTAAAAGAGATATTTTCGTACGTATATCATAAAGATTTTTCTACGAGCGTGTGAAAAGTACAAGATTTTTTCTACGAGCCTGTGAGAAGAAAGACTTTTCAGGCGGTGTGTGAAATTACTTTTCACACTAGTGCGTTAAAGTAAAACTTTTCACACTGAAATGGGTGTGAAAAGTCTAAGTTTTCACACGCTCGTAGAAAAACGTATAATAGGGTGTTCCATTTGACAAGTGACATTTTTCAGTTAAAAGGTTTCGACTTTAGACGTGAAAATAAAACTCCAGAATTCAATAATTCGCTCTACCTTTTGAGCGCACAAGCTTATTATAAACAAACAAGACATAAAATTACTCCACCCAATCGTTGAATCACCCGGTACACAACGTCGTCGCGTCCTGTTTTCGACTAACGCCTACAAAGTGAGTAAAAAGTGTGCGAATATTTCAAAATTCAATACCCAATTGAAATGAAAAATGCTTACCCCACAGCTTGCCCCAATTCTTCACATCGTTCATTGGCAACACGTTCGGAAACGGAAACAGCTGATATACGACGAGGCTGAGTCACTACAATGCTACACCAAGCTCCTTGGCCTGACATAATATAATCTTCCAGAATATATTGACATACTTGAGTTGTTTTACCTGAAATAAGCACAAAGACATTTTTGTATTATAAAGGTTTTCATTACAGTAAAAATGTGTGAAAGCCCATATACAATGTGCCAGAGTAGATGAAGGCTGAAACTGTAGCAAGTATGTAGCACGAAAACGGCATTTGCGGATAGTACTAAACAAAATTTACGATTATATCATTAGAACCAGCATTTTTATAGTTTCTATTGATCGTTGTTAGATCTCACTATGTAAAGAATAACAAATAGAAGTCTCCAAAGTAAAAAAAATCTTAAATAGGCCGTTATATCGGTAGGTAAATGATTCTTTGATAATATTTTTGACTATTTCTTTTCTTTGCCTCTCGAGTTAAAGTTATAATTTATCAACCAGCTTGATTTTTACCACCTAGCCTGGTTGAGTTGTAATTAGCTTAATTGCTGATGGTATGAGGTTTTAACCTTAAAACAGGTACAGTCAAGCCAGGTATTTTAAGGTTTTTATTAAATGAGTAGGCAGACTATGAATTTTACTTCCCTTTTATATTTTCACTCCACTGTAAAATGAATAAATAATTATACAGGGTTATATCTACTGTACTATTTTAGCTAGTATACAAGCCAATGAGCCTAATGAATAAAAATTAAGCAATTACTTGAAGCAATAACTTTTTAGTAAAAGCAATTGCTTGACTAGTAAATGCTATAAGTAAAAGCAATTGCTAGATCTGGATATGATTAAAATTTTGAAGCAATTGCTGTTTTTCTTACACTTCTGTAGCAAATGCTTATTCAACACAAGTTCAGACGTGGCTTATCCACTTGTTCAGATTATAGATTTCAGGTTCAGTTTGGTGCCTAATTTGCAAAAGAGATGACGTAAATACGACAACGTTGGTCTATTTATTTAGTACAATAGTAATCTGTTACGTTTTTGTGGAAAATAGGAAACTTATATTTGTGATATGGCAGATTCAAGGGCGGATCCAGGGGGGGGGGGTCATGGGGTCATGACCCCCCTCTGGGCGGTTTACATTTCAACAAAAGTAAAAACTATTGTGGAGTCAAAAAAGAGTGAGTTCATAACCCAGTGCACATTTTTTCTACAAATTGAAAACACTGTTATTTTACGGCGTCGTGCAAAAAGGAACTCGTTACTACTCATTTTCATTGTAAAAGGAACTTCATTAATAAGATTATAATTTAGGATTATCTCTAAAAAATGTACTAATAAAATCTCTAGTTTTGTATATTTCAAGAGTTGGTTCTCTAAACCCATGTTCTTTTTTCATTAAAAACTCGGCGACTGCCGGTCTTGGATCAAAATGAGCTGCTCCAACTCCATTCAATGACACTAAGAGGCGATCATTTATTTTATCTTCATTTAATGAAATTTTTCCTGGCGTTTTTAATTTGTTGTAATGGGAAATAATCCTCTCAGTAGTCATTGAATGAGGACTTATTAGCAATAACGAGACTAAAAGCTTTTGTAATATATCCTTAATGCAAACTATAAGTTTTCTTAATTGATTAGCAAGTCTGGTGCCTTCATCGGGAGTATCAATGTCTGAAATTTCTTGAATTAAAGGCCAGCAATCCGACACTGATGTCGCAAAATTAGACACTTCCTCTGAACCGAAGAGATTCTCAACTAATGGTCGGCCTGCGGATATCATTTCAGCTTCGGCACAAATAACGTTAATCATATTTTTAATTGTTTCATCTTCTTCCTCTAAAAACCTCTAAAAATTTTCGCCTGCGGCGCTATTTTTGCGTCTTCGACGCTGTTTGACCCCCCCCCCCACAGTTAATTTCTGGATCCGCCCTTGGGCAGATTTCAGTGAAAATGATAGTAGTGATGAAGAAATTGAAGACAAGCAATTGATATTTGTTCACAAATTAAAGGAACATAAATAAATCTCTCTGACTACAACCGTTTAGCTTCCACAACAGCTTCACACTAGGAAATTTAATAAAAATATTGGCCTCCTCCAAAACTGCATCCATTACAGAAGTGTATGTCTTACAGACAGTAGTTTGGTGAACACCGAGTTCTTCACCTACAGCATTTTGAAAGCCCGCAGAAAGACTAATCTAATGTAAAGGCGACAGTGCACCCCCTCGCCTTTTACCAGTATCAGTCAAAAAAATTATTTGCCAACCACTCAACATTTTCGCAGTCAAATCAATATAACTGCATCATATCTGCAATTTTTACGTACACTGTACATTTTTCTTTTACGGACGTTCATATACAGTGGCGGTTGCTCTATAAGGCCGCGTGGCCGCGCGCCCCTCCTAGGAATTTTAACATAACACACAAATTAAATGCTTATTTAAATATTTATTATTACTATTAATTTTAATACTAATATTATTATTATTATTCATATAGGTAGTTAAAATTTCTAAATTTTAAAAAACCATAGCAACTCACCAATTGTGAACTCATCTCTAATTGTCCGTTTTCGTTGACCAACGACAAGCACACTTCCTCGTGTGAATTTTAGATAATTGAAATCCGTCGCTGAAACGCGGCGACGGACCGTGAAGTGGCCCTGGCGTATATAAATTTCGCGGAATGAACCCGAACGTCACCCGGTTTTATCAGATTTATTTAGGGACTCTGCCGGCGCGGTATTTTAGCGCCTGCATTGCTTTAGTTTTACATTTCGGACTTTGTTGTGGTGTAAGCGCGCGTCGAGTTCGAACTAATAAAAATGAATTTCGTCAATAATATAATTCAAATAAATTTTTGTAGGCTGCCATTAGCGCCATTTAAAACGAGCCTTTTTTTTGGATTTTTACCGTTTTGATTTACAATTATTATTGTTTTTGTCGTTATTGTAGGTATGAATATTTTTGAATACCTATGTATTAATTTACCTAAAATTTTTTTATAAATACATAGATACTTTTTCGAGCAATTTGCTTATATTAAATTTGGTAATGGATTTCTATTACGCCCCTCCAAACACAAACCCCACGACACGCCACTGTTCATATATTCAGCCATAATTGAAGACACAAATTAAGAGCAACGCACGTGTATGCCGCGGAGACCTTAAGTTGACTGCTATCAAGCAAATGATGCAGGGGTCGACCTACCTTAAAAAGTTGAAAGCAATCGCTACACTAGAAAAAGCAATTCCTGAATTTAATCATTACATTTTAAGCAAACGATAGCAATTGCTTCTATTTTTTAAGAAAAATCATCGACTAGAAGCAATTCCTGCACTTTTAAGCAATTGCTGGACGCAAAAGCAATTACTTTAGTGTTTATTCATTAGCTTTCAAGAAATTACTTCGATTTTATAAAAAAAGCAAACGCTACATTTTTATTCAGGCTCATTATTTTTTTACGTTTTCAAATACATATCGAGTCGGAAGACATTTGCTTTTAATAGAATTTGGTGTATTAGACTATTCATTAGGTAAATTTAAATAATGAAACGTTAATTTTACTATACTTTTGTTACATAGGAACAAATTTTTTTAGGTCGTTAAAAAAGATGGATTGTAATAATAACTTATCTTTATTTAAGAGTAAATACAATTAAATAGAGTAAACTTTAAAGAAAAATCTCGAGAAAAATATATTAATACATATTATATTTTCTGGCCTAATACCTACATAATCTTATCCATGATGTCTCGAATATTGATCGATACTGTAATAAATAAAAGCTTTTGTTTAAGTTGCTTATTACTTTTATGTCACTTGGTAGAGGACCATAAAGTTTCAGATATGGATAATATGCACCATGCATAGCATGTGTCTGGGATATATAATTTTAGATTTCTTGTGAAATATATTTGCTGTGCTTCACCTTTTACAAAAACTTTATTTTTAAAGAAAAAGAATTCCTGTATAAAACTTGCAGTCAAGATTCTTTACTTAAATTTTCCGTTACATGACTCTCGGTAACTCCGATTTATTAAAATTCTAGGAACTCATATCCAACAAATAAAAGCATTTGGGTTTATACCTTTTAGGCGAAGGTAAATTGTTTTTAGTAGAGAAAATGTATGACTTACCGCATCCCGTATTCCCCCTAATAATGATTACAGGGTTTTCATTGATTGCCTCCATAAGTGCACTTTTGCTATGAAAAACTGGCAGCTTCTGTCTGTCAACTACACTTTGCTGTAATTTTGTATCTGAAGCTTGTTTCAATTTAGCTTCCTCCAACATATGTTCGCTGATTTGGTCCATTGTGGCCGTTGCCAAAAAGCCTAAAGAAGATAATTTAAAAAACATTTTAACTAATTTTAATTTTTTACATTTGCAATTGTTAATTAAGAGAAAACACTAATGACGCATTTGCCATTTCATTTTCTTATCAATATTTTATTTTTTTCCAAAAAGCGGCCACCAATATTTAATTTTTTTCCTAAAAGCTACCCACTCTTTGGGTATACAGTTTCAAGTTAAACAAAATTATTTGATAAATTAATTAAAGCAAAAAAAAACGAAATTTTGAACATATTTCTTTTTCTGCTTTTATTAATTTATAAATCCAAAGTTTTTTAACGTGGAACCTTAGGTAATTGTACTCCAAAGCCGATTTTTAGATAAAACGACAAAGTAAAGAAATATTGATCAAAACAAAATGATGAATGCGCCAGTATTGTTTGTTCCTAAGAACGTACATACATACACATTAGTGTTGTCCGGTATAAAACAAAGAACTACTAGGTATAATTTATATATATATTATTTAACTCAGTTTGACGACATAAAAAGCGTTAAACAGGCTTCAAAGAGACCGACCTCACCACCAAGGTTGTCAGATCTATTTTTTTTTAAATTCTTTAAGTTATTTTTATTAAAAATGTTTTTTTTTCTATCAGTATTCAATAGGGAACTTTCCAATTTTTTTTTTTCAATAATATGGTTTAGTTAGGCCTAAAAAAAATATTCCCCAATTATTACTCCTTAAAAATCAGTAATAACTTGGTAAAAATTATTTAAAGTTTCGCGCGTGTCAAAAGCATTTCAAACGATCCCTTAAGCGCGCCAAGCCCGATGACGTCAGGAAGTATGACTTTTCCGTCATCCTGACCGGTGGCCGAGCTACCGAGTTTGCATTTGGATTGCCGTGTGTTATTGTTATTGTATTGTTGTTTTAAGGTGGAATTCTCAACGTCGTTCAATGTGTTGCCAACCTATAACCTATTTCGTGGATGTCACAGACGAATTATACTTCTTGACGTCCGACCCGTTTTTACCCGCTTGGGATAATTTGAATTTTGGGGCATTTTTAAATCTTGCTAGCGGTCTTTTGGGACAAAATATGTTGTTTTTTTTGCTGCCATATGCTATATACTTATGATTTATAGAATTTTTTCCCCATTTAAAATTTTTGTCAAGTTCCCTATTGTTAGTCAGTAACTCTCTTTGAAAGCTAGTTTACAAATATACTTTAAACTAAAAAGTTTTGAGTGTGAAAGAAAGAAGAACATTAATATTATTATAGGTTTTTTAGTCCTTAAGAAATATTATTTAGAAAAAAAAATTAAAATTAAAATAAAAAGGGTTTTCGTTGTTAAAAAACAATTAATTAAGAAACAATGCTTTCTCGTATACTTATATATTTTAATAACAAACCCGACAATTTGGTAGAACTGGCAATCGTGCATAATTTATGCACGTCTCGAACACTGTCTCCCAATCTGTGAATGATACTAAGACAAACGCAATTGGAAATTTATATGTTCTAGACAAGAAAGGCGGAATATTTTCAGCGAATCACGATATTTCTTATCTACCTGCTAAAAGATAATTGAGCCATCATCACTGTCATGTCAGTTATTAATAGTTTCTTAAGAAAAAGGACAGTGGAGTAGGTGGTTTAACATATTTGCCATAATTTACGTATTTAATTTTGGTTTATAACTGTGTGGTTTTGGACAGATACGTTTTTACTTGGTACATTTTATTATCAGCAATGGCCTTTTAGCGATAATTTTAAACAGCAGATTACGGTGAATTATATTGGTGCTAACATGCTCGGTGGAGTCGGCCTTCGAGAGCGCAACAAGTCCGGAATTGAGAAACAAAGATTTACATGTTTAATGTCAACGTATTATTTTAATTTTAAGCGCAGCTGTCCTTGATAATATTCGGCAGGTAATTAACGACATGAGTAGCGATGTATGGAAAAATTGCAAAGCTCATGTTACTGTAGAAATGAAATATCCCTGTTTTATTGCCTAGGCCTAGAGCAACAATAGTGATCCAACCTGAAAACGATTCTACTTCTGAAAATTATGATGATTGCATTAATTCAATTAATATTGCATTTTAAATCAATAATGTTCGTTTACAACGTGTTTTATTTATATTGTATTATCATTTTAAAAATGTAAAACAATATATTCCCTATGAATTTTAATTATTTGGAGATACGACGCCTATGATTAGGAGTTTAATGCTATTTTATGTTAAAGTTGCTTTATTTATATTATCATCTTAAAAAATTAAAACAATACCCTACGCATTTTAATGGTTAGGAGTTTAATACTTTTTTATGTCATTGAATTAACCTGAGAAACACTATACTATAAGTAATAAACTTATGAAGTTGGTTAGAAATAAATAAAAAGAAAAACAAGTTGACAAATACCTTCGTCAATATTACATCCAGTCCACGGATTCCAATTTTGTTGTGGAGGCGACCATGGGACAACTCCAGCCTAAAAATAAAATTATACATTACGAAAAGCATCACAATAAAGTAATATACATTTGAAATGAAAACACAGACTGGTGTTTGTCCGTAAAGGAAATTATTCTTTTTCACTAGAATTAACAAATTTATGACATATTCCTTCCTGATTTTTTTCAATACTATTTAGAACTATACAGGACACCAGATACACTTGTTTGTATTATTTACTGTACTGTCAGTGACTCATCTAATACCGACAACAGTAACGCACCTTACATCAATCATAATTATTAATATACTTTGCCGCTCTACTTTATAGTTAGCCTACCGAAAGCCGAAAGCGCGGCCTTGTCTTATATCAGGAACGCAAAACATTAATAAATCTGCACTATGATTCTTAGCGCCGATAAAATAAATACATACAGCGTTTCCGCACATACTATTGACCTCACGAATAGCCCTAAAATGTAAGTAATCTCAACGGGGGTTTTAAATTTTTATTTTGTCATTTATTTATTAACTAGCGTGTATCCGGCATGCGTTGCAACCCGCTGGTATAAATACAAACCCGAACAAACCCGATATATTAGTACCCGGCATGCCACTTTCTGAAATTGCACTCGTGCGAAGCCAGGGCGGGTCGCTAGTTATACATAAAAACCTTCCCCTTGAATCACTCTATCTATTAAAAAAAACCGCTTCAAAATCCGTTGCGTAGTTTTAAAGATTTAAGCATATAAGGGGACGGACGGACAGACAGCGACAGCGACTTTGTTTTATACTACAGGGTGGCCTTTTAGTGTGGCAAAGTACAATAGCTCCGTTACTATTTCAAATACATTAAAAATATTAATACAAAAGTTGAAGGGCAGTAAGTGACTTATAACGTAAAATTATTTTTAACTCTATAGGGTGGCTCAAAAAAGCGGAACAATAAAAAATGTACTTTTTTTAAATGAAACACCCTGTATATTTTTTCATTTTTAAATTCTAGATAAAATTATAATTATTTTTTATTAAATACATTATTAGTCTATACTTTATAGTTTCCGAGATATTGACTCTTGAAAAGTGACATTTTTGAACTTTGACAGCTTCTAACTTTCTAACAGTACGTCTTAGAGCAAAACGGCTTACATGTCCCTATCTTCAATTTTTATTATCTTCCCAAAAAAAATCAACTTCCGGTTAAACCGGATGTTACTCGAAAGCAGGAAATATAGTTGTTCCGGTTTAACTGCAAGTTGATTTTTTTGGGAAGATAATAAAAATTGAAGATAGGGACATGTAAGCCGTTTTGCTCTAAGACGTAGTGTTAGAAAGTTAGAAGCTGTCAAAGTTCAAAAATGTCACTTTTCAAGAGTCAATATCTCGGAAACTATAAAGTATAGACTAATAATATATTTGATAAAAAATAATTGTAATTTTATGTGGAATTTAAAAATGTAAAAATATACAGGGTGTTCCATTTGAAAAAAGTACATTTTTTCTTGTTCCGCTTTTTTGAGCCACCCTATAGAGTTAAAAATAATTTTACGTTATAAGTCACTTACTGCCCTTCAACTTTTGTATTAATATTTTTAATGTATTTGAAATAGTAACGGAGCTATTGTACTTTGCCACACTAAAGGGCCACCCTGTATGTTAAGATAATGTATTATTTTGTTTAACAAATTTTAATGTGATATCCCAAGTAGCACAACATATTGGCTGATCATTGGTTCCATATTGGCACAATATCGATTCATTTGTATCGGCAAATCAATATATTACCAATATTAGTCCAATATTACATTTCGTGAAATATTAGAATACTAGCTGAGAAACAAAATGAGGAGCATGAGTCAGATGCATAGCCATAGTGTTTAATGTTAATATCATTTTTAATTTAAAAATAAATACAGTTAATAATACTAACAATAATAATTATTGCCATACTAATTAATTATATAATACCTAATTTAAGTAACAATTTTTCAAACTTTTTAGATCAATCACAATATTTCAAGAATTGCCGATATTTTACTTAATTTTCCATTAATTTTTAGTGTCCACAAAAGAATATACCTTAATAATTTTATGAAAAAAAAAAATACAATAATAGGCAAATAATTCAAAAAGTCCACATTTGTTTATTGGGCCAATATATGAACGATATTGGGTCAATATTGGATCAATATTGTTGTGCTACTTGGGATTAATTAACCTATTAAATGAAATATTATGTAGAAATTCAAAAATACACCTGGCTGAAATTGTCCTGTGACGACGCTTCTTTCTATATGAAAGCTGAGTCACTAACAGAAATATTAGACTTATAGTATAGAGTATAAAATTTTACTTGTGTTGGATCAGATGGATGAAAGTCGTCTAAAACGTGACTGCTTAACAACGATACGGGCTGATCAGATTTTTCTGGCTTGATAAAAGTTGGCTGTACGTTCAGCTCATTTAGAAGATCTTTCACTTGGGTCTGCAACTGGGGAGAAATTTTTACTTCAAACGGCGCCATTTCTGCGGCATTTTTCACTTTTTTAAGAGTTCCTAAAAAGATTTTAAAAAAGGTATGAGGCAACTTACCAGTATACAGATAAAATGTTTATATTAATTGTCAGTGAGAGCGAAGGATCATAATACGTTACTGGCAAAGAAAGTACTTTGCGAATAATTTGAACATTGAAAAATGTAATATTTTTTAAGTTGTCAAGTGGTTGTAACAGAATTAGATAAAAATGGGATAACAAATATCGTTTGAATATGTTACCATATCTTGCATGACTATGTGCCTTAAGGAGATTAATTTACAGCATGAGTTTCGTAAAATAACATTTAAAAACTGTGATGCCCGCCCATTTTGGGCCCAGTAATAATAATAATAAACTTCTTTATTTCAAATCATGAATACAAAAAAAGAAACTTTAAACTGCCAAGCGCAAAATTCACCTAAGCTGTCAGCTTCGAAATCAATTAAGTAGTTTTTTGATTTTCTTTTGGATAATTTTTGCGAATCTACTTTTTTAATTCTGTTTAATTAATTAATTAAAAAATTTTAAACACAAATATATACAGACTGTCCGCGGATAGGGTTTACAATAGCACAAATGGATGAACAATTTCATTTTTCGGGAAGTCATTCTTGATAAAAACCTTTGCTTGTAAATAAAATGCAATTCACGAAGAGAAAATTTTGATTTTTTATACAGGGTTCGCAAAAACTTCAATAACATGATTTTTCTCCAAGAGAAATCTACCTTTATTTTTAATTTTTGACCAAAATGCCAATTAGAAAACTTATTTAGAATAACGTTTGTAATTTAAATCCGAGATTTAAAATAAATCTTCGATTTTTTAAGTTTTTTTTAATTTTTAGAGGTAAATGGGAATTTTGCTGCTCAATAAACATATTAATATAAAAATTTTATTAGACTCTATTTTCATAATGGGTGGTATGTATCTTATTTTAAAATTTTAAATGCATGCCTACCATCTTTTGTAAAAACAAGGAATTTTTTTACCTTTTTATTACTTTGCTTTACGTATGGGGCAAATTTGAAATTGTCAAATAGAATTGATGTGTTTTGAAAATGTTGACCTTAGAACAAAGGGTTTATTTAGTTCAATGTTACGGTGCGGGCGAAAGTTCTGGCAACTTTGTGATAGATAAATTTAATCAAAGATACCCTAACGTCTCAAAAATGGGACTTCATAAATTATTAAGAAAATTTCAGCAAACTGGTGCAGTTTCCAATTTTTAAAAAACTATGATCAGAATGACGCAGCTTTCCTAATCGTATTGCAGTCTGTTGCTGACAATCCTACCCTTTCATTAAGAAACCGAGCTCAAGAACTTGATGTAGTAAAAAAAACTCATATTCAGTATATTTTAAAGGCAAACAAAATATTCCCATTTAAGCCAACTTTTAATCAAACGTTGGAAGAAGGAGGCGAAGTCAAACGTTGGAAGAAGGAGGCGAAGTCAAACGTTTGGAGTTTTGTCTTTGGGTGGGAAACAAAATTGTAAGTGAAAAAAGGAATTTTCATAAATTTATCATGTTCTCCGATGAATCGACATTCAACAAACGGGAAAGTGTCTTCTGCGCATACGTATTTCCGGTAACACCAAAAATCAGTTTTTGAAACTTTTTGATACCCCTCTGTCATTGATAATGTATGTATTTCGACCGCTAATGCTGCTATCCAAAAAAATATTCTTTTACCTCTAAAAATGAAAAAAACTAAAAAAATCGAAGATTTATTTCAAATTTCGGATTTAAATTACAAACGTTATTCTAAATAAGTTTTCTAATTGGCATTTTGGTCAAAAATGAAAAATAAAGGTAGTTTACTCTTGGAGAAAAATCGTGCCGTTTTTGCGAACACTGTATAAAAGATCAAAATTTTCTCTTCGTGAATTGCATTTTTTTACAAGCAAATTTTTTTATGAAGAATGACTTTTTCCCGAAAAATGAAATTTTTTATCTATTTGTGCTATTGTAAACCCTATCCGCGGACAGTCTGTATACACGTAGGGAAAATGTTTGTCCGCCCATCTCTTAGTAATAAGTTAGAATAGTACAAATATGAAGTATCGCAAAGTAAACAGAAACAGGTAGATTATGATTCCCCCACTTCATCGCATCGGATCTGGCTGGCTCGATGCGTTTTGCTTGATCCTGATCCTTTCATACAGGCGGCAACGTACGAAAGAATGAATATTTATTTGATATTAATAGAATCGAAGCGGCGCGGCGTGCCACCAGCGAGTGCCATGAGCGAGATGCAATACGATGGAGCGGGGGAAACATAATCTACCTACCTCTGTTTGCTTTGCGATACTTCATATTTATACTATTCTAACTTATTACTAAGAGATGGGCGGACAAACATTTTCCCTACGTGTATATATCAGTCGGTGTATCAGGTAGTTAACATTTATATTGTTTTTGTGAAGTAATTATGTGTTGGTTTAAAATTTCAAAAATCCCAATTTTTGAAAACAAACATTAAACATTCATAAATAGCACTAAAAAGATATTTACCTGCAAAAGCTTCAATGACGCCAAGATGGAACAGTTGTCGTACCATGGAAAGAGCGCAACTTTTGCTGGCGGTTTGCTTGTTGGACCCACCATCCCGAGCGTGCAAGACCCGCCCGAGTTGCTTTACGTAGAAGCTTATTTCCGCTACAAATGTCCTAAAAAATAAAACTCATGAAATTTGTTAAAATACTTTTTTTTTTCATTTTCTGAAACGAATATTTTATTTTGACCTGACCATAGCAAGCACCAAGCAAAACCCTAAAAATATTTTTTTAGCAGTCAATTTTTTTTGTGGGAAGGCGAAACAAGTCACTTTATTGTTGACATAAGTGACAATCGTCTATAAAACAAAAGCTGCCTTTTTGCAGCACCTTTTAGTTATGTTATCTCACAATAAATAATAACAACTAGCGTTTGTTTCATTTTAAAGACGATATATTTTTGACCTTCCTCATAAGCAACTCACTTGCATCTTTTTATTCAATATCAAGCTTCTTTGAGGACTTCATATCCACAATTGAATTAAAACCAATGAAATACCAACAAGATCATTAAGTCGTGAATATGTGAGTAAACCATCCTTGATTCATACGTCTGAATGACAATGGATTTATTTCACTCTAATCAGGTGGTTGTATCTATGCGCATACTCGCAGCTGTAATTTTTAAGGTAATTTACATACCTACAAGGTAATGTTCAAATTATCGTTAAATATAACATCGTGCACTAGCATGCATGCGTATATATGCAAACCTGTAATAAGACTCAGATAAACCTATTGATACTTCAACTTTCACAAGGATGATTTACTCACACTCTTTACCAACGGGAAAACGAAAAACCAAAACTTGGGATATCAATTTTTGCTAATTAGCAGTGAATTATTTCCCCAAGTTAAAGTGAAATAGAGTAAAATGTGCTTCTTTCGTCGCCAAAAGGCCGTCCATAGCCTCAAGACGAAAGTAACCTAAACATTTTACGTATAATCAATACCTGTATTAAAACATTAATATAAAAATAATTAAATCGTTAACTGCGGAAAAGGGATATGTTTAATTTTTATTAACATTATTGCATAATATTCATGATTATGGTTGGTAGTAGACGAAATATTCAATAAGGACCGGAACAATAGGGAACTTGACAAAAATTTTAAATGGGGAAAAAATTCTATAAATCATAAGTATATATTGTCATAAAACATATGGCAGCAAAAAAAAACTACATATTTCGTCCCAAAAGACCGCTAGCAAGATTTAAAACACAAACAAAAGTAAAAACGGGTCGTGACGTCAAGAAGTATAATTCGTGTGTGATATCCACGAAATAGGTTATAGGTTAGCAATAAATTGAACGACGTTGAGAATTTCACCTTAAAACAACAATACAATAACAATAACACACGGCAATCCAAATGCAAACTCGTTAGCTCGGCCACCGGTCAGGATGACGGAAAAGTGATACTTCCTGACGTCATCGGGCTTGGCGCGCTTAAAAGGTCGTTTGAAATGGTTTTGACACGCGCGAAACTTTAAAGAATTTTTACCAAGTTATTACTGATTTTTGAGGAGTAATAATTGGGGAATATTTTTTTAGGCTAACTAAATCATATTATTGAAAAAGAATAATTGGAAAGTTCCCTATTAAGCCAGTATATTATAATCGATAATATCTCCCTTAGTATCTGTTTTATAGAGCTTACTATTACATTTCTTTGAAATACTTTAAAATATATATGTATTTTCCAATATTATATTCAAAATTACATATTATTTAGCTGTGGCGGCGAGATTTAAACGAAACCTAAAACTATTACAAAAATTGCAAAATCAAGTAATTAATGCATACACAAATTATCACATCTAGAACAAACTGATAATCTAGATACACCACTAAGGGGTATTTATGTAGACCTAAGGGGAATTTACCACGTTCAAAAAATATTTATAAATTAAAACGTGTATTCTAATTCACTCTATTATTTTGAAAGAAAAAAAAACAAATAGCACTTTAGAAGAATAAGACATTACATAACACCAACCAATGTATAAAGTATCAAATTATGCCAGTAAAAAGTAATTTTTAAAAAAAAAAAAAGAAAGTTTTCTTTAATTCCTGAATAATTTGCAAATTGTGACATGTTCCTTTTCTGCAGTTAGCGAATTATTTTTTAACAACTTACTTTAAGGGCAGCAAACGTTCTGGCTGAAGGTCCTGTGTATAAAGCTAAAAAAAACCAAGAACTGCTTAAAATAAATCTCTCATTTCAGAAATAGAGAGTATTCAAGCTAAACATTATTTAAATTAGCTATAAATACTATCTATTTAATAGCTTCTTGCCGATTTAAGCGTTATGTGATTTTTCGTTTCAAGTTAAAAACTAGACTTTACCCACATAATACAATTTCAGAACTAGAAAACTATTGTTATTAAAATAACAATAAGTGACGAGAAATATTACATTTTTTTTTAAATATAATATTAAATTATCAATTACCAATTTTCTTTATAAGTAACTGTTTTATCTTGAAACAGAGTCTTTAAATATAAAGTAAATGTATTTAGGACTTTTCCAAATTAAGAAAGATCTTAAATACAACTATATTCACAGCAGTTCTTGGTTGATTTAATACACAGAAAAAACAGTCAGGACAAGTTGTGCAAAATGTTAACTACATAAATAATCCTATCATATTTTTACTCGATGGAGTAAAAAAAGAGAGGATGATTTTCTTGGTAGATTGCGTGAAAAACAAATAGAAATGTAACTATGCTTTTTGTTATTCACGCCTACTTTTTAAACTCGATGGAGAAGGCACATTAAAATTCTTTGCAGTCTTACGTGTAGGCGGCCGAAAAATGATTTCTACGACCTTTTTTTTCTTTGTTATAGGTATAATTTTTTTTTATAAATAAATGTACATTTATGGTTAAACTGCACATCATTTTCATCAGACAATTTGAAAATATTTTTAGAAATGCTTTAATTAATTAATATTGTTCTGAATAATTTATATAAGTAATATTTTTTACTTAAAAATTATAAATTAATAATTTTATAATAGGTAATATATTTCTTTAAAAAGAACTGCGTTTATACTATAAATTAACATTTTTACTTTAAAACTTGATTTTTAATACATATTTATGATTTTACAATACTAAAACAAAAAATAAGATTTGCCCCTAACAAGCTCAGCTTCAGGGGATTGAAGAATAAGTTTATAGAAGACACCATTAACATATTTATTATGTTATTACATTTTAAATAAACTTATTATTATTTTTATTATTATTATTATTATTATTATTATTATTATTATTATTTTAAAAGTATAGTCTGGTTCCTGAAACCCCTTTAAGATGTTCATGGAAGAATGTGACTACTTAACAATAAAACATATCCTCTTGTCCGTTGGCTATGACTAAGGCACAATGGTACTTTAGTTGATAAGAAATAAAGAAAATTTGCATTTTATGCGTATCATCCCCCATCTTAAAGACACTCACACGAAGTGACAAAAAAATTTGATGCGCCGTCCTCATTACAATTTACAAATTTTTTAAAAGATGCTTTACAAGGGGCAACTTTTTTTTCTAATTGCAGCAATTTTGTAAAGCGGCTTTAATCAAAAGGTTCCTCATTTGCGCTGCACTTTTTTTCGGCGTAGTATGAAGTAATGCAATAAATGTGCTTCACAAAGGAAGAAACGTACAAAGTTTACAGTTTATCAGAACATTAGCCAAAAAATTATACCATAGAATTTATAACTTTCTAGCATATTACAAAGTGACTTACATGTCACTTAATTAATATGCTAAAATCAAAATAAAAATTAGCAAGACGATATCTTTACTCTAAAGATGTCATTTTGCTTCTAAAAAAAAAGATATTAACTAACCACACTGTCGCAAAAACAAATACTGTGCTTACTACAGCGGTTTCAGTTGCTATTCTACCTAAGAATGGCCGATGCGTGAAGAAGGAAAGCTACGTTACCGCTATCATTCTAGATTCACCATGGAAGTAAAATAGGTAAGGTAATAAATAGAGATGCGCCGAATAGTAGTTTAGGCCATTGGCCGAATAACGAATATTCGGCCTATTTGCACGGCCGAATATTCGGCCAATGTGTATTGTTGGTTGTATATATTTTTAGGGTTTTACGCTATTAAAAGTTGGTATGACGGCTTTTATTTGACAGTGTAGTTTAAACTTTGTTAAAGTTGTTGTCAATTATCTATTGTGAGGACTTGTTTATTTTTAAAGACGCGAGTTGAATTATAATTTTCTTATAGTTCTTAAAATAAAATAAGGTAAACATGGAAGACTTTGGGAAATCAAAGGGTAAAAAGAAAAGCTGGATCTGGGCACATTTTAGTTTGGAGAATCAAAATGAAACAAAAGCGGTGTGCGCTATTTGTTAACCATCTGAAACACAAACATCCCCGTGAATATAAAATTCATATCAATTCAGTATCAGTTGCAGGCAGTTCACAGAAGACATATGTTAGGGAAACTAACGTAGCTAAATAAAAACCCTTGAAGATAGTTTTACTGTTAAAAGTAAGTACTCCATTACCGATTTAAGGTGGGAGTATCAACATGCTTGCCAACCTATAACCTATTTCGCGTAGATTTATTTATGTTTTCTAGCTTTTATACAAAATTTAAAGAAAATCAGTATCAACTTGATATTCTATAGGTAATAATTGACATATTTAATAAATATCAAGGAATTTCATAACTTATTTTAGGAGAATTGTATAGCGAAAAATATCGGGTAAGATTTTTTTTAACATTATTATGTCATTGTCACTCATTGTTATTTCACTATACAATTCTCCCAAAATTAGCAATAAAATAAATTGATATTTTTGTAATATATCAGATACTACCTAAATAATGTACCGACGATATTGATTTTCTTTAAATGTTAGTTATTAAAATAATAAACTCAAAAAATCAACGCGAAATAGGTTATAGGTTGGCAATACATTGAATGACGTTGAGAATTCAACCTTAAGGGCCACAAAAATACATTGCCATCGGCGAAATGATTGCCTTAGTTAATCAGCCGTTTAGCCCAGTGACTGATACAGGTTATATAAAATGAATGTCTAATGTTAAGCATATTTTTTATTTAGATATAATTTTTTTTTACTTTAGTTTATTTTGTCGGCAAAGCGGCGACTAATGTTTGGCCCAATATTTTTGCCGAATATTCGCCGAATATGTTCTACTTGCCGAATAACGAATATTCGGCCTTTGGTTAAAAGTGGCCGAATATTCGGTAATTATTCGGCAAAACGAATACTCGGCGCATCTCTAGTACTAAATACAAAGACCTGTTACTGAACCACATATTTATTTTATTTACCAACAGAACAAAAATATGTTCTACTTTTGTAGCTTATTTGCAATTATACTTGTTAAACGTGTATTTTATTAGTTTCATGAATCTGATCATATGTGATTTACAGTAATGTTGGCAACAACTATTCTTTCGATGCAAGTATTAAGTATAGCGGACCCATACAGCTCCAGACAAATTGTGAACCCTGGACTCTTTGATTGCTTTAAAATGTAAACAATCTGGTCGTTGGTTCAAATTAAACCAATGGATGTAATATTATGACTTACTTTATTTTTAAATACGGTAATGTCCGGTTATAACGAACCTCATGGGACCGACGAAAACGGTTCGTTATAAGCGAAGTTCGCAATAAGCGATGAATGCTGATACATATCAAAAATGTGGTATTTTTAATTATATACATATGTACATATATTATAATTACATACATATGTACATATATTGTACATGTGAAGGTACATAAAAAATGTTTTGTAATAAGTAGATACATTAACAACTGTTTTTAAGTGTCTAATGTAAAAAAATGTTTTATTTTTGTGAATTGAATATCATTAATATGTAATTCTACTTCGGCTAATGGATTAGGAACACTTTGCGGAGTATTTCGTGACTGAAGGAAATGACGAACGTTGTCAATATGCTGAAGTGTGTCTGATGCGGTTGGAACTTGTCTTAATTCTGTACTCACAGATTCTTTATCTTCCGCCTCCTCATCGTCATCAATACAAACTGAAGAAGACACAGAAGCGGCAATAGCATCATCGTCCAAGTATTCGACACTTACAAGATTATCATCAATATGGACAAATTCAGCAAGGAAGATTGTCTAGAATATTGTTATCATCTTCCTGTCCAAGTTTTTTCAGCTATTCGGCTAATGGCAGGTCATAATCTGAATCAAAATAATTTCCTACCTTCTTCCTACCTTCAGGAAACCAGTGTTGAAAACAATTAAAAAGTGTTTGTTTTGTTACCCTCTGCCATGCCATATGAATTAAGTTTATTCCATCCAAATGATTACTAACGAAACGAACCGACGGCGGCCGCCCGCAGGCCCTTCTGTTCCACCGAAAGAATTCGGTGAATCCCCTGGTTAAGCGAGCGGTAAAATACCGTTTTAGGTTTGTTATAAAAGAAAAATCGTACGATCACCAAATTTTAAGGTTCGTCTTAACCAAAAGTTCGTTATAAAAAGGTTCGTTATTTGCTAAAAAAAATTAACACACGTCTAGTGATAATGAAGTTCGCACTTATAGATTTGGTTTGTTATAAACGAAAGTTCGCAATAAGCGGGTTCTTTACAGGCAGACATTACTGTAGTTCAAAATTCCGAAATCAAAGCCGCATAATATGATAAAACCAGCATAATATGATAAAACGTCAATAATTTTGCAAAAAAGAAACCTTTGAAAACAAACCTATTGTGATCCGGTCCTACTTGAGTATACTTATAATCTGTATTGATCTTGTTCAGTTGCATAAACTGATGCAACTTTGACTTGGCATTTTCAACTGTCCAGTTGCCGTGAATCGCTGCGTTCACGTCCAAATCTTCGGCTTCTTCAACGCGTTGTTGCTCTTGCGCTCGGTCCATGTAATGCCAGTTTTCTGACTCGGCTCCTCTAGGGCGGTAGGCTTCGCCAAAGCTGGTAGGTCCCATTCCTTGTCCGAAAACTTGATGTTGTGGTTTACTTGGAAAATTCTCTTGGGGACCCTCACCTAAAAAAAAATGGAATCATTTTACTGTGATCTTTAAATAAATATACTTTATATACACTATTGGCCAACCTACGAAGTTAAGGCTTTTAATGTAAAGCGCGATTTATTCTCATTCCACTCTCGCTACATTTCCCCTCCATAGAAGCAAATACGTTCCTATAGAGAATCACCACCGCGATGTGTAATGTTTACCCACGGAAAATAATTCGAAAATGCGCGGTACAACGTACAACCTAAACAAAATTATGTCGATACTGCATTTGTGTCGATAAAACGCGACCAGCAGAAAATAAATGATCCCCTCTTTAACCCAGGGATCGACGTACATTGTTCACGCCGCGCTGGCAACGCTGATTGATCTGTTCTCCTTATTGCGGGCTTCTAAAGATATTATTTATCTCTCATACTAACATAAAATGCCACTGTAACTTGAAGTTTGCCAGGGTCGCTTTTATGTATGGAAACGGTAAATTATTTGCTCAAGTAAGATAGCTAGCGAAGAATGTTAAATACAAAACCTTTAGGGTTTGTTCGGGTTTGTTGTAGGGTTGTGGGCGCAGAGATGCAATTGAATGGCCTGCTAGGTCTCCTGATATGGCCCCACAGGAAAAAGTCAAAATTGAGTGTACAAAAATAGGCCACAAAATATCGAAGATTTGCAACAAAGAATAATGCATGAAATTTCCAGTATTGCTCCCAATATCCTTTTAGATTCTCTACAAAATTTTTTTCACAGAATTCATTACTGCCAGGAGGTAAACGGTGGACACTTTGAGCACCTTAGAAAATAGGATTTCAAATTGTTGTTTACTAAAACTTAGTTTGTCTTTTTTATTATTGTTATTAGATTTATTTGAAAACGATATTCGAAACTCGATATCTCGAAAACGGTTAAGATTGGGTACCTATGTGGTGTGCTTAACATTTTTTTTTAGAATCTTGTAAATTATTGAAATATTGAATAATATACAGGGGGTTCCATTTAAAATAAAGTAACTGTAATAGATTTCTAAAAACCCTAAAAGTTTTGTATTTAACATTCTTCGCTAGCTATCTTACTTTAGCAAATAATCGATCGTTTCCATACATAAAAGCGACCCTGTATATCTCCCTATTCACTAGACGTTTTAAAGTATTGTAGTTATCCTTTATCCCCTTGCTAAAGTTTTATTGTTTATTAGAGACCGACCGAAGATTCGGTTTCGACTAGTTTCGGTTTCATCCAAAAATCGACGGAGACTTCGGGTGCGTTCACCAACAAAGTTTACTTACAAGACTAAGTCTTTAACATGTTCATTATTTTTGTTCATATTAAATTGTTAATAAAACATGAATAAATAGATATTTTTGTTACATATTTCAATTATTGTTTTTTAATTCATTTAACACGAATTCACTCCATTCACTGTCCGTATACAGTGTGGTTTTTAAGTGTGTAACATATGGGCATTTTTTTAATACCGATTTCTCAGAAAATTTTATTCTTGATAAAAGTTGGTGCATGTTCAATAATCATATTAGGTGCACTTGGAATGGTTGCAAGTCGAACGGCGTACAGGGTAGGCCAAAAAATATAAAACTTGTACAGGAATAAAGTTTTTTAATAAACATTTAAAATAAAAAGTTTGCACTTTAAATGATAGTTTTTTAATTAGCATATTACCATTACTAATGTTTTATCTTGTTAAAAAGAATTTTTAGGATATTTTAAGTTGTGTTTAATATTGTTGCAACAAACATGAACCCAAATGGTGTTTGCTCTTTGCTATTGTGGATTGTAGGTGCTTAATATTTAAGGATTTCTAGACAAACAATATTCCAATTTTAATCGCATCTGTAGTGCCCATTGTAATATAAGGGACATAAATATCGTACCACATGGTAGAATGCTACTACCTCATGGAGTTATTTCCAAATTAAACTTGGGGCCTAATGTTTTATATTATTAACAAATATTGTCCCACAAAAAAATTTTGTCATGTTTGTCAAGTTTGTGATTCCTTAATAAATTAAAAATTCAAGTAAATTTTACAAATATGCTTAATAATAATAATAATAATAATAATAAAAAGTTTATTCAACATTTTTTGTTTACATTTAATGTTAATATAAATTTTTTTGAATAAACTTAATTCCGAAACTCAGAAGTAAATACTTGTATTGAGTTAAATATAATAATAAGTTAAATATAAATTTAAAGTTAAATAATAATATAATATTTATTGTAAAGAATATATTTCATAATTCAGACACAACTATGTTATAATATAAAACAAACATGACAATATTTTATTTGTATTTTATATCACTACAATATACGAAGATACAATACGTTATGTATATAATATATATATATAAATATATTTGAAAGAAACTAGGGAAATACAAATATATATTCTTTATTTTATTCATTATTTATTAATGACGTTCTTGAATATATCTCTTGGATTAGATAATATCCAATTTTTAATTTTATTTTTATAATTATTTAACGATTTAATTATTTTAATTGACTGTGGTAGCATATCAAAAATATATGGATTGATGTTCAAAAAATGTTTGTGTGCTATTGTTTTGTTTACTCTATTTTTATATGTAATAGTATTTTTATGACGAGTTTCATGTGTGTGATTAATATAATTTATTATATTTTTATGTTTAAAAATATATATTAACATGTTATAAGAAAATATTTGTTTAATATCCATTTTTTTGCTATCTTTAAATAGTAAATCTGAAGAATATTGGTGGTCTTTTTCGTAAATAATTTTTAAAATGTATTTTTGAATAGTTTCAATATTATTAAGATAATTCTTATTTATGCCTCCCCATCCTAGTATTCCATAATTTAAATGTGTTTGTACTAAAGCATAATAAAGTAGTTCTAATTCTTTTATATTTAAAAATTGTTTAAGATGTTTAAATTTTGGTATAAGAATTCTTAATTGAATTTGAACAAAGATATGTGAAATTGATTTGATTTTGATTAATTTATGAAAGTCTTTTGGTGAATATAAGAAAAAAATTTGGGAAATTCTTAAGTAATGTTTTTAATAAATACAGTGTGTCCAAAAAAGTATGCAACATATGGGAAAGATTTTTATTACTGATTTCTCAGAAAATTGTATTCTTGATAAAAGTTGGTGCATGCCTTAAAATTATTAACGCATATTTTATATTTCACCTGCGGCTAATAGTAAGGGAGCAAATGCCATTTTTTCTAAATTGCTCTAAGACTGGACTTGACCGTACTAGGTGAAAATGACAAATAAATTATTGGTTATTTCCTTTCGTATAAATATAGTTGGATTCTGTTATAATTTTTATTAGAACCCAAGCTGGCTAACATGTGTTTAAATATGCGTGCAACACGCTAATATCTAAACCCACCCGTATCATTGAACAGTTTTAAAAGGTTTGCAACTACTTAATACATTTTTATAATAAACACATGATTAAGATATTTGATTAATATATTAAAATCGCGTAAATAAAAAATCGACCAGAGGCGTACCGTTTAGGGGAAAATAGATATTAAGAAAAAAAAATAAAAAATTAAGACACATAACTCAAATTTCGTATTTGGACTAAGTTTTTTATTTGCAAAAACATTTCCATATAAAATTTTGTTGTATTTGTACTAATTAAGGTACTTTACTCTTAAGGCCATTTCGAAAAAATGGCATTTGCTTCCTTACTATTAGCCGCAGGTGAAATATGAAAGATGCATTTATAGTTTTAAGGCATGCACCAACTTTTATTAAGAATAAAATTTTCTGAGAAATCGGTAATAAAAAAGTTTCCCATATGTTGCATACTTTTTGGACACACTGTATATATTTTTTTTATTTTAGTAGGTCACGTTTTTAACTCTATGAATAACTTTTAATTCTAAACAACTTTTCTTAATAACATTTTGCTGAATTTTCTGAAATAGGGGTACTTTATTCTTGTACAAGTTTTATATTTTTTGGCCTACCCTGTACGCCGTTTGACTTGCAACAATCCTAAGTGCACCTAATATGATTATCGAACATGCACCAACTTTTATCAGGAATAAAATTTTCTGAGAACTCGGTAATAAAAAAAATGCCCATATGTTGCACACTTAAACAACCACACTGTATATGTGTAAAAACTATATTAGATTTCAGTATACAATAGAATTTTTAACATGTATAAATAAGTTTTCGGTTTCTATTTAATGGGGATAGATCCTTTCCTCTATTAACTTTGAAGATTATTATAAGTTAATATATTTTACATAATGACTTCACTGACTTGCTCTAAATGTCATCGGGACTGTATTTGGAAAACAAGAGCCAAGGATGATGAAGTCTTTGGTACCTCCTGTGATGTGTGTAAAACCGCATTTTGTAAAACTTGTGCAAATTTAACAACAACTGAAGCACATGCTGTTGGAATGTCACAAAAAGTAATTGTGTATCTGTGTCCTGATTGCAAACTCCGATTAAAAGATCTTCAGTTGATTAAGAAACTTACAGAAACCTTAGAGAAATATAAGGCAGAATCAATAAAGAAGGATGAGCAGATGTCTAAATTAAAAAACAAATATAAAGAAACTACTGAAGAATATAGGGGTGAATTGGCCAAGTTGCAGAAGGATTTGAAAGATAAAGATAGTTTCATTAAGAGGGAACAGAGAAAATCACAAAGCTTTAAAGATGATGTCATTGAAGCTGAAGTAAGACTGGAAAATCATATCAAGGAACAACGGGAGTTAATTGCTGATCTAAACCATCAGTTATCTACTTTATTAAAAGTAAAGAAGGAGCTCGAGAACAAGATTGCCGATTATGAAGAAACTAGCAGATTGATGAAAGATGAGGTCCAGGAATGTAATCAGACTAGGCAGGACATGCTTAACTCAATTCGAGTACTGGAGACGCAGAATGACTGGTACAGTGAAAAATTGAGTAAGCTTGGAAGTGAAGTGGCCAGGTTGACGGATGGTTTGGCAAAGAGCAATTCACAGAGTGTAGATCATGCTTCTTTGGTCTCAAAATGCATAAATCGCCCTAATGGCACCCATAAAAAAATCTCCAAAGTAAACCGGCTACTTATAATTTGTGATCAGCAAGGTCGAAATTTCGACCTACTTCTAAAGCAAAAACTACATGATGAGGTGCACATACAAACAGTTATTAAGCCCGGTGCCTTCTTTGGTCGAGTGGTGGAGGATATTACTAACTTGACAAAGGACATGGATTTTAACGACTTGGTTTTAGTCGTGGGTGGTTTAAATGACTTTAAGAATGGAACCTCGCCATCTGTGGAAGATATTTTTAATAAAATTAATGGTTGTGTGAACACTAATATAGCATTAGTATCGGTTCCGTTCGGTAAATTTAACGAAAGGACAGAAAATAAAATTTTTAATTTTAACTATAAACTAAAAAGGTTGTTTTTAAAAAATTCGAATGTATTCTTCTTGGAAACAAACATTAGTAATTCGGAAGTAACAAAACGTTTTATTGTAAATAAATTAATTAGCGAACTAATATCTCCTCAGAGTGGCAGTAGGGACAGAGATGATTGCTTCGTGGACGAAGGGGTGGGAAAAAATTTTCATCGTCCGCCTCACCCTTACAGGGGGAAGTAACTCCACAAAAGCAAACATTCTCAGTTGTGTGCCTTAATATTCAATCCATAAGAAACAAAACAGGTGAGCTAACTTTATTTTTGGAAGAGAATAATTACCCCGATGTTGTATGCATTTGCGAACACTGGCTAAAGTCTGAGGAACTGTGTTTTGTTTCTGACGAATATATTATCCTGTCCAGATATTCTAGATCCACCATCTCACATGGTGGCACAATGATTATGGTTAGAAAGTCCTTTTTGGAAGTAAATCATTTTCAAAACATGGATAAATATGATGAGTTGGCTGAGGATCAACTTTTTGAGTTTTCGATGATCTATTCAAAAATAAAAAAATTATATATAATTTGCATTTATCGCAGTCCATCCTCTAATGCGGGTGATTTTTTAAATAGGTTAGAGCAAGTCCTGTCTCTGCTGCCACATAACTCTAACATTATGATTTTAGGTGATTTTAATATTAATTATGATGATCGGGACTCAGTGTATAGGCTTAACTTATGTACTCTGTTGGATTCTTTTAATTTGACCATGCATGTAGATACACCCACTCGTATTTCCAGGTTCTCTTCCACCATTATTGATTATTTTTGCTCTTCTCTAGATGAATCTGATGTGAAATGCTCCGTCATTGATTCGGGATTATCAGACCATCAGGCTATCCTTGGTAAAGTTATTTTTGGTGGGGGTGCAGGAAGGAATAAATATGGGCAGGGTAGGCTGTTTAGTAGAACAAATTATAACAGATTTAATCAAGTATGTATGTCTATTCAATGGGATAGTATATTTCAGTATGATGATCCTCTGCACCAGTTTCATGTTATGTTGCAAGAATCATTTAATAAATCATTTCCTATTCAGAGGATTAAAGCAAAGCGAAGAAAACCTTGGATCACTGTTGGATTAAAGGTTTCTGCTGCTAATATGAGGTGCCTACATACAATTCGAAAATTTACTGACAATGACGCTTTTCTACAATATTTTCAAAGATATAGATCGCTGTATCGTAAACTAATAAAGGTCGCAAAAGAACTCTATTACTCCACTCGTCTATCAACAGCCGGCAATCCACAGAGAGAGGGTTGGAGAATTATAAATGAACTAAGGGGTATTAATAAGAAATCGTGCTTGAACGCTCCTGATATGTCGCCGAATGTCTTAAATGATTATTATTGTTCTGTGGCAGGTTCTCTTACATCCAAATTAAACCCAGTAGCAGATCCAATGGACTATTTAAGGCATATTCAGATTGATCAGTCATTTTTCTTTCGACCCACTGATCAAATAGAAGTTAGGCAGGTCATGGAGATGATAAAAAATAAAAATTCATGTGGTGATGATGGTCTCTCTGCGAAGATATTCCTCTCTCTTCCTGATTCTGCACTGGGGGCTCTGGCGGGTGCAATTAATTGTTCCTGGGTTAAAGGAAGGTTTCCGGATTGTCTGAAGCTTGCGAGAGTTATTCCTATCCACAAGGGTGGCCCTCTTGATGATCCCAGTAACTATCGACCAATTTCTTTATTGTCGACCCTTTCGAAAATCATCGAAAAGTTGGTTAAGGAACGTATTGTATCTTTTCTTAACCAACATCATATCTTGCATCCGAGCCAATTTGGCTTTCAATCGGGGAAGGGCACTGACGACGCAATGTTTAAATTTCTCGAGGACGTCTATTTTGGTCTTAATGCTGGAGAGGCCATGGCGGCGGTTTTTTGTGACTTATCAAAAGCATTCGACTGTGTGAGTCATGAAATTCTGCTGCGCAAGCTCAGTATATATGGATTCAGGGGGCAGACTTTGGAGTGGTTTCGATCTTTCCTTGAGGGACGTACGCAAAAGGTCGTAGTAGGCTCTGAGACATCAAAAGCTAGTAACATATACTATGGTGTTCCTCAGGGTTCAGTGCTGGGTCCTATCCTTTTCCTTATTTATATTAATGATCTTGCTTCTATAGACATTGCGGGCCGGTTTACAATTTTTGCTGACGACACCACTGTCCTCTGGCATGATTCAGATCCCAATATATTAAAGATCAAGGTTTCGTCTGATCTTTCTAAAATTAGACAATGGTGTGATGCTAACCTATTGACCCTAAACTTTGACAAGACCAACATTGTGGGTTTTCGATGTGATATGGATGGTTTGTATCTAGGAGGAGCTCCACTATCAAAACAAGCTAACACAAAGTTTTTGGGACTTTTAATTGATGACTGTCTAAGGTTTGACTCCCATATCTTGGGACTTGCTCGCAAAGTGGCTTCGGGATGCTACGCAGTGCGATTAACATCGATGGAGGTTGGAGCAACCTTGGCTAAGAGGGTCTACCATTCACTAGTGGAGTCTCACTTGCGATATGGCATTGTGTTCTGGGGGAATACGTATGACTACCTGCTGAACTCAGTGTTTATTCTGCAAAAGCGTGCTGTAAGATGTCTTTGTGGTGTGTATGGCAGAGAGTCATGCAGACCCTTATTTATATCCAAGAAAATTTTAACTTTGCCATGCTTGTTTATCCTTGAAACTGTCTGCATGATATACAAGCATAGGGATACTTTGCCGGTGCCTGACCACACTCATGACACTAGAGGATCAAAAAACCTGTACCTGCCCATACCTTCTTCTGCCCTTATTAGAAACTCTATAATTTACGAAAGCCGTAAATTATTTAACCATCTTCCTGAGCAAATACGAAACATACCTACCCTTAAAACTTTTAAAAGAACTATAAAGGAACTACTGGTGGAAAGGGCCTATTACGAGGTGGTCGAGTATTACAACGACGCCTTTTAACTAAGTATTTCCGGCAGGCATTTCGTTTTGTTTTGTTTTGTTGAGTTTGTCTTTGTCCTGTTTACTATGTTTGTAGTTATTTACCTTTATATTTTTGACGATGTACCTATTACCTTAAGAAAAAAATAATTATTTTTACTTCCTTTAATTTATGTAAGTATTCGTAGTATATTACTTGTATTTATTTTTAGCTTTGTTAATAAGAATGACTGTTCTTTAAAACAATAAAGCATGTTTTGATTTGATTTGATTTGATATTTCTATTTGTTCCATCGAAAATCATTTAAAAATATAGAATCTAAACTATGACTCCTTATTAATCACAAGTCTATAAAAAAAAAATAGAATGTTTATTCCCCAGAAGGCCTGTGTATTTAAAATAGCATCTCATGGAGAGGCTGTGTGGTCAGGGAACTAATTTTTCCCCTAGAAAAAAGTTGGCAACCATTTGAAATGATATTAATGTCAACCAAAAACAGGAGTCTCGCCGAATCACGGCAAGCCAATCAAAACTATTGTTCGCGTGTTTATTGTGATGATGTCCAGACTTTATAGAGTCATATTTGTGCGAATAAGACGCGATAAGCCGCTTCAAGCGGGGTCATTTGAGCGAATTAGTGATGACGTCACGCTTAAAGACGTTTTAAGCGATATTTGAGTCATATTTGTGCGAATAAGACGCGATAAGCCGCTTCAAGCGGGGTCATTTGAGCTTATTAGTGATGACGTCACGCTTAAAGACGCTTTAAGCGATACTTGGCGGTGTCTGGAGACCGCCAGAAAGATAATAAGCGTGTGGTGGGGATAAATAACGAACTTTTGTTGATGTTTGTTGGGGTTTTAAGGTTAGGTGACAATTGGCATATATATTGGCGGTACTGGCAGTCTACGTTTTCCGTTTTATTTAACTGTTACAATGTCCGAGGAAATGTCGGGTATGGTCACAGTCAATTTAAAAAAGTCTTGGTTTAAATACCTGGTATATCCAATCATCCTCATGAATGGATTGAATATGTTGTTCCCTTGCCATAAACGAAATTAACAAATTAAGAACCATAGGAAACCCTTTAAAAATAAATTAACAGGCAAATACAGAAAATTCATCTTTCTCTATAAAGGAGAATAGTTCTGCTGCAGATATATTTTTTTTAAACACGTTTACACCAACATCAAATCGTAAAACTGTACGAAAAATTATAAAAATTTTATTTTTAAGGTTAAAAAAGGAAAATGTCAAAACTCAGTGACATATTTGAGCGGTCAGCGGTTTTGTGCGAATCAAACATTTGATGACGTCACGCTTAAAGACGCTTAGAAATCCAACTTGAAGACGCCAGTTCGCTCAAATATGGCTTAGCTGTTTTTTTACCTTTCAACAAGCCGAAATATCATAACCCTGTACTTTCAAAGTTAGCGCGAGTCGATCGCTACGAAGTTACAGTAGTTGGAATGATGCTGCCAAATTAAATTAGTAGATGGCAACCTATAGAAACCAAATCCCCATTTGTACAGAAATATTACAGTGTGCCATTTATGCAGCCTATTAAGCATTCTACTTTGTTTATAGGCCTGTGGTATTAGTATATAAAATAAACATTGAATAAGCAGCAAATACTAAACAATGCATTTTTATGATTAATGGTCTTTAAATCCGAGAATTTCCAGTATCCTAGGAAACAATAGAGTTAACATTACATATCTATCACATACTTTTGCCTATTAGACCAGGGTCGATAATTTTTGAAACCAAAAAAAAATAATAGTAGGATGAAACCCATTGGAAAAGGAAGGGAATTATAAGAAAAATTAAAGGAAAAATAAATTAAGGGCGATCCAAGGTCGGGAAGGAGGGGGGGGGTTAAGGTTAGAAAACGATTTATCTCGATTTCCGGCAAAACTACAATTCCTATTGGAAAAACGTTGAATGGCAAAGATGTAGGTAATAAAAAGATTTACAACTTTTGTATTTGCACTTTTTTCACATAACCTCAAAATTTATGTGAAAAATTCAAATAACCAAGTTTTTGGTTTTTTATTTTTATATTTTACAAAAAAAAAATGTATACACGAAATTTGGTGACAGCTTACCTTTTTATGTCCCAAACACACTGTGATTTTTTTGATTTAAAATATTTATTTTTTCACCTTATTTTGACTTTATATCGAAAAAGCACCCTAATTTTTAATCGAAAATTCTCACGTCAAAATATCTGCTTTTTTAAAAAATTCGGTGGGCTTTTTGTTCGTTGAAATTTCTACTTTCTGATGGTGTTAAAAAATATATACATTACTATGGTAAATGTTCTCAAAAAATGCAAAGAAACGAAAAAAGCTCGAATCCGAAATATTTTTTTTTTAATCATTATGTACAATTTTGAGCTATTTATTAAAATCTAAACTTTAATTAGTTTAATTACTCCAAAAACGTAAGATTCCATGTTACAGTGATAAACAAAAAATTGCAAGACCTACTATAATTAACAACCAAATAAGTTAATATTTAACAAGACGTTCGTTTCTTTGCATTTTTTGAGAACATTTACCACAGTACCTTATGTATATTTTTTTTAACACCATCAGAAAGTAGAGATTTCAACGAACAAAAAGCCCACCGACTTTTTAAAAAAAGCAGATATTTTGAAGTGAGAATTTTCGATTGAAAATTAGGGTGCTTTTTCGACATTAAGTCAATTAGGTGAAAAAATAAATATTTTAAATCAAAAAAAATACAGTGTGTTTGGGACATAAAATGGTAAGTTTTCACCAAATTTCGTGAAAAAAATTTTTTTGTAAAAGATAAAAATAAAAAACCAAAAACTTGGTTGTTTGAATTTTTCACATAAATTTTGAGGTTATGTGAAAAAAGTGTAAATACAAAAGTTATTATTATTATTATTATTTAGCAATAGTGAGCGGTAAAACCGATGAGACTATTGCATCTATTCTATTGTCACATGTAAAAATTACAAAATATCACAGCGTATAATGGACGAATGAATTGTTCCATTGTTTAATGTCTTTGTCCAGTCTATTCTTAAATTGGTTTATAGAGGTTGCACTGACTGTGTCTTGACTTAGTCGATTCCAGTTGTACACCACACGGTTTGAGAGAAAGTTTCTTCTTAGAAGTTTGGCACATCTTTCCTTTGATAATTTCTTATTATGGCCCCTGAGTTGTTGGTTTTCCGATGGCTGAAAGATTTCTAGGTTGCAGGAATAATGACCGGTGATCAATTTAAAGGTCTCAATTAGGTCGCCTCGAAGCCTTCTTTGGTGAAGGGTTGGTAGGTTTAGTCTTTGCAGTCTTTCTTGATAGGGTAGATTTTTCAATTCCATGGCTAGCTTGGTGGCTCTACGTTGAACTCTTTCCAAAGATTCGATATCCTTTGCATAATATGGGTTCCAAATACTCTGAGCATACTCAAGTCTTGGCCTTATATGTGATTTATACAGTTTTAGAAACATTTCAGGAGTAAGATTCTTAAAGGATTTGGACACCAGGTATATAAGGCTGTTGGCTTTCTTAATTATGCTATTTATATGTGTTTCCCATTTGAAGTCTTGGTGAATAATGACTCCTAGGTCTTTATGTTCCTTCACTTTAGATATCTGAGTGGGTCCCAGGGTATATGGAACTTTGGGGTTGTTTTTTCCCAAGTGGAGTACGGAGCACTTTGAGTCGTTCAGAGGCATCTGCCAAGTAACTGACCAGGTTTTTATAGTTTGTATGTCTTGCTGTAGATCTTCAGATTCAGTTGTAGGATTGCAGTAGCAGTTAGTGTCATCAGCAAAAGAGAATTTTTTAGTTTTTAAATTTTTTGGCAAATCGCTAATGTAGACTAAAAAAAGCAAGGGACCCAGCACTGATCCCTGGGGCACACCACTGAATACCTCGCGCAGTCTTGATGTTGACAGGCCTATCCTGACATGGAAGTGTCTATCCTTCAAGAAGTCCTCTATTAACCTTAGCAAATGACCTCTCACACCATAATGATTAAGTTTGTGTATAAGTTTAGTAAGGGGTACCTTGTCAAAAGCTTTTTCAAAATCTAAATAGAAAACATCTATAGGTTCTCCGTTGTCATCTGCAATCGTCCAGTCGTCGATTCTTGCCAACAGGTTGGTAATTGTTGATCGTCCAGGCAAAAAACCGTGCTGCGATTGAGGAATGATGTTGTTCTCTACAAGGAAGGGGGTCATTTCTTTGACTATAATTTTCTCCATGCATTTACAAAGTGTGCTTGTTAAACTAATAGGTCTGAAATTCTCAGGAAGCTGTTTGTTGCCTTTCTTGTATATGGGCACAACAATTGCGATTTTCCACTCCTTCGGTAGTTGACCCCGATCAAGTATTTCATTCATCATGGAGGCAAGTGGTTCGGACAAACTTGTCACACATTTTTGCAGGAAGATTACAGGAATCTCATCTTCGCCGGGGGTGGAGCCTCTTTTTAGCGATTTTATAGCGGTTTCAACCTTCTCTGCTGTAAAGTTGACTCGTTCCAGTGCTAGAGGACAAAATGCAGTTGGATCCAAGGTAGGTCTGATGTTAGAGTCTTCCTTAGTGAATACACTTTGGAATTGATCTGCAAATGATTCAGCTATGTCCACCTCACTACTGATAATTTCGTTAGTGTCAGTATTCTTAAGTGAAAAGTGGGAGAGGCGTGAGTTTAAAGAACGATTTATGTAGGCATAAAATTGTTTATCTGAGGAATTTAGCAGATCATGCTCGTAGTTTCGCCGTGCCTCATCGATTTTCTTTTTGAGAGCGTTGTTATGTGTTCTGTAATTCGAGTAATTGGTTTCACTTTTGTCCGCTCTATATTTGTGCCAAAGTGTCCTTTTCTTTTGGATATTTTTAAAAATTTCTCTGTTCAGCCAAGGTTTTTGTGGGTTAACTGATTTGGGTTTTAAGGGTATATATCGATTGATGACAGATCCCAAAACATTCATAACCTGCTCGTGGATGTTGTTAAGATTTGTGATGTGGAGGTTATTGTTTATGTATTCATTTATTGCCTCATAGTCAGCTGACCAAAAATGTCTTTTATAGATCTTGTGTGTTGGTTTGGGGATTACTTGAATTTGTGACTTTGCTGTAATGACAATATGATCGCTTTTTCCAATTGGAGGGTGTTGTTGGATGTCGTAGACTAACTTTTTGTCATTAACAAGCAGTAGGTCAAGCAAAGATTGTTCATCCCCTCTAAATCTAGTTGGGAAAGAGATTAACTGATATGCGTTCATTTCTTTATAGGCAGCTACGAAATCCTGACAGTACTGGTTGTTTGGATGAATTGTAAGGGTATCCCAACTGATTTGCCTGTAGTTGAAATCTCCAAAGATATAGGTAGATGTAGGGGAATTGCATGCTTCCTTTATAGTATTTATGAGCTCCTGGTTGTCTTCTATGTTAGTTTCTCGCTCAGACCGATAGATGCAAGATATTAGAAATTGTCGGTTAAGTATTGATATGTCCACCCATAGTGATTCAACATTCTGTGTGGAAAAGGTGCTACTAATGGTGGACTTTATTTGGTGACCAGATGTTGTTTCCCGTACAAGTATACACACACCACCACCCCTTTGAATTATTCTATCCTTGCGGTATAATTGATAACCTGATATGTGTAAGAGGACATCGGGTATTGGTTCACGTAACCATGTTTCTGTTAATAGTATTATTGTTGGTTTGTGATACTGGATACTTGCCTTCCATTCATCTATCTTAGTCATTATGGAGCTTACGTTACTGTACCAAAAGGAGATTTCAATAGTATTGGCAGTAGTTAGTTTTTTGGTCTGTGGGCCGTGTATTCGGAAGTTTTAACTATCTTAGGGGTACTATTTATGTATTTGATTCGTAAATCAGTCTCACCACCTTTTTTCCGTTCTTCACACTCCTTAATAACTTGTTGGAGATACTCTCGTTGACTTGGGGTTTGGTCATATTTAATATAAACATTGGGTACATTTAACTTATTTTTCTGACGTAACACTAGCAATGCTTCCTCCTTTGTTCTAAAAGTTACCTTGATAGGCCTTTTCTTGTTTTCTATGGGTGCACCCAGTCTTATACACTTGATCATTGATGGCTGGACATCACCATTAATCTGGTGGATTATACTTATAGCTTTCTCACTGTCTAGCTTTTGTGACTCTTCTTTGTCATTTGGTGTTGATTCCTCGACCCCAAAAACCAGAACATTTAAAGATCTTTTTTCCCTCTCCTGTATTTCTAGAATGGCTGGTTCGATAGATGGTTGATATCTTTTTGTTTGTAGTTGAGAATCTTTGTTTTCTTCTATTTTCTTATTAAGACTGTGGACCTGGTTCTTTAGGCTCTTTGTTTCTGACACTATTTCTGCAAATGAAGGTATTGGAGGTTGGTTTTTTATTTTTGCTTTTAGCTCGTCGATTTCCTGCTTTATTTGGATGAGTTCGGCTGTTATATTTGGTAAATTCTGTATAGTTTTAGTACAATCGAGGCAAAAATAATTTATTATCCGAGACTGTCCAGTGATCGCTCGTATCTCAGATGATGACATTTGACTGCATTCTCTGCAGATTGTTTTTTTGCAATAGTCGCATGGCCACCCAAATAGATCTTTGATTTCTTTGCTTTTTGTTACATCCTTGGAAACACAAAGTTGTAGATCTTTTTATTACCTACAACTTTGCCATTTAACGTTTTTCAATAGGACTTGTAGTTTTGCAGAAAATCGAGATAAATCGTTTTCTACCCTTAAAAACTCACCCCATTCCACTTCCCGACCTCGGATCGCCTGTAAATTATTTTTCCTTTCATTTTTGTTATATTCTCTTCCTTTTCCAATGGGTTTTATCCTACTATTATTTTTTTTCACTTTTTACCATTTTCAAAGGTCTATATATTATACCTTTCCCTTTGGGTAACAATTCATTGTTTTATTATTGAAATTTAGGTATAAGTGAATAAATTAGGATTTGGAGTTTGTAAAGCTAACACTAGCAAAAGCTTTAAAAGTAGAAAAAATGTATGTAATTTCAACCCAAAGATGGGTATTTGCCGCTTTTGGGCGAAAACGAATAAATAAATATTGACTGATAACTAACTTGAAACTAGATATTGCTAAGAAAATGAAATGGTGAATGTGTCACTAGTGTTTACTCTTAATTATTATGTTGTTAAAAATAATTTTAAAATGCATTGGCTTGACTGTATAGCCACTGTATAGTAAGTACATATCCTTTCCTATCATTATCTACTTTAAATTTCTTTTGATAATATGGAAATATCCTTCAACTAATTAACAAACCTATGAAATGTTTCTTGTATAGTTATGTATAATTTTTCCCTTTTAGATTAAATTTAAAATACTTTTCTGTTTCTTAATCGTTTGTAATTTTAACTAGGTTTAACTTAATTTCTCCAAGATCTATTTTTACTATGACATTGTCAATATTTACTCTGTAAATCTTATTGGCAATATATAATATAAATAAATACCCATGTATACCAAAAAAAATAATTAAAAACTTACCTCCTCCACTCAATACCGGTGCAGCATCCATATCAAAGGGAATGTCATTTCTATTGACCAGGCCTTCCCTCAAAAGGTAGTTAACAAAATCCCGAGCAGCATTACTCTGGGCATCCTTTTTGTTGGTAGAATTTCCTGCAGCAACATAACCAAGGCCTGCTACCCTTACCTCACAAAGGAATCTCTGTCTGTGCTTGGGTCCTAAAGGAAACAACAGTGTGAAAAGAAATATTGAAAAAAGGTATTTATATTTCTCACTGTACAAGTTTACTTTGGCAGTAAAAAGAGAATTCCTATAATCTCCACAAAATAGAGGTCAATGCCATACCTAATTAAAGAAAAAGTAATTTAAATTAAAACACGAGGGTAAAAAAATGTTGTACTTAATATTCTAATGGCTGCAAGATTTCTAGGCCTTAGAAATAATAACACTGGTTAGTATTTTAAAGGTTTCAATTAGATCGCCTCAAAACCTTGTTTGAAGGTACGTTGATAGGTTGTTTGTTTTTCTTGGTATGGTAGATTTGTTAGTTCGGTGGCTCTTAGTTAGACCTTTTCTAATGCTAAGTCTTGGCTTTTGTAATTTGTTTCAGAAGCAATTCAGGAGTAAGACGGTCAAAGGCTTTCGTTACCTATTATATGCTATTTATGAGTATTTTCTAGTTAGTCTTGGTGAATGATAATATATGAGAGGGTCCCAAGGTATATAAAAGTTGAGTTGTTCTTTCCAAGTAGAGTACAGAGCACTTTGGTTATTCAAAGAGTCTGCCAGGTAAATGCCCCAGACAAGAATTAATAGTTTTTGGCTTGCTGTATATTTTGGGATAGTTATCAGATTGCAGTAGCAATTAGTTTTATCAGCAAAACAAAAAATTTTATCATTTCTCGGCAAATTAAAAATGTAGGATGGGAATTTATACTCTTAGGATCAGGATACCTATATTTTATAAGTCACCTATAAAGTACTATTTTTTTATTAAAAAGTACAGTAAATTGACAGTACCGCATCTGCTTAAACACTATATTATTCAATTTTGACTTCCAAGGTTTTCCAGAAAAGTGAGAACAGAGGTGGGAACCGGAACCCTCTAACCTCACAGTGATATTATTTCTTTTGACTGTAGGATAAGGCAACCATTTGCAAACCATCTTGTACAGCTTATGTCAACGTCTTGTCATTTGATTTCAATCATTGAACCCTAGGTGTATCTCATCCCCCAACCGCTTGCTAAATACCCTTTGCCACTGCCTGAGAATTCTGTCTTAGGCACATTGTAGACGACTATGGTCTTCAAGATTAGCATGTGTTGGGTATTGGGCTAAACTACACGCCAGCAGAGTGAAACTAAAGTAATTATTCCGTCTACGGTTTTCAGCCGTTTTAGCGAATTTTAAAGAAACTATTCATGGTCATGGATACTTGTTCGGTGGTTATGGTTAAAAATTCAGGAACGGAGAGTTAGTTTAAACTTTTAATAATAATCACTTCTTATATTTACCGGAACTTTGTAATGTGTTACACCACTTACACCCCACCCAGCACTCCAGTTCACGCCTCGGGTCCTGAAACTTGTTATGTATAAAAATAATTACAGAAACGTTATTTCTACTGTGCGCCACTAAATTTGTGTTAATTATAACCAACCAATATTACCGATCCGTAGACAGATTTTGAAAAATCGTAAAAAATAATAATTACCCAAATACCGTGCCCAAACTAATGGCATAAGCAAAACCAATATTTTTTTATCTTACCTGTGGGCCGGACTTCAAATACCGGATCAGACTTATTTTTCTGGCAATATTGATGCAAGAAAGACTTGGCGTCACCCATAATGAATGTTCGTTTGAGTCTTCTCTAAATTAGTAAACTTAAAAGCTAAAAAATTCAAAAACTTCAGGACACTGAAGCCCTAAACCTAAAACTGCGATATAAGACAACGAACACAATAACTGATAACTAGCATTAATATCACAAATTACAGAACAAGATCGGATATCGAATTCAATATCCAAATTTAATTTGTCACACTCACAGCTCACACTCGGTTTTTGGGTTTTTCTCAAAATGGCGGATTTGCGGTACAAGCAGCAGCGGTGCGGTAGAGTAGGAATGGGCGATACGATATTTGTGAGTATCGATACCTTACCTTTCGATACTCAATATTTTATGGCTATTTTCCATTCGATATATTAGGTACTTTCCTTTTGCTCGGATTAAACAGCTCCTTGCCGCAGTTATGTAGGCCCCTCTATATTTCTTATACGATTATACGAAGTTGTTCGCGGAGCGTTCCTTTAACAACTTAGCTCAGCAAAGATATTTACTTTGCAGCTGTTTAAAAGAAGCAAATGGAAAGTAAAAATTTTGCTTAGCTAATAGCGAATTACATTGACTCAACTGGTGCGACACGAATGCAATATTTATTTTTCAACCATTGGTACTTTTCGTGCAGGTTTTTAAATTCCATTGGGAAACTGGTGTGGCACTTTTTGCCCGAGTGCAATCAGTTCCGCACCTGCTGCTGGAGGACGTGCGGCACAGATGCAATTTTATGATCGTTTATTTGGACTTTTATTATCTATTTGGTTTTAGAACTTTACTGTTATGTGTGTGTGTAATTATCCACAAACCGACTTCTGACCCAAGGTGAATTGCAAACACCATTGGGATTGCAACATTGCATGTTTTAAATTGACCTGAATGAGGGTGGGTGCCACCCTCCAGTGCAACACTTTTTTTACTAATGGGATTCGCTATAAGTTGTTAAAGGAACGCTTCGTGAGCAACTTCATATAGCTCGTATGGGAAATAGAGTGAGGCATACCTAACCGCGGGAAGGGGGGAGGAAAAATCATTGCTGTGCTAAGTTCAATTTTTAAAAGGAACGCTCAACTTAGCCGTCTTGCTCAAGCTCAAAGAAACTCAGCTTTAGTTAAGTAATTTAGAACAGAACAGAACATTTCATGTTTCGGTGACGTCTTCCTCTGTGCTCACAAAAGGAGTCAAATGTCAAAGGAGTACAAAGTTTCTTTGAAGAAACAAGAAACATTTATTTATTTAGTATTATTACTTCATTTCTTGTGTGAATTCTTGTTAATTATTAATTACCTACATAATTAGGAATTAAAAGTAAGAACTAAAGCTTAGTATAAATATTGAGTATACACCGAGAACAGTAATATCTTTAGTATGAAACATGGATTCCAAGATTGTCAATAATGACCCAAAAAATAATTACCCTGAGGTTCCTGAGCTACATATTATTGATGAACAAGAAGAGTTGCCACCCATTATTATTAACACCGTTTTGCCTAATGATGTAAACCAAAATGCCCTTGCGGGCAATGTACCTCTTTTTATAAAGAAGTTATGGAAAATGGTAAACGATAATGAAGAAGAAATTATTAGTTGGAATTCAAAGGGTGATGGTTTTATTATACATGATCAGTTACAATTTGTGTCACATACATTACCTAAATACTTTAAACATAACCATCTATCAAGTTTTGTTAGACAGTTAAATTTATATGATTTTCATAAAATACAAAATGTCGAAAAGGAGGAGTTTCAATTTAGTCATCCATTTTTCCTTAAGGACGTGCCCCAGCTATTGCCCTTAATAAAAAGGAAGCCCCCTTCAGGTATGTAGTATAGCATAGTATAGTGGGTATAGAGATAATGTAAGATAAAATAAAAGGGGTCACGGTATGCTGTGGAATCAAACCCACATAAATAATTACTGGGTAACAGGTCAAGGAAAATGAAAAATAGAACTGTGAAGTTTCTATTTTCTGGAAATTACATTGCTGTCATGGCAAAATACAAAAAAACATATTACCTAAGTCTCGACCTTAAGTACTTACAAAAAAAAACTTAAAAATATATTTTATTTATTTAGTTAACTACGTTTTTTACGGTTTTTTATAAAATACAACTGGTAGCAAGTCATACAATATAAATTAAAAAAAAAGAAAATATTAATAAGTACTTAATACCTAATTAATAAACACTAAGATAGACTTGTGAAATTACTAGAATATTGGTCACTGCCTCGGTCACTGCTATCAGTTTTGGTTGTGGACTATAGTTATAAATAGATATTGTGATTATATTATTATACTGAGTGTCTTATTTAGGAAAACAAAAATCATCAACAGCCAATAATTTGGAATCATCTACAGAAATACAGGATGTAATGAATGCCGTTCAAGACATAAAATCTATGAATGATGGAATAACAAATGAATTATCAAAATTAAGAAGAGAGAATGCAGCCCTCTGGAGTGAAATGACCTCCCTAAGACTTAAATACTCAAAACAGACAAAAATTATAAACAAACTTATTCACTTTCTAATATCATACATGCAAAAACATCACAATGCAAGAAAAACTGATAGGACGGTCAGCACAAATAATTCAAATAAATATATCAAAACAGGACCAAAAATTATGGAATTAGATTATCGATATAAAAATAATCCCCATGAATTTTGGACCGAGTATGATAACCACACTAAGAGAAATGAACATGTTGAACAGGAGGCATATACCGTTGTCGAACCAACTGATGGCAACATGGAAGTGGGTAAGTGTGGAATGTATGTTCAGTGTCATAAATTCATTTTTTTTTTCAAGAAAATAATTTGTATTTAGAGGGTCTATACCTCGGTCTATACCTGATTATAGGAGATACCTTATTGGTCAGGAGAGTTTGTATTTATTTTAAGATAGAGTCACTAACCCAAATAAGTCCTCTATGCAACATTTGATCTGATCAGGTTCGACCCCTTAAGACAGGCTAGCAGGTTATCTTAAAATACACACAACCTCAGATAATTTGGGCCCCTTTATTTAATTTGGTGGTACAAGAGTATGGAGCTGAATGCTTCAAAGTGCTACTTGATCATCTTCCAAAAGAATAGGTCAGCCGGCCTTAATTAATTGATTTATTGAAGTATATTATTACTAATTATCCGGAAATAAAGGATTTAGGTTTAATTATGGATTCAAAGCTTACTTTTATTCCTTACATCCAGAACACCCTCTCTAAATATCTTCAACTTCTCTGATTAAACAACTATATTCATTAATAAGAACTTATCTCTTCTTGTTTCTGGAATCCTTGCTAAAATGTACACATTTAGAATTTAGAAAGGGTTCAACATAAATTCTTAAAATACATAGCTTTCAAACTTAATGCACTACAACTAACATATTCTCAGCTGGAATCTAATATTCAGATCAGAACACTCTGTCAACTCTGGGATCTAAAAGAATATTATATAACATAATAAATGTAACTGCCCTCTTTTACTTAATAAAATAGGGTTGCATGTATCTTCAAGTCTGGGGAATGCATTTTCGATATTTCCTCATAGAACTAATTATGGCCAAAATAATTTTATATCAGAGTCAGGCGGACTCACCAATGAGCATTCCACACTTGATTTCTTTGTAAACAGATCCAATTTAATGCAAATACTGCATACTATAATGTGAAATCTCTTTAATCTGATCATCTGCTGAAATTTAATAATTGAAATATGTATATTAATAATACCAGCTAATACTTGAAATGAATGCATTTTAAATTCAGAACTAGACATTTTCAATAATAAAAAATTATTTGAGTTATGACCTATTAAACTTAAATTTAACTAAAACAAAATTTATGACTTTCTTTTTATAAAGATACTTAGCCAAATAGTTTAAAAGAAATTAAAATTCATGATTTAAATTGTTTATAAATATCAGATATTGTTGGTAGGTACTTAGTTAGAATTAATTATGCTAACTGTTCTTGCAAAAGTTGAATTTATAAAATATTTAGGAATATTGATTGACCAAAATTTAAAATGGGACATAGACACAAACTACGTTTTCAAAAATACTTATTTTATGAAGTTACCTTATACAGGGTCCAAAACAAATAAACTTTGCATCACATATGCGACCAAATTTTAATAGCCCAATTTTGATTTTGTACAAAAACACACATTTAATATGGCGCTACTTTAAAGAAAATGTATCTGAAATAAAGCATTGTCAAAACTGAGAAGTTTTATGTAGGTTGCGTTGAGTCTTATTTTGCAAAAGTGGTGCAATTTTCAAAATATAGGTAAAAAATCAAAATTATCTTATGCAGCTGAAATTTTGCATGTGGGCTAGAAACTGCATTTTAAAAAACTTTTTCTAATAGCTTTTTTCGATATTTTCAGAAATAACCCCACTTTTGAATTACTTTTTGGAAAAAATTAAAATTTGAGATAATGCGAATCACGTGACTACTATTTTTTTTTGCTTAATTTTCATCTTGATCGAAGCAGAACTTGATGCCAGAGTCAAATTTTGAATAAAGCTATTAATAAAAAAAAATTCCATATGATGCGGACTTTATACTGGTGAACAAGACAAAAAAACAAATCTATGTTTGTTATGATAATTTTAATTTAACACTTTTAAAAAATAATGCTTTAAGTATTTGTTGGCATCAAATTTTTTAATATATTACCTACTAGTTTGAAAACTATGAGTTTTTGACATTTAAAAGAAAATTAAAATCATGGATTATGCAAAATTATATAAATGTAAGCCAACTTTATATAGGTAATACTTATAATAATAATACTAAATATTACAATTTTTCTATTAAAATTTCTCCCTTAATTATTATTTTTCCTTTTTTTTTTGGGTGAAATATTTTTGAATTACTTAAAGTAGGTATATGTTTCAATATATTTATGATGTTATTAAAATTAATAATCTAAATGGGTGTATATTTTTTAATTACGAAATCGGACAGATTTGTTAATCTATGGTTTTGTAATGATGCTTTCATTGGATTTATTCAAAAAAAAAAACAATGTTATTGATTTTTAATATTATTATAAAAAAACTGCAAATAAATAAATAAATGTAACTCTGCGTTAGGATTAAGATTATTTATATACAATAATTATTTTCTAATATGATAGAATGCCCTCTATAACCCGTCAGTATAGGCTAAATTGTAGGCTCGGCGCAAAAGACATTATTTATGAATGAGATGCGTGCGTAGGTTGATTGTCGTTGGTTTCGATTGCAACTTTTCCCACAAAAACTATCTGGGAGCCCAAATCCGGTTGGAATTTTTTTCCGAAAATAGTTACCTACCTACCTCTTTATTTGACTTATGTGATTAACCAACTATAAAATTTTGTTCAATTTTAGATAAGCAAATGCAAACTAGTGAAAGTAGACCCCAAAACATAAGCCTGTCATCCGCTATTGAAGAAATATTACCAGGGTCCAGTGCATTTAACCAAGGCTCTGGCTCATCCATAGATCCAGCCCTATCACAAATCGACTATGCCGCCAGCAGGCCATCATCCAGCAAAAGATCAAATTCTGCCTTACAACGCGCTGGAGGAAGTAAAGATAACCTAGGATATTTTATCGATAACACCCAGGTGGAGCTAAATACCATTAAAGAATTACTTAAAAATTTAAAGCCTGAAGAACTGTCCAATTTTTACAAGTTAGTTAATGATAACTATAAAAATCAGGAAGCCGATGTGCCTTTAAATATAAGTCCAGAACCTGAAGGGGTAGAAAATGAATTAATAGCATTGGCACAAATGTCACCTTTAAATACCAGCCTTGCGGAACAAGATCTTACTTTACCTTTTACAATTGAGAATGTACAGGACCTTCCTATTTCTTTTGATACAAATGAAGTTCAGGATGTTACTCTGCCTTTCGAGATAAATGATAATCTCCAAAATCATGCTACACTCTTAGAAACAAATAAAACCTTAAATGTACCTAATTTTGACACAGATCAAAATGCTTTCAGCATACCGCAAGATGAAGTGCAAACTCAAGATGATCTTTTAAAGACAATCTCAGTTGATGAGTTTTTTAATTAAATTTAAGCAGAAATTGTTTTACTTTATTTCCTAGATTATCGATTTATCACTTTTTTTTAAACTTTATTTTAGGTCTTACTATCTAATAATTATTATTTTGTAAATAGACAAAGTTAATATATATTATTGTGTTTGTATTTATAGTTTTAGTTTACTTTAAACTGCTACGAATTAGACAATGGCTATTTGTTTTGATAGAAAAATTGGATTTTTTATCCTTTCGCTTAGAGAAAGAAAAATTAAAATTTTCTATGGTTTCAGTTTTTAAAATTTTTTTAACACACAAAACAATAATTATTCAAATAAAATAGGGAACAAAATATAAACAATATATTATTATAAAAAATAACTATAAAAGCATGTCTTATTTAAATTTGTCTAATATCTTTATCTTCAATTATGCATCTATGCTCATTTCAGTATTATTTGACGATTTTTATTTTTTGTAAAATGCTTAAGTCGCCATTTTATTAACTTTATCTACAACCAGGCGCATAAGTGTGGTGTCACACATAGCGTTTTTAACGCTGCGGCAAGAATGGATGCGTTTTGACCATAGACAATTTAAGGTAAATTGTCTATGGTTTTGACCGGATGAACTATACTTGTCACACGAAGCGTTTTAACGGGATGTTTCGCCAGTCGAATTTTGGTAGTGCTAGAATGGCGAATTCATTGAAGCTTGTGTGTCCTCTCGAAGCGGAGGGTTTATTAGGAAAGCAGGTCGTGGATCGTCAATATTGGATTCACCCTTTCAATAGGGAACTTTCCAATTTTTTTTTTCAATAATATGATTTAGTTAGGCCTGAAAAAAGTATTACCCAATTATTACTCCTTAAAAATCAAAAATAACTTGGTAAAAATTCTTTAAAGTTTCGCGCGTGTCGAAAGCATTTCAAACGCTCTCTTAAGCGCGCGAAGCCCGATGACGTCAGGGGGTATGACTTTTGGTCATCCGTCATCCTGACACTCCTGACAGGTGCCGAGCGACCCAATTTGGATTGCCGTGTGTTATTGTATTGTTGTTTTAAGGTCGTGTCGCTTGACGCGTGGATGTCAAATCTGACAAATCATCCAATTTATTGAAAACCTATAACGACGTTACGACTACTAGCAGCGCGTTTTTACCCACTTGGAATAATTTGAATTTTGGGGCATTTTTAAATCTTTCTAGCGGTCTTTTGGGACGAAATATGTTGTTTTTTTTGCTGCCATATGTTTTATGACAATATGTACTTATGATTTATAGAATTTTTTCCCCATAATTTTTGTCAAGTTCCCTATTTGGAACGAGAGTCCAGTAAAAGGTTTGCAAACTTCAACAACAAAATTCGAATGTACAACAGGACGTTTTTTGGATATTACCGAATGTCCAAAAACTCATTCGATGAACTACTTGCGATATTGCGACCCCATATCAGCAGACGAACTCAAAATTTTTCGAAGAACCGCAGCGTTCGAACCGTCAGATACAAACATACAACTGCACGTGTTTTCGTTCTATTCTATTGCAGTCGTCCGGTCGTGCGGTGCCGCCGCAGCATGATGCGGTTGCATCCGGTTTGGGGGTGCGGTACAACGCTGTATGTGACACCTCTCACTATTTAATACAATGGGTTTACACCATCCCGGCAAACCGGAGCGTTCTTGCCGCAGCGGTGAAAACGCTATGTGTGACACCACACTAATACTTGTGATAGTTATGCTCATAAAATGCCTAGGGCTATTGTGATTTATATATTTTTCGCGGACTCCTGGACTAAATAATGTCATTGCCGTTACTGGTGGAAACGAGAATTGTCAATATCAAGATCTATTAATTCGAAGATGAACTGAGGCTTTATTTTTCTATGGTTTGAGGTAAATCAGCTATGAGACAACCTAATTATATAATTAATAAAATTTGCGCGGTTAAAATGGAATATTTCGACTTCAGTTTCTAAAGTTATTATATAAATCTTTCGAACGAAAATTTTGGACGAAATGGGTTATTGAGAATCTATACGTTTTTAGTTGTATGTGCCAGCTCTGCAGAAACACCGGAACACGTACGTATCGGCCCAGCCCCCAGCAGCAGCAAGAATCAGATTCACCCTATTCGGCGATAGGTGTGTCACTCCTACCGGAAGACATGAAAAATGCTTTCCCCTCAGACCAAGCACTTGGTCTACTATAATTGGTTCATTAAGAAGCTAGAACTATTGGGAGAAATATAAATAAGGTGTGGTCACAATAGATCATAATATGGTCGCATGGGTGAACTGTAACCCACTCGTATCCAAACTAACCTTGAGTTTGACCAAAAATAAGGGAAAATATAAGTTATTTATAGTATTTTGAATTATAAAGATTGTCTGCAATTTTCGATTTCGATAAAATTACCTGTTTTTAAATAGCGGTGTTGTTATTCTACATAAAAAGTCTAAAAGAATTGTATAACCCGTATTACATGTTCAAAAAATCTATTACCCTATTACAAAATATTACATTTTTATTTAATACAAGGCGAGGAAACAAAGGAAAAAACAATAAAACATTTTAAATAGCAATAAAGCCAAACAAAATTATCTGGAACTAACAAATCAGTGTTACCAGATTTCCTGTTTTCACTAGAGATCTACTGTTTTTAGTAGAGTTGTGTAGTTCGCGAACGAACTAGTTCAAAAGATCGAATCTGACAACTGAACTAAAAGATTCAATCAGTAATTACTGAGAGATTGAAACAAGGCGAACTAAAGTCTAAACGGAATGAACTACGCAAGCGAGAGCGAGACGACCGAGATTATAGGTTTTGTCACCTGACCGACCGATGCATGCCGCGATGATTTCGGACTATTTCGGTATGGAAATGAATAAAAAATATTGTCGGTGTCTACTGTATTTTTTGTTAATTTAATATAAAATTTAAATTTTAAAATATTTCTTTTACTTCACTATGCCAGTATAAATCAGTGAACTAAATGAACTAAACGAACTAGTCTTTTGAACTATTCACTTTATTGAACGAGATCGAAAGATTGAAATCGGCAAAATGAACTAAACTGCCCAGCACTATTTAGCCTGAATGTTATTATATTCTTTTGTTTTCTCCATGAAATCTCGCTTCTATTGATTGTAAAAGACATACCGTTTTTTATTAGAAATCAAAAAATTGTAGACCTAATCTTTTTTTTTTATAAGTCAAAAATACAATGGACTTGGCCGGTACCTACAAGAGAAAAACCAGATTCTCTTTGCATTCGATTCTGAAAATCACCCGAATGTTATGATTTATTAAAACATCTTGTTTAAAAAAGTAAACTCCTGTTTTTTAGGCTACATTCTCACTGTTGGCAGAAATTTCCATCTGGCAGCAGTGTAACAAATAATAGCTTCAATATGTTAGTGTGGGATATTCATAATCGAGGATAGAGGGACAAAACTTAAAATGAAATCTATTACGATTTACAGATACGGCATCTAGTACATTTTTCTAGAAAACTTACAATTTTCTTTAGATTCTTGAGAAAATATGACGGAAGAAGTTAGTTTTTAAAGAATGTCAGTATCTCTTCAAAATTGTTATAATCGTTACTTACCGACTTACTACTGCGGTCGGTCTCTTACTGCAATCGGTTCGCTTGCCTAATAATAATACACAGCCCATAATTGTTGTATCAACCTTTTTTGAGAGTCCTCAGAGCCTCAACGTGCGAAAAGTTCTAAAATACGGTATTATCTTACATCTACCGTTTTCTATCGTATTTTTTGGTCTTCCCTACCATAAAAACACGTTTAGCATCTGGCAACACTGAACATATCGACCTTTCGACACTAAAATCGATTTAAAGAAAAACTTTAGAAAGTAGGACTGTTGATAAAAGGAAACAACCCCCTATTTATAATAATTTTATTTCAATAAAATAATTTGTGTAAATCATAGGAATGGTAAATGTTAAAAAACATTATACATAAATCACAGTTACTTTACAAGACGACTATTAATAAATATTTCTACATCCTACCTAGAATATTACTACTATACTGATCAGTAAATGGGTATCTTCTTGGTAATCGTTTTTCGGCACATGTGACATGTTTTAAGTGTATCGGCACATTTATGACAAGTTCCGTGTCCACAAAGAAAGACCATATTTCGTTTTCTCTCCATACAAATACTGCAAGCGTGACTTTCCTCGATTTCGGCTATTTTGCATTCCAAGTAGCGCATCCGTTCAGCGCTGGGCTGTCTACTTTTTGCTGGGATTATTCGCCCATCTTTGGTAACTCGCTTTTGAACAAATTCAGTGCAGATGAGACACTTCTTCATTCTAGCTGAACAATCTTCACATGCGGGCTTATGACCGCAAGGTTCTAATTTCACGTTTTCTTCAGAAAGCTCGGAACATACCAGACATTCAGTGGTATTGTTTAATATATCGTCGTTCTGATAATGCTTTTTATGGGTTGGTGAGTTGTCTTGTGAAGTGCTACCTATATCAACTGATTTGTCTATTTTGTGACGACTTTTTCTTGTACTTTTTTGTTCTTTGTTCTCTTCAGGGTTCTTGGCAGGACTACTTTTTGGCGCGCTATCAGTCAAGTTATAATTATCTACTCTAGCTTCGTTAAGGGATAAAATTTCGATATTTGGAAGTTCTTGAGCATTCAGTTCGGTTTCGTAATTGTCGTCGGTGGAGGGTATGTAACTTTTTAATAGTTCTTGCAAAGCAGTATCTTGCAATAACTGAAGTGCAGTTTGACCTTTACTATTAGCTGCTTCCGTATTAATACCTTGCTGAACAAGAAAACAGGCTATAGCAATAGCCAATCTATGTTCGGCTACTTGAATATTTTGATATATTAAGTATATTGCAGGACTATCTGTTTGATTTACGTCTATATTTAGTTGATTTCTCTTCATCAGCACGATATGCAACGCAGTGTCTTCGTCCTCGTCGGTTGCATTTATGTTAGCTTTTAAGTTGACCAGCAACTCTATTACATCAGAGTGACCTGCACCACAGAAACAAAAAAAAATCATTATTTAAATAAATTCACACTTTTGGAAATATTTTTGCACAAACAAAAACGTTTCTTCATTCACGCAAAAAAAATTGTAAAATGATTGTTTTAAAATTATCAGTAAATACAATAATGTTTATTGTATTTTTGCATAGCTTTTGATATAATGTAACCAATATACATGCAATAACTTTAATACTAGTTATGTAAAATGTGACAAACGGTACAAAGTAAAAATTTAAAAATATAGAAACATAAGAAATATTAAACTTAGCGCACATGATTCTCATTCTCCATTAGATCATAGAGTGTCCCAGAGAAAAATATATTTTTTATTCCGTTTTTGGGGTTCTTGGGGACTAGCAAATAGTTTCACGAAAAAGGTTTTTAAAATTACTGATTTCTGCAGTAAACGATTCAAATATTACCTTGACTAACTGCTAGCAGCAACGCAGTTTGTTTTCTATTATTTCTTAGGTCTATTTCCGCTTGACCCATCCTAACCAACGTATCAACTACATCCTTATGGCCATTAAGAGCTGCCAAATGCAGTGCTGAAAACCCGTCGTCCTTTTTAACGTCAACCAGCTGCCTAGCGTGACTTAACAGTTTCTTTGTGGCCAAGTTTTTGCCTTTCAGAGCGGCATGATGAAGTACATTAAAACCTCTTTTGTTGCGTAAGGTAAAATCGGTACCTAGAAAGATTAAAAAAATCAATGAAATGGTTTCCAAAAAATCATCCTACACAGTCTCGGCATAAAGACCCACAAAAATAATATCATATCCAGCACTGAGTAAGGAATTTTTCCACTAATGCAGATATTTTAGGTCGCTGGTAGATTGCTTTTAAAGAGTGTTTCGACGCAATATTAGATAAATAAGCCTCGTTAGTTAGCAATAGCTAGCGTTCAATGAAATATTCGTAAAAATCCGTAGACATTTACGTTTAGATACGTATAGCTTTTATCTCTATTTGTTATTTTCGGGTTTGTTCGTTTTTTTATTTGTTATATAAAAATGATTCACATTAAAAAAAAACTCTAATTTTGTTGTACAGGGTACGCAAAACCTATAAAAATTTGATTTCCAAAATTAAAATTTTTTCAATCAAACATTTTTAAAGCATCGGAATGAAAGAGCTTAGAAAAATAAATCGAAAAGCCCAATAAAGATTTTTCACAGAAGTTATGATTTCCAAGACATTTATTATCAAAAATAGACTTAAAACGATTTTTCTTTAAATTCATAATTGTTGCCAGAAAAAATTAATATTTATTTAAATAATTACATTCATCTAAATGCCAAACAGTAAAGTTTTATTTAACATGAAACCCTTCAACGTCAATGCATTTCTTTTCCGAAAGTCGTAGTACACATTGCGAATAAAAGTCAATTCAAAATTTCAATATTATCCTTTAAGTAAGTGGCCTAAACTGCTTGCTTAAGATACCCCCACAGAAAGTAATCCATTGCAGTGAGTGAGTAAGTAGGTCCGGAAACCGCACTGGCCAGTGTTTCGGTCCATAGCAACCTATTCATTTCTCGGAGAAATGTTCATTAAGCCAATTTGTTATAAGCAATGTAATGCGCTGGGCAGCCATCTTGCTGAAAAATATATTTCTTCTGAAGTGAAATTTAACAAATAATGTAGAAATGTCACCGAGACGTTATAGGCAAAAACAACAATCTTGAAACAATAATAATAGTTGATAATATTAAGATACGGAAAAACAAAAATGTAGATTTTATTTATAATATCAATATCTTGGAAACCATAACGTATATGAAAAAACTGTATTTTATTTTTTCTAACTTACTTTACTTTCAAAATATATTTATTCTTATTACTTTTCTCAGCTCGGGGATTCTCAGGTTTCAAAAATGTGTAATTAAAAAAAATTAATTTTGCAAATTCAAATAATTATTATATATTTTGCGGATCGTATAACAAGCAAAATAAATTACGAAGAATGACTTTTTCGAAAAACTGAGAATGACAGATTTTATATAAGTATTATACCATAAAAGCCCATCTGTCGACAGTGTATAGACGAGACAAGATCACTGAATAAACCGGCACCGGTTAGAATAATGAAACCCGAGTGCAGTTTCAAATATAAATTTATCGTAAATGTCATTTCTGCAATACCCATACCCATAATAATATATTAAAAAATATCGAGTTTAAACCAACGATATTAAAAAAAATTTAATAAAAATTGTTAGTTATTTTTTTTTAAATACGACGCATCCCACAGACATGTAATATGAGGAGACAAAACATTCCATTCATAAAAAAAACCATTTGTTTACAATCAGACATACTTCCAAAGTTTCAGATAAGTTAGAAGGAGATGGCTGTAAACAATGGCAACACTGTACGCTGGCTGTTATCCTTGCAGTGCATTAACGTGTTTTTTTAGGATCAAAAACAATCTATATATTTTGCAACATTTACTTAAAATTCAGAATTACTTTTAAGCTTAAAAAACATAACCTAAATAACCCAATGATCTGCTAGCTATAGATGAAGCAATAACAAACGAACCTATTGCCAAAATCGTATTCCATTCTGAAGTAACTCCTGCTGCAAATTGCGCCTCTCCACTTTGTTTGCCAAACGTACCTTTTAAAAGTAGGTATTAACACTCTTAAGAGTACTAATATATAAATTACGGCTATAATATTATTTTAAAAGTAATAATAACAACACTTATTTAATAATTTTACATATTATTCATCCCTAAAGCCATAAATCTACAGGTTTTACCTTTCAGAAGAGAAAAAAATATGACGTTATGTGGTAAATTTAAATCTTTGTCTAAAAACCCATAGACATTTCCCTTAAAAATTATTCAGTTTGGCAACGCTAAAGTGGTTGCGTTTCTATTGGTCCGTGTCGTTTTTCATTCATAATTTCATTGACGTTTGGTAGTTCTTTGAAAGTTGTTAGAAATTTTTTTCGGTTTATCGGTTTTGTGTAATAACTGCTGTGTTTTTGGTGTTTTGTGATATTTTTTTGAAGACTAATTAAGATGGGTCACAGGTGTGAAGTGTGCAAGACTGCGAAATATAATAATTCTGCAGTTACTTTTCATAGGTGAGTACATAAAAAGTTGGGTTATTTGTAGGTTAGGTTTAACTATTCATAGGCGTGGGTAGGTGGGGAAAAATAAATAAAACTTTACATTTTTATTTTATTATACGTATTATTTATTTAAGGAACATTATTGATATACTGTATAGGTATATATGGTATGGTATAAATGGTTTGGCTTATTGAATTCTTTAAACAACTCAGATACACTCTTAGTCTAAAATAAACAAGGAAGCCACTATTTGATCACCTTTAACTCTTCAATTTTGCATGGGATTTCATAATATGTTGTACCAGACAAAATACTTGTGTCAGTTTTCCATATGCGGCCAAATTTCAGCCGACCACTATATTTTTAGCCCATTAATCCAAAGCAGTATGGCAACAAATATCGTATTTTGGAAAAAGAATGATTTTGTTTCATGGAATAGGAGATTAATATAATAATTTACAGTTATAGTCTCACACGAATATTTATTTTCCAAACAGGTTACCTACATGTTTCGCTCATACCTGAGCATCATCAGACCAATGTTATAGGCTTATTTTGCTCTGATGCTCAGGTACCTACGAGCGAAACATGTACCTAACCTGTTTGGAAAATAAATATTCGTGTGAGACTATGACTTTGTGAAATTTATTAGTTGTACTCAAATCAGGTCTCTTAAAGAAAACTTTTTTGAATTATATATTTATGTAGGTATCTAGTTCCTATATAATGTTTGTTTTAATACGTTGTTAATTCTTGTACCTACTTATTATTTGTTAAAAATACTTTACTTGGATATGTAGGTTAATTCCTGTAATAAACTATACTTAGTTACTTGAGAATAAAGATATATACCTATACCTAGGTACCTATGATTATTATTATATGCTGGTTTTATTTCTAAATTTTTTAACATTAAGTTATAATAATAATAATAATAATAATTTATTCATGTTAAATATTACATCACAGTAATTTACACACGTCACCATTTCAAGTTTTCAAGTAAAATTACAAAACTAGCCAATAAGAACAATTTTTCTTTAAAAGTACAAAATATAAAAATACAAAAACAAACCAAGTATAATACACAACTTACATATTAAAATCATAGTTTAAAAATTCATCACAGTTATAAAAAGCGTTTTTAGTGAGAATGCCCCTGACCTTCGTTTTGAATTCGTTCAATTGAAGACTTCGTATCTCCTCGGGTAGTTTATTGAAAAACTTTACAGCCCAGTAACCAGGCCCGCTCTGACACCTCCTCAGACGCCAGAAGTCTGGCAAGATATTTCCCCTATTTCGTGTACCGTACTGGTGAACACTTTCGTGAGTTCTATAGAGATTTCGGTTTGATTTTATATGTAGCAGATTTTGCAGTATAAAGATGGCCGGAAGGGTAAGTATACCCAGTCCTATGAAGGCATGTCTACAATCCTCCCGAAACTTCAGGCCTGCCAAAACTCGAACCGCCCTCCTCTGTAGTACGAACAGACGCTCAGCGCCAGAAGAATGTCCCCAAACAAGGGTGCCATACGAAATATGAGCCTGAAATAGTCCGAAGTAAGCGGTCTTTAGCACCTCCAGGGAAACGTTTCCGGCTAGGCCACGTATATTTGCTGCCAGTTTTGATCCAACCGCGCGAACATGATTATCCCAATCCCAAGTTAGCCGACATACAAGTTTAGAAATATAACCGTATCAATAAATTGCATTTTAAAGAACAATTTCCATAAAAACCACTTTTGGGTCTACGTACCTTATACGTAAGTCAAAAACTGTTAAAGTAGAGTTTTCACTGACAGAAAAATTAATCCCTTGCTAAATTGAAGCTTTTAACTTTATGTAAGCCCACATAAAAGTTTAGGAATGTAACTGCATCATAACCAACAAATTCTATAAAAACCGTATTTGGGTCTTCGTACCTTACGTAAGTCAAAAACTGTTAAATTGGGGTTTCCATTGAGAGAAAAATTTAATCCTTGGCTAAATTGAAGCTTTTAACTTTATGTTAGCCCACATACAAATTTAAAAATGTAACTGTATCATAACCAACAAATTTCATAAAAACCACTTTTGGGTCTATGTACCTTACGTAAGTCATATATGAGGATTTCCTTGACAGTAAATGTAATATCTGACTGAATTCAATTAGTTTATGTTGAACTGTAGGTATTGTATTTTACCTATATAGATAGGTATAATATGAAGAAATAAAACAAAAAAAATTCTGTTGTAAATATATGAGTACATAACAGAATCCTATTTAAAGTTGCGTTTCAGTTAATTTAGTATTTTCAAGGTTTGGATAGGTAATTGTAATATTATATAGTTTTTAAATCTATTTTGACACTTTATCTTTAAACCATATAAAAACTCATGTTTATTATTAGGTAAAGTCGATTCCGCCAGTAAACCTGCAAGATGGCCGACATGTCATATGACAAAAGTCATATTCCAGCTAAATAAAATGGATTTTTGCATTTTCAATGACTTTTGTCATATGACATGTCGGCCATCTTGCAGGTTTACTGGCTGAATCGACTTTACCTACCTTAAATTATAATATTTATAGAACAAAACTTTCAAAAGAAATTATTATTATTATTTGGTAATATTAAAGCGGTAAAACCGATGCGACTATTGCATCAATTGTTTTAGAAGGTATCACATGTTAAATTTTTAAGTCCAGTCCTGAAATTCATGCCAACTTATAAAAGTTTAATAGACCAAAATTGAGAGTGTCACTTGACTTTACCTCCATCTTGCGAGAGTATTCAAAATTTTGACTTTACTTTCCATTTGCTGCTTTTAAACAGCTAAGCAAAGTAAATATCTTTGCTAAGCTATGTTAAAGGAACTTTGCGAACAACTTCATATAGTTCGTAGGTATGATGGGAAATAAAAAGGGGCATCCTGCTTGAGCGCGGCTAGGAGGAAGAAAAAATTATTGTTGTGCTTTTTCGCTATTCAAAAGTACCTAACGTAAAAGGAACTTTGCTTTTGTAAACTTATTTCTTTTAAATTTCAATAAAACCGTAAAAACCGTGTTTTAAGTACATAGTGTAATTATTTTTAGGTCAGCTCAGTTCACCAAATGTTATAATTATAGCTATCCAAAGTTTCCCTTATAATAATTATTACAATAAATATAGTTATTAACTTACATTGCATTTTACTGCTCCGCGGACCATTTTTTCTATCATACATTAAACTTTACTGTTCTACAAACCCTTTTTTTCACAAACGTTAAAAATATTTGATTTCAGATTGGATAATTATATTTTATTGTGAACCCTGAAACGAGACTCCGCTGTGACCATATGATAGCGCATAGTAACGAGGTAAAATTCTAACTGCGGCAACGTAATCCCCACTCCCGGTTATTCGAAGTACTTCACCTCCTCTCTCCTACAAGCAGATTTAAATAGCGTTTATGAATGGAGTGCGGCATCTATAGGTAGCAGATCATTGAAATAACCTCACTTACAGCCGAAATATTAATCCGGGGTTAGAATAGTCGGGTCTCTTACACACGACGCATTAGCAAACCATTTTTTTTCCTTTGTAAATAATAATAGCACTATACCATGCGCCATAAGTTTTGGTCGCGTGGTATAAAAAGTTAAATTTCTAAAAAATTTATTGAATTGATCACAAACACAGCTCACAGGGACTGTAGCGTTCAAAAATGAAAGAATAATAAAAATTCGGCGTCAGGCGTAGTAAAAACCACCGTACAGCGTTGCCGCATTGATTTCCCCAAAACATTATAATTTGATATTATAAGGAAACTGTAAAAAATTTGAAAAACATATATTTAGTATGTTACTTTTACTTAATTATAAATTATTGCATCTATATAATTAATATAACCTTCGATTTTCAAACACGGTAGATCTAAGCCAATCAGCAGAAATTTGTCATCGTTGATTTGTGTTAAAAACGATTTCTGATCATTTCTGATCGTTCGTTCGATTGATTGACTAACAGCCAATAACAGAGCGGTTAATACTGCCACCAAAGGCCGCCTTTTTGACGATAAATCACTAATAAATTAGCTAGTTGGTATTATCGGTAAAAACAAATTTAATTTTATCATAATTACCTGGGGCCATACACAATAATTCCATAGCTTGCAAGCAGTCTTTCCCAATGGCATCGTGAAGTGCAGTATCACCATATAAGTCGACGGTGTTCGGATCCGCACCGGCTGCCAGAAGGAGCTGCGCACAGCGGGCGGGTTGTTTATGCGCAGCCACGTGTAACGCGGTGCAACCGCTACGATTTGCCGCGTTCAAATCGGCGCCAGATTTAATGAGTAAGTCTAAAACCTGTAAAAGTAAAGTATGGAGCAATAATGATAGACAATTAGTGCTGATATTTTGACAAACAATTAGGCAAAAAAAAGACTAGCATACAAGATGGAGCATTTTGGAATAAGGGGATGTCTCTGCAGATTTTTGGAGAGGCTACTTACTGGGCGATCCTTTCAAGTCAGAGTGAATGGTGTCTACTCAACATCACATGAAGTGCTCAGTGGAGTACCACAAGGGTCAGTAATTGGACCACTTCTCTTCATTCTCTACATAAGTGACCTGAACCAACACATCAAAACAAAAATCTCTTACTTCGCAGATGACACCAAATTGTACTGTAATCCCACCTTTGATCTTGCACGCTTTATTGAGGACATAGCAGCAATAGAAGCCTGGACTGAGACCTGGCTGCTGAAGCTGAATGGAGAGAAGTGCACCGTCCTGCACATAGGAGCTAAAAACCCACACAACACATACACGCTGCATGGAACACAATTAAAAAGTGTGGAAGAGCAAAAAGACCTTGGGGTACTAATGCGGGCAGACCTAAAATGGGAATCTCATATAAATCAAATTATAAAAAAATGTAACTCGTTTATTTACCTAATACAAAGAGCATTTTCCAATAAAACGATAGAATTCATGAATAAGATCTATAAAACATATGTTAGACCCAAACTTGAGTATGCTCATGCAGTGTGGAATCCGTACTACGCCAAGGATATAGAGGCCCTGGAAAGAGTCCAGAGGAGGTTTACCAGGATCCCAATAACCCTGGTAGATACACCCTACAACGAACGCCTCTCAGCTTTTGGGCTGACCACACTTAAAGAGAGAAGAGACAGACACCTGATCGAAACATTTAAAATCCTGAATAACAACTACTGTGATGACCTTAATCTAAACTTCTTTACTTCAAATACTAATGAGCTCAGAGGTCACGCACAAAAATTAAAAAAGGAGAAAAGCTCTCATCTGATACGAAAAAACTTCCTATCTAACCGTGTCGTGTACAGGTGGAATGCCCTTAATGAAGAAACCATCCTTGCCCCAAATCGGAACATCTTCAAGAACAGGCTTGACAAAAACCTGGAAACAATAAATAGCATCATGGTGCACTATCTTTAGCTGGCTCACCCCCAACCAAACAAATGTCCAACGTTGTGTCTAGTCGCGCGTACCTTGACTGTGAACTGTACCTAGACTGTGATCTGTGATGTGATACTCTAATTGTTGACTATATAAAAGTGCCTGAAATAATAAAAACTAAAAAGAAACCAAAGACATAAGTGCACACAGCAGTCTCATCGGCTTCAGCCGCTTACTGCTGTTAAACATAATAATAATAATAATAATAATAATAATAATAATAATAATAATAATAATAATAATAATTTGATTTTGTCAAAATAAGATCAATGCTTTGACAGATATAAGTAATAATAGATAAATTATCCAAATGTGGTTTAAAAAAGTGTGCCAATTTTTTCAAATGAAACACCCTATATATTTTTGCATTTTTTTACTAGACAATGGCACTTTAAAATTTGATTGTACAGAAATAATGATTTTTTTATAAAAATACAGCTATGTTTACCTTCTTATTTGGAAGCACTGGTACAATGAATGAAAAAATTAGATATTGTAATAATTTTAATAAAATATCGCCTTTAACATAAGCAGTCCAGACAGACTATTCGAATTCATAACAATCCGAGAACCACAACTATAATTTAATAGCCAAAATCGCCATAGCGGATTGTGATTTGTATAACTGATATGAAGATGTATCCGACAGTTGTAATCCAACCTAGCGGTGGTGTTCCAGCTTCATTATACCATAAAATAATTTTTTTAACATAAGTGTAAATTATTTGTTTAATAGAAACGGGTCTCTTGGAGAATGGACTACTTCTTTGAATAAGTGATAACTATCCATGGGCTATTATTAGTGAAATGTTATTGTCATTGGTTGCTTTTGCACACGTGACAAATAGACGAAATCAATTGGATTATTGTTACGTCAAAAAAAATTCAGTATAATTACCTCAGGTTGATTACCAAACGCCGCATAATGCAGGCAAGTATCCCCATCAGTGTCGCTCGTATTAACGGAAGCACTGGCGCGCAGAAGAAACCTTACAACAGGCGCGTGTCCCTGATGTGACGCCACTTGCAGAGCTGTTTTACCATTACTTCGAGCGTCCACGTGACCACGAGGTGCCCCTTCTAATAGCCTTTGCACAGCCTCTAGATGCCCCTGAGCGGCAGCACGGACTAGCTGGTCGGCGGCGGCGTTAGCCGGTGCGTCCCCATTAGCTTGGTTGTGGACGGCTGGGTGCCACTGGACTGTGAAGATAGTATTTGGTTTATACAGGAGTAATATTTTGATAAAATGTTAAGAAAAATGTACTTAGAACGCTTGTAGTAGTATAGTAGTAACAAGTTTTATTTAGCAAAAAGCTACAATTAAATATTTTTTATACATTTTTTTAACACATATTTATAGATTTCTTTTTAAATTTTAAAACGCAACCTTCTTTTAACAAAAACAGCCAGAAAAGTTCAACATTTTGCAAATTGTATCAAATATTACGTATCACTTTGTTTTTTAATTAAATGTAATTTTAAAGTTATTTCAAATAGTTTTAATGATATTTGAGATTTAATAGAATTTTTCAAATTATTATATTCTATCAAACCTTTATGAAAAATAGACTTACAAGCTAATGTTTTAGATACTCTATCAACATACAAATTTTGATTGGTTCTTGTTTTATAATTATGATGGTCATAATTAAAAGAAAAAATTTTTTTTAAACAATTAGGCAATAAATTATTTTTAATTTTATGTATAAAGATACATACTAAATAAAAAATTAAAATTCTGACATTTAACCAATCTAAATTTTTTAACATAAAATTTATTTTTGTATATTTGTCACAATTTAAAATAATCCGCATTGACTTATTTTGTAAAATTTTTAATTTATCAAATATTTCCTTACTAGCACAATATAAAATGGAAGAACAATAAAGAAAATGTGGTAATATAATAGTATTGAATACAGTTTTTTTAGAAAATAAACTTAAATTAGAACTGATACTTTTAAAATACCGTAATTTTCCGGCAATCTTCGATATGACACTTTCAAAATAATTAAAAACTTTTAACTTTAAATCAATGATTACACCTAAATATTTAAAACTGTTTACTAATTCCAATCTTTCACCATCAAATATAACATTTATATTTTGATAATTTAAATTATTACCCATAACCATACATTTAGTTTTTGAAATATTTAATTATAATAATTTATTTACTTTTAGCCAATTTAATAATATATTTATCTCAGAATTTAGAGTATTTAGACCAACAAAAATATTTAAAACATTAATGTAAAAAAAGTAACCTTAAGTAGCCCACAGATTTGTCAAGTGGTTCGTCGAGCCGCTAACAAAATGGCGAACGGGAGACTGCAGTTTTGTTCACCAGTTCAACAAAAAAAGATCATGTGATCATAAAAACAATATATTTATGTGTAGTGGCGGCAGTATTACGAAACCTATTGTACTCTTTTAAAATTAGTAACAAGTAAACAAGACACGAAGTTGACAATCTCTTACACCACATAAGCTATTTGCAGCAACCTTAAGATTGTTTGCTTCAGGCATAAGTTATGAAGATATAAAATTTTCCGTTATGATCTTACTTCAAGCTTTGGGCGAGATTATACCAGACATCTTTCATACAATTTATTATGTTTTAAAGAGGAGTATGTAAAGGTAAAGACAAAAAATGTTATTAATTTTTTTTGAATTATTCTTATAGTGTTGGCAATATCCGAAGGGGAGTAGCTTATTATGGACGGTTTTTTCGCAGGTATTTTGGAAGCCAGGGGCAGAACTAAAAAAACACAATGTCGCCAACCATAGTACCATGTAACCAAAACATATTTTTGTTTTTTATTTTCGTCTGGATTGAAATTAGATGAGCTGTCAAAATTAGATAAAATTGGCGAATTTAGTCTTCAGTTCAAGTTATTTTAACGGTTTTAACTTAACATTTGTAAGTATTAGATTATTTTTGAGACCTTAATTTACTATTTTAATAAAAAAAAACTGGATGATAGGTACACCTAGTTTCACGACCAACTTCCAGGTGAATTAAAATCGCTGCAATTTCTAGCCGCAACGGCTTATATATTTTTACGTCCGGACACTTCGTCTTTTAGCCTCATTACCGTGCATAAGACAAAGAAAGAAACGCCTTTTATTACTATCGAACAAGTAAGTTCGATTTAATGCTTTGCAATGACTTAAAAATAGACTCGAAGATACGAGAATACGGGTAGAAAGAGGAAGGGGGGGGGGGGGGGGCTGAACTGTTAGAGTATGGAATTAAATAAAATTTATTTATTTATTTTGATTGGAGGAGTGATGGGTTACGTCCCGCGAAAAATTGTTTTTTTATTGCTTGTCCTTTTAGTAATATACAGGGGGTGGCGCACTATTGCATGGGCGTCCGAACAAACTTTTTCATGGAGGGGCCAACAGATAATCGACTAAATTGCGATTAAAAATATTTAAACCAATTAAAATAATATCCAGAAAATCGATTGGTAAAATTTGCTAGGTGCTATCAATGTCAAATTGTATGGATAAGCGTTATTGATAAAAATATAGACGCATGAGGTGATGACTGGGAGTTTTTGAGAGAAGTAAATTTTACTGTCAAAAATTTAGCGCGTAAGTGATGTTGATAAAACAAACTATATGGAAGAATAGACTGTGCCCAGGTGATTTTGGGAAACATGCGCAAAAAATACAACGTAAGAGTTTGACAGGTGCTGTGGTCAAATTTTAATGAAAAGCGATATTGATACAATAAACTATGGAATCAAATACGGTGAATGAGTTACTTTAGAATATTAGCAAAAGCTTCTGTTAACAAAATTTAACAGGTGCTGTCAATGTCAATAGACTGTGACCGGAAAAGTTAGAAGAAAGAAATACGAAATTTTTTTGCAGCTCAATATCAAATTTGGATAATATTTTATTTCGATTTATTATGTCAACAAACATGAAAATAATAACAAACATCTCATACCGAGCGGGGTGCAGAGTCTATTATCTCACATACAGTTCTTGCATAAGGTCCACCCCCCCCCCCCCCCTTGATAATTTGGAAATGGTTTCAGATATATTTACGGTATGCGTAAATGATAGGTAAAAAATTTACTTTTGAGGAAAATTTTGTTGTTTTTTTATTCAAAATGGCGGACATTCGCCATCTTGGAAAACGTTTTTAAATGGGAAGGGGATCGAGTAATACTTCAGTTAAAGGTCTTTTATGCCTGATATAGGTAGATAACCTTGTAATTTTTAATGTTCTAAAATGTACCGTTTCAAAATGACGATTCCGAAAAATATGAGAAAACAACCATATTTTTGGAAGATCTCATCATCTTGAAAAACAAATCAATAATTTTATAAGTGTAAATTATAAGTAAGCTACTTAAATTTTTTGAAATATTGTTGCTTTGGGAGCGAAGGAAAAATAAGTCTTCTCCACAATTTTATTTTTGTTTTTCTTTCATTCCCATATTTGCAACTCCATTTTAAGCATGGAGTGTTACTGCCAATTAATGTTGTTTTGTTATTCAACATGGCGGAGATCGCCGAATATATTTATGTTTCCTTGCATAATTTCCGATTCGCCATGTTAAAGCGGAACATTTTGGAACACAATAAAAATTGTAAGGTTAAATTGGACGTGAAATACCTTTAAAATGAAGTATCACCCGACCTCCTTTTCCAGTTAAAAATATGTTCCATGTTTCCGCCACCTTGAATAACAAAACAATTCTCCTTAAAAGTAAGTATTTTGCCTATTATTTACGCCTACCGAATTTAAACAATATATCTCAAGCCGTTTATACAAGGAGATGGGGGGGAGATGGCTTTGTGCAATCACCGTTTAATTAAAAAAAGAACGTTTATTAAACAGATATATGCAGAAATTGGCACGAAAATACAAATCTACCGCTACACAGAAAATTAGTTGTCACAAAAAAACTGTCGAAATGGTCTTTGTGCATCAAAGGCCATTTCGATAGTTTTGTAGATGCACTCTGCACCCCATAGGTATTATAATACTTAAAATGCTGTTATCTGTAAAATATTCCTATTTTTTCAATAGTATTAAAACTTCTAAAAAAAAAATTAAAATTTGCTACACACATGGAAAAGTCTATTCGCGCAGCTACAAAATTTGCCAGGGTGGAAAAATCACAAGTTCGAAAAACAAGGTCTTAACCAAGGCCAGCATAAAAATAGCACGGCAGACGATCGCGCAAGAACGTCTAGGCAAGACGAGACAATTTGCTGGCCAGCGCAAACATCGGAGCAGTGTTGCCAGACTGGCCAACGAATTATTCTGCCGAGTATGTCAAAAAATCTGCTGAATTCTTCACCACAGTCGTAGTATCAGAAATTTTTGTATTTATCTGTTGCCCCTACTTCGACCTCCAATAGGTATATATCAACATTTTTGTAAAAAAACACTCTTTTTAACATTATTTTTGGTTTGTTATTTTTTTTATATTTTCATTGAATATTATATTTTTTAAATCTATTTGGTAATTACATAGTAATTCCTTATTTATTAAAAATTCTTTAAAAGTCTGCAAATTACGAAATTATTTTGCAACTTTGCAAAAAATACGATTTCAAAAATTTTGCTAAATGCAGAAAAGACTGCTGTTCTGGCAATACTGAATCGGGGTAAATTAATATATTAAAAGTGTTGCCAGGTCAAAAATAAGGAAAGCAGTCTGACATAAAAAAGCGATAGATGTAAAAATATTACGCTAAATATATTATATTGAAAACAATTAATAAATTATTTTATTAGTTAAAAAAGTATACATATTTTCAAACAATGGCCAATAATCTTCACTTTAAACGGATGATAATTAGACATATTATTCTATAATATTACAGCACAGCTACCAGAAATATTGAAAAGAAGAGTACGCGTCCAAAATGTCAAACCTAATCACAGAATGGAGAAGAGAGAGAGAGAGAGAAGATTAGCATGCTTATTTTAAAAGCATAAACTAAATCGAGTGTAATGTTAAGCGGAAGAAATGGTTAGCATAGCGATAAAACGGTAGTTCATCCATCAAAATAGTGGATCAACCGCAAAAACGATATACCTGGCAACATTGCACATTATCAATATTAAAAACATCATTGAGTCGCTGCCAGTGTTGCCAAAACTCACGATTAATCGTGAGATTACACGGTTTTGGGAATTATCTCACGATTTCATGAATCACGTCGCGTTTCTCACGATTTTTTATCGTATGTCAAACATAAGTAACTAAAAATAATTCATAACAAACGTCACAAATTTATTGCATTTACATAAAAATCCTCATATGATTTTCTACGTTACTACTTTCGCTACTATTACTGCCGCTACTGGAGTCATATTTGCATAAAAAAGATGATTCCAGCAATTCGGATTTTGATTAACTACCTACTACATTTTTTAATACTACATAATAACGCAAGTTTTTTTTTACTTTTTAAGTTTTTAGAAATGTGTTTGGTTTTTAAATACAGAAAGTAATTATATATTTGTTGTTTATAAGCTTTCATTCTTTTCTTTAAACTACCTAGGTAGTTTGACCCCTTTTAAAGAATTTTTTAAAATATTACGAATCTCAGGATTTTAAGTATCCGAGTCTTACGATTTATCTTAGAACATTTTGGCAACACTGCTCGCTGCATTCCGTTCTGATCTTCCAAGAATTAATATTCGGTATTCGGTTACACTTGGCAGTATATAGTGCGTTTTATATGATCAATCCACCATATTTTCAATATTTCACCTGGAAGTTGGTCGTGAAACTAGGTGTACATCCGATTTATATTTGATTTTTCAATTTTAAGTGGTCTGCCATTTTCTTTTCTGTGAAAATTTCTTGAAAGTTCCGACCCCGAAGTGACGTTTTGAATAGCGTTTCGTGCACAAAGAGACAGATGGGAACAAATTAATTAATATGATGTCAAAATAAGGCAAAAATTGCGTTTTTCGTCGTAATTTTATTGGCATTTTAGCGTTTCCTGCTTTGAAGTTGGCCTATTGAAAATATCTACTTTCAAATACAGATAATGGCACAAAATAAAGGATTTATTACCAAAATAGTTTGTTGTTGTTGTGAGTTGACATCATTAGACAGTTTTCGTTGTATTTTAAAAGCGATTCCGATAACCGCTATTTGACAACTTTGACATTTGAGTTGTCATTTATCGTTATCGTTACGGATAAGTGGCGGGAGCTAACGGACGGAAGACAAAGCCATAGCAAAAACGGAACGCATGCGTAATGACCATTTTTTTGACAGATCCTTTTTTTACGAACTGCATTTGCATTTGCATACATCCTTAGCCGTTCTTGGTTTAACCACTGAGGGTTCCTTAAATCGGAAAGTAAGTGCCCAAAATTGTCTTATATATGGTTGTTCATGAAGTCAATGATTTTTGAGAGAGCTGAAGCTGACCGTCCAAAAAAGACATCCAAATCAACTAGCCTACTAGGGTAGCTTAATATTCTTAACAAAATGCAAAGCCCTTCCACGCCAGAAACATTATGGTTGCTTTGTGTTATTACATTATTGGGAATCCTAAGTGCTTCAGCCAGTCTTCTTAAGTGATTTTTTCAAATCGGTAATAAAGTTTGCATTAAGCATTATTATAGTTTTCTAAATTGAAATTTCCATACAACTGTGCTCGATACTGAATGTCCTGGCGATCAAGCACCTCCAAGAGAAGGGCATCATCCAAATCCGAATCACTGCATGAGTCCAATAAAATCAAAATTTCGTCTATCATGATGTTTTAGAAGTTTGGGTACTAGGAAATTAAAACCAAGCAAAAAAGATAGCACAAAACGTATATGAAAATATGAACACAAACCATTAAAGATAGGTTATGTTATATTCGTTATGTATTGTTTACTGTCGAATTCGACTTAACGTTAACGTTAAGCGAATTGAACGAAAACTATTTTTACGATCTGTCAAATAGCGGCTTCGTATTCGTATTCGTTATGGTTAACCGTTTGAATTTGCCAATACAACGAAAACTCTCTATTTAATTTAAAAACAAACAGATAAAATATTTTCTGTGATATTTTGACAATTTGAGCCATATATTTCCTAATCACAGTCCCTAGGAGGAAATGTTAAAAAATTAAAAATTGAAGAACATTTCAGATCATTTTTAGGTAGGTACATTCCATAGACAATTTACCTTTAGATAAACAAACAATAATCACGAATGTGGCAGTTTTATGGCCTCGCGCATGTAAACAAAACTGGGAACTATTAGACATGCGCACTGCAACATTATCGTTTGACGAATGGGAAAATAGACAGGTCCGGGCTTTAAAATTTCAATTCTTGCTCATATGCCACCATAGAGGGTTTATTTTACCCCTATTTGGGCATAATACAATTATACAACGGCTGCAACTAGTACTAGTCATTGTTTATATTACAATCCGAGTCACTAAAAGCACAAACACAATTCACTAACTAAACTACACAAAAACCAGAAATCCATAAATATTAAACACCAGTCCCACAATCCACGATAGCCGATCCGATAGCTGAAAACTTTAGAAAACTACAAGGAATCCGCAGAGAAGAGAAACCTTAAAACACAACAACAAAAATGGCGGCCGAGCCGGTTCTGGAGAGTATTCTTGAGCGCGTCGATTATTGTCGATAAAGTAGGACGGCCGATAACACGAGGTTTGTGCGCATGCACGAAGGTTCCCCGAATGAAGACAGCTGACCGACGAGTCATGCGCTCGGACGTATTTTTTCACCCATAAAACGTAACTTTTGTTTGCGCAGGAGATAAGCTGTAGGTATCTAAAGGTAAATTGTCTATGGTACATTCTCGGGTGCCAAATACCGATAAACATGTTTAAACTAGGGCTCGGAATTTTTAAAATATAAGTATTCGAATAGTCGTTTGGTATGTTATTCGAATAGTCGAATAATTCGAATAGTCGAATAGATACTTGAATAGTCGAATAGTCAAACATTCGAATTTCGAATAGTCGTTTATTTAAATGTCGAAATACAGTCGTTTAATCACGGTAGAAGTGGTTTAACTGCTTAAACATAATAAAAGAACATTTTTAAGTATTAGTCATTTTTAATATCTAAATTATCGAATAATAATAATGTGCATTTTGTCGAATAAAGTAAGATGGCAAATAAATAATTCTGTTAAATTATTTCAAGATATGAGAACTTGAGAACTCTGTAATAAATAAAAAAACTCTTAAACAAAATGATTATTTATTGAACACAAAAAATCAAACATTTTACACAACGAAAAAAAAATAAACCCGGTGTTTTATTTAACATAAAACAGAACAAAAACGGGAACAAGAAGTTCAACAAATTTATATAATATTCGAATTTCGAATATTTGAATAGTGGAATATTTAAATAGTCGAATATTCGAATAGTCAAATATTCGAATTTCGAATATTTGAATACTTAGTCGAATTTTTTAACTAACAAAAAATTCGAATTTAGAATAGTCAAATATTTGATTATTCGAATACAATTCCGAGCCCTAGTTTAAACCTTGAGTTTGTGCGCTACTACGCTATTGAAACACTTTTTTGTGTTTTTTGTTCGAATACAATGTTCGTCGAACGGTTCCACGAGCCGCTCGACAAGTATGTGGGCTCCTTTAGAAGAAACGTTTTTATCGAATTTACGTAAAATAATTTTTTAAATTTTAGCAATTCAGGAAAAAAATACTTGATTACTTACTCGTCGGTTCTTGTCTTTGATTTTGATTGGCATGCATTGTATTGGCCAGCTCTGCTGCGCTACCAGGTACTGTCCGGACACATTGAGGATTTAACGTCCAAGCATGGCCGTCCAATTGGACTCTTAAGTCACCGTCTGAATATACTTTTAATACTTTTCCCAATTTTCCTAAAGACTAAAAAAAAATGTGTTAATAAACACTAGGAAAAAATTGAAATTAAAAATACTACCAAAATGTAGTTACTAGTACTAATTTCCAAAAATCTGCTGTATGTGCAGTGTTTTTGTAAAACACTGTATAAAACACAATTAAAATTAAATTTGACACATTAAGAGAAAAATGTTACTCCTATTGAACATTACTAGGCAAAACACGATACAATTGCGGCCAAAAATACTGGGACAAAGAAATTTGCTTTCATCTCCTGGGCAAATATAGGAAATATAATATGTCAAGTTGCAGGTAAGTACATTTTGATTTGTTGTCATCAACTTGTCAAATAATATATTATATTGTTTACAATATTTACTATACAGTGTAACTATACAGTGTGACCGCATCATATGGGATTTTTTTAATTAATAGCTTTATCGAAATTTGACTTTGGCATCAAGTTCTGCTTTGATCGAGATGAAAATTAAGCAAAAAAATAGTAGTCACGTGATTCGTATTATCTGTCAAATTTTAATTTTTTCCAAAAAATAATTCAAAAATTCAGGGGTTATTTCTGAAAGTATCGAAAAATGTTTTTTTAAATGCAGTTTCTAGCCAACATGCAAAATTTCAGCTGTATGAGATAATTTTTATTTTTTACCCACCACTAAAATTTATTTGAACACTTTACTGATGACACTGTGTCCTTTTTTGTCTTAATATTAAGGTGTATTACTTTCAGACACAAACTATGTTTTCAAAAATACTGAAGTTACCTTATACAGGGTCAAAAACAAATAAACTTTGCATCACATGCGACCAAATTTTAATAGCCCAATTTTGATTTTGTAGAAAAACACAGACACATTTAATATGGCGCTACTTTAAAGAAAATGTATCTGAAATAAAGCATTGTCAAAACTAAGAAGTTTTATGTAGGTTGCATTGAGTCTTATTTTGCAAAAGTGGTGCAATTTACAAAATATGGGTAAAAATCAAAATGGGCCTTTTCACTAAATTTTGATTTTGGTAGTAATGTATAAAGGAACAAAAATTTACACACATTTATATTTAAATTATGTTCTCTACACCAACGCACAACTAAATTCAAATCGTTTTGTAGGGTCCTTGCATCACGTTCATCCACAATAGTATGAAATAACTTATAATCATCGGCAAAAATAAGACCTTTGGTGAAATAAACGCTCACTCCAATTTTATTGATAACTAGTAAGAACAGAAGTGGTCCAAGATTTGAACCCTGGGGCACCCCTGATGTGGGTGAATATATTTTTGAAGTGTAGCCCTTAAGTTCAACGAATAATGATCTTTTATGCAAATATGATGATAATAATGAGACAATGTTTTGGTCCACTGAGAAGTCTTGAAGAGCTGTAATTATCTCGCCAAAGTCCACCTTGTCAAATGCTTTTTCCAAATCGTTGAAAATAACATCAACTTGTTGGCCGTTTTTAAAAGAATTATGAATGAATTGTGTAAAATTTATTAAGTTAGTTATAGTTGAGCGCTGGGGTAAAAATCCATGTTGCTGGTCCGAAATTATGTGTTTAACATCGTTATATATTCTATTACAAATAATTAATTCTAAAACCTTCGAGCAAGCTGAAACAAGACTAACAGATCTATAGTTTTTAATGTCATTCCTATCACCACACTTAAATATCGGAATAACCTTACTTTCTTTCCATTTTGTGGGATATATTCCTTTTTTTAGACAGAGGTTAAAAATATGTTTTAGCGGCTTTACAAAAGAATCAACACAACCTTTAAGAACATATGCAGGTAAATTATCTGTTGCTACGGACCTTTTGACTTTTAATTTTTTAATTGCTTCCCTAATTTCGACCTCGGTAATTTCTTCAAAAGCAAAACTGCAAAAGGTGTTAAAATTATTGGTGTAAGGTTGATTGTTATTATTATAAACAGAACTAAAATATTCAGCAAAAGCATTTACAACACCTTGAGCCCCGTTAATCTCGTTTTGATTGATAACCATATTATCTGGAATGTCGGAATTATTTTTCTGATGTCTTATAAACTGCCAAAATGCTTTAGGATTTGATTTGATTTCATTCTGCACCCTTTCCTGGTACAAAACATATGCAGTTGTGCTTTGGGTTTTTACCAATTGCCGATACTCTTTATACCTTAACTCCCATTTTTGTTGACCAGTTTTTCTAAATTTTTTCCTAAACCTATCTTTCTTTTTAATATTTTTAATAATCTCATAATTATACCAAACTGGGTATTTTCTTTTAGAATGTCTGGTTAAGGGAATGCAAACATCAAATATCGTATAAAGATTGCTATAAAACTTATTTACTGCTACATTAACATTATTCTGGTTAAATACTTCGGACCAATCAACATATAGCACCGACTAAACAATTCAAATGCCAAATGTTTTAAATTTAAGAATAGTGAAAAGGCCCATTATCTTATGCAGCTGAAATTTTGCATGCGGGCTAGAAACTGCATTTAAAAAAACTTTTTTCGATACTTTCAGAAATAACCCCACTTCTGAATTATTTTTTGAAAAAAAATTAAAATTTGACAGACAATGCGAATCACGTGACTACTATTTTTTTTGCTTAATTTTCATCTCGATCGAAGCAGAACTTGATGCCAAAGTCAAATTTCGAATAAAGCTATTAATAAAAAAAAATCCCATATGATGCGGACTTAACTGGTCACACTGTATAAAAAACAAAACAAAAATAATCGTTATTTTTAAATTTGCTACAAGAAATAAGAAAGAAAAATGACGTCAAAAGAGAGTTCCGGATTGTTCTACAAATCTACAACATACAATTTTCATAATAAATAAGTAATCTATCACATATTTACATAATCGTTCAGACAATAAGGTTCTAACTGAACTAATAATTTTTTTAATTGTATTTGAAACAGGCGTTGATTGTCAGTGCGTTTGATTCGTAGTGGTAATTTATTGAAAAGTTTAACACACACACCGTACCGGCAAGCCTGACGTTACAGGAAGGCTTTTAATGTAAAGGAATGAATAAAAAATGGACTTGCCGCGCGTTAAAAAGAGAACGATTCCCAACTTTCCATAGCAGTCAATACGTGTCGATAGCGAAGCACCCACAGCGATGTTTAATTTTTTCCTTTTCTATCTTGGCTGAATTTTTCAGGTAAGCGTAGATACGGTAAAATTCTGCTGGTATTTTGAAATGGTTTATTTCCAAGAACAAACACGTAAACAACATAGTCATGATACCGTTTACTCTAAAAACATTTCGACAGGACTGATTAAACTCCATGTTCTTAATTTCCCTTAAGGTGGGATTAACGACGCCATTTTCTATCGTCAATTCGATTTGCGGAACTGTTGACAATTCGCACGCGCACTGCAGTGATGTGTTGATCAGAGTAGTTATTTTTATAGATTTGGCATAGGAAGAAGAAAGACAGACATATTCTGGAGCTGGTAGAGCAAGGCAGATGTTAGTCAGCCGGTCATAGTTTTGTTTACTTTCGTGTTTTGTGCAATTAATTCCTGTTAAAACAAACACATATTCTCTTGAATTCTTAGGAGAGATGACATCCAGATAGACTAGGAAATATCGTGTTAGTAGTAAAAATTGTTGTTTTTACTTCAGTTCTGAAAATCGACGTGTTTACTTTTAAGGATTTTAAGGTAAATTGCGGCAATTCTAGTAGATTCAAAAAACTGCTGTTTTTAAAGTTTCTGTGCATTTATTTTAAAAAAACACCGGCATACTATTCCTCAATGCTTCCCGGAACAGCCCTTCCAAGATTAGATACTAATTATTATTTTTTAAATTGCAAGGTTCCGGAATTCCTGCATTCAAGCCATTTATAGATCTTTTATACATGATCGACCTTGAGAACTGTGCCCTTAACCAGCATTACCTTTAGAACAAAAAGCTATAATTCACACCAGATTGGGAGTAAGCAAGAATACAATGATATCACGTAAGAAAACCATTAAACAATATGCGGAGATTAAGATAAAACCCGGTTCCGGTAGGAGGAAGATCTTGACAGGGGATGAAAATATCGAGCCTGTCAACTTTCCAAGAGAACATCCTTTCAGGACAGCCGTAAAAGCGAGAGGAAACCAATTGATCCGGATTTCCAGAACAGCAACACGTGTCGACTAGGAGCGTCAGATATAAACACCGTTAACAGAAAGAAGAAATACTGTAATGAGGAATGTAATGCCAACTCATGAAAGGTTGACTGCTACCTTGAAGTTCTTAGCTGCGGGAAGAAGTTATAAGGGAACTGCTTCTCAAGTTGTTAATTTTCTTGAGGATAGCAGATTTCATGCACAAGAGATCTACTTCCTTCCACTTTTCCACTAATTTTAAGTACGCTGCATTCACGGTCGTGATAGCATTTAGATTTCACTTGCCACAGAGCTCACTGCGGTAAATAGCGATAAACTCTTCCAAACAGGTATTTCTATTTCCTGGGACATTATTAATTATTAAAAAAAAAATTATTGATCGCACTAAATGCACTGAGAACTTGCCTAAACTGATGGCCTGATGACCTGATCATACACAACTTCAGGAACATCTGCGTTCTGCGGATGGACAAACAAATTTTTTGAATTTTATCCGGTCGACTGAACAGTCCCACTGATAGGCGTACCGGAGCATATACACGATAGGCAACCGTCCTTCAGTTCAGTCTCAACTGACAGATCGTGTGTAGCCGCCTTTAGCGGTTACCAAAATAGTAATTTTTTCACAAAATATAAAACAATTGACAAACCCTTTCCTAGGGAAAGTAACCTTCTTTGGCAATGACTGTACCTGGTGTACCTATACAAAATTTGTAAGGAAATTAAGAAGTAAATTAATTTTTGGACGTTTTTAAAACAGAAAGTATCGCCGCTCTTATTAAGCAACATACCCAAAAACTACAAAGGTTACTTACATTTCTCATAATCTCAATCCATTCTCCGTGGCCTTTTTGCAGCTCTTTTACCATTTCTACGTCAGTTATTAATGTCACAATATCACCCACAGCAAAACAATTTACTTTATTCAAACTTGTCGGATTGAAAGTCCACCTGTTGTTACAGCCTTCATATTGAACTCTTATGTCTCCTTTGTCAGTCACTCGATGAACTGTCCCTATTTTTCCGATATACTGAAAAAGGTGTTAGTTGGAAGTAGACTTTTTCTATCTTGTTTTTTTTTTTTAAATATTCCATGACAAATAGTTATACAGTACTGGCAACCCTGACTGGCTGTTAAAGTAAAGAAATGAGTACAAAATGGACGTGGCTCTTTACTTTAGGGATTTTACTAATTGCAACACGTGCGAAACACAAAAAACTCACTCTGCACTCAACGGCACAATAAAATGAACTGAGTAAAGATGTGCAAGTAGATGCGGGTCATGCATAGATGCGCCGATAGGCGATAAAGTGACCTACCAATACTAGCATAGAAGGACGGAGATGCGAAAAATATTTTTAGTTAACTACATAAATTGAAAAATACGTAAAATAGATGCGCGGTTACTAAATAATTTCTGTCGATGAAGCGAGGTAATGAGTAATTATTTCGTCAAACTTCGCCAGTACAAATTATTCCCTCTCTTTAACCGCCTTGTCATGCGTTGTTCACGCCGGCAATACTGATTGATCTGTTGTCCTTATTCTGGGCATCTTAACAAATTATTAATTGTCTCATATTCACATAAAATGCCACTGTAACTTGGAGTTTCTCAGTACGCTGTTGAACTAAACTGCCCTAGTTTGTATTAAAGGTTACAAAAGTCAACACTGAATGGAATTGAACTATTTACTTTTTGGTATAACTTGTTGAACAAAAACAATATTTTGCATTAGGTAGGTATGTGAATATCCCTAACACGGTTTTTTTTTATATCAGTAAAATTCTCCGTGAATTTATTCTTGAATTTCTTAGTGAAGTTGGTAGTCTTTACATATTGGGCATCAGCTGGTTTTGTTAGTCAAATTTTGATGTTTCGAACAATCTTACCAACATAAACAAATTTAGTGGTTAGGTTATAGGTTTATTCGTTTTGGACTTTCTGGTTGTAGTTTACATGAAAAATGGTTAATCTTCAGATTATTTTGTGCAAAATGTCTAATTATCGCTGCTAGCTGTTTATTGGCATTTATAAACATATCTTAACTTTTAACCTACTGATCAAAAATTAGAATGTTAATTATTTAATTAAATTAAAGTTTTTAAAATTTAATGTTAATTTATGCCATAATTCAATCATTTTTGTATCAAAATTTTGTATAATTCCATTTAAAACAGCAATGTTTAAAATAGTTATAATATCGTCAGGAAACACCCTAATTGTTTCCTTTTAATTTTAAATTGGATATAAAATTAATTAAGGAAAAAGGGCCCGAGATCGAGCCTTGTGGAACTCCACAATTGGCATTGATAGACTAGGCGACTAAAAAATTTAATTGAAAGAGCTTTAGCAAGTAACATAATGATGGATGACTGTGAAAGAAACATTTTTACTTGTCATTTGATTGATCGACATACATTTTAAATCCTCGTACTGCGTTCTTCAGTTATTGAAGAAAATTTGTATAGCCATACCTCTGCCATTCTGGGATTCCATCCTCCATGCCCATGTTGCATAAGCTTCAACTGCTCTACTGAAACCGACACCTGAACTTTGTCCCCAACCCCAAATGGAAGAGGACCAGACCGTACTGGTCTGGCTGCAGGTAACTCTATACTTTGACCTAAAAAAAAACAATAATATATATACTAGGCTGCGAGATTTTGAGATTCGAATAAAAATAGGTAATTTTTGTAGTACGGCTTATTTTAAAATTAAATCTGCCACTGAAAAATATTTATCTCTGCGTTCAGAAATTTTTCTAATCTATAAGATGATAAACGATGCAAAGCTTAATATTTTCAATTTTTAGATAAGCATTATTGTATCCAGACAGATGTAGTCCAACATACCGCTAGTGTTCCAGCTTCATTATAACTAAAAATATTTTTATCGTCAACCGTCAGTAAAGCCGTACATTATCAGAGTGATTTCCGGAAGTATCAGAGTGATTTCCGGAAGTAAACGAACACTTTATTTTATTGTAAAATAATAGTTATTTGTTTCACTAGGCAGAAAAGCACAATATTTAATGCCGCGGCTGGTGTTTCATAGACGAGGCGCAGCCGAGGCTAGGAAACCAGCCAAGGCATTAAATCTGCTTTTCTGCCTAGTAACACATATAATTTTTTCACCCAATTTGTTCCAATTTCACGCAAAAACGTATTTTTTATATTTATGTATGTTATTTATGACATTTATTGAATTGTTGTGTTTACTTGTCATTTTTAATTTTAATTTTTAATAACACCTTTTGAGCCTGTCAGGTGTCATTAAAAGACCGCTTTTAATGTCATTTGGAGAAAAAATACTTTATCTGCCGCATTTGCGGCCTGCAAATTTTCATTTTTCATTTCATTCATTCAATTCGCATTTTTAACATAGAAAATAATCCTTAAACGTTTTCAGTTGAAATTCCTTCGCCTTCAGGAATTAATTTTTATAATACTTCAGAGTATATAATAAAATGCGATGAGTTATACCTCAATTTTTTATATTATAAATTCTGAACGGTTGGCGATAAAGTTTTGTATGCACAACGTCAGTAAAGTGTCTATCGAACTCGCCTGTTCTTCGCCTCGCTCGCTCATCTCATAATTTCATACTCGTCCGATAAAGAATCACTTTACTGCCTTGGTACATAAATAACTATTACATACTCCCGGAGTAATAATGTAAATCAAGGCACGCCGCATTTCAGTTACTATGGAAACGGCAAATGTAAATATTCCTTTTAAATGTGTTAAAGTTTCACTTCGTGTGTTTATTAAGTAATAATGGATTTTGAAAATAGTGAAACTGAAATACGATATAATATAATCGCTGTAAATAAAACATAGTATTTGACTATAATGACATAATACACTCAGCTTATAATCACCATGGTTTATTATGGCCTACATTGTACGCGTGTTAAATAATATACTATTATCTTGGCGTTCGTGAATAGGAAGTCAAACGTACAAAATTAACTTCAGTACCTCACAACAAACAAAAGAAAGAATCATTTTTATTTTAAGCTAATATTTTAAAATAAATTTGCTAGTAAAAGTCTATTACCTGACTTGGACATTAATATTTCAAAGACAGAGACCAATTTTTTATTGAAAAATTAACATATTAAGTATTATTAATGAAGACTTTTAAATAAGGTTATTTTTGCATAAATTTTTAACTTTCACTTAAAAAACTGGTTACTTGGTTATAGTGGAAGCACAAATCACTCCTTTGAAATGGGAAAAATAACAAATCCAACGCATATTAAAACTCATTAGATTCTAATTAAAAACAATTTGGAACTACGTCTATTTAAAAATAGATATTACAAAGAAAGAACGCAGTCTCTCATAATCTAAAATAATAATACTTGCTTAACTTTGGAAAATCCCAATTGATAAAAATCATTGTACAGTGAGCTCGATTTTTCAGTATTAGGAGCAAGCAGTAGTGACGCATTCGCCATTTCTTTTTTCTTATTAAATTTTCGTTTATTTTTCGTTTACTCTAAAAAGCGGGCAAATACCCTTTATCAATTGCCTACAGTTTTAAGCTAAGAAAATTAATTGATAAATTGACCAAAGAACCCCGCACTTCTCTTATGGAAAATGGCCTTCGGTTAAATTTTCTAAATTTTTAGTATGTTGTATGCGATTCTGATCAAAAGTGTTCATGGCCACAACAATATCTGCCGGCCAGTTTTTGAGATACAAGGTGTCCAAGTTGCAAAATATGAATTCTCAATACATTATATTTTCCTAGTTTATAATATGAATTCGTTTTGTTTTTCTAAATTTTTGATGGCCCTGTCGTAGATAGGATAGAATACTATAAAAATAGTTTAAATTTTTTTATTATATACCGGGTGAGTGACGAAAATTATTTAATATTTTTTGTTAAATCATTGTATTTTCGGCATTAAATTAAAAGTTTACAAAGTAACAATGTAGATGACATTAGCTTGGAGCAAGCTATCAGAATTTATATTATTTATATTTATACAGGGTAACTCAAAAAAGTTAATATTTTTTTTATTAGTTTTAAAAGAAATTTTGTAGATGTTTCTTTATGTATTACTTGTTGCTTATCGTATGCTTTCAAATATATATAATTATCAAGGTTATACAGGATGTTTCCGATAATAAGCGATATAAAAATAACATTAAAATGCATGTATTTATAAATCACCCGGTATATTAAAAATGGATCGGTTAAATTTCGTTATTTTTTAATATTTTTGCTCGAAGTGTCTTACTTACGTATTTGCTATTGATTTCCCTTTTCCTATGACCAGTTCTGGAGATATACATACAGCGTCGAACAGACTCAAAACACAAAAAATAAGCAAAAAAAAATAACAATTTTTTGTAAGTTCATTTTATGGTCAAAAATAAATATATTTAATGCTATAGATAGATACAGGCTGTTTCGAATAATTAGGGTTTCTAACACTGTATTGCAAATAAGAAATATATACAGTGACGGGCAAAGAGTTCGCAACATATGGGAAAAATTTTTATTAGCGGAATAATGAAAATCTTTTTTGGGGGATTGGATGTGCATGTCCCATAACCTTAAAATCGATTTTGACATACGTCACGTGACCAATGGTATGGCGGGAAAGTTGAAAAAACCAATATGAAATCATCATAAATCAGATAAGTTGATGAGATATCGAAAAAATTACAAGAATAAAAAGTGTTTAGAATTCCATTAGAACCCTAAATACAATGTTTGGGATATCTACTTAAAAAAACATAAAATCGAATATTTTTGTAAATATTTTTTTACCGAATTAAAAATCTCCATATTTTTCCCTTCTTAAAGCTTTATTAAAGTAAAACTGACATCTGGTGACCACAACTAGAAATATTCTTTTGTTTTTCTGACAATTTGGAGCAATAATTCAAAAAATTCGTTTACACTTGGATACCAGCTGTTGCAATAGTCTATTTCTAATAACCTTATCGATATTTTTTATTTTGAAATATTCTATTATGTTAAGAAATCCTTAAATTCATTAATCCAAAGAAAATTTTATTTATAACCGTAAAAAATAATTTTGAATTTCGCAAAAATCTTTAAAAAAATCTAAAAATTAATAAAAATTTAAATTATTTTTTACGGTTATAAATAAAATTTGCTTTGGATTAATGGATTTAAGGCTTAACATAATAGAATATTTCGATATAAAAAATATCGATAAGGTTATTAGAAATAGACTATTGCAACAGCTGGTATCCAAGTGTAAACGAATTTTTTGAATTATTGCTCCAAATTGTCAGAAAAACAAAATAATATTTCTAGTTGTGGTCACCAGATGTCAGTTTTACTTTAATGAAGCTTTAAGAAAGGAAAAATATGGAAATTTTTAATTCGGTAAAAAAATATTTACAAAAATATTCGATTTTATATTTTTTTAAGTAGATATCCCAAACATTGTATTTAAGGTTCTTATGGAATTCTAAACACTTTTTATTCTTGGAATTTTTTCGATATCTCATCAACTTATCTGATTTATGATGATTACATATTGGTTTTTTCAACTTTCCCGCCATACCATTGGTCACGTGACGTATGTCAAAATCGATTTTAAGGTTATGGGACATGCACATCCAATCCCCCAAAAAAGATTTTTCAATATTCCGCTAATAAAAATTTTTCCCATATGTTGCGAACTATTTGGCGGTCACTGTATAAAAACTATGAACAATTAATTTATTATATCCAAATTATTTTATTCAAAAACAATAAGGAGGTCCCGAATTATTCGAAACACCCTGTATAGCATTAAATATATTTATTTTTAACCATAAGACGAACTAACATAACAAATTAATAAAATTAAAGAAATTGTTATTTCATATGCTTTTTTTTTTAGTTTTGAGTCTGTTGTAAATCTCCAGAACTGGTCATAGGAAAAGGGAAATCAATAGCAAACATGTAAGTAAGACACTTCGAGCAAAAAATATTAAAAAATAACAAAATTTAACCGATCCATTTTTGATATACCCGGTGATTTATAAATACATGCATTTTTATGTTATTTTTTTATCACTTATCATCGGAAACGCCCTGTATAACCTTAATAATTATATATATTTGTAAGCATACAATAAGCGACAAGTAGTACATAAAGAAATATCTACAAAATTTCTTTCAAAACTAATAAAAAAAATATTAACTTTTTCGAGTTACTCTGTATAAATATAAATAATATAAATTCTGATAGCTTGCTCCAAGCTAATGTCATCTACAGTATTACTTTGTAAACATTTAATTTAATGCTGAAAATACAATGATTTAACAAAAAATATTAAATAATTTTCGTCACTCACCCGGTATATAATAAAAAAATTGAAACTATTTTTATAGTATTCTATTCTATCTACGACAGGGCCATCAAAAATTACGAAAACAAAACGAATTCATATTATAAACTAGGAAAATATAATGTATTGAGAATTCATATTTTGCAACTTGGACACCCTGTATCTCAAAAACTGGTCGGCAGATTTTGTTGTGGCCATGGATACTTTTCATCAGAATGACATTCTCTACAACATACTAAAAATTTAGAAAATTTAACCGAGGGCCATTTTCCATAAGAGAAGCGCGGGGTTCTTTGCGCCTATTCCTTTTATTAATTTATAAAACCAACCCTTTTTAACGTAAAATTGTCGGTAGTTGTACTATAAAATGGGTATTTGGCCGATTTTTGGATAAAACGAAGAAGTAACTGGGAATATCTCTCAGTGATAAAACGCAACGAAAAAGCAGATGAACTGGCAAGAACCGGATCTGCTCAAAATTTTGTACTGTTCATTGGACTTTTTCGGCAACGACTTAAAGCTGCATTTAATTCCACATATGGATCGTTTCTTCCGGATTATCCATCGGAAATCGCACCATTTTAAAAAGTTTACGCTTTTTACAAGTTATCGACAGAGTTTTTCAAAGAAATACGGTAAGTCACTTGATTTTGCGTTTTTATGGCTTTAATTTTGATTTTGTAGAATGGATATTATTTTTTTTGTTCATTTTAGTGTCTGATGGTTTAATAGTGCTTGTAGATAAAATAATGAATAATGCGAGCGTTAAAAGTGTTTTATTTGGTTAAAGGTAAATAGTGGCTTGAACATTCCCTCTTACAAAACTCAACCTTACATATCAGGTTTTATATTAGAGAAAAATTAAGTGTATTTGGCTAAAATTGTTGTATTTAAAAAGTATCTGCTCAACCAGCCACTTGTAAATAATTCGCAAATATTGTTTGTATTGTCGACAATAAATTAAATTTAGGAGAATTCTGAAATGTGTTACAAAAAACTACTTACCTAAAACAGGAAGATGTTCAGGATAATAGCTGCCTCCAGACGAGGGCTCCACGAATTTAATATCACATATGCCTTTGTGGCCTAACCTATAAACATTTGTAGATCCAGAAAACCAATGAACATTAACCACTGACCTACAGCTTTCATTATCCCAACCGCGTATATCCAAGACTCGGCCAATTTTTCCTAAAAATTTAAAAATAATAGTACTTTGGTACTATAAATTGGAACGGTTTTATAATTTAGGGATTTTAACAAGTGAAGCACATGTCAATATTTTTTCTATCAACATGCATATACCGGGTGTCCACGGAAGGTGGCTCGCCCCTCTAACTTTTTTGTTTTTCAAGATAATGAAATAAAATTCGGGGGATTTGTATACGACATAAAACTGCATTTTTTGACAGGTGACAACATTATGGAACTTCCGGTTTAACCGGAAGTGACAAACTTTCGATTTTTAAATGGGACACCTGGTATATTTTTACTTTTTTTGACTCCATATGACATTCTAAATACAACGATGTGTCACTTCTCACTTTTTGTCACCAAGAATATATTTTTTTTCCAAATTTATTGTTTTATCTAGAGGGTTATGAATACCTTAAAATCACTTATTTCAGTTCTTTAATCTTGGGAAAAATACAATTTTACTATTTTTGGTCCAATGCTATGTGTATGTGCTATGTAAAATTTAATCTTTAAAGTTGTATAACTCATTTTTTTAAATGGCAACATGGCGGCTCGTCGGGTTAAGAAAAAAAAAGGATTTTATGACGATTATTTTGATACCATACACTATTAGGTTTTAGAAAAGCTGCCATTAAAAAACTTTAAAAAGTTAACTTAGAACTCTCCTAAAATCAAGCATCTTTTGAGAATAAATTCAGATTTAAATGCATCAAGTAGCCTGTGACCAGCAAGACTGATAAAACAAAATCATGCCTTGAAGAAAATTGAAATGCCAACAGCCTGCTTCTGCCAAAGTAAATTAGTTTGTTGTTTAAAAAACATGGAAAATAATAGTTTTACAAGGAGTGAAAAAGTTGATATGTTATTAGTGTTTGGAGAATGTAGAAATAATTCAACCGATGCTGCACGACTTTACGCACAAAAATATTTTAATCGGCGTCATCCAACCCGGCACTATTAGGTACCCAAAACTGGTTCCGAAAATGCGTAATGAGTCTGACGGTAATAACATATCAACTTTTTCACTCCTTGTAAAACTAGTATTTTCCATGTTTTTTAAACAACAAACTAATTTACTTTGGCAGAAGCAGGCTGTTGGCATTTCAATTTTCTTCAAGGCATGTTTTTGTGTTATCAGTTTTGCTGGTCACAGGCTACTTGATGCATTTAAATATAAATTTATTCACAAAAGATGCTTGATTTTAGGAAAGTTAACTTTTTAAAGTTTTTTAATGGCAGCTTTTTTAAAACCTAATAGTGTATGGTATCAAAATAATTGTCATAAAATCCTTTTTTTTCTTAACCCGACGAGCCGCCATGTTGCCATTTAAAAAAAATGAGTTATACAACTTTAAAGATTAAATTTTACATAGTAGGTACATAGCATTGGACCAAAAATAGTAAAATTGTATTTTTCCCAAGATTAAAGAACTGAAATAAGTGATTTTAAGGTATTCATAGCCCTTTAGATAAAACAATAAATTTGGAAAAAGAATATATTCTTGGTGACAAAAAGTGACAAGTGACACATCGTTGTATTTAGAATGTCATATGGAGTAAAAAAAAGTAAAAAAATACCAGGTGTCCCATTTAAAAATCGAAAGTTTAAGTCACTTCCGGTTAAACCGGAAGTTCCATAATGTTAAGTAACCTGTCAAAAAATGCAGTTTTAGGTCGTATACAAATCCCCCGAATTTTATTTCATTATCTTCAAAAACAAAAAAGTTAGAGGGTCGAACCACCTTCCGTGGACACCCGGTATGCAGAAAATTTCCTTTATTAAAATAGTTTATTTACCTTCCCCTCCGTCCTGATTGCCCCATTCCCAATTGAAACCTCTAACAACTTTTGCTCCAACAAAAATACCAGCAAGTTCGCATTTTCTTTCCTTCAGTCTTGGTGGTAAATCAATTCTAAAAAGACCAAAATAGTTAACTACATTGATATAGTTTTTTTATACTGTAGGTAAGTAGTAGAAATAGTAGAATCATGGAAATTTGTAAATTTTTCTTATGACCCATGCCTTGTGTTGTAGAGTATTTCTGCTAAGTTTCAAAAAACTAAGACAAAAATATTTTTCCAATAGAAACTTTTATACCCCCCTTTTCACCCCTTTAAGGCCGAAATAAGAAATAAGTGTTTTATTAATTGTACACTAGAGTATTTATGCCGAGTTTCAAGAAATTCGAATCAGAAATATTTTTCCAATATAAAATTTTTTACCCTTTTTCCACCCCAAAGGGGCAAAATTTTCGTAAATGCCTTAACACATGTTTATTTCTTTCAAGTGAAAAATGTATATAACATTTTTTACTTAAGTAAACCAACCAACTTAAGTTGGTACCTTTTTTTCTCTAGCGGTTGCGTTGGAAACTTACCCTTCCATTTATCCCCTAGGGCAAAATTTCCCAAAACATCAAAACAAGTACTTACTTATTTTAATAGAGTAAGTATAGTACCAGCAATGTAGCTTAAAATTATAGACCGTTATAGGTACCAGGTACGTCATCAAAATAGGCTACACCCATTTTTTTAACCCCTGAGGGAATCTTGAAAAAATGTTATTAATAACGTTATTTTATTACAGGAACTTATATTTTTTTTTTTTTATTAATGGTTTATTACTGACCTCGAATCAGAAGGACCTGGTACCGAGGCCTAAGCTTACAATTTTTGACAATTATTTATGATTGTTACAAGGATTAATAAACTATATGTACTTAATTTAAACTACATTGTCTCTAATATACGTTTTCAGGTTATGAATAACTTTTTTGTATTGTCCCTCCAGTAGTCGAGGGGGTATGGTATTGTAGACTTGAATGCTGGCGAATTTTGTTTTTTCTTTGTTCTTGCAAAAGTACTTCTGAGCGCAAACTTAAATCTCACGTTATAGTTGTGAAAGTCTTTACTTTGTTTTAGATCAATGTTTGTTTTAAGCAGTTTGTTCTGTACGCAATAGATTAATTTACTTTGTTCGAGGGTTTTTAATTGGTTAAGTGTTAGAAAAGGGTATTGTTTGTATACATTTTCACTTGGTGTAAAATAGTTTAAACCGAATAAAGTTTTAATTGGTTTATTTTGCAGTCTTTTTAGTCTTTTTATAAGATAATCACTTGCATTTCCCCAACACGGCAGCAGATATCTGAAATGAGGTTCTATAAAACTGTTGTATAGCAGGAATCGGGTATTGTCATTTCGTTGGTGTGAACATCTTTTTATGACACCCATAATAGGGGCCACTTTATTAATAACTTTGTTGATATGAGAGTTCCAAGTTAAATTATTAGAAATTGTGAGTCCTAGATACTTATACTCTGTAACTTGGGTAAGCACTTGATTATTTAATTTTATAGTTGGATTGAATGACTTTTTTCCTTGTTGTTTAATAATCATATATACAGTTTTTTTAATATTAATAGTTAATTTGTTATAACACAGCCACTGAAAATATGATTCCAGATCCTCATTCATAGATTGCACAAGTTGGTCTTTATTTTCTGCTGTACACACTAAGACCGTATCATCAGCGAACATAAAATATTTACAATTTAGCTTTAAAAACTTAAGACTATGTACATATAACAAATACTGCAGTGGGCCTAATACCGACCCCTGAGCCACTCCAACTGTCACCTCTTCCTGGTTGCTGTTGCTATTATTTACAGCTGTGCCAATTTTTAGACCTCCACCAGTTTTAGTTTCGGGAGATATGCCTATCAACTTTTCAACTCTCGTTTTAATTCGTTTATGGTATACAACTGAAATGGTCTAGAATGGGAGTAACCGAATTTGCTCGTTTTATTTGTAAACATTTATCAGCATAAAATTAATTTTTCTCTTACCCTAACGATGTTGCCGAGTCAAATCTTTTGAAGGGATGGCCGAGATCATGTTTTCCACCATGATAGCACATATAACACAAGTCAAAATCATAGCAAATTGTACACTTATATCTCATTCCGCTGATTCCTTGATTGTCACAACCATCGCACACAATATTGGGATGTTTAACACCTAAAAATTGTTAAAATAATTTATATTTTCAAATTAGTTACATATTATGTTGTACAGGGTGGGGACTTTAACTGGAATAAATTCGATATTATTAAAACCGCTGAAGTTGCGCCTCCAAAATTTGGTATGTGGCAGTTTTGGACCATGCGGAATTAAAAAATTATATCGGCGTTGTTGCCAGATTTCTCAGTTTTGCGCTACACGTAGTAATTTTGTTATTTTAAATGGAATGCCCAATTTATTTTTATTGCAGTAAATTGGGCGTGTCAAATTTAGTAAGTTCCCAAATTTACAAAATTCTATCTTCACTAGTTGCTGAGCTATGGCAACACTGTATTTTTATTAAAAAGTACCGGGACGCTTATCTTCCTTCAAGTAGCGTTACCTTGGTAACATCTCCATAGTTACTAAGTTATTGACAAGCTTCAAGAAAAGTTATTGTCGTGTCAAAATTAGTTATTTAACTGAAACCTTAAAAATAGAAATTCTCAAGATGATCGGTTTCGGGGACCACCAACGTAACAGGTGAAAGATATTTGGAATTTTGGCAAGGAAATAATAACTTTGACGAAAGAATTTTTTTCCAGCAGGATGGGGCGCCTCCGCACTATGCGGCTAACGTGCGGAATTACCTGAATACCGCCTTTCCTAAATTGATTGAATTACCAGCAAGGTCGCCTGATTTAACATCATTAGATTTTTATTTATGGGGTGATTTGAAACAAAGTGTACCTATGTTATAAAACCTACAAATATTGAAGATCTAAAGTATCGGATTAGACTAGAAATCAGATCTATACCACCTCAGGTTTTACGCAGCATACAAAATGAGTTTTATAACCGATTGGCTTTTTGCCAAGAAGACAATGGAGCGCATTTTGAACAACTTTTGAAATAATAAATCGATAGAACTAGTTTCGTGTTTTCGTGATTTTTTTGTCAAATTTGTTCCAGTTAAATTACCGCCTGTAGCATACAGCTGAGAATTCTGACAACATTGCCGATATCATTGTTAATTTCTGCATGCCTAGAAACCCCCAGATAGTAAATTTTGTAAGCGCAACTTTAACGGTTCAAAGGTAGATAAGCGTTCCGGTACTTTTTAATGGAAATACAGTGTTGCCATAGCTCAGCAACTAGTGAAGATAGAATTTTGTAAATTTGTGATCTTACTAAATTTGACACGCCCAATTTACTGCAATTAAAATAAATTGGGCATTCCATTTAAAATAACAAAATTACTACGTGTAGCGCAAAGCTGGGAAATCTGGCAACAGCGCCGATATCATTTTTTAATTCCGCATGGTCCAAAACCCCCACATACCAAATTTTGTAGGCGCAACTTCAGCGGTTTTAATAATATCGAATTTATTCCAGTTAAAGTCCCCACCCTGTATGTACCCACTATCTGTAGACCTATAAAAGCACCGTTGAAAAACTCTGGAAACCCCTCTAAGGCCTCCGTGATAAATCGTGAATAAATTTAGGAACAATAAGAAAAAAACAATAAATTAGTTGCAATAGTTGCTTAAGCTTCGAAAATAGCATAGTCGCTAATATATTAAATACCGGATTATTATTTAAACAAATTAAATTTTAAAAATGTAGGATCACTTGACTTTGTTGTTATAATTTTCATTAATGAAAACTTTATTATTTTTTGTAATTTTTTATATTTTTAATATATTTTGTTAATAAATAATAATACTTATTATCTAAGATACTATCCGAAAAATCCACCATGGAAATGTAGGGGGTACACTGTTCATAAAATACAAAAAATTGTTTGCAAAAAAAAGTCATAACATGAACAGTAGGTTTCTCGGGAATGTTCCGCATGAAAAATACCCAGTAGCCGAAGGTGCGCTAGCGTTGACGTCTCCCAACATGACGCATGACAAGGTACTCTATCTGGGGACCAGTAGCTCAGTGGTGATTAATTATATGTGCGTCGTAGGCTATCGTTCTTGGACTCAAATGAAAAAATAATTAAATTTGTAGGACCTATTATTTCTTTTACATCAATATTTTTAACGGTACAAATGTGTAAAAAATTGAAAATCATCCTATTCTATTGTCAAATAGACTCTTTAATTGTGTTAACCACAGAATACTGCTGGCTAAAATGAAGCGTTACGGTGTTAGGGGCACTACCCTGAACTGGTTCGCTTCCTATCTTTTTGGCAGGTCTCAGGTAGTTTGAGGCCAGTCATTTGATTCATCTGAGTTGAACATCCAGTGTGGGGTACCTCAGAGTTCTGTACTTGGCCCGGTTTTATTCTCATTGTATGTTAATGATTGTATCTTTACTTCTTTAAATATAAAAATTACGCTACTAACAGCTCCTATAACATGTGTACTGTGAATGATATTCCTCTTCCTATACCAAAAACAACTCTCACCAAAAATTCCTTGATATTTGAGAGCATCAAAATTTATAACCACATACCACTGGCTTATCGGCAGGTGATTGATGACAGGGTTTTTAAGCAAAGACTAAAAAGGCAACTAATTACTAGACCCTACTATACTATCCAGGAATTTTACAATGATAATATCTAGGCATTTCCTTTGATTTTTTTTTAAAACTGATTGTTCCTGCCAGATTTTTTTGTAAGATTGAGCTTGTCTTTGTCTTAGATTGATTTGTGTGTAATTTTTTTACCATGACTATTTTATTGTCTCATAAGGTGTGATTAAGTATCTATTTATTTATTTATCAATTTATTGGATTACTTATTCTTACTTTATATAGTGAACATTGTAATTTCCATAATAGTTTTAATACTGTTCAAAGCATTGTTAACAAGATGTAGTTCTTATAACAATAAAGTGTATTTTGATTTGATTTAAAATTCCAAATTTTGCGTTCTTAAATATTCTCAACTGAATATTTGACACTAAAAATCTGTTGTCACTATGTTGGGTATTCTCATTTCTAATACTAAGTTGGAAAAATTGAGAATATGTGGTTAGTTACTTGGTAAAATAAAATATGAAGGCTAGTTACTTAATTATTTAGTTTTGTATTTTGTATCCATGTATTCGAACAAATAATTTCCAATAGTGTTTTATTGCTTATTTTCTATAGGAGCTGTTTATCGAAAGTTGTTTAGATAGAAAATAAATTTATTCACTGCTACTTATAGACATGGTCTCAACTGAGCAGGTCTAAATATTGTTATGTTATTTTAAATTAGTAGGTCAAGAATCCTATCCAATCTACCTTCTTCAATTAATAAAAATTACCGTTTCGGTTGTTACAAGCCATCTTCAGACCGCAGAAATTATGAAAATCCACACCACTCAACACACACATAACATACTACATCATAAATCATAAAAATTAAATTAATTAAATATGATTTGACTAGTAGAGAACTTTGTCTATATGCAAATGAAAGTGATTTTTTTGTAAATTGTAGTTTTTTACGGACAACTGGAACAATTTTCTAAATTTTAGTGTTCTGGCTTTTTCTTTAAAATTTCTGATTTAACTATAGTGTGATATGAAACAAAAAGTTACCCACTTACCAATTTGTGCATTGTCAATAACCCTTAAATCGTACTTTCCCATATAACCAACTCGGTAGTTAGTTCTGGTACCATTATCCCACTGTACCACCACAGTTTTGTCTGGGGAGCCAACTGCACCAGATTTTCCTATTTCACACACTGTTCCAACATGACCTTCTCCGCCATCTAGTAACATTTAAAAATTATTTTTTAGATTCTTATTTAAATTAATTTTATATAAACACACATCATCCTTCAGACCTAAACAATGTTTCCAACCCTGGTATCGATCTTATTTAATAGTGTGCAATAGTGTACATATCCCATTTTATTACAAAACACAATTCAATATTAAAAGAAAAAATAGACTCCAATCTACATGCCTAGCTGTGTTATTTTTAAATTCCCAAATGTATCTTTACTAACTTTTACAAAATGCTTATGTTGCACTATGCTATATTGCTCTATGCTATGCTAGCTCTATTGGAAAAAAAGTCATACGCAATAGCTGCCCGATATGTTAGGCTCATAATTCCCTTATTTGTTTGAACTTTTCTTAGACATTATCCTGAGTACTAGTATAGTGTATGTGTGCATTGTAGTTAAAAAGTATGTATGTGTTAGACTTCTGTTCCTTATTTATAATTTTATGCGCAAGTTTGCACTGTTCTAGTTCCAAAAGATTACTAAACTGACCTAATCCCCATTCCCTATACAAATCTTTCATATGTGTTAGGTAGTCGTAATAAGAAAGTAGGTATCTTAAATTCTGAAGAGCTTGTATACTATTAAAATTCATTACCAGACAGTGTCTCTCGGTGTCTCCAGACAGGCAATAAATTTTTAAAATGGGATAAGAAATAAGCATTATATTATACTCATTTTATTTTTGTGGAACAGATATTGTCAAGTTATATACAAGGCACAAACCTGGGCACAAACCATTGGCATGACTTTGCCTGATAGAAAATTGATATGTTCACTCCAGTTGAGCTTATCATCTATTTATCTTAAATACCTAAAAATCATTGTCTGAAATGAAAATCTATAATACACACACAAAATGAAGCACATTAGCCAGCTTTTTTGAAACACTGGGGCAGTACTGAAAACTTTCAAAACTGATTAAGTAGAAAATTATTAAGTCGATTCCTAGTCACAAACTACTACTTATCAACGATAGCGTGAACAAACTAGATTGACCAAGGATTAGGGCTAATTCCTCGTAAATTATTGTATTTACTAACTAAATACTTAAGATAAACAATCCTAAAAATAGAAAATTAATAACTTGCCTTGGTTACTCCAATTCCAATCAGGTCCTCGTACTATTCTTACACCTGGATTAAACATTTTGAATGAACGCTATTTAAAAGAAAATACTATATACCTCGCTTTAATACCTAAATATAAGGGCTACTTAAACGTCGAGTCTGAGTCATCATAATAAAAAAGTTATCAACCCTTAACTCAACGTTACTGCTGGAAACCACTATTTGATAAAAGGAAAAATTTGGTAAGTTTGCAAAATTTTTGAACCGTTAAAATTACATTTTACAATAAGAACTATGTTATTTAATTAAATATTATAAAATCCAAATTAAAAACAAACCAAAGAACGAAAGTTTGACTGTCATCTGTCATACTGTCGTCACACTCGTCACTGTCACTACTAGTAAAGGGACAATTCGCATTCAAAATATAGTAGTATTCGATTCTGGAATGTATTCGAATGCATTCGATTATAACAAAGTTTTGAATACTAAAATACTAAAAAAAAAAACGTTGCGTGTTTCATTTGGCGCCATAATATTTCCACCAATTCCACCAATGGGAGCAATTTCGGATTGTCGTACCGTCGGATAACGGACGCATGAGGACTCACCTTTAGTTGAGCTTTCAAAAATTTCACTCCGACTCAGCAAAGATTTTTTTTTAAACCGACCAGAAATATACACTTTCTGGACAATTTTTCGTCTAGAAATAACCTTTTTCCGATCGCAAGACCGGAAAAGTGACGTTAGACGCCGAAAATAGTAATTTACGTTACAAGACCAGAAAGTAGTGTTTTTCAGCTCGAGACAAGCATTTCCAGGGCGAGCCGTAGGCGAGTCCTGGAAGCTTGGAGATACCTGAAAAACACTAATTTTCGGTTGCGTGACGTACAATATTTTTTTTAAGACCGACACCGATATACAGCTTATTACATTAAATTATTTTATATTATATTTAAATGCGTCGTATATATGACTTCTCGTAACGGGCTTTCGATTTTACTGGCAATATATTGTAAGTCGCTTTCTTTGCTGCTTTCAAAATTTCTTCTGAAATCTCATTTTCCGTGTCGGATAATTCAAAATCTGAATTCATATTGTTTTGCGAATTCGCGAAACAAGTTTGACATAAACAACAAATTAAAAATCAACGAACTGTCACTCGACAATACATCGAAATGTTGTTGTCATAGTAACGAAATCAAGGTCGCTTGTATTATCAAAGAGCGATTGGAAAAACAAAAAACAAGGACCGGAAAAATGTTTTCCGGTCTCTAACGTCACTTTTCCGGTCTTGCGATTGGAAAAAGGTTATTTTCTAGACGAAAAATTTTCCAGAAAGTGTATATTTTCTGGTCGGTTTAAAAAAAAGTTTTTTCCGGTCCCTGTTTTTTGTTTTTCCAATCGCTCTTTGATAATACAAGCTACCTTGATTTCATTACTATGACAACAACATTTCGATGTATTGTCGAGTGACAGTTCGTTGATTTTTAATTTGTTGTTTTATTTCAAACTTGTTTCGCGAGTTCGCAAATTTAACAATATGAATTCAGATTTGATGTGAATGAAATGAAATGAGATTTCAGAAATTTTGGAAGCAGTAAAGTAAGGAACACAGAAAAATAACGGGTTTAGCAAGGAAAGTGACTTACGATATATTGCCAGTAAAATCCTGGTGAAAGTATTCGTTGCTTCACAACTTTTGACTAGGAATCCCTTATCTAAGTTCACGATCACGAAGCTCAACATGGCTCAACACTCGACTAGGGATGTTACGGAATAGCTTTTTCTCGTACCTAGTTGGACCTGTACCTATTCCAAACCCGAACCTATTCCAAATATCTATTACAGGTCCAAACTATTCCAGGTCAAACTTAAACGCCGCTCCGCCGATTGGCGCTATTCCGGCTGCATGGCCGACACGAGTTTTTAAAGAAGGCCGCTAGAACTCCAGCGTGGCCAGCAGTTTCCGATTGTTTGAATTAAATTTCGTTATAAATTTTTGTAACAGATTAATATTTTTCGCACCAGACTTTTTTGGAAGATTTGATTGTAACGGAGGCCTATTATTTAAAGAAACATAAAGAATAGGCATAGGTACATCCACCATAATATATGTTGTCTTTATAATTAATTCCTCATTGCTGGTTGCATATCCTACATTAAATACGCTATATTTTGTTGCCCAATAAATTATTACAATATTTTTAGAAATATTTATTATTTATTACTATTTCCCTTTATCTTTATTTAGTAAGATTATTTTAATTATTGCAATGTGCTTGTAACGGCAACGTTTAAAATTCTCAACTGCAAATTCGCCATATTATAAACATATTATATGAATTTAAAGCAAAACCTGTAGCCGTTCCATTCCCTATATCGTACCTGTACCTGACAACTTGAAAAAGGAATAACAATGAAACCAGAGAATCAAACATGTGACAGTGCCAACGGACCTGGAATAGGTACCTGGTAATAGGTACGCGGAATAGGCAGATTATACCTATTCCAAAAGAACAGGTCCAGTTCCACTGTAACACCCCTACACTCGACACTCGTAAAATATAGTGTTGGGAAAAACCGATGATTTTAATAATCGAGTAGTCACTACTCGAGCGATTTCAATAATCGAGCGATCGCTCGAGCGATTTATCACTCGAGCGATTTATCACTCGAAATTTCGGTTCAAGTATCAAGTACTAGTGAATGAATTCAATGAATAGCGCATTGAGCGAGTGATTGCTTTTTAAAGGCCAGGCCGGGCGTCGCAGATGTTTACGTTTACAGGTGATTCTATTTATGGTTAGTGCTTCACTGCTTGTTAAGCGACGATTTTCGCTTGAAATTATAACTCGAGTAGTCGTGTCAATAATCGAGTGATGTCGGTTATTTCAATAATCGAGTACTCGAGCGGTTTTTCACTCGAGCGATCCCAACACTAGTAAAATACATGGGAGTTTTATATCTATGTTCTATGTGGGAGATATGGAGAACTAAGTTCTCCATAGTGGGAGATAATGGAAGAAAGAAGAAATCTAAAACTAACCTGCAATAAAATGGATTTCAGCTTTTCGGCAAAATGAAAAAAAAGAAATTTTGTTAATAGTAAAATGCTTACAAAATGTATCCAAATACTTTGTTTAGCGGTCGCTTTTATTGCAGTGTATTTTCCGGCACGACATGCAAGACATTACGATTACATTTCCAAAAGACATGTTATCAAAGAAATTGTATTCACCTCTCCCCGTTCATCTTTAGTTTCAAGAAATTGCAGTTACGAAGATATTATCTCAAATAATGAAGTACTTTCAGCAAGTGATATTATGAAACCTTATGATTTTATTCAACCATTGCCTGGAGGACAGTTTTTTCCAAAACATTGTGCACCTTTAATCAAAACAGCTGTTATTGTTCCGTATCGGAATCGATCTGCTCAGTTGCAAGTATTTGTAAATTACATGCATCAGTTTCTCCAGAAGCAAAATATTCATTATAGGATAATTGTTGTAGAGCAAAGTAATTCACTGCCATTTAATCGAGCAAAAATGATAAATTTTGGGGCAAAATTTGCAATCGATACAAACTACACATGTTTGATATTACACGATGTGGATCTGATTCCTTTAGCAACTGGTAATCTATATGGATGTTCACAGAGGCCCAGGCACATGTCGAGTAGCTTGGATACTTTTCGATATAATTTACCATATCTTACATTATTTGGGGGAGCAATTTCAATTCTGTCAGAACAGTTTAAAATTGTTAATGGAATGTCAAATTTATTTTATGGCTGGGGTGGAGAAGATGATGATTTTTACAATCGCCTAGAAATAAATAATTTAGCACCATATAGATTTACACCTGAAATTAGTAAGTACACAATGTTAGTTCATAATAAGCAACCAAAGAATGAGAATAGATTTCTGACCCTTGAAAAATCATTAGAAAATACTTATGAGGGTCTAAATACTTTGCCCAAAAAGTATGCAGTTTATTTAGAAGACCTGTTTACTAGGGTAGTTTGCTCATAGCAGTAGAGGTATTATTAAAAATGGAAGACAATTGGTTAAAGAGGATGTCATGCCCTTGCATATAGTAACTTGGTTAGGTAGATTATGTGTTTTTTTTTTCAAGTCACAAGGTGACAATATAAATAATTAATTATTTACCAAATATATAGACTCTCCCTACATGTTTGTTGCAGTAAAAATAACCTTTTACTTCAATAACTGATAAAACTAAAGCAGAGCTGTAAATGTACTTAATTATTAAGTACCAGGGTACAAGGGTAAGTACTTAAATTTCAGTGATTTAAGTGAGAGAAATAAATAACAAAATGGTACTTATTTATTTACTTAAACGTTGACCTACCCACTTTTTAAATTCATAAAATACTTACATAAATGTTTTTTTAAGTAAGTGCTTAACTACCTATGAAAACATTTTTATAATTACTTACGTACTTTTTTAAGCAAAATTTAAGTATAGTAGGTACCTCAATATATAGTATGTACTTGAAAATTCAAGTGTCAATACCATAATTTTGTTTTTGGTACCTACCTAGGATTACTTAAGTGCCCATTTCATGTACTTTAACTATTCCTAATCAGTACAGTAGCTCTGCATTAACCCTTTATCCACTCTAGTTATAGCAGTGTATGTTTAATCTGTTAGACATATTATTTATTGTTTCGTTTGTCTAAAATTGTTGTACCTATATAAAATGTCCCAGTTTCCATTGAAGATGATAAGATCTTATATTGTGTTGTTTGCTGTGAAGAAATTTGTTTTCTGACATGTTCCTTTTAGACTGATAGGTATCTAAAATAAGTTAAGTTAGCAATTACTGGTCAATCTTATTTTGATTTGGGTACCCATGTTTCGTATATTAAATAATTCCCTAGTTTAGTAACCACCCAGTTTGTTTTCTAAACTAACAATATGACGTTATTTCTTATCTAATTAGTAGCCATTATGTTGCTATACCAACTATACCACCAACAAAATAATATCTCAATCTCAATTTAACTCTACTTACTATTATAAAATTTAGAGAAGACAGTGCTTGAATTTAAACTTATCTCAATGGCTATACAGGTTTATTGAAGTTAAATAAAAGTCAAAATCTAAATTTTATAGTACTTAGATAGTTGATCCTAAAGAACTACCTCCACACTTTGTTAAAAACTAAGTAATGCAAATAGTTTATTAGTGTCATAATACAGTAAAGTACACAGGTCAACAGGTATAGTAAAGGTGTCAAAAGCATTGTTAGGTAAAATTAGATAAATTACTAAATAATATATCATTTAACTATGAAGGCACCATTTATCAAGATTTTAGGAATATTTAAAATATAGTTAAGAAACGATCTGTTCTTGTTTGATCGAGCTGTTGTGGTTTGTTTGTTGTTACAAATACCTATATTTTCCCACATATTTATTTATTTAGCCAATATTCCCCCACCCGAAGATTACGTGTACGACTATAATAATTTATATATTTTGTTTAACATCGAACCAATGATCAGTAGACGCAGGCAGAAAGATTTAAGACTTTTTTTCAAGATCGTTAATTCCCTGGTTGATTGTAGTGAACTGCTATCGCGAATAGGATTACAGGCTCCTACAAGGAGCACCAGATCAACGGTGACTTTTGCTCAACCATTCCATAGGACGAATTACGGACTTAACAACTTTATCACAAGGGCTTCAAAAATGGCCAACCTAAACCACAATATTAATTTCTTCAGCAATAGCTACACTTCTTTTAATAGGCAACTCAGATCTGTAAATTTAACTTAGACTCTTTTAATAACCTTATTTCTTTTGTTTGTTCATCTTTGCTATTACTTTTCAATTCTTATTCTTACCTACTTACTTTCAGTATTACGCTTAGGATAGGTATATATTATAGTATTTATACTTATGTACACTTATTGTACTAATCATTCAATTCACAATGTTGATTTAATGTGTAAAATGGGCTTGCCGGTAAATAAATAAATAAATAAATATTTATGGTGTACACGTCAGATGATTAATATCTATAAATAGGTAAATAAGGCATAATCATTAGATTCATTTTTCTGTGTTATTTTTTTTTGTGTTATTAAAATTTTGTTCACTTATCTAATAGAGGTTTTTTCCTTATCATAGGAGCTTTTTTAAATTACATTAAATATCTCTTGTTCTAATAAAAATACATATTTTTTCTTAAATAATGACATGCTGGTCTTGTAGAATGCATTTCACTTACAACAGATTATTTTCAAATTGTTTTCTGCGTTTAAGAGTGTTAAGACAATATACTGACCTAATTTAAGTAGGTAATAAGTATTAAAGGGTTTTTTTAATGGTAGAAAATTTAATAACTGATTCCTAGAGTTTGTTCCTAATTCTTTCCAAATTATCTTACTGAGATTTTTGTAACTGCGGTGGTATTACCTATTATATTATATAAATATTTAGGTTTTATTTATGAAAGCATAGTCCATGGAAAAATAATAAGAGGGAAAATGCAATAAAGGTTTGGCAGCCCTATTATAAAATAACGGAATAACCACAGACATGTAATATAAGGAGACGAATTATATTCTTTAAAATACTATTTGTTTACAAGCAGACATACTTCCAAAATTTCAGATAAGTTAGAAGAAGATGTCCTTAAAAAATGGCAACACTGCAAACTGTAAAAACTCGCTATAATCCTTACAGTACATTGGCATGTGTTTTTTTTTAGGATCATCCATATATTTTGCAACATTTACTGATACAGAACTATCTACACCATTTGTTTTTAAGCAAATACTAAAAATGAATCGAAAATAGCAATTAAACAAATACAGTTCTCCAAAGCTGTAGAGTTAAATAATGAATGAATATCAGAAATTATGCGTCACTCGTAGTAAAAATGTCCCAACAGCATTTCCATTGTGATTTTCCTAAAGCATGATGATTTGATATTATTTTGGGAAACTATAAATAATTTGACTGGTAGAAAATTTGAAAAACACATATATTTAGTATATTATTTTTACTTACACACATCACAAATGCATCTAATATAATTAATATAACCTTCGTTTTCAAACACGGTAGGTCTAAGGCAATCAGCAGAAATTTGTCATCATTGATTTCTGAGCGGGACAAAATGTAAACAATTTTGTCTCCTTATATATTACATGTCTATGGGAAAAACCCAATTTTGACACAAAACTAAATAAAAAATATCTCCCTTATGGTTAAAGATACAGGAAAATTCTTATAAGCATGAGTTATTCGATAACTTAAGGTGTATAATCTCACCCAACTACTGTCAAGTCAAGTACACAGGATGTCTCAAACGATAATTGTATTTTAAAAATATAAGACCCTAAATTTAATAACCATTTTTGAATTAGAAGAACGAAATCTAGTTAAGTTGGTTAAAGGTCTCCAGTATCTACAACCTTCACTTTTTGAAATATGGACATTCCAAACTTTTACAGGCTATAGCTTTCAAACCATGTATCTTAAAAAAAAATTATTTCAATTTCAATCATATCTTAGTTCTTAACTTTCTATCTAAAAATGCTTATCTAACATTTCGAATAAAAATTGAATGTCTTCGAATATTTATCAATGTTTTAAATTTAGAGCAAAATCTCAATGTTATAGATGTTTTGCTACACTGCTCACTCAAGTGATATTTAATATTTATACGTTATTATGTGTTTTTTTTTGCTCAATTATTTTGTTTTTTTAGATATACATACATTTGTCATGATCAAATAGAAAATATTACTTTTATAACAGAAAATATCAATAATTTTAGCACCAAAAAGTCTATTGGGGATCCTACACGATCAGTATTACTGATGTCAATCCTAATATGACTAAAGTAATACCATTCGTGACTACATATTATAGTCCGCGTCACCGATCTTGGGCTACGGAAAGAATGCGGGCAAAAAATATACATTGTTGTCGTAGTGCTCGGTTCAAATTTCAATATAGGTAATATTAATTATAATTAGTTTATTCACATTTATCTTACTACAGTACATAATATATTCCTCCGCCCGTAACATACCCCGTTTATATTTTTTCATATATAAAATAATATCAATCGTTTAAAGTAAATTCGCGAAGCAATAAAGAGTTTATTTAAAGAAATCATGATAGAACTGATGGTCTGTTAAATCTGGCAACCCAGCTATATTCACGGCATCGGGCTTGTCTATATCGTGTGCTAGATTGTTCCCAATACTATTCTGTCTCTTTTTATCTCATATAATATTTAATAATATGTCACGTTGACCGTCGATTCGAACACAACAATCAATCTTGAGTCGCGTGTCCGCCAGTGTCGGAGTAACATGATTTAATGTTTTGTGGTAATTTATATCATGGACGATTTTTTTAATTTAAAACTGAAAACATAAAAGTGACCACGCTCATGCTGCCGCTGCTAAAACGTTACTTTTTATGCATTTTACCGCCCTGTCCCTTCAGACGTCGTAGCCCAAGAACGGTGTGTAGAACTATACATAAATTACAATGTTAATGTGCAATACCATAGAGAAGCAAAACGAAGGGAAACCATCCAATGTAAAATTTTCAAATCTGTAACACGAGTTTCGCCAAAAGTTGGCATAAACTAATGTCGAGTTCGTTTTTAACCCCGCAGATGAGTAAGGAAATTTTAAGATCATGTGACCACAGAGGAATCAAACGCGTTGATATTTAAGAACGATCTAGGATAGTTTCGACTTTTACTAATTGACCAGAGTCGATAATTTTTGAAACCAAAAAAAATAATAGTAGGATGAAACCCATTGGAAAAGGAAGAGAATATAACAAAAATGAAAGGAAAAATAATTTACGGGCGATCCGAGGTCGGGAAGTGGAGGGGGGTGAGTTTTTAAGGGTACAAAACGATTTATCTCGATTTCCGGCAAAACTACAAGTCCTATGGAAAAACGTTAAATATAAAAGTTATAGGTAATAAAAAGATCTACAACTTTTGCATTTACACTTTTTTCACATAACCTCAAAATTTATGTGAAAAATTCAAATACCTAACCAAGTTTTTGGTTTTTATTTTTATCTTTTACAACCATGTATATTTTTTTTACACCATCAGAAAGTAGAGATTTCAACGAACAAAAAGCCCACCGACTTTTTCAAAAAAGCAGATATTTTGACGTGAGAATTTTCGATTGAAAATTAGGGTGCTTTTTTGATATTAAGTCAAAATAAGGTGAAAAAAGAAATATTTTAAATCAAAAAAATTACAGTGTGTTTGGGACATAAAAAGGTAAGCTTTCACCAAATTTCGTGGAAAAAAAAAATTTTTTGTAAAAGATAAAAATAAAAAACCAAAAACTTGTGTTTTATTTCGTACTTAGGGAGATCGTCGTCGTTTTTTTTTTCAATCAAACTCATTGGGTAACAACAGTAACAATTTTTATTAGGTACAAAAAGTTGCACTTTATACAGATTAGAAAGCAAAAACCGAGGTAAAAACTTTAACTAAACCGACTCACGCTGCACTCGCGCTGAGACGAAAACCGATTACCAAAAGTCAGCATTTTAATGCTAAAACACTAAAAACGCGCTGTACTCGCGCTGAGAGAAACTAATTTAAATCTAGGCAAAGATGCGCCATGAACGAGCAGTGGACTGTAATTCTTTTTTCGGAAGACAGCAGGTGTCATGACAACAAAAAGTTCCTGTCAGCCGGTTGACATAAAGGGTTGCGATTTCTACGCCGGACTTGTCTAGCATGCCAACCACGATGCAACGAGATTCCAATCTTAGGTCCAGGGTGAGCCAAATTAAATGTATATGTTTTCTGAACAACTTGGTTATTTGAATTTTTCATATAAATGTTGAGGTTATGTGAAAAAAGTGTAAATACAAAAGTTGTAGATCTTTTTATTACCTACAACTTTGCGATTTAACGTTTTTCCATAGGACTTGTAGTTTTGCCGGAAATCGAGATAAATCGTTTTCTACCCTTAAAAACTCACCCCTTCCACTTCCCGACCTCGGATCGCCCGTAAATTAATTTTTGTTATATTCTCTTCCTTTTCCAATGGGTTTCATCCCACTATTATTTTTTTTGGTTTCAAAAATTATCGACCCTGGTCTACTTTGCAAAGAAACAGTTTTACATTTCAAGGATCATCAATCGAAATAAAATCTAGGACGTTTCACTTTCACAAAATGAAAATGTATTTATAGGCTTGGCGAAGTCAGCTTATTTTTAAATGTCTATATATCATTTAAACAACGCTGGTACAGCTGGTACATTTTTAATTTCCTGCCTTTTGAAAATTTCCTCTTAAAAATAGGTCTAAATTCTCCGGCGAAAAATATGTATGTATAGTATTTGTAGAATTATACCGTTGATCTTTTGGCTGCAATAAACCCTCATTATCCCTTTGACCATAAAATAAATAATAAAATCCCAAATTTTAAAACCTTTTCGAGCAGAGCCGGACCAGGTACAAATTCATTCAATTGTTATCATTATTTTACATTTATTATAGGTACCTAACTAAAACTAAAAATACCTATCTATTTATTTTAAATTATAAAAATAAATAATGTGGTGTAGGTACATTTTCAAGCCGACCCTGATCCCATTTAATCCCCTTTGAAGAGGTTAAGGCGTATACAATAGGGTTTAATCAGATAGTTTATTTTTGGCAGTAAGAGTCAACGGTATAATTCTGCAAATACTATACCTCCAATGCTCGGCAGATTTCTCTCTCTCCTCTGAAACATTAACGAACGAGCGCGAAGCAATCCGACAAATCTGATGGTAAAACCGAACTGGCTTCGACCCAAATTTCAAATGTTTACCAGCAGTAATAACTGAAGTGAGGTATCTAATATGGTTTTGTGGTCACCCGGTATAGCTCAATTGTAGGACATTTTATAAATGTTTTTGTGAAACCTAAAAAATTTACCTTACTTTTTAATCATACTTTTTAAATGATAAAAGTTCTTATATCCCCAATAGGTAATTTAAAAAGTTTTGTTACTTACAAAAAATGTGCCATTAGAACATTGTTTTTACGGTAGTACTGGTGTGAAAATATAAAAGTAATATTTTTTAATTAGGTATTAAGTAGGTAGGGTCTGTTTGCTGTAAAAGTACCAGGTAATGATACGCCTAGCATCATGTTACAGTGGACAGACCCTACCCATGTATTTATTTTTTACTTAGGAATATTTATTTTTTGTTTAGGTAATAATTGTAGTTCATTGTGATATTTTCGTAATACAATATACTCTGTATGTCTATTGTGTATGGCAATGTCGATTCATTGTAATAAATTATAAAAATGAAAACAATTTGACTTATTTTCTGCGCATAACAAAAAACAAAGAATATAAAAAATTCCACAGAAGTGGAATTACATTACACACAAGGAGACCGATGAAATTCTCAGATGTGTCAAATGACTTGGCAATTTCGGAACCCCATTTGACTTGACTCAAATGGGGTTCCGAAATTGCCAAGTAAAATGTTGTTAAGTTTTTTTTAAATGTCGTTATTTGGCAGGTTAGGAAGAGGCGCAGGGTCATCAGCTGATTAATATCTATGTTTTGAAACTAAGTGCTTAGGTTAACTAAGGAATATTTTTTTTAAAATTACATTTATAAATAATAAAAACGCCAATATGTACCTCTACCGGAACGTATCTGGGGGAGGGGTATCAGAACTCCCGCCCTTGACGAAAGTTTTTTTTGCTCTTAAACTTAGTCCATATAATAACACATTCAATTTTATGTTAGTTATACATCTTGGAATCTCCTGGGATTACTAGGGAAAGTACTAATTCACGACCACTGTTCATTAAGATCCATTTTTATCTTTCTTCCATGTCTCGACATATATAGCGACATCTGCAGGAATCGATCCGAAACCTCTGAACGGTGATATCCAGCCGAAAATAATTTAGAAATAAAAAAAATTTAGCATCTACATTAAATATACAACTAAAAAATGTTTAGCCGCGACCAGACAAATTTTAAAATTGAAAACAGTTTTACGCTGGGATTTGAACCCAGAACCTCTCGAACCGAGAACCAGTCGGGCGCGCTATTATACCAATTATTGCGCCTTGAAAAATTAAAAAGCTTAGTCTGTTGTGGAGCAAATGTCGTGTTGTGTAAGGTGAGTGTCTGAAAACGCAAAACCTATTATCCGTGAAGGTTTTCTGCCTTTCATTGTGCCAGTTTCCGATCTATTGGCTGAGAGTGTGCAAATTAGTTAGAACTAACTCCAATCACATCCTGAAGCAGCAAGAATACCAGAACTTTTGCATGTAGCCAAAAAAACTAGATTGATTCGTTTGTATGAGAAACTAGTTTTATAGAACGACATGACAGCGCTGAAAATTTTCTTAGTTTCGCATTACCTCTGTCCAAGTATATACCGTACCTGCAGAGTCCATCCTATTATTTGGTCGCAGCTCTTAACCAGATAAACGATGTGATCAGGCCCGGACTGGCCAGGTCCGCGATCGCGGAGGGCCCCGGGCCCGAGGGGCCCCAGATGGCCGTCTGGGAAAAGGAAACAAAAAGAAAACATACTGGCCATGACAAGTTGTACAGATTGCAAAAAATAGGAGCAACGAGGTGGTGAAGCAAACATCTCTTTCATCAATTGTTGAAGAATTCTTAATTGGTGAAGACAGTGTAATTTCAGCTAAATTCTTTAATTTTATTTCTGTTTTTAAAGAAATCTCTGATGGATATTTTCACAGCAAATCTCGATTCACAGCAAGAAACCTGATAAGTCAATGGTCCAAATTTGAAAACTTGTTTATGTCGTTTGTTTTACTAGATTTGTTTTTGGTTACTTCCCCTGTTTCTAAGTACCTACTTGCAAAGTAAAACCATTGATTATGCTTTAGCTTGTACAAACACTGCTCCAGCAAGTTAAGGACAAAAGGAATGACGCGCATTTTGAAGTATTGTACGCAAAAACAAAAACCTATGCAAGTGCAGTTAATCTAAAGCTAGACGAAAATGACATTGATGTCGAGTTAGAGTTGGACTTTAAGAGAAAAAGAACGTCAAAGAGAAAATTGATGCGAAGTGAAAAATCAAAAGATGAAGCTGACTCTATTTCAACAGTTCAACATTACAAAATTGTATATTTTGATATTTTAGACTGTGCAAGGATGAGTATTGAAGAAAGATTTTGCGCAAACAAAGACATTTTACAGGGTTGCTCTTGGTTGAACCCCAAAAAGTTTGACTCTATCTTACTTAAAACATTTCCCACAGAAGCACTGCATAGTGTTTCTAAACTGTGTAAAATTGAAAGAAGTCGGCTGTTGGTAGAGCTGCGATAGTTTGCACAACAATACAGCAACTTCATAGTGGCAGAGTCCACTAAGAACTACGGAGACAGATGCAGTGACGAAGAAGACGATTTTGACCCAACCGAAGAAGCGGAAAAAAATGCTCACATTTAGGTACTGCTCTGAAAATAGACAATGTTTCCAGTGTTTGACATGTGCTTTTTCTGTTCTGTTTGAACTTACTTAATCTGGACTGTTGACCAACCGGTATATTGCATATAAATTTGTTCTTACCATACCTTCTACCCAAGTCACATGTGAACGAGTTTTTTCTAAACTTAAAATAGTTAAAAATCGACTGCGGTCGTCTTTAAGCCAAGACCTTATGTCTAGTCTGCTTTTTATTATTGTTGAGAGGGATTTATTTTATGATTTGGGCAAAAATAAAATAATAGATAAAGTAACTTTAACAAATGAGTTGCTTACAAAAGCTGTTACTTTAGGCCTAGGGGAGTAAAATGTCGAATCATCTTAGTTAGGGTAAGCCCCTTCTATTCTAGTATAACAACATTGTAAACTGTTAAATACACAGGATTTTTTTTTAAATGTTAGTATTACTTTTCTAATCCCTAAAATCCGTTTGTCATTATTTTTATTACACAAATAATTTTGACATAATTCATTAATACTTTGGGTGAATAAAATACTGCACTTTATTTTGAACTCCGTTGTAATTATTAGCAGTTCTACAGCATGTGTTTTGTAGTGTTACGGTATCCTAAAAATACTGTGAATTTCTTATTTTAATGAATAATAAAGTTAACAAAAGTCGAAAATCATAATATTCGTATAAAAATCTAGCTGAATTTATTCTTCTTTATAAGTGCCAAAATAGTGTAAAAACTCGTTTTCATTATTTTCAAGCACCTAATTTTCAACACCTAGACCCCCCGGTAGAGGGACAGGTTTTAGCTGAGGGCCCCAAATGGTCCCAGTCCGGGCCTGGATGTGATAGTTTCGCTACGAAAAATGAGACGATACCAAATTAATTTTCAAAAAACTCTATTACTGACACTAAGGTTTCAAGAGAACTGTTCGAGGGCGAACTAAATATTCCTCGCCTAACTGGCAGACAGCCATATCGTGCAAACAGGGCCGGAGCTAGAGCTGAATAGGCCCCGGGGCAAAACAAATTTTGGGGCCCCTTATTGAAATTACTTTTGATAATACCACAGTATATGTCGGGTAAGAATAACAGTATTTTGTTAATGTAGATATTTATTGTATCTTATACCAACTTGTTGAAACAGCTATATTACTATAATCTGGGAATCTTCTACACATAGAATCTACGTAAACACCGCGCTCTCATATTTTGTCACAAACGCAAGATATTACAACTAAAAACACTTCTTTCTAGATTTTATAGTGGCAAATTCGTTTATCACTTTATTAAAGTCAATTTTGCGCGCTCTTCGATTTTCAATGGTCAGTAGCGCTAAATTACTGAGTCTATTAAGTCCCATTGAGGTACGCAAGTAGTTTTTTATCAACTTTAATTTGGAGAAAGTCCATTCAGTTTTCGCAGTAGTGACAGGGACAGTAAGGAACATCACATCAGAAGTGCCGTCCACACATCTGGATAACTGGACGACAACGACGCATTCTGAATGATCAAGAAACGGGCTAACTCTTTAACATCATTCATTGAACTTATCTCTTCCGAAAATGTCGACCATACAGTAAGCAACTGAGAGGAAAAAGAAGGTGACACATCGTCTGAAAAAGTTTTGAAAAACAGATCAGCTTCTTGCTCCAACTCGCTTTTCGATGAATTTGTGAGATATTGAGGCAATGTATTCGAATAAAGCTAAATATTTTCCTCTTCCCAACCCCTGCCGGGGGGCCCCTCTGGGTCGGGGGCCCCGCCCCGCTGTAGATCCGGCCCTGCGTGCAAATCCTACAAATACTTCGACCGACTAGTCTGCAAGACCTCTTCGCGACTCGAACGACCGTATTGGCAGCATTTTCAGCCCTACCACCAGGCTTGAAAAAGACAATCAGCCCCTTGAAATATGCAACAGGAATTTTTTTATATACTATATCATTTAGTGATAATTTTATCCACCCTGCCAGTGCTGCTGGTTGAGAGGTCGTTGTCGACCATGAAGAGAGTCAACGGAGTCTTCCAAATAAAATGCAACACGAGAGGCTAAGCTCCTTGGCTGTACTTTTCATTCACTGAGACATAGATGGTATTTAATACAGTAAACAAAACTTTTCAATAGATGTTATAATGTCGACGACTCAATTATTTGTGTATTGTCGAATAAAATAATAATAATAATAAGTTTATTTAAAATTTAATAATATAATAAATATGTATGTTGTCTTCTATAAACTTATTCTTTAATCCCCTGAAGCTGAGCTTGTTAGGGGCAAATCTTATTTTTTGTTTTAGTATGTAAAATCATAAATATGCATTAAAAATCAATTTTTTTAAAGTAAAAATGTTAATTTATAGTATAAACGCAGCTTTTTTGAAGAAATATATTACCTATAATAAAATTATTAATTTATATTTTTTAAGTAAAAAATATTACTTATATAAATTATTCAGTACAATATTAATTAATTAAAGCATTTCTAAAAATATTTTCAAATTGTCTGTGTTTAATATCCATGTTTTTATTTCGACTTTAAATTTTTTTAATGAAATTAATTTTTTAATTTTTGTTGGTAAATAATCGTTTAAATAAAAACATAAATATTTGAAATTTTTTTGTCCTATGGACTTATTTATTTTAGGTTTTATGGTTCTTTCATTTTTATGACGTGTATTATGATTATGGTTTTTAAATTGTATAAGGTTTTTATTTTTAAATATATATATTAAGATGTTATAAATGTAAAGTTGTCTTATGTTCAACTTTTTTGTTTCTGAATATAATTCTTTTGAAGGATAAAGATAATCTTTATTGTATATAATTTTTAGAAACCTTTTTTGTAATATTTCAAATTTTTTTTTTTTAACGTAGATTTGCTTTATATATAAATGCTTGCACTTTTTATTTTAAATACAACACTATTTTTCTTAGACGTAGTTATTTTCATATCTATACCATAACTACATACTCAGAAACTGAGAATTTTGCATCCTCCCCGAAACTAAATCTTGAATACGTGCCCGACCTACCTAAACAAGTGCATTGAATATCATCCCAGGTATGGTTGCAATTAGGGCTGGGCGATATTGAAATTCCAATATCGATATTTTATTTTTTAAATATCGTTATTCGATAATATATATTATCGATAAAACATAAAAATATTATATTATAAGTAAATATATTAATATTTTCTTATGTGCCCTGTAAAACTCCGTACCTTCATTTCAAGGGGAGACTCTTAATTATGAAAACATGAAGAAAAAAGGAAGCTACGGCCGTCCGAGGGTTTTTGATTCATCATAGTTTATAAAATGATTTAAATAAATCCTTTTTTCCTAAACTATTAGCCCAATAATTTTTTACACGAATACCTTTTTTGTATACAAGAAAACTTAGGATCACAATAATTAAGCATTAAAATAGTGTCCGGACGTCCTACATTCTTTAACATTTTTAAATGGCCTTATGTTATAATTAGGGCTGGGCGATATTGAAATTCCAATATCGATATTTAAAAAAATATCGATAAATATCAATAATATCGATATATTATTTTTTAAATATCGTTATTCGATATATCGATAAAAATATCGATATATCGAATGTTGGCCCAGCCCTAGTTGCAATGGTGCGTAGTAGACTGCCATGGTAAAGTTAATAATTTTATTTGACAATAGTCAAAAACAATAGCCTTCTCCATTTTAAAGAAATTTGTGAGACAGCATATACTAGCCTCTTCATAAAGACATTTTGACGAATCCAGGAGGGGGGGGGGGCATCTCCGAGGGGTGAGATCCACCACAGGCGGCATCTTAGAGTCAGGAGTTCAACTAAATAATTTGGGGGTTCGTTTTGTTTGTCAAATTATAACAAGACGTTGACAGCCATTTGTTTATATTTTGAGGTTACTTTTATGATAGGACGTTGACATTCCTATATTTTCAGGTTAGTTTCAAAAATCCATTTTGATTTGCTTCTCGACTATACAGTTTAGTTTGTATCTTTACTCCACGAGTTAAACTTCAAAATTTTAACGGCTTTTTTTAATGACCAGGCCTGTATTGTTTCATTTACTCCTCTTTAAATCCCTTAAGGTCTTGTCAAAAACCGTTGGCTAGCAGACGCCATTTTAAAGTCCTGTCTGAATTAAATACAAAAGGTCATGAAAACGTCAACATTTTCTAACCTCAAACTACTACGAACATCAAAATGCCTATATAATTTTTCATCGGCTGGCAACCAACACAGCTCTTAAGGTGGGTGTATCAGCATGCTTGCTATTTCGCGTAGATTTATTTATTTTTTCTAGCTTTTACATAAAATTTAAATAAAACCAATGCAACTGCATAATATTCTATAGGTAATAATTGACATATTAAATAAATATCAAGGAATTTCATAAATTATTTTAGGAGAATTGTTTCGCGAAAAATGTCGGGTAAGATTTTTTTTAACATTATTATGTCATTGTTCTTTCACTATACGATTCTCCCAAAATTAGCAATAAAATTAATTGATCTTTTTGTAATATGTCAAATATTACCTAAACAATGTGCGGACAATATTGATTCTATTTAAATGTTAATAAAATAATAAACTAAAAAAAAAACACGAAATAGATTATATTAGGTTGCCAATACATTAAATGACGTTGAGAATTCCACCTTAAGAGTCGTATTCCTAACTGTAAATATGATCAATTTTGAAACACCCCCCTGTGTAAACATTTAAATAACATATTTTTTAACGTTTTATTGCGTTTCAGGCTTTTTACACTTAATTGTTATTTTAATAAATAAAAATTAATTTCAATAAATAACATTTAATCAGCTTCTATTACTCCAAACGTTCCTTGCAACAATTTGCCGGTAAGATTTTGCTTAAAATGTTCTTTGTCAGCAACATAAGCAAAAGGCAGTCTCATCACCCAATAGGCAGATTGGGTAAGTTTAGTTGGTCCATCGACTGTGCTAATAAACATTGGAGCACCTGCGGCTGGCTGAACCTAAAAAAAAAATTGTGTGTGCTTAAGACCACACGACAGAAGTGAAAACTTCAACAAGGTGAAATTAACAATATCAAATACACGAGTGTCTAGACAACGCACACTGACTGTTTCCACGTCGATACTGAATGCGACCGATGGCGGCATGCTCTTTCATATAACGTTCATTCGGGTCAGGGTCAGTTCGGATTGAATATAGCAGTTGAATTCGAGCGTAGCACACCCGAGTCTGACGCCTGACGCGTGACGGCTCAGTTTAATTCAGTGCCCACAAAAAGTGCTAAACGGCGCCTAAAGAAGTTTTCACTTCAATAATTATTTCTTATACTGTTATTATAAATGTAAATTAAATTATACCCTACTGTTTCTGATAATATTGAAAATAGATAATGCTGTTCTTAATCGCGATCTTGGTAAGTCAAAAGTTTCTCATAATATACAATGAGACAAAGATTAACAAAATACGATCTTTAAAGGCTGTGACGTCACGTGGTGAGTTAGTAACTGTCACGTTTAGATCCGTACAGCTTATCTCGACCGCAAGCGAAACTTAGGTTATATAGGTGAAAAAATGCGTTTGTACGCACAGCTCGCCAGTCACATCCCTACATGTATGGGCATGCGCACAACCCTCTTATTATTAAGTTTTCCTTGTTTAGCGACATCCTCAAAATACACTCCAGAACCGGCTCAGCGCCATTTTTGTTTTTGTGTTTTACGTTTTCTCTGGATTTCTTGATATGTGTGAAGTTAGCAATGTTTAGGCAGCAACGAATTTTTTTTGGGGTACGTGTCAATTCCGCCTGTAGCGTTTCTAAACGAATTTTAGTTTTCTTAGTGGGGAAGATTGAAATTCTACTCTTTGGATTTATCATCATTAGTAAACTGCCCCATAGGAGTTAAATTACCTGCTATAATATACGAATTTCCCAAAACCGAACAAACCCGAAGGAGAAGAGTTATAGGATAAAAACTTCGAAAAGTAGCGTTTGTAAACGAATTTTAATTTTTTTCATGGCTAAGACTAAAGACGATAAATCCAAATGGTAGAATTTCAATCTACGCCACTAAAAAAAATTAAAAGTGATTTTATTATACCCAAATACGGGTAAAATACCGGGTATTTTCAGTAAGTACAGTGGCGGCTGGTTAATGAAGGGCTCTGGGGCGCCGCCCTCCCTGCAATTATTTCAAACAGAATCCAAAAATACTTTACTTAAAAAATCAATAACGCAATGTATGTAAGCAATCAATTAAAATAATTCAAACCAAACGTAGCCCTATTCTAACGGGCAGGCTATTATACTCATAGACAAGCGAGTTGCGCGCTCTTAAGGTTGTACTAAGCGCGGGCGGCGGCGGGCGACCTTCTCGATGGGTTGTCATGACGACGGAGGCCTGACGTCACCTACACATCGCACAACGAGCGGCCACGGCGAGCTCCAATTTTCCGCGCCCACTGTGCCACTGTTCGCGATGCGACCTGTCGTCTGTCGATGCCGCTGACTCGCTGACGTTTTGTTTATTTGTTTTAAGTTATTTATTAGTTGTTAGAAAGTTGGAAAATTTCGTCTAATATGAAGGTCAGTGATTTACAGAAGGTTGTGTTTAGTTCTCTGAGCTTAAGTGAAAAACTTGATTTAAAAAATGCAGGGCGGCCACTACCATTATTGAACATTGTATAATTTATCCAAAGTCAGTGTGATGACATTCCATGCGCCGGTAAACAGTCTCAAAGAGTTACCGCCGTTTGTATGCGTATGGAATGATTGGAATGTCATCACACTGACTTTGGATAAATTATACAAGTGCAATCAAAATGTAAAAGTAAGGCACAGTTTACGCGTAAGTTTGACAAAGAAATATATAATAAAATATTCTGGATATGCGGTTGTGAGGACAAAAATTCTTTTTTTTGTTTCGTGTGTCGTCTTTTTGGCGGGGATGATAATTGGACTAAAAATGAGGTGCAGGACTTAAAACATCTTTCAGAGAAAATAAAAAACATGAAAATAGTGCAAAAAATCGTCATAATGTGGTAAGTTTTAAGATGTTAGGACAATCTAATATTTTAACTTGTTTAAGTAGTGCTTATGCTGATGAAATTAAAATTCACAATGAGAAAGTTAGAAAAAACAGACACGTACTTTCGAAAATAATAGACATTTTATTTAAAGCCAGCGCCCCCCTGACTCACTAGTCACGAGCCGCCACTGAGTAAGTATGAAGTAGTGATTGTTCTTGATATGTAATTTTATTTTAATATGATCAATTAAAATACATCTAACTAGGCCTAGGCCATACAAAAAAGATGTTTAAGCCCGGACCTGCATGTTTTCCCCATTCGTTAAATGATAATTTTGCAGTGCACATGCCTATTCTTGCGTGGTTTTGTTGCAAGGGCATACATTTGCCACTTTCGTGATTATTGTTTGCTTATCTTAAGAAGGACGTAGGAAGTCAACATTTTAAAATTGTCTTAATAGTATGGCCAGGTGTAAAATGAGACGAAGTCTCGCCGGGTACTGCATATTAACGCAGCACAGGTTTTTGTAAATTACATAAGTCGCAGCGCATGCTTATAGACTCGCTTACCGCGCCAAGTGACTCTGCGTATCGTAGTGTGTAGAACAGCGAATTAGAAACGTTTTATATAACAAGCCATCCTGTTCGTATGAGATGTTATTTGCTCTCCTTTTTATTAAAGTAGCATAAACATACTACTGAATGAGAAGATACGTCAATTATGTACTTAATCAACTACATCACTAGCTAAAAAAGCCAATATAAAACCAGATACCTAATACGGGTCAAATGTAATCCTTACCCTTGGGTTTAAAGTACAGTAGACGGGAGCTTTTGGAGTCACAACATGTAGTCTCATCAGTTGAGCGATTTTGCCCGCCCTACACGAACACGGATAATACAATGGCATGTCCGATTCTGCGATTTTGTGTCCGGTGTCCCTTACAATGCTGCCCGGTGCGGCTTTCAACATCTTGTCAGGAGCCGATAACATAAATCTGCAAATAATTTCCCAGTAAATATTTCAAAATTTTAAAAACAAAAACCGTAGAAAATTTTATTTTTTCTTCCTCTGCGATAGGGATAAAAATCAAAACTTAGTGAAAAAGCCGATTATTGAAATAAGTTTTTTTAGAAATCAACCCCTTAAGGGATGAAAAATGGGTATACGTTTGTATTAATAACAACAGAAATATTAAAAACTATTAAAACTTCTACTTCTAGACCACTAACACTTCCTATAAATAATATTTTTAAAACCAGTATATTATCCAGAAGCTTTCAAAATTGGTATAATAAAACCTATTTTTTAAAATGGAGATTCTACTAAAACTAGTAATTATAGACCAATAACATTAATATCTTCGATAGCAAAAGTATTCGAAAAAGTTTTAAAATTAAGAATCGAAAATTATTTGGAAAAAATAAATTTTATTTCTAATAAACAGTTTGGGTTTCAAAAAAATAAATCAACACAAAATGCTATTTGCTATCTAACAGAACAAATATATGATGCACTAGATAATAAAAACCTTGTATTAGTATTTTTCTAGATTTACCAAAAGCCTTTGATACAGTAAGCCATAATTTATTACTGTTAAAAAAGTTTGAAAATATTGGATTCAGAGGAAAGCAATTAGAATTAATTAAAAATTATCTGAAAAATAGACAAACTTATGTTCAAATAGATAAAGAAAAAACTAAAGGTATTTAAGTATGGTGTTCCTCAAGGAACAATTTTAGGACCATTTTATTTTTTAATATTTATATTAACGACTTATTTAGTATAAATTGCGATGGACAAATTCATAGTTTTGCAGATGATACTACAATTTTTTATACCGATACAAATTGGGAAAACTTAAATAATAAAATTAAAAAAGATTTTAAAATTATAAAAAATTGGTTTGATAACAATTTGTTAACAATTAATTTTAATAAAACAAATTATATTCCTTTTACTTTAAACCTAAATAACCTACCACAAAATATGAATAGTATTCAAATAAATGAAGACATTCAAATTTTCAAAGTTAATAAAATAAAATATTTAGGAATTATTTTTGACAGTAAATTAAATTGGAATTTTTACATAGAATACTTAATTAAAAAATTAAGAAGTTTACTACCGATTTTTAAAAACATTAAAAAAATTTTAAATGTAAGACATGGAAATATTATATTACGCGTTAGTTAAAATTAATTTAAATTACGGAATTTTAGGTTGGGGAGGAATAATTAGAAATATTACAAAAAAGGTTTCTAAAAATGATTTTCAAAAAATATTATCTTTATCCTTCAAAAGAATTATATTCAGAAACAATAAAGTTGAACATAAGACAACTTTACATTTATAACATCTTAATATATATATTTAAAAATAAAAACCTTATACAATTTAAAAACCATAATCATAATACACGTCATAAAAATGAAATAACTATAAAACCTAAAATAAATAAGTCCATAGGACAAAAACATTTCAAATATTTGTAATAATTAATTAATATTGTTCTGAATAATTTATATTATAAGTACCTAATATTTTTTATTTAAAAATTATAAATTAATAATTTTATTATAGGTAATATATTTCTATATTCTATAAATTAACATTTTTACTTTAAAAAACTTGATTTTAATGCATATTTATGATTTTACATACTAAAACAAAAAATAAGATTTGCCCCTAACAAGCTCAGCTTCAGGGGATTGAAGAATAAGTTTATCGAAGACAACATAAACATATTTATTATATTATTAAATTTTAAATAAACTTATTATTATTATTATTATTATTTGGTTAATCTTGATGATTTTTCTTTTAATTATTAAATGATTTAATGTAAATATTACGTTTTAATGTTTTTTGGGAAAAAAAAACATTGTGGCAATAACCACTCCGTTTCGTTTAAATATTTTTAAATTTCGCGGCTCCTATTGGCACGACTTACTGGGCGATACGGTACCGCAAAAGAGAAGCACACTCGCGCATTGACCGCAGTGAAGTGCAGATAAAAATTGGTGTGACCAGCCAATCTGCTGAAAAGAGTGCATAGAAAATTGGAGAAAAGGCAGCCTGCCGCGGCGTAAATAAAGCAATTGGTAAGTCCACGGCTGTGCCAATAATCGTTCCTTTTTTTTGATTTTTCTCTATAAATTGCTATTTTTTTTTGGATATACAGTCCACTTGCCCATTTTGGCATTTTCATTATTATTATTTGAAAAATATTTTTTGTCGGATTTTTATAAACCTTAGCATTACTACTCTACAACACAAATAATGAAATATATATTTCCAATGATCTGCTATATATCATTGCATATTTCTTTTGAAATTAAAGTGGGTACCTAATGAAAAAAAAAAGTTGTCTAATTTTCTTTAAACTTGAAACAAATACAAGTACTTTTCAGGAGCGTTAATTATACTAATTAAAGCAACCTTACCTGTGGCCAGATGAACATTCATATTCTACACCAATAAATACTTTAACGGTTTGGGGTAAAATGGTACTTGTTGGTCTTCCTCTTCTCCCTCTACTAGAATATTTTCCGATTGCTGGCCAAGCTTTTTTCGATTTTGACCCTACCGTTACGTCCCATGGTAAGAGATAGTTGGTTGAACTAAGAAATCCTGGATGGTATGATTCTGATAAGCCTGAAAGATAATTGGGTTGTTCATATTTTAGCGTTTTAAACCTATTTATAAGCAGACTTCAAAAAAGTAGTTTTTTTATTCGTCTGTGTTCCTATCTAGAGCGACAAAGGAACAAGGGCTCTTTTAAAGATATCAACATTTTGGTCCTATTACGCAAAGTGGAGAAAAGTTTTTTTTTTAAATTTTTGTAGCAAGAATCCAGGATAGCGTTTCATACTTTTTAAATAATACACAAAAATATCCAAGTTCACTTCAAATACCTATGAAATTTCTGTAAAACCTCAACGCGTTTCGACCACAAAGGTTATCAACTGTAAAGAAAACAAAGCCATGGGAAAAAGTCCACAATCGTCACACAGTCGTTATTGTGGATGGTTTATCATAGCTTTGATTTGTTTTACAGATATCTTCTCCTGATGATGACCTTTGTGGTCGAAACGCGTTGAGGTTTTACAAAAATTTAATATTTGGGTATTATTGAAAATTTGTGGAGACAAGTAGTGTTGAAAGTCCATGTCCTATTGATTAAAGAGTAGATCAGCAAGCTTGGTTAAGAGTGATGGTAAGTTGCGAGTATAACCTTCCAAAAAGTATTCATAAAGGAGAGAGGTAACTAAGATTTTAGCAAAAAGAAGCGCCACCAACAGCCTGGCCTAATAACTAAAATATTAGCGTTTTTTCTTTCAAATTTAAATAATATGAATATCTATCAGTGTCGAGTTCCTCATTTTATTTTTAGTTTATATTTTATCTTATTTTTATACAGTGTCACGAGTAAAATCCGCATCATGGGATTTTTTTTATTAATAGCTTTATTCAAAATTTTACTTTGGCATCAAGTTCTGCTTCAATCGAGATGAAAATTAAGCAAAAAAATAGTAGTCACGTGATTTGCATTATCTGTCTAATTTTAATTTTTTCCAAAAAATAATTCAAAAGTGTGGTTATTTCTGAAAATATCGAAAAAGTTATTAAAAAAAGTTTTTTAAATGCAGTTTCTAGCCCACATGCAGAATTTCAGCTGAATAAGATAATTTTAATTTTTTACATATATTTGGTAAATTGCACCACTTTTGCAAAATAAGACTCAACGCAACCTACATAAAACTTCTTAGTTTTGACAATGCTTTATTTCAAATACATTTTCTTTAAAGTAGCGCCATATTAAATCTGTGTTTTTCTACAAAATCAAAATTGGGCTATTAAAATTTGGTCGCATGTTTTGTTTTTGACCCTGTATAGGGTAACTTCATAAAATAGGTATTTTTGAAAACGTAGTTTGTGTCTGAAAGTAATACACACCTTAATATTAAGACAAAAAGAACACAGTGTCATCAGTAAAAGTGTCAATGAAGTGGAAAATAAATTTTAGTTTAACTTAACGTAAAGTTTATCTATTTTCAATGATTTAATTTAAAATCCCTTTATTTTATTTTTTACTCTCAGACACAAACTACGTCTTCAAAAATATTTATTTTATGAAGTTACCTTATACAGGGTCAAAAACAAATGAACTTTGCATCACATGCGACCAAATTTTAATAGCCCAATTTTGATTTTGTAGAAAAACACACATTTAATATGGCGCTACTTTAAAGAAAATGTATCTCAAATAAAGCATTGCCAAAACTAAGAAGTTTTATGTAGATTGCGTTGAGTCTTATTTTGCAAAAGTAGTGCAATTTACAAAATATAGGTAAAAAATCAAAATTATCTTATCCAGCTGAAATTCTGCATGTGGGCTAGAAACTGCATTAAAAAAAACTTTTTCTAATAACTTTTTTTGATATTTTCAGAAATAACCCCACTTTTGAATTATTTTTTGGAAAAAATTAAAATTTAACTTAACAGATAATGCGAATCACGTGACTACTATTTTTTTGCTTAATTTTCATCTCGATCGAAGCAGAACTTGATGCCAAAGTCAAATTTTGAATAAAGCTATTAATAAAAAATCCCATATAATGCGGACTTTACTGGTTACACTGTATATAAAAATAACATATAAAATAAGGAACTTGGCAGCTTCACTGGTAATACAAAATCGAAAGATAGACAACTAAATAAAAGCCATGAAGTGCAACCCACTCCGGTACAGAGGCCGCTATACGCGTTTCACCACAACAGGTTGCATTAGATTGCAGATCAGAGTATAGCAGTGGCGGCTTCTCCTATGAGGCAGGTGAGGCAGTGCCTCACCAATAATTTTGCAAATTAAATAAATTACAAATTTATATTATTTTACTATTTGCATAAATATATATCCATTAGAACAATCTTAACGCGCTTCGCTAGAAATATCATCTATCATCAATCTCATTTCTGCATGCGGTCGTATATGGTAGAAGCCGGTCTCGCGCTTCCTTGTCTTTCCTGATCCGTTGCGTGTTTTGTTCTTATATTATCCATCTCATTTCTGCATGCGGTCGTATATGGTTAGAGGCCCGGCCTCCCGCTTCCTTGTCTAGCGTATTAGTGAAAATATCTAATGTCTTGTATGATACCGTAAGTCCAGTCGAATCTAGCTTTAAATAGCGCATAAAAACATTATTTGAGGCCAGCCTCAACTCTCTATGTAAATTTAATGCAAACGCGAGGGGACTAATCTAATTTATTAGATGAATTTGGAGAAATGCTATTATTAGATTAACAGGTTGTTTGTCCGTTGAAAGTTGAGAGTTTGAGAGTTTAGAGAGAGTACATAGTGCATACTGAATTAGTGAATTTTACTTTTACACCTGCATTGTATTTTATTAGTTTTCGGCAAATACTTTTGTGGTTTTCCGAACTGATTTTTGTTTTGCTTTTTTTCCAACAGTGGGCAGTGATTTTTCTAAAATATTAATACATTACTTTTATTACTTATTACTTTATTTGTTTTGTGCTTATTAGCGAAAAATGGATCCAGCGGGACCTAGCACAGCGTCACAACTTCCCCAGGTAAATGTAAACATTCGCAATCCTACTTGTGATCTTGTTAATTTTTTAGTAAATGAGCAGAATTTTTCAAGTATTAATTCCTATGAAGATAAATTGTACATAGTAAAAAAAGTAAAGCAACCTGTTCCAGATTTGAGTAAACGTCTTGTTACTATCGGTGGGGTGGGGAAATCAAATCGGAGCTTTCAAAACACTTGGTACGAAAAGTACAACTGGCATACTGGTAGTGTAACGATAAACGAATTATTTTGCTACACCTCCACGTTGGTTCTTGCTGGACAGTTGCGTAATACATATTTCCATAGGAACAAATTGTTCGATAACATACCCTAGCTTTACAAACTATATTCCAATTTTTAAATTTAATATTATAATTTTTTTTTACAAAAGGTACCTATTACACAACTGACGAAGTAGACTGACCACTAGACTAACTTTAAAATCTAACCTTGCTAAAAAAAATGTTCAACTGTGCCTCACTACTTTCAAATACCACGAGCCGCCCCTGGAGTATAGTCCTAATAACGATTTGTCTACCGTCCAAGGGTATCCATTATGCTTGGACCCCTGTGTATGCTCATACAAAATAAGGTTACACACTTGTCGTGGTTGCCATTTTTATTTGTCATTATTTTCACGGAAACAATATCTTGTAATTAATGAATAATATTGTGTAGTAACATATACTAAGTGACATAGAAACCCGAACACCCAGTAAAAATGATTTAATTTTAATAATATTTTGTAAACAAGTTTTATCATCACAAAAGGAAGGTATGATTAAAAAGTTTCACATTCCACAAACCCGAACAAACTGAATAAACTTAGTCTGTCTTTAAAGATGGATTGAAATTTTAATCATTTCCTTACTATGACCCTCCGGATGTTTATGTAAAATATTATTGAAGTTACTGGGTGTTCGGGTTTCTATGTCACTTCACTTAGTATATTTTTAATACCAATATAATATCTTGAATTATACGTTTTAAATCATACAAACAGTCGTTTTTTCAATATAAGTTTATTTAAATACCTTACCCAAATTATGGCTGTATAAAGACGATGCTCCCAGACATACAAAAGACCAACTAGCAAATACAGGTAGAAGGCCGGGTGGTGAATTTAACGTTAACATTCCTGGCAAGTATTCGGTTGTACTGGGTTGTCGTATTAAGCCCTTTTCTACCTATAAAGTATATTCAGGGTGTACAAAATTTACAGCCATACAACAGTTTTAAAAATAAAACCAATCTAACTTAATAATTGCAAGATTAAAATGACAAGTGTATTGAATAGAATTATTATACATTGTGAGTTTGCAACAGTACAGTTTTTTTTTGGAAAAATGCTTGGGCATGGTTATTAACATTTTAAGTAGAGGTATTTTTTATATAAAAAAAACATTGGTACTCTCCCAAATTAAGAGATATGACGATATCGATAGTTTTTTAAATGGCAACCAAGTTTTTCTTGACTATTTTTAAAGTGCATTAAGTTATACCGTGCGAGAAAAATTATTTGAATCAAAGAGGGCCTTGCATCTAAGGACGTAATGCTTAGCCGTAGAGCTTAATACCTGTTGGGTGTCAGTAACTACCTGAATTAACAATCAATCAGTTATTTCGTCATCTTTGACAGTCGTTACAAGTAATTTGATTCATCGCTAATTTTTCCAATTTCTTGAACAATTCACACAATGGGTTTTACGGAACAGCACAAAACAATGGTTGAAGGGTATTTTCGAAACGGGGTTAGAGTAAATTGTGAGTGGCAATACAATCCGGGTTTGTGCATGGACGATTTTCACGAACATTTTCCTAACGTTGCTTTTATTGCTGGGGATTTTTATCATTGCCTGAAAAGAACCGTTGTTTAGGGAAACAGGTTCTATACAAACAAAAAAGGAGCAGAAAGACCATCTATAAGAACAAAAGAACTTGTTGCAAACGTTCGTGAAATAATGTAAAATTCGCCAACAAATTGTATAAGACGCCTGTCCCAAGAAGTGGGAAGATTTTATGGAACATGCAGGACTATTCTTAAGAAGCAGCTAAATTTATTTCCTTATAAAGCGCAAGTATTCCAAGAAATACAAGCCGCAGATTTTGAAAGACGCAGGAATTACTCTCAATGGTTTACCCAAAATTTATTGGAAATAAATGATATATTAGACCTGACATTTTTTTCGGATGAAGCCTGGTTCCACCTCTCCGGTTATGTGTAGTGAAAATCCCCATTTTTTTGTAGAGTCCACATTGCACCCTCAAAAAAATGGTGTCTGGTTAGCTGTTCCCGAAGAAGAATTGTTGGTCCTATTTTTTCCATGACACAGTTACAGCACAGCGGTATAGGGACAATATTTTGAATCCATTTGTGGGGCAATTACTTCGGTTTTCCTCATTTAAGGAACACTATTTTTAAAACACCAGTTGCAAATTTAGAACAATTACAAGAAAGGATTATCCAAGTATGTGGAGATGCTGGTCAACACTTTCGAAAATATGAGACGTGTGAATTTATGCTTGGTGGCCAATTTCAGCAATTTATATAATTATTTTTCTTTTTCTTTCTGTATATTCTTAAGTCGTTAATTTTGTAAATAACAAAAATAAATTTGTATTTGTCTACTTATTTTATTACTCATTAGTTTGGCATATCATGTCATAATATGAATTTGACAAAATTTTAACCTAGATTTGGTTAGATAGGTATATCGTCCCCATATCATTGTGATCTTAACTAAGCCCCACGTTTTTTAATCCAAGCCCTCTTTGATGCAAATAATTTTTGCTCGCACGGTACATAAGTACCAATTTCAATTTTTTTTTATATATTTAGGTATAGCGAACTAAATACGTACGATATGTACGGTAGGATTTCACCTGATTTTCATTTTTTAATTGTTTAGGGAATTAATTGTTATTTATTTTGCGGAAAGTCTCTGTGTTCTCGAAATATACACAATAATATTGTGAAAAGGACATTTAAAAATATTTTCATAATAAAAAGTACCAGGAAAAAAAATCGGATTTTGGAAAGCTTTTGAAATGCCATTTTAAAACTTATTATCATAATCAACTGCACATCTAATAAAATAAATACACTTTAGATTTACACCATCCTTACCTCAGGAGTAAGTTGTATACTTCTATCAGAAAGAACTGACATTGTTTCCTCAGTCTCGTGTAAAGTAGCAGCGGTATATTCTTTAATAGAAGGTTCAAAAATTGGAAACTCTATTCTTTCCAACTTTGAACATTGACATTCTTTGGCTATTTGCTGATAAAATATATAATTAGCTTGCATTGCTGTGTAAGGATCGTCTCTAGGTCCAATTTTACGTCCGCAATCACAAACGGCTAAAAATTAAAAATCACACGGTTTTACAGTTTTCCAGCTACAAAACGAAACCACGGTAGAATAAAGCAATATATGTACTCTGACGAAACTACATGGGTCGATCTCAAATTTCGCGAAGGTAAACTTGTCCCTCAACTGTGTTATTTTTTTTATTAGTAATAATCACACAATCTCTTACAAATTTTACATTAAATACAAAATGCATCACACTAATAAACATTCATTACTAAACTAAAGACTTGATTTTAATTTTTTTTCTAAAGTAACATTGTGGTAATTTCTGGTAACAGAGTCTTATAATAAAGATCAAATAACTTCATTTTCTATTATATGAACCTACCTTAAATAAATTATTACCATAAACGGAATATTTTTAATATTTATAAAATATGTCTTAAAAGCAGTAAATATCAAAATTTACTTAAGGTGGAAGTATCAACATGCTTGCCAACCTATAACCTATTTCGCGTAGATTTATTTATATTTTCTAGCTTTTCTACAAAATTTAAAGAAAATCAGTATCAACTTGACATTCTATAGGTAATAATTGACATATTTAATAAATATCAAGGAATTTCATAACTTATTTTAGGAGAATTGTATAGCGAAAAATATCGGGTAAGATTTTTTTAAACATTATTATGTCATTGTCACTCATTGTTCTTTCACTATACACTTCTCCCAAAATTAGCAATGAAATAAATTGATATTTTTGTAATATATCAGATCTTACCTAAGTAATGTACCGACGATACTGATTTTAATTAAATGTTAGTTTAAAAAATAATAAACTTGAAACAACAAAGCGAAACAGGTTATAGGTTGGCAATAAATTGAACGACGTTGAGAATTCAACCTTAATAAATATTTTTTAAAACTTGGTCCCGCGTATGATGTGAAACTGTCTGGACCACTATGTTACCGAGAAAATCGCAACTTAAAATAGAGATGGCGCTGCTTAGATTTTGTACTAGCTTGGACGGGATGTTTGTATTAATCGTGGTTGATCGTTAGATCGGCGGGAGGGATATAGGAGGATTAAAGGACATACTAAAGATTTTTATAAAAAGGTAATTAATATAATATGGTAATATAACCATACGTAAATTTGTTGATATTTATACGATCATATGTTATAGTTTGCAGTTAATATATTAATATTTAGAGTAATTAGGGAAAATTTAATGTCTTTTAAAATTCAAGAAGTAACAGAGTTGTTCGGAATTTAAATAAATTATTGTTAAACTTTAAACAAATGTTGTGATTCTAAATGTGATTATAAGATAAAAGATTGTAATCAACATTAAGGCCAAAATATTTGGAAGTGAATTGTTTAATTTCGTAATAAATTAATATGATAACAGAATTGTATATTTTTTACACCCTAACCCACAAAATCTGGAATAAATCATTAGTTAAACATTGCGGCCGACTGTAACAGACAAAAGTCAGTTATTTTGACAGGCATGGATACAAAGAAAAGTCATGTTTAAGTATTTTTATGTTTTTATAATTTTATCATTTTTAGTCACGGTTACCTACGCGAAATTTGACGACCCACATACTATCAATCTTCCGAAAAATATCAGAAAAATTAAAAAATTGGCAACTTTTAAAAAACAATTAAAGAGATATTTACTAAATTAAATTATTTATACTATTTTTTTTTAAATTGATTTTATTAATGAATTAAATTGAATTAACTTCCATTTTTTTTTATTGTTATTTTTTTTTAATGGTTATTATTTTCTATATTATGTTGTCACTTTCCATGTAATGAACTGTAAAAGTTAGTTTGGAATAAAGACATTTTGAAAGTTAAATAAATCATTTAACAATACACAATATAGCTAAAAAATAACTAACAATACAAGAAAATTAATACATTTAAAAAAATAAGTACAGTGGAACTTCTATAACTCAAATCTCCAAGGTTCAAAGAGTAAAATTAGAGTTATGGAAAATTCAAATTATAGAAAAATGTGTCAGATATAAACTTTAGATTTATATTTCTAGATATCACTTGTCATTTTTTTAAAAGATAATACCTAGTACATAAATAAAAATGTAATCAAATTTTTATTTGAAAAATTCAGTAATTTTTTGTGTGAAACTTTCTTTATAAAATCTTCCACCAAATTTAAGGCGTTGTGTATTTCATCTGGACCATTTTCTCTCGACAAAGCAAAATTTCTTAGGGTTTTAATAGCAGAAATTGCTTGGTCAAATGTGGGTATTAATATACAGTCTGACCAGTCAAGTCCGCATCATATGGGATTTTTTTTTATTAATAGCTTTATTCGAAATTTGACTTTGGCATCAAGTTCTGCTTCAATCGAGATGAAAATTAAGCAAAAAAAATAGTAGTCACGTGATTTGCATTACCTACCTATCTGTCAAATTTGAATTTTTTTCAAAAAATAATTTAAAAGCGGGGTTATTTCTGAAAATATCGAAAAAAACTTTCAGAAAAAGTTTTTTAAACGCAGTTTCTAGCCCACATGCAAAATTTCAGCTGCATAAGAAAATTTTGATTTTTTACCCACCACTAAAATTTATTTTCCACTTAATGAACACTTTACTGATGACACTGTATTCTTTTTTGTCTTAATATTAAGGTATATTACTTTCAGACACAAACTACGTTTTCAAAAATACTTATTTTATGAAGTTACCTTATACAGGGTCAAAAACAAATAAACGTTGCATCACATGCGAGCAAATTTTAATAGCCCAATTTTGATTTTGTAGAAAAACACACATTTAATATGGCGCTACTTTAAAAAAAATATATCTGAAATAAAGGATTGTCAAAACTAAAATTTTTTATGTAGGTTGCGTCGCGTCTTATTTTCCAAAAGTGGTGCTATTTACAAAATATGGGTAAAAAATCAAAATTATTTTATGCAGCTAAAATTTTGCTTGTGGGCTAGAAACTGCATTTAAAAAAAATGTTTCTAATAACTTTTTTTAATATTTTCAGAAATAACCTCACTTTTGAATTATTTTTTTGGAAAAAATTAAAATTTGTCAGATAATGCAAATCACGTGACTTCTATGTTTTTGCTTAATTTTCATCTCATCATCTCATTATAGACAATTGCAGCAAAATAAGCATTAATAAATAATAAAACCAACCAGGAATTTTACAGGAGAAGATTGGAGCAGAAGAGATAATATATTATTTCGCTTTTCGCAAAGGGGTTTACCTACATTTATAAATAAATCCACTTATATGTTCTTGATCAGGCGTATGTTTGGGCAATTTACAGGGATTTCCTGTCATCGAAGCTGCTTCACATTGCTGCCTACCATTTTCCCAGTGTACCTGGCATTCCATTTCCAACTGTAACTCATACTGAGGGTATTTAGGTCCCCTAGCTTGAGCTCTACAAAATTTATAGAAGTCACATTGTGTTATTAGAATTTAGCTTTAATGTAAAATTTCCAAAAATATAGTTCAAAGAATACAACCATGGACATACACGTCTACAACATTATTGCACACACCAGACAACTTTGATTACCAGTAAATCCTTTCTGCCTATGCCATTAACATCGCAATCACAGTCGTCTGGTTAGAAAAAAATCTTTCTGCACCCGACATTAATCCGCCACATCTAAAAAAAGTAATAAAAAACAAATACTAGTACCTACCTAAAAAGTCCTAAAGCAATGGCTAGCCTTGCCTCATGTTCAGCCTTGGCATAATGGGGAGGTAGTCCTTCCTGATACCTTGCAACAGCCAAAGGCAATACCTTAAGACATCTTTGTTCTGAAAACCTAGTGTCAGTACATAAGGAACTTATGGGCTTTTCATCCAACACTATCAGCTCATACAAACATTTGGTGGCTTCGATCCAGTGTCCCAAAATGGGAAGCTTAAAATAATTCGAATGGATTATTAGAAAATTACATTTATCGCTATGTGAAAGGCACGCCAATGTCCAGTTGACCTGGTTAAATACAGGATTAATAGTTAGGGGTATTGGATTCATCTTTCTTGTATTTTTTCTGCCCGAAATAGGTGTAGATAGAAAATTGGGTTTCCTTGAAATCAATAACCCCAAAAACGAGATAAAACTCAATACTTTTACAATAAGGACTAAACAAACGATGTGCATTGCCTGGATTTACCTTGTATAAAGCGGCTTGTAATTCTCACCTCAAAATATGACGGTGGATGTTGATGTCTGGATGAAGAAACTGTATCATCAAATCCTTTAGTCCTAGCTTGCTGAATGTGAACTTGTAAAAATTTAACAAAGTCCTTTTCTAAGTAAGGTTGGCTTGAGAATGGTGCTTCCACTTGCATGGCTCCACCAGGCTGGCAATCCATCATCAGTCCTTTGACGGCTTCGCTTAAACGATCTTTTGCTGGTTCTTCTGCCACATAAACGAATTCGTCATTTAGAGGTATGGCGAACAATGATAAGCTGAAACGGAAATAATAATAATAATAATAATAACTACAGCAACATGGATTACGCAACATGATCCGATCCAACTTACTGGGGTTAAACAGGGGTAAATTATATGTAACATGTATTTTTTTCTGGCAGCGCGAACTACTAAATGATATCTTTTTGCACGGCAAACATGAAAGGACATTAGCTGAGTATTCTAAAAATATACATTCTTTCGCAGAAATCTGTCTGGCTTATTGAGTGTTATAGTAATGAACAAAAATACAGATTTTATTTAGATATTTAACTTTGAGGGCGATGGCAGCACATGTGCATGTGTTGTTAAATGATGTTTTCTTGCTTGAAGTGGTTCTAGAATAACTAAAAATGTATGATACTGGGAAGACAAGGCAGTTTTCAAACAGTGTTTAAGACCCAAAGCAAATTATTTAATTTAATTGACAAATAAATATCAAAAACATATTCAAATAAAAAAAATAAATAATATAGGAGTTCCACAAGGAAGTATACTAGGTCCAATATTATTTATTTTATACTTTAACGATATGCCTTCAGTTTTAAAAATGTGTAAGTTACAAATGTTTGCTGATGACACCTTAATTTACATTAATGTTTTAAATATTTTTAATGGTCTAAATACTCTAAATTCCGAGATAAATATATTATTAAATTGGCTAAAAGTAAATACATTAAAATTAAATATTTCAAAAACTAAATGTATGGTTATGGGTAATAATTTAAATTGTCAAAATATAAATGTTGTAATTGATAGTATGTATCCTTAACATAAAATTAAAAATTATTTATTGCCTGATTTAAAAAAAAACAGTTGTTCTTTTAATTATGACCATCATAATAATTATAAAACAAGAACTAATCAAAATTTTTATGTGGATAGTGTCTAAAACATCTTAACATAGTATAAAACAAAGTCGCTGTCGCTGTCTGTCCGTCCCTACCAGCTATATATGCTTAAATCTTTAAAACTACGCAACGGATTTTGAAGCGGTGTTTTTTAATAGATAGAGTGATTCAAGGGGAAGGTTTTTATGTATACTAGCGACCCGCCCCGGCTTCGCACGGGTGCAATTTCAGAAAGTGGCGGGTTTGTTCGGGTTTGTATTTATACCAGCGGGTTGCAACGCATGCCGGATACACGCTAGTTAGCTTATAAATCTATTTTTTATAAAGGTTTGATAGAATATAATAATTTGGAAAATTCTATTAAATCTTAAAAATCATTAAAACTGTTTAAAAAAACTTTAAAATTACATTTAATTAAAAAACAAAATGATACGAATATTTGATACAATTTGCAAAACGTTTAACTTTACTGTCTGTTTTTGTTAAAAGAAGATTGCGTTTTAAAATTTAAAAATTAATCTATAAAAATTTGTTAAATAAAAAAATGTATTAAAAAATATTTAATTGTAGCTTTTTGCTAAATAAAACATGTTACTACTACTAAGTACTACTAATTGCAGTAAAAAGTAATCCAATGTGTTTTGCCAATGCCGCGCCGAAACCGCTATGGGTGTCTTGTCACTACTACAGTAACGTCTAGCGTCGGCCACCGCCTCGGCAGAAACCGCTACGAAAACGACGCGTGTGTCATCGCCTTGAGTGTTTGATATGATGGATTGCATAAACAAATTTCCACATAGTACTATTGTTAGAGACTTGTTCTCCAACACTGTGTACACTTCAAAAATTATTTGTTCTTACCCAGTAGTAGTAATAATCCTGGTCTTCTTTAGTATGTGGTAAATTTTGTCTTCCAAATTATGCTCCAATTTTTTTATACTGGTCTTACTTAGTGTTTTGGAAGTCCTCTCAAAATAGAATATTATTCTGGGTGTGCATGGTCGTCCATTCGCAACCCAGTCAGCGTTCAATTTATCCAATGATTTTAAGCTATCACAGATCTTGTCAAAAAGTTTTTTGCTAAAAAATAAACACTAATTATACACTAGAACATGAGCCTAAGGCGTGTGGATTACAGTGTGACTCATATTTTTTAGATTAGTATATTATGGGGCAAGATTAGTGGATAAATAAATTAGCTATAAAATTAAATTATCATTGGTTTTGTTGGACAACTAGTTCCAGCACTAGAATTATTATATTTTATTTTACCATTCCCTTATTTTTAAAACTCAAAATAAAATATTCATGGTAAATACAATTCATTTCTTTAAAATAATATTTGCATTTACCCCGTCTAACTCGCTCTTACATGTTAAAGAATTTCTATTTGTACAGGATAAAGAAAAAAAAATCAAATTAAAAGACAAGTCCCTACTACTTAAAAGTACCTATTAATTCTGGGAATGAAACGTCGGATTTTATTAGGAATGGCGATTTATTATATAAAATAAATATATAAGTACTAACTTACCTTAATAAATCAAGCGCTTTGAAATACTGTATACAACTTGTATCAAAAGAAGAGCCAGGATAAGATAAAACGACGATATGACTTATATAAAATAAAAAAAGTAAATATCTGCAAAAAGAACTTTTGATTTCGTCATTTGTGGCTAAAAAATCTTCTGTAAAATTGTTGCCATCACTAAAACCTCCTAATTTTTCGACAAGAATATCGGTGTCCAATAAGCTGTAGAAGTGTAAATAGACAATTTGGTTTTCCTCATCATAGGATCCTTTGATAAAATTCTAAAAGAAACTTAAAGCCTTAAAATGTTAGTCGTCAAATCTAAAAGAAAAGGTTTATTTATAACCATGGACTTCTTGGTTTTAAAAATGAGTTTTTTTATTTATATCTATATACAGTGTGTCCAAAAAAAGTATGCAACATATGGGAAAGATTTTTATTACCGATTTCTCAGAAAATTTTATTCTTGATAAAAGTTGATGCATGCCTTAAAATTATAAATGCATAATTTATATTTCACTTGCGGCTAATAGTAAGGAAGCAAATGTAATTTTTTCTAAATTGCTCTAAGACTGGACTGGACCATACTAGGTGAAAATGACAAATAAATTATTAGTTATTTCCACTCGTATAAATAGAGTTGGATTATGTTATCATTTTTATTAGGACCTAAGCTGGCTAACATGCGTTTAAATATGAGTGCAACACGCTAATATCTAAACCCACCCATATCATTGAAAAGTTTTAAAAGGTTTGCAACTACTTAATACATTTTTATCATGAACAGATGATTAAGATATTTGATTAATATATTAAAATCGCGTAAATAAAAAATCGACCAGAGGCGTACCGTTTAGGGGAAAATAGATATTAAGAAAAAAAAATAGAAAATTGAGACACAACTCAAATTTCGTATTTGGACTAAGTTTTTTATTTGCAAAAACATTTCCATATAACATTTTGTTGTGTTGTACTAATTAAGGTACTTTACTCTTAAGGCCGTTTCGAAAAAATGGCATTTGCTCCCTTACTATTAGCCGCAGGTGAAATATGAAATGTGCATTTATAGTTTGAAGGCATGCACTTTTATCAAGAATAATATTTTCTGAGAAATCGGTAATAAAGAAGTTTCCCATATGTTGCATACTTTTTTCGACACACTGTATAGGTACATATAATATATAAAGCTAAATGTAACGATGTTTGTCTGGAAAAGAAAACCGACTTCGAGATAAGTTACAAAGAACAAATTTTCATAAGTGTTGAGCTGTAATTTTCGGGTTTTCATGATTACATGGGAATATGAGAAAATATATATGGGAATAACTAAAAACACGAGGACGGTTAAATTCTGTTTTATGTAAAATGCAATATGCGTTTGCTGAAAGACTTGGTAGTACCGAGAAATACTTGGGAATACCTGACAATAGTGGGAAATACTCATGCAATGCTTCGAATTGTTATAGAAATACAAGAAGTATTTCTTGTTTTAAATTTTTCCATTTACTCATATAATGTAGGCATTTTAAAACTCAATAATTACTGTACAAAGATTACTTTAAAAATTACTCATACTAAGAATACTGACCTTGTTAAATCGCTGATTTTCAAGAGGAAAAATTCTACCAATGGATTTAACTTTTAAACCTGCTGTATTTAAAGAACTTTTCCCTATAATGGAAACCACAATTACTTTATCAGATGATATCCCATGAAGTTTTCTGAAAATTTATTATAATAACACATAGGTAAACACACAATTTTTTTTAAGCCTAATTGTTACTAATACTGATAAAAAAAAATGTCTACATGCATAATACCTAGTGCTATTATATTTATTTGAATAATCAACGGGTTATACCCTTATAACACACCCAATACAAATGAGGGGGTTAGCAGTAAAGGGTTTAAGTATTATCTATTAAACATGTACTTAGAGAAACGTTTGCAAAGAAATCTTAATTTTATTTGAAGTAAATGGATTCAAGTCAGAGCTGTCGGTAATTGAATTAAAATAATTGAAAAATCATGTTCAATTACTTTTTAGTAATTGAATTACTTTTTGAAACTAGTGGGTAATTGTAATTGATTTTCCAATTATTGTGATAAAGTAATTATAATTGGTAATTGGTTTTGAGAAATCTGAGGTTTACTTAAAAGTAATTCAATTATTTTAAAAAGTAATTAAATTACTCCCGAATAATTCAATTACATAAAAAGTAATTTAATTACTCCCAAATAATTCAATTAGACTAAAGGATTGAATTACTCCCAAATAATTCAATTACATAAAAGTAATTTAATTACTCCCGAATAATTCAAATAGATTAAAAGTAATTGAATTACTCCAAAATAATTCAATTCCTTTAAAAATTTTCATAATTCCTTTACTCTAAAAAGAGAAAATATTGTGTGGTTAAATCGCGGCTAAGGCTAACAGAAGGTTTCCTACGTTTGTTTTATTTCAACAAATAAATCATATTATATAAAAAAGACAGTTGTTATTATTGGTCAATTTGTTAAAGGTAAGTAAGGTACCTACTTATTAAAATTAGAAGATCAATTTTAACTATAAATTTCGAATTTTTTAAATTTCTTTCTATAATAAAGTGTGATAGTAGATAGTACTGCTATACCAAAATGTAATTCAAATACTTACCAAACTGTAATTAAATTACTCAGAGGAATTTATTCGCCAAAAAAGTCCCTATAATTTATAGATTCAGAATAATTCAATTACTTTTAGGGTAGTTCCATTACTATAAAGTAATTGAATTAGTATAAAAGTAATTGAATTAAACTCAGTAATTCGAATGCGGTAATTGATCAAGGAATCAATAACTTTTAGTGGGTAATTGGTAATTTAAATATTTTTATCATACTGTTAGTAATTGGTAATTGTAATTGATGCCTTTTTCGGAGGGTAATGGGTAATTGTAATTGAATTACTTTTAAGAGTAATTGCGACAGCGCTGATTCAAGTGTACCTACTTGAACAGTTTTACCACTAATCCAAAACCTGCACTGATATTATGTAGTAATTCTTTATATAGTTATCACTATTGTTAATATCTAGATAACATTGTTTTGTTTTATATAACTTTTTAATGGATAGTAACAGAGGAAGTGCGGTAAGTAAATAAAACCAAGTAGGTACTCTTAAAAATACAGAGGTTCACAAGAGATAGGTTCATGTTTATTAAAGTTTATTAAAAATTTGCCACCCAACATTACAAAAATTATTGACTATAGTGATTCCTGTGGGGGTCAGGACAACAACAAAACATTTGCTAACTCTTCACCTTTTTAGTACAAGCGACTCATTTAACCAAGAGTCACCATAAGTTTCTTGAACCTGACTATATGGAGTGTGACAGGAGCTTTGGTTTCATTGAAAAAAAGAAGCGCCTATATCCCCCAGTCTTTATTCCCACGCACAGGCAAGAGGTGATAAAAACCCTTCTACACAATTGTAAGTTTACAATATGGCTACAGAAGATGTGCATAATATAACCAAAAGCACTGACATATATTATGCATTCGATATATATAGCACAGTTCACAAAACGCATATAGCATCAGTGCCATCATTTTTGGTCATGGACTACAGGCAATTTTTATATAACAAACAAGTGAGTGCATACTATGTTTCTAATAAATGACAAAAATCCAATTGTACTGCACATGTTAACCTTCAATCATTAAATCCTGATACCTAGTAGGTACCTAACAATGATTTTAGCAAATTGTCAAACACACACATGCCATAAATATTTCCTGCAACATGAAAATTCCAAATAAAACCATGAGTTATAGGATATTACTGACTTTCTACAATTAGTTAGAGATAGTTGATTGCGTGACACAGCCCTGAGACTGGTAAAGTACATGTACTTGATGTACTACCATGTAATAACAAAATCTATTGTATTTCTCATTTTTTAGTAGCAGTTAAATGTTCAAAATAGGAAAAAACAAGAAAATAAGATGTGAATATCCTTTTAAGTGTAAAAGGTAAAGGGGCATGGGTTTGAAACTGTATATAAAGGAGGGTTTGAGTTTGGTTCCACAAGAAAGTGTTAATAAATTTTTGTTTCCAGTTTGAATCCTACTTATTTCCCATTTTGAACATTACTTTTAAACTTATATCCTGTTCGAGTAGAATACCCTCTAATTTTGCGGGGAGGGTAGTGTTTTTGTTTGATTAATCTACTTACAACAAGTGATCTAAGTCTGGCAGTTCAAAAGTATTTCTGAGTCGCATCTCGAAATATTTTTTCCAGTTTATATTGTATGTTTATGTTTTTCAGCACAAAACAAATTAACAAAACACAAGTTTTAAGTTTTTCATTTGAGGAGTGAGCCGAGGTTAGGAATGATATCCACAGAAAAATAAGGGGCTTGTCGGGTTTGATTATAGCACTAGTCGCATGGCTCTCTAGGATGAGTAGGATGTTTATTAGAACTAGACAAAAGAAACTTTACCTTCTTTTAAACAGCATAACAAAGTAAAAATTTAGGTAAGTTGTAAATGGAATGCTTCGCTAGTTTGATCGTATGAGAATTATAGAGTGGTACTTGAGTAGTACCTTAACCGCGGCAAGGGGGGAAGAACGCTTAAACTTAACTGTTTACTATACAATACTCGGTCATATTACTTCACGTGAAGATACATGAGCAGTAAATTTGATGAGACCACAGCCCTCTTAAAACAAGTAAGAGGCCTGTGGATGAGACCCGTTTCTTGCATTGACACAGATTAAAATAATTTAAACAGTCTTTTTCCGGTCAGATATGTTCTGTTAAAAATTAATTTTGTGAAGGCGTGAAAGCTTGAATTTACAAACTTGAAGAAAGTTCTAATTGAGAAATGTCACGTATTTTACTAAACGTTTCTTTAAAAGTAAGGCCGGTATTACACTATCAAATACCAAGTTTATATCGATGGTCTCAAGCCGCTTTGAAATTAAAGCGGCTTATATTTCAAGGTTAGGCTCACACGTTTATTTCAGCGACTTCAATTTGGATTGAAATTTGGCTTTAAGCTCAATTTTATAACAACAACAATACGCATGCGCTGATTTTGACGCTAACTTCAGTTTAAATAAAATACCGTGGCCGTTAATAACCTCATTTTCTGGTTTTTCTTTTTTTATTTGGCTTAAAGCAAAAACTTGCCATGAATCAAAAAGTAAAAAGAAATGTATCGTCAAATGAAAAAGCGAAAGTGTTTTTACATGCAAACTAACCTTTAAATTTTAAGCCAACGGGCCCAGATGTCAAAATCATAATATGGCGATGACGCAGTAATTTTGAAGTTAGGCAGCAGTAAAGCGGCTTGAACCGTTTATATCGTGTTTTAAAACCACTTGAATAAAGTCAACCCCAATTATTTTTAGGCTTGACTTGAATACTTTAAGTCGGATTGAAGTTCGTTTATATCAGTTTTCTCGAGTCGCTTATACAAGCCGCTTTGACTCAATCCAGCTTGAAGTCATCGATATAAACTTGGTAAAAGATCTTTGACAAAGATGTTTTATAAAATATTTTATAACATTCTTTTATAATATTTGTTTTACAGAGCTTTACGAGACTATTACACTATGTAAAATATTTCTGTCAAACTTTCTTAGTTTCACAAGAGAATTTCGAGATTTCGACTCTTACAATAAATATGAGTATTAAAAAATTAGTGAAAAGCGCACATTATGCGCAGAGTGTTTATTTTGCAAAAAAAAAAAGAAAAAAACGGGTCGACTTTGGGTGAGACCCTGGGTGGCAAGGCGCAATGCAAGAGGTATCCACCAGAGGTATACTTTATGGCCGTTTTACACCAACAATTTCTTCGCAAATTAATTCATGAATTTATTCATGAACTTCTTTGATGAAGTTTTGCGCTTTATGCCTGCTTTATACCTCCCATTTAACATTTAATTTAATTTAAGATTTAAGCTAAACTAAGAATTTAAAAGTTGAAAGTTAATTTTCTTATGCATGCGTTTATACCTCTCATTTAAACTAATTTATCATTTAATTTAATTTAAGAGTTGACCAACTTTCAACTTAAGGTAAAAGATCGTGCCAGATCGTGCTAAATCGCGTTAGATCGTTCTCCACAACTGTCCGTGATTGGCCAGGAAGAGAGATGAATATTTTGATGGGTGACAATAACCTAAAATTATACTTAGAATTTTTATTTTTATCAACAAATAAAGTGCTTTTTCTCTATTTATTTTGACTGCTTGTGATTTGTAATGGAAGACTACAATTTGTTTTTTTACTATACTTGCTTTTTGTTGTAACAACAGCTGGAAAAATCTTCTTTTGTTTGCACTTCATTTAATTTAATTTAGTGGCACGTTTTCGAGGTATAAATTAACAAAATTATTTCTTAGCTTAGTTTAAATGATAAATTAAATCTTAAATTAACTTAAATCTTAAATGAGAGGTATAAAGCAAGCATTTCACTGATCAAATAAATTCACGAAGTTTCAACCTATTTTTACTGTCATTTAACAGTTATACCAACATAACAATTTAAACTGTACTTTTAAGGTTATGTTATTTGTTAAGCTTGAGTTTTTCTTTATTTTGAGCTGTGCTTTGCGGTTTTGTTTCTATTTTATATTGAACTATGAATAAAATTAAAAATAGAATTCCATCAATTTTCCATGGCATTTTATTTTTGCTGTTGGCACTACTGAAATTCACGAATAACTTTGACGCAATTAGAACAAGTTTTAATTTCGTGAAGTTCTTCACGAAGACGACCGTGAAGTTATTTGATGTCAAATTTGGGCTTTACATATATCAAATTTCTTCATGAAGTCACTTCGTGAACTTATTTGACAAAGAAATTGTTGGTGTAATACGGCCTTTACTTAAAGAGTTGCAATCTGCAATCTTGCATCCACTATTGACTGGTTTTATTACTTCGACAATTATTCTTGAATATATATTAAGTCTTTTGTTCCGGTTTTTGTAATCTAAATGTTGAGCATTGTATAACATGGGGTAAAACTCTCATATTCTGGATATTAATAATTTTGTCGTTGCGACACACCAGTTAAACGTATCCTCTGTCATGATTTGAAAGTTTAGAAATAACAAATAACTAATCAAAGAAGATATAGGTTATAGGTTTTTAAAATCTTTTATCAAAGATAATCACCGTGATTACATTTTATAAAATATATTTTATGAAATAAATATTTTATAAAAGATGGGTTATTACACTGTCAAATATTTATTTATAAAATATCTTTGTCAAAGATCTTTGATAGTGTAATACCGGCCTAAGCAGGCCGACGTCGTTCAACCTCTCCGATCCGTTCTTTCTACTCTTATTCATCCTAGAATGCCATGACTACGTTGAGACCTGAGCCGTATTCGATTGGAAAAGTGATTTGGATCGATCTGATTTTAGAAATCAGCTGGGATCACTTTGACCGTGCGATCACCAATGATTAGCTAGCAGATCATTGGCGATCACTTACCAATCGAACACAAATCAGATCAGTTGGAATCAGTTAGATCGATCCGGATCGATCTGAACCTGCGAATCGAATACGCCTCTGTTATTCCGTTGTGATGTTACTTGTCAAATATGTGTCAAACTGTGGTTCTTCTTGGTTCTTGTCAAACCTTATAAACATCAACAATTTTTTTTTGAATATTAAGAACTTATATGAAAATTAATGACTTTCCTTATAGAACTGGTGTAGAATGGCATATTTTCACTATCGTTGTGGAGAGAGAATTACATTAATAAATGAAAATACCACAGCAATTCGAAATGATAGTGAATTTGATCATGGACTAGTTATTTCTGCTGAACCCCTAAGTAACGATGTCTTGTTCGAAGTCATTATAGATAGAAAGGTAATAGTTACGATAGTCGTTTGTTAAACACAAAGTTGCTGTTTTATTGTTGAACCAATTCCTCAAATTATCTCAGTCTTCGGGGCTATTGGAGTATAATTCGAGGTTAAACGACTTACTTGTAATCAATTCTAAATTATACTAGATAGCCCCGTCCGAAAAAATCACACCGCGCGCGCCACGTTTACCAGATTTTTAACTAAGTTCTTCATTTTGGCATCTTTTTGTAATCTGTCTAGTTGTACACAGTATTATATTGGGGATTAAGTAATAATATGTCCAAGTTAGCAAGTAGAGAGAGTGAAAAAAAACACTAAGAATAGATTAGTTGAGTTATCTTAGAGTGACATCTCATATTTAGTAAATTCTATGTTTTTATCATACTTTACAGTCCCAGGTAAGAAAGCTGTTTATGTTACAAAGGAAGAATGAATCCAATCTTTAATTTTAGTGGTATATATACCTACTTAAAATTTAGCACTGTTAGTCAATGTCAGGTCAGAATAATAATTAAGGATATAATACTATAAGTAAGTACCTATATATTTTTTTTTATTAGGGTTTTACAAAGGTATGTTTTAATTTACCTGCTACTTTTTATTTTAATAAATTTAAAAAAGATGCCCCTTTAATAAAGTTTTAATTAAATTCCATGTGAAAGAAACAACTGCATAATTATTCCACAATCCAAACAAACAAATAAATTTTACAAGCAACTTGTTTATAATCTTAGGTCAATTCATGGTCAGGAAGTTTAGAAATTGGTGTAGTCGATGTGGACCCTCTGCATTTTGATTTCCCACCATGTGCATCAAAAATTCAAACTGGATCATGGGTAAGTAATTGCTAAATTACTATCTTGACTAAAATTCTGTGGCAAGGGTAGTTGTCAAAACTGCAGAGATAACAATTTAATTGCCTTCCTATTGGCCAAAAAAGTATGCATCACTAATCATTTTTTTTATTATAAGGCAATAAAACACCGTTTTATCTCAAGTAAATTTTGTTACCCTACTAATAAAACAGAACACCTAGGTTAAAGTAACTTATCAGAACTTTTTGGTTCAGTTCAGTTAACTTTAACTGTAGGTAATGACTAGGTATCTTAAATTGTTAAAAGTGCAGGTACCTACATACCATGGCCCCTTCTTTTCTATAACTTTCAATTACAAACCCCATTAGGTACAGTACATACCTAAATAAATTGAAAAAAATATTTATTACACATACTTTAAAAATTCTCTAGAAATTATGAAACAATACTATTTTTTGAAATATAAGGTACAGTAGATGATTAATATAATAATATAATACTTACTGAATGATGAAAGAGTTTTGGACTTCCATTGTCTTTATTTGTTTTAAATCACGTTTCAACTGGTAAGTAACTCCAGTCGTCTTCAGGTGAATACTGATAATACTTACTGTTTCTCTGATGAAAATGCTTAGGAAAATATACTAAACTATTTTAGGTATAAATTTAGTATTTTATATTTAGGATCTATTGTAATATTCTTAATATTTTAATTTCATAATTTTTAGAGCATTTTTGAAGTTGGTTCAAGTATTTCAAAACTTTTTTAAAAATTATTGTTCAATCTTTTTTACTGATTTTTTTATTTCAGATTATGTCTGGTACCTCTATTTTCAAAAATGGAAATTTGCTTATAGAAGGATATGGCATTGACTTGGATAAGTTGAATCAGTTTGATAGAATTGGTTTAGTAAAAACCCCTGAGGTAAATTAATAAAGTAATAAACATTCAAATTTTTAAAGTTAATAAAATAAAATATTTAGGAATTATTTTTGATTTTCACTTAGAATACTTAAATACTTAATTAGAAAATTAAGAAACTTACTACCGATTTTTAAAAACATTAAAAAATGTAAGACATATGGAAATATTATATTACGCGTTAGTTAAAACTCATTTAAATTATGGAATTTTAGGTTGGGAAGGAATAATAATAATAATTTTATTTAAAATTTAATAATATAATAAATATGTTTATGTTGTCTTCTATAAACTTATTCTTCAATCCCTTGGAGCTGAGCTTGTTAGGGGCAAATCTAAATTTTTGTTTTAGTATGTAAAATTATAAATCATAAATATGCATTAAAAATTAAGTTTTAAAGTAAAAATGTTAATTTATAGTATAAACGCAGTTCTTTTTAAAGAAATATATTACCTATAATAAAATTATTACCTACTTAATTTATAATTTTTAAGTAAAAAATATTACTTATATAAATTATTCAGAACAATATTAATTAATCAATTAATTAAAGCATTTCTAAAAATATTTTCAAATTGTCTGTTTTTAATATCCATGTTTTTATTTGAACTTTCCAAATTTTTTTAATGAAATCAATTTTTTAATTTCTGTTGGTAAATAATCGTTTAAATAAAAACATAAATATTTAAAAAAAAATTTGTCCTATGGACTTATTTATTTTAGGTTTTATGGTTATTTCATTTTTATGACGTGTATTATGATTATGGTTTTTAAATTATATAAGGTAAAAAAAAATAAATAGAACTTTAGTTAAAAAATTAGAAATATTACAAAAAAGGTTTCTAAAAATTATATTCAATAAAGATTTTCTTTATCCTTCAAAAAAATTATATTCAGAAACAAAAAAGTTGAACATAAGACAACTTTACATTTTTATAACATCTTAATATATTATATATTTAATAATAAAAACCGTATACAATTTAAAAATCATAATTTAAAATAAAATAAATAAGTTCATAGGACAAAAAAATTTCAAATATTTATGTTTTTATTTAAACAATTATCTACTAACAAAAATTAAAAAATTGATTTCATTAAAAAAATTTTAAGTCGAAATAAAAACATGGATGGATGGATTTGTGTTCGCCGTATATAGGGATTTTTTGTGATTTGCAATGATAGACTGACGTGCAAATTTTTGAAAAAAAAATTTTTCAAGTTTGTTTTTCATACAAGAAGTTTGGGGGTTTCCCCCACAGGCAGCATCACGACTTTTTGGCGATAGCCATAAGGTAAGTATTAAAGAAAATTATATTTGTAAAAATATAATAACAATTTCAATTTTAGCGGCTACTTTATTTTCGTATAGGTACTACATTTTTTTGGCTCTATTCTAAAGAAGTTATGAAAAAGTAATTTTTTCTTGGACCAATAATAATGAATATTTGACTCCTTGAGATTTGGTTATAGGGGGATTGCCCATAAAGTATTTTACGGCAAATAAAGAATATTAATAAAGCTTAAGAGGACTCCGTACTTCTTGAAAACGAGGTTACTCTTTACGGACTTATTGATCGATTAAGAAAAATTGTTATAAGTAGTGTATATAAAAGCTTGTAGAACTTAAACAAACATCAATAATGAAAAGATGATAAGGCGAGTGGAAAATTTTCAACACCGATGACCCTTACATTATCAATATTAGATATTATTTACTATTCCAGGGTGATTTAATTTTTTACATCAATGGCGAATCTCAAGGTGTGGCAGCTGAAGGTATTCCAAGTGTAGTATATGCTGTGGTCGACCTGTACGGAAAATGCGTTCAAGTCAGCATTACCAGTCCCAGTTTCAGAGAACACAACAACGACGATTGCCTAAGTGGAAGCTCCGTTTTAGCTATTGAAAACGATGTATTAAATGTAACGTTAGGAGGTGACCTAAGTGAATTGAGTTTGAGTAGCAGCAATAGTTTGGATATAAGGATGGATATGAATGTAAGGTAATGACTATTTAATTAATTTTTATGTTTTTTTAGCCTTTCTTACCGCCACCTCTAGCTTTTTTACTGATAGGACAAGAAATTGTTATCCTCTCATTAACCAACACTTAAATTAAATGTACTTAATTGTACTCCTATTCCTTTTACGTTACTAAGATATGGTTTTTCCTACCCTCAAATAGTGGAGCCAAAATTTTAGGTTTGCAAAATTTACGTGGGATTTCCCATGACCAGTCAAATTTTGTTTCTTAGACATTTTAACTAGGTTCAATACTGTTGTTATTTTCCTTACCTCGACTCATTTAAGTATTTTTGAGATATATAATATATTAGTCAAAATTGGGTTCTCTAGCTCAAATGACTCAGAAACAGACGCGTGCTATTCTTTTTTTGGCAGAAATATATTTGCTCCCCAACATTTCATGCTCTTTTCTTTATTTAAACTAAACCTCTTTCAGTGAATGAATGAATGAATGAATGAATGAATGCTTATATGAAATAAAATTAAACGCAAAAAAACGTTAAGAACAGTTATGTGATATCAAAAAGCTTGTAAAAATAGGCCCAATAAATTTAAATAAATAAAATATTGCTATGAGGATGGGTTATTAATTGGTGAAAATAATAACTCTTAAGACTCCTAGTATGTTTGCAAATTATTATCTTAGCTTTTAATGTGTACAAACATAGTCAGTCACTACATAGCAATTTTACTGATTTTCGCGGACATCAAAGGCTGCGAATAAATTAATAAACAAACCTTTAGTCTTGTATGATTAGTGATAATTAATTCCCACATCGCTAAAGTATTATTAACTTTATTTCTTATTTACTATTATTCAATACAGTGTTAACATGCCGGATGACAGTTCGAGACAAGACAGAATGCGTTTTCATGATCGGTGCGGTTCTTTAGTAAAACTCTCAAATGGTGGGAGAACCGCTGAAAGACGACGACCTTTAGATGAGTTTAATAATGGCGTGGTTATGACTCATCGGCCGCTAAGAGATAATGAATTATTTGAAATAAGAATTGATCGTTTGGTGGACAAATGGAGTGGTAGTATTGAGGTGAGATATATATAATCATGTTTTTTTCTTATTTGGTTAATTCAGGTTTTACATTAAGACCGAACGATGTGACTTTCTTACTGCAACAAAATATGAAGCTTGCTAAAAGTAAGCAAAAATATCGCCACCAATGTATCTATTTAATGGGGGTAATATCAAGTATGGGCAAAGTGAATATTATTATTGAGAACGTATTCTCATACCCCTCATAAAAAAATTTTATACATCATTATTAATATAAAATGTATTTTTCAGATGGGTATAACTACTCACAATCCCAACACATTGGTATTTCCCGCAACAATGACGAACATGCGCAGTGGTACCATTATGATGTCGGGTTGTGGAATCCTCACTAACGGGAAAGGAACGAGACGTGAATACGGCGATTTTAATCTGGATGAATTAAGTGAGGGAGACCGTGTCGGTATGATGAGGAAGGTCGATGGGAACTTACACTATTTTATAAATGGGTTGGATCAAGGAATTGCTGCTCAACGAGTTCCGTCTACTGTATGGGGAGTGATTGACCTTTATGGAATGACGATCAAGGTAGTTGTTTAGCATATCTACGCAGTGGCGGCCCGTAACATTTTAGTAAAGTAGAGCCAAAAATGTATTAATTATATACTAGTAAAATGTTCGTTCAACAGAAGGTGTCCTTACAGCAATAATTAAAATTATTTTTCACTTAATAATAATTCAGTAAATTTTATTCAAAATTCATTCCTTCTGCGCGAACACAACTGTCAAAATGTTTTTAAAAGTTTGCTCTGGATAACTTTTAAAAGCATTCTTATTGTAATAGCCGTAGAGGTAATTTTTTTCTTCTTCAATTGGTGTTTCATAGATAAAATCCTTTAAGTGACCCCAAAGAAAGAAATCTAAGGGTGTTATATCTGGTGACCTTGCTGGTCATCTTATTGGCCCGTTCATTCCAAACAATCGATTGGGATACTGTATGTCTAAATGGTCCTTAGCACTTTGAGCATTACGAGCAGGAGCCACATATTCGTTCTGTACTCAAAGGGTACAGGGTAACAAGTCTGCATGTGTAACTTAAAGAAAATGTAATTAAAGTTATCTAGTTAACTTGCCTTTATAAAAATGACGTCCAATGAGATATACATATGTATATAATAACAATAGAAGGTCCTCACCGCAAAAACGAATTATACCTAATTTGATTTAAGACATATAATCTGTGATTATCAACTTTTTCTTTTTGCTTGATTATTTCTTTACGATGCAGATTTAACTGAGTTTAAATGTTAATGTTACCAAGCATACAGAAAGTAAAGATTTGTGTATATGTACCTTTGATTTTTTCATGTGTTTTCATGTTTTCCCACATATGGACAAGATCGCCGATTCCTTTTTGGAACCAAGTTTCCTCCCCTCCAAATAAAACACACATAAAAACAGTCTATTATACACATCACACCCAGCTATTTTTTGAATAAATATTTGTATTAAATATTCCGCACACGCATTTTTTGTCCGCCCTGAGTTTTCCATTTTTAAATCTGATAACCGCCGCCCTATGTTCTTAATGTCAATTTTTGTTCCAAACATATTGTAGAAAATGGATTGTCCATTAAAAACCTAATTGTATTCATAACTTCTAAATTATAAAAGGTTAGAAAGAAAAATTATTACTTGTTACTGTTTACGAGCGCGAACAAAGTAATACAACACGCATTTGCGTAGTACGAAACAACAACCAACAACTGAATCAGGCCACCTCGTGGCCGGCAGGCTGGCATCCAGCAAACTGACTAAAAGATTTCCATTGGTGGGATCCGGAGCCTTAGGCGCCTGGCTCTCAAATAGTTAGGTACCTCGCTATTATTGGCTATGAATTAGACTGTAATTAAAAGAAAACTGCATTGATCCAGTGGTTATACTGAGCTAAGCTCACGAGAACTACCTTACCGCTGCTGAAGTTTTTATTAAAATTAGAAATGACAATATAGTTCTTCGGAAATTTCACTAAACCTTTATGTTTACATTTTGCTGTTACCTAACTATTGTTGTATCTTTTTCGCTAGGTATCAATTGTCGAAAGAGATGAGCGAGAAGAACAAAATTTAATGACACGAAAAAATACTCGAGATCAAAACGTCATTGTTCCCGAACCCCAGCCATTGCCCGACTATTACGACAGACTTACTTTCCATTCCAACTGCGGTACGCATGCCGAAGTTATAAACAATGGCCGAACTGCCCACCGTCCCAATGCATCAGATGATTTTAATAATGGAGTGGTGCTTACTGCCAGACCATTGAAAACGGGTGAATTTTTTGAAGTTAGGTTGGATAAGGTTGTGACCAAGTGGGCTGGATCCATTGAGATTGGTGTGACAACTCATAGTCCGGTGGAGTTAGAATTTCCTTTTACAATGACCAATGTTAGGTAAGAAATTGTAACATCTAGTAATGTTTTTAGGAAGTTCTATTCTTTATTGATTGTATGCATTTATTATTACACACACACAGGCGGGTAGTTGTGACTTTGATTTAAGAGAAAACACTAGCATCAGTCATTTTATTTTCTTATCAATTTTTTGTTTTTTCCAAAAAGCGGCCAAATACCCGTTGTTGGGAATTACCTGCACTTTTAAATTAATTGGAATTTTCACATAGAATACTTAATTAGAAAATTAAGAAGTTTACTACCGATTTTTAAAAACATTAAAAAAATTTTAAATGTAAGACATATGGAAATATTATATTACGCGTTAGTTAAAACTCATTTAAATTACGGAATTTTAGGTTGGGGGAGGAATAAATAGAACTTTAGTTTAAAAATTAGAAATATTACAAAAACGGTTTCTAAAAATTATACCTACTCATTAAAGATTATCTTTATCCTTCAAAAGAATTATATTCAGAAACAAAAAAGTTGAACAGAAGACAACTTTACATTTATAACATCTTAATATATATTTAAAAATAAAAACCTTATACAATTTAAAAACCATAATCATAATACACGTCATAAAAATGAAATAACCATAAAACCCAAAATAAATAAGTCCATAGGACAAAAAAATTTCAAATATTTATGTTTTTATTTAAACGATTATTTACCAACAAAAATTAAAAAAATTATTTCATAAGAAAAATTTCGAAAGTCGAAATAAAAACCTGGATATTAAAAACAGACAAATTGAAAATATTTTTAGAAATACTTTTATTCATTAATATTGTTCTGAATAATTTATATAAGTAATATTTTTTACTGAAAAAGTATAAATTAATAATTTTATTATAGGTAATATATTTCTTTAAAAAAATACGTTTATACTATAAATTAACATGTTTACTTTAAAACTTGAATTTTAATGCATATTTATGATTTATGATTTTACATACTAAAACAAAAAATAAGATTTGCCCCTAACAAGCTCAGCTTCAGGGGATTGAAAAATAAGTTTATAAAAGACAACATAAACATATTTATTATATTATTAAATTTTAAATAAACTTATTATTATTATATAAATCTATGAAAATGTGTAACGTTGTCTTTAGTTTTTTGTTAATACCTCTTCTAGATCTGGAACATGGATGATGACTGGTAGTGGTATAATGCATAATGGGACAATCATTCAAGAACAGTATGGAGTTAATTTGGATCGGTTACAAGTCGGCGACAGGGTCGGACTGGTAAGAAAGGAAAATGGACAGTTACATTTTTTTGTAAACGGTGTGGACCAGGGAAGTGCTGCTAATAATGTACCAGAGAAAGTTTTCGGAGTGGTAGGTAAGTGAGTTTTTAAGAGATGTCAGGGCTGGGTTATATAATTTTTTTAGTAAAAATATCGAGTAGAATGTTGTTTTCAGGGTCATATAAATAAAAATTTTAATTTTGGTACTTATGTATAACTTAATATGCACTTTAAAAATGGTCAATAAAAAACTAGGGTTTAAATTTAAAAAAAAAATATCGATATAGTCATAATATCTCTAATGTGGGATACACCATCAATGTTTTTTTTATAAAAAATACCCCAACTTATAATGTTAAGACCCGAGTCCAAGCATTGGATTTGCTGAATTTATACCAAGTTATAAACTCGCACTGTATATTATTTTTTTAGATTTATATGGTCAAGCTGTTGGAGTCACAATTGTTGACATGTATGATTATGCGTCACCAGATACCATACATTCCAGTTTATCTAACGCAACTCTTTATAGGTAAACTTTTTTTTAGATTATAATAGTACTTTTTGATTAGAAACATAACCACAAATTCTCACATGTGCGATGATATTATATATTCGATAAAATAAAATGCTGAAATGTCCCTTTAATTTCTAAGAGTTCAATACCTTAAGCCCGTATTTTCTGTATTTCACATTCCAAGTTCTTGCTGAAAGACTTTTTTAAATTCTTAAGCAAGAAATTGTTAAAATCAATACAATGTTAGCAACTAATATTTAACTTGAGGTTAGGTACGCGATAACATCGCAGATTGCTGTTTTTTTTTGTTTTTATTTTCGATTTAATTAAATTAAGGTAAGTTTAATTGACTTTTCTTGCTTTTCGAACTAAAAACACGACTGCGAATCATTTTTAAACAAAACATTAAAAACTATTTTCTAACCTTAAAATCTAATAGGTTGGCAGCCACTAACAACACCAGAAATCACTACCTTTTTCCCCAACTTGGTCAAAAAATAAATATAGTTAAAAAAAACTAAAAAACACGCTTTAATAATAATTAATCAGACTAAAAAGCGGAAAATAAATATAGTTTAAAATAATTCTTGAAATTCTTAATATAAACTGATCGAAAAAAGGTAAGGATATTGTGAATTCTCTGAGAAAAAAATAGTTTTCGAAAAAAATTGTATAACGTACATTTACATCCATCCTAGCTCCTCTCACTAATAGTCGATCTTCCCTAGCATTTGTCGATCTTGGTCTACCCTCCCTATGCCTGTCCATGACAGATCCAGTCTCATTAAATCGGTTATTAAGTCGGGAAATTACACTTTAAGAGACATTATACCGATCAGCCACATCGATCTGTCGCGCACCTCTAAGCAGTGGCGGCTCGTGACTGATTTAGATGGGGAGGCTAAGTTCCAGAAATGAAGCGCCGCAGGCGCGAAACAGCGCCGCAGGCGCGAAATTGCGCCGCAGGCGAAAAATTTTCGCGACCACGCCCAAAATCAATAATTCACTCTGAAAATTATTTTTAAAAATACGTTAAACTAAAAACTGAAATATCTACCTACCTACAAAGAGACAAGCAGGATAGTGTCGGGAGAAAAATTTTCGGGACCACGCCCAAAATCAAAAATTTACTCTGAAAAAAAATTTTGTTTTTAAAAGATTAAACAAATCTTCGGCCGTTCTTCCCGAACTTACATCGTGAAAACCCAAAAATCTTTCTATAATACCGCCGTTTTTAACATAACGACAAACAATAGATAATTGAGATTTACAAGTTATGTCTGTTGTTTCGTCAACTTGCCACGAAAATACAGGTACATTTAGTAATTCCTCGTCAATAAAATTTTGCAAAATGCAGTTAATTGAATATATTAGTTCATTCTGAATTGTCTTTGATGTTCCTGAAAACACCGAAGAACTACTCATAAAATCTCGTAGTTTATTATCGTACTTGCAAAACAAATCTATTAATTCTTTAAAATTACCCTTATTTAAAGATCCCTCAGATTCGTCGTGTCCTCGAAAACCTAAATCTTGACATGATAAATATAAAATAAAATCGATTAATTTTGTTAAGATTTCCCGATTTTCTTTAACCTTATTATTATGATTTTCTATCTCACGTAATCGAGCGGAATCAATAACATTTATAATATTTTGCTTTCCCAATAACTTAAATTTAACACTTGACGATATATGTTCCTGTGATTTATCGTGTGTTTCAAGGCCGCGTGTTAAATTTTTTAAATCGTTAAACCCCAGCTTACCCCAGAAGGACGAAATATCAGGAGAAAATAGTAAACAATACCAACAAAATAACTTATTTCTTACCTCGGATCCAGTCAGCCATAAATAATTTTTGTAATGGTCTGTTTTAAATCGACGAGTTTGTTTTTCTTTACCTGTACTTCCTAGACCTCGTAATTCTGGCTGTTGGCGTCCATTTTTTACTATGAGTTTGTTTTCGTAACTCAGGGAATTAAACGCGTTTGAGTCTGTTAAGAAATGTTCCACTAAATTACAATCGAGATTACACTCTAAATTACCGACCGCACTCATTTTGCACTATATTATAGATTGTCTTATTTTAAAAACAAATAAAATATCTAACCGATGCAATTTCCAGTAAATGCCGAAATGCGCGGGATGACAATACTGACATCACACGCCCTTTAAACTTTAAACTAAAAAACGAACAGGTGTCGGGTGGGGATGCTGCACTTTTCGGTCGAGGTCGGACGTCTGACGTCAAGAAGACACGTTATTGTTATTGGTTGAGCTTGTTTTCCATTAGATGTTGCCAATTTTACTAAATAAGTTAGAAATTGATATGCGTTTGACACAATTTTGTTGCGTAATACACATCACTTAGGGAATCATGGTGATAAAATTCAAAAACAGCCTCCTGCGCTGTTGTCAGACTGTGAAGAAAATATTAAATGGGGATAATATTGAAATTACAATTGCCCGTTGTAAATTAAAAGATTTAAAAGTTATTGTTAATATTTAAGTAAATCAAATATTTAGGAGGGCAAGAATGCTGAGGAGGCTTAGCCTCTCTGCCTCCTTCGAGGAGCCGCCACTGCCTCTAAGAAGCAACCCAATGGCTTGATTTGCTTCCTCTACCGTTAAATGACGTCTATTCATATTGTTCATATTCAGAATAACAAAAATATAGCAAACTGCGCTGAGCAACACACAAACAAAACTAAACTTTACAAAAATAAAATCTACATTTTGGGTGATAATGCTTTTTATCTGTTTGGGTACAATTTTATATGTTAACAAAACAACTTTTTTTTTAAAGGCAAACGACATAGGTATTAATACCTATACCACATTTTTTCTAGAAAATTTTCTTCACAGCGAAAACACAATATCCTTAACTTTTTTCGATCAGTTTAGGCAGAAAATAATAATGAACGACAAACATTAGTATTATTGTGAAAAAAGCGTGGGCGCTTTGTGCTATATTTTTCGTATATCGGGCACCCCTCGCTTTTTTCACAATAATACTAATGTTTGTCGTTCATTATTATTTTCTGCCTATATTAAGAATTTCAAGAATTATTTTAAACTACACTCACCGACAATAAAAACCGGCACCTAAATTTTTTTAGTACTTTCAATAGGGCATAACTTTCTTATTTTTGACTTTATTGCAATAATTTTTCGCTGGGCGATAGATCTATTCATTAAAATTACGCTGCAGTTTGTTCTGATGTAATTTTGGTTGCTTAAATGTTTATATACCAGGGTAAGTCAAAATAATGTTTTTAGTCCGAAGTTTAAAACGTCCTGTGGAATAAACACGCCAGAGAAACTTGTTTAAACATGATTTGCGATAAAGCTGAATGTATTCCGAGCGTTTTGTTTTTTGAATCATCTGGTTATCTTGTTTCTTTTACGAGCTACGCATTTTTAATTAAAACGCTGCATTTTTTAATGTCAATAAAAATAATCAGCGTAAAATAACCAAGTTAGCTAGTGGTTACCTACTTTATTAGATTATTTTGTCAGTGACATTGTCAATATTAAAATCGTAATTTAAATGGTGCAAACCACTGCAGACGTGGGTAAAATCATCGCTTTAATAGAAGATGGTCGAAATAAAAGTTATGTTGCCCGTACATTGGAATTCAAAGGTTAGAATGGCCACCCTGTAGCCCAGATCTCAACCCAATTGAAAATCTTTGGGATGAATTAAAAAGACGCATTCGTCACCGTCCCAACAAACCTACAACTTTACCAGAGCTTAGGTTAGCATTAAATGAAGAATATGAAGCTATTCCTCAAGAAAAAATAATCACTCTAATTGATTCCATGCCACGAATAATGCAAGCTGTCATTGCGGCTAGAGGTGGACACACTCGTTATTAACATTTTATTTTAATTTCAAGTGCTCTAATGACAACTTTTAATGTTTGAAGTAAACATTCGTTTAAATGCAGCATTTCAATTAAAAATGCGTAACTCGTAAAAGAAACAAGATAACCAGATGATTCAAAAAACAAAATGCTATGAATACATCCAGCTTTATCGCAAATCATGTTTAATCAAGGTTCTTTAGCGTGTTTTTCCCACAGGACGTTTTAAACTTCCGACTAAAAACATCATTTTGACTTACCCTGGTATATAAACATTTAAGCAACCAAAATTACATCAGAACAAACTGCAGCGTAATTTTAATGAATAGATCTATCGCCCAGTGAAAAATCATTGCAATAAAGTCAAAAATAAAAAAAGTTATGCCATATTGAAATTACTAAAAAAATTTAGGTGCCGGTTTTTTTTTGTCGGTGAGTTTATATTTATTTTCCGCTTTTTAGTCTGATTAATTTTTAAAGCGTGTTTTTTAATTTTTTTAAACTATATTTATTTTTCGTTTTTTAGTTTGAGTTATTGTTAAGAAAAAAAAAATTTTTTTTTGAGTAGATTGAGCTAGATTATTCATATTGTATTGTCAGCGGTTCTTGATAAGTCTACAAAATTTAAATTAAATCTGACCATTTAAAGTGGGTCAAAATCGGGTTCAAAGAAGTCGGTTACAAACAAACATACATACGAAAAGAACGATATTTGCAAATTTTTGAAAATTCTGACATATTAACAGGTGTCAAATTTTTACAAGAGAATTTTTTGGGTATTTTTTTCAACTTTTCACAGTCAATATACAGGGTGTCCCAAATTCGAGCCTCATCATGGGGATCTCGGAAACTATAAGAGATACAGCATCGGTTAAATTGTGGCAAAGTTGCGCAATTTCGTACTGAGCAATATCGCAAAAAAATATCTGAGCTATCTTTTTTAGTTTTTGAAATTTTTGCAAAAAACTAAAATTTTGAGTTTTTGTTTTTTTAAATTGCTCGACTTATTTTGTCCGCTACAGAAAAACAAGCACAACATTGTTAAGGCAACTTTTTACGCTCCATATTGTGACATTTTTAGAATTTCGTTACAACGTTTCGTTTTTGTGGAACTATTATCAACTTTAATTTTTTAAATACGGAACCTGCATTTTTTATTTTATTTTTTGATAGCCCTTTAAGCCCTGAATTCAACCATGTACCACACTTAATTATATTTAGACGTTTTGATGTCATTATTACAACTTTAGAAAGGTGATGATTATTTTTAAATACGGCCCTGGTGTATATTTTGACTCTTGGTTTATTAAAACTACCATACTGGGCTAAATTAGTATAAAGCGTAGCAAAATAACTATAATGAGGCTGCAAGCGTTCAGGATAGTCCTGTAAATAACGGTCACAAGAAATTTGTGAATTCCTATTGGAAGAATAATAAGTGACTGCAGTTATCAAGATAATTAAGGTGGAAGTATCAACATGCTTGCCAACCTATAACCTATTTCGCGTATATTTATTTAATTTTTCTAGCTTTTACACAAAACAAACGACAATTAAATAAAATCATTATCGTCTTCATATTTTATACGTAATAATTGACATATTAAATAAATATCAATGAATTTCATTAAATATTTTAGGAGAATTTTATAGCGAAAAATGTCGGGTAAGATTTTTTTTTTAACATTATTATGTCATTTTTCTTTCACTATACAATTCTCCCAAAATTAGCAATGAAATAAATTGATATTTTTGTAATATGTCAGCTATTACCTAAATATTGTACCGACGATATTGATTTTATTTAAATGTTAGTTAATCAAATAATAAACTAAAAAAAGCAACGCGGAATATGTTATAGGTTGGCAATAGATGAAATGACGTTGAGAATTCCACCCTGCCACCTTAAGCCAAACAATCAAGTAAAAGTTCTTGTCATAGCAACCTTTGTTTTGTTTGGTTTTATTTTTGCTTTGTTACAATTTATATAAAAACTTAAATATAGTAAATTATTTGTATAAAATTCCGGATTCATTTACATGTTGTATGTGGTAAAAAGATTAAGTAACTAACAAGCAGGGCCGTATTTAAAAATAATTATCACATTCCTGAAGATGTAATAATTACATCAAAACGTATAAATATAATTAAGTGTGGTACATGGTTTATTTCAGGGCTTAAAGGGCTATCAAAAAATAAAATAAAAAATGCAGGTCCGTATTTAAAAAATTAAAGTTGATAATAGTTCCATAAAAACGAAACGTTGTAACGAAATTCTAAAAACGTCACAATATGGAGCGTAACAAGTTGCCTTAACAATGTTGTGCTTGTTTTTCTGTAGCGGATAAAATAAGTCGAGGAATTTAAAAAAACAAAAACTCAAAATTTTAGTTTTCTGCAAAAATTTCAAAAACTAAAAAAGATAGCTCGGATATTTTTTTGCGAAGTCTCCGCATCGAATACTATACGACCCCATAATTTGTTTCGTCAAAATCGCATCTTCGTTTTATACTTGACAGCTGTGAAAATTTGACAGGAGAATTTTTTGCGTATTAGATTATTGTATTGTCAGCGGTTTTTGATAAGTCTACAAAATTTAAATTAAATCTGACCTTTAAAGTGGGTCAAAATCGGGTTCAAAGAAGTCGGTTACAAACAAACAAACATACATACATGTGAAGCTAATAAAAGCGTGTTAATTAGAACAAGTTCCAAATTATTGACAATAAAATGCGGCAAGAACTTGGGTTAAATTTTAGCAAAATAAATTGAAGGTCAGCTTTTACAATTTTTTTAACAAGAACTTGCTCTTGGAATACGTGCTTTATTTTTAGGCATGATGTCATGCTGTGGGAGTCTAAGATTTAAATATTTTTATGGACTAAATATAAACCTTTTCAGTGAAGAAGAGGGTTAAATATGAGACATCATCAATTTCTGTGGCTACTAGTTGTTCATCATTAAATTACCTTAAATTATAATAATACATGGTTCTAATTTTTTTTAGTGATTTACGATTCCATCATGTTCATGGGAAAAATGCGAGAATTGTAAACAATGGCTTAACAGCATTAAGGCCGCGACCTTTAGCAGAATTTAATGATTCCATTGTTTTTTCAAACCGACCATTAAAAGACAGCGAGATATTTGAAATTGTCTTGGACAGTATTGTAGATCGATGGTCAGGGAGCATAGAATTAGGTAAGAATGGCAAATTTTTAATTAAAAAAATTAACTTTCAAAATGTCTTTATTCCAAACTAACTTTTACAGTTCATTACATGGAAAGTGACAATATAATATAGAAAATAATAATCATTAAAAAAATAATAATAATAATAATAATAATAATAATAACAATAAAAAAAAAGTGAAGTTAATCCAATTTAATTCATTAATAAAATCAATTAAAAAAAAAATAGTATAAATAATTTAATTTAGTAAATATCTCTTTAATTGTTTTTTAAAAGTTGCCAGTTTTTTAATTTTTCTGATATTTTTTGGAATATTGTTATATTTTATTATTCCGTCATATAAAAGCGACTTTTTTCCGAAATTACTTTTTACTGGTATAGTTTGATAATTTATACAACGTCTGGTGTTATGATCATGTAATGTCTTATTCTCCTGAAGTGTTATGTTTGATTTTTTTTCTTTTAAAATAATAGAGTGAATTAGAATACAAATTTTTAATTTATAAATGTTTTGAACGTGTAAATACCCTTTCGGTCTATATAGATTAACAGTTGGTTCTAAATGTGGTAATTTGTGTATACATTTAATAACTTTATTTTGCAATTTTTGTAATGGTTTTAAGTTTGATAAACAAGCAGATCCCCATACAGAAGCTAAGTATTGTAATTTTGAATATATTAATGAAAAATATATATTTTTTAAGTATTTCAAAGGAATGAAATATCTAGCTCTGTACAAAACATATACCAAAGGAGAAATCGAGTTGATAATATACTGGATATGGCATTTTCAATTTAAATTTTCGTCTAAAACTAATCCTAAAAATTTTGTCGTCTTTGAATATTGAATATTTTCATTATTAAATGTTAAGGGGTTAATGATGGAATTTATTTTATTTTTAGTTATAAACATAAAAGAAGATTTTGTAAAATTTAACGTAAGTTTATTTGATTGAAGCCAAGAAAGAAGTATTTTTAAATCATTATTAATATCAAAATACATTTCTGCAAGAGTTTCAGCAAAATAAATAATTGTTGTATCATCTGCAAATAGCTTTATATTGCCCCTTAAGTTCAATTTGGAAACCGAATTAATGTAAATTAAGAATAATAACGGACCTAATATTGATCCTTGTGGAACTCCACATATTATTTCTTTTTCCGAACTTTTTCTTTCCCCAATTTGGACAAATTGTTTACGATAGCTTAAATAACTTTGAAGTAGTTTGTGTGTATTTCCCCTTATCCCAATACTGTATAATTTTCGTAATAAAATATCATGGTTTACGGTGTCAAAAGCCTTACACAGATCTAAGGATAGTAAACAGCATTTTTTACTGCTGTCGACATTAGCTTGAATATTTGTTATGATATCTCCTACAGCTATTTCTGTATCCTTAGATTTGCGAAAACCATACTGGTTAGCAAAAAGTAAATTTTGGCTTTCTAAAAAGTCGCATAATTTATTATTTATTATTTTTTCTAATATTTTTGAAAAGATTGGTAAAACAAATATTGGGCGATAATTGCTGCATTTATATCTTTTATCAGTTTTAAATACTGGAGTTACTTTAGCAATTTTCATTTTTTCTGGAAAAATACCTGTTTTTAGAGATAATTTAGTTAAATGAAATAAAATTGGAGTAATTTCATTTTTTAAACACTTTACAGTTTTAACCGATATATTGTCAAATCCATTTGCTTTTTTTATCTCAAGGTCGTCAATAATTTGTTCTATTTCGTTTTGGGATATTTCTTCCGGATTAATAAAAAAAGATTTTTCTTCAGTCATCTCAATACATTTTTGGACTTGCGGAATTTTCTTAGCCAGTACTTGTCCTACGTTTACAAAATGATTGTTGATTTCTTCACATATAATTTGCTGATCTTCAACTCTATTTCCATTAATTTCAAGGTAATTAATCAATGGCTTGGCTTTCTTACGTCGATTTGTTAAAATCAAATTTAAATTTTCCCAGATTCTTTTTTGATTACTAGTTGAAAATTGTTCCTTGTAATAATTTTGTTTGGTTATCCTAATTTTTTTTTTACGAATTTATTATAATTGTCATAAATTTCTTTATAATATAGACTGTTAGGATTCTTCTTTTTCTTGGCATAATGTTTATCACGAGTTTTGATTTAGAACGTTATAAGCTCCCCGGCACAAAATTTCTCCACTCTCAAAATGTTCGGTAAGTTCGATGTTTAATAATTTTCTTATTGTAAATCCAATTTTCATGATTTTTTAACCAGTTTATATTATATATATATATTTTGTTTTATTTATACAATTAACATTATTTGCATAGGTGATGTTGTACAGGGGTAACTTAGATTGCTGTTTTTGATCATAATTTCATAACACCCTGTGGATACCCTGAGGTAAATGATTTTGTTTAAAAATTCTGCTACAATCTACAAATATATGTATTAGGGACATTTTGTGCTTTGAATCATGTTATAATCTTGTTCCTTGGAAGGTCCCAAGCAGCATTTTTAGACACATTTTGGTAAATGTATTAAACCTTATGTTTCTGTTTCCGACACAAAAAAGAAACTGTTGGCTACAAATTTGGAAACATTTTCGCGGCTATTATACTAATTTATTTCAAGGATCCTAAAAATCCATAACTACACCACCTATCATGTCTCATGCAACGGACTAGAGAGAAAAAATCACATGACTACTCGTTTGGCACATTATTATTTTGTCATGAAAATTAGTATTAGATGACGATATATCGGAAAAAGGTATTTGAACAAGGTGTTTAGAATTTCATGTTAAACGCGTTTACAAAGTTTGATGCAAAAATTCGAAAAAATTATTCTTTTAACTTTTAGGAAAAAAAATCAAATAATATTTTTATATTTAGATGAATTTAATGAAAATGTGATAAATGTTTAAATCCCAAGGTAATAATGTATTAGTTGAAGATTTTGTTGTTTTTTAAAGTTTTTGTTTATTAAAATTAAGCTTAAGCCCCAGTATCTGACAACCATAATTACCAATTATATAAAAATTTTGATCAGAATTAGAGAAACGGTCTTTGTCTCAAAAATAATATAAATGATAAATATGTTTGTCAGATTCAGGGGCTGATCAAACCAAGTACATGGTAAGAAGCTTAATTCTAAATTTCAACAAATAAGAACTTTAATAAACAACTAATAGTATAGATTATTACCTTGGTTTTGGATCATTTAAATAATGAATATTGGATATTTTTCCAAAATTTTACCTAATTTTTGCATTAAACTCTGTAAACGAGCATAGAATTAAAATCTAAACAGTTTTTCAAATAACTTTTTTGGGTATGTCGTCAAACGTTTATACAAAACTTTATATTTTACCTGTATTTTTTTATACAGGGTTCCCCATTTAAAACGAAACAGGCTAAATATTTGGTTTCACGTTAATTTAAAAAAAAAACGCTCGGACCCGTCGATTTTTATTTCGGGGGGTCATCTTTTGCGTATATTGTCAATCTTGTTACTTCAAGCCCCTAGGAGGGAGGGGGGGGGGGGGGGGTAAGATCTAAATCTTAAATGGATACCCCTATTTTATATAATTTTTTTGGTTTCTGCATAAAATTCTGAACATTTTTTATTAAAAGCATTATTAGTCTATACTAAACAGTTTTCCAGATATTGACTCTTAAAAAATGACATTTTTGAACTTTGACAGCGTCTAGCTTTCTAACTGTACGTCTTAAAGTAAAACGGCTTACATGTCCCTATCTTCGATTTTTATTATCTTTCCAATAGTCTCAACTTCCAGTTAAACCGGTTGTAAGAAATATAGTACTTGGGGAACCCTGTATATGTCCGGGAAAATGTGGGAAATCTCCCGGATATAAAAAAACACGTGAAAAGAATACTGCAAGTTCATATAAACTTCTTTCGTATCGGCCTCCTCTTCGGAGATTTGGGCTCCCAAAGAGCTCCCATGAAATTAATTTTTTGACACATAATTATTATACCAACAGGTAAATTTCAATTTTTTTTTCAAATGATGTATACCAGGTGACACCCTTCAAATTACTATCCCAGAAAGTGTTGCGAATTACTTACAGCTGCAGGGACGGACTAGCTGTGACACTAATGTGCCCATTTTTTTACGCCCTGTAAGATAAAAACTTTGGACAACGTTTTTTACATACCGTCAACTATTGACTAAAAATTAAGTACTTTTCATTCATGTCGCTAATCCTAACCGTTTTCGAAAAAATATAATTTTATTTACATCATGTATTTAGCGTATTTCGATAAAAGATACATCTTTGTTTCTATCAAATGTTCAACCTTCACGGAGCGCCCATGTTGAACCCTCTTACGAAGTTTTTAACTAAGCAGTAAAGTTTAAATTTTTATCTTTTGACAAAGATGTATCTTTTATCGAAATACGCTAAATACATGATGTAAATAAAATTATATTTTTCCGAAAATGGTTAGGATTACCGACATGAATGAAAAGTACTTACTTTAGTCAATAGTTAACGGTATGTAAAAAACGTTGTCCAAAGTTTTTATCTTACAGGGCGTAAAAAAATGGGCACATTAGTGTCACAGCTAGTCCGTCTCTGCAGCTGTGAGTAAATCGCAACACTTTCTGGGATAGCAATTTGAAGGGTCTTATCTGGTATACATCATATGAAAAAAAAATTGAAATATACCTGTTGGTTTAATAATTATGTGTCAAAAAATTAATTCCATGGGAGCTCTTTGGGAGCCCATATCTCCGAAGAGGAGGCCGATACGAAAGAAGTTTATATGAACTTAAGGTATTCTTTTCACGTGTTTTTTTCATACCCGGGAGATTTCCCACATTTTCCCGGACACCCTGTATATACCTACTAAGTTAGAATAATAATAATTGGTATAGTTATTTTTATATATTTATCCCTGCAATAAACTTATAAAGTTTGTTGGAAGTAAATAATAAAAAAAAAGGTTACCGATTGTGCAGAGATAATCGGCATAAAAGTTTTTTCAATATTCCATCAATAAAATTAGTTTTCATATGTGGCTAACTTAGTGTTAGTCACCGTATATCTATATATAATAATATTGCCTAAATATGACTGAGATTTAGAAAATAAATATTGACGGGCCTAAAACTGTTTAAGTTGTAGCAAGAACTCTTGCTTGATAAAATAAGTACTCTTCACCAATTCAGGAAATAAGTAGTCTTGCGTAATTAATGCATGACAAACCCATATTTTACAATTTTCTTCTGGTAACGCTTGTTTATAGTTTATTGGTTTGCTTTTAGGTGTGACTGCCGTTAGACCGGACGATATAGAACTTCCTAGTACGGCAACGGATCTTAACAAGGACACTTGGATGTTAAGCGGTTCTTCAATAATGATCAATGGGAAAACTACGAGAAATAACTATCCTTGTGATTTAGATACTTTGTCATCTGGTGTTAGGTAAGACCATAAATATTGCAGCTTGTTAAGAAAGAATTCTCTTTAGAGCAACTTAAAATACATTTGCTAACTTTTTCAAGTCCACTTACACCACTCCATCTTACAAGCTAATTCACAAAATGTATCAAATGGGAGCACTTCTGCCATCCTCTAACACCTTTCCGACAAACTAATTGTGACATCTCTAAAGATACAAACAAAAATAAGCCGATATGTGGACCTGATAGGGTACCGTATTTTGTTGTCAAAGACTGCGCTGCTCCTCTTCTTCAACCGCTGTCTTTTATCTTCAATTAATCGCTTAAGACTAACAAGTTCTTAAAAATAAATGCCATTCAAATATCAAAATACAGACCAATCTCTATTTTGTCTCTATTTGCCAAGGTCTTCGAGATGTCTTTCTACGAATGCATTTTCAGTCAAATAAAATCGCTAATTTTACCCACGCAGCGTGGCTTTTTCAATGCCTGTAGTACAGCAACCAATCTCGCCTGCTTTACCCAATACGTTGGACAGGCTATGGATAACCGCAAATTAATTGACACTATTTACACGGATTTTTTTAAAGGCTTCGACAGATTTGACCATTCCATTTTGTTACGTATACTATCTCAATTAGGTTTTAACCAACAAACGAGTCTTATCTAATCGCGTACAATATGTTGACATTGGCGGATATACATTTTTTAAATTTAAAGCCACTAGTGGTGCTCCTCGGGGTAGCAATCTTGCCCCCTTAATATTTTTAATTTTTATCAGTGACATAAGTAATAATATGTCTAGCAATGTACTGCTATTTGCAGACGACTTAAAACTAGTCAGAGTAATAAGTGATTTTTTTTTTTTTAATTTAGGGGGGAGGTAAAAAATCTTCTAAAGACTCTCGACCGAGTGATCTTATGTGGTCGAGTTGTGTCGGATTCCTACCGACTAAAAACTTCCTCCCCTACCACTACTGTTTGTCGCCGTTTCTCCTCTCACGGTATCGCTCCTCGCATTTCTTCGTGTTGAGGCGGCATTATAGACCCTTGTTTCTTTTATATCCTTTGCCTGATTCTGTCCTGCTCTATTTTTTTAGTTATTATTTTTCGCAGTTCTGCTTGTATCTGTGGCCATTTGCCCCTTCTTACGTGGACTATGAAGTTTTCCGCGGTGAGGTCCTCACCCAGTACCATTCTGATGTTTGCTTGCTCTTCTATCCATCTGGAGCATCTTAGGATGTGTTCAGCTGTGTCCTCTTCATTTGTAGCGCAGTATTCACAGTATTCATTTTCGATTATACAAAATCTCTTTAGGTAGCTTCTAAAGCATCCGTGTCCGGTCAAGAATTGCGATGTATAGTGGTCAACTTGTGCCTCTTGTTCAAACCATTCTTTGACCTGTGGTATAAGCCTCCTGGTCCATGCCCCCACAGTTGCAGTTTCCCATCTTTGTTGCCATCTGTCAAAGAGAATTTGACGCAATTCAGCTCTATCTCCTTTGCCCCTTTCGGATAGTTCCGCTCTTTCTTCTGCTAGTAAGTCTATCGGAGGGATCCCCGACACTACCATAAGTGCTTCTGTTGACACTGTTCTGTATGCTGCAATTGTTCTTAACGCTATAGTGCGCTGACATCTGTTAATCATGTTTCTATACATTTGAAATCTTAGCACCTCTTTCCAGACCGGTGCACCGTATAGTATTATTGAGTGTGTTACTCCTGCCAGGATCCTTCTTTTCTGCAGGGTCGGACCTCCTTTGCTCGGCATCAGTCTGGTGAGAGTCCCTGCTACCACCTTTGCCCTTTCTACCGTCTTTTTAATGTGTTCAGTCATTTTGAGATCTTTATCTAGCCACACGCCTAGGTATTTTATAGCTTTTTTACTATCCACGTCCTTGTTTCCAACTTTAACCGCTATCGTCCTCAGCTTCTGTCTTCCAGAAAGTATCACGACTTCTGTTTTCTCCGGTGCTAATTCTAATCCATTTTCTTCCATCCAGGTTTCTATTTTACAGATTCCAAGCTTCAGTAATTTTTCCAGGGTGCTTAAACTTTTACTTGTTGCGATAAGCGCTAGATCATCCGCGTATCCAATGAGTCTGATAAGTCTGAGGTTATAATAGAGTAATAAGTGATTAAATTGATTGTCTGTCATTGCAGAGGAACCTGAGCAGTCTGGAGAACTGGTGCAAAATTAACGACTTGCCCCTGGACGTAAGCAAATGCTTCGCCATGACATTTATAAATAAGATAGCCTTTATTCGCACAGTCATTAATCAATGCGACACATTTGAGACCTTGGTATGGTTTTTGCGCCCCAAAACTTTTCTTTACTTTTCACACCAGTAATACTTACAGCAGTGCATTGAAGATGTTTGGATATATTTTAAGGAGGGGCTGATTTTACAAATACTCAAACATTATAGTTTTGTGCGATTAAAACTAGAATATGGCGCTATTATATGGCATTCTACCTTCCACAAATTAGAAAACGCCCAAAGAAAGTTTGCAAATATCTTCCCTTTAAAGAAAATGGCACATATCCCCCTAGAGGCGCTGATCAAAATGCTATTTTATTAACATTTCAGATACTATCGCTTCTTAATCGCAGATATTATTTATTCACGCAGGCAGGCAGGTCCTCTCCCGTCTTTCATCTGCCTACTCCACCAAGAAACTTTTACTTTAAACACCATTATATCAATCGATGCTAATTTTCAATAATGCTTGTAATTACATTGATGTATTCGGTCTGCCCTCCGCTCAGTTTACACATGTAATAAAACGCAAACTCTTACAAAAACGGTAAATTACTGAATTAAATTAGGTACTATTTACTATTGTCACATTGCCTTCTAAATGAAACCTGTTCTGTTAGACAATAAAGATTATTATTACTGTTATTTTTCACTGCCAGTTCAAAACTCGAGTTTTTACTGTCTAATGTTTTTTCCTCTGGTCTTATCTCGTCTGTGACCTGTAATCTTAAATAAATATAAATAGCTCTTGAATTGCTTTATATACTTTATTATAACTTACAGAAACCCTCTATATCAAAGAGGGCTTGGATTAAAAAACGCAGAGCTTGGTTTATATCACAATGATATGGGGACGATATATCTAACCAAATCTAAGTTAAAATTTTGTCAAATTCATATTATGACATGATATGCCAAACTAATGAGTAATAAAATAAGTAGACAAATACAAATTTATTTTTGTTGTTTACAAAATTAACAAATTAAGAATATACAGAAAGAAAAAGAAAAATAATTACATAAATTGCTGAAATTGGCCACCGCCATGCACCAAGCATAAATTCACACGTCTCTTCGTATTTTCGAAAGTGTTGACCAGCATCTCTGGAGAAATGTTACCACATTCTTGGATAATCCTTTCTTGTATTTGTTCTAAATTTGCAACTGGTGTTTTAAAAATTTTGTTCTTTAAATGAGGAAAAACGAAGTAATCCATAACCGTTAAACAAGGTGATCTAGGTGGGAATTCAATGTCTGATCAAAAACTGATCAATCTGTCGTCGAAAAAATTGCGTAAGTAGTTAATAGTTTCGGCGGCTGTATGGGCGGTTGCCGTCCTGTTGAAAATATCCAAAACGTAGTTCGTCGTCAAGTAATGGGGATTTTCACTATTCCACATTCGTGTATTCTGAGAATTCACATAACCGGAGAGGTGGAACCAGGCTTCATCTGAAAAAAATGTCAGGTCTAATAAATCATTTCTTTCCAATAAATTTAGGGTAAACCTAGAGTAATTCCTGCGTCTTTCAAAATCTGCGGCTTGTATTTCTTGGAATACTTGCACTTCATAAGGAAATAAATTTAGCTGCTTCTTAAGAATAGTTCATGTAACGTTTGCAACAAGTTCTTCTGTTCTTACAGATGGTCTTCCTGCTCCTTTTTTGTGTTGTATAGAACCTGTTTTCCTAAACACAGCCACGGTTCTTTTCAGGCAATGATAAAAATCCCCAGCAATAAAATCAAAGTTAGGAAAATGTTCATGAAAATCGTCCATGCACAAACCAGGATTGTATTGCCACTCACAATTTACTCTAACCCCGTTTCGAAAATACGCTTTAACCATGAATGTTTTGTGCTGTTCCGTAAGGCCATTGTGTCAATTGTTCAAGAAATTGGAAAAATTAGCGATGAATCAAATTACTTGTAACGACTGTCAAAGATGACGAAATAACTGATTGATTGTTAATTCAGGTAGTTACTGACACCCAATAGGTTTTAAGCTCTACGGCTAAGCTTACGTCCTTAGATGCAAGGCCCTCTTTGATGTAAATAGTTTTTGCTCGCACGGTATCTATACGTTGTGATAATGTAGGTTATTATTAAATATTGTTATGTATTATTTTAAGTAAGGCGGCTTTAAAATCGATTTTTATTTATTCTTTATAGGCTTGGAGTTATGAGGTCGTCCGACAAATCACTCGAGTTTTTCAAAGATGGCGTCTCCCAAGGGTCCGCTTGTGTTGTCCCTCATGGTAACATTTACGCAGTTGTCGATTTGTACGGTCAGTGCGCAAGAGTAAGCATTCCTTGTGCATCACCAATCGCTCCATTGGCATCAACTGGAATAGACACATGTCCTAGGTAATTTGATAGTTAAAATTTATAAAAAGGGGGTCTCGGTTCAAATACTGTTATTTGTAATCTAGGACGGAAATTTCGGTTCTTACCGAAGACCTTATAAATGCCAGGCCCAATGGTTCATTCATAAAATGACTTAAAAACCAATTCAAATGTAATGATAATGATATAATATGTGGAGTTTCACAAGGATCAATATTAGGTCCGTTATTATTCTTAATTTACAATAATTCCGTTTCCAAATTGAACTTAAAGGGCAATATAAAGCTTTTTGCAGATGATACAACAATTATTTATTTTGCTGAAACTCTTGCAGAAATGTATTTTGATATTAATAATGATTTAAAAATACTTCTTTCTTGGCTTCAATCAAATAAACTTACGTTAAATTTTACAAAATATTTTTTTATGTTTATAACTAAAAATAAAATAAATTCATAATTATAAATTAACCCTTTAACATTTAATAATGAAAATATTCAATATTCAAAATCGACAAAATTTTTAGGATGGGTTTTAGACGAAAATTTAAATTGGAAATGCCATATCCAGTATATTATCAACTCGATATCTCCTTTGGTATCTGTTTTGTACAGAGCTAGATATTTTATTCCTTTGAAATACTTTAAAAAATATATATTTTTCATTAAGATATACAAAACTGCAATACTTAGCTTCTGCATGGGGATCTGCTTGTTTATCAAACTTAAAACCATTACAAAAATTGCAAAATAAAGTTATTAAATGTATACACAAGTTACCTCATTTAGAACTAACTGTCAATCTATATAGACCGAAAGGGTATTTACACGTTCAAAACATTTATAAATTAAAAATTTGTATTCTAATTATTGACTCTATTATTTAAAAAAAAAATCAAACATAACACTTCAGGAGAATAAGACATTACATGATCATAACACCAGACGTTGTATAAATTATTAAACTATAGCAGTAAAAAGTAATTTAGGAAAAAAATCGCTTTTATATGACGGAATAATAAAATATAATAATCTTCCAAAAAATATCAGAAAAATTACAAAATTGGCAACTTTTAAAAAACAATTAAAGAGATATTTACTAAATTAAATTATTTATACTATTTTTTTTTAAATTGACTCTATTAATGAATTAAATTGGATTAACTTCCATTTTTTTATTGCTATTTTTTTAATGGTTATTATTTTCTACATTGTCACCAGTAAAGCCCGCATCATATGGGATTTTTTTAATTAAAAGCTTTATTCAAAATTTGACTTTGGCATCAAGTTCTGCTTCGATCGAGATAAAAATTAAGCAAAAAAATAGTAGTCACGTGATTCGCCTTATCTGTCAAATTTTAATTTTTTCCAAAAAATAATTCAAAAGTGGGGTTATTTCTGAAAATATCAAAAAGAGTTATTAGAAAAAGTTTTTTTTAAATGAAGTTTCAAGCCCACATGCAAAATTTCAGCTGCATAAGATAATTTAGATTTTTTACCTATATTTTGTAAATTGTACCAGTTTTGCAAAATAAGACTCAACGCAACCTACATAAAACTTCTTAGTTTTGACAACGCTTTATTTCATATACATTTTCTTTAAAGTAGCGCCATATTAAATGTGTGTTTTTCTACAAAATCAAAATTGGGCTATTAAAATTTGGTCGCATGTGATGCCAAGTTTATTTGTTTTGTGACCCTGTATAAGGTATCTTAATAAAATAAATATTTTTGAAAACATAGTTTGTATCTGAAAGTAATACACCTTAATATTAAGAGAAAAAGAACACAGTGTCTTCAGTAAAGTGTTTTTTAAGTGGCAATTTTTTTTTAGTTTAACAACGTAAAGTTTATCTATTTTCAACGATTTAATTTAAAACCCCTATATTATAATTTATTATTAAGCTATGTCGTAATAACGTTAACGTGTGTTACTTTCAGATGCAAACTACGTTTTCAAAAATACTTATTTTATGAAGTTACCTTATACAGGGTCCAAAACAAATAAACTTTGCATCACATGCGACCAAATTTTAATAGCCCAATTTTGATTTTGTAGAAAAACTGACATTTAATATGGCGCTACTGTAAAGAAAATGTATCTGAAATAAAGCATTGTCAAAACTAAGAAGTTTTATGTAGGTTGCATTGAGTCTTATTTTGCAAAAGTGGTGCAATTTACAAAATATAGGTAAAAAATCAAAATTTATGCAGCTGAAATTTTGCATGTGGGCTAGAAAATGTATTTAAAAAAACTTTTTTTTAATAACTTTTTTCGATATTTTCAGAAATAACCCCACTTCTGAATTATTTTTTGAAAAAAAATTAAAATTTGACAGACAATGCGAATCAAGTGACTACTATTTTTTGGTTAATTTTCATCTCGATCGATGCAGAACTTGATGCCAAAGCCAAATTTTGAATAAAGCTATTAATAAAAAAAAAATCCTATGTGATGCGGACTTTACTGGTGACACTGTATATTATGTTGTCACTTTCCATGCAATGAACTGTAAAAGTTAGTTTGGAATAAAGACATTTTGAAAGTTAATTATGCGTTTTATTTGTGAATATAAAAGGTGTAAAAGTCGTCAAATTGCAGCTTACGGTAATTTAAATATTTTAGGTCAGATACCTCAGCTTCACTACAAGCAACCAGCGTTCTACATCCCAATGCAGAACTTGATCTACACCGATTCGCCGAACACCACGGAAAAGGAGTATTTCTTAGCGAAAACGGCCGAGTAGCATCCCGGTCCAAAGAGTTTAACAGCAGTATTATCTATAGTAGCACTCCACTCACAAAAGATGAAATATTCGAAGTTTCTGTCCTGGGATTATGGAAGCATATGGCTGGAACGTTATCCGTTGGAATAACGGAAACAGCACCATGTTCTGGAACTAATAACATGCCAGCGGATTGTTGTTACTTGAAGGTAAGCAGTAGACGAATTTTATTTAAATTAATACTACTTCGGCGATATCTTCTAATTATATAGACTTAAAACCGTTTGGGGGGAAAACCCATGTAAATGTTGTTACCCTAAAATATTAGCTATTAATTTTTCATTGTATGATGGATGGACTGTTATTGTTGTACTACATGGAAAATAGTTCTCGGAGAGTATCCGAAAATTTATCTGCGATATTTCCTGACATACCCATTACAAGCAAAACAACAGTCCGGAATATTGTTCGTAATTTTGAGAGTAAAGATACTGTAATTAATAACTGCAACTGCTTAGAGCTAAATAGTAAGCATAAGAAAATAATGCAGATTTAAAACGGTTACTCCATGGAGAAGAAAAAAAATTGAATTAGCACCAAGCTTCTTGGGAAAACTGTAGGAAAGCTTCACTCCACACTACTGCGCAAATTACATGAGTAGAAATATTATTCGTATTAATATTAATTAATTGATTAATTACCTTGAAATTGATGGAAATAAAGTTGAAGATCAGCAAATTATATGAGAAAAAATCAACAATTTTTTGTAAACGTAGGACAAGTACTGGCTAAGAAAATTCCGCAAGTCCAAAAATGTATCGAGGAGACAGAAGAAAAATTTTTTTTTATTAATCCCGAGGAAATATCCCAAAAGGAAATAGAACAAATTATTGACGACATTGAGACAAAAAAGCAAATGGATTTGACAATATATCGGTTAAAATTGTAAAGTGTTTTAAAAAATGAAATTACTCCAATTTTATTTCATTTAACTAAATTATCTCTAAAAACAGGTATTTTTCCAGAAAAAATTAAAATTGCTGAAGTAACTCCAGTATTTAAAACAGATAAAATATATAAATGCAACAATTATCGCCCAATATCTGTTTTACCAATATTTTCAAAAATATTAGAAAAAATAATAAATAATTAAATAGGCGACTTTCTAGAAAGCCAACATTTACTTTTTGCTAACCAGTATGGTTTTCGCAGATCTAAGGATACAGAAATAGCTGTAGGAGATATCATAACAAATATTTAAGCTCATGTCGACAGCAGTAAAAAATGCTGTTTACTATCCTTAGATCTGTGTAAGGCTTTTTACACCGTAAACCATGATATTTTATTAAGAAAATTATACAGTATTAGGATAAGGGGAAATACACACAAACTACTTCAAAGTTATTTAAGCTATCGTAAACAATTTGTTCAAATTGGGGAAAGAAAAAGTTCGGAAAAAGAAATAATATATGGAGTTCCACAAGGATCAATATTAGGTCCGTTATTATTTATTTTGCTGAAATTCTTGCAGAAATGTATTTTGATATTAATAATTTAAAAATACTTCTTTCTTGGCTTCAATCAAATAAACTTACGTTAAATTTTACAAAATCTTCTTTTATGTTTATAACTAAAAATAAAATGAATTCCATCATTAACCCCTTAACATTTAATAATAAAAATATTCAAAAACGACAAAATTTTTAGGATTAGTTTTAGACGAAAATTTTAATTGGAAATGTCATATCCAGTATACTATCAACTCGATATCCCCTTTGGTATATGTTTTGTATAGAGCTAGATATTTCGTTCCTTTGAAATAATTAAAAAATAAATTTTTTTCATTAATATATTCAAAGTTACAATACTTAGCTTCTATATGGGGATCTGCTTGTTTATCAAACTTAAAACCATTACAAAATAAAGTTATTAAATGTATACACAAAATACCACATTTAGAACCAACTGTTAATCTATATAGACCGAAAGGGTATTTACACGTTCAAAACATTTATAAATTAAAATTTTGTATTCTAATTCACTCTATTATTTTAAAAGAAAAAAAATTAAACATAACACTTCAGGAGAATAAGACATTACATGATCATAACACCAGACGTTGTATAAATTATCAAACTATACCAGTAAAAAGTAATTTCGGAAAAAAATCGCTTTTATAATATGACGGAATAATAGAATATAACAATCTTCCAAAAAATAATAGAAAAATTAAAAAACTTTTAAAAAACAATTAAAGATATTATTACTAAATTAAATTATTTATACTATTTTTTTTAAATTGATTTTATTAATGAATTAAATTGTAACTTCCATTTTTTTTATTGTTTTTTTTTAATGGTTATTATTTTATATAATATGTTATCACTTTCCATGTAATGAACTGTAAAAGTTAGTTTGAAATAAAGACATTTTTGAAAGTTAATATCAAAGGCATCAGGAATTGAGGGAAAGTGTTGAAATACGAAGAGCAAACTGTTGTTTTGAAGGGTAAATAACGATTGGAAATTCTCACCCAATGTTTGTTTTACCGACGAATGCACCTTCACATTAAACAATGAACCAAATGTTCAAAACTGTAGATACTACAGTACAGAAAATGAACACAGATTTGTACTAGACATCGGGTTATTGAACCTATTTCTTTAACAAAATTTGGAAAAATAATTTTTTTTAAAACTTTTACAAAATCAAATTGGACCTGCACTAGAAGGAGTTAGTTAGTAGTTCGAAAAGTTAAATACTTACGTTTACACAGAAACTTATTGTTTTGTTATTCAAAAAATATAGTTTTCAAGATGGCGGATCTCAGCGAGAAATCTCGAAAATGCATTCAAGGTACAACACTGAGCTGGCTTATACTTGTAAAATTTTAAATGTTACTTTAGAACTCTTTGGTGAATTTCAGCCGTAACTAGTTTAAATATTATTTGTATAGTTTTTTTAATGGCAAAAGCTTATATTGTATTTTAAATTTTTACTTATAAAAACGTTCACTCCTGGTACTAATTCTAGATTTTTTATTTAGGTAATGAAGTACGTTACAAGAATCAGCTACTGCAAATTTTTACGCCAAGTCTGAGTTGGTTAAACATTAGTGATCGCCTTGGCATTCTTCAAACTCAGGATTCGAATTTAAAGGTAAACGCAACCACCGCTCGTGCTACTTTGCGGGAACTAGCTAGCACCCATCCTGCATACAATCCCACAAGAGTTAATTTTTTCGACTGCTATGATAGTTCATTTTGAATTACTAACATCTCAGTGTATAAGCAAAAAGCATATTATATTTTACTTTTTGTTGTAATTATTTTAGAATATTTTTTTCTTATGGGAGGGCATAACATGTTTCATTAATTACCCCCTATGCTGGTACCAGTCTCCCTCTGGGTACCAACGTGTTACAATTGGTTAAATACTTAGCAACTCTTATTATAGGCTGGCGCTAATTTTTAGATTTTCATCAATGGAGAAGAACTCCCTGTTCAGTTTCCTTCCATGGGAGAAACAGTTTGGGCCGTATTTGATCTAAAAGGGCAGTGCTGTGAACTATCAGTCACCAGTCATAAAGCTCCTCCGCCGTCACCGATGAATAGGTAAGATGTTTTTTTAATTTTCGCCTTTTAAATATATATATATAATATATAACATAATGGTTTTTTGTGTTATAGCGCTCGACTGCAAGATAGCTTAGAAATTGTTCTTGACCAAGAACAAGCCCCTATGGAACTAGAAGAGTGTAGTGCTATGGCTGCAGGAGATTTACCTTCAGGTATTATTTTATCAAAAAAAAAGAAACTGTTAACCTATATAGACGAAGGGGTATTTACCATAGACAATTTACCTTTAGATAAGCAAACAATAATCACGAAAGTGGCAGATTTATGGCCTCGCGCATGTAAACAAAGCTAGACACTATTAGACATGCGCACTGCAACATTATCGTTTGACGATTGGGAAAATAGACAGGTCGAGCTTTAAAATTTAGGTTCTTGCCCAAGAAATTGGACTTTTTTCTCAATTTTTGGTCAAGTTGGGAAAAAAGGTAGTGATTTCTGGCATTTTTAGTAGTAGCAAACCTATCAGATTTTAAGAATAGAAAATTGTTTTTAAGGTTTGGTTTTTAAAATTTGTTTAAAAATGATTCGTCGTCGTGTTTTTAGTTCGAAAAGGAAGAGAACAAGAACAAGTGAATTAAACTAGTCTTATAAGCAAAATTTCTTGTTCAAGAATTTGAAAAGTGTTTGCCCGAGAACTTGACCCGTGGAATACTGGCTTTATTAAAAACTTAATGTCGGGGTGTACAGATTTTAACCAAAAAATTAACCAACCAGCAACGTTGACAGAATTAATTTTCTCACAATCAGACACAATTCACTAAACTACACAAAAACTAGAAATCCGTAAATATTAAACACCTACGATCCACAATAGCTAAGAAAACTACAAGGAATCCACAGAGAAACCTTAAAACACAACAACAAAAATGGCGGCCGAGCCGGTTCTGGAGGGCAACTGACAGACCGAAAACACGAGGCGCATGCACGAAGGTGTCCAGAAGGAAGGCAGCTGACCGGCGAGTCATGCGCTCGGGCATATTTTTTCACCCATAAAACGTAACTTTTGTTTGCGCAGGAGATAAGCTGTAGGTATCTATCTAAAGGTAAATTGTCTATGGTATTTACACGTTTAAAACATTTATAAATTAAAAATTTGTATTATAATTCACTTTATTATTTTAAAAGAAAAAAATCAAACATAACACTTCGGGAGAATAAGACATTACATGATCATAACACCAGACATGACATATGTCGTAGGCTGATAGTGAAATCCGTCATTTCATGAAAAGCCTAGTCACTTCATGAAGCGTCGGCAGATTGTGTAAAAACATGAAATTACACGATCTGCCGCGTCACTTCATGAAGAGACCTTGACGTTTCGGCGTATTATGTATAACACAATCTGCCTAATTTTAAATATCGTCACTTCATGAAATGCCACAAAAACAAGGCATATTGTGTAATTCCGTCTAAAAGGTATATTGGCAACTGGTTTGTTCGGGTTTGTCAGAGCATTTTTTTATAAAATAATATTAGTTGAACAAATTTAATTAAAAAAAATGCTTTGGGGAACAACGAACAAACCAGTTGCCAATATACCTTTTAGACGGAATTACACAATGTGCCGACTGACATGACATCGTTAGGTACTACATGAAGTGACGATATTTAAAATTAGTCAGATTGTGTTATACATAATACGCCGAAACGTCAAGGTCTCTTCATGAAGTGACGCGGCAGATCGTGTAATTTCATGTTTTTACACAATCTGCCGACGCCTCATGAAGTGACTAGGCTTTTCATGAAATGACGGATTTCACTATCAGCCTACGACATATACATTATCAAACTATACCAGTAAAAAGTAATTTCGGAAGAAAATCGCCTTTATATGATGGAATAATAAAATATAACAATCTTGCAAAAATATCAGAAAAATTAAACAATTGGCAACTTTTAAAAAACAATTAAGAGATATTTACTAAATTAAATTATTTATACTTTTTTTTTAATTGATTGATTTTATTAATGAATTAAATTTGAATAACGTCCTTTTTTTATTATTATTTTTTTTTAATGGTTATTATTATCTATATTATGTTGTCACTTCCCATGTAATGAACTGTAAAAGTTAGTTTGGAATAAAGGCATTTTCAAAATTAAATTTACCATTTCAATGACCATACATAATGGACCTATATGATTAGTAATTTGTAAACACGAACCAGCGCGAAGTTAAATAAGTATTTTTCGTTTGAATTCTAGATCTCTTTTGGACCTGGCATTGTCTTTATTTGCTTAAAGCACAACGTTTCAACTAGTCAGTATCGCACTATATAATTTTAATTTGGGAATCAGCGAGTTTAACAATTCAGCCATTAAGAAAACTACAAAACAAAATAATTATATGCATACGTAAACTTCCTCTTTTAGAAACAACTATAAATTTATATGAACCAAACGTGTATTTAAATTTAGAAAAGCTTTATACATTAAAACTATGCATTCTAATACACTCTATTATTATTAAAAAAAAAAACAATCGAATATTTCCTTCAACCAACATTATTCACATCACGAGACAAAACTTAGTACTTGATCAACTATGGAGTAACAATGATCCTTGCGGTTCTTCTTGAGGTGGCTAATTTTCTTCTAGGCAGCTTTTTTAAGATGTCATGTTTAGTATTATTTTGAGCGGTTTAATTGAAAATTAATGCATGTGTGTAGGTTTCCTGTATATTGACGAAATCTTTATTCTCTGAGTTGGAAAGATCGTCTATCTCTAGGAATTTTTACATCATGTCCAATAACCTTGCATCTACCATCAAATTCACAATGGGGAAGAAAGAAAATAACAAATTACCGTTCCTAGATGTCATCATTAACAAAATGGAACCTTAATCCAAGCATCAGTATGCAAAAAATTTACATACAACTGCTAGTGCAAATTATAATTTTTGCAGAAGCCGACGTAAGCAAAAAGACTTAAGTTGATACCAGCGATTTTTTGAAATTACGTTATCGATGACGGGTATTAAGATATGTTTCAAATAAGGCACACTTATTTAGTATTCACTAGAAGACGACTAGATATACTGACCAGTTAAAACGTTGGGATTTAGTCAAATGAAGAGAATGTAACTCCAAAACACTTCATTGTTCATGAAGTAACATTCTCTCCAACCTTTCGACATACATTTTTTTTATTTAGTAAGCACCAATCATCCGTACGAATTTCATGATAACCATGGCCGCAACATCGAAGTACAATCAGACAGGACTGTTGCTAGACGGGTCGCATCCTATAACCAAGGTATTGTGACAGTTACTCCGTTATTGGCTCCAAATAAAGCCGTCCAAGTCGTTATTGAGCAGTTGGATACACGATGGCAATCCTCAATTATCGTTGGCGTTGTTGCTGGACCGCTAGAAAGACTGAGTTTGCCAGTTAATGCCTTAGCTTTAAAAGGACCCAGTTGTGTTATTGCTAATGATTGGATATCAATAAACGGTGTGAAGGTAATAAAAGTACTACCAATAATAATATATCAGTTATGCACGCTAATAAAATTTCCTATATACAGACTGTCCGCGGATAGGGTTTACAATAGCACAAGTGGATGAAAAATTTCATTTTTCGGGAAAAGGTAATTCTTGATAAAAAGTTTTGCTTGTAAAAAAAATGCAATTCACGAATAGAAAATTTTGATTTTTTATACAGTATTCGCAAAAACTTCAAAAACATGATTTTTCTCCAAGAGTAAACTACTTTTATTTTTCATTTTTGACCAAAATGCCAATTAGAAAACTTATTTAGAGTAACGTTCGTAATTTAAATACGAGATCTAAAATAAATCTTCGATTTTTAGAGGTAGTAGTATATTACATACCGAAGAGGAAAGTGTTTCATTACTGTCGAGAGATTAGTTAGTTATCCAAGACGCGAAGTGTCGAGGTTAACTTTAATCTTGTGACAGTAATGAAAACTTTCCTCTGAGGTTTGTATACTATTTTATTTAATTAAAAATTAGATAATATTTGATTTTTTCAAAAAATGTCAAAATATGACATTTATTGTTTTGACGCCAAACAAAAATATGCTGATTGAATGACAAGAATGAGGGAAATGAGTGAGGGAAGTGGGTTAGGAAAGTGGAAGAGGGAAGTAGACGTAGGTAATGTGACACTTCCAAACTTTTAAAAATGTTGTAATGTCAACATTACATGTATGGTTGTAAATAAAAGAATTTTTTTCGATAGCAATGACAGAGGGGTATCAAAAAGTTTCAAAAACTGATTTTTGGTGTTACCAGAAATATGTATTTTTAATTTCACAAATGAAGTGACCCCGAAAATAACACAAAAAAAATATTAAAATAACAACAAATAATAATTTCATAATTTGTTATTCAAACACCCCTCCATATTCAACACATGTTTTTAGTTGTAAAAGAATGTGGTCAAAACTTTTTCGAATTTCTTCAATGGAAATTGTTTGAACAGCTTCAACAATTCGCTGTTTTAGAAGCTGTACGTCGTTCTCAATTGGACCGGAGTACACTAATTGTTTGAGGCGCCCCCAAAGATTGGCATCTGAAATAGTTAAATCGGGACTTCTTGGGGCCACAGAACCGGACCATTCCGACCTGTGGCCAAATGTATTATTAAGCCATTCCCTCACTTCAATTGCAGAATGCGCAGGGCATCCATCTTGTTGAAAGTACATTTCGTTCCTAAATTGAAGAGGCAATTCTTCTAGGTTGTCAGAAAGGAATGTTTCCAACATTTCAAGGTAACTCCTACGGTTACACGTGTTTTCGAAAAAGTATGGGCCAATAATGTCATAATAAGAAATCGCACACCATACATTTACTTTTTTGTAATATTGTCTTCTTGCAGGAATTCTAAAATGGGGATTATTTTCGCTCCAGTATCTAATATGCGCAGAAGACATACTTTCCCGTTTGTTGAAAATGTCGATTCATCGGAGAACATGATAAATTTATGAAAATTCCTGTTTTCACTTACAAATTTGTTTCCGAACCAAAGACAAAAATCCAAACGTTTGGCTTCGTCTCCTTCTTCCAACGTTTGATTAAAAGTTGGCTTAAATGGGAATATTTTGTTTGCCTTTAAAATATACTGAATATGAGTTTTTTTAGTACATCAAGTTCTTGAGCTCGGTTTCTTAATAAAATGGTAGGATTGTCAGCAACAGACTGCAATACGATTAGAGAAGCTGCGTCATTCTGATCATAGTTTTTTTTTTATTGGAAACTGAACCAGTTCGCTGAAATTTTCTTAATAATTTATGAAGTCCCATTTTTGAGACGTAAACGTTAGGGTATCTTTGATTAACTTTCTCTATCACAAAGTTGTAAGAAATTTCGCCCGCACCGTAACATTGAACTAAATAAACCCTTTGTTCTAAGGTCAACATTTTCCAAACACATCAAATTCTATTTGACAACTTCAAATTTGCCCCATACGTAAAGCAAAGTAATAAAAAGGTAAAAAAAATCTTTGTTTTAACAAAAGATGGTAGGAATGCACATCCATTATGAAAATAGAGTCTAATAAAACTTTATATTCGGCTTTAAATTACGAACGTTATTCTAAATAAGTTTTCTAATTGGCATTTTGGTCAAAAATGAAAAATAGAGGTAGTTTACTCTTGGAGAAAAATCAAGTTTTTGAAGTTTTTGCGAACCCTGTATAAAAAATCAAAATGTTCTCTTCGTAAATTGCATTTTTTCACAAGCAAAACTTTTTATCAAGAATGACTTTCCCGAAAAATGAAATTTTTCATCCATTTTTTCTATTGTAAACCCTATCCGCGGACAGTCTGTATAAAATTAAAAGAAGTGTCAAAAACCTGTCTTGTAACAGTTTATTATATTATTTTTTAGGGGCGTTCAAACTATGGTCAAGTATTAAACACATTAACCGAAGGTGACTCGATAGGTGTAATGATTACGGACTCAAAGTTTTTTAAGTTAATCGTAAATGGAGTTGAAGAACAAAGCTTTCCTTGGTCGTATCCCCTTGGACAATCGGTGTATGCATTATTCGACTTGTATGGACAGTGCCAAAAGGTACATTACTATATTTTCGAGTCTATTAGCGTAATTTTGAGTAATAGATGTGTTTTGGACTTCCATGATATGAAAAACTAAAGGCAATGGAAGTCCAAAACACATCTATTACTCAAGATACATCATTGTCTACAACCTTCAAACAAACACTATTAGCGTAATGTTTTAAGAAAAATGTCATTAAACATTTTTTCAATTTTATTTTACTGTGTTATGATTTATCAAAGTAAATAACGTGGGTTAAATTGGAATGATTTGGTTCATTGGATATTTTTCAATGGTGTAAACTCAGACCAAGCACTGCTTGGTCTGCGAGGGTTTAAAGATTAAGCCAGTACACTTTTTTTTTGCAATAAAATACTGCTTCTGTCTTGTTTTGACGACAACCATTCAGTGGCGGCTCGTCAGATAGAGCCACAGTGCCCATGTCTTTACCTATCCTACCACCTACAATTTATTTATTACTACATTTATAATTATGAAGATATCACAATAAAATTAAATTGCAAAAAGTGTTTTGTTTTTACTGAGGATTTAAGCTCAGTAACCCCGCTTATGACATCCTTATAATGTCTGACATACACTTAAAAAGTTTTATAAAAAATTTTAAATAATCTTCGACATCTTTTTAGGAAGGTTTTTTCTTTTTCCCCAATTTATTTGGTTGGTTTAGACCCGTTTAATAACTTTTTTAACATACTCGGTAGGGTTTAACCTTTATCAATTGTCTTCATATTATGTATAATATAATAATCAATTTTTTAATTTCATAAAAGCTCCGTTAAGGTTCTACACCATTTTCTCTTCTGCTAGTGCTAAAACCATCAGCACTAAATAAATTTTCTGTCTCCTGATGATGGACGTTCCTACGTTCGAAACATGTAGAGACCCCTAGAGAATTTTTATTCTATTGAATTTTGTGGAGGAAGACTTTAGGTTTTTTCTTTCTTTCCCATACTTATTAATTTGTTATACATCATCTTTTCTTTTGAAACCACATGTAGAATCGACATTGGTCTGTAAAATTACCTGTTTTTTACGTTTGTTATATGTTTTTACTCTTGTCCTAACTTATCTCTTTTGTGTTTTAGATAAGAATATTAAACGACGAAGCAAAATCATGCGAGGTTACCTCCGCACATACTGAATGTGAAAAAGCTGATTTGGAATCTTGTGAGAAAGAGCGTAATGAAAATTTAAGTTTGCCTTTGCCAAGTACAAGTTTGACAAATTCTACTATTGCATTGAAAACTTCTCCAACTACTAGTCCTTTAGTGCTGTGCATGTTCAAAGAGGACTGTGAAATATTTAAGAGAAAGCTTCTTCTGCCAGGTAATATTTTCTTTTTCTATAATAATAATAATTATTATTATTAAGTTTATTTAAAATTTAATAATATAATAAATAAGTTTATGTTGTCTTCTATAAACTTATTCTTCAATCCCCTGAAGCTAAGCTTGTTAGGGGCAAATCTTATTTTTTGTTTTAGTATGTAAAATCATCAGTTTTAAAGTAAAAATGTTAATTTATAGTATAAACGCAGTTTTTTTTGAAGAAATATATTACCTATAATAAAATTATTAATTTATAATTTTTAAGTAAAAAATATTACTTATACTGTATAAATTATTCAGAACAATATTAATTAATTAAAGCATTTCTAAAAATATTTTCAATTTGTCTGTTTTTAATATCCATGTTTTTATTTCGACTTTAAATTTTTTTAATGAAATTATTTTTTAAATTTTTGTTGGTAAATAATCGTTTAAATAAAAACTTAAGTATTTGAATTTTTTTTGTCCTATGGACTTATTTATTTTAGGTTTTATGGTTATTTCATTTTTATGACGTGTATTATGATTATGGTTTTTAAATTGTATAAGGTTTTTATTTTTAAATATATATACAGGGTGTCCGGAAAATACGTGTACAACGTTTGACGACAGACTCCTGACGTCAAAATAGGTCGATCTAAGCCGACTTAGTTATATCCAAAATTGTCTCGTTTAGCCGGTAGAGGGCGTCAAAAATTTGTAAAAATATTGGTTCTTCCTAAATTACGTGAAAACCTACCTCTCGATTACCTCTTTAATATTTTTCGTTGAATGAGCTGTTTAGCTTCCAAATACATCCAGTCACTCTACAAAAATATCTGGGTTGTCATAACGCCGTTCATATAAAAAATGAGGAGAAATGTTGACGTATTATATCACTTTTATAACACTTCCACTTATTTACAGCCGGTGACTATACTACTAGAAAACGTAATTTTATAATATTAGTCTACATACTAAAAATAATTAAAATCGATTAGCAGGTTTTCACGTAATTTAGGAAAAACCAATATTTTTACAAATTTTTGACGCCCTCTACCGGCTAAACGAGACAATTTTGGATATAACTAAGTCGGCTTAGATCGACCTATTTTGACGTCAGGAGTCTGTCGTCAAACGTTGTACACGTATTTTCCGGACACCCTGTATACAGTGTCACCAGTAAAGTCCGCATCATATAGGATTTTTTTTTATTAATAGCTTTATTCAAAATTTGACTTTGGCATCAAGTTCTGCTTCGATCGAGATGAAAATTAAGCAAAAGAATAGTAGTCACGTGATTCGCATTATCTGTCAAATTTTAATTTTTTCCAAAAAATAATTCAAGAGTGGGGTTATTTCTGAAAATATCAAAAGAAGTTATTAGAAAAAGTTTTTTTAAATGCAGTTTCTAGCCGACATGCAAAATTTCAGCTACATAAGATAATTTTGATTTTTTACCTATATTTTGTAAATTTCACCCCTTTTGCAAAATAAGACTCAACGCAACCTACATAAAACTTCTTAGTTTTGAGAATGCTTTATTTCAGATACATTTTCTTTAAAGTAGCGCCATATTAAATGTGTGTTTTTCTACAAAATCAAAATTGGGCTATTAAAATTTGGTCGCATGTGATGCAAAGTTTATTTGTTTTGGACCCTGTATAAAATACCTCTCTCATAATTTAAGCGGTCAGAAATGTGTAAGAGACAAAATATATGCGATAAGTTACCAAATTCATATTGTGTCACTACCGTTCGGGTTTGTTCGGGTTTGTTCGGAGTTTGTTAGGAGGACGATTAATCGATGTATTAGGCCTTAATTTTATTCGTAAAATAATTATTTGGCCGTTGCCTCTCGATCTTAATTATACCTTTTACCTTTGGCTTTAGCTACCGTGTAAGCTTAGAATAATTAGATTGGTGATTTGTTTTGTAATTGTAATTCTATTAAAAAAATTTTCTTCGGTGCATCGCAAACATCAATGTTTTTCCGCGATACATTTTCTGTGTACATCCCTAAACGGAAATGAATGGAACAACGTCATCATGGCGGTCACATCTTTGGGGGCGCATGTCTTACTGTTGCGTTGCCATACTGCAGACGTTTTATAAGGTTTTAGACAAAGATTTAAATTTTCCTCATCATGTTAATACTTTTAACGGCGTAAGTTCGGCAAACAAAGTGGAGGGGCGAAATTTGTTTGTTGATTTACTTCAGAATGGAATGCGATTTTGTCAATAGGTTTATTTGTTATTGTTTTATGTATAGGTATCAGATCATTGCTTTGAACCTTTAGCTACCCAATGATACATAGTGACATACTGTACTCCTTTGAAAATGACCCGAAAGGGCCGAAACACGCGTCAGGAAACTGATTAAATTTGTGAAACATAACAAGTAGTTATTATTTTTTCTTACTTTATTATTTCTAAATGAACAGATATATCTTGAAATAAATGCGCTAGCTTTGAAGAGTTTTGAGTAAATGGTATAAATGGATATCGCGAGTAAAAGCAATGGTAGACTTAAATTTTAAGTCTAATCCTTAATTATTTCTTTCTCATCAATATAATTTTTATCTAAAAACATGGATTTTTTTGAATTTACTCTTTCGATTATTTAAATAAATAGTAAAGAAATATACGTTTTGTCGTGGTATTTTTCTGAAGTGGTTGCGAAAGTATGCTACATGGTATTCCCATCTCTACTACCTGAGAAAAAGTCGTTCCAAACTAACGTTATTTCGAATGGCTTCACATAAGGAACGGTCCTTCCCCAACTCTATAAATACTTGACTTAAATAAATTAATAATTCCCCGCGTACTTGTCGTTATCTCCTTGCCGACGTAGATACCGCTGCTGTTTTTGTTACACTTGTCAACACAATTATTTATTACTTCGTACTATACAAACTTTATATTAGGATAAGATTGCTTATCTTGAACAATTTTAAAATCAAATTAACTTATCCTATCGAATATGGGAAAAGCATAAAAACAAGCCTTTTAATGAGAGTGAAATATAAACGCAAAAAATTTAAAAAATTAAGCGACTTATGAATGTGATAACTAGCTGTCATGCATGTCACGTTACCGTTCATTCTAAGTGCGCCTTATATCGATGGTCACAAAAGCTTTTAAAAAATTTCCTATTTGGGGTTGCTCACTGGCCAGCTTACCCTTTCAAGTCGAATGAAATAATCGCATTTTCGGTTTAATGGAAATAAATTTTTTTTAATGCAACAGTTGACGACCAGTATAATTATTATAGATATCCTGAATCATTAAGTACAGCCAGATAAATATTAGTTGAGCCTGCATATCGATTGAGATGCCAGTTTATTATTTTATTTTAATGATGGAAGTCTTACATTTATTTAGTCACCAATCTATCTACGAAACTTTAAAAAGAAAATTTGCTAATTCTGAAAAAAGTGAAATTACATTTTTTACGAAAAAGTGCAACGCTAACGAACAATTTACATTGTTATTTGTAACGGTAGATGGTGTCGAACAAAAATATGTTTTAGCGAAAATTCAAACAAATTCGGACACTGAACAAGGTTTACAAGTTCTCATTTCAAGAGTTATTTTTCCAGTGTTTATTATAGAAAACAATATTGAGTGTTATGGTGCGTTTGAATATCATCAGGGAATAGAAAACCTTGTGGCACCGGAGCAAAATGATATACAGTGTATAAAAACTATTTTAAAAAATTTAGCTGAGCATCAAGCCTTGGAATTAAACAATGTTGAAAATATTAAAAAGCCGAATGGGTACAACGTAAAGAATATTACTGATTTAGTTATATCGGTTGATTTTTTCAAAGAAATAGATCACGCAGCAGTAAAGCAAACAATAGAAAATCTTCAGTTAGCAATTAATGAAGTATTGAAACGTTCCAATTTACTTGCTAGAAGTATATGGAGTGCTTTGACCAATAATGTGTATGTAAGTCAAGATAAAAATATTAGTTTTTTTCTTGCTGTACCTTCAACGGAAATAGTACCTTGCGCCTATGATGCTTTGTTGTATATATTTTCCTTTAGTAATGAGAAATTTCGACAAGAACATTTTGAAAACTTGTTGCAGTACTATATTCATTCATTTACTAGTTATTGTCAAAAGCTTCACGTAAACATTGTTGATGATATAATTAGCGAACACCAAGTCAAGGTGTTGCTGCCCATTGTGAAATTTAAAATAGCCCGTTCTTTTATTCAATGGGAAAACTCTCCAGATTCAGGCCAAGAGATTTTCGCAAATATACTGAACTTTCTAAAATATCCTTTAATTAACCAAGAAGATATTTATGAAGTGACAAGGAACCAAATTAAATCCAGTCATTTCGACCTTTTGGACTTTGGTCTTGTACGATTAAATGAAAAAAATGGACATTTAGGTGAATACTTTCACCTTAGCATAAAAATTAAAGTTGTAGATAAAGAACAAGAACTCAAACTCTTTGCGAAATTTTTGATAACCTCAACAGAGGCAATGAAAAGAGTTCTTGAGAGTGGCCATTCAAAACGAGAAGAATTTTTCTACAAAATCCTTTGTCCTTTATTTGCTGATAATGGGTTACAGAGCTTATTAGATTTTGCTCCAGAGTGCTATCTAATAAGAAGTGATTGGCTTTTGATCTTTGATGACCTTAGTAAACAAGGTTATGTTGGATTTAAACCCAATGTAGTTTTAAGTTATGAAGGCCTTAGAGTCATCATCAAAAACTTTGCTAAATTTCACGCTTGCACAATTATTTTGGAAGAAATTTTATCAGAAAAATCGGGTAAAAACGTTAGACTTGATGAGGACTACGGAAAAGTTTTAAAGGAAACCATGTTAATATATGAGAAAGGTCATCCTCTACAGCAAAGATATGATATTATTTTAAAGACTATGTACTACATTGTTGAAAAATTTCCCGAAGTTACTAAAAAACTCAATGCGTCCCCAGAAGAGCTTAGAAGTCGAATAAAAAAATTCTTTCTATCCCTTTTTTCAAAGGCAAAAAAATCTAAAACAGTACGAAATGTTATTAATCACGGCGACGTGTTTGTATCAAACATGCTGTTTAAATTTGGTGAAGATAACATGATTACAAAAGGAATTTTGGTTGATTTTCAAACTCTTCGATATGTTTCCCCTAATTATGACCTTATAGTATTTATATTTTCTAATTCTACAAAAGAAACACGAGACAAATATTTATCAATATTAATTGAAGAGTATTATCAACATCTTAGTGAACATATAAGAAGATTTAACTATGACCCAGAAGTCGTTTTTCCTAAAGAAACATTTGATATGGACTTTCAATTTATGATGTCGGCTGGCCTTGTTGCAGCTTTTATAAATGTTCATATATTTCACATAGATCCAGATTTTCGAGAAGAAATGGCTCATGACGACAAAAAGTTTGAGTATTACCTCATTCAACACAGGGACGAGCTTGTGGATTTATCTTTAAAAAGTGGACATTATAGAAATATGTTAAGGGGGCTTGTAGAAAATATAGTTGACGTAATAAATAAAGAATGATTTTTAGTTTTCTTAGAATTTTTTTTTAGTTTTTCATTTATTTCTTCTAAACTACTAAAGCAAATTCAATAAAATTATAGACAATAATTATAAAGGACACCCAAAAATGAAAAAAAAAAATACTAGATGTCCCATTTAAAAATACAACTTTATGTTATCACCCTTTTTTGGGTCACCCTGTACATGCGAAAATATTTTCTTGATATACGTATCATGTTATAGTATAAGTCAGCATATGAATGAAATTCCTAACTTAATTCATATAGAAACTATGGAAGCCTGGCCCACTATTGCAGGAACCTGTATAATAGATTTTTTCTATTTCACGTTCATACTAAGCTCAGTACGATACGCATTTGCGTATCGTAATGAAGCTATTTCGATACGCGTTTTTTCTTTATTTGATGTTGGTAACATTTAAATGTTTTATTTCATTGACTTGCGCGGCCTTTGTGATTTACGAGAAAACCCATTTTTTGCAGAGCAAAATTAGCTTGATAACTTACTTTTTTATTCTGTGTGGATAACAGTCATGTATGTTGGTTGCATAAATATATAAATCAATCTTTTGTAGATGCTTCAAGCTATCATTTTTTGCCAAATCCTATCCAAAATTCAATCTACTAACCTTCCAATGTCGATTTTAACTTCAACTTTATTTGAATTTTCCATCTTCCCTATACTAAATTGCAATGCCTTGACGTAAAATCACGTCTTTTGAAATTCGAAAAAAAGTAGCAAAATCTCCCGAATATCCGAACTCTTTGTATATGTACCGAATGTACAAGGATCTCGCAACGTATTCCGTCCAATTTCAAATCTCATATCGCTAAAATAACTTTAGAATCTCGTGGTGAAAATGGTTGGTGAAAAAGTTTGCAAAATAATTTTTGTTGTCCAGAGGCTATGATAAAAAATAGTATTACCAACATAAAATTTAGACATAAAAATTTACAAAATTTGAAGGATTTATTTATTTTTTAAATGTATTTTTCTTAATTATAAAAGGTGAAATAGAAAAAAATGTATAAAGCACATGTTTCATAAGGCGTTTTAGCGCACGTGTCAATAAAAAAACTCGCCACTTTGTGGCTCGTTTTTTAAAATAGACGCGTGCGCTAAAACGTGTACTTTAATATACTATTTAGCTTTCATTACAAGTTATATTGAAATGTTTTGCACAATTTATGGCCCATTTCAAATCGTCTTTTAAAATCAACGTTTACGTACAGTGTGACCAGTATAGTCCGCATCATATGGGATTTTTTTAAATAGCTTTATTCGAAATTTGACTTCGGCATCAAGTTTTGCTTCGATCGAGATGAAAATTAAACAAAAAATAGTAGTCACGTGATTCGCATTATCTGTCAAATTTTAATTTTTTCAAAAAAATAATTCGAAAGTGGGGTTATTTCTGAAAATATCGAAAGAAGTTATTAGAAAAAGTTTTTTTAAATGCATTTTCTAGCCCAAATACAAAATTTCAGCTGCATAAGATAATTTTGATAAAAAAAAATACCATATGACGAGGACTTTACTGGTCACACTGATGTATTGTCCTTTTTGCTAACAGCCCGTAAATTTGTCAAACCTGCTTATAAAATTGTTATAGTTGTCTTCAATTGTTATTTTTATTGAGATAATTATATTTCTGCCAAATGTATAATTTGATTTTAAGAATATTACCCAAAAAATGTTTAAAATATAAGACAAAATCATAAAGATTTAATTAATAATTTTATAAAATGATACAGGTTCCAGACCCAAGTGTACAATATTCTTCCTGCATCAGAAGTGGTTCTGTGTTCTTTATTAATAGTTAAAGTTCTTTGATATTTAAAGACAAGACAACATTGATAGAAATAGTAGTTTTAACTTGTTAGAAAAGTGGGTAAGTAATACAAAGATATCACAACCAAGCCATAAATTATGAATTCTGGAGAATTTGGCATGGGATATGTAACGTCAACATTTTAAAGTGATGACGTATATCGGTTTTAATCAGGATCTACTACGTAATATGATGTCCCTGCCTCTGAATTTCCAGATGTCCCTAGTATTATAGCGATTATTGTTAATTTTTTTCAATCTATTTGTAGATCATTACTTTTCATCTGAGGAAGCAACATGCTACTGTCAAAATTGCTATAGATCCAGAACGCAGGAAAATGAAAAAGAATCGAAAGAGCCTAAAGAAAACATTCCTGTCGGCTGGATAAAATTTCCGCTTAAAAATCTGGCAAACATTACCACAGATAAGTGGCACACTGCTTTCTATCCTACAAAAATGGGAGCTGTAAGATGCATTTTGGATCTCGGACAACCGCTAACTAAAGGTATGGTAAGCTTGAATTTCATTAAATAATTTTTATTAAAAAATCAGAGGAGGTAAATTCAATCAGAGGATAAAAGAATTTGTGATCTGTGGAAGACTTTTGACTCTGTGTAAACCATGATATATTATTAAGAAAATTATACAGTATTGGGATAAGGAGGTTTACACACAAACTACTTCAAAACTATTTAAGTTATCGTAAACAATTTGTTCCACAAGGATTAATATTAGTTCCATTATTATTCTTAATTTACATTAATTCTGCTTCCGAATTGAAATTAAAGGGCAATATAAAGCTATTTGCAGATGATACAACAATTGTTTATAAACTTTCGCAGAAATGTATTTACGTATTAATAATGATTTAAAAATACTTATTTCTTGGCTTCAATCAAATAACATTACGTTAAAATTAACAACATCTTCTTTTATGTTTATAACAAAATATAAAATAAATTTTGTCATTAACCCCTTAACATTTAATAATGAAAATATTCAATATTCAAGAACGACAAAATTTTTAGGATTAGTTTTAAACGAAAATTTAAATTAGAAAGGTCATATTCAATATATTATAAACTCGATATCTCCTGTGGTATATGTTTTGTACAGAGCTAGATATTACATTCTTTTGAAACACTTAAAAAATATATATTTTTCATTAATATATTCAAAATTACAATGCTTAGCTTCTATATGGGGATCTGCTTGTTTATCAAACCTAAAACCAATACAAAAATTGCAAAATAAAGGTATTAAATGCATATACAAATTAACAGATTTAGAACCAACTGTTAATCTATATAGACCGAAGGGGTATAAGACACTCAGGAGAATAAGACATTACATGATCATAATACCAGACATTTTATAAATTATCAAACTATACCAGTAAAAAGTAATTTCGGAAAAAAATCGCTTTTTTATGACGAAAAAATAAAATATAACAATCTTCCAAAAAGTATCAGAAAAATTAAAAAATTAGCAACTTTTAAAAAACATTTAAAGATATATTTACTAAATTAAATTTTTTATACTATTTTTTTAATTTGATTTTATTAATAATTTAAATTGGATTAACTTATTCAAGAGCTCGCCAAGATACCAAATGTGTAACTTGTTTAATGAGTATGCGTCTAATATTGACATTGATACTACCAGTTTAAATAAATTTAAGAAACTTTTGGACAGCAGGTTAACTGTGAAATAGTAGATCTTGATTGATTGATCTAGTAATAGTACAACTGTTGAGACTAAATTGTATCTGTTAATGGCTGTTAATATTTGAATAAATAAATAAAACGATTGTTTGCTAGTGAGGTATAATACGTCCTAACAAAAAATTACTTTGTGACTTTCTTTCTAGGCTATGGAAACAATAATAATATTAATAATAATATTAATAATAATAATAATATTAATAATAATATATATCTTTATTCTCAACCAACTTAAAAAAGTTTATTACAGAGAATATAACACCAAATATAAAATATATAAATTCACAAATAATAAAAACCATGTTTAGTAACTATTAATAACTCCATCGAAATTATTCAAAAAAAAATATATATAATAACCATTTACAAAAAAAAATGTAATACTTTAAATTTGTTTCCGTTTTAAAAAATATTTTTTGTATTTTTTTAAAAGTCCATAATTTTGATATTTCTTTAATTTTTTTCGGCAAACTATTGTAAATTGTTATTCCTTTTTATGATATTGATTTTTGGCCAAAAGTACCATTACCATTGCCATTGGTGTTTGAATATGATGATTTTGTCTCGTGATGTAAATAATGTTGCTCGAAGGAAATATTATATTCGATTGTTTTTCTTTAATAATAATAGAGTGTATTAGAATGCATAGTTTTAATTTATAAAGCTCTTCTAAATTTAAATATCCATTTGGTTCATATAAATTAATAGTCGGTTCTAAAAAAGGTAGTTTATTGCACAGGAAGAAAAAATATTAACTACTTGTTATGTTTCACAAATTTATTCAGTTTCCTGACACGTGTTTCGGCCCTCTCGGGTCATTTTCGAAGGAGTACAAGAAGATCTTCGAAAATGACCCGAGAGGGCCGAAACACGTGTCAGGAAACTTAATAAATTTGTGAAACATAACAAGTAGTTAATATTTTTTCTTCCTGTGCAATGGAACCACAGTTTTACCAAGCATGTAGCCCAACACAAATATATTATATATTAAAAGGTAGTTTATGTATGCATTTATATATTTTGTTTTGTACTTTTTTTAATGGCTGAATTGTAGTTAAATTTACTGATCCCTAAATTGAAATCATATACTGTAATTTTGAATAAACCACAGAATAATATATATATTTTAACGATATATAATTTTTAGCTTTAAACAAAATGCCAATAATTGTGAGATGTAATTTCTTAAATATTCAATATGTTTTTTCCAACTTAAATTTTTATCAATATATAGACCTAAAAATGTATTTTATTACCTATGTTTCATTGACACTTGCCAAAAAGTATTAAATTATACCTAGTCTGTGGTTACGTTTTAATTGTAAATAATTACCTGCGTCACTTTTAAGCACGTTGCTCCTGGTAACGTGCTTAAAAGTTTTTTAAGCACGCTGCGCTTAAAAGGAGGTTATTAAAAAACCATAATGACAATCGAAAAGAGGTTATTATAAAACGTCAGTAGAAAAATGTTAGTAAAATTAAGTTTTTTATTATAAAACCTCAGTAGAAAAAATATTGTATACAATTCGTTACGAAACAACGTCTTTTAGTCACTTTGACGTGTTGTCCAACTCGGCTTTGCCTCGTTGGACAATTTCACATCGCGTGCCTAAAAGACACTCATTTCGCAACTTATTGTATAAATAGCTATTGTATTAGTATATTTAATTAAATGATTATTGAAAGACAGTAAAGAAATATTATTATTTTTGAATTTTGATTTACTTAGAAACATAAAAGATGATTTATTAAAATTTAATGATAATTTATTATCGACGGGAATTATAGAACCCGGTGCGACATCTTGCGTCCCAGTACGGTACCTTATAAAAGGTCAGTCGTAAAGGGTTATTCTGTAAAAACAGAAAATTTTGCAAGAGCGCTCTCAAAACCGGTACAAGTGCCGGACCACAGATATTAATTCAAAAGAGTTTTGTCTGTTTCCTTCTGCCAAACCCATCCCCAGACGCGTTTCGCCGTTATTACGGCTCATCAGTGAGGCTCAGTTTGGCAGAAGGAAACAGGGCTCAAAGACCAATCACTTGTCAGGATCGATTATCGACGGGAATTATAGAACCCGGTTCTATTCGGCCTATCTATTCGGCCGGGTTCTATAATTCCCGTCGATAATCGATCCTGACAAGTGATTTGTCTTTGAGCCCTGTTTCCTTCTGCCAAACTGAGCCTCACTGATGAGCCGTAATAACGGCGAAACGCGTCTGGGGATGGGTTTGGCAGAAGGAAACAGACAAAACTCTTTTGAATTGATAATTTATTAGTTTCAAGCCATTTACATATTATATTTAGGTCGTGGTTAATGTTATTATGAATTTGAGCAAAGTCTTCATTAAAATATACAATAGTAGTATCATTGGCAAACAATTTTATTTTACCTTTTAAATTTAATTTTGCTATAGAAGTAATGTAGATTTAAAAAAAGTAGGTCCTAAGGTTGATCCTTGCGGAACACCACAAGTTATGTTTTTTTGTGAACTTTAACATTTTCAATTTGAACAAACTGCTTATAAATTAACATAAACTGTTATATGTTTTGCCTACCCTGCTTAAAATGTCACTTCACGCCACTGCTTGCTTAGGGGCTGAACTACATGACTTGTTTACCATTTTACATTTTTAGGTCAGTCCCAATGGTGTAACTTAACCGGCCAAAAAGGTGACGACGTGCAAATCGTATTCTATCCGTCTTTAGAGAATTGTTCGCCTATACCTTACGATATTGGCAATAACAAAAAGGCTTGCGCAGCATTTCAATTGTATGTGAAACCCGGCGCATACTCTGTGACAAGAGAATCTGACAACGTCGAGTGGAGTACGAAGGAATCGGGTGCATTAGTTTTAAATTCTCTTTTGCTTCAAATAAAATAATTTGTTTTAGTATTTTTTTACTGTGATTTATACTAGTCAGCGATTAGGTTTAGCACTGAAACATTTTTGTTTTGTGTATATGCAGGATGTAATGGAAATTACTTATTATATGTCAACCATAGACATAAATCTTTAGATCAATTTTATCAATAACTAGCTATACCCCGCGCGCGTTGCCACGCTACTTACTAAAATAAATTTGACGGAAAAATATCCGACATCCCAGCAGCCGTTGCGCCACTTTATGCCGAAACCTTCCTCGGCCTGCACACAACAACTCACCAAATCCTGGCATGCGTTGCGCCACTTTTTTTTTATGCCAAAATTTTCCTCGGCCTGCACACAACAACTCACCAAATTTTTATCGTAATCGGATAAATGGTATAGGAACGCATACCGGACATACAGACAGACATACAAACATTCATTTTTATATACAGTGTGTGTATAAAGTCTGGAAACGGCTTAATAACATCACAATTTACTGGCCGATTTAAACCAAATTTGGTACAATTGTGTAAGAGGATCTAACGCACCGAATGACGATATTGGCGTTGTTGCCAGCTTTTTAGTTTGTCTGGAATTCGAACGAATTTTATATTTTTAAATATAACACCCAGTATATTTTTACATTTTTAAATTCCACATAAAATTATAATTATTTTTTATTAAATGCATTATTAGTCTATACTTCATAGTTTCCGAGATATTGACTCTTGAAAAGTGACATTTTTGAACTTTGACAGCTTATAACTTTCTAACAGTACGTCTTAGAGCAAAACGGCTTACATGTCCCTATCTTCAATTTTTATTATCTTCCCAAAAAAATCAACTTCCAGTTAAACCGGAACAACTATATTTCCTGCTTTCGAGTTACATCCGGTTTAACCGGAAGTTGATTTTTTTGGGAAGATAATAAAAATTGAAGATAGGGACATGTAAGCCGTTTTGCTCTAAGACGTACTGTTAGAAAGTTATAAGCTGTCAAAGTTCAAAAATGTCACTTTTCGAGAGTCAATATCTCGGAAACTATGAAGTATAGACTAATAATGCATTTAATAAAAAATAATTATAATTTTATGTGGAATTTAAAAATGTAAAAATATACTGGGTGTTATATTTAAAAATATAAAATTCGTTCGAATTCCAGACAAACTAAAAAGCTGGCAACAACGCCAATATCGTCATTCGGTGCGTTAGATCCTCTTACACAACAGTACCGAATTTGGTTTAAATCGGCCAGTAAATTGTGATGTTATTAAGCCGTTTCCAGACTTTATACACACACTGTATATATAGATCACGAAAGTGGCTTTGCGCATGTAAATACAGCCTAGCATACATGGGCGCGCACACTGCAAAATATTTATTTCTCGGCCTGCACACAACAACTCACCAAATCCTGGCATGCGTTGCGCCACTTTTTTTATGCCAAAATTTTCCTCGGCCTGCACACAACAACTCACCAAATTTTCATCGTAATCGGATAAATGGTATAGGAACGCATACCGGACATACAGACAGACATACAAACATTCATTTTTATATATATAGATCACGAAAGTGGCTTTGCGCATGTAAATACAACCTAGCATACATGGGCGAGCACACTGCAAAATATTTATTTAGGTTAGGTTAGAGTGGCAGACCTCTGGCATTGTCCAAACAGTCATACGTAGTCCTATGAGGACCGTTATGGTACCGTACCACACATGTTCCGCAGCAGCTTCCTGATGATTAACGCGACGTAGATCGTAGAAGAATCTTAACAGCTCATTCAAACCAGCCACTGCTGTTAATAAACTTAGTAAGTCGACCCAGTTGCGGACTGCTCACTACCTTCAGATCATTAAAGAATGGTTCGTCCAGGGCATTGAACCTTCTTCTCGCGAGGCCGGTGCATTCACACAAGAAAAGCTGAATACTTTCTTCTTCTTCATCTCTGCAACTTCTACAGAAGTCGTTAGTTGGTATTTGCATACGTTCAGGGTGTCTACCGAACAGGCAATGTCCGGTGACTACGGTAGTGATGTTTCTTAGGTCCTTCCGACTGTGCTGTAATAGCGCTGCGGTTTTCCTGCCATCAAGTAGGGGCCACAATTGCCTGGAGATGCTACAAGTTGTCAGCCCTGTCCATCTGCATTGCGCAAGTTGTTTAGCTATCCGATCTATCTCCTCTTTGACTGATCTTAGTGGAGTGGTCTAGCCACAAGTATTCTCTGCTAGTTCGACAGACATGCTTGCGCCCTCCCATTTTTATTTAATGAATAGCAAGATCGACAGATCCGGGCTTTAAAATAAAAAATGTTTTACTAAAAGTTTAATGTCGACGTGCACAGATTTTAAACAAAAAATTAACTAATCAGCAGCTTTGACATAAAGACATTAGAATCGCAACTAAACCCTTTAACATAGCAGACAACGGGAAATACTATAAGAACGTTTATGCAAAAGGTAACCAGAAATAGCCTCTAGCAAATGCCAATAGGAATATCCTTAGTCAATTTGTAGACAAACCTATAGGTATTAGTCGAATTATCAAATGGTGACAATAAATTAGCTATCATTTTCAATTTACATGGGACAATATTGGTTTATGATATTGAACGTTATAGGCCTCAAAAAAACGACAAAATTTTTAGGATTAGTTTTAGACGAAAATTTAAATTGGAAATGCCATATCCAGTATATTATCAAATCGATATCTCCTTTGGTATCTGTTTTCTACAGAGCTAGATATTTCATTCCTTTAAAATACTTTTAAAATATATATTTTTCATTAATGTATTCAAAATTATAATAGCTTCTGCATGGGGATCTGCTTGTTTTATCAAACTTAAAACCATTACAAAAATTGCAAAATAAAGTTATTAAATGTATACACAAATTACCACATTTAGAACCAACTGTTAATCTATATAGACCGAAAGGGTATTTACACGTTCAAAACATTTATGAATTAAAAATTTGTATTCTAATTCACTCTATTATTTTAAAAGAAAAAAAAATCAAACAACACTTCTGGAGAATAAAACCACGTGGTGTGATATTTCGAATTGTGAACATACTCTAGAAAATAAGGCCTGGTTTGATAAGGTTCCCTTCCACCCTCACTAACTTTAACTTTAGGCTGGTTACAATGATTAATTATTTCAAATAAAATAATAATTAATTCACACTTGGATTAATATAAACATAAACACCTTTCTTCTTTTGAATATAAGTATAGAGAAAAGTGTCTTAACTTTTTGAAGCAATATACACCTTGAACAATAGACGTTCCTAATTAAAATTATTGCAAAACCCCCAATGAAATGAAAAATTATGAAAGTGGATAAGTATTTTAAAAAGTCAATTTTCTTAGATTTACCTCACGGGCCTCGTTTGAGGGGGGCCAGGTGGGGCATTTGCCCCCCCCCCTCCCCCTGAAAGTTGACTTATTGAGGTTTAATATGGTTTGATTGAATGTATGAATTTATTATTTCGAGTTTTCTTTTATATTTTTGTTATTATTTTGGGGTAGTAAAGACTTATTTTAATAAGAATAAACAGTTTTAATGCCAAAACGACTATGAATGTTTGAGAAACAATTTTAGCTCATTAGGTATTGAGCAAAAAATTGAAATTAAAATTAAGGGAAGACCTAAACTCTCGAAATTAACTTGATACATACCACAAAGTGTAAATCTAGGGACTTTATTGTTATTGATAAGTTTGCTACAAATAAAAACAGATGAATGAACTTTACTTTTAAACAATGTACCCACTAATATAAAATAAATTAGCCTTTTTAATTTTTATCTTTATTCATTTTCAATAGAATAAGAAGGTAATCATAAATTTTAAAAATATTTACTATAATAATTATTGACCAAATTTGGGCGTGGTCTTAAAAAAATTTCGCCTGCGGCGCATTTCGCCTACAGCAGGCTTTTAGTACACCCCCAAGTTAACAAGTCACAAGCCGCCAATGCCCCCCCCCCTAAGAAACCGTTTAACGACTCCCATGACTAGGCTATTGCGATTTTCCCTGCAAGAGTACCTGTTAAAAAAGCTCCAAAGTTCTAGAAAAATGCGTAACTTAAAAGTTTATTAAAAAATTTGCTTCCAGCGCTGGTTGCCCCCCCCCCCCCCCCCTAACATAAAATCCTGGGTGCGCCGCTGTCATTGTTTATATTCCAAACCTAGTCACTAAGCTAAGCACAAACCACTAAACTACACAAAAACTAAAAATTCGCAAATACACAATAATAGAACACAACAAGACATCCACAGAGAAAACGTAATAAAAGTGGCATCGAGCCGGTTCTGGAATGTATTTACATGATGTTGGAATTCGAGAGTTGTGACCGGTGAGCCGTACGTATAGACGAATTTTTTCATTCATAAAATTTAACTTGTTTTGGGCATAAAATAAGCTGTACGGATTTAAAATTATGTTTATGATGTCAACCCGCAAATCCTGATACGAAAACTAGAGAATTCACCTTTTATCTTGTAAAATTTATGATCCACCGCTACTGGTGGCTTATAAATACAGCTGAATGGGATAAAATGAGAAGTAGTAGTTATTCGTTCGTTACAAACATTTTTATAGTCGATTATTATAGGACACCCAAGAAGTCACTTATTTAAATATTATAAGTAATTTCCGTAACACCCTGTATTATTATTTTAAGTGTATGTGAAAGAATCTCTTTCGTTTTTATTATCGGCTCATATTATAGTTTTTGGAACAAAAAGAAAGGTAAAAAGTCTTCCTCCACAAGTTTATTAGAATAAAGAAATATTATTCTTTAAAAAGTTTTGGCATGTTTCGAGCGTAGAAACGCTCATCTACAGCGGACAGAAAATACGATATGTTGCTGGTCGTATTAGCAATAGAGAAAATGGCTGGTCATATATAACTTTATTAAAGCTTTGGAAATAGGTAAACTGAGAGAATATGTGATCGGTTATGGAAAAACCGTCAGCATACGAAATGGTTGTGTGGAAAGAAAATTTAAATTTGTTTAATACATAAGAACAGTCAGGGCCAACTAAGTGAGAGGGAGAAGAAAATATATTTTTAGAATGACGATTTTAAGGGAGAAAATCTAATTTAACCATTTTGAATTAAAAAAAAACCTTTAATTTACTCTCGTTGAGCGAGAGAAGAACTAATAAGTAGTAACTCTAATAGTAGAGCCGATACGCACAAATGGGCCACCCTGTTTTTTCTTCTCCCTCTTACTTAGTTGGTTATGACTATTGTTATTAAACAAATATAAATTGTCTTTCTACACAGCCATTTAGTTCACATATTACGTCATTTCACCGACTACCAAATATACCACCAATCATTGTCTCTAGTGCTAATACCAACAGCAATTCTCCTGATGAGGGTTTCTACGCTCGAAACATGTCGATACTTTAAAAAGAATTATTTAATTTGTCTAATAAAGTTGTGGAGGAAGACTTTTTGCTTTTCTTTTTGTTCCCATACTTAAAACACCACTTTGAGCATTAACTATGTCTTCAAGTCGTAGATATAGAGGGTGAAATATAGTGTATTTTTTTATCAAATATTTCGAGCCAATTTAAATTTCAAAAAAAATTAAAGGAAGTGGTAAAAAAGGATAAAATAATGAAAAATGTTGACTGATATATAGTTTTCAGGTTTATTGAAGTAAAAAAAAAACAGACAAATTTACTCAATATATTTTATTTATACAGTGACCGGCAAAGAGTTCGCAACATATGGGAAAAATTTTTATTAGCGGAATATTGAAAAATCTTTTTTGGGGGATTGGATGTGTATGTCCCATAACCTTAAAATCGATTTTGACATACGTCACGTGACCAATGGTATGGCGGGAAAGTTGAAAAAACCAATATGAAATCATCATAAATCAGATAAGTTGATGAGATATCGAAAAAATTCCAAGAATAAAAAGTGTTTAGAATTCCATTAGAACCTTACATACAATGTTTGGGATATCTACTTGAAAAAACATAAAATCGAATATTTTTGTAAATATTTTTTTACCGAATTAAAAATTTCCATATTTTTCCTTTCTTAAAGCTTCATTAAAGTAAAACTGACATCTGGTGACCACAACTAGAAATATTCTTTTGTTTTTCTGACAATTTGGAGCAATAATTCAAAAAATTCGTTTACACTTGGATACCAGCTGTTGCAATAGTCTATTTCTAATAACCTTATCGATATTTTTTATATCGAAATATTTTATTATGTTAAGAAATCCTTAAATTCATTAATCCAAAGCAAATTTTATTTATAACCGTAAAAAATAATTTTGAATTTCGTAGAAATCTTTAAAAAAATTTAAAAATTAATACAATTTTATGTTTTTTCAAGTAGATATCCCAAACATTGTATTTAAGGTTCTAATGGAATTCTAAAAATTTTTTATTCTTGGAATTTTTTCGATATCTCATCAACTTATCTGATTTATGATGACATAATGATGATTTCATATTGGTTTTTTCAACTTTCCCGCCATACCATTGGTCACGTGACGTATGTCAATATCGATTTTAAGGTTATGGGACATGCACATCCAATCCCCCAAAAAAGATTTTTCAATATTCCGCTAATAAAAATTTTCCCCATATGTTGCGAACTCTTTGCCGGTCACTGTATATATAAAGTAGTGGGGGAAGGGAATAGAACGTCAAAGAAAATATAAAATATTATTTTAAGGATGAATGATTATGATAAATCCTTAATTATACTCTTGGCTTATTAGTGTATTTTACTAAATTTCTTGATTATAATGCAAACAAAGCAATGTTTGTAACTGTCAATGCTTGCGCTGATATCAAAAAGCTGAGCATCAGGAACTATTAAATTAAGTTTTATTATTAAAAATGCACTGTACGGGTGTACCATTATGGATGGCCATCGGCCATATATCAAAAACCGCTTACGCTACAGAAAGTACGAACTTTTCTTTACCAACATATTTACTTCCCAAAGCTATAGCGAAAGCTGTTTTTAATATATGGCCGGTGGGCATTTATAATCCGGCACAAATCTTTAAAAAATATTATTAACTACTAGCGGTAAATACCGAAAGTCGATAAAATATATTAATGCTCCGAATGCAAATAAGGGCAGATAAACTATAACTTTCTATGCATATGTATATGCTGATTCCTATTTTTTTTATACCAAGTGACAACGAATGTTGTTACCAACCTATTTTTTTCATAGTTTTATTAATACAAATTTAAACTTGATTGAAATGTGTATATTTTGTGAGTTTTTAGTAAAATCACATTCAAAATGGCTTCCGGTTTAACTGGAAATGGTATCAACTATTTTATTTTAAATAGAAATCTATAATTTTTATTTGATATTTGAATTTTATGGAAAATTCCTATTAAAATGACGTATCGGACATTATTTTCTTTTTCAAAATGTTTTTCGTACTAAGGTTTCAAAGAAATCCTAAGATAGCCATGAATCCGTTATACCAACCTAACTCTTTGATAGTGGGCGATGGAAGTTTTAAAGTGAGCTATTTAAACTTTTGTTAGTTTGATTTTTGACTGACTTGACATTTCGATTTTTTAAAATTTTGTCTTTTCCTATAAGTACCAATACATTAATAGGGTAATTTAATAAGCTATTTTTTGGCAATAAACTAATTGCATGTTGTCATTTAAAAAAAATTACTAATTCTTTGTTATTTTTAAAATAATATGACAGACATATCTAAAATATTATTTTCAGAAGCATCTTTCGCAAACAAATTGATTAGATAACTTAGAACAAGTTAAAGTAGATGACTTTAAAACTTCTATCCATGGCCCACTATCAAAAAATCATGTTGTATTAACGAATTCATGGCCATCTTGGGATTTCTTTCAAAACTTAGCATGGAGGCCCTTTTGAAAACAAATGATAATAATAATACGTCATTGTAAAGGAAACTTTCCGAAAACTTCAAATATCAAATAAAAGTGGTAGGTTTATTTTTAAAATAAAGTTGTTACCATTTCCGGTTAATGTCCGATTTAACTAAAAACTCACAAAATATACACGTAAAATCTCCTGAAATTGTAAATTTGTAAAAAACTAAATTAATAAAACTACGGAAAAATATTAATAAAACTACGGAAAAAATATGGTTGGAGCGGGGGGGGGGGGGGGGGGGGACAAATGTTTAGCGGCATGCAAACAACGTTGTTTTTTAAATTTGAAAAAACATTTTTCAGTTATAATATTTGATACAGACACTAAAAAACTTCATTGTAAATTATTACGACTAGATATTAGAGGTCCGATATGGATTCCTGCAGATGTCGACGAGGCATGGATGAACGATAAAAAGGGATCTTAATAATTAGTGGCCGTGAGTGAGTTCCTTTCCCTTAATAACCCCCTCCCCCAGTTTAAAATAGCAGGAGTGTCCGTAGAGCAAATGGCAGCGTTCGACTGGTAAGCGAAAGGTTCCGGGTTCGATTCTCCTCGGAGGAATAAAACGTTTTCAGTTCTAAAAAACGTTGTGTGAACTCCGCTAAACATTTTTCAGTTACTATTACTATTTAATGCAGACACTAAAAAACCTGAATTGTCATTTATTTATTTTAGTTTTAGAATATACTTTTAAATTTCTTATAAAAACTGTTATATACATACTGTCCGCGGATAGGGTTTACAATAGCACAAATTTATGAAACATTTCATTTTTCGGGAAAAAGTCATTCTTGATAAAAAGTTTTGCTTGTAAAAAAATGCAATTCACGAAGAGAAAATTTTTATTTGTTATACAAGGTTCGCAAAATCTTCAAAAACATGATTTTTCTCCAAGAGTAAACTAGGTACCTTTATTTTTCATTTTTGACCAAAATGCCAATTAGAAAACTTATTTAGAATAACGTTTGTAATTTAAATCAGAGATTTAAAATAAATCTTCGATTTTTTAGTTTTTTTTAATTTTTAGAGGTAAAAGAATTATTTTTTGCATAGCATCATTACCGGTCGAAATACATACATTATCAATGACAGAGGGGTATCAAAAAGTTTCAAAAGCTGATTTTTGGTGTTACCAGAAATATATATTTTTAATTTCACAACTGAAATAACCCCGGAAATAACAAAAAAAATCTTAAAATAACAACAAATAATAATTTCATAATTTGTTATTCAAACACCCCCTCCATATTCAACACATGTTTTTAGTTGTAAACGAATGTGGTCAAAACTTCTTCGAATTTCTTCAATGGAAATTGTTTGAACAGATTCAACAATTCGCTGATTTAGAAGCTCAACGTCGTTCTCAATTGGACGGAAGTACACTAATTGTTTAAGGCGCCCCCCCCCCAAAGATAGGCATCTGAAATAGTTAAATCGGGACTTCTTCGGGGCCACAGAACCGGACCATTCCGACCAATCCATCTGAGGTCAAATGTATTATTAAGCCATTCCCTCACTTCAATAGGAAACTTGACAAAAATTTTAAATAGTGAAAAAATTCTATAAATCATAAGTATATATTGTCATAAAACATATGGCAGGCAATCCAAATGCAAACCCGGTAGCTCGGCCACCGGTCAGGATGACGGATGACGGAAAAGTCATACTTCCTGACGTCATCGGGCTTGGCGCGCTTAAAAGGTCGTTTGAAATGTTTTTGACACGCGCGAAACTTTAAAGAATTTTTACCAAGTTATTACTGATTTTTAAGGAGTAATAATTGGGGAATATTTTTTTTAGGCCTAACTAAATCATATTATTGAAAAAAAAATAATTGGAAAGTTCCCTATTGCGAAATGCGCAGGGCATCCATCTTGATGAAAGTACATTTCGTTCCTAAATTGGAGGGGCAATTCTTCTAGGTTGTCAGTTGTCAGAAAGGAATGTTTCCAACATTTCAAGGTAACTCCTACGGTTACACGTGTTTTTGAAAAAGTATGGGCCAATAATGCCATAATAAGAAATCGCACACCAGACATTTACTTTTTTGTAATATTGTCTTGCAGGAATTCTAACACGGGGATTATTTTCGCTCCAATATCTAATATGCGCAGAAGACACTTTCCCGTTTGTTGAAAATGTCGATTCATAGGAGAACAAGATAATTTTTTTTTTAATTGGAAACAACCAGTTCGTTGAAATTTTTTTAATAATTTATGAAGTCACATTTTTGAGACGTAAACGTTAGGGTATCTTTGATTAAATTTCTCTATCACAAAGTTGTAAGAACTTTCGCCCGCAACGTAACATTGAACTAAATAAACCCTTTGTTCTAAGGTCAACATTTTCAAAACACATCAAATTCTATTTGACAACTTCAAATTTGCCCGATACGTAATGCAAAGTAATAAAAAGGTAAAAAAATTCCTCTTTTTACAAAAGATGGTAGGAATGCATTTAAAATTTTAAAATAAGATACACACCACCCATTATGAAAATAGAATCTAATAAAATTTTATATTAATATTTTTATTGAGGAGCAAAATTTCTATTTGCCTCTAAAAATTTAAAAAATAAACTCTAAAAATCGAGGATTTATTTTAAATTTCGGATTTAAATTTCATTTCGTTATTCTAATTGGCATTTGGGTCAAAAATTAAAAATAAAGGTAGTTTACTCTTGGAGAAAAATCATGTTTTTGAAGTTTTTGCGAACCATTTATAAAAATCAAAATTTTCTCTTCGTGAATTGCAATTTTTTTACAAGCATAACTTGTTATCAAGAATGACTTTTTCCCGAAAAATTAAATTTTTCATCCATTTGTGCTATTGTAAACCCTATCCGCGGACAGTCTGTATATTTAGAATATATAACGTATTTAACAAGGCCTGCTTTGGATTTGACGCATTGATTAGTGCAATAAGCTTCGTCATCGGTAAAATAATCATAGACCCTTAATAAACAAAATGTATTGATCAAATAGTTAACTACCCATAACCTAATAGAATGTGTTTATTGCGTTCAACAGTTCCCTTAGTATATTTCCAGAGAAATAAGGAATATATTAATCTCTTTTTATTTGACAAGGTCAGTTGCATTTCTCAATTTTTGATGCATAATGTCCTAATCGATCTCTTATTACTATTTAGTATTTATTTACACCCATTTTACATTATTTATTACCGAGACAAATTCATACAAGTGGCAGTGTAAATTATAGTTTATTATATTAGACATCATATTTTAAAATAATAAATACAAAAACTACGTATATAATGTCATTCCATTAGATACACAAAAAACTGATGTAATAAGATTATTGTGGAAGGTTAATAAACAGTATTAACTTTACACCTGGTTTTTATATTGTTATTATCCTAAGTATGTTCTTAACCCCAAACTCGGACGCCTTGATCCCAACTGCAGGACGCCAAACACAATCCATTTCCAGCTACGGAAAGTGAGGTTACCCTATTGTCATGTCCATTCAGAGTCCCTGCAAATAATAAAATAAAAACTATCTGTTTAATGTACAAGTAACAACATGAAAATATGTCCGATTTTTTTTATTGTATTGTAAGATTTCGCCTAGAAATGACAGATTGTATTATTTATTATTTTGCTTACTATAACGTTTGATCGCCTAACACATAACATTTAGGACATACGTTTTGACTTTGTTGATAGCAAGCCACTGGAATAATCCGTTTTTGAGTTTTAACATTTTAACGCCAAAGTAAATTTTGTTTAATTCTTTTTAAATAAGACCTCTACATTCTACCAAAATCGGTTCAAAAATTTGTACAATTGGTCTTTCAAAAACTAGAGTAAGATTTGTTATTTTAACCGACAACACACAATCCCAACCGGCACTCAAATATTGGCTCCCCCATTAATTTTACATCAAAAATCTATTAGACTTTTTTGAAAGTTTTTGTATGATGGCCTCACACTCCAAATTTTAATATTTGCTTACAAGCCAATTAAAAGTTGTTTAGAAAAAACTCTGGTAGAGCATAAAAAAATAATGCAGATTTAGAACTTTTACTCCGTGTAAAAGAAACTAATCGAATAAGCACCAGACTTCTTGGCAAAACTGGAAGGAAAGAATCACTCCACAACACTGCTCAAATTACATAAGTATAAATATCAAAAACATTAGGAATTGAGGTGATGAAATACAAAAGAACAAAATTTTGTCTTTAAATTAGAGAAAGGGTAAATAACGATAGGGCATTCTCACGCAATGTTTTACCGTCGAATGCACCTTCATCGACTGACTGACATCGGATTATTGGACACATTTTTTTCAAGCAAAATTTGAGAAAAGAAAATTTTTGGGACTTTTACAAAATTAAATGGGACCTGCATAAGAAGAAGTTGCTCCTGAGCATGTTACTTCACGAGAAGTAACTGAATATGTCCAAAACGTTTTCAATGGCACAATAGAATTAAATTACAGCACAAATTGGCCAGTTAAGTCTCTTGATCTTTCACCAAACTACTTTTTCCGGTGGGGATCAATGGGGTCACATTAAAAGTGGTATTTGTAAAAATGTGTGTTATCAAATTTCGGAAGAACTAAAATATTGCAATTTCAGCTAGTGGTATGCAACAAAATCCCTGCCTATAAATTTAATAATGTAAGAACTGAGTTTTATGGCAATTCATGATATTGCTTGGCAGTAAACGGAGGAATGTTTAAGCATCTGATTAAAAAACATTATACAGGGTGTCCGGGAGAATGTGGGAAATCTCCCGGATATGAAAAAAACACGTGAAAAGAATACTACAAGTTCATATAAACTTCTTTCGTATCGGCCTCCTCTTCGGAGATATGGGCTCCCAAAGAGCTCCCATGGAATAAGTTGTTGGCACATAATTATTAAACCAACAGGTACATTTTAATTTTTTTTTCATATGATCTATACCAGGTAAGACCCTTCAAATTACTATCCCAGAAAGTGTTGCAAATTACTCACAGCTGCAGGGACGGACTAGCTGTGACACTAATGTGCCCATTTCATATGATAAAAACTTTGGACAACGCTTTTTACATACCTTTAATTATTCACTAAAAATTAAGTACTCTTTATTCATGTCGCTAATCCTAACCGTTTTCGGAGAAACGTCATTTTATTTACATCATGTATTTAGCTTATTTCGATAAAAGATACATCTTTGTCAAAAAATAAAAATTTAACTTTACCTGCTTAGTTAAAAACGTCGTAAGTGGGTTCATCGTCATACGTCATAAGCAGGTAACGTTAAATTTTTATTTTTTGACAAAGATGTATCTTTTATCGAAATACGCTAAATACATGATGTAAATAAAGTGACGTTTGATGTAAATAAAATGACGTTTTTCCGAAAACGGTTAGGATTAGCGACATGAAAGAAGAGTACTTAATTTTTAGTCAATAGTTAAAGGTATGTAAAAAGCGTTGTCCAAAGTTTTTATCATACAGAGCGTAAAAAAAAAATGGGCACATTAGTTTCACAGCTAGTTCGTCCCTGCAGCTGTGAGTAATTCGCAACACTTTCTGGAATAGTAATTTGAAGGGTATTTGTGGTATACAACATATGAAAAAAAAATTGAAATATACCTGTTGGTTTAATAATTACGTGGGGAGCTCTTTGGGAGCCCACATCTTGGAATAGGAGGCCGATAGGGGCGATATATAGGAAAGAAGTTTATATGAACTTGTGTTCACGTATTTTCCTCATATCTGGGAGATTTCCCACATTTTCCCGGACACCCTGTATATATTATTTTAAGTTAAAATTTTTATAAGCTTTGTCAATAAAAATGTTCCTTTCTGACATGAAAGCATATTTTGACTATGTTGATATTACAAGTAGGTACTAAAAGACTAGCAACATTACCATTGTGAGTTGTTTTTAGGGTATCCCACATATGAATATTGTTATCATCTGATCCACAAAATATAATTCTTCCACTTAAGGATAATCCACAGGAAGTAAATCCACTGTTAGCTGTTGGAGGTTGATATTGAGCTATTTGTTGATCTGCCCTTATGTCAAACATACGCGCTGACTTATCTTCTGAGGCTGTTGCAAATGCGTATCCACTTGGATGAAACTATAATTAAAATAATATAATACATATAAGTAACACTTATAATACCATAACTATGAAACCTCAACCTTAAAAAATTACTTGGAATAAAAAGTATTTAGTACTTATTTTAGCTGGATACATTTGTTGTATCGCCTATCATATCGTGTGGCTGGGCGATGATAGAACTTTACAACTATGATTGAACTATACAATAAAGTTTTTTTTTGTGGTTTTATTACTGACAATAAGCAATTTTTACTGATATCTAATAGAATCGTTATAATTTGAAGAAATAGTCCATGCTTAAAGTGGAGTTGAAAGTATGGGAAAGAAAGAAAAAACTCAACGTCTTCCTCCACAAAGTTTAACAGAATAAGAATATTCAGTAAGAGTCTCTACATGTTTCGAACGTAGAAACGTTCATCATCAGGAAACAGAAAATATATTTGGTGCTGATATAGTTTTAGCAGAAGAGAAAATATGGTGTAGATCCATAATGGAGCTTTTATGGAATTAAAAATTTGATGTGTAAAATAAACATAATATAAAGAAATTGATGATAGTTAAAACATACTGAGTATGTGAGAAGTCAGTAAATGGGGTCTAAACGAACCAAATAAACTGGGGAAGAAGAAAAACCTTTCTATAGGTGTCGAAAAATGTTTAAAATTATTATAAAAATCGTTATACTTACACAAACAGAGTTAACATCTGCAGTGTGACCAAAAAATGTCTGTTTCGGTTTGTTATCTCTTATGTCCCATAATCTACATGTTTTATCAACACTACCCGTAACAAAAAGATTACTATCAAGAGATAAACTTATGGAAACAACATCCCCATTATGTGCTATAAAATCTGAAACTTTCCTGCCTGTTTCCAAGTCCCACTGACAACTAAAAACAGTAGGTATATTATAATAGCATGGTTCAATGAGCAAGAAAAGTGATTGATTTTATTTAGAATGCGTGTAAACTTAATGGACGATTGCTTAAATAGCACTACAAAGATTTTTTATTTGTAAAAATATTACGTGTTGGTGTTGTTACTTACATTTTCATGTCTCCCGATCCAGTCATAATGGTTTTGTCACTTAAAAATCTACAAGAACTAAGAAAACCATCATACCCAGCCAACTCTCGGGACATTTTGGCTACTCCTGACGAATCTCTATTATTTATATCGTAGACTGTACACATATTGTCCATACCCCCACAAGCTAAAAATAAATACATTTAGGTATACAGGGGGATTTGCGTTGAGTGGCCTAAATGAAGGTAAATAAGGTGAATTTTTATAAATTTCATATTATTTTGACATTTGTATAACTTCCGGTTTAAGTTTCATCTTTAGTATTTCAAACTGTATTATATTTTTAGATGCCATATAAAAATCCAAGTATTGTCAACAATAATCTATACCTATCTCCTAAGAAATCTAACCGTTTTTGAGATAAACATTTAAAACGTTTTTTTTTTTGTAGAAAGATGTTTAACGAAAAGAAACTTTAGAACCAATAAAGATAAATCTTTAAAATTTTAATTTTAAAGTGCCTATAATTCCAAAACGATAAACGATGGATATAATGAAACAAGGGATAGTCACTTTAAGATAGGAAATTTGGAAATTTGCAGTGCCGTGTGTTCTATACAGGGTGTTCATTTGAAAACTTCCCACCTCGATTTTCCTGCTTTAAAATAAAAATGTGGAAAATCGCTCGGACCCGTCGATTTTTATTTCGAGCGGGACATCTTTTGCGTATATTGTCTATCTTGTTACTTCAAGCCCCTAGGAGGGAGGGGGAGGGGGTAAGATCTAAATCTTAAATGGATACCCCTCCCCTATTTTATATAATTTTTTTGGATTCTGCATAAAATTCTGAACATTTTTTAATAAAAGCATTATTAGTCTATACTTAACAGTTTCCGAGATATTTACTCTTGAAAAATTACATTTTTGAACTTTGACAGCGTCTAGCTTTCTAACTGTACGTCTTAGAGCAAAACGGCTTACATGTCCCTATCTTCGATTTTTATTATCTTTCCAATAGTGTGAACTTTCGGTTAATCCGGATGAAAGAAATATAGTACTTCGTTTTGCTCTAAGATGTACAGTTCGAAAGCTAGACGCTGTCAAAGTTCAAAAATGTAATTTTTCAAGAGTCAATATCTCGGAAACTGTTAAGTAGGTATAGACTAATAATGCTTTTATTAAAAAATGTTCAGAATTTTATGCAGAATCCAAAAAAATTATATAAAATAGGGGTACCCATTTAAGATTTAGATCTTACCCCCCCCCCCCCCTCCCTCCTAGGGGCTTGAAGTAACAAGATTGACAATATACGCAAAATATGTCCCCCTCGAAATAAAAATCGACGGGTCCGAGCGATTTTCCACATTTTCATTTTAAAACAGGAAAGTCGAGGTGGGAAGTTTTCAAATGAACACCCTGTATGAGTTATGCCCAATTAACTAGATGACCATATTGGCATAATTTTTCAATCGTCCTGAATAGTGAAGTGAAAAATAAGTAAATGGAATCGAAAAATCTATGTTTTAGTCAATAACTAACAAAATTTTAATTATTTAGCCTTATTAGATTTACAGTTACTAAAAACTTTCGTCTCGGTATGTTTATACATAAAAAATCATTTTATAACTTTTCTCAAAAACTGTTGGAGATATTAGGTACAAAAACCGCCTATTCCATTTCCTCAACTTGGTTCAGTTATTTACGTTTACTATAATTGCTTACCAACAAAATTACCCGATGAAGCGTATGCAACGCTCATTACCCATGCTGATCTTAAAGGTATAATCTGTACTTTATTGCCAGTATAGGTGTCCCATATTATAAGTTTACCATCAAGAGATCCAGTGACGCAATGCCTACTGTCGCCACTGTAGTGTACCGAGTTAACTTTATTTAGATGTCCCTTCATCAGTTTTCTGGTGACGAGTTTGACTTTTGTTACGTCCGATACATCACCGCAAATGCTTTCTAATGTAGTATCTGCACATTTTTTTTGATCTTCCTACGAGAAAAATGTTAATAATAATAATTTAAAACTGTTGTAAACATAGAAATGTAAATTTTTGAGGATAATTTCTCTTTGCTCAAGATTCTAAATACATTTTAAAAATATTTATTTCAAAAATAACCTTTTTTATCATTTTACTCTCATATACATGTGTGACCAGTAAAGTCCGCATCATATGGGATTTTTTTTTATTAATGGCTTTATTCGAAATTTGACTTTAGCATCAAGTTCTGCTTCGACCGAGATGAAAATTAAGCAAAAAAATATTAGTCACGTGATTCGCATTATCTGTCAAATTTTAATTTTTTCCAAAAAATAATTCAAATTGGGGTTATTTCTGAAAATATCGAAAAAAGTTATTAGAAAAAGTTTTTCTAAAAGCAGTCTATAGCCCACATGAAAAATTTCAGCTGTATAAGATAATTTTGATTTTTTACCCACTACCAAAATGTATTTTCTACTTAATGAACACACTTTACTGATGACACTGTGTCATTTTTTGTCTTAATATTAGGGTGTATTACTTTTAGACACAAACTACGTTTTCAAAAATACTTATTTTATGAAGTTATACCTTACAGGGTCAAAAACCAATAAACTTTGCATCGAACACATATGCGACCAAATTTTAATAGCCCAATTTTGATTTTGTAGAAAAACACACATTTAATATGGCGCAACTTTAAAGAAAATGTATCTGAAATAAAGCATATTGTCAAAACTAAAAAGGTTTATGTAGGTTGCATTGAGTCTTATTTTGCAAAAGTGGTGCAATTTACAAAATATGGGTAAAAAATCAAAATTATCTTATGCAGCTGAAATTTGGCATGTGCATTTAAAAAAACTTTTTTTAATAACTTTTTTCGATATTTTCAGAAATAACCCCTGCACTTTTGAATTATTTTTTTGGAAAAAATTAAAATTTTACAGATAATGCAAATCACGTGACTACTATTTTTTTGCTTAATTTTCATCTCGATCGAAGCAGAACTTGATGCCAAAGTCAAATTTCGAATAAAGCCATTAATAAAAAAAATCCCATATGATGCGGATTTTACTGGTCACACTGTATGTGTTCATCTTCAGCTGGCACATTTCCATCTTAGACTTTTATTTTTTACCCAAAAGATAGCGGCTAAACCTTTGGATCTTGAATTAAACCGGAATAGTTAAACAGTTTTTTTTTATCAGAAACTGGTAAAAAAATTGAAAAAAAAATGTACAAGCAGATTTTCTTTAAGATATAAACCGTTAAGATGCTACAGCCTGACAAATCTAAATAATAAAATGTAATTTTCCAAAATAAATATTAGTAGTGTCTGACCGAAACAAGATTTTCAGCTGAAACGGAATCTTCGACCTTGGTCTCAATTTCGGCTGAAACCGAAACTTATTTATACGTGTTAAAAATTCTATTGAATACTGAAATCTAATGTATTTTTTACATATATACGTACAGGGAACTCGTGTTAAGTGAAATAAAAAACACTAATTGAAATATGTAACAAATATATCTATTTATTCCATGTTATATTAACAATTTAAAATGAACAAAAATAATGAACATGTTAAAGACTCTTGTAAGTAAACTTTGACTTCATAAATTATTAAGAAAATTTCAGCGAACTGGTTCAGTTTCCAATTTAAAAAAAACTATGATCATGAATGACGCAGCTTCCCTAATCGTATTGCAGTCTGTTGCTGACAATCCTACCCTTTCATTAAGAAACCGAGCTTAAAAACTTGAAAAAAAGAACTTGTAAAAAAACTTATATTCAGTATACGAGTATTTTAAAGGCAAACACAATATTCCCATTTAAGCCAACTTTTAATCAAACGTTGCAAGAAGAAGACGAAGCCAAACGTCTGGATTTTGTCTTTGGGTCGGAAACAAAATTATTGTAAGTGAAAACAGGAATTTTCATAAATTTTATCATGTTCTCCGATGAATCGACATTTTCAACAAACGAAAAAGTGTCTTTTGTGCATATTAGATACCAGTGGCGTATTTAGGGGGGGGGGTCCGAGGGGTCTAGACCCCCCCGTGGGCTAGCCCAATAAACATTTTCCGTTACTTATAGTAACACCAAGTTATATAATGGTTATATAAAGGTAATAGAGGTATATAAGAAGGTTTCGGAGTTTTATAATCTGTGCCTTTTGATAACCTATTGTTATAACGGGTTTATAAAATCACTATAACCTACGAGTGTATAAGAAGGCAACGTAACTGTTTCCATCACCATTTTATGAAACTTGTAGTAATCGTTACCAATGGTTTTATAAACAGGTTTTATAAGGTTTTCCGTAGCCTCATTTATACAACTTAAATACTTTTAGTTATGTAGAAGTACTATTGATCACCATAATAAAAACTGGAAAATGGTAGTGTTGGCTATGGTATAATATGAAACTCTTGGTGATATATCAGTAACGACCGCTTCTTCTATACAACTTCGCCAACACTATAAGTAATACAAATTACCCCAATAAACCTTCTTATCTATAAAATGGCCGTATGTCATATTTAAACGCAAACACGTAAGGTTTTTGATATTTCTCGTATTTCAAAATGAATAATTGGAAAAAATAAAACACAGCACTTCATTTCGCCGTAAAATTTCGAAAAACTAAGCAAATTTTAAATTCTGTGCCATCAGGTTCTTCAACCAGGATTATTAGTGGTCATAACCTTAAAATCCGTTCGCAGTGCCAAGTTAAAAAAATAATTTCTACTGCAGATGCAAGTCCATGTAAGGTCTTGGAAGATGTACCAACCAAACCGTATTTGAGAGAAAATGCTGAGACCATAGACGAAGACACCGAATATAATAACTAGACTGGGTACATATCGCTAATCGTCAGCCGAGAGTGCATCTAATATTAGTACTAAAAAGATTTACAAAAATTTACAATAAGAAAATACTTTTCTTTTCTTTTTTTCTATTTACTATTGCTTTTTTTGCCTCACCTTCCTGCGGAACGTGAAGGGAAAACATATCGCCAAATTGTCATTATAACAACTGACCAAAACTACACAATGGTGCAAAATTTCCGTTTTCTCGTATAGATAGGTAGTTTTTTGAGACGGCGCCATATAGGTGCTCTTTAAACTCGCACACCTTTGTGCAATGTGGGATATACTTTCCATATTTGCTCTATAAAAATATGTAAGTATTCAATCGATTAAAACATAAGGAAAAAATTATTCTTACATGGAAGCTATCAATTATCAGCTAATTAATTTGTAGAAATATTATTGTGCCAAGCCCTTCGGGCACGGCACTGTTCTAGTTCGTTCGTTTAATTATACGAGAGCTGTCACTTTGACAGGTAAGTGTCATTTTTTTTAGCTTTTTCGTAGCGAGGGTTATAGCTGTAAGAATTCGAAATTAAAAAATTTTCAGGTACCTAAATAAGAAAGTTTTATACGACAGCTGTCAAATTTTGACAGGTAAGTGTATTTTTTTTTTAGCTTTTTCGTAGCAAGGGTTATCGCTGTAAAAATCCTAAAGTGAAAAATTTTTCAGATCCTAAATAACAAAGTTCCATACGACAGCTGTCATTTTGACAGGTAAATGTCAATTTTTTTAAAGCTTTTCTTGTATCTACGATTAAAGCTGTAAGAATCCAAAATTTAAAAAAAAATTTAGTAGTTAAATAACAAAGTTCTATACGACAGCTGTCAAATTTTGCCAGGTAAGTTAAAATTTTTTTTTTAGATTTTTCGTAACGAGATTTATACCTGTAAGAATCCTAAATGAAAAATTTTTCAGTTCCTAAATAACAAAGTTATATACGACAGCTGTCATTTTGACAGGTAAATTGCAAGTTTTGTTTAAGCTTTTCTTGTATCTAGGATTATAGCTGTAAGAATTCGAAATTTAAAAAAAATTCAGTACCTAAATAACAAAGTTCTATACGACAGCTGTCAAATTTTGACAGGTAAGTTAAAAAAATTTTTTTAGATTTTTCGTAGCGAGATTTATAGCTGTAAGAATCCTAAATGAAAAATTTTTCAGTTCCCAAATAACAAAGTTATATACGACAGCTGTCATTTTGACAGGTAAATTGCAAGTTTTTTTTAAGCTTTTCTTGTATCTAGGATTATAGCTGTAAAAATTCGAAGTTAAAAAAAAATTCAGTACCTAAATAACAAAGTTCTATACGACAGCTGTCAGATTTTGACAGGTAAGTGTCAATTTTTTTTTAGCTTTTTCGTAGCGACGGTTATAGCTGTAAGAATCCCAAATTTAAAAAAAATTCAGTACCTAGATAACAAAGTTTTATACGATACCTGTCAGATTTTGACAGGTAAGTGTCAATTTATTTTAACTTTTTTCGTAGCGAGGGTTAAAGCTGTAATAAAACTAAATTAAAAAAATTTTCAGTATAAAAATAACAAAGTTCTATACGACAGCTGTCAAATTATATATACTTAAATAGTAATTCTTATTTTTTATAATTTGCTACCATTTCTATGCTGTTTAGGTATAGAACAATATATTTGAAAAAAGTAGTATTTGAGATGATCTAAACGAATATCCAAACCAAAAGTATATCGGACGCACCCAATTCGATTTATTAACGATCCAATATGACCCTACATTGATTTTAAAAAAATCAAAAAAATTACTTCCCAACTTTTGATCGCGTTCGCAAACAACAGTGTTTTGTAGCCCAACGTCGTCTACATGTCGAAAAAGTTTAAATCGATTAAAATAATTTTTGCCACCTGTATCGCCCTACAACGAAAAAAAACATATTTTTTAACTTTGACTTTAATAACTTTTTTCCGGTACACCCTGTATATTTGAAATTGTTCCCAGAACGTGCCCCGACTATTCCTCTCTACGTCCAGAAAGTTTGAATCGTTTTGCTCTAACCGTTTCCGAAAAAAAATTCGCGAATATCGAAGTGTCGAATAACCTTCTACCACGTCGCGACGGATTATCAATGTCGAAACGCCATCTTTAAAATCGAGATTACAGCCATTTCTGAAACATTTTGGGCAAATATTTTGGTCAATAAAATTAGCAGAAGGTTCAAGGTAGATATTCCACCCGATTTAAAATCTGGAAATGTTCTTATTATTCTAGCAAGTCACGCTGAAAACACCCATTTTTCGCCATTTTTGACAGCCGGATTTTTAGAATTAATAATTAATTTAGAAACATCAATATCAAGGCACTCTAAGTCAAAAGTGAATGGTGTTAGAATTTGTAAAGATTGCCTGTTTTCGCACCCAAAAAAGCGACTTTTCTCAATTTTGCGAATATATTTTAATGATTTTGAATATGTAGAGGTGTTGCGAATTAATCAGCGCATTTTTTGAGAAAAAAATAAAACGGTTTTGTTAAAAATTGAATAAGCTACAATCGATATAGTAAAAAAAAAGCTGCCGTTTTTTCCGTATTAAAGATAAAGAAAGGAAAAAATATCTCTTAAATACAATTTGACGAGCTCTATCCGCTAAAGTTTACAACGTTTCGATCAAAAGTCGTTTTCAGTACGAAAAAAAATAAAAACCGTGAAAAAATCAGGCCTAACTTTATGATTTCCACTTTCTCACAATTTTCGGCAATTTCCATTCCAGTTAGGTATAGAACGATATATTGGAAAAAGGTAGATTTTGAGATGGCCTAACCGATTATCCAAACCGCATGTCGATTGGATGCACCCAATTCGACTTATTAGCGATCCAAGAGGTACCATTTTCGACCAAATTTTGACTTTAAAAAAATCAAAAAAATTACTTCCAAACTTTTGATCGCGCTCACAAACAATAGGGTTCTGTAGCCCACGGTCGTCTACGCGTCGAAAAAGTTTAAATCGAAAAAACTAATTTTTGTTGCCTGTATCGAATGCCAACGAGATCCCGATATTTCTCGACTTTAAAAATTAATAACTTTTTTCCGGCACACCCTGTATATTCGAAATTTTCACACAACGTACCCCCACTATTCCTCTCTAAACTAAAAAAGTTTCAATCGTCCCACATTAACCGTTTCCGAGAAAAAAAATCGCAAATGTGAAAATGTCGAAACTGACGGCGGCGGCGACGACGACAACAAACGCACATTATTTTCACCGAAGCGCCGTATAACATATCGCGGTGTAGCGCGATATGTAATAAATGGTTGATTGAACTTGACGATGACAATTCTGTAATTTACGAAGAGACATTATACCAAAAGAATACTGCTTAAGAAATTAACTGAAAAAATAGGCTTGTGATTTTAATATAACACAACGAACTTTAAACCAATTAATAGGAATTATTAATCATCGTTTACCAAATATATTGCCTGTGGATCCGAGAACATTGCTGGAAACTCCAATTACAATAACAAACAATATATATCTTAAAAGCCTTCGGACTTTGTCAAGTATTTTCATAAATATAAAGCATGGACGGCTTCGACCGTTGTCAATAATTTTACTGTTATAAGTAGATAATAATTTTATTTTCATTTTTTATCAATATCTTTGTGATTAATTTGAAGTATTTTTATTAACAATTTAAACCCGTACGGCTAATAAACACACTCAATTTTTCTGATACCAGAATAACGAAGGTTGCCTATCTAAAAGATAATGTTAAATTACTTTAAGTAACATAATGGTGTTAAATGTATAAAATGTTACTATTCATTATATAAGGCCACCATGGGTGATATTATGCATTCCAACGTTAAATATCGTTACTACATTGATTCCGCCATGATTGTTTCGTTAAATTTTGACCTATTAAAAAGGGACGTTACAAAAACACAAAATGTAACAACAATCAATACGAAATAAACGCTTACTTATCCAATAGTGGCATATACAAATAACATTTGGTGTTAAATCGTCGTAAAATTAAAAAAAAAACATATATTTTTCTGAAAACCTGACCTAAATTTGATTGCAGTTAATGGGTATTTTAAGGGCCCCTGCATTTTTAGGACGTATTCCTTCTATTTTTGCAGTAAATAACTGTTCCCACCTAAATTTTGGGTCATACGTGAGTACAAAGCATAAAATCAAACCACCTATATAACATTTTCTTTTATAAATTTATTATTTAATTTAGCGACCGCCATCTGTAATAGTCTGAACATCAATACCGATTTAATATTGTGGAGACAGAAAAAGACAAATAATTAATAAAGTGTGCCTAAGAGAGAGAAATATATACGCCTTCAATAAAAAGAAGTGACAGATGGGAAATGACATAACAGATAGAAGTGACAAAATTTTGGTAACGGAAATATTTCGAGAACCTTTATACCACTAATGTATCACTAAAGGTGTTAAGACGCGGTTATTTATGATGTTATATAGTGGTTACTACAACCTTTCTGTTACTTTTAGTTAGATAACTTAAATTTATATAGCGTTACTAAACAAAGGTTTCCGCAACCTTTATAAACTCCCCATTTAAGTGTTTTAAGGGTTTTATAAGCGTAACAGAAATATTTCTATTACTAAATATATCACTCTAAGTTATTTAGGGTTGGTGATATAGCATTAACTGTAAATAATATACAACCAAAAATGTTTATTGGGCATTAAAAAAAACTCAGAACAGATCAGATGCCTTGTTGCATTTAATGTAGACAGGGTGAACTGAACCTCGCAAAAAATATTACAGACTACAAAAGATAATATGTGGCATTTTGAAGTATTGATTCTGGACAGTGGCGTATATAATGTGTTTAGGGATTCCCGCAGTCTTATTTAAATTGTAAAATTTTATTGTTTGGCGCCCGTGTTTTCTAATTTAAGTGAGTAAAATAATATATGGTGATTGATAATTTGATTAATTCCTCGCAGGAGGTAATTTGTGATTTTTTCTTAAATATGACCTATTCCGAAAATGCTTGGTTTTCGAGTTATTTCAATTTTTTTCTTGTTTTTTACCTGCGTGTCTAATTTATTTAATTTAAAAAAATTGAAATGATGTTCACTTAGTTTTGTAATTTTTTTGCAAACTAGAACTATTAGCAATACTTTGTTTTTACAAATAATTAAGTAACTGTGTCACAGATAACAAAACAACATGGCCAAACTTGGCAAAAATAACTTGAAAACCAATCATTTTCGGAATCGGTCATATTATGTAGAAATATATATTTTTAAACATAAATATTTAAAAAAATATATATTCCCATTATTGCGTTTATATTTAAAAATTTCTTAATTTCTTCCTTTCTTGGGTTCAGCTATCAAAACATAGAAATTATAAATTTTGAAAGTTCAAAATAGGGCGTAGCACCGAAAATTTTTTCGCCTGCGGCGCTTTTTTAAAGACAGAAAGAAAGAAATATAAAACGAAAGGTATAGACCCCCCCCCCCCCCCCCCGTGGCAATATTCTAAATACGCCACTGTTAGATACTCCAGATACTGGAACTCTGGAACGAAAATAATCCCCGTTTTAGAATTTCTGCAAGAAGACAATATTACAAAAAAGTAAATGTCTGGTGTGCGATTTCTTATTATGGCATTATTGGCCCATACTTTTTCGAAAACACGTGTAACCGTAGGAGTTACCTTGAAATGTTGGAAACATTCCTTTCTGACAACCTAGAAGAATTACCTATCCAATTTAGGAACGAAATGTACTTTCAACAAGATGGATGCCCTACGCATTTCGCAATTAAAGTGAGGGAATGGCTTGATAATACATTAAATGTATGCATGTGTGGCCAAGTTTTGGCCACAGGTGGATTGGCTGGAATGGTCCGGTTCTGCGTGGTCCCCAAGAAGTCCCGATTTAACTATTTCAGATGCCTGTCTTTGGGGGCGCCTCAAACAATTAGTATAGGTAACTTCCGTCCAATTGAGAACGACGTACAGCTTCTAAAACAGCGAATTGTTAAAGCTGTTCAAACAATTTCCATTGAACAAATTCGAAGTTTTGACCACATTCGTTAACAGCTGGAAAAATGTGTTGAAATGGAGGGGGAGTGTTTGAATAGCAAATTATGAAACTATTTGTTGTTATCTTAAGATTTTTTTGTGTTATTTCCGGGGTCATTTCATTTGTGAAATTAAAAATACATATTTCTGGTAACACCAAAAATCAGTTTTTGAATCTTTTTGATGCCCCTCTGTCATTGATAATGTATTTCGACCGCTAATGCTGCTATCCAAAAAAAAATCTTTTACATTTAAAAATTTAAAAAACTAAAAAAATCGAAGATTTATTTTAAATCTCGGATTTAAATTACAAACGTTATTTTAAATAAGTTTTCTAATTGGCATTTTGGTCGAAAATGAAAAATAAAGGTAGTTTACTCTTGAAGAAAAATCATGTTTTTGAAGTTTCTGCGAATCCTGTATAAAAAATCAAAATTTTCTCTTCGTGAATTCCATTTTTTTTACAAGCAAAAGTTTTTATCAAAAATGACTTTTTCCCGAAAAATTAAGTTTTTCATCCATTTGTGCTGTTGTAAACCCTATCCGCGGACAGCCTGTATAATAGAATCTCCAGTAAAATCGAAAATTGCTATAAAAGCTTCTCCTGTATATCGTGTAGTTTACATAAATAAGCCTGCCCTATTGTCTGTTGCTGTTGGTATAAAGACAGGAAGGTTTTAATTCGTAGTTTTACCGACATTTATGGATGTACAGTGTGTCCTCTTGAGTTCTGTACATATGGAAAACTTTTTTAATATTAATTTTACGAAAAAAAGTTAGTCTTTATAAAAAGTTCTGCTTACTGAAAAAATAATATTAGACTATTCAAACTTGAGATAGTATGTACAGGATGATCAAAAAGTACCAAATCAAAATTGACCTACGAGAAAAGTACCCTTAATTTTAATTTTAGAGCAAAATGGAATAAGAAAATGTTGATTGGCATTAAAAATTATATCTGTTTCTACTCTTAGTGGACTATTATTGAAAATTAAATTAAAAATTTTAATCTTAATTCTTATAATGGCATGTGCATTATTTTGCCACCATTTCCCACCTGAATTTGAATTTCAACTGTCAGTTATGTTATTTGTCTGAAACATCGGTAGAATAATTAGATAAATATGCCGTTGAAATTGAGTATGCAAGATAAAATTGAAATAATTAGCTTGAATTGCATACAATGATTAATTATAAATCATTTCAAAAAATATAATTTTCAATAATAGTCTACTAAGAGTAAAAACCGATATAATTTTTAATGCCAATCAACATTTTCTTATTCCATTTTGCTCTAAAATTAAAATTAAGGGTACTTTTCTCGTAGGTCAATTTTGATTTGATACTTTTTGGTCATCCTGTACATACTATCTCAAGTTTGAATAGTCTAATATTATTTTTTCAGTAAGCAGAGCTTTTTATAAAGAGTAACTTTTTTTCGTAAAATTAATATTAAAAAAGTTTTCCATATGTACAGAACTCAAGCGGACACACTGTATATTTGCGCGATGCAGAAATATGTAAAATCAAGTATTATTTAAAATAATTGGAGCAAGAAGCTCTTCACTGCTCGCCATGTTTATACAAAAAGGTGTTAAATGATGAGGCACTTTTTGCAGAATATAGCTTTTGTATCACTGTCTGTGTTTATCGTGAAACGCCTTAAAAATTAGGGTTTAATATTGCCATTAATTATTAATTTATAAATCCAACCTTTTGTAAGGTAAAACTGTAGGTAATTGTACTCCAAAAAGGGGTATTTGACCGATTTTCGGGATAAAACATAGAAGTGACGAAATATTGATTTAAAAAAAAATGGCGAATGCGCTACTAGTGTTTGCTCTGAGGATCGTTCTGTAGTCCTAATTATTTATATAAAGTTGTTTAATAATGGTAAAAAAAGTAATAAATTTGAAGAAAAAAGACGCATGCAGGTTTAGAACAAGAATATAACTAATAAATTATTTTTTTTTAGTCCATCTCGCAGTGGAGTGTAATGGTAATATAGGAGTAAATAAAAACCCTCCATTTGCTCCACGTTTATTATTATTACCATTTATACTAGAAAGCCTTTAAACCTATCGAATTTATTTTAATATGTTTTTTTATTTAGAAATATTAAATTAATTTTTGTACGTTTGACTTTATACTATTAACGATTGCCAAGATAAATATTTCGAAACCAGTTGCAGGCGTTCGACAGTCACTAAATATCACCAGTAAAATTATTAAAATATATATAAACTTGGTATCACTGATGGGTAGCTAAAGGTTTAAACGTTGTTTGTCTTGAACCAGATTTTTAATTTACGACTTTCTTTGGGAGAAAATAATTTTTATTAAAGTTGGGTTGTTATACAAATTATAGTACATTTTAAAAACGAAAGGGTAATTGAACTATCTGCTACATGAAAAAACAGAGTTTAAGGATAGGTCTTTTAATAATTTTAAATTTGACAACTTCAGGTTATACTGTTTTTGTAATATTCAGATTATAGGATTGTAATATACAGGGTGTCCGGAAAATACGTGTACAACGTTTGACGACAGACTCCTGACGTCAAAATAGGTCGATCTAAGCCGACTTAGTTATATCCAAAATTGTCTCGTTTAGCCGGTAGAGGGCGTCAAAAATTTGTAAAAATATTGGTTTTTCCTAAATTAGGTGAAAACCTGCTAATCGATTTTAATGATTTTTAGTATGTAGACTAATACTATAAAATGACGTTTTCTAGTAGTATAGTCACCGGCTGTAAATAAGTGGAAGTGTTATAAAAGTTATATAATACGTCAACATTTTTCCTCATTTTTTATATGAACGGCGTTATGACAACCCAGATATTTTTGTAGAGTGACTGGATGTATTTGGAAGCTATTTTACCTCTTTAATATTTTTCGTTGAATGAGCTGTTTTGCCAGAAGAAAATATTTACAATATTTAGTATTATTAGTAATAATATTAAAATCAAATTACCAGTAACAATAATTTCTTAAGGGGTGTTAATAAGTGTATTCAGCAAGATGGCGGTCATTTTACACATTTGCTTAAGTAATGTTTTTGTTTTACTTAGGTTCTTACAATACATACTTTCAACTTTGTTGTAGGTACTTTGTTTTATTTTTATTGTTAATAATTGATGTATGCAGGTAATTGTAAATATTTTCTTCTGGCAAAACAGCTCATTCAACGAAAAATATTAAAGAGATAAAATAGCTTCCAAATACATCCAGTCACTCTACAAAAATATCTGGGTTGTCATAACGCCGTTCATATAAAAAAAATAGGAAAAATGTTGACGTATTATATCACTTTTATAACACTTCCACTTATTTACAGCTGGTGACTATACTACTAGAAAACGTAATTTTATAGTGTTAGTCTACATACTAAAAATCATTAAAATCGATTAGCAGGTTTTCACGTAATTTAGGAAAAACAAATATTTTTACAAATTTTTGAAGCCCTCTACCGGCTAAACGAGACAATTTTGGATATAAATAAGTCGGCTTAGATCGACCTATTTTGACGTCAGGAGTCTGTCGTCAAACGTTGTACACGTATTTTCCGGACACCCTGTATGAAGTAGGTTGTTCCCAAAAGGGAAAAAATACAAATGTTTGTTTTTATATTTGATAGGGTATTAAGGATGTTTTTACTTTTAATTGCTATTATTAGATTGAATATTTATTGTTATTATATTAACTATATTATACTATACTGCCACCATTGGGCAATAGCCTACTCGTAGATTTTATAACAAATAAATTAAAAAATTGAGGTAAATCGTTTTGGCGAAAAATTTGAGATGAAGGTTTATACCCTCGAAACATCATCGCACGGAATCATATAAATTTACCTTTAATAAACTATAGTAGAGCAGGTTGGGATTTTTACTTTTATATTAATAAATTACCAATAAATACTTCCCCCATAGCAATATAACATTATACTCACACTTTAAAGTCCGCTAGCCGAGATTATTTTCCATGTTATAACATTAAATATCTATTAAATAATATGTGGATGTTATGACAAGACCACGATACACATGGTATCGTGGACAAGACCATCACAATCACAAATAACCTACCAAATACTTTTTCTGTTCTACTTCAATATACTAATATATATAATATACTAGCATTCAACTGTAAATACTAGTAAGTTGAAATGCGACTGAAGCAAATAAAGACCTATACAATGCAAGTACAAATACGTTATTTATGATTTAATCTAAAAAAATTCTAAAGGCTACCTGCAACTTCTTGTATAACTCTTCCAGTTCCTTCTTAAGGGCTAAAGTTTCAGGATCATTTTTCGGGGCCATATTTGTGGATATTAGAATACTAACAAATATAAGGATTTCATAAGTTTGCTACTTTCTTACACGTTACAACTTAAAATATCTCGTGGTAGTTTTTACAAGGAATAATCCTCTTACCCTAATTTAATAAGCATTTCCTAGTTTAGACGGGAATCCTTTCAAGAACGTGTATAAACCATTTTTTTTATCGATCCATCAGATGGTCTCTGCAACACTTCGGTATCCTATGTAGCCCTTTTTTACTCAGTTTTTTCCTTTAAATTTCCGTGATTGATATCACGAGGGTAATTTTTTGAAGAAATAAGACATTGTTTGGGACAGGTAGGGTCCTCAATAGTGGGTCATAGTGCTTCCATAGCTCCTATACGAAATGCACAATTGTATTTCAGGAAAATATTTTTACATATACAGGCTGGCCCAAAAAGTGGAATAACATAAATATGTATTTTTTTAAATGAGACACTATTTTTTTTCACACTAGTATATTGTGTCCTCCCTATATTGTAAACAACGCATTTTGACACTGTTTTGAAGAACGTAAGTAACAATTACCAAAAAGGTATCGATTGCCCTTCACCGGGTTGTGTCACTACTAATTTTTTGCTTAATTTTCATCTCGATCGAAGCAGAACTTAATGCTAAAGTCAAACTTCGAATAAAGCTATTAATAAAAAAAAATCCCATATGATGCGGACTTTACTGGTCACACTGTAGTTGTTGCTCTCGGATTATTACCTAGGTGTTTTATGAGAAGTTATAATAATTGTGTTTGGTGTATTTAAGCATAGCATAATGCCCTTCCTATATTACAAAGTATTATGCGCCAATTATAACTGGTTGTAGATAAATATAAAACGTAAAAGATATCTTATTCATTTTCTCTTCATGGACAAAACATAATAACGATAAAGTGTGTACTATGAACGCAATCCAATGAAAGTATTTATTGGGTAAAAATTGTTTTACTTTGTTTAATAAAAGTAATCAAATCTTTCAATAACCGCAATCCGCAAAACAAAAAAAGAGTAGAAAATGACATGCTTTCGCTTTTCAATTGGACGGCGACTTGTTAATAATAAAAATAAATGGACTGATTTAAAATTGAAGGGTTTTTATCAAAAACAACCAAAGTCAAAAAAGATGAATTTCCAATGCATTGGTTGTTTTTGAGATAATTCGCGCTGACAAGGCTGTTTCTGCTAAAACACCGTATTTTCAACTCGCTATATCTCACGGACTATGGTTGTTTTTGTCACAATACGTTTTTGACAGATGTAAATATCATTTCTGCATACTTTGTTGCCGTCAGTTAAAATATTTCTTAAAATTACATTGGTCGTTTTTGATAAAAACCCTTCAATTGCTTGTACAGTGACCGGCAAAAAGTACGCACCAAATGGGATTTTTTTAAATTTTAAAACTTACCAAATTTTTTTGGCGGTGGAAAAGGTCTGCATGTTCTTAAACAAAAAAGAGCATAGACAAAACTAGTAAATAATGCGCTGTATACGAGGGAGAGGTGAAACCGTGAAATTCACTCAAGAATAAAGTGCCCTTATTTTTTACTGTAAAAAATTTTTTTATTAGGAAATGTTGTTTGCACTTAAAAGTTATCCATAAATACCAAATTTCAGCTCAGTAGCACAAAAAAAGTGTTTTTACTTTTTAAAACACTGTTTTTGACGCCCCCTCGTATAACGAATCGATAGAAGCTATGCAACCTATAAATTCAATTTTTTAACAGCTCTTGGGCAATTAAACACATAACTTACTTAAATTTGTTTAAATACGCGAGAACTCTGGACGTTTAATAAAATAACGTCAAAAATAATCTAACTTTTCTGGTGCACACCGTACATTATTCTATGGATAAGCGGAATAACTTTATGCAAAATAAATTAGGGTTTACTTCATACATTTAACAATATTTTGCCGTTCCCAATTTTTTTAAAACTCTTAAACCCATTGGTTCATGAATTAAAGTTTAAACCCTTAAAATGAAATTCCTTTTCATTTTAATCTAGTTGCCATGAAAAATATTTATATTTGTGCTACCGAGCTGAAATTTGGTATTTATGGATAACTTTTAAGTGCAAACAAAATCTCCTAATAAAAAAATTTTCCACCGTGAAAAATAAGGGCAATTTATTCTTGAGTGAATTTAACGTTTTCACCTCTTCCTCGTATACGGCGCAATATTTACTAGTTTTGTCTATGCTCTTTTTTGTTTAGGGACATGCAGAACTTTTCCACCGCCAAAAAAAATTGGTAAATTTTGAAAAAAAAAATCCCCTTTGGTGCGTACTTTCTGCCGGTCACTGTATATATTTCTAGGGTTTACTTTATGCATGTTACCTACTTTATGATATGTGATATAGGTGGCTTTTTAAAACATTTATAGCATATACCGGGTCCGGGTGGCCACTCTCAACTCAACTCGCAATATATCCATACAATAAAAACTATAAGCAGTACTCAACTTTTTAATATTTTTCCAAAAAAAAAGGGGATATATCCAACATAGTTTTATTAAAAGCATGTTATGATATTTTTAATATACATTCTGTGTCAGATATGCTTAATATTAATAGAAAAAAGGAAAAGCACAAAGTCTTACTCCAAAAGTTTATTAGAATAGCTAGGCAAACCTAGCCTAAAGTAATTCATAATATGGACATGTTTCGAGTATAGAAACACTCATCATCAGGAAAACAAAGTCAATAGTACAATGCTGATATTGTTAGCAATAGAGAAAATAATAAGTGGGAAAGGCGATAGCTTTCAATCGTGTACACGAGGTGTAAAAAATGAATAGTCAGAAGACCGATAAGACTTCAGCTTACTTACTGGAAAGTCAAGAGCTAGTGCAAAGGCCCTGTCTTGGGCAGAAAAATGAAGAGAACGAAAGAAAAATTAGAGAGTTTTAACAGACTTTGTGAAAATCATTTAGGTATAAAAGTAGTGAAAAATCTTAAGTTTTATTACACTTTGTCAGAGACATGTAAAAGTGGTGAAATGAGAGGAAAAGAAAAAAGAAAAAGTTGTTTATGTAATTGCATTGGATGACCGTTTACATATATGAAGCAATTATTTTTATGCAAGTATATATGACAACAGATGTTACCAACTTTTAAAATCCATCCAATATCAGCTGATTTTATTGTAAAAGTGTGTTTCTGATATTTTTGTTAAATAAAATAATGGATACAGAAGTGGCGAGGTACGTACGTGTGTATATATATAGTTATCTTACTGATCCTAATATTCACAAGAATCAACAAAATACTTTTGTGGAGGTTATATATTTACTTTTTTTAGGTTGGTATTAAAAATGTTACTAGAAAAATCACTAAAATTGCATTAGCTGCAATCAAATCTGAACATTTCCTAATGTATTACTGCGATGCAAATAAAATGGCATCAGCTGATCAGAAAGTTACCAAAGCGCATGTCATGAGGCAATTTTTTATTGCAATTGCATTGACTGCACCTAATGTAAACAGGCTATAAAGCATATTTTAATAAATAAAAATATTTACCGAGGAGCCTTTTAAAATGGCTTTTTAAATGTAACAATTTTAAAAACTTAAAGTCTGCCTATAAAATTATTATTCTTAATTAAATAAATAAATAAATCTTTATTATGTAAGTATACTTGGAATAACGCGAATCTCGCGTTAGACGGACTTTATGTGTAGGTATATGAACTTTTATAATGAAAATTGGACCATATATCATCCATTAAAATAAGTACTTATTTTATACCCCCTGTATATATTTTTATCTGTACGATTAGTTAAAATAAATTACTAATTCGTGTCTTTGTGATATTCAGTGTTCGTGTTTATACTCACCGTACCGTAGGTATGCATACTACACAAATATTTATTAGGTACTAATTAAAATTTATGATATTATTACTACAACTTTTTAGAACAAAAAAAAACTGTTGTCCTGGGCCACGTTATTTAACGGTTCCATGCATTTTGGTGCTTTTACCAATAATTGATTGATTTGTCGCACTTTTACTTTTGCGGCACTTTTGTAATCTTTGATTTTATCTCAGTTTAGATTTAGATTGGACGAAAAGAAGATGTCCGGAAAAATACAAATGTACCTGTTTTTAGTTTTACTGTTCTTTTTTAATGTAGGTAAGTAGGTATATTTTTTATCTTACTGGAGTTCATCTTATTCCTATCCCTAATGATTACTTAAGGCTAATATATCACCTTCAATTATGCCCTCAGAATTCACTTTTTTGACAATATTTCTGTTCTAAAATAGAAATTTAAAATCCGGCTATCATCAACCTCTGTCGCTTCTTTGTAGATAAGAAAAACTTGTTTAGTTCCACCTATCCAAGCCAAGGGGATTGGAGAGAAAAAAAAGCGAAAAATTCAATTTTGGTTTTTAATTTTTTGCGCCCTAATTTTTAACCTATGGGAGGTGAATAAACATTGCCGTTTTTATGTTCTATACAAGATGGCGTTATTAGTTTTATAATTTGACGTTTCGTTCTTTAAATTACTTTATCGTCAAGTAAACTTTTTTAAAACAAGGACCTGAAATTTTAAATACGGTCATAGGGACTTCTAAGCGTTATAAATTTAAAATAATAATGTTTATTAAAATTTTAAAGTTTGCATCATCAAAAAACATATTTCAACTTATACAGTGTCACCAATAAAGTCCGCATTATATGGGATTTTTTTTTATTAATAGCTTTATTCGAAATTTGACTTCGGCATCAAGTTCTGCTTCAATCGAGATGAAAATTAAGCAAAAAAATAGTAGTCACGTGATTCGCATTATCTGTCAAATTTTAATTTTTTCCAAACAATTATTTAAAAGTGGGGTTATTTCTGAAAATATCGAAAAAAGTTATAAGAAAGAGTTTTTTTAAATGCAGTTTCTAGCCCACATGCCAAATTTCAGCTGGATAAGATAATTTTGATTTTTTACCTATATTTTGTAAATTGTACCACTTTTGCAAAATAAGACTCAACGCAACCTACATTAAACTTCTTAGTTTTGACAATGCTTTATTTCAGATACATTTTCTTTAAAGTATCGCCATATTAAATGTGTGTTTTTCTTCAAGTTCATTTGTTTTTAACCCTGTATAAGGTAAACTTCATAAAATAAGTATTTTTGAGAACGTAGTTTGTGTCCGAAAGTAAAAAAATAAAAAATAAAATAAAGGGGTTTTAAATTAAATCGTTGAAAATAGAAAAACTTTACGTTAAGTTAAACTAAAATTTATTTTTCACTTAATGAACACTTTACTGATGACACTGTGTTCTTTTTTGTCTTTATATTAAGATGTACTACTTTCAGACACAAACTACGTTTTCAAAAATAATTATTTTATGAAGTTACCTTATACAGGGTCCAAAACAAATAAAGTTTGCATCACATGCGACCAAATTTTAATAGCCCAATTTTGATTTTGTAGAAAAACACACATTTAATAGGGCGCTACTTTAAAGAAAATGTATCTGAAATAAAGCATTGTCAAGACTAAGAAGTTTTATGTAGGTTGCGTTGAGTATTATTTTGCAAAAGTGGTGCAATTTACAAAACATAGGTAAAAATCAAAATTATCCTATCTAGCTGAAAATTTGCATGTAAGCTAGAAACTGCATTTAAAAAAACTTTTTCTAATAACTTTTTTCGATATTTTCAGAAATAACCCTACTTTTGAATAATTTTTTGGAAAAAATTAAAATTTGACAGATAATGCGAATCACGTGACTACTATTTTTTTGCTTAATTTTCATCTCGATCGAAGCAGAACTTGATGCCAAAGTAAAATTTCGAATAAAGCTATTATTAAAAAAAAATCCCATATGATGCGGACTTTACTGGTGACACTGTATGTACCTATTATATTCATATTTCAGTATTTCAAATTCTTATTTCTTTACCATTATGGCCTAGCCCAGTTATCTTTAGGATTAAATATCAAAGTTAGGTACATTACAGCTACTGAATACCTCTTAAGTCAGATTTACGCCGCTATATACAGGCATATGTACGCGTACGCATGGGAGGTACCTAATGCTAACGCTGGGTCCACATTTCTCTTTATTCATCGAAATGTCCTCCTTTTACGTTAACACACTTCTGCCAAAAATATTTTTGTGCTCAAGTCAATAATAGTACCTTTCGCAGTCATTATATAGTGCCATTGTATATTTATGTAAAATATTTTTTGTTCTTTGTTCAGATATTTTTTGAGTTGCAAGAACTTTAACCCCCCTTCAATAAAGAAAGGTCTTCTCTTTGCTCCTGAAAAACTTACAAAACCTATAATATATATGCACGATCTATAGATATATTATTTTCAGATCTGACAAATTCACTGGAAGGATTTTGTGAACAATCTGATCGTGGAGAAACGGGATGCAAGGAGAAAAACGCTGATAATTTGTATACAGAAAAGTTGAATACATTTATTCATACCGATGGTAAGTAGAAAAATTATAACATCCTCTATATAGATAACTGGTATTTAATTGTGTATAATATTTCTTTCATCAATTTGCTTTGTCAAGTGCTTATTAAGTTAGTTTTATATAGACGCGAATTTCTCGTTTTATAGTAGGTATACTTGCGAAATTCCTAGTGATTTAAGTTTTTTTCTTTTCCCTACATTGTTTTGATTATTTCAAAAGGCCGCATTTCGCCACAACACACAGGCCTATAATAGAATTGTGGGCCACAATATAAATCCAGTAAATTCACAGTTTTATTTATTTATATATTCCTCTAACTAAAGTGTTTTAACTTGATAAATGGACTACGAAGCAATAAATAGGTAGGTACGTTATGGTAAGAAAAGGACAAAAAATATAAGCGGCAATAATATATTATTCCATCGCTTGGATTGCTTCAGATTAGTCTAAAAACTAGATTTTCTTAATTTCTTTTACGCAGGCACGTAGATAAAGGAGCTAGGTATATTGGGGGATAACCCCCCCCCCCCTAGCTGGAGCTCCATTATGCAAACTTTTTAATGCTTTATAAAAAATAATAGCACTTTTTATGTGGGAGTACTGGCATAGGGGGTAATTAGCCTGTTATTGACCTGTTACATGACACTTTTGCTTATAAGTATTCATTTTATCAAATAATTTATTTTTAATTTAAAACTGTGTATATAGAGGTAATTGCTTGTCAAAGAGTATTTGGCAGCTCTTTAACGAAAACAAAAATAAATGAAATATTGATAACAAAATGAAATGGCAAAAGAGTCACTAGTTTTCTCTTAAATAAACAAGTCAAAAATTTGCTCCTCCTGTGGTACCTCTGCTTTCTGCCCCCCCCCCCCCCCCCCCCCCCCCCCCCCCCCCCCAAGATAAAATCCTAGCTACGTCAGTGTATGGAACAAAGAAAAGCTATTACGTGCCTGCTTCTACGTTAACATTCCTGTTCTTCAATTATGTCTTTACACCTTCTGTTGCACCCAGTAGGTACCGTCAACCGGGGCTAAGAGGACCACAGCTGGTAAAGTGGTCCGAAGGGACATTAAAAATAATAAAAATGTGTATCTGCTATAAAATACAACCGGCAACAACGGTTTCGCACTCACGTGTGTCTAGGAATACCTAGCGCAGGGTTGAGTATCAAGGTCGAGCGCGTTACACTTCTTTAGTCCCAGTTAGTAAGCGGAAACTGCGGAAATAAAAACATTCAAATTGTTTTTTATTTTCCGGAAAACCTCCATTGCAGTACGTTCACAGGTACTTAAGTTTTTTGAGTTTCAACTTAGGGTAAAGGTGGGGAATGCCGGCCATGATTAAGGTAATACCGGCCACTAGATTTTTCTATTGTAAACTTAGCCTTAGCCGCTCATACCGGCTGCGCCACCTGTTGAAGCAATTTTGTTATATTGAAGTAATAATAGCCGATAAGAGTGAATACAGGGTCAAACTTTTATAGGTTAGTTTCGGGTAATGCCGGCCTCTGCTGTGCGGGATATGCCGGCCGGCCGCCATTACCCGCCCATAATATAAGATGTGGGCGAAGACATATTTATTATATGCGGTGACGTTGGGAAGCATAGGGAACTTTAGCTACAATGTTTCAAATGTGGTCAATAGGCTCATGAGGCATGTGCCGACACCGAACGTGGATATTTTGTGTGTGATTTTTGTTTGTAGTTCCATCGCGGGATGGCCGCCATTACCTTTTCATGGCTGATAATTCCGGCCACTGCAGGAGTTTTTCTAATATATTATATAATTTTTTTATTTGTTAGTTTTTTTACTTTTGTAATATACATTTCACTCAATAGTCTAGACTCTAGAGACTTATTTTGGTCCAATTTCTGAATTTCTATTATAAATAATAATGATAAAGTTAATTAAATTGCTTAGGGGGGCGGCATTCCCCACCTTTACCCTATGTTAGGCAGTTGTACGTTAAGTTTTGAAAAATAATTTAATTTAAAAAACATTTTTAATTATTTGTGTTAGCTGCAGTGGGGTAGTTAAATATAAAAAATCTGCAAAACTCTGGGAAAAGTGGACCGGTCCACCACACTCTTTGCTTACCTAAATATGTTTCCAATTTTTAACTTTTTTTTGTTTTGTTTCTTGTTTTTGTTTCTATTAAAATATTTTTGTACTATTTGTACACCTGATTAGTTGTAGAGTTTTGTTTCTATTAAAATATTTTTGTACATCTGATTAGTTTGTAGAGTTCGTTTTTTGTATTTAAATTTAAAAATAAATAAAACCATTTCATATATATACCTTCTCGTATGTTTCTTTCCAAATGCTTTTCCGAATGCAAATACTTTTTTACAAGTTTTAATGTGGACCACTTTCCCATCACAACGATTAAATGGGACCCTAAAGCGTAAATTAGTGGAAAACGGGCAAGTGGTCCCCTTTACCACAAAGTGTGGGGTAAGTGGACCACCTACAGAAAAAAAATATAAAAAAACTAGATATATTTAAGATAAAAAAAAATTCACAGGCAGCTTACTATGTATGGTAGATTTTATAATAAAATCCTTAAACCAAAATATTTATAAATTTTCCAAAAAACTGCAAAAAACCGAAAATATTGGACTACTTACCCCGGTGGACGGTACCCACAGGTTGTACCTACAAGAAACATGAAACTGAAAATAATAATAGTTAATACATATACCTCCTCACTGTCGCTCAAGTCGCTCATGGTTTCAACCGCCCTGATTCCGGGATCCGTCAAAATATTATTCTGCCGGGTCACCCCATATATACCTACCTATATGTGGGTCTGGGTCTCCCCGGTCTGCCGCACATAATAATTATGGTTATTTGTGTATGTGTTCTGCCGTGGCCAAATATCTATTTAAACAACCTAGAGGGCCATGGGTCGTCAGATCTACGGGTTGTTAAGTGCAATGTTGCCAGAGGGTACCGTTTTGCATTGTCAATTATATTTTCTTTATTTAGGATTTCAATCTGGAAAACCTCACTAAAATGTTTTTGTATGTTTTAATTTGGGCTTATCGAACATGCGGTGGACTCGCAATGTCTGTCTTTATTTAATAGGGAAAAGACAAGGATATGGTCTGCACTCGATAAAAACTTTGCGGTACAAGAGTAATTGAGAGTTCGAGTGACAGCAACCAGCAACAGTACAGCACAAAGCACACCACAACCCACAACACAAAACAGCAAAAACTTTGACATCAAAATAAAATGATCTTTGTAGAAGAAGGTTGTTAAAGTGTTGTGCTTATAAATTCTTTTTTTATCGGTGGTGGGCTTAGTTTTAAGTTCAAACATTTTTTTTTACAAATTTTAAGTTCATAAAAGTGATTACAATGAAATTCTCTGTCGCCATTCTATTAGTTTTTATTTTATTTACATTAGAAAATACAAGTGCCATCGAGAATGGTAAGTACATTTTGGAAATTATATTACTTTGAAAATCTATAAATACATTTCCATAAAACAATTTTAGGATTTTATGTGTTTTTAAAAACGATACTTTTAGTAAGGCGTGCTTGGAGTCACGTACTTACACAGGAAAGGCCAATAATTGTGTAATTACCACAGGCTTTTTATGATAACCTTTTCCAGAGTAATTATTCCTTAAATTGCTTTTACATACAGACATGTGCCTAAAGTTTTGAAATAAGTTATGACTGTTTCAAACTAAAAGTATATTATCCAGAGGATTCTAAATTTTCCAATCTGGAACACAGGAAATAAGAATGATAAACAAAACCATCTTTAATTATCAGTGATGTAATTCAGTTGGTAATCTAACATGCAGATGTGTGTATGAGAACTTAAATCAATTAAATAATTTAATTGCTTTTGCTTTTAACCAGACTTTTACAGTCATGAAGTAAAATATAAATAGGTCAACAAATTCAGAACAATATTTAAATTTTGCAATCCATAATCACTGTTTTTATCACTCGAAGTTGAAAGTCCTGGGTTATTGGCCTTTGACTAGTTCATTAAAATTGTAAGGAATAAAACTTTTATAAGTTATTTGTTTAAGTACGTATTTCACTTAAATAATTTTTTACCCTTACTAGGTACTTAACTTTCAAGCAGCAAAAATAATGTTGAGTCTAACTTGGACTTTAAACCCTCTATTTTTCAATAATGTACTTATGCATGTCTACATCTATTATATTTCAATTTATTTAATATATAAATATTTATAATACAATTTGCACCTAATGACTACAATAGGTACATTACCGTACATTATATACAATTAGTCTCTATTCAGAGTTTAGGAAGCACCTAGGTGTAGGATAACTGTATGTGCTCTTGGTTTTCTTGCAGAAGTATCAAAATGTTCCTACATATTTATTATTAAGTAATTAAGGTAAATATGCTTGCCTAATGTTACACAGTTGTAAGCGCCACTTTTTTCGAAAATGATATTTTGGAATAACTGAGTTGTATGTGCGTGTTTCTAACTTTTCTCGGAATAATAAAGTTGTATATGCACGTTTTTTAGCTTGGCCAACCAAGAATACATAAGTGTATGTTTGGAAATAAACAAAATAATAACACAAAGTTGTATGTGCTCACATACAATTTTGTTTTCGGGATCAAAATGTGCGGATTAAGTTACGAAGTTGTATGTGTGTTTACATTTTTTTGTGCTATAGTACCGGCGATAAGGATCTGTTATTTGCCTATTTGAGTTCAGTTAAAAAGTTCAGTGAAGTTGGATAAAAGTTAATCTGAATTCATCCATGCCTCGTACAAGGACAGCAACAGCATCAATAATAGTGCCGATTCTAAAGCTTGCAGAAAAATTCTATATCCACCGAAAAAATATCTGCTATTAAAGCAATGCTGATCCATATGCCCGAGGTTGATAAACACTATTACACCGCTATTTTGAAGTTGTGACTATTTTTTTGTTCAAATTCATGTTTCAAACGTTCTTTGGTTTGGTTTGTAAGTTTAAAATACCTAGGATTCGCTAAAAAAAACAAAATTATTATTTGATTTTTTCTACTTAAATGTTTTAGTTCGTTAGAAAATGTTATGTATGTAAAAATACTGTAACTTTCGTTACTTTAAGTATAAGTTTGATGTTTTAGTTAGCTCAGCAAAGTTGTATGTGTATCAAAAATTAAGTTTTTAAATCTTGTTTAGAGAAACAAAATTGTATGTTATTTTTTAAATTGCCCTATTTTCAATAACAATATTTTTTCATTATTTTTTTTTATCGAATCCTTACTTAATTGTTGTAACTTAAGTATAAATTTAGTTTTATCATTATTTTCAAGTCAAATGTGTCTGGTAGGAACACCAAAATTTTCAAACTCCTCCTGTAAAATTTGCTTTTATGTACTAACAACTGTGTAACTCTAGGCAAGCGAATAGTAGAATAAAATATAAGACTTTTTTTTTATCTAAGTATCACAGTTGTTAAAATCAGGTTATTCTCAACAGTCAAAGCTAAAAGTAGAACTAGAATACACCTAATAGAATGTGGGAGTTTGCCAAGAAAAACTGTTTAAAAGCAGATTTAAAATGTTTTTTTGTCTTTTATGGACCTAATATTTAGTGGAATTTTATTACTTATATAATTTTAAGCCCAGATAGCTAAAAAAATGCTACTCCAAGCTATTTCTTGACAGAGTGACATTAAAGAGTCGATTTGCATTACCTCTTGTTTGTGCTATATATTTATCCTGGCATTTGTTATTTAGGTGAACAAAATTACAGACAGTAAGCATATAAAGGCTTTTCAAATTTAAGATTTCCAAATACAGTAAGTGGGTTGGATACATTCGCGGTTTCTTAAAAATAATCCTGACAATGTAATTCTCTATTCTCTGCAACTGTTCCAGATCTACACCATATGCACCTCCCCAAACTAAAATCCCATAACCAAGTAATGGCTCCACTAGAGCCTTGTAACTAGCTATAAGGAGTTTCCTATTTAAAATTTCTCTTAGCATATAAAATATATGGATTAAACATCTTATTTTTTTGGTGTTGTACAATATATGGTCGTTCCACTTTAGGTGCTTATCCAAAAAGACTCAGAGGTACTTAATCCTGTCACAATGGATACGGTTCAAAGTCTGGTCTATTTGCCTCTGTTAGAGAAATAGCCATATATTGTGTTTTTTGTATATTAAAAGGAGTTTAAAAGTGTCCAAGTAATGTAAAACTTTTGTTTAAACCAGACCTTAACTTACCCTGACCCCCTCCCACGTCCGACAGAAAAATACAATGACCGTATTAGGTATCTGCATACGCGATAATCCCTTCACCCCTCGTCAAGTTTGCACAGAGTATTAATATATAATAAGAACAAGATGGCCCCAATACTGTACCCTGCAGCACGCCGTGCTCTACTACTCTTTCATCACTCGGATCGTTATCAATCCGGACGCGCTGGGGACGATCCCGCAGATATTCCACAAAGACGTCCAACCGCAACGCAACCAATTCCCCGTACCCCATGCGGCTTAATGGCTGTGGATGTATTACACCCCTCAATGAATCCAAACTGGTTCTCAGACAGTATTCTATTATTATTGAGATAATAAACAAATCTTGTTTTTAAGCATTTTTCCAAAAGGTTTGCCAAATTGCAGTAAATAATTAAAAATTCATTAAAATTAAAACATGCAATATCCGGCCGAAAATGATGATAAGCAATCGCTACTCAAGATCCAGCCGCGCCACCCAGGGCGTACAGTGGAACAAGTAAAGTTATTAAATCTCTCGCGATATATTTCAATCTGGACTGTTGGTAATTTGTGCACAGTACTTTGATAAATTATAGACATCCCAGTCCAGCGTTGCCAGAGGTGGTACAATTGTACCAGATGTGGTACAATGACCTTTAAAAAAGTACGTTGGTACACTTTGCCTATATGTGGTACAATCTTAAGTTTTTATAAAAAGTGTTAGATTTCAGTATTTAAAACCTACTTCTTCGTTTCGACACAAGAGATTTATACTTTTTTGATTTTGATATGAAAACGTTACGTTTGCGCTTTACAGTTTTTAGGATTTTAAAATGATAAACTTAATTTATCAGTTGCAATTGCTGACTGATAGATGGTGTTGTATCGGCGAATGTTTACTGTTTCGGTGGTTTACCCGTTTACCCTACTCTGGTTAGGTTACGGTGTTTTTACACGTTATACGATTTATGGTTTTTTTAATAATTTTTATTTTCTTTTTACTTTTGCTATAATTGTTACAATTAAAAAATACTTTGTTTAGAAATAATTTTTTATGTGAAAACGCCTTGTTTTTATGATGTTATCCAGAGATTACTTGTTTTTATTTTTGTGTTTGTATAAAATATGTATACATTATTTTGTATTTTCAAGGGATATGTTAGTTTTATTTATTCAAGTTAAACATTTTGGTTAAAAATATTTTCCAGAACAAAGTAAAATATTCGATACACTAAGACTTGTTTACGTATAAAATTTTCTGCTTGCGCTGAGTTGGTACATTCACACTAAATATGGTACACTTTTTATCGCTGTCTGGTACAATGCACTTTTTTTTTCTGGCAACACTGCATCCCACGTAAATGGTCAAAAGCAAGGCTCGAGGTAGGAAGTGCCTTTAGATGGATATTCGCGTTCGCTAAATGTTTATCACATGCAACGTACGTCGTACAAGATTGAGCGGTAAAATATTTTCATTGCCTCGTTTCTCTTGATTTTATTCCTCTATGGTACTTCTCAACCCAAAGAATACGCACTGGTCGATTGGCATAAACAGCCGTTTATAAAATTTTGATGTGGAAAGTTACGCAGTCATTGAGCTGCATTTGTAGCAGCTCGCGTGCTAATATAGGTAATTGTTGTTGTGGTTTGTTCTTATTGTTAATCGGCTTTTGTCTTGTGTAGACTGTAAACTATAAAATGGATGTAGTACATAATTTAGTGAACATTAAAAGATTTTTTAAATACACTTTCGAGGAAAAACTTTTTTTTTATTATTACTAAAACACTCATGCAGCGTTTCTGAAATTACAATCTGATCATGACTTAGATCAATGAGTAATATTTTTCAAACCTAAATTCGAGACTCTTATCTAAGGACTTACCTACTCAATAGGGTTCCTTATTTTTTTTAGAAACTTTAATTACACTAATATTAATGTGTACACAAGCACTGTTCTCTGCTTTTGCATTATTACACTAGCTCAAAAGGTTTTATTCTCTTGAGTCTTCTGGTCTGGTTCATATTATCGAGGAGCTGGACGGCTTCGATGTTGACATGTTGGAGAAGTCGCTGCTCATGACTCTTGGCAAATTTACTAATGGTCTGGCTAACGATGTTCATTTCCATGTTCCTATGAAGGTCACTATTTCTGCAATACCAGGGGGCATTGACAATGCTCCTTAATACTTTGTTTTGAAATCGCTGGATTATTTCTAAATTGCTTTTTCTGGCACAACCCCACAGCTGGATACCTACCATATGTCCATACTGGTTTGAGGACTTGTTTATCTTAACATAGTATAAAACAAAGTCGCTATCCTGTTCCTGTCCCCTTATGTGCGTAAATCTTTAAAACTACGCAACGGATTTTGAAGCGGTTTTTTTAAATAGATAGAGTGATTCAAGAGGAAGGTTTTTATGTATAACTAGCGACCCGCCCCGGCTTCGCACGGGTGCAATTTCAGAAAGTGGCATGCCTGGTACTAATATATCGGGTTTGTTCGGGTTTGTATTTATACCGGCGGGTTGCAACGCATGCCGGGTACACGCTAGTACAGTAATAATTTGTTGTATATTGACATGGTGGAGTTTCGTCCAAGCAGCCAGTAGATTTTTCTAAATTTAACCTTTATGAAAAATATACTGATAAGCTAATGTTTTAGACACTCTATCCACAGAAACATTTTGGTTAGTTCTTGTTTTATAATTATGATGGTCATAATTAAAAAAACAGACATTTTTAAACAATCAGGCAATAAATTATTTTTAATTTTATGATACTTACATACTAAATAAAAAATGAAATTTCTGACATTCAACCAATAATCTAAATTTTTTAACATAAAATTTATTTTTGTATATTTGTCACAATTTAAAATAATACACATTGCCTTATTTTGTAAAATTTGTAATTTGTCAAATATTTCCTCACTAGCACAATATAAAATGGAAGAACAATAAAGAAAATGTGTTAATTCAATAGTATTAACTAAATACGTTTTTTTTTTTACACAAACTTAAATTAGAACTGATTCTTTTAAAATAACCTACTTTTCCGGCAATGTTTGATGATATGATACTTTCAAAATAATTTTAAAAATTTAATTTTGAATCAATAATAATTATCCCTAAATATTTAAAACTATTTAGTAATTCCAATTTTTCACAATTTTTGCAGATTTTTTTTACAAAACCATATTTTTGATCTGCTTTCAGATGTTCTAGTCTTCACAGTTGCCACAAATGAAACCGATGGGTTCCAACGGTATATCGATTCTGCCCGGAGATTCGGAATAGAACCGATTATCCTAGGAAAAGGCGAAAGATGGAAAGGTGGAAACATGCAACACCCGGGCGGTGGTTGGAAAATAAACCTTCTAAAGGCTGCTTTAAAACCATACGAAAATGACAAGGATAAAATCATGCTGTTTACGGACGCATATGACGTAATATTTCTTGGACAATTAGGCGAAATCGTCCGTAGATTTAAGGCTACCGGTGCAAAGGTGCTTTTTGGTGCTGAATCCTATTGCTGGCCCAATGTAGAATTAGCACCCCAGTATCCTGAGGTTGAGAAAGGTCCAAGGTAGGCGATTTAAGTTTTTTTTTTAGATCATTCCGTAAAACCATAATAAAAACGATTTTAAAGTACGACAAAATATTTAAATGTCGAATTGTCAGCTTTATTTATATATACAGGGTGATTCACGGTGGATGGAACGTTAGACGTTTCTGACGAACCAGTAAAGGAATCGTTCTGAAAATTTGGTCGCGTACGCGTACATAAACAGACATGCTCTACCAACATAAAATATTTTTAACAATACAGTGTTGCCGCTTCCACACAAAAATAATAGTAACTTCGATTTTTTAAATGCAACACCATATATTTTATTTTATTTTCGAAACCCCCATTACTTTCCTTACAACTTTTATTAACTCTTACCGTTTCTAAGATAAAAATTAATTTCCTATTTTTTTGTCCGAAAACGTCACTTTTAAAAATGCTGATAATTTTGAACTCTAAAACACTGAAACCCTGAAATTTGGTTATTAGTTAACTAATACCATAGGGCTCTTTGCCCTAGTCCCAAATCTTAGTTGCAATATACAGGGTGGTTGAAAAATACACTTATTCTAGTAACTTGAAAAAGTGATCATAAGTCCTTTTTTTTCAAATGTAACACCCTGTATATTATTGCGGATTTGAAAAGCTGCTACAATTTCACTTAATTCTTGTATATCATACCTGTACTTAACTAACTAGTTTAACCATTTTTTTGGCGTATTAAGCATGATTTATTTGTAAAATTTTCACTCATAATATCAGAAGAGCTTAAAAAATTTTCAGGAATAATTTAAGCTCGCGTGGGATTCGGTAAGAAAATTTCACACCACTTCACACCATAATTTGGAAAAAAAATTATTAATCAAACTTGATATTTTAAACTAATTTCACTGCTTGTCAAGTTAGCCAGGGTATTTTGACATAATATGTTGAATTGTCATTTTTGTTTAACCGGTTCTGTCACAAAGCTTAATAATTACTAGGTATATAGTTTACAACGTCTGTACGTTGAGTGTTGAGTTTAATAATAAAAAATACATGTCTACCACCTTCAGTAACCTAAAATTATGAAAGGGCGATAGACTAAACTAATACCCATCTGGGTTTTAGCATTTGGTGTAACTAAAGTTGGTAATTTTTTTTTATTTAACGAAATATGATGGATATACCTATTATGTATATATATTTTAGAATTTATTTCATGTTGAACTAATATCTTCATTGGCAAATCTCTAATGATATCCACTAATAAGCAAAATAATAACGAAATAAATTTAATTATTATAGGTTATATAGACATCTAATTAATTCGTCACCTTCCTATTCACCATTAAGAAGAGAGGATGGGTTAGAATTCAAGCAACATTTAAATCTTATGTTTGTACATCCGACGTTTGTTGAAATATCAATTGTTAATGCATAATAATTAAACAAATTTGTGTTTTCTGTTTAATGAAACGTTATAGCGAATAATAAATAATAATGTTACATAATTCAGATATTTTGCATTATTCACAGGTATATGTACAGGGTGTCCCAAATTCGAGCCTCATCATGGGGATCTCGGAAACTATAAGAGATACAGCATCGGTTAAATTGTGGCAAAGTTGCGCAATTTCATACTGAGCAATATCGCAAAAAAATATCTGAGCTATCTTTTTTAGTTTTTGAAATTTTTGCAAAAAACTAAAATTTTGAGTTTTTGTTTTTTTAAATTGCTCGACTTATTTTATCCGCTACAGAAAAACAAGCACAACATTGTTAAGGCAACTTTTTACGCTCCATATTGTGACGTGTTTAGAATTTCGTTACAACGTTTCGTTTTTGTGGAACTATTATCAACTTTAATTTTTTAAATACGGACCTGCATTTTTTATTTTATTTTTTGATAGCCCTTTAAGCCCTAAATTTAACTATGTACCACGCTTAATTATATTTAGAAGTTTTGATGTCATTATTACATCTTCAGGAATGTGATAATTATTTTTAAATACGGCCCTGGTGTATATTTGACTCTTGGGTTATTAAAACTACCATACTGGGCTAAATTAGGATCAAGCGTAGCAAAATAACTATAATGAGGCTGCAAGCGTTCACGATAGTCCTGTAAATAACGGTCACAAGAAATTTGTGAATTCCTATTGGAAGAATAATAAACTCGTAACATGTCGCGCTTTTCTAAAGCAGAAAACATAATTTTGCTGAAATATTCAGTATAAATGGTGACTGCAGTTGTCAAAATAATTAAGGTGGAAGTATCAACATGCTTGCCAACCTAGAACCTATTTCGCGTATATTTATTTAATTTTTCTAGCTTTTACACAAAATTTAAATAAAATCATTATCGTCTTCATATTTTATAGGTAATAATTGACATATTAAATAAATATCAAGGAATTTTATTAAATATTTTAGGAGAATTTTATAGCGAAAAATGTCGGGTAAGATTTTTTTTAACATTATTATGTCATTCTTCTTTCACTATACAATTCTCTCAAAATTAGTAATGAAATAAATTGATATTTTTGTAATAATTCAGCTATTACCTAAATATTGTACCGACGATATTGATTTTATTTAAATGTTAGTTAATCAAATAATAAACTAAAAAAAGCAACGCGAAATAGGTTATAGGTTGGCAATAGATGAAATGACGTTGAGAATTCCACCTTAAGCCAAACAATCAAGTAAAAGTTCTTGTCATAGCAACCTTTGTTTTGTTTGGTTTTATTTTTACTTTGTTACAATTTATATAAAAACTTAAATATAGTAAATTATTTGTATAAAATTCCGGATGCATTTACATGTTGTACGTGGTAAAAAGATTAAGTAACTAACACCAGGGCCGTATTTAAAAATAATTATCACATTCCTGAAGATGCAATAATGACATCAAAACGTCTAAATATAATTATGTGTGGGACATGGTTTATTTCAGGGCTTAAAAGGCTATCAATAAATAAAATAAAAAATGCAGGTCCGTATTTAAAAAATTAAAGTTGATAATAGTTCCATAAAAACGAAACGTTGTAACGAAATTCTAAAAACGTCACAATATGGAGCGTAAAAAGTTGCCTTAATAATGTTGTGCTAGTTTTTCTGTGGCGGATAAAATAAGTCAAGCAGTTTAAAAAAACAAAAACTCAAAATTTTAGTTTTTTGCAAAAATTTCAAAAACTAAAAAAGATAGCTCAGATATTTTTTTGCGATATTGCTCAGTACGAAATTGCGCAACTTTGCCACAATTTGACCGATGTTGTATCTCTTATAGTTTCCGAGATCCCCATGATGAGGCTCGAATTTGGGACACCCTGTACATTATTTAATGGTTGTAGATCATATGTTTACCTTTTCAACTGTCAAAAAATGTCCACATAAATATCGTGGCGCCTCGAAAAAATTTCCGGAAATTCTTTTAGTTGCCATGGTAACTAGTCATAATTAAGGTATATTATTGGTTAAAAAGTAGAGGTGTGAAATTTTCTATACAATTCAATTTTTATTCGGTTATTAGTAAGTTATCCATGACAAAAACGAATGTCTACGTATGTTACTATGGTTATCGTTTTGACATTTCATTAAGTTTAGATACAAGATAGAAATACAGTTTAAAGTCATGGAAGGAAACTATACAAATGCAGTTTTTACGAATTTATTTATTTTATTTGGACAATATGATAGGATTATCGCCAGGACATGTATAAAGTTTAACGAAATGTACTCTAATTTACCGCCAATGAATCTTCATAAGGATCCAGAACAATTTTATTAAATGTTAACTAGTCAAATAATAAAAGACTACTAAAATTATAACTAATAAAATGCTATTTCAACAGATGTTCAAAACGCTGGCCGTTTACATCCAAACACTTTAATATGCATGGGTGTTGACTGCATGGATTTCAAGAAAAAATCAGTTTTAATGTTTTTTGCATGTTAATGCAAACCCACATTGTCCAAATAAAATAAATAAATTCATAAGAACTGCATTTCTATAGTTTTCTTCCATGACTTTAAAGTGTATTTTTATCTTTGCTTAGCAAAGTTGTTAACAGAACGCTTCGCGAAGTCGCGAACAACTTCGTATAATCGTATGAGAAATATAGCGACAAGGCGACAATCTTCGCTGAGCGGCTGAGCTGAGCTAAATTTTTAAAAGGAACACTCAACTTAGCCGTTTGCTTTGCTTTGCCATTTGCAAGCAACTAAAAGGAACCTGGTTATTGTGGGTGTTTAATATGTCGGATTTCTAGTTTTTGTGTAGCTGAAATTTGGTAAAGTAGTAGTTAACTAAAACATTGCATTGTCTTGCTGGAAGATGTAACCACTCCAACCGATATCTTGTCCCTCAATCTGG